>OX639993.1:144119688-154119688 GCA_951828415.1 Anomoia purmunda | reverse complement strand
TTCACCTTAACTTCTGAGCATTGTTACTGCCATATTTCAAAATCAGATGTCGGTTCCCATCGTATGTAGTTGGAAACCAGAGACCGAATCAGTTTTATTTTTATTACAAAAATCACTCCTTGACTATAATTTTTTGACTTCTATTTAATTTTTCATTAAATAAAAGTTATTTTCGATTTTTACTTTATAAATCAGAAATGAGATTTTTAGAATTCCGAAATTATTATAAAGGAAAGAGGCACCAAAATTTTCGAATGCCAAAATATTGATATAAACACTTACATATATTCTTTGGGCAAATCAGATTAACATAAAAATGCCGTATGGTAAAGAATCCTTCCAGTGAATAAACGAGCAAGGTCGGAGAGATAACCATTCACTTTCGAGCACACGTCATCAATTGCATTGCCGGATGCCATAATCGAACAATCGTAGGCATATGAGATCTGAATTTCACCTCGGCAAGGTACAATACATGCGATGAATGGAGCCATCTCAAGGTCTTCAAATACTTGGCCCAAGTTTTTGCTCCAAAAGAGGAGTGCTTGTTGTATGCAATAAAAACATTTAATAAAATGTACTTATTTTTAAAAATATAACCTACTTTTATTTATTTATATATATATATAAGGGAAATAAGATATTATTGTTGCTTTTTGATCTCCTGTTTTTCCTATAGGATGAAAAGATGATGTTATTGGAGTGATTTTCCGTCATTCCTTGTCAAGTTTGGTTTTGGAGACCAATCGGTTTCAGCGTTACGCCATCTTCAGTGTCATTTTCGTTCAGTATTATTCATTTAAAGTACCACGCCCATTTTCTAAAATTTTAATTTTTTTGACAATTTATCTCTGCACTTGATTTAATAAAATTCCAAATTTTTTTCGAATTCCATAATTTTCGAAATTGCGCTTATTAATTTGAACTCACTATTTTGTATCACATTTGTTAAAGTTTGGTACAGTAGTTTCGAAGATAAAACTATTATATTTTTTCTACATTGGGCGGTGCCACGCCAATTCTCCAACATTTTTTTAAACATACTCCTTTCTCTCTCCAACCCAATACTTTACATCACATTTGACTAAATCACCTTTAATTGTTACTGAAATGATACCAACGGGAATAGTTTTCTATTCATTTATCACAGAACGCTAGATTTGTTTCTGTATTGTGAAATAAGCTCAAATAGTTTATTTGTGGAACGCTGAAAATGTGCAAATTCCTCTGGCCTTGCGCTGCCTATAGAAACAAATTCGCTGGGTTGTCTTGTTTACACTAACAAAATACATAAGCAATACTAGGCGAACTCGGATTTTGACATTTCACTCGCAAAATTACACAAACAAAATACACAACAAATTCGCCATGGTTATCTTGCCGTCACCTTCTTTGCATTCATCTTGGCTGCGTTGTTCTTTTTTCTTTCGCCGCGCATGCATTTTGTTTTTGCTTTCAGATGGATAGCTGTCAAAGCCGTAAAAGCATGAACCAAATACTGCCAACATTGACAATTAACCCACAAAAATGCAAAAACAAAACACATGAGTGTCACCTTGTAGGAATTCGCCTTGCTTATGCCCATCTTCCTGCTGATGGGCCGCCTATCGAAATGATCGTGGCAATGCTTTACACAATGCAGAAATTCATAAATCTTTCCACCCAAATATTTCGTAAGTGGTTAAGGGGTCCTAAATCTGAACAGTTTGTACAAAACTCTAGACCAGACCATCCACTTTAATTTGGTACATCATTTGTCGCGGTAAGTATTTTAACAATGAATTAGCTATTGTCGTACAAAAGGCATACAGATCTATGTGATCAGAAGATATTTTTATTCTATCCCTTCGTACGCTTGTGTATACGTCGTTTTCTTTTTCGTTCCCTCTTTCTCAGCATTGTGCTTTCGAAAAGAGCTTTAAAAATTTTACTCCCCATTCGTGATACGCCGTACAAGAAGTTTCAATTCAAAAAAATAAATCAACAAATGCAGTCATTTGTAATTTTATTTAGATTTATTATTTTTATATATATTTAAAAATTTTCATATTTACAAGATCATTTAATCATAATTGTTATAAGCAATCAGCATTAGTTAGTTCAAGCAGCATTCAAATGTGTACATAAATATTTACTCTTTGCATTATACATAAGTAGTATGTATTATTTGTTGTTGCTTACATACTGACACATCATTATATAGTATTTAAGTATTTATGTATGTGAGAGTGTATATACAATAAGAAATACAATAAAATTTAGTACGGCTTACAAAATTCGCCGCATCCCCAATAAAGCATTATATCAAATCAAATAAAGTTATCAAATATTTATATAATTATTAGAAAAGTGCATTGTTTATGAGATTTTTAGAACTTCGAAAACGAAAAGAACAGCCGAATCGTTATATATGTATGTATACATATTTAAACTTCAAGATCTTAAGCCGTTATATAATATTTTTTTGTAGCATGTACTATGACTGCATTTATGTAACTTCATAGGTAAGCCTAAATGATGGACAGCCTGGGTGCTGCTAATCCACCGAGACCCATTGCAGTAAATTAAATCTACATGTAGTTACATATCACTAACTTAATTATTACCACTAAAACGGATTTATTAGTGTTTTCACTTTGCATTTTTTACTTTTCATTTACCGTTTATTGCTGTTTGTTTTGGTAGTCACTTAAATCACATTCAATGCTTCAATGCCGAACAAAGCCGCTTAATGTCTTTAATTTCGAACTTAAAATTTAATTACTTGCAAAAAAAAAAACAGTGTTTTAAGGCATTCTCTGCCCACAGCAGATGATCATCATTACTCTCTCTTTCTCACTCTATCGCTCTCTATCGCTCGCTCTTCCCTTCTTGATTCAATTAGTTTGCATTCAATTCAGTCGAAATTCCTCGCCAATAACAGCAACAGCCCTAGCACGCTTCCACCTCTTGACTTCCTCTCCAACAATATCCCTCTCTCTTGCTCTCTCTCCCTCTCTTAGTGCTTCAGTCCCGTTATCGCATCTGTGCAGCTGTTACCGTTATTGCTGTTAATAATCGCTTTGCACATGGCCATCTTGACGCTGGCGAGGAAGTCCGTTAGGTAGCATCATGTGGGGCGTGGCGGTGCAGCTGACTTTCGATTAACGGGCGGTGGTGGTGGAGCGCTACGCATGCGTGGCACGGGTCGCATATCGAACGGTTTGGGCGGTGATGGTCGCTGGGGTGCATTTGAATTTGCATTGCTAGTACGTTCCGTTGTTGAATTGGAGCGTTGGGTTAATTTTGGTTGTGTTGTAATGATTTTTGGTTTACTATTATCGGCTGATTTGCTCTTTCTGTTGTTGGTGGCGGTCTCATCTTCGGCATCGCTTGAGACGGAATCATAGGATGAGGGTGTCGGTGAATGTGGTGAATACGAGTCGGATTCAAGCTCTTGAGATTCTAGCATTGTACGAAATTCCTGTATCGAATCGTTTAGAGCCCATAGCTGTGAGAGCAGTGAGAGATCCAATTGACGAAGGCCGTACTGTAAGTAAAAGAAAGAAAATATAATTAGTGATTATAAATTTTAATTTTTCTGAAAAAATACTAATTCACATTTCAAATTTTTATGTAAGAGAAAAATGCAAAAATATTATTATGTTATCAGTAGCTACAAAGTGAACTAGTATATATGGGAATTAGGGGTTTTCCACAAAAAAGTTGTATTTTTTCAACGGCAAAGGTTTGATATGATTGGATCTAGGCGGCCCATTCATGCGCTGGGAGACAAGTAGTGCCACCTTTATCGAAATAAAAAGTCGTCAAGGTGGCAAGGATTCAGTTTGAGGTAGCAAATATTCCGTTATGATGACGCAATAACGAGCACCGTACCTGCCATATAGTCAAATAAGAAGAAGAAGATGACAGTCGTTTATTAATTCAATTTAGTTTTTGCTTAAAAAAAAAATTTTAACTCCCGTTGGTTTTCTGTATATATAAGGTCAAGTAAAAGGAGTTCCATTTTTCCATCGATTGGGAATTAAAATCTTATCTATTGGAATTTGGACTTATATATATGTACAATAGATAGTTGTATAAATGTGGGTTACGCTATATAGCGTTAGAAAGATAAGATTTCACACTAAAAAGTCAGACAGTTTTGCAATTACATGACTCAGTATTGTTTGAGCACGCATCAAAAATGGACACCAGCAAAGAGAAAATAACCCCTTTTTAAAGAATTTCTTCTATAAAGGTAAAAACGCATGCCGGGTGGCTAAAAATATGAATAGTGTTTATGGTTCTCATATTTTAACAGCCAAACTCACAACTCTTGTATCGCCCATTACGTTTTGGTAATTTTGATTTCAAAGATACACTACGCTCTAAAAATTTCGAAAAAAACGATAAAATAATGTGAATCGTCGTGTCCGATTGTCATCTAAGAAATATTTATTTAAATATTTATTGATCATGAGCTAAAAATTGCACAAAAAACCATTTGGAACTATTTAAATAAGGCTGGTACAAAAAGAAGCTCGATGTATGGGCGGCACACGAGTTAATACAAAAAACCCTCAAAAAGCGATCCATTTCTGAAGCCGATAATTACGACAACTTCGTGCGAAACCGGTCGTAGTCGAATCGCGATGAGCCGACGTAAACGGTGGTCAAACCAGGATTGACGGTTAGGATGGTTTTGCAAAGTGTTTGGTGGGATTGGGAGGGAATCATCTACTATGAGCTACTCTGAGCCGTCTGAAGGAAGCAATCGCCCAGAAGCGGCCAGCTTTGGCCAATAGGAGAGGAATTGTTTGACATCAGAACAACGCCAGGCCACACACATCGATAGTGACTTGCCAGAAGTTTCTTGGGAGGTTTTTATACATCTACTTTATAGTCCGAACCTGGCACCAAGTGATTACTACCTGATCTTGTCTATGGCGAATGATTTGGCTGGTGAAGAATTCGCTTCAAGAGAAGCTTGTGAAAATCGATTGCCCCAGTTTTTTGCCAATTGGGATGAAGAATGTTATGAGAATGGCATTGCAAAGTTAACTAACTAACTAACTATGCTAAATGAATCCTTCAATTTAATGCAAATTAATGAGTTAACTTTTACTTGATCTTATAATTTCAGATTGATTCTAATTTTTGATTAGATGTTGCGTGTTAAAGACCCTCTTGTTATGGAGGTCCAGAAGTCATGGGCCCACTGATCTCTTGAAGAATCTGGCAGTGAACGTAAAGAGAGATACATATATTCTTAAAATTAGTCGAGCATTAGTCTTTTTAACTAAACTCTACTAAGAGGCAGTCAGAGTTAAACTCTTAAGGCTGATTTTTAGTAAATATGATATGCGAAAAATATGTCAACAGGGAAAATTAAAAGTAATTTTTTTTCGGTCTTTCATTACCCACGATTTTCTTCAATACCATTTTTTATCAGTTAAATGAAAAAAACAAAGACTTATATGTCTAATTTTCAAATACTATTTCTAAGCACTTAATTTACTTTAATTCCCTTGATTTAGTTATATATCAAAAAAAAACACAAAATCCCCAGCAAATGATTTCAAATCACTCAGCTTACTGTCAGCTCAGCAGCACCTCTTCCTTTACAGCATCCCGCGTTACTGACTGTGGTGGAAATCAAAGTGTGAATATGTAGTTTATTTTCTTAAACTCGTCACTTTAGTTAGTAAAAGCTTTACAAATCCGATGCCACAGACGCCAAGCATTAATCGCTCATTGCGCTACGCTACTGTATCGGATTGCTAGTAGCAAATACTAAGCACATACTGACTGGGCGACATAAATATGCACACCATGCACCATGGTACTTGCATTGCATTGCATCCATTGCAAATCCTCTTAGTTGTACTCATTTTAGTTGGTACTTTGGGTGCAGAAAGTTGGAAATTCATTTGAGATGCCATGCGGTGATATTAATTGACAAATGAGGTTTTTTCCTTCCCACTCCTCAACGAAATCACTTTCATTTCGATCACATCGGCAGCTGTGGTAATATGAGTACAATAGTAGCCAAATTGCTAAAAACGAAAACAACACAACTTGATGTTGTTGTAAATATTTTTTGTATGTAACGTATGCGCCCCACAATAACGCTACACATTTTTTTTTGTGGCTTACAATGCGTTCGCAATCGCAATAGTATTCGCATTTGAATGATGAGTGTTATGATTATCGAAAACGAGTTGTAAAAGTTCGAAAAGTATTTTGTTACTTTTGATAATTTCTATTGTGTCATTTGCACAACAAAAATATGCACACCATGCACACATACATTGGTAATGTAAGTGCTGACATTTTTTGTGGTAGTAGTAGAGTGGTGAAAAGCAAATCGGTCACTAACTGCCCGATTGGCCGACCGATGGAGCGTGCAAATGACAGCTGCTTCAGTTCCAGCTGCTGCCACAATTATTCAATATTTACAGCCGCAGATATGTCAAAGTCCATTACCTGATAGCCCAGAAATGCTATTTGCTTTGATGTAATATGAGTGCCGCCGCTAAAGCCTACAACAGTGTGTAGGATTTTTAAAACTTTATCCGTACAGACTGTACACTTTTCATCGGCACTGCCGAAGTACTAGACTAACGTACATAGGAGGAACGACATCATCATAAGTCCTCTGCTCTCAAGCAAAATTTTGAACGTTGCTCGACATTCACGTGCGTGATACCAAAAAGGATTGAATACAAGATTGTGTCTTCCTCAATAAAAATTATGGAAGCATATTGGGGAATACGCCACTGTAGAGCTAATGATAGAATACACGATTGCAGCTTCCGCAAATTACTTATCCTCTCTTTGTCGATTTGACAGTATTCACCCATTGGCCGTATATTGTGAACATTCGCTGACGAAATAAAACTATTTTTTTTTAACTGACATTTTTTTACCTAGACAGTATTAAGAAAAAAGTTCATCTACAATTATAGAGTGAAAAAAATTGCTAGAAAATCTTAATGTTATTTTGAATTCCATGTCAAATTTATAGAAAAGGAAATCACTGAAGGAGATAGTATATTAATTTTAATGAGATTTTCTCCATACGATATAAATGATATATTGTGAACTTTTCGCAAAATGCAATTACTGTAGAGTTTTTTTACTTTGTGAATAATCTACTTTATATTGATTTTAGTTTAATATTATGAATATTGTTCTTTTTGAAGTTGTATTAGAGAAATCACCTAAATTTTATTCTGCTGTATAAGAAAATTTTGGTAATAGTATTTGGAAAGTGGTATTTTCGGTCTGTGTAACCTTCCTTAGAAATTCTCCTTTCTTCTCTCTTTCCCTGTCTTTTATTACTTCAATTTCAGTTGCCCTCTATCGGAATATCACAAAATATTCTCCACAAATTTCTTTGTAATACTGATGGCGTGCAAATTACAATCAGCCGTTTGTAAAACCAGGGCATTCCGTTAACGTCGGTCCTACCGTCAGGGGAACGACCCTGTTGTCAGTTAAATGCTCTGCCGGACCAGAAGTAATGTCACTCTGACGAAGAATTCGACTGAGGTACAAAACTATTTTTAGTAGTAGCTGCTATGAAAATTCGCAAATTATGCGAAGTGTGAAATCTAAAAACTATCTCTATCTAAAAACAAATCGCATGATAAAGTTATTGTTACGTACAATTTGATATTTTGAAAACTGGGCGTGCTATTACCCGTTTGAATCGATGGAAGCATATCATTCAAACTACTCTATCAAAGTAAAAATTATAGAGATTTGATCTACAACCTTCCATATAGTGATCCTCCACCTAAACTGTGATTCATTGGTTTGGGTTTTAAACATTTTCGTAAATCAAAAAAAAACAGTCAATTTTTCAACAATTATTTGCCTTAAAACCTACGATTTTTGCCAAATTTCTAATTAACTTTTATGTAATAATATTTCTTTTATGTCTTAAAATTTACAAACCCATATGTATGCTATTCATGGCAAAAAATTAAAAAATTTCACATAGACGAAAAGCAGATATACAGCTATTACCACTTTGCTTTGATTACTTACCTTCATGAGCTGAATATTCGAACCCTTCTGGACTAGTTTACTAACCTTTTGATTTCTTTTTACGTTCAAGTCGAACTGATATCAGTAAATATCAACGAGAAAATGATATAATGCGATCCAATACCCTTGAATAATATCCTGAAACTATAAAATATATTTCATTGCTAGTTGATTTCTGCCGTAGCCGAGTGAGTAGCGTATGCGCGCCCCATGGTAACATTCAAAATTATAGAACACGTTTTTTCTAATAGCGGTCGCCCCTCGGTAAGCAATGGCAAACCTCCCAGAGAATTTCTGTCATGCAACGAAAACTTCTCACAAACTCGCCGTTCCGAGTCAGCGTAAAACAGTAGGCCTCTCAATTTGTAATATCTACAATATCAAGACGCACACCACAAATTGTAGGAAAAGTTTAGCCAAAATCGCTCAAGGGGTTATTAACGCCAATTAGGTTAGTAAGTAACGTTGATTTCCTATATGATTTCCTTCAGAAATAGCACAGCTCTTCTTTTGAGGAGTTAGCTCAATCAATTCGCCCACATTAAGAAGGGTTGGAAGCCGTCGAGGAGATATGCAAGGCTGATAAGCTTCCATAATTCGGAGCTAAACTTCTCGGTAGAGAACTGAATGTGCATAGAACTAAGTATAGCCTAAAAAAAAGCTTACAAGTCAATCATGGCTATTAGCTGGATAAGAAATCGTCAAACAACTGTGCAACAGGCGAATTTAGCTCAGACTTTTTTAATATTTTCTGAGAATATACCTGTCCAGTAACATATCACTCGATGGATTGGAAAAAGCTTGCTCGTTTTTTTTATATGGCCATCTACAGATAAAATAAATAATTTTAAATATATGGCTAAGCAAAATGAAAGGTTAGAACACATAAAATAAAATTTCACGGGAAATATTTCCTTAGAATATTTTAAGCCATAAGCTCCCCCAGAATATAAAAAAGAAATACATACATATACCGCCTTTAAATAGCAAACATTTACTTATGCTCTCTTTATTTATTATTAACATTCCAACATTAAAGTTTTTTTTTGGTCTCAAAGGGTGTAATATATTTTAAATTTTGAGATCACTACCAGTAGTTGGTAAACTGTTCGATTAAAACAGGCGCAGTCAATAGTTCCAAAAGATGACTTCAAACTGACGTCAAAATATCGCTATCAATACAATTAAGACAAGAAAAACTTAATTTTTTTTTTAATTATAAAGTTTACGAGCCGCTGGGCTTGAGCTCAAAACTTATAATATGATAAGATTCCAAGTTAACAGGGCTGTTATCTAATTTTAGCGTTAAACTTTTTAATGTTTTATTTTATGTAGAGTCCGTTTATTATCGTTTTATTCCCTGTGTTCCACTGAGATCAACTTAGACCGGCGCACGCAAATTTTGGCAAGCCATAAAGAGTTTTATTACTAAACAGGTATACTTTATTAAGAAAGTCCGGGCTGGTGTGAGTTACCATAAAATTGTCGCACAGTGTTATTAGATATATGGACCAATTTTTTTTTTGCTTCTGGTTTAAAATTACGCCTAAATAAGTCTAAGATAATCATTAGATCATCTGGATATTACTTGAATGGGAGTGCATTTACTGGCAAGACTTCCATAGACGATTTTGCAACTTTTGCCCGGCGTTTTACTTTAGTTCGACTATCACGCTTTATTCCAAATTAAACAGTCCTTTATAATCTACACTTGGGTACAAAAAAAAGTTAGAGAACGATAAAAGTTAGTTCTAAGTGCAATTTAGTTTTTGAAATAGGCAACCTCCATTTTTGAACATCCTTTACATGTGTATACCACTTTATCTGTTAGATATGATGGAGAATTGTTCTTCGGCTTGGGAAATATTTAGCCATTTCAATATTTCGGGCATTATTTTAACCGCAGTCTAGATGCTACATTTCAAAATACTTTTCATTACTTTGTTCTGATATTTTTGTAGACTATTTAGTGATCTTGGTGGCTTTATAATGACATTAAAGATATTTATTGCAGACATCGTATCAAATTTACTACGTATTCTTTTGAAGAAACCAATATTTTCTCAATTTTTTGTTTACAAATATATTCAGTATGTTCATTGAACTTGTTGTATATTGAAACGACTTTCCGTTGAATTCGAAAAAGTGACCAGAAGAGAGTGTTAAATTATTTTTTATTTCATTTCAATAATAGTCCAGAATTGACTTTTTATTTTTCTAAAATATCGTTTTATGGAAAGCGGGTGCGGTTTTAGTTGAATTTTAAGAATTTCTGAAATTATTTTCAATATGCTTTAAAGTAATGTACTAAACAGATCTTCCTTAACTTAAATCAAATTTAACAGGTCTGCTTTATTGTTTAGGTAACACAATTCTTAGAACTTTCTAATATTACCCTAATTTAGTAGTTGTAGACAAAAAGGCAAACCCACTCCTAACACAGTACGACAGTGGTTGGTACTCATGAGAAATGTTAACAGAATATGAAAGTAGGCTTAAAATAAAGAAATACGTGTGCCAGAGTTTTGCTGTAGCACGTCAGAATTTTCAGAAAATCTCGTACATTTTTGGTTATTTTTTAACTTTACATGAAAATTAAAGCTCCATCTACCGGAGAAATAAAATTGTTTTCATTAAAAAAAATCCAGATTTAATTACCTATTCAAAACTGGCTCAAGCATTTAAACCGGTTCACCGATTCTGTTTTTATAGAACTTTTTATAATAGTATTACATTAGAGGTGAACCTCCACGGTCCTTTGAAACTTAAAAAATTCTGACGTGCTACAGCAAAACGCCGAGACACGTATTTCTTTATTTTAAGCCTATTTTCATATTCTGTGAACATTTCTCATGTGTATTGGATTTTGTCGTGCTGTGTGATATTACAAAAAAATTATCGTATCAAGCAATTGCAAGCATTTTTTCCATACCTTTAGATGTAAACTATACTGTTACATAATGCATGCAAATGATTGCTTACAAGCAATTAATTTCCATAAAAAAAAAACAAAAAAAAAAACATTTTATTTGGTATGCAATAAAGTTCTAAGGCTAACCGCAAATAAATCTAAACAACTTTCAATTACTGGGGTGCCTTGATTTGCAACAATTTATGAGCGAGTGAGTTTAAGTGTCATTGGCAAATCAGTTGAAGAATTTGCTTGGCACGCGCAAAAGTTGTTCCAACGTTCACACATTTACATTTTTTTTTTTTGTTTTTCCTAATACATTCGATATCCGCATAAAATGCAGTCGAGTCTAAGGGAGCGGCCAAAGCGGCGCTTTTCATTTCAATTGTGAAAGTGTGATAGTGAAACCACAACTATGTTGGTACTCGTACTCTGGTATTTGCCATTTGAAATGAAATGCATTTGTAGCGTATTGTGCGTGGGGCGTTCAATCATAATTTGTATGGGAAGAAATTACGCTATACACCAGAAATAACCATTATGAGACTTTGTATGTTTGTGGAAAATTTCCAACAACGAGAAACTATCAGTGAACCATGTGAAATATATGCCTACATAATAAAATACAATAACAATGTAGTAAATGTCGAAAGTTGACTATGAAAATGTGCGGTTTATTGAAGAAACTTTCCGCAATGGTTTTATGTGGATATGAAGTTTGATAACTCAACAGTCGCATGGAATTGTGCGTGAAATATCAACCGTGAGTTCTAGGCTACACAGAGTACAATTATATAGCTTTAGTACTGATCTCTTCCAAACCGACTTTAGAATACAATTCTAGAGTACCGCAGCGGCACAGAGTTTGCTTTTTTATAAGAGACTTCAATACTTATTTGACAATTTGCTCGAATGTTTAAAAAATTATTCTAATATGAAAAGATTTAAAATAAACTGCATAGAGTACATTCAAAAATGGAATGAGTCAAAAAACTTAACACTATCGAAGCAGTACTGTATAAAATAAGATAATTTTAATTTACCTTTGTAATAGAATTAAGATTTAACTGAAATGTAAAGTATTATCAAAAAAGTAATAAATGAACTTACTTACTTTATTAATATGTAAAATTGTATGTACCTTGTTGTCACTAATTAATTGGTTTAAAAGTCTTGTACCTATTAAATGATTTTTTTTGCAGCATTAAAAGCTTTACCAGCGGAATACGATTTTAAAAATGAAAGCATTAGAAAATGATGTCGCAATAATCGAGCCCTTAATAATCATGTAGCACTTATAAAAATCGGGAATTAAATGTCAAAATATGGCAAGAAGATGGTCTTTAAGTTGGTTTCAAGAAATATTTTATTGTTGTATTTTTTTGTTTCAGAGGCTTTCCATTTCAAGACAATCGGAGTCCATTCGGTTCATGTTTTTCGTTTTCCATGAAACTCCAATATGTTGATCGGACTTTGGGCGAAAAAAACTTGTCTGATATTTTTCGATTTAATTTCGAAGTGAAAATCGGATCGGAATTAACAACTCGCACTGATAATTCTAACACCATTTTAAAAAACAATGGTGTCTCTCAGACAAAAAGTTTTGGCTAACAGCGGCTTGGCCAAAATAAATTTTTTACATTGTATTCTTTCTGAGCTCAAAAAATAAAAAAAATACATTTTTCGACAAACTTAGTTAAACAAATTTTTTTTTCATTTTTCAGAAAAAAATTTGAACTTAAGATGGAATTTTTTTTCCTTTATACATTAATTTTCATCAAATAACGAATATTTTGTAAGTTAAACTTTCAAATCAGTAAATTTCTAGAGCAATTACATATGTGCATCTCAAAAAATACTTCCAACACGAAATTAAAATCGCCGAAAAATCTCGGCATTAAAGGAAACGAACAGTTGTACTTAAGCGTCTTTATTGCTTCACGATCTTACAACGAGTGAGTCTTATTCGTAATGGCCCTTTATGCCATTCCGTTTCTAAAGAGTTGCCACATAATATAACCTCTCAAAATGATAGTAGCAACGAGCTTTCTTTTTCGGCTGACTCTAAAGAACCTACATCGAAGAGTAGACCAGCTTTTGGGGCTCTAAGTAGGCGAACAACTTTCACTCTCTATCTATCAAAAATAAGTAATTCATTAAGATTACAAGGTTTTCTAAAACAGATAATAAATCTACGAAATGTCTGCATATGTGATCAGTCAATTCAGTATTTTTTTGATATTGAATTTGTGACAAACTAAATTAAATTCCGTCATCAATAAGAGATAGTGTTCGAATGCAGTGTTTATTTCAGCCATTTAAGTATTGAGAGATGATTTCAAAATCTAAATAATAATAAATGCACAATTATTATTGTTATTTCAACTATATATTTTAATTATTAATTAATATACTCCGAGTACCGAAACAAACTTTTAGGATGTTGCCAAAATCGTGCGACTACTAAACTTACAACTTTACCACAGTTTCTGTAACTATTTGGACAGATTCGCTGAATGATTTACATCAAAAATAGAAGCTGTGTAAATAATAAATATGCAGCCTTTTTACATAAGATTTTGTTAATCATATAGCTTCTTAGCAAATATCGAGATTAATTAACGATTAGAGGATGAATAGAAAACTAGTCTAGTATTTTAATCTCAGGAGTTAGAGAATGATTTGGAACTCATAAACAAAAATTTAAAATAATATTTAAAACGTTGGTTCGAACCTGAACTAACTACTATTGAAATTATCTTCTTGTTTTACTGTTTTGAAAACAAAAATGCAAAAGAAACTGTGGGTATAAGACACAGGGTATATTACACTTTAAGAAAATATGTGCGGGATAATACGAAGCATAAATGGAAAAAGGTTATGTTTTAGAGAAAGTTTCTATTAAGCTTAACTCATTCTTCAAATTATCTGCGATTTAGGTCAGTTGAAGTACAACTTAAATTATGTCTTAGAAATGCTAGACGAAGAGTAGTCATAGTCAGCCCATCTTACTTACTTACTTAGATGGCGCTATAACCGCTTAAGCGTTCTCCTACAATTTGTGGTGTGCGTCTTGATGTTGTAACACAAATTGAGGGGCCTACAGTTTTACGCCGAATCCGAACGGCGAATGTTTTTGTGAGAAGTTTTTTCATGGCAGAAATTCACTCGGAGGTTTGCCGTTGCCCGCCGAGGGGCGGCCGCTATTAGAAAAAACCTTTTCTATAATTTTTGGATGTTACTTGCCCCGAGCTGGATTCGAACCTGGGACTTGCCGAATGAAGAGCGCACACTCTACACACTCGGCTACGGCGGCCGCCATCACTTAAATTTATTTGAGGGCGAAACATTTCCCTGTGCTTCAAAGCCATTTGAGTTAAATCATAAATAAAATAATTGATCGAATTGAAGATAAATATTAAAAACTGCATCCTTGCTTCTTCCCAACAGGTCGCAAAATCATATTTGTGGCCTTATTGTTAAAAGCAAGTGATTAAAGAAATTGAGGTGTATTATTAGTTTAATTGCAAAAAAATACAATAGAGATAAAAAAAATCTTGTCATAGTTTTGCTCATCGCCAACTAATTAAGTTTCAAATGACGAATGGAAAAAAATCGCTCAATAACAGTTTGCACGTTGCTAGTTTCGCATAGCGGTAACAAAGCTCGTCATTCGGAGTACCAAGGTTCGATTTCCGGTGAAATCAAGAAGAAATGTTATGGGAAGTATTTCACCGTGTTTTTCTGCGATATATTTTTTCGATCATAAAAAATGTTATTGTTATCGCTGACAAATTTATTTTCGTATATTATGATCCAAAAATTGTAACGTTATTTTTTTATGGTAAAAATAAAAATTAAAAAATAACGATCAAACTTGAGCGAAAAGATAAAGCTCCAAGAAAAACGATTATTCTTTTTGAAAAAAAACGAAAATTTAAAAATATCGATCAAACTGTATAGAAAAAACAAAAATCCAAGAATAGCGATTATTTTTGATAAAAAAAAACTTTAACATCACAAAATAACGATTATGTAATGATTTCAAACAAAAAATCTAAATCAAAATAAAAATTGCGCCAGATTTGTTTAGCATTTGACTACGGATTACATCGATATATTCGAGTTTTGTTATGGACGAATTCTTGCCAAAGATTTTTAAATTCAAATAAACCAAGATAACGATTATTTTCTATTTCAAATTTCTATACCTTTGACTATTGCCTTTTTGAATTAAAAAAAAAAAAAAAACATTCCTAAGCGAAAAAATTTGTTCTACGATTTTCAATCTTTAAAGACTCCTAATTTACGTTTTTACTAAAGGTTCGTTAAACAAATCAGAAAAATTGTGTGAGACTTCATCTTCTTCTTTTCTTTTGCGCAAATGGATGATAAGTGCGATACGAAATTGAGATGTTGATTTTTTTTTCAAAATTTGAATTCCCATCACTTAAGCCACGTCAGATCTCAACTATTGCACTTTTTTCTTGTCCGACTACTGCAGCTGAATAGGCCGAGTAGAAAAAATAATAATTTATACAATTAATTTTTTAAATAATAGTGATATCAAAATATTTATAGAAACTGAATTTATATTTTTAAATATTTTTATTTCTATTTTAACTTATGATTTACTGAAGAAGTATTAAAAAAGTGAGTTGCCAAACAACTTGGCTCTTTATCTTGTATAGTTCTTTATGTCTCAAATTGGTCCAGGAGTAGAAATCACTGGTTTAATAATTAAAGAAATCATCGACAATTTGCTTTATGGAACTTCGACAGCAACTTTGAAAACTCATAAAATGAAGACAATAAAAGCATTAGCTACGCATTTCAGGAAAAATTAAAATATGAATTCCCATTCAATATAACAAATAACTTCATGTACAAAACCTTCAAATAAATTCTAAACGCAAGCGCAAAGAATTTTGAAGTAAAGCCAAACAAAGCAACTATAAATATTTGAAAACAAGCGAGTCAAATTAACTAAGAAATCGGGCAATTGCAAAAACTAGGTGCGCCATTGCAAAAAAAAATCGTACATTGTACTTTTCACATACTACATGCACTACACTACCACATTCCCACAGTGGAAATACTAACCTACCATTAGCGCTGAAAAATGCACAGCAAGTAAATGCTTTAGAAAACCACATCATAGCTATAAGCCAAGTAATCGGCAAATTTAACTGCCACACAACAAAAACAATGAAACCAACTATAAAATCAAAAGTTCAACACTACAGGTAACGGAGGAGGTGATGGAGCGCAATGTGGAACATTGGAATTGGCCTCGACCCAAACGTAATCGGTTGCACTGCCGGTGATATGTAGTGCATGTGCATAGCATTCGTATGTATACACCTGTCAACACACACATACATACATATATACATACATATGTATGTAGATACCCTTTCGGAAAAAGACAGAGAATCTACAATTTTCGATTTCAAAATTATTTTTTTTTAGAACTCATGCCATATTTTTTTAGTTCTTTATTATATTTTTGTTTTTAAACATAAAATTCAAAATTTAAGAAAAATCTAAAAAATTCTGAACAAAACTTTAAAACCTAAGTTTAAGGTTTTATGTAGTTTAAAGCGCACTGATTGGCTTTTGAACAAGATACGCAATGATCAAACTTCACAGCTAAGCAATTGAAAATTTTTAAATGAAAAAAAAAATTTAAAAAAAAAAACAGAGGTCCAGAATAATAATTATTTGATCATTAAGTTTAAAAAGAAATCACTCTAATTTTGAAAAGAATTATAAAAATCTTTTATGAGTCAGACAAATTTTTTCAATTATCGATATTTATTATTTTGGAACTTATTATAATTATTATCATAATAATTATAAGTGAGAAATTTTTTTTAAATCAGCAATTTCTATTATTTTGGGACTTATAGCAAAAATGTCTTTCCAAAATAATTATCAGCTAGATAATTTTTTTTTCCTCTTTCAAAGTCTTTTATTTTGAGATTTATATTACAAAAGTCTTCGAATATTAATTATGACTAAGACAAGTATTTTAAATTTATGAAAGACGGAACTATTTCGGGACCTAAAAAAGTACCGAATTAGTCTGGAATTGATCCAAAATTATTTCAGAGTCGCCCGAAATCACTCCCGTGCTAATCTTGAAATTTTCCTAAACACGCCACGTACTTCAATATTTAAACATTTCTGTCTTTTACTCATAATTATTATGAGAGAAAATAAAAGTCTTTGGAAACTTAAAAAAGTTGACTTTTAATGTAAAAGTCTTTGAAGACTTAAAAATATTTATCACACTGATAACTATTATGGAAAGACTTTTATAAAATAAGTTTGAATAAAAACTAAATACTACTCGAAAAATTTGTATCTTACTATAATAATTATCAATAATTTTAGCTTTTACTCCGTTCTCTTGTGAGAAATAACTTCTCTGAAAATAAAACACAAAGTTACTGTCATCTCAAAACCCTACCCACACAAAAAATTCAAAAAATGTGTGTTTGAGTTCAGAAGGTACATACTAACCTCGCCTATACCTGAATTTTTTAGGAATTGTTTGCCTGCAGAGCAATGTAATTGAGCAAGAGTGCATTTTAAATTACTTTTACAGTCCTTCTATTTCCGACAGGGCATATACGTAGTGGCATGCCACATACAAACGCAAGCGCTTGACAACAAAATAAAATTTAACACAAATAAAATTAAAGTCAGCAAAGAATTAGTGGAATTGGTGAACGCATTACATAATCCATTGACGAGCGGCACGTTTGTGAAGCAGTCGATTGACTGAGTGGCGAGAAAAACCAATCGTGAAGGTATTTGCCATAGGAAAAACACAGAAAAAAAGCGAATTTATTTATTTTTTTTTTTTTTTGGCTTAAGCGCCACAAGCTGACCTGACCTGCATTCGTTGCCTAATCTAAATACAAAAAATTTAGTTTAGTTCACTCGGTGTGGGTACTGCAGTTTATAGAGATTTGTGACTGGTTTAAGATTTAAATGAATGCTTTTGTTTGTGTATGAGTATGTTCAAATTTTAATGGAAAATATTTTGATTTTGCGAAAGTTATGCCAGCGCATAAACACATAAAATTTCGGACACTAAGAATACAATGTAAATTACTTAATTTCAACTAAATTACCTAGCATAACCCAAATGCAGCTTCTAGAGGCTGTAAAAGTCAAGGAATAGTTAAGTGAAATCATAATATTTCAAAATGTATCCTCAATTTTGATTATAGGAGAACATACTTTTCGATTATTATCGATAACAATTAGCGCCGACTTTTATGATTTGATTTTTGTTTTATAAAAAAAATACCACATTTCATTTTAATTTATTGACAGATTTTTCAAGGCGAAATTACACAGTTTTATCGTAATTTACTTTACAATTAAGAATGAGACATAAATTACGACAGTGGGTCTGGGCTTTAAGAAAGTGTTAAATTTTTCCAATAAGTTGGTGATAAATAATAAGATCTATACAAAAAATCTGGGCATCTGTTGTGGGAAAAGCCATGCGATTTTGACTTAAAGTTCAAAAATTTATCAAAATATGATACATGGTTTTAAAAGCAAAACACTTTAAAATAAATAGTTCAAGGCGAAATAACAGCATAAAAAATTTATATTGAAGAAAACCAGGAATATTTCTCTCAAATGAACTTTTGATCTGCAGGTGTCCATACTAGGGATTTGAAGTGGTCAAAGTAAAATTGTTCAGAACTGATGCTAAATATTTAAAATAAACAGTGAATTTTATAAGCTTTACGTCATTTAAATCATTTCATTCAATATTAGACCTTTTGTTTTAATTATTCTTCAAAAATTAATATTGTCGTTGTTTTTTTTTATCTTTAGAAAAAAATTGATTTTTAAAAATTTTACCCTCTTAAAATCACTAAAATGTACACTTGTATTGTAGCCCAAGCGTTTATATGAGAGAAATATTTCGGGTTTCCTTTTTTGTCCCCAAGCTATCCGAATATGCGTGGAGAGAGAAAAAACACTGAACACTTTTGCGCAAATGCCGTACATTTCGTTGGCGCTCCAATCATTAGAGTTCATTGTACATATATAGTATGTACATTAGGGCGGCCTAAAAGTTCATGGGTTTTAACGTTCTAAGTATATCGAAAAAATTCTATTTTGTTAGAGTTTAGTTTTTAAATCAATAAACTGTTTTCGTGGAAATGGTATAGAGTCGTTGAAAATCAAAATTTTTCAATTGGCAAACTTCGCATTTAACTGTTTTTTAATATTAACTATTTTTATGGGTCCCCAAAAAATTCTGAACAAATAAAAAAAATTATCCCACAAAAAAAAAATAAAAAACATTTTCAGTAAAAATTTGTATAGAAAAATATTGTTTTTCAAGGATTCTTTATCATTCCTGCGAAAACCTAGATTTTCCACATATATAATATATATATTGAACGCTTTGAGCGTCAAAACCAAAAAATCCTGACTTATCTTTTTTGAACGACCCTAATGTGCACACAAACACTTGTAAAAAGAAATAATAATTATCATTTTAGTTCGCTAAATTCATTTAACTCTTCATTAGTTTGTAAACAAAAATTCCATTTCAATTTTGGCGCACAGTAATTAGTTAGCTTTTTTTTTTTGATCTGTAATTAAAATTGCAAAGCAAATTCTTTGGCATTAAGTTACTTAGCTGCCGGTTGCAAGCGAAATAAATAGCCCAAGTGCTTAACATAACTGCGGGCATAGATAGCCAAACATGCATGTACAAAATATTGTACTCATACATACATACATAGTAAATTTATTTACACTATTCTTTTACTTATAAATACAAATGGGCGCGGAATTAGCAAGCAGGTTTAGCATTATTGAAATTAGTTGCAGCGTTCGATTGCCAGTTGTGACATTTTCAAGCCCACACCGGCCCATCGCTGGTGTGAACGAGACATAAAAGTGGTGCAAAAAATATGTATTATACTTTGCTGCTTTACTTTCTGCACGATTATAATTGAAAACTGAACTAAACTAACTTTGAAAAGTGAGGGTTATCAGCATGACTACACTACGGTATTATTTTTCTTGCCAGAATATTCGTTCAAACAGTTTTTGAGTCTATGTCAATTTGGAACCAACTATTATAGACCAATGTATTTAGACCAAATATATTTAGACCAAATGTTTCGATTTTTATAGTAATGGCTATATTAAATGATACTAGATTTCCACAATTTAATTGGATTAGTTTACAATCTGTTATAAAAGAAAGCACACGTTTTTTTAAAGAATTTATTTTAACTGACTATTCATTTATTTTTTGTTGTTTTTTGAAATATTTTCGAAATATGTATTGGAAGATATATGTAGGTTCAATCAAAGATTGACGAGATAGCACAGCTAGTTTTTGAAATTCTTATATTTCAGCAGCTGTCAAAGTTACTAATGGCATTCAGCTGGCAAAATTATCAGTAAGATTTGCCATTTAAAAAAAAAATATGATTGAAATTCCTACTCAGTTGTAAATGCGGAGATTGTGGTATATAATCGCCTCCTTGCATTAGACCCAATTTTGGATCGCGGCTATGTCAAAAACAAACTTACCGTTATTGGAGCGAACACAATTCAATTAGACGGCGCACAGTAGTGATCAAAGTTTCTCTAGTCGGGAAACTTAATTATTATATTAAATACTAAGTAAGATAGATATCGGATTAAAAGATTGCACAAATTGAAATTGAATGACTAACAACTTTTGGTCCTAAAATGGACAAGATGGGATAACGGCCACGCCTACTTACTATATAATTAACAGTTTCTTAAAGTTATCATCAATATATAGTGTCTTTTTCTAAGGCACAGTGTGATTAATTAGAAATTGTAATTTAACTTCAGTAAAGTTTTTGCTTATAATTATATTATTTAAATAGCACGAAACCTTTGAAAATTTTATTTGGTTATAACTTTCACAACTTTGAATACTCTGAAAGTGAACAACGCTAAGGTTCGATAAATTTGTACCAATTATCGGCGCGATCGCTTCTTCAAGCGAAACGTTTTCAGAATTCTCCTTTACTTCTCCATACTAAAAAGCAAAGAAACAAAACCTGACGGAATATTAACGCTTTCATTTTTAGTAGTCGACAGTTAAAAATCAAAAATTTCCCGTCTCAAGGCGAATTCATATAAGATGGTGTTATAAATAAGTACAACTACAAAATTCCCATGTATTTTGTTTTTTCTTTTGCGTAAATGTTATCAAAATTTATAATCATTTTGTTTCTGCTTTTGCGGCTTCTGAAAGCTCATACGCAAAAGCAAAAGCCAAATACATGTAAATGAAGTGAATAAAAAAAATCAAATCGGCTGCTATAGTAACACCACCATATATGAAATCGCTTTGCCTCTTCTCGAATTTTTTAGAGTCATGTTAAAAACGGAAAATAGATTTATACGTCCACAAGCCGAAAAATTTGTTTGTGAATTCTAGAGGTGTATAGATTAATTGAGAGAATAAGCTTAGTAGGTGGTAAGTAAAGATTAAATTTTGATCAGCTCGAAAAAAAAATATGTGCGCCCATTTTGTAGGCTTTTAAGTAGTTGCTTAATCTTTTTGCAGAGCATTCCAGAATTGTCCATTTTATTGTTGAGTGTTCTCTTGCTACGCATAGAAATAAATTGGAGTCGAAAGTTCATCTTCCACTTGGCTGAAGAGCATTTTATTTACGTATTATTCAAGTTTGACGTTTACACCAGCCATCAGAACACTAGTTAGATTGGTGAATTTTCAATATTTCGTAAGAAATATATAGACGGCGAGACGTCATTCAGACCAGAGAACGTAGATTACAAAGAAGTTGCATCAGTGAAATTATCCTGTGGTAAGAAATGTTAGCTTAATTCATCAACACCACATGCCAATTGGATCCAATCAGATTCTAATATCAATCAGTGAACGTTAGATTTCTTCTGGTATGGTGAAATAAGTTAAAATATGCCGTTGGCATATCCGATGGATGTACATATGTAACTTCTTAGTAATCTACGTTCTTTAATTCAGAGAAACTTAAGTTGAAGTTGCGACATCAAACTTCACATTCTTTCTCTTTCTACCCCTTAAAATAAAGTGTGAAGTTTTCGAGCGACCTCAAGATATTTTTAAGAATGGTTGAGATTGTAAAATTTTCTTGAAAATCTTTGACGGAATAATTTTTTACCAGCTAGTGCATATGTAAATAATGCCAAAACTCACCATACACGTTTTTTAAGTTAATAATATAAATTTAACAATAACTTTTCGTGCTTTCCACAACAGTGAAATTTGCAGCTACTTATACACAAATAAATAAATATATGATTTCTCAACTAACTAACTATATACTTAATATAAACGCTCTTATGAGAACTCAACTATTGTACGTGTATGCGCTTGGTGGCAAAAATATTAATTTAAGCCTCACGGAAGTAAACTAGGCAGAATGAGTTTATGGCTTCTCAAAGAAAAGTGCAAGTGAAAAATAAATGCAGGCACCGGCTCACACGTTTTTAGTAATCATATTATACTTAGTATCTATTCATTTGTTAGTATTTAAAGTCAGACTGCCAATTTAGAGAAAACTACTATTAGGCAAATGTGTAATTGAACTGAACATTAGGCCTGATTATTTCATTTCAGTTAAAACAGCGATACAAATATTTGTGACTGTTAATTATTAAAGCATTGTTAAAAAAAAATGTGTGCTTCTCGTAATAATTAAATTAGATTGACTCAAATATAAATATCTCATCGTAGTATCACATCACCTGATGTAATCATATGATCCCATCATATGATGTGCAACATCACATGTTTAATAATACAGAAAAGTAATGCACAATTGCTGCTTAGTAGGAAAACGTAATGAAAGTTCGATGAATTAATAAACTTACTTCGGAAAAAGCAGATGGAAAGACATATATCATTGGCAAATTTGTTGAACTTAGTTATTTTTCAAATTCAGTGGAACCTATGCATGAAAATTAATTATTTAATTTTTTTGGAAAACACAGAAGTTGGAATGAGTAAATTAATTCATTCTCAATTTCCAATACCTTCACGTTATACAGGAAAGTATATGTAAAAATTAGAGCTACAGTGTGTCCCGGGTATCGAATAGTTTTGTAGCTCTATACTTCATTGCTCAACTGCTCACACGATTGGTCGTAACATTTCAGCTTTTGAATAATTTGTGCAAACAAAAATTATCAACTTTAGCTTCTACATATGCATTTTTTATAGCCTACAATTAATGCATACATATTGTGCCCAAAAAAATGGAGTGTTGCGAAATGCATCTAGAGATGGGGCCCTCCCAGAAGGCAATATATGCAAAATTCATTTGTTTACAAAGATAGAGTTTATGTTGCATTCAGTATCTTAAGGAGCATGGAACAAAAAATCAAATCATTCATCGCTCAAATTACTCGAAAAAACTCGATATGCTTGAACTCTCGCTCGAGAAATTCGCACCGAACAAATGTGATTGTGCTCGTTGCTCATACGCCCCAGGCTACTCCAAATTGTGCGAACAAAATCAAAAGCTTTTGTATAAATAATATCTCTAAAATAATTTTTCAAATATTTACATACATTTCTTAGATTGAACTTATTAGAAAATTATCTAAGTATCAACAATCATTTTTATGAGCTAAAAAATTTGTATTTATTTGGAAGTTATTTTAAAAAGAAGGAAGTTATACCTGTTATTTCGGGGATCACCACCTCTCCTCCACAGACTTGTTCACTATATATTTTTACACCATATATTGATCAAAATTTTTTGCCGAAAATGTGTCTATTAAATACGTGGAAAGGCTGGGATAAAGTAAGACTTAAAAACACAAGATCGGCTTGATGTCGAGAGGTTTAACCCCCATTAAAAAATAAGAATCTAAATTTGTAATTTTTGTTTGACCATAAAAGATTTTTTCACAGTTTCTTTTTAGTCGTTAGTGAACATATGGATTATCAATATTGCAAAGCTCCTTCCTGAAGGAAAGGGTGCTCCTATTTAGATGAATAGAAATTTGATACAAAAATTTTCTATTTTCTCCTAATATGCATGTAATATTAAACAAGTTAATAATAAACTAGTTCCTAATAAATTTTTTAATCGAGCAGAGACCGTAAGATATATCAAAAAAAAACTCTACACTTAATCATCATTTAAAAATTTGCGACCAATAATAATAAAAAAAATGTTTGGTTTGATTCTTTTGCTCAGAAATATAAATTATATAGTGAGTCAAATTTTATTGAGGAAAGTTTTTTCGAGTGCTAGTTTTTTTGGGGTACGGTTTAGTTATTTATACAATGTTTTCAGGTTATTGTGCCTAAATGCAAGACGCTATGAAAATTTACTTTACAAAGAAACTTTCCATGTTTCGCGTAGTCACCTGTAAATAAATTCCGTTTCAAAAATTTACTTCTTCCTAAAAACACGCAGAAGGGTATTCTGCGCAAAAGTAATTCAATGGCGGAACCGCAGTTGGATCGATCAGGGTTATTTTCTTGGAGTACGTGTGTTTCTCTGTAAAAATGCTAATTTAAGCATATTTTCAACAGAGCCCCCTAGGGCTTTTTCTTTTGACGTTTTAGGTGTCACTTACCAACCGCTCCGTACATTCAACCAAAACCTCCATACAAATAACTAAATTAAGGGGAATATTTCGCTATAAAAAATGGTTACCTTATAAATTTTAATTTTTTTATCAAAAATGTATTATTTTTTTATTTCATAATCAAAAATAAGCATAATTTTTTCAGTTGCTGTTTCTCATTAAAACCATGAATTTCGTTATCGAAAATAATGATTTTTTATCAAAAGTAATTAATTTTTTTATCAAAAATAATTTTTTTATCGAAAATAAAAGTCATTGCTTGAGTTTACTTTATCACTCAGAAAAAACTTTTTGAGTTTTTACAAAAAAAAAATCATAATCCTAAAAAAATTTTAACTACATACATATATTAATTTAAATTTTTTGATAAAAAATTTATTAAATTTCTTTATTTTATAATCAAAAATATGCATAACTATTTAGTTGTTTTTTTCATCAAAAACTATAATTTTTTATAAAAAATAATGATTTTTTTTTTATCGAAAATATTGATTTCTTTGATCGAAAATAGTAATTTTTTTATCAAAAATAATTTTTTTTAACGAAAATAAAACTCATTTCTTGAGTTTATTTTAACACTCAAAAACAAAAAATCATAATCCTAAAAATTAATTTTTGAGTTTTATCTTCTTCGCAGGTCGATTTTTTAAATCTTCGTACGCATATGCACCCAAAAGCTACGGCACATATGTATATAGCACTGGAAAAATGATTTTAATTTTTATCAAAAAAAAAATATAACTCGAAATATGATTATGATTTCTAAGCGATTAAGCAAACCCGGAATGTAATTATTAATTTAAATATTTATAGATATCACTAAACAAAATTTGAATTGTAACAAATTCATACAGAACACTCAAAACAGATATATAATATAATATAATAATAACATAAATATATTCAAAACTGTTGCCAGGTACTTAGCAGTTTTCGTTGGAACTTTAAAAATATCAATTATTTTCCGTGTCTAATTTAGAACTTCATTTGACTTAAATATACAGTGAACAAAATTCAAAGCATACATATCAAATCTAATCATTATCTATTTAAAATGCTGCTCATTAACCAGACATTTTTTTTCAAATAGTGTTCGCCTGAGACCGTCAACGGCACACTTTTGAAGGTGCAGCGGCGAATGCAATGAATGTTGTCACACCTGGCGTATACTTAACATTTATTTAATTAATTGAATTGCTTTAAAAGCTGGATATTTGATGAGGTGGAATGGCATAGACTGATGCAAGGTGTCGTTTTGTTTGTTTGTTCTCATTGCCACACATTCTTTTTCATTACCTGCAATAAATGACACTGAGCACACGCTTGGCCATTGCCAATGAGCGATTAAATTTAAATAATCCAACTAAATTACACACTTCATCAAAAACATCAACAAAAAAAAACCAACCCCAGAACAAAAACAATGACATTTTGAAAGAACGCACAAATCTGCGCACACACAAACAAAGAAAGGTGACTGTAGTGGTATGCAAATCGTATGGTGCTACGGTAACTAAAAAAAAAAGAAAATGAAAAGAGAATAACTAACTGGTAGATAATTTTAATGAGCAAATGAAAAGAATAATTAGAATTAACTGCAATACAAGAACAACACATGCAATGACAAGTAGTCATTTTTATCATTATACCATTTCATGGCACAACATCCGCCTCAGGCGACACGTACACGCAAAATGCAATGACTTTGAGTATGCACGTGAACGCTCACACACACACACATACATACATCGCAATCGTTTGTTGCCTGTAGGAATTCACTTTATTAATATGGCAATGTTCCCTGTTCGACAGAAAGAAAATCGAAATTCCATTTTTTTCTTTTTTGCAAACTATTTTGAAACTAGTCTTATTATTTAGAAATATGTACACTCTACTTTAAAGTAACTAAGTATTGTGAGAGTCGAAATTTGTTCAATTACACTGCGTTACAGGAAAAAAAAATTTCAAAAAATTCAGGTTAGTATGTATCCACTGAGCTCAAGCGCATATTTTTTAATTTTTTTGTATGTGTGGAGGTTTGAGACGACGGCGAAATTATGTTGAATTTTTTTGGTATCATATTATCACATTATGTTTAATTCTTATATGCGTATCTTGTTCGAAAAAAATCAATGCTCCTTTAACGAAATCAAATTTTTTCAATTAAAGTTTTAAAGCTATTTTCGAATTTTGCAATTTTTTTAATTTCTAACTCTATGATTAAAAAAAACCTTTAATTAACAACCAACAGCATTATTTTTTTTCGCTCAAGGACGGTATAAGGAAAGTGTTTGGAAAAAAAGACAGCAACAGTCAGCAGTTGTAGAAATTTTAGCTATTTCGGAGATCACCACATCTCCTAATCAGATTTCTTTCATACCTCCACTGGTCTGTGACCCTCTCTTGACTGTTGTATTTTTTCCAAATGGTTTCCTTACACCGACCTTCAGTTCAAAAAGTAAAATAAATTAGGCAAACAAATAATATATGTATGTTTAAAATAAAAAACTTTTAATAGAATTCTTAAAGTTCTTACAAAAGAAAAGTATTTTTAAAATAGTTATTCAAAAAACAGTTTAATTTCGACCAGCTATTCTCTACATACTTTAAGCGCCGATATTCTTTGACCTGACTTTTTGAAATTTTTTTTATGTTTATACACTTTTCTTTTGCAGGAGCTATTTTAGGAAATGTTAATAGAACATTACCTCCAGTAGAGACAAAAAAAAAATGCATCACATTTTCTTCTCTCGAAAAAAATTTAGCCTCTTTTGTTGCAAAATTTGCATTAGGTTGCCTGTAGTTTTGCAAAATAGATATATATTTGTATTTGTGGAAAATGTTGCACTTTTGATTGATCAGGGGACAATATATTGAAAAATGAAAACTGAATCCTGTGAAAGGACTGAGAAATGAAAATACTATTCGGCTTTTAAATGAAGTGCAACACGTCTCATTTTTGCTAAAATGCTCCCCACGGATTATTGTTTCGTCTGAAAGAATATTTTCGGGACCATCTTCATTAAAAAAACAAAAAGTTGGCTGAAAATTGATACTATTAACTACACCTTTTTCAGTTTTGGTTCAGAAACTTCCAATTCGAAATCGGAATTGCCATTTCAAATTCAGAAAATTGCAATTAAAGTTCAGAAAATTACAATTTAAGCACAAAATTTCCATTTTAAATTCAGAAATTTACAATTAAAATTCAGAATTTCTAATTAAAGCTGAGAAAGTTGCAATTCATATTCAGAATTTCCATTTAAAAATTCAGAAAGCTCCAATTTAAATTCAGAAGCTTACAATTCAAATTCAAAATTTCCGTTTCAAATTCAAAAATTTCACTTTAAATTCAGAAAATTCCAACTCAAATACAGAATTTCTATTTCAAATTCATAAAATTGCAATTCTATTTCAGAATTACCATTTTAAATTCAGAAAATTACAATTTAAAATCAGAGTTTCTATTTTAAATTCAGAAAATTACAATTCAAATTCAGAATTTCCATTTAAAATTCAGAAAATTACAATTCAAATTCAGAATTACCATTTTAAATTCAGAAAATTGGACTTCATTGAATGGAATTATCTGCATTGGAAGTGAAAATTCTGAATTTGAAATGGAAATTCTGAACAGGAATTGTAACTTTCTGAATTTTAATTTAAGTTTTTTTTGAATTTAAAATTGAATTTCTGAATTTGAATTGTAACTTTCTAAGCATTAATTAAAAATTCTGAATTTCTGAACTAAAACTGAAAAAGGTGTAGTGGTTATCTTGAAAATAGTAATTAATAAAACTAATTGCATTTTTATAAAGATTATATATTTATATTATTTATCGAAACCTTATTTTATTACAGAAAAATTATAATAGTACGCATAGCTACATAGCGCATTAATAAATATATACTTGGTGCAATTTAAATCAACATAATTAATTTAACATGCATTTGCTTCCAACTACTTGTTTTAAATTGGTAAATTTTGTTTGGACTGTCTGCTTTTTTCCGACAGGGATGGTTTGCGTGTTGCAAAAACACAAAATTGCGTATATTAACAGAAAAGCCGCACACTCTCATGGTCACATGCAATTAAATAAATAGAAATACGCAAATGCAGCAACAATAACAAAACAATAGGCCAAGCATTTGTTTTGTCACAGTCAAAACTGTGGCCTTTTATGGCCAGTTCAACCTCTTCCTCCTTCTTCTGCTTCTCCTCTTCATTTGTGGTTGTTCCATGGCTAATGGCATTGTCAACTCAACACTAATGCCACTTTACTGCCACAATAAATGCTGAGAATGCGGCACAGGGCAGACCAAACAACAAGCCCTACGGCGAATGCTGCTGTAATAACCTCAGCAATTAACCTCAGCCGTCAGGCAGATGACAAATATACTACATATGTAGGTATATCTGCATTTGCATTCATCTGCGTAATTTAGAAACCCACAGATACACAAGCATGTGCGTAAATTTATTTTGCTGCATTTGGCGAAATATTTGCGTAGTGATTTAGGAAATAAAACTTTCAGCGGAAAAGGAGAGGGAAATGCTAAAATTGATTTTAAGTATATGTATATAATATGTCTATATATGCTTATATGCACCATGTTACATTGTTATACGATATGTGAAAATTTGTCCAAGCATACGCAATGGCAAGCGAACATTTATGATGGCAGCGCCCTAAGCTCTAATTCTGAACCGCCAAAGTGGGTTGTCATGCGTGAAGGTAAGAAAATGCGATTGTTCGCTTTGTAAGCCAATTACTTTTAAACAAAATCAATTATTGTTATTACGAGTACATACAGAAAATATGGCAATTCATGTGCGTTTAAATAAGAATTTATAACTTTTTTCTGTCATTAAGTTTTCGATATATCGCCAAATTATTTTTTTTTTTTTGATTCAAGAAACAAGAAAAAAGGGTTATAAAGACATCTTATATATGGCTGGCTACCAACGAAAAGATTTAAACAAATTAAAGATTAGTAAATATTTGTCTCGTACTTTTTTAAATTAAAATTATTTTGGAATAAAAAATGCGCAGCACCGTCAGCAAAAGAAAAACAAATCATCCAAAATCAGCGCGACTTAAAAAAGTCACTTGCATACCCGAAAAGTTTTTAAGATGATCTGATTAAATAGTTTGAAAATTTGAGTGCAATTTTTTTTTAATTTTTTGTGAGTTTTTTGAAAACTTTGAAACTTTTATTTATACCTACTATTCATGCGTTATATGGAAGAAATATCCAACATCTCTGTAAAAAAATGATCAAAAATTAACCAGAATTTTTAACCACTTGAAACCTGAACTTCATTTTACTAAAATTGGAACGGGTTACGAAACTGCATACCCAAAAAGTTATTAAAAGTTCTGTTTTAATTGTTTGAAAGTTCGATGGAAATTTTTTAAAATTCAATGAATTTTTGGGAATTTCGTAAATTGCTTGTAGCTTTTATTTAATTTTATTTATTTATACATAGCTCATGTTACACAATGAGTAATAGTTTTATAAAAAATTATTAAAAACAAATTAGTAAACATATGTAAGTGGCCAACTGCCCTATATTAAATTTTATTGTTAAAGATAGCAACAGTACCGTATATATCTTTTAGAGAGTTGCCACCTGCTTAAAAAGTCGAATTTAATTAAATTATACACAAGTTATATGAAATAGTGAAATGTGGGAGTCAAACCATATGTTTCGCTAAGAAAAATTTTATTGGTGTATTTTCAAGGGGGTTGCCACCTTTTTTAAAAGTCAATTTTAAATAAGTTAACTGTGCGTGTCTTCGAAAACAAGGAACATACCTATATTTTTCAGAGGGTTGCCACCTGTTATATGTGACAGAAACTGAAATGCGTTTTCTGGATACATAGGCAAATGGCAATTAATGAATAAATATAGGCAGGCAACGTCTGTAGTGTTTTTCTAGTTTTACAAAAAGTTGTATGCTATTGAATTTTTTCTAATATGATATGTTCAAAACTGTATGAATGCTATGTAATCCAAGTTTCGTTGAGATATCTCAAATATTTACTCGAGTTATTCGATGCGCGAATGGACGGAGGAATAGATTGGCATCGCCGAATCAATTTATCTTTTTATTAAGAATATTTTGGTTGTAGGAATTTCCTTTACCGAATAAATACACCTACTTTTCTGTTTCGAAATGCTCAAAGTTTCCAATACATTTTATATGGGGTCTTAGAAATGGTAGAGAGTTTTTGAAAAACAATATTTTTCAATCGGTAAACCCTGTTTATCTTCAGCTGATTTCAAAGAATAACCCCCAATTATTTATTTAACTATCTTTTAATATTATTTAATTATTTTTATGGGTCCCTGTTGCAGGTTTTGGAGGGGAATATAGAAATGGTTAATATTAAAAAATTTTTAAATAAATTATCTGGCATTATTATTTTAAGTATCCTAAGGACAAATAGCGTTTAACGAAGTGAAATAGAGTATGTTGATTGAAAAATATAAATTTTCTGGGAGTGTATACCATTACTACGAATAATTACATATTTTATCTCCATGTAAAATACATGAGGAACTTTTAGATTTAGGGGTCGTTTTTTATGAAAAAAAAAATAAAAGTATTATTTTTTACGACATAATCTCGAGATGATAAGATAATACAGGTTTGAAAAAAATTTTGGAGCAAAGCTTTCTGATGTACCAAACTTTGGGTATTCATGCTGAAATATTTTCTACACTTAGTTGGAAATTTGTATTATTGAATTCATTAAAACGCCAATACCAATACGGGGGTATTTAATAAATTTCCACATCCTGTCCAAAAACGACATTCTCTGTAGCACATTTGCAATAATTGTATAATTTATAAATTAAAAGTAATTTTCTTTTAGTTTTGCAAAGATTTAGATATCGCAATAATTTACCACAATCTTGAGAGTGCCTATAATGAACTCGCACCATTCTTCTAATTTAATGCAGATTTGGAGAGCGAAGAAAGTTGGTAATTTCAATATGGCCTTAAACTTTGCATTAAAGCGGTATTAGGCCAGATTGCTAAGTTCTGACACTGCTCTGCTCATGTGGTCTGTGGCTAAACTCAGGCATGCAGGTAGTTTGTGATTTTTCCCAGAATATCCTTTATTTGTTTTGCATATTTTGCGTGGACCTTATACAGGTATACCAAGCGGGTACATACAATGCGTATAAAAAGGGTTATTTTGTTATTTACACTAAATAGATATTAATGTGTTTCTATAACAAAGTACACCGCGAAAAAGGTAGACAATATAAATTTTCGTACGTACATTTGCGGTAATAGCAAAGTTTTATTCCAAATCGATTTAATATAACCCTTTTGAAAATTTTTTATACATCTTTAGTGCGACCTAACTCCAATACAAAACTTGGAGGGCTTCAATCGGCTTTTGGTAATGAACCACCAACAAGATCTACTGTTTATGCCCGATTTGCAGCATCAAACTTGGGCGAAACATTTTCAGTGCTGAACTCCGCGAAGGTTGCCCTTCTACTGCTAATGTTGCTCAAATATAGATGCTGTTTTGAGATAAAGAAATCCCTTTACATTGGAAAAAGTCAAATATAAATAATTTTACATGAAAATAGAGACGTGAAGAAAGTCTGCAGTCTTTGGCTTCCACATAATTTGAACGGAGCTCAAACAAGGCACGAGTCGGATGATGCAAAGAAGGGTTGTAAAAATGTAATCGGGATACTTCTGAAAACATTTAAAATATAGGAACGGTTGATGCAATTTGGATCTACGTACTTAGTATAAACCAAAGCAACAATCCACTATCTAAGTGTTAAAAAATGAACCAACTACAACAAAAAGGGTTCGTTCACGGAGCAGTTGAAAAAAATTGATCGCTTTATTTGCCCATAAAACTAAACCAGTCACTACTAAGGCGAAACAAGTCTACATATTCACTAAAGTGTCCATACTTTCTTGATTTATCTTCTAATGACTTCTTCCGTCTGTTAAAATCAAAAGGCGTGGTGTGGGGTTTTTTTTAAATCTGAAGAGGCCGTTGAGTTATTTAGAAACTATGCCTCTGGGGCACCTATTTCAGAGTGGGATAAATGTTTCGACAAGGGATTTCATCGAATGCAAAATTGCCTACATTTTAGAGGCGTATGTGGAAAATAAATAGTACAGCAGTTTTTTTTTAATAAAGTGTGTATTTTATCGTATGGTCTGCTACAAACCCATAAAATGGTCAACAGATCAAAATACAGGGACAGAAAATATGTAATGTTCTACAAAAACAAAGCAAGGACACACAAATATTTGATTACCTGTCAAATTTTGGTATTGATTATATTGTGTCTTCGACGAGTAAAAATTGTGTTCAAAATTTTTCAAACAAAAAACATATTTCGACTAGTAAAATAAAAAAAAGGTTATATTCTTTATTTTTCCTACGAAAAATTCAAATGTCTACCTGTTTTGGGGTGTACTTTGTTATAGAAACACATTAAGTACAAATAAAAAAAATAACCCTTTTTATACGCATTGTATGTACCTATGAGATATACCTGCATAAGGGTCGCACACAATATGCACAACAAATAAAGGAAAAGCGCAAACTACCTAGCTACCTGAGCTATGCCACTGACCACATGAGGTATAAAAGGACCTACAAAATTTATCTTTACCACAGTCTAGAAAAGATTCTCTGCAAAGAAAGTAGTACAAACCTATATGCAGATTCATTGCGAAACATTTTACCAACTATTTTACAAAGTGAAAAAATAATAAAATGGATTTCTATAAGTATCAGGAACAAATTCTGACCGACTGCTATCGGGGTCCAGTTGACGTAGAAGATTACAGCTTTCATTCAACGAATAGCTCGGATTGCAGTTTTATCCCACCGTGGAGACTACGTAGCGGATTTATGAAGCAGTTGAGAATGTACGACGGAACGTCCGACTCTAAGTGGGTTCCAGATGGCTTAGAAGATGGCAGTTTTAATTCAGACAAGAGCTCGGAGCACAGTTTCAGGCAGCCGTGGAGGCTACGTAGCGACTTTATAAGGCTGTTGAGAAAGTACGACCACGAAGCACCAATGACATCCTGTTCTTGTTGTTACGATCAGTTGGCAGACAATTTGTGCTTTGATATAAGCTATACGGATTGGGAAGCGAATTTGGAAAGAGCTTCCACACCTTATGACTTACGCGACGACAGCGTAAATTCAACGAATGGCTCGGATTGCAATTTCTGTCAACCATGGAGACTACGAAGTGAATTTATGAGGCAGTTGAGAATGTATGACGGTGAAGCTGCAACGGCATCCATTTCTTGGTTTAAAGATCAATTACCAGAAAAACTGGATTACTCGCACTCTAACTATATGAACTATACAGCCTGGGAAGCAGGTTTGGAGCGAGCTTCCACGCCACAACCGAAGCTTTGGCATCAAACGATCAATAAAGCAGAAGCGGCTTTAATGATAATGATGGGATATCGAGTTACAGAGTTAATGTAATTGTTTTAGTTAAAATAGTTAATAAAAATAGGTTTAAGAAATGACGCTATTAAAATAAAGACGTACAATATTTATATATACCAAATATACCTTTTCTTTTGTATTTACTCTGGTTAAAGGCTTCCACAATTATAGATAAAAGCGTCGTTGTTTTAAAACTACAATATGGGCTTTAATCTTTCCAATAAGCAGAGTCGGAACTTAGCAATCTGGCCAAATACCGCTTTAATGCAAAGTTTAAGTCGATATTCTTCGCTCTCCAAATCTGTATTAAATTAGAAGGATGGTGCAAGTTCATTTTAAGCACTCTCAAGATTAAAGTAAATTATTGCGATGTCTAAGTCTAAACTAAAAGAAAATTACTTTTAAATAATAAATTATGCAAATATCGCAAATTTTCTACAGAGAAGACCATTTTTGAACAAAATGTGGAACTTCGAGCATAATGTTGTGATTGTATGCTTGTTGTAAAGTAATTGATGACGAAGCTTTGATCTATACTGGAGGAATTTCATCTGGCAATATTTATTTACCTTAAAGTTAAATTTTCGAAAAGTATGGCAAGCTACCCGAAAAAGCGACCTCTAGTGGTCTTTAACCTATCTTTTTTTATATTTCTTTAGTGTTATTGAAATTTAGATGTCAACATGAAGCCTGCTGAAATCATCTTGAAATCAAATTTGAATATAATTGGTCATAAAACATCTGACGTTATAATTGACGTATAACTATTTAGTCATAGAAGTAAAAGCAAGTTTATTTTTTATCTTCTGTTTTTCCAACAGGGTAAAGAGCTGATGTACTATATTCTAACGATTTTCCGTCAACCCTTGTCAACTTTGGTGTGGAGACAAACCGGATTCGATATTGTGCCACCTTCTGTGTCAGTTTTCGTTCTCGAAAAATTGGGAAATCGTTCCAATATACATCAAATAGGCAAAGGATGAAATTTTTTAAAGCGATGCCTCTATATCCACAAAAAGAATGCTTTGCAATCATTGGAGTTGGTCTATCAACAAAATATTGTCATTGGACATAGACTGATTTTCTTTAATATAGCGGAAATGTTATCTAAATATCAATTACAATTAGAAACCTTTGCATAATAAAATTACAAATTGTGAACTATTTTTGTACGACGAAAAAAAGTTTAAATTAGTGCCATCTATTTAAGTGGTCCACATTTAAATATAGAAATAAGAATTTGATGTAAAACATTAATTGGATTCCCAAACTTCTATTCAAAAGAAGACTTTTGAGAATACGAGAAAACGACTTAAGCTTTTCCGCCTTCATGCCACAGACGTCATTCTGAAAACAGAGATCACGTATTTTAGTTCACAACTAAATGAAGCAGTTGCTATAGAAAAAAAGGAACAACAAAAACATATGCCCTTTTCTTGGCTAAAGTAAATCAGTTTATATTTTTACGTAACTATTTGTGATAATTATCAACAACGAAGAATAATTTTCACAATCATAAACATTTGAAAGTCTTTGGCAACATCTTGAGGAATTCACTACGAGTAATCGAAATACCTAGCACTTGTTTATAAACTATTACGAAATTAAAGCGCTAAAAATCAATTTTCCAAGCATTTCCGTACGTACCAGAAATGCTGTGTATGATTTTTTTTTTAATATTTTCTTGCATAAATAGAAGCCAATGAAATGCAACAGTAAAAGCGTAAAAACTTAGCTGCTGAGAAGGACCGTTGAAAAAAGAATAAGTATCTTACGCCACACAAACTCTTACAAAAACACAAATCTATCTATGCTCCCTACTAATTACATACATCCCACAGCACAGCACATTTTTATGCAAATATATCTACATACATATTGTACATGCAAGTGAAAAAGAAATCAAATGTTGCATGCAAGACCAGAGAGATGTTATTGTAAAATGCCTATTATTGCTTCTTTGCTCACTAAGTATTCGTACATCATCAACTTGCGAGCAAATGCTTGGCGTATTGTTTTTGTTTTTTTTCGTTGCTTCTTTTTCATTTTGGAATTTCTTCCAGTCATTTGCTATAAATGGCATAAATGCTGAGTGCAAATGACATACGGCACACGTTGGTTTACGCACACGCGAGCACATCACATTACGAGTGCAACCCACTGTGCAATCACACACACACACACACACACACACACCCGCACAGCATTGCCAACAGCCAACAATCGCAGGCACCTAGTCGAAAGCCCCCGAAAGCCATAGGCACAAATGACACCACATCTCACCTCATCAAAGTATTCGCAGCTGCACGTCACCAACTTTGTCACTGGCGCTTCTGAGCGAAAAGGAGAAAAAGTAAAATAATAAGCGGCACCACAACAACAACAAAAAAGTTCATAAGACGATAGACACTAACGTCCGTCCGTCCGCCTTAATTGCAGTTGTGTGTCAGCATGCGGGCCGTGTAGAAATTACATTAACAGCATCTTGTCATTTACTTCCAACTCCATTATGTGCAACAAATTGTTTTATAACTGACAACAACAAGATGTGCAAAAAGTATTGTACAAACAATAGGAGGAGGTGATGGAAGGCCAATAGGAAAAAATTGATGGAGCAGGATCACTTAGTGGGCAGAACTGCAAACACCAAAGCGAATTCATATGTATAAGATGGTGTTGAGAAAGCAGCTGAGTGAATTCGCTTCCTGAACTAAATGTCAAAACTATGTGTTTGTTGTAATTCTTGCCGATTCTCACTGTTACTGGGCTTGCAATTTTTTAGTGTACATTTTTGTTGATGTACACTCTACACTTGTAGAGTTGCAATTGCGAGTTATTGGCCCTTTATCTTGTTGAAAGCTCATTTTGGGGTGTTGTGCTACCAGAAAACGATAAATAAATTTTAACATTTGTTGTTTAAGATAGTTGTTTAAATTAAAGCGATTTGTTACAATGTAAAAGCGAACTTTAACACATTTTGTTCTAAAATATGTAAACATACAGATACAAACTAGGGCTTTGGATTTCTGCAGGCACAATCTCGCGTATTTCGATACACGATAAACCGAGAAATCGAGTTCTCGATACAATCTCGAGTATCTCCGTTCTCGCAATAAATGTCGAGTATTTATCGAGTAAAGTTTAAAGTAAAAATAAGACAGCACGCACTTAAAATAAGAATGCAACGCACAATTAAATTGAATACCGAGAAGCTCGCGAGGCTAACGAAATTGACGATGCACGAGAAACTCGCGAGAAAGCGGTACTCGCGAGAAATTTCTTCTCCATTGGAATCGAGAAATGTAAGACTCTAAAATTAATTGATTTGGCTGCTAGGCGCGCTGTGTATGTTGTGGGCTAGGATAAGTAGTGCACAATTAGTGCAAGCAATCCATATATCTTATCGAAATGAATATTGAGAGGCTCGCGGGTATTAGAAGCATTTCGATATACGAGATGCTCGTGAGAAGGTGGTTTTCGCGAGAAATTGCTTTCCGAGTAATCTTGAAAAATTGAAGGTTCTAATATAAACATAATTTCTTGAAATAGAGAAATACATATATATATATATATATATATATTCAAATATAATTCGACTAACCAATAATGAAACGTTGGACATCAATCCACATTACTCTTTCTTTTCAAGGAACGTTCCGCGGAAATTTAAAAAATTTGGAATATTTATCGTCTTTAAATATTTGTTAAAAATCTAACAGACAAATATATTTTTCATTTTAGAAGATTCTTTTGTAATCTAAATATAGCCCGTGTTTTCTCTACTGAAAAAAAAAAACCAAAATCAAAAATTGGATAAAAATTTATAAAATAATTCAAAGATAAACATACTTTTATTGTGAAGTATGTAGTATATGTAAATACTTAGCTGAAGTGGAAACCTTCGTAAACATGAGAGGGGAAAAAACGGATATATTTAATATTAGGCGTCATGAAGTCTTTTCTCACAGGCAGTAAGGGAGAATACTCAGATTATAAAGAAAACATATCACCCCGTTCAACACAAATCAAATCGGAACATATTAGAATATAATTCGAATTCTGTGCCGCTTGGTCGTAATAAATAAAAAATCGACTTTAAATTTAGTTACAGCTTAGTTTGATAAAAAGAAAATTAGCGAATTCACCTCTATCAAATGTAGCAACGAAAGCTAGCAGAGCTGCATTCGTATGTAAACATTTCTTATTGGTGGCGCTCCGAGCAATCCAACAACAACAAAATATAGGAAGGAACGATTGTTTACGATAAATATTTGTGCTGAATATCTTATACAAATTTAATTATTCTACGAGTTCTTATTTGCGTAAAAAGGTGTGTATTATATTATAACGGTTTCGTAAGTTCAATTTCACCCCGAAAAGACTCAACCCAATAAAGGGTTTTTACCTCAGGTTTTCTACTGGTTAAACTCGTGCCGATAGTATTTCTTTTTTTTTTATTTAATACGTTTATTTACAATCTATTTTAAAATAATAAGCAAATTATATAATTAATTAACAAAATTACTTATATTATTGAAACTAAAAATATATCGCCGACAGAAAATTTTATAATTCAGATTTTTGTTGACCAACAAGAATCAAAATATAAGAGATCGATTTAATATATATGAAAATATTAATAATTTGGCATTGGTTCACACCCACTCTCCCCAAAATCTGTTAAGAATTTTCCGTTTTCTTTGATAATATATGTATCTTTGGAAGCCTAAACCCTCCAAAAATATTTTTCGGTGTGCGTATCTGCTCTGAATACTGTCGTAAGAGATCCCTGTAATGTCAACTCAATGTCTAAGGATTAGCATAAAACGTTCGACTTTTCCCCTCTTTTCCAGTTTTGGATGTGGCTAGGCGTCCTTCACGAGGCTCGTTTTTTCGGATATCTTCAGCATAGCTTAAACTTCTTGCAGCATATAGGCTATGGAGAAGCAAAGCCTCTCAATGGTTCTACCAGCCCTGCAAAAAATGCCTGACCATATCGAAAATAAGTTATCGATTTTACATTTCTGCAAACAATGAGAAAAAGCCAAGGCATTCGATTTATTCTCCTGTACGCCCGTATGCATTAAAAAAAAGTTGAGTTCAATAGTAATAGCTATCGAGCACAAAGAACAAAGAGTGGGTGTATCACAAACAAACAAAAAAAAAAGTTAACTTTCATAAATGCAAAAAAGCGAACAAGAGTCGTGGTCATTTTGTACCCGATGTCCATACAAAACTACCCCGAAACAATCTACAAGTTTGGGTTAATTTTTCCATTAATTTTACCTATAGTTCTAGGTCAGGTTTCTTACTGGGAGCATGAGGCCTTTGCGGTTACATTTTATACAAAAGGTGGCACAGATTGTGGTATCGCTAACCCTCTCTTGAAAATTTTGACAAATTCAGCTGTTTTTCTACGTCACAACCGGCTTTATTTGCAAAAACCGTATATGTTTGTATTCTCTCAATCCTGAGTATTCTTTGGACATGTATTCACTCAGTACAGTCCAACGGTAAAACAAATACTCCGTCACAGCCGAGTTACTCTCCATAATTTCACAAGAATTACCGCAATCTTGTGCTCTATCGTTCATTTATGTCCAGCATTTCCTACTGACCCATCAAACAAACTGGATCAATCCTATGAATACCTAAGTAAATATAAAACCCCAATGCCATCTCACCCAGAAGATGTAGAGGCAATGGTCCATGACCATAATCGCGGTCAATATTTCCGCTAATGAATTAAGTCAATAAGAAATGTAGCAGAAATAAATGTGTACATAGAGATAGGCGGCGTACATGAAAAGAAAAACACAAATACATGCAAAGAAGCGATAGAAAAGCAAAAATACCAAGATGCGGAAGAATATTGTACGAGTCTGAGATAAATAACAAAAAAAAAAAAAAAAACTTGGTCTTGGTAATTATTGGCATACAGATAGCGAAAAAAACTGGAGTAAAATATGCAGTGAAAAAATTTAAAATTATTTTTAAAATGTATGGATGTTAGTTATTAAAATTAATAAGCAATAATTTGGTTCAACATTTGACAGCCTAGCATTTGTTAGAAATGATTAATTGATATGGCATTGGTTATATGGACGAGTATGATAATGTTATTATACTAATGTAATATAATTGGAAAAAGCTATGGATTGGATATTGGGATAAAAATTATTTTGGTAAATTAAAAATATTTCAGGGTCGAAAATTGTGGATTTGAGGCACCTTTGGTCTCAGTAGGACAAAATATTTATTTAGTTTTAGTATTAGAATACCTATAGTATATAAAAGTTCTTCAGATTTTCCTTTATCAAATTTGACAGGGCGACAAACGAGGTACGCCGCCATTTTTCGTTTAATGGCTAAGGGATGCCTAAAAATCGTTTGAAATATACACCAAGTCCATTATAAAATGCGGATTTTGTTATAATATTCATAATGATTTTCATTAAACTTTAAAAAAACTTTAGTTCATAATATAGCAAAAAGTATATGGATCAGAATAGCAAACTTTGTGCAAAATTTACAAATATTCTACAAATGTTCAACAAACTTTTACTTTGAATTTTGGTAAAAGAATTAAAAAAAAAAACAAAATTTGTAGTCCATTCAAACTCACACTTTATTAAATAATTTAGCTAAATTGCATATCCAAAAAAATGTTTAAAAAAACTTTAATTCAAATTTTTTAAAATTTGGTGAACTTTTTTTTAATTTTTTTTTTTTAATTAACCAAAAATAACTAACGTGAAAAAGATTGTGAATAATAAAAAATAATATGGGGTCAATTGTTTGAGTCACTGTAAAGCGGTGATACGAAACGGATACTATAACGCTGACAAAACTTTCAACGGAAACGATACATATAGCGATAATCATAACAATATCGATAACTACTTACGTTACTTATGCAAATCCGTAATATAATCGAAAAATCGGAAAATTACCTAAATATTGCTAATGTGTAATGTTTAAGGTAAATATTAAAGTCATTTCTAAGTCCTTTCTATAAGATCGTAACATTTAAATAATTCGAATCGATTTTTCGGTACTTTACATGCAAATAAAATTACGCTGGCAATTTATGCGGATACATTGAACCTGATATTACGGTTAGAATAACGGTATCTTGCATTGCGAGTATTTGCCAGCACTGCAAATTAATGGCTCGATTGGTTGTGGCATTAAGCAACGGTCAAATTTGCGCACCCACCAACCAACCAACCAACCAACCAACCTTTGGCTCATAAAGGAGTGTCGCTGCGATTATTATTCCAAGCAGCTCTGCACAAAGCAATGATCTGTAAAAGTACGAGTACAAGCCAACAAGCTGTGCGCGTGTAAATTCCTATGAGCAGATACATACATTCATAAGGGGGGGGCCAAAAAAATTTAGTACCAGTTACCACTCAGAAATGTAGCAAAAGGAAAAAATTACGTACTTGAATTTTTTTTTTAACTTGAAAGTGATTCATATGAAATGGTTCCGCCAGGGCATTGAAATTGTTTGATGTATTTTATACTTTTTAGAATATTTGTCTTCGAAAAGCTTCAATAAATAAAGTTATATTACTTATTTTTTAATGTATTTTCACTGTTTTTAACTTACTTATTGATTAGTTATAATTATGATAAGTATATTTTACAACTGCTGTTACAAATTACTACTATTATTTTCACTTATGCTACTACTAATTATTACAACTATTTTCATTAATTTCTACTACTATTTTCACTAATTTCTACTACAGTTTTACTTATTTCTACAACTTTTATTACTAATTTCAACAACTATTTTTTCTAATGCTACCACTATATTTAATAATTTCTACTACTATTTTTACTAATTTCAACTTCAATTTTTCATACGTATGCTACTCCTAATTACTATTGCTATCCTCATTAATGCAAATTATTTTTAATAATTTCTACTACTATTTTTACTAAGTTCTACTACAGTTTTTACTTATTTCTACTACTTTTATTACTTATTTCAACAACTATTTTTTTCTAATGCTACTAATAATTACTAATACTATTTTTAATAATTTTTACTATTTTTACTATAGCTACCGCTAATGACTACTAGTATTTTAACTTATTTCAACTACTATTTTTACTAATTTCTGCTACTGGTTTTACTAACTCTACTAAAGTTTTTACTTATTTCTACTCCAAATATTACTTATTTTAACAACTATTTTTCCTAATTCTACTTCTATTTTTAATAATTTCAACTACTATTTTTACTAATTTCTGCTACTGGGTTTAGTCATGTTACTACTAATTACTTTAAGAAATAAAATTGTTGTTTATTTTTCAAAGTATATTTACTGTTTTTAACTTAGTTGTTAAATAATGAAAATTAGGATAATTATGTTTTACTACCACTACTAATTACTAATACCACTAATGCCACTAATTACTACTACTATTTTTAGTAATGGTACTACTAATCATAACTAATCTTTTCACTAATTCTACTACTAATTACTACTACTATTTTTTACTAATTTTTGCTACTATTTTTACTAACTCTACTTGAGTTTTTACTTATTTCTACTACTAATATTACTGAGTTCAACAACTTTTTTTCCTAATTCTACTACTATTTTTAATAATTTCAACTACTATTTTTACTTATTTCTGCTATCGTTTTTAGTAATGCTACTACTAATTACTACTACTATTTTTACTAAATTCTACTATTATTTTTGCAAATGCTACTACTAATTACTACCCCTATTTTTACTAATTTCCTCTATTCTCCTTTCCAATTTCTGCTACTATTTTTACTACTGCTACAACTAATTACTAATACTATTTTCAGTAACTTCTACTAATATTTTTACTAATTTCAACTACAATTTTTACTTATGCTACTCCTAATTACTACTGCTACCTTCATTAATGCGAATTATTTTTAATACTTTCTACTACTATTTTCATTTATGCTAAAAACAAAAAAACTGCAGAAATATCTTATACTCTCTCCCATATTTAACTCTAAATCACTTTGAAGAATCGGCACAAGGTTTGCTGGCTTGTTTCTTTTCTAATCTCTATAATTATAGCAAAAATTTACAAAAACTTTATTTCCCTATATAATTTTGGACCGCCCTAATAAGCCTACCATTGTATATACATATATATACATATACGAACATATGTTTGCATGTATGTGTTCATAGGTATTGTTATTAACAAAAGTATCGCTTCTACAAGCAGAACAAAACAAAAAATGAAAGTTGTTCAGCAAATAAAGTTGGCACTCAAAGCAGTTTATCGGGCAATGGAAAAGTTAAAGTTTACCACAGCATACGTACACGTATTTTTCAGCTTTGTTTGTGCGCATGCGCATTTTAATTCTTGCTTCAATATTTATATTTGCTTGTATAGCGTAACTGTAAATTTAGATATGTCTTATCTGTGGAAAAGTTAATCGCATCCTACGCTGGTACTACTTGTAAATATTTATTCAAATTACTAAATACTGTTTACATACATATGTACATAGAATAATACTAAATACAAGCAATTTGTAATTTGTGGCTTACAAATTTTTCATATAATTACAGTTAAATTTTTTGATGCTAAAAATTCGGACAATAAAGTTATTAACAATTTATTTTTTGCTTTTCTCTTAAAAAAAATTGTTACTCGCCCCACACCTATTACACGTTGCTAATTTCATCAAAATCAGATGATAAATCGATATTTTTTTAACAACTCGTCTCTAGCGCCACCTAGCGTGTTCATATTTGGTAAAAGTATACCTATCTATTATCATAAAATATAAAATCGAGCCATAAATATTTATTTTCCGAATATCTCGACTCATGTGCCGCCTAATTGATTAAAATATATAGAAAATATCCGCGCAATGGGTCTTAGAAATATACTGTGCAAATTTGATTGAGCTCTGTTCAACATTTTTGGAGCCAAGCTGTCACAAAGCAAACGGATACATTTTTATAAATCAAACAAAAAAAAAGTGGAAACTAATTAGAGCTAAAGATATGTATATACTGTTTTTGAAGAAAACATACTTTATTTTATATACAGTTTTATTCATTTTGAAATGACCTGTACTCAATTGGGGGAAAAATATACCAATTTGAAAAAAACTTACATTATGAGAAGTTCAAATAAAGATAAATGTGAATTTTATCCTAAGACAGGATGTTTTTTTCATCTACTTGTTTTAGAGGTACACAGTCAAAGTAGTTGGCAGCTGCTAAGATCAGGTAAATTAAATATTAAAGTAGCTTCAATCAAGCGTTTTTGGATGTCTCGCTTACGAAAATGTTTAAATTTTCATGTTTTTTATTTTTTATTTTGAAGTCTACCTTTCCAAACACCTTTTTACCATCATCGTGTGAACAAATAAATTGCACTTTTAAATGGTAAACACAAAAGGTGATACAAATTAAATTTGGTATTTTTCGAAATTTTTGAATCCCAGCACCGAATCTTGTTTCCTCTTATGTATCTATATAATATATATATATATATATAATCTCACTTACTTATATACTTAAATATGTATGTACATTCCAAATTTAAGCTGGATCACTCAATAAATTCGGGGTTTCAAAATATAGCTACACAAGCGCCACCTAGCGGAAGAATAATATCTTTCATATATGTATCTAGCATATAGTCTGAATGCGAGCTGAAATTTTTGGCGAATAAAGATTTTCTAGGAACAAACTTTCAAGATTTAAATTTTAAATTTAATTTGCGCACTGAAAAAACAAAAGAACCTTAGGAAAATGTTCCTAAATGAATTTGAAGCACATTTTCGTCTAATTGCGATAGTTTCACCGATTAGTAACGGTTTCTCCAAAATAAATAAATACCTACATAAAATTTTCCCCAAACCTAGAAAATATTTCAACTTCTACGTCGTTTCATATTTCATATTAATCTTAATGAAGGAGAGTATACATATATGTACTAATGTTAGATATTTTATGGAGATATATTGGCTTTTTATAATTACTTTCATTGTATAAAGATTTTAACTGAGATTTAGATTTTCGGTGTATTTATCGAAGTGTATGTCAAAATGGCGCTTATAGGTGTGAGCTAAACGTTTATCTTAATCTTTCATATCGGTCTATTTTAACCATTTTTGCGCTTTTTGAAAAAAAAAACTTAGGACGTGGAAACATGAAAACCATACAAAAAAAATCGAGCTAATTTTGCATAGGTATACTTGAAGAAAATTTTAATATAAAACGGGCAACGGGTTCAACCTAAAGCTTAGGCTTATTCTCTAATAGTAATTACTTTGTTTTCAACCAAAAACTTAACTAACGTCGGTCCAGTTGTTCCGACAACAGCATTACACTCAAAAACAAAAATATGTTATTTGGATTAATGATAAACAACTATGAAAACTAAGAAAAGTGGCCATAGATTAGCGCTAAAGAAATATTGACAACTTTTGGTGTAAAAAAAATTATTTTGTATGCTTCTCTTTTTCTTTTTTGTAAGAATATTTATGCAATCGGGATTTTAAGAATTTTAAGCAGTTCAAAATGTATAAAATGCTATTGAGCGAGAGATAAGATTAGTCTGAGCGCAGAGAGCCCAAAAGGCAATTAAAACAAATTTAAATGTAGTTTTGGGAATACTTCGTATTAGTTTTTTAAATAATTATATTTAAAAATATAAACCATAATGAATCTAGGTTAATACTTATGAAAAATTGAGTCCTCTTGTCTTTTTTGGAGGTGCCTCTCACATTCGGTATATTTTTTTTCTCAGTGGGCATACGAAAAGTTATACCCTAGCATCTGTTTGACATCAATGGAACCCCAATAGTGGCCCCGTTTTGATGTAGCCGAGTAGTGGAACGATCCAACTCGGATAAAATTTCCTTTATTGCAAAACCAACCCTGTTAGCCTCTTTCATGTAAGTTGCAATTTGTTTAGTGCTATTTAAGAAAGGAAAATAGTTGTGCCGGCAATTTTTAGGTTTATTTAGTTATATATTTGCAAATACTATGCAAATAAAAACGAGCTATGCCTTAAATCTAAATATCCCATGTATTTTCTTAGGGCTAACTCACAATAGCGCAGTTTTTTCACTTCGCAGCGCTACATCTCAGGTCCGGATATCATTTTACCGAGTTGGCTCAACTCGCATATTTTTCCGAGTTAGTGTTGTTGCTTTACATGCTATTTCTTATCCTACCTAGTGTTCTTTTGCAACTAGGTTACAAAGAAACGGGTCCAGTGTTGAAAACGGCGGAGGAAGGTAGTAAGGCACATTATGATTGTTGGCACTTTTCCTGTCAGCATACGAATTGAAATACCGCAGCAAAGTTTCGGTTCGGTTCAAACAGACAAACAAACAAACAGACAGACAAAAATTTTAAAAATTATCCAAATATATTGTATTAAATATATTTCCCGCAACTACAGTTTTATTGCAGTAAAGAAGAACATTTCGCATCACAGAAGTAACCTAAATACTAAAACACAAAAAAAGATTGAAAAATGTTAGTTACTTTTTAATTTAAAATTGGACTACCTAAACCAAGAAATGCAGTTTTCTACATAATATATGCCCACGTTCGTGTGGCAACAAACCTAAGCGAATTATGATTTTTTTATTACCTGTCTCTCTCTCTTTCCCCATTTTCATTTACTTAACTTTGCCTGGCTGAGCTAGTAAAAATTGTTTTTGTATGATTCATTATGAGCAAACAAATTAATGCAATGTGCATAATAAATTAAATGAAATTTGAGTTAATTTTGTTGAACAAATTCGCCAATTTTATATTTTATTAACATATAACGGAAATAAATTAACGTGAAATTAGTGTTAATTTATTTATGAGGGGGTTATTTTTTCTTTATTTTTGTTTTACTCGATGCGAATTGCAGGTTTTGAATATTATTTTAATTTAGTTTTTTTTGTATTTAACTTGACACTAAACCAAAACTTGAGAAAGTGTTAGGTAATTTTGTTTTTATGTTTTTTTCTTCGTTTATTAAATATAATTATCGCGTTATACAAGTTATACTCCTAATACGCGGCATGTAAACTGGGTGATAGGAGGGCAGGAATGAGAATATTTGAATTAATTATTGGGATGTTTTTAATGCTCCAACAATACTTCGACTTCATGTGAGCATCCCAGTGATCCTGGTAACATTGCTCCATAGTTCGAATGCATTGGTGGCACTGTTCTTAACTCAGATCACCAAGATTTCCTAAGAAACGGTCCATGTGGCTGTGGGGAAGAGTACCTTATAATTTCATCCTTTTTGTTTCCCAGAAAACTTTGTGCAGTCCAAACGAATTCACTCCTGGCCTTTTTTCCAGAATCGTTCATGTAACTATTAAAGTATTCAGCCTTTATCAGCCTTCCTATTTGTGGGCCATCAAAAATTCCAGCTTTTAGTTTATCCAAGGTCTCTGACTAATGCAGTGAAGTCTTTCTGATTCCGTTGTCCCATTTTCATAATTTGAGAAAGAGCTTTTTTCTTCCAAGTCGTAATCGGTTTGAGTAGATGAAGAAGTTTGGGCTACTGACGCATCGCTGGAGTACAGTACTGGTCGATTAACAGATAACAATATATATAAGATAAGACCATTTCGACCAATTTCTTTTATATTTTTCGTTTATATCAACCACAGAAAAATAATAATCAGCTTCATGATTTGAAGGTTCCAGCCATATTATTGGTGTTTGATACTTAAATTTGGGTGTTTTCTTATTCGCCCATAGTTTTAAGGACTTCACACACATTTTATATACCATTTGAGGGGTTCAATACTTGTCACGGGTGTCAAGGGTTATGAACTCCGACATACTCAGTCCATAGTTTTATAATGTGTATTCACCACAGATATTCCAAAAATAATTGGCATCGTTTTTACAAATATTTCTCAAGAAAATATTGTTGAACAAAAAAAACTTTTTTTTAAAAACAGCCCCGTGAATTTGAAATTAAAATTTTACTAGTATAAAGTTATGTCTCTCAGCTGTACCTCAAAAACTAGAGCTGCTAGAGATTAAATGAAATAATTTTGTTCTCATATCGATTAATATAGTAATCGTAATCGAGATTAACTAAGTTAAGTGTTTATCATCAATAATTATTGATCAATAAGTATCTATTAATTGATTTGTGGTGATAAAAATCTCAACTCCAATTAGCCTATCACTTTGGTGTCTGATATATTGAGAACAAAACATGCAATTTTCAAAAATTCCTAACTTTAGCAACGCACATCGCATTCTAACGAACAGGAACCCCCATTTTTATTTTTATTTTCTCTGTAAGGGAAAAAACTTTTCGAGGTATGAACTAAATTCTTGTATGTGTACATTTTTCCTCTGTTATGGACGATTGAAATGATATGTTTCTGATAGAGAGTGCATATATAAATTATAGAAAATACATCATTGTGAATGAGAGTTTTTCTCAATTTTGTTTTATTTTTTTACTTTCTATGTCAGCTGTGCTGTTTCTAAGAAAATATTTATATGTCAATTTATATTTTCGGTTATATGCAATAAGAAAAAAAGTACAGTTTCTTCAAAAAATAATTTTATTTTTATTCGTCCGGCATATACCTACGTCTATTTCGGCTCCGTTGAGCTACTATAAACAACCTTTAGGCGCCATACACTCACTTGCGTTTTTGTTATGATTTTTATAAGAAATAAAATAAGAAAAAAGGAAGTATTTCAAACTGGGCCGAGCCACTCAACTCTTAATCATATTTTTCTTAGTTTTGAATGACTACCAATGTTAAGAATTCATTAATTTTTGATCATAATTTTGTCGAATATGATTAATTAGTTTTATTCATTAATCGCAAATACTCATTCAATCGTTCATTTTTACTTTTAAGACGAGTAATATTTGGAATGAATTTAATTTTAATAATAATTTTGGCGATTATGATTAATCAGTTAAAGTCATTTTTCATGGTTACCTAATTAATAATTTATTTTTAGTTATTAATCAGATTAGCCTTTTCCCAACATTGGTGTAATATTACAAAATTCCAAAGTACACAGTATGTATCATATTTCTATTTTTAAAATTGATCACCTAATTTTTAAGGTATTGACCTTAAACCTTACAAACCGTTACAAAACGTAAATTCATTGCAGTGGTGCACATAATCAGGAGTATCGCATACTGACCAAATTCAACGATGATATTATGAAGTGAATATTTATGATGCGGTTTATTGTGTTACTTTTATACGTTCGCTAATTTTCCAAAACATTGCCATACTTCAAATTCAGTAAATAACCGGAAATGTTGAGTAAATAAAAATTGAATTTGATGAGATATTATTTGTCAAATCTATCAAAAACTCGTAATCTGAACTGTCGTTCACCGCAAAATTTGATTATCTCTCGCTTAGTGTACACATACGAAAATAAATATGTGGGTACATTAGGATGGTTCATTAAAAATTATTCAAAATTTCCGTACAAGTCATACATTTTTTTATATTTGATGATGTTTGACTTATATATAGCTTATTCGTAAGCTACGCCTTGAGGGCATCAACTTTTGAATGCATTTAAATCATGTTAGAGATTTTGGAACCTTAGAAATATTTTATGAGATTAAATATTTTTAATCGTCTTCGAAACCTACGAGCCTTGTGCATTATATAAAAACTTGATTAAGGATTTAAATACAGAGTCACTAATATCGAATAAACTTATGAAAAATCTGTGTTAGAACGCCAAGCTGACAATTTTGCTTCATTTGGATGTTCATTATAAAATTGACTATCATCCATTTACATGGGATAAATCCATGCTGACAGTCAGAGTGAAAATGCAGCACATGCCGCCAAATTCTTTTTATTTATAATCAAAGATCCTTAAGTATTACTTTTACGAGTACTTGATAGGCAATTTGATCAGAATTATTAGCGCCAGATTAAAAAAAAAATATGCTCAATAAAATATAATTTCGAGCAAACTAAAAATTAAATCGAGCCCAGTAAGCATTGATCAGAACAGCAAACAGTTTTATTCAAGGATATGAAGTAATAATAATCATTGGCGTAAATTTTATTTAAAAAAAATCACATCACAAGTTATATACGACCGTGGAAAAAAGTTCGCTTAAAAGCCATTGTGAATATTGTAGGAAATTATTTCTCGAATGTTTTTGTGAGTCACTGTATATCAATAAATTTCAAATTTCATAGATAATCATATTTGGCACTAAACGTTTTTAGTAATTTTTGTGTAAAATTTAAAAAATACCAAATATGTACCTTCTATTTTTATTTGAGCAAACCAAAAATAAGAATTAAATTAGATTTTGAATTTAATTAGTTACTCTCCAAATATTAAAGTACAGTATATTGTTGACTTAAATTTTATATTTCTTATGATAACTGCTATTAAGATATATGTTTCTATGACTAAACCAATTAGTGACTACTACTTACAAGTAAAAAAAATCAAATCAGTGACTTTTGCATTTTAGACCGCTGATTAAAGCTAATTTTCATTTGTCATTTAACTTTTTTTTTTGACTTAAACAATGAAAGTCATTAGCTGACTTATATTTCTTGTTGACTAATATTTTATATGGGTTTTGAAAGCAGTTATTGAAGACTTACATTTCTAAGAATAAATCAATTACTGATTTTATGTTTAAAAAAAACATCTCTAAAGACCAGTAAGTAACTTTTATATTTAACACCGCCCTTTAGAAGTCATTTTCAGAAATTATTTTTATTCCTTTCCTTCAATCGCAATAATTAATTGCATATCCTACAATATTTCAAATTAGAAAACTTTTATATTTTAATTTAAACAATAAAAGTCAATGACTTTTATTTGTTGTTGACTTATATTTTAATTAAAATAATTAATTAAGTTATTAAAAACTTATATCTTTAGAGCAAATCAGTTTTAGTGATTGTATTTGTAAAAAAAAAACAAAGATCTCTAAAAACCAATAAATGACTTTTATATATTTTAAGACCGCACTTTAGAATTAATTTCCATTAATCTCCCTAAAGGATTCACACTGTTCCAAATGGTAACAAATATTAAGGACAATGACTTTTATATCATATCATAGAAAATTGTCATGACTGATTTTTATTTATTGTTGACTTACATATATTTAATGTTTTTAATAACACTGGTTTGTTACATTCTTTATAAAAACATTATATAATAGGCACTTTTAATTTTAAGACCGACTTTTAATCTTCAATCGCATTAAAGAAGATACGATATACCAAATTAAATAAGCCTTATATTTTGACTTACGCAATAAAAGTCATTGACTGATTTTTATTTATTGTTGACTTATATTTTACTTAATTAAAACAGTTATTGAAAACTTATATTTTGAAGAACAAATTAGTTAGTGATTTAATTTGTGAAAAAAACCAATAAGTGACTTTCCAACGACTTTCCTAAAAAAATTTAAGTCATTGACAGATTTTTATTTATTTTGACTAACATAGATTTCACATATATTTCTATAAAATCATTGAATAGTTATATTAATTTCTAAAATTCATTTTCCTCAATCGTTTTAAAAAAAGAGATGCAATATTCCAAATTGTAAGTAAATCTTAATAATATACACTTATATATTGCGACTTTAAAAAATACAAGTCGATGACGGATTTTTATTTACGACTTTTACAACTAAAACTCACCGAAACAAATTTTATTAGTAACTTTTGTTAGTTAGTAAAAGTCATCAATAATTTTGTAGGACAATATAATAATGATTTGTGAATCAATTATATTATACAAAAAGCTATTGCTATGTTCGGTTTTAGCAAATAAAAATTTAAATAACTGATACCTAAATTTGATCAAGGAGGCAATTAAAGGTGCATTTTGCTTAGGATAAGAGTTATTGAAGACTTGGGTTTTTAAGAATAACTCAATTGGTGACTTCATTCATAAAAGTGTTCCATAAAATCCAGTCAGCGACTTTTATATGTAAAACCACCGTTTAGAAGCCATTTTCACTAATCGAATTAAAGGAGGCAACGCTATTACAATTGTTAAGTAAATCTTATCTTATATTTCTGATAGTCAATTAATGATTTTTATTAATCACTTTCCCAGCTAAAGCTGGTTGATTTTTATTAATGACTTTATAAATAAACTTCTTCAATAATTGCTGTAGGTAAATAATTCATAAATCCATAATTAAAGCTTGAATTTATGAGGAAGTGATAAAATGTAATAATTTCTTTGACAGGCATGGAAGAGCAGGACTCTTTCTGGCGCAGTACCTTAATGTACCCTACACACACTCTTCAGAGCTGACCGCGGCGTATGAGTAATCAAAATTTTAGATTTACGAGCAACAAAAATTTACTACTCCTAAACGTAACCTGGAAGTGATGAGATCACGACTATTGTCATATTAACTTTTATCACGTAAAATTACTGCAACGCAAGCGCAGTACACGCGAGAAAACCCAGCGCTGGTAAACAGCTTGCGGCAAAATTGCGTTGTCAAGATAGTTCGTAGTGGAAGCGACTGTGCGTGTGTGGGTGGGTGTTGGAGGTGGTGGGCATATTGCAGCATTTTTTTGCAATCACACCGCTTATGAAATGACTACACGCGAAGCATGGGCAACGCAAATTTGCTAAAAATCGCTAAAGTTGCTACGTTTACAAAAATCATGAGTCGTGGCACCGCCGCCACCGCCACCGCCGCCGCTTTCGCATACTGAAATCAGCGCAATTCAATCATTCGTTAATTTACCATAAACGCCCCCTTTTCTACAATGCAAAATAATAAAAACAAAAAACGTAGCGTTTGTATTACACGTTCGACGTCCCTATCGTCATCGCTGCCAGCGGCAATGAAGATCATCGAACTTTCACTCGACCACCGTTGATGCCCGTGCGGTGTGGCACATAAAATACAATAAAACAGCAATTTGCGCCCGAAAGCATAAGCTAGCAAAAACAAAAACAAAAACAAACACCAACAATAGCGAAACGAAATTGCAATATTAGCAACAAAAAAAAACCAACCACCTAAACAAAAAAAAACAGCAACAACAACAACAGCGCACATACAACATACAATATTTATAGCGCAATCAAATGTGAACTAGTGCAAATGTTAATTTTACTACATTGCATTGCTTCAGCAATCACGCACACACGCATACACCCATTCCTACACACACATTCACGCACGCACATGCGTTGTTCGCTTGCGTTTTGTGGCATGCAAGTTACGCTTGCCACAAACGCATGTACGAGTAGTATGTAGATAAATACGCCGCTTGCCGATTATCCGCCTATGCATCGGTTTGTAAAGTGCATATCACCTCATCGCTGGCACTTTTCCCTCAAATTTCGCACTCAGCGCGCTGCCATGGCTGGCCAACTCCACGCTCAGTAGCAAATTACGTTGCGCCTCTTTGCTTTGTGCATTCGCTGCTCAATTACCGATGAGCGCACTCTGCGCAACACACCATAAATATATTTGCAATACTGAATAGGTTGGTACACATTAGTGTTGCTTTGTTGTTGTTGTTGTTGCTGTTGCTGTTGTTTTGGGAAATTGTTATTTAGATATTTTTATTATTATCGCAGTTGCTTTGCGTCTTGTAGCGATTACTGCAACCAGCCATTACTGAGTTGTTGCAACGCGTCAAAATATAGCTACAACTACACACATACATACATATGTATATATGTATATAGTAAGTGTGCGTGTGTAAGTTTCGCCAAACATATTAAAGCTTGCCTTGCATCACATTTAGTAACTAGTGCGGTGGTGCCTGGAATTGCATTAGTGGCCAAAATTTCTAACTCAAGTTATATTCGACATTTTATAGGAATTATTAACAGAGGATGTTGATGTTGGCTGAATTTCTTTTATCAGGTGGCAACTCTAACCAAACATTAAACTAGGGATCGTAACGGTTATAGTTTTTATAAAGAAAAAATTATGATTTAATCGCTGTTTTTATTTTTGCAGAGCAGAAATAATCATTATTCCTGGGCTTTTATTTTTTCGATCAAATTTGACTTTATTGTTATTTTCAAATTTTTTTTAAATAAAATTTGAACTTTATTTGTTTAGTTTTTATTTCTTCGATCAAGTTTGAACTTTGTTTTTTAAATTTATTTATTTTTTTTTTGATTAAAAATAATCGTTATTATCGGATCTTTATTTTTCCAATCATATTTGACCATATTTTTGGATTGTAAGTTTTCCGATCAAAAGTAATCGTTATTCTTGGATTTAAAATATTTCAATTATATTTAGTCGATATTTTTGATACCTTTCTTTATTTTAGAATACGTTATTGTCATCGCCGATATAATACGGTTATTTTTTTTTCGAAAAAAAAAATCACAAAATATCGACCAAATATTATCGGAAAAATAAAGTAAATAACGATCAAACTTGATGAAAAAAATGAAAATTAAAAAAAAAGGCTCAAACTTGATCGACAGAACATTAAAATCCAAACTGTGCAATGATATAAAACAAAAAATATTCGAAATGAAAAATTAGGTCAGATTTGTATAGCAAGTAGATTACATTGATCGCTATATTCGAGTTTTGTTCCGAACGAATTTTTGCCAATGATTTTTTGACCCAAACAAATCGAAATAACGGTTACTTTCGGTCCCTGGTTTAAATCTTCTTAAAAGTCACATTAAAATATTATGTTTTTTTATTCTTTTTTTAGACATACATATTCAAAAACTTATGTGCTCAAAAACGTATTTGTGTTTCAAGCTTTCGAAAATAGCTTTGAACTGATTACCATTTCAAAAAAAATTCATTTTACATAAATTTTCTTTAATTTATTTATAGAGGTGGCAACCCTTTCTTAAAAAAAGGCTTATATTAAAATTTGTACCTCTTTATAACACCAATACTAAAATACATTATAAGTTTATAGTTTTGAACAAAATTTTAATTTCTTTATAGATTGCAACCTTATCAACACAAAAACCGATTACTGAATGCAAAAAAGTGAAATACTTTTCATTGCTTTTGTATATTTGCATACTTAAAATATTTAATTATCATTAATTTTATTGTATCATTATAGTAGATTAATAATTCACTATTTTAAGTATACTGAAATTCTTTTAGGTGGCAACACTATGTCCGAAAAATATATTTAAAAATAAAAATGTTCCGAAACACTTTCCGTTAAATATGGTTGTTTATAACTAACTAAAAAAAAAATGTGTAGTACCAGCGTTAGAGTATTTTATAAAATTACTGCTTATAATAAAGGTGGCAACACTTTTCAAGTTAAAACTTTTTTCTTTTGAATTATATATGTTTATATTTGAATACTTGCTAATTTAAAATGTATAATTAAATTCAATTATATTAATATCTGCTTAGTAACCCAATGCAAAAAATTATTCTTAAGTAAAATATGAAAAGTCTAAAATGTTCTTCATTTGTTATCCATACTTTAGTATTTAAATTGCTTAGATCACTCAATTTGTTTGGCTGTCTTATACCAGGTGTTACAAAACTGCACTCTTTATTTTATTTTTCACGTCAAGAAGTGAATAAAATTTAGAATCGAATGTTAATCTTTAATTTTGTGGATTCCATTTCTAGAGTTGTATTATTTTAGTTTAAAGTTGTCCAATCACAATTTGTTGGTCATTGCCAACACAATCGATTAAAAAATTTAATCTGCAAATTTCGCATTGATACCATTTCTTACTTTAAAAAGATTCAATTAAAAACAACTAGCAAATTCGCTAAAACAAACCTAGACAGGAGTTGAAATAGGTTTCGATCTCCAGATTCCGTCCGCAAAAATAAAGCGATTTTTCATGGTAGAAATATATGGCTCGATTTTCCATTATCTGTCGAGGGAAAACCGCGATTAGAAATTTTTTTATAACTTTTTTCGCTTACTCTACCATCTCCACTACGACTTTTGGCCATGCTTTTTAATAACATATTTAAAAAAATATTAGTTTAACCGAAAAGTGGCGATCCTAATCAAATATGCAACTACGAGTATAATGTCCAAATTCTTCTGAACAATCATTTTTTCCAAGATTATAAAATTTATTTCTAAAGCCTTCGTACTTTGGTGAAATACTTTGGGCCCTCAAATAGTCCATCTCGCCGAAAATTAAGGGCAAGGCGAAGTTTGCGCCTTGTTGCCTGTTAAATTTGAAAAATATATTTTGTGCAACGCTAGACAATTGCTGTAACTTTCTCAAAAATTCCAAAAGTAAGCTTGGGTTAAATTGTTGACTTTGCCGATTATTTTGGTTGACTTCATTCTTGGCGAGATTGTCAATGAAGCGCTTACACTTTTCACTTTGCGTTTGACGGGTAGAGAGATTCCTGACTGTTCTATAAGAATCATCTAATCAATAATTATAAAGGCACTGGTAGTTTTCAATGAAAAACAAATGTTAAAAACCAACAATCCAGAGCATTTCCTAGGGTATAATAGGATCAGTAATTCTGGTGTGAAAGCCAACAGATACTCAGTACAGTTTTACTATTACCGTTTCCTTCAGGGATATTATTCATCTCCGGAGTCATATTTTACTAACGAAGTTTTTACTTGCACGTATCGTAACTTTTTATTATTTTTTTACAATTTAATTTTGAAAGAAACGATGCGTCTGAACACGGCAATTTTTTTGTAATTTCAAACGAAGTTTTTATCGTGTGAACTGATAGAGTGTGGTGTGGATCGCTGTATGTGTTACTTTGTTGTGTAAGACAAAAAAACTTCAACTAATTTTATATGCCAGACACACTTTAACGTAAATTGCTTATTTTCGTTCAAATTACTTCGCAGAAACCAATTGCGTCCACACTTGCCATTCCTAATTTGTGTTGACAGCTCTGCAGGCACAGCGTTGCTTTGCTTTTTCAACAAAAGAAAAAATGTGAGAGATTGTGTAGCCGCTGTAGCCGAGAGTGTACCGTGTGCGCTTAATTCGGTGGATCCGGGTTCAAATCCTGGCCGGAGCAAGTAACATCAAAAATTATAGAAAAAGTTTTTTCTAATAGCGTTCACCCCTCGATAGGCAATAGCAAACTTCCGAGTTTCTGGCATGAAAAAACTTCTCACAAAAACCATTCGCCGTTCGGAGTCGGCATAAAACTGTAGGTCCCACAATTTGTATTACAACATCAAGATGCACACCACAAATTGTAGGAGAAGTTCGGCCGAACATCAAGCTAAGGTATAAGCGTCAAATTATTACTTTATTGAAATAATATCTCTTTTCAAATTTACGAGCATTAAAGAAAGTTTCTAGAGATAGTAAAAATCATGAAGTAGTTGAGACATTTTTCGATTATTATCGATAAAATTAGAGCCGAACAGATTTGTTCGTGATTTCGTTCTTGATTTATGTTAAAATACCTCATTTCATATTAATTTATTGACAGATTTTCCATGGCGAAATTACTAATTTAGTTTCATTGCAATTTGATCTGAATTAAGGATGCGCCGGGCACTCATATGGAAGTGCATACCTATATATACATACATCTGGCTCTTTTCTCAATTCATCTCAAGTTTTTAAATTAATATCATTTATGTAAAAGGCCCCCCAAGAGCTTTTCAGTTTTTTCTCTCGACAGCCGGACTACAACACAGAGTAGAAGACTTCGTTAGAGAAAAATAATTTCGGAGAAGAACGACAGCTTAGAAAAAATACATATACATATATGTAGATAAAAAATACATAAAAATAAGGCATCAATTAATATAATTAACAATAATTTATATGAACTGATTTAAGGGGCATTTAAAAAACAAAATATATATGTAGTTTTTTGGAGCTACTTTCCGAATAATATTTTAAATAAGGAGCGAATTTTCGAACGCTTTTCGAACTCCTCTAATCTACATATGTATATAGAGATAATAGATATGCATTTATGCTCACACATACACACATATGTGAATATATAGCACTTTATGCACGAACGAGGCGCATTTTACAAGTATGCCATAAAATACTGAATATGAATATGAATATGAATATCATGATAGTATGTTAGTATGGTATGTTTTTTACACCGCTTCCATGTTAATAAAGCAGTGCAGTAATAATACAAAAGAAAAAACATTAATTTTACCATAAGGTCTTATCTATCCACTTTCGCATATAAATGTCTTTCGAAAATCTCTTCAATAAACGAACAATGCAATTTCGCCTGTTAAACATTTTTATTGCCAATCGATGCAGTAAATTAATTTAAGGATTATACTCGTATTGCCACATAAAGTGATATCTAGGCTTCATACTCACCGCTTCACTGAACCACATGCGCCTTTCTCTGATTATGAGGGTGAAGTGTGAAAATATTTATTGTATATGAGTATTAATTGGATAATAAAAAAAAATTTCGATATTTGCAATTTTAGCAATACTCAAGTGTTTTATGGATGTACATTTATGTCTTTAAAATTGATGCAAAATATTTTTACAACGCAAAGTTTTGTAAACAGGACTTTGTACGCTGGCCTATACGTATGGCTATTTTTTTATTGCTAATATACAACTTAAAAAGATTACAATAACATAAATAATTTAATAGGTTCATTGGCTAATTTACGGGACTTATTAATTGCTTTTTCGTTGGACTTTAGATGAGCTTTAAAGAGGCGAAACACTAAGTTTTTCAAAAACAAAGCAGAGAAGTGGCTAAGTTTGGAGGAAACCAAATTTCATACAAACGCCGCATGTTTTTCTTAAAAAAAAAAAAACTATCAATATAAATTATGCATTCTGGCGGTGAGTTTCATATAGGCTCCGAAAATGTCAACGATACACGCGATTAATTAAAAATTTCGTTGCTTTGCCGTTGTCCTCTTATTCATCCAAAATGATTGCCATAACAGCAAAAACATCCACCAAAAAGTCATCATAAAAAAGTAATATAAAAGTTCATGCTTGATGTGGATATTTCCCCGCTGTAACGTAACAACTGATTTGAAATGAGAGAGTACTGAAGGATAGAAAGAATGCTCTCGACAAACGACGCCACCTTCTGTATTCAGTCCAGTGTGATAGAACACAAAATTGTGCTAATTGATCTGAAATTACGTCACACCTGCTGTACCGTTCGAGAGAACTGAGAGGAAACACGTCGTTTTACATGTTAGAAAGAATACACACGATTGAGAGATTACATGCACAGACACGGTTTTTGTAAACAAAATCGGTTGTTACTTAGCTGACTCTATAAAAATTTTCAAAAGAGGGTTAGCGGTACCACAATCTGCATCTCCTTCTGCATTATTTTCACCATGAGCAAAAGTGACTGAATGCATACAAAAATGAGTGATAGCTATGTGTGAATGCAACTGTTTTTTTAACTTAGATTGAATCGTAATGGTTTGCTGTCGTAACATGGCGGATGTGTGTAAAGAAACCTTTACCAAAATGCGCGTGGTTCAAATTTGACTGAGCTGAAAATTTAAGCCAGTAGCCTCTGACGTAAGTTAAATTTAGCTAATAAATTGTCTATTGAGTTTATTTGTTTAATATTAAAGATGGTTTTTTGAACTGCTAGTTAAAATTTATCTCCTCTTACATATGTATATTTTTTTATTTAAAAATATATAGAAGACAATACTTTGCCTAGTATTATCTACTGCCGCGCAGCCAACGATTCTCCAGAGTTAAACAAATATTTAACAGACTATTTAGAAAAAAAAAACAGAATTTACCCCTTCGAAAACTTATCTGCCGGTTGTCTATCGTTCACATTAACAGGGAGTCGAGAAAATGACTCTAAATTTGTATCTTATATTAGAAAATTTCTTCGAAAATTACTGAAATGTGAGTATCAAATATTCAGGCATAGTTTTGAGTTGAACTGCTAATATAACTACATTTAATAATTTTCCAAAAACTATATTTAACTTTAGTAATAAAAGTATGCGACACGGGTATAAAAAAAATAATATTTTGAAGTATAATCGGAAATACATTATATATATGATATTCAAAAGTTTATTCTCTTTTCAGAGCAAATGTATAATGTCGAATTGGCGCTTTCCGAAGGAATTAGTAAACATAGTGGTAGAAATTTGGAAAAATAATGATCGAACTTAAAAAAAATAGTGGAAAAAGTTAGTAAAAATATTAGTAGAAAGTAGTAAAGTACCAGAAGGAATTAGTAAAGATAGCGGTACAATTTTTTAAAAATAATGGTTGAACTTAAAAAAATAGTGGAAAAAGTTAGTAAAAATAGAAGTAGGAATTAGTAAAGTAATGGAGAGAATTTGCAAAAATAGTGGTAGAAATTAGTAAAAATAGTGGTATAAATTAATAGTAGTTTCATTAAAAATAGTTTGTAAAGATAAGTAGCGTAGTGGTAGAAATAAGTAGTGCCGTTAGTACAAGCAGAAGTGGAACTTAGTACAAAAAAGTAAGAGAAATTAATAATAATAGTGGTAGAAACTTGAAAAACAGCAGAAGGAATTGATAAAAAATAGTGGTAGAAATTAGTAAAAGTAGTGGTAGAAATGAGCAAAAAATAGTGGTAGAAATTTGTAGTAGCATTAAAAAAATAGTAGTAGAAATAAGTAAAAATAGTAGTAAAAATTAGTAGTACCATTAGTAAAAAATAGTGGAAGAAATTATTAAAAATAGTGATAGAAATGAGTAAAAGTAGTGATAGAAACAAGCAAAAATAGTAGTAGATATTATTAGTAGGATTAATAAAAATAGTGGCAAAAATTAGTATTATAGTGGTAGAAATTAGTTAAAAATGGGTAGACAGTAGTAGGATTAATGAAAATAGTTGTAGAAATAAGTAAAAATTGTGGTACAAATTAGTGAAGCGATTCTGACGCAACTTTCGTTATAACATAGAAAAAATCAATGCCGCTAATGAAGTTTTACTTCAAAAAAGTTGTAGAAACTCAAAATGTTGTTTGTTTTTTATTAACATTGCTTGTTTTACGACATTATTTTTACCTCTATCTTAACATCTCTGTGTTCTCTTCGGTTCTCTTTTTAATTTACAAGGGCCAAAAGAGAAATACATAAAGGTTATTGAGCTGAAAACTATAGATGGAAGGTGTTTGGAGCTTCTATTACGTGAACATCAAACTGTTTTTTCGATAAAACTGCATGCGATAACCAAATCAACTCTTCTCGCCTAACTGTTAACACAACTTACTCGCAGAACTATCTAATTTCCTTCAACCAATACAAATGATATTATTTTTATCATCATAGGTTTTGACGACGACTGGTCAACAACTTCTCGAACTAAGTACGCTATTCACATTCACTCAGTGAAATTATGAAACGGTTATTTATTTGCCTATCGCTTGCTGATTCTGCAAATCTGCCACATTCGCTAAGCCGTAAAACGTAAAACATGCGAACATGCAAACATAAATTTATTTGTTTACATACAACTTGGCACTTGCCTTAACAGAAATAGAATTTCACCTTAATTGAGAATTTCCTGGTTATTCAACTCTGGGTGGTGATCGCTATGCGAACTGTGCGGTGCACAGTGGAGCCGCTTCATACAAGCCGCGGCAAAAAATAGAAGGAATCGAGGTAGGGCTTTGAAATTTGGCACACATCTCTCATATTGCCAAATTAGATGAAAAAAAAATTTTTGTTAAAATCCGCCCACAACCACGCCCACCTCCCATATAACACAAAAATCAAAAATCATCCTACAGTAACAAAATTTTCTACAGTGTAATATTTTGTAAATATAAGCTTGTCCAGAAAAAATAAAGCAAATCCGCTCACAATTACGCCCATCTCCCATATAATATAATCACAAAAGTTGCAATATTTTCGCTGTTATCACAGCTAGACTGTTAAAAATTGTCAAACGGATTTGAATCAATAAAAATTATTATTTCTCTAAAAATGAAACAAGTCCGCCCACAACTACGCCCACCTCCCATATAACATAACCAATAAATATTCAAAAATGATCATATATTATTAATTATTTATTCAACAAGTAATTTTTTAACATCATCGTGCAATTCTAAAGTTTTATTTTTGGGATTTGTTCTGAAACCATTAATAAAAGGATCCGATGAAGCTAAAAGCAAGTGCATTACATCTTGATTTGTAGAAATTCTGTCGCATTTTCTAGAATGATTAAGCCTATATTTCTTGTAATCTTTATTGCGAGCTTCTTGAGCCTCCTCTGATAGCATGCCCAATGGCAAAATAGAGGATGAAACAATTTTACTTCCATGCATTAAAACTTTATGTACTGTCATTGGCATATAGTAAAATTCATAAAGGCTGACATATAACCTCGCAGTTTTCATGCAATAAATTTCAAATTTTTGAGGATCTATCGCTGCTTGACTATTGATTGTATTTAATATTATTTTAAATCTATGTATCAGGTTTTCGTCAACGCCAACAATATCGGCAGTTTTAGCAGGATCCTCAAAAAATCTTCGTGAGGTATTGCCATCATTTGTCGTACCCAGTCCCTGCTTCACTACATCAACATTTATTCCCAAGGACGACTTCAAATCTGCTTGAATACGTGCTTTTTCATCTGCCTTCAGTTTTTTGGTACGATCGTCAGTTCTCCATTTGCGAAAAGGTTTGTTGTAAGCAATATGCAGAATACACTCCATAAACGTAATTCTTGCATGCAAGGGAGAAATTCCAAATCTTAGGGAACCTTCGTTTACTGTTCTCCTCAATATACCATCTAAATCATCATCTAAACAACGAAGCAGGCAAAAAAACAAAGCAGCGATGCAGTCAAAAAAAACAAAGCAGCGAAGCAGGCAAAAAAACAAAGCAACGAATCAAGCAAACAAACAACGCAGTTGCACATTTTCATAACTTTTGATGTGAGTTTTTAGATTAAATTGCTAATTACTCATGAATTGGCAGCTAATTGCAGCTGATTTTTTTTTCTATCGATTAAGGAGATTCTAAAGTTTATTTTGTGTAAGTGGCTAACCTGCGCGCTCCTGCGCACATTAGTTATATTCTGTTGAAGTTGTGAAATATATGATTTTTTTGGACCATGAAAAAACATCATATTAAAAAAAATCTTGAAAAAGAAAGTATACATTTGATGATGTAAATCACATCTATAACATTGGTTTTAATAAATAAAAACTATACAATTGATATTTTATGGTTAACTTTTGAGTTTTAACCTTTGCAATATTCATCACATTTTTCTGAGTAACTTTGCGTTGATACTTTGTTGGACTTTGAAGCTCTCCCAACAAAAAACCATTGAATATATCAAGCCCAAGTATTCGGATAATGTTTTTTGATTAGTTCTTAGCTTAAATTGAAAAGATGGTACAAATTTGGAATGATAAAAAAAATCCTTTTTTTCCGCTCTGGCACCACTGTGCGGTGTAGTTTTATATCTACGATATGCGTTCGCTCAACTCAGCAGAAACTTTCAAATGTGCGCATACAAATAACACGCTACGCAACGTTACGCATATTTGCATGCTAATTTCAAATTGACTTCCCGATTCGCATTCAATTCATGTTTATGGCAAACGAAGAGGCCTCCGAGACGGAAAGCAAAAAAAAAAAAAAATAAAAGCATAAAAAAAGAACTAACTAGTCATTTAAGAAATGTATGAAGTGCATAGTTTCTGAATTTCAAAGTTGTCTGCACCACACTTCGATTTCAACACTAATTGAGATTTATTTTCGTTACTTCGATAGCTAGCCGCCAAGTGTAAATAGAAAGCTGCGAATCACAAAGTAGAATTTTTTCAATTAATTTCCTCTTCCTAGTTCTGCAAAGGGCATTGATTGTTGACGTTTTGCACATTCACTACTATGTAGCGGTGTATTCGCGGTGTTAGAAGAAGAACAGCATCGAGCACTCATTTTACTTGTTTGCCCTTTCAAAAAAAAAAGAGAAAGAAGAAGAAATGAAGTGTTGGAAACCTGCAAGTCAGCAGGCCCAAAGAGTCAAGTAACCCGCAACATATTAGCTATTTTAGATATCCTTACTTACGGGCAAATGTTGTTTGTATATTTCTTGTACTATCTACTGCGACTATCTAGTAGACAAAACACAAAACTTCACAATTTCAGCTACGGTCACGTGCGGTGAAATCAGCGAAGCGTCAAATGTTGCAAGTTCAACGGCAGCGCACAACGACAGCAGGCAATGATCGGTGACGATCGCAAAGCGAGATGCTAGCGTATGACTACTTATTCTAAGGTAAAAATATTCATAGTTCATATATATAGAGCTACGGAGAGTAAAATGGAATCAAGTCGAAAAAATCAGCGTTTTTCTTCTTTGCCATTAGATTTCCGATAACTTGCGTCCAAAGATGTAGATTACAAAGAAGTCGCATCCCATCCCACTGTTCCTTTAAGAGAAAATCTCGCCCAATTCACCATATCAGAATTAATTTGACTTTTACTGATTGATATTAGAAACTGATAAGATTCAATTGGTTTCTGTGTGTGATGAATTGGGCGAGAGTTCTTGTCACAGGAAACGAAACGCCAAGGAACTTTTTCGTTATCTACGTTACACTATTTGTTGTTTAAAACGTCAGAATGGAAAACTATTTGCGCTTAAAACTTGCAAGAGTACACTTTTACGACAGTGACATTATAATAGAATCAAAAAAAAAAAGGAAAAAGTAATTCAAAATGATTTTTGGTGTGTAAATTGTATTGTAAGTGTACTTATGCAATATGTTATAAGTCGTATTTAGAGCCTGTGCCAATTGATGGAAAAGTTCTATGGTGAGATATCTTTTTACTATGGTGAGAAAAATTGTTTACTGCGGGAAATTTTTGGCAGTTCCTTTGATGCAGAAGAAGACCTGCGAGGAACTAAGTCAGAAATTATGTATCAACAATTTGATTTTGCTGATTTTAATGCCTCTGGAACAGAAATTCATCTAGTTAGTGGATGTTTCCCCAATATTAGAACAAAAAATGCGCTAATACGCTATATTTTTCTTGGTTATGCTTGCTGTCAAATTTTTCACTAGCCCTGGCGGCTCGCAAAATTTGTATTCACCTCATAGTTGTCAAAAATTCTTTCCAGAGTACTTTTCTATCAATTAATTCTATTAGTAAAATTTGCTTTAATTTAAAGGAAATGGGTCGCGGGACACAATAGAACCATTCGAGCTTGGGGGACGAAATATAATAAATAATTGTTTTTCATGGTATGGATTCGGATCGCTATTTTGGATTCGAGAAAACATTGAGCGGTACCGATACCTAAGAATATTAGGAAACGTTATGCTACCCTATGTCGGTGGTTACATAGTCGTGATACCGTGGCCTTCGCCATCTCCGGATTTAAATCCGATAGAGAACTTGTGAAAGTTTGTAAATGAAAAGCTTGGGCGCGCTAAATAAAAGAATAAGGAAGACCAACGGCAAAGAATCCAGGAAGCTTGGTATTCTATATTTAAGTCGGTCTGTGAGCTCCTCGTAGAATCTTGCAAATAAAAGTTTGGCTACAAAATTTTACAACTTAATGGAGTTTTATTCATATTTTCGAGTTTTAGTTCACTACTTATATTCTTTGTCAATTGAATTTCCCGATTATCTACATGCAAAGAGTTACTAGTATGCTAAATTGATGAACGAAACTAAATACATGTTTTGATTTGGTTAAGAAATGTTCTAATACCTGTTTTTTGGTAAATATATGTGGAGTGAATGCTTGCTTCTATTATATTGTCAGTAACTGTATTGGTTGGCGCAAATATACTAAGTATGCCCTTTGTGACATCAGCTGCTACTCGTTCGTTGCTTGAAAGTGTTGGATGGGTAGAAGAACTCGTATCTGCAATCCCCCTCGATTTTTACACTTGGTTGAATAACCAAAAGAGCGCAAAGAAGTTGTCAGTGTCAGCTATGTACACAAAATTTTGACCGCTTGCTTCTAAATGCTAATTACTATTTGGCATTGGCGCTGGAAATTTGCAGAATGGCATTAACGATCGGTGCATAGGTAAACATATGGAATTGAAGTATATAATTAAAAACCTGGAATATATATTTAGTTAAAAAAAAAATTAAAACCGATTTACGGTGTACTAATTTTTTGTACCTTTCATGTAAATTAAATGCAATTTAAAGTTTTGCGCGGTCTTTGTATGTATAAGAAAAAGGGGAAATTAGCCCATACAGAATAACAAGCTGATTAAGCCACCTGACCGTCTATCTGTTTGTTTAAACGCCAATTTATCTCTCAGTTTTTGAGATATCTGAATGAAATTTGCCAGGCAAACGTACTTTTGTAACTCGTTAATAATCGAAACTTGTTATAATCGAAACCGGCATAATCTGAGCACAAACTGTGATTGTTATAGCTATACGAGGGGGACACTTTTTGACAAGTTTCGACACTTAACTTATTTCGACTTAATATTTAGTTAATTTTTTTATAAAAACACAGCTTATTCTACAACAAAAAAAAACAATTTTTAAACTTTGTGTAAACTTTAATCAAATTCAACAAATGTTCGTCAAAATTTCATACCCTTTAATCAGAATTTTTAGAAAAATGTTTGGTATAGGCTAAAAAAATCGTTTTAATTGTTAGCAATTTTCGCTTTTGCTGCCACTGTTACTAATTCTCTTCATTTAACAAGTATGTGATTTTTTATTACAGCCAGAAAAAAAAAATTTTAAATACGCACAATTAATGTAAAAGAAATTATCTTCCATTAAAATTCCTTCAATCAGTTTGCAACTTACAAGAAATAGGTAAATGTTCGTATATTTATTTCTTTAAGAAAATATATAGCAATAATGGCAAAGTACTTTTCCAAGCAACAGAAATAATGAAAAATTGCTCTTATAACTTTTTTGGAAACTAAAACTAAACTTATAGAAGCAAATGGCGAACGCCGTCAAAGAAAATTAAAAAAATTTTTTGTTTTTTTGAAAATTTAAACTTTCACTGTGAAATCGAAAATAAATAGTCCATAAAACCGCATACCTAAAAATTTTCTAACAATTCGAATTAAAAAGTTTGAATTATTGAAATTCATTAAAATTTGCACAAAGTTTCAAGATTGAAGTTGTACATTTTTTATTGTAGAATTAGCCGTTTTTTATAGCAGATTACTAAAAAAAATTAGTAAGCACCAAATGAACGGTCGAAAAAGTCCCTGTTATAATTTTGATGGGGTGGAAAATTATCGATAGTATTGACTTTCGATATTTGCCGATATTATTGGCGCTCTCCATTGATATATCGATACTAGACGTTGTGTATATTTTAAATAAATTTGACTTTTCAAACAGGTGGCAACCCTCTCCTAAGCTTAAAATTTAATTTGCTGCTTTGTTGATTTGTTTAGACAGTATTTCCTCGGTTTGCACAACTATTCAGCGCCGCTTGTATACCAAACCGAGAAATAGTCCACTTTTAATTTCATCAAGAATTCCAGCCTTTTTTCCAAAGTTGATCCACTAAAAATTAAAGGCTTGCATTCATGATGCAAAGAAAAAACCCTAATGTTGCAAAACCCGAGTACTCTGTTTTCAGTAATCAGCTAATCCTATTGAGGGAGCAAGATTGCATATTCCCAAATTTAAAAAGGTACGTTTTAAATATGTGATATGAAAATCAAATTTTGTAACTTAATCAACAATCTGTTTTTAAGTACCTCAAATGTGTTGTCAAATTACTTCAAATCAATCTTCATAGACTGTGTCCGTACGAGGAGTAACTTTAAGGAATCTACAAATATCATTGCGGTATTATAGTTCCGATAGTTCAATATTTTCTATAGTTTTTGTTTTAAAAATAAACCATCGACATATCGGTTATATTGTCGATATTTTTCCCCCTCTATTAGAATGGGTCAACGAAATTATTTTCTAACCTCCTCCCAGAAATATTTTTTTTCTTTCGGATAGTTAGGAAGTGGTTTAGAATCAAAACTGTGTTAAGTTTTTGTGGATGATTTTTTTTAATGTCACGCTATATGTTTCGCTGCAATTTTAAATTTTTTTCATATCTCTCTCCGAAGTATAATTTATAATTTTCTGGAACGTTTTAATCCTTTAAGGATTTAAAAAAATTTTTTTTTAGGGTTTTCTAAACGTAAGGTTAAAGCCAACTGTTTTATGTAGGAGCTTACAGCTTTATTTTAGCAATTGTTTCGACTTTTTTGAAAAAAATTTAGGTCTGGGCATATAAACTTTTCCTCGCTATAAAACAAAATCGAGCTAACTTTTACATGATTTTTGATTGTTTTATTATTGGACAGATATCTTTTGCTACACAGTATAATCCGTTTAAATACCCATATTTTACACATCATACAACCTTGATCTACGTAAAAATGGCACCGCCCGTTGATGCGGAACTTCTAGCGAATTTACTCATACCTCTGTGAAATTTTGTGTAAGGTATATTTTATCTTCCCTACCATCGATCTCAAGTATCTATCATATGCAAATGTATTGCTTTGTGCAAGTCTTATACACTTTGACACGGTTCACCTGATCGCGATGATATTTTAATGGATTGTTCGGGGCATTTGCTGTTAGGTTTCAGAGTTTTTTACATCCGCAAGGTGGCGCTGGGTTAGGATATTTTTCAAATCCGCATTTACCGTCAGGTTTGACTCTTTCTAAAACTAAATCCACAGGGATTAAGTGTATTCAGAATTTATATTAGTTATATGAGCAGCAATACTTCCATAGAACTTTATAACCGGCAGATGACGCAGCCGTAGATTTAGTTCATGTTTGTGCAAAAAAAATTAGTTCGCTAGGTAGCGCTGGTATCCAGGTAATTTGGAAAAGCGTACATATAGCTCATATTCAGAAAATGAAAGCAGATTGAACGGACAATTATAAAAAAGACAAATTAATAGACCAGTTTGGTTCGTATCTATGTACTTCCATACCAAAGTACAAATAATAAACACGCAATAAGCCTGCCTGATTTTTCTGGTTGTGTGTACATATTTTTTTTTAAGTTTACACCGCAATTTTTAATATAGTTCAATCTTTCATCCTATCGAAATTCGATAAGCATCAGGTTTCACATAAAAACCTATTGAGCGCTTGAGCAAGCCCATATCTACATATCTTTGTATTTATCTAATGTAAAAATGAGTTTTCTTAGACTTTGTTAATAGCTACACTTGAGTAGTGTATCCAATCAGTTTTACGCCAATTACGTAAATATTTGGTCTAATTGAAAAATTGGCAACCATGAAACATAAACAAAAAGTAAATTTCTAAGTAGATTATTAATTTTTATATTACAGCGCAAACAGCAAATAAATCCATATAAATTCAAATACCAATACGAATTCACTTCAAAAGAATTATAACCATAAACTGCACATAAATGTTGGTAATAAGTAATTTCGCTTGTATCTAAATAGCCAACACCAAGTGCAAATATGTAAAACTCGAATCAAAGCCGCAAACGACAATTCAAAGTGGCCGCCTCAAATCATTTATTTTTAAGGCGTTGCATACGTGAGATCTATGGAAGTAAATCCGCAAATCGAGAACAGTCGCAAAAGCGATATAGCTGCGAACAAGAGGGGGATAAGAAGAGAAGCATTCACATTGCATTAGACTGGATCCGCATAGTACACTGATGGGCAAAATCAGTCAAATTTGTTTTAACATATTAGCCAAGTTTTTCATGATGCTACAATTACGTTCACATAAAGTAATGTACATATCAAACTTTATACAAAATTAATAAAAAATCTAAGAAATTGTACACTTTTTAATCAGAAAATTCGCGGACGTTAGACGAATCTATACCGATAAATGCCAATTTGATAGCATCTCTTCGCTTTCAAATGCGTGGGAAAATTTAGATGCCAATTTGCTGAAAACCTTGTGTCTAAGATTGAACGAACTAATTTTTGGGTTGATAAATGCAAATGGCGTACAAAAAACTAATAAAATTTAAATTTTAGTGTTTAGTTCGATTTTTTTTACGTCGTGATTGAGACAGTGATGCCACCCAGCAAAACTAATTGAACAAAATATGTGTCAATTACAACAATTTATGCACTGGATTTATAATTTTGCTATGGAGTGTACAGAAATTATAAAACCACTACATATTGACACATTTTCTCAAATTAATTTTTCATTTATAAAATTTCCGCTACTTTTCAATTAAAATGCAGAAAAAAGTTTTTACAAAAGTTTTTACAAAATTTTTCAGTATTCAGTTTTTTAGCCCATCAAATTTTTAAATACAATTTCCAGTAACTAGAAGTTACCGTTGATTTTGGAGAATTTTTTTGCCAAAGGTTTATCAATTGTCTTCCATATCAAATGCTATCAAAAAAATTCTGAAAATTTTTTCAAAAATTTCGAAAACGTTTTTTTTTGCTGGTAATTTTTATGCCAGCCTTAAAGATTTCATACAGATTTCTGGCCGAAATATCTGGCGAATTTTATTAATTTCCTCTTACGATATGTCAAGTGTTTTTGGTATTTGTTTTAGTTCTACTTCAATAACCAAAATATGGCAGAATGCTATAAATAAAAAAAGTAAGTTCGGGTGAAATCGAATTTTAAATAAATGAAGCATGTTTTTATTTAAAATAAACATGAACTGATCTGTGCAGTTAGTCCAGTTATTCAAATAATCTTCATGTTGAAAACTTAAAGGCGTTTTATTTATTTAAAAAAAAAAATTTTCATTTATATAATTTTGACGCATCATTCCCAACTTCGAAAATGCATATCTTTATTTGTTTTTCTCCTGAATCAAATTTGAATAAATTGACAACGTGATTTACTAAAATTTTGAATGTTTTATTTTTTTGTAAATAACCGTTATATGAGCGATGAGCGTGGCTTTAGTCTGATTTCTATATTTTTCGAAATTGTGCTTTCTGACTAGAAATACAAAGTGTACGTAATGAGGGAAATTTTGACAAAAAAGTTGCGGAGTTACACCATGGCCATTTCCAGCATTTATGATTCCATGTATTTCATTCTGAAACCTAATCTTGTCTATCAAACTTGGGCAAATTTCCTTGTATAGCTTATATATATTGGATGCTATTAATTTTTGTATATTACCGTTATATAAGAGGTGGGCATAGTTTTTCAAATAGTTTTTGTACGATTTTAAAAATTTTCGAAATTTTGCTTATTGACTTCAATTGCAATGTGCAATACCAATTTGCTCGAAAGTGCACCAAAATTTTTGATTGCGTTTATTTGCTTTGTAAACTCATTCTAAATATTAAATTTGAGCAAATTCTCTGTAATAGTTACTTAAATAACGCGTTTTTTTATTTTTTAATATAGCCCTTATATGAGAAGTGGGCATAGTTTTAGTCCGATTTGTATAATTTTTAGAATTGTGCTTATTGACTTCAAATGTGATGAGTCTAGCAAATTTGCTAGACTTTGGTAGAATGGTTCCGGAGATATACTTATTTGCTTTAAAGTGGGCGGTGCCACACCCATTTCCATTTTTTGTAATAAATTTTTTTAATGCATACTTAGAATTTATCTAAGTTATATTTGAAACAATTGAAAGTTTGATGAAAATTTGTTGAATTTCCCTATTTTTACTAGTAATTTTTAAATGTGGATTTATACGGTGTTCGTTATATAATTTATAAAAACAAAAACAAACAAAAGAAGAATAGCCAGAATTGGTAAAAAATCTTGTGTTAATTTTTTTTACATAACTATAGGTATGCTTGTATGTATGTACAATAATAACAAGTGGCAACAAATCTTCAGTTTTACCTTTCAAATGCCACAAACACACTTTTAGTAAAATTCGATTGTATGCTGTGTGTGTGTGGAATGTATGGGTGTGCGTTCAAGGCCGCTTTATTATTGACCATAAAACACTAATGCCATAGCTCAGTATGCTGCATACGAAATGCAAACTTGTACTTTATATACGAAGCTTGCATTTATTCGAACGCACACGCGTACACATACAAACATACAAATATACAAACATAAGCACCTGCCCATTTATTAAGTAGTTCCGTTGCGCATGCGCTGTTGAATTCAAATACAACTGTTGGTATTTGGTATTAGCTACACAGATATTAAAAAAGTTTTTATATACCAACATTTGTAATTACTATTGACTTCTTTTTGCTTTCTCGCACTACTCCATGAGTAGTTTTAGCCACCTCCTTCTTCTCTCCTTACTCAACCGCCGCTCAGACTCATAAATTCTAATTTGCACATAAACAAAACGATCGATGAAAGCAGAACGTGCCGCTGTTGGCTAATTTTTTTTAGCTATAATCTTAGCAGGTGCTTTTGCATCATACGAGTTCACTTTTTCCCCCTATTTTATGTGCCGGATTATTATTACACGAGTATATTAGTACAACAAAGAAAAACAACAACAATATGAACTTCTTTTGTCTGCCACTTCTATCTATTTCTATTTAATGGAGTTCATCAGAGCATACACAAAGCCTTTGATTTCTTTATGATTCTTCTACGCAAATTGAGAATTGTTGAAATTAGTTTTCTATAATTCTATAATGAAAAATTCTTTCTTTTATTAGCAAGAAACAATACAAGAAGCGGCTTATCGATTTCCAAGCGAGGCACACACACACACACTTCCATAATGAGGTGCACAAAAAAAAATTTTAAAATGCTTATATGTATAGTGTTCCCCCCAGCTTTTATCGGCTTCTCATTGAGGTTTATATTAGTTGCAGATTGTTTTCATGCTAAGCTTAGTAAATATGTTAATTCTGGCAATTCGTGAAATAAATTAAGTGTGGAATCTTTTATTATAATCTATAAGCAATTTTACGATTCTAAATATGTACTAGATTCATAAATACAAAACTTATAAAAAAAAAGCTGATGAAAATATGCAATTTATTTTGATGTAAAGGTCGTTGATACCCTGTAGGAAAGTCGACTAGTGCGGATTTGGTTTGGAGTAGCGATTTTTAAACTAAGATCAATTTCTGTTCATTCCCTTATCTTTAAATATTGTGAATATTTGCGCGGCGATATTCTAAGGGGTATCTATGGAAAGTTTAATTACCAAAAGAGAAAGCATAAAGGGTGACTTAATAAAAGTGCACGAGTTAATTAAAAAATACAGCTATACATATTTTTATAACATTTTTAGAAAGACTTGTTTCTGGCTATTCCAACGGATCCTAAAAAGCTGTATTGGTAGATGTAAAGCTTTATATATCGCCGCTTTTTCTCCATAAATGTGCCTTTTTTGAAACCCCGATATTTTTCTTTCTTTTACAACGGTGTATTTGACCCTTTTTGAACTCAAAATCGATAATCTATTGGGGGTTTTGTGAATTTTAATATTTGACAGATATATTCAAAAATCGACCGATTTTTATGCATTATTTTATATATATTTGGAAGGAACGATAGGGTTGCCACCTGTTTGGAAGACGGTTGTTTCATGCATTTTTTTAAGTATATTTGGTAGGTACGTGAATAGTACGTAAAGTTTATGTTATGCTTAGTATAGGGCTGCCACCTGTTTGGTATAGGGTTGCCACCTGTTTTATGCATTGTCTTAAGTATATTTGGTAGGTACGAGAATAGAACGTAAACTACATATTATGCTTGGGATAGGGTTGCCACCTGTTTGAAAAGTCAAATTCAATTAAATTATACGCAATTTATTTGTGAAAGAACACGAAATATCATTTATGAATATAAAAATAAATAAAGGCTGAACCCAGCAGACAGGGTTTCCTATATCTTGTGTACAAAAACGCCCTATGTTGGCTTGTAATTTATAGACTCGAGAACTACTGAACCGACTGAGCTTAAATTTATAGGATGTCTTTGCCATATTGTCTTTTGTGCGCACACAAATTGCGATAGGTGGCGCTGGTGTCGAAATATTTCTAAAAATTGTATTTACAGTTCGATTTGATTTAAATTCAAAACATTTACTAGCCTCATGAATATAAATATTTTAGTTAAAACTTGGATCAATAGATCGCACTGCAGTCGGGAAATCTCTAAAACATTTATTTGCAGTCCGATTTAATTGAAATTCATAGCCACATTTATATACATAAATGTTATATTTTAAAAATTAACCGATAGATGGGGCTGCATCAAAACTATCTCTAGAACCCATAATCACAGTTCAGTTTCAATTTTTAAAATCATTCAATTACGATTTAAAGCAAATGCAGGGAATGTAAAGGTTTTAATTTTATAAAAAATTATGATACAATCGTCATATCACAATTTTTTATTTTTTACTCAAATTCGATCGTTATTTTTTAATTCTTATTTTGTTCGATCAAAAATAATCTTTAGTTTTTGATTTGAAAATTTTCAGTCATATCTGATCGATATTTTGTGATATTTTTTCGATCGAAAAACTAAATCCAAGAATAACGATTATTTTTTATCGAAATCGAAAAAATGAAAATCACAAAATTATGATTATACACCGATTTAAAAGAAAAAATCTTTTAAATAAAAACATGGTCAGACTCGTATAGCATTTGGCATAAGGATTAGATCGATGCATTCGAATTTTGTTTCGAACATATTTTTACCGACGGATTTTTGATCCGAAAATATTAAAATAACGATTAGTTTTTGCCCCTATGGAAATATATTACTGAAGTCATGAAACTTTGTCTGTGCTTCCTTTTTATTCATTATTGACATTCTCAATAGAATTATCGAGATCTAAACATATCCATATTGCCTGTGGGCATACTTTGACCTATGAATTCAATTCCAACGGCACTAGCTACAGCTTCCAACGAATAAAAACCCTTCGTAAACCCAAAGTTTGGGCATGACCACAACTCATGAAAAATTAATGCATATCTACTTAATTAATTTTAACATATATTGAAATCATTGAAATTAAATTATTTCATCAATTACCCCACTTAGCTGCTGACAACTCTAGCGAGCAATAAAATTTAAATAATGTAGATAAAATTAATGATCTACATAGTACAACCAAATATATTTTCACATACATACATAAATCAGCACGAATACTACATACAAATGTATACATATGTATGTATGTGCTATTTTATATAAGTAGAAAAATTCAAGTACGGCTTGGCTATGCTCGATATTTTACGCATATCAATTTCAAACAATGAACCAACCGCGCCACAATCGATGACCATGAAAAATTATTTGCTTTCAATTTCAATTGACGCGCAGTTGGCAAAATTAACAAAGGAAAATTATATAACTACATATGTATATGTACATATATCGCTACATTAATATAAAAAGGACACAACTAACATTTTCTTCGAAATCGAATTTTTTTTACATATTTGAATAGAGCACTAGATAATATACTAACCTATAAAAATCGGGTGTTCAATTTAGCAATACGAATGAAAAGGGAAATGTTCACTTATAAAAACAATTACTAAGCAGGCCATTTAAAGTAAACCAAAATAAAATATCATGTATGAAAAACGAGAAGGCATAGAACTTTTAGTTCATTTTCACAATAAAGTACCGAATTTATGTTCATTAAAGGGCACACTTTTTTCGTCTTAAACGGATGGTTATTCTACAGAGATTATAGAAGAAACCATGGGTCGAAATGAGTTTCTAGTCTGCATTTTTTTTTAACGGGAAATGCACCTTTTTACTGAATGCTTCACAGAATACTTGGTTATAAAATTTTATAGGTATCTCTCAGTTAGGGAATTCAGTATCCAATTTAATTTCGGCATATAAAAGTACAAGATTTTAGTAGATAAAAATTTCTGTTGATTTTCGATAAGCTTTTTCTATTATTGCTTTTGCTTTATATGAATCAAATTTATTTTTAAATTGAGAAAATTCGCAACATAGTCAACAAAAATAGATTTATCAAAAACTGATTGCAAATTTTTGGTCATTTAAAATTATGATCAAAAGGTTTATGCAAAAAGCAGGATCGAAGAAAATCTTCTTTATTTTAAACTACATGAAAGGTCCTAATTTTCTCTTTAAATTGCGATATTTTCTCTCGATTGAATAAAGATTTCCTCTAAATGAATAAAACCCTACATAAAATGAAATCTGTTTTCCCAGAGAGTAATAAATATTTTTTGATGTGTGTATATTGGACCCATTTTCCATCATCCCTTGTCAAGTTTGTAGTTTACTGGAGAATTAGTTCCCCAAACGCAAAATGACACACTTCAACTTTTCACCCTTTTGGAAAAGCAAAAGAACAAAAAGAAATAGAAATAATTATTTAGGGCAAATTCATTACCACATCTTTTTTTATTTTAATAGCCGTTCTTCTTCAATCCCGATAACTTTTTTTGTACCGAAACTTGACAAAAATGCGAAGTCTTTTAAAAATGCGGATGAACAACAAAGCATATTTTTTTTTTCAATACCATTTTTCGTATGGAGACAACGTTATACATTCGATACTTTTGGGATCTCAACATATCTAATATTTTTTTCAATACAATGTAAGTATAACGTTTTAATTAACGTTCATGTTTTGTAAATCCACCCACGACTTGTAGATAGAACAATATATGTATTAATTTTTACTATGGTAATCTAATTATATGTAAATTTAAAACTTTAAACCCGTTTTTCTAGAGTCTCTTTGGTTTTCGAACTATGACACTGTCTAGTTCTAGTGGATCAAACAATTGACCACGTGCTGGATTTTGCTTTTAATATTTAATATTTTATAAAGGGTCTTGCAATAGAGACGCTACAAAAGTAGACCGATAGTGACAGCAAACGAAGCCATATTTTTCCCCGCTCTTTTGACATTTCTCTTCAGTAAGGTTTGCCATTTCATCATGGAAAGATATACGATCCAACGAGTCGAAATTTTTAAAATTTTCTACGGAAATTCGGAGTCAATGGCCTCAATTTTAAGAGCGCTACGTCCAATTTATGGTCGTCGTCATTTCTGGCTGAATGACTTCCTCAATAAGCAAAATATGCGTTATTGGACAGACAGCAACTCACACGTACTCTATGAGTCAACATTGCATCCGGAAAAAATTACGGTTTGGTGCGGTTTATGGGCCGGCGGCGTCATTGGGCCGTACTTCTTCCGTGATGATCAAGACCGGCACGTTACTGTGAATGGGAATCGCTACCGCTCAATGATAACCGAATATTTTTGGCCCAAACTGGATGATATGGACTTGGACAATATGTGGTTCCAACAGGACGGCACCACAAGCCACACAATGAATGTCACAATCGATTTATTGAAAACCAAGTTTGGCGAACGTGTTATCTCACGAAATGGCCCAATCTCTCAATTGGCCGCATCGGTCATGCGATTTGACGCCGTTAGACTATTTCGTGTGGGGATACGTCAAGTCTATGGTCTATGCCAACAAGCCAGTGACGATCGATGAACTTCGTACGAATATCGAACGTGAAATTGCAGAAGTATTGGCCGATTTATGCTTGAAAACCGTTGAAAATTGGATTCAGCCTCTGGACGCTGACGGGAATTTATGTAAAATATAGATAAATCTTTAAATAATAATATCAAAAAATTAGAGAAAAATTCAACACCGATTTTTAGGCCCGAACCGAACCGCACCATACTTCGGCCAAATTCCACCGAACATTTTTACGATATAAAATAAAAAAATTTTAAAATTCTATATTTTTTATTGGCTTAAAAAAAGGTGCATGCTTTAATCACATCAATTTCGGTTCGCTATACAAATCTACAAAATATTTTCGTAAAAATAATAATTTAAAAAAAAACTTATATTTGGAAATGCTTGAAATATAATACTTTTCGGTTTTTTTTTACCGCAGCCTGATTGAATCCGAACCCAACTTTATTTGCCGAACGTGGCCGAAGCCAAAGCCGAAGTTCAGTCGTTCTCTACAAGAAATTCTCGAAAATCAATAATTATGATGGCAAAATTAAATGGGCTACAAAACTGCACATCCAAAAAATCTGCTTAAAATATCTGCAAATTTTATTAAGTTTAAGTGGGCTACAAAACCGCATGCCCAAAAAACTTCAGCTTCAAATATTTGCAAACATTAGCAACATTTGTTGAACTTTTATAAATTTTGAATAAAGTTTGAAATTTTGACTTATATGTATTTTGTAACATTACGCACTTAAATTTTATAAAAAACAAAACACATTGTAAATATTGGGAAAAAAATCACCATGTGATTTGAGTCACCGTATTTGCGCTTGGCTATCTACATTGTTAAATTGCAAATAAAAGACATATTTAAATGTAATATTAATTGTGTTTGGCTATCAATAATAAAAAATTTCATTAAAAAAGCCTACATGAAATTATTTGCAAAAAACAACAGAAAAACTAAAAAGTCTTCGGTAAGCAAAAAATATTAAAAGCCGCTTTTTTTTAACAAAATGGCCGAGTGGCAAATGAGGTAAACGTCTTAACTGCAAATACTTAGATTACTGGTACGGTTGCTCTTTGCTATTTTGCTATTCAAGTACCTAATGTTAATGCACACACTCAGACATACATATGTACATTGGGAAAATATGCAGCACCGTCATCGGCGCAACCAGTGAAGAAACTGGTGGTGTTGTTGGTGCTGCTGCTGCTGCAAGCCAACTAACCAACCAACCAACCTCGCTTACAGGTAATGGATTACCCAACTCAGTCAAATCGTGAATAATTCAACCGCAAAATAAAATAAATGAAATGAAACACATACCCACACACACACACACACACACACATACTTTCTAACACTAAGCGAAATAAAATCTTTAAAAATACTTGTAAGTAAACGAATAAAATATTACAACAAATTGTGTTTGCCATGTACATATGTATGTATGTAGATATGTTTGTTTGCTATTTTGTAATTCGGTTAGTGTGCGCCCCAAAACAATAGGCAATTAATGTGCATGTGAATTGGGGAAAGGAGCGGTAGGTGGGGTTGAAGCGGTGTGTGGTGGGTTGGTGCGCTGAAAATTTGCATGAAAGCCAAAGTTGCACAAAATAACTAAATACTTGAATGAATGATGAATGGAGGAGGCGGTGCGAAAGTGTTTCATATCTATGGCTAAAGCGGGAATTAGGCCATTGGACTACAAGCGTAGTATAGCGGCGACAACTAGACCGGCCGACACCAGTGGAAATGCAAGTACGAGTAGTAGGTGCAATCAATGCACACATACATTATTCGCTTATTAAAGTTGCTACACCTGAATGCCATGCTAGAGTGTGGTGTAAGTGTGTGTGTGTAGTTTGTAACTTAATTAATATGTGTACTTATTTTTTTGAGTATTTCTTAAAATGCATGCAAGTCATGCAAATTTCTTATCGCGCCTTGCCAGCGAGCATTCACTGAGCACTAAAACAAAACATAAATTTCTGTAAAAATCACTTTAGTTGGTACTATTTTTGTTTTGTGGTTCGTTTTGAGATTACAGATAATTTTGTATCAAAAGTATGTTATTAAGCATGATTCAATTATTAAAGGTTTGATACATGAAGACAGCTAATTTCTAGCTTTCCCGCACAAAAGGTTGCATTTGCGAAGGAAGTAGAAAAGGGGAAGAATGTAATCCCTTTTTGTAAAAAAGTTTTTAACAAGTACGCAAAATATGTAACTAGTTGTAGAATTTAAATTGCATAAAATCCAAATGTGTTTCGTAGTCTACGAAATATTTGATGCATTCTTCTAATTGGAGGCTCTTTCGTTATGCAAACATTGTTTTTAATTAACAAATATCATTATTAAAAGTAAATAAAATTGAGTTTTTTCATTTAGTGGTAAATATATGAAATTGTTGGTACAATCAAATTCTTATAGTTCATAATTAAAAAAGCATGTGATGTTGTTCTTCTTTCTTATAAAAACTCACACAAACTCCCCACGTCCCAATTGTGGAGACTTCTCTAACACGTTTGATTTACGCTTTGGTCGGTTCCGAAAAATCGCGACGTAAGTCGAAACGGCGTAAATCGAGTTTTTAGCCTTCCACATGATTACAAAAACAATGTTATTGATGGTTTCAAATAAAGTAAAGTACTTTTTTTATTATATTACGTACAGAAAAATTTATGATACAAAAAGTGCACAACCATAAATAATTATGTAATCACAGGATTACGTTTTAACAATTTACATACAAACGGGGCAGGTGATGGAATTGAGCAGAAAACCACTCCAAAACGGTGACAGTGAAGTTCGGGAACACAAGATATATGTATATTAACTTTTACTTAAAATATTTGACTTTTTTTTAATACTAATTTAAATTCTCGAAATTCGGAATGCCCGCTCACTTTGACAAGGAAACGGCGGCATAGGGGTGGAGGTGAAAAGGAGTAGAGATACACTCACAACGAGCAATGGACTTTGGAAAGAAATTCTATAAAAAAGATAGCGAACAGCAAAGGTCTTGCAAACTCACGCTCGCAAGAAAGTGGGGATAAAACTGAACTAGGACACGGAGCTTAACAGGCTAAGATGTAGGGAAATGGTCACTCAGTATACCAATTACGATTTAGATGCACAAATTACCTAATGAATTGCAAATAAAACCACATATTTGCATTATATAAAATATTTACATTTTTATAAAATGCCTATTCAAATTCCCACAGTTTCCAGGAAAAATGTCAGCGAATTAAAACTTTGTTCGTTTTTTTTTGCTTCGAATTTTACTACTACTTAAAAATATTTGATAAAATTCATACATAAATTTTTAAAGAAGTAACACTCTTTTAGCTAAAGAAGACGTCCAGTGAACAGTGAGGATCAAAGCTGTTTATGTATCAAACCTTTCATTATTGAATCATGGCTATTAAGTTGTTTTTTTATGTGATTCTGAACTTTCGAATATATGCGAATATAGTGAAGCAGATATTACTCAAATTTTAACTATATTTTCGAGCTCTCCGCAAACTATTAACTCAGAAAGATATTAAATTTGAAGAATATACTTTCCCAAACAATTTTGGCACACTAGTTTAAATATACAGTTATGTGAAAAAACACAGGCACAACATTTTGACCAATTTTGGCTACTTTTCTTTTGTTTTGTCTTTTATGTTTGTAATTTTTTTTCAAACTATATATACAAAATGGGAAAATTCAACAAAATTTCATCAAATTTGCAAACTTTTCAATTAGAATTTTTATAAAACTTATAAATAAAAAGTTTTATAGTTCATTAGGTTCTAGTATAAAATGATGCAAGTTCCAAGTACCTTAAAATTTTGATTGATTTTTGGTAGTTTTTTTTTACTGACGGTGTCTCGCATTTTCTTCCATCCACACTTTATATGGAAGATGGGTTGAAAAGTATGAAAACTTTATGCAATTTTGTTGAATTTTCTTATTTTTTTTACCAAGTTTGAAATGTGGATTCATACGGGAGCCACAAACTCTTTCAAAAAGGATTGCTTTCAAAAAAAAAAATGTACGCGCTTTCGCATTGCATGAGGTCTCTCCAAAAATATTAAACCGATGAGTTGGAATGTACTGTATCTAATTTTCGCAAACTGTTTATCATGTCCGATACGTAACAGTTGACGTTATTTTTATGCGACAAAAAATATGCCAAGGTTTGCGCGTATGAATAACGACAAGTATTGATTGGCTGACAGATTAAAATTTATAGGAACAAATAAAAGGCCAGTAAAATGAAATTTCGTAAACAATTAAAATACGTAACTTTAATTTGCTTCTGCCCTCTGAACAATAAGTTAACGATAGCGATAGATTCTAATTAATATAACGGATTACTTATCCTTAACACATTTGGTTTTAAATACTTTATCAAATATCAAATTATTATATTAACCAGGTTCCAAAAATAATGATTATTTTTTTAAATTTCAACGAAAGTAATCAAAAGTATAATTTTAAGTACGATATATGTATTCATGCCCTGTATGCATCTAATAAGATTTAAAAAAAATTGAGTGGTATCTCTGAAAATTTTAATTAATAATATAATTATGTTTGAATTTTTGTTAATCGCTCAAACAAAAAAATTTTTTTTATCAAAAAAACTTGTTTGTTGAGTGATTTTTTTTTGGTTTAAATTAATTATTATTATTTGTCTATGTCTGGTCTACTAATGGTTGGAATGGAGCCCATTCAATTTCGATGAAATTCAGTCTGACGATTCTTGCATCTTATAACGAAATTCTAATAACAGAAAGAACTAAAAAAATGTGTTTTCAAAAGTCATGCAAAGTTTACAATTTCACATTTTTTTAATTTTAAATTTTTATTTTTGTAATGTGCCGAAAACTTTTGAAATTGCAAAAAAAATGTCGATGATTGGATTTTAAATGGCTACAAACAAATATACATACAAATGTATTTGTATCGATTATTTTTTTAATATTGTTTATTAAATACATGCAAAATTTTGATATGTTTAAAATTGTATAAATCCAAAACCAAAATTTTGTTCAGCTCAATTTTTTTCATAAAATTAATAAAGATAAAAGTTACTACAGGTTTCAAGGAGCTGCTTTTTGTTTTATTGTGAGGTATAACTTTTTGAATGTGAATATACATATTCGAAAAAATAAAATATTTCGAAAGCTAAAAAAACTTTATATTTTCAAATCTGAATAAATAAAAAACAAATATTTTTTACAAAATTTTTTTTTCAAATAAAATTCCTCTGTATATTCTTAAATTTTCAAGATATAAATTTTTTTAATTAAAGAAAAATTGAAAATTTTTAAAATTTAATAAATCGGAAACAAATATTTTTTTACTCCATTTTTTTTAATAAAATTCCTCTGTTTCTTCTAAAGTTTTAAAGATATGATTTTTTTTTGAAAAATAAAAGAAAAATTGAAAATTTTTAAAATTTAATAAATCAAAAACAAAGATTTTTTACTCAATTTTTTTTTTATAAAATTCCTCTGTATATTCTAAAATTTTAAAGATAGTATTTTTTTTGAAAAATAAAGGAAAAATTTAAAATTTTTAAAATTGAATAAATCAAAGTCATACGTATGTACATACTTTTTTCGTAATTTTTTTAAATACCTCTGTATGTTCTATATGTAAATATACTATGATTTTCAAGATGCTTTTTCTAATATTTGAATTTTTGAATATAAAAGATTCCTCTGTTTGTTCTTAAGATACTTAAATATTCAAGATATGATTTTTTAATCATTCGTATGTATAGTTTTGAAAAAAGAATTAGAATTGGCAATTTTTAAGTTTTTAAAATTAAATAAATCAACGTCATATATGTCTTTCGCCAAAAGTTTTTGTATAAAAAACCTCTATTTGTTAACTATGTTTAAATACTACGATTTTCAAGGTGTTTTTTGTAATATGAGAATTTTTTAATATAAAAGAGAAAATTTAAATTTTGACTATTAATATTTGATTCAAATTAAATTTTACTTTCATCAACATTAATATAATTTTCACTCATTCTATATCAAAAGGAAAGGAAAGAGGCATTAACTTCAGGAAATGGGATTTAGCTTAAGTAATATAAATAAATTGAGTTGGGACAAGAAATTTCGAAAAATAAAAACGCAATTTTTTAATTACTTTTCCAACTTCTAAAGCTTTACATTTGATACTCATTCTTCAAATTCTTATATCCGAGCCATAGTACAACGTTCGATTTGACTTGGAATTATCCATATATTATTTTTTTGTATGCTCTAGATCATTTGACATTTGTAAAACAAATCTGAGTGGCTTCCCACGAACATTTATGAAAAGTGTTTTTTGTGCATATAAATTTCATGTAAGTGTAGATAGTTAATGGCGTTTAATAAAAAAAAAACATTCTATATAGTAATATATTGGCAATTTAAATTGACACTTACAAATTACTAAATACCTATCTATTTAGTTCATACATATTTACTATTATAAATTTTTCAATTGCACAACTACTGCAATAACAACAACAACACAACTCGCAACTAAGTAATGAAACCCGTCTATTCTCATATTTAGTTGATCAACCAACGTTTTCACGCTCCAGTAAAACCAAAACAAAAACAAAACAAACAAAAAAATAAAAGCACTATGTGAGCGCCAAGAAAGGAGTCAAGCATTGTAATGATTTTGCCGCGGTTAACCTCTACTTTGACACATACCTACATACATACATACATACATACATATATAGTAGATATGTATATATATTCTTGGATATAATGCTAGATTAGCGTGTCTTTTACCAGCAGCTAACTAAAAGAAAAAAACAAAAGCAATCTAACCATTTGCAGCAGTTACGTTTTAGCCGCTTGTATTAAGTATATGCAATGACATTGTTTTTGTTTTGTGATCGTGTTGCGATTTTTTCTTTGATTTTTTATCGACATTTTTTTCGTTAGCACTAAGTCAGTGGGCGCTCCTTTGTTTAACCCGCACCTAAGTTTCTTGTTTATTTTCTTGCTTAATTTAGCATTTACATTTTTTTGTGTTTTTTTTTCAGTTCTTTGCGCTCTAGCGTTTCTTAGCCTCCCGCACTTCTATCGTCAACTTGTTTTGAAGTCAATAATGCATTTGGTATTTTAAAGATACAGATATGTTTAATTTAACCATACCGTCGAGTAACAGGTTCTTTGTTGTTGCGGTGTGTGTTCAGTTAAGGCGGATACAAAGTACAAAGAGCAATTGTGATTGTTGTATGATTTTTATTTTAAAAACAATAAATAATATTCTTTTACTACGATACTAAAGTAATATTTTTGTTTCTTTTTTCAAATGTGAATGGTTCCTAACCCAGTCACGCCTTAGCAGTTTATGCTATGATCTAATCTTATGTGCTACATATTGCTATATAAATATATGTAAATATTCATAAATTAATAGGCCCGTTTCTTTATACCCGACTTGCAAAAGAACACTAGGTAAGATAACACTAATTGCATGTAGAGCAACAACACTAACTCGGAAAAATATGCGAGTTGAGCCAACGCGGTAAAATGATATCCATCCTGAGATGTAGTGTTGCGAAATGAAAAAACTGCGCTATTGTGAATGAGCCCGAGAAAAATATATGGGCAATTTTAGTTTAAGACCTAATTCGTTTTTATTTGCATAGTATTTTTAAATATATAACTAAGTCTACCTAAACTTTGTATGCACAACTTTTTTCCGTTCTCAAAGAGCTCTAAACATGAAAGAGGCGAACAGGGTTGCTTTTGCAACTAAAGAAAATTTTAACCGAGTTGGAGCGTTCTTTTGCAAATCGGGTACAATAAAACAGGCCTAATATTATTCTATGGGAAAACCGATACATAAATCTTGGTATAGATAAATATTAATGTAAATAAACCGTTGGCAAGACACAGGCTATAAAAGGAATTTTGGGTACCCAGTGCGGCTAGGCCAGGCAATTGTCTAGTTTTTTTTCTCTGGTTCATTCTACCAGATGATAAAATTTTTAGTCAATCGTTATCTTTTTCTAACGCCTCCAAGGTAGAGGAGCTCCAGAAATATAAATATATTATTATATGAATTCTAAATGTCCCATCAAACCTGCCCAAACTTGGTTAAACTTTTTTGAAAGTATACCTATCCAGTAAAAAAAACACTCGATGGATTTGAAAAATTCAGCTCGAATTTTTGTACCACTGCACAACGCGAATTCAGATAACGTGGCAACTAATTTAATTATTTTACTCGGATCAGCGCATGAATTGTCAAATAGAAATATTTAGTGTACCCCAAGGCGAATTCATACCATGCGGTATTGAGTGTACAACAACAAAAACGTACACTAAAAAATTATACGCACGTTGAGTGTGAGAAACGGTGAGAATTACAACAAACACATAGTTTTGACATTCAGTTCATCAAGCGAATTCACTCAGCTGCTAGCTCAACACCACCTTATATGAATTCGCCTTGGTTTACCCTCTGGTTGATTTCGTTGTCTTCGGATCTGATTTCCCATACTTTCTGATAGAAGTAAAGCGATGTCACATAAAAAGCTTTGGCTTTACTTGACATTTGTAACTTTATTCGCAAAGCGAAAAACGCAAAAGGGATGACACAATAAAGGCTCCCTTGTTTATTGTGAATGTTTAAAATACCTTAAAATAGAGAACCAATTTTGCTTAAATTCTAAATTTACCTTGTGTTTTGAGGAAAATTTAAGTACAACAAACAAATGTGAGGAGAAGAAAAGCGATATGAAAATCAGCTGACGCTCAAAGGGCGTGAAAAAATGAAAGTTGGCGAACTTTCAGCGTCACTTTGTCGTCAGAAACTTCGTTCTTATTCAACTTAACTGTTAAAGCAAAACTGTCACGTAAAGCGGAGCTAGCCTGTGGTCAATTGACTTTGACAATCGGTACGCAAAAACCAAAAACAAAATACATGAAAATTTGGTTTTTGTTCTATACCACTTCCAATTGTAAATGAGAAACGGTCAATTTCAAATGCGAAAACGTCAATTGAAAGTAAGAATATTTAATTGTAATTCAGAAAGCGGTAAATGAAATTAAGAATAGTCAATTGTAATTAAGATTAGGTATTTTAAATATGGGGTTACACGAAAGAATGTCAAGGAATCTTTAGCTTAAACACGTACAATATTTTTGAGATGTTTGAAGAGGGTTGCCACTTGTGAAAAAATTGAACTCAATTCGAATTACCTATAATGATCAAATAAATTTTTGAGAGTATCACGCGAAATAATTTTTAAAATATTTTACTTCTAAACTGCATTTGACAGGGTTGCCACCCATGTAAAGAATATACTTCAGCTTCAATTAAAGGAATTAAGTAAATAAAATATGAATCGCAATGTGGGTCAAACATAAGACCAGTAATACAGCTTTATTTCGTAAATGTTGCGAAATAAGGTTGCCACCTGTTTAAAACTAAACTAATTAAACTTAATAAATTAAACCAAATTTTGAAATATAGGTATCAAACTAAAAGGTATGAAAAAGCCGAATTTCAAAAACATTAGTACTTAGAGTTGCCACCTGTTTAAAAATTTAAATAAAGGTTAATTAATAATATCATTACTCATGCACTGAAATATGGGTGTCGAAAGAAGGATTTTTAGTAAATTTTAATTTAAAGAACATTTTGCTAAAAAGTTGCCACCTATTTAAAAATCGCGCACAAAAGCTAGTATGCTATAGTAAGATGTTAGAATTTCAAATATTTTATTTATATAGACATATATAAGAGTTGGAGCTGATTACAACTTCCCACTGAAAATTGCAAGGAATTCTCTTAAAGAGATGTAATCCCAAAGATGGGCTTAACCGTCACAAATCAGGTCCAAAATTTATATATGATATTTTTAACCCTATTAGCATCAATTTTGGGTGTTCAATGAAAACAACAAATAATTTCAATTATTCGAGTCGGCATAGGGTAACTATAATCGAATATTTGGCCGTGATAGTACCGCTTGAGGAGTCGCGATAAAAAATATCGTTAATTTCATTTTTTTAAGGACCACCCTAATATATCCATTAACAATTTTCTATATGAAAATCTGTGAATTTGAGAAAAATGTATGAGTTTGTTTTCAAAAAATGCCAGCTACAGAAGTTTCTACGGCAGTTAGCTATAAAATCATAAATCATTTATGCAAATTTAATTTCAGTATATAAAAAAGTAAAATCTAAAGCTGGAATCACTTAATAGAATGAGAAATCGGTTGTTAGTTTTTACAAAAGAAAAACACACAATAATTAACTAAAAGCTCGCCAGTTACATCTCACTTTCTGTTTCTCAAAATTTATCAAACTTAACCGGCTAAAACGTCTCTTTTCTCGTTGTAGAAGAAAGTAAAAGTATCATTTTTTTTTTGCTTCTGATCTATGAACGCCGCGCGTGTTTAAATGAAGACAACACTCCCCAAAAGCTAATGCCAAAACAAAACATACCAAATCAAAAAAAAAAGGAGGAAAACAAGCAGCACAAAAATCTACAAAGTGATTAACTTTCATTTCGCCGGGAAAGGTCATTAGTTCAGAGCGATGATATGTTTAAATGCGACGCTAGTTAATAACTCCATGCCATCTGATGAACTTCAACCGGTGGCGCAGCATGCAGAGTAGCTGTAAAAAAAATTTTAGTAAGGTGAACGTATGCGTCGTGTAAGTTAAACAAAAAAGAAAAAAAAAGTACAACTACCACCTACTCCTGCGTATCTACTTAACATAGCAAAAGCTAATGATGCTGATAGAGTTCCAATGGTGAACAGCTCGATTATATATTTTAAATTGTATTGATAATTTATTTTTTCACTTTTATTCTCTTTTTATATTAATTTGTATTTTTTAATTATGCAGGACCGGTTAAATACTTCTTCTTTTTTTTTTTTTTTTTGAATGCACGCGACTGGTGCGCTTTCGCCGTGAAAACAAAAAAAAAACAAAAAACAAAAACATAGCTATTATAAGTAGAAACAATTGAATACAAAACAGCGTGAATTGAAGTTAACAAATGAAATGAGCTGGGGGAAATGAAATGTATGCGGATAAAGCCGCACAAACAAAAGAAATCAATTTCATTAAGAAAAAAAAACCAAAATATATAACTACAGGAAAACGTTGACGCTAATCGCGCAAAGCAAAATCACTTTAGCGAATCTTCACTGATGACCTCAAACGAAATCGAAAAGAAATTATTATTTTTATTGTGAGACTTTTGTATGCAATTGGCGACACAGGTGAGCGCCATCAGCTGACATCCAACGAATGAACGTTCACGGCAATTTGTTCAGCGGAAATCGCCGCCATTCAAGTGCGCGAAATGAAACCTAAATTAAAAGCTCAATGGGCACCAAATCGCAAGCGAAGTGAAAAATGAAGTGATTAATTTGTATATTTTTTTAATATTTTTTTTCCGAATTCTTTTATATTTCATTTCTGTGCCACAGCGTGCATTCGACCACCGCACAGCTCTTACTCAGCCGCCGCTCGCTGGTGTCACCGGTGACAGCACACATCGTATAAATTCAAATGTCGCCGCGCTGTCCAAACAGCTGAAAGCAAAAGTCAAAATACTAAATCTATGTAAAGGCGAAAACAGTCACTTTGCAATACAAAGTTGTTGGCCAAGAAGTCATCAAGTTGAGTTGAGTGAGCAGAAAAAGTCAAGTCAACTATGGAAATCTAAAATGCCGCGCGCCATTTAGCCCCAGCTCTAAGGTGAGCCACTCAGCCGCTCAACTTAGCTTTTCGTGCCGCGCAAGCGCACCCGTTCTCTGCTGCAACGCCCCGCCACCGCCTCCACCCCACGATGCATCGCTACAGTGCGCTGTATTCAAACTCAAATTGCTGGCATTTTTTCCACAGTCTTTTTCTTAACCAAGTTTGTAATTGTACCACAACGTTTTTAACATTCAAAGCCAATAGCTCCCGCTCCGCCACTGATGACTGCATTTAAATAGAGCTAAGGTTTCTGACGAAGTGAATCAATAACCAGTTGGCGATTGCGCGCGTTTTTTTTTTATTATTTTTGTGTTTTTAATTTTCAACTATTTTCCATTGCCTCTATTTAACCTGATATTCTGTGCACGAATCTATTGCAGCGTTGGTGGCAGCGGTGTTGGCGGTGGTGGCGGCGGCGTCGCGCAAACGCATTGCAATTCACTCTCTCAAATTGCTTGTTGTACGCTTGTTTAATGTTGCCGATAATTTTTAGTTGCTTGTTAATTTATGGCAAGCAGCACTAAATAAATTGTTAGTCGAAAAAATTTGATTTTGCTATTTTTAAAATTCGTGATTTTAAATAGCTAGTTATAGACGCTTATTTTTTTCGGCCTAAAATTACGTGTTATCTATGAGCATAGTTAGAAAATTGTGCATTTAAATATTTATTTGGAAAAAAAGCAAAAAAAATTATGCGGGCACAGATTGAGCTTTTGTACCCTGTTTTATACCCACACGCTCTTGTTCAGCTAACGGTTGTTTGTAACAGCCTAACGGAGTTAGAATAGATATAGACATATAAGAATATATAGCCACATTTTTAGTATAGAAATTTAAATTGGCTGAGTCATGAAGTCCGTCCGAAATAAAACTCTCCGCTTTTCTAAATAGTGACAGGAAAACGGAGAATGAAGATCTACTTTGTCCGATCCACAATAAAGGAGATCCTGCAAAATACACTCTAGGAATCAGAGATGTTAACTCTTACAAGATTATATCGAGCATATTGCGCGAAGCCATCCATCAACGAACTGATGGAGCTTATCAGTGTGGCTTTAGACCAGATAAATCTACCATCGACCAGATATTCACGATACGGCAAATATTGGAAAAGACCCGTGAGAAGAGGATCGATATACACCATCTATTTGTCGACTTTAAATCAGCATTCGAATGCACGAGAAGACCTTGTATACCTGCTGGAATGTCTGAATTGGGAAGGACTTCTCCGAGCGGTTTCGACATCATTGGCCTCAATAACCGCGCCGTTAGTTTCTGCCTTTCCAAAGCTGGATAAAAAAGCGAAGCGAATGTGGCTCCAGGTGAACGATGGCAAAATGAAATACCACTTGTCATCAAATAATTCCCGTTTTTGCTCACGCGCCAATGTTGATATGACTTGTTTATGTTGGAACCAGCTTTAACACCTGCAATAATGTCGTGCCTACAAGCGCTACTTTGGGCTGAGTAGGCAAACGAGCAGTAAGTCCCTCTATCGACGAACGAAAACCACGCTCTATAAGTCCCTCATCATGGGCGTGGTATTTTATAGCCCAGAAGCATGGACACTGTCAACATCAAATAGGATGGTCCTTGGAGTGTTCGAGAGAAAGATTCTCTGAAGAATTTTTTTGCACTTACGTCTTCGTGGCGGCGAAAACCGCAGACGATGATACGATGAGATGTATGAGCTTTACCGCGACATAAACATAGTTTTGCAAATTAAGATTCAACAGCTAAGTTGGCAAGGTCAAGTAGCGCTCCAGGCCTGAAAGTATCTAACGTGGTACGCGCTGGTTGTGACGAAGACCTCATATACGTTGGAAAGACAAGGTGGAGAAGGAGTTGGCTTCACTTGGAGTCTCTAACAGGCGTCAGTTAGTAAGGAAAATGAACGACGCTTGGAAATGGGACAATTAAACAGATAGCCAGGCAATAATCTCCCCAATGTCTATAAAATAGCATTTTTCCCAAATACAAAAAGTTCAATACATTTGCTAAAATCCAACAAACGGGGTTGATTGTATGTGGAAAACTAAAGTAAATGGGAGGAGCAACTCCCACTTAAAAACAAATAGCTTAATTTCCGTAACTGTTTCATCGAGCCCTTTCAAATCAAACGCATACGTTCTATTTGAGCTCTTTAAGCATAATTTCCCAAAAAGTGCGATATTCGGGTAACTGCAGAAGCTAATTCAGTGTTAATAAAATATTTTTAAAATTATTCTATCCAACTTTTAGCAAACTTGATACATACCGTTTCTTGTGAACTCAAAATTGAAAAATGCGATATTTTAATGATTAATGAATTCTTTCAATTCTTTTTATTATAATAAATAATATAAAGTACAGTTTCACCCGAACTTAGTCATATCTTTAATTATTTTAATAACGTTTGCTGTCGGCTAATTATAAAACTTGTTGAATCGTTTTCGTATACAGTATTAATTCAATAGCAAGCAGTCACGATTCTTTCAACGCTCTGGAAAAATTCAATAGCCACAAATATGTACACATGGGTATGTACATATGTATATATATATATGTATGTATATATATATGTATATATAAATGTATGTTTGTATGTAAAATAGATAATAGTCAAACGCCAGCTAGAAGAATTGATCACGATCGATATTTTTAGCTGCCGGTAATAACTCAAAGTCAAAACTTAGATAGATAAATTTGTGTCGTTAGTTGCTAAATTTTTTTTTTTTAATATGAGGAAGGTTTTACAAATTTTCATTTATAGAGAGTGGTATGGTTGAACAATTTTATAAGTTTTTGTTAATTATTTAGATTTTCCGTATTGTGCAACCCTCAATGTATTAAAAGCATGATAATAAAGATTGTTGGCTACTATTCGCACATTTTTGACGAATAAAACATCGTATTGCAAGTTAATTAGTTTATTTATGTTCTTCTGCTTTTCTAACATGGTGAAGAGTTGTCTCTCTTCTCTTGTCCTTCACTTATGGCAGCACATCATAGCCAGCTCAATGCTCGGTTGAGAAGCAGGAGAGCAACGACAGAATGCCATGGGCGATACCTTCGACTCTCAAATCAAGGCAACTTAAAGCGTGACGAATGATAGCGACCGACCTCTCGTCGTAATCAGCCTTCGAATTTAAATAGAAACATTTACAAATAAAACCGTTTTCCCTTAAAATAGGAAGAATTATCTACTCCATTCACCAACCAGATCCAATAATGATCTCGTGTGGCGACTAATGGTTTCGCCCGAGCTCAAACCTCAGAGCTCATGAATTTATAGCACTTCCCACAGAAGTTGTTTCACACAGCTGCAAATTACGCTGCCATCACTTCGAAACGATGCACCAACGCAAGACTCCAAGAAAGAGAAACCAAACCATTAACCGCTGCATTGGAACTGTTGAGGTTAGTGGCAGGCCCCGAAACCCGGGTTGAACCAAAAGTACGGCGAAGCAGTGGTCCCATGAGCACTATAGCATGTAAGGTGGCTTTTACTGACTTCAGGTTTCCGAAAGTGACGAATAGCCTTCGCAAATGAAAAAGAGTTTACTGGCAGAGTTGGACAATACTTAGGAGCCTCAAACCTTGGGTTCATAGGTAGTTTGATAATCGACTGCTGGCTTTCATTCACCTCTCATAACGAGAATAAAAGAGATTTCTCTTTTGTGTTGTGAGTGAGCTAAAATCCTTTCCAGATGCTGAAAGGGTCACAGAGCAACAATATTCGCAAGATGTTCAACTGTGTCGTCAATATTCCTTTAGGTAAAGTACTTCTCCTAAACCAAAAGAACTAAAAAGATGGTAAAACAGTGACAATCTTGGTTGGGATTACCGCACTAGATGGTCAACTATTCTTAAATTTCAGCAAAAGTCCAATTTACTGCAGCCCAAATCTCCACCAAGCCGGTGTAAGCTGAGACGTATGCATCGTCCTGGGCCAGTACCGGATAAAAAGGCCAGCTCGATAACGCCCCCGTGACTCCGATTAGACGGCGATAATAGGAGCGATACACGAGCACGGAATCCGAGCGCAGCAGCCGTTAGTCATACTTTTAATTTATCCTCCGGTAAATACGACAATTCCCATGTCCGCTCATTAAATACCGGGTAGATTTTTCATAAGTCCACCGAACGTGAGCATTGGCTTCTGCGATCAGATTCCTTGCTGGGTCGAATATCGCAGTATAGTTGGAGATTCGTATCAGATCAGCCAGTTCAGTGACCATAATGGCCAGATGTATTCAAGCGGATGAGTATACCGGCAATGGTTTAAAGCAACAAGCAATTGAAATACAATTTTCAAACAATAGGATACCTAGGCAAATATAAGTCGAAAAAAATATACATTTATCAAAAACTTGCGCCTTTGTATTTTATATAGTATTTTTAATATCCGCAAAACTAGGTCACTGAAACAAAAAAAATAACACAAAAATTACACACAATATGGTTGCCTTTGTAATTTAATATTGCGGTACACGTTTAAAATTTGTAAATAAAAAACACTTTCTATGCAAATTTCATATGAAAAGACAAAGCGAGTCAATATGTTAAAAAGAAAATGTGGGTGAGTGTGCGAGTGTGAACCTCACACGTGACGTTGGCAATGACACCAAATCGAGCTGCACGCCACTACGTGCCAAGTGCACACGGAAAAAAATACAATAGGCAAAAGCGCATGCGCAAAGATGCGTACAGCAGTGAGTGTGTGTATTAAGCGGCCACTATTGAAGAAAAAGTACAAAATAAATTCAAATAAAATACGCACAAATGCAAATGAGAATAAATATAAGTCGCGACAAAAAAAAAACAAAAAACGAAATATAAATAATAAAAAAATGCTTATGGGAAGGCAAAATAGAGATGAAAGCAACTACAAAGTACGATGCATACCTACATACATACCGTGAGATAGTAGAAATGATGGAAGACGGAAATCGTGGCAAATGGAAAGATGTCCACTAATCGTTGTCAATTCTATATAAATAAAACTAGGGGAAAAAACTCGAACATTTTGCAAATCATAGACGCAATAGCGGTAAGGAGAATTTCTACTCTGAAGGGGCGACATCCAACGATGTTACCGCTCAAAACTTTGGTACGAAAGAAGACATATTGAAAAATTTATTAAATTAGCCGCAGCTTAAGCGAATTAGAATACGCAACACAACCACCAAGGCAACGGAACCCTTTCTTCCGTTCTCGGAACATGCAGATCAAAACACAGCGGCGATACAGCTATTTGTAGAAAAGTGCTGGGTGGAAAAGTACCTATTCAGATTATAACGCAGAAAAGTTTGAGCACTACTCGCGGAAGTGTCATTCTCTGAAGTTGCTCCCCTAAATCCCGGAGACAAATTCACGTTTTGCAGGGATGACTTCAGATCAACTGTCAATCTGATATTCGTTAGTTGCCGAATTTTTTAGCTCGCAACGTATGAAATAACGGAGGATTAAATCCACAATGACCACCAGGCAATTGTTTTCTCAATAAAATCGAAAGCAACACGAATTGCAGTAGAGGCAAGGACATTGGCAAGTAGCTTTACAGATGACATAAGGGAGTAGATTTCTAAATAACCCAGAGGAGTAGATTTCTAACTAGCCCAATCATTCACTGCGAATAGGTTGCTTTGTAGAGTTATTTACGATAACAATTCTTATGGTACCTTCTGTGTAGAATAAGTTATTGGAGATATCGAACACTAATTGCGATTCGCAACTGAAAGGAATGACTTTAACATTGGGATTTTCTGATCGAAAGTAGGGGCTTGATTTCTGTTCGGACATTTTCGAGTATTTCGACACACGATAAACCGAGAAATCGAGTTCTCGACACAATCTCGAGTATCGCCGTTCTCGCGATAAATGTCGAGTATTTATCGAGACGACTTTATTTCATTGTGTCATTGTTCAAAGCAAAATTTATACAGTACGCTCTAGTGCAAAGTAATAAAAAAACGCATACAACTAAATTGAGTATCGATAAAATCGCGAGCCTAACGAGATTGACGATCCACGAGAAGCTCGCGAAAAAGCGGTACTCAGAAATTGCTTTCCGAACAATCTCGAGAAATCGAAGACTCTATTCTAAATAGAGTTAGATTGCTGAAATGACGGTTCTTGGGTGGGAAACCCCCACATCATCACTGTCCATAGAAGCGAAACCCCCTGCTTCACTAGAGGTAGTCTCATTAATGCCATACGCAGATGAGACTACACAGTTCTCCTCTATAAAAGCCACGGCGACCTTAACCTTATTCACTATATGGACGAAAGAGGTCAAGCTGAAGTTAGAGATACAAATTCTGACTGCTAATAAACCGAAAATTATTGAGGTTACCTTCATCAGCTTTCTCCACACACTTTTGGCAAGAACAAAGGAACGTTGATGTCAGCATACATGGCGATATGGTGGACTGTTCTGAGATGGGACTAATGCGGCCCAGTGAGCAAAGCTTCAGACATGTCAGAACGCCTCCTGATGTCGCCAATATCCTATTTACGCATCGAGATGCTAATGCTTTCCATCAGGGCTGTCGACTACGAACGGCAAATGGTTTTTGTAAGAAGTTTTTAATTCCAAAAATACACTCGTAGGCTTGTCATTACCTATTTTTGTCATTACCTGGCTTGTCTATCATTTTTTATGTTACTTAGCGCGGCCTAGACTGATGCTACAACTCGGCTACAGCGATACCCTCCTCAATTTAGTCCAAATTGGTCGGTGCGCCGTTTCTTGGGATTCAAGTTAGATAACCTCGATTGCATGGCAGCTGATCGTAATAGCATTATATATAGCTGCTACAATAACAACAACTTGAATATTCCACTGGGGTCGCCTGTTTAGATCCAAAATTTTCTGATTCTTAAGACTGACAAAACTGTTCAAATCTTATCCGCCGTTATAGCTTTCGTCAAGTGGAAAATCTGTACAGATCTTCTCAGAAATACAAGAGTCTGCTCCTCCTACCCGAACTACTATCTAACGTTCGGCCCTCGGAATGAGGCAAACGGAGCTCGGGTGATTTTTAATGCAGAGAGCCGAAAGGTAAGTTCCACACTTTTCGTCTTTCAAAGATTTGTGCCACCTCTCTACAAACAAAAAAACAAAACATAACTCAACAATGCACAGCTATGCAACGCAACACAACACACAACGCAACAAAACTCGACTCGTCATTCAAAACATATTTTATGCAGTTTCGGTAATGTATTCAATCGTCGGTATTTTTAGCATTTACATACTGTGTGATTTTCAAATTTATTTTTAGTTTTTCGGTGTTTGATTTTTTTATTTTATTTTATGATTCTACTCGTTGTATTTATTTTTATGCATTTTTATGCTTTACACATTTAAATTTTATTGCATTTTGACTGCAAGACAACGGGGTCTTGCCGCAGCAGTCAATGGGAAGAAATGTCAGACAAGAAAACACTAAAAGTGGAAATGGTAAAAATCCAGCAAAATACCAACCAGAAGGTGGCATACAAAAGTCGTTAAAAAGGCAAATCAAAAAAAAAGCAAAAAACAAAACTTTTTTAAGGTCAACTCATTTTACTTTCTTCTTCTAATAAAAGCACATCTCACTAACAACTAGCTGACTAGCTGACTGACTGACAGACATATGTACAGCATGATTGTCTAAAAGCTGTGAGTGGCAGTGCAATAGGCAATCGAGCAAAGAGCAAAAGACAAACAAAAAGGCGATGATAGAAGTGCAACTATTGGATGAAGATGTTTGGGTGAGGAGAAAGCACACCTACAAACGCAGACGGAGATGCACACACATGCATGCATATGTAGCTGTGTGCCTTTAAGTTTGTGGCAGCATCAAACAAAGTCTAATAAGTGCGATGTGAGTGAAAAGTCTTAGATTAACTATCAAAGAAGAGAGAAAAGATACCCGAACTCTGTAGTGCACGTGTGCATATTTGGTATACATATTGTATATTTAAATATAGTAGCTCATCAAGTTTAGTCTCTAACGTAAGAGAAAATTTTCATTTTCACATTAAATGATCGGTCGAATTTGTCGAATCGAGAATGTTGATAGAGAACTACCATCGAATGCGATTCGAGAACGTTTCGAGAATTAAGTACATAGTTGGGTAAACTACTACTTTAAAGTCGCAATAGAAACTTATTACAAAAGTACATTCGAATTGGAACTAGAGAACTAGCATTTTCCGGAGTTCAAAATTATGTCAAATGTACAATTTTTATTGCGAACACTATGATTCTCAAATCTTTCTTAAATTGTACTTTACAGAATTTTTCACAAACTTGTAAAAAAATAATACTCCGAAAATCGTCAGCATATAATTTTGTTTGCCAAAACTTTATTATATCCGAGAAGGGGGGCTAGAAGTGAGCAATTCGCAGCGCTGCCACAAAACAGCATTGAAAGGCGGAGGAAACTGATGCTCGGAGGTACCGGCTGTCGGCAATTAACAAATCGTATTGTGCTAACGATGGCAAAGATTAAACCGATGCACCTGACGATCAAACCATCGATTTTTTACACTCAAAAACAAATGTTTCTGGATTGAAGAAAAATAGCTATGCATTAATAAAAAAATAAATGGAAATGAATTGACGCTACAGAAGGGTTTATTACTTTTGGAAAAAGCAGATTTAATTTTATGTTGGTTTTATTTACTTTGAGAAATTTTTTACTAAATCGAGAGAAAATATTACAATTTGAAGAAAAAATTACTACAGCAAAATAAAGAAAATGCTGCTTTTGTTTCGAGTGTGCTTATAAAACATGTCGCCTAGTCATAGTCAAAATAGAGTCGACTTTATAGTTAAGTGCAGCATCTTTTTTTAAAACTCAAAGTGGATATATTGTTATCGTCAATAATGAGGCAAATGATTTGCAACATTTAGGGAAAGGGTAATGCAGAATTGAGCCGGCAGCATGGGGTTAACCTTCATCCAGTCTTTGGGTTAATTTAACACAAATTCCAACTTTAATTGCTTATAATTCGGCCAAAATGTGATGAAATTTTCCCAGGATTTTGGCTCAACGCCAAAATTCGTATATGAATTTTTCGAAACCTTTTGAAATCAGCGCCGAAATGTTTGTCCTTAACGCTATATTAAAAACGTGATGGTCATGTTGACCCAGTGTTTTTTTCTCTGCTGTCAATGGATAGATATCATTTGTGTGGAAATTGCGTTTTATTTAGTTTTAATTTATTCTATTTTCTTCGGTTTTCTCTGTTTTTTAGCGCATTTTTTTATCAAACCATATTTTCTTAATAAACCACTTGAAAACCAATGAAAAAAAATAAATATTTACTTATTGCAACGATTCACCTCTTCGAAACGACACCAAAGTCGCAAAAATAAGTTGAGTCAATTTGATTCACATGTGGAGGACTCGTTGATGAAAGTTAAAATATGAATGAAGTGCCGTCTCAGTGGACGGATGCTATGGCGTATGTTGTATGAGCGTCAAGTCTTTTCAAATAGAACGAGAATAAACTATTTTTATTGTCAACGCCGACCAGTTTTTTAATCCAAATAAAAAAAATAACCCCCACAGCCCCCGGCTACAGACTAAAGCCGTAACTCAAGAAATTATGATTTTAAACTAGCCCGCTAGTAAAGTTATTTTTTTGGAAAATTACGAAATATCTCGAACTACTTATCGCACTTTTCGTTGAGAAAAACGTAACTGCTGCTTTTATTTTTAGAGGCATAGAACTTTAATTTCAAATAAAACGTAGAAAAACTCGCAGCACTGAATCCTCTAGACCTCCTCAAATTCACGAAAGCCGTTAGCATCCTGAATGAATATAACCCAATATAACCTGATAATAAAAGCAAAAAGATTTGTATTTGTTGTTGTTGTTGGTATGATTGAAAAACTTGATCACTTAACATATCGATCAAATGTGATTGGAAAAATTTAATCCAAGGAAACTAATTATTTTTGATCGAAATCAACAGCCACAAAATATCGATCAAATACGATCGAAAAAATAAAAACCGTAAAACAAAAGTAAAATAGTTCAAAAATAAAGTCATATTTGTTAAGAATGTGCCAAAAGAACAAGATTGGTTTAGTTGGGCTTTGTTTCCAACGAAATCAGCCTAATGAGAAATTCAAAAAACGATTATTTTCGGTCCCTGGCACTAAATCAAAAATGTTAAAAAATATTCTTTAAAAATTCTGCCTGCAAATTATGTTGTGTTCCTTAAACAAAGTTTTGACAATTTCGTCTGCCTGATATAATTTTATTTAGTTTTTACATTTATTAATTTTTCGGCTGCATTTATTTAAATCAACAATACATTTTTTTTTTAACTTAGGACAATTTTTATTAGAAAAGTATTTGAAAGGAGTCAACAACTGCAGAGCTCTAGCTGGTATTTCGGAGATCACCAAATTTCCTCATCAGATTACTTTCTAGATTCTGCCCGGATTTTAATTCGCAAGCTCCGACTTGCCAGGCAAGTACGCAGCAATTGAACGAAAAAGCGGGCATGTTGACTTTTTCCCCAGGAACGAAATATATGTAATGAGGAGATGTGGTGTGATTTACGATATAGTAGCACCATTTCTAAAACTCTGACTGTTGTTGACTATTTTCCAATACTTTCCTATTCAAAAACTGGCCTTGAACGCAAAAATTATTATTGAGTTAATTATTTTTTATAAAAATATGGACCACTCTATAAAAAAGTAATACAAGTCGAAGCTTCAAACATTTTAGAAAATTTATAAAAACCAAATTTAATAAATTTAAAAACAAAGTCATCTAAAAGTCTAACCTTTTAATTCAAATGTGATATTGTGTAATTTAGGAGAAGAGGCGCAAAAAAAAAAATATCAAAAATTGTTAACCACTTGAAACTTGCACTATATTACTATAAAATGAAATGAACTACAAAACTATGTACATTCTCAAAAATTGTATGAGGATTCGGATTAAACAGCTCGAGATTATTACGGACATTTGTTAATATTTATTAAATTTTTATAAATTCGCCAAAAAGTTTTGAAAACGAGAAAATTTTCAAAATTTGCTAACATGTCATGCTGTTTTTTTTTTTAGAACAGGTAAATATAATTTCTACATGTATATTTAAATAAAAAGTACTTAGCTAAAAAAAAACAAAAAATAAATCTTTAAATTAATGGAAAGTTAATCAAAACACAACGTCACTTTAGATTCGATGTACTATCATTTTTTCCACGCCACAAAGTAAAATATTCTACTATAACTTTTCCAGTTCTTCCTCTTTTTACAAGTTAGTCTATCTCACTTCTATTTCGTATTCATAAACATGTCTGTTGACGTTTTGTTGACTTTCTTTCGCGCACAACAAAAAAACAGACGCATGCACACATACACACACACCTACGTACATTAAATGTGTGTGAGGGGCCGAAAAAAAAACTTGGGCGAACTTAATTTCAAATAAAAATCTCAACGCACGTACATACAACATATTTCGTTTTTTTTCGTTGTGCCTGTGGCTTTGCCGGCTTATGGCGACAGTTTCTTTTATTGGCGCTGATTCCGAATGGCGTCCATTCCGAATGACTAGAGCCAAGCAAAATATAGATGATAGTAGATTACTTTGAATTTGTGAAAAGAAAATTAATTTCTTCGTTTGTAAAAGATTTTGAGTTAGTATTTTAAAAAATTTTTTTTTTTTGTTTAAAATTTGAAATTGTCACTCTGAGGAAAAGTTATCGATTTGGCAAACAGATAAATTCTATATTTGTAGCTGACCTATGGATTATGAAGATTCCTCAGGTAAAAAAGGGTTCGTAAGTTTTTTTAATGAACGCTTGACCCCGAATATTAAATAATATGAAAAGTAATATTAAAGAGTAAATTTGTGATAGCAAATTCATTGTATTAACGATGGTTAGAACTCAGACGAACTCTATTTCAACACCACCTAACTTCAGGTACTTGTACATAGAAAAACAGAAAGTAAGGTATCGTATTCGTCAAAAGCAGTGCAATTTTGAACTTGGAATCAGGGGTCCTACTCTGTAAGGCGTTACGAAAGAAAAGTTTTTCGCTAATTTATGCAACCTGATTTCACACTTAATTTGTATCACTTTCCGAAAATAATTGCAGGCCTCATTTTTCCAACAAAGATTTTTTTTTCAAATTTGTGAACAGGAAATAGTCCCTAGATGAGACGTATACAGTAGGTTTCTTCGAAGCCGCAATCTTTTCACTTCTTTTTCAATTGCTTTCCTTGAAGGATTGCATTCTTTTTTGTGAGCTCAATCAATAAAATTCCTCAACAACACGCTGTGGCCATGGACTTTCTGTGTGACCTTAAAATTCCTATGCCACTATATAGACCCTTGCTTACTTTCGGGGTCAGAGTTAGATATCCAAGTATCATATCCCGTAACAAAGTGGTCGAAAATACTCATTGAATTTTCGACAAAGAGCTTAAAAACTCAGCTACAGCATTCTACTCGGGACTTGTTGTTTTTGGCGTGCCATGAGTATTCGCATTTTCTTTTTTTACGGGAGAAAATGACCACCAGAGCGACGTTCATTTTCAATACTCTCCCCGTACCCTTTTAAATTTAGTTGGCCATTTTTTGAATCGTTGATAATGAAGGCGCAAAATAGTGACAGCCACAATTTCGTCGCGCATAGTTTTTTGAGTGTTTCATTGCTTGTAAGGAATTTAATCGCAGGGCATGTTCAATTTTCTTCAACATTGTCGCGTCAGTCATTGTGAATTTCTTTCACTGATGATTACTAGATAATTAATGACCGTTATTATGCGAAATTTTTGACTTACACCATCAAGTAATGTAACTGTTAAATTACCCACGTCGTGAATTACCACGATACCGAGAACGCATTGAACGCCCCTCTGCATAATCAAAAAAGTTTAAATTCTTTTAAAATCCACGTTCTTGAATGGGTATGCTGGCGATCTTTTTCTAGGTAGCTGTTCAAATCAAATTTGGTAGGAACAAAATTTTTGCTGTGACAACGCTAATCGGATAAAATTCCCTTTAACTCCAAAAGCAACCCTGTTAACATTTTTCATAAAAGATGCAATTCGGTTAGGGCTATTATGAAGGGAAAAATAGTTATGCAATCAAATTTTAGCTTCTCGTGGTTATATATTTAAAATTACTATGCAAATAAAATCGAATTAAGTGGTAGACTGCAATTTCTCATGTCTTTGCTTAGGGCTCATTCACAATAGCGCAGTTATTTCCTTTTCACAACACTACATCTTAGCTGAGATATCATTTTACCGAGTTGGCTCAACTCGCATATTTTTCCGAGTTTGTGTTGTTGCTTTACATGCAAATCGTTATCCTACCTAGTGTTTATTTTTTTTTCCACGTTGGTTACAAAGTAGCGGGCCTATTATTACATTATCGATGAAATCTACAGCCTATTGAAGTTTTCTATTTGCAGAAAAAGGTCTTTAGAAGCATTAGTGTTTCATTTTACATAAGTTTTAATTCAGTCTAAAAGAAGATTCGTGACTTCTTTTATTATGGGGAATTGGCGTAAAACAAAGATTTCATCCGAAATTTCTCTATAACTAGAAAATAGAGAAGATTTAAAATAAATCATAAAATAATCAGTTACAACAGATAAACAGAAAAAACCCCAGTTTTTCTTCTTTTTTGGTCCTATTTTAAAGATTTATTGCTAAAGCAAAGAATATTATTTCCGTGATGAGCTTAACGCCTGGCGTTCAACCTAAAGTACTCCCCTTGAACTAGCCATCAATGCTCAGCCAAAGCAAATTCTGGCAGTCAAACGATATGTGCGTGCATAGTAAACATTTGTAAATAAATCCTGTTCACTTCCGGTCTTCTTCTTCCGCACATTTGTCCATAATTTCACTAAATCTCCACAAACAAATTTACTATTAAATCTACAATAAAACAACAAAAAATACGAGCACAATACTTTTACGCTCTCACAAAAATATTAATGCGGAATAATTTAACATTCCCGTAGTGTAGCTCTAACCACCATAAAAACCACCGGGTAAATAAACAAGAAAAAGGCATTAGCCTTGGTGGAACTTACCATTTCTTTTCTTAAAATGGCTAATTGCGTATCCAGTGTACTTCCTGTCACGCTCGCCAACATACCGCCAGTACTATGTGTGGCATTGGATGGGACGACTGATTTTGCGGGCGTTGCTGCTAAAGTTGGTGTTGTAGATGATGATGTTGTTGTTGTTGTTGTTGGTGCGGTCGTCGACGATAGTGTGGTTGTTTCTGTTGTGTATGTTGTTGCTATTGTTGTTGTTGTTGTTGTTGTTGTTGTTGTTGCAGCACTCAATGTCTTTGACTTGCCGGCTGTGTTGTTCGATTCCATTTCGTTGCTTTCCAACAATTTTGCTACGTCAATTCCATTTTTGCCAATACTTGTATTACTATTGGCAATGCTATTACTTTTGTTGTTGCTATTATTATTATTACTATCCTCTTTTTGGTATTCTACCTGATTGTCTAAATTGTTGTTGCACAAACTATTTCTACTAATGTTACTAATGTTGGCGTTGTTGTTGTTTTGTTGTTCCACATTAACATCAGCATCATCGCTGATCAAACCGGAATCGGAGCCAAGCATTTTATTAATACCGCTGAGACTTTTTGGCAAAGGTGGCAGATCGGTGATAGACATAATTCTGAAAAAAAAAATAGAGAAAAAAAAAATAAAAGTTATAGATATTATGAAACTAATTGTTTATGGTATGATGGATATCTTTTAAACTAAGAAAAAGAATTGGAGAAATGTTTCGAATATCTGCAATAACTAAACTGTGTAGCAGCTTTGTTATTCATTTGTTCCTTGATTTATGATAAAATACATAATTTTACCTTAATTTATTGGCAGGCTTTACTAGGCCAAATTACTTAGTTTCATCGTCATTCCCTCATAAATTTCGAATGAGCCATAAATCAAGATAGTGAAATAAAACATAGTATTCCCAATGCCTGGTTGATATCGTCTATCATTAGATGATAATTAGCATCATGGCCTGCCATAAACTCAACAGTTACAATTTTTGACAGATGTCTCTGGCCGAATGTTGCGAAAGTGAAACCATTGATTAAGTTCTGATTGAACGCTCAATCAGACATTAATCAAATGGCCCTTAATGTTTTAAATATAGCGACAGTGGGGAAAGTACAGGGCTATACACCTAACCTAATTAAGTCTTTAATCAGAACTTAATCAATAGTTTCACTTTCAATCAAGTTTAATTAGTGTCATCTGTCAAACGTTGTGGCTGTTAAGCTTACGGCAGCTTTCGATTAGCATCTAACGATGGGTTATATTAACCAGACTTCCGATTTGAACAGCCCTTCTAATGTTTGGACCCTTCCAGTGTCATGTAAGGATTTTCCATTTATAATTTTGATAAATCCTTAAAAGGCATATCATAAAGAAAATTATTTTGCACTTGAAATATCGAACGCCTTTTTCAATTATTTTATGTTTCAGCCTGCCGTATTCACGTGCGTTTAAACGAATACGTACTTGTTTTTAGTAATACACTGTAAATGTAATTATTAAAAATAACAACAACAACGAGAACAGAGTTGCATCAGAATTTGTTGGGAATGATTCATTAGAGAACTACATTAGAATCCGACTTGTGTATGATAAGAAAACCAGTGCAAAATCAATTATTGATCCGAGGCTAAGTGGTGCGATCGACAATGGAATCATAAATTCGGTTTGAATTTAAATTGTTCAGTATTATTTTATAACAAAAATATCTAATTCAAAATTTAAAAAAAAAATCATTTTTTTAATAGAGCTAAACATAATTGGAAAACGACATTTGGATTCGATTTGAGAACGCTTGAGGTTGGAGAATCATTATGTAACCGATAACTTAGTTCATTGTTCGCCGTGAGCAGAGTACCTAGTGTGTGCGCGCTTCACTCAGCGTTCAAATCTTGGCCGGGGTAAGTAACATCAACAAATTATAGAAAAGTTTTAAAGTTAATATTGCCTGCAAATAGTGTTGAAAAATAACCCATATGTTTGGTAACGTTTTGTTCCTTGTCTTTCAAAGGCTTGACTTGTACTTCATAAAAAGTTCAAAGCTATTTGCATTCTCAGATCAAATATAGTTTTAAGTCATAAGCCTGAGGGGTTTTAGAAAAGTAATAAAAAGCGGGTAAGGTTATAAAATAAAATTACACACACAATAATGTGGTTTAATATTTTTCTAAAGGTAGACAAAAAATTGAATTTGAAAGGATACGAAAAGGTTAAAATACTCTAAAAAATCATTATCTGTGCATAGTTAGTAAGATTTCCTAAAATGAACAGTTCCGTTAAGTCGACATGTATGTAAATGTTACTGAAGTAAGGAATAAATAAATGTTACAAAAAATGTTGGTAAACTTTTGTTATTTTAATTTCTAAAGAGTTCTGGGAATAATTTTAAAGCATATCCTTAGAAATCAAATGGCTTCAGACTTCCTAACCCTATGTTCTTACGACAATGAAACCAACTTGTTTTCAGGAGATGTTTTCAATATTAAACATGACCGTCCAGACGGCATTCCTTTTTTTTTTACCAACTGCTTTTTGTTGACGTTTTTATCTATTTATTTACCATTTTTACTCTGAGGAAATCCGGTAGCGAAAATGCCCCCAGAGCTTCAAAAGAAAAGCTACGCTTTGTATTTATATATCTCTCTCTTTTTTTCCACCCCGATTTTTTGTTATTATTCCTCTTTCTAAACTATTGACGGCAAATCTACGATTTTTTTTTGCAAACAATTATCAAACGCAGAGTTGCTTATGAAAACACAACGAAAATTTACATGTTTTCCAGATTATCCTGATTGGTTCGTAAAAAAGTGAGACAGTTTTTGCATGGCGAAAATATTTACCTTCAACTTGTTTTCCCAGAATATCATTTTTCAGATCATCTTTTTATGTTTTATTGAAAATATCTCCTGAAAACAACTTTTTTTCATTGTCGTGTGGACATGGTATTAGAGTTTCTAGTTCGCAAAAACGAATATTGTATAATAAAGTAAAATAGTCATTTAAATAATTTTTAATAACGAATAGGTTTTCGCCACTACAATTAATTTTGCACTTTCAAATATTGACTCAGAAAGAATCGCAAAAAATCTCAAAGAAAGTCATTTACATAGGAGTAAAACTCACAGACGTTCAATTCCTCTGATGTTTACAAAAGAGAAGATAATTTTTCAACATGGCCCATGTGTGCTACTCGTACCAGAAACTTTAGCAAAATTCGCAAACAAATCCCGCTAACCCCACGGGTTGCTAAAAATCAAAAAATTAAATTTAACACAAAACTGCAAAGCTGATTTCAATTTCCATTAGAAGTAGTTAAGTTATGTTGGCTATTATAAAAATGTAGCGAAGTTTCAGCACACCCACATATCTACCGCACTATCGCTAACATTAACGTTCCCTATCACGATAGTGTCCTATTATTCTGCTACAGTTCGAAAACCTTCATTGGGCAACACTTTCTTTAAAATGCTAATTTACTATTCACTACATGTAGATATGTATTGTCACTTATTTTAAGAAAAATTTTTACCGCTTACCATATATTTACATATATGTATGTAGTATATATGTATTTACAGTTGATCTTCTTTGTCAACTCTTTTTTCGCTGTAATTATTTTTGTATACAAGCAGACGTAATCTTCTACAAATAAAATTTGGTTGTTTGTTTAAATTTAATACACGTTAGTTTTACGAAAGAAAAAAAACAAAATTTGTTTAACACAAACACCCACATAATACTAAAACATATATAAATAAAAAAAAGTCTATTTTTCATCTTTCTTAAATCTTAGATTATGTAAATGTGAGAGAATTAAGTTAATCGACAACTTTCTGTTTGAGGAAAATTAATGATAGCAAAGGCGATGAGGTAATCACTTTTGGAAATTTTAGTATGCGAATTTATAATAATCTTATTATATTTATTATACACCATATTTTGTACATATATTTTTCTATCTGTCCATTTGAAAGTTCGTTGCTTCCGAATGTAGAGCGTAAGATAATGCGTAAAAACTATGACTTTCTAAATTTCACTGTCACATAAATAAATAAGTTAAATATTTAAATTACACCAAAGTTTAGCGGATGACTTAATTTGGGCGATGTGAGTAACTTACGATAAATAAAAAGAGATCGACATTTAGAAGATAACTAAGCTCAGGTGGAGTAGAAATTTACAAATTAGAATGAGATACCAACACTTATTGAATTTATTTAATATTAAATTAATGAAAAGTTTGCAAATGGTTTTTGGGCTCATTTGAAGAACTTGTTGTATTGTTTGGTAATACCACAATTAATAAAGTTATGAAAAATGTCATACTACCAAGAATGATAGAATACAACAAATATGTCGATAAATCGTTATTATTTAAAATATAAAAATTACCTACAAAAACTGTTCTGATATGGAAAAACATATATTTGATAATAGTATGTAGAATTGAAACAATTTTTTTCTTAATTGAGTTAAAAAGATTATATTTTTTTATAATTAAATTTAAAAAGAAGATTTTATTTTTTTTTATAATTAAATTAAAAATGAAAAGGAAAAAAATGTAATTGTCCCAGTCACTATACTTTGTATGAAAAAAAAAAACAATTTGTTTAAATTCCGCTAGATTGACTATTAGACCACTGTGCGACACTTCCATATCCTCTACATCGTGATTTATAACAAGCCGCGCTATGGAAGATTTAAAGCAGTTGCTCATCAAAAATGTGTTATGTTAATTTCAGGCAATATATTTTTATTTTTATATTAATTTTTTTTTTAAATTTATGTTTATTTCTAAGGAAAAATCACAAATTTGCTAGCAAAAATATATCTGAAATATTGAAAAACAAAATTTAATGGAATTAAAAAAAAATTTTTTTTTAGATTTTATGGAAAAATTTGTATCTTTTTTTTTAATTCAAATAAAAAACAATTTTTTTAGATGTGAGAAAAAAAATTGTATAGTCTCAGTCACTATACTTTGCATGAAAACAAACAATAAATGAAAATAACTGGCGCTCTTCTTCATGAATTAAATTTCGCTAGATCTTTTATTTACACCACTGTGTATTCTCTTCTAAAACTACTGACCAAAAATATAATATATTTCACTCATTGAAAATAACGTCGAGCCATGTAATATTTCCTTTAAGAAATTCATTCTTAATCCAACGTTTATTGCACTGTGATAACAAGTTTTACTTAAATTATTAAACAACAATTCTCTAGGTGGATCTTGTGCTTGAAATTAAGCCGAACAACCGCACGAGTCGATATTTGTTGCAGCAACCTTTTGTCTTGAAATGAAATATTTGTAGCTGATTTTAAATTTAAATATAATATATCCCCCAAATTTGTATTAATATATAGAACTTTTCTGGAATAAAATTTCTAATATTTAAATTTGAAATATAACGAAATGTGTATCTACCTTGGGGGATATCCAGGGAACTTATTCTTTTTCCTTTTTCCGGCCGCCTTTTGGCAAATAGAAAGTTTATTCAACGTTTTGCTATCCTTTGATAGCTAGACTATCTAGGTAGTCTATCTTATTTTTTTAGGTTCTGGTTTTCCGACAGGAATAATATCGAAAGTATTATCCTTTTTTTTTAAATTAATTTACCTAACACAATTGAGATTCCTCATGTTTTACACATATCCAGAAGGATTTATTCCAAGCGAGAAATAAAATTTACAACATATTGAAACTTCTATCATTGCATTTATAGATTAGGACATAATAATTTGGAATAAATCTATTACTGACGCCTAGGACAAAATGGACCAAGGCAGTCAAAATAGTTATTCCGGAAAATAGCAAATCTCCCTGACTCGAGCGAATAAAGCAATTATACCGTTTTATTCACTCAAAACTTATTATTGACTCTTGGAATTCTATTATTGTAAACTTCGTTATTATAAATAAATGGCAAATGAAAAAAGAAACCACAAAAGCGAACCTGAAGAATCGCAGGCAACTCAAGTACGGATTCAATGAAACTGTCTACGAATACTAACTAATTAAGTAGTTTCAAACGGTTCTGCGGAAGAAAAGGTTCGCAAAAAAGAACTAATTTAACTTCATTTAAAATAAATTTTAAGTAACGAAAAACAAGCGTGTTTTTCCAAGATTCAAACTGCCATCGTGACCGAGAGATATTTATTATTCGCCATAACACACAATATAAAAAAAACAAAATTACTTGTATTATTTTGACAGTCCGAATTTCAATGCCTCTCTTCCGAGAAATGATTGGAATAAATATTTATTCCTGCTCCTTAAGTTCCTTCATTCAATTGTCACACTGGGACTTATAAAGTAGGTTCACTTTATATTTTACTCTGGCATAGTTGTATTTAATATATTACGATTTCCACTCAAAAATACCATTTTTGATAACTAAAATTTATGTTTTTCTCTTCTTCTTTCTTAACGAACCGTCACAATAAGTAAATTACAGAGTTCCACAGGCGAAATTGAGTGAAATTTATCACAGTTTGGCTTCATTCGCAATTTCCGCTAACAGATTTTTGTATAGGCAAATTGGGAATCTAGGCGCAATTTCAGCTGCAATTTCACAATCTACAAAACGCGTTTTCAAAATGTCCTTATATGGTATTAAAGCAAAAAAATGTGGTTTTAACTTTTTAGTGGTATGCAAATTTTTTTTAAATTGGATTGGATTATAGTGTCACAAAAAATATGATAAAATATTATGGGAGAATAGAATCAAAACATGTTAAGAGGTATAATGTCATTTATGGATATCCCCTATCAGAAAAACCTGGACCTACTACCCATATAATTAGCGTGCTGATTTGAAATTGAGATGACACTCGTGATATTTCGATGAATCGGTGTACGTGCACTCTATTGATATACAAGGTATACTCGTATGTACGTGTGTTTATAAAGATAGTTTTTCTAGTTAAAATATTTGATATCGTTCTCATAAACACTTAAGAGTGGTAAGCCATTAAATAATTGCTCTACGCCAAAGCAAAGAAATATAATAAATTCCAGCACACATACTTGTGTTCATATCTGCTAAATATATGTAATTCTATTCGTGTCGGTATAACGCCGTAAATCAGATGGTATGAAGATCAAAATATGATGTCCGGACACCGGACACTGCAGTTCCTAAATGGGTACTTTCCAGACTGTTTGGCCGACCTGAGCTCGGCAAGCATTCCCAATTTTCTGTGCTGCGTTAGGCTCACTGGGCGGTTCACCTTCTAAGGGAAGGAAAGAAGAAAACGCATTACTGCCGCCAACGATATCACAACGGGCTTTGTCAGCCTACGTGTGCATCCGTGGGCATGGACGTTTGCAGCCGCTCTTATCTAACCTATTTTGAATTTTCTGTAACTTTATACCAACCTTGTCTACGTATTTAAGTATACATATATAATCTATTGTGAATGTTCTTTGAAGTTCTTTAAGAAGAGGAATAGTATAAAACCTTGAATATTTTGGAGGTTTAAAACAAACATCAAAATGAAGATTTTTGAAAATGCTTTGGATGATTGGAGACTATATTTTCTATTAGCACTCACGGTAACACTCAGCAAAGCGCGCTCCCATTCGCCCTCTCTTTCATCGCAGGTCGAAGAGAGTTACCTTACAAGTAGCAGTACATCAATTAATTTCTTTAGTAACTACATACAAAATTCTTCTACTGGGTAAATTCATAATCCGTCATATTTACTGCACTATTACACTCGTCGATGGCATACCAGCAGATGACACAAATGCGCACAAGAATTTTTGTCACAGAATCTACTTACATACTTACTACATATTTACGCATTAGGGATATGAGCTTAACGGCGCTTTCTTCACTTTTGAAGTGCTGAGGTGGCAAAGGTTGCGAGGCTACAGAAAAGCACACAACTGCTGAATGTTCAGAATGATAAAAGATATTGTTTGACTATATCTCCCTGCCCATTAGTTCGTCCGTCTCATCTCAACGGAACTTGGTGCATAGAGAGTCCGCGATCACAAAGTATATTGGCATTAAAAATGAACTAAATTGGATAATAACCACGCCAACATCACAGTAAAAATGCGATGTTTTAGTAATTTCGGTTTCGAGCGAACTTAAACTCTTCTTTACGGGTTATATCAACAAATGTGAATTTCTTGGCAAGCCCTAAGAAACAAATTGAGTGCTTGCTTTCAGACAAACGAGTAGGGAAAAGTTACCTTCTAGATGGGACTGAAAAAGAGTAAGAGCGGCCGAGGAGGGCAATATGCCCATCTACAATCCAACATGGATGGCAGGATGGGAGCGGGGGTGTTCTTAGAGTAGCTAGACGTATCTCTCTTGTTTCGTTTACCTTTCCTTTTCCAAGCGAGTACTAGCGCATTGAGAAGTCCTGTAGGATGCTAACAAGAAATCGCGATTGGAAAAAAGGCAATCTTTTCAAACAATCGGGCAGGACTTTTCACTTGACATCAAAAATGGAAAACTCTAATACAGTTAGGAACTGTAAGCGGGCATTGAGCTTCCATTGGCGGTCAATGGAAATCTCTTTCGTATGGATTTCTTACCATCGGAAAATAAACGGGCACGAGGGGGCCGACTAATTGGCCAGAGCCAAAGCTGCGGCCAAAGTAACTAGCTTCCCGCTAGGAGTAATCAAAAGAAAACTACACTTACAACTCTTACTAGTGACAGAAACAAGATTTAACAGATTAACAACTTTTAAAATTGTGGAGAAATTTTGGTCCACTTATGATAAATCACGAACGGTCGACTTGCTCTCGGATCTATAATCTTGAAGATAGTAGAGAAACAGTTTTTCACTACCTCTATAAATGTCTGGTACACAATAGACAGCTCACAGTCGGATTCTTCTTGGCGAGGCCTTCGCCTAAACGCACATGGAACGAGAGTAGTAGATTCATCCACAAATCCAATTGGTTTGAAAATTATGAATCTTGACAGCAGGAAAAATAAAATATCTATTGATACTTATGCAAAAAATTTCTAAAGGGCAAACAGAAAACGTTTTATAATAAATTGTGACTGGATTTCATTTTTAATTTCGTATCGATATTTTGGATATCGAGAATTCTTTAGTTCGACATTTATGGGTACTCTATTCTTTTAGAGCGAGAATTTAAATGTGTATTACATCGATACTTTCGGCGTGATATCGTGCCCCTATTTCACCAAATTTTTCCAAAACAACGCCTTTTCTACGGGGTGCATTCATTTCTTTGTAAGAAAATTTTTAATGGCTGTAAAATTTAGTGCAATGGTTATATTATTAAATTATTACGAACCTACTTCTTGGATATTTATTATTTTTGCAAGACACATTTTGTTCAACCAACAAATAGTAGCATGACTTCAAAACTGAAAAACGTAATAACCCTAATGCACGAGTACATCAAAAATAGACAGACGGCAGTCATCGACAAGGCGCGCAATGCTCATCACTCATCGTTGATCCAATGCGCAGCAGTACATCGAAAAGCCGACTACTTAGAACAGAATTTAAGTAGAATTTCTTTGTGCGAATAGCGCAAATCTCTAATGCGAAATAAATATTTAAACATTACTATGCACATACATACATACAGATATTTATATATTTATATATAAAACTGAATAGATAGATAGATACATCGGTATGTAAGTAAATAAACGTAGACTTGCTTTCTAGCAAAAAATATTCAGCCTTGTATGCACAATCCGGTTTCATTTATTGGTCAAGACTACTCGCGGTCTTTTGATTGATATACTCGTACCTGGTGTTGGCGGCTGGAATGATTGGTGGACATTGTAACAGACCAGTTGAATAACTGAATACTAACTTATTTTCATTACTACAAACAATTGTGAGAATGTAATAATATTGACAATTTTACGTTGTTGTTTATTTTTGCTTTTTGCTTGTAAAATTTTTAACATAATTTTCGTTGCTACTAACCAACATTGTGATTGCCTTATTTTGAACAAAAAAAATATGACGCAACATTTTTTGCCATAGTTCAAACGAAATGTAATATTTTAATTTGTTTTCCCCCCATAAACTTTTTACCGCGCCTAGTAGCTTCAAATAACTCCTGATTGTATCGGGTCTTGCAATACGAACGCACAAAACTTTTTTTTAAATATGTAAAACAAAAACGGTTTGGGATATGCATTAAATTCTTTATTCCTGTGAAAGTACATTCGATGCCATTATGTATGGAACTCGATTTCTTTTGCATGGGCACCAAGAGCACGCTTGCAGAAGTCCAGACGCTGAACCCAATTTTCGACGGTTTTCAAGCATAAATCGGCCGATACTGCTGCAATTTCTCGTTCGATATTCGTACGAAGTTCATCAATCGTCGCTGGCTTATTGGCATAGATCATAGACTTGACGTAGCCCCACAGAAAAAAGTCTAACGGCGTCAACCGAGGCGGCCAATTGACTTGGTTTTCAATAAATCGATTGTGACATTCGCTGTGTGGCTTGTGGCGCCGTCCTGTTGGAACTACATATTGTCCAAGTCCATATCATCTAGTTTGGGCCAAAAATATTCAGTTATCATTGAGCGGTAGCGATTCCCATTCACAGTAACGTGCCGGTCTTGATCATCACGGAAGAAGTACGGCCCAATGACGCCGCCGGCCCATAAACCGCTCCAAACCGTAATTTTTTCCAGATGCAATGTTGACTCATGGAGTACGAGTGGATTGCTGTCTGTCCAATAACGCATATTTTGCTTATTGACGAAGCCATTCAGCCAGAAATGACGACGACCATAAATTGGACGTAGCGCTCTTAAAGTTGAGGCCATTGACTACGAATTTCGGTAGTAAATTTTAATAATTTCGGTCTACTTTTGTAGCGTCCCTATTGAAACCCCCTTTAGAAGATAAATAGTTTCATATTTTCATTGCAATTTTCTTAATAAAAGTGGCTGGCAGTAAACCAATTGATGTTGTTAAATTTCTATTATCTTCTCTTTACTATAATTTTTGGAAGGTACAACGACCGCTTAAACTTACATTTCGTTTTGAAACGGATCTGTACAATTTAGAGATAGCTGGTTGACGCTGAATAAAATGATTTCGAAAAGGTTTCTCCAAGCTAAGTGAATATTGATTGTCTTTGGTCTGGTACTGTAAAGTAGAAAAGCTATCGCGCTCGCACAAATCAGCTCAGCGAAAGGTGGGTGAAAATATTGACAATTCGAGTTGTAAAAAACGTCGGGCAATGTGTGGAATACAGGGACAGGACTGTTCCCAAATGATCCTAAACAAGTCCCAAAAGAGAAAATAACCTTTTTTTTAGCAGATTTTTTGCTAAGAATCATTGCATAATCGCTATTTAGTGATTTTTATGTTGTTTCGATCAAGTTTGAGCGTCATTTTTTACTTGTTATTTTTTCATTAAATTTTACGATTTTTATTTTGTTAATCAATAATTGTCGTTGTTTTGGATTTAAATTTTACCGATCATATTTGATCGAAACTTTGTGATTTTATTTTTTCGATCATAAGACATATTTAAATCGCATTATTGGTGGTGTTGCTTTATTGGTGTCGCCAGTAAATGTGTTTGTGTTTATTATGATCGAAAAATTTTATTAAATAGCGATCAAATTTCATTGGAAAAATAAAAATGATAAAATAACGATCAAATTTGTTCGAAAAAAACTTACAAAAGATCAAGCAAATGTGTGCGAAAAAAATACGAAACACAAAATTACGAATAAATCGTGATTTTTTATATAAAAAATATAACCGTTACAGCCTCGGATTGAAATGCTATATATACCTATTTTTGTTCAAATGTTCAAAGGAGAACTTTTTGTGAAGTTGTTTGGTACAAAATACAAAAAGTCTTTCAAACTTCAGAATAGGCTTTGTTAAAGTATACAAGTCTTTCCATAATAATTGTGATTGAGAAATCGTTTTTTAAGTGTTTTAATACGGAGTAATTTCAGGACTACTTTGGGTATTGTTCCGAACCATTTTCCAACTACTTCTGGACAATTTCAGGACCATTTTCAGACAGTTCCCGAATAATACCAATCAAGTACCAAAATGATCCTAATCTTTTTCTGAAATATTTCCGAACCAATATCGAAATGGTCGTGAAACAGATGCGTATTTGAGTCGTTGACGATTTAAAAAAAAGTTTCTCAAACATAACTATTATTAAAAGATTTTTATAATTTCAATCCCAAAATAATATTTATCGATAACTTACAAAATTTCCATCATACTATATAATATTTCTATACAATTATTGATTGACTTTTATTATTTTCCTTTATAATAGCTAGTTATGTCTATGCTAATACTAAATGTAAAGCGGTCCTGTTTATCAAGTTGTAATTAAATCAATCTTCCAAAAAATGTCAATAACATCGCCAATAATCTCATTATCATAATTCCACTGAAACAGGTCTTAAATATTTTTGTCCACACCTTCTAAGCTTAAACTGTTTTATGATTTTTGTGATTGTTTTGAATAAACATTTAGAAACAAAATATTTTTTTATTCTTCTGTGCCTGTGCTTATACTAACTACAAATCCGTCAAGTTTTTTGGCTAAGTTATTCAAGTTTTTCTTAAACCAATCTTCTACAAAAAAAAACAAACGGCCAAAAACATCATTAACAAACTCATTTTCTCAAACCCCCTTGAATTTGAGTGATTTTTTTGAATAAATATCTGGAAAAAACTATTTTTTATTTATAAATAACTGGAATCCTAATACATTTTCAAAAATATTTTTTTTTTAAGTATAAAAACTGTTGCACCCTAATGTGCAAACTTGCACGCGCTACTGCGCTATTAATTGACCCAAACGTACGATAAAGCAAAAAAAAAACAAATTAGAAACAAAATTCAGCAACTATAAATTTGCAAGTTCATTACCCTGATTGTGTTGGGCTTTTGCGGGGGCAGACGCCACTATCCACCAGCAGCAACGTTCGACCAACTGTCCACAAAAGCGAACTCTGAAGAAGGGTGTGCCAAAAATGGTAATCACTTTGGTAAGACAGTATAGTAAGTTATGTAAATGTTTATGACTTACGTGGAGTGCATGTGTGCATATTCTCTTGCTATAAACAAAGTAATTTTGTTAATGTTTATATAGACAATCTATGTGTGTGTGTATGTATGCATTGTGCGCCCATTGGCCGCTCGCCGCCTTCATAAATGCGTGACTAGCGATTTTAGCTAATTTCACTTTGTTGCGAAGTTAACAAAAAAATATCTCCATAAAAATATACTATATATGTATGTACGCAAATTTTTATATGATTCATATCAATCGCACACATACTTATTCTACATGTCTGTATGCATGTATGTAGGAATGAATGTGCAAATATACACGGCGTATACTTGACCCACGTAAATAGTTGCACAAAAAAAACCAAGCGCACGTTATTCGTTTATAAATTTCTATGTACATATGTATATCCACACATATTTTTGTATCTTCGTGAATTTGTGCTAATTTTAAGTGTAGATATTAGTTGTTGATAAAATACGTTTCTAATTTGTTGTTTATTCCACTTACTTTCACATACACGGCGGCATGATTCTGGCTATCCGCAACTTTTAGCAAATCATACGCAAAAAACACTCCACTTTTATTGCTGCTTTGTTTGCTTTTGAATTTTTTCCTTTTTGCTTTTACACACAGACAATTTGACCTAATTTACACCTCAAATAGTTTTTTAGAAATATTAACAAATTCAATATGTAAACAAATAACCGCACTTTTTTTTTATTAATGTGTATTTAACAAGCTGCCAGCCACTTAACACTTTTGAATTGATTTTTCGTTCTATAAACACTTTATTCATTAATCACTTCTTTTCTAAACATTCTTTTTTAATTATCGAAAATTTTCTCGAACATTTTAGCTACGCCACAAAATGTTGTAATCGTTACAGACAGACAGACAGCTATGCGCGTAGTGCGAAAAATTAAATATTTTTCCGGCAAGTAAAGAACTTGAACTGCTTCATCGCATGTATCAAAATTAAAATGAGGCGAATCTAGAGACACTATACAGGGTAACGCGCAAATTATTTGAGTGGCAGTTTTTTTTTTTTGCATATGTAGGCAAGGCGAATCCATATAAGATGGTGTTATAAGTACAACTACAAAATTTCCACGTACTTTGTTTTTGCTTTTGCGTAAGAGTTGTCAAAACGTACATACATTTTGTTTTTGCTTTTACGGCTTTTGAAAGCTCATACGCAAAATCAAAAACAAAATGCATGTAAATGAAGTGAATAAGAAAAATCAAATCGGCTGCTATGGTAACTTCACCTTATATGAATTCGCCTTGTATGTAGCCAAAAGAATTTCTCGCTTACTTAGGGATAATAGAAACGGATATTTAGGATAGAATTGAGGGCTTAGACTGAGCGGTTATTTTTTTTTATTTATTTATTATAAAGCCCATTTAGATAACATAATGTAATTTCAGGTGGAGCTATGGCTGCTATAACTTACCAAGTCAAATTTCGGCATTAATTACTTAACCATCAAAATCATTATCTGATTTGCATAAGTTACATGATTTAATATATTGTATTAATTCATTTAATATCAGAAAAGAATTAAGCATTCAGCCATGGTAAATTAAGTCTAGTTCATTGATATGGCGTATTTTAAATTATCACTGAGAAGCTTTTACCTACCTCCGTATTGCTAAGCAGAACAATTCGAAAATAACTAAAAAACATACTTTAAAGATTTCACCTTTGCATTATTTTACCTCTATCCAAAAATAGATTATTGAACTAATTACTTTCCAAGGATATACATAAATTTTTTCACACTCAATAGAGCTTTATTTTTATCTCTATTTTTTTAGCAAGAATCAAACGCATTCGATTGTATAAAAAGTTAAGGAATTTTTAGTTTAAAAAACAATCAATATTTTGCGATAATCGTTGACATGACTGCCGAATTAAATGAATAGCACAAGTTAGGCAAGTTTTGCGTATTTTTTATCCATTGAACGTGTTTAGCCTACAGGAGTTTCCAGATCAGATGCCAAAACAGCGGGAAAAGATCCACTTAATTTTTTTGCTGACTCGATAGTAGCGTCTCACAAAAAACGAGGATATATGTGGAAAATAACAATAAAGTCACCCGAAGAGAAAAACGCAATAAAAAAAATCACCTACGTAATGGCAGGACCTATTCATGTCGACTTATTTTTAAATCGACAAGTTTGCTACCGCAATTTATAAAACAGTTTAAATTCTTTAAACACATAAATCTTATCAGAGACTCAACATAATAATAAAAAAAATTTTGCAGTGTCTGTTATGTTGTTGTACCACAAATTGGGAGACCTACACAGAGCTAAAAAGTTCACCTATAATTAAAGAGATAGGCGTCCAAAAAAAGCTTGATGACCAAGGAGTGCGAAAGAGGACAAATTCGAAGAAATTTTCAGTAAAAAATCTTCTAAATATTGGTTTGAATTTCTTCTTATTTATTAATTTTTATGGAATTTTGTTCAAAAGTATGCAATTGTAAAAAAAAAAGATCCTTATCATATAAGGAAAATGAATCAAGAGATTCTCTCATTTTTACTAGCAGCTTATTGAATTTATTAATAAGGAACACTTTTTATTTTTAAGAGACCCCTTTTTAATTGAAATATTTTCTTTTAACATACATGTGTACTTCGTTTATAATCTAATTTATATTGTTTTTACTTAAATATTATAAATATTGTTGTTTGAATATTTTGTATTTTGTTTCAGAAGTTTTCAATGAATAGAGTTTTCAAAATTTTAAAAATATTCAAATTAAATTTGTAATTTTTTTTATAATAACACATAAATATTTAAAATTATTATAATTTTCTATAAACCGCTTCAAAAATTTTAGGTGTCAATAATTTTAAATTGAGAGGACTTATTAAACTTACGATGAGATTCTAATGAAAATCAAAATTCCCTTCTTACTTTTATTGAAAGAGTTTCCATCTTAATTCAACGGGTCACTTTCTTAATTACATTAAAAAGTTTTCATCTTAATTTTACAGATTATCTTATTGATTTTATTGGAATGATATACCCACCCATAATAAGAAGGGATTCTTATTGGAAAAAGGCATAGAAAAATCCGCTAAATTTTGTTCTGATTTACAGAGCCTTTTAGATGGCATTTTCACCCTGCCGATTATGCCGATTCCGTATGGCATACATTTTTGTGATAAGTTTTTTATTCCAGAAATATATTCGGTTGTTTACCTTACTTCGATTTTTTTTGATGTCACATATCCAGAGCGGGATTTGAACCCAAAGCACTCCGAGTGATAGCACGCGCATAATACACACTTACTATACGATTAACTAATTTACAGGATTAAACTTTATAAAAGTGAACCTAATTAAAAACAAGTTTTTAGCCTAGATACAAATCAAAAGACATGAAATTTAAAACCATTTATTTGACGAAAGATTCGTTTCAGAAATATCAAAAATAAGCGTATTTTGGGGATTTTTTAAGTTTTTGTCATAGGTTCCAAGGACTATGAATTTAATTATCTTTATAGAGGTGCATACGGGAAAAGGTATTTTATTCTACTTCTATACTTTTTGAATGTCAGGCGTTACAAATTTTAAATAAATGGAACATAGCAAAGTCTTTTGAGAGTCGTAACTTTTGCGGGATCATTTACTGTCTGGTTCCGAACTACTTCGTGACGGTTTCGGAACAGTTTCAGAACTATTTCGGGAGTAGTTCAGAATCATTATGTTATTGTTCCACAATGATAAGTGCCAAAATGGTCCTAAACTTTTTCCCAAATAGTCCCGAAATCGACTTTCATCTTGAGACTTATACGACAAACGTCGTTCCATAATAATTAGAAGTGAGAAAACATTTATTAATTTTTGTAATACATAACTCTTTCGGGACCATTTCGTTTTCTGTTTCGAATCACTTTGCAACTGTTTTCCGACTATTTTGAAATTAGTTAATGATCATTTCCCCTTTTCCATAAACTCTAATTTTTCTAATTTTTTTATATCTATTTTCTGTACAGAAACAAAATAAAGTATTGATAATTCTGAAGTAGAAGGCAAAATAAAGAAATATAGAAGTTGTTTTCATGATAAAGTTTTCATAGATCGCGTAAATGGAGGTTTCTTCAATTTATTTAAATTTTCAATAAAAACTTTAAATTCGCTCTGGGGTTTCTCCATATCGTTCAGATATATCGAGCTCTAACTGCGATATCCTAGGACCATTTCACTATAGAAAATAATATTTTGGGGGAGAAAAATTTCGCTTATGTGCAATAGGTTGCTTCTAAAATTATGCGAAAATATTTTTGTTTTGTATTTCACGGTACAATCTGTCAAAATAGCTAAAACCATGCATAGCATTTTTCCGATTTTCTAAAATGACTTTGAAGATTGCTACCTGTGTTGCGATTAACAAATTTATTTTAACGATATTCGCATGGTTAACTCATCTTAACGAAAATTTTAACCATTTTGCTATTCAGCTGCCATTTTTTAACGATTTTCGCTATCGCCGAATCAGATGTTGTCGTTAGCTAGACGATTATAAAAAATTAAACAACAAAAAATTTAATATTGTAAACTCGACTAGTTTTTATAATAAAATAAGATATTAAATTAAACGAACAGGTAGTACAAAGTTTCTAAGTGTAATTTTTAGGTTAAATATTTAAGAAAAATAATGCAGCATTTTAATAGTTTACGACAATTCAACAATTCTTATTATCAACGCTACACCCAATATTTGTGAAATGCGTACATATATATATATTTTACGTGCATACGTGGGTATTCTATTTTTAGCATCCGTTTATTTAAATCTCATTGGTGTAGATTTTTTCGTCGTTTTTCTGCTTTTTTGATTTCAATTCATTTCTTGCTTATTGATGAAAGCTTATGTGATATTTTTGTTTTTGTTTCGCTACACCTATCACAATAATAAAAACACATACACATATGTTATATTTTTATACTAATCTACGCACAAGGCAAGGTGAAAGATTGGTTGGCAGCAAAGGGTGTAGCAGGGTCTTGCGCGGGGTGAGAATGTTAAATTTATCAGAAACTAAAAATAAATGGTGTTCTTCAAATTTACATTGACTTGATTTATTTTAAATTTTTTTTTTTTTTTTTTTTGAAGGTGTTGAAGGTTGTCGAACAACATTTCAAGAGTCAGTAGTAATGGCGGATGGACTTAAAAAAAATTGCAAATTTTGATAAAATTTACGGTCAAAATTTTTTAATCAGTTTACAAAAATTCAAAAAGCATATGAATTTATTAAAAATATGTAAGATTTTCATGAAATATCGCATCCAAATGTTCTTTTACTCGCTGACTACAAAATTGAAGTCAGTTTTCAAAAATTCAAAAAATCAAAATAAAGGCGGATGAATTTAAAAAAATTAATATTTTTATGAAAGTCGTAATCAGCGACTCAAAAAACCTATGTATATGAAATTTTCTCAAATCTATAACTATTTGTTTTCAGTTCTTTCTTTCTAAAATAATCCTTAGTATTAGGATTTTTTAAATCCATTCGCCAATCGAAGATCGGGTATTTTAAATTTTTCAAAACTGACTTCAGTTAATAAAGTTTTAAAGATCACAGAGTGCTATATTTTTGGCCGATTCAGCATAGGGTAAGGATTTTTTAAATGCAAATTTAAATTTTCTAAAACTAACTTCGGATTCGGGATCATAAGCCCCTGAATACGAAGTTTACTAAAGTTTAAAAAATCACAATGTGCTTATTCTTAACCGATTTAGCACAGGGCCCCCCTTCCCCTCTTCACCCATTAGAAGCCCTAAATCAATGGCGCTAGAGCAACGGTAAAAATGCGGGTACTTTTTTCTGACTATAGTTTCCGAAAATGGTTAACTTTTTCATGGGTGCGTAAAAAGTTTAATTTTTTCGAGAAGATTATACCAACTCCAGGTAGCATCTTTGCCAAAGGAAGATTATAAGGCATTCCCAATATTTCGAGCCGAAGTTATCAGTTACTGACTTTAACTACGCTCGTAATAGATTTAGAGAGTTTTAATAGATCATTTCTTTTTTATTTGCTTATGATCTCAAAAAAGCTCAAAATCGATTAGACCATAATTGTTATCTTTCTGTACGTATATCTTTGATATCAAATGGCGTCAAGAGTATCTGGAATTTCTTTACACTCCTAAATTTCACGACTCTTCGGTTCGCAATGGCTTCAGTGTACAAAAATTTATTTCAAAAGCGTATTAGTTTAACAACAACAAAACATTCCAGAGTTTCTTTCACATTTTTACCTATATATGCATATAGATTTCAATTTCGTAGTTCTTCAATATCTTTGACTAAATTTATTGGTTTGTCTTTCAAGAACTTTCACTTTTAATTTGCTTTCATTCGAACAGGCAATATGCAAATTAAAGTCAAAAGAGATACCTAAATGAAAACAAATTATTACTAAATGACTGCTAAAAGCTTCGAATTCAGCCATACATTTTTTGTATACATACATACATTCAGTAGTCGCACACGCACACATCCACATAAATTAATACCCCATCAAGTGCATCTGGTATTAAATTATTCATAAAGGCAGAGAATCGAGCAAGTTTGACCCTATAAATATGTAAATGTCTGAGAAATTCGGAAGGAAAAAAACACAAATAGCAGGCGCAGCTACGTTACAGTGGAATTCCAAATAAAAACACAAAAGCAAAACAATTCGATAAAACGCAAAATACTTGTGATTTGTTATTTTTCGATTTTTTTTTTAATTTACCTATTGGAATAATAAAAGAGAAAACTGGAAATGAATTTCATGGGCGATGAATACTTTTTTGTGGATGCGCATAGCACGTAGTTAATTTTTTGGCATTCAAAATAAATATTTATTCTACGAGTATAAACAAATGTGCGACGGATAAAATAATATAAAAAAAGTATTAATATCTAACTTATATCTTAATATGTTATTGTTTATAGCTGTCGACCACTAAGATGAATTAAAATGAAAATGTCAAAAAGTATCTGATAACTATTTAGAGCAATGCTTTGTTCACAATCTCAAACAGTTTAGGGGGCATGCATAGATGAATTGTAGATATGTAGGTCGGTAAGCCCTTCCTGTCGGTCAATTCGTCCATGCACCTGATAACTCTAGTTTAGATTGAGATAGCTCAACAAAAACTTGATACAAATATTGCCCTTAATATAAAGGTTCAGATGGTTAAAGGGAAAATGTGAGTTAAAAAAATTGGGAAAATGGGCATGGTACCGCCCGTTTTCGAGCAAATATATATATCATTGAAACTGCCTAACAAAACTCTTACAAATTTGGTATCCACTTTAAATTTCAATTCAGTCAGCCTAAACTCGAAAATTATAGAAATCAGGCAAGCACCACCGATGCCCACCCACCTCTCATATAACGGTAATCTATAAAAATCAACAAAAAGTGCTATTTTAAATTTTAAATACAAACATTAGTTTTCTAAAATTTTGTATGCAGCATTATTCTGAAAAAAGGAGTACTAGGAATCAATTTTTTACTAATTGGCGTTGCGCCGTCGACATTAGAAAACTCTACCAAATTTAGTGCATACATATATTGGATTTCAACTCTGTGAGCTGGCTTTCGAAAATGATAGAAATCAGAAAAAAACCACGCGCATCTCTTGCATAAAAGTATTTGACAAAAAATTTAAATCTTCACATAGCAAATTCACTCAAATTTATTATGAAGAATTTAATTAGACAGAAAAATGCGGAAAATCAAAATTTTGGAAAATGCGCGTGGTACGTTAAAAGCATAATGATATCATTTTGTTTATATGTAGTATTTTAATAAATAAAAAAATTAGTTTTCATAACTTTGAATAACTGAATTTATTCCATATAACAATCACTTTTAATTTAAAATAAAAATATGCGCCGATATTAAAAGTGATGGTTAGTTTAAAATCATTTATGATCACTCTTCCGGCATATTTTTCTAATATCATCAATATCCGCCCTAAAATAGGGTTTACCTATTCTAGCGCCATCTAGTGCTTCTCGTCGTACCACCGTTAACCGTATACAATTGAATCGAAACATATCTTTCTAATATCACCAATATAGAATTCTAAATACAAATTTTCTAGATAACACGAAGCTAGCGCCCCCTAGCGGATAAATTACGCATACAATTATTTCTTGTCGCAACGCCATAGTACATTTTTAAGTTCATCAAAATCAGATGCTAAATACATAGTTTCTAAATAACTCACCTGCAGCGCCACCTAGCGCAGTTATTTTTCATAAAAAGTAGTAAGGGCTGATTTTTGAAGATTTATCCGAAATTTTATATAAAAAACACGTAGAATTCTGAAAGTGCATGAAGCCTTTATTTGAATCGATAGTACGGTCAATATAATTGAATGCCTGGATATTATACCATGCAAATGATGGCCGCGACTGCTTCTCTAGTGTTCCATCCGTTTAGTCCAATTTCGGCATACTCTTTCCAACATTTCGGCCGGTATCTCACGAATAAGTGATTTAATGTTGGCTTCCAGTACGTCAATCGAAGCAGACATTATATAGACATTAGCCTTAACATAGCCCCACTAACAATAGTCTAGAGGCGCTAAATCGCAAAACCTAGGCGGCCAATTTACAGGCCCTAAACGTGAAATAAACTCTTCACGTAACTCGCTTCTTAATAGGTCAATTGTTTCGCGTGCTGTGTGGCATGTGGCACTGCCTTGCTGAAATCACATACCACGCAAATAAAGCTCTTTCATTTTGTCAATGCGTCTGTCTGCTCTTCACTTCAAAAATGGCAGTTTTGCCTCTTCACCTATCCATTCAACCATAAATGAGCTTAATTGCTGAACACAAGAAGCGCGCGATGAACATTCTTAACAGAGCACGCAGTTTGATAATAAATTATAGACCAAAATGAAGATGGTTTGACAGTGACACAAGATATGAAACGTGCGTGAGCTGTCAAACCAGTGTTGCCAAAAAGAAAGTAGCTACAAAATCACCCTTTATTTGTTACCACAATTTTTTAATATCATCAACATCGCACCATAAATATGAATTGTATAAATGTCTCGACTCATGCGCCACCTAACGGATTAAAATATAGCTTTTGTCCGTGCTACTGGTCTAAGGAGTATACTGTCGAAATTTGGTTGAAATTCGTTGACCAATTTTTGAGCCAAGTTGTAACGCACAGAATCGACTACATTTATATATGTATATATATACATAGATCACATATTTGTAAGTTCAAACATATGTATGTATATAAAAATATCATAAGAAAAGGTTGGTATTAAATTTTCGTGCGGAGCTACTCCGGTCTGGTACTTGCTAATATAAATAAATATTTTACGGACTTGTTACCAATTATATCTAATTTTTCATATTCTAAATGTATGTAAATTTCCTGCTGGGTTATTCATGTTCACTTTTTCTATAGCACTTGTAGATGCAGTCATTTTCAAATGTATGCACAGAGTAACGGCTATTTGAGATGGAATTGAGAATGACTATAAATATCACAGCGCCAAGGAAATTCACTATCCGCCGCCTTAGTGGGACAATGACCGACAAAAAGCGATAGAGAAATGTACAGATGCGCTTGGAAATATGCAAATTTTAAAATATCTCTGCTCTATTAGCCAAGTGATTAGGAGATAGTTTCACTAAACATTTCAATACACATATATGTATTCATACATTTACTATGTATATGAAGTAAAAATATTTGAGTTTTATTCTTTTGGCTCAACCAAGTAAAAATACAATAATTTACGTCAATAAGCAATGAAATAAATTCATATACGTCCAGATATATTGTTGACTTATTCAATTCATTTTTATTACCGCATGTTTTAATTTTAATTTATTTTTTTCTCAATCTTCTTGGCGCGACTACAACCTTCCAAAGTTTTCTGTTTAGCCGTCAATGACGTCAAATGCCACAATTACCAAATCCGCGAGACAATTTAATTACGTTTCAATTGTTTGCTTTTAAATGCAAAACGTCAATATTGTTCCTGCACGCGCGTGCATGTATGTAGTGCATTTATAACGGTATTTACGATATCTATTTGAGTGTATGTGTGCAGCCCCGAAGCATTTAAGCGTAAAATACTTAACTAAAAAATGCAGAAAAATCAATAATCAGCGCAACATGGTTTATAATTTAATAAAAACTTGAAAAGCGAAGCAAAAAAAGCATAAAACAAAACATTAGCATAACAGTTAGGGCCTTGAAGATAAAAGAAATGTTTACCCCGTTGCTTTGCTAAGTTGCGTGTGCGTGTGCATGGGCATTAGGGTGGTAAAAAATTGGTGTTTTTTTAATACGTTCATCGCCTAAAACGATATTTAGATGTCGCTCGAAGCAGTCTAATATTTTTCAATCAGATAACTCCGAAGGATTCAAATAATAATAACCAGTTGATTATTTAACCATTTTTAATATTTACTATTTTTTTATCCCCCAAGAATCTCAAAAAATCTAAAAATGTATCCGTAGAAAATAGTCAATATTAAAAATGATTAAATTAGTAATTGGATATTAGCGCTCAAGGTTTTGCAATCGTAAAATGATGTTTTTCGCTTCGGGAGACTTTAAAGAACTATATCCAACTATTTATTTGTAAATACGGAAAACTTTAACTCTTTGAGCGAACTCTAAAAATTTTCTAATTTAAAAAAAAAATGTTTTTTTTATACATAAGAGATTTTAAAGAATAATATCCAATGATTTATTTATTAATATTTTAAAATCTAAAAATTTTTAGGGTCGCCCAAAACCCCTAAAATATTTAAAAATTAACCCATAACTAACTTTGAATGCTTGGAGCGACCTCTAAATATTTTTTGACTTAAACAAAACTTTTCCTTTTTAAATATAGGAGGCTTTAAAGAGTAATATCAAATTATTTCCTTATTAATTTTTTAAAATGTAATTATTTTTAGGGTCCCCCAAAAGCCCCTAAATTATTTAAAAATTAACCCACTAAAAGTAGTTAATATTAAAAAAAAGGTTACAAAAACAATTCGGTATTCTTTTTTAAATCACCTAAAGAGAAATTGAGTTTGCCGTTTAAAAAAAATATTGAAATTCAAGAATTGTGATTTTTCATATAAAATTTACGACAAATTTTGAACGCTTAATATTTTTTAATGAGCCTATATAGGTGCGAGCATTCCAATTCCGACTTTAATTTTTCCCCGTGCAATTTTGTGCCACCCTAATTAGCATATGCTTAATACTGTTATAGCTATTAATTATTTATACATTTTAGTATACACTGTTGCGTTTAACTATCCAAATTGCTTTAATTTTTTTGTTGGCTTTAATTGTTTATACTATTTAGCTGTATGATAAATTGTTTAATAGTTTTGTTAAAAAATACATTTGTATACCTATATATGTATGTGTGTAGGAGTGTAATTTTATTATGTTATAATTGTTTTTGAGATTTTTTAAGTAAGTGTTTATATTTGACCTTCTAAAATTCTTAAAATAATTGTAATTAATGGAAAGAACCACATGCAGTTTTATTTCTTATACAATTGTGTATATACATATATTATTGTTTTTGTACTACCTTCGACCTACTAACATATACTATATATGTATATATATATATGTATCTCGCTATAAATAGTTATGATGCTTCCATTAATTTATGTACGAAGTTCGAGTTACATTAGAAAATCCTCGAAGAGTTTGACGCCAAATCAACCGAGAAAATTACTTTAGTCAACCAGAGGATTTCTATAGATGTTCAATTCAAATACCATTTTTTGACTATTTCTTACTATAAATTGATAAGCAAATTTACTAGAAAAAAGTGCATTAGTGCCTGACGATATTCTAAAAAGCTCAAAATGTTAGAAAAATAATCAACAATTGATTTCTCAATAATAGTAATAGATTTGCATTAAAAATTGTTCTTCATGAAAAAAAGTTTTCTGAAACCAAAAATTAAAAAAAAAAGCAACAACCTCATTAATACGATTCCATTGAAAAAAAAAATTTTACTATTTTAAAGCAGACATTGCAAGCTTAAAATTTAGCTCTTAAAAAAATATCAAGCACTATTTTTCAGTATTTCTGTTGTTTGGAAAAGTGCTTTGCCGTTCCTGTTGATTTTTTTTTTTTAAGAAATAAATATACGAGCATTTATTTCTGGAGACCTCCAACCTGATTTAGTGAATTTCTAAGAAATTTTCTAGTTCATTATTCTAGCGTATTTTAATGTAAAGCTTTTATTTTTCTTGCTAACGGGATTCTTAGCTTAAACCAAGGCGAATTCATACGAGTATAAGGTGAAGTTGATCAAGCAGCTGATTGAATTCGCTTGGGAACGTTAAGTCAAAAAGATGTGTTTGTTGTAAATCACATTGTCATGGTGCGTATATTTTGTTTGTGTAAAATTTTGTTTTTGTACTTAAAATTCCACCTAATATGAATTCGCCTTGGCTTAAACTGTTATGACCTGGGTGATTTTTTTTTTAAATAGTAAAGAAATTATTTATAAAGAACTCTATTTTTAGAGTTATTTTCAAGTCGGCTTAGCTTAAGTAGATCTTAATTTTTTTCCTATATATTTCATACCTATATTTTGAAGAGAGATGCCACCTATTTGAAATGTCTAATTTTATTAAATTATACACGTTTACATATATGTACATACAAAATATTAAAATACGAGTATCAAACGATTCGTTTCGCCGTGACGATGATTTATAGCTAGCTATATTTTGAATAGGGTTGCCACCTGTTTGAAAAGTTGAATTTACGTAAATTATACATCAGTTATATGAAATATTAAAATATTGGTCTCAAAAGGTTTGTGTCGGCTAACTTTGTAAGAGTTGCCACCTGCTTGAAAAGTCAAATTTCATTAAATTATACATAAGTAATATGAAATATGAAAATATGGATGCCAAATTGATCGATTCGCTGAGGAAAAGGCGTATAAGGTTGCCACCTGCTTGAAAATTCGAATTTAATAAAAACTATACACAAGTTAAATAGGAAAATATGGGTGTCAATTGGTGCGAGAAGGTTTGTAGCTAGGTATACTCTAAAGAAGGTTGCCACCTGCATGAAAACTCAAATTTAATTAATTTATATGCAGGGATATAAAATATTCAAAATTGAGTATCAAACTGTTCGTGTCGGCGAGGACAAGGTACATGCCTATTTTTCAGAGGGTTGCCACCTGTTATATGTGGCAGAAAGCGAAATGCAATTTCTGGTTACATATGCAAAGGGCAAATAATAAATAAATATAGGCAGGACTTCTGCCGAGTTTTTTTAGTCTATGTCCATATAATAAAGATATGGGACCTTTCCTAAAAATTTTTGCTGACTCCTTCTGAAGATGTTCGCTCTTTAGAGCTTGACTGCCCCTCAGTCATTTTTAAGTTGAGCGTGGATCCATCTTTTCGGATAGTCAGGCGGACATTATGGCTCTGCGATCTTTCACAGCCAAATCGATAATGGTCAAGCAATGCCGGAATTTATTGAACGGAGTCTACAACCAGCTCTTAGTAGATTGAATTTGGTTTTCTAGGCAATACAATGGAAAAAAGGCAGCCAATCAACTAGCTAAAGAGAGCTCAGTGGCAATCAGAAATGACGTCTGATTCCAGTTACAAATAAAAATGCAAGATACTTATCTCCACCATCTTCAGCAATCTGCTTAACGACGGTGCACAATGCCAGGTTGTAGAATTGCAGAGCTGAGATGACCCGAACATACCACGTATAGAGGATGGATATTCATTCTTTTGGCGAAGGGAAGATCAACCGTTGTGAAACTCCTGACAGTTCTCACCGAACATTGACCTATCGACGCCATAAAAATTATTACTGTCCACAATGACAATGACCAACTGTAGAATTTGTGTAAAAATAGCCTCCATAGCATTCTAAATTTTTACAATTACGCAAGTTGATTTTGATAAAATATCCCGAGGTTCTATTTTATGGAGGTGGCACTCTGTCGCGTTCCTTTGCTGATATTCTAGCCTCACCTTATCTGAGTCGATTCATCATTTAATTTTCGTAATTTTTTGTATGTAAGTACTTCTCTATATAATTAACATGAGTTATGTCATTTAAGAAAGGAAAAAATTATGTTTTATTAATAAAACGAAATGATATATTTTATTTGATAACCTTGTTTGAAACAAAGTGTCCGAACTAATATAAGGAAAACAGCTACTTTAAATACATCTCCACAAATATACTTATAAGTAAAATGAATTGCACAATATAATAAACCTTTCGAAGGCCTAGAAATTCGAAAAAAATTAATTTTTCAAAAATAATGGATAATGCAACAAATAATTAATGAACACAAACTATTCACATATGTAAAGCATGAACGTATATTGGCGTACATACATAGCAATTGCCGAAAAAATATTTTATGCTGAACTGACCTAAATACAGATTGAACCGCAACGACAACGTCAACGACCCAAAACTCCAACTCCAACGCCGTCAACACTACCAACTGAGCCGGTTGACCTTTAACGCTACAACAGTTGGGATAACAACAAAAAAAATACCACTAAAAAATCTTGTTTTTATAACACTCAACTCAAAATTAAGTAATGGCAATCACAACTGCCAACAGAAAAATCAAAAAATATATTACGCGATACAAACGAAAAATAATAACAACAGAAAACATTAAAATAAAAAATAGATTAAAAAAAATGTGAAATATTAAAAGAAAATATGTAGCTGTGCATTAATTTACGTGTTTGTGTAAAAAAGAGCAAAAACAAAAACCACATGACATGGCCTAAAAGTATTCAGCTTCGATACTCTGGCTAACAAGTGTTGGAATTGAAGTGGAAATATTTCAGCGCACTATGGGGTATTTAACGGATTTTCTTGCCAAAAATTTTTTTTTTTTATTTTATTTAGTTATTTAGTAGAGAATACTTAATTCCATATGAAAGTGCGCTTTATTTTTTCCGAATAAATTTTTTATATTTTAATATTTTTTTCACTAAAGTGTTGTGATGGGTTCTGTGCAATTTCCGCTATTTTGGAGTAGGAATATTTTGTTTAATAAGACTGTTATAGTATTTGGAGATTTCCGAACGCCTTTCTACATTTATATAGTTCATATTTGATTCGGGCTCCAAGGAAGTTTTTTCTCACTTTGATTTTATTTTCTAACTTTCATTATAAATTGTCAAAAAATAACTTTTCGACATTGTTAGCTGGAAAATCCAAAAGCGTGAAACCCCTTTAACCTATTTGCGAAAAAAGCAAGTTTCGACTTGCAATCCAAAAACTGCTAAACATTTTGGGAATAACTGAAATATTTTCGGGATTTCCACCTAAAAGGTATAAAAACCTATTTTCTGGTATTTGATATTTTTGCAAAAGTTAAGGCTTGAAATTTTTTGAACAATATTGCCAAAGAAGTTTTGCTGAAAACCTCAACCAAATAAAATTAGAAACCATAAAATAGGGTATAATTATAATAATATTAATAATTTGGCGCTTACATCAAATAGCCAGATATTTGGGCGAACTTCTCCTACAAAAGGTGTAGTGCGGTTTGACGCAAAAGGAGTGACCTAGATTTCTACGCTTAATTCGAACGGCAAATAATTTTTGTAAGAAGTTTTTTCATGGCAGAAATACACTCGGAGGTTTGACAATGCCGGTCGAGGGGCGAAAATGTATTTTTCTATAATTTTACTTGGCCTGGACCTACCGAAGAAAGCCCGCACACTCTACACAATCGGCTATGCCGGTGGCCAGAAAAGGTAAAACACTTGACGAAATTTCGCTTGGAGCCAAAATTAAAAAAAAAATTGCCCTAAATATAAGGATGTACGGAAAACTGAAAAAACTAGTGATGTGGTTCGATTTCACATATTTAAAGTGGAGTGAAAGTGTCCCCCTCGGCCGTGTCTTTAGAATACTCTAAAAAAAACCTATCATAGTGTAATTATCTAAAAAAAAAATAAACCAAAATAGGGGAAACGAATCGGAAAGTGAGTAATTTTAATCACTATTCATTTTCTATTTGTTTGTTATTTTTTTTTTGTTTAAACTTTGTGTAGGCATACGACAAGATATTAGCCCTTTTTTTAATGCAAAGTTGCTAATTTGTGTTTCGACATTTTCGTAAGCAAAAGTACGCCACAGACGAACAGAGTTAATTTGCATTAGCAAGCACAAATGCACATTTAGATTTGACCATAACAGACGAGGAGCTTTTGCATTTAAACCAACGTCATACAAAACCGAACGCACGCACACAAAAAAGTGTACCTGTGTTGAATGTGAAACAAGCGTACGTATAATTCTTGAGTTAATGCAAATTAAGGATGTCATCTGTCTTGTCATTAAGCTTGGTACTGTCAATAGTTATATATTTGCCATGTCGAGGAGACTGTTTACAATTTTATTGTTGGTAAAGTCGCTATTTTTGACTTTTCAATATGTAATTGAGAGCACTTGTTAGAAAAAGTAGGAAGTTTTTATTAAAAATCGTACGCTAAGCGCAAAGAAAATTTGGCAACCTTTTTCAAAAATTATCTACTGTATGGTATGGTTTCAATACGTAACAGGTTTTTTTCTTTCATAAGAATATTGAAAGGAAAAATACATTCAATTTTTTTTAAAATAAAACCATGCACGAAAAAATGTCTGCTTTAAACTCAACAATTGGTAAGGTAAGGGTTAAGAATACTTTTTTTTTTTTTGCAAAAAAGAGAAACATCATTTGCTAATAAATAACCAGTGTACGGTTTTTAATTTTTTCGAAAAAATTTGTTAAATTTCCCATAGTGCAATGTTAAGTAAGTGAATGGTGTGACACTCCGCCAACATAAGTACGAAAAGTACTACAAATAAACACATACACATCTGCTCATATATTTTTTAATTTTTGTAATGTTGTTTAAGCATAGCAGGTGAGGCAGTAAAATGTTGTTGGTAACAAAGTGGCAACAACCAAAAACAGACATAAACAAAGAGACAAACAAAAAAAAAAGCAGACAAGCACAAATAAATATGAACTGAACTGGAAGAAACACTCCACCGCTGTTACCAGACTAACTGAATGGCTGACTGACGACGGACAGTCAGTTTATTGGTTTTTGCATTTGTCTTTCTAGAGCGCTGGTTGCTGCAACAAAACACAGAAACAAACAAACGAAAAATTCCCATTTGCTGCCACAAGCGCTGAGCCGTCGAGTCGACGAACTTCCAGCGAGCCAATGAAACCACCGGAAAGCCACAGCCATTGCAGCAGTTGAACTTTGGTATTAGTATTATTAATGCGACGCGGCGACTGCCACAATATTGTACTTATATTTTTTTCTTACAACGAGTAGATATTACTATTATTATTTTTTTCTTCTTTAAAATCAAAAAAAAAAAAAACAAAAACAAAACAAAACAAAAGCGTCAAGTAAAGAATTGATATGCAAGTAAACCGCGCGCAAATGGGATTTGTAAATGAAAACAAAAACAAAAAAATCAAAAAAAAAAAAGTTATGAGTGGGAAAACAAAATAAAGGAAAAATACCACCAAACCAGCAACTCGAATGACAACACCGAAATGCCACTAATTACATACGAAAAGCAGTTGAAAACTGCAAATGTTGGTACTTCATTTCCATTTTAACCTGACGGTTACAGTGTGTTGGTTATTCATGCAAAGCAGCCTAGCGTGCGATGTTCAAAATTTACTTGCGCTTCTGTCACAACGAGTTATTAATGCGGAACCATAAACGCCAACTAACTAGGTACGAGTATCAGCGAATGCCATGAAAAAGGAGCAAAGCAAAACGTTGTTACTAAGCGCCATCCCACAAAACGCCGATGACAAGCTCTAGTCTCGGTGTAGATGGCAAGGAGTATGTAGATGTGGAAAATATAGCCAACGTTCCTGCTTAGCCCAACTTGGAATTTAAAATACCAAGTAAACATTTATGTTGGAATTGCAGAGCAGTGAGATATAGCTATATAACTGTTGGGATTGAACATATCAGTTTGAATATGCGTTTTTCATGTCTTACATCTTGATTTTTGTACCATCGACTGAGTAATTATGCACCAAACTGATTTAAGATAAAAAGTGACTATGATCTTAATATATTCTCACTTATTTCAGGTGATAAAATTCATCTTACTACAACTTACTTTACCCCACTATCTTTACTAGTCTGGACCCCAAACTTAATTGGAGACTGAATATTGAAGAGCATTCGTGGAAGGCCTCGGTGGCTCTCTGTGCATCCAAAGGATGGAGATTAAAACCAAGCATTCTACATGGTTAAAATCCCACTCTACTCTTCTATAGCGCGCTGGGCTGGTGGCCAAACCTTACTAAGGCTTACTAAGGATGACATTGTTAAGAGACTTTGCGGAATTCAAATCGCAACAGCCGTTGTCGTAAGAGGTGCTATGAGATCCTACCCAACAGATGTTATGGACGTTCTGATCTATTCATTACTAATAAATAGATATTTTTATCTGGAAGGAAATTCTGTTCGGGCACAAGCCGATTGGACAGGCAAATCGAATATGAGGTGCGGGTTTGGCGCAGGAATTTTCACTGAAGAATATAGTTTAAAGTTTGCCGTTCGCTTACCGAACTATGCCAGTATTTTTCAGGTCGCAACCTTTGCAATTAAGAAGGCAATATAGTACATAAAACAGAATACATCCACTAGGAGAGAGCTGGCCTCGAGATCGATCCGAAATTATACTAACGGAAATGAGACAACGGATAAACTAGCGAGGCGCGGCTTTCTATTCGTAAGCTTAACAGAGGTGGAACTAAGCAGGATCGTAGGGGATTGACCGGTGGTGCTGGGTGGCCCAGGATCCACCTTAAACCAGGGTTATTTTAGGAATGAGCAAACAAAATACCTACAAACTCACGGCAGTCTGTACAGTTTACTGGCTCTTAGGAGTGCATGCCGAGAAGGTCGGCTACCCTTCAATACGTTCTGTCGCAGCTGCTAGGGCCCGGGTGCGAGTGTTCAGCAATCGCCAGGATGAGGCTGAAGGCACTCGGCAACCATTACTGTGAATTCCATAAAATTGAGTTCAGTTATTTGTGTTTTATTTCAGATAAATGTTCTATGTCTCAAAACAAAAACAATCTTTAGATTAAAGTAATTTTTTCATGCCGAGCTCTATGCCATTGATGTAGATGAAGATTATTTACTATGGAAGACCTTCAAAACTAGCTTTTGTTGTGAACAGTCAAACTATAGAAATCGAATGGTGTCACACCCGGCGGTATTTTTTGCGTAAATGAAGATATAAATCTTTAAAACAACAAGCCCCTGGATCCTGAGTTGTCCAAAGCCGCCGGCAAAGAGTTGGTAGGACGCATGTACCAGCTATAACCAAATAATATAATGCCAGTATTGTCTTCCCAATTTACAAAAAGGGAATAAGCCACCTAATATGGCCTAGTAAGTTCTATCGACGATACTGTGCGAAAGACTAAAGCCTTTTATGGACCAATTGATTGGATTTTATCAGTGTGGCTTCAAACTTAGTAAACTTCACCAGATATTTTCAGAGCATTAAATCCTGGAAAAGATTATCGATAAATAAATCGATAACAATTTCTCCACGACGTTTGAGTCTAAACGAGGATTTAGGCCAGGCAATTTACTCTAGTGGAACTTTTCCAGTGTGATGGAATTTTTTGTATGACTTACAAACAAGCTGGGCGAAATTTACAGCAGCGGTGCCGCTTCTGCTGGCCTTAAAAATGAATCATGGAATCTTTGGCTTAAATTTTGAGAATTATATTGAGCAAAACAAATAGATTTTTGAGTATTCTACAAGATAAACGATAAAAACGTACTATAAATATGCCTTTTGTACTCAATATTCCTCCTCTCATTATTAATCTGGTTCAATAGATACCAACAAAAATTAACCCTAAGAAATGTACGCTCAAAATTTATTGGCGCGTGCTCAATATTTTTTTGGCTACGCTCGTTGAACTGGACTGTGACAAATCTTATAACACTTTGGATTTTTGGTGTTAGGTACGATGAGTGCGATCCAGTGATATCACCAACCAGATTCAATCAACAACAAAAACAGGTTATTGCAATAAAAGTGCGAGTATATAAATATTTATAAATGTATTCAAATATCTACACACAATTACATACAACGAAATGGCCTTAGGCTTAAAAATAAATGCCTGTGCAATTGAAATGGACAGTCGTAAGAAAAATTACTCTAAACAAAAAAAAAACAAAATTCACAAGCACAGTTGGCTGCTGATTTTTAGTTATTTTTATTTTTATTTTGGTAGTTTCAGCAACAGCGGCAAAACGCGCTACTGGATGCGATTTATTTTATCTGATTTTAACCGGTAACTTAATGAAAATTTTTTATTATTGCATTTTTTCGCGATTTGTTTTTTTTTTTTTTTGATTTTTTTAGTAGCTAAAAGTGGGTAAATCGTGATAAGGTTTGCGAGTACAATGACTATAAGGCAAGCCATTTGGCACGCATGCGCAGCATCTATTTTTCTATTTGCTGTTAAAGATTTAGCGGCATACTGGCTTACTTATTGCATGCGCGTACAAAGCTGAATATACGAGAAATTTAACACACACACAAACACAGAGTCTGTACATTAATTTGGATCGTTCACCATGTAAATGAAAATAGTTTATAACAAACCAACCACTTACTCGTACTTAGTTTCAAGTTTTTCTTTTAGAAGATTTTATGCCGGTATTCTGTAAGCAATCTCTAGTCACTAATTGAGAGACTTTTCGGTGGTGAGCAGGTCACAAAACAAAAAAAATTGAGGAAAATATTGAACAAGCCCGAAAATGAAATAGCACTTGGTCGTACGCTATATTTTCTTCTATATTATCTTGCTTTGCCATTTTGATCGGATATGGATGAGACACTGCATTTATCGATTTTTGATAGTTCTAATTTTGAGCGATTAGTTTCAATGTTAATTTTACGATAACCATATTGTTTTATTTTTTAAAGAGCAATAATGCTAGTGACAAAAAATTTAAATGGTATATTGTGTGCAATCTATTAAAACATTTCCATTGCAGTTGTTTCTACAGCTCTAGCTGAACATACCACCCGCTAATTGTCTCTACTGCTTTTCACCACAGCTTTTGGTGAAATTTTTTGAGACTGTTGCTTACTGAATACTGAAATCGTCTCAAGTCACAAAAAATGCCTCTAATTAAAAGTCTCAAATCTAGTGACTTGAGATGCGACTAATTACAGAATACCGGCATTAATGTCATAAAAATATTTGACCTCATCACATATAAAAACAGTTAAAATCGTGTTTTACTCATTAGATTCCATTGTGAACCTGTGGCAATTAAAAAAAGGTGGTTAAAATTTATTATTTCGGCATAGTACCGTCGATAGACTTAGACAGAATGGTCAAAAAAACTCTTGAAATACAAAAAAAAATTATAAACCCATCAAATACTGCTAAAAATAAGAAATAAATTTGAAAAAAAATACAGGCTAATCAAAAAATTTATCACATTATTGAAAATTTCCCAGTTATAAAATGCGGAGATATTTACCACCAAATTCTTGCACATGAAAAGTATACCTTGATAATGAAATTAAAATCAAAATCTATTTCATAAAATAATTAGGTTATTTAAGCCAACAAAGTTCTCGGACTATCTGGTTATATAAAATGTTGTGTGAGGTAGGAATAAAATTTTCTAGCAGTTTTAATTCTCTACAAACATAAAAAATGATAATAAATTAGAAATGAGCAAAGTATAAAATTAAGTCATCTTCAGAGGAATGTGCCGTGATGTGTGACTAGCTTTTCGTGGCAATGACTTATCCCAATTGTTTGCTTTTTTAAGGTCGACGTATCCAGATTTTATAAAAGGCTGTTATCTGAAAACTTGAGAATAGTAGAAAAAGTGCTAAAAGGATTAAAATATATTTTCTAATATAGTTATCATTTCATTGGATTTAATTTTTTAAGGGGCAAGCTCTTTCTTTCATTAACTAATATTAATTATTAACAAATATTATATTTAACTTTTCAAACATGTGGCAACACTCTTCAAAAAAATGTTCAAATTAACCTTTCCTTCAACTCTTTCATTTAACTAAATAACTAATTTATATTTAACTTTCTAAACAGATGGCAACACTCACCAAAAATATCTTTCGCATATAGCTACTTTAAACTTTACACATAAATATATTGAAAAATTTCTTTAATATTATTAAGTTAGGTGAATTTCATTTTTGAAACAGGTGGCAACCCTTTTACAAAATATTTTGAAATTTAAAATTTCTTCACTAGTTAAATTGAATTAGCCCTATTCAAATAGGTGGTAACCCTCTTCTAAAATATTTTCATACAAATCCCTTACGTTTCACACTAGTATTGTAATATTTCTGTCAACTTATTAATTGAATTTAAATATACAGCAGGCAACCCTATCAAAAAATATTCGTAAATTTACTTAAATAATTGCTTGAAATTTTTATTTATCCCTCAAACTCTTTAATTTAATTAATTAACTAATCTATATTTAACTGTTCAATCAGGTGGCAACACTCACCAGAAATATTTTACACATATAGCATTTGTAACCTTTTTTCATTTTGCACATACATATGTGCATACATATATTGTAATATTTCATTAATATTATTAAGTTAACTAAGTTCAGTTAATTAAACAGCTGGCAACCCTAACTAAAAATATTTTTCGAAACAAAACTTCTTAAAGTTACTTACATAATTGTTTGGCATTTTCATTTATCATTAGTATTATGTATTTAATTGAATTTAATTACTCAAATAGGTGGCAACTCTCTTTATAAAATATCTATTTTTTTTTAAACTAGCCTATAATTTATGTGCAAAGTGGTATTCAAATAATCAACTGCGGCGTCAAACCTTTACCATCTCCAAAATTCCATAAGAAGTTTGACTTCAAAGAAAAAATTAATTGAATTTTCGAGAGGGGAAACTTTCCTGAATAACTTCATAATCCTTGCAGCAATACCAAAGCAGCAATACACGAGAGAATTTTAACTAACTTCATTACTTAATGCAGTAGAAACTCTTGGCTGAAAGATAAATCCTGCCTTCCAAGGTGCAACAATTAACAGTTTTCCTTAATTTGTTGTCGAAACTTTTTGCCTCACTACTCTTCGCAATATTTTGTTCTTGTCTGCAAGATTTTGCTCTAGCGAATGTGTTCAAATCTTCTTCTTTTTGGTACTTACAAACAAAAAAACTCAGTCGGCTCCCTCTTTTGCGCCATTTTTTGCCGATGTTTTTTATTTACATGAATTGAAAACCATACTAAGAGTACTGCATTAATTTCAAAACGCATTCGAGTAAATCAGCAATTTAATGAAATTATTTTGTATTTTCATTTACAGTTAAAAATATATCCTCTCTAAGTTTACTAAAACTTTGGTGGTTAGTCTCAAAACCACAAAAAATCTGTATCACAAAAATAATTTTATGTTTTTATTTTTGTTCCAAGCATTTTAGTTTTCATCAAACCAGCAGAGCTCAACAGCAGCTATGCGCATGCGCAGAAATTCGTGGAAGATTACTGCATTTTATTGCATTTGGTTTTTACCTTAAAGAAAAAAGTTCGTGCGCGCTTTTCACAAAACTTCAACTTACGCAAACATACGCACACACGCACACACACACACACACACATACACACTTCCATCTAAACGCCTGATTTTTATGCAAAGTTAAACAAAAATATACACACACACACACATCCATACATATGTTTATTTAATTAAATTCAGTCAATGTTCAAGTGGCATGCAACGCGTCGTCGCGCTTGAAGCGCCCACTTCACATTACACCACACTCCACCTCGCGGTGCGCAACTCAACTTAGCTCAGTCCAGCTCTACTCCATTCACTCACTCGCTCGCTTACTTACAATTTTCAAAATTTTCACCCAACCATCAAGTCACCAGCGGCATACCATTTCGCCGCATTCACATTAGATGGTGAATTGCTTCCGGTGTGTGTTTGCTTCGGTAACATTAATTGGTTCGCTCTGTCTCAGCGGCAGTGGCCAAGCGTTTTGTGCGATTTTGCAATGCCACTTGTTTTCAGCCATTGCCATCGGACTATTGTGCTGTGGCTGTGGTGGTTTCTGTCTTGGTCTTGGTCTTGGTGTTGACGTTTCTGGTTCAATGCAGCCGGGCGCGGAGGTGACGTGCCGCCATATTCCGGGCTGCATGTGGTCGTCGTTTGCTGCTTGGAAGAATGACGACAGTCAATGGCGCATTTTGGTTTGTTTTTTATTTTTTAATGTTGGCATTATAAGGAACTCAACAGCGAAATAATAAACAACCAAAAAAAAACGAATAAGCTACTATGTAAGTAAAATGTAGCGGCGCATGCAAGTGTAGTAATTTTTTTGTTTGTTTTTTTTGGCTAAATACTACCAGCACGATAACGTTATGAAAATAACGTCATATGAATTTTTCGCTTATGTCGACATCTAGTAACTAAGCTACTCATACACTCAGCTCACTTATTTGCCATGTGAGGGTACAATAATAATATGAATAGCGCCAAAGTGCGCTGTGCACAGAGGCAGTCAACCAAAGTAAATGTAAATAAATTCGCACGTTTACGTAAGTTGCACACGCGCCTGCGCGACAGCACCAGTTTTTAATGCCACAATTACATACATAGATGCAGGCGTGCAACTATATAATAAAAATTTGGGCATTTTTACATTGACTATTCGCTGACAGTAACTGCTTTTCAAACTAGTGTCAAATGAATGCAGTCAAAGAACATAGAAAACAAAGAAGTTGCATTTTCCGTTCTGTTGTTATAAAAACAAAAACTAGGCTAATCTAATAAACGTAAAAAAATAAGCGCTACAAATGTGGCTAAGAAATTGTATAAGCTCGGTTGCTAGGCCAGAGTTCTGTTGTGAGGAACGAAAGGAAATCTCCTTGGCGACAAAGATTGTAAAACGCAAACAAGAAAATAGTAGCTTTTTTCACCACATCTAAACTTTCGTCAAAGAACGTAGATTATAAAAAAGTTGCATGGCGTTTTCTTTCCGGTAAGAACTCTCATCCGATTCACCACACACAGAAACTAATTGGATCTAATCAGACTCTGACATCAATCAGCAAAACTCAATTTAGTTCTAGTATGGTGAAATCGAACGCGACTTTTTAATAGAGGAACGGTGGGATGGAATGCAACTTCCTTGTAATCTACGTTACATGCCCTTGGCAACAAAGATTTTAAAACACAAAGAAGAAAATAGTAGCTTTTTTCACCACACCAAAACCTACGTCAAAGAACGTGATTACAAAGAAGTTGCATGGCGTTTGGTTTCCTGTGCAAGAATTTTCGTCCAATTCCACCACACCCGAAACCAATTGGATCAAATCAGATTCTAGTATTAATCAGCAAATGTCAAATTTGGTTCTAGTATGGTGAAATTGAACGAGATTTCCTGTCAGAGGAACGGAGAGATGTGATGCAACTTTCTTGTAGTCTACGTTCTTTGCCCTTGGCGACAAAAGCAATAAAACACAAAGAAGAAAATAGCAGCTGTTTTCACCACACCAATGCTTATGTACGCGCTCAAATTCTAATGTCAGTAGCTAATTTCACCACTCTAAAAATGAACGCATTCAAATCAGGATCTAATATCAAAGAGAACAGAACAAATTACGTAATGTTTTACGGTGTGTGGCAAACCATATACGCTTATTGCACCACAGCAAAACCAGTAAAATAAAATGATATTATATTAATCAATAACCAGCATCAAATTCATTATGGAAGAAGAAAACATTCGCTTTTCTCACCATATTAAAATTTGTTTCTAATCGCTTATTTCTGCACGCAAAAACATAATTTGTTTAAATTAAATTCAAATATAAGAGGTCAGAAAATAAAGAAGTAACGTTTCTGAATATTTAATAGAAACAAGTAACCTTTCATTTCCTATGGTAAAATATATAAGCCCATTTCACCACACCAAAACTAATAACATAAAATTCGAGTATATTAGCAAACAACAAGCTCAAGTTCGTTTTGGTGTGGTGAAATTAGTTTGATAGTTTGAAAAAGAGTAGAGCAATGAAACAGTCGATTTTTCACCACAAAAAATATATACGAAATTTGAATACGAATAGCCTATTTCACCACACTAGAACCTAATCCCTTCAGTTCAAGCTTTTTTTTGCCACACCAATAAGAAAAGACCAATTTTTATTAGCAAACTACCATCATCAAATCCATTTTAATGTTACGAAATATGGTTACAATCTTTCGTTAAAGGAATAAATATTAAATAATGTAAAGAGAATGCTTCAGTGGCATATCATTTCCTTGTGTCAAGAATGTTAGCTTATTTCACAACACCAGCCTCTTTGTTTTAGATGTTTTTTTTTTCAATTAAATCAGCCGAAGTTGATTATCTTATTGTAATTTTCAAAGTAAAACATTGTATTTAACGGTTTTCCCAATTAAACTAATAAACCGATATAAATATAAAATTCTTCTTGGCAATTTTTCGCGCAAAAAATTTCACTAAAGATGACACATGGTCGAAGCTGTTTGGTCTTCAAACCAAGTTTAACAAGATACATATAAGGAAACTTGTTCCAAAAAACCAAACTTCCTTGAATCCTTTTCGAAATGAGTGATTTTAAAATTATATTTTACATTTTTAACTTCAGCTATTTTTGAGCATATGTATTTGAGTCCAGCAATAAATTGGAAAGACTAAGCTCACAAGAAAGCTTCCAGCCTGTCGGAAACAGAAAAAGAAATAACTTGCATATAATTTTTTCTTTTCGTGCTAAATTTTGAAAGTTATATTATTTGAACAGGTTTTATATTATTATAGGCTTATTTACCGACGAGGCACAGTGTGAAGAGGACTTCAAATTGAGGTCGAAATAGCAGTGAATAAAAAAAAATTGAGCTAAACCCGGCTTTGAGCTCGAAAACTTAAACACACTGCGGCTATCTGAAGGTCCAAAAATCATTTTCAGTTTCGTCATTGGATTATTTATTAAAAAATCAAAAAGGGGGTTTAAAAATATTCTATGAAATAGAAAGATCTTCGTTACAAACACCACATCCCTCAAGTAGACCTCCAAATGAGCCTTAAATCCGAAAAAATTGATACTCACAAAAATTATACTGTGCTCATGAAAAATGTCTCTCTCCATATCATTGTACACTTAAACCAACCTTAACTGGCAGTATGTGGCAGTTCCGAAACAGAAGAGTCAAGGCGCAAACTTGCTAAGCTCGCGATTGATGAATTGAATGCTATGAACGTTGGCATTGAATAGGGTTTGCAACGCATTTTCACATTTTCCAGTTATCATAAAAAGCTTCTCGGATTTTATGATAAATTCGCCACATAATTATCAACAATAAAAAAAAAAGGTTACATTTAGAATAGTTTATTGTTTTTTTTTATTTTTATTAATTTACTTTAACAATAAACACAAATACAAAAAAATTAAAAATAGTCCTAGATGTGTAGCTACCTATCGGCAACTTAACATCACTTACGATTTATTTGCGGTTAGGGCTCGAATATGAACTAATTTCATGCCAATCTGGAAATTCTTCGATTTGCTGCTGGGTTTAATGAATTAATAATTTATTTGCGTTTATATGTAGTTTGAATATTTTTTCCAGTATATCTATTGCATAAATGCTGCATTTCCCGCAACTGATTACGCGATTTTTTGCGATTTTTCGCGACAACAAAGTATGTCGGGAAATTGGAAAATATATGTTTAATTTATTGTCGTTGAATGAAAGTCGAAAGTATGAATAAATTGGTTTCATATGTAACTAGGTTATAGCGACAGTGAAATGCCAGTGCACTAAAGAAAAAATTTGAATTTATAAATACAGGATAGTCGGGTAATGTAGTTTTAATTTATATATATGAACCAAATGCAATATTTTTGAAATTTCTGAAAATGCACTCCTTTTTTTCGTTTAAGCTCATTACGCTGTAGAAATTAACCGTAGGAGTTGTATTAAAAAAAATTGGTAAATTTTGCCTACGTTGTATAGAGTTCACTGCAAAAAACAAGCATAATTTGGCACAAATGTGTAGAGTTTTTTGAAATTATTTTCCTATTATTCTCTACATATAAGTTTTGATACGGAAACCTATCATTAACCATCAAAACTAGTCCCCAAAATAAAAGTAAATAAAGACTAGCATCCAACCAAAAAGTACGAGAATACAAAACAAAATTTTTCCTGTAAAAACACCACACATCATTTTTTTCTTTTCAAACTAAAATAAATTTAGTTTCTTTCCAATGCAGCAAAATTATTAACATTTACTTTAATTTTTACTGTAAACACGACAACTTAGAATTTTTGTTTACTTTTATGCAACGAAGAAGAAGTACGGGTAAAATCTTGCGCCTTCTTTCTCTACACAACTCTCCAAAAATTGCTTTCACTTACAGGATTTCGTTGTACGGGAACACTTTTACTGTAAATTCCTGTAAGCTCGGGTAAAAATTTTTGGCATAGAGTACAGGAACAGAACTATTATTTCCATTCTAAATTACTTTCCACAACTGTCGCAATTTATGTAATAAAAAAGTTATCTCCACCCTTATGTGGCTCTTTGTATTTTGCCTTATCTATACCCCTATTTTCATCTTGATCTTCATTTTTCCATTTATTTTCGACATCTTTATGTATATCCCATCTTCAACAATACAACTTTTATTTGACAATGAAAAAAAATAAAAGTTGGAAAATAACTTTTATTAGTGGCGGAAAAAATATTTCCTCTGTATAACAGTTATGAAGCAACTTAATAAATAAACGTTAGAAAAGTAGCTTTTATTGGCATCTTAATAAAAATTTCTTTTGCATAACAGTTATCTGGAAACTTAACAAATAAAAATTCGGAACGGAAAAAATATTTTTTCCACATAACAGCAACGTAAAAAATAAACGTTGGAAAATAACTCTTATTGGCAACGGGAAAAATATATCACCAACATAACAGATATCATGCAACGTAAACACCAAACTTGCGGAAATTATTTTAATTGGCAACGAGAGCAATATTTCTCCTGTATAACAGCTTGATAACTGTTGGAAAATAGTTTTTATAGGTAATGGAAAAAATGATTCTAGCATAACAGTTAATTAATGTTAGAACATAATTCTTAAGAGTGAAATAAAGAAAAGCTCTCTTCCTACTATTGAAATTTCATGATTTATGTTATAAAATACGTAAAAATAATTGAGCGCTAGAAAATTTAGCTCGAATGAAGCGAACACATAGTTGAGGATATTGAGACATTATATGTATCATGGTATAAATTTTTGTTGATTACAAAGCAGATTAGAGACAATTTCCCAGATGTAAACATTTGGCAAAGCGTTGCCCCATCGGATATTCGTAGGAGGGGGTAATTTTCAAACATATATTTGGCATTATTTACAATATTAAGGGCTTGATATAATTTGAAAATTTAGCTTTCTTTCAAAAATTAATATAAATATTTTTCATAAAACTTTTAATAGAATAATCGAATAAGCTCGAAGAGAAAAGTTTAAGAATATTTTGCTGACTTTTCTGAGTTTTTTTTTTAATTTTTAAGATTAGTTTTAAAATTAGTTTTGAAATTAGTTTAAAAATTTAGTTATTTTCAATTTTATTCAGTTAAAATTAACCCATTTTTTAAATGAGATGTTTTTACGTACAATATTTAAATAATAGTTGAAAAAACAATAACACACTATTTGAGATAATAATAATAAAAGCCGTAGTTATTTTCATTCGTTCTGTTGTGCTTTAATTTTTTTAAAAAGTACTTTCCCGACATTTCCAATTGAATTTTGTTTAATTTATTATTAAAGCATGATCTAAAAAATGTCCTACACAAAAAACTATTTGAGAATTATCTAATCTCAATTAAAGTTTTTGTTTAATAATAAATGTTGCTTATGTTAATAGATCCCAATTAATTTTGTCCAACGTTTTACCACCCGAAAAACAAAACTTAAAATATAGTCCCCCTTCCGAAAGTAAGTTGGTGTTTTTCGGACTGTTCCCACTAGATGTTCTGCATACAAAAAACCCATTTTTTCTCTTAAAAATCTTATTGTTGTTTTGATACTGCACTTCGCTCATTCGCAAAATTTACTACTATGGACAAGTCACACTCCTTAACACCTCATGCGACTTAGCGACTTCTCTCGAATATCTGAAATAACTACGAATTGAAAGAACCGTTGCATATTTGCCTTGCATTTCGGCGCTAATAAAAAACAAACAGCAAATATTTTTATTTTTATTTTTCGACTTCAAACAAAAGAAACAAACATAAAAAAATTGGTTTTCGACTTCGTATGGTGGCGCGAAATGTCATAATCTGTTTAATTGTCGGGTATTGCGTCCAAAGGTGGCAATGCAATTTTCTGCTTTATTGTATCATGGTAAGTATTATTAGAGGAAGCTCAAAAAATGCCAAAACGGAAACTATAAAGATCTTCTTCTTTAACTAATTTTCATGGATTTATTGATCCATTTATTTTATTAATGAAGCGACTTGGACGGCATGATTTTTAGATTATAAAATAAATTAATATTTCAACTAAATTTTAAAATACTTCAAAGTATGGGCTTTGAGCTTCAAACTTAACATCACCAGTGCAATTGACGGATTTGAAGCTACATAACTGAATACTCACTACTAACAACCAAACTCGTTGGATTAGAAGAGTGATAATGAAAAAAAAACAACCAAATTTTACTTAACCAGATACCCACACTCGTAATTTAAACCAAAAAATAATCAAAAAAAATAAACAAAGCAAACGCAGCAAACGCAGGTGAAACAATAAGAACCGTTGTTTCAATTGTGAGCTTATAGTGTGAGAACCGTTAGAGTATCTCGTCAGTCAGCTGTAGCTTAATAAAGTGAATATACGATGAGCATTATGTGTTCCCCCCAAATACCCCCGAGCGTAAACCAGTTTAACTAAACGTTGGGTCTCACTATTTAGGGGCAAAAGCTTCCGCACAACAATGATGGGACAGAAAATTGTAGTAATTCTGTGTAGAGTAAAATGGTAACTTCGAAATTAACGTACACTTTATTTTTTTTGTAATCGGCTACTACACGCAACCAAGCACACAACATGAACACAGGTGAAAAAGCAAAATAAGCACATGAGATTTTGTTTTGAAAGGAAACTGGAAAATTTCACAAGGCGACAATATAATTATAAATAAAATTCAATTGTGATTGCAACAAATGTACATTGTTTTTATAATGTCCGAAGAGAGGTGAGCGGGTGCAGTTGGGATAACTTGATGCTGCAAATTCTGTGTTGGTTTATGGCGAGAAGAATATTTATTATACCTGTTGCTTGTGGCTTTGAGGAAGTATTGGCTTTTGTTGAAGGTTGGCGCTATAGTAAATGCAATGCTATAATTTGTAACAATAAAAGTTGCTACGATTACGAGAGTTTTTTGTCATTTTGTCCAGTATACGAGATGCACTCAAATAATTATGCGCATATGTAGATTTGTAAGCGCTGACATTTTATGTAAATTAAGAAAAAAGTTTGAGAATTTCAAACCAAAGACAAAAATCAGGAAGGATAGGACTGTTTGTAGGCGCCGTTTTTTTAGGGTGTTGCATTCTTGAAATAGCCCCAAAGTGAAATCAAGCAACAAATATATAACAACAAAATAGGCAAATAGTCCGAAAATGTTTCTAAACCGGTAGTAAATTTATTATAATTATTATTAAATAGCAAACACTCGCGCTGCGACCTAAACCTATCGACTGTGCATACCCATAAAGAGAAGATCACTCAGAATCCGAAGGCAATTGCGAGAGTATCGTATTCCAAAAATCTTCGAAAATTACTTCAAAATAAAGCAATTTGTAACAAGGTTAGATGGACATGCTCTCCCTTCTTAGTCGAGAACAATCGACCCCTTCCGATTTGGATAAATTTGGTCAGAAATTTTCTTTCATCCTCAAGGAAGTTCTCACAACTATTCACTATTTTTTCAGTTTAGCTATTTCAATATTTCAAAAACTATTAAAGCTACAAAAACATTTTGAATTCGCTTTTAGAAATTTTTTAAATTCTTGTAATTTTTCAAAATTTAATAAACTAAAACTAAAATTTTTTAGGCTCAATTATTTTTATGAAATACTTCTCTATGTTCTTAGAACGTCATGAAATGTTCTAGGGTTTTTTTTACAAATATCACAATTTTTTATAGTTTTTCAAATGTATTATTTTAATATCTCGAAAATTATTAAAGCTACAAGAAACATTATGAATTCGTTTTAAGAGGGCGCAAAAAAAGTGTAAAAAACGAACTACATATATAATTAGAAATTCGCAAATTTGTGAAGTTTTTGTAATTTTTTTATTTTCTCAGAATTCAATACATTAATACCAGTATACTTTTTTTTATGAAATACCTCTAGTATCTTAGAAGGTCCTAAAATTTTCAAGGCAGTATTTTTATTTTCTATAAGATATGACCCTTGAATTAAAAAAAAAAAATTTTTTGCGTAATCTCTTAATAAAATAGTACAAAATTAATAATAAAATTCATATCTTGCAACTACTAAAACACATCTCCTCCAAGGGAAAAGTATTTAAAAGAATTTGTTTTCAAAAGTTATGCAAAATTAAAATCTCACTATTTTTTACAGTTTTTCAAATTTATTATTTTATTATCCCGAAAACCCTTAAAGCTACAAAAAATATTTCAATTCATTTTAAGAAGATGCAAAAAAAGCATAAAATACAAAGAATTACATAATTCGAAATTTCCAATTTTTTTTAATTTTTGTAATATTTCAATATTACTTTCTATATTAATAATATTTTAAGTATTTTATTAAGAAATAAATATTAAAATAGTATTGAGTTAATTATAAAATACATCTCTTGCAAAAAACAAAACACACTTCCTGGACAATTTTATGATATTTTATGAGCATAAAGACGTATTTTTTAATTAATTCTAAAAGAAAAGTATTAGCTTTTGTTTTATTCAAATTAGAAAATTTCAAAACTTTGCAATTTTTGATTAATATATGTATCTTTCTAATATATATTTAATGGTAGTCTCAAGAATCCTTTTTAAAACGAATTCAATATGCTTTTGGTAGCTATAATTGTTTTCGAAATCTTTTAAATGAAATAAATTTAAAAAATAGTAGAATTTTGAATTTCACATACATAGCTTTTGAAGGCAGAAGTTCAGAAGTTTCTTCTTGCCAAGCAAAATTTGTTTGTTTTATTCTTTACTGTAATTTTCCACGGTTTAATTATACACCTTCCTATTTTTCTTAGTACTCTCTTTGATTGAACCTCACATAAATGATTGAGAGCAATTTTTGTTACATAAGTAAACGACCGCACATAGATCTCTCCAGTAAAGAAAGTAATAAAATATGAAAAATTCAAAAACCCACATGTGTTCGGTCACTTTCGCTTGCCTTCAGGGCATCCAGTCGCTGCTGGTTTAATTTAGCCTAAAGAAAAATATTGATGGCCAAATATTGATTTTTAGCAACAAATGACTGTTTGGCTTTATCAGTTTCATTTGTAGTAAATTGGCTACTCGATACAAATGTTCAAAAATCGAAATAAAGAAAGAATTACAGGAGAAACGGTAGATGCAAATGGAATGCGGAAAATAATGTAAATTGTTTAATTTTTCATTTTAAATTAAATGAGAAAAAATGTTTGGAGGAGAAAGCAGCGCAAATAACTAACAAATGTAGTTTTGTATATTCGTAAATTTTTAACTCAAAGCTCTGTTGGCATTTCACGAGCATATTGACAAAAAAGCTGTACACACTTAACTTTAGTGGATCACAAAGTCTCTTAACGGCCTCCCTCTGTTAACCACCAAATAAATTTTGGATGAACCATCGGTCAATTCAACCCCAGGGGGCAATAATAAATACTTTTGTACAAGCAATTGACTCTTCGAATATTTGAATATGGCTGTATAAATAAATTGATGGTAGGTTAGATATTATACCTACGACATATTTTTATGTTTTGATTAGTATTCTTTATATTTAGTTATAATTTATTATAATAACTGTACATCACAACGCATTATGTTTGCTTGAACTTCTCCTACAACGAATTGGCAGACCTGGAGTTTTACGCTGGCTTCGAACGGCAAATAACTTTTGTGATTTTTCTATACTTTTGATATCACGTGCCCTGGCCGAATTCAGAAATTAGGGTACTCCGGGTGATAGCACACGTTACACATTCGACTACGATATATAAAAAAATAATTATAACTAATTTATACCCACGGTATACTGAATGCAGAGGGTGACGCCTTCAGAGGCACCGCTACTTTCGTTTTGTCGAGTTTGACAATTCTCAACTTCAACTAGACAAATCTTTTTTCACAAATTAGGAGAAATAGTCACTTTTTTAGTATTTTGTAAATTTATTTATTAAATCTCCGCCTATAAATATTTACACTTTAGAATAATAAAATATATTTATCACTGAAATATTGGAAATTATTCAATTTCCTCTGTCCCATATTCTCGTTTACTAAAGGCGAGATGTGTCATTTTGCCGCGGGAAGGCGCAATCTCGTATTCTTTCATTTTTGGTCAATACCCGCGACATCATCTGCGCTGCTTATTACATTTCCATATACTTATACAGCTAAAAATACAGCTGCGATGAATTTAAATGCAATGCCCTGAAGTCACTAAAGCTAGCAACAATTTTTTGACATAATACTTGTCTAATATCATCAATATCGGACTATAAATCATATAATTACGGATTTTATTTTCCAACGCCACCTAGCGGATCCATTATTTTGAGAAATACATATGTAGTTCTCGTCGAACTCCAATTATCCATTTCTAATTTCATTAATATCGCATCAGAAATGTGAATAAATTTTTTTCGTAAAAGTATTTATTATTGCACCGGCGCCATACCTTTCTTCTTATACCATTAAAATTGGATTAGAAACACGAATTTTTCTGGATAACTCGATTCTAGCGCCACTTAGCGAATCCATTTTTCATAAAAATATTTCTCGACTGACCCTCATTAGATATTTTTAATTGTTCAAAATCGGACCATAAATAAAAGTTTTCTATATACTGAGTTTATTTATATTCGAACGATTTTCCATCAAGCGATTTCCGTGATGTATAGTTCCAATATACGTCAACTTTTCACCTTGCCGGAAAAACAGAAGACCCAAAAAAAAACATTTTATGAATACTCGCGTCTAGCGCCACCTAGCGCATTTATTTTTCACAAAAGTATTTTTTATTGACCGACACCATGCCTTTCTTAGATTATCAACATCGGGCCATAAATATGGGTTTTCTGAATATCTAGACTCATGCGCCACCTATCGGATTAAAATATCGGTGTTTCAAATCCTATATTGAGCTCACTGAAAATAAATAGATATTTCTAAAAAAAAACTAGGGAAAAGTCAACAAATGCAGACTAAAATTTCAAATCTTTTAATAAGAAATGTTCGAAAAATTTCGTGCTTTAAATTTTAATAGAAAAAGTCCGGAGTTGAAGTGGTAAAAAAAGGGCATTGGATTTGAATTAATTTTTGTTCATGTTTGAAATTTATTTTCATTGAATGAATACCCAAGCAAATAAAATAAAATTTTAGCACTTAAAACAAAATTGCATTATTTTAAAATGCGTAAGCTAAATGTGAAACAAAAAATTTCTCAGAAGTTCTCAAAAAGAAAAGTTGTTTACAAAGTACACACTTTAACGTACAAATATAATTTTCGTTATAATTTCGTTATTTTTATAAACAAATATTTAAAATTAGAGTGAAAACCCCAACAAAATTTTGTAAAGTTTTAAATTCAGCGTGCGTTCATAATTTTTTTTTAAACCAGCATCAATACAAAGGAATTGAGAAGATAATACAAATAAAAAACCAGCAAAGCAAACCAACACCACAACAATCAGTGCTGGAAAACTATGATTGCTTAATTTCCAATATGCCAACAGCTGGCCGGTCATCATTGCGCAGGCGTGGGTTGTACGAAACGAAAAACATACAAATCCAAAAAAAAAATAATATTAAACTAAAGTTTAATGTAAACAACAAACTACCATACCACAAAACAACAAATGTGCGCAACTATCAGTAGGCATAGCTGCAATAGGCTGGGTCGAAATTTTTTTTTTTTTTTTTTTTTTTTTTAGAGAACGCAAATGTTCACAAGTTTTAGCAAACGCCATCAAGTCTTATTTGCACAGAATGAAAACGCAAATTTTATAAAATTTTGATAATATTAAATTTTTCTTAATAATTTCAATCACAACTGAAGGTTATGAAGAAGCTAATTGTGTGAGAAACTACATTCGTTATTTGGTGAATTTTATTTTTTCGATAACATTTTATCGATATTTCTATATTTTCGATCATAACAAACTCAAAAAAAGAATTAAGGGCGATGACACTAATAGCAACAACAACAATACTACGATTTGAGTTTTATGATCGAAAAAATATGCATTGATTTAAAAGAAAAAAATCTAAATAAAATTAAGGTTAGATTTGCATATATTCGAGTTTTGTTTTGAACACATTTTTCCCAATGATGTTTTGATTCTAAAAAATCAAATTAAGGATTATTTTTGGTCCCTTAATTTGAAATTCCATATAAACTTCGGTGTTAGTTTGGAGTTGATGACTTTTACTAAAACTTTACATATAGTATGTGTTCGTGTTCCATAGGCCCCAAATTCATTGAAAGTTAAAAAAGCGAAAGTTCAACCCAACCTAATGTCCATAACGAAACTACAGCGAAAAAGTTGCAATCAACTGGAAAAATTGCTTGAAATTTGAAAATTGAGTGTTGAGTGTTTGTTTGCAGTTTGTACACAAAACTAAGCATGCATGGCAATCAATATGCATACAATATTTGAACGTTGTTGTTGTTAATGCATAATGCCTCCGTTATGCAGACTTATGAAAAGCATACACTTGTATTGACTTGCATTGGAACTTAGAAACGATTTACATTGCCATATGAAAGCAAAGTAGATTTTGTCCCGAATAGGTGAAAAAATTATATGGTAGCATGATTCTCTCACGGCTCTCTTTGCCCATAGACTTGAGTTAGAAATCAAAATTCAACAGTATGCCAAGTAAAGTTCTGTTCGATTACGTATTGGCTACTCACTGAGACACAAGTTTATTAAACAGAATCGTTATGTGACACTTCTCAAGTCAAGTCAAGTCATGTTAAGCTAAGTGAGCACAACTGAGTCATAAGCTTTGTAAGTGTGAATGAGTGAAATTAACGCAAATGCTTCTGTATGCCCGCGAGCTACTATAATTTTCCATCTTTTCATCGCCTATACATATCCCCATATACATGCAAATAAATACATACATACATATGTGCATACACATGTAGATATTTTTGAATATTTTATCTGTGAACTTTGAATTGCAGTTGTTAAAAAATTATTGCAATTTTGCTGGCGGTAGCAAAAAAATAGTTATCATCGAAAAATCATGTAAAATACTCGTACAAATGGATTAAATAATCGCACACACAAACACACACATGCTTACCAAAAGTAGCAAAGCGGTTTTGCTGTATCAACTTTATTTGGGAGCGGCCATTGATGGCTGAAGATCAAGTTTTGAAGGCTTTACCCTGTTATTAACTAACTAAATATAAATGTTAGATATTTTAGTGTCCATTTGATCCTAACTGTAAAAGCGAGTTCAGAAGCGAGGTTGAAATATCTTTAAACCAAACTTCTTGAATTTTCGAAGTGAATCTTGATGATTGCATTCAACGCCACAGTTTATTAACTTTTCACGCCGAAGTGGTTGGATGTATGAAAGACTTAGTATAACCTGAATATAGGGTAATTTTTAAAAAGAGTTGCCACCTCTTTAAAAAGTTAAATGCAACTAAATAAATAAGTTAAATCAAATATTCCAATACTGATGTGAAATAAAAGAGTTTTTACTAAATATTTGTGTATGATGTTGCCACCTATTTTCGAAAAAAAGGCTAAGGAAAGCTTTAAAAGACAAAATATTTTTGGTTGAGAGTTGCCACCCGTTAAAAAAAATTAAATATTGATTAGTTGATCAAATAAATGAAATATTAAAATACTGATTTGAAATGATAGAGGCTTTCACGAAAATATTTTTGCCGAGGGTTGCCACTTGTTCAAAAAGATTAATTCAATTTAATTACAAGTTAAGTGAAATGCTATTTGTGTCAAATAAAATTAGATTAAAATACTTTTAAATAGGGTTGCCACGTGTTTGAAAATTTCATTTCAACAAAATGTATAAAATAATATTAAACAAATATTAGAATATGCTTGTCGAACGAAAGAGTTTGAGAAAGCTTAATCTGAAAATTGTTCTTGTATAGGTTGCCAGCTGTTTAAAAAGTGTTAATCAATAAATTCAATTAATACATTTTAAAATATTAGTGTAAAATTAAAGAGGTTTTTTTCGAATCTTACAAATAACTAAACTGATACGCCACTATATTTTGTCAAACTTAAGAATTCAAAGGGTTAAGAAGTCTTAATTTCAAGGAAGGTTGCCACCTGTTTGAAAAATTAAATTAAATTAGCTTAACAACAACTTTAAACAAAATATTAAAAATGGATGTCAAATGAAGAATTTTATGTTGAAAATTATGAAATACAAATTACTTAAAGGAATGAGTATCTTTAAACATTTCAAAAAATCGAGTTTGTTTATGGTTTTAATCGATATGTATACCGCTTTAGAATTAGGTGTTAAAGTTTCAGCAGCTAATTTTCGAAATTGGGAAGAGATGCTTCTTGAGAATGGCTGGCGCCGAGATCTTGACCGCAAACTTTAAACGGGGTTTTCTCAAAACCATGTTTTTCAAAATTGTGTAAGTGATAATAAAAAAACTAGTGATCAGATTTTCCCTATCTAACATTCATTTTGAAAAGTATATAAAAAGAAGTTCTATAAAGAGTAAGCGTACAACCTACAAGATCCTTAAATTTATTTTTATTTTCAAATTTCACTTTTGTAAAAAATGTTTTTTTTTCAACGTCAGACATCACTCTAAACAAATATTAAACTTATTTGAAAAGAACTGTCTTCAATCCTCTACAAATCAACTGCAAATAAAGACCTTTTTTGGCTCTAACTATAGTTAATTCACCCCCTTGATTAGATAAATAAATTTTTACAAAAACGGTGTGAAATAAAAAAAGTGCGAAAGAGGAAATATTTTTTTTTTAATGAGACTTGCCAGATATTTAAAAAAAAATTTAATACAAAGATATGATAAGTATATTAGAAAACATTACGCAACCCTTTGGTTTCCGGAATTTTCCCTATGACGAACCGCGCGTGGAAACTCCATGCCTCCACTTTTCTTGTTTTTTTTTTAATTATTTGTTATATAGTTTCGAAATATTAGTGCGGCCGTATTTGCAGATCCAACTTTTGTATGAAGTACAGCTACTGTGCGCCTTCGAATCCATACTTCGCGAAGTGAAATCATCTCACCATCTTTGCCTATACTAAAATATCTCTAGTGTCATAACTTCTATATAAACACTATATTTTCGCCAATTTTTCTTTATCAGTCAACCTCTAATTCAATCACCATAAAATTTTTATTTTCCGAACATAACCTCTATTAAAAAAAAAATTTAAATACATAGATCTATATCACTCACCAATCACATTGCATCCATAAGCTACCAACTACCAGCTCCAATGTTCAAATGACCAAAACCTATCATCATTTCTTTATCAGCTACTGACTGATCACCACCATCAGTGCAAGCCTAAACAAGCAAAATTCACTGAGAGAAAATCGATGTTGTTATAATTTTTGCAAAGCTATAGCGATACGTGAAACCACATATTATGCCATCAATGGTTTATTGCGGTTATTGTTGTTTATTATGTACATGAGTGTAATAATATGATTTGTTTTTTTTTTGTTGAAATTTTCCCCTCATCACTGCCATTCATTCATTCATACCAGAGTAGCTGATACTTTTGCTACATTTGCTACTTCTGCTATATGCATTTTAAAGCCTTCCTGCCATAGCAACGGTGACCAGCAGCACTAATCGGTTGCAACGGTTACAAAATCCAATTGCTGGAAATAGTGAAATACTACGAGGCTATACATACATAGATAGATAGTTGAAGATATTTGTTGTTGTTGCCACAATAGCGACGCTACTGGCAACTGGACAACCTTTGTGTGTCATGCAACATTAATTCATTCATCGGCCAGTTAACTGACTGAGCTCCCTGTGCTGCGCTGCTCCTTCCGTTGTTTGGCTCGAAATGATGCAGTAAATAAAATATTATACTATGTACATAGATGTTTGCTTTTTTCCAACGAATAATAATTTATTTTCATAAAGATGTATGGCCACATACATAACTGTATTCACTAATACATATACAAAAAAAAAAAAATGTATGCACACCGCTTTGTAATTGCAAGCCGTGCATTCGGTTATATTTTTATTTATTAGTTTTGTATTGGCGAATCGCTAACAAATCAACATTTGCAAATCGCATATTTTACATTGTTGCTGAATAAAGTAAGAGTTTTGTTCCGTTGCGTTGTCTTTTTTTGTCTTCTTCTTTATAATCCTAACGCTTTGCAACCGGAATTGATTTCTAAAAATCATGGCCTCCGGTGTGACAGTTGTCAGGTTTGTTTGAGTGGAGTGAGTACATTGGATTTAGAATTTGTGGAAATTTATTGTAATATTTAATGCATAATGGCCTATTCAAAATCAAATATAAATACTGTTATGAATTGTTTACATAAAATAGCTTAATTTTTTACTAATACCATTATTTAAAACTACGTAACAAAATTAAAAATAAAGGTTGTTTTTTTTTAGACATGTGGTCTTCATGAAGAAATATGACGCATATAAATTAATGTTATGGCCAAGAATTTAGCTTTATTATAAAGATAATGGTTTACGATTACGTTTTAAAAATGCTTTCGTGCAAATGACTGCCGCGGCTGGCTCGATTAAATTCCAGCCGTGAGGCCCAGTTTTCGACCACTTTTTGCAGCAATTGGGGCCGTATGTCAGCATTAACGCGCCAAATATTCTCTTCCAAGGCCTCAATTGTATCAGGTTTATCTGCGTAGGCAAGCGACTTTACATAACCCCACAAAAAAAATAGTCCAGCGGAGTTAAATTGCACGATCTTGGAGGCCACGCGACAGGCACACGACGCGAGATTCAACGCTCACCAAAAGTTTCCTTCAATAAATTTATAGTTTCGTTGGCTGTGTGGCGGCATGTTTTGTTGGAACGAAAGGTCATTCACATCAACATCGTCCAATTCATGCTTGATGCATGGTTTAATAGCAAGCACGGTGAAGTTGGCTTTTACCTCACGCAAATCATTAGCGATCTCGGCTGCTTCAAAAATTTTACAAGATTTGTGGAACTCAAGAAGATGCAGATCACGTGACAGTTACTTGTCTGCGAAGATTAGACGAAGCGTTGGTGCTAAGCGTTGTCCCAGAAAGCCCTGTGCTGCGGTTGATGGAGTGCGAGGAGGAACGGAAGTCAATCTACAGTGATTCAGACGATGCGGCACACAAAAGACGATGGACAGCGACTAGAGATAGAGACTAGACAACGTGCAGACTGGGGCTAGGAACAAAGGCTTTAATGCTGTACTGAGATGATACTTTTGGGCCAGTTACTCAAACGAGCGCCAGGAGAAATATTACCAAGGCAGAAAACCCGGACGAGAATAGTTGGTTTTAGTGGATTAAAATGTCACACATCTATAAAAAAATATAAATTAAAAACATGCGCATCGTGACAAAGAGAGGCCAAGGTTTATACCAGATCCGTATATACACCGGAACTCGACCCCTATTCATTGTCGATCCATCTGTATACCATCTGTATACAATAGTCCAATTCCCTCGATCTGTGAATTTAACCATGGATTTTGAACCGAAACAAATTTCTTTAGTCCTTGAGAAACTGACCACATTTAAACCACAAACTTAGAGGTCTACTATTTTACCCCCACTCCGAAGGGCAGTTAATTTTTATGAGAAGTTTTTCATGGTTGAAATACTGACGAGGGATGGCCGCTATTAGAAAGAGGAAATTTCTATGACTTTTTTAATGTCATAAATACCGGCCTAGATTTGAGCCTAGGCTGCTGCCCCTACTATAGTCGTCGCAATAAGGAATAATATCGTTTCTGAATATTTTAAGTACACATTATAGATTAAGGATAAATTTAATATCTGAGGAAATTAAAATAAATGACGCACAATTTTCTTTTTTTATGTAAATTTTGCAATACAGTTTTGACGCCATTTGTATTCCTTGTTAGTGGAGAATGCAGCTGGCAACAAATCAATGACTCCCCTCATATGTCACCACCCTGACTACCAAAACTACCAAAAATCCAATAAAACAAAGGTGGTCCTAGACGCTGCTCAAGGTACAACCGCTGACCTGCTAATTTAACTGTTCGAGAATCAAACAGAAGTAATCTGCCTTTTGTGAGACGTATTGAGGTAGAGGGTCAAAGTCCTTGATATTTCTATGGACGATATCTATTTATATTAATCACAAGAAATCAGTATTCTAGACCTAAGTGGTCAGACTTCTTCTCTCTCGTGCGGTAAGAAATACTCTATTAAACGGATCTTCATATCGAGAAATCTAGTAAACGGAGATTTAACGAGTATTGAAAAAAGGTTTAGAATGCATTTGGTAGTTTTCATAAATTATTTTATCGTTGTTGCCTTACTGGTTTCTCTATTTTTTTCCAAGCAAGCATATTACTCTAATGCGGCCCCTACAGTTCGAAAAAATCTGTGACGTCAAAAGTATGAGTGATCTTCAAAAATTGTCATGTTAAGAGCGTAAAGCTGTTTAAAATAAAAATTTCTACGGGTTTACACAAAAGTCATTTATACGATAAACATGAATGTAAAAACAAGAATTATAAAGAGCATCGATTTTCTAACGCAAAATATCACGTAATATTCTCTTATGAAGTGGAATTAAAAACAATTGGAAGCAAAAGAATTTCCACTTATTGTTGCCGCCTTTGGAGTTTGGCAAAAACGGCATATGATCATCGAGTAGACAATGAAAGAAGCAAGCTTAGCACAGATTTAACTTTTCAATGTCTAAATCTGCTATTCAATGCAAATCTTTTGCAACATTACAATATTATATCAGAGACTTTCTTCTATTTGTTTCCCGTTTTTTTTTTTTATTATTTTCAATCAATTTCAACAACCAATTAATATTGTGAAGCAGATGGCAGTGTTAATTAATTCTCTTTGTTATTTCTATTATTACTGTTACTTAATATACATATACAATTTATTGATTTTGAAAAACACAAAAGGCCATATTATTTGTCACTGCCAATGACGCTGAAATCGCACAGCTATTATTTAGTAAACAATACATATCCTATTGACTGCAACTAATATTACTATAACAATAATGTGATAATTTATAAACTTTTCAAATTATTATTATTTAAATAAAGTTGTTATTCAATTTCACATCTCCGTTTTCGGATTTTTACTCAATTAATGAAATCTTCACACTGTATACTTTTATCTGTGATGTTAGGTATAAAAAGTGATAACTTCGTTTTACATTTCACAAAATATCCATTCGGACTATGAATAAAATTTACAAATATACTTAACTCAAATTTTGTTACTATTTAAAATAGGATATGAGACTTACTATCACAAGAGCTGCCAATTATAGCCTATTCAAAATATATTTTTATGATTTCTGGAAGGGATACTAGCGGGACAGTTATGTTTTGCCGCTATATTAAAATAACTTTAGTATAAATAAAATTTGGAGGATCAAAATAGTTTAAAAAAATTAAGTTTTTATATGTACACATAGTATCGCGGTATGCGCATAGAGTCGACCCCGCTTAACGAAACCTTGCGTAACGAACAAATTAGAAAAAAAGTAAAGAGTCTAAATTCGGGAGTACGCGAGTAGGGGTACTCCTCAGGTGGGAGCCTTAACCCCACTCCTCTGGGTGGTGACACTGAACGATATTCTACTGGAACTCAATAAAGGTGTAGTAATGGTAGTAGCATACGCAATATCAGGTCCCTACGCCTCGACGATCTGTCAAATCCTTGAAGGAGCTCTGATCAGGTTACACACATGGACCTCAACAAGCGCCGTCAGTGTCAACCCGAGCAAGGTAGAGCTAGCGCATTTCAGGAACGGAGCTTCAGTAGAATCTTGGAATTGAAACCAAAGCTTGTCCTGTGGATGTACACGGCCGAGTTGGTGCGATAGTATGGTGACCGGCACTGGGCAAGCAATATAACAACAATAAGATAGGTAGCATCCAATGTGCGGCTTGTGTAGGTGTTACACGAGCCATTAGTTCGTGATACACGGATGCGCTAAATGTGGCTCTGAATCAGCTGCCCATAGAACTCCACATTCGCGAAATTGCGGCGAACTCTGCAATCAGACTCGGAGAGCTCTTGATAAGCTCGTAGAAATATAGGAACAAACTATGAACCTCCATCCCTTGCTTCCGAGCAAAACTTAAGCTAAAGTTTCCTTCAACACGGGATTGGAGTAGAGGGAGAGTAGACTTTGCTAGCATCTTCCAAGTGGAGGTGCTAGACATTGAGAAGGTCTGCAGGGTGCTGACAAGAAAATGCGATGGAGCACAAAAAGCATATATATTCTCAGATAGTCAAGCAGCACTTTTAACATTGGGTTCACCAATGACAAAGGCTAAGATACTTAGGGATTATAAGTGAGCATTGAGCTTGGCAACCGTGTCAATGGAAATCTCTCTCGTGTGGGTTTCTGGCTATAGGAGCATATACGGTAACGAGAAAGCCGACGAATTGGCCAGGGCCGGAGATTGTCTTGATGTATCCATGGCCGAAGCAAACGAGGCACTAGGTGTAATCAAGAGAAAGCTGTACTCAACACTGTCCTCACGAATGGCAGAAACGAAATCAAACACATTGACCACTTTCAAAATCTGGCCCACTAATGAAACCCCCAGAACGGTGGGGCTACTAAATAGGTCAAGAAAAGATATAGTCAGATTGAGAGCCCCGATAACGGGACACTGGCCGATTGGCGAACATGCGACCAAAATGGGCATCCCATACAACACTCGATGTCGGAGCTGAAAATCGCGTAGTAGACATCAGACACTAGGATTCTTCCTGGCGAGCGATTTGAATAATATTTTTAGTTGCACAATGGAAAATATGAGTGGATTTATCCAAAAAACCAGATGGTTTGAAAATTAGGAATCACAATAACAGAAAAGCAGATTACAGGAGAATCAGCGTCTTCCTAGGCCACGCAAGAACCAACCAACCAAGTTCGGGTAAAACTGAAACCGCACTTTTTAAATACAATATATTATTCGTACTAACGGTAAGAGAATTTGCTGATTTAGAAAAATATCGAATATTTTGATTTTTTGAAAATTTTCATTATATGCGAATCAGCATTCCCTAGTATTTAAACTTGTATATGTATATGTTTTTTACAATACAAACATTCGTACGTATGATGATATTTATCTACACGTGTTATTTGCAATGAGAATACATTTAGTAATTTAGATTTCTACGTGAGCTCAACGCCTGACATGAGTAACCGATTACATCAAACGGACAGTCAATAAACTTAAACCGAGATGTTACTACAAGTATGTATGATGTGTCTGTATGCGAAACGGCTTGCTGTTGAAACTTTAAATTAGCGTTGCCACTTTGGTAAATTTTTACCAAAATTTTTGGAAAAGAATCCATTCGGTAAAATTGTACTAAAATATTTGGAATAAGAGAATGAATTACTTTATTGCAAATATTAAAACCCCCTTACGGTGAAGTTAGTTATCTGAGTATTTAAGTCAGACTTTACCGGTTAAATTGATCAATTTTGCTTGCACAGCAGTAGGTTAGAGGTTTATTGAGGGTTAAATTGCTAAGTTTGTGGCAAACTGCTTTGATTAAAGGAAATTATATTTTGTATCTAGATTTTAGACTTGCAGCATAATCATCGAATAATTTGGCTTGGAGGTGATACAGCAGAGCAAAGTGTTCATTTCCGCGATCTTAGATACCACGCGTTTCAAGCGTTGCATGTTCGTATCTTTTACAATAATCGAAAAAAAATTATTTTGCTTTGAAACTTCAAAAAAAATGTACATTGCCTGGGTTATTTAACTCTGTGTCGATTTCATTTGTGATCAGACTATGAAAATTTTACGCTGGATGTTCTACAAGTGGACCTAAGAGGAAAACCTAATTTGGACGAATTTTGAGGATAAGTCTTATTAAAAAGATTGGATTTCGAGAGCACTGTTTTTAGAATCTCATAAACTTTGTATTTAATATATTGCCATAACCTCGTATGTAGTCCTTCTGCTGTGGGAAGGAAGTTTTCAGTTTTAAACTTTACTTTATAATCTGAATTAAAATTAAATAAATCCTCAACACCAGGTCTGTCAATGAACCACCTCCAGCTTAGGGGAGGAGACAAAATGGATTAGTTGAGCAGTAAACGAGGATAAAACCTGCTGACAACACACAAAGAGATAACTCTTGTATTATATGATAACTTTGGAGTATTGCTTAGGATGGAGCATAAACACCACCAATAGCGACAGTTTTGAGATAAGGCGAAGAATAAGTCTTGTACACAGGTGCTACTTTGAGCTCGGTAGGAGATTAAAAAGCAGACCAAAATCTCGTTGTATAAATATCTCATCGTTCCCGTTGCCTGATATAGCGCAGAAGCGCCAGTGATATCGATCTATGGTCTCGTTCGGGAGCGCGACAGATGCCAAAGTAGATGAAATGATGAATTGTACGAGCTCTATAATGACATGAGCAAAGTCAAACGCCTAAAACTTCAACGATTAGATGATCATCCTTCGGTGGTAAAGATACTTCGACTCGGCTACCGTGAATAGAGACCGAAAGCAAGTGCGTTCTGTCTACACTTCGTGCGAATAACTCGCGTAATTTCCCAAAGGTGATAAGCGATTGGCGAAGGTGCCTAATGTGGGCGCAGACCGGCAAATGGTTGAGTACCAAAAAAAAGTAAGAATAAGAAGTAATGTAAGAACAATAGATGCTTTGAGTGTGGGGCGCAAATGCAGCAATCGATTGTAGGTATGTATGTAGCATTTGTGTTATTGTTTGAAGTTGCTATAACTCTGAATACGATCTGCAGATTATGGCTCTAACTATTAAGTACCTTATTCCTTTCAAAAAGTTGACTTCTTCGTTCTAATGAGAAATATTAAGGTTTCATTACCTAGCTACTTATTTTTATTAACATGATTTCGGTGTCAAAAATCTTATCTAAAAACCATTTTGAACAGTTTCGATCCGTTATTTGGTATTGACTATTTTGTTATGAAAGCACAGTTTGCTCTACAACAAAAACTGTATAGATTCAATCTTAAAACTTTGCGCAAATTTCAACAAAATTAAACAAACATCAAAAAACGACCCACGCAAAAAATATTATCAAAAATCAACTCTATTTTTGAGCCTCTTTAAGCTATCACTTTATTACACTAAAACTTGATGGGCTATATAAAAATGCATTCTTAGAATTTTTATTAAAATTCTAATTGAACCGTTTGAAAATTTGATGAAATCTTGTTGAATTATCCTATTTTTTGTCTATTTAGAGTAATTTGGGCGCGCTGATTACGAAAATAATATCAGTTTTGTCGAATTGGCTCTAGTTTTTCAGATAAACACTTTTAAGTATTTCACGAAAAAACCTAATTGAAAATACCAATATGGATTTAAATTATATTTTTATTGCGCGCCTGTATAAAAATAATACAAAAATAAAAAAAATATATTCTTTTCATTAATTAATTTTAAAAAAATTAAAAAAAAAATTTTTTTGTAGGACCTCCTATGATGTCGTTGCTCAGGACAATCCCGTATTAAGTTCCAGCAGTAGTCTGACATCATGTGGTCGTCCCATCGACTTTGGTATCTTTCTTCCATTATTTTTATATCCTGCTGGAACCGTTCACCTTGTTCCTCACTGTAATCGCCTAGGTTGTCCGGGAATTTGACCAAATGGCTATGTAAATAATGTAATTTAATGCTCATTTTAGCTCCTAGTTTGCGATAGTCTGGTGATTTATGATTTCCCAAACAAAATTTTTGACTAAAACAATTTTTACATTTTCGTATTCTTCTTTTAGTTGGGTACCATGACCGATTGGAACCGAAGCAAGTTTATATCCATTGTATAGCAACGCACATTTCAGACTTCTTTTTGAGCTATCTATCAAAACTTATTGAGGAATAATTAAATTAATACAACTGGTACTGGGTCATATAATTTTTTTTCATTAATTTCTTAAGTTTGGTTTATCTGAAGAACTAGAGCCAATCCAAAAAAAGTAAAAACACAGTTCGTAAGCCTGCTACTAATGTTAATAAAAACTATTAACAAAATCATGACCGCAGGTTTTTTTTTTAAATTTTTGTTACGCAGTGTAATCAGCTATACTTTTATAAAGCAATTAATAAACATTAAAAAAACGAACAAAAATTTGTCAAAATTTCGCAACCCTATTAAATTGTCCGACACTGCACATAATAAAAATAAAGATGTAGCATCTTTTACAACTTGGCTCAAAATCCTATAAAGTGATTTCAGTTATTCAGAAAATCTGTATAAAAGACCTGATTTTGATGGAACAAAAAATGTATAATGGGGTGTGATGAGAAATACTTTTATGAAATATAGATCCGCTAGGTGCCGATAGAATCGATTTATTCAGAAAATCTGTAAGTAAAAGCCGATATTGATGGCATTAATAAAAAATGCTTTTATCAAAAATCGATGCGCTAGGTAGCACTAGGGCTGAGTTAGTTAGCAAATGTAATTGCATATTAGTGAAAAATAGGGAGAGGGAAACCGGGATCACGCAATTCCAATCCTTTTTAAGCACCCATTGAATTGGAAGTAGCTACAAATTACCTTTGAATTTCCACATTTTTATGGTGAACGGGTTTGCCCAATTGTTCAACCACAATACGTAGGTAATACTTAGTTCACAGTTGTTATATAAATAAATGGACATTTTGTCGAATTTTTCTAAGTTTTGATTTGTTTTATTTAAACCCCATTTATTTGTTACTTATTTTATGTTAAAAGAACTTTTTAAACTTTTTAATGACAAGTTGTATATAATGAATTTCTAAATCCCGTAGCCAATCACAGATCGCAGGATTGTAAGAATTAGATCCCGAAATCTCAAGATTATAAGAGACGAAAAAATTACCCTAGTGAAAACACAAATATAATTTTTTTTCCAAATCTGGTAATTTTTTTGACTATATGGTATATATTTTTACTTTTAATTGACTCCACATGCAGATGCTCGTACATATAGTAAATAAATGATAGCAGATATAGAATTGTCGTATAAAACTAGTACTCACCTAGTACATACTTCGTACTCACATAAATACATACACACACACATACATACACGCTGGTCACGCATCAGCGAACTTCACGTATCTGCGCCAATTAAAATGAGCACACACACATACAAAGCACAAAGAAACAAATAAAAAATAATGGCAAAAATATAGGCTGGTGGTATTTGTATTGGCATAAAGCAGGAGAGTACTGAAGCGCAGGTTATGATGAATAAATATCAAAATAAAAAAAAATGTAGAATAATAAAAAACTACTCGCATAAAATATTACAGAAAAACCACAAGCAGAACAAGTTTATAAATAAGAGCAAAATTCAGCGTAAAAATACCTACGAAACAAAATGAGTCACAACCGGGGCATACTCGTACAAATCACAACAAAGATATTCCATAACTTTTTGTATAGTATTTATTTTTATTGTACTCGTATTATTTCTGCTTCAACAGAATTTGTTATTGTTGTTGCCATATTCGCAATGGAAAAGTTAATCGCAAGCAAAAGTCACTCACATTTTCAAGACTTCACCAAAACTCACACCTTCAGTTGGAAAAGTAAATATGTATGTATGTATAAAAAAGAGGCGGTGGAAAAAGTCGTAGAAAACAAAAAAAAAAACAAAAATGCATCTGCGAGCCTTAAACGAATAAACGAGTTTGCTTTGTGACTTGTGCTGACACGTTCGCTGATGTTCGCATAATCCGTTAAGTAAATACGCAACATATCAAAACAAATACCAGAATACTGAATATGGTGCAGGCGGTGAACCGAACGAGCAACGAAGTGCGATAACTCAGCGATGTGAGAAGGTTAGGTTCGAATGACAGTAATAATGTAAATAGCCATGGTACGCCAAACTTTTTTGCACATTCCTACCTACGTATGTATGTATGTAGTTTGTACAACCTACAAAGCTTTAGGAAAAAATGTACCACTGTATAGTGTCAACTTTGATTGTTCGGCTCATCAACATCAAATATCATTCAAAATACTACACACAACATTCGCTGAGATATCTACAGTTACGGGCACAATGATAGCAACGCTTTGACTTGATTACTAACCGGTTGTATTATGTGAAATTTTGCTCGCAGCACCATTTTGTTTCACTGCGAAAATAGAAATGGAATGAAAAATGGCATACCGTAAAGCCTATCGAAAATTTGGTGGGAGTGGGTTTGAACCCCAAATCCTCCTTTTGAGTGCGAGCCTGCTGAATGGGATTGATGCTTGAATCCAAGAAAGGTTAGCATTGACTAGGAGTGCTGATCTCGTGATCTCGCCTTGTTTTGATTCCCTGAGATGCCGATTCAAATAGCAGGCTGTTGATAATATCTTTTTTACATCAGATCCAAGACACATTGAACAGGTTGTAGCGATAGAGTAAAAATACAACAATCGCATACATTTTGTTGTTACTTTAAGGCGCTGACAAGCCAATAAAAATTTTCCCGCAACCAAGCAAACTGCATTTAATTGAAAGTAAGAAAATCTCTATTTTTTCTAATGTTTGTGACAAGATTAAAAACTCCTTAATTTGGGAATGGTACCGGGATCCCGGAATTATAAAATAACATCCCGAATATCCAGGGATAAGTTAAATCTCGAAAACTTGCTCCCCTGCCATTGATTGAGACACTGTATAGACTTTTAATGCCTTTTTCTCAACTATTCGGATTTTAATTATACAGTAGAGGATGATTTTGTTTTTTTTTAGATGTATGCTAGTATTGTTGCTTTATTCATTAACTCTGTCCCATATTTCAAATCAAATCATTTATCTAAACTAAATAGAACGAAGTGAAGCTCCCGGAAATGTATGGTCCATGCCCCACGTGTTTATTAAAATGTTGTGGAAAAATGTTGCTATCATAATGTTGTAAACATGTTGCAGACGTTCTCACAGTATCAACACAGTCAAAGAACGTATAACTATAAAAAGCGACAACAAGTTACTTTTCCTTTTCTCGTTGATCAACAGGATAGCCCCTTCTCTTTTTATTCAATCGTTTACGCATTTGGTCGAAAGAGAAGACGCAACCCTGTTGATCAACGAGAAATGGAAAATTATCGTGTTGTCCCTTCTTAAACTCGTATGTTTCTGGCTGGGTGGAGAGTTTATATACTTTAGATATTTTGGAGCTAAGTATTTTCCATTATCTCTTTACACTGAATGGAAGCACAACATATAAATAAGTGATAGGGGAAAATCGTTGAGGTATACATCAAGTTATTATCATGCCAAAAAAACTACAAACAACGTCAATGAGGTATACATAGAATAGAAAATTTTTAAGCGTCATTTATACATTTTTTACAGCGTCTCCGTAAAAATAATATTTTTTTATTTCGCTTTAATCGTTTTATTTTTAATCGCTATTAATATTGATATTAATATTATTCGAGTGATAGATCCCCAAGGTTCTACGTATTTGATGAAACCAAAAATTATAGAAAGTTTTCGCTTCCCATAAGCAAAATTCCAGAGGGATATTTAGCCTATAGATTTGGTTTTTGCTATAGACGTCTTTAAAATTGGAGAGTTTTATGAACAAACTTAGTAAAATTCGCCACCTATCATAAGTTTTAGGTAAAAATTAAAATCAAAAAATTAATGCATCGACCCCAAAAACTTTAAGATATTATAACTATCCAGAAGAAGTTCCAAAAAAACATTAGGGCTATTCACTGATTTGCTGTATTTAGTCTAGTAAATTGCAGACAATTCCTACGGTATAAAATATAAAAAACCAAAGACCTTTTGTAAATAGGGTTGCGAAAGTGCGTTAACAAAATAAATATCTGAAAACGTTACTTCCTAAATTTCTTTCTACCAATTTTGTTTGTAGCAAAAAAACAAAATTATTCAAACATTACTATTGGTGATTTGAGCTTTAAATGCATTCCGATATTAAAGCTCACTTTTTAAACCACATTCTTATCGATATAATAGTCGATTTCGCTATAAGCATTTCTGGCACCTAATCAAAACAAAAGTCAGCTGTTTTTATGCATCAGTGGTTAATTTGTCTAGGTGCGCTCACATTACGTTGTATTTATTGTAATTGTTCACTAAAGATGAATCAAATCTTGAATTACCCTATTATTTGATCGCATTTTTCTGTAACTTATAATGGGGAAGAGTAAACTTTTTTTTTACTTTTGGTTCCATCAAATACGGAAACATAAAAAACGAAAAATTGCCAAGTGACAAAAACCTCCAATTCGTATCACTGTATAGTTAATATATTTAATTTTGCTTTTAATTTCAATTGGCTTCCTCTAAAATATATGTATTTTTTTAAGCCAGGAATTTGCATCGAAAATAACATTGCATGCAAAACAATATCATGCTGCTATTTACATGCACAAAACTGTACAACTAAAGATAAAATACTAGAAAAGGGGGAGCTTCACCAGCGCACATCATAACAAAATATGTATTTAGTTGCTGTTCGTTATTAACGTCGCTCGAGTGAATTCCATTTAATTTGCATTTCTTTGCTCCTAATAAACAAAACACAAAAAACAAAAACTAAAACAATAATGAACAGCGATTTGCTGTACAAGTGTAGATATTCAACTAGAGCAGGTATGACTTACTACGAGTACGACTGGCTATATGGAGGCATTTGCCACTTGCATACCAGAATCATGACACCCAGCTAGTGATTGAATTTACATATTAGCATACAAATGTTTTGCTATATGCATTATATATTTTTTTTTTAATTTTTCATACCCCGCGCTTATACAATTTGGAAAGCATAAGTTTGTATGGAATGTATTTGGAAAATAAAATTGCAGAAAAAATGTGAGACAATTAAAAGGCAAAGGAAACATAACACCCCAAGAAATACAAGGAAAACCTTTAATTGATCAAAAAACATGAACTACTCTCCTTTTTTTTTAAATATTGTTTTTCAGTAACACTTCGCAGGAACCACCAAACAGACCGAATTCATTTGTTTTTTTCTGAAAGTGCACCTATTCAGAAGTAAAGCTTCAGCTGGGTCTGTAAAAGTTATCTCGAATTTTTGTATGGCCTACTACAATTTTCATATCCCCGTCTGAGTTGTTTTCAAAAAAGTGGAAGAAATTATTAGAAATAAGTATGAACAAAATGGAAGATTAAGGCAAAATATCACGGGAACCATTTTAACCCATTTGCTCCCACCTGCAATCGTCATTTCAACCTTTTAACCTTGGAATAGTTGTTAGAGGATAAAAATTATTCTGCGGAAAATTTCAATAGAGATCTTCTCACACAAAATCTTTATACAAAGAACTTAAAAGACCCCAACACAAATATGCCACCTTAAAATATGCAACATTTATTCAAGAATAATAGAAAACCAGATCTCGACAACGCCGGTAGCGTGCACGTCACAGATGTTCATAACACAGGAATAGCGAGAAGAAAAGGAAGGTGATAACTGCACTTTGGCTTTTATTTTCGCTGCAACTGCTACAATACAAGCTCGGCAATTCAAATTTATTATTCTGTGTTTAACTTTTTGTAAATCACTCAAAACTCAGAAACATCAACTTATTAAGAGCTATTTGTGACGTCAATCCTTCAAACGAGGCAAATACGAAGTAACGGAAGTGCTTTTGTAGTCACCTTCTTTTCTCTGCATCGTGACATTTATTTATGCTCTCCTTAATTAACATTATCCTTTCAAATTAACAGAACTATTATCTAATTTACATATATATGAAATTATTTGCTATTTTATTTTCTATAGAATTCGGTTTTAATCACACTTAAAGTCCGGGCACACTACAATATAAATTTCTTATTTTCGTCCATATTACTTCGCATAAATAAAGTGCGTCCACACTTGTCATTCCTAATTTATATTGACAATTTTGCAGCCACAGGGTTACTTCGTTCTTGGATTTGAAGGAAAGGAATGTTAGAGATTGTGTGCATTTTTAATATACATATATAAATTTTATTGTGATAATATTTTTTTTTTAATTTACGATCATGAAAGAAAATTTCTTGTTTCATCGTAATTTATGACTCCTGGGTTTACGGCTCCAAGTTCTTTTTTTTTTGTTTTTTTAGAGTTTTCTTGAAGTAAGGGTCAAAACGGCACTTTTAGTTAAGAGCTAATGGCTTAAAATGTTCTACAAAAATATTTATCGTGAAATTTCACTGTATATGTAGTTTAAAACATTCGCTCACTAAAGATCTTTTTAGACCAAATCTGTGTACGATTAATGTAGAATTCTACAAGAAACAAGATAAATGCTCTGTAAATAGTAAGAAAATTATCAACTCTTCTAAATTCCAGTGGTCAGTTAAAGTTTTTCCTACAGGGTGGTCATCGCTCTGGAATTTGTAAATTAAGCTAATAAAGCTAGTAGCAAAAATCAGCTTTAAATGCAGTTTACACAACACATTGGAATGGCGTTAATGGAATATTATTTGCATCGGTTTATATAGTAATCTCAAAACACTTCAACACAAACACATGTTAATTTAATTATTTTTTACGTCAACCATTTTTCACAATAGAAACAAATGGTTTACGGTAATTAAATTGATATCACAAAACTAGGGTGTATTATTTCTAGTAAGTATATATCCAAATTTCGAGATTTTTCCTACATAAGAGTGGAGCTATAGCAAAGCGTAAAAATAAAATTAATTGAAACGAAGTCTGCCTCACGGAGTAAATGAAAAATATGAACATGATTTATGAATGGTATTCTTTAAAATTTTGGAAAATCATATTTTTCACCTTCCATACGCCCGAGTCGTAATGGATCTAGTGTGTTTTCCCTAATGCGAAGGTTAATTAGTTAATTAGTTAGAAATTTATTGTCCGATTTTACGCTAACTAGCTGGAACGTTGAAATTGTCAGCATAGGTCGCTATTAAAATCAAACGAAAATTTGCTTTTATATTTCAACTTCAAAATCACAAATTTTCAAGAAAAAATTTGTCTGCATGCATTCATATTGATAATGTAGATGCAGATATTGAGTTACTTCGTAGCTATTTCGATAGAAGCTGGATAAAGTTTAAACAAAATCAAAAGCTGCAAAAAATATATTGAAATTCACAATAAATCCAATGGAGTGGAGTATAAATAAATGTTGCATATTTAAAGTTCAAAAGTAGTAGGCCATAAAAAAAGCGAGCTAACTTTTCCAAATCTGTCGGGTTTTTTATTACTGAAGAGGCAAAGTGATGTTTTTAAAACAGGTGATGTCTTCTTTTTTCATTAGATTTGTATTTTCCCTTTGCGGTACCAAGTTAATAGGCAAATATAATAAACATTTAAAGACAAGAGAGTTACCACTTACTTAGAAAGTTAGGAAAGCTGCATTTCGAAAATATTTTTGAGCAAGCCTCTCCAAAAAGTATGCTAATTCAATTTCGAAATTAAATTAAATGATACGACATACATAGTATTCAAACGTAATAGGCTTAAAAAGGTGTCATAATAAAAATGTTTTCAAAGAGGGTTGCCCCCTATTACAAGGGTTAATTTATTTTAGTTATTAAGTTAACTGAGATATTACCATACTGGTGGCAACGCAGGAGTATATATTAAAATATTTTTAAAGGAAGGTTTAATGAAATATGGGGAAGAGATTTAAAGAAACTTCATTTAATAAATATTTGTTAAAAGATTAATTTAGCTCAATTGATAAGCAAATACAATATTTGTATTATTCGAGTAGGTATGTACATATAAAAAAATATTTTTGCCAATGGTTTGAAAAATCACATTTATTTAAAATATAGACAAGTTATATGAAATATGGGCATTAAGCGGTTCATCTCGAAAAGAAGGTGCATATCGATCTTTTATCAGGGTTGCCACCTGTTCGAAAGGTCAAATTTCAATACATTATAAACAAGTTATATGAAATATTAAATTCTGGGTGTCAAACTGTTTGTCTCCGCAAGGAGAAAGTTGATGTTTACATATACTTTGGAGAGAGATGCCACCTGTTTGAAATGTCAAACTTTATTACATTATGCCCAAGTATATAAAATATTAAAATATATGTGTCAACCCGTTCGTTATGCTGAGGATATTGTTTATAGTTAACTATATTTTAAAGAGGGTTGCCAAGTTCTTGAATAGTTGAATTTAATTAAATCATGCGGGAGTTATATGAAATATTAAAATGTGGATGTCAAACAGTTTGTCTTGGAGAGGAGAAGATTCATATCTATATTTTGAAAAGGGTTACCACCTGTTTCAAAAGTCCACTTTTTGTAATTAAAGAATAACAAGTTAAACGAAATATTAAAATTAGGTATCTAACGGTTCATATCGGCCAGAAGAATAATTTTATGAGAATCGTCACCTAATTGAAAGAGCGAATTAAATTAAATTACAAACAAGTTATACGAAATAGTAAAATATGGGTGAAGAGAAAGAATATAGCTAACTATGTTTTAAAGAAGGTTGCCACCTGTTGGAAGTATTAGATTTATATTCATATACAAGTTATACGATATGAAATGGTCAAGTATGGGCGTCAAACCATTTATTTTAATTGAAAGTGTAAGTTATACCTCTACAACCCTTTGAAGAAGGTATAATTTAATTATAATATACCCAGTAAAATGAAATATTAATACTCGTATATGAGTGTCAAACTGTTTGTCTCGGCGAAGACAAAGCGCATGCCAATATTTTTGAGAGAATTGCCACCTCTTATGTGGATATGTAACCGAAATCCTTTTTAAAGTTACATATGCAAATGCAAATTAATCAATAAATATAAGCAGGACAACGTTTGCGAAATTTTTCTAGTCTTATTGTACTATTATTTTAGAGGTTTGAATCAGCGCAACGATACCTCGCTTGCAAAATTTTTGTATTGAAAAATTCCGTATTTTTCACTGTGCTGTGAATCTCAAATGAAAACCAAAAAAATATCTCAAATATCTACTCTCATTTCACAGGAATTGTAAACAACAATTTTTACGACATGTCGGTAACGCCCTTGGCTTATACGCCCTCGTCAAACATAACATGTTGGACACAGCCGTAGCTGACATAATGCTTCGTTTTTTCTTTTGTAAATAAAGATGCCAATTTATATTAACAAAAATCTATGTCGGATAGGCAGTTATACTCAAAAAAAAAAATTCAACATACATTGTAGCTATGCGGCAATTCATATGCTACCTGCCAAATTCAATTGCGGTTGCCGCATTGCAGCCTTCCTGTCTTTCCATAAAACACACACTCATACAGAAAGCAAATTGCATGCATATAAATGAAAAAAAAAACAAAAAAAATCTTATCGCAAAAGATAGCAACGCAAAGCCCATTGACAGCCAAAAGGCAATGTTGTTTTTTGGGTTACCACAGCCAAGCTGTAGAATCACTATGTAAGTGTGAGTGTGTGTTTGTGTGTACATATATCCCGCTGTGCATTGGGTTTCAAAAAATAAGTAAATAATAAATAAGTAAACTTTATTGCAGTTACAGTTTATCAACCTTAATTACAAGCTGCCAGACGATTCTGTGAGTAATGGAAAGTGCAAGCGAGAAAAATAGCATACGAAATGCAAACCGACAGACACAATCTCGACAAATACAAATACATATTATGTACACACACACACACCCATCCATAAACACATAAATACATATATAAAAATGTTCAAGGTAATGTGAACTGCCTTGCGGTAAACAGCCGTGTGTTCATTTTTTCTCGCCACTGATCGATCATGACAGGAAGAGTAAACAACATATCCTTAACTTATCCGACATCATTTCCCAAATGTTGCGCGGCTTGTTGGCTTTTGAATTTTAAAGGAAGATTTTCAACGCTTCTGGAATATTTTATTTATCTACAGTTACATTTTACATACATATGTATGTACGTATGTACGTAGATATACGCAGGGAACCTCGACAGGAAACAGGATGGAAAGTCATGGTTTTCGGAGATTGCCCAATACAAACGAAATCGATATGAAAGAAGGTAGAAGCATGCACTCGAGTAATAATATATTGAGCAAATATGTAGACTGCTAGATGTCCGGATGGCTAAATAGGAAGTTTCTGATTTGTTTACACACATTAGGGGGCATCACTCTACATAGAAAACAAAAAATGGGTACTGTTTTTCCATTGGACTTTTACAATTTATTATATTAAAAAAATATCTTAAGATTTAGGAGAGCTGGATGGATTTGAAATTACTCGCAAAATAGAATTTTTTCATAAATAAAAATAGTTATTCAACATTTTTCTTCCAAAATTTCACTTAAGATCGTAAAAGAGTTCACGCTTAAAAGGTACCTATGCATTAAAATATTTAAAAAATAATTTCAATCCACGGAATCATAATAATGTGATTTGTTATGCTATTTTTGAACTTTTGGTTAAAGAAAAATTTGAAAAAATTTGAATTGAATTAAAATAAGCAAAAATTTGATGGTATCGTGGGAAAAATATTTTCTCACCCCTTTTATTAATTTATTTTTTGCAAATCTCATTATTATCATTCCATTGAACACATTTTTAAATATTTTCATTCAGATCTCTTAAGGCTAAACTGTTCTATCATCTCAGTTGGTAGATTTTTAATGCTTTGAAAACTATTTTTATTTATAAAAAAAACTCAATTTTTGGAGGTATTCTTAACTTTGTCTAGCTCACATAAATTTTAATATATTTCAGTTTTTAGAGAAGTCTTAAAGAATAATAAATTGTATAATTCCGGTGGATGATCCGCAACTTTTTTTGGTGAGACACTCTAATGTATATATGTACATATGTAAAGTGATGCATTGAACCGAGGAACGGGATCCGGATAGTCGTAGCCTTTAATGAACCGACCGGTCTGGTCCCTAGAAGAACCGAAAAACTCGCCTAAAAGAACCGAAACCCGCCTTCAAAAGATCCGAAATCGGTTTCAGAAGAACCGAAAGACGTTTCCAAGATACCCGAAATAAAGTTTAGAAAAACTGAAACATGGTAACGGAAAAATACAACCAAATAATTGCAAAATAATTTCAAAAGAACCAAAAACGATTTCTACAGAGTCGAAACTTAGCTCCAAAGCAAAGTCGATTACAAAGGGACAGACCACAGCGAAAAATTATATTTTTGAATGAAAACATTACTTTGTTTTAAAAGAAATGTGATCCTAGAAACCTTCTAAATTTAATTTCATTGTGTCTTATTTTTATCAAGTAAATAATTTAACACATTTATTTATTTTCTCTACTTTATACCGAAAACATCAAACTAGCCAAAAAGCCTCGTGTATTGTAAGTACATCGTGACGTGAATCTGGTAAAAATTAAAATTTACGCTTCAATCTTTGATGTAAACTTTAAAACATGTATTCTAAAGCTCTACTAGGTAAGCCGAAGCAGAAAACCTGGATACTCTAGACATTTCATGCAAATAAAAAATAATATCGCTTTCAAATACTTAGAATAAGTGTCCTGTAAACGATTACATTTCTTCCATCACGGGAAATATTTTCGTCTAACATTTTAACCCATTAACTCCCACTTAAAAGTGTCGCTTTAACTCTTACTTTAAGAAATCACTCGAAAACCAAGATTTTGGCAAATCGTTAAAGGGTTAACATGTTTCAGAAAATAATTCGCGGCAAAATTTCTGCAGGGGTCTTCTCTGACAAAATCATCCACTTGGAATTTTCAACACTTATTTTTGGTCTCCCCTTGGACTAATATAATAAAATTACGTAAGATATATTTTTATAGAACATTTTAACCCAATTATGTCCCACAAAAGAGTCAAGTTGAGTTAAAAATACCTGGTCCGTATTTTTAAGTAACTTTCTGTTTTTATATTTTTCGTGGGACTCTTCGGTCTTACTTAGACTGACTTTGTCTCAGAAGAACGCAAATGAAACTTTTTTAGAACATTTTAAACCTTTACCAATCTCGCAATCTTTTCTTTTTCGTATAGACTTGTGATTGGATTTAGGCAGAACAACGGTTTGAAGTTAGCCATCAATAAAATATACAAAAAAATTACAATTTCCTTAAAGAGCAACAATATTTTTAGCCTTGATTCTGGTTTAACAGATTAGAATTCACTTGTTCTGTAATCAACAGTCGTGAATATTTCAATTCAAGGTTGGATGAACTCGGTCTACTATGTGAGGAAATTATTTTTTTCAAGCAAGCCTTTGCCGTCAAATTATATCTACATTAGAGCTCTCGTTTCGTGCACTCTTTTTGCTTTAATGATACCAGAAAAGTTTTCAATTTTAAAAGACTATTTTGCAAGGGCAAAGTTTCGAATTCTATAACTTTATAGCAAAAATATTAAGTATATGTAAATAATATGGGAAACTCACCTCTTCACACTGCGGCACCGCTTCACATTTTCTGCCTCCTTTACACTGTCCCAGGAATCACCAACGCCCAATGATGACATTTCATCCAAACGTTCCTCATCTTCCAAACCCGAATCCTCCAAACTTATGTGACAACTCGTCATGGTCACTTCTTTGCCATTATCGCCCACCTCAATCCAATCGGAAGTTCGTATGCGTGCCGAACGTTCAGTGCCATAGGGTGACGAGTCCGATGAGCAGCCCGAAGGGCAACGCTTTCTCGGTGTGCCAGCGCCATTCAATTTATTATTTCGATTATGCTTCTGCAAATCATCTTCATCGATATCTTCTGCATCCTCTACATTATCGGCATCGACATCTTCGGTGTCGGGATCTTGATCCTCTATTGAATTGCAACGTTTGCGTGTATTGTTGTTATAGATTGTGTTGGTGCTAGCCGATGATGTTTTCGTTATTGCTGTCGCTGTTGTTGTAGTCGAGATTTTTGTAGTTGCTAGCTTAGTGATAGGCTCCGATACTGGACTACTTAGAGGAGCATGCTCTTTTTTTATAACTTTCGGTGTTTCCGCACTGGTCAGATTCTCCATGGAAATGCTTCTGCCGCGCATTGCTGCCAATTCGGAAATGAGTATCTCATGGAAAGCCGTCTTTTTCTCCGGTGATTTTAGTATATTTTCTATTTTACCCTGTTCACTATCATTTGTGTTAATATTTATACGCGTGCAATTTTTAGCCGTCTCACCAGTTGTGACGACAGTTACCGAAGCGCCACCCGTAGCAGAACGCTGCGCAGCCAATTCTTGTGCCAATAGCGCCGAATGTTGCAGAGCAGGCTCGTGTTTCGTTATTACTGGCGACTCGTTACCATGACGTTGCTGATTTACCATAATTTCCGAAAACAAACGTTCGGCCGCATTTCTAAGATTATTCTTCAGCTCCGCTGTCTTGCCGCCCAGAAACGTATTGGCCACGCCTCCCGTATTGATAGTGGTGATATTGGCACGTGATGTAAAATTGTCGAGTGTAGTTTTTGAGCGACGGAAAATACTAACACTCGAGGTATTCGATTGTGCACCACCGTTGGAGATTGAAGTGTCATCCAAGTCCAGCGTCGCAACAGGCACCTTTACAATTTTGCGTGGACGCGGCAATGGCTGCACCGACATTGGTAACTGATCTAACTGTATCTTGCCGACACGCTCAAAATCAGCGCGCCCCAAGCTGAGACGTGTATCCTTGATGCTGCTCGCTTGTGATTGCGATTTTGGCGAGCCGCTACCCATGGAGTGATGACGACTGAGATTGACTGCGCTAGCCGCAGTTTGAACGACAACGATATTGCCGCTTCTGTTAATCACATCTGTGGTACTCGCTGAGCTAGCTGGCGGAGGTGGTGGACTTTTACCGATCACACTCTTAAGAGGCACTTTACTGACACCACAATTTTTCTCCACCAAAGTGGTGCCATCATTTTGGACGATTGTTGCTTTCGGCTTCATGGTCGGTATATCTGGTGCTTTGCGGAGCTTCAATGGCGGCTTGGTACCGATATTAGTACCTAGTCTTGTCACAGTTTGTGTAGCAGTGGACGATAATGCTTCCGGACGTTTGGGTGCAGTCATTGAAGGCGATTTATAAATAACAGTACGACCACCGCCAACTTCACTACCAACTGAGCTAAGCGATGGCTTCTTCTGTATGATCGGATGTTGTGAATTGTGCTGCATTTCAGCTGCGGTCATATTGGCAATACTCACGCGACCATTCAACACCGCCGAACTCGAAATAGAACTGGTTGCTGTTGCCACTACTGACGTGATTGTTGAACCTGTTGTTGTTGCTGCTGCTGTTGCTGTTGCTGTTGCTGTTGCCGCAACACGGTTCTGCATTGCCGCAGCATTCATAACTGATTCTCCATTGCGTTGTGTTTTCAATAAACTCGCTGCGTGCGTGGTTGCATGCGATGGCCTCGGTGGAACGGGCGGTCCAGCTTTTTTCAACGGCATTGACGGCACCGTTGCAGACATCAATGTTGCCAATGTTGTTGTTGTTGGTATGGTTGGCGTTGCCATAGCTGGTTTTTTGTTTGAGCGGATCGCGCGGATCGTAGTCTTTTTTTCTTGGTCAGCGCCTAAGTCTAGTCGTACCAACCGCTAGTAGCAATCTTTTATAGCACGTAAAATTGTATGTCAGCGTACATGTGTGTGTGTGTTAAATGCTATATGCATATATTGGCTGTTGTTGTTCTGACGCTGACGCTGAGTTTGGTTCAATCCCCGTCCGTGCTCACTCGCCAACAATATCCAACCGAAAACCTGTATTTGTAGGTCACTTTTTGCTTGCGGTTCGTTGTAGTGGCTGCACTTTTAGTGGCACTAAACTTGTTTCCCACCGCTCAACGTCTTTTGGTCAGTTGATTTGAAAAATTTACTATGGCTGCATTCGCGTCGCAACGTACATACATATATTATATTCGCAATAACGATAGAGAACGTCAGCATTAGCACCTTTACCTCCTCGTCGTCGTCGTCTGGTTTGTAGATTCTTGTCTACTCCGCGGGCGTTCCTAACTTTTGCTTTAAATATTTTACTTAGTTAGCCTGCTTTTCAAAACACACACTCGATGCGCGCGCGCGCGTTCTATAATATCAATATCGGAGGCTGAGTCTTTGTAACTAAATTTGAATGTAGGTTAGTTGGGTACTTTGCCGGTCACTTTGCGCGGTTTATTAGCTCTACATACGCTACCTATCAACAGATGTGGATACTTATAATGTACGCGTACACGTAGAGAGTGACAACTAACTGGCCACAGTCCAGCCAATTCGAACTGAGTCGTTGTACTCGTTTTCACCTACATTCATACATTCACAATTTTAGCGATAAAAAGAAAAGTTTGCTTCATTTCGCGTACACGCTTATGGAGATTCAAATATAGATTTAGGATACGACGTAGGCCAAGCAAACGGCTACCAATTTACTACGACCGCGTACTCCGTTCAAAAGCGCGGGGGGTTAGAGTTGTTTTCTGGAAGTTTTCGTTTTACTTTTTAAACTCGCGCCGTTTTTTTCGCGTTGCGCTCGTTAAATAAATAAATTACGCTTTACACTCGCATCACTCACATAGTACTCTATTTACACACTCGGTCAATGCTTAGTTGGGGTCGGCATATTAGCACACGCGCAGGCGTAGCAATAGGCAGCACTACGTCGAAACTATTCACTCGAAAATGTAAAAAAAATCGTTAAAAAAATATAAAGAAACAGATCACAAATATTGCGTTGCAATGAAAGAGCACTTCAAGTTTTCCGTTGTCGTCACTGCACCTGGGTTGCGTTTGCTGCTCTGTTATTTGTATTGTTGCTGTTGTTGTTGTTTTGCATGTACTATATTTATTGTGTTGCTTGGAATTTTGCCTATTTATAAACAACCAAAAAAAAATGCTCACATTTGTATATTTATTTATTGCTAGTTGGGTGTCAGTGAAAGGTTTTCGATTTCTTGCTTTGTTTTATAGGTTTTTATGATTTTTGCTTGAATATTTTTTCTTCAAGTATGTATGTAAATATGTATGAAATTTGGTCACCTTTCCTTTTCACCACTCCATTTTGTCTATTGCTACTGCAATTCCAATTGTAATATGTAATTTTTTTTCACGTTTTTTTTATCTGTTGCACTCATTTGGCAGCTTCGTTAAACAACACTAAAGATAAAATTTGATTATTATTTAGGTCAGGTTTGTAAAAATTTGCACTACATCTGTGTTAGGCGTAGACTTTTAACTGTCTCAATTAGTTATTTGTGCTACAATATTAACGCACACAATACATGTACATACATACATACATACATATAGACCTAGATGCTGAGCTGCTGAACTTCCATTACGCTTAATAATAATTAATTTATTTACCTTTTTTAACTTTGGTAATAGATTTAATATTAAATTTTTTATAGAAAGAAATAAAAATAAATATGATTATTTGCCATTGGAAAAATATTCAAAAATAATTTTTAAAAACTATACATTCTTTTAACTAAATGCAATAAAGTAATCAGAAATAATCAGTATTTCATTATTTTAAATAGTTTAAGCAGTTTTAATTATTTTATTATTTGTAAATATTTTTTAAAATAGATTAAGTTTTGGACGAAATAATTGCATTAATCATGCAGTTAAAAACATTGAAAACAATTGAAAATAATTATCTTAATTATGAAATTAAAAAATCCAAAATGTTTGAAAATAATTACAGACATGATAACTATTAAAAAATTAAAATAAATTAATTGTAGGTAATTAGGAAATAATAATTGATTATTTATTTGGTTTATTAATTACAATTATAGTTTACTTAATTTTTTTAATAAAATTGTTGTTATTTAATTCATTTTTTTTTTATCAGTTATTTTATTTATTTATCAATTATTTAATTGTTAATTACTTACTTTTTTTATAAAATTTTTGTTATTTGATTAATCTTTTTCAAGTAATTAATTAATATTTGTTGAAAAAATGAATACAATAATAATTTAATCATGAAACGGTTAACCAAAAAATACAGTTTTTAATTAATAATCATTATGTTTATTAAGCATAATTTAAAAATAGTGACCGAAGTAAAATATTACAAATAGGATAATAAATAAAAAGTAACTAGTACATGCACATAAAGTACTTTTAAATGGTGCTGCCAGCTTTCTGTATTAAATTGAGTAAACTCTTTTGTGAGCGAAATAAATAATAAAAATATTAATTTAAAAATATTTAAATGGAGTTGCCACCTATTTAAAAATACAAATTCGTAAAAAAAAATTAACAAATAATGCATTACGAAACCAAAAAAATGAATTGAAAATGCAAGCAAACGGTGTTTGAGAAAGTTTAGCCAGCTTTTTAAAAATACAAATTCTTAAAATAATTGCAAATATTCCATTACGAAACAAGAAAAAATATTAAATAAAGCAAGCAAAAACATTGAAGAAGTTTACATCAAAAAAAAATTGTTAGGCGTTGCCACTTGGTTTTTAAATTAATTCAGAATAAGCTAAAATGAAATGCATGAATAGAGATAGCCTTTATCAAAATAAATTGGTAAAATATCAAAATATTATACATATAAATTCTATACAATTATTTCAAAATATGATGTTTACTTATTAAAAAGTTAAAGTGTATTAAATATATAATACACCTTTAACGAGAATATTTTTAATGTTTGTCATAATTTTTTTTAAATTTTTTTTTTTGATATAAAAATGTAGTTAGTTTTATATAATAATCTGTGTAAATCAAAGTATCAAACTGTATACAAAATCTTCGAAAATTCATCAAATTTTCGAACTGATGACTGGCTTAAAATTTTTTTTTTAATTGAATTTTCATGAGCTTTGTATAAAGTTTGAAACTTAATGTACATATATAATTTATGTTTTATAGTTAACTATACTTTTTATAAAAAATATTATTTGAAAATCTCTAGGAAACAGTTGTAAAATATTTTAAAATGACAAGAAATATGCTAGGAATATCGATAACGTTAACGAATAAGATAATAATTAAATAATTAACTTTTTTAAATGAATAATAATTTATAATATAATATAATTTATGTTGTTTAGTTTAATCAGAAAGAAAACGCCGTAAATCAAAAAATATTCCAAGAATCTTTCAGTGTACCCTATGTCAAGCCGTTTTTTGAAACAAAAGAAGAAGAAGAAACGTTTCGAAAATAAATTAAATTTCTAATTTCATATTGTTAGTTTCATAGTTGCTTTGAAATGCTGGTTGCAATCAACGACCCGTAGGCGAACAATGGGCAATATGAATGGAGCACAACACGATTCATAAATGTGGATGGAAATAATGGAGTGGATTTCGAAAACCATGGCATGTTTCTGATTGTAAGTTTCATTAATTCACTGAAAATTAATAAATAATAATAATATAATCGAAAACTAGTTCAAAAGCTATATGCAGGTGATTCCGGATACTCCTTGGAGTCGTGAGAACTCCGTTGTCAAATAACCCAGAGGATAGCCCGAAATTTTGCTACAATGAAACATTGCAATATATAAAAACAATTATAAATATTTATAGTTTGAGAAAAGCTAGTACCTTATTTCACTTTCATCAAATATAATTAAAACGCGCACAATCGACAAATGTTGTCGGCAAAAATGCGATTGTCGGATCGTTTAAAGTTAGTGAATCGCACTACTGAGCTTAAAGAGAAAGCATTTTGAATGGCTGGAACTTTTTGAAAATACATATGTATTACCAATTGCAGTCGGCAAATCAATAAATAGCTAAGATGCCTCTACTCGTGTAACTAGATTTTTTAAGTTTGACGTACACTTTTTTTGCAAGTATTATTTCTACAATTTTCAACTGCATCCTGCTTCAGTAATAGTTGCTAATTATTTGGATTTTCATTATACAGCAAGGGGCATCACCAAGTATGCGTCTATCAAATGAATACAAATTACATTCTATGCAAATATATACGCGACCAATATTTTCTATTTAGTCACAGCCATATAAAATAGTGAATTACGGTAGTTTATTCTTTCAAAAAAAAAAAACCTAATCATTACTACGCTAATGACAAAACTGTGATCGGGAGATAAATTAAATGGCAGCCTTGGAATATACTTTTACATTAATTTATACAATACATCAGTGCTGTCGTTTTGACTAATAAATGAAGATTTATACCACTTACTTACACCTTTTAATATAAAACTACGATTTAAAATGATGAATACAAAATTTTTGTTCTCAAATCTTATTACAGGATAAGTTATGGAGCAAATAGAGCGCGAATGGAGGTTGCTGAAAAGTCAACATATACATTTGACCAGACCGGGGTGATTTGTATGACATAGAATTTTGCGAAAACGCGTCATCAAAATTATTATTATTCCCCTTATTATTACGAACAAAAAATTATTTTACGTTATAGGTTCATAAGAGGTTGCCAAATTCGATTTTTATGGATCATGTCAACTCGAATTCATATAAGGTGATGGTAAGGCGAATTCATAAAGCACACACACGTATTTTTTAATTCTAGGATGTCACAGTAAAAGAGAATAGAAGAATGGACGCCATTGGTTTCCGTTTTTAGGATGTCATGGGTAAAAGAAAAATATTTACAAATATAGTGGAAGAAGAAGGTATCAGCTGCTTTAATCACTTCACATTATATGAATTCACCTTGGAACATGTTCGGTTTATATATATGTAAGTACAATTTTCAACTCACTCCAATCGCCAGTAAAACAAGCACAGCATTTGAAACATCAGCTCTATGTAGAATTTTACATTGAACTCAAATATGAAGTCAGAATATTATAAAGCATACTTGTTTTTGAAATATGGACATTAAATTGGATTGAGAGCATTTTGGTTCTAGCATTTTTAAAACAGTTTTTTTCCAAAATTAGCTATATTAATTGCAAAATATAAATTTTCCATAGCAGCACAACAGCTAAGTGAGCTTACTCACAATATTTTGAAATTAAGATTGAAGCCATCAAATGACGTAGTATTTTGCACACAAATAATAGCAGTCATTTAGTTTTAGATATTTTTTTTTTACCATGAACCATTGTATTTAAAAAATTATTATTTAAAAACACAACAAAAATTTTAACTAACATTTCTGCAAACAAAAATACTACAATGTATACGATAAGGGATAAAATCAAACGACAGCACTGTTGTAGATTACAACAAAAATTTCATGTGAACAAGTAAGTAGGTACATATGTAAATAAAATTACTCAGCATTTAATTGGCAATTCATAGTTAAATTTTTGCATAGTTGAATATCTTTTTTGCAACAAACAAGTAAACATCTTTATCACTTTAGAACTGGTGTTTTTGATGAGTTACAGCACTATTAGCAATTCTTGCTTTTAAATACAACTTTGGAAAGGAATTTCACACAAACTCGAAATGTTGATTTTATAAATTCAGTAAATGCCAGTATTTGCATTTATATATCTAAATTCAAAGTTACTAAGCATTTATGTAAGCATTTATTTGTATGTATAGCCTCTCTTACGATCGGTGAACATAAAGAAGATCTTACATTTGAAATGTTTTTGGAACTGAGCATACTTTCATGATTCAATTATTAAAGGATTAGCAAATAATGACAGCTAAGTTTTGGCACTGCTTTACAAAAGGTCGCATTTAAGAAGTAAGTTGAAATGTTGCTAAATTTAAACCTCTTTTCTGAAAAGTTGGTAAAAAAGTACGGATTAGGTAATTTTAGTGGTAGAATAGAAATTGCACAATAGCGAGGCTAATTTTTTTATTTGAAAAGTATTAAAAAAAGGTAACAACAGTCAATGCACTAGATTTCTTTCTAGACTCTGTCCGGTTTTGGCATAGCACATTAAATAGGTAGTACCGGTAGAAAAAATACAACACTACCATATTAAAATCTATGACAATAAAAAGGAAACAAAGTGTGCCATTTTAACGGCGTTTTTACATGAAACAATTTAATTTGCTACTCTGCTTGACCCTACCTATTATATGAGCCTTGCCTTGAACTCAAAAAATGTAAAGTAATTAAAATAAAAAATATTTTTTGGATAAATAGCCACATTTTATATGAAAAATTATGTCCATGAGTTATTTGATACCATCTCCTGATTAGAAACATGTTTTATACATTTCGTTTTATACTGCCTGGTAAAATCTTAGTTTTGTAGTTTGAAATTTCAAACAAGCATGTGATCTCGTTGAATCTATAAATATTTATATAAAAACGGAAGGCATTGAAATTACTTTAAACTCCAGCTAATGTTCTGCACCTATGAAAACTGTAGCGCGTTTTCGTAGTCAAAATAATGTTTAAGCTTTTCGATATAATTTTCAATTGTAAAAGCAACAAACAAGCTGCAATTAATTTAAAGTTGACTCTATTGTTTTGACTATGAATGCGGTATTCGATTTCCTTTTTGTTCTCTAATCCTTTTTTTATCTTTTTATTGACCTTATTTGGGTTTTTCAAAAGCTGGTACATGCGGAATTTATTTAACTCCACGCTGGCATTTAGGTGAATCGAATTAGCGTTAAGCTTTTGCAAATAATTTTCACAGATATTAATTTTATCACCATTAAATATTTTAAGCATAGCCTCCAGGTTTTTAACTGTTATTCAAAAAATCAGTGGTTGGCTTTGTTAGTGCTCTTTTCGAAACTTCATCGAAGAAGTTAACATTCTGCCAGTATTTAAAAATATTATTCAAAGTTCACTCCAAAGAAGCAACACGGTTTCTCAACCAGTGAGATTATTTTTGTAAAGAGTGAGAGAGAAAGCAGCTTATTTATTAAAGCTTTTATTATTGAAACATGATGCGCTTTAATCTCTATGCAAAGGTATAAAATATTATTTGATTGGACTTAAAATTTTTTTAACCTCATCTCAGATGAAAAGAAATATTGTGAACATATGTATATAAATAGCAAAGTGCTTTAAAATATAATTAAAACAATTAAGGTATTCATAGTACACTTTTTAAATGGCAAAGTAAAAATTATAAAAGTCTCAACCAAAACCAATTTATGATCTCCTCATTTTGAGTTTCGTGCTAAAATTGCAATCTTTATATGTCCCTAACTAGCAAACAATAAAAACATGAATTGTCAATTTGCGATAAATCTACCAAAAAATAAAACAAGAACAAAAAAACAGTGAATACCGTAAATCGAAAAGGGAATACTTTTAATATACCTATACTATGAAATATGTTCTTTTATTAGTGAATGCAATTACGGATTATTTTTCAAATTTCGGCTAAAATAATAAGCAAAAACTAAGACACCTATTATTTTCTGAGCAAAAAATAAAACTCCAAAGATTACTAAAAAATATTTTTTAATGAAACTTATAAACGTTACGGTCCCTGTTTTTAATATTTAAACTCAGTTAATCCTCAACTTAATACTCCACACAAAGCCGCATTATCATTATTTATTCACTCAAAATCAGCCGAGGCTACTTAAACCACAAGCAATGCACAGACATACATAGATAGGTAATATATATAAATAAAAAGAAATATCAGAAAAAACAAACTCGCCTTTAGTTCAATGCAAACCCCTTTTAGACTTCAATGAGGCGATAAATGGATAAACTAGTAAAGTAACATATGAGTACTAGTAAAATAAATAAAGTAGCATGCAAATATAGTACAAACATATAGTACATGTATATACATATACATATATATAGCTACATATCTATATATATATACATATATAAATACCTATGCGCGGGCGGTATTTCGTATTTTGCCACAAAGCAATTGAATTCGTTTGAAATCAAATGCAATTAAAAAAGCGAATCATATATACATTTTATTTTTAAATTAACAAGCAATTTGAAGATTCAAACTAATGCCTATAAGTATTTAAAAAAACTGTATGATTTTATACCGTCATACTTAGCCAAACATATTTTAAACTATCTATATCTAGCGTGCGCCGCATCGCAAAAAAAGTAAAAGTATAAATAATCAACAAAAAAAAATCAACCATAAAAAATAAATTACGTTGATGTCGTTGAAAAAATAAAATTTCATTGAAAAGAAAATGAAATTATTCTAAACCATTTCTACGAAAAATAGTTTTTTCCGAGGTTAATGTCTAGTCACCAGTTAATGTCACATGAAAATCTATTCGGAAGTTTCGAAATTACTGAGATCAAGCAGGCAGACTAAACTTCTAAATATGGACCAAATGTATTCTATTACATTCCCTACATCACCTTCGCTAATTTTTTTAAAGACATTGCTTATTACAGTTTTATTTTATCTAAACCCACCGTGTGCTGCTACGCTTTAGTTTTCATTTTAGTTGAAATTTTCCAAACAAAAAAAAACACAACAACAAAAAATAGACCCCGTGATGCAATAATGGCGTTGGAAAATTACATATTATTCAAAACAGAGTGATTTTAAGCCTTTTTTAAGAAAAATTTGTTTTTTTTTCAGCTAAAGTCAAAATTTCAAATGAAATTCTATTCAGTAGTTTCGGAGATTAGTGAGTTCAAACAGACAGACAAAGAGACAGACAAAAATTCTGAAAATGGTCCAAATACCCAAATAAATAAAAAGTAATCTAATAAGTACAAATCCTTCAGAACACCCAGTAAAAAATTGTTACAAATAACAAATAAAAAAAATCGAAAAATAATCAGATAAATAATTTAAAAAAAAAAGGATATTTTCTGATAACTTTTCCTTTTTTGTTTTTTTTCTTCTAAAAGTAAAGAGCTATTTAAATTAAATTATTACTTACAGTTAGGTTATGTTATGTTATTAGACATTAATATTAAAAATATTCGCCTTTTAACAAAAACTTGTATTTTTCCAAATTTTAAAAACTTTGTGGTATTATAATTGGAAGTATAACTTTTTTACTAAAGCCCATTTGTCCAAAAAAAATGTGCAATTTGACAAGGGATGACGGAAGGTGTTTCAAATATAAATACATAAATATTGAAAAACCCCTTTGGATATTGAATATTAAAAAAAATTGAGATTTCGATTATGCAATTTTACAAACTACAGTGTGAGTCACAGGGATTGGTTTTACAATATTTAAAATTTTTTTCATTGTAATTTTTTCGTTTATTTTTTGCAATACTTCGGTTCGTAATATTATAAAAGGCAAAGAAATCAGCATTTTAAACTTTATCAAAAATTTATATAAATTCAAAAAATTTCCATCAAAATTTCAAAATTTTTAATTTGCTTTTTTAGAAAATTTTTGGGCTTGCAGTTTTGTAACTAACTTAATTTTCGCAAGTATCCAAATCCCCTCAATTGAAGTGGTTTAAAATTCCGGTGGATTTAAAAAGATTTTGAAGTTTTTCTCACATACATACATATGAGACTTTTAATAACGTCGATTTTTAGTATTTTTTTATACCTATAAATTGTATGCGCTAAATGAAAAAAAGTTTCCAAGACTAAGTTTCAAATATTTTTCAAAAATTATCGGAAATTTTATACTCTTAATATTCGTTAATACTCAAATTGAGTTACTTTCAAAAATGCATACATAAAAGTCTTTTAAAAATTCAAATTCAAAAATTTTAAATTTTGATGAAAATGTGTTGCATTTTTATAAATTTTGTGCGATGTTTGAAAGTTTGATTCACATTATTTTTTATTATACAAATCACGAACTACATTTTTATACAAAAAAACAGGAAAAAATAATGCGATTATTATTAATAATCAGTAGGACACTTATTATTAGTTTAAAATAAACGGTTTTCTCTAAAATCTCATGTAATTTTTAGAAATTTAATACTAAAGGTAATCTTTTTATATAAAGCAATAAGTATTTAAAACAAATTATGAACGTGTGAAAATCCGTTTTTATATTTATAAGGGGAATGAAAAAAAATGTATGGCCTTATTCATAAAAAATAGTAAAAAATTAACATTTTCCTACAAATTTTCGATGTATAAAGTAGTTGGAAATCTTATGTTTTTATGAGTTTGGGTCTTAAAGTTTATTTCTTGAAATGTTGTGGCTATTTTTTAAATTTAATAAATTTTTATTTTTTCGATACTAAAATCAATTTAAAAAAATGCAAGTCCAAAGAAAGTAACTATTATTTTTTTTAAATTTTCCTTTTTGATTTGAGTACTAACGTTTCTTTTTTTTATATTTGTGTCACCCAACTTTGTGTGTTACGTAACTAAGTAAAAAAAATGAAATTAAATATTTTTAATATTGTAGCTAATTCATATGAATATTGAATATCTTATATGTACATATTATTTTTAAAATTGATATACGCCAAATTTTTCCACATTAAATGTATTTCACTCGTTTGCATACTAATTGCTAATTGCCCACTTAATAATCGATTCATTAATGCAATTTGAATTTTTTATTATTTTGCGCTCAATTGGCACCTTCACCAAATACGTAGGTATGTATCTTAAATTTTTTTCCAGCTACATAAATATGTATGTAAGTAGCTGGCAAAGCTTGCCTTTCAATGGAATTTATTTAATTTAATTTCATTCTCAGCAAATTAACTTGAATTGCAATCGCGCTGAGACTGTGACAAATAAGCACACATGCACGTATACACCACACACACACACACACACACACATGAACACACAATTCATCACACAAAAGGAGAAACACACCCACAACACTTATTTATTGTTTATTATTATTTGTTTTTTTTTTTGCTCTTTTGCAGTCAATCCAAGACATCAGCTGGACACCGGCGAGTCAGCGTCCGTATTGTCTGAAATTATAAAGCCCAAATGTCGACTGCCAGTGACTGGCTTACTTAGCTCCAGCAGCAGCTGCAGCAGTCGCACAAAAAAAACAAAAAACAAAAAAAATAGATGCTCGCTAATTTATTTATACGAGTACACACTTGTGTATTGTTTCTAACTAAATGCATATAATATACTATGTACGTATGTATGTATGTATGTATATATTTTTATTGCGTTTTGTTCAATTGCATTATTATCAACATAATTTGCTTTTGATTTTTTTTTTTGTATTTTGTATTTGCTATTTATTGTTGTTTCGCTTTATCACGCAATAGCTCGCATTCGATTAACATATTGTCACATATGTATGTATGTACATATGTATATCTATGGTAGACGATTTTTTCACTTTTTTTCACAACTCCACTTCAATTAGCTTCCCATCACTATCAACACAAAAACACATACTTCGCATTATATCCACTTGATTATCAACACAATCCGTTGTTATTCGTTTGCGATTCTGAATCGACGTTAACTTTGCTTTTGTGGTGAACACTATTTATCGATGGTATCGCATCGATAACGTATTGTACCGCTTAGCACGAGCGCCCGAAACAAACTGAGACTCATCTAAGCTTACCTTCGCGGCGAACGTGCTGCGCTTGGCCATTTAGCAGCAATCAAGCCCCTCCAATACTATGGGCCCCCAAATGCTGCTACTCAGAATCAGTCTCTGTTGGCTGCCGCTCGCTCAGCAGTGCTCGCATGTTGCATGGGTGTTTTTTTTTTTGTTTTAGTCGCTCTATTGGCTGACTGCTGTTAGCTGTTGGCCGATTGCTGCATTGCCAGCCTGCCTGCCTGAGTGGCTATGATGTTGTATGTGAGCAATGGAATGGCTCCACACCACTGACTAGCCGTAAGGCTACAAATGCTCCCTCTCGCGCTCATTTTTACTTCACTTTTGATATGTTTTATTTTTATCGCAACTCCGCCGTGGCCATGCTGCACAAAAACCAGACCAAACAGTTATCATAATATGTAAGTATGTACATATATAAGTATGTGTGTGTGTGCATGTATGTGTATCATATCGCATTTATTATTCTTGTGTGTATGTGTGTGTGTGTCTGTGACTCTATGCGTATTGGTGTTCCTTTGGTTTAGCTGCTAGTTAGTTCGTAGTGTAAGTTCGTGTCTGTGTGAGGGGACGGTAATGCCACAGCGACGGAATGAGCAAACGAACTGATAGATTTTCTAAGAAACAGGTTACGTTTATTATGAAACAAAAACTACCTAATACCCGCGACTTCTTCTGCGTTGATTACAAAAGATTTTTTAAACCTAAAAGCGCAGATTCCGGGAATTTTTAAACAATGTGCCTTAATAACAGTAAAAATAAAGTCGTCTCTAAAATTAGTAGCAATTTTTGACAAAATTTTCAAGGGGATGTCTGCTAAAAAACAGCTGCAACCAAATTCAGTGTCAACTTTATCTCGACTAAGACTTTAAGCTCGGACACACTATCGTAATTTATGGCTCATTCTTAATTTATGAGGAAATTACGTTGAAACTAAGTAATTTCGCCTTGTAAAATTTGTCCATAAATTAAGATCAAATGAGGTATTTTATCATAACGAAATCTCGAACAAATCAGTGTCGCCTCAAAATTGTATCGATCGATAACAATCGAAAAATGAGTTCTCCCATAACCAAACTGAGCAAAGAGCTAAGAAACCCTGTGGCTACAGAGCTGTCATGATAAATTGGGAATGGCAGGTGTGGACGCACTTGGTTCATGCGAAGAATTTGGACGAAAATAAGAAATTTACGTTGTAGTGTGACCGGCACATTAAAGCTGGAGAACTATCGATAGTTGCATCTCGATAATTTTGCCGTATTTTGGAACGACTACCGAAATTATCGCTATAGTATTGTTTAAATTGATTCACATTTTGCAGAATAAAATAGGAATTGTTGTATATGTTTTAAATGAACTTATTTATTTCATGTATCATTAGGTTGATTTTTACAACAAAACAAAAATCTTAAAACGTTACAATTTAAGAAAAAGTTCACTATGTATATTTTTGTTTGATAATATAAGAAGTGGTTTGTTGATGAGGTTTTGGCTGTACGTTGAATGGTGGGAAGGGTTATTCAAGTGTGAAAGACGAGGTTTTAGAAACCACAGCTAATTCTGGGCTTTTTGATGTGGGGTTCGCATTTGGATCAAAACCAAACTTTTTAAACCTTTATCCACAATAGTGGTTACTTTACTCGCAGTTCCATTTTCGCAATGAAAAACTCTTTCAATTAGGAACATGCACGTATTTGAGTTGGTGATGTTAGGAATTCTCTACAATTTCTATCGATAGTGACTTAAAACCATCGATAGTTATCCAGCTCTACTATGACTAAGAGGCCTTGTTTTTAACTTCATAATGCTTATATTATTTTATAGTCCGATTTAGAGGACATTGAACTTGTAGCATACTTTTCTAATATCATCAATATCGAAACATAAATTCGTATTTTCTATTCTAGTGCCATCTATCGGTTTAATTTTACGTAATATTCTTACTTCGTCGCAGCCACATTATACGTTTCTCAAATGCTCAAAATCGGAGCATAAATACATAGAGGTTTTCTGGATAACTCGCCTCTAGCATCACCTAGCGCATATATTTTTCTTAAAATATTTTTTATTACACCAACACCATACCTTTCTAATTCATCAATATCGAATTATAGATACGGATGTTTTGAAAATCGCCACCTAACGGATTAAATTATAGCATATATGCCCGTACCATGGGTCAAAGAAATATACTGTCCAAATTTGATAGAAATCCTGTTCACCGTTTTTTGAGCTAAGTCACAACAATACAAAAACCGGCTACATTTTTTATATATGTATATAGATATCATGATTCTGTGAAGGAACGTTTCGCTTCCCTAGAGGGTTGTTTTATTTGTAAGTAACAATATTTAAATTTAATTAATTTGGATATTTGCAATGAATTTCTTTCACAATTCTGGCATCACTATTTTTGAGCATTGCAACTGTAACGATATGTGCCGTATACATATCATATTGGGGGAAACCGGTTGACTGCATGCCACCGAGTGTGCTTGTGTTAGTATTGGTGATGTGCTGATTTTCTTGAAATTTTGTTGGCCCCCAGCATTGGAGAGCGTTCGCTGTTAGTACGTGCCAGTGCGCAGTCTAAACAAATTGTACAGGGTAACAATAGAAGTTACAAATTTATTAAGTTTAATGTTAATAGTTGCAGAGAGCGAAATGTCACGAATGTAAATTTTATTGTAAATATGCGCAGGCATTAAAAGAAATTATTTACATTTACATGTGATTTTTAAGTAATTTAATATTAAGAAATTCTGAGAGGAACGCGAATAAGTAATCACAGAGCTATTAGTCTGAGTCAAGTGGAGTCTCCCTTTGATTGCTGAATAAAAAAAAAACAAAATAAATATTAATTCTCTAGAAATAAACACGTCGTATAACTTTTTGCTTTAAGAGCTAAATGCTTGAAAAAAGTATATGGAACTTGTTTAATATAAAATAGCAAGTCTTTGTATTTGTAAACATTATTTAATTTATTTGCACAGAATCAAATTTTCGCGTACTCAATTTGCAAAGCATACATTTAGGGCGATGAGAATTATATAACACACATACACCCCGTTACAAGTTTATAATACCACCACATATTGACACATTTTTTCTAACTTATTTTTCATTTATTTAATTTCCGTTACATTCGAATTAAAATACAATTCATTCTATAACAAAAGCCAAATAAACCCAAGTTTAAAAGGTTATACAAAATTTATAATAATTTAACTAAATAAATAAATAAATCTTCATCCTAACTTCGAAGTGTTTAAACAAGTTTTTACAAAATTTTCGAGCTTACAGTTTCGTAGCCCCATTGTAGCCCCATGTCAGTACACTAAACTTAAACTTTGAAGGTTCTACAAATTGGCTTTTATTTTTTACCTTTTGTTGACGTTTTTGTTTTCATGTAACAAATGAACTGAATTTATTCTTAAATGGAAGACACCCGAAATCCCTTCGGCAAGAAAAGTTTTCAAAAATGTGACGGTATATACTTTATAGGAATACTTAAATGGGCTACAAAACTGCATAATCGAAAATTTTCTAAACATTTTTTTTTAAATTTTAATGGGCTCAAAAACTGCATGCATTGAAGATTTTCTACCTAATTTTTTAATCACGTGCCAAAAAAAACTGCACGCTCGAAAATCTAGAAAAAATGTTAAGTTGGAAACTTTTAAAAATTTTTTATTTATTTATAATTTATAAAATAATCCCCAGCTATTCTAATGGACTATAACAAAACTTCACACTCGAAAATTTTATATTAATTTTTTAATCTGTTTGAAAAATTTTGTCGAAAGTTTTTAAAATTATTAGCCACAAAACTGCATAGATACTCGAAAATTTTCTAAATATTTTCCTAAATTTTTTTTATATTTTGATGAAATTTTGTTGAATTTTTTTATAAATTAAATAATCAATGACAATTCCAACTACTCTAATGGGCTACAAAATTGCATATTCGAAAATTTTCTAATCATTTTTAAAAATGTTTGAAATTTTGTTTAAAGTTTTTAAAATTACCATTTATAAAATAATCAACGATAATTCTTAACTACTTTAATAGGCTACCAAAGCGCATAATATAAAATTTTCCAAATATTTTCCAAAAGCATTTTTTAAATTTTGATGAAATTTTGCTAAATTATAATTTATAAAATTATCAACGGAAATTCCTAGCTACTTTAACGGCTACAAACCTCGAAGGTTTTCAAACATTTTTTTTAAGTTTAACATATTTGAGAAGATTTGTTTTAATTGCTATAAATTTTATATAAACTTTGAATCTTGGGTTTATATGGTTTTTGAAAGAGAATGAAATGTATTTTAATTGAAAAATATCATCGATTAATTAAGAGCGACTTTAAAGAAAATTTGGCCTTATAATATCCAATCGATTTTATATACATACAGACATAAATACACTCTACCTATGTAACTTTTGCGATGCTTGCGTTGAAACTTCATCATCATATCACAATTTTATTCCACTGATTTTAATAATTTAAATCCTTAAATTACATGTTCATTTCCTCAAATGCTCCAAAGCCCCACAAAACGGAGCCTCCTGCTCGTTGACCTCCCAAGAGAACAGTCAAAATTACAAAATGTTAAAAGAGAATGTCCGCCGGCGACAGCAAATTGAGAAACTTGGCAGAATACCAAATGTTCTTTAACTCCCAAATTCACAATCACTCCATTTCTGTATGCAACGGTGAAGGCAGACAACTCCTGCCATTGCAAATCAAAGTGAAAGAACATTAATTTTTCAAAACATTGCATTGTCTGGCGCAAGAAGGCAAAGTTCGTATCAATGCCTATCATTGCATTTTTGTAAAACATATAAAAAACATATAATGAAAGTACCAAACGAAGTATTGCATATAAGAAATGCTTGGAAACACACAGCACTATATGCCTATATATATTTTTTTCATGTACATATATGTATATGTAAAGAAAAATGCAGCCTTCATAAAATTTGTGTACATAGTTGACAATGCAAAGCTAAAAATCATAAAATTTCTTCCTTGTCCATATAAAATGCCAATGTCAAGAAAAGGATATGAAACTAATATTTATTAAGATGAAGCTCAATATTTTTTTGACAACGCCATCAAGTCAATTTTACGAGCAAAGTTTCAGTCTGCCAAACACTCGCCCACCCACCCATTCATCACTCCTTTAGACCACGCGCCGCCTAACACTTATCTCGCATCAAACCTCAAATACGTTATATGTTCACATTGCCATTTAATTCCTTTTTTTCGCGAATCTGTGGCATGTCGCCATCTGCAGCATATCCTGCGGGCTTAAGGATATTTTTGTTTGCCTACATACATTTATACTATTTGTTAGGTCCATTGTACTCACCGAGTACACACGCATAATAGCCCAAAAATGTGCCTGGTATGTGACAAAATAACGTGTCACGCGTTTCGAGCCATTCGCTTTCATTTTAGCACTCAAAACAATTCTTCTATGAAGGGTTTTTTTTTTACTTTTACGAGCATTTCCGAGTTCACTTTGCTTCAGCGGTGCAGCGGTATCCTGCAGACTTTGTCGCTCATCAATTGACACTGCAGTGTTGGCAATTGGCAAACAAAATAGCCGCAGCAATAACATCCAAACAATGGGTGATGCAGTCGCACAGTGTTGCGAAGACGGTAAAAATGTAAGAAAATTCATAACAGCATTTTAAGTAATATTTTTCAAAATAAAATTCCGCAGTATTAAAGGGAATTGTTCAAATTAGAACATGATGTTTTTCAAAAAAATGCATCAAAAGCTTTATTTAACTCGCTTATTTAACTAGCTTGGCATCTTTGCATTCTGCATCTCGAATTATCTTTTCCAGAGTGCACTTAAATTCCAACCAGATCCTCGCCGCGCTATTGCATTTTCGTTTCGTCCAAGTCGGCTTATGGGGCCTCGGCTCCGTCATCATTGGTTGGAGATTCGGGTTCATCATCTACAACGCTTTTCGTGCCACCACTTTTAAAATGCATAAAGAAGCCTCTTCTTCTCTTGAAACATACGTCATGCTTTCTTCATTCGCAGCGTAGCTCTGTGGGAAGTAGTTGTATTTTCCGTAACGAGCGAGAAATGCGGTCCACAGATATCGTTATTTAAGGTGGTTTTATAATATATTATATTTGGTAGATTTTGCTAATTCCGAATTTATGATATTTTGTGAATCAGAAAGGGAGTCACCATTGAACATTTTGGATTGAAATTTATAACCTTTTATCATATATTTGATTTGGTGATGGGCGTGTCTAATGCGTGTCAAATTTCATTTTTTGACTTTTTAAGATAATCCAAAGGTATATAGCAAATTTCTTAAAAATCGGAGCACTTTTAATTTTTTCGCCTACTAGCGATTTATACCATATTTCATATGCAATCTTTTCACGTTAAATGAAGGTCCTATGACGAATTATAACGAAAGCGGAGAACTATAACTATTTTTGGCCCCACCTTAGATGCAATCGTGACACTGTGCGTTATCGACGTTAACTAAAATTCATTGCGAAAAAGTACAAATTGTGAAATGCTTTATATTTCTCCGCATCGTGTATGAAATCCCTGCGAGAAATGTTTTTTCTATTGGACATGTACTAATTGGTATATGATAACTTAAGATTTGTTTTGCTAGTTACGATAAGTATTTACAGTAAATGAAGTCAAAATAGAGTACGAGTGAACATTTGATGACCTCGGAAATGTTGATATTATTCAAACCTGTAAACAGTAAAACTCCATTTAGTACTTACAGTAGGCTTTAAATGCAAATTGCAAAGCGCTCGGTTGTAAAAAAAGTTCTTAATTTTTTGTACTGTGAAATTTGAAGACACTTTTTTAAGGTTTGAAGGGGTTGTAATTCTAATTGATTAGAGGAACACTGCCTACTCCAAATTTCGCATTGACACTCTAGAGCTTGGATTATTGCGTAAATCACCATTTTCGATAAGTTGGAGTATTCTTAGGGTTTACCTTTACTACGGTCAAAATAATGGGGGAGCGGCATTTTGACTACTTTTTATTGGGTTTTACTCAAAGTTTTCTACTTTTTCCAAATTTGAAAAGTCTTAGGGGATTTCTTTTTTGAGTGCCGAGTTTTCAACCGCTTCTTACCGGATTCGCTGCAGTAAGTCAGTTGAGCAAACGAGTTGAACAAAACAGCTCCATACTTTAAAGATGAAAGTAGAATACAGGCTGTAATATGTAAAAGTATTGACAATTGTCTCTGAAGTTTTGAAACTGTTGGAGTATTGTGATATAAGTAATTTTTCACACGAATTTTTATAGCTAACTATACTTCCAATAAAAATTTATATTTCGCTATGATCGATCCTATTGTTTTCAGCGCAGTCTGACTGTGATTGTAAATTTGCATATTTTCGAATTGCAATTTCTTAGTCACATTTTCTAAGAGGCCATTTCTTAAAGGACTCCTTTCATTCAGTCGTTTTGGATTGTAGACGCCCAACTCTATCCGTCTTATGTCTGCCACTTTTTCATTCATTTTTAAGCACGATTTTACTTTCTTGTCGATTCTATGTGAACAACGTAGCAACAATACAAAAGTACAGTCAACTCATATTAAAACAAGCTCGCTTTAAAATGAAAGAAAAACAGTTTAATATAGTATGGAAAATTAAACGCATTCTTAATTATATTTATTACTTAAACTGGGTGATAAGTTTATAATCCCTTATAAAACAGGTCTCCAGATATTTAAGATCAAGCCCAAGATTTCCAACTTCGAGTTACCAAAGATGAATAGTCAAACACTTCGATTATGTAGTCAAGCGAGATATCTAGGAATCATAATATATCCTAAGCTGTGTTGAAAAATTAACATTGAAGAGAGGGTGAAAAGAGCGAGCATTGCGAGCGGCTTTTTGGGTAGAAGTAGGGTCCACACCCACCCGAAAATATTCCGTTAAACTTAAAACTTATACATTTGATTAAAGTTTACTGTAGTCCCTTCAAATATTCGTCTATTCCTTTGGTTGGCCATAATGCCGTCTACTATGTCCTATGCTTTTTGTACAATACAAATTTTACGACAAACACTCAGCTATTGCACTTGCTTTGTGCCACTCAGCCACTCACTTATGCATCGCTTGATTTCCACCCCTTTTTTTTGGCAGTTCCCTTTATTAAACACATATTCTACATATGTACACCTGTCTTTCAAGCATAGACAGTGCCAAATTAGAAAAGATTAGAGTACGACAGCTATTGGTATATCGAGAATCCTTGCTGCTACAGGAAACCTTAACAATGAAGGTTAAGCTTTTGTAAATACGCACGTCGGCTCTGGGTTAAATGGCTTTTAGCAAGCAAACTCTTGCAAATAAACGCAATTTCGTGCATACTTATATTGTAGGATTGTAGGTAAAATTCTGGTTTTGTTTGTGTAAAATATACCCGGATTTGCCTTCGTTACGCGTATGGATATGTGGCTGGCTATATTTGTAGCTAATTCTATTTACCATCGAGCACTTTTCTTAAATCTCAAGAAGCCATACTCGATATACTCGTCAGTCCTTGGTATTCAATACTCTGTGACAGTTGGGCATAAATACATACATATCGAGTATACGATTGCAAGATATGAGGGGATAACTTTTAAATAAAAAAAGGGATATTTTAAATATGTTAGGAATTATTTTAGGTAAGATTTTAATCCTTAAAGAAAAATAAGAATCAAGAACGGAAGTGTTTCCCAAAAGCTCTATATTTATGTACCACTCTCCCTCGCTCTTTCTGCTATGAATATTAAGACGCCAAGTAAGTTGTTTTGTATGAATTGATAATAAACGACTCGGTACCAAACGGCTCGAATATACATACCAATTTCGGGGTCTCGCGACATAAAGTATTACTTGGTATTACTGTGCTGTCGAAGGCGGATTTAAAATCGCCAAAGATATGCTTTGTTTCAATTTATTTTACTCAAGTCTTTCGAAGATTTGGTGAATGGTGAACATCCCGCCGGTTGCGGATTTACCAGAGTAACAAACACACCGATTGGGCCCAATCAGTTCATTGACATTAGCCTTTAGTCCTTTGCAAAATGCGGTCGACAAAACTTTATATACTACTGGCTTTTACCCTTGACCCCGCTCGCACTGTATTCTATTTAACGTCATGCTTTCGAAAGTAACTGAAACGAATAGTCATTCTGAGCGAGAGCCAAGCAGGACTCAAGGCGCTAGCCTCGTATGAGGTGAAATCCTCACTAGTGCTTGAATGCATAACACATTGCAATACTAAATCATTGGATTCCAGGCCATCGAGGCATCGAAGGTAATGAGGAAGCTGATAGATTAGCAAGAGTGGCAGTTCTAAAAACACCTATAGGATCCGAGCCTTTCCTAGCGATAGGACAACATACTATTAAGGAAGGGCTAAGGATAAGAAAACAACTTGAGCGAAGAACACTGGCAACTTGAAGCAGGGTTACGTCAGGCGAAGTGTCTACTGGGCGGATACAACCACAAACGCTTCAAGCAGTTTATGCACCTCTCGAAGAATAGTCTGAGGATGCTGACAGGCTTTCACACAGGACACTGCAGGCTGCGAGGTCATCAGCACAGGCTTGGAATATGGTCGAACGAGTCTTGTCGCTTTAGCGACTCGGCTCCGGAGACCCCGATGCACCTGTTGTTTGAGTGTGGCGCTATCTCGAAAAGACGGCAAAGGTACCTGGGCACGCATAGTCCAGCGAAATAACATGTACGCTAGTTGCCACCAACTATCATATTAGACTTCTTAAAGTAGTTGGTATTAGACGAGATACTGTAAAGAGCAGAGGGCACAATGGATTTTTAAAGGTCGATGTGTAAACCTCAAATATTTATCTATCTATCTGTCTAACTGAAAAGGATTTTTCTGATTTTCTCTTTTATTTAAGTTTTGGCTATTTAAAATTCTTTATATAATTTTAGTTCCTTAAATAAATAATAAATAAATAATCAAAACTTGTAAATATAAAGTGGTTTTAAAGATATGGCCTGCACCTCAATAAAGGCAATACTTTTAATATTCTCAATTGCTGGTAAAGGTATTTAAAATTTAAAAAAAAAGGTATACATAATAATATATATTATATAATATAATTATTTCTTTGCAAAATACATTATAGAAGGTCTAACTTTTTTCTAGCTTTCTTTGTTCAAAAGTTATATCGAAAAATAATTAAAAAATGAATGAATCAGTGGCCCCAAATCGATATGGATCAAAGTAATATTACATCAAGTGAAACACACACATGCTACACATTCAGCTAATTAATTTGTATTTAGTTTTTCAATTATCTTATAAATTTCATTTAAACAGGGGCAATGCTCTCCAAAATACTTTTAAAGCTAAGCTTTCTTGCCCCTCTTTCGATTGACATCAATACTTGGAATTTCAGTTACTTTATCAATTAAATGGAATCAAAGTTTTTGAAATGGCGATTTTGAAAGTAAAATGGTTGAAACTTTTTTCGTTTACTCCTTTTTAATATTCTATTTAAGTTATTAATTTGATTGAATTTACTTAATTTAACAGCTAGCAACCCTCTTTAGAAACATTTCCGAAACAAAGTTTTCTAAATCTTTTCCGTTTTAGTTAGCTTTTCAAAACATGATTTAACTCTCACACGGTTGCCCTCTTCAAAAACGTTTTCGAATAACCTCTTTGTGTCTAATATCTCCAAATGAATTTTTCAAAATATATACTTGAATACTGCAACTTACTATATGAGTGTGAACCAATTGTTCCAAACACAGAAAAAATGTGACAACAAATTACCCGCTGTAAAATTGGTTTTAATAAGCAACAGGCTGGTTTCTTTCATACGAATATTAAAAGACATTTGCATTCAAATATTTTTAATAAACCCATAAATTAAAAAGTGCCCTTTTAGACCCGACGATTCGTAAGGGTTAAGTGTATTCTTGGAAAAGATGTGGGAAATAATATGCCAATCAGTAAGAACGCATCTACTTAGCCATGATCAATTTTTCCTAAAAGATTTATTAAATTCCCCATAGTGCGATGTATTCTTCCTCAATTTCTTATACTAAATCTATATAATTAAGGATTTTTTTATAATTCAAATTCAAGCATATTGATAAAAACACAGAATTAAATAATTGTATCAATTTTTGTAGCTTTTTGTAAACCAGATGAGGAAAGGTAAAACATAATCCTATATATATATCTAATTTCCGAATGGAAGGATTTTCCGTCATCCCTTATCAAGTTTGGTTTGGAGACCAATTTATTAATATTTATTTTTAATAATAAAAATTAAAATATATCTCAATTCATCAATGGCATTCAATTCTTAAAAACCAAATACATTGGCCGAAAAATTCTTATGAATAAGTTTTGACATATTATTTACTTTTTATTACAAAGTCTCGATTACGATGGCGTCACATTTATTTCCTCTTCTGTATTTATATGGAAAACAATGTATTTGGCATTCGGTGGCAAATTCTTTGTTTTGGCACACAAAGCCGTTGGTATAAGAAACCAAATTATACAGCTATTCAAACAAGAAGATATTATTTATAACCTATACATAGTGTGTGAAAGCAGTCTTTGGCAATCACAAAACCAGACAAAGAGATCGAACGATTGAGTTTCGTAATAATGAAATGTTTTTTATTTTAAAAAAGGTGTTTTAATTAATCCGCTTTCCAAAGTAAAATAAAACGTAAACAAAGAAAGACTAAGGTGGTTTATTTAAAATAATCTACGAGAGTGAGTCAATAAGTTTTGAAAAATTTAAATAAACAGCATTGACTGATCTGCCAATATGGCAGCCATATGAAACTGACAATTACTACATTTATCTAAACTTTAAGTGTAATTAAACCTAGACGCCGATTTATACCCAAGAACTAATACTTCAGCAGCATTCACCATGAAATCAAGGACAATTTACAGCAAGTAAACGACCGGAGTAACAACCGTATTTTTGAACCTGAAATCGTTTGACCTTGTTTATCGATAAACAAAAAGTTCTCTTCCATCATATCAACGTTCTGGCTTATGAATTCGTTTACAAATTGTTCCTTCATCAAGCATATTCTTAATGTTTAGCATCTGCAACGACTCCATCTCCCTTTCCCCTTTCCAAACCACATGTGAGATCTAATCAGCAGCTATTTGTCCTCACCGAGCTGAGGTCTGCTGAAGCCAGGGAAGGTGTATAGCTGAGCTCTCGGAGCCATCCAACGCTAACATAGGACGTGTAGACATGAACTCTGAAACGGGGTCTGAAACGGTGGATCACTAATTTCCTCTTTGGTCAACAATCCCGCATCATATCTAAGTAGAGAAGAGGAAAACAAGTGACACCACATTTTTGTTTAACCACTTCGTAGTAAAGCTTAAAGATTTCTTCATTTCATAAAACACCTAACTTCACTTCATCATCATTGTTGAATTTGTTTTCCTTGTTAGTCGGATTTCAATCTGGCGAATGAATAAAATTCACTTGCGACCAAGCCGAGACTACCTCGAAGAAAATGTAAGCCACATTTTTATCAAAAAAAAAAATTTTGTAATGCAAAAATGTAAAACTTCCTTCCGTAAACTTTTAGATCTTACTACAAACGTATGTACATACTTATATCTCGAAGAAACGCAAGAAGACAGTTTCTTGCTGAAAAACATTTTTCCCAACACGTCTGAAGACATTTCCACAAACAATCAGACAAAATTCAGGTCTACATAAAACAAAAGCTAGATCCGAGCAATTTCGTCGCTTCTGTAAATTTCGTTCCGTAAATGATGTTATTGAAAGGATATCCAGCTTCCTCGTGGGCCCCGTATTGCTCTGGCTTAGTTACAATCGCCGCATTATTGCAGATGTCATTTTCACCACTCGTTACCACCGAAAGTTTTTAATGAATAGATTCTTTTTCTAACATATGCATATCAAAAAAATTAGTGCTACTGTTCGCAGCTTCGTCATTGTCACGTTGTTGCTGTTGTTGTAGCAGCTATTCATAATCGTGCTAAGATCAGTTGTTCCACTAAGTGATGGGAGGTTTAGAAAACGTGCTGTTTTGAACGGGTTTCAGGTAAAGGGGTGCTAGATGTGTTGGCTTTTGGCGGCGAGTGAAGAGGTGGTTAGTGCCGACACGCAATTCTTCAAATATTGGACGCAGAAGTTTCGTATGTCGGGGTCAATTCTGGATAAGTAGAAGTTTAACCTGTTGCAATATCTGGAATGCAATGGCGCGGGTCACGCAGGTCTCTCGCGACAACTCAAGCTCTTCGTCTAGCAGTGGTGATTGAGCTTAGAACGGATCGGCCAATCGCCTTGTATGTTGTAAATAAAGTTGCTTTATCTTTGACACAAGTACTGCCGCCTAGCGACTTGAGAACCTTGTTGCGGTATATTAGTGACGATTCCACATGAGTACGGGGAGGATAAGAGCAAGCTATCGGAAGTAACCCATAAAAATGGTTGAGTTATTAGCAGTTGGAATTTGTATGTCATCGATCTGTATCATGTTTTGAACAGTCGCAGTAGATTTTGAATGGGAATAAATACACCTACATAGGTCTAAATTTGGTATGGATGGTGTTCGTGGTAGTGTCCATTTTTACCAAGTTGAATGTTTCTTCTTCCCTTAGTAAAATAGGTTATATAACGAATTTTACCTTTATTAGCCGACCACTGGAGTGATGTGAAAACATTTGGACACGGAAATATCCTCAAGATCACATTGGCCATCCGTGTATTGAACAGATTTTAAAACTTTCTTGTTTTTGTTTAAAATTTAATTTTTTTATAAGGTACATAACCTTATCATTTAAAAATTTGTAAAAATTAGAAAAGTTGAACAAACTCTCATTAAATCAGTAAGTCATTTACTTTTGATGTAATAAAGTGCAAGTTTGAAGTGTCTAAAATATTTCCAATGAAATTTGACATTATAAATAGTAGTATGGGTTTTCCCCCATATAACGAATGCTAGATATGGAATTTTCATTTATACGGGCAGCATACTAAATTGAATGGGCTATAAAATTGCATATCCAAAATTCTTCTAAAACTAACGTTGAAAACTGACGGTCGAAATTTGAATGAAAATTATTCGAAGTTTTCCAATTATTTTAAAAAATCTGAATTGCCGTTGGTTTGATACCCGAATTCATATAAGGTGATTTTATTAGAACAAAAACAAAATTTACATCTACATTGTTCTTAGTTTTTTCGTACCGATTGTCAAAGTCAATTAACTACTTCTATCAGAAAGTGTGAGAAATCAGTTCCATGACAACGAAAACCAATGGAATGTAAACCAAATGTTTCAATTTGGCAATCTTTACGCTGTTTCGAATCAAGGCGAATTCATATCAGGTGGTGTTATAAGTACAAAAACTAAAATTTACACTAACAAAATATACGCACAATGACAGAAAGATTTACAACAAACACACCATTTTGACTTGACGTTCACCAAACGAATTCAATCATCTGCTTGATCAACTTCACATTCACTTGATTCGAATAAAAGAAAATTAATGAGTTGTTGTGAATTCGCCGTTGCGGATATTTTAAATTTTTTAAAAAAAAAAAAATTAAATTTAATTAAGCCCAAGGCACATTAAACAGATAGTTAGTAGCAGAGGAGTAGCTCATTTTAATTTCTTCTTGTAAGGGAGGCGCTGAACTGTCAAAGTTTTTATTGACTCTTCATCATCTTATGGAAAAACAGAACACATGCGATTATTGTATTTGTTCTACTGATACCAATTGTTCAATGTGCTTTGATAAAACCGTGAAAGTTTTCTAGACCATTCAATACACTGAAAAAATAGACCGAAGAATATGTTTCATTTTGTTTTGTTTTCTTCAAATTCCCACGCGATTGCGCAAAGTTCTCTTCTAAATTAATAAATACCTACATACATAAAATGAAATATGTTTTCTCCAACACTTTTCTTTTGCGTCAATTCATTTTCCTCAAATCATGCGCATTTTCGGTTATATTCGGCATTTCACCTCCGAGTGAATTTGAATATTGTGCCTATCTGAAACTACCGTGTGAAGTGAAAATTTCCGAGTGAAAGTGAATTACAGAATATACCCGATTATTTTGACGAGGTGTGCAAAGTTTCAATAGGGTGGTAGTACAAAAATCCATTGGGAAAAATTCTAATCGGAATTTTAATGCTCGCTCTCATGTACTTGAAAGACAATTGTTTATTTAATAATTTTTTGCATTCAGCCATAACTTTGACATAGGAAAGAGAAAAAAATTCCTAGGGGATAGGGGATTTCTATTGGCTTGATAAGAAAATTTGATCACTTTGTGCGACCTATAAATATTTTTTTTATTAACAAAAACTTGGGATTTTTCAGTATAATGTTCAAAAATCTAAATGGAGAAATTTCATTAATATTTTGCAAACTTAGTAAATTTTGTTTTTTTTTTTACATAAAAAGGCCCACTTCTTTCACACCTATCTTCAAATGGTCGTACAATGTAAACCCACCAACAATAAAAACCAATAATTTTTTGAATGTAGTTTAGATTACTTCTCACTTTCATGACGTTTACGTGGTAATTTATTTATTAATTTGTAAATTGTATTTGCGATTTTAAGTTTAATAGTTATAATTGTAATTAGCATATATCCATTATTTATTTCAGTTTTGTTGCATTACTTAACACTAACAATTAAACTAAAGTTTTTTGCGGATGATTTTTCCGGTTTTTATTTTGTTTTGTTTTGTTTTTTTTTTTGTAGTTTTGCAATTATTTTAATTCGCCTTGTATTTCAAACACACATTTATTTTAAATTTTAAACGTTGTAATTTGTAATGGTCGTACACTAATTTATATGCATGTATTTTTGTATTTTTGTATGTATGTGCCTTTGTATATGTACGTACGTACAATACGTATATTGCAATTCAGCGGAAATTGCTTAATACAAAAACAGACCGTTTTTATTGATATTTTGTAATTGTTTCAAAAATATTTTACACTGATATTTTGTTTTAATGCAAATTTTTAAATGTTTGATTCAACAACGCAACCATTTCTATTGCTTCAAAAAAAATTAAAAAAAATTATATGTTTTTAAACGAAATAGCATTGCTACACAAAACTAAGGCAAAAAAAGAAACAATTATGCACAATTGATATACATATGTATGAATGTACATAATTAGTACGAAAGTGATGCAAAACCACAATATTAGCAATAAAATTTGACTAAATCAATAAAATTTACTAATAGTAAGATTAAACGTACATTTGCATATATGTAAGTATTAAATGTTGTTTTAAACAAAAAAAAAACATGTTACAAATTCATTTGCAATTTTTCTTTTTATTATTAAATTTTAATGCATGTATGATGATTTTATTTTGTTGTTTGTTGTTTGTATTTTTATTTTTATTTCTACTTATGATTAACGTAATGTGTTCTTTTCTGTTTTTTTTTTTGTTTTTTGTTTTTTTTGTTGTCGTAATTATCATTTCCATATTGCACTTGAAGCCAGTGAAGTAATGAATTCATGGAGAGGAGGGACCTGATAGACGACATTTTATTTTTTTTATTTATTTATTTCTTTCATTCTTTCTTTTTCATTGCTATACAATTTGATGCTATTTCAAATGATAAACTTAAATTTATGTAATCACTTTTAGGCGATAATTGGAAACAAATTAAATACAAAGTAATTGAAAAAAAAATTACAGTTTTATGTTAACATTTATTCTTTTAAATATAATTAAAATGCTAATTTTTAATTCAATAACTGCACGCCGCAATAAAGCATAGCCCAACCCAATTTTATTTAAATTTAATTAAATTTTTTTTTGTTTTTTAACAACTAAAATAAACTCTAACAACTTGAGAATGCGGACGACAAAGCCAAGTGAGTGGAAGCTGGCTGAAGTGCGAGATTTTGTAAGTATGTATGTATGTAGCTGATGGTAATGAAAAGCAGTAGACAAGAAACAGTTTTGATTAAACGATTTTCGAAATATGTATTTGATTTTCAGTTGTGTAATAAAATGTATGGCATTTGAAATCGTTTAAATTTAAATATTTTTTTCGCTAGCTTATTTTTGTCGCTGCACTTATTGACCTACCTACCTGTATGCACAATTAATACAGCTGTAGTTGTTTTTTTCTCTGCGCTCATAACAATTTTAGCTTCGCTCAGCTTATGGTAGCTTAAACTTTGATTGAAATTCTAATCTGAATGCGACTTCAACGCAACATTTAATTAACTTGTTTTCTAGCTTAACGCATATCCGCAAACTTTTAATTTTTTTTTTCATTTCTTGTTTGTCGATTGGTTTAGAAATTAAGAAAAAATATAAAATTGATTAATTTCTGAAAATGTCAGATGAAAGAGTTGATCTACAATTCTTTGCCAAAAAACGTTATATCATTTTCCGATTTCATGCAATGATAAATTTTGTAAAAGAGAATGCTATGAGAATGATTGGATTTTCAAAATTTCATAAACTTCCTAATAATAACTACATTATTTATTTGTATGTATTGTGTAATACAATGCGCACGACAATTGATTTCCAAATATCTACTTATTTTTGTTTTATTTAATACACAATTTATTATAATTTCTGAAGCCATTTTCAGTTGGAAACTACAGCTAATGTAATTTATTAAAAAAGTATATAAAACTAGTTGATAAAATGCAGAAAAGCTATTGTATACCAAAGCGTTCTTGTGTGTTTTATTTGTTTTATTTATGAATTTGATAAAGATTAACAAAATGACGTGTAATGCTTGTGAGGATATATTTTTTTTTTTTTTTTTGAAAATCAACAGAAGTTTCCCTTGAAAAAAAAAAGCCAATGAGTATATAAAAAAAAAATGGTTTTAATATTATGTCCACGCTACTCAGTGGATATTTTTATTTTTTACTAAAAAAAAAACAACCTTTATTAAAAATTTTATAAATTTTATAAAATTTCACTTTTCAACTTCAATTCAGGTTAAACTTTAAATTGGCTTACTTGCCCATTGAAGCAATTTACGACAATCTGCAGCTTTTTCCACGAAAAACGTGCCGACTTAATGCAAACTAAACTCGATAATTAATGTTTTCTTCTTTTTAACAAATTTTACAACTAAAAACCGTGTTCACACTGCGTAAATAACCATTGCAAATTCCAAATGATTTTAAAAATATTATTTGAAGAAAAAAAATCACATAAAATGAACCTACAACTACGAATTCCTAGGCCGTATGCAACTTTGCACACATATCACTAAAAAAAAAAAAAACCAAAAATGTATCATAAAAAATCGTTTTACTAGTTTTTTTAAGAACTATTTTCCTAGCCAATAAAATAAACTAATCTTTGAGACCTGAAAATTTCATTAGTAGAAACGTAACTAACAGTGTAAAAAGCTTATTTAATTAAATTTTCAGTTTTTTCCGAAGCTTTTTATGCATTCCGATGGAATTGGAGCAATTTCTTCAAATCTCAGCAAGTACGCGTCAATAACTTGCATTCAGAAGAGTCAATGTTACTTACATTTTGCGACTCGAAAAATTTAATCACATTCGAATCGATTCCTATTTAATGTTTTGCCATCGAAATGCTGTAAATCTACATATGTGTATCAAGTGTTGCTGATATTTTATAAAATTCTAATCAACATCGCACTTGAAATTTTTATGATAGCTTGCGCGTTTAGTAGAAATTATTTAACTAAATTTTTTGTTTAGCGAGCTCCGTCTGAAAATGGCATGCACACATCTACATTTTTATATATGTATGTTTGTATAATTATGCATTGCTTTAACACTTTGCTTTTTTATTAGCTTCCAACACATAAATTTTAGCCTAAACAACTACTTATCGCATTAATTCGTTATTCAATAATTCAGTAATGTTTATAATACTCATTTAAATTACACACACACATACATGAAGAGATTAAGAGAAAAAATTGTTTCTTAAAACCTTGGTACACGCAAATCGCTCGCTAGTAACATCGAAACGATGCGCTTACTTATCGCTTATCAGGTGCCATCTACATATAAACGGTATAAACGTTATATACGGTATGTACTATGTATGTATGTATGTATGGCTGTATTTTTTGAAAAACACTTTTTCGTTATACTGAAAATCTTGTCTTGATTCAATACAATTCGCTTTGCATCGTATCGCATCGCATCTCTTACGCTTCAACGGTGAAGGGATCACGCGAATGATGTATTTTCAAATGTTTATTGTGATTGGTTTTCGTTGTGGAACTTTTGCCGCAAATTGTACACTGGAATGGCCGTTCGCCTGTATGTATGCGTCGATGTTCGATAAGATAATAATGCCGATGAAAGGACTTTTTGCACAGGTCACAGGTGAACTTCTTGTTGCCATGATGTTCGCGCCGATGCCGCATATAATTATATTTTCGTATAAATTTGCAACCACAATACTCGCACGTATACGGTTTGATTTGTTTGTGTGCGTTCATGTGATTCTTGAAATCCACTTCGCGTACAAATGCCTTGGGACAATGTTCACATTTGAATGGCTTAGCGGTGCGATTTGCATGCACCCAAGAATGTATTTTCAGGTTCCATTTGGTCGAAAAGGATTTACTGCAAATTGCGCAATCATGCTGCGTATCCATCGAATGTGTGGCCATGTGCGCCTTGATGGAGGATTTAGCAAAGGTTTGTTTGCATAGCGGACATTCCATTGGTTCGGTATAGTCGAATTTGTCGGAGTGCGCTAAGCGAATGTGACGGCGCAATGAGTTCGCGTGCACGAAACGATCACAACAATGTGGGCAACATTTCGGTTTAGCGTCGTGTGTTTCCTTGTGCCAAAGAAAACGCGCTTTCGATGGCAACACTTCACCACAATGGCAAACGTATTCCTTTTTCCTTATTATCTGCTTGCCATGCCGTTTACGATGTTGTGTCAAATTCGAGTAGCGTTTGAAGTACTTGCCTGCAGAAAAGAGAATAAATAAATAAATTTATTTGGCAAATATTCTAATTGCACATCTCTAAACATACATAACTACAGTGACTCAAACAATTGACCACATGTTGTTTTTTTTTATAATATTCGCAATGCTTTTCATAATTTTGTTGCGTTTATTTTTATAAAACTTTAGTTCGTAATAAGGCAAAAGGTATATAAATCTGAATTTAAAACTTTTTACAAAATTTAAAAAATGCAAAAAAATTTCATCGAAAATACCATTCAAACTTTTTAATTCGACTTTTTCGGTTTTACACTCTTTTTTATGTACACATATAACGTATGGATTTTTTATAAATATTTGTTGATTTTTTAATATGTTATCTTTCAATACGTTATCTCGCTAGGTGTCGCATGAGTCGAGATATTCATAAAATTTTTACGGTTTTGGCGAAATTAAAAAAGGTATACTACTACATCTTTTAGATCCTCTAGATGGCGTTAGTGTAAAGTTATTCAAAACATCATATTTATGGACCGATTTTGGATAGAATGAATAGAAAGGTATACTGCAGGAGGCATTAGAAATACTTTTACGAAAAATGGATTCGTGGAGACGATATATTCAAAATATCATACTTTTTAGTCTCTATGAAACTAAAAACGTCACTAGCTTTTTAAGAAAGTAAGAAGATCCACCAGGTGGCGCTATATTAGAGATATTTCAAACTCTCCTATTTATGGTCTGATATCCCACTATATTTTCATATCTGTACATCTTCTATTAATATTAAATACAAATTAATGTGATAATCAAATTTAAGGCTTTTTTAAATTCGCTCGTAATACGTTTTTAAATATTTTATTAGTCTAAATTTATGGTTCCCTTCGACCTTTATCCATTCAAAAAAAAATCGCGAAACCCCCTCGATTTCGACCTTCTAAATCAGCAGGGTGTTCAACGATAAGTAGACGAACTTTGTGATCATATTATAGGTTAGATTTTGAAATCAGATAGGTTTCCAAATTTCCAAACCATTTACTCTGACGCAACATATACCATCTAGGTTATTTAATACAAAACAAAGTGACTGCAAATTCTTTACTTACCGCATACTTTGCACTTGAGTGGCGTATGACCGGTATGCATTCGCATATGTTCCACTAACGCGCTACGCACCACAAACTTTTTGTCACACACATTACAACCAAACTCTTTCCAACCCAAATGACGTTTCAAATGCAATGAAAAATTCTTCCAACGTTGAAACGTTTTGCCACAAGTAAAACATTCGGCGGGATGTTGGCTCAGATGAGCATCGTATAATTTGACCGATGTAAAATTACGCCGACAAACATAACAGAAAAATATCGACTGTTCAATTAGTTTCTGCTCCATCTCACTCAGATTATGGCTATCTTTAAGTGTTGAAATATTATAGGATACCAACATACGGTAGAGTGCAGCCAATTTCGTAGCGGGTGTAGTCAACGCCAACGGTTGCAGTGTAGGTTTCGTGTCAACTGTATCACTAACGCCATCATTACCAGCACCATTTGCATTTGCACTGCCTGCGGGCAGTAAAGCCATACTTGGCTTGTCATCTTCAAGTTCTGGCTTGGCCTCAATGCCTTCACCGTTGCCAGATGTAGAAGCTGCTGCAGCAGCAGCAGCAGCAGCGGCCGCCGAAGATGCCGCTGTTAATGGCTGGTATGCATTGTCCACCTCAATTTTAACAATATCTTGTTTGGAATCCTCCAGGAATTCCATGCTGTCTGAACGAACAAGGGAACTGTTATAGCCATCTGCCATATTCACAATCGCAATATTGTCGACACCACCAGCGGTTGGGTTAGTTGATGAAGTAGGAGCCGCTGTTGCAGTCGCCGTCGCAGATACCGTGGTAATCGGGCGTTGAACACAAATCAATCGTCGATTTTGACGCACATAATTATGTTGGGTTATCATATGCGAATTGCGATCTTTAAGTTTTGGAAATTCGGCTGTACAATGTGTACACTGATATACTTTCTTTCGTTGACGCCTCTGATCCGCACCACCCAACGCAGCGTTGGTAGCGTTGACAACACCTGCTGGAGTGGCGGTTGCTAAGGCATTCGCCATAAATGCTGTAGATGTCGGAGCATTATCGCTATGCTGTAACTGTTGTAATTGCTCATGCGCCTGCGACTGTTGTTGCTGTTGCTGTTGCTGCTGTTGCTGTTGCTGTTGCTGGTGGAACAATAACTGTTGTGATGTTATTGTAGCGGTTGGTTGTATGCGTGACATTCCCGTTTTTTCAATACGACCAATAGCACTGCTACTGCTGCCAGGAGTGTCACGTTTTCGTTTCTTTTTATTAGATGTTGATGTTGAGGGTACAGCATCTGTATGTCGTGCGAAGAGTTGGAAATTACTATTGCTGGCGCCAGTGCCATTTGCTGCCGCTGAGGTAGTTGCTTCCAAAGGAAGACGAAAATCAAAGCTAATTAAAGTTTAGAAAATTGTAGAGTATTAGATTAAAACAATGATGTAAAAATATATATGAATGTAGACCTTACCTTTTGCCTGAACGGTTCGCAGCGGCCGTATTTCCTGTCGTAGCAGCTGAAGCGCTCAAATCCTGCACGGTGAAATACTCATCGTGGTTCCAACCATTTTCATGCTGAAATATCCCCGGGAAAGTGGTTTTGAAAAATCGGGCAGAAATCTCACCGTACATCTATAGTTATGTAGAGAGAAATATAAAATTAATTATTACTTTCATACATAAATTCAACGTAGAGGCATAGTAAGGTTATGTGAAGAAGAAGAAGATTGTACTCAAAGTACAAAAAAATTTTAATTAATTTTGGAAATATACATAAATATCTAGCAATTTTAAATAAATTTTAACTACAGCTTGGAGCAAAAGCAGCACAAGGCAGACAATTTTTGAATCAGCATAAATTCTCTGTGCTGGCAGAAGTTGCATAGTAGAAATATTGGATGTCATTCAAACACGTTTCCATTGTACGGCCATAAGTGTTGTGGTTATAAAAAACGATTTTCCTTACTTCAAATCAACTAACCATTAGACTTGGAAATATAATGTAGCTTTTCAATTCTAAGGTGTCAACAGCGTCACCTATAGTTTACAGATATTAACGTTCATCTTACAGCCCACTTCTTAGCTTATATCAACTTTGAGATTTTTCTTATAATATCGTTTGAATGTGAAAAACCTGAACTTCCCTACATCGGATTGACGTTTTTTTTTTACTACAAAGACGCTATTTATGTTTCTTCTTAGGGCCTGTACCAATCGATAGAAAAGTTCTATGGTGAAAAAACTTTTTACTATGGTGAAAAGGTAAGTGTGCATATGTTTACGGTATTCTGCTTGGTTATATTTGCTGTCAAACTTTTCACTAGCCCTGTCGGATCGGCAAGTACAATTTAATTTAATTTTTTATCAAAAAAAAAAGAAAGCATTCGCTCCCTTCATTTTTGTTTCACTGGTTGGTTTTCTGGCGGCCGCCGTACGCGCTTCATTCGGTGGGTCCCGGATTCAAATCATCGCCGGGGCAATTAACATCATCTAAAATTATAGAAAAGTTTTTTCTAATAGCGGTTGCCCCTCGGCAGGCAATGACAAACTATCGAGAGTTATTCAGCCATGAAGAAAAAACTGCTCACAAAAAACATTCGCCGTTCGGAGTCGGCGTAAAACCGTAGGTCCCTCAATTTGTTTTACAACATCAAGACGCACACCAAAAATTGTACGAGAAGTTATTCCAAAATCGCTTAAGCGGTTATAGCGCCAATTAAGTAAGTAAGTAAGGCTTTCTCTCAATTGAGACGGTTTGAGCTTTTGAGCTTTAGTGAAAAAATTTTCAATTATGAAAAAGGTGCATTTTGTGACCTGAAAATGATGTTAATGTAACCTGTTAAATGCAAAGCAACTTCTACAAATTCAATTAGCCGCAAAATAAGCCGATATAAAAAGTTTGAAATGTTAAGTTTTTTTCAAGTCATAAGAAGTGATGCTATAAATGTCTAGCTGAGAATAGCCACTTCAAAGTTAGGCTGAGAAAAATATATTCGTCAACTTTACACTAATCAAAGGATATTGGATAAGCTTCTTGATTTCAGACATACATACATCCCTATTCCGAATAGAAACTTGTTGCGAGCTTCTCAAATGTCATTTTAGAATTTTGAGATTATCACGGTTTGATATTGTAAAGGAATCGTTGAATATAGTTTAAATGTCATAACTTGCTAGATGAGAAGCTGATTATTTTTAGAATTATCTGTTTATTCTATTTTGGTGCTCTCATTTATAAAACAACTAAATAAAGCATTCCAGAGATATCAAAACTGTTAATATTTTTGTATGCATACTTTTAGGTTGAAGGCAATGAAATCAACAGTTTGAGCGATGTGTGGTGACGAGCAGGACGCTTATATTTTATATATTAGGATTTCACGGCTAACTTGGTTTTGTTCTTATTCAAAACTACCTTCGAATAATGTTTTTTATAAGATTTTGATACATTTTTTATAAACAGAGTTCATTTTGCAACAAAAACCATATACAAATCCAAATTTAATTAAAATTTTGTGCAAATTTTAGAAAAAATTAACAAATTTCCATTAAAAGCTTTTTATCAGAATTTTTAATTAAAATTTTGAGCACTCATTATATGGAGAAAATACTAGAGCACTTGTATAAAATCAACTAGACGGCCATTCGACTAGTCGATTAACAACTTTTTGACGGTTGATAGTCGAGTAGGAAGTATTCGATTAACGGTTCACTTTCGACTAACCGCTGACCATCGAATAATTAAAATGAGCTCTAGAAAATACACAAGATCAGCAAAGACAGTTTCAAAAATCAACGCAAGTTTTGAACCACTTATAACTTATATGTACTTTATATACTGCATACCCAAAAATGTTCGGAAAAACAATTGATTACAAAGTTGAAATTTTTATGAAAATTTTTTGATTTTTTTACAAAAGGTTTGAAACTTGGATTTTTATAAGGTTTTTATTGTGGAATGGGCTATATTAAAAAAAAAAAATTTAATTAGATTAGAAACAAATAAATTTTAAAATTTGTGAATAAATCCCTGGAGCCCAAAAGTATTAAGTTATGTATGTATATTTAAAACATTTGCTTATTGTCCTGAGTAGAAAAAAGTTTGTAAATAAAAGAATTTGGGAAATATATATATATATATATATATATTATTTTAAGTATCACTCTATACATACAGCTTATATGTTGATTTTTTTATATTTGCAATCTTCAAACCTTTTAATCAGAGTTTTTAAAAACTTTTGAGTATGCAGTTTTTTCGTTGATTTTTGAAAAAAAAATTTTAAATTATTTTTTTGAACAGCACAAAAAAATATTAACTTCAAAAAATGTTGAAAAATCTACCCGAATTTTTACCCACGTCAGACTAGCACATTATTATGCTCAAACTAAATTAACTCTAAAACTATGTACATACCCGAAAGTTTTCTAAAAAAAAAGTTTGAAAATTTCTTGAATTTTTGTACAAAGTTCGAAATTTTGATTTGTTTGGCCAAAAAAAAAACAACTTAGCGTGAAACGTATTGCAAATGTTGTAAATAAAATCACCATGCGGTCAGTGAATTTACGCATCGTACGCATCGATAAATATCTTAATACCATTGCTATCACACTTACCGGTTGACTCCAAGAGTTTTCAATATCGCAATTGCTCTCCTGTCCGGAAATCTCACCCTTTGCCGGCATTTTTTCATCAGTACGTATATTCAATGCATCTGCTGTGCAGCCACCAGCCAGACTACTCTCCGTGGCGGCAGCAAACGACGATGAAGTCGAGGATGGTGCACCTGGCATGCCAACTAAAACCTCGCGCTTACAAGTATCCAAATCCAAGTATTTACCAACATCACCACCATCTACAGCAGCATTGCAATCGACGCCCAAAGCTGCTTCGAAATCAGCATTCGCTGTGGCCATTGCGTGATGATACCAATGTGATGCAGTATTTCCTATTTCGCCGCTATTGCCATGAACGCCACCAAAATGATTAGTATGCGGCTGTGGCTGCTGCTGCTGCTGCTGCTGCTGAGATGAACTAGTGGATTCGTCCGTATGAACAGTATTGCTACCCGATGCAAGCGTTGCAGCTGTGGTCGCGTCCTGTGCCGCCTGTTGATATATGGCAGAGAAATTACCACCTTTGGCATCGGTTTGTTGTGCACCACCACCGCTGCCATAAAGAAAACTAAATGGATAGTCGGTGAAGTTGTGATTGAGTTGATGTTGCTGATGATGATGTTGTTGTTGTTGTTGTTGTTGCTGGTTCTGTTGGTGCTGCTGATGTTGAACGGCACTTAAATCCTTGACTTGCGATGTGGTTGTGCTATTTGTAGCTGTGGTGGGTACATCTGAAGCCGATTGTGATTGTGAATATGATGATGAAATGACGACTTCTTGCACATCGTCATGTGCTATAAATTCGTCTTCGCAACGCAATGCGGCATGTGACTCAACGCTGTTTGTATTGGTGTTCGTGAGACTCGCCGGCGGTTTCGACTCGTTCATTGAGTTCGAGGTGTTTGAGAAAATCGAAGTGGCAGAGAGAAAATTGGTCATGCCCGAATGTGGCGATGTGCGTTTCTTTGAATTCGCAAAATCCAACAGGACACGGGCATCATCATTGGTTGTTGTATTGTCGTTAGAATTGCTTACCTCTTTAATTTCCTCCTTGAAGGGCTGTAGATAATTTGTTTGAGGTTCCTGTTCGGTCTTACATTGAATGATGGGCTCACAATTATCAGCACTCGATTTTAAATGATGCTCCAGGATACTGTGACCTAAATGATGATTGCCATTGATTCCCGTTCTATTTGTATTGTTGGTATCGTAAGCTGATGTGCTGGGTTCACTTTTTATTAATTTATCGGCTATTGCATGTTGGATTTGCTGTTCTTTTGGTTGTAGCTGTTCCAGTTGTTGTTGTTGGGGTTGTTGGGGTTGTTGGGGTTTCTCCTGCGATTCCCTTAGTGCCTTGGAAGAGGTTGTTGGTTGTTCGCATAGCGCTTCTTCGTTAATTATTTGGGTTTTTACTGCATCAATATCTCTATGCTTATTCTGGTTGTGGTTGTGGTTGATGTTGTTGTTGTTGCTTTTTTTATTGTGGTTGAGGTTAGCATTTGCTTCAGTCTTTGTTAATTTTGGCTTGATAATCAGCTTCTTTGGGCCCCTCTTTTGCACTGGCAGTGAAGTCGTTGGAGGCGTTTGGGTAGGCAACTGTGACTGTACCGCCGCCGCCGCCGCCGCCTCCACCTTCGGCTCTGGTTCCAGCTGCTGCTGCTTCTGCTGCTGCCGTTCGTCTGTATGCGCCTGTTGCTCCTCTTGCAATTGTATAATATGTTGCCGCGACAAATCTTGTATAATTATTGATGTAATTTGTGTTTGATTTGATGTTGCTGTCACATCACCGCACGTACCTTGTGATTGTGTTGTTGTGGCTACTGGAGCGTCTATGGTTGGATGCGTTAGTTCCTTAAGCGGCTGCTGTTGTTGTTGTTGTGATTGTTGTTGCTGCTGTTGACTAGTTGTTGCCATGCGTATAACGCTGGTCACATGACTCGAGCATGTTGCTGCTATTGTGGCTGATGACGACATTGTTGCAGTTTCCGTGCTAGCGTTCTGCATTTGCAACATTGCGGCGCTGGCAGCTGTTGTATCATTGTCACTGTCAATTATTCTAACTTTATTGCTACTACAATTATTTTCAACTATTTTTTCAGTCTCATTTTTGTTGGCGATTGTAGGTGGTTCGATTACAGTTGGTGCTAGAAACTCGCTAAGCTGTGTTGGTTGTTCAAAATGTCCTTGCTTCGGTTCTTCATATGTTTGTTGTTGTTGTTGTTGCTGTTGCTGTTCATGCTCCTGTTGTTGATACTCCATTTCGTAATCATCATCATCGGGTGGCTCCTCTTTTTCAACTTTCAACAAAGGTATTGGCATAGTGCCCGACATGGCATTACTTTTCGCTGATATTTTGCTAGATGCTATTATATTGCCAACCAAATCGAGATATTCATCCAAATTTAACTGCACATCACTGAGCACAGTTATAGTATTTTTTGAACTGCGTTTACGCAACGTACCTGCTGAATTTGGACTTTGATTGGGATTTGACGTTGATGAGCTTGGCGTCACATTGGATTCGGTATAATTGTTTGTATTTGAATTCGAAACAGCGCCGTTATCGGTGCTTATTTCTGCGCTGCTGACAGAATTCACAGACGCACTATGCGTGGGTGTCGTTACATCGCAAATTGTATTACCGTTGCTGCCGCTGCTAACGCTCGCTGCTACTGATGATCTCTCATCACTATCATATGCATTTTTTTGTACATTTCCATCGGTGTTTGTAGCGCTCTTGTTGTCACCGTTTTCTGCATCCTTTGCATGTGTTCTCTTATGCGAGTTGGATGACTGTTCACTTTTTTCTTCTCCATTAGTTTGCGATTTTAGGGGTTTTCTCGAACTGCCAGCACAATCGACATCCATTGGTACAGCTTCATTTGCTTTCGTTTGTTCGTCGTCGGCTGTAGGTACTCGCTTGCTATCGTTGTCTTTTATATCACTCACATCTTCGTCGTCGTCGTCGTCGTCGTCATCATCGTCATCATCTTCATCGTCCTTCTCGTTATCTTCATGTATGTGCAATACACTTAACGGTGATTGATATATACGCTCGATCACTGAAAACTCACCATTGTCCTTCTCAACACACTCGACAATGTGTTTCGGTGTTTCTTGTACTATAAAATCACCATTGTCACGTTCCAAATAGTGCGCCACCGGTGATTCAGCGTAACGCAATACCGAGGACGATGAAGGCGATTGGGACGCCGTCATCAGTAATGAATTGTATGGTGAAGCCACTTGTCTTATACCACCAGCAGATGCAATGGCTATAATGGCTGGTGGTGGTGGTGGTGGTGGTGCTGATGCTGCTGCAGTTGCTGTAGCGCTGGCTGCTGTAACTGAAGGAAGCGACTGCATGGATGTTGTGCTCCTAACCATAGCGCTGGACTCAGTGACATCTGTTGGTATACGTTGTGGCAGAGCTAGCGACGATTTGATCGAGTTGCCAAAATGTGGCAGCGCATGTGGTAAATGTTGATGCAGTTGATGTAAATTGGTTTGTGCCCGTATGGGTGGTGGTGGCGGTGGAAGTAATTCAGTAGGTTTAGTTACTTGCGATGTTTTTGCGCTTAGGGCCGATATATTTGCGATTGTTTGTTGTTGTTGATGATGATGGTGTAATTGCAAAGTTGTGGTGATATTGGATGTTGCTTGTGGTGGCGGTGGGTGCATGGATGGACGCTGTTGAATTTGTAGTGGTGGCTGTTGCAGCTGATGCTGTTGTTGTTGCTGTTGCGGTTGCTGATGCGATTGCTGAGAGTGCATATGATTTTTATCACCAGTAACTTGTTTATTTTTATTTTGGTTATGTTGAGATCGAATTTGACTTATCGCTGTGCCATAAGCGGGCGGTGGTTTCTGATGTTGCATATGCGTCGATGCATGAAATGGGAAAAGCTGTAAAATAAATGCAAACAGTTACAAAAAATATTCGAAATCTAATAAACTTTCACGTGGTACGATTTAAAGATGTAAAATCAAAAAAATCTTAAGTAGCTTGGATTGCAGAGAGAATGGAATTAAAATAACACAACTTTGAATTTTTGAAATATTATGAGTTTACACTCATTTATACAGTGACTGAAACTACTGACCACGGTGTGTTTTTTTAACGTTATTTCAGTATAAAATTATAATTCGTTATATAACAAAAATCACATAAAAAATTTGCAAACTTTGCAAAAAAATTTATAAAAATTTCATTAAATTTTCAAAAATGTTTAAGCCTAATTTTTAGAGTTTTGCAACTCAATTAGTTTTAGCATAATAATGTGCAGCTCTTGAATGGGTAAAGGTGTCGGTTGAGTTTTTAAAATTTTTGAAACATTTTTTTCTATAATGGTTGGATTTTATATACACATACATATGTATATGTATGTACTATGTAACTGCTGTTGATTTTTTTTCAGCATTCTTGCAAAACTTCTTCCACATTAACTGGCATGCGTTAAATGAGACAAGTTTCAAAAAAAAAAAAAATTTTTTTAAATCATCAACCCACGTTTTGAGCCACTTCAGACTTGCATTTTATTTCGCTACAATTTTTATGAGCTACAAAACTGCATACCCAAAAGTTTTCTAAAAATTCTGATTAAAAATTGTATGAAAATTTTATGAATTTTTATAAATTTTGCACAAAGCTTAAAACTTTGATTTAAATAATTTTTTAATTTATATAGAATGAGCTATGTTTTTCTAAAAAATTAATCATGAAAAATATAAATAATAATAAAATCAGCATGTGGCCATCAACGTTTGTGTAACTGCAATTACGGGTGCAAATGTATTGTATATTGGAAATATTAAAGCAAATTGATTTTAAATAAAAAATACTTCCTTTTTCATTGAGCCGTTCAATCGCTGTTGATGTAACACAACCAGCTTTTTAAACGTTAAAGAATTCTTTCAGAATTTTTTTCAAATTTATAACTTTTTGTGTCCACGTGAATCCCCTAATTTAGTTTTGCAAATTAATGAATAAAAAAGTAGCGTACCTGCAGCGAAGGCGGTGGTGTCGGCAAAGCTGTTGAATAATATATTTTGAGGTTCTGTTGCTGCTGCTGCTGCTGATTGTGAGTTTGTTGTTGCTGTTGCTGATACTGCTGTTGGAGCTGTTGATGTGGCTGTTGGAGCGCATGCATTTGAACATGACGATGAGTAGCAACATTGCTTGCAAATAGAGTAGCTGGATGTGATGGATGTAGCAATTTATTTGACATTTGGCCAACCACTATCGGCATTGATACCACTGGTGGGAGAGGTGGTGGTAATACAGTGCGTTGTTGTGCTATTGCTATATTTGCAGTTGCACTCTCCATATCGTTTTGTTTTTGTTTCCGCTGGTGCTGCTGCTGTTGTTGTTGTTGTTGCTGCTGCTGTTGCTGCTGCTGCGGCTGTTGTTGTTGTTGTTCTAATTGACTTGGTGGTAATTGTTTTTGTTGAGTTTGGTGGTACCTATTCGCTGCAAGCTCTTCAAAATGCCCCGGCAGAATTTGCCCAGATCCGCTTGGCATTGCTGCTGCGGCTATAGGTGAAACCTTAATTTTTTCTTTACCACTACCAACACTCTCGGACTTATTCTCCACCACATTGTCCTTTACACCAGCATCTTTTGACACTGCACCGGCACCCATATCAACTGGTGTTTTGACGGTCGCTGCGGCTGCTGCTGTTGGTATTGCAACGGTTGCCGCTGATGCTGTGGTTTTACTTATAGCTGGTAGAGCACTAAACGCAGCTGTAAAATTCAGACTATTGTTTTTTGTCGATCCGGCAGCAGATGCGAGGGAGGATGAATTACTTGTTGTTGCTGCATTACTGCTTGCATCCGAATCGGGAGCAATAGATGCTGGAATTGGCTTTTCATCCGGATCTGTTTTAGCTTTAGGCTCACCGCTGCCACTCAGTGATGCTGCAAGCGCGCTACTTGCAGCTGTGCCACCAATGCCCGAAATTGTCATTTGCACAAGCGCTTTAATCACTTGTTCTTTAGGATGAGTCTCCAAATGGTCCGAAAGATTCATGCCAGCATGCAGAAATAGTGTGCATACTGGACACTGTACGTTCTCCCCCATTTTGAATGTGTTTTTTTTTTTAACTATGCTTCGTGATCTATATATTTATTCGATATAATACGATAATGCTACTGCGAGAATTCTTTGAAGATGATTTGGCTTAAAATCATAAAATCGGTGCACTCCTGTGTAAGCCCATCTTCGTTAAAACATTACAAAATTAAGCGACGTCGTTACACAAATCTAGAAGGATACAAAAAATAATATTGAATTAATAGAACAAGATTTTTTTATTTGAAAAATCACGGATACCGTTGGAGTAGTATATAAAAAGCAAACGTATATTATAAATATTTAAATCTAAAGAGCTCGACGGTTGGCACATACATAAATAGCTTATCTATATAAATATATATATATATATATATGCAGAAATGAAAATCTGTCCTATCGTGCGATCATCACGCTTAAACTACTTAATGAAAAGTCGTGAAATTCGAAGATTTTGTTTTTCGCCTCCATAGCCCTCCACGCCGTCGCCACTCTCATTAATCATATTATTTGATTAGTTTTTCGAATTGATAATTTTTTCACGAATGTCTGATTTTTTTCTAATTGGCAAATGCATGTTTTTTACGCATTGTTTCCTTTATGGAACGAGCAAAGCAAAATTTATCTTTCGTACAAAGTCAAAATTACTATCGTCGTCATTTTTAATGAAATAATAGCATTAAAATATTTGATTGTTTGTACGATAAAAATGATAAATTATTTCAAAACTAAGGGATTTCCATGAAAATAAGAATGAATAAAACTATCTGTGTATAGTATATATATTTATGAAAATTTCAGTCCGGATGCAGTGCTGTCAGATTTAACGAGATAATGCTATAATGGATCCTGCTCTCTGTCTGACAATGTCCACTCCTCACTGTATACTTTGACAGCCAAGGTGCTATTAGATCTCTAAATTCTCACGAAACAACGCCCAGTGTTGCTATAGAATCCAAAACTTCTCTCAATCTGGTCGCGTCTAATGTTACGTGATAGTTGCATGACTTTCTGGGCATAGTGGCATTGCCGGCAACTGCACTGCAAACGTGTTGTTGGGGAAAGGAATTATCTGTTGTAAATTCTGCCCTTCCTGCGAACACAGTTTGAAGACAAAACTCATCGACGAGGTGAATGAATATTAGTTGGGCCAAGGCACCTAATAATCCGAGAGATTACCAGACAAGTTTGTTCAAAGGTTGACGAAAAGCGATCCAAAGCTCTCATCGGTTTGATTGCCCTTCTCTCAGACTATTGGTCGGGATAATAAAGCCGGCCAGTGCCTCATGGGCATACACGGAAAGATATTGGAATGCCTAACCAGCGATTTCTGTCGAAGCTGCAGGTACGAAGAGGAAGTGGAGAGCATCAAACGCTACCTCTAACCCTGCCCCGCCCTGCCCAATACCCGAACCAATTCTTAAATTGGTACTTTCCAGACTATTTGGCCGCCCTGAACTCGGCTAGCATTCCCGATTTTCTACACTATGTATAGCGTCGTATAGTTCACCTTCTAACGCTCCTTTCAGCCTTATCATAACGGGGGTTGTTAGCCTACGCGTAAATTATACACAAGCTATATGAAATAGTAATAGTTCGTTTCGCTATGAGAATGTTTTTTGGTAAATTTTGTAGAGGGTTACCACCTTTTAATAAGTCAAATTAAATTAAGGATAAAAAATATTAAAATTTGAGTGTCAAACTGTTTGCCTCGACAAGGACAACGTGCACACCTATATTTTCCAAAGGGTCAATTTATAAACGAATATAGGCAGGACAACGCCTGGCGGAGTCTTCTAGTAATATATATAAGGGATTAACATCTAGGTTATGTTTAAAGAGAGTTGCCACCTGTTAAACAAGTTATAGTCAATTAAATAAATACATATGATGGTTGTACAGGTTATGATAAGATTTGGCAGATTTTATGTTTTCGTATCCAGTAACTTGACAGTAACGAAAGTTCTAAGCGTAAGCAAAATATGCTCTCAAGAAAAACTAGCAAGAAGTTGAAGGATTTTGTAACAGCTGATTTTTGTTTGCCGCGAAGTTAAAAAAATGCATACTTAAAATAAAGAAATAGCTCCACAGTTCATAATTTACGTGTCACAATTGTTCATTCCAACCACTGCGTTTGAAGATGCAGGACTATCAAGAATGACAGAATACAAGATTGCGCCTTCTACGGACCGCTAGTCCTCACTTTGTCGATTTGACAACATCCACCCATTCGCTGACGAAATAAAAGCATTTTACACAGACAATGCTTAGAAAACTTTTCAATCATTCTGCCGTTGGTTCACTTCTTTTGTGCTTCTCCCTCTTCTTTTTTAAATTTTTTCTTTGCTTTCTACTTCTCTAGCTATTATTACGTCACTATCAGTTTCTATCAGCGTAGAAGGCACCATATTGGTTTCTATAATTCTTGCAGTCACACAGATTCTGGGCGTCTTTCTGATATTTGTACACAATAAACTTTATAAACTTATCGTACCTTTATCTATTTACTCACTTTTCTATTTTTTACCTTTTTCAATGAAAATAGTTAGCAATTTTAATAATTATTTTCTATTTGAGATCCACTAAATAATTTCAATCAGCTGGTTTTCCAGTAAAACTTGCAAATCCAGCTATCATTTTCGCTCTACCAATCGCCTATCTTTTGCTGATTTCTTGCAAGTTTTGACGTACGAAAATGCTATATATTTACTGGATAGTAAATACGAAAACAGAACACAGAACAGTCAATTATAATTTGTAAAAGGTTAAATCCGATTCAGTTAATAATTTAATGGAAATATTACACCACGGGTTTCAAAAGAAGTAGGCCGGCTTAAGAAAACTAAATCATGAAAATGTGTTAAACTAGTGTTGCCACTTCTTTAAATTTTTGTTTTTATATAAATCAATTACTTAGCTTACTGAAATATATAAAATATCTTTGTGTGGCATGAATGCATTTAACGAAATCATTATCTACCGCTGCTACTTTTTAAAGAGCGTTTATTCAATTTAATTGGTAAGGTAACTGAAAAAGATTTAAGGAGACTCGAAAAAATTTGAGCAGTTGCCAACTGTTGGAAAATTAAATACAAACTATGTTAAATATAGTTATAAAATCAGGATATCTCAAGTTAGTTGCCTGAACAAAAGTAGTTTGAAAGCAAATAATAAAAGAGTTGCCACGTTAATCCGTTTTTGAATAGAATTGCCACCCGATCACGAAAGTAGTAGCAAAATGTATTGAAAATTTCATTTTTCCTAGTTTAAATTTAATATTTTTTAATAAAAATATAGTCAGTTCTATAAAAAAAAAAACAATTTAAGTCGACTTTTCACACTGTCAAGAAAATTTAATAAACAAAGTTGAGAACTTTGAAAAGAAATTCTTTAAAATGTCTCATTTTTTAATCCAAATTTTGAAGTAGCTAGAAATTCTAGTGGATTTTGAATAAAATTTTTTGCCAATGCTGTGTTTTCTTCCATATAAAAGTAAATATTGTTCGTGCGTTATATTGTGCTAATCTGCCAGCAAAAAAAAAATTATCAAAAATCAGCGAGAATCTTTGACCACTTGAAACTATCACTTTATTTTACTCAAATGTATGGAACAAAATTACATAACCAAAAATCTTTCGAAAATCCGGAATACAGAAAAATTGGATGTCAACTTTTTTAAATTTGTCGAATTTTTATACATTTTATAACCCATACTTTTATAAAAATAATATTAAAAATAAATTAATAAACAACCATCATTATATTTAGCCGAACCGAATCCGAACCGATCTTTGGTGACCGAACAGTTCGGTCGTGCTCTAAAATTATAAACAGAACAAAAATACACCAACTCAGAACTAACAAAAACTATAGAATTTTATCAGCAGCTGATTATCTTATTTTTAACAGCAAACTCAAACATTACAGAAACATGGTATGCGCCGATCTAAACAGAGTGAATCCCGCGTCACTCTGGCTCAACTACGATCTGGGTATTGTAGCAGGTTAAACTCCTACCTTACCAGAATCAACACAGACGTACTTGATGTATATCCGGCATGTGATAACTCCCCGCACGATACCCCCATCTTTTCATTTTCCCTTTAAAACCGACCCCTTTCACTTTGGTCCGACTCTGTTGAAACTGCGCGTTTCTTAGGCCTCCCCCTAGTTGAGTTTGATGATAACGACCATAATTGAACCGATCTTGCAGGATCTGAGTAACGGTTACAACAAGATAGCACCCAATTAATCCAAGATCGAGAGAAGGCCCCACTTCCCCACTAAATACAAGCACTATTCTTTGACGTTTTGAAGGCAACAAACACACGCTTGGTATAATCGTTGACCAGCAGCTTTTCGTATAAAAGAAGGTGAAAAACTTCTGGGGGCGGCTAGTGACACAGCGAGTGATTCTCGGCAACGTCATGGCGCCGTGTGAGTCAGTGGTGGCACGGAGGGTGACTCGCAAAAGTAGTGGAGCAACTGGTAACCAAATGGAAGTCCGATGAGATCCTATAGAGACTTAGGAGACAGACTTAGCAAATGTTACATTACAAGGTTTGCAGATCGATTACCGAAGATACTAGATAAAAAGAATTGTATATTTAATTTTATTGAGTTATGTATTTCTACTTTATAGCAGTCAAAGGCAATGCGCTTTCAGTGAAAAAGAAATTGTCAAAAATCAACAAGAATTTTAAGCTAAATTTTTTCAAATTTGCAAATTATTACACTTAAATTAACTGTACTAAGCATTTCTAAAAATATCCTGACATTTTGCAGAAAATTTGTAATTTTTTTTAGTTTTAATGTTGAACTTAAGCGTTCGGTGTCGTTAAAGGGGAAAAAAAATTGAAATTTAATAGAGAAAAACTATAATCGAACCCTGAAAAAATGGTTCGTTTCGGTTCAAAATGAAAACTCACTAAGGTTTTTTTTAAGTTCAGTATTACACAATTTGCTTACAAATTCAAAGTTTTCTAATAAAACTCATAGTCAAAACTAGTCAAAATGTCACACTCCTATTATTTGAGCCATAATACAATTATGTAATTTACATCTGAAGTTAAGGCATCGTGAATGCTTCAAAATGTTATTTCAGACGCAAACTAATATTTTGAGTGTCATTTTTAAATTCTGAATACGAACCTTAAAAAGTGTAATCAAATTTGATCAAATTCACTCAAGAGCGTATTAGAAAAATAACAAATAGATACCCGTAATCTTAAAAATATATAAAGATTTAGTGTCACGGTGTTTGTGGCCGCACTCTTCCGAAACGGTTCGACTGATTTTTATGAAATTTCGTATGAATATTTGGTAGGTACGAGAATAGGTATTTTTATTTAATTGGTATATACAAAACTTGTATGAAGTTGTTGTAAGAGGGTTGAAATCTGTTTGAAAAGTCGAATTTAATTAAATTGCTCCCAAGGATATAAAATATTACAATATTTGTAGCAAAGTGTTCCTCTCTGCGAGGACAAGGTATAAATCTATTTTTTGAGATAGTTGCCACCTATTATATGTCACAGTTTGGATACAAGTTCATTATCAAAAGTTCCTTGAAATAATAATTTGTTTAATTAACAATGTAAGGTTTTATATATACTTAGTGGGCAATATAAGGTTTTGTTATTAGCAAACAATAATTTTTGAGCTCAATACCAGGATTGTTTTGGAAAAAGGCAACAACAGTCAAAGGAATAGAAATTATAGTTGCTATTTTCTTGATCACCACATCTCCTCATCACATTCATTTCTAGACTCTGCTCGGACTTTAACCAAGGACTTCATGCCTACCAGGCAAACACGCAACCACGGATCCAAGTCGACATGTGAATTGTTGTTGTTTCGCCACCTTACTTATTCGAAATACAGTTCAAGTACGACGATCTGCCGCTATGACAATGGATATGTGATTGTTGTTGGTTATCTATTAAATCTATTTTTTTTTTGTTAGAATTGATTCTGTTTACATGCATATATTAATTTTGATTTTATTCATATCAACAATAATTTGAGCTCAAGTCTTTAAGTCTTCAACACATTAATTTATATTTACATTTATCCTATTAGTATCACTAATTATACGAAAATTGTTAGCGCTCGAAAACAATTACTTAACCAGTGTACAACATAATATTTTAAATAGATGGCAGCCCTTATTGAAAAGTATGGATGACAGATTGTTTAATTATTTTAAATTAATTTTTATATATACAAAACTAATGCGCCTACGATATTAAACAACACCACCTCCGCCAGAATAGGGAAAGATCGTCTTTTTTTTGTTTAATTGGCGCTATAACCGCTTAAGCGATTTTGGCCGAACTTCTTCTACAATTTGTGGTGTGCGTCTTGATGTTGTAACACAAACAACCTACAGTTTTACGCCGACTCCGAACGGCGAAATGTTTTTTGTGATTTAGATTGGCCTACCCCACAAACGTTTGCGAGAACTCACATTAATTGGTCTGGTGCAGGACATTCAAAATCGTGCCAAAATCTTTTACGGTACGACGATTATAAAGTAAACCATGTGGGCAATGATAGAAACGTCTGGCGTCAGGCGTCTGAAAAATGCAGAAATTAATCCCAGGTACACAACAAAAACATTCAAGCTTTGGGGAGGAAATATAACGATATGGAGATATTTTTCGTGTTATGGGTTCGGGCAGCTATTTTGGATTCGGGAAAACATGGACCAGTACCGATACCTTAGAATATTAGAAGATACTACGCATCAGAAGACGTTAACTGAATAGAACGAATTATGTTTTGAAGATGGCAGAAGGCTGAAACCGGTTCGTCTCAAACCAAACTTGAAAAGAGATGGCGGAAAGTCTTTCCAATATATATCAATATTAGAAGGCGTTATGCTAACCTATGTGGAATGGAACATGCCTTTGATTTAGCAGTTTCAGAAGGACAGCGACCCGACTTCGGGTATTTTAAAAACGTGGTTACAGAGTCGTGGAATCGATATGATGTAGTGGCCTTCGCATTCGCAACATTTTTTAAGCTAAATATTTAGAAACATTTTAAGATTTATTTGTGGCTTATTCAATTTTGCATAAGAAACTGGAAGTTTTCATCGGCTAAAAATTAGAGTCGATTACTTTTGAAAATATTAATCCTTAAAATCAGATTAACGATTTTTGGCAGTCTGACCTCCTCAATTGGTAGCACCACAGTCAAAGATATTGTATAAAAATTTTGGAAACGGGTAAGGCGAGTCGCACCTACATATGTATGTATGTATGTATGTAGGTCAAAGTTCCGATTACCATGTGAAGACTCGAAAAACAAAAATTATTTTTTGTTTCATCTAATACCAAAACTTGGCACAACACATTAAACTTTATTTGTCTTATTTTTGTTTAATTTATTTTTTTTTTAGTATTCATAGGGTAAATTGAGCTTAGAACACCTGTGCGACACACCAAAACCGGCTCTAATCGGGGCCATAATCTACATATATGTATATAATTTCTTCGGCAATAAAAATATCTCTGTTGGGGGTTAAGGTTTGGGAGATCTAATGCAAAAATTGCCTTTCTACACTTAAGAACCGCCCTAATGTACAGTGTCGGACAATTTAATAGGGGCACAACATTTTGACAAGTTTTTACTACTTTACTTCTATTTGTTTAATGTTTATTAAGTTTTTATGAAAGTTTAGCTAATTTCCTAACAGAAACTATATATGTACATATGTGTGTACTTATAGATCCAAATTTCAAACTTTGTGCAAAAAATTTTAGAATTCTGCAAAGTTTTGTCTAAATTTCAAACTTTTTAATCAGAATTTGTAGAAACAATTCCGGTATGCAGTTCTATAGCCCATTTAATTTTAGTAGGTATAATAAAATGCATTTTTCAATTTGCTGAAAATTTTCGTTTCTTTTTTATAATTTTTTTGCCGATGGTTTCAGTTATTTTCTCCCATACAAAAAAAGTTGTCGAGGGTACTTTGTATGAAAGAAAATTCCCTAACACTGTATGTACAAATGGTTTTAGTTAAGGTGTAACTAAACTTTTACAAAAACAACCAAAAAAAAAAATACAAACAAATAAGGACGAGAGAGATGTATCTGAAACCCAGTGGATATTGTAAAGAGATAACTACCAAATTTTCACTGTATGTATGTATATATGTACATATGTACTGTATGTATGTATGTATAGAAACCTACTGATCATTTGCTTGGTATCCAAAACATTTTACTCTATTAATTGTATAAAAATATGAAGATACCTAAAATGTATAGGTAAATTAGGGCGGTGAAAAATGTGTGTTATTCTAAGGTGACTAAATTTTGTATTTGGTAAATACTCTAGGAGCTGGCTTGTATCCACAGACACACATACTATGTACATACAAACTAAGCACACACATACAATATATACTTATGTATGTATAGCTACTATATGTCGATTTAATAAAATATGAATAAATACAATAAACAACGATTGGGGTCGTTATTCGAATTTGACCTTCAAAGTGAATATTTAATCGAAAATATTTAAATTGCCCTGTATAACGTTTATGACACGAGCAACTGCTTACCAACAACGATACACACTCACACACGTACACAGGTACTCAAGCACAAACAAATACAAAATCACAAATTCATTTGCTAAAAGTTTAAATTATTGGAACGCTAATTATGATACATACATACATACAAAGGTACTCTTTTTTTTTGGAGTTTGCCTATAACTGATGACAAGTGGATGAAAGTGGACCAGAAGCAGAGTTTAACGCAAACAAGAGAATGCAAGTGATAATGAAAGCAAAACTGGAACCGAGTAGACAACAATGGTAAAGACAACGAATATAAGAACCAAAATGTAAGAACGAAAACGCGAAGTGCATACATCTGTATGTGGATATGTAATATAAAGTATTTCATTTATTGTTTAATAAACCATGAATGTATCTACTGCATTATCTGCGGATAAGTACATACATATGTACATACATATGTATGTACATACATATTTATTTGTGTAGTGGCACATTTTTTGTTTTTGTATACTAAATACAGTGAAAAGAGCAGCTAGAAAGAAGAGAGCAATGCACAGAAACCCATAAAAAATTAAACCTGGAGAAAAAATGGTTTCTTTCCGAATTATGCACGTCAGACCGTTGAACAGAAACAAAGCATGGGGGCAGTGAAGAGATTCCAATCGAAAATGGTTATGTGTATATTGAAGCGCACAGGTTATAGGTACCTACCTACATAACTACAAACATATGTACATACATCCATACCACCGACAGAACCGACACATGTACAACTTTGACAGAAGGCTGTGAGATAGTCACGGGCACCGCACTGTTTTGTCCATTTTGTATTGTTATTGTTATTGTTGTGCGCATCTTCAGCGATCAATTGGAATACAAACATACACTGGCACATGCATATATATTTATTGCATGTATGTATGTATGTCGTGTGGGGTGCAGCAGACGATAAAAATGACAGCAACAACAGCAGCAGCAGCAGCAAACACATGCAAACCAAGTGATTAAGGAACTAAATGAACAACAGAAATAAGCGAACGAACAACAAAGCGCGAGATAAAAACAAAAGCAAACTTAAGCATTTAAAGCTTGATATACTCGCATGTTCAACCATATGTAAGATTGCTCACACATATATGTACATAGATTATATATATATATACATATGTACATTTGGATGTACATACATATGTATGTATCAACGTTCATAAATGCCCATGTAGATAGAGACCACCACAGAATTACTTTGGCATGGTGTGTCAAATTACATATATAAAATGAAAAGAGGAGCACATCATATGTACAAGGAGCACAAGCGTGTAGCAAATAAATATATGTACATATGTACATACATATGTATGTATACAAATGAAATAATACAAGGAAACAGCCAAAACCCAAATGAAGTAATGCAAGTCGCGGAAGAATATGAAAATGGGAACAGAAACAGTAGGAATTGTAGGCCTCTCTCGAAATAACAAAATCGAAATTTTTACGTACATACATATGTACATATGTATGTATGTATAGATAATCTCAACTTCCAAATAAAGTTATTATGTATTTTTGGGTATATAATTGGTGTAATATAAAACTGTTGCTTTATTTTTATCTTTTAATACGTATACGCATTTACTTTAATTAAAAATTGCTTATTTAGCCATTACTGATTTTTTTCAATTTCCCACTATCAATCTGCCACATTTACATACAAAATACTCCGCAAAAATGTATGGCTATTATTTCTACAACAGCCGGAGCTACGTACCAGAGCCATCCGGATTTATATCGACCCATGGACTCTCACTTCAGGAGCATTCCCCAAAAGTTTATGGGGAATGTTACATGCTGTTACAACAACAAATTTAGAACTATGTATGTACATACATATGTACATATGTACTATGTATGCACATATGCATAGACTTTAGTTAGACAACAATGTAGCTAATTTGTTTTATACAAACTTCTTTTTACCGGTAGCTTTTCGAAACCTGCATATGTACATATATACATATGTATGTGTGTATACAAGGCTATGTACATATGTCAAAAGCCCTGTTTTTTTTTTTGTTATAATCTAAGTATATTATTTTATTGGTTTTCTCCAGGAAAATGAGGTAAGCAAATGAGCTAGCGAAAATTGGAAAAGATGGCACAAATACTTAGTCATACAAAAATTATATGCAAAGAGTAATAAGAATGAGATGCTACCCTTATTGATTTTCCTTTAAAAAAAAAAAGCCACAAAGATGTACACTGCACAATTCTCCATCTCCGAATCTACGCCATTGCGTCGAACAAGTATACATGAAAGATTTTCCGGCACATTGACACAAACACACGGGCACACCGATTCCCAACGACAATGAAATTATAGCGGCGGGCATAGTCATAGAAATCTTAATGATTTGACGAAGACATAGTGTATACCCAACTGAATAGCAAATTAATTGCACGTGCTTAAATTGAACGTGTCTACATATGGCCACAAATGCTCGTTTGATATGAATATGTACATATGTACATCTGTATGTACATAAACACATATCAATGTGTTCATATGGGATGACCCAGCTGATTAACTCCATCGAGCTTACCTTTACTATTGCCAATGTTGTGAACATTGGTACTTCTGCCGATGTTACTTTTCTTGTTTTCGCTTGTGATTCCACCGCTGCTGCTAGTGATCGTTTTCAATGTCTTCCACACTCAATTATTCGCCCTTTTTTAACGTTTTCGTTATATATATGTACATAAGTATATATTTTTTTCTATAGCAAATGCATTATTCACTTTTGTTCTCAGCACACATGCACAGAGTACAACACAATATCGTCGTTTACTTTTTTTTAATTTTTCTTTATTTCACTAAAAAAAAAGGTTATATGAACGTATTTGCTCCAAGGGGTGTTCACATTGTTCAGAAGGGCAATGTTCCCCTACGCAATTGTCTATGGCCAAATGGCGATGGCGACAGTTTTTGAGGAGCGGACGTAAAGCGTATTCACTTTTGTTGCGTTTTGGAACCGAGTAAAAGAATATTGAATTTTATTCCACTGTTCTTCACTCTCGCAGCGCATATGATAAAGTACGAAGATATGGAATGGAATGTAGTATTCTAACTGGTAAAGAAAAATACTCCAATCTACATTTGTTAATAGAAAATATAGGGCAGGAGAATATTTAATATTTAATTAATGGCTTCATGTTCAATTGTATCTGGGATTTTTTGTGTTGTTACTACTGTGCTGGTGCTTATATTTCCGTTGCTGGTATGAGCTCTGTTGATCCTCTAGTTCTACCTCAGCTATTCAAGCGAGTTCGTTCCTGCTACTCACAGACGTTCAATGACACAATTTTTTCTTTCTTTTTAACTTATTACCCCATACACTCCATCCACAGCATGAAAACGCGACTGCTTCAGCTACTGCTTGTGTATGCGAGTGCGAGGCCGTCCGACGGATTCCCGTTCGTATAGGTCACACAAAAGATTTTTTTATAATCGATTTTTAGTTAAATCTTCATAGAAATCCACACTTTTTTTGTCGAAATCGTTACTTTACTAGCTCTATTTGAATTTTCCAGCATTTTCACAAATTTTTAAGCACTATTAATGAATTTATTTTGGCTGAAAATATTCTGCACCGAGATGAAAAATTACGACAACGTCTAGTTTTTGTATTGTAATAGATCCGAAATTTTGACAATGGCGGACACAGAGTGTATTTGAAATTATAAATTATTAGCAGCGTTCTTGTACTCATAACTTGAAATCGCGATAAATGGTTGCCACTTTCATATCGATAAATCATTTTTTATTTCTATGCACACAATATTCGTGAGAAAAATCATGGATTCCTGTCGTATTTAAGCAAACCCTAATTTTTTTGTTATAACAGTATTAAATATTCCCTATACATTTTCTGACTCATAGGCACACCAAAGTCGGGAAATTAATTTACTTGTTTTTAATTAATTTAATTTACTTTCAGATGTGATCATTCTTCCTCGGTAGATTAACCTAACGTCAACATTTTAACATTTTCTATTTGATGCCGATAGTACATTGTGAAATGAAAATATGTGTGGGATACGATTTTCCGATAAAGCCTGCTAAATGTGTTTTGTCTGTAGTCTACCTTTTAGGTCTGTTCGCTGAATGCTCTAAACGTGCCGAGCAGTGCAGAACAGACAACTTATGGCGTAGTTCAAACCAGCTTAGCGTAAAATTCTCTACGAGCGGAAACGGTGAAACATCAAATTAATTTGCTCAATTAGATCAGACAGCTTTTAAAAATATTCCATATGTATAGATCTTTTCCATATGTATGAAAATTACCGAAGGTTTGAAATCAATACATAACTTACGATTAATTGAATTATCGAATGCTACAATCAAACGACTTATCGCTTCCATTCCTAAGTGATCCTAGAAAATTTTCAGCTGTATTATCTATGCCGCTGTTTGCTGTAGACAACAATATAATTCAATATAATTCATTTTGTTTAGCCTAAATATATAAAACACAAATAATTTTCAATACCAGAAACTAATAATTTAAAAGAATGGCGGACAAAAATTCTGAGCAAAGCATTATGGATAAGTCCATGAGATCCGTTTTTGGTAAGTTTTACGCACACACATTACCAACCTCACAATGCAAATGTGTTTACCCGAAAATATTTTATAGTGGGCAATATTCCATATGAGGCAACGGAGGAGAAGCTTAAAGAGATCTTCAGCGAAGTGGGCCCAGTTCTTTCGCTAAAGTAAGTTCGTTATTGTGATATGATTTATTCGTCAATAAAGCCATATATTTCGTTAGGCTTGTTTTCGACCGCGAAAGCGGTAAACCGAAAGGCTTTGGTTTTTGTGAATACAAGGATCAGGAAACTGCATTGAGTGCAATGCGCAATCTAAACGGTTACGAAATTGGTGGGCGTACTTTACGAGTAGACAATGCTTGTACAGAAAAATCGCGAATGGAAATGCAACAGTTGCTGCAAGGACCCCAAGTCGAGAATCCTTATGGCGAGCATTGCGATCCAGATCAAGCACCCGAAATTATTACCAAGACGGTCGCATCTTTGCCTCCGGAACAAATGTATGAGCTGATGAAGCAAATGAAACTTTGTATTCAAAATAATCCTTCGGAAGCGCGTCAAATGTTGATGCTAAATCCGCAACTCGCTTATGCTTTGCTACAATCTATGGTAGTAATGCGCATTGTTGATCCACAGACTGCGTTGGTAAGAAAATTGACATATGTAATTAAGCTTGGTAGCCCTTTCAATCCACATATTTTCTAGGGAATGTTATTCAAAGCAAATCAAATGCCGCCTGTACTAGGTGGAAATCCTTTATCAGGTGGTGTGCAATCTCAGAGTATCCAATCGAATATTATGCAACAACCCCAACAGCAGCAAACAACGCAACCATCGTCGATGGTTAGTGGGCCGCCAATGCCCGTGCCTGGACCTAATTTCAACACGATGCAAGGCTCAGATATAGATTTGCGTTCCATGAATGGTCCTGCATTAGGTGGTTCTGGTGGCATGGATCCAAGACAAATGGATCCACGTATGTCACGTAATATAGATCAGGATATGCGTGCTATGCCGAATCCCGTGCCTCCGCCACTCATGGACCCACGTGCCCAGCGGCAAATGCCGCCACAGCAGGTGAATCCCACACCAAGTTTCCCAACAGATCCACGACAACGTCAAATCGACCCACGCCTTCGTGGCACTGCAGGTGGTCCTACTGGGGTGCCTGGTCCAGTTATGTCGCAGCAGCAAACAGCTCAACAACAGCTGCAAAATCGTTTAGCATCAAATTGTGGCATTCCAAATGATGCCACCGATCAAGAAAAAGCCGCTCTTATTATGCAAGTACTTCAACTGTCTGATGAGCAGATTTCACAATTACCACCAGAGCAACGCGCTAGTATTTTGGTGCTCAAAGAACAGATTGCTAAGAGTACACAGCGTTAGTTTATCAAGAAAAAATATTGAAAACGTAAACTATTTTATTTAAGCAAATATTCCAGCACAACTATGACTGGGTTTATTTCAGACACAATAAAAAAATGCAACATTCGATTTAAAGAATATTTTTTGTACACTATATGATGGTTCAAGGAAGTGTTACCAAAGCTTGGTGCAATTTTTGTACCACCGTATTAACGATTTGTTTCAAGCTGTCATCTTCTGGGCAATGTACTTGCTAAACAAAGAAGAAAAATATTATATAAAAAAAATTAACCATTTTCCTTTCTATTAATTTCTCACCAAGGTTTCCAAATTCACTTCCGCTCGTTTTCCTGCTACTGTAACCGGCAGTTGAATGCCTTTGAACATTTTTGGTACCGAATGTTCGCCAAATGTATCCTGCAACGTTTCTACCAAACATTCCTTAAAATGTGTACGATCTGATTTGGACAAAGTGGTGGCACCTTTTATATTGGTGCCGCCCATTTCGGTTTGCATTATACAAGCTAGTACCGAGTCGGCAAACATATCGTTTACAGGTGTTGCCTGCCATTCCATAATAATGATTTTTCCCTCTACCAATAAGTCGATACACTTGTATGCGCGTAGACGTTTGTCCTCCTCAAGCACTTCTGTTGTGCCGGTACCACCAATTCTGTCCAATAACAACTTTAAGGTACCCAAAGGACTATTCCATGGAATCGATTGTCGCTGTGTTACAACGGACATGCTCATGTCCGTATACTCTTGAAAATGTAAAATATATATATAATATGAAAGCATTCACACATGGGCATTAAAAATTTTGTTACAAGTAGATTTCTTACTCGATAGGTCAGAAGCTGCCAGCAGATGGTATTTGAAGTCGCGTTTAACCAATACTCCGGATAACTTTTTACCAACCTCTGGTTTTGTAGCGGCCAAATTGCCCATGACTTTGGCTGTTTTTTCACCACGGAAGTACAAGTCAACAGAATGTGTGTTACGCGGATTGTAAAACTTGATATTTGTAGAGGTGTCGGCTTCATATTCTCGCTGCAGCGCCATTTTCAGGCGAGACATCTCATTTTGCTCACCGTGAACCAATACCTAATACAAGCGAAACTTTTAAATGAGAACATAACTTTTTACAATGAATATCAATGATCTCTCTTACCACATGTTGGGGCTTTAGTAGTCTAATAAATTCGCTTGTTTGTTGGTAATCAGTATGCGCTGAGAAAGAAATATAGTCGACTGACATATTCAATGGTAGTTTCTGTCCAGCTAATGTAGCGATTTCTTCTGGTTCGGAAAGTATGGACTTCGCTAGGGTGCCTTCAACGCAATAACCAGCAATTATAACACCATTTTTAGGATCTGTACACCAGTTTTCAAACAGTTCACGCGATAAGCCACTTTGCATCATGCCAGGCGAGGCCATAACAACGCATGGCCCAATATCGTCAAAATGATCGATACCCTTGAGGTTAGAAATGTGACGAAATACAAAGGGATTGTTTACAGCGATTTGTCGTCGAATTTTGTCATTCATTGCATTAATATATGTTTGATAAACAGCCATACATTTTTTAGCCAACGATGAAGCATAGTAAATCGGTATTTCATGTAGTTCAGGATTCTGCGACCAGTATTCATCTAATATGAGTAGTAACTCTTGAGCACGGCCTAAAGCGAAAACGGGTATTAAACAACGCCCACCCTGTTGTACGATTTTCTGCACCAATGTGGTGAAACGATTTTCACGATCTTCGCGTTTTTCATGTATATGAGTACCATAGGTGGACTCAGTGATGAGAACATCTGGTTTAACAGGTGGTATCTCTGCGGCCATTAAATGTCGATCCTCCTGCCGTGAAAAATCACCTGTGTACAGTATTTTAACTCCTGCAATTTCAATTAAGAACATAGCAGCGCCCAGCACATGTCCTGCGTTGTAAGCACAAAAGCGTACTCCCATAACATCTCGTTCTTCGTGAAAATTAATTGTTTCTATTTTCTCCATTGACGCCTCCAAATCGGCCTCAGTGTAGAGCATTTGTTCAGTCGAGATATTACTGATCTTTATATAATCCGATAACATCCAACGGTATATAGCTTTTGTGGCGTGTGTCATAAAGCAACGTCCACGAAAACTTGTCTTCATCAGAAACCAGGGCAAAGCTCCACAATGATCCAAGTGAAAACTAAGTACATTTTAGTTTTTGTTAAAATGTGGTAAGCTTGCAAAAACACTATGTTATTATATTAGCTATCCTACTTACTGTGATATAAAGAGTAAGTCCACCTCATCAGCTTCAATTAGATCTACGTACGGCAGTGCGTCCATACCAGACAACCCCGGGTGGATACCACAATCCAGCTGTAAATTTGTTATAAATGTATAATATTTATAAAATTTGTTATCCAACATTTTAGCTTCATACCATAATCTTTTTTCCTTTAAAATCCAACATTATGCAGGATCTCCCAACTTCCTGGCCGGCTCCGCTAAAATTTAAAAAACCATGTATTATTTATGCCATGAATGCATTATTTGCCTACATATGTAATTTGCGCCGAACTTACAGTGGCTTGATTTGCAGCAGATCACTCTCCTCCGCTGGAACTCTATCATCATTACGTTGTGCCATTGTACTTATAATTAAACTAAAAAATCAATTAGTAATAAAACGCGTTGGAGATAATCTGTTTATTAAGTAGAATGTGGACAACGCTGTTTAATTTACAAATGCCGCTTATGTCAAAATCAGCTGTCACGAATATTGTGGGTTGACGTGTTATGGCAATTAAGCAAACAAAAAAACGAATACAAGAACATACAAATTTTGAAAGAATACTATATCAGAGAAATAGATTTCTATGTTTTTTAACTTTACTTAAAAGTTCAGACTTACATAACCAACATTTCCAAATGTAATTCACTTTGTTGTTGGAATCTTTAAACAGAAAAAATTAAAGTCAAGTAACCAGAGATAACCCGATAGCCTTGTGGGTATTCACACCATAGTATAACAGTATACTGTGGTTCACACCCACAATACTTACAAAAATTGTGGTTCGATTTAAAAACTATACAATACCTGAATCGCTTTGAAAATAAGCATAAGCTTAACCTTTTTTATCTAATATTTCCGATTGAAAAATAGTTCCGAATTTTTTTTGTTTGTGGTATGAATATTTTAAAAAATAATAAGGAAACTAAGTATGCCAATTTTTTGTTTTGAAATGCTTCATTAAAAAAAAAGTTATTAACATCAGTTCACTACTTTGGTCGATATGATCAATTTTTTTTTTAAATATAGCAGAATTATAAATGTTATTTTTAATTTCGCAATGTTCTTATCCATAACGAAGATTATATTTCCGTTTTTTCGAACTTCCACATTTTATAGGACGAATATATAATCAGCTTATTTAAAAGACTAATTTTCGAACAATTTTCAATTAGAAACCGAAATAATCAAAACCGAGAACAACTTTAACAAATTATGTGGGAATAGTCCTATGTTGTAATTGTATTCAACTAAAGTTCACGGCATCTCTTTAAGAAGTCAGTTATTTGCATATTTGTTTTGATCATGTCATTCGTTACTTCTTCTTCTACGCTTAGCAAACTCATTCCCAGTAATCGTTCGGAATGTGTCATTCATTGGCCGTCACTCCCTTTCATTTTCTCTATTATTTGAATCTAAATTTGCAGTCGCGTAGTTCTCCAAAAAAAAATCTAATTCAATTTACGTGCATACCAATTAAATAAATGATTATTCTTGTTTCTAAATAACAAGATCAAGTGAAAACTATAGTGACATGTGTTGAAAACCAATTTCCAGGCGCAAGTGCAAATTTGCCTGGTTTTGAAGTGGCAGAGAAATGACGTAAAAATTGAAAATTAGCAAGTGTGAAAATAAAATTAAATATTGTTAGAATTAATTAATATACTCATTAAACGAGTGTAAATCAGTGTGTGTATTATATTTCAATATTCGCACAGTAAACTTGGAAAATGAGTAAGCCAGAAACAGATTCGGATAGTTCGGAAGAATTTTTTGACGCTGAGGACTCTACACCCAATCGCCTTTCCACTTTAAGGTTTGTTGCTTTTTTTGTGCCAACACTAAGGCTGAAACTGATTTTTTTTTTTTCAAATTTATAGTCGTAAATGCAAGCTATCGCTTGAAAGTGCACAAACACAGGATGGATTTATTTTCCCTGATCCGGCAGTACGCGTTAATCCTTCATCCGATAGCGATGCGACCCCGATAGGAGGCGGTACACCAGCCACCAGCAGCCCTACAAGTAGTCTCAGCTTGGGTGCGCGCGGTCCCAAGCAGGACATATTTGTCGAGCCTAAACCCGTGCAGGTAAGGAAGTACATACATATATGTATATTGTAGAATTCGGTATGACATTACGATAATATTTTTGATAATTTATAGCACAATAATTTTCAGCGTTGATTTAAACTATTTACTCATAGACGTTTGCATGAAAGTTGATTAATTTACTGGTGTTTAAAACGTTCACAAATCTACATTTGTTTGTACTATGTATCTGGTCAGTGTTTTATTTTATCTTCTATATTTTTTTTTATAAATATGTATGTATATACGTAAACAACGATGGCTATATCCTTTAAAGAAATGAGGTCATATCAGAGTTGAATGATTAGACTAGTAATAGGAATTTTAGTCTACAAAAAATTAATATTAGCTATTTGGCGATTACAACATACATATTGCTCTGTAATTTGCAGAGCGTTTGTCTTAATATTGTACCACAAATTGCAAAAAAATATATCTTTGTTGAATTTTACAAAGTTTAGTGGTTAAATACAAACACCAGTCGCTATAAAAATTAGTTATTCGCTTAGGTGCTTTCGATTTCACTTTCGAAACCCTTTTTCGGAAACTTGCTGTTAATATGTAATGCATGTACATATACATACGTACTACATACATACCAATGGGCATGTGTACTGTTTTATACATCAACCATTTCAATTAATGTTGTTACCTTGCTATTACTAGTAAAGTTGTCTGTGGCCAACCACTACGTGCCAATAAACTAAATTAGCATATTTGTATAATCAAACCAAAATAGGGCTAGTGAGCAACTGTAGTAACCAGCAGATGTCTACAAATTGTCTGCATATTTTGTGCGCTTTAAAATTATACGACACACAATGTTTTCGCCTTTGTAACAAAATTCTTAAATCTGGACTTTATATTTTCCCATGAGCAGAAAAAAATACTTTTTCGTTTTCGAAAAATAGTGTATTCACTAAAAAATTGTCTGTACAAAATCTTTTTAGTTTAGCCGTTTTTGATTTAAAAGTGATATCCTGTTTTAATTGAGTAGTTTTTAAAGTATTTTTTTTACATTCCAATCGAAGTTCTCGGATACGACTTTCTCGAGTAACTTCCATAACATAACATATGCAGTTATTTTCAAATACATCCAACTGAAATCATTGTCCTTCGGCGGAGCTGATCAATTTTGTCCACCCTGATATGAAAACATGTATGAATGTAGATGTGTGAATTATATAAATTATTAATCAACACTGTAACTGAAACCGTGTTCCTGTTACAAAGTAAATTCTTATTTTCGTCCAAATTACTTCGCATAAATTAAGTGCGTTTCATAAATGTCATCCCTATTTTGTCTTGACAGCTCGGTAGCCACATACTTGCCTAGTGGTTTATTCAAAGGAAAAAATGGAAGAGATTGTATACATTTTTAATATATTTAAACTATATTGTGAAAATGTCTTTTTTAAATTTACGTTCAAGAAAGAAAGCTTCTAGAGGCAGTAAAAATCCAATATGAGAGAACACATTTTTCGATTATTATCGATAAAATTTAGAGCCGGCACTGATTTGTTCTTGATTTGGTTCTTGATTTATTTTATTTTTTGTAAAGTCATTGAATTAACAAATTCTTACAGACTATATTAAAGTAATGTACAATAGTAATCATTAAGATAAAAAAATGATCTGAGATGGTTGATTAAGTTGGCATATGGCCTCGTAAAATCAACACCTGAAGAACCGAAAATCGAATTTAAATCAGCACATGCCCTAGAAATAGAAGCATTCATACCATAATTCGTTTTTGAGAAACCAATTTTGAAAGATACAAACTGTCGTAGGTTCGTGTATGGAATCTTAAACTGGATTTCACCTAGAAGGAAAGGGCAATCAATAGTGCCAGTGAGTTTATGATAAAATACCTTATTTCATTTTAATTTATTAGCAAATTGCAAATGTCGAAATTACTTAATTTCATCATAGTTTGCTCATAAACTAAAAATAAAAATGATAAAGTAGGATAGTGTGTCCGGGTTTTTATAGTCAGTCGTAGAAAACATACGAATTCGAGAAATCTCGAAAACAATGTTGAACATTTCAAATTTGATGTTTTGAAATTAGTTAGAAGTGAACAAGCGAATTTAATTCAATTTAGTATTGTGACGATCGATAATTTTGCAAAAAATTTCGCTTACGTTTTTTCCTCGATCAGAACTCGATATACGATGTTTATGCATACCATAAACAAAAAAATTCATTATGGTATAGTTGGCCACTTATGTCTATTAATTTATTTTTAATAACTTTTTATAAAAGTGTAGCTCATTATGTAACATAAATCATTTACATAAATAAGAGCTTCAAACTTCTTAATCAGAATTTTTACAAAATTGCCGGGTATGCAGGAGAAAAACGACCAATACCGTCAGCAAACAAAATTTAAAATCAGCGCGAACTTTTAGTTACTTTAAATTTGAACTTTGTTATACTAAAATTGAGTGAACTAAAAGACTGTATACTTTAAAATTAAAAAAACCGGATTAAAAAGTTGAACTTCTAATGACCTTTTTTTAATTTTCCAGTTTCATAGGAAACCATAAGTCAGAAAATGGAACCGAGTCTGCGCATTTTTAAAAGGAAAATTAATCTTTTCAACTAATTTTCAAACTTTTTAATCAATATTTAAAAATGATTTTTGGGTATTCGGTTTTACAGTCAATTTAATTTCAGTATAAGAAGGCATTTTCTTCGATATAAATATATTCTGCACCGATAACAAAAATTTCTTTACCCAGGTAACAAAACCCGCTGAGAACTTTTATACCGTTGTTGTTGTTGTAAGTGCATAAAACATTCGTATATTATATACCGTCTTCGTATTCTTCGCCGGTGAATTTTGTTACCATCACATCGAGTTTTTTTTATGACCAACTGCTGACGGCGTTACCATTTGTGCCCGAGTTGCGGTTTCTAGAATTCAATTTGACTGGTTACGAAATTGCCGGTAATATGCAAAAAATGCCCGAGAGAAATAAATTTTTTCGAGCGCTATATGAAAGAATACTGGAATTACTTATATAAGCCGAATATATCTTACTATTTGTCGAATCAATTTGACATACATATTTGAACGTATATGGACAAATGTTTGTTCACAAACTAGAAAACTAGCGCACCGCTTGAACGCTTGAATCCAAATTTTGAAAAGGTTGACTGGCAAATGTGGTGGAGTATGGACATTTCCAAAAGCCATTTTAGCCCAAAAGTTTTTAAAATTCGGAATATACATACATACTTACCTATTTAGCGAACGATCAAACTTCGGCCAATGGTCATGATCGGCCACCAAGGTTCGGTTCGGTTCCGGCAATAAAACAAAACGAACTTTGGCCAAATATTTGTTAATTTTTAATATTTAAAAACTACAAAGCATTTAGTTTTAATATTTTTCTCTTTGAATGTGTAATTTTAATTGAAATTTTTGAAAATAATGTCTTTAAAATGTCGGTCGGCTATTTCATCGAATGTACCTAGTTAGGTATTGTTCAGTAAGATTACTATAGGCTATTAGTTTTACGTTGCAATATAAAATTTTCAAATTCCTATTATTAAAAATATGTACAAGCTTTTTATTTGCATATATATTTTTGCATACTTATGTATGTAAGTATGTATGTATGTCATGAAATGGATGTGATTTAAACTAAAATTTAACTTTATACCCTATTTAATAACAATAATAAAAATCTAGAATTTTTTAAAACTCTTGTCATTTATAATCTATATATACATATATATATATAATTTTAGGTTTTTTACTTTGTTACAACTTGGCTCAAACCCCAATTTTAAATGCTTAAACTTTTTAAATCACAAGTACTAAAAGTTTCTTAATATATCCTCTCATTTTTACAAAACAAATGTGACTTTCAATAAGCTGATTTTGAAAGCTTTAGGATTTATTTTTTTGCGAAAAAAAATTGCGAAATTTAGATCTGGAATTAAGTAAAGTTTTAACTTGCAAAACCAAAAAAAAATAAGTTGTATTTTATGCCCAAAAATATGAACATATTGCCCATAGTACACCGGGAAAAATGGTTAACATTCACAGAAAATTTTCTGAAAGTCTAATAATTTTTTAGCGTGATCGCCTAAGGGAGTGTTTCTCAAACGTTAAACCTTCGAAGACATGATGGTAATGAACATAAACTAACCTTTGGTTAAAAAAATTATGTGCAAAAACATTGATTTTTCTGAGTAAAACGAAATTTACTGTCCAACGAAAGGAAATATTTATGCTATGCTAATGTTTCCCTTACCTAGTGGGTTATTTTTAAAGAACGACCGAACTTAGGCTTCGGCTTCGGGCACTAAAGTTCGGTTCGGTTTGGCTTCGGCCAAAAATAAGCCGAACTTCGACCGAAAATTTGAAAATTTGTATACGTCAATATGTCATATAAAGTAGTAGCAGTAGTACAAAACCCAAAATGTCATGTATTTTGTTTTTGCTTTCGCGGCTTCGACTATAAAATGAATTCAAAAATTGATATTGCTAGGTAATGAGACCAATCAGAATATAGATAAAAATTTAAATTCAACATTTTAAGTTATAATATGGAAGTACAAATCAAATCAGCGGTTCTAGTAACAAGAAATTAAGACTTTTTTGAATACTTTTTGAAGCCTATATTTTCGGTTGCATGAAATTATTCTAAAATATTTGTCTGTTCCTCCTCCGAGTGTATCTAGAAAAAAAAAATTCAGTGGTGCAGGCTAGCGAATAAAATTGGTTTTCGAGATTCTAAATTTCGTAGCTATAAAAAAATATAATTCCAAAATCGATTCTAGAGAATCGCAAGCAACTCAAGAATGCTCAGTGGGCCAGGTATGGCTTTGGAAAGTCCGTCACTCATACCCAGGGAAACCTTCAAGAGATCGCGATCAATTCCCTTCTAAAAAGCAATTAAAATACGAATCCAAAAAATGTTTGCAATAAATCGTACGCACACGAAATGTTCTGTTTTTTTTAGCTGAAGAAATACCATTTAACGTTCCGAATATCAGTTTGACTATTTGGAAAAACGATTAGATTAAATTTTTTTTTCTCGGTCGGAAAGTTATTCTTCGGATTTCCACAATGAATAATTGTTAAAAAAGTTATTCCGTCATTGCTCACAATTTCTAAGAATAACTAGTAATAAGGAGGAATACCGAAAAGATATCTTCACATTTTTTTCTTTTTTTTTGGGAAAATTGGTTTTTTAAGCAACATTCAAGAAAAACTATCAGCGAATGTAGGGTGACTATTTGAATGTAAAAATTACATTTATTCATTAACTTCCATCGTATCCACATTCATATGGCAGAGTTAAAATAAAAACTAAAGGAAAATAAACTACTTTTTTTATTTCTGAAAAACGACTATATTGTATATTGTGCGGTATATTATTTAGTTTCCCGTTAGGCTGAACGTATTTGTTCACCATGCAATTGATTTTATGATAAGTAATGTAGACTTTCAATTAAATTTCCTTATTATCAAAGCGCGCGATATGTATAAACATAAATAACTACATACATCCTACTTATGTCGTAGGGCAATAACTTTTGTCGTCTGTTTGAAGTTGAAGTCCACATAATTATTTCATAGCTATTTACCATTACCATTATTCTTACGGTGAGATTAGATTTTTATAAGTATTAATTTACGTACACATATATGTACATATCGATCGAAACGTCTGCGTACATGTATTTATCGTTCAATTATTAATAGTAACTCTAGACTTATAATATACAATATTGGAACTCTCAAGTTTTCTTTCTGGAGCGAAAACTTGCGAATTTTATAAAGAGCAAATTGTCTGTACTCGTACGACGTACTATTTATGAATTCATGTGTGCCAAGGGGATTATAACTTTGTTCACATAACGGTTGTTTGTTACCGACTAAAGCAAACCGATATACGTAGATATAGACATACATATGTATACCAAAATTTCAGAATGAAATGAAAAGAAGCGATTAGCCCATGTCTCTCTGTCTCTCCCTCCCCCTCGACACATGGTAAATCAAATAATAACCACGCGCACATGACGGTACTTTGCTAAAATAAAAAAGTCGATATTTCAGTAACTATGAAAGATAATTTGTTCGAATTTGATACAGTACAAGATTGGGTTGGAAAAAGGAATGCGTTTTTTTTGTGGCAAATTAGAGAAACCACCTGACTAAACTTTAATTTGAAACAAATTTTTGATTTTAAATTAATAACCCACAATACACATTACAAAAATAGAGACCGCCCATTTGAGAGCTAATGAAATGAATAGGTTTATTTCCGAAGCTATTTTGTCTATTTCCACAAACTTTGGAACACACTTCGCATTGTAAGTCAATTAGCATAACTTCGAAAATTGTAGATATCGAACAAAAACCTCGGCCACCTCTAAACAAACTTCGATATTTTAGAAACTATAAAAAGTAATTTGCTCAAATCGGTATACCGATTTGGTTTGGATAAAGAAATGTGTGGGTTAATTTCTTTTTGGAAAATGGGCGTGACACTGCCCACTTATGAACAAATTTCAGTAACCACAAATTTGAAAATTATAGAAATTGGGAAAACCTGTCACGCTCATCTCAAAAAATCAATAAAAATCTCGTTATTTTAATAAATAGCAAATACAGCAATTTTGTTCAAATTTGACACGAAAAATTTAATTGAGAGAAATACACAAACATCAAAAGTTTGGAAAATGGACGTGGTACGTTTAAATTATACTAATTCTTTTTGAGTTTTATTAAAATAAATAAAAGTCGTTTAACTTTTTAAAATCAGTAGCGATTACGTGCAAGCCTTACACAAAAAGAGTGAAGAAAATTTGAACAAATATACTTTTTAAGAATCCTTAATCGGCGATCAAATGAAGTTCTTTGGGCTTTAAATGAAATTGACGGAAGATATGTTGTAGATTGTGTGGTATCTTTGCATGCAGATCAAATTAATAAAGGAGTGTTCCTATGTGGAATTTTAGTGGTTAAATCGCAAAATCAATTCGTAAACAACTTAAATCACATGCCAATTGTTGTTGGAAATATAACCAGTTCAATCTTTTAACATGTCTGAAAACCAGTTCGTCATATCAATGTATGCATTCCGCTGCATACTTTTTGGCGCTCCGTCTCCAAATATGTAAATAAAAATCGGCTGGTACAGGACGAACTGATTAAAATATTTATATATCCTCCTGCTGCTGACTTAATTTGTTCATTTCATATGGATCACTCTGTTAAAGTAAACACAAAAACTCCAATTTGAACGGCCTGAAGCGGTTCTCCATGTAATTGGTTAAATCGTGGCAATTTGAACGTACTATGAATTAAATTGTGTCTAACAACTGGTTTCACAAGCAATTTAAATAGAAAATTAAAGTAAGCAATTAATTAATAAAATAATAATATGCTTTCTGGCCTAAGAGAATAAATGTTTAAACGAATGTATAAACTAGATCACCTTAAATCTAGATCATTGAAATAGTCATCACGTGATTTTATTAAGAGTAAATCTTTAAATAATATTTTAAATCGATTTTTAGGTGTTTATAGCATTTTCATTTTAAATTAAACCTTTTTCAAACTAAACGAAACTATTTTCAAAATAAATAAAACTATTTTCAAATTAAACGAAACTATTTTCAAAATAAATAAAACTATTTTCAGAATAACCGAATTTTTTTTCAAAATAAATGAAACTTTATTCTAATAAAATTAAACCATTTCCAAATTAAATTAAACCATTGTTATATACTTATTTAATGAACCATTTGGTTATGACGTATTTTGGAACGAATTTTCGCCATCCCTTGTCAAATTTGGTTTTAAGACAAACCGGTTTCGGCGTTGTGCCATCTGTCGGAAGCAACAACAGCAAAAGATCAGAATATCATTTGGTTATGCTTTTTCTTTGAACCATTTGTAACTCTAAGTTAAAATCCTATGCCCGATCATTACTAAGTGATTTAACTACTGAGCATAACATAGTCAGCGTAATTGAAGAAAGTATCGCACAAATTAATCACAATGATTGTTAGAATTACGTTATGGAGATGATCATCCAAATCCCGAAAGCGGCGAGTGGACAAGCCCTTCATTAATTTCATATTTTATAACAAATTGTTTGTTTAATTAAATGAATATACTTAGAAGTTGTTTAATTTAATTTGAAAATGGTTTAATTTAATTTGGAAATGGTTTAATTTAAGTTGAATAAAGTTTCATTTCTTTGGAATAAAGTTTCATTTATTTTGAAATGAGTTTTACTTATTTTGCAAATAGTTTCGTTTAATTTGAAAAAGGGTTCGTTTAGTTTGAAAATAATTTCATTTAGTTTTAAAAAGGTTTAATTTAAAATGAAAATGCTATATCTAAGATTCAAGAAATTAACGCTTATTACATCTGTCAAATCGCCGATACTAAATATGGTGTGTCTAATAAAACCATACTGATTTTTGAAAATTAATTAGAAGTTTCTATTGCCCCGAAATATTTACGTAACGTTATTGTATCTACATATATGTGGACGCACCAGCACAGTGGATTTAAATTTGTTGTTGCTTGATAATAATAGTTTGTTAAAAAAACAAAATCCGTTTTTATTTTTTTACTTTCAGTACTTAGATTTGTCTACTATATAACCTAACACATTAAGCCGAGGCGAACTCATATAAGGTGGTATTACTAGAACAGCTAATTAGATATTTTTATTTCTTCGTGAAACTAATAAGAACAAGGTTGCCACAACTTTAAAATCAGTGGGTTGCCAAATTCTTCTAACTAATTTTATTTTACCACACAAAACACACGCACCAAAACAACGTAAATTAATACCAAAAAAAACCAGAATACGTTGAAATCAAATGTGTTTTAATTTCAATAACTTGGGGTTTAAGCATAATTAAAATGTTAAAATATTCATTGATATTCGTTCCATATGCTAGGGACCTAACTTTTCTTCGCTCACGCGCCATCACCTCTTGCACGAGTGCATCGTATTTTACCAGATCATCTATCTTCAATATTTCTTTCACGATTGATCAATATTCCTCAATAGGACGCAGCTCTGGAATATTTGGTGGATTGCAGTCGCGAGGTACAAAATCGATGTTATTGCATTGTACCACTGCAATGTGTCCTTTGCATAGTAGCAGCTTGCCAGATTCGGCCAGAACAGTAATCGGCTACAAGGACTGTTAATATATAAATGGCAGAAGACGCTTTTTGAGACATCCATCTCGATAAATTGCTTGCCAAACCAAATAATTTTTTTAGGAACTTGGATTTCATTTTCAATTTACAGCTTTCAGGAGCATTTTGGCGAATTGCAGCAGTATGAATATCTTGTCCAGCAATATATTTCAAATATTGAAAACAATAGGTTTCGTGGCCCTAACAATGCATTCGTATTTTGAAATTTGTGATTCATACAGCTTCCGTCGGCGGGATTTTGCTTTGTGTCGCGATCTGGCACTGTTTGAGCTTTGAAACTTTTCAATGAAGCTTGTCGCTTTACTTTTTGTACAAAAGACTGCGATTTACGCACTGACTTTGCAACGGTAGGCGACGTAACTCCGGGATTTTGCGACCCTGAGAATCTTTCGAGCACTGCTTTAATTGCTTTGGCCATGCTCACCTCCGCTGCCAGGCTTTCAGTAACTGCCAGTACTTCTTTGTGTCGATTCTAAACTCTGGAAATTGTCGAGTAGTGCAATTTAACATTTTTAGCAATTTGACGTGCACTTAAAGCCGGATTTTTTATAAAGTCGTGCAAAATAATTTGTCTTGCTGCTAACTCGGTTACCATTTTTAACTAAACCATAAATCAAATCCAAATAAAATTTCTCATACCTGAAACTAAGATTATGGTATACTCGTAGTATTTAAATTTAAAAATATTTAAATAATTTTCGTGAGTTCACTCTTTTTCTCTTAAATTTACATATATTTTTGGTTCCGAAAAGCAATAAACTTGTAAACAATTAATAATAGCTCGTATCAAAAATGTTTTAGAACAGTTTCACACTTCAAGAATCTATTTCAGATTGCAAAACTATGGATATTAATTTAAATTCTAATTCCAAAAAGCCTTTATGACGAACAGCAGATTATCGCTAATCACATTTCTTTCTACACTCTGTCCGGTGTGGAACTAGCGACCATCTACTTGCTAGGCAAGCACTTACTTATTTACTTAAGGGGGTCCTCTACTCTTGCGGTTTCATAAAATCGATTTTTTAAATTTAATTTCTTGGAAATCACATTCCTTTGTATGCTCCTGGGATCCGTAATGTACGCGTCTCCGGCCGTTTTTGAGAAGCTGAGCGTGACGCGCCATTTTTAAACGCGTTTTCCCGAAAGTAGGGTTTGTTTTAGCTGCCGAGTAAGACTTTTCATAAAGGTATTGGTCTGATTTCAATAATATTTATATTGAATTAATCAGTCTCTAATATGTCAAAAAATAACGTGAAAATTTAAAATTTTAATAAATTGTTGCATACATTTTACAATTTACAAAATAAAAAAATTCTGTTAATGGCGTTTCAAGGTCGGCAATATTTTTTTTTTTTTGGTATTCGATACAAGAATTTTGAAGTCAAAACATGTACCTTTTAAATAAAAATTTTTTTTTAATCCATTCAGCAGATCCTTCGGAATTTATTTCCGAAAAAACCGCTCGATTTCAGGCCTTGAGAGTAGAGAACCCCCTTAATTGGCGCTACAACCACCTAAGTGATTTTCACCGAGCTCAACATATTATGCTCTCACACAGTCTATTTTTTTTTTGTCAATTTCTGATGTTTTGATTTCAGTTATTTTCTTATGTAATTAATACAGATAAAATAGAAAATGATTTAAAATTAAAGCAAAAAACAGTAGCGTATTACTTTTTAAATTTTTTTATTTGAAAATGTTGAAATTATCGCCATTACGAGTGGGTTTTTCAATTTTTTTGGCTGATGACATTCTACTGAAGAAAATGAATTCAACGTGATTTTCTCTATTCATTCGACATGACAGCCCACTGTAAGCAATAATAAAATACATGGGATTTTTACTTATGTATATGTGCTAGACATCGCCTTATATTAATTCGCTTTGCATTAAACTATTCTGAATTTTAATAATACATCTAGTGTTTTTGAGTTTCCTAAGTTAATTAAATATTTCTTTCAACTATCTTTGTTTATTTCCATATCCTATGTCGAAAATTATAAAATACTAAACAAAATAAATACCAAATTCGTTTCGTAGTTTGGTAGGCAGCGATTTCACGAATTGCGTCAATGCATGCAAAATGATGAAGATGATAATCCCGGAAACACACTCACACCTGATTCTCAGGTATTATCACAATTTGTTTTTCTTTCACTTATTTTATTTATGTTATATTTACATACCATATATAAATGTTATATCTTAAATATTTATAGACTTATTCTATCACTAATTTTACCTTATCTTCCAAATAAATTTATAATGTTCCATACACTAATTAACAATGAACATTATTTAATCATTTCACATATGTATGTATATACATACGTGGAATTTTATAATAATAAATTTTTCTTTTTATAAACCCATGTATATATTCAGAATAGTTCCACGGATGGCGTTTTCACCAATCGAACGACCCATCCCTTCAAGGTGATAGAGAATGATACGATGAGTATACAGAGTATGACCTCGTTGGGACGCGTTGGGCGAATATTGGCAGGCAATATAGATCCATCCGGTATGCCAGTTTAAGATATGCTCGTAACAATTTCGTATTAACTCGTAATTTTACATTTCTTGTTGAAGCTTTGAGCATCGATCGTGAATCGTTGGCAGCCCATTCCACATCTTCTGCGAACTCTCACCAATTGCAACAGCAACAGCACCAACAACAGCAGCAGCAGCAAATATACTTGCAACACCTGCAGCAACAACAGCAACAGCAACAACAACAATTACAGCAAAATTTGGGCATAATGGTGTCATCCACCAGCAACAATTTAGCGGCACTGGTTGAGCAACATAACGTCGTGGCTGCTGCAGCCGCTGCGGCAGCGACCCCACCACGTGGCAGCAATGGCTCCCGCGTATCTGGAAGACACATTATAACACCCTCGTCATCGCCATCCCATAGCCACACTTCCAATTCCACAATTGGCGCTGCTGCCAACGCAGCTACGGCGACAGCTGCCTCAACAGCAATGCCTGAAAATAAGATAATATTTCAAGAGCCTGATGTGATTGCTAGCACCAAGTTGGCACACTCGAAAACAACAGATTCCATCACTTCAAGCGGGCCAATAGCACCACCACGTCGTAAGAAAAAGTCACGTAAGTCGACTAGTTCATCGGATCAATATAGTATAAATGAGGGCCAGTACATGTCTGGTGCTCAGGATACCGAAGATACAGATAGTGATACTCGTTCGATAAAGAGTGTACTTGATGTGCAGCAGCAGAAGTTGCGCGATGATATAGCTGAGGAAATCGAACGTTCGTGGCAAGAGAAAAGGTCTATGGTAAATGCAAATGTGATTGCTGCTATTAGCAACGCACCCATAGCTACAGCTACGACCACAATAAATAGTACGGCGTTACATATAGGTGCAACTGGTGTTGGTCGAACGCATAGTATTGGTATGAATGCGCTTACAATGGGAATATCAAATATACCTTTAACACCATCCATGATAACGGCATCATCATCGGGTGCAGTTTCTGTATCAATTGCATCGCTGGCACAAACATCCACCTGCAATACACGTCCTGTTACGACAGCCACTGTAGGCGGTTCTATAAATCGTATCTCGCATTCATTGGGTAATAGTTCCACATCGGTTTACTCGAAACCCAGTCCATCGAATTCAGCAAAGAGTAATTCTGCGCCCGGACGTGTAAGATACTTGTAAGTAATCAAAATTAAAATTGAACTTAGACAAGTTTTATATGTACATTAAAATAAGTTATGCTGCTGGTTTCATTTACAGTTCCATTGATCCTACGCAAGGTCTCAATCTGTATAAGGCCACCCAAGGTGGTTGTATAGTTCAGCCCCGTGACGAGGCTTGTAATAAAGCTGAAGGTCCAACACAAGAGGAAATTAAGCGTATTGAACAAATTCTAATGGATGAGGGAGCACGTCCAATTTTGGCTGGCACTGGTTCGAATAGTTTGGGCAGCGGCACAAGGTAAGACTTTGAAATGTTTTGTTTGTGAATAAGAGCGCGTGATTTAAAAAAGGCACAATTAAAATAAAGTAAAAAAGGCGAGGGCTAAAAATTTGTGAAGTGGGCCACAACTTTTTCGAAGATCAAACTTTTTTGTGTTATGTATTTCTTCTGGTTCATAACGATAAGAAAAACACATTTGACGATTTTTCGAAACTCGAAATAATTCGGAACCTATTGGTATTAACTTTTTTCGAAGTTATCTAGATTTTATTTATTTACTGAAGAGCTAAAAATCATGATGCTTTCTTGCAATGTGCATTGTGACCCACTTCACAAATTTTTACTCACAGTACAATTCAATGAATAGTAAAATAAAATATGTAATTTAATTTGGTGGTCGACATGAAAATTAGCAAACTTTGTGATTGCACATTGTGAAAAACTTTAGAACATTAACGATTTATTTCGCAAAAAAAAAATAGTATCTTCCCCCAGAGAACTAAGTGAAAAAAAGTGAATCAGTAATACAGTAATACCCACAATAAAACATTCGAGTGCACTAACAAAGGTTCTTTCTGTAAGTTGCATGAAAAAAACATAATTTTTTTATTTGATATTTCTTATCGTTATCGTGTATATAAAAATCTCGTATCACAATGTCGAATTCCTGCGAAACGGCTACACTGATTTTTATGAAATTTTATATGCCTTTTTTTTTATATAAAACAACAGTTTGACAACTGTCCGATTCGCTGAGGAGAAGGCTTTGATCATATACAGGGTTGCCACCGGCTTGAAAAGTCGAATTTAATAAAATACCCACAAGTTATATGAAATAGTAAAATTTGAGTGCCAAGGAGGAGGTTATAAACCTAGCTAGCTATATTTTAAAGAAGGTTGTCCCCAGTTTGAAAAGTGGAATTGAATTAAGCTATATGAAATAGTAAACTATGGGTGTCAAAGCAAAGTTAAAGTTTAAAGGTATTTTTGGAACAGGGTTATCACACTTTTTAAAAGTCAAACTCAATTAAATTATACAAAAGAATAAAAAATATTAAAATACGAGTGTCAAACTGCTCGGACAAGGTGCATACCTACATATATTTTTGAGAGGGTTGTCACCTGTTATATGCATGTGACAGAAATCGAAACCGTTTTCTGGTTATTTATGGAAAGGGCAACTAATAAATAAATATAGGCGGGACAACGTCTGTTGGATTTTTCTAGCTTTTTTTTCCACATAATCACTATAGATATCGATAAATTGTTTTAATCTGCCGGTCCATCATTCAAAACAGTTCGTGTTTTTGTAGCATCTTAAGTTCTACATTAACCGCATAGCTACAGAAGACTTTTTCCTCAATATGGTGCTGGACAAATTTTTTCTATGCCAAAAAGCTCAATACAGCAACTTGTAATTTTAGGAATGTGAGTTGGTAAAAGTGGCGGCCCCTCTTCTTTTTTTATTTCCCAAGAAATTCCCGGATACTTTTGTTAAGCAGTTTTCAGTGTATCGTTTGGTAAAAAATTTCTCACAAACGTCATCTGCCGTTCGGAGTCGGCGTAAAACCGTAAGTACCTTAATTTGTGGAACAACCTCAAGACGTACATCGCAAATTGTACAAGAAGTTCGGTCAAACACCAAACTAAATTAATTAAGCACCAGCTAATATCTGGATATTGTAGTAGACTTAATTCCCACCTATCCAGAATCAACCCCGACATATCAAATACATTTTGGTGCCTCAAGCCTCATTCACTAGCTATTATTTATTGTGCCATTAGTGGATTTTTGCCTTCACTAGGACCATATTTGTCTCGTCGTTCAAGTTTGGTTGTCCTTCTTGAGGTTCGGCCTTCTACGGAAAATATCCAACCTGGAATCTTTGATAAAACTTAGAGGTCGTTTTAAGTTGAAATCCATTAAAAACTTCAACTGGGTTAATTTAAAATATCACAAATTTACTGAAATTTCGTTAGTATCGCCGCATTATTAGTGATTTGGGTAAATTATTTACGAAACATTTATATGAACAAATAAAAACATATTACGTACATGTTTCAACAGATGAAAAACAAATTTATAAATTGTATTTGAGATCATTCACCTTATATCTCTCGCAAAACTTTCGAACTTTCTGTCGTTTGTCCGCTTCTTCCTCTTCTTTCTTAAAATGGTGTTTTTAATATCTTATTCAATACCAGTTGCTCTCAGTGCGGAAAGCGCAATCTTGTTTTTTATCATTCTTGCATTTAGCTGTAAAATGCAAATTTTTGGTAAACTGATGCAAGCTGAGAAGCTTCACTTGGCTTCCTTTTTCATTGTTCAGACAGGGAAACTTTTGTCGCGGCAACTCGTTACTTGTAGGAGAGAGAGGGACGGGGAAAGGGGAAGGGCACCGAGTTGATCGTGCTCGGGCGACACGCTTTGTGTTCTTATTCGTCTCAGTCGGCAGCTAAGAAATTTGACATTCCTTTTCATTTATAAATTCTTTCAGTGGGTGCAGTTTTGTTGAGTTTTAAGTGAATACATGCGGGAAGTTGGGAAATGAAATTTTGTTCTTATTTTTTTTTCGATTAAATATACACATGTGTATGCATATACTATACATATTAACGTAAATTATGTTAAGACTTCATTTTTCAATCACCTTTTACTTATAATCACAAAATTTATCAGAATGGTAAATGCCGCTTAAGCGAAGCGTACAGAAATTTGCGAAAATGATATAAAATGAAATGTCAGAAAATTGCCTGAACAGAGTTGCTCTGTGTGAACACGACGAGCAACACCAAAAGGGAAATCGCCGATAATAAGCAACAAAAGTTTCCTCGTTTGAACACTGTCTTTATAATGAAAAATTTTACTACCCTTTAGAGTTGCCAGCTTGCTGCATTTAGCAGTGGGAGGTAATGAAACACAGTCAACTTAGCTATTGTGAAAGAGTAGGACTAAAATAATAAATCACTTGCACTAAAATTTAATTGAATCGTTGCAAAATGTAAGCATAAAATGTGAGAGCCAAAGCAGTTATTAATTTAAAAAAAAATTATTAATAAACATAAATTATTTGTAATATTGAAATTGCCTTTTTGCTTATATAAATATTTTATTATTTCGTCCGGGGAAACTGAATATTTAAGAATATATAAAATTTATTACTATTATTTATTAAATTTTGTTTATTTCACTTTGAAAATTCGAAGTATTTACATATCATATAAAAGTATAGTTGAAATATTTCATGTTTTGCTAATAAGACATGTGAATGTATCGTGGAGTGTGATCTTTAAATAACTTAAGTTAGCGTACTTAGCACCGCCTGGTGCGTAAATTTTTTCGGAGTTATTTTGTTCCATTATATACCATATCCACTCGAAGGTTGATCACATTTTTTTCGGATTCTGTATAGGCTCCTCATTGGTTTAGATATAGTAAATTCCCATAGTCGAATTATTGGCAAATGCTATATTTATAAACCAAAATTGCTGATATTCACAACATCGGTGGTTTGGTGCCCGAAAAGAAAATGAAAAAAATGTAGATCCAATAGGTGGCGTAGTAGTCGCTATATCTATGAACCAATACGTTTGGTGCCAAAAGAAAAACCCAAAAACGCCACACAGTCGAATTATTGACTAAAGTCATAACATGGAATAAGACAAAATTCCGAAACTGGAATATCCTCTTATATCCTGTCGGAAGAATCAACAACAAAGCCCAGATAATTGATATAGATAATTTATATACATACATATATAAAAGAATATTTTGTAAGGGCGCGGTAAAGGGCTCATTCCAAGACACTTTCATAAACGGCTATGATTGTTTTCATACAAGAGCGTGACTTAGTAATATTACTTTAAATAAAGGAAAAATAATGGCGTGTTAAATTCAACATGTTTGCTCTTCTGACAGAAGTAGAATTGATTTGATTGCGCGGGGGAAAACAGTGAGGTTTTAGAGGCTCGAAATATTTCTAAATATGTTGACATAGTTGGGATGCAACTACCGAATCATAATCGTTAGGCGCCGCAAATTAAGGGCGTATCAGCTAATATAAAATAAAATAAAAGATTTAAAATGAAATAAAACTTAACACAAAAACAAACAAAAAATTATAATAGAAACTTAAATTAAAACAAAGAGCAATAAAAAATAGCTGAAAACATAATATGGTTAAGGTTAGTATTTGTATAAAATTAAAGCAAAATTTAATAAATTAAATACATTAAATTGACTAATCTAACAAATTTGAAATTTTACAAATTAAATTGGAGACCTTGTTGCAAAATTTATATGACCACCTAAATTTCAAGTAAGTTTGAATACAGCCAAAGCATTTGAAGGGAAATGTAGATTTAATAATCTTAAAAACAATCCACTTTGATTAGTAACTAGTAAATGCGTAATTTTTCCAAGTGTCGAGAATATTTCATCATTTGTTATATTTTAAACAAACTAATTCTCACTCTGAACATTTAATACTTGTGGAATATGAGATTTAATCTCAAGCTAACACAAATTTCTTACATACCCACTACAAAGTTTTTATTACATTAACCTAACATTAATTTTGAGCTTAAAAGAATTTTAGAAAAATTTCAAATTTTTACAGCAATTCTTTTGACATATTCATAATATACAAATTGACCACATTGAAAGCGCCGTGGCACTTGAAAATCAAGTTAGTGTTCCAATTATTTTTAGTTCATTTTTTATACAAATTTATAGCTCAAAACTCATTTACCACTTAAATGTACATACATATGGCGCACTTTTTTATAATACTAAAGTTTTTTTTTCGAAATCGCCTAAGCATATTTTTGTATAGCTAAAGTAACATACATAATTCTACTATTTTCAAACAATTAGACTTTGCTAAGGTGCATTTAGATTGCTTATAAAATGCGTCAATTTAATTCTTGTTGAGCGTTTTTTACGTACGTAAAAATATTTCTAATTTCATTTTTTGTTTTATTGTTATAGATATCCATCGCTGGTGTACCGCGCAAGCAGTGACAAGGAGCGCCGTAAATCGGCTGGCGATGAAGATGTTTTAAAGCAGATGAACATTTATGTGCGTACGCGCACTAGTTCTGGCAAACAATTAACCGATTTTGAAATACTCAAACAGGTTCCTGTAAAAAATTTAGATACTGGCGAAAATATGACGTTGTCTGAGGTGCGTTCACCACCCGTACCCGAAGGCTGGAATCCATTATCGCTACACATACTAAAACTCACCTCACATCTGGAGGTGAATCCGAAAGAATCAGACGAAGAGAGTGTAATCGGTATACCGCCGAGCAGCGAAGGTCAGCCACCGGACGAGGAGGAAGGCGAGACGGAAGATGGTAGTCGTTTGAAAAAGAAGACAGCGCGGTTTAAACGTTTTCTTGGCTCTACAGTGCGAAAAACGGTCGATAAAGCAAAATCATTGGCATCCGAAGTGTCGCATGCACGCCATAAAGAGGATGTTGCTGATATAACCGATGTGATGAATCCGGAAGCGAATATAAAAATTAAAGCTTCATCAACTAATAAAGGGCCATATGAATTTACGAAATTGCAACATGTTCAGGTTTGTAAATCAATATACATACATATGTACATTAGGGTGTATCACACAAAAAAAAAACACGTGCACCTAAGGGCGCGAACCACTAAAACTTCTGTGTAATTAAAAAAGGAGAAATATAGAGAATATAGTGGAAGAAATTAGGAAAAATAGTGGTAGAAATTAGTAGTAGCATTAGTGAAAATAGTGGTAGAATTTATTGAAAATGTAACAAAATAGTGAAAATGGTGGTAGAAATGAGTAGTAGCGTTAGTAAAAATAGTGGCAGAAATAAGTAAAAATAGTGGTAGAAACTAGTAAAAATAGTGGTAGAAACTGGTAAAACATAGTGGTAGAAAGTAGTAAAATAGTGGTAGAAATTAGTAAAAATAGTGGTAGAAACTGGTAAAACATAGTGGTAGAAAGTAGTAAAATAGTGGTAGAAATTAGTAAAAATAGTGGTAGAAATTAGTAAAAATAGTGGTAGAAATTAGTAAAACTAGTGGTAGAAATTATTAAAAATAGTGGTAAAAATTAGTAAAAAGAGTGGTAGAAATAAGTAAAACTAGTGGTAGAAATTAGAAAAAAATAGTGGTAGAAATTAGTAAAAAATAGTGGTAGAAATTAGAAAGATAATGGTAAAAATTTGTAAAAAGAGTGGTAGAAATTAATTCTCCTTCCGTCCGACTGCCCCACTACGCGCGCCATCACCACCTTTTTCCTGTCGTTTTTTCGTTTTATTCGATATTGGAATTACAGCCCAACGAGCGCAAAAAAGTTTCACTTCAAAAATATTTCGGAAAAATATAAAAATTTACGTGAGCTGTATCAATTCGAAAAATCCTCTAAATATAGAGTTTTTAACAAATAAAAATAGGTTTTTTATGTAAAAAAAAGTCTTATAAGCTCTTTAAAGTTTTGCTTACAAAGATTTAAAAATTTGTTAAGCGAAATAATAACATTGAAATTTAGGACATGATAAATTGCTCTTCAAATGATATACCCTAAATCCAAGTTTGGCCGAGTTATTCAAGTTTTTCTTGAACCAATCCTCCAAAAAAGGCAGCATCCGAAATTTTATTAATACGATTCCGTTGAACAATCTTTTAAATATCTTTATGCAGAACTTTTAAGCTTAAATTGTTTTATATTCTGAATTTATTTCTTTGAAAAACTATTTTTATTTAAAAACAAACAAAAAATGCAAATTTTAGTGCTAGTGGGAAATATTTTGGCTGATGTATTAAAATATAAGGAATTTTATAATTCCAATGGAAAAACAGTACCGATTTTTTCGAAGTTAAACCTTTTAAGTAGATTTCTTGATTTCTTTACATATTTGAGACTTAGCAAAAGAAAATAAGCATTTCTTATTCATCCAAATTTTTTCCGTTTTATAATCACCTATTTAATGGTAAACTACTTGCCGCATAGAGACAAGTAATATATGTATCAAATTAAAATGTGTGGTCTGAAATTTCGCACAACCTTTTTAGAATTATAATTCCTTAAACCATTATCGATGAAAGATTTCGAAATTTTTACTCATCATCACGAAGATTCCCATAAAAAATGAACAACTGTCTCTTTTATTTGCGTTCGTCTCTGTTTTTGTTTTTATTTCCATATTTGCATACTGAGTAAAGTATATTTTACCATACCCAAAAGAAATTTAACGTTCCCTGATTGATATAAGAATCTAATTTAATCCAATTAAGGTTTAAGTGTGGATATAGTTATAGCGGTCGATGCTCATAAGAGATAATGAGAAACTGTTTCATTTTGTCTCTGTTTGTTTTTATTCGTTTTGTACAACATAAATTATGCAATTTTCAATTTAAATTAATAATCCATTTTCTTTAATTAGTTTCTGTATGTATTTGTCAAGCGTCGCCACTTCCTAATTATTGTAGTGTTTGCAAATACAATTAAAAGGCATAAAGTTCACATACCCTAGCAAGTATTGGAGTTTTTTAAAAGACGATTGTTCTAAGCATGTATCAAAGAAATACGGAAACTACAAAGTAGATCGCTGGGAATAAATAAACTGGCATAACATGCAGATAAAATATATATCTAGTGTATAAAAAACGCTGGTAGTATACAAAAGCTCTAATTAGCTAAATTTTTACAGCGCTGATGCTCTTGGTAGGGGCGAAAATACACCCCTATGCTAGAATCTGTCGTACATTCGATTGAGCTGTACGATTTTGTATGAAGGGCAATTGGTGTCGGAGCTGAACGAGTTTTACAAAAATAATAATAAAAGAAAAGTAAATAAAAGGTTTAAATGATTGGTTGTAAATATAATTTTAATTTTTTTCACCTAGCTCAAGCCTTTAACCGATACCACTTAAAACGCTTTTGAATCCGAAAATTTTACACAAATCTTTAATGGTTTAAACCACAAGGCATTGTTATATATAAGTGAATGAAATGTGCAAGGATTTGAAACATTACATAAAATTCTCCTCTGCACATTCATGCAATTTTTAGCTGAATCATGTTTTTCCTCATAAGACAAACGTGCAGCAGCTAGAGAATCCATTATATTTGAATTATGAAAACAACTTTCTTACAAATTTTTAATAAACATGGTTTTAAATATCATTCCTCTTTTAAAATAATATTTGTATAACTCTATCTGGCAAAACCCCTGTTTGATTGAACTTCGATTTTTCTGCTTCCGTTCTACTATGTACTGTATTTATATTTTGCCGAGCGGAGCTACGATTTCGTATCTACGATGATTCGGATTCTAGCGTAGGGCTGTAAATCTCCTATGATTCTCGGGGACGATTTTGTCTCGCGATGCTACACGTGATTTTTTTTTTAAATGTGGAGTGATACACCTTAATGCACATGTTCTTAAAAAATACAAAATAAATATCACTATTTTTCACAAATGTTGCTTTAAAAAAAACAAAAATATTAAATTTGGTTCAGTACTTTGAGAGCGAGCCAAATTGTTACAAACATTCGCCATATGATCACAATTACATATATAATGCTGTAGATATTTTTCGCTTGTTTATAGGATTTGTATGGCGAACACACCGGCGCTGTTTGGTGTATGAAATTCAGCTCCTGTGGACGTCTACTAGCTACGGCCGGTCAAGATAAAGTCCTACGCATATGGGTATTAAAAGATGCTTATCCATTCTTCCAGGTGAATATATATTTTTGTTTTTATGTGACTTGTATTTTATAGATGTTATTTTCATAATCTCCCTCAGGATATGCGCACAAAATATAATGCAGATCAAAAATCATCTCCTACACCCTCACAAGAATCACTTGTGTCCCAACATTCTGAGGAGGCGATCGCTATGGCGGCTGCGGCTGAAAAATGTACCGGCCCATTTATGCCGAAAGCTTTCTGCACCTACATTGGCCACACATCGGACTTGCTGGACGTGTCATGGTCGAAAAACTATTTCATTCTTTCGAGTTCAATGGATAAGACTGTGCGTTTGTGGCATATTTCGCGTAAGGAATGTCTTTGCTGTTTTCAACATATTGACTTTGTCACAGCAATTGCTTTTCATCCGCGTGACGATCGTTATTTTCTAAGTGGCAGCTTAGATGGTAAATTACGTTTGTGGAATATACCAGACAAGAAGGTAGCACTATGGAATGAAGTCGACGGACAAACCAAATTAATAACGGCTGCGAATTTCTGTCAAAATGGTCAATTCGCTGTGGTCGGCTCGTATGATGGGCGGTGCATTTTCTACAATACAGATCAGTTGAAATACCATACACAGATACATGTGCGTTCAACGCGTGGTAAAAATCGTATTGGACGCAAAATAAGTGGTATTGAGCCAATGCCTGGTGAGGATAAGATACTTGTGACCTCAAATGATAGTCGTGTAAGATTGTATGATTTGCGCGACTTAAATTTATCCTGCAAATACAAAGGCTACTTGAATGTGTCATCGCAAATTAAGGCATCGTTTAGTCACGACGGGAAATATATAATTGCTGGATCGGAAAATCAGTGCATATACATTTGGAAAACGAATCACGATTATTCGAAATTAAGTTCGGTGGGTATCAAATAAAAGAAAAACAAAATGTTATGAAATTATGTAACAAGTACGATAATTTGTTAGCTAAAGTTTTAAGTAATTTTTATAATTTCTCGCCGTACTTTGGCGAATATATAACCAAACTAAAACTATTCTTATACATATATGTTTCTTTTTCCTTTTCTTTTTAGGTGCGCCGTGATCGCAGCGATTTCTGGGAAGGCATTAAGGCTCATAATGCAACAGTGACTTGTGCCATTTTTGCACCACATCCAGAGGCCATCATAAAATCGGAGCCTGATGAAATTGGACGCAGTGAAAAGGTAAGTAGTACCTCAATAGTTGCCGGAATATTGCAGTGTTGTTGCCCATCCACCTGTATTGCAGATGTTCTTGTGATACTTTACCTAAATAAGACAAACAAAAATACCTATGTATGTATTTTGTTTACTTTGCAAACAATATCGCGCTGTATAAAAATTCTTTAGGCGTAATTCTTACATTATGAGCGCATCACATGCCCAATTGAGTTTGCAGGCGTTGTCACTAGAGGACGACCGAACGCCGATTTTTAGGGCCGAACCGAACCGAACATATTCCAGGTCTAAAATAATGAATATTCATTTCCGACAATTTGTAAAAATTCTAGATATTCTTATATTGATATTAGAAAAGGGACGTATGCACATTAATTTAAATCACACTTCAGTTCATCACATAATTATACATACAAATTTTTAATAAGAAAAAAGTATATTTTGAATAATCGAAATTTAATAATTTTATAATTCTATATTGTAATGTAAAAATAATATTTTATTGACATTTCTACCTTGCAACCGATTGGTTCTACAGCTGAGCTGCTGCCGCACTGAATACTTCCCCACTAGCGGATTTTCATTGAGAAAAGTGTACAATTCAGAATAAATAAATTCTTTAAGTATTATTACTGCAAATCATATCGCTATCATATAAATCCGAAAGGTTTTCTCTTTCCAAAGGGAAACATTAAAAGTAAAATTTTATAAAATTTATATATTCATAAAAAAATTACAAATGTTGCGAACCGAACTTTTTTGGCCGAACATGGCCGAAGCTGAAGTTTAGTCGTTCTCTAGTTCTCACCATTTCGCGCCGGATGTGATAATTACGTAATTTTGATTGCAATCTCGGTCCGTTTTAATATTCAAATTTTGGATACCAGAACGACCGGAATTTGAATCTGCTTCGCTACTTTAAATTATTATGTTTTTTTTTATGCTCTTCCAACAAGAGTCACTAAAGTTCTAAGAAACTCTCATAAAAAAGGGAAAATAAAAAACACAAATTAGGGTACATTCGTAAATGCAGGATCTTCGTGCATTACAAAACCAACTGCTTCGACTGCTTTGTCATTGCGATTGTGATGCGAAATTTGCTTTTAGCATTTCCGTAAGCCAGATACAATGATAAGAATATATGACTGAATTACAATAAAGGCATAATTACATATATAGAATTTTTAATCAGTTTACTTAGTCTTCCATTTTGGCTTCCAATTCTCGCAAGAATGAAATAATATAAGATTGCGCTTTCAGCGGATCGATTTGATATCATCAACACAAAGTAAAAGTAATTTTTCTTTTATGTTCCACAAACAATGCTAACAAAACTTTCAATCATCCTGAATCGTTCTGTCGTTTGCCCGCATCTTCTTTTTTTTATATATTTTTTTCTTTGGCCTCTCACGCTCTAGCTTTTATAATATCGAAAACCGAAATTTTTTCCATCGTCTTTCACTAGTCGGAAATGAACAGTAGAATTCCTCTGTTAAAAAGAAGCGGAAGCATTGTTTTCTGATTTTAAAAAAAAGTAGAGGCGTGTTTTTAGAGCCCTACAACTTAACTTGAAATATTTTATCCATCTTTAGATTTTATTCGAAAAAAAATTAGCAGTTTTTTTTAAAATAAATTTTAAAAAATATTTACAAAATTGTCATGAAAATAAGTATGCAGTAATGCTTTTTTTTTTACAATATATGTATATTCGCAACGTTTTTCATTAAAATAATTTTTTATTATTTAAAAAAAAAACAATATAAATCAAAGTTCACGACAAATTTTCCTCAAATTTTAGACTTTTAAAATAAAAACTTATAGAAACTGCAGTTTTGTAGCACAATCAGTTTTCAGTGCATCGTTCGCAATACCTGGCATATAATTCATAAAAACTCATAAAAACGCATACCAGCTAGTCAAAAATACATCAAAAATCAATTGAAATTTGTAGCTCCTTGACAAAAACAAATTATTGAATGAGAAAATTTAAAATTGAATGTGCTACAAAATTGCTTTGCTTGCAAAATTGTTGTTAAAAATTCTGATGAACAATATGACGAGCTTGAGACTGATGTATTTTTAGAATGAATTATGTATAGTTTTATAAATAATTAATTAAAACGTTGTAAATGTTGTTAAAAAAATCACCTAATTTATGTACATAAGTAACTGCATTAATAAATCTGCATTATAAGTATTGAAAATGAACTGATTTCTAATTGAAATATAGTTTGATTCTATACACAGTTTGGTTTCTCTTTTAACACCGGATCTGAATATTTGTGTAGGAACGGTATTATAGAGGGCAGCACACTCTAGAGACCCGCAAAAATTGGAATCGAGTTTAGATAGAACATTTGAATTAAAGTGTAAAAAAATAACAATATTTCGTTTTCCGATCAATAAGAAATTAGTATCAAAAAGCATTCGAAAAGGAAATGCACATGAACATTACCGACTAAAAACTAAATTCGAATGTACTACCATGAGACAGTGATATGCTGGTGACGAAAATTTGGAAAAGGTGTACAGATTTATGAAATAAGTATACCAAATTTGTATAAAAAATATAATTTTTTTTGTTACTGAAAATTATACGGGTTTAAAAGAAATAAGAGGGGTTTCTTATTAGAAATAAAATAGTAGTCAATTCAGATGGTGGCTCTCATTAAATATTAAAACGAAAACACATCATTTGGTCGCCATTCATTCTAAAGATATAGCCAAAGGACATTGGACCATTATTTTGAGCCACCTTGTGTTTATATTCAATGCTTTTAATTTGTAATAAGGCAATATTAAACAAATTTATCTCATAGAAAAGGCAGTGGTGGGCTAATTTCTAGTTTTTAGTTTTATTTGTACTGAAGAAGGTACTTTAGTTAAAAAAAAAAAAACTTGGAAGGAAGCTGTGTTTGTTTTGGACTCCAAAACCTTATCTCCCGAGCTCGAACCACACGTATAGAGTGCCGGCGAAAGTCGTTTGGGTGCATTAGCATTTTTTATTTATTGTATATGTAGAGTGTCAAATTAAGATTTTTTTTTTCATTATATTAAGCTAACCCAATTTTACCCAATTTTTGCCTTTTTCTTATATTTTTAGCTGCCAAATCATCAGCCGGATCCACTTGTCGAGCAACATAAAAAAGGTTGTGGCTATGTAATGGTTAGCGCCGACTTCAATGGTGCCATCAAAGTTTTTATCAATAAAACGAAACCAAAACACAGCAGTTTACCCTACACAGCAATCGCAGACTAAGCTAATTTTATTTTATTTTCTGCTAACTGAATAAAAAATAGAAAAGTGATATTGATTAAGGAGGCAAATGCCAAGTACAAGCTAGCTAGCCATAGGTATTTCTCATAAATTTCGAAGCGCTGAAAGTTTGAAGCAAATAATTTGTTCGAATATAGAAACAGTTTTGCAAAAAAAAACAAACAAAAAAAAAAATGAATAAGCTTTTAGGCCGCCTTGTAACAATTTAAAATGTTCGTATATAGAAATATTTTATTTATTATGACAAAAAAAAAAAAAAGAAAACAAGAAAAAAATAACAACAGTAATTCAACTAATCCGTTTCTGGTGGCAGAGAAAAGCACTTCTTTAAAATTGTTGAGATATGCACTCTTTTTCTTTCTAAATATGTTGAATGAACATAAATTATTAATTTGATCGCAAGAGTATTAAGTATTGTAAATTGTCTTTGCTAATATGAATTTATATAAAAATATACATATATATATATATATATATTAGACGTACATACATATTATGTTTTTGTTCATAATTAATTTTACTCTTCTTCACGATACAATGCTTGTCATGCCAATGTGTTATTATTGTTCTATGTATTTCTGAAATTTCCTAAGCTTTATAAACCCCTTCTAAATACATATTTCTTCAATTGACCTGCTATTGTGCAATTGCACGTATTCACTATGTACGCAAACTAATCTAATTTCGATGCAATAAACGTCATTTAAAAAGTAAATATAATAAATAATTCAAGTAGGTGTGAAGAAAGCACATTGCATAGCATTGCATTGCAGATTTGTTTACTAAGTTGTAAAGAAGCCAATTAACTAAATAAATGTATATGTTTGTTTGTATTTATATTGCTAAATAACTTATGCATGTAAAGGGAGTGATTATGTAAAGAATAACAAAAATTATCAAACAAAATAAAATGCAAATTATTTTATTTACTATACATCAATCGAAGGATTTTTCTTTTACGCAACTGTAGAAATTAAATAACACGGCGTTTGTAAGTGACCTAAGGGAGGGGTCTATCATAAAGCGGTTTCATTTTCAATTACGTGGTATATTTGAACTGCCAATACAATGGGTAACCTAGTTGCAAAAGAACACTAGGTAGAATAGCAAAATGCATGTAAAGCAACAAAACTAACTCGGAAAAATATTCTAGTTGAGCCAACACGGTAAAATGATATCTGACCTGAGATGTAGCGCTGCGAAGTGAAAAAACTGCGCTATTGTGAATTAGCCCTTAGAAAATACATGGAATATTTAGATTTAAGGCATAGCTCGTTTTTATTTAAAAATTGCCGGCACAACTATTTTCCTTTCTTAAATAGCACTAAACAAATTGCAACTTACATGAAAGAGGCTAACAGGGTTGCTTTTGCGACTAAAGGAAATTTTATCCGAGTTGGAGCGTTCTTTAACAACTCGGGTGCAAAGAAACGGGCCTAATAACTGCAAGTGACATATTCAGCCTTATTCTGCATTCCGACGCGAATCGAAGTTTTCTCAGTATGGTATTCTGCGTTTAGATCAATCTTAAAAATTTTCAATTTTATGTATGTATTCTACATATATTGCGATCGTAGTTATTGTAACCTACAATACACAATTTCGATTGCTACGGAACGGATTATTGGGAACGTTATACAAATGCAGAGTAGGGTTGATTAGTAAGCAACGAAATTCCTGAGGATTTTGAAGTTTTACACAAGGTGAATGAATTCATATAAGGTGATAGCAAATTTATTCACAAACCTTATATGTATTTTGTTTTTGGTTTTTGGTGTGGCACTGGTCAAGGACAGTCTAAAGCGATTTTTTTTGGCGAGTTGATAAAATAGAAAATAAACAAACCTACAGTGACGAGCAAAACCGTTCGAATGGCGACCTTTTTACCATATTAGCTAGGTTGTCATGATAAAATTTTTTTGTTAATTTTATAAACAAATATAGTTAATACTATAAGAAAAACTCTGTAAATTATTGTTTCAAGCTTAATAAAAAATTTATGAAACTCAACAAATTTTCATCAAAGTTTAAAAAAAATTGTAGGAGTTTTGAAATTTTCCTGTTTGCTGTTTTATAGCTTATTTAATTTTAAGCCCTGTCGTTGATATTTTATAATTTTTCGAATTTTTAGTCTTGCGAACCTTTTTTCAGAAATCGCATGCTTTTGTAAAAATTCACGTTAATTTGTAAAAACTTCATAGCATTCTGCATTTTCCACCAGATAAAATTGTGTAGGTGATATATGTATGTATGAAAACAAATTTTGCTCGCCAGTGTAACCAATTTGTTATTACCAAAGTGTATAAAACAAAGTGAAATCAATATCTGACGTACGCTTATTTTAAAATCAAAATGTTAACAATTCATGTGTTTATTTGCATTAACCCTCTTTTGGCTTTTCTTCATACATATATGGTGCAAGGAACTATTTCAGCTAAGTATGTATGTAAGTGTTCATACAATGGCGTTATGGTTTTTCAAATTAAAACACAGCTAGTTTACGCCCTAGGTGAATTCGTATGTTTAGATAACAATATCTAAGCCCAAAAAACTCAAAAACTCAACTTGGAACTGTGGCGCCTGCTGGCATTGGCAGAAGAAGAGGAATAACCAAATGAACTTTGATTTGTCTTCACTTGGTATTACTGTTTGACCTTCATTAATTTGATGACGATTTGGCCAAAATCGCAAAAGCGGTTACAATGTCATTCAAGAAAAAAGTTAAATTCTATATAACGCAATACTCGCGTACATACAATAATTTGAGTTAATTTTTGTATTGGTTTAATACAATTATTTCTTGAAGATGCTTATTCAATAATAAAAAACCCGGTCAACGATCATTTATTTTTGTAGACTATATATGTAGTGTGGTTTCATTACTTTATTTGACAATTTTTATGCGAACCGTAAAACAAAACAACAACAACTACAACAATTAACGTAACATATTAATCGAGTTTAGTCATAAATTCATTTGGCATTTGCTTAAAATAATGTGTTTAAAAGGTAAAATATTATTTAAATAAAAAGCGCAAGATAATGAACAACAGATACCTACATATGTATCTGATGAAACAGCTTTAGCGAATACAACTTTACGCTGGTGCCTAAGTAATTTCCAGAAGAAACATATTAATATATTGCGCTTAGAGAATATTACTGTTCTTTTAGGAATATTTTCACTTGATTCGAAGTGGTGTGCCAAGCAGGTGTCCGGCTTTTTTCCAATATATTTGTATTTTCTTTACTATCTACATTTATTCAGTGTTTAAACGAAATTCTTGTTACTTCTTTTTTTATTTTATCTTAAATTTTATAAATTTGAATTACATATACATAAACATCTATGTGTGTTGTTGTAAGTTTTGTCAAATAAGCGTATCGAAAGAAAATATGTCATATATTGATTTCACTTTGTTTTATACACTTTGGTTATTACAAAATCGAAAGTTTTTTGTTTTCAAATTGACAATCCCTACCCAAAAGCAAGGCGAATTTAAATGGAAAAAGTTAAACGAGCTGTACTTTTGACACCACCTTCTATAAATTCACACAAACAAAATACACCAGCAATGCTTAGATTTTGACATAACATTTGACTCGCAAAATTACACAACCAATTCACATTGGCTATCTTACTATATAGCACCTTCTATGGATTCACCTTGGGTTGCCACGATCGCAAAGTGTGCAAACAATTTGCAAGTATTAATAACAGCTGATTGTCACGGTTCCATATTAAATCCGGTAGGCAATCACGCACATGGGTTGTATATTAAGCCCCAGCGCTAGAATTTCATTAAGTATGGCAAGTGGAGAAGGACTCTCTCTCTCTGCACATTTGTCGTCCTGGTCGCTCGTCACATTGAATTTTATGTTCAGTTTTCACACAAAATAAATACAATTTCCAATTGCGATATCATCATAGCCCTTTATGTGCGACGCGGGCGAATGAGGAGGAGCAGTAAATACTGGGTGCATTTCTATTTACTAAAAAGAATATACCCAAAAAACACCGGTGGTTTCAAAAGATGATGATAAGTTACAGTCATTCTACAGTTGTTGTGAATCCAAATATTCAAAAACAAAGCTAAAAAAAGCACAAGCACTGCAAATTGTTGTGCTCATTTTATCTTTAATTTATTAAAATTTGCACAATTCAATTAAATTTCTTAACACAAAAATGCAAATGAATGACGAGACGAAAACGAGATAATGGCGCATAATGTGCGGATGTCTTTTGAAATGTAGGTGTTCGTTACAAGCTCTTCAATTATTCAAATGATGTGACGCGGACTAAATAGACGACAAATTTGTAGACGACCTTAATGTGCATTAACAGCTTTAGTTTGCATTAAGGGGTTATATATGCACACTTTCCTCTCTGAAAAAACTCAGTTTTTTGAAGAATGTTTTTTGCAAAGACGGGAGTTCAAATACTGCGTATACGTTTATATATTTCTGAAGTATTTGAATTTAATTTTTGAGTGAAAAGTGTGCCCATTTGTTGTCACTACATCTGTGGAGCTGGTACCCTTGATTTCTAACACGCTTTGCGGTGAGCATGATAAGTAGGCGATGTATCATTTGCACTCAAATAAAACCACAGTTTCCTTAAGTTTATATCATAACGCCGTACTTGAACGAGGGATTTGCCGAAATAAATATTTTAACATAAATGGTGATAATTTTACTGAAAAGTCCGATTTTGGAAGGTTTAAAAATTCAGTTTTTTATCAAAAAAAAATTCTTGCAAATGAAAATTCCTACTTTCACGTAAGAGATTTAACTAGCCTGCTAAAAATTAGATCGATAGGTCACATGGTCAACTCTGTCAAATTTGGCATGCAATTGGAAATTTCCGATAACAAGCAGAATGAAGAAGAACATCGAAATTAGTATGTATTATACAAACGAAAATGAAGCCAAAGTGCAATGCTATGGCACTGCCGACAAAAATTATTTAAAAAAAACTGTATTACTTGTAATTATATCATTATTTCCCTCACAATTAGTTGGAATTAGTTGGAAATTAAAAAACCAAATTAAATGCAACATAAAGTTGTTGCTGTTGTAGCAGTTATAAACATCCTACCAAGGTAAATGTCTGGAAATTTTGGCGAGGTTGTTTGTTGTAAAATTAAAGTTAAAAGGTCTATTTAATACATGGCCTTTAATTCTAAAAGAAGTGAAATTGGTAACGGTAGTATTTTTGTATATTTGCTGCATTTTGGCTTTATGAACTTAGTTTTCTCCTTCTCTCCCAGAATATGTACATATATCTGTCAAAATTTTCCTGCATTAAAAAAAAATAAAAAGATATCTCAAGACACAACTTAGCTACCGTTTGGCACAGGCCCTTAGAGCTCAAGTTGAGAACTAAGGTACTTCTAAAATCTCTAACTTTGTTTCTCAAAGTAGTGGGTGTGTTCCAGCTACGTAATAGTTGCCGCAAACTTGCAGCCTTGTTGCATGTTCGCAACCCTGTTACTGATACTCTGTTGAAATATTAGAAATTATTAATCGACCGAACGATATGGCCTGATAAATTTGATAAAAACAAACATACAAACCACATAAAATGATAAGCATCATAACTATGGAATATGCTACTTGCGTATAATATCAAATAATTATGAATTTCATTTACCTTTCTTCTTCCGGTGTTATAGCGTAGAGCGTGCAAACTTCTTGATACTTATTATGCCCAAAATGGATGCTCGAACGCTTGAAGTCTTGTCGAAAATTCGCACAGAACGTGATACTTGGAAAATTTGCAACACTGCAGTTTTTATTGCCATCTCGAACGCAGCAACTGTTTCACTTCAGGAGACTTCAAAAAAAAACTCTATTGTTTTTTATAAATTTTTTTGAAATATAAATTTTGTTAACTCCGCAAAATAATTTTTTTATATTAACTTTATAGGAGACTCTCAACGACCGCGAAATATGTATTGATTTCAAAACAAAAAACAGTGGTATTATTATTTTTTCCAATATAGAAAAGTCCTAGGGGGTGAGAGCATTAAATTTCCGACTTAACTTTTACCCCACGCATTTTTACCTCACCCTATTGTATATACGTAAATTACCTCAAGGAGCAAATACTTAGAGATAAGTTGAATCCATACTTTATTTCGGTAGTATATGGATTCGTTAATTACAAGGTTTCTTAAATCAATATAGTTTATACATACCTTGATGCGAAATGGTCCATGTCATTTCTCGTCTAATCGAGTCTTCGTTTCGAATGGATCACTTACAATTCAACTACTATAAAAATAAACAGACGGAAAAATAAGAGAAAAGTTCACAATCCACTGTAAAAGAAGGCGTATACGAGGGGGACTAACAAAAGTTCGTTAAGTTTACTTGTAAAAAAACAAAAAAAAAACATGCTTTCACCTTTATTCTTATACTTCGTCGTTTCTTCTCTTCTCTGCATAATCGACATTGATTTCAGTGCAAAGGATTTAGTTTTAATTTTTTTAATATTTAAAAGTCCCCAACAAAGCGGACTTTTATTAGTCCCCTCGTACGTATGCATTTGGGCAAAACGAAAATAGAATTTCATGGGAATTATTTTGCTCTAATTTCGCACAAGGCGAGTTCATATAAGGTAGAGTGTTGATTCTATGAAATACAAAAATGCGAAAATCACGTGTTTTGGTTTTGCTTTTGCTTTTAGTGGCCGATGAATACCCATTCTCAATTTTTCACTCGCTCACTGACGGAAATTAAATATTTGACCAATCATCAACATCAAGGCGAATTAATATAAGGTGATGTAAATCAAGCAGCTGATTCGATTGAATTTGCTTGGGGAATATAAAGTCAGAATGTTGTGTTTGTTGTAAATCATAATGTCATGGTGCATATAATTTGTTAGCGTCAATTTTTGTTGTACGTTTAACAACACCTGATATGAATTCGCCTTGATCAACACATCATATTAACGCGCCTTGAATTTCGCCCATTATGATATGAGTTTTATCTGCTACCGGTTGTTTGCCTGAACACCACGTATTAAGGTAAACATTTTTATTTCAAACAATTTCAAATATTCAAGCCTTTATTTAATATGTAAAAAAAATAACCAATACTTTTCAATTCTAGCAAAAATACAAAAAAATAAAATATAACGAATTAATAAGGGAATGTCGAACATTTTTCCGCACTTAACTTCCGATGCGATTAACGAAACAAAAATAATGACGAAATGATGTAATTCAATAATAAAATAAATAATAAAATTCCAAATTACGTGTCTATATTAAGTTATAAAAAATGCAATATATCGGAGAAATATAACTCTACGAGCCTTTATACGAATAGAAATTGTCCTGTATGAGCGTTTCGTACACTCGAGCGTCTCTTAAATGTTGAGCATCGGCATTGTATAAATCTACCTCCATAATATCATCCGTGCCATGTTGGCGAGCGACATCACCACCCCCAGCACCCCCAGCACCACCAGCGGCTCCCGCTTCCACATCTTCCGCATCCATAAAATCGCTCATACTAATCGCATCATTGCCATCCAAACATTTCGGCTCCTTAGCGATGCGAGCGATCAATACCCGTTTGAGCACAATATTTTGCAATGCTTGCCTTATGTCCTTTTCGCGTAGACGCTGATTCGGTATCAGACCATGGAGACGTGCGCGTATTGTGCGCAATGGCCAACTTATTAATTCGAGTGGACATTGTTTGAGATGTGCCGTCGCCACAGATGCGGTATTCAAATAATCGACATAGAGCACATCCACTTGCTTTGCAACCGGATTGTGGGAGCGGATGAGTGCGCGATACCACTTTTTATCTTTGTAGTATACGGCGAGGCATATTGTACGCGGTTCGAATTCGGTGAGTTGTGGTGCAGATTTTACTAAATGTTTGATACGCCTTTGCAGTTCTAGTTCACGATATTCGAATTCGGTGAGATGTGGAAGGATTTGTACAATTGTTGGTGTAACGACACAGACGACACTGCATTCAAAGGTGCGTTTACCGACAGGCAGTTGGGGATTTTTGAAGCATTCAATACCGCTAAAATGTGAGAAAACCGATGAAGTTTCGTTAGGGTAGAACTTTTCGAAAGCGGAGGTTTCCAATGTCTGAAAACAAGACAAAACGGGATAGGCTTGTCATTAAAAACTAAAATAATAAAGGAAAACTTTAATGTATAAGTAGATATCAATGAGTAAAAGATTTTTAGCTTTTATTAATGCAAATAGATGAAAGTTTTCGAAAGTGATGTGGGTGCTAATTTAACAATCTCTAAAACTAAGCAGGCATGTGTACAAATGGTAAACATCTATTGATTAAGACGTGATTGGGCAATGCTAATTTTTGTCAAAATTGCATATTAAAAAATAGAAACACTTTGTTGCAACTTATGCCTGTATTATACTCAGTCTCATCTCAACTCACTAAATTTGAGACTTTCAGTTAGAGACATATTTTGTGACTTGAGACGATTTCGGTAGTCAGTAAGCGACAGCCTCAAAAAAATTTCACCAAAGGCTGTGGTGAAAAGCAGTAGAGACAATTAGCTGATGATGTGCGCAGCCAGAGATGCACAATCAACATCAATTGAAATGTGTTCATCGATAGCATACAATATACTTTTTCAATTCTTTGTCGTTAGCATTATTGCTCTTAAAAAAATTAAAGCTTTAAATTAGCATTGAAATTAACTATTCAAAATTCTTCAATTCGATCAAAATAGCAGAACAAGATACATAAGTAAACGTAAATAAAGTAATATTATCGAGTGATACTTGATTTTCGCGTTTGTTTAGTAATTTCCTCAACTGTTTTGTTTTTTGACCTGCTCAGAACCAGTTGACAAATTGGTGACTTTATTTTGAGACTAGAGACTTGAGACGGGTTTCTGAATACCGAATAGTCTCAAAATCAATCTCACTACCGAAAAGTCTCAATTTGTGACTAGAGTCTGCTGACAGAATATCGGCATTAATATAAATATGATATATGTATAAAGACCACATATAAATTAGCATTGTGAATAAATACAAGTGAGAAATTTTTACACATAGACGTCATAGACAGCTGAGATCAGCTGATGTAGAAACCCTCACCAAATTCGGTGTTCGTAAATCTGGTTTCTCTCCATTCTCTCAAATTCACGTTCCCGAACTGTTTCATTCCTATTCTACGTTTGACATTTAATAATGGTCATTTTGCGACATTTCATATTAGTCGCCGCCATCTTGAATTTAAAAAATTCCCCACTTGTATGTACTATATATTCCCAATGTAAATTAGCTTGCTGGTAGGCAAAGAAAGATACATTGGGCTGAACCAAAATTAGATAATTTTTTTCAACTTTATTTGATTATTGTTAAAAAGTCTGTAAAAGAAAATGCATGCAAATCTGATCACTTGCCACAACACATGAATCCATATACAGTGAAGTAAACTAAAAATCTGTTTTATAATCCCATACGACTTCAGGGGTGAATATCTTCTTAGTTACGAAAAAAAAATAACTTCAACAAGCCAAATCCTTCTATTTCATGGCAACTTACAATTTGAAATAACACAAACTTTCAAAGCCAAGCAAAAAATTGTGGACATCATTTAATTATAAGGGATTATTTTTTAAGAGGTATAGAACTTTAAAATGAGATTACATGATTTTCGTACATGACCTAATCTGGAGGTACAATTTTCAATCACTATTTAAAGCGATCGGGTCGTATCTCACCAATGATTTGTACAATGTTGGCTGCTAAGTGGTCCAAATTTGCCGGTTTGCTCGCCTAAGCTAATAGTTCTATGAAACCTCAGATAAAATATCTACAGACTCAAAGTACATACTTTATGCACCGGCACGAATTATTCGCCCGCGGTGGAATATTCCATGTGGTTCGAGCCACTAAGAAAAAAAGGTGTAACGAAATAAGACCTGTTTCTTTAGTATCTCTGAACTGAGGTTAGGCTCGGTTATAATGGTTAAATTTTTGTATACTAAGTGATTCGATATGACAAATACTATACATATATTTATTCAAACAACTAACGACATGGTGATTTCTATATTTTTTGGAACAATTTTTTCGTAAATTTTTGAAGTAAAACTTTTTTATCGACAGTGATTTTTTACACCGCTTAACGAAAGTCGGGTCAGAATAGCTTTACTAATTACTACCACTATTTTTACCAATTTCTTCCACCATTTTACTAATTTCTACCGCTATTTTTACTAGTGGTACTACTGATTTCTACCACTATTTTGACGAAATTCTAACACTATTTTTTATAATGGTTCTACTACTCGTAATTGCCACGACTACTTTCATTAATTTATACTACTACAAAGAAGTTTTATTTCTTCTGGCTCATGAACTTAGGTACACGCGTGTTTTTTTTTTTTATAAAAAATAAATAAATAAAAATTCAACATTTTAAAAACTTTTAGAAAATTTTTCGATACGGAATTTTTAGCTCATTTAATTTTAAAAATCTAAAGAAATTTTGGTTTTGGAATTTTTTTCCATTTATGCAGTAGTTTATATGGCAGAAGATGTGCAAGACCGCCATCGAAAAAAAAATTTTTTTTTTTAAATCAACCGGGCTTTATATGAAATTCAACCGTTATACGGAAAAAAAATTGTTAAATGTTTATAAATAGTGCAGAAAGTTTGAAATTCATTAATTTATATTCATTTGGTTATACTACAAACTAGGGTTTCATAAAAAATTAACAAAATGTGATAAGTTATTTGAAACGTCGTATATATAAAAATAACAATGGATCGATACATATTGAGTGTAAATTCAAATATGTAGTATGTATAATATTTATGATGTGTTTGGGAATGAAAATCAGCATTGAAGCGAACGATCCCATTGAAATAACTCGTTTACCATATGTTTTCGTAAATAAGCCTACTTTTTGACGCGTTGTAGGTTATGTGGCACCGCCCTATTGGACGGTCAACCCCATAATTTTTTTGATAAAATGTCAAATCAAATTGAGCATAATCGATAGTAGCGTAAAAAGAGTTGCGTGCCTTGGTGACTTCATGGGATATATTATATTATCCCACGTATCTTGCAGGGCATATTTGAACGTTATACGTTCGTATTCTATCGAACTAAAGTCCAACTACCAATCTGATGTGTAAGCATTTTAAGCTGTATTAGAGGCAAACTACTATTTTTTAAACCAAATTATTGATTTTTTATCTATCGCTATAGCTAAATATTATGTATGTTTTTTTTTTAATTCAGGAGTATACATTTTTGAATTAAAATTAATTAACTATTTATTGTTGTCATAATGTAGGCGGGTTTACTTTGAAATTATTTTTGATATTAATTCAAAAGCTTACATGGCTAAGAAGATATTCAACTTTAAAGAGGGGAGAGATGGCTTACAACATACATATGTATGTTTGTACTCGTAAAATAACTATAAAAACACTGCCTCGGATTTTTGAGAAAATATTAAAAACTCGATTTGTATTGCTGCGGCACGGCATTCTATTGAGAGAGATATCGTCTATAGCCATGATGCAATAAATAAAGATGATGACGCTCCCTTAGTTTGCGAAACACGAGAGAAAGGGAAAGAAAATAAAGTCGTTTGGGGGGAAAATACTATATTTAGTACTATTTTTTTTTTTTATCAAAGTGTTGAATTAAATTTTATGAAAAACAAATTTTTGTGTATATGATTTATGAACTTGTTATATTAATATAAGCGATATGTATCTGTAAAATAAATGTTAGCTTAGGGTCAGTTTTTCAGTGCAAGTTTAATTCTGTTTATCGTTTAAACTAAATTTAAACTCGCTATGCATTTTTCAGTCAACTTGAAACCTAATTTAAATCGCAAATTCAGCGCGATTAAACTGAGTTTAACTTAACCAGCTCGCGGGACCCGACTACAATCGCATTTTTCACACAGCCACGATCGGCAAGTTACACGTACAGGAAAGCGACGTTTGGCAGCGCACTCATTCTCTGCTTGATTTCACTGAGAGCAAAATTGCAACATAAAATTCGACAGCGGAAATCTTTTTCGCAACCTATAAAATCATAAAATATTTGTGTGTACGCGCGTTCGGTTTCACCTGGCACTGATCTAAATATAGAAAACCACAGTGTTGACCTACAAAATAACCAAATTCTTAAATTCTATCTGAAAAACAGGTACGTAGTTTAAACTAAGTTTAAACCGAGTATAAGTAAACGGAGTTTAAACTGACTTTAAACTTGCAACGAAAACTGAGTTTAATTAAACGATTTTTTTTACATTATTTGAAGTGTATATATCTGATTGTGATATATTTAAACTGGAAAATATATAAAAAATATTATTTTGAACTGAAATGCATCATTAACGGAATGAATCCAGTTTCTTTGAGAAACTAGACTTCTCTTTTTTAATTTTTTTTTTTTAAACATTCGAAGCATGAATAAAACAATAAGCTGCTAACTTCAAGTTCCCTGCCAACGACTTACCTGTCGAGGACGCATTTCCATTTCAGCACCCTTTGCCTTTCCACGTACCCTTTGCTGTTCCTTTGTCTTCTCCTTTTCCTTTTCTTTTTCCTTAGCCTTTTGCTGATCCGTCTCATCATCTGTAGTATGCCAATAGTTTAGTGCAAAACTTTGTTCCAACTCAACAATGGCTGCATCCTCGTCGTCATCTCCAATACCCCAGCCAGCAGCACCAAGATCGCCGCTACGATTATCACTTTGCATTGCTTCCAATTCACTCTTCATGAAATTCTCACTACCATATAAATTTTCATACAACATTTGTTTATGGAGTTGCTTGTACTCGTTGGAATCGAACATTCGTTTCTTACAAGGCGGCACAAATGTTTGTTGCTGATGCTGTTTCATTGCCAACTGTGCGGCCTGAGCGGCTTGCATTGGAGAGAGGGCATTATTTAATGCATCATTGATACTATCGTCACTATTCGAATTAATATCATCATTGTCCAAATTGTAAATTAGCTGATCGAGGCAATCATTGACTGTATCGTCGTTTTCGTCGTTTTCGTCGTCCTCGAAAACATCCATATCCCTTGTAACGCCCTCATTATGTTTAAAGTGTTTGAATTGGAACTGTGCGAATGAAAGTAGGTATGCATATTTATTGTAGTAGAAATGTACAATTTCGAAATTCTTCGCAATACATAAATTTAAATAAAATAAAGAATGTAGTATGTAAATTTTATATTGAAAGTTTGTAGATTTATGAAAATTAATAGTTGTGTCCATCACCATTCAAACATAAAACAATAAAATAAACTTTGAATATTTAAAAAACAACTATCTGTAGTAAATTTTTTTAAAATTAAATTTATTTGATCTGAACTAAGTTGAACCCTAAATGTGGATTTCCTGGAAATCTTTACTATAGAGCCATTTAATGTATATACAGTTGGGCTGGGACTATTCGCATGCGGATATCCGTCAACACGGATAAAATCCGGATAGTATGGTGCAATTATACGGATATTCGGATATACATATTCTTCGTACAAGAATATTTTCATGCCATTCACCTATATTCAAAAATACCCTAATCTTCGCAAGAAATGAAACCGCGGTTTATTTTTCTGATCGTCCATTCATACTCAAACCATTTTGCGGTCCCTAATATTCATTTATTATTTGTCTCATTTATTATTTGTCTCATTTATCCCGCAAATTCGGATACCCGGAAGCTGTGGTTTACCTGGATAGTTAAAAATCCGGATGAAATTCTCAACCCTAGTATACAGTGCGTACGCATATGTATGTTTTCAAATCTAAATTAGACTGTAAAGGCGTATCTAAATATGGATTCTCTGAATAACTCGATTTTAGCACCATCTAGCGGATCCATTTTTAACAAAAGTATTTCTTATCGTACCAGCAGTATACCTTTCTAATATTATTGAAATCAAACCGTAAATCTAGATTTTTTTTTAATAACTTGACTCTACGGCCACTCAGCGAATTCTTTTTCCTCGCCTGATTTTCCCGGCGCAACCCATTATACATACGTTTCTAATTTCATCAAAATTGAATCACAAATACAGATTTTTTTTTTTGAAAATTCCGACTCGTGCGCCACCTAACGGATTAAAATATAACATATGTATGCCCGTGCCACGGGCCTAAGGACAGTATATTCAAATTTGATAGAAATCTGTTCGTCGGTTTTTAAGCCGAGTTGTCACAAAGAAACGGGCTACATTTATATAAGTATATACAGTTAATCAAATAAATGGCCGCATGGTGTTTTTTTTATAATATTCGGAATGTTTTACATTATAATTTTTTTTTTCATTTCCAAGACATTTTTTTAAAAAACCTCAATAATTAACCGGCAATACTCGAGAATCCTTCATAGTATGAACATAGCATATGCTTTGAATATATTCGGTCGTAGCTACTTATACGGACTGAACAATGCTGATTATTTTAGCTTGTAGCCAGCCACCTCTTTCTTTGCAAAGCACAACTGGGAACAGCACACATCCCAATTTTTTTGTTCAATGTTGTTTTGTTTATGAAACCCAATTTGCTGGGGGTTTCTTTTTTGATTCACAAAAATTGTTTACTTTCATATTTTGGAGCTGAGAGTTTAAAAATTCAAAATCAATAATCTATTTAAGGGTTAATAATATGAAAAGAAAAAATTTATATGGCAAGACTGCCAAATGGCATCGCTATCTCTATCTAACACACTTTGTTCATACACTCGTTCTTGTGCGGCTTATGGCAAGTATTGCAGCTTGTTTTCGGATAGAGGACAGTTTTAAAATTATTACATTATCTAACCTCTATCGTTATAGGAATATTTGAAAAATGTTTGAAAATCATAGCATTATCAACACACAATTTGACACATTTTTCGGCTTGAAGAAACAAACACTTGTTCTAATTATACTGTGGTTCTAATACATATGTCGATATCATGGTTTCTAAGGGAAATTATCGAATTCCAATGTTGCTTCACAACGTCGTTCTCAACCCACGCAACGTTAAATTTGAAATTTCTCCAAAGTTAGTTGTTTGCTAGAATCAATCTTAATCACATTTAATGCAGAGTTCAAATTAAAAAAATAACATTCGCATCCCACGCAAACTTAACGGCAATTCCTACTCATAGTGTTAAACATAACTACAATAACTACATAATATCATATTGTGGATGTAATCTTAATTATTCTTACCATTTTATCCGCTTTCCTGTCCGGCAAAACCTTCTCATCTTCAATATTTTCGTCGTTGTCAGTAGTAATTTCAGTACTAATTAACGGTTTCCATTCTTTTTGTTGTGCTTTGTATTTAATCACTTCACTTTTTGTTTTTGCTCGCAGAACATGCCCGGCATTAAGAAGATACTCTGCCACATCCATATTCCCAAGACGCATACTACAAGCCTTTATCGACTTTTCCAATTCCGAAACCTCTATCCGTATCGAAACTAATTTTTCAACAATTGTTGCATGCATAATATCGAGTACATCTGTGGTATAGACACCATTGTCGGATTTCGCACGTATTCCCTCAATACGATATTTATGCGATAAGCGTGGCAGCTTGGGGAATGGCGCAAATGGATATAATTCTTGATATTTTACTAACTCAGTATTGCCATAGTCAATGAATTGTACAATGTAATTCTCCCCTCTCAGTTCTTGTACTATGCCACGATATAAACGCTTATCAACATGATAACGTACCAAACACCCCTGTCCGGGAGTGTAAGTAGGGGTAAAATCTATGGGTAGTTTATATTCGCCATAGATCTTCATAATTTTCCCGCGCATTTCGGTGAGTAGATCGTCGTCATTAGCATCGTGTAAATAAACGATGGCATCGTAGTCAACGTAGGTTGGTATGGCGGCAAAAATCGATTTGTCAATTGGTTTAGACTGTAGCCAAGGTTCGGGTGCTTTCGTTGTGGAAATCGTAAGCTCACCACAGGCTACACTATCCACTTCGATATCCAAAGTGAAGTCAAATTCAGGTAGACGTTTGTAATCTTGATAATCAACTTTTTCAGAATTATCTGTGTTGGCTGTAATCAAATCGACAGCATTCAGCTGTGCACAGCGATCGATTTCTATAAAAGAAAAATTTAAGGTTTGTTATTTAGAAAAATTTGATAATACCAATTCTATACATCAACTATTTTCATGAATTTTAAAGCAAACGCATTCAAAACTAAAGCACCATCTAAAAATGGGATAATGAATGCTGCAATTCGAACGGAACTTTCAATCACGGCGAATTTGAATTATTTTTGGAGATTTAATGGTACTAAGCCATCTCCAGCTTTGTTTCAACTAAAAAATGTAAGATGGCGAAAAGCAAGCCCCTTTTGACTTGCACAATAGTTAAATTACACAAAACAAGCAACAATTTATTCCTATGAACAAACTTGAATAAAAAATACATTTAAGTCTCATCATCCCATTACTTACCTTTCAACGGAGATTTGGCAAAGAAATTCTTTTTCCACTCCTCTATGGTAATCTCACCTTCAGCTAATTCTATTTGTATCAATCTTTCCAATTGTTCTGTAACGTCCAAACGCTGCACGGAATGTGCGAGCCCTGCCTTCACCAAAATACGATTGATTATTGAATGTTTCGAAATGCACGGCGCTAAAGGATCTTCAGTTTCAGTTATTGTACCCCAAAGCACAATAGGCAATGAATCGGTACCAGGCAAACGTTTACCTTGCAATGTGGCCGAAAGTGATTCAAATGAAGTGACAGTATGCTGGAAATAATCGATTGCGGAATGCGACCATGCCGACATGCCACCCGTTGGTTCAACGCAAGCTAAATGACAACGATGTACAGCATTTGTTACACGATCCCACTGATGATCTATAACTCTGAGCAAATCACTGGTAATGTCAGAGATTGTAGCGCCGATGTCACGTAAAAATACAGTATAGAATTCACTTTCAATTTCGGTTGTTATCGAGATTATAATAGCACGATACCATTCGCTTTGACTGGACGAAGTATTTGAATTTTTAGTTAATTTACTTTTGTATTTCGTATAGACCAAACAGTGATTGCCAACACACCACTTCTTTGAATTCTCCGAGCTTAGCGAAAAGCTTGATACGCCAGATATTTCATCGTTTTGTGATTGTTGCAATTGATTGTGAAATTTGGCAATACCCGTTGCGAGGCTAACGATTTGTATGTAAAATTCACCAGGATCAACGAGATGTATAACCTTCACCGGTGTGCGCTTGAGTATCTTTACAGGGTTGCTATTGACCGCTGCGACAGTTTGCGGTGGATTGCCCTGCAACGACATGTCGTTGCCCTTTAAATTGGCATCTAAATGCATTACGTCAGTTAATGGATTCACAGGCAAGCTCATGCGTTTCTTTGGCGATTTGACAACTTCAACAACTTGGGAATTATCACCGGTCGATAAGCAATGCCCGTATTTGGCCAGCATTGCACCAATATTGATATCCATATGTTTTTTACATACATGTAGTGTGACACGGGATACAGTTTGATTTGTGGATATTATGGTCATTTGTAATGTGGGATTGGCAACTAATTGATTAAATTCGCGTATAGCTTCAGCGGTCCAATCGTAATTATTCTGCTGCAAAGGTTCAACATCAGCCAAAGCGCATTTAATGGCGAATTCCTTTTGGGTGCGGAATTTATTGATGAGTGGGAAAATTTGACGCCAATGGACCTCTCGTTGAGATCCTTCGTCTACGAGTTGTACGCAAATGTTACCTGCAAAGGGAATACAATTTGTGAAATTGGGGTTTCAATTAGTGGATTAGGTGGGAACATATAAAAAAAACGAAAAGTGTTCTGAACCAAATGGTAGATCCCACTATTTCGGTATTCTTTTGAAACGCTAACAACGAATATGACTCCCCTCCCTAACAACCGCCCGCTGGGGATTTTAATTTAATTTTTCATGGAAAGTTGGGATGGATGCATATTCCTATGTTTTTTTTTTTGCTAGCACTGTTGAGCCATATACATAACTAAAAAACGACCGAACTTCGGCTCCGGCCATATTCGGCACCAAAAATCGGTTTGGTAAAAAAATAACGGCCGAACTTTGTACAAACCCTCTGGTTCACAACACTTTTTCTAGTGCCACTTACCACCACCACGTATTTCCTCGATCCGCGCACGGTGCCACACATCAGCGATGCGTACAGCGCAACACATTTGTGGTGGCGCCACAAAAATAGGTTGCAATGCGATTTTTGTATTAGCGTATTTGAAATTTAAATCGGCTTTTAATTTCTGTGCCGCCTCAATGGAGTCGAACTGCAATGGGATTTTTTTTTAAATTTTAATTTCTGTTTAGAGTTACAGAGCATTGACCCTCATACATAAAAATGCAGTTTAAGCTCAATAATGATAGAATACAAGAATATGCCTCCCGCGGACCGCTAATCTTCTCTTTGTCGATTGGACAACATCCTTTAATTCGGTGCCGTAACAAAAAAAATTTTCTTTTATGTTGACATAATTTTGCACAAACAAAACTTTCAATTGTTCTATCTACTGCACTCTTGGCTTTAGATTTTTTTATTTTTATTTTTATTTACCGTTCTATAAAACGGTTTTTTGTTTTGGACAGCACGGTGGTCGACGCTGTGACTGTGGTGTGGTGTGTGATGCTTGGATTGAGCTAATAGGGAGCATTTTAAATTTAAAAAAAATATCTGCTGTGCCTTCTAGGACGTTATTAAAATATTTGACATTTTTTCAACATGTATTTGATGTTTGGACCAATCATTTAAAATTAAACTAGTATTATTTTTGTATGACGATTACTTAACTCATTTTCGTTTGATACCGGTATAGTAAAATTACAGTTACATTTTCAATTAAATTGAATCGATATATAAAATAAATATTAAAAAAGAAAAACCCCAGTAATAGTTTTGTGGTGTCAGTGTGTTGTGTAAATATGTATTGCTTTCTTTCCATATCGAATATCGAGCTAATACTTTATCTAGAGGTAAAAATATCAATATATCGTAATATCGATATTTTCACTGTTTTTACTCTTTAAAAATGGGCCCGTTTTTTTGTAACTCAGTTGCAAAAGAACACTAGGTAGGATAAGCAATAGCATGTAAAGCAACAACACTAACTCGGAAAAATATGCGAGTTGAGCCAACTCGGTTAAATGATATCCGACCTAAGATGTAGTGGTGGGAAGTGAAAAAAACTGCCCTATTGTGAATTAGCCCTAAGAAAACACATGGGAAATTTAGATTTAAGACCTAATATGTTTTAATTTGCATAGTATTTTAACTATATAAATACATCAACCTGAAATTTGTTTGCACAATTATTTTTCGTTCCTAAATAGAACTAAACAAATCGCATCTTTCAAGAAAGATGTGAACTGGGTTGGGAAATTTTATCCGAGTTGGAGCGTTCTTTTGCAACTCGGGTACAATAAAACGGGCCCAATATTGATCTTATATATATCGATATATTTTATCAGAGCTTGTGCCGAAGATTTTAACAAAAAATCGATATTGATATATATTGATGTATATTTTTTCTTTTACCCATCCCCATTATGCTGCTTCCTCACATCTTTATTTTTTGTTTATATTTTGTTCTTAGCTCTCTCATACCATCACATTTATAACGCCATATTCAGTTGGTACTAGCTCGATTGGCACACACTTGTATTCAATCGTTTTTGATTTAAGCTATCTTAGCTTTCCCATTGATCAAATAGGCTTCATTTGGACAGCTTGATTGTTTGATCGGATTATTGATTCTGAGTTTAAACTAATTTTTTATGTATGAGGTATTTCATTATTTTTTTTTTATATTGTATACCTTTATAGCATAAAACATAAGTGGATTTTCGATATGCGTTACTTTGACGAGCAATAGATCACCATTATGAAAAGAGTATTTCGGCAATCTTTGGTTGGTACGCGCCACGGGAGATATTTTCTGGAAGAAATATATAGATGTTAATTAAACTAATGAATGCATATTTATGTTACAAGTGAGAAAAATTCCCTAGCATGTCATATTAAAACATTTAACATTATACTTTTAATCTGAATATTCTGCAAGAAAATCATCTGCATATTTTCCAATAGACTGAAGGCAGGGTAAGTGGTAAGAGATAAAAATTTATTTGCCATTAAAAATTGTTTGAATGACGAATGAGAGCATCTATTTCTATTCAAATAATTTTGCAAGCTTATTCGTCAATAAAACTAACTTCAAGGACAAATGAAAATGTATGCTTAATTTGCCGTCATTCAATTATTAATTTTTCTGAGAACGCACATTCCGTCGAAACTGCGCATTTCTTGGTTCTCAACCTAGTTGAGTTCGATGATAACGATCATGGCTTAGCCGATTTTGGAGGGTCTGAGGGACTAACTGCAACAACAACAACAAACATAAATTTTAAGCTACTTAAAAATTGTTTTTTGTTTTGTTTTTTATTTGTAAAGCGCTGGGAAAAATAAAAAAAAATATATATTTTTATACTTTTATTTACCTTAAGTGACGACGGCATGTTCGTTGCACCTGACTTCTCCCGCGCCAGGCCAGTGTATAAAAAAGAATCACGCACCGAAATCGTCTCTTCTGCTGCAGTTGAAATTAGATCCACTGAGAGTATATTCTCTTTAATACGTTCGATAATGCTGATACGCACAAAATGATTGCCAATTATTTCGATTAGTAAATTATTAGCCTCTTCATTCCATGCCTTTCCAGCTGGCATTATGTCATTTATGGCACAACGAATCGCGGCAAAGGGAATACTAAGCGATTTAGTGTCCATTTCACAAAATCTGAAAACAAAAATTGCAATTTAATTGCGAATAGTTATTTTATTTATTACTAGTCACGACGCACCTCTCTTTCGGCATCTCTATATCCATACCAATATCGACTAAAAATACTTTATAGAGATCCTCCGATATTGTCTTCTTTACCATAGCGCGATACCATTGTTTATCATCCGTATGATAAGTCATATAGCATTGACCCTCAGCGATAACTTTGGGTATTACATCGGTTTGCATGAAATTTATATATTTATTGGAGAGTTCACGTATTTGGTGAATTGCGCTTTTAGTTTGCACAAAGAAATGTTCCGGTGATTTCACATAGCTAATCCGCACCAGTTCTTTGTCACGCGGCAATGAAACTTGTGCGTCAATGTCCGTTGTATTGTCGTTATGGGATGGATCATTTTCCGTGTCATTGCGTCGTTGTGCTTGTCTTTTCTTCTTATTGCGTTCGTTATTTTTGCGTTTATGTTTTTCAATGTAACAATCGACATCCATTTCATCGGATGAAACTGATATTGTGTCACGGAAGGTTTGATTTAAGTCGCTATATATGGAAGCCAATCGTATTCCAATCTCTGGGTCATTGTAATTGTAGATGAAACATTTTGGAAAATCTTTGCGTAAGTCGTATTTCACTTCAAAACTGCAAGTAAAGTAAGTAACTAATTATTTCAGTTCATTTACAGTGTCATTGAAAAGTATTGGAAGATTCGTCTATTATATAATAATCAGAATTGTTGTTAATTTTTGTTTTTATCAAAATATAGCTCATTCTGTAACAAAAGCCTTAAGCACATTAATATGTAATTGAGGAAAAAAACTGTTACATCTCATATACATATGTATCTATTTCGTTGCGTACCGATTGTTTTTTCAATACCGCAGCACATCTTCGTGGCTTAGACTCAATTAGGTTATTTAAAATGTTTGCGGTATCCTTGTTGTTACAATATTCGCAATGAATTTTACGATCTACAATCACCCGTAGATTCTCTATGGGGTTGAGATCGGGAGATTGTGCAGGCCACTACAAAACGTCGATTTTGTTGGAAATAAGCCACTCTTTCACACATTTCGCCGTGTGTTTAGGTTCGTTGTCCTGTTGGTATATTCACTTTAACGGCATTTCCTCCTCAGCGTGGGGCAGCATAATGGTTTGAAGAATGTCTCTGTATACAAATCTGTGTATTATATCATTAACTCTGTCAACTGGACTCCCTTCATTTCCTGAAAAACAACCCCATACCATTACGCTGCCTCCTCCTTGCTTGGCAGTAACTTTGGAATAGCGTGGATTTCAGCATTACCCTTTTGGTCTACGTACTAGCTTCAATCCAACAGAATCTTTGATGTTGAACTTGAATTCATATGAAAAAAAGGACAGTTTTGCCACTTATTGATAGTCCAGTTGATATGTGTTTTTGCAAACTCAAGCCGTGCTTTGCGATTCTTTTGAGAAATAAATTATTTTTTTCGCATTTCTGAAGGTTGCTAAAACGCCTTCGGCAGTTCGTCGTTGAATAGATCTGAGACTAATTTCTAAACATATTTCATTTCGTATTGATGTGGTCGACATAAAAGAATATTTTTGAACTGCTCGAACAATTGCTTTATCTTCACGAGCAGTGGTTTTTCGAGGCCTACCACCATGCAGGTATGGTGTCCAAATAGCCGGAGAACGAAAACGACATGTTGTTCGGGAAACTACACTGTGATAAATATTGAATTTTCGAGCAATATTGGTAACACTGATTCACGTTTATTAAATTCATCGATAATTTTCGCACATAATACCGTATTATATTTATTTCAAGCCATTTTTTTCAAGTATTTACTCTTACTCCGACAATGTAATAAGGCTTGACTGAAAATAAACAATATCACTGAAAACGCTTTGTTTATGTGTATCAAATAAGATGTACTGTTCTAACGGTTCTGATTAATGACTCTTAGCCAACTATGGAAAGAAAGAGTACGTAATTATGATATTGTGCTTTAGTTTTGTCGCACCATATTTGAAACTACTTTCATATTTAAATTAATATTTCAGTATAAAATAAAGTTTTATTGTATTTGCTTTTTTTTAACACAACAACAAATGTACGCTCTTATAAATAGGTAGAAGTTTGGAGAGTTTTGTGCTTTAGTTTTGTTTGGCACTGTAAGTACATTAACTTTAAAACTTTATATAAGGTTCACTAAAATTCAGCAAATTAAAAAAAAAAACTAATCATAATTTCAAACTTTTTAATAATTTTGCCAAACATTTCGTATAAAGTTTTGTGGACTATTAAAGTTTAGTATAATAAAGTGAAAGTTTTAAGTGGCTGGAAATACCCGTTCATTTTTGATAATATTTTTGCAGAAGATGTTGCCCATTTTTTCCATATAGCGTATGAATAAAATTTGTTTTTATATGTAAGAAAACGGGTAACACTACCAGTGAAATAAATTATAAAAAATCATGGGGAGTTTTTAGACAATTAAAAATTGCTCTTATTAAACTAAAATTTAATGGCCTACAAAACTGTAAAAATTCCAATCAACAAGTTTGAAAGTTTGAATGTGATTTTTTTTTCTAATTTGAAATAATTTTTTCAAATCTAGACTTGTTTGTGGTTTGTGCTATAAAATTAGCTGTATTTTGATAAATATTCGTGAAAAAAATTGTAAATAATATGGAAGAAATTTACTGTGCCAATACTTTTTTTCTATCTTATTCAATTCTAGTACTCACATAAATGGATTTTGTGTTAGTTTTGATATCTGAACGCTGCATTCTATCTGCTCTAATTGGGTATTATAAATATTGAACAAGTTACATAGATGTATGTCATTGGGTACGATTAGCTGATAATGCTCCAATTCGCAGCGCATTTTCTAATTAAATAAAAAAAAAATATAAACATTAGTTTTCATCCCTATGACGTAATCAATATGTAAACTTACATTTAAAATGTTTTGTGATTCGCCTAGTTTGGAAAAAGCATTTCGAATTGTTTGCTGCGGTTGCAAGCATCGCCCATGAAAGTCTTCCAATATCCGTTGCTCTTCGTTTTGTAGGAAACTGTGTAGTTGTAGAAAATAATCGGATATATCTTTAAGAGATTGGGTGGCATATTCTTCTAGTTGCATTTCAACGGCTCTAACATCCTGAAATATATGCAAAAACAAAAAAAAGTATGAGAGTTAATAAATGTAATGTATGAAAAAAACTCAAGGGTACGGGCAAGTAATTTAATTTACAATTTTGAACTATGGTCACTTTCTGCAAAAAACAATTAAAAGTAGCCGGAATACGTAAATTCAAAAGCCATTTTTAACGCAACAAAAGCACACTTAAAAAAATTTCTTTTTCATAAAAAATACTTGCATTAAATGCATTAATTTAATGGGTTTTAGAAAATATATAGAAATCATAAAGATTGTTTAAATGTAAGGGATGTATTTACAGTTACTAAAACAATTGACCACATGGTGATTATTTTATAATATTCGCAATGGTTTTAGTTAATTTTTTTTATAAAAATATTTTCATTCAACAACCAAAAGCATATGAATCAAAATTTCGAACTTTGTACAATATTTATAAAATTTCAACAAAAATCCAATTTGCTCAAAATATAGTTCGTTTTCTACAACCAAAAGCATATAAATCATCGTGTAATGAAAAACAGGTGATGTCACTTAAGGGCTGACTGTTGTATTTTCGAAAATTTCCGCAGCCAGCCTTTGAGTGATGCTTATGTACTCTATTTCTTTCTGGGTAAAATTGAAAGCAAAATGAATCAGACATTTTACTTTTAACAGATTTTCAAATAAAGTATGTGTAGATATCACGGTGTACTGAATACTGAAGGTGACGCCTTTAGAAGTACCGCTACTTTGGTTTTGCCGGGTTTGACAATTCTCAACTTCAACTAGACAAAGCTTTTTTCACAAATTAAGAAAAAGAGACACTTTTTTTAGTATTTTGCGAATTTATTTATTAAATGTCTGCCTATAAATTCATATTTTACACTTTAGAACAATTAGAACACGTTTTTCAATGAAATATTGGAAGTTGTTCAATTTTCTCTCTCCCGTATTCTTGTTTACTAAAGGCGAGATCTGTCATTTCACCGCGGGAAGGCGCAATCTTGTATTCTATCATTCTTGCATCAGCGCCAAAGAAGCGTAAACGCTGTAATACGAATAAAGGCGCCCAAAAATTCAAATTAAATCAAACCATGCCAGCGGTGAAAAAGGTGAAGAGAAGACGAGAGAATGTTCAGTCCAGTTTGCCTCGACAATAGGAAAATGTCGGGGGAACACCCTTTGGTATCACTACTATGTAGTCGTCTCTTTGGCATTGCACCGTTGGCTAGCAGAAAGTGCACGTCAATCAAGCATTAAAGAATGCCCCCATGCAAAACGAAAGTCACAAATTGCGATATAAAGTGTTTGTTATATAAAATTTTGACTGGTTTTATTGTACACAAAAAGTACTGTTTGTTTAAAGTAAAAACATGCTCCGAGTATTTAAAATTCGGTTGCACCAAAACGTAGTCTCGTCGTTTTAATTTAATTAAGGATAATGGTAATTAATCATTGAGTGGATTAAAAATTAAAATGGAAATAATTAGTTTTATTGGTAGTCATTTCAATTATAAATAATTATTTAACAGGTCTAGTATTAATACATGCCGAACAGCACTCATTCATTTTGGCATCGCAAAAGAGTGTGCAGAGCCGTTTTCCTGGCTATGGCGTGGAAGGAATTCATTGGCATAACATCATTTTGTACTTCAACTTTCTTGCATGCTTTCCCATTGTGCATACTTCTTATCTCGTGGAATTTGATGCTTCCATCGCCGCTGCGGATCATTATAGCATAGAGAACTGACCAGTTCCACGAGGACGCGATCGAGTATATTGCTAGTATATAGTCCATATGCAGTACTTTGATGAATAGTCGGAAGGCGGGTTAATAAATCCTAGTTGCGCTTTTGTTATTATTTCCAGAAGCAATTTTTATAAAACTAAATGGGTCCGAAAACTATATGCAAGAACGCCTCAAAAGCTTCCCTCATGCCGCAAAATATAAAACAGCTTTTGTTTTGCAACTTTGAATAAATTTTCAAAATACTGGAAAATAGTGCCCAAAAAGTTCAAAAACCACGAATTTTTCCCCCTTTCTTTACTACCTTCAAATGCATGGCCGCATTCGGCATGTAGAAAAAGTGAGGTTATGTAAGTGACATCACCTTATTTCATAGGTAACATACGGCAATAAATTGAAATATGGTTTTCTAAATCGTTTTATGAGTTACCATATTAGCTATTTTGTTCAAAAGGAGTTGCCACTTGTTTAAAAGTTTAAATTGAATTAAAGTAAGGAGAAGGAAATTAAATATTGTAATATAGGTGACCAATCGATGTTTAATAAAGCTTAATTTTCAAATTGTTTTGAAAGAGGGTTGCCACCTTTTCCAAGGTAAACTAAGTTACTCTAAAACTAAAAGGTTTACGAAAACATGATTTCTCAAACAAAATTTTTTTTAGGGGATTGCCACCTGTTTTGAAAGTTCGCCACAATTATATTGATAAGATAAATGAAATATTGCCACATGGGTGTCAAATTGAAGTGGTTTAATAAAGCTACGTTGGGCGCATGTTTTTCATGTCTTTCTTTGACAATATGTTTAGAGAAAGCGATTGTGAGTTTAAGAATGCGTCAAACGGTTTTTTATATATGCGACACACAGTTTTTTTGTATTAATTTTCAGAGTGCAAAATGTGTTATTGAAACCTATTTTACAGTAAAAACTATGGAAGTTATGCCAAACTGAAAATGACCCCGTACACGGTGACCAGAATTCACACCAGTTCTGTTAATCTGAAATGAACAAGTGAATGTAATTAATAATCTAGAGGAATTCCATTTTGCCCCTACTAGCCTGAGACGCTTCTGTAAAATTTTCCAAAAATAGCGCCACATTGAATTTTGGATTACCGATTTCACTGTTCTGTTAAATTTAAAAAAAAATCATAGCAATTTTTAGTAAACATATTTCAAACAATTCTAACACGAGTATGGACAATAGCGGGTACATTAATACAGGTATTGTAAAAATTTGAGCCTCGTACATGTAATGAGGCGTTCAGGAGCGGAGTCACCAGTTTCAAAAACAGTGTTTCGAGAAAAACGCTTTTAAAATTTTATGTGATATATTCAGGTTCAATGTGCAATAACTTTCAAAAAAATCGATTTCTTTCGAGCTGAAATTAAATGAATTATTACGACGTGGGATTCAAACAAAATTGGCATAGGAAAGTTTAATCGTGAAAATGGGCTTACATAAGATTTCCACCTCTTTAAAAATATGAATTCCATTATAAACTTAAAAGCTTACTGAGATACATATTACAATATTAGGGCGCAATGAAAGAGATTTTACGAATACATATTAAAGAACGTTGATGTTTGTTTAAAAGGCTTAAGAAAACTTAATTTCACAAATAGTATTGAAAAGTGCTGTTCAAAAAAATTAATAAAATTAATAAGGTAAATGAAATATTAAAGTCAGGGTATACTCAAAAGCGGCTTCAGAAAGTTTATTTTTAAATACACATTCGCCATGTATTTAAAAAAAAAATATACAATAAATTGTGATAACTGAAATTTAACAGTATTAAAATGCTTAATGTTAACAGCCAATGTTTTTATAATATTTTAATAACGGCTTAGAACGCACAGCCTTTGTTTTGTAATTTAAAATGCAGCCTATTAACTCAATACAAACATCACACCACAGCCACAGCGGCCGCCATTGAGCTGTCCGAAACAAAAAAAAAAAACCCTCTATCAAAGTACGACAAAAATAAAAATAAAATAAAACCTAAAACATTACATAATCGGAGCACAGAATCAAATACCATACAGTAACGAAACAAAAGACTTAAGCAACAAACTTGCTCATTTAATGAGTATCTAGTAGATTTGGTGCCTTAAATAAAATCACTTACAAAAATGCAGACAGCAAATCATTTTGTGGTTCATTAAATTTAAGCTTTACATAGGCAATTAAATTGAATACAAATATGTTTTCATAAGCATTGTGACACGTACAAATTGATAGAAGTTGAACGCCAAGCAAAGGGGAGTATTAATGCTTTTCCTATACGATTATTAAGGTTGCTGGTACGCACTACGCATTGCTGGCGTTCTTTTCATGTGCATACATTCATATATCTATATATGAAATTTTATTTTATTGATTTGATGGCTTATTTACTTCGTTTTATTATTTATGTAGACATTAAAATAAAAAAAAATATATATAAATACATAAGAAAAAATGGGTACTGTTTTTCCATCGTTATTATAAATGCCATTATATTTTAAGACACCGACGAAAATGTTAAAAAAATCAAATCAGTTCATAAAAATTTTTTTTTAGCGGAATCATAATAACAATATCTCTGCTGCTGTTTTTGCCTGTTTTTGGAAGATCTGCTGAAGAAAAACTTGAATAACTCAGCCAAAACTTGACCGCTGTAGACTTATAAGGGAACACCCATGAAGTTATGACGTCGGGCAAAGAGAGGGTGGGAGCTCCTCGGGCCGCCTACGGACTTTTATTGCACAGACGGGTCCAGTGTCGGTTCAGCGAGCGCTGGGCAAATACGATGACATGCAGAATTACAAAGACCCTCTTGCCGGTAGTGGACCGTGCCGGTCCGGTCGCTAACAAAGCGACAACTTTTGCTCCTCGTAGGAGTTCCGACCGCGCATTGTCCGATTGGTATTCATGCGGATAGGTTGAATATAGTCTCCGACCCTCATTGTTGTGGCTGTTTGGAGGATGACGACGTGGAATAATTTTTACATTTTCTACTCAGCTCCCCTGCCTATGCGAGGCTGAGGTTTAAGTACCTAAGCTCTCACTTCATTAAAACCCCAGAAGAGCTCTCAGGGGTGGAGATCAGCAGCTTGCTGAAATTCATTTGGGGTATGCAGCCTTTATTCTGTTAACTTTTCGATTACAGTGCATGTTACCGTTCAAATAATAAATCATATCACAATGGACTATTTTTGTCTAAATAAGACTAAGGTACTACCACCACAATCTAACCTAACTTAGACTTATAAAGTTAAGATGAAGGTGTTTGTGAAAAAATATTTAAAATAAACTATTTTTATTAAAAAAAAAAAATCGGTCCAGCTAACATACATATGTCTTAATATTTTCCCGAAATATTATATTGAAGTTTTAAAACATAATAAATTTTATAATTCCGGTGGAAAGCCACAACTATTATTTGGCAGGAGTCCTTAATATTTTATTGAAATTATTATTTTTATTTTTAATAAAAAAAAAGTCGTGCAATTGTTATATGGAAGCAAAACAAACTAAAAAAATTTTAACTATTTAAATTTTATTAAACTTGTAATTCGTTATATAAATTTTTTTTTATAATTTATACAACCGAGAGCATAGTTATAATCGCACTACTACTATGAATATAACAAAGTGCAAATTTGAAAAGGCTACAAGTTGATGTTTATTTTCAAAAATTGTTGTTTTACTTTTACGTTCTTCCCTAATTTTTTCTAAATAACGTATGCTCGATTTTTTTATATGGATAAATGTTAATTTTTAAACATTTTTTTTTTAAACAGTCGCCTTTTAAGCGATATTAGGGATAGTAAGATTATAGAAAAAATTAATAATAACCGGTTATTATTAGAACCCTTAAAATTATTCGAGTAGTTCCAATATTTGAACGATCGATTCGAAATCGTATGTTTTCAATGGAATGTTGGAATCGATTAGTAAAATGAACTACATATAAATTTTCGACAAATTTAACAATAGCGATTATTCGAATTTTCGACAGCAAGTCGAGTAACCGCCGGTGAACGATTATTCGAATACCACTAGCCTTATTCCATTCATCGAATATCAAGAACCCTAGTTATATCCCTTTCAATTCATCGACATATAGCCAAAAAACAAAAAATAACCGATACAAATTTCGTTTAGTAGCGTAAAATAATATAATACCATAAATTATACAATTTTTAAGTCTTTCCCATGACAGTCAGGTTTGTTGCAGCATTTTGAAGTAATTTGATCCTCAATTTAGCTTTATCTACTTATGTGCAATGTTCGGTTGGATTTACGGCTAACCATAAGTTTTTGACCCACAAGAAGAATAATAACCAATGACTTCACGTATTTTCCTTAGTGCTCCAAGCTTGTAATAAAAACTTAACCGGTTTCACTTACGAGTAAGAGACTGGAAAGCAAAAATTTCCTAAAACAAATATACTATACAAAAAAAAAAATGATTTTTTTTCTTATTATTATTATTATTATTTATTGTAAAGGTTAATACAATTGAGCCTTAACAATTTAATTTAGCTTTAGCAACTTTGGCCATCAAGCTTCTTAATTGGAGCTTCTGTAACATCCGAAAACTTGATAAATAACAAATGTTTTAAAAATAAACATTATATTTTAAAAATAAATAATAATAATAATTTTCACGGGCAATTAATTAGTTCTCTTCAATTAATTGGATGACCAATTAAGCGATCTCTCTTTTAACTGAGTTTTTAATGCTTTTTCAAAAATATTTCTTATTGAACTCTTCAAGATAGGATTCAGTTTCCAATTTTACGTTTGAACTCATCGAAAAAAGCTGTTACTATCGAACGATGGATTGGAGGAAGAGGAAGATGCACCTCGTAATCTAATTCATGTAATTTTCTTTCTTCGCCAAATAATATAGATATTTTTTCTTTTAATTTCTCTATTGAATTTATTTTTGTTTAAGATATCTAATGAAACACGGTCATCATAACCTCAATAGCACAACTTTTTACTTTTGTGGAGCAGTCGATCCAGTTTTAAACAGAAATTCACCTGGATTGCGTTTAAATATTCTCAATCATTACTTTGAAGTTCATCATCCTTTCGTTCCATTGGGTATAAAATGCTGGGGCCATTTTTGATATTATTGTGTTTTTTATTTACAAATGTGATGTATTTAAAATGTAGTCCGCTATTGGTGATAGCCCTTCCGATTGCATCTCCCAATAAGCCCAATCAAAGTTTTAATAATAACGAAAATCAATTTTTATTAGTTTCGGATATTTCCTCGAAATGTAAAGTGGCATTTTTTTTTTACAAAACTAAGTGGAGTTATTATATTTTAATGTACATTATTTAACAATCTGACGATTGACAGATTTTTTAACAAGACTTCATATCTGAAATGCTGCAATATGGTCGTAACCAAATAAACAAGGTTAAAATGAATTCCCCTAAATTTCTACCCGATTATATTGCTCCCAAAAATCTCCAACTCCTAAAGTAGCTTGTGAGCTTCTATCTCTCTAATTTTAATTGCTTTGTGTTTTGACGCTTAAAGACTGCTGGTAAATTAGAATAACAACAATAACATTCTCATTGCAATAACAGTTCTGTAAGTAATTTTCAGTTCACATAAAATTAAGTTATTAAATAATAATTAATTTTTCATTTTTCCTTTAAGAATCTTCAACGTAACGAAATAATTTTAGTGAGACGAGAACTCATTAGAAGTGTTTAGTTACAGGCTGGTAATAATAATTTTAATATCTTTGATTTAACCATTAACTTTACGTGCCAATGCAATAACAATTTTCAAAGTTTAAGTTCATTTCAAGTATGCATAAATACAAATTTCGATATACATACATACGTACATATATAAGGACGCTAATAAAACACACAAGATAAAAAGTAGAAACGAATGTTGACACCAAACAGCTTAAAAGATGTGATGTTTTTTTTCTAAATGTTCACCATATTTTTTATGCAGTCTTTTTTTTTTTGGAAAAATATAGTTTGTTCTATAACACAAACTACATAAATCCAAATATCAAATTCTGTACAAAATTTATAAATATAATTTACATAAGCATAAATTACAAAAAACATTGTCATCACTTTTGTTTTTACTATAATTTGTTTTCTTTCATTACATATGGCTCATATCGTATGAACCAAGGCGAATTCATATAAGGTGTAGTTACTATAGCAGCCGATTTTTTTTTGCTTTTGCGTATGTGCTTTCAAAAGCCGTAAAAGCAAAAACAAAATGTATATAAATTTTGACAACTCTTACGCAGAAGCAAAAACAAAATACATAGGAATTTTGTAGTTGTATTTATAACACCACGTTATATGAATTTGCCTTAACGTGAACCATAATTTCAAACTTTGTATAAAACTTCTTCTACGGCGGCCTCCAATAAGTTTAATTGTTATTAGAGTTCAGTTTAACCCGTTTATGACTGTTACTAAATACCATATTTTTTTCATTTTTTAACGTACAAATTTTGCAAAAACACCAACGATGAATCGACACAAAGTACAGGCAGGAAATGGACGAGAAGTAAGCCAATTAATAAAATTGTGGAGATCATAAAAATTATTGAACAAAAAATTTTGCCAAGCATATACGTCTACTTCATCAAGCACAGTATCAAGCAAGATTGCAAATCGAGTGAGGGACATTTAATTTTTTTTAGTTCGTTGCAAGCTAAAATTATTTCACTTTGTCCTTTGCAAAAAAATAAAAAATACAATTTAAATACAATTAAGCAACTTTTCTGGAGCCTACAAAATAAGTCAGCAATTATGACAGCGCATAATAATTTTGACGGATGAAGTGAATTGTGACAGAAGCCCAGTTAGGTTGTGTGAACAAAAAAAAAAACAGTTAAAATAGCAAAAGTACTAAGACGCTTTTCTTCGCTAATTGACTATCACTTGCCAGCTTATTAAACGTCAGCTTGTTTGAAGTGGCGGAATATACAGTTACTCAAGCAATTGATCACATGGTGACTTTTTAATAATATTTGCAATGTTTTTCATGCTACGTTTTTTCCCGTTAATTCTACTAATATTAAAAATGCGAAGGTTTGTTTCTGCGATTGTCATATACTATGTAGCTTATATGTATGTTAAAAAAGTTATGGTCAATTAGTCAAATAAGTAAAATCAGATATTGTTATATGACGACTGGACAGATTTGGATAAGATTTGTATAGTCCGTTATATGGGTTGCCATAGAAGCATTTTTTTAAGAGAATTACCACCTGTTAAAAAAGTCGTGTGCAATAAGAACATTGAGTGAAATCAAATATTGATATTTGGGAGTCAAACGAAAGAAGCTTCATTTTCTAAATGCTTTGAAAGAAGGTTGCCACCTGTTTAAAGGAAAATTAAGTTAAATTAACGAATAAATTAAATTTTGCAACATGGGTGTAAACTAAAGTTTATAAGAAAGTTTAATTTTTTAAAATACTTTTGTAGAGGGTTGCCACCTGTTTGTAACATAATTACAATTATAATAAATTAAATGAAATATTGAAATAAGGGACAAAGAAGGTTTAAGCAATTTTTAGTTTGAAAATAATTTGAGAGGGTTGCCACCTGCTTAAAATGGAAAATTACATTAAATTTTTAAGTTAAAACACATATAACGGTATGGCATTCAAAAGAAAACTTAATCATGAAAATGTGTTTAATGAGTGTTGCCACCTGTTTCAAAATATTATTTTAAATAGATATCTAAGGTGACTGAAATATGACAGTATTGCTATGAAACGAAAACATTTATACGAAAATATTTTTGAAGATGGTTGTCATATTTTAAATAACAACAACACGTAGCGTTAAAAATATTGTACATATTGAAAAAAAATCACCTTGCTTGACTATTGCTTGAGTCACTGTATGTAAATATGTTTGTTTGTTGAAGTACATATGTATATTGCTGAGATCTGCCAATCAAGTTAAAATGCTACAACAACGTTAGCTTAAAAGAAGCACTTTACCATCCAGTTTCCCAGCTGGCGGCACAAATTTTCGATTTTCATACATATCGAATTAATTGTAAATGCTCTTTAAAAGTTTTGCGAGGCGCAGCGTGAATCAAACAACAGCAAGCGGCCTATTGAACTGATTGGCTGACAGCAATTCAAGGCCCATTTGGGCTCGATTTTCGGCATGCTTGCGCTTCAAGTTTTTTTCTTTCTTCTTTTTTTTTTATGCAGCTGTCAGCCAGGGTTATAAAAATAAAAAAGCACATACACATTTGCACAAGTGCTTGAAAAGCGGTATAACTTAATTATCAATTTTCATTTTCAGCAAAAGTGGAAGTAATATTTAATTTGTTGTCAAAAATAAAACTATTAAATCCATTAACGCTACATAGACTGTACATCGTGGTTAGCGTTTTTTTTTTTTTGTTTGACGAATGTGATATTTTGACTTAATACACTTTTGCAGAAATTGTGCGATATGTATACGCGCACATACATACATACATAGTATATTAAGTATACAAACACTTCTTTTTCACATTGTACTTGTAGTTAGCGTGTGGGCGGTCAGACAAGAACTTCAAAATTTGTTATTTTAATTTTTTTTATTGTCTTCTCATTTAAGAAGATTAATCTTTAATGTGGCCTTGATTTTAATTCAGAAATAATAATTTAAATTGTATTTGCGTGTAAAAGAAATAAAATGTGAAAGGAAGTAAATTGCTAATACAATAATGAAGAATATTAACTTGTATTGTATTTATAGTAATTTGAGGTGAAATATATAATTTTATTCTGACAAGCATCTTAATATGTTCTAATTAAATTATTTTATAAATTTATACGGTTTCACCTTAAATCTTTTTCTAAGCATAAGCGATTTTTTTTTTTAATAAAAACACTTTTGGCGATTCTCTTCCGCTGCTCAAGTGAGGCTTATGTACGCTAACAGTAAATAACGGAATACTTAACCACCCAATTGTATATAATTTTCTATAAAATTATAGCGAGCATTTTTTTCTATGCACTTTTCACTTTAACTCTCGAACATGCCTGTCTTGAAACAATAAATATAAGCTTATAAGTTATATAAAGATGACGTATTTCAGACGATAGTGCCGTTCAGACTAAGCAAAATTGTGATCTCCGATATTTGTAGCTTGTTTAAAAAGCTCGATTAATTTTTTACTTTGTTTTCTTTTCTACCTATATTTTAAAATTAATGTGAACCAAAAGCGTCATTAATCTCAAAACTATTTGTATTTCGCGTGACATCCGTAATGGGTCTTAAAAAATATTTTTTCCGTGAGTTATTTAGGAAAAATATGTTTCTATTTCTATTAAGTACCATTAAATTAAATTCTTCTAAGATCACTTGGTTGTTGAACAAGTATTTTATAAATTGAAACAAATGTCCTGAAAAACCGCCCATTCTACGCTAATCTAATTTAAAAAAAAAGTTATTTCAATATTGCTTGCAGTTTCAAGACGTTCGGGGGTTTTGAGCCCCAACCCCCCTGGTGTGCGCTAATGGCTACAATAATGCTGTTTGAAATATATTTTTGACTCCTTGCATTAATTTATAATTACGATTAGAAAAAATTAAAATTTCTTAGGAAGAGTCTAAGTGAACTTTAAATAATAATAAATATAATAAATTGTTTTTGTTTCAAATAAACAGCTCTTTTATAGAATCAGTTAATCAGCCTTATCACAGAATCCATCGTAGACTGAATTTTTGGAAAAGTTACGAAACTGTTATTACACAATTCGAATAGCTACGAACGAAAGTACATTCGAAAAACGTGGAGCGGCATTCATTGAATCCACTCAAAACGTCAAATCGTAGACTTTCGCACGATACTAGAAAGAAGGTAGTGTCATTTCAAATTTTTTCTTTTAAAAAGCATATTATTGACATTTCCCCAGATATAAACTTTTGGCAAAGCGTTCCCCCATCGAATATTTTTAGGAGAGTGTAATTTTTAATCGTATATTGGGCATTATTTACAAAATGGTGGGCTTCACTTACGTGATATAACTTAGAATTGAAAGAACATAGATATTTTGTATTTAGGTACTAATAAAACAAACAGCTATTTTTGTTTACTATTTTACTTTTACTTTTTAATTTCAAACGAAAGAAAAAATATTTTTTTCCATTACGGATGGTAGCACGAAATGTCATAATCTGTTTAATTGTCAGGTAGTTAATAAGGCGTCCAAAAAATGACAATAGAATTGACTTCCTTATTGTATTATGGACTTTCACACAATATTTTACGACGGTTTGGTGTTATGGGAGAATATTAAAAAAAAGTGCATAAAAAATATAAATTAAAAAGAATAAAATAAAAAAGAGGTAGGTAAACTGTTTATTAAACTTTAAATAAAAATAACTTTTTGAAATATATGTACGTATATACCTTTGATTGATTTTCACAGATGTAAAATTGTCACAACACAACAGCAGTATGCCACTTTTTTCGAAATAGTGCAGCAAGAATTCGGAGTTCTGGCAAAATGTGGCTAACATGGAGCTAAATAACCTGGGCCCACCCACAAAAGACGTAAAGAGCTGGAAAAAGTAGTGAATTGCTGCATTATGTTCATTGTTTCCAAAAGATATTTTTATTTAAGAAAACAAGATGGAGCAGGCAGCCCCTGGCGGTGGACGAAATAAGCAGCACCACTTCAATGGAAATTAAAATGGAAGAAGAAGTCATAAGGCTGGCAAGTTAAGGGATCCCCGCTTACTGTTTCATAAGCACAGTAAGTGTAGGAGTACTTGGTGCTCCCGAGATAGGAAATAGCAATATCGATGTGGACGTATTCATGCTGTCAGAGAACTGCTATCCAGCTGTCCAGAAGCGAACCGAAACACATAATGCTGATCTAGAAAAAAAGAGCAGCTGAATTTCAAAAGATGTACCACGAAGAAGGGAGGGCCCAACATTCTGCACAGCAAGACATGAAGTAAGACAACCTCACTTCGAGTAGACAGCAGATATGTATGTTGCGCAGTCAAAAAATTATACGACCCGAAAACAGATGAGTTGAAAGAAACTCGTACCAGCAGGCAGCATAGGCACCTGGAATGTTTGATTCGAGCAAAAAATGAGATAAAACAACAAATGTTGGAATGGTGGAACAACGAAGTTTGGAAAGCTTGTCAAAATTAATTAATATTTTTTTTATTAAAAAAAACAAATGGTTTTGCTTAGTTTTCATACAAATTTAGTATTACTTTATCAAAATGAAATAAAATGCTAGTTTATTTCAAACTACAAATATTTATAATTATTTTTATATATTGCAATGCTTCATTGTAGCGGAATTTCGGGCTCTCCTTTGGTAGAGGAGTCATCAACCACGACTTCAATAAATAGCCGGAGTCCCCTGCAAATAATTTTTGGAATAGTTTTAAACTAAATTGGTTTTATTTAGTAATTTTAAAAGGATTAATGAAACTTACCCATCAAAAACATGACTAGTTTTCGTTTTCAAAATTCGTTTCATTATCTTTCACATAGCGGAGTAGGCTCACTGTTGTTTTTTTTGTTGTGCTCCAGGTTATTTAGTATTCATATTTAGAAATTTTGTATATAGATCATTTATCTATAAATTAAAAATAAACTATTATTGTGTTATTTTACTTGAGTCCTACATAAACGTTTGCTTTTACCATTTGCGGTAGCCATAGGGGTTGTCATAAGCCTCCATAGTTCAAATATGAGCCCCAATGGCAATCCCGAAGCTTCATTTGGCTCACCAGGAACTTATGTCTTTTAAAGTATGTAAATATTAACAGGATGCACTCTACGTCTTACTTCACGAATTTTTCTTTTATTGAGATAACAACATCAAATTTGTTGTCGTTTAGTTTTCGATAATCGACTAATTATCGACATTCGGTCGACGATAGCGAATATCGTTAAAAAATGGATGCTAAATAGCATAATCGTTAAAATATTCGTTAAGATGAGTTAACCATGGGAATATCGTTAAAAAAAATTTGTGAATCGCACAATTGATTTCGAAGCTTTAAGAAAAGACATTTGAGATTTGCAGCACTTTTCTTTAGATTTCATATGGATTCTATGATAACAATTTTTTCTTATTCGTAATATACATTCATATTCGTAGATTCTCTACGATGGATTCTGTGGTGATTTAAACAACTCTTATTCATTTAAATAAAAACAAATAGAAATTTGTATGCTTTCAACGAATTTTTTGGAAAATATTTGAGCGAATTTACTATATGATTTAGTATATCGAACATATCAAATATTTTGATTTTTTGTAAAATACCTTTATATGAAAGGTGGCGTGGGTTTTGTCAGATTTGTGCAATTTTCGAAATTTCTCTTACAGAGTTGAAATAAAAAGTGTGCACAAATTTGGTAAATTTTGGTAAAGTAGTTTTGGAGATATATCTTATTGTTCCAAAGTGGTTCCATTTTTCCAAATTTGTGTATTTCTCTCTGTAATTAAATAAATTATTCGTATCAAGTTTATTTATTAAGATATCGGGGTTTTTGTTTTGTTTTTGTTGTTTGTTTGTCCCTACAAAAAAAAAATATGGATAATAACTATCATGATATTCATTTCGCCGAGATTATCGGGAAAATTGATTATAAGGTTTTCAATTTTTCGGCAACGAATTGCGTTGGAAAAATGACTTAATGAAGTATTTTTATTTTTTTGCAGTTTACTTTGTTATTGGAATCTATGTATAAAAAAATAATATTTGCTTTTGTAAACAGAAAAAATTAAGAGCACATTACGAGATATCCCGCGAACCTCAGTGGCGTGAATACCCTATACATATATGTATGTTTATTATTTATGTGGCTAAGTTGACGTTTTGAATATTTGCAGCAAAAAGGTAAATTTTGAAATAAGCCCGAGACAAAATCATCGAAGTTATTAAGATTCATATTAAACCACTCTTCGTGGAGGACGTCAAAATATGCTAATAATTAGTTGGCTTCAAATTGAAATGCATAGTTAAGAAAAATGTCAGTAATCTTCAAACTAAATACTCGAAAAAAAAAAAAAAATTACTGGAACTTAATTAACTCCGAATGCGACTATTAAACTAATTGGGAAACAAAGTGTATTCATTAAGGCAAAAGTTAGGCTTGTTCATAAATTCAAATGATTAATTACAGCGATGACATACGTACTAAAGCAAAGATTTCTATCTGCTCTAAAAAATGCTCATATACTGTGCGTGCATTCAAAAATGTTTAAATTGTTTGCATTCACCTTGCTTAGACCAATTTGAAATCCTTTCATTAGCGCTGCTCGCTCAAACAACAGCTGTGTGTATTTAACAGTTGTATAAATTTATAAAAAAAAAATATAAAAAAATTAAAAAATAAAATAAAACTAAAATAAAATAAAAAATTAAATCATTGTAACAACTTGCAAAAAGCCACAGTTAAATATGTAAGTAAGCGTACGAGTACATATCAACAAAATCTAAGAATGTGTGGCCCAACAGCTGGAAGAACAATAAATCAAGCGCTCTAAATGGATAGCTGCTTATTGCTTACACTTTTAACTGACGACTGACTAAGATGGCTTCGACGGCTTGCTAGCTCAGAGGAACCTTGCGACGTCTACGCTAGCGCCTTTTTACCATCATCACCATCATCACCACCGCCATCACATCATCATCATTACATGAATGTTTGTACTTAAATACAAAAATAAGTAGGCAATATGTAATCCATGTATTCTCGCCAAGAATCAGAGGCGGTCGCCCCCCCCCAGTCAGACACGCGATCGCGCGACTGCCTGCTGCTTTGACTGACTGCCTGGTGAAGGTAAATATATGCGCCATGGTGGTTCTGATTGAGCATCACGTACATATGTATGGCGGCGGCCGACTTCCATCTTTATGTGCAATACGATTGCATGGCATGATGCAGTTGCAGTCTCACTCGGCTATTGCGGCACAATAGACACTTTTATCACGTACATATGGAAGTATGTGTGTGTTCGACGACCTTGTGTTTGATGTGTAGATATGTCTTTGCCCCCGTCACCATCACCATCACCGTCACCGTCACCATCATCATCATCGTCATCGCCATAATCAACGACACTGGTGCATCAACGGTTGTTCGAGAGCATCGCCCCAAATATGGGAGAAGAATAAAAGTGTTATAAAAAAGGAAAAGCACATACATATGTACATATAGTAGTACAGCAGTTAATTGTTTTTGTTTTTTAGAGTTTGCTACAAGTAGTTGGCATAGTTTAAGAAAAAAAAAATTGTAACATAAATATCATAATAAAATAAAAAGAATGTTTTTTAAATAACAATTTTAAATGAAAGTCATATAACCCATGATAGCACATAAAAAACGATGTACACCCATCAGTATTAAAGGCTTGGACGTGACTATATCTCTTGAAAAGAAATACCTACACAACACAACAAACTACTTAATTTTGCTATAAGTTCTGTTACAAGTTCAAGCAGTTATAAAAATGAAACTATAAACAAACCCTCAAACGATTCGGTTATTGATCAATAGCGACACGCGTAGTTTCTACTGGTATTGACGACGCTGCTCGAACCAAAGATTTTGTGAGACTCTCCAAACTTCTGTGCGGTATTCGACATACCATGTTCTCCAACTCTGATCACAAACTGTAGTCCAATGGATTCAAATCTAGACTTCCAGACAGACCATCATCTGCAGCTATGAAACCAGGAATATTGCTTTTAAGCCACAGCTGGGAGGTTTTCCCCTTGTGTGCTGGAGAGATAGTATTGCTTAGCAGTTTTACCACGCCTTCTAAAACATCCAGCTTGTACACTTTTGCCTCAGTTTAAGCCCCTTTTTAACAGAAGTAAAGAGGTGTAACGCCTTTACAGGAGACTCCACACCAAACCATTACATCACCTGGATGGTGACCACGTTCAACCCTTGGAGTAACATTTTTTGCGTCTTTGGGAATTTTCGCGTAGATTTTATTGTTTTTTTTTTATTAAAAATTTCTTCAACAGTGTAAGAATTCGTGAAATGGAACACTTTTTTCGTGACTTCATGTAATATGAAAAACAATAACTGTTGTTCAAAGTATTTTTCAAAACTAAAATTTTCCCAAAATATTTTAGAAAAACATTAAAAATTACGGGACTTATAAAAAAAAGTGGTTTTGTGACCTTTTGTTTTCAAATGTTTTTTTTTAATAGAAATGAAGACTTTTGATAAAATTTTTGTCAAATTAAAAATTATTCAAAAAACGACGTTGATATCGTCGGTGGTACTGTACGATTGGAAGAAAATGCTCCAGCCCTGAAAGTATTGAACACAGAACCCGATGGAGGGTGGCCAGGTGTAGAAGGGCGTAACTTTACTTTGTAATGGCTGGCGTGCTATTTTGGGATCGGACAAAATCGTCTATACTGCCAGTTAAGGAGAAGAAGAAGATCGATAGGTTTCGCCACTGTATTTTTATAGTATGCAAACATCTTTTTGATTTCTCATTTAACGTCTTAATATTAACTAATTGGCAAACAAATTGCAAACCAAACATATTTCTGTAAGTAAAACTAATGTTCGATAACTCTTAAGATATGCGCGAAACACAAATCATACGTAGAAATTGTAATATGTAAGGTATGCAAATAAACAGTTAATAATTAAAATTAACGAAATTAACGCAACAAAATTAATCAACTCTTAATCACCATATAAATTATGAAAAATGTACCATTTTATATATACAGTGACTCAAACAACTGACCACAACATGGTGTTTCCCCCATCGGCTCTTATGCCATATAAACGGCATGCTTTAAATAGAAAAAGAAGCCTCCAAAAATCAGATTAAAAAAAATGTAATCTCCGTGAATTTTCAGCCTCTTGAGACTTGCATATTATTTGTATAATAAATTTATTTGGCTACTAACCTGCATAACCAAAAATGTTTAAAAATTTTTATTAAACAGTTTTTCTTTGAATTTAAAATTTTTTTGTACCAGTTTGAAATTTTTATTTACTTGCTTTTTGTTGTAGAACGAACTATGTTGAAACCATAAATACATTCGGTTCATGGTCCACGCACCAGTAAAAGCCTCATATATGATAAACTATATTCCATATGTTTATTCAGTTGTTAAGATATTTACGTTCCAAATTTCAAATCGGACCGTTAAAACGATTTTTTCGTATATATCGGTCGCTGAGCCAGCCATCGGGAAAAAAATCATTCAATATGTTAATCCAGGCTATCCGCTCAGCCGAACATCCAAGTATCTATATAAACTTTGAAATTTGCAATACTTTGCTTCCACTTTTGCATCTCCACTTATATTTTTCTGTCTTTCAATAATCCACAAACGCAGACACTTAAAAATATAAGTCACTGCCAAAGTCTTTTTGCTTAAGTAAGACAAATTTATGGGGTGAGAAAATCACGCACAATAGTAAACACCAACAAATCTTACAAAAAGATTTAGCACGGTGACAAACAGGTTTTGCCTGAAAATTGTATGTTTGTGTTAGGGAGAAACATAATGAAAATAAGTGGAGAGGGTTATTTTCGATCTTCGATAAAAAGTAAAAGAAACCAATTTTCAATGAAAAGTATTGCAAATATAACTAAACATCGCTTTGTGGAGAGTTATTTGAGTAACTGTATTAATCTATAAGTATATATACATATATAATATAAAAAGTTACGCCAACGTATTTAATGACGCTATACGCGAACAACATTTAATTTAAGTACTTCCTGACACAAATGAGAACCGATTGAAAGATTATTATTTATTTTTAGTAGCAAAAAAACCACAAAAAATATTGGCAAATTTATTTTCAATAAATTTGAAGTGCAGCTGTACAATTTTATGTACCCAGAATTAAGTCACAAATTAATATTCGTGTAAGAACTTTACCAACAACAACAAACAAAAGTGTACGCTGCAATAAATTCGGAGGCACGGCCACAGCCACAGTCACAGGCCCAACGTCAGCCAAAAACCATTATGTGAAAATAATAATAGATATAAATAATATCAAATGAGAATATTGTGAAAAAAACAATGAAAAAAAATGCATATTTAAAGATTTAAGCCGAGAAACGCGCGCCTTTGCAGCTTAACACGATCAGCGACCAGCAACCAGCGACAATCGAATCAATAAACCAGCCCAAAAACTCACTCATTGCTTAGGGGCAAACAAAAAGCAGTATGCAGAAAATAGCAAGCAGCAAGCAGCAAGCAATAAACAACGATCAGCGATCAATAGTTACACACCAGCAGCAATGTGAAAAATCAGACAGCGTCACTCTACATACATAAAGTAGTAGTTTGGGTAGTACTTTATTTAACGGGCTGACTCACAACCGGAGGCCGCGATGTCGTTGGTGTTGCTGCTGCTGCTGCTGCTGCTGTTGTTGTTTTGGCTGTCTCATGGCTATTACTACTTGGAGGCAATATGTGGTAGTGAGTTGTTATAGTGGTATTAGTGAAGTGGCAACATCCACTTGGAGTAGTGAATCTGGGTATTGTATTAAGCGCTGCAAAAATTCATGTGGTGAATTCAGTTAGAGAATGACAGTCGAATGGATTTGAACGTTGGACGGATACTTAACTAAAATAACGAAATTTTTTAATACGGATAAAATATTGAAATGTGTTTTTTATAAGCGTGGATTGAAAAGAGTTTAGGTAGAGAGGTACACGCAAATATAAATAATTATATAGAGCCAAATAATAAATTAATAAATAATAATATGTAATGTTTACTTTGTTTTTTTTTTATTTTGTTTTTTTTTTTTTTAACAACGTAAACTGGTTTCTACTACGCCAATTGGGAGAATTTGGCCTAAAATCTTTTGGCAGGTGTAAGTGCAATAAATAATTTGCAACTAAACGCGCATGCGTTACGAAGTTTGCAGAGTGTGACTAACTAAAGTTTGGCTGCCGTGTGGACAAATGCGGAAAACATGGCGCCTTTATTGGCCGCAATATACGCAACAAATTCACAGCGTAAATGTACAAAAAGAAAACAAAAACAAAATTATATTTGCCAATCTCGAATTCCCTGCTAACTATTCGTGTAAAGCAAAGCGCAATGCAATTGCCAGTTGAATGTGCGGTGGTCAATTAACTGAATTTTCACTACAAAACGCTAGAGTGAAAATCATTAAAATTTAAACGACTTGCTTGAACAAATTTACGTCAGCGAAAAAATTTAAATTGAAACACGAAAAATTAAAAGAAAACAAAAATAACAAACAAAATATATGTATACAAATTATATAGTATAATGATAAAAAGTTGCTATTTTGAAAATTAGCGCTTGCAACAGCTAGTACTCAAATTTTATTATATTTTCTTAGCTATTGGCCAACTTTGCACATGCGCGCCCCTTTTTATTTAATACACCAACACAGGAGCGCAACAAATCGCATCCGCTAATGGCGTAAAGCAGGCCAGGCCAGTTCGTGACATGTACGTTGATGTTGTATTTTTCTGTTATATTCGATGTTCAAAAACGAGCGTGTGTGTATTTGTTTGTTGGCATGTTTTTCGCGAGATCGCAAGTTAGAAAAACAAAAATAAGTTTTCGAGTTTGGTGTGGTCAAATAAAGTTGAAAAATTGTATGCTACATACGGAAAGCAACAGAGGATTGTGAAAAATGGTGTAACTGTTTGTTTGTTTGGTTTGAATTGTTGCTAATTAATGTCATGAAAGGTACTGCAAGAGTTGTAGAAGCTAAAAAAAAAAAACCATTGTGATTGAAAACAAAAAAACTCAAGGAAATTAAAAACAAAGTGGGCTTCAACAAAAAAATAAATTAGATACAAAATTAAATAAATATGTGTATGTTCATATATGTATTTTACTGCACCGCAAGTTGACCTCTGAAATATGAGACATACTACAGTTATAACACTCTACCTTCGCATTTTGCGGGGCGCTATTGAAAGTGATACCCCCAAAGGCCGTTGAGTGGATATTTGAATACAAAAGTACAATATATACATACATACATACATACATATGTACACACATAAGTACATATATATAAGATAAATGAAAATAAAAGTAAAGAAATTGTTAGTAGTCCTATTTCGCGGATTTAAAAAATTATGAAATAAATTAACAAAAAATGAAAAAAGAATTAATAAAATGTAAAATTGCAATAAATTAAACATACTTAAATAAAAAAATAAAAATATTTATACCTATTTGAAAAAAAATTAAATTAAAATTAAATTAAAATTTAATAAAATGAAAGTTTGAAATAAATTCAAACCCAATTAATTAAAAAATATTAAAATATAAAATGGCAATAAATTAAAACAAAAAAAATTTAAAAATGGAATAAATTAAACCAGAAACCAATAAAAATGTTTGTGCAATAAATTCAAACACAATTAAATAAAAAATTTATAGAATGGAAAATTGTAAAAAACTAAACATAAAAAATATAAATAGTATTATATAAAATTGAAATAAATACAAACAAAAACAAAAAAAAAATAATGAAAGATAAATGGTAAAAAATTTAAGCAACATCAAAAACTCACACAAAATCAAATAAAAATTTAAAAAATGAAAAATTGTAAAAAATTCAAGCAAAAATAAATCGAAAAATAGTAAAATGTATGTATACCTACTTGGAAAAAATAAATTACATTCAAATAAAAATAAATAAATGTAAGCTTGAAATAAATTCAAATCAAAATAAATAAAAAATATTAAGTTATAAAATGGTAACATATTAAAACCAAAAAACTAAAAAAATTAAATAAAATAAACCAGAAATCAATAAAATTAAAAATTGTAAAAAATTTAAACATAAACTAATAAAAATAGTAATATATAAAATTGAAATAGATGTAAACAAAAGCAAATAAAACAAAACAAAAGCAAATAAAAATTTAAAAAATGTAAAAAATTCAAGCAACATCAAGAACTTAAACAAAATCAAATAAAAACTAAAGAAATGTAAAATTGTAAAAAATTCAAGCAAAATCAAACAAAAAATTTATTAAATGTAAGATTTGTAATAAACTAACACAAAACCAAATAAAAATTAATAAAATTTTAAATTGTAATAAATTCAAACAAAAATCAAATATAAAATTAATAAAATGTAAAATAAATTAATAATAAAATTTTAGTATATTAAAACAAATCAAATAAAAATTAAAAAAAAAATTAATACAGTTGCAATCCATTCAAACAAATTCAGATTAATATAAAAATCAAATTTACAATTTACAAATTTACATTTTATTAGGTTTTTAAAATAAAATCAAATATAATATTAATAAAAAGTAAAGTTGTAATAAATTAAAGCAAAATCAAACAAAAACATACACAATCAAAATTATAATAAACTCAAACAAAAAAGAATAAAAAACATTAAAATCAAATAATAAAAAACCGCAAAATTGTAAATAAATTCAAACAAAATCAAATATAAAATTATAATAAACTCAAACAAGATGAAGTAAAAAAACAAAATGTAAAATCTAAATTATTACGAACAAAATCAAATAAAAAATTAATAAAATGAAATAAATTCAAACAAAATCAAATATAATATTAATAAAATGTAAAATTGTAATATATTCAAACAAAATTAAACAAAAAGCTAATAAAATGTGAAATTTTAATAAATTAAAATCAAATAAAAAAATCAATCAAACAAATTTAAATTATAATAAACTCAAACCAAATAAAACAAAATAATAAATGTAAAATTTAAATAACTACCAACAAAATCAATTAAATAATTAATAAAATGTAACATGAAATAAATTACAAAAAAAAATTAAATAAAACATGAAATAAAATAAAATAAAATAAAATAAAAAATTGTTATAAATTCAAACAAAATCAAATAAAAACAAATAAAATGTTAAATTGAAAACAATTCGAAAAAAATTAATATAAGATGAAATTTTAAACAATTCAAGTAAAATCAAATCAAGAATAAAAATCAAAACAAATAAAAATTAAGGAAATTTAAAGACAAACAAAATGAAACCAAAATTATAATACCCATAAACAACAAAAAATAAAAACAATAATAAAATGCAAAATTTAAATAATTACAAAAAAAATCTACTAATAAATATATACTAATAAATTTTTGAAATTGTAATAAATTTAAATAAAATAAAATAAAAAGTTAATAAAAAAAATAGTAAAATGCAATTTTGATACAAAATTAAACAAAAAATTTATGGCATGTAAAATTTAAATATAATAAAACAAAATTAAATAAAAAAACATAATAAAATATATAATCTTAATAATTTCGACCAAAACCAAACAAAAATATTAATATACCCTAAACCTGTAATATATTCCAACAAACAAATTAAAACAAAATCAAATAAAATATTTAAGAAATTAAAACAAAAAATAAATAAAATGTGATAAATTTATCACACACGATTAAAAAAATAAATGCAAAATTTCTTTAAAAGAACGAATATAAAATATACAAATTAATAACACGAAATAAAATAAAATCACCTCAATCGAGAGATTCAACACAAATTGTTGCCAGAAAAAAGTCCTAATTTTTTTTAGTCAAATAAAATTCAAAAAAGGAGTTTTAAATTTGATAGAATAAAACAACAAAGAGTTTCTAAATAAAGAAGTTAAAAAACATGGTATTTGAAAATCATCTTCTTCTAGCTATGAAAATCGCATAGTTTATCTTTGATGTTCGGAAACGAGAAAGAAGTAACTGAACTGCAAACATGAACGACTTTAGTATGCATCATGTTTTGATATTCATAAGTAGAATGTAGATAGATAAGTAGATAAACTTTCATTAAGTACATTATGCCGCGAAATTGTCAGCCGACTCTTGTCAAATATAGCTAATTTCTGGCTTTACATTCCGTAAATGTTTGTTGTGTGAAAAAAAATTAATTCATTATAGATTCCTTTAGTCCAATGCTTTACACTTTTCTTCAGATTATTTAGTTCTAGAATTGGATACACAGTGACTTACTGTGAAAAAGGTTCATTGGTATTTTTGGCAACATTGACCAAATTTTTTACGTTACATTTTTTCAATAATTTTTTTTTTTATAAAAATGTGGTTAATTTGATAAAATAAACTTTAAAAATCAAAATTTATAAATCTGTTTTGAAAATTGAATAAACTTGAAAAAATTGGTGCTATGGTTTTAAATTTTTTCTTAGAATTTTCAAAGGTATTTCGGCGATTTAGTTTCACAGTACATTCAAGTCTAGTATAATAAAGCGAAAGTGTCGAGATCTGGCAACTTGTATATCCTCGAATTCTGCGCGCGATTATTATCGTCGAATTTTTTTAACATTGTACTGAGCATTTCGTAGACCAAAACAAACGCAGTCTTATTTATACATATTTGTTTTTATATACATTCCGCGTAAAAATGACAGCGACAAGATTTGCGGTTACTAGAAGTGGTTAAAAATTTCGGTACTAAAAATATCTGGTAATAAAATTGCCACGCAGAATATAACCGCGTAAGAGTAGATTTTTGAATTCCAACGAAATTTTATTGATTTTATTTTACAGCCTATATAAAGCAAATACTCTCAAACATACCCACATAAGGAGAACATACAAACAACTGTAAAAAAATACTTTTAAAACAATCAAAGAATAAAAAACATTGAAGTTAAATAGAATATAAAAAAAATTAACAGCAGATACTAAATAAAAACCCCCAAAAAAAGTTAAACTTTTCTATTTTAGTATAAAACAACATAAAAAACAACAAATTTAAATAAAAAAAATAAAAAAAATTGGCACTCATTGCAAGACAAAACAATTAAACTAAAAACAAGTTGCTACCCACAACTTTTGTTATTACAAGCAACATAATTCACAGCTCATATAAACAGCAATACCACCAAGCAGTAGCAGCAGCAGCACCAACAGCGAATGCAATTGGAATACATATATGCAAACAAGTGAAGTGAAAAGTATAGTGAAACCTGTTCTCATTGCAAACACTGCGCCTGCGCAACGCTTCTGTATTTTTTTTTTGTTTTGCATTTGGCGGCAATAGCACCAACACAACCGCTCGGCGACGCCAGCAACAACCTCAACCAACATTCACGTCACCTCGCATATCGCCTCGCGTCGTCGTGTTGTTTTTTTTTAAATCGGTTTTCTTTTTTGATTGTCTTTTGTATAATTTTCATTTTTATAAAAATAATTGCATGCGAATGTGATTTTCGCGCACGTGTTTAGATGTATGTACTATTTATGTGTTTGCCTATGTGAATTTGTGGAATTGTGGAATTGTCCTACCTCAATCCAAGTCGACGACGCTCACTCACTCACTTAATTTGACTGCTTTTGGAAACAACAACAGCAATAAACGCAGCGAAGCAGCAACAGCAGCAGCAGCACTAAAATAGCAGCACGTTTGACCACAACCCGTATTACATAACTTTTAATTCAAGTTGTTTACATATTGTGTTGTTGTTAGTCATTTTTTCTCCTTTCGTGTTCGCTTTGTAACTACTTGAGATTTGTCAGCCGTACGATAATTGTGTCACATTAACCTAATTCTTTGACTTTCTCTAAACGTTTGTTTTTTTTTTTTGTAATTTTATTTGGCGTTGTATTGTGTCGAGTGTTTTATTGTATTTATGTTTGCGGTCGTTTAATTTGTTTATTTATTTGCAATTACGTGTAATTCGCTTCAATTGCCTTGTTGCTTACTGATCGTTTGTTTTTTATCGTTACGAACGCTTTTTATTTGACATTTTTATTTAACGCGTTAATAAATAGCTGTAATGGAAATTTATAAAACAACAACGATATTGCTGATCCTGTTCGGATATTTACTTATCACAGGTAAGTTACAGAATGATGTTACTTTATATAGTTTTAATTTGTGCATTTTTTTTAAGTAATTATCTTAGTTTTGATGTATGCAGAGTAACGTCTTACGTTTCGTTATGGATGCGATGCTCAAACTGTTCTAAAGAGTGTTTTTTTTTTAGACATGTAGTTTTCAGGGACGAAATAAAACGAATATAATTTAACGTCATGACCAAGAATTTGGCTTCATGATAAAGATAACGGTTTTCCATTACGTTCTAAATATGATTTTGGGCAAGTGACCGCCGCGGCTGACTGGAATAAATTCCAGCCGAGAGGCCAAATTTCTTTTTGCAGCAACTGGGGTCGAATGTCAGCAATAACGTGCCGAGTATTCTCACTCCAAGGCGTCAATCGCCTCGAGCTTATCTGCGTAGACAAGCGACTTTACATAACCCCTTAAAAAATAGTACAGTTGTTTTAAACCGCAAAATCTTGGAGGTCACGCCACAGACCCACGACGCGAGATAATCCGCTTACCAAAAGTTCCCTTCAATAAATTTATTGTTTCGTTGGCTGTATGATATGTAGCGCCGTCTTGTTGGGACCAAAGAGTCGTCCAAATTCACATCTTCCATTCATTGATTCCTACTGCCCATAGAACACACCAAACAGTGACTTTTGTGACGGCGTCTCAACAATGGCTTTGGGATATCAACACTCCAAATGCGACAATTTTGTTTATTAACGTACCCAACAAAAATCAACCAAAAGTGAGCATCATCGCTGAACTAAATTTTCTTGTGAAAATCGGGATCAGTATGTCATCTCGTTTTGTCTGCTCATTATGAAATGGCAAACCAAACTGAGTATAAATCAAGTAACAGCTGTTAAAAAGACCGACTCCGAAAAAAGTATTGACTCATAGAAAACCACACATCTAAAAAAAAACACCGTTTAGTAGTTGCAATTTTCGAGCTTTACCAAAACGCTTACTGAACGTGTAGCGATTTTTTTTTAATGCGACATTTTGAAACAACTTTTGTAAAAACTTTAAATTTACGTATCGATATATTTTCTGTCCCAGATATGAGGCGAAATAATGGCTTATTTTACGGTAAATTTTGAGACTTTCAAGTGATCTAACAACTTAGGTATTTCACGTATGGATTGATCGAAGGAATATATCCAATGAAAATAGACACAAAAGGACAAGAAGTGATACATTAATTTCCCCATGCATGCGCGATATGTTGGTAAATAATTGTATATCTTTATTTCGATTATCGAATGACAGATTGCGCTGGGCAAATATAAACTCAGCGAAGACACTAGCCATGGGAACTTCAACCGCTGGTTAATATTGGCACACAGATGTCGCTCTCCAAGGGAAATATTTATCAGCTGATGTATGATACGCAGTTATTTTATACTTAGATATATTCCGATTTTTTCTATTACATATGAATTTTTAAAATAAAAGCAAAAAAAATCATTTCAATTCAAAATCTGATAATCAAATCGAGTCGAATTTGGAACATGTCTGACGGCAAATGTTATGAGAATGAATACAAATTTTCCATTTTTCACATTCTAACTTCGAAGTAGAAGAAAGTGGTACTACGAACAGCAGGACAAGGGAAATTGGTTGATCTGCTTTGGGTAGTTCTTCCAAATATTTGAAAGCGAATTAGACAGGTCTTTAAATTTGAATATTCATTTGGGCTTATTCCTCTTAGTAGCTTCAAAAACCACATAAGTTAAACAAATTCTGTTCGAGTTCTTTATTTGCAGATTCAGTTTAGACATTTGGAGATGAACAGTTCTTTATTTCTCCATGTCTAATTACAAATTCCGAATGAATGAAAGAAGTCACAATGTAAATAATAAAAGCGAACCTTCTAGAATTCACATATTTATTATGTATGTGCATGTGTAAATTTCTGATGAATATATTCACTATTTGGTAGACCGGATGAATAAAATTTTGAAAATCCTGCGTAAATTTCCCAGAAATAAACTTTTAAATTTTATTTTCATTAAATATTTATTCCCATATTTTTAAATATTTAATAATATATTTGAAGTTTTTTTTTAATTCGATGTGTTTGTTTCTTAATTTGATACATTTTTCCTGACATTTGGCACAAATTCGAAAAACTAATTTATCATCCCTGTACTTTATGCGAATTCTCATGCGACGCGGCGTATGAGTAACATCAATAGTGAGAGTCGAACGAAACTCGGCAAATTCGCTTATTGAAACGAAATCAAAATAATTATTTACTTAAAAATATGTTTTCCAAATTAATATATTTGAAACCAATCCCAACACTTTAAAACAATTGCACTTTCCACTGTATAGGGGGTACCTCAGAAACATGGCTTCTGAATAACTCAACGGTCCCTTCAGATATTGGAAAACCCTCGCAATGCTCGGAAATAAAAAACATTAGATAACTTTTTGCACTTTGTTTACATCCAAATAATCGGCTGTTTCATGTGATATGTGAGAGCTGATGGCATTGTCGTGGTGAAAAGTGATGCCACGTTTCCTGTTATTTTGCAAATTACAGCATTGCCTGTTTTTCGATCCTCAAGAGCAATGTTTCCCAACCCATGGTTCGTGGACCACCAGTGGTAAAGATGGTGGTGGCAATTTAGAAATTTTAAAGTTATGAGTAAACAAACTATGAGATTCCGGTTTTTTTTTGCTCTAATTTCAGATTTTGAGGGAATATTTGTGATTTTGAGTACACAGTTTTTTATTACTCAACGCAACAACAAGTGCCATGTGAGATTAATTTAATTTTGATTTTACGATTTCTTATGTTAATTAAACGTTTCGATTCAAGTTTATTTTTAGATTGCTACAGTTTATTTTTCAACCATGAGGTCTTTGCTAATAATAATGCGATCACAGTGGTCCCTGGTGGAAAAAAGGTTGGGAAGCACTGCTCAAGAGCAACAATAGCAACTGATTCAGTTTTACGGAAGATGAAAGCGATAATTTTTTTCGAATTGCTCCGCCGAATTTAGCTCATTTTGCAATACCCCGGCAGTGTATTTTATATTATTTATATATATATTGATTCGTTCCGTGCTCATATGCAGAGATCTAACATTCGTAACCTGATTGAATTTTTCAAGCAGTTCTTTACATCAATCCACACAAGCCTCAATCACGAAAGTTATCGAAATGCTTTTAAGAATAAACTAAAACACAAATTGTGTTATATATAATCAAGATTTGCACATATTGCCTAGGTACAGACATACAGACATCCTAAATTTGTTACACCTAATCAAGCCATTATTTATGTGTACGTGCATACCTAATTCGAAAATTGTGCGTAGGCAAACTTACCACTAGTGGTGGCTATTCGCCACGTAATGTAGGAATGCAAAATATATGATAATTACAAAGTATAAGATAATTTGAATACATCAAATGGCCACACCTACCTGCATGACAATTAAAATATTGGCGATTTTCCCATAACAAATGCAATACGAAAACAATTCATCTTCTTAAACAACGCCGTGTTGCTAAGATTTTTTTTCTTTTTTAAGTAGAAAAAGAAAAGACATACGAAATTTTACACAATAAAAAAAAAATACCACAAACACTCAACCGTCATTTGTCAGCCGTAATGGAGTAATGGATCATTAAATCACAGCGAGTGCTGCAATTTAAACAATCCGCTGAGTTGAGCCAACACATACATGCAAAATAAAAGAGAAATACTACCTACTAGTTGTAAATTGTTGCATGTTGCAAAAATATCTCGTGAAGACGGGGGGTAAAAAAAAACTACAAAAAATGCAACACCAGCAGCCAGAAGAAGCACATTGAGGAATCTCCTAAGCAGGCAGTCACCAACAACTTACTTACCTCATTTCACTTTGTTAGCCATCGTCTAGTGTAGCAAACACGCGATCATTTGCATAAACGCGCAGATCATCCGTCAAGTGGGGGGAGGGGTGGGGGCACACACAAGCACTTCGCAAAGCATTCGTCCGTGCAACAGAGATAGATTTTCTATCAGCGAGTGCAACAGTTACGCGTGCTTTGGTATTTTTTTTGTTGTTGTTAGCCCATTCGCCTATTGACCCATTCAACTGTTCATCCATCCATTCATTCATCCATTTGGACACACCGTTTAGCTTTGCTAGTTGGCTGAAAGACCTGAAGCCTGCCGTAAGCTAGCTGGCTTTTTTTTTTGCTTTTTTTTGCTTTTGCTTGCGAAAACTTAAGTGATTTACAAGCTTTTAAGTCCAACTACAACAACTTATTACTCTCCCCGCAACATTTTCTATTTAAATAATTATGCGAATAATTGTAGTTGTACTTTTGCATAATTTATAGAAAGAAAAAATAAAATACCCGTTTGGAATGATGAGCATCTGTAGAGAGATGAGTAGTGAGCGATGGTGCACTGTGGGCCAGAAGCGAGAGATTTCGATCAGAAACTAATTTTTTTAATTTTTAAATAAGTTTTAATTGAAGTGAGTTTCATATTTTATATGTTTCTGAACACCTTTACTTCATACTTAAATTTTCGTTCTTTACCCAAAATCAAAACAACGAAGCCGTTAAAAACTTATCATGATTTAATCGTTATTTTGTGATTTTTATTTTTCCAATCAAAAATATTCGTTATTCAAGTTTGATTTAATTACACTTTTTAATTTTTGCTTTTTCGATAATATTTAATCGATATTTTTTATTTTAATTTTTTTTTCGATCAAAAAATTTACATATTTGATCGATATTTTGTGAAACTATGTTTTGATCATAAAAAATATTATTGTCATCGCCGACAAATTTGTTTGCATTTATTATGATCGAAAAATTGTGAATACATGAGAAACGATTAATTTTTCATCGAAAAAATAAAAATCACAAAATATCGATCGAATATGATTCAAAATTTTTAAATACAAGAATAACGACTATTTTTGATCGAAAAAATAAAAAGCACAAAATATCGATAAAATATGATCGAAAAATTGTAAACACAAGAATAACGATTATTTTTGATCGAAAAAATAAAAATCGCAAAATCATGATTTAAAACTAAAAATCTTTTAAATAAAAATCAGGTCAGATTTGTATAGCAAGCATACGATCGGCTCCCAAAATTCATCGATAATAATCGAAAAACGTATGCTTCGATAACTAAACTGAATCATCCATTTTGAAATAGTAGCATTTCACTCAACTATTTCTTCATTTTTATTCCCCTCTAGAAGATTTTTTTTTAATAGGTAGAAAAAGATATTATTACAATAAAATTTAAATGTAATAAAAATGGTCACAATCACGAGCTGTGAAGACAAAATAGGAGTTACACTTATGAACGCAATTAATTTACGCGAAGTACTTCTAATGAGAATAAGAAATTACGTTGTAATGTGAACATGGTTTTAATTTACATAGAACATTAACATATTTTTAGTGAGTTCTAAAATATTTTGATCGTCTTCGATGTGTAGATGGGGTTTCTTCTCGGCAAAAGCAACACTTTCTTTATCGATTTTTTCGTTTTCCTGCTAAAACCTAACACCATAGTAAATATAATTGAGAGTAGAAAGTTTCTCGCATTCTAGGAGTTATTAATTTTTTCCAAAAATCTTGAGTTACTGAGCCACTGTGCGACGCCATTGATGAGTTGGCGACGACTTGTTTACTAGTAGCCGTCATGAATGCGGATGTCTCTTCTAGCGACAGATGCACTTTCTAGCGATGCTTTTAATTATGTTTCAATATTTTTTTTAGCACGCACTCAATAAGTCGCAATAATTTTTAAACATTATGGCAATCACTTTCGGTGTGTTGGTGGTGGTATATCCATTCATACCTATAAGTACAATACTTACTCGTTTGTGTGGTGTATAAGATAGATAAGATAGATAATCACTAGCGCATTTTATACATAGCTTCTTCTTTTCCAAGTATTTTACTTTTAAATTGCCAAGTCTTAAGTGGGTATTCGACACTATTTCACACACGAAAGTGTGGCGTACTTTTATGTGCATATATGTATGTGTGACTATTAGGTAACCACTTTAGCTCTAACGAGCTAGTTCGAGTTTTTTAATGTGTTGCTGTTTTATACTAATGAAAATAATATTTTGTAATCTTGACGTTAGTAAGAGTGGTGGTTAGGTCGAAATCGGTTTATTTTACATCGGAATTCAATATAAAAGCATTTTTACTGAACTATTCACAAATGATGATATGATGAAAACTTCCAGGAATGATTACTTTCATTATAAGGTTAGGTTAAGCGGGCCCGTCAGCGTTCTTAAACCATCCCGAAGTTTGGTAAATTCCAAGAGTTCCTCCAGTACGAACGCACCAAAGTCGTCCAGGTATCCGAAGAAATGACCACTCACAAATATGCAGCACCTATCTCGCACAGGATTAACGGATTAATGGATTCTACGTCTTCCTCATCCCTGCAGCTTCTACAGAAGTCGTTATACGGGGCTCCAAGCTTGGCTGCCATGTGACCGAGGGGCAGGTGTCTCGTTATCCCTGTGAGAAGCTTGACAGTCGGTTTGAATAATCTTAGCAGACTCCGTGTTCTTCGCTCATTGAGTGATGGCTAAAGTGAACACGCAAACCTTCGCGTGTCTAAATTGTTCCCTGGGACCTAGTATAGCTCGACAGTGTTTTGCCGAAGCGATTGCACACATCCTCGACGGTTCGGAACGAAGATAAAATTATTCGATGTCGACTTCAGAGCTTTTAATAACCGCCTGGCTGTCCACAGCAAAGGCAAGCAATTTTGCCGCTATGTCAATTGCAAAGATCTCAGCTTGGAAAACGCTACAGTAATCTGGAAGTCGGCACGCTTCTCTCAATGAGAGTTGCTGGGAGGAAACTCTTTCTTTAGAAATGAAATACTCTCTGAAAATTCAGAGACGGTGAAGTATGTTAATTGTTTTTCCGTGCCGAAACGGCTCAATGATTGTCGACAGAAAATCGTCCTCATTGTCGTTGAGATTGAGGATGACATGACAGTCATTTACACGCGACTGCTGGTCAGCAGGCATTAACTGATGCACTGTTTGCACTTTGTACGAGAAGATGTGTTGGTCTTTCACTAAAATTCTGTGTAGGGTCCATCTTGCCCAATTGCGTGGCCCATGGTTCGGTTGATGGTGATGTTTCTTCGTTCTCAGTGACTTTAGCTGTCGCAGCCGCGGTATTCTCGGCCGAAAGACCAGTCCGGTGGCGGTCATATCCTGCAAGGTCTCCTGTGGTTCCAATCTGGTTGCCGCGACACGATTAGGAAATAGAGTTAATATTTACGGCACGCCAGCATCACTAAACGTTTATTGGTTAATTATTGGCTCGCAATTATTTTCAACAAGAGTTGCTGTTTTTAAAAACGTAAATTAAATTAAGTTAAAAAATAAATCCTGCCCGCGAAAAAAGCGTAAGCGACATTTCTTTTTTAATTTTTTTTAATGCAGGAATGCTCCTAAGGCATCTAGATGCGATATATATTGCAATATGGGTGTCAAACAAAGGAGGTTTAAGAAAGTTTAGTTTTGAAAAATTGTTTTAAGAAGCGATGTCACCAATTTAAAAATGATACTCAATTCAATTCCCATATCTCAGAATTGATGTGAAACGAAAGAGGTTTAAAATACAATAATTTTTAATTAATTAATTACTTAAATTTTAAGAAGTTAACTAAAACGGTAATAATTCGGTATCAAAATAAAGAGGTTCAAGACGACTTCATCTCTAAAGTATTTTTGAAGAGTGTTCGAAACCTATTCCAACAATCAAATTCAGTCAAATGAATGAGGTATAAGGAAATATTTTAGCGAGGTTAGCTTTAAGCGTTCTTTAATAGTTGTGAATGGTACTGCAAGAATAAAATAAATTTAATTTGGAAAGGTAAATGCCGGCTTTGAAATCAATTGTTATTTCTCCTTTATTAGACACTACGGGGTGCACCAAAATAGGTGACCATATTGGAGCATGGAGTAACTCGCAAATTACGTCGAATGTCAGACAGAATTTTTGTGAGAAATCACAAAACCCTGACATTCTACATGTTTCTCAGTATTAGTTCAGAAAGTTGCAATTTAAATTCAGAAAGTTACAATTCAAGTTCAGAATTTCCCTTCAAATTCAGAATTTTTATATAAAATTCACAAAATTACAATTCAAATTCAGAAATTCAATTTTGAATTCAGAAAGCCCCCACTCAATTTCAGAAACTTACAATTCAAGTTCAGAATTTCCATTTCAAATGCAGAATCTTCACGTATAATTCAGAAAATTGCAATTCAAATTCCGACTATTCACTTCAAATTCAGAGCGTTGCAATTCTTAATTCAGAATTTATTATTTAAATTCAGAAAATTATAATTCAAATTCAGACAGTTACCATTCAGAAATTTTCATTTCAAATTCAGAAATTTACAATTTGATTTAACATAGAAAACCCTGATAAAAAAGTGTAGAATTTTAATGAACACTTGTTGAATTTGTTTTAACAAAGCTTGCAACTTTGAAATATCCTTTTTTTTGTTGCAGTAAAAACTATATTTTTATAAAAATTAAATGAACATTAAATAAACAAAATACAAAACAAAATTTGGATAACCGAGATTATATACCTATAGTAATAAATTTTTTTTTAGTAAAAGTGCGTTTACGAACTTCAAAAGCCCATTTCTCGATTTCGAAGGCTAACTTCTAAAAACGAAGAAACTCATGGCTCAATATCTTAAAAAAAAAAATAGGGTGGGTCCAATCTAGAGAAAGAAAATTGATTTTGCTGTATAGTGCAGTTGAAGTTTGTCGCTTACTTACTATTGACAGATCAAATACAATTTTTTCTACGCAGCATAATTTAGTACATACATATGTACGTACTTATAGATGTATAGTTAGTAAGGCATTAAAAATTCTAATATCTCGAATTGAAAGCCATAAAGATCCTACTACATGTATAGATTTGTGTGTGAACTTTTAAAGGCAACCACTCCTATTAATACTAAAAAAAAAGTTTCAACGAAAGCAAAATATAAGTATAGATATAACTATTTACTCTCTTTAGTGCATTCTACGAGTAATGTTCATATGTTTATAGTTATGTCATTGTCATCGCAGAGGCTTCATATGTGGTGATTTATAAATGTACACTCTGCCTCACCCAAGTTCCAGCTGTCGTCTCAAATATAAAACTGCAGACTAGAAGAATCTCATTTCATTTTTTTATTTTTTCGTACAAAGAAATATGCAAATATCAAAAAAATAGACAGTAAAAAATCTAATTTGCGTTTCAAACAGCTCACACCTACTTCAATCTTAAATCACGTTATTTCGTTTTTCTTTTTCCTATGGGCATGCTATAAGCAGATTGCTTTGAGATGATAAGTAATTAAATCAAAAATGAAGAAATAAATTAAATAAGTAATTATGTAGACAATCTTTAAAATGAAACTGATGATCAAATACTTTAAGATTAACAATTTTAATAAGTGGTGTGGCAGAAGATTTAATAAGCATTATATAAAAACCGCCATTTGATAAATATCCAATTTATTTAAATGTCACTGCATATAAAACTCAAATTGATGATAATGAACTTTGAGTAACAAAAATTGTGCTATAATTAAACAGGTACACAGAAAACAAAGTTGTGAATCAAAGCGTAAGGCTCGTTAATTCTAGGCATACGCTCCAAACGATTATGATTACAAAAAAAAATTAAATTTACCATTTTCACGGATCCACTCTCTTAGGGCCAACTCTGAGAATTGAAATTTTATTTTTCATTGAAAGTTGAGATGTGCCTATGTGTATCGCTATGATTTTTGAGCCGCTGAAACCCAAAAGTATTACAAAAAATTAATTTGACACCTCCCTCCCTCACTCCCTTACTTTGGAATTTTCAAATAATAGAAGCAAAATGTATAACACAATGTTTTGGCAATGTTTTCCTCCTATATTTAATTTTAACTATTTTTTATTATTTTATAAAAAAAAACATGTAAGCCAAAGTTTCAAACTTATTAGGAAATTAAAAAAAAATCGACAGTGTTGCCCCTTTTTCCATAAAACGAGTGAATGAAATTTACTTTTTTATGGAAAAAGTGGGGATCACCGCTAGCAAAAAAAACCATTAGAAACAATTTTGGTCAAATTATTTATTGGCTTATTCCTAGCAATATGCACGCTATGATATCGATAATCCCGAATATCGATATTTCACAGTCCGATAATCGATTTTTGGAATCCGCGAAGATATATCGAAAAGATCGATATTCTATAATATGATTCTACTTGCTTCCGTCGGGTTAATAAATGTAAGCGATTTTTTAAATTCCATTAACACAGAATTTTTCCGATATCGATATTGTTCAGCGCAATATATCGGCATATCGATTTTAAATACAATGAATTATATCGATTCGTGATATCGATACTTTTAAAAATATCGAACTTCAGCATCATTAAAAATCGTGATACAAATCTAGTTTGAATTAGGCCAAAAAGTAGCCAAAATAAAATATTTCACTGTAAAATAACCGAAATGGACTCTGTTAATATTTTCTGAAACTATACCCATTCAGTAATGAAACACTCGACGGCTTGGCAAAAGTTAGCCCAATATATTTGTATGGCCTAGTCAAGTTTTTACCAAAAAGAAAGCGGAAAATTTAGATAAAATATATTTTTGAACGTAATAAGAGGTAAAGCCACTTTACTTTAAACAGAAACATTTTAACCTGCCAGCTCCCTCCAAAGTGTTGGGTTTTCACTAGCAAAAATTTCTCAAACAAAAAAAACAAACGAATTGAAAGCCGTTAACGGAAAATTTCACTAGGAGTCTTCACAGATACAATTTTTATATAAAGTAGGCACGTAAAAATTCATAGAAAATAAGAACCAAATATCTCACCTAGAATCATGTAAATTTAACTTATGATTTTCGATTATACATTTTATTAAAAAAAATCACGATTAAAAAAATTGTGATTTTTATTTCTTCGATATATGGGATCGATATTTTGCGACTTTTATTTTTTCGATCAAAAATTATCGTTACTCTTGGATTTCAAATTGTCCGATTATATTTTATCGATATTTTGTGATTTTAATTTTTTCGATCAAAGATAATCGATTTAAATTTTTCCGTTATTTTTATCGAAAATACAAATATATAGATACGTATGTATATTAGTAAAAATTTTACTCGTCCATAAATTTGAGAAGGTATTCCAATAAATTATTAAAATTAGAAATTGATTAACTGCTCGATAATCTACAAAAAGTAAAGAAAGAATTTACACCACGAACGTTATAAGAATAAAGTAATTCGGCAAGGATATGAAAATGAAAGAAGTCGCGGAAACATTCAAAACAGTACAAAAAAGACAATCTCTGGCAATGCCCTTAATATATTTTTTTTTTTGGAATATGAAGCGATTCATTTTGCCCTGCCACAGTGAAGATTTTATGCGGTAGAAAACTCTCAGTTTTAAAAAACAAATGAAATTCAAAATATTTTTATTATTTGGATCAACCTTCGGAATACGGACAATTATGCCCTCATATTGGTATTAAAGAGTATTCGTTTAATCGTTAATGACCTAAATCAATTTGAGTATACCAACTCGACATATTTTGAATTATGACGCAATTCATATGACTGCGTGTAATTGAATTGTAATTGCAGAAATAGCGAAGCTGTGCATTAACAAACAAAAATAAAATAAAATTGCAGGTACAAACAAAATTACTTTATAACCAGCGCCAACAGCGTTAATTATAGGGGTATAAGATGTGCGGCAAATTATTTAATGAAGTGAGAATAGCTGTTGGTGGGATTTAAAAGTCATGCACTACCAAACATACATATGTACATACATAAATAGATACATATGTATGTAAATACATATGCAAAAAATCATACTACTTAATTTGAAGTGTTTCTATGATTTTTGCAAAGCGCCAACGTACCAACGAATGGGAACAAAATGTGCCTAATGTAATAATAATGAATAATAAAATAGACAATGACTTCGGCTTATGTGAGCCACATTTGATATTTAAATACAATTAGAAATAAAAAGAGAAATAAAAGAGATATAGTAAAAAAAGAAAACAAAAAAAAAAACAGAATGCCCAGAGCAGTTTATTTTGCCAAATATTTACTCATACAATTCAAATAAAAACTGTAACGTAAAGTAACTATATGTTTATTGTTTGCATAAATTCAAGTAAGCATGCGCAAATGCAAACCTACACTACTGCTCAATATAATAGCAATAGAAAATTTTGGCAATCTTTTGTATATATGATTTTAATAAACGAATTTTTTTGCGTTCAGTATAAACTGCATGTTTTTATGAAAAATTATTATTTTACATTAAAATAAAAAAAAAAAAATTAAATACGTCAGGTATCTCTTATTTCGAGCAGGAATGAATTTAAAAAAAAATAGCACTACAGTGATAAAGTTTCTATTCATTAAAAAAAAAAATCAAGGATATAACCGTTGCAAGTTTTATAGCAAAAACATTGCTCCATAATAGTTGATAGGAGAGAAATATTTTTTCTTTCGCCGATAAAAGTTATACCCCAAGGTTTATTTCTTACGTTATCCGATAAGAGTTATGCAAGATAAATATTTTTTCCGTCGGCAATAAAGGTTACGTCCCAAAGCTTTTTGACTTTGCCTTATAACTGTTATTCAGGAGAAAAATTTGTTCCATTTATTTTTAACAGTTATTGTCCAAAGAGTATTTTTTGCGTTGTCTAATACAGGTTTTCTGCTAAGGATATAGATGAAGATGGAAATGGAGATGGAGCAGAACATGAAGATAATGAAAATGAAAGTGAAGATGAAAGTAAATGTGAAAGTTAACATTAAAATATAGCTGAAGAAACGGTAAGATTTAAAGAACTATAAAAAATTAAGATCAAATAACTCTTTTCAGACAAACTTTTGGCCATAACTGATAACAATAAATAAAAAAAAATGAATGTTGGGAATTAACTCTTATTGGCAACGGAAACAACTTTCTCGCCCATAAAAATTATCAGGCAACATAAAAAATTAAATGTTTAAATATAACTCATAACGGCGATAAAAAAATAATTCTCATCTAATAACTGTTGAAAGAAACGTTTTCGTTAAAAGTCAGAATGCGCCTAGCGTTGTCAACTTGTAAATTATGGAAACAAGTTTTATTACTATTAAGTTGAAATCATAACGGTTGCATTGTGTCGAAAAAAACATATTTTACTTACATTTATTACAAAAAAATTTAAATATACATTTATTTTAAATAAGTGTCCGAGATGCGGTATCAAAATTGTAAAATTTATACCAAAGCACGACTTGTAGTTGGCTTTTCCAACTAAATTAACCGTCAAATAGTAAATTTTATTTTCGTAAACGAAAGCACACAATACCACCGTTATTTAAATCCAATCAAGGACTGTCAAGTACGTCACGTTCCCTAAAATTTTAAAGATAATGCGTTTGCTGTTACAACAACAATGAGCTTTGGTAGGATGGTTTAAAGTCGCTCTCCCCCAAACGATGTCGGTATAAAGTTAGGAATCTTCCAAATACTGCGTACAATCCCCAAATCACAGCAAAAACAATCGAATAGGAGGTTCCAGTACAACGGGCGGGAATATTTTCCCTTCAATAGCGTAGTTCCTATATATTGGATCCAAACGTTTACATTAAAATACTGCAGAAAGTGATGTTGCCTTATGCGGAAGAGGAAATGCCATTATTGCGAGTCTTCCGATTAAGAATATTTGGCCTAAATTATTAAAAGTAAACTAAGTTCAAACAAATGAAATTTTACAAAATTAGTGTCAATTTAAAGAAAAATTGAGAAATCCTAACCAAAAACCGTTTGGTAGAGGGTTGTCATGTATTTAAAACATTAATTAAAATTATAAGTTAAATCATATATTGGACATTATTTTGAAAATATTTTGAGTTTTTCCACATGCTTAAACAAGTAAGTCAAATTAAATTATTAGTAAAATGAAATAGTACAGTAAGTGATTCAAAGGAAGTAGACTTAGGAAAACTTATGGCGTTTTCTTTGCTCGAAAATAATGTTGAAAGGGCTGAAAAAACATAAATTGCCACATTATTTCGAGAAAAAAATCGCGATTAAACATGAAAATATGTTAATATACTGTTTAAAAATATTAATTTAATTGAATGTCTAAGCTTATTGAAATATACGTTGTGAAACGAGAGCGTTTATAGGAAACCATTTTTGAATAGGGTTGCCACCTTTTAAATAACGTTGATGCGATTTAATTGAAATAATTTAATATTTAAATATAAATAAAACCTCAATTATTCGAAAAATATACATATGTACGTATTTTGAGAAGGTTACGACCTCCCACTTACCAACCATAAATTAATTGAAGAAATTGCAATACTGAACTGGATTTTTTTTTGTAGATAACAAAAAATTAAAAAGAAAAAAACGAAAATTAAAATTAATTAGAAGTTATTATGTTCGGCGAAATTATTGTGAGCGTAGCCGCAGATAAAAAAACTATTGTATAATAATAATAATAATAAGCCCAACGGTTACCCTCTTTCCCGCCCAGCCGACACGAGGGGCACAGTCCACATGACGTACGGATCTTTTTTTTTTTTATTTTTATAATTTTTTTGTGTGCCGAGTTGTTAAAAGGAAAAGTTTGTTAAGCGTCGAGATCCAAAACTGCTCAGCTACAGAAAAAAAAACTTCATCAGCTGAATCAAATATATATTATACCGCCGTTAATCATTTATTGAGAAAGGACAGTACAGCTCTTTTTATGGTGAAAAGTGAGTCCGAAATATCAAAAGTGCTGGAAAGACAGTTGAAATCTTGGCATAAACATCGGAAAGGTTCATTTAATTCATAATAAAGAACATAATAATAAAAATAATTTAGCATTTATACCATTGCTTAATGTTTGGTCGAACTTCTCCCACAATTACACTCGGAGATTTGCCATTGACTACCGAGGGATGGCCGCTATTAGAAAAAACCACGATTTGAACCCGAAACCCATCGAATGAAGCGCGCACAAGCTACAAATTCAGCTACGGCGGCCGCCTAAATAGACTAAATATTTTTTAGTTAAGTTTTTAAGACCATAACAAAGTGTTCGTGTTATTTTTTTTACTGCCACGTTTTGAAACCATCGACTGAATTACCTAAAAATTTAAACATTGAATTAAATCCAAATAATTATTACTTTATAATAACTATTTACAAAAAAAAAAAACAATATTTTTTAACTTTTCTTTTATAGCGGACACAGTTCGTTGCAGTTGTTTTTTTTTGATTGGCACTGTACATACATATGTTGCACTGTTTATATGTATGTGTGTGAATTTGTGCTCCGCCTTAATTTTTGTATTTCGTCTTTTCTGGTTGGTTTTTTTTTTGTTCTTCAAATAGGATGTTGCGAGCATTTTGTTCACCAGCTTTGTGGACGGGATTTTAGTTTGTCACGATTTTTGTGGAGTGTACACATTTGGTTAATGCTATTATTATTGTTGGTGTTGGTTTATTGTATAGCCTAGGCAGTGTACATATGTATACTGGTATTTTGTACAGGATGGAAGTGGAGCATTGGGGTTTTGGTTTGGATTAGATTGCATTTATTGCAATGGGCAGCAGCAGTGGCATTATAGGCTATAGAAAAGTTGCTTATAAGCAAATTTGTACATACGTATCACTCCATTCAAATATATTGAAACTGGTTTAGATTGGCGAATTGTGAATTGCCAAAAGAATAACTATACATACTTATGTATGTACATACATTCAAATTTATTGCACAAATATCTATTAATTTTAATACATACTAAAACCATATGAATTGAAAATTTGTTAGAGAAAATTGGTTGCTATTATCAATCGTGCTTATAGCTTAGACGAATTAAATGAAAAAGAAAATGATTATATGTTTTTAATTACAAAAACAAGTATACCGCGCCTCTACTCTACGTATTTGTATTACTAGTATTATTAAAGAGGGGTGTCTTTTGTGCTGACTCATAAAAAGAATATCACTGGGAACCGTAGACTTTTTTATATGCCCGTGTGTTTCGTATACCAGCAATTTTTTTTTTTGGGAACCTCCTATAATTTTAGACTATTTAAAAGACATAGAGGCTGTCATGTTGCACATTTAGGATGGGGATGATAACTCGCATTCATATACATATAAATATAAATATCTGTGTCCATATGGAAAAGTAACTTATGTCGAATATGAAAGTTTGGAGATAGAGGGTGTTTTTTTTCAATGGGGGAATACTTTTTTCGAAGTTGGCCTTCTTGACAGTTGTTACTTGATTTATACTCAGTTTGGATTGCCTTTTGCATTTGGTGTGCTCCATAGACAGAGGGAATCATTGGTCCATATTTCTTCAAAAATCAAGCCGACCATAATGTTACAGTCAAAGTGGGGACGCTATAGAGCCATGATTAATGACTTTTTCGTGCCTGAATTGGTGGAGGATGTTGATGTGGACGGCCTTTGGTCCAAACAATAAATTTATTGATGGAAATTTTTGATAAGCGTTGAATCTCTCGTCGTGGGCTTCTGCCGTGGCCTCCCAAGGTCGTGCGATTAAACACCGCTGTCCTATTTTTGTGGGGTTATGTAAAGTCGCTTGCCTACGTAGATAAGCCCGAGACGGCTGATGCCTTGGAAGTGAATATTCGTCGCGTTATTGCTGGCATACGGCCTCAATTGCTGCAAAAAGTGGTCGAAAATTGGGCCTCTCGTCTGGAATTTATTCGAGCCTGCCGCTCCGATCACTTGCTCGAAATCATTTTTAAAACATAATGGCAAAACCCTTATCTTTATAATAAAGCTAAATTCTTGGGCATAATAGTAAATTATATTCGTTTTATTTCTTCTTGAAAACCACATGTCTAAAAAAAATTGCCCTTTTATAAGCGATTTTGCTTAATTTGGTTATAGTAACAATTTGTTGGCGGAACAGATTGCTATTAATGTTAGCTAAAAGCCTGGATGATAGTTTTTAAAAAATATGAGCGAAATATGCTTTTTACTTAAGCGCTTTTTCAAAATTGAACAATGCAATTTACTGAAACTTAACTTAAGTTAAATAAATATATTGAAATCTCGTCACCATTGGTGGGAGACACAATTGGGGCCGTCAATTGTACACATGTATCAATTTTGGCGACAAAGATCAACCACCATATTAATGTGCAAATTGTAAAAGCAAACTTTTAACAAGGATTCAAGTATAAAAACAAAAATATAGTTTATTTTTAATATATAGATAAATGATCCCAATTAAAAAGATTTTTAAATATAACAGCTTTAAATATATTCAGCACAACACGATTCATAATGGAGCGAATTTTGAAAACGAAAGCCATGACATATTTGCAGGTGATTCCTGCTACCAAATCACTCAGAGGAGAGTCCGAAATTCCGCTACAATGGAACATTGCAATATATAAGAACAATTATAAATATTTGTAGTTTGAAATAAACTAGTATCTTATTTCCCTTTAATCAAATATAATAAAAATGCGGCCAAATTTATATTCGGCAGTACGCATTTATTTATTTTTTTCCATTCCTTTATGTGTTTTTCGCCCATTTTGGCATTAAGTTTGACAGAGGTGCTACTCTTTATCACTTTGAATCAATACAACGAGACAACTGTTAAATGTCGTAAGGAATAAGTTAGTGAATCGCACAATCGTTACTGCAAACGACAAATATTGTCGATAAAAATTGCGATTGTCGGATCACTTAAAGTTAGTGAATCGCACTATTGGTATGAATTCGCATTGGTTCGCTGGAAGAAAAAAATATGAACGGTTTTTTAAAGACACTTACACAATTTTGTTTTGTTCTTCGATATTTATTTTATATAATATACAGCGCAATAAAGGGAAACCCGAAAGATGTCATGGACATATTATTCCGTTTTTCTGTTAAATATTTAATTAACTATACGTGACATTCGAATAGCTATGAGAGCGTTATATTCACTAACTAATAAAGCATAATATAATGGATGGTGAAAATTTGTTTCAAGTACAATACATTTATGATTGAAATAATTAAAAGCAAAAACTTAAGTAGTAAAACACTTTATAAAAAAAGCAACATAATTGCATATTCAATTGAAAAAAGTAAACCAACACATAAATAAGTTTATGATTAAAAGTACATAAATGAATCATTAAAATATAATTTTTTTAGCGCAATTGTATTCTGATTAAATCGCCAGATATTCTTTGTAATTCTTTAAAGATTATAATTATGCTTGATAAAATCAAATGGCGAGAGGAAAACAAGATTTTTTTCCATTTGCAAACTACAATAATTATCTGAGTACAAATTATACAACCGCTTAATATCAGATTAAATAATTAATCTCGTCAGTGAGTAGGAAAGGGAAGCAAAGGAGGGTGTGCCCACATACATACAAACATACATATTTGGTAGTTATGGTGGAAAAATCCAAATAGGAGGGCACACTTTATTATTGTTTGTGTTTATTATTTCCCCGAGTAGTTTTTGCAACTGCCTGTGGGATATCCTGTCCGCTGTTATTTTGGCTGACCACAGTTAACGATTATTGTTGATTATGGTTTTTACCTGTTACACTCATTGGCCGCTAGTTAGTTTTTGTTGTCGGTTGAGTGTTGCGCCGATGTGATCCCGCACCTTTGCACTTGCACTGCACCAATTTTCAATTTTAATTCCACAATTTTTAATGTAATTAAAATTCTGATTTATTTAAATTGCATTTGCATTTACGTTTTCCACAACGACGTTTATTTTCACTTAAATAAAAAAAATTATAATAATAATATGGTGAAAAAATGTTTACGATTATTGCTGTTTAAGTTTTATTGCACTCGGAGTTATTGCAGTGCATGAAAATATAAAAATAAAAAATACAACACAAATAATGCGGCGGAAAATCAAATAAAAATCAAAAGTCTATAAAATTCGATTATTCCAACACATTGACCACAATGCATGTGTTAATCAAGAACTGAAATCAATTGGGCACAAGTTATTTGGGGCAACGCACGCACAGCACATGTGCAGCAGATTTGTATTGCCAACGTGCTTTTTTTTCTTTCACTTTACGAGTACATATATTATATACATATGTACATATGTATGTATTATACAGTATATTGACTGAAATTTGTTTACATTACTGTGAATCACAAAGGAAAATTGGCGTTTTTGGTATTAAACATCTTTCGTTTGTGAGGCGTAAAATGCTGATCTGATGCTAACATTGAAAAGTCTGTTAAGCTTTAATGAAATGCTGTCATCTTACAGATTTACAAAGTTGAGACTTTTTTGATAAGAGCTTTTTTTATTTACCCTGTATCAGCCTCTTTGTCTTTATCTTTGCCTTTATCTTTATCTCTATCTCTATCTCTTTCTCTATCTCTATCTCTATCTCTATCTCTATCTCTATCTCTATCTCTATCTCTATCTCTATCTCTATCTATATCTCTATCTCTATCTCTATCTCTATCTCTATCTCTATCTCTATCTCTATCTCTACCTCTACCTCTACCTCTATCTCTATCTCTATCTCTATCTCTATCTCTATCTCTATCTCTATCTCTATCTATATCTCTATCTATATCTCTATCTATATCTCTATCTCTATCTCTATCTCTATCTTTATCTTTATCTTTATCTTTATCTTTACCTTTATCTTTATCTTTATCTTTATCTTTATCTTTATCTTTATCTTTATCTTTATCTTTATCTTTATCTATATCTATATATATATATATATCTATATCTATATCTATATCTATATCTATATCTTTATCTTTATCTTTACCTTTATCTTTACCTTTATCTTTATCGTTATCTTTATCGTTATCTTTATCTTTATCTTTATCTTCATCTTTATCTATATCTTTATATCTATCTTTATATCTATCTTTATCTTTATCTTTATCTTTATCTTTATCTTTATCTTTATCTTTATCTTTATCTTTATCTTCATCTTTATCTTTATCTTTATCTTTATCTTTATCTTTATCTTTATCTTTATCTTTATCTTTATCTTAAAATTACTTAAAACACCATTGGCCTAAAATTTGTATGCGGACTTCGATAAATATATCCCAGCAGTTCGACTTACCATAAATTTTTGACATTAACGCATCCGCTTAACAATATAAAAATGATTTCATGATGCCACGAATAAAATGTACCGCAAATATTTGCATATCATGTCGATATGTAAAGTAGATACATTAGCAGCGCGAATTGGCAAATACAACAAACCAGCGGATGTCATAACATTATGTGGCATCCGTAACTGGCATCAACATTATCTTGAGCAGTGAGAGCAGCAATATTGCAACAATTGTTTTTCTTACATTTTTGTTTGCTTAAATTTGTAAAAAAAAAAAAAAAAAAGTACTCAAATAAAATGGTAGGCAATGTTTGCGTTGCTGATTAATTCGAAGAGGAAATGCAGTAAATTAAAATACAAAAAACACAAAACAAGCAAAATACGCAGCCAAGTAGAAAATTTGCAATCATCATCATACTTACTTATCTTATTTACTGAGCTTTGGCAATTTTAGTAAATTTTTTAAATCTGCATGTATTATATAGGAAGTCATAAAATGCCTTTGGCTATATACTTTTTTTGTAAGCAAGGCTTGCGTAAGTTGCCACTGATCTTGTCTAGCTAGGTAGATATACAAACCCGAAATTGAGTAATAAATGCAAGCAATCAAGCCATTTCATAGTAGCATTTTAATCATTAAACATTATAAACATTTTTATAATTGCAAGTTAAAAGAGTTGGTATACAAGTTTTGAAGAAAAACTGTTTTATATTTTATTTCCTTTATAGTTTTGCTCTTGTCGTTCATAGATTTTGTTTATGAAGAATCATAGTAATAATTCCTGAGGAATAATTTTCAAGAACATTCGAACCCGCTACTTCTCTTAAGTAAATGCTAAATATATCTCAACCGGGTGAAATTTTGCATATTCTGTAATTTAGGTATGCACTCTAAGCGTTTACACTTTTTCCAAAAAACAAAAAAAAACCATCAGGTGAATAACAATAATAATTTAATGATTTGCCATACAAAAATCATAGCGTGGCTTTTTTACAGCACAAACTTTCATCGCGCTTAGTGTCAAAATGGTGGGTAAATTTTGAATTTAAAAATTGTACTAACCTTTTAAGCCGCAAAATTTTAACTATGACAGACTTTCGTTGCCTTTGCTGCAATATTTGTGAAGCTATATACAGCGACGCTTATTAACCCGGCGTCAATGACATGAAAATTATTACGCGGACGATGGCAACGCAAAAGACTTCAGCACCTTGTTTCCCTCTAGAAGAAAGTGGGAGGATATCTTATTCACAGAGCGCTTCGCAGTGTCTGTTTCCACAGATGAGTCAAAAATGATTAGTGTTGTAGATGCGTGAATATATGTAGTGGACCCTCAAATGGGGGTATCTCTGCGTTTGCTGTATTCTGCGAGTGTTTTTCAGTCAGAGGTTTTTGTCATATGAGAGACTTGTAGATATCTACTGGCGTCAGAGTATATAGTCTAGTATATAGCAATTTTTTCAAATAGCCCGCCTGCGATGCGGGCTCTCAGCTCTGGAATAGTGAGATCGCCGATGTTTGGGGAACCATTATATTCGCATTAACGAAAAGGCCGACGAGCTGAGTCGGAGCGGTTCTGCCCTAGATAGCTTAGAAACCGAAAAGGTTCTCGTGCTTCCGAGTTTTATCAGGGGACAGATCTCCGAACTCTGGATGAACAATGCTGACTGCAAGTGCAAGAACTTGGAATCGATGCCAAAAGGGCCTCCACTCTCCTTAAAATTAAGCAGACGGGCGCTTCCAAACTAACCGCTATTTTTACAGGCCACTGGACACTGGGTACTCAAGTTGGCCGAATGGGATTGAAATACTACGCCTGCTGCAGCTGCAACATCTCAGGTGCGGAAGAAACAGGGGAGCAGTTCATCTGCAGCTGTGTAGCTCTTTGCAGAACCAGAATGAGATTTCTGCGGAAATTCTATTTTCCAAACCTGAAGGAGTTAGCCAACGTGGATTCAAATAATTTGCTTAGGTTCCTAAACTCCACGGGCAAAGCAAGAAGTTTCTTATATTTTCTCCTCCCTTCTTCATTCGTTGTTCTAGCTGATTCGACGGCGAGTACGTGGTTTAAAAAAGGCGCTTTTAGTGCTAATTAGAGTTTCTTACTCCCTTTTTCACAGCAATTTTCGAAAGAAGGAACGGAAAGGAAATCACTAGAGTGGGGGCGGACTATGTACTGAGGAGGTGAATAAGCAACAAGCGCAACTCTAGAAAGGTATCAACAGAATGGGCGTACAAGAAATAACGAAAAGCCGGAACAGGGAACGCTAGCTAGCTTTTACAAAAATGCTTTGTTATTTGCTTTTTTAGACGTGCTTGTGGTTCTTATTTCTACTTATTTCGCAATTTTATTTTACCTTTTTCAATAGGCTTTGAAGTTCAAAAATCTGTTTCCTGTTCATTGCTATTCTATGGAATTAAATTTATTTGACTGGCGAACATACTTAGTTAGTATATTTTGTTATATTTGTGTCTTAAAAATCTCCCATGCAAATGTGGCTATTACTTCTGTTTTCGATGACAAGCACAGCGTGCAAGTGAAAGTTTAATGCGGAAGTAAAGGAGCAGTCAATGAACAATGAATGCATGACTTTGGGGTTACTGATGGCATCCCGATTTCAAAACAAAAGTGATTGTTAACAAAATAACCCAGGGATGTTCAAAGTACGAATTAAGATGGAGTTGAAATAAAACTTAACAAATAAATTACGTAGTGCCGCAAATATAATAACAGTTGGCTAAATTTCAGTTGCACTTCAATACCAGTGAATAATAAGGAAAGAATAAAAATGATATCAAGTAAGCTAAATCGACATCTTCCTAACTACGAATAAGTGATCTCAATTCACGAGTTAATATTTGAATACTTAACCCAAGTACTACTTGAGTATTTTTTGTAGATATTAAATAAAATATTAAGTTTCAACCAGGGACCGAAAATAAATATAAATAATATTTAGAATAATCGATATTTTATTCCGACCAAAAATTAATGGGAATTTTGAGTTTTATTTTTTCGATAAAAAATAATCATAAAAAACACAAATCGTATAATTTTGGTTGTTGTATTTACTGTTATCGCTAAATATTTTTTGTTTTTGCGTTTACTATGATCGAAAAATTTTAACTCAGAGTATTCTCTGAAAAATCACAAAATATCATCACATTTTATCGAAAACACAAAAATATCGATCAATCGTGATCGCAAAAATTTAAAATTCAAAATACTGATTGAATCACAATCCAAAAAATTACTAAATTTTGTCATTATTAAATGGGTTCATGAAAAAAAACTTAACTGTAGGTTTTAACGAAGAATTTTTGGTACTATTTATTAATTTTTTCATTCAACTTTGACGTGATCGATTTTCCGTTCAATGGAAAGAAATTCCTCCAAGTCATTATTTTGTAAATTCGCAATAAATTTGTTACCAAAATTGTCAAACTAAATCCAATTTCGAAAACAGATTTTGCTAATTGAAAGAGTGCGATTATGAGTTAATATGTTTATTTACATAACGACTTATATTGGATATTCTTAATCTGGAATTTTCACAAAAACTAGATTTCTAAGCATAAAGACTTAATTGTCTCCGATGATGTTAATACTGACCTAGTATATCGTTTAATCGAAGAATTTACTATTGGATTTCAAAGGTAAAATTAACATACAAGAGTCCCAGAAGAGTTCTATCACAAGGATGCTGTTTTTGTGAAAAATGCCGATATAAGGTTTTCAATATAAGCCCTCGATCTATCGAATTAAACTATGAATATAGTTTTTAGAGACATCCTGGCTTCGGGGCCATCTATCACTTCAATCATAAAAAAAAAATATTAATATATTTTAGTCGCTAATATATGTTCTGAATTTGAATCAAATCGGACTACAAATATGGGGTTCAGAAATATCTCGACTCCAGAGCCACCTATAGGAATAGACACCATTGCAAACACATCCTATGAATATTGAGCTCAATCGGTTCTATAGTACATATTCGAATCAATGAACCACAGATCAATAGACGCAGACGGCCTTTTTATAAATAAGCAGAAGTTGCTTGCATGGGAACTAAAATTGATTAGAATGCTAGAATGTGGTGGCATATAGTATAGAGAAGCTAAGTTCAGAAATATTATTCGATATAGGAATAAGAATTAATCTCTACATTAGATGCTTTCAAATCTAAACTTCAAAGGTTCACAAAAGCGCTAAGGGAAAGTGAGATACTTTTCAAGGGCTCAGAGCCTAGAAACGTTTGAGAATCTCTGACAAATTAATTAAAACATAGATATGCATAGAAAATTTAATAGCACTCAAAGGTCGATAGATGGGTATTAGAAAAGGCATTGGTTGTCTATTTTTACTACGCTTCAAGTTATATATGTACTTATTGGTATTATCGCCATTGCAGCGACTCTCACCAGATATCGTTATCGGCATAATTTTCGATTTCATTTATCTATTGATTTAAATTCGATAAGAATTTCAGCATTGAGGTCTCGCGATGAAAAATGTTTTTATTTCTGCTTAATGGTAAGGTTATAGTAAGAAATTAATATCCTTCTACTTTTATTCTACCTATATAAGAGCTTCGCGCAAACAAGTTAGTATCGGGGCATCGGGGCTTAGATAGATAAATAAATAAATTATAGGCGTCGCACACTATTATTGCTTTAGTTGCTTTAGATACTGAGAAGCCTGAGGTTCATGGTGAGACCCAATAATGATAAAATACAAGATTGCACCTTCCGCGGACCGCTAGCCCACTCTTTGCCAATTAGACAGCAACCCCCCATTCGCCGACGACATAAAAGGATTTTACATAAACAATGCTAAGAAAACTTTTCAATCACTCTTTGCACTCTCCTTCTCTAGCTATTATTGCGTCACTATCAGTTGGTCTCAGCGTGGAATGCGCAATCTTATTTTATATCATTCTTAGGTGAGACCCTGGTTCTTTAACCTACTCACCACGGCGACTTCAATACCAGCCAATGAGATTGCTCTCATTCCTGGGATATTAATTTCTTACGGTCAATGAAATATGAATATATAGGTATCGGTTATCGTGATTTACGAAAAGGGCGATGATACCGATATATCTACTCAAATAATATCGACCAACGGTAATGAGTATTTTTAATACTGGCATTGATAAAATGTAGCGATACTAGTAGAATTTACCTAAAATACTTGTCATAGCACAGCATACACTGAATATAAAAATAAGTTTAATTAAAAATTTTTAAGTTTCTATGTTTTTTGCTAAACGAGGAAATAATTGGCTTGAATATCATTTACTACTTATATACTAACTTTCGCTTTGATTATTTCTTCGCGCTTTTTGTTACCATACCACCTTATTTTCTATTTAAAATATTTAAAAAAAAACCTTCATAGCAAGCTGTCCTTTCGATTTCAATTTGATAACAAAGGAGTGCAATTACAATGCAAAAAAAAAAAACAGCCTTCGAAACTGTAAATGAAAAGCGGTTTAAATTATGCTGCCCACTCAAAGTTTGATTAAATTTGTATGCAAATGAGACGCCAAATATGTACAGATATGGACAATTGAGTGGCAGGAAACAATAGTTAACAAACAAATAACTCCAGAAGGCAAAAGGTATTGATCAGGCATAAAAAGCCGGTCACACTGCCAGTTCACACTGCCAGTTCACATTTTCTGTTTTTTTGTTTTACGAAAATTTTTAACTACTAACGCACAAATCCAGTTTGATCTACTATAGCAATACAGCGAATTGTTTGTGGTAAAATAGATTAAGAGTTTGTAGAGCACTTTTGCGTTGCGCCACTGTTGGGTAATTATAGAAAATTTCAGCGCAAATGTAGGAAAAAGTAAACGTATACTTAGTTCGCGAGATGCAGAATTTTGCAGATGCAAACAGCAAAAATGATCTTGTTGGAATATCCTAAATAGAAATATTGATATGCATATCAAATCTATCGAGGTTTAACTGCCTGTCTAGCCTGAATGAGAGGCTACTTGATAGTGAATTTGCCATTGTGGGATTACGGAAATCATCGATGTATGGTAGATGGGCTTGGTTTGCATCCGACGTCTATAATGCGGCCTGTTTATTTATATTATAAGTTTTCTAATGTAATTATGTAGATATGGACTGAAGTGGACTCCACGTATTGCTCTTTCTAATGTAATTATTCCTGTCAATCGTAAGTCAATGAACTACAGTCCTTAATAAAATATCGATTTTATTTTAGGTTTCGTTAAACGATTTGGCTAAAACCCTCACATAGACCTTCTGGTCCATAGTGATACTAGTTGGAGTTCGAACCTTTAAGGGTTAAAGAAGACATCAGTAAGGCTGTCAACGCTTTTTGCGAAGTTCAGCAATGATTTTACCTCTACCTTTGTGATGCTTTTAATCTTATCGAATTGAGAGACACCCAAGCATTTCAATGGTGTTCTTGACAATACGAAACAAAGTAGTTGCATCCCATCCCACCGTTCCTCTAAAAGAAGTGAGCATCGGTAAGAACTCTTGTCCGATTCACCACACCACAAACCAATTGGATCTAATCAGATTCTAATATCAGTCAGCAATATTTAAATTAGTTCTGGTATTGTGAAATCGGACGAGACTTTCTGTTAGAATAATGGTTATATCCTTCTTCCCTGTTCTTGTAAATGATATTTGCAATTTTGCAGGTGGTCAGTTTTCGGCCAGTCTATACATCGTTTCCCTGCTGTGAAGGGTGAACAATTTTGAAGATTTTTTCTAGCATTTGCCTTCCTAATGCGATTCCATTAAGCAAACTCATCTTTATCGACTTTGAATATAAATCTTAAGTTTTATATAAATTGTTTTGTGAAAAGTTCATAAAACTCATGGCCCCTGGTTAACAAGTTACTTCGACACTAAAGCCAAATCGATGAAGTAAGACAAAGTTCCAAGTTTTCAGATATCAGAACGTTGTAAACTACTTGAAATGCAGCATATGAAAAGAGGGGTATGTCAAAACAATTTTTCCGAAGCAACGATAAAAATGATTGGCTAGGCAACCCCATCCCTAGAGATTTACGATATTCACCAGAGTTACATTTATCTGATTCGAACTTGTTTTCATTTAAGAAAATCTGAAATAAAAGGTTTTGACAAATTTCTAGGAAAATAATATGTACACTCGTGGATATTTTACATTCACAAAAAATCAAAAATTGAACAGCTATCAAAAGAAGAACGGGAATGAAATGGCGCTTAATATTTACTACTTTTGGAGAAAACAGATTTCATTTCATGTAGGTTTTATTAATTTTGAAGAAAACTTTACTCAACAGCGAGCAAATATCGCAGTTTGAAGAAAAAATTACATCAAAATAAGGAAAATTGATTTTAGGTTTTTTTGTTTTTTTTTTTCAGTGTAACCTAAAAGCGCAAAAGTCAGGTAACATTTTTTCAAACAACTCGTAACGGTATCAGAAAGGACTATTTTTTTTGTGAACTTTCAAAGTAAGTGAACTTACTGCGTTTAGAATAGAGAGAAGTATGGACTGAAATTAATAAAAATATTAATCCAACAGAAACCAATGAAGACTTTTTAAAGTTTGAAAATTAATTTTGAGGGTAACAACTAGTGCTTCAGATAACAGAAACCGTTACGAGCCATTAGAAACCATTTTACCTGAGGATGTATAAGACCACAAAAAAGGAGATTTTTGAATTTTTAGGTTAGAAAATCTGGTGTGCTGGTGCGAAATCGAGTTCAATGCATGGATAATTGCCGGCCTGTGTTATTCGAGTAATGAGTCTAACTTCAGTCTGTTTGTAATAACCTAAATCGATCGAGATACACATAACCATAAATATATATACCAATATATTCCGAATAATTAGAGGAATCGATTGAGCCATGTCTATTTGCCCGTCCTTGCACTTGGTAATAAATATTGAGATATCTCAACGAAACTTGATACACATATTATCCTTGAGCGAAGGTATACTGGTATTGTAAATAGGATAATAACCACACCTATATAACGATATTTAGCGAAAATCAAAACAAGCAATATTTCAGTAACCATAAAAAATATTTGGCTCATATTTGATATGCAGGATTTGGTTAGAGAAAATAGGGAAAGGAATTTCGAAAATTATAGAAATCGGAAAAAGCTACTCCTCCTGTAACGGTAATTTACAAGTACTTTTTATTTGAAGTGTGTTCGATAACTTTTTGCAAAAAAAAAAAATCGATGATTTGCCGTCACTAGTTTAGAAACTGAAATAAGAACAACAACAATAAAAAATGAAGGTAGGAAAAACTACAATATATTTAAAAGCTTATTTTGGTGGACATTTCGGTTACCGGATTTTCTTAGACTTAGAAGGAAAAAGGTAAATAGAGAAATATCATCGAAAACCAGTTTGTAAGAAGCTAGTTAAATTTAGCTGTCTGGACGTTCATGTTTAATATCGAAAACAACTTGCTTTCATTGCCGTGTGGACATGGTATAAGATATGTACATATATTGATCGATTGTTTAATTTCGACTGTCGAGGAACGTAAAGAATACTTTCGATTACATCTAAAGTTAAACGGTACTCAAAAGACTTATTTTTATGCCCACTAGTGTATATAATCACGATTTACCTTAAAATATTAAATTTCCTTCTTTTGGGAATACTAATAGATTTGAAAAATGATGTCAGTTTCTCATTCTTCACACCCTCAATGCAATTAATTTATCATTAATAATTGAGTTACCAGAAGCAGCGAACTCTATTCCGATTAGACATAGCTGATGATAATTACTTTTGAGTTGAGGACTTACCTGAAAGAAAAAAGAAAATAAAAAAATAAAAATTATTGCAATACTAAATTGAGTGTGAAGATATTGAAAATACCTAATTATCGAAGAAGTATCGATAAGCAAAGCAAAAATATAAAATTAAAACCATGTTCGATTCGTGGGAAGGTTAAGGCCAAACTGAAAACTTGAGCTAACATAGCCACTGCTGCGTTGGCGAATGGTACAAAATCAGCGTGAATATTTTTACAATGAATTAAGATCACAGAAAAATGGAAAATTGCAACATCATAAAGAAAAAGCAAAAAATAAAAATATGAAAAAAATAAAAAAGAATTAAAGTAAAAAAAGCTAAACTGTCGTTCACCTTGCTGGCAATCAGTGGTGGTATTTTTTTTTCTGCACTTCACTACAAGTACGAGTGAAATAAAGACCCAAGCGAAAATTCTAGTCGCAATGAATGACACGAATTACTGTTGTTACTCAGTCTTTATTTTCGCCCCCTATCCGAGAGTATTTAGAGGGGTTGAGAGGACTTTTCGGTAGCATCAAGAAGAAAAAACGCCAGCCAACAGCAAAACAGCTAACAAGGTCAACAACCAGCAAGCCACAAGCAGCGCGGCGTGGCGTGGAAAAAAATTATAGCTAATAATTTAGCAACGTTTGTGAGTAACTAAGGCAAATAAACAATTCATTTGGCCCGCTCACTCACCAACTCCAACTACTAGCGTAGTAACTCACTCACTCATTACTCACTCAATTTGTGGCAATCTCAGCGTGGGTTTTGAGTGATTATCGATAATACCACAAACATTTATTTATTTCTTTATTGCTATTTATATTTTTGTATTTAGTAGCTTGATTACATCACGAATTACATTGCAATGTACAATTTTGCTGCTCTGTTTTGATACAACAAAAAAAAAAACAGCCGGCAGCGGTCTAAAAGCCATTGCAGTTGCGCGGAGTACAGTGGGGTGCTGTGGGTAGCGGCTACAACTGGCGGCGTTTGCCATAAGGCAAAGCGCACCCAAAACGCGACGTTTACGGAGGTACATAGAAAACAAGACAGCCAAAATATATACAGAGAATAAGTAAAATAAAGTAAAAAATTTAATGGATAAAAATTAAAGCGAAACTTGAGCGAAGACAAGAAAACGTTAACAATAAAAAGTGTGCGGCTGGCTACTAGTCGTTTCGAGTAAATGTTAAAAAAAGTTAAGAAATATATGTGCAAACAAAAAAACATATTATACGAGTGATATCTGCCAAGCCTTTTAGACACATTTAGAGCTCTGGGAAAAGGCTATAATGTAAACTTTCTGAACGTTGGACCATGGCCATGTTTATATTATATTATTTCTTGTCTTCTCCATGCAAATTTTGTAACTAATATGTAAGTTAGAAAACTAAATTTTTCAGTACAGCACATATTTCGAAAGCAATGCTATACATATGTAGATTAATCTGCTGGGGACGCGTGGGTCGCAGGCTTCAGAAAATTTATTTCAAGTGGCTGAAGGTGAAACTCGTACAGTGGTTTTTTTATAGAAATATAGTTCATTATGTAACATAGTCTTCATAGTAAAACTCAACAAATTTAAAAAAAAACTAATCTGACTTTTTGTAATTTTTTGCGATTGTGTTGAACATTTTTTTCTATTTTAAAAATCGCTGACATTTCTTTTCTGATTTGGATTTTTTTTTTGATTAATGTATAAAAAATTTATGTAAGAAAATTTTCATGAAATTTTTTTTGAATATTAAATAGAAAATCACTGTACGTGTTTCTCTTGGAACCACTGTCTGTCAAAATACCATAGGCATAACTGTTATTGCAGAAAATAATAAAAGTCAGTCGATAATTTTTATAGCATGATACAAATTTTTTAAGTCATCGAAAATTATTATTTTCAGACTAAAATTTTAAAAGTCACTCCATACTAAGTAAGATTTCAAACGATTCCGAATAAGTATCGAAACTATTCTGAATTAGTCTCGAAACTGTCCTCATTCCTAATTATTATAGAAAGACTTTTAAAAATTCAGTCTGAAAATAATAGTTTGCGGTGCCATAACAATTTTGTATCATACTATAACAATTATTAACTGACTTTTATAGTTCCGAACTACGCGCAAAATGGTTCCGAAATAGTTCCGTATTACAATAAATATGACATATGTAAATATTATGGAAAGACTTACTATTTCGAAACAGCTCCGTAAGTCAAGAGTTAAAAAATTATTCCCGTTCATAAATATTATGGAAAGGCTTATATAATATAAGTCTAAAAAGTTACATATTACTTAAAATATTTATATCGCTGATAATTGTGTCGAAAAAAACTTGTATAATATAAGTCTCAAAACAATAGTTTTCGATGACTTAAAATTTTTGTCTCACTCCTAATTATTATGAAAAGACCTTTATAATTTCGATCTCAAAAAAGCAGTTATCGATGACTTAAAAAATTTGTATAATGCAATAATAATTGTCAAAAAAATGTAGAATTTTTAAGAAAACGTTGACGTCTTTTTTAAACTCAACTATCAAATAATTACACTATAATACAAAATCGGGGTTTAAGCCGGAGTGCTTGATGAAACCCGCAAAGTAAATGCAAAGTCCATGTTGTTTTTTTGGAAAGGAATTCGGTACTTTGACTGTATTTACACAAGATCTCGATCACAATATGACCACAACGTATGATATATGTTTCCTAAGGTATGCGGTAAAACTTTATGGACCGAACACAAATGATTGGATCACTCATGAGGACAATGACTCAAAACACCAGAGTCAACAATGCACGTCTTGGAAAGCAGAAAAAGGCATACCTCAGCTTGGTTGGGCTTCACTTCAATTGAATGTGTGGGTTCTAATGCAAGCTAAGGTTCGGAGGAAAGAAATGTCTACAACGAAAAAACTTGCTAGGACAAAAAAAAAAAAAAACAAAAACGTTGGAGGGATTCGCCTCCAGACGATGCCCAGCTATTATGTATAAACAGCAATTGGGAATGGACGGCATATTAACTACAGCAGCTACAAAAAATAAAATGTAATAACTTTCACACATATTTTTTCTTTAAAATTTTACAAGCGAACCTGTTTAGCGAAACACACTGTAATACCAGTACTCATTTTCCCTCTGAAGGATACTAATTTTTTGTGCTTCTGAGCATTATATATAGGCGAATATATGTCCAGTTGTAGAACTTCGGTAGTGAAAGGGTTAAAAATTGGAGACAGCATGTTTTCAATGAAATTTTGCATTAAACTTGTTTAATAAAGTTACTTCAAAACGCGCCAAAAATCCATTTACTTGCAACATATTGAGTCGTAACCGCGAAAAAAGAGTAAAGTTTGGGTTCCCTTGAGAATGGTGCCATTATGATATTATGTAAGAGCTAAGGATTTCATACAAACATTCATTAAAATAACAAAATCTACCTACTAAAAAAAATCCGGAACAACCCTGTGTTGAATCAGGATATAAATAATATTTAATTTTTCTAACTAGCTCTTATAAATTTTTGTAACGGGCTTACCATATCTTCGGCGGGCCAAGAGTTATTGTGCATTTGATTTTGAATAGATTCCTTGAATTTTTTTGTATTTGAGTTTACTTTATTATAAACTTTGAAAGCGGTTTTTGACGCTTAAGTTATCGGCTTATGCTTGAAACACAATAACGGTGAACGGCGAATTTTTCCTCGCGAATGCTCGCTGTAAAAAAATAGAGCACACTAACATAAAAGGGAATACACACACCCAAAGCGAACAACGAATTTCGCCCGACGAACATTCATTGCGATAGATTTATTTCTATTGTCGTCGCTGACGACAGAGGCAAAACACGCTCGACTGTGGCAAAATGTTTAAATACTCAGGGTACATATGTATATTCAGGGTATTAAATCGAAATTGAAAAATTCTATATTGGGGTTTCGTTAATAATTTAGTTATTTGCAAAATTTTACATTAGTAAAAACTATTATCAGCTAGTTTCTTAGTAGCCGTAGTTGGTTCGATCCCTGGTAAGGTCTAGAAAGAAAACGAAATGTGATCTCCGAAATTGCGGCTATTACTTCTACCACTTTGAAATATCGTTGCTTTCTCATATTACTCCCTAACAAAAACTGGCCTCAAGCTCAATAAAATCCCAAAAATATTCTGTAAGAATACAAAGGCCGATACTAATATGATAATTAAATAGTTGGGTTTTACTGAGCGAATTTCGTTCAATATTTGTTCAAACTTCTCTTTCAATTTGTAGTGTGCGAACAGCAACTGTTTTTAACTCCAAATTTTATTTGACAAATATTGTACTATGATTTTTGTGATTGTAGTTGAACCTAAGCGTTTGAGGAGGTAGAACGGTCATTAATAAGGGTTTGACATGTCTAATAGATCACTTAAAGAACTGTCACTGTGTGAAGAGGTGTGACCGTTAAGTATTCGATATTGACCAGGGACCGAAAATAATTATAAATAATAATAATAATAACAATAATTATCTTGATTTTTTCGAATAAAAAAAATGTTAGCAAGAATTCGGTGAAAGCAATACTCGAATATATCGGTCTAATACTTATACCATCTGCTATACAAAACTGACCTTATTTTTATTTAGTAGATTTTTGTTTTAAATCGTTATTTTTTGAATTTTATTTTTTCGATCAAAAATAATCGTAATTCTTGTATTTACAATTTTTCGATAATAATAAACGCAAACAAATTTATCATCGATGCCAATAATCAGCTCTATCGCCAATTTCATGTGGACAAATACTCCCACATATTTACAAGCGAAACAAAAACAATGTTTCCCCTATATTTTTGAGCGAAAAAATATAAATAAAAAAATATCGATCCAACTTGATGGAAAAACTTAAAAATCCAAGGATAACACTTTTTAAACGAAAAAATAAAAATCGCAAAATATCGATCAAAGTTGATCGTAAAAATTAATATCCAAGAATATCGATTACTTTTTAGCGAAAAAATTAGAAATCCCCAAATAACGATTAAATCGTGATTTTTTTTTTATAAAAATTTGATATTTATGATGTTTCACGTCGATAACTTTGAACCTTGGCAAGCAAATTATAAGCTTAATGTTTTAATTAAATTTATCTGCTAACTTTTTAAATAAACTTTCTATAAAATTTTAGAATGAGTTTCAAAAAAAGTGAATATCTACCGCCGCCACGCGTAACAGCGCCTACATATATGTATGTACAATATGCACGACTTGCACTTTGGAGCAGAAATTTTTTTTTTTTTAAACAGCTCTTGACAAGCACTGATAGCTCACTGAGCAATGAAAATGTTGCCTAATGTTGCAATAAACAATGGCGTGTCAACCTACTTTGCATTTTTCATTAACATATGCGCAGTTTTGTTACGAAATATTCTTAGCGGCATAAGAATAAATAATTGTAGATAGAAAAAATAGCGATTTGGAAAATATTCAAAACAAAAAAGTATGCAAATGAACAAAAAGTCTGTGTGTTTGCAATACGGGTATGGCGGTTTTGAAATGCACCCACATTAATATGATAATTTTCAAGATAGTTCATACAAGATTATACTATATACATATGTATATAACATATTTGTATTTATGTATTACTTATAGTATCACAAGAACGTATGGATACCAAAACCCAGAAAGCCATGCCAAATATATAAGTGATTCACAAGGGTGTCATAAGTTATAAAAGCAAACAAATTTAAATTTCAAAAGTTATGTTGTTGAATTGCAAGAAAAAAAAACGTAAAATAAAGCAAATTTTTAATTTTGAAATATTATGACATTATGACCTATTTATGATACATTTAGGGAGTTCTCAAGGTCTTATATTAGTCATATCTTGCTTGGTGCTAAAAAAAAAATTACAACACTCATAAAAATAAAGCTGATTTTACCATATAAAAAATATATGACCAATACAACTCTGTTCCCCGTGTTTTACAAATAATTTTAATGCTTAAAACCCAATACCGGCGAACGGCGAATTTTTCCTCGCGAACGTACGCTGTCAAAAATAGAACACACTGACATATAAGAAAATTCACACAACCAAAGCGAACAAAGACTTTCGTCCGACGAACTTTCGGTGCGATAGACTTAATTCTATTGCCGTCGCTGGCGGCAGCGGCAAATTTCAATCCATTGTGGCCATATGTTTAATATACTCAGGTGTTTTAAATTGAAATATTTAAATTTCAACACAATTGAAAACCAAAATTTGAACTGAGATTTGTCATATTTAGCTCTTTTCGTTGTCGCCGTAATTGTGTTTTACTGAGCAAAATTTTTGGGCGAACGTTATTAACGTCGTCGCTCAACTGAACGAAAATTCGCCGTTCGTCGGTATTGTGTTTCAAGTATAACTTGCAGTTCGATTGGAAGTTGTGAGGAGTAATTCTTTTGGAAAACAGAGTGGCCCTTAATTAAATTTAGGATAAATGGAAACTCTGATGGTTGCATGCGCATCATTTGTACAAATCTGTTGATGTCCAAATTGCATAAAACTTTTATTCCCCATTCGATCGATTTTGGCAATCCCAACTGAACATTTTTCGATTACTCAGTAGGTAAAGCAAGCTTATCCGGAAATTTTCATTAATTTCCTCTTCGCCCTCATCATCACCTGTAAGAGAACCTTTCTAAGAATGAACCAAAACTTTTCCTCCTATTTCTTACTCGAGTGCATATTTTTCGTACAAAACATTTAACAATTTCATATACTTTTTGCATTTTGATTCGTATAAATTTAATTTCAGTTTTTGAGGTAATAAGCTGATTTGTGCGTTCACAGGCCTCATGTATTTATTCAAATACTACAGTATGAAATGGGATATAGTGAACTCCCTAATTAGTTCGCCTTGTGAATCACCTAATAGTATTTTGAAATTCTACAATAAAAACAAACGGTAGTTATCTGAAATTATTTATTAGTTTTCTTAAACTACTTGTAGAGTTATTTTTTTATACAAATTTTTTAAGATAACACTTTTTGTCAATTTTATGACAACTCAAACGAACACGACTTTTTTAATATTTTTCGAAAGGTACACCTATTCGGTAAGAAAACACTCAATTGATCTGCAAAAAGCTAGTAGTTCGATTTTTTTTTTGTATGGCCTACCAATGTTAATTTTTTTCCAAAAGTGGTAAAATTCCGCGATAAATGTTTTCGTAGAACATTTTAAAGAATCGATTTTAAAATTATTAACAGAAATTCATCAAAAAACAAATTCGTAAAGTCGCTAGAGACTTAAAATGTTCGAGAGAATTATTCGCCGGAACATTTCATGCGGGGTGTTCTCGGACAAAATCTGTATGCGATTAAAAATAAAATAACAAACAGTTTTATATAAAAGTTAGATAATAGCTCGTCTTTCGTTGCTTGCATGAATATTTTGCTTGCGAATACCCCTAGTGAAATTTGCCGGAAAAGAAATTTAAAACTCTAGCGACTTTTTCTTTGGTTTCTTGTAGTAAGGGACATATCCAGACTTTTAGGCAGGAGCTAATGGGTTGAAGTGTTCTCTGAGAATATTTCTCGTGAAATTTTACTGAATATGAATTACCATTTAATTTGCTCAAGCAAAGACATTTTTCCACTTTTTTGAAAATAACCTAAGCTATAAAAAATGTTTGGGCTAACTTTCGCAAATCCATCGATCATTTTTTTGCTGGATTGTAAGAAATTATTAACAAAGTCCGTGCGAGTTTCGGAAAGGTAAAAAAATAATCCTAAAGACGGGAATTCACGACTCTTCGCGAAAAGCGATTTAATATAATAAACTTCAAGATTATTGTTAATCGTTTTTTATCCCAGGCCACCTAAAACTACAAAAGTATCCTGTTTTTATTTACAAAAATTAAAAAATATATATTAATTTATTGAGCTCACAGTCAGATTTAAATAAAACACAATTTTTATTTTGTTTTGTATCTTATTAATTTTTTTAATACAAACATCATCTATTGTTATCGTCTATTTTTTTTTTTATTCCACAGATTGCAGCGAAACTACACGCACTAAGCGTGCAAAGCGACCGCGTGCACCTGAACCGGTAAATTTCGAACCGGAACCGCAACAAGATTTAGAGAATGAAGAGAGTGGCAGTCAAGAAAAGGATATACCCGAAATTCCAACAAATTTTCTAAGTCCCTCTGTGAGAGAATATCTCGAATTGGGCAAGTCAATACCAGGTGAGTTTAAGAAAAAATAAAAGAAAAATACTATTTTTGTTATATTACGCTTCGCTTAAAAGTACCCGTATAAGTTATTTTCTAAACGGAGTTGCCACCTGTTTCAAAGATTAAATTAAATCAAACGAAAGAAGCTGCATTTGCAAAATATTTTCAAAGAAGGTTGCCATCTGTTACAATATGAATTTAACAAGAAAGGTTGAGGTAATTTCAAAAATATTTGATCATGGGGTTGCCACCTGTTTAAAAATTGAATGTAATTATATTAGTAAGGTGAATATGGGTGCCAAGAAAATGAGGTTTAAGATAGTTTTATATCGAAAATATTTAGTTAACGGGTTGCCACTTACTAAAAAAAAAGTTTATAATTTAAATTAAATATTATGACATGGAAACCAAACGAAATAGATTTAATCATATAAATGTTTATAAAGATGGTTGCCACCTGTTTAAAATGATTATCCTAATTGAATTTACAAGCTTACACAAATAGTACTGGCGCAAAACGAAAGGTTTTATACGATAACAATTTGAAGAGGGTTGCAACTTTTTAAAAAACGTTGGTTCAATTTAATTACTAAGGTAACTGAAAATACTGGTGTCAAATGAAATAAGGTTAATAAGGCTTAATTTGAAAAAAAAAAATACTTTTTAGAAGGTGCCACCTGTTTAAAACTCTAAATTCAATTCAATTTATTAAATGGTTTGAACCGAAAGAGGTTTAGCTGCGGCTCAGGTTAGAATGGAAGTGAAGGAACTCAACGTCTAATTAGCAATAGCATTCCGTTAATTTCGAAAAAATTTTGAGGAGTTGCCAATTGTTTAAAAAATTTAATAATTAAGCGAAATCAGACCGCACTTTTTCCACTTCGCAAAAAAAAAAAATCCAGCAATCAGGGGATTATGGAGCAGAGAAAATTAAAAATTTAAAGTAAAAAATTAAAAGCAAATTAAAATTTCTTGCATTTCGAGAAATTACTTACTCCTTTTCCGCTGCTATCGAAAGCATAGCTTCAAACCGAATGTCTTGTGAGCTGAGCCGTGGGTAAAAGCTTGTTTAGAATTAATGCAGTACTTGGACTCGCCGCTGATTTTCAGTATTCTAATGGTGTCTGGATTAAACTCCTATTTTGTATGAGGGCTACGGTCCGATCTACTGGTCACATTTCTTGAAAGAAATGAATTTCAGAAACACCAAATTTCAAAACAATCTACTATCGCAAAGGTGTAGATGCATCTACCCAAAAAATAAATACATATTTAACTGTAAACAATTTCGCCGTGAGCGAATTTACGTATTGCAATGTTCAATTAAGGGTAACGGTAATGAAAATTATAATCAAATTGTTTACGACACATCAATATGAATTGAGGGATATTTTTTCTTAGTAGTAGAAAAAACTCTGTAAAATGAAACGCATTCGAAATTAGTGGTGAGTTATAAAAAGAAAAAACGAAAACAAAAAAAAAAACAGAAACTTCTGGTTTGTCATTCACAATTCAAATAAACATTTTAATTTATTTATTGATTCGATGCCTACAGATATGCGCGATTGCATAAAAGCAAACTGGAAAACACTGAAAAATTTATACTGATGGGAAATTTTAAATTTTTTTCCACCAGTTGAAAATGAAAATTTAGGAGAAATTCCGATTTTTACCAGGCTCTTTGAGTGTGTGTGTGTGTGTGTTATTGTATTTTTTTCTTCTTCTTTTGTCATTTTAACATTGGCTGCGGGGTGACCAGAAATGCAATTATTTCATGTTAAGAACAGACACACAATGACGACTGATGGGCAAAAACACATCGATTGTACTATTGTACTATATGCATATAGTACTATATCGGCGTTTGTGCATACATTTGTGTAGAAACAAAAAAAAAAAAAGCAAAGAGCAAGCAAATAAAAAGTAAGTAGAAAACAAAGCTATGCTAAAGGGGTCGAAGGGGGATGCTGGCCTTGCCTGCTAGGGATTTCGAATCCCATGAGACAAACAGAACTTTGATTGCACGCAGCGGCGTAAATTGACGCGGCAATGTGTTCATAAATTGAGTACATATGTAGATGCAGATGGATGCACAATCGAGTGCAACAGGCGCACATTCGTGTTGAATAAGTTTCCTTTTTTTTTAAAATATTTTTTCCTTTTTTTAGTAGCACTCCATTACTTGTTAGGCAAAGGAAAGCCATGAAAAAATGCATTCAACGCCTGCATAATTGAGCGCAACTAACTGTGCCTTGTTTGTTATCGAATTTTGACCGAATTTCAATCAGAGCATCAGCGGCCACAATACCCAAATGCAAACGAAAATTTAATAGTTTCTTTGTACAAAAGCAAAAAAAACACACACGTTTCCAACCAACATTGCTTATAGCTTTGATTTTGCAGTCAAAATCAAAGAGTATACATACAGGGTGGTCCTTTCGGTTTGGCTTAAATTTTTTTGAGTCTTTGTAAATTTTTTGCAGCACAAAATATTTAATACATATTGGTTTTCCTTTCAGCATAAAATTGGAAAAGGTTATTTTGTCTAAACAAACAGCAGCGCTAATTTGCATTAACAAAGTTTAAACTGAATTTACCAAACACAATTTGGCGACACTAAACAAAATTCATAATATACTATTGTGAATGTGAATAGCTTCTAATAAAATTGTGCAATAACAGAACCCAGCCTGGACTTTGTTCATATTTTCTGAAAATATACCCATCTAGTAATACTCGTAAAACACTGGATGGATTTTCAAAAGTTAGCTCGCATTTTTGTATAGTCTACTAAAGTTTTCATGTCCCGGCCTATAATGTTTTCAAATAATGGGAAAATTATTAAAATGCTTGTCTAAGTGAAATGAAAGTTTAAGAAAAATATTTTCATACTACTTTTTAACCCATTAGCTCCAACTTAAATCGCAGAAACCTTTCAACCCATGACATAAAAAACAAACAGACGAAGTATATTCACCCAGTAATAAAACAGGGAGTTTGCATTTTTTATAGTTTCTTAAAGTGTGAATATCCCGGTGGCAAAATTGTTAAAATTCAACCGTGCGAAATTCAAATTTAAGAACAATATTAGCATACTACATTTTAACCCATTAGTTCCAGCCTAAGTGCCGTATTGACCCTTACCTCAAGAAACCCTACCAAAACAACAAAAAAAAAAAAACGCATTGAAGTCGTTAAGAGGTTTAAAATATTCTAGAAAATTGTGTTTATTATATATATATTTTTAATATTCCTTGGAAAATTTTACTACACTAAAAAAAGATCCCAAAGGAAATTACCCGTCGTGCATTTTTTCTTCAAATTGCGATATTTTCTCCCGATAGAGTAAAGGTTCCTTCAAAATTAATAAAAATTAAAAAAATTCCAATAAAACTTAATTTGTAGGAGGTTTCACACAGATAAAGTTTTATTAGCTGAACAAAATATAAAACTCAAGAAAAACGATTACACTAAAAAAAAGTCCTTAATTATAAAAGTGTGGTTAAGACTAATTTTGGGTCGCTAAACACGAAAATGAGTTTCATTTGTTTCCAAGATATACATATATATAGATTACATATTGAACTCTATTTTCGGTTATTACCAAAAAAAAACTGCAGAATATCAAAAAAAAACTATGGGTATTTTAAAAGTGCTTGCAACGTCTTTACGCTGTTATATATTTTGTAAATCAGAATAGTACTTTTTGAGTTACTGGCGTCTAAATGCAAAAAGTAAGAACATTTTCGAAAATTATTAATTTTTATTCACTCATTTTAGTAAACAAACTTTGTAAGAAAATAATTCAAAATATTTCGTTTCACTACAAAAATATGAAATGTAAGAAATTCGACTGAAAAAATAAGAGTTTTTACAAATTAAATAAAAGCGTTCAATTTAGATTTTAGCTACATGTAATATCAAATTATATGTGGCCGTCAATTTTCCCATGACGTCTAGATTTTGAGATACAGGTTAATGAATTTCTTGTATAGGTTCCCTCCAAAATAGGTTGACTTTTTCTTACCGTTTTCCAACACTGTTCTGCGAATCACAATTCTAAATAACTGATCTGAGTTTAGCGTAAAATTATGCAAAAATCCATATCCAAATCGTTTACATTCTTATAGATTTTCTAACTATAAGTCAGTTTAAAAAATCGTCGCCTTAAAAATCGACAAAATGTTCATACTTTGTCGAAATGTGTGTTTGGTATAACTTCTGAACTAAAAACAAAACTACAAAAAAGGGATGCCATTAAATGGTAGGCTGTGTAATTACAAACAAAAAAAAATACTTATACAAAAAGTTTATGGCGAATTCACCGTTCTTGTCCGGACACCATTCTGTTTACTCTCATCAATTTTTTTTTATCGGAGAGCGTGTTGACCGTTTAGTTCGGCACTTTTTACTTTGATCTCAATTAACAGTAAATTCAAAGATTGTTCTATACTTATATAATAGGATTCAGATGATACCTTCACGTTGTTTTAATCTGTTTTTTTTTAGCTTTTTTAACCCTCCAGCTATTTAAAAAAATAAAACTCAACAAATCACTACTAAAAAGTAATTTTTTTAATAAAAGCTATAACCGTAACGGGCCCTGATTTTTTACTTTAAATAATTTTCTAAAACATTTTAACCCTCCAGCGACAATTTTTATTTATTTTTAAGGGTTTTCTTGAAGTAAGGGTCAAAGCGACACTTTCATGTTGGAGATAATGAGTTAGCAAATTCTAAGCAAATTATTCCTATGAAATTTTACCATAGGTCTTAACCTTTATTTCGCTCAGAACTATATTTTAACCATTCTTCCACTTTTTAATCAATTTTCACTGTGCAGAGTATTGAAAAATAAACACAGTTTTCCGATGATAAGTATAAGTATGTATGTCTGCCTGTTCGTTGTTGGTTGAATTTGACTTTTTACACAACATTTTTGTTCGCAAGGTGGCGATAGTATCAATAAAATTGTATTCAAAAAGCTTTTAATTCATATTCGGAATAAAAATTAGCTACATATAAAAATATTTGGATATATGAAAAAATAAAAGATTTCAAATATGCCTTTGCCCTAAGAGGCAATGGTATGTAAAGGGTTAAAATCAACTTGTAATCTTTTAGAGTTTTTCAAATAAATTTTACCAAGAAGATTTATATGAGTTAGCCTCAAGAATTCAACCTGAATACATTTAGAAATCTATAGTCGCATCAAGTTGCATTCACTAATTGTATCACCTTGTAAAATCAATAAAAAAAGAGCACATACTATATACAAACCACAATGGAGATTGAAATATATCGCTGGCTTTTATGAGTGTTGTATTCAATTCTGCTGGTAAATTCGTTTACTGCAGCCACGAGTATCGGCGGTTTGTTTTGCTTAGCTCTAGGTAACTTGCTTAGTCGGCACGTGATATTATGAATTTATGACTTATTTTATTTGAGTGCATTTGGTCACATTTGTTACAAGAATTTTCCCCCACTGCGCTTGCCGCCGTTAAAACAAACCAAAAAAGTAAATTGGGCTCAACCGGGATTTGAACCCGGGACCTCTCGCACCCAAAGCGAGAATCATACCCCTAGACCATTGAGCCGCTTGTTTTAACTCAATTTTCTCATTATTTCCTTAGCATTTAGTACAAGCGTAATTTAACAATTTGACTCAAATGATTTCAACTTCTGCCAGTACAACGTCGATCAAAAGTGCTCTTTCCTGGCGAGAATCTGATTTTTGCATATTTACCTACAGATTATAAAAACCTTATTGCGAAAAATTTAAAAATTTTATATAAAGAAAGAAAAGATTTGATTAGGTACTGATGGAACTAAAAATTTCCTTTAATGTGGCTTTACCTGTAGGTAAGTTTTATACCCAGGGTATTATAATTTCGTTTACTTAACGGAAAATGTATTGACAAGTTTTTACAATTTGGTCTTTCTTTTTATTTATTTAATTTAAATACTATTTTATAAAAACAGAGTTAATTCCATTGTATAAAAAAAAACAAATTAGTTAAAGTTTCTAACTTTTTATAAATTGAAAAAAGTTTAAAATAATTGTCATCAAAATTTCGAACTTTTTGAACAGAAATTTTAGAAAATTTTCCGTTATGCAGTTTGGTGCCCAGTTTTTCAAATATTCTAAATTCACCAAATTTAAATTTTTAAAAAATTTCTAAGTACCTACCCAATTAATTTTAACAAAGTAATTATTGATTTTTTATTTTAAGGTCTTGGAAAGTTTTTTCATTAAATGCAAGCAGTTTAGATGGCAAAAACAGACCAAATTTTCCAAAAAAAAAAAAAAAAAAAATCAACCGGAATTTGTAGCCACTTTAGACATGCAGATTATTGTACTAAAAGTGTTTGAGCTACAAACTGCATTAAGAAGTTTGAAATATTTTTATGAAGATTTGTTAAATTTTTATGAATTTTGTACAAGGTTTGCAATTGTGATCTATATGATTTTGTTTTAATATAACGAACAAATATTTTTATAAAAAATTAACGGAAAAACATGGCAAATATTAAAAAAAAATGTTCATGTGGTCAATTGTTTGGCGCACTATAACAAAATGTTTAGAAGGAAAAGAGAAATCGATGTCCGTCCGGCTGTGCGTCAGATAATAAGAGTAAACATTAAGATATCTCAAAAAAAAAAAACTTGGTAACATATTGAACTCGCTCTAAAAAGTGGGTTGCTATAGAGAATGGGGACCACGCTCATATAACGACATTTTGCGAAAATTAAAAAGGTCAATATTTCAGTAGCTATAAAAGATAATTTGCTCTAATTTCTTACACAGAAATGCGGAGGAGAAAGAAATACGTGATTTGAAACTTTTAAGGAAAATGGGCGTGACTAGAGACGTGTCAGACGTTCAGAGCAGATTGTATATCTTCGAAACTACTTTACCAAACTCTAACTCTACCCAAAGTAGTACAGAATTTATATTTCAACTCAGCACAATTTCAAAAACTATAGAATTCGGGAGGAAGAATAAGCGCACCTCTCATATTAAAAAAAAAATAAGAATGTTCGATATTTTTCTTAATCATTCTAATTCAAAATTTGGGAAAATTGGCATGGTACGTCAAAAGCATAATAAATAATTTATATTTTTATTTAAATAAAGAAAACTAGTTTTAGCCTTCAAAATGAAGAATATTAATTAATTGGTTTCATTGCATCGAAACAAGCATTTGCCGTATATTTGAAATAAAAAAATTGCGTTGGATATTTAAAGTTTGGGTTTCCCGAACTTCAATTCAACTCGTCTTTACTTCTATGATTTTTATTTTATTTTATCCATATGCTGAAAAAAATTTATATATTTACTTCATATATTAAACAATGCTTAGCGAAATATGTAGCTTTTCAAAAACATAAATATCAATTTTTTTTGTTATTTACTCCGACTTGGACAGTTTACGTATTTAACGAACTCCGTTGATACAAACAATCTTTTTTCAGCTCTGCAAATATTGTTTTTGTCAGCGTATATACTTTATTTACAAACATTGCGACATTAGTTTAAAAAATAAAAAATACAATATATGTGATCATAGAACAGAGGAAAAAATTAGTATAAAGATTTTTGTGGAGTAATATCCACAGTACTTTAATTAAATATTAGCTAAAACTTTAAAAAATATTACTTAAATAATAAATAAACAATTTCTTTTAAAAAATACAGTCCGGGCTCAACCGGGATTTGAACCCGGGACCTCTCGCACCCAAAGCGAGAATCATACCCCTAGACCATTGAGCCGCTTGTTTTAGACCAACTTGCATTGGCCTTCGTCTTCTTGGTTTTAGTCTTAGTCTTTGTTGGCACGCACCTTCTTCAGTCAACTTATTTGTGATTGTTGTCTTTTTATCTACTTGCTGTTGCATTAATTAAAAATTGAAGCTTCCTCCTAAAGTTTAAAACTTCTTTTCGCTGTTATCTCTAATGTTTACATTATTAAACTTTGTGCATTTTCTATGAGACATGTAACAAAAGTGATTAAGGTTTTCAATTTTTTTTGTCACTAAACATTTTCTGAATCGATGGCATTTTATGTATAGTATGTACATTAGTCTGGGTCAGCTTGTATACATTAAATTGAAGGTATTGAAACGTTTTTTTAAAGCTTATAAATAAAAAATTCTTGAAACACTAAAATCAAAAAATTATTAAATTATTTAGATAAACAACTCCATGGAAGTTATATCGAAAGAATGTATCGATACCTGCATGCCATTATTTTATCTCTAGTACTCGAATTGGTACTCGAAAAAATTTCAGATTGTCAACATGTTTTCAGCTTAAATTTGATAGTCCGACAATATCGAAGCAGCTGAATCCTAATTTTTTCATGTAACTCGTTTCTTGACATTTTCATCAAAACTAAAAAGCGAATGCCAAGGATAACCTAGTAAAATCGGGGAAAAATATTTTCAGGCAAATTTTTCTAAGTAAATAAAACTTGTATTTATTTTAAACTGCTTAAAGTCTCGTAATTTTTTTTTTTTCAAACAGCGATATTTGCTGTCGATTCTATCACAGTTCATTCAAAACGATTACAGACCTACATAAAATATAATATTTCTTCTTCAAAATTAGTAAATATTTCTTTAACGCCAATTGTTTCCCACTTTTCTTTCCTTTGATAGTTTTAGTGCATTATTATCATTATCATAATTATTATTACATTACTATCACTATCATCATTATTTTTATTATCATCATTATCGTCATTGTTATTATTATTATTATTATTATCACTCCTGTTATTATCATTATCATCATAACCTAAAGAAGGCTATACAGCAAAGCAAGGTGAGCAAGTGAGCAATTGCGGAATGACATAAACACAAACCCCTGGGATTTGGGATATAAAATAGTCACGCAGAAACTAGGGGCTAGTAAAACGAAATTAGCTTTGAGCAGCTCAAAGATGCACCTCATCGTAGATGCACTGTTCCCCAATCAACCAACAAGAAAAGATAAGCCACAAACTTCGCAGCCCGAAGCACTGCCACTTTCCACAGAAGAAGAACTTAAAGCCGCCATAAAAACGTTAAAAAATAACAAGGCTCCTGGTCCGGACGGTATTCCGGTGGAAGTGTTGAAGGAAATCGAGAATTCAAATTCAAACATACTGCTACAGATGTATAATGCCTGCCTGAAAGAGGGAATTTTTTCGGAGAGATGGAAGAAACAGCAACTAATGCTCATTAGCAAAGGAAAAGGAGATCCTGAATCCCCGGGCGCCTACTGCCCATTATGCATGCCCGATACGGCGGGAAAACTCTATGAACGTCTTATAAAACCACGACTATCAGCCGCAGTCCAAGATGCAGGAGGTCTGTCTTCCAGACAATACGGATTTAGACCAGGCAGATCCACTTTGGGAGCCATCCAAGACGTCATAGAGAGCGTTCGAGATGCGCAGAGGGGCAACCACTACTCGCGGAAAATAGTCCTGCTGGCAACACTAGATGTGAGAACGCCTTTAATAGTTTTAGATGGATTGACATAACGAAAGTCTGGAGGCCCGCTTTCAAGTACATAGCCAGCTGATGAATGTGATACGAAGTTACCTCAGAGACCGCACGCTTATATACGATACAAGTGATGGAACTATGGAAAAGGTGATAACATCAGGTGCAGCTCAAGGTTCTATACTGGGTCCAGACCTTTGGAACATTAATTACGATGGAATCTTAAAAATAGACATGCCAGAGGAAACACATTTAGTCGCTTTCGCCGATGACGTCGCAGCAGTAATCACGGCCAGGAATATTGCAGAAGCACGAAGAAAGCTAAACCAAGTCATGCTGCGGACCAAAGAATGGCTAGACGAGCACGGTCTAACGCTCGCCGCCGAAAAGACAGAAATACTTCTGCTAACACAAAGACACATCCCTGTTGAGATCGAAATAAGAGTATGTGATGCAGAAACTATCTCTAAGAAAGCAGTGAAGTACCTAGGGCTAACATTGGACCCAAAGCTGACATACTGGGCCCAAATAGAAGACGCAGCTAAGAAAGCACAACAAGCGGTCGCATCGCTCAGCAGATTAATGGCAAACATTGGAGGGCCAAAACAGAGCAAGAGAAAGCTTCTAATGGACACAACGACGTCTATCCTCCTCTATGGCAGTGAAATATGGGCTGATGCACTAATAGCAGAAAAAAAGAGGAAGGTTCTATCAACAGTGCAGCGAACAGCGGCTCTTAGAGTGGCATCAGCGTATCGTACAGTATCTGAAGCAGCGATTCTCGTAATCAGCGGAATTCTACCCATAGATCTGGCGGCTAAAAAACGTAAAATGAAGTGGGAACTCAAACAAGAAACGACCGCGCAAGCAACTGTGCACGAAATAGAAGAACACATATTGGCATTATGGCAAGAACGATGGTACGCAGAAAAAAGGGGAAGGTGGACAGCAAGACTTATACCGAAAGTTCAAGAATGGGCAGACAGAAAATTTGGCGATGTAAATTACTACATCACCCAACTCCTATCTGGCCATGGATACTTCCGGAAATACCTCCATCAGATGGGCAAGACAAACGACCGGAGCTGCATACATGATTCCGAAGTAGACGATGCCGAACACACGATCTTCAAATGCCAAAGATGGCGCAGGGAACGCGATTGGCTTGAGCGCCGCGTAGGCAGAATCACTGCAGATAATTTAGTTCATAAAATGTTAAGTTGCGAAGAACTGTGGAATGATATCGCAGAATTTGCAGAAAGAATTTTAAGAGTCAAGAAAAAAGAACTAGATACGTATAATGAACTACCCCGAAGTAATGCGAAAGCGGTTCCAGGGTAAGGGTAGCGAAGAGTCCAGAGAGAGGGGTTTGTTAGTGGACACACCACATACGTAGCAGCGACGGCTGTTATAGATCCGAAGAGATTTTTCGCCCACCTCTCCCGCCAAAAAAAAAAAAAAAAAATTATTATCATCATCATTATTATTACTATCATCATTATCATCATTATTTTTATTATCATCATTATTATTATTATCATTATCATCATTATGATCTTTATTATTATCATCACCATTATTATTATTATTATTATCATTGTCACTATCATTATTAGAGAACGACCAAACTTTAGCTTCGGCTTCGGGCATGTTCTGTTCAGTTTCGGTTCGGCTTCGGATAAAAATAAGCCCAATGCTAAACAATCTATTGAAATAATTTGGTTTAAATTAAAACATATGCCAAGGCGTTCAAATTTGGTTCAGGCGTAGCCGAGCAAAAGTTTTTTTATTCGGAGTATCTTATTTGGGTGATTCACTATAGGGTGTCAAAATGTGACATATACAGTCATAAAATGTGTGCGTCCACGTGAAAAGGGCCCACTTTGTCGCATCTAATTTCCGAGATATATAGATTTTGCGATACATGGATCGAATTTCGTAATTTTTTATTATGGTTTATTATGAAACTAATAGAAGTAATTAATTTTATTTTTTGAAAAAAAAAAAAGAAAAGGGCCCACAAGGGACAACTTTAAACTTCAAATTGACTTTTCTCAATTAGTCATTTTTCGGATATTCACCTTCAAAGTTCCATATTTCCCTCAATTCTTCAGTTAAGATGGTCTAATTTGTCTCAAAATGTTCGGAAATCAACCAGGAAGACGCCTATATGCATAACTCCAATACCGCCGAAGGGGCCCTTTTCACGTGGACGCACACAAATTTTCGATTTCAAAAGGTATGTTTTTGCATTGAAACATATGAGTTAGCCTCAAGAATTCATCCTGAATACATTTACAAATCTATAGTCGCATCAAGTCGCATTCACTAATTGTATCACCCTGTAAAATCAATAAGAAAAGAGCACATATGTATATACAACCCACAATGGAGATTGAAATATATTGCTGGCTTTTATGAGTGTTGTATTCAATTCTGCTGGTAAATTCGTTTACTGCAGCTACGAGTATCGGCGGTTTGTTTTGCTTAGCTCTAGGTAACTTGCTTAGTCGGCACGTGATATTATGAATTTATGACTTATTTTATTTGAGTGCATTTGGTCACATTTGTTACAAGAATTGTTCCCCACTGCGCTTGCCGACGTTAAAACAAACCAAAAAAGTAAATTGGGCTCAACCGGGATTTGAACCCGGGACCTCTCGCACCCAAAGCGAGAATCATACCCCTAGACCATTGAGCCGCTTGTTTTAACTCAATTTTCTTATTATTTCCTTAGCATTTAGTACAAGCGTAATTTAACAATTTGACTCAAATGATTTCAAGTTTTGAATATTTACCTACAGATTATACAAATTTCATTGCAAAAATTTAAAAAATATTGATATAAAGAGAGTATTTCCGTGAAAGATTTGATCAGGCCATTTTTATACATAGGGTATTATAATTTCGTTTACTTAGCTGTTGATTGTGGCAACCTAAAGAAACTGAAATAGATATAGATATACATATACACCTGTGATCACGAAAATAGTAGCAAAATGTATTGACAAGTTTTTACAATTTGGTCTTTCTTTTTATTTATTTAATTTAAACACTATTTTATAAAAACAGAGTTAATTCCATTGTATAAAAAAAAAAACAAATTAGTTAAAGTTTCTAACTTTTTATAAATTGAAAAAAGTTTAAAATAATTGTCATCAAAATTTCGAACTTTTTGAACAGAAATTTTAGAAAATTTTCCGTTATGCAGTTTGGTGCCCAGTTTTTCAAATATTCTAAATTCACCAAATTTAAATTTTTAAAACCCAATTAGTTTTAACAAAATAATTATTGATTTTTTATTTTAAGGTCTTGGAAGGTTTTTTCATTAAATGCAAGCAGTTTAGATGGCAAAAAAAGACCAAATTTTCCAAAAAAAAAAAAAAAAAAAAAAAAAAATCTACCGGAATTTGTAGCCACTTTAGACATGCAGATTATTGTACTAAAAGTGTTTGAGCTACAAACTGCATTAAGAAGTTTGAAATATTTTTATGAAGATTTGTTACATTTTTATGAATTTAATATAACGAACGAATATTTTTATAAAAAATTAACGGAAAAACATGGCAAATATTAAAAAAAAATGTTCATGTGGTCAATTGTTTGGCGCACTATAACAAAATGTTTAGAAGGAAAAGAGAAATCGATGTCCGTCCGGCTGTGCGTCAGATAATAAGAGTAAACATTAAGATATCTCAAAAAAAAAAAACTTGGTAACATATTGAACTCGCTCTAAAAAGTGGGTTGCTATAGAGAATGGGCACCACGCTCATATAACGACATTTTGCGAAAATTAAAAAGGTCAATATTTCAGTAGCTATAAAAGATAATTTGCTCTAATTTCTTACAGAGAAATGCGGAGGAGAAAGAAATACGTGATTTGAAACTTTTAAGGAAAATGGGCGTGACTAGAGTCGTGTCAGACGTTCAGAGCAGATTGTATATCTTCGAAACTACTTTACCAAACTCTAACTCTACCCAAAGTAGTACAGAATTTATATTTCAACTCAGCACAATTTCAAAAACTATAGAATTCGGGAGGAAGAATAAGCGCACCTCTCATATTAAAATAAAAATAAGAATGTTCGATATTTTTCTTAATCATTCTAATTCAAAATTTGGGAAAATGGGCATGGTACGTCAAAAGCATAATAAATAATTTTTATTTTTATTTAAATAAAGAAAACTAGTTTTAGTCTTCAAAATGAAGAATATTAATTAATTGGTTTCATTGCATCGAAACAAGCATTTGCCGTATATTTGAAATAAAAAAATTGCGTTGGATATTTAAAGTTGGGGTTTCCCGAACTTCAATTCAACTCGTCTTTACTTCTATGGTTTTTATTTTATTTTATCCATATGCCGAAAAAAATTTATATCTTTACTTTATATATTAAACAATGCTTCGCGAAATATGTAGCTTTTCAAAAACATAAATATCATTTTTGTTTTGTTATTTACTCCGACTTGGACAGTCTACGTATTTAACGAACTCCGTTGATACAAACAATCTTTTTTCAGCTCTGCAAATATTGTTTTTGTCAGCGTATATACTTTCTTTACAAACATTGCGACATTAGTTTAAAAAATAAAAAATACAATATACATATGTGATCATAGAACAGAGGAAAAAATGAGTATATATATTTTTGTGGAGTAATATCCACAGTACTTTAATTAAATATTAGCTAAAACTTTAAAAAATATTACTTAAATAATAAATAAACAATTTCTTTAAAAAAAATACAGTCTGGGCTCAACCGGGATTTGAACCCGGGACCTCTCGCACCCAAAGCGAGAATCATACCCCTAGACCATTGAGCCGCTTGTTTTAGACCAACTTGCATTGGCCTTCGTCTTCTTGGCTTTAGTCTTAGTCTTTGTTGGCACGCACCTTCTTCAGTCAACTTATTTGTGATTGTTGTCTTTTTATCTACTTGCTGTTGCATTAATCAAAAATTGAAGCTTCCTCCTAAAGTTTAAAACTTGTTTTCGCTGTTATCTCGAATGTTTACATTATTAAATTTTGTGCATTTTCTATGAGACATGTAACAAAAGTGATTAAGGTTTTCAATTTTTTTTGTCACTAAACATTTTCTGAATCGATGGCATTTTATGTTTAGAATGTACTACATTAGTCTGGGTCAGCTTGTATACATTAAATTGAAGGTATTGAAACGTATTTTTAAAGCTTATAAACAAAAAATTCTTGACACACTAAAATCAAAAAATTATTAAATTATTTAGATAAAAAACTCCATGGAAGTTATATCGAAAGAATGTATCGATACCTGCATGCCATTATTTTATCTCTAGTACTCGAATTGGTACTCGAAAAAATTTCAGATTGTCAACATGTTTTCAGCTTAAATTTGATAGTCCGACAATTTCGAAGCACCTGAATCCTAATTTTTTCATGTAACTCGTTTCTTGACATTTTCATCAAAACTAACAAGCGAATGTCAAGGATAACCTAGTAAAATCGGCGAAAAATATTTTCAGGCAAATTTTTCTAAGTTATTAATTTCTTTTTAAATCACTTCGATAGACTCAGGATGCATAAAAAACGGGTACCGGGATTAAAATGTATCTGAATTATCCACTACCATTATCAATATCATTATTACACTCAAACTTAAACAAAATAAAATGGTCCCCATCGTTGGATCAAAGAAAACTTGTCTTTATTTTAAACTGCTTAAAGTCTCGTAATTTTTTTTTTTTCAGACAGCGATATTTGCTGTCGATTCTATCACAGTTCATTCAAAACGATTACAGACCTACATAAAATATAATATTTCTTCTTCAAAATTAGTAAATATTTCTTTAACGCCAATTGTTTCCCACTTTTCTTTCCTTTGATAGTTTTGGTGTTTCATTATCATTATCATAATTATTATTATTATCATAATTAGTATTATTACATTACTATCACTATCACCATTATTTTTATTATCATCATTATCGTCATTGTTATTATTATTATTATTATCACTCCTGTTATTATCATTATCATCATAACCTAAAGAAGGCTATACAGCAAAGCAAGGTGAGCAAGTGAGCAATTGCGGAATGACATAAACACAAACCCCTGGGATTTGGGATATAAAATAGTCACGCAGAAACTAGGGGCTAGTAAAACGAAATTAGCTTTGAGCAGCTCAAAGATGCACCTCATCGTAGATGCACTGTTCCCCAATCAACCAACAAGAAAAGATAAGCCACAAACTTCGCAGCCCGAAGCACTGCCACTTTCCACAGAAGAAGAACTTAAAGCCGCCATAAAAACGTTAAAAAATAACAAGGCTCCTGGTCCGGACGGTATTCCGGTGGAAGTGTTGAAGGAAATCGAGAATTCAAATTCAAACATACTACTACAGATGTATAATGCCTGCCTGAAAGAGGGAATTTTTTCGGAGAGATGGAAGAAACAGCAACTAATGCTCATTAGCAAAGGAAAAGGAGATCCTGAATCCCCGGGCGCCTACTGCCCATTATGCATGCCCGATACGGCGGGAAAACTCTATGAACGTCTTATAAAACCACGACTATCAGCCGCAGTCCAAGATGCAGGAGGTCTGTCTTCCAGACAATACGGATTTAGACCAGGCAGATCCACTTTGGGAGCCATCCAAGACGTCATAGAGAGCGTTCGAGATGCGCAGAGGGGCAACCACTACTCGCGGAAAATAGTCCTGCTGGCAACACTAGATGTGAGAACGCCTTTAATAGTTTTAGATGGATTGACATAACGAAAGTCTGGAGGCCCGCTTTCAAGTACATAGCCAGCTGATGAATGTGATACGAAGTTACCTCAGAGACCGCACGCTTATATACGATACAAGTGATGGAACTATGGAAAAGGTGATAACATCAGGTGCAGCTCAAGGTTCTATACTGGGTCCAGACCTTTGGAACATTAATTACGATGGAATCTTAAAAATAGACATGCCAGAGGAAACACATTTAGTCGCTTTCTCCGATGACGTCGCAGCAGTAATCACGGCCAGGAATATTGCAGAAGCACGAAGAAAGCTAAACCAAGTCATGCTGCGGACCAAAGAATGGCTAGACGAGCACGGTCTAATTAACTCGCCACCGAAAAGACAGAAATACTTCTGCTAACACAAAGACACATCCCTGTTGAGATCGAAATAAGAGTATGTGATGCAGAAACTATCTCTAAGAAAGCAGTGAAGTACCTAGGGCTAACATTGGACCCAAAGCTGACATACTGGGCCCAAATAGAACACGCAGCTAAGAAAGCACAACAACGGTCGCATCGCTCAGCAGATTAATAGCAAACATTGGAGGGCCAAAACAGAGCAAGAGAAAGCTTCTAATGGACACAACGACGTCTATCCTCCTCTATGGCAGTGAAATATGGGCTGATGCACTGATAGCAGAAAAAAAGAGGAAGGTTCTATCAACAGGGCAGCGAACAGCGGCTCTTAGAGTGGCATCAGCGTATCGTACAGTATCTGAAGCAGCGATTCTCGTAATCAGCGGAATTCTACCCATAGATCTGGCGGCTAAAAAACGTAAAATGAAGTGGGAACTCAAACAAGAAACGACCGCGCAAGCAACTGTGCACGAAATAGAAGAACACATATTGGCATTATGGCAAGAACGATGGTACGCAGAAAAAAGGGGAAGGTGGACAGCAAGACTTATACCGAAAGCTCAAGAATGGGCAGACAGAAAATTTGGCGATGTAAATTACTACATCACCCAACTCCTATCTGGCCATGGATACTTCCGGAAATACCTCCATCAGATGGGCAAGACAAACGACCGGAGCTACATACATGATTCCGAAGTAGATGATGCCGAACACACGTTCTTCAAATGCCAAAGATGGCGCAGGGAACGCGATTGGCTTGAGCGCTGCGTAAGCAGAATCACTGCAGATAATTTAGTTCATAAAATGTTAAGTTGCGAAGAACTGTGGAATGATATCGCAGAATTTGCAGAAAGAATTTTAAGAGTCAAGAAAAAAGAACTAGATACGTTTAATGAACTACAAGTGGCGGTCCTGGACGCAGGAGAGTAGAAGAGTCAAATACGACCTCTGGGCATCTACCCCGAAGTAATGCGAAAGCGGTTCCAGGGTAAGGGTAGCGAAGAGTCCAGAGAGAGGGGTTTTTTAGTGGACACACCACATACGTAGCAGCGACGGCTGTTATAGATCCGAAGAGATTTTTCGCCCACCTCTCCCGCCAAAAAAAATTATTATCATCATCATTATTATTACTATCATCATTATCATCATTATTTTTATTATCATCATTATTATTATTATCATTATCATCATTATGATCTTTATTATTATCATCACCATTATTATTATTATTATTATCATTGTCACTATCATTATTAGAAAACGACCAAACTTTAGCTTCGGCTTCGGGCATATTCTGTTCAGTTTCAGTTCGGCTTCGGATAAAATAAGCCCAATGCTAAACAATCTATTGAAATAATTTGGTTTAAATTAAAACATATGCCAAGGTAAATATTGGCGTTCAAATTTGGTTCAGGCGTAGCCGAGCAAAAGTTTTCTTATTCGGAGTATCTTATTTGGGTGATTCACTATAGGGTGTCAAAATCTGACATATACAGTCATAAAATGTGTGCGTCCACGTGAAAAGGGCCCACTTTGTCGCATCTAATTTCCGAAATATATAGATTTTGCGATACATGGATCGAATTTCGAAATTTTTTATTATGGTTTATTATGAAACTATATACATTTACGCGTCGAATGACACCAAATTTAGCTTCCTAGGTATAATAGAAGTAATTAATTTTATTTTGTGAAAAAAAAAGAAAAGGGCCCACAAGGGACAACTTTAAACTCCAAATTGATTTTTCTCAATTAGTCATTTTTCGGATATTCACCTTCAAAGTTCCATATTTCCCTCAATTCTTCAGTTAGGATGGTCTAATTTGTCTCAAAATGTTCGGAAATCAACCAGGAAGACGCCAATACCGCCGAAGTGGGCCCTTTTCACGTGGACGCACACAAATTTTCGATTTCAAAAGGTATGTTTTTGCATTGAAACATATGAGTTAGCCTCAAGAATTCAACCTGAACACATTTACAAATCTATAGTCGCATCAAGTCGCATTCACTAATTGTATCACCCTGTAAAATCAATAAGAAAAGAGCACATATATACGAACCACAATGGAGATTGAAATATATTGCTGGCTTTTATGAGTGTTGTATTCGATTCTGCTGGTAAATTCGTTTACTGCAGCCACGAGTATCGGCGGTTTGTTTTGCTTAGCTCTAGGTAACTTGCTTAGTCGGCACGTGATATTATGAATTTATGACTTATTTTAATTGAGTGCATTTGGCCACATTTATTACAAGAATTGTTCCCCACTGCGCTTGCCGCCGTTAAAACAAACCAAAAAGGTAAATTGGGCTCAACCGGGATTTGAACCCGGGACCTCTCGCACCCAAAGCGAAAATCACACCCCTAGACCATTGAGCCGCTTGTTTTAACTCAATTTTCTTATTATTTCCTTAGCATTTAGTACAAGCGTAATCTAACAATTTGACTCAAATGATTTCAAGTTCTGCCAGTACAACGTCGATCAAAAGTGCTCTTTCCTGGCGAGAATCTGATTTTTGCATATTTACCTACAGATTATAAAAACCTTATTGCGAAAAATTTAAAAATTTTATATAAAGAAAGAAAAGATTTGATTAGGTACTGATGGAACTAAAAATTTCCTTTAATGTGGCTTTACCTGTAGGTAAGTTTTATACCCAGGGTATTATAATTTCGTTTACTTAACGGAAAATATATTGACAAGTTTTTACAATTTGGTCTTTCTCTTTATTTATTTAATTTAAATACTATTTTATAAAAACAGAGTTGATTCCATTGTATAAATCTAAGTACCTACCCAATTAATTTTAACAAAATAATTATTGATTTTTTATTTTAAGGTCTTGGAAAGATTTTTCATTAAATGCAAGCAGTTTAGATGGCAAAAAAAGACCAAATTTTCCAAAAAAAAAACAAAAAAAAACAAAAAAAAATCTACCGGAATTTGTAGCCACTTTATACATGCAGATTATTGTACTAAAAGTGTTTGAGCTACAAACTGCATTAAGAAGTTTGAAATATTTTTATGAAGATTTGTTAAATTTTTATGAATTTAATATAACGAACAAATATTTTTATAAAAAACTAACGGAAAAACATGGCAAATATTAAAACAAAATGTTCATGTGGTCAATTGTTTGGCGCACTATACCAAAATGTTTAGAAGGAAAAGAGAAATCGATGTCCGTCCGGCCGTGCGTCAGATAATAAGAGTAAACATTAAGATATCTCAAAAAAACTTGGTAACATATTGAACTCGCCCTAAAAAGTGGGTTGCTATAGAGAATGGGCACCACGCTCATATAACGACATTTTGCGAAAATTAAAAAGGTCAATATTTCAGTAGCTATAAAAGATAATTTGCTCTAATTTCTTACACAGAAATGCGGAGAAAGAAATACGTGCTTTGAAACTTTTTAGGAAAATGGGCGTGACTAGAGACGTGTCAGACGTTTAGAGGAGATTGTATATCTTCGAAACTACTTTACCAAACTCTAACTCTACCCAAAGTAGTACAGAATTTATATTTCAACTCAGCACAATTTCAAAAACTATAGAATTCGGGAGGAAGAATAAGCGCACCTCTCATATTAAAATAAAAATAAGAATGTTCGATATTTTTCTTAATCATTCTAATTCAAAATTTGGGAAAATGGGCATGGTAAGTCAAAAGCATAATAAATAATTTTTATTTTTATTTAAATAAAGAAAACTAGTTTTAGTCTTCAAAATGAAGAATATTAATTAATTGGTTTCATTGCATCGAAACAAGCATTTACCGTATATTTGAAATAAAAAAATTGCGTTGGATATTTAAAGTTTGGGTTTCCCGAACTTCAACTCGTCTTTACTTCTATGGTTTTTATTTTATTTTATCCATATGCTGAAAAAATTTATATATTTACTTTATATATTAAACAATGCTTAGCGAAATATGTAGCTTTTCAAAAACATAAATATCAATTTTTTTTGTTATTTACTCCGACTTGGACAGTTTACGTATTTAACGAACTCCGTTGATACAAACAATCTTTTTTCAGCTCTGCAAATATTGTTTTTGTCAGCGTATATACTTTCTTTACAAACATTGCGACATTAGTTTAAAAAATAAAAAATACAATATATGTGATCATAGAACAGAGGAAAAAATTAGTATAAATATTTTTGTGGAGTAATATCCACAGTACTTTAATTAAATATTAGCTAAAACTTTAAAAAATATTACTTAAATAATAAATAAACAATTTCTTTAAAAAAATACAGTCTGGGCTCAACCGGGATTTGAACCCGGGACCTCTCGCACCCAAAGCGAGAATCATACCCCTAGACCATTGAGCCGCTTGTTTTAGACCAACTTGCGTTGGCCTTCGTCTTCTTGGTTTTAGTCTTAGTCTTTGTTGGCACGCACCTTCTTCAGTCAACTTATTTGTGATTGTTGTCTTTTTATCTACTTGCTGTAGCATTAATTAAAAATTGAAGCTTCCTCCTAAAGTTTAAAACTTGTTTTCGTTGTTATCTCGAATGTTTACATTATTAAATTTTGTGCATTTTCTATGAGACATGTAACAAAAGTGATTAAGGTTTTCAATTTTTTTTGCCACTAAACATTTTCTGAATCGATGGCATTTTATGTTTAGAATGTACTACATTAGTCTGGGTCAGCTTGTATATATTAAATTGAAGGTATTGAAACGTTTTTTTAAAGCTTATAAATAAAAAAATTCTTGACACACTAAAATCAAAAAATTATTAAATTATTTAGATAAACAACTCCATGGAAGTTATATCGAAAGAATGTATCGATACCTGCATGCCATTATTTTATCTCTAGTACTCGAATTGGTACTCGAAAAAATTTCAGATTGTCAACATGTTTTCAGCTTAAATTTGATAGTCCGACAATTTCGAAGCAGCTGAATCCTAATTTTTTCATGTAACTCGTTTCTTAACATTTTCATCAAAACTAAAAAGCGAATGCCAAGGCTAACCTAGTAAAATCGGGGAAAAATATTTTCAGGCAAATTTTTCTAAGTTATTAATTTCTTTTTAAATCACTTCGATAGACCCAGGATGCATAAAAAACGGGTGCCGGGATTAAAATGTATCTGAATTATCCACTACCATTATCAATATCATTATTACACTCAAACTTAAACAAAATAAAATGGTCCCCATCGTTGGATCAAAGAAAACTTGTCTTTATTTTACACTGCTTAAAGTCTCGTAATTTTTTTTTTTCAAACAGCGATATTTGCTGTCGATTCCATCACAGTTTATTCAAAACGATTACAGACCTACATAAAATATAATATTTTTTCTTCAAAGTAGTAAATATTTCTTTAACGCCAATTGTTTCCCACTTTTCTTTCCTTTGATTGTTTTGGTGTATCATTATCATTATCATAATTATTATTATTATCATAATTATTACTATTATCATAATTATTACTATTATCATAATTATTATTACATTACTATCACTATCATTATTATTTTTATTATCATCATTATCGTCATTGTTATTATTATTATTATTATCATTCCTGTTATTATCATTATCATCATTATTATCATTATCATCTTTGTTATTATCACCATTATTATTATTATTATCATTATCACTATCATTATTAGATAACGAGCAAACTTTGGCTTCGGCTTCGGGCATGTTCTGTTCAGTTTCGGTTCGGCTTCGGATAAAAATAAGCCCAATGCTAAACAACCTATTGAAATAATTTGGTTTAACCCTTCTGCTATGTTTGGGTAAATTTGACGCAATTTTAAGTAAAATCTAACGAAATTCCTAGGTTTATTTTATCGAATCATGCTGATTATTTTTGCACTTGTTTACTGCATCAAGTAGAACAGGTTAACATGCTAATTGAAAGATATATAGTTTTTATTATTACCAGAAAGTTCTAAATATGTTTTTGTCACACTTAATGCGTTGGTGGGTCAATTTGACCCACCTAGTGCTTTAGTTTACTTTTGCCATACCTCATTGCATATTTCGATCAAAAATTAATGAACGTTATTTATTAGACAATTTTGGCCAACATCATGGTGAAATTATATTATTTTACCATGGCTAGCCCTATTTCTATCGATTATCGATAGCTTCATAAGTATTACGAAAACTGGGAATCCCCGTTTTAGGCACATATGAAAAGAGCAATTTCCACATCGCTCAGTTACAATTTTGTTTTCATACAGAGAGAAGCTTCTATATTTTTTATAAAAAATAATTGTAGGAAGATTTTACATAATGTCTGAGAGAAAGAAGGTAAGTCACAATCTTTTAATTTCTTGCTATAATTTATTTTTATGAAAATTCGCTTTTCATGAAAAGATACTAAGTACTGAAGAAATACACCAAATTATAAATGCTGATGAGGAGGACTGTTTTGACGACAGTGATGATGATAAAGATTTTGTACCCATACCAGAAGAAGAAGCTGAGGATTCAAACATTTCTTCCAGCGACAGCGAAGAAGATATTGTGCTTGAAGATTGTAATGCGACAGAAGAATTCAACCTAGGAACTAATTTATCAAAGGATAAAAGTGTTCTCTGGCATGATCAACCACCTTCAATTTCAATAGGAAGAATCGCTGGTAATCAGATTTTATCTCATTCGCCTGGGCCATCGAAACGTGCTATTTCTATGGTTACAGACATCAAATCATCGTTTGATATATTTATTCCTTCGAGTATAAAAAACACGATTATTGAAATGAGCAATGCCAAAGGATTGGAACTTTTTGGAGACAATTGGAGACTCATAGATTTGACAGAATTGGAAGCATACCTACGATTACAAATATTGGCTGGAGTGTTCAAATCACACGGTGAAAGCCTACTTCATTTGTGGCATGAAAGCAATGGCAGACCAATTTTCCGGGCAACAATGAGTCTCGAAAAATTCATGAACATATCACGGTGCCTTCGTTTCGACTCGACTCAAGATAGGGAGGAAAGAAGACAACGCGATAAGCTAGCTCTAATAAGAAATGTTTGGGATCAATGGAATCGCCAGCTAAAAACATTTTATCATCTACACGAAAATGTAACAATCGATGAGCAGTTAGTGCCTTTTCGTGGTCGTTGCGGCTTCAGAAAATACATAAATATATGGGCTCTATGTGATGCAACAAGCAAGTATGCCTGGAACATGGAAGTTTATTTAGGACGATCAAGAAATACAGAACCAGAAAGGAACCAAGGTAATGCCTATCATGAACCTAAATTATATTTATATAAAAGGTTTTGTGATATGCACATATAAACTATACCGTCTTATCTTTCCTTTCTTTAGGCGAACGTGTTGTTCTTTCCCTATCCGAAGCTCTTCCCAAGGGCCACACTATAACATGCGATAATTTTTTTACCACGTACAATCTCGCAATGAATTTACTTCGCCGAAATATTACTTTGGTGGGAACTGTGAGAAAGAACAAAGCTTTTCTGCCGAAAAAAGTTATCGACGTTAAAAAAATAACGTTTTTCATAGTCAATTTCTATTCACGGAAAATGTTACTATTGTGTCGTACGTCCCCAAAAAATATAATTTTGTAGTTGCATTGAATTCGCTCCACCATTCAGCACTTGTAAGTGATGAACATAAAAAAAAAAACCTGAAATAATATTACACTACAATAAAACTAAAGCTGGTGTGGATGCACTTGATCAGCTGGTAGCTAATTATACGTGCAAACGTCAGACCAAACGTTGGCCAGTTGCGTTGTTTTCAAATATGATAGATATATCGGCATACAATGCATATGTTATTTGGACAGAATTAAACCCATCTTGGAACTCTAAAAAGCTTTATAAACGCAGACTTTTTCTAGAAGAAATTGCAAAGCAAATGATCGAGCCACATATCGTCCGTAGAGAGAGAATGCCACATGGAATTTCCGCAAAGAATATTGTCAAAAATATGCAAGAAAATTATAAATCCACGGAAGCGGCCTTGCCTTCGCGTGTTGCTCCCACGCATGAATCTGCTAAAAAACGTCAACGTTGTTTCTTCTGCAATCACACAAAAAATTCAAATAAATATTCAACGGTATGCACCACCTGTCAAAAATTTGTTTGCAAGGAACATAGCAGCTTAGTGCCGCTAAAATATCTACATATATATACATTTATTTATCTTTTATTTATTTATTTACAATGTTTTCTTTAAGAAATAATAAAAGCATTCCCATGAAACTCTATGAAGTTTTACTAAAAAAATTGTAGTAGCGGTGAACTTTCATGAGTGGGTCAAATTGACCCAAAACATCAAACGCGTAATTTTTTCCTAACATAGCAGAAGGGTTAAATTAAAACATATGCCAAGGTAAATATTGGCGTTCAAATTTGGTTCAGGCGTAGCCGAGCAAAAGTTTTCTTATTCGGAGTATCTTATTTGGGTGATTCACTATAGGGTGTCAAAATGTGACATATACAGTCATAAAATGTGTGCGTCCACGTTAAAAGGGCCCACTTTGTCACATCTAATTTCCAAGATATGTATATAGATTTTGCAATACATGGATCGAATTTCGTAATTTTTTATTATGGTTTATTATAAAACTATATACATTTACGCGTCGAATGACACCAAATTTAGCTTCCTAGGTATAATAGAAGTAATTAATTTTATTTTTTGAAAAAAAAAGAAAAGGGCCCACAAGGGACAACTTTAAACTTCAAATTGATTTTTCTCAATTAGTCATTTTTCGGATATTCACCTTCAAAGTTCCATATTTCCCTCAATTCTTCAGTTAGGATGGTCTAATTTGTCTCAAAATGTTCGGAAATCAACCAGGAAGACGCCAATATCGCCGAAGTGGGCCCTTTTCACGTGGACGCACACAAATTTTCGATTTCAAAAGGTATGTTTTTGCATTGAAACATATGAGTTAGCCTCAAGAATTCATCCTGAATACATTTACAAATCTATAGTCGCATCAAGTCGCATTCACTAATTGTATCACCCTGTAAAATCAATAAGAAAAGAGCACATACAATATACAAACCACAATGGAGATTGAAATATATCGCTGGCTTTTATGAGTGTTGTATTCAATTCTGCTGGTAAATTCGTTTACTGCAGCCACGAGTATCGGCGGTTTGTTTTGCTTAGCTCTAGGTAACTTGCTTAGTCGGCACGTGATATTATGAATTTATGACTTATTTTATTTGAGTGCATTTGGTCACATTTGTTACAAGAATTTTTCCCCACTGCGCTTGCCGCCGTTAAAACAAACCAAAAAGGTAAATTGGGCTCAACCGGGATTTGAACCCGGGACCTCTCGCACCCAAAGCGAAAATCACACCCCTAGACCATTGAGCCGCTTGTTTTAACTCAATTTTCTTATTATTTCCTTAGCATTTAGTACAAGCGTAATCTAACAATTTGACTCAAATGATTTCAAGTTCTGCCAGTACAACGTCGATCAAAAGTGCTCTTTCCTGGCGAGAATCTGATTTTTGCATATTTACCTACAGATTATAAAAACCTTATTGCGAAAAATTTAAAAATTTTATATAAAGAAAGAAAAGATTTGATTAGGTACTGATGGAACTAAAAATTTCCTTTAATGTGGCTTTACCTGTAGGTAAGTTTTATACCCAGGGTATTATAATTTCGTTTACTTAACGGAAAATATATTGACAAGTTTTTACAATTTGGTCTTTCTCTTTATTTATTAAATTTAAATACTATTTTATAAAAACAGAGTTGATTCCATTGTATAAATCTAAGTACCTACCCAATTAATTTTAACAAAGTAATTATTGATTTTTTATTTTAAGGTCTTGGAAAGTTTTTTCATTAAATGCAAGCAGTTTAGAAGGCAAAAAAACACCAAATTTTCCAAAAAAAAAAAAAAAAAAAAAAAATCAACCGGAATTTGTAGCCACTTTAGACATGCAGATTATTGTACTAAAAGTGTTTGAGCTACAAACTGCATTAAGAAGTTTGAAATATTTTTATGAAGATTTGTTAAATTTTTATGAATTTAATATAACGAACAAATATTTTTATAAAAAACTAACGGAAAAACATGGCAAATATTAAAACAAAATGTTCATGTGGTCAATTGTTTGGCGCACTATACCAAAATGTTTAGAAGGAAAAGAGAAATCGATGTCCGTCCGGCCGTGCGTCAGATAATAAGAGTAAACATTAAGATATCTCAAAAAAACTTGGTAACATATTGAACTCGCCCTAAAAAGTGGGTTGCTATAGAGAATGGGCACCACGCTCATATAACGACATTTTGCGAAAATTAAAAAGGTCAATATTTCAGTAGCTATAAAAGATAATTTGCTCTAATTTCTTACACAGAAATGCGGAGAAAGAAATACGTGCTTTGAAACTTTTTAGGAAAATGGGCGTGACTAGAGACGTGTCAGACGTTTAGAGGAGATTGTATATCTTCGAAACTACTTTACCAAACTCTAACTCTACCCAAAGTAGTACAGAATTTATATTTCAACTCAGCACAATTTCAAAAACTATAGAATTCGGGAGGAAGAATAAGCGCACCTCTCATATTAAAATAAAAATAAGAATGTTCGATATTTTTCTTAATCATTCTAATTCAAAATTTGGGAAAATGGGCATGGTAAGTCAAAAGCATAATAAATAATTTTTATTTTTATTTAAATAAAGAAAACTAGTTTTAGTCTTCAAAATGAAGAATATTAATTAATTGGTTTCATTGCATCGAAACAAGCATTTGCCGTATATTTGAAATAAAAAAATTGCGTTGGATATTTAAAGTTGGGGTTTCCCGAACTTCAATTCAACTCGTCTTTACTTCTATGGTTTTTATTTTATTTTATCCATATGCCGAAAAAAATTTATATCTTTACTTTATATATTAAACAATGCTTCGCGAAATATGTAGCTTTTCAAAAACATAAATATCATTTTTGTTTTGTTATTTACTCCGACTTGGACAGTCTACGTATTTAACGAACTCCGTTGATACAAACAATCTTTTTTCAGCTCTGCAAATATTGTTTTTGTCAGCGTATATACTTTATTTACAAACATTGCGACATTAGTTTAAAAAATAAAAAATACAATATATGTAATCAGAGAACAGAGGAAAAAATGAGTATATATATTTTTGTGGAGTAATATCCACAGTACTTTAATTAAATATTAGCTAAAACTTTAAAAAATATTACTTAAATAATAAATAAACAATTTCTTTAAAAAAATACAGTCTGGGCTCAACCGGGATTTGAACCCGGGACCTCTCGCACCCAAAGCGAGAATCATACCCCTAGACCATTGAGCCGCTTCCTTTAGGCCAACTTGCATTGACTTTCGTCTTCTTGGTTTTAGTCTTAGTCTTTGTTGGCACGCACCTTCTCAGTCAACTTATTTGTGATTGTTGTCTTTTTATCTACTTGCTGTTGCATTAATTAAAAATTGAAGCTTCCTCCTAAAATTTAAAACTTCTTTTCGCTGTTATCTCGAATGTTCACATTATTAAACTTTGTGCATTTTCTATGAGACATGTAACAAAAGTGATTAAGGTTTTCAATTTTTTTTGTCACTAAACATTTTCTGATCGATGGCATTTTATGTATAGTATGTACATTAGTCTGGGTCAGCTTGTATACATTAAATTGAAGGTATTGAAACGTTTTTTTAAAGCTTATAAATAAAAAATTCTTGAAACACTAAAATCAAAAAATTATTAAATTATTTAGATAAACAACTCCATGGAAGTTATATCGAAAGAATGTATCGATACCTGCATGCCATTATTTTATCTCTAGTACTCGAATTGGTACTCGAAAAAATTTCAGATTGCCAACATGTTTTCAGCTTAAATTTGATAGTCCGACAATTTCGAATTATTACATTACTATCACTATCGTCATTATTTTTATTATCATAATTATTATTATCATTATCATCTTTGTTATTATCATTATTATTACTATTATTTTCATTATCATCATCATGATTATTATTATTACTGATAATGATAGTGATAGTACTATCATCATCATTTTTATTGTCATTATCGTAATTGTTATTATTTTTATCATTATCATCATTATTATTATTATCATTATTATTATTATTTATGGCTGAGCTCAGGCCACCTCGGGCTACAGCTTGGCGAGCTGTGGACGGCCTAATCATCTAGGCCAACTGCGAATAACCAATAAGCAGTCTCGGACCAAGAGCGGCAGGAGGGGAGGGCCTGGTTTAAAAGCCCGGATGTACCCTAGGATCCTCCTGTGACCGGGCGAGTAGATGCCGCCTACCAATAAGCATCACAGGATCGAGTCCAGTAAGATCCTGATTATGGTATACTGGGGAACGTTAAGAATTGGGCTGCTTCGGAGCTGGCGAGAGTGGTATTCTGTCACCTTAGTACGTAAGGGTGACACTTTACGGAAATGGCTGGCAGGCTAATGCTGCAATCGTCTCCCGTCCCTCGAAAACCTTGGCAGGTCTCCAAGTACGTTCAAAGCTACGTCGCCATTAAGTTGGTGGTACAGGCTCAGTTGAGAAAACTCCTGACTTGCGTCCGATTCTGGCTCTGAACACTTGCTTCCATAAGAACTTGTGTCAACCCATGCGTGGCCTCCCTGTTTCGACATAGATAACCACGGGAATTGCTAAGGACGACTGTACATCGTGCGGAGATAGCGGCTTGGAGTTGGGACCCAAAAGCATGAACACACGAAACCAAAACAACAAAAACAAAGATATGGAAGAGGCAGAACGTGCATTCGGAAGGAGCAGCAGAGTACTGCGTTCTCCTGTCCAGAGCACTACGCGGGCGGTAGAGCAGACAGAAGAGTCTGCTGCCCCCAGCAGGGCCGTAACCCAGCCATTGGCGGGGATGGGCAGCCAAGAGCACCGCGGGCTAACTCCGGTGGCCGCACCCACTGCGAAGGCCGTCTCTGAGCGCAGGGAAGACGAGCACCTAGCCAACATTCGGCGCATACTTAAAAAGATGCAAATGGCTGTCAGCAAGCAGAAGAATGTGTCAATGGACATAAAAACGGGCCTGGTGGAAATGGAGGAGGCGCTCAGCGCTATCAGTAACCTGCGGGAACATGAACGTAGGGATTCTGCTTCCCACCGGCTGCATGAATCTGGCCCTGGTGGACGAAAGCGGGCACGACCTCGATCCGCTACCCCCACAGAGGAGCCAGTAAACAAACGACTCCAGACAACCACACCAAAAGACAGCTGGTCAATGGTTGTAAAGCGGAGGAGGGCAAAGCCCGGTCTGGAGAAAGTGCGGCCGCCGGCGCAGCCGGAGATGCCCGTACGACGGAGAGAGAAGAAAGCAAGAGCTAAAGGATCTCTCGCGATCGTTATCAAACCGGCGCAAGGCAAAACCTACGCGGAGGTTCTGGGAGCGATACGTGGCGATCTGAAGCCAGAAGAGACCCAAACCGTAATCCGGTCGGTGCGGAAAACGCGAGAGGGTGGCGTCCTTCTCGAGATGGAACGATGCGGGGACCAGGCGGCTTTTAAAAACGCCGTCTGTGCTGCCATCGGGAAATCCGGGGACACCCATGTGCTTGCCAGACGAATGCGCCTTGAGGTTCTGGGAATGGACTGCCTAACAACGGTCGCAGAAATAGAAGATGCTGTTCGAAAGGCCCTGGGCGACCAAAATAGCGGTCAACTCCGCGTGTCGCTCTTCGCAGCAAACACGCGAGAACAAAAAATGGCGGTAGTTGAAATTGACGAACTGCCAGGTCGAACCCTGATTGAAAAAGGTAAAATCAGGATTGGCTGGATTGTCTGCCGAATTCGGCAGCGCGCAGAGGTGCAACGCTGCTACCGGTGCCTGGGTTACGGGCACAGAAAAGTGGACTGCAAAGGCCCGGACAGAAGTGACTCCTGTTGGAAGTGCGGCCAAAAGGGGCACCTGGGATCCGCCTGCAAAGAAGAAAAGCCTAGGTGCTACTTGTGCCACACAAAAGAAGGCCAAGAGAAACCGGAACACTTGGCCGGGTCGGGTGGATGCAAGGCATTCAGGGATGCACTTGCTGAAGCCAAGGGAAAACTGAGGTCCAAATGACTAAATTCATGCAGGGGAACATGAATAGATGTAGGGTAGCTGACGACCTGCTGGACCAGCTTGCGCTGGAACACAGACCAGACATAGTTATAATCAGCGAGCCCTACAGGATCAAAGAAAACTGGCATGTTGACGAGACGGGAACGGCCGCGGTCTGGATTGCCAACCCCAATATCCGTGCATTGAATGGAGGAAAGGGACGCGGTTACGTCTGGGTGTCGACGGCGCGAACCACGATAGTGAGCTGCTATCTATCCCCTAACGACGCAGTTAGCCATTTCAGGGAGAAAATTGAGGCCTTGGAAGATGGGCTGCGTGAGAGAACCGGCGACATGATTGTTGCCGGTGACTTCAATGCGAGGGGCATGGAATGGGGCATGCCACAAACAAACACCAGAGGAAGACTGGTGCTTGAGATGGCGGCCCGCCTTGGGCTAACCGTCCTCAACACAGGGACGACTCCCACTTATCGGCGGCCGGGATTTGGATGCTCTATACCTGACATAACATTGGTATCGGATAACCTTCTACGAAGGGCCGAGGGTTGGAGGGTGATGGAAGACCTCACTGGCAGTGATCACAACTACATCACCTTTCAACTTGCCGATGTAACACAAGGGCAAGGAGATACCACCTTGCGTAGAAAATCGGGATGGAATCCATCAAAGGTTGATCCTCAGAAATTTGAGACAACACTTTTGGAAGTTGCCCAACAACTCGCGCAAACGGCGGAAGGTATCACCAATAAAGAATCCGCAGAAAAGACTGCTGAGGAAACGATGCTCTGCATACACCGCGCATGCAGGGCATCTATGCCACAGAAGAGAGCATGGGGGCATAAAGAGCAGGTGTACTGGTGGAATGACCGTATCGCGGAGCTTCGACGGCTTTGCCACAGAATGCGGCGGCTATCAACTCGCGCGCGTGGCAGGCCTGAGGCACTTACTAGGGCATCCGCATACAAGAGCGCCAAGAAAGCTCTTTGTGCGGAAATACAGAAGAGTAAAAGGAACTCGTGGAAAGCGCTATGCGATGAAGTGGACCGAGATCCATGGGGTCAGGGGTACAAAATTGTTATGAAGAAGTTTCATAAGCCAACACAGGTAATGGATGAGGATCAGGTGCGGAACATAGTCGACACCCTTTTTCCCACCCATCCAATAAGAATATACACACCAGTCGAGGTGGGACAGGCTGAGGTGCCACTTTTTAGTGCAGATGAGCTTGAGCAAGCCCTGCACAGCATGAAGCCGGGCAAGGCTCCGGGGCCAGATGGAATACCAGCGGAAGCAATCAAATTGACAGCACATGGTTGTCCTGAGCTTCTGCTAAACATGTATAACAGCTGTCTTAAAGCTGGGGTGTTTCCGACCCAGTGGAAGACGGCCCGGCTCGTGCTTATACCCAAGGGCAAGGGAGACCCCAACTCCCCGTCATCCTACCGCCCGCTGTGTATGCTTAACACCGCGGGGAAGATGATGGAGAGTCTGCTCAAAGTTCGGTTAGGCTCGGCCATCGAAAACGCCGGGGGACTTTCACCTCGGCAACATGGCTTTAGGAGGGGACACTCCACCATCGGCGCGATAAGCGAGGTGATCGAGGCGGTACAGAGGGCTAACACGGCCTGCCTTCAGGCACGGCCCATAGTGTTATTAGTAACACTTGATGTTAAAAACGCCTTCAATTCGGCAAGATGGAGCGATATGCTCGACTCGCTGGAACGGTTGTTCAGGGTGCCAACGTACCTTTTGAATATGTTGAGCGACTATCTCAGAGACCGCTGGCTATTGTATGAGACAAACCAGGGCCAGAGAAAGAGACCCGTAACCGGAGGAGCGGCCCAGGGATCTGTACTTGGCCCAGATCTCTGGAACGTAATATATGACAGCTTACTCCGAATGGAAATGCCAGGGAACACTTTCCTCGTCGCTTTTGCGGATGATGTCGCCGCCGTGATAACAGCACGCAGCACACAGTTAGCGCAGCTGAGATTGAACCAGATAATGCGTTCCGTGAACGGTTGGATGAGTGACCATGGGCTCCAACTGGCAACAGCCAAAACGGAGATCGTGCTGCTTACCAGGAAGCGCATTCCTACTATAATAGATATGATGGTCGGGACTCAGCCCGTGACAACGTGTGGGTCCACTAGGTACCTAGGGGTGAAGTTGGACAATAAGCTAACATTCTGGGAGCATATACGCGGAGCCTGCGAGAAGGCTGCGCGTATCACGGCTGCTCTCAGTAGGCTAATGGCAAATGTTGGAGGCCCCAGGCCTGCCAGGAGAAAACTCCTGATGTCGACTGTCCAATCGGTGCTCCTGTACGGGGCAGAAATATGGGCTGACGCTTTAAAAGTCAATAAATACCGAGTTCAAATGGCATCGGTACAGCGCAGAGGAGCTTTGCGCGTCGTGTCAGCATACCGTACGGTGTCAGAAGACGCAGTTCTAGTGGTTTCCGGGGTCATGCCAGTTGATCTACTTGCTTTCGAGCGGAAGGAAATATATACTTCCAGCGCCCAGACAGACCGAGCAACAGCCGCGGTGCGTGCACGTGAGCGATTGATCCAAAAATGGCAGCAAAGCTGGAACGCGAGCACGAAGGGTCGTTGGACTTACAGGCTGATACCCAACCTCGAGCCATGGTTAAAGCGATCACATGGAGAGGTTGACTTCTATCTGACCCAATTCCTCACGGGCCATGGGTACTTTCGGGATTATCTGCACAGGATGGGTAGGGTGGATTCGCCATTCTGCTCGTACTGTGAAAATGTTAAAGATGACGCATATCACACCTTCTTTGAATGTGGAAATTTTGCCGCCTTCAGAGAGAGTGTGGAGACTGTTGTTGGCACTTTGAGACCTGGCAGTATCATTAACACAATGATATCCAGCGTCGAAATGTGGGAAGTTATGGGGGAGTATGTAAAGAGACTACTCCGCAGCAAACTAGAGGATGGTTGTCTCTCAAGAACAACCGCTGTAAACGCCCTTTAAAGAGAGCAGCCCTGAGGCTCACGTGGCGCGTCCCGTATCCGAAGTAATGCTTTTGCGGTTCCGGATGCGGGAATTACGCGCGGGCGGTAGGAGTTAGGTTTTAGTGGGTACACCAGCAACTGCGATGGGACTCCCACACTCGGGAAAGCTAGTATAGAGACTAGTAATCTCGGTTAGTGCATAAAGCATTTCCCCTCCTACTGAAAAAAAAAAAAAAAAAAAAAAAAAAATTACTATTATTTTCATTATCATCATCATGATTATTATTATTACTGATAATGATAGTGATAGTACTATCATCATCATTTTTATTGTCATTATCGTAATTGTTATTATTTTTATCATTATCATCATTATTATTATTATCATTATTATTATTATCATTATCATCACTGTTATTATCATTATCATTATTATTACTATCATCATTATCATCATTATTTTTATTATCATCATTATTATTATTATCATTATCATCTCTATTATTATCATTATGATCTTTATTATTATTATCATAATTATTATTATCATTATCATCTTTGTTATTATCATTATTATTACTATTATTTTCATTATCATCATCATCATTATTATTATTACTGATAATGATAGTGATAGTACTATCATCATCATTTTTATTGTCATTATCGTAATTGTTATTATTTTTATCATTATCATCATTATTATTATTATCATTATTATTATTATCATTATCATCACTGTTATTATCATTATCATTATTATTACTATCATCATTATCATCATTATTTTTATTATCATCATTATTTTTATTATCATTATCATCTTTATTATTATCATTATGATCTTTATTATTATTATCACCATTATTATTATTATTATCATTATCACTATCATTATTAGAGAACGACCAAACTTTGGCTTCGGCTTCGGGCATGTTCTGTTTAGTTTTGGTTCGGCTTCGGATAAAAATAAGCCCAATGCTAAACAATCTATTCAAATAATTTGGTTTAAATTAAAACATATGCCAAGGTAAATATTGGCGTTCAAATTTGGTTCAGGCGTAGCCGAGCAAAAGTTTTCTTATTCGGAGTATGTTATTTGGGTGATTCACCACAGCGTGTCAAAATGTGTCATATATCATAAAGTCATAAAAATTCGATTCCAAAAGTTGTTTTTGGATTGCATTGAAACAAATAATTAAAAGTAAGCAATTTTTTAAATTTTATGATTTTATTACTTATGACATCTTACCTTGTGAATCACCCAATTGATTTTATAGTTTTATGGGCTCTGAAGTAAAATCAGAAAAGGTGTAGTCAAGATTGAGTTAAAAGATACGCTCTTTTTTTCTCTTTTACACTTTTCTTTGAGTTAGGAAATGTTTAGCTATTTAGCATAAAATTGCGGGGCGTATCGATTCCAAGACAGAATGAGGGTATTATACCTACACATGTAGTAAAATCTCCATAGTTTTTTATATTATTATGCGCAAAACTTTGCTATAAATTGATTTTGAAGATCACTAATGGGTTGAAATGTTCTAAAAAAAGTATTCCCTGTAAAACTTCACTGGGCAAGTTGCCGGATAATTGGAGTTAACATATGTAGCTGTTTTTCTACTAAGAGCGATACCGGTTTTTTTTTAATTTTATTTATTGTCGAATTTTGCAATAATCGTACACAGCCTTTGTTTCAGGATACTTTAGAAGCGACCTTATAAATTCATGTTTTTTGTATTCTTTTCAAAATAAGTGTCGTCATCAGAGTTTCGTGATGGTGTTAATAGGTTAAAGTATTCTACAAAAATATATAGATATAGATAGTTCCAAAGTTATTAGCAAAAATAATGTAAATTAAAATTTCATGTCCTATACTCTCTAAATATCTGCATATTTATATACAAAAAGTTATGCAACTGTTTTATTATTTTTAAATTTTTTTATTATTTTTAGGTCGCCCTGGCGTGGACTATCCCATACTCTCCGCCATACCCTACACGAATTTCTATTGTGACGAGCAAGCATATCCGGGCTTTTTCGCCGACATGGAAACAAGATGTCAAGGTATGTTGGCAAAAAAATAAAATGAAAAAGTGTAAAGTGTAAAGTGTAAAGTGTCAACAATTGTACTCTTTTTTATATTCTGCAATTATTTTATATGCACATCTGGAATTATTTTTTTATTTCACCGTTTTTTGTTTTTCGTTTCTTTTTTTTTTGACGCCAGGTTGGCATTATTGCGACATCGATGGCCGACAGGCGTCCTTCCTCTGTCCAAATGGGACACAATTTTCGCAGGCGGTCTTCGTATGCGATTGGTGGTTTAATGTACGTTGTGATCTGTCACCGCGTCTGTACGCCATCAATGCTCGACTCTATCAGCGCCCGAAGGTGAATCCGACACGTCCGCATCGAATCATCACAAAAGAGCTGGTCGATGATATTTTCAATTGAAAAAGAGCAGAGAGAGAGAGGACCCTCCGCAGATTGTGACGAGTGTGGGGTGGAGTGTTGTGAGGGTAGGAGCACAACAGGAGCAAAATGAGCAGAATCGATGTATATTTGTGGGCTATGAGGGTTATTTAAGAATTTAATTTTCTTTTCGAAAATTGAATTAAACGTAAAAAACAAAAAAAAAATGTATTCATAAAGTTGCATAAAACATCCACAATAGTATTAAAAATTAATTCTAAAAACGAAAGCTGCATTTGGTGCAATTTTATGAGGTGCAGTTATAAAGTAAACTAACTATATAGTTATAGTGTACTTTTAGAACCTAAAATTTCTACCTAAACTTTTGAAATAAAAACTGCCACTTATTTAAAAAAAAGAGTGTAAAATAAGATAAATTACAATTTGTATATTTCATGTATTTCGTAGTAAATATTTTAGCATTTTTTTGGTTAAACAATAAAACTATTTAGTTTTAGGATAGTCTCTCATTAAAAAAAGAATTACATTAGTTATTACTTGGTATTAATTTTGATTGCGTTTGTATATAGTCGTATAGCAAAATAATCAATATGTCTTCCATCGCGGTCAACAACAACAAGCATACATATACATAAATAAAAAATGTAGATACTCCTCTCTTCTTCTCATTAAATTTGCTTGCTTGTTTATTTTATTGCATTTAATTTATATTTTAAGTCAACTAAACTGCATTCTATCAACTCACAATTCAATAGTTTAGTTTGTGTAAGCTTTTAGTTTTGAATAAAGCCTATTAGCGAAAGCGCAAAATGATTGTAGTTTGTTTTTTACGAGTAAATGGAATTATAAAAATGATGTAGCTGTGTAATGTAGAAAAGGAACGGATCTTTTGTCCCACTGTCAGTAAATTCAGCCTACACGATGAAACATCCGCTAACGGACTGAGGCTGATCGTCTTCGCCAGGGCCCGAACAATGGTAGTAACGGGTTTTTCAATACGGACGCACAAAAGTAGACCGATAGTGACAGCAAACGACGCCATATTTTTCCCCGTTCTTTTGACATTTCTCTTCAGTAAGGTTTGCCATTTCATCATGGAAAGATATACGATCCAACAACGAGTCGAAATTATTAAAATTTACTACCGAAATTCGGAGTCAATGACCTCAACTTTAAGAGCGCTACGTCCTAATTATGGTCGTCGTCATTTCTGACTGAATGGCTTCGTCAATAAGCAAAATATGCGTTATTGGACAGGCAGCAATCCACACGTACTCCATGAGTCAACATTGCATCCGGTTTGGTGCGGTTTATGGGCCAGCGGCGTCATTGGGCCGTACTTCTTCCGTGATGATCAAGACCGGCACGTTACTGTGAATGGGAATCGCATGATAACCGAATATTTTTGGCCCGAATTGGATGATATGGACTTGGACAATTATTGAAAACCAAGTTTGGTGAACGTGTTATCTCACGAAATGGCCCAGCCAATTGGCCGCCTCGGTCGTGCGATTTGACGCCGTTAGACTATTTCTTGTGGAGCTACGTCAAGTCTATGGTCTATGCCAACAAGCCAGCGACGATTGATGAACTTCGTACGAATATCGAACATGAAATTGCAGCAGTATCGGCCGATTTATGCTTGAAAGCCGTCGAAAATTGGGTTCAGCGTCTGGACTTATGCAAGCGTGCCCGTGGTGCCCATGCAAAAGAAATCGAGTTCCATACATAATGGCATCGAATGTACTTTCACAGGAATAAAGAATTTAATTCATATCCCAAACCGTTTTTGTTTTATATAAAAAAACTTTTGTAGCGTTGCTATTGAAAACCCCTGTATGTAGTACCAGATTCAAATATAAAGAGATACATTAAGTTACATTGTTATCTCCTGATGGAAAAACACGAAATCAAATTGATTGTGTTGTGGTAGACGGAAGGCATACGTCCATTGTCTTAGACGTGCGCACTATTCGAGGACTGCTATTCGCCACTCGACTTGCACTCCCGCTCTCTGCGAGCAATGTTCAACAAGCGGATATCTCCCTCATTACGTACCGCCGCTGAAGAGGAAAATCGCGCGTAAATTTTATCAGAAGGTACGGCGGCTTTCAAAAGGTTTCAAGCCCCGGGGAATTTCCTGTAAGAATCAAAACGGCGACCTGATGACCGATATCCAGAGTATCAGACTGTGGAGGGAGCACTTCTTCACGCTGCTTAATGGAAGTGGCGCGGAAAACATTGAAGATGATGGAACCGAACCCCCAATCAATACCGTCACCCGACCTGGACGAAACTCGAACGGTCATTGCGCGGCTAAAAAAAATAATAAGGCCGCTGGTGCTGACGGACTGCCAGCAGAGCTATTCAAGTGCGGCGGCGATGGGCTGGTAAAGTGCAACGCATGCCTGCTGATTGGAATTTAAGTGTACTCAGCCCAATCCACAAAAAGGGGGATCTTGCAATATGCACCAACTACCGCGGGATCAGTCTTCTTAGCATAGCTTATAAGGTTCTGTCGAGCGTATTGTGTGAACGACCGTGAACGAACTGATTGGACCTTATCAGCGCGCCTTGAGACCTGATAAATTTACCATGGACCAAATATTCACGATACGCCAAATCTTGCAAAAAAATGCCCGATGGAGAAGAGTAGACCCACGCCATATTTTTTGTCGACTTCAAATCCGATTTCGATAGCACGAGAAGAATCTGCTTATTTGCCGCAATGTCTGAATTTGGTATCCCAACAAAACTAATACCGCTATGTAAAATGGCGTTGAACAACCCTCCACTAGCTCCGTTAGAATCGGGACCTCTCCGAGCCATTTGATACCAAACGAGATTGCAGACAGGGTGAATCCATGTCGTGTGAGAAATCAAAAATAAATAAAGAAGCAAATTAGTTCTAAATGGGAATCTGGAGGTAATGTTCATCGAACCGATTTATCAATTTCAACCTCAGACTTTCTTATACTTACATATGTATATACCATATACCATTCCAATGCTTCATTTGCGTATTCAAACGGACCCTTAGAATTTTCATTGCAGAAATATTAGAAATAAATTTGTATTTTTTTAGAAAGAAATTTTAAACAGATATTTTTAACTCAAGATACCCTTTGTTGAGACAAAATAAGGGGAAGCTATAATTTTTTAACGACAAAAAACGAGTGTCAGTGACAGAAAAAAAAATTTAAATTCTCAGAAATCAACGGAAATTATCAACGGATTGGAACTTGCTCTATATTATACTAAAATTTAATTTTTGTAAAAACTCGAATTAAAAAGTTTTAAAATTTCTTAAAAATTTGTTAAGTTTTCTTACGAAGTTTGAAATTCGATTTTACACAGTATTTGTTATATAATGAGCTAGATTTTTTTTTTAAATAATAAACATAAAACAAACATAAGAAGAATGACCAAAACTGGTCAAAATGATGTACCTCTAGTATTTTTCACATATGATACTATATACTCGTATATACTACAGTTAAATTCTACGTTTTGACCCTTACTTCAATAAAACCCTAAAAAACGGGTTTCTAAATTCGAAAACGGATTAAAATATTCTAGAAAATTATCCTTTGGAAAATGATGCCTTGGAAAATTTTACAAGCGGTCTTCTGAGAACAAAATCTTTTTTTAAGAAAATCCATTTAGACGAACAATTAAAAAAAAAAATGTAGGGTAGGGGCATGTAAATTTTAGTAGGCCAGAAAAAAACTTCGAGGTAAATTTTTCAAATTCATCGAGCATTTTAGCACGGGCTCGGCATACTTTCAGAAAATATTAGTGATTTGAGTTGCCATAAAATTGTAGCACAGTGCTATCAAACTTGGTTGAAGTAAACTATTCAGATTTTAAGTGATTTTTATAAACGCAACAATTTTTGTTTACGCTTATATTTTTTTTATATACTATACTATAAAATTTTTCTTATTTTAATTTTACGACAATATTAATTTTTGATAATATATGAATATTTTAATTTTATTAATCTATTTTTTCAAAATATGAAAATTCAGTAGAGACCAACTACTTTATTTATTTAAGTGTTTCTTTAAGCTCGTGAAAAAGCTCGCAATTTTAATAATTATTGTTTTCAAAATTTTTTAGTAGTCAGCTAAATAGTAGGGAAGTGGAAAGAAAACTAAGCATTACAAAAATGTTTTTTTTTTTTTTAATTTATTGCATTGTTCAAAATATAGCTACAAGCTTTCTTCTCCCCAAGACGAACCGTTCGACATTTCAAACAGGTGGCAACCCCCTTTAAAATATAGCTACGCACCTTCTAGGCGAAATGAACGCCGTGCCACCCATATTTTGATATTTCATATAACTTGTATAAAATTTAATTAAATTCAACATTTTAAACAGGTACTAGTACAACCATCTTTAAAATATAGCTCTATAAAAAATATCCTCAGCGAAACGAACTCTGCGGCACCCAAGTTTTAAAATTTTATATCATTTAATTAGATTTAATTTTTCAAACGGATGGCAACCCTGTGCATATATGTACATATATATATACATTTATAGCTAGACACCTTTTCCTCTGCGACACTAAACCTGTTACACTCATCTTTGAATTTTTCATTAACTTGGTCATAATTTAAAAAAAATTCAACTTTCAAACTTTTAGGTTTCAAAAAAAGAAGGCTATGACTTTTTCTTGTTATTCTTGGGTTGTAAAGAAAACGGCATTAATATAACACAACTTTGCATATTGGAAATTGTAAATATGACATCACGATATTTTACGATATCTTGTGAATCCACTATAATCGGCTTTTGCATATCCGCCTAAAAGTATGCAACCTTTCATGCGATGTATTAAAATCAAAACGACACATACGCGATCACTTTCATACTAGGTGCATCACAAACATCTAGCAGGCGGCAATTTCGCATCTGATACAAAATGAAAAATTTCGTGCAAATTTTTACATGTGTAAATATTTTAGAGGTTTAAAAAAACAAATATTAAATCTGCCAATATTTTTAGCATTAACTTGATAGTGCCAGTTTACTATTAATAACACTCTTCAAATAACATCTATGGCATGAAACTGCGTTTTGCCAACACCATTTCATGCGGCTCAATGGTCTAGGGGTATGATTCTCGCTTTGGGTGCGAGAGGTCCCGGGTTCAAATCCCGGTTGAGCCCGACTTCCTTTTTTTTTTTTAAATGATATTGTTAATTTTTTTTTTATTTACATTATTTATTTTTAGATTTTATTTTTCAATGCTCGCATCAATTCGACATTGTCTTTGTAGCGCTGGTAGCTATTTCCTTATATGTATCTACCTACATACATATATTATAAATTTCTCTATATTTTCTGCAAATAAATTTGTTTCATTTAAAATGTTTACAATTGGTACAAAAACAAATTATTGAAATTTAATTTTAACTCCAATATATTTTTTCACTTAAACTTTATGATACTTTGAATAAGGATCAAATAATTTCTTTAAAACCTGCTTTCCTTGTTAAAGAGATTTCACATAAGATAATGTTGATTAATTACACTAGTTTACAAATATTTGGTAATGAGCGGTACTTCGTTGAAAAAGTATTTTCTAGCATTCTGGGTAGCTGAAGACGAAAATTAGTTTCATTTATTTTTACAAAGAAGCATTTTCGAGATATAGGCAAATCCCTTATTTTCGAGGTTCTTTCGATATATTGCCAAAAAAAACTGAAGAATGTGTCAAAGATGGGGAAGTGTTTCGTATAAATTTAATCTAATGATCGAAAAATATTTTATTTAATTTGTCTAAAAACGACGGCGTTTTTGAATGTCACTAACATTTTCCAAAATTGGTAATTTCAAAGGCGATAATAAAAATTTGTGGAAATTCACACATCGCCTCACTAAAGCATTTCAATAACGCTATATTTGAATTTGCCAAATGTTTAGTGAAAACCGGAAAATCAAGAGTTTTGTTGAAAATAGATAAACGCTTTTAAAATTACGTTTCTTTTCCCTATTTTTGTGGAAGAAAAAAGAAAGGGTGTATTTGATATATGTATATAACTAGTGTCTGTATTTATTTGAATTGCGTCATTACTTAAACCTATTTTATTTAACTATATTTTCATTAACTATTTTAACTAAAACAATTACATTAATTCTGTCACTCCATGTCCCATCAACATCATTAGAGCCACTTCTTCCTTATACTGCGTTTGAGTCCAAACTTTCGGACGTGCTGTGGAAGCTCGTTCCAAGTACGCTTCCCAATCGGCATAGCGCATATCAGAGTGCGAATAATCCGATGTTTCTGACAATTGAACAGCACAACAATAAGAGCAGGATGTTGTTGAAGCTTCACCGTCATGCATTTTCAACTGTCTCATAAATTCGCTACGTAGTCTCCAAGGTTGAGTAAAACTGCATTCCGAGCTATTCGTTGAACTAAAGCTGTCGTCGTCTAAGCCAAAAGGTGTGGAGGCTCGTTCCAAATCCGCTTCAAAATCCGTATAACACATATCACTTTGCGAATAGTCTGATGTTTCTGCCAATTGCAAGGATGTCGTTGGTGCTTCATGGTCGTACATTCTCAACTGTCTTATAAATTCGCTACGTAGTCTCCACGGTGGGGCAAAACTGCGCTCCGAGCTCTTCTCTGAATTAAAACTGTCATCTTCTAAGCCATCCGGAACCCACTTGCAGTCGGACGTTCCGTCGTACGTTTTCAACTGCTTCATAAATTCGCTACGTAGTCTCCACGGTGGGGTGAAACTGCAATCCGAGCTATTCGTTGAATTAAAACTGTCATCCTCTACGTCAACTGGACGCCGATAGCAGTCGGTCAGAATTTGTTTCTGATACTTATAGAAATCCATTTTATTATTTTTTCACTTTTTAAAATAGTTGCTAAAATGTGTCGCAATGAATCTGCGTATAGTTTTTTTGCTACTTTCTTCGTAAAGAATCTTTTGTAGAATGTGCTAAAGATAAATTTTGTATGTCCTTTTATACCTTATGTGGTCAGTGGCAAAACTCAGGTAGGCAGGTAGTTTGTGCTTTTTCCCAGAATATCCTTTATTTTTTGTGCATATTTTCCACGAACCTTATGCAGGTATACGAAATAGGTACATGCAATTCGTATTAAAAGGGTAATTTTTTTATGTGTACTAAATAGATATTAATGTGTTTGTATAACAAAGTACGAAAAGGAAGCCTACATTTGGGGTAATAGCAAAGTTTTATTCTGAATCGATATATATACTTTTCTTGTAAAATTTTGAACACAATTTTGATTCGCCGAAGACACAATATAATCAATGCGTCGGTAGGGGTTGACAGTTGATCATTTTATGAGTTTGTAGCATCTCATACGACAAACTACACATTTTAATAAAAAACATCGCTTTATTACTTTTTTCAAATATACTCCTCTAAAATCTACACATTTTTGCATTTGAAGAATTCAGTTGTGGATACATTTATTCGACCCTGAAGTATGTAAGTGCCCCAGAGGCATAGTTTCTGAATTACTCAACGGTCTCTTCAGATATAAAAAAAAATCCACACCACGCCACGCGGAAAAAGTCATTAGCAGATAAATCAAGAAAATATGGTCACTTTAGTGAATATGTAGACTTGTTTCCCCTTAGTAGAGAAAGCGATCAGTTTTTTTTTCAACTGCTTCGTAAACGGACCCCGTTTGTTGTAGTTGGTTCATTTTTTAACACTCAGACAATGGGTTGTTGTTTTGGTTTGGGCTCATATACTAAGCACATAGATCCAAGTTGCATTAACCGTTCCGATATTTTAAATGTTTTCAGAAGTATAACATTCGACTCGTGCCTTGTTTGAGCTCCGTTCAAATTATGTGGAAGCCAAAAGACTACAGAGTTTCTTCACGTCTCTATGCTCACGCAAAATTTTTTGTATTTGACTTTTTCCAATGTACATGGATCTCTTTATCTCAGAACAGCATCGATATTTGAGCAACATTAGCAGTAGATGGGCGACCTTCGCGGAGTTCATCACTGAAAATGTTTCGTTCAAGTTTAGATTCCGATTGGGCATAAACAGTACCTCTTGTTGGTGCTTCATTACCAAAAACCGATTGAAGCCTTTCAAGTTTTGTATTGGAGTTAGGTCGCACTAAATATGTATAAGAAATCTTCAAAAGGGGTATATTAAATCGATTTAAAATAAAACTTTGCTATTATTGCAAATGCAGGCTTCTTTTTCGTACGAAAATTTCAATTGTCTACCTGCTTCGCGGTGTACTTTGTTATAGAAACACATTAATATCTATTTAGTACAAATAACAAAATAACCGTTTTTATACGCATTGTATGTACCCGTTTGGTATACCTGTGTAAGGTTTGCGCAAAACAAATACAGGATATTCTGGGAAAAAGCACAAACTACCTGTCTACCTGAGTTTTGCCACTGACCACATAATGTATAAAAGGACATACAAAATTTATCTTTAGCACAGTCTAGGAAAGATTCTCTACGAAGAAAGTAGTAAAAACCTATACGCAGATTCATTGCGACACATTTTAGCAACTATTTTAAAAAGTGAAAAAATAATAAAATGGATTTCTATAAGTATCAGAAACAAATTCTGACCGACTGCTATCGGCGTCCAGTTGACGTAGAGGATGACAGTTTTAATTCAACGAATAGCTCGGATTGCAGTTTCACCCCACCGTGGAGACTACGTAGCGAATTTATGAAGCAGTTGAAAATGTACGACGGAACGTCCGACTGCAAGTGGGTTCCGGATGGCTTAGAAGATGACAGTTTTAATTCAGAGAAGAGCTCGGAGCGCAGTTTTGTCCCACCGTGGAGACTACGTAGCGAATTTATAAGACAGTTGAGAATGTACGACCATGAAGCACCAACGACATCCTTGCAATTGGCAGAAACATCAGACTATTCGCAAAGTGATATGTGTTATACGGATTTTGAAGCGGATTTGGAACGAGCCTCCACACCTTTTGGCTTAGACAACGACAGTTTTAATTCAACGAACAGCTCGGAATGCAGTTTTACTCAACCTTGGAGACTACGAAGTGCATTTATGAGGCAGTTGAAAATGTATGACGGTGAAGCTTCAACAACATCCTGCTCTTATTGTTGTGCTGTTCTATTGTCAGAAACATCGGATTATTCGCACTCTGATATGCGCTATGTGGATTGGGAAGCGTACTTGGAACGAGCTTCCACACCACGTCCGAAAGTTTGGACTCAAACGCAGTATAAGGAAGAAGTGGCTCTAATGATGTTGATGGGACATCGAGTGACAGAATTAATGTAATTGTTTTAGTTAAAATAGTTAGATAAAATAGTTAATGAAAATAGGTTTAAGTAATGACGCAATTCAAATAAATACAGACACTAGTTATATATATCAAATACACCGTTTATTTTTTCTTCCACAAAAATAGGGAGAAGAAACGTAATTTTAAAAGCGTTTATCTATTTTCAACAAAACTCTAGACTTCACGGCTTTCACTAAACATTTAGCAAAGTCAAATACAGCGTTAGTGAGGCGATATGTGAATTTGCACAAGTTTTTATTAACGCCTTTGAAATTACCAATTTTTTTAAACCTTTGTGACATTCAAAAACGCCGGTTGAGTGGTGGTCTCTGGTAACTTATAGAGTAACTCTCGTATAAAATATATTTTTAGAAAAATTTACTAAAAGCACACTTTTTTCGTGTAAACTATAATTATTTATTATAAAAAAAAAACCAAAAATTGAAGAAATTTCAAATCGATCCCGCGCATCTAATACTAAATTGCATTGCGCATAATTTTAGTTGGTGCCTTAAAATGTAATGAATTTCATAATTTCGAATTAAAAAAAAAATATTGTTTTTTTTTTTTAAATCGGTAGAGTATGTACTTCCAACGAAATCATACAATTAAAAATTCTTTCTTTTAAATACAAAATTTTATTCCTGCAATTCATGCTCATGCTGAGAATAACTACTCTCACATACCAACATACGAAATATGTATGTATGTATTTCACGAATGAAAAGGTGTAGAAATTTACTTTGTGCTACACTACAGAATGACCACGATGGGGATTTTTCTTAAATTAATTGCACAGCACAGGGTGACAACGCGTTTGCAATGTTTACAAAATGGATATTGGACAGCTGACAGTCATGCGGCTCAATGGTCTAGGGGTATGATTCTCGCTTTGGGTGCGAGAGGTCCCGGGTTCAAATCCCGGTTGAGCCCAGTCGACTTTTTTATTGGTTTCGTTTTTTTTTTTAACAATATTTCGACTTCTACTTTTATCATTTGAATTTGCAGCAATATAAATTTAGGTGACTGTAACAACTTAATTGAATGTTAACGATTTGATTTTTAATCAGATGACAATAAACATAGTGTTGTTAGGCGATTTATTACCACCATGGATGTAGTGAAGTGAATTTAAATGTCGTAATAAATGTAGCCACATTTACAAACATACACACATACATAAAAACATGCACACATACATACATATATACATAGTAAATATGTAAAAGTACTCTTCACAAAGTTGGTTAAAAAAGATTTCTTCTTATTTTATTGTTTCGTATTATGGCAGTCACAAGAGCACGAACATCATATCAGATATATGAATCTAAGTCAATTTAGTAGCTAAGGTATTTTCTAAGAGCTTGATGACATCAAATGGTAATCAAAATATACATATGTAATTACGTACATATGTATGTATGTATGTATGTATATAGTTTTGTATTTATTACATTTCATGATCAAGAGTAATCAGAAGTAGAAATGTCGCACTTTATATGAAAGTTGCGAAAAGGGTTGCTTTTGCAGCTAAAGGAAATTTTAACCGAGCTGGAGGGGTTTTTTTGCGAGGCGGTTATAATAAAGCGGGTCCATTGTAGCATTTAATTAGGTTATCTGTCGTCCTGCCAAATGGCGATATTGGTAGAAAATGTGCTGCACGAAGGCAATATTTTTGGAAATGAAAATGCAGCGCTGTGAAAGAGCAGCATTATTTCGAGAAAACAAAATGCCATTAGTTGAAATCATGCTGATATAAATAGAACAAAATACACAATTAATAAGAAAATTTGTGGACTTCGATTCACAAAAAAAGTATGCAGTATTTTTTTTTCTATAATATTCCCAGTGTTTTTCATGAAAGGTTTTTTATAAACAATTTTTTTAAAATTATAGTTTACTCTCTAAAACATAGTATGCAGATCAAAGTTTCAAACTTTTTACAAATCTAACGAAACTAATTTTGTTGTATTTTACTTAATTTCACAGTGTCAGTGGAAATCGTGCGGCGAATTTTCCCAAGTGTTTTAAAAGTTTTATTTCGTAATTTAAAAAAAAAATGGTTCGTATTAAAAAAAAAAACCTACGTATAAATCAAGATTAAAACTTTTTAAAGAACTTGGAAAAATTAAAATAAATGTTCATCACAATTTTTAACTTTTTAATCCGAATTTTCAGAAACTTTGGCTAGAAAGTTTAAAATTTGAAGACATTTTTTTTAAGTTCCATAAAAGGTCTAAATCTTTAATTTATATTTGATTTTTGTTTTAATACGATCTATGTATATTTTTTTATAAAAAATATGTCCTACAAAAGCACAAACTAAAATAGATTAAAGGAAAGCATTAGCTTAACATCCGTTGAAAAATGCTAGTGCTCCTTGTGGCAATCTCAACGATGCTAAATTATGTAACACATACTCTCCCCGCATATTAATCGATTGTTATTAAAATTTATGTAGATACATACATCATATGTGCATATAACACAGTATTTTAGAAAAATTTTATGAATTTTATCATACAATTTTAAAGAGTGTAGATTAAAAGTGAAATTATTTAAGTCGGTATGTGTGTATTTTTATTTAATATTTTTAAGCAACACTATATACAGCTATGGCCAAAAAATAGAAATGTGTTCATATATACATAGGTTATTATAAAATCGTAATTTTGTAAAGAGTTGCCACCTGATTAAAAGCTTAAATTCAATTAAAGCAATGACCGAAATCAAATAAGACAATATGGGTATCAAATGAAAGAGGCTTAATAAATCTTTGCTTCCCAAAGGTTTTGAAAGAAAGTTGCCACCTATTTAAATGGAAATTAAGTTAACTTAAAGAAATAAATGGCATTTTACAATATGAATGCCAAACTAAGAATGCGTAATTTTAAAAATAATAATGGAGAGGGTTGCCACCTGTTTCAAAAGTGTATCAAAATTATAATAGGTTAAATCCGATACTGAAATATGGTGCTCAAAGAGTTTAAAGAAAACTTAAAGAAAAGTTTATCTTGAAAATACTTTTGGATAGAGTTGCCACCTGCTTAAAAGAGTCCATTAATTTTAATTATTAAGTTAAAGGAGATATCAAGTAATGGGATTCAAAGGAAGTTGCCTTAGAAAACTTAATTATGAAAATAGATTTAAGCAGTGCTGCCACCTGTTTAAAAACATTAATTTAATGCTATTTGTAAGCTTACTTAAATATTACAATATTATTTTGAAACGAGAGAGTTAACACGAAAATATGTTTGATGAGGGTTGCCACCTTTTAATGACCTTTGATTCAAATAAACTGGTAGGTAACGGAAATTCTATTATACTGCTGTCAAACAAAAAAAAAAACTTAAGAAAGCCCTTTTCAACACATGTAATTTTACAATCTGCTTACGGTATTTAATGTCAACTAAATTCAAAATATAAATGACGCATTACAATATTGTTTTCAACTGACAGAGGATCAGGAAAACTTAATCTCGAAAAAATGTGGGGGGTTGCTAACTGTTTGACAATTACATAAAAATAAGTATATTTCCCGTAGATATACATTTATGTATATAAAAGAGTTGCCACGTTTCCAAAATTAAATTTTGGTTAAGGTAAATTTTATTAATAGGTATATTCTAAATGTGAAAGTTTAGGTGTGAGTATTTTCGGCGGATTTGTTTAAATTTTGACACATTTGTAGTTTTAAGCAGGGTTCATTTTTATAATACTTTTTAAAAAGTAAATAAACAAAAGTAAATCGCATATTGTTGACGACTGGTCAGATTTGGATAACATTTGTGTTAGAAAATACGAAGCAATTCCAACACTTAAATTCAACATTGTACTCAACGCCCTCTTATACTTAATTGCCTATTGTAACCTTTTTGCTTTTTACATTGAATAAAACATATGTACATTGTCGTTCTTAAGCAGCGAAGATTAAACTAACCTCAAAACAACAATTTGGCATATATGTAAATATTAGTCCATTATATTTGTTGCAATAGAACTATTTTTTTTTAAAGAGTTGCCACCTATTGAAAAGTTTAAATTCATTTAAATAAAAGAATGAAGTAAAATATGGCAAAATGGGCATTATAAGAAAGTTTGAAAGAAGCTTGCCATCTGTTTAAAAGTAAATTTATTTTAAGAACGCTTTATTTTGAAAATACCCAGTATGGGGCTGCCATCTATAGTAAATAAATAAAATTAGCTTATTACGTTAAAGGAATTATACAGCATGGTATTCAAAGGAAGTAGGCTTAAGATAACTTGATCATGGAAATAACAATTCTAAATATTACTAATGTTTAATAACGTTGTGCATTTCTAACAATAAATCTTTCGTCTTCTTCTATTCAAAGTTACTACCTTTGGTGAAAATATTTATTTCCTTTTCTGCCATGCGAAGCGAAGAAGTATAAAGATAGCACGTTGTTTGGCCGACCTTCTTCGCCTTCAATTTATGATGCAGGTTTTGATACAGTACCACAAATTAAGGACTTGCAGTTTTAGGCCGACGCCAAGCGCCTGATGATTACCAGCCGGTCTCGCCTTTTACACGGCATACCGATATTTAATAATAGCTTTTATTCTTTTTTCACCATTTCTGCTCTACATTTATCGTAATAAAACAGATGCAATTTATTTGCGTCAAATCAGAATTTGTCGAAAATATAGCGCGTGAGTAAATCAAATAAATGAGCAGTGTAGCAACTAACTTTCACTACAGCGGCAAGGCTGACGATGATGACAAGTCAGGTTGGTTGGCCAGCACAGCACAGCGGAGGTGAGCGGCTAAAAATACAATTTATTCATAAATTTCAAAAAAGGAAGCAACAGCTCCAAATAGCAGAAGTTTGAGTAGCAAGTAACAAATCACCTGCAGCAGCACTGCAATTTCAATGAAAAAGAAAAATTACCATTGCTGCCGCCTAATGTGATGGCGTTGAATGCAACTAGCATGTCGTTATTTAGTTTGTGTGGTAGCAACAAGTAGTAGCCGTTCAGAGTCAACAACAACGAAATAAACCCCGTTGTAATGGCGATTGTAACAAGCAAGCAACGTTGGCAAAATCAAGTCAAGATTGCGAACAGCTACTTATCGTTCACTTTTTTTTCACCTCGCTACTAATGTCGGTGCGATAGCAATGGAGTGTCATCGGGATATTTGCCAGGTGAGCGAGTGTTTGAATGTGCCAGTTGTGAGGATCAGATCAGCATGTGGCGCTAGTGGCAACATAGTAATCAGCTGACGAATAGCGAAAAGCGGTTTATTAACGGTTAGTCATGACAAGTCAGCAGCTGTAGAAACAGTTAGAGCAGCAAACACAACAACTACAACTAGGGATGCAAAAATCGTAAAAGAAAATATCGATGGTTCGATGTATCGATGTTTTGAGAAAAAAAAAACATGAAAGAATATCGTTGACAAAAACATGGATGTACCCAAACATCGAAGTTTTTTCAAATTTTTCAATGGCAATTCATATCGAGATAGAAAAAGGCTAGTTCTATGCACATAAACTCGAGCAGCTAATTATCCTAGCAAACTTTACCTTTATAAATAACAGAAATACAAGAATTTCGCAATAAAAAATTTATTTATTTAGCACAGAATTTAAAACCAAAATTTGGAAAGTCTGCTCCATGCGGTTTCATATAACTTGTATATAATTTAATTATATTTGACTTTCAAGCAGGTGGCAGCCCTCTATACGCTATAAGTCTTTTCCTCGGTAAATCGAACAGTTTGGCACCCAAATTTAAATTTCATAAAACTTGTGTATAATTTAATTAAATTCGACTTTTCAAACAGGTGTCAGCTTTCGTAAAAGTTAGCCATGAACCTTCTTTCCACTTGACACCCGTATTTTAATATTTCTATAACTTCTTAATATTTGAGTTTTCAAACAGGTGACAACCATCTCCGAAGCATAAAATATACTTTGCAACCTATCTACAAAATTTCATAAAAATCGGTCCAGCCGTTACGGAGGAGTTCATCAACAAACACCGTGACACGAGATTAAATTAAAAACTGTGTTCCTTTTAACCACGGCATATTTTCAAAGTAGTTAGCGGCAGAATAGAATTAAAAGGTGTGGAGTAAATTTTGAAGAAAATCGACAAAAAAAATATCGATATTAAACATCGCTCCGAGTCACATCGTTGATATATCGCCATTTTTGACTACAGAAAAATCGATGTATTGTTTGCATCCCTAATTGCAATCGACAGCAACTGAAATCCAGTAGGTTTTGGTGCTATTGACGACGAGTTAAGTTAACGCAGGCATGGCTGTCGAATTGACGAAAATTGTAACTTAAAATTTTATTGCATTTACGTTATAAACGACTTCCGCCTAACGTAACTCAAAATGTTTAGTGAAAAACATAAAAAAAATCAGCAAAAAACAGCTGATTAGGTCCCATTAATATGTCAATGATTTAAGTTTTTTTTTCACTTTTTCATCATTAAATTGGCACGAAAAAATGCGAAGCAATTATGAATATGTAATAAGTGTAAATATTGTATGAGAGAAGTAGCTATGTAGTTGTTACAAAATAATTGGAAAATTTAAAACCAGTGGTAATTGGGGAGACATTGAGGATATGAGAGCCTAGATGTTTTTAAGTAATAAATAGTCTTGCGATGAGAGGATATTAAAAATAATGCTGCCTAGAGCCGAGTATGAATTGAGAGTAATTTGGATTGCTAATGGAGGTTAGGTTATATTAAACAAGCTGCTCTTGTAGAGTTCATTCGATGCCAACAGTACAAATTAAGGTGTCCAGAAGAGGATTTCAATACAGCCTATCCTATCAATTCTTTAAACCCTCCCGATCTTTTGGCAAATCCTACCAGCTCCTAGCTCGCCTAATTGCGAAAGTATATAAATTGTTTAGGTCATCGCAGAAATGGTCCCCCAGAAATCTGAAATACAAATAGTGTTCAACTAAAATTGCCATTAATGTCAAAAGTTGTGGCTTTCTTAGACTGAGGAACGCAATTGACCACCATTGAGACTTCGCTTTTTACCTGGTGACAGGATTTCTGCGAAGGCGACATGACAGCTAGTTCATTAAATCTTAGAAGTTACCATAATCAAATACCAAAAGTGGAACGCACAGTCAGAGCATCGAGGCGTGGTCGCTCGGTTATCAAATATCGGGTTTTACAAAAGCAATGAGTTGGCCAACTATAATTCATAATAAAATGTAAGCAGTTATTCCACTAGTGATTTGATGGGGGATGCATATTGGAACGAACGCGTTTTCTTCAGCCGTTGTCAAATTTGGTTTGAAGTAAAGCTTGAAACGGGAGTGCGAAGGGTTTGAGATGCTAGCCGACCGGAAAAGAACATGGAAATTTTATCAAAGGAAGTTTTTAAGGCCGGCCAAAATTCCTTTAAAGCCAAGAACGGCGACCTGGAGACTGATGTCCAAAACACGCGTAAATTGTGAAGGGAATATTTCTCTGCTTTGCTAAATGCTGACAACAAAAACGCGGCCTGATATAGTGAAGATCCCGAGCCCCAAATAAAAAGTTCGAATAGTAATCACGCAGATACGGGACAACAAACCCGCTGGGTGATTTACGAGTTGAGCTTATCGATGATGGCATCGAAGAGCTGTTAAGGAGCATGAACGATAGCAGAGATACCAAACGAAGTTTCAGACAGGACGATTCTCAGCAGAAATAAACCGGAGTGTGCAACTTCTGGCATATGCAAATTAGTTCTGACTTTTCCAAACTGATCCAGGGAGTCCGAGTGGGTCTGGAGGTGATCGAGGTCAACGCAAAGTACCTCCTCAAATAGTAATAGCAAACGCATTCGCATCTTGGCTACACCATCACTGTTGATGGTTACAATTTTGAAAAAGTATGACTTTGTTTTTCTGGGAATAATAATATGAACCTCAAAATCAAACGAAGCATCTCTCTTGCCAACAAGTAGAGCGATGACCATGAAGCGATATAGACCTAGTTCAACGAATTAAGATTCAGTGGCTACGATGGCTACGACGTGTTGTGCAAATAGAAGAAAATGATTCAGCACCGAAAGTATTCGACATAACTTTTCAATTATTTCTTCCTACAGGTTAGATGATGGGAACGAATTCCCTTTATGACTTTAGAAATGAAACGAAAATGAAAAAGAAAAAAAGAGGATCAAACCTTTTTCAAAGCCTTTTTCCAAAGTTAAGCCGGTAGTTTTTTCAGCACCTTCTTTTGAAATGGGATATCTTTGTCCGCGCAGTTTATCTTTGATGTTCGTAAAGAATTAGAAGTTATAGGAGATTAAGTCAGAACTGTACGATGGTGGCCTATTAATTCGATGTTTTCCCCGGCCAGTGGAATATAACGGTATTTTTCACAAATACAATAAATAAGATATATCCTAATTAAGAAAGAAAAATTGCGAGAATTCGATATTTGGATGACTTCCGAGGTTTTTTTTAGCGATGTGCCGAAGTTTTGAAAAAGGGGCGTGGCAACGCACAGTGGATGGAAATAGCTTTGTCACTATAAGTGCATACTTCTTTTGTTCGTGTAGTAAATATTCTAAATACGCATATTTTCAAATAAATAAATATCTACGAAAAAACTATCACCGAATCCATTGTAGTACGGATGTACTTTGAATGCAATCGTTCGTAGTTATTCCAAAAATCTTCGAAAATCGAGCTACGATGGGATAGAGCTGCTTAATTGACATTTCATTAACGACGCCATCTAGTTCCAATATCTATTGAGGAGGTTGAGTCAGATGATCTCTATTTAATTTCCAGTTAAAAAGTTCAAGCCTCAAAGTATGCAAAATATTTAAAAAAAAAAAAAACGACAAAATTTTGGGTGATCTTAGCCATATAAGTTTTTCAGCCACCTATGATTCACGATGAATATTTTCATGTAAATCGCAAAAAGATGCTCTTCACCTTTAATTTATTTGTAGTAGGAAGCAGACCGATACCGAGCAAGAGCGAAACAACTTTCCAGGAAAAGTGTAACTGCTTCTTTTCTAACTTCCATTTTGATTGACGAATTATGCAAAATGCATCAAAAATTTCATCTGTTTCGGTCTACAATCCCTTTTTAATTTTGCTAATTTTTTTCAAGGCAAGCAGTTGCAAACATTCGAGTGTATTTCTGTAAGGAAAAAACTTTTAACAAAAATCGTTAGTTGACGTAAAACTATAGGTTCCTCAATTAGTAGTACAATGTCACTGACATTTGTACATTTTTTCATTAAAGGAGAACTTGATTGTTCATCTCTATTGAAATCATTCATTTCATTTCATATTTCAGGAAATACACTGCGTAATTTCTATCCTTTTTATCCGAATGTGGCTAACACGAATTATGCGCGTAATGCTCCTATTTTTCGAGCACTTTGTGCATTGTGAATAAATACAAGTGAAACCCCTTAGCCCATAGACGTCAAAATACGGCACAGCTGAGATCACCTGATGTAGCAACCCTTCCCATTCTTGTGTCATTCACTGAACGAATTTCTAGGTCTGGCAGTTAATAATGGCCATTTGACATTTAATATCAGCCGCCGCCATCTTTAATTCAGGAGACTTCTCACTTATATTCATTCACAATGACTTTGTGAATATAATGAGATCTCGATATCTGTTTGTAATTGTAGGAGAAATTCGACTAAACATCGAGCTATGGTGTGAGCGCCAAATTACTATTTTTATGTGGATTATTGGATATTAAATTTAAATTTTTAAAATTTCGCAAACTTAGGTGCACATACATTGACATATATCTCGATTCGATGGCGAAATTTCAATCAATACATTTTCCAAAAATTGCGATCTTAATCAAATCAAAGTTACCGAAGTTTTAATTGGAGTATCTTGGAATGGCAAACAACCAAAAATCCGCAAAAGAAATTAAGTTTAATAATTAAAATCCAAAACGAAGCAGTTTATTAACGGATACATTGTATTTTTAATGTGCTTAGCGAATGAGCATTAGATAGCAAATAAAAGAGAGAGAAAAAATTTGCAAATGAAATTCGATGATGCTGTTTTCTTGCTTTGAATTTGTAAATAAACATTCACACCTATGTGCATACAAAAACACACAAAACATGCATACCTACATACATAAAAAAACAATCACTACTCTGTTCATTCGCAAGTGATTTAACTTTTCTGCAAAACTCCAACCATCTCCACAAACTGGGTTGACCAGACGGCTAGAAAAACATCGGTCGTACGGCCCCGGTCCTATGGCATTTGGTTTGTTTGCCACACATTTTTTGTTTACTATTCCCCGCCAACAAATGGTTGGTACCTATGTGTGGCCAGGGGAGACCAACAGTTGGTTGGTTGGTTGGTTGGTTAGTTGCTACTGTCTGTTGTTTAATTGCAGTTGCGTTGGCTAAAAAATTGCTCGCGGCACTTAATCGTCGTGGTTGTTGTGGTCACAGCGGTTGGTTTGCTTTGCTTGGGTTGGTTGGCTAAAATCGGTTTAGCTTGTACGCTATTATTATTGTCGTTGTTGTTGTTTAATATACATATTTATAGGTAGAGTTACAGTTATCGAAGTGAAGTGAATGCACTGCTTCCAATTTGGTAGAAAATGTGAAAGGACGAAATGTCAAAAGCATGTAGTACTTCGGTATACACGTGTTGTTTATGTGTGTGTGTGTGTGTGTATGTATATTTACAAAGCACGCGTGCGACTATAGTCGTTCGGCCGCAAGTCACATTGCGGTAGTGTTACTTGTAATTATCGTGCAAAAAATTGGGCGACTAATATCTAAAGAGCGTATTCCGGGATTAGTCTCAATCGGGTACAATTGATCGTAAATTGGACAAATGCAGGGATGATAAATTACACGGTGCTACAAAACGAAAAAAAAATGCACACACCTTCCAAGTGGCCGTGTCTGGTCGGGTGGTTCACAAAAATGTGTTTGGAAATTTTCAAATTCTCAAAAATTCATAAAAAACTAATTTGGCATGACCTCGTCTACAATACAAACTTTCTTTCTTTTAATTTTTTTTTTAGCTATTTCAGGTGTTGATATATCTTTCAAAAGAAAAATGTTTGCACTTTTTATATCAATAATGGCTTTCGCGAAAATGGTGTGAATTTGTGAACGAAATTTGCAATCATTCTGAAATTTACACAATTTTTTTTTTTTTTTTTTTTAATTTTCAACTTTGATATCTCCTTTTTCTACAACTTTACAGGAAAGCACGACCTCTATTAGGTCACTTGTAAAGTGTATTTTCACTGTAGCACAGTGTTATATTTTTGAAATTGAGCCAAATGTCAGACAAAAAATGTAACAAATTAAACAAAAACGCACCAATTGTTTTTTTTTTTAATTTTCAATAATAATTATTTCAAATATATTTGTAAATTGGCTTATAAAAAAATAAGATTAATAAAAATTAAAAATCAAATTGGAAATCAGAAGTTTATTTTCCAGAGAAAAGATGATCCAATTATTTAAATATGTACGGAGAAATTTCGAAGTTAATACACTCATAAGATATTGAATTGTATTAGGTTTCTTTTTTGCAAATAATAAACTCGAAACATAATTTGTGTAACTTAGTTTTCGAAGGTCCTAAGAGGGATCAGCCCAAAAAGATCGTCTAAACAACAAATAATATAAAAATAAACAAATAATGCATTCTAATTTAAAGAATTGACTATTTAGATAGAAGTTAGTTATTTTTGAACAAGTTCCATTTCATATATTTGAAGAAACTACTCTCAAAACACATTAATCAATTCTTTTTCTTCTGATATTCGTTACACCTCCAAGTTCGAAAAAGGTTTCTGCAAATTTGAATTCATGATATGAAAAATTGGGAAACGGAGAAAATTCTCTGAAAGCTGTGATTCAGAATAGGAGTGGCATTCTTTTGTTTTTATTAATCAGACTATTTTTCCTTTTCTTTTATAAATTTTTATCACTTTTTGTAATTTCGACTTTGGATTGTTTTTTTGCAATCACAAATAAAAAGCGGGAAGGTTGTAATCTTTTAAAACCAAACTGATCATCTCATCCAATTCTGTACAAGTTTGTCAGATGTGTTCTGAAATTCGAATCACTTGAAATCGACTCGATTTCGAAAATCTTCTTTCTTTACTGAAACTAACCAAGTAACCAAATTTCATTATATAAGAATACTCCTTCTATTTTTCCCCTCTGTGCCCCGTAGGCATTCTAAGCGATCATCTCATTTTGTTGTTGTAACAACTTAAAAATCCTATAACAAATTTTGCACTTGTCTGGATATAAATTCAGGTCGTTCTAACATCGTAGACCCGACTTTCGAGGGAGCGACAGAAAATCTCAGCTGTGTTCGCTGAAAAATTCGTCAACTATTATAAAGAAACAAAATTTTGGTGAATTGTGAAATATTATTTCTTTAAAAAGAAAAAAAGCTGGGAAACGAAACACGAACGAAAAATTTGTGCTTACATTGCATCGCAAAATTAAGTGCATTAGTAGCATTGATATTAGTTGTAGACATTGTTTTTGTATCGAATAATTTGCGCAAATTGTCAGTTCTGGTTAGAAATCAAATGATAACCTACGATTGTACAATAAGGGAATTAGTTTGGTATCGACGAATTTCATTAATTTTGAAAATATATAGATAGAAATGAATAGTAAATTTTAAGTGAGTAAGCGTCAAATGTAAATGAGAAAACGCTAATGGAAAATAGTCAGAATAGTCAGTTGCAAATAAGAAAATTAATTTTAAACGAGAAAATGTCAATTGAAAATGATAATAGCAAATTTGAAATTAGAAAGCGCCAATTGAAATTGAGAAAGCGTCAAATGTAAATAAGAAAATGTCAATTGAAAATGAGAATAGTCAGTTGTAAATGAGAATGCGGCAAATGGGAATGAGAAACTTATTTTTATACATATTTTTCAAAATATAATGAAAACAAAATTTTTTTATGTGCTCACCGGCATATCTCGATTGGTGATTGATTGCATGCGCATGGAACGATGATGCCTGTGGAAATGCTCTTGCCCATTCTCCTCCACGAAGTTTTTTAAACACTAAAGTCGCATATTATTTCGCATTGATATTTTACGCATCTCATTTTCGACTATAGCTTCCTGAATTACAATTCTAATTTTCAATTGACGTTTTCGCATTTTAATTTGACCCTTTCTCATTTACAATTCATTTGACGCTTTTCGCAATTTCAAATGACTAATCTTACAATTGAAAATGGTAGACAATAGTAGCATTGACAATCAAAACGCCTACACATTTGGTCTTCATTACCCGTCAAATTTATCTAAATCTCACTGGCTGATATTGCAACGTAAACTACATACGATAATCCAAATATAGATATATATAATATGTACATATATGCCGGATATGATAGCAGCATGATAGCAGACAAATTTCATATGTATGTAAGTCAATAACAGAAATGGAATTCATACGCACAAATCTACATATCAAATACGTGACAGGTTTCTGACCAACTGGCTAGCTGGATGTGGCACAACTTAAAAAGCTCACAAATGAAGTCTATAAATCTTTAGCACTTTGGTCGTTCGTCCAAAAGTAGACATTCATTCCATCAATTGGCAACACAGCGACGGCGGCGGCGGCTTAATACATTTAAATAAACTAAATGAAAGTACAAATGCACGTCCGTCCATATGAGTGTTACGGGGGAAAATGATTTACTCATATGATGGAGAACTGTTGCGAGTGTGGCGAGAAGAAAGGGTGTACTGTGCGACTAACAGACATTTGCCAATATCCGCATGCAAATCCATCGCACTAAGTATGTACAGTCACTCACAAAAGTAAGCAAGCTGTGATTGTTTTATGATATTCAAAATGATTTCCTGTCAAACACTGTTCGTTAATTTGTATAAAAATATAGAGCATGACTATAGTTAGTTCTATAGTTATGGAACACCATAAATATCGACAATTTTTTATTATCTACTTATACTTTATTCAATTTTAATAATTGTTTTTTTTTATAAAAATATAGTTCATTCTACAACAAGAACTGTTTAAATTTAAGTCTTGACCCTTTCTCAAATGGGGTAAGAAATTCAGCAGAACTTAGTCAAATTTTTATATCACAATCAAAGTGCCAGTTTCAAGTGGCTACAAATTACCTTTTATTTTTAGTAATGGTTTTTTTGTGACGTTTTTCCGCAAATTCGTCTTTATAACGCATGATCGATTTTTTTATATGGAAAAATCAGCAAAACAAATGTTTACTTGTATTTTTGAAACTTTGTGAATCGCCTAATTGAAATTCATTCCAACAGGTGACCCAAAATAAATGAGCCATTGCTCCTTCTATATTTTTCAATTGAATGCGAAGAAAACTGTGAGTTTTTTTTAACCTCTATTAGGGCATTTAGTTTTTTATTACATTTATTATTTTATTTATTACTCATAGTTCGCTTCTAAAGTTAATAGGTTTTAGCTTTACTACGTCGACACTGTGATCATCCCTTTCTGTGCTATCGTTTTAGTATTGTAAATGTCGGCACTCATTTCCATTTGGTTATTTGAGCATAAGTCAGATGATCAGACTTGCGATATCAACCAACCCCTTAAACGTAAGCCAGCCAAAGCACGGCAATTTTGCCCACACAAGTTGCTATTGGCGTTCGTGTTTCGTCCAAGTCGGTTAGCGGGACTTCGGCTCCATCACAATTGATTAGAGTTGCGGGTTCATCATCTCCAACAGTTTCCGTCCCACCACCATCTTCAGTGTATACCAATGCCACCTCTATAAGTATAAGTGTACTCTTGACGTCGGTCGTCAGGTCTTGAAACCTTTCGTAAGCCACTATAACTTCTAATATAATTTTCGGGTATCTTATCTGCCGACTAGCAAACCAAGCTCTTCGTAATTGCGCATCTCTCTCTTTTTCTCACAGAAGATAAGCCTTGCTTCCTTCTTCATCTCTCGCACAGTTCACGTTGTTCCCGACCGCAGAGTGGCGCTGGAGGCAGCGTCTTTCCTGCTTATTATAACTTTTGAATTTCAAGTAAGATGTCTTTCTTAAAGGCTTCCAGAGTTCAGGGTTTATTTTCATAAACTCGACAGTAAGAAGTCTGGGTGGCATAAACTCAATATCAAACGGTCTGGAGGACTATACCATTCTATAGTTCCTTGGTGCAAATTCAAATAATGTTTACTCTATGAATCTCATAACTGATCTGAAAATGATGTGAATCATTTTCAAAAGTTATTCCATGTTTCAATAGGATCATTTATATTGGATCACCTAAATACTAATATCAAACTGTGTACAATAAAAAGCAGGTAAATTCAAAAAACTTATATTACAAATTTTTCCAAGCGAATTTTTATAAATTTATAATTTTATTATAAATATATTATTATGCTGATTTACAACGAAAGTTTAAAGAAGTATTGCAGTCTCATACCTTATATTCAAACATAGTTAGTTCAAAATTATTTATTATTTTTGGATTACTACCTTTACTGGTTTCCCAAGAATCGGTTAATGTTGAATGAATTTTTTGCCTCTTAAACTAAGTTCCAAAAGGTTAATAGATGTATTGCTTTTTTATGAAGTGTTTCGTTTCGTTTCGTTGAAATATGAATATATGGGTGCCAAACCATTCGTGTCGCTAGGATATATATTTTAAAGTGGGCGTCCACCTTTTTTAAAAGTCAAAATCAATTCGATTACACACGAGGATATAAAATATTAAAATATGAATGTCAAACTGTTCGAACAAGGCGAACAGCCGTATTTTTGAGAGGGTGTGACAGTATGTACATATATATGTACATACATACATATATAAAAATGTAGCCGTTTTCTTTGCGACAAGTTAGCTCTACTAACTAATTAACGGATTCCAACCAAATTTAGACAAAATATTCGTTAGGCACCTGGTACGGGTATAGGGTATTCAGGAAAAAAGTAGTTAATCTGATTTTGATGAAATTAGGAATATACATATGCTTCTGGTGCGACGAGAAGTAGTGGCGCTAGAGTCTAATTATTCAAAAAATTCTTATTCTATACATATAAAAATGTAGCCGATTTCTTTGTTACATGATTTGTTACTTGTCTAAAAAAACGATAAACGGAAAGCCGATATTTATTATCCGATATTGATAAAACTAGAAACGTGTAAAGAGAATGCGACGAGAAATAATTTTTTTCTTTATAAAGTTCATGGCTTATAAAATTAAATATTTTTTGAAAATGAACGAACACGAAAAACATGAAAAACATTTTGAATCACAGCACACTTAGTTTTGTGAGTAACTGAATATGTTCGTATGTGTGTATGTGTGCGTGAATGCGAATGTGGTTTATGTTGGAACAACTCTTCTCTTTCGGCTTTATTTTATTGTTACTCTGGACTTTTGTTGTTGCTTTATGAATTTTGTAGAGTAAATTAATTTATTCGTCGACATGTGCCACTTTAGTGGGTTGTTTTCTGTTGCTGTTGATGCTATTTGTTGCCTGCTGTCAGTGTCAATTTTCTCTGTTGCTGTTATTGTAGTGGTAGGCTTAAGGTTTTCAGTTATTATTGTATTATTGCGCAAATTATTAGGTTTTTAAATACTGTAATGGAAATTTGTCAAACAACAAGGACAATTATAAATTCATACATTCTTATACATATACTTATGTATGTATGTTGGTAGTATATATGTATGTATGTAGATAGGTGTAAATGGCTAAATGGCTAAATGGCTGAGTGCCCAAACAACAGCCATTGAAGAGATTCATTTGCTATTTCACATTCGTGATTATTAACGAAATGCCTATGGATGCATATGGATATTCATACTAACAAATTCGCACACATATGTACATACATATATACATACGGGCATCTACATATGTAAATGGCTATTTATGCCATTTCAGGTATGCTTATGAATATTTCTTGTTTACTGGATTATTATTATTATGCGAAAACATCATTTGCTGTTATGTTATTTGGAATTTTCCAGCAATTAGCCTTGTTTACATTGGACGTGTGTTTTACATATAAATTTCTATATACCAAAATATTTCTATGCATCGGTGCATGCCATGACGTAGAAGGTATATTTTTATTTAGCAATTAAATGTTCACTTTCTGTGAGAGAAGTTTATATCTAGATTTATTTGGTTGAAAGGTAGATGTAGTTTGATGCCATTTTGCAGTTCATAGATTAAACTTTGTAAATATCATATTCATGCAAATGGATTTGAATAAGTGCAAAATTATAAATAAGTATGGAGGGGAGGTGTGTTGTGTACATTATCAACTTATGTGTATATTTAGTATTTTAAAAATTAAACCATTACCACTAAATGTGGCAGAGTATCTACTTATTTGCTTAGATCAATAAGGGTACAAAATGCTATTGGAGAAGAAATGAAAGAGTAGTAGGTTCACGAGACATGTAAAGGAATTCAATGCGAGCGATATCAGTAGGAAGTTTTAATGTTCACTCTTTTTACTATACTGAGAAAATGAGACAAAAAGTTTTACTGTATGCAGAATTCAATGTGTACGCAACGTTTAAAGAACATTACGCCATATAAAGTTTCTACAACCGAAGCTAACAGAAACATTTTCAAAACACCAACGAGCTAATTATTAGGTTATAATAATTATAATGACTTTTATTAAGTAAATCCATGTACCTACATTATATCATAACACGATATATGGAGTTAAAAAAAAGCTGAACCAGGGACCATAATCATTATGAGCTTTATCAAATAAATTAATATTTCCTCATTATTTTAGAAGTTTTAAACTTTCGTTCAATATTAATCAAGTAATTTTGAGTTTTATTTTAATACTTACATTGTGAAAGAAATCTGCTTCGGCATTCATTGATTCATTGTTAGATCAATATTCCCCGACTGTAATAGTTGGACTAAAGGAGTCCCAATCCTTTACCACAGATATGTATACTGTTACACAGATGGATCAAAAACAAATGAGGGTCGGGTATAGGTATATGTATGTATGTATGTAGCTGTAGCTAAACTCTCCACAGCGAAAGGCATTTGATTAAGGCTGATGTTCTAACAATCTTGTATTAACCTTGAGAAAGGTTTGAAGGGTGCTTTTATAACAATAGCCAAGATAGCCAAGCGATCATTAAGCATCTATCGACTCGAAATTTTTCTTCCTACGACATTCTCGCCGCAGTTGGCGAAAAGCAACATAGTGTGTTGGGTACTTTGCCACAGTGGAATTGCAGGCAACGAGAACGCAGATTAGCTAGCAAGGCAGGGAGCATCCACCACTTTCTTGTGACCTAAACCCTTTTGTGGTCTCAGCTAATCAACAACCAAGAGGATGATACAAAATTGGGTAGACTCAGCGTAAAATGAGTACTGAGGGGAGATGGGTGGCCTCAGGTGGTTGGCAAAACTCTTCGAAGTCCCTTTTTTGCAAAGGCGACGTGAATCATCTGAGTAGGGTTGACCTAAGGCTGCTCCTGGGTTATCTTACCGCCCACAATGATATGCGGTAGCTCGTGCAAAGATTATTTGGGCCTGCCTGGAGAAATGGGATTCTTGGAGGACGACAGCCGATGTGAGTATCCGACTTTGGCTGAATTAATACAGATGTTTATAGGAACAAGTGTAGCAGATCGCTCGAATGTCAGATGTGGGACTTCGAAGGACATTATTGCCTTAATTAGGGAGATGCATGATCTTGCGCTTTTAGGTGGTAGGGGTGCGTGGAAAGAATAGAAAATACCATCAAGTTCGTTGTGTCCTTTCGCTCGTATGGAGCTAGAGGTTATTTATTATTAACGATGCCAAAATTGAGTTCAATTTCTATTAAATATCGGCTTTATTATTGTCCAAAAATGGAAATTAGACCAGAGCGACCGTCTGTCCGCGTTTGGCAAACATTTTTTTGTAAAATTTAAAATTCATTTATTGCCACTTTATATCTAATATTGTCCCAAAATTGAAAAAGTTGATAAAATTTTGCTGGGATGTCAGCCTCAGCGCGTTTTTACCGTTGAAATTAAAAAGTATTATAAACGACTGTATATTAACCAAATATTTGAAGTCACTAAAATCACTACCCAAATGAAAATTAGCCCATATTATTTCAGTAAGCGTCACTAATGTGCTCTTCTCTCCTTTCACCTAAGAAAAATTTATCGCTGTTGATTTGTGAAACAAACGTCTATAATGCTGGTAACAAAAAGAGCAAAATTAAAACCATTAATTATAAATAATGAATTTTTTACGATTTTTTTAGCACAGTGCCAATAGCAACCACACATCTGCATAGCTATGGAGATTAATACAATAATTTAGATCAACATACTAAAATCGATCTGTTTACCAACGGATTAAGTTGCAAATGGGTCACGGGTTGTTGTTTGCTTATTGAGGCGCCTTTGCTGCTATTAATTTTATTTTCAACAAGTAACTATTTACACGGGCACACATCACATAATTAATATGCAGATAATTATGATTGATGAATATTTTTAATGGTTTTCAGATACAAAAAGTGAGATGTAAGGTTTTTCCGAATACCTTTTACCAAACTTTTTTTCGTGATCGCTAAATTTGTATATAAAATAAAATAAGTATTACTTCTATAAAAAAATGTGCCTTATAAATTAAAACTAAAATGCAACAGATACGAAATATGTGCAATGCCACAAGCAAACTAAATTCAATAAATCCAATGAGAGTCGGCAAACACCCCATTGATTGCAAGTACAAATTGAGTGGAAGGAAAATAGTTTTCAGAAAATGAGTCACACTCTCAATGCCGATCAGTAATTGAAAAGAAATGCCAGCAAAAACACAAAGTTAATTGAACGGTGACACAAGCAGAAAATATTCATTCTATTCCAATTTTTTCCCCCATTTATTCTTTTTGAATTTGCATCAAAGTCTAGGTTTTTTTTTATATTTTGATGTTGTGAGCAAATGTACAAATTGTAGCGATTTATGCCCAAGCCTGGAGTAGTAAATAGAGATGCTGGCCGTATCCCAGTAAGAAAACTATACCGAGGAAATTTATCTGATTGCTTTTTATTTAAGAACAATTACGGTGGGCTGAATCAAACTGAGGTTTTAAGTGAAGCGAAGTAGGTCAAGTGATAATAAAGTGTGCTAACTGCCTTCCGAGGACGAAAAGGATATCAGAATTGAGTAGATATTCAAAAACTAAATAGCTTCAAGCGATTTAGCTTTTCATAGGCCATTAGTTGAACGGGAAATTGAAATACTAAAATTTGTCAATCCGGTTTACACGAGGCTATTTTCAGTTGGACATAAATTCCAGGGCAAGTAACATCCACAAATTATAGAAAGTTTTTCTAATAGCGGTCGCCCCTCGGCAGGCAACCGCAAACCTCCGAGAGAATTTCTGCCATGAAAAAACTTCTCACAAAAACCTTCGCCGTTCGGATTCGGCGTAAAACTATAGGCCCCTCATTTTGTGTTACAACATCAAGACGCCGACCACAAATTGTAGGAGAAGTTCGGCCAAAATCGCTTAAGCGGTTGTAGCGCCAATTAAGTAAGTAAGTAAGTAAATTCCGTACCTTTATATGAAATTCGTTCGCCAAGATTTCGTTCAAAACAAAACTCGAATATATCTATCTAGTCCTTATGCCATATGCTACACAAATCTGACTTATTTTTATTTAGAAGGCTTTTTGTTTTAAATCATTGCATATTCGTTACTTTGTGATTTTTATTTTCTCGATAAAAATTATCGTTATTTTTGGACTTACAATTTTTCGATCAAGTTTGATAGTTGTTTTTTTTTAATTTTTATTTTTTAAATAAAAAATAATCGTTAGTCTTGGATTTACAATTTTCCGATCACAATATACACAAACAAATTTGTCGCCGGCGAATATATTAAGTTTTATTATAGTAAAAAAATATCACAAAATTTCGATCAAATATGATCGAAAAATAGAAATCCAAAAAAAAAAACGATTATTTTTGATCAAAAAAATAAAAATCTCAAAAGAACAATCTAACTTGATAACTTTGATCGATAACTAAAAATTAAAAAATAACACGCAAACCTGACCGAAAAAATAAAAATCCTAGAATAACGAAAAAGTAAAAACCACAAAATGACAAGTAAATAATGTTTTTTTTTTTTATAGAAATTATAATCGCTACGGTCCCTGATTTAAATGAAGATACACTGCATTCTCAGTTTTAATCCGTCACGTAAGTTTTTCGTGATACTCGTATTGACCTAGAAAGTTTATGATTTTGATAAAATTTGAAGTGATATCTTTGCCATAAAACATAACATAATTTAATTTTTGGTACTTCCTCGGTTTTATATTTTTATTTTATTTGCTTTGAATAGAAATTGATTAAAACGGATGAGCTATTTTCCAAATGAATTTGAGCCTACGCCAGTCACCTATCGCTAATCGAAATAACAACCAAAGTGTTTGAATATTTTTTCTATAGTACTCTGGGCTTAAGACGTACAATTTTCTTTTGGTTTGGTGACCTTTAGTCAAATTATTTCAGTCGCCTAATTGAAGCAAAATAATGAAATAAGCAAATAGGAGATACGAAACTCTTTGCCTCGTAAGAGTATTTTTTATAGCATTTGCCAATAGCGCTACTAAATCAATACGCAAGTGTGGACATTTATTGTGGAGCTTTCGGTGATTTTCTCACTCAGTAAAACACGCAAAACTTTTAAAATTTCAACAGTGATGTATTCCGGTGGTGTTATTATTTTTTATAATGACAAATAAAATGGTTTTTAATTTTGAACACTGCCATTTAGTTATCTTGGTGGATTTTATTTATAACCAACCATTGGCTGCTCAGTTTTCGCGCATCAGCTGTTCATCGCTCCCCTGATTCGGTTTTATAGCCGCCTAGAATCACAAACTCATGGGACGCTCTCAGATGTCGAATGAGAGAGTTTCGTCTCATATTATCTTTGCCTCTAGTGTCATGGAAAGAGGCTGCCTAGGCCTAAATAGTTGTATGATTTCCACTCCCTCTGATCTGATGGGATTGGAAATATGATGAGCACTAAATCAGTTTTTGGACTAGCCGGTAAATAGTTTTATTGTTTTTCAAAATATCCACCAAAACGATTTATACACATTTGGATACGCTCAAATCAGTTAGGGAAGCGTTTCATTGATCCTTACAGTAAGTAACGTCGGTACCGCAAAAATAGGGTTTTATGTTCGCAAACAAAAATAAGCCATCATATCGATGTATTCTCGGTTTTTTGAGAGCTCGCATAGGTGAAGACTGATTCGTCGGTTTGAGTTTTTTTTTTTCTTAATTGACCCAAGAGTTTTGTAAAACAGCAGGTTGTGTACAACGCAGATTTGTCGATTTTATATCCTTCGAAGCGCACCGTGGGACACATAACACGACCATTTGTTACGAAATGATACCAGATGGAAAAAGATTCGTTAGGGTTTTCTCTTTTAAAAATATCCATATAGTTGATTGATATATCTAAGTTTCGTCACCTGTTACAATGTCCTTATGAGTCACATGAGGATCTTCCAATCGTCTCGATGTTCATCGGCGAGCAAGAACTTCATCTCTATAAGTCAAAACAGTTTTCGATGAAAAAATCGACGTCAATGGTCGAATGCAATAAAAAGAGCTCATGAAAAAGATTTTGCAAAATATTAAGTATTATTCAAATTATCTCAACATTTTTAAGCAGTCCTGTGTACTACGTCTCACTATTTCCACTATTTCCATTTTGTATACTTTGTCTTCAAGTGTGATATATAATATTTGTGTCTCTGACTTTTTACAAATAAATGAATTTTCCCTGCAATTACCCACGTAAACTCATCGGTTTTCTAACTGGGATTCATTTCATCGCCGTTTGTGTGGCTCTTTGATTATTGGATGTCGTCTTTTTATGGTCATTCAAAAGCAATTTACAATTTGATCCTTTTGCTTGGTGACTACAAAAAAAAAATGTATACAAATATTGTACGCGCCTTTGGTATTTAAATTTTCTTTTTTTCTTTAATTTTAATTCGAAAAAACCGCATTTGGCATTTGTTCAGGCTGAATACGACAAATAATTTTGTATACATATGTACAAAAAAAACTTTTGTTCTATGGAGTATCATATACATCAGTATGAGAGTATTTCTATTATATATTAGGGCGGACCAAAACCGCATGGAAAAAAACAGTAACAGTTACAGTGCCTGTTTTTAATCAAAAAATATTTGGATGCCGCTTAAAACGCTCACAGTTTCTTTTGGAAAGAACTTCCATATCTATCACTTATGTCACATATGAGATCAAATTAATTTGTTCAATGAAATTGCATCGGTTGCATGACAAGAAAACTACAACAGGTGAAAATTCACGAGGGCTTTGTAATATTAAAAACAGAATATTCATTTGAAAACAAAATTTAAATTTGATTTCAAAAAAATATTTTCTATCAAAATTATTATTCGCTTAATTCAGCACTTTAACCGCACAATATTGCACCTTAACCGCAAAATCTCCAACAACTCCCCCGTGAGGCTTTGAGCCATCCGTGTAAACATGGATTATTCCACTTTTTTCTAACCGCATTCAGTCTACACTCTTCCCTTTCGGGCAGCTGGGTCATGAATTCGGTTTCGGTTGAGCCGGTCGGAAGCGTGTAGTCAGTCAGCATAAGCAGTTCCGTGAGTTTGACCTTTATTGAACTATGCCCGATGTAAGGATGTGCCCATTTCCTTATTGAATTTAGTCTAATGGCGTTAGTGTATGCAACTTTATTAGCATATGGGTCTACGAGGAGGACATTGAGTAGCGCACTAAGCGCCTTGGTGGTTGTCGTTTTTATAGCACCTGTAATTAACAGAGAGGCTATCCGCTGAACTTTCTCTACTTTCTTAATATTTACTTTCTTAGCGAGAGCGGCCCACCAGACTACCGTACCATTAAAAAGGATTAGTCTCACCATCCATCTTGGGTCCTAAGCTCCATTTCTTGTCGTGTCTTTGCGGAACTTTGCGTTAACGTTGGCCCCCTAATTTAGTTTCTAATCTAAGATCAGGCCCAGATACTTGACTTGTTCAAGTTTTAGCAAGCTGTCGATAGCGATTTTTTAACAATAATTTGGCTTTGGAAGTTTTCTGTGAACACTACTCAGATTATAAATATTTAAGTTTTCCACATTGACACTCAGACTAAAGTGAAACATTCCAACATCTCAATAACAAGTAGAAGAAAATAAATTAAAACGATAATAACATCAGCGAAAAGGCTTATGAATGTTTATTAGATACAAGCACGCAGAGGAATGAAATTAAAGCAATACGTTAAGGCAAATATAACACACAAAATTTGAATGATAACTATAAAAAAAAAAATGGTGAAGAAATATATAAAGATCAATTGCAACGAAAGTCATAAGATGCGCTCGTCAAGTCACAAGGCGTGACAAGTAAAATGCATAAATAAATAAATAACTATACAGGTGAAACTAACTAGCTAAGTATGTGAGTATCATGCTGGCTTTTGGCAGCTAGCTACCCGGAGGGTGTTTCATGCCTTCTGCCTTGTCTTTTGTTGGTCTTGGTCTTGCCGCCATTCGAGTTGTTAATGTCTTCATTATGTTAAGTGTGAAAATTGAAATTAAAATAAAAGCGCACTCATGTAAAAAAAACAACAACACACATTCCAATTGAAGCGTCAAAGCTTCCCTCGTTTATATGCAGTTTTAAGCTGCGATAACGGTAACAATTCAAATCAACGCCGTTCGGCTGTCAGCAGCACGACCTACGTCAATGCCAATGAAGGTAAAGTGGAATGATCGTGGTGTATTAAATTAATTCGAAGGGAGGGCATGCCACTTCTACCCAAGCACCACATTCCCAGTTATTCTCTCTCTCTCATTTTGTGTTCAAATGTTTACATCTACTTTGAGAGTAGTGATTTTTTTTTCGCATGGCTTATAAAAACAAACCGGGTTAAAACACGTGCGACAAGCTGGCAATGCAGTGCGAATGTTAGGCCACAACATGCTCTTTGGCAAATGTCTTCAGAGAACTTGGCTAGAGAGCCTAGCTTGACGCCGTGTGCTTTAATTCGTGTTTTGTGCCGCTCAGTATGTCGTCTTGGCTTTTTTTTGAGTAAATTCACTTTCAATTCTGCTAGTTTGGCTAAGTTCAAGCTGATCATTGCAAGCTATTTGAAATCAGTTTTACTGCGCGAGTTGAAAAGTGAAAACGTAAGCTCGGTTATTTGGTAGCCGTTTGAAATTGTGAATATTTTTAAGTATGCCAAATTTTTTGGTGATTTCAACGACATATTGTTATTTATTAAAAAAAAAAAAAAACCTACGCTTCCACGGTAGTTTTGCATTTTTTTACGTGTAACTATAATTTTTAAGTGAATGAATTTAGACAACGAAACTGTGAAAATAATAATATCAAAATACTACAATAAATTGAGAAATGTGAAAATTTCCAAATATTTTAACGACGAAAATATCATGCATAAAAATTAATGTAAAAAATTATGAAAAATATCTGCTGCTTAGCAACTGTGAGCGGCATATCCTTACCAAGGAAATTTTTTGTGAACTAATACTCCTTTATATTATTAGATAAAAAGCAAAAAATTTTGAAATTATCGGCTTTTTTCAGTTTTTTTTATATAAAATGATATAAAAAAATTTAAAATTTTTAATTTTCTACAAAATTTATAAAATTTCACGAGTTTTCATCGAAATTACAAACTCTTTAATTTACATTTCTAGCAACCAAGTTTTTAGCTTACTCAATTCAGTAAAAATTTCCGTTGATTTAAATGATTTTTTTTAAATTAGCGTCCATAAAAAGAATTTCGAAAATATCTGAATTTTTTTAAATTTACGTAAATTTTTTTTTAAATTTCTGTAAAACTTAAAGCCTTGATTTACGTTTTTATTGTATGTCTTATGGAAATTCTGTTGTTGTTTATGGATATTTAGTTTTAACGAAAATTTATGATTTTTCAAATTGCTTTGCTTGTGGAGGATATGAAATCAGTTTGATGTAGGTAGGCTGGATTTTCACTGACATTGGGTGGGCCTATTTACATACATAATCTTTTAGAAAAATATTTTTCTATAATTTCTGATGTTACTAGCCCCGGCCAGGATTTGAACCTGGGACCCACCGAATGAAACGCGCACACGCTACACACTCGGCTACGGCGGCCGATCTAATGAAATCAAATAATAAAGGAAATGTAAAAGATGGGCCTTGGAATGAGGACCGGTAGTTATAGACCTTACAGCAAACTTCAAACTTCGCGATGGGCAAATGGTTCGCAGCGTTTTAGGTCGAGATATTAGGATAATAGGGCTAATATTTTTTAAATTCATTTAACATTTTTGAAAATCTCAAAAACCCTCACCAAACTGAATACTACCCCGAAGCTTGTTAAGGAGTGTTCTGCCTAGCTGCTGGTCTACTGATAACACAATTATGTTGTGCCGGGTACTTAACCTCTTGGGAATCCGAGAATCTAACGAAGTCACCGACTTACTGCTAGCAAGGGGAGAATTACAGAGCGGATAAAGTTATGGTGAGGTGATGTAAATTGGAATAATCTTTAGAACCTTAGATAGGGTAGTGAAATTTGAAACTACGAACCGCTAGATAGAGTCTGGTTGTAAGCAATTTACCTAACCGGCCGCTAAACATTGCATTTTCACCGGCTGGGTTTGAGAAGCGAGTTCGAATATCGACTGTGCGAGAGAGGATGATAAAAGATCTGAGCATATTTTATATTTAAGATCACCCTTGTTCAGCTTCAACTATTTTATAGTTAAGCCCCTAAAAGTTGGGGATAAGAACCCTCTAGTGTTCATTAGGCAGGATAAAGAAACTGTACATCTACTACTGAGATTTTAAAGGCATTATAGATCCCAGTTGGTCATCTTTACTGCTTCATTCATTTTTTCTCTCGAAAGATATTTTCTTATCTAGAAGTAAAGCTTAAGAAAAACCTCAATAAGATATAGTACTCAGAATATGTAGCTCTGATCAATCTGATACATACAGTATGAGCATTAGGATGCCTCACTTCCGATACAAAAATTATCGATATTGTTTTTCCAACGGAATTACAAATGTTTTTATATTTTAAAACTTACAAACAAATATTAAAACCGATGAGAAAATTTTTAAAAATATTTTGGAAAAATAATACCTTCAAAAATATTTTTTTTTATATTGAATTTTTTTTATAAAAAAGTTTCTAAATTTTTTACCGAAATATTAAAAAAAAAACCAAAATAATATTTCGGAAATATATTAGGAATGAAGTTTTTTATGAATACGTTTTAAAAAATATAAAAAAAAAAATATTTCTGAAAAATATTACCTCCAAAAATGAAGTTTTTTTTATATTACAAAAAAAAAAAAAAGTTAATTAAGATGATAGAACAGTTTTAGCAGTTTGTTAGGCGGAAAAAAATTAAAAAAAAAACTATTTTTATTTATAAAAACAACTCAATTCCTATAGGTATTTTGCAATCGGTCCAGTTCACGAGAATCTTAATATTTTGCCGAAATATTTTGGAGGAAGTTTAAAAAAAAGTAAATTTTCTAATTCCGGTTGAAAATACGCAACGTTTTTTTTTTGTGAACCACCCTAATGTACGTTATATTCATATAAAAAAAATTATGTCAAAAGATATTGACCAGTTTTGAAAATTTTGTATTCTTTTATTTAATTTTAATTATTTTTTCCAAAAAAAAAATACCGATAATATTAAAAAAAATTAATGTTAGTAGAAGTTTAAAGGAAAAATAATTAAAATTAAAAAAAAAATAAAAATTGCATCAAAATTTCTAACTTTTCAATTTGAAAATTAGGAAAATTTCTGGCATGCAGTTTTGAAGCACATTTCAATTTTACTATAACAAATGCGAATTTTAAGTGGCCCTGAATTCTTATTGATTTTTGATAATTTTTTTTTGCTTACGCTGCTTCGTTATTTATTCTATATAGAAAAAATGGAGCAAAAAAAAAGCAAAAACCAAAAAAAAAAAAACAAAAACCTTTAAGAAGTAACTGTAGTTTGCTGCCACTAACTTAAACCCAATTTTGTTTTTAATTCTAATGAAAATATTTAATTTTTTGAATAATTTTCATAAAAATTAAATTAAACAAAGAAAAAATAATCAAAAGTTCTCAATATGTGATGCGGTTATAATTCTGCGATGTCAAATAAATATAGAAAATTAAAATATATATATTCTATAAAAAGTTAAGCTTGCCTATAAAATCTATCACCACTCAAGCAAAGCAAAGCAAATGTTTAACTCTTATTTGACTTAACTTAGCTAAGAAACGAAATCCACCGTTATGTGTGCCTATTTAATATAATTCAATTAAAATACAAAACGTGCACAACTCTGGCTGTCAATATAAACTACCAATTTATATATTGAAATGTAAATGAGTATTTTTTGTATGTATTTATAAACGAATACAAAGAAATAAATGCTTCGTTCTTTGCGAACTGAAATGGTCCACCAGCATACTGAATGTGCGACACGTTTGAACCATTCCCTCGATTTCGATCGATTGGTAACTCGAAAATTGAAAAACACATGCGATTAAATTTCACTTTCACGACACAACTTTTTTTTTAGTATTAAGTATTAGTGTGACTAGAGAATTGAAAGAAAAGAAGGGGAAAGCAAAAAAAAAACAGATTGAACTAAACAATAATATACAACCAACAAAAAAAATGCAAGAATTCCAAAAAAAAAAAAGTAGCAAAAAGTCGATATCAAAATTAGGTGGATTATTGTTTGAAGTTCATAAATATTTATTAGTTTGGGTTTAATGAGAAGATGATAATAGAACGAATTTTATGCGTTGCAACAATTGCGCTAGAAAGCGCTGAATAGTCGCTTTTTTTTTTGATTTTTTTTTTTTGTTGAATTTTTTGTCACTGAAGAAACTTTAGTTTTTTGAAACAAATGCCAGCACACTTACGTGAGAAAGAAATAAAAGCAGAAAAGCAGGCGAATACAAAGCATTTGAGTTTTAATAGAATTGAAGAAAAATGAGCAAAAGTGAGCTAATTCTATTTATTAAATTTTTTTGTCTAAAATAGATACTAAGATCAATGCAGCAGAGTGCCAATGCTTTAAATAACAATGAAAACAAAATAAAGAAAAACGACAATCATTTATACTTCTTAGGCAATGCAACTTTTAGCTTAGCTAACTGTTGGCGGTGTCGCGCACATTTGGCGTAAATAATTGAGCCAATTTCAAACAATGTAAAAAAGTGGTACTTAAATCGTGTGCAACAACAAAGGAAAAACCAAAAAAAAACAAAAAAAAAAATTATTTCAAGTTTAGCAAAGCAAGAACGACCAACTTCAAAAGTAAACCATCACAAATCTACCGAAACCACAAAATCAATAAACCACAAATACAATATTAATAATAAAAAAACAAAAAAAAAAAACAAAGCCGTAATAATCATAAACACCAAGAGTTGTAAAGCTGTGTGGAACGAAGCGCAGTAAATTGGAGCTACACAACACCTCAAAGGATGGTTGCAGTCAATTGGTTGCGGCTCAGCTTGTTGTTGGCGCTTGGTAAGTTTCATTCAATTTTTGTTTTACTATTGTCTACACTCGTTGCTTTTTCCACCACTTCAATGAAGAGTGTTTATTTTACGCTTTCAATGTTTTTTGCTGTAATTGCTATAATTTCTAAGTACCTACATAGCTTTTGTAAGTTTTGAATGCAGCTGTCGCAGATAATCCAATACACCGCACAGTGGTAGGGATTCAAAAAAAAAAAAAAGATAGCGAAATTTTATGTGCACGTGTTTCAATGAATTTTTCCATTTTCAAATATGATTGAAATCGGCGATTCTCTAGCATAGCTCTGGTAGACTTATGGTAAAAAAATTGAAATGGATATTTAAAATTAGTAATAAGAAAATATTGTAACGAAACTCGGCACATAAGTTACTCTTACGAAAGATGTCGACGGTATTAAAAATTCGTGAAATCGGGCAATAACCACGCCTACTTCTCATATAACGGTAATATATAAAACTCACAAAAATGCGGTATTTCAGTAATTATAAAATGTAATTTGCCCAAACGTGTTTAATAGAATTGGGTTGGAGCAAAAAATATGTGGTTAGAAATAATTTTGGAAAAAATAGACATGGCACCGCCCACTTTATAACAAATACATATGTATGTACATATATCTCCGAAACTGCTGTATTAAACCGCATGAAATTGGAACACACTTTTTATTTTAAGTCAGTAAGTATGTACATACAATTTTGAAAATTATAGACACCGGTCAACAACCACGCTTACCTCCCATATAACGGTATTTAAAAAAAAAAATAAAAGATATTACAAATTTCACTTATTAGAAGAAAAAACACCGAAATTCTCGTTATCACGAGTTTACAAATTGAATTTTAACGAAAAAGTTGTAGTTAACAGTTATAAGATGATACATATTTTGTATATCACCCCTTATAAAAGGGTTTATTTTTTAGGTTGCCTGGTAACAGTTGTCAAGGAGTCTTATTTTTTTTGTTGTCTATTAGATTTATTTAAAAGTTATTTTCTATTATTTAAAGTTATTTTTTAACCTTTATTGTTAACGTTACCCGATAACCGTTATGCCGGAGAGATATTTTTTCCGTTACCAATCAGAGTTATTTTGCAAAGCTTATTTTTTCGTTGCATTTTCAGACCAAAAACGACATTACAATTTTCGTGACCTTTTTCAAAAAATTTAAGAACAGTTTTTTTATTTGGAAAGTTTTGAAAAAAGAATTAATAGTCAAAGCGATAGAGATCATAGCTGATATTCCGGAGAAGAACAGCACGTCTCCTAGTGATGCTTCTTCTTTCTAGACTTGAGCAGCACTCGAACACACGACTTTCGCGAACTTCACTTAGTTAGACATTACTCTTTATAACTGCGGCATTAGGATTTTCAAATTCGACGGTCCAAAGGATTGATTTTTTGCCACCAAAATACCACTGTACTTCGCTAGGCCGTACAAATTCCTAAGTGCATAAATAAGCTTAGACAAATATTTATGAAATACTCGTAAAAGATATCAAAACAAAAAAAAAATGGTAGAAAAAAGAGATTTACAAAATCAACTCTAATCGCTCAATTAGTAACGCTTTTGTTGCCAAGGCTGTGAACTTTAGCAAATAATTGTTGAGTTGTAATGAGTGCAATTGCTTGGAAACCACCAAAGAGTGGAGCAAGGTCACGGCAGAAAATAAAGATGCAATCGATGTTGGATGATAATGATGATGATGATGATGATAAGACGGTAATGATGCAATAAAGGAGCAGTGTGCCCGGTACGTGTATGACTAACGAATATTGTTTTGTGCTGTCATTTATTGATTAATTTTAAAGCTCCAATTACGCGTAAATGTTGCGTATAAAGCGATCAATGAATTCGGCTAGTTATGACCGTCTTACTAAGCTTAAACATACATTAATCTCATTTTGGCCTAAGGAGATTGAAAAAACCCCATTTTGATACTGCTAACTGGAATCATTAATACGAGGCACTGAGAAAAAAAATCCGTAAAATTGGCCACAAATCAAACCCCAACCCCCACCTTGGACATTGGCGACCGGACGTATTATTTTAGATCATAATTAGGCATTACTTTCAGATTCAGTTTCTTTGTTCACAGCATGGCTTCCTTAAGTGTATTTCTTCCATTTATTATGACGGAAATAACCTACCTAAAATATAAATTACTAGTTTGTATAAAAGCACACCGCACGACGGGATCCTACCATTTTTTTATCCACGTTTTCTTAAAGAATGCACTACAAAGATATCAAAACTGTTTTAATATTTTTATACATACTTTCAGGCTGAAGACAATGGAATTACTAGATTCAGTGCTGAGGGCTAGACGCTTCTATTTTATATATTATATTGTCAAATATTTAAGAAAAAATTGTTAGTATCAGGTATAAAAGTTATGCATGGCTTTTTGACATTTCTCACCCATTTATTTCAAATCAACAAATTTCATTTGGCTTTAGTAACACTATATAGGGCTGAAAGTATCAATATGGTGCTCATATATAGTGTCGCTCGAAGTGGATACCGAAAATATCGATACGGAATTAAAAGCGAAGTGTAATTGCAATTTCTTATAAAACGTTATCTGCTTGCCCTTAAGAAAGTGTTTGCAGAAGTATCAAATAGTTCGTTAGCCTAGCATTCAGAATTTTAAAAGTTTTGTTCCCTTTACCGGTTACTATTTTATTTCTTTGTTTTTTTTTTTTTTGATTAATTTTGGTACTTTCGTGTCACAAATATAGTAAAATTGGAAGCACAGAACTCACCTCATCTAAAATTTAAGAGATTAGCTTACAACGAGATCTTCATACGAGACACAATGCCCTAAATGTGTTTGCGATTCCAAAAAATATCGTTTTAAATGTATCGAGCAAAAAATATCAGTATCAAATGGCAAATGTGTCGATATGATATCGTATAGTATCGAAATTCGTGTCACTATTTCGCTCTAACTGATAGCTCTAGCGATAGGTCTTTTCATAATCCAGGCTCGATTCGTAAAAGTATCAAAGTTTCTATTCCATAGTATATGATAATTTCGTAAAAATCTTCTAATTCGTTAAAACGTTAAGACTTAAAATATCCCGATTGCCTTCAACTCTGCAAAAAATATGTCGAAAAATGTTTGATTTCATTCTGCACATTTTGTTATCAAAATTGTTAATGGAAATATTAATGAAATGAAGGAATTGGTTGAGCAAGACCGGCATTCAAGCTGTCAGAGCGCTTTAAACATCAATCACATGATAGTTTGAAATCATCTAAACAAAAAAAAAATAAGAGCAGGCTACTCAAAGTACTTTGATTTTTGGAACCATTCACCAAATTACAATCAGTGAAACGTCGCTGAAACTCAACGAAATTGTACCATGTTTGAAGCGAGCCTTAAAATGTGTATTGAATACGAGAATAGCCAATGCAAGTGATCATGAATCAAACGCTGATGACCCTTCACAAACCACTTCAAAGCCTGGATTGATGGCGACCAAGGTTATGTTGAGTTTTTGATGGAATCCCTCCCAATCCATTTTGCATTTGAGCTGCTACAACCTGATGAAAATATCAATTCAGCATGACGCTTTGAATGATACAATCAAGGAAGAGCGACCAGAATTCGTTAACATAAAAGCAGCTGCTTTCCATCATGGCAATGCCAGGTCACACACATCTCTGATGACGCGGAACAAAATTCATTAAAAAAAACCGCTACGCAAAATATTTCAATAAAGCATTTAAAATTAGTTTTAATAATCTAAAATTAAATTCCATGACGATTCGATTTATCGGACCAAAAACTGCCAAAGTTAGGATATTTTTTCATAAATAGTACTACAGCCTTGAATTTATTTATATTCGATTTTCGGGGCCTAATGAAATTTTAACTCCTTACACAAAACTGCAATCTAAAGTAGGATTAGACAAAAAAAAAACCTTACTTAATTGGCGCTATAACCGCTTAAGCGATTTTGGCCGAACTTCTCCTACAATCTGTGGTGTGCGAAGTTGTGAGTAGTTTTTTTCATAGCAGAAACTCATTCGGAGGTTTGCCGTTGCCTGCCGAGGGGCGACCGCTATTAGAAAAAACTTTTTCTATAATTTTGGATGTTACTTGCCCCGAGCTGGATTCGAACCTGGGACCCACCTAATGAAGCGCGCACACTCAACACACTCGGCTACGGCGGTCGCCTCGGTCCGTTGATCATAAAAACACTCTCGAGAACGAGTTCGCCGTTATGCCAGTGTAGAACGGTCCTGGTGTACTCAAGTGAAGTTTCGCTTCTTATGTCACTTTAAGATGCTAAACGCGTTTGGGTCGAATAATAAAGACCTTCAGTACTTTGTAGACCATGCTTGGATCGTCAAGAAAACGGTAGGATTGAAGACCGGTGATTACTAAAATGCTTATTGCACCTTCTATGTAGATAACCAGCCTTAACTTAAAGAGGATAACTCGTAAGAGAATCGAAATAGAATTTTCTGCACGATTAGTCCATCCGACAGTCCACAATACATAGACAATTAGTCGGCAAATGCTTCGGTACATGTGAAGTCTCGTACGAGTTTTAGATGATTTGGTTCATCCTCTACATATGTGGAACTGTTTACTGTTTATATCATACTTTTTTTATGTTTTTTTCACTTCATTAACAACTCTCAGTGCCAAGAAAATTAGCCAGCCACCGGCATACCGGTGGTGCACTTTCGTTTTCTAAGTATACCATAAATAATTAAAGTTGTATTATGCTTGCGCATTCAGCGCAGTAATTATTATTTTTTTTTTATCAGTTTTTACTACTTCTGATTTGGTTTTTATGGCAACCGTAGTTAAACTCGTTCGCGTTTGCGCCGCAATGCGTTAAGCAACAATTGTGAGCGTCACTTTTAATAAATTACCTTAACTTTACTTCACTGGTTTGCTGCGATCGGTGACAATGAAAGTAGCGGCTTCTCGGTTAAATAGGAGTTTCTTTAATCGTTTTATGGTGAAATTGTGGCAGTAATCGTTTATTAAAGTAAATCGCTATTGGTATGGCCTTTAAATTATTTACTTACTCTAAATTGCATTTTATTAAGTTTATTGCTCCTTTTATTAAATTTCATACAAGTTCATTTTTAATGATAAAAGAGTTGAATTGGACTGACATAAACATATGTATGTATGTGTGTATGTGTGTGCACTAGTGCTCACATAATTCATTTAGATTTTTATATAATTAAAATACTCAATGATTTTCATATTAATTTTTTTTTTAAACTAATTTTCATCAACAATATTAATTTTGAAGCTCAAGGCTAGTATAAGGAAAGTATTTGGAAAAAAGACAATAACAGTCAGTCGGGAGTCAATTGTAGCTACTTCGGAGATCACCACATCTCCTCATCAAATTTCTTTTATGACTCCACCAGTCTGTGAACCCACAACCTACGAACTGCTGTGGTTTTTTACCACTTTCCTTATATCCCACCAACACAATTCAAGTACGACAGTACTCAAAAATTAATATTGGGTCCGTTTCTTTATAAACTGGTTGCAAAAGAACAATAGGTTGGATAACAAAATGCATGTAATGCAACAACACTAACTCGGAAAAATATTCGAGATGAGCCAACTCGGTAAAATGATATCCGACCTGAGATGTAGTATTGGGAGGTGAAAAAAAATTTAGATTTAAGGCCTAGCTCGCTTTTATTTGCATAGTATTTGTAAATTGATGTCTACATAAACCTAAAAATTGACGACACAACTATTTTCCGTTCTTAAATAGCACTCACATCGTAACTGACATGAAAGAGGCTAGCAGGGTTGTCGGTTACAATAAAACGGGCCCATTGTAGATTTAAATAAGTTAGGCCAAAAAATAATATGTATACTATGTACTTATAAATAATAAAAGTATAGCTCATTCTATAACATAAAACATAAAAATAAAAGTTTAAAACTTTTACAAATTTCTCAAAAATTCAACAAATTTATAAAAAAAAATTCACACATTTCAAAAATTTCAAAACTTTATCGGAACTTTTAGAATCTTTTCGAGTATGCAAGTAAAACATAAAAATAAAAGTTTAAAACTTTTACAAATTTCTCAAAAATTCAACAAATTTATAAAAAAAAATTCACACATTTCAAAAATTTCAAAACTTTATCGGAACTTTTAGAATCATTTTGGGTATGCAGTTTTGCAGCCATTTCAATATAATAAAGTACCAGTTTCAATTGACTAAAAATTCGCGTTGAGTTAGGGTAGTTTTGGGATGCTGATGGCGCTTGGTATTTTCCTCCGTATAACGAATGCTTAATCTTTTTTTTATGGAAGAAAATGTAAAAACTACCAAAAAACAATTCTGAGAGATGACATCGCTTTAATTCCCTAGCTAACGACAATAGACTTCAGGGGGGAAAGTAATTTACATTACTGGGTATTTCCAATCAGCGTTAGTTGGAAAGAAGAGGGAACGTCTGGCGTCAAATGTTAAACTAAGCCAAAATCGCTTAGGGGGTTTATATTTAGCGTCAATAAAGGAAATAAGTAAGTAATAGTAAGATCACAAAACAATTTGGTGTCACCAAGAACAGCAACAGAAATACGAAACAGAATTCAGTACATTTTTGACAGCGAGCGAAACTGCAACAGAGTTTTTTGATTCTGGAGCTGTTGCAACAGGAACAGAATTCAGTAACTCAGGAACAGAAACAAGGAAAGACCTTTGAACAATTTTTAATTAAACCAATATTTTGCTATGCGTTCTTGTTGATTGAAATAATAATTATAATAATTTGGCACTTACACCAAATTGTGCAAATTTATTACCAAAATAATTGTTCGGTTCGCGCGACGCATTACACACTGCGTCCAATATTCGGTTGACATAATCGCCCAACAGAGTCGGTAATTCGAGCAACCATGGATCGGTTTCGCACCACATTTACTCTAGTGGGTAATGCGCATCCTCAGAGACGCCGTACAGTGCACACCGAAGACGCGATTGAGCAGAGTATCGAAGAAGACCCAAATGCGTCCATTCGTCATCGCGCGCAACAATTGGAACTGTGCCCATCCACTTTATGGAAGATTTTGCGGAAGGATCTTGGTTTGCGGGCTTGAAGCCGAACGACCATCAGGCGCGTCGCACGTTCGGTGAATGGGCCCAAGAAAATGTTATTCAGCAATGAAGCTCACTTTTGGTTGAATGGGTACGTTGATAAACAAAATTGTCGCATTTGGAGTATTAATAATCCACAAACCATTGTCGAGACACTGTTTGGTTTACTTCAAAATGCAATGTGGCTATAATGGTACAGTCAATAGGGAACGCTGTAGAGCTACGATTAATGACTTTTTTGGGCCTGAATTAGAGGATGATGATATGGACGAACTTTGGCTTCAACAAAACGCCGCTACATGCCATACAACCAACGAAACAATAACTACATATATTGAACGAAACTGGTGAGCGCTGAATTTCGCGTCGTGGGCCTGTGGGGACTTAACAACGCTGGACTTTTTTTTTTGAGGCTATGTGAAGTCGCTTGCCTACGCAGACAAGCCCGAGACAATTGACGCCTCGGAAGTGAATATTCAGCGCGTTATTGCCCCAATTGCTACAAAAAAGGAGTTGAAAATTGGGCCTCACTGCTGGAACTTATTCGAGCCAGCTGCGACGGCCACTTGGCCAGCTTCTGAGGTACATAGAACCGTTAACTTTAAAAATTAATTTAAAAAAAACGGTCAATCGCGGCTTTGGCTGTTAGAGGGTTAAGCGTATGTAGCACTGTTATTCAGCATAATTTTTCTTCGACAATTCGATACGATATTTGTGTTTATAAAACTATCGGATCAAATATATCAGCATTGAATGTATCTCGATATGGTGCCGGAACAAAATTCATTAATCTACCAATACCACCATAAGAGCATTCTGAAAAGATTTTTCAGCACAACATTTAAACCACTACCCGCGGCTGTATAGCACAGCAACGAAATATTGTCAGGCCAAAAAGGATATAAAGATGATTTGAAAAACAAAGTAAAATTTCCGGAAGTGAGCTGTAAGTTATGCAAATAAAACATTTTTTAATGCCTATGCGAAAGATGCGAGGATCAAATCTTAAAAGAGTTGAAAGGTGTCAACTTATCACATTTTCCGCATAAACGAATTTACTTGCAAGCGTTCGTAAATGAATTATGAATTCACTGAACACATTAGCTAGTTACATGTCAACGAATATTTACTTTCTACGTACTTCATTTATGTAATACTCGAATGCAAAAGGCGGCTTTTGATTTGCATAAATCAAGAAAAAGGAAAAAACAACAACCCATCTCTTGTACTCAGACTTGTACTACCTATGGTACATAAAGAAACAGGCGGATCGAAAGATCGTGTCACCAGAAGTTAGTTAGTTGTTTATTTTGTTTGTTTTTTTTTTCTTTCTTGCCACGCAAATCCATCCTGAGAGACAAAGTTGACATTGACTTTTTCCACAAAACCAACTAAACAGTAGAAGTAGATGTATAAAAAACTATAAAAAAAAAACACACACACCAATCAAAGTTCGAATGTCGAGTTATCTTTTTGTATGCAGCTTTCATGCGAGCAACACAAAGTGGTGCAACTGGTTTGCATGTTGCATGTTCAGCGCGGCAAAAATAAACAGAAATAATTGCAGAAAAAATAATCCTGTCCATATGGCACTGCCTACCAGAGTTTTCATGCAGCTTAAATCCATGTGACAGGTGGATGCCTTATGGAAGTGAGCATGATTGCTGTTATGTGTCTGTATGTATTTGGTAGGTGTAGATTTTAAGATCACTGCTCTATGATGCGATTAACGAGGTATATTCGAGCTACTTTTCATGAGTTCCGTTGGCAAATAGAAAGTGCTCAAATTTCGTAAAGTTACTTAAAGGAAATGAGTGAATAAAATTACTTTTGGCAAAAAAAAAATTATTTCATTTTTCCCTTTTCCGAGGTAGGATCAATACATTATCTAATGCCGATATTCTGTAACTAAGTCACATCTCAAGTTACTAAATTTGCTACTTTCAGATAGAGAAATTTTTTGTCACTTGAAACGATTTCGGTACTCAGTAAACAACAGTCACAAAAAATTTCACCAAGGCAGTGGTGAAGAGCAGTAGAGACAATCAGCTGATGGTATGTTCAGCTAGAGATGCGCAATCGATTTCAAGGAAAATCTATTTATCGATATACTTTTTCAAAACTCTGTCGGCAACGTTAGCGCTCTTTAAAAATTAAAACAATATTGTTATCGTACAAATAATGCATTTTATGTGAACCGATTATTTCAATTATGTGGAAAAATTAAAACTGTCAACAATCGACAAATGCAGCTCATCCATATGCGCATTCGATCAAAATGTCATATATTAAGTGTTATGAAAATTAAGTGTTATTTTTTTTACAGTTTTAAGCAAAATATAGTGCACGACGCAGGAGCAGATCAAGTGCTACTTCATCTTCGCGTTTGTTCAATACTGTACCCAATTTCTTTGCTTTGTGACCTGCTCAGGACCAGCCGACAAATTAGTGACTTTCTTTTGACAATAGAGACTTGAGACGGCTTACTGAATACCAAATAGTTTCAAAATCAATCTCACCACCGAAAAGTCGCAATTATTGACTATTAGAGACTGCTCGCAGAATACCAGTATAAATCTACGAGAATACCAGAATTGCATTTTTAGATAATTTTAGGGTTTGCAGAAAAGACAAAAAATACAAAACTTATTATGTTATGTATGTAGTACGAGTAGAGGTGCTACAACAGGTCTAATAATTTGGACTATTTTCAACCAAAAAGTGGCCTATATTAAATTTAATCTTGATCAGATAAATTCTTGAAAGCGCTCGACAATATACGTACCTAATAAATATTTATCCAGCAATTGAGAACAGATATTTTTATTAAACACAGAATAGTAGTTTTGGAGGTGGAGGTAGAGCCTTTTAAATTTTTTGATCGTGTTTTCTGTAAATAAAGCGACAGGCTTCTATTGCCTTGATTTCAGTTTTGAATTTTAGGTAAAGACAATTTCCTTTTTGTCCTGAAAGTGTTTAGATCTACCTACCTGTTTTTCGTAAAGCCTATACTTCGACCCTTTTTCAACTTTGGTAGAAGATAAAAAAGGTCCTCTGGGAAATTAATGCGTGTTATTTGTTAAGTATTTAATTTCCTGAATTGAAAATTTTAGCTGGATCTAACTGCCACTTTAATTTCTATACTGAGTGTTGAGAAGAAGGTCGCGAATGTGGTACGGTCGATTTTTATTGTTGGAATTTGTTAATAAACCCATATATTTTTTTTTTGGTTGTGAACTGCATAGTAAACCTGTGGAGGAAATTAAATTCTATGTTCCCAGCGAATAGTATTTTTAAAAATAAGCTCAAAACTTGTAATAATAATGCCTCTAGAAACCGAAGTGGCCTGGCCGGAACATTCAAAAATCTTCTCAAGGAGGATGGAACAGTCACCGTTTTTAAGTAAATCAGTAGACACCGCGAATCATAGGAACGGATAGACTCCGAGAACGATTATATACTTTTTGAATTCTTTCAATTCAAGCGGTATGACTCATATAGTAAGGCGACCAAATGAATGAGGCATTCTCAAGTTTGGACCGATTTAGTAATAATGAAATTACTATGGCTGGCAAAAGTAAGCTTAGAGTCAAATATAACCCGCGACAGGGGCGAGTTAGAAATCTGATAAGAGGTGTAAATAATAGTGAAACACTTAGAAAAGATAATTTGAAAATATTTTTTTTTGCGTTCAGCGATAAGCGATGGCACACCGATTACTCTAATATTATCTAAATCAATTTGCATCAACTCCGAATCAAAAGAGAGCCACTGATCAAAGAATAGATCTTAAGGTCATCCGCATAAAGCAGAAATCTTGCTGACGAGATGCAAGAATATCAAGAATATCATTGATAAACCGGACAAAAATTAGTGGGCTCAGAATGTTACCTTCCGGAACCCCAGAGCAAGCTACGAACGACAACAACCACCCAACGACGATTAAGCAGCTATGATTTCAATTTAAACTAAGACATCTAAAACCACACCCCTGCTTCCAGGCGCTCCGGCCGCCGTGTCTTGACAATGTATTTGTTTTATTTAATTTCTCTAAAAATCTATGCGAGCTCAACAAACCGCCTCACTGAAACTTTTCACTAAAGTTGAATTTGGTCACATTGCTAAATGTTTCGGTTTAGTGGAAAGCGTAAAGGCCAAAGATTAGCTGACAAATTTGTGGAACAGAAGAGAAAGGGTGTATTTGGTATATATAAATATTGTCTGTATTTATTTGAATTGCGTCATTACTTAAACCTATTTTCGTTAACTATTTTATATAAAACAATTACATTAATTCTGTAACTCGATGCCCCATCAACATCATTAAGGCCGATTCTTCATTATATAGCATTGGAGCACAAAGCTTCGGATGGTGTGTGGAAGCTCGTCCTAAATCCACTTCCCAAGCCGTATAGCACATATCAGATTGAGAATATGTAGCTTCATCGTTGTACATTTTCAACTGCCTCATAAATCCACTTCGTAGTCTCCAAGGTTGAGTAAAACTACACTCCGAGCTATTCGTTGAACTAAAGCTGTCGTCGTCTAAGCAAAAAGGTGTGGATGCTCGTTCCAAATCAGCTTCCCAATCGGTATAGCGCATATCAGAGTGCGAATAATCCGATGTTTCTGACAATTGATCATCACAACAATAAGTGCAGGATGTGTTTGTAGCTTCACCGTCATACATTCTCAACTTCCTTATAAACTCGCTACGTAGTCTCCAAGGCTGCCTGAAACTACGCTCCGAGCTATTCGTTGAATTGAAACTGTCATCTTCTAAGCCATCCGGAGCCCACTTGCAGTCGGACGTTCCGTCGTACATTTTCAACTGCTTCATAAATTCGCTACGTAGTCTCCACGGTGGGGTGAAACTGCAATCCGAGCTACTCGTTGAAGTAAAGCTGTCATCCTCTACGTCAACTGGACGCCGATAGCAGTCGGTCAGAATTTGTTTCTGATACTTATTTAAATCCATTTTATTATTTTTTCACTTTGTAAAATAGTTTCTAAAATGTGTCGCAATGAATCGGCGTATAGGTTTTTACTACCAACTTCGTAGAGAATCTTTTGTAGGCTGTGCTAAAGATAAATTTTGTATGTCCTTTTATACAGTGGTCAGTGGCAAAACTCAGGTAGGCAGGTAGTTTGTGCTTTTTCCCAGAATATCCTTTATTTGTTTTGCATATTTTGCGCAGACCTTATGCAGGTATATCAAACGGGTACATACAAGGCGTATAAAAAGGGTTATTTTTTATGTGTACTAAATAGATATTAATGTGTTTCTATAACAAAGTACACCGCAAAACGGGTAGGCAATTGAAATTTTCGTACGAAAAAGAAGCCTACATTTGCGTTAATAGCAAAGTTTTATTTTAAATCGATTTAATATAACCCTTTTGAAGATTTCTTATACATATTTAGTGCGACCTAACTCCAATACAAAACTTGAAAGGCTTCAATCGGTTTTTGGTAATGAAGCACCAACAGCATCTACTGTTTATGCAGGATTTGCAGAATCTAAACGTGGACGAAACATTTTCAGTAATGAACTCCGCAAAGGTTGCCCATCTACTGCTAATGTTGCTCAGATATCGATGCTGTTCTGAGATAAAGAGATCCCTGTACATTGTAAAAAGTCAAATACAAACAATTTTACATGAGAATTGAGACGTGAATAAAGTCTTTGGCTTCCACATAATTTGAACAGAGCTCAAACAAGGCACGAGTCGGATGATGCAAAAAAAGGTTGAAAAAATGTAATCGGGATACTTCTGAAAACATTTGAAATATCGGAACAGTTGATGCAACTTGGATCTATGTACATAGTATATGAGCCCAAACCAAAACAACCACCCATTGTCTGAGTGTTAAAAAATGAACCCACTACAACAAAAGGGGTTCTTTGACGGAAAAAAAACTGATCTCTTTTGACCGTAAAACTAAAGAAGTCACTAAAGTGTCCACACTTGCTAGATTTATCTTCTAATGACTTTCCGCGTGGCGTGGTGTGGGTTTTTTTGTTTTAAATCTGAAGAGACCGTTGAGTAATTCAGAAACTATGCCTCTGGGGCACCTACTTCAGGGTCGAATACATAAATGTATCCACAACTGAATTCTTCAAATGCAAAAATGTGTAGATTTTAGAGGAGTATATTTGAAAAAAGTAATAAAGCGATGTTTAAGAAACACATTAATATCTATTTAGTACAAATAATAAAAAAACCCTTTTTATAATCCTTGTATGTACCCGTTTGATATACCTGCATAAGGTTTGCGCAAAATATGCAAAACAAATAAAGGATATTCTGGGAAAAAGCAGAACTACCTGCCTCCCTGGGTTTTGCCACTGACCACATAAGGTATAAAAGGACATACAAAATGTATCTTTGGCACAGTCTACAAAAGATTCTCTACGAAGATAGTAGCAAAAAACTATACGCAGATTCATTGCGACACATTTTAGCAATTATTTTGCAAAGTCAAAAAGTAATAAAATGGATTTAAATAAGTATCAGGAACAAATTCCGACCGATTGTTATCGAGTTCCAGTTGACGTAGAAGATGACAGTTTTAATTCAACGAGTAGCTCGGATTGCAGTTTCACCCCACCGTGGAGACTACGTAGCGAATTTATGAAGCAGTTGAAAATGTACGACGGAACGTCCGACTGCAAGTGGGTTCCGGATGGCTTAGAAGATGACAGTTTCAATTCAACGAATAGCTCGGAGCGTAGTTTTAGGCAGCCTTGGAGACTACGAAGTGGATTTATGAGGCAGTTGAAAATGTACAACGATGAAGCTAAATATTCTCAATCTGATATGAGCTATACGGCTTGGGAAGCGGATTTAGAACGAGCTTCCACACCACATCCTAAGCTTTGGACTCAAACGCTGTATAATGAAGAAGTGGCCTTAATGATGTTGATGGGACATCGAGTTACATAAGTAATGTAGGTTTAGTTAAAATAGTTAATTAAAATAGTTAGTTAAAATAGTTAGATAAAATAGTTAATGAAAATAGGTTTAAGTAATGACGCAATTCAAATAAATACAGACAATATTTATATATACACCAAATACACCCTTTCTCTTCTGTTCCACAAATTTGTCAGGTAATCTTTGGCCTCTACGCTTTCCACTAAACCGAAAAATTTAGCAATGTGACCAAATTCAGCTTAGTGAAAGGTTTCAGTGAGGCGGTTTGTGAGTTCGCATAAATTTTAGTATCACCATTGAAATTAGCAATTTTCGAAAACCTTAGTTATTTTCAAAAACACCGTCGAGTCGTCTTGTCCGAGTAACTCTCGTATAAAATATACATACATAAAAATTGAATAAAAACAAATACATTGTCAAGACTTGTCAATAAGTTGCGCTACTACTTCTTTTGGAAAGCACAAAACGGACACAGTTTCCCTATGCGCCTTCGTATCATATTGATTTTAACGTTATATTTTGAAGCATTTGACATCCAAAAAGACGGGATTGAAGCCTAATCATCCACAACAAAGATACAAACAATTTTACGTACATAATGTTCTTTTCGAAACCAATCAACAAAAACAAATATTAGTAAAAGTTTATGGTTCGACTTATTTGCATTTTTAGTAAATATAACTAACTAAAATCTCATTCTCTGCGACAAAGCAAATTAACTAAACTTTTCTTTCAAAGTAAAATGGAAGATATTTACGTTTTCGTATTGAAAAACGAAAACAAAAACAAAAGTGCGACAAGTTGCATTATTACAAACATTTGCGGCACTAGTTTTATATTCAGACGTCGAACAAATTTACAAAACAAGCTGCACTTGAGCAATTTTAGCCAATTATTCAATCAAGATGAAAGGCCAAACTGCTCCAGTTACTACACCAAAAACACATGGGAGTAGTGAGTATGGGTTATTGATGTACAAGTTTTTTTTTTATATATATGTTGCTTTGGCAATCGAAGGAGTAAACAACATAAAAGCAACAAATTTTTGAACGTACGTAGTATACTGGAATAATTGTGACTTGAAAAAGTTGCAAAAAGAAAAAACTAAGTATGTATTTTCTTTGAAAAACTTGCAATTAATACAAACCAAAATAAAAATTGCGCGCAACAAGTTAGTTGCAAAATCGTAACTAAACCCGCCCCGTTGGTAAACGCATGTAGATATGTACGAGGGGAGTAACCAAAGTTCGATTAATTGCTGACTTTTAAATCTGTACAACAAAAACAAAAAATATCAAACCCTTTGCAATCGTTTTATAATACCTTTTTCTAAATTTCACAACGATCGATTAAAATGAAGGCGAGAAACCCCTAAATACTACTTGTAGATGGATTATACCAATTTCCACGAATAACGCAAACAGAAATTTGGTTTGGGGTTCTCTACGGTTTTCGGGCGTAAACTAAATACACTACAAATATTGAATGAATGCCAAATTGCATATGGAACTATTGCACCGTTTCTACGAACTATTTCCAAATGGTTCCGAAGATTCCAGACGGTACATTTTTTCTGTAGAGAACGAGCCCTGAGAAGATCGACCAAAATCTTCCACTGATAACGTCACTGTGCTGTGACTCTGGTGAAGTCAAAAGTTGGCAAAGTCCACGATTCACACAAGATATGATTGCTGATGAATTGGGCTTTCATGTCATGGCAGTATTGGATAAACCAAGGCGGGTATTTTGGGCTTCAAGCTCTACCAAAATCTTAAAACAGCAGTACTATCTTGAAATTAATGCATGGCTGCATTGTGAATATCAAATCTGCTCGATGGGCTCCATGCATTCTAAATGAGACCCAAAAAGAAGCTCGAATGCAATTTCCACAATTTTCCGTAAATAAATTCAAAAATGGACAGTCTAGCAACTTTAGTAAAGTCGTTACTGGCAGTTTTGGTTTTACATATAAGTAGGATCTGGAAATTAAAGAGCAGCCTAAGGTATGAAGCCCACCAGGACAAAACCTTCTCGTAAAAGCTACGCAACAAAAATGAGCAGCAAAAGTAATGATGTCAATTTACTTCACCAGATCAAAAACCGTAGCTGCTATTCTGCTAGAGAAGTCTAAATGGTATACCGAAGACGGTTTACCAAAGGTTTTAAATAAATCATTGCAAAACCGAAAGGCAGAGGATTTGCAATGCTACCAGAGGCCTAACTATTTATTATAAGAGTAATGAGTAAAATTTAATTAATGTTTTTTATAGTAAGATACATATTTTTCGAGTAATCTATAACTATTATTAAAAAACATATGTCTTTTCATAATAGTTATCAGCGAGATAAATCGTTAAGCACTTTCATTTTGAGACTTATATTATAAAAGTTTTCTCATAATAATTAACAGCGAGATAAACCTTTTTAAATTTCAAAGACTTTTATTTCGGGACTTATATTATAAAAGTCTCTGGATAATAATTATCAACGAGATAAACTTTTTCAAGTCTTCAAAGACTTTTATTTTGAGGTTATAATAAAAAAAATGGTTACGCATAATAACTATGAGTGATACAAAAATTTCTAGGTCTAGAGGACGGGCTTTTTTAGAACCATTGACTGATTTTATACCACCTCGAAATAATTTCGGGACCAGTTCGGGATCACTTCTGGGCTAGTTAAGTACTATTTGATGTCCAGAAATAGTTCTGGGTTAAAAAAAAAGTTTCCTTATTCATAATTATTATTCAATGACTTTTATAATAAAGTCTCAAAAGAAGCCTTTGAAAGACGTAAACAAACTTATCTCGCTGATACTCGTAATTAGGTAAGGATGATGTGGTAGTTTCCGCAGAGGGAACCCACTTAAGCATAGTTAAAGAAGTCCATTGTGATACCATTTGTTGTTAGTACGGTAACGTACACCGCAACCAAGAATGGTTAACTGGAGAAACGCTGCGTACCCCGAATGCACTACTAATTTCCACCCCAGAGAACCTGAGGCTCGCAAAGGCAGGCCAGCTGAGTAGACAATGAAAAGATGATTCCACCTCGTCATCTTCCACACAGAATACCCATCGGACAATGCGATCTCAGCTCCTTCGAACACCCACGGTCCACCATCGCCCAGAGGGTCCTTGCAATTCTGCGTGTCGTAGTAATTGCCCAGAGCTCGCTGAGTCGACAGATACCCCATCTATCCAACAGAAGCCCCCAGGCAGCCAGATGAGTTCCTACCCTCCCCTTCAACGGAGTAATAACTTCCAGGGTATCCTGTCGAGCGAGCTCATCAGCCATGCAGTTTCCTGCAATGCCGCTATGGGCCGGTACCGAAATTAGTTAAATGTCGAGGTATTCCGAGGCGGCTGAGAGAGATCTCAGGCACTCCCTGACAAGTTTTGGCTTGACCATTAAAGATACTAACTAAGGCCTTAATAGCGGCCTGACTATCAGAATAAATGTTTGATCATCTAGAGGGCATTGCATTGGTGGGTAGCCAATCGGTTTCCTCCCCTTGCGACCACCTCCGCCTGAAGCACACTACAGCCGCTGATAATTATTACGGAAAGACTTTTATAATATAAGTCTCCAAATAAAAGTTACTTTTGATTTCAAAAATTGTTCTCTCTCATAATCATTATGTAAGGCGATTTAAAATAGAAGTTTCAAAATAATAAATATCACTAACTTAATAAATTTGTCTGCCAAAATTATGAAATTATTAAGTTATTTGCGATCGACGAAATACGATTGAAGGAAATTTGAAGGAAAGGGTCTTCAACAGCAACGCGGAGATAATTGTTGAGGTAAATTCCAAACTTGAAAAAAAAATTTTGATTTTGAAGACAGTTTTGAAAAGTGGACCTATGGCTTAAAAAATGCATTGAAATCAATGGCGATAATGTAGGGAAGATACATAAAAGACGAAGATTAAGAAAAGAAAAGATTTTTTTTTTTAGTCAATTCAGCGGACTTTTGTTCGTCCCCTCGTATGTATCATATAAAGGTATGTAGTATGTATGTAAAATACAATCGCTTTACGGAGATCTTGTATTTTTTCTCTTAACAAATATTGTAAGTATGTATGTAATGCCTTACAGCGGTGCTTTACTTGCAATATGACCAAGTCAATGACATTCAATTAAATCGCAAGCCAACGAGTATCAGTAACTTGGTTAACTAAAATATGGACAGGACGGGACTGCGTTCAGAAAGGCACACATAACTTGTTTACAAAATATATTCCCCTTTAAAATTTTATGCATTTTTTTTATTAAACTTTTCAATTTCATTAAGCAATCTAGTTGTGTTATACACGATTTTTTTCCTAGCAAAATAAGTATCAAATAATTTGAGTCATAAGAAGCGTAAGGCAAACCGCATATCAAACGCTTACTTTTGTTTTACTTTGGCTGCCAAAGAAAAGTTTATTATAAACCACTAAAGACTGAAAATATAAAAAGGCAAAATTTATTTTCGTGTAAATTTAAACTTGTCAGCATTTATAATTTTGCCGCCTTTCGAGCTGCCATTAGTCGATGTTTACACATACAAACATAACTTAGCTAGACTTAGCGCAGCAAAGAGCGGAGAAACCGCCATAATTTAAGATAATAACACACCTTAACAAACAAATTGAAAAATGAAATTGTTCGTGACAAATGAAATGAAATTGTGAAATGAGACAAACCGCAAAAGAATGTGATATTTACTTACTTTCAATTTTTGTGAAAATTATTATAATTTTTATACGGAAATTTGTGTTAAAATTATATGTATGTACTCTAAATGTATAGGCAACGATTTATGATGAAACACGAAAATTAGACTGAGGCACAAGTGAAAATTGAAGAACCTACTCCTGTTGGCACGACTCTACATAATACTGAAATTAGTAATAAATAATTAGGCATACGATTCCAAACGCCTGCAATTTTTTTTATTTACGAAAAAAATCTCTGTAATTACGACACTACAGTTGCCTTGCCAAAAATCGCTGGGATGGGGTGGCTTCCATCTCTTTTCACATCTAGACGAAAATTGAATGTAAAAAGCGACTTTCAAGGCGAATAAGTACAACTACAAAATTCTCATGTATTTAGTTTTTGCTTTTACGGCTGTCAAAATCTCATTCGCAAAATCAAAAACAAAGTACGTGTAAGGTGAATAAAAACAATCAAATCGGCACCACCTTTTATGAATTCGCCTTGGTGACTTTTTTACAATATGCAAAACAAGGCGAATTCATGCAAGTTGATGTAGAGCGAGCAGCTGACTAAATTCACTTGCTGGACTGAAGTCAAAACTATGTGTTCGTTGTAATACTAACCGATTCTCATGTAATACTAACCGATTCTCACTGTCACTGTGCGTACGATTTATGAGTGTACATTTTTGTTGTTGTACGCTCAACACCACCTGGTATGCATTCGGCTTGATTCGAAATGATTTGCATGTAAAATTTGTTTCGACCATTTTTCATAAAATCAATTTATTATATGTAGGTATAGTATTAATCAAAATTTCAAGCTTTTTATAAAAATTCAAAAGGTTAAAAAAAATATAACCAAATTTTCAAAATTTTGTAATCAGAATTTATAAAAACGTTTTCTCTTTAAAAAAAAAAAAAAATGTTGCCTTCTTTGTTTCCATATAACACATAAATAAAATGCGCAACACCTTCGCAAAATGAAAAAAGTTTGGTTAAGTTTTTGTAAACAAAAGTCAGCACAAAATGAATTTTGGAATCAACGGGAATTTTCAGCGATTTCAAGCTTGCACTTTATTATAATAAAATTTAAAAAGTTAAAGAAAATTTATAAAGATCCACGGGAAGTTCCAACCAATTGATAGTAAAATGGAAAGAGCTACAAAACTGCATACCCAAAAATTTTGAAAATTTGATGAAAAAATTTTGAAAATTTGATTAAAATTTTTTTTCTTTCTTCTTCTTTCTTTTTTTCTTTGAATAATAATTACTGATTACTCGAAAAATTTGTATCTTACTATAATAATTATTGATTAACTTCTACACTTTTCTCATATAATAATTATGGCTCTAAAGCAATGACTTACTCGGAAAAACGTTCACAAATCCTGAAAATATGTATGTACATATATTTCAAAAATTCGCATTTCCAATCCTTAAGACACTCTCCCGGCTCCCGCACATCCACAAAAAGTTACCATCTAAGTGATGTGAATTGACTACGTTAGACTACTCTTTGTTGGGGTATGTCAAGTCACAGGTATTTGCTGAAGAACCAGCTACGACTGATCAATTGGAAACAAACATCTGGTGATTTTTATGACCAGATAAGACCAGCTGTGCTGGAAAAAGGGGTGCAAAATAAAAGTTCTGTGCATCCAAACAAAAAAATGCTCTTTGGATGAAATACCATTATATATTTGTCTCTCGGTTTTTTCGTGCTGCGAGATGGTTTATCCTTGGAAAAAACTCAACACTAGTTACATATCGATACAAAGTACTAAATTTAAATTAAAAATTTCTATGTACATACATACATATGTGTCGGTTTTTTGTTTGTTTGTTTTTTCAATACGACAAACATTGCGCACAAGTTTCCGAAGAACGTACATCAAGGGAGGCCCACAGTCTGCGTACAGTGATTTGTATACAACAGCCCCGTTTCTTTGTACCCGAATTGCAAAAGAACGCTCCAACTCGGATACAATTTCCTATAGTTGGCAGAGCCACGTCTACCGGGCTTTTCTAGTTTCTTATAAAAAATATAGTATATTATGTAGTATAAATCATAAAAACCAAAGTTACAAACTTTGTATAGAATTAAAAAAAAAATCAAACAAATTGCTAAAAGATTCAATTGTCTCAAATATTGTATCAGAATGTCTAGAAACTTTTTGTGTGTGCAGCTCTGTCGCCAATTTCGTTCTAGTATAATAAAGTGCAGGTTTCAAATGTCTACAAATTTCCGTTCATTTTTGATAGGATTTTTTTTTGCAGTCGGTGTAGCGCATTTTCTTCCATAAAAAACTTAATTTTAATGCTCACATTAATACAAAATTTCTAATGATGCGGCGTGAATTAAATAAGTATACTGTATTAAGTTGTTTAAAGAAATATGTTGCCTACTAAAATTATGTACAGCGGCTTACTTTGAAAATGGGCCAGTGTTATTTTTTTTTTATTTTATATTGCTAAAATTTTCCATGATAATATTTTTTTAACGTTAATTCAATAACACAAATAATATACATAAATGAAAAAATTTTATTTTAATAAAAAAAAATTTGGAAAATTTAAAATTTTAATTATTTTTTTTTAATTTAAATTTAAATTTTATACTCAGAAGCTCACAAGTTTTCACGTATTTATGAAATTATATTTTATATGTAAGAAACACGCAAGCCTGTCAGCATAAAAATATATATAAAAAAATCAATGAAAGTTTTTAGAAATTTCAATTTTGCACTTTATCATACCAGAATTAAAATGACTACAAAACTGTATACCCGAAAAACTTCTGAGAAAAAAATTGAAAATTTTAACTTAATTTTTTTCAGTTTGTTAAATTAAAAAAAATTAAAAAAGTGTAAAAAAAGTTTTAAAGTTGCAAAAAATAGCATGCGGTCATTTTCAATGTGAGCCACTCTATATATAGAATAATACATATACTTGCACTGGATGAATAAAATTGATTTTAAAATTAATTCTAAAAAAAATGCCTAGCAATTTTAGCAATTTAGGGCGTTCGCAAACATTCTAAGTTTATCTAGGCTAAAACGAAAACCAAAAAATTTTACCAACAAACAAAATTACACTCAGCAGCTTTAATTTGCTTTGCGTGTCATGTGTGCATTAAATTTATAGATGCATTACCAACAAAAACAAAAAAAAACAACACAACACAAAACAAAAGTCAAAAAGTAAAAGAAAAATTAATAATGTTGAAACGAAGAAAAAATGCGATATAAAATTTTAATTGCAATTATTACATAAACTTTGCTCCAGTAAAACAACACAACACAAAAATAACTAAGCGCCAAAAAGACGCAACAGGTGGAGAGCAGCCAGACAATAACCAAGCGGCTGCATATATGCAGGATGGGAAATACCTAAGTATTTATGTGTATGTGTGTGATATATGTAAGTATTCGAATAGATATCTATGTACTCTCAAAAATTTAGAGTCAGCGACTGTCTAAGGCAAAGAGCCAAGTTGTAGGAAAATACCGTTGAGAAAATATTAGAAAATACCAGCAAAGCCCCACATTTAACTATATATATGTACACACTTACACTTAGATACATATGTATATGCACATATCTATGTTGAGAGATGTGTAGAAAGAAGCTCGTATCGTCGTCACATACAAAAATATTTACATCTAAATATTGTTTGTTTGTTTGTATATTAAATAATATATGTCATGCTCTGATGAACCGAAATGTAGAGATGTGGCCAATAAGTTTGGATGTCGACATTGGAGGAGGGTTAGCGGAGAAGCACAGTGCACTCCACAACGCTGTCAGAGTAATTGGCCACAATAACGTAAAACAGCTGAATTGACAACAGAAGTGAAATGCGAGCGGGAATGCAGAAAAGTAAACGAAATTTCGATAAGCGAAATACAAAAAAAAAGTGGCTGAAAAATACCATAGGTAAAAAAGTTTTTTTTTGGACTTATGAGGCCTTAATCGCAGGTTGGTCGTTTGACGCACACCTTCACATACAGTTGCATTCACGAAAATATTAGCGAAATGCATTCACAAGTTTTGACAATTTAGTCTTGTTTATTCAATTATCTAAATATACATATGAATAAAAATGGATCGTGGTTTGTTCGGATGCTTAGAATTTGAAAACAACAAACACTTTGGGCACTTTCTTTTGCGGAGTTCTGTTCGTAATTGCTAAGCGAAGGTTAAGAAATAAAAAATATAAAGTCGAAAAAATCAACAGATGGCGCGGTAGGCCCATATTTTATTTTTCGAATTCATTCAATTACTGTTCAACACGTGCCGTTAAATCACATATTGCTAAATGACGACGGGGCAGATTTGGATAAAATTTGACACATACATAGCCCGGTTCCTTTATAAGCAGTTTTTACTGGGAGTTGCCACATTTTTCAAATTTTAAATTCAATTAAAGTCGTTAGCGAAATGAAATACTGCAATATGGGCATCAAACGAAAGCTAAATTTTCAAAATATTTTGAAAGAAGGTTGCCATCTTTTTAAACGTAAATTAATTTAAATTAATAAGTCAAATAAACTTTTATAAGAAAGCTTTATTTAAAAAAAAATTGTTTGTAGAGGGTTGCCACCTGTTTAAAAACTGAATTAAAATTATAACAAGGTAAACAAAATATTTCGATCATAGTCTCAGACGGTTCAAATGAGCTAAGCTTAAAATAATAATATAATTGAATTTATAAGAAAAATTACCACTGTTGGTACAAAAGGAAACCATTTATGCGAAAACAGAGTGTTGCCATCATTTTTCGAACGTTGATATAATTTAATTAGTCAGTTAACTGAAATTCTTCAATACTGGTGTCAAACGAAAAAGGTTTGATACAGCTTTTTGATATTTTTTCGCGAGGGGTTGCCACATGTTTAAAAAGTTTAAACTTAACTTAGCTACAGAAAGGCTAAGTCCGGAAAAAATGTTGACGATTTGTCAACTTTTTGAGAATTTATTAAAACCTTTTGAAAGCAGTTTATAAAAGAAATGCCAGCTTGCCAAGATTATAGCAAATTTTTCTGTTTAAGTTAAAGAAAATATAACAAAATTAAATAGTTCTGAAACAAGTTGCAGACTATGAATTTATGAATATTTACACGTTCGAAATATATTGGAAAAAAAGTAAATCATTTATTTTTACTAACACGAAACACCCCCTTGACCTCGACCCGGTAAAACCCAAATCAAAATTGGAAACGTCGCTAAAAAATCGTTAGCATTTATGAATACAATTGTACATCTATGAATATATTTGTTACGTGTAAAATATTAAAAAAAAAACTAGCTACAAAGGACAAGTTGTTCTTCATACTGGCACAAACATTATCCATGTCCTGTAATATGATTTTGAAGACAAAAAAAAAGGCGGTTATTTACGTTCGTTGGTATGTAATTACTTATACATATACTCGAAAACTACAGAGCCGATTGACGAGATATTTAAAAAAAAAACAGTATTTACAATCCGATTTGATTCAAATTTAAAACATGTATTAGCGACATAAATATAAACATTTTATTTACAAAATCAACCGACAGATGGCACTGGATTCAAAATATTTTTAAAACCGGTATTCAAATTTCAATTTGATTCCATTTCAGAACTTGCATTTGTAGAATATAAGGCAAAGTTAACAATTTTCTAGAAAATTTAAAAAAATGTTAACAAAATTTTTAACTTTTTATTTCGAAATTCTCCAAGTTTTGCTACTTGAAACTTGCACTTCTTTATGGCAGAATATAATGGGCTGCAAAACTGTTAACTTGAAAATTTTCGAAAAAAAATGCGGTCTAAAAATTCAGAAATTTTGAGTGCACGTTTTTTAAATAGTTTTTTTTTTCAAAAATTTTATATAAATTTTGAAACTTCGATCACATGGTTTTAAAATAGAACTAATTATACTTTTACAAAAATACTAAAACAGGATAGACAAATACATTTTGCTACTATTTTTGTGATCCAAGGGGCAGATTAGGGCATGTCGTTCTACCCATAAAGGAAGAAAAAAATCAAGCTTTTAATTTCAAAAATAAAAATTTCAAACTATGTACATAAATGATTCTTCCTTGGACAATGCTTCCGTGTCCTGTTGTTGTAGTTTCCTGTCTCCATTGCATCCATACAAAAAAAAATTGAGCATTCGTTATATGGAGGAAAATGGCAACACTGTCAGCAAAAATTTAAAAAAAATCAATAGAAATATTTTATGATTTTAAACTTGCACCCTATTGAAATTTAAGCGGAAATAGAGTTTTAAAGAAATCGAACTTTGGAAGTTTTTTTACACTCTGTTTTTTGATAATGCAGTTTTTGATAGTTGACTTATAATTTCACTTGACTCCATGCCAGGGACAGACCACCTTAGTGTCTCGCATATAGAGCGTTGAGATTTTAAAAATGTTTGCGCATAGAAACTAAAAGTAAAAGTATGTACTTGTAAATAAAAGAAATGCGACAGAAACCATCAGCTAAGAAAAAGCAACAAAAGCTGTGTAAGGAAAAGCCGCAGTAAAAGCGTAGGGTACGACCGACCGATGGATTGCTTCTTAAAATCGCAATTCATTTTTTATAATAGTTGAAAGACACAGAAAAATGGTGTGTGACTGCCAGTTGGCGCACCTGTCAGTTGTCACTGGCCGGTTGCGGCCGCAAGTTAGCTTTTTTTTGTTGCTTGATTTTTTGTTTGTTTTTGTTGTAGTCTGTACAAACGAAAAACAACAAGCGGTAGACCGACCGAGCGACCGACCGCCCGCCCGACCACCAATCAGGGCGCAGACGTAACTTGAGTATTTAAGAGTAAATGCGTTGCTGTCGTCGCAACGTCTGGTAGACACTAGGCGTTGCACAGTGTAACGCCCCCGTATTGTGTGCGGCCAAAAGTGGAAGGCGTTAACGCAGATCAATCAAATTTTGCAGAGGGTTTGGTTTGTGGGCGTTCATATATTTAGAAATATATTTAAAATTTGAGAGAAACAGGATGAAGGACCGCACTGCCTTCCATAGAACTGGAAACTAAAGACATCGGTTTTATATGCTAAATTTAGCCCGATTGCAATAAAATTTAATATTTTTGCAAGATTTGATGATATCTTTAACATTCTTAGTTGCAGCTGGAAAAGTATATTTAAAAAGTGCATATTTCCCTCACATTCCTTGATGTTTTAAAACTAGGATCTCTCAAAACTTTTTCCCCCATCCCTTTTTAAATTCGTAAATGCAGTTTAATTTTTTTCACAATTTTATGCTGATCACTTCCATAGGAAAGGGAATTGGCGGGCCACAAATATTTTTTAAACTTTGTAGTTCTTTAACACTTGGGATGTTAAATAAATGTGCTAATTGGAATTGTAAATTTTAAAATTAAAATTTTTTTTAAAAGAATTTCACTTCGAAAACACTTAGTCCTACAAGAAAAAAATATTTTCATAACATTTTAACGCTCCTTGAAATATCCTGAAATTTTTAAAGAGGTTTTTTTTTGTAATTTCTGAGAAAAAAAAATAAATCAAAATTTTAAAATATCATCGACATCAGTTTCGTTACTTGGACATTCGATCTTTTGTGAAGTTTAAAAGGGCTGCAGAAAATCTTATTAGTTTTCAAATTTAACAACACAAAGCCAAAGGAAAATCACAAACTTAAAAAAGCGTTCAAAATCCAAACTGATAATGACAGAGTGATAAAGTTTATACTTTTTTTCGCAGAAATTACAAACAAAAAACGCGTTTTTGAAATTTTCACCATACTTGACGGAGTTCAAATTTTAAGCAACATTTTTTTTTTTTTTTTGTGTTTTTTAGGGAATTCATGACGTTACTAGCATATTTCCTTACCTGCAACAAAATTAGTGTATAAGGAAATTTTTTACGAATTTTTTAAATTAATTTTCTGATACAATAAAAATTTTACATTTTACCAAAAATTTTGTAGAAACGACCTTTTCTTATAGCACTAATAGTTTTCGAGATAAAAATTAAAAAAGTATTTTTTTTTTTTGTTTTTTTCTTTTTAATTGAAAAATTTTCCATCAAGTACTAAAAAAACTACAAAGTTTAAGAAACATCTTTGATACAACATTTCACTTTCCGATGGGAGTATTCGGAAAAACGAGATTAGATAACACAAATCAAAACTTTGGTAAAATATTTGGCGTCTGTTTACATTTGAGTAATGTTTATCGAATGGGATTAAAACTTCGGTAAAATTTTTTGTGATTAAAAGTTTTCCGAATTTGCGAATATATTAGTAAAATTTTTTGGCCGTACCGTTACACTGTGCATCGTAACACTTCCACCAAAATAATTCCCAAAAAAATATTATATGATAATTACTTTTTTTTTCTTTTTTTTTTTGTTAACTGGCGTGCGGCTTTTGTGACCCGCTGCTGTGTGTTTGTTGAAATTTTTGACAGCGTGTTTGCGCTTTATTTGATTTATTTTAGCGCAACAACAATTATGACAAAAGCACTGAAGGAATGAATGAATGAATGAATGACTGGATGAATAAATTACCGAATGTTTGAAGGGAGAGACTACCAACAGCTTAGCACCTGCTACAGCGCCACCGCAGCGCCAGGTCATAGCTCGTAATTTATCCAACGATATCTGCTGCTGAACGGTGCTGCCAAAAAAGGTGTGAATGCCAAGAAGAAGGTGTGAATAAAAGATAAAAATTAAATAAGGAATAAGTTTTGAGTTTTCCAAACATTTACCATCAACACCTACTTACTGTATAAGCTGTCTATTAGCTCGCACTTGCAATTTATTTATTTTGCTTTAAAATGCAAACTAGCAGCGAGTTTTGTGAAGATTTAAAGGCCAATGCTGCTGGCAGTCATTCATTCATGCCAATTGTTAATACGAGTTCGCATTAAAAATTAAAAATTTACATGTCCGTTATTGTTTTGGTTTTGGTTTTGGTTTCATGCACGGCATGGGGGGTACCCCAAGCTAAAATTAATGCAACAATTAATTCACAGATTCACATTCGTAAAATACAACTCTTTTTATAACCATGTTTTTATTTTCTTATTTTATTTTTATCGCTATAATTAATTTGCATGTACATTCATGCATATTATAGTAATGTTTGTACACCCGCAACTCTTATGCCATAAATTGATGTGAAATGGTACCGTTATAATTATGAGAGCTGTTGTTTTTTTGCTAGTCGCGCTTCATTAAATCCGCTATGATAGGTTCATGAAATTTTATTAGCTATATTTGAACAAAGTATTCGCATAAAGCAGGCACAAAGAGGCATACAAATTTTTGTGATTATGAGCAGGTGAATTCGAAATTTTACGTCAAAGCAGTTAGTTAAATGACCCTTTCAATAACAATAAATTCGGAAAGTGAAAGGCTGCTGTACGAGATTTTATTCCTTCGAGATAAAAAATTAGGGTATGTAGCACAGAAAAATATCGTTATATTGGTTTTTTCGTTCGAAAATCGTTCAAAACAAAATTCGCATATATCGATCTAGTCCTTATGCCATATGTTATGCAATTCTGATCCTATTTTTATTAACATCGTTTTTTGTTTTAAATCATTGCATAATCGCGTGATTTTTATTTTTTCGAACATACATAAATTATCGTTATTCATATATTTAAAATTTTTGATATACGATCCATATTTCGTAATTTTTATTTGTTGGATCATAAAACATAAATAGTGATAAAAGATGTATATCAAATTTACGAATAACGATTATTTTTGATCAAAGAAATAAAAATTGAAAATTATCGATCAACTTTTTCGGAAAAAAATTTTTAAATATTGATGAAACTTCATTGAAATAATAAAATTTTCAAGATATTTATCAAACGTGTTCGAAAAAATTAAATTTAAGAGCAACGTTTATTTTTGATCGAAAAAATAAAAATTGAAAATTATCGATCAAATTTTATCGAAAAAAATTAGAAATATTGATGAAACTTCATTGAAAAAATAAATCTCACAAAATATCTATCAAATATGATCGAAAAAAATTAAATTTAAGAACAACGTTTACTTTTGATCGAAAAAATAAAAATTGAAAATTATCGATCAAATTTTATCGCAAAAAATTAAAAATATTGATGAAACTTCATTGAAAAAATAAAAATCCTAAAATATCTATCAAATTTGATCGAAAAAAAATTGAAAATTATCGATCAAATTTTATCGAAAAAAAAATTTTAAATATTGATGAAACTTCATTGAAAAAAACAAACACAAAATATCTATCAAAAAATTTAAATTGAAACATAACGATTATTTTCGATCGAAAAAAAATTGCAAATTATCGATCACATTTTATCGAAAAAAATTTAAAAATATTGATGAAACTTCATTGTAAAAAAAAAATTCACAAAATATCTATCAAAAAATTTAAATTTAAAAAGAAAAAATAAAAATTGAAAATTATCGATCACATTTTATCAAAAAAAAATATTTAAAAATATTGATGAAACTTCATTGAACAAATAAAAGTCACTAAATGTCTATCAAATATGAGAGGAAAAGCGTAAATTTAAGAAAAACGATTATTTTAAATTGAAAAAATTAATATTAAAAAGTATCGATAAGATTTAATAGAAAAAAATATCGATGAAACGTTATCGACAAAATAAAAATCGCACGATACTTATAAAAATTACAACCGCTACGGTAACGGGTTAAAATTGCCACAATTTTAAAACAAGATATTACAGGCACAGCTGAAACGAAATAGCGATTAAAATAATAAAATATTTTAATCAAGATTTTCTCGGACATTGACATATGTAAAATCAATAAGTGGAAAAAGTACGCCACAACTAAGCACCTGGGATCACAGTACAACGTAAATTACTTATTTCCGTCCAAATGACCATAAATTAATCTTGACAGTAGACACAGCGTTGCTTTGGTCTTTGATGAAAGGAAAAAATGTGGAAATTTTGTAGATTTTCAATACATTTAAATTTCATTCGTCCAGTTTGGTTATGGTGAACACATTTTTCGATTATTATCCATAACATTCAGAACCGACACTGATTTGTTCGTGATTTATTTATAAACCTCATTTTATCTTAATTTATTGACATATTTCACAAGCCGAAATTACTTAGTTTCATCGTAGTTTGCACGCAAATTAAGAATGAGCCATAAATTACGAAAGTGTGTCCGGACTTTAAGTCACATTCTAGTTTAATTTAGTTGAAACAACTCACAAGTTATGGCTACTACCTGACACGTAACGTGTTAAGAACCAAGTTCATTCTTACTATCTAAAATTAGTCGTTATACCTATCAAGCATAGACAACCATAGTGACTTCTTATTTTAATTTAAAATCACACAATGCAAATAAGTAAATTTTGCAGTATCGCAAACTGCATACAAAAAAAGAACAAAATTGAAAAACTATGAATTAATAAAAAAAACAGTTAAAATGATAAACAACTTGTTTGCAATTAGTATTGATATAGAACGGTTTTACCAAAATATTATTAGCACCATTTTGCTTGTAGTTTAACAAAAGAATAAAAATAAATAAACAAAAAACAAAAAACAAAATTGCTAAATAAGTAAAAAAAAAAATTCAAGAGATAATAATATAAATAATGCCACAATGCAAACAGGTACCTAATTAGCCGCTGTGCACGTTGGTCCTCATACTTAGCTCTTTCAAAATCAATTTGCAACTTTCATAAATTTTTTGAATTACAGCGATGCGAGTACAAGAAGCTTGAATGAATGAGCAATTTAATGCGAATTGCTGACTTTTCAATAACATAAATGCCAAAAACTGGCATTCATACATATTTATTATGAGAAGCGAAACGAAAGATGTAATTAAAAGCAGTTAACTAAAATTGGCAAATAAACCAATAAAATAAAAAAAAAACAAAATTAACAAGAATGTGAAACTAAAATGAAGAAAAGAATTGGTTATTATAAATACAGTGGCTCAAAGGAATAATGGAACAGTTAGAAAAACTCTACCGTAACCTAAATATCTAGTATACCAGAAATTTATTAATCATATAGTAATTAATTTTAAAAAGTGGTATATTTGCGAATTAATAATAAACAAAGAAACTGCCGCAATATAAACTTCAATTCAGAAGCAATAAGGATAAATTGGCAAAATATCGACTCACAAAAGGAATTCAAAATAAAATTTCAAAAGAAAAAGTTTAGTTGCTTTTAATTATTTTATACTTTATTGGCAGACCTTTTTGTTGTACAACTACTCTCAAACGATTTGGTATCGACTCCACCAGCTTACAGCTGAAAGCGATTGGTGTACGGTTCCCCACTTCTTTTAAGGCTGTTATCAACTCTATTTTTTTGGTTATATGGTAATTTTTTGAATCCTTCTTCAAATAATTCCTTACATGCTCGATAAAGTTCTAATCAGGTGACTGCGGAGGATTTTCAACCACACGGGGGCAGTTACAAAAAAGCCAACAGTGGACGACGTTAGCCTTGTGCTTCCCAACTTTATAGCACTTCCTTTTACATTTGATTTTAATAGTTTCAAATAATAAATTTTATCCATATTTGCTCTTCATTCTCTTTATGTGTTTTTTTTAGACATTCGATTTTCATTGATCCAATACTTTTTTCGGAGTCGTTCTTTTTGACAGCTGTTGCATAATTTATACTCAGTTTGGTTCATTTGAACAGACTTACTCCGAAACAAAGTTTGCAAAACGTGCAAATTTATTACCAAAATAATTGTTCAGCTCGTGCGATGTATCGCCCGCTGCGTCCAATATTGGGTCAACATAATCGCCCAGCAGAGTCGGTAATTCGAGCAACCTTGAATCGGTTTCGCGTTTCCACGTTTATTCGAATGGATAATGCGCATCCTCAGAGACGCCGTACAGTGCGCACCGTAGACGCTATTACTGCTGTGGATCACAATATCGAAGAAGACCAGAATGAATCCACCGGCCATCTGATGTCGCCTGAGGAACATCTCCATCAAGAGGTCAATGTGCTCCGTGTTAAGGAGCGCAACCTCATGCTCAGCAAGCAGTTCCTTGCTGGGTGTCACCGCTCGGGACACCCAAACAGGCATCTGCTTGCAGTTGAGCCACCCCCAAGGCACATCAGAAGGCATCTCATAGAACTGAAGGACGAGATCCAGGCAAATATACCGCAACCGCTGGGTCCGGAGGCGTATTGGCGGATCCTACGCAACATCCACAGAGAGACAGTCAGTTTGTGCCTGAACGACCTTTGGTTTCAACAAGACTCCATGGCATGTAGCCAATGAAACAATAAATTTATTGAAGGAAAGTTTTGGTGAGCGTTGAATCTCGCGTCGGGGCTGTGGCGTGGCCTCCAAGATCGCGCGATTTAACTCCGCTGGACTTTTTTTTTGTGGGGTTTTGTGAAGTCGCTTGTCTACGCAGATAAGCCCAAGACGATTGACACATTGCTGGCATACGGCCGCAACTGCAGCAAAAAGTGGCCGAAAATTGGGCCTCTCGGCTGGAATTTATAATAAAGCTAAATTCTTGGCCATAACATTAAATTGTATGCGTTGTATTACTTCTTGAAAATCACAACAAAAAACATCGTTAATATTGGTCTTACTCACGAATGGTTTCTTTCTTGCCACACTATCATTATATTGGTATTTTCTAAGTATATTTCTGATAGTTTCTGGGTTAGCTTTCTTTCCGAAATACTTTTCAGCAGCGGCTGCAAATTTTGGGGCATACGTACGAGGATTTTTTTATTTCCTGCGCTAGCCACGGAAATTATTTTTTCGCCCACTGTGTTTGGGGGTTTTTTTAACTTAGTGATGATTTTATGTACATATATCTTTCGGTTATATTGACAAGAGAAATTTCCCGCCTTTGATAACCGTATTATAGTTTCTCCCTGTTCAACAGAGGCTTGCACAACGCGAGTCGCCATTTCACTTCAACTAAAGAACAACAAATCAGTTGACACAAAACACTTTTTGGGGATTTTCCTTAATTGTAAAACTTACTTAATTGGCGCTATAATCTCTTAAGAGATTTTACCAAGAAGGGAGATGGGGCCGTGTGTAGAAGTCCACGCAAGTGGGGAAAGTCTCTGATTGTCATTCACCTCGGAGTGGCCAGAACGATTCTTCTGCATGCGGTTCAAGCAGCTCACAACTTACGGGTGATTTCACCCAAGTGTCCTCTGGGTAGCTCCTGAAAATCCGTTTGGGGTGAGCTAAAGTGAGAAGGCGAACCTGGAGGGGACACTCCGACGTTTTCGGTTTACGGGGCCCATCAGAGTTCGCAGCGTCTGTTCATCAGTAGGTGCGGCTGCGAGCGGGCGTCGAATTTGAAGCAAGCGGCTCGCTATATAAATGTGTCCTAAAATAAAAAATTCCCCATAATCTGGTTGTGTGTTGGACTTGGTACCCGCCACGGCTTCTAATGAAAAATTTCAATTGCGGAATTAAACTGAAGTTGGTTGGTTTTCAATTATTACTTTGCTATTAAATTCAAGGTTTTTAAAATTTATGTTTATTTCTTCTGAACTGAAGTTTATATTGTTGAAGATTTTTTTTTTGTTGATTGTTAATGTGCAAAAATACAAATTTTTTAAATTAATTTCTATATGATTAATAAATTTCTAGAATACTAGATGCTTAAGTTACCGTTTAGCTTTTCTAACTGTTCCACCATTATTTTGAGCCACTGTATATAGCCAACTATGGTACATTGAACATATCGTTTACCCCAACCAGTTCGTCATACGGTATTTGACATTTTTCTATGGCACTGACGGCATGGCGCATGCGTGACTTCCTCGCTTCACGTACATAAAGTACATAAATATTTATGCACAATTTATTTCTCGGTTTCTTATGAATGTACTATGTATCTATGGATGTGATTCGTGGTCTTACTTTCAAATATCTTCCAACCACAATTCGATTTCTGTTTCACACACCGGTATTTAACTATTTTTTGTTTGTTTGTTTTTTTTTTGCAACTACAAATTAAAAATCGCTAAACGGTACTTGTATGCACGTTGTTGGTCAATTGGTTTAGTTCAGAAACTTGTGCACAAAAACAGACTTACATAGGTAGGTAGGTAGGGAAGTGCATGCAACAATTACATTGACATACCTACATATATTCATTAAATTGCGCAAACAATTGTTGTTAGCGGCAAAGGGAAGTCGCATTTTAGTAAATGATTTGAGTTTTTTCGATTGTGAGAAATGACATTGACGCCTGGGAAAAGTCACATACATATGAATATGATACTTCTGTTATTAACGAAATTAGTCCTTGACTTGATAATTTAAAATATAAAATAACCTCATAAATATAATTATAAGTTTTTAGAACATACTACATTGAAAAAAAAAACTAATTACCTGCATTAGAAAAATAACTTTTTATTAATTTTTATTAATTTTGAAGAAACCGTTACTCAAGCGGGAGAAAATCAGTGGAACCCGATTTTCTTGGTATCGGATTTGAATATGTAAATTTTTCTCGTTAGGTGTCGCGTGTTGCGCAATCGGATCTTGTGTGTTCGACTTTTTTATCGATTTTTTTTGTTATCCGAAGTAAAACGGTCATTCAAACTCTATCGTTTTTGTTTATTTGTCGCTTTTTATGCGCCGCAGATGGTATTTCTCATAAAATTACTCTGAATTTTAAATTGAATTTAAGAACCAAACTGCATGCCCGACAATTTTCTACAAAATTTTGCTTGAAAAGTTAAAAAATTCGATGAATTTTGTTTTTAAATTTGTTTAATTTTTATGAACTTTCTAGAAACTCGAAAAATTTCTATAATCTGTTCCCCATTTCTTTCTTTATTTTGATGAAATTTTATTTAGTTTTCATACATTTTGTATATAGTTTGAAATAGTATGAACTACATTTGTGTATAAAATTAACAAAAATCTTGATTATGAAAAACATTGATAACATTGTAAAAGGGTCACATTTTGACCGGTTTTTCTCTCCACTGTATATTAATAAATAAATGAAAATAAATTTAAAGAGCATTTGCCATGTCATTTCGGGTTATTTGAAGCTCATTTTGTATTCCGACATGTGCGAGATGTGGCAGGGTTTCCCTTGTAAATTACTTATATGTATATATGTATAATATATTTATAATACATTTATTCTTTTATTGGAAAAAACATTAGTAAAGTTATAGAAATTCTCATTCGTTAAATAAAATTTCAACGTATCAATAGAACAGCTGATTCGAATATCGGTTTTGCTCATGTCCGAAAAGCGGTAATTCCTATTGAATTCCACAAAACCAAATGAAACCGTTATCGATTTAAATTTCTGACAAACCCCATACCGAGTAGGATTCTGTGTCAGCATACATATGTTTTCGGTTCTTTTTTTTTTTTGCCAGGGCAAGGGCGGATATACGCACATTAAAAATTCTTCGATTTCTAATCACTGAACAAAAAAAACAAAACGTTTACAAAAAGTTTAGATAGTCCAAAATAGAAGGATTTTAAAAGGCTCGTCGCTACTTTCTCGTTATCGGTAGAAAGCTTCTTGGATATATCTTTAAAAACTGGAACCTCTCATATCGAGCCGCAAATTTCTTATGTTTCATGACCTTTTCAAATAGCCTAACGCCAGAACAACGCTAGCAAAATATGTAAATTTATTGCGATTATCGTGAGTCGGTTGAGAAATTGGTACTATGCGCCAATATCTCAGTAATTTAATTAAATTTGAAGTTCTAATAATATAAGTTATAAGAATAATTTGGCGCTTACATCATCTAGCTCGATATTTGGCCGAACTTCTCATACAATTTGTGGTGTGCCGTCTTGGCATTGTAACACAAATTTAGGGACCTATAGTTTTACGGCGACTCCGAGCAGCAAATAATTTTTGTGAGAAGTTTTTTAATGGTAAAAACACGCTCGGAAGGTGCTATTAGAAAAATCTTTTCTATATAATTTGATGTTAAAAAGCCCACTTAGTTTCTAAACAGTTTTAGTGCATTGAGATACTTTACAATTCGATAGAAATATTTATATGTATCTGTTTTACTGTGACCGATATTTGTTAACATGAGTTTAGGTTAAGAATTAAAAAATATTCTGTAATTAGTTCAATGTTAAGAAAATTTTATATACATACTATGAATTCGATTATTGCAAACGCCTTTTTGTGTTTCAGTATGTTGCATACATGGTCATTCTTTAAATTTTTCACTCACTTACCTGAAAAGAAAAAAAAATTAAAATATATATTTTTATTAAGAATTTACGTATAATGGCTAATTTCATATTGAAAGGAAGTTTAAATTATTTTTAGTTGTATTATACGATTTGACAAATACGAATTTCGAATCAATGTTCGTTGCTTTTCGAATCCAGCGATGCCACTTACGTAGAGTTTATGAGAAACCAGCATTGTGTCAGTGATTTGCTGTGTTATTTCATTTTGCTTGAACCTACAAACACAAATAGCTGCTCCTCGTATGAGGAACAACCTGACTTTCTTTGCTAGATACGTAAATATATAGATTTCTTAACTGTTTTATAGGTGGCAACTCCATTTGAAAATGTGTCTTGATCAAAGCCCGTTCTAAAACTAGTTTACATAACAATTTAATACAATTATACTTTATTTAACTTTTACAGAAAACTTCTTTTTAGTTTAGGTAGGGTGGCAACTCTTTTTTGCTTTTAGTATATAGCTGTGATTTCTGATTTCACTTTGCATTAATTAATTTCGTATTTTAATTATTGAAACAGTCGGCTGCCTTGAATAATTTTTTGAAACTAAAGGCACTCAGCTGCTAATTGGGCGTTGAGCTCCTTGGTCGTTATTGTAACCTAAACCCTCCTAAAATTTTACCTAATTAATTTAATTGAATTTAAATTTTTAAACATGTGGCAAGGCTTTTCAAAATATTTTAAAAACTAAGCTGTCATAATCTGTATTCGTTTGACACTAGAATAATGCATACAATTTCAGCAATTAAATCGAGTCAACATTTCTAAAACGTGGCAAACCTTTTCAAAAATGTTTTCGTACAAAACCATTCATTTGCTGTCAGTACTATTTTCTTGAAATTAGCATAGAAATGAATAAAATTTATAATTTTAAACAGGTGGCAACCCCATTTAAAAACATTTTCATAATTAAGTTTTTTTAAGACTATTTCGTTTGACTCCCATGCCGTAATATTTCATTTAACTTATTCATTTACTTTTTTAAGACGGTGGCAACCCATTCTTAAAATATTTTCGAAATAAAGCTTTTTAACACTGTATTGCTTGACAAACCGTTCCCCAATACTAAACTTGTATTTGGCCTTTTAAATAAGTTGCTGCTTTCGCCAAAAAATAGCTTTGAAATTAAGTTGTTAAATTTAATTGATTTAAATAATTTACATTTAAAAACGTGGCAACCATTTAAAAAAATTGTTTGGGAATTAAGCTATATTAAACCTCTTGCGTTTGATATCAATATTTGAGAGAAATTGTTTTACTTGAATTTAACCTTTTAAACAGGTGGCAACTCTTGTCGGAAAATAGCTTATATGGTAATCCAGATTGTAAATTATATATGCATGTACCCAACCGTATCCCGCCGTCATAGCGTGATACGAGATCTAATTAATTTACTTATTTAATTGTATTTAAATTTTTAAACAGGTGGCAACTGTCTCTACAAAATAACCTACATTTTCGTAAGCTATATATGTATGTGCCAATTTTAATCAAATCAAAAACCTTTCATTATTACTATAGTTACTGAAAACTTCCACAACATATTCGTTGCATAAAAAAAGTAAAGTTTCTGAAGTTTCATTAATTTAAAGTTCCTTCAAAAATATAAATTAAAAAATTGATTAATCTTGCGTACATCCCCCCTTTGACTTTGTTCAATTTCATGCCATTTGATAGCGTCCGCCAATCAGCTCCGCTTCAATCAAACGAAATTGAAACAAAATCAAATGAGTGCTAAAAATAAATATACAAAACTTTTCACGAATATTTTTGTATGTATTGAATTGGATACTAAGATTTGCGCAGTGAATGGCTTTATGTTTGTTAACATCGACCAAACATTAGAAGAATTGCAAAAGACATAAACTTCATTTACAATGATGCCGAAGCAAATCAGCAATAAAATGACAGCAGCACGAATATAAAATAGACGAATAAAAAAAATTAACAGTCGACCGCCAGTGCATTGAACATATTTAGTATATATCTCTAGTTAACTAGATCAAACGACATCTGGCAAAAACATAGACAAAATATTAGATAATAAGAGCAGTGAATAATAAAAAAAAAAAAATATCAGTACAAGGTACCTTAGAGTAAGAGTAGAATGCGCCTGCGCGGCTTAACTCAAGCGCATGCAATGCAAATAAAATAACTACGAGCGCCGCATTGATTGCTGCAATATATTAATGCAAATACTATACATACATACATACATATGCATGTACATATATTAGTTATGTAAAAAAACAAAGTAGAAACTCAAGGCCGTTCGTTGGAGCTATGTACGAGTATGTAGCAAAATGCGCGGATCAACAACTACACGAAACGCCAGCTTGCCAAAGCATCGTCAATAGCTGCCGTTAAAGTTGCTGCTAGTTATTTTTCTTATGTACATAGCTGATGGCTAAAATTCTCGCACAGTTGTGAGGCAATACGTAACAGCTAAATAGCTAATAGCTGTGCGCTCGCTTTGTTTTACTTATTAGTAATTTATTTTTTGTTTGCTTTTTTTGTTTTCATTTTCAATCGTTTGTCTAGCTCCCAAGAATCGCCCAATTCTCAAGCCTTGTTTGAGTTGTTTATAGAAATTTATTCAAATGGCTGCTGCGTGTTAGGCGGCAGTCAATGTTGGCTATTTCAATTCGCTGCTGCTGCTGTTCTGACGTCAATAATTGTGGCATAAATCAAGGCGAATTTGTGGCTAGCAAGTAACCACCTCAACTATATAGTAGCTAATATTTAGAAGAAAAAAAAAATTGTTTCCATTTTTTATTTATTTTACATTTGCAGTACTAGCAGTACCAACATAAATCGTGCAGTTTTTATTCGAACAGGAAATGATTTGCAGAATTCAAGAACTTGTCATATTATCAAAATATTTCGTGTACTTGTAGCAGTAGCGTATTTGGGGCACATTTTTTTTTTAAATCTATAATTCATGACATTTGCTTTTGGTTTATTTTTTTTTAAGCTTTTCATTTGCAAGTTCATTGCGGTGTCATTTGGGTGTGCTCGCAAATCATGAACTAAATGGCTAATCAATAGAACATTATACGGCGCCTAAATTACGATTTCAAAACGTGCAATTTCATAAAAAAAAAAAACAAAACGTTAGGCGTCTTGTAGTGAATTTCGTAACCAACATTGTATTAGAATGCAATGCATAAAGTTGGCACGGCAATATCATTCATACTTTTAAAGCAGACTGGTAATTTGATTATGTTTGATTTAAAGATTCTAAGCACAACATCTTTAAATATAGGTATGTACTTATATTTGGGTAAGCCTAAGAAAATCTAGTCACAAAATGTTTTACAGAATTTCCGTGATGGTTTATGCAAGATTCTGATCATCAGACTATGCTGCACAGCAGTAAAAGTCCAAACGCGGCGAAATTTTCTCTTTGTTTAGCACTCACTTAAAATCTTAATTTTTCTTGCAACTATTGCTCTATTAGTGAGCTCGTTTTATTGTAACCGACTTGCAAAAAAAACGCTGCAGAGCTCCTATAAAATTTCCGTTAGTTGCAAAAGCAATCCTGTTATCACCTTTCACACGAAACATTAGATCTCTATTTAGTGCTACTTAAGAACGGAAAATAAATGTGCAATCAAATTTTAGATTGACGTAGTTATATATTTAAAAATACTATATATGTAAATAAAAAAGGTTTGGGTGTTAAACTGATTTTTTTTTTCTTTCGGCTCATTCACAACAGCGCAGTTTTTTCACTTCCCAACACTACAACTCAGATGGGATATCATTTGACCGAGTTGGCCCAACTCGCATATTTTCCCCGAGTTAGTGTTGTCCTAGTATTAGGTACATTCAAGAGATGAACGTAGTGTACCAGGATCTTTACTTTCATTAACAATAGCGATAGTGGGGTTGGTTTATTTTATAAGAAAACTTTTTTTTATTTTTTCACTACAACAAGTAGTAAGTGGAGCTGACAAAATTTGCTGATTTCACTACCTTTGAAATGAGTGAAACTTTTTTATTTAAAAAAAAAAATGTATATTGTCATTAACAGGCTGTATTTATCAGTTACACAAACAATTGTAAAATATGATAATTGACAAAATACCGATAGCCCAATTTCAAAATGCTTGGCGATTGTGTCTACTTACTTTGATAAAGCGAACTTACGAGAGGGAGACAGATTTCTACGTTTAATTGAAATGATTAAATTATTTTCATAAACTAGATACTTAGTTAAAGTTAAAGTTATAAAAAAACTTTTCAAGAGTATACATATTTCTTTAAAAACTTCTCTGAATTCGAAAGAAAGTTAGAAATTCAAGCAAGTAAAAAATATTTATACATATTTAAAGAAATACTACATTTCTTTGTGTTTAAGCTGTTTCCGCAGTAAATGATTTCGAATATCAGAGTAAACCACAAGATTTCGTATTGGATTTGCATTTTTTAGTTTTATAAAAAAATTAGAATTGTTTAACCACAATGAATAAATGCAACACAAAACTTTCGAATAAGCGGAGTAAATCTACTCCTATTCATACAGAGAGCTAAAAAGTTCGCCTATACTTAAAGAGAGGTGGTCTTTCTATTTATTAAAAGTTTCGCTCTATGACTTATAACCAGAGATAGAAAATAACTCTCTCCACTTATTTTCGGTATGTTTCTCAATGGCACAAACATACAATTGTCAAGCAAAACCTATCTACCTGCTAAATCTTTTTGTACGAACATCTGATGTTATCTACTGTGCGTTATTTTCCTACCCCTAAAATTTATCTTAGACAAAGATACTTCTACTTTTATGTGTCTTCAATTGAGGGTTATTGGAAGACAGAAAAACATAAGTGGAGGCAAAGCAATAGGCATTATAGATGTCGAAGTTTATATGTTTGGATGTTTGGCTGGGTGGATTTGCTTGAAATTTGGCACATAGATAGTATTGATTAACAAGTATATATATATGTATATTTTTCCCGTTGGGTGGACCAGGGACCGATCTATTAGAAAAAAACTTATTTATTTTTTGAGTTGCTTGGAATTTGATACGTAGATAGCTAATTACCAGGATTAACAAGCTCTCTTCTCCAGTTAGATGGACCAATTACCGATATAGTCGAAAAAAAATCGTACATTTATAATTCTAGTGGCATTAATATAAGCAATTTTGAATACTGGTATAAGTTTTAAGGCCAGCGCAAACAGGCGCGGTACGGTACAGACCGTACGATATGCGGTATCAAATACCATGGCGGTATATGGGAGCACGCAAACAGACGCGGTATTGGAAGTGCGGTACAGGGCGGTAAAAAAAATACCGCAGCGTGCACAATTGACCGCGCGGTACAAGTACATATATCGTAAGCAGGGTTGTATTTTTGGGCTAGAGTTTCACATACATATTTTATTTGCGAAATATTTTTATATTATAAATATCAAATCAGTTTCAAAACATTCTTAACTCATATGCTGTAAATCTCTTTAGTTTTATTTCTCACAAAGTAAGTAAAATAAATTAATTCTTATGTTTATGTTGGAAAATATTAATAAAATATGGCAATGATCCAACGATCAAATGCGTAAATGACTCAATGAAAAGAGAAGGTGGCACCCTGTTGCTCAACGAAAAAAAGCAAATGCAACGTTTTGAATATACTTATAGTTCTGTCCTTTGGATATATTAACGGTTAATATACTACAAGAAACTACTACTTTTTACACTACACTATGAATATAAGTATTTGAACATATACCTTCTGCCTTCTTCATCAAGAAGCGCTGCTAATAACAGTAATTCGTCTTCAGAGCTTGAGGAGTCCATAACGATAATGAATAAATCAACTACGTATTAAAAGATGACGTTTGAAATGGCAACCATGTTTTATACTATACCGCACTATACCGCACCGCGCCTGTTTGAGTGCCTTGGCGTATATCGTTGCCGCATATCGTACGGGATTATACCGCTCTATACCGTACCGCGCCTGTTTGCGCTGGCCTTTAATGTATTTTGAGTTAGTTTGAGTGAAAACGTTAAATTGCAATTCCACTACTTGCCGCTCAACTCTTTTGTGTTACCATATGAAATCTATTTTTGCTCTGTCAGCGATAATGGACACTTATCAATAATAACATAAATTATATGAAAATAACCGTTTACCGCTGAGCGAGAGCAAACATATACCAAAAATAAATCACCTGATCTCTTTAGTGCGCTATTTTCTTCTCTATAACAGTTATTTTTGAACCAACGGAGAGATTTATTTTCAATCTCTGCTTATAACCTTACGGGAGAAGGTGAATATCCTAACTGTTTTTGCTTAAGTAATTCAACACAAACTACAATTTTAATTAATAAACTACTTAGGGAAGAGTTAAGAATTTTTATTTTCCATTTGTACTTATGCTTTGATTTTAAAATAAGAATGATGCTAAAAACTGTTTTCCCCTCTGCATTAATGACTAGTTATCATTTTATTTAAATACATAACTCTTTTTGGAGTGAAAGCTTCGTCACTTGTTTGGTTTCGTTAGTAAAACTACCTCCATTCAACTGTGAATTAATATATTTCTCAAAATTGTGTGGAAAATTTAGATTTGGAATCAAAACGGAAAGAAAGAAGATATCGCACTCTTCAGAACATAAAGAGCACTAACGCAAAAAAAAAATGTCGCTTACATTTTAACCTTCCTCTGGACCTTATTTCCGTGAACGAACCCGTTCCATATGGGTAAAATTTACCCAAATTATTTTTTTTTTCGTTTTTAAAACGTAAATTGTTGCAATAAGTAAATACATATAAACAAAATGAAGTTGGAATATCTCTAAGTCTCGAAAATGCGAATCTAGTCACACTGGTCAAATGGCTTCAACACGTCATTCATAATCTACATATGTTTCGGATACTGAGAATGGTTATATGATTATTGTATACAATTATGTTCGTAGTTTGCACATTTGTATCTATACGTACATATGTATGGATGTATGTATGTATTTCCCTCAGAGCGGAACTTTATACTCAGCGCGCGAATATTGTAATTCATTAACAACCAGGAACATAATTTTTTAATGAACCAAGACTTGTGAAAAATCAAGGTGCGAACAATTAATTCTTTCAAAGTGGCAACTATTAAGAACAATGTCTGTGAATTAGCAAATTTACCGCAAATAATTCATATAACTATATTAGCGTTCAAAATGAAACAATGGACTAACCGAATTCGTTGCAGTTTTAGTAAAAAAAAAAAAAACACAAGCTATTAAATTAGCAGACAAATTTATAAACAAACATTATAAAAAAAAAACAACTTTACGGAAATGAACGAATTAAATAAGTAAGTAATGGGGCCTGACAAAAATTGTAGATTGTACATTTGAACTGCCAAGAATGCCAAGGCACTACACACTGTAACTTGTGGTGAATGTTTTGGTCGAAAGAGGTAAATAAATAGATTGCTGATTGTGAAGAATTGGCTGGGAAGGCGAAGCACCAACAGTGGCACGAAAGTGAATGTGAATGACTGTAACGGCGGCAAAGTGTTGTAATACAGAGCCACAACTACAAGTTTTAATACATATGGTATGTATGTATGTATGTGCATACAAATGTATGCATTAAGGTAATAGGAATTTGGGTAAATAAAGACGGCAAATACAAAGAAACAAATGCAAAATATAATCATCGCGCTTGGCTTTTGTTCAACTCAAGCGCTCGTGCGCCCATTCCGTTGTCTAGTCTACACTTTTGACATATCAAATGGACAATCCATTCTAACGTTCAACGAACGAATCGATCGATCGAAAAAGCGCAACAGAAAATATATAATTGCACCATAGTGACAGCAAAAAAAAAAACAACAAAAAAACAGTAACAACAAAACTAACAGCTGCACTAAACAGCCGCAGCAATGACAACCAAAACAAAGTCGACATTTAGTGCGAAAGCAAAAACCCAGTTTTTCCTAGTTACTATTTACAGCAAATCTAGTTAACGACACAATTTTTTGGCGATTTTTGACATTCGTCGATAGCGGCCGCCGATGATTGATAGCAATCAAAAGTTACAAGACTTAACGCGCGAGCGCGCGCACAACGTAAATGCCAAGCCCACAATGCGACAAGCAGATACCGAACGGCTTTTGACGCGCATTGGGCTGGCTGGCTGGCTTACTGGCTGACCATTTAGGTATTGTCATTTAAACTTGTCCATTTTTTTGTGATTTAGTGTTGCAAATCTAAATTCTTTGCCTGTGGGTTTAACACAATTCGCGTCCAAATTTTGCATTTTTAATTAAAACCTAAGCAATATTGGTTGTGTGAAAATTATCGCCAATTAATTGTATGGCTAAGTTCCATTACTAAACGAAAATTTGTACACAAAAGGTGTAATACATATCACTGTTGATTTTATTTAACACATTTTTTATTCGACAACGAATTAATTAAAAAAAAACTAATCAAATGATGATTTTTACAATTTTTAAAATGTTTTACATGATAATTTTTTTTGTTACAAATGTAGCCGTTCTCTTTATGATAAATTCGCACATAAACAAATTGAATGGATGTCAACCAAATTTGAACAGAATATTCCCTAGGCACGCGACACGGGCGGGCATAGATTATACTATAATCCGCTATGTGGCGCATAAGTCAATATATTCAGGGAAACAGTATTTTTGAACCGATTTTGATGAAATTAGAAAGGTATGGCGCTGGTGCAATGAAAACTACTTTTATGCAAAATAAATGTGCTAGGTGGCGCTAGAGACGAGTCGTTCAGAAAATCTTTATTTATAATCCGATTATGATTAAATTAGAAATAGAGTGCGACGGGCAATACTTTTATGAAAATTGGATCCGCTAGATGGGGCTAGAATAGATTTATTCAGAAAGACAGTATTTATGGTCTGAAATTGATGAAATTAGAACAGTGTGCTTTTATGAAAAAATAGATGCGCTAATCTCTGCTCTTATGCGATTTTGATGAAATTAGAAACATAATGTGGGTGCGACGAGAAGTACTTTTACTAAGAATGCATCCGCTAGATGACGCTGGAATAGAAAAGCCTTCTTGATATAGGAAAATGTGCTGCTGGTGCGACTAGAAATGCCTATATAGCCGTATTTAGATAACAATGAAAATTTAAATAAGTGTACGGTATAAGTACATATTCTATATTTGCAAAAAAAAACCAAAAAAATAGGTATCAAAGTCCATTTTGTTTATTCTGTATTTGAGATTTCCAGAAAGTCCTTATTTATGATTCGACATAGTCCAAATCTAATGTGATTTGTACATTTAAAAAGAATGCCCCTTTGGTCAGAGTCGAGATAAAGTTTTTCCTTAGGTTAGTTACAGCTATTCTTTGCAGATATTCCATTGAAAATGATTTAAAAAACTTTTACTTACTTTAAAGTGACTTCATCTTTAGATATCGTAACTACGGGGCATTATTTTTAAAGTATGGAAGCGTGGTAAGCAACGTAGAGGGAGTCACGGGTATCACATAGTTTGTTATAAAAGTATACAAACCCCATTTAAATCAAAGCTTCAAACTTTGTACAAAATGTGTAAAAAAAAACCAGCAAAAAAATTATAACAATTTAAAAACTTTTAATTTGAATTTTTTTAAAACTTCTGGTTGTGCCATTTGATAGCACATGCAATTTTACTACAATAATATGTAAGCTAAAAATTCCTATTGATTTTAGATTTCTTAATTTTTTTTTTTTTTGAAATTTGGTATTGGAGACTTTTTTTTTAATTTAACGCAAACAGTTTATATGGCAGAAAATTGTGCGTAGGAACAAAATTTTCCAAATCTTTTTTAAATTTTTATAAAACCATTTCAATCAAAATTTCAAACCATGTAAAAAATTTGAAAAAAAAACAAAATTCATCAAAAATTCACATTTTTAATTTTAGTTTTTAGAAAACTTCTGGATATGCAATTTTATAGCACATACATTGTTAGCAAAACAATACGCAAGTCTCAATAGGCTAAAAACTCATGTTGTTTTTTAGAAAATTTATCGATGTGATTTGTCTTGAAAACTTTTTTTTTAAATTTAACGCTTGCTGTTTAACTGGTAGAAGATTGCCAAGATAGCCGGCATAAAAGGAGTTTAAAATCACCGGGATTTTATGTAAAATCCATCCTTTATATGAAATATTGTACGAAAAAAAAAAATTAAAAAAAAAATTCCTTAGAAATAAAAAAAATTAAAAAACAAAAGAAAATTGTTAAAAATCAAACGGAATTTTCAACCACTTTCGATTTGCATACTATTAAAGTTTTCTAAAATAAAAGGTTTGAAATTTTGGTAATTTTTTGTTTGTTTAATTTTTTAGAAATTTTATCCAAAGTCTCAAATTTTGATTTATATGCTTTTGGTAGTATAACGAACTCTAATTATATAAAAAATTAACGAAAAAACACGCGTGCACCTAACTGTAGTAGTAGTAATTATTAGTAGCATTATAGTAGTACAAATTAGTATAAAATATTGGCAGAAATTAGTAAAAGCAGTAGAAGAAATTAGTAAAAAAAAATAGTGGTAGAAATTAGTAAAAACAAAGATAGAAATTAGCAAAACTAGTGGTACAAAATGGTTGAAGAATTAATAAAATTTCATTTCATTTCATTTATTGAGAAAAATTTGTGGTAGAAATTAGTAAAAAATAGTGGTAGCCACTAGTAAAAGCAGTGGTAGTGATTAGTAGTAGCATTAGTGTAAATAGTGGTAGAAATTAGTAAAACAATTCTGACGCGACTTTCGTTTCGCGATGTAAAAAACTACTGCCACTAAAGAAGTTTTACGTCAGAAATGGATAACAAAAAATATGGCGAAAATCATACAAAAAATTACCATGTGGTCAATTGTTTGAGTCACTGTATCTAAGAATGTAAAATTTTTTTAAAAGCTAATCGCTCATGGGGAATTATTGAAGTGGCAAGGTTAAGTAGCATGTATGCAGACATTTTTTAATTCACGGTTAATGTTATAAAAAATTAGAAAAATATGTAATTTCACACACACACACACACACACACACCCAATTAACGCTGTAATAGTGAAAAAACAGATACCAACCGCTCGTTTACCACAGCGTGTGAAATATCATATCATTCGTAACAAATTAACAATGTGGAGCAAAAACAAAAAAAAAAAACAAAGCCAATTGTAGTTGTGTGTGACTCATGAAATATTGTGCAAAACTAACGGTCGCGGCCTTTTAATTCGAACAATTCTCAGGGAACGCGTCAGCAACGCCCACATGGGTAGCTGGCGCCACTCATTGCAAAGAGACTGAAAACAAAATGCCAGGAGGCTACCAAATATGGAGTGAAAAGTCTAAAGGGTTCGTGATATTTAAATAAATGCCGGCAAACTTTGCATGCTAAAATAGTTTGCATACATACATACAAACATAGCGAAGCACTTAGTCAGTTTAGGCCATGTGTGCGCTTGGGTATGGAAGAGGTTAAGCCTTTGCACTTTTATATTTAGAATGTAATCACGACTAAGTTTGTACAGAGCGGTAAAAAATAAATTATCCTATTGGTATTACTTTAACAAATAAATGGTTATAAATGAGATCCAGCTGTATTTTTTTTCTGAAAACATGTCGTGTTCTTATCAAACAAAAATAATTTAATAATGACAGAGTTTAAAATTAGAAAATATGCCACTATGAAAAATAACAACAGTTAGAACATGTTTTTGATTTGATAAGTTTTGCGTTTTTTACTGAACGAATAAAATCGCAAAAATTTCTCAACAAATGTCACACTTTATTTTTTGAATTAATGGCACTATTGGAAATTAGTATTAAAAATTCTCATTTTGACAGCGTTCTCACGAAGCAAACAATTTTGTATCAAATCCAGGGATCCTAATAAATAAATATTAAACAAAAAATTACACCCATTTCTTTCCATTCCACCGCCATTGGCTTACCTTGCCTAATGAATCACATAGAAATCTCGACTTCCGAGTAGTGCATAAATCAAGGACGAAAAAATTTAAAGAATAAAATATTTTTTAATTGGAAATTATTTTAAAACGGACAAACCGTTATTTATATAAATTTAAAAAAATTTAGCCGCAGAAATTTCTGAATTACTCCTCATAGGTAACTCTAAAACCGTTTTTCAGTTTGTCACTAATGATGTACACTTAAAGTAGGCAGGCCAGGCCCTTCGACTTTTGATTCTCTCTTTGCTGTCAAAATTTGCATTTTTATAAACAAATTTAGGATGACTTCCCTTTTTTTTCAAGACATTGTTGGGTATTCTGCACTCTCACTCAACCATTGATGTAAACCATAAGCGCCTTTGTTAGTTTCGGGAGCTCGGTTATCCCCTAAATTATCTATCTAACCTACTATTATTATAAATGTGAATGTTTGTGGGTGAGTGTGTATGTGTGTTACACTTCCGAATCGGAAAAAAACAATCCAGTTCTAAGTTCTATCTTGGCAAGCCATTTGTGAATGTGGGCATAAATCCACGCCGTTCTTCACTACGGGAACCATCAACACTGATCACAAACTGTAGGCCAATGGATTTAAATCTGGACTTCCAGACGGCCAATCATCTGCAGCTATGGAGCCAGGAATATTGATTTTAAACCACTGCTGGGTGGTTTTCGCCTTGGGTGCTGGACCAGAATCTGGCTGGAAGATCCAATGCTCTCCATCGAAGAGAGTATTGCTTAGCTGTTTTACCACGCCTTCTGCTGGTACACTTTTGCCCCCAGTTTTAACCCTTTTTAACGGAAGTGAAGGGGTGTAACGCCGTTACAGAAGACTCTCACCAAACCATCACAACAACTGGATGGTGACCACTTTAAACCTTTGAAATAACATTTAGATTTTGCCGTTTTACTTATTAAAAAACTCCTTCAACAGTTGAAAATTTTCTCATCTTGAAAAGGCGATACTTTCATGGCCGTTGACCGCGTGCCACTGAAGAAGCCGCTTGCATCTGTTGGACCTAATTTGCTTCAAGCGCGTTGTCAGAAGATGATCAATTGACCGACGGTAGGCTTTCATATGAAGATCATCTCGAATAAGTCTTGACATTAGATCTGGTCGATATATCTTTTTCCCTTGTCATAATTTTCTGTTTTCTAAGGGGATTTCTGTGAATGGGTTCGCGAACAGTTTTTATGGCTGAATTGGTTCAAACCACGCGAGGACGACCATTTCTTTTCCTATCATCAACTGTTCAACGATCAATAGTGCGGTAAACAAACATTCTCGAAATATTAAATATTTTGATAAGCTCATAAATTTCTCTTGCGTTTTTTCCACACTTATATAAAGCAATCACCGCAATATGATTTTCTTTAACACCCCCCTCCATTTTTAATAATCGAAAGCATACACTGAACTGATTATTACATATGAGAAGACACTGCATGCGAATTATAATAAAAAAGGCACTTTTTATGCGAATTTGTCCTCGGTGTATGCATTGTAAACTTTGTAACAGAACTTATGCCAGGACTAAGTATATTGTCATTATTCTGGAATATGGGCCGATGATTCCACCAGCCCGAAATCACATCGGCCCGTTATTTTTTTTAGATGTAATGGCAGCTCTTTTACTTTTTCGGGTTGTTCTTCAGCTCATATGCGGCAATTTTTTGCTTATAGACTTAGCCATTCAGAGCCAAATAAGCAACGTTGATGAAAAAAATCATGTATTGAAATATTAGATATTTTTTAAACTTTTCAATGTTGAAATGTCAAGCAATACTGAACAAAAATACCTTGACAATTTGACAGATACACAACAAATTCGGTCCTAAAATGCCGACTGAAAAGCTACCTCTAAATGAATCACTCCATATAAAACGTATTGAGTCTCCAATTTTATTAGGCGAAAAAATATAACAATAATTATTATTATTTTTGGCCTTATATGTTTAAAACGACTGTAATTTATTGAGCTTGAGGCTAGGTTTTTACTAGAGAATAATATGAGAAAACAAAGATTTTTCAAAGTGGTTGAAGTGGTAGCTGCTATTTCGGTGACTACCACAACTCCTCAAAAGCAGTGCGATTCACTAACTTTAAACAATTTGACAATCGCAATTTTTTAAGACAACATTTGTCGTTTGCACTAACGATTGTGCGATTCACTAACTTATTCTTAACGGCGCTTAACAGCTGTCGCGTTGTATTTATTCAAAGTGATAAAGAGTGGCATTTCTGTCAAACTAAATGCCAAAATAAGCGAAGAGCAAAAATAGGAATAGATAAAAAACAAACGAATGCATGCTGCCACATATAAATTTGAGCGTTCTTATTATACAAATTTCATTAAAGTGAAATAAGATACTAGTTTATTTCAAACTACAAACATTTATGATTCTTTTTATACATTGCAATGTTCCATTGTAGCAGAATTTCTGACTCTCCTCTGATTGATTTGGTAGAATAGTCATCAACTTGACTCCAAGGAATTTCCGAAATCACCTGCAAATATGTCATGGTTTTCGTTTTCAAAATTTGCGTTGTGCTCCAGCGTATTTAGAATTTATATATGTATATTTAAATTTTTTTAATTGGAACCTCGAAAAAGGTTTGCTTTTACCATTTGCACATTAATCGAATGGTAGATATGGTGGTTGGCATAAGCCTGCATGAGTACAATCGACGGTCCCAATAGTGGCTCCCACATTTCCTTAGCAGCTTGACGCTCCAATTTAGTCATAGAAACCCTGTTAAGCCAAGTCTGGAGTTAACCGATACAGCTTCTGAAATTCTGTTGCATTCAAATGAAAGGGAATACCCACATCCCGGATTAAACGTCGACCCACGGTGGGAGCGCATACTTCTTCGTCACCTCGTAACAAATCATATGCCAAATATTCAAACGACATTATGTAATTTCAAGAAAACAAATCACCAAATTTTAAATGTATCTTTTATTTAAGTTGAAATCGCGACTTTTTCCTTTCTCGATTGAGTTAACAACATCAAATTTGTTGTCGTTTAGTTTTCTATAACCGACGAGCTAACGACAAACGCTGGTTTGACGAATGCGAAAATCGTTAAAAAATGAATACTGAATAGCAAAATCGTTAAAATTTTCGTTAAGATAAGTTAAACATGCAAATATCGTTAAAATAAGTTAGTGAATCGCACTACAGACTTCTTTCTTTCTACCAGGCCCGGTAAAGTCTAGAAAGAAAGAAGTCTGATGACGAGATGTGGTGATCTCCGAAAAAATCATTGCTTTCTCATATTATTCCCTAATAAAAACCTGACCTCAAGCTCAATAAATTACAGTCGTTTCGAAAAAGTCTAACTATGTTGCAGCTCATAAGAAAAGTTATATCCACCCTGCAATGAAACCTTATAAGGAAATAAATTTTGCACGTTGCAACACATAAACCCTCTGACCCAGTTAGCAAACACACATCCCTTCCTTTCCCCTGCCAACTGTTTTTTTTTTTTTAATAAGCGAATGTGCACAGTCTGGTGAAGTGTAATCGAATATTTTATACACATGTATAATAAGACTTATGTAACAGCATATGATTATCAAACTGCAACTGCAATGGTTTGTCTACGAACAGTGGTGTCATAATCTGCAGTATTATTTCTTAGCATGCTGGTATGTATAATGTGATCTGAAGATATTGATGTCCAACAACGGCCAGCCGCCGCCAAAGCGACATCACATCACACTCTGCTCTACAACTACAGCTACAACTACAACTACAATGTAATGGTCGAAAAGTTAGACGTGGTGGCGCAGAGTATCCGTGGTGGTGCCCAGCTGATTTTGTAATGCAACACATAGACACAGTAGACAATTGAAAAAAAAAAAAAAAATGATGTGATTAAAATAAAAACTAAAACTAGAGCAGAAAAGAAAAAAGGAAATGTGGAAAGCAGAGTAAAACAAAGTGACACAGTGAAATTAGAAAAATATGAATGTCTGACAAAGATGCAATGCATAGATATACTATATTTATACACAAACATACACACATACATTCGAAAATAAAATGTGAAATCAACAACAATGCAAAGGATTGTAATAACTTTACTTTTTTTATTTACTAGTTTCTTTTTGTTTTTTTTTTTTACATTCACATTGCAACCAGGAAAACATTCAGTTAATTGAATAAAGCGCGTGAAAATATAATTATTTGATGAAACAACAACAACAACAACATCACAAAGTGCAAATTGCACTGCCCACTAGCGGTCATAGTAATTTTATAATAAATTTCCAGATGCAACAAATTTAAATTACCAACCAGCTGAGATGAAAAAACAACAACAACAGCTTGAATAATCTCAATAGATTCCAATAGATTCAGGAAGCGCCAACACTAGCTAGCTGCTGGTTGATAGTTGAGCTAATGAGATGACCTCGAAGATATGTTATACAATATATCACGAATTTTCAATCAAAATTGATTTTGCATTTCTTTTTTTGCCTTACATTTACATGCCATACCTTGGGTGTGGCTTGATAGTTTAGCATTAACAGTTTGCAATTTTAACACTCTCGCATGAATAAATAATAACTCTAACAATGCCTTTGTGGTGCTGGTGTGATAGAGAAACAAAAAAAAAATGGAAGTACAATAAATATTTAAGCCTGCTTCTTTCACGCCCCCTACACAGCGCTTACGATCTCAATTGCTTGCTTTAAAATAGGAGTTTCTTCAATAAATCCAACAAAAAAAAGTGCAGATGCAAAAATATTGCAAATGCTTACGATGTGACTGCAGTTTTATTAGGGCTACCCTTATTGGCATTGATTTTTTGCCGCCTGCTAATAAGATCTCATTATATGTACAGTATTATACTATTTATGCTATGAATCAGGTAGATTTGGTTTTGGACTGGATCTGGGTAGAATAAAATTTTATTTTGATATTAACATTAAATCTACAACTATATAATTTCCGATAATAATAATTGGGTGATTCACAAGGTGTCAGTGTCATAATGTGTCATATGTCATAAAGTCATAAAATTTGAAAAATGCTGAATTGCTTAGTTTTGATTATTTGTTTCAATGCAATTCAACAACATGACGTTTGAAATCGAAAATTTTATGACTTTATGATTTGTGACACATTATGGCACCTTGTGAATCAACCAAATATATTTAATTTGAAACAATAACTATAAATATTGCAATAACCGAAGTTATATAAGGACTAGACGAAAGCGGTGGGTTTCATTCAAGCCACGTTTTATACAGAATACAAATAAATTTTAGTTAGTAAGGAACGTGTCACGCCCATTTTTCGATTAATGGGTGAACACATCAAAATTGCAACACTTTGGCAAACTTATAGCTTACCCAAAAATATTTCAAGAGTTTGAAATTTAAATACCATGTGTAGACCATGATCTTAGTTTCAGGTATGAGAAATTTTATTTTATTTGATTTACAGTTTAGTTAAAAATGGCAAAAATCAGGCCATAAGTACGCGTAAAATTGGTAAGTAAGAAAATAATAAATTTCACTACTCGAAAGTTTCCAGAGTTTTTAACCAATAAAAAGAAAAGAAGGACTGAGCGTTACTAGACAACCTAGCAGCGGAGGTGAGCATGGCCAAAGCGATAAAAGCATTTTCGCAAAGTTATAAGGTTTCCTCGCGTACAAAAAGCAAAACGGCAAGCTTCATTGAGAAATTTCCAAACTCAAACAGCGCCAGATCGAGACGTAAAGCAAAATTTTACAGCAACATCTCTCAGCCGGAAGCTTTATGAATCACAAATTACAAAATAGTATAAGTGCATTAGGATGGATGAGGAAACCACCTACTGCTTTGAAAATTTCAAATATATTGCTGGTCAAGATTTTTATACTGCTGCAAATTGCCAAGATGCTCTCGAAAGCTGTAGATTGAAAATGAAGTCCAAGTTCCAAAAAAAATTGCTTGGTTTGGCAAGCCATTTATTCCAGTGGCAGCGGCAAGTTTATCGAGCTGAATGTCTCAAAATGAATTGTTGCAGAAAACAAATCTGGGAGTAAGGAGGGTTTCTTGACGCCAATAAACAAAGAGGCCTATCCTCTGGGAACATTCCACATTGACCATGTAGGCCCAATGGAGCTAACGAACCAGTGTTTTAGGCATATCATGGTAGTAGTGGATGGATTTTTCAAGTTTGTGTGGTTATATCCCGTTAGGAGTACAAATACAGAGGCAGTAATCGATAGACTAGAAAGGCAGTCAGCAGTATTTGGTAACCCTAGAAGAATATAAACTGATAGGGGTACCTCGTTCACTTCCGAAAGTTTTAAAGAGTGTTGCGCAGGCCAAGGGATCCAACATTTATTGATAGCAACAGGGGTCCCTAGGGGTAATAGTCAAGTGGAAAGAATCGTAAAAAAATCGTAGTTTCGATGTTATCTAAGTTTTCCGAAAATAATCCAGCGCAATGTTACCGGCATGTGAACAAGGTGCAGCAAATTATTAATAACACACTGGAATAGACCTGAGGGTTAGTGAGATTGTTGAAATTCGAAAACTTTTACAGGAAGCTGTCATAGAATAATGTGACGAAGAGCGTGAAGAGACTCCTAAAGTAGCAAAAGAAAATATTCAAATGATTTAACGAGAAAACTGCGAAACGAAAGCCAGGAGATACTTATAAAATTATTGATTTGGTTACCATAAAGAGGCCTCAATATGGTGCAGGCTTAAAGCTAAAGCCAAAGTTCTTTGGACCTTACATAATTACTTCCGTGCAGCAACATGGCAGGTATGAGGTGGCAAAGTTTGGTGACCACGAGGGGTCAGGCAGGATGACTACTGTGGCAGAAGACATGAAAATATGGCAGCATTTATTCGGGTAGAATGAACCACCAGGATGGCCGAATGTGGGAGTCAATTTGGATCATGGCAAAACTACACGAACTGGACGAAACTACTAAGTTACACTACTATTAAATACAACCCTTACTAGTTGACGATTTGACGAAAGCGTAACTACCGCAGATCGGTTTGGTTTTCATTTAAATAAAACGAGCAGTCTACGCGGAGAAATTGCAAGAAACACAACGTTTGTAGTTACACATGAAAAAAACCTGTACATGAGTTGAAATCCCTAGAAGTAATTTTAATATTACATATAATAAATTGGTTTAAACCAAACTGTGTTTATTGGCGCGAACCGAATACCACAATTTATTTCCGCAATATCCCAAAGCTGCGTCCAATTGAGAAATATTGGTAAATCGCGAAAGGAATATTGAAGATGGCAGGTGATCTGGTAAAAGAAGATTACTTACCAAAAGTATACATTTTTTTTTTTTAGGAAACCGGAAGAAAGAGGCTTTGGGGTTCTACTTTTTACATCATGACAACGCGCCAGCTCCCACTGCAGAAATATATATTTTAATCATTGACATCGAAGAAATACGATCATCTCCATATTCAGCGGATCTAGAATTTGTGATTTCTGGTTATTTTCAAAATATAACAAGGAATTCGGGCGGAGTGGTCATTAAAAGCAATGCGGAGATAATTTATGAGTTAAATGCTGAACTTGAAAAGCTTAAAAAGAAAGATTTTAAGGAATTTTTTGGAGCCTATCTCCATCCTTAAAAAATCTACAGCATTCGCAATCAAAAAGAAAACTATGCCAAAAATAATAAGTTTTATGAACATCTTATTTCACTGATCGGTTCTTATGTTATTCAATCTAATCTATACTTAAAATCATGAGCTCCTAAGTCTGAATATAACTACATATCTTGTTGTAAGGACACACAGCCAGGAGGCTCGCACAATTTTCATATTTTGCAGTGTAGTGCTATCGTTTATGTAAAAGTAATTCAAAGCTAAGAAAAATGGAATGTATTTGTTTTTTTTTTTTTAATTTTAGGGACCAGAACAATTATTGAAAGTATCTGAATAAATACAATTATCAATACTCCCTTAAATGATTGACCGATTACTATAATTCTTAATTTCTCCAACCAACCAAAGATTTAAATAAAAACAAAAGAAAAACAAATAACTTAATAAAAAAAAATAATAACATAGTTTAATATGGTGTGCAATTTTGGTGTAAAACAAATTTAGGGGCCTTTAGTTTTACGGCGAATCCGAGTGGCAATGGTGTTTGCCTGTCGAGGGGCGACAAGACACACTCGGCTACGTCGGATTGAAGAAACAGCTGTCAAAAGAATTACTTTAAATAATTTTTAATTAATTATGAAATGGCGCCTAAGAAATAGTTAATAATTTTGTAGAAACCAGACTTCAGATTTTATGCAGGTTTTTATTCATTTTGAAGAAACCTTTACCCAGCCAGCAGAAAATATCGCAATTTAAAGAGAAGTTTTTTTTTTTTACCTTCCTTTTTTCAGTGTCTGGCTGGCTCTTTAAAGAAGCGCTCGCCATAAATCCAAAGCGTAGTCGTCGAAATGCAGTCTATCAACATAAAATTGGTGATATGCGTAAATGAACTTAAATACCTTGTCAAATTTAACATTCGAAAACGACATAGGACACACTTAATGTATTTGTATGCTCACTTCCAAATTTTCATCTAAATTGGCTAAATTATAGTTTTGGCGCGGGCGCTTGCGCCCAAACGCCCCCATTAAATGCATACACAAATATAATGTGTCTTATGAATATATGTATGTACTATGAGACTATGTAAATGAGACTATGCAGTGCTATAATATTTTAGCTTGAATAAAAAAAAAATATATTATTGTGTTTGCTGCAAGCGCTAAACTCTTTGATTTAAGAGCAATTTGTGCAACGTGTTTACATCCAAATGAGCGAGGCCAGGTTTTGTTCAAAATTGGCATCAGAAGTTATAAACAAAATAAAAGCAATAGCGATTCATGGAAATGTGCAACTTAAAATACGCCTTGTAGTTTAATTCAAAATATATGTGGATGTATGTAACTATAAAACTGGTTTGGTCAATCGAGACATTATGTTTAACTGATGCAAGTATTTTGAAAATGCAAGCACCAAAATAATATTGAATAATAATAGTAAAAAGTATCATAGACTAGATTCGTTAAAGAATTTAAGAAATTCTATTTTCATTCTATTTTCAGCATATTTTTCCATTTAAATATTTATACGAATTTTAGTATGAGCCGATAAAAGGTCTTTTGCGCGACGAAAGGTTTTTTTTTACAGAAGTTGAAGGTAACCATGGCTTTCAAAGTTTCCTTCGATTTCTGTAAAATATGAGGGGGAAGAATATTTTAAATCTTGAACTTCTGAATAGATGAATCTTTTTTGTGGAAATGGATAAAAAATATCCACAGTACATGGATATAAAAACCCGAAATCTCTCACGAAGGATTTGTGGACCAAATTTTGCTATTAGACCTAATTTTCTTATACGCTAAAAAAAATGATATTTTACATATAAGAAAACAGCATTTCTTTTGGCAAAATGGCAAGAATACGTGTGAGGGGAGAGAAATTTTGCCCACTTGTGTTGTCCCGGTCGAGATATTTATGCAAAATTCAATAACTAATCGATATAGCAATATATGTAGATAAAATTGAAAATTTCTACTATTGTGAGCTACATTCTGTCGCCCCAGAGGCCAGATCATTTTGGATTAAAATAAATAAATATTGAGAGCCGAAATGGTAGCTTAAGATGCTCCTTTGACCTCAACCACCCACTCCCAGCTAGAATGACGAAGAAAAGCGTTCTCTTTGTTCAGATACACTATCTCTTCGGGTTGTCTGGTATATCTAATGGGTTAACCAATCGCTCATTTCTCCTCAATATTTATATTGGATTTTACCTCATTAACCTTATAAGAAAGTTCTTTGAAAGAGAAGTCAGGTATTCCCATACAAATTTCAGTCACACCTTCAGCGACAAGCACCTTATCGTTGCCACTTCTTTTTTCAGCCACATCTCAAGGGTGTAAATTAGATACTTTGATTTAGAGAAATTTTTTGTGACATGAGACGATTTCGGTATTCAGTAAACGACAGTCTCAATAAAAATGTATTAATCGATTGCACATAATATACTACATATTTGAGAATTTTAACAGAATGGCTGGTAAGAATTTTTATAGCTGTATTTAATGTAATCGATTATTGAAAATAAGTGTAAAAAAATAAAACAATCAACAATCGATAAATACTCATCTACTGTATATGCACATTCGATCGAAATATCAGAACAAGGTAAATAACTGTAAACAAAATGTTTTTTTGATCTTATTTATTTATTTTCTTGAAAATATAAATGCTATTTTTTTTAATTAAGCAAAATATGGCGAACGAAGACCTGCTCAGTGGCTTTATTTTGAAACTAGAGACTTGAGACTCAAAAATCGATCTCACCACAGAAAACTCTTCAATTAGTGACTAGTAAAAAAATATCGTAAATAGGTTTGAAAAGGCTTGCGACCTATTTGAAATGTTAAATATAAATGAATAAATAAAATAAATGAAACATGTTTCGCAATACTGATGGGAACGAAAGAGGTTTTAATGAAAATATTTTTTAATATGGCTCCACCTGATTGAACAATTAAATTAAATTGCAAATATTAATGATACATTACAACATGAGTGCCAAATGAAAAAAGTTTAAGAGAACCAAATTTCGAAAATAGTTTTGAACAGGGTTACCTCCTATTTCAAAAACTAGATTCAATTAAATTAATAATACAAATAACTAATAACAATATGTGCGTCAAATAAAAAGAGGTTTAAGAAAATTATTTTTGTAAAAGCTTGCCACCTTTTTGAAAGGGCTAATTCAATTTAAATAATAAAGTACATGAAACAGTATCATATATGGAATAAGTAAAGAGGGGTGCCACCTGTTAAAAAGAGTTAATTAAATTTTACTATGTTTTCTCAAATTCTACTACATATGTATACTCACATATGGTGTCTAAGCTATAGGTTTTTTAAGAAATCTTAATATCGAAAATGTTTTTGAAGAGCATCACAAATGTTTGAAAAAATAAATTTAGGAAACCTTCTAACATTCATCAAGCATTAAAATATGTTTGTCGAATTAAGAAGGTTCCCTATTTTAGTTACAAACTCTTTTTTTGCAGTGTTGCCACCTTTTTAAAATGCGAAACTTAAATTATTTAACAAGTAAAATGAAATAATATAATACAGGTCTGAGACGAAACAAGTTCAAGAAAGCTTAGTTTCGAAAATATTTTTGAAGTGTTGCCATAGGTTTGAAAAAATCGCAAAAAAATAAAAAAAACTGTACTAGAACACACTTCACTTCTAATGAACGTAAGGACCCCCACATCCAGTTAATAATTTACTAGAATTATCAGCAAGTCCGGAATCGATCCATCGGTTGATGGTCGAGGCGAAGTATAGGGCGTTTGTAGCCACATGTTCGAAACCATATTCGAACCCTAATGACATAAAAGCATCTTAATACTATAGTTTAAGTTTTGAAACTCTATATACCCATTATTTTATTTCAATTTAAATCTGAAACCAAAAATACGCATTGAGAACATGCAATAGCAGCAGAACTCAAGTACGGACTGATCAAGAAAATGATCATCAAAATCCTTTACACCGCGAAAATTGAGATACCTAATATTTCAAGTGTTATAAGAAAAAAAGGGATACAGAAATAAGCTCACATTTGTGGATATTTACAAAATTAGTGTAGAAAATTTAGAAATATGCCTGAAACATATTTGGTGCTGCAACAGCAAAATTCGCAAAGTATCGGGTGTTTTTTTACAGGTTTGTTTTTCGAATAGAGATAAAACTGGCATTTTGTGGTCAAATCTGGCAACTCTAATGTCATTTGTGTTCAGTTTGGTTTGCCATTTCATCATGAACAGGTTGACAAAAGAACAACGCTTGCAAATCGTGCAAATTTATTTCGAAAATAATGGTTCAGTTCGCGAAGTTTACCGCGAGCTCCGTCAATTTTATGGTCGACATAATCGTCCATCAGAGCAATTAATTCGGTTAACCATGGATCGTTTTCGCACTACGTTTACTCTATGTGATAATACGCATCCGCAGAGACGTCGAACAGTGCGCACCGAAGAAACAATTGCCGCTGTAGAGCAAAGTGTTGAAGAGGACCCGAATGAATCGATTCGCCACCGTGCACAGCAATTGGAGCTTTGTCCATCAACTTTATGGAAGATTTTGCGCAAAGATCTTGGCTTGCGACCTTACAAGATCCAGCTTGTGCAAGAATTAAAGCCGCGAGACCATGCAATGCGTCGTGATTTTGGTGTATGGGCCGAAAATGAGATTGATCTCGATGCTGATTTTCATCGCAAAATTTTGTTCAGTAATGAGGCTCATTTTTGGTTGAATGGCTACGTCAACAAGCAAAATTGCCGCATTTGGAGTGAAGAGAATCCACATGAGACCCTTGAAACGCCATTACATCCACAAAAACTGACTGTTTGGTGTGCTCTATGGGCTGGTGGAGTCATTGGGCCATACTTCTTCCGCAATAATGCTGGAGAGGCAGTTACCGTTAATGGAGACCGGTATAGAGCCATGATAACCGACTATTTTGTTCCCGAATTGGATGGCATGAATGTGGATGAGTTGTGGTTCCAACAAGACGGCGCTACATGCCACACAGCGCACGTCACAATCGATTTATTGAAGGAAACATTCGATGAGCGCATAATTTCGCGGAATGGACCTGTAAATTGGCCACCAAGATCGTGTGATTTGACACCATTGGATTATTTTCTTTGGGGATATGTGAAGTCGCTCGTCTGCGCCAACAAACCAGAAACGTTAGGGGAATCGGAAGCCAACATTCGTGGCGTTATTGCCGACATACGGCCCCATATGCTCGAAAAAGTGGTTGAAAATTGGACCTGTAGAATTGGCTTTATTCGAGCCAGCCGCGGCGGCCACATGCCAGAAATCATATTTAAACATTAATGGCATAAAATTATCCTTCCAATAAAGCCAAATTGATGGACCTTAAAACGATTTTCTTGTGTTTTATTTCAATTCGAAGTTTCTATACCCCTAAAAAAAACACCCGATATAAAATATTTTGTTGTCAACTTATAGCAGTCAAAACTTATCTGCACTGCGATTCATCACACTCAATTACATTTGGCTTGTAACTAATAGGAGAAGTAATGGAAAAGAAAGATGAGTTGCAAAGCAACAGCGAGATCCCATAATTCGGCGGTAAAGTGAATCAACATACAGACATACTTAGCTCAAGGCAGTACCTTAAACCGACAAAAATATACAGTTATGGGCACAACAATAAAGTCGCTTGGGCATGTTCGGAAATTTTCACTTCACCCTCCAGTTTCAGAAAGGCATAATATTCAAATTCAGTCGGAAGGGAAATCCAGAACATGCCCGATTAACTTTTTCAGATTTAAATAAAATGTTGTGTTGTTCCGCACGGGATGAAATTGAAACCTTTTGGTAATGAATACGAGTAATTCTGAAAACAGTTGATGAGGTTGGTAACACTGAAAAGAAACGGTAAACTTTTTTTTTCTCAAATTGAAAAAAGATTGACTTAATTTATTTTTAATTAAACGATGCAACTAACTACGCAGTGCGGGTTTTTAGTTTAAGCTAAGCATTAGAATTATTAGCAATAAAGGCCGTTTTAATATGGGCCACAAAAAACATTGTACTAGGAAAGAAAAGGGTATTTCCAAAATTTTTGTTTAATGCTTTGCTGCCGATTTTAAAACGGAGGGGTCTTCAGGGCAATCGTTAACTTCTGAGGTATATTTTTTTCTTTTAAAATTACTATGTTACCAAATTGTATCGACTTACCGAGGAGTTCCATGCTCTGATCAAGTCGTAAAGAATATAGATTTTCAGACCTTAGTGACTTGGAATAATGAAAAATAGTAGTCAGTTTATCGCTTGGGGGTTTTTTGGTAGAAAACCAGTCTTAAGTTGTTTACAGCAAAATAATTTTACCGGACGAAAAAAGCGTGAATACTCCTAATATATTAACGAAATTCGTTAAAGTTCTTATTTGAAATTACGCGTAATGGAAATATTGACAACTTTGATACTAAATTTATTCGTATTTAATTTTTAGTAATTTTTTTATAAAAAAAAAAAAAATCATTGTACAATAAAAACCGTCTAAATCCACGCTTTAAGCTTTGTACAAATTATAATGAAATTAGAAAGTTTTCAATAAAACTTTAAACATGTTTTATTCAGAATTTTTAGAAAATTTTGGGTATGCAGTTTTCCAATCCATTAAATTTTAGTAGATAAGGGAAGATATGAAAAACCCCAAGGTAATGATTGATAGCTTTTGCTGAGTGGAAAATGCTTTAAAAATTTCTATAACAACTCGACAACGACCGGAAATATATCTTAGTTCTGGCGGCCAAATGGGTTTTAAATAACGCAGTTGATGTTGTGGATTGGGCGGCGTGAATTTGTGGAGTAAAGGAGTAAAGGAACGCTTTGGAACAATAGAGCTAAAAAACAAGGCGGCATTTTGGGCGGAAGTGAAAAATACTCGGGTCTCCATTCCGCAGAAGACATGCCAGGATTTATTGAACTCTATGCGAAAACGGTGCTTGGCGGTGAAAGATAATACTAGTAATAGAAAGTCTACGAAATATTAATTTAAGACTATATTTTAAACTTAGCAGTTTTGATTTAAATTATTTCTATCTTTGATTCAATGAAATTTTCAATCAAATAAATATTTGAATTTTCTTAAATTTTTTACAGAATTTTTAAAACTTTTAATTTTAGATAATATTTTATTATTATTATTTTAAATTATCTACAAATGTATTTTATTAACTAAAGCATAAATTTATATGAGGACCCTATTGCTTTGTCCACAATTGTATGTATGTATGTAAATACAAGTGATCACTTATTTTTCACTGCTACTAATGATAAGCTACATGGATTTTTTTGCAGTGCCACTATTGACGTTGCAATGAGTATTATTTGCTCAAATACATATCTACATATGTACATATTTGCACATTTACAAAGATATGCTTGCGATTGCTAATTATTGACATGATGAGAAACTGAATTTATTAATTTTAATCGCAGCAGCACCACTGTGATTTCTACTAACACTTAGCATTTTTTGTTGTGATTTGTGAAGAATGATGTAAAAAGAAAAAATTCCTCCTCTTTTGTAATGCAATATATTTGCTCATATTTCTTAATACTACAGAAAATTAAATTATGTGAAAAATTTAATGCAAATAACTGTAGATTTAGTCATTCGTAGTTCATTTTTTTCGTAAAAAAAAAAAAACAAAAAGTCATATGGGATATTCATGCTATATAATTCATTTTAAAATAAAAATAAAAATTAAAAAAAAAAAGAACATTAATAGTCGAAGAAGAAAAACGAGAATTCGAGGCTCTTAAAACATGGACTTTTTATTGCCACTTCACACATTTTGGCCGCCGATTAATCGGCATCCAGCGACCGTATGACACTTGTGTGAAGTTGGTCAGCAGTCGAGCTCAGTTTCCTAGATCCGACTGTTGGATATGAACTGACTCTATTAAACTCGGCGTTCGATTTCTGGTTTTTATTACAACTATGCGTATCTAGCTTCAAATGCTAATTTGTAATTTTATTAAAAAAACAAAAAAAAAATTGTTCCAAGGCACTTAGCTTATACTTTCACTTCTGTCAACCACATACAGTGACTCACACAACTGACCATATGGTGACTTTTTCCCAATGGTCAAAAAGTTTTTCATGATAAATTTTTTTCGTTGGTTTTTATAAAACTTTGGCTCGTAGTAGAAAAAAAACACATATGTACATTCATAAGAGAATCAAAATTTTGAGCTTGGTAAATAAATTTATAAAAATTCAACAAACTTTCATACTTTTGAAAAAAATTTTAATACCAACATTTAAATAAATTGTCAAAAATCAATCAATAGGAATTTTTAGGTTTTTGAGATTGCATATTATTATAATTTAAGAAGTTAAAATGTGTGTAGCCAAAAGTTTTCAAAAAAGTTTAATTAACAAATTTGAAATTTTGATAAACATTTTTTTAACTGTTTATAAATTTTTACAAAGTTCGAAATATTGAATTATAAACTTTTTGTTGTATACCGAACTTTATTTTTACAAAAGATTGCCGAAAAAATTTATTTGGAAAAATAGAGCGAATTTATTAAAAAACAAGTAAAAACAGCGCTGTCTTCGGCTATGCCGAAGGCTTCATACCTTTCATGAATGGAAGAATAGTAAAAAACGTGTTATTGTATTACAATTTCGTATTACCCATAGTTAAAAGCGACAATTTCCTTCAAATCAATCAAAATAATTCTAGTAAAGGCATTGTTATAAATTATTTAATGCTTTTCCTTATGTAATTAAAAAGAACTATGTTTTAAGAAGGGAATGGTTTTTGAATATTTTTAATATCGTATCGACGCTTGATATTCAACATTTAAAAAATACAAATAATTAAGTATTAATATGTAAGACCTACATATGTCGGTCTTTGAAAACAGTTATCAGATCCGTAAATAGTTCCCAAACGTTTAACGCTATGATTCATGTGATATTGCGCTGAGCTTATTACTTTTCGCAATAAATATTTGTCCTGAATTTATCTTGCCGATTTACACTGTGAACTCCGATCTTGATGAATACTAATATATAGCTAATAATGGTTGATGTTTGTGCAAAATTTCAAGCCTTTAGCTGTTTAAATGGAGGATTTATGGTGCAAAATGCAATATCTGAACAATCGGTTGTATGGGAGCTATATGTTATATTTCTCCGATCTTCATGATTTTCAATACTGATACGTAGCTAATAATGGCTGATATTTCTGCAAAATTTCAAGCCTTTAGCTGTTTAAATGGAGGAGTTATGGTGCAAAATGCAATATCTGAACAATCGGTTGTATGGGAGCTATATGTTATATTTCTCCGATCTTCATGATTTTCGATACTGATACGTAGCTAATAATGGCTGATATTTCTGCAAAATTTCAAGCCTTTAGCTGTTTAAATGGAGGAGTTATGGTGCAAAATGCAATATCTGAACAATCGGTTGTATGGGAGCTATATGTTATATTTCTCCGATCTTCATGATTTTCAATACTGATACGTAGCTAATAATGGCTGATATTTCTGCAAAATTTCAAGCCTTTAGCTGCTTAAATGGAGGAGTTATGGCGCAAAATTCAATATCTGAATAATCGGTTGTATTATATGTTATAGTCACCCGATCTGGCCGATTCCGACAAATGTTTAATCATTTGTACAACGACACCTGCTCACCAAATTTCATCAAAATAGCTCTAAAATTGAGGGACTAGTTTGCGTTCAAACAGACGGACAGACGGACAGACGGACAGACGGACAGACGGACAGACAGACGAACATGGCTAAATCGACTCAGCTCATCGTCCTGATCATTTAGGTATACTTTTTGATGGGTCTATCTCTTCTCCTTCTGGCACTTACAAACATCGGACCAAACTTAATTTACCATTTCATTCTCATGAAAGGTATAAAAAAATCACCATTTATAATATACCATTTGAATAAAGGCATTTTTTTTTGTTAGTAATTTTTGACGCGACAACCTTCACACGTTTCAAAATAGCAAGCACCCCGAGATTTTAGTAGAATCATATGAAAGTCTACGCTTTCAACCATTATTATAAATATTCGAAATATTTTATATAAAAATGGCAGATTTAAAATTAAAAACAGCATATAAGTATATTATAATTATTCGAAGATACCATGAAAAATTTCATTTTGTGCTCGGAATGTGCGTCACTTATTGCTTCCAAACATGGCGAAAATATTTACTACCGTAGGCGTACATATACTAGGGTTGTCCAAAAGTACATGGGGGAAAATCGACATTTAAATCGACAAACTCAAATTTTCGTAGAAATGCTATAGATTCCTTGAAAATCAATATTTTTCTATCGGCGAACTTTGTTCCTCTTCAGGAGACTTCAAAGAATAATATCGAATTATTTATTTAACCAATTTTTAATATTAACTATATTTATGGGTGCATTTTTCAGATACATATCTATTATAAGAATGAAAGTTAATCAATAGTTATTACTGTACGATGCAATTCATTCTAGTTAACCATTATTCAAAGACTTATATTATAAAAGTCATAACAGTTATAAGAGAGATAAATACTTGAAAGTCTTCAAAGACGCTTATTGTAGAACTTTAGTTATAAAAGTCTTCCTATAATAATTATCAGCGTGATAAGCTTAAGTTAAGTGTTCAAAGACTTTTATTTTGAGATTTATATAATAAAAGTCTTCTCATAATATTTATGAGTAAGGCCAAAGTTTTCAAGTCTTAATGGGCGGGACTCTTTTAAGACCATTTCGAGCTTAGTTCGGTACTGATTCAGGACTACTCCGAAATAACTCCAGATTAGTTCGGTACTATTTTGTGTCCCGAAATAGTTATGTTTTTTTTTTAAACTTAGTAGCAGTTTCTTACTCATAATTATTATCCGAAGACTTTTATAAATATAAATCTCAAATTATATCATATATGTAAATCTCAAAAATCTTTGAAGACTTAAAAAGCTTATCGCGCTGATAATTATTATAAGAAGACATTTATAACATAAGTCTACAATAAAAGATTTTGAAAGACGTAAAAAAACTTATATCGCTGTTAATTTATTATGAAAAAAATTGTATAATATTAGTCTCAAAATAATAGCCGTTTATAATATAAATTTCAAAATAATAAATAAACATAAAAAATTTGTCTGACCCATAATTATTATCAAAATATTAGTACATATACAACTCTTGCCAAAATATGAATTTTTTAAAACTCAACTGTCAAATAATTATTACTCAAGACTTCTGGAATTTTTGCATTTCTTTTTTTTTTTGGTTTCCGGGGAACCCGTATTTGATTAAATTAAAAAATGGGAATTTTCAGCATTAAAAACAGTAAATATATACTATGTACATATATTTTCAATGAACCCCCATAAAAACTAGGCAAAAATAAACAACAAAAATTATTTCCTCGACCCTAAAGACAGTGAGATACTACAACTTTGGTTAAGAATTCTAGGCAAACCAAAATACTTCAACGAATTTACTAAATTTTTACTGTATACAGGGTATCCTAAGGAACACCAACTTCAAATAACTATAAGATATGTGTATAGTCTAAAAACTCTTTCGCGATTTTGTTATGGGAGGCGTAAGCTTTCCTTTGCTTTACAGTCAGTTTCACGAAACCCATTTAAATGGGAAATCCTTTTAATTTTTTAAGTTTTATATCAAAATTGACAGAAAGTGACTGCTGAAACCGGCTAATAGTTTCAAAACTTCTTAGAACCTTGCACTAATATTTTCCAGAAACTTTTTATTTTTTAGTTACACCAACAGCCATTGGAAAGTGATTTAATGGTAATTAATATTTTATTTAATAACTCCGCAAGCTTTGGACTCCTCGGTGGGCATAGAAGTTAAAAAAATTTAGTATTTGCTGTTAAGCAATTCAACAAAAACACACAAATTTCCCAGCACTGCCAAAAGTTTGAGCAAAATACTAACGCAAGTAGGTATGCAACAAAAAATCGAAATCGAAACCCTCAATCTGACATATTCAATTGAAATATAACATCAATTTGCACTTACTTACTAAGTGCACTCTCTAACTGCTAAACCGCGCATGCGCAACCATCGAGTACATTAAGTAGCGAACGAACGCTGCACTCGCGAATACCCTTGTCTTGAATGCCATCGTCAAGCAATGCAATGCAATGCCGATCCGACGCAAGCTGATATCCTCCACAGAGGCCTGCCACAAAGATGCCCATTGGTGGTGGTATGGATGGATGGTGGCAGCTGCAAAATTGTCACATGAGATTTTAATTATTTATTGGTGATTTGCGTGAATCGTATTGAATAACCGAAAATGACAAGTGTGAGAAGCGCCAGCTTGATCAATTCAAAACGAAATTACATGTACGTTTATCTATTTATATCAAATGTTATATATACATACATATAGTTGGTTTTGTATACCAGAATGAAAACTCTTCGGTCATAGCCACATGAAGAAGGCTGAGAGAATTGCAAAAGTTCTTGAATAAGATATCAATCAAGGCGAAAGTAATTAATATATTGCAATATTTTTCAAAACTTCAATATTTTATGATTATTCTTTCTACGAAATAGAGAAACAGATCTACATTAACTGCAATCATAAAATATGAGACTAATATATATTTGCTATTGCTAGTATTTTCGCAGAGTTAATGTATAACTAGCGCCATCTGTCATGCGTTAGCCGAAATAAAATAATACAATTATTTACCAACATATAGCACACGAGCGTGGAATTAATGCATTTTGCTTACTTTTGGAGCTTTCTATGGAATGCAAATGCATATTATTGATAGGTAGGGCAATACATAGCTATACTGTTCTTTCGCTGATTACTAGAGAATGGATGTAACATTAATTAGTAATTATTTATGTTCATATATTAAAATCAAATAAGCATACTTAGATGACCCGGGAAGGATGTGTTAAAGCATCCTTTATTTAGGCCGTCTGACTAATATTCGTTTCGATTTGCCGACAAAAGTCACCAACAATTATGTACTTGATTAAAATTACTTTAAATAAATAACTATTTCGTTAAAATATTTCCAAAAAAAAACCAATAATAAAAATGCCATCACCCAATAACTGTTAACCTTAAACTAAAACTATAATTCAAACTATCGTCTACTCCACGCTTAGAAAATATCCAAGGATAACCCTGGAAGTTGCCGGAAACTACCATTAAACGGCAGCTTCACACTAAGCTTTTCGAAAACTCGACATTTTTTAAGGTAAACACCACAGGAACGAGTGCTTATACCTCTTTTGTGGATCATCAGGATAAATAATATCCTGGTCGATCTTAACACAGGTAGGGCTAGTATTGTGGCTTATGCCGACGATGTGGTGGCCCTTCTTATGGGCCACTTCCCCTCCGTGATGAGCGAAATCAAGGATAGAACGTTGGAAAAATTAAGAAGGTGGGCACAAGGTTGTGGCCTTAGATTAAATCTAGATAAGACCGAGCTGTTGCTCATCAGGAAGAAATATAAAGCGCCTACTTTGAGACCTTCGAGTCCAAACGGCCGGCAATAAGATTTATCTTCCAGTGTCAATTATTTAGGGCTGACTATCGACTGTAAGTTAAATTGGAAAATGTGCATTGAAGAAGCAATACGAAAAGCCTATGTTGCTTGTAAATCGATGTTTGGCAAGAAATGGGATGTACCAAGCGGTGGTGCGACCGGTGCAGAGCTATGGCACTGTAGTCTCGTGGGAAGCTCTCTGGAAGAGCTACAACCTCACTGCTCTGCAGAAAGTTCAACACACTGCTTGTGTTGGTGCTGCGGGAGTCTGTTGCACCTGTCCAACGGCGGCTTTGAATCCCATTTTAAACCTTCTTCCAATTAACTTATACATATACTATATTCGCAGACAGATGTTTCCAAAGAGGAATGCATGGAAAAGGGGTGAGGTCCCCACCGATAGCTGTATAGAAATATTCGCCGACGGTTCTAAGATGAACCCTGGAGTTGGAGCCGGCATCTATGCCGAATCCTTAGAACTATCCATGTCAATCAAACACCCCTCTTACTGCAGTGCGTTGCAGGCGGAAGTTTTACCAATCAGGCCGGAAGGCCTGTAAATCGCTTGAAGAAGGAACGTAATGGGTAAGATAACCATTTTCCGACAACCAGACCGCAATAAAGGCGCTAGCGGCGCCAAATATGGGCGATTGTAAACAACTTTGTCGAGACGTGTCCGCCAATAAAACGGAAGAATATTTCCTACGTCAATGCCAGACTCTAGCCCGCATTCGTCTAACATCCTTAAGAAGCCTTTTTCTGGATAATGTGGAGCAGGTATTTAAGATCAAACCCTCCAACAAAGTATAATTCATTGACAACTCTGGCTGGTTGTAATGCACATCCGTCTATTACTTAGTAGGTGGCGTCAAAACGACAGTATTTTAGCTACTTGAGCGATGTGGGTCGCAGCCACTTTACCCACCTACCTACCCAAGGTAAACAACACTGCCAGATAAAATATCCGCCACTTAGTCCTGATTGAACTGCGTCTCAAAGAAATCATCGATTTTATCTTCCGAAAAACTGGGTCAGTTGCTGCTGTTGCTCTAGCGGATTGAAGAATAGTTAATGCCGCGAAATCAGAAAAAATAACAGGAAAAATGCATGACTTTTTTTTATATGGAACCAATGAACAACACGGTCAGCAAGAAAAAAAATTATCAAAAATGACCACAGTTTTCGAGTCTGAAAATCTTGTTTAAAAAAGTTTGAAGAATGAACTTATACGGTTATTGTTGTGGAATGAACTGTATTTTAATAAAAATTAATACAAAATTAATAAGTACCAAATAAAGGGTAGAAATTGTTAAAAAGTCTCTGTTGTATGGTTATAGGAACTACAAACAAAAACAAAGATAATTACTTCTCTTTCTAATTAAAAAAGTGATATAATACAGATGTGATATAACAACGGCTACGCGTACGCACACTTTACATATACATATGTATGTATGTACCTGCCATTCCTCTCTAATATTTTTCTTCACTAAAATAGCAATAAATTTCACTTATGCGACAATAATTGCCACCAAACGTACGTAAATATTTTTCACATTTCGTAAACGTAATTGAATTTTTGGTGTTTTTGGTGCGAGGACAGCAGCATGAATAAATTCCGATTAACTGACCAAATTTGCAGACAACGGTTCGATTATGTCGCTCTATACAGTACTATTTACACACAATAATGCACGCTTGCAAATTTGCATTTTGAATTGAATCAACGAAAATGCCATTTATGGAGCTAACTAAAAAAGCAGGCAATATAAAATAACTGGGAAGGAAATGCGTTTCAATTTCACTGATGCATTGGCACAATCCACAATTCTTTGGCTAGCTCAAATTTTCGGGCAGGTGTTTACTTTTCCGCTAATAAACAAATTTGTAAATTAATTTCAAATTTTTGATTTGGCCGATGACTATGAATAGCGGATTATGGATATCGTTGATGTCTGTGCTGTTGATATGTCACAAATTAGCTGAATAATCGCATCTACTGAACTTTACGAGTATTATACTAATAATACATGAATGCCAACCCAGTAGATAATTTCAGGTGGAAAAAGCTATTCCTGAGGTTTGAGAGATATTTTTTCTAAATACATTCCTTCTTCTTTCTTTTTTGTTAGGATAGAAGTGTCACGAAAGGCCGCCCGCCCTCTTATTATGTTACCTGTAGTACGGCGAACTTTAGAAGGTTTTTTGAAACAGTTCTTCCTCCATATGAGAATCATTAATAGAAGGTCCCTTATAGAAACAGTGCTTTTTTTTGCCCATTTCGGCAAGATCTAGCTTTTTCATTCCCTTTTAGCCGGAAAATTTTAATTTAGCCTCTAGTATGTTTAGCTTCTTCAGAGTCTTTTAGTCCATTTAGCAATTTCAAGTATTAGATATGGCTTGAAGAAAGAAGAAAAGTGTCATTTTGCAATAGAAAAAGATCTCGTTCAAATGATGAACACTTCTCAAATTTATCTGACGTTGAAGATATAATGTATGATATAGAAATATATAAATTAATTTTACGTATAAAATAACACGCGTGCAGCTAATTGCGTGAGCCAAAGTAAACCTTATGTGCCGAGACTAGAAATTAGTAAAAATAGTGGTAGAAATTATTTTTAAAAAAATAGTAGCGTTGAGAAAAATGGAAGGAGTAATTAGTAATAGTAGGAATATTAGTACAAATAGTAATAGAAATTAGTAAAAATATTAGTAGTATTATCACTAGCACAAGTAAAAATAGTAATAGGAAATAGTAGTGGAACATAGTGAAAATATTAGTAGTAATACAATTAATTAAAATTGTAGTAGAAATTAGTAGAAGAATTGGTAAAAAGAGTAGTAGAAATTAGTCAAAGCAGTGGTAGAAATTATTTAAGAGAAATAGTAGAAATTAGTAGCAGCATTGAGAAAAATAGTAGTAGAAAATCGTAAAAATACCAGTAGTCATTAGTAGTAGCAAGAATAAAAAAAATATTAGAAATTAGTAAAAATAATAGTAGTACTAGCACTAGCACAAGTGAAAATAGTAGTAGAAATTGGTAAAAGTAGTAGTAGAAATCAGTAGAAAAATAGTAGTAGAAATTAGTAAAAACAGTTGTAGAAACTATTTTAAACAATAGTAGTAATTAGTAATGGAATTGAGAAAAATAGTAGTAGAATATAGTAAAAATAGCAGGAGTGATTAGTAGTAGTAGCAGTATTAGTAAAAACAGTAATAGAAATTAGTAAACATACTAGTGGAACATAGTGAAAATACTAGTAATAGTAAGTATTTCCATTAATTAAAATAGTAGTTGAAATTAGTAAAAAAAAAAGTAGTAGTAGTAGTAAAATAAGTAAAAATATTAGTAGAAATAAGTAAAGAAATTGCACTAGAAATTATTAAAAAAATGGTACTAGAAAAATTAAAAAAAAAATAGTATTAGCATTTGCAAAAGCACAAAAAGTACTAGAAATTAGTAAAAATACTAGTGGAACATAGTGAAAACAGTAGTAGTAGTAAGTATTTCCATTAATTAAAACAATAGTAGTTGAAATTAGTAAAAAAAAAAAGTAGTAGTAGTAAAAATAAGTACAAATATTAGTAGAAATTAGTAAAGAGAAATTATTAAAAAAATGGTACTAGAAAAATTAAAAAAAAATAGTATTAGCATTTGCAAAAGCACAAACAGTACTAGAAATTAGTAAAAATACTAGTGGAACATAGTGAAAACAGTAGTAGTAGTAAGTATTTCCATTAATTAAAAAAAAATAGTAGTTGAAATTAGAAAAAAAGTAGTAGTATTAGTAAAAATAGTAGTAGAAATAAGTAAAAATATTAGTAGAAATTAGTTAAGGAATTGTACTAGGAATTATTAAAAATAGTAGTAACTAGTAGTAGCATAAGTTAAAATAGTAGTAGTAATAAGTAGTAACATTAGTAAAAATAGTAGCAATGGTAGTCGTAGTGATAGTAGTAGTAATTAGTAGTTGTAGTAGTAGTTGTAGTAGTAGTTAGTAGCAGTTTTTAGTAGTAGAAGTAGTAATTGTAGTGGTTAACCAGCCCCGAACTACTGAAAGGTCTTGATATGGTCCTGAAATATCTAGTAGTGCCGAAACGGTCCAGAACTTTTCTTCAAATGGTCCCAAGGTAGATTTGCATGTATGTACATGTATGTGTACATACAAATATATTTACAAAATACATATATAAGTTTTGATTTAGCCTTTTGCAGCTTTTTTATTTCGCCTATTTTGCCTTTTCCCCAAAAAGTTTTGACAACAGTGGCTAGAATACACGGTGGTAAACATTTTTTCAGCACTTCTTGGTTAGACTTTCTAGGAAGGCCTACCCTAAATTATCTTCTGGGATTGTATTTGTCGTCGTATTCATGTGTGTGCATAAATGATGGTATGTAGTATGAAGGTATGCATATTAATGTTTCGTTGTGGGAAAAGCGGCCTTTTATTTATGCTGTTTATTCTAGTTGATGGATGTGTTTTAAATGCAGATTTACGTGCATTGTTATGTGCCGCTATGTAGGCAGAAGGAAAAAACAAAACAACAGAGACAAGTTTGAGTTTTGTTGTTTTTGGTATGACTGAAAAATTGGCAAACATTTGTTAAAATTCACGCCAACCACCAACCAACCAACATTACCAAAGGATGACAGCAAGAGTTTTTACCTTTACCCGCATTCATGAAATTGGATGCAAATTTATGCCGCATTTATTGTTGCCATTTAGAAAATCATTAGAGATAAGTTATTGTTGTATTCGAGCTTCAAGCGTTTGATATGAGTGTATTCTCATGCAATTGGAATAATGTCTGAACATTAAGGAGCATCACAAAAAAAAAACAAAAAACAAAAAAAAAACGTTTGTTTTTCACAAGTTTTTGTGAAAACATCTGTGTGCCTGTAAAAAGTTGCCACAAAGCCGAGCCACTGAAATTAGTGACGAATTTTAATTACTATATAGGTGAATAAAAAAATATTACTGAGGGATGTAGCTTTTGAATTTGAAATACATTTCAAAACCAAACAAAAACAACAAGGAAAGTGGAAAAGCAACTAACCGCTCGTCGACGTTTGGATAGAATTCTACCAAAAATTTATCAGTAAAATAAAATATTAACAATAAAAAAAAGTCTCAATCGAACTGAAACTCAATGATTTTGTCACAATACTATTTTTAAACAAAATAGCGAGCATTTTACAGCGTTACGTAACGCGACCTTATGGGCAGAAATTTGTCAAATTCAAAGTCATCCTCGTCCTCCTCAATTTGTTTAAAACTAAGATACCAATACCTTCCTCCGATTGACCAACAACCAGCTAAATTTTCTAAAGCGAAGGGGCCAGATAATCAAAAAGGACATGGATGATGCGAAGATTTTTACAAGGGCAGAGGAAACAAGGACAAAACCCCAGAGCTTATTTGTTGATTTTGTAAACAAACAAAAAAAAACAGTCTGTAAAAATAGCCATACACGTACAGTATGCGTCAATTGCATTAACGAAAAGTAAAATTTGGTTTCGTAACAAAAATAAACTACAACCTAGATATTCACTGCTTTTAAATTTTATCGTAGAAAAAATATGAAATCTCAAGATGGGTAGAAATCTACCCAGTGAACGGCTAACTTGATACAGAAGCCTTAGCTTCTACCGATTAAATTATTGTTGGCTTCGAAATAATTAAAAAAAAAAACAAAAAACAAAATGACTTCAAGCTCCTATAAAATATTGTTGAAATAAATAATAAGGCTATCAAATTAAATTATTAAAAACAAAATTAAATGTGTGCTTCTTTTTTCCAACAAATTTCCTTAAATTACAGTAATAAGCCCACATTATTAAAAACCATCGTCAGATGGTGTGTTCCAAGATAAGTCCCACCCATTAAGGCTGGTTTTTAATTTGGGGATTTAAAAAAAAAAAACGAAAAAAGTAATTTATTAAAAAGAGCTCAGGCGGAAGTTATATCACTGGAATTTTACAATAACTTACATGCAATTAACTCTGAAAGTTTCCGGAAAAAAACGTAGAAAAAAAAAATTCGTTTAATTACAAAAAAAAACCAAAAGCAAACGCCTTTTTGCTTTTCAAATAATTTGCTCTGAAGATCATTACACAATAAATCAGGTGAATATAGACAATAAGCGCCATTAATTCGATTTTTTTCTTCTTCTTATAACACAGGTTTACGAAATGTAAAAAAATTGTATGACCTGCGATGATTTTATAAAATTCTAATATAAAATAATCAGCTGAATCCGAATATCCTTCCAAGTGTTACTAAGAAAAATCTTAAAACAAAACAAATATCGCCGAAGAAAACTCATGAAAAAATTTTAACTTGTTTGATAGTAAAAATGTTAAAGCCTTTAAAAGGTTAAAAATAACTATGATCGAAAAAGCACAAAAATTCATAAAATAATCAGCATTCCAATAAAAATAATAAAAATAGCCAAAAAGGTTCAAAATCAAAAAAAAAATATTAGAACTGGAATAGTTCGATCAAAAGTCAATAGAAAAAAAATTAAAACGATTGTGCGTATTTTTAATCGACAATGCGGACTGGACTAAACATTTAAATTAAAAAAAAAAAAAAAAAAACAATTTAAAATTATTTAGTAATGCTCACTAAATCGATAATTATGTTTTAGGAGCCAATTTTATGACCAATTACTATTATTAACAATATATAGCATATTTGATAATTGTAACGTCACCTTATATGGACCATTTACTTTTATTTATTTATTTTGTGTTTTTGTTTTTATAAAAAAAATAGTTCTTTATATAACAAAGCCCGCTTAAATCCAAGTTCAAAACTTTGTACGAAATTAGCAACAAAGTTTCAAGTGGCTACAAACTAAAATTTTTATAGCAGATTCTTTTTTCTGTACTTAAACCAAATTTCGAGCTTGTAATAAAAAATAATGTCAAAAATCAAAAGTAATTTGTAGCTACTTGAAATTTGCACTTTATTTGATTAAATTTGAATAGGCTATAATACTGCATTTTGAAAATTTGATTGATGATTTTTGAAGTTTGAAATTTTTTTGCAGAATGAACTATATTTTATAAACAAAAGCAATACTTAAAACTAAATAAAGAATAATAAATAGTCAAACTTGTCGAAATGTGATGCTTTTATAATTATGAAATGGGCTTTTATTGGATAATCAGCTATAATGCAAAAATATTAAAAAAAAAAAATGATTTTTCATTATTAATCGTTAAAAATTGTTAAATCGGTACAAAACAATCAATATAACCAAAAAAAAAAAAAAATTCAGAAAAAATTTATATATTTTTTAATTTTAAAATTATTTGCGCCGATATTTGAAATTTGAATTTAAACTGTGTTTATAAATACAAAACTATTTAATTTAATTAATGAAACAATTCTGGCATTGACCATATACAGTGTTGCGCATATCAAAAAGAAAATTCGGAGTCACTAATTTTCTCTCATACAAAAACAATTTTACGCACATTTTAAAATAAACTATTTATATTTTCGTAGCTAATAGGTGTTTTGAATTTGAATAAAATCGGGTTGTAAACACAGTTTTTAGAAAAATCGCGACTACAGCGCCACCTATAGCTCCAAATTTAAATTTTTTTTTTTTACTTATTTAGCTTATGCATGATCTGAGTCTGAATCTATATTTATATTTAGATACGTGTAGAATTAAAGTAAATTTGACTTTTCGAACAGGTGGTAATCCTCTATAAAATATGCCTATAAAGTTTGCCTTAACAAAAGGAATAGTTTGACACCCATATTTTATTATATCATTTAGCTTATGTATAATTTTATTAAATTCGGCTTTTTAAATAGGTGGCAGCCCCTATAAAAGTTAGATACGCGCCCTACAGTCGGGTCGAACCGTTTGGCACACATATTTTAATATTTCATAAACCTTGCGTATATTTTTATTAAATTTGGGATTTCAAACAGGTGGCAACTGCCTTTCAACTAAACAAAGTCATGCCTAAAACCTTCCCGGAGCTGAAACTAATGCATTGCAAAGTTTCAGTTTTAAAACAGATGGCGCTCCTATACAAAAAATAAAATCATTTAACTTATTGATTTCACTCAATTTACGTTTAAACAGGTGACAACCTACTTTCAAAATATTTTGAAAATGAAGTTTTAGTTTAATAACCATATTGCAATATTTGATTTCACTAATTACTTTAATTGCATTTAAGATTTTAAAAAGGTGGAAACTCTATTTAAAAACCCAAGCATCGAACTATATATAAATGTGGCAATTCTTATCCCATTCTGTCCAGTCGTAATTTAGCAATATGTGATTTTACGCTACGTGTTGAACTGTTATTGAATTGAACTGAAAAACGAAATGTGTGCCTAGAGCGCCACCTGTTGAGCATTTTTCGACTTTTCAAACTCGGAAAGGGAAATATCAGTTTTGGTTCCGTCGTTTTCAAGTTTTAAGTATATGAACAAACTACAATTGATTTTTATATGCATATATAGATTTACGTAGCTTTAGTAATATATTATGGTTTTAAACAATTTTTTTTTTTACAATTTTTAATATAAAGTTGCTACTATTACGCAATTTGTTTTGCAATTTTATTGAGCTCGAGGTCAATTTTGTTAGGGAATAATATAAGAAAGCAACGATATTTAAAGCGGTGGAAGTGATAGCTGCTATTTCGGAGACCACGACATCTCCGCATCAGACTTCTATTTCTTTCTAGACTTTACCAGGAATTGAAACATGAAACACGGAGTTGCTAGGCCAGCATTCAACCACTGAGCCACGCTAGCCGTGTGCTTTCTCATTATCACTATACAAGGTCGAAAATAATATGATAATTACGTAATTTGTTTTAAGACGCTCGGCTACCTTCAATTAACGCATTGCATTTTGCTCCAAAAAAAAAAAACCAAAAACTATAATCAATTTGATTCAGCAAAGCAGCTAGCCAGACGGTGTAATTGTTTGCTTTACTTTTCGAAAATATTTGATTGTTTGTCTCGCGTGGGAAAAATCGTGCCTCGGGGCAAAATATATATGTATTACCAATAATAAAATCAACATACATTGTCACACCAAATTTTCAGATTCAATAAAAACTTTATGAAGAGAGGATTTACAATTCACTTTTTCCAATTGTTATACTCGCATCTTGGTCACATTTATTTACCGTTGGTCACAACGCTTATGCAAACAAAACAAAAATAAACCGCCTAACAAAATAAAACAGCAAACGCACTTTCGTGTGGCGCAATAGAAATCGTAGTAGTAAAAAGAAAGTAATTGAATCTAATGAAAAACTTCATTTGGAAAATATTAGAAAAGACGATATTAAAATTTCGTAAACGCAATATAATAATAATACACAAAACTTACAGCTGTCGGCGGCCATAACCAGTGAAGCTGCGTTCAAAATTCATTTACGCAACGCAACAGCGAGGTGTTACTCTTTTCCGTGACAAGAAATGAAGTTGACGAAGCGACAGCACAAGAAATGAATGGCACATACATTCACGGCGGAAGGAGGGGCAAGAGGCAGCGTTGTGAATAGAAATTGTAGTGAAACCGGTTGGTTAGATGCGACACAGCTGCTTCTGTCGTCGCCGGCCAGCTGAGTGTTGAAAGTGCAAATATAATTAGTGCACTAAATAGAGTAATTTATGCACACATGCACATTATATGCAAGTGTGTGTGCGTGTGTGTGTGTGTGTGTGTGTGTGTGTGTGTGTGGGATTTAGTGTTTCAATAAGAGCAACTAATTAAGCATCACTCATACGCCCCACTCCCCTCCCACGCATTCGAACCAATAGTGTGCCGCATAATCTTACCAGATGGGCAATCTCAGTAAAGTTATTAGTCCGCTGAGACGCAACACGCAGCTCATTTCCTCCAAAATTGTTGTTACGTGTTCCGGAATATTTCGGCAACTGGCATGAAGGAGTTGGCTTATATGACACATAAAATATTAATTGAATTATGCAAATAGTGAAAAGTTTACACATAAAAATTAACATGAATGAGATTTTGGGGTTAGAGCAAACTTTTTGCTATAATCGTAAAACAGCATTTTCTCGCATTAATAGCAAAAAAAAACCAAAAAAAAACCAATTGCAAAGGAAATCTATATGTAGTATATGCTCGTATGGAAATACATATGTACATAAAAATTCAAGCATGTAGTATCGTGCCATTCGGCTGCCTTCATTCTTCTACTAATCGCCAAATCGTATTGCCAAACTACAGCAACATTTCGAACGCACACATATTGGCAGGCAGGCAATGCCATTCGAACGTTTTAAGTGCGCACTGGAGATGCATTGCACATTAAATGTAAGACCAACTGTAGCAAAACACAGAACATAGCACTGTGCAGCGCAGGTGATGTGATGTGCTCCCATTTTAAGACACATTTGCGCCACAGGCCAGCAAATACTAAATATTGTATGTACAGTGACTCAAACAACTAGCCAGATGTTAAGCTTTTAAACCATTTATGAAGATGAACTTTGGTCCGATGTTCGTAAGTGTGAGAAGAAGAAAAGATAGACCCATACCCATGTATACTAAAATGATCTGTCCATCGGTTCCTCTATCTGTTTGAACGCAAACTAGTTCCTCATTTTCAGAAATATCTAAATGAAACTTAGTTGGTAGATATATTTCTATAATGTATTAATCATTTGTCGGAACTGGACAGATCTACTATATAACCAATTGTTCAGATTTGAGGTTTTCAATTATACTAAAGCAGTTAAGATTCTGAAATTTGGCAATCCTTTCCCGTATTATGAATGAAAAGTGTGTACGGAAAACCATTAAGATCGGATTACTATAACTTATAGTTTCGATCAACTGATTATTCAGATATGAAGTTTTGCGATATAACTCCTACATTAAAGCAGCTAAGAACATTAATTTTGGCGCTCTCTTCAATTATCATTAACTGAAAGTACACAACAAAAATCATCGAAATCGGATTACTGTAACTTATAGCTCCCACACAACTGATTATTCAGATATAAAATTTTGCGTTATAACTCCAACACCACAGGAACATGAAATTTGGGACTCCTTGGACTTATAATAGAAGAAAGGTATACAATGAAAATCATCAGGAACAGGTTTCTTTAACTCATAGCCCCATGCAGCTGATTCTACAGATATGAGGTTTTGCTTTAAAACTCTTATATTTACACAGTAAAAACCGTAAAATTGTGTAGCCCATTCGCTTATCGAATATTTCTAGGTCTACTGAGAAAATAATCAGACTTGGAGACTTTTAACTTTTGCATATAGCATTTTTTGGGAATGCGATTGAGCCAATTTGGGCTAAATTCATTGCTAAAAAATTTACCTTAATATCATTACATTTCTATATGTATCTTTATATGAAAAAATTTTCTAGAAAAATCCAATTTATGTTATCATAGTTAATTTACTTTATTTTGGTGTATTTCATTTTGTATGAGAAAAATAAATAGTGTTTTAAAATTTCATATTTTTTTACGCTAACAACGCAGTAGTTTAAATTAAATTTTTATACATATATTCATGAGAGGTATGAAGGTTTCGGTAGCACTTCTTTACTTGTTTTTTGTTAATTTAATTTATAACGCAAACTTTGTACACCACAAAGGGTAAATAATTCTTATTTAGAACTTTTATTACTAATAACAAAGATTATGATCAAGGAAAAAGTCTGTGCGAAAGACGAAAATTCCGGCAATACCTTTGGCTCGGCCAAGTCCATCTAAATTTAAAGTGTCCAAAAAAATGTTTTTAGCTCACTTTGAACGCAAATTTAATTCTCTACAAAAAAAAAAGTTTTTGATTCCAAATTATGTAGAACTAAAAGTTTCGAGTCTATTGCAATTTCATTTAAAAAAAAATTAAGTTTTGAACAGTAAGTAGGTTAGGTTAGGTTGAGGTGCCAGCTGGCAGCTGGCAGTGAACCAGCACACATAGGCCCGCAATTGGACCCGTTTTGATACCACTTGGATCCAAATTTTACCCCTAATTATCGTTAAACTAGTTAGTCAAATCGACGAACTTGAATAGCTGCATGTTTTCAGTTCTGCAACCGCGTGTAGGCTATTTAAAAATCCCGCACATAGGAAATTCTGTCGCCTTCTAGTTTCTGGCTCTTCCTCGTCATAGCAGCTTCTACAGGAATCGTATTCGTTCGGCATGTCACCCTATAGGAATATATACCGTAAGTACCGTAAATCCCAAATCTAGGAATAATTCTCTACTACTTAGCAAAAGAAGTTTTTGGGATTTTCTTATGCCACATAATTTTGGATGTGTTGCAAGTCCCGCTGCGCTTCCTCAGCATACTCGCTTCTTTGAGGAATAAATCTCTAATCCTGAGATTGCAGGAAGCGAGCGACATATCCAACCTCTTCTGCCTTCTCGTTACCTGGTATATTAGAATGTCCCGGTACCCACACCAGATAAAAATCGAACTGCTCAGTCTCCGCGAGTGGTCCTGAAAGCGGAATGACGTCTTCGTCCCTAGTTGTTCAGATTCGGCGCCCCCACCAACCCTGTTATCCAGCTTAGATCCATCAGTATAGAATCGTAAGGAGTTGTTAGATCCTGGAACTACATCTGCCTATGACTCCCTTGGTATTGATTGATGGTATTGATACGCGATATGCTGGACAGTATGCAACGAACACGAAAAATGACACTGAAGATGGCACAACGCCGAAACTGGTTTATATCCAAACTACGCTTGAAAAGGGATGACGTAAAATCTCTCCAATATTTAGCAGTAATATATAAGTAATATTTGCGGATGAAAAACTATCGAAATTTAGAGGAAATTTAATTTCCCACAACAAGGTAACTTTATGAAATTATTTGCGAATATTTGCTGGATTTTTATTAAAACAAAAAAATACTGCAGGTTTCTGTCCATGCACAAATTAATTATGGGTGAAAAATATAAGAAATTCCAATTCCACACAAACAAAAACCATTTGTTTAAACACTTTCCACCTGAGCTTCCTTGGCAGAGCCTAAAATATTAATCGAAAATATTCGTATATTTATATATTTATAAATATGCAATAAATTTTCAACAAATTTCAAATTCAATTTTTGGAAAACTATTGGGTATGCAGTTTTGTAGTACATTTATTTTTAGCATAATAATTTGTAAGTATGATGCGTTGATTTTAGGCAATTCTTTGAAGCTTTAGACTTGGGCATTTTTTTTAATATAATTTCCCGTTGATTTGTAATATTTTTTTCTTTGTGCTGGCGGTCTTGCTCATCTTGTTGTTTAATTGAGTACAGAGTAATTTTGTACAGAGTATAGTTTTATAAAAAAATATTGAAAAAAATGTATTAAGAAAAACATAGCGAATATTAAAAAAGGCCAATTTTTTAAATAACTGTATATGTATGTATGTGTATACGGATATATATTGGTTTTGCTTATATAACCAAACTCTGCTTTGCGATGTTATTGGCTGGCACACAGGCATAAGTAACAACCTGCTGCCATGTAGCCGATGCAGAGGGTGCCTTGAAGGAGTAGGTGACTTGGGCGATACGATATGTGTACATACATATCGTACATATATGGATAGCATGCCGCTGACAACCGGTCACTTTTCTTTGTTTGACTTTCAGATAAGAATCTACAATGAAAATATTGAGTTTACTGCTGACCAGTAGGAAATTCAAAGGGTTGAGGGCTAAGATTATCAGACTTATTATCCATTTCAATCCTGACAAAAAAAATTAGTTAGCCAAATTTTGCACTTAAATAGTCGAAATGAAAAGTACTTACAGGCAAATTCAAACCAAATATTTTTATTTTTTTATTTATTTAAAAGAGAAACAATTATAAATAAACCAAATATACATATATCGCGAGTTTGTTGAAAGAGTGGCATATTTCACATTTTTGTTTTCAATGCAGAAATTACCGTCCGTTCGTCTTTTATGTTGTGTAAAAAAATTACATGGTGAAAAAAAACTGCAACAGCACATTAGAATAATACTATTATTATATTAATTTTTCGGCTTAATTTATTTATATCAATAATAATTTTTGACCTCAAGGCTTTTATTTTATTTTTATTATTTTTATTTTTTTATGGGAGCATATTTAATTTACCATGTGTTTTAAATTTTTTTAATTTTTTTAATATACTACCCTTCCTGCAAACGCGCGATATAGTTTTTCATCTTCCAAATCTTCTCTGCTTAAATTTTCCTAATATTCAGCATATTTATAAGTCTTCATTGCTTAATTAATTTGAAAAATCTATATCTTATATTCCTATTAGATTAGAAACCCCTTAGACACACAAAGCGAAAAAAACGAACGAAATGAAACCGACCTGTTCTGGGTTCGGGTGCTACGCTTGCGCAGATTTCATCGAAAAGTTCCATAAATAATATTCGAATAAACATTTTTATATATTTACGTGACATTTACTCGTAGCTTTTTATTACTTGGAGCCGTAGTGTATATTTAAAAAAAAAAACTTCAGTGTATTCCTAAAAACAAGAAATCAAATTCCTAATTTCAGAGTTAGTGTTTTCCTTAATTATAGCAAAAAATTACCTCGGTATGAGAATTTTCCCCCTTAATTCATGTTCATGCTGGAAACATTGCACCATTAATTAGAAGAAATAATTTAACTTAATATTAGTAAAAATTTCCGTAAATAACTTTGAACAGTCCCAGGCGTGCACCGGCCAACGAGCATCAATTCACTTCGCGCGCGCATAGGGGGGGATAATAGTGAAGTGAATTAGCTGGGATTAGGGTCTTTTAAATTCTATAACTAAAAATCGACTTTTGATTCCATCATAATATTTTAATATGTTCATAAAAATTTAGGGAATCATAATACCGCAAAAGAAAATTTTGAGCGACATAAATTTTTTAATTTATTTTTGATTAAAAATATCTCATTGAAATTTCCAACATCGCCTGCAAATCCGATATGGAAAACCCCATATGTATGTGCATATCAAACAATAAAAATTCAATTGTTTCATTTCCTTTCTTCTAACTAAAGAAGCAAGGCGAATTTAGAACAGGTGGTGTTGAGCGTACAACAACAAAAATGTGCACTAACAAATTGTACGCACAATGACAGCGAGAATCGTTGTAGTTTTGACATTCAGTCCATCAATCGAATTCACTCAGCTGCCTGCTCAACACCACCTTACATGAAATCGCCTTGTGAGAAAATTTTCATTTTCTCAAGTTAAGTAGAACAGAACTGTTAATTTCCTCGACATGAATTGAAAAAAATTATCCTGCCAATTTAATTTATCCTAAAAACAAAGAAAAAGTTACTGCAAATTAAGGAAATTTCTTTTCCTAAAACTGGGTCAAATTATTTACTCATTTTAAGACAACCATGTATTTGGAGCCGTTTCAAAGATTTTTTTCTTTAGAATAAGGTAGGGCGAGGAATGGGTTTTCTGCGTATATTTCCTTAAAATGAATAATTAAGTGAATTTCATCTTCAAAGCAACAAGCAACTGATCGGTGAGTTGCCAGGTAGCAGAAAATTTTCACGCTTGCCCCAGTCTGGTACTTTGCTACTCCTTATGCCCGGTTTCACAGTCAGTACTTAAGTTATGCTTAAGTAAAATCTTAGTTAAACATCATTTGAGACAGAGTAATCGTTTGGGTTTCACAGTCGATGCTTACGTTTTATAAAAATTTATTTTTAAAAAAATATGGCTACACTATGGGAAAGGTTTGACAAGTGTCATCTTTAAAAATATTTATGGTTAAAAGAAATATATTTATAAACAAAACTTACAATAATGAAAAGCTCAATTGAGCAAAACAATAAAAAAAAAACACCAAAGTTTACCGCAAGCGAGACATAGCGGCCTTGCTCCTCGTTGAGAAAAATTAAAAGTGCAAGTGGATGACTTGGAAAATGAATGCAATAGTCTTTTCCGTATTTTTTTTTCAACAAACAATTTCTTATTTTATAGTACTTTAGCTTCTGCCAAAAACTCAAAGCCAAAATCAGCTGGTACTTAAGCAATGCTTAAGTCTTCGATTTTCAGTACGTAAGCATAACTTAAGTATGATTTTTATAATACTATTTCCCTTTTTTTATTTTAAGCATAACTTAAGCACTGACTGTGAAAATAGACGTAAAAAAACAGCCAATTAATGAATTAACAAACACAGTGTGAATACCACTGTTATAAAAATACAATGGTGCTGTTAAATTGATGAGTTTTGTAGAATGCATTTATTGTTACATTTTTAATTTTTTTTATTTTTTGAGTGTGCAGTTTTCTAGCTCATTCAATTTTACAACAATAAAGTGCAAGTTTTAAGTGACTTAAAATGCCATGAATTTTTGATAACTTTTTTGCTGAAGGTATCTGATCATTTTCTTCCATATAACGAATGCCACAAGTATTGTTTTTTCTAAAAAAAAATTCTTATTGAAGTTAAGAAGTTTAATGAATTTTTTTTAACTTTCCCGAAGCCTGATATTTAAATTTATATGGGTTTTGTTATAAAGTGAACTAAACCTTTTGGGTTCCCGCCCTGTCATCGTCATCTGTTGGGGGTGAATTGTGAGAGTGCGCCACTCATAGGTGACGTTCAGTTGGAAAATGTTGCCATGGATCCAGCGGAAATTTTGCATTTTTTATACGAGAAAAAACGAGAAATTTGACACCCCTGGCACGGGGCAGAATAAATACAACATTATTTCGAGAAAAGAAAACACTATTGTATTAATCACGATGGAAGAACTGTAACTTATATTGGGTTGTAAATTACAAATGTATAAACAAATAAAAAACAGTACACAAATTGCGTTAGTTATATGTTTGAACAAAATTATCAGCATTTTCATTGCGAATTGACGAAAAAGCGAAATTTGAATAGTGCCTCTGATAAAGATGAAATCAAAGCATGATGCAAACTACAACGCAAACTTGAGTGTCATGCTTTTTTTTAACGTTCATGCTTATAGTTTTCGTCACGTCACACATGTTTGCATACAAGAGTGACGGTGTAAACCCCGCTAATGGGAATTCTTATAAAAGTAGTGAAATTATAATTTCATCCTTTCTTACTAGAACGATTCTCAAATCAAGTTCACATTACAATGTAAATTATTTTTTTTTGTTCAAATTAATGCGAATAAACTAAGTGCGTTCACACTTGTCATTCCTAATTTATCTTGACTGCTCTGAAGACACAGTATTGCTTAGTGCTTTGATGAAATGAAAAAAATGTTAGAGATTTTGTATATTTTTAATGTTTAAATTTTATTGTGGTAAAATCATTTTTTTTTTTTTTTTTTTTTAAATTTACGAACGCGATAGACAACTGCTAGAGGCAGTGAGTGAAATTTTAAAATGAATCCTTCAGCTTGGTTGTGGGAGAACACATTTTTCGATTATTATCAATAAAATTTAGACACTGATTTATTTTTGATTTGGTACATCCTAATTTATTGTGAATATCGTCTGGTATTAGATCAACGACTATTAGTCGATCGTCGATTATCGATAATATTGTGAGTGTCGATTTCTCGCGACTGTCGAGATCAGCAGTCCATTAAAGCTGTTCGTTGCACTCAAATTTTTTCCGATCAAGTTACACAATACAAAAATATAATCGACTTAATCGAATGAGTTCTGTTCTAGAGCCAGTCGCCATTGGCAACAAGAGGGAGTGTGTCCGGGCTTTTAAAAGCTTCATTGACTTTCTGTTTTGTGCTCTATTTTTGTCATAAAGCGTGGTTTATTTTATATTCGACATGTTACGTCGTCTTAATGGTTATTCCTCATATTTTCAGAAAAATATCAGAATTTTTAAATGCATAATTTTGAAAAAGGGGAATTAAAAAATCATAATTAAAAATATATAGAATTTTGTTCGAGTAGAATATTTTTTTACACTTGTAGAACAACTTAAGTATTTCTCGTCGCTTTTGCTGGAATTCCAGCTGAATTTATAAATTTTGTATATTTTGTTTAGTAATAATATTTATTTGTGAATTATAGAAGCAACTGTTCGAAACAATTTCCGTATCAATTGCGATCAACAATGAAATCTTCTCACAGCACATTCCGCATGGGTGTTTTTCTTATTGCAACAACAAATAGGTAAACCCCATTTTAACTACTACAAAAGTTCGGCATATGGTTACTGAAATAAATAGCACATTTTGGTTGTTTGCATAGTTTGACTTAGTAGAGATTACCCGCATAGCACATAGAGCTGTACACCGCAACTAGCATGTGGCAAGTGTGTTGCACGAAAAATGCTACAATATATTGCACTTTGCATAGTTGACATGCCAAAGACTGCGTGAGTGAAGACAATGCACTGACCGGCAACAGTGGGGTATCCTTGCATGCCGTGCAACTAAGAGTGAAGTAATTTTTTAGCGGATGCAAACGAACGTCGTAGAAAAAAAATTCAAATTAAAATTAAAAAAGAAAAAATGTAAATACATAAAAATCATTTGCTGCACTTTCGGATATTCTATGTACTCAGACATAAGTTGCACACTCAATAACTGTATTATTTATTGAAATATAAAAAACTATAATGGAAACATAACTTTTTTTATTTGTAACAATTAATTCTTGTCTCGCAATGCATTTTCGGCATTAATAATTATCGTTGTTATTATTATTTTCATTATGCTAGGTTTGTGAAACTGTTGGTGTCTCTAATTATATTCGCTTGCAACAAACAACAAGCTACAACAACAATTACACATAGCAAATTTCGCCGATGCCATTAAATACGCGTTCCTCGACGTTCGTTTGCCTCTGATTGTGGTCCGTTTGTGGCATTAGATAGGGGGGGTGGTGAATTTGGTAGTCCAAATAGGTGGCCGTAATTACTTCTGAAGTTTTAAGAGCAAATTGTACATTCAGATGGACAATAAAATTAGACATTTCATGCATTTTGGTGCAGAGAATGTGAAAATTATAGACTTTAGAGAAGTTGTAATTTATCTTTAAGTGATACAAGAGGCAGTTGAGAACAAATAGAAATCATTTCGATGTTAAGGAATAAAAAGTAAATGCATGCAACATTTGAAAATAAATTTTCTTAAAAAAAAAAATACCGTTTTATTATATGAGAAATTTGATTACACAGTAGTGCAACAGTATTTTGAAAAAGGAATGATTCCAATTCGGAATGAGATACCTAGACCCATATAAGAAAACTTCCAAACCTGTTCGCATGCCCAGGCCAATTTTTTTATGGCCACATTTCTGAGTAATACTTCTAGTTTGGTTTCATTTTAACTATTATCTCTCCTCACGAAAGGGCCGGTCTGATCAGGGACTAAAAAAAATCGTTAGTTTGATTTTTTTCTGATTAAAAAAAAACAATCATTGGAAACAAATTTTGATGCATTCATTATGATCGAAAAATTGCAAATCCAAGAATAAGGTCCGTTTGAAAAAAATTCACAAAATATCGAAAAAATACAAATAACAAAATATCAATGAAATCATAATTTTTTAATCCAAATTATAACCGTTAGAATCCCTTGTTATGACACCTTTAGAGCGTTAAAGTTTACCTCAATTCCTACATTATTAACTTTTATTATTCAGAGTTTGGGATTTGCTTTGTCTTTCACAGAAATTTTGAGAATTTTGGAAAATAAGGTATTGAGAAAAAAGTTCCAGTTGTAATGGTTTTTATTTATTTTCAGTTTCTATATTATTAGCTTTTGTAATTCAGATTTTGGAATTTGAAAAAAAAAATTATAATTTAGTTACTACGGAATATTTTGAAAAAAAAAAAAATAATAATTTAGTTACTACGGAATATCTTCGACTAGGTGCCAATACTTAAAACCCGATATTATTCAGGTATCGATACGTTCTTTCAAAACTACTTCCAAGTTAAAGTATTGGGAAGCCGAATCTGGCCGGTCATTTACTGAACAGGAGATATACGAGCACAAGAACCAATCTGACCTTAAAATAAGTACAAGAGCAACAAAACACATTTCGAAAATAAGAAAGAAAAAAGTCGAAGAAATAAATCCTAGCGAAATCATTTTAGTTACTCTTGTACCATGCCCACATGGCAGAGAAAACAATTTGTTTTCAAAAGATGTTCTCAATATTAATGAGCATTCCTTTTTACTAACTGGTTTTCGCAGATATTTCTCTATTTATTTACCTCTTTTCCTCTAAGACAATCTCCAGTAACTGAAATATCCCCCAGAGCTTCAAAATAAAAGTTTCGTTCTGTGCACACCTAGCAGTGTCACTTCTTTTTTAAATATCTCAGTTTTTCTCCATCCCGATTTTTTCTTATTACTTTTCTTATTTCTTTTTCTAAACTAGTGACAGCAAAGCGTAACGCAATGATCTCCAGTATATTTTAAGTGTCAAAATTGCGGCGGATACAAAAAAAAATGACAGCTCATTGACCATTTACTACTTGCACAAATCCCTTTGCCTTCGAAATAATGAAATAAAATCTCAAAACACACACACATTTGTTTTCATGACGATAGACAAACGGACAATCACTTTTTTGAAAATGTACAATTACAATTTATTATAATTAATAATTTTTTTTTTTACTAACTTAAGTTATTTTGTGATACATATATTATTTGAGAAAAGTATTTGGAAATACTATTGCTCTAAATCACATCATCAATTTACAGCTTCAAATAGGAGAAGGCGAATAGTAATCGCTACCATTCGTTGCACGGTAAATTGAACTTATTTTGGTGCTGGCCTTGGTCCACGACCAGACATATCTACACAAAAAAAAGGCCAATTGAAAAAAATTAATAGAAAAGTTGAAAAAAAAAATATAAAATTATTACATTCGAATGCATTTGTTTGAAATCAAAACTACTAGTTGAGTTGTGGAAGAAGTTTGCAGAATTTACAACCAAAAAATAAATAGATATACATATGCATGCATATACATATAAGCGATACACATACATATGCATGTACATATAGTAATTTCACGTCCAAAAAAAAAAATATATAATACAGATTATGTAAATGTATACAGTTTGAAAAGTGACCAACATTTTACATGCGCAAATGAAAAAATTAAAAATAAAAATCTTTTTTTTCCCCATACAAAAAATCAAAGGCATTAGCATTAGTTCCAAAACCGATCAGATACGCTGCTCAAAATAATTCTGATGATAATATTGATGATGACGATTGACGTATACGACGAACAGTCTTAGACTAAGCTAGCGGTTCCTCCTCGTCAGCTCGCAGCCAACTGCAATTTAGTATTTCGCGCAGATTCCAACGCGCATGCGGTTCCGGCTCCAGCAGCACAGCCACCGTGGCTTTGGCCTGCGCCGAAATGTGATCTTGCAATTTGCGTCGAAATGCGAATTTCTTATTCCGCTGATCGTCCAGCAACTTACTGAGATTACTATCGTCGAATGGCATTTTTGCATTCAACATTATGAATAGTATAACACCCAATGACCAAGCGTCCGCCAATTTTGGATCGTATGGACGGCCGCATACGACTTCGGGTGCAGCATATGCCGCCGAACCGCAGTAGGTTTCCGATTTAATTTCTCGTCCACTGTCGTCACAGCAATAGCGTGCAAAGCCGAAGTCAGCCAATTTGATATTGAGACGTTTCGAAAGCAATATATTCTCACACTTTAGATCACGATGGGCAATATCGTGCGAATGCAGATATTTGAGAGCTTTAGCCATTTGCATGAACCAAGCTTTCGCTTGCAGCTCTTCAACTGGTCCAGATTTTTTGATATGACTTAATAGATCACCATTTTCAGCATAACGCATAAATATGAAGATTTTCGGGCCACGCTGCAAGATGCTGTGTATCTGTATGATATTCGGATGATCAATTTTTGTTAAAATTTCCAATTCGCGTGGAAAAAACTTATGTACGAAATCCGAGGGTGCCTTAGCTTTGTCAATTATTTTGCAAGCCAAATGTACACCATGACCCGCATCGTCCGCATAGCCGGCTGTGATGACGGTCGCATAGGAACCCTCGCCAATTTTGTGTCCGATATTGTAGCCACGCTGGGCCAGTGCATCGATGTCGGAGCTGCGCGTGTTCAGTTGGCGATTGGAGGTTGTCGAAAATTTTGACATAATTGTTGGATTTTTATAATGTTGAAATTTTGTCTAATTGCATCTGAAGATGGTACTCTGATGATTTGAATTTGCACTCGAAAGAGTAGACCAAAATAATGTTTATGCAAACTTTTATTGATTTCAAAGAATTTTTATTAAAAAAAATATATATAAAATTTAATCTCCTTTCAAAGAAATTTTGACAATTTTGGAAAAGAAGCTATTGAGAAAAGAGTTCCAGTCAGTTTATCAATTCATTCTTTTTTCATTTCATACTTCATTGTTTTTTTTATTTTTTGTTTAAAGCACTGAAACGGAAATGCAATAAAAGCATTTCGAATATTCATGCAAACAAAACAAACAAAACATTGAAATACACATTGTATGAAATAAATTGCAAATACCTTATTTTTTACAATATTACAATATTTATAATAACGTTCATTGGACAAATTTTCCATTAATTTTAAGTCTCACAGATTGAGATAACCAGTAAGAGTTCTTAAAATCCCCCGGGTCGTTCACGGATCTTCCGAGAGGGAGATATGAAGCTCTTGAATTGCTTTTTACCCTTTGTATTACGCCAGTGCGTTGCAAACCGAGACTCCTCCCATCTTCTTATTAATTATGCAGTATAACCCTTGTATGTTACACAGAAAGGCTCTGGGCCAAGCAGACGTCGTTGGGCCCCAAGTTTTGCAAGACTGTCACCCTTTTCGTTGCCTTCAAACCAACCACTTATGGCCCGAAACCCACCACAACGTAACTTTGCTGCGGATGGCCAGATGGTTTAGGAGAATTTTGCAGTCCTCCACAAGCCACGATGTCGTTAAGTATACATTCAAGTCCTCTGTCCCGATTTGTCCTTCTGCGAAGGCATCCGCGTGCACAGAGTTCAATTGCATATATGTACCTCCGCTTAGAAGATGGTTGGGTAAGTGCCCATTGGCAGCCTTTCTTGAAACCTTGTCCCAGTATCCCCATCCTCCAGCTTGTATCCATCAGTGGGACCACACAGGGATCCTTCGGAGATATATTGTATTACCGCTCCGCAGCAGTCCCTTTCAGGAATTATTACCTTGTAGTGCTTATTTAAGGATAAATTCAGCATGATATCCGATCACTTGATTACGGGATGACCAAGAAACAAGATAAGTTTGACCCCGAAATTCGCCACTCTTCATGCATTTTTTTGATAACTCAATTTCGGTCCCCGCCAATGTGGATTTGGTCAAATTAACCATTCTTCCTTTGGTGATTGGGGCGATGGTAGACTTCAATGGGTTTATCGACAATCCCTTTTCAGCACACCGATTAGATTTAGCGTCCTCATACCAAACCCAAAGTAACCGTAAACGTTAAATCCTTTGCCTTGTAGCTTCTCCAGGAGTTTGTCCACAACCAGCTTTCGTGTAAGGGTTGTAACTGATTGTTTACTCTTTCCAAGGTTAGCTGTAATGGTTCGCGACTTCAGCATACTTATGACCCAGTTCGTTAAAGGACTTAGAATTTTTTGTCCTAACCAGTGTATTGCAGTTACAGTAGATTATTTACTTGCCTGATATGAATGTTGACTCTCACCCAAAAGGGTATACCCTTAAATAATTATACCTTATACGACAGTAAATAAGTTTTTCAAATCGCCTTCGGAACATTATCAGATTTTTCCCTACTTTGGGCACGAATACCATTTAAACCTCAGCCCATGTTAGTGGAATGTGAGCAAGCAGTAAGTATGAGAATATACATAATTAAAATTATAACCAGAATTATGTAAGTCAAAGTTTCAGATTTTTTACAGAACTTAAAAAATACAACCAATGCAACGAATGCTACAAAGATTTTCAATATTAGAGAAATTTAAACGGAATACAAATTTACCTATCAAACTTTCGCAGGCAATAACACTCCTATGTATGGTTTTTAAATTAATTTTAATTCATAGCGCAATAAACATTTATGGTCCACCCCATATAAGCTTAATTTAAATTTAAAAAAATAATAATGTTTGTAGCAGTTTCAAAACACTTTAATTAACCATTCGTTTTCTTTTTTTCTAGCTCTACTTGTCGAGCAAGGCCAGTGCATACAAGTCACGCCAGATCCCAAAATACAAAACACCACCACACAATCTCAACTCGAGGATAAACTTTCGCTTCCTGCGGATAATGCAACTATTATTGGCGATTCTATGATCAGTGCTTCCGAACGCAATCGCCGATTGATTCCCTATATGGCATTTTATTTGCCGCCGGATTTTCCTATTAACCAACAATATGCAGTTCAAGGAGTAAGTAACAAAACATACTAAAAGTTCTTCTTTTATTCGTTATTTATTTATAAAAGTCTATCTAGCCCATGATAAAACTAATAATATAAATAGATAGTGGAAAAACACTTTTGATTTTTGATAATTTTTTTGGTGTCGGTTTGACGCATTTTTGAACTTAAGTAACTGTACTAGAAGGTCATCAGCATTATAGACTTTTAGCGTTTAAACTCGCCAGCAATTTTTTTTGGTTCCCCAACGACTTATTTTCTGCGAAAAATTGAAATGACTTTTATAGGTATGACTTAAAAAATAAAAGTCCGCAACGGATTAATTCTGATGGTTTTTATAAATAAAGGTCTTCAATATGACTTTTATAAATTAATGTCTTCAATAACTGTTATTTCTGATTTATAAAGTAAAAATTAAAAATAACATTTTTTTTTGATTTATAAAATAAAATTCGAAAAATAACTCTTATATTTGATTAATAAAATAGAAATGAGAAATAACTGTTCTTTATGATCTTTAAAGTAAAAATCAAAAAATAATTGTTATTTTAGATTTATAAAATAAAAATCAAAAACAACTTTTATTTTTTTTTTGATTTACGATGAATTAAGAAATCGATTGGTACATATGTATATTACCCTTGGATGTAGAACATTTCTTTCGTAGTGCATTTTTCAATGACAGTTTTCAGAAATAACTGTTTTTCCCGTCCCTGGAATTACCTTCTTTTTGTACCATGGTTCATATCATAAAAAAATAGGTAAGTCAGAATTTTAAAGATCATTCGTATTTTATGTAATAAAGTGGAAGTTTGACCGGGCAGAAAATGTTCGTTGGTTTTTGATTTTTTGCTGATAGCGAGTGCTGTCTTTTTTCTGTCATAGAATTCGCTTATGTGTGGAAGAAAATGCGCAACACCGTCAGCCAAAACGAAAATTGTCAATAATGAGGAGGCATTTTCAGCCAGTTTACTTCTATACTCGAGCATTTATAGAAAATTCAGATTAAAATCTTTTCTTTTTTGTTGAAATTTGAACAGCAAAATTTTTTTAAGGCTTCACTTTCGTTATAGTTAAACCAAATATTAGCCAGAAATCGTATTTATTAATTATTATATAATATATAAATACATATATTCGAAATAATATTTAGAATAGATCACAAAACATACCCACATTAATTTCATACCATCTAATTTTCCAACCTCCCCCCCACAGCCCAAAGGTGCTATCCCAATCAACGGCAAATATTCCAAACCAATTACACTGGAAGGCCACTTACCACCAGCCAGTGCACTCATATCCGTGCCGCAAGAGTACATGCATTTGCGTGCCCCTCCGCCAGCTACTCTCCACGATGGAGACTTAACGTTTGCAGCAGCACCGCAACAGCAACATTATCTTCCCAGTGCAGGTGATATTTATCATCATATAGCATATGCTCCTGGCCTAACGCCAACAGCCGTTCCACAACATACCCCACCGCCACTCTCGCAATCAGCGATCAATACGAAGAATAGCAAAATACCAGTGTTGCATTTATTACCACCCGGACCACCGGGTCCAACCGTTGCACCAATCATCAAGCATAAAGTAAGTGAGAAAAAGCATGTCAATATCTATGGCTTAGGGCGACATATGCGTTGTTAAATTAAGAGGAAAATTCAATTAATTATATTGTAAATAATTCACAGCACAAAACGGTACAACATTTTCCGCCCACAAAACCGCCAGCCGTACAACAACTGCCATATGAGAATCTCCAGCAGCCACAGCCACAACGACAGAAACCGATACGTCACAATTCTGTACAAATGCAGCTGCAGCAACAGCATTTGCAACAACAGCAATCGCCGATATTTGGCCAACAACATGAGCTACAACAACAAAAGGAGCAACAGCAACAGCAACAACAACAACTATTTCGCCAACAAACTCGCCCGAAACAATCAAAAGTCAATTTAACACCATTTACACCATCAAATACCCTGCCAGGACACTTTATACCGATTATTTACACGCCAGTGAGTGGCGATGGCAATAACAACAATCAAGATGCGAATGCTCTCAATTATGGCTATGACAATCCGACAGTGGTGTTGGTTGATGATCTGTCGCCACCGTTGCACTCAGTCAATCTTGCACAGCAGCAACACCAACAACACCAACATCAACAACAACAATTTAAAACTGTTGCACTACAGAATCCCTCAAATAACAACGAGTATACGCTAACTTCTCCCGACGTTCCACAGCAACAGCAAAAGTATATTACGGCAACTGGCGCACCTCCAGCCGATGTATCCGCCGCCAACGCGCCTCTGGTGCCACATTCAGCGACAAGGTAAAATTTATTTGAGTAATTTTCCGTACAAATAATGACAATGGCAATTGAGGCACACTATTTATTGCGTGAGCGTTGGTATCGCCATTTTCTTGTCATTAGGTGTTGCCATGTGGTGGAGAAAGGGTAAGAGGGGAATCAAGATGCAAGCAATAAAAGTTGCACGCATAAACGTTATGTGATTTTTGCACAGAAATCGAAAATATTTGTCAGTAAAACGAATCGAGAATGAATGCCCATTAATTTAAAAGTTATTGTTGTTTTTTTAAACGATGCACTGTGTGAAAGTTTTGACAGATTTTATTTGGAACTGCTGAAAAAGTAAATGTGTGATCAATCCGTATAATGTATAATGGTACGGTTTTCGATTTCTGTTCGCATATTCTCGATATTTGAGAAATTGAGTATTTCGATACTCGAGAGATCGAGTTCTCGATACCATCCCATCTTGCGAGAAATGTCGAGTTTTTATCGATACGAGTGTATTGCATTGTTTAAAGAACAAATAAAAATAGCACGCACAAGTGCGAAGTAGCAAAAATGCGTACAATTAAACTGAGTATCGAGAAGATCGCTAGCTTAGGGGCACGAATTTCGATACGATACGATACCATATCGATGCTTTTGTCATACGACACCGATATTTTTTAATCGATAGATTTACAACGATATTTTTTGGAATCGAGTACTTGAACCCCAGTATCGTATCCAATTGGCGAAAAAAATTATTTACAAGACCATACGTGCTCTAACCGTGTGAAAAAAACGTAAGCGACATTGTTTTTTCTTTTTCACAATTAAATTTTTGGTGGAATGCCAGAAGTTACGCTGTACGCCAATTCCCTTCCAATTTTAGGTGAGGTGCGTTACCTCTATCAACTTTGCTCAACTTCCAAGTGCCATATTGGTAAAATAAAATGATAGGCCGGAAACAGGGCATGTATGTATTTCAAAACTTGGGGTCTTCAGATTCGGCAAGTCTAGCCAAGGAATTATGAAAACACGTTCTAACTGACAAACATAATGTGTTTTATAAAATATTGTGACTGAACTTCATTTTTAAATTTAGTATCGATATTTTGGGTATCGAGTCTTTGAAATTCGATAATTATGGGTAGCCAATTCTGAGTACCATATTGATACTTTCTGTCCGATATCGTGTCCTTACGCTAGCATTTCGAGTTTGTCGATACACGAAAACTCACAAGAGAGGTTCTCGCGTGAATTTAATTATTGAGCAGTGTTGCCGTTGCGCGACTAGACGGCCACAATTTACCCTTTTTAAGCGCCAATACCCTTTGACCCGACGTTTGGAAAATTTTGATTTTTTGACCCTTTTCCAAACCTAAGTGTGTGCGACTTTTGCTGGAATTATTTTAGGAAATATTAATAGAACCATGCTGTTAAAGAATATTTCCTCCGGTAAACACGAAAAAAGGCATCACTTAATGATGTTTTTTTATCTCGAAAAAAAGTTTCCTCTTATATTGTAAAATTTGCATTAGGTTACTTGGCGTGCAAAATAGATTTATAGATTAGAGCTTGCTACGGAGTAGTGCTTTGGCTGAAAGCAACACCTGATGACAATTTAATTGATATATATCAATCTAGTAAATTTTACATATAAATAAGTTGTATAACATATTTTCCAAATATGCACTTCTGTTTACTTTTATATCATATATGTTATTGAAAGGAAGATCTTTCGGTTGTAGTTAAAACCTCAGATTAATTTGCAGTAACAGTAAAGAAAAGCAAAAAACAAACAACATTGTCTCCAATTTTCTGCTTTTTGTTTTTTGTATTCAATGAGCCCTTTTTATGCCCTTCTGAAAATTCTCAACGGCAACACTGGTGCCGAGAAATCTAGGACTTAAAAATTTATTGATTTGGCTGCTTGGCTTACTGTATAAATTGTAGGTTAGGATATTTAAAGCAAGAATAGTAATCGTAATTGTAATAGTAATCCAGTTATTTTATAGAATTTAATATTGAGAGGCTCGTGAGCCTTACGAACTTTTCGACGCACTAGAAGCTCGGGAGAAAGCAGTCCACGCAAAAGATTACTTTTCTATCAAGCTCGACAAATCGAAAACTGTAACAATTTGTTTTTTTATTTTTTTTATATTTTGAGAGGATTTGCGAAAATATTGGCTACGCCGACACATTGATCTATAACAAATCCCCAATTTTAGGAAAACTCTTATAGCTTTGGAAAAGATCGTTCATTATACCTATTACAAGTCGGGGAGAAAGTTCGGCGTCCAAAATTATCGTGCAATCTGTAAAATCGCAAAGGTTCCTTAACTTTTTGAAAAATTAGTTCATGATACGATTATTTTCGAGATTTCTGAGCTTATATCACCTTATCAGCCGGCTTCATTAAGGGTACTACTACTTCAACAAACTTAGCCTTATTTTCTAACTTTGTTTTTAGACAATTTGAAATTGGTCAACAATACAACGTCATACTCACTGACTTCTCGAAAGCATTAGATAAAGTTAATCATAGGTCAATTCTCCCTCTGACTTTTGCACATTCTTTAATTAAGGGAGAAGTTGATTGTTCATCTCTATCTCTCTTTTCATATTCCAGTCAAGACACTACGTAAATTCTATCCTTTTTATGCGAATGTGGCTAACACGAATTATGCGCGTAATGCTGCTATTCCCCGAGCACTTCGTGAATATAATGAAATCTGGAATTCTGTTTCGCTTGACTTTGCGCTTTCGAAAATAGAATTTTCTGCATGGTTAAACATCGCTTTTTAGTAATTCAATTTGTATAAATTATATAAGTTTATTATAGTCTTAAAAAGTCTGTAAGAACTACTATGTTTTTAGACGATATGTACAATTAGTATTCTATATTTCTTTATATGGCGCGGAAAATACCTGAATACGCAAATATTTTAATCCACCATACCAAGGCCACGGCGATTTCCTGCAATATCTAATTGCTGCTTCGCGCTGGCGGTTATGGCTACTACCAATGTTGACAAGACATCTATACATACCTTATATTTGCCTGTCCACGAAGCCTCTCGCTATACTCGTACTCCAGATATGAACGAAATTAATGTAACAACGGCAAATTGAAAATGGATGTCATAAATGCCTGGAGGCAAACGCGATAAATTGCAGCTATTATAGCTACACTTATACATAGATACATACGTACATACATATGTACATGTAGTGGCCATCGCTCCCGATGAATGCTGGTGCAACTCAACCTACATACATATATCGAATGCAATTAAAGTCAAATGTAGTATGATGAGGCATACGGGTGGCTCTTCCAATCGGCCGAATCATTTACATATGTGCATATTTTACAAAATTTAGCCATCTTATCTTTTTACGCACGGCTTCCATGGTGGTCACGGCAGCGCTACCCTCTACACCTACTAAATCTCTGGAAGTAATTTTAAATCTTCCACCGGTGGATCTATATGGTAAATTTCTGGCTGGTTGTAGTACCGGCAGGCTTAACGCGATACAGCCGTGGAAAGAGCCGAATGCATATTACACTCTGCAAAGACAACAAATTCTCCATACGAATCCCAGAGAGGGATGAATGGGAAGATGCCATAGACCTAGACCCAGAGTCGACGGCTGTCTTTACAGATGGTTCCAAACTCAACGAAATAGTGGACAGCGGGATTTACTTCAACGAATTAGCGCTGGGCCTCAGCTTTCGCCCGCTCCTACAGACAGACCTGCCACTATATACTCAGACAGTCAAGCGGATATTAAATCTCTTAATTCTCACAGAATAACGTCAAAAGTTGCCATAAAATGCAGAAATTCCCTCAATCAGGCCGCGTCAAAGAGTTCCGTGACTGTGACATGGGTCCCTGGGCACAGTGACATTCTTGATAATTGCGCGGCAGACGAGTTGCCAAGGAAAGGGTCGGAATTACCTATGCTCTATAAACGGGTATGCCCCTAGCCTCCTGAAAACATAGTTTAAAGACAAAACTCATCGTGGCACCCCACCTGTCGGATTACCAGACAATTACTGTGCCTTTTTCGGCATTGTAAATGAAAAACATTTAAATAAACAATTGGGTGATTCACAAGGAATCATAATGCGTCATAAGTCGTATAAAGTCATTAAATTTAAAAAATACAAAATTGCTATGTTTTTTGTTATTTGTTTCAATGCAATCCAAATACATTACTTTTGAAAATTTAAATTTTATAACTTTATGATTTATAACACATTATGACACCTTGTGAATCACCCAAATTTTTTTTTTGAGCTCAAGGTCAGTTATAAGGCAAAGTATTTGGGGGAAAACACCACAACATCAGTCATTCCTACCGCTCTGGCAAATTATTGCATAATTAAATAAATTAGCCCATAATATTAATGTACATTGGAAATATTGTAACAAAAATTACCATATTTGAGTTACTGTAAATGCAAAGCACTGTGGATATAATGCAAAGATGTAAGCGGCTTAATTCTGTGTCTGTATTTTTCATGGGAGTGGCTTATTAGCCGAGGGCATAATCCGTAGCGTCATTCAAACTCAACATTCTTACCTATTTTGTCACAAATTCATAGACTACATTATTGAATTCAACGCTTGTCATTTCGTCAACCACAAATCACGAGCGCAACTCTCACACCCATCCGTCCGTTCACTAGCTCACTACTTATTATCTTTTTTTTTGTAGCCCAACCTATCACATTATCAATGAGGCATCAGCACCTGTACATCCATTAACATCATCCGCCATAGCACAACAAAAAGAAACACTTTTGACCACCGCGAAGCAACAACAAACACACCCCCATCTACTACATCAGAATTCGCATTCACAATCACAATCTCAACAATCGCATCGCCATTCAACGCGACCTCGTCAAAAACCACCGCAGTTTCAGTCGCCTAGACCGGAGAATTTTTTCAACGGCAATGAACCGACACAGGAATTGCAACAGCAACAGCAGCAACAGCAACAGCAGGAGTTACTGCAACAGGACGATGACTCGTCGTACGCGTATTTGAATGATGAGACAATGACGCCGCAGGAAAAATATGTTCGATATTTACAGCAGCGCATACGTTACAATAAGCAACAACAAACGCAACGTGATCGCGTTAAGGAGCGTGAAAATTTCATTAAACAACAACAACAACAACAACAACAGCAGCAGCAAGAGGAGCAACAGCCGCCATCGCAAATTGTTGTGCTAAACGAGAATGATGGCCCAGCATCTTCACCCACACCACAGCAATTAGATGTGAATGATGGTCAAGTCAATTACCCACAGCACAGCCCCATTAGGCATGCGGTGTATCCACATCCAGAATTGCATTTGCCGCCGAATCATCAGCCGCCATCGAATGTGGCTACGGTAAAGCAAGTTGTGAAAATGCCAGTGCGCGCTTTGGTCAGCGAAGCCTTGGATGCTTTCCAACAACAGCAACAACAACAACAACAACAATTGATTGGTAAAGGCGCAAGTGGTGGCGTCTATGGGCAACAACAACAATATGCAAATAGTTTAGGGTAAGTAAAAAAAAAATCATGCAAACAAACATACAGCATATTTATTTCATTCATTGGTTTGGGAATGCATTACATAATTGAAGTCAAAGTAGTATTTATGTAATTTTTGGTACCTTTCTTTTAGTCGCATTTTTATTAGTTCAGGGATCTTTTTTTAGAGGTTAAATTATCCGATAACGATTAAACGATAATTTGGTAGACGATATATTGGCCAGATCTGGCAACCCTTTTGTCAATTGTAAGGAGCTGAGCTTTCGCTCAACAGTTTACTCTAAAAACTAAGTATAAGCTTACCTCAGTTTTTATACATGAATCCCTTTGCCTGAACTGTGACCATTTTATATTAACTCTAAAGCTTCGAACACTTAGAATCATGGGCCGAAAATAATCGATATTTTCGATCGAAACAAAGCTCGAATATATCGATCTAATTTTTATGCCATAAGCTATACAAATCTGGCTTTATTTTTATATCGAAGATTTTTTGTTTTAAATCATCGTTTTTTTTGTGATTTTAATTTTATCGATCAAGTTTGTTTGATTTTTATTTTTTGATCAAAAATAAGCGTTGTTCTTGGATTTACAACTTTTCGATCATAATTAACGCAATTTGTCGGCTATGACAATAATATTTTTAATTAACAAAAAAAAAAGTATCACACAATATATAGAAAAAATATGATCCAAAAATTTTTAATTTTTATTTTTGATAAAAATAAAAACAAAAATTTTAAAAAATGATCGGAAAAATTACAACCCAAGAATAACGATTATTTTTGGTCGAAAAAATAAAAATCACAAAATAACGATCATATACATATGATTGCAAAAATAAAAGCCCTCAAAAAATGTCGATCAAATTTAATCGACAAAATTGAAATCCAAGAATAAAAAAAAAAAATAAGGTTGTGTTTTGCCGGCTCGAGGTCAAGGGGGTGTTGGTAGAGTAAAAACAAATGATGACGGTTACCGTGGCGTAACCGAAATATATTGGAAGGAAAAATAAGTAAATCATAAAATTGGAAAGGTCGCGAAAAATCATTATTATTTAAAGAAAAAAATATTAAAAAATAATGATAAGCTAATCAAAACAAAAAAATAAGAATTAAAAAATAACCATCAAACCTGATCGAAAAAAGTCCCAAGAATGACGATTATTTTTGATCGAAAAATTAACAAAAAAATATCGATTAAATATGATCGAAAATATAAAAATCCAAGAATAACGATTATTTCTTAACGAAAAAATAAAAATTAAAAAACAGCGATCAAACTTGATCGAAAAAATAAAAATCATAAAATAAATATTAAATCATGATTTTTTTGTTATAAAAATTAAAACTGTTAATTAACCCGCTTTTAACGCGACTGAAAATCGACCACACGACTATAGCGTTTTCTATCTATCGTTATCTTTGCTCGCGTTGTCGTGTGCTTGATTTAATGCGGTCGACAACAACAAACTATCCAAAACTACCGTTTGTTTAATTCTAATATAAAGAAATAAAGATAAATTATTTTACTATAGCCAAAAAAATTTGTAATGTAAGACATTCAATTTTTTTAAATTAAATACATAGGTACTTCCTAATACTTATGAAGGTGAAATTGCAGATTAAAATTAAAATTTTCCAATAATTACAATTCAAAATAAGAGAGGGGTACCGCTTGCCAGAATAGTCAGAATTAGTCAAAAAAAAGTCAAAAGTGTCAAATTTAAGTAGGCTACAGCTACAATTTTAACCATTCGTGACGTTGCTCTGTCGTCGTGAAAATAATTATATACATACTTATATGCAAATATTTCATCAGCTAACTATAGCCCGTTGTCCGTCGTTTTCAAAGTGTTCAATCTGTAATATAAATCTACCGCTGAATCCCAAACTTTTATTCCGTATGTAGCTAAATTTACATTCTTTGAGATCTGAAAAAAGATAACTCCCTTAAGTATCTCTGAAAGTAGTTAACATTTTCTAATCAACACAATTTTACATAATTTTTACTAAAATTTAAGACTAAAACAAAATATTAATACGTCAAAATCAATATAACGAAATACATATGTTTACTTTCAATTTCTTCTATGGACATCAAAGAATGAACTATTACAAAAAGAAAGACCCTGCTATTCCAAAATTGATACATAAATATAGAAGATTTAAGGAAATCAATCAACTATAATTGCAATTAAGTGGCTTATCTTTGTTTTGGGGCTAAAAAAAAATCTAAATTTAGCTGTTTCAAAAACTTTTCTACTTTTTTATTTTCTGACTTCATATGCGTATTTAGCAATTTGACAAATATATGAGGTATAATTTCTTTGCTAGTGTAATAATCATTCACTTTATAGAAAAACTATATGTAAAGATCTCATCAAATGCCCTTAAAAATCCAGCTGGCCCAAGAATTGAAACCGTGTGCCCAATATTTGCGCCTTTCGTTCGCTCAGTGGGCACAAAATCAACTGGAAATGAAATCAGGGCCATTTGCTCAATGTCTGGTTAAGCATTTAATCAGAACTTAATCAAAGGTTTCGGCTACTGTCATCGGCCAAAAATTATGCCAGATCTCGATAATATTAACCAGACATTGAGAAGCGGCCCTTAAAGTTTTATCACTATATTCGGTTTAACATTGAGAGCATGCTATTTGGTAAAATTGCCACAATCGGCGTGAGGATAAGCCACGAAAGATTCATTAGTCACCCTTACAACCACTAAAATGAAATAGTGGAATAGTTGGTTTTTAAAAATGAAAACGGCAAGAATGTTAGGTTAGGTTAGGTTAATGTGGTAGTCCCGCAGGGGGAACTCACTTAGACATAGTAAATAAGTCCATTGTGATACTAACTACTATTTGAACGGTAATGTAGGTACATCGAAATCCAAAAAGGTTAACCGGAGAAACCAGAAAGGTTAAACCCCGCATGAAGTCACGCAAATTACCAATTTCTACCCTCGAGAGCTCTTCTAGTGTAATGTCAAAAAATAAAAAATAAAGCATGAATGAATTAACAATGGCATGATTTTTCCAACTCGTTTATAAAAATGAAGTAAGAATTAAAAAAAAATATAGTTTTGACATTTTCACCACGCAAGGCGAAGATAGAGCAAGCAATCAGCTGATATGAGAATACCACCTTCTATCAATTCGCCTTGCGCGACAATTTAAATGGTTTTATTTATACTTCAACTTTTTGATTTGGACATTCAGACACTAAAGGCATAAACAAAATCCATTGAATTTATGATTTTGTTCTACTGCCACCACCTCAAATGAATTCGCCGTAGAACAACCGCTGAGAATATTTTTTTGCTTTACTTTTTTGGTATTTGAATCGGTTCAGGAAGTTTAAATTTATAAAGTAGAGAAATTTAAAAATATAGTCTTTTTTATCATGGATCCAAGGTGAATTCATACATGGTAAGTGTAAGGGGAATGTCTTATGGTTTTACAACAACAACACTAAATGCTCTCGAATTGTGAACTTTTTTACAATATTAGCAAGGCTTTTTATGATACATTTTTTTCTTAATTAGCTATAAAATAATAATAATAATATAAAAACTGTAAATAAATGTTACAAAATTAGTAAAAAAATTACGAAAACTCAACAAATTTTGATCAAAATTTTAAAATTGTTTGGAAGAGTTTTTAGACAGTTTTTTGGAGTATGCAGTTTTATAGCTGCTTATTTAATTTAACTAAAAAAATTTGCCGAGGCCAAAATGGAAAAAAAAAATTTTTGGAATTTTATGAAAATTTGTATTTTATTTTGTTTTTAGGCTAACTAATTATAATTATAATTAAATTAGATCAAGTTAGCCTAAAAACAAAAACAGATATAAACAAAATTCATCAGAAAACAGCCGAAATTTTTTTTTAGTTTTTATAAATTGTGTATAAGTTTGAAACCTTAACATTAAATGGTTTTGTTATAATATGAACTAAGCTTTCCTATAAAATTAATGAAACGAAATAAAATTAACCTTGTATTATAAAAAGGTCACCATTCGACTGGTTTTGCTCGCCAGTGTACAAAATTTGTTATTTACTAAAATCGCAAGTTTTATTGCAAACGAACCTACATAAATTCAAAGGAAAGGAAATTTCAATGAAAACTATCAAATCGGCTGTTCTTTTGACACCATCTTCTATAAATTCGCCTTGGGCAATACTTGGCGAATTCAAATTTTAACATTTCACACGCAAAATTACACAGCGGATTCGCTTTTTTATCATCTTTGGATCCATATAGCAATATCATAAATAATTTACGATTTTTTTCTGCATACATTTATAAAAGCGCATATCGAAAATGCAATTAATAAAAATGATATAACCTCCAAAGAGAACTATATTAATATTTTTTTTTTTCAATTACGATTAATACACTGTTATTAGAGCAATAAAAAATAAAATAAAATATTATTGCTTGGCATATTTACCACAAAACCAATTGCTGTAATTTCAATATTGGGAGCAATATTTTAATAACATTTACATATTTGTAATTACCCGCACAGACCGCCAACAACTCAATACATCGATTACATTGTCGAAGATCCCAAGCAATCACTAGACGACGAGCAACAACACAACTCCCCCGCAGCTGTGCCACCACAAAAACCTAAAGCGCAACAAAATACTTTCATTGTCATTTCAACATCATCGCCACCAATGATTACGCCTGGCGGCGGCATCAACCAGGAATATTACGACTCCACCAATAGGCCTGTTTACAAGCAACAGCCGACACTGCGTTTACAACCGCTGCCACAGGCAGGCAAATCGAACAACTATGCTACGAGACGTCCACTCGTGGCCACAGCACCGCCACCACCGCAACCACCGCTACACATACCACAATCTGCTGTGGTGGAAAACCCAAAATACGTTTATGAGATAAAGCCCAGTTTTGGTGATGTTATAAAATCTGGAACGCCAGCAGTCAAGTTGAGGCCAGCACACAAGTATTCGGGAGGAATTGGCAGCAGATTGGCACCGCCACCACCACCACCGCCAACAGCACAACAAGTGGCGCCACCACATCCATTCCAAGCAAAGCAACAGGCTAATTTGCCAGAGTATTATGATCCGCCCGTGCCAGTGGCAGCAAAAACATCACCCATTGTCGATTCCAATCAATTGCCCGACATACGTTCGTCATCGTTGGCAGAAATATTACATAAGTTGCAGGCCAGCAATCATTTACCAAGAACACTAACACCGGAAAATATTGATAATTCGATTAAGACTCTAGTCACCATACTGGAGAATTTAAAACAAACACAAACAATTGTGGCAAATCCGCAGCAACACCATGACAAACCTTCTGCCTCGCCGGACTACGATTATGGCACGAGCAGCGAAGAGGCGAATGGTGGCGCACCTGACATTTCCAGTGTGTTGTCGCCGGTGGGGCCAAGTAAGTGTTGGTGTAAATATGCTACATATTTATATATATATTAATTAATTTTAAATCTGTTAGACAAGCACCCCGGACCGAGCACAGGACGTGCAGGCATCGATTATCCCAACTTGGCTGAGATACCACAAACTAATTTTAATTGCGCTGAACAACGTTATAAGGGATTCTTCGGTGATCCCGAAACGAATTGCCAAGTGTGGCATTATTGCGATTTGAATGGCGGCAAGGCGTCCTTCCTTTGCCCCAATGGCACCATTTTCAGTCAGGTAGGTAAAAAAAAAAAAACAAAATTAGAGTAGAATTTAAGGTAATCGTTTCATTGATCTATGAGTACTCCGACAAACCTCGCCTTTGTTCCAAAACGAGTAATAGCGGAATTCAGTTATTTAGTTAAAAACTATGCTTTGGGAGATCTCAATCGAGATATCGGCATTGGTAACGATCGATTCTAAATACAAGGACAACGATAGCTATATCGATGATAACGCGGACATCGACAATGGTAACATTGGCTATATAGATAACAACTGCCATCGATATTGATAATACTTACAATAACTATATCGATAACGATATCGATTACGACCGATACCGCTAACAGATAACTAGTATAACAAACACGACGTAGGAATTAAAATAGGAGCATATATGGTTTCTTTGCGGAATTGCGTAGTAGAGCTCTTGCTAAAAATCGATTATTCGGCTATTCGCTTAGCCGATTATCGAACAACCGAAGTTATTTGAATAGTCACAGAACTTGTCGAAAACTAGAAAATGGGCCGTTAGTCGAGTAGTTGTTTCTGGTCGGTTAGTCGAAAGGACACGATTACACGCTTAACTAAAGTGGATTGTTTTTTTAAACAACCTTTGCTAATTGATTAACTGTTTAGAAGACTAGTCGATGCATAAGGGCTCTATTGCACCGGCAATCTGCTGGAAACTAAAAATTCGAGTGTGTCTTCCAACTAAGAAGCGCAAGTTTCAAGAAGCTGAAAATTTTAATTAATTTTTTGATAACTTTTTGGTCGGCAATAATAAATTTTTCTCTTGCGTTATATGGAAAAAGTGCACAGCACCATTAAAACATTAAAAATAAAGCATTGTGAAAATTGTGGAAAAAATTAACTGCATATTTATTTTTGTGAGAAACTAATTAATTTTGTTCCACCAAAAAACTAAAATCATAAAAAATGTTTTCAAAATTAAAATTTTTTGTGAAATATAATAAACGTATATGCATTTTAAAATTTTGTCTGTAAATAAGTTAAGAAGAGTCTAAGTTCAGATAAACCCGAACCTTAAATACCCAACGCATGTTTTTTTTTTTTAATAAACAGTACGTACTTTTTGTGTGCAATAAACCCAATTAAAAGTAATTATAAATTTAAAAAAAGATAATGACTTTTGAATGAAAAAGTAATTAGTATTTTCTAAATTTTTGTTGTTACGTATTTCTCTCCCTATATAAATACTTCGTACCAAATTTGAACGACATTGCTACATAGTATTTATTAAAATAAAAATTTTTTTTTCCAAATTTTTCGTTATATGAGAGGTTGTGGCTTTTCCTCAGAATTCAAGTTGTGTACCAAATTCAACAGTTTTATAACGTAGTTTCAGAGATATAACTTATTTCTCTTAAGTGGCTAGCATCACGCCAATTTCCCAAACAAAAAAAAAAAACAAAAAACGTTTACCCCTTGTATTCCGTTCTCTAACGTAATTCTGTATTTAAAATTTGAGTAAAGTGTCTTTTTAGTTACTCATGGTTTTTTGACTTATATAAATTATAATTTGTATAATTTTCGAAATTGTTCTTATTGAGTTTTAATCTAAAGTGTGTACATAGAATCTTTGATACGAGTTTGTTCCGATACTTACAGAGATAGACATATTTGCTCTAAAGTGAGGGAAACCACGCCCATGTTCGAAAAAAAACTTTCATATTATTTTCCCAATTTTCAAATTCGAGTAAATAACTTTTTGTAGATACAGAAATTAAATTTTTTTTTGTTAATTACTGATTCTTGCCCGTTTTTTTCTAAAATTTTCAAAACTTGAAATGCAACGTGTGTTCCGAATTTGGTGGAGGTTGATACAGGAGTTTCGGTGCATATTTGCACTGAAGTGGGCGGTTGTTTAAAATTTATGATTCCATTGATTTATTTCTCCAACTTATCTTGAACAATAAATTTGAGCTATTTGCTTTTTATAGTTACTGAAATATCGTATTTTTTATTTATTTTTTAATTACTGTTATATGAGCAGTGGACTGGGGTTTATGTCTGTTCCGAATTCGGTCGAGTTTAGGAGATACACATACATAGCTATTTCTCCTGCAACTCCCATTTTTCAAAAAAAAAACTCAGAATTTACCCACATTTTCCCTTTCTTTAATATCTTTTATAGTTCACATAATTCAACTTTCCACACTTTTTTGCATTTCCCTTTACAGATCGCTCTAACTTGCGACTGGTGGTTCAATGTGAAATGCTCCACAACTGCACAACTTTATGTGCTAAACGAACGGCTGTACAAGTACATTTTACCATTCACGCCGAAATTCCCAGAGGATTACAGTGGGCCACTTGTTGATAAGTATGCAACGAATGAAATTGTACCAAATCTACGCACTTAGTATGTAATTCCTAACGCCCTTCTCCTCCCATGCAGGTATTTAGCAATGAAATTCCAGGAGATGGAAGAGAAAATGCGAATTGAAAAGGAGAAAGTGGAAAAAGCAGCAATCGCTGCAGCAGTTGCCGCCACATCAGCCACACAAACGAGCAACCATATCGAAAGCGAAGAAGTCAGTGACGGCGGTGGTGGTGGTGGTGGTGGTGATGATGTGGCGAGCGAAAATAATGCCCCGGACAACGCCAATGAATCAGAAGCAACTACAGCGGCCTACAGTCTACGCACATTGCCGAGAACATTGAGTCCGTCTAATAAGCTTGGCGCCGTTAATGCGCACGTTAGTGAACAAAGCTCCGAGCGTAATTTGCTGATCGACGATGAAGTCGATGATATATCCCAACGTGGGAGTGTTGATACTTTTGAAAGTTCCACCATACCATCGATATCGGCTGCATCGGTGGCCAAGGAAAATGGTGCACTTCCACTTAGTCTGAAACCCATTGTGGTCTCATCCACACAAGGACCAGACTATGATGATGCGAGTGCAGATGAACGACATTTGCCGGCGCATATGGTACGAAATGCTGAAGAAGCGACGAGTAGAACGGTAACCACAGAAACTGCACAAAGGCCACCACAGGCGGCGACGACAACGCAAGGACAGCCCCAACTGCTGCAACAGGAAAATCAAGAAGAAATACAAGCATCGCCAAAACCAGTGCGTCAAACGACAAATATCGATGTGGAAAAAGTGGAAGTAATCGAAATTAAAGCGGAAGGAGCAGCTGGTCAGATGGGACCGAAAATGTACTATGGCGCTGAAAGTGCAAAGGATGTACGATAAATGTTAGGTGAAGGTTGAGGTTTAAGTGAAGGTCAAGGTGGAGGTGAAAGAAAGGACAATTGGGGAAACAAAATTTTGTAAATGTTATTTATTTTCGGCAAAATACAGTGCTTAAGTTTAGCTTCGTCATAACGATAGCACAATCACATATTCAAAAGTTTTGACTAGATATTTATTTTTGTTATCAGCATAGAGCGGTAAATTTCAAACTTTGTTCAAAGGGGGAAAAAAATTCAAGAAACTTAACACAAGATTTGAAAATTTTTGATTCAAATTTTTATACAAAATTTTTATACAAAATTTGAATATGCAGCTTTATAACCCTTTCAGTTTCAATGCAACAAAGTGCAAGGTTGAAGTTTAGAAATTACCGTTGAATTTTGGCAATTTTTTTCCTGCCGTTCTTTTGCAATTTCATCCATAAAACGCATGGTTCGGTTTTTTATATCAAAAACAAAACGTCAATAAAAAATTGTCAAAAATCAATGGTAATTTCTAGCCATTTCAAGCTTGCACTTCATTGTATTAAAATTTAATAGGACTATAAAACTGCACATTCAAATTATGTCTAAATTATCGAATCGAATCAAAAATGTTAATATCTTGTGGAGTTTCTTGAATTCTTTCCCCCATTTGGTTCTAAAGTCTAAAGAAATTAATTCAAATTTTTAATCTTCTGTAAAATTTTCAACCTTTGCCCCAGTGTTTATTGTAGAACTAAATATATTTTTATTAAAAAAAATAATAAATAAGTAAAATTAAATAAAGCAAAATAACTAGTTGAAACTTGTGAATATTTGGTTGTGCTATCGTTATGACGTTCACTGTACTTGCAATTATATTTTTTTTTTGCTTATAGCAGAGAATATTATATGATGTACGAAAATATGGCATTGGAAGGTAAATTTTGAAGGAACCAGGCGTGGTATACTAAAATTAGCTAAGCTCAATTTTCGACCACAAAAATTGTTTGATGAATAACCGATGTGCTTGAAATTATGCCACATGAAATTCAAAATACATATTGTAAAATGCAGAGATCGAACTTTTACACTAAAATAATAAGACTAAAAATATTTACCATCATAACTGCATATAAGAGAAAGATATACGAAATACAATTTGCTTATATGTAGTTATATTGGTAAATATTTGTTGGTTTATTTTTTAGTATAAAAATTCCATTTCTAGTAATACGGAATTCGCCAATTCTATAATGAAGAACAAAATAGAATTGTTGCATATTTTTTGGCGCAGTTAAATTAATTTGATATTTCATTTTATTTTTTTTCATGGTATTATTTATATTTTATTTTCACAGTAACAACAAATACGAAAGTAATTCTAGTATTATGTTTTTTAGAGAATTGATTAGCAACTAATTTTAATTAATGCTTGTTAATGATTATATCTATTACTTGCCATATTCATTAACTGCTTGTTTTTGTATTTATTTGCAGAAACTAAAAATTTAGTTTGTAGTAGTTTAGATGTTATATATGTATGTAGTTTAATCGCAATGTAAATATGATGAATACGATTAATATTTAATAAATAAAAATTTATATTAAAAAAAAAAATGGCGTACGCATAATTAAAAGAAGAATCTTGTGCCCATTTAAACCCCACTTGTGTTATTCCAAAGCATAAAGAGCAATTAAAATACGACTAAAGAAGAAAGTACTGCTTTCATGAATATTGCAAAAATTGAACTTCAATTTCCTACACCATGATGCAATAATGATAAGGTGTTGTCAGTTGAGGGGTGTTTGTTATAATTTTAACAAATTCGGTAGCCCCGTTTTGAATGATGCTCTTTTGAACCAAATATATTACAAACCGAAGTAGAAACAATCCATTTATGTATTTTTCTGAAAAAGTATGAATGAACATGATTGTCGTTTCTGTTTTTTTTTTTAACTTTTGTGTTTAAAATTTTTTAGCAAAAAGTCTGAGGTGCACGTACGAGGGTTGCCTTTTATATTTTGCGCCTTCGCAACACTACATGTGATTAGCTGTAATTAGATATTTTCATCGTAAAGTTTGGTATTTTTTTGACATAAACTTGCATATAACGTTTTCACTTACGAGTTTTATTTGTGTTTATTTATAGTGAGTTTAAAAATGCATATTGCCCAAAAATGGAATTAGCCCGTGAACATTTTCCATTTTCGTGCGATGATTTACTACGATTTTCGACGAGGATTATCGAGACAGGAGTGCATCAATCAACTTACTTCTACTTTTGGTGTTGAATCACCACACTTAGCCACTGTGAAACGATGTTACAACGAGTTCCTACGTGGCCGCCAATCTTTGCAGGACGAATTTCGTGAAGGTCGTCCAAAAACGGTGGTTGTGCCAGAAACAGTCGATGCTGTGCGTCAATTGATAATACAAGATCGTCATGTGACATATCGCGAGATAGAGGCATCCTTGGCCATTAGTGGGACCAGCATACATTCAATATTGCATGAACATTTGTTCGTAAAGAATATTTGTTCTCGTTGGATACCGCATAATTTGACAATTTCCCAAAAAAGGACTCGTCTCGATTGGTGTAAAGAAATGTTGAAGAAATTTAGCCGCGGTGGTTCAAAGCACGTCTATGACATCGTAACAGGTGACGAATCTTAGATCTATGCATATGAGCCGGAAACAAAGCAGAAATCGACTCTATGGGTGTTCTAAGACGAGCCTAATCCAACAAAAGTTATTCGCACAAGAAGCACCTCAAAGCAAATGGTCGCCTGTTTGTTCCACTAGATAACTTAAAACGGTAAATTCTGAGAGGTATACAACCATTTGTTTGCCAAAAGTTTTTAGAGAATTAAGGAAAATCAGCCGCCGAAGACAAATCGTTCTTCACCAAGACAATGCGAGCTCTCACTTATCGATTCACACAAGAGAGTTTTTGAGGACTCAAAAGGTCGAATTGATGGGGTCATCCGCCTTACAGCCCTGATTTGGCACCTAATGATTTCTTTTTATTCCCGAACATCAAAAAAAAAACAAAGCGAGATCAACGTTTTTCAACGCCTGAAGGAGCTGTAGAAGCCTTCAAACAGCTCGTTTTAGAGGTATCCTCTTCTGAGTGGCAAAAGTGCTTTGAAAATTGGTTCAAACGAATGCAGAAGTGTATTGACTTGGCTGGAGAATATTTTGAAAAACAATAAAACAATTTTCCTTAATATTTGACTGTGTTTTCATTATTAGGCGCAAAATATAAAAGACAATCCTCGTACCTATAATGTACATATGTATGTATATAATTATTTTAAGTCGCAAATCGCGAATTTATTTTAATATTAGATGCAAATTTATGTATGTAAATAATTCGAAATATTTATTACAAAATAGTAAAAATGAGTTCTAGCTGAGTATTCCTTTCAAAGATTTGTGAATTCTGCCCCATTTTCATTGCGATACGAGTGCGGTTTGGCTGTCCATTTTAGGAGGTTTATCCAGTTTGTCAAGGCTAATGGAAGTTTTTAACGGTTTTTTTTTGTTTTTGCCGCAAAAGATAAAAAACTTGTACTTCAAAAATCGGATGCAGTTTCGAATAATGGCTACAAATGTTTGAGAAATAACTAACGTTCGTATATTGCAAAAGGTAAAAAATACTACGTTTTAAGTGTTTATTTATTTGTTTGCTCTTTTGTTTCTTCGGCAGGATGAAATTATGTTGTATATTCGAGCGATTTGCCGTCATCCCTTGTCAATGTTGGTTTAGGGACAAAAGGTTTCGGCGCTGTGCCATCTTGAGTGTAATTTTTTCTTTCACGTCTACTGGCCCATATTTATAAGTTATTATTATTAACAAGTAGCAAGTGTTCGCGTTACGTAATGTTAGCATGTACAATACCTAAACTCCACGAGCGCGTAAAAAAACAATTTTGGTTTTGATTCACAGTTGTCTCCATCATATTTATATGTAGGTATGATTTCTGTGGTGGTATGTACCTAAGCTCTTGTAAAGTCATTATTACGCCAGAGTTGATGATCGTCTGTTCGTTCATTATTCTTCCATCAAATGTTTTCTGTTCGTATATTTCCATGTTATCTATGAACAGCAAAATTTGTACATCCCTTTACGAGTGCCCTCCCAGCAAAAAAATTTCGAGTTTTTTAAATACATATGTATGTAGTTAAGTAAATAAAATATTTATATTATTTTAAACCAATTTGCAATTCAAGTGAGTTTTATTTAGTTTTCGATATGGAGTCCCGCGGTACAAATCTGAAAAACGTCGGAATGGTAACGGGACTTAAAAATTTAATGTCGGGATAAGCGGCAATCTGGCTCAATATTTAGTCCCACACCCATGGGGCAAAAACAACAAATTGTGTTGAGTGTGAAGTTACGATATGATTGCGATTTTAAAAAAAAAATACTTAAGGTGTATTAGTATTCACATAAGATAAAATAAAAAATTATAAAAAATTATTATTTTTCCATTGCTTTAATAAAATAATTTTTTGAATACATACATCTTAAAAATAGTATTAAAAAGGTAGTTAAAAAGGGTCGATAATTTGTCCCTTTTTTTTACATGTATGTATATGCGTTGCCGAAATGGGGCTACCAAGAAAAAGTGAGGTTAAGTAGGTGACATCACCTTCTTTATTGCATCATGATATTACACTTTCTATTCATGACAAATGAAAGGAGTGTCAAATTGCACGTTGTTGTTGTTGTTGTTGTTGTAGCGGTCAGATGGATCACTTTACCCATGGTCGTTATCTACATACAAACTCACAAGGCGCAGGAAACGAGCTGCTTCGACGGGAATCTGACCATAAGGGAGGGGATGTTAGATGATTGGTATGGTATAAGAACTCTCGGCATGCCGGACATCCATTGGGGATGTCAGGGTTGAATCTAGAAAAGTAGGAGTTAAGTCTACTACAGTATCCATACCACAATTGGGCGAGGGTAGGAACTTCACGCCTGCAATAGGTGGTGGTTTGACACCAATAACAGCATTCGCGGGGCGAGAGTTGGTGATTGTCACTCCATGAATACACTTTAAGGCCTGTCTGTACGCTGTCAAATCCACTGCTTGTCTGGTATAAATCCGAATCTCGTCCGTAAGTTCATGGAAATGCCTTCTAACGTACCTGGGAGTCGGCTGAAATATGTATAATAGTTAAAAAAAAAATAACGCGGAAAAGACGCCACCCAACGTAAACGACCAATAGAGCCTCCGAAAATTATACCGCAGGTGAAAGAAGGGAGATCGGCCGAAAGAAATAACTTTTATCTGGCGGTGTCCCTGGTAACAAAAGTGGCAGTCAATTAAATAAATAAATTAAATCACAGATTGATATATGACTAGACAGATTTGGATACAATTTTACACCTATATAGATTGCAAACTATATATAGAAGCAATTTTTTGAATGGAGTTGTAGTTTGTTTAAAAAACTAAATTCAATTAGAACTGAGTGAAATCTAATATTGTTTAATAAAGTTTCATTTCCACAATGTTTTGAAATAAGATTGCCACCTGTTTAGAGGTACATTAAGCTCAATTAATGCATTAAATTAACTTTTTAAATGAAAGTGGGAAATGATCAGTTGTTAAGTAAACAGAGTTGCCGGCTGTTGAAAAAATTAATTCAAATTTTAAGTTAAGTCTTGAAATATGGGTATCAAACGGAGGAGGTTTCAGACAGCTTTATTTTGAGAATATTATTAGAGGGTTGCCACCTTCTTAAAAAAGTATATTAAATTAATATAACGATTTGTCGCTTAAACTATTAGCTTGACGTTTGGCCAAACTTCTCATACAATTTGTGGTGTGCGCCTTGATGTTGTAACTGCAATGATTATTGTGAACGGCAAATGATTTTTGTGAGAAGTTTTTTCATTGCAGAAATATACTCTGAGGATTGCCATTGTCTGCCGAAGGCCGACCGCTATTAGGAAAATTTGTGTTATAATTTTTGATATAACTTGGCCAGGGCAGAATTTAAACCCGGGAATCACGGAATGAAGAGCGCATGGGATTCAAAGGGCGGATGCTTAAGAAAACTTAATTTTGAAAATATGTTTAAAGAGAGCTGCCACCTGTTTAAAAATATTAATTTATTCAATTTCTAAGCTTATTGATCAGCTCGACCGATTTTTATGAAATTTTGTATTTATATTTCGTAGGTAAGAGAATAGGACTTAAAATATATCTGATGCTTGAGAAACGGTTGCCACCTATTACAATGTCAAATTTAATTAAAATACAGGTACACCAGTTACATGAAGTCTTAAAATATAGAAGTGAAAGAGTGCGTCTCAGCAAGGAGAATCTTCATACATACATACATCTAATTTGGAGAGAGATGCCACCTGTTTCACACGTTTAATTTTATTAAATTATACACAAGTATATAAATTATTAAAATATGAGTATCACGGTTCGTTTCGTTGAGGAGGAGATTTCTAGCTAACTACAAGTATATTTTAAGAGGGTTGCCACCTTCTTGAAAAGTCGAATTTAATTAAGGTATAAACGAGTTATATGAAATATTAAAATATGGGATTGAAACGGTTCGTCTCGTCGAGGAGAAGGTTCATACCAGCATATATATTGGAGAGAGTTCCCACCTATATGGAAAGTGGACTTTTATAAATAGTTCCATTAAATAACAAAATATGTGTGTCAAACGGTTCATCCCTGGTAAGCAGGTTCATAGCTAACTGTGTGAGGGTTACCACCTATTTTAATTAAACTATACACATGTTATATTATATACGAAAATATGTGTGTCAAGTAATTTTTTTCGTTAGAGGAAAGTATATAGGTATATTTTGAATAGGGTTGCAACCTTTTTTAAAAGTCAATCTATTTAAAGTATACACAAGGATATAGAAACATTAAAATATGTGCGTAAAAGTGTTCGTCTCGGCGCAGACAAGGTGCATACCTATATTTTTGGCAGTGTTGCCACCTGTTATACGTGACAGAAATCCAAGAGCGTTTTTTGATTATATATGCAAAGGCAAATTAATAAATAAATTTAGGCATGGTAATGTCATCCGGTGTTTTCTAGTAATTTATTCAATACTATTTCAGACACTCACTCACCTTCTGTGCTTTTCGTAAATTTTCACGCGATATTTTTACCGATTCCAAAATGTTTTCTATTTCATCTTTCATTTTTTCATTCTGCAATTTCAAAACGAAATGGTAAAAAATTAATTAATTATATTTATCAATATTATTACCATTATAACAATAACTAATTCCCATAAAAAAAAAAATACCCACCTCGTTTACCAGCGCATTCCAGCGGTGGCCATTATGTTCTGTTTTGGCACATAAAACACAACACACTGTCTCACAAGTGCGACAGTATCGATCCTTGACCCGTTTGTGTTTACCACAAATAGTGGGAAGGGGCATTTTTGTATATCTGTTAGCATTTCGTCCATTGTCGAGCGGTACGAATGAATGTCGCTTCAATGCTTTGCCATACATATGAATGGAATCATAGCAAATGCGACAATAATGCACCGTGCATTGCCGACAATATCCCATTGCAGGCTGTAGCTCACACTCCGAGCAATAAACGTTAATCGCTTCTGGCAATGCCTGTGCACCGGGTACTAATGTACGATTGTTACCGATGGAAGGTGATGATGGACTTTGGCCAGATATCATTAATGAATTATTTGCCGAACTCTCACGACGATAGAAGCGCAAATGATTCAGTTCGCCAATTAAAAAGAAATTCAAATAGAAAAAATCGCGTACATTGAAGTTATCCTGTCGCTGTTGGGCATAGTGGCGTTGTGTTTGTTGTTGTCCGACAGTGCAACTAAGTGATGTTAAAGGCGGATTAGGTTTATCAATGAGAATCGGGTGCTGACAAATACTACAAATGAGATTCTGGTGATTTTGATAAATGCAATTTTCACACATATTATGCCCACAGTTGAGTAGGAATGGGCGATTGCTTTTGACGTGCGAATCTGGAAAAAAAATATATAAAATATATATGTATATACAAAATTTTCATAAAGTAAAGATATGTACATCAAAGAAGTCATGTCCATCTATCCATCTGTCCGTTAGTGTATCGGATAATTCGAATAAATAATGAGATATCTGAACTTGGTACACACATTGCTTTCGAGACAAGGTAGGTTGAAATTGAAAATTGGAATCGGATCGCCGACATAACGATGTTTTGTGAAAGTCAAAATAATGTTATATTTCAGTAACTATAAAAAATAATTTGCTTAATTTGATAAACAGGATTGGATTCGAGAGAGAAAGACGTGGGTAGATTTTAGAAGTGGCCGCGGTACCGAGTACTTTAAATCAAACAGCTATATCTCAGAAACAACTTAATCAAACTCTACCAAATTTGGCACACGCCTTACATTTCAATTCGATAACACACAATTTCGAAAATGATTTAAATCAAATAAAAACCACTCCCACCTCTCATTAAACGGTAATTTACAAAAATGAAAATAAGTTCCATAAATATAAAAGGTGTATTATAATTTCCTCAATTTAATTTCAATTTAAACTCCGTAAGCGCAATTTCGAAAATTATAGAATTAGGGCAAACAACCACGCGCATTTCTTGTAAAAAAAAACATTAAAATATTCGATAATTTATTAAATCATATAGCAAATTTGCTAAAATTTGGTGCGAAGTTTTTAACGACAGAGAGAAATGTGAAAAAATTAAAAATTTTGGAAAATGGACGTGGTACAGTACAAAAAAAAATTCAAAAATCAACGTTAATTTTTAGCCAATTGAAACATACATTATATTATACTGAAATTGAATGGACTTCAAAACTGCATACTTGAAAATTTTTTACAAATTCTGATTAGCGGGCCCGTGTCAATTGACGGAAAATTACTCTGGAAAGTAAATTTTTGTCAACTAAGAGGTAAATAAAAATTTCAGAGCCGGCAGGGCTAATGAAAAATTTGACAGCAAGCATAAGGTGGCGTTAGGGATTATTAAATGAATTTCAACATACGGGAAATAAATAGATGGGTAATAAGGAACGCAAGGCTATTACTTATTTCATGCGAAATTAATATTTTGTTGCAAACCCCTTATTTCAAACCACTGTTTCATACCTACGGGGCATTGACTCGATTAACTTTTCGCAGACAGAGGTTGGAATGGTTTTCCACTCCATCTGGACCTTTGCTATTAGATCGGCGAAATTGCCTATTTTGTGTAATCGATTTTTTTCTTTAAGTGCTCCCAGAAATTCGCAATGGGGTTCAGATCAGGAATACATGAAGGGCAGTCTAACAATTTTACCATATTTTATTCCATTTACTGTTTTGTTGCTCTTGCAGTATGTTTCGGATCGATGTCCCGATCCAAGTAACGGGCATTCTTTCATCGCATAAAGGAAGCCGAACGTAGGATTTTTATTTCATCGGAAAAAACCACTCTTTTTAATTTTTTAATAGACTAATCGCGATGTTTGATAGCGAGCGACAATCTTTTCTTACAATTTCGTTCCGACCGCAAGGGTTTCTTCCTTGAAATCCTTCCAAATAAACCTTTTTCTCTCAAAGGCCTTTTAAGTGTTTCTACCGATGGATAAGCGTTGTTTTCACCAAAAACACTAGCACGAATTTCATTTCAACGTTCATCAATTTTTGTTAATTTAAAAATCGTATAAAGTTTTAGTTTTAATATGTTTCTCTCTGGAAAAAGTCAAAAAAGCCTTGCACATTTACAATATATTGATATACATTTGTACGGGAGTATTCCTTAAATAAAGAATTGGCGAAAAATATTTTTTTTCGTAACAACTAGCATGTTTATGCAAGGAATGTGTTTTAAACTAATGTAACTTCTTTTTAATAACAATATTAAAAATATAGCATTAAAAATAATCGGATTTATAATTGCAGAATTATCTACATTTATAAAAACAAAACTAGAAATAAATAAGTACAGATAAAGTGTGTTTGATATTATTTTTGTGAACACAACTTTATTTAATATATCCGAAGATGTATGTATTTTGACTTAAATCCCTTTTGGTGGATTAAAATATCGAAGAAGTTATGTGGTTTTTTTTTCATTCCACCATTGTTAGAGCAATCTGAAACATTGAAATACAGTTTTAGAGCTGAAATTGCGCTTGGAACTAAAATAATAAACATGTTTGCTTTGCAGTTAGTTCAGCCAAAAAAAAATTAATTTTATTATAACAGTTTATGGTTTGTTTCGATGTGTGGTAATTTGATCTAAAGAAAAAGCTATGCTCAGGTTCCTACGTTCACGATGCTTTTCTTCCTGGGACGTTCATTTTGCGAAAGCGTGCAAAGCTTCATAAACGTTTCTGGAGGATGCAAGATTTTTTCCCCCAAATTGATTTTTTTTTTTGTATCTGCAAATATTTAACTGAGGCCCGCATATTTAGATATTATCATTCGTTATAGCTAAGGAATAAACGAGACTGATGCTTTGCATTATTAATGCTTTGCCGAATACGAACTTTATCTGCGATTTTTGATCGATTTCCAACTGGCAAATGTTTAATTCAAATGTATATTACAAAACACTCCTCCGCTCATATCGTTGGAGAACTATTGAATGATAGTTTTTTTGCGTGAGGTCGTCGAACAAAATTTTAAAGCAACAAATCGAGATTTTGAAAAAGCCTGGTGTAATTTTTGAACACAAAATAATAGATTTTGAGAAAAATTTCTAAGAACAATATACTTAGATCAAAATTACAATGGTTACACTCAAATGTAGCATGAAATTAAATAAAATAAAGTTTGTATTTGAAATATTTGAACTCCTACTCTAGTGTTTAGTATAACCTGTACTTTACTTCATCTATGTACATCTAGATACTAGAAGCCATCAACTGCATACCGGGCTAAAGTTTGGATAGCTTTACTCTCTCTGATCATTGATAACCGGTTCGTTATTTTCGTCTTTAACGCACATCGTAAACCCTGGGACTCCAAGCTTGGAATTTATTAAGTTATGTAGAATGTTTTTTACTGCTACACGAAGAATAATAACAACCCGCATGCAAGGAGAACTGAGCTAATAAACGACCCCACATACTCTACTTATACTGGAAATATGTATAAGGTAAACGGGGATGGCTTGACTGATTTCAATCTCACCTATCGAAATTCGAAAATCGAATTATGGTCTTGTGCAACCGAAAATTAAATTAAAACACTCAAAGCACGAAACTTGTAACCATTATGTTCGGCAAGAAACATTAAATGACCTTGGATGTTATTTCATTAAACTCCATCTTGAAAAAATTACGCAAAATCAAAAACATGTACCTAGGGATTCTATGCACATCGAATGTAATCCGTCCGATCACAACTTTATAACTTGGATGAAGGGATGCCGAAGGCCAGACGCACAGGTGCCCACGAACCTGGGATCTAATGAGTATTCGGTGCTATATATGCAATTTTTTGTTTATTTTTTGATTGCTGATATTCCAAAAAATCAACCACACTACCATATAATAAAAGGGTTTTACTAAAAGCAGCCACTCATTGGTGAATAATGTAACTGTTTGATATGAATAAGCTACTAATGGTCACCATTTGACATTCCGGAACCCAATGAGTAGGATAAACGCATTAGATCATCCAAACGCCAAAAGCCGATCCAGTCTAGACATCTCAAGACATGACAAGCAGTTGTTTAAGATGTCAATCCTTTTTTACAGAGGCATTGGCATTAGAGCGGAGTGAAAGTCTTCTAAGTAATTAAATACATAAACAAATTATAAAATCATGGCCACCATTTGACATTCCGGAACCCAATGAGCAGGATAAACGCATTAGATCATCCAAACGCCAAAAGCCGGCAGAAAAGATCTCCTCTATCTAAAGTTTTATCGCTCCGAGTGCGAATACTGGCGCTTTTTTTAAATTAATTTTTTGCAATTTGCAACATTGTAAAGCGGCGAGTGCTACGACGCTTTTTTTGCGCCATTATATTTCTTCATACATAAGTATGTATGTATGTAGATGCAAAACGTATGCATAATACAAAAAATACAAACCCGCAGCTATTATATTTTTTCTAAACTTACCGCCCATACGGAGATCATAGTTGGTTGAATATTCACTACGACATTTTGGACAGCAGCGTGTATTCCGCAATGTGGTGGCAACAAATTTTCGGTCAAACAATTTTGCGGGCTGGCCTGAGCTATGCATTTTTTCATAAACATTTACTGTAGAAGCGCCCGGCCTATCACGAGCATTGATTTTTTTCGATTCATTACGAATCGTAAACATTTTTTCAACCCAATATCGAACACCAGCTATGCAGTCCAATTAGAAAATTTGCAACTTCACAATTCCAAAACAAACGGTATTTGTTGAATTGCGTGAAAACACACAGATGGCAAAAAATGCGAAAGAATGCGAAAAACAAACGACCGATATTTGCATTGTTTGTGTGGAATGAACTGAAAAATGAAACACTTGTAGCTACCACAGAGTTGCATTCGTTTTGAAGAAATTTGATTAGGACCAGCTTTTCAGTGTTAATAAAGATGCGATCTAAATTCTTTTATGAAAAATAACAAAGTTTTAACAATTGAAACTTGCAAACCATACAAGCATGTGCAGATAAGAAACAAATCACGGTAATTATTTATTTCAACATTGCAGAAGTTGCATCACCCCCACAGTTCTTCTGAAGGAAAATCTCATCCGATTTCACCCTATCAAAACTAATTTGGGGTACGGTTTAATTATTTGTTTAAAGGTTTCGGGATTATAGTGCCGAAATGCGTGATCTTTAATTTATTTTCACACACGTGTAGTCAATGTATGTCTCAATTGTTTAAAACAAATCCTGGCAAAATCTGATATTTATATATGTAATTAAGAAATTCGGTATGAAAAATTACCTTTTTTTTTGCATATTTCAAAAAAAAACTCGATTAATTTTTCTTATTATGCCTTAACTAAGTTAGAAAATCTATAAAAATTTCGGTTCACATACATTTAACGCATTCCACAATTAGTATTTAGTACTTTTATTGTTCTAATTTAAACTAATAATTAGTAATGTATTAAATAAAATCGCTCTGAAAATTACTTTTACATCTTTTAATAAAACATGTACACTAAATTACGGACTTCAGCTGTCAAACTCTGAAATATGAACGAATGATGAAAGAAAAAAGAGACTAAGCACAAACCCAGTTGAAATACATTTTTTTAACGTACGTTTATTTAACAACGTAGATGACAAAACAGTTGCATCAGTGAATTATTATCCTGTGGTAAGAAATGTTAGCTTATTTCACCACACCACAAACCAATTGTATCCTATCAGATTCTAATATCACACAGCCAGAGTCAACTTAGTTCTGGTATGGTGAAATAAGCTGAAATATTTTGTTGACATATCCAGTGAAAGTATGCAACTTCTTAGTAAACTGCGTTCTTTGCCCTAGACAACAGTAAAAGGGGCGAGCCCCCCGTTCTGCCGTAAACCGGAAAGGAGAATCCTGCCGACTAAGGCTTAAGGTCCTGATTTTGTTCGTGGTCCTCGGGTGGACAACACCACCTTGAAAATTTATTTGGACTCTACAACTTCTTTGAAAAAACTGTAATTTTACCTCATTTTCAAATGAGTCCCCAGGGGTCTGTGGAGGGGATAGAGGAGGGAGGTTTACCTTTTCTAAAATCTTTTGTTGTTGTTTTCGAGTGCCACGCCCCCTCCGCCTCTACGCAATACCCTCAAACCTGTGTACAAATAACTAAATATTCCCCCTAATTTGATTTTTGCTGATCGATATCAGAATCTGATTAGATCCAATTGGTTTTTTTGTATCAAACTTTTGCATGGCACACACGTACAAATTTTTATCAATGATTTAATTCGAATAATGTTGCTACCAACGATCGTAAATTGCAAATAAGCTGCGTTACAAGAAACCTGTGGCGTGCCAAGAACTCTCGTACGATTTGACGACATCAGAAACCAATTGAATCTATTCAGAACTAAATCTGATATGTTGAAATCGGACAAAAATAGAGTTTAAAAAAACGGTTGTACACATTATAATAAAATATTAATTTTTTCTTTAAAAGATCAGAATTTACCGGTCGGAAAACATAAATTCTAAATGCAAATATTTAGGTTGTTTTGTCTAGTCGAATTGATATGAGCGTAGGGTTTATACATTTCCAGGCATTATGAATATATTTATTTCGTATTGTTCATTGAAATTAGTATATTTGGTTAATGAATACTTTGGATTTTTCAAAATTGGGTTTTCATCAAATGAAGTTGAAATTATATTTTCTTAAATAAATATATTATCAAAGAACGTAGTAGATTACAAAGAAGTTGCATCACGTTTCGTTTCCTGTGCCAAGAATTCTCGTCCAATTTACCACACATATAAACCAATTGGATCTAATCAGATTCTTATATCAATCAATAAATGCCAATTTAGTTCTGGTATGGTGAATTGGACGAGAATTTCTGTTAGAGGAACGGTGGGATGGGATGCAACTTCTTTGTAATCTATGTTCTTTGATATTATATCGCGTTAATATATGTATTTATTTGAGGTGATTTTACTCGAACAATAACAGAATTTAAATGTACATATGGATGTGTTTTTCTGTGATGATTGTCAAAGTTAATTGACTCTGCAACTGTCAGGCTGTTAACTTTTGACAAGTGATCAGCGTAGGGCGGTAAATCATTTCGGGTATTTAAATTGAAGCTCATACATACATATGTATGTACGTGTACCACTCTAGTAAAAAGGGTTAAATACGAAAAATACAATTTGAACGGAATGAAACAGTTCTGCATTTAATTAAATTCGAACGTAGTGTAAGAATTACAAAAAACACATTATTTTGTACATTAAGTTCGCCATTACTTGAACTCTTCTTCTTCTCTTAATTGGCGCTATAACCGCCTAGGCGATTTGGCAAATTTCAACACCGCGTTCCAGTAGGTTCTCTACTTTGCCACCCCGGTACTTCCAACATAGAAGTGGCCTTCCTCTTCCTCTGCCCCCACCAGCGGGTACCGCATTAAATATTTTCAGGGCTGGATCATTTTCTTCACGAGCAACATGACCCAGCAAACGTGGCCGCTGTTTAACATGGCCTTATATGAATTCACCTTGATCAGTTCAATTCAGTTGCCATATTTGAGATGACGGCAAATCTTTCCAATATACATACCTATGTATGTAAGTACCTCAACTTTTCATCCCTTAAAAAAAAAAACAGGGGAAAAAGAAACAGTAACAAATATTTTAATTCAAATACATATCAAACCTTTCGTATGATTTTCCAAGAACTTAACCTGGATGAAAATTAAACAACAGCCCGTTATCTTTAACCTCAATTTATTTAGTATTTTCAATACCAAGCTCTTTGAAAATTCTTACTTCTCCCACCGCCACCATTTTTATAATTTGTATATGTAAGTTCAAAGTCAAAAGCAATTAATGTATGTAAGTATGTATGTATGTAATTAAGAAAACATGGAATCCATTACATAATTTTGTCGCTCGCGGCGATTGCGTTCGTCTTGCCGAAATTCGCGCAACTCCTCATAAACTGGATCGTCTGTTTCCAACTCATAACGGCACATTGGACACGAATTGGCCTGAAATTGAAAATAAAAATAAAGATTTCAAAAAGTCAAGCTACTCCCACTTCACCTGCCACTATTCCCAAACCATACCTTTTTTAGCCACAACAGCACACACTCCTCGTGGAACTCGTGTTTGCATGGTAAAATTTTATATTTTTCATCGACCTCAGCTGGCTGCTTGCAAACGGCACATTCTAGCTCCTGTGCCACCTCCTTTTCGGTAATCACATGTTCCGGTAGTGCGGCAATAGCCCGCTTAGATGCTTCGGGCACTTCAATTTCCATGTCGATGCCATTCATGATGGCTAGCACTTGAAGGCGTTTGTAGTGCTTGGCGAAATCATTGGGGCCTTCAGCGCCAGTGGGTTCATGACCCATGTCCTCAAAATAGTCTGCCATTGTGCTGAAATTGCGAGAAGGGTGGAGAGAGAGAGAGAGAGGTAAGGAAATTGTTTTAAATTGATGTTTTCAAAAATTTGTTAATGAAAGTTTTGCGGGATGTGAAGTTATTTGTACAAAGGTTTTAGTTGAATGGATGGAGGGTAAGGGGGCGTGGCACATACATATGTGCGTAGGCTTCAGAATTTTACTGTAAAATATGGGCAGGGTTCTAGGGCTAAAAAAAAATACCCAGGTCGGCCCAATATCGGCCAAGCCATCCGCTGTATTTTTGAGCAGAAATCGCTTTCTAAGCTCTTAAAAACAATAATCCTGATCTGTACAACTCTGGCTACGCCATCCTCATTATTTCTGTGCTCCATTTTAGTTAGGGTCAGACCAACTCGGGTTACGCCATCGAAGTATTTTTGTGCAGAAATGGCTCCTGCGTATTTACAAAAAAGTGCATTTTTCAAACCAAATTTCCTTTTTAATAAGTTATCAGAGATTTGTTTCAAATGTTTGCTGGATCCTTTGGCTTCATTTGTGTGAATTTTTTTTTTAGATCGGGTTACGCTTTGAGAACGAAACCTCTTTACAAATAACTAAACTGTACGCAAAATTTTTCAGTACAACACTGCATTTATCGTTCGAATCCGTAACTTGCAGACTTCAAAAAAATATGCGATATTCGCGATTTTCCCATATTCCTGGGGCCTTTGCTTCCGCGTGTGCTCATTTTTCGCCTGATTCCAAATGCCATCAAGACAATGCAGAGAAAAAAAGGTGGCGACAACAGCACTTCCGTTACTTCGTACTTGCCTCGTTTGAAGGATTGACGTCACAACTTGCTGTTTTAAAAGTTGATTTTTCAGAGTTTTGAGTGATTTTCTCAAAAAATTAAACACAAAATAATAAATGTGAAGTTCCGAACTTTGTATTTTAGCGGTTGCAGTACAAATAAAACGCCCAAGTGCAGTTATCACCTTCATTTTCGTCTCGCTATTCCTGTGGCAGGAACCCCTGTGAATTGTTCGCTGCCGGCGTTGTCGTAATGTGGTTTTCTATCATTCTTGGATTCCCAGAATACAATACTACGACATCGTACTGTCAAAATTTTGCTTTCATCCAATGACGCAATTTTGGAGTGAATTGTTATTGGCTGAAAGTTTCGATATTTAGTTAAGTTAATTTTTTATTATTCGAATGGAGACATTCGTGGACGGGAAAATATTTTATCACATTATCAATGCACCTGACCTTAACCTCTACATACCCATTTCACGACATCCCCGATAAAATCGCCAATTTCCAAATATTCAGAAAATTTTCTTAAACAATTGTGTATGAAATTAACGGTTTTGTTTTTGCTTTTTTGAGATGAAAACTAGTATTGCCGTTCTCGCGAGAATTATCGAGCATTTATCTTCGCGAGATATTGCTTCACGAGCAGTATCGAGAAATATAAAATTCTAACACTTATTGCTTTGGCTGCTCTGCTCTCACTGCATACAAAATGGGTTAGGAGGATGTGCTTTGCAAAATTAGTCAATCCAATTCAATTATCTTACCGAATTGAATACTGAGAGGATCGCGAGTCTTACGTACAAAGTTTACGATACACGAGAAGCTCGTGAGAAAGCCGTCCTCGCGACAAATTGCTTCTCAAAAAAGCGAAGTGCAATAGAAAAAGTTACACTTATATTAGTGGAAAAATCTACAATCTGCTTTAGAGTTTTGGACAGAGTTTCGTAAATATAAAAACCCGATTGAAGAAGGAAGAAAAGTGTTGAGATGATTTCGGAATTGAAAATATAGTATGCACGAGGAATGAATGACAAGTTCTTTCAATATCTGATGCAAAATTTCTTTGGCACTACCATTCACACTAATGGAATGAGGATAAGATTTTTCTTGACCGTTTTCCCAAAAAGAGCACCCCAGCAGACACCAGTGTTCTGAAAATAAAGCAGCGCAGTTTAGGAAACTTCACATTAAAAAAAAAACAATATTTTGAGTTTAACTTCAGATATTTAGCTTTATTTAAACTGTTAATAAATTATGCATGTAAATCTTTTATAACGCCGAAAATTACAATCGAACAAGTCGAAAAAATGCTTACATAAGTATGTATGTAAATTTGTTTGTGTGTATGAATGGTTTCCAAAAATTCCACAGCTATTTGAATTACATGTTCTTAAAGAAACGGTTCACTATTTCTCTTTTTTTTGTTTGTTTGTTAATATTTCTTGTACATCCACATTTTTTTCTCAAATAGTTTCTTAAGAATTCTTCATTCTTTAATTAAATACATTTATACGTATATTTGTAAGTTTGTATGAATAAATACTTGAATATTTGATGGTAATATACAGATTTAATCCTGAAAATTTGAGAAAAGTTTGCCGATAAAAATGATTTTTTTTTGTATTAGAAAACTGTTCATTTTGGAGAAAGTGGAGTATTTGAAAGTTCAGTGGAAAGTAGAGAAAGTTTGTTTTAGATGTAAGTGGCAAAATTTTTATGAAATCGTAGTTTAGAAATAAAAATACGAAATTTGTAGCTTAGAATTTTTTCAAAAGAAGAAAAAACGTGTTTTAAGCATTTTCAGAAATAAAAGTTTTAATGTCAAAATTTCTGCAATTTTGTGTAAGTAGGTATGCGTGTACTTATGTGTATAGGTTATTTGCTCATTTAGTCTGAAGTCACACTTTCTTCTCGTTTTTTTTTATTTGAAATTAACTCAAAACTATTTATAGCTTTTGCATGCAATTTTTTGAAAATTTTTACAAACTCTAAGAATCTATGCTATTCTTACACTGTAATTTTTAGTATTTAAAATTTTTCAGTATACTCTTTTTTCAATTCATCTTCTCTAAGGCAATTACAATTTTACACATGCACAGGGTCGTACACCAAATATAATTTGGGAGTTTTTTTTCTCTCTTTCCTCAAGTCTAAAGTCTAATATTTAACTTTTATGTCAGATAAATTGTCGTTCTAGTCTCTTTTTTTGGTGTAGTATCTAAGCTAAGTAGTTACATTAGTATCTATGTATGTAAATATGTATGTATGTATGTGTAATTTGTACAGCTGCGAGCATTGAAATAGGAGCAAGGGAAGATTTGTTTAATTCTTACTAAAAATAAAGCTCATACTAAGTACAACGAAAACTACATTAATCAAAGTTCCAAATTTCGCAAAAAAAGTAGAAAAATTCAACTAGTTCTCACTTGAACTACAAAATTTTTGTATTAGCATTTTTAGAGTACACAATCTGGTAGCCCATTGAATTTTAGTATAATATAGTGAAAGTCTTCAGAAGGGGCTTGGAATTCCCGCTGATTTTTGACAATTTTTCTTGCTGGCGGTGTTGCACAAAAATGAATGGTCTAAAAATTATTATTAAAAAGTGTGAAATTTATGTGAAAATTTGTAGATTTTTTCTATATTTTGTAAAAAAATGTGAGTGAGACTTTGTGTTACATGTTTTTCGTTGTAGCGTGAGCTATATTTTTAGTAAAAATTAGTTTAAAATATATCCTCAAAACTTGTCAATACGTCACTCTACTTTTCCATGCTCGCAACTGTCCGTATATAAAAAGTATGTATGTGAAGGTTAGGGTGTGCGTGTACTAAACTAATAAAATTGATTAAGTGGAAGAATTCTAAGTACTTATTTGTGAGTTGTGATATAAAAGATAATTATAAGCTAAATAAAATTAAAATCGTGCTTGGTAATTTTTTATTTTTATTTTTTTTTTATGGAGTGTTCCAAAACTAAGTATTTTATTTTTGTAGATAAAAAGTGAGTTAAATTTGTAGTCGCTAGAAGACGTGATTCCGTTCTGATATTTTTATTTTGAAGTTGTTTTCACTGCTTTCGTTTTCAAGTAAGATATTTTATCATTGTGACATTTTAAAAGTAAAATCTAGTTATACATCTCACATAGAAAATTTACGCCCCTTATTAAGAACATATTGGTTTACATATCTTACTAATGCAAACACCTACCGGAGCAGCGCCTACAAACCAAATTAAAATTCTATGCCAATTTTTTAAATAATTAATTTAAGGACGAGGAAACGATTTCTGCAATTGTTTTTCATTTGCGGTTAATTTCAGAAGTCAGTGTAAGGCAAATATCAATATTCGATTTATTCAGATTCATGGAGGTATTATGCAGGCGACTTTATTAGAACAGCTGATTTGTTCTCTTTTTCGCCGCGGTACACAAACGTCAAATGGATCTGTTTTCTGATTGGCTTAATTTTGTTTGGTAAACTGTTGTCAAAACAATTGTGTTAATGACGTTCTTTACATTTGTCGACAAGTTGGCAAAAAATTGATTACACCTGATACTCTTTTAACACGACTTTCGTATATGCGATTTTTTTTTAAGCGGCGTTTTTAAATATCTCTTAATTACTTTTTGTACGGGGATTTCCTTTTTTCGAGGACTTTTGCTATAATTTGCTTCTTGTTCAGTAATTTTTAAGCATTAATATCGTTTATTAAATAAACGCCTATGTACGCTGTTGTGCATATCAAAAGCCTACAAAATAAATGCAAGTAATATATAAAAGCAAAATCCTTTTTAGTAACTAAAACAGTAAAACTTTTTACAATATACCCAAAAATTCAACAAATAAAAAATAAAAAAGATAGTCATCCACTTCAATTTCAGTACAATAATGTGCAAGCTTTAAGTGATGAAAAATTAGCGTGTATTTTAGATAATTTTTTGGCAGACGGTGTCACACATTTTCTTCCATCTAAAGCAATTTTATTGATAGAGGAAAACGCCCAACAGGGTCATTAAGAAAAGTATTACGTAAGTTTTCAGTCACTTGACATTTGATCTTTGTTATACTAGAATTGAATGGGCCATAGAAACTGCATATCTGAAAATTAAAAAATCAGGATTAAAAAGTTGAAAATTTTGATGACCATTTTTTAAAGTTTATATATTTTCTAAAAAATAAGAAAATTTTAATTATAGGGGTTATGTTAAATAATCAGCCATACTTTTCTAAAAAATTATTGAAAAAAAAAAATAAATATAAGTGACACTATATGTACATATGTTTGGGTTTATTTCAATTTATTTAAAATTTTCTCTTTACATGGTATTTTGTAGAAATCGGGCCGCATATGCTGATTTGCATGATTTAATTATTTTTACGCGAAAATTGTTTGGCCCCAGATATGAGTTGTATGTGTTTTTGCTTTTTATTGATTTCAAATTTGTTGGCTTCAATTAATTTAACTTTTTTACAAGCAAAAATACTAGCATTGGTAGCTTAGTAATGCACTTTTGTTTTAAGAAACGGCACCCCAATAGATTTTTATCACATTTTGCTGGAGTGAAAAATAATATATTTTTTGTTTTTTGTTTATATAAATGGTAAATAAATGCCAATTAGAATTCGCCTAAGCTGATTTTGACAGAAGCGAATTCATTTACTTTGCCATGATTTTGACAAACATAAGCCAAAAGCAATAACAAAATACATGGGATTTTTATTTTTATGCGTTTGACACCACCTTATATTAATTCGCTTTGATTCAGATTCTTAAAAATTAAAATATTAGCCTTGCTTGCGAATGAAAAAAGGATACAAAAGTTCGGACAAATTTTTTTTTTGCTGAAAGAGCAACCTTGGTGAGCATCTGCAATTTGTTTGGTTTTTACAAATTACACAACGCATTAGCCTTGGTTATCTTGGTTATTTAAGATTGGCAAATATGTAGTTGTGCTGGTAAATTTTAGGTTGATTAACTGAAATTTCCAATGCATTTTCTTAGGGCTCATCCATAATAGCAACTATTACGCACCCAATACTGTCCTAGATAATCGGGCCTGTTCTATAATTCACTTTCATTCGAAATTTTCACTTCACATGGTAGTTTCTGATAGGCACAAAGCACGAATTCACTCGGAAGTGAATTAGAGAACATGCCCGAACGTTGTTTTTTTTCATTTAAATTCTAAAATATTGTAAATAATATAAAATATGGTAAATAATTACACTGTAGTAATGTAAACATTTTCCAGAAAAAGAAATTGTACAATGAATAATTTTGTTGAACATCTTAATGCAATAAAATTTCAGATTTAGGCGTAATTTTGGTACACATTTTACAAAAGTGTTCTAGAAGTCCAATTTGCAAGGCCTCTCCAGAGCCATATTATTATTCATAAATGTTACCAAAAAATATGTTGGTAAGGGTCACCAAACAAAAGAAAACTGTACATCTCATGCCAAGAGTTCTTTCACGAAATTTTTTTTTAGAGATATTCTGTCTTGTTATGCATTTCGGCTCGAATCGAAATTGACAACATTGGTATTTTAAATACGTTTCGATCAATTGTAAAAATTTAGAAATTGCTATCGTAGTTTTGATAAGTTGACAGAAATGCAGAATAGGGCTGATTAATTGAATAAATTTTGAATTTTTATTGAGTTAGAAGGAATATCCGATTAAGTTTTAAATTTAGTCTGCCATATTGAATCCGCCATTTTGAGTTTCGAAAATCTCATGCCTGATTCGCAATCAGCGACCATAATTTACCAGAAAAAAAAAAACATAATAAATTTTTCTTCTCCACACGATATCCAATAAATCACAAACTACTCGTATAGATAGGTACATATAACTATGCTATGGGAGGTGTAAACTCTAATTTACTTTTGGCCTCATTAAATACGTAGATATAAACCGCCATTTCATTTCACATTATAATTAGGGCGACGTTTAGGAAAAAAACTAAAACTTATTACTTAAAATACGGTTTGAAAAAAATCATAAAATTGGAACGATTAAATAAAATCCTGTGTAATAATTTGTATTTCTAATTTTTATTATAAAACTCTTATAAGCATTATATTCACAGAAACCTAGAATAATAATATTTAATGGTTGGGCTTTAAATCCCCACACAAATTTTGATAAGAATTATAAGTCCTATCATAATTTACAACTTTAGTAAGACCTAATTTACAACTTTAGTAAGCCCTATGCTAGAATACGGTTCGATAGTTTGGAACCCACGTTATCAAGTTCACATTGATCGGCTGGAATCAATTCAAAAACAGTTCTTACTTTTTGCCCTAAGAGACTTTAGATGGGATTCTCGGCTTAATCTTCCTCATTATACTGATCGTTTGAAGCTAATAAATCTTCCTACTCTTTCCAGCCGTAGAGAAATGCTAGGCATAATATTCATTACTAAACTACTCACAGGGTCTATCGCAAGCACATTTCTTATTGCCGAAGTTAAACTTAATGTTCCTTCTCGGATTTCAAGACACTTTAAACCTCTTTATTTACAGTGTAAAACCAATTATGAATTAAATGAACCTTTCCGATGTTTATGTCAAGATTTCAACTGTCTTTCCAGCACTTTTGATATTTGGGACTCACTTTTCACCATAAAAAGAGCTGTACTGTCCCTTCTCAATAAATGATTAACGGCGGTATAATATATATTTGATTCAGCTGATGAAGTTTTTTTCTGTAGCTGAGCAGTTTTGGATCTCGACGCTTAACAAACTTTCTCCTTTTAACAACTCGGCACAAAAAAAAATTATAAAAATAAAAAAAGGACCGTACCGGTTGGGCGGGAAAGAGGGTAACCGTTGAGCTTATTATTATTATTATTATTATAATAAATATGAGTGAAAAAAAAATTTCTTGACAAAAAAGCATATAAATAAAATTTCAAACTTTGTACCAAATTTATAAAAATTTAAAAAATCAAATATTTTAATCAGAATCGAAAAAAAAATCAAGTATGAAGTTTTTAATAAATCGTATATTAAGTTTGAAATTTTAGTTTATATGTTTTTACTATATTGCAAACTTAAGTTAAAAAAAAGAAGACAGCGTGAAAAAACATTGTAAATATTGTAAAAAAAATTACCATGTGGGTAATTGAGTCACGGTGCCACGTATTCCCTTCTACACAAAAAAATTGTCGAACTTATTTTGTATGGACGAAAATAAAACAGTTAGTAAAAAAAAAATATCAAAAATCAACGAAAACTCTTGGCTACTTGGTTTAGAAATTTGATAAAATATTTTTCTACCAGTCATTGAAATTTTCGGATATACACTTACTTCCATTTTATTGATAGCAAGCTGTATGTTGGTAAATACTACAGTAATCCGCGCTTAAAAGAATCACACTTAATATACTTTCGCTTTTAGTAGAACAAAAATGTTTTAACTCTAAACTGGATTCGGATTAAAGAATTTCCCCGCTATTTTTTTTTTTTAAGGTTCTATTAAGGGGGGATTACGGTATATATGTATGTAGATTATAATTTCACTTCACTAACCAGCGAAAAGTTTATTTATTATCTTTTGATTGGGAATTGCCCATATGTGACAGCTCTGTTCCAACAGTTCCACTACAAATCGACAAATTTAGAAGAAGACCGAAGTCAATTCGACAGCCCTTATTTTTAAAGTCCGGTTTTATATTTAATGCCACAAAATTCCTTAAGAATTTAATGCCAATCTAAACAAAAGAATAACATACTATGCTAAAATGATATCGAAATAGTAAATTTAATTAGGATTCAGCTCAATTAGTTTATTTGGTGCAAAGTTTAAATTTTTTAAAACGCCATTTTTATGAAATCAAAAATAATAACTGTGGTTATTTGACAAAACAGTTTATCTCGATTTAACACTTGCAACACTAAATGCTAAAAAATATGTATATATTCAAATTTCTTCACAAAATTTGTGGATTAAAATATTATTGGTGAAGCCTGCAAAAATTACGTAAAATATTTGGTCAAATTTATACCCATACTGTTTAGAATTCATGATCAAGGTCTAATTGTTTTTTTTTAAATACATTTTGTGCATTGGAAAAAAAAAAACAAAAATTAATAAAAATATAAAAAAAAAAACAATAAACAATTTAATTAGTGCAAAGAAAACGATAGTACAAACCTGTTTTTAATGATCGCTATCAATTTGGAAATTAAAACGCAAATTGAGTGAAATGTTGCGGATCAAGATTTTGAAAGTTCTAACGAAGAATGAAGAGTTCAACTAATTAATTAATTAGCATACAGTGACTCACACAATTGACCACGTGTAATTTATTTTTATAATATTCGCAATGTTTTTTTTTTTAATACTTCATAAAATTTTTGTTTGCAATATAAGAGGATAATGCTTTGATTGATTTGATTTATAAAAATTCAAGAAATTTTTGTATAAAAATTTTAAACTTTTTAATTCGAATTTTCGGTAAACTTTTAGGTATGCTTTGTTTTGTATTAAATTTTATATAAACTTCCGTCGATTTTTAATTTTTTTTGGTCATATGAACTGCATGCGTTAAATGAAAAAGTTTCAAGACCAAAATTAATATTAAAAAAAAAAGTCAAAAATTCATGGGATTTTTTAGCCTATTGCGACGTTTACATTATTATGCTTAAATTCAATACAAAAACACATACCCAAAATTAAAAAAAAAAGTTCGAAATAAAAAGTTTACAACTTCGATGAAAATTTGTTAAATTTTTATAAACTTTGTAGTGAGTTTGAAATTTTGACTTATATGCTTTACATTACGAACTAATGTTTTATAAAAAAAATGACGGAAAAAATTATTATAAAAAACATTGCTTACATTATTAAAAAAGCTCCATGTGATCATTGTTAGAGCCACTGTACATACATAGATAGTTCAAAAACAAGTAAACTAAGTAAATTAATAATAAAAAAAACAGAATATGCGTTTTTCTCAATTTTGGTTTTTAATAGTTTTCGAAAGGCATTTTATGCATATAGTATGTATGTATTTTTTTTGTGATTTTTTTTTCTCACTGCATTCGCTAAAAATATTTACAAAACTATTGAACAATTTTGGATTACATTGCAACAACCGAATGTGTGTATGTGTGTGTGTGTGTGTGTATATAAAGTAATATGTAAATATAATTAATTTGTATGCGTATGGAAATTAAGAACTATTAATATTATAATTGGAACAAAAATGCCTAAAAGTTGCGGGAGTGTGTGTGTGTGTGTGTGTCGTTTAGATCAATTTTTTGTTTGTTTATTTTGCTTCTTAACTTTTTTCCACTTCTAGTTAAAAAATTTCAATTTTTCTTTAAATCTATCTCGTAATTTAATTATTAACTTACGCTCTTTATATATAATAATGGGTACATAAATATGTATATTATTTTTTTTTTTCAATTATTAATATTGATGCATTTTTTGTTTAGTTGCGTTCGCTTGCTTTGCATTTAGGTAGTTTGTATGTATGTATATACAATAATTGATTTTCTAGCAGCAACTGCAATACATACTACTTAAAATTTTACAAATTTTAGCATTTCGACAAGTACATACATACATACATTAAATTTAATTATTGTTTCGAAAAGTTTCTATGCGATTTTTATTTTTATTTGATTTTAATTTTTTATTATTTACTTTACTTTAATTTTAAAGATATTTGAGGCTTAGCGTACGATCTTACATATTGTATAATGTACATACATACATATATACTGACGCATAGTTTTTACGTATATGTATGTATGTATGTATGTGTGTGTGTGAACATATACCAACATTCTTGTTTATGTGACGTTTACCATGACAAATTTTTAAAAGACCTTGCCCGAAGTCTGTAATATAACTATGGGTATGTTTTTTTAAAAGGTGTCGCAGTGATTTTTGTTTGTTTCTAAATCTTTTTTTTTCCATATCTATGTTTGAATTCGAATTTGAATAAAATTATACACCTCTCTCACCATTTCCCCTGCCACAGCTGCCAAAGCGTTCGAAAACAAAAAAAAAATCCTAAGTGCATGCTACAAGTAACACTCCCGCAATAGTTTCAATTTATTTACTTTTCAAATAGCTTGTGGCTCCATTGGTGTTGCAGCATGCTTTTAGGCGGCAGCTTGTGAAAACGTTATGCAATAGTTGAAAACGTTTTTGAATGATAAAAAAAAATATATATATATATATAACTGCCCCCGCTGCTGGTCGCTTTCACTCTGATAATGCAATTCTTTTCTATTGCTTCGATTTTTAATAAAAAAAAAAAAAAAAAAAAAACTGATGATATATTCTTTATGAATTTTCGCATACAATTGTCTAACAGCAGTACTGACTACGTAAGACTTACATATGTTACAAACACTTTCAAACTAATACTAATTAATTTAACAATATTTTTAATGCAATTTTAATAGTAGTTTATTTTTAATTAGTTCAATCAGCGCTTCGCTGCATCTGCATCTGCTGTGCTTGTTGCTTTGTTTTAAACAATATTTTTTTTTCAGTATACATTTTTGAAATTTGTTTTATATATATATACATATACATATATATTTTTTTTCAGTGGCATACATACACATACAAACAAGGACGCTTTACCATGGTTTTGGTGTGCAAACTAAATTTCTAAATTACAGTTATACCATTTATATATAGATATATGTAGACTACAAGCTAGTACAAACATATTTTTCCAGCTCCCGGCACTGTTAGGTAAGTGGCTGCATAAGAACGGCGCTTTAATGCTAATAAAAAAATAATAATTATAATAATTTGTAATTACAAGTATCGCAAACATGTAATCGTAAGTACTTTCAATTGTTTACACTCAATCTGTATGTGTGTGTGTGTGTGTGTGTGTGCTCACTACTCTGCGCATCGCTACCCCCCGTTCCCCTAATTTTTCAGCAGTCAAGCGCTCGCTCTCATCTAATTAACTAAAATAGTTTTATGCCCAAAAATAATTATAATTTATTTCATTTAATTTAATTAAATTTACAAATTTTAAATAACTTCTTTTTCTACGCTAAGCGCTGTTTAGTGTTTGGCAAATGTTTAAAAATATTTAATAATTAATAATTTTAAAAACTACAGTTTACTCAGCAACTGAATATTGATTACAAAAATAGAAATGTAAGCCCGAAACTGTAGCATAAACTTAAACTCCACGCACACGCTAATCGCCACATTCCACCACTCGCTGTTCGTCCTCCCCCGTCTGCAGTTCCTCCTAATCCGTTATCGAAATCTGCGCATACCCCACCAACGAACGATCGTCGAGCTCTTCGCCCGGCTGTACGCCTGAGCACAATTGGAACGTGATAGTTTTAAGTGCGGCACGTTGTTCAATCAGTTGTTGCAAATGCACTGCCATTGGTTGCGTATCCAACGCGTCGACGAGTCCGGCGTCGACCAATTCCATGGCAATGCCTTCGGCAGAATCTTTACCCACGGCAAATTCAAAGCGTATATCATGCAATTCGCGTCGTTGATTCCGCATGCGTAAGACAAGATTGACTGGCGGTGCTTCGCCGACATCCGCTACCGCTGATGGCATTGGCATTTGCGCTACACCAGCCATGGCTTGGGCTATCGCAGCGTCAGCTGGTTGTGCGTAGACTCCAGCAGGTGCTACTGGTATATTTACAGCTGCTGTTGGTGCATACGCGACTGCGGGTTGTTGTGCAGGTTCCGTTGTTGCCGTTGCGGTTGCGGTTGCTGTTGCTGTTGCTGTTGCTGTTGCAGTTGTCTCGGAGAAATCGTCATGATCGCTGTCCGAAGATTCGGCGCGCTCTAAGCGATTAATGGGTCGGTCATCCGATTCGGAGTCTGACGAATGACGTTTGGCGCCATTGTCTTCCTCTTCACTCGACCACACCCATTCGCCGGTGACGGTGCGATGCAGACGACCAGATGCGCCCGGTTGCCGCTTGGCTGCTTTATGTACGCGCGTCTCCATCGATGGACCGGTGGCAAGCAGTGTTTGTGTTAAATATTTGCGATCTTTGGCCTTCTTGAAGAAAGCGTGCTTCAGCAATTCATTGGCGGTTGGTCGTTTCGAAGGTTCCTTTTGTAAACATTCTACAATCATTTTTCGGAATGTCTTTCCGTATGCCTTGTACTGATCTTTCTCATCAGAGCCGGTATCCAGAGTGGGTGGGTCATTTTGCAGTGTCAACATTAGCACCTTCATGGGTGGATATTTGTGATAGGGTGCTGTACCGGTTGCCATTTCAATGGCCGTTATGCCAAATGACCAAATGTCGGCCTTGAAATCATAACCATGATCTTGCTCCATCACCTCGGGTGCCATCCAACATGGTGTGCCGACGAATGTGTGACGCACTTTCTGACGCGACAGATCGCGCCCAGTTGCCAGCCAAGCGCTTACACCGAAATCAGCAATTTGTATGGTACCCTCATCGCCAATCAAAATATTACCCGCCTTTATGTCGCGATGTATTTGACCGTTCGAGTGAAAATACTCCAGACCCTTGAGTACCTCCTTCAGTACTGTCGCAATGGTCGATTCATCAAAGACGCCATGCTTACAATTCGATGTGCGCATTTTATGTTTGATTATATCGAGCAGTGAGCCACCTTCGAGTAGGCGCAACACCAGCCACAATTCCTCACGCACCACAAACGATGTATAGTAGGTGACAACATTTTCGTGATTGCACGATGACATCGCCTGTATTTCCTTGAGCAATTCATCCATAGACGTATTCCACTTCTCCAAATTGATACGTTTAATGGCGCATTTCTCGTTGCGTGGCAGGCAGAGTGCGGCATGTACGACCGCAGTCGCGCCCACGCCAATTACATCGCGTAATTCGTAGTCGTCCTTCGAATTGGGCCAAGGTTGCTTCTCGGATGCCTGGTGTGGCCCAGCGACACCTGTACTATTCAAATTAGCGCTAGATGCCATTATCAATGATGTGCTGTGATTATTCTGTGTAACCTTAGCTGTAGGCGTTGCAGTAGTTGTGGCTGGGGCTGTGGCTTTGAGATGCGAAGGAACCTGTGCGTCAGTTGTTCTTAGTTTGAGAGATTCCTCTGTCGCTATTGCAATTGAGGTGTTGATTGTGCCGTTGCCGTTGCCGTTGCAGTTAGTTAGCGGGTGTTGTGTTGTTGGTTGTTGTGATACTACAACGTTCACTGATTCAGATTTAATTAGGTGTATATGTTTGTTGTTATTGTTTATTGAAAGGTTGTCTTCGTCGTCACGCGTTCGGTAATAGGCAGGCGTATCGGCGCTTATCTCTGGCTCAGCGGCGGTTTCACTTGGCAAAAACGTCTTGTTTGTCGTAGAAACAGTACCCCTCGATGTCAGACAGAAGGTCAGTATTCCCTCTTGCTTATCGAAGAATGCAACTCCTGGAAGAGAGGAGAATGGAAGAGAAAAAAGATGCCGCTATTGGTCTTTGACTTTGATTTAAGATTTGTTTTTTGGTTTTTTTTTTATTTTATATTTTATTTTATTGTTTTTAATATGTTTAGGTAAGTATGTACTTATGTATGCATGTACTTATACATACACTAAATAAGTCAGCGTTTGACTGTGATTTTAACGTAACAAATAATGTGGCAAATCTAAAGCAAAACTGTATTCTAAAAAACAAAACAATCTACGTATATATCTACATGTTTATGAGAATAAGTGATAACTAAAATTAGGTAGGAAAATAAATGGTGATATGACGAGATTTGTACTAATCGTTTTCAAAGCGAGTGCGAGGAGTAGCTATATTTCTGCCTCATGGAAAAACCAATCGAAATAACTGCAAAACTTACATATTTTGTAAGATTTACTCAGGTTAAAAACAAAAACCAATAAAGTGAATAGACGCACGCCCCTCGTCTTGTGCCCTATTTCAAAGAAGTGGATAGATCCTTGAAGGTCATGCGAATTGAATTACGCACTTATTTTCCCATAACGAGCGAATTTGATAATTTTTTTATTCTTTTGTGATGATATTAATTTAATTTAATTTTTATTATATTTTTTTCTGAAATATAAACAGTTTGCGTTAAATTCAAAAAAGAAAAAAAAAGTTTCCAAGACCAAAATTGCAAAAAACAAAAACCAAAAATCAAGCAGAATTTTTAGCCATCCCAACATGTCATAATGCCAAAAATGAATGGGCTAAAAATTCCATAAACAAAAGTTTTCTAGAAATTCTATTTAAAAAGTTTGGGAGCTGGTTGAATTGTTATAAATTTTATATAAAGTTTGAAATTTTGGTGCAAATGCTGTTTGTATAGAGCGAACTAAGTTTTTATCGTACACTATTGAAATAAAGTATCATAAAACACTTTGCAAATATTATAAAAAATATCAACATATGTTCAATTGTTCGACTGTAAATACTATTTAACTTACTTCAAAATGCCAAAAAAAATTCGCTGTTGCCTGATTATTAGTACAACCTAATTCAATTCAATATATTTTTGGTATAGTAAATAAAGTGAGTTTATATTTTTTGCCGTAGGTGCATTGTGATGAATTGGCCCCGACATTTTTATCGAATGCCCTTAAGTTACATTTCATAAGTTCGGTATGCCAGTCAAACTGCGACGGTTAGCCTCATGCCTCGTTTCGAGTTGCTTTTTTTTTTTTTTTTAAAAAAAAGGGCTTAGCTTTGTAGATATTTGAACCTAATTCTAGTTAATTTTTCCATTATTTTAATTATTTTGTTAATAATAAGTTTTTTTTTTTTATTCGCTTTTACTCACTTAAATTTTGTATTGAATTCTAGCCGAGGAATAACAACTAAAGTCGAGTTAGGACAAATAAATCTTGAAATCGATAAATCCGGATTGTGCACTACCTTCTAATTTTTACAGATTGAATATTCAATCATTTAAAATATATTCAATTATTCTTTTAAGTCAGCGAATTTGCATTAGAAAGTGGGCTTTTGATATAACTCAAAAACGAGCTTAACTGTGTGTACTTTCCCCATGTTTCTGTGGCAATAATATGGGTAAAGTGGTAGATATGGCATGGTTTTTCTTTTCACCACAACCGCGATTTAAGATTTGAACCGTGTAAAGTAGCCTTAGGGTTTTCTCTAACACAACTTGAGGCGAACACAACTAGCGAACATATGGACAAGGCATATATGGTGTTTGAATTGTCAAAATATGTTAACATTTTTAAATCGTGAAATTTTGAATTATCAAACGTAGGTTGAATTTGGTCATAGTAAGGTTGAGGCGAAAAAAAAATACCGAAACCGAAGAAAATCACCAAAAACTGTATTAGCAACAAAATATTAATAAGATTAACAATTCAATTTATCTTCTTTAATATTAAAAAAATCAACTAACGATTTCTGGTTTCGATAGAGAGCCTAACGGATTTACAGTTCAACTAACGTTTCCGTTTAACAGAAATGTATTGCGGAAACTTTACGAATTTATATAAGTAATTTATTTAATTTAAATATTTTTGGATGATTTGACCGATGGCATCCTCCACAGCTCAAAACAAAAACAACAAAAGAATGATCACATAAAACAACCGGGAAGCAAGCAATGCTTATGACTATTTGAACTTTGACACCGGTTGAGTTAAAACTTCAATAACATTGCCAATTTATTTTCTTGACTACCTTGAGTATAAGCGGAATAACCGGATTCAAATCAGGGATATCTACACTTTATATTAAGACGCACACCACAAATTGTAGGAGAAGTTTGGCCAAACATCTACAACTATATTTATAGTAGGTACAATATATATGTATATACATATAGCGAGTTGATCCGTTTAGGTTAGGCTAGTCTAATCCGGTACTATCTGAAAGGATACTCACTTATTCATGAAAAGTAAATATGTAGTTCATTGTACACCACTAATAAATAAAAAAAAATGCGTTCCCATAATAAAATTAAGCATGCAGCTAAATTCCACCCAAAGCTTCTTGGGGGGCGTTAATGAAGTGATAGCCAAAGTACTTAAAATTCAACTTCTCGAAAGCTGGGCAGATGAGGAGAATATGAAAAGATGATTTCTCCTGGTCAACCGCCAGACAGTTGCGACAATGGGAGACAGTAGTAATATTAACCCCAACCACATGGGTACCTATACGACAATGGGCGGTAAATATCCCTATGAGGATCGAGAGTTGTCGCTGGCTGGGTATATGCCCTAAGTTCGCTGAGTTTTTTGCTGAGCAAAGAGCACACCTGAGACCGCAGGCAGCCAGAGGAGTCCTCTCCCTACCCGGAGCCATATTTCGGCTATGTCACTGTGCCCGGGCACCCAAATCAGTCTGATGCGGAAGTATTCAAAAGCGGTCGATAGAGAGGTATCTGCCCGGCCAATTTCTATCTTAACATTAAAGACCGAAAGTATGCAAAAATTGTAGAGTGCTGACCTAGTTGAAACTACAGCCAGGGCTCCGTAATCTGGTTGTAGTACGAGTTGCAGCAACTTTGCTGCCAATATTCACTTAGCATAGCGGTGAACCCAAGTAGTGAGTGTAGTCCAAAGAGGCCCATTGAGTCCATTGAGCGTGCGGTGCTTTAGCTTTAGATGCTTGAATTTTGATATCTGCACTAGTGAGTTCCACCAGACAAAGATAACTTATAGTATTTGTTGTATAACTTTATAAAACCAAATAATTACTTTGGGAGATAGACCCCATTTTTCGCGAATGGAAACTCCACAACAGTATAGAGAAACCGATACATTTCCACATGTTCATCAATATTTGGCCTCCCAGGAAAGCCCTCTGTCCATATTCAAGACCAAGTACCTAACACGGTCAGAAATCAAAAGGGGGATTCCATCAATTGAGCCCAGGACGAGCATTTGACACCTTATATATTCTAGAGAAGTCTCGCGGCAATAAATGACACGACCTCTGCATATGCAATAAGTCGACAGCTTTTTACTATCCAACTCTCCGAGAATGTCGTTTGCAGAGAAGAGGTGTGAGAACAACACTATGAGTAATGCCATTTACTCACACTACGTTGAATAGACGCGCTACCCCACTCTGTTGCGACGCACTAATGAACGAACAGCATTTAAAATCGGTTAAAAGTGACACTTACGAAGTACTGAAGATGTCATGGCAAAAGAATTTCACTACTTCCCGGTAACAACTCTATCAATCGGCAGGCATATTTCAGATCTCTCATGTCTCTAATTTATTTTTCTTTTATTCAATTTCCGCTAATTTCCCCTTTAAATATATTTCATTCTCTAATAAAAAATTATAAACAAAATATATAATGATTTAAAAAATGTTCTTAAAAATACAAACATCAAAAAAAAAAAAGTTTTAGAAAATTTTCGAGTATGCAGTTTTGTAGTTCTTAAAAATACAATTTGTTTCCATATAATGATTAAGTAAAATTCATTTTTACATAGAGACTTGTTCGGGAAGAAAAATACTCAAAAATCGACGGTAACTTCTAGTTGCTAGAAACTTGCACTTTGATATACTAAAATTGAATGGGCTACAAAACTGCATACTCGAAAATTAAAAAGCTTATAATTTTGATGAAAATTTGTTAAATCATTATAAATTTTGCTTAAAGTTAAAACTTGCTTTTATATGGTTGGGTTTCTTAGAGAATGAACTGTCTTTTAACTGAAAATTAGTTTCAATAAAATAAAATAAAAACCTGTAGAATCATTTGAAGTAGCCGTAGGTTTCAGCTAAAAAAATACCCTGCTAAAACAAGCAACACTATTTTTTTCCACATTGTGTAAACATGAGTCAATAATTTTTGTATCTGCTCTTTAGTATATATTCACGTTATTGTTTACACGAAATAAGAACGCGCCAAATAGATTGCAATTGTTTACAACATGGCGTTGTGGACTTTCCAAGCAATACCCCATTCTAATTTAAATACTTTTTCCATTGAACTAAATGTTGCATTCATTTTACTTGCTTACTGATAAGATAATATAATAGTTAATTAATTTTAAGAAAAGATAATGCTATGCTTCTTCTGTCTCTCGAAATCTGTAAAAGCAGCTGCTGCTATTTTCAAACTGTATTGTTTTTAGACAAACTCTGTTTGTAAACGGAAATGAAAAGAGGGTAATGGTAATGACTATATGCATGGGGGGAATTATTTTATAAATATCAACTAAAAATAATAAAAAAAAGTTAAGTCAGACCGCCATATATGAATAAGCTTTAGTGTATGTGAATGGAAATTTAATTATAAGCATTGTTGTTGTGCGTCGTAGCAGCTGTTTGATAGTATAGACACCTTTAGGGTTATTCATTGTCATCCCTGATTTGCTCAATATACTACGAGTATATAGTTACTTTACCTTGCAACTGTGATTTTATATGTTGCATTTCTTGTACCGACCCATTTTGAAAATTTTATCATTCAAACATCGAGTACCTAATGCGTTAAATTCGAGGACAGCAATAATATTCGAATAAAGCAAAATCTAAAGAAAGATTTTATTAAAAGCTCTGCATACCAACTTAACCTTTTTGACAGTACTAAGCAAATCTCATCTGACTTTTGTTTGGAAAATTTTTTGTTTTGAATGATTGTATAATAGTGCAATAATCGTTTATCAATCATAGTCAGAGATAGAGAATAGTAATTACATGAACGTAGAGTTTTAAAAAATGTTCATAAGAATTATAAAAGTTGTTGATAAAAAAGAAGAGTGAGTCAAATTTTTTTACAAATCGGTATTTGAAGACTTATATTATAAAAGGCTCTTCATAATAATAATTAAGAGTAAGAACAAGTTTTTAAATCAGCAACAACTATTACTTTGAGACTTATATTAAAAAAGTCTTTGCATAATAATTATGACTAAGTCGACTTTTTTAATTTTTAAAAGATGGAACTACGGGACCCAAAAAAGTACCGAACTAGTCCAGAAGTGATTTGCTTCTCACTCACAATTATTATGAGTCCAAAATATATTAAGTCCAATATATAACTTAAGTCCAAAAATAAAAGTTTTTGAAGACTTAAAAATTTGTATCTTCCTGATTACTAATATTGAAAGACTTTTAATAATGATTATAGATTACTCGAAAAATCTGTTTTTTACTATAATATTTGTGAATTATAATATATATAATATTGAGTGAATTAATACTTTTACTCTTTACTCTTGTAAAAGTTATGTATCTGTCTATGATTCATAATGGATCGTTAATATTTGAATTGCTCTAGTTTTTGTTTGTTCGTTATAATCGAAATCAATCGGTAAAACACGATTAAATATTATCGGATCTTTTTAAGTCAATTATTCGGGCAGGTTCTGCATTTCACTTCTTAGTGAATTTGCGTAATGCGCCTATCTGAAACTGTCTGGTGAAGAGAAAATTTCCGAAATGAAAGTGAATTGCAGAACAAGTCAAAAACTCGCGATGATGTATGATCGGAAAAATTTATATCTACTTAAAAGAAAAATTAACTGGATTGAAGAAAAACAGCTATCAAAAGAAGGAATATGGGAATGAAATGGCGCTTAGGAAATTATTTACTACTTTTGGAAAAATAAATTTCATTTAATGTAGGTTTTTATTTATTTTGAAGAAACCTTTTCTCAATCGAGAGGAAATATTGTAATTTTAAGAAAAAATTACATCAGAATAATGGAAAAGTTTCTTGGGTTTTTTTTTGGTTTTTTGTTTTCAGCGTAAATATAACGATTAAACCATGGGCGTTTTTATAAAAATCATAACCGTTACGTCCCTGATTAGAATATCTCTACAGACATAAATATATAGGAAGAAGATAATTGTAGAGAAGATGGCCGTGAAGAGAGTTTTGAAACAAAATTTTCCCGAGTCGTGAGGCACATTTCTCGCTCGGTGGAACTCCCGATCGCTTTTAAACTCTTAAGAGATCTGCTATTAGAAGTAATGTTTGTGTCACAAACTAGGTCTTATTTTTTTTAGAGATTTATTAGAAGAAGTTCCGGAGTTTTCCCATATGTTTTGTGATTTTAATACACTATCTAAAACGTAACTTATCTTTTATTGGGCTCTACATATATGTGTATATACATACATATATATATATTTATATAAAATACATGAAAAGAGGCTATTCGAATCACAAAAGTCTCCTAGTCCGCATTATCGACTAATATCATCCTCAGGCAGTTACAAACGCATTGAAAACGTGACAATGTGACAGCTACCCCCCATATACATAACTAATTTTCGTCATGTGATTCAACTTTTAATTTGGCCAATATGTGTTTAAAATGAATCCCAATACGACTATGATATTAATGGATATCCCTAACAATTACAATACCGATATCGATAGCATATTGGCAACAATGATATAAAACAATAAACACGAGTAGGACGAATATTCTCTGAATTCGGAAAAACTGTTAATTCCATTGCCTTCAGCCGGAAAGTATGCACATAAAAATGATAACGGCCTTTGTAATGTGTTATTTATGTGGATAAAAAATGGTTGCACAGCTTTCAAGATCACAATGTGGCTAGAGACACCACACAGTGGAGGGGCGCAGCCAAAAATACCTAAATTCAGATTTCAGCTAAGTATGTATGTATGTATATGTGAAAATGTATTATGTATACCAGCTCAACGAATAATATTCTAGATAAGATAATAACGATAATCTCAAACTCAAATATTTTCTAAACAATAATTAGTTGGGATTTTTCCTAAAAATTGTAAAAAAAGATTATGTAAAAGTTTATACTGCCACGAATTTGGGAACTCTTAAATTTTGACAATATTATGGTGGCCACCATAGCTGAGTGTGTAGCGTGAGAGCGGGTTCGAAGCTTAGCTGGGCAAGTAGCATCAACAATCATAGACGTTTTTTTCTGCCCCTCGGCAGGCAATGGCAAATCTCTGAAGTTATTTCTGCCATGAAAAGGCTTCTCACAAAAATCGTTTGACGTTCGGAGACGACGAAAAACTGTAGGTCCCTCAATTTGTGTAACAACATCAAGCCGCACAACACACCACAAATAGTACGAGAAGTTCGGTCAAACATTAAGCTATGATGTAAGCGCCAAATTATTATATATTTTATATCTCATTTGCGTACCATGTGCTTCCATTAAGTAGGGCCTAGTACTACTACCGACCAATGTTCTGATGATGGTGGGCGGTCAGGTCAGTTTGTGTCAGGGTTTTGGGTCTTTTCGCACTAATACTTGGGCAGATCTGTTTGATAACTAAGTAGGTGGGTTCTGTTGCCCATTTTGCATCACGCACAGTATTTACAGTGAGCAGGTCCGGTCCCTTGCCTTGCGAGCTTGTCTGACGCAAAGTTTTCAGGAAAGCCGCTAGCGTTAATATTTTCAACGTCGCTTAAAAGTAAACTTTGGAAAATAATTCTTATTGGCAACGGGAAAAATATTTATCTTGGATAACAGTTATCCGACAACTAGCCAAATAAATGTTGGGGTATAATTCTTAGGCTTGATTTGACCTTTATTATAATAAAATTAAATGGAATATACAACTGAAAATACGAAAAAGTTCTAATAATTCTATTTAAACCGTTTGGAGTTTTGATGGAAAATTTTTGTATTTTTGTTTTGAAAGGAACCAAAAAAATCTTTGTTTAGGGAATAGAGACTTATTGAGCCACTCTCGTAAACATAATACACGTGGCTTAACTGGCAATCAGCAGAAATCAAATCATTTGACGTGGCACTAAAATGCGGTTTCCATTGAGTGGGTGAATAAACAAACAAGAAATATAGTTCGCTTAACAATATTTGAAAAGTGTTGAATAAATCAATGGGAAATACAAAAACATACTACATAGCTTAGCATATCAATGTAATCAATAAATTTTGTAGCCACTAATCGTTAATGTCGACAAATATCTCGTAATGGGAGAATTTGTGTGGGAAAGTACGCTAGAATGTAAAATGTAATTACAATATAATTCAAACCGAACAACAAATAATAATAAAGAACAAACATTGAGCAAAATAGCACAATGCAACCGCAAAGCCGCGCGGTGGGGGTGCACTTCCGACTGCGTCAATGAAAAAAGGCAAGAAGATGGAGAAGGTAGGTAGTTAGATAGGTAGATAGTATCGGGTGTTTTTTTACAGGTTTGTTTTTCGAATAGAGATAAAACTGGCATTTTGTGGTCAAATCTGGCAACTCTAATGTCATTTATGTTCAGTTTGGTTTGCCATTTCATCATGAACAGGTTGACAAAAGAACAACGCTTGCAAATCGTGCAAATTTATTTCGAAAATAATGGTTCAGTTCGCGAAGTTTACCGCGAGCTCCGTCAATTTTATGGTCGACATAATCGTCCATCAGAGCAATTAATTCGGTTAACCATGGATCGTTTTCGCACTACGTTTACTCTATGTGATAATACGCATCCGCAGAGACGTCGAACAGTGCGCACCGAAGAAACAATTGCCGCTGTAGAGCAAAGTGTTGAAGAGGACCCGAATGAATCGATTCGCCACCGTGCACAGCAATTGGAGCTTTGTCCATCAACTTTATGGAAGATTTTGCGCAAAGATCTTGGCTTGCGACCTTACAAGATCCAGCTTGTGCAAGAATTAAAGCCGCGAGACCATGCAATGCGTCGTGATTTTGGTGTATGGGCCGAAAATGAGATTGATCTCGATGCTGATTTTCATCGCAAAATTTTGTTCAGTGATGAGGCTCATTTTTGGTTGAATGGCTACGTCAACAAGCAAAATTGCCGCATTTGGAGTGAAGAGAATCCACATGAGACCCTTGAAACGCCATTACATCCACAAAAACTGACTGTTTGGTGTGCTCTATGGGCTGGTGGAGTCATTGGGCCATACTTCTTCCGCAATAATGCTGGAGAGGCAGTTACCGTTAATGGAGACCGGTATAGAGCCATGATAACCGACTATTTTGTTCCCGAATTGGATGGCATGAATGTGGATGAGTTGTGGTTCCAACAAGACGGCGCTACATGCCACACAGCGCACGTCACAATCGATTTATTGAAGGAAACATTCGATGAGCGCATAATTTCGCGGAATGGACCTGTAAATTGGCCACCAAGATCGTGTGATTTGACACCATTGGATTATTTTCTTTGGGGATATGTGAAGTCGCTCGTCTACGCCAAAACACCAGAAACGTTAGGGGAATTGGAAGCCAACATTCGTGGCGTTATTGCCGACATACGGCCCCATATGCTCGAAAAAGTGGTTGAAAATTGGACCTGTAGAATTGGCTTTATTCGAGCCAGCCGCGGCGGCCACATGCCCGAAATCATATTTAAACATTAATGGCATAAAATTATCCTTCTTGTGTTTTATTTCAATTCGAAGTTCTATACCCCTAAAAAAAACACCCGATAGGTATGGCCAGGCCAACCCACAGCCTTCAGCACCGTTAAGTTAAAGAGCGCCACTAATAGCATTTGGCCCAACAAGAATAACTGACACATCTGGCAATTTGTCTTTATTTCTGTCCGTCTACCTGCTTGCCTTACCCTCTGCCCGACCGACAAGCTCTTACGAAAACTCTTTAATTATCTTGTCTCATATTTATGTACATACTATGTATATTTATTCGTTTAGTCTGGCGCATACTTTGGCATTTTTCTAACGACATTCGTCACATATGTATGTAAAAAAATCGAATAGTTGACTATATAAAATCAATATAAAATGCAGTCAACAAAACACACGCACTCATCTACTGCAACGACAAATTTACTACAAATAATGGAAAATTTGGTGTCAGCGAGTGGCGCATTGGCGCTCTGACGTTGCTTTTGACGTTAATAACTTACTATTTTTAGCTACTGTAATTAAAGTGCCACAACAACAAGAATGAAAACTGTGACAGAATGAAAAAACAAAGTAGGTCTTTACTTATTTTTTTTCCAGTAACAAAAATCCAGTAAAAAATTTTCTGAGTGGGGTATTCACAGTACGTTGCGAAATTGGGTTTAAATTGTGCGACCTTTTCTAATCGTAATATCTCTGATGCTGTGGTTTCCCATATAATTATAAACTAAATTTTGTTACACTCGAAGGCACGTTTGTTATTGTCTTCATTTTGCAACATCGCAGCATAGTTGCATTATGGTAACACCAATAAGATCTTCTTTTTTTTTTAATTTATTTGAGCGCAATGGCTGATGAAAACAAACAGAAGAAAATAACAAATTTTTGTCATTTGCAGAGCGTTCAAAATATAATATGAATTATAATGTAAATTGCCGAATTTGCAATTGTAAACTATTGCGAAGATTTTGCGATGACCGCTGGAAAGGTTACTCACTGTTGTATGGTAAAAAAAAAAGACGTAAAATGTAGCCGGTTACATTTTGGAACATATTTTAGAACGAACTGTGAATACCCCAATTGACAACATTTACTCTTCTATTAAAAAAAATACCCCAAAAAGTACAAGAACGCAAAACTTGTAAGTAAATGAAGATTTATGGGCAGCTGATTTCATTTGTGTCGCGAAAGATATAAAATATTATTTATAACTAGTAATGAAGAGTCTAAACTCTAACTTATTTTTTTTTTAACCATTATTAGAGTTGAGCATGGCTTTTGTCCGATTTCTGTAATTTTCGAAATTTTGCCAAATTCGAAATTTTACCAAAATTAGTCAAATTTAATAAAGTAGTTTTGGAGATATATCTACTTTCTCTAAAATGGGATCAGCAGGTTTTCTGAGAAGTGGAAATATCAAAATGAAATGCACCCACCTTCCGCTCTCAATTTCCTCTTTCTTGCAAGTTTTTCGGGAGAAAGAATGTAAAAACAATTAATACAAACAAATATCGACAACGAACACTACTATTATTAGCACAATAATGATATAAGGGGTGTTTTTTTAGACTGATAGAATTTTCGATAGGGATAGCTGTCACTTGACAGCTGGTAAATGACATTTCGTTTTGACATTTCTGTTCAGTAAGCATTGGCAAATCATCATGGAAAGAATGACGCCGCAACAACGTTTACAAATTGTGGAAATTTACTATAAAAATCAGTGTTCTGTTCGACAAACTTATAGAGCACTTCGTGAATTTTATGGTCCACATAATCGAGCACCAGAGCAGCTTATTCATAGAACTGTTGATAAATTTCGAACATTTACTATACTCGATGAAAAACCAACAACAAGACAAAGAACTGTACGTATAGAAAAAAATATTGGTGCTGTAAGTGATAGTGTTGGAGAAGATCCGAATTTGTTTATTCGCCGCCGTGCTCAACAAGTTGGACTTTGTCCATCCACAACAGAGAAATTCAAAATTGGACTGATCGCATCCGATTCACCAAAGCTAGTCGTTGCGGACATATGCCGGAAATCGTTTTTCAATATTAAATGTAATGAAAATATCTTTCAGTAATGTAAGCTTCAAAACAAAGACCTGCGCATTAATATGTTGAAAATCAATGAGCTGGAATAAAAAATTTGGAATTTTGATGCAAGGTTATTCCCTAATAAAACCTAACCTCGAGCTTAATAAATTATTCAAACATATAAGGCCAAAAATAATAATAATAAAGGTTGTTATATTTTCATAATTTTTTTTGCACGGTTCGAAATTTGTATTTTTAGGAATTTGTTATATTACAAATTAAAGTTTCATAATTCGCATTTGAGTCTCTTTATTTATTTTACAAAGATTTACTATTTTTTCTACGGACTTTTGCTCCGCAATTTGTTTCATTGGTTTACAAATTAAAATCTTATAAAAAAATAACGAAAAAAATTGCATGAAAAACCTCGCGTCTTTGAGTCTCTTTATTTATTTTACAAAGATTTACCATTTTTTCTACGATTTTCCTGGATCTTTGCTGCGCAATTCCTTTCATGATGGGCCAACCCAAGTAACTAATAATTGATATGATATGTGAGAGAACTGGGGGGAAACATATTGATAATACATTTATAAAAGTAAAACACAAGAATGTAGTAAAAAAAAAACTTGCAAACAAAATCAATTGTAAAGTGAAAAATATCAGTTGATACTATCAAAATCGCCAAGAGAGTGGGACCACCAGAATCGCCGTCAGCTTCTAAATTTAGTCCACCGTAGGCGCATTGTGCAATTAACAGCAATATTCGCATATGCGATGCGCTAAAGTTGCTGATAAGAAAAAAGTATACCCTATATACATACATATATCGGTAGAGCTAAGGTATTCATCAATTTTTTTTTTTTTTTTTTTTAAGTTAACACAAATCGAAATACATAAGTACATAAAAAGTCAAATGTGCACATATTTCATAACTACTTTCTTGATTATTATTAATGTCGAAAATTATTAGTGTGCTGATAAGGGAATTCCCCCCATCAACCTTATCGCCGATTAGCGCAATTCATATAACTTTCTTCGGAATTATTTATTTAGTTATACGAAATTGTGAAAACACTAATAAATTTTTACAGGTTAAAAGAAACACAACAAAATAGCAAAAAGCGTGGCAATTTTTACGATAGGCATTTGGCATTTGGCGCATTTAAACCTAGTGGAATTTTTATGTATAAAAATCATTTACATACTTACGTACGTAAAATTCTATGAGCTGTTTTTTCTCGTAAAATCAAATAAATCAAACAACTATTTACGTGTGCGATTTTCTTAGAGATTAATTTGTTTTTTTTGTTTGTTTTTATTCCTTTTGAAATGAGATGCGAATAGCAGCTCTCAATTGTTAAACTTAGTACAAAAAAGTTGAATATTTCATTCAGAAAAAAAAAATATAAAATAAGAAAAAGAGTTAACAAGTATTTTGACTTCAGCGATCCAAAAAGATTTAAGAAGTATTCAAATATGTAGCTAACATTTAATTTTAACATGATTAAATTCAAGATGAAGTCGATATTTTTTAACGGGTTAGTCTTGAAAACTAGTCAGAATTGGAAAAAATATTTTACTGAGCATAGTCACAAACTTATTTCCTTTTTACCGTTATGCTTGGCTTTCATTAGGCCAAATTTGACGTCAAATGTTATCAATTTTGAATGGAAACAGGCAAAATTTTGACATATGTATGTAAGTATATCGATCCGACGCCAATGCAAAATTATAAAATTTCAGAATGTCGGCATTTTGTGCCATATTTTGTCGTAAAATTTTTTACATAATGAAAGCCAAGCATTAACCTATTAAAATTATATTGACAGTACTAGCAAAGAACGTATGTAGATTAGAAAGAAGTTGCATGCCATCCCGCTATTCCTCTGACAGAAAATCTAGTCACCAATTTCACCATACCAGAACTAATTTGACTTTTGTTGATTGATATTGGAATCTGATTAGATCCAAATGGTTTCTGGTGCGGTGAAACCGGGCGAGATAGTACATATCTTGCCCATAGGAAACGAAACACGATGCCGTAATTGAAACAAATTGTACGAGGGTTGCCTCTTATCTAAGTATTGAGATAGACAAATAAAAATATATACTTATTTATAATCGGAAATGGTTTTATTATTTTTCTAAATATTTTCCATTTTAAAACATCTAAAGGAAGTTTATCGGATGACTGATACATTTTTTGAATGCTCAAAAACGTTTTTGTTAGAGCTGATGTTTATGAGATTGCACTGGCGTGACGAAGAATGACCACTTATGACAAACGAATGGTTCTCCAGATTGAGAAATAGCCGTTATATGTTGTTCTAATGGGACGGTTGCGAAATCTTGCAATATCGGACCACCGACAACATTTTGGTTTCTGTCATGACCTTCACAAAATTCGTCGAAAGTCGAGGCGGGTTGAAAAGCACACTGCTGTTGGTTTCATCCACGTAAAAAATCATTCACAATTCGCCAAGGCGAGTTCATACTAGGTTATGTTGAGCGTGCAACAACAAAAATCTACACAAACAAATTATACGCGCAATGACAGTAAGAATCGCAGGGTATTACAACAAACACACAGTTTTGACATTTAGTCCAGCAAGCGAATTCGAACAGCTATTTTCTCAACATCACCTTATATGAATTCGCCTTGCAATTTACGAGTACATTTTTTACTTTTTTCAATAAAACTAAATTTTCAAATAGCACTCATATGATAAAACGTTCTGAGTACGTTTAGCATTAAAATTGTCAAAGTTTACGATGACAATGTCAGATTTGACATATTGCTATTAATAATGCCATATCTCAATAGTTAAGCAACTACCCTCGTACATATGTATAACAAACAGTAGACAACAACAAATTGGTGTTCAAACAAAGTGGACGAAAAAAATGCACAAAAATTGTTGCCATGGAAGAAAAATCAACGTCAGAAGAAATTATCACTTATACTACAAATAGCACAAACAAAAAGCACGCAAAGTATTCCAACAATATGAATTTTATTAAACAACAATAGCTAACAACGCTATTAGGTGCTAATTATATAAACAAATTTGCATTTAAAATATATTAATGACAGATTATCGAGAATATTTCACGAGCGCCTTTAGTTGCCCATTAATTGTTATTACTTTATACATATCGTCACATATGTAGCAAGAGAGCGTGTTTTGAACGAAAAAACCTAAATCATTCAAATCAATTATGTAATTTGAGAAGCGTAAAGCACTTTGGAACACCTGCCAATTTTGGAATGAATGGGAAGAAATAAGGGGCGCAAAAAACGAAAAAAAAAACAATCCCGTTAAACGGGTGGTAATCGCAGGCGTTCATAAATTGATTTGTTGTAGTTTTTTTTTTTTTTTTTTTGGAATACCAGAGTAGCGCCGCCTACAGGTCTTTGTCGCGGAAGTGCTAATGTTATAAACATCCCCCCCTTCAATTCGTCGAAATTTACAAAGTGGTCGGTGTGTGTTTTATCGCTGACCGCTGACGCAAAGGGAAGGCAAGGCAAGGCAACTGCGCAAAAATGTAATGCGTTGCCGCATTTGCCCCCTTTTTTTGTGTGTTTAAAAGTCACGCGCTACATTCGAATGATAAACACATGCAAACATACATACATACATTGAAATACATATAGAAAAACAATAACAACAATGAAAACCGTCAAGTGATCGCTTGTAGCGTTGAGTTAACCGCAAAACCACTCGCACTAAAAATGCAAAGGCAAATATGAAAGAAAAAATTCCTAAACAACAAATTTTTTACAACTGGAAAGTTAATTATCTACTATAAATAATTGTTTTGCGTACGAATATTTCAAATAAGGAAGGAATGTATGCGCTAATTTTGTGTGCAATAAATGCGCGGAAAATGGCAGAAAAGGCAAAACAAAAAAAAAAAAGGCGCAAAGCAAAATTCCAAGGAAAATGGTGGAGCCAAGCCGAACTTCATGTTGGAGAGTTAATGAACTGCGTGTGTTGTTAAACTGGTATGATGAAGTTTTTTGCTGGAAGCGCTGGTTGAGGGGCTTTCAACACTTTCTAGCTGTTGACAAGAGTTCAAATTAAGCCAATAATCCGAAACAAAACCAAAACAAAAGCAAAAAAAATAGTTTTGCATTAATCCACTTTGCACTCTTAAAAATTGAAAAATTAAAAACACAAACGCACATTCTGCACCACAGTGTCCATGTGACTAGCGAAGTTGCATATAGTACACTGTGTCGAAAAAGTTTTCATGCAGTGGTTGTCATTTTTAATAATGTAAGTAAAAAAAACATTGAACAGTTCAGCAAATTTCCAACAAAATTACAGATTTTTAGGCATTTTACGATCTTAATACATTTAATACACTCCGTGGCAAATTACAAAGCCTCACCATATAAACAGATTTTCTCTTTATTTATTTTTTCTTAATTTAATTTCCGTTACTTTTCACTTAAAATACATTTAATTCTCTAACAAAAAACAAATAACCAAGTAAAAAAACTAAAAGAAAATACAATGCATTTTCATTACAATTTACAAAAAACTTGTAAATTTTTTCGAGTACTCTATTTTCGAAATTTTTATTTTAAAAAGGTTGAAATTTGTAAGAAAATTTGTTAAATTATTTTAAATTTTGTATTTTGAAAATTATTAAAAAGAAATTGTCGACTTTTTTTGAGTATGCTGATTTTGAAAATTTTGGGTTTAAACATTTTGATAAAAATTGTTTATATTATTATACATTTTGTATAGTTTGAAACTTGCGTTTATGTGATTTTTCGTGAATTAAATGTATGTTAATTGAAAGGTAACAGAAATTAAATAAAGGAAAAATAAATTAGAGAAAATGTGCCAATACATAAAAACATCAAATTAATGCAATTCACCACTTATGTTTATTAAATTAATTTCAATATTTTTTTTTAGAAAAGTATAGGTCATTCCATAAAATAAATTTTTATTTAAATAAAAGTTTTAAACGTTGTACGAAATTTCCAAAATTCAACAAATGTAAAAAAATTGTCACAAAACTTTCAACCTTTTTGATCAGAATTTTTAGAAACTTCGAATGCCCACTTTGTTTTTTGTTTGTAGCTGCACAACACCGTTAGCAAAAAAAAAAACATATCCAAATCCCGAAAATTTGCTGCAAACAATTCTGATTAAAAAGTTTGAATATTTTATGACAATTCTTTTTTTTTTTTTAATTTGTTGAATAAATAGTAAATTTTTGTGCGAAGTTTGAAAGTTTTATTTATATTTAGCACTTGATATTTTTTTTTTAAATTTGATCGTTGTTGTTTATAGCAAACAGTTTTGAAGTACTAATGGAAATTTTCTGAACTTGTCAAAATTTTGTTACTTCGATTCGCCACGGGAATTATATTTTTATACGTCAAAGATTTGGCATACAAATTTGGAATACAATTTCACTTTTACGATAACTTTTTCAACTCAGTGTATATACTATAAAGAGAAGCGTGACGCCTGAGGCGCCCGTGCAGTCGATTGCCGGTCGATCACACGACACTCATACACTTTAATCAGATGACAACAACAGTGCGCTGATGGGCGATCACAAGAGTTGAGTTCAATAAATTCTCAACGAGCAAATGCCAATGACAAGGCAAAACGGTTATTGTAAATTTGCAAAAAAGAAACCACCAACAAAAAATAATGTAAAACAGAATAAAAAGGCATGAAGAAAATAAAAAATTGAAAACCGTAAAATTAGCCAAATCGAATAAAAAAATACAATGATAGCCGTTAAAATCACAGTCAAGCTTAAACTGGCATTAAGCAAAAAATAAAATAAATAAATAAATTAGAAAAAATATAAAACAAATATAAACGCTAATTACAATTTCACGCTGTAGTCCAATGCATTTTTTACGTGACACGTAGCTGTATAGCATAACACAAACATAAACTTCAAAACGTTTCCAACTCGAGTGAGTAGTAGTAGCCGTTTTTATGATTTCGCCATTAATTTTTCGCACACTTTCACTTGAAAATTTCAAGTTTGCATTAAAATTCTTCTACTTTTTTCCACTTTAAATTTCTTTGCAATCTTTGCACCTAACGCAATTCATGTAAGTTCTCTGCGTAAGGTAAAATATCAGCAACGCTTTTCTATATAATGTTGAAAATTTCCGAAACGCGCGCGCAGCTTTTTGACGCGTCTTTTGCGTGGTGCGTGGATATACCGCCGGAAAAACGTTAAGTCACTTTAAACGTCGCCGAACAACTGAGCAAAGGCAACGAAAATAAATGTGAAATTTATGTGACTCGCCCGCCGCCCGCCGCCCCTAACCCCCAACGCCCCAAACGCCGCCGCCGCCGCTGCTATCGCTGTCTGTTCGTTGTTGCTTTCAGTTCTATTTTTATTTAAAACTTTTCTTTTGTATTTGTTTTAGTTTGCACCACAGCGATATAGCCGTTGCTGCTTGGTTGGTTTGGGGAAGCAACGCAGCAATGGGGGGCCCAGCTTTTGCGCGCAAGTGGTTGTGTGGTGAGCGCGAATACGGTACACGAGCAGCAGGAGCATGTGAATGGCGCCGAAGAGCTAATAGTGAACGTACCAGAGAAGCGTGCGATAGGCGACGAGTGGGTCGGGAGGCGTACCGCATGGCCAGTGAATATAAATACGAACCTTAATGGCACATGTAGTAATTCGAAATTCGTCAATGACTAGAGAGGATTGCAGTGGGGCTGCGGAGTGCCACATATTCAGTGCTAGCGCCTCGAGTAGGAGCGTCGACCGCACAGTGTGCTGAAAGTGAGTTAAAGGTTGGACGCTAAACGTTCTTTGTTACTTGGCATGATTGCGTCAGAAATATTTATCATTGTGGAATATTTTTTTTAGGTATCACTTTATTCGCCTGAAAAACTGATAAAATCCAGGCGAATTTATATTAGGTGGTGTTGCTAGAACAGCTGTTAAAAAATGGCCTTCAGCTGAAAAAAAATTAATATACTTAAAATGTGAACGCGCCAAAGCTGCGACATTTAATATTTACTACCAGAAAAAAATTAGAAGGCTTTGAAATCACAAAAACGTCTCCGCTTTTTTTTGGAAATCTTTAGCGGCAGTGATTTTTTACATCTTTTACGGCAGAAGCGTATAACGAAAGACACGACATAAGGCTTATAGTATGAGAAAAAACAAACATACATATTGAGGTAGCATTTCGACTTTGTTTAGGACCATTTACTATTTCCTCTTTCGGTAGTTCCATACTGGTTGGCCTCTACAACTACTACTACTCCTACCTCTACCACCACAGAAGTTTTAATTTCCTTATTCAAATCATTATTATCTCAAATTCTTTAATTTTTAATAACTTTATATGTACGAAGGGTTTAGAGCTGGCAAAAAAAAAGGGTTAAGTTACTGGCACGTGGCAGATTGCAAACCAAAGTAAAACCTATAAGAATTCGCAAACTTATGAAGAATAAATGGATATGTGGATTGTGTAAAGTTTATTCCAAAATGTAGCCGTGGTTTTCTTGTTTCCGTACAAAACAGAAATGACGCCGTCACACTCGAAGGTAGGGGTTTCTCAGCCTACATTTTAGAACATCGCAAAAGGGCTGCCTTATGACAACACCAATCAAAGTTTTGGAAATCTATCGGAGAATTCATCTGGTTTCTATTTTTTAAATTTTATATGAGCGTAATGGCTTATAAAAACAAAACATCATATGTATTATAAACTGCCGAATTGACGCAAGTAGATAGAAATGTCTGGCAACACCAGTAAACTATTGCGACGATATTGCGATGCCAGCTGTTGTAGTTGTTGTAACATCATAAAAAATTCCCCGTCAAATTTTGGGGAATGCTGCTGAAGTAACAGTCCTTGGCCGAATATAAATCCGGGTCGTTCCGGTGCCGTAGAACCGGCTGTTTGCTATTAACCCTAGATGGTTATAGCTCGTCGAATCGACTACGCACTCTCAATCTTTTTCACATAACTTTTTTGGGGTTGCTTTAATTGCTCTCATTTTTTCCACAACGTTAGTTGCTTAAGAGAGCTTGCAGTGAGCAGACGTACGCAGCGAAAACCTGTTTCGAAGATAGAAATGTGCGGTGTGTATTCGTCGTATCGACGAGTTATAACTTTAGTGTGACTTTTTGAATTTGTATGGCCTCTTATGTTTTTTATTAGTTTGTTTAGTTTTTTTTGTAATGAGTTAGTATTGTTATTTTCAGGTTATTTATTATATTTGTATTATAAAACAGCAATATGAGCAACAAAAAAAGTCTTACGGAATCAGGCATTGAAGAGTTTTTGTTACATTGTGACGATGATGATTCCAGTGATTTGGATAATTTTGGTTTTGAGGAAGTCGATTTTAGGATGAAAACAGCGGCGCAAACGCAGATCAGTCTGATTTTATAGTCGCTGGAGAAGACGACGTTCCTCTTCAATGTTTTAAGTTATTCATAACTCCAGAAATTATTGCAGAGATTGTACAGTGGACAAATGTTGAAATCGGGAATCGTTGTAAAAAAAATAGCACTATAGAAATGCAAATGCGTGAGACTGACGCATCAGAGATCTATGCAGTAATTGGACTTATTGTCCTTACGGCTGTCAAAAAAGACAACCATTTGACAACAGAAGAGCTTTTTGATTCTACACTTTCCGGTACGCGCTATGTATCTACAATGACCAAAATGAGATTCAAATTTTTGATGTCCTGCCTTCGTTTTGACGACAAAACTGTAAGATTGACAATGAACCGATATAAGTTTGCTCCCATAAGAAAAATTTGGGAGCTTTTTATCGAAAAATGCCGCCAGAACTACGTGCCCGGCTTATTTTTAACCATCGATGAACAGCTTTTAGCTTTCCGAGGAAAGTGTTCTTTTCGAATGTACATACCGAATAAACCAGCCAAATATGGTTTGAAACTACTGATGATGTGTGACAGTGGTACCAAATACATGTTCGACGCTCACCCATACCTGGGAAAAGGTTCTAATACAACGAAAATGCCTCTAGCAGAATATTACGTAAAAGAGCTGACAAAATCTGTTCATGGAACCAACCGAAACGTAACAATGGATAACTGGTTCACATCGATTCCACTTGCAAAATCATTGCTTCTTGAGCCGTATAAATTGACTATTGTTGGCACTTTACGGTCAAACAAACGAGAAATTCCGAAGGAGATAGGCAATGTTAAAGGGCGGAAACCTGGAGCTTCTATGTTTTGTTATGACAACGAGCTGACCTTGTTGTCATATAAACCAAAACCGAAAAAGCTTATTTATCTTTTGTCAAGCTGCGATGAAGAAGGAACAATCAACACAGAAAACGGAAAACCCGACATGGTTAATTTTTATAACCAAACAAAAGGCGGCGTTGACACTTTAGACCAAATGTGCAGCGTGGTGTCCTGTTCGCGCAAGACCAACAGATGGCCGATGTGTTTATTTTATGGAATTCTAAACATAACATTCGTAAACTGCTACGTAATATATACCCACAACATGTTTACAAAAGGACAAAAGCCAAAAATTCGTCGAGACTTCTTAAAAGAGCTTCATGAATCGCTGGTGACTCCAATTTTGGAAAAAAGGCTGGAAACACCAAACTTGCGGTTCTCCCTGAAAGAGAATATTCATAAAATTATTCCTACTGCACAAGCAGAAGCTGAAAATGTTGAAGCGGAGCCAAAGAAACGCAAAATATGCCACTTCTGTCCATCAAGAAAGCGCAGGATGACAAAGTCTGTTTGTAAGAAATGCTCAAAAAGCGTATGCGGTGAGCACAAAGTTGAGCTTTGTGTCTCATGTATGAAATGAGGCTTTTTCCATTTTTTGTTTTTACTTTTATTTGCTTCAATGTATTATCTTCAAAGTCTGTGCCTGAAATAAGTCACTTTAGTTTAAGTTTTTTTTACTTATTGTTTTTTAAAATGTTAGTTCCTTAAAAAAAAACAAAAAAAGAGGCTGAAAAATAATACAAAGTTTTATTAGAAAAGAAAATTATTTTTATATAATATATTTTTTTATTACTTTTAAATAAAAAAAACCTTACTAATAATGATTTTTGTGTATTTTTACTTTAATAGTTCTCTTGTAGGAATTTTTTAAAAACAAAGTTCGTCGATTCGACGAATTATAACCGTAGTGTAGGGTAAAAATATTATAACCATGTAGGGTTAAAGGCTGTTCACAGTTTCAAGCTAAAAAAGTCGCAAAAATGGAACGAACTGTGCATACCCCAATGGTTTCAAATCATATAGGAAAATGTTAAGAACTCAATAAATTTTATATACATATGTAAAGTTCATCAGCTACACTGTCCAGCGCTTGGCGCTAAACGTCACTGCCTATCGACACAGACGGCCAGTCAACAACACAACTCATGTAAATACATAAAAAAAAAAAAACTAAACACACGTAGAATTCTATAGTATGTAAACTTTGAGCAGCGTTGAAATGAGCGAATGAACTGCAAAGCGAAGCGTACGAACAGATGAATGAACTAGCTAATGTTCGGACAGACATTTATTGTAATATTAGGCCTGTTTATTTGTAACCGACTAGCAAAAGAAACGCTCCAACTCGAATAAAATTTCCGTTAATTGCAAAATCAACCCTGTTGGCATCTTAGCTGGCAAATTGTTGGTTGATTTGGGTATAGTACAGTGTTTTGTAGATCATAAGCAACAAAATTTAATATAATACTTTTTCACACTTATGTTTATTAATTTATTTTCTATAATTTTTTACAAAAGTATAGCTGATTACATAGCATAAACCATCTAAATACGAGTCTCACACTTTCTAAATTTTGAACTTTTTAATTTAGATTTTTCACATAATATAATTTAAGCAGTTTTGTTTGCCAACTCAATTTCAATAGGCCCGTTTCTTTACAATCGAGTTGCAAACGAACTCGATAAAATGATATCCGACTTGAGATGTAGTGATTGGAACGTGAAAATTTCAGTTTAGTGCAGCGGCTTCAAACCACCGATTTTTTGCATGTTTTTGATCTAAATGACATTGAAAATACGCTGTTAAACGATTAAAGTTGTTTCTGGCTTCGTTTAGGGGTTATGGAGCTTCAGACACGCCCGCGCGCGGCCTCACTTTATCACGTTCTACATCTTTAAATGCGTCTCCTGAAAAGTCATATTTTCGTGTACAGAGGGCGGGTGAACAGTTTTGAAAAAAACTGTTGAAGCAATTGACTTATATTTTGCATTTTTTCTTCAGAAAAATTGTCGCTAAAATGTCCCAGAATTTTGTTTTTAAATCTCTACCGGAACGATATTTACAGTCATTATTAGCAAAAAAAAAACAAAAAAAAACAACAGGAAAAAATTCTTTTTCGACAAAATTTAACATTTTCGACAATTTTTTAAATTTTTGAAAAAGCTTGTTTGGCGGCATAGAGAAAGGGATTAAAAATGATGATTTAGCTCATGTTTTTGGTTCAGATTATCCGAACTCTCAAGGGCAGAGTCAAGGTCACATAACTAAACAGTAAGAAAATTTTGAAAACAAACAAAAAATCCTGTCAATAACAGAAAAGTTATTAAACGAAATGAAAAAAACCGAGTTAAGAAATCTTCAGTAGTTTTCCTACAATTAATTCTCACAAATAGGTTTCGAAAAGGTGCCGCTACAAAAAGTTTTACAAATTGATGAGGGTTTTGTTTTTGAAATTTGTAGAATTTTTGTGCATTTCGCTAAAAGTTTGCAACTTTTATTTACATATATTATTCATTTTACAGAAATAGTTATACTTTTAAACAAAATTATTAAAAGTAAGTTAATAAACATAATTTATATTTATTATAAAAATAATACATGAATAAAAACGGATTAGGCGTTGCATTGAAATGTCCTATATATTTTTGTAGAGGGCTCATTCACAATAGCGCAGTGTTTTTTTTTTACTTTACAACATTGCATCTAAGGTTGGATATCATTTGACGTCTTGGCTCAACTCGTATCATTTTCCGAGTATGCTACTAAACAAACAGATCTTTTGTATTGCCGCAAAGTGGAGCGACAAAAACAAAAATAGTGTCGCAGGGAATCAGCACTTGTTGGTCTTATGCGCCCTATTCGTCACACTAGCCCTTTTTATCGTAGGTATATATGTATACATATGTATATTATTTCTTTGTCTTCATGCATGTGTATCTAATATATGTATGTATATAATAACATAGTATATATCTATATTGCGGTTGATAATGCTTATCATTGTTTTTACCATATCTTTTGTGGGTAGGTCGGCACTAAAAGACAGCTCATAGCAAAATAATGATTTTTCCACAAAGATACAAAGGCACACAATCCCACAAAAGTAATATCGGAAGCGAAAATAAGTGCATTTATCATATCTCAATTAACAGGAATGTGATTTGATAATTTTTTCTTGTTTTTTTTTTTTGCTTAGTGTTATTTGAAGGTTATGCCGAATGTGAGTGCATGTATAAAGTAAAGCTAGATTTTAGGCATGTCAATCAAGATAAAGCAAGTGTGCAGAGAAGAAGTGCACGAGGTACTACCGCCAAGTTTGATGATTAAAATTCTCAAAAATTTCAATGGCATTGCATTTACTTAACATTGAATTAACAGCTATGAAAATGTTGAACAGACAAGACAAGAATTAAGTATATAAAAAACAATACTCACAAATGCATAAATCAGTTGGTTATTGACGTTTTGATATGATTTATATCACGTCCAATGAGCTTTGCTGATGTCTATCAAAGTAGAGATTTAAAGCTATAAAAAATTCGCAATATTGCGGTTGGTTAATGAGTAAGCTATTGAAAATAACAATAACAATAACCATTTAGATATGGAAAAGTTATGTATAATAAAAGGATTGGCGAGTTACATCATACAGCCCGATGTTTGGACGATCTTCTGCTACAGTTTGTGGTGTGTTGTACCACAAATTGAAGGACCTAAAGGTTTACGCCGATTCCAAACGGCACATGATTTCTTTGAAAAGTTTGTCAGAAATTGACATTTTTTTGTTTGAATGTTAGATACTCGACCGAAATTTAAAGTACGGCGACAAAAAAAGTTTCAAATAAAACTGTGTTCATTAAATGGCTTGTAACACTTTGAGAACCGATGCATTGGTCCTCAAAGTGCTACATATGAAGAGTACAGTTAGTGCGGTATTTAAATAGTTGACTTTTTTGTTTGACAAATTTGATTCGAATATACTTTGTATGCGTAACACCGTCACTAAAACAAATGATGAAAAATCAGTGGCTTTTTCAGCAACTTCACATTTGAAATTTTTTATACTAAAATCTAATTGGCTACAAAACTTTATACTACTGTTTCAAAAAATTCGAATTAGAAAGTTTCCAACTTAGAAAAAACGTTGGCAAATTTTTCTAACTTTTGAACAACGTTTCAAATTTAAATCTATTTTTAATTAGAAAACGAGCTAAACTTTTGGAATAACAAAAAAAAAAAAAAAAAAATAGTCAAAACTTTTAAAAAAATATTTCAACTCTCTTAATTTGTACGACACTGTATATGTATAATAGGGTGTATCAATCCCCACACAAAAAAAAAAACTGGTATAAATTTTCTATCGGAATTATAAAATTTTTTATGTGTACTTGAACAGCCGGTTTCAGAAAAAAATTTTATTGAAATTAAAGTCAATATAATTGTAATTTTCATTTTTATTCTACTTTTCATTTAAATTTTTTTCTATTTCACAAAATTTTAATTTTGTCAGAAAAAATGTTTTATATTCATATAAACGAAATAAATATTTTGTTAAACCTGTCCAATCAGTTGACAGACATTTCAAAATCAGAAACCTAAAATAATAAAATTTTAATTAAATTACTTTTGTAAAACCGGCTGTAAGGTTTTCTTCAAAGAAATCTCACTACTAACTATGATTCCGTTAAAAACATGTGCATACATTTTATGCAGACCTTTTACGCTTAACTGTTCTATCATCTGATGTCATTTTTTCTTTAAATTTACAAAAAAAAACATTTTTATTTATATAAAAACTCCATTTTTGGAGATATATTTTTCAAATCGGTCTAGCTCACATAAATTTTAACATTTTTCCCAAATATTTTGACGGAAGTCTTAAATCTAAACAACCACGCGTGCACCTAAGTTCGCGAGCGAGAGGTAAAACTTCTTTGTGGTAGTAGAAATTAATAAAAGTAGTCGTAGTAATTAGTGAGCATTAGTAAAAATAGTGTTAGAAGTTATTAGTACAATTAGTAAAAATAATCGTAGGAGTTAGTAAAAATGGTGGTAGAAATTAAAAGTACCATTAATAAAAAATAGTGATAGAAATTAGTAAAAGTAGTGGTAGAAATTAGCAGCCATAGTGGTAGTAATTAGTAGTAGCATTAATAAAAATTGTGGTAGAAATTAGTAAAAAATAGTAGTAGAAATTAGTAGTAGCATTAATAAAAATAGTGGTAGTAATTAGTAATAGCATAGTCGTAGAAGTTAGTCAAAAAAAGCGGTAGAATGTAGTGAAAATAGTGGTATTGTTGATAATTAGTAGTAGAAGTAGTAAAAATAGTGGCAGAAATTAGAGTAGTGGTAAAAATTAGTAAAGCGATTCTGAAGCCACTTTCGTTACCCGATGTAAAAAACCACTGCAGCTAGAGAAGTTTAACTTGAACAAGTTTTATAATTTCGTTGGAAACCCGAAAACTTTTCTGGCGCGCCACCTTAATGTACATACATATGTATGTATGTATACACTTTCGCTTTATGAACAAATTATGTCATCAGATTTATCTCGCGATGAGAATCATTTTGATTTCTCTTCTGGTCCTTATCAACAAAAACTTTCCGCGCGATCTATCCCTCTCACTCTGCCCTTCAGAATATAATGAAGTGAAGCGAGTGAGTTGTCGCTTCTTTATCAACTAACGTCGTTTTTGTTCCATTATTCGAAGTTTTTTTTTTCAACCATTTAATTTTTCCGCCCACCTCGAGCTCGCGCATGTTCCGCCTGCCTCTGGGTTCAACCTAACTTCGACTAGTAATTCGAATATCCTAGGAGTCAATTTGCTAAGTTTAGTCGACTTCTCAGCGCACAGAGTCTTAACAAAATCTACAAAATGATTGATTCGCACGCTGGTAGCGGTTTTCCCAAAACACGACAGCCGGTAAGCTGCTCAAAAAGAGCGCAGTTCTTTTTGATATAACAGAGTCCCTGCAAGATTTTACTAAACATCTTCAGTGCGTCCGAGCACGAAATTCCATTTGCAACACAAAATTCTAAACAAACTTGTTGCTCAGTATTCTCAGGGGATTCTCTCGGTGTTGTAAAAAAAATTGTTTGGGTATACTAGATATTTTTCCATAGCAACAAAATTCGCCAACAACAAAAAATCGTTGATAACTGGCATTCTAACTTAGCACTAAAATATAAGAAAGTTATTAGTACGGAAAAAATGTAAGAAACCATTAAATCAATTTACGATTACAGTGGTCGTCCAGTATAACGAACTTTCGGAATAACGAATTTTCGGTTTAACGAACCTCAATATTTTCTCATTGATGTTTCTATATTACGAACGCAAACGATTTTTGTTGTTCGATATTACGAACGCTATTTTTTTATCTTCAATTTCGCGTTCTTTGTAAAAGCAAATTTCCTAAAACCAACGGTACTTTAACTGTTGTATATACATATACATATGTATGCAGTTTGTTCAAGTTGCCATTGACATTGCATTTAACGCAATTCAGTCAGTTCAAAGTATTTTTTCGTGCGGTCGGTTCTATTTCATTTGGTTAATAAAGTGCAATGGCAAATCGAAAGCGTTTGTCACTGGAAAATAAATTGAAAATTTTGGACGATGCCTCCAAGGGCCTTTCTGTTAAGGCCATATCCGCGAAATATGGAATTCCGAAGTCGTCGGTTTGTACAATAAGAAAAATGAAATTTAAAATCGAGGAATATGTTCAAAAAACGCATCGAACGAAATCAGTACGTAAGTCCTTAAAAGAAAGCGAATTTCCTAGAATGGAGCAGGCCCTCTACAAATGGTTTATGACTCAGCGTCAAAACCATATTCCTATTAGTGGTATCGTTTTAAAGACAATGGCGAAAAAGTTTCATTCTAAGTTTTACGAGGGAACTTTTTTTTCCAGTGATGGTTGGATGACTAAATTCAAGAAACGCTTCGGAATACGACTTCTTAAAGAAAGTGGTGAGAAGCTGTCGTCTAATGCAGATAGTGTGAAGCCATTTATAAAGAAACTGGAGGATGTAATAAAAAAAAATGATCTCTCCCACGATGCTATTTTCAATGCGGATGAAAGCGGTATTTATTGGAAATTGCTTCCTGAAAAGACATACGTTCTCCCCGAAGAAACGTCTGCACCAGGAAGAAAGAACACCAAAGAAAGGTTAACATTTCTAGCATGCGCCAATGCATCGGGAAACAAGAAATTACCACTTTTAGTCATTGGAAAATCCAAAAACCCAAGACCTTTCAAAAACAAATTGCTACCAGTAACGTATATGAGCTCGAAGTCTGTTTGGATGAATACTTTCATCTTTAAAAAATGGGTTTTCAGTCATTTTGTCCCACAGGTAGGTTTAAAACGAACGAAATCTTTAGCTGGTGATATTTATTAACTTTTGTTTTAAAGGTTATTGAATTTTTAGAGGAACATAATCTTCCAAAGAAAGCGCTGCTTATCTTGGATAATGCTCCAAGCCATCCACCTGAAAACGAACTAGTTAAGGCTACAGAAGACGGATTGATATGGACAATGTTTATGCCACCTAATGTAACGCTACTGATTCAACCGATGGATCAGAACGCTATTAGGCTTGTGAAACTTCGATACAGAAATAGCCTTTTGAGTAAACTTATTACCGCTGGAACGGATAATATCTCAGAATCCTTAAAACGTATTAATATATTCGATGCTGTATCTCTTTTGGCTTCTTCTTGGGAAAAACTGTCAGAGAACTCCATTATAAGATGCTGGAGAAACATTTTTAATTGCGATTTTGAAGGATTCGATGAAGAAGATAACATACCAATATCAGAACTAATTAGGCGCGATGGCGACAACGTCATTAAATCGACATTGACCCTGGCAGCGGCAGTTTTTCCTGATGTAAGACCTTGGTATTAGTTATATTAACTGTATTTACTTTTGTTTTTTAAAATAATTTGACAGTGTTCAGTTGGAATCGCAGATATTCACGAGTGGAATTGTGATGATGGTTTTGCAGATTCCGATGAAAGCGACAATGAAGAAGATGTGCGTTCCACTACTCATGTAGGCGATGCTGCAAATGAAGTTAAACATGAGGAAGCAATAAGTTGTTTAGAGAAATGTGTTATCTGGGCAGTATCAAACAATGTTGAGTTTTCAAAAGTTTTGGTGCTAAGGGATTTACAAGAAATCGCAGTGCAGAAAAGCTTGGAGATCGTTAAAAAGCAGACGCGAATTGAGGACTTTTTCTTTTAAAAAATGAATAGAATGTTCGAAATTTGTTGTCGTTGAAATAAAGGCAATTTATTTTCTTTTCTTTTTTACTGAATGTTGGTATTTAGCTTTTTTTCAAAGTTGGTGGTATTATATTTAGGTAAAAATATTTACTCGATTTAACGAATTTTTCGATTTTACGAATTAGGCGTACAACATAAGATTCGTTATATTGGACGACCACTGTATATGTGTGTATGTATTTTGACATCGTGTACATATGTATGTAAATATATTGCCGCTAATTATTGTAATTTTTCTGGCGCCTCAAAACATTTTTCACATATCATAACAAAAGATTGCGTGCAGATTGAGTGTGTGATAAAAAAAAAAAATTCCGTGCACATTTTGTGCACCTGTATGATGCGGTATTACTAAAGCAACCCTGCAGGAATAGTTTCTGACCGAATCATTCGTTCAAACCTTTCAATTATTCCCCGAAGTGCGGAAGAGTTTTTTGGTGAATATATTTTTAGGGAAAATGTAAAATAATAGAGAATTCGTTGCATTTAAAAAAATATTTTAATTATTAAACAAAAAAAAAAGAAACAAAAAACACACTGCCAGCAAAAATAAATTATCAAAAACCAACGAGAATTTTTAGCTACTTCAAATCAAACTTGATGTTTCCAGAAAAATATCAGAAAATTACACATTTTATTAAAAAAAAATTGTATTGTCATCCAAAATATACACTTTTTACATCTGCACACTTTTGCTTTTGGAGAAACTAGTTGTCGACATATTTATTCCACTCTGAGAGGATATCACTGAAACATAATTTCAGAATGCCTCAACGGCCGCTTCAGATGTTGAAAAAGGCTCACCAGGCATTTTGTTCTTAACAAACGGGAACAGAAAGAAATCATTAGACGATAAATCAGTTGAATATGAACAATGAGCCATTATTTTTTCTCCTTCAAATAATTAACTACGTTTCCTGTTATATTTTCTTATTTCGACGATAGCTTTGAGAATAAGAAAATTATTCTATCCTTTCAGCATTGACTACTCTTTGATCCTTAAAAGCAACAATAGCAACTGGCTCAATTGGATCAATTTTTTCGATCCATGAACGAACATCGTTTGTTGGATTTGGCTCATTTTGAAACACCCTGTTCGACAGTGTAACCAGATGGTTAAAAAAAAGTTAGGCTAAATTGACTCAAAAAAGAAAGAAAACAAATTTAAGTCGGAAATTTTTGTATAAATTTCCTTTTACAATTTTACCCGCATTCTTACAAAAAAGTTAAATAAAAATTTATTAGAAAAAGGTTATTCTTGTTATTTTAACGGCCTTTCAACTGAGAATGGGTCAAAGTTGTCCATTAATAGGAGTAAGAGGGTTAAAACATAATTAAAAAAAAAAAGTCTCGTTAAATTCTGCTATAGAAGGCTGGGACAGAAATTTTAATTTAAGTCGTTTTATACATGATATTTACGACAAGTTAATTGCTAAAAATTTAAGCTACATACAGAAAAAAAAATCAGACACTGTGGACTAGTACTGTTTTCATAATTATTAGGGTTAATTTCCGTTAAGTAAAATTGTTGGACAGTGTTTTGTTTTTTTACATAATTTTTCGAAAATTAATTTCTTACGTGATTTTAAAAATACTTTATCATATCTCAAATTTTCGAAAAGTATAGTGTGATATTCGTATAAACCGTTCCGGCCAATAACTGTTACTTTTTTCACAGCCCAACTTTGTCAAATGCCGCAAGCGTAGTATTAAAATTTTTGTTTGTTTTGTTTTTTTATTTCATTACTGTGAACAACAAATCGACAAATTAAATTAATCGTTTAGTGTAAACAAATTCTCGAGGATGAAAGCCAAACTATAGGTGGTGAAGGGTCAGAAGGGTGCAACGCCAAGTGAAGTTGGGAAGTCCTTGAAAACCCTTAAAGTTTACGAAATGTCTGCGCATCGTTCTGTTGCGCGATGGAAGAAAACTGGAGACTGCAACAAAAACCGGCCGAAACTCTAAAGTTAGAACTCCAGAAATGGTGCAGATAGTGCGCGAGCGAGTTTGTCGAAACTTTTTGATTTCGACAAGAAAGATCCAAGGCGAATCCATACAAGGTGGTGTTATAAATACAACTACAAAATTGCTATGTATTTTGTTTTTGTTTCTGCGTAAGAGTTGTCAAAATTTAAATACATTTTGTTTTTCCTTTTACGGCTTTTGAAAGCTCATACGCAAAAGCAAAAACAAAATACATGTAGGTAAATAAAAAAAAAATCAAATCAGCTGCTCTTATGCCATCACCTTCTATAAATTCGCCTTGGAAAGATCTTTACAGATTTAATAAAAAAAAGTGGTGAGTACTTAAAAAAATTAGAGCAAAAGAAAGTGAAAGCCACTATTGGCATGCAAGCTGCAGATTTTTTTCTGACGCAAATTATTTTTATTACAGGACAGTCACAAGGCGGCCAATATCCCAACTCATAAAAAGGCAGTTGAACGGAACGAAAACGTATCACCCGTTATGGTATTGGGAGCGATTTCAGAAAGACAAGCTTCCACTCTTTTTTATTGAGAAAGGCGTCAAGAGGCGAAAGAGTTTTTAACGAATCATATGCTGCTTATTTGGGGAAAAAATTCCTCAGAAATGGTACAAGACCTTACGTATTTTAATTCGTCGTCTCTATCAAGACAAAAAAGCACGAGTTTGAAAAATTCGAAATTAATGATTGAGAATAAAATAAAATAAATAAATACAAATAACATATTTTCTTCCCGAAATCCACAGCTGTCATTTTCCCAAAAACAAATTATGTAACAACTATTTGTCGCCACGCTGTAAATATTTGAAATTAAAAAATCCGAGACTGAACAAGAAAAACAAAAAGAGTAACCCAGCAAACACAATGAAAACATAAAAATATTTGAAATAACAAAAGCACCAAGAGCACAATTCATTGTTTAGAATTAATTTACTGCCTACAAGAATTTTAAGTCCACAATCGAAAGCAAGCTAAATTCGCCTAATTCACCATACCAGAATAAATTTGACTTTTGCTGATTGATATTAGAATCTGATTAGATCCAAATGGTTTCTGAGTGTGGTGAATTGGACGAGAGTTCTTGCCACAGGAAACGAAACGTCATGCAACTTCTTGGTAATCTACGTTCTATAATGGCGTTGCATGGCGTCTTTCTTCACCACACCAGAAACCAATTGGATCAAATCAGATTCTAATATCAATCAGCAAAAGTCAAATTTATTCTGATATGGGGAAATAAGATACGATTTTCTGTTAGACGAACAGATTGAGTTTGGTAGAAGCTTCAAAGAAGTTGTATCACTCCCACCGTGACGCTAATAGAAAATCTTGTCTTATTTCATTCACCATACTTGACTTTTGCTGATTACAAAGAAGTTGCATGACGTTTCGTTTTCTCGTCTGCTTCACTGCCCTTCATAGAACCCAATCTAATCAGATTCTGGTATGGTGAAATTGGAGGAGACTGTTAGGGGAAGTGATGCCACTTTTTTGTAATCTACGTTCTTCGAAGATATTAGAATCTGATTTGGTCTAATTGGTTCCTTGTGTGGTGCTTTGCTTCTACCTTAGAGAAAAACATCAGAGCTCGACTCGTTTTATAATTGTTCTCTAATCTAAATGTTTGTGGGGTATCTGGGCACACTGGATAGGCGGTTGTTGATATTTTTCAACGTAGTTATTTATGTAAGCAGATGTATTTGAAAGAAGAAATTACTGATGAAATGGTTACATTTGTTTGAATGACAAAAAATAAAAACCATCTGTGTGTATCTGTAGAATAATTATTTGTAATAGTTAATTAAAGAAAGTGCTGAAAAAGTTTTAGAAACAAATTCAACTTCATATTTTGATGCTTTACGTTTTTCGTTTCGACAGCTCAATGTACGGCGGGCATAGTTATCGATTGTGTTAGAAAATTTCTAAACTATTTGAGTTAGCTCTTAGCGGTTCAACCTTACCATATTTTTATAATATATGCACGCATTTTTTCTATCGCAAAGTTAGTTGAGAAATGCTTTTAGTTCTTGAGTCTTATAAAAATTTAATTGCGAATTACGAAAATTAAAGGAAGGGTTGATGATATCCAGCGAAATTTCAGTGTAAATATTTGCACTATTCCTTGACACAGTGGGTGCGGCACTAAGAGAAATGCTATGCACGTATGCTAATTTTTTGCTACACACAAAAACAAAAAAATAACGACCACACAGAAAAACAAAAACAAACAAACAAAATGTTGGATAAGGTGTCAAAAGGGGGAAAATATACATTTACCATATTTACATAAATAAAGCAGAGAAGTAAATGTATTTCTTCTTCACACAAATCGCAAAACAGAAACCTTCAAGTGCGGTCACAAAATGAATGCTGTTGACGCGTTTGCCATATTCGCAATGACGTTTTGACCGAGCGCGTCAAGGTGAATAAAGGCAAAATAAGGCCAAAAAATATTGCCAGCCAACATATTTTTCGCGTCTCAATTCTTGTTTTTGTTTTTTTTTTTTTTTTGGTATCTGAAATAAATTAAGCGTGTGATGTTCTCGCAACGTTTGGCGATGTCTTTATGGCCTGCGCTGGGAGCGGAAGGGTAGCATGCAAATTATTTCTATAAAATAAAATGAAATATTTAGTGCAGCACAATATTGATGTGGCTATCAACAGCTCATTCATCATAAAACATATCGCTCTTGTGGCATGGCGTTGGTATTCCTACTACATATCAACAAATTGAAATTAAAGGAAAATTATTATGCGTAAAAATCCGCATTGTCAAACATAGTTTGCAAAGTTTTCTTTTTGTACAGTCAACAGTCGACGGTTTTTATATGTACATATGTAGGTACATACATACATATGAAATAAATTGATAGGAACAAAATGTAAGCGGTAAATTAAATATAAAAAACCAAAAATAAAAAACATTTAAAATAAGTTTCAAATCAACGCGAATTTATATAAAGTATATCCGTTATATAGGAAAGAGGGCGTAAGGACAAAAATCAACCGTAATTTTAGTCACTTCAGACTTGATAATTATTGTGCTAGAATTTAGTTAGCTACAAAACTGCAAACTCAAAATGTTTCTAGAAATTCAAATTAAGAAGTGGGAGAATTTATTAAATTTTTATAAATTTTGTACAAAGTTTGAAATTTTGATTTACGAGTTTTTATTTTACGCGAAACAAAATCTCAAAAAAAAATGTACGAACAAGATTCATCATGAACAACCTTTTAAATATTGTAAAAAAAAAATCACCTTGTGGTGAGCGGTTCGAGACACTGTATGTTTCCAAAAAATTCAGTAATGAACATATCTGAAAGCTTCGCCTTTGTTCGGCCATAAAAGTTCCGTTCGGTTTCGGTTCAGCCAAAAAAAAAACCCCCGAAAAATTCAAAAAGTGTGAAAATTTGTTGAATCTTTATAAATTCGAAAGTTCGAAATTTTTCATGTATATTTTTTTATTATACTCGAACCAAAGTCACATAAAAAAAGTACGAAAACATGCATCATGAAAAACATTTTAAATATTCAAAAAAAAAAAAAATTACCAGTGTTTTGAGACACTGTATGTTTCCAAAAACGAAGATTATGTTCGGCCAAAAGTTCCGTTCGGTTTCGGTACGGCAAAAAAGCCGAAAAATAGAAATTAAAAAGTGTAGAATTTTTTGGAATTTTTATTAATATAATTAAAAAATGCACGAAACAAATTCATCTTGAAAAACATTTTACATATTTAAAAAAAAAACACGATACGTATCCAAAAACGAAGAGATGGCAGTCATGAAAATAGAGAACGACCGATCTTCGGCTTCGGCAATGTTCGGGCACCAAAGTTCGGTTCGTCTTCGGTAAAAAAAAAACCTCACTTCGTCCGAGCATTTGACAAATTTTATCAATTTAAAAATGTTATAAACCGCTAGTTTTAATATATTTCTATTTGGAAAAAAGGCAAAAAGTTGATTAAAAAGCAGTGTACATACATACCCACTTTCTTTCATCAGGATTCAAGTCAGTTTTTGGCATGGAACAATAGGATTAAATACAAGTTATACTCGATACCTTTCGTTCGATAACGAGCAATTTTGGTATCGATACTTTTCAATGAAGTTCTGAGTAGAAATCGAAACAAAAAAATAAACGCTTCGAAACTTCATACTTAGGCAAATTTTGCTTCGGAAAGTATACTTACATATGTATATGTATACTGCTGACACTTTTTCAAATTCTTTGTTTTAGTAAAATTTCATTCGTATCATTTTGTTTTTATATCGTTAAAAATAAAAATTTTCATTTTTTTCTTTAATTTTATTTACAATACAATAAGTATTTGGATGATTAAATTTTATATTGTCGTCTGACTGAGTGATTATTTTACTACTTTTGGTGACTGAAAATTGAAACACAAGAAATAGGCAGATGTGTATATTCCTGATGACTAGAAAAGGATAAACATTTTTAATCTCTTTTAGTTCTGTTGGGCTTTTGTTCTTGACTAGAAGACTGTTAAATATAATTATAATATATATATTTATTTACTAGTAGTAAAAGACCGTCCCGCGATTCGATCAACCCATTTTGTATCCACTTACATAAATTACGCATTACAAAGGTATCAAAACTGTTGCCCTTTTGTTATGTATAGTTTCAGGCTGAATGCAATGAAATTAACAGTTTCAGCGATATGTGGTGTGAATTGCATAAAAATCAGAAATACAAACGATTGTTCAGGGAGACGACATAGTCAGATTTGATTAAAAACTGATCACATATTTGATTATTTTAAACACTCATATTTCAAAAAATACTGTCGGATTTCTATTCTTTATTAAATTTTACTTTGCTCTTGAAAAATATAATTTTTAATAGCAAAATTGTAATACATATATCATTGAAATTGTATTAAAAATAATTAATCATTGAAAGAAACTCTAAAAAGGGAAAGGATACAGAATTCAATGATCGCATTTTCGCAGATGTCTCGAATACTCGGACTACGGCTCAGTAGCCCCGTTTTTTTGTTAAATTTTTTCAAATGGCATATTTCAAGTATAGTTTGAAAAATGTTTAAATATAGAGTGATCACAAGTACAGAGTTCCACACTTAGCATGGTTGAAATTAATGAAATATTAGCAAAAAGTGTTTAATATAATCGGTGTTTTGGCCTAAAAATGTGCATACGGAAAATGTTCATGGACAGAAGTGTCGATGCGAGTAGGTATTGATACTTTAGATCTTTAGTATTTTTCATGTACTTACTCCCGATATTACCGGCATGCTATAGTTTCATCCCTAGTGAGTTTTGAAATTATATTTCTCTAAGAATGACTTAACTTTTAGTATGAAATAATTCTAATTGTTATACATACCTATGTTTTTCATTACTTGACTCATCAACTAATTTCACTGAGATGGAGCAAATGGATATACAAATGTAATAACTTTAAATGTGATGCTGTATGGATATATTTCTACCACTTTCTTCCTCCTTCCAAAATGCAACTATGTATAGATAACGGAGCTTTAGATATCAGCTGTTACAACCTTCTTCTCTATCAGCCTTGGTATGAAGCGATTAGAGTACACAAGTCCGTCAAACTGACCAATTAAAGGCCCCTCAAGTGTTTTCATAATACTCACGTTCACTTTCATATACATTGTTATATTGAATATAATAAATAAGTGGACGCACGTAAATTTAATTAAATTTGCCATCGGCACGTTGTCACAAATCCAGTATGCTTTAGTGGATATTTTAACATTCAACACTGCAAAGCAATGACCGCTAATAGCCACAAAAAGCATGCGTGCCCAACAGGAAAATGAGGAAGGCTTCCGTTTGGAGGCAAAATGGAAAGTAGTCGAATCGCTTCTTGTGCAAACTCAAGGCAAATTTAGAAATTAACAATGTTTATTTTTCGTATCCAAAAAAAAAAAGAGGGAAGAAAACTTATCCTTGAAAAGGAACTGGTGTTGAGTTCTGAATTCAATCTAAGAGTAGCCGCGTACAAAGTTTCCCTAAATTGTCTGCCGTCAGCGGGAGAGATTAGTTCTTGTCAATGATATGTATCACATGAAGCGGAATGCTTCACACATTTATCGGCATTCTTACGCCATGCATGGTGAAATTAATATTCGCATATTTCCTAAAGGGTATGCCCGCTTTATGGTCTGCGTAATTACCTCACCTGCTAGCCGCTTGTTGGCAATCTATATACTCGTACACTTCCCTTCATACATATTGATCTAAAATAGAATTCTGTATGCCTGCAATGAATGACGTTCATTAACCTGTTGCGATCGACTTTGTTTTGACACGCTTCTACTCGTATATTAAATCAAAACGATTGCGCACATTAGGAAACATTTAGCGAAGCATGCAATATTGTAATGCTCACACACTTACACATACATACATACATGTAATATATTAAGAAAATATCAGAAACGCAATACAAGGAAGTCTGAAACGTGTTGCTGTTTGTGAAATATCGAATAGGTGAATACGAGAGCAGATGGATAGGTGTCTTTAAAGGAAAGAAAAATATAGGAAAGTTCTTAATCTCCTTTGCGATACATTTATTTCAATGGTGTTCCACCTTTGAATGTGTCCCAATAAATTAATGCGCTTTTTTGGGAACTTTTGAAAATAGGTCTAAGTTTCTAATTCTTTTTTTTTCACAAAGAACTATTTAATTTCTGCGACGATTTCTTTTCCGATTTCGATACCGTTGAATGCCTTATAATTTGAGGATTACTCGATTAATGCAAGCGAATGCAGAAAAAATACAAACGGTTGATGGAATGATTGACCACGGTTAAGACCCTGAAAAAAGCAGCAATTATTTGTTTCGAGTTTTCAAATTCAGCAAAACAGAAAACCCAGTTCTGCCAGAACTGTACCTACTAATTGTTCTGTAGATGTTGAATGGCAAACAATAATTTGTTTGTTGGATATCTTCGAATAATTGAGGAAAACCAATCATCATCCGTTCGTTGCAAAAATGCGATACTCATCCACTACAGCCCAAACGAAAACATATGTAGTTCTAACTTGACACCAAAATGACTCCTTTACCCTTCAAATTAAGAAGTCAATGTGTGCCCAACGTTTTATTTAAAAAGTTTGATTCGAGCTATCTATTTCAGAGTGCCAAAACTTTTTAGAGAACGGGTTAAAACGAAAGCAAAGATATATAGATAACCTTGAAGAATACCTTGGGAAACAATAAAAAGAAATGTAAAAAAGAAAACGGATAATCAAAACAAATGAGAAATTTTTTAAACCGTACACAGAGTGAAAATATAACCTAAAATGCTCTATAAATCAAAACAAAATTTAGCGGATTTTTCTATGATTTTTTCCAATAAGAATCCCTTCTTATTACGAATGGGTATGCATTTTAAATAAAATCAAGAATCTGTAAAACTAAGACGAAAACTTTTCAATGTAATTAAGAAGGTGAACCGTAGAATTAAGATGAGAACTTTTACAATAAATTCTAGTAGATAACCTGTGAAATTAAGATAAAAACCTCTTCAATATAATTAAGAAGGTAATCTTGGTTTTCATTAGAATCTCCACTATATTTTAATAAGTCGAAGATCTTATTAATTTAAAATTATTGACACCTAAATTTTTCTAAAGTAGATTGCAGATAATTAAAATAATTTTAACTACTTATAAATAATTCTAAAAAGTTTTACATATTTGTTTATAAGTTGCCAAATTATGCGTAGCATGGCGCGTGCCATTTCTTGAACAACAATACAAGTTTATTCTAGTGAAAATCTTGCAAATATCGGAGAAAAGTTTTGAATATATTCATATGTGTGTTTTCATATCCTATGTATATGAATCGACTACTATTTAAGCTTTTTTTTTAGAGATAACTATACAAATTGTAATTACTAAAAATTATAAAGTTATCATTACTTTATTAGTCGCTTAAAAAAAATAATCGTATATCGAGACATACATGTTTTTTTGATAAAAAATAAAACTATTTTCGAGTGTTATTTTTCGCTATGAAATAATGATTATTTAGTCAACTCTTATTTTTCGATCATAAACCAACATGATTTTATGAGTTTTATTTATTTCTTCAAAAATAATCATTATTTTTCAATTATACTTTTTTGATCGAAAACAAAACTCATTTCTTTAGTGTTATTTTTTTCTATTAGTAATAATAATCAGTTTCTGATATGTTTTATATGAGCATTTAGGTCGAGAAATTTTTTTTTTTAGTCAACCGATAAAAAAAGCTAAATGGCACTTTTTGCTATAACTTTCTTATTTGATGCCTGATTTTTTAAATCTTTATGTCGCCGGAAAGGTCCCGCTCCGGATTATATTTGACCCTTAAAAGGTTTTGGTTTTGATTTGTACAGCACTAATTTTGGAAATACTATCCATCCATTGTTGTTTTTTTTTATTTTTATACTATAAATCTAACTACAGCTCACGAAAAATTATGAGCACTTTACTAAAAAAAAAAAGTGTTAGACTTTATTAATAAAAAAGTTGTAATGCTTTTAATATTTGTATGGAGTACTGCCGTTTTATTTAACTTTTCATGATCTAAATGAACGAAAAAAAAACTTACACTCCAAAAACAATTTAATCGCCATAAGTGTTCAAATAAAACTGGCCCACACTGATCTTTCTTTCGTGATACGCCTTAATGTACATACGTTATAAATGTGTTGGCATTTTTGAGTAAATTTTTTTTTTTGGACAAGCGGTGTTACGTTTTGAGTTTTCCGATGTGAGATAAAATAACGCTAAAGAAATGAGTTATATTTTCGATCAAAAGACCTAAAATAAAACATAATTTTTCCCTAAACTCACAAAAAAAATAGTCATTATTACTGATCGGAAAATACCAACTCTCAAAATAAGCATTATATCCGAAATGTAATGATTCAAAATCATTGATTTTTTAATCTTAATAATATCATAACTCGTTTTATGAAGTTGCTTTAGAGAGATTTTATATTGGATAAGCAGAACGTGGTTCACACTAGTATGTGGCAAAATAATGTTGCAAACGCCCGCAATAAACTTCACACTCCTCTATGATTCCTATCGATTTATTTCTTCTTTTACATATATGAAAGTTTTTGATAGCTGCGCACTCTTACTTGTTTAATTTTTAATTTATGTAATTTCAAAACAAAACTATAACAGTTAACTCTTTTTTTGTGTTTTGCAAACATTGAAGTTATCGATAAGAAACCCATCCCTTCTATCTTCTAAATTTTTCCGCCGGACGACAGACAGATGGTTGATTTGCAAAACTTTCAATGACAAATTTGGCACTCATAATTTTCCCTTCCCCACTGACAGGTGAATTTACGTCACACCTATGATTTGACGTTCCCTACACCGGAAAGTCAACACGCACTGGTACACACCCGGATGCGGGGACATAAAAAGCAAAATGTTCTGATTTGCACACACCTAATTAAATTCCTTAGCACAATTGGACTATTCCGAAATCAAAAGTAGAGTCTTTTCAATTTAGAAAATAAAATTTTACGCACAATAATGGTTTTTTTTTTTGCTCTTTAATGCCAACACTACAAACCATTTACAGTGACAAAAAATTTTGTAAAAAAAAAATACAGTGTAAAAGCAAAAAAAAAAAAAAGTACACCAAAATATTCTACAAGAATTTTTGGCACTAGTTTTAAGGAAATTGCTTATTTTTTTTCTTTCGCTTTGAGCTGAAGATGTGATGTGGATACAGGTGGGTGGGCGACAGGCGCCAACGTCTGGTGAGACCAGAAATGTGGCACAACGCAAGCCAAATTATAAGAAAAGTAGCAGGCGATTCAATGTATTATTTTTAGTGGCTTTTTAAATTAAGCGACGACGCGACAAATTGTCACACATAACAGTCACTCGTACAGAAAAGACGGTGCAGCGGAGGATCACTTGGAGACGTACGTATTTAACAAATGTGGGTCATTAAAACGTGATGAGATTGGTGCTTTGTTTTTGTTTGTTTGTTTAATTTTCAGTTGATTGCAATTCATGCATTGCATTTGATGTAAGGCGTCATTGGTTTCGTTACGATAAAATTTTGATCTGTTGGCAATATTGAAACGCGTCCGTTATTCCTTTAACAGCTGTAAACTTACAGTATTCCTCAAAGCAAAGGCCAACAGTGCGCTGATTTTTGCTCGCAGGACCTTGTCACTGCTAAGGACTGCGAGTATTGAAATATTGAGTAGCGAAACGCATTGACAAATGTTGAAAATGTTGTTGCAAAAGATTTGATTTACAATAATCAATTGAGATTCACTAGAAGAATATCTTCTAGCAAGTCAATATTTCCTCGCAGGTCCGAAAGAATAAAGCTGTGTGTTTTGGAATACCAAAAATAATTTGAGCCAACTCAAATAATTCTTTGACTGGGTAGTTATTCCAGTCCAAAGTTCAAAAGCCGGGATGTGAACCGCATAGAAAATTTGATTGGTTTAATTTTCGGTTCAGATTCAACATTTGAGGAAAACTTCGAAAAATCTGATTCAAAAGCGGTTCACTCACGTCCCTGATATATTATATTCATTATGCTCGAAATTATTTTGTGAAATTAAATTAAATAACTAGTCCATAATATGAGTTATCATATAAGCAATTTTTAAACCGAAATGCCACCAGTTTAAAAAGTTAAATTCAATTAAATTGTTGAATGAAATCAAATATTGCAAAATAGTTAGGGTTCTCAAACGAAGCTATATTTCCAAAACGTTTTGGAAGAAAGTTGCCACCTGTTTAAAGTTAAATAAAATTTTACAATTTTTGGGAAAGCTCAATTTCAAAATTATTTGTATAGGGTTGCCGCCTGCTTACAAAGTGAAATGCAATTATACAGTGCTGTATTAAAAATTAAGACCACGCGCGAAATTCTTTCATATTGACTTTTATACGTGTATTTTATTACAATTTAAGACAGCTACAGAACAATTGTGTACAAAATTATGTAACCTCTATAACTCCAAAAACAAAATTTAAATATTGGTGGCCGTAAGAGAATGAAATCGTAGACCGGAAATTAGTTCCCCGCCTGCGCCCTTTTAAAAGTAAAAATTACTAAAGAACGACCGAGCTTCGGCTATGGCCATCGTCGGCAACTAAAGTTCGGTTCGGTGTCGGTTCGGCTTAGGAAAAAAAAACCCGAACCTTGCCCGAACATTCGTCAATTACTGCCGAGATAAAAACAGAGCAATCATATCCAAATTATATTTCATTTCGAACTGTTCAATATCGGTTAAACGAGGTGGGTATGTCGGCTAAGAAGAGTGCAAAAAATCCACTTTTAACCGGAAAAATTAGTGGACAGCGGTTTAACTGGGCCAAAGGTAAAGTAAAATGGACTGAATCTGAATGGGGATGTGTCATATTTTCTGATTGATCCCAATTCAAATTACGGACCCGGATGGCTACCGCACCGTTTGCCGTAGACCAAGTGAAAGCTGTCCGAAAAATTGCATACTTCCTACTGTAAAGGATACGCCCAATATTACGGTATGGGGATGCATTTCCAAATACAAACCGGAGTTCCTAATTATAATAGAAAGTATATTAAATGCCAAGAAGTGCAAATCTATTGTATTCAATGGGGTTGTACACAGCTTGGACTTTTTAACAGAAAATGAACCATAGCCAATTTATCAGGACGATTCAGCGGCATATCAGCGGGCACGAACTGTTAGTTTTACCATTAACTTTTTACACATTCAATCAATTATTGCTATTTTTCCGTCTATTGTTTAAAGTTAGATTAAAAAATTGAAGAAAGATTTGGGCATAACGTCACTAGATTGGCCAGGGAATAGGCCGGACATGAGTCCAAGAGAAAACGATTGGGACAAATCAATGGCGCACAAAATGGCATAAGAAAGTATTAAAAAAATAAAGAAAAAGAAAAATGGTTCAAAATTTAGTCACATTTTGTATAATTGAAGTGCAAGTATTAACAAGAACCGAACAAAATTTTTTTTTGTTTTTTTAATTTGTCAAATGTTTCAATATTTTTTTCAAGTTGTCAAAAGCTGCAAAAAAAAAAACAAAAAATGAAAAAATAGTTACAACACATTTTACTCAAATTTTTCTACCTATTTATTAAAATTAAATTAACCAACTAATTTCCATTAAAATTTTCACAAATATGTTAAGCATTTTGGAGTTATGAAATTGTGAACGCTATAATTTCCCTTCTAAAATTACACATCAAGCTTCTTGCTTAAAATCTCACAACTTTACATTATTATTGCTCACAATTTGAAATGTCATGCGCTTCGGAGAAATTATTTGATAGAATTAAGTCCATTTTAAATTTAAAAAAAATATCTTAATTTGTGATAGTTAATTAATAGCCATAAGGATTTTATCACTCAAATGCGTAGTAAAGTACACCCCTTACTCTGTATTATTTTTGTACCCTATGTACATACATTAATAATATTTTCAATATTTGAATATCTTTCAATTACTATCACAACCCTTTCGTTTTCATACAAATGCCTGTCATCGATCAAAATTACAATCCAACGATATTTAAATTTCATTAAAAAGTAATTACAAACAAAATTTCAAGCTGATATGCAAAATGAATGATTCGAGTTGTTAATCTAGTAAAAAAAAAAAAAAAGTTGCGAAAATGTTAAACCAAATGAGTGAACGATATTTATGGCAGTTCGTGAAGAAGGTAATTTTGAATAAAAATTATGACATTTGCAAAAAGGTCACATTATAATTCACCTACTTTGTCTGAAACAAATTGCGTCTAGGAACTTCATCGTCAATCGGTAAGGTACTCGGCCGGCAGGGTATGCGTAAAAAGTAAGAGTGTTGCCAGGTGAAGCGTTCCAATCAAGGGGCGCGCACGCGCTTTTTGTGTTTTGCTACACAAAGCACTAGGAGACACGACGAACAAGCGCGTTGCACGAAAACGGCACAACTGACTTTTTTTTTTTAGCAAATTGTACAATTCGTAAATCGAGTACAAAAGGCACACAGTATGAACGACAATGTCACACTGGTTGCTGTAGGTGTGCGTTTATTATTTTTCAGATTTAAAAAAAAAAACTTTTTGTGATTTTTGTTGAAATTAGTTTTTTTTTTTTTGATTATTTTCTTTTATAATTTTATACTATAGAAATTGCCTTATTTGTGCAATTCAATTTAACTAAATAATTTATATACACTTGTTTTTGTGTTTTTTTTTTTGTTATTTTCTTCTTACAACTTCAATGGGAAAAACTATAGCACGCGGCGGCACGTTCGAACGCACGTAGCGTACGAATGAGTAGTAGCTCCTCAAAGCGCGTACAAATCACATAAACGACTGAAGTTAACGATACTTTGTAATCACAAATATTTAAAATAAATTTGTTTAAATTGCCAACATGTATGTAGAATATATCATCGATATTTATATTTAGATGTGTATGTGTGTATGAATGTATGTATTTTATTATATACAAATCTATGTATAAAGAAATTTGCTATTGCGATCGACTAGCTGACCGCTCGCTGCAAGCTGATATGTGTATGAGGAAGGTGGCAGCTATTCCGGTCGCAAAAAGTATCAAACGGGGTATTCATACCGAGCTCGTTACTTTGTCACTTGCTATCGACGTAATATTTTGTTTTTTTCTAAATCTAACTTGCCTAACCCTGCCGTTACATACACGATCAAAAAATGGCTATCAAGTTAATCAGACATGCTGCTTGTCAAAATGACTTGTCGTGAACGCTGTGACGTAGGCTGCAAGCAACTTGATAGCCAATTTTACTTTCAAGATGCCGTCAATTTAAGTTGTGTCTTTGAACTTAAATTTCTCGCCTTTTGTTTTGCAAGAAATAAATAGCCCACACATTTTCTTCTACAGATATTTTCCTTTCAGCAGAAATTGATTCATAACATTCTACTTTGATATCATTTGGTCGATACGATGAAAGATTAATGCTCTATAGAATTTCATGCTGTTTGTATTGTTCTATAAATCGTAATACTTCACTATTTTTATGAATATTAGACAATGTTTGAATGAAAATGAAAATTTATTTGCAAACACTATGTGATCAGCTGATCGATTTGACTATTAAGTTGCCACACGACTTGAAAGAAAAAATTGATATCAAGACGACGGTCAAGTTTGAAAATTGAGAGTGTATTGGGTAATCGATAGGCAACTGGAATGAAAATTTAATGGTGCCGGGTAAGCGGCGTGAGCCGTTAGTAACGAAGCGTTAAAGCGATGCCGCATAAAAAGGTTTAACATTGCGTGACATTTGTAACTTTGTACGAAAGTGAAAAACGCAAAAGGGATGCCATAATAAAATCTTTGACAACACTGACATATTTATTGCGAAACGTAAAAAAAACTATAATACTGAACACTTACTTTGGTTAATCTTTATATTTTCATTGTTTCGTAGAAAAGTGAATGTGTAATAAAAGATATGTATATGAAAATCAATTGACTGTCAAAGCTTTGGCGTCGGTGTGGGTTATGTGGGAAACTTCGCATAATTGTATGAATTCATCTTAGTTGTCATAGCGAAAATGTCATGTAAAGCGAAGCAAGTTTTCTATCTAGCATACCCTTTAGGCTTGTCAAATAGACCAGTGACAGATAAAAGCGCAATCAGCTGTTTAGAGAGGTTCACCAACTAAGTAACAAAAAATATTGTGAATCCGCCTATTGTATCCCTACTACCTTTACGCTCCCATAGTATTTACGAGTATATAGTATGTATTTATGTACATGAGTAGATATACATATATGTACATACATTTATTTATAAGCAAAAATGTGTGAAATTCGTACCTGCTCGCGTTCACACATTTATTTTATTTTTAAGCTGTCGTTGTTTTGTTAAGCTTCCTAAAATGCATGAGTTAATTATTCATGTATGTGTTTATGTCTGTATGTATGTGTGATTGTAGCAAAATTCTGCGGTATGAAGCGCAGAAATTGGAGACATGTCAAAATTGTTGGAAGACACCAACTGATTGGAACGGTATCTACATATGTTAGTATTTGGTGAAGTCAAATCGGGATACCGGAATCCCGACATTCTTTGAGTCCCAAAATTACCGGGATCACACTGTTTGAACACCGGGATTGGGAAGTATGATTTTAAATTGCGTACGTCCTTAACTAGAAGTTCGCAAATCTCAATTTATAGTAAGTTGTTTATTGAGTCAGTAGTTTTGATTAAAGAAATTTATATTCTTTTTAATGGTGGTAATAGAGGCAGAAAGCATTTCAATATCTATCCACAATACCGCCAATAAGCAATAAATTTAGGTCACGCTCGGGGGATCGCTTTAATTTTTTTTTAAGACAAATACGAACAGCAACAAAAAGTAATTTGCTAGTGTATTTTAATACATGATTTGAGGATAAAAAAAATTAGAATTTACACATAAAGGGTTTCAATTCATTTTATTAATCCTTTTATGAACAAAGGTATTAAAGTTATTTTATATCGATCCAAACTCAGATCTAAACTAATTTAAAACAAAAACCAACAGCAACTGCAAAAAAAAATAATTTTGTACTTGTGGTACAAAAGCTTTATTACAAAATATTTAAGACTTTTGTTTATAAAATTTTGTTTGTTTTGCTTGTTTATAAAAAAAAAAACGGTATTGGTTGTCTTAATAAATTTCTGAATTACTTAAAACAATACTTCTTTTTTTTCAAATTTCTGATTTAAATTACCATACTAGGCTGCTCAGCTTTGGGAGAGTATTGGTATCCCGCGATTACATAATATACTCCCGAAAATGCCGGTAACAATAAAATCCCGAAAATTAACATCCCTTGCAAGTATACGGTGGATTTGCCTATCAAATGAGGTGTCATATAGGAAGCTTAAATAATGATAGCCACTTTTTCAGATTTATGATATTATCGGTATTAGGATTTTTATCTACATACATACATATGTATTTTAAACGTCGTCGGACGTTGCAGGTTTTTTTTTACGCCCGAGCGAACTATTACAACTTTGAAATGTTTGTGAACGAATTTGCGTCATGCCTTGTCAAAAAATTTAGCGACAAAATGGTTTCGGCGTTGCGCCATCTTCAGTGTCAAGGGATGACGGAAATTCATTCTCAAACAAATCATCGCCTAACTTGTCGGAAGAAACAACCAAAAACAGAAGATCAAAAAAGAAACCAATATTATAACTTTGTATACATACGTAACGGGTTTTAGTAACAGCCTTAAGCAACCGATATAAATACATACACAACCCAAAAATGTGCAGAATGAAAAGCCAAGTCTGTCAAGTAAATACTAAGATAACTCAAAAACAAAAAGGATTTAAAAATTGGGGGAAACATTTTTTTTGGTTCATGCTAATACTTACACTTCAATTATCAAAAAATGTGACTAAATTTTGAACGATTTGTTTTTTCCCCTTATTTTTGTGGCACCCTGTGTGTCTATGCTTTTTGGCAGTTTTCTATTCGATTGAGGTCCGGAATATTTTTAATAGAGGACAAAAGACAGATAATAGTAATCTCGAGGATAGTAGAGAAACAAGTGCTAACTACTTCTGTGAGCGTCCAGCCCGCCCTGAATCTTAGTAGACAGCCAATACTAGGTTTCTTCTTGGCGAGCGACCGGAAGAATGTCCCTAGCTACAAAATGCACAACATCTGTAACAACAAACAGGTTTCAGAAGAATCAGCGCATCAAAATGGCGCGCCAAGCGCTAATTGAGTGGCCCTAGGCTTTTCTAGGCAACGCTACCACCAAGCCTACCAACAACATAGCGCCATCGAGTTTTCTAGCTTTAGTCTACGCTGGCAAGCCATTCGTAGGTGTGTGAAATCCTATTCTCCTCCCCCTACAACAGCCAAGCTGAAAATTTATGATTTTTTGATTTTGACATCAAAGCTGCACCAGACAGTTAATTTAGTTTAATTCACTAGACTTACTAATTCATTGATTTATCAAAAGGCTAGTGACTTAAATTTTTTTTTTGTGACAGGTAGTAATAAATTTGGACGAACAAGAAATATAGATATGGGCCTTGTGGGTACTTTCTAATTCAAGCAGGCAGCGACGACAACAATGTTAGCTTATTTTGAACACAGCCAATGACAATTTTCAAATTTCTGTTACTTCCATTTAAATAAAATGCGATGTTAATTAACATTCGGCAAATCTATTTGTAAGTGAAATGGAAGGTAGTGAATATCTATATAGATGCCAATAGTGAGCGGCTTCACACTTTTTTTTTATATATGTATGTATGTATGTATGTACATATGTACATACATAGTGCAAGTATATAGTGTTGTGTTTACGCTCACATTCGGAAACTAAAACTTTTGTTGTTTTCTTTTCCCAAGGTAAGTGCATATTTAGCACTAATTTTCAGTTTCTATTCATTAGCAAAGTTTCTGTACGTATGTAAATACTTAAATATGTATGTATGTAGGTATATAGCTATGTACTCGGATATATACATAAGTATTCATATATGTATATGTACCTAGTTGCTACCCAGCTGAATTTTTCGAAACGTGCTTTCTTAAAGAATGTCTTATTAGGGTTCAGACTTGGGATGCTAATTTTCGGGGGTTTTACTGATCCCGTTATTTTCAGGGTTGTATTATGTAGTCTCGGGGTTCCGGGACTGTCCCGAAATTAAAATTGAATATTAAAAAATGTAACAAGGGAACAATGTAATGGGCTGAGCAGAAAATTAAAAAATAAATATTACTTTTAGTAATTCAGATATTTATTAAGACAACAAATACAGGTTTTTTATAAACAAACAAAATTTTCCAATTTTAAGCTTTCAATATTTTGTAATAGTGTTTGTAAAACAGGTACAAAATTATTTTTTTTACAGTTGCTGCTGTTTTTTTTTAATTATATTAGATCACAGTTTGAAATCGATATAAAATTACTTTAATACCGAAGGTTATCAAATCCGTGTTCATAATATGATTAATAAAAAAAATATTGAAACCCTTTATATGTATGTAAATATAGAGACATTACTATTATAAGAGAAAAGTGTAAAAGTTAATCAGCGAGATAATTATTTTTCAGTCTTCAAAGACATTTTTTTTTTGGGACTTATGTTAGTTATGAAAGTCTTCTCATAATAATTATGTTTGGAGGAAAAAACTTGTATGTCTTGAAGGACGGGACATTTTAGGAACATTTCCGGATTAGTTCGGTACTGATTCGGGAATGCATCGAAATAATTTCGGGATCAGTTCAGGATCACTTCTAGACTTGTTCGGTACTATTTAGTTCCTGAAGTAGTTACTGAAATAGTTCCGTCGTTTAAGAATTAAAAAAAGTTGACTTAGTCATAATTCTTATACAAAGACGTAAAAAAAATGGTTCACATACATAATTATTTTGAAAAGCCGTTTGTAATATAAATTTTAAAATAACAAATATCGAGAACTAAAAAAATTTGTCTGACTCATAATTGATATCAAAAAACTTGTATAATTCTTATCAAAATTAGAATGACATTTTAAAACTTAACGGTGAAATAATTATTATTCTGGATCGCTGGTAAAATCTGATTTTATTTGATCCTCAAACTACTGATTTATAATACAATTTACTATTAAATGAGATTTCCGACCCACTAGTTAAGGACCTACATATGTAATTTATCCATCAGGCTATCTGTTTCACTTAACTGAACTTCATTGCTTTTTTTTCATAGCGTCGTTTCCGCAACAAATCTCATTTTCTGTGTTTCCCGGGACTTAAGAAAGTTAAGAAAGTGGGACCATACAGATTTCTGATCTTCTGCCTTTAGTTTATGTGAAATAATAATATGGATTATAAAATATATCGTACTTGAACTGCTGCTTCGATTTTAATATCGCAATTCTCCGCCTAACACAAACTCAGCTGTTTTATAAAAAAAAAAAAATAGGTTTTGCAAACGATGCTTTAAGCTGAATCGATGTTGCAAATAAAGCTTTTCGTCCCTCTAAAAGGGGGATTTTTGTGATGATGTAAAAAAAAATTCTGCCCGGAATTACTCATTTTGAATTACAAATTTGGACTCAAAAAAGGCCGGGTCCCGATTTGATATCCCTAGTTTAGATTAAGTCCTTTTTATTTTGCATTAGTGTCATATTATTTCCATTTGAAGTATTAATCGAAGGTATCAGAGGATAATGAAAAGGGTTGCATTTTTACACATTTGTGATTCCTAAAATTTGGGAAGGTTTTATTTCATAATGCTTTGTTTACGTAGACCTAGTTCTTATTGTATCAAAGAGTAGATCGTTTTTAAATCAATTGGGGTTATATTTTTGTCAAGATCTACAGAACACATTAAAATATCAAAATAAAAATGGCCTTAACCATATTTCCAAATACTGCCTCGTTTTCGATGGATAGCATAAAATTCTTTCCACATGAAAAAAAAATTATGTAGCAAGCACAAGTGGGAAGCCACATTGGGAAATCTCGTTTTAAAACACGAAAAGCAAATAGGAATAAGGCAAAGTCTTACTAAAGTTGAGTAGCCTTAAGAAGAATAAATCGAATGACTAAGTTAAAAATAGGTAAAAGTTAAAAACAGCTGGACGCAGTAAGCAACGGATTTGCAAATTAGCCGTTATTGTTTTTTTTTTTTTGCGCCAACAGCGCGCTACTGTGACATAAATATTAAGATATCACCGGCTGGGAATGGCCATCACTTAATTCCAGATTTACAATCTTAACGTAATTTAGCACCTAGGAAAATATTTATATTTTTGCACTCACACACACACACACACACACACGTTTGACGTCAGACACAGTTAATTTGTTTACTTTTCGATATTATATAAATGCGAAAATGTTTCAGAGTATTTTTACTTCGATATTATTGACGATTTGGAGCGCTTTGAAATCGTTATGCTTCAATGCGGGTGTAAAAAAAATGCGCTAATTAAATTTCACGTGCATCTACTACATGACATGACATCAGAGCTAAATGTTATTATAGTAAAAATATACTAGCTTTTATTAGCGCTATAAATAAATACAAACATATGTACATACAAAAATATTTATGTACATCGATCAGACATCAAGGCAGCAAGCAAACAGCAGAGCGGCGATCTTTCACTCACTTGATCGATGTTTGATCATTCGCTATACGCGCGCCTAGCTACGTAAATTTTTTATTTCTTTTAAAATAAGCGATATAATCCATTATATTTTTGTTTTCGAATATAAAATAACGCTAAAATTTTGTGCAAATTAGCTGAAGTTCTTGCGCGTGGCAGATCACTTCAAATCGGATTGTGTATGTTAATGAACTGTGGTAAAATTTAAATATTTATATTCGACTCTGACGCTAAACACTCAAGTACATACATACATATACATACATATGCACTCTGCGCACATATACTATGCACATATGTGTATGTAAATTAGGGTGGACCAAAAATGCATGGGGGGAAGTACCTAAAGTCGAAATTTTAATGCTTTCATTGTTGGCAGAACGAAATTTTCTTCGTAGAAATTGCATATACCCTGCTTATTTTCAGGGAAATATATATAAAAATAATGGTATTCCTGTTTTTTTTTTGTAATCAAGAAATATTTAGATGTCGCTCAAATCTTCCCATGTTCCCATGAATACAAAACTTTTTTCGTATAATTCATAGAATCCTTTTCTTTTCAGGATACTTCAAATCGTTCGTACACTCGTTCATTTAACGATTTTTTAATATTACAAATTTTTACAAGGCACCCACAAATTATGGCAATACGTGCTTCAGGGTTGATCTTTTTGACAGCTGTTGCTTGCTTTATACTCAGTTTGGTTTGCCATTTCATTACGAATAGACTCATTCCGGAACAACGTTTGGAAATCGTGCAAATTTATTACTAACGTTAATAAACATAATTGTCGCGTTTGGAGCGTTAATAATCCACAAGTCATTGTTGAGACACAGTTACATCCTCAAATTCATTCAAAAACCGCCGTAATGTCACTGTCAATGGGGAACGCTATAGAGCCATGACCATTTCCTGCCTGAATTGGAGGATATTGATTTGGACGACCTTTGGTTCCAACAAGACAGCGCTACATGCCATACGACCAACGAAGCAATAAATTTATTGAAGGAAACTTTCGGTGAGCGCATTATCTCGTGTCGAGGGCCTGTGGTGTGGCCTCCTATTTAACATAGCTGGACTATTTCTTCGAGACGACTGACGCCTTGGAAGAGAATATTCGGCGCGTATTGCTGGAATTTATTCGAGCCAGCCGCGGCGGTCCCTTGCGCGAAATCATTTTTTAAACATAATGGCAAACCCTTACCTTTATAATGAAGCTAAATTATTGATCATAACATTAAATTATATGCGTTTTATTTCTTCTTCAAAACCACATGTCTAAAAAAAAACACCCTATAAAAAAGTTAACCTTATATATAAAAATGAATTTGAGTCTTTCTGGTAAAAAATGGGCGGTGCAACGCCCTATACAATAAAAAAAAAAAAAAATAAATTAAGATGATTTAACGTATCACACTCATTTTCCAAAATTTGCGTTTTTAACTATTTCTCTCTCTAAGTAAATTATTTTTACCAAATTTGAAAGAATTCGCTTAGTAAAATATTATATATTGTGGTTAGTTGTAAATGAGAGGTGAGCGTTGTTTTAATCTGATTTATATAATTATTGAAATTGTTATCTCTGACTATAAATGCAAAGTGTGCGTGTACGTTGACAAAGAAATTTCGAAGTTTTACCAATTTACTCCAAGGAGAGCGATACCATGGCTATTCCCAACATTTATGATTCCATGTATTTCATAATCCAACTTGTCTATTAAATTTAAGCAAATTACATTGTATAGTTAATAAATATCAGATTTCTTTGGCGCTATATAAAAGGTGGGGAATGGTTTTTGTATGATTTTTACATTTTTTGAAATTTAGCTTTAATTGACTTGAAATGCAATGTGTGCACCAAATTTGGTGGAGTTTGGTGGCTTAGTTTTTGATATATGTATATACCTAGTTGTTCGAAAGGGGGTTGTGCCACGCGCAATTACAATTTTATTTTGATTTGGAATACATACATATGTTAAATTTAAGCGAATTGTCTTTAATGCTGATTAAAATATTGAGTTTTTTTTTTTATTCTTGAGGTGGGTGTAGTTTTGGTTGGATTTTAAAAATGTACGAAATTTTGCGTACTAGATTAAATTGCAATATGTGTTTAAAATTTGGTAGAGTTTGATCAAGTAGTTTCACAGATACATATGTATACCGTTTTCTGCTAAAGTGGATTGCGATGAACCTATTTGCCATTTTCAAAAAAAAAAAAAAAAAAAAAAAAAAAAAAAAAAAAAAAAAAAAATGCAATGCATCACATTTAATTACTGAAATATCCCATTCTTTTGATTTGCACAAAACACCGTTATGCCGGCGTGGTTGTTAACCGATACCCGTTTGTTATACCAAACTACTCCAGTTATCCATTGCTCGGCCGGACGGACAGACTGGAATGGCTTAATCAATTTCGCTATTGCTTCTAAGAATTTTAGTATATAGATATCTACATATGTACATACATATATCTATTTCGGTTGCTTTATGCTGTTACAAACAACCGTTAGGTTAACAGAGCCACCTCTGCGCTATAAAAACATTTTCTTCACTTTTAAAAATTAAATATGCACCAAACTATAGGGCAACTCTTTTGGCCAAGACAGTAAAAATTGCACTGTTTTTTTTTCTTATAATGAACAAATAAAAAAATAATAATTTTTAATGAAAAATATTTCCCCACTGAACTGTTATTCTCAATTTGATATACATATTTAAAAACATTCACAAGAATCACTGAAGTTAAACTGTGAAAATTTGAAAACAAATGCCACCAGTGTTTTATTAATATTAAGGAATTCAATAATTAATAAGGAATAAAAAAAGAAAAAATATACTGTTTTATTTAAATGCGCGCATAGTAAAGCATAGATTTTGATTTTCGAAATCCCCACAACGAGTCGAAATCGAAATCGAATTTGATTCGACAAAGTCGTGTGGCAAATTGGGATATCTTTTAATTGAATTATGCATAGCATATAATCGCCAAAAAAAAAAAACGCGCTCATGCGCGCCACTCTGCTCTCAATTCGGCGCGTCAAACACGCATGGCATGTGGTAATGGTCGCGAGGCAGTTGCATACCTGCATCCACACAAACATACATACAAACACATATACATACATATGTATATATGTATATATATATATCTAGAAATATGTAAATATATAAACGAAAGATTCGGTCAGCCTGTTGGCCTACAAATTTGAGGTGTTGATCTCTATCTTTCACACTTTTTGCTATGCACATACAGAGATACACTACATACACGCGCGAAGATAGTTGCTGAATTTCTAATTGAAATATTTGCAAGATACAATGTAAATTGCGAAAACAAAATAAGTAAAGGTAAAAAAATAATTTGCAATTTTTTTCAATGAGAAGGCCGATGGATGCGTTTTTGTTGATCGCAAGCAATTCCTCTAAATAATTTTCATTTCGCACACTTCGAATGACAGCAGACATTTCTATTGGAGCTTGAAGATTTCGTTGGTATGGTCGTAAAATGCGGTGCACAGATTAACTAATTAGCTTTTAATTAAATCCACTAATTGCTTTAGTATTTATTGAAATCAATTAAAATGATAAATGAGGAAACACTCCAAACATAAAATTCATTTGATTTTATATTTTACACTTGACATGCCGCGAATGTTAAATTAAACCAGAAAATTGTGCGGCATTGCGGGAAAACAGCAAAATATTTTAGGAGTTTAAGGTCAATACAAAAACCTGTAATATCCGCCGAAGAAAATAAATAAAATGCACACAAAAAAAAAGGATCGAAGAAAAATTTTATTTTCATGTCGCAATTTTTTCTTTAAACCGCGCTAATTTCTTCCGGTTGAGTAAAGATACCTTCAAAATGAATAAAAAAAACCTACGCTAAATTGAATCTGCCGGCAACCGATTTTATACTCAGAGAGCTCTTTCGAGCTGTTTAGAAAATGAGTCAAGATGTTCGGTCCTTCGTTCCTAACAAAAGCTGAAAAGCTCAAAAGAAAGTGTAGAGACGATTTCACCTCATCATCCTCCAAACTGGTACTAGAGCGCGTGTGATATTTAGAATCTCAACATGAATTTCAATTGAACAGTGTCCTATTACAATCCAAAAACCGATAGTTGCGGCTTAGTAAGCTTAATAAGCTTTCTCGACCATCACCCAACCACTCAAGTTCAGACAAAACTTGCGGTTGCACATTTGCTGGTTTTCACACATGGCTCGCTGAGCGCTACACTAAAGATCGGATCCAGCCATGGTCGTTGTCGTCAAACTCATTTAGGGGGAGGCCCAGGAATCGTGCGGTTTCGGCGGGATCGGACCAGAGGGAAGGGATGTTAGATGAGTTGGTTTGAAAGGGCATGCGAAATGGTGTTTGATATCGTTTAAGGAATCTCCACATCCCGGACATGTGTTTAATATGTCGGCGTTGATTCTGGATAAGTAGGAGTTGAGTCTACTACAATATCCAAATCTTAGTTGGGCCAGAGTTGCGCGGGACAAGAGTCGCGATGTGTCCGGGACTCCTCGACCACAATAGGTCGTGGTTGGACTCCTATCACGCCATTTACAGGACCAGATCGATGGTGGTAGTGACTGTCTCTGTGAGAACGTTGCTTGGGAGCTGCCGGTACACAGTCGGATCCAGCGGTTGCATCGTATGCGACTGGATCGCGTCCTTCAGTTCAAGGAGATGACTTCTATTGTTCCTGAGAGGGGGCTCGTCGGCAAGCAAACGACTATTTGGGTTTACACGGAGTTATTCATAAGATCGTTTCCGGGTTTGCTCAAGATTGACGACGATTGCAACCGTGTGAGCACCTCAAAGAAGCGTCCGCAATCCGAATGAGCTTTACGTCGTTTCGTAAACCAGGACGAAATATAGTTCACCACAATACAACAGATATCAAGGAGAAATAGAAGGCTTCTTGTGGTTAATGGAAGCTAGAGAAAGCCAAGTTCGGTCATCGCGTTATTCTGTTATCGCAATCAGTATTAATATAAATTTGGCAACACGTATTAAAAAACTATATAATTTTCATGCCATCTATTGGGTATTTAATGTGCCGAGGGTGCCCACGAACACAACGGAAGGAACAGTGGAAAGGACCTTTTTACACTAACACTAGGTGTGTATGACTGGCGCAACTTCGCAAAAGAGAGAGGCGATTGGCGAAGTTTTTTTTTAGCCAAATAATAAGAATTTACGAAATGAAATTTTGATTCACCAAATTATCATCAGTGAAATCCAATTATGTACTTCGAACCATCGCACGAAATGTAAATGGATTAAATATGAGATAAAACGAAACAATCATGAGATCGCGTCCATAATTGAAAAACAGAAAACGTGCGGTATTTCATCTCGACAATGTCAGGCCAAACACAACTTCAATGCCTCGCCAACAATTGACTGGACTTGGCTGGGCAGTTCTGTTACACCCACCGTACTGTCCTGTCCGCACCTTGCGCCGCTCGACTACTATTTATTCCGATTTCTACAAAAATATTTCGAAGGAAAAATTAATTGGTTGACAGGTTTTTTGGCAACAAATCACAAAGATTTTATTCAAAAATTGACAAACCCTCGAAAATAACAAATATTCTACATATTACGTAACACAGTCATTCAAACAATGGCCACATGCTGAATTTTTTGAATAATATTTGTAATGTTTTCTTTGATATTTTTTCCTTAATTTTTTATAAAACTTTAATTTGCAGAAAAAACAAAGCATATACATACATAAATCAGAGTTTCGAGCTGTGTACAAAAATTACAAAAATTTAACAATTTTACATCGTAATTTCAAACTTTTAAATAATGTGCAAAACAGAAATCGGTGAAAATTCGGTTGATATTTGAAATTTTGCTTTTTTTATAAAAAAATATTAAAAATCAACGGGAATTTACATAAAATCCATCCGTTATATGAAAATAAAATATATGAGACCGAAATTAACTGAAATTGAATTAGCCACAAAACTGCATACCCAAATTTTTTCTAAAAATCTCAATTAAAAAGTTTGAAATTTTGATGAAAATTCTTTAAATTTTTATAAATTTTGTACAGTGTTTGAAATTCTTATTTATATGGCTTGTATTATATTATGAACTAAAGACTTATAAAAACTTAACGGAAAAAATTGGCATGAAAAACATTTCGAATATTTAAAAAAAATCAACATGTGGTCAACTATTTAAGTCACTGTACATACATATACATATGTATGTATAAAGTGGCACAAACAAATTCGTTGACGCTTTGCTATGGGAACACCGCACTCGTACAAATGGAATCGAGCGCACGCCGACCAAAAGGCTAGGGACTACGGCCGATCATAGGGCAAAGAGCGCACGGGTCCAACGCGTGTGCAATTTTTTTTTGTTTTTGATCTTTTTTTTTATTTCTGGTTTCTTTGTAACTACATTTGTAAATTAGCAATTATCATTAAGTCGACAATCAGCAGGTCTTTCACGTGACCAACGTGAGGGACCGTTTTAAAAAGGTACATTTGTAAATAAATAAAACGGCGAAGAGCATACAAAATGGGTGGACACGTTTTGAATAAAAATTGATACACATAAATGTATAGAGAACGCTAGAACCGGCAGACATATGTAGCTAAACATACAGTGAGTTGAAAGCCAGCGCCGCGCGCAGTGACATTCGGGCGCTCTCAAGTTCAAAGTCAATTTTTAAATTTACCTAATCGCTTTCATATCAATCTACCTACAAACACACATACATACATACATACAGAAACATGGGATTTATGTTGTTGATCGTGGCGGAACCGGCTGCCGTCCGTCGTCACAGTTCCTTTTGCTGTTGCTGTGGCTGTAACTGTTGCTGCTGCAGCTGTTGTGACAAATAATTGTCTATAGTTGAGTGAACGTGACAATTGGGCGCCAGAAGTGCAGCTAACGGTAGTAGAGCTCCCAGAAGACGAGTGAATATTTCAAATGATTTCTCATATACATACATACAAATATTATCTGAGCGAGTGGGCGGTCGGTCGGTCAAGGGTGATAAGGAGCAAAAATGGTAAAAACAAAAAAGATTTTGCAACTATTAATTTTTTCTATACTTTGATACTTGCTGGTAATTTCTATTTAAATTTTCTGTTCTATATTCCACTGCATAGAAATTTCTCTGAGCGTGTAATTTTCTTATTTTTGCTTTTTTTTTTGTTTTACATTTTACCGAAGATCAAACATGCGACCATGTAATTTCACTGACACAATTTGTCGTTGTCAGAATTGCTCCACCCACGATACCGTTATTGTTGTTGTTGTTGCCGTTGATTATGTATTGCAGCTGTGTATTCAACAAATTCAACTATTTTCAATTAGTTGAGGGTCAATGTGGTGTACGCGGATATTTTATTCAATAAAAATATATGTAAGAAAATATGTATTGTACCTTCACACGCATAATATGTACACTTGCGGTCAACAAAAACGCACCACCACTTGGGTAGACTATCTTCAGCTATATAGCTGTAAATTTGAAAAAAATTTCTGCTAGATCTAGTAAGCATTGAGAAATAAATTATTTTTTATGAAATTGGGTTGCACACTGTTCAGTTATAGTCGAGTTTTGATTGTGTATTTGAAAAGTTGTGCAAAATGCCGATGGCTTAGAGATGTGGGTTTATGTAGAAGACGCCCCGCCAAAAAGTCACTATTAACACCAAAAATTAAGGCTGCACGAATTTCTTTGGCTAAAAAGTAACAAAATTGGGATCAAAATGATTGGCAAATTTAATTTGCTAAGCTCACAAAATTTGCTTTACGTGCGCCGTTCAGGTGGTGAGAGGTTCCAGGATAATTCTGTAGTAAAGAAAGTTAAGTTACAATATTGGTGTACAAGATCCTATTCAGCTCGAATTTGTATTTTTAGTTGGCCAATACATTTAACGATCTAGGGATTCAACGCTTGGATTGATAATATTGAGCACTTATGGCACATAATGAAGTGTGAAGTTGCTAAACAGAAGCCAACAAATAAAAGTCAATTGATAAAGATTTTAGAGCTAGTTTGGTATGGTACCGCTATAAGGAAATCAATTGAGGTCCTAGTGAATTCCATGCCTTCAAGAATTAAGGCAGTTGTTGAGGCTAAAGCAGGAACGACTCGTTATTAGGAAAGCCTATTGTGAAGTCTATATTTCTACCGTTAGTGGGGGAAATGATTTGGAGCACATTAGTCGCTTTAAGTTAACTTCACATTGTTTTCTTTTAATTAATCATGAATATCATCGAATGTACATTTTTGTTAATTTTTTTTTTAATTAATTGGCTATTCCTTATAAAAACCATTTTCGAGAAAATTTTTTGTGGATAACTAATTTACATTATGTTGCCAAACAAATAAAAATGACCCTAATACTCGAACTTCATAAACAAATTGCTGATGTGGTCTTATTTCAATTATATTTGGTGGCGCGTTTTTATTGACTGCAAGTGTATGTATGCACATATTCCTGTGTTCATAAATATTATAGCAACATGTATCGGCAAGTTTTGAAAACTTTGACTTCTTATTAAATTTAAATTATTCTTTATAAAAATATAAATAATTCCATAACAATAACCATGTAAGTCGAAATTTCAAAGCTTTCTAGAAAATTTATAAAAATTTAATAAATAAATTTAAAAAAAAAATGTTCGTAAAAATATCAAACTTTTTAATTCGAAAATGTAGAGTATGCAGTTTTGTGGGCTATATTTAATTTTACTAGAACAAAGTGTAACTTTCAAATGGCTGGAAATAGATACTTGCTGATTTTGGTTATTTTTTTTTTTTTTGCTGACGGTGTTTAAGAAAAAGGCAGCTACACGGTCAGCGAAATTAGAATTATCTATATCGTTATACAATACTAATTGATACTCGAAACTACATCTGCGTTGCTTCCCAGTAAGCATTTAGGCTTGAGTCACATTAGAGCTCAAGTTGAGAACTAACATACTTCCCAAATATCCAACATTTTTTCTCAACTGTACCACAACTTGAGAATTATAGCGGTCTCAACAAAAAGGGATTTTTTGTTTTGTATGGCGTTAGTTCTGTTTCTCAAGCTGAGAAAAAGTTAGTTCTCAACTTGAACTGAAATGAGGTTCTCTAATGGGTCTCAAATACATATATGATTGAGATACTGACAAGAAAATAAAAAATATATAAAATGCAATTAAAAAAAAAAGAGTAAAGAGCCATACAGATATGGTTGGCACGCACTCCACTCCTGAGCACTGCTTGACATCCAGGCTCTCAGAGACAAGTAACTGTATCACTTGATTCACTTCACGTGTTTGTTTTTTTTTTGGACTGATATTTCTACTTTAGTTCTTACGATTCTACTCAAATATACTGGCTTCAATATAGAAATATACATTACTCAAAAATTGGAGAAATATTTTTTTGTTGGGTTACTTCTTCATTTCCATTTACATGAAGAAGATTCTCTAAAGCTAAAAATGCAGCTTCGCTGAATTTAAAAAACAATGTCTCGCAGTCACGGTAAAGATGAAAACGACCCCTAAAAGCAATTTTTTTGTTATACATAATTTCCAAAAATTTCTCATGCACCATCGAGCGGATACAATTTCCATAAACACATTTCTCGTCGCACCCCCATTATACTTTTTTTAATTTTTCATCAGTATCGCATCATAAATACGGATTGTCTGTACAACTCGCCGCTGGCGCCGCCTAGCGCATCAACTTCTCATAAAAGTATTTTTGTTGCGCCATTATAAAGGAAGGGTATAAAATTATCCATATGGGACCATAAATACCGATTTTCTGAATATTTCGACTCATGCGCCACCTAACGGATTAAAATACATATATCCTAGTCCGTGTCATGGGTCTAACTTATATACCTTATAAATTTAGTTCAAATCCGTTAATTCGTTTTTGTGTCAAGTTGCAACAAAGAAAACGGGGCTACACTTTTATATCTGTAGATAATTGATAAAAATAAGGTAAGACTAAACTGTGAAAATTTATATGAACGCAACTGTACATACATACATACATATGTACGCTTTAAAGCCCGAGCACACTACAGCGTAAATTCTTTATTTTCGCCCAAATTACTTCGCATAAACCAAGTGCATCCATACTTGTCGTTCCTAATTTATTTTGACAGCTCTGTAGCAACAGGGTTGCTTAGTTCTTTGATCACAGACCAAATGTGAAGATTGTGTACATTTTCAATTGGGTGAGTTATAAGATGTCATAAATCAAAAAAAAAAAAAATTTTAGATTCCAAAAGTTGTTTTTCGATTGCATTGAAACAAAAACTTAAAACTAAGCAATGTATTTTTTAAATTTTATGACTTTGTGACTTATGATACATTAGGGCACCTTGTGAATCACCCAAATATGTATATTTAAATTTTATTGTAATATCTTTTTAAAAATTTGCGATAATGAAAGAAAGCGCCTATAGGTAGTAAAAATCAAGGAAAATTTGAGGGAAATTTTAATACATATTTCAAACTGCATCGTCCAATTTGATTATGGGAGAACACATTTTTCGATTATTATCGATAAAATTTGGAACCGATACTGATTTGCTTGTGATTTGGTTCTTAGTTTATGATAAAATACCTCATATTATCTTAATTTATTGACAGATTTTACAACACGAAATTACTTAGTTTCATCGTAATTTGCTCATAAATTAAGAAATAGCCATAAATTAAGAATTAACCATAAATTACGATAGTGTGCCCGGTCTTTTGAATATATTTTTCATGAGATCTTATTACATATAAGATAATGCAAATTTAACATTAAATGGACTTATTATTTTTACTGGAATTTGTTTTTAAGCAGTCTCTGTCCGAAAAATTATTGGTTTTACTCGTTTTGCCCCTCTGAAGGTATGATTTCTGTTCGAGGATATTAAGTTAATACAGTAGGTCAACTATGTAAAGAAACGCACGTCACTCTAGCTCACAGTTTCTGAACGCGACTACAAGTTCGATTAAAATGGGCCGTACAACCGCTTATACATTGCTGATTTTAAAGAACTGTTCATAGTTAGTCTCCATAAAGTCAAACATTCGACTTAATTAAAGAAACATTTGGTGAACGTATTATTTCTCGAAATGAGTGAGTCCAAGAATGATAGAATGCAAGATTGCGCCCTCTCTTTGTCGATTTGAAATACAAGTATTTTGCTTTTTTTTTACACAAACAGTGCAAAAAAAAATTGCAATCGTTGCGTCAGTTTTCCGCTTCTTCTTTAGATTTTTTTCTTTGCTCTCTCATTCTCTACTTCTATTGCGTCACTTTTAGTTGCTCTGAGCTCGGAAGGCGCAATCTTGCTCTCTATTATTCTTGGACTAGTCGTCCGACCAACGAGATAGTCGATTTAACGCCTCTAGATTGCTTTTCTTGAGTTTCGTGAAGTCATTTGCTTATGCGAACAAACCGGTAAAGCCTTGGAGTTTAAGATTTTGCAAAGCATTGCAAACTTCACTGCTTAAAAAAGTAGTAGAAAGCTTGAACTCCCGATTATGACACGAACCCTCAGACACGGCGGCCAAATAGCTAAAATTATATTCAAACACTAATGGCATGCAATTATCTTTCTAATAAAGTCAATTTTCAGTTTGCAATTATGCGATCTCAATTTGAGATCTGATCTCAATTTAGTTTCAAAAAATCTACAACAAAAAAAAAGCACCTTATTGTATGTATTTAGCATTCAATGGCTTTGATTTATATGCCGTGGTAGCGCTTTACAATTTACTTTTGCTACTACTACTTTGTGTACAAACTCGATAAGCATTTTCTTGTCTACATACCTTTGTGATGTTTTAACAGATCCGCTGTGGTACAAGTGAAGCGACCGCTCTGAAATGATAAATGAGATAAGGGTTTAAGATTAAAAAAAGCTATGGTAGCATAATAAGGAGTAGATATGTAAAAATAGACTTGCCAAACATAGTAAAACAATTAAAGCTGTAAATTTTAAAGTGTACTTAAATTCGAATTGCACAGTAAAGTGAGTACTTAATTTTTAAGTTGTTTGTTCGAAGTGGTTACTTTTAAAGACAATGACTGCTATTTACAACAAACTCACAAGTCACAGAGTCAAGTCAAGTCAAGTCACTTTATTAGGAAGTGGAACCAACAATTGAAGATCGAGAGCAATGCCGATGAAAAGCCTGACAGAGGTTTGGCTAAATTCTATCTCAATAGTCGGAGAGCTAGCTATTCATTAAAAAAATTCGACTGTTAGCCTAAGCCAAGCGAAACCAAACTTTTGTCAAAAAATATAAACGTTTCTATTTGTACAATCAGAGGGAGATCTGGCATCACAAATCGGACCACATAGCCCCCTTTCACTGGAGCTCATAGCATGAGCAATGGAGAATATGGACCATGATAGGAGCAAAGTGTTATTACAGATTAATTACCTTTGTTTGGCACTTTGTAAAGGCACTAATTAGGGAATCGGTACTTTGACTATCTTTACACAAAACCTCGACGCCAAAGTTTATGATCAAAGTAGCTTCATTCCCACGACAGTCGGTTCTACGTACCGGAATGACCCGGGTTTCACCCGGCCAAGGACTGTTGTTTCGGCAATCTAACCCTGTTTAGATCGGCCTACCCCATAAGTTGTCTGTCTCTCCTGGAGCAACTCCTTGCAGCAGGGTTGCTTCACCTCCTTCTGGTCAGGGCTGGCATCGAGTCAAACCCTGGTCCAGAAACCTATTTTTGCTGCGTTTGCCAGAAAAAGCTCCATCCGAACTCCACTTCGGTAAGGTGTAATTCGTGCGACGGATGGAGCCATCTTAAGGTCTGCTCAGGCCTTAAGACCCACAAGGAGTGGTCCACAAACTATGTGGCCCCATGTTGTTCGCGCCCTATGGCGCCCATAGCCTCTACGGCTCCCCTAGTTGCACCTAGTGCACCGGTGCCTAGCACCGGCAGAACCTCTACGGTTCGCAGGAGCACACAACAACATGGTCGCTCCCCTCCCCCCCCTCAACCTAGCTCCGCCCCCCGTGTGGGGAATAGCCAGCAGCTCCTGGTACCCCACACAGTCTGTTCCGTGTGTCAGGCTAGGATATACCGGAATGCGGCATCAGTCAGGTGCAATTCGTGCCAAGGCTGGTGTCACTTTCGAGTGTGTTCTGGCCTGCGCACCACACGTGAATGGTCGGGTGACTACCTGGCTCCCTGTTGTAGAGCCTCGCAACCGCACGCGCCAGTGGCGGCGCTGCCAAACAACACCACAAGGCAGCCCAACGTGCCATTGCATGTGCAGCAGGGTCCAGGTGGGCAACATCACCCTTCCCTCACACCCCTCTCCGCGACGACTCTACCGAGGCAAACGAGACTCCTTCAGCTGAACTGCAATGGGCTGCAGGGCAAGATTGAGGAGATAACCGACTTTATGAGTCGGCATAATCTGTCAATAGCTGCGATCCAAGAAACGAAACTGCACAGCAACTCAACTCTGTTGAGTTGCAACGGCTACAATGTGCATCGTAAGGATCGCGAGCGAGGTAATGGTGGTGGCTTAGCATTCATCACCCATCACACAGTGCAGTATCGTCTTATTGAAGAAGACATCGACCGCAGGGACACTACCTTAGAATGTCAAGGAATAGCTGTCCGGTCAGGCGATGTCGAGCTCGAAATATTTAACATTTATATACCCCCTGTCACCTGCTGCCCGGCAGGATATCACCCTGACATAGGTGCGCTCCTCAGAGGTGAAAACCGATTGGTAGTAGGTGACTTTAATGCGCACCACGATCTCTGGCATTCAAGCCTACCAGCTGATCGGAGGGGAAACGATTTGGCAGAGCAGATAGACGACTCGACATTCTGCACGATGAATGATGATGCCCCCACCAGGATTATGGGTAGTTGCAGCAGCTCGCCTGACCTAACGATAGCTAGCGCAGGTCTGATAAATAGCATAACGTGGCGACCTATGCTATCGCTTGCATCAGACCACCTACCTATAATCATCTCGATTGACAGACCTGCTGACTTTGTCTCCGCGGACCATCGGACCTATATCAACTTTAAAAAGGCTGACTGGGTCAGGTTCGCGGAGTTCACCGAAAATGCCTTCAGGTCTCTTCCCGCTCCCACCGACGTTCGAAAAGGCGAACATAAGTTCCGCAAGGTGGTTGCGTCAGCTGCGGCCCGCTTCATTCCGGCAGGGAGGATCCCTGAGATCCGTCCCAACTTCCCGGCTGAAGCGGCCGCTCTAGCGAACGAACGCGACCACCTTCGCCGCTCCGATCCCCGTAATCCTAATATTCAGGATTTAAACGTGGCGATTCGGAGGCTGGTTGACCAACACAAGCGGAACAAGTGGGAAGAGCATCTGAAGTCCTGTAATCTGGTCACGGGTGTTGGTAAGCTTTGGTCTACCGTGAAGTCCTTATCCAACCCGACGAAGCACGACGACCGAGTGGAAATTTCATTCGGGGATCGTGCCTCGTCGGACCCGAAGAGATGCGCGAGCTATTTTAGCCGACAGTTTATACTGCATCCTTCGGGGGATAGGACCAAGCGGAAGGTGACCAGGAGGCTGCGCAAAATACCGAACAACAGCGCGCCTCTTACCTTCACTTGTGGCGAGGTAAAGGAGGTCATCGGGAAGGCGAAAGCCTCCAAGGCCATTGGCCCTGACGGGCTAAGCGTGTTGATGCTGAAGAATTTAGGCCCCGCGGGAGTTGAGTACCTCACCGGGATCCTCAATTTGTCTATGGCCACCCTCATCATTCCAGACATCTGGAAGGTTGGGAAGGTGGTCCCACTACTGAAACCAGGGAAACCGGCCGACAAGGGTGATTCCTATCGGCCGATTTCCCTGCTTTCACCTGTGGTAAAGACACTTGAGGCCCTACTCCTCCCGTACTATACATACCACCTTGGGTCAGCTAAGCATCAACATGGCTTCCGGAAAGTGCACAGCACAACAACAGCACTTAATGCCATAAACACACAGGTGAACCGTGGTCTTAACCAAAACCGCCCCTGCGAGAGAACCGTCCTAGTAGCGTTGGATCTGTCGAAAGCTTTCGACACAGTTAGCCACTCCACGCTACTAGCTGACGTGGAAACCTCAACTCTCCCGCAGGGGCTGAAACGGTGGACCGCGAATTACCTGTGTGGTCGTCAATCATCGGTATGGTTTAGAGATACAACATCGAAACCAAGGAGGATTAAACAAGGGGTACCGCAGGGTGGCGTCCTGTCCCCATTACTGTTTAATCACTACATCTCCAAGCTCCCTCAACCGCCAGAGGGAGTCACGATTGTCTCCTATGCTGATGATTGCTCGATAATGGCAACCGGCAATGCAATTGATGATCTGTGTTTGAAAGTGAACGGATATCTCTCAGATCTTGCCCAATTTTTCACTAGCAGAAACCTGGCGCTGTCCCCTGCCAAGTCCTCGGCGACCCTTTTTACCACCTGGACGAAGGAGGTCAGGCTGGATCTTAACATCCACATCGATGGCACCCCCATTCCGACGGTTAACCACCCGAAGATTCTGGGGGTGACTTTCGACAGCCTGCTCTCCTTCTCCGCGCACACTACCGCAATCGCCAATAGAGTACAGAGCCGCAACAATGTCCTCAAGTCGCTCGCCGGCAGCTCTTGGGGCAAAGACAAAGAAACGTTGTTGGCAACATACAAGGCGATTGGCCGGCCGGTAATAAACTATGCTGCGCCAGTTTGGTCGCCGGGAACCAGCAGGACACAATGGACGAAGCTGCAGACCTGCCAGAACGCCGCACTCCGCACGGTGACGGGATGTCTTCTAATGTCGCCTGAGGAGCATCTCCACCAAGAGGTCAATGTGCTCCGAGTTAAGGAGCACAACCTCATGCTCAGCAAGCAGTTCCTTGCTGGATGTCACCGCTCGGGGCATCCAAACGGGCACCTGCTTGCCGTGGAGCTGCCCCCCAGGCACATTAGAAGACATCTACTAGAACTAAAGGACGAGATCCAGCCACTCATCACACAACCGCTGGATCCGGAGGCGTACCGGCGGGTCCTAAGCAACATCCACAGAGACACAGTCACGAACATCATTGACTCCCGCCAGGCGAATGCAGTCATCGGAGCCCAACCACCACCTGTAGCAGATGAGGAGTCCCTGCTGCCCCGCGAGTCCCGCGTCACTCTGGCACAACTACGATCTGGATACTGTAGCAGGCTCAACTCCTACTTATCCAGAATCAACCCCGACATACCCAACACATGTCCGGCATGTGGAGATTCTCCGCACGACACCAACCACCTATTCACATGCCCTCTCAAACCCACTCATCTAACCCCCCTCTCCCTCTGGTCCAACCCTGTCGAAACTGCACGTTTCCTGGGCCTCCCCCTAGATGAGTTTGACGACAACGACCATGGGTGAATCCGCTCTTTACGGGGCGCGACTAGCCGCTACAACAACAACAACAACATCAAAGTAGCTTTCACCCCCGGCTTCACTCGCATGACATTCGGCTTAAAATTATGGATTCGAATGTAATGGAAAAGGAAATACATAAATAATTTCACTAAAGGCAAAAATTTTTAATTCATTTTTAGTTGAAGTTATTTTTTTTTTTACTATCTAAAACAAAATCTACCCCTACATCAAAATTTTCGAATACGGTCAGTTGCTGAAGCTTTTTTCTCATGCCATGTCATTCGGGATTAGTGAAACCTAATTTATTGTTAGAAGTGCGCAACGTAATCAAACGATTTTAGAAATCATTTAGAAATCTCATTTCCATGAATGAGTTTTCTTACGGCCTTTGAATCCTATGCCATATATTTCCTTTAACTTAATAATCTAATTTTATTTAGTTTTTGAAGTAGGTGACCACCCTCTCCAATATATGATTGAACTTATTATAATTTAAAGTTTTTTTTTAAACAGGTGGCAACACCCTCCAAAATTATTTTTGAAATTACGCATTTTTAAAATTTGTAGTTAGGCACTCATATTGTAAAATGTAGTTTATTTTTGATTGAACTTAATTTGCATATAAGCAGGTGGCAACCTTTTTTTAAATTTGGGGAAATGAAGCTTAATTGAACCTTGCATATAATAGTAGTTGGATTTAATTAAACTTATTATAATTTTTATGAATTTTTTAAACATATGACAACCCTCTTTAAATATATTTTTGAAATTAAGTTACCTTAAAACTGTTGTTTTGGCATTCAAATTGTAAAATAGAAGTAACCTACATATATAACGGCCTATATACAATGTGCCAAATGTGCTAAAACAAACCAAGTTGCTAGAAAGCTACTCGAAAGTTGTTCAAGACGATCCGAAGCTTTTGTAGACGGCAATGGAGAGTAGACGACAACATATTAACTATAGCGTGCTCGAGGTATTGGAATGTGTAACAAAAATAAAGTATAATAACTTTTATACTTTTTCTTTACAAATTTTGCAGGAGAATTCATGTCTGTACATAGATAAGCAATGGCTTATAAAAAAAATTGTATTTTTTCAACTCGAGTAAATATTGTGATATCTCAGTGAAAGATGGTACACATATTGCCCACGACCCAAGCTCGCCTAAGATTAAAGTGCTGCGCTTTGACTATACCTTGACAAAGACATGAACCAACCACAAACTCAGCACTTAATTCACAAGCCGCATGGACTGGACTCAGGGAACCATTGGATAGATTAGCCGGCTTTATATACGGGATGAAATTGTGGGTTGGTTGACGCAGGGGTTTTCATTAAGAAATATAATCTAAAGGCATGTATCCGACTGCCGGACCATTGAAACCTTTTCCTGGCCGAAACGTTTGAAATAAAGAAGATGCATAAAGCGAGAACGCAGGTAAATTTTTTCTTAGATATCCAAGCGGCTATTCAGGCAGTCTCTTCTACCTCGGTCAGACCTTAATAAGTGTAGGAGAGAATTGGCTTTGAATTCTGATTAATACGAGATTACCATATTATGGGACCTGACGAATAGGCATTTACATAAATGAGAGAGTGGATGAACTGGTGAGGTACGGCTTTGCAACGAGTGCGTCCCACGCACTGGACATTGGCGCCTCGCTTAGGAAGATCAAAAACCGAATTGGCGAAATTTACTATACGAAAGTTGCACAGAGGTGGAGCCATACATACATACATCGTAAAGGATTTCCTGTCACGTTCCTTCATTAGGAATGAGCAAGGAAAATAGCTACAAGCTCACGGCAGTCCGGCACATGGCTTTGATCCTTAGGACCGATATTTTAATTATCATCAGATATAATTGTTTTTTGGTCATCGAACTAATTTATACGCCTTTTTCTCACTAAATTCAATTTTTTTTATTAAATCTCAAGATCTTTGCAAGTCGATCCCGATAAAAGCCAAACAAAAATATTGATTATGTACCAACTTTTATTGAGCCAATTTCACAAGATGGGATTCGCAATGTTTTTCATAATTTTTTATAAAAATAATATATTCACATAACAAAAAGCATATAAATAACAATTTTGAACTTTTTGCAATTAAATTATCAAATTTCAAATTTCTTAATAAGTATTTGTAGAAAAATATTCCAAAACTTTTAAATTCAAAAGTTAGAAATTTTTATCAAAATTTGTTAAATTTTGCAAAATTTGTATAAAGTTTCAAATTCTGATATAGTATATGTTTTTTTTGTCATATTACGAACAAAAGTTGTTACATTTTTTTAACGATTAAATGCATAATAAAAGAAATCCCTTTTGGCCATCTCAAGAGGACAATTTTTTGACAAGAATGATCTACATATGTATATAAAATGATCAAGATTAACATTTTTTTAAATTTTAATTTCTGTAACACAACTTCCACACATTCAATCATTTTCCATCCGCTCTGATTCTGTCTTCTTCTTGGCGTTGCTGCTCGTCTGCTTCGAGCTTTTCGATCACCTCAGACATATCCTCCATTTCATCCACTTCTAGCGCACGAAAAACTCTAACTGCTTTCACTTTATTGGCCAGTGATATTTCTATCATTTTAATTAAATGAAATTCACGTGTGATCTTGGAGGTTACCAGGCCTTTTTGGTCTTGCACCAATGTGTTATCAAACATTTGCATCACATTGCAAACTTTGCGCAAATCATAGGTTTCCTCATCGAACGCCTTACCCAATTTGAATGTTAAAATCGTTGGTTTCTTTTCCTCTTTTACCAATGTAATTAAATTGTGTGTGCTTCCGACTTTATGGAGCAGAACGATCGGTTGCCGGGAATTGCCAATTTTCCGTTGGACTAAACCCATTCCAAGTTCCTTTAGATAGGCATCATAGTTGTCACTACTCTCCAGCTTGTACTGCTTACCCTCCCAACAGTTAATTTTCTTTAACATTTTATATTTTATTTTTGTTGAACCGGAAATTTCGATGAATCTAATACATAAATATTTTTAAAAAATGACTTGTTGACGTTTGACATGAATATATTTACTTTAATTTGATAACAAACTATGCTTTCAGAATACACGACGATTGGAGATTAGTGGGAATGTACAGAGTGCCCCAGGTGACTTATTTTACAAAAGATGAACTGGCAATTATTGCCATAGCTCTAGACGATGATAATTCCGTACCAACTCGAATAATTTCTCTTGCATATCAAACAAAACTTGCAATAAGATAACGTCAGTTCGTCATTGAAATACTCAAAACATCATTGACGAGTTATTTATTCCTCAAAAGTTAAATTAGTGCAATTGAATGAAAAAACGTCCATAACTAAAGCCCAGAACGCCTAAAAGTAGCCAAATTTTTTACTTCACCCAGGCGTTCCAGACTTTAGTGCAAAGAGCTTCTTCCTATCTTTTTTAGAATTTTTTCTTTGCTATCTCATTCTCTAGCTTTTATTACGTCACTATCAGTTGCTCTCAGTGCGAAAGACGCAATCTTATTTTATATCATTCTTGATGGTAAACAGCTGTTTCGAACTCAGTTCGAACTTTGTTCTGGTGCGCGGGAATACGAACACGAAGTAATCGATAACTCTTTCACCGTTTTATGTAAATTTTGCGTACAATATAGACAATAAAATCTACGGAAATTTTTGATAAAATGCTGATGTACCCTTGACGTAAGTCTACAATACAATAAACTAATTATAAATGCTTTAAATATGATGATTTTTTCTCATCTGATTAATATACTTTTAATCGATAAATTACTTGGCGGAAAATTCTTCTCTATACTTTTGTGTATACCTTTAGCGCAAAATAACATCGGACAAAGCAGTTTAATGCAAGAGCGTTCACGAACGACGAACCATGCAATTTATCTATATATTTTAAAAAGGAATAAAATCTTCCATTTGATAAAGAAAATAGCACATTTTTTAAATTTCCTTAGTTTTTTTTATTTTTATTTTTTGGATCTCGCCCATCCAACTAGTGCATTCATCGAACAGACCTTTTGTTAAACGTAAACATTGCGAAGATATATTATGAGAGAGTTGCCACCTATTTTAAAAATTTAAGACATGTAAATTTAAAAAATGAATAGAAAATTACAAGATGGGTATCAAACCAAATAGGTTTAATAAAGTTTTGTTTCAAAAATATGTTTTGACGAGAGTTGCCACCTGTTTGAAAAATGTAATTCATTTAAATTGATAAGATAAATTAGTTATTAAAATATATATGTAAGTAGATATTAAACTGAAGAGGTTTAAAAATTATCATATTCGAAAACATTTTGAGGAAAGTTGCCACCTGTTTCAAAAAATTATTCAATTAAATTGATAAGATCAAGGAAATATTACACTATAGGTATCAAACTAAAGAGATTTAAGAAGGGTTGGGTTTTTCAAATATTTCAAATATGAAGAGCTGCCACCCGTTTCCAAAATTTTAATTAATTTAAATTGTTAAGATAAATTAATTAATTCGATACAATGTACCAACTTGCAGAGGTTTGAGAATGGGCAAAAAATTTAAATTAAATGCGAAAAAAAAAATTTAGTTATCAGCTTTGGTAAAGTTATTTATTTCCTTTTCTGTTACATTCAAATTCTTAACGGTAAACTGAATGCCATGAGCGCTAAGACGCGAGTAAAAGCTAGTTTTGAATAAATTTGTAATGACTTGGGCAGCGTTTTTTGATGTAGTTTTAGTCAAAAAACTGGTAGAATTATCACAGACATTGCCTTGAATTTATTGTTCTACTTTCTAACAAAGTGAATTGACTTGTTTACGTTTTTTATGTTTTTAATGTCCCCTAAACGTAATTACCTCACAAATGAGCTTCTAAATCGACGGCCAGTGAACGTATTTTATAAACACAAAAATGGCAAAAGAAAATAACATACATATTTACACAAAATCGCGTACCTGGTTAAATTAATTGCAAATAAATAATTTGTCTGTCCATAAATTTCACATTCGAAAAATTCGCGCGAAAATTTATTAAACTCAACAGCGCTGTGTGTGACAAGCATTAAAATTTGTACATGAATTTAATACAGACGATACAAATTACACCTGTTTACAATCATCAAATAAATATAACATTTTATTCGATTCTAAGGCAAAGTTTAAAATAGAAATATAAATTTATAATTAAAATTGAAAGCACACTGGTGAAAAAATGCTAAATTAAAATTTAAGAAAAAAAGTTTCAAAAAAAGCATACTCGAGGCCGACAAATTAGCGCGCGACTGCAATGCCACAAATAAATTTCGTGTATTCGCATCTGCATTTTTCAAAATCGCAATTCACTGCTTATATTTATATGTGCATGTATTTCAAATAAAATCTTGTACAAATCTCCTTTGAGTGAATTAAATGTTAACACGTCAATGCAATGGAAAGTAAATTTCGAAAATTTATTGCAAACGAAAGTGAAAGAGGATTTAAGCAAAAATAACAAATGCGAACGTAAATGGACATTGGCTTAACGAATAGCTGTACATACATGCATACATATGGAATGGGGCGAGTGCTTGTATGTATGTATGTGTGGTGTGTGTGCACATACATACATACAAATGCAAATACTGCATATCGTCGATGCAAATGATTTTTTTTATTTCAAATTGCAGACAAAATACCAACGAGTATTACGTCTGGGAATTTAACTAAATATAGAAGCGCTATACAAAGGCGGATATCTATATTTATATGAAATATAACAGAAAACATTTAAAACAACTCAAGAAGACAAAAAAAAAACATAATACTCGACAAAAAAAGAAGCTGAAATATAAAAAATAATAATTATATAAAAATATGTGTTCGCGGATATTTTTTGGATAGAATTTGAATTTGTTTTTGATCTCGAAACAGCATACATGCTAATTTAAATAAGATAGTAATGCAAATGACCAAAGGCGGTAGGTTAATGAATGCCCTCGAAGGTAGGGCAATAAGTAGAATAAATACTCGACTTAAATCGTGCATGGTTATTTTTTACAATGGGCCCGTTTCTTCATAACCTGCATAGTTGTAAAAGAACACTACGTAGGATAACGAAAGCAAACACTAACAACAACACTAACTCGAAAAAATGTGCGAGTTGAGCCAACTCGGTAAAATGATATCCGACCTGAGATGTAGTGTTGGGAAGTGAAAAAACTGCGCTATTGTGAAAGAGCCGGAAAAAAAGACACAGGAAATTTTAATTTAAGACCTAATTCGTTTTTATTTGCATATTATTTTTAAATATATAACTAAATCAACATAAAATTTTGGCAACAGTGCTATTTTCCGTTCTTAAATAGCACGAAATAAATCTCATGTTTCATAAAAAATGCTAACAGGGTTGCTTTGCAAGTAAAGGCAATTTTATCCGATTTGACGCATTCTTTTGCAAGACGGCTACAATAAAACGGGCCCAATATTGACAGTACTGTCAGGCTGAAATTTTGTCGTTAATTTCCTATAAATTTAATAGAAAACTCCGGCAGACGTAGTCCTGCCTGCATATATCTATTTATTAATTTCGCATTTCGGGTTCTGTCACATTTAATTGGTGGCAACCCTCTCAAAAATTTAGGTATGCACCCTTCCTCGCCGAGGCAAATATTTTTACACTCATATTTTAATATTTTATAATTAAATTAAATATGACATTCAAAAAAGGTGGCAACTCTTTTCCAAATATACTTATAAATTTTTTCTTAGCTAAAAAAAATTGGTTTTACATCCATATTTTATCATTTCCTATAACTTGTGCATAACAAATTAAATTCGAATTTTCAAGCGGGTGGCAACTTTTTTTTTAAAATATAGCTAGCTATAAACCTATCCTCAACAAAACGAACTATTTGACATTCATATTTTACTGTTTCATACATGTATGTAACTTGCGGATAATTTTACTACATTCGACTTTTCAAGCAGGTGGCAACCCCTCTATATGCTATAAGTCTGTTTCTCAACAAATCGAACAGTTTTGCACTCATATTGTCATATTTCATATAACTTAATTAAATTCGACTTGTCACGCATGTGGCAACCCTCTCACAAGCTAAAATTATACTCTACGACCTATCAAATATGCATACGAGTACAAAATTTCATAAAATTCGGTCCAGCCCCACGAACAAAATTTTCTTTTGTACAGAAGCAAATGCTGAACACCATCGGTAAAAAAAATTATGAAAAATCAACGCGAATTTTTGGTCACATGAAACTTGCAGATTATTATATTAAAATTTAATTGGCTACAAAACTGCATAGCTGAAAAGTTTTTGAAAATAATTCCTATTAAAAAATTTGATGACGCTTTTATTTATATAGTTGATGTTATTATAATTAGCAAATATAAGTGGCACTTAATGTGCACTACCTTGAAAGATTTTTGTTTTTGTTTCGAAGAATAAGACCCTAGCCGAAGTAGACGAATGCGAGCTATGATCTGTAGCGTGCGATTTAAATTATAGGAAATACTAGAACTATTATTGTATCATGTTTCTCTAGACTCGTTCAACTTTTTCTTTAATAACTTTTTACAACTGTTATTTCAAACCAATATTTATTTTAAAAAGTTAACCAGCTTTAATTAACTATTTGTTAGTTTTGTCCCCTTGACCAGGATTATTATTCCACATATTCGCATAGTCGTCTTCCACTCGTTAAACTAACTCACTGCTGGTCAGTCGTTGTTGTTGCCTTCCCATTAACTTATGCTTAGTTTTCATTAGGCCAAATTTGATGTCAAATATTGTCCATTGAATGAAAATAGCCATAATGTGTACATATTTTGATTTTACGCGAATGCAAAATTATGAAATGTCCACATGCTGAAAATTAGAATAAATAAGTAACTAAACGATAATTTCCTCGTTTAATAAAATGCTTTATAATTTTACCAAATCCTTTTTTACTCACTTAGGTAAATTTGCTTAAATATGATACAAAGTCTATATCTAAATGAAATTGCATGGAAAATCTTTTGATTTAGAACGTGGTCTTTCCTTTTCAGCTTAGCCAGATTGTTTTTTTGTTTGTTTTTAAATTGAAGGTAAATACTGAGGATTTCGTTCACCGTTGAGGAATGATTGCTATTGCAATTTCAGAATTGTGCAGGCCAAATTCAAAACTTTACATTGACCTTTTTATTTTTTACCAATATCTCAAACAAAAAAAAAACGGAATTGAAATCATCATGCCTAATTTGGGGGTTTCCAGGGAAATAATAGTTAAATGTTTTATCATCAAAACAGTTAATAAATAGGAAATATTTTTTATTTCGCTGATAAGAATATTGATGAAGATGGAGATAAAGAAGAACATAACGATGACGAAAATGATAATAAAGATAAAGGTAGATGAAAAGATAAAAATTTAGATGATCGTAAAAATGAAGTAACTATAATCAAACAAAGTAAAAATAAAACATTAGGAAAAAAAGTTGGTCATTCATAACAGTTACGAGGCAAGCGCGATATACATAGAGTGAAGGGTAAAGTTGTCAACGTACTAGTTTTGGGTGATTCAAAAGGTGTCATAATGTTCCATAAGTCATAAATGCATAAAATTTAAGAAATACGAAATTTCTTAGTTTTAATTATTTGTTTCAGTGCAATCCAAAAACATAACTTTTGAAATCTAAAATTTTATGACTTAATGATTTAGAACATATTATGACACTTTGTGAATCACCCAAGTGATTTTTTTTAATACTTGGAATTTTTTTTGTTATAGCTGGTACTATAACAAAGAGCACATATGTAAATCAAAATTTCAAATTTTCCACAATATTTATAAAAATTCAACAAAATTCCGTTTAAATTTCACAACTTTTTAAGCAGAGTTTTCAGGAAATTTTTGGGCATGCAGTTTTATATAAATTTTTACATATAAAATGTTAACGTGAAGTGAAAAAGATATATTGTACATTAATTTATAAAATATAATTTTAATAAATAAATACCTAAATATATAAATGAAAAAAATTTTTCAAGATCAAAATTTCAAAACTCGAAAGGAATTATTAACCAGCTCCGACTTGCACGTTATTGTACTGAAGGTGAGTAATGCGCTGTAAACCTAACAAAAACTTCCTCAAAATTCAAATTACAAAATTTTTAAATTTTGATAAAAAAAAAATTTTGAATTTTTATATACTACTTGAAAATTTCAAAAACATGTTTTTATTTATAATATGAATTATGTTTTTCTAAAAAAATTACGAAAAAATTTATTATGAAAAACATTACTAATATTATACAAAAAAAAAAAAAAAAAAAAGCAAAAGGAAAGAATATTCTCACATAATTAAATTAAAAAATAGCCAATATATTAAGCAAACATAACAGTTTTGGTTAAAACTAGTACTAAAACGACAACATAACACTGTTCCCAAATTTTATAATTAAAAAAAATGAACTCACTGTATTAGTAAAAGCGCCTTTCAAATGCCTATTGGGTTTGAAAATGAATAGCAAATATTTTTTATTTACATTACATACATACGAGTATGTACGGACATATGTGTATGGGCATGTGTATTTATAAAGTTCTCGCAGTTTTGTTTGAACAACACAAAAACAAATCTTAGCCAATCTACAAAAACAACCAAAATGAAACGCCATCGAAACAAGTTTTAGAAAAACATATGTACATACATACATACTCGTCGTACATTCTTTATATATAGTACTATCGAGTAGCAAAAAATTTGCATTGAATGAAATTTATAAAAAAAATATAGGTATTTAAAAAAATATGTAAATTACAAATTTTTTAAATATGTATGTTTACGCTCGTTGTAAGCGCTAATCGCCCTGGCAGCTCGCTTGCTCATGACGTCGCCGATAGGTTTTTTTTTTTTTTTGTTGTTCAACAAATTTACTTATTTACTCCACGTTTTTATTCAATACATACAAACTAACTCGCATGCAAATATTGGCGTATTTATTATTTAAAAATAGCCATAATAGCCATAGTGCACTAAACGATTTTAGCGATTACGTTTTTGTGGGCCAATGCTTGTGGCATTTCGTGTCAATTTGCGAGATATTGACGATTGATTAAATGCACTGCATGCACAAATACGGTAATTCATGTCAATAATCAATAGTAAAATGGAAAAACAAAGAAGTTATGAATAGCGTCGTGATGTTGCAACGCAAACAAAAGCAAAACTATGTAAGTAAATTGCTGAAAATGTCAAGTTAGATTCTGTAAATGACAGCACGGCAATTAGCACAAAAATTGTAAATCGTGAAAGTATTACTCAATTTTAAAACTTACAAACGTGTGCGAAAAAATAAAATCTATTCAATTAACTAAATTTTTTAAATAGGCTTGTAAATTGCTTACCGTTTGATGTCATGAAATCACTAATAATGTAATAATTTTACACATATCTAGACTGAAACAAATATTAGGTCTAGTAAAAAGAAATCTCTTATTAGTAATCTGTATATCGCGTTGTAAATATAAGTGAGATCGCAAGCTACATATGTACATATATGGCATTAGAAAAACAAGATTTCGTACTAAAAAAAATTGTATGAGCACGCGTCAAAGATGGACACCCGGTAAGAGAAAACACGCTCTTTTTTAGTTTTTCATCGTTAAAGCCGAATATAGTGTGTACGACTCTGATACTGTAACAGCCAATCATACGCAATTTTAGTTTTGCCGATTCCGTTTCGGTAATTTTGATAACAAAGATGCACCACGCTCCGAAAGGCCAATTGTCGAAAGTATCGAGATGTTCCGATTACACCGATTAATCTAATTTGAATTAATATTTATCTAGTTATCTAGTGTTTCATCTTGTCATCCAATAAATACGAATCAGTTTGAAAAGTTTGACATTGAAACGGCACCCCAAATGGTCAAGATATATCCATGGTTTAAGCTTCCTGCAACTCTGCACCAAATTTTGACTTACGGGACCGATGTGAATAGGGAAACTTTCTAAAGAGACAGACGAAGCGAATAATAAAAAATGGCAATGCCATACAAGCAATACTACGCGAAAAATGACAAATGAAGATTTGACTAACAAATTTTTTTAATCGGCCCCTTATATATCTAATTTGCAGCAGTTACCAAAAACTAAAGCTTCGATGGTAACCCAGAATATGACTGATTTCTAACTGTTCTAATACAAACCGGAACTTGTTATTGCTTTATTTTCATAAACTTACTTTAACAAAAAACCTCACAAAATTCGGAGGTACATAACTTTGTATGTATCTATGTATGAAGATGCAAAATAAGTTTTGATTCTGAAATAGGGAATATATAGTATTTCTCAAAGCTTGCAATTACCAGAAAAACCATTACCAGTAAGCCATTTTTTTATATTTCTAATTTCCATCGGCATATTTTATATACCATAGTTCCGGAATTCTACACCCCAGCTAACAGCATTGTTAACATTACAGAAACATTTAATTTTACGTTAGAATTCTAATAAGGTTTGCTAAGGTTTCGCGCATCAGTTGCAAATTATACCACACCAAATATATTTCAAATAATAAAAGTACAAAAAGTACAATTCATTGTTTATAATTACGTCACAACTTGTACAAATTTAAAATCGATATCGAGAATAATAGGCCTAAATAAATGATTCCCTTTTTTATACCCAAGCGCGCTGGTGTCCAGAGTATTATGCCTTTGTTCACCTAACGGTGAAGCCATCTAGACAGTTATACAAAAATTCTTAGAATTAAAAGCCATGACTGTCTGTCCGTCCGTCAAAAAGTGCATCGGATAACTCGAGTAAATATTGAAATACCTCAACGAAACCTGGTACGCACATTGCCCTCGACCCAAGGTAGGTTGGTATTGTATCTTTGCCGATATAAATGTGTTTTATGAAAGACAAAAGTATGCGACATTCGACTAAAACCACGACCACCTCTCCAACATGGTAATTTACAAAAATAAAAATAAAAATGAGATATCTCAGTACTCTTTAAAAAGTTGTGTAGGAAGCGTTAAGTTGGAAAAAGAAAAATGCGAGTTAAAAATAATGTGGAAAATGGGCGTGGCACTGCCTTATCCAAAGCAAATAGATATATGTTCGAAACTATTATATCGTACTCGACAAAATTTGGCAACGCTATAGATTTCAACTTTATAAGCATAATTTCGAAAATTATACAAATTTAACAAAAATCACGCCATCCGCTCATATAACGGTAATTTATAAAATGTAAAGAATTGTGATATTTAATTAACCATAACAGGTAATTTCCACAAACTCTGTACACAAGGAATACAAGGCGTGGCAACACCCAATCAACAGCAAATAGGAATACACTAACTAAATAAAATTTGCTAAGCAATTTACATTTCAACTCAGTAGGCATAATTTCGAAAATTATAGCCTTCGAAAGAGAAAACCACGCGCACCTCTCATATTACAAACAATCAATATATTTAAATCATGTAGCAAATTTGCTCAAAAGCATTATAATTTATTAATTAAAAAAAAACAATAGTTTTAAATTTTCCAAATGAATGCATACACCAACTACTTTTTATTTTAAATAAAAACACGCGACGGGAAATTAAAGTTATTTTTAACCTGAACTGAGACTTTTCTTTACTTGTTTGCTATAAATATGTATGCATATTAATTGTCTTCGAATAATCGTTTTTAAGAGCCTAAAGGGTAGAGCTCTTGGTAATCGACTAGTCGTCGACTTATCGATTAATCGATTAGCAAAAGATGTTTTAAAAAATAGTCGACTTCCCCTAATCGACTAACCGTATCCTTTCGACTTTTTCGACTAACCAACCCTTAAACAACTAGTCGACTACCCGTTCGTTTTCGGTGTTTCGGCTAGTTACTTTTTTTGAATACAATTTTTTGTTTTATATGTGTTTTAATGCTTGTGTATATTGACAAAACTCGTTTTAAATTACATATAATAAAGGTTTTTATGAATTTATTGTGATTAACTTTTACTATTCGAATAATTTCGATTGTTCGATTTTCAGACTACTCGATGGTGAGTGGTTAGTCGAAAGTGAACGGTTCGAAACGGTCGAATAGTTACTATTCTAATATAATAAGCATATGAAACATAATATATGGTTTAAAATAACTTAATGGAATAAAATAATTAATTGCAAAAAAATAAAGAAACAACTTCACATGAAAAAAATTTTGAATATTATAAAAACACCACCGTACGTAAACTTTTGACACTCACTGTATCTATACATATGTACATATATACACCCGTACGTAACACTCGAATAGTCCTAGAAACAAAGACGACCTTGCACCATGCGCAATTTTTATGCACACCGCTTGCGGAGTCTCAGAGATTGCATTTCCCCAGCCTGCACTCGCCAATTGTTGAGCATTTCAACTTAAATGATAAATTTCGAATGTAACGCTAAATTGAGTGGCGCAGCATTTGTTTGTTTTTTTTTTTTTGTTTTTTGCTTTATTCCAGCCATAGGCAAATTCATTCAAACGCTCCCACTTTTTCACATCAGCCCGCAATTCATCTTTCCAATTTTAGTTTAGTATGAAGTGTAAATGCAATGCTCCACCAACTGCACCAGCCTCCTATAACGCCTCAGCAATTTTTATAGCATTGCCACACCTCTGCTCCCTCCCTTCAGTGCAGAGCTACTTTTGTTGTTTGCATATCTTGGTGCTGCATTGCGGCTGTGCTCTGGTGGGTGGTGGGTGGTGGTTGATGTGACGCACTCCCTCACTTTCCAGCTGAGCAATTGTGGATGGGTGGGTGTTCGTCGTCGTTGTCGTTGTGGTTGTTTTTGTAAATTTATTTCATAGTTTTTAGTTTCGAATCGCTTGAATGCTTAATGACACTGTCAGCTGCTGTTAGCTTTTCTGATTTGTATGACCTTTTTGTTATTTAAGTATTTGATTTTTACTAATTATTTATTTTGCACAAATTTCCGCCATTTTATTGTGGTTGTGGATTTATTTTAATGTTTTAAACGTGTGTTGGTTTTTGTCCGTTTGCTACAAATATTTTCATTGAGGTTTTGCTTGGATTGTTTGTTTTTTTTTTTTTTTGGTTAGAAATTACAAATAAAATTTTAAGTTGCTTCTCATCATTGTTTTGACATTTCGCTACATTTACTGGAAATTTTAATTTAATTAGAAATACCAGAATCGCTCAGAGGTCCAGATTCGAATAGGTAGTAGATAAAATATGTATTTGGATTTTAGATTCGTTCACTTCATTTTGATCTGAAGCCAATCCCACTACGGAACGCCATGCCTTGGCAAAAATAGACGCTCGTACGGCATTAAATTTAACGTTATGAATTCGAATGTAACAAAAAAAGAAATAAATAACTGCACCAAATGTAAAAACTTTTATTTCAATTTAATTTTTTATTTTTTCTTATTTTTCCAAAAACACAAAAAAAAAAAACAAACAAAAAAAAACAAAAAAAAAACGTCCTACTTTTTTTTTATAACTCCCGATTGTGTTTCATTAAAAAATTCCCCGCCAGTCATTCAGGTTTTGTGAAACCCTATTTACTGTTATAAATAAACAACATAATCAAACGTTAGCGTCATTTCGAAATCTCATTATCACCCATCTAGCGTTGAAAAACTGGACTTTTAACTGATTTATAAAATACTACAGGTGTTTGCTGATCATCAAAATGCGCATTTTCAGATGGTTACATATATAAATCAAGGCAGTATTTCAGTGATAAGGAAGTCTCCAAGATTATAGAATTATATCAACAATAACATTTGAGGCCAAGTCCAGTTTTTTGCTTGGAAAGCAACAACAGTGGAAGTAGTAGAAATTATAGCTGTTATTTCGGAGATCACCTAATTTTCTCATCAGATTTCTTACTAGTCTCTGCCCGGGTTTGAAGTCATACCCTCAGACTTGCCAGGCAAGAACGAAACAGCGGCAGATTGCCGTACTTGAATTGTGTTGGGATATAGGAAAGGAAAAAATCCAGAACAGTTCACATGAGCGCTAAGCCTTTCTAAACCTCTTTCGGTTCACACCTGTATATTAATATTGCATTTATCTTGTAGTTTTAATTTAATTTAAATTTTGTGAACATGGGGATGGGGCAACCCTCTCGAAAAATATTTGTCAAACGAAGTTTTCTGAAATCTCTTTCGTTTTACACCAGTATTAAGGAATTTCAGTTATCTAACTAAATAAATTTAACAAACGTTCGAAGAAAGGTGGCAACCCTCTTTAAAAATATTTTCATATAAACGGTTTTCTTTCGTACCTCACTTTTGTACATTTCATTGAGGTTTTAAATATTACTGAATTCAAAAGTTTAATCATACTTCGTTAAACCCCACGCCGTTCTTCGTTTGAGACCCATATCGCAACATTTTATTTAACATACTATATTTTTAATTAAGTTTTTAAACAAGTGGCAACCATCTACAAAGATATTTTTGAAATTACACATTTTTAAACCTTTTAGTATGACAATCATATTGTAAAATTTCATTTAATTTCACTTAATTTGGGTTTAAACAGGTGGCAACTTTCTTGAATACCATGCAAATTAAGCTTTCGTTTGATACCCTTATTGTAATAATTGATTTCACTGGTATTAGAATCTTATTTGATCCAATTAGTTTTTGGTGTGGTGAAATAATACAAAAAATTTGTATGAAGATAGGTTGAACGGCATTTTTCAAAAATACAAAAAAAAAACGGTAACTGTAAAAGGGGGAAAATGCTAGCATACGGAAAAAATATTTGCAGCAAAATTTCACTATCAGTAGTAACCGAATGAAGGAAATCTCACCATATGTAAAACTCTTTATTACAAACTTTAATCCTTCGATATCGCTTTTAAACAATGTCCAGCATAATGCAGCTATAAAATAATGAATTCTAACACGGCGGACTGAATACAGAAGGTGAAGCCGTCAGTAGTACAGCTACTTAGTTTTGCCTATTTTCACAGCTCTCAATTACAAGTGGACCAAATGCTTGGTTTACAAAAGAGCGCCAAAATGTTACCTTTTTTTTAATATTTTGCAGATTTATTTATTAAATTTCTGTCTATAAATCATATTTTTACTCTTTGGCAAAATTAAACCACGTTTCTTTCTTACTGAAATATCTAAAGTTATTCATTCTCCTTTCTCCCATATTCTTTGTTTACGGGGTTTAGGATACGTCACTTCATTGCGGGGTGTTGTTGTTTGAATTATATGTATAGTATTTTATAGTGTTCTTCAAAACGCCCGCTGTGTTGAACGGATTCGGTTGTCATTTGATGTATGAAGTGAGCCACATGAGAATTTAAAAATTATTTTTTGTTGAGATATTAAAACCTAGTTAATCAAAGGTCAGGTATGTACATAGGTCCATTTGGCATGACCAATCACGAAACGTGAAGTTTGAAACATTCATACCATCATTTATCTTTGCTTCGCTGAATTTTAAAAACAATGTTTTCAGACACCTAAATGCCGATATATTTAACACAGCAATTTTTCAACACACTAACAGCCGTTGTATGAATGCCTGGCTAAGCGTTTATTCAGAACTTAATCAAAGGTTTCATTTTCACATACAGCCGTTAGTGTCATCTTTGAAGCAGCTTTCTTGTTAACCTTTATAAGGTCTTCGGTTCAAATTTGACCCATTTCATAAAGAAAATCGTTTTTGGTCGTAAAATTTGTGGTTAATACTTTTGATATGAACTTGATTGAAACCAAAGAGGTTCAAATCATTATGGGATCATACATTTGCGACTTTTTTGTACTTAAGTTCTTCAGATAAAATTTGGCCCGATGTAAACAGCCTCTTATTTCTGTATTTTTGAGCGAAATGTTTTGCTCAATAATCTTATTGACGATTTTTACAAACGTTAATATATATATGTATTTGTCTAGTTTCCTCTTATTTTTTTATTGTTTTATATTCTGGAATCCCTAGATTGGTTTGAATGTGAACTGGAAATGTTATGCAATTATTTCTATCATGTAAAAATGGAAGGAGCCAAATGTCTTCTGGAAAAATAACAAAATAAGAGATATTGAAATACGGGCCATAAGAAATGGAGTATCAGACGAAGAGCAATCTGGGTCAGAAGTGAATTCGTATAAAAAATGGGAAAACAAGAAACTCTAAGACGTCTTTTAAAAGCAGATATGACAGAGCATCAGTGGAAACTTTTATCAGCATGATTCCAGGATTAACCCGCTATTCCACTTCAAGAATTACGAAGGAAGAGATCTCAAGTTTCAATTATGCTTTCCAAATTTTGTGATGAGCACAATTTTGAGATGCACCACACTGACATCGACGACACTGAAATGTTCGCTTTTATTTAGCTGAAGTGTATGGGCCAAATAATGAAATTATCAAAAGTTTATAGAAGCCTAAAAGAGGAAGGTCCATATTTGGAGCAATAAAGTCGCTGAAAAGATTTCAAGTCCTCTCAAGAGTAATAGTGCGAAGAAAACTGCACAATACGAACCCTACGGCCCCTACCCGCAAAAAATGGTAGGCGACATCTTTTTCAAAATTTTCTCTTTGATGCAGAAATACTTCCAGAAAATCTAGAAAATTAAAAAAAAATGGTAATCTTTTCGCAGTTAGGGCTTGTATATCTACATATATATGACAATCATAAATCAATATTAAAAATTAATTACAAAACCACGCTGTAAACTAATCCCTTTCCAATGGTAGGTGAGGTGCGTCCTCTGCTGCCAACTTTGCTGAAGTTCCAAGTGACAAACAGATTACTGCCGGTATTCAGTAATTCAGTAACTCATCTCAAGTCACTAAATTTGAGACTTTCCATTATATACACTTTTTGTGACTTGAGACAATTTCGGTATTCAGTAAGCAACAGCCTCAAACAATTTCGTTGAAGGCTATGGTGAAATGCAGTAGAGACAATCAGCTGATGGGTATGTTCCAGCTAGAGATGCGTAATTAAAACAATATGATTGTTGTAAAATTAATATTGAAACTATTATAGCGAACGGCCAAGAAATAGATCGAGTGCTATTTAATTTTCGCGTTTGTTCAATACTTTCCTCAATATCTTTGTGTTCTGACCCGCTCACGACCAGCTGCTGACAAATTAGTGACTTTATTTTGAGACTAAAGACTTGAGACGGCTTATAAATAGAATACCGAATAGTCTCAAAAACAATTTAAAAAAAATTGTGGCTGAACTGCAATAATTTTAATTTAATATCGATATTTTGGGTATCGAGTATTTGATTCAATATTCTTTTAAAGCGATACTTGGAATGAGTACCCCTATCGATACCTTATGCCCGATATCATGCCCCTTAGTCATAGCCGCAATGACTTTTGTAATACTCAAATACATGAATCCCCCCGAATCTGGATAATTTATGAATTCGCTCCAAGTTCATATTCGTTCAACAATTGGCGAGCGAAAAATTCGCATCCGTAAATTGTCTATTCATAGTTTAATAGTTTAACTGTTTGCCGTAATTTTTTATACATAAACAAATTCATGTATATGTTTGTATGTATGTATGTTTTTAGCATGTACTACGTACTAACTATAACCACATTATGATATACATGCATTCACATACATATATGTATGTATATAGATACGATTATGTATTTATGAAAATTGAATTGTATTATGACCGTGCATGGTCATTCTATTTTTAGTTGACAAGCTTTAATCAGTAAATTGACAAACTGAAATGCAAATGTGTTGTTGTTTTTTTTGTTTTTTGTTTTTTTTTTTTTTGCTTCGTTTGTGTGCGTATGACAATAAGGAAAAGGCACCAAAACGTCAATCTGCGATATGACCATATGACTGGACACGGCCGTTTATGCTGTCAGTGGTGTTCCAATTTGCCTGAACTCTGATTTTAGATACGTTTATTTTTTGCTGAGATTTTTTTCCGCCACTTTGTGCGATAAACAATCTCTTGGCAAACTTATGCATGAGGCAATGTGCTCGATGTTTTTGGAGGCAAAATTAAAAAAAAAAAAAAAAAAAACGACGAGACACAGGAAAGAGATTTAATGCTAAAAATAGCATACTGATTATACAGTTTATTTTTGTAGCAACAAAGGCTCATTTAATAATACCAGTACTAAATGTGAAAGAAATAAAAAAAGAGGAAGAGAAGAGTGAAAATTGTAGAATGATAAGTTTTTTGCAGAGCGTAATGCGAAGGAAAGCAATGCCATAACTGTAGAGAAACTGAAGCTTAAAATACTAGTAGAGGCCCCGCTTGATCAAAATGTACACTGCACGTTTTTAATGTTTTTTCTTTAGAAACTAACAATTCTGCAAACAACATATTTGATTTTAGCAATTTTGCTTTGATAATTCATGGAAAAAGTGAAGGTTTAATACAATAACTAATCGTTTAATTACTACATATAAACAGTGCGTTTTATTTTTAACAGGAAAATGGCGACACATTCGCCCAATCAATAGTAGTTTATTCATTGCAAACAATAAAATAAAAAACGAAATTTCTCGCAGAGTTTAAAAATACTGTACTATGAAGAAATAACAATTGAAGGTCAAGGTGTGCAGAAATTACTTTGCGAAATGCTGACGTTTCGTGAATATATCAAAATCCCCGAAAGGGTTTGACACAACGACAAAGAACGTTATTGCAAACAAGTTTCCCGACGTTTCGTTTTCTGTGGCAAAAATTTTCGTCTAATTTCACCACACCAGAAACCAATTGGATCTAATCAGATTCGAATATCAATTAGCAAAAGTCAAATTAGTTCAGGCATGGTGAAATTGGTAACGAGATTTTCTGTCAAAGGAATGGTGGGATAGGATGCAACTTCTTTGTAATCTGCGTTCTTTGCCTAACGAGGTCAACAATTGTTTTGGTTTAAAATTATGTTTTCATTTTTGTGATCAATGTTGTTTCGAAATATTACGTTTAAAATATTAATTTTGAGAAGCAATTTTTTCGTAAAGAATGTCTCTCATACCTACTATTCCTTTTTTAATATTTTTTTTTTGGAATGTTATTACCGCATGTAGTTTTTGTGAAAGAAGACCCAAATAATTTTTCCTGGGAATATATTTTTAGTACATTTCAACCCTCTAACACCTTGTAAAACAAATCGTTTTAAGTACTTGACAAATAAAGGTGCAAAAAGACAATATTGTTTTAAAATATTTTACAAATATTGATCCTGATATTTTATTACAATCGTTTGATATATAAACAAATAATAAAGGTCAAGATTTAAAATTAGCTTTTCCTTTTTGTAATCAAGGTTGTTTCCAAAAATCTGAGCAAAATATAATGTTTGGATATATAAAATTTAAATTTGAGGAGTAATTTTTTCGTAAGAAAATGTTTACCTACTATTGTCTCGCAAGAAGCTGACTTAGGAATATATTTATACAGCATTTTGACCCTTTAAGACCTTTTTTAGCTAAACATTTTAAGTACTTGCCAAAAAAAAGTGGCAAAAAGACTCACATGGGATAACTTGTTTTACGATAAAATTGACATTTTATTACATTAGTTTGATATATAAATAAAAATTTAAGAACAATGTTTACAATTGGGGGTTCCTTTTTGTGGTCAAGGTTGTTCCGAAAAATTAGAAATCACGTTTAAAGAATAAATCTGTGCTAATTTAATTATAATGTTCGGATATAAGAAATTCCTTGTTTAACTTTTTTTTGGATTGCTATTAATCGCATGAAGTGTTGGTGAGAGCAGACCAATACATAATTTTCCTAGGAATATATTTTTAGAACATTTTAACCCTCCAACACCTTTTTTAATCAAACATTTTAAGTACTTGCCAAATAAAGGGTCAAAAAGACCCGCTATTGCTCCTGAAATTTTATTACAATAGTTTAATAAATATATTCGCCGTCCAAGAATGGTGCTACACATTGTACATAGTTCAATAACTAAATAGTCGCGACAATTTTTTGTATATATCTTTTTTTTTTTAACAAATTCTCGTATCAGACGAAGAGCAATCTGGGTCAGAAGTGAATTTGTATAAAAAATGGGAAAACAAGAAACTCTAAGACGTCTTTTAAAAGCAGATATGACAGAGCATCAGTGGAAACTTTTATCAGCATGATTCCAGGATTAACCCGCTATTCCACTTCAAGAATTACGAAGGAAGAGATCTCAAGTTTCAATTATGCTTTCCAAATTTTGTGATGAGCACAATTTTGAGATGCACCACACTGACATCGACGACACTGAAATGTTCGCTTTTATTTAGCTGAAGTGTATGGGCCAAATAATGAAATTATCAAAAGTTTATAGAAGCCTAAAAGAGGAAGGTCCATATTTGGAGCAATAAAGTCGCTGAAAAGATTTCAAGTCCTCTCAAGAGTAATAGTGCGAAGAAAACTGCACAATACGAACCCTACGGCCCCTACCCGCAAAAAATGGTAGGCGACATCTTTTTCAAAATTTTCTCTTTGATGCAGAAATACTTCCAGAAAATCTAGAAAATTAAAAAAAAATGGTAATCTTTTCGCAGTTAGGGCTTGTATATCTACATATATATGACAATCATAAATCAATATTAAAAATTAGAAGGCCATGCTGTAAACTAATCCCTTTCCAATGGTAGGTGAGGTGCGTCCTCTGCTGCCAACTTTGCTGAAGTTTCAAGTGACAAACAGATTACTGCCGGCATTCAGCAATTCAGTAACTCATCTCAAGTCACTAAATTTGAGACTTTCCATTATATACACTTTTTGTGACTTGAGACGATTTCGGTATTCAGTAAACAACAGTCTCAAAAAATTTCGTTGAAGGCTATGGTGAAATGCAGTAGAGACAATCAGCTGATGGGTATGTTCCAGCTAGAGATGCGTAATTAAAACAATATGATTGTTGTAAAATTAATATTGAAACTATTATAGCGAACGGCCAAGAAATAGATCGAGTGCTATTTAATTTTCGCGTTTGTTCAATACTTTCCTCAATATCTTTGTGTTCTGACCCGCTCACGACCAGCTGCTGACAAATTAGTGACTTTATTTTGAGACTAAAGACTTGAGACGGCTTATAAATAGAATACCGAATAGTCTCAAAAACAATTTAAAAAAAATTGTGGCTGAACTGCAATAATTTTAATTTAATATCGATATTTTGGGTATCGAGTATTTGATTCAATATTCTTTTAAAGCGATACTTGGAATGAGTACCCCTATCGATACCTTATGCCCGATATCATGCCCCTTAGTCATAGGAATATATTTTTAGAACATTTTAACCCTCCAACACCTTTTTTAATCAAACATTTTAAGTACTTGCCAAATAAAGGGTCAGAAAGACCCGCTATTGCTCCTGAAATTTTATTACAATAGTTTAATAAATATATTCGCCGTCCAAGAATGGTGCTACACATTGTACATAGTTCAATAACTAAATAGTCGCGACAATTTTTTGTATATATCTTTTTTTTTTAACAAATTCTCGTTAAAAAAACTATTTGAAACTGAAATATGCCAAAAAATTCGTTTAAAAAATTGGCGCTTACAACGTTATTTAAGGCGAACCTTCAATTATCGATCGGACCAAAAAAAAAAAACATTCTTTATATAACTTTCGACCTTCTTTGTAAGATTAAAAGAATATCTATGAAGCTTGCGATCTGCACTCGCTGCACAATATTTAACGCCAGTTTAGAATACAACAGCTTTCTTCAAGCAAGTTTTGCATTATTACCACTCACGCTTCAAACGCGTCACCAGCAGACACAAAATCACAGTCTAATTGCATTTTATACCTTTAGCCATAAAATGGACATTGACCACGACCCCACACTCTCTCAGTTTATGTCACTCATTAAGCGCAATAAAAAAGTTAATATTTCGGTTTTAATGGATTTTCAAATTGCACGCAGTTAATATCCGATAAACGGCGTAAGAAATCAAGTGTCATGCAGTAATTGAAGTTACAACAGCGGCACTTTAATAAAGGGCATTTAATTCGAATGGGTTTAAATTAAAGTGCTTGTTATTGTGGGGGATATTTTCAAAAGCGATTTTATTTACTTATTATCAAGATATAAATAAATTTAATGTCAGCAATAAAGAAAATTTTAGTAGTGTTAGTAACGTGGGATACCCTGATTTCTATGTTAAAACGTTCAGCAGTGGCCTCTTGGAGTTTGCCACATTGAAAAAAAGTTCTGATGTTCCATGTAGCAATGTTTGTTCGATGCTTAAAAGAGAACGTTACGTTTTTGGTAAAGTGTTTTTGAGGTTTCAGCTACATATATTTAAATTACGTTGAGATTACATGAATTTCTGCCGAAGCAGGGGGATTCCTTAGTCTCAGTGACTCTTGGATAAAAATTTTCCGTATCGTTTTTGTTCATGTTTGTTAACGTAGATTCGATTGGTATCGAACCATCGCGAGGTTATAAACTCAAAGCAGGAGCTAGTGGACTATGCCGTCCCCTTCTTACCAGCAAAGTTTTAGTGGCTAGACGAGCCGCTTGCTGAAAGACAGACGCCCGTTTGCCGCCGAATCTTCTCTGGTGAAACAGACGCTGCAAGAAAATTCTGATGGAACCGTAACACAAATACATATGTATGTAGGACTTTCTACTCTCTTTGCCGTGAGCTACGGATCCATGCGGATTGGGTACCGCATCTGCCCAGCCGTGAGAACGAAATCCCCCCGTTGTTCGTTGCTCAGACATAGCTATTGAAAATACCTTTATTATTTTTGCGAAAAAAGTCTAAAAATAATAGTTTGGAGTCAATTTCGACCACAAATATACAAATTACTTTTCGATTTCCCAATAATATCTTCATTCATATAGCCTAGTATAATCATATATTTTCTATGCGTTAGAATGTACTCATAACTATAGTGGAATTTGCTTTGAGTCTAGACTTTTATCTAATGCAAACACTTCTGAGAATATACATATATCTAACTAGCGTAGAATGTATGTTCATAAAATTAAAATGCGCTCATTGAGTTGGCGAAACGGCTATTCTTTCTCAAAAACGGAAAACACGAAACGAATAGGATATTTTTCACAAAAGAAAAACGGTAAACAATTTGCATAAGTAAATCAGTACAAGTAAGTAATCAATAATTTCAGCAATTTTTCAGTTTTTTTTTTACACACTCACGGCCATCCAAACACATATATAAAGGTACCTACCCTGTCGGAAAAAATAAGTCAGTTGGGTGAAACAAATTTATCGAAGCTAATTGTTTGTAAATTACTTTTAAACCAATTTGATACAAATGCAGCGTGAGCCAATTTTATTTGTATTTTCTCATTTGTCGTGCTAATTGGAAATGAATACATATTTATAGTGGTTGAATTTAAATAGCAAGTAAATACTACAGCCTATGATTTTGCCATTTAAAATAAATCAATTCGTTGTAGGGAATGGTAATTAGGTGTCATTTAAAAAAAACAAAATAAGTTTTTAAATGACTTCAAAATTAATTTCGTTTCCCACTGGGTACTTACATATACGAGTAAAACAAAAACAAACAAAAAAAAACAATTTATTGAACCGCAACCTGTAGCAAAGCAAAGCAAGGACGTCCTGCAAGCGCATACAAAATACGGCCACATTTTCTAGAAAGTTAATTTCAAACTGACTGAAATTGATTGATATGTGGCATATGTTCCTTACCGCTTGCTTTTCCATTTGACTATGGCTGGGAATTCATAAGCTAATTGCAAAAGTACATTTGCTTTCAAGGGCTTACAAATATAAAAGTTTAATATGAGAAAAAGGAAAAGAGAGATATACTCTGAAAAAAAAAAAACAAAAATAGAAAATGAAGGTAAAAAATTCATAGATTTTTCTTGACAATTGGCACATGACTTACTGAAAAATCAACGCCCATCAACAATAAATTCGCTGCAGGGGAGAAAGCATAAAAAAGTGTAAAAAAAAATTCCAAATTCAATTTTAAGTTTTTCATTAACTACTGGGAAAGAACGGCTTGGCAAAGAACGTAGATTACAAAGAAGCATCATACTTTCACCGGATATGCCAACAGAATGTTTTGGCTTATTTCACCATACCAGAACAAATTTGATTTGTGCTGATTGATATTGGAATCTGATTGAATCCAATTGGTTTGTGATGTGGTGAAGTAAGCTAATATTTCTTACCACAGTATAATTTCACTGATGGAACTTCTTTGTAATCTACGTTCTTTGGGCTTGGTTCGGAACGCTTATTGAAAATTTTGCAAGCAAGTCACCATACCAGAACTCATCACTTACACTTACATCACTCCCAGCGTTCCTTTGACAGAAAATCTCGTTACCGATTTCACCATACCAGAACTAATTTTACTTTTGCTTATTGATATTAGAATCTGATTAAATCCAATTGGTTTCTGTGTGTGGTGAAATTGAACGAAAATTCTTACCACAGAAAACGAAATGACATGCAACTTCTTGATTTGATTTTCAACCAAAGAACGTAGATTAGAAAGAAGTTGCATCCCATCCCGCCATTCCTCTGACAGAAAATCTAGTCACGAATTTCACCATACCAGAACTAATTTGACTTTTGCTGATTGATATTAGAATCTGATTAAATCCAATTGGTTTCTGTGTGTGGTGAAATTGAACGAAATTTCTTACCACAGAAAACGAAATGCCAGGCAACTTTTTGGAACCTACGTTTTTTTTTGTCAGATGGTCAATGTTCATGATCAGAACAAAAGTTTAAATTTGCCAATTATTGTCTGTTTCGCTATAATTAATTGAGGTCGGAGAAAAGATGGCACCTTATTCAATTACACAATGAAGCTCTCGATGCCCTTTGATACTGACATTAATCATTTTTTTCAACTTATACTTTTAATAATTTTAATTTAAAAAAACTGGCGGCCATGTTTAAAAATCTTTTTAAACAAAAACCTTACTCCAAAATTGGTTTGGTCACTAACACCCACTCCTCCATTCAAAACATTTTTTTAACTAAAACAGATTTCGTTTGATACCCATATTCCAAACATTATTAAACGAAAAATAGCCTTCGGAAAAAATATGAAAAAAAAATCGCAGAAAGACCGATGGTGGTGAGTCAAAGAGTAGATATAAAGTGTTAAGTTTTTTATAAGGAACAACATTTCTATAGGTATCACAGCTGAAACTCTTCAAATTTTTATACTTGTGGTAGGAATACCCACTGAAACCCTCAGACATGGTGGACGAGCAAAAATGATTAGAACGATGCCTTCTTTCAGGTTACTCTGTTGCAAAAAAAAATTCTAAATTGTACAGTGCAATTAAATCAATGCAGTATTTAATTTAAATTATGTGGCAACATCATTTATATTTTCCAATACAAGCTTTTTAACTGCTTTGATAATTGTTGTTCTTCACGAGTTTAAAGATTTAAATCATGCAATAATTTTTGTAGTTGAGTCAGAATTTCTAAAACGGGCCACTCGCAGTCGTTCAAAATTCATTTTCAATTGATACCTACTTTTCTGGATAGTATTTCCGATTCAAAAAATGTACTTTGAAGGATTTTTCCAAAAAAAATTTTTGTCAACAATATTGACAATTATAATTTTTTGTAATTTTTTTTTTCAAAAATTGATTACCGCTAATGCAATCGATCGATTCGAACAATTCCACCGGAAATAGAAACGTCATTAAACACACATTGACAGAGATCGAAAAAGTGTGACAACGCGAGCGGAAAAATAATTGTTAAAGCTGAAATCTTTGGTTTTGATATCCATGCTATAATTTTAATCTCAGTTTTGATAAATTAATTTTTGTTTTAATTACAATATATGTGGCAACAGCCTACTACACATAAGGAATATTTCACATACTTAAAACAGATACACAAAATTTTAATATGATTTATCAATTACGTTCGCTTTTAAAACAGTTCCCCACAGGCCGCCACAGAGCTCGCTGTAATTCTCAAGAAACTTTTCCGCTATACTAAACTGTCCGAATCATCGAAGAAATGGTCTCTCATACGTCAGAAAATCCTGAACAGAACTAATCCCCTCGAAGTTTCGAACCCGGCAACCGAATGATGATCGCTCAGTGGCGCATTAATATTTTCATAAGAGGTAGCATGTTTGGATTTGAGTAGGCCAGAGAGTTTCATTTGAAATGAACGCATCCGAGACGACAACTAATAGATTCTACGTCACAGCCATATAAAAGTTATAATTAAAATTGTCCCTATTTTCTAAACTAAAGATAATTGCACAAAAACTTAGCCACATCCGGCAGAATTCAAATCTAAATTTAGATTAAAACGAAAACTCTTATTCTATGGGACGATAAATAATTTGAAAACTTGCGTGAGCTACAATTAAACTGTTTATTTTTTTTTTCTTCTTTTGTTTCTCTGACAGGGTGAAAAGTTGATGTTACTTTCGAAAGATTCTCCGTCATCCCTTGTCAAGCTAGGTTTGGAGATAAACTCGTTTCGGCGTTGTGTCATCCTCAATGCCATTTTTCGTTCTCACAAGAACGATTTGGCACGCGCACTAGCTATTGTTATAAAATCTCTACAGTAACACCAGTTCGGTATTAGGCGATTTCTCTGCGGGGCTGTGGTATGAGATTGAACTTTAAATACTTTAAAATGAGATAAGTTTTTCATTTAACAAAACTTGTGAACACGGGATAATTTTAATATATTCATATTTTTTAAAAGAATACATTTATATAATTCGTTCTATAACCAAACCCGTTTGAATCCAAGGTTCAATCTTTGTCCAAAATTTAAAATAAAAAAACTTAAAAAAATGTCCTGAAAACGGCAAGAAAAATTTTACCAAAATTGAAAAAAAAACCTTTAAAATACAGTTTTATAGCCCATTCAATTTTAGTATAATAAAGTGCAAGTTTTTGCCAGGTAAAAAATTGCCGAGCATGCATTAAATGGATAAATTGCGGAAGAGCATCCGAACTGAAAGATCTGCGGCGGTGTTATAATTATGAAATAGTCTATATGTATTCCCGGCAAATTGAATGAAAGAGCTTTCATTTGTCACACAATTAGTTTTTTAGTTAGTCTCATTTTGTTTTAGTTATGATTTTTTTCCATTTTTGTGCCTCTAATTTTAAGTATACGCTCATTTTTTTCTCATCGTTTTATTAATAGCGCGGTGTGTTCGCAAAATACCAGTCTAATTTTAGAATTTTTTTAATAAACCAATAATTGTGCAAATTATTACACGCTTACTCAGCAACGTCGGCATTTTGCAAGCAAACAAACAAAAAGAAACCAAACAAAAAAAAACAGCACAAACAGGGAAACAGTGGGAGACAATATCCAAGAAGAAGAGCATACTAAGCTGTTACCCTTCTCCACAACAACGATTTCTATCACCGCCAATGGTTTAGTTGTTGCTGTCATTGTCATCATCATGGTTGTCGCGACCATCACCAGGGACACATTAGGTGCAAACGCACCCAGAACACCATCTCGGCAGTGATAAGCCAGACTAGTCCACAAATATTGTAGTTCAAGAATTGGTATGCAAAAGAATGCGGTACCAGTTCGACAGCCACTGCGGCTCAGCGACATCTATCTTCGAAATGTGGAGGTTGCAAAGGCAAAAAAGAAAACGCAAGCGCACTTTTCGCACAAGTTAAGTGTGGCGCTGGTTTGCGAGGGATGCGAGGGATCTGGAGTTTTTCAAACTGAATAATTGCAAGTTATTTTGTATTGTTTTAAATAAAAAGATATATTTAAATTATTTCATCCCCAATAATTAAAACTATATTAAAATTAATTTTCTTTTGTTAAATATAAAAATAGCTGCTCCATTTAATGAGATTCGAATGGTGAGTGACTTTTAATAAAATTATGACATTTCAACAAATTAATGTTACTTGATTTTATTATTAGAAGTGATAATTTTTTCTTGCTAAAGTCAACGAGAATGTTTGAAGTTGAGTGAAATTATGAAACATAAAAGAAATCAAGAAACAAATTTGAATAATTTTGCGTATGTTCGCAAAAATAATAAGAGAAATAAACTGAGTCTTTATAAACTGTGAAAATTCATAGTAAACATGTAAATTACTTGGAGTAAAGTTTTCTTCAGTGCAATTTTTAATTAAGTAGCTTGCAAAGGAACATCAAGTTGAAGAGTTATCAGTCCATTGAATACGAGGAACTTCGACATTTTTCGGCTACATAATCTCAAAAATGCGGTTAACAAAACTCGCCTTCGGAACGCACGAAAACAGTGATCAAAATTATACGTATGCTAATTATTTATAGAAGGATTGCCTTCAAAACCGAATACAAAATTTTGGCATCAATTGGAAATTTTAAGTTCAAAATTTATTGAAGTTAATGGTCATTCGCAAAGTCTAGTGGGAAATTTAAAGTAAATTTGGATTAAAATGTTATAAAAAAATTTCCTTTGAAAAGGGCTTTTTTCAGAACCATATTTCTAAATCGCTAGAATAAAGAAACCAAAACTGAATATGAAAATAAGAATATGAAAAAATAACAATATAATCGGTCCTCGATTTAAGTACAGAATAAAAAGATTAATTATGATGAAGTCTCTTTGTGTTGTTTAAATTTTATATAGATATTATAAATAAAAAAGGTGTCAAATACTGATAATGATTTTTGACATGAAATATTAAAAGCAAAGAAAATATTTTGAGCCACCTTAGCAAACTGAGAGCAAGCTACATATGTAGTTCAGAACTAGTAAATTTCACAGCAGGGATACTAATTTTATATTCACATTCATTCATTTTACATATACACACGGCGGTAAATTAACCTTCGCACTGATTCTAATTGTGATTTGTGGGTGAATGCGAATGGCAGGCATATGGTGAATGGCGAAATTGTTTCGTTTCACTTAAAAGCCTACCTTGGGGGAAACTACTTGCATTCGAGTAAATAAACAACAACAAATTACAGTTACATAACACAGCGACAGGCAAAGAGTCAACATGGCAACAGATATGCGACAAAACATAATTTTCTACTAAACGATAAAAATATGTAAAGTATAAAATTATTAAAAATGAAACAAATAAAACTATAAAGTGCAGTTAACTTATAAAAAATACTGCTGGTTGCTATGCTGTAGGAAATGTCGCGTTCAAGCGGTGGTTGCACTTCTTTTTGTACAACTCAGATCTAGGCGAATTCAATCAGGTGGTTTTATAAGTACAAAAACAAAAAGTTTCACAATTACAATATGATTTACAACAAACACATCATTTTAACTTAAAATTCTTCAAGCGAATTCAATCAGCTGCTTGATCAACTTCACCTTATATGAATTCGCCTTGACTCAGATCGTTTAGTTTGCAATCAGTTTCTTTGGAATGTTTTGGGAAATGAAAAGAAAAATTACAATGTGCGACAATTATAGGACAACTTAAACCAGCACGGACTTTACTGATATTTTCTGAAAGTATACTCGATGGATTCCCCTAACTTTGCTCGAATAATTTTTGTATGGCCTACTAAAGTTTGCATCCCCAGACCTAGGTGGTAAGAATTGCTAAAATACATATGTCATAAGGATTAGCTAAAATGGAGGCAAGAAAACGCAAAATAGCTGAGGATGGATCAGATGAAATTCCACCAATAACGCAAACAGAAATTCGTTTTGTGATTATCTTCGGTTTACGGCGTAAACTAAAGCCCTTACAAATATTCAATGTATGCCAAATTGCATATGAAGCTATTGCATTGCCTCCACTAACTATTTCCAAGTGGTTCTGTGGATTCCCAACGGGTTCATTCGTCGACCAAAATCTTCCACTGATGACGTCACTTTGGATTTGGTTAAGTCAATAATGGACTCAAATCCGCGATTGACACAAGAGATGATTGCTGATGAATTGAATTGAATGGCATGGCTGTATCGCGATTCATCTGGTATACACGAAGAAATCTGGTTGATGGGTTCCACGAATTTTAAATGAAGCCCAAAGAGGCTCGAGTGCATTTTTCAATTATTTTTCTTAATAAATTCGGAAATGTGCTATTTAGCAACTTTAGTAAATTCGTTGTTGCTGACAAATCCGGAAACCAAACAGCTGTCTATGGTATGAAGTCCACCAGGACTAAACCAGGACTAAATCCACGCGTAAAAGCTGCACAACAAAATTAATGATATCTATTTACTTTACCCGATCAAAAATCGTAGCTGCTATTCCACTGAAAAAGGTCAAACTTTAACTGCAAAATGGTGTACTGAAGACTGCTTATCTTGTTTTAAAAAATTTGTTGCAAAAGTGGAAGAAAGTGGATTTGTTCTGCTACATCATGACAACGCTCCAGCTCTCACTGGTAAAATAACGGGTCACTTTATTGCGCTCTCTGGCCGTAGGAACTTGATGAGGTTAAAAAACCAAATTTCAAGGAATTTTTGAAGAAGTGAATCTATAGAAATCAATGAGCAAAATGTTGTTAGTCCCTTGTGTGCAGTAAAATTTCACGATAAATATTTTCGCAGAACATTTTAACCCGCCAGCTTCCACCTAAGAGTGTCGTTTTGAACCTTATTTCAAGAAACCGAGCGAAGATCACATATACCAAGTCGCTGAAATTATTCGCCGGAAAATTTCACTTTGGATCTTCTCAGATAAAATCTAATTGCGATTAAATCCGAATTCTACATTAAATTAAATAACAAATCGGTTCTATAAAAATTAGGTTACTGCTCTATTAACTTGCTCTGTTAATGTTAATGAAGGGGAGCATAAATAAATGTTAATCCGATAGGTGTCGCTGGAGCCGAGGTCTCTCTTTAAGTCCGCATTTACAGACGGATCGGATTCAAATTTAGGACACATACATATATTTCCCACGATTTTGCCATGCAATCGGTAATAAAGGAGTCTCTGGAATAAATATACCCACAATTACTTTATAATAAAGTGCAAGTTGGAAGTTGGCTACGAATTACCGTTGATTTTTTCCTCATACACTTCCACGATTTGTTTGAGTTTTTGAAAATGCTGATTGAAAAGTTTCAAGTTTGGATAAATAGTCTTTGAAATATTTTAAATTTATCACTTAATTTTCAATTTGGATATATATATGTACATATATTATTTTGTTATGATTTAATAGTATTTCTATAAAAACATCGATAAATATTTAAAAAAAAAATAGAAACTCAATTCCAAAAAAACTGTAAATCAAGATGGATCCATAGAAGGTGATAGCAAGATAAATAAGGCGAATCCGCTGTGTATTTTGTTAGTGTAACAAGGCGAATTTATACAAGGTGGTGTTATCCAATCAGCTGATTGCTTGTTCTTCTTTCCCAATTCGCTTCTGTTGTTTGTTTATATTTTTAATTTCTATTTATACGATCAAAGTAAAAGTGAAATTTGTGTGAAATTTGTGAGCTGAAAAATTATATTTATTGAAGTAAAGCTAATAAAAATTTAAAAATAAAATGGGAAAGTGTGCCTTGTGCAAAAAAAAAGTGAAACGCGAAACTGGACCGTTTTTCCAGGTTCCAAATGAGGAATCGATTCGTTTGGTGTGGTCCAGGTCGTGCAGTTAGAGAGTAAGGACCTTATATGCGGAGACCATTTCTTGGATGCGGATAAGGTGTGCGGTGGAAAGATGGCTAGATTACTACCAAAAGCTGTTCCATATGCAGAATCCGTGTGTGGTTCCAGCTCTAACTGCATGTTGGCATCTGATTCTGGATTCAAGTCACAACCCAGGTAACGTGTAATGTTTTTATCCAAAAGAAAGGATGTTAGGCAACTTTTATTTTAAATTCAGAATGACCGTCGATGTAACAAACTTCCAAATGCCAAATATTGATTGGGAAGCACATAAAATACCAGACCCACAACCTGAGTGCATGAGTTTCACAATGGAGCACTCAGAGTATGCGCAGTTTGAGTAATACCTCCACCTCCTACAGTGGAAAGTGGCCCAATTGGCCCGCTGGTATTGTCAACCATGGAAGGCCCTCGCTGCATAGAGCCACCGACTCCCATTGGTACACATGCCGGTCCGACCATTCAACACAAAAACACGATTTTTCATTAATTTTTTTGATTTGTTTTCAAATTTTGTCAATGTTTTCTTTTCAATTTCTACATTTGCTATGCCAGATTTTGACATGACACTCCAGGGCGAATACAGATTTTTGACATTTTGCTCGCAAAATTACACAAACAAAATACATAAGTATACTGGGCGAATTCAGATTTTGACATTGTGCTCACAAAATTACACAAACAAAATACACAGCGGATTCGCTTAGGTTATTTTGCTATCACCTTCTATGGATACACCTTGTTAGTGTAACTTTGCGAGTGAAATGTCAAAAACCGAATTCGCCCAGTTTGCTCATGCATTTTGTTTGTGTAAAAAAAACAACCCAGCGGGTTTGGAAAGAAGAACAAGCATTCAGCTCATGGGATGCTATCACCTTGTATAAATTCGCCTTGCTGTAAATTCTTCAATTCTCATCCCGGGGAATTCGAGCACGAATCGACCATTAAAAGGATTCTTATTTTTCTGCACATTGCTCCACACTTTGGCTAATGTGGTGTAGTGGAGCAACATAGAAAATTATGATAAAAATTCTATCACGCTATACTTTGACTCATCAGTTCACGTTTTCCTAGCGGGTCGACCCAATCTACTTCATTTATTTGTGGATGAGCTGCATTTTTGTACTAACAATTTGTATGTAAATTTTCTCAGTTTCTATGTTGGTTAGTTGTAAATCCACGAACAATTCACTCATTCACTAACGAACCCATAATTGTGAACATAAAAACAAAACAAAAAATTTCTATAGTATAAAATAATATACAATACGTTAAAAGACAAAGGAGAACGGCAATAGGTACTTGTACATATTATACATACACATATACCCTGCGATATACAGCCGATGGCATACTTACATCTGAACGGACGAAAAGAAAGCAAAAATCATATTGTTATATGTCAACTCATTCAGTAACTCAGTATAAAAAACTCTATAGTTCATGTACAAAGGTAATTAATTGCAAAAATTAGGCTATTCAAAACAGGCGTTGGACTTACATCCATACATACGTTTGCATCCATGTGTGTGTATTTAAATAGTAAATTTAGAGAAACTTTTCACTGTATAGAAAATATTTGAGATTATAATTTACAATATGTTAAAATAGTACAGGCGTTTCTAGTATCTTATTCTACATTCAAAATTCTCGATTATACCGTTACATCTGTGTTCCAGGCTTCTAGAAAACGCTTGGTGGGATCCCTATACCCACGTGTTTTTATTGTATTTTTTGTTTGCATCTCAGACTCAATGAAGGACAGTGCGCTTTATATCAGATACAGTACGACGCACTGCTATTTTATCGATTCCTATTGTTAAATAAAAAAATTGTAATACCCTATCCTGGCTTGGCATCACTTCAGCTTTCGCTTACCGGGACACTGTAGCGTTTGTCTGGAAAATCTAAACGACATAATGGAAGCTGTTTGATGGCTCACACCGTCCGTTGCTCAAAAACAGTCTACCACTAAATACTCGGGCAGTCAAGCTGTAATCTATAAAATCCAATGGAAAAACATCCATAGTAGCCACAGAATGTAGAAGAACTCTCAACATGATTGCGTCCAAATGATCCGTGACGGTTTTATAGCCCACATAGGCACAGTAATATTCCCAGCTGACAAGGAAAGGGATGGAAATATCCGTGGTAAATTCTGCTCAAGACGTGGGCATACCACTAACCTCCTGAAAAAAGGTTAAATATTGAACTCTTCGGGTAGGTAAATACTAAATGGGTCATAGAACCCACAAGAGTACCAGACAAGTTTGGCCAAAGCGGGACGCAAAGCGATCCACAGCTCCCTCATTCGTTTTAAACGCTTCTCTGTGACTAATAGTCGGAGTAATTGCAGGACGCCGCAATACCCTTCAACGATTTTTGTTGGAGCCGCAAGGACGAAGAGGAAGTAGAAAACAATGAACAGTATCTCTGCCTATAAGTACTTTTTGGATTATTTAGCCGATCTGAGCTCAGTACACATTCTCTGCTTTCTTTGCTATATAAGGAGTACTCGATGATACTGTTTCTAAAGGAAGAAGTAAGATCCGCCAATGGTAATGGTAACGGGATGTTGTTTAATAGCCTACGTGTGCCTTCCTGATCTTGTACGGTGGCAGCAGGTCTAAGCTAATCGAAGATCAACAAAGAATGGTTTGAGATTTAAAAAACACGGATAGCGAATTGACTAGAACAAAGCATTAACCTTATTCCTTTAAAGTATTCAGTCAACAATGTCAAATTTTAAATATCGAACTTGATTTGATGATAGTACTTTTTGTAGAAAAGTGTCTCTTAAGCTTGGCACGAGTGAGGGAAATTTGTAAAGTCCTTGCAAAAATAGTGATAACAAAATTCTTTCGGGTAAATTTCATTTTATTTTTCAACGTAATCTCCTTTTGATGCCTTCCAAAAAGTAGGCGAAAATAAACCACAGTTTCCAATTCAACTTCCTCGTTTCATAAAAAATCTCTTACCACCGAGCCGTTTCTTCAAGTGTGGAAACAGATAATAGTCGGAGGGAGCCAAATCTGGAGAGTACGGGGGATGAGGAACCCATTAGTAGCCTAAGTCATTCAGTTTTGCCATTGCTTTTAGGCGGAGCATTTTGGTCCATGATGAGCAAACGCGGGGCCCATCTTGCGGATAGCTTCTTCATATCCAATTTTTCGAGCAAGGCGTTATGCATATGCTCTGTTAAGATCTCCACCATGTCATGCTATCTCACTCACTTTCAATCTTCGATCGTTCAAAACGATATCGTGGATTTTTTCTATCGTTTCTTCAGTGAGATCGGCGTCTTTTGGCCTTCCAAAACGATCAGCATCATCGGTGTTCGTACGACCACAACGAAAATCTGCGATCCACTTGTAAATCATTCTAATTGATGGTGAAGAATCCGGGAAATCTTTATCAAGCTTCGCTTTTATTTCTGTAGGCGTTTTCTTGTAGAAAATAATATTTGATGATAACACGAATCAACATTTTTTTTAGTGGAGACGCCTGATAAATTTTGCACAGATTTTTCACATTGCCCTCGTATTTACATATGTACATAGACGTAATAGTTTAATTGAAAGTGATGACCATGATATACTTAAAACTCAGGTATTCTATTCACATATTGTAAATTTTTGTTGTTGAAAATTTCAGTTACAGTGTGGCACACAAAACAAAGTAGGCAAAACATAGTAGGCAGAGTATCATAACTCAACCAAAAAAGCAGTAAATTTTAAATTACATACATACATATGTACATTTAAATATTAATTACACAGTGCAGTGAATACTTCAAATTTGTGTTGTGTTTTTAAATGTTTACTTTAAAGGCAAAGAGTACTATTTACAAGAAGCGTTTTGAAGCTGTGCCATCCCAAGGGCCCGAAAATGTCCATGATTGAGGCCGCTAAGTATCTACCAAAAAAGTCAAGTCAAGTCGCTTTGTTATGAAGTAAAACCATCAATCATCTAGGTTGACAGCAATATCGATTAAAAGTCTGGCAGATGTTTGACCAAAGGGGCGAATTGCATTTAGAATCCGAAAAAATTAATTTTTTGCAGTTGCTTTGTTGGGAAATGAAGACAGCTATTTTCAAAGAAATATAATATTTATTTAGAGTGACGTCTGAGGTTGAGGAAAAAACAACGTTTTTTTTTTCAAATAAAGAATTGAAAAATAATCAATTTTTCAAGGATCTTGCAAGTCATGCCGCCGCCGACGTCTTAAATTTCGCAAGCGATGCTGGCCTGGCAATTTTCATCTGAAATCAATAAACCAAACATTTTCTTACCCAAGAGGGTTTTTTATCGTAGATAGATTAATATATTTGCAATATTCGAAAATTAACCTTTTAAAACAGGCTAAAAAAAAATTGCGATTTTGAAAAAAAAAAAAAAAATTCTTTGTACTTGCAGTCAGTCAAAAAGAATCTACAGATGATTTTTTTTAAATCTTTAGTCTATATAGAACAGTTTTGTATACTCTTTAAAATGAATGCTAGATCACTTACACAATTTGAAAAATATGGTTTCGGGAAAACCCCATTAAAAATTTGCGGTCAAGAGGTCGGTGGGCTCGGCGCCAACCACTTCCACAAATTCAAGAATCAGCTGTTGAAACTTTGGCACGATATTCCAAGGCGATATGTCTATCGATTAAAATAATAAAAACATCGATTTTTTGAAATGTCTTAAATCCCTCCCACCCCTAGTTTTCTATTAAAGCAAAAACAAAAAAGGAATTCTATTTATTTAAGTTCAAAGGTCCCTATTTTTATTTACCGAGAATTATGAAGCGTAAGTATAAGAATTATAAAATACAAGATAGCGCCTTCCGCGGCCCACTAGTTCTCTCTTTGCCGATTTGACAGCATCCACCCATTCGTTGTCGAAATAAAAGTATTCTGCAGTTATTTTACAAAAACAATGTCGACAAATCTTTATAACGTTACTTTCAGTTGCTCTCAGCGCGGAAGGTGCAATCTGGCTTTCTATCATTCTTGGCTCATACGAGCCCTTTTAATTAGCTGTCTACTGTATCAGCTGATTATGTTTACGTCTATTTCCCTTTTGTTTTTTATTTGCGACTATTCAATAATTCACTAATAATTCAATAATAATAGTAGTTCAATAATTTGGATGAACGAGAAAAATAATGGCACAGAGGTAAAGGTGAAAAAATATGGAGCCCTAACAATAGTGCGTTTCACATAACCTTGGCATACATTTTTTCTCATATACTTTACATAACATATAATACATATTTATAAATTTACAGTTCGAACGAGCTATTGTGACACAAATATGTCATGCCATCAATTAGATAAATTTCCGGCTGGGTGACATCATCAAGTAAAGAATTGCGGTCGGAGAAATGGTAAAGAATTTAAAATGCATTAACTGTCTCTTAAAAGTGTACCTACATATGTGTGTATGTACATATGTATGTATGTGTACGATATGAAGTAGATATAAGCATACAAAACAAAAAAAAAAATGCGAAAAATAAGCATCGTTGTGTGCACACATTCATACTTGGCACAAATTTGAAACGATTAGAGTGCACTTTCATCACACGGTTCAAGCTGCTTTCTTTTTTAGCTGTATAAACGTTTTTATTATTAATTAACAAGGGGCATTATTATTATTCTGACTTGGCAAAATATAAATGCAGATGACATGGAAAAGTAAAAATGTTTTCGAAAATTCAAAAGGTGCATGTTGTTGCATGGTTGTACGTTGCGGTTGACATCCGGAACGGAACTAGAAGTAGATCTGAATGAATTCTGCAGAGCGTGATAATTTCTGGTCACCTGTTTCAAAGTCAAATTTAATTAAATTATACACAAGTTACATATATGAAATATTAAAATATGGGTGTCAAGCGGTTCGTCTCGTGCCGCTGAGAATTTTAAGAAAGTCGCAAAAACGGGGGGTTTTTGTTTTTCTATTTTATAAAAAAAAAAAATAAATGTGATGTTTTTTTTAACTGTAATTTTTGTAACATTTCTGAAAAAAAAATAAAAAAAATTAAGTTCAGTTGTGAGAAATTGTAAATTTAGAGTCTCTATTTAAAAAAGCTTTCGCTGCAAGATCTCCCAGCTGTCCAATTTAAAAAGAAAATAGGGGGCAAGCAAAGGCACATTAGTTTTTAGATCTCAAAACCGTATAAGCAAAAACAAAATACATGTAACTTGATAGTCCATAGCGAAATCCATCAACTCTCCTCCCAACTCCATCATATATGAATTCGCCTTGGAACAAACATTGCACAAAACAGGGTTGCTGCGAGAAGAGATCTATTTTGTTTATACGTTTTAAGTGATGATTTTTTTCGAATTTAGAGGAGGCAATATTTTTGGCACTATTCTGTTAATCTTTTCTAAAATACCCTCTGAGAAAGGGCCAAAGAGGCCAGAATTTTAGAAAAGGGTAAAAACAACCAAAGTTTTCAAAAAGTTAGGACAAAGGCTGATTACGCTTAAAATGAGTCGCACAACGCCTTTAAGAGGGTCGTCGGTAATTTAATTTAAGGAAAAGTTAATTAATTTTAAGATAGTACTAGAGTTTTTAAGTTTTCAGAGTGGTTTGAATCTTAAAACCCCCCTTGGCAGCGCTAATGGTTTGTAGACTCGAGACTAAATTTATAAGATGTGTTTGCAAAGGTGTATATTGTGCAAATACAAATTCCGATAGGTGTCGCTGGTGTCGAGCTATTTTTAAACCCCGTATTTATAGTCCGATTTATGTAATTCAATTTCTTAACATGTATTATTTACATGAGAATGAATATTTTATTTAAAAAAATTAACCGATAGGTATATTTCAGAACATATATGGATTTGTAGGGTACATCGAATCGCCACGAGTCAGCTGGTAGAAAAATTAAAATTTGATGGAATTTTTGTCTACAGTGGTCAGCAATAGGACGTTTATGATTATAAAGCTAAATCATTTCCAATTGCGTTCCCCTATAACGCCTGAAATATTCAACCGATTTACTTGGCTTTTTCCTATGGATGTGCGTCAATATTTTACGGAGGACATAGTACTCAATAGATGACTCTGCGGGCGAGATATTTCTAAAACCCATATTTATTATTTGGCTCATATTTGGAATATATAAATATGTACTAATGTACCAATTGTAAAATGATTCGCCAGATGTTGAATTTTCATAATATACATAGGTTAAAAATCGGAGATGGCAGGTAGGTAATCGATAAAGATAGGGTTGGTAATATGGGAAAAGTACGAATGAAAATATGTTATAAAAATACGTTTTATTTTTGTTAATAACTCAGTCAAAATTTGTGAAGTGGGCCAACATTTTTACGATGGTTAAGCTTTTTTTTTTTTTTGAGAAATTGATGTTTTCATCAGATATACTTAATTTTGGATGTTCACTTTTTTTTTTAAATTGTTTGGATTGTATTTATTTTCTTGCGATTTATAATACCTATTCTCCTAATATTTTAAACACCTTCAAATTATGATGTTTTCTTGTCATTTTCTTTTTTTTATGAAATTACACAAGTTTTTTTGTAAAAGTATAGTAATATATAAATATTTTTGTAATATTATTGACATCTCAATCGCATTAGGATCGCTTTTTTTCCCAAAATTCTACAATATATTCATTTCAATATCATTTGAAAAGGAATGAAAAGAAGATGACGATAGATATTCAGATGACATGAATTTTGATGGAAAACATACAAAATTTTTTTTTCCAATTTTGGGGTTTTTTAAATTTAATTTTAATTATTTTTTTATAAATATATAGTTGGTTATAAACAAAAATAATGTAAGTCGAAGTTTCAATCTTTCTAGAAAATTTATAAAAATTCAGAGTAGTAAAAAAGATAGCTTAAAAATTATTTAATCTGATAAACATGTTCCTATATTAGGAGTTCACTATTTCTCACAGTTGAATAAATTTAACTTCTATTCTTGAATCAAGATAACAATATTATATTTATTAGAAGTGGGCTAAATAGCTTAGAGTGGTATGTGCTGTATTGTATTTTGGATAGTGAGAGCAGCTGTATGTATGTATGTATATAAAACTAGAGTTTGTATAATTTCTTATTTAAATATTTCTATTACGGAAATTTACAAAAAAAAAAAAAAAGAATTAAAAAATTTTTTTTAGATAAATTTGATTTTTGCAAAAATTTACCATGTTTATCGATTTAAAAGGAATTACATTTCCTACCAATCAATACCAAAAAAAAAGCTTTATTTTAACTTTAAGATTTGATAACTATTATAGTTACACTAGTCAGAATAAGTTTGCCGTACAAATCAACTGGACATCAAACTATTTAAAAAACGGATTAAAAATGAAGTGTTACACACATAAATTCACGTTTTATTTACATATTGAAGCTCAGTTTTAATATAACTAAAGTTTTGAATCCAAAAATACAAAAACAAAAACAAAATTAGTAAAAAAAGTCCATGACTAACAGAAAACACGTCAGAAAAAGTTTGCGTACAAAGTAATCAACAGTTTTTCTAATACCACAAAATTAAGGAAACTAATTGTTAATAACTTGTCGGGTATCCTTTACGCTTCAAAACTTCTGCTAACCGCTTTGGCATTGATCTTACCAGTTTTGCCGTCTCTTCTGAAGAAATTTTATTCCATTCTTCGAGAATGACCCTTTTCAAGTCGGGTTTGGATGAAATGCTGTGTTCCCGAATCCTGCGCTCCAATAAGTCCCACAGGTGCTCAATGGTATTGAGATCTGGAGATTGTGGTGGCGTACGCAATTGCTTTGGCACATTATATAGCAGCCATAGCTTGATTATCTCTACGGCGTGTTTGTGTTCATTATCCTGTTGAAAGCAAAAAACATTTTCCAAGCCAAGCTTTTGAGCACTTTGCTTTAAAATTGCCTTAAGAATATCAAGATACAATCTCTTATCCACAATAGCGTCAATGAATTCTAGGTTACCTATGCCCCCACTCGCCATACACCCCCAGACCATAACGCCGCCACCGCCGTGCTTTACTGTAGGCACTAAGTTTTCCTTATTTAAGCCTGTACCTTGTTTTCTCCAAACCAGTTTACGTCCTTTGATCCCAAATATGCAAAATTTGCTTTCATCTGAAAATATCGCCTTTTCCCAAAAGGCAGGTGGCTTATTAATGTGCTCATTGGCAAAGGCAATTCGCTTCTGCCTATTTACAAGCGATATGTAAGGCTTCTTTCGTGCAACTCGACTATGATATCCGCTTTTCTTGAGAATTTTGCATACAGTATCGCTGTAAATTGATTTATTGAACCTTTCATGTACATACATTTTTCGCTTTTTGGGAAGATTTAATTCGAGGATTTTACTCAACTTCTTTAATAATGTAGCGCTTTTCTCGGTCACTCAGCTTAGAAGGGCGTCCAGAACGATGCTTAGCAACAGTAGAACCTCTTGATGTATAATTAGAAACCACTCTCTGAATAGAAGAGTGAATTCTACCTACAGTGTTCCCGATTTCCGCTTGAATTTGAAATGTGGGAGTCCCCTTTTAAGAATTTGCACGCAAACTTTTTCTGCCCTCGGGAAGGCCAATTTTGAAAGATTTATCGATAACATTGATGTTGCCATATGATTTTTGTACGATAAAGGGTTAAATAAAGCTCTTGAGTATTGCGTTTAAGGTTCTAAGTAAACAAATATAATAGCTAAGTTTTAATATGAACGAGGGACATTACAAAGGTTTAGCTGAATGTGTACGCAAACTTTTTCTGACCAGTGTACATATTTCCAAAAGAAAAGTATACCGTTATGTTAACCTCAGTAATCTCTATCGATGTACATACTTATAATATATACATACATACATACATACATACATATGTATATATTTTCCGAGACGTAACGGCTATAACTTTTATTGAAAAAGTTACTTTTATTATTTCTTGAGTTTTAATTATTGCTCATGAAATAATGGTTATTTTATGAGTTTTATTGATTTATATAAAAAACTCAAAACTATCGATTAAAAATAACTAAACAAAAATTCTTACAATTAGTAAGTGGCTTTAAGCATTTCTCTTTTCGCCATTTCGATATTTGGACAACAATGGTTTAGTCTGAGAATTGCAGATATTCTAAAATTTTATCTAAAAGTTAGTTAATTTAATTAAAAAAAAAAATATGCACAGAAAAACAATTTTTTTCGATATCATTTTTATATTGCCGCCGAGAATGAAAATTTACACAAGTTACCCACGTTTGATCCGATTTAGAACCAACAAGTTTGTCGCAAAAATAAGCAAAGAACTGACTGAGTTATTCAAAACTTCTAGAATACTTACTGCATTATAAACGGGAGGTAAAGCATGTTTTTAAAAATGTATACAAAACATGTCAAATTCATTGACGTTATAAACTGATAAATTCATATTCAAAGTTATCTAATAACTAATTTGTTTATCGCCCAATTTTGTAAACCAAGTGCTAACCTGAGTGGGTGAATCATTGCCTGCAAATTATTCATGACTCATTGTTTAAAGAGGAATGATAACACAGTACGACAAAATCAATTTTTTTTTGTGCATATGTTAAATGTTAACAGAATATGAAAATAGGCTTAAAATAAAGAAATACGTAACTCGGCGTTTTGCTGTAGCACGTCAGAATTTTGAGAAAATCGATTTTTGAGCTACAAAGGACCGTGAAGGTTCACTTCTAATGTAAAACCACTGTCGTACTGTGTAATAAGAGTAGAATATCACGTGAAAAAAGCTAACAATTTTTACTATAAAAACAATTTGCCATCAATAAATACAGCTGGTTATATAGAGCTAAAAAAAATAATATACAACTTTTTAAGTTTATTTAGTAAATAAATAATGTTTTCTAATGTTTGCTTTTGGTTACTTGTACAACATTGTACCAAGTCGCGCTCGTTTCGAGAAAACCTGCAAGGAGAGAGCCCAATTTCGACATTTCAATTGGAAGGGATGTAAAACAGCTGAATGTGGCATATGATTGCATTTGAGTCAACAAAACAATTCCACATTTCAAATTATAAATTTGCAAAAGCATAAATATGTTTTATCATTTTCGTGAAAAGAAGCGATTTATTTTCGAACAAGCGGGTAAAAAACCAACTGTATAAGTAAAATTATTCAAAAGCATATGTAAATTCAAATGTCATTGTGTGGAATTACTTGCAAATGTGTACTAAGTTCTGTTCGTGATAAACTCTGTCTTTGAGAAAGTAAGACGCCTTATTCCCTTTTGCTTTGCTAATTTGAATTCTTGTAATTATTTGATAGATTTTTGAAAGCCATCAATTTCTCTAATACTTACTGGGAAAGTAAAAACACAGTTCAAATATAAGCTTAAATTTTAATTATACACGTACATACATACATATGTACATACATACATATGTATATATCTATAAGGGCCCAACTTGCTAAAATTTTTATTGAAATAACTTAGGGGAGGCCACAAAATTTCCCATAAAGGAAATCATCCTGGCAAGCGTTACAATTTTATAACTTTTATAGGGTTTTGTGACACAAATAAAGTTTACTTTCCATGCCTTTTTCAACGCAACTTCCAAAACCGTCTAGAAAACTCGAAGGAAAACGAATCGCCCTAATTTCATCAGAATTTGTAAACCACTGCTGTTACCAAAAACACCCAGCCATAGTTAATGTTGTAACAGCAATCGCCGCGGCTTCGTTGGTCTGACGTCTGTTCCAATTCCACTTCGGCATAGCGCCGCATGTCGCCAAGCCCTCTTTTGCCACCCAGAAAATAACAACTTCGCTCCATTCACTTCGCATGCACGCCGATGAGCACTAATGAAAGCAACAAAAAAAACATTTGCCGGCACTTTTGCTTTACTGCCTATCCAAAACTTTTAGGGGCGCAGCGCATGAAATGGAGACACATGGAAGCAGCGGAAACAAAAATATCTGGGGTAGATGTAAATTGACACAATACCATGGTAGCATATTTCCTATTTAGATACAATATATCTACAAACACATACATATGTGTATATATAAATAAATAGAGATTTAAAATATTTGTGCAATAAAATTACTATATTCAATAGATAGCACCAACCTGTTCCAATTTGTATGCAACGCCGATTATAATAACAACAATGTAAGATGCAAGTGTAATAGCATTTGCGGCGTTCGTATAAAATCGATTGAAATCCAATTAGAGCAGCTGCAACGTTGAGGAATCTCAGGTTAATTGGCAATTGATTTTGCACTTCCGAGATATTATAGATTCTTACAATCAAATTTTAATTGTATTTTAACAGCTGATCTAAATATCACAAAGTTGAACTAAACAATAAATATGTTGGCTTTTTTCTCTGCAATAGTTTATTATGCCGCAAAGAAAGCGTTTAAAGTTCACAAATGCCGAAATTTACATCCATATAAACGAATATGTAAATACACATACAAAGTGCAGACGAATAGCAGAGAATGATTCGCGTCTTTCGTGGTCGTGACCTGGCTTTTTTTCTGATGGTATTTTTCCTTCGCCCTTTTCGTTATCGTTCACACAGTTTGCCTTCTTTTTTAATGCCAACAATTTTTCTATAAATATTTTTCTCACAATACGCAATTCATAATGCACAGAATTAAAGGGACATTTCTGATTTTACTTCGTTGAATTTCGCACGCAAAAACTATTTAGAAAAACTGATGAATAAAATTCACAACAAACAACCGAACGATAAACCACAAAAGTGTTCAGTTTTCCACAACATTCTTTTACTTTGACGCGTTTCGTTTCGTGTTGTTTCAGTTGTCAGAGCCCAGTGCTGCCACTTAATTTCCAGAGATTATTTGCATTTTTGCTAGACCGAACGTTTTATCAACACTGATAGGAATGACAAACGGCAGAAATTCCATGGGCTTACCCAATGAGAAGGGAATAAAGGGGTTATATACCCAAAAAACGTAAATAAAATTTAAATTGCATCGAGTTTAGTTTTCTGTGGCAGGAAATAATAGATTATTTTACCGCATTAATAAAAAATTAGTTAGTATGAGATTTCGAACACCGAATGTTATTCTGTATGGTGAAATAAGCTAAAGTTTTCTTAAATAACGTAGATTAGAAAGCAGTTGAACCTCACCAGGAACCAACTGGAATTAATCGCAATCTAATATCAGTAAGCAGAAGTCTAATTTTCTGCTATAGGGAAATTGGACGGGATTTCCTGTTATTTCTATGCTTTCAGCCTCTAGAAATCGGCGTGCAAAGAACGTATATTACAAAGAAGTTGCATGACGTTTCGTTGCCAATGACAAGAATTTTTATCAGTTTCACCACAGCAGAAATCACCTGGAGCTAATCAGATTCTAATATCAATAAGTAAAAGTCAAAGTAGTTCTGACGTGACGTGAAATTGGGCGAGATTTTCTGTTAGAGGGACTACGTTATATGTTTTCGGCGTGCAAAGAACGTTTCCTGTGAAAAGGATTTTCGTCAATTCCACCACACCAGAAACCAATTGGCTCTCAGATCAGATTCTAATATCAAACAGCGAAGCGAACGTCAAAATTTGATATTGTATGGTGAAATAAGCCAAGATTTTCTGTTAGGCGAACGTTGAGAGTGATTATACCTTTTTTGGTACAATTATTAAACGCTTTTTGAAATGAAAATAACTGTAGTAAACTTTGTAAATTTCAAAGCAAAATCAGTTCCTATCTCAGCAGGAACCAAATTATAAAATAATAATATTCTGGAGGTATTTAGGTATTTTAGGTACATTAGACCCAAGATTAAAATTACTACATTTAAAAGATGCCTAAATGGCTAAAAGTAAAACATTTATTTATTTCATAAAAATTTAGCTTACCTGCATATAACATCTAAGCAGTTATCTTGTGTTTCTGTTATTTAAGATAAAGATTTTTCGTGAAAAAATAGATATGAAGGGAAATTTTTAAAAATATTTACACATACACATACATATACCTATGTACATATATTTAAAATGAAATAGTCCGTAAATCAAGGAATTGGAAATTTGAATTTTTTATAGAAAGTAGAAATAGTGTCAAACGTCTTAACGAATCAGTGACAAAAACTTGGGGTAATTTTTTCAGTGCGAGTTTATAGTACATACATATACATACATACATACAAAAACTGGCCCTTAGACTTTTCTTATCGAAGTCTGAAATTTCGATTGTGTCGTAATGAATTGATTAAAAAATCAAAACAAATTTTTTAATGGGATCTTTAAAGGCATAACCGAGTATTGTGTTCTCAATAAAAATGACGCTCCTTTCGAAACTTTTGTATAGTATCTGTTTTAGGTTAGCTCAAGGATTTGTATTGGTTTTTTTTTTAAGAATTAAAATATTTTGGATTAAGCAGATAGCGATTTTTCAATAGTAGACAAACAATTTTTTCCTTTCCTTTCTTTCTTTCTATAACATTTCCAATATGCTCGAAGACTGGTTCATGTTACGAGTTACCTATTCGACATAAAATTTTCTAGGATATTTGCAAACACAACTGGTTGGGTTGAAGTGAAATGGAGCAAGTTCAAATCAAAGTGTTGGAGAGACAAATGCTTTTGACTTTATTCATTAAGTAATTTTGTGATATCAACGCAATGTTTTTGAAGTGCATTCTTGGTGATTCAAAGTGGGAGTGAAGGTGATAAGGTAAGTAAAGAGAAAAAGTTTAAAATAGTTTGTTTTTATCGGTTAATAAACAATTATAGTATAAGTTTATTTTTTGGAATCAAGTCTAGAAAAAAAGCATTGAGGTACCTAAAAATACAAATAACTACCTACCAAACTGGTAAAAATAAGAAAATTTTTATATACATACATAGTATGTACATATGTATCCGGCGCATATTTTGCTTAAACAACGAAGAAACGAAAGAAGAAGATAATAAATTGAGTAGGTTGATAAAGAATGCAGTGCAATGGGGTATGACCGATCTTCTGGGAATGCAGTTACAGTACTCCATGTGTGAGATTTTGGAAACAACCCGTGCATAGCCTTGAGTCACGCTGAAAGAGAAGCAGTTTTAGTGGGGCCACTCCGACCCACTTCGTAAAGGGTCCATTAAAGTCAGCAACCCCCAAAATTCTGATGACGACCTCGGAAAATTACTATGATTTCAGGGAAAGCATCTGGAATGTCCGGACCCGACTGGTTGATGTCCCCGTAAAAGCAAAGGCTGACATCACCGTCATCCAAGAGATGCGATGGTCGGGTCAAGGAATGAAGTGAATCGGACCTCGCGATTTCTACTATAGCTGCGATCCAAAGGAGCACAAATGCGAGTTCGGATTTTTGATGGGAGAGAGATAAAGCTACCCGGTTCTGTCAGGTATGTCTCCGAAAATACTTAATATAATTTCAAAAGACTTTCGCAGGTAGCCTCAGACATAACCGTTTTTTTTCAACAGCATCAACGTATGCCCATGTTTGGGAATTTGTTCGTGCATTTTATTTATAAGTAACTACTACTACAACAATAGAAAACGACAAAACTTCGGCCATTTTCGGCCGTGAAAGTTCGGTTCGGTTTCGTTTTGGCTTGGGCCAACAAATTGCTTTAAAATATCTGTTTGCTACTCCATCGAGTGCATTTAGTGAACAGTATTCATACTTATTATTTTAGACTTTAGGCCAAACTCTAGTAAATAATCTTCACAGATTTTGTACTTACCCTACCAGCTTTTAATGTTTCTATGAAGGTTATGCTACCATAATTTTCATTGATAACCAACTAATGCATAAGATTTAAAAGATAAAATACCAAGTTTTTACCATTCAAGCTAGATTTTTCTGTGTTGTAAAATATGTACATATGTACATACATATATACTCTGGCCTTTTGTTTTCATTAAAAATGAAACTGATATAACCTTACAAAGGTTTTTAAAGCTAAACATGCGATGAATTAAAAAACAATGTCCCGTAGTCACAGTAAAGACGAAGCGACTCTAAAGTCAGTGCAGGTTTATGACGTAATTTTCAATGGGATATCAGCTGCAACTAACTTAAGGGTAAACTTTATCTATGGAAATCTTGACTACAGAGCCTTCTAATGGATTTTTATAGATTTGTTTATTTTTTTTTTATAAATATAATATCTATACGTATATATAAAGTAAAAGCATTTATAATGGCAACTAGAGCATAACTTTGTGCCGTCATCAATATGGGACCAAAAATACGCATTTCCCTTTTAGCGCTATATAGTGGATTAATTTTTTACAGAGGCGCTTCTTGTTGCATTCACGTTATCCTCTCTAAATTCATTAAAATCGTATTATACATTTCTAATATAATCAAATAGGGGTTGGGTACAATATGATTTTGGTTCAAAATTCTGTATTCAATATTCTGTATTCAAAAATCTGTAATTCAAAATTCTGCACTGTTAAAATTCTGTATTGCGGAACACTGTAATTTTAAATTCTGTAAATCAAAATTATGTATTGGCAGTATTAAAAAAAGTGCGCACTTTTTTATTTATCCATATGCTCTTCCGGTTTTTCAATACAGAGTTTTGCAAAACAAAATACTGCCAATACATGACTTGTCTTGACCCATATGGTTTCCTATATTATCAAAACAGATTTACATAAAGCAAATGTACATATGTATGTTTGTATGTATTTATAGCTTCAGAAATTTCAAAATGGTCACAAAATTAGTCAAACGAAGAAGGCTGTAAAAGCAAACAACAGAATTAAAAGAATAACAAAAAAAGGCTTATATTAAGGCATGTTTCTTTTCTAGAGCGAATTGCTAAAAATTTAATAATATAATAATTGTCTCGCCATTATAATGTAATAACTTTTGGTTTGAATGAATTTTTGAATTTTTCTTTAATTGCCGTATGTATATATACCATTGATTCTATAAAACCGGAATTCCATTATTCATAAAATAAATGTGCTATTCAGGTAAGCGTGCTTATCAGGTTATCTGCTTATTTGGTTATATTTTTACAGCATTTTGATCGAAAATAATTTTGATTCCAGAATTTTAATATACAGAATTTCAGTTCTCCATCATTTTGATCATACAGAATTTTAAATACAGAATATTGAACCAAAAGAATTCAGGCTGGACAGAATTTTTTTTTTGATTTTTACAGAATTTTCATCCAAAAGAATTTTGAAAAGCAGAATTTAGTACCTCTCCCATCAAATAGTTCTAGCGCCACCTAGCGGATAGATTTTTAATAAAAATATTTCTTGTCACAACCCCATTATACGTTTTTAATTTTATCAAAATCGGATCATAAACACAGGTTTTCTTAAAAATTCGCCTACAGCGCCACCTAGCGCATTTATTATTCATAAAAGTATTTTTTATTACATATCTTTACCATCAATATGGTAACATAAATACGGATATTCTGAATGGCGTTACCTAACGCAGGAGCGGATCCAGAAATGATGTTTAGGGGGTGTAAATAATTTTATACTTCAAATCTGGAGTGAGTGTTATTCGGAATGATAGTCGGTGTGAAGTTCAATCGAAAGCAGAAAAAATCGACAATACCTCTTTTTGCCCTCCTTCCCAGAAACATGTTTCTTACAAAACAATTTTGGTACTAAATGGCACTAAAAAATGCAACTAAAATTACAATTTGCATTTTAGTGACATTTTTATACAAGTAATCTATCAGACTTCGAGCTTTTGGGGGTTAATATTTTGAACCTTTTGAACTTCATTGTTATTTATAAATTTTACCATGCAACATTAAAATAAAATCAGCAACAAAAAAAAATAATGCTACTAAAAGAAGTTAAAAACAAATTGTCAAAATTCCATCTTTTTTATTATTTTTTGTTTTTAATATTTTTCAACATATTAATGAAATACAGTCACTTAGCAATATAACTTAGAAATCGTTAGGATTATTTAAATCGAATCCTATATATTTTGGTGATTCACAAGGTGTCACGTGTCATAAGTCATAAAGCCATAAATTTAAAAAAATACAAAATTGCTTAATTTTAATTATTTGTTTCAATGCAATCCAAAAACATAAATTTGAAATCTAAAATTTATTTTTTGTTTTGTGACACATTATAACATCTTGTGAACCACCCAATTTCATAAGTTCCGATGTCATAGTTACAAAATTCTCGAGTTACATAAATGTTCCATCAGTCAAAATGAAATGAAGAGAGGCATATTTAAAAAAAAAAATCAGCATATCTAAGAGTTGGGACTATTCCCATATTCGAATATTCGGATATCCGTTAACACGTATTAAATACTGACAGTACGGATTCACCAAGAGCCGGTTAATATTCGTATTTTCGGATATTCAAAAAAGCAACGTATTGATTATTAATTAGTTGAAGAACCGGATAAAATTCCCAGGCCTAGTATGTATGTATGTATGTATGTATATCGAGCGTGTTTAAAGTTACTTTGATTTTCGATTCCCATGCATTTTTCGGACTAAATATGTATATTGTTGAGGACAAATGGTTAAATTTCAAGGACAAAATATATTTTTGAATTTCAGAAAAAATCTAGGTTTTTATTTTTAATTGTAACTAGCAATTTATGCAATGGACCATTTTGACCCAATTATCACAAAAGCGTTAAATTGGTTGAAAAATATTAATACACATAGTTTATTATTTTAAAATCAAAAGAACTTTACATTATTTACTTTTTCTTGAACATTACCATAATTATGAGAGTGGGATAAGTAAAAATTAAAAGAAAATGAGTTTAACACTTATTTCACACCACATTATTTGAAACTAAACTGATTGATATCATCAAAAATTAACCTTTAGAATGTGATTGTAATGTCTATGTTATACGGAATTCATTAAGTGTTAATTTTGAATGCAGTTCAAGTCAAAAAAAGAAGTTTTGAAAGTGCTATAAAGTCGCGAAAGGCGCGTGGATTACTTTTTAAAAATAATTAAGAAATGTTCATAAATTCTTTAATTAAAGTTACATTGACATTGAAGATATCTATCACAAAGGCGAAACCGGTTTTTCTTCAAACCAAATTTGACTAGGGATGACGGAAAATCGTTCCAATATATGTGTGTACATTTGTAAATAAATTTTTTACCCTGTCGGTAAAACAAAAGATCAAAAATAAACAAAACTCATATGTATGTAATTAATTTTGAAAATGGTCTAAGTCAGCTGAAGCTTTAAAAAGAACATTTCCTTATGAAATTCAGACAACACTCCATCTTCATAATAAATTTCCATTAATCAAGACTAATAAACTTATAAATTAAAATGTCGTATAATTTTAAAATATTTTTGAATTCGATCAAATGCAATACATTAGATATCTCAACACAATAAATAAGCCAGTTAGACAACTTTCATAATTATCACCACATATCAATGTGTGTGTATGTATGTACATATGTATGTGTATATATTCACAGTTCTAAGCGAGGTACAGTCGCTTTATTTGAAAAAAGTGATTGAAAATGAGTACTCTTTGAATTTGGCACATATGTACATATGTACATTCATCTATGTACATACATACGTACATACATACATTATACATAATATATGCATTTTAAAAATTGTTAAGGATACCTTCATTGCTACCGACCTGTGGTTTTGTAAAAAAAACTACTTTGTACATTTCAAAAGTCAATATTGTGTTGAAGATTGGCGAAAATTCAAGTCAACAATTTTTTTGTCGTCAGCCTAGTAGGCCATGAAATTTTCACACAAAGTAAATTAATTTCAAGTAGCTAAAAAAAAAGTTTAAAAAAAAATCAATTTTATTTCCATTCAGCAGTGAACGACGAAGCAGCAGCAAAAACCACAAACAAAATAAAAGTAAATCATTTAACCAAAAAATGGTGCGTAGTATTTTTTCACAACGTTACAATTATGCTAAAATTCGCGTCAATGAGGCGCTAGATGGTAAGCGGGTGAAAACTTAACCAAAACCAAACAAGCCAAATTTTTAACGCACACGCATTTTTCGCTTTTCTCTACACAGATGTCTTTCGACGTATTCCCATCTTTCCGAAGATCGCCAAGCTGCCGAAATTGAAACGCACCTATTACATTGCCACCCCAAAGCCGATGGCCGAGAAAAAGAACAAGATGAAGGCGAAGCAGAAGAAGTTGTTGCCTTCATCCGATTGGTAAGTTATGAACCGAAGCCGACGCACCACAAAGCAGGTTGTTGAAAATTTATAGATGTATTTCTTTTTCCGTTCTCTTACACTTTCTAAAACAAAAACCTGGAAAAAATATTTTATACTTCATCACAAAATAAAAATAAAAATAAAAATAAAAAAACACTTGAAAGGTATGACAGTGATTTCATACCTATGACAACGCGTTACGAACTTGAAATGATTTTGGATACACCGCTTATGGAACGCCATTCTGGCCACAACTCCAAAGGTACATTCAGTCATGTCTACTGGAAGTCAGCTGATGCCGATGAGGTTCCAACAAATGTACCGCTAACTCCAACAAGCAGTGTCAACTCCAACACCAGCGTAGAATCGATGCCGATGAGCAAACGTCATGTAGCAATCAGTGGTAAATCGCCGTCCATTGCTCAACCATTGGCAGCAGCAACGGCATCATCATCATCAACATCCGGCACGCCAGCTACAACAGCTACAGTGGCGGCTGCCACACCTCAGGCCACACATATGCACAACTCGAAAAAGGAACCACCAGAGCAGCCAACGCCGAAGTATGTACATGAAACGCCGAAAAGTTTGGCAGCGACAAGAGAGTCGCATGACTTCGAATTCGCCGTGCCCGAATTGAATAAACGACGCCGCAATAAGCATCTCGAGAAGAGCTATGAGTGCGAGCAATGCCATAAGAAATTCGATCGTCCTTGGGTGCTGCACGGCCATATGCGTTTGCATACGGGCGAGAAGCCGTTCGTGTGTCCGGTGGAGTCGTGTCAGAAGCGCTTCGCTGATCGGTAAGTGGTATTTTAAACAGAAAAATAATCGGATTCCACTTTTCACTACTTTGAATTTGTTTACGCAATTACAGCTCGAATTTACGCGCCCATCAACGCACCAAGGGGCATCACAATTGGAGCTATCAGTGTCCGCAGTGCACCAAAGCGTTCAGCCAGGAGAATTACTTGAGTCGCCACAGCCTGGAGGCATGTCGCAAATTTTTAGCTTCACATCGCAACGGTTGATTATTCAGTTAGCCGCAACTCGCTTTGCCCACTGTGCTCTGTCGTACAGTATTTGTTTCTACTTGAATTTGAATTTTGAATGAATGAAGTGTAATTATTAATTAATATTATAATAAATTGCATGAGAATTTTTTAGAATTAAAGGAAGCTTTCTGAATTTTCATTTATGGTGCATATGTGACCTTAAAGCACCGTATATAACTACGTAATTTTAAAATTTTCTGTACTTAAAAAAAGTAAATATCTGAATTTAAATTGGAAATTTCTGAATTTGAATTGCAACTTTCTGAATTTGAATTGTAAGTTTATGAATTTAAATTGGAAGTTCTGACTTAGAATTGCAACTTTATAAATTTGAAATGGAAATTCTGAATTTTAAACGTAACCTTTTGAATTTGAACAGTAACTTCCTGAATTTGAATTGCAAATTTCTGAATTCAAATTGGAAATTTCTGAATTTGAATTGCAGCTTTTTGAATTTGAAATGGAAACTCTGAATTTGAATAGTAACTTTCTGAATTTGAATAGTAACTTTCTGAATTTGAGTTGTAAATTTCTGAATTTGAATTGCAACTTTCTGAATTTGAAATGGAAATTCTGAATTTGAATAGCAACTTTCTGAATTTGAATTGTAAGTTTATGAATTTAAATTGGAAGTTCTGACTTAGAATTGCAACTTTATAAATTTGAAATGGAAATTCTGAATTTTAAACGTAACCTTTTGAATTTGAACTGTAACTTCCTGAATTTGAATTGCAAATTTCTGAATTCAAATTGGAAATTTCTGAATTTGAATTGCAGCTTTTTGAATTTGAATGGAAATTCTGAATTTGAATAGTAACTTTCTGAATTTGAATAGTAACTTTCTGAATTTGAGTTGTAAATTTCTGAATTTGAGTTGTAAATTTCTGAATTTGAATTGCAACTTTTTGAATTTGAAATGGAAATTCTGAAATTGAATAGTAACTTTTTGAATAAGAATAGTTACTTTCTGAATTTGAATTGTAAATTTCTGAATTTAAATTGGAAGTTCTGAATTTCAATTGCAACTTTCTGAATTTGAAATGAAAATTCTGAATTTGAATAGTAACCTTTTTAATTTGAATAGTAACTTTCTGAATTTGAATTATAAATTTCTGAATTCAAATTGGAAATTTCTGAATTTGAATTGCAACTTTCTGAATTTCAATTGCAACTTTCTGAATTTGAACAGCAACTTTATGAATTTAAATTGTAAATTGGAAATTCTTAATTAGAATAGCAACTTTCTGAATTTGAAATGGAAATTCTGAATTTGAATTGGAATTATCTGAATTTTAAGCGAAAATTCTGAATTAGAATTGTAACTTTCTGACTTTGAATTGGGGCCTTCTGAATTTGAATTGTAAATTGGAAATTTTGAATTAGAATAGCAACTTTCTGAATTTGAAATAGAAATTCTGAATTTGAAATAGAATTTTCTGAATTTTAAACGAAAATTCTGAATTTGAATTGGAAATTCTGAATCTGAATTGTAACTTTCTGACTGTGAATTGTGGCTTTCTGAATTTAAAATTGAATTTCTGAATTTCAATTGTAAATTGGAAATTTTGAAAAAGAGCATGTTTAATATTGAAAAGGAGTTCCAACATCCTTCAACATTCCGCTTCATTACAACATCATACTCAACACTGTTACAACAATTTCAACGACACCGTAGTGCAACAAGTATGTATTTAACGGTACTGTAATGTTACAATGTATGCAGCGTCATTTATGCCCTTTTCATTTTTGCTCTTTCTCTCGAGCTATAAATGAAAGAGAACGAGCAAGCCTTGATGTTGTACTCCTGTATGTAAAATTTTGAAATCCTGTCGTTGGGTTATTTTCATATATACACATACATATGTTACTGTATATATTTGCGTGGGTGGCGGACAGAAATATCTTAATCTAACTGTTCACTACGGTGAATCTACCACTACACATACATATGTACATATATACGTACTACGAGTATCTACATAGGTGCGTACATATGAATGAAAGTATTTGTAGTCGTGTGGGCCAAGTTCAGGGCTGTTCAATGACTGTCTCTTCAGTCGATTTTGCCCTTGATGGCCGTGATTTTCTCTATATGTACTTGCAGTTTCAAGTTCATTAATTTGTATTCAGAACAATGCACTTCTGTCTCTACGAGTACGGATCATTTATTACCTGAGCACACTTGCGCAAAAATAGATTCACATAACTGTTGTTTATAACAGCTTGACGGAATGCACATTAATTAGTAAAGCGTCATGACTAAAAAATCAAAACTAGAAATTTTGTGGATTGAAGAAATTAATATATCTACTTTCAAAACTGCATTTTTAGTTTTTATCATTATGGTTAGTATAAATAGTTATTTTAAAAACTCAACAAAGTTTAGAGTTACAGTGTGAGTATCAAATAAAACAGATAATTCTCTAAAATTAAAAAAATAATAATAATTTTGCAGCACGAGGACGAATAGTTATTCGAAAATATCCGTTTAAAACTTTATCTTTGAATATCCTTTTAAATGTATCACAATTATCCATATGTCATAGATAGAAGTATACAATTTTTTATCTTAAACTAATGAAGTTAGAAGAACGAAGTAGGATATTTAATAGCCTTTAACATATACTCTTTTCGAACCTAATTATTGGAAATTTTCAAGGATATTTAAGAATATAGTTTTAAAAGGCCTTTTTCAAATTTTATTTTCATTGTTATTTTACTTATACAACGTACTGAATTTTTAAAATCATTTTTTGAAATTTTAAAGTTCTTATAAAAAAAATCTTACTTTGACTTTTTTCGTTGCAAACACCACAACTTTTGATCTAACGAAGAAATTTCACGCATTTAAATTGCATCAGCTAGTAAAATATCTACGCTTTAAAATAAATAGAAACACAGGGTACTCGTATCAAAGTGCCAGGGTAGTTTGAAACTTATTCACAAAGTTTAGATATATTTGAAGAACGCACAAACCAAAAATTGTTCAGTAAATACTGAAGAAAAATTTCTGAAAGTATATTAAAAAAGTTCTATTTAAGCATAAGATAATATAAATTAATAATTTTTGGAAAAGGGTGCATGACACTCCTCACCTATGATAAGTTGTTTTATCTCAGTAACAGCTTTACCAATCTCTATCAAACGTAGTAGAATTATTGCTTTCGGTAAACATTGAAAATTCTTCTAAAAGACAAATATCTAAGCTTTAAAGTAAATATAAATATAAGGGTTTATAATACCAGGTTTGTTTAAAATTCCTTACAAAATATGTACTAAAATGAAATTACTTTCTTACTTGCATTAAAATATTAAAAAAGGAACTTGTAAAGGGTGGTTAAATTTTAAGGGCCGATGTTGAATGTGAACCACATCTAAACGTCAAGCTTTTTTCTGCATTTCATTTGACATTTCTCAATTTCAGCCTAACTCAATTTGAACATGGAAAGATACCCAATCCAGCAACGTGTTAAAGTTATTCAGGCTTATTATGAAAATGGGCGTTCAAATCAAAATGCACATTTCACCTCACAAAGGCACATTTTCACCTCAGTGGATTCGTCAATAAGCAGAATTGCTGCATTTGGGCGAATGATAATCCAAGAGTGATTGTCGAAAAACCAATGCACCCACAAAGAGTGACTGTTTGGTGCGGTTTATGGGCTGGCGGCATCATCGGGCCGTATTTTTTCCAAAATGAGGCCGGTCAGGCAGTTACTGTGAATGGTGTTCGCTATCGTGAGATGATAACAAACTTTTTATGGCCCGAATTGGAACGTATGGATGTGGACGATATGTGGTTCCAACAGGATGGTGCCACTTGCCACACAGCCAATGAAACAATGGCTCTTTTGCGCGACAAATTCAATGGCCGTGTTATCTCACGTGGTGGCGATGTCAATTGGCCACCAAGATCATGTGATTTGACACCGTTGGACTACTTTCTTTGGGGTTATTTGAAAGAAAAGGTGTACGTCGATAAGCCAGCAACAATTCAAGAGCTAAAGGATGAGATAATTCGGCACATTAACGGCATAGAACCTCAATTATGCCTCAGCGTCATCGAAAATTTGGACCATCGGATGGAGGTGTGCCGTTGAGGTCGCGGCGGACATTTGGCCGATATTTTGTTCCATACATAATTGAACCACACCATATTATCATAATAAAAAGAAATTATAATAATTTCCAAAATAATTTGTGTTTTATTCAAAATCAAGATCGGCCCTTAAAATTTAACCACCCTTTATTTATTTTCTTTGAATTATATTTGCTAGACAGTTTTCATTCGGTTCTACAAACTTAAATAATGGTACGAGTACAACATTTGGCGGCTACCCACTTGCGTTTTATCGGTGGGTAGATTGATTTTGAGAATAATTTGTCAGCTGGTCCTGAGCAGGTCACAAAGCAAAGTTATTGAGGAAAGTGTTGAACAAAGCCGAAAATGAAGTTGCACTTGATCTGCCCCTTGCTGGTTCGCTATATTTTGCTTAAATCTGTAAAAAAAACATTTAATTTTCGATACGCATAATAATAAAAAACTATTTGTTTACATTTTGGTAGTATCTTGTTCTGCCATTTTGATTAATCGGTTGTTTGTAGCTCATATTTTTACACATATTTTAAATAGTCGGTTCACATAAAAAGCAGTAACAAGAATTTTTTATGGTTAATTTCAATGTTAATTTTAAGATAACCACATGGTTATAATTTTTAAAGAAGAATAATGCTTTTGACAAAGAATCGAAAAGGTATATTGTTTGCTATCGATGAACAGATTTTCATTGAGGTTGATTGTGCATCTCTAGCATGACATACATACTATCAGCTGATTGCCTCTACTGGTTTTCATCACAGTCTTTGGTGAAATTTTTTGACGCTGTCGCTTACTGAACACCGAAATCGCCTCTAGTTGTAAAACATGTCTCTAATTGAAAGTCCCAAATTTAGTGACTTGAGATGAGATTGAACTATCAAATACCGGTATAAGTCGAGTGGAGTCGGTAGAGTTTCTGGAAATCTCAACAACAGAGCTGTATAAACGATTTTTATACATATTATGTATGCCTTCAATGCCATCATCATTTCTACAGCATACCCTTCTAATATCATCAAAGTTGAACTATAAATATATATTTTTTTCGAAATTCAATCCTAGCACGATTTAGCGGCTTAATTTTTTGTCACGCCCCCCATTATACGTTTCTTATTTCAGCAACATCGAACCAAAAATATAGATTTGCTGCATAACTTGCCTCCAGCGCCGCCTAGCGTATTCATTTTTCGGTTTAGATTTGCTTTGGTGAATGTGGAAGTCCTCGCAGAAGGAACTCACTTAGACATAGTAAAAGAAGTCCATTGTGATAACACCTGTTATTAGAACGGTAACGTTCATCGCAACCAAGAATCGTTAACTGCTAAAGAAGTAGGAGCCTAGGTGCTTGAACCTCAGTCTCGCGAAGGCAGGGCAGCTGAGCAGAAAATGAAAAATCTATGTATAATCCGCCTAACCGCATGAATATACCCTTTGGACAATGTTCAGTCAGAACTCTTACGAGAATCGAGAGTTGCCGTTTTATTAGCGACCTCAGTTCCTTCGAACGCCCACGGTCCACCCTCGGTCAGAGGGTCCGTGCGTCCCATCTATTCTAGAGAAGTCCATAGGCAGTCAAACGAACCTAACAGGGAGAGGGTGTCCTGTATGGAGTGATAACTTCCAGGGTACCCCGCCGAGCGAGCTCATCAGCCATGCAGGTTTCTGTAATCCCGCTATGGCCCGGCATCTAATCGACAAGTTTTGACCTCACCATTAGCGATCCTAAGGCCTTAATAGCGGCCTGCCTATCAGAATAAAGGGTTTTCCGTATGAGTAGCCAATCGGTTGCCTACTTGAAGGCTGAGGGAGAAGGATCCATCGGGGGCTAGAACCGGCACACAGCAATCAGTAATAGTTAAGTGAGTAGTTATTTTTAGTATACTTACTGAGAACTTTGCAGCGACCAATAACAGTAACTAGACATGAAGCATTTTGTAGAGAGCTTTTGCCTCCCTCTCAACACTCGCGCTTTGCTGAGTGGAAATGCAGACATATCTACATAAGTATGTATGTGCATATTCTAGGAGCTAAGCCAATATACCCATACTTCTATGTCAGATTTATTTATATACTTCCTACATATGCCCACAAATATATATACTATCTATATATAAATGAAGTATATACAACCATTTATAAAGAAGTATTATATACCAATATCCCTCAACGGGTTGTAGTGAAGGAACGAGTACGAGGGCTTTACAACAATGACCCAATATGTAAAATGGGTATGGGTAAATGAGTTAGAAATAGGTCAAGGTCATTAGCAAGTCATTTACAATTACACATACAAAAATGTTTATATACATAGATAATGAAATCACTTACACCGTCTAGTAAGCACTCGACTTCTGTGTGGTATGAATGTGTAAATGATAATTTTAGAGTTGGTATTTTAATTTAAAAAATTAATTCGAGCTTTAGCTAGTTAAATGAATAATCCGTCCATTAAGCGTTTGTTTTTTTTTATTTATGGCAAGATGAATACTGGGTGTGATTCATTTAGAGGTACTTGAAAATAAATTTAATTTTATCGAGCAATTTTTATTATCAAACAAAAGAACCATTCTTTTAATTCATTTTTTAGCCAGTATTTCTATCGAATGTTGGCCGTAAATTCTAGTAAACTGAAGAGAAAGAAGCGACCGCAATGAACTACCAAAGCAAATTCCAATAGAAAAATTTCAAACACATTTTAAAAGCTGATTATCAATTTTCCAGCTAAGCTGGTAAGCTAATTTTCGTAATTTTATTGCTAATAAACATAACACGAGTGGGGCTAAGATTATGCCGTATGCTGACGATGTGGCGGTTCTGATTATGGGCCCCTTCCCTTCCGTGATGAGCGAAATCATGGAAAGAACGTTGGCAAAATTATGTAGAGGTGCACAACGTTAAATTCATATAAGCCGGATCTATTGCTCTTCATGAATATAAACAAATATAAACCGCCTACATTCAGACCGCCAAGCCTAAATGACCCACAATTAAGTTTATCTTCCAGTACCAAGTATTTGGGACTGACTATCGACTGTAAGTAAAATTGGAAAATGTGTAGCGAGGAGCGAGCACAGTGTTGTTGCTTTTTAAGCCGGCAAATCGATATTTGGAAAGAAGTGGGGTCTCCAGCTTGGATGTACCAAGCGGTGGTGCTACCGGTGCTGAGCTATGGATCTCTGGCCACGGTGGCTTTGGATCCCATTTTAATCTTGCTTCCAGTTAACTTATATATACTATGCACATCTGCACTGACAGCACTGAGGCTCAGAAAATCTGGGTACTGGAAGAATACACAGCAAGGGCACAGTGGTATCCTTAATCAACTACCTTCAGACATAGTTAATACCAGGATGGATTTCATGCCTCGCAAATTGGAGTTTGAGCACTGAATTTAGACAGTGTTTCTGATCAGGAATGCATAGAAGAAGGGTGAGCTCCTCGCTGATAGATGCACAAAAATATACGGCTCTATGATGGACTATGGAGTTGGAGCCGCCATCTACTCCAAGGACTTGGAATTATATATATGTCCGTCTACCATCTTACTGCCGTGAGTTTCCGGTGGAAGTTCTCGCGATTTGGCAGGCCTGCAAATCGCTTGAAGGCAGAAATGTAACGGGTAAGATAACCAGTTCATCCGCCTGCTAGGCAGCAATAAAGTCGCTAGCGGTACCAAATATTGGCGCAAAGGTAGTCGGTGCTTTTAAACAACTGATTGCCCCTTTAATCACCGTAATGAAATCGAAGGTAACGAGAACGCCAATGTGTTGGCACGGTCCGGCTCAGCAGAAGGGGGGAAAATAACCAATATCGAGGTGGGTATACCCCCCTACCCGTAACGAAGAGAAATACCCATAACTTCTTTCTTAACAAGGCGCAACGAAAGTGGAGAGCTACCACTACTTATGGGATATCAAGAACTACAACTACCTGGGCGGACTACAATGAGAAAACAGCCAGATATCTTCTTTGTAGGTCTAGGGCCAGACCTCTAGGATTGAGACCTCCAACAAAGTAGACTTCATTAACAACTCTTCTCTTCTTTTACTCAGTAGGTTTTGTCAAGTTTAAGATCTCAAAACGCCAATATTTTCGCTACTTGGACGCCATGGATTGCAGCCATTTCATCTGCCTAATCAATGAGGTTGCAATTTTCGTACACGTATGTATCATCATTATTTATTATTATTCAGGAATTGAAATCGTTATTCAAGAATTATTAGTATGATAAATAAAGAATGAAACCCTATTCCTTTTTCAAAATGATTTGAATAATGAATGAATATCTATTTGTTTTCCAACAAAATTTTAATAAAGAATTACAATCTACTCATTATTCAAAGTTACTTGAAAAACGAAAGAAAATTTGTTCTTATTTTTCCGTCTATAAATTATTCAGTTTTCTGATAACGTCCATCCCTGGTTTCCGACATAAACTTACAGTGACTCAAACTACTGACAAAATGTTAGTTTTTTAACAATACATGGCGCGCAATCAGCTCCTCCGGTATGAGAATGTTGAATAATTTTTGAAAGAAACAATATATTACAAATATTGGTGTTTTTTTTTATTTAGTTCAATCCTATACAATTTATATGGAATACAACATCGATCGATGGCCACCGCAAGCTGTGCTATTTTTCAGACATTTTGCATCACTTCTTCCAGCATCTCGGTTGATATGGCAGTTATTTCAGCACGAATATTGGTATTGAGCTCTTCAATGGCTTTCGACTTGCTGGCGTAAATAAATAACACAAAGAAGTTCGGCGGGGTTAAATCGAGGGATCTTGGTGGTCAGTCGATATTGCATGTCCGGGGAATTTTGGATACAAAAAATCGCATTGTTTGATATGCTGTGCGACATGGTGCCCCGTCCTATTGAAATCAGAAGCCAACCAAACCTTTTTCATGCATTTGCGTACACACAATCACTGATCGCAACTGATGTTCAACTGCTGAGCTCGGATGCGATACGAGACACTTGGGTCCTCCCTCGGCAACACTCTATCTCTCACGTCTTCAAAAATTTAATTGAACCATCTTGGGCGTGGATGATTGTAAGTTTGATTGCCCGCTGTTTCGCGGTCGGCAGTAAAAAAATACAAATCAAAGCCTCAAAATTTGTACAAAATTTATAAAAATTAAAAAAAAAAAGTCTCATTAATAGTAATACTTTTTAAATTGAGTTTTCGAAAATGTTTTGGGTAAGCAGCTTTATAGCTCATTAAAGTTTAGTATAATAATCTGCAAGCCTCAAGAGCCTTTTAAATGTTGATCTTCAAAACTTTTTTTCAGTATCGATGTGGTACTTTTTCAAAGTATCGTTCCAAAAGAATCGGTTACCCAAAAATATCGCAATTCGAAGACTCGATACCCAAAACATCGATACTGAATTAAAAATAAAGTTAAGTCATAATTTTTTATAAAACACAATTTGTTTGACCGGACCTAATTTTTAGTCCTTAGCTTGACATGCGGAATTTGACGACTCCAAGTTTTGAAAACCTGGCATTCTTTCTGGTCCATCGTTTTATTTTACCAATAGGGCACTGTGAATATGGTGAATTAGATTTATATCGGGTCCCATTGTGGCGGTGATCATTTAAGGGTTAAGGCAATGTAAACAAGCTTTTGACATTGACATTCATACATATTGGTAGAGCCGAGGCGATAGTGAATGTAGTGGCCATGGATAGCGTGACAAGTTCGAGTACAAATCGTGAAAACACAACACAACCAGTCACATCTGAAGATAAATGAAAAGGATGCGTGAACTACAAGATTTCAGCGCACACTCCTTCCTACGCTTGCACTACGACAGACCTTTGCCAATTTCAGCTATCGAACTAGGAGGTGCTCTTCACTTGTCTGCTCATCAAATCCAAGCAAACGCTACGAATTCCATAGGCAAAGATTAAGATAAACAAAAACAAGAAGAAAACGTAGTAGTACATTTCCGAGTACAAACAACTTTCAAACAACCCAAAAAAAAAGGTGACAATGTACGAGGCGGTGAGAAGCTGCAGGCGTGATTAGAATGCCAAGGAAGCTACTAGCCAGCCATCTTTACAAAAGCATTGTAACAATTCCAGACAATGCAGAGGTTCCCGGATGGCAACGGATGGCAAAAACAAACAGATACTATAGCATGGCAATAGAAATAGAAACATAAACAACTAGTAATAACAAAAATACCTGAATGTACAATTGCCAAAACACAAAAGGTGCCGGCGTAATAATAAACAAGGATAGTTGGTTGGCAAGCGAACGGAAGGAGGAAATCATTACATTTTCTTATTGCGCCGCTGTGGGAATTTATTGAGACCACTGCTGACTGAGTTGCAAGGTGAAATCCCGCGGAAGCAATAATTGCAAAGTGCAATGATGATGCACAGCATATGGCGTATACAACTTTGTTTTGTCAATATGTATGTAGAACGGATTCGGCTAGGTATTTCAGTAAATTCAGCAAATCGTTGGCACCTACGTTAAAATAAACAATTAATTTTCTAGCTTAAGGAAATCTGTTGCATATTTTAATTCTCCAATTGTTATGCAATTTAAGTAATCTATATATTTGTGCAATTTAATCTGGATAAAATTATTTGAAGCAGCGAGTCAAGGGCGGTATTCTTTAGTTGCCGTTCTAAAGCTGCAGTACTAAATGCGGATTAGAAATTGGTGGAGCTTTGGCCACGTGAATAGTTTCGCTTGTGGTTAGCAAACAATCAAATCGGTTGCCTCCATATCAATTCCGACCGAACGCCACCTCAGTTCAGGGTGACATTAGAAAAATGCTGTCAAAGGGAAATAATACAGAACCCTATGGAAGGTGAAAAGAATACAGAAGGTGGCCCAGATAGTGGCACCGCTGACGCTCTCTTCAAAATTTTGAAAGAATTTCTACGTCACAACAGATTTTGTTTACAAAAACCGTGTATGCATGTATACTCGCGATCATGTGTATTCTGGGGTGACGTCACAGCCAAGTTACTCTCCGAATTTGAGATCAATCAGCGCAATCATGTATTCAATCATTCTTGCACCTTATGCTGAGTAAAGAACAAGAAAATTTTACAGTCTTGGCGAGAACAGATAACGGTATTAAATCATGTTCACACTAAAACGTAAATTTCTTATTTTCGTTCAAATTACTTCGCATAAACCAAGTTCGTTCACTTGTGGCCTTCCTAATTTATTTCGACAGCTCTGTAGCCACAGGGTTGCATAGTTCCTTGATGAAAGGAAAAATTATACAGATTGAGTACATTTTTAAATAACATATTAAAATTATTATTTTTTTAAACCGATTTATGAACACGTAAAAAAGCTTGCCCCTTAAAATCAAGTACCAGTTGAGTGAAAACCTAATATTACATTGTCTATGTAGTTTGGCTATGGGAGAACACATTTTTCGATTATAATTGATACAATTTAGAACCGATACTTATTTGTTCTTGATTTAATTCTTGATTTATGATATAACATCTCATTTCATCTTAATTTATTGAAAAAAAAAATTCAAGACGAAATTACTTAATTTCTTAGCCATTTGCTCATAAATAAACATTAAACCAAAAATTAAGATAGTGTGTCTAGGCTTTTGCGGACGTTTTCTCAAAATGTCATTGATATAATCTATGATTAGATGAATCATGACATGCCGCAAACCCAACATGTAAAATTTTTGGTAAATGTATGAAACCGAACTTTGTGAAAATGCAACCATTGATTAAGTTCTGATTAAACGCTCAATCAGAGCCAAAATTTAAAACAATGTAATTTTCACAAGACCAAGGTTCAAAGAAATGACATAAGTATCAACTTGAGAGAAAACTTTCCTTACAACAATTTTCCAAATCCAAATGTGCAGTCTTTAACGTTACAAAAAAAAGTCTTTAATGTTAGATTGTGGTTTGACTTTAGAAAATTGGTAAATTTGGGACAAGAAAATAATTGTACACTATCTAAAAAGTAGAAATTCGAATATTTATTATTCGTTGCAGGGTTTTTATGAATCTTTACATTACACTGATTGACGAAGTTTATAAAACGCATCAATTAACGTGAAATACATATTCCCTCATACTGAGGCATAGAAAAAATGAAACATTCATTATATCAATGGAAATCGCAAGGAATACTAATTATATCCTTCTTTAGAGGTATTTAGAGGTTTATAGATGCTATAGCATTTATATAAACACAATATATATGATTAAGTGCGTAATTCAAAAAAAAAATTTCATTTAGCGTTCCTCGTTCCCGCGATATTGACCATATGTACTTGTTCTAAGTAAATATTAATTACAAAAACAACAACTACACGATACGAAATTTATTAAAGAAATAGTTAAAGAAGGATCAAAGATTTGGATGAGTATTTCGTATAAATTTGTTCAGATAATCGAGAAATGTGCCCTTTATCTTTCGCAAATATCGATTCTACATATCAGAATTTTGGAGCCGCTATGATTCCAATTCAATTTTTAACCTTAAGACATCAAAAAATGTTTCCCAGCTTTCAGTTTTCGTCGATATTTTTATGCAAGCTATCTTCGCTTCCTGCCACCGTGTCGTGCCACTGTACTTATATTAAAAGATTCCAATCCTCTATTCTCTTTTATCGTGACATACAAAAATTCAAAAATGTGTGTGTGTGTTACGAATTTGCCTTAAATTGATTCGCCTTGATATATCCATTTAAGGTATTTTTTGAATGTCACTAAGATTTTCGCAAATTGATAATTACAATGGCGATACTAAAAATTCATGCAAGTTCACAAAACGCCTCACTGAAACTTTTCCCTAAAGCTGAATTTGGCCACATTGCTAAATGTTTAGTGGAAATCTTAAAGCCTCGTCTATAGTTGAAATCGATAAACGTTTCTAAAACTACGTTTATTTTACCTATACGTATTTGTGGTAGAAACAAGAAAGGTTTATATGGTTTACATCTATCTATTTATTTTCTTAGCGTCGTTACTTAAACCTATGTATTCTCATTAACTATTTTATCTAAAACAATTTAATTAATCCTGTAACTCGATGCCCCATCAACATCATTATGGCCGATTCTTCATTATATAGCGTTGGAGCACAAACTTTCGGATGTGGTGTGGAAGCTCGTTCTAAATCCGCTTTCCAAGAAATGTAGTACATATCAGATTGAGAATATGTAGGTTCATCGTCGTACATTTTCAACTGCCTCATAAATGCACTTCGTAGCCTCCAAGGTTGGGTAAAACTGCAATGAGAGCTACTGGTTGCAGTAAAGCTGTCGTCGTCTAAGCCAAAAGGTGTGGAAGCTCTTTCCAAATCCGCTTCAAAATCCGTATAACATATCACTTTGCGAATAGTCTGATTTATCACCTTCGTACATTCTCAACTGCTTCAAAAATTCGCAACGCAGTCTCCACGGCTGCCTAAAACTACGCTCCGAGCTATTCGTTGAATTAAAGCTGTCATCTTCTAAGCCATCCGGAACCCACTTACAGTCGGACGTTCCGTTGTACATTTTCAACTGCTTCATAAATTCGCTACGTAGTCTCCACGGTGGGGTAAAACTGCAATCCGAGCTATTCGTTGAAGTAAAGCTGTCGTGTGGAAGCTCTTTCCAAATCCGCTTCGAAATCCGTATAACACATTTCACTTTGCGAATAATCTGATGTTTCTGCCAATTGGTAGGATGCCGTTGGTGCTTCATGGTCGTACATTCTTAACTTCCTTATAAATTCGCTACGCAGTCTCCAAGGCTGCCTAAAACTGCGCTCCAAGCTCTTTTCTGAATTAAAACTGTCATCTTCTAAGCCCTATACCAAACGGGTACATACAAGGCGTATAAAAAGGGTCATTTTTTTATTTGTACTAAGTAGATATTAATGTGTTTCTATAACAAAGTACACCGCGAATCAGGTAGACAATTGAAATTTTCGATTGCGATAATGGCAAAGTTGTATTCTAAATCGATATATATATACTTCTTTTTCTAAAATTTTGAGCACAGTTATTATTCGCGGAAGACATAGTATAACCAATGCCAAATGCGGCCACCGTAGCCGAGTGTATATTCTGGCTGGAGCAAGTAACATCAAAAATTATAGAAACTTTTTTTTCTAATAGCGGTTGCTCCTCGGCAGGTAACGGTAAACCTCCGAGTGTATTTCTGCCATCAAAAAAACTTCTCGCGAGCAAAATTTGCCGTTCGGAGACGGCGTAAAACAGTAGGCCCTCAATTTGCGTTACATCATCAAGACGTACACCGCAAATTGTTGGAGAAGTTCGCTTAAGTGGTTATAGCGCCATTTAAATAAATAATAAAAGTTTGACAGGTAAATACATTTTTGTGTGGCTTTGCTTTATTTTTGTGAAACACTACCCCTCTAAAAGCTACACATTTTTGCATTTGAAGAAATCAATTTTGGAAGCCCTTCCAAGTTTTACATGGGAGTTAAGTCGCACTAGAGATGTGTAAAAAATGTTGGAAGGGCCTTAATCGGCTTTTGGTAATGAAGCACCAACAAGATCTACTGTTTATTCCCGATTTGCAGAATCTAAACTTCGGCGAAACATTTCCAGTTATGAACTCCGCGAAGGTTCCCCATCTACTGGTAATGCTGCTCAAATATAGATGCTGCATTGGAAAAAGTCAAATACGAACAATTTTACATGAGAATTGAGTCATGAAGAAACTCTGTAGTCTTTGGCTTCCACATAATTCGAACGGAGCTCAAACAAGGGGCGAGTCGAATGTTATACATCTGAAAACATTTAAAATATCGGAACAGTGGATCCAACTTGGATTTATGTACATACATATATAGTATACGAGCCCAAACCACAACAACAACACAGCCTGAGTGTTAAAAATTATTCAACTACAACAAAAGGGGTTCGTTCACGGAGCAGTTGAAAAAAACTGATCGCTTTCTGTGACCGTAAAACTAAACGAGTCACTACTAAGGAGAAACAAGTCTACATATTCACTAAAGTGTCCATACTTTCTTGATTTATCTTCTAATGACTTTTTGCGTTTGTTAAGATCAAAAGGCGTGGTGTGACAGAGACAGAAAAAATGTAGGTTTTCACGAAAACAAAGCAAGGACACATAAATATTTGATAACGTGTCGAACTTTGGCATTGTGTCTTCGGCGAGTAAAAACTGTGTAAAAAATTTTACAAAAAAATCTATATATATGTATATCGATTTAGAATAATAGTTTGCTATTATCGCAAATGTGGGCTTCTTTTTCGTACGAAAATTTCAATTGTCTACCCGTTTTGCGGTATACTTTGTTATAGAAAGCCATTAATATCTATTTAGTACAAATAACAAAATAACCCTTTTCACACGCATTGTTGTTTCTATTTCGTATACCTGAATAAGGTCCGTACAAAATATGCAAAACAAATAAAGGATATTCTGGGAAAAAGCAGAAACTACCTGCCTCCCTGGGTTTTGCCACTGACCACATAAGGTATAAAAGGACATACAAAATGTATCTTTGGCACAGTCTACAAAAGATTCTCTACGAAGATAGTAGTAAAAAACTATACGCAGATTCATTGCGACACATTTTAGCAATTATTTTACAAAGTCAAAAAGTAATAAAATGGATTTCAATAAGTATCAGGAACAAATTCCGACCGATTGTTATCGAGGTCCAGTTGACGTAGAAGATGACAGTTTTAATTCAACGAATAGCTCGGATTGCAGTTCTACCCCACCGTGGAGACTACGTAGCGAATTTATGAAGCAGTTGAAAATGTACGACGGAACGTCCGACTGTAGGTGGGTGGATGGCTTAGAAGATGACAGTTTTAATTCCGAAAAGAGCTCGGAGCGCAGTTTTAGGCAACCTTGGAGACTGCGTAGTGAATTTATAAGGAAGTTAATAATGTACGACCATGAAGCTCCAACGGCGTCCTGCCAATTGGCAGAAACATCAGATTATTCGCAAAGTGAAATGTGTTATACGGATTTCGAAGCGGATTTGGAACGAGCCTCCACACCTTTTGATTTACACGATGACAGTTTTAGTTCAACGAATAGCTCAGATTGCAGTTTTACTCCACCGTGGAGACTACGTAGCGAATTTATGAAGCAGTTGAAAATGTACGACGGAACGTCCGACTGTAAGTGGGTGGATGGCTTAGAAGATGACAGTTTTAATTCAGAAAAGAGCTCGGAGCGCAGTTTTAGGCAACCTTGGAGACTGCGTAGTGAATTTTTGAAGCAGTTGAGAATGTACGACGGTGATAAATCAGACTATTCGCAAAGTGATATATGTTATACGGATTTTGAAGCGGATTTGGAAAGAGCTTCCACACCTTTTGGCTTAGACGACGACAGCTTTACTTCAACGAATAGCTCGGATTGCAGTTTTACCCCACCGTGGATACTACGTAGCGAATTTATGAAGCAGTTGAAAATGTACGACGGAACGTCCGACTGTAAGTGGGTGGATGGCTTAGAAGATGACAGTTTTAATTCAGAAAAGAGCTCGGAGCGCAGTTTTAGGCAACCTTGGAGACTGCGTAGTGAATTTTTGAAGCAGTTGAGAATGTACGACGGTGATAAATCAGACTATTCGCAAAGTGGTATATGTTATACGGATTTTGAAGCGGATTTGGAAAGAGCTTCCACACCTTTTGGCTTAGACGACGACAGCTTTGCTTCAACGAATAGCTCGGATTGCAGTTTTACCCCACCGTGGATACTACGTAGCGAATTTATGAAGCAGTTGAAAATGTACGACGGAACGTCCGACTGTAAGTGGGTGGATGGCTTAGAAGATGACAGTTTTAATTCAGAAAAGAGCTCGGAGCGCAGTTTTAGGCAACCTTGGAGACTGCGTAGTGAATTTTTGAAGCAGTTGAGAATGTACGACGGTGATAAATCAGACTATTCGCAAAGTGGTATATGTTATACGGATTTTGAAGCGGATTTGGAAAGAGCTTCCACACCTTTTGGCTTAGACGACGACAGCTTTACTTCAACGAATAGCTCGGATTGCAGTTTTACCCCACCGTGGAGACTACGTACCGAATTTTTGAAGCAGTTGAGAATGTACAACGATGAAGCTACTTATTCTCAATCTGATATGTACTATATGGCTTGGGAAGTGGATTTAGAACGAGCTTCCACACCACATCCGAAAGTTTGTGCTCCAACGCTATATAATGAAGAATCGGCCAAAATGATGTTGATGGGGCATCGAGTTACAGAATTAATTAAATTGTTTTAGATAAAATAGTTCATGAGAATACATATGTAGGTTTAAGTAATGACGCTAAGAAAATAAATAGATAGATGTAAACCATATAAACCTTTCTTGTTTCTTCCACAAATACGTGTAGGTAAAACAAACGTAATTTTAGAAACGTTTATCGATTTTCAACTAAAGACGAGGCTTTAATTTTTCCACTAAATATTTATCAATGTGGCCAAATTCAGCTTTAGTGAAAAGCTTCAGTGAGGCGTTTTGGGAACTTGCATAAATTTTTAGTATCGCCATGGAAATTACCAATTTTCGAAAATCTTAGTGAGATTCAAAAACAGCGTTCACGATATATCAAGGCGAATTCATTTAAGGTTATGACAAGGCGAATTCATAACGCACACATACATATTTCTAGTTTGAATAAAAGAGAATCCATTAGTTTTTGGTTTTAGGATGTCATGGATATACAGGAGAAGATATCGGCTGCTTTAGTAACATCACCTTATATGAATTCGTCTTGATATATTTTTTTAGAGAAATTAAATAAAAACAAATACATTGGCAAGACTTTGTGGCAGGAAGCGAAGATAGCTTGCCCAAAAAATATCGACGAAAACTGAAAGAAGGGGAGTATTTTTTGATGTCTTAAGGTTAGAAATTGAATTAAAATCATAACTGCTGCAAAATTTTGATATGTAGAATCGATATTTGCGAAAGAGAAAGGGCATAAGTATTTCTCGATCATCGGAACAAATTTGTACGAATCGCTCATCCAAATCTGTGCCCGTTCGTTAACTATTTCTTTAATAAATTCCAATAAATGACAGATGTAAGCAAAGATTTCCATCTCAATTTATACCAAAGAATATTAAAAAGATGCAAATGTTACATCTCACGTACTGTAGCTTAAACTAAATTTAAATTTAAACCGAGTTTAAGTAGTCTGAGTTTAAAAAAGCACTGCAAAATTGGTGCTAATAGGAAAATGATATCATATTAGGAATGGGACTTTTTAGTAAATTGTTTTTTTTTTTTATTAGTAGTTATGAAAAACCAACAATAACAAATTTTTATGAATATGGTTAAAAAAAGTTCGCGCCGAAAAAGAATGTATTATAAACTTACGTTAAATGTATGGATAATTAGATGTCAACGGACTATGATAAAAAAGCATGTGGAAATTATGAAAAGCAGAGTTTTTTTTTTAAACTTGAGTTGAAATGCACGTACTTTAGTTCTAAATTGATGTTGAAGAAAAAATATATCTCAAAAACTCATAAACAAGAAAAGTTATGTCTAAATAATAATATATACTGTTTTCATAAATAAATCTCACAATGTGATGATATATTTTTGTTTTTGAAGAAACTTAAACATATGACTTGATATTTTTTTTATTTTTAAGAATGAAATGTTCGAATTTTTTGTGAAACATATATAAGAATTAATAATTATTTACTCTGTATGGTAGTAAATTTAAGACCTAAAAAAGTAATTGAGCATTGCGCAACTCAACAACACTTGCCGTTGCACGAAACCCTTAAATATGACACTGTCGTCCTTTATTGCTTCAACATTCTCTTTCTTCATTCACATGCCATTCCTCTTCGATTTCTTTCATTCCAGTAGTGTCAAACACTGCCACCTGAAAACCATGATCAGTTTGACAGAAAGATAATGGACAAAAGGGGTATATTATCCTTACTTGCTATGGGAGTTTGTTTTCAAATTGATCTTCATAAAAATTTTAGCTTCACAAATCTGCTGCAAGTATATGAAATCTACGCAGTTGGAGTCGGCGGTATCAGCTACATAGAATGTCATGAAATATAATGGGCCCGTTTTAATGTAACCGACTTGCAAAAGAACGCTCCAGCTCGGATAAAATTTCCTTTAGTTGCAGGAGCAACCCTGTTAGCATCTTTCATGAAACTTGATATTTGTTTAGTGCTATTTAAGAACGGAAAATAGGTGTGCTGGCAAATTGTTGATTGATCTGGTTCTATATTTAAAAATACTATAAAAATAAAAACGATTAGGTATTAAACTAAAAATTTCGCACGTCTTTTCTCATTCACAATAGCGTAGTTTTTTTTTACTTCCCAGCACTACATCTCAGGTCGTTTATCATTTTACCGAGTTGGCTCAACTCGCATATTTTTCCGAGTTTGTGTTGTTGCTTTACATGCAATTCGTTATCCTACCTAGTGTTGTTCTTTTGCAACTCGGGTACAAAGAAACGGGCCCATAAGCATTTTTCTTGAAATATCTTAATTAAAACAATGCCATTGTTCGATGTATGAACTTTGAGTACGTCTGATATGCATTTAAAAATATTTACAACATATATTTAAAAAAAGGCCTTAATAGATAGATGGTCGACTTAATTTTTTCTCAATTTCACCAACGATTTTTAAACCTTCACGTTCCACTTTGCCTTTACAACTTTCCCACTTCAAATGCAGATAGTCCAGGCGAACTGTTACTGAAAATACTACCTTCTTTCCTCCATACCAGCACAAGTACCAATTTTTTTTTGTATCTGGCATGATTTTTCACTGCAGGGTTATTTGATTATTTAATTATATTTTGTGTGAGAGTTATAACACTTTGGTGATTATTCTAATTATTATGTGCATCAATTATTTTATATGCCTAATTAAATTAGATAGAGGTGCGTAATGTGAAATATTTTTTTGTTATTTTTTTTGTTGCAATTATGGATTGCTTTAATTATATTAGAATACGCTAATGGCCATAAAAAGTTTAACTACAATTAAATGGAGAGGGGGAATAGCAATTTCTATGTACCGATGTACTAATGGCTATTTAAGTGTTTATTACAATTTATGAGAGGTTTTAGTAATTATGAGTTGTGTGTGTGTGTGCATTAAAATATTTCTGCATATAGACCACTACTTATATTAGTTAATGCTTTTGAGTGATTTTCAATTATTGTTATGTCTTTTTAATTATACAATATTTATATATTTCTTCTGATCAAAATTGGGGCAACCTAAAGCCATCTGGCGGCTTTAACCCTTCAATGAGTGAGTCGGCCGTTGTCTTTGGTCGAGTTGCAAGGCCCGCAGGGGCCCATTTCTATTTGTATGGTTTTTGTATAAAAAGTGTATAGTTTTTCTAAATTTGTTTATTTGTTTTATTATTGTTTATTACTAAAAAATATATAATATATTTTAAATGGTTTTTGTTTCTTTTTTGCGTAATATAATTAGTTTTTAAAATAAAAAAAGCTTGAAAACTGTTATTGTGGAGGGCGTCCCATATCTACCATAAGTTGTGTGCAGATGTAGCATCGAAGCAGGACTGCATTGTTGCAGGAATTGCACTATGCCCTTATTTTCCGCAGCCGCCCATACTCAGAACGGCATAGGCGACATGACGGTCTATTTGTCCTAGGCGCAAAAGACGGTGAATCGACTTCTGTCGATCTTGATATTATCAAATTTCTGAATTTCAGTATGTCATACAGAGTGAGGCGGCTACAGTCTGAAATGTTCTGCAAGAATGGTTCACCAAGTGTCTTTATACTTATGCTAGCGAGGTTTGAGCTCTCACACAGTAGGTGTTCGACTGTCTCTCTAGAACCCAGGTCGTCGCAGCTGCGACAGAACCTGTTGTAGGGTAAGCCAATTCTTTCGGGCCAGTGTTTTTAGAAGATTGCCGTGCATTTGTAGCTATTTTCTTTGCTCATCCCTAAATGTGCTCTGGTTTTAAGCGGATTAATTCTATGAGATCCTGCATGGTTCCACCTCTGTTTAGCTTTTGAGTAGTAAAATTCGGCAATTCGGGGTTTGAACTCTCTAAGTGAGGCACCCATGCCCACCGCGTGGGACACGTTCAATGCAGAGCCACACCTGGCCATTTTATTCGCTATTTTATTATCGTTAATGCTCCTATGCTCCGGTACCAATATTAGGATAATCTCAATCGTGTCAGAAATCGAGGCCAGCTCTCTTCTGTTGGGATCTGAAGACAGTGATAGCCGCTTCGCTATTTGAGAAGATATTTAGCTACGATCACGCGGGTGCATTTTGATTTAAGCTGATCACCCCTTTATTCAAACGTTTCCTCAATGAAAATCCTTGCTGCGACCCGCATTCCATCTTTGACCTGACCGTAAATACAGTTAAGTCCTCCAATGGTTCGCCCCTCTCTCCCATGAGACCAGTCGGTGCGGTTTGGGAATTTCATGCGGGGTTTGTGGTTAACCCATGTCTTTGTCAGGATTTAGTTAGATGACAGCGCTTTAATCTCAGGCAGAAGCGCGTTGAGAACAGTTATGCCCGAAGGTCAATTCTTTCCAGAATTCCATGGCACACTGTCTGATAACGTTGTTAGCACTTGAGTTTTCGTTTAAGATATGTATCTATCGGTAATAAATCAAGCAGAACGTTTAAACCATCCGTTGGACATGATCTCATTGTACTCGTTAAGTTAACGGCTGCTGTCTTTTGAACTCCACATAGTTTCTTAACAAAGTAATCCTTAGTAAAGGCGGGCCAACAGACCAGCGCTTCATTAGAGAGTATGAATCGGGCTATAGCTATGTACATCCAGTCGCCATTTTTTTAAACCCCATCTATTGCTTAACTCTATTTTAGTTGCATAGAGAGCCACTGCGGCCTTCCTGGCACGCTCTTCGAAATTCAGTCTCCCATAATGTTTGGGATCCAGGATAGTGGCCACCGTAGACATGACCCAAGAAACCCATCATATTGTGATATTTTGTGGCTCACTTAATTTTGGCGTAATAATTTGAAAGTTTTTAGTTTTTTTTTAATTTTCGGTTTGGAAACTTTTGCCCATTTAACGCGTCTAGTTGATTCTATCACAATACTTATGTATGTATATGTATGTATTTTGGGTTTGGTTTTTGTTGGGGCAATTGCCAATGTCAGCCCAAGGCGAATTCATACCAGGTTAAGCGTACAACGGAAATGTACACTAACAAATTATACGCAAAATTACTGTGAGAATCGGCAAGAATTACAACAAACATACGGTTTTGACATTCAGTCCAGCAAGCGAATTTACTCAACTGCTTGCTCAACGCCACCTTGTATGAATTCGTTTTGAGTTGACCTAAGGCGAATTTGATGGGCGAATTGAGAAAATAGAAAACAAACAAACATACAGTGGCGAGCAAAACCGGTTAAATGGTGACCTTTTTACAATATTAGCAATGTTTTTATTCTAATTTTTTTTCTATTAATTTTATATACAATTATATTTCATACTATAACAAACATCCTGAAAATTAATGTTTCTAACTTAATAAAAAATTTATGAAACATTAATACTTTGAGTAAATACAAAAATGTGAAAGACAACGAAATACCAAAAATAGAATAACAGTCTGTACTATCGTAAATATAACGGTGAAAACGGGTTATGCTAATTATCTGTCAAAGCTTGGTCACTAGGTAGAGAAATTAGAGTGAATGACGGAAAACACCATTTTTATTTCGATACATATCAAACTATTTAAAAAAACACACTTTTTGAAGAAAAATATATTTTAAAAAAGTGTAATTTTTGTTCATTGTTATGCAAATAAAAAATCATAAAATTTTGGCAGTTGTCGATAATTAAAAATTAAATAAATAAAAAATTCGTACCCCATTATATTAACCACAAAACAACATATTTGTAGTTTTTTTTTAATTTTATCCCAATACAAAAATATGACCTGCGCGAACCGGTTGGTTAGATATAGAAAGAGTCTGTTAATATTGTAAAATCGAAAGTTTTATTGTAAACAAATATTAATTTTGACAATACCTACTAAATAAAGGCAAGGCGAATTTAAATAAAAAATCAAATCAGCTTTTCTTTTGACACTACCTTCTATAAATTTGCCACGGCAGAAGATATGCAAGACCGCAGCTACAAAATAATAACAAAAAATTATATAAAATCCATCCATTATATGGAAACATTTTCGTAACACTAAAAGTTAAAAATATTTCTAAAGAAAAATAAGAATTTTCCGCCACTTCAGACTTTCACGTTTTTATATTCAAATGCCCATTTATGGCATACCCAAAAGTTCTCTAAAAAGTTTGAACATTCGATGCATTTTTGTACAATTACAATTAAGGCTTTATAAAAAAATAGCAAAAACGACGTATCGTTAAGCACATTGTAAATAATCAACATGAGATCAGTTGTTTGAGTCACCGTATATGGCTCTCACCCATTTACATTTTCACCCGTTTAATAAGACACCTCCCATTTCGGTTCAATTGCATCTACATACTTACATATCTAGCTTAATCATTTTTGCCTACAATTGCATGCCCTCGATGATAATACTCGATATATTTACTTACAATTCGCAGAATTCGACAAAAACCAAAAGAAAAAATAACGCTCTTTGTTCTCGTGTCATACTTAGTTGCCACAACTGCCACCAACAGCTTTTGTTGTTCGACGATTTCTTTTTTGCCACCATCGCTTTTGTAAACAAAAATAATCTCCACACAACTGGGAACTTTTACAAGCAACATGAACCAGCAAATATAAACAGTGCAACAGTTGTGTGGCGTAAGGACGTCGATGCTTTATTTATACCATTTTTTTTTTTGCTTTATCTATTTCAGTGTCAACAAACCGTTAAGGATACATGTAAGTACTCTGTCCACACTGTCCACAAGAATTATAAAGATATGAACTAGTTATTACCAATATTGAACAAATATTCTGTGTCGTTTGGTTTGGTTTGGTTTTTGTGGATTAGTTTTGCAGGGATACCAAATTCAGATATCGCGGCATACAGGCGGCTCCCTCTTGTGCTGTCCAAAGCTGATTTAAAGTCGAATAATAGATTTCCAATAATTGGCGTATCTTGAATATTTGGTCGAAGGTAGATTTACCAGGTGTAAAGCCTCACTGGCAAAGTCCAATCAGTTCTTTGATGTTTGGCTTCAGTCCTTCACACAATACGCTCGATAGCGCATTGTATGAAATACTAAAGGCTGACTCCACGAGGCTGATCTGCAAACAATACGTCTCTCTGCCTGTCTCTCTCAACTCTCTGTAGCATTCCCATACAGCTAGCGTTGCGCTTAAAGCTCAGGTAAAGTCTTAATAAAATATCAAGAAATACTCAAAGCATATTCGGGGAAAAAGCAGAAACTACCTGCCTACCTGAGTTTTGCCACTGACCACATGAGGTATAAAAGGACGTACACAATTTATCTTTAGCACACTCTACAAAAGATTCTCTACGAAGAAAGTAGTAAAAACTATACGCAGATTCATAGCCAAGTATTTTACCAACTATTTTACAAAGTGAAAAAATAATAAAATGGCTTTCAATAAGTATCAGGAACAAATTCTGACCGACTTCTATCGGGGTCCAGTTGACGCAGAAGATTACAGCTTTCATTCAACGAATAGCTCGGATTGCAGTTTTACTCCACCTTGGAGACTTTATGAGGCAGTTGAAAATATACGACGATGAAGCTGAGTATTCTCAACCTGATATGTACTACATGGCTTGGGAAGCGGATTTAGAACGAGCTTCCACACAACATCCGAAAGTTTGGACTCAAACGCTGAATAAGGAAGAAGCGGCTTTAGTGATGTTGATGGGGCATCGAGTTACAGAATTAATGTAATTGTTTTAGTTAAAATTGTTAATAAAAATAGGTTTAGGGAATGACACTATTCAAATAAATGTAGAAATATAATTTTAAAATTATTTATCTATTTACTTAATTGGCTTAAGCTTAAGCGATTTTGGCCGAGATCAACAAATTGCGCCAGCCGCTCCTTCTGCCTGCTAACTGGCACCAGCTAGAGACACCAAGTGAAGACAAGTCCTTCTCATCCTGGTTTTTCCAACGTAGAGGAGGTCTTCTTCTTCCTATGCCCCCAGTAGCGGGTACCGAGTTAAATACTTTTCGGACTGTATTTGCTGGTCATTTGTAAACCTTGCGCTACAGACTACCATGCCTAGCCTCGGCAGTGTCGATCAGTCTCAGCTCGTAACCGGAGGTTTCATCATGGAGACTAAATTTACCGACAGTGTGGTTAAATATTCCTTCCTTACCATTGAATTCGCCAAGCACGATTTTGATATCGTGATGGGGGGAAGATGTTGAGGAATCTCGCTTTGACGCTCATCGACTGGAGTTAACGACAGTACTTAGCGACGAAGTATGTCTCCCACCATAAATCCAACATCGAACTTTCGTCCTTTACATGACAGCTGTAGTAAACGTCGCAGGGCCCAATGGCTTTCTTACTTTGCCCCGTCCATTTCATTTCTGGGTTAGCGGCGATGTCAGCCCTTGTTCGTTCGCTTCCAGAAACATAAAAAATACGGCTAGAGGATACTTGAGATATTATGTGAACACTTTTTCACATTGCCCATTTGACGAGATGTGAGAAAAGCGAACTTAAGTCTTAAAGCCAACAATGCTCACGTATCCGACGATCATCTGAGTTGTTGGTTATATGCAACGGCTATTAAACGTAATTTGTTTTAACGAACACATATCTGAGACTCGTAAGCTCAGTTTACTTTGCCTAATCCATTAAAAGAGGGGGAACCTGCTGTTTGTAGATTGACATAAGCCCTGGGAAATAAGCTAGATGAAAAAATCGACACAAATCTCCAATTTATCTAGTCGCCTTTGATAGCACATCGCGAAGCTTGCTCTGGGAAGTTTAACGTTGAGTACAACTTTAGCTCTAACGAGATTGGGAAAGACCTCTCCGGGCCATTGACGAATGAAAGCTCGATCCAGATTAGAACAACGTGCGCGGTGGATTTTATCGTTCCATCGTCTGAGGTGTTCGCCATCGTAGAGGCTTAAAGGTCTAAAAATATTTCCTTCAAACATCCGAGAAACGTGACTCGGCACCCAACAATAGCACGGACATTATTAGAGACTTATGGAGTGTACTTTTGGTTTGGCGGAGAAAGGGCTTTACAACTCAATTGTCTACTGAGCCAAATTTAAAACTGCATGCCAAGAGAGGTTCTTCGTTAGATTTCGAGAATGACAGTATTTTTGACGTTGATGTTCGCTACTTTTTCAAAATTAAAGCTGTCAATAGTGATGTGGAGCCCAGATACGCTTCCTATTTATTTGATGACAGGCGAATTACTTCGTCTTACTCTTCTTTACTTCCAGACGCATTCGCTTTGCTTGTTTAAGCAGTGTGGGAAATGTTGATTCCGATTAAATAAACATCATCGGTTTACGCTAGTAATTGCAGAATCTTATAAAAGATTGGGCCTGACTAATGCAGCTCTGCAGCTCGAACTATTTTCTATATTTCATAACTTTTTTTTCGACATTAATGCGCTCTGGACTGTTGAAAATAGTTCCTGTTATAAACTGTCTTACCTATTGCTTCTTAATTGGAGGAATACCATTGGAACTGAATAGTAAGCTTATTCTTGGAATAGCCTGATTAGGGTTTTTAAATCCATTTTTGCATTATTTTTATGATTGCAAGTTCAATTGCTCTATTTTGTTCCTACGGGAGTACATATGTACTCAAAAGCCAATAACAATACGTAAATATACGCGTAGATAAAGGGAACGAATGTAAATAAAGAGAAAGAAACAAAATAAAAACCAACAAGCTAGAAACACAAAAAAACAAGCTTTTCTGTGTCGTTATCTGTGGATTTATGGAGAAGTTTTGTGGGATTATCATTTCACTGTGCCACCGACAGGATGCCTGAGTTTGTATCATTTGCAATCGCTTTCAATGGATTAAAAGTATGTCGCTAAACGTTTTGGCAATGGAAAATTTATAACACAAAGAATGTACAAACTGTGTATTTGGAAGAAGTTGAAGTTCATTTTTAAATGGTTGTTAGTTATGATGCGAAAGACCAATGGTTGGAAGCTGTGTTTTTACTGGTGAGTCTCTCGATTTAAAGAGAACTGAGACTCGAATATGTTGATTCTCGTATTTTTCCTTTGACCATAACTTTTTTTTGTTGATATTTTCCGGCGATTTTAATTACGCTATGTTCATAATTAGTTGAACATTAAAATGCGAAGAAGAAAAAATACCAACTCATGTCCAAACCTTTTTTTCGGAAAAATTTAAAAATAAATAATTTAATTTCACGAAAAATGTATTTATTTGAAATTAGTTTTCCGTAGTAGGAGCAAAACCAACTCTTCCCTAAATTGCCGCTTTGGGAGAATGCCCAAATGTCGCCCATCCCAAATCTGTCGACTTTTTTTTTGACAAGAAACCCTAAAATACTTTATTTTTCCAAGTTTTTTGTCCAGCGAGAAGCCAATTATTGGAATGCACTACAAAAAGTGACAAATGATGACTGTGGAATTAATAAATAAAACGGATAATTTTGAACTTTGTTTCAAATTTGCCGCCCTGGTCAGCTGCCCCTGTTACCCTTATGGTAAATCCACCCCTGAGCATAATGGTGTTTGTTTTGAAATTGGAAGCATTTTCCTGAATATTCTTGTAAGCGATTTGTTAAAAACCAAAGTGAATTTTATTAGTTTTCTAAACCTAACTTCGTCTTAACGAATATAGCACTTTATCAAAACTAGCAAAGTGAAAAAAAATAATTAATTAAAAAAAAATAAAAAAAATAAAAAAGAAAAAAAACGAATGAATATGTTCGAAAACGAATATTCAATAACCTTTATAAAATTTGATTTGGAGACAAATTGCTCCTGGAATAGTGCAGGAAATTCATTCGCCAACGTATCCTCATATACCCTTTAGGAGGAATCTACAAAACAACAACAAAACATAAAAATACATTTAAAAAACACGAAATTATAAACTTCCCCTCCTTTTTGTAGTTTCTAAAATATACAGAGAAAAACCTTAAAGCCCACAAGTGGCAGAGAAAGTTTTAATTAATTTCGCACATGAGCTTAACTTAACTTTCGCAGCTAATTACACCTGCAAGATGCGTCGAGGTGCAACGCCCACGTACACTCCAAAAAAAGTTTAACAACAACAAACAGCACACAAACATTTTGAAAATATTATATCTAGTATCTGCGCACAAACTTGTGCAGCAGTAAAAGAAGTCAACGATGCCCGAGCAAAGTCGATGATGTTGTTTGTTGCTTTGCCAAAAAGTTGTTCCCGCCGGCAGGTGACAACGACGACAGCTTTGGCGGCATAAAATGTCAAAGATAAACAAAAGCGCACAGATGCGACCAATTGAGAGGAAGGAAGGCTAGCGTAAAGTGTATGAAGAAACAAATAGCAAAGAAGAGATGTGGGCGATGCGCATCAAAAATATTTCATTCGTAAATGTAGTGTTGTTGCGAAACCGCGATGTGGTCGATAACTGTAATTTTTAACGGCATCGGAAGAAAGAAATTGATCCCAAAATTATCGGAAAGAAGTACTCGAGACTTAATGGTATCCAACTGATTCTAGAATTCAAAAACAGATTTAAAACTAGGATTCTGAAATATTCTTTATTTATTGTAAATATCCAATTTATTACAAAATATTACAAACTGTGCACATTGACTCTTACAGTATTAAAATGAAAAGGGTTCAAAGCTTAAACTTTACTTTACTTTTAAACCAACGTATGTCAAGGCAGTCTGAATGGACGAGATTCCGATTTGCTCTGTCATTGTGTTTTTTAACTGCACATGATGACAGAATGACACGCTTCCGACTCCCACTGTCTAAGCGGTTGGAATGACTTAGTTTTCAAGTAGCGTTTTAGGCTGTCGAAAGGTATGAGCTCCCAAGCCGCTGCCTGTTGGAGGGGTAAGCTCGAACTCTTAAATTTGTTGTACAAATGATTGCGTTTGCTCTGTGGGGTTTGGTTGACGGAATGGTCGAAACGTTCGAGTTTCGGATCCATTTCCTGGCGTGGGGTGGAAAGGGCGAGTCTTTACGCCTATACCATCAGGGCGATAGCGGTAAGCTTTCGAGCCACTGAAGTAATTTTTTATTTTGTCGTTTATTCGACGGCGTTTAGCGGAAGGAAGCGGTCGAAAAGTCCGAGGGTCCGATTCATTTCATCTGAGCATTGAGGACGAAATTCCTACACATCATTTTAAAGAAATGGCCGATTTTGTATATTTAGGATCCAAGATAAATATGATCCATAATGCCAGCTTGGAGATCAAGCGAAGAACAGTATGCCTTATCATCTATAACGCCTTCAGGGAAACCATACCATATACTTTATTATACATACGTACATATATGTATTTATATACATGTATAATATACACATATAAACGCACTATCCTGAAAAACATAATCGCCTTGAAGCTAGCCATCCAATAAATGCATAAAATGCATGCTTAAACAATTTACTTCAGTACCGCACAATGCCATTAAATGGTTGCATGCAACATGTAGCCGCCGCTTGTATCGCCTGTAGGCGCAACAAATTGAAAACAATATACTCGTACTTATTTTAATGTGTTGCAAACAGAATGCAATACAAATCATTTGAGTGCATACAACATGCAATTACACCACCATACAGTGAATGAAACAAGAGTTTTGCGCTGAGCAACTTAACTACTCCATCTCCTATCCTTTTTCCCATGTAACAGAAACTGGTCTTTATTTTTAACATGTGAATGTGCTACGAAATATCAATAAAAATCGGCCTCTCAATGATGAATTAGTTGCCTTTCGAAGTCGAAAATTACTTTGACACCACATGGAACTTTTTATTATAATTTGCATTGAATGAGTCGAACTTCGGGACATACGAGTATCTGATAAACTTATATTTTGTCAACTTCGGACAAACATAAACTGAATTGGCTGAGAAGACTTTAAAACTTGGTTTAACAACATTACAACTTTTCCACTTCTTATTTGTGATTGGAAAAAGACGAACTGATAAAAAAGAAAATAAAGAATTCGATTAAGGAAAATAAAAGAATGCTACTCCGATTATGAGTAAACACTTCTAGCGAATTTTCTCCGCTTTCGCATTCCTCAAATCATGAATAAAAATTTGAGGCGACCCTTTTCTCTCCTCTCCTCTTCTTTCACATTCGAACTTCGAAGTGAAAGAAAGTAGCCATCATGAATTCAAGAAAATGGAGAATTGGTTGATGTGTTGTGGGTGTAGTTTCTGAAAGTATTTGGAAGCGAATTGGTCAAGTTTTTAAATTTGAATATTTATTCCTCCTAGTATCTTCGAGTTCTTTATTTGCAGGTTAAGTTTAGTTATTTGGAGGTGAACAGTTTTTTTCCTCTCTTTGTCTAATTACAATTTTCGAATGAAAGAAATCTTCTTTGTAGAAATAATAAAAGCAAGCTTTCTAAAATTGACATAAGTAAATATCGCCCTTCGGAATTCCTCCAGAAAATTTCCTAGACAGTTTTAGTTGGATCACCTTTTTCTTTGGAAAAATAAACTTATAATTTTTATTTTAATTCTTAATCCTTATTTCGTTAAACATTTATTTTAAGCCAATATAAAAATATATTTAAAATATTTGTTATTGAAAATTTAAAAAAAAAATTGGTACCTTTTTGTTAAATTTGGTACATATTGTTCCAACGTTTGGCCCAACTTCCAAAAGTTAATTTATCATACTATGCATCAGCATTGTACTATTTTTTGGAATATTTAGACGGCAAAACAAAGAATAATCAAGACCTCTGCGCTGAGCAACTCAACTTCTATTCTTTTTCACAAAAAACCAATTGGTATTTTTAACCAGGGACCCAGGCTTTTATAATTTTTATAATAAAAATCGTTAGAAAAAAGTTATTTTTAGAATTTTATTTTATTTGAAATGAAGTAGTCGCCCAACCTGGACTTTTATTTTTTTTTAGTTCAGTAATAACTATTATAAAATAAACAAGCCGGTTATTTAAATTAAACAAATTTGTTATCAAATGAAAAGGACTGAAATAGCTTTTAAACTGAACTTAAACTAAACGAGGACTCTCACATATTTCAAAATAGTTCAATAAAATTTGAATTTCATTGGCATGGGATAAAGCTTGGGTATATCAAATTATATATTTCGAATTTGCTAAATAATTTAGGGATTAGGGATACATCTATCATATCATATATTTTTTTTAAATAAAATTTTTATTAAAATATTAAAACTAGTATTGTAGATTTGAATTTTATTTTTTTATTAGACAAGAACTTTTTCTTTGGACTTATAAATCTTTATGAAAAAATGAAAAGAATTATATAAATAGATGGCAACCTTGGTTTCGATAGTTTTTTTCACCATTTTTTTATTGTAATGCCATAAATGCTATTACAGTTATCTCCCAAGGTTTTATGCAAAAGATTTTATGGAAGTCCCGAAGGCATCTAAAAAGTTGATTTTTAAAGTGATGTCACATCACCGTTCCTCTCATCTAAATTTACGCGTTTTACTCAAAACTATGTTTTTTGAGTTGGGCGAAACACTTACGCCCACAATTCTCAACGGATTGACTTGAAATTTTTTCATGCAATTTGCTGATTACATTTTTTAGTGAACATCGTTTGATTTTTTCAATAAACTAAAATTTACCAAATTTATGTCTGTTTTTGCAACGAATTTTACGTCAAACACAAAATTTTTTCATCCAGATCGACGCCATTTTTTTAAAACTCAATATCTAGCATTTTCACGTTGTTTTTGAATGCATTTTCCGATTTTTTTTTTAATTTTTTCTTCTAGGTGCAAAATTGCGAACGGATTGTTTTGGCCAAGAAAGCTTTACACTTTATTTTGAAAAAAAATCATAAAGATTATTTTTATATACCTCAACACATGTAGAAACATGTACACAAAACTATACTATAATATATCAATTAGTTTTTATTTGGCAATGTCATAAAGCTGACTGTTCATTTTGATTTGACTAAGGGGGCTATTTATTTTAAGGAAAATACTTTTATTTCGGTCTTAAAAATTATTTGGCTAAAAAATAAATGTCCAGATTTTTCAGTTATTATTGGACTTTTCCCCAAAAAGCTGAAAAAATAAAAAAAAATCGGGATTCTTGTCCAGGAGGTCCTAGATCCATAGATAACTTCTTTTACTACGTTATTTTGCACCAGACTTTTATTACATTGAAAAAAAAAAACAAACAAAAAAATTATCATTGTAGGTCCCTGTACTTTTACAAGGCGATATGCTACGAAATACAAATATTTGTCGGCATCTGTATCAGTATCATGCGATTCGTTGAAACAGTTCGAAATCCCATCTGGAACTGGGAAAGAATTTTTATAATAATAAATACCAGTTCATAAACTACTTCGTATGCTTGTTAACTACTTTCGCTTTTTACTACAGGTTATGTATGGATTGCATTTACATACTACGTTTATATACAAACATTTTGTTTTTTCTTGTTTTGCACAGAGCTAACCAAACAATTTTGTCGCATTGCTGCTATGACCTTTGGGGCATTCCTCGATGTAACCCATTGGGTCTACAACATAATAAACTCGTTGTTGATATGCAAATGAATGCGCACATACATACATATGTACAAATAAAAGGAAGTGTTATAAATATATATATACAATAGATCATATGTATATTCATACGATTATATTCCTACGATTCATGTTAAAAATATGCATAGCTCACACCTGATTGTAAGCATTTTGTGTATTTGTTTGGATTAAACCGTATTGTGGCAACACGAAAGGGCAATTAAAATGTAAAAGCTACTAAAAAAAAACTTTAACATTTTTATGTACATATGTATATGTACATATGTACACGTATGCAGTATATATGTATGTGTAAAATTATAAGAGAACTACAGAACTCCAAGCCTTCGTAGAACTAAAAAAAAGTGATTTTATGTGCCGCGGGCGGTAATATCGAGCTTACGTTCCGCGTTAATGACTATTGATTATGGTCGGAAATGTCGAGTTTCCAATCCATGTTCGTATTGTCATTGCGATGAAACGCAGGCGGAAAGACCTAGTTTTCTTTCCGCGCTGAAGCGAGTTGTTGGGCATTGCCGAGGTGGTCGAGTTTCCGATCCATGCTCATAGTGTATTTCGTGTACTGGGTCTTCCGCTGCTTGGACTGATGGGTATAGTCTCCATTCCGAACCTTTCTAGTTAATTGGTAGAGCTCTACAGTGATCAATAAAGATAACAAAGTTATCACAGTTCTATACCTGTGTCGCAAGTTCGTTAAAACACATTAAACACCTCAGTTCTGTAAACGGCTATTATTTTCCTTGAGTATGTCGGAATGAATTTTCCTTTGTAGGAACACACAAAAAGCGCTAGATGTGATTTGATATTTATACTGGCCTAGTCTCAGTTGCAGAAACTCCAAAGGTTGGAGGCTCGATATTCACCTTAAGGGCGTGAATCGTAAATGCATTATTTTAAGACACTTAGCAAGAAAATTCTAACGGCGTCAAATACCAGCTCCTAAGTGCTCAATTGGCTATTGATAAATCGATTACCGAACTTGGCGGCAAAATATGTATTAATTGTGACTTGGGCTGTGCATAGGGCGCCATCCTGCCTAAAATAAAAATAGCCCAAGTCTATGTCTTTAATCGATTGTGTGCAGGTTTTTCGTTCGCCAGATGTGACAGGTTTGCTTGTGACCTTAGCCGCCGAGATGAGAACGTGCTTCGACAGAGAGGACGATTTTTTGTGCAAAATCGTTGTACACTTCGAGCTGCTCTAAAGCACAAACTCAGAAACGATTAAGAATGCGCCTTCTATTGCTAAGTCAATTTGACCTTGTGAGCAAATAATCCGAAGTCTTTGTAAAAAATTTGCATTTGTCTAATAATTATGATAATTATTAGTAAGACTTTTTGAATTGGTCACAGCATGTTTTCAATATGTTTTCACCTTAATAATGAGAAAGACTAATCTTTAAGGAATTCGCTTTATGGACATTCCTTGATATCAAAGGTTAGGTTAGGTTAGATTAGAGCCGTTGTAACTGTGCATGACCATGGAGCTACACGTAGGCTAACCAAGCCGTTGTAATACCGCTGTCGGAATCCAGGCATTTCCCTCCTTCCTTCCCTTGGCCCAAAAAGTCGAGAATGCTTGCCCAGCTCAGGTCGGCCAAAAAGTCTAGAAAGTACCTATTTATAAGTTTAGGGCGGGATAATGGCAGTCCCAGTCTCTTCGTGTGTACGCCCACTGGGCAGTGTCTGATTATTACACCTACTCTTAGTCTGGGGGAAGGTATTCGCCTTGGCCGACCTTTGGATCGCTTTACGTTAACCTTTGGCCAAACTTGTCTCCTCCTTGATGAGTTATACATTTTGTTTGCAGGAGGTTACAGGCAAGCTCGCGTCTAGAGCAGATATTATCACAGATAATTCCGTCCCTTTCCTTGCTAACTCGTCTACCGCACATTTCCCGGGAATGCCATATTCACGGAACGTTTAGACGCGAGCAGATTGAATAAACTTCGGCATTTTATGGCAACTTAGGACGTTGTTTCGTGAGAATTAAGAGATCGGTGTATATAGTGACAGGTCTGGTAGGAGCGGACACTACCAGACACCAAACAGTCTCTATTATGGCATTTAGCTCTGCCTGAAAAATGCTGCAAGGCTCCGGCAAGAGAAAGCAGAGGTCTGGTACAATTTCGTTCGCTTCCCACTCTTTCGTTAAGTTTCTGATAGAAAATTTATTGCCCATTCAGAATAAGCGAGTAGTGGATCATCTCGGTCTTTGTGGGGTAACGCGGTTGTTTACTGGACTGAGGGCATACTTTAGTAGCTCACTCAGAACCTGGATATGTTTACCGGTTGTTACGATATCTATGTCATTGGCATATATTACTACTTGGATACCAGTGCCCTTTGGGTTCCTAAGTAGGGCATCAACGGTTAGATTCCATTGTAAAGGGGAAAGAACGTTTCATTGGGACGAACAGTTTTATTTATGAGAAGGAGACCAACAAAATCCGCTACGTCGCGGAGATTTGTAGGGTTGGAAAGACGTTATAGTAAAGTACGTCTTAGGGTATGTCGAAGTGTTAGAAATGCCATCTGAGCACCCTGTTAAACGGGTGGCCAATGATATCTCCAGCATTGTAGTACTAGACCATGTCCAGCCACTGTTTGGCGTCTGGATAGAAACTTGATATCGAATGGACCTTCAATAAAATTTTACCGCAGTCGATGGTAAAATTTCTACCACAGGTTGGACTCAACCGACAAATGTTGAAATTTATTAATCCCATTCTCGGTACGACGATGATTTATTTGGAGATAGAGAGAGTATCAATAGATATGCAACTTCGGTAACCCACAGGGAGGAGTCCTTCTTCCTTGACGGCGGTAAGTAGTGTGAGATATATGTGCTCCCAATGCTCGTGAATGCCGGTTTGCCGGGTAGTGCTCTTAGCGTGCAGGCGGGAGAGTCAAGTGGAGAAGTGAGTAGATGTCTGTTGTAATTGCAGTTTTCCGACGTCGAGCTGTATTTAGAAGCACATCTTGGCTGCAACCAGATAATGATCCGAATCGATGTTCAGTCCTCCAATTGTTCGTACGTCTAATACACTGGCAATATGCGTTCCGTCTAATGCAATATGGTCGATTTTTTTTCGTGTTTTTCGATCTGAAGACAATCACGTAGCCTGGTGAATCTTTCTACGCTGAAATCTGGTCCCACAGATGAAAAGTCTATTGGCGAAGGTTTTGACGTGGAGATTGTATTCTCCGACAGTGTGACCAAAGATCTCTGGCATCGAAGTCACCAAGCGCGATTTTGATATCGTGACGGGATAAGCGTTGAAGAATCTTGCTTTGATGCGAATTAGGGCGAGACGTATATCCACTGTCGAGAGAATGCCAGTACCTGGCGACGAAGTCCTCTCCCAATACTAAATTATACTCATACAAATTAAATAAGGTATACGAAATAACATATCAATTTTGTTTTCAAAATAAATCAGATCGAAATGCCTGAAATTGAAATGTTATTATTCAAATGTTTTTAAATATGAGTAAGTCAAATTATAAATCCGTTAACTAAATTTATCACATTTGAAATGTGAAAAGGACTTTAAATTTGTTAGAAGGACGGAACTGAAAAAGTGGAACAAAAACTCATTTAGAGAAAATGAATACTTCACAAACAGATTTGCATCGTACATTCGCTGATACAACTGCAAACCCACAAAGCGTACATGCAAATGAAAATTAGCTCAGAGATACAATTTTTTGCATTCGATACCCTCTATTGCAAAATACAAACCTAATTCCCAAAGTACTCAAAGCGCAATCCGCTTGTGCACCTTGCGACCTTACGCCATTGAATGGAAATTTATCCAATGTGGAAATTGCAATCAATCGCACACTGCCTTAGTAGTTTGTAGCAGCCACAATTGTTGTTGAAATATCCTTTCTAAGAGGACCTGCTTCTGTGGCAGCTTTCAGCAAACGACTCTAGTAAATATAAATAAATATTGTAAATTTTTCTTTGCCCTGCAATTGCATGTAAATATTTGCACAGAAATTGTTGAGAAAAATATCCAGCCACTTTGCACGCAGTAATCGGATATTGGCATTAACAAAGGACAGTTGTGCGGCACTCAACAAGAGGAGGTTCTCTTTATTTTTTTTTATCACATTTTATTATCAGCAACACGTTTGCCGACATTTCGCTTAATTCACTATTTTTAGTTGTGTTGCTTTTTGTCATCAGAGCGCAAATAGGAAAGTGGAAATGAGAATGGTATTCTTCTTAAGTTTACCTACCGACTTTATTTAGAATGCTTTGAATTACGAAAAGTTCACGTTTGGCATTTAAGCAACAAACTTTGCATTCGATTTTGCAAAGCGAGCATGTGGTAGTTTGGTAAATTTTTAGCAAGTTAAAAAAAAAAAATACAAGTAGATTAAAAATATAAAAAAAACGGCTAACTGCTCTCAGGCAAGAAGTTACCGCCTTGGGTTGAACTTTTTGGCATTCAGCCGCAGGTTGAAAATAAAGGAAAAATCTCAAACGCACAAATGCGAAAATTACATTAGTTTTGTTGTGAAAAAAGTGCACATAGTGCAAATACAAAACTAAAAGTACGCAGCATATTAAAAGCGACTCAACGTACATTTGGGATACGTAGCACAGCGATCAAATGTGATTTTTGCAAACTTTTCTAGTTAAGAAGTGGTTTTTTTTTCATTGGATTTTTTTTGGTATTTTATTTTGGTTTGACTTCACGTCAGTTTTGTTAAGGCTTATTTTTATTATTTGCATTATAAAATGTCAAAACATTAGGTGCTGGAGTTTTTTGTTTGGGTAAAGGAAAAAAATATATTTATATATGTATACAAATATACATCCATATACACCTACAACGGTATAATTTTGAGTGAGTACTTAAATGAGAACCGGAAACGGAAGTGATGAATTTTTGAATTGTGAAAGAGTTTTGGAGGTATACTTAGTACAGTATTTCGCGCTTTTATGTGTCATTAGCTTTTACCCACAGCTTCGCTCGCATGACATTCGGCTTGAGGCAATGCGTTGGCATGTAACGGAAAAGGAAAAAAATAATTTCATCAAAGGTAATAGCTGTTAACTCATTTTTAGATTAGGTTTTTATTTTTTTACTGTCTAAAACAAAATCCACCCGTACACCATAATTTCCGATTACAGTTAGTTGCTAAAAATTTTTTCTCATTGGCAACTGCGCAGTACGCCATGGCATTTATTGTTAGAAATGCCCAATGTAATCAAACGATTTTAGAAATTTAGAGGTCTCAATTTCATGATTAAGTTTTCTTACGCCTAATTTCTTTGAATCACTTGACGTATATTTCCTTTAACTTAATAGTCTAATTTTATTTAATTTTTATTTTAAAATAGGTGACATCCCTCTCCAAGGTATTTTCAGAATAAAGCTTTCTTAAAACTCCTTCGTATAAACAAAATTTCATTTAACATATTATAATTTTATGTGAGGCTTTAAATCCTCTCCAAAAGAATTTTTGAAATTTAGTGTTCACATATTTTTTTAAGTTTTAAATGCATGTTTTTAAACACGTGGCAACACCCCATATATATTTTAATTTACTTTTTTAAGCAGGTGGCAACCCTCTCCAAAAGTATTTTCAAAATAAAATTTTCTTAAAACTTTTTTGTTTGAGATCCATATTTCAATATTTGATTTAACTTATAACTTTAAGTAATTTTTTAAACAGGTGGCAACCCTCTCCAAAATTATTTTTCAAATTACGCATTTTTTCGAATTTGTAGTTTGGCACTCGTATTGTAAAATGTCGTGTATCTTTTGATTTAACTTAATTTGCATATAAACAGGTGGCAACCTTTACTAAAAGTTTTTGGGAAATTAAGCTTTATTGAGGCTTGTATATAATAAGAATTGGATTTGATTTAACTGATTATAGTTCTGAATAATTTCTTAAATAGGTGGCAACCCTCTCAAAAATTATTTTTGAAATAAAGTTTTCTTAACACGTTTATATTGACAGTCTTATTGTAAAATGTCATTTGTTTTTTTTAAATTAACCTAATTTGTCTTATAACAGGTGGTAACATTCTTTCAAAACATTTGCGAAATAAAGCTTTATTAAGCCTCGTTCGCTCGATACCCATATTGAAATTTTTTCTTTCATTCATGGTGTCAATTGAATATAACCTTTTAAACAGTTGGGAACTCCCTATAAAAAATGGATTTTATGTAACCTATACAACGGGCTATATATGTGCCCAATCTTATCCAGATCCTTATATAGTCCCTATATAGTCCTTATACATATAGCAATATGTGATTTAACTTATTTAATTGACTATAACTTGTGTAACAGGTGGCAACTCTCCACATAACCTATAATATAGCATAGGGGGTAGGCAATTTGTGTGTTAAATTTTGTACAATTCAGACACACTCTCCCAGAAACACACAACCTTACACATTTTTGAACATTCATCGAATCTTATTGCAAAATTGACGGTAGTAACTTAAATTAAAATTAAAAAAAATGCAACAAAAAATTAAAAAAGAAATTAACAGATTCTCATAACAAAAACAAACAAATTCTAAGAGTGCAGTGTTTTAGCCCACTAAACTTCATTTGAATAAAGTGCATGTTCCAGTTGTTAGGAATTCGCGTGAATTTTTAATATTTTACTTGCGATATAATAAAATTTTCGAGCACATTGAAAAAGCCAAATTTTTTGAAAAAATTCATTAAAAAAAATGTAGACTTTTCTAAAAAGTTATTAAAAATTACATAAACAAATGAAAAATTAGCAAAAATTGTTGAAATGCCGCGTTCCTATTATTTTAATTTAATTTATAATTTATTTACCTCCACTTTTAGCACCAGATTTTTTATTTCGATACCCGAGCGAACTTATTTTGAAATGTTTTCTCTCTTTTAATAATTTTTTGTTCATTTTTAGATGTGGAACAACAACTGTCATTTACTTTCAGTTAACCACTATGAGTAACAATTTAAAAACGTCGGTATTCTGAATTCCCATGAGAAAAGTAACAAAAATTATTACCCGCCAGTAAGAAGGTAACAAGCTAAATAGTTACAGCTATTTCATAAATATTTTGAAATGCCAAATTTAAAGCGGAAGTAAAGTTTTATAAAAATTCGCGCATAAGAATTTTAAATTTACAAATATAGAATGGAAAAGCACTTTAAGTTTATTGTGCTATGTAAATGGAGGACGAAGATGTTTTGGAAAGAAAACGACTTCTAAAAAATCTGCTGTACAGCAGTGACCCATTTTACATTTCCCAATTTTGGGGGGCAAAATATATTTAATAAATTTAATAAATATCTAAATAAATTCAAGTATTTTTACTTTTCTCTGCCAAATTTACTACTTAAATACTCAGCTGTCAGCGATGTTTCCCCTTAGTTTTACTTTCACCACAAGGTGAACTTTTCCATGTTATAAATTTGTCAGAATACCTGTTACCAGTATTGGTAAAAAAAATTTAATTTTACAAATTATTGCAACCAAATCGCAGGAATAGGGCAGATGACTTTTCGCCATATTGGACCCGCCATTTTGAATACTTCAAAATCTGACTTCAGATTCGTGACAAGCTGCTCCAAAAACACCTCTATAGACAGTTTTATAAACATTTTACCTTTTGTTTTTTTAAATCAGAGTTCACATCGGGTCCGCTTTTTCGAATATTATAAATCTGACTTCGATTCGTTATCTGCGAGCCCAAAAACCCATATCCCATTAAAATCAATTAATGGCTTCATATTTTCACCACTTTTGATGTGCTGCTGGCCCATAGTACACTCTCCTACTTCAAGCCAAAACAAATTCCTTAAACTCCATGTGACGCGAAAAGTTGAATTGAGTTTCGTCAACACTTTGGCATTTGGCTGCGCTGTGATTTGTGTTGCAAGAAAAAACACATGCATTTTTTTTTTAACGTACAATTATCGAAAAAAGTTTGTGAATATGAAGACATATGTATGTACATATTATTTTTTGTATATATTTGCAGCATTTTACACCAGTGGGATTACAGATTAAAATTAACACAATTTCTCACGCTGAAGCTGTGGAGTAAAAATATAATAACGGACAGATGAACACAGACCTTCGTTGAAGCTAAACCACTAATACACCCAAAATCTGAGGCACTAACTCAGTGTTGGACAACAGGTTTTAATGTTAATTAAGCGGAATTCGAAATGTATACAGTTGAAAAATTTCTGTTTGCTTACAAATTAGATAATTAGCTATTTTACTTTGTCTTCCTCCGTCAATATTTATAGATCATAATTCAGGAAGCTGAAAAAGGCACTCAATAAAAAAATGTAACAAAAATATTTTTTACTAAGAACGGCAAGTTTTTAAACGAGTCTATCTAAAAAAGTTCAGTTAACATAATTTTTGCCACCAAGCTGCGGTCGCCACTGCATTAATCGAGGCATATTTATGAAAGAATTTTGGCCATGACCGAAATTAGTATTTCCACGTCAAACCGGCCAAATACATTCGGCTAAATTGTTACACATAATAGCCTATAGACATATTGGATATTTTTAAATTTATAAGCAGCATTGCAAGCATTCTCTAAACACTAGTTAAATCTTTCCAGTGATGAGATTGATTTTGAGATTATTCGGTATTCAGTAAGCCGTCTCAAGTCTCTAGTCTGAAAACAAAGTCACTAATTTGTCAGCTGGTCCTAAGCAGGTCACAACACAAAGAAATTGGGGAAAGTATTGAACAAACGCGCAAGCGAAAATAAAAAAACTTTATATTTACATTGCAAGGACCACAAGCTGTTCTGATTTAGCCATCCCCGACCTAGTTCCTCAGCTATTGAGATAGCTGATGTATATCTATGGTAGGCAGATGTATATCTATAATGTATTAATCATTTGTCGGCCAGATTCGGCCAGATCAGACATTATATGTATAGCAGCTTTACAACTGATTGTTGAGATATGAGGCTTTCCAATATAACTCCTGCACCAAACCAGTTAAGATTGTTCAGATATTAGGTTTTACTTTAAAGCTCCTATCTTAAGACAGTTAAAAACGTGAAATTTTGTAAGCTATTTACTACTAAATCATACATGACCAACTGACAAAATTATCAAGAAATGGTTTTGGTTGGAGACTTTAATATTTCTAGAATTCTTCGGAATGCCATTGATGCAAATTGGCCATTGACAAATCCAAAATAACAATTTTTTTTTTCATAAGTCAAATATAACAGTTATTGAAGACCTTTATTTTCAAGCCATACTTATAAAAGCCATTTTAATGTTTTGCAGAAGATAATATCAATGACTTTTATAAGTATGACTTAAAAAATAAAATACGGTGACTGATTTAAAATGATGGCTAAATAAAAAATAAAAAAATACTGTTATTTATGGTTTTTAAAATGAAATCAAAAAATTATTGTTGTTTTAGATTTGTAACACTAAAATAAAAAATTTTTTTTTTTAAATTTTGCAAAATAAAGTTATTATAAAACTCGATTCTCGGTGAAATTGGAAACCGATTGGTATATTACACTTGATTGTAGAATATTTCTTTCATAGGGAATTTATGGAAAAAGCTTTTTCTGAAAGCAGTCGGCACTCGAAAGGTAATGACAAATTTCCGAGCGAATTTTATGCCATGAAAAAACTTCTCACAAAAATCATCCGCAGTTCGGAGTTGAGGTAAAACTGTGGGCCCTTAATTTGTGTTACAAAACAAGACACTCGTAACAAATTGCAGGAGAACTTTGGGCACACTTCGAGCTATATGATATAAGTGCCAAATTATTATTATTAAATGCATTAATTTCGGAATAATTTCAACATTTTTAAAATTCAGCTTAATATTCACCCTTTTTTATTAGTTTTCAATAAGATCACTTCTTCATACAACTTCTAAAGACCATTTCGTTAAATTGTCGACATACATATATGTATGTATGTAAATGTGTTTGTGTGCATGCATGTTTTGAAAATTCTGAGACATTTTTTGTTTGTTTGTCTTTTAGAAATTGCCATTCTCTTGTGTTTTGATGCCACGCTGCGCCAATAAATAACTCCAACACTTCAGCGCCGTATTTTAGATGCCAAATCAACCAAGCAAAGCGTGACTTAACTGCTGCTAGCATTGCCAGCTCCATCGCCTGCGAAAGAGCTGAACGCCGACGCTAATAAACGACATTTTAAGTGAGTTGACATTTACGCCATGAGATTTTCAAGGAGCGTTTCGAGCAAGAGTCGCATAAGCGAACATATGCAACATAAGCTCATATCGATGCATGTGTGTATGTGTGTGTATGTGTGTGCGTGCATTCTCATGTGTTGGTGTGTATGTATACATATGTGTGTGTAGTCACATTAAAAGCCACCAAAGAAGCAACAGCTGCTGCGGACAGGCAACATCAAGAAGCTGACAAGCTCGAGTCATACGCGTGCGAACTAAGTAGAGACATGGTTGGATATTTAGTGGATGCCACATGCTAAGTGCATACATACATACATACTCTACATATATGCCACACGGATATGGCTGTTGCATAAACATTGACGCTGTTGCTGTGCATATAGAAATTTCTTAATGCCAGTTGCAATTCGAGCGAGCGAAGTATTTAGGAAACTGAAGCGCCGCAGCACATAATTGAATAAAGGAGGACATCAAGCAAAAAAAAAAAAAAAAAAAAAAACAACAAAAAGGAGAAGGGAAGGGAAGCGGTTGTTTTGATGGCAAGCTGCCACTTGGTGGCAATCGACTTAGCATCCGCCATTCCGTTAAACTGTTCAGTTTTTTACGCTGAATAATTTACTCAACGCGAATGCAGCGGGTATAGCCAAAAGTTAGCGTAGAGTTGTGGCTGCTTTTGGTATCTTTATATTTACTAGTAAATAGGCTGTTTGGTAGTCTTGCGGCAGGCTGCATTTTATATGTGTTTTGTATTTGTATGACATTTTCGTATTTTCATTCCGTATGAAAACCATAAAAGAGTAGAACCGCTGTTGTCAACAAAAACACACACACAAAATGTGCTTCTTAAATGGCCACTGAAGCGAAAACAGATCATATCGTACCGGAGTGACGCAAAGTAAATTCTAAATGTATCGACGTTTTAAAGTTTTAACAGGGTTTGTTTTGAAAGGAAGAGAATTTATTGCTCAAGACAAGATGTCCCGCACTTAGACTGTTTAGACGGTTAGCTATCAAAAGATAAAATTCACGCAGATATTGTTATTATATAGCATAGTATTCATATGAGCAATGCCTCTTTTGAAAAGATCTACTAATCTTCCCTTAGACTTTGTTTAAATAACGAACCGTTGAGTTCAGAATTAAGACCGAAATATTTTTTGAGTACAAATATAAAAGGTCAAATAAAAAGAAACCCATTATTTTTGCATTAAATTTAAGGTTTTATTTAGCATAGCTAGAATGATCCAATTTAAGTCAACTATGCACCATATTGTTCAATAAGTTTTTGTCATTTTGAAGGTGATTTGACAATGCCACTCTCATCGAAACCCTCGTCCATATTGGAAAAAAACTGGAACAGTCGATTTCCACAAGCTTCTCTTGGCAGGATGCATAAGAACCTCCCAACAACCAAGTTTCTGGAGCTTCTGGCGGGTCCCTATCGATGTTTGATGGAACCAAATTTCTCTCCTATTGGCCAAAGTTGGCCGCTTCTGGGCGTTTGCTTCCTTCAAACGGTCCAATTGTTGACACTACAGGCATGAGTGAAGAGTTTGACCGTAGTAGAGTAGCTCATAGTAAATGATTCCTTGACAAAACCACCAAATACATAGCAAAACCTTCTAGACCTCCAATCCTGGATTGGCCACCGTTTGCATTGGCTCACTGCGATTCGGCCACGACCGGTTTCCGCTTTTCATCACCAGTAATCATTCGCTTCAGAACTGGTTTGAGTTTGTTACGATTCAGTAGCGATTCGCAGTTGAAAATCCGGTCCAAGATGGGTTCTGGTGCAATGCTTCGCTCCTGGGTGGTGATTCTTTGTTATCAAAATAACCGGAACGAAATCGAAAAAACCAAAATTGCGCGCGATTGGCTCTCACAATATCAGAACCTATTCAATTTTGAGCCGCCTGGTGAAGAAAAACTTTATGGAAGAAAAATTGTAAATGAATGTGGTATTTTCTCTTTGCTGGCGTCTATTTTGGACGCGTGGCCAAACAATACTGAATCAAGCAATCACAAAACTGTCTGAGAATTTTTTTTAGCAGCGAGATACAGACTACTAAATATTTATTGGAAAAATAATGGATTTCCTTTACTTTACTTAACCTAATATTTCAAAGGATTTTGAACAGAGACCGATAGTAGTATGGCAATAGAGATATGTGTATCGGATAATGTCGTAACTATCTTGATGTTGAATCGTCAAGATATTGATTGAAATCACTTTGCACAATTCTTTCCAAGTGTAAACTACATTATATTTTTAGAGCTCCGACTGTGCAAACTTTTGGGCCTAAAACCACATTACGCCGAAATCTTTGCAATTTCGTTTCCAACTAAAGGCCAAGTTAGCGGTATGCCAGTTTTTTTCATTACTGCTGACGATAGACAGATCTATTACGAGAACCTTAAGCGTATGAAGTCACATGTGGGCCTTGGCTAACCAGCCAAATCGACTGCAAATCCGAATATCTATGGCTCGAAGCTATGCTGGGTATTTGGTGGAATAAAAATGTGGTGTTGTATTATGAGTTACTACTACAAAAACTCGTCAAGCTTAAGCGATCATTGAATAAAAAACGGCCGGAATGGGCAAGCCCCAGACAAGAGTAATTAATTTTCCATCTTGAAATGCTCGACCATATGTTAGGCTATCCGCTAGAAACTTATTTGAATGATAATGTATGGGAAATATTTGCAGCCTAGACATTGCTTCTTCAGACTACCGTTTCTTTCGATCAATTCAAAATGTCTAGATCGAAACATGCTGCACTTCAGTTGAAGACATAAAAAACTGGGTCGATACGTTCTTTTCCTCTAAGAATGAGGGGTTCAATTGGAATACATGAAAACGTCTTTAAAATATACACCAAATATATGTATGTATATTATACTACCATTTATTCGCCCACTACATTTGATATTGCAGATAAAAGTGAGATGTTAATCAAGATTAACGTACAAATTTGCCTGAGCACAATTCCGCTGTGTACCGAAGGATACTGAAGGATTCCCATCCATTGCTTAAAATTTTGATGTCAGCAAAACGTTGAAACGTTAAAGATTTTGATTCCAGAATTTTAAATTAGCGTCTTATCTTCTGCCATCAGCCATGTAGCCATAACCAGTGCCATTAACTCAGTTTTCACCACTCGACAGTAAATATGGTGAATATTTGTAATGAAAATTAGATTTTGTAGAATGTTGCACACAATTTTCAATATTCTATATCCATTTAATTAAATTATCTCCGTTTTATTAACAAATCCGCTTCCAACCAAAATTGTGACCACAGATTTTATTTCGATGTAGCTGCAAAAATTAAATAAAATCAATTCGTTTGTCATACTTTTAATCCGGATCAACGATGTCGTGTGCTAATGATTTGAACTAAATTCTTCCTAAAAATTCGAGAGGATTCTTTGTACATGCAAATTATCGCCTGAGCCTGTTTATAACTTTGGTATCCTTTTGCACTCTTTTTCAGATTCAAGAATTGTCTAACAAAAACTGTTTCCTAAATGGGATGAAATGGAGTTCAAAGCTGGATTCGCGAAGCTTAAAGTACATGTCGGTTATAAAGACGTCTCCACCAGTTTAATTCGAATTTTCATCATAAATTCTTAAGGTCATTGAATACCCATCATTTCTCATCTCATCTCGTTTCATTTTTTCTTTGTTTACTTCCATTTATTTCTCATTTCCAATTTCTTTCTAACCGCAACTAATACCATCAGTTCTATCATGCGACATTCGTTCACAAGTTCTTCTCTCTATACCTACTCAGGGTTAGCATGCTTCGATACTTTAGCATTGAGGGTAATAAAATTTTTGGCCTTTACAATTATATTATTGTATATTTTCCGCTTGTAGTTGACGTGAAGTGCCATTTGACACACGCGTGTCTACGGCGGGCATTTGTGGCAGCAAACTGTTGGTGTTTATATCCACACTATATGTATGTATGTATGTATTTTGTTCTATTCTAGAAAATTGAAGAACCCAATAAAATACTTTCGCATTTATGATGACAATAAATATAATTAAAGTATTAAGTGCAGTAATTTGAAGCAATTAAGTTATTTTCTAATGAACATTCTAATTTCGCGAGTACATCAGGAATTGTAAAAAAAAAACAAGTACAATAAAACACTCAGTAAAAACAAATACATTTACCAAAGGACTTGAAAAATGCATAAAACTATGTTTGCATTTAAATTCAATTGTTTATTTAAAAAAAGCGGCAGATTGCGTATTTGAATTTGGTGGAGAAGAAGGACGATGAGACCAAAGTGGAATTCTATAAGTGCCTGAAAGAAGCGCAGAACGCTGGCCCCGACACGATGTTAGTATTGTGCTGGGCAAATTTAATGCCAGGGTGGGCAAATAAGGCATATTTGATCCAACATTCGGAGCATTCGTAGATAACTTTTAATTTTTTCAGTTACTTGGCTACGGAATACACATTAAACGCTTTATATTTTCAAAGACGTGAACGTACCATCTGATTAATTGTGGAATAAACTACAGAGGCTATATGGCATTCATTGAAAGAGTCGTACATGCAGTTATCGAATGAGGATGGATGGAAAAATAGCATGCCTGTGTCGAAAACTTTGCAAACTCTGGCTCAGAAACTTTTAATTATAAAAACTATCATTCCGTAACTTTACTGGGTTGCCGGGAGTCTTTACAAAAATATTGGCCCTTATTATGAGCTCGTAACTGAAGCCTCGTGTGCAGGCGTTCGTTTAAACACAAACGTATGACATTCGAACGACGAATCTAACACGCGTCTAAAGCAATACGAACTCTATGCAGAGTGCCAAACCCTCAGCGCCTGGAATGCTTTCAAGATCGAGGCTAGTTTTTGTAAAGAAGAAGAATATGAGATATGAGAATATGGTAACAATGATGCGTACACTTGAGATATAGAGGGAACACTTATCAATGATTTTGAATAGCTACTTAATAATCTGGGTCGCGAAAAAAGTTTGCAATTAACCCAGCTAGTGTGAAAGTTTACATTCAGAGTATTTTAGGGACATACAATTTTTTGTCGTTGGCGTGTACGAAAAACAGCCAAATTCGAGTTTACTCATAACTTTTTATTTGCTATTAGGTAGTAGGAGTAGTACAAAAACAAAAATGTACATGTACATATATTGCTTTTGCTTTTGTGGCTTGGACTGTAAAATTATTGCAAGCCAATGAAAACAATCAGAATATAAATAAAAAATTAAATTTGACATTTTAAGCCGTAAAAGGGGAGAAAACAATAAAATCAGCTGGTCTAGTAACACCATGTTATATGAATTTGCATTTGTATAATTATAAGCACTTTATTGATACGAGAAATGCATCGCTTGCTAAAACTTTTAATTTTATGAAGAACAGTGTTATTTTAGGGAGAGTAGAAATGAAGTTATTTGAAATTAGTAGGCTATAGAAGCACTCCAAAGTAAATTAAACCTAAAATGATACATTGCATTGTACTTAAAATTATATTTTCAACAATGTATCACACTTTGATATCGAGCAATGAAATTGAAAGCTATGAAGAAAATTTGAATTCAGTTGTTTTTAGGCCACACCAAAGACGAATGTTTTTTTTGACTTTCAAATCATCTCAAAATAAGCTTTCAAACAGAAGGGGGTAATTGTATATGGACAACGACCCGATCTAATACTCACATTAAAGAAGTAGTAACTTTTTACACATTTTTATGCAGACTATTATTTCTAAGATAAAAATGCCTTTATGCTTCTGGGTATGGTTGGGTTTGAGTAAAATGCAAAAACTATACAACAACAACTAAACAACCACACTTTATCACTTCAAACTTGCAGCGTCTGAAGTTGCATGAAGTTTTCGACAATTGCACTTTGAAACTACTAAAAATGGCTCATTAGTAACAAACAATAAGCAAAACAATGAAGGCACAACAAGCGATGCGTAACAGCAAGCAAACTGCAAGGCAGCCGCAGAATTTAAAGTGTAAATCAAATAAATGAAATGTGCACCGAAGCTGGTTAACACTTTTTTTTTTACAATTAATTTGCCTTCTTATGACCAACAGAAAATGTCTACCTACCTATGTGCTGCAATAAAAGAGAGAAAATATTGCAAGAAAGCGTACCCTGGCAAAAAATTGTGCTACTAATCTGTAAAGAGACTACAACCGGATTATTCTCAACAGGGTACATATTGGGTACATATTAGGCCCAAATGAATGCCTTTCGGTTACAATCAGAGATTAGTTGGTTACATTCAGTTTAAAGCTGATTTTAAAAATTTTAATTTTTTTTTAAATAAATGAGCGGTGGACTGCAAAATACAATAATAATAAATTAATTAGCCGTTTTGCACAAAAATTTAGCATAAAACCTTACAAATTCATTAATTTTGACACTTTGTTTACGTTTATAAGCCGTGTAGTTAAGTCAGGGAAATTTTCCTTTTTTATGATTCATAACAAATGAAGGGGAAATTTCAGTTTCTCCGAACTTTATACATCCTTCAGAGATATGACATAACCAATCGATAATCAATCAAAAGTAATTAGACGAATATATAAAAGACTTCGGGAGGTTTTAATACTTAGATACTTGGAGCCATATTTAGGTTATACTGATTAAAATTAATAAAATGAATTTAAAAACAGGAATCAATATGTCTGCGGTAATATTGAGACCATTTCTTTGCAACCTAGTTGCAAAAGACCACTAGGTAGGATAACGATTTGCATGTAAAGCAACAACACAAACTCGGAAAAATATGCGAGTTTTGGCTCAACTCGGTAAAATGATATCCGATATGAGATGTTGTGTTGGGAAGTGAATTTGTAAAATATAACTACATAAACCTAAAAATTTGGCGGCAGAACAATTTGCCGTTCTTAAATAGCACTAAACAAATCGCGACATTCATGAAAGCGGCTAACAGGGTTGCTTTTGCAAATAAGGGAAATTTTATCCGACTTAAAGCGTTCTTTTGCAAATTAGATGTAAAGAAACGGGCCTATTGTATGAAAATAAGAGCTAAAATAAAAACTTTCAAACATATATGTACATATATTTTTTAGTTAATAGAAATTATTGTGAAATGATGCTTTTAGTTGATTCAAATGATTCAGGGCCATGGGGACATTTTGCGTCCTATTTGGACTAAGTAAGGCTGATAACACTGTTTTGATAGTACTGTTGGTATTGATAATTTTCCACAATTGTTATTGCACTCCTGTTATATAGATTAGCAGGAAAAAATTATTTATTAATTCCGACGTTATCACGAACTTCTCCTGCAATTTCGAAATTCGGTTAAACGGCATTATTAATTCCTAATGAACAATGAACCATTTTTGGCAGTATTTGGTGACAAATTTATACGAATGCTCTAATGTTGCGTACATTTTCCGCAACAATCTTAAAAAATATTTAATTCTTGCTAAAATCAGAGGTAATTAAAGGGTTGAATGTGGATGTATCACATGGAGGAGTTGGACTTAAATACTTTCCTTACTTTTATGGTGCACTGGCAGGTATTGCATTTCTTTGTGGCCAATTTTTTGGTTTATATTTCTTTATGAATATTGTCAATTTTTTTCCCTTTCAGGAGCCATTGCTAGGAGACCATTGAAGGGATTGATGCCAGAATCCGCTCTTATAAGCGCACTTAAGTTTGAAAAGGCTAAGCATTTCAAACTAGCATACAGAAAATAAACAACAAAAGAAACGTAATGAAAATTAATGTGCTTAATATTAAATCGACCAGACTATATGGCAACAAATATTCAAATGAAAATACATTTAAATAAGTAAGACTGTTTCTTTTATATGTTAAATGTTCGTTTGAAATAAAAAAAAAATTTAAATAAAATCAATGGAAGTGAATTTAATAATTATGCTCATAACTTTTACTAACATATGTAGATATGTAACGATTTTAAAATGGTAAGAAACCCTCCATATCCTATTGGAATGAAAACGGGTTTGTCCCATTCTATATGCGATTGGCATTGGCCACATGTTCCTTTGCGACTCATCCCCGACACATTCCGGACTCGTCGCATTTTTTGCAGGGTAGATACCTTAAGCACGTAAGTATGTGTGTGTGTATGTAGATACATACATATGTACCTAGACAAGCCGTTAACTAATTTCTTGTAAAACCGCAGCTAGCTGAACTTTTTCAATAAAATTGCGTCAAGTCGAAGAATGACCAAAGAAACCAATTGAATCGGAAGTAGATCGAGCGAAAGAGATGAAGGTGTTGGTATGTATGAATATATATATGTACATATATACAAACATATACATATGCACATGAATTCCTATATGTATGGCTTGCGTAAATTTTCCCCACCGCCATCAAAGTTGAGGTCGTAAACTGTGGTCGAATGCGATTTGGCGGTCAGTTTATAGCTAGCTGGAGTTTGTAAGCGTCGATGGTGTGGGGGTAGAGTAGAAAGAGGAAGAGGAAGGGGAAGTGCAATTGGCGTAATGTAATTACGGAACGTATGCAAACAAGAATGCTGTGAAGGCAGCTGTGTTTCTCATATTAGTGTCAACTAGCATTTGAATAACTACCCTGTTGGAAATAGAATTAGTTTGAAACCAATTAAAAAGTTCAAATCAGGAATAGGAGAGGTTAATACGTTCCTCAGAGCTCAAAAGGGTAGGGTTTTGAGATAACCGTAATTTTGTGTTTTGTTTTTTGGGACATTAAAAAAATGTGTCTTTGAGCTCCAAGGGAACATACCATCCTCCCCGATCAATGCTTTTAAAAAAATAGTTTTTTCCTGTAATGCAATGTAATTGAGTAATAAATTGACACTCGTGATTCTGTTGTTAATCGCGGGGCATTAGGGGTTAGAAAATCAAAGTTTTTTGATTAACGTAGATTTTGTTTCATGCATTTGTCGTAAAAATGTTTTTTTTTACCTACTGTATCCCCTTTCTTATTACTACCTTACTATTTTAAAACGCCAAATATGATATAGTTAAGAAATTTGTCCATATTTTTCTTCCAAGCTTTTTAAATTAAATAATTTTGTTTTTGTTTACTAGGGGATTTTAATTTACTATATGAACTTAATATTGGAAAAATAATAAAAAATAAATAAGCGCGTATCAAATATATGTAGGTATGATAATGTCAAATATATGATTCTAGCATTTATCTCCGAAACAATAATTAATAAAACTAATTATACTTTAATAAAGCTATATGTACATACACACAATTTATTGAAAATAAATATTTTCCCATAGAAAAATTATATTCATACACATACAGCTATTGCCAAAAAAATAGGAGCATTGTCCATGATAGTAAATATTGAAATGTATTAAGCTATATTAATTCGTGCGGTTTGCTAAGAGATGGCGTAACTTGTATGCATTCCATAGTTCCAATATATTCCGAACATACGTTGGAAAGCTACTGTCATTGTACGCCTTTTCAGTATATGCTATTTATTTGAAGCGTAAACAGCAATATTTTTTTTCACTCAAATATGTCGAACTTTGTGCCTGAAAAAGTGTTTTTGCGGGGTCTCTTTCTTCATTACTTTAATCTGAAGAAAACTGCTGCCGAAAGTCATCGTATTTTGGTGGAAGTTTATGGTAAACTTGCTCTAGCTGAGCAAATGTGCCAAAAGTGGTTTGCACGATTTAAAAGTGGTGATTTTGGCTTGGAAGACGATGAACGTCCTGGGCCGCCAAAAAAGTTTTAAGATGAAGAACTGGAAGCTTTACTCGATGAAGTTTATTGCCAAACGCAGGAAGACCTCGTAGAATCTTTGGGTGTCACTCAAGCAGTCATTTCAAAACGTTTAAAACCAGCTGGATATATTCAAAAGCAAGGAAATTGGGTTCCACATGAACTCAAGCCGAGAGATATCGAAAGGCGGGTTTGCATGTCCGAAATGCTGCTGGAACGCCACAAAAGGAAGTCATTTTTGCATCGGATTGTTACTGGTGATGAAAAATGGATTCATTACGACAACCCCAAGCGCAAAAAATCATATGCGAAATTCAGCCAACCAGCCAAATCAACGGCTAAGCCGAATATTCATGGCGCGAAGGTAATGCTCTGTATTTGGTGGGATCAGAAGGGTACGCTGTATTATGAGCTGCTAAAACCAGGTGGAACCACAATTGATCCGTTTGGAGGGAGCAGTAGCCAAAACACCCGGAATATGCGCCCAGACACGAGGCAATAATTTTCCACCATGACAACGCTCGGCCCCACGTTGCTATTCCGGTTAAGAACTATTTGGAAAACAGTGGATGGGAAGTTTTACCCTACACGCTTTGTAGCCCAGACCTTGCCCCTTCTGACTACCATTTGTTCCGATCGATGCAGAACGCCCTCACTTTTTTTTATACCACGTGTCCTGCACAATTTTCCACAATTCTGCTGAATTTGAAGGTGAGTGTTTTCGAATTTAAATTTTAGGTCTTGCTATTATTGGATTTATGTCCGGTAATTGAGATGGTTAATGTGAAATATAAATTTTTTCAAAGTGCAACCAATTTTTGATAGATTTGGCCGTATGTTTAGGATCCTTATCCTGCATGTTTTCCTCGACCCATGGTAACATTGTGTTGGCTAAAATATCCTACGAAAGGTTGGGACTACTCCATACCACGAAAAATAGCCCCACAACATGATACTTCCGCCACCATGCTTAACAGTCGGCTTCGTATATCCTGGATTGTAAGCTTCGCCTGGTGGGTGGCGAATGAACTTTTTGCCGTCCATCCTAGACAAATTAATTTTGGTCTCGTCACTCCAAAGTGCATTTCGCCATTGAATGCTTGCTCTAAAAGAGTTTTCCTGTATATGGTACTTCGTAGCCCATAACATGCGACTTTGTCGATTTATTGTTATTTTTAAGTGAAACTCTTCTCGGTACCCTCGCCCGAAGTTTATTTTCTACCAAGATTCGCCTAATCGTACTTGTACTAACTTGAAATCTTATGGAGTCTTTCAGCTCATGTTACAAAAAAAGGGATTCGACTTAGCCTTCCTCATTAGCAAGTTTTTACCAGAAGAACTCTACTTTTTCGATCGACCTCGGGTTTCCAGTTTTTTTTACGTGAAGCGCTGTAAATACCTTTTTCGGTGAGGACTTAATGATTTCGGCAATATCTCTTATCGATTTGCAACTCTGTCGGAGAAACTTGATCATGTCTCATTCGGTAGAAGTAAGATGCTTTCCTCGACCCATTTCATGGAACTGGACCAGTGAAAATAACAAATTGATTTTAAAGTTGTTAAAACAAATCAACACTACTATTAGGCAGTGAAAACTTATTCAATTTCATAATTGTTTTTTAATTTAAAATTTTTTTTAGCTTTCTATTCTTTTGGCCAACTTAGCTTTGAATAAATCAATCAATAACAATACAGTTAGAAATGCAGACAGTGTTGAATAAGGTTTTCAAGTGGAATAAAGAAAATTGATCTAGTGTTACGCAACCATAGTGGACAATGTTTATATTTTTTTTGTCATAGCTGTAGATGCATAACTTTCAAAGCAGTTAACTTCGAAGAATGGAAATTTTTTATTTGCGTTTTCTTAATGTAACTTCCGGAAATAAATAATGTTTTTTGTAATTTCAAAAGAATCTGATTATTGTAACTGAAGTTACCGCGCAGAATAGCCGAAGATATCCTGCGACCTGAGTAACTGCTGCTGTTATTCGAAAACGTTTAACGGTAACCACAATTTCTCAATTACTAAATCGATCGTTACAATGACTTCTCGTGAACGAAGGAATTTATATTTTTTTGAGTAAATTTCATTTTTTTTGGCCAAAAAATCAACTCACTGAGTTATTCAAAAGCAACAATTTCAGAGAAATTATCATCATTTTGTAACAAAGCAGAATTTTGCAAAATCCTTCGTTTACGAAGGTCCTCCAGGCGTATAGCAAGGAACATCTTGTTTTTTTTTTGGTTTTTTCATAAACATTATCATGGCTACATGCGCGGTGCATGCATGCCAACACTGTAAATTTGCAAGCTTTTTAAAATATAAAAAGGTAATAATTATAAAATACAAAATCTTAAATAATTTTTTGAGAACCTTTTACCTTAAATTGGTAAATTTTTTTACTGCTTGCTTTTTCCGGCAAGGTATTTTACTGAAAAACTATACACATACACACATCTAAAGGCAAACTTGGTTTGCATGTATTACGTCGTGTGAATGTTGGTACAAAAGATTTGCGTGGTTAGGTGTTGAGCTGCTTTGCGCGTTCAAATCGTTAATTTATAGCAGTTAGATAAATATTTAAAGTTGTTCAACGGCTTACACATTTATGTATGTATGTATGTATGTATGGATGTGTGGGGCTAAGCAATTTGTAATGGTCAAAAGCGTTTAAATCAATTGAAAGTCATTTAAATTATAGCGTTTCGAGTTTTTAATGTGGTTGATGAGTATTTGATAACAGATATCGTAATAGTTTTTTTCGGCAAACTCTGAGTTAAATAGATAACCTGCTTTTTCGCAAGTGGGCCTTAGCTCTTCACAATTCACTGCTTTAAGTTAAGGGAAAGGTTGAGTTTTTACATATGGAAATTGTGTGAACAGAGCACAGAAAGAGCAGGAATGTAATAATTAGTGTATTGAGATGCAAATGCAAATTTTTTACTAGCTTTTACCCGTGGCTTCGCTCGCACGACATTCGGTTTAACGTTAGGTGTTCGAATCAAAGAGAAGTGGAAATAAATAATTTCACCATAGGTAATAACTTATATACCATTTTTAGTTTTGGTAATTCATTTTTTATTAATTAAAAAAAAATGTAGCCCTACTTTGTAATTGCCGGTTAAACAGGGGCTTATATTTTTTTTACAAAGATATGCTATATGGTGGGAGGGATATTACTACAGATTCTTAAATGTATAAATATGTTTGAACATTGTTTGAAGATTGAATGGACGATTTATTGATGTAGCAAATAGGGTTATATTCATAAAAGTGGCGATTTAGAAATTTGCCACTGTCTTTAAAATTATCGAGTTCGTTATTAAAGGGAAGTTGTCATTCTCACCCAGTAGTTTGATTTGCCTAAAGCAACATGGATTTGTCAGTGGGTAAAAACCATTTCCAACTTTGCAGTCAACAGTTCAAAACAGTTTCGTGATAAAGCAGATTTGATTTGATTTCCATGACATTTCTTAAACTTTTTATATTGAGAATCATATTGCGAAATTTCATTTAACTTATTGAGTATATATAGTTAGTTTACCTTTACATAGGTGACAATCTTCTTTCTAAACATTTTCAAAATAAAGCTGTGTTAAATTTAGTTAATTTATGAGCACATTTCTTGCTTATTTTTTAACGCATATAATTGAGTGCCGTAATAATAATTATATAATTTATACTTAATGCAGTAAGCTTAATTTCATGATAACCAAACTATATATTATTCAAATGTTATATTTTTAATAGGTTTACCACGGCGTATACGTAACACAAGATTATGTAGCAGAGATGCCAGACAGCAAATAAATAATTGATTTTTTTATCGATTTGAATCGAAATAAACAAATTCTTGCACCAAAAAAACATTCGTGAATCTAAAAGCGCGAGCCAGAAGTAAAACTTCTTTGCCGACTTTATAAAGAGGTAGAGAGTTAAATAAAGAATAGTAGTGGTAGTAGGCAGCCGCTGTTGCCGAATGTGTAACGTGTGCGCTCTTCATTCGGTGGGTACCAGATTCGAGTACTGACTGGGGAAAGTAACATCCAAAGCTATAGAAAAGATTTTTCCAATAACGGTCGCCCCTCGGCAGGCAATGGAAAACCTCCAAGCGAATTTTATGCCATCAAAAAACTTCTCACAAAATTCATTTGCCGTTCGGAGTCGGCGTAAAACAGTCGGTGAAAATTAGTGAAAATAGAAATTATTTTTTATTTTATTATTATTATTCGTTATTCGTTTACAATAAGACTTAAAATACTTAAATGCAACCCGCGAAGCAACAGGTTTATAGCTATTTGACATTAGCATTTATTCATACAGTATATCTAGATGTGAAGATTCGTACAATTTTTCCGACTTAATTTCAATTTAAATTAATCTTGAATTCTAAATAATTTCATACATATTAAATCATTTTAAACATTCGATTATATTATATACATATTTGTTTAGAAATTTATTACAATAAGCTTTTGATATGATTTTTAATTAAATATTTTCTTTTGGATGTGTTTGGTAGATTTGCTAAATTTATTGGCAGTTCATTAAAAAGCGTTGGGAGCAATACTGAAAGCGAGTTTTTGGTATGGTTCTTCAAAAACTTTGGCACTACTAGAAATTGTATAGAAATTAGTAAAAATAGTAGTAGTAATTAGCAGTAGTATTAAAAAATAGTAGCAGATATTAGTAAAAGTAGTAGAAATTAGTAGTAGCATTAAAAAAAATAGTACTAGTAATTAGCTTTGCATTTGTAAAAATAGTAGTAGAAATTAGTAAAATCATTGTAGTAATAAAAAGTAGTATTAATAAAAATAGTAGCAGATGTTAGTAAAAATAGTAGTAGAAATTAGTAGTAGACTTAGTGAAAACAGTAGTTCAAATTTGTAAAAATAGTGGTAGTAATTAGTAGTAGCATTAGTAAAAATAGTTGTAGAAATTAGTAAAATAGTAGTAGGATTAGTAAAACAGTAGTTAAAATTTGTAAAAATAGTAGTAGTAATTAGTAGTAGGATTAGTAAAAATAGTAATTAAAATTTGTAAAAATAGTAGTATTAATTAGTAGTATTAATAAAAATAGTACCAGATATTTGTCGGAATAGTACTAGCAATTAGTAAAAAATAGTATTAGCAATTAGGGGTAGCATTAGTAAAAAATAGTAGTACCATTAGTAAAAATGGTAGTAGAAATTAGCAAAATAGTAGTAGTAATTAGTAGTGGAATTAGTAAAAATTCAACCGCAGCGATGGAGTCAGTTCTATGATGGACTCCTCTTCATATTTTTATACAGGCGGTACCTTGCAAGTGGCTAGCAATTTAACAGGTCTTTAAATCGTAGAAAATAGCTGCTCTCTATGTACTCTGAAAGGGAAGCTTATATAAATTGTAACTGTTTCTCATCTAATAGACTAAGTTTAGATATTGCCCAATATTACACAACATAGTTGCTTCTTCGGCAATTCTCAGACATTTTTGTTGCTATTTATTAAATTTGACATAAATTAGTTTGTCAAGCGGATAGTATTCAAATCGTGCTTGTCTAATGAGTAAAACTGTACCCAATTTTGCCTTTAGAGCGCTTAAATATAGGGATATTAATAATAATATTCAATACATAATATTGGCCAAACAAATCATCAGTATAGTTAAAAATTAATTATAGGAACTATGTATTGAATTTCAGTTAGAAATTCGAGAAAAAATCGTAAAGTAATGTAGGTCTCGTTTAAAAAAACTCCGATTTAGTCGTAGCAAAACCCACAGTCCAATTAGTCCAAGCTCCGCCAGTAATCGCACAATTTAATATGCAATTGTGAGTTATTTAAAATTAGTAAGTATTTTGGTAAAATAATAATTTCACTGCATTTCATCACTGCACGTTCCTTGTGCCTGTATTTTCTAATCGTAGCGCTCTTCACCGAATTGTGTGAGAATTTGCCAAATGTTTTTAGCTTTGCTCAGAAATTTAAATAGAATTTTTTCATGAAAAGGAGAAAAAGAAAATAGAAAAAATACGTTATTTCTGTTGCATATAAATACGTAAAAAGTTTTATAAGATGGTATATTAGGGAGTGACATTTTCATGAAGTTAGTTTTAGAGTAGGCTAAGATGTTTTTTTTTCATTTTATGAAGGCGCTGAATTGTCAAACTTTATGGTTATATTTCTTGATGTAATTTGATTATTTGTACTCGACATTTTATTGACATTTCGTCATCTAATGGTAACAACCAAATACACGATATAGCTTTTTCTTATCGAAAAATATTATCATAACTAGAGAGGGACTTTTTGACATGTTTCGACCATTTATTTGTTACTTATTAAGTTAAAAAAAAAATATAAAGTTCGTTCTACAACAGAAACGGTGTTAATAAAATTCCAAAAAATGTTCATAGAAACTTTAAACCTTTTAATGAGAATTTTAAGTAAATTTTTTGGTTTGTAGTATGGAAGTACTTCGGAACAATTTTACTACTTCAGAATCATTTTAAGAGTAGTTAGAGATTTATTACCGAATAATTCCGAATTGATTCCGAACTTTTTCCAAAATAGCCTCGAAATGGCGGTAATGGTCCCGAACCGGTCCCGAAAATAGTTCCGTTTTTCGAAACTTAACCAATTTTATCTCACGTAACAATTATGAAAAGACTTTTATAATATAAATCTGAAGTTTCAAGTTTTTGAAGACTTTAAAATTTTTTCTCACTTAACTCTTTTTTTTGGATAAACAAATTTTGAATATTGGAAGTTGAAAGAGGATTATTTAGATGTATAAATCCTAAGCATATTTGGGTGATTTATAAGGCATCCTAATGTGTCATAAGTCATAAAGAGATAAATTTAAAAAAGTACACAATTGATTAGTTCTAATTATTTGTTTCAATGCAATCAAAAAAAAATAAATTTTTCAATCTAACATTTTATGACTTTATGTTTTGTGACACATTATAACACCTTGTGAATACCCCATATGTACATCTTATTTGTGATGGTATTCGGAGTTGAGACATACGCCAATTTCTCAATAAGATATTATAGTTGTTTTTCTCTCATAACCTAGATAAATTTTTAAGCTAATTTGAATTATATTTTATGCGTTGTTTATTCAATTGATTTAAAATAAAATCACACCTGGATATTTCATTTCTTAAGCAAATACGTAATATTTCAGACAAAATCGAATTGGTGGGTAAGCAGAAGTAAAATGTTAACAGCCAGCAGATTTGCAAATAGTTGGTAATTTTGGCATTGTCGGATATTTTGTGTTGATTCTGCATGCTGATAATCGTTGATCTACCTAAGTCTGTATAATTTTCTTGATGATGTCTGAGTTTATGTTTTTTGTTCGTTAGTTTTATTTCCATATTCTCAAGTGCGTTCTTGACAAGGGAGGACGGAAAATTGTTCCAATATACCTCCCAAATATATAACTAATTATTTCAGGTATAAAAATTCACAAACCACTTGCTTCACTGAGTGCTTTTCGCGATTAGCTATATGAGGTCAAAAAAAAAATGAAGCACGCGCAAAATTGATGGAGATATATTTCAGACAACGCAATAAACTTTATTTTGGAACTACCTTTTCTAACAAAATTTAAGAGTGCTACGAGCATATCGTGGAACAACAGTGTCGCAGGTGGTTCGAATAATAATATAAATAAATCTCAAAATAAAAGTCTTAATTATTACGGAAAGACTTTGTAATTCCTATCTCAAATTATGAGTTACTGATGACTTCAGAAATGTATCTCGCTGAGAATTATTCTCAAAATGATTTTATAATTTCTTTCTCGAAATAATAGTTATTGATGACTTAGTACATTTTTTTATCATGCTTTATAATTGATTGCTGATTAAAAGTCAACTTTCGACTAATAAACTCCGTTGTCCCCTTTGGTTTTAGCTTCCACAAAACTAAAATATGAATTTCTTTCATGTCAATACGTTCAAAATACATTATCTGCGACTTTAAAATCTAGGGGCATTTTTGCAAATGTTTTTTTTTGTAGGTGATCGAACAGGTCTAATGTACATTCGCATAATTTATATATCCCTATGCATATGTTTGTTTTATTTTTACTACCAGTTGTATAAGTGCATTTCACCCACAAATAATTCAAAATAAGGAAGGAACTTTCATCAAAGGAGCAGATATCTTCCGTTTCTCCTTATAACTTCTTATAACTTATGTAGATTTGTATTTACTTGTCTCAATTCGGCTCAACCGAAAATTTGTGTTTGCTTTGGCAAATTCAGTTAAATTTTTGTAGTTGTTTTTTTTATTTACAGCAGTTGAGTTTTATAGCTATTGCTGTTTTATGGTTCACTGCAATTGAGTCTTTGGTGGCATCGACAACATCTGCCTGAATGCAACCGCAATCGAGCGTAGAAATGCAAATTAGTTAAATGTTTTACAAACTTTCGTTGGTCGGCAAAGTGGCCAAGAATTTGGGTTTGGCATGCCGGGTTAGAAAGTAGTTATCGGACAAACATTATTACCAATGGTAGTTGGCTAATGAAAAGTTGTTGTAATGTTTAGAATTTTAAGTGTGGACGTCTAAAGGGAGCGGTAATTCAATAAAACTGAAGAAAGTGGATTGTGTAAGGATGTGGAAAGAATAGTAAAATTCTTGGCGACGAGATGATTTATTACTCAGTGAGGCAATGAGAGGGTGGGGGTAAAATAATACCAGTTAGTATTTTGATAATTTTTATTATACTCTTCCTTAAAAAATCTCCAATAACATTTAACTGCAGTGAAATCGGCCCGGCTGAATTTACAGCTGATCAATATTTGAAGTGAATTTTTTAATTATTTCCATTCATGACTTATTATTTCCATATGTTTTAATTTAATGCAAAAATCTGGGAAGCCTATAGTTTTTTCAGTTTTTGTTTTGTAATCGAAAGTATTAAATATACGTACTATTTTAACTGATTCTTATGTTGGACCTCCTGAATTCTTCCTGAATCCCAACTTTCCATTTATCCTTTGTTTGTAAGGGAAGCCGCTTCAACCATTTTCATCAACTTATATTTGACTTTTATAAAGGTGGCATCCCTTCAAAATATACGACACTCATAACTTGTGTACAATTTAATTAAATTCGAATTTTCAACATTCTTTAAAATATAGATAGCTAAAAACCCTCTCCTCAGCAAAACGAAAAGTTTGCCTATTCCATATTACTTTTTACTATTCCATATTACTTTTGTTTAATTAAATAAAATTCTACTTTCCAAATAGGTGGCAACCCTCTCCAAATATAGGTATGAACCATCATCTCGCCGAGACGAACCGTTTGACGCCCATATTTGAAAATTTGTGTATAATTTAGTTAATTTCAACTTTTCAATCAGATGGTAACCTTCTTAAAAATAAGACATCTCCTCAACAAAACGAGTCATGTGTCACTCTAATTTTAATATTCCATATAACTAGTGTATAATTTGATTAAATCCGATTTTTCAAGCAGGTGGCAACCCTCTATATGCTATATACTCCTCAAGCAAATGGAACAGTTTGGCAACCATTGTTCCATATTTCATATAACTTTTGCGTAATTCCAATAACTTCGACTTTTCATACAGGTGGCAACCCCCTCCAGAATATAGGTATGAACCATCTCCTTGCCGAGAGGACCCGTGTCAAACGCATATTTGAATATTTCATATAATTTATATATAAATTAATTAAATTTTTAAAACAGGTGGCAACCTTCATAAATGTTTGCTATGAGCGAGGCGAATCGCTTGACACCCACAGTTTAATATTAGCTTATTATTTGAATTAAATTGAAATTTTCAAACGGGAATGATGAGAGAATACAGTAGGCATATTTGGATTTAGAAAAAAGTTTTGATTAGATGTAGCTGTACTGATCATACTAGGATTGGCGACTCGAAATTGCATGAAGTTCAGTCAGAATAATGAGGATATTAAGCATTTTATTTTGTCAATATTAAAGTTTGTAAATTTTACGATTTTTCTAACTTGCGGATCGTGAAGGTAGGAAAAGCAGGTTATATATGTACGTATTCCAGGGATCTGCAATTTTTTCATATTTTGTTAAATAGTGTAAAGTATAAGAGGGAGTTGCATTGGGGTAAGCCGTAAATTCGACATCGGGTTTCTAAGCACTCAGGCAATGCTGCCCATTGCACTTATGGCCTGGGAATGATGAATGTAATGAGGGTTAGGGATAGGGGGAAAGGTGGGGATGGGACTTAATTTTCCTCGACAAATCTTTCAGACTTTTTTATAAATCTGAGAAGTCTGCCGAGGCATAGAGAATGAACCTTTTTCATTCTCAATATATCTGAACCAAATGTGCTCTAGCTCAGCCTAGCAAAAGCAGAACAGAAGCGAGAAATTGCTCTGTGATATCCTCATCTTTCAGATGCTTATTACCATGTATTGCCTTCATGGATTGTGTCCTGTAATAACCCAAGCCAAGGCTCGTAACTCTTTCATTCTCTTTCTAAGAAGAAATTTCACCACCACCCTGCCCAGTCTTTCCAGGAAGCATTGTTTTTCAGTTGCCGGTAGTGCACCAACAGTTCTCATGTGTTTTATCCATGACATCGCTAATATTCCCTACCGACCCTGCTATGATTGGCTCTATAATTGGATGCAGTCCAAAGAGTGTCTGTCAATGACCTACAATTAGCCAAATCGTCAGTCAATTCATTACCTTGAACCCCGCAGCATCCCAGCACACACATGAGTTCCAGCTCATTCCAGTTTGCAACAGAGGTCGGCCTCAAGTTAGTTTATTGCTCAATTTTTGAAGAGGTACGATCAGTCTCCAAGGCCTTTAATGTTGCTTGGCTGTCAATGCAGAGTTTGATTCGGTATCCACGCCACTTTTCGCAAATTATCCAGTCAGCTACATTAAGTATAGCAAATATCTCAATGTCTACACCCACGCACCTCTGTAGCCGGTTTACAGCAGATACCGTGGATTTAACCATAGTTTTAGGCCACCAAGCTACATCAGAACACGGGATTATTAGACCGTTTAGAGTTGTGTATACCCAACGCATCGCAGCTGGTTTTCGGCTCCAAGTTTTACCAAAGGTTTTACGACACTGCCCCCAAACTTTCAATGCGCGATTTACCTTATGTTCGACATGAGCTTTCCGAGTAATTTCTCTATCAGGAGTTACATCCAGATATTTCTCCTCTTCCAAAAGGCTTACGTCTACTCACCTCAGCACCGGAAGTTTGCGCCCTTCCAATATTATTTTCCTTGTAAACAATACGAGGGTTGTCTTGCTGGGGTTGACAGAAAGACCCTGCGCAGCGCCCCATGCATCAACCTTACCTAGGGTTGTCTGCATGTCTCCGTATACCTCTCGGAGAGATCTTTCTGATACTATTGCGCAAACATCGTCCGAATAAGCTTGGATGTAATTGAATTTCGTCAGAAAGGCGTCCGTTACCAAAAACCACCGCCCTGTCGGCGTCCTCTCGCAACCTCTGCCATACTACGATACCATCTTTCTCTTCCACAGTCAGCTGTATTCGAGATAACGTGGAGTGGATTCACCTTATAATTGTTTCTTGTACACCTTGTCTTCTGACCGTTGGGCGCTCCAGGCTCTTCAACATGAAAAATGCTAGGCTGATTGGCCTTTTGCTAGAATGTCTTTTACCGGTTTGGAAATGAAGACTAAACTAACTTTGCCTCAAAGTATGGGGCAGTAGATTAAATGAAATACGTATGGTTTTTTTTTTTAGTTTATTTCAATTACAGGTCCACGAAGCGTTATTATCATATATCCCTAAAGGATCCCAAGTTTGGGACACTAATGGATCGAAGATGGAGGATAGAACTATTGGGACAGGAATATTCGAGTCTAGGTCCCAGGAAAGCTTATCAATGGGCGCTTATCCAACCATCTTGCCAGCGGAGGCTGACGCAACTTCGTGTTCTTGGCCTTAGCTGCATATGAAACGACATGTAAATGACTGCGAAACTCTTGTGAACCAATTGACCGCAAAGTTGTGGGGGTTTTAACGCAGTGAAAAAGCTGACCGTTTCGCAAAATATGGACCCCAGCGACGTCAGCATAGCCCGAAGCCTTTCTGTAAAACATCCTATTTATAAGAAAAATGGTAAAAGGCTATCTAAGAGGCTCATAACTCCATCTCGGATGATCTCTGAATTATTCTATGATGTACTAATATGAACAACCCTGTTTCTATAAGGTTGGAGATGGAGATTTGATTTCCAATTAATTCCACGTAATGCAAGAATTAAAAACTAAATTATATTACTTAACTTATGCTACTAATTTGTTATAATTTTAAAATAGGTACCCTCGGACTAACTCACTTGATGCGCTTTCATCCAACAGAATTGGCCTTTTTGATTTTGTTATTAAATTTTTAAGTTTTTTTAAGCAATGATGCACACAGATTGAAATATATGTATTCGTATCTTTTCGTTTTAAGCTCAATTTTTATTTATGCACATACACATAGCATATCGTTGTATTTCACATTTACACATTTTCATACCAATATATATCTGTGTTTTTATGTAACCTGTAATCGAGATGTATCTTTTTCTTAATAGCAATGAAATGTTTGCATATTTAATATTTAGAATCATGTAGAGTAGTAGTCGATAAAGTGGAAAGATGAAAAGACGGAAATTTTAAATTTAATTCGAAAATATTGCAAAAGAAAATGCAGCTACTAAGAAAATACTTTACCAGAGTGACTACATAAAGATACTTGCATGTGCAAATGTAGTTCAACCCTACAGTAAAATTTATTAGTTTTAAACTAACGTACTACCAACTTGGATTCCTCGCTTGGCTTTGTCTCATTGCTTTAGTTGAGGGCGTCGATGACAACGCCTTTGAGTCTATTAACTTAACTTCTTATTCCAGATTGCTTCTTTTCCTATGAGTGTGTCCTAAATGGGACAAATTTAAATCGATGAGGTTCTCACAGATTTCTCAGTCTGTTTTCCTTGGATTCCTTATTAGATATATTTTCCTTGCATATCCCCAGCTCAATTTGGATGACTTTATGATTTGACAGAGAGGGATACATGGACACTTCCCATTATGAGACTAGATTTTTTGCCAGATCATTGCAGAGATTTATATTAGATAATATACATACAAATAGAGACACATATCTTCTTGGACATCACTCGATTCCTTGGTATGCGCTGTAGTAATGAGGGACACCCTTGTCGGATTGTCAAATTTATGTTGTATACAAAATTCTCCATAAGGTACTCTATAATGCGAAAGTAATCTATATTGCTTTTAAGTACTACACAAGCTCTGAACCTCTCTGATGAGAGATCCAAGTCATCATATTAGTTAGATCTTTTAGACCTCTTATCTAGCGTTGTAGACCAGTTCTTCCGAGGTATATTCGCTTTACAGCCGAAGTTGATTTCGCACCATGTATTTCTTTATTGTTTTATCTCGTCTATTTCAGGGAGTAGAGAATCGCTCTTGGTTCTAATGTCGAACTCGAGCTTGCTCAAGTAAATCCACTTGATAAGCTTCTGTCTTGAAGAAACCAACGCAGCCCCAGCGATTGCAACTTCTGCTTCGCGATCACAGCCGGAGAGATGGCTGGTGAGAACGGAGCGGTGGATGGTGGCGAGTCTAGGATTGCGACCTCATTACCCTGCACCTCTCCTAACGCTGTTTATTTTTCTCCAAAGACCTTTTGCCATCAGAGCCTTACGGTGACAAAGTTGAACCGATGGGTGAGTCTTATCTCCTCATACTGTTGATGCACTTTTCAACTTCTCATCGATACTCAGGTTTAGTCAAATCTCCACGTCTTGAATGCCGTTGCTGATGATGCGCCATGCTGAAGTATTTAGTATCTTGTTTTGAGGTTTTTTAGCCCAATATCATGATCAGCTGGCCTATCTCCCCTCCGCGGAGGACACACCAAGTCGTTGTCTGCTGCTGGTTTACCACCCTGTTTTTTGTTGTTGCAAAGCTTGGAACATTTCAATGCCACAAGTTAAGGCGCTGGAGCGGGTCTTATTGCATCCTTATCCCTGCCATTTCGCTTGCTGCTCCAAGTATAGGAGATACTGCTTAGCGGCATATCTCGACATAATCATAATTGTGGCTTCGTCTAGGGCGCCTGGTCATTACAAAGGGGTAGAGATTGAGATCTGCCTCTTCTAGTTCTTGTCTCCTTTATGCAACGCACGATGTCATAGGTCTAGAAGTAGGACCTGTGTTTTTTAATTGACTAGCAAAAGATCGATTCGACTGAGAAGAGCAACCCTGTTAGCATCTTTCGCGAAGCACGTGAAACGAAAAATTGTTGTGCTGGACAATTTTTGGTTAGGTTTAGTTTTATACATATATATTATTCTGGTGTAGTTATATATTTAAAAATATTCTATTTATTTGAGCTGCGTCAGACGAAATCTTAAAAAATTCCGAAATCTTTTAGCATTTAATTTAAAAGCAATAAATAAGGAAACTATCAACAAAAAAAAAAAAATTAAAGCTACACTCGCTCCCACTCCAACGCTTTTTCACAAAACGTAAATATATTTTCCTAATACTTTATTTTGTGATCACTAGACGCCAATCCAATGATTTAATTAATTTGAAACTTTGAAACATTCACTTCTCATGAGTCATCTCTACGTTGTACAAGAAGAACGCTTATTATATTATCCTTTTTGGCTTTACAACATTCAACGTTCTAAGACAGATGTCGCTGTACGGTAATCATTGCTAAAAAAAACCAGTTAATATACTAGTCTACTTTTTCACTAGTTTGCCTTTGATTGCAGTGCATTTTCAGCTGAAAAGTTGGAGCCCATATGAATGCACATTTATAAGTATTACATATTCATATGTTCACAATAAATATCATTCCAAATGGTATACAATAATTTAATAGTCTACTTTTAGGGATATTTATGTAGCTTCTCTTATGCCGGCAATTAAAATTTTACGGACACTCATTTAAGTACTCTTGGCTCAATTACAACGAATTTTATGCACATGTGTGTGTGTGTGTGTTTGCACTTCCTTGTAGATTGCCTGTATTTATGATTTCGTGGTTATTGCTTCTCAAATGCCATTACGTATACGTAATAATTTTCGGTCGATATTATGTTTGGTGACTGTTACACAAATGTGACAAAAAAAACAAAAAAAAATGGAAGCTGTTGATTTAAAATAAATAACATAAGTTCAATTAAAATGTTTCACACTGAAAAGAATTTTCTTAAAATTAATTTTTCTACAGCTAACTCAATTTTTAATCGGCACAAATCTTAAAATTTAAGTTCGACGAAAAATATTAAACCGATAAATCGAAGAAGGGGGGTTAAATATTTTATTATAGTCCGAAATGAATTTAGATGCGGGTACATTTGGAATCGTTTCTTACTGTGCGGTTCCACGTTTTGGCCCCATTTGATGTGAGGTAGCACCACTGTAAGTCAAAACAGCGTAAATCGAGCTTTTAGACTCCACATGATTACAAAACCAAGTTTATTGATGGTTTCAAACAAAGTAAGGTACTATTTTCTTTTTATTGTATTACGTACAGAAATGGTGCATAAAGTTCATAACTAACTACATATGTATGTAGTCACAGGATTATGTTTCAAAATTTACATACCAACGGGGTAGGTGATAGAATTGGGCAGAAACGACTCCAAAACGGCGAGTGTGAAGTTCGGTAACTCAAGTTATTAGCAACCTCCTAAGAAACAACTAATATTTACACTAATATTTCACTTGAAAAGAAATTCTTATCATCTGGTCTAATGTCATACACACCCTAAGGTCCTAATCAAAGATATATTTTAACTTTTATTTCTATCTGATTTTTTTAAATACCAATTTAAATTCTCGAAATTCGGGACGCCCACTCATTTTGGCAAGGAATCGGTGGCACAGGGGTGGAGGTGACAACGAACAATGGGCTTTGGAAAGAAATCTTATAAAAAAAAAGTAGGCAACAGCAAAGGTCATGCTAACTCACGCTCGCGCACGGGTGCGATGCAGGGAAACGGTCACTCAGTATACCAATAACGATTTATGTAGATGCACAAATTACCGAATGAATTGCAAATAAAACCAAATATTTGGGGTCGTGCACATATTACGTAACGCGCGATTTGCGATTTGTGAGGAAGTATGACATGTGATTTCCCTTTGCCTAATATATAAACACGTAATATGTGCACGACCCCTTTGCATTATATAAAGTATTTACATTTTTATAAAATACTCAAATTGTCACAGTTTTCAAGAAAAATGTCAGCGAATTAAAACTTTGTTTGTTGTTTTGTTCTTTTTGAATATAACTACCTACTATTTAAAAATATTTGACAAAATTCATACATAAATTTTCACAGAAGTAACACTGTTTTAGCTAAAGGAGACGTCATGTGAAGAGTGAGGTGCAAAGCTGTTTATGTATCAAACCTTTCATTATTGAATCATGGCTTCTACTACAGTTTTCATTCTGTTTTGTTCAAGAGAGCAGCATTCAAAACGGGCCTACCGAACCAACAGCCCTCAACTGACAACACCTTATTATTATTGCATTATGACTTATATGTAGTAGTAGTAGTGTGACTATTTTACACGAAAATAATAAAATAAAGATTGTAGTCTTAAATTATCTTAAGAAATGAAAACAATACCATTTTTTGCATTACATATTTAAGTAGGTACAAATAATGCTATAATCTGCTTTAATATAAATATTAACCAATGCATTTAATTGTTGTACATAAAATGTACGCATACACCGTTAATTACCAATATAATTGTAAAAATATTTCACTTATTCCACATAACGTTTGCATTATTTATGCGAAAGTGATTCATCTTAATTTAATAACAATTGCAAGAATATCCTTATGTTCACAAAAAACAAAACAAAAAAAAAATAAATAAAGCAAAAAAACGACCAGAAAAAAGTTGGTTTTGGCGTTAAGCACAATTTGTTGTTAATTAACTCACATTAATAATAATAATAATAATAACAATAGTAATGAAAATATTAAATGCAAAAAAAAAAAAACAACAAAAGAACAAACAAGGGAATTAAGTCACAAGCAGCAGCAGCTCCGATACTCATCAAAAATGCAAATGTCAACAAACGCCAGTCAGTGCAAAGCTTGGCAAATGGCATTAATAGCAGCAATAAAATGAAATGAATATATACTATGTATATGTAGTACATATAATGATATATATAAGCAATTTACAAAACAAATTGACAAAGAGTTGAAAATTTTATTGCAAATTAAAAAATAAAAAATATAAACGAAATAAAAAACATAAAAATTATTGACAAATGGAGAAAAGACTAAAATCCACGCGCGTGACTTCGCCATACGCGTGCCGCCGAGCCGTAGCATAAATGTGCGAATTCAAGTGATTAATAGCTGAGTGCGTGCATACAAATTAATATAATTGTATTAAAAAAAAAAAATGTGTAAATAATTGTATGGATTACAAAATTAATAAAGGATGCGTTGACAAGGTGAGATATTAAATTCTATGGTGGCATAAAAAATATATGCTATATATATTTGTTAAAAAAAAAATGCAATGTTGCATAAAAATTCATGCGCTGCACTATCAATAGATCTTTCAGATTTTATCAGTTTTCGCTGAGATCGTCTAAATCAAATGATAAACCATATAGTAGATTTTTTCGTAATAGTAAAATATGAACAAAAAAACGTTATACAAATCAATGAGCTTTTTTAGCACAGATTTTTTTAAAGTTTCGACCTTTGGTTTATTACTTTTTTTTTTTCTAAAATCTAAAATTTTTTTATAACGACAGAAGTCACACTACAACAAAAAATCGATTGAATTGTCAATCTTTCGAGATTATGCAAATTTCAATAAAATTCAACAAATTTTCGTCTAACTTTTTAATCAGAATTTTTGCAACATTTCTAGTTCTATAACCAAGTATATTTTAACCTTAATTTGCCAAACATTGGAATTGTGTTTTTTCAGACATTGCTGGTAATTTTTTTTTCATAAAGGGTGTGTTTTTTTTAGACATGAGGGCTTAAAAAAGAAACCAAACGCATATAATAAATTCAAGCGGAGAGACCCAATTGAGGCTGCATGCCAGCAATAAGAGAATTAGTCTAACGACTGCTGAAAACATCCACCGACACATGCGGGATTAGGGCCCAATTATTATCTATGGCTCTCTTATAGGTATAGGGGGCTACGGAAGCCTTTTCATAAGGTATATTCTTCTTTCAGTGTAACTTCTTACCTACAATTTCGCCTAAAAATTTCGCACTTGTAGCAAGATTTCACCCGACCGCCGTTTAGTTCCGGTGGAGTTACTGAAGCCATTCTCGTTGAGAAAACGAGTTCTAGCTTCTTTGACCAGTGGTGGACCAGTTGGATACACCCCGAAGTGTACGTTGCATCAGATCGCATAGTGTTTGCGTAAACCTTCTCCTTAGTGCGATTGTGACGTCACCAGCGTTTGGTACAACTTTTGCGTCTGCCCAATCCGTTTCCTGCATAAGCATTTTTATGCTTCGGTGCCACAGAGGCGGGGAGAGGTTACCGCCATGGGGCGTCGCCCTCGACTTGTGCCTAGACAATTCGTAGAGTAGTTGACCGATAAACTCCACCAGTGAGTTATCCACCTCTAGAGCTCTGTCGGCGCTAGTTATATTCTCTGTAATATACCCGACTAAGCTATGGAGTGCGATCTCAGTACGTTTTCCGTGCGGTATGCATGTTGGTCATTCGACAGTAGTCGACTGGAAGCTACTAACAATCCTTTCAAGTGTCTTAAGAGCAAAAGAGAATAGACGGATAGGCCTAAGGTCATTTTGATTAAAATATGAGGTTTTTCCGACTTTGGGTCAGACAAGAAATGTTTATATAGAACTTGCCAACGCCTAATAAACTCCTATAAGCTGACATTTTTGTTGAACGAACTGCAGTTTAAAGAAACAAATTAACTACTAATTAATTAGAAAAAAATTAAGTCCCTGCCTCCAAAAAAGTGTTTACCAATTCCAACTATTGCGCAATGGAACTTCGTAGCTAAAAATTTGATTAAATAAATATTAAAGCAGGATTAAGTGTACAGGATTATGTTGGAAAAAGTAATTAGTGAGTTAATTTTTTTTTATAACAACGATAGTGTCGGAAACGGCTACTACAGTTAAAGTGGTAGAAATTATTTATAGCTGCTATTGCGGTGATTCCGACACCTCATTAAATCTCTTTCTAAACTCTGCCCGGGCGTACTGCGAACTGTTGTTGTCCACCTTCGACCTTTCTACATCCAAACACAATTCAATTTTTTTTTTTCGGAAAGTGGGCATGTAACCACCCACTCTAGAGCAAATAAATATGTCTCCGAAGCTTTCCTACCAAACTCCATAACTCCATAATAGGCACAAATTCAAAATTTATAGAATTCGTTTACAACAGCAGAAAAAAACGTCAACTGTGACTTCGTCTGGGCATATCAGAAACGCTAGACTCCAAGCAAGTTTGCGCTTTAAACAAATTTTCTTTACATAATTGGATAATTCCATTAGTTTGGAATTAATTAATGAAGTTTAATTAAAAATATAATCAGCAGGTATAAGTGATACCATAGTTAGAAGTTGACATCAGATCCAGATTTTGTACAAAAGATTTTTTTGTCGGAATTCAAATCAAGAGCATCGAAATTTTTTTTCACAATTGAAATGCAAAACAGACTTGTATAACTCCTTTCTAATTATTGAAACTTTTCTAGTTAGAAAATCTATTAATTAATGATTTTAGTGATACCTGATTGGTATCGAAGGCTCCAGTTCGGCTACGATTATTCCATGAATTCGAGCTTTACAACTGTTATCCCTCATCAAATATCTGAATTACAACAACAACTGCCTTACTTGACTCGAGAGGTCTATCGACTTTTAAACAAATTAAAAAAAAATTGGATAAAGCTTGAATAAGTTACTAATGTTTTGAAAAATAATTTTTTGCGTTTATGTTCATTTGCGTTTTATTTTTCGAAGTAGGTTCTTAATTTTTGAAATATTTTTTCGGTTAAAAGAAATATTTTTTTTCTTCAAAATTGTTTATTTTATCTTTCTTTCGAGAATCTTACAACAGTTTTTAATTAATTGTGAATTTTTATAAGTAATTCATTAATGGACATCAAAGGGATGCCCTGATAAAATTTGTAGTCAATTTCTTAAAGAATATTAGCATGAATTACATCTCTTACAAAGTGTTAAAAAATAAATTATATGTAAGAAAAATTAGTAGGACAAAGCCTTTAATCACAATTTAATCTTACATCCCTTCTCTTTAATCGCCTACGGTAGGTTCTGTTTGAGTAAATTTTTAGCAAGCCTATTCGGAGGGTTGAACAAGCTTAACGAATATTATTTTTTGCTTTATCCCTATGCCATTCATGGATCACTTTAATTTAACTCAATACACTAACACATTTATACATAGTACATTAGGGCAGCTCTTATATTTATTTCACTTTTAAAAATGCGTGATTATTTATCGTGGGTTGCCCTCCAGTTTGGTTAATTTCTATTAAAAAAAAAAACGCTTGTGGAGTAAACAAATGTATGCGATTAATTAATAGAAAATATTGCAGCTTATATTAATTTATATATTTTATATGCTATAAATTAATAAGATACAATACGTAATTATTTAATCAACATTTAGTTTACTTATGTAGTTTTCGTAAGTTATTATTACAATTCAGTTCAAATAGCAAGAAAAGGTAGGTACATTTATTTAGAAAATATTTACAACCTAAAAACATAAAATTTAACAAAGGAAAAGTCCAGATAAACAAGAAATCTATTTTCTTCTTAGTTTAGTTTAGTTTAAATAGCTTTCTGCTGTCTGGCAACTCAAGGCCGTGTTCTCTTACAATCTGAAGCAAAAACTGTTTCTTTTGTTTATTTTTTTGTAAATAACTTATTGCTGGTCTCCATTAATTTCACGCCTTTTTCCAACGAATCGTTAACAACTTATAGTTTTTTAGAAAAGGTTCGATTTTTTAAAGAAATTTTAATTTTCATGCCAATGTGAATTATCAGTGTTAATAAATTCGTCATTTAATCGAATCAAGTGAAAGAATTGCTATAGTTTGTTAGAAACATATTATTTAGCTCCATTGCATATCATTTCTATTAATTTACTTATTTCTAGTTTAACCCTTTCAACATTTACTTTGATATGCCTGTTTCACGATATAATGCCTTCATCATTTTCATTTTTGTTTTAGAAGCCAATATTAGAATCAAAATAGAAGTAACTTAACATATCATTGTAAGGTAGCAGCAGTTAATTTTCTATGCTTGAATATGTTTTTTTTATTTCAGTAGCTTTTTGTCGCCGAAGTTTATCTCGAAAAGTGTGAACAGAGGAGTTATTATTCTTATTTTCTGCTGGTGGTGATAAATAATTTGAGACTCGCGAAAAATCCTCCAATTTACGTAAATATAAATCTCCACAACTACTGGAACTCGATATAACCAGTGCTGCATGTTGGGCTAAAAAAATGATAATTTTTTTTGAAATTCAATCAAAACACAGGTACATATAAATACATTTAAACTTATTGAGTTGTTGTATTTCAAGATCGCTTCGGTCTATTTTCTTCGCCTCTAGCATTCTTTCGTCAGCAGCTCGTCTTTCCGTTGCGATTATTTAGTATTCATGAATCCCGTTCAGCACTATAAAATATAAAGATTTTCCAAGAGACTTGATTTATATGGCACCTAAGTGCGCGAACCAGAAGTAAAACTTCTTTGTGGTAGTAGAATAAATAAAAGTAGTCGTAGTAATTAGTAGTAGCAATAGTAAAAATAATGGTAGAAATTATTGTAACAATTAGTAAAAACAGTGGTAGATATTGCTATAAATAGTGGAATGAATTAGTAAAAATAGTGGGAGAAAGAGGTAGAAGTTATTAGAAAAACTAGTAAAACTAGTGGTATGAATTAATTATGAAATTAAGTGTGAAAGAAATTCTTAAAAATAGCGGTAGAATTTAGTAAAACAAGCAGAAGAAATAAAAAAATTAATAGTAGCATTAATAAAAATAGTGGTAGAAATTAGTAGTATGGTTGATAAGGACAGTGGTAGAAATTTGTAAAATTAATGGTAGAAAATAGTAAAAGTAGAAATTAGTAAAAAATTGTGGAGAAGTTAGTAGTGGCATTATTACAAATAGTGGTAGAAATAAGTAAAAGTAGTGGAAGAAATAAGTAGTATTGCTGATAAAAACAGTAGTAGAGAAAAGTAAAAGTAGTAGTAGAAATTAGTAGTACAATTAGAAAAAATAGTGGTAGATAATAATAAAAAAATACTGAAGAAATCAGTAGTAGCATTTATGAAAACCGTAGTAGAAATTAGTAAAAATAGTGGGAGAAATTAGTAGTATAATTTACAAAAATATTGGTATAAATGACTAAAAACAGTGGTAGAAATTAGTAAAAGTAGTGGTAGAAAACAGTAAAGATAGTGGTAGAAATTAGTAAAAAAATTGGGTAGAAATGAATAGTAGCATTAATACAAATAGTGGTAGAAATTAGTAAAAATAGTGGGAGAAATTACTAAAAAAAGTGGTAGAAATTAGTAGGAATAGTGGAAGAAATGAGTAAATATAGGGTTAGAACGTACTAAAGATAGTGGTAGAAATTAGTAGTATTGTTGATAAAAAGAGTGGTAGAAATTAGTAGTAAAATTCGAAAAAATAGTGGCAGAAAATAGTAAAAAATAGTGGAGAAATTAGTAGCAGCATTTATAAAACTAGTGGTAGAAATTAGTAAAAATAGTGGTAGAAATTAGTAGTACAATTAGAAAAAATAGTGGTAGAAAATAGTAAAAAATAGTGGAGAAATTAGTAGCAGCATTTATAAAACTAGTGGTAGAAATTAGTAAAAATAGTGGGAGAAATTAATAGGAGCATCTATAAAAACAGTGGGAGAAATGAGTAAAAGTACTGGTAGAAATTATTAGCAGCATTTGTAAAAATTGTGGTAGAAATTAGTAAAGCGATTCTGACGCGACTTTCCTTCCGCGATGTAACAAATTACAGCCGGTAAAGGTGTTGAACTTCAAAAATTAAACTTTAAAAATAAAGGCCACTCTAATATACAAAGATATGTATGTATATATAATATATATACAAACATATATAACGCGGTAGATAACTGTGGCGATTGATTCACTTTTTGGGGCTCTTTTATTTGGCATATAAGGGGAAATCCCTTCGTGTTTGTTAATTTGCATGTGCGATTATTAAATTTAAGCAAAAAATTAAGTTTTTTTACCACTTACGCTCAATTGACCCAACTAAAGCGCGTGAAAATATGCAGCGTGATTTTTCCAAGGCATGCAAACCAAACATACTCCTGTCTATATATAAGTACGAAAACTGTGAGCAACATTAATTTGAATGCGTATATGCAGATCTATATGTGAGTAAAATAGATTTGCATATTATTTGTTATTTCACTTTAATACATACCTTTACAATTTGCACACGCTTGCTAAAAAAAAAAACAAAAATGAATATACCTTTCAATGCAATATAATTTACATTTCCATTTATTTTTCATTTTTGTTTGTTTTTGTTTTTTTTGCTAGATTCCATTCGCCACAATTACACTCAAACTAATTCATATGGATTGTGTAAAAATTGAATTGTAAATTAGTAACCGCACGTTCATACATAAATACAAAAGTGCACACAAGCAAACAAATGCAAATAGATATTGTGTGGCTATGTGTATGTGTATGTTGAATAAATAAACCAGATTGATATCAATTTTGTAATTTATGTGATTTTTGCTGGGATTTATTGCATATTTATGGGCGATTAAAATTAACTCTGTGATTGCTGAGATAAAATAGTTGTGATAAAATGTAATTTACCGTTACCAACTAAACAAAAGTATTTATGCATTGAAATGAAATGAGATTCTTTTCTCATCTCTTGTGAATGGCTAAAGCGTTTTGGAACAAGTTGATTAATCAATAGTTCCGTTCAGATTATGCAATTAATTAAGATTCTAATAGTTTGAAGCATTGATTAGCGCGAGCCAGAAGTAAAACTTCTTTAAGATAGAGAATTAAATATGGGAGTAGTAGTGGTAGTAGACGTTAGTAGTAGATAGTAGTAACAGTGGTTAGTATTAATTAGTAGTAATGGTACTAAGTAGTACTAAGTAATAGCATTAGCAAATATAGTAGTAGGAATTGGTAGTAGCATTAGTAAAGCAGTAGAAACTAGTAAAAATTTTAGTAAAAATAGTAGAAGACATTAGTCAAGATAGTAGTACCATCATTAAAAATAGTAGTTGGAATTAGTAGTAGAATTTGTAAACAAAAATGTTGGAAAGAGTAAAAAATTGCAGCTAGTGGTGGCATTAGTAAAAATAGTAATAGAAAGCAGCAAAAATAATTATAGACATTAGAAAAATAGTAGCAGGTCTTAAAAGTAGCAATAGTAGTAGTTAGTATTAGTAGTATTGGAAGTGTTTGTAGTAGTAGTATAAGTAGAAATAGTATGCGACCTTCGTTACGCGATATTGACACGACGTACGGTACACGATGTAAAAACTCCCACTCATGCCGCTAAAGAAGTTTTACTTCAAAAGCGTTAGTCTGCTCGGACATAAATACCTTCATGTTTTATATAGATATACTTGAAAGAGATATGAATATAAAAACTTAAAAAAATGGACATTCTGCTTTTGTCATTGACTTTGGATATTGTCAAATTGTTGTATAACATTCAGCATTGACTGTTTTTATATCCACAGTTTTACGGAAGAAGATAGCGATCATTTTTTCAAATTGCTCTATTTCGAGGTTTTAAATGTTTTCAAAAGTTCTCTGGTTGAATTTTTTAAACACTTATTTGCATTAATCGGCACGAGCCTTTTCTTTTTGTTAGCTCCGCTCAAATGGTGTGAAATCCAATAACTGCTGACTTCTTAAGTTAAGTTTGATTTGAAACTATTTAAGGAATACTTATATATTTATGGAATCTGGTTAAGCCGATTACGAGTTGTGAATAATTTTTGTGCGAAGCTTTTTTATGGCAGAAGTGGACTCGAGAATCTGGCAAAAAAGGTATATGATTTTTTGAAATTACGCAGTCCGGCCGGGATCCAGGCCATTCCGGATGATATCACACCACGCTACATACTTCGCTATGACAGCATTACTCTTTCGTAAGAGTGAAATAAATAAGCGTTCGATTGGTTAAAAGTTGGACAAAAAATATGAGCAATATATGAAGTAGAACCTTGAATGAAAGGGTAAACTAAAAGGGAACTACGAAAGTTGCATTGGGTGCAATTCATTCTAGCACCGTGAAAGCCTACGCGTGTAGTAATTTTATATTTCCGAACGACTACATTCCTACAGCCTGACATTATTTCTGCCAACATGAAAGGAGTTAGAAACTAGGGAGTTTAGTGTAGGCTTATTGTACAATATTCTATTTTATTTTTCTATGTAAGGAGGGATTTATCTATGTAGGTGTTTATTGTGTCTTGAGAAATTGAAAATAAAACATTTTAGACTGTAGAAAGATTTAAGCTCAATGGGGTCTTTACTACGAGTATACTAGGCGAATTGGGTTTAAGGGCATATTTCAGGGAGGTGTGCTGTAACCGCTGCTTTAGAACTAAACTAAAAGAAGTGGCAGCTGTAGAGTTGATGGCTCGTTAAATTCTGTTATGAATCTGATTCTTAGAGATATCAAAAGATGGCCTACAAAAGTGGGACTGAGTGTAAAGGCCGGTGGTGTTGCTCAACGTTATTTTACATAGCCGTATTAGTTTTGTTGGGATACCAAATTCAGACAGGGCTAAAGCCACACTGATAAGGTCCAATCCATTCGTTCATGATGGGCTTCTGTGGTGCACATATACTCTATATGCTATGCTAAGGATACTTACCCCGCGGACAGAGTACACTTAAATATCAATCAATTTACCAGCCCCTCGCCGTCTCAGTTGAGTAGCTCTGCTGGCAGTCCTAGTCATTGCCAGCGGCCATATTGTGTTCTAGCTGCGCTATTGCCATTCGAATTTCATCCAGGTCGGGTAACGGAACTTCAACCCCGTATTTCGCACCACTACCAGTGGCACTTCTTCGCTCCCTCCACAGTTTGAGTGTACTCTGGATGTCGGTCACCAGGTCACCGTTTACATTCATACAAGAAATTGCACCGGACTAGAAACCTTCTGTAAGCCTACGAGTGACAGAAGTTTCGGACGTTTCTCCTATCGGCTAGAAACGCAAGCTCCTCGCACTCGCGCATATTGGTCTATCTCTTATTTTATCGGAAGATGCGCCTTCTCTTTTTTTATGTGCATCCACACAACCTAAGTATTTAGTCCTTCAAAAAAATAACTAAAAGATTTGCCCTCCCTTGCCCCCTATAGGTGCGACACAAAAATAAAAAAAAAACTGCCATTGAATTAACAAATTTCCGAGCTTCTATGCGCCTAGACTGTTTACCTAAGTAAACCGCAAAATGAGTAAATATTCGAAAGTAAAATCTGTACACCTGTCTGACTTTCAAATTTGCCATACACTCAAAACCATGGGAGCATATTTCGGCTTGAAGGGAACACTCAAAACCAATCTACCAAAATGGGGATATTCAAAACATGCCATTGGTCTTTTGTACTACCACAGTGAATTGTAACAAACTGCTGTGAATTTAATTTAATCACTGCCAAATTGAAGGTGCATTGCCGTCCGTCTGTGTAGAACCTAAGGACGGAAGCTAGACCGGACACAAGTGGCTTGTAGCATGCGACATATGAAGTTTAGCAAGTGCGATGAAATACTCTCCAGTTGGCATGTGGCAAGTCTTAAATGTTGCATGCCACCAAGCTATGCGGACGCAGTGACAGAGCCAGTCGTCAGCTAGTCACGGCTCACTGCGGCATATTTGTTTTTTATTAACTTCTTATGCGCTTCAAATATGCATGCGATGGCTATAAATGCCTGTGCCTTTTTGCATAACTGTACATGGGGCGTGTGTGTGTGTGTGTGTGTATGTGTGTGTGTGGCACATAAGTTGACCACAATAGCTTTGTTAAGCTGGTCGCTTTGCGGGTGGCGCTGAAGAACAAGAAGTATGTAATTTGCTGAAAACATAAAAGGATAAACAAATAGCAATGTGACGAAGGCAAATAAAACTTTGTTGGTTTTTTTTTTTAGCAGTTGTTGTGAGAAGTGTACGCTACTCTGTTTCTACTCCTTATTTGTTTTTTTTTATTTTCTGCTTTTTCCACCACTGCTACTCCATACACCTCTCCGTTGGTCGCGATCATGCCATTCCATCCATACTTCGGTCAACGCGTCGCTTGCATGGCAAAGTAGTTGGTAGTGAGTGGCCTGTGGTATGTCTCTCGCTAGAAGCACAAAATGTATAATAATCGCATGCCGGGCACACATCGACGTACACGTGTGAGAATTTGTTTGTTCACACGTTAGTAAAACAAAAAAAGTGCAGCTAAAGGTAAATTTGGTTTATATGTTGCTGTTGCTGTTGTTGTTGTTGTTGTTGTATGCAAAGTGTGAATTATTTTATTTGATTATGATTATGCGATTATGTTTGATTAGTATGATGAAGTTGGTTAGTTGTAATTAAAATTGGAAAAACAAATGGCATTCATTGTTGTTGTTTGCGTGCAGAGTTTTGCTGCTCAGAATTTGTGCGATCCAATTCGTAGTATACACAAAGCAGTTATGCATAGGCAGCTGTATGAATGTAGAATATTAGTGCAAATAATACAACAACTGGTCAAATAATCGGCTGTATTTAAAGTGTAATAAATATAATTTATTGCTCTATCCGTTTTGCAATTATGTATTTAAAATTTATGTCCTGTATGAATTTGTATTATTGCTCCGCCAAAGCCTTAATATATCGTTTATGAATATAAAATAAGTTTGACTTTAATTTATAACTGCACTTTAAGTGTAAAAAATGATCAATTTTAAAATGCTAACTGAAGTACTCACAACCGGCCCATTCGGGTCATGTTTTTCTTTTTCCATGAAACTCGAAGACGCATTAGGCGTTTTTAATTTCACTAATGATCGTCTGATCAATAATACATATTTCTTTGGTTCCTCAATAATGGTTTTGAAAAAGGTCGGGAAATGCTCCCGAAATGATGCTGAGATTGACCCGAAATAGTCATTTTATAGTTTCGAACTAACTAGTTCCAAAATTGTTCAGAAGGAACAAGATGCCCAAGCAATCATGTGCCATTATGGACAGCGAAATGTAAGTTTGTTTTACTTACTTATTAATTTATTTATTTTGTTGCAGTCTCACGACTTTAAAAAATTCAGGTACATATTTAGGTTTATAAAATAAAATATTACAAAATACAAATTTATATTTTATAAGTTACTTAAAATTATATATCTACACTAAATTATTTGCGACGACTAGCACATCGGGCGGAAAACTTAGTTTCCGCTTCTAGTTACTAATGAGATGTTAGCCCTGGTCGGAAAAGCCAAGTTTCCGATCTATGCCTAAAACTGTCAAATTTTGCCTTAATATATAAGTATATATTATACCTATAAGCTGGGTATTGGGCGAGGCCCAGTCTCCAGTTTGCTTTTATGTTGAACGCCTGCTGTTTATGGTCGGAGAATCCGAGTTTTCGACCTATACTGCCGGCGTCATTATTTGCAAAAAGGCAGGCGGAAAGAACTAGTCTCTGCTCCGCCCTGGGGCGGATTGTTGAGTTTGGTCGGCGAGGCCTAGTCCCCGATCCATGCTGACAATGCATCACGTGTACTGGATCTCTGCTCCTTAGACGGATGGTTCGTCGTGTCGCAACTTCGTGACGCTAAAGAAATTTTACTTCAATAACGCAAATAATATTCGATAAACTCGCAATCATGACCGTTTTCGAAAACTTCCATATTGCCATGCTTCACAAATAATATTCGAACTTAAACTTTCGTGTTAGTGGAATTTATTGTTTGTTTTGTATTCATTCGAACCTTAGTAAATGTTTGTAAAACATTACAAAAATACATTGCTGCTGTTGAATATTTGCGGAAATATTTTATTTCAATCACAGTTTTTGTACAGCATCTGCAAATGTTGGCAACGCCATTGAGACCAGCTGAATATAGTTGTTAATAAACTTCTTTAGTTGATTCGAAGTAAAACTAAGGAAATTTTGCAAGTTTTATAATGTAAATTTCTTTATTAGGCAAACTTGTGCTTGGAATCTAGCTCTACTTTTATAAATTTTTCAGAAAATATAAATAATTGACAAAAACAGTTTATACTGATTATCGCCTTAGAGAGAAAATCATTCGAAAACGATTCGAAATCTATTCGAACTCAGTTGAAATCATGGGCACCACCAACAAAACGAGTCGGAAATGCATCAAATTTACTTTTCAAATTGAATTGAAATGTAGAAAGCGGCTGATAAATAAAAACTTAAAAATTTACTATAAAAATCAACAAATATTTGTCAAGTTTAACCAGAATTTTTAGCACCTTCTTGAGTATGCAGTTTTGTAGTCAATTCAATTTTTGTAATAAGCAACTATATTAACTTTATCTCAAATTAAATATTTTAGGTAGCTAATTTGCATTTAAAAGTGATATTTCAAAGTTACGCGATGGTGTTTCCGAGCATACCTTATTATCGCAGAAACTTTAAGCTGCCAATTTTAAATTTTCTTAGTTATTGCTGATATTGTAGTTACTTTACAGTCGCTGCTCTATTTCATTTCCTTTTTTATACAATTTTAAATTGGTAAGTATATTTTCCAACCTTTTTACTACTGTTTTTACCGTAGAAATCTTAGCAATTGTATTTTATTGTCTTCATCAAAATAAATTCTACTTTTAACTACATTAATACATACCAATAACTATCAACACAAATCAAATACAAATTTTACCCACAAACAGGCAAGCATGCAATTGTGGCATTTTGCGAGTCAATTATTTGTCATAGCCATCTGCACTTAACGGTCGATTTGCCAAAATTTCGTAAAATTCCAGCATAAAATTGGGAAATTGCTACTACAACAACAAAATGCAGCCTACTGTGCTCCGCTTTCTAAGGGTTATATGATATACAACCTCATCAGGACAATAAGGCGGCAATAGCATACCGACATTCCAACATTACCCGAAATGGATGTTGTAGTTTATAGCGTCATTACTATTCCTCGATCATAACTAGAACGGGCAGTTCATCAAAACCCGTGTTACCCATGTACTGGGGTTGTCTATGAGCGATGCATAAATTGCCTTCATAAATAAAATCATGTACAAACGGCCCTGTGTTACTATTCGTATTGCTATTGCTGCTACTGCTACTGCTTCTACTTCTGTCTCTGCTTCCACTTCTGCTCGTTTCACCCAAAGCGATGCCACTGCCAATAAACCAGCATTGCATGTCGTGGATTTCGGTGTGTGCGGACAGTGCGTATGAGTAACCAAAAGAACGTCTTCGCTTCTGTCTTTTGCTATGCGGCCGTAACTCGTTCACACGCACACACACACACACACACACACACACGTGCTTGCATTTATCTTAGTTGCATTTGTTTTTTTTTTTTTGTTTTTGCTACATCAATGCTGGCACTTTGCACGCTTTCAATATGAACGTGTTAAGAAGTTTTGTGTATCTTCGCCACAATGCAACACCAGCTATAACTTTAACCATCCCGATTCCTCATCCCCACCGCCGCCGCTCCGTCCGTCGCATGTGTATCTTCTTGAGTTATTGCAATGTTTGTTTGTTGTTGCAAAATATGTAGTTGGTTGGTGTGCAAGCGTCATCTCTTCTATCTATTCGTTTATTAAATATTGGCCAACAACGTGTAAGGCGGCGTGGTTTTCACCAAGAAGTTGTTTTGACTTGTTCAAGACTGTGCGAATGCATTGTTGGTGGTGTGGCGTGATGTGGCGTTAAACTTCTGGCATTTCAACGAAGCGACTAGCGACTACATGACCTGGCTGACTTATTGGCTTATCTTTTAGTTGCAGCTATTTGTTGTACACTACTACAAGCGTGTCGGCACACGTTTCTTGGATTTTGATATATTTCATTTGGTTTTCATTAAGAAATTTTACTATGTAGTTCTAGCGACTATGCAGTGCGAGTATTTTATATGGGTTGGCATAAAAATAGGTATTTCAAATGGTGAAAAACAAATAGACTAGTAAGGAATGTGTTTATATTGTGGTGGCTAATGAATCGCTAATAAAAAACTTACTTTACTTTAGGGGAAGGTTGAAAAGCGAAATTTTTTTACCAAGCTGGTAGAAAAGGAACTCTCCAGCTCGTTGATTGGTTGGAGTGGCGATTCATAAACTCCAATTAGCATTATATAGAGCCGCTTTAATACCGCGCACTCACCGCCGTACCAGAGATGGAACAAACAATGAAGAAGTGAAGGGAAAATAGCAGGAACCCCTTACAGCGTCTTAGATTCAATCTAGTCCGTGTAGTTTAAGAGCTTAAGCAAAAATTTTGAATGCACGATGCCCAGCTCTTTAAGATCTCCAAAATAGGATTCGTTCAGAAATCTCAGTTTCTTCGTTCTGCAAAAATGCTGCCGAGGAGCTGTTCAACCATTTCTTCCATATCTGGTAAATTGCAGCTGCGGCAGTAGCATTCCAATTCGAATCGGGCAGAATGAGTTCCTCGTAATTAGTATCCCTTTGAAAACAGCGACTAGACTACAAATATCAGTCCGAGTTCAATGAAAAACCATTTGGCATCCAAAAAGGGCCACTGGCCTCCACTTGCAGTTAGTCTTGTTCATGCAGTGTTGGGTCAATGGTCTCTGACATATCTAAGGCGGAGCTCTGCTCTTTACCAGCTTAACGTGAATGCTACATTCTACTCACGTAGAATCTGGAATATGCAGAGATGCCGCTATTTGAGGGATCGCTGAATAGATTTCCGCACCCTTTTCACGGAACATTTTTGACCCAAACGTGAAAACAGATACTCCAAAGCACTTTGTGCATAATATATATCCTTTCACGCCCTTCTTGAGAGACACATGGGGCTGAAGTTTCTAGATAGTTGAAATTTTAGGTACATATAGTCCAATTGGTTTTGAGTTTCTGGATCGCTGACGGATTGTAAAATACGACCATGACCAAACGCAATTTCTTTCTAGATTCATGTTCGCTTAGCCTGAGGGTACTCGGAGAAGCAGATTCCTTGATGTTCGGTTGAACATGATCTAATTACCCCAGTGATTGTAACGTAGGCCATCCGCTGTATCTTTCTTAATTTAGTTGTGATATAGTTCACTTCAATGGTTTTCTAATAGACAGGCGAACTGATGTAACTGAATGGACTCTATTAGGATAGAAGGTTGGCAAAATTCTTCGTAAATCTTCTGAGTAGGGCCGGCATAAATCTGGATTTTCTTACCCGTCGCAATGGCTGGCGTTCACAGAAATAGCAATTTTGAATCTTTACGTCTTTCCGATGGCAGATACCGAACACGAAACCTTGGAATTTTTCAACGAATTAAGATTCAGCGGTTACCCTTGCTAGACCGTATTCTACTAAAGCTTCACCGGTAAAAATGATGAACAAACCAGGAAAAAACGCTAACAAAGTTGAAGCCTATCGACCTTTTAGCTTACCCACTCTTTCCACGATCTCGAAAGTACTTCTATCTTATAGAATACCGAAAGCTAATAACCAATCATCAATATGGATTTAGATGAAGCCACAGCACATTCGAATAAGTTCACAAACTTGTTGAGAATATGTAAAATCAATTTGAGCAAACGAAATACTGTACAGTTACCCTATTAAATAAAAATAAGTCTGCCGATCAACTTTTACCAAATGCTATCAGGAAAAGCGAGGGTTGTTGTTAAACAAGACGTGGAGTAGACTGAACTGGGCGAAAGCTTAGATGGTGTGCCACAAGGTAGTGTCATGGACCTCATACGGTCCTAATCTCCACATACGATCTGGCTATAATTGAAGGACTTATCATTGTTATTTTTCCTGACATTTGCTGGCAGCAAAAATTCCCAGATATGTATATGCATTCAAAAATATCCGAATTGTTTTTTTTTAATTTTGAGAACAGACTCGGAATAAGCAACAAAAATATCTACTTGAAGAAGTACAATGAAAGTTTTATCCGTTTTAGGGGCTTATATACTTTTGGCAGCGGAAGCTGGTCATCTGGCCCACTGTACGTTGGTGGTCAAAAACAAAAGGCTTTCTCGTAAGCTTAAAATCCTTTGTATTAGATTGAACGACAGAGGCAAGTTTTTTATGCATGCCACTAAAGGTGCTACATACGAACGCTGTTAATTTGCATTAGTAAAGACAAATGCACATTTAAATTTCACGGTGACAGATGATAATCTTGTAAACCTCATTTTATTGGGTCTATAACTTAATACGGGGGTTTTCCAAAATTTGAACGTTTATTTAAGAAAAACATGTACAATAGTATTATTTAAAGTATTGCCCATCTGAAGCTATGGATTTTCCCATCTTTCTGGCAATTTGTGGATTCCATTCCAAAAGAACTGCGCCGGCCTGGCAGCCAAGAATGAATCAAGCCAATTTTTGTTATCCTGCTCTGATGTGATTCGTATTCCAGTGAGGACGTTCTGCATCGATCGGAACAAATGATAGTCAGAAGGGGCAAGGTCTGGGCTATAAGGCGGGTGGGGTAAAACTTCCCATCCACTATTTTCCAAATAGTTCTTAATCAGAATAGCAACGTGGGGCCGAGCGTTGTCATGGTGGAAAATTATTGCCTCGTGTCTGGGCGCATATTCCGGCCGTTTTTCGGCTACTGCTCCCTTCAAACGGATTAATTGTGTTCGGTAGCGTTCTCCATTGATGGCTTCACCTGGTTTTAGCAGCTCATAATACAGCACACCCTTACGATCCCTCCAAATACAGAGCATTACCTTCGCGCCATGGATATTCGGCTTAGCCGTTGATTTGGCTCGTTGGCTGAATTTCGCATATGATTTTTTGCGCTTGGGGTTGTCGTAATGGATCCATTTTCCATCACCAGTAACAATCCGATCCAAAAATGACTTCCTTTTGTGGCGTTCCAACAGCATTTCGGACAAGCACAACCGCCTTTCGACATCTCTCGGCTTGAGTTCATGTGGAACCCAATTTCCTTGCTTTTCAATATATCCAGCTGGTTTTAAACGTTTTGAAGTGGCTGCTTGAGTGACGCCTAAAGATTCTGCGAGCTCTTCCTGCGTTTGGCAACAATCTTCATCGAGTAATGCTTCCAGTTCTTCATCATCAAACTTTTTTGGCTGCCCAAGACGTTCATCGTTTTCCAAGCCAAAATCACCACTTTTAAATCGCGCAAACCACTTTTGGCACGTTCGCTCAGCTAGAGCATGTTCACCATAAACTTCCACCAAAATACGATGACTTTCGGCAGCAGTTTTTTTTTTCATATTAAAGTAATGAAGATGAACTCCCCGCAAAAACACTTTTTCAGGCACAAAGTTCGACATATTTGAAAGAAAAAAAATTATTGTTGTTTACGCTTCAAATGAATGGCATATACTGAAAAGGCGTACAATGACAGCAGCTTTCCAACGTATGTTCGGAATATATTGGAACGATGGAATGCATACAAGTTACGCCATCTCTTAGCAAACCGCACGAATAGTTATAGACCCAATAAAAAATCAAACAGAAGCTTTAGCGGATTCACTTTCCTAACGAATTCAAATAATTTGTTTGTGTAGTTGGTGGTCGGTTCGAAATTTTCCATTACAATCAGGCTTATCAAATTCAGCAACTACAATTTTAGCAGACTTATTTGAATGCTCTTGAAAGTTAAAAAAAAAATTGTTTTCTTTCTTTATGTAAGAACAAAAAAAAAATAAAAATGCAGTTGAGTTAAGCGGCTAGCTATACTAGAATATATTTTTTATTACGCCCTAGACTCATACATGCGCATATTTCAAATAAAGCTAAAAATGCAATACATTGCAATTGCCCGCGGTCAATAGACGACGACTTAACTTGTTTGCCGTCAATTTCATTTAAAGGACGGTTTCAACTCTAAGCGTTCCTTATTGAACTGAATGGCTGGCAAATTTGTGTGTGTGTGTGTGTGAGTGTGTGTGTGTGTGGAGAATATACTAATGTAAGTTTATTCAAAGCTTTAAAAATGATTTCGATGCTGCAGTCTGTAAGTAAATGGCCTTTGCACTAACCAATTACTGCTGCTACTAAATACGAATACAATAAATATAAGCGAATACTGTGCGCTTGTGCTTTCATTGTCAATGTTTCTGCCTTGCCTAGGCCTACTACTACACCAAATTGAATTATACATGAGTAGGTGAGTCTTTTACAACCTCAATGGCTAGCTGTAAAGATGCTTTCCTTTGGCGATAGGTTTTTTTTTTTAAATTTCTTTTACCAAACTTTCATTTGTGGTAGTGCGGTTCAACTGAATATTTTGAAAGGACTTCAAACACCAAAGGGCATAGTTGGTTAACCGCAGTGTTTGCGACAACTGTCAGACTATGGCTAGACATGTAATGCCAATATGTTTTTTTTGTGGTTTTGAATCATTCAATTATTTAGTACTACTTTAGTAGGAACAGCTAAAGATGTTCAAGAATGAGGTTTAATAGTTTAACAAAAGAGATAAGACTATTTGCGTAAACTAAAATTTTTACAATTTTATAATCAAAATCCGAGCGAAAAGAAAATACCTGCGAAATTGAGTGAAAAATACACCCTAATATTATGAGCATGATAAATAGTTACGAGTATTATTAGGTTAGTAAATGATCTGCTATTTTATTTTCGAACTCTCATAAAAATTGTGACGAATCTGCACTGTCGTTTCAAATGTATTTAAAAAGTGATTTTTTGAAATATATATATATAGTAAATGGAATGCCTAAGCACTGGGAAATAAAAATAATAACAGTCAGATATGAAAAATAGACATTCAGTCTATCATTTACACCAGAATTTTCTATAGTGATTCGACCCAAAATTATCGAATACAATGAAGCGACTGTGAGACCAATAGAGGCGGTGAACCTAACAAATCTTTGCGGAGTAAAGCAGAATATAAGCCCCAGATCACAAGCTCTGCGAAAAAGTTGCAGTTTTTTTTTGGTAAATAGTAATACAAAAGTGGCATTCCATAGTCTCGGATGGGACAATTTTAATAAAATTTGTATGGAATAATTAAAACTAAAATGCTTCCATAAACTCGCAGAGTTTTCATAATATTTTTCTTGACTAGTAAACAGCCTCTTATTAAGTAGTAGTCAGAGTAGACATCGGTCATGCATAGTGCACATCCCTAGGAAGCTCCGAGAACTCGGTAAGGATCCGACCGTTGCCGTAGTTTGTGTTTGACCACTTGCTTAGAGTGTTTAGCCAAATTTCAGCACCCTTTGCATTTGTTTGGCATGTAGATCGAGTGGCAGTAAGTTCAGTGGTGCATATAGAGACTTGGATGCTGTTGTTCTTATCGCAACCGTTAAGACACAAGCCTTTGGACTTTATCCATTTTTTTTTTAAGTTTACCCCTTTCTAAAGGGTATTTCATCATACCACTATGCCATAGTGGAAAATTGGCGTAACTACCGCGGTGAGAGCCACTTTACTATTTTGGATTGCATCCCAAGACTTTTCCCAATTGCTCTACTGCAGGAGTTGTTTCACGCGCTCCATCTGCAATTTTGGGCCCCCAATTTAGTTTCCTGTCAAATATGAGACCTAGATATTTGGCCCCTCTCTTTACTAAGAGCGTCATCCTAGAGTTAGGTTTTCGAGATTCGGTGTCTTATGTTTCCTAGTGGAAATGGACCAGGTACGTCTTTACAGGATTTATTCCCAGTCCTCACTAGTTGCACCACAGAGAGAGTTTGTTGAGAAATTTTTGAAATAGATTAATCAGAGTTGGTGCACTTGCAAAATCTGAATTTGCAGACTGAATCAGAATTGGATCGAGCACGTTTGCCCGTCTATGATTTAAAGTAGAGGGTTCTACAGGCGAAAGTCCTGCAGTTAACGGTGAACTTTCCAATAGAGAAACGAAGCTCTCTTCTGAAAGAGACTAAATGAGAAATTCAATAATCCTAACTTTCATATTTTGGTTTGGTATATTATGGGATTTAACTGTGGTGGATTTCATTTCCCATACCCACTCGTGCCTTGAGGGAGGAGTTTCAAATAGGGACCGATAGTAACGGTTATTTTTTCGATGTAATAATAGTCTTGTGAAGGAAGTTATCAATGTTGCTATGATCTCAGGACCTCCTGGACTAGAATTATGGATTTTTTTAGTCTACTAACCTTTCGGGAAAAAGTTAAATAATAATTTAAAAACCCGGATTTTTTCATTTAATCCAGTAATACCAGTTAAACTTGGCCAAGTATTTTTGAAATCATACCGAGAAAGAATTACCTCATACTGTTATTTTTGATATGCCGGCATTTGAAGAAATCATTCGGCGGCGAATCGGAACTGTATTAATTTATTTGAATTAACTTATATAAAATGGAGGCAACCCTCTTCAAAAGCCTATAAAGCCCTTTATTTCACACCAATACTGTTATATTTCTATTAACTTATAAATATAATTAAGGTAATTATTCTAAATAGGTGCTAACACTCTTTAAACATATTTTCTTGCTTAATTTTTTCTTAAGCCTACTTTCCTTGAATCCCATGGCGTAATATTTCCTTCAACTTAATAATTAAATTTAATTTATATTGTTAAGCAGTTGGCAACCTTTTCCGACAGCATTCTTTTATCACACAACTCTCTTAAGCCTCCATCGCTTCACGCTCATATTTCAATATTTGGTTCATGATACAAGGAAGAAGGTAATTCCATTTCGATTTTCTTTTTATTTAAAACAGATTCTCGACATTTTAAAATTATAATCAAATGACAAAACGTTTGCCCATCGAATACTTGTGAAAGTGGGTAATTTTCAATCACATATTGGAGTTGTTATTGTTTTATAAAAAGGAGGGAGCTTCATTTAAAAAGCTGTATTTCAAAAATTAATTCAAATATTTTTCATAAAGCATTTAAAATAATAGTCGAAGAAGTTCAATGAGAGAAGTTTAGGAATGTCTGAGTTCATTTTTTTTTTAATTATTTTCAAAATTTTGTTAGCCTTAATTTTATTTAGTTAAAAAACAGTTGCTTTCTTCTTTTTTCTTTTAATCTCTTATTTCCAAACAAGAGAAACAAAAAAATAAATTTTTTTCGATCACAGATGGTAGCACGAAATGGCCTAATATATTTAATTGTCAGGTAGTTAATATGTCGTCCAAAAAGTGACAGTGGAATTACATTCTTCTGAAGTTGAAACTGTGGATCAAATGATAAGAAAATACAGCGTGTAAAGGCAAACTTGAAATTCTTCTTTGGCAGCTTTCTGCAATATGGTCGACATAAGTGTAATGAGTGCGTACATTATGTGAAATTCTCCTAACTCCTAATGGAAATTGTGGTAAAAAAAACTCCGCAACAAAAGAAATTTGATTTGAGATAATTTGGAAAACAGCTGACTCAACACGAGGAGAAAAAATTGTGAAAAACTGGAATCAAGTACTAGCACAGCGTGTGAACCTCCAAGGAAAAATAAACAATGCGGTAAATGCGAAGTCCGTAAAGAGCGTAAAATGAAATGTTGTAAATATAAACAACATGTGTGTGGAGAACATTATGTTTTAGTATGTAACAAATGCTGTCAATAAATATGTCTAAAATATATAGTTTGTATAAGATTAAAAACAGAAACCAATGCCTACGCCTTACATCTAATAGAGCCGGAAGGTAGGTGGTGTTAGTTTTTTTGCGATAGACGAAGGATTAATATAACTTTATAGACAGATACACATTTTTTATATCTATTCACCCTCTATTTATATGCCAAATTTTATATCAATCCGTTCAGTCGTTCGGGCGTGAAAATGTAAACAACATACACACAAATTTTCACATTTAAAAATTTAGCAAGTTTATTGAATGACAACTACTCTCTTGAACTAAACGAGCTGTCGATAATTTCTACAGGCTTTTAATTACAACTAAGCGAAGAATTTCATACCCACGATCGAAAGCAAAATCGCATGAACTTTCATTACTGAGTATAGAAAACAAAATATTTGTGTTCTTTACGAAATGGCCACTTTAATTACAAATGCCCGGTGTTCGGTTGGTGGCACGTCTACCGAAGTAATGCATTCATTCTCAGGCAAGGCAGTGTACAAAATTGAGTCCAACGGCAGCTAATATAGGATATATGTATGCACACACATTTGTAAAACATACATACATTCATTTGTTCACCTAGGCGTTGTACATGTCGTATACGCAACCTGGAAAGGGTGGCCTTAGCATTGTAGCACTCGATTCGGATTCCTTGCAACGCAAAATTAACAAACAGATATACTTAGGCTGAAAACTTCGAAAGATGATTATAGTGATATGGCAACAACAATGAAACGAAGAAAAACAAATTTTGTATTGGTGTTATTGGCAAGCAGCTCAATTTGTATGTTGATGAGAAAATTTGAATGCAATGCTTTAGGAATCTCCTGAGACGGCAGTCGACGGTTGAGTACGACGGTGCAAACTAGCGACGACAAAGATGATGATTGTGATTGACGCTCACAGACGGCATATAATGAGAATTGGGAATGAATTTGTTGACAAGCGGAAGCACTCACACACACACAAATGTTCACTTCATAGTTGCCACATATTTCGCTTGCCTCAGACAAATTACAATTTATGCTGTTTTTAATGACTTTGCCACAAAACAAAATAAACATTTGTAGCTAAAGTTGATTGTGGATTTGGTGAATTTAAGAATTGCTTGCATAAATTTTCATCTAAATGCTAAATTAAAATGCACACTGCTCGTAAATGAACTAATATTAGTAAAAAAAAAAATAAGTAAAAGCGTGCAAGGGTTGCAAAAATTTTATAATATAATAAAAGTAAAAAATTTAAATAAATTAATACCTTTTGCTATTATTGTAGGCGAACATTTCGTTTGTTTGATTTGACTTTTTCTTCTTCTCATTCGCAGTTCGGCGCGTGCATAATATTCCATTTGAAGCCGAGCACGTACGCGCGGATGTCAGCTAAAGAGAAAAAAGTGAAGCAAAAGCAAAATCCTCACGAACCACAGAAAAAATTGCAAAAACTGCTGAAATGCCGGTCGAAAACCGCGGCCACTGTTGCCACCGCGAACGTGCAACAAATCTGTTATGCGGCTCAAAATAAGCGCGTTTTTTTTTTAACAGCACTTATTTCACATTCATCTCTGTATTGATGCGGCAAAGCTACTGAACATTAAATTGTGCGCACGAAAAAAACGAAAAAATAAAATGCGGCTAATTTGAATTTTAGCGCGCTCGGCAAAACAATGACCACTCACACTGTAAGCGCAATAAAGCTCTGTAGAACAAGTAACACAAATTGAGTATTTTTCTTCCAATTTTTTTTTTTTTTTTTTGTGTTGTTTATAGTTAATTCACCGTGCATTGTAAAAGCAGTGTCAGTGAACAAAGTCAGTGTCAGTATAATATGAAAAAAAAAAACGTCTGTTGTTGTTGATGAATCTGCTATTGCTGGATGATGATGAACTGGTTAAATTTTTTGCTATGAAGATGAAATAGTTTTGGTACGATTTTTCAAAGTAGCAGAAGAATAAGGAAAGTTAAACTAACATCTTCGGATAGTAAAATGATCAGGAGAACATCTGGTCATTTAAGCGGATACTATTTCCTATATTTTGCAGACATCTGACAGAAATTTAGTTGGCAAATGTATTAATCACTTGTCGGAACTGGCAATATCACAACACAAATATATAGCTGCACTAGCTCCGACACTAAGGCCGGAAAGAACATAAACAATTTCAAAAAATGTAACGGTAATTTAGTTTGTACTGTCGAAGAGAAGAAAGACACCACCTTAAAATCAAGTAAATTCGAAAAAGGGAACTTAAAATAAAGCGCAGGAAACTGGAGCTGCGGGAGCTAGAAATCAACATACTTTCAGAGAAAAAAAAACTGAAGTGTCATGGTTTCTATTGTACAAACCAAATTTGTGCTGAGGAGACTAACGTGGAAAATACCAAGTGGTGTATTCAAATTGAGAGAGTATGTCCTCTTTTTGAAGTGAAACTTCTTTGCGCTCGTTGGGCTGTAATTCCAATATCGAATGAAACGAAAAAGCGACAGGAAAAGGGAGGGGATGGCGCTCGTGGTGGGGCAGTCGGACGGAAGGAGACATGGGAGAGAAACGAAAACGCGACAGATTCGGAGTACGAAAAAACGAGAGAGGGGTAGCATGCATGGAGGGGTGGACAGAGTGTGGCAATGATTGTTCTCTACATCACTCCGAACCAGAGAATTAACGATATAATAAAATTCATACATAGAGCATTATTGGCATATACTCCCTCTAGTGCAGCAGAATTGGGAGAAGATTTGCATACTATTCCAATGATTTTAAGCGATGATTTCAATGTCAATTTTGCCTTGGAAGATGCTCAACCACTTGTACAATTTTTAGAAAGTAAATTTAATTTAAAAATGAATAATAATCCTAAAGACTCAACAACCAGACAAAAGATGCAATTTTCTCAAGATATTTAAATAATTTACAATCAGGAGTTTTTACTTTATATTTATCATACCACAAACCAATTGTATCTTTTCTTGAACATGCAAGTATGGAAGTGAATGAATAGATTTTTTATAAATGAAGGCGAAAACATCAACTATCTTTTTTTATTAACCTAACACCCTTAAAAATTCCAGAACAATGAATAATGGCTTCTGCTATCGGGGAAATATTTCTATCTCACAAAACTTGCAGGCTAGGGTGAGTATTTTCATTTCAAGTGCCCATCGAGATCCATGAAGTTTCACTTCTATCGCCTAGCTTTCTAGGCTGACATTTTTTTTTTAGTTTTTGTTTTTGCAATATATTGAAGTGATGTGAATGTTTTTGTTTTTGTGTTTTTACTAAAACATTTTAATAAATTTACAATTTAGAGCTTCTTTCCAATGCTACATCACTCTCTTTCCCTACAGATTTTTGAAAACCAAAATTCCGCCAAAAGTCGTTGTTTACACGCCAGCTCAATGCAAAGTGAAGTTTATGTTTTAATTCGTAGAGTAATAACTTCCAGGTAACATCCAAGAAGCTTTTAATAGGTACTTTATTAATTTCACATCGTTATTTACTCAATTACGGCGTCTCATTCAGCTCGAAAGGATTAGAGCTGGATCTTTAAGTTGTTCACTTAAAAGTTTCAGTAGCAACAATCAATTTTAATTTGAAATCGAGTCGAAATCCAGTTCATGCTTGATTAAGGTAAATAAATATAGCTTATAGCCCTCATACAACTGATTGTTCAGATTGGAGGCTTTGTAAAATGACTCCATTTAGGCAACTACAATAAAATCATAAAAAGTTGTGAGCTACTGAGCGACTGATAAGCCAATGATGTAGCTTCTTAGATGATATTTACTTTAGTTATTGTATTTTATTTTTCAATTTCATTACAGCAAGACTGGGGTGCAAGTCCAAAAGTGATAAATTAAGACAGTTGTACCGTTGTACATATAACTATTAACACCACTTTCTAGAAACTGTTCATAAAGGAGTTGCGAGATGAGTGCTTATTTCTGTCACCTTGACAATTTGAGATCGGAAAATTAAAAACAAGTAAGCTTACGCCAAAGATTGGTACACCGGACATCGTGCAGAATACATCGCGTTCCAAGTTTTTTTGTAATGGGTATGGGTATGTATGCTCACCACAAAAAGTAAGAGTATTTTCGTCTTTAATCTGTATACCGAGAAAGAATCCAACACAGCGAAATACATGGTTAAGTAATTAGCCGAGTGTGCAGCGTGTGCGCCCTTCATTCGGTAGGTCCAAGGTTCGAATCCAGCTCGGGGCAAGTAACATCCAAAAATTACAGAAAAAATTGTTTCTACTAGCGGTCGTCCCTCGGCAGGCAACGGCAAACCTCCGAGTGAATTTCTGCCATGAAAAAAAACTTCTCACAAAAGCATTCGCCATTCGGTTTCGGCGTAAAACTGTAGGTCCCTTAGTTTGTGTTACAACATCAAGACGCACACCACAAATTGTAGCAGAAGCTCTGCCAAAATTACTTAAGCGGTTATAGCGCCAATTAAGTGAGTAAGTAAAGAAGAGGTCGTCAGAACAACCTGGCTATGGACACATATCACTGTCAGTTTCCGATTGACGCAGAGCAGGTAATTTAATTTTTAATTTTAATTTTTATTATGTCTGAAGATATAGGCAGTGTTTTTTTTTTACTTAAATATTGAACAGAATAAAACGCGATGCTTTACCTTTTTTGTTAAGTAAAGAAATTGTGCTTTCATTTACCTCATTAAAACAGTATCTTTATATATTTTTTTATATACTAAATGTTAAAAAAGCCAAAATGCCATTTTAAGTGAATAAAACAACAATTGCTAGTTCTCATCAGATGCCTATATTATAAATTAAATTATAAATTTCACAAAACTTTCGTTAATTAGAGCGTTCGTGCATTTGATACTCAAGAGGATAACTGTACTTTATCAATAAGTTGGTTTACATGCTTTTGCTTAAGGGTAACGCTTCCGACGGGAATGAGGTACTCCGCTTTGAAATATATAAATTAACGGTAATGTTGAACAAAATCGGAAATTTAACATCACTAGCTTGGCCTCATGATGTTGCATTACACAATTCTGGATAGCAAAATTCTGCAAAATATAAAAATATTCTGCGCGAACAAAACTCTGTATTTTTTATTTTTAAAATTCTGCATTTTAAAATTCTGCTTTTGTGGTATAGAAAATCTGACAAAATTTACCATATTCGCACCTTTGGCTTAAACGTAAATTTAGAAAATATTGGTACGTTCTAAGGAACTTAAAAATCGTCACACTTAGCGAAAATTATTCGACTTCTTATAGCGTGTTTTTACAATTAACAAAATTAACTTTTATTTTCAATATAAATATGTATGTACATGTGTCTGTAAACAATATTTTTTGTAATTCTCGTCAAAAAAGCTGTGGGACCTAAGCCATTTCTTTTTTTTTTTAATAGTGCTCCTAAGCTGTTTATAATTTTACGGTTTACTAGTCTTTTTTGTTTCATTCTTTCCTCCTTTTCTCTTCTCGAAATTTTTTTTTGCAAGAATTTGTTCTCTCTGCAAATTCAATACAAGATTATAAGACTGCAAGTTGCTTCTACCAACCGGCGATGTCGCGCTTTGTAACTATTTAAGAAAAGGTCTCAGTTTCCGATGCCTTGCTGTCATATAATGATCAAACCTCAGGAGATTATTCGGGGATATAATTATTTCCAGTTATATAATTTTTGTCAAACCAAAACAATATACTTTTAACATCTTCATCGTGAGACTATTAAATAAAGTTTCGAAATTAATTAACGCTACTTCGCTTGATGGTACAAACATACTATTGCAAAAAAGCTATACGATTTAATTGAGTTGAATTTACCTCTCTTTCTGAACTTTTCGTCTATACACTTTGTCTTAAATTGAACAAACAACCGCGTAGATCAGTATCTAGAAAATATACCTTAATCGCCGATATGATACCCATTTCGAAACCGAAAACTATACGTGTAGAGCATAAATTCAATTCAATGCTAGATGCAATCGCCAATGACTTGTGAAAAACGGCTATTCAACGTTTTCTTGCTCATCAAGCAAAAAACGAATAGTACTCGTACGATTTCGCCTTGTATTCCGCCTAGTATGGAAAAAACTTGCCACTTAACAGGAGGCACGACGTGGAAAGTACCATTAATAGTTCAGCAGTTGCTCTTGCTTAGCAGTTTCAATGAAAATCTTGTGCCAAAAATTATACAAAAAATCGTCATTTACCTACAGAAAGCTCCGCTTCAAGGTCATTTAAACTCAATGGCATATCAATGTCATATAACGTATTTGGTTTTTTCACATTCAAAATTTTATTCCTTGTCCGCTTTATTTTATTCTTTTCAGCCAATTTGGAAGGTAAAAAATCGCATCAGCTGCTCGGTATTAGCACAGCACAATGGATTCTCGCTTATTCTGGCTGGGTGGTAGGCTATTTTTTTTTAGCCATTTCTTTCAGCTTAAAGTTCGCATTGGGAATATTTTTTTCTCCTACGTCAACGCTATGCCGCCGGATTTTTTTGTTATTCAACGGATATTGTCTTTTATTGTTGTCACCAATCGCGAATTACAATGGCACACTCTTCTTTTGGAACAGTACCAATTATGTGAACCTTTTTTTTTATAGATATTTCCCCTCAATAATAACAATATCCATTACAACTTGGCATATCTCTGTTTTTATTGGATTTCAAAACGATTGTGTGTGACATCCTTGGGAATAAAATAAACTACTCTGTACGACATAAAAAGAGCACAAAACTGAAAGTAAATTAAACTTCTCAGAACCGTTCTAGTAGGAAGTGGGGAAATTATAATTTCACCACTATGGTAAGAGCTCCAATTAGCGGGGCTTACACCATCACTCTTGTATGAAAACATGTGTGACGGGACGAAAAGTATGAGCCCGAAGAACGTTAAAAAAGCATGTAACTTATGTTTGCGAATTTTTTATAATTAATGATAGCATTGTAACTTTTTGATATTTCTATACATTTATAATTTACCAACGCTAAATGCGAGTTGCAATTCTTGCATCGTGATTTATTTAGGTATTCAAAAATAATAGACCCGCTGGTTTTTTTTGCATAGCAAATATTTTTAAATTTATAACTACGCCAAACTAAAATTTGTTTGCACAATTATTTTCCGTTCTTAAATAGCACTGAACAAATCGCTAGTTTCATGAATGATGCTAACAGGGTTGCTTTTGCAACTAAAGGAAATTTTATTCGAGCTGGATCGTTCTTTTGCAACTGGGGTACAAAGAAACAGGTCTATTGTAAACAAATTTCTATATATCTCTTTAACACCGTTTACATTATATTTAAATATAGAATTTTTTAATTCAGTATTTTGAAAAGCAGAATTTTTCTGCCAAAACTTCGATACCAACCCATTTTAAAAATGAATTGTTTATGGCAAAATTATTTCACATATCTTGAAGTACGCGAAGCCAAGTTGTCGCTCTCAATAAGAATATCACAGACAGTTTGCAAACACTTTTTACAAAAAACAGGCTTAAAAGTTTCCTTAGCTTTTAAATGAAAATTTTATGAGCTTTGTAAACAAAATGTCAAAAAAAAAACGTTCACTTTTTACAAGTACATATTTCATTTTTCTAGAAACAAAAACTATGCGCGCTGATCTATAGTATCATGCAAATTATTTCCGTTAGCAGAACTAGTAAGTAAATTGTACACACACACATAAATAAATATACGAAGAGATTAGCAACGACGCTTTTGCAAACTTACTCAAGAAATTTACACTATAAAAGAGCTACGCCGCCTAAATGTATGCATATGAATACTATAAGTAGATGTGTAGTTTGCGCCGCACCTGCTGTCTTGGCAAGTTTGCTATGCGCTGTTTAATTTAGCGCTATGTACGCGTATGTTTCAATTAAATTTTCAAAATTTGAATCTATCTGTTTTTGTTGTTGTTTTTTTTTTGCATTTCAGCAACACTCTGTATTACCTTCTTGCCATCTAAGTATCTATCTCAGTATTTAGCTTTTGGGGGGTGGGATGAATTATGCAGCGACACTTAATGTGCCAAAGCAAAATTACTGCGGCTGTGGCTGCGCTGTTGAAATAGTAGGAGATGTATGTGGTGTTAGCGTTTTTTTGCTGTTAATATTTGACTTTGCTGACTTTCTTAAAATGCAGTGGATAAATTATGAGACTCGCTGGATATGCAACATTTATGCGGCATGCAGCATGAAGTCTTAATGTATGCAACGAAAAATGAGTGCGTTTTCACATAATGCAGAATATGGAAAATTAATTAGCGGTGATGGCGTGGAGGTGGAAGTTTTTATATGTGTGTGTATTTGTTGATTCGAAGAAAGCAGGAAAATGTTTTAATTTAGGTGTATTAGTTAAAAAAAAATAAGTTTAGCGTTTTTGCGTGAAAGGCCATTTTTATGAGCATACTTTCCAAAAGTTTTTTGCAAGGCAATTTATCGATAGAAAACAACTTTTTTAAACCAGTCTATCGTTTCTTTTAATTTATAAAAACCTCTAATAAATTAGTTATAAAGAAAAATATAAATAAAAGTTACTCTGCAAATAGAAACTGCTTTGAATGAAAGTTCTGCAATTCAACCTCATAGCCCATAGCTGCTATTTTTTTTAAATAAAGTTAAAATTGGGAAAAAGGAAATTTTCCAAATAATATCAAGAATTACTGAATCGATTGATTCTTAAAATTGATTAAATTATATTCAAAATATTGATTAAAAATTTTCATTTATGAATTATTGTTATGCTTCTTCAAATCGCGAAATTTTCTCCTGTTGGAGTAATGGTTTCTTTGAGAAGAGTTTTATTCATCAAATGATATATATTTTTTTCAAAAACAATAAATATTTGATTCCCATTTTTTTATAGCGGGTTTTCTTCAATCCAGCCTATTTTTGTTTTTTTTTTTTTAATTGTATGTAAGCGTAACTGCTACTGTTGAGTATCATTGCTCATATTTTATTTCAATCAGATACCCAAAGTCATCCAGATTTTTTTTAGTCTCGTCTCATGACGGGTTCAAATCATCTGTAACCACGTAAATAACGCATTACAAAGATATCAAAACTGTTATGTTTTGTTATGCTTACTTTCAGGCGGAATGCAATGGCATTAACAGTTTGAGCGATATGGGGTGAGTAGCAGACCGCTTGGTTTTTATATATTAGATTATACAAATTGACAACTATCACTTTGAGAGTGAATTTATAGAAAGTAGTCTTTTGATAATAAGAATAAGTGGGAAATTTTTTTTAAGTAAGTTAGTAAATATTACTTTACTTTTAAGACTAATATTATAAGAGACATTTTGCAAGAAATGAAGATGCTCTAGTGAAAAGATATTTCGATTCGGCACTTATGGGTGGACACCGAAAGCAAGAGCGCCCGCGAATGCAATGGTGGACCAAGTACAGAAGGACCCGTGTGTGCATATCTGGTGCAACTTCGCACGGAATAGAGGCAATTGGCGACGAAGAATTCTGTAATATAGATCTCAAAGATATAAAAAATGTATCTCGGTGATAATTATTATGAAAAGACTTTACCAATATAAATTTCAAAATAATAGTTGCTGTTAATTTAAAAAATTGTTCTCACTCATAATTTAATATAAGATTTAATACAAAAAGCCCTTATATTATAATCTTGGAAATAACACAGTGCTGCAAAAAAGAATGAAGTCGAAATACCTGGGAAGTGAGGTTATTTTCCTTGTTGGTCTTATCGAGTAAAACGAGAATCCAATTTTGGAATTTGTCAAACACCCCCAAAATCTCGACTCAACCTTAAAAACCGATTTTTCGTGCTTTTGCGCACTTCTTAGCCCATATCTTAGCTAATTAACACCGATTTTCAATCTAAGAACGGTTTAAGAAAGAAGAAACTCAGACCTTTTGAAAGATATATAGACGTCTGCTGAAGAAATTTACTTGTTTTTGCACAACAAACTTAAATTTTGCTACCCTTTTTCTTCCTTTTTTGACTTTGGCGACATTTTCACACACTATTTTATAAAAACACAAAATAAGTTTTGATTAGATTCAAAGAGTACATTTAATACCGAGTTCAACGAATGTTTCTTTTAAAAAATCGGCCAAAAAGTGACTGAGTTATTTTACTTTTTATAAGAACGAAATTTTTGCAAAAATTTACAACGAACGTAATTTACTAATAAATATTATTAAACGAAAATGGATATATAGATCAAAAGTGCTTTTTTGACCTTTTTTCCTTAGGTCAGCATCGTCAGTTTCGCGTTGTACTGACCAGCAATATTCTGCCATCATATTTATTTTGTTTTTTCCTTCGAAACTTTTTTCGATCGTAGAGATTTCTTGGTGGAAGTGTTCGCCTTGTTCATCACTGAACTGGCCTAGAATATGCGGGAAATGCGAATGCAAGAAATGAATTTTTATCGACATTTTGCAACCCATTTCACCATGTGCACTTAAAAATTCGTTTACAACCGTGATGTAAAAATATTAATTAATAGTTGGTATGAAAAGACTTTTTAGTATAAGTTTTTGAATAATGGTTATATGTGTATATTACTCGATAAAATTTTTCCTTATAATAATTATTGATTCACTTTTACTTTTTTCTCTTATAATAGTAATGTCTGTACTTTAGATACATTGCCATTTATTCAACGCGCATTTTGTTTATATAAATTTTAATGTACATTAAAACAAGACAAATAAATCAAAAATAAAATATAAAAAATATTCTCTAAGTATATCACAAATTTTTAATTTTGATACCCACCAAAAATTTTTCCTGATTCCGTGAAGTTTTGCAAATATTCGCATGCATCCCTTCTATGAAGAAATTTTTTATTAAAATTATCTGGAGTTCGGCAGGAAACTACGAGTACTCACATGACTGAAAAATTGATTAGATTGAGAGATTGGGCTTCTTCGACTACCTACGGACTGTTCCCAGAAAATCGGTTAAGAAGACTTGTGATTAGCCTAGCTTTTTTTCACTAAAATTTTTTGTTTTAAAATAAATTAAATAAATTTATGCTGTGTAGCTTTTTACACTCTCATTCTCTATTTTTTAGTGTAAGTGAAATCGCCTCGCCAAAGATGCTCGGCTCGAATCAAGGAATAACTTCGCCACTAACTATGTTGCATTTATTGAATATTCAACTGATGTTTATCTGCAAACGGAGTATTGAGTTTGGCGAAGAAATTTCAAATTGCAGAAATTCATTTTGCATGAAAACTTCAATAGCAGCTCAAAGAAAAACGATTAAAATTATAATTGCATACTTTACAATTACCGGAATCAACCAAAGGTGGCGCGAAGTGATGAAGATGTGAGTTGGTCGGCTGATTGGTTGGTTGGTTGGTTGGTTGGTTGGTTGGTCGGTCGGTGGCGGTGGCGGTGCTGCAGCTTTTTAATAAGAAATTAACATTATTTCCTGCGGCGGCTAAAATACTGGCTTTGCGCTTCGGCCAAAGTTGCTCACTCACTCACTCAACCGTCGCCATAAAATTTTGAAGGCTACGCAGCAGCTTTGTTATAGAAAAACTCATACAAGCGCGTAGGTTAACAGACGCACACACTAACTGAAAGTAAATACCATGTAGTGAAAAGCTTAAATTATAAAATAACAATTGACTGACAAGTTCCGGATCGTTTCGGCACTATTTTCGAACTAGATATTTCGTGATCATTTCAAGATCTTTCAGTGATGCGGTACTGGTTCACCACTACAACTACTACTATGTTAACTTATGCCACTGTAACAAGTGTAACAAAGTGTAGTACTTTTTCCTAATTTCTTCTACAATTTTTACTAATTTCTACTACTACTACTTCTACTACTAATAACTACTACTACTTTTCCCTAATTTCTACTACTATTTTTACTAATTTCTAATATTATTTTTACTTGTGCTAATATTAATTACCACTACTACTTTTGATGTTTTTAGTAATGCTACTACTAATTACTCCTGCTATATTTACTATTTTCTACTACTAATTTTGCTAATGCTAGTACTAATTACTACTACTATTTTTTATTAATTTCTACTAATATTTCTACCAATACTACTACTAATTACTACTAAAATTTTTTATTAATGCTACTACTATTTTTACTAAATTTCTACTACTATTTTCATTCATGCTAAAACTAAAAGAACTAAAAGAGAGGTCATGAAAAAAAAACTTGTCTTCTAACAAAATTTTTTAATCAGTCAAGAAATAAATGCTCGTATCAAGTTGAATTCATTTAAGGTGTAGTTACTATAGCAGCCGATTTAATTTTTTTTACTCACCTACATTTATTTTGCTTTTTTTAGTAGTACTTATAACACCACTTTATATGAATACGCCTTGGATCGCATATTTATTTCTTCGAGAAAACTTACAGCAACGGTAAACTATTTTTATTTGAATATCCGGATACGTAAACGAAAAATTATCAATATAATATTTGGTTTCCCGGATACCAAGAATTAATGAATTCCAACGAAGAGCAAACAAATAAATGGCAATAAGGTTTCGATATTAATCGCTGTCGATTTGTGCCAAGAAATATCCAGAAATTCAATAGCGGTGCAAAAACGCCTATAAGATCGTGACAAAACTACGCATTACGAATCTATGCGGCATGAGTCTGTTCAGACGCCCCAAATACAATAAAATTTGTTCGCACACGAAGCATTTCGGAATAAGTTCTATTAGAGCAGTGATGCACAGCGTTGACAGAACTTCCAATACAATACAGCAGCGAAAAACAATACAGACCAGAAAACTGTAAGTGTAGTGGAACTTCAGCAGGTTCGCACGCACGAACCGATTCTTAATGCCCAACGCCAGAAGTTGCATAATTTTATAAAGAAAAGTGCCTAACCGATTTGGTTCGGCCGCTCGAATTATTTTTTTTCCAACATAAGGCTGTATAAGTATAAGGACAGAGAGACCCTTGCCTGAAAGCTCGTTTGGTATCTAGTGCCTCCTAGCAGTCCATCTCAATTCGGACGGGCCTTTGGTGTTGCTTAACATAATTTTGGAGCTGCTAAATTCGAAAGCGAATATAAAGTCGATAAAGAGATGGTGTGCTGGGTCATTTGCGAAATTTGGCGTTCGGTCAGTGGTAGATATTCCAAATCTGAACCTACACACTGATAAGGTCAAATCTTTCAAGGTTTTTGTTTCGCTCGACAGAACCTAAGAAGGCTAAGCCACGCTATTGTCATTCGATTTTGGCCCAGGCCTACGGCTCCATCTTCATTTATTGGAGCCGTGGGTTCATTCAATCGGAGATTTTCCTTGCCATCGCCATTAAGTGGCGTAGAGAAGTGTTCCCTCTATAGTTTAGGTATACTCTGGATGTCGGTAAAGAGGTCGGCGTTTTCATTCTTTCAGAAAATTAACTAACTCATAACTGTAGGCAGGTTGCTCCTTACTGATCTTAATGCGCTTTTAGTTAGAACACGAATTAAACCACTGCTAATGATATGATGTTGTGCTTTCTAGAGATATTATAAGTTCGTGCTAAAATAATTGCTTTAAATAAATTTATATCTAATACATATATGCATGAAGTTTGTAACATCGCCGTTAAGAGGGCTATTATGATGTCGTTAGAATAGTCACCACGGTTTACATTCAGTACTTTGGTAACAAATTCAAAACGCCGGCATTCTGAATTATTGATACCTTGACAAAAGTTACAAAAACCGTTACCTGCCAGTAAGGACGTAACAAGTTACTTACAGCTGTCTTCATAAATATTTTGAAATAAAGATATATAAGATTGTATAAAACCGATTTGATTGAATGAATAAAACTTTCATATTTACAAATATACATAGAATGTAAGAATTACTTTTTAGTTCTTTCCGTCCGACTTTGTATTTGTCCAAATAATCTGCAAAAAGTATATTTAATAAATTGAGTAATATGAATAAATGTCTAACTAAATAAAAAAAATATTCGTACTTTTCTTTGCCAAATTTAATATTTCCATAATCAGCTGTCAACAGTGCTGCCCATAATTTTACTTTCACCATAAGGTGAATATATCCTTATCACGTTTATATGGTCTAATATTTATGACATTAGAATGGTGCTGGTGTAATAAAAAATGCTTTTATGAAAATAAATACGCTAGGTGGCGCTGGAGGCAAATTATTCACAAAATCTGTAGGGATGATGCGATTCTGATGAAATTGGAAACGTATAATGGTAGTGTGACAAGAAATACATTTATGTAAAATGGTTCCGATAGGTAGCACTGGAATCGATCTATTAAGAAAATCTTTATTTATGTTCTGATATTGATGATACTAAAAAGTGTACTACAAGTGTGATCAGAAATGCGGGTTTGCAAAAACGAAAAGAAAATATATAAATATCAATTGAAAGGCTCTGTAGTCGAGATTTCCAGAAACTCTAAATTTGTGGTTCCACTTAGTTCAAATCTGATCTAAGTTTTCTGTAGTTAAAAAGCCCCTTAGCCATAGTCGCGATAATGATGACGCTTTAGGTAGTGCCACCGATTTTTGGTAGATACCAAATTGAAAATTTTGCCAAACATTCTTCACAAACTTTAGAGTCCACTTTTTTTTACTATGACTACGTTACATTGTTTTTAAACGCATCGACTAAAAACCGTTTCGCACTAATTTGTTGGGAATATTGAATCAAAAAAAAAAACCATATTGATAACGTAAAAAAAAAATTGACACGAACTAGTCATAGATCTAATTCACTCGAAGCCAACTAGCTCGATAATAGTAAACCTCAGTACGTGGAATATGAATGCCATTCTTGTAGCAGTTGGCTAAATACAAAATTGAAAAGCTGCTTATGCCGAACGCTTATGCAGAGCAACGCCGTTGCGCTTTTCTTTTCAGTTTTAGTTTTCTTTTTTTTTTTGCCTTTGTTGTAGTTGAGTTTGAATGGAATTCTGCAGCGTTTTTTTTCTTTTGTGGTATACGAATTCAGAATTTCTTGTAGTTGGCTTTAATGCATGGGTGTATCTGCTGGTGTATGAGTCTACGTTTGTATGCTATTAATGGATTCTTTGCCAGATAGTTAACATATGTTCATTGGTTTTGTATAAAGAAGAGAGCCATTCATTTTTAGAACTTGTACCAAACTTTAAGCGAATAAATAATATTCAAATACAAATTGAATAAATGCTTAACCGTTTTATAAATCACAAAACTTACTCGTAGAATACTAATTTGATTTAATTTTGACTATGACTGAATCTACCCCTAGTGAAAGTTTCCGATAACTCTCGAGAACATTTTAACCATAAATATTCGTATTTTTGTTTTTTTTTTTCGAATCAAAAAATCATTGACAAGAATTCGTTCGAAAACAAACTTGAATATATCGTCATAATCCTTATGCCATATGCTAAACAAATCTTGTCTTTATTTTATTTAGACAATTTTTTTTTTAAATCATTGCATAATCGCTATTTTGTGATTTTCATATCTTTGATAAAAAATAATCCTTATTCATGGATTTTTATTTTTTGCTCAAGTTTATCGTTATTTTTTAATTTGAATTTTTTCGATCACAAATAGTAGGTATTATTAGATTAACTAAATTAGTTAATCCAATCATATTTGATAGATATTTTGTAATTTTTTTTCTTGCAATAAAAAAATTCGTTCTTCTTTTGTTTACTAATAAACTAATTTGTTAAAAAATATCACAAAATATCAACTACTAATTTTGATCGAAAAAATAAAGCTTAAATAATATTGATCAATTATGATCGGAAAAATAAGATTAATGATTATTTGTGATCGAAAAATAAAAATTAAGAAATAACCATCAAACTGGATCGAACAAATTAAAAGTTAAAAGATAATGATAAAATTTGATTGAAAAAATAAAAATCCAAGAATAATAAATTATAAAAAATTATCACTGTTGTGGTCCCTGATTTTAACCCTCTAGCAAATTCCACATTTGTTTTTTTAGGGGTTTGCTGAAGTAGGGGCCAAAGCGACACTTTTAAGTTTGCGTTATAATGTTCTACGAAAATATTTACCGAAGTATTGCTGATTTCAAATAAATAGTCAACGCATTGGTCTTTTAACACAAGTTATAATGTTAGCCTTGAAATCCAACGGAGAATCTCTCTTGCCAACAGGTGCTATTTTGGGCTGGGTAGGAACTCGTTCTAGACGAACCAAAACCACACTCTATAAGCCTACCGCCATGCTCGTTCTATTGAACGGTGCAGAGGAATCAACGCTTTCAATAACGGAATCATCTACTATGAGCTGCTCCCCTATGGTCAAACGCTTCACTCAGACCTGTAGTGTCAATAATTGGACCGTTTGAAGGAAGCAATTGCTCAGAAGCGGCCAGCTATGGCCAATAAGAGAGGAATTCGGTTTCATCACACATCGATAGTGACTCGCCAGAAGCTCCAGAAACTTGGTTGGGAGGTTCTTATGTATCCACCTTATAGTCCGAACCTGGCAGTGATTACGACATGTTCTTGGTGAAAAATTCGCCTTAAGAGAAGTTTGGAAAAATATACTGCCCCATTTTTTTGTCAATTATAAAATTACGTTCAAAATGGAAGCTATTGAGCAAAACGGTGCATATTTGATCTAAGTCGGATCATTCTAACTATGCAAATTAAAACCTTCAATTTAATGTAAAAATGGTGCACTCATTTTTAACCTCACTCCAGAGAGTCCTTTCGCAATTTGATATTTTTACATGCTTTTACTGAATCAGAGCTTGTGCAAATTCTGATATTCTCGGTAACGAGATTTTCAAAATCACATTTTTATATGGCGAAATCTTTTCAAATCTAATGTATAGACGAGATAATTACGCTTCTTGCGAAAATTACAAGACTAAATTCTGGACTTGGTATAAAGTTGCGAGGACCGCCCAAAAATTGTGAACCTTATTTTTTTTTTGCTTATAAGGAGCTATAAGCCAATAATGATAATGATAATAATAATATAAAGTAATAATATAAAATTTATTTAAATTTCATCCACTTCGATGTTTGGCTGAACTTCTCACAAAAATTGTTGAGGTTTTATAACGAACTATAGAATATATAGCTTTCAGATATCACGGCCGAAATACATAAGAATCCGCAGTAGACCGGATGATATAGGAAGCAGGCTATTGACTGCCAAGTACAATCATCTTACTCTACTTGGCCTTTGAAGTCATGGAGAAATTTTGGTACAATAATTTGCATTACTTACTTACTTCCGTTTTTTCATTTCATTAAAGTAATCGCATGCAGCACATTTGTATGTACATATATATTATAAGCATGTCCTTTGCTAGCTAAAAATGTCTAAGCAATGAAGTATCCACTTTGCGCTCGCTTATTCAGAGCCACATTCAATTTGATTTTCAATTCACTTCTATCACTTGTATTTTCAATGTCTAACTCCTTTCCAAGTATTTTATAATTGCATCACTTGCCGCACAAAATCTCTTTACATCATTTTCAAATTAGCGAAAAATACAAGTCGTATTACACACACACACACACACATGAGTACATACATTTTGCCAAAGTTCTTAAGCCGTCAAATTCTAAGTGGCCGAAAATGCTTAATTTGCCGACCAAACTTCAATAGCAGAAAGACAAATTGCAACAAGGCGCGAGAAGTAATGAGATAAAGAATAAAGCTGTAAGGAAACTGAATATCGTTTGCCTTACAATGCTGCACCAGAACAGTACAAACACAACTTCAATTGCCTTGCCAGGGAGTTAGCCCTTTAGGCTTCTCTCTTCTGTTGGGCATTGCGTTGGATTTTGTGAAGGCAAATTAAATCTTCATTATTATTTAATTATTTAATGCCGCCAGTTAGCGCAGATTTACTTAAATTTCTATCGTTTTTTAAAAATAAATATCACAGCATTCACTGGGAAAGTAACATCACAATAACAATTTCGCATATATGTATTATATTTTCTTATTTTATACATGGTCGCAGTAGAGCAGTTTCTCAAGGTTTTCAATATTAACACTTCAAGTAAAAGTACTACAGATTTTTAAGCTTTGTTTTCCCACCGCCACCTTTAGTTTCAACTTACGTGATGGAGCCTGGAGAACTCAAAGGAGTACAGAACTCCTAAATTTTTCCATCAGTAGCCAACTCTCATCAAAAGCTTTCTTATATCCCTTTCGTTTCACAAAAATATTGCAACATTTCATTTACCTTTTTAAATAAATGCCTTGTATTTCAATTATGAAGCAGATGCAACTCTCATGCCAGACTTTTCATCTCTACGAGTAGAAGGCGCCTTTAGCAACATCAGTCCAGAGGCTATTATTTTATCGCTTCACAGACTGGCGTTATGCAGTACCAGGGTCTTTCTCAAAGATCAGGTAATTAACGCAGATTTAGGGAGATTTTCTGTCTTACTCATTATAATATGAAATATTACTGCCCGAAGGCTGTTAAAAGAAATACAAAGTAGCATGGAAAAAGTGACATCCGACAATTCGGGGCAAACACCAATTGGAATCGGAATTGCTTATATATACTAGAAAATACCTTTGTTCTCCCATGGAACATTTAACAATAAAGGCTATGATGTTGCGGACAGAACCGCAACAGCTAGGCTTGATGCTGGGGTCTTAAAATTAACGAAAGGCTGCGTAGAGCTGCGGCCGGCTGTTTACTCAAGCACCAGGCCAATAGATAATGATGGGGCGTAAAACATAATGTTGTGTCATTGATCTAAACGAATGGTTGTAAGACCTATTTTTTCTACAGCATATTAGTCTAGTAGCCAAAAAATTAAGTATATATTAAAAAAGTAGAGAAAGTACAGTTAGCTAAAGTGTATCCAAACATTTTGACACGGCTGTATCTAAGTTTGATGGAAGAGTTGGTGGCGGTTTTTTTGCATAATTCGCATAGCCTTTAGTTTTCTTCTACATGATTGGTGTTGTGTATTTCTATTGAAGTTAATGATAATTTCAAAAACCCGTTATTGGTACAGTGTTATACGATTCCTGGTTACAAAGCCAGGCGGCTTTTAAATTTCTGAGAAAACCAATGATGAAGGCAATAAATTTCAAACACATATTATGTTGGCTTCCGGCATTTGCGTCAAAAGGGGTAACTGTGAAACTGTTGAGTTTGCTTGTCAAGACATGACTTTGCTTGATACTGAGATCGAAAATTTGTTGAAGTGGCAAGACCGCTCTGTCCCTCAACGTGCACCCAACGAACGAAATCTCAACCAAACTACTCAAACGAAGGAAATAGGTCATTAGATATGTGTACATGGAGTCATGGACAAGAGTCCTCCTTGGATGGCTGTAGTAGAAGATGTCATACATAAAGTAAGGGGAAAGCAGATCATATAGTACGCCCATAGGTTAATAGAGATTAAAGATCTGTCGAAGTTTCTTCGGAATACGAAGGGCAAATAGCCAAAATAAATTTTTTGGAAAAAAATTCAGATGGAGTTGTTTTACGACTTAAATTTTTCGTGCACAACCCTTTGGGATATACAGTAAATATAAAAAATAAGTGTGGGTGCATATTTAAAGGCCGACCTCTATACAAACCACTTGTTGATTACAAAAGTTAGTAATATATGATTACAAAATTTTCGTCCATAAATTCTGAATAAAATCATAAGTGAGCAAAAATATTTTTATGATGAATGAACATTTTATGCCAATCAAAATTCTTTGAATAATGAGTGAAAATTTATTTGTTGCCAAAAAAGTAGGACATTTGTTAATATGCTTTTATTTTTTATTTGAGTAAAAATTCACTCAAACATGCCCATCCGCGCCTCGACGTGATGTTGTTGATAAAGCAGTATTGATTCTTTTAAAAAAAATAACAAAACATCATTTTGGCTTTTGGTGAATGAGGGGAATGCGAAATTTCAGTTTGGAAGTGCCTTTTTATTAAATTTGCTTTTTCTTTCAATTTCATTTCAATTGGAAAGTTACTGCGGATGCAAAACCTGTTGAGTTTTCAAAAGGAAATGCAGTTGGTAAAATTAAAAGAAATAAAGCCGTACTTGCTTCGCTTTTTGAATATGCAATGTTTGCGATTTGAATTTGAAGCGAATTGCGATAAATGAAAAGGTCTACGGGTTGATTGACGAGGAAAATTCTGGAACACAGACGATTTAAGAACACTTTGGAACAAAAATATGGTTCATGGACTTAGGTTGAACGTGCAAAATAAAATTTAATGTTTGATTAATGCTATTAAAAGTAAATGCTATTAAAACTAAAAAATGAAATCAGCTTCGAAAAATGTACCTGATTTTCTTTATATTTTATGACATTTATTGACTTAACTTTAGTGGAATCTAAAATTTGACTACTATGGTGGAGGCTAAATAAATAATAATTTTGAAAAGAACTTATATAAACGAAATATTTTGCGTAAAAGAATCCATATTAAGCTATTTCAGGTTAGGTTTAGCAACATAAATGTACACTGCATCATTAAATTTTTGAAATAATCAACTTGAAAAATGTGATAATATTAATTTCTAAGCTCAAGGCCTGTATTAGGAAAAGTATATTGGAAAAAGAAAAAATGTTTTTTTTTTTCAAATATGAGTCACTGCTTACTTATAAATTAATATTCCATAACCCATTTCGGTGAGTTTCACAGTCATGGTATTTTATCAATCCATTTTCATAGAAGAAATGTAATCTGACTTTCGCCGTTACCCTTACTTTTAACTTCCAAAAATTTGAATTGTCCTATATACCCGTACAATTTTTCGGCCCGAAGTAGAGATGTGCGGTTCCGGGTATATAAATAACCGGTTCCGTCTAGATAGGTTAAAAGGGCAACGGTTATATATATTGGTACCGGCTCTCAAAAAAGTGATAACGGTAACGGTCATGTCGAATTTGCTAAACAAAAGATTATATATAAAAGGTTTTACAAAAATTTAATTTATTTTAATATTTCCGGTTATAGAGTAAAGAAAATAAACTTAGTAGATATTTGTGCGACAAAAATTTAATGAAAATAAAATACATACAATTAAATTTAAAAATCTAATAGGGCTTTTGCTAAAAATCGATTTTCCGACTAATCAGATTAGCAACCATTTCCACGGTTGATGGTCGAAAAGCACTTTCGACTAACCGCTTACCATCGAGCAGTCTGAAAATCGACTAAAAAAAATTTTAGCACTGAGAGTTCCTAGTGTCTAGTTGCTTATGGGCGGTTAGTCGAAAAAGTTGAAAGGAAACGGTTAGTCGATTAGGGTAAATCGAACATTTTTTTAAACAGCCTTCTCTAATCGATTATCCGATTACCCGATTAGTCGATTAACAATAGCTCTATTATCTACGCTCATCAGATTTTATTTAAATCATTATTATTTTGATGTGGTCTAAGCTTTTGAGTTCGTGTTTGCCTCTTTTTGGGACAAATTATTGGTTCTTTGGAAAAAGGAGTTTCATTACATTGAGTTCATTTTTTGGAGTACACTTTTCGGTTCTTCTAACTTGTTTTTTGCATATCTTCTTTCGGTTATACTGTAATCGTTTTTCGTGTCGTTTGGAATGGAGTTTTAGTTCCTCTAGACCCAGTTTTTGGTTCTTGTAAGACCCGGATCAGTAATTTATTTGAACGACACTGTTGTCCGGATCCGATTCCTCGATTCTGCGCATCACTAGCACGAACTTGTGGTGTCAAATATTTGACGGTGAACGAAGTTAAGAAGCATATAATTGAAATTGAAAATATTGAAAGAGATTAAACAATTTCAACTGCTACATAATTCAAATGAATTTCAATGTATATTTAGTAAAATTTGAAATTATCATAAACATAATTATGAGAACAAAGCAACTCCAACTTGCTTAAAATTCAATTCAAACTTTAGTCATCTATTGCATTACTCTGCGAGAATTGAAAGGAAGATAACTGCCACCGCGCTAAAGTGTAATGCAATTTGCACGCTACTCAAATACGAAAAAAAGTTAAAAATCAACCGAAATGAGCTGAGCTGCTACAATGTGGAATTGAGTGGCAGGACGCAGGACACTGTTCTGGCACGTTTTGTGTTAATACACCGCAGAGCCGACGAGCCGACGAGCAGATGGCAGGCTAAGTGGCTGAGTTAGCTGAGAGACGATTCGACTGCCTACTGATGGATATAACAACAACAATAAGAACAACAGCAACAACAACGTGCACGTATTTGCACACGACAATCAACGGCAAGTCTTATCGAAATAAATACTACAATAATTTTCAATGTTTACAAGGCGACAGCGGGTAGCGGCGGAATGCAGCAATGAAGATATTTTCACATTGCAATTGGATGAGAAAAATTTTAGTATAAGCGGCCAGCATGAAACTCGAACAGCAGCTCAGCAAAGTCCCACTTCAACTTTGCACTTTGAGCAATTAAATATGTCATTGTTATGGTGGCGAAGCATTGCGGCACAGCGGCAATGAAATACAAATACACGTACACAGCAAAATAAAATGTAGACTTAGCAGTTGGACTACAAGTAAATGGAAATTCGAATGGGATGACACGGTTGGATTAGAAGCAACAACACCCTATTGAGAGAGGAAGGAAGTGGAGGTTATATTTTTATATAAAGAGTAAGATTAAATCCTGACAGAAAAGTTTTTTCTAAAAGCGGTCGCCCCTCGGTAGGCAATGGCAAACCTGCGAGTTTATTTCTGCCATCAAACAAATTCTCCCACAAATGATTTGCCGCTTGGAGTTGGCGATAAACTGTAGGTCCCTCAATTTCTGTTCCAACACAAGACGCATACCACAAATTGCAGCAGAAGTTCGGCCAACCATCAAGCTATGGTGTAAGTGCCAAATTTTTATAATATTAAAATTAAGTTTAAGGCGTAATAAGTTTTTCTCTAAGAACTTAAAATTTTTGCTTCGAATTCTATAAGATTTCGTTAGAAAAATAAAAGTTTTCACGCTAGAATGTACTTGGAAAAATATCTGCATTTCGCATATGCTCTGCCAACATTCCAGCGCCATATTCTAATTCCCTAAAAAGCTCACATACCATTATCTACTCGTACCCTCATTCCCCAGCAATGACTCTTTAATTTGCATATATGTGTGGGTGTATGTATGTATGTTTATGTGCTTGCATTTCTACCCTGTCGGAAAAAAGCAGTTCAAAAAATTTACCAATTTAAAAAGGAGTTGGAAGTCAATTCATTTTAAATTAATTATATTGATCTAGGTAGGTAGATGAAATGGCTGCAACTCATGGAACAAAAATACCGTCGTTTGGATGCCATAAGCTCGATAAAACCCACTGAGTAATGGAAGAATGTGCATCCAGCCAGAGTTGTTAATGAAGTCTACTTTGTAGTAGGTCTCGATGCCAGATATCTGCTCTAAATTATCTAGGAAAGGGCTTGCTGATGACGTTAGACGAATGTGCGCTAGAGCCGAGGATTTGCACAGGAAATGCTCGACTGTTACCTTCGCGGATTCGTCGTTCGTTATGCGGAATATCCATTCTTTTCGCATGTGTGCCCAAAGTCCATCAGCTCGTGCATACTGCAATAAGCTTATGACCAACGGCCCTGGGGACCTACAAAGAAGGCCTCTGGTCCTCTTCTCATTGTAGTCCGGCCAGATATTTCTTGATATCCTGCAAGTACTGGTATGTTTCCATTTTCGTTGCTCCTTGTTGAGATAGAAGTTCCGAATATTTCTCTTCGCTACGGCTATCTCAATGCTGATTGCTACTTCATCCGCTGCCGAGCCGTACCATGCTAGCTCATTGGCTTTCTCGTTACTTTCGACTCCTTTATGCTCGGGGGCCTAGATAACTGAGATTTCTACTTATAGATTGGTTAAACAAGCGATCAGTTGTTTACAAGCACCGACTACCTTTGAGCCACTATTTGGTAACGCTAGCGACTTTATTTCTGGCTGGCTGCCGGAGAAAATGGTTATCTTACCCATTACGCTCATGTCTTCAGGCGAATTGCAGGCTAGCCAAATCCCGAAAACTGCCGCCGAGATCACACTGCAGTAAGATGAAAGTCTGATCGGCATAGATAGTTCCATGGCTTCAGAGTAGACGCCGGCTCCAACTACATACTCCATCTTGGAACCGTCGGTGAATATTTTTATGCCACTATCGGCTAAGACCTCACCCTTCTCACGCATTCCTGCTTGAAAGCACAGCCTTAATTCTGTTCTGTGATCAAACCACAGCGTACGGAGGCTGTAATCCGTCCTAGTGTTAACTACGTCTGAAGGTAGTTGATTAAATATACTACTGTGCAATTACTGTATATCCTTCCAGCACCCAGATTTTCTGAGCCTCTGTGCTATCTGTGAAGCTGTGCTTAATATGTATAAGTTAATTGTAAGCAGGTTTAAAATGGGACTAAAGCCGCCGTGGAATAGCTGCGAAGGCTCCCGTCGCACTAGCACATGCTGTGCGTTGAACTTTCTATAGACCAGTGAGTCACACTACAGAGTCATCGCTCAGCACAGGTCGCATCATCGCTTAGCACATCCAGCGGACCATATTCGGCTTGAGACCCCGCTTCTTGCCCACAACGTCAACAATTTGCAAGCGTAGAAGGCAACATAGGCCTTCTGGGCTCGCTCTTCACTTCACATTTTCCAATTTAACTTACAGTCAGCCCCAAATACCTGGTAGTGGAATATAAACAAAATTTTCGCTCGTTTAGGCTTGGAGGTCTGAAAGTTGGCGGTTTATATTTCCTCGTGAAGAGCAACAGCTCCGTCTTATCTGAATTTAGCCTAAGGCCACAACCTTGTATCCATCTACTTAATTTTGCCAACCTTCTTTCCATGATTTCGCTAATTACGGAACGAAAGCAGGATGGCAATATCATCGCCCCAGTCTGAACCCCACCTGTGTTAAGTTAGACCAGGATTTAATTTTTGATGATGTCTGTTCACTTTTGCTTCCCTTAGCCCAGCTGATATTTCAGTAGTAAGAAGTAGGGATGAGATCCAATTCCAGATTACTTCTTCCACCCTTGCCCTAACGAGAATTCCAACCACTTGCAGTTTTTAAAGGAGTACTTTTCAAATTGCTTTTGAAGTAATTCAATTTCCGATTGGGTATATAAAAACTTACTAAGTAGGTATATACTCCCATACATACGTCTTATTGTATCAGCATAAAAATGTTCAAAACAAACTCATTGCAAAGTCTTCGCTGTGTTTGCGCAAACTTTCCAAATCACTCTGCTGCATTTGTGTTCGCGTGTTCGGCTCACACATCTCATTTCTTAAGACGCATTGTTTGAGCTACATTTCACTTGAATCGTTTTGATTAATTTTCTGCTGGTTGTTTGGTTTCTTGCTGTGCTATTTTGAATGACGACTGTCTGTGTTGGCTGGCTTGCTGTTTGTGTTTTCCTTAAATGGATTGCTTTACTAAATGAAAAGCTGGTTGTTTTCTTGTTGATTATTGTGGACATTCCGTTGGCTAATTTTGTTGATGTTCTATGTAGTTGTTGTTGTTGTTGTTGTCATTATTGGTGTCGATATTTTTGTTGTCATTTTGTTTGATGCAAATGTGTCTGGTAGTTTTAAAGCATGGCAATTTACGAGCGCACACTTACATGGCGCCTAAAATTTTTAGATTTCATCGTGAAGGAACTGCATTTTATTGATAGATTAGTTTGGGATGGCAGCTGGCAGGGCGCCAGCACACATGGGCACGCAATTGGGTTTGTTGTGTTTCCACTTGGGTTTGAATGCTGACCTCTAAGTCTCGTTAAATCAGTCGGTCGATTCGACGAACTTGAGCAGCTGCGCTTAGCTTATTTAAAAAACTACCTCAGCCAGAAAATTCGGGCGCACTTATTGGACACCTTACAATTTCCGACTTTTCCGCATCATTGCAGCTTCTGCAAAACTCAATGGGGAACCCCTAATCATTCTGCGTGCCTCCCTTTAAAAATATCTTCTCTAAGTAGTCGCATAGCTAGAGATAACTCTCGCCTACTTAGCGAGAGAAGTTATTGGGATTGTCCTATGCCCCATTTAGGCCACCTAAATTTGGATGTTTTGCAAAGCCCACTGCGTTTCCACAGCATACTCGCTTCTTTGAGGAGAAACTCCCTTATTCTGAGCTTGCAAGAAGTGAGCTGCAAACTCAACCCCTTCTTGGCCGGCGGAAGAAGTATGGAAGTACCCCTTATTAGTTTTAAAAAAGGTTGCCACCTGAATTTTGTGAAGTTGAATTCATTTCAATTAATAATACAAAATGTTACAAAATTTTTATTAAAAGAAGCTTTATTGGAAAAATAAACGAAACAAAATGTAAGAAAGCTTTAGCTGAAAATCATTTTTTAGGAGGTTTGTGATGTATTAAAAATGGTAAAAAATTAGTTTTTGCATTATTCAACTTCGAACGCGCGACCCACCTTCCGATTAGCGATTACTTTCTGAGCAAGAACTAAAACCCAAGAAATAACGATTTAAAAGTATTTTTTTTATAGTTATAGGGGTTGTCGTCACAAAAGTTGGACCTACAGTTTGAGCACTGATTTGCTACTTGTTTACACCATACGGCGCTGACCGTAGCGGCAAAAGGATACTCAGTGTTTCAACTGAAACATCTGTAGTTCCCAACGAAAACTGGCCGTTTCGATCGCTGTAAGTACAGAAGACTCAAGAGGAATCTCTGAAAGTCTCAGATAAATACATATCTGGGCTCTCGTCTTATATCGCACCTCTCCTGCCTATCTCAGGTTATGGAATAATGGCCGCTAGAAGATTTATGTGTTTCCTACAAACAAAACGTTTGATCTGAGACTTTTAAACTGCCCAAAAATCGGGTTGCGACACTATGAATGTCCTTCTCACTCTCGATGAGCACATTGCGAATTAATTTCATTCCAAAGGACATATCTCTCTTCTCTCCTTAAATATGAAAAAAGCGTTTGACTAGGTGGGGTTCCACACTGTATTGGAACAGCTAATGTGTTGGAAAATCGGACCTAAAATCACTAATTATATACGACTTTAATTCGCGTAAAAGTAAATGACGTCATATCAGAGCAGTGGTCTCTCAATAATGGAATTCCACAATTCTATCCCCTTTCCGTTGTGCTTTTGTTCATATCCTATTGGCCTTATTATTCAAGAAATTACATATCTCAAACATCTTATCTATGCCGGATGATCTTTGTATATTTGCAAAAGTCAAAAACATTGATAATTTAAAATTTCATATAAATATACTTATGAACAACATCTTATGTTGGTGTCAAAAAAATGTAATAGTCTTCCATTCATCATTCAGAACAACAATATAACGAATTTTTCTTTTCTTTATTTATAATCTGTCTAAGGAAAATAAGCAAATGAGGTGAGTATCTAAATATCACTTGAGTTGAAGCTCCCCAACGAGAACAACAACTATATACAATTATATTCATATATACAATCTTAATCTAAACTAAAAATAACATTTATTTTATCTGAATGGCAAATCGAGAACATGAAAACGCTTTAAACGCGAGATCTCATCACTGTTATCCAGCAGTTCTATGGCAACTGGATTGCTGTGATTGCTTAACCTTTCTAGGTACCTCATACTGAACCTTTTAATTTCCCCTTTGACCCTTGGTAGGCTCAGATCGTTCATTATGGTTTTGTTAGAGACAAACCATGGTGCATTTAATATTTTTCTTAAAACAATACTTTGGTATCTTTCTAGTATTTCAACGTTTGAGTTACTTGACGTGCTCCATAGTTGAATACCATATGTCCATATTGGTTTTAGTACGACCTCGCATAGCAGTAGCTTATTTTCTGTTCGTAATTCGGATTTTGGTCCTAGTAGCCAATACATTTTTCTGAGCTTATAATTGAGCTGCTTTCTTTTTGCTTGTATATGTGTTTTCCAGGTGAGACTTCTATCCAAGTGTAAACCTAGATACTTTACGCTGTTTTGAGTGGGTATTTGTGTGCTATTAATGAAGATGCTTGGGTATTCGCCTTTTTTAAAGTGAAGGTAATGTGAACAGATTTTGTTGTATTTACAAATATATTCCACCTTTTAAGCCAGTTGTCAATTTTATTAATTGCTTTTTGAACCATTTTTGAGGCATCAATTGCTATAGGACTGCATGCGAGTACAGCCGTGTCAACGGCATATGTAGCGGTTAATACGTTATTTGTAACTGGCATGTCACTAGTGTAGATTGTGTATAAAACTGGGCCCAATACACTTCCTTGTGGAATTCCTGCATCAAATTTATAGATGTTTGATTGTTCATCCCTGACTTTTACATATGTAGAAATGCCTTTCATGTATGTAGGACCTTAGCAATAAATAGAAAGGAGCTGGTAAAAGTTTTTTTTAACTTGTAGAGTAAGCCTATGCGCCACACACGGTCAAAGGCCTGTTGAACATCAAGGAATACAGCAGAGCAGTACTGCTTTGATTCAAGAGTGTTTCTTATGGTTTTTACAATTCGGTGGCACTGTTCTGGTGTTCCATGATTTTGGCTCTGGGATGATGATATGTTTCTCAAGCACTGGTAGCAGTCGTCCTAGAAATATTTTTTCAAATACTTTGGAGAGTGTTACCAGCAGGCTAATTGGCCTATAAGATTTCATATAAAAATCAGGTTTGTTTGGCTTTGGTATCATTACGACTTCGGCACATTTCCATTGAAGGGGGAAGTACTGCAAACGTAGTACTGCGTTGAAGACTAGTGTAATATATTTAAATGCCTTTTTTGTTAAGGATTTTAGTATTATTGAGCTAATTTTGTCATAGCCAGGTGATTTGGTATTATTTAGTTGCATAGTTTGTAGTAAAGGCTTTTATGGGCAAATCCATTTGACAAGGACTCATGATAAATTCGTTTGTTTTATTGATACCCTCATCCGAACAGAGCGCGAGAGGTTGGAAAATATTGGTTAAATGCTTTGCAAATGCTTCAGCTTTAGATAAGTCAGAACGACACCAGTCACAATTTAGGTCTTTTATAGGCACATTTTTTATTATTGGACGCTTAATGGCTTTAGTGGCTTTCCACAATGAAAAGTCGCTAGTTTATGTGCCTATATTACTAAAATAATTTTGGATGCAATCGTTTTTAAATTCAAATAGACGTTGCTTCAGCTCTTTGGTTGCTTTATTCGGAATAGTTTTGTCGACTGGTTGTCTAATATTTTGCCACTTTTTTCTTAATTTTCTTTTTGTTTGAATAAGTTTCTTAATTTCTATTGAAATTCGACGTTATTTTGGTTTCGTATTGGTTTTTTCGTATTTTCAGGTGTAGACATGAAAGCTGCCTCGTGGATAACTTTGTTTAGGTTTGCAACAGCTTCATCAAGCTCTTCGTAAGTTTTGAGACAGATGTTTAAGTTTATGTTGTTATCCAACCAACTTCGAAAAAGTCGAAGATCTGTTGATTTAGATAAGATACTACTACTTTTAATATGAGTGTGCAGAAAATTGTTGTAATGTTAAATTAAGGGCGAGTGGTCAGAACTATGATCATTTGAATCGGAAATTTCAAAGCAGTTACTAGGAATGCCGTTGACTACAAAAAAGTCAAGAAGATCTGGAATCTTGTTGTTGTCAGTTGGCCAATACGTTGGGTTACCAGTAGATATCGTATTAAATTTTTTATCGCATATACCTACACTTGTAAAGTTCCTTGTCTTTTGGATTTGACAATCTGGAGCACCACCAAGGGTGTTTGGCGTTAAAGTCGCCACCTACTATGAACCTTGGACCTAGAGATTCAAAAAATGTAGTAAAATCCTGACACTTAACTGAAAATCGTGGAGGAAAATATATAGCAGAGATGCTCACCTCGCAGTCACCAAACTTGACTTTTATGTTAGCAGCCTGTAAGAATTTTTCAACAACAGCATCAATTACAAAATACTTTAAGTTTGATTTTATTAGTATAGCTGCTCCCGGATGAGCTTTATCGTCGGGATGATTTGCACAGATGACATCATAACCTGTTACTTTAAAGTACGATCTGGACGTAAAATGGGTTTCAGAGGTCAAGAGTATGTCAATATTAGAGTTTTTGAGAAATTGTTCAACTTCTAAGATATGATTAGAAAGGCCATTGGCATTCCATACAGCGATATTTGAATAACGAATGTGTATAGTCTTAAGACACTAGGTTTAGTTTTTAATAACAAATACACTTGGAATGATCATGTAAATCACTCCAGAATAGACTTAACGTGGTTAAATGCCTTAGTGATCAATTATTTGTGTTTATTCGAATAAATGAAATGAAATGAAAATGAAATTAAACATATGTATATTTCGAAGTGTGATAGTATTTTCCATATATAGGTTTATCTAGTATTCAATTAACTAAATATATTGATGTTGTTTTCAAGAAGCTGATGACCTAAGTTGCTCAAGCTTGCCTCACATTGTTAAGGCATAATTGTATTATCCTTTAACAATAAATAATAATAATAATAATAATAATCAAATACTTGTTTATACTTATTTGTTTAATTCATACTTCTTTTGCCCTCAGTTACTTTTAATGCAAATAAACTCAACCCCAAAAGCGAAAATGTATTAACTACAGAAATACCTATTTAATGATTTTCTCATGTGGCTCATTAGCAAACTTCATATTAGAGAATCTAGTGCAGTAAGCGCGATATTATTTTATGCGTGTTATATTTAGTGTGTTAGATAAAATTTCGGGAAAACCAAAAAAAAAGTATGAAACTTTTAACCAAAGGCCATCAACTAAATAATCTATAAAATATACTCGACTAAAATCTACGTAGTTTTCTCCCACTGAAAGCCAATAATAACACAAATGCGCCCAACCACTTTCAAAACATATCTCAGAATGAAATGCTGTAAACGCTTTCGCTAACAACGAAGTACCACAAACCGTTATATCGTTGCAAGCACGAAGCTTGATTCGTAAACGAACGTAATAGGTGCCTTGGAGCCTCGGTAAAGGCGGCCGTTAACAAATGGGCTGGCATTGTAGTGCAAAACAAAAAAAAAAAAAAAAAAACGAAAGTAGTATAAGGGGAAATTACATGAGTACATGAGTTGCAACATGTTGCAAGAGGTGGAGCAAATTTCATGTGAATCAAATAAATTCTGTAGATAATTTGATTATAAAGTAGAAAAGTTTAGAGCAACTAAAAATGTTGATTAGTGCAAAATGATTTGAAAACTTATATTTAAATTAGAAAAATGTGTAAAGAAATTTTGTAGCCACTAAAGCAACTGATTTGTGTGGGAAGATCATAATACATCAACAGAATTATTGTAAGTGACATTAGGGCATGTCTTTTATTGTAAATATTTACTTAGGGTTCACATGCTAGCTTATTGCCAATTGGTTGTATCAAAAATACATATGTGGAAAAGCTACACACACACACACTCACACACACTTTCATAGGGGCAAGCAATCAACCACCAACAACTTTAGCTACCTTTAGGGACGTATGTGAATTTTATACATACATTTTGACTAAACAAAAAGTTTCGCAGATAAATAATTTACTGAAAATAAAAGCAACAACTACTTATATAACCTTCATTTACGCCTAGTGCGCCTAAATGCATGCTACACACTTGCCAATTCTGCAAGTCATTGTTGTTGCTGCTGGAGTAAGGGTAGCAACAGAGATAGAAAATTGCAAGAAAAAAACAGCCACAATATTGCAGTTGCATTTTTATTAACTAAATGCTAAGCAGATGTGGGAGAAGTAGGAAAACCGTGGTGGAAAAAGAGCGAGAAAGCAATTATTTTTGAAAATTAATTTAGCCAAAGCAAACTACCAAACTGCCAAACTCCACAACTCCTCAAACTTCAGTTTGGTTGCGAAAATTGTTGCATAATCGACATGTTTGATGTAACAATTGCATGCAACGGAAACTGAAAGGATGTGAAAATTGAATTGAGTCACTGTAAACTACACTGCACTAATGTTACAAACGAGCAGGCTCTCACTCACCAACTATTACACTAATTCACACTCTCTTTCTTTTTTCTCGCTCTTTTTCTCTCCTTCTGTCTATCTGCATCTCTTTGACAGCTAGAGAGCTTTTTAACTTTTGTAATTGCTGCGCTTGTGCTCAGTACCACGTGATAATGTTGCTAGGCTCTCGTCATTCGTTGGTGTTGGTTTATATAAGGACTACTACTACTTTTTGCCATACGCGTTTCAACTATATACTTAATGTTATTTACCCCACAACGAAAATGTAAATCAAAACAAACGAAAATTGCATTTTTATTACATTTATTTCCTATTCAATGCAAGCGTGAGAGAAACACGCGCCATTAGTAAAGCAGCTGTGTTAACAGCGGAATAACAGCGCGATTACAGCGCCAATAGTAGTTTAGCAGATAATTACAGTTCAGCAATATTTGTATGTGTTTGTGTAAGTGCGAGTATGATTGATTTGTGGTGTGTGCGTGTGAGCTGGTGGGGGAAAAAATACGTGTGATTTAATTCGATTTAAAAAGTTCAGATATAAGTTTGGTTAGTCTACGAAAAGCTTTAAGACTTATGACGACTGCAGGTTGCATTAAACTTTTAGCATTTTTAAAACAAAATGCGAGTAAAAGGAAAATTCTCAAATCGGTGTTGAAATGTTCAAAGGCTTAACTGATTACAGGATTAGCAAACAATTTAAATGTTAACGGAGATTATTCTAAGCAGATCAATTTTTGTATAGTCTTCTAAGACACCTAAATTTTTAAAAAAAAGCTCAAACATTTCAAGACTATATCTGCTTGATAATATCTGCCTTGAAAATAAACATGAGTATACCTAAGTGCGCTACCTACTTAAGTAGGTACTTAGTTGTAGTATTATTAAAAATAGTGGTAGAAATGAGTTAAAGTGAGAGCGGTAATAAGGAAGAGTTAGTGAAAACAGTAGTAGTACTTAGTTTGAGCATTAGTAGAATAGCAGTAGAAATTGTTAAAAAAATGTAGTAGTAATAAGTAGTAGTAATAACAAAAGTGACAGCGGAAAATTGCAGTAGTAATTAGTAGTAGTATTAATAAAAAAGGAGTAGAATTTAGTAAAATCAGTATTAGTTATTAGTAGTATATAATAAAATAATAAAATAGGAAGAGAATTACTAAAATAGAGGTGCAAATTAGTGAAAATAGTACTAGTACATAGTAGTAGCGCTACTAAAAATAGTAGTAGAAATTATTAAAAAATGTAGTTGTAATTAGTAGTAGCTTAAGTAAAAATATTAGTGGAACCTTATAAGAAAACAGTGCTTAAAACTCGCTCTAATCTGATTCGAAATATTTAATTAGTGAGAGAGGCGTAGGTCGCTTAAAGCATAATATTTTTTTCTTTTTGTTTTTTATCAATATGCGAAAATCATTTAATTAAAGTAACTAAACTTATAATTATGCTAAAGATTTATTGTGGGGTGATCTTAACAACACCACTTACATTTTTTTTTTTTTGCATACATAGCAAATTTTAAATATTAAATTTGCTGCCGTTAGCGGTGATATTCCACCGACAAAGCTTAGTTTTTTTTACAAAATATATTGAAACCCCCTTTAAGGTTTACGCAATAACTTAATATCATCGTGCTCTCTACTGCATTAATTTTTTAAGTATAACTTCATACCTCAAAGTTGCAATGATCTCAGAATAAAATTTCAAGTCAAACACAGTTTAGGCATAGACGTAAACTTATTTACTTCACAAATGCTTCCTTTTTCACGGAATCATTATCCTCCACATGTGTGAACTTTTATATCGTGGATGAAACTGGTACTATGTAAATATGTCTATTTATACAATACTACTACTACTACAACTACAACTTCTACTACTACTAATTACTACCATTATGATAACTACTAACTACTACTATCAATTGCTACTACTATTTTCTCTAATTTCTACCATTACGTTTGCCAATGCTACTACTAAAAACAATACTATTTTCATTCATTTCTATTACTTTTTTGCTAATGCTACTACAATGATTATTACTATTTTTACTAATTACTATTCCCTTTTTTATTAATTCCTACTGCTACTAATCTTATTACTTATTACTACTACTATTTTTATTAATTTCCTTTACTATTTTGACTTATTCTGCTACTAACTAATACTACTTTTTTTAAACAAATTTCTGCTACTATTTTTAGTAATTCTATTACTAAGTACTGCTGCTATATTTACTTCTTCTTTACTTGTTACTACTACTATTTTCACTAACGTTTCCTAATTACTACCACTAATTTTACTAATATCTCTTTACTTTTGCTAATGGTACTACTAATTACTAATACAAATTTTTAAAACTACTCTTAATACTTTCTACTGCTGCTTTTACTAATCCTACTACTAATATGCACATGTTTCAATGGTATATTAGAAAGTTCATAGCTAACTTTTATCGGGGTTGCCACCTGTTTGAAAAGTCAGATTTAGAAGTTTAGTTAAACTATATACAAGTTATATGAGATATATTATATGAGATATTCTGATCGTCTCGGAGAGGAAAATGACTGCAATCTGATTGTAAAGCCGAATTTAATTAAATTATACACAGTTTATACGAAATAGTAAAATATGGGTGACAAATCGTTCTAAAAGAAAGTTGGAGGCATATTTTGAAGAAGGTTTCCACCTTTTTTAAAAGAAAAAATTAACTATATCGAAACACACTCCCATAAAATATTAGTATATGGGTGCTAAACGGTTCGTCTCGACGAGGTCCAGGTTCATATCTATAATTTAGATAGGATTGCCATGTGTTTGACGAGCCAAATTTTATTAAATTATGCACAGCTTATATGTGAAAGACTCTGAAATGCGTTTTCTGGATACATATGTTAAGGGCAACAGCTAAAATAAAAATTTGGGCAGGATTACGTATTTGGCGGCGGAGTCGACATATTTCCAAAAATCATATTTACAGTTAAATTTAATTCAAATGCAAAAAAAAAGTATTCGCAGCATACTTGGATTACATTTTAGTTCTTTAATTGGTGCTGCAGCCGAGATATATTTAAAACCCGTATTTTGGGCCCGATTTGATTAAAAATCCAAACATGTGTTAGCCACATAAATAAAACTATATTATTCGAAAAGTGTCGCGAATATTTCTAAAAGTCATATTTAAACTCCGATTTCATTCAAATCCAAAAATATAAATTCTTTATTTGAATCGATAGGTGGTACTGGAGCCGGATCATAATCGCATTCTCTCAATTTGAAGGGTGTAGCGAAGTGCGCTAATATAAAGCTAATAAATTTAGAGCATTAAATGTATAAGACTACTTTTGTTATTTTTAAACTTAATTTTTTTAATAACAATAATAGAAATTTAGAATTTTCAAAAAGTCAGTGATTATTTATTTTTTTTTTAGATCTTTGGTTCGGCCCCAATAATTCGTTTTCTACAATTAAGATTATGTGAAATTTTCCTTATCTGATAACCTAAACCATTTGTGAATTTCTTCCTCCATTCTGCTGTGTGTTAGCACTGGCATTTCGAAGGGGTTTTCGCAAGAGTTCTTAGTTTTTTGCTACACGCCTCTGTGCAAACACAATGCGCCAGTCTACCTATGTAAATGCGTTCGCCACTTTAGAACCAAAATGCAGTGACAGCTACCACAATCTAACCCAGCGCAATATTTACTGCACTGAATTTGTGTAATTAAATAAATAATCTAAGCGAATTAACCAGTGCATGACTTTGCGAACTATGCAAAGAAAAAATCACTTTATTTTACTCATCAATCAAACTCATTTTTAGCAGTACAAAAATTTGAAAATATATCGCTGCTGTGTTAAACTGTTACGCTCAAAATGTAAACCATTAGAGTGTTCAAAACGCCCACATGAAATTTCTGTTAAATAAACTGTACACTTAAGAGCTTAATTTGTGCATTAAGTGCATTTGTACTTGAAATACTCGTGGTAACGTGCACAGCATTTGGCGATGGCGATGGTGATGGCGATGGCCTTGTACGAAGCATTTGTGTACATAATATGACCCAGCTGTCAACTGGATAGTAACAAACAAATGGCATTCAATAGCCATAGATATATGATAGCAGTTATGTAGGTATGTACGCGAAACCGGAGTGTCCGTGTTATGTGAAGTAGATGGGAAGGATATCTACATACACACGTACTTTGGCGAGAATTTCAAAAAGTGTGCATGCATGTAGTTAGTTGTGTTTGCACAGCTGATGCACGCGTGCACCGAACACACCCCTTTAAATAAGGCATTGGCTTTGGAAGAAACCGCTAACGAATAGGTGTGTGTGTGTGCGTGTGTGTATGTGTAATGAATATATAGGATGCGACTCTCCGCAATTGCTTTCTAGTTGACGTAGGCTCTCTTTCTCTCGACTTGCTACCGCATTGTTAACACATGCTAGCTCTCTACCGCTCTGCCGCTCTCTGCGCTGTTAAGCATTCGTACGGAAGTTCGTGACGTTTCGTCCTTTTCTGTAACAGTTGCAAGCTTTCTTACCACTTGCTTCTACTGACACAAATATAGCGCAAAGTATGGTTGCGCTGTTACATTGCACACATTACGGCTGTTATGGCTGTTGCAGCGCCGTTCCATACATTACACATTTGGTTGCATTGCCATTTGCAGCAGGACGTCTGTGCAATGCGCGAGTGAATGGTAGAAAAGGGTAGCATGACGTCAACGTGAGAGTGGCGTGTGGCTATTAATGCTGTTGCACAAAGTTCGTATCATGAATTTCAGTGTTGCGCTGCACTTGGTGGCATGTTGCACGCCACTTGCTGTATGTAAGCCTTGCTCTTTTAGCCATTGTAGCTTGGAAGTTTGTGCAATTTTTGTTGGCGACTTGTTCTGCCATTTGGTTGATAACAAAAAAAAAAAAAAACAAACCAAAGCGTAAACTAAGCAAACAGCTGCAACATCATGCATTTGTGGCAGTTGTGTCACCAAGCCACTCGGCGTGAGGTGGTGTTGCCAACAAATACAACAAAAATGTTAAATACTATTTTACTTGAATTGGAATGAGACAAAACGCTACCGTAACATTGCAATACGGCAACAAAGCCAGTTAAAGCCCCAAACAGCCACGCGCAACGGTAAATGGCAAGTAGCAATGAAGCAGGGCAGGCTATTCACGGCATGCTGTATATTTCTGTTTGAATGTGTATATGTGTGTGTGTTTGTGTGTGTGCGCGCGTGGCATGATAAAATTGCAATCCGTTGCATACAATTTCAGTTTACACATGCACCATTTCGCTTGCATATTTCAGTTGAACGTGATCGCTCCGCCAGTAAGGACACCTACTGTTGCAGTGCAGTGCAAAGGCAAATTTGCAATGCCAAACATTTCCGTTGTAATCAATTCATACACAGAGTGTAATAATAGTGTAGCTAGTTACATTTGAAGAATTTTTTATTTTTGTTTTTTGATAAAAATTACATAGTCAGTTAATAAATATCGCATTAAAGAAAGAAAAAAAAAGAAGCTTGCAAATTGCAAGTGTCGTAAATGCAAGTGTCGCGTTGTTGCCTACTCCCAGTGAGATGAGTGTTGACAGTCGCCTGCAAACGAAAAGCCGAAAAGTGTAAGCGCCACACATTAGTGTGCTAGTTAGTGTCTTGTTTTTTTTTAACAGTGTCGGACTAAGCAGAGGATTTTTGCACAAAGCTATTTAAGAGATAAGCTGCTGCTGCCAAGTCCGGTACACGACGTCTTGTGTTTGCCAAGGTGTCATAGGCGTTGTGAAGTTAAAGGTTTGTGCTGCAAAAATTGCTCGCTGTTAGTATGCCGGCTTTCACTTTCGCTCGCTAGTTGTTAGTCGTTGTGGCACAGGCGAATAGGCTGCTAGTTATTTACAGAGATAAGACGGCAGATGGGTGCTTTTTGTTTGCAGTACATTGGCGCTTTATTATTTTTGTATTTATTTCTCATTATGTATTTATTTTTGTATTTCACTTTTATAAGATAATCTTTTTTTAAGTGGCACATAATCTGCTTTTCGTTACCATAGCAACCTAATTGGTGGCTAGTAGACGTTATGCCGCTTCCAGTGAAATTACTGTGCTACTTGGCATACATGGCGTATGCGTAATATTTTCGTAAATAGTTAAATATGTAGGTAATTTTTGTGGCATAGTAGTAGTGAAAAAATATATGCAAGCTTTCAGTTAATAATTTCTTATATTAAATTAAAAAAAAGTAAATTAATATTAAATAGAAAATTTGATGTAATTCTGTATCAAAAAAGTATTCTCTGTGGAAATCAAAAGCAAATACCTTCGCACATTATGTGAACTGAACAAAATAATATAAGGTCATTTTATACCAAATCGTCCAGGCAGTTGGTCAGGCTTTTTTTGCATGAGATTTTTTTATAGTTTCTACATCAGTATTTCTTTTGGTTTGCTTGATTTGAGTTCTTTTGTCGTGGAGAATTTTTGTTAATTTGTCTAAAAACTCGATTTCCAATTTTTGAAAATGCCACAACTTTGCGGAAAATTTGTTTAAACTTTTAACAAAAAGCAAAATATTAACGGGAAAATGGCACTTGAAGTTAAAAAAATTATAATTCATTTAAACAGAAATGTCAAAATTTTTGGGCTGAAGTTCATTTGATTTTTTGCACATTTGAAAGACGCTCATGAAAGAAAATTTCCAAAAATTTTCTCAACTTTTTCTCATAATTGTCTCTTCTATAATGAGCAATTTTTGGCGAAATAATGACATTTGTTATAAACGAAGCCTAAAATTACTAAGTAATTAACACTATGACTTTAAAACATCATAATTGCCAAATAACGAATTTGGGCTAATAGATAATTTTATTTTCTTTAAACACGATATTATATTTTTTCCTAAAAATACCATCTTTTGGAAGGACCTTTCACCTAAAAACAGAAAAAATTTTGAAAGATCGGCAATTTTTTCGCAAAGTTATAGCATTCGAGTTTTAAGTAAAATTTTCAAAAATTCCTCACGACGAGAGAACTCAAAATCGAGCAAAAACAAAAACTATGTGTCTCATAGATTTCGATGTAGAAATGATAAAAAAATTTCATGCAAAAACAAGGACCTGATTCCAATTGCCTGGACGATTTGGTAGAAATTACCCTATATTTTTAAGTCAATAGGAAACTAAATTGTATGCACAACATACATACATCCATCGAAAAAAATACATATCACATAATAGTCTAGTTCTAGAAAATTTTCTCTGCGCGATTACAAGTAAAAAAATATTTTATTTATGTAGCCAAGTTACTTTATTTGGTATGTTTGTGTGAATTTAATTTAGGACATTAACTTAAGGTTAAATTAAAATACCAATAAATGAAAAACTAAACTAACAGTAGAGCATTAAAAAAACCATTAATAGTTCATTTGACTTCGGTCTCCATTTGTGATAACTTCGTTGATTAATTTGCCTTATCTATGAGGATTTGTTGGCTCTTTTCTGGAATATTTCCCCCCTATAATGTCAAAAGTTCCAAATGTAGTTGAGGTATTAGGTTATTACCTTGTCAAGTAAGGGACTCTAGTAATAAAAACATAGAGTGAGCATAAAAAAAATTTCGAAGTACGTGGGTTATTTTTTGAGATTAGTCTATATGTACATATATTAGGGTGAGCAGAAAATCAAATTTTTCAGAATCAACAGCAAAAACATAGTTCATATAAAAATTTTGGGTCAATATCTTTGGCTCGCTCAAGTCAATCAAATATCGAAGCGTTCAAAAAAATTAATTTTTTTTTTGGAAGTAATTGAATTTTTTATTCTCACCCCCAAATATTTTATTAATGTCCAAAACTTACAATTTTTATTTAACTAAAATAAAATATATATTATAAACTATTAGTCGTACTTAATGTCAAGCAAGGTCGATGTCAGCTCAGAAAAGAAAAATCAAACTCTTTGAGCTTGGACGAACTGAAGATATTGGGCAAAAGCTTTTGTCATTTGATTTTATTTTTTGGAGCATAATGAATCATATTTTTGTTGTAAGCAAAACAAATTCTAAAAAAAAAAATCAGATATTCAACCCATCCCAATATATAAACAACTTTTGTGAAAAAGTTTTCGAAAAATTAAATTATAGTTGATATTGTATGTGACATTATAAAAACACAACTAGCTGAGATTTATTTTGCGCTTCTATTAAAATTTTGTAATTTCACATATTATTTCACATTTATTATTCAATATGAATAATAAAAAAATTCTCCTTATTTTCCTTGAGGATTGATTGGAGTTAGTTTGTATTATCTTTTGCCATTTTTAAGTTTCTGAATGTTTAGAGATTTACTTTAAATGCGAAGTTTGTAAAAGTAGTTTAAGAGTTATACCTATTTACTCTAAAGTGGGTGATGCCACGCCCATTACGAAAGAAATGGTAACCCACAGATTGCTTTTTTCAACTCGATCTTGTAAATATAAATTTTTATAAATTATTGCGATATGAGGAGGTGCGTGGGTTTTGCACGATTTCTACAGTTTTTAAAATTGTGCTTATTGAGTTGAAGGGTAAAGAGCACGCCAAATTTTGGTAGATCTGGGTTAGTTGGTTTCGGAGATATACATACCAATTTCTCTAAAGAGGCCCATTTTTCAAAACTTTTTTCTTCCACATATGCCTTACTCCAAACCAATCATTTACATGAAGTTTGAAAAAATTATCTTCGGTAGTACTGAAATGTCACCCTCTTTTCAGTTTCATAAAACACCGTAATGTGGGCGTGGTTATTAACAGAATTCGTCCATTTTCAACACCAACATACCTCCAGGCAATATGTGAACTAAGTTTTGCTAAGATATACCAATATTTTTTCTAGTTATCCGATGCATGGGCGGACGCATAGACAGACAGCCGTAGCTTAATCGATTTCGCATTTCACTCTGACTTCATAGAAAAGCGACAAGATTGTAAAAATTGTAAAGGAAACCTGGAATTCATATGTCGAATTTCTACGTTCTGAGAACGTTAATCTTTTTTGTTCGAAAATATTTGACAGGCAGTCACTGGCTCAATCAAAATAGGCGACTCCCATATAAAATCAGTTTAACTTTTTTGGGGTAGATAGTAGACCACCTAAGTACTTTCACGCTATGCACTGTAGTATTTTATACATATTTTTTAATACTTATTCTCCATTCGCCTTACGACATAAAGAGGGGACTCACAATTTAAGTTTTTACAGTAAAATTTGCGCGATGACAATTAAACTAGGAATTAATAAATAAATAAAAACTATGCAACTTGATATGCACGCGCGTCGTCGCGAATAAAACTAGAAAATTTAATTTCGGCATTGACAACTCAAAAAATATAAAAAACGTAGCAATAAAAACCGAACTATTTATCAAATTAAACGTTTAACCCAAAATCGTTGGAGTGTTGTAGCAACAACAATCAACTAAAGGTGAGTTTGAACTTAACATTTTTAATTGTAATTGAAAATTGTAAATAGAGTTTTGAAAATAGAAAATGCTTTTTAAATAGATAAAAGAAAATGTATTATGTTTTAAGACCTTCGCCGAAATATTTCTTAAACTTTTTTCAATTTATGTGAGCTGAATCGATTTAAAAATCTCTGCAATAATGAAAGTTTTTATAAATGTAAATAGTAGTTATTTTGAAATATTTTTTCAAAAGAAAACCATTTGAAATGGTAAAATAGTGTAAGTTTAAAGTTGCCTAAACATTTGTTCAATGGATTCCCTTCCGACAGTAATCAGATTTGTGAAAAAATTGGAACGCGAATGGGTGTATTTGCAATTAGAAATAAAAAGGGCGTGAGAATGTATTTTCAATCTTAAAAAAAGTGTCGATGACAGTATTAAGACCGTCATTTTTATGATTCCATTGAAAAATGTTTCAAATAGTTTTATGCAGAACTTTTCCTCAAAAACTGTTTTTGGATCTGGGATTAGTATTTTTTAATATTTAAAATAAAATAATTTTTAATTACAAAAACCCATAGTCAGTTCAGCTCAACAAAATCTTTAGATTATTGCGAAATATTTTGGTTGCTGTCTGAAAATATATTGGGTTTAATAATTTCGATGGAAAAACAGTACCAAGTTTTTTATGGGGAGTCATACGCCCTAACCAACTTATTCCACAAAAAAAAAAAAAAACCAAAAGAAACCAAAAAAAAACCATGCCTCTCTATTATTTTTCACGAACATTTCATTTACAATAAAAAAACCTTGTGTTCAGTACTTTGAGAGGCAAATCGTTGCAAACATTTTCCATATAATAAATTTTATAAAATCCTTATAACTAGCAAATACCCTGCGTACTTTGTTATACCTCCAAAAGTACATAATAAATTTTATGTATTTGTTTACTAAAAAAAATTTATTTAAAAAGAAAAAATATTAAAAAGGATATAAATATGGACATTAAGGCGTATCGCCAATGAAAGTCGCGGTTTTTCTGCCAGAATATAAAATTTATTATTATATTTTATTAACCAAATAAAAAAGTTGTGTTTAAAAATATTTAAAAATATTTTTCAAAGGAAACACAATAATGAGATTTACGAAAAAAGCGGACTTCCACCGTTTTTTTTTTTGCAAAGGTATATAAAGTCAAGCTTTGACTGAGTTATTTAAGTTTTTCTAAATCAATCTTCAAAAAATTTCTACAGATTTTTGATATATATTTATATAATCTCAGGTGATTTGATTTTTCAAAATATTAAAAAAAAAATTGATTTTCACTCCAGCTCACCAAAGTTTTCACTTTATTGTGAAATATTTTAATTGCTGTCTTAAATATAATCAATTTTATAATTCCGATGAAAATAAAGTACAGATTTTTTTATATGCACATTCTTCAAGATCTTAAACAAAATAAGTATGACACTATATTTTGCAACACTTTTATTTTTAAAAACAATTCTTGAAATTGATACAGTAGTCTGAGACAATGGTTTGTTACTAACATTCTCCATATAATCAATTTTTGAGTATAAGTATATTTATTTCTATATTCAAAAATAAGAGTACAGACACACAAATGGCAACTCCTTTCTACTTTGTTTTTTTAAATACCTTTTTAACATATAAATACATCTAAAGTAGTTGCAGAAAACTTATCAAATTAGATTATTACTAAAAATACTTAAATTAACACATTTGAAAACCTGTTTGTTAAATCTCTGTATGCATTCTGCTGCATACTTTTCGGCGGTCTGTCTCGAAATATGTAAATAAAAATCAGCTGGTGTAGCGTAAACTTAATAAAATACTGACGGTATTCACGGTGCTGACTTAAATCACTCATTTCATATGGATCACTCTGTTAATTTAAACACGAAAACTGCAATTTGAACGATTTGAACCAGGTCTGCATTTAGTTACTTAAATGGTGACAATGTGAACGTAGTATGCAATGACAAAAATTAAATCAACCCTATTGTGATAATTACTGAGCCTAAAACTATGCCGCAAATATATAATTCAAACGCGTTAGAAATGTAAAAAAAATAAAATAATTTCGTATATTCATATGTATATTAGGCCAGTATACATATATTTATCGTATATATTTTTCAAATTATGAATTTTGTTGCAGGATATTTTCGGCGCCGTAATTAACACAATAGTGATGAAATACATTTTTTTGATAGCCTAAAAATAGGGCTGTTAAAAACTTTTATAGAGTGATATTTTTATGCAAATTTTCGATTAACAAATCAGTTAATCCCTATTTCTTATATTATTTACTAGCGCAATTTGAAAACCCATGCAAAATTTATCAGGCGTATCCACTAAAAAAAATTGGTGCCACTGAATGAATGTATTAACCTTTAAACCATTAAATACGAAGTTTCAAGTAAGCCTTTCAATTAGTTTTTTATGCTTTTTTTTTAAATGAATTTCGTGTTATCATCAAATATTATTTTTTACGCAAGAAAACACCTGCAGAAATAAAAGCGAAGCGTGATAAACATTTCCCAGACTCTTCACCATCAGCTAGAATGATTTACAAGTGGATTGCAGATTTTCGGTATCGCCTTGCTCGAAAAATTTGCGTATGAAGAAGCTATCCGCAAGCTGGGTGCCGCATTTGCTCATCATGAACCAAAATGCACTGGCTCACACTTCAATGAAATCAATGGCAAAACGAAATGATTTAGGCTAAGCATTTGCCTCCTCATTCTCCGTGCTCTCGAGATTTGGCTCCCTGCGACTATTATCTGTTCCCAAACTTGAAGAAATGACTCGTTGGTAAGAGATTTTTTATGAATTGAAGAAGTTGAATTGGAAACTGAGCTCTATTCTCGAGCCTTTGTAGCAGCCTACTTTTTGGAAGGCATCAAAAAGTTTGAATATCGTAGGACTAAGTGCATCGAGATTAAAGGAGACTATGTTGAAAAGTAAAATGAAATTTGGCCGAAAAAATATTGTTTCACTATTTTTGCACGGACTTTTCAAATTGCCCTCATATGAAATTAGAATTATAAAAGTGGAAACCTGTATCAAATGTATATGTGTATGTTTTTAACTTATTTCACCATTTGCTTCAGCTTTATTTTCTTAACTCATTCTCGGCCGTGCCCTAAGCATGAAAACGATATGCACACCTTGAGTGTATGTAGATTACCGCCACTTGTAACGTTTTCGCAAACGAAGTTGGGCAAACACTTGAAATCATACGAGGAATATTAGTGAAAGTTTGGGTAAAAGATAAACCGAAAGAAAATAGTTGTAATTACACTAACCAAGTCCTTCTTTCAAATAAACCTAATGAAATTTTCAGGCAGCAGAAGTATTACGGCATAAATTTGATTGCTGTGGGAAGTGCAACGTGTCGTATGAGTTACATTGAGTGAGAAATAATTGAATGACTTTGCAATTTCTTACAAACGCGTGCCAATATATATCTGCTTGCTCTAAAATGCCTTGCTTAAGTGTCCTAAGACTGCAAATACAAACGTAGGCAATGATTTAGAGATTTTTTGTTTTTAATTAACTGAAAAATGCCTAAAAGCATAAGTGTCGTTTGAATTGCTTTTTTCGATGTCCATTTCCTTCAGCAACATGTCGCTTTTGTGAGCAGGCCAATATATACATACGTAGTACATAAATAAATACTCAAATGTGTGCAGATAAGTGAAATTTTTCTTTATAAGTGTAGACATTTCTCTCTACAGTTTGCTAATAGAACATTTTGAGTGCATTTAGTTTCTTTGCTAATAGCAATTAATCAATTAAAACTGAGTACCAAAGACTGGCTAAGTAATTTTTTGAAATTTGTACGAAAACCAAGGTATGTAGTTAATTTGAAGAATTAAGGTGCCTTCAAATTGAATACCACTGGTTCACAAATGTCTGTTAAATGAAAGTCTTTTTTATACTAATTTTGGGTGGCTGAACAAAAACTGAGCTTCATTTATTTTTTGAATGAAGCGTCTTCGAGATATAGTATGAACACCGTTTGAAGGGTACATTTAACTGCTTTAGGCTGGCATGTCCTTTGAGCAAATTATAACAGTTTGTTTTTTTAGTTACTGGCGTCTAAATGCAAAAAGTAAGAACATTTTCGAGTGTTAGTTTTTATTCACTCTTTTTAGTGAATAAGCTTTGCAAAACAGAAATACTTAAAAGTCTCATATTAAAAACGAATTTCGTTAAAAAAATACAAAGTATAAAAAAGCTTAAATTGGGCAGAAAATGTTAAAGTTATGTCAAACTAAATAAAAGCGACCGATTCTAATTTTTTCTACATTCCCTTTTTCAGTTGATAATCTGCCAAAAACAATGCTCTGTACGGCATCGGTCTTAGATGTGGCAAGGTGTATCTATAAAATAGGGTAAAATGCAATCGGTGAGGACAGCATACCTATTAAATTTGTTAAAATAATTTTACTAAACATCTTGCCAACTCTCACCCATGTGATCAAGCACAGTGTTACCGCTTCATGTTTCCCCGAAATGTGGAAGGTTGCAACTGTGCTACCGATTGCTAAAAGTAGGCACGCATGCTATCCCTGTGATTTTCGTCCCATAAGCATTTTACCTGCACTCTCTAGAGTCTTTGAATCTCTAATGGCTGAACAAATTTATGGTCATTTAAACAGATTTTGTTTACTATCACCGCCTCAGTCTAACTTTAGAGTTAATCATAGTTGTTCCATGGCTCTTATTAAAATTTTGTATGACATAAGAATACCTTTTGACCAAAACCAACTGACGTTATTATGCCTGCTTGACTTTTCTCAGACTTTTGACTCTGTGGACCATAACATACATACATTACTGTGGACCGTAACATACTTTGCTCAAAATTAAAAAAAGAAATATTTTGGGTTTGGGGACTATGCAGTGCGTATCATGAAGCTATTTGGTAGGTAGCACTGAGCGTGTGAAAAATGGTGGACAATTCTCTAGTCTTAAGCCACTGCTAATGGGTGTGCCGGGTGATATTTTTAATACTTGTCAGCATGCTCATATGCATGCGTATGCGGATGATATATCACTCTATATGTCGGGAACTATTGAGCAAACCGATAGTCTATGCTCTAAGCTTAATGTTGATTTTTTATCCATCTCACTTTGGGCGTCTAAAAACAGTCTCTGTCCTAATAGTAAAAAGTCGTATGTCCTTTCCACATCTAAAAGTCGTATAGATTTCCCCGATATTCCGCCCCTATACATAGATGAAAAGAGTCTCAAATTTCTTCCTAAGGTCACAAATATGGGTTTTATCATCAATTCTAGTATTACTTGTGACTATCATGTAAACTCCATCGTAAGCAAAGCGTATTATAGCTTACGAAATTTAAGAATATCTGCAAATTTTACTCCGCTTAAAATTAGGAGAAAGTCTGCCGTACAATTAATTTTACTAATTACACTGCGTAACAAAAAATTAAAAAAAAACGTGCGGTCATGATTTTGTTAATAGTTTTTATTAACATTAGCAGGCTCGCGAACTGTGTTTTTTTATTTTTTTGGATTGGCTCTAGTTTTGGAGATAAACGAAACTTAAGAAATTAATTAATTTATGCACAACATAAGTGGTCAGTATGCGTGGACTTGAAGATGGTGAATTTTTTATTGGGCCCACAAAGTGGGTATGCTAAATACCCCTTTTTTATATGTTTATGGGACAGTCGTGCAAGAAATGAACTTTGGATTAGAAAGGACTGGCCGATGAGAGAAAATATGGAGGTAGGAGGAACAGCAAATGTGGTTCATGACCAACTGATAAGCCGAGAAAAAATCATTCTTCCACCACCTCACATCAAGCTTGGGCTAATGAAACAGTTCATCAAAGCCATTGATAAGACAGGTGACTGTTTCGAATATGTGTGCAAAAAATTTCCAGTCCTTAGTATGGAAAAATTAAAAGCAGGAGTCTTCGATGGTCCTCAAATTCATACTCTTCTAAAAGACACTGAATTCTTAAACCATATGTCACAAATTGAATCTGACGCCTGGCTAAGCTTTGTTATTGTAGTCAAAAACTTTTTGGGAAATCATAAATCACCAGACTATATAAAAAACTAGGAGCTAAAATGAGCATTCAATTACATTATTTACATAGTCATTTGGACAAATTCCCGGACAACCTAGGCGATTACAGTGAGGAACAAGGTGAACGGTTCCACCAGGACATAAAAATAATGGAAGAAAGCAACGACATCATAGAAGGTCCTACAGAAAAATGTTTTGTATTTTTTTTTTAAATTAATCAATGAAAAGAACGTATTTTTTTTATTTTTGTATTATTTTTAAACAAGCGCACAATAAAAATATAATTAAAATCCATATTGGTATTTTTAACTAGGTTTTTTCGTGAAATATTTAAAAGTCTTTTTCTGAAAAACTAGAGCCAATTCGACAAAACTGATATTATTTTGATAATCAGCGCCCCCAAATTACCCTGAATCGACTTAAAAATCTCCGATCGCAAAATTTTCTTCCACAGTGTTATCTGTACTCTAGAACTAATCTACAGTAAATTGAGTTCTCAATCTGCACACAAAATTGACGTAGTTTTCAATCCTGTTATATGGTATGTTTTGGGACTAGCGAGATTTTGCCATATTTCTGGTTCGAGATCGCAACTTTTGGGGGTGAAATTTCTGACTATCTGAAAGCCAGAAATTGTATTTTCTTATTTCGTCTTTTGCGGAATAAGGAACCTAGTTATCAATGGATATACTAAACTAGAATTCCCAAAGTCTGCACGGATAATTGACGTTGTAGTGCCTAAATATAATTGCCTAACTTCTGCAAGGCTATTCTTTGTCAACGCTATTCGTATATGGAATTCTATTCCAGCTTCTGTTCGCAGTAGTTTAAACAAAAGCAACTATAAGAATGTTCTTTATGAGTATTTTCGTTAATCTATCTATAAATTTAATATCAGTATCTATAGCATAATGATAAGTTTCGCTACCTAAGCACAAATGTACTTGTAATCTAGTCATATATGAATACTGATTGGTTTATAAGTTAAACTTAGTTTTAATATCTTTTGTTACTTTACTTTTACTTTAAAACTGTTATACTATAAAAGATCTGCTTAAATCTTATTGTACTAATAATTTTTTGTCAATAAATGAAACCAAAAATGAAATCAGAAATTTACATTCATACAGATTTGCTAATTAGCAGGGTTGCCACCGTTCTAATAAGTCTTCTTTAATTTAAATATTCACAAGTAATATGAAATATAAAAATTTGTGCATCAAATCGGATCATCTACAAAAAAGGAATGTTTACAGCTATATTTTGAACAGAGTTGCCACCCGTTCGAAAAGTACAATATAATTAAATAAATGCATAAGTTATATAATATATAATATATTAAAATATGGTTGGTAAACCATTGGTATTTTAAAGATAGTTGCCCCCTATTTCAAAGTTGAATTAAATTAAATTATAGTTAAGTTATAATATGTTTTAAAATATGTGTACCTCTGCGTGCAGAAGGTTTTTAACCATAGTTTCAAATGGGGTTGCCCCCCGTTTCAAAAGTCGAATTAAATTATAATATGCACAAGTTATATAAAATATTAAAATAAGGGTATGAAAGATTCGTTTTGTTGAGCAGATGGTTTATAGCTACATTTTGAACAGGGTTGCCACCCGTTTGAGAAATATAATACTAAAAAATGGATACCAAATTTTTCTACTCTGCGAAGAGATGGTCCATTGATATTTCAAAGAGAAATTGCACCTGTCAAAAATTAGAATTATATGAAATTATATTTGGGATATAAGAAATTTGAGAATATAGGTGCCGCGGTGTAGCACGTGCACGCTAGGTCCCGGGTTGCCGGGGACAGAAACATCAAAAATTACAGAAAAAAGTTGTATTTTATAGCGGTCGCCCCTCGGCAGGCAATGGCAAACCTCCGAGTGAATTTCTGCCATGAAAAACTTCTAAAAAAACCACAAATTCTAGGAGAAGTTCGGCCAAAATCGTTTAAGCGGTTGTAGCGCCAAATAAGCAATAAGTTAAATAAATAAATTTGTATGCACCAGACATTGATTCAATCGCTAAATTTAATACAAAATCCATTATTTACATAACTACTTACAATCATAGCGTGACGTGTTGCATGTCACATCAAAACAATTAATATAAATACGCTAGAGCTGAGTATTAATTGCCGTGAAACCCCAATGTATTTTCGAACTTTGATACTTACTGTAAACGACATAAAATAAACAGAAAGGCACAATATATTGTAGTTAATTGTAATATAAACATAGTAATTATTTTAAAATTCTATATTACATTTTATCTAAAGCAAAAGTATGCAGATAAAATTCACACTAAGTGCCTCGTGGCACGCAAATTTTAAAAGCTTATTTTTTTTATTGAAAACAAAAAAAAGTGTATGAATAATGCAGTGTTTTTGAAAACAAAACTAGGAAGGTAATATTGGAAAGAGGTCGACCAAAGAAAAGTACCCTAAACATTAGCAGCAACTTCTACGTCTTTCAGAAGATTTTACAACCGACCGGGCTAATGCCGGCAAGAATGCGAAAGGCAACTGATTACAGTGCGCAATAATTTTGAAGCAATCGAAGATGAATCGGCTTTCATTAGTATTTTCTGAAAGTACAGCTATTCAAATGTAAAAACGTAGCTGGGCATATAAAATATTGCTCGATAAAAGTGGAAAAAATGATTAAAATATATGGAAAATAATTTCGCAGAAGAATTAACCAATTTGAATCCAACTAAAGAACGTTTGAAAAAATTAATTTTCAAAATCGCTTGTGGTTTAGAATGTTCTAGAGAATTATTTGCTGACAAATTTTATTAAGGGCCTTCTAAGGCAAAATCTGTAGGCGAATAAAGCCAAATTCTACCTAGAATAAAATAATAGATAATTCCATATAAAAATTAGATAATCTCTGTTAATTTGCAAGACAGTCATATTTGCTTTGCATTTTCAGTGGATTTGCATGTTCTTGGAATAAAAGATTTGCCGAAGAAGACCCCTAGTAAAATTTTGTGAATCTTAGTTTTCTCGAATATTTTTCTACTCCAGCGACTTTCCACATTGATTTTTTGAGTGTTTCTTGCAGTAAGGGTATAAACTAAATTTTTAAATGTTCTACGAAAATATTTTCCATGAAATTTCACGGTCGTGTATATCTTAACCTTCCATTTTGCTTAAATTTACGTCATACTAATTTTTGCTACCTTTTTTTTTAAACACCATGGGCCGGGACATGGCAATTTTAGTAGGTCATAAAAAAAGGTGTACTTTCAGAAAATACTAACGACAGCTGGCCAGGTTTGGGGCTATCGCACAGTGTTATCGAAGAGATAATTTTTCAGCTCTAAAAGAAATAGAAAAAGTAGAGAAGTAGAGACAAATGTCGAGAAAATGAAAGTTTACTATTGTAAATAAAAGTGGAATCGACGAATATAAAATTTTGATTTATTAAGAAAGAGGTTTAGAAGATTTTAGATTTGAAAATCGTTACCAGGGATATATTTGTTGTTTTTTTTCTGTTATGTATATAAAGTTTGAGCATCGAAGTAAGTGAAAACTGTAGTTAAACGCATGAATTATATGCAAAAGTTTAGTTCCATTTTATTTGCACTGCTTTTGTCATTTCACAATACCCGTAGCGGTATACAAATTTGCAGCTCGTTTCCAATAAGTCCCCAGGACCTCAAATACGACATCCCATAGTAAAATAGCGCATGTACAAAGTGACAAAACATTCTACTTGCAACCAAAGAGTTTCCGACCACAAATTTTCCTAGCGCTAAACGTTAAACATTAAGTTTTAGCGCAGCGCAGCGGCTATTTGTTGGAGGTGAGACGCAACTTTGCGGTCGCGCTGTGAAATTATGAATATCGCCTGCTGCTCTAAGCTGGCAAATAACACAAATAATATTAAAGGAAAAAAATCTGAGAATAGGAGCAACATGCAGTTTAGTCTGCCCGTTTTGTGTGGTGCAAACTATTTTGTACTCGCTGCAAGCTGCGTTGTTGGCAACTTGTAAATATCGATGACATTTAATTTCCGCTATTGTCGGCAACACCAAAGCTCCGCTAAAGTAATGCTGAGGGCAAATGACCGACAATAATAGCGAGCGAAAAACAATTACAAAAGTAAATATATAAGGGTACATAAAAGTAAAAGTTCACAAGTACAGCAACACATATAGAAACCCTGTAGAGATTTTGTGGCGTTGAATATTTGACTTTATAGGAGAGTGATGATTGAGTGTTGCCCAAATAAACTACTCTTTTGGCAAATGGAATAACTCTTGCAAATGGCGTCGAATGCCAGTTAATCCATGCCGTTTGTAGAATAAACATTACAATAATTTGTGCGAAGAATCCAAAAATGTTAAACCGCTACAAGTCGTAACCAAAATCGTTTATATCGGTAATTGGTGATATTCAATGACCGCCATGATCACAAAATTTAACCGTCTGAAGCTATTTTGGTATGATGTTTACAAATCCCGAAGCTAAATATATAAATCCAGAACTAATAGCCAGAAGTGTTAATGAAGGTCGTAGCTCTGGCCCAAATGACAATTAAATGACGCCGGTAATTAAACTAATAATACTATGTATCAACTATATTATAAGAGTTACATGTATTTAAAAAATATCTTTATTGTATTTCTTGAAAATCCGCTTTGTTGCATGGTTTGTCGGTTTCGTAATAATAACCTTCCCGTCGTGTGTAGGAAGTCTGGAATTAAATTCCTTCAGCATTTCTGGGATTACCGCCGATTCGAAAGGCGTTGCTGGAACCAACCCAGGCTACCGTTTTTTAACTCGACGGGAAGCGTGGGACTTCCACAATATTTAGGCGGCCCCACTTTACTCCTCGCCTAGTCTGTCGATTGCCGCTTTGTATAGCTCAACCGATCGAATCGACTGTCATCACAAGCAATCAGCTTTACAGTACCTTGAAACCAGCCTGCATCAGTGCATGAGGGTGGTGATTCAGAGTACTCTTTCTTGATTTGCAGAACTCTACCTTTGCCAAGACGGCATGGAAACACCTTCTTTGGTTCCTGGGCATTTTATCTTTCTCATCACACAATATTTTTTACTTCCCTTTGTGGTGAGATGGCATGTAGACGGAGAATTTGCGAAGCAAGACGTCGGTCCTAGTGTGCGGCTTTCGACGGGTGCATGCAGACTAAATTCTTGGACCTATTGGAGGTCATCAGGTTCCTAGATCTGCCTACAGCCGTACAGGCCTCCCGAACAATTCTGGTTTCGTGAGCAGCATTGGCCTTTGGAGTTCTTAGGCCAGGTGTTGCTAGTTGGTGTGGTTAAACCGGCTGCCCGTTGTGCCGTGTCTTTTTGTGATGTGCAGTTTGTGGCTCCTTTCGGAATTTGTTTGGGAGTGCCGGATTCCCGTATTGGTGTTGATGTTTTGGTAAATTTTTCTTCCATGAAACCCTCTATTGGCGGAGAAAGGGCACGTTCAGCCAGATATTTGCTGCACCCAAATAAGGCTAGTTGGCTCCGAAAATCGCTCGATATCCGAAAAACCCTGCCCGTTCGTGACGGGGATTTTTGTTGGACTTTAGGCAGGTTGATCCTCGGAATGGATCGTATGATACCTTGAACCAGCCCTGAAAGGATAGCTGCGGGGAAAGATGGCAGGGATTTAGATCACAGCTCAAATTAGGTGTCACCACTAAGAGATCCCTTGTACTATTGGGGTGCTAAACACCTACAAGTCGACGGTATGCCGACGTTACGGTGCCGCGTGTGTGCAAGTCGATCACAATTCTCAAAGACACCTGATAACAAAAGTTTGGTTAAATAATTATTTAATTCTTTAATTTATTTCATGTTGGGGGAAAAAATATTGTTGTTCTTCGATGCCTCTATATTAACAAAGGAGTTTCGCCGTGATGGTTATATGAAAGTTATATGAAATTTGGAAATAAGGAGACGAAACTATTCGATTCGCTGAGGAGAACACTTGTGGCATATAGGGGGTTTCATAAAGCCTCTTTTCTGGCTCAGAGCAAAGACAATCGAATGCCAATAGTTGGCATGCTTCATCATATGGAATATCATTAACTTATGGGTCCCTCTTTCGGATTAGAGATTTCACGAAGATCTGAAGAGGTTTTAAATATTTGTGGTTGAATGGAAAATTTGAGCGCTCTAAGCGAGGGACTTTTTAATAAGACGCTTCAAATAAAAAAATATGCAAAGAATGCCCCTAAAGCACTAGAACTTCCTGCATGGTCCTGCCAAATGAATATAAGAGCTGTTCATATAAATCTATTTGTTGTAAGTTAGAACAAAAACAATTTGTAGAATAGAACACGCGCCAGCTAAGCTAAGCAAAAAACAAAAAACAAGCACACGCTGTTGTAAGTATATTATGTACATAGATTATGCTGCTGCGTGTTAAATCCGCTCTGACAGGCGCGCCAAGTGGCGGAAGTCAACCACAACAACTTGCCAGCAACAGTCGAACGTTGCAGCGAAGTAAATTACATAAATAAAAGACGGCAAGCGATAGAGAGAGGACCTCACAAACTGGCTTAGTATATTTTTTGAGTTTTCCGCGAAGAGTGCCAGATTGTTCACCTGCTGATTAAAGTGGCGATGATGGCTAAGATGTGGCGTTGATTTGGCCACCTGCCAGTTGGTTAGAGGCAACTTTCGAAATAGCATAATTTGCGTCGTGGCAAAAGAGATGCAATTCGAGTCAAATGTGAAAAGGAGAAAAGAAATTATTTTTTGAACTTAGCGAAAAGTCCGAATTACAAAGTAAATAAATAAAATTTATATAGTAGCGGTTTTATAAAATGAAAAGCTTGGTCTATTGGGACACATATGTCCCGGCAGACGTTTTCTAATAACTTAAACAGAAACGACGTATTGCAAAGGGCAGAGAGTCAATAAAAAAATATGCCTTAAGTAAATATCAAAAAAAAAAGTCGATAACGCCTCGTATACGTTTCATGACTCTGGGTTCGACCGAGAGCCGTAATCAAGAGTGGTAAGAGATTAGAGCTGTAAAATTTCGAAGGTTTCATTAAGACTGAAAATTTAATTTAATTATTTAATAATGTGTTTATACCAACACTAGAGGGAAGGCTTGTATTTTAAAATGCTAGCAGCTATAAAAGTAACACCGTTATACTACATAACTTCAAATATAGACAAAAAACCACGATTTTCGCGCTTTTAGCCTAGAACATCTCGAAAATCTGTCGTTATGGCCAGATTCTTGCTCAGTACATCAAACCTTTCGGAAAAGTATACTCTAGTTTTTAGTTCTGGAATCTTGTCGGCCAGTGTAATCAAAATAATGTGTATATATGTGTATAGAACGTTGGACGATTTGGACTTTTTTGCGTTAGGAGCCTGTTTGGCAAACAGGCAGAACTCGTGCCGAAAATAACCCAGAATTTTAATAAAGGGGGCGCTGTGTTCAGAAGTAGTAGCTTTAGACAAATGTTCTCAAAATGGCAAGGTACAAACGTAGTAATCATTTTAAGCAACTATCACAATGACGAAATGACAATCGTCGGCAAAGAGCCGAAGAAGAACGGGCCCTAATCCCTACATCTTGCCCGCGAATGATGAAGTTTTATCGGGAGATTATAAAAGGAGTCGATAGAGCAGATCAAATAGCGGGTTTCTATGATTTAAACCGGAAATCATATATGTCGTGGAAAAAAGTATTTTATCGCCTATTTATAATTTCTCTCGTAAATACGTGGATTTTATATTCAGAACAAAGTACGTCGTCGTTGTCGAAAAACCAATGCACCTCCAAAGAGTGACTGTTTGGTGCGGTTTATGGTCTGGCGGCATCATCGGGCCGTATTTGTTCCAAAATGAGGCCGGTCAGGCAGTTACTGTGAATGGTGTTCGCTATCGTGAGATGATAACGAACTTTTTATGGCCCGAATTGGAACATATGGATGTGGACGATATGTGGTTCCAACAGGATGGTGCCACTTGCCACACAGCCAACGAAACAATGGCTCTATTGCGCGACAAATTCAATGGCCGTGTTATCTCACGTGGTGGCGATGTCAATTGGCCACCAATCTCATGTGATTTGACACTGTTGGACTACTTTCTTTGGGGTTATTTGAAAGAAAAGGTGTACGTCGATAAGCCAGCAACAATTCAAGAGCTAAAGGATGAGATAATTCGGCACATTAACGGCATAGAACCTCAATTATCGGATGGAGGTGTGCCGCCGAGGTCACGGCGGTCATTTGGCCGATATTTTGTTCCATACATAATTGAACCGCACCATGTTATCATAATAAAAAGAAATTACAATAATTTCCAAAATAGATTATGTTTTATTCAAAATCAACATCGGCCCTTAAAATTTAGCCACCCTTATAACAACTGATTTAATTTTTTTCTTCGAAGCAAATTGAAATATTTTGTTTACATTGTATTTGTTTTCGTTCATTGGGAACTGATTTTTTATACTTTCTGAGAGAAGTAGTCTATTGACTTTGACAATCAGTACGCAAAAAACAAAAGAACATACTGTAAATTTTGTTTTTGCTCTATGTAGACCTTTTTCAGTTTTAGTTCAGAAAGTTGCTGTTCATATTAAGAATTTCCATTTCAAATTCAGAATGATCCAATCAAAATTCAGAAAATTACCATTTAAATTCAGAAATTTCCATTTCAAATTCAGAAAGTTACAATTCAAACTCAAAAATTGAAATTCAGTTTAGAAAATTTCATATTCAAAGTACGGTTTGGAAATTTTTGTTGCATAGAAACAATTGTGTCATTGCGTTTTGGTTTTTGTTATTATTTTTTCTATGTACAAAATAAAATTGTGGTACTAAAATTTTTGTATTGTTACCCCTGGTAATATGAAAATAAGAAGTTTCATACATATGCATCTAAATGGAGCTGAAGTCTAATGTTTGAAGCACAATTCCGGTGAACGGCGAATTTTCGCCAGTAGAGCGCCGACGTTAGCACCGTTCGCCCAACAATTTTGAAATTCTGAATTAGAAGTGCAACTTTCTGCATATGAAATGGGAATTCTGAATTTGAATTGTAACTTTCTGAATTAAAAAAAAATCTAAATTCGGAATGAAAATTCTGAACTTGATTTGCTACTCTCAGAATTTGAATTGGGGCTCTCTGAATTTAAAATTTAATTTCTGAATTTAAATTCTAACTTTCTGAACCTTAATTAAAAATTCTGAATTTGAATTTTAATTTTCTGAATTTGGAAGGAAAACTCTGAATTGGAAATGGAAATTCTGAACTTGAATTGTAATTTTCTGAATTTGAATTGCAACTTTCCGAACAAAAACTGGCAGAGGTGTAGTAACATCTGAATTCGCCTTAGTACAAAATTTAAAAATGCGAATCATGCGAAGTTTTGTTGAATCTCGTATCGTTAGGGGTGTTCGAAAGTGGACCTTTCACGAGGATCCTTTCCATTTTGAGATTTATGCAGGGATGTATTTTCTTCAAGTGAGCGTAAGTGACTTGAACAAAAGAGGCAGGGTTTACCAATTTCTTTCGATTCCACATTCGTTTCTGAGGTAAACTGATGATGCCGATTTAAACTAGTACTTTGAAATTATGAAATGAAATTTATTAACAAACTTTATTCTGAAAATTGCTTTCCTCTTCTTAAATTATATGTAGTGCTTAAAAATATTGTTTAAAATAAAAGTAACTTAGTTAAAGTTTAACACTTATTTTTGCTGTAACAAATAGCTAAAAGCAATTGCTTGGAGTGTGCACGAAATATTTTTATCACTTCAAATCCACTGTGCTACAAACTACTATCGCGAAACTGCCTGCTATCTCCATAAATTTAACATTTAAGAGAAGAGTTGCATGGAGTGAAAAAAACTTTTTTGTTACACGACCGATTGCTGCTCTGAGTTCAAGTGCAATTAATTTTCCTTAGCAGCGACGCTGCACTTTTTACACCATTTTTGCCGACAACCCGGTCAGTTGTGAGCAATAACAAAAGCAGTATCGCAACAACAACAACAACAAATTAATAACATGTGAAACGAACACGCTGATTATGTTAATTGTAAGTAAATTGCTGTTGGGTCGCCGGGGTTCTACTTTTAATTGTTTGAAAAATTAAAGTTTTATCAACTATTTTATGTACTTAGTGAACTATAAAATATATTTGAGTTTAAAGGTGGTTGTGTGTTTGTGTAGTGCTTGTGAGCCTGTAGATAAATCCATTAGTGCCGAATTGGCTCGGAAACTGGATAGGAATTCTGATTTAATGTATTTGAAATATTTCAAATATGACTAGTATAATAACTGTTTAATTTTGTAAGCTATTAATTAATAAGTCGTACATTATTAGTATTTGGGGTAACAGATAATTAAGCGAAAATAATTACTGAAGATTTTTTAATTTTTCAAAATAAGTATTACATTTTCAGAAGAGAGGACTTAGCGTATTTTTGTAAAGAGTAAAATTTAAATAAAATTTGCTAATTTACTTTGTTAATTTTATTTCAAAAAAATCAACTGTTCTTCGTTGATAAAGTTATCAGTCAATGTTATCGGGTTCATGAGGATAGTGGGAGGGCGGTTGGCCACGGTTTTCATTTTAAACACCGTAAATTGTTCATAATTTCTATAGCTTAAATCTATAAATAAAAAATCTTCAAAGATCTATTGATCTCTTGATCATTGATTTAAATTCTCATTTCGCATAATAAACATAAAAATAAAATGACATTACGTGAGACGTTCATCGTTTGCTTTATATGTCAATAACTTTCAAAGTTTCCCATGCCAATCAGTTAGTATGGAATAACCCAAAAATGAGAATGAAGAGACCGAAAATGAGAGAGATGAAAATGTACTTCGAGCGGAACGCGCTGCCACTAGTTGGGATTAGAAAACGCGAGACTTGACACCGCAACTTAGGTACCATAGGAAAACATATTGAAAATAAGATATAATTTTCGAATGCCTCAAATAAAAAAGTAAACAGTCCGCCCTTTTCTGTGTCCGAACTACATACGCTAAACTTAAATGTCGAATACACCATATTGAAGATAACATTCAAATTATAAACTAAATGTATGAAATAATAATTTATTGAACTTATTTAAAAAAAAAAACATAAGCAGTACAAAATTTTTTAAATAAATATAAAATAATTGCCAATTACACATTAGCTGATAAACATTTCCCACGTAGGGTGACATCGGTGAGTCAATATTTAATCAGCAGATGGTGCTAGTCATTCCCATGGTTAGTGTCTTGCTGAGTTTATACTTGCCCAGCGCCATCTGTCGCTTAATAGTCGAAATAAAATAATACAATTATTTATCAACAAATAGCACGTGATCGGGGGACCTAATAAATGATTACTTGTGTCGTTTTGTAATTTTGTATTGTATTTGTAAGTGTTAACGATCATAAATAGATTTCTCTTGCGGAAATTGACCCGACATATATGTATCTACATTTATTAAATATGTTATATTTTATATATTGTTACAAAAACAAATTTAAGTAGATTTTATTGAAAGAAACATTGTTTATTGGTTCCAACGGACTCAGTAAACCATTACAATTACGATGATAGCTATCGTTTGATGTGTAACTTTAGGGGCAGTAGTTACCGAAATCGAAACATGTCTGAACCCATCAAGAATTTATGGATGTATAAAAGATGAGAATATTAACGGAAAAAGTTATGCCAACAAATTACATCAAAATTTTGAAGCAGAGTTGTCTAGTTTAATTTTTTTGCTGTTAATAACTGAACGGATTGAATTAAAAAATCAAGAGGGATAAATGTGAATTAGTGAACACAAAATATGAATCATCATGACAATGACACGCCAATAATTTACTGCACTTGGCTGCAAAACTCGCTTGATGCAAAAAATTTGTCGGCCGAAGCGCTGCTGGAAATCACTTGCCCAAGTTTTTTTTGCGGATAAGCCAGAGAACTTAACATACAACAAAATATTACATATAATTTGACTCAAGCTGATACTGCATATCATCAACAGCCTATAGAACAATTGTTGTATGATAATTTTTGTATGGCGAAGTAAAATCTTTAATTTTTATTTTTTTCTCACTGATAATAGCCGGTAGAAATCTTACCTATGATATTTGGCTATTATTTCTGATGTAAATTTGACTGCTAAATCCGAATATGAAAAAAGTAAATTAGTTTTTTCCTAAATGTAGATTTTTTGAGGACTGAAAAAAGGAAATTATAACTATTTCTAAACATAGCCGACGATTTCGAATTTATTTTTATTTATGTAAAGCTAATAGGAAAAATTGTCGATAAACCGCTGAATAGCTCCTAGATTAATAATCTAACTAGAAAACATTGAATATTATAAGCTTTACATAAATAAGAAAGTTGCAATCCGTCAGCTGTGTTCAGAGATAACTATAATTAGGTGACTTGTGCCTTTTTTCAGTTCTCAATTAATATAGATTTAGCTATATCTTTACATTCTGCCTTCATATTTGAATTTTCCGCTAAAATTTATATCAATTTTATATCAGAATTTATACAAAAACAGCGTAGATCAGCAAAATTTTTTAAAATTTTGTACGCCAGGAACGCGTTTCGCAGTCTGTCTTGTGCTCACTGCATTTCGAAGACAGATAGCGCTAATCTCGGAATAAAAATCAAAGTTATTCCAAATGATCGAAATCTTACTAGTTCGGAACCAAAATTTTTTTTCACTAATTCAGATTTTCTCTGGTGGGTAAATATAAATATCTGTGTGTCTGTATGTAATGAAGGGCAAATCCCAAAAGAGATTGAAAATTTATTAATTCTAATAACTACAGCGATTCGATGGAGTAACAATGACGACGTGACGGTTATTGGTTTGCCATAGACCGACGTTCCAAAGTGCACGTACAGATATGAGAATGTAAGCAAGTGATTTATATGATTTGTAGTATATTTTCAAGCAAATTTATAAATAAAGTATGATTGGATAGATGCCTAGAGTACAATATCAAAAGGTTTTACTAGAAACATTCTACTTATATTTTAAATGACAAAGTTTGTATGTTTGTGAGTGAGTGTTTGAATGAGTCTGTGTGTGAGTGTATTATTGCCTTTTCAGGTCCAAACGGCTAGACGAAATTGTACAACATTTTACATTTTTAAAGTTGCCACCCACTAAAAAAGTTATAGTCAATTAAATAAATTAGTTAAATTACATAATGCCATATAACGACTGGATAGACCTGGATAAGATTTCGATAGTCCATTATAAAAGTTACCATAAATCGATTTTTTGTAAAGGAGTTGCCACCTGTTTACTTCAATTTAAATAATGTAATACAAGAAAAACTAAAATTTTTGAGAAAGCGTAATTTAAAAAAAAATGTTGGAGAGGGCTGCCAGTTGTTTAAAAAATGTATCAATATTATAATAAATTAAATCAACTCCATACAAAGTTACATGCAAGACTCAAAAAAGCTCATTTCCCATGTACTTTTGTAGAAGGTTGCCACCTGTTTATATGCTAGTTAAGTTAAGTCAAATAATAAACGACATTTTACAATATATGTACCAAGTAGAAATTAATTAATTTAATTTTTTCAAAAATAATTTTGGAGAGAGTTGCAAAAAAATTACTTAAAATTATAATAAGTTGAAACGAATATTGAAATATGGGTCCCAAATAAAAAAATTTTAAGAAAGCTTTATTTTGGGAATACTTTTGGAGAGAGTTGCCACCAGACTAAAAGGGTATATTAAATTCAATTATTAAGTTAAAGGAAGTATCATAAAAACTTAGTTATGAAAATAGATTTAAGGAATGCTGCCACGTGCTGAAAAGCTTACTAAAATATTACAGTTTTACTCCGAAATGACAGAGTTTATACGAAGATATGTTTGACGAGGGTTGCCACCTATTAAAGAATTTAAATTCAACTAAATTCAAAAGATAGATGATACGGTACAATACTGATTTGAGCTGGAAGAGATTTAGGGAAACTTAGTCTCGCAAAAACTGTCTGGAGTTGCTAACTGTTTGAAAATTACATGAAAATAAGGATATTTCACATATACAATACATATGTATATATATATATATATATATATATATGTATTTACACAAACTTTTTTTCTAAAAGAGTTGCCACGTTTCCAAAATTAAAGAAATAAGATAAGATAACAATTGTTTTTAAGGGTTGCCACCTATTGAATAGGTTAAATTCATTTAAATAAAAGAATAAAGTCAAATATGGCAAAGTTGGTATTACACGAAAGTTTAATAGAAGGTTGTCATCTGTTTAATGGTCAATTTAGTTATATTAAATAATGAAAACACCAAATTTCAAAAAACGTTTTGAAGATGGTTTAAAAATGTAGCAATTACGTGTTTTGAATTTGAATGAAGATTACAGCGCCACTTATTGATCCAACTTTCAAATTCATTTTATTTTATTTATTTGGCTAATACATGAGCTGAATTTGAATAAAATCGGACCATAAATTCGGTTTTCATAGATATCTTAAATTTATATTTTTCATATGTGGTGAATATGTATTTTGAATTTGTAACAAATTTAACGGTAAATATGGTTTTTAGAAATACCTCGGATTCTACCGCCATAGACGTTATCCTGCTTATATTTATTTAATAACTCCCCTTTGCATATGTATCCAGGAAATTCATTTTGATTTGTCTCACTTGTGTAGAATTTAAATTATTTTGGCTTTTCAAAAAGATGGCAACCCTCCTCAACATATCCCTATAAACTTTCTCCTAGCGAAATGTATGGTTTGCCCTCCATATTTTGCTATTTCATAAAACTTGCTTATAATTTAATTAAATTCGACCTTTCAAGCAAGTGATAACCCTCATAACAGTTAGCTTTTGACTTTTAAAAAAGGTGGCAACCCTCCCCCAAGCAAACACACCCGAGCCTAAAACCTTCCGGGGATAGAAATTAATAACAATGCAAAGTTTCAGTTGTTATTGCCCAAAGGTATTTTTGAAATTAAGTCTTTTAGTTTAACCCCATACCGTAAAATAACATTTAACCTAGTGATTTTACTTAATTTACGTTTTTCGGAATTTCGTCTCCAGCGCCAATAAAAAAAATTAGATTGGTGTACATTTTTAATAAATTTGACTGTTCATAAAGGTGGCAACCCAAAAACCTACCCGGAGCAGAAACTAATAAATATGCAAAGCTTCAGTTTTAAAGCAGATGGCAACGCTATAAAACAAAATTTTCATCTAACCCATAGGCTTTACTTAATTTACGTTTAAATAGGTGACAACCTTTTTTTCAAGATATTTGGAAAATAAAGCGTGATACCTACATTGCAATATTTGATTTCACTAATTACTTTAGTGAAATTAAGATTATAAAAGGTGGCAACTTCTTCTAAAAACTGCTTATATGGGTAGCCATGCATCGAACATTACCGAACGCAGAGGGAAGTATCCATTTTGGTCCAGTCGTTTTCAAGTTTTAAGCATCCAAACAAACTGCGATTCATTTTTACTTATATATACTTACTTATATACATATATATAGTACATATGTATATGTAGAATTCAAATTAACAACAATAAGCGCATTGAAGATTACAATTATAGTTGGTGCCGAAAGATCAAAGTCATCACTGCATTGTTCGGGGTTTTTTTTTCACATTCGTCAATTATTTAATTCGGCATATCGTAGAGAATGCAAAAAATGTACATACAACTTACTTAGATATTAACAACTTCTTGCTGTGAATAATCAAGAAAAAATACTGCTGTGCGTCGTTGATTTATTTATTTTAACTTTAACTTTGGCGCCGGTAAGACGCGCGCAACGATCCGTGAAACTGCAGAGAATCGTCGAGTTTTCACCAACAAAGCGCCGCACTTACATAGACGCATAGATATGTACATATATACTTACGCAAACACACTCACACACACACACATAGAGTACACGTGCACACAAAAATTTGCACTTATCCAGAAGCACTGCAGCGTTTTACAAAACCACTTTTACACTTCCATGCCTTAAATATCCGCTTTAGAGCTTTTGTTTGCAAGGCTTTGTAAGTAAGTAGCCAAAGAAAGAGGAGGAAATTGTGTAGACAGTTTTGAGCAGGATATATGTAAATACGAGCACTTACACATCTAAATACATATATGTATATATATATATATGCTTACGTAAGATACGTTGTTACATTTGCATACAAAAGGTGACCCTACAAGAACTTGCTGACAGGATTTTTAGCAATACACCCTCATTCATAATATCAGCACTGACTAAAAAAAAATTACGGTGCCGACGAGTGTCATGATGCTTGGTAAAGAGAGACGCGCAACACGTTAGCTATGGTTGTTCAAATACGAGAATGAAACAAACGAGTTATTCATATTTAGTATTACTGACCATGAGACGAACGATAGAATAGATTTCATTTATAGTTGGACAAAAAGGACAATTAATATTTAGACTAATTTCGAGAAAAAATTACCAAGCAATTCATAAGAGTTTTGCCTTAGTCACGCATTCTTTGTGAAAAATCTGTGGAGCGTAGTTCAGTGTAAATATTTAAAATCGACGTACTTTTACTTTTACGGAGAAAACTAAAGGAGAAGTATAACAAAATGCACGTAAAGCAACAACACATACCCGGAAAAATATGCGAGTTGAGCCAACTCGGTAAAATGATATCCGACCTGAGATGTAGTATTGGGAAGTAAAAAACTCGCTCTATTGTGAATGAGCCGTAAGAAATTACATGGGAATTTTCAGTTTATCACCTAATTCGTTTTTATTTGCATGGATTTAAATATATAACCAGATCAACCGAAAATTTGCCAGCACGCCTATTTTACTTTCTCAAATAGCTCTAAACCAATCTCACGCTTCATGAAAGTTGCTAACAGGGTTGCTTTACCAACTAAAAGAAATTTTATCCAAACAGGAGCGTTCTTTTGCAAGTCGGTTACATTTAAACATACCCAATATATTTATTTTAGATCTTCAATCTTTTGCTCCTAAAGACGGTACAGGATCAGCAATTTTCACTACACTTTTACCATATTACTTTAGTTTAGTTTTTGGAATGAATTGTATTTGTTACTGAGCGTGTGAATATAACGGGTGGTGTTTTTTTAGACTGATAGAACTTTAAGTTGAAATAAAACACACAAAAAATGAGATATGATGCCAAGTTTAAATAAATTAACAAAATTCACAAAAACTTCTTTACAAAATAAAACAAAAAAGGTAATTCATTTGGTACAGGCTTAAATCTGAAAATTTTTAGTACTGCTGGTTTTTTGCACGCAGTAAGAAGAACGAAAATGAGCAGTAGAGCTATATGCTTGTGTATTCGGTAATATTAATGTGTTAGAGCGAAATGCACTATCACGCGCATACATTTGTTCACATCACTTTTTGCATTGCGGCCTTATGAAACTGATACCAACTTTGCTCTAAGTACTGAAAAAATTTTTTCAGCACTGACTGTCACATGTACTAGCAATTGACAGACACTGTTCCTGCAGGGTTAAGTATGTAAATGTGGACAACAAAAAAAGACCAGCAAAACAGCGAGTAGTGTGATTATACTCTTGTATATATTTACTTATCCAAAAGTACTATTAGTAGCTGAGAGTAAGTAAATAACCTTAGATTATAATTCGGTTGAAGTGCAGCGATGCATTAGAATTGGCTTGGCGGAAGTAACTATAAAAATGAGCTTTAATTTTTAGAATTGTATAAATTTATAAAAATAAGTAGAAGTAGGAAGTGGGATTACTTTTCTTATTTGCTCTACAAAATTTAAAATAAACTTGTTCAAATAAGCGAGTTTTAGGTTTGACTGAATGACAAAAATTATCTTGAATTTGTTATCACCAGATCCCTGTTCTTGCCCTTACTGGAATCCTGGCCATCCTAAAAACTGCGAAAATATATATTTTGTCATTTGATATAGGATTTTTTTGAACTAATGCCGGTATTCTCTAAATTAATTGGAAGTTATCTAAGGAGCAGTTATTAGCGTGGTATTGGTTTCATTTAACCCTTTCGCCCCTACTGGAACAATATGTCCCAGATAACTTCAAACATTTGTATCACTTTTATTTTTGATCCAATTACGCATTGAAACGATCCCAATAAAAACTCTAAGTCTCCATTGATAAACGGGTAAATGCGTCTCGTTATTATTGCAATAAATTTTCCGTGGACCTCATATTTTGCACAGACAAGTCGGAAAATTTTGTCAGTCGCGCGTTATATTTTAGAGTGAAACGTCTAACTGTTCACATTTTTTTCGTAATATTCCCCGTGGGTATGAATTAGGTGTGACTACAGATTATTGCTTTGAAAGTGGAAATAAACTGAAGTGAAAAATATAAGTTTTTTACATTTGTAACTACATTGGGACATATAAACCCCATATTACATTTAAATGGGATAATAATATCCCAATATTTGTTAATCAACAATTAGGTAATTAATGTAGTTGGACAAAGTTTGTCGACGACGTCACTTTCGAAACAAACTACTGCCCTGTAAAGAAACTCTTGTCTTTCGTGGACATCTAAAACGTTCAGAAAGTCAATTCCAACTAAACGATGGTGTGATGGACACTCGATGGATGGATTCGAAAGAAAAGAAAAAGTTTGCCGAAAACAAAAAGATGGTTCTAAATTAGAAGTTGATTGTCCAGTAGCTATTGCCGACTACAATCGCACAATGGGAGGCGTAGATTTGGCAGATCAGAAGGCTGTAATATACGACATGGATCGCAAGTCGCAAAAATGGAGAAAATGAAGAAAGGTTTTTTTCAAGATTTTTATGGTAGTCGTTGTTAACGCCTGGATTATATTTACATAACGTCAACGCCGTAAAATTCCGCTCATAGCTGAAGGGATAAAACACAAAAAGCTCACTACGCGTCAATGTGGTGGAAGACCAGCAAAGCGATCACGATCGGAACGTCTAAATATTAGCGATCATCTTCCGGTTGAACAAGACTTCTCGGCGTCGATGCGTATGTTGCACTTCACAAAATAAGGAAACTAGATCCAAATACGTCTGTTCTGGATGTAGCAATGCCTTATGCTTTAAATGTTTTGGATCTTTTCACATGTGAATTAAATTTGTAACAGAAAAAATCAATAAACAGTGAAATTTATTAGTTTTTATTAAGACTTGTTATTTAATTATTTGGTCCGTTTGGCATTATTCGGACATATACGTCCCTCCTTACAATTTTATTGGGATTATATATCCCAGGATACTGGTAAGGAATGCAAAAAGTCTTCTAAACTGTCACTACGATTGCCTTTCGAAACACAGTAAACTACCTTTAAACCATCTTTGCCAGACTATGTTTGTGAATTTGAAACTTTCGAATACAGACATTTTTTGTGACTTGCAACGATTTCCATAATCCGTAAGCAGTAGCCTCAAAAAATTTCACCGAAGACTGTGGCGAAAAGCAGTAGAGAAAATCAGCTGATTTTATGTTCAGCTAGAGATGCTTACAGAATACCGGTGTAAGGCTTTGCTTTAATTTATATATTTATATTTTATTTTTTATTTTAAATTTTTGACTTTTGTCGTTGCAGAAGTCATATATTTTGAACTAATGAAGACATTTAAAAACTTTGTTTTTGCATCTAAAAGTAAAATGCGTAATTCAAAATTAATATAAATTTAGGGTGCCACAATAACAGCGTTGTTTAAAATTTATATTAAATTTTAGGTAGTTTTGAAGAATGCAAAACACAACATTTTTCTTAAATACCAAAGAAAAATTACTGGAAGGTGGTCAATAAAAATTTATTTAAGCGTAATATAAAATTAGTTAATAATTTTGAAAAAGTGGCGTTGCACTGCCCAATTATGATAAAAAGTTGTATTTCTGTGTAAAGAGGAATGAAGACAGACCGATGGGTTCTGTACCCTTTTGAGTATTGACGGTTCCTTTTACCTACTTTGAGGGGAAACACAACTCTCGCCCCACTCCTAGATACAGGCGCATAGTTCAATCTCAAGCATCCCATAAAAATTACCTTCAGCCATGGTACGAGTATAACCAGGCAAGGCAAGAAGATTTTTTTTTACGACAGGGTCTAAATACAATGATATATTTGGGAACGATTTTTCGTCACCCTTTGTCAAATTTGGTTTGGATAGAAACCGGCTACAGCGCTGTGCCATCTTCAGTGTCGTGTTTCGCTCTGATTAGTCCGTATCTCTTCGTTTGTATTTAAAGTGTAATTTCTTTCGTACACGTTCATGTTTGTATACGATTTCTTATTATATACCTAGATCAGGTATGCCGCAGCTAGCTGGGTTATCGTCCCTTTCTTTTTGTTTCTAGACATCCAGGCTGGCTGTTGGTTTTGTGATCTATGACTGCAGCGTGATGAAAGCAAAGAACATAGAACTATGAGAAGGGACAACTCGTTACTTTTGTTTTTCTCGCCCATCAACAGGGTAGCCCTTTCACTTTTCATTCAATTCTTTACGCATTTGGTCAAAAGAGTAGGCTCCACCCTGTTGATCAACGAGAAAAGCCATAGTAACGTGTTGTCCGTTCTTATAATTCTATGTTCTTTGATGAAAGTCAATGATTATCTTTCCCTTTTCGGATTCCCAAAGTGATTCATTGAATGCCAATGGAGTTGGAGTGGAAATTTATTTCTGAAATTTAATAGACGTATTTTTAGGTTTCAAAACTTACTTCTTACAAAGATCATTATTAAAATTATAAGATAGGACATAGTAAATTCGAATCACCCTGGGAGGAGAGCCCGAGGCGGGTCGACGGTTAATATTTTATTACAGGCATAAAATAGTTTCTTTTAATGCGAAAATATATTTAATAAACTCGGCTCGATATTTATTATTTGGAAACGATTTTAATGCCAATTACGTTTGACGTGGTTTCCGCGAGGTAATGAGCTATTGAAATGTAATATGAACCCAAATTTTACCGGCATTCATAAAATATCTCCATGCATAATGAACCAATTAAGGTACCAATTTCCTGCGGCAAATTAAAAAATAGTCCATGTACTTTTAACTAGTTCCTGTAGGACTAGTTTTTTCACCACTTTTTTTTATTCAGCATTCATTGAATGTCATTTATGTTAAAAATGTAAATGTATGTATAACGAATTGATACATTGTATTGGTAGGAAACGAGCAAGTAGCGTAATAAGTTATAGTCTCGCTTGAAATTTTGTAAATTTATTGACACTTTGCTGCACCTGGTCTGTGAGATTTTATTACTATGTCAACTTGTAAAATATACAAGAAGTTGCATTTTGTTTACTTTCAGTTCAAATATCAAAATTGAAGAAAGTACATATGTACATATACTTATATATATATAACTAAGTATATATACTTGAATAAATGTTGGTAAAAGAAAAAAATTACGATGTATTGAATTAATATATTTTTGTACGTTTAGTATTCCAGATATTGGGTAATTTGGAAATACACGTTAGTGTTTCAAAATGATTAAAGAAAACATATTTATTTACATTCACATTCATATATCATTTTTAGCGTTAGAAAAGAATAAAGAAGAAATCAATTAAAAGTTTTTACATAATGGCAGCGACATAGAAAAGGGAAATTGTGGACCGCAAAATTTTTTTATACTTTGTGGTTTTATAGTACTTGGGGTGGTAAATAGTTGAGGTAATCATTTGGAACTTTTTTTTTTGCGTTTGCCGATATTGAATATGAAAGAAATGCAGCTTTTAAGGAATTTTTGTCTCGAAATCATTTACATAATATTTTAGGAAAATTTACAATTTTTATATTGTTTTCATACTATCTAATTTTTATTGTTCAGAATTCATCCAAGGAGAATCATGGATTTTCCCAAAGTGTATGGAACAAAGTGAAATCAATATCTGATGTACGCTTATTTGAAAATCAAAACGTAAATAATTCATACATTTGTTTGCAATAACTCCTCCTCTCTTCCATCTGGACTTTTCAACTATGCGAACAATTCGAATGTTAACGAAAAATGCGGATATTCGTTTCAGCGGATATCAGAAATTAATAAAATACAACATAGGGCCAATAAAGACCTGGGCAATAGGAAACGCCAAAAAGTTTCGGTATTATTCTTGGTATTTCTCGTAAAGATTAGTATTTTTGTGAGTAGAGGTGAAAGCAATAATACTATGAAAATATTCGAGTAACAAAAATTCCACAAACCACTATTCCAAACATAATTAATAAGGGTATGTGCGTAAAATTATTAGTCGATTATTATTAGGCCCGTTTCTTTGTAACCTAGTGGCAAAAGAACCCTAGGTAGGATAAGAAATAGCATGTAAAGCAACAACACTAACGCGGAAAAATATGCGAGTTGAGCCAACTCGGTAAAATGATATCCGATCGGAGATGTAGTGTTGGGAAGTGAAAAAACTGCGCTATTGTGAATGAGCCGGAAGAAAAGATATGGGACATTTTAGTTTAAGACCTAATTCTTTTTTATTTGTATAGTATTTTTTAAATAGATAACTAAATCAATAAGAAATTTGGCATCACAGCTAATTTGCGTTCATAAATAGCATGAAATAAATCTCATGTTTTATGAAAGATGCTAGCAGGGTTGCTTCTGCAAGTAAGGGAAATTTTATCCGAGTTGGAGCGTTCTTTGGCAACTCGGGTGCAATAAAATGGCCCCATTATTGTTCATCATTCGTTGATGTTTTTTGGATATCCGAATTTGCGAATATTTGCCGTATTTTTTCCATGTCAATGGATATCCGTATATGCGGATAGTCCCAGCCCATTATGGTTTAGAAAATTAAAACATTAAAATAAATTAAATATTCAATGATGGTTTAGAATAATTTTCCTTTGAATACAATTTAATTTCTTCAATGGCGATAACATATGCTGGTGTTCTTTTTTTGTCAAGTTTTCCATAATGATTCAAGGGTACATATACCTACATATCATTAAACTGCACCAATAGTTACTGAGATATGACGATTTTCTCTTTCTGCTCCTGGCAACGCCCAAACCAAATAGTTGCGGAGATATGACACACTCAATTTCTGGGGGTGGCGTGACAGTACCCATTCTTCAAACTGATATACTGCTTGATCTAACGGCGACCTGAGTGGTGGGGAGCTGAGTTAAGATGTGGTTAGCTCAGGTATGGTGAGATAAGTTGAACGGGGTTGAGTTAAAGTAAGTTGAAGTGAGTTGTGGTAATTTGATGATAATTTGATGAATAATAAGGTAATAAATAAGGTAAGCATAACATGATAACTAAATCCCATAACATAATACATTTTTGTCTTTACCTTTGCCTTTTTATCTTTTTATCTATATTTTTCCCAGTGTAAAAGAATTTGAGAAATATCTCGGCCATAGCGCCACCTATTTTCTAAGTTCTTAGTCTAAATAAATTTTTTTTCATGAGAGAAGTTCGACCAAACATCAAGCTAAAGCTAAGTATTATTATTATTAATTATTTTGACCAGTGCTGTGTAGGAATAAGTGGCCGGAATTGTTTCAGTATCCTTAGTTTCGTTTTACGATCTAAAATTTTAAGTTTTGAAATTATTTTTTTCTTTTTTTAAAATAAAATTGTGTAAATTTGAAACATATACATATGTATAAATCTAAAGTCGCTACCGGCATACGGGCTAACGCAATGACAAAACTGTTATCAAATAAGCGAATCGAAAGAAAATATGGCAAGGCGAATTGAAGTTGATTAAGCAGCTGATTGAATTCGCTTGGTGAACGTTAAGTCAAAATGACGTCTTTGTTGTGAATCATATTGTCATTGTGCGTATATTTTGTTGGTGTAAATTTTTGTTTTTGTGCTTATAACACCACCTGATACAAATTCGCTTTGCTCTCTGCTTTATACCAAGGTGAATTAATTTAAGGTATAGTTACTATAGCGCCGATTTGATTTTTTTTTATTCACCTACATGTATTTCGTTTTTCTTTTGCGTATGAGCTTTCAAAAGCCGTAAAAGCAAAAAGTATTACTTATATGAATTCGCCTTGTTTTATATACTTTGGATTTTCCCAAAAAGTATTTTCTTAAAATTTTAGCTTTTCTTAAAATTCAGTTTTATAAGTTTTGTCATAAAAAAGTCCAAAAAAAGTTTGCGCTTTGAAAAACAAAATTGCTTTACATTTTTTGCTAATTTTTGCGGGTAGCCTTTGGCCGTGTAGTTAACTCTGAAAAATTAGTACCGCCCAGCAGCTCAAACGAAGTCCAGTTCAGCTAAGATAATATGAAACCGCGCACGCGCCCAAGCCGTGAATTTGCAAAACTAAACAAATCATGCTTAGTTGGTAGGTTCAACTAAAAACAGAAAATAATGTTTAGTAGAAGTGTAAAATAAAAAATATAATTAAAATGTAAACTTATTAAAAGTTTTTCTAAGCTTTTTTAAATATTATCAATTAAAAATTTTTTTTATTAACGATTAATATTTTTTACATAAATGTGTCTATGTCGCGAGGTAATCTCGCATTGACCAGAAATGGAGGTCAGTAGTGCGATTCACTAACTTATTTCAACGATATTCGCATGGTTAACTCATTTTAACGAAAATTTAACGATGTTGCTATTCAGCAGCCATTTATTTTTAACGATTTTTGCTATCGCCGAATCAGCTATTGTCGTTTGTTAGTCGATTATCGAGAACTAGGTGACAGCAAATTTGATGTTGTTAACTCAATCGAGAAAAGATAATTCGTGATTTCAACATAATTAAAGATACACTTCAAATTCGGTGGTTTGTCTTCTTGAATTAAAAAAAGAACATCCAATACGTGATCGACTTTTATTCCCGGAACGCAACTGAATTTAAGAATCTCCAGACTTAGTTGAAGACCTAATTTCTCAGCTTAACAGGTTTTCTATGACCCAAGTGGAGCGTCAAGCTGCTAAAGAAATGTTTGCATCAGCGTCATCTCCCTTTGTGGGAGGCACTATTGGGGCCATCCATTGTATTCATGTATTAATTTTGGCGCCACAGAATCATGATGAGGCTTTTTTCAATCTTCATATCTACCACTCAATTAATGTGCAAATGGTAAAAGGAAACTTTTTATCAAGAATTCAAGTATAAAAATTGAAATATAATTTATTTTTTATATATATATAAATGATCCTAATTAAAAATTTTAATTAAAAAACATAAATAAATACCCTGGAACACAACACGATTTATAATGCAGCGAATTTTGAAAACGAAAACCATAGCATATTTGCAAGAGATACCGGATATACCTTGTAGTCAATTTGATGACTATTCTACCAAATCACTCAGAGTAGAGTTCGAAATTACTTTGACATTTATTTTGACCAAAATGCCACTCTATAATACTTTGAATAAAAACAATGAGACAGCTGTTAAGTGTCGTTAAGAATAAGTTAGTGAATCGCACAATCGTTACTGCAAACGACAAATATTATCGACAAAAATTGCGATTGTCGGATCGTTTAAAGTTAGTGCATCGCACCACAGCTCTTTCCAACACATATACACAATTTAAGATCTGACCGAGGTAGAGAGAGTGCCTGAACATCCGCTTGGCTATCTGACCAGACATTCACTTGCATTCTAGCGGTCGAATCAGAATTTATCTACCTTATTGCATCCTTTAATGCAATCGTTTCGGCCTGAAAAATGCTGGCATAGTTTGGCAGGTGAAAGGATAAATTCAAGTACATATTCCACATTTGATCCGCTTATAAAGACATTCTCTGAGATCACTCAAAGCGACTTGGGAATTACTTGGTCAACACGTTGAATTGTTCCAAGATGGCACAGGCGTTTAAAGCGCCGATAAAAAAAGAAAAACATGCTTAATATATTTTAATTTAAAAAAGGCATAAAGTGAGCAAGTGAATGTAAATTCGTACGCAATATTTAACACACTCGTAAAAGGGTTTATATGATAGCACCATTTTTTAAATATTACATTTGCAGGTACGCACGCAATATGTTAACTCTAGTTATCAAATTTTTTTATAGTTGCTAATTCGGAATATTGCTGACACGTTGGTTCAGAATTTTACATGGCTCTATGATTTGCTCACCCACTTCAAGTATTCATTCACTTGGTCATTTCACACACCAGCAAAAGCATAAAACTACATATACTTAAACACACATACAAACACAAATCATATATGTATGTATATGTACTCGTATTCAGTTTAATGTTTTTTCACTATGCGCTTAAATGTGAATTTATTTTGGTATTTTCCTAACTTTCATTTTAGAGGCAGATACTAAAATTCTGTAAGTTTTATAAGTGTACTTTTGTGCGCGCACTCACATTACTCACACATCCACACACTGACACACGCACACACACACTCACACACTCTCACCCTTATATGTATGTAGTAATATTTTCCAGCTAACTATCGAGCTGCCATGCTGTCATTTTACCGCCATGCATCCGGTGTTAAAGTGAGTGGCGCAATCTTCTGTGTGGTTTATTGGTTAAACTATGAAATGGTTTGCCTTTTATAGTATTTTTGTGGTGTGCATGTGTTTGTGTGTGTGTGTGTGTCCTTGATTATGATACAAGGCGAGTTTGAGAGCGCACATAACATTTTTAGCTGCTGACACTTTTCCAGTTGGTATGTTGTAAATTTGTTAATGACACTGAAACGCCGTAACTAACTGAGGTAAAGTGGCAGACGCCGAACTGAGTTACGATTGTACACCAGAATATATTGACACTTTCATTTACTTGTATGGAATGCTGCTAGCAGCGAAAGTGGTCGGTAAGGCATGTATGTAATAACCTAGCCTGGAAAAATGTATGTCCCAATCGAATGCAATTGGGCCTTCAATTAATTACAAGCTGAGATCTAGAATAGTAATTATTTGGCTATTGAATTTTCAGTCATCTTAATTTCGATAAGAATTATACAGTTATTTTGATAATAATTATGAGTAGGACAGATTTTTTACGTTATCGATATTTATTATTTTGAGACTTATATTATAAATGGCTTTTCATATTAAATTTGAAGTGAGAAAAAGATTTTTAATCAACAATAACAATTATTTTGAGACTTATACTATAAAAATCTTTTTATAATAATTATTAGCGAAATAATTTTTTTACGTCTTTCAAAGACTTTGGTTTTGAGACTTATATTGTAAAAATCTTTCCATTATAATTATCAGCGTGCTAATTTTTTTTACGTCTTTGAGACTTAAGTCATAAAAATCTTTGCATAATAATTATTGGAATTAAATAACTTTTTTTAAGTCTTGAAGGGCTGAACTATTTTGTGAACCCATATAGTACCGAACTAGTCCAGAAACGATACCGAACTTGTTCCGAAATTATATCGAAGTAGTTCCAAACCAGTTTCGAACTAAGCCCGAAATGGGCCTCCCAAAATTGTTTCTTACTCATAATTATTATGAGAAGACTTTAATTATATAAATATCAAAATAAAAGTCTTTGGCGACTTAAAAAAGTTTATCTCACTGATAACTATTATGAGAAGACTTTTATAACATAAGTCCCAAAACAAAAATCTGTGTAGACTTAAAAATATTTATGTCGCTGATAACTATTAAAAAAATAATGTAAAATTAATGTTTTTGAATAATGGCCGTAGGCTACTAAAAAAAATGTGTATCTTACTATAATAATTATTGATTTTCTTTTAGTCTACAGTCCGAACTTACCAGTGCGTGCAGATTGTAGATTTTATAGAAAAAAGATTAGTTTATTTAAGAGATTCTATAGCTGTAAGAAAAAAAGTAAGTAAATGGACAAACCTCTTTCCCAAACAATAGCCGATAAATAACACAGCTCCACAAAAAAAAAATATTTTCGTTTAAGCAGAATATGTTTATTATATGCTTTTGCATCGCTCATTCCAAATGTGAGGTTAGTTTGGCATCTTCATAGCCTCAAAAAAAAAAAAAACGGCAAAACAATAAAAAAGTATTCTTTTGAGCATACCATCTTTATCATATGTTTATGTTGTGTTGCTGAATCCAAATTTGAGGTCAATTTGATCTCTTCATAACTTCAAAAAAAAAAAAAACACGACAAAAAATCAAAACAACTAAACGGTTCTTTTGAGCATACTATGTTTATCTTATGTTTTTGGGGTCGCTGAATCCAAATCTGAGCTCAGTTTGGCGTCATCACTTAAAGTTTCTTCATAACCTCGAAATAACGGCAAACAAATAAATAAATCTTTGGAAGGTTAATTTGCAACCAAAAAACCAATGCTCGCGTAGTCTTAGCGCACAAAGCGACCTAACCTAACATAACCTAACAAAACTAAGATTCCAGCGAAAGTACGCAGCCTCTCGTATTAAAACGTGTTTTTTTTTTTTAGTTATTTTGATACGATATTCTCGTGTGTTTGCAATCTAGTGCACCCCCACGTGGTTGACGTCGAGCAACGAAGTCATCTAGAGATACGGCAGATACCCTGTGTAATGTTTTTAAAGCCGTCATGGACAACCCTGTATCGGCGTCTGGGCAGTGCGAGCAAGCTGGCGTCGCCATCACGCAAGCTTTGGAAACCGGTCTAACCAAATGTTCTGGAAAAACTTTAATTCCACCCTTACATTTAAAACTTGGGCTAATGTCTCAGTTCGTCAAATCTTTGGATAAGTCCGGCGAATGTTTTGTATACATCGCGAAGAAAATGCCTACACTCATCGTAGCTAATTAGAGGCAGATAATTTTGACGACCCGAAAACTCGGCAACTATTTAACGATGTTACTTCTACAGGTCAAATGACTCATAATTATGGTGGCGTTTATACCAGTATTCGGTATTTCAGTCTCACTCAAGTTTCTAAATTTGGGACCTTCAATCAGAGACATTTTGAGTGACATGAGAGTATTTCGGTATTCAGGAAGCTATAGTCTAAAAAAAATCTGACATTCGACATGTGAATTTTGCTGATTGATATCCGAATCTGATTTTAATCAATTGACATCTGGTGTTGTGAAATAAGACAATATTTACTGCCACAGGAAACAAAACGCCACGCAACTGCTCTGTAATCTACGTTCTTTAAGAAAAGTCTCAAAATCGATCTCACCACAGAAAACTCTCAATTAGAGTCTAGAGGATGCTAATAGAAAACCGGCATTAACTAAAGGGTTTTTCAATAGGGAAGTTACAAAAGTAGACCGATAGTGACAGCAAACGGCGCCATATTTTTCCCCGCTCTTTTGACATTTCTCTTCAGTAAGGTTTGCCATTTCATCATGGAAAGATGTGCGATCCAACAACGAGTCGGAATTATTAAAATTTACTACCGAAATTCGGAGTCAATGGCCTCAACTTTAAGGGCGCTACGTCCAATTTATGGTCGTCGTTTTTTTATTGGACAGGCAGCAATCCACACGTACTCCATGAGTCAACATTGACATTTTTAAATATAAAAGCTAGATACCCTAAATTACAACACGATTCACAAATGACCTGTTTTTTATTGATAAGTTTCATTAATTTCATAGAAAATTTCTCGACATGAATAATTTAATTTAAAATTATTCAAAAATTATTTGTAGGTGATTTTGGATATTCTTTGCAGTCCTCCTCTACCAAACCAAACAGAGGAGAGTCCGAAATCCACCTACAATGCAGCATTGCAATGTATAAAAACAATTGGAAATGTTTTTAATTTGAAATATACTAGTATTTTATTTCACTTTGATTAAATATAATAAAAATGCGCTCAAATTCGTCATTTAGTTTGACAAAGATGCCACTCTTTAGCACTTTGAATTAAGAAAAAAATATACAACAATTAAGTGCCGTTAAGAAGAAGTTAGAGAAGCGCACAATCCTTATTAAATATGATCGACAAAAATTGCGATTGTCGAATCGTTTAAGGTCAGTGAATCGCACCACTGGCGTGTAAACGAATCTTTAGCTTTGTGGTATAAAATGCACTAGTTCCAATGAGTATAAATAGATACCACTCTACATTCATATCCGTTCGGTTATAAAAAGGGACGATTAGGCTCTTCATAGGACATATTCGAACAAGAGGCTACAGTGCATACAAAGGTAGGCAACGAGGCATTGGTCGCCTGCTCCTTTGAGACTCATCCCGGACACATTATCCCGGGAACTAATCACATTTTTATCAGGTTATGGTATGTGTGTGTGTGTGTGCATGTGTGTGTGGTGGGTCGAAACACGTATGTATGCGTACTCACCGCTAGCTTGACGAATGAATGCAATCACCGCATGTATCGGTTGCGTTAGATGAAAGAAAGGAAGTGTTAAAGTAGAGTGGATGCATGGAATGTTAACTGATTTATAACGGAACACATGTAAAAATTATTATATTTTTATGTAGAGAAAAACAGCTACATATATCGTACATCGTTTTATGTGTAAATTTCATGGTTCGAAAGACGTCATAAATTTATTATCCAAGCACTTTAGTGCGTTGTACAGGTAGATATAGATATATTGCATTGCATGATGGTAAATATATTCGAGAATTGAGAAGAGCATATATAGAGTAAATACATGTGCACATACATTCACAGGATTTTGCATTTGATGAAGTAGTTACGAGTATTGATGTTATTGATTGTGGCAAAAGCGATGAGTAAATAAAAAATTTGATGTTCAATCAGCACTACTGTTCAATGGGTAGTTGTAATCGATTGGACTATAGGTCGGCTTATACAATCTACCATCTATATATGAATATGTTAATTAAAAAATTTAATCTTGTAATTATCGCAATTCTCGTTACCACTGATAATCCGATCCGCAATACAGAAATACGACTTGTTAATCTCGTTACCGAGAAGATTTGGACCTAATCCACATTTAATTCTCTGTGTAACCCTGTTTTTGTGCAATCTGTACAGTGAACCAAAAACTAACCAAGGCGAATTCCCAAAAGGCGTTGCTGTCCGATGAGCTGAATGCTTGTTCTACCTTCGCCGTGCGCAGTGAAAATGTCAAAATTATTTACATTGTTTACATTTTTTCTTTCTCTTTACGTTAAATGTGGAAAATTCACAGTTTCATTCCCTTTGTTTTTTGATTTTGTAGGATTACTGGACAAGTTTGGTCACACGTTGACGTAAAGTAATGCAAAGCTCTCATTTGCGTTGACCGAAGAAGAGGCTGGGAAACCTAACCTCCAATTTCTTCCGAAGTTGTAGGGACAAAGAGGAAGTGGAGGGCATCGAACACTATCTTTGCCACTGTCCCGCCCTGGCTAAGACTCGAAACCAATTCCTAAATAGGTACTTTCTAGACTGTTCAGCCGACCTTAGCTGGCCAAGCATTCCCGATTTTCTGCGCAACGTAAGGCGCACTTGATGGTTCACTTTCTAACGGAAAGAAGGAAGGATATGCATGGCTCTCGTCAGCGGTATCACAATGTGCTTTGTTTGCCTACTTGGTCTTGCACGGATGCAGCCCCTCTAACCTAACCTAACATTTTAAAAAGTTTCAAACATAAATAGTGACTATTTTTTCAATCGCCTTGCTACTCTGATAATGTTAAAATAAAGAGAATATTGAGAATATTGGCACAATATTTCATATTTTTTGGATTCAGCGATAGTACCCAAGTAACACTGCCCAAGGAACTTAAATTATAAGGAAGCCGAATACCGTTTCGTTTCTTAATTGGATCAACTGAGATTCTGATATCAATCAAAGAAAGTTAAATTAGATTTGGCGTTTTAAAAAAAGCTAAAATATTATACATAACTATTAGAACGGAGAAAGTACGCAACTTGTATGTTCTTTTAGTTCTGTGCACTACTTATGGAAATAAACCTAGCAGTGCTTTTCCCAGTAACCCCTATAAATCTGTAAAAGTTTGTGTACGAGTACAACTTCAGACCACGTTCTTTAATTTGATATATAACTTATCCCAATAGATTTATATGTGATCAGAAAAAATGTATAGTCCCTTTGCATGTACGTCGCTTTCTTTTTCATTCTCTCATTCTCTTTTTCTCAATGTTATACTTTCCGTCTCAGCTATGTAGTGAAATCGGCTTTAAAAATTTTACCTAAGAAGTTTCAATTCAAAAACTCTTTATATAATTTTTGATCTTACTTGCCCCGGCCATGATTCGAACCTGTGATTCACCGAATGAAGTGCGTGCTCGCTACACACTCGGCGTTGCTATAAAAAATAATTTCCCCAAATTTAAAATACAGGATTGGGGTGGATAAGCGAATATAATTTTAGGAAAATGGCCTGGCCATCTCAATTTTCTTCTACCAATATCAGTTGCTATTTAAGTGAATACTTTTAAACTTTTAAAAAATAAAAAAATTAATCTTAAAAAAAGTCACAGTTGAGCTTGGAAAGTAAATTATAGTGGCAATTCTCAAACCTTTTTGACTTATGCTACCACAACTCTGCAGAACGGAAATCCTCAAATGTTGAAATTCTCCAATAGATATCAAAAATTCATAGCACTTGCTCCTAGGTTTGTTAATAGTGATCAAGCACGTAAAGGTATATTGTGATGTAATATCAAAGAAAATATACTAAAAACCAGCAAAAAGTATACCAACAGGCTTACCAAACACTCTAATATTTAGCTATAAATCTCATAGATCTTTTAGAAAATATTCAAACTACTCGAAGATTAAAACAATGCCATATTTTCGATTTACTAGACAAAAAATTATAAAATGAAATTGTATATATGGTTTATCCTCCTACAGACCAGAAATTCCTGACTCGTGGGCTAAGGTTATTCTGTTCATAGCATTCACTAAATTTCATACTGATACTTTGGAAGTAAAAAAAGTAAACATTTAAAAAAAATTAAATTGTAAAATCCATCCATATCAATTTTCTAATAATACTCAAACTTTTTGAACTCCACCATTTCCAATGATTACATTCAATGAAGTTATTAAGTGGGTAACTTAAATGAACTCAAATGCTCAACGACATTTCCACTTGTAGTCCAATGCAGTATTACTTTCAATACAGTGCAGTTCAGTTGCATTAAATTGAGAAATTCATATGCGTACGAGTAGTTTATTTAAATACAATAGGGTGTTCCTATTTTAATATTTACATTGATATTTTAGGTGCATATGTTCAAATGCATTCTGGTCTAAAGTATGAAACGGAGGAAAATCTTAAACCTCTACTATTATTATTCTTAAAGAAATGGTATGAATTTTTGAGATCAAAATGTCGCATGCCATATTGAGTGTTAAATTGTTAACCTCGCAAACCGCATTTCAATTTAGTGAATAAATAATAGTTGCTTGGGGTAGCTTTGGAATTATATTTATGAGGGATGGCCAAGCTTAGTAAAATCGAATGGCTTAATGGCTCGCGGCTGTTTTCGCCGATATTTTTCTTTGATACCATCTATGGAATTCCAGAATATTTTCCGACCCTTTCGATTTGGTGTCGCGGTGGGCTCAAGCAATCCCACTCATCGACTCCTTTTTCGACAGAGGATTATGATAAATACCCTTAGTTTCATAGCCTGTAACAGTAAAATGTGAAATTTCTTTCTATTGGTCTTCACAATGATATATAAACTGAGTTCTGGTTTCTAACAGCGACAAGAAGTTTTAGAACCCACCTTTTACTGACCTCATTCATATGGAAATGTGCATGTCGGATCCTAAGCACTATTGTTTTTGAAATGAAGAATGGTTTGCTACTTCAAACTTGCCTCTTATTGCAGTTAAATTGAATGAGCTACAAAACTGCATACTCAAAATTTTATAAAATTTTTTATTGAAAAGTTAGAAGTTTGGATGAATTTTTATAATTTTTTTAAAAAGTTTGAAACTTAGACTTATTTACATTGTTTTTTAAGAATCAACTATATTTTTATGACAAATAATTCACATTAAGTAAGAAAAACAAAATTGTCAAAATTTGTAAATACATTTTTATGTTATTTTTATGGGCACATATAATATGTACTTGATAGTATACTTACTCGTATAATATAAATAAACAAAAAATAATAGAGCATTTCTTACACTTATTCAGATTCTTTGGTCCTCACTTGCATTCTAAGATGTAATAAAAAGTCAAAGTTTCCCGCGTAAACTGTGAAATAAACATTTATATTATTTTCTTCTTTTATTGGCTGACAATTTATAAAAATTAGCAATCGTTTAAAAAATAATCATAAATTCCAACATATCAATAGAACAGCTGATTTGAATATCGGGTTTTCTCATGTTCGAAAAAAGAAAATTCCGATAGCATTTCGCGACACTAAATGACTGAAACCGATATTAGTTAACATTGTTTGGATAAGGTTAAAAAATAACACGCAAGCTAAAAAGTTCAGCTATAACTAATGAGGTCGACGATGATCGAAGATTGATAGGCACAGAGTGCGAGAGTGAACAAAATCGAAGAAATTTTCACTAGGGAATCTTCTTAATGTTGGTTTGAATTTCTTCTCAAATTTATTAACAAAAAATGGGTGGAAATAAGGAGATAACTTCTTGTTTATTAATTCTTCTGCAAATTTGTTCAAAAATATGCAATCGTAAAAAGAAATCTCTTCGTTTTTGTATTAAAAATCATATAAAGGAAATGAATAAGGAGATCCTCTCATATTTACTTGAATCTTATTGATATATAAAATAATATAAAAAATGACATTTAGATTTAAGTTTTGCTTTTAGCGACTTAACATCCATATGTACTTTGGGAACAATCTATTTTACAATACTTTGTATTGTTTTTTGTTTTTAGTTTAATTATGCATATTGTTCTTTGGATTTTTATATTTTCAAAATTAAAATTTTTGATTTACAATAAGTTTCAGAAGTTTTCAATGAAGATAGTTTAAAAAATTTCAAAATAAAATATACTTTCAGAAATCAAATATAATTTATGAATAATTGCTTTCAAAAATAAACATCTTTGTCTGCTTAAACTTCTATTAAAGTTGAAGAATTGGCACTATGCATAATTTGGCGACACTAGTTATTATAAATACTTATTTTAATTGTTCTTTTATCTTATAAACAAATATTTACAACCGTTTACAATATAATAATACATAAGTAATTAAAACTATAAGGTGCAAATAATTTGAAATTGATAAGATTTTTGGCTTATTAAAATTAAGAGAGTATTCTAATGCAAACCAAAATTCCCTTCTTAATTCTATGGAAAAGGTTTTCATCTTAATTTTACAGGTTATCTATTACATTTTATTGAAAAGGCTTTTATTTTATTTTTACAGGTAACCTTCTTTATTACACTGAAAAGTTTTCATCTTAGTTCTACAGATTATCTTCTTGATTTTATTGAAAAGACATACCCAGTCGTGAAAAGAAGGGCTTCTTATTAGAGAAAAATCATAGAGAAATCCGCAAAATTTTGTTTTGTTTTATTAGAAATTTTAGGTGGTATTTTCGTTCTGTGTGATGTAAACATTCCATCCCTTTGATTTTTAAGGTAATCTAAATGCATTTCACACAAAAAAAAACACGGTAAGTTTTTTGTTGAGCATTCGTTTTTTTTTTGTGGATTTCAGGCCCAACCCGCTTCTAGCATTTGATTAACGGCACACCTTAATGCGAACATAGTATAATGCAGTTTTTTGTCGGATGTGATGTGTACGACGTATGGCTCGTTGTGGTGAATGAATACTCTATGTTGTGTGTTTATTGTTCGTGCCACATGGCCTTTATTACCATTTCAATGCACCAACTGGTGTCGACACCAACTAACCAACCTACTACCTTCAGTTATTTTACTGTATCTGTTTTTTTTTGTTTGCTTGGGCTTTATTTCCCTTTTTGTTTCGGTTTCATTTTGTACTATATCACTGACATGTTAATAGTATTCGAGGTGCAAAATAACACCGATGCACTCCAGTGCGCTTGCAAGCACAAATGTATGTCGAGTTGTCAGTGGTGTAGATATTCCAATATTTGCCGGTCTTGACGACTATGGACACAGTTGGCGTGGCATTATGTTGAGGATTTCATTTGCATTCAACGCAGCATCCATTCTCCGCTCCATTACTCACTCACTCACTCATTTCATTTATTCCATTGGTCACTGATGGGTGCTGCCATCGTCGTTTGCATTACCTTAAACGCTTTGCGTTCTACTCGTTTCCAATACACATCTTTTTGACAGCAATACAATAACTTCACGTATCGCAGGTATTTATAAATGAACTCGTTTTCAGTATGTCTGTATGTACATATGTGCGGATGTATGCGTGCGCTGTGAAATTGGTCAAGTGTATTTAACAAACAAAAAAATAACAAAAACACAATTGAGGTGTAATAATTTTTTCTGGCAATACACATCGGCATGCTCCACACATTCATACACACACACATATGCACTCATATTTATCCCCAGTGAGCATTTTGGGTTGCCGAAGGACATTTTATAACACGTCATTCTAATGATTTTATTCGCAATGGATATTTGTTTTTGTTTTACCACAGAAGAACCTACTTATCAGCAAAATCTTTTGGAACTCACTTTGAAATATAACAAAAATCGTGTGAGACTAGCCGCGGATGTAAGGGAAGGTGCTATGGCGTTTGGTATATTGCTGGAAATATTAGAAATTATAAGTTCCGAAAGAAATTTGGTTTATAATTCATCACATAATTATATTGATGAAATAAATGCCGAATGTAAAATGTTTTACTGCATCCGCCCGATTCTGAATCATGGATCTGGACTGGACTGTGTGAGACACTGTCAGATGAGTCGTCGATTTATCGTTCTGCTAATAGAAAATAATTGAACCAACTAAAGAAGTAAAGCGTGTTTTTTGTAGACTGATGGAACTTTAAATTGAAATAAAGCACATAAAAAATGAAGTATGATGCCAATTTTTTTTTTATTTGAAAAATATTTTCATGACATTTAGTATTTAAAAACGATTTCTGGCACATGCCCGCCACGACTAGCTTTCGTGAATCGGATGCGATCAGTTCAATTTTCTTTGCGCAAAATTTTCCATGTTGTGGATGGACAAAGTTCAACTTGTTGAGCACGGCGGCGAATAGGCAAATTCGGATCTACTCCAACGCTATCACTTACAGCACCAATATTTTCTTCTGTACGTACAGTTATTTGTCTTGCTGTTGGTTTTTCATCGAGTAGAGTAAATGTTGTTCGAAATTTATCAACAGTTCGACGAATAAGCAGCTCTGATGCTTATGATGATGATTATGTGAACCATAAACATCACGAAGTGCTCTATAACTTTGGCGAACAGAACACTGATTTTTAAAGTAAATTTCCACAATTTGTAAACGTTGTTGCGGCGTCATTCTTTCCATGATGATTTGTCAATGCTTACTGAACAGAAATGTCAAAAAGAAATGTCATTTACCAGCTGTCAAGTGACAGCTATCCTTGTCGAAAGTTCTATCAGTCTTAAAAAAAAAAACCCCTTTACCTTGCCGAAGCCTTTAAGCTAAAACTCCACACCAATCGCTTTAGGTATTGCCACATACTCCGCTTATGCCTCAAAAGTGGACTTAGTGCAATTGTATGAAAACACCTCCACAACTGAAGTTCGAGAAGCCCGAAACGTTTAAAAGTAGCCAAATTTTTAACTTTCCTCAGGCATTCTAGATTCCGGTGACAGATATTTGTTTCAAACACAGTTCGAACTTAGTTCTGGTGCGCGTGAATACGTAAGCGAAGTAATCGATAACTCTTCCAACGTTTCATGCCAATTTTGCATACAATTTAGACAATAAAATTAGCAGAAACTTTTGACAGAATGTTGATGACCCTTAAAGTAGGTCCCCAATATAATAAACTTATTAAAATGTTATATTGGAATGATTTATATAACATCTTTTCACCCTGTCAGTAAAACAGAAGATCACTTTTAGGTATGTTCGATGAATGCACTGAAATTTTAGAGCAGTGTAGAACAACAACGGGCAAAGCTCAAAGAAACTATATATGTATATCTTTCTAGAATGAATCAAACTTTCCATTCAGTGCAGAATTTCACTTTTTTTAATTTTCTTCCTTTTTTTAGTTTTTCTTGTGGTATTCACGACCATCCAACTAGTGCAATCGTCGAACATTCCTTTTATAAAATGTAAATTTGCGGCAAAATTTCACGCCTTAAAATAATCGTAGGGAGTTACCAAATTCTAACGCCTGAAACGCCTGTAAAACCTGAACAACTTCAAAAACCGCAACATCTGAAAATAATGGTGCGTAGCGTAAAAATATTCAATTTAAAAATGTTATTTACTTTTTTGCATATAAAATAAAATAATGTAATGTATGCTTATGATACAAGAAATTTTATTTTAATAGATAAAAAAATGAAAGATAAAAAGATATGCACATATGGAAATGTAAGAATATTAAGCGCTAGAATTTAAAAATTGACCTTCATGGTTCTTGCAAGAGGTTTCATATGTTATCGGCATTGAAATGTTTACAGAAAAATTCAGTAATAACTAATGAATCACAGTTTGTTGTTTTGTAGTCGTGATATTGAGATAATGATTTTATATGTTTATATATTATATCTCGGTTATCGATTTAATTTTAAAATAAGATATATATTAATTTTTTTTGGCCTATTTATTTATATCAAGCAATAATTTTTAAGAGCTCATTTTTTAATAGGAAGTTTGGTAGAAGCTATAGCTGTTCTTTCTATTATTCTTCCTATTAAAAACTGGCCTTGAGCTAATTAAAAATTATTGTTAGATTTAAAATAAAATATTTACATTTTTGTAGCTAGTACGTATTTTGAATTTGAATGAAATCGGCGACTACAGCGCCACCTATTGTCTGAAATTCGAATTTTATTTTATTTTTTATTTGGCTCATACATAATCTATTTATACTGTATTTGTATCAAATTGGCAATACGGTTTTCATATATATCTTAAATTTATATTTACATACATACACATGTGGCGAATACGTTTTTTTTATTTGACCCAAATTTAATTCTAAATACGGTTTTTAGAAATATTCTACTCCACTGCCATAGCCGCTGCCCTTACTTGCCCTTTGCATATGTATTCAGAAAACGCAGTTCGATTTCTCTCACGTAAAATTTTGTTAAAATTAAATTAAATTTGATTTTTCAAACAGGCGGCCACTCTCTCTAAAATATAGATATATTTTAATATTTTATATACAGGGTGGGCCAAAAGAAACCAAGGGGTGTAAAAGTTTAATAACTTTTCCGTTTATTAATTTTTTTTTATTTATTCTTTCAGATTATATAGACAACACTTGGAGAATTTATAATTTTCTAAGCTAAATTTTGCAGTTAAATTTCAAGAGTTAGCCAGAAATGAAATCAACTTTATTAAAAATTTGATTATGAGTGATGAAGCTCATTTTCATTTGAATGGCTTTGCTAATTAGCAGAACTGTAGGTTCTGGGGTTCTCAAAATCCAAGAGCCATTCATCGACGCCAACTGCACCCCATCAGGTGTACAGTATGGTGTGGGATCACATCTGAAAATATCATTGGGTCTTACTTCTTCGAGAATGAAGATGGAAGTGCTGTAACCGTAAATGGAGAGCGGTATCGGTTTATGATAGAACATTTTTTACGTCCTGCTCTTGAAAACAGACCTGGTATGTGGTTTCAGTAGGACGAAGCCACTGCCCTTACTGCCCGAGACACAATGGCACTTTTAAGTCAAATTTTTGGAGGGCGAATAATTTCCAGAAATTCGGAAATTATTTAGCCAGCGCGATCGCCAGATTTGACAGCACCCGACTATTTTCTTTGGGGTTATTTGAAGGAGCGAGTGTATGTGAACAAGCCGGAGACAATCCTTGAACTCAAGGCAAACATTGTTACAGAAATTCGAACGCTACAGCCACAAGTTTTGAAAGATGTTATGGAAAATGCTCTAAAAAGAGCCCATCAGTGCGAAGCTGAAAACGGTGGTCATTTAAGAGACATCATTTTTCATACTTAGTGTAAAAAAATTTCCCTTTTGTATATTATATAATCTGAAAGGAAAAATAAAAAAGAATTAATAAACGAAAAAGTTATTAAACTCTTACAACCCTTGGTTTCTTTTGGCCCACCCTGTACTTGTATATAATTTACTCAAATTTGACTGTTTAATAAGTGACAGCCATCTTCAAATGAGTTCTAATGAGTTCTAACGGAACGAATATTTGACACCCATATTTTATTATTGTATAGAACTTGTGTATAATTTTATTAAATTCGGCTTTTCAAACAGATGGCAGCACCTATAAAAGTTAGCTATGAACTGTATTATAATAATATAACTGAATAAATATGCAAAGTTTGGCAACCCTGTACAAAAAAAAAATTCATTTAACTTATTGGCCTTACGTAATTGACGTTTAAACAGGTGGCAACCTACTGTCAAGATATTTTATAAATGAAGATTTCGTTTCATACAATTACCAATAAAACCGCAGAAGGAAGTTCCATTTTGGTCCAGTCGTTTTCAAGTTTTAAAAATCCGAATAAACCACGATTCATTTTTATACATAAGTATACACTTATAGATAAAAGATGTGTAAAATTCCATATTTTTAGCAGCTTTAGTGTCAGAGTTAGAACGCAAAAACTCATATTTGAATAATCGGTTGACCGATCTTGATAGTTTTCATAAGACGTTTTCCACTCAGTAGGTGATAAATAGGAGTACAAAGTTTCATGTCATCAGCTGTTTTGGTGTAGAAGTTATAATGGAAAACATCATATCAGAACAATCAGTTGTATAGCTGCTACATAATGTCCGATCTGGCCGGTTACGACAAGTGATGAATACATTATACCAAGTTTCTGTTAGATATCTTAAAAACTGAGGGGCCATTTTGCGTTCAAACCGACAAACGGACAGACAGCCGGGTATGGATAAATCGAATTAGCTCGTGATTCTGATCATTTTAGTATTCTCTTCTCTTATTTTATATAAGAAGGTAAATTTAAGATGAAAACTTTTCAATGCAGTTAAGAAGGTTACCCATAGAATTAAGCCGAAAACCTTTTCAATAAAATTAAGAAGGGTATCTTGATTTTAGTTAAATCTGCTCTTAATTCTAATAAGCCAAAGATCCTATCAATTTAAAATTATTGAGACCTATATTTTTTTTAGTAATTAAGATATAAAAACAATTAAAATAAATACTTATAATAACTAGGTACTGTTGCCAAATAAAGCGCATAAGTAGTATGAAACGTGTCATTTCTTGAACGTTAGTAAAGGTTTCGGCATATAAAAATATTTATTTGTGAAAATATTTACTCATAAATTATATTTTATTTTTGAATCATATTTTATTTTTGAAATATTTGAAACTCTATTCACTGAAATTTTCTGGAGCAATAAATAAGCAAATCAAAAATGTTCATTTTGAAAATACAAATACAGATTATTGACAATTTTAATATGTCTGTTAAAAGGTTAAAAGTAAATTTTGTAAAAAATAGGGCTCTTTTAAAAATAAATTTTTTTATTAATAAATTCAATAAGATTATAGTAAAAATTAGATGATTTTTAACAAAAAAACGAGGAGGTTTATTTTTAAATTGGATATATTTGAACAAAATTCCATAAAAATTAATACACAAAAAGTTATCTCCTTATTTCCAGCCCTTTTCCTTTTCAATAAATTTGAGGAGAAATGTAAACCGATATTAAGGAAATTTTCTAGTGAAAATTTTTTCGCTTTTATCCCCTCAAGGAATGCATGGTCATCAAGCTTTTTTAGACGTCGATCTCTTTAATTACAGGTGAACTTTTTTGCTTTGTGTGGGAATTGCAATTTTAATGTTGGCAAATCTGACTTATTTGAAATTCTTTAATCGTTATTGGATAGTACTATAATCTCGAAAAAAGAAAATTTCTTTTCTGAACTCTGGAATTACATTACGAATGGATAATGTTTACAAAACCATAGTTCTTATCATAATTTAACATGGAGTTTTTAATTAATATAGACCTTTAATTTGGTACTCACAAATTTTTTATTCAACACATTTTCAACAAAATTACAAACTTTTTAACTCGGTATTATTTAATAGCCCATTAAATTTTAGTATACAATATTTAGTGCAACTTTCAATTTTCTCATTGATTTTGAATAATATTTTTTTGTTGTCTGTGTTAGTAATTTTCTTAAATTTCCTGAATTCGTTGTATTGAGAAAACGAGCAATAGCCTCTGGAAAAGGAATTATCAAAAAACAACGCGATTTATGAGCGTCTTCAAACTTGTACATATCTTAAAACATTAAAATTAAATGGATATGCAAAAATTTTTTCAAATTCTAATTAAAAATTTTAAAATTTGTCTGCAATTTTTTTTGAATTGTATTGAAATTTAATCAAAATTTAGCGCTTGAATTTATATTGTATTATACAAAGGTAATTGAAAATTTAATGGAAATAAATTGACAAGAAGTCTCAGTGTAATAATTCAGGGACCGCAACAGTTATAAATTTTATTTAAAAGAAGTCACCACTATACGTGCGTTAGTGCTGTTGCCTTGACAAAACTTATCATCCTGACAGCAGTCAGGTTTACTGCGTCTAAAACTATGCAACAAAAATGGTTACAACGTTTTTATATTCTGGGGTATAGCTTTTGGCACAATACACCTGACAATTGTCAGGTTGAGAAGTTTTGTCAAGTCAACAGCATAGGGCGGTTAATCATTATATTGCGATTTTCATTTCATATTTGATCCTTTTTTTTGAAATTCTAATTTTTTCGGTCACGTTTGATGGATATTTTGTGATTATTACTCTTGCGATATAAAAATAATAGTTATTCTTGGATTTAAAATGTTTCGATCATAATAAGCAATAGTAAAGATGAAAATAATATAATTTACGATAAAAAAATCCAATTACTAAAAAGCGCAAACTGAAAATCACATGTTAATGAAAAAATAAAAATCACAGAACCACGATTATGCAACGATTTAAAACAAAAAAAAAAAAACTTTTAAATGAAAGTACGACCGAATTTGCGTGTTAGATCGATGTATTCACATTTAGTATTGAACGAATTTTTCCCAATATCTTTTATCCGGAAAAATCAAAATAATGATTATATTCGGTTACTGGTAAAATTTCTTTTGAATTAAAAATTAATATATATGTGTATGTTTCCTTGTCGGCTGTTAGCATTTTAAGTTTTCCACCTTTACTTTTTTTGCGGCACCCTAGTAAATAAACACACCCATACACGTGCAAATATATGTTGTTTTTTTATTTGTGCAAAATGCGTTGTTGGGTTTCATGTCTTTTATTGTATTGACAACCAAGTTATTTCTTTATTTATTACCACAATCGAACGTTTGTGCGCTCAACGAAGTGATTCTCAATATTTATATTAACAATTCTATTTTGAATGGGGGGGGGGGGCGGCGGTAGTTTTGATGCATGAAGGAAGAAGGCTTTTCTTTAACACCTTACATGCAGCTGTGGCCAGAACAAATTTCAAAAGCCCCTTGAATTTTTTCAAAGAATATCACGTTCGAATGAAAGCTGATATTTATTTTTGAATTGTAAATAGATTTAATGTATATAATATTAAATTCCATGAAAATGCTAACAGGCATGAATGACGACGAAAAAACGTGGTAAGGGTTAGTTATCTATTTTAGGGTCAGTTTTTCAGTGTATGTGTGTTTGAACTCGCTTGGTTCAGTAAAAATTTAAACTATATTTAAACACCCATTCTGGTGAGATTTAATTGAGTATTTTTATTCAGTTATTCAGCTGCGTGCTGTCAACTGTCAATATTTATTTGAAAGTAAGCTCAACAAAATTTAAATTATTTATAAATTGTATGCACTAAAAAATTCATTTAACTTGTGAAATTAAATATAGGGACGTTGAGACAGGAGAGGTTTTGTAGTAATGCGATGTTTTGGTAATAAGTTTATCTAAATCGCAGAGAAATCACTGCTTGTTTTTACACTCCTTTTCGGGAATTAAGGACAAAATTATGTAAAAAGTGTAAATTACCAACAGCAGCTTGTTCTGAAATTTAAACTAAGTTAAAATAACCTTCGCTCAAACAGAAAAACTAGACCTACGTTTAAGGCGAAAAGCCCTAAATTTCTAGCACTTTGCTGTGTCCTAATTTTAGTTGCGGTAGGGTAAAGTTTGAAATAATAAGAGATGAAGATATAGACTACAGTTAGGATATCCCGTAAATATTACTTTACATTGTGCAAAGCTGAAAACTCTTAGTTTCCTGAGGAAATTAGCTTTACGCCAAGCTGAAATCCAAATGTACATTTTATGCATTATAGCGATGTACAAAAATATAAACACTGCATCAGTTGCTGACGGCTGTTTTATTTTGTCAAAAACTTGTTCGTATTCCCTTAACCCATAAATGATCACTGCAACAACAAAGAGCCTCCACGTAAACTTATGTGCTGTGCTTGGAACTAATGAAAAATTTCAAACAAGCCTCGGATGAGACCTTCCCCTCATTGATGGTGACCATAGGCAACGCAGTAAGGACTATGATTTGAAGGTATGCATCAGGAATGCCCGAAAACTTAATGGGGAAGGTTCCGCCGCCTGGCTGATTGATGTTCTCGCGAGAGTAGAGGCTGAAATCACCGCCATCCAAGAAATGAAATGTACGGGACAGGATAAGGAAGCCATTGGACGTTGTGACGTCTACTACAGCTCCCGTGTAAAGAAGCAAAAGGTTGGTGTTTTATTTGTGGTGAGCGAGAGACTTTGTCGCCAAGTAGTGTCGTTCACTATAGTAGACGAGCGTCTTGCCACGATTAGCATCAAAGCAAGAATCTTCACAATCTCGCTGATTTGTGCCGATACACTGATAGAAGAGAAGGCCAATCTGATCAAGGATCCCTTCTATGAGCGCCCAGAAATTACCTATGAGCGCTGTCCCCGTCAGGACATCAAAATCGGGTTTGTCAACTTCAATGCCAGGATGGGTAAGGAAGGAAGCGTTGGTCACACTATCGGAAAATTCAGTCTTAATGAAAATACTTTCGCCAATTTTGACGGGCTCCAAAGCATGGTAGTCTGTAGCATCAGGTTTCGGCATATAAAGACCCATTAACCTACTTGGCTGTCTTGGCTGTCTCCAGATTGAAACCGCGTAACTAAATCGATCATATTACGATAGATGGAAGGAATGTTGACTTGTCTAACTCGTCGTCGAAAAAATGCAATCGCAACAGACTGCTACAAATTTCACCACCTGACTCTCACATCTGTTCAGTAAGAGCTAACCAGTTAACCGGAATTCGCGAGCATTGGTAGCACATTTCTTTATCACTACATACTGCCGATGAAGAAGTCATTGGCATAAAGGGTAATGGTTTGGAGCGGGAGCAATATGAGATGTATGGCAACGCTAAAGGGAGTTAAAAAAAGAGAGACGTACTATTCAAAGAAAGTATTATTCACATGAGTGCAAATAGATTGAGATGCTAGCCGATAAAATAAGCGGCTGAAAATGCAATCAAAGTGTGCGGTGACTTACGCAAGGTTTTAAGACCGAGGCGAATCCCTGTAACAACAAGAACGACGACATGGTGACATTTCCCCTCATTGCTAAATAGTGACAGCGAAAGCTTCGCCGAGTAAAATGAAGATCTCAAATCTTAAATGGCTGATCGGTGATAACGGACCAACATCCCGTCACCCGACCTAGAAGAAGTTCGAATACCAATAACGCGACTACGGAGTAGTGATAACAGCTGAGCTAATCAAGGGTGGTGGCGAAGAGCTGGTAAATGCATGCAAATCCATGCCAGCTGATTGGAATGCAAGTGTACTCTGCGAAATGCTCCAACTACCGCGTGATCAGCCTCCTTAACATTCCAAGCAAGATTCTGTCGAGTGTATTGTGCCAAAGATGGAAGCCAACCGTCTACGAACTGATTGGATCTTGCCAGTGTAGCTTTAGACCTGGTAAATCTACCACCGACCAGATATTCACTATACGCCAAATATTGCAAATGACCCGTGAGAAGAGGATCGATAGGTACCATCTATTTGTCGACTTTAAATTAGATTTCGACAACACGAGAATAAGTTGCCTATATGACGGGACGACTGAATTTGGCATCCCTGCAAAACTTATACGGCTATGTAAAATAACGCGTCTTAGTTCCCTCATCACTGTTGACAATTACGATTTCGAAAAAGTGGAGGACTTTGTTTATCCGGGAACCAGCATTAACACCTACAATAATGTCAGTCTAAAAACCTAAAAGAGATTCTCTTGCTATTGTAAGGTGCTGTCAGCATCGGAAGAGACGAACATTGGTGTGTTCTGTATGAGCTTTACCGCGGCATAGGCCTAGTCCGGCGAATTAAAATGCAGCGGCTACGCTAGCACGGACATACCATTCGAATGGATGAAAACGTTCCCGCCCTAAAAGTATTCACACATCTTATTTTTAATGGTCGGTGGTTCATTCCTTCACATACCTCCTGAAATTGCGAATAATTTTGTTGAGTCTTTTAATAATAATAATAACTTGGTGTTTAAATCTTAGCCTGATATTCGGCCCAACTTCTCCTACAATTTGTGGTGTGCGTCTGAATGTTGTAACACAAATCAAGGGACCTAGAGTTTTACGCCGACACCGATCGGCAAATGATTTTTGTAAGAAGTTTTTACATGACAGAAATACATTCGGAGGTTTCTTATTGCATGCCGAGGTGATCGCTATTAAAACGAACTTTTCAATAATTATTTTTGATGTTACTTACCCAGGCCAGGATTTGAACCCGGGACCCACCGATTGAAGTGCGTTTTTGCTACACGTACAGTGAACGCCAAATCTCTTGAACAAACAAATATGTAGAGGTAATTTTGAACCATGGATTTCAAAAGTGTTCTAGAAGCCCTATTTATAAAAACTTTCCTGAACCAAATTATTCTACAAGAATAATTTTTGTAAGTCAATAACCGAAATAAAATTTAAGCCAAAAAATCAAAATACAGTGGAAAATATACCCAATCATTGAAGTAAAAACAATACAAAAATATCGATTAGCGATTGGCGGTGTGGGTTCAAATCAACCTTTAGTTATAAAAATAGTTATTTTTGAAATTCGGTTTCTTTTAAAACTTACCAAGATGTGCCAAAAAAAAAGCACAGTGTCGAAAACGGGTTGTATACAAACCAAATTTGAACGAATTAAAAAATGGTTTATTCCCTAAAGTATTATACAGAAAACTAAAACAATTTACAAAAATTTATAAAAAGCATATATATCGAGATATTTGCAATAAACATAATTTTCTCATTGCCTCTCATTCTTTACAGTGAGTTGAAGGTGAAATGTTGAGTTAAGCGATTTGTTTTCCCTTTGTTTTATCATTTAGAATTTTAACCTACAGGGCGTATGAGTGATAGAGGCGCGCCATGTGTAAAACAAACAGCACTACTACTTGACATAAAAAGGTATAATAGCTACATAACTGAGACTTTTAGCTTATTTGCACATTTGCTTGACAAGGCACATATTCTCGCTGGAAAAGATTTATTTACAAATTTGCATTTCAAGTACGAAAATGAGATTATATGTCACGCTATTTTGGGTGCGATTATCTTTGGTACATACTCGTCTAACATATTTATTTTCTACCTCAAGCGGATTCGGCTTTGTTTATGAGAATATATTCATAAATAGAAGGATACTGAATGTGGTAAGAAATATTATGCACACCCAGCCACGGTAAATTATTTCGTTACATAGGTTCGAGTGTATAGCCACATGCTCACAAATAATTTGTATTGCGTTCACAGATATCACGCTTTAAATCAAATCGGTTAACATTATTAATGTTAGCCTTTGGCGCACGTGTAAACGTATAAATAATGCCCGTAAATGCCCATGATTTTTTATTTGAAGATATGTTTCGGTATTTGATAATTCAGAGAGATTTTATTAAAATAATTGAAGGCACTTACAGCGAAATATTTTACTAAATTTCGATTTCATTTTGGTGGTAATTTTCATTTTAGCCATTGGCTATAGTGAAAAGCAACTTACATTAGTTTTCAAGGGTTGACCACTCAATCTATATAAAAAAATCAACTTAATAATAAATTGTTAATTCAAAGGTTTCCCAGGGGTTCAAATCAAACTATGTTGTATACAAAATATAACTGCATTAACTTGTAGAATGAGTATATCTGAAAATTTGACATTTTCTGCTATATAAAAGAATCGATACGCTATAACCAAAAAAAAAAATACTTACAATCTTTAACAATTTCCATAACTTATTGTATGACTTTTTATCGTAAATACAATAGAATTTTTGTAAGACCAAAAATTCGATATATAGTGTATACTATAATATATACATAAGTACATAAAGTGCATTCACAAAAGTAGTAGCAAAATGGATTAACAATTTTTGACAATTTTGTTTTTGTTTCTCTTTATTTGATTTTATTTACTTTTTTATGAAAATATAGATAATTATATAGCAAATGCTATGTAAATCGAGGTTTCAAACTCTCTATAATTTATATAAGCGGTAAGGAATGTATCTGTTCTGCCTCTATAAACTTCAAAATTATGATTATTGGCTTGAAATACATACAGAGTATGTACCAAATTTTGTATAATTTAATGAAGTAGTTTCGGAGATATGTCTTACTGCTCTAAAGTAGGCGATGTCACACCTATTCTTCAAACAAAATATAAAAAAATATTCCAAGGCTTCCTTTCTGGAACCAAATTTTGTAAATCAAAGTTTTTGGAAATTGTCTTTTACAGCGGTTATTATTCGACTTTGGCTATCTCCAATACCATTCCATTCGATGGGCACTTGAAATGAAAATACTCACCTTAGCCAGCAAAGTTTATGAGATAGAAATATTTCCCCGATAACAGAAGCCACTAAGCATTATTCTGGAATTTTTAAGGGTGTGAGGTTAATGAAAAAAGATAGTTGATGTTTTCGCCTCCATTTATAAAAAATCTATTCATTCACTTCCATACTTTCATGTTCAGGAAAAATACAATTGGTGTGTGGTATGAAAAATATGAAATGAAAACTCGTGATTGTAAATTATTTAAATATCTTGGGAAAATTGCATCTATGTATTGTCTGGTTGTTGAGTCTTCAGGATTATTATTCATTTTTAAATTAAATTTACTTTCTAAAAATTGTATAAGTGGTTGAGCATCTTCCAAGGCAAAATTGGCATTAAAATCACCGCTTAAAATCATTGGCATAGTATGCAAATCTTCTCCTAATTCTGCTGCACCAGAGGGAGTATATGCCAATATTGCTCTATGTATGAATTTTATTATATCGTTAATTCTCTGGTTCGGAGTGATGTAGAGAACAATCATTGCCACACTCTGTCCGCCCGTCCACGCATGCTATCCCTCTCTCGTTTTTTCCTACTCCGAATCTGTCGCGTTTTCGTTTCTCTCCCATGTCTCCTTCCGTCCCACTGCCCCACCACGCGCGCCATCCTCTCTCTTTTTCTGTCGCTTTTTCGTTTCATTCGATATTGGAATTACAGCCCAACGAGCGCAAAGAAGTTTCACTTCAAAAAGGGGAAAACAATCAATTGATGGACGACCATCAGAGATAATTCTTAGAATCTTATAGGTTAGTGCAAGGTGGATCCTGAAACATATCTCCGCTGTTCAAAAGCAAGATACCAGCCCACAGCAGTGCGTTTTGGATTAAACTCCGGAATACAGATAATTCCTTATCACAAAGACAACCACATCACATCATTCATGGCACAGTTGATGCTATGCAAAAAATTTATTATTCTAACTATGCTGACTTTTTACTTATAAAAATTTTGGAATTGAATTTATTTATGAGTTAATGTATTTTTAAAGTAGCATGTAATATTACCAACATCTGTTTTCCACTCATAAACCTGGGCCTTTTCTAAGTCATATTGAGTCTGGATTGTGTGCTATTATTGTTATTTTTACTGTTTATTACAAATTTGTAAATTTGTTTTTTATGTCTTTGCTTATAACATATTTTAATACAATAATATAATCGGAATGCTTTTCATGCTACGACACCACCCACATTTTTGTTTTTTTCTTTACATTTGCAACGGGTATGTAAGAAAAAACATAATATAATTTACGATCTAATTGCAAGAAAAGGTGGTCGAAATTGGGACTTCCATATTGCGTCTGGTTTAGTTGAATAACAATAATAATGTCTTACAGCTATCTCCTTAATAGAGTTTCAAATTACATATTCTCACCATTTCATTTCAATTTAAATTTCAATACCTCAAAAACAAAAAACCCCGCATTGTAAAGGGGAAAAGCGAGAATGTAAACACCAGTGCTCCATACATTTTTTTTTTTTTTATTAATTCTGAAAGCAAAATAATATAATGTAATCATTATATTGTATGCCTATTCATTATTTGACGCTTTTTTGGATCGATGTGTTCGATTCTTATTTCGATGAACTTCGATCAGTACTTTTACAATTTGTGATTTTTATTTTTAAGTTAAAATTTGATCGTTATTTTATGATTTGAAATTTTTCCGAGAAAAATTTTAGTTACTAGATAACCCCGGCATACGTTTTACTGCCTATATTTATTTATTAATTGCACTTTGCACATGCATGTAACCAGATAACGTATTTCGGTTTCAGTCGTATATAACATAAGGTAACACCATTAAAAATAAAGGTATGCACCGAGACTAACAGTTTGACACACAATATCGATTTATAATTTTATATCTTTGTTTACAATTTAATTGAATTTGACTTTTAAAGAAGGTGAGAACCCTCTGCAGAATGTCGCTATAAAATTTCTCCTGGCGAAACAAATACTTTCACTACCATATTTTACTATTTCATAAAATTTGTGTATAATTAAAATCGACTTTTCAAGCAGGTGGCAACCCTCATAAAGTTAGCTATAAACCTAACGACCGATACCCTTCAAAATATAGCTAGCTTTGAACTTTTCCCTCAGCGAAACGAACCGTTTGATACTCATATTTTATTATATTGATTATTTGTGTATAATTTAATAAAGCTTGACGTTTCAAATAGGTAGCAGCTCTCTCCAAAATATATGGATAAACCTTCTCCTCGCCGAAACGGCCTATTTGACACCCTTATTTTAAAATTTCCTATAACTTATGTATATTTAAATTAAATTGGATCTTTCAAACAGGTGGCAACTCTCCCCCAAACACAATACATACTTTTTGACCTACTCTCATACCTCCTAAATATACGCTCAAAATTTCATAAAAATCGGTCGAGCCGTTTCGGAGGAGTGCCCCAGCCAAAAACCGTTACACAAAATTTTCATATGTACAAACATATGTAAGATTTCCGAGATCAATTTTTTAATCAAGCGTACAATAACAAATATAATTTGTTTTGATGTTGTTGTTGCTGCTATTGTTATTGACGAAACATGTTTGGCGTTTATTATGATCGAAAAAAATAAGATCACAAAATATCAATAAAAACAAACGATCAAACTGGAATGGCAAATTAAAAATTATAAAATATGATCGAAAAAAAAAACAAATATATGGATTAAATTTGATCGAAAAGGTAACCGACTAATTCGGATAAAATTTCCTTTCAAATAAAGATCACTCGCCCATCTGGAGATTGTGGATAGTGCCACATTAATATTAGCACAAAGACGGTCGGCTTGACTAACAGGTCCAGATAAGTAAAACTGGATGTCATCTGCATAAGCACGCTCACCGCTTTCAGTTTTGAAACGTCAGGACCAATTCGCACTCGTTGAAATTTGCCTGATATAAAGCTTTTCATAAGACCAAGCGCATTGTGCCCAAATCCAAAGCAACATTGCAGCTTGCTACATAAAAGTGCATGACTAACAGAATCGAATGCCTTAGAGAAATCTAGTAGACAGAATAATATCAATTGGTTATTATCAAAGGGCATTCCAATGTCATCGAATATTTTTAATATGGCAGTGGTGCAACTCTGATTTTTCCTGAATCCTGATTGCAGAGGGGATAGAAGGTTTTTATTATGGGCATGTGACGAGATCTGCTCCGCCACTAGGGTCTCGAAAACTTTGGAGAGAGCCGACAAAATAGTGATGGGACGAAAATCGTTTATACAACTAGCAGAACTCTTTTTGGCAACAGGCAGTACTGTAGCAACTTTCCACATGTGCGGGAAGGAAGACGTAGTTACACCATGGTTTATGATGTGGGTAAGTGTTCCAAGGATATTCGGCAACACAACTTTTATTAACTTTATCGGGAGTCCATATTTTCCCCTTCAGCGTTTGAACTTATCCTAAGAACACTTCTTCCCACATCAAGACTTTAACTGGAAGATTCGTATTTAATTTTACACCGAAGTAAGTCTGGTTTTCATATTTGATAATACGTGTTGCTCTATTTCTAGCAGTCTTGAAAGGTTCCCAATTTCCAAGGTAGGCTTTTTCTTTCATCTAGAGTGGAGTCTATTCCGATCTTTAATAGCTACTTGGACCCTTCTATTGTACCACGGACAAGAAGAACATCTTTCCGGAACGACACGAAGAGGCACATATTTGTCAAAAGCAGATTTCAAAATACCAATAAGAAAGTCAAGTTTGTCATCAATATATTCATAGAGCCACCAAGCACTCCAGTCAATACTGTTTAAGTCAGAGAAAAGCTCATTTGCATTAAGATATCGGTAGTTTCTGTAGGCAAGAAACCTTGCTTCATTAGAACGGTCAATATTAATATCCAAACAGCAAACAAATTAGGTCATGGTCCGATACGAAGAATATTTGGTCAAACTTTAGAACACTGGTCAAGTCGGAAACAATAGAATAGTCAAGTAAACTATGATTGCAGTTCATGACATACCTTGTTGGAACAATAGAATTTACTACTGTAAATCCGCTGCTAGTAACACAATTAAGAAAAATATCACTACAACAATTACGTAGAAGAATATTGACATTAAAATCCCCACAAACAACAATATTACTATAATCAACAATATAATCAGATAAGACATCAAAAAAAGAGTTTAGGCATAAAAACAATTTACATGTCTCAAAAATTATCGAGTAACTAGTAAAAAGAATGGCAGATTATTTGAGTGCACCTTTCAAGCTTAGAGCAATTGCAAATTTTGTAATAAGAAGTAGAGAAGATAGAGCAATGAAAGAATGTCAAAAATATGAATAATTGATTATGTTTAAAAAAATGCCAGCATAAAAGAAAGATAAACCAATTTCGTGAGCTAATGGGTTATGGATTGGCATGGGCTATCAAATCGACAAAGCGAGGATTAGCGGTCTGCGGAATGGTGCCATCGTATTTCTAAGCTTGTTTTTGACAGTTAACGCGGTACCATATTCAGTGTGAATACTTTCACTTATTCATGCGCCCAGTTCCATAAGATATTTCGTTTTACTATTTTATCTCGAAAACTTCTGTTCAGCTGTCGTATTTTTTAAACCTCTCCCGTTTTTTATTTAAGCTGATTTTAAGGATTAAACAGCCTTTACTCCCTATATTTAGTTTAAAATTGTCCCTTAAATTTGTTCTCCCCATAGTTGTAAAATTGCTTTAAAGCATGGCAGTTTTTTTTTCTTACAACCTAATCACGTTATTTTGTACTTCATTAGCGTTGCAACTCACGCATGAGTCGTATTGAAAACAACACCAACACCAACGACAACAACAACACATAATTGCCTTTGGTCTAATGACTAAAAAGGAGCACAACTGTGTGCGACTATTTTACGAGCGACAAGTGAGCGAACATCAACCGGCTGACCATAAAAGTGGTAGATTACCACAAAAGGCAACAACAAATCCAAAAAAAAAAAAAAACGAAAAAAAATGAAAACAAAAACGAACAAGAAGGTTTAAGTATTTGTAAATTTCAATTTATTTGTGCGTGTTGAGACTTGGGAATGTTTGCCGCTGTTGATGGTGGGGATACAAAAGCGGCCAAGTGTGCATGTATGTGTATAATGTTTTTATTTTCATATTGTAGGAATGTTTGCACTTTTACGATGCTGCACTTCCTTCTGGCTGCCGATAAAATTTCTGCACTTAGCATTCAGGTGCTCCTTGCGCTTCCCTGCCTGCGTATGTACTCGTGTATGGATTTGCTTATTTAAAGAAATCAGCTTTTGCGAAACTAGTCATGCATTGGGTTTAGCCAACGAACCTGAAAATCACCAAATATATAGCGGTTGAAAGTGGCAACAGGGAACTCGATTTTTACGTCTTAAAACTCTAAGCTATAGAAACTAGATAGTTCGAATAAGGGATCGCAAATAACAATTATTGTCGAAACTTCCACTTAAAAAATCATGCGGAAAGGGAAACGGTATGTGTATAAAGATTGAAGAAACATACACGTTAAAACAATAGCTACCACTGACACTGATGTTTATTTTTTGAATTTTATTTAAAACAATGTAGTTTAATCGTTATTTCTTGAGCTTTATTTAAGTTAAGTTTTATTTTCTGAATAAAAAATTAAGCTCAACAAATAACGATTACAATGCAATTTTTTAATAAAAGTTATAACCGCTACGGTCCTTGGTTCAAATTACTATAGCCAAGCTCTTCATATGTACATATGTACATATATATTGTATGTGGGAGGAAGCTGCTACTTGCAAAAAAGTAAATACAACTTGGAGCCCCAATCGCGAAATGAAGTATGCGATATTTTTTCAAAACCTTTTTTCTTTTTGATGCAGAAATGCTTTGTGATCCGCTAGAACTATTTTTGCATCAAAAATAAAATTTTTATTAAATTTATTTTGCTGTTTTATTAGGAATAAAACTGTGGGTTGTAAGCTGTGGATAACGCCCCCACACTTAGCAGCTTTGTTTTCAAAATTTTTGTTTTAATGCAGAAACAGCACTTCTGCTGATGCTGTGAGAGCATTTCTGGAACAATAAGAAAATTTTTCGCGGTTTGGCCTCGATATAGTGCTTACCATTACTATGGTTGCGTCAGGTTAGAGCGGCTGCAAACGTGCAATAAAATAGGAGCACACTTAGGCTAACAAAGTCCGTTGTCATACCGCAAGCGCGTGCCATGAATTTCCTCCCTCCTTCCCTTAGAAAGTTAATCATCGAGTGCGCCTTACGTAGCACAGAAAATCGGGAAATGCTGACCAAGCTCCAAAGCGGACCAGTGGCAGAGATAGTACTCGATGCTCTCCACTTTCTCTTCGCCACTGTTACTTCGACAGAAATCATTGGTTAGTCATACCAGCCTCTTCCCGTGTATGCCCATAAGGCAGGGCCCGGTTATTACTCCCGCCATAAGTCTGAGAGAAGGTCTGTCCAGGTGAATGAGATCGCTTTTGATCGCTTTACGTCAACCTTTGGTCAAACTTGTCCGGTAATCCACCAGGTTGATTCCCTGGCCCAGATGGTATTCCCCTCCTCAAAAAGTTTTGTCGTGCCACGAACTGAAAAAAGTAATAACAATAAAATCAATACAGCAAAAGAAATGTAATTGATTTCATGTATCTAATTCCCAAATTGCATATGATTTGGTAAAATGCCTAACGCATAAACCTAGTACAAGTCATGTGTCATCCGCTGGTATACAATTGCAATTTATTTTATTTTGACTATTGCGCGATAGATGGCGCTGATCAAATAATAACTTATGGAAAGGTACTGAGTATGGGAGACAGCAAATATATCATGTACATATAGCTAAACGAGTATGTAGGTGTTTCAGTTTTGCGGCTCCTACACAGCGCGCAAGTCTATAATAAAATAATTGCTTTTGGAGTTTATATTTTTGATCGATGACTAAGCTCAGTTCAAGCGCCGTGGTGTCCACGGTTGTATAACTTTGTTCACCTAACGGTTGTTTGTGGCAGCAAAAAACCGAGATAGATATGGACATATATACCACAATTCTTAGAATGAATAGTGAATTTGATTAAGCCATGTATGTTTGTCCGTCCGTCCGTCTATCCGTCTGTCCGTCTGTCCGTCCGTCGAACAACTTGAGTAAGTATTGAGCTATCTTAACGAAACTTGACCTACACATTGCCCTGGACCCAACGTACTTTGGTGTTGCAAATAGATCTTTCAGTAACTTTTGCACCTAATTTTCTCAAATTTGCCACATAGAATTGCTTGGGAAAAGAATACGTGTGCAAATATTTTGTGGAAAATGGGCGTGGCCTCTCCCCCTTTAAATTAAAAACTTAAAGCTCCGAATCTACTTGGCCAAACTCTACCAAATTTTGTACACATATTGCATTTTAAGCATGTTTAAAATCGGGCAAAAACCACCCCCACCTTTTATATAACGGTATTTTACTAAAAATCTTATTAACTATTTTTTATATTTAATATATTTAAGACAATTCACTCAAATTTAAAACGAAGGATGTGGCTGCACTAACAAACACACCGAATCAAAAAGATTTGGAAATGGGCATGGCACCACCAAAACTACGCCCACCTCTCATATAACGGTAACTTTCAAAAATAAAAAACGCAATATTTATGTAGCTATTAAAGAGAATTTGCTTAAATTTGGCATGTCGAATGGGATTGCACAACCCAAGGAATACAAACAAAAATCATATAGAAATTAGACGAAAACCACGAAAACCTTTCAAGTAACAGTAATTTTCAAAAAATTTTAAAAACACTATATTTAAGCATATAATTTTATGTAACCACATACGGTAAAACCATACCAATTTCTTTTAGTTTTTATTTAAATAAAAAATTCATTTAGTTTTGCAAAATAAAGACTATTATATTCACTGGTTTTATTGCATATGTTTTTAAATAAAACTTGCGCAGGCGGCATTTAAAGTTTAGTTGCACCCGAACTTAGACACTTCCTTACTTGTTAAGTAATATATTTTTTTTTTGTTACAGTTTGAAAAACTTTAAATACCACGCCGCTTTTCTTTTTCGCCGAACCCTAGCACGTTTCACTATTTACGTAGAAGAGTAGCACTTTTCAGATTCTTGCGTGGAAATGTATAAAGTCGCGTAATCAAATTTTAACGCCATTCAGTAATTCACGAATTGTTACTTTCACATTCGTCCATTCCGATTTCTCTGCTCATTCAACACCTACCAATTCCAATCACTTTCCGGATCACAACTACGGTAAGCACTGACCACATTTGTGGTTACACATTTCAAAACTAATTCGAATATATGTATGTATGTATATCTAAAGTAGTATAGATAGTTAAATTAACTGTCAGGAGTGCGCTAAAACATTTCACTACCACCGGTAATTGCCATTGATAGTCTGAGTGTGTAATTATTTACTTACTTACTTAATGCCGACACGAGTGTTTAATTGCTGATGAGTTTACCGTTTGTTGGCTTGTTTTGTTTGCTTGTTTGCTTGTGCGCTTCTTTAATTCACAAAATAATAGCTGCGTGGCTTTTCACTTGTTGGTTGTCACCATTTGACATTTTTGATTTACAACTTAATTCCGTTTACGGTCGATCCACCTGTTTTCAGGTATAGCGAATGCCAATTAATGGCTCCATATTTTTAAATGGTGTAAACTCAGTAGCAACTTTATAAGTAACGGTTGCTATGCTAAGAGAAAAACTTAAGAAAATATAATTTAAAAAATTACATACGATTTTTGTTTTAAGGTTCTTTGTGTCTAAAAATTGGCGATCTTACTTAATTGGCGCTATAACGACATGGGCGGTTTGCCCGAGTTCAAAGTATCCCGCCCGCTGTTCCGTTTTTTTTTTTGCTACTTGGTGCCAGTTGGAAATACCAAGCGCTTTGTTTTCACTTGATATTTCTTAGGCTTGAAACACAATACCGGCGAACGGCGAATTTTCGCTCAGTAGAGCGACGACTTCGGCAACGTTCATCCAAAAATTAAATTAAATTATTAACTTTTACCTAAAACAAATATATAATTTTTCATTTTCGTTTTAAATCCATTAGTATATTAAATATTTTGCCACAGTCGATTGTATTTTGCCAGTGTCGCCAGCAACGACAATAGAAATAAAATTATCGCAACGAATATACGTCGCGCGCAATCAGAAATCCAGAGCGATAATATTTTGATGATTGAGCTTTAAAAAAGTCATCTTTGTTTTGACAAGAATTATACAAGTCTTTTGATAATAATTATGAGTCAATTTTAAGTTATCGATATTTATTTGTTTTGTAACTAATATTATAAATGGCTTTTCATAATGATTTTGAGTGATAACAATTTTTTTAAATCACCAACAACTGTTATTTTGAGACTTTTATTATACAATTCTTTCCATTATCAGCGAGAGAAATTTATTTACATCTTTCAAAGACTTTTATTTTGAGACTTACATTAAAAAAGGCTTTGGCTAGTAATTATGAGTAAGACAACTTTTTCATTTTGAGACCAAATGTGGTATCGAACTAGTCCAGAGGTGATTTGGAACTAGTCCCGAAATTATTTCGAAGTAATGCCGAATCAGTTCCGAACTAATCCGGAAATGGTTTTAAAAGGTACCATCCTTCAAGACTTAAGAAATTAATAATTATAATAGTTATTATGAGAATATTTTATATAATATAAGTCCATAACAAAAGGCTTTGAAGACTTGAAAAATTGTTTCTCACTCATAATAATAATTATGGGAAGACTTTTATAGCACAAGCATTTGAATCATAGTTGTAGTTTACTCGATGAATTTGTATCTTAACTATAATAATTAAACTATGCCATAGGGAAATGCACTTTGCAAGTGACCTAGTAGAGGTCGAAAATTTCCAAACTCTTTCAAATTCTCAGCGTATTCATAAAAAAACCAACTTGGCATTTCCTCATCTACAAAACAATCTTTTTTATTTTAATTTATTAGCTATATTAGCGTTTGATATATCATTTATCATTCAGAAGAAAAATGTTGACACTTTTTAGATCACTAATGACTTTTGAAAAAAGTATTTTGAATCCGTAGAAAAAAGATGCAATCAATTTGAAAATCACAAATTTTTTTTTATATTTTTAATTTTGGTAGCTCTTTTTACAATTTAACGCGAAAGCATTTACATTTAAGTCAGTTGTTGCCAATAACGTTCTCTTCTGAGAAAAATAAGGTACCACTCTTTAGAATTAATTGAATGGTTATGGAATTATGGCATTTACTTCAAAGAGGGAAAATAAAAAAATAATGGTAACTGCAATGAACATTCAGCGTTTCATTGAAAACTTTGGAAAAGGTTATGCCAAATTGGTTTTTTATAAATAAGTTGAGAATTTGAGGGCGTTTGGAAATTTTCAAACACATTTTTGTAAACAACTCGACTAGATCTACGACCTCCTAGGTCACATGCATTGTGTTATTGATTAAGTTTTACTTTTTTCTCTTATAATAATTATGTGGAAATTTGTTGTTCGCTTTGGTTATTTGCATTCTCACATTTGTCAGTGTGTTCTATTTTTAACAGCGAACATTCGCGACGAAAAATTCACCGTTCGCCAAAATTGTGTTTCAACCATAACGTAGAGAAGACCTTCCTTTTTTTTGCATTGAATCCATTCGGGCTGAGCATTTTCGTCTATTCACACGACGTATTCCAGCCAACTTAGACCTAGTATTTTAATTGGAATTTGGATTTTTCGTTAGAATGAAAGACTAACATTGAGTGCAATGAAAAATGACAATGAAATCAAATTGCCGACATTTTACATAGCCTTATTAGTTTTGCGGGGATACTAATAATAATAACTTGGCTATTATTTCGTATAGCACGATATTTGGCCGAACTAAGCATACAATTTGTGGTGTGCATCTTGATGTTGTTTTAGGCCGACTCCGAATGGCAAATGATTTTTTGAGAAGTTTTATTTTCATAACAGGAGGCTTACTATTGCCTGCTGAGATAAAAGATAAAAACTTTTCTATAATTTTAGATGGTATTGCCCCAGCCAGTATTCGAAACCGGAACACATCGAATGAAGAATATTGGCAATCGAGTTTCATTCAAATTGTGTAACGGAACTTCGCTTTCGCCTTCATTGAATGTAGACTTGTGTTCATCATCTCCAACATTTTTCGCGTCACTATCATTAAGCAGCGCGCAGGAATGCTCCCTCCATATAACTCAATTTTTGAGAAATAAAATAAATGGAGCTAGCGATCTGCAATTTTGCATAGAATATTTAGAGCTAAAAGTTATGTCTCACAATAAAAATGAGAGGGCCGTATCAATTTTTTCTCTATTGCTGCCATACAATGGGAAATTTGTAAATGTAGTTTGAATTGCAAACAATTTTCATTTTAAAAAGGATCTTTTGTATACATTCCAATACGAGTATAAACAACTTATATACAAACCTGAAAACAAATTGTGAGTATGGTATTTGTCGAAGAATTGAAATAAAAAGCGCCAACTCAAAATATAAAAGTTTGACCCTGCAGCGGAAACTTCTTCATATGAAATTATAGCATTTTCTTCTTTTTTTTTGTTGCATATGTGATATGAAAGGTTGCTATCAAAATTATTTAAAAAGTGATAAGCCTCCAGTTATTCATTAGAATTTGTAAAAGTCATTCTCAGAATCATAGTTAGTATCACAACATTTTTATTATTATACAAACTTGGAAAATACGAGGGTTGCCTTTTATATCTTCCGCCTTCGCAACACTACATGTGATTAGGTGTTGGACCACCACACTCAGCCACTGTGAAACGATGGTACAACGAGTTCCTTCGTGGCCGCCAATCTTTGCAGGACGAATTTCGTGAAGGTCGTCCAAAAACGGTGGTTGTGCCAGAAACAGTCGATGCTGTGCGTCAATTGATAATACAAGATCGTCATGTGACATATCGTGAGATAGCGGAATCCTTGGTCATTAGTGGGACCAGCATACATTCAATATAGCATGAACATTTCGTCGTAAAGAAAATTTGTTCTCATTGGATTCCGCATAATTTGACAATTGCCCAAAAAAGGATTCGTGTCGATTGGTGTAAAGAAATGTTGAAGAAATTTAGCCGCGGTGGATCAAAGCACGTCTATGACATTGTAACAGGTGACGAATCTTGGATCTATGCATATGAGCCGGAAACAAAGCAGCAATCGACTGTAGAGGTGTTCCAAGACGAGCCTAATCCAACAAAAGTTGTTCGCGCAAGAAGCACCTCAAAGCAAATGGTCGCCTGTTTTTTCGGAAAATCTGGTCATGTCGCAACTGTTCCACTAGATAAACTTAAAACGGTCAATTCTGAGTGGTATACAGAAATTTGTTTGCCAAAAGTTTTTGGAGAATTAAGGAAAACCAACCGCCGAAGCCAAATCATTCTTCACCAAGACAATGTGAGCTCTCACGTATCGATTCACACAAGAGAGTTTTTGAGGACTCAAAAGGTCGAATTGATGGGTCATCCGCCTTACAGACCTGATTTGGCACCTAATGATTTCTTTTTATTCCCGAACATCAAAAAAAAAAAAGCGAGGTCAACGTTTTTCAACGCCTGAAGGAGCAGTAGAAGCCTTTAAACAGCTCGTTTTAGAGGTATCCTCTTCTGGTTCAAGCGAATGCAGAAGTGTATTGACTTGGATGGAGAATATTTTGAAAAACAATAAAACTATTTTCCTTAATATTTGACTGTGTTTTCATTATTAGGCGCAAAATATAAAAGGCAACCCTCGTATCAAAATCTCTACAAGTGTCGAAATAAAAACAATTTTCGAAAATTGAACAACATTTGCATAAATGCTTCCATCTCTTTTAAATTTCTTTTATTAAAGTCTAAAGACAAATTTGAAATTTTCGTAAAACATAAGGATTTTCTAAAAATATGAGCTTTGAGAGTACACAATTTTCCCCTTATTCTATTGCTTTCCGTCTCGTGAATTCCTTTTATATCTTTCTAATATGTTCCAAAGTGTGGACAGTACCCTAAGCTCATTTTAAAGATAGGCGAAAAAATATTAGTTTAAAAAAAATGTTTAAATAAGTATTTGTTTGTATAAACTTATTCCCTTTTCAAGCAAAACATTTCATTATATTAACTAATAAAACTGTCTTCACTATTTACCTGCAGTGAATTTCGATGTCTTCATTTATTTTTAATATTTTTCACACTCCTTTGTGTTTGCGCAAATCTACGCACATGCATACATATGTACTACATGTGCATATATATATATGTATATATACATATGTATGTACATACTAGGGCTTGTAATTTTTTCGGCTTCCTCGATCCCGGAATTTTCGGACTTCATTTCGGTATTTAAAAATTCATTTCTTGGTAACAACATAACTCGAAAAAATTGCGTCAGTATTTAATAAGAAGCTCTGCGGGAGATAAGGTTAATGAGAAAGCAAGCGATTTCCAAACGGTTAGCGTGGCTAAGTGGTTGAATGCTGGGCTAGCAATTCCGTGTACTATGGTTCGATACCTGGCAAAGTCTAGAAAGAAAAAGAATCCTGATGAGAAAATAGCAGCTATCACTTCTACCACTTTGAAATGTAGCTGCTTTCCCAACAAAAATTGGCCTCGAGCTCAATAAAACAAAAAACATGCTGGAAGAATATAAGACCGAAAATAATCTGATAATCTAACTTTTTTCATTAAAAGGGGTCCAAATTTAGTTTTTTTTTAGTCAAGTGAGAAAGGGGAGAAATAAAACATCAAGTAGGTCTGATATACTTTTTCAGTATAGCCATAAGTACTTATATATTGCTTTTTATATTAAAAAGAAAACAAAAATGTTCAAACTATTCATATTTGTTAAAAAAAATCAATAACACACTCAAAATCGGACACTCCACTAAATTAAAATTTTTGATTTTTTCCTAAAGTGTTAAATTATATTTATTATTTTTATTACAAAACTATACTTTGGTATTCAACAAAAATTGCAAGATCCAAAATTCCAAACTTTGTTTAACATCCAAATGAATTCGACGAAATTTCCATTCATTTATGTAACATGTACGAATTTTTTATTACCTACGTTTGTGCTTACAAAATTGGCGAGGTCGTTCACAAAAAACTAAGCACTCGTGCATTTAAAAGCGCGAGCCAGAAGGAAAACTTCTTTCCCAACTTCATAAAGAGATAGGGAGTTAAATGTGGGAATAGTAGTGGTATCTGGTAATGGTACTTAGTACGTATTAGTAGTATGTTAGTAGTAGTATTTAGCAGTACCATTAGTAAAAATAGTTGTAGCATTAATAAAAATAGCAGCAGAAGTTTAAAAAAAATAGTAGTAGTGATAAGTAGCAGCATTGATAAAAATAGTAATGGAAGGTAGGAAAAATAGTACTAATAAGTAGTGAGAAACATAGTAGTAGTAATTAGTAGTAGTATTAGTTAAAGTAGTAGTGAAAATTAGTAAATAATAGTGGTAGTAATCAGTAGTAGAATTTATAAAAATAGTAGAAGCAGCAGTAGTAGTCCTAGTAATAGTCCTAGTAATAGTAGTAGGAATTAGTAGTTAGTAGTGGAAGTAGAAGTTGTAGTTGCAGTAGTACCAGTAAGTAGTAGTAATAGTAGGTACTAATAATTATTAGTAGGGGCAGTTAGTAGTAGTAATAGAAGTTGAAGGAGTAGTAGTAGTAGTACTAGTATTTGTAGTGGTGAAGCAGTCCCGAACAACTGAAAGGTCCTGAAATGGTCATAAAATATCTAGTCCGAAGGTAATGCCGAAACGATCCCTATCTTGATATGTCAGTTTCTCATACATACTGAGGAACTATGTACTTACTTATATTTTTTCTCATGTGCAGACTTTGTGATGCGATATCTACACAACTTTCGTTACGCGATGTCAAAACCATTCTCATGCCGCTAAGGAAGTATTAATTAGAAAAAAAAACCACGGGTGTTTATAGTATTTCCAAGCCTGCTCATTACTGTAATTTAAATGTCTTCTAAACATACCAGCAATATTTCTAAAAAATCTGATTTAAAATCCCGAAAGTCCCGGTATTATTGACAAATAAAGGCTGAAATCCCGAAATCCCGTTATGCTGGGACTACCATACCTAGTACGTAAATATGCATATAATTTCCGGAAAATGACTTATTTGCCCCTTCAATTGTCAACAATTGCTCTCATATTGTCACTTACACACTCGTTTACTCTCTATGCATATTGCATATGCATGGTTGCAAACATAACTCGTCTTGGCACTACACCCACTTTGTCTACGCTTTTGCGTTGGCAATGAATGAGGGCTGACAGGTCGTATACGTAACTTGCATATTGCCCGCGCTGTACCGTAACAAATATTTATGTGTACATATATATTTACATACATACGTTCATATATCAACACATGTGCACACTTCACATAAAAATAAAAAAAATTCTTCCTCTATGTCAACACGGGCACTATTAAATTTCTAGATTTTCTTATGCGCGCTGTCACTTTTGCTGTCCACACTAGTTTGTCAATTTCTTTGCAACTTGTCTAAATTGCCTGTAAGATCCTTCTACTTTCCAACGACATCATCATTTCAGCGCCGATGGAGAATATTTTATTACAGTTTTTTTTTCAGGTGTTGCCACTCTTTGGGTATGTTCCGATTGAACTTGAAAAGAGGAAAGCAAGTAAATATGTATGTAAATAATTGTACCTATGTATATGGACTTCTATAAATACTTTTACCACACCGTATAATATGACTCATTTTATTAATGTGAGGCATATTTTCACATGCTCTGCTTTGCTCATCATATAATATATATTTGAATTGTAGTACTTCAGGGTATTTTTGTATATATCTTCTATTATGTACACGTTGCTTAGAAATTCAAATTGTCAACTCTTGGCGCATATCGTGTACTCACGAAAAGACACGCATGTACTTAAGTGCGCGAACCAGAAGTAAAACTTATGAGCCAATTCCATAAAGAGCATTAGTAAAAATAGTATTAGAAATTGGTAGAAATAGCAGTAGGAAGTACTCGTAGTAGTAGCATTAGTAAAAATTAGTAAAAATAGTAGTGGCATTAGTAAAAGTAGTATTAGAAATTGGTAGAAAGAGTAGTAGAAATTAGTTGTAGCATTAGTAAAAATAGTAGTAGTTATTAGTAGTAGCATTAGTAGAAAAAGTAGTAGAAATTAGTAAAAATTTAAGTAGTAATTAGGAGCAGCAAAAGTAAAAATAGTAGTAGAAATTAGAAATATAGTAGTAGGAACAAGTAGTAGCATTAGTAGTAAAAATTAGTAAAAATAGTAGTAGGAATTAGTAGTAGCATTAGTAAAAATAAAAGTAAAAGTAGTAGTAGTAATTGGCAGGCATTAGTAATAATAGTAGAGGAAATTTGTAAAAATAGTAGTAGGAACAAGTAGTAGCATTAGTAGTAAAAATTAGTAAAAATAGTAGTAGGAATTAGTAGTAGCATTAGTAAAAATAAAAGTAAAAGTAGTAGTAGTAATTGGTAGGCATTAGTAATAATAGTAGAGGAAATTTGTAAAAATAGTAGTAGGAACTAGTAGTAGCATTAGTAAAAATTTTAGTAAAAATTAGTAAAAATAGTAGTAGTAATTGGTAGTAGCAATAGTAAAAATTGTAGAAGTAATTAGTAGTAGTAGCAGTGGAAGTCTTCCTCAAGTAGTCTTGGACCAAAAATAATTATAATAGGTTATTCGTGGATTTTTATTTTTCCGATTTATGTAGTTTTATTTTTATTTATTTTTTTCGATTAAAAATTATCGTAATTCATTTATTTACAATTGTTTGGCCATAACGAAATTTTTTGGGAAGAAAAAAGTTTATCACAAAATATCGATCACATATGATCAAAAAGTTTTAAATAAATTTTCTTTAATTAAATCAAATTTTTTTTTCTAAAACTTATAACCATTACGGTCCTTGATTTGAACAGTATAGCAGGTATGAACATTTTGTTTTGCAGCAGTTTAATATAGCACGTATTTGGGCATACCAAACAATTTAGTATAGCTCTTCACTCTCTGCATATGCCGGCAATGGAAATTAAAAGGAAAGCCTTTGTCTCGCTTGCCACGCCGTCATACCTGTCGGCCTGTTTACCGAAAATGTCGCGCTATGTTCCTATTCCTGGTTGATTTATGTACTCGAATTACTTGCCGCCACTTATGGTACACGTGCAGAGGAAGCAACAACATTTAGAAGGAAAAAAAGGATCAACAACTCGCAAGTAAATGCCAATCTTGCTAAATGGATGCAGCTGCCTCCACAGCAGGACACTGAGTCGCAGCTGGTGCTAAGTAGACACCATCTAACCTAAATTTACATATTAGCGGATGTGCTCATTTAAAGCTGTGCATTCGAATGAAGAATACCTTTTTGTGTTTTTATGAAGAACACAGTGTTACCAGACGTGAAAATTTATCTTTAAAATTAAGATATTCTTTAATAACACACACATTTATTTACAAATAACTGATAAATCAGTGGTACCTCGTTAATCAGTAATAAACTTCTTATAAAATAGGGTTTTTTATATTTTTCCAAAGCAGCGATTTCGAGATGTCGGCAAAAGCCCAGTTTTCGAGGTCCATTGGTGTTATTGCAACACTGATCTCCAGAATGGCAAATAAAAGTAGTAGAAAAATCTATGCGAATGTAAAAGTTCTGGATTTCAAAATTTCTATAATTTTATGCTAAATTCAGATCAATTTTTCAAAGTGCGATTTGTAAAACGGTGTTGTAAAAATATTGCGAAAAAGTAAACCCAAGTGGGAACTTATGAAAAACATTGAACACCCTGTACCAATTTCAGAACTAGCGGACCAAAACCCATACAAAATATGTGAAAAAGTGAATGTAGCAAAAATTTATTTATTTATTAATTTATACCGTTGACTTATAATTAAAATTATATGCTAACGAGAATAGCAATAGCAACGCAGGCCATCAGCTGACAATTGACTTAAAGTTAAGTATGCACTACATATGTACATTGGTATTTATCTATTTTTTTTTTCATTTACAATTGGGATTTTATACTTTTAGAATATAACATATTGGAGTGGAGCTTTTCTAAATTTTAAAATAAAGTCCGGATGATTTCAGGAGTTGGGTTATTGTTAATATATTTATGGGGTTGGGGTTTGACAGAAGTGACTGCGGGTTTCGGGTAAATATATTTGCACGCAAATTTTGAAATTTCATGCAATCTTTTTCGATATGGTCGACATTGATTAAGGTGTTGCGATTACAATAGGAGCAGGGAGGTTTTTGTCGAGCAAGTGCTGGTGGGTTAGTTAAGTATGCCCCAATCTGAGACGAATGAATTTTATTAGTTCTAGTCTATGTAGGTCATCTTTGTGATTAAAATTGAGTTAGGTTTGGATACATGGATGTTATGCGCTTATGGTTTTGTACCATATGATGTACATACCGGGCGAAAGTGATCTGTGTGTATTGGTGAAATGTGTTTTTGAAAATGTTTTAATATTGTCGTGATTGTAATTTGGGGTAACTGTTAAGGGAAGGGAAGTATCTTCTTTTGCGGCTTGGTCCGCAAATTCCTTTTCAGGTATTTGTATGTGTCCAGGTATCCAAATGAGGGTGAGTCTCGGGTAGAATTCTATGAGGATATTCCTAATGATGTTTACATAATAATTATTGTTAATTGTGTTGGATATGGCATCAATAGCTGAAAGGAAGTCGCTGCAAATGTCAAAGAATCCTCGTCTTGCTTTTGCTAGGTTCAGGGCTTCCGCTATCGCAATTATTTCTGCTGTGAAAACTGAAGTGTATGTGTGGAGGAGGGAAGATCTTAGTATTGTCGTGGAGGTGGTTACGCTGAACGATATGCCGCTGTTTGTTTTTGAACCGTCGGTATACAGGAATTTGTGGCTGCCGAGTTGGTTTTTTATGCACAGAAAATTGCTTCGATATATCTCGGGAGCGGTGGTTGACTTGTTGAATCTACGGAGGTTCGTGATTATGGAGGAGGTGTGTAGGGACCAAGGAGGATATTTTCCTGTATCGATATTGGTGGGTAAGTATGGGGTACCTAGGGTTTGGGCTATTTTGATAATTTTGTGCAGTGCTGATGGTATATTGGGAGTTCTTTTGGCTTTATTGATGCTTTCAGTAATTGAAAAAAGGGGAGAGTTTTTGCTTCGTAAAAGATGCTTCGTTAATTTTGCCATTGTCTGGCCTCTACGAATTTCTATTGGTTTAATATTTGCCTCGTGTAATAGACTGGTCACCGGAGTGATGCGGAAAGCGCCAGTAGCAGATCTTATAGCTGAATGATATATAGATTTTAATTTGTTCGTTTGGGATTTCGCGCTGTACCCGTATAAAAAAGGCCGTAGTCTATCTTGGACATAAGCGCGATCAAAAAATATTTTACTAATGAATAAGTCAACCTTTTGAGAATATCTGTACAAAATTTCAGCGCTGAATACCAAATATTGTAAAAGTTACAGCATTTTGAAGAAAAGAGTGTCAGGCAGAAACAAGTCGTACCGAACGCGCAATGGAAACTTTAAAGCGCGTTTTCTCGAAACCATGTTTTTGAAACTTGCGGGCGTGATTAAAAAAGAACTATCCAACATATTAACGTCATTCAACGTTCATTTTGTAGGTTATGAAAATCTACTCTATGTGAACCACGAAAATTTAATAAATACTCAACTAAATGACGTTAAAAATCATATTTTGCCTTTGCAACGTGGAAAAAAATTTAAATTCCCAGTTATCTGATGTTTTTGAGGTTCATGGACTAAAAAAAGGTATAAAAAATGAAAAGAAACTTTGTATCTATGTTTCAGACAAGAATTGTGAACGCTATCCCGCCCGCAAACTGACAACTTTTGCAAGGAAATGATTTACGGCACCATGGATAACTCCGACATTTTTCAATTATTTTATGTCAAAAAATTATATTGTATAGTTCATTTGATTGTTAAAATAAGCCTTAAAGTTTGGCATACCATATTGTTTTCATTACAACAAAAAAATTTTTTATCGTAAGCACCTTTTATCGCCTCTCCAGATGGCCGGACCCCCATAAGTAAGGCGTTGATTGCGCTTATAAGCGTTACAGGGTTGGAGTTGAATTTGTTGCTAGCTAAACATTTTATTATATTAAGAAGCTTCGAAAGCGACGAATGTAGGTTTTCCACATGTGTTGCCAAAAATTTTGAGACTGTTGCAGGTGTTTAGGTTTATGTTGTCGGCTATGATAGTACATGTACAATTCTTCTTACGGCATATATGGAGATGTTTGCACTTTTCGGTAGATAAAAATGTAAATTAACGCTTTTATTTAATTTGTTATAATTTAGCATTTTCTCTCCGATTCACACTCCATATTTTTGTAATCAATTTCTCTTTCAATAATATATTCTGAACTATTTTTTTTGTTTGCAAAGTTTATTAACTAAAAAAGTTAATAAAAATGAAAGTTCGTAAATTTTTCGCATTTAAACGTCTGTAACTCAAAACGTACTATTCCGATTTACACAAGAGATATATCGTCGTAAAGAAGCAAAATCTATGCATGAAAAGTCATTTTCATTTACTATCTGGATTTTTTTGTTAATAGCTGCAAAGGAGCTTCGAATACCAGGCTTTTGCCTATATCCCAAAAAACGATGGGATTTGGGAAATAAATGAAACTCATTTTCGTATTCAGCTATTGAGAATTAGTCTAAAAAATAAATTAGTGTGAAAAAGCTTTAACATAAAGAAAATAAAAACGAAGCAAATCTCTAAATGAAAAATCTTCATACTGAAGACATTGAGGACATTTCTTCAATTTCCTTAGTTGAAATAAAATACCTGGAATAAATTAATATTTCAGCATTGCCAGCATCTACAGCAAATAAGGAGAGAGGTTTTTTCCTCAGATAAACCTGAATCAAATGAAAGTTCGTAAAAAAAGCTGTGCTTGAGATGTAAATAAAAACCAAAATTTGTTAAAATGCGTTAAGGATACAATTAACAAAACATTAACATTTTTGATACATATGTATACATTGTTTTTTCTTAATTAAAGTGATTCATATATTTGGATCTGGCCACCTTAGCAGAATGTGAAGCAGAGTGTCCCGATCTTGAATTCCGGCCGGGGCAAGTAACATAATATTTATAGAAAAGTTTTTCTAATAGCGTCCGCACTTTGGCATGCAAAAACTTCTCAAAAAAAAAAACCCAATATTTGGTACAACATCAAGACGAACACCGCCAATTATTGGAGAAATTCGGTCAAACATGGAGTTATATAATGATATGGCCAATAATTACCATTATTATTATTAGTATTACTATTGTCATTGTGTTTTTGAATTGCTGTTCGTTAGTGATCCCTTAACTCACGCATGGCGCAACGCATTTTTATTTTTAGTTTTTGTTTTATTTCTTTTATGGTTATGGTTGCTTTCTGTCTGAATAAGGGTAAAAAGAAAAAATTGAAATAAAGGTTTTACTAGTTACGTAAAATTAAAATAAAATAAAAACAGATTGATTACGTAATTAAAAATGAAATAATAGCATTTCACTGAGAATTTATCATAATTCAATTATTAAAGGTTTGCTACATAATGGCAGCTAATTTCTAGCTCACCCGCACAAAAAAAGTTGCATTTGCAAAGGAAGTAGGATGGTGGGAAGAATGTAATCTCTTTTTGTGAAAAGTTTCTCACAGTCTAAGTAAATAAGATTGAGTTTTCTACATTTGGTGGTAGATATATGAAATTGTTGGTACAATTCAATTTTTGTAGTTCACAATTTAAAAAAAAATATGTGATTTAGTTTTTTATTACCAGCAATACAAATTCATTTGAATCCTATGTAATATTGTGAGCCATATTAATTGATTCACCAAAACTCACCCAAGACTTCTCCAATACGTTTGATTTATGTCTTGATGGGTTCCGAAAAATCGCGACGTAAGTCAAAACGGCGTAAATCGAGTTTTAGCCTTTCATATGATTACAAAAACAAATCACAGTATTGCATTTCAACAATTTAAATATAAACGGGCTAGGTGTTAGAATTGGGGGAAAAGTTCGGTAACACAATTTATTAGCAACCCACCACTAGGAAGCAACTAATATTTACACTTATATTACACTCTGGGAAAAATACTTTTTAGCTATTATAATGGCATACACATGAAAGGACCTAATGAAAAATTTATATTAGCTTTTACTTTGGCAAGGAAACGATGGCACAGGGGTGGATGTGAAAAAGAGCAGGGATAAGATCACTAACGAGCAACGGGCTTTGACAAGAGCTCCTATATAGAAGTGTTCCCTAATAAATGCAACATACTGATTGCAAGTACTTACACGTTCCAACTAGATAGGGAATAGCAAAAGTCTTGCTAAATCTCGCTCGTACACGGGTGGAGATAAAAATGAAGTAAGACACGGAGTTTGACGGGCTAAGATGCAGGGAAACGGTCACTCAGTATAACAATCACGATTTAGATGCACAAATTACCTAAGAAATTACAAATAAAACCACATATTTGCATTATATAAAACATTTACATTTTTATAAAATACTTACTAAAATTTTCATAATTTTCAAGAAAAATGTAAGCGAATTAAAACAGCACAAATGAATCAGTGGAACCGACTCTTTGTTCTTTTTTTTTAATTTTACTACTTTTTAAAAATATTTGATAATATTCATACATAAATTTCCAAAGAAGTAACACCGTTTTATCTAAAGGAGGCGACATGCTGTGGATGATGAATAGTTGTTAAGTAATTTTTTGTTGTAGTAGAAAGGAAAGTTTGCGATTATGAAAAGATAATATTACTCTTATTTTGCCAACCATTTTTACTTATTCTTAATCATTAATTTCGAATCTTTCTCCTTTCTTCTTTGTTATGCCCTGTAATAAAGTTAGATTTTTGTCAGAAAACCTCCTTTATAGTTTACTGGTCGAAGAAGTTACTGATAAGTTCTTTTTGCTCCCATTTTCGTTTGACGCTCTGAAAGGGCATTAACTCGTTTCTTTTTTTAAGTACTCATCTTCTCATTTTTTCTACAACGTTTTGTAAAGTTTTGTGACACTCACCCATGCCCCTAGCGATCCTTCTTACCGAAATAGAGTAAGATCGACGGATACGTTGTCGGGCGATTTTTTGTTGTTGTTGTTGTTGTAACAGCATAAAACATTACCCATACAATTTTGGGGAATGCTGCTGAAGTGACAGTCCTTGGCCGGATATAGATCCCGGCCGTTCCGGTATCGTAGAACCGACTGTCGTGGGTTTTGTTGTTATTTTCATGCTCCCAGTTCCTGAATCGCGCAACAATACATTGCACAAAAATTTTGTTGACTTTACGGTTTTTCAAGGACTTGACAATTACACTTTGCTTTACACACCTCTGATAACTTTCTTGAAAAGTTGTTTACATTGACAAAGTAAATGGGTTTTAAGAAAGCAAATACATCATTTTGGATACTTATGCAAGAGCCATTAATTAATAAATGTAGGAAGAACAACGTTCGTCGGAATTTCTAGTAATGCAATTCATTTTTTTTTTCATTTCATTTCTTTTTTTTTTTGTACTAAAATTTTCAAAAAAAGATTTTTCCATGGAGTTCATTTTCACTTTGCAGATTTTCAGCAATATGTTTCTCAACATAACATTGGCAATGCACCCACATACACAGTCCCAATGTGAGTCGCCCAATTCGCTACTTTTACTGCACGGCAAGGCCTAAGCGACTCACTTGACTTTAAAAACTCTCTAGGTTAAAAACGCAATAAAAAACCATCTATGTAAAAAAAAAATCGCCACATTTTGATTGATTATAAGACAGCTGATTTTGAGTTATTGCATTCATTGTTGTTGTGTTTTGCTTGCCGTACGACAAAAGTTAAAAATTGCCTGAAACTTTTGTTTACCGCCAACGCATGCGTTGCCAATATGTCACGCTCTATTCAGTTACTTACATTCACTCAACTGATAAGCCAGTTTCATACTTCGCTGCAATAAATATAAATCAGCTGATTTGTCTACAGCAACACTTGCATTGCAGTATCAATTTAAGTTCTGTTCGCCTTGTCTGTTTCATACTTTTCCGTAACGGGCATAAATTGCTTATGCCTTCAGCTTATTATAAAACAAAAATAAAGCAGTAACCACAACAACACAGCACGTGGCACGTGCGTTCGAGAACGTATGTGTGTGTGTGTATGTATATTTGGACATTAAGCCATATCACGTTATACATATGAAAGAGAAAAAAGCTTAGCGTGTCTCAGTTTTATTTGAATACTTAAGGCGAGAAAAAATTTTTGAATGTAAACTTTGTTTCAGACCCCGCTAAAAACAGCTAAATCGCGTTTTTTGCTATAACTTTATTATTTAATGTCCGGTTTATTTAAAATTGTTAAGTCGCGGGAAAGGTATCGCTCCGGACTATATCTGACTCTTTACCCTTTTTCTGTATTTGGTTAATATATTGTACAAAAACAAAAGTCAGATGAGAATTTTGAACTATTATAGTTTTGGACAAATCTGTTGATGTTTTGGAAACTAGGACTTTCCTAATTATTCTCTTTGCATATTATGAAAGCTTGCAAACACAAAATTGCTCTTAGGAGAAATTATATAGACTTCTAAAAGGGCGTGAACAAAATTCAATAACTTACATAATTACTGAAAACATTTATCTACAAACGTGTACTTAAAATAAAAGCCAACATTTCACTCTCTACGAAACTGTGTCGCTTGAACAATTTTGAAATAAAAAAAGGGGTTTGTTTTTTTTTTGCATGACATTTTTTGTTTATGGTTTCTACAACGAATTCCTTCGTCGCAGGGATTTTTTGAAAATTTGCGCATTTAAATTTTTTTTGAAAATACTTAACGAAAACATTTCCGATCTTATCATTTTTTAAAAGCAAAAAAATAAAAATTTCGTGATATAAATAATAAAAAAAATAAAAATTTAAAAAATATTAAATTGCATCAGTGTTTTCCCCTCCATATTTTTTTAAAATACTAATGTATATAAACAAAATTGTGCAGTAGCTTCTATCAGTCCAAATTCGTTGTTCGGGAATTATGATATTTTAGAGTCATAGAGCAAATTATTCAATAATTTTAGGCTTCATTTATAACAAATGCAATCATTTTGCCAAAAGTGGCTCAATGTGTCTTATAATCTTGTTTTTTTTTTGTTAACAAGTTAATGGTTCCAGAAGCGAAAACTATAGAGTCTAGTAAATTTTCTGATTTTTGTTTCATGATCGTCTTTCAAATGTGAAAATAATCAAATAAATTTCAGTCGAAAAATTTTGACTTGGCTTCGATTTTTCGATTTTTCGATTCTTAATTTCTATTTTCGATTAGTATTATATGTGGACATTTTCAAGAACAATTTCTAATAAACCCAATTTCGTTCTAACTAAATTGTGCTTTTTGAATTCCAAGTGCCACTTTTCTGTTTGTCTTCTGCTACAATATAAATTTCTGGTTTTTCTCTTGTCCAAGTTTCTCAAAAATATATACGTCATTTAATTTACTAGACTAACAGCCGATTGAATATCTTGTGCACCCAAATACGAAATAGTTGATAAATTGAATAAGATAATTTAAGATAGAATTATCTGATTCATAGGAGGAAAATTATATTGTTGCCGAAGATGTAAACGATACTGAAAATGAAGTTCTAGCAGAAATATATTCGATTCTGATGATGACATTCTTGTGGAGCCTTTTATGAGGCGCGAATTTAACCAAGAAAATGCTCTTGAACTAAGCTTTTTCGAGAAAGGGTTTTTGAAAATTCGAACTATGCCCAATTCATTGATACAGACAAGAACAGCATCAAACGGAGGAAACTAAAATATGAACCAGGCCCATTTTTATACGATCCGTTCAAAAAGACGAAAATTTTGGAAACCCATTTCACTATTTTCAACAGTTTTTTTATTCCAGTAATATTCGAAGCGGCTAAATTTTATACAAATTTGTATAATTGAAATATTATTTTGTAGTATGTTAATTTACTTAAATACATAAGAAGTTAAGTACACTTTGTTTTGTTTTGCTAATTTGGAATTAAAAATATATTTAAATTTATTTCATATTTTACTAAATTTCATTCAAGTTGTGCTAGTTCTTTTAATCGAATTCGTAAATATTGTAAAATCTTTCTAAAGAAATGAATGAATTTGAATGTAAACTAAGTAAATTTGAGGAATAAAAAGAAATTTTATATCAAAAATATTGGACATTGTTTAATATATTGAACAAATTTTCAAAAGTTGCTACAACTCCAAAAACAATTTTTCTATTGTTTTTGGATTTTTATGTATATTTAAACCGAAATCTCTGCAGTTAAAAAGGAAAAAAAATTTCGTAATATAAACCTGAATTGAACTGAAATGAACAGAATGGCATTTCATATGTTGCCAAAGAATTCATTCTGCGCCAGAATTTCGAACAAAATTAATTTAATTCCAGATAACCATTTACTAATAAGGAATTTCATAACCTTAGCGTTTCGTTCATGTTGTAAGTGAATCTTCATGTGCAGTTTCTGACGGAGAACGTCCTGAACAGATTTTCGCTAAACTTGACAGACGACAGGGAACGATACAGCGCGCTCGCGTCGCGCAAAGGCTTGGAATATTTTTTTCCATCAAAGTGCAAAAGTTAGCAGTTGCTATGTGCTAAATTTAAAAAACATTATACTTTTTTTGGTTTGTGAATAAAGTCGAACACTTTTGTAGCAAAGTCCTCATAATTTTCCGAAAGCTGCTTCAGATTTATAGTATAATGGATAAAAAACTGGGAGTGGTATTTCTAAAATTAGTGAAGATGCAAGTCAAAGCGGCTTTTTAGGCCAAATTCTTTTAAAGGCCAATCATAGTCATGAGCGCAACTTTTTCCGCCACATGAAAATTTAAAAAATCGGACTCTAATACGAAGGTTTCTAGCAAAGAAAAAAATAGCTGAAGTTTTCAGGGTTGCCTTAAATATTTCATTTCATTTTTTTAATTTTTACACCCAAAATTTTTTCTCCACATAAGTATTCAAATACACCTGACCTACTCTAAACTCTATTTTCGTAATACGTCTTAATGTACATAAATACTACATGCGGTATATATTATACAATTATATTGTATTTGACATATTGTAAGTGCTGTTGGTGACAAGTTGTGTGCTTATTGAAAAATTCAGTGACAACATATTTGCTTCAATGTCAGGTGATGTTGTAAAAATTTTTGCTGATAACACTAAAAGTGCAATATTTTATACACATAAGCACACTTTGCTTCCTGTCAGTCTATGTTGTTGGTAGGTGCTAAGGTTACCCTGTCGGAAAAAGAGCAGGTAGTCTAAAAAATGTACCAACTTAAAAAGTATTTGGAAGTCAATTGCTTTGAAACAAATTGATGTTAAATTAAATTGTATATATTTGGAAAAAAATTTTATGTATATCTTCATAGAAATGTAGTTAGTTTTTTTTAATTATTATTTTATAGATACATACTAGCTATATATATATTTGGTTTAAAACGTGCAAAGTTAAAGCTGGTCAAAATGAGATTATTTTTTGAATATTGATTTTAGAAGTTTTTTTCGAATTTTGGGGATTTTTTTTGTTATTTTTTTTTAACTTAAAATTATTAATAAAAAATAGCAACATTAGCAAAAACTCTGAAGAAAAATTTAAAAACGAAATTAAAAAATTTAATTTAAAAAAATTTATTTAAAAATGTTCTCATTTTGATCAGCTATAACTCAGCATATTTTTAACCACAAGTTTCACGTCGTTTGTTTGTCTTTCGAACAAAATTTGAGAAGATCGGACATAAGAGTTGAAGTGAAGCCAAAAAAAACCCACCAACATTACCGTCATTTCTAAACTCTACCTATACAAAAAATGTAAAATGTGTGTGCCTTTGAGCTCAGAAGGTACCTACATACTAAGCTCCACTACACCTGAATTCTTTGAAATTGTTTGCCTGCAAAGCATTGGAATTGATAAAGAAACCGACACTCACAGTTCGAGAATTGATGCCCGAAATAGTGATGTAATTATTTTTAATTTGCATATTAAATTGAAATTAAAAATTATTTTTGTTTAAATGGACAAATACAAATTTTATAGTTACTTTGAAGAGAGCACACCATAATCTCGACTTATAAAATCCGGACAAGAGATAATCCTGGATTTTTTCCAAAATCCTGACAAGTAACAATCCAGACAGGACATATTACACATATAACGAGATCCCGACTAGACAATATAGAGGTGACACCATATCCAGACAAGGCAAAATCCTAACAAGACACAATTCAGATAAAAAAGGTTAAAATTCTTTCATAACTCCTCTAATATACTGAAAAAACGACACAAAATTGGACTATTTTAATCCATTCTAAATGCATGTGTACAAACACAATTATAAACAAAAGAATTATATTTATTCATAAATTAAAAACACACACAAGTGTGCTGCCAGAAGTTCAAAGGGTAAGCGATTATACTTATAATAGGCAAAAATTAAATTATGTTAATGTTAAATGCCATTGAAAACAGCAAGAACTGGCGAGCGTTCCCTTTTGCCATAAACCAGAAAAATGATCGTAAGGGAGGGGACTAAGTACTGTAATTTTACCCTTTTTACTTTTTCTAAAATCTGTGCTTATTCTAATGGGAGATTACGGATTACATTCTTTTGTTTAAACCTGGTTAATTGCAAAAAATTGTATTCAGAAAATGTTGAGACTTTAACAACAAATTAGTCAAATATTATGGGTATCCTCGCGGAACGATTTTCAGTTTTTTAATGCATACGACCCCCTATATCCCCCACAAAAAGTAGTTTTCCCCAAAGCCTGGTACACTATTGTAAAATTATCCGAGATATTTAGTACATAAATAAATAAAATATGTTTAAGAAAAAATATTTAGTTAACTAGTAAGCCATATGCCTATAAATGTTCTTAATAAAGGGTCTTGCAATAGTGACGCTACAAAAGTAGACCGATAGTGACAGCAAACGACGCCATATTTTTCCCCGCTCTTTTAACACTTCTCTTCAGTAAGGTTTGCCATTTCATCATGGAAAGAAATACCATCCAACAACGAGTCGAAATTATTAAAATTTACTACCGAAATTCGGAGTCAATGGCCTCAACTTTAAGAGCGCTACGCCCAATTTATGGTCGTCGTCATTTCTAGCTGAATGGCTTCGTCAATGAGCAAAATATGCGTTATTGGACAGGCAGCAATCCACACGTACTCCATGAGTCAACATTGCATCCCGAAATAAATACGGTTTGGTGCGGTTTATGTGCCGGCGGCGTCATTGGACCGTACTTCTTCCGTGATGATCAAGACCGGCACGTTACTGTGAATGGGAATCGCTACCGCTCAATGATAACCGAATATTTGTGGCCCGAATTGTATGATATGGGCTTGGACAATATGTGGTTCCAAAAGGACGGCGCCACAAGCCACACAGCGAATGTCTCAATCGATTTATTGAAAACCAAGTTTTGTGAGCGGATTATCTCATGAAATGGCCCAGTCAATTGGCCACCTCGATCGTGCGCTTTGACGCCGTTAGACTATTTCCTGTGGGGCTACGTCAAGTATATGGTCTATGCCAACAAGCAAGCGACGATTGATGAACTTCGTACGAATATTGAATGTGAAATTACAGCAGTATCGGCCGATTTATGCTTGAAAACCGAAAACCATCGAAAATTGGGTTCAGCGTCTGAACTTCTGCAAGCGTGCCCGTGGTGCCCATGCAAAAGAAATTCAGTTCCATGCATAGTGGTATCGAATGGTCTTTCACACGAATAAAGAATTTAATTCATATCCCAATCCGTTTTTGTTTTATTTAAAAAAACTTTTGTAGCGTTCCTATTGCAAGACCCGATATATAGAAAAAAACCAACCAAAAAGACTTGAAAGATTTAAAAACAAAATTGCATAAGGAATAAAAGCAATGTTTTACGCTAGGCACAATGGCGGTGCTAAATATTTTAAATATTTTTTATTGGGATAATTATAATTTTAGAAAGGCAATGTTTGATACTTTCTTCTCATCACACCGTTTTATCGGTTATTTTAGTTTCTGTTGATTAGATTTTAAATTAAATTATAAATATTTGTATTAGTATAGCCTTTAAGGCAGTTATTAGGCAACCTGGCAAAACCTACTGCATAGAGGAGCAAAAAGTGGAGTGAATTTCGGAAGTAACAGTTTATTATTATAGGTATCTTGTATGCGTTAGTTGTGGAAGCAAATAGAAGACAATCATCAGAATTTCATTCGATCGATTTTTTAAATTATTTTTAATATTTTATCTGGACTTTTTGTCGGGATTTCTTGTATGGTTTGTGTCATGTCGGGACTATGTCTAGTCGGGATTTGGCCGTCTCTAGATAACGTCGGATCGGGATTTGATCGTGACTGGATAAAGTATTTCAGGATTTCGTATTTTGGGATTTTTCGTGTCGCGATTCCGCTACTATAAAGAAGACCGTACATATTTTTAAATAATTTAAAACGGACAGGTAATTAAACGTGTTTTTAAACAGTTTGAAAAAAAAGAACCGAATTTCAAATAGTTGGAAATAAATAACATTTTATTGCTGGTGAGAAAAAAACAATTTTGGTGTACTTTCTATTAAACTAATTTCGAAAATCGAAATCAAATGCAGAGTCAGATTATTGACTTTCTCCTAGAACATCGCCGTGATAATAAAGTAAGTTGCTTACAAGAAAAAAATAGAGAGTTTCAACCACTTGTAGTTGGTACAAAAATACTTTTTAAATTGATTTCAAGCTAATTTTATTTCCGACAGAGAACTTGCACCTGTAGGTGAGCATATCACTTACGTAACGAATACAATTCCATTTACACATAAATGATTTTATTTATACAATAATCGTATACGTTTTCACCACTTGGCGTCTTTCGGCGCGTTTCGTGTATGAAAGTTTCTATTGGACAGTAATTTAAATGGCTAAAAATATAGAACGTTTATTTGGCATCCTAGTTAACTTCATTGGGGCAAGTAATATGAAAAATTATAGACAATTTTTTTCTAATAACGATCGTCCCCCGACAGACATTGGCAAAATCTCCGAGTGTATTTCCGCCATGAAAAAACTTCTCTCAAAAATCATTTGCCGTTCGATGTCAGCGTTGCACTGTAGGACCTTCAATTTGTGTTACAACATCAAGACGCACACCAGCACAAATTGTCGGAGAAGTTCGGCCAAAAATTAAGCTGTGGTGTAAGCGCCAAATTATTACTATTATTAGTTGTCAACAGTTCACAAATTCAACCGAGCAATTTACTCTCTAGTTTACGGTAAGATATGTTAAATAATAGATTGAGAAATTTATATCAACTGCAACTGATTTAGTGGCACTGCGCTCTTGTGTATATTTTTGGTTTAGTTTCCCAATCAAGCGTTGCACGGTGTTTTATTTTATCCCATATAAAAAGTGGACAAAAACAGAGGTTATGTGCAGATGAGATTTCACATTGTAGTCAGTTTGAGACTGCTGAAATTAAAATGGTAATCAGTAGAGAATAAATACTCTTCATATAAAATATTAACAATCTTATAAGATATATTTCACATAATATATGAAGCTACGGTTTGAGTGTTCTTGACGAATGCTACACGTACTCACGTTTAAACATTACACGAACGTTATCAGCTATTTCAAGCTCAAAATAAAAAGTTTTCTAATGACATAACTACATATACCCAGTGTTTCACGGAGATATGATTTAATATTTGTTTAATTCCTGGTAACACATTTTAATGCCAATTTGTTTCATGTTAACATTTATTTATTTAACAAAAATATTTTTGAAAAACCCCAAAACCAAAATACATTTCATTACACTGAAATTAAATTAGCAAAACAAAAGTTTTAAAAACTTATAAAAAACTTTTAACATTTTGTAAAAGCATACAATTTTCTTTTAATAATGCGTAGGTTCAAAACTCATCTCCAGCCTTTGGGTTCTTCTACTCTCTTACTCGTCCTGCTGAGAACGTGAGAGCGATAAAAAATGTACAATTGTAATGAAAGACTAATAATATTTTATATGCACCTAAGCTTTTACCCGCAGTGTCGAGATATTTAATGAACTGCTCTTGAACTAATTAAAAAAATATTTCAACTTTATACGACATTTTAATTTCTCATTTTAGTAGTCTTTATTATGAGTACGGAATTATGACTGAATTTTTTTTTAAAGCTTCTTGGACTTAGACCATTTTAAAAACTAACTGAACGCCCTATAAATGACTTAAACCTTTCCGAACAAATTTTGAAGTACTGAACAAAAAATTGTACTTTGATTTTAACTCAGAAATTTCGATATATGTACGTAAAATTCGCAAACCTTTTGAAAACTTTGGACAATGTATCAACCAATTTTCATGAAAGGTATAAAAATTCCAATATTTTTAATATTGCATTTCTTTTTATTCTTCAAATTAATTTAGTTTACATTCAAATTCATGAAGTTTCATACAAAGAGAATACATATAGCAGGCTCAAATATACATACGTCAATAATATCAAACTTTAGCTCGATTGCTAGAAGTGAGATAAAACTCAAAATGTGTGTAAGAATTAATTTCATATTTATTTACATAGAATTCTTGCTAAAATAATCCACATAACCATAAAAAAAAATATTTTTGGAGAAACAAATGGATTTCAGAAAAGGCCAAATGGATTACAAAAAAACACAAATGTATTTCAGAAATGTAAAAAAATTGGAACCAAAATTATTAAAAAGTTTATTACAAATTTGAGTATTTGTTTATAAATTTTTTTAGGTCTTGCCAATTTTTTAACTGTATCAGACAATATCCTGCATATTTTACCTATAGAAGTGCGGACTATCTTGCCTTTGTAGCGTTTTTCAAAAATGAGAGGCAACAACTGAAACCAATTTCATATTGGTATTACTAAATATGACTCCATATCTTCTAACTATGACACAAATAGCTTAATAGTTTGGTTTCCTCTTTACAGAAATTCGATAAATTAGCAAACAACTTTTAAATAAATAAATTAACATGTTTCACTTATTTGATCGAAATTGCAATAGTTTGATATAATACAATACTCGATTTAGCGCCTGGTCATAGTGCTTGGACATCATAAAATTCCTTTATACTGGACGACTACTGTACATGAAAATGCTTCCTATGAACTTTTTGCTTTTCCGACTGACTTGTTTAAAGCTATCGCTGCAAATTTCATTAGCTTAGTTAACTGCTATTTTCCTTTATTCGAGATCTCAAGTTATCAACATCGTTACAGCGGCATCACATTTTCTGTTTCATCCATAAACGCTAGGCAACCACAACTGCACATTAGGATGATCCAAAAATCATGGGGGAAAAGTTAAGTTTAAAATTTTTTTTAATAAAAATTATTTAGATGTCGCTTTAAGTTTCTCATGTATTTTAAATGGCAATATAATCCTTGAATATCAATCGGAAAACTCTATTTCTCTTAAATTTTTTTTATCATTTTCAATTGATAGTCATTTTTTTCTGACTTCCTCAAAAACCGCAAGAAATGGAAAAACACACACATTAAAAAAGTTAATATTAAACAGTAATTCATTTTGCACTGCTATTTATTTATATAAAAACAAAATTTGGATTTTTACATATGTATTTACGTATCTCGCTAATTAAATTCTTCGTATCAAAGCTTAACAAATTTACTAAGTAATTTACTAAAATATGGACTATTTTGAGTTTAGTAAATTACCGTTGTATGAAAGTCGGGATTTACAAAATTATAGCCCTGATCCTGTACTTCTGGTTATTACCCGAACTTACAGGAAGTTACCGGAAAAATGTTTTCGTACATCAAAATCCTGTAAAAAGTGATTGTTGGAGAGTTGTGTAGAGAATGAAGTTATAAGATGTTACCCGAACTTTGCCTTTGAGTAAAATCATGAAAAGTGTCGAACGATCAGTTGTTACATAAAGTTATTAAGTTTATAGCGGAAAATGTTAATCATTTCACAGCATATGAATGAAATTAAATTTATTTTTAATTTGATAGAAATTGTTTGACGTTTTCACATGAAAAATGTTGTTTTGTGTTTCCGTACTTTTTGGTTGTTAGTAATTTTTTAAGTCTCCCTCTAGAGAATAATTTTGCTATTGGACATTTTTACAGGATTTTACAGTAAAAGCACTGGATCAGAGCCTATATTTACAGAGATGAAAGGTAGAGTGTGCACTAAAAAATCCGCAGAGTTTGATAAAGTAGTTTCGGAGATTTAAATTATTGCTCTGAAGTGGGTAGTTCCATGCCGATTTTGCAAAATTTTGATTTTGTGTATTTATTTCGAGATTCGGAGATATATTGAAATACAAAATGCTTATCAAATGTAGTAGAATCTGATAAATTCGAAGATATATGAATCTATTCGATTCAAAGTGGACGATACCATTTTCAAAAATTGTTTAATCGAATCGGAGATATATGTACCTTTTTGATCTGAAGTAAGCGGAACTACGCCCGTTTGAGAGAAAACTGATATAATCTTTTATTCCAAAGTTGTGCTAAGTATCTGTCATAGTTACTGAGATATCGCATTCTTTGATTTCTACGAGACGCCGTTATATGGGCGTGCTTTTTATTTGATTCCACCAATTTTCATTATCAACCTACCTCGAGTCTAGGGCAATATGTGTACTAAGTTTCATTGATATATCTCAAAACTTACTTTAGTTATCCGACGCACGGGCGGATGGACGGACGAACGGGCATAGCATAATCGATTTCTCTTTTCATTCTGAATTTTTTGGTTTAAAAATATGTTCATATCTACAATCCATCGTTATATCCACAAAGTTACATATAATGCCGTGGGCACATTATGTATTACTAATTGAGACTTCTCGGTGGTGTAATTGATTTTGTGACTATTCGGTATTCTCGAATCTCTCTGGTCCTGAGCAGGTTACAAAACATAGAAATTGAGGAAAGTATTGAACGAGTGCAAAAATGAAGTAGTACTAGTCTTTGTTTGGATTCACTTATGTATCCAGTTCTGCCATTTCGATTAAATGGACATATGGGTGAGTAGCTGCATTTATCGATTGTAGATAGTTATAATTTTTACACATATTTTAAATAAGCGATTCACATAAAATGCAGTAATAGTAATTAAAATTTTAAATAGCTTATTTCAATGTTAAGTTTATTGTTTTAACTTTTAAAGAGCAATAATGCTGCTGGCAAAGAATTCAAAAAGTATATTGTGTGCTATCGATGAACATGTTTTCATTGAGGTTGATTGTGCATCTCTAGCTGAACATACCACCAGTCTTTCGTGAAATTTTTTGACATTCTATAAAGGAAAGTCTCAAATTAAGTGACTGAAGATGAGACTGAGTTACAGAACATCAGCATAAGGCGCTAATTCGTTCGAGTATAAAAAATGGTAGCAAAATAATTATGCTTTGAAAGCATCTGAGGAGCAACAGAGTATGCCGGTTGAAGAGTGTGGAATTTCAGCGATTGCATGCCATTTTTACGAAAAAATTTTCCCTTTACAAAAAACATGAAAATCTTGAGCGGTCAAAATAATTGTTGGCCAAAACAAAAAATAGGAGTACGTTTGTGTTTGACGCAGAACAATCCAATTGAGACCATTGATATTTCGACTTTATTTTATTTTTGCACCACCCTAATGCACATATATGAAGTATTATGAAACTTGGTTGCAGGCAGGTGCACCTTCACCGATGTTGCAGGAATGATTGCATGTACTTTTGCACGTGCACTCAATAACTACAAAAAAACACACAAAAGTAAACTTGCAAGAGCAACTGGATGTCCCAAAAATAACCCGAGTTTTCCCACCACATACAAACAAGTTGGAATTTACTAACTGCATAATGTTGTATGCGTATTTGTGGATTTTCGCAAATGGTTTTAGTTAGTTTTAGCCTTGTTGTTTATTCGTCGGTTGTAACATTCGTGGTATGTATTTGTTGATTCGATTCGCCAAGTATTTGTATTCTCTCGTGGCTGGTGTTGTTATTGCTATTGTTCGATGAAGGTTTTTGTTGTTGTCGTCGGTTTTTGGTTTTGGTCGTAAAGTTTATGCAATACAGTTGTAACTAGTAGACAAACAACAAGTTGGTGAAAAGTTGTTGGTGAAAAACTATAGCAACAAGTCGCATTAAAGGCGACAGCCAGCAATAACAAAATCAGCATTTGCTTTTGTGTTTACTTCAAGACGTACATCGTTTAAGCGCACAAATATTTGTATGTGTGTATGCATGTGTGTGTGTGTGCATTTCATGTGTGTTTGTAGAATTGTGGCTGCGTGCCCAGCAAGACAGGATTTTTATTTCTAATTACCAATTCCAATGCATTTCAATTTCTGTCACATAAACAGGTGGCAACTCTCACAAAAATATAGGTATGCACCTTTTCTTGCCGAGTTGATAGTTTGACACTCATATTTTAATATTTAATATCGTTGTGTTAAAGTTAATTAAATTTGACTTTTCAAAAAAAAAGGTGGCAACCTTCTTCAAAATACACCCATAAACTCTCTCCTAGCTAAGCAAATGATTTGGCATGCATGTTGTATTTTTTCGTATAACTTGTGGATAGTTTAATTAAAATTGAGTTTTCAATCAGGTGGCAACCTTTTTTAAAATATACTTAGGTAGCTTTAAAACCCGAAAGCTAAACGAACCGTTTGACACCTATATTTTACTATTTCTTATAACTTGTATATAATTTTAGATAACTCGATTTTTCCAGCAGGCGGCAACGTTCCATATGCCATTGGTCTTCTTCTCAGATTGGCGCCCATATTTTCGTCTTTCATATAACTTGCGCATAATTAAATTAAATTATTCTTTTCAAATAGATGGCAACGCTTATAAAAGTTAGCTTTGTAGCTTCTTTCCCAGACGAACCGCTTGAACACCATATTTTAATATTTCATATATTTTGATTAAATTCGACTTTTCCCTCTTTCAAGCATAAAATATACTTTGCGACATATTTACATACAAAATTTAATAAATATCGGTCGAGCGTTCCCGAGGCGTTCGAGCACAAACACCGTCACACGAGATTTTTAGATATTAAATTTATCCAATTACTTTCCTTTATTGAATGAGTGTGAGTGAAATAGGATGACTCGCATTAAAGTCCAAAATCCCTAAAATGGGATATAAAGGGAAGAAATATATGCATGCGTCTTTTTTGATGAAACTTCTTGACAGACACGCACAGAATCAAGTTGACAAAATTGTTAAAAATTTACTTACATTTTTCCATTTCAAATAAATTTTGAACGCCATCATCATCAACAACGCCACCATCGACCCGCATCGAAATTGTGTAGTCCCAATGATCTGGCATCGCTACCATAAACCGGGACACTCGAAATCATCAACGGCCAGCCGTAAGTGCTGAAAATTTTGCCGTACCACCCACTAGACTTTTTTTTTATAAACTGGTAGAGGTTCGTCAAAGAAACCCATTAGCCTATAAAAATCTACCTAGTTCATAAATAGGATATCAAGTTAAAGTAACAAAACTTCGAAAGAAGTATTCATTTAAGAAATTAATGCGTCGGCCAAATAAAATGATCTAATCCAATACTGCGTTTACATCTACTTTTACCTCTCGATTTTCACTCATGGTAGACGCAGAGCGTTCGTTCGCCGACGTCCTCACTGATAGAGTAACCATTATAAGCAAAATTTGATAAACATTAAAGAAAGCATTTTCGTTGCATACATCAATTGCTTTAATAGAATTGTGGATATTTTTTTTATCCAAAATTAATCTTCGCCAGGGTTTATTTGCTACTATCGTCATGTAAAATCATAGAATTTTTTTTAAAAATAATTGCTTGCAGGCTTTCATTTAGAGCTGGAGTTTCGACGAAAAGAAAACATACGGAATTCGAAATAATAATATCCAATGTCGTTCGTATCCACATTGCATCGATGAGTCTGACGAGAAGGTATTATGGGTATCTTCCCTTCGACATCGTATTTTTTACAAATCTGGCCGAACTTTGGAAAATCTCGCTGACACAATCTTCTGCATTCTCTCTCCTGACTATTAACTCTTTCTAAGCTCCATCTGCCAACCTTTTAGGTTCATGGAGGCCTTGATTTTCCATTTGCAGAACTCCACTCAATGTTTAGGCCAAACATTGAATCGCAGTTAGAAGTTGAAAACGAGATGTTTTTCAAGGCGCATATAACTCCACCCACCTCATTGCACAGGACTGTATCAATTTAACCCTTGAATAATCTTGAAGGTTTTCGTTTTTACAAACTGCAGTGCGATCAAACGTTTCGGATAATTAAATAAGGTGTACATACTTCGGATTGTGCCCTGAGAGTTTCTGAGAGTTTCAACTTGAAATTATGAACTGCACAATACGAATACATAGCAATTTGAATTTCCTGAATGCAAGCTAGTGCTAACATTGACCGATAACGTTTATCTCCGAAGATTTCAAAAAAGCTAGGATGGCATTGTGACACATTAAAATTCTTCTCAAATCGTGGAACCTTTGGAATTGTCGATCATATCGATGAGCTCTTTTAATATCAAATATTATAGCAACTAACATCGCGTTTTTGAGGGAATTCTCTAAGTGATTTAGAACTGAGATTTTCCCATATAGGTTTATTCACGAATAGCCCTATTTCTTACGGGTTTGTTGCGTTCGTTTCAGTCGGATATGGTTAAAATCGAAGAAATTTCAATTTGTGAAAATGCTGCTGATTTAGGTGGATGTTGAGATAGAGTTTCTGTTGGCGAGGCGGTTGCAGATTTCAGTGGTTTCTGTGGGAGTGAAGACGAGGAAATTTCTGGCTGCCAATAACCATTAACCAAATAAATAGTAATAAAGGAAAAATGATAAGGAAATTAATAGGAACAATAAATTTTGGAGATAAATTCAATAATTACACTGTGCTACAGTGAAAATACACTTTACAAGTGACTTAGCGGAAATAAATTTGAAAATTTCTAAACATTCTACGACGTTCTTGGCAGGAAATGAGATAAATGCAAATATTTTCTTGAAAAATTGTAGAAAGCAGACCTAATAAAGTTGCAAATTTTTTTCATGGATTTAAACTATTTTCGCAAAAGTCATTATTAACCTAAAAAGTGCCAACATTTTTCTTTTAAAAGATGTACCAAGACCTAAAATAGATAAAAATATTAAAAGAATGAAAATTTGTTTTGTGGACGAGGTCATGCAAATTGATTTTTTATAAATATGTAGAGAATTTGAGGATGTTTGAAAATTTTCAAACACATTTTTGTAAACAAATCGACCAGATCTACGACCTCTCTGACTAGGTCACTAAATTTATAACTTAAACTGATATCAACTACATGTTCACCATATTAAAGGGTGGGTAATTTTAAGGGCCGATGTTGAATGTGAACTACACCTAAACGTCAAGTTTTTTTCTGCATTTCATTTGACATTTCTCAATTGCAGACTAACTCAATTTGAACATGGAAAGATACACAATCGAGCAACGTGTTAAAGTTATTCAGGCTTATTATGAAAACGGGCGTTCAAATCCAAATGCATATCATCTTCAGTGATGAGCCACATTTTCACCTCAGTGGATTCGTCAATAAGCAGAATTGGCGCATTTGGGCGAATGATAATCCACGAGAGATTGTCGAAAAACAAATGCACCCACAAAGAGTGACTGGTTGGTGCGGTTTATGGGCTGGCGGCATCATCGAGCCGTATTTTTTCCAAAATGAGGCCGGTCAGGCAGTTACTGTGAATGGTGTTCGCTATCGTGAGATGATAACGAACTTTTTATGGCACGAATTGGAGCATATGGATGTGGACGAGATGTGGTTCCAACAGGATGGTGCCACTTGCCACACAGCCAACGAAACAATGGCTCATTTGCGCGACAAATTCAATGGCCGTGTTATCTCACGTGGTGGCGATGTCAATTGGCCACCAATCTCATGTGATTTGACACTGTTGGACTACTTTCTTTGGGGTTATTTGAAAGAAAATGTGTACGTCGATTAGCCAGCAACAATTCAAGAGCTAAAGGATGAGATAATTCGGCACATTAACGGCATAGAACCTCAATTATGCCTCAGCGTCATCGAAAATTTGGACCATCGGATGGAGGTGTTCCATACATAATTAAACCACACCATATTATCATATTAAAAAGAAACTACAATAATTTCCAAAATAATTTGTGTTTTATTCAAAATCAACATCGGCCCTTAAAATTTAACCACCCTTTATTAGCCAAAGGACTTGAGGTTAAAACAGCGCTGCTATATTTCCCAAAAAATGTCGCCTCACAAGTGTAAGAAAAAATAACTAAATTCTTACACGCGGCTAGAACAAAACTTCCCAGTTTATTCACCTATTCACAAATGACTACAACACATTGGTTAACCAAATTTCTAGCGGGTAGCTGCCTCGCAGGGTAGTGAATTTTTTATATATTTAAATGGGTTTGCACCTATGGGTGGGATTTGTTTTGCTGAGCTTGCAATTTGGTTTGGGGGTCACCAACACCAACTCGTTATTAGTACCTCGGAGTGTAGCCATAATATTTAGCATACTTTGTGGGTGTTGCCCAAGCCTTTGCTGCTGTTTTTCCACTCGCTCGGCGGGGGTCGTTATGTACATACAATACATAGCTACGAATTACCTTTTTCACGTTTTCATTGACTACAACACGTTTTTAACATTTATGACTTCCATGACGGGAATTGTTTTCGCATCTTACATGGCTTTCAAGAGTTTGTGCTCGTAATTTAGTGTAATTTGGCATTCTCGGTGGATGTGATGTTAACAAATGCCGAAAAGTTGTTAGCTATGCTAAATGTGGGAAAGGCGATTTTTTTTTACAATTTGGATTTTTTAAAATAGTGCCATCTCAAATTAAAATTTAGCTTAGCCTTTTAACAGCTGCTTTTTTAAGACCGTTTACTCAATGTCTAATTAATATTATTCCTAACCCAATGATAACTGTCTAGTTGAGAGGATAAAATTACATTTCCATTTTTACTGAATGAACTCTGATTAGCTAGCATCCGATTAGTTCGCATTTCAGTATTATAAAATAGGTATATTTATAAAAGTTCAACAGTTTTCAAAAAAATTTTGAATTCTTTTTTCGGTGAAAGTTTTGCGCATTCTCTTCTAAGTAAGAATTTTTTCTTGCATTATTTGAATTGAATGGGCTATAAGACTGCAAACTCAAATTTTTTTTAAAATTCTTTTAAAAATATTAACATATGAATAACACTTTTTTGATTTTTGTTAATTGTTTGTGAACTTTGTATAAAGTTTTAAAGCTCAGTTTAATTGTAATCAGATATACCAAATGGACCTCTTTTAAATTCTTACTAAATCCAGATATCTATTTGGACTTTATTTTTTCGCTCTGGCCTAATTCACTTTATGAAAAAAAATCTTTATTATTATACTTCTATGAGTATTAAGATTAAAAATTAAAGTTGGAAGCAAATCGTGCCATAAATTTACAAGCAAAACAAAAAAAAAATAGAAAAAAAACAGTTCTCGTTTCGCTTGTAAATTTATGGGAATATTTGTTTCCATGAAACTGGCGATAGGGCGGAATGATCGCTTGGTGTTCAGTCGATACCATATGGAGGATGGTTGAGCACAGTAAAAATAAATTCCGAGCCAGCCAGGAAATATCCGTTGTGTTAGCCGGCGCGCTGTTATGAAACAACAATACCCTTTGCGACAGTTTTCTTAGAAAATCTACCTTAATATCGTCTGGGAGTTAAATCATGTTCTGTCGCAGTGAGTACGAACGATGCCTTGCCATCGATTCCCTCTTTGGCAGACGCTCACCACCCGTTCTTTACTTTTTTTTTTTTGTTTTGCTTTGAATAGAGAAAATCATTTTTGAAACCCACCTTGCACTGACCTCATTCGTGGAATTCTAAACAATGTTTGAAAGTACAGCCATTAATGCAAGTTCTCTAGTTTTTACTCTCTCTCTTCTTCCCACACTGTGTTCTCCACAAATTTGCTGTTTTCATTCGGACTAAGTTCGGATGTTCGTCTGGATGCGGTTCGCCATGAATTGTTTCGCTTCTTTTACGGTGAAATAAAATTGGACAGATTGCCCGTAAGCAGCATCCCTGTTCTCATGATTTTCGCCGGTATCCCAACTCTTTTGTCAAAACTTTAATCAGAACTCTATACATCTACTTTAAGTATATCGATTTCAAGCTTTTGATCAGCAGCCTGAATTTATGACATTGTAGTTTTCTAATAAAATAGAATAATAAAATAGAAAAATAAAATAGAATAATTTAATTTTTTTTGTCGTTAGGTAACGAAAAATTCAGAATTTTAATTGCATTAATTACTTTAATTATATTAAAAAATTAAAATTGCCTATCGCCGATAAATCTCATCTAGGTATGCCGGAATACTTTTGACATTAGTACATAGTTCCTCAACAATAATTTCTGATTGCAGAAGAAGAAATATGTTACTCTAACTCGAGATGATGTTCAACGCACTGTACAGATTTTCCCGATCGCTGAAGAAGTGTCACTTATAAGACCTTACCGACCTCGCTGAATAAATCTCTCGCGACTCTTCTGTAAGAACCAAAAAAAAAATCATTCAATCAAATAATTTATTTATTAATTTATAATACTGTAGATTACTTTTTAAGCACAGAGTATTGAATGTTTAGCAAAAACTCCGCTTGTTAAAATATTAAATTTTTTTCAGTTATGATAAATTTGTATGAAAATATTTGCCATATGGAGATAAAGAAAATTCTTTCATCATTAAATCCATTTTTATGACTTTTCACAACAAAGTTTTGTTATAAAAAAATTGATCGGTAAAGGACTGTTTTAAATCATATCATATTCGATATTTAACATTATGCTTGTAGCTGTTATATAAAATAAGCTTTTGCAACTCTATTATAAATAGTAAATCTTTTCCAAATTCTTTTCTTTCTTTTCTTTTTTTTAAATCAATTGTATATATGTTTGGCTGGTAAAATATTAAATGAAACGAAACACATAACTTTTACTTTCAGCACACTAATTCAAAAGAAAAAAAGGATAAGTCCAGCGCTGGTGTTTACTCTTTGTCTACCTACTGCTCTTGCGCAGCTACTATTTTATGTAAAACTCGGCTCTAATCGCAGACAGATTTTGTGTGATATGACTCCAAGTGCAATTTTCCGACACGTAGCTCTTTAGGACATTTTAACCCACTGACTTTCTCAATTAGTTTTTTGAAGGGGTTCTAAAAGTAAGGGTCACTCGATTTGTTTTAGATGGGAGCTAATGTACTAAAATATTACCCATACAATTTTACTGTAAATGTCTTAACCTTTCATTTCACTGATTCACATATTTAGTCATGTTTTCGACTAAGCCCGTGCACGAAAACTTCAGCAGGTCATACAAAAAATCGTGCTAACTTTTGCTAATCCATCGGTATGTTTTATTACTGGATAGGTAGACTCTCAAAAGATGCTAAAAATGGTCAGGCTTGTTTCACTTGCAATAAAATTGTCATACAGTGTTACCAAAAAAAAAAAAAGGTTTTACTTTATGACACAAGTAAGCTGTGTATGCTGTTGTTGCGTTTTCATCTTCCTATTATTGCTTAACTCGTTTAGGCTTTGGCTTTGCAAGAAGTCTGCTGAGGAGATGTGGTGATCTCTGAAATAACTATAACTTCTACAATTTTCGTTTTTACTAAAATTTGTCCTCTTTAAAATGGCCTTGAACCCATAAAAATTATTGTTTGATATAATAAAAACTTTTCGACCAGAAACCAAGAAAAAAACACATTTTATTGTTTTTCAAATATCTCGAGAAGAAATATCTCTAGTGACAAAGAGCAGTGGCTTCCACGAGGAAGGAGCGGCTTTCGTTATAATGTAGGCATAGAAAAAGCATAACTCAAATTATTGTAAAGTGCACTCTCTATATTCTATTTTTAAATCTCGCGCAATACCCACAGCCATGATACAAGAAAGAAGGTAGTTCCATTTCGATTTATTTTTTATTATAAAGCAGATTATTGGCATTTCCCCAGATGTACACATTTGACAAAGCGTTGCCCCATCGGATATTTGTAGGGGAGGGTAATTTTCAAGCACATAATGGGCATTACTTACAAAATGAAGGAGTTCATATAATTCAAAAATTTTTCAATGATAAAGCTTTGTTTTAAAAATTAATTCTAATATTTTTCATCAATATTTAAAAGGGTAACCAAAGATATTCAACTTTAAAAGTATTTTGCTGGCTTTTCTGAGCTTTCTATATAAATTGGTTCCAAAACGGTTACAATTTTACTTAATTAAACTTCATAAGAAATATATTTTTACCTATTAGATTATTCGAGATAATAATAATAAAAACCTGCTATGCTGTAACTAAAAAAAAAATATTTCCTAACATTTGCAATTGTTATCTCATTATTAAAGACTCTGATTTGAAAAATCATCCGATCTTATCTAAATTATGGTTTGCGTTTCATAAAAAAAATTTGTATATAATTAGGAGACGCGTTTAATATATCTCAATTAGTTTTGACAAATGTTTTAACTACCTTTTCCAAAAATCTTAAAAGCACATATTTTGGTTCTTTACATATATTTAGTTCCGAAAGTAAATATGTAATGAAAAATTAGGCCTATTCCCAGCAAATATTCTATACACAAAACAACGCTTATCTCTTAATATGTTATATAATATTATAGTCATTTGACATGCAGTTAATTTTTGATTTTTTCTTTTCATTTTTGAATTTCAAACGACACAGTTATATTTGATAAAGAAAAAATATTTCCTTTACGGATGGTAGGACGAACTATCATAATCTGTTTAATTGTCAGGTAGTTAATATGGTGTTCAAAAAAGGGGCAATTGAATTAGCTACTTTATGGTATTATACCCAGAGCTATCATTATCAATTAAATTATTTTTTTGGTTTTTTGAAAAAAAATTGGAATATATTTGTGTTGATGGAGAATTTGAAATTTTTGCCACGCTCTATTCTCGAGAGATTTGAAAATCTTTGATACCGATTTTTTTTTGTTTTTCTGCCGTTAAGTTTATAAAAATCTATCGGTCTCAAAATTTATATTTGATTATCTTTTCTGTTTATCCAATGATCCTTAACCAAATACATGCTGTCCGTTCATTTTGGCATAGCACAGTTGTTCTATACTAATTCAAATTTTAAATTGAATTTAATCGCTGTAAAATTTTATACAACAATAAAATTAAAATAAAAAAAATAGAAATTTTGAATTAATGTTCCTTCTTATTCAGTAAACGTGCAAGTTTTGTTAGAAAAAAATTTTTACCCATGATAAAATCACCTACATATTTTCTTTTCCAAATTTTTCTTATTGTATAAACTTTGAGCTACACACATAAAAAATCGATTAAGTAAATACTCAACCAATGCTTTTTCATTATAATATGTAAAATATTTGCAACGAACACCACACACACACACACACACACACACATACACACACGCACAAACCCATTACTACAACTTTTATCGTTCAATTACCGTTGTTTTTCTTCTTCTACTCAAGGTAGGAAAACAAGCTGCATTCGGCATTCGTATGACACGTGTCACTGCAACACACCCACCCTCCCATCCGCACGAATTTTAAAATATACATGAAGTATGTATGTATGTATGTATGGTAGTGTGAATGCGAATTGGTGCGTGCAGTTGGCTTATTTCTGAGGCTGCAATATTCATCCATTTGGAGCCCATTCAACGCCAGCTGTTAACACTCACTGACTGTTGTCGCCGCTAATGCCGTTTGCGAAGCCGGTACGTGACTGCAGTGGCAATGTTGTGATTGTGCCACTACAAGAGTTTGCCTAACTTGCGCACGCACACACACACACACTCACGCGCGCGTTCAATGCAGATAAAATATTTAAATGATTAAAAATATTCATATATACTTGCAGATATAGTAAATATATGTACATACAATAGGAATGAAATTGGCTCACACTGCTACCTGTGCTAGTGCGATTTCATAATTGCATTTATCCTTTTTAAATTTTATTGCATTTATTAAATAGTTTAGTTGAGGTTATTTCTTCTTTGCTCAATTTATTTTGCTTTAAAAGAATAAAAAAATCCAAACACAAAAAAATATAACCATTTTACGCTTTGCTAACGCAACTCCACCACCGCCCAATAAAAAAACATTCGTAAACTTTTGTCGTTTAATGTTGTAGCCTTAAGGCTAAGCAGCGAGGTTTACAAACAGTATTATGGTTCAATTTTGTGACATATTTTACTTGGTAAATACTTCGTGATAAGAGCTTTTAAGTTTTGTTATGTTTATATTCTCTTTTCTACGCTTTATTATTCAAGATTCCATACCAACAACTATCTACTATTTGTATGTGCATTTCAGATGTACACATGTAAGTTAGTAACTTACGACCGCTCATATCTCACTCAGTAATCCGTCAGCGCATTTTGTTTTCCAACTATCTGCCCTCACTTTTAGTTCGAATTGACAAAAGCTGCTGCTGAAACTAAGATTTTTGACAACAATAGTTGGGTTGTCAGTCAACGATGCATAGTTTATGAAATTTTTAAATTTCTAAATTGGTATATTCGCATTTCTCATTAAAATTTGTTGGCATCATTTCTAGATAATTTGTTCCCTCATTCGGAAATAACTTTATCAAACTCTTCTCTACCCGGCGGCGATGCATTAATTATTTTAATTTCCTGGTTAGCAAATTATTCTACCTTCCTCTTGTTTTTATTGCAAATGATTTATGCTTCTACATAGAGCTAAAAAGTTCACCTCTAATTAAAGATATCGACGTCTTAATAAGCTTGATGGCCAAGTAGTGCGAGAGGGCATAAAGTCGAGGAAATTTTCACTAGAAAATATTTTTAGTATTGGGTTGAATTTCTTCTCAAATTCATTGGAAAGGAAAAAGCCCAAAAACAAGCAGATAACTTCTTGTTTATTAATTTTTATCAAACTTTGTTCAAAAATATGCAATTTTAAGAAGAAATTTCCTTGTTTTATATGTAGAAAATTCGTGTAGAGTAAATTAATCATTTTTACAAGAATCTTATTGCATTTATTACTAAGGATAATTTCTCAAAATAGCCCTTTATAGTTAAAATTTTGTGTTTAACGTCTGAGCATACATACATACGTACTTTATAAATATTCCACTTTATATTAGTTTCAGTTTAATACTATGTTCTTTATCGTTCCAGAAGTTTTCAATGAACAAAGTTATAATGATTTTCAAATGTAAATATCTTTAATTGATAGTAATACTCCCTTTTCCTCTCGTTGTCGAAATGACACGTACCATACTACGCCTAATTTGGCAAAACCTAATTTGGCAAAACCAATTGTTATACTTATTATATTTGTTCTTATATTATAATAACATATTAAAAAAGTTGTATGTTTATTTTCAGAAAATAATGTACTTCAAAATATTAAGGTGACTCCAAATTGATAATACATCGGCTTATTAAAATTACGAGGGTATTCTAATGAACACCAAGATTCCTTTATTAATTATATTGAAGACGTTTTGATCTTAGTTTTAGAGGTTATCTACTAGATTTTTTTGAAAAAACTGCTATCTTAATTTTACGGGTCACCTTCTTAATGACATTGAAAAGTTTTCATCTTATTTATTTTATTGAAAAGACATATCCAGTCGTAACAAAAATCTTAGACAAAAAATCTGAGACTAATCCGCTAAAATTTGTTCTGATTTTTAAAGCATTTTAGGTGGTATTTTCGGTCGGTGTACCGCTGTAGTCACATAAAGGACGATACATTTTTCATATACATTGATGGTGTGTTTTTATTGAAAAAATTAAAACTTACCAGTTAAGTTAGGTTAGGTTAAAGAGGCTGCTACTGCGAGCTCACATAGACCCTCTGGGGTCCATTGTGATGCCACAGTATAAACAGAACGGCAATTGTTTGTCTTAATAGACAAAGCGCTACATGCTTACTGTGAAGCTAAGGAGCTGGCTAATCTCTACTCCCGAATATGTCCGCCGGAGAGTGGATAAGGAGCGATCCCAAATGCTTATGGCTTAGTCTCGTGAAGGCAGGTAAAAAGTGCTTAGATGATTCGATCTCCTCATCCTCCGAACAGCTGGCACAAAAGTATGGATTTTTATAACTTTTCTAATAAAAGTCGTAAGAAATTAATCATATTTGGACTTTTATCCATTCCATTCGGCCAAATTTTTTTTTAGAATGAAATAGAAATTCTTTTTCTAATAATAAACAAACCGCTTATCCAAATTAAACAAATTTGGTGTTAAATAAAAGAGGATTAAATTAGCTTTTAAACTGAAATACGTAAACAAGAAAGCCACCTAATGAAAACGTGTGAATTCTAGAAGATACTAATGAAAGATCAATATGAGTGAAGGTGGACGTACCCGAAAAGTAAATGAGAGTTCCATCATTTAAAATAGTCAAATTGGAGTTTAGCAGTAGATATTCAGTAGCAGCTCCGCGCCTATCTGTATAGGGAGATCTCCAAGTTATGTTGTGGGCGACTTTGAGGTTAGGTAGGCGCAGTGATTATAATTGCAAAAGGCTTGTATTTCACTGGTTGGAAAGTTGTCAGTCGGGTGTATGTACATAGAGCATATCACGAGATATACTTCGCCTTTGCCACAGCAGATATAGTAAATGGTGTATTAAATAGATTTCTTAAACAGTGAGGATCCACCTTTTGCATTTGTTTGCGTAAGTGTATTGTTTAAGTTAATGGAGTACATATGTACTGAGCTGAGTTTCTTGGAGAGCAATTTAGTTAGGTGACTATTTGTTGATTATAAATTCGAGCTCGTGCCGGTCGGGATTTTCAGGCCCATTAGATGAAAGAGAAATAGAAAGTATGAGTCTAATATCAGAGAGTATATATGGAACAATGTACACTCAAGAGAATTTGCTCAAGCCATTCTATGCTTATGCCTAAGTTAAATGATCTGCTGTTGAAATTGAATGATTGGATTGTATTGGTATCTAAATGGTTCATATATTTTCAGTAGAATTTTTTACGTGGCTTTTGCCATTTTTCGGGTTAGAGATTGAAAGTAAGTCGGTTATTTCTGAATTTTATATCGAGTATCAAGAATGATAGAACACAAAACTGCGCCTTCCGCGGACCGCTAGTTCTCTTTTTGTCGATTTGCCAGCATCCACCCATTCGCTGAAGAAATAAAATCAACTTGCTTTTACCAACGACTAACAAAAACTTTCAATCATTCTGCCTGTTGTGTTCTTTTGCGCTTCTTCCTCTTCTATTCCCAATTTTTTTTCTTTGCTCTCTCATTCTCTAACTATTATTTCGTCGCTATCAGTTGCTCTCTTGTATTCTATCATTCTTGATTGTGTGTGTCATGCGTGTGTGCATAGAGTAGGAGGACTTGTTGTTGGATTTTATATTTGTTGAGTCTATTGCAGACACATTTTGAGTGATTTGTCTGCGGAAAGAGATACGATTTTCCCTATGTTCAATGGTTGTGTCAAGTATCTCAATCGGAGTGTCGTTAATTGTTTGCTGGGATTTTACTTTTTCTATTGCTGTTTTATAGACATATTTTGTGATCGTTTTTATTTTAAATGTTTCTGCTCTTTGTATGAACTGACAATTTTTGTTGTTAACTTTGTCAGCGTGATTGTAATTGATAAATTTTACCTATTTCCATGTGATAGGGTCGTGGACAGAAAAAGCACATATTTTACACTTTTCATCGCTATTCTAGTATTTCTTGGTATGATCTAGTTTGAAACAATTTTTGCATTGTATTGGAACTTGTATATGCGACGCGACTTTACTGATAATACAGCCAACTTTTAGTGCTCTTTTGACACTCAATTATAGCTTTATCACACATACCCTCAATGACTTCCGATTGGGATAGATATCGTAAAGAAGCAGCAAATGCATGGTTTGTATATCAATTTTAAACAGCACCAACTAATTGCCGTCACAGGTGACGGAGAATTGTTGCGGAGGTTTTAAGCGAACATTTTCTATTGATTTCGATACAAGGAAAGTATTGCAAGTGGTAATTGGGGTTTCGGGCACTTCCTTCTTTATATTGACATATTAGGAGCACTGTAATTTGCTTTGTTTGTGGCCAAGCACTGGAAAGTTATATGTGTACTAAAGTTCACTTCACTTCACTTACGTTTTTGCGGAGGAGACTTGCTGGGTGGTGTGCCCCTGGATCTAACAGTGAATAATTAGATGTTATGTAGACGACCTTATAAAAATCGACAGGCCAACATGGAACTGTAAAAATTTTGCGAGGCTTTATATTCGAACCTAAATATAAGAATGTAAAAAAACTCAATAAAAGTCCGCGGACGAAGGAGGCGATCTACCCACTAACATCCTCGCCCTCCGCCAGAAACAGTAACCGTTTTGTTTAAATAACTTTCAATAAGCGAGTATATTGTTTTGCTATTATTAAGTAAACAATAACATTTCGTCATAGTTGGATGTTTTTTTTCATTTAACCAACTTTATAAGCTATGTGAAATATGTTAGTTTGAATGTCTCTTGCATATAAAATTGATAGTGTTGCAAACAGTCAAGTGCGGTTTGCTGACTTTTCCGGCACTGACAAACAAATAGTTATTTATAATTTAATTTAAAAAGTCACTTACAGAAGTTTCTTATGCGCTTTGGCAATTACGTCGAGTTGTAATTCAATTTACTTGGTCCTTATTGGAAGATAGTTTCTTTTTTTTTGCAAAATGTACCATAATATAAGGCGCAAAGGCTTTAAATAAAAGTAATAACCTTCGTTTGGTGGACATATTCTAAATATTTTCCAAGTACACGAAGGCGAAAGGTTTGTTACGCTATTTTCCATAGATATATTTGAGACTTTTCACAATTGCTCCACTCTGTTAGATTTGAATTTTGTACAATATAGCAGTGGGGGCAAATTTTTTTTGGAACTAATTATAAAATTAGGTGTCACCCAGACCAACTGTGCCGAAGATAGTACTGCTCCAGAAAGCCTGACTTATTTTACGATGGGTTAAAGTTGTAGCCCAAGTATCTCGTAATAACCAGGTTCCAATGAAATACTCTAATATACCTCAGATGAGATTTCTTTTTTTGTTGGTGACGACCACAAAACTATGATTTGAGGGAAAGCATTTGGAATATTCGACTCCTTTATGGGGAAGGTGCCGCTGCGCGGCTGGTTCGCGCGACAGTAGAGGCTGCATTACCGCCATCCAGGAAATTAAATGGACGGGGCAAGATAGGAAAACCATTGGACCTTGCGACGTCTACTACAGCTGTCATGCAAGGGAGTGCAAGTTCCGTATTTTATTTGTGGTAGGCGATGGAAGAGCGTCTCGAGGAGTTTTGCATCAAAGGAAGGTTCTTCAACATAAAGCTGATTTGTGCCCACAATCGACGGAAGAGAAGGACGGTGTGATTAAAGGGCATTTCTATGAGAATCTAGAATGCTTTTGTAAGGGCTGTCTCGGTCACACTTTCGGAAAATTCGTGATGAAACCTCCGCTAACGAATTAAAACCGATAAACTTTGACGGGTCCAGAAACATAGCAGTTTATCTCTTTAGGTTCTAGCAAAGAAAAATTCACCAGGATACGTGGCTGTCTCTCGATCAGTTGACGGGATTCCAGTGATTCGGAATACCTGCGCTACTCGACTCTGACAACACTAACTAAGAGCACTTCCTAGCAAACCGGAGTTCGCGAGCATTAGGAGCACATTTTTTGTTCTCTACGTACAAGCGTCCCAGAAGTTATTGGCTTTCAGCGACCGGGAAAAAGCTGCTGGTACTGTGAGAGATGGCGCGCCGCTTTGGAAAGTAAAGATGGTGGCCCAAAAAAGAAGAGACGTATTATTCACAAACAGAAGAAAGAACCCGAAAATACGTGAGCCCAAAGAGCGAGAGAAGCTAGCCGATAGGAAAACCGTTTGAAAATTTAACCAAAAGGTGGAGTGATTTACGGAAGATTTTAATAACGACGCAAATTTCTGGCAGAACAAGAATACCGACCTGTTGACTTATATCCAAAACACATTTAAATTGTGGAAGGAAATTTTCTCCACTGTGCTAAAAGATGACAGTGAAAGCGTCGCCGAAGAAGCTGAATATCTGGAACCACAAATCGCTGACGCTGAGCACCACCAGTACCAGCTCCTTCAGAATTGGGAAGGACCTCTCCCAGTCGTTTGATACCAAACGAGGTTTCAGACAAGGAGACTGCCTATCGTGCTACTATTTACGAATAATCTATCTTTACAACAAGTCTCTCAGGCTGTGTAGGCAATTGAGCAGTAAAGTCCAATCTCGACGAACCAAAAACACTCTATAAAAGTATCTCAATGTGACCACGCTATTGTATGAAGAATCATGGGCGTCGTCAACATCGGATCAGATGGCCCTTGGAGTGTTCGAGAGTAATATTATTTTACCATGTTTTGCGAAATCAAATACCGCAGACGCTTCACCGCGTCATAGATATAGTTCAGCGAATCAAGATTCAGCGGCTACGTTGGCGAGGTTATGTTATACGTGTAGAAGAAAATTATCCAGTCTTGAAAGTATTTAACGTAATTGCGTTAAGAAGAAGAATAAGAAATACATAAAATAATTTCAAATAAAATTTCTAAAATTTAGAATCAATCGGGGAGTTGTTTTGTAGTATATTTTAACACTTTAACGACTACCTAATTGGGCATTTTTGACCCACTCTCAAAAAAGCTATAATCAAGTTCCGTTGAAAAAGGCTGATATATTAAAAATTTAACTAAATTAAATTTAAAAAGTATTAATGAGTACCCACAACCATTTTCAAGTCCGGTTTGTTCCGCCGTATCGAATTTAGCTGAACAATTTTAAGTCAAATAGAACATTTAATTTTAGTTACCCGACCTTAAGGCCGGGTTTTAATAACTAAATTGTTCTCAATTATCCAGGGTACTCAAAGTTTCCTTGTAAAAGGCGTTGTATAGATAGCACCTAGTAATTTGCAATATTTTAAAGAATTTTTATATTATAAAGGTTATAACTTACCATTCTAATTATTGGTTAGAATATATTGGATATGTAAAAAAGTTCTAATGTACCATTAGTATTGTAAATTAAATCAATTTTCTATTTTAAAATGTTCCAGTTTACCAGGTGATATATTTATAATACCTATATATTTTACAAGGAACTATGAATACCCTTATTGTAATTTTTGTAACTCGTTATTAGTCGATTAAGCACAGTCAGGAGTTCAAGAAGATTACTTTGACATGAAAATATCGATCGACAAAAAAGAGAAACAATAATTAAATTCTTTTATTAACCCGGTCTTCAGCTATGGTAACTAAACCACAACGGCCCTAGTTTGATGCACTCACAAAATTACCATACTCACTATTATTAGCCCATTCATTAATTTCAAATCCATACTAAATTTAAATAGACTACAAAAATGCAGCCCAAAAAAATATTGCAAAAATTCTCAATAAAAAGTTTGAAATTTCGAAAACAGTGGGTATGGCGTTGTTCTAAGGAGTACGAGTACGAATTAGCCGTGGCGGTAGTGCGCTTGATCGGCGGAAGAATTTTGATGAGGAGATGTGGTGAGCTCCGAAATAGCTATAACTTCACTCTTGCTGTTTTTCTATAATTTTTTCCCAAGAAAAATGGCCTTGAGCTCGTAATAAATATTATTTGTTACAAAATAATTTTAAATAAATAAATATACAAAAATACATATTTTTCCTATGTTATTTTACAAAAGTTCCTATAGTTAGTATTGCAGTTCATCACAACGCATCGCATTTCAAATAAATTACATAAATAACCAGCAACAAAAGTCAAAAATTTCACAAATTACTTCCGTTTCTTACTGTTTGGCATCTATATTTTAGTGTTCTGTAAAGAAGTTCTACCATAGTTGTTTTTTCTTTAATTTTTCTTAATAAAACTGGCCTTTAGCTCATCAAAACTATTGTTTGATGCAAATAAATAGGACGGTAAATTAATATATGCATTTTATTTTTATGTTTAAACTCCAAAGTATTATAGTTAATACAAATTTGATTTCAAAGCCTTCTAGTTTTTTTCCTGGTGGTAATTTCTGAGAGTCCTCAAAATACACACAATTTTTGCCTCACAATTTATTTGCGACATTTTGTCAGAGATTGGCGTTAACCATTAAAGCAGCAAATTTAAGTAGATAGTAATGTCATTTATGCAAAAAAATTAAAATTAAAAAAATCGAATTAATACCGAGAAGTTAGCTAAAATTACAATTGCGAAAACAAGTTAAAATTGAAACGATATTTTTTAGTAATATTGATCATGACAAGTTGCACGTATGAAGGCGAAAATGATATACAAAGCTGTTTATTAAAAAAAAAATAATAATAATTTAATAAGCTTTACATGCTTCGAAAATTACATAGGCACAAAACCAGATGAATGCTAAGCATATGAATAACTTTTGTTGTTGTTGTTGTTTTTTTGTTTCGTTATATTAAAGTTGTGCATAATTACATAAATTTCTACATATGCATGTACATATTTTGTTGATTACACTTTTTCTGTATTCCAATTTTTTGTTATTTGTTTTGAAAAAGGTGCGTATACTATACATAAATAAAAATGTAGTTTTTTTTATTGTGCTATAAAAAAATTAATTTACTTTTATAGAGGTTTCATGAGTTACATTTGTTGGCTAAAAAATAACAGCTATTTAAGAACACATACACATGCACATATATTCAATATACTCTCGTTTGTCTACCGAGCAGTGAAATTGATGAGTTCTAAATTAGCTTAAATATTAGTAGTTTGAGTCTATTAAAGGGTGTTTTTTTAGACTGATCTTTAAATTGTAATAAAACACATAAAAAATGAAGTATGATGCCAAATTTTTTTTTTATTTGAAAGATATTTTCATGGCATTTAATATTTAAAAACGATTTCTGGCATATGTCCGCCACGACTAGCTTTGGTGAATCGCCAAATTGCACTTTCTACAAATCGTTAGCTCGAGTGACAGTATGAGGCGTGGCACCGTCTTGTTGGAATCAAAATTCTTGCAGGTCGATGTTCTGCAATTTTGGAAGCAAAAAATCAGTAATCATTGATCTGTAACGATCACCACTGACAGTAACATTCGCTCCGGCCTCATTTTTTAAAAATTAAGCAACGATGATGCCTCCATCAACAGTTCGACGAATAAGCTGCTCTGATGCTCGATTATGTGGACCATAAAATTCACGAAGTGCTCTATAAGTTTGGCGAACAGAACACTGACTACTAAAGTAAATTTCCACAATTTGTAAACGTTGTTGCGACGTCATTCTTTCCATGTTGATTTATCAATGCTTACTGAACAGAAATGTCAAAACGAAATGTCATTTACCAGCTGTCAAGTGACAGCTATTCCTATCGAAAGTTCTATCAGTTTAAAAAATACACACGTTTTATATAATATATTACTTTATTATTTTACCATAAGAAATATCAATTGTTAGCCTTTGCATCAACATTATACCATTCGTTGAACTAGTTCGAAATTAGCACTTAAAGTTGAACGAAGCAAAGTGATTATTTTTTAGCGTCGCTATCATCGTGCCTAGGACGTGTGGTTTTATTGTGATAATCAATTAGTTTTTTTTGTTTTATACTATAGAGCTATTCCATTTCTAGAATGGACCGGTTGCATTCGGGTCATGTTTTTCTTTTTCCATGAAACTCGAATATGTTGTTTCCTCCTTATTACACCTGCCTATACATAGTGAGATCAATGTCTCCAATACGAATAAAATACAGGACAATGTCTTAAAAATAGTTTACAATAAAATGGGCAGTAATATAATTATACTTAATTCAATCTCATCAATTAGTTGAAGTCTCTGAATGGTAGGTCTGACGTTGTCAATCGTTTGAGCCTTCTGTGGCATCTTTCTTCGTCTAGGGGTTTTGTTGTACTTCATTGTTAGAGTGGCTTTTCAGGTCTATGTGAGTTCCTGATGTAGGGTGTCATTTGTGATGTACCAAGGCGCATCTACTATTTTACGTATAACTTTTGATTGAGCAAGCTGAATTTTTGCGACGTTTGTTTTGGATGCGGTGCCTCATATCTGGATACCATAGGTCCAGCCAGGAACTATGATAGGCTTTATTTGTTAATATTTTGTTGCTTAAAGATAAGTTTGACAGTGTTTTGCTAAATGCCATTGCAGTTGTCGGAACTTATTTTTTACTTCGTTCCTCTTCTGGTTTATGTGTCCATGCCATGCAAGTTTAGCATCTATTGTAATACCAAGATGTGTTGCTTTATTGTCAGTTTTAATGGGGTGGTCATCTATTTTAACTAGTTGCTGTTGATTGATCTTGCGGTTTGTGTGAATTACTTGCACTGTCTTGTCAGCGTTTATTTATAATAAAGTTAAATTCCTGACCATAACATTAAATTATATCTTCTTTATTATTTATTATTTCTTCTAGAAAGCCAGATGTCTAAAAAAAACACCCTTTATAAGCAACTGTTTCCACGTAACTCCTGCTAAATCGGCCTCCACTTTATATACTTCGTATAGTATTGCTGGCTCCCACCTGGAATCCGCTAATGAAATTGAAGGCTGAGGAGTTACTTGTGATACTTAGATAAATTTCAGTAGCCACATAATTAACAAGTCAAAACATGGTCTTATTCGATGCTTGCATTCGTATGTCGAAATTGTTCTGCATTCACTAACCCCTACATTATCAAAACATTATGTTGTGCCTTTGTTAGAACGAGGGTAGTGTAAGTCACTGTCGTCGGGAGATTACACCAAATAGGTTTCTCTAATCGGCTTGAGAGAGTACAGAAAGCTTTCGTACGATTTGCGCTCCAATTTAAAAACTTTTCAGACCCCTTAACATCGTACCTCAACGGTTTTTGATTGATCTAAATGCATTTGCAGGCAGCAGATATATTTTATCGGTAATTGCACATTCCTTCTAGATAAAATCCAGTTTAATGTTCCATAAATGTGCTTTTCGACAGTTTGAAACCTTAAAAATTCGGTTTCTCGAAAACTAATTATGGTAAGAATGCGCCTGCTTGTAGAGCATGTGCTGAGTTAAATTCGTTTTTCAGTTCTTCAGGCCATCTTAATCAACCATGACAGATCTTTTTTATTTTAGTTATTACTGTTGTACATTAGCTTAACCCTTTCACTACCGTACTATATGCAGAGTACTTACAAAAATATTGCTTATCTTTTTGGATAGATATTGAATCCTTTAAACCAAAAAAAATTTTTTTTTTTAAATCGAATGTCCTTTTAAAGGATGTTATGTCCTGGGATTATATGTCCCACTGGTATATAAACGAAACATAAATTGGGACTTAATATCCCATTGGTAGTATTTTTTCAAAACTATCAAACAAGGGTATCCTCTACAATTTTATTTATTTCTTATTTTGGTACATTTTTAGACATATTTAATATTTTTATTTTATTTATGGAAATTGAAACCGTATTAGGATTACGTACAGTCTCACACAATTTAATGACGAGCCTTTCTCCTAAAGTGCCTGATGGGGCTGTGCTGCTGTCCTTGCCAGCATAAATATTGAAGTCATACGTATACAATTTCGATATTTTGATGCCACGTTTAATCGGCTTCAATGGTAGATACTGGTTTAGAGAGGATCTGCCCTGAAACTTAGCCATCGATTCGTCAATGCTCTGATGTGAGCTATCGGTGCGTGATTTCATAAATGTTTGTTTCAAACAACGGACAACTTTCTCTATGTAATAAAGTTTGGATGCCGAATCTGGTTTCCCAGGAAAATTAAAATACATTTTTGACATAAGATTTTGGTAGCGATTTCGTGACATTGCTTATTTTTTATAAAATTGTTGCCCATGGATTCATTTTGAGACCAGTAATCAGAAATCTCAGGCAATTTATTAAAGTCTATTACAAGTGAATTTCCCAGCAACATTTTAATTTCGTCTGTATCAGTCAGTGCCGTACTACGTTTTGTGTTTGGTTTCAATATGTCTAATCTCACTCACTCATAATACATATATCCCACTTTTATTCTTTGGACACTACCGTTGGTTTATATCATTCCACAAGCACAAACATCCAGATTTATATATTATATATCTATATATTTTATACGCATTATTTCTTACTTATCTGAATGTTATTTATAACGTTGTTATAAGGGTCCAAAATAATTTTTACTTATGATATACATTTGTTTTCACCACGAAATATATGAATTTTATAAAATCACGTGCTCTCTTGACGAAATAAGTTGCATACTAATGGCAATTAAACACAGCGCCCATACTAAACACACCCAAATTAGCTGACGGCAGAAAGGGAACACTTTAAAGTGCCAATATGATAATTTCTTACTTAAATCAAGTGAATATTGGATTTTTGTCGATTTTTTTAATTTACTCTGGGATCTATTATCCCCATGGTAGTGAAAGGGTTAATATAGTCTGTAAGGATTTGTTAAATCTAGGTCTCGGCATGCAAATAAATAAATAAATAAATAAAAGCAAGTAAACATAGATCTCAATCCGCGGTAATAATAATACTAATAATAATAATAATAGTAAGTCCTCCACAATAACTCACATTTAAATTGTTTGGAAAGTTCACACAACATAACTGCAGATGGCGCTCAGAACCAGTCACTATCGAACTAGCATGACTATCTGCCCCAAATGCCATTTCATAAACCAGTATGATTCTTTACTAGCTTGGTTTTTCATTGCAGGCCACATTCATGTGTAACAAAATACTCTCGCTGTTACGTCAGTGTAGAGCAGTAATGTCTGATTGCCACATAAAAACACTTTGGATGTGTATTGTTTTCGCGTTACCATAGCGTTAGTTCATAACTTTAATAAAAACCATAAGTATTGAGCTTGTAAATGTCATCAGCGCTTTGGGTAGCAGAGAAAAATTGATCAACATTCCAAATAACTTAAATTTATAAAAAGCGATGCGGCTATAGATAACTTACGTAAGCGGATGGCGAGAAAAAAATTACTTTATGTTACAATTGAGGTTTTTATAGGATCCAAAACATAAATGCACACCGATGTATTGAAAACAACAGCTGGTAAATATTAATTGCTTGTTGTTGGAGTTTCATTTCTGTGTGTGCTGCTATTTAATTGCAAATAATTTTCACAGTCAAACTATATAATCGAAAGCCTATTGCTCTAATTTTCGACAACTCGAGCTAAAGGCAAATATTTAGTGAATGAATTAAATATGACTAGGCTTTCATAAACATGGACTTTCCCGAAGGAGTCGAATTGTTTAACGAAAATCCTAGATTATATTTGCCTTAGTTTTCATTCAAATATATTGATTATAAATCTTGGAAAACTTAAAGATTAGCTTCCAGCTCTGTAGAAAAACTACCGGAAAGGTTTTCCATTATTGCCATTGCTAAAAATTTTCCTGCAGAAATAAGTACTCGGGTATTTAAGTGGCATTCAGTTCAGGTATAGGTTTTTCTCGGTAACTACACACGTTGGGTTCCGACCAAATTCTCCGAGTATACTGCTCATTTTATTTAAAGAAAAACAAATCGATCTCCGGTGGTTGCGCTTTCATCGAACCGTCATCTCATAAGGGTTGCATTTAATAGTAGTACTAACTTAGTAGTTTCGTCTAGGTGGCTTAGCCTTGTCATTGTCCAATGTGATTTCCACATTTATTTCTTGAAAGCCACAAAATTTTTTTTTTTTTAATTGGACAGCAGAGTATTTCAGTTTCATTAATTGTACACTCACATCATTTCTTTATTTTCTTGAGCAATAACTTCGAAAAGGACACATATTTTGGACTTAAGGCCTTCGATCGCCGTGCGACGAAAATCTAATTTTTTTATCAGGAAAACTTTCATATTCACGTAAAACTATAGATTTTACACATTATTGCTTTGCAATCATTTTTTCTTGTTCTCTTCAATTAAATTTTTAAAATTTACTTCACATTTTAAAAGGACTAAATTTTTGAAAAAAAAACCTTATTTTAAATACAAATATACTGTACTGTAAACAAATTTTCCTTAAATATGATTGAAAATTCTAAGGAATTATCTGGAAGAATTGTAAGTTATAGTTTTATTATATAAGTATACCTGCCTCTATTTCATCCTTTTTGCTGTATTATAAAAACGTGTAAAAATTTTTTGCACTTTCCTCCTTTTAAATAAAATATATGCAAAGGATACCACTCTTTAAGTTCCCCTAATGAATCAATTAAGAAGAGAATGTCAGAACATGGATATTTAGGGTCGAAAAGAACACAACCGAAAATTTTCAAGGTCTAAAATAATAAATAACACTAGTATACGTAAAAAAAAATTTCTTTTTTTAAATTTTTTTAAAGTTTTTTTTGACTAATTTTGGGTCGCTGAACAACAAATTTCATTTATTTTATTTCATTAGGCAACACACCTGTTTTTGAGGCTGTGGTTTTAGGATAATTTAATTAAAAAAAAAAATAAATTAATTTTACGATATTACCTTTAGTGTTCAGATTTTGGTATGAGTTTTAACCCCAAAACATTACAATTTTGTTTCAAAAATGTGGAGCGTATGAGCACCCCTATCGGACAGAAAATTTAAAATTTATTACAAATAAATTAAAAGCGGCCAATTTCCTTTTTTACAACACTAAATTACATGCCCAACAACCCAAAATTAGTCTAACACATACCACTATTAAAAATTTGTTGACTAGTGTAATCAATAAATTAAAAAAAAAATTGAGATTTTTATAAAACGGGTACATGGTGTTATAACATCCGTTTCAGTTCAAAAAAGAACATTTTTATTCCACGAAATTCTATAATTTTATATTGTAATGTACGTGGGTTGCCAAATTATTAGGGACAGCCACAAAAATATGGTGTAAGTGAAGTATTGGTCTAAAATTCATTTGAAAAACATATTTTTTAGTTATAAAAAGCTTTAATAATAATAAAAGAGTAATTTACAAACTAACATAAGAACAAAAAAATAAAAATAATTATTTCAAAATTATGCATATGAGCGAGATAAAATATTGCTGATTAATAATCAGTACTTAGTCACATTTCCTTTCGCCTCAATGAGTGCTTTAATCCGTCTGGGCATACTTTCTATGCACGTTAAGGCACTTTCTTTAATCATGGGGTTGTAGTGCCATACATTTATCAACTTTTCAATCAATTTTACCTTAGTAGTTATTATCTCTTTGGCAATTTCGGCCTTGGTAATCTGCCATAAATTTTCTATGGGGTTCATGTCAGGTGAATTGCCAGGCCAAGGTAAAACTGGAATGTTATGGTCTGCCAGAAATTTGGTTATGTTTCTGGGAACCATTCCTTAAGTTGCGGTAACAGTCGAGTTTCCCTCTCCACAGTGCAGTCAGGGTGATATTTTTCGCCTGGACGTCGCCTGACGAAGCGGCTCTTGTTGGCCAGAATTTCAAATGTTGACTCATCTGAAAAACATACCTGAAAAAAAAGAAAGTTGCTTATTATTTTCAAATATATGATTTAAAAAATGGTGTAAGATGACAGTAATAATAATAGCTGATCTTACTCCAGTCCTGAACAGTCTTCAGGCGGTATTTTTGGGCCCAGGCAAGACATTTTTTCTTCATCGCATCTGTTAACCGAGTTTTCTTAGCAGGACGATGACCAGTCAACCCTTCTTCTACTAACCTTCGCTGCACAGTTCTTTTGGATACTAGTACTCCAGACTCTTGAACTAATTGAGTTAAGAGCCCAGCACTTTTCGTCCGGTTTTGCAAGCAGATGTCCCGAATTTTCCGGTCAGATCGTGGTGTTGTTATGCGTTTTCTTTCACTCTTGCCTTTTGTTTTTGGCGAAAGTGACTGATTTTGATCCAAACTAATCTTTATTTTATTCACTGCTGTCTTAGAAACTCCAGCTAGTTCTGCTATCTTCCTTTGTGAATGGCTTGTGTGCTGGAGAAGAGTTTTAATCTCTGATTTTTTCCTTGGGGACAAATCACACCCTCGACCCATACTGGAGCAAAATAAAAAAATATTATAATGAAAATCGGTCCAAATTCCTTATTTTTTAATAATACAACTATGATATTTACATTTGATCTGCGTTTGTTGCACAAAAGTGATAAAAACTTTTTTTAAATAATTAATTTCAACTTTCACTAAAATACATACGTGTTCAGCACCCTGCGAGTCTACCGTTAATAAAATATTTGTAAAAAGTAAACAAATACATTAACTCTCAAAATCTACTTAAAACTGGAGTTATCAAGATGGTGAACGCAATCGTTAAATTACTAATATTCGACCAAAGTTCAGTTTCTATTTTTGTTGCCAAATACGAACCGAAATTTGGTGGCCAAATATAGCCGAAGCAGTTCGGTCACTCTCGAAAAGTAAGCAATTCATGATTTGCATTTATATATGTATGAATGTTTATTTCTTTGGTAAATGGCTCAAAAATACGATTATAAAATCATGTGTTTGAAATTTCGTTAAACAGAGGTATCCATTGCGTATACTTTATTTCATAGGAGAAAATCGAATAAACATTTATATTTTTTTTTTTCTTCAAAAGGGTAAAAACAAAGATATTTAAGTATTAATTTTTCAACTAAAATTTTTAAAAATATTTAGTCTTATGAAAATTTAAAGTCAATTTATAAAAATAGCATTGATTAGCATAAGAAACGCTTAAACGAAGCAGTGTTATATAAAATTTAAATCTTATTCTAAAACTTGTTTCAGTGGTGAATGAGTTGGTATCTACAATTTGCTTTTATACTCTCGACACGTCCATTCTCCACAAATGCACCTAGCCATTTGATTCGCTGCGCTTTGATGAAGTAAATTTTATTTTCACATTCTATGATTTTGTCCACCTCGTTTTTTTACATTACAGGCCATTGGCAATTCGTATCGTTAATTGCTCCAACGATTTTTCGTTCATGATTCGGATCCGTAGTATAAGAAAGGTCGGACGACGGTTTTACACCATGTCTTCTTAAATTGCCTGTTAAGAAGCTTCGATTAGAGAAGTTTAATAAAATAATTAGTTTTGTCTTCATTCATATTAAGTACGTTTATGTTAGCTACTGGTTCAATGTCCGGGAACGTGTTTAATAAGTCGTTGAAGTTTTTACTGATTATAGAATTCAAGAGCCCGCCGTCCCACATATTGCAAATCTCGTAAACAAAAATATGGGAGAAAAAATTATGAATAACTTACAATTTTTCAGGGAGAAGCGAGTTTTAATTTTGCTTTTTTGAAATTATTCACAATATACCCACCAGATAGATAGCCACCTATAGGTGTGAGTATCATTATAATCATTTTTTTAAATTTATTTTTATGACTACAGTAGTTTTTTCCAACTTTTAGAAACAAAACATGCGCTAAAGCGGGTTTTCTTAGACTCACCCTCTTCTGATCTTTACTACAAAGAAGATGGATCATAGTTTGTGGGAAAATTGGGCGAAATTTCCACTGTAAACGAAACGCCATGCAACTTCTTTCTAGCCTACATTCTTCACCTTGACTTTTAATTTGTAACAACGGCAAAAGTTTTAAAAAACTCAATTTATTTTTCACCTTATAGCAAATAATAAGTGGTAAAATGCAGCAAAAGAAAATACTTTCCAGAAACATAATATTTCTGAAATTAAACCTGGCCAGTAATAACACACTCTATAGATTTGCAAAAGTTAGCCCAAACTTTATTTCATGGCAGTTTTTTTTTATAGAAAATGGTTAAAATAAAATTTCAAGAGAAATATTTTTGTATAAAATGTTTACCCATTAGCTCCTACCTAAAGGTGTCGTTTAACCCCAAACTTTAGGAAACCCCTCAAAAACAAATTTCGAAAGTCTGCGGAGAATTAAAATGTTACAGATAATTATTTCTCCAAAAATTTTACTAAAGTTCTTCTCAGATAAAATCAACATACAAGGACGTAAACGTCCAGAGCAAAGCAATGGGTGCATACCATGCAATGTCTTAGCCTATGTATAATTTGTGATCTCCTTCAATAACATTAACTATGCAAGTTAACAGAGCTGTTAACTTATTTTTATGTCAAACTACTTACTACTTTATTTTCCGTAGTATTTGCCTTTAACCATTTTGTCTGAGAATACCCCCAGTGAAATTTAGCGGCAAATAATTCTCAAGAATAATTTAATCCTCCAGCAACTGTCCGTGTCTGTTTTTTTTTGGGTTTTTTAAATTCAAGGTACACTTTTTGGTGGCACCTATTGGGTTAATATTTTCTAAAATATTTTCTGTGAAATTCTACTGTATATGTCTTAATTTTTAATTTTATTCAGACATACATATTTTTATCATTTTTTCCACTTTTTTAAAAACATAGAGATTCGTTTTTATGGAAGTTTTTTCACCAATTTTAATTAACTTTCAATGCTATTCTGCGCGTGTCAGTAAGTATAATCGCAAAAAAAAAAAACAAAATGAAACTGAAGCTGATAGCACCATTACTACTAGCCAATCCCATAATATGTATGTATGTGTGGATGTGTGGATGCTTGTTGATACAGGGTGGGCCAAAAGAAACCAAGGGGTGTAAGAGTTTAATAACTTTTTCGTTTATTAATTTTTTTTAAATTTTATTTATTTCATTAAAACCCGCAGATCATCGGCAACGTCTAAATTTTGCAGTTAAATTTCAAGAGTTAGCCAGAAATGAAATCAACTTTATTAAAAATTTGATTATGAGTGATGAAGCTCATTTTCATTTGAATGGCTTTGCTAATTAGCAGAACTGTAGGTTCTGGGGTTCTCAAAATCCAAGAGCCATTCATCAACGCCAACTGCACCCCATCAGGTGTACAGTATGGTGTGGGATCACATCTGAAAATGTCATTGGGTCTTACTTCTTCGAGAATGAAGATGGAAGTGCTGTAACCGTAAATGGAGAGCGGTATCGGTTTATGATAGAAATTTTTTTACGTCCTGCACTTGAAAACATACCTGGTATGTGGTTTCAGCAGGACGGAGCCACTGCCCTTACTGCCCGAGACACAATGGCACTTTTAAGTCAAATTTTTTGAGGGCGAATAATTTCCAGAAATTCGGAATTTATTTGGCCAGCGCTATCGCCAGATTTGACAGCACCCGACTATTTTCTTTGGGGTTATTTGAAGGAGCGAGTGTATGTGAACAAGCCAGAAACAATCCTTGAACTCAAGGCAAACATTGTTGCAGAAATTCGAACGCTACAGCCACAAGTTTTGAAAGATGTTATGGAAAATGCTCTAAAAAGAGCCCATCAGTGCGTAGCTGAAAACGGTGGTCATTTAAGAGACATCATTTTTCATACTTTGTGTAAAAAAATTCCCTTTTGTATATTATATAATCTGAAAGAAAAAATAAAAAAAAATTAATAAACGAAAAAGTTATTAAACTCTTACACCCCTTGGTTTCTTTTGGCCCACCCTGTATATATTGTTTGCTTGCAAATTAGCTTACTTAGTTTTTACATGATTCCCACAACTAATTCTACTCCCCCCATGCCCATTAAATATTATTGCAATGTTGAACTTTCGCATTGAGTAATTTACATTTGTGCAGCGTTAATAAATAAATAACATTGATATCTGATGAAAATTTATTTTTTAAGTACAGTGGGTCAAAGCAGTGACCACATGGTGATGCTTCTACAATATTTAAAATATTGTTCATAATACATTTTTATACCCAGTGGATTATAACTTGGTTCATCTAACGGTTATTTGTAATAGCATAATGCAGCCGAGATATGCGTATTTAGAAAAATTCCTAGAATCAGTAGCGAAATTAGTTAAGCTATGTTGTGCATCGGATAACTAATGTAAATATTGAGCTTTCTCAACCAAACTTGGCAATGCGTGTAACCCAGGACCCATGGTAGTATGGTATCGCAAATGATCGTATTCGGTTAATAACCACGCCCCACAAGGTTGTTTTGTGAAAATCAAAAGAAGGCTTTATTTTCGGTAACCAGTGAACGTTATTTGCTCAAATTTAATACATAGTATTGGGTGGGGAAAAGAAATAGTTAAATTTTTTTGGAAAATGTTCGTGGCAGCGCATATTTCTTAAGAAAAAAATTTATATCCAAAACAACTTGACAAAACTCTACGAAATTTGCATTTCAAGTGAGTAAGCAAAATTTTGCAAATTGTTAAAATCGGACAAAAATTACGCCCACCTTTTTTATTTTTCGAAAACAAAAAAAATCACGATATTTGAGTAACTATTTGCTAAAATGTCATATGCAGAATGATGTTACATAAGCAAATATATGGAGTGAATTTTTTTTGGAAAATTATGATACCAAACTGGCCAATAATATCGCCCACCTTAGAGTAAATAGGCACATCTCCGAAACTTCTTTATCAAATTCTACCAGATTACGTATACTTCCTCCTTTTTAGTCAAAAATTTAACTAAAACCACGTTCATCTCTCTTAAAGCGGTAATTTTCAACCAATCAATATATTCAAAGTTTTACAAAATTATATCGATAATTGTTTGAAATTCGGTATAAATAATTTAATTAGGATGTTATGGTTTCACCTTAGATGAGGGCGGAAGTCCACCTTTTTCCCAGCAAATAATATACACCCCGTTATATAGGATCTATTTATATACCAACTATTGTACGACTGCATCAAATTATGGAATTTGAGTTTTTCGCCCATTTTTTGCAAAATGATACACAGTTTGATTTATAAGACAAATGTACATCGGTATATACCCAAATATTATTCATCTGCACCGAATAGTTGCGGTTATAAGATGAATTCAATTTTTTTCCCCTGGGGTCATGGCATCGCGCACTTTTTCGAATTTATATATTTAACCAAAATTTCAAAATTTTTAATTGGAATTTTTAGAAATCTTGTGTGTATACAGTCTTGTACTTGATTTAATTCTAACACAATATTGTGCAAATCTCAAGAAGCTGAAATGTCCTGTTAGTTTTTGACAATTTTTTTTTTTAATTTCGTTCATGAAATATTTTTCTATTCAACGCACACAGTTTAGATGGCTGAAAGTGCACAAGACGTCAGTTCAAAAAAAGTTGAAAATCAATCCATCCGTATTGAAAACTTTATTTAAACAAAAAATATCTACAAAACTGCTTGCCCAAAAGTTTGCTAAAGATTCAAATTAAAAAAATCAGGGACCGAAAATAGTCGTTATTTTAATTTCTATAGGTCAAAAAATTATAAATACTCGTTTAAAACAAAACTCGAATAATAAGATCTTATTTTTATGCCCTATGCTATACAAATCTGATCTTGTTTTAATTTTGAAGATTTTTTATTGTGAATCATTGCGCAATCGTTATTTTGCTATTTTTCCTTTTCGATCAAGAATAATTGTTGTACTTGGGTTTTTATTTTTCAAACCATATTTGATCGATATTTTTCGATTTTTATTATTTCAATCAAATATAATCGACAAAAATAAACGATAATAGCAAAGGTAAACAAATTTTTGGGCGATGACAATTTTATGTTTTATGATAGAAACAGAGAATTTTGTAAGAAGTAAAATATGATCGACAAATTTGAAATAAAAGAATATTGATTATTTGTGATCGAAATAATAATAATAAAAATCGAAAAATATCTCGTTCCAATATGATCGGAAAAATAAAAACCTAAGAAAACAATTACTTTTTTATGGAAAAATACAAATCAAAAAACATTGATCAAGCTTGAAAAATAAAAATTACAAAACAAAGATCAAGCTTGATTGGAAAAATTAAAAACGAAAAAAACGATTACTTTTTACAAAAAAAAAATAAAAATAACAAAATAGCGATTAAATGCTGATTTGTTTTTAATAAAATGTATGGCCGTTACGGTCCCTGAAAGAAATTTAAATTATGGGGTAAATTTTTTTACTTTTTGATTTATCTGCCTTGTGTTATATAACGAAGTATATTTCTCTACAGCATTTAAAAAAAAATACCAAGTGGTCAGTTGTTTAAGTCACTGTATACTTTACATCTATATATATATATATATATATATATGTACATTTATAATATTTCCAATTTATATAACATATTTGTAAATTTAAATTTTTTGTTTTGTGAGTTTTTGTGACATGCAAACTTTCGCCCGCTCTTTCTGCACGTGCAACAATTTGTTAATGTTTGTTAATGTACGGATGTAAAAGTACATATATATATGTGTTTCATTTACTCGCATGCAGATACAAGCACATTGTTAAAAGTTTTGATTTTCAATTATTCCCATTCCGTTGTAAGGACGTGATATGAAATTAATATATACACTCGACAACCAAAAAAGTTGTAATCACTATTATCACAAATAATCAGTTTAGGAAGGGGCTAGTGGTTGATTGCCCAGCTACACAATAAATACACATGTTTTTAAGGTCGTTGAATTAAAATCTGAGATCAGCTTGGGAACATCACGTCATGATTTTTCATAACCTCAAAAAAATGGCTCAAGAGAATTTATTTTTTTATGAAAACAATTTTCCAAAATCAATTTTTAGCCACTATACAGCACTTGGCTGCGTATTGGACCAAGCCAACCATTTTTCGAAGTTAGCCTCCGAATTCGATATATTGGGATTCGAAGTTTGAAAATTGACATTAGGTAAAAAATTATTTTTAATTAATGCATGTAAATAACTGAAAAAGTAAAAATACGGTTATGCCTTTTCCTCTTATGTAGGCAATATATAATTTGCCTTGTGAAAATTTACGTAATAGGTGCTACATATAAAGGGTCTAAGAAAAAGATCTTGCAGAATATTTTTTTTTTGAATACAAGAAAATTTGGTTCGACCTTAAGTTTTAACAAAAGATATTACGAGTATATACACTCTAAATGTACAGGCGCACCCAAGTTTTTAGTTGTTTGCATAAAATAATTAAAAAGTCTTTTTAATGAAGGGCCATATCTCGATTTCGAAAAAAAAAACAAAAAATATTTTTTTTCATGACTCAATCTCTCAAAAATACCAATGTCCAGAGAAAAAAATTAAATCAAATGTTATAATATTAAACTCATTATATGGAGATCATTTATAAAGCACTTAATCAACTTTTATAAATTTTTGAAAAATCTGCACATTTTTTCATCGGAAATTTAAAACTCATTATATCCTTAACCTTCAACCAAAATATTTTGCAATAATATTTAGATTTAGGTAAGCTGAACTGATTTGAAATTAACGCTATTTTAGGGGTCTTTATGAAAAAAACGGGGGTTTAAAAATATATTTCAAAAAAATCACCATAGATCATAAAATAGTTTAAGCTTAAAAGTTCTGCATAAAAAAGGGTTTAAAAACTTGTTCAACGGAATCGTAATAATAAAAAATTTGCATGATGTCTTTCATCTTTCTTGGAAGAATGGTTGAAGAAAAGCTTTTAATAACTCATACAAAACTAAACCGATTTAGACTTATAATATATAGCTGGAAAGTTATTTTCTTACTCTTTTTATTTTCATTCACAACTCTTTAAATATTTTTAAGCAGGCCTTTTAAGCTTACACTGTCTGAAATATTAAAAAAAAACTTATATATAAAAATTTCATTTATGTAGAAATTTGGCGAACCACTCTAATGTGCATATTTACATATATTTTTTAAATTGAACGCAAGTTAATTTTAAACAAATTGTATTAGTACACAAATTCATACATACATTAAACTTGTACCAAAGTGCGCCGAGTATTTGCTATTATTTTATAAGTCGCTTTTATGAGGTTTCAAAGTGGGTTGAAAATTACAGTTCCGATCGCCGTGCACAAATTTCCACATCTTCTATATATATAGAAAAAGTAGCCGTTTCCTTTTTGACAAGTTGGCTCAAAAATTACTGAACGAATTTCGTCCAAATTTGGGAAGTATAATCCCTAGGCACGTGGAACGGACATAGGACATATTTTAATCCGCTAGCTGGCGCATAAGTCGAGGACCGCAGTATTTTTAATACGATTTTGATGAAATTTTGAATGTATACTTCTGGTACGACGAAAAGTACTTTTGCAAAAAATGGATCCGTTAGGTGGCGCTAGAGCCAAATTATTCAAAAAAATGATTATTCTGTATATACACAAATTTAGCCGTTTTCTTTGTTACAACTTTGCTCAAAACCCGATGAACGGATTTCAATCAAACTTAAAAACATATACCGTGCTACGGGCATATACTACATATATTTAAAACCACTAGGTAGCACATGAGTCGAGTTTTACAGAAAATCCGTATTTTTGATACGATATAGATGAGATTCGAAAGGTATAATGCAGGTGCAATAAAAAATACTTTTATGGAAAATAAATGCGCTAGGTGGCGCTGGAGACGAGTCTTGCAGAAACACTGTATTTATAATTTGATTTTGATAAAATTAGAAACGTGTTAGGAGAAATACTAGGTGCGCTAGGTGGCGCTAAATGTGAGTTATACAGAAAATCTGTTTTTTATCCCACTTTGATGAAATTGGAAACGTTATGCGGGTGCGAAAAGAAGTACTTTTACTAAGGATTGAATCCGCTAGAGGGCTAGATGGTTGCTGGTGCGATTAGAAATGTCTATATAGTTGCACTTAGATGGCAATGATAACATAAATAAGTTACCATACACTTATTACGCATAATATATTCGCAAAAAAATTATCTATAAAAATCCATTTCGTAAATTCTGTAGTTGAGATTCCAAGAAATTATTTATTTAAAAGTCGACTTAGTCTAAATCAAATAAATAAGCTGTGTGCAATTAAAAACAATGCGCCTTAGTCATGGTGGAAATAAAATTAGACCCTTAAAGTAATTGCAGCTATTTTTGGCAGATATCCCATTGGAAACGATGTCAAAAAACTGCTAATAACTTTAGACTTTAGACTTCATCTTTACTGGGACTACGGGATACTGTATTTTTAAATTCATTGAAGCTGGATTTTTAGTTTTAAACAATCTTCTACAGGTATAGTGAAACGTCGTAAGCAACGCAGACGAAGTTGCGGGTTTCAACTAGTTATTGTATAGTTGTTATTCTTGGGAGCTTTAAATTTGAGTCCAACAAGATTTGGAATTCAGGCCACCCTGCGACTTGTATTTAAAATTCGGTTTCACTCGAACTACTTAGACCCTTCTTAACTTAAACTCCGTAAAAAGAACTCAATACCACGATTCGATGTAATTGGTATATGAGAGATCTTAATTATCAGCCAATTACTCCTAACCCGCATACCCAGAATTAAAACGGTGAATTCCCTATAAAATAAAATCTGGGTTTAGGACTCTTCTTAGATCCATGTTATGAACTCTCCCCCATATTTTGTAGAAGGTCGTTAAATTAAATTATTTGAAGCTTTTGACTCCTTAATGTTTCAAGCGAATAAAATGCTTCCGGTTTATATTTCACTTTAAGTTTGCCACATTCATATAGCCCATTAAAACTACGCTTTATGCAACTTCTAAAATCATACTATATTACTATTTACATATATACTATGTACTTATGTAAACATCTGCTCTTCCACAGTGGCGAATGTATGTAGATTTATTCCAGTTTCAATATTTTCACACAATTTCACTTATTGTTTGCAACATTTCGCACCTCTTCACCCAAAAGGGATTAAGTGAAATCACAAAGCGATATACATATATATATATGTATGTGCAATACATTGTACGAATATATGACTATATACTTAGATTTATGTATGTAGGAATGTATGTTTGCACGTGTTGTATCTAAATATTTGCTCGCATTCGCATGCATGTCGATTGACATTGTAACGTGCCGGCAAAAATCAAATCACAGTATGAATTTCATTTAATGGAAGAGTTTTTGTGTATTTGAATGGCAGCTTAGAGGTGGCGGTAAAGTGTCCGCTGGTCAGTGGTGATTTTATTGCATTGCGCAGAGACTTTTGTTGTTTCACTACAAGCAGCTAAATCACGTTGTGAGTTCATAAATTTTACATTTACCGACCAGAGAAATTTTCAGTTTTATTGTTTTGTATTCGGAAAATATTGGCGGTCAGTTATTCGATTTGGCAGACATTGGCGATTTTATGTCCGATTGAATGGCAAAAGTTCGAGGCGGTAATTTATGCAATTGCATTTTATTTCCCGCATGCGTAAATAAATGAAATGTAAATGCGTGTAGATGTAGGCAGTTCAAATAATGAAATTGTATCCTATAGTAGATACTAGTTCTGCCATATATTATTCCGAATCAATCAATGCAAAACGAATGCGGGCCAGTAGTCGTATTGTTCGGCTTTGCTGCGGAACTGTAGACAAAAAGGCCGGTGTAGAGTATATTCTAGGTAAGTAAGAGTACCCTTTTGATCATTTTCTAAAGTTCCATTAAGCCTGCCTTACTCTTTTCTCAAATCCAGTTAGGCCTTTGAAGGTTCCAGACGGTTAAAGTTTTCGAGTACCGAGTACTTGTTTACAAAGAAATTTCAATTCTTGTGTAGAACTTCCGCTGAAATAGCTGCTGATAACTTTAGAGCTTCGCATTTTAATGTCAGCCGCGTTTTAAACTCTGACCTAATTAATTCAAAAACCCTTGATTCCTTTTACGATGTAAAAAACAATTGTCAATAGTTGGTAAAATTATAAACTTACTCAAATCCCAATTTAATTCAAATACTCGCATAAATTTGGTATAATATAAAGTTTTCAAATGCTAGGAAAAATTTTGTATTTGGGAATATGATTGGAGCGGGCGAACTTTCGTCAGCCCTTATCAAATTTGGTTTGGATATAACCCGGTGTCGGCATTGTGCTACCTTCAGTGTGATATTTAGTTCTGTGCTTCAAGCCAAATTTGACAAGGGATGCCTGAAATTCGTTCCCAAACACATCATTATATCAGTATAAATATCTTGCCAGAAGAAACAACAACAAAAAAATCAACTAATAATAATATTAGTACAATAATATAATGAAATATTTTAAAAGGGTCTAATAATCTCATTCAAAAGCTAAGAAAAACCAAATCGATTTTTAATGCAGAGCAGTTTATAAACATCCCTCTTCTCGGTTCTAGATAAATACATTTGTATATACGACGGCCGCCATAGCCGAGTGTGTAGCGTGTGCGCGCTTCATTCGATGGGGCCCGGGTTCAAATCCAGGCCGGAACAGGTTACATCAAGAAATTATAGAAAAGTTTTTTCTAATAGCGGTCGCCCTCGGCAGGCATGGGCAAACATTCGAATGTATTTCTGCAATGAAAAAAAACTTCTCATAAAAAAAACATTCGCCGTTCGGAGTCGGCGTAAGCCAGTAGGTCCCTCAATTTGCGTTACAACATCAAGACGCACACCAGAAATTGTAGTAGCAGTTCGTCCAAAATCGCTTAAGCGGTTATAGCGCCAATTAAGTAAGAAGTAAGAATATAGGGTCCTAAAGTTCAAACCAAACAATAATAACCTACGCTAGCTTAAACCAACTCAGTAAATTATAAAGATCATAGACCAGCGTTTTAAATATCCATTCTGCCGGATCACGACGAATTTGCATCTTTGGTAGGCAAATTCTCAATACCTTGGGCATCGCTATGCATAAGTTGATGTAGTTCAATTTCTATCGGGCCAAAACCGGGCATCCACAAAGATACCCTCCGATGTCTCACCAGACTGGCAAAAAGCTTAATATTAAACCTACCAGGTGATGCAATCTCTCTTCTACAGAAAAGATAACAGACCAACCTCGTCTGTCTGAGAATCACAACAGCTTCCCCAGTACTTACTCCGCCCTGAGTTTATCCACTCAGTAATTAATTCTTTGAAGGATGCACCATTAAAGCCGACAAATAGTTTAGGTCCCATTAAGGCTGCTTCCGAATCCTTCCTAGCCAGTCCGTCACACCTTCGACGGAAACATCGGCTTGGATAAGGCCATGATCTACTTTTGGCTGCCCGAAAAGAACTTTATGAATGCGCCTTTCATGCCTCTTTCGAGGTTCAGACTACCACACACTGACATTACCACTACCTCGATCTGAAAGATGGTGTGTTATTTGCCCATCACGATGCAAAGGCTGGTGGCGCCAGTACCTTATATTACTACTCCTATCCGCTCAGCCATCTTTGTTAGTGTACCAATGTGTACGCTTGTAGAGGGGATGTTGACACTTATCTGACCAAACATCTCGGTCAGGAATTTACCGTTGAAACGTTCAGAGTTGACTAGGCAAAAATTTGCAGGAAAATCTGCATATTAGCAATGCAAGAATCCTTCCCAGAATCCATGATGGGGAATTGTTATGGATAAAAGTCTCCTATATGATGTTCCAGTTCCCTTGATAGAAAATATGAGATTTGAACGCTTCGGGTAGACAACTCCAACTTTAGAAGTATTTATTTTAAGCGCTTTTTAGTTAAAGAAATTTTTATTAATTAAAATAATACAAATACTCTATCATGCTAAATTGTATTGGACTTTTATAAATTTTTTTAATATTTTTTTTTATCTTTAAAAAATATTAATATAAAATTAAACGTGGTATTTGACTTAAACAGAAAAAATAACTTAATTTTGAATAGGTGGCAATTCTTTTATAGTTTGGTTTGAAAAAAGTATGGTGTAAATATATGTATAAGATACTGTGGCTTATTTTTAGATTTTCAAAAATATTTTCGTAATTAAACTTCTCGAAACTTCTTTTTTTCTATATTTTCATTTTAATATACTAGCATCATGGTTGACTTATTTATTAAATTAAACTAGCAATTTGAAGCAGAAGGCAACCCTACAGAAAAGTAGTTTTTTGCAATGCTCTATCGTTTCACACAAATATTTCAATACTTGAGTAAGCTAATTAATTATTTGTTTTTAACTTTTAAAGAAATGGAAACCCTACCCAAAGATATAGTTTTACCCCAGCGCACTGGTGCCCAACGTATTATAACTTTGTTCACCTAACGGTTGTTTGTAATAACACACAGCAGCCGATGAAGGTATAGACATATTTTACATACATACCAAAATCAGTACCGAAACTGATTTAGCCATGTCTGTCTGTCCGTCCATCCGTGCAACGGGTAATTCGAGTAAATTTTGTGCTATTTCAAAATGGCCGTAATCGGAAAAACACCACGCCCACGTAACGGTGTTAATGCAATAAATATAATTTAATACAATTACTAATTATCAGTGCTACTACTAATTATCAGTGCTACTACAACTCCTAAAACTTCTACAACTACTACTAGCTACCACTAGTACTAATTACTATCACTACTACTATTAGTACTACCATCATTACTACTAATATCTACTACTATTTTTTTACTAGCTTCTAGTACCATTTCTACAAATGCTACTTATAATTATTACCATTTTTTACTATTACTTGTACTAATGCTTTTCATTCCTACCACTATTTCTCCTAATTTGTACTACTCTTTTTAGTGATGCAACTACTAATTACTACACTATTTTTACTTATTTCTACTACTTTTTTTAAAATGGTTTCCTAAATTACTTCTACTATTTTTACTAATTTCTGCGATTTTTTTCTACTAATGATAACAGTAATTACTACTAGTAATTGTACTAATTTCTACTAATGTTTTTATTAATGGTATTACTAATTACTACAACTATTTTTTACGAACGCTTGTACTAATTACGATTGCTATTTTTACTACTATTTGTACAAATGCTTTTCATTGCTACTATTACTTCTCCAAATTTCTACTACTATTTTTTTGGCTTGCAAGCTTGTAAGCTGCTGTTGCTGTTACTGCCTTTTTTCCAAATATACTTTCCTTATACTGGCCTCGAGCTCGAAAATTAATATTTGTTTACTTTTACTAATTTCTAATACTGGGCCCATTTTTTTTGTAACCTAGTTGCAAAAAAACACTAGGTAGGGTAACCAAATGCATGTAAAGCAAAAACAATAACTCGGAAAAATAAGCGAATTGAGCCAACTCGGTAAACTGATCTCTGATCTGAGACATAGTGTTGGGAAGTAAAAAAAAATGCACTATTGTGAATTAGCCCTAATAAGATACATGGCTTTTTAAATACATATATAACTACGTACATAAATCTAAAAATTGCCGGCACAACTAATTTCCGTTTTCGGAAAGAGTTGCTTTTTCAAATAAAGGAATTTGTATCCGAGTTGGAGCATTCTTTTGCAACTCGGGTGCAAAGAAACGGGCCTACCATTTTTGTTAATGCCACTATTAAGTACTATTAACCACTACTACTACCACAGTTAGTACTAAATACTAACGATTACTTCCACTAATACTCCCTTATTTTACTCATTGTCTCGTTATGAGCTCAGCAAAGAAGTTTTACTTATAGCTCGTGCTTTAAAATTGTGTTTTTTTTATATACGAGTATAAGCAAATGCGCGACGCTGTCAGCAAAAAAAAATTATCGAAAACCAACTGCCATTTTAAGCTACTTTAAACTATATGTTTTTGTTCCACAAAGTTTGAAGTGAGGATTCGTATAATATTTGAGCTTGGCTTTTGCAATAAAACAGTCAAAAGAAGAATATGCGAAACAGGTCAAAATTTCGTATGGCTATTTTTTCCACATGAATGTACATGTATGCAATACAAAAGCAATGACACATACAAATTTACAGCTTCATATTGTACTTCCTACTCTATTGGATACAAATTTTTTTTTATATACCAACAACTGTGATATGTTAATGTAATTTTTGTTGTTGCTGTATATTCTGTTGTTGCTGTTTGGAAACGAGTATTTGAAATATGTAGCTCTGCAAAATAAACAATTCATTGATGATTACGAATTGCATTTTTGGGACTGCATTGGCCTTTGCGGATGTAGGAGCGCGAATTGCGCTAGCCGCTGGGCATTGCCCAACCACATTGGAGCAACGCGTACGATTTATGACTGATATGATAAGGAAGTAATGCTGCAGCCGAGTGTCGAAATTTGCTATTACTAAATTTGCGTAGATAAGATAATGCGTATGTATGTAAATTTGTAGCCCATAAATGATTCACCTAAATATATGATGACTATTAATTTAAATTAACGATGTGTAAATTACTAAATTACAAATGATGCGGCAGTTATTGTATTACATAATTTTATGCGGAAAATTAGCGATGATGGTATATTGCGATAAATTTCAAATTGTTTTTTATTAGACGATTTTTACGCTAATTCCGAATCTGCAAGCAATTTCTGATGACAAGCGAAAGTTTTTGAGGAAAACTTTAATGAAATCACAAAAAACTAAACAAAGACTGTATTTGCTGATATTTTTCTTTTTTCTTGCAAGCAATTAAATTTTTTTTTTTAAATATACTCGTATTTGGCTGAAAGCAAATCAAAATTAATTTTTATTCCAGCTGCTACTATTTGGAATTCCATTTCATTCAAAGGTTATTAAAACCAGTTCCGTTTCCAATTAATTTAACACTTTTCTATTTCCAATTGTTTAAAAATATATACATATGACTTTTTTAAAGCAGTCGCAAAATTCTAATTTTGTTTTTCATTTAAACAAAAGTAAATTTGAACTCATAAATATTTACACCCCTTTTTCCAGCGTCATTTATTAGTATTGTATGAAATATTGAAAAAAAATTTTACAAAAACTCTTATTTATTTTTTAATCGAGGAAGACTCTTAATTTTAAAGTTTGTTAAAGAAAAGTCAATTGCACAATTATTAAGAGCCTGCTTAATTCGATCAAAGCTTTTAGAATGGGAGAGGTAGACGAAAAAAATTATTATTACTAGTTCCAGAAAAAAATTTCGCCATTTCGTTATGGCTTTGCTTGCAGAACTTATCTACTGAGGTGTGGGGCTTAAATTAAAATTTTCGTAATTTTTATGTTTTTGTTAAAAAAAAACCATCCAATTCCATTATAAACTGCTAGCCGCCGGTACTATTTTGTCGGGTGAGTTTGCAAAAGAGCATAATTGGCACAAATGTGTTGGTGGGTCTCCTCGAAGCCGGACGAACTTCTCGTATAAAGTCCTTATAAATTCGATAAAAATGATTTTACTATTTACACTTGGGGTGTGGTAATATTAATTTCATTCAAAAGATAGCAAATATTCGGCATATTTTGCTCCTCCTCAAACATTACATTGTTGGTACATATTTGTGTAGTAAAACAAATTTGCGTAATTTAAAAATAAAAAAATATTAAAATCTGTACCATAATTTGAGAGACAAATCGTTGTAAACATTTTCCATATAATAAATTTTATATAATACTATAGCTATAATTTTATGTCATAGTCTTGAAATATAATTTAAATATTTTCGGCGTATATCGTCAGTGATTGATTGATGTTGCCTTCCTAGCCATCCTTAGTTTCCTGCTTGTCCCCATAAACCAAGGGCTTCAAGTTAACCTAGAGAAAATATCATAGTGACTGTGAATCAAATATTATTGGAAGCCAATTGCCCGAGCTATTTCGAGAAGCCTCCAAAATTGTCTTTAATAAGACGATTGTTTGGAAAAATATTTCTTAATATAACACTTCATTAAATTGGAGCAAACCTAGCTATATAGTGCTCGCCGTTCTCATTTTGAAAGAACCAGCACAAGCCTGATGGTAACTCGTAAGTTTTATTTCCTCCAAATGCAGCCATTTTCTTTTCTGAAAAATGAGAATCGTTACTGCCGGCGTTAAAGTGGACATAGAGAACCATGGTGAAGTTTTCAGGCTAAACCACAGTATTAGAAATAAATTGAAATTAAATTTGCAAGCGCTGCTCTGGCGTTAGTTAATCTCTGTGAGAATAGTAAACCTGGTAGCAGCTGATAGAGCGTTGCCAAAACTGACCCATTTGTGGTGACCAGTTCAACGTTATCGAAATTAAAACCTCTAAGATTAGATTTAGTGAAAAATTAATGAATAAAAAAGTAGAAGTTGATTTTAAAATTTGCTTTTGATATGGATGTTAGAAATATCTTTCGGCAATGTACTACAGTTTCTCAAATTCGGGTTTCCATAAAAATGTTAAAATTTATATACGCTATTAAATATTGCTTTCAAACAATTTTGTTGTCAAATTGGAGTAGAATATTATATATTAGAGAAACGTGTTCAAAATAATACTTTACTCGCAATTTGTTTTACAGTAATGAGTCAAAATATGGTTCCAGTGTAACAGACTGATATCCCATAAACCAAAAAAAAAAAACAGATTGAAAACGGACATACAATTTTGAAATGAAATAATAGTGTCTGGAAAATGCATGATAATAAAAAAATTCAGAAATATTTTTGAACTACTTATTTAAAGTCAAAAACTGATTAAGTATCAAAGTAAACAGAAAAAGTTAATGAGATTGTTTCTAGACATCTTTTTTATTTTATTTTTCTATACTGTGGAATGTTGGTGTACATATATTAGGCCGATTTGGTTTGGAAACAAAACAATTATGCCATTGTTACATCATTAGTTGCATCTTCCGCTATCGATCGAAAAGTGATTTAAGATTTTCCAAATTGCAAATGCGTTGTGTAAATAAATAGAATTCATATCGAAAACTTTTGAAAAATAATGGAAAGGTATTTTCTCTCACTTGCTAGTATCGAACATCTACATTTCCAATATGTAAACAAGTTTGTTTGAATGAATCACAAAAGGCAAATGTGAACGGAGTGATCACAACTTGAACTTCCGAAAAATTATAGAGCATCTAAAACTTTATTAGATAACAAGTAATGTAGGTAGGTAGGTAGGTTGGAGTGGCAGCCGCCTACAGCGGCTCACTTAGGCCAATATTAGGAGGCCCATTGTGTTACCACAAGGAAAAGTTTGTACCATCCAAAGGAAAAATTACCCCTCACCAAACCATTTTGCCTCGCTGATGAACTTCAACAGACAATTTACCTCGGCGCTTGAAACCACAAGTAATGTAAGAACTGCAAATATATATTAGAATTTCAACCATTTTTGAGAAAAAGTCAATACGCTAACTAGCCCAACAACATGGGAATACAACAGATCCACAAAGTGATATAGTTTTGAAAACAATGCCAGGTAATGCTTAAAAATTTCACGTTGTTCGCATAGAAAATTGAAATACTAAAACTTTAGGGTCATTGCATAAAGAAAAGAGTTGAATGTTATGAAGCAAAATTTAAGTGAATCAGATAATTAGAATTTCAGCAAAAACTTTGCATGCGTGAACTCGAGAAATATAACGTTCAACGTTTAGATAAATTTGTTTTATGGCAGTTCCGCCGCTGTGATGAACATTTGGAGTTGGGTTGAAAATAAACAGGCCACAAGAGTTCACTCCCTAAATTAGCAAGCCAATGCGTGGTTGCCTCACATGCGAAGGACCTGGTCAATTCTAGCATGTGGTCTGATTAGGAGATGGGATGATCTAAGAAATAGTTGATTTAACTATGACAATTGAAGCGTGTTGTTCTTTTTCCAAACTTTCCAGATAAAAAACGGGCATTTAATATGACAAAATTATGATTGATGTAATTACCTAACTTCTAGCAAATCAATGAAAATTATACAAATTTTACTGAGGCCGGTTACTTACAAAATATACCATTTACTAATTAGAGTCAACTCATCGATAAGTTAGCTCACATAAGCAAAGGAGTTTTTTTCAATTTTCAATTTATTATCTATGTAGTAAAATTTGTGTAGTATTTCTTCGAGTATAAAATATTTCATTACATGCCAACAGGTAACTCATACGCCCCGACAAATGACATTACAGGTAATCTTATCATTTCACTGAACAAAAGTATGAAGATATACCACAGAACTTATAAGAGTTGTATTTCACAGAAATTATAAATACGAAAAGTTAGCATACTATTTGAATGGAACGGAACAGAACTGAGGAATCCCAAATCGGGATTCCCAGCACTCAGGCATAATTGCCCATTGCACTTGAGGTCTGGAAAAAAGTAAGGGAATAAGAAATACGGAAAAAGGATGCGGGAAAAGGTCGAAATGGGACTTTATTTATCTTCGATAAATCTTCCAGAGAATGGACGTTTTTCATTCTCAATATAACTGATCCAAATGCGCTCCATCTCAGCCTTGCAAAAGCAGTAAAGATACAGAGGAAATGCTCTGTGCTATCCTCATTCTCCAGGCAAGTTGTGCACATCGGGTCATCGTTGATACCAATGATCCATGCATTGTGTCCAGTAATCAACTCAATCAGGGCTCGTAAAGCCTTCATTCACTGTGTGAGAAGGAATTTCGTCACACCAACGGTTGTCATGTGTTTTATGCAGGACATCCCTAATGCAACTCACCATCCCTGCCATGCTTCTCTCTAAAATTGGCTGTAGTCGAATGAGGTCTGCCAATGATCAGTTCGTTAACTTTACCGGCATCCACATGAGTTTTTGGAAGAGCATCCTTCAAGGCCTTTACTGTAGCTTGGTTATCACTGCAGACTTTAATTTAGTATTAACGCCACCTGCCGCCAATACATATCTTAAGTCCTCTACCTTAAGTAAGTATAGCAAATATCGCCAATTGGTTGATCGCTGTTATTGTACCTAAAGCCAAAAAGCATCCGAAATCGCAGTCCAGGTGTCAACCAGCTCCAGTCCCATTTTCTATTTGGGAGGATCATATTAACTAAAATAATAGTATTCAAAATTTTCTTACGGAAAGAGTTCGAAAAGCCTTAAATAGAATTTATATTACTGATCCTGAGAAATTTTGGATGTAGTGATTTTGCATTTTTAAAAATCTTAAAAATTTGTAATTAAAATTATAAAAATAAATGCTGTTACTTTGAGAAAGGTATAGGATTATGTTTCGTCGGCGAGAAACTACCGATGACAGGGCGGCAGTCTGTTGATCGTTACAAGATAGGCCAATGCCAGGGCGTATGAGTGACCTGTTGAGATGTAAAGAAAAATTTAAATTGTTCCGCTAAAGCTACCAGTATATTTTTTCCATTCAGTATATATAACTAAAACATTGCACCTCTAATGAAATTATATTGAAATAAGTTCAATTACTACATCAAACAAGAAATTTAAACATCAAAAAACTCGTATAAATAATCAAATCTAAAGAAAATGATTAACACCACTAATTTCAGCATGTTCAGGAATTGACTTTAGCTTAGATATGCTCACATTTTATTATATACATAGGTAAATAGGTATTTATTATTATTTATTAATAACGGTTTTATATTCCACCACAGCTGTTTCTGTTTTTTTTTTTCAAATCAAACCCACTCACCCTTACTTTCATCTTTCATTACAGGCAACATCCAACAACTGAATAGCAAAATTGCTTTGTAAAAAAGTAACCAGCCACTCAAAATGTTAGCCATGTCACAAGGTTTCTTCGACAATCCATACGCTCAAATTCGGGCGCCACCAACAACGCTGCGTCCGCTACGCGGCAACAGTCCCATCAATACATCGGCACTCGATTTGCAGACGTCGAGTCGATCGCAAGTGCCGCCGCCACCGCCGCCGCCGCCGAGGTAAGGTTACGCCAAGCAGCGCAGAAAATTAAAAAAAAAAATAGAAAAGTAAAATAAAAAAAATTAAGGAAATAGTAGACGGATCGCCAATCAAAAGTAAAATGAACAAAATAAAAAAGAGAAAAGAATTTTTTTAATAAAAAATCAAAAATCACAAAATTTCTATGCATTCATTATCCAACTATCTACACCTCCAATGCATATCTTCAATCAACATACAAATGTAGTGAGAATTTCGGAGAAAGCAAAAAAAATTTAAGGAAATCACCACAATCAACATTTGTTTAAAAACCTCCTTGGACGAATTTTTTAAATATAAATTTTCTTAAAGTAATCGATTTAAAAAGTAAACTTAAACTTTTTCACTTGCACGTTTTAAGCAAACGTTATAACGTAAAGTAAGCAATTTAAAAATGTTTTAATAATAAAATAAACGAACGCAAATATTGTATACGTAATTTCAAATCAGAAACTTAGATATTTTACAATAATACATACATACTCGTACTTATGAACTTATACTAACTTAAATGGAAGCAAGATATTAAAAATATTCGAAAATATTTGAAAAAAAATTTTGGTTGGTATATAAAAAGTAGTTTTGAAATTATCAAAGCAGTTACTTTGGTAAAAAAAAAAGTAAAACAGTCATAATCAAATATTTTAAGGCTGCAGAAATAAATAAAAAAAGTACATTTACCTATATATTAAATAAGCAACAAAAGTAGCAAAAATTCATTTAATTCTTAAAACGAAATATAAATAAATTATTATTGTAATAAATGAATATTATTATTAAGAATAAACGCAATTTATCGAAGCTATATTTCTAAGTGTAACTAAATACTTTAAGTAACGAATTATGCCAATATTTATATGCCAAATTTAGAATAATATTCGGTATGAAGTAGAGATATTTAAAGAAAAAAATTATACGAAACTGCAGGCGACGAAAAATTTAGAAAAATTAGCTGAAAGGTATCAAAGAAATACAGTGATATAAAATAACGAACTAAAATTTATACATGAAAAATACAATATTTTTTTGTAGTATATTTTACTTCATTTAAAGAAAAGTAAAAGTAAATAAAATAAACAGAAAAGAAGCAGAACAGATTTAAACTGCATTTCCATTACAATTTGTGAAACCCAGCTTTCTTGGAAATGTAAGGACTACCACAAAAAATTTCGCTCCTTATAAACATACACACACACATATATATATATATATATATATATACATACTTAAATATATATTAATGACATTGACATATAAAGAAATACAAATGACCAGAAGTCATATTTAATTCGAGCTAGAGCTGCCGAGCGTTTGGAAAATTTCTAAAGACCTCTTATCAAAAGCAATCTTTTTTTCATAGGCTTTTAGTTTACGACATAAAATTGTTTAAAGATTGCTTTGAAGTAAACAGTCGATTTTAAGGTTGTAAATACAAATGGGACTGAGCTCCGTTAAGCATCAAAATTATGTATAGAAATTGAAATGTTTTTTTTTTGCTTTCCCTAATAAAACAATTAATAGAAACGTTCTCTAAATAATTTGTAACGAAAATTTAAGGCAGAACTCAAAATTCATAGAGCTAAATAAATTGTAATAATAGGTTTTGATAATTTATTTATTGAAACAAATATAATGAACCGTATTATTATATAAAAAAATAATAAAACAATATGGTAAGAGATAAATAAACTGTCAAAATTTATTACTGCGAATTGTATACATATTTATTTATAAAAATATAGTTTACTATACTTGCATTATAGCACAAAAGTGTAAAATTAGTATTTATAGAATTAGCAAAAAGTAGGATATTTTAATTCAAATGCGTAAAACTGTAGGATAAACTTTAGAAAATAAATAGGAATAAATATATAAACAATTAACTAAATTTATAGTAGCTTTACATTTATTGAGAATTAGGTTCAATACTTAAATCCACTTGCGAGAAATCCAGAGTTAAATTTATAAATAAAAATATTAGTAACTCAGAGTTATATTTTTGGTGTCATAACCCGGGCTACGTACATTTTTTTTGACATTTTCTTTAAATTTTATGAATTTAATGAATTTATTGAAATTTAAAATCAAAATAATTGTTGGAGGTTTTTGTACAACAACGAAATGCTTGTTATGCTTGATCGATCTCTAATCTCGTGAAAGTAATCGCTTCGGTTTGCCAAAGCTCTGTTAAAAGAGTATTCGATGGCATTCTCATCATTGTCGAAAGAAAATTTCTTTGAAAAATTTATTTTTTATTCATCTACATAAGACAGAATGTCAAAAAACCCTAAAAAATTTAAACCTGAATGATTGCTAAGTTAAATTTGTATGTTTGTATTTGTGTGACATCCTGCTGTGTAAGCAAATTTATCAATTTAGCTGAGTTAAATAGATAACCTGCTTTCTCGCAAGTGGGCCTTAAATAAATAGAACAAGTATTTAAAAAATATATAGCATGTACATATGTATCTTTTTAAAATACTAATCTAAAAGAGTTGCAAGACAAATATCAATAGTTATCAGTTGATTTTGAATTTATGCTAGTTGTTGCATACCTAGTACTTAGTTGCGATATAAAAGTTTTGCTACCCAAAAGTGCAACAATAATACAAATACAACTGTACTGTATTAGCTTTCTCTAGTCGTATCGAAGACAAGTATCGGTGCCACAAAAGTATCAAAGAGAAGTAGTCGCTCCTTACTTATTTGGGACTCCTTTTAAAATACAAAAAAAAAAAAAGAAAGAAACATAATAACACAGCAAGTAAGAGATAGATCTTACACTGAGTTTTACTAATTGAAATCCTTGAAAAATAAATAAGTAAAGAAATATATTGTGTTATATAAGGTCTAGTAAAACGAAATCCATTATTTTTCCAATAGATCACTCGTTGTATAAGTGCGATCGGGTTACGCTATATGGCGTTAGAAATATACGAATTTTTGTTAAAAACGTTTCAGATAGTTCTGTGATTACTTGACTCAGTATTGTTTGAGAAAGAGTGAAAGATGGACGCCAGCAAAGATAAAATACGGCATATTTTACAATATTTCTTCGATAAAAGTCAAAACGTGAGACAGGCGGCAGAAAATGTGAATGGTGTTTATAGTACTGATACTGTAATAGCTAATCGCGCACAATTTTGGTTTCGTCGCTTCCGTTCCGGCAATTTTGATATCAAAAAATGCACCACGCTGTGGAAAGCCAATTGTCGAAAATATCCATAAAATAATGGAAATTGTCGGGTCCAACTGTCATGTATTCACTGAAGCTAAACAGTGAACAAAAACCCATTTGGAACCATTCCCATAAGGCTGCATACTGGCCAGCTTTGGCCAATAGAAGAGGAATTGTGTTTCATTAGCACGACGTCAAGTCATACGCGTCCCCAGCGGTTCGCCAGAAGCTCCGAGAGCTTGGTTGAGAGATTTTTATGCGCCCACCTTATAGTCCGCATCTGGTACCAAGGGATTATTACCTGCTCCTGTCTATGGCGAATGATTTTACTTAATTGGCGCTATAACTTCTTACGAGATTGCGAATGATTTTGCTAGTGAAAAATTCAACTAAAGAGAAGCTGCTAAAAACCGACTGCCCCACTTTTTTTGCCTCTACGGACGAGGGTTTCTAGGAGAGTGGCATTAAGAAATTACTTTTAAAATGGCAACAAGTTATCGAACAGCCAAAACAGTTAATCCGGTGAATAGCAAACCCCTCTGATTCGAGCGAATAAAGCAATTATTCCGTTCCATTCACTAAAAACTTCTTATTGACTTTTGGAATTTTATTATTGTACACAAGCACACACATATGTACAATAAATGAAATTTGTTATCGAGATTATAAATTTCGTTATTATAAACAAATTATAACTCCAATTAGAGACAGCAACTCAAGAACCAAATTAGTTTCAAACTATTCTGCCAAAGCGGGGGTTCGTGGAAAAAACTTATTTAACTCCATTTCAAGTAAATTTAAAATAACGAAACACAAGCGTATTTCCGATTTTCCTGGGCCCGTTACTCCGGCGTGCACCCATTTGTCGCCTGATTCAAAATGCCATCGTCAACGACCGCAATAAGTACGCGCATGAAACGCAACGTCTTCTCAGCCGACCATTTCGTGTACATCGGCGCACGTGAGACTCGCGATTTTTTCTCTTATTATTCGTATCACACGAAATCTCAAATCAAAATTATTTGTATTATTTTGACACTCCGAATGGCAACTCCCTTTTTCGGAGTAACGATTGGAACAAATATTTATTTCTCGACCGGAGAGTTATTGGTCGTTAGTCCACAGTGAATAGTTGCGAAAAATGTTATTCCGCAGTCTCTCAGATTACCTAATCCGGGGGGAAAAAAGAATAGCAACAAGTCAACAATATGTCCATTTATATATTATTTTTAAATTTTGCTTAACTTATCTCTTTTTTACCAGTAGTAATTAGTTAGAATTTTTTGTTTTTCCACCAAAACAACCACATCAAATGCTATCAGGCCTAGGCCTAGGCAGAAAGTTTTAGCTTGATACTAGATTGATATTAAAGGAATAAAACGTGATTGCAAGCTCGCCAGTTTGATACTTTGAATTGCTGTATTGCTTGCAATTGAATTTATACTGAAATAAATACTAAATAAATAAATAAAACTATAATCTTAAAGAATATTAAATGAAGGTTATATTATATAAAGGTATAATCGTAAGAAGCTGATATTCTAACAAGTTGTAGTGAAATATTTATACTATTTAGATTAGTTATATAAGTTAATTCCAAAATTACGTAAGTACTATTTAAATATTTACATACCTACTCATATCATATAAGTATACGTTAAAGGCCAAGCTAAAAAAGCTTATAGCAGATTTAGTAAATTTATAGCTTAGTACGTATAGCTATGTGTATAAAAATAATAGTTGGACAATTGTGTATTGAAACGAGAAAAGGCTAAGAAAATGATACTAAGCAAAATTTAGATTTTCATATGCCAACCCGCAATAGAAGCAAACGTCCTTAAAATAAGTAGAAATTAATGCTATCATTGTTTAATAAATATTTATAGTGGCAGAAATTTAATTAAATTACTCAGTTTCTGACATTAGGTCCAGCAGAAGCAAATATCTTAAACGTGTGTCTATTTTTCGTTCAAGCCGTACTGTGCCGTTCAATATAATTTAATAGGCAAAAAAGGCGTATCGTCGAAGGGATATTATTTTTTTCTGATATTTTCTTTCGATTGTTTTAAAGGTGATGCTTTTTCAAACGAAATTAACTTACACCGGCTAATTCACATATGTAAATATAGAGTAAAGTTCGAAAACTACTTTAAAAGTACAACAATTCCTATGGCATTTAAAGCAAGGGATATCACTGGGCGATTGTAGCAAACCAACGCAAATGAGAAGAACCACTAAACAAGCAAACCGTACACAAAACTAACTTCTGCATATCAATATAACTACATCGGACAAACTGCTGTAGAAAAAGACACAGAATGAAAGTGCAACACCAAAGTCAAACTTTACAAATCAATCGTTTGACAATAAATAGACACCAGCGGAATGAGCGACGTAAAGATTAACATCTAAATATATTTATGTTGGCAAACAATAAAAACTTAGCACGAGTTAGTAAAGTAAAATTTGTAGGTAGAATTAAATTAAAACTAAATTTTCTGGACTACATGTAGAAGTATTTTCTTTATCTCAAATTTATCATTTATGTCTGCTAACTTACAATTGACAGTGGGTTTTCGAAAGTAAAAGAAATCACTTTAGCTTTTATGGATTGTTGACGCAGATATTTAAGAAAATAGAGACGAAAAGAGGTTTTCAAAACAAGCTGTACTCGTATATGAGAGGTAATAATTAGAGATGGGCGCGGGACTATATATTCGGTGCCAATCCCGACCACCCTGACATTAAATTTTTAAGATTCTATCACTGAATAAAACTCGTAGGAATTTCAATTAAAAATTAAAAAAAAGAGAACTTTTAGCTGTTTTATCGGGAGTGTCTTGGGCTCCACGGATCCCGTGTCCCGCACCTATCTCTAGCACTAAGTAAATTCCTTTTTATTTGAAATGAATCTAGCATTTTTCAAATCGTTCCATCGTGTCAAAAATACACATCCCCCGATTCTGCGATAAAATAGTAGCAATGTGTGCACTAACGAGCGCTCATTTTGATAATAAAGTTTTAGCATTTCGATGTGCTGGTCAATACTGAAATTGTCATGGTGACTTTTTAGATTTTAAAGTAAAAAACTAAAAGTGTAAAAATGTGTACCCGTTTTCCTTAAATTTAACTGGGATATAACTTTTTTTGTGCAAACTTATATTCAAGGTAAAGTTTGTGGTCAAAGTAAGAGACCATCATAGAATAAAAACTGTTTCTTCTAACCTATCGAAAATGCGTGTTTCAACCATAAGCCATGTTTTCAAAATAGCATTGATATACAAATTTGTCTCATTCCCTAAGATGTCCACTTATAAGAGCTGTATTTTTTCCTTATCTTTAGCAGCGCATTTTTTATATTAAGGTCGGAATTTGAATGCCCTCATCTATATGGGACGGCTATCAAATGTCCAAATTGCTACTACTTATTTTGACACAAGAATTAATAAAAAAAAAATGTTCTTGACCGTTTTCTTAAGATTTCATGCTGGAAATCTCCACCAAGTTTACACCCAAGCATTTACCCAGTTGATGGTGAATACCCAAACAGTAGCCTCTTAACGGGTAATTACTCAATTGAGTAAATCTTTTCGGTCTGTCACTGTACTGACGTCACAATTTTTCTTTTCTCTCCCCTCTGTCAACCCACTCCTTTTCAAACTCTGATATAATTCAATATTACGTTTATCAGAAGGGATTTTTAAGTGTATGAGAAATGCTAAAATGGCGAACGTAGACTATAACGAATGACATAATGCCCGACGTCTTGTGCTATATCGATATTTACAATGAAATGTGGTTATTATATTAGTAAAAAAAACTTGAAGTAAATCATTAGCTGCGATGGAAGTGTCACTCTTGTATTCTATAATTCTTGGGTGTAAACTTTGTTTTTCCTTGCGGTTAATTACAATATTTAGATATCGGCGAATAACATAACGTAATTTACTAGGTGGAAGAGAGAGAAGTATAGCACAAGGTAGAGAGCGTATACCAAAAAAATGAGCAGCCGATTTATGGTGCCCGTTATGAAACAAATGCGTTGAGATAAAAGCTCCATAGCGTAAATATTTGAGCGAGTTTTTGAGATCCTGTAATTAACTACATAAATACATATGTATATACAAATAAAATTAGCGATGCCGTTTTAAAACATTAAAGGTTCAAATATATAAAATTCTAAATATCTAACGAAAATGAAAATTTGAAAAATTTAAAAAATATTAAAAATAATAAGAATATGTGAATATAGACTTACATAGTTTTGATGTTAAGCGAATAATAAAAATTTTAGCACTTCCAAAATTTACTATGTATACGAAGTAGTGTAGTTTAACTATAATTAATAAATATCTAACTATTATACGTAGTCGAAAATATTTTCAAAACTGCTTAGTAAACAAATACGCAAATACTAATAAATATATACATGCATACATTGGGTTCTACGAAACGCTACAGAAAAGAAATAACAAATACTTTTTAAATTTTTTTTATAATATTTGTAGGTAGTTTGCAAATTATTGTAATTTTTTTAAACTAATATTTCCTGCAAAAGTAGTGTTGTTTTGATTTAAGTAGACTAAGCATCAAACTAAATAATTTTGTAAAATATCTACTATAACCGAGAGTACAAAATGTCAAAATGTCAAACCAATGAACTCCAGTTACTACTTGGATGCATACGAACTAAATGAGAATAGGACTTAAACAAACGCAATGTATACAACTAAAAATATAGTATGTATGTATAATAATTAGAGTGTAAGGATAAAAGCAAATTGAAGTTAAATGAGGTTCCAAAAAATTCACAAGTATTTCTTGTGTATGAAAATTAGAAACTTGAAAAAAATGAAAGAAGCAGTTTTTTACGGTCATCAAAATACTTTTGTGTAATTTTACACACTTCTCTGTACGTATTCGATTTCAAAAATAATTAAATAAATTAACAATTTTATTAACATATGTATACTACTTAATATAATAAATAGAGGGTTTGTTATTTGTGCCACGGGAACACCAATATACTAAATATATACATATTTCTAAATACGCGTATTCCTACTAAAAATTAAAACAATTTAGGTGATGTTTAAAATACCAAGTTTGGAGTAAAATTCAATAATATAACTGAGATATCAACTAAAAATAAATACTGAAAAGTTAACTTAAACGTATACTACATACATATATACAATATATGCATACTACATATAAATATTAAGTAATTATATAACGATTTTCTCCGCACTATCTGCCCATGTCTAAATATAAATTTGCATAAACTATTAGATTATAAAGTCATTACTACACAATACTTATACAACATATATAAAAAAAAATCGCTTGCATTTACTATCACATTAGCAAAATAGCCAAAATAAGCTTAGAAAAATACCAACCAAAATTTAGTAAAAATTCCTAGTACGAGTATAAAATACAGTATTTAACTAAAAGTAGAATAATCAAAGTTTTTTAATGAAAATCAACTCAAAACAAAGAAATGTATTTTTTTCCTTCGTATATTTATTAAACTAAATATTCTGAAATCTTGCATACATCTATCAAAATCGTTTATTGAGCTATTGGATCACGAAAATTTTTTAAAGTTTAACTTATCAAGTGCTCCAATCAACAAACCATTTGAATTAATCATGTACTGTGGCGCCTTCGGTAAGTGTGTTGTTGTTGGTTTTATATTTTCATACAAACATAAATACTTAGTAGTTGTATAAACTTAGCGGGCATAGTAGACACGTAGATATCTATGCCATACTATTGTAAATATAAAGCACAGTACATTGATAAATTATTTAGATATGAATGACTAGACCAGTTAATGGAAAATCAAATCAGCTAGAATTGCATACCGCACTGGATTGAAATTAAAATACTTAAGGGATATACTCGATAAGTATAGCTACATAAGTATATATAATATATTATATCACCACTAATATACTATCATTATTTACATGCATAAATTGCTTTAAGATTATTATCATATGTACGTACATATTTTGGCATTAAAACACAGGCACAAAAAAAAAGTTATGTTTCTGTCCTCAGTCTTAAATTTTACCCCAATACTCCTTTTAAAGGTAAAGTTTTAAGATTTTATAAAAATTAAAATAAAAGTATTATCCTTCACACCTGAGGTCTAAATACACTTAGGGGTTTCCGTGGGAATTGAAAATTGTCCTATAATACTTACTTATTTTATTTAATGTATTACTAAGGCTAACTTTTAGTTAAACATCCCTGTTGAAAAAGTGTAGTAATTGTTGTAGCATATAGATTGATATTTTATTTTAAATTAACCATTTAATTATTTCAATCTATCTAATTTTATAGCTAAGATACCTCCTTCTTGGCAAAGGTAGGTAAAAATAGGTTTACGATACAGGGGAGGGATTCCACAGTATCGGCGGATGATCAGGGTGGAAAATAGAATGCCCCATAGCTCTTCTTTGGTGGCTAACATGGCTTCAGGCGAGTACAGGGCTACAAGAAGAGGGAGAATTTTCATGAGATCTTAAAACTTGACTCCGAAGTGGGGTATGGGAGTTCGTTGGTGCAAAATTCAAGGGTGATGGGTAAAGTCTAATTTCATATTTGTTTTTAGCATTTAAAAAAAAACCAGTACACCATATCAATTTTTAATTTTTCGGTAATTTCTAGATTACGCTAGGGTGTGTTGGAGCAAAATTTAAGGGTAATAGGTAAATTTAAACTTTAGATTCTTAGAGCACCAAAAAAACGTAGGATAAGATTCTAAATTTGAATTTTCATATAATCTTACAACTTACCCTAAAGTCAGAAATCGAAAATAATCCTCTCCGCTTATTTTCATTGTGTTTCCCAATCACACAAACACAAAATTCTCGAGCAAAAATTCTGGCGCAGTTGTTCAGACCAATGACGTCGATGTCATTGGCATACACCTGATCGGTTCAATTTTGCAGCACGAATCGAATTATTTTTGCCAATATAATGTTAAAGAAGTCGCACGTTGAAAGGTCGTTCCGAGCTATGAAAGAGCTGGTGGTGTTGCTCGGGGTCATTTTATACAGCCGTGTTAGTTTGCAGTGATTCAGATATGGCAACTGCTTCCAATGTTGTCGAAACGAAACTTAAAACCTTCCGTTGCTAATGCCGCTCCTTTTGATAAAATTTTGCTTTTTTAAGTCGGCTAGCATCTCAACCTCTTCGAACTTCCGTATTTTGGTATCTCTCTTCTATTTGCGAAAAATACGTCCCTCTTTTTTTCTCAAGTCTCGGTAGCATTTCCGTACAACTCGCATTGGCCCTATTGTAACGTGATCCTGTTGGCAGCATCTTTACTTTTCGTAGCGGCGCGACATTCCTCATCGTACCAGTCGTTTTTTTGAGATTGGTGAAAGAAAATAACTTCTTCTGTTTGAATATGACTGGCGCAGTCCGTCTTCATTGCATATAAATTTAAACATACGTGGGTTATTTTATATAAATTTGTAGTTTAGAGTCATTTCGAGAACGCTTGTCAAAGTTCGCCAACGTTCCCGGAATGGTCGTTCTCGAAATGGCGATTATTGCCTGTAATCTTTTGCATTCTAACGTAAAGCTAAATATTTTTGCTACTTAGCTTAACATTGAAAACAATACGTGATTTTAACCTAAATACCCTTTGAAATAGCTTTCTCGAAATGATGCTAAATTGGTTAACTCTTTTATTTAATTATTTTTGAAAACAAATGCACGCCAGTCACTTATCAAAACACATTTGGCAAAGACCGCGCGTAGCACCACCTCACACGTTATACAACAACAACAATGTACTGCTTCGATCCCAAGAATAGAATTTTCAATTTATTCAACGCCTATACGCACGTAGTTTTACAAATATTACTCAAATTCAATCCACTTTAATGTTTTTCTTGACCAATTAAATTTCGTTTTATGAATTATTGAAACGTTCCCGAAATGAGTTTTTTGGGTATTTTGAATTGAATAAAACTAATATAAGAATAAAGTTAACTGAAGTGATTAAATATGTCGTTAAATATCAATTATAATAACACAAAAATTGGGCAATATTGCAAAGTTGTTGGAATTGTCAAAAATTTGCCTTACCAACGGAAGTTTTCCACCTCCATGACTATGACTCATAAACAAACCTTAAAATCTGCCTGCTCACGCTAACTCCACTATCTATTGGATTGCTGTCACATCTTTAAACATTTTAATTTAAAAATATTAAGTGAATCTTAAATAATTAATAAAAATATATGAAAACAATAAAGAAAAGTCAACTGACACAGTTTGCCGATTAATTTGCTACACTTCCTTACAAGAAACGATATATGTTTTTAGTGTAGCTCCATGTATTTTTTAACGTGTACTTGGTTGTTCTGCGCTATTGTTCGGATCGGAAAGTTTAGTAATTCGTTCAAGGGTTTTCCAAGACTTAGAGAATACCCCTTATGTGTCTACCTCAATTTGACTGTAGCATACTTAGTTTTGACAAAGAAAATCGCATGTGTGAGTGCTCCTCGACTCATATTAAATGCAATGATAAATAATTGTATTACAAATTGCAGGCTCACCAACAAAAATTGATTTATTGAACAAATGACCATAACGAGGTAGCAAAACGATTAGATATTTCAAGCTAATAATTTAATGAGGTGTCATAAATTTTGACAAATGGAAAGGACTACTATCATATCATGCCATTTTGGCCACTTAAGTGTGAATAGAACTGAAATTATAACGGAATATTGCCAAGTACTTTACTTAAATGAACGCAATTTAAGATACCCCCGGGGCGTATGAGTAATCTGCATATTATTTATATGGCACATAAGTATGTGCATTATTTGTACATATATTTAAGCAAATTTACAGCAATTAGGTAAACGCTTTAGAAGTAGCTATATTTGCTTTGCTATAATAAATTTATGCATTTCAGAAAAAAGCAAAAATAGACATTATTCACCTGCTTGGCGCGCTGATAAATTACATGCCTCGTTGGACAAGACAATTTTTTGCCACAAATATTAAATAGAAATTTGTAAGAGTAAAGATAAATATATAATTTATAGCAATCATAACATATTCAACATTGCAGATATTTTATATAAATAAATGAATTATATAAAGACTTACAGCTCTCATCGCTTGCCAGTCGCTATCCTAGGTGTTAAGAAAAGAATTGAATAAAAAACAATTTTACACGAAATTAAAATTGAACAAACAAAAAATTGTGTGTGTGTGTGTGTATATGTGTAGGCATGTAATCATTGACAAATCCGCTACTATACAAACAGCTCGCATGTACAAACATAGGTATTTTCTTTCTATTTCATATTTGCATAAATGTATGTAAATTTTAGTAAGTTTGCGCGTGCGAAAACTTTTGAGCAGAATGCATTATTTATTGTGGCAATTTTTGCCAATTTGTGTGAATATATAAGCAATGTTAAAACCTACACAATGTCATAGTGATTTAAATTGCAATGGCTGTTATTTATTGTTCATTCGTGCATATGTGAATTTGAATGCACATTAGGTTGACACACTAAAAAAACAAAAACAAAAAAATTGAAGGTTTTCCACCGGAAATATTAAATTTATTATTTTCAAGCCTACAATAACTGTTGGCTAGTTCGGATAAACAAAATTTAGATGAATTCGTTTATAACAAAATTCGAATATATTTACGAAGAAGTTGCATCACTCCCATCGTTCTTCTAGCAGAAAAGCTTTTTTTTATAAAAACTATAAGCGTTACGTAATTAAGATTTACTTTAGCTGAACCAAATGCCTCAGACTGAGACACGAAAGAGAAGGTCCCTGAGGATCTTTTTCATTTTCAAACTTAAATTACTTATATATCGGCAAGGACAAGGTACCCTAAAAGTTACCCTGTGTTCAAAGAGAACAAACAATAAATTATTTTTCATAACGGGGTTTTTTTGTAGACTGATAGAACTTTCGATAGGGATAGCTGTCACTTGACAGCTGGTAAATGACATTTCGTTTCGACATTTCTGTTCAGTAAGCATTGACAAATCATCATGGAAAGAATGACGCCACAACAACGTTTACAAATTGTGGAAATTTACTTTAAAAATCAGTTTTCTATTCGCCAAAGTTACAGAGCACTTCGTGAATTTTATGGTCCACATATCGAGCATCATAAGCATCAGAGCAGCTTATTCGTCGAACTGTGAATAAATTTCGAACAACATTTACTCCACTCGATGAAAACCCAACAACAAGACAAAGAACTGTACGTACAGAAGAAAATATTGGTGCTGTAAGTGAATTTGTCTAATCTTGGCCATCCACAACATGGAAAATTTTGCGCAAAGAAAATTGGACTGATCGCATCCGATTCACCAAAGCTAGTCGGGGCGGACATATGCCAGAAATCGTTTCTAAATATTAAATATCATGAAAATACCTTTCATCATACTTATTTTTTTATGTGTTTTATTTCAATTTAAAATTCTATGAGTCTAAAACACCCACAGACTAAACACTCTTTACAAAATCCATAACAATAGAAATTGTTCCCTTCGGGCCATGTCACTCGACCAAAGACAACTTACGACTCACTCATCGAAGGGGTAAACTTAAAAGGTCCGTATAAAAATATTTAGTCAATTTTCATCGGAATAATTATAATGAAATTTGCTATTTGGACGCAAATGGGTAAAAAACGAATATTGATGATAAAAAGCAATTTACAATTAGACTTTATAAATTTAAATCAATTCAGTTTTAACTAAGTTATTCAAATTTTTTTAAACTAATCACCAAACAAAAAATAAAAAATTAAAAACAGCATAGAAAGTCTAAATATTAAGGTTCTGCTGATTTTTTTTTTAATATTTTCATGCAAGCGTTCAAACTGTTCTAAAATCTGAGGATACTTTTTTATATATACTTGCATTTGGAGTTATTTACACAGAAGTCACATAAGCTCATGTTAATTTTAATACTTTTTCGAAATATTTAATTGTAGTCATAAAATATAATAATATGCTGAAAAAGCAGTAACTTTTTTTTTTTTTGTGAGTAGTGAAGCACCCTAATGTGCATACATGAAAAGCCACTCAGTATTTCGAAAAGATTTACATGGCGTTTTTCCGTGACAGAAGTTGTCTATGGATGCCCTCAAGTATTAAAATATCTCAAAGCTTTTCTCATCTTTGCTGCATTTTATCAACATTTTCACTTATTTATTTATTTGCGTTATGCAAACTTTAAGAAAATTTTTAGTCGGAATAGTGTCATAAAGCAAAGGTCGTTTAAGCAAAAATTCAATCAAAAATTTAATAAATAATTTTAATTGTACACAAACAAATACAATCAAACTTGAGATTTATGTATGTACATAATTTTCTTCTTTGTTTCCAGTAAGAAACAAATAATGTGTCTAATATTAAAAGGTTAGAACAAAATACAACAAAGAATAGAGGGGCGCTCCTTTTAGAATTTTAAAAAGTACCAAAAGTGGGTTCATTAGGAGTGCCATATCTTGCAATATAGCAAAAGTTGTGTCACAGTAATGAAACTGTTCACTACACTATCACTACTCCCATTGGCTGTTCAGTGAGCTTAATTATTTACGTAATAAGAAACGGAATAATAGCTCTTATTATTTATTGAAGCAAAAAATTACACTAAAACGTAACAACGAAAATTAACTTCGAATGTCACATAGCACATATTCCGGCCTTAGCTCAATAGATTTAAAAACTTAATTCCAATCGAAATTTTCCGATTTTCAAACCAAATAAACCTCAAACTCCCAAGGTAAAAGTTTTAAGTATTCTACTTTCGGGAAAGGCTAAGTGTTTACTTTCGAGAATATTGGAAAAATATCACTTTTTCCCCATTAAACATAATTAAACATAAATTTAAGTTGAAGGTTAAAGTGAGTATATGAAATGTTTCAAAATAATCAAAAATCAATGGAAATTGTTAGCATCAACAAGCTTGCATTTTAGGCCAATTTTTCCGAGGACAGAAATAGACCGTTCTCAAACCAGCTACATATGAAAAGGCAGTTAAAATTACAGAAAAAAGTTGTTTCTAATAGCAACCGCCCCTCGGCAGAAAATGGCAAACCTCCGAGTGTATTTCTGCAGTGAAAAAAACTTCTCACAAAAACTATATGCTGTTCGGAGTCGGCATAGAACTGTAGATTTTTATTTTAATGCATACGCCCCATAGAAATCTAATCCCAAAAATGCCCTAAAAAGTTAAGGAAACAAACAGTGTGACAAAGTACAAGCTGGGTTATATAAAAATGGAAAGAAGAAGCACTTTAATTTGTTTAAGATCGTATAAAGATAAAGCGTCACTGTGGGTAAAATCGCTTATCCTTCAAAGTTTCAAAGTTAAATAAGAAAATGTGGTTGAGGCAAAGTGCTTCAAATGAAAGCTGCTTTTATAATTTGCAATAATATATTATATAAAATGTGTGGTTAAAATAATACGCATTTCAAAGGGAAGACAAAAGTATACTCACCTATAATTACCAAATTGGAAAAACTGTTAAAACTCTTCTTAAAAAATTTTTTTTTTTTCAAATTTCGTTGTTTGTAAAAAGCCGCAAAATTTTCCTTTTTGAGCGATTGCAACGCCATTGAAAATCACTAAAAAATCGCTGCGAAATGTTTTCGTTCACGACAGGAATTCTTCATCTGTGAGCACACTGTTTTTTAACTAGATAAATTCAGTCAACGAATTCACATTCCGACCACAGCTTATAAGATCCTCACTTAAGTAATTCCCTATAAGAAACTGAAAGTACACTCATATTAAAAAGTAATTGGTTGCTAATGGCATCAAATGCCCTTTATACTATTTGCAAAATGCATTTACTTAATTATTATTGCAATTTTGACATACAGCTCTATGCTGATACTCAGAAAAAACTCATCAACCTGACAGTAGTCTGGTTTACTTCGCCTAAAATTATGCTACGAAAATCGTTTTTACCCAGCTAATAATTAAAACTATCACTTAGTTGTTATGCCGTACTGAGTACGTGAAAACAACGTAAACTGTGTTTATATTCTGTATCATAGTTTTCGGCGCAGTAAACATGACAACTGTCAGGTTGGTGAGTTTTGTCAGTGGATTAGTATGATTAGATAAGAGCAACAACAAATTTGCATAGGCCTAAAACTATGATATTTTTTATTAGAATTAACTAATTTTCAAGAAACTTTTCAGCATTTAAATCAAAGTTACGTGAAGTCACAAATATGCGCTAATTTGAAATTTTAGCAATTTTTTACAAATCGAATGAGGGGTGCAAATTTTTTGCACATCAATAGTATCAAATCCGACATTAAGAAAGTATTATTCTTGTATTCTTACATTTATTAAAATTTCTGTATTTTGACAAATAAATGCACTATTTTTCCTACGAACCTACAACAAAACCAATCAAAACAGAATTTAGTAGAGAAACACATTACTCAGTTGAACAAAATCTCAGTCAGACTTGAAGTTGTTTTTCGGTCTCCAAAGGTGTAATATATTTTATGTTTTGAGCTCAGGGCCAGTAGTTAGTAAACTTTTTAATAGAACAAAAATTAAGATTTTCTTGTATTAATTTTATTTTTATCGATATTTCGACTTCAGTTTGAAGCCCTGTTCAGGAACTGGGTACTGCGCCTGGCTTTGTTTTATTTAAAAGGTTTACTAACTACTGGACTAGAGCTCAAAAGATTCACAAAATATATATATCAATCAGATTTAGTTAAATGAAATTCTTCTGGCGTCCGTTAATTTTATTATTATTATTATTATTATTTGTTGGGGATATATACAATATAACCCTAACATAATTAGCACACTGGCTGCTAGGGCCGGCTGTTAATTTAAATTTGCATAAAGTTGCTAATTTTGTAAAAAAGATAATAAATTTGTCTTACTCATATATTGCTTGATATGGCGAAAGCATTTTTTCGCCAAACTCACATTTTGATCATAAGTGCAAATATTTGATGTGTACCTATGTCAAATGTGTAAATATTACCTTGAACTTACACCCTTATCTTAACCTTTAAGTAAAATTGTCTGCTTGAAACTTTTGCTATCCGTGTCAATCCTCTACCCATTTTTTTAACGACACCTTATTATTGCTGTTTTAAGAACGGGGCAAAAATCCGTTATGAGGTTAAAATATATTAAGAAAAATTCTTCCTTGTATTCTACTATAGCAGTCTGGGAACATAAATTCTATCTGAAGTCATTTTAAATATCATATTTTCAATAAGATAGTTGCACTTTCGTAGAAAATGTGTAACTTTTATAAAAGAAACTCAGGCCCTTGGAGGTTAGCCATTGTCTGCCGAGGAGCGACCGCAATTAGAAAAAAATTTTCTTTAGTTTTGGTTAATCATCCCTTATATAGGTATCTACATATCTAAATTTGTACAATATTTAATGGCGAAAATTCTCTCGGAATTCAATTATAATAAATTCAGTGGATTAGCGGGGGAACAAAATGTTGAATATATCCCCGATAACGATTGAAAACATTTCAAAATTACGAACAATGGTCATAGGTGTTTAGTGCTAAATAGATTTAACACAGTTATTTAAATGCAATATGTCAATTTTACATTTAAGTTTGTCTATCTAGTTCGCCAGTAGCTATTATCAGTTGTACTTTGAAGAAATAGAAAGTGCATATTGTTCACATTTCTCTGTATAAATACATAAAATAAATACATTCAACTTTATGCACAATTTGCTACTTTAGCTGTTTCTAACAGAAATGCTATTGTTAATTGCTCCGGGCAGTGAGATATCCAATTAATATTTACATACAATTTTATGTAAGTACTTAACATATGCATATCAACTTAGATAGATATGAATTTTAGTATGTGTGTAAATTTAATATAAATTTTCACCTTTGACAGCATCGTACGAGTATTTGTCTTTTGTGTGAATTAATCGCCTGAAGATATTTCAATTTTTTTTTACTGGATTTAACACTAGATGGTTTAATTCAAGGTGAATTCATAAAAGGTGATGTTAACCGAGCAGCTGCCATGATTGTGTTTGTAGTAATTCTTAGTGCATGCAATTTGTTAGTGTATATTTTTGTTAAAACGGGTAACACCACCTTATATGAATTCTCCTTGAGTTTAATTCATATTTGTAAGTATCTTTTATAGTATTCTAAAAGTCACTCAAAATTTTCGTATAAGGGCTTAAAGCCTTATTTACATTATCTAGAAAATAAGTACCGTAGTACATAACAATAATAATATAATACTAATAATTGTGGTGTGCGTCTTGAACTTGCCGAAAGGCAAATGAATTTTGTGAGAAGTTTTTTCATGACAGAAACCCACTCTGTGGTTTGCCATTACCTACCGAGAGGCGGCCGCTGTTAGAAAAAACCTTTCTAGAACTTTAGTTTGATGCTACTTTGCCCGACTAGGATTTGAACCCTGGAAGCGCGCATACGCTACTCACTCGGCTACGGCAACTGCCGGTATACAGCCTTGCGAATATTAAGATAGAAAGAAAACAGCCAAAAATCGTATTACAAATTTTTAAAATTTAGAATAGAGCACCTTCGAAATCCAAACACAAAAATCTTTCGTTGCGCGCCAAACGGGTAAAGTTCAAACTAGCTCATTGGACTGTGGGTTGATTCTTAAGGAATTGACTCATAGCAACAGCGCAAAAATTTTCGTACTCTATCACACTATGTTCAGGAATACCGTGCTCTAACCCTGTCTTCGCCCCCTCCAATCGCCAAGTATTGGCATATTGTCAGTAATGTTGTTAGGCCGGCTTTCCCCTCCAAACCATTGACGATTAAGGCCATTGTTTCGGATTCTCCCTAAATTCAACCATCACTCCAATGTCCGTCTGTCTGCATCGCATCTCCGATCTGCGAAAAACTTACAATTCATATTGTTTTATTGAATGGTTATAACTAGAGAACGACAAATCTTCGGCTTCTGCGCCATATTCGGCCAATAAAGTTCCCAAAAAAAAATCCCGAACTTTGGCCGAACATTGGTATATTTTTGGGTAGTATGAAAATGGTATATAGTTTAAGTTTTAATATGTTTGTCTTTGCAAAAAAGCATAAAAAATCATTTCGAATCCACGTGGTAGCGATATGATTTTAAGTAATAATACTGAAAGAAATTATTCATTTCGAATTGAACTCTTTTCTCAATTAATATAAGTACTACATTTCAGCATTAAAAATTTAAGCTTTTCATCGTTATGTTTACCAACAAATTTTTGTTTGTGTGATGAACTGAAATGGATGTGATTTAAACCAATCTATGCGCCATTTTCAATATCAATAAAAAAATTAATGAATATTCATGTAATATTGTCGTAAAGTCAATGAATTTTTAAAGATTCATTGAACTTTTAAATATTCATTAAATTTCTAAAGATTCATTCGACAGAGGCTCGCGTCCTCACTTAAAAGATAGGAAGAGGAAAACGCCATAGCAACCCAAGAGATGGAAATGAGTTCGCAAGGGTTTTGGCTACAATGAACCTGCTCGCCCTCATTCGCCCGCATCGCTTACAAAGAGCTAGGATGGCATCGCATAATAAAATTGTATTTATTTGTTTGAAAAATTAACATAAAAATTAAAGTGACGAGGCGACAAAAGTGCAGAGGGCCTTAGGGTGAACACAACAAATTGTATCATAAAACAAAAAGGCGGGCATAATTGATGCATTTAATAAAAAAGTTGCAAACCTTAAATATCGTATATTAGGAATTCACTTTATTGATTTCAAATAGTAGAATAGTGAACTTAATTAGGTCTAAAAAATAAAAGAGTTTCAAGATTGAGTTATTAAATTAAAACTTTAAAGTTTCCTGCATAAATTGCAAGGCTGATCCAATACTATATTTTTTACATTTTTTCAAACTCGAACTGATTCACACTAGTCATATATGTTCGAGATTTTAATGCCCTAATCGTTTCTACCTCGATTTGGATGAAATTATTTCTTAGTTTATAATTAGAAATAAAATCTATAAAAAAAATGCAAAACTCAGTAGCATCATCAACAGTCATCTGCGTTGTGCAATCTTACAAACTGATGACCGCTGATTACACTTATTTATTTCCAAAAAAAAAAAACACCAGGACGAAATCAATCAGCTTCCATGTAAAATCGGTCGCTGCATGCAAAAATCTACATCATGCAGTTTTTGAGACATCGCCAAATAATTTTTTTTTTAATTAAAGAAAAATGGGTATAACTTTTATAAAAATTTCCAGTATCTAATGTTGGACTACAGTTGAGGACCGATCTCGAATGTTCTTAAGTCAGTAAGCCAATTTAATTATTTTAGATTTTACGTGCACCCTATTTATATCTTCAAATATTGGAAATTTCTTACGTTGACACTTTTTTCTTCAATCAAGAAACGTTATTTGGCGATATCTCGAAAACTACATGATGGAAAAAGAATATAGCTTTTTGGACACACAAACCGATTTAACATAAGAATTAGATTGTTTGGTTCTTGGGGGGAAAAATTATACCTATTTATAAATCACTTTATAGCTTGCATCCTTTCGTCAATCAAACTACATATTGATATCATTTGCACCACTGATAACGCAGAGAAGTGTACTTGAATCTACAGGCTGATGATAAATAAAGGCATCTGACAACATGCCGTGCAAAACTACACCTCTTGGCTCACATTTTACGTGGCGTACGAAAAAAAAATTGCATTACAAAAGTAATTGAGTAGCATGCCAGATGGTTTTGCACAATATTACAACAAATATAACAATAATATTTTTTTCTGATCATATATATAAAATAGAGGCATTGAAATGAAAGAACAATAAAAAAGTTGTCGGCTCTATTTTGGACATGAAGAAGTCGTATAAAAAGTGTGTCACGTTTGTTACAAATGAAAATGAATACAAAATAAAATATATTGACTAAATAATATGAGTATCAACACATGTCCTCTGTAGGCCAGTTAATCGAAAACCTTTATACATATCTACATATTGAAAAAACTTTTAGCTTGTATTTTTGGCAACCAATTTCATGATGCGTATAGTAAAATGTTATACATAGCCGAATTTTAGCGGAGTTTTCGACAGGCACTGAAATGCCCCCAATATTTTTAATGGGGCTTGATGAAAACATTTAAAAAACTTTAAAAATTCATCTAACTTCTTTTAACTTACTTGTGTACTGTATTTGCTTTAATGAGAAATTGAATATTATTTCGTTGTTCATTTTTATTATTCTGAGTAGTATTCGAAAGTTATTTCACACGACTCTGACGAAGAGAATAACTAATAAAGTTTAGTTTACGCTATAAAATTGTACACTAGAAAAATGCAACTCGCAAAATATTTATGCACGCTGAAAACTTGATTTGTAATTAAGCTACTAACTAATGAAAATTGAATAAAATCATATTAATTTATTTTTGAATTTTTAGTCAAGATATTCGCATTTAAAAAAAATTTAGTAATTCACAAATATTTTTGAACGAATTCAGCTCTTATCCTTTGTTGCCACATACCAAAAGTGTTTTCGTTAAATTTTGTTAGTTCAATATCGTTTTGGTGATCTTGATGACCATCTAAATCAAAAGAGGTCCACGGTATTGAGCTATTTAAAAAATTCTTATTTGTAGCCCAATTTGGTTTACATTGGTGCATCACCGACACCTTGAAAACCACCAAGTGCTTCCTGAAAATACCGGACAGGTGGTTGCGAAATTCCTTCATATGAAGAGAAAAAAGGAATTATGCGCCGTGATTGTGTTGATTACAGGACAAAATCCATGGGCACAACACATGGTCGCTATTGGCATCATTAATGACCCGATATGGACATCTTTCCTAGAAAAGGAGATTAACACAGTGTATTTCCTCTGTATCTGTACTACTTTTGCAAGGCTGAGATGGAGTATATTTGGGTAAAATATATAGTGAGAGTGGAAACGTTGATTTTTTATCCCTCAGCAAGCTGCTCAGATTCGTAACAGAATCTAGAAGATTTATCGTGGAGATATAAAGCCCCATCCCTACCTTTTTCCGTATCATTTTCCTCTATCCTTCATTCTTTTTATCCTTCCCAGGCCTTAAGCGCAATGGGCATCTACATATGCCTGAGTACTTGGAAACCTGATTTTTGATTTCCGGCATACCTCAATTCAATTCCATTCTATTCTAAGGACCATAACCACAGTTTTGGGTGGGTTAAAATGCTCCATGAGAATGTTTCACATAATATATTATAGGAGCTGTCTTAACCCTTAATTGCGCTCAGATATATATTTCCACAAAATTAAATCCCCCAAGCACATAATTACCATTTAAAAAATCTTGATCATAACATTTCCAAAATCAGAATCCACACACGAAGTCCACAAAATCAAAATCCCCAAGAACTAAATTCCCAAAAATCCCCAAAATATATTAAAATCTTTCTTGGATATTTTGAATTCCGCTTAATTTGGTGAGCTACATATTTATGCTGTATGATATTTTCAGAATTGTCAAACAAAACAAAAAAAACTTTGAAGGGCTTAGCGGGACTTCGAACACGTTTATTGTCATTATTTTCCAGCATATCTTTTTTTTATTATTATAATTTTTTGCTTAGTTTACTTAAACCATCAACACTAATATTTTAACTCAAGGCCAGTTATAAGGAAAGTATTATTAGAAAAATCGTATCATCTATATTTCCATTGTTTATCTTATCGTTTCCTCTACTTTTTTTAAATTAAAGGAAATGGCATATTGTTTATTGATCATTAATATTACGATTTGCATTCGTAACCTAAAAAGAAATAATTTTGATGCGCTCAGGAAAATAATAATAAAATATTAAAAAAGTACCTACAAATCGAAAATCCATCAACATGCCACTAGAAATGCCAATAATGAATTGAAGGAAATGCCCAGTTCTTCGGGATTACAACCTTCCCAAATAATTTGAGAAGTAGTGATAAATTTTCAGGAGGAGTGCCATGTTGATATTCCCGCCCAGCAATCAGAAAATTCCAAAAATTTTCCGTCAACTCTTTACCTTTCAAGCCATAATCGATAGTCAGTTTTTGCCTCTTATTTTTTGCATCACGAGCAAAAAAGTCAAACCATAACCGGTTTAAAATTTTGCTTAGAGACAAACAGGTTGTGGATTTGAGGCATCATCAATGGCATTTTTCGTTCTCAGAAAAACGCCACAAGCCATTTGCCTTCAAACCAAATTTGACGTAGAGTTGACGGCATTTACTACATTCCTTCATCCAAAATGAAAAAAATAATAATTTGCTTTCTGTAAATTGTTTATGTTACACATTTTCTTTGTAAACTAATACGTTTTGGATTTCCTACATTTTTTCTCCACAACTTTTTTTTAAATTTCAGGCATTATTGCTTTACAAACCTAATTTACTTTTTCATATGTCAAGCGAGCGTTAATGAACAAAACGGAAATAAATTAAGCAACGTAATGCCATTGACTGGCCATATAAATCCTACGGAACTTTTTCATGTCACAATTCAAGCGGTGAACGACCCAAAAACAACAAAAAAAAAGGACTCGCATTATAGCTAAGAGGGCATTTAAAATGCTTGGCTAGCCACACTAAGCTTTAGCGGTTTATTTAAAGAATTAAATACAACAAAAGTGGAAATGCATCAAATTAAAAAATATATTTTACTTTTCTGAGTACAACTTGTTCACGTCTGGCGTTGGGCAACTAAATAAGCTGTACGTATAATAAAAAAAATAAGGATTTTCTAGAAATACTTCAACCGAAAGAAATTAGAGCGTTCAAATGTGTTTTATTTGGTAAAAAAAAAAAACAAACAAAAGCTATGACCAGTTTAAGAGAACTCAAACCTGATAAATATGTTTATAAATATTATTCTGCTTACTTCCGAGCTGAGCTGATGGGTCAATGCCATAAAGTGGGTTGTAAGCATGCAAAACTTTAGCAAATGTTCCTCTCGTGCGGGAAAAATATTATAATAAAATTAGTTTCCGCCGCAAGTATATAAAATAATGGTGCGTGTTAGAATGCAAGCTATATGTAAATATATATTTTTTTAAATACATGCATTTTGTAAACATGTAATAGACTTTGTGAATTTGCAAATAAAGATTTCCATACCTACATAGCGTATATATTTACATGCACAGCAGGTACCCAACTAGATAGAATAAACCTTTCAGGGGGGTTTGCTACATTAACACATTTTTTTCACATATTATTTTCTAAGTAAAAAATATAAACGCACAGCAGTTAGTATGCTTCTAAAATTACGTTTAGAAAAGTAAATCTTACTAGGCACTACTCTCTCTTACTAAAAAGGAAAAATGCTTGTGTTATTTTATTGAGCTCGAGGCCATTGCCGGAATGCTGACCGAGCAACTCCGTGTACCATCAAAGGATCAAACGATGCAGTACTATAAGGCCATAGACAATAACGCCATATGGCTTTGTTTCATTTCATATTGAGAAATAAGTCCATATTTTTGCGTATGGTCTTATTTCTCATCGTAAAAGTTTTTGTCTGAAAAATGTCATTAAAAAATTCACTATAAAGGAAATTTTCAACAACCAAGTGTAATATACTTTTCGATTTCTTTATTCATCAATAACCAAATTTTTATGCAAAATTAGAAAAAATAAAAATCAAAAATAACAGTTATTTTTTATTTATAACAAAAAAAATCAGAAATAACTGTTATTTATGATTTTTAAAATAACAATCGAAAAATTATTGTTATTTTAAATTTATAAAAAAAAAATCAAAAAATAACTGTTATTTGATGAGAAATTAAATAAAGGTAGCAAAATAATCGTTAAGGTGTAAAAGAGTAAGCTTTTGTAATGGGCAAAAATTAACAAATGTAATTAATAAATGTTAAACGCCATCGAAAACAGTAAGAGGGAGCGAACCCCCCGTTTTGCTGTAAACCTGAAAGTATTAAGGGTTATGATCTTGATTGTGGTTGTAGGACGTAGGCACTCGAGCGAACAACGCCACCTTGAATTTTTATTTCTACAAGAAATTTCACTTACCCGAGAAACATGGCGGACTTTACAATTTCTCTGAAAAAAAATTGTAATTTTACCTCATTTTCGAATGCGTTCTCAGGGGTCTGTGGCGGGGTACTTTTTCTAAAACCTGTGACTGTGCTCTTTCTAACGGAAGGGTTTCGGATCGGTTTTTTTTTTGCAGTGTGCTTGAACTATTCGGAATCGCGGAGCACGAGCACGTTCCCAGTTGACAAGCTGACGCGCGACCGTCGCCAAGGAAGCAAATATTAAGGTCGTATGGCTTTATTTCTCATATGTAAAATTTTCGGTTTTCTCGTCTTTATTTCACTTTTGTAATGGAAGTAAAGTCATATGAAATAAAGTCATATGACGTTATTTCCTATGTCCTCATAACACGGCATCGGATCAAACCTTGGCAAAGTCTAGAAAGAAAGAAGTCCGATGAGAAGGTGTGGTGATCTCCAAAATAGCAACTACCACTCCTATTACTTTGAAAAATCCATGCTCTCTCACATATTTCTGAAAATATAAGGCCGAAAATAATATAATAAAAAACACTTGTTCATCTTGTCTACACTCTTTGTACTAAGACCCCTAACATTTATTATTTTTCTAAAAAAAAGCTTGTTTAAAATGTTTTAATTGGATTCCAATTTTGTCGACCATATTTAATCTTTTTTCACCAATAGTTTATCAATGTTTTCCTACGACGTTTGCTCCATGATGAAATAATAATATGACGCTGTGAGTTGAGAAAGGTTTCTTGGAATTTTAACATGTTCGATAGCCTCGTTTTGAATGATGATCTCTTAGATTTAGTCGAGTAAAAACTGTAGTAGAATCACTCATTTACCTATTCTCAAAAAATATGAAAGATTTGAGTGAGAGTTGTTTTAACCTTTACGTTTAAAATTCCTTAGCAAAATTTATAATTTGTGCTATTTTGGCAGTTTTCGAAATATCGGTTGCAAATTTAGGTAGTTAATTTATTACTGAATGGCAAATACACTCTTAATTAAAAAATCCTTCCACAGATCTGTGATTTCTGTTCCTTTTACGACTGCGTTATGAGAGCGATTTTGGCTGGATGATTTCTTCCAATTAGTCAAGTAAAATTGACAATAGAAGCATTTTGTTTAAATCGGCTCTTTTACCAAGGCACTGTTTTGCTATGCCATCAAATTGACAAAGAAATTGGTGGCAAAATTAAATTTTTTGCAGAAATATTTCTATATGTTGTCTTTGAGTAAAAGGTTAAAATTGCATATTGTATGATTTTCATTAGAGTTTTTGCTTAGGTTTATTAACAAACCATTAATATATGGTATATGGTATATTTCCATGTTCTCGAGTGGGTCCCTTAATTCATCTATTTGTATGATTAGCAAAATTTGTGCATCTCTTTATGGATGTCACAGAATACACAGAGTTTTTTCTTTAAATATGTATTTTAAACTAATTTGAAGTTCATGTCAGTTTGTTCAGATTTGTTTGAAAAGTGTCGGATTCCGCTCAGGACGTCAAAATCGGCGGCAATATTTAGTTCCGCACCCGAGGGGGAAAACAACTAATTGAGTTGAGAGTGAACTAACGATATAATGGCGATATTTAAAAATATTTAAAGTTTGACAATATACGCATACAATTTATAAATTATTGTTTAGATTTTTATTGTAAAATTCAGGCATATGTTCGATAAGACTATAGAAATATATCTTGTTATAATTAGCAAATATTTGAACTCTTTGAAAGATAGGGCAACTCAAAAGAGAGTAAGAAAAGAGCAAGGAAAGGCAACTCATATAAATGTAGTATAAAAAAGGGAAACATTGTCTCCTTTTTTTATACTAAAAAGTGAGGTTATATTAAGTCGCATCGCCATCTTTATTACATCATGGAAAACAATACAGAGTATATTACTATTTTTTGGTAAAAAAAATCGGACCAGCAACGATGTGTGATAGGTGCATTCTTGCGATATAAAAGCCATACAAAGTTTTGACAAAAATCCGACAGGTTTCTTTGTATTGTATTCGAAGACATTGTTTGACTTAAGCTAAATATTTAGTTCCATACAATAAAGGTGTATGATAATTTTAACTGGCCGATTACCAAAAGTTCGCAGAGGAAGGGGATAGAACCCCAAAATCTCCTTCCATTACGCTTCTGCATATACACGCCGCTATTTTAAAAACACATACATACATACATACGTATATAAGAATATGAAAGCTCATTTAGCTACGTTTGTAGGTATGACTGAAATGTGAACATTTCAGTCTTTCTATATAATTTAATAAATCAACGTAAATACTGCAATTATGGGTTTCTGTTTCCGTTGTTTCATGAGAATATTTAAGGTTAGGCTAATTGTGGAGTATTAGAAGTATTTATTATAAAAAGAAGAGAGTGGAAACTATATGGCAGTACGAACAGAAGCGAACGATAAAATAATATATTTACAATATTTATTAATCACATCATTTTCCAATTCATTTGAGTCCAATTAATAGTAATTTTTGATTAATTTTATTCAACATATATTACCACTAAAATAAGTAAGTTATCCTAATATTATTATAAATGTGACAGGTTGTTATATTTTCACGTAGAAATGAGTGAACGGATTTAGCTAAAAATTTGTAAAAATATAGCTTGTGATCCGAAATAATATACAGGACATAATTTAAAGAGTGTTGTCTCCCGCACAGTGTTGCTTTAGGATGACAAAAGTCAACAGCCAAACAAAACGTTACGCTACGTTACGGTACGTTTTCCAGTCTACCTCCAGTTAAAGTTGTAATTTGATATAACTTTAATTTCCAATTTAAAAGTATTTTCCGCGCCAGAAATAAGCGAAAGCAGTTTTCTGTAATGAAATGATACAAATTTCTGAAATCACTTAATTTTTATCGTCTGCCTATTTCAAAACATAAAAAATAGCAAGATAATAATTCAGCTTCAGGGGTTTACCAATTCTGTTTTGTTACAAAATAGGAAGGTAAATAAAACCAAAAATGGTTAAGCAAAAATATATTAAAAAAATTTTTTCCGCAACATACAAGTGCAAACAATGAAGTGAATTTCTGCACTCTTCGCCGGGAGGCAACTTTCATAACGGTTATAACTGTAATTGTTGTTGTATTGCTTTATTTTGAGTGCATATTCGTAATAATGGAATATTTTCCATTATGAATTATAAAAATTATTGCCATCCGCGAGCGTTGTTTTTCCCATCTTCGGCATTCTAATATTTCAAAAAGTTCCACTGTGACTCGTTTAAAAAATTATACTCAATTAAATAAATAAGCCACATCATTTATTGTAGTATCACGACTAGACAGATTTGCAAAAGATTTTGCACATGTATATATTGGGGATTTTATGGGTTACCATAAAATCAATTTTATTACAATTAATTAAATTCAAACAAAACAATGAGTTTAGTGAAATATTATAATATGGTTATCAGACGCAAGAGGTTGAATAAAGCTTCACGAAATTGGTTTGAATAAACCTTAAATTAATTTAAATTTTACAATATAAGTCTTAAACATAAAAATAAAACTGGAAAGGTCGCTAAAAAATCATTATTATAAAAAAAAAACTTAATTTCAGAAAAATTTTTGGCAGGGGTTGTCAGCAGTTTAAAAAATTAATTAGTATTATAATAAGCATTGAAATATACACTGCCGAATAAATTAATAGGGCCGCGATATTTTGACAAGTTTTGCGAATTTTTCATCTGCTTTTTAATGTTTATTAACTTTTTTTTCATTTACTAACAAAAACGGTAAAGATCAAAATTTCTAACTAAGTAGAAAAAATAGAAAAATTCAACAAAATTTCATAAAGTTTTAAAACTTTTTAAATACGCAGTTTATAGACCCAGTACAATTTAATATAATGAAAGGCATGAATTAAGTAGCTGAAACTAGCCGTTTACTTTTCAAACTTTTTTGCTGATGGTGTCACTCATTTTCTTCCGTACAAAGTATGTGGCATCGTTAGTAAATAAAAAATGATCAAAAATCATTGTTTTTTTCGGCAGCTTCACACTAGCAATATATTATAATAAATTAAATAAAAATTTAAGGCGCCATAAATCTGCATACCAGAACCACTTCCAGAAATTCGGTTAAAAAAGTTAGAAACTTAGATAAAACTTTGACGAATTTTCCTAATTATTGCACAATGTGTGAAATTTTGATCTATATAATTTCTGTTAGAAAAAGAGCTAAGCTACTTTTATAAAAAAAAAATAATTAACATTAACCAAACAGTAGAAAAATAGTGCAAACTTGGCAAAATATCACAACCCTATTAATATGTCCGATATTGTACATAGGTTTCAAACGAAAGAGGTTTAAAAACGCTTTATTTTGAAAATAATTTTCGATTGGGTAGAAACGTGGTTACAAAACATAAATTAAAAAAAACATTAAGTTAAAGGAAATAATACGGTGTTTGATTTGAAATAGAACAGCATTGGTGTGGTAACTGAAATTTAACTATACTGCTGTCAAACGAAAAAGGTTTAGGGAAGCTTTATTCGATAAATATATTTGGAGGAGGTTGCCATCTGTTTTAACCACTTAACTTCAGCAAAACTTACAAGATAAATGTAATATTACAATACTGGTATGGTATGGCGCTCTAGGCACATATTTCGTTTTTCACTTCCGCTCAATTACAGCTCAACACGTGGCGTAAAATCACATGTTGCTAAATGACGACCGGTCAGTTTTTAAAGGGAGTTACCACCTTTTTTAAATCTTGAATTATTTAAAGTGATTAGTGAAATCAAATAATGCAATATGGGTATCAAACAATAGCTTTATTTTTAAAATATCTTCATAGTAGGTTGCCACCAGTCTAAACGTAAATTAAGTAAAGCCAATAAGCTAAATTTTTTTTTTTTCGTATCGGATAGCTACCCCTTTTTAAGCTGAAACTTTACATATTTATTAGTTTCTGCTTCGGGATAGTTTTAGCCATGGCTATGTTTAATTGGGAGAGGGTTGCCACCTGTTTCATAAGTAAAATTTTATAAAAACGTACAAAAATTGTTTGAAATATTAAAATATGTGTGCCTAACGGTTCGTCCCGGCAGTAGATACCATAGCTAACATTTATAGGTGCTGCCACTTGTTTGAAAAGTTGAATTTAATAAAATTATACACGTGTTATATAAAATACTAAAATATCTTTTCGCCAAGACTTAGTTTGTAAATATATTTTGAAGAGGGTTACCACTTTTTAAAAGTCAAATTAAATTAAATTATACACAAGCATGTATATAAAATATTAAAATATGAATATATTTTAGAGAGGGTTTCCACCTGTTTATATAATTTTTGAGACCTCATTAATACTGAAATAATAGCTTGATTTACGACGAAATTGCTGGATGAGTTCAATCGACGGCGAGGATACTCCGTTAATAAAGAATTCATAATTTAATGTCCTCAATATCGATATTCTTGAAAAGCATGTGAATTCGTACTCTTCCGTTTATTTTGAAAATTAAATTTGAACTTAAGATTACCTCCTAACCACAAGACTTAATGAGTTTCATAAAATTTTATTCAAATATTTATTAAATCTCTTCCCCTTTTTTTATTCTCTTTCCTGCCGTTAATACGCTGTATTCTTGTTGAAAAGTAGAAGAGGAAAAATTGCACCTGTAAGTGGCCAAGTGGTCAAAGTGGACAAACAAACAAAATACAGTTATTTGAAATGCTAGTGTGACAAAGGCGTAACCAAAACCAAACCGATAGTTATATCCTGTTAAACATATTATACTCATACAAAGCTCATTTCTTTGCATTTGTACTCGTAGATGCCTTAAAGGTGACCACAAAAAGCCAATAAATAAATAGCGAACAATCAGAAAGGAAACAAGCTGTTTACTCGAAGTTTTCGCCCGCTGGAACGGCAACAATTCACACAACAACCATTGTAAACTGGCTAAGACTTCCGGTAAACTATACGGCTATAAAGTTGAATACGAGTAGTTGGCAGGGTATTGCCAGACTTGTTGACTTTCACTCATTTCACAGGAGGCAGTCACAGTAGCACACCACCGATCATATTAATTCAACTATTATATTTAGAGGAAAAGATTCTACTCAGCTCGGATTCTTACTTATTGTTGTTGTTATTGCATTGGCTTTGAAATTTTATTAATACAATTCATAGTGCTCTTAGTTCGTGCTGGTCAGGCATTTCCGGAAAGTAGGTACACAAATCCGTAGTGCATGTGGTGAAATGCACTAAGAATATTTAATGAATGCGCGCGTGTGTATGTATAAACCTACATATGCGGTCGTTTGAAAGAGAATTGCTTAAATCGAGTTAAAAAAGAAACAAACAAAAAATTATTGAAGGCATCCTACAAGTTCGCTCAGAGTAAATGAGCCTATGCTTTTTAGCTAAGTCTTTTGAATGAATGGAAGAAAATTTTCTTCATCCTTCCAAAAATTATTTTTTGCACCTTTTTTATGCGAAACCAACAACAATTTTTAAATTCTTCAAGTTAAAATATATATAAGATCTTTGCTGTCACTACGTCAAATAGTAAAGTGAGCGAATTAAATTTAAAAAAGGAACTTTATTTAGTACTGAATTTATGCAATAGAGCCATAGTATCATTTATACATAGACAATATCTTGATGTTGTTTTCAATTATTTGTTACGGTCTTATGACTTAGGAGATAAATTTTAATTACAATACATTACAGAATATTAGAAACTTTATACATTGACTCTTGTGGCCATATTATTGACACACCGAATATGTCGGAATAAGGCGAAATAGCAATATGTACAGATTAGGACAAATTAACTTGGAATAAATCTAGACTAAAACGGAATGAGACAGTCAGAATTATTATTCCGGCGAATAGAAAATAGCTCGGATTAGTGTGAATAAGGTAATTATTCCGTTCTGCTCACTCCCAATTTATTATTGACTTTTGAATTTGTTTTCGAGATTGTAAATTTCGTGGTCATAAACAAATTACAGCTCCAACTAGAGACCACAAAAGCAGTCCTCCAGAATTGCAAGTAATTCAAGAACTGCGATAAGGGTCAAAGTGTAAACCAGGGGCAATTCGACCAATTCCTTTACATCGGCGCTCGAGAGGCACGCGACTTTTTCTTATACATATTTATTGTTGTTCATCTCCCACGAATTCACAAATCAAAATTATTTTTTTTTTGTTTTGAAACTCCGAATGTCAATTCGCCTCTTCGGAGAAACGATTTGAATAAATCTTTGTCCCTTGACCGGAAAGTTATTCGTCGTTATTCCACAGTGAAAAATTGAGAAAAAAATTATTCCGCAGTCTCTCAGAATTGCTCAGTTTAACTAATCCGAGGAGTAAGAAGGAATAACAACAAGTCAATAACATGCCTGTTACAGTTTTAAAAATAAATTAGCTGTGACGTCGGATAACTCGATTCAAATCAATTTACCTGTACTCCTATTGCCGAGGCGGTCTGTTAGGAAGAGATTCCGATCCGCTCGGCCATTGTGTTTTCGGCGGCCCACTGTCCAGACGATTGGAAAGGCCTAGTTTCCAATCTACGTTTTTGAGCATGAAGTTTTCGAGCCGCTGCCTGTTCGAGAATTAACCTCGAACTTTTATATTTGTCGTTCGTTTGGTGGTATTTAGCGGCAGGAAGTGGTCACAACGTCCGAGGTTCCAATCCATTTCAGTTAATATCGTAAAAGATATTCGCATATATAGAAAAAGCATGCGTTGACCTAAGTAAGCGAGCTAAAAATAAAAGTCTGTACCGATTTTACAAAGAGATATAAAGTTAAAGATGTAAGAGAGTTTTTTAAGACATCTTTTTAGTTTTGTGATAAGTGAAAATATTAAAAGTAGAAATAGTAGTTGTAATAAGGAACAGCATTACTAAAAATAGTACTAGTCATTAGTAAAAATAGTAGTAGAAATCAGTATAAATCTGAAGAAGTCAGATTCAGCTTTAAAGCTCCGACGATTTGCTGTATGGTAAGTCAGCGAGAGTTTACGCCCTACGAATAATGATTTTACTGACGTGGTGCCGATTAAAAACTGTTGAAATTAAGAATACTAATAGAATTGCTCAAAAAATATCGTACATAATGATCTCTGATTATAAAGCAGTTTGAAAACTTTTGAACTTGTCAAATATTTTAAGTAATTCCAAATTTATTTTAGTACTCGATTTTCCAACAGGTACATGTGCACAGTCAATACAACAACGCATTTATAATGATATTTATACATACATACAAAATTCTATTTACACACACACGAAGGTACTTGCATTCAAGTGTACACCTACATAAATACCAATTCGAAAATATCGTAAAATGCTTCCAATCAATATTTACTTCATTTGCGAATATTACGTGACCAACATTTTAGCTTTGGTTTTGTGAAATGGACCATTTGGGTTTATGCAGCCACTACGATAGTTTTCCAAATACAATTCTCATTTGCAATGAAGAAAGTGGATTTAAAAGGAAGAAAACAAAATCAAACTGCTTAAAATTGTTTTCGTTTTGTTTTGTTTGCTCTCCCAATAGGGCAGAATGAATTTAATAAGGTATGACGCAAATACTCAAAATTGTGTAGATACCAATGTATGTAGTATTAGTATTACAGTTAGGCATTTTTATTTAATGTAAATTTTAATAGTTTAAAATCAATGAAACATTTTTCAGTCAGAGGCGCTAATACTGAGAGAGGAATAGTCGAATACTGCAATTAATATTGCTATAGTAGCGCAATTTTTATTTTTTTTTATTTTGATAAATCATTTGTATTTATTAGATTTTTACTAAAAATTTAGCGTACACTACAAAAAAAAATTCATAATATAAGCTTAAAATTTTGCGGAAAATTTAGAAAAAATCCACAAATACTTAGTTTCAAACTTTTTTTCAAGCCCATTTAATATTAGTTTAATAAAGTGGATGTCGTTAGTGACTCAAAATTTTCGTTGCTTTTTTATAATTTTTTTTTCTTAGGGCGCTGGAAATTTTCTTCTATAAAAAAATCGATCGATCATCGATCGAAAAATAAAACATATCAACCGGCTAGTTTTTTTTCTATTATGCAACACTAAAAAGCGTGCCAAGAGTTCCCTTCTAATGCAAATTTATCAGTTGCTATGGATTTACGAGTTCATAAGTTTTGATTAAAAAACATCTAATTTCAATCCGTAGTATTCTTACAAGGAAAAACGCAAAACATCTACACAGGATTGTAATGCTCAAAAACACTCGCCTCACTCAACCTCACAGTTCATTATTGTGTCTACTAGTTCGAATTTGTACCTCCTGTCATCAAATAAACAGTCAGCGCACTCGCATCTTGGCTCCCGCAATACTGTTGACCATTACAATTTCGAAAAAGTGGAGGCCTTCGCTTATCTGGGAAGCAGCATAACACCTATAATAATGTGAGCCTGAAAATCCAATGTAGAGTCTCTCTTGGCAGTTCTCGTCGATCGAAAACCACACTTTAGAGTCTCCCATCATGCCAGTGCTAGGTCGCAGAAGCATGGACGCTATCAACAGCGGATGAGACGGTGGAGTGTTCAACAGAAAGACGACAGAACGAAAAGCTGTATGAGTTTAACTGCGACATAGACATAGTCGAACGAATTAAAATACAGTGGCTACGTTGACTGGGACATGTCGTGCGAATGGACGAAAATGCTCCAGCCCTGATTGTATTCAACGCGGTACCAGCTGGTGGTAATAGAGACTGTTGGAAAGACCAAATGGAAAAGGACATTACGTCATTTGGTTTTTCCAATTGGCGACTGTTAGCAGGTAGAAGGAGTGACTGGAGCAATTTGTTAAACTCTACCAAAATCTCTTAAGAGATTATAGCGCCAATTAAGTAAGTAGGTAAGTTCGACTTTGTATAAAAGAAAAGAAAAATGTCCATAGAAAATTTATTTAAAGATGAATGCGAATAAAAATTGCGTTAAATTGAATAGCTTGCAATCATGCTGATTGCAAAGATATTTTAAACAGATTCCGAAGAAAAATGCTATATATTTATACATTTATGTACAAGGGCATGGAGAAAAATAAATATTGAAAATCCATAATTTTTCGCGTTTCTCAATACATGACGTTAAAGATAATAAAAACCGGTATATTTTTTCAACCCGATCCGATGATACCTAGCTATGCCTAGTGGAGCCCCACGTACGTAATGTCTGAAAAAAATCAATAGCTTTGCGAGTCTTTTATATTTCCTATCTTTAAATTTAAAAATTATATTTGTTCATGTGATGCAAAGTTTTACACTTTTACTCGATAAAACATGTATTAGTGATCGGTGGTATTCCATTGTTTAAGAGTTCACAATTTGTTAATAGCAATAATAGTAATTGGCATAACTTGATGTTTGTAATAAATTGTAACATAAATTGCAGTTAAACAAATGATTTTTGTGAGAAGTTTTTTCATTGCAAAAATACACTCGGCGGCTTGCCATTGCTTGGTGAGGGGCGACCGCTATTCGAAAAAGCTTTTCAATAGTTTTAGCTTGATTCGAACCCGGGAACCACCTAATTAAGAGCACACTCGCTGCACTCTCGGCCACGGTGGGCGGTGGAAAAATTAGTTCAAAATCATTTAGTTTATGTTTGTACTTTTCCAGCAGAAACTAGCAAAGATAAAAAAAAAACAGCTTTGGGCAGCAGTAATAATATCACGATTAACACCACTCTTGAGCTTTGGAAAAAATACAAATATTCCTACGATGCTTAAATGAAAGAAATGGAGAAATTTCAACAAATTACAAAAGGTTTCGTTAAAATGAACCAGAATTTCAAGATAAAGCCGAAAACTTCATATTTGTCACGGATTCCGTAGACATAATGAAAATGCAGAACGATAGATGTTTTCTAGCGAAAAAAGTAAAGAGCGTCCAGGTAAGTTGGTAAGTTGTATGTCAAAATGTCTATGTTCTTAGAAAATTTTTCTGTTTCGCGAGCAATTCAGTACAACAACTTCAGAGATAATGAATTTACGAAGCGTTTGTATTTTTCTAGCCTGCATCTACGTCCCATATTGGTTTCGTTGTGGGAAATCAATAGTTGCGCCACAAAACGATTTTAAAATTGACAAAGGTATGATCGCTTATTGCGATAAAAACAAGAATCCAACTTCCAAAATAAGAAATCATTTAATTTTTTGATAATAAAATCCTCTCATATGTATAATAAGCAAAAATGGTGGAAGCAATTTACTATAGTGACAACCAAACGCCTCGTACTGTTCCAAAATGAGTCATGGCAACAATACAAGAAATCGAAGTAAGTTTTTTGCGATAGGGTCCTTCCACATGGCAAGAAAAGTAAGATTTAATATAATACATGGAAGGAAAAGGGGTCTTTCATAATTTGACTGTCGTTAATTTCGCTGCTGAGAGAGCTGTGAAATTGATCACATACTTCAAACGATCACTGACTTATAATGAAGAAAATAAGCACCACTTACAGCCAGGTGTTGAGCACCTTATTTTTTGTAAGTTTTGTTTTTAATACATTTTGTCTACTTTTGACACTTTGTTGGTATTTTGCCAACGATTAATGATTTTATAGAGTTCTTTGAGAGATAATTTTTTATACATTTTGATTAAAATTAGCGAACAAGAGCAAATATGACTTTTGAAACAAAAAATTGTGTAAAAAAAAAAATACGTAAAAATTATGATTTTTCAAATTCTACGGCCTTTGGGCTCCACCAGGCACGGTTAGGCATCATCGGTTCGGGCTGGAAAATTATACAGTTTTTTATTACTCCTAAACTCATATTTTAAAATCCGAAAATTTCCCAATTTCAGATAGTCGGAGTACATATTTTAATGTTGCATCTAGTAGCTGCTTTTCTTATTTAAGTTACTCATACGCTATGACGAACTTTTAAAAAAATATCTCAAAATCAGTTGAAAGCACAGGTCAGCAATGTAATAACCAACGAAAGTCAAACGAAATTGTAATAGAAATCAACTTCAAAAACCTTTGATTAACTGCAATGGGTCTAAACTTCAAAAAGTATTAAAAATTATAATTTATAACAGTGAAGTGCGAGAATAATTGATTGAGTTATTGTAAATCGTCCATACGATAAACTATGCCCAGTGGCGACGCCTACATTTTCTAACAATATCAAAAATATAATGAATAACTTTTTACCGCAGCGACTTCATTTTTTCTTCACAGGTTTACAAAGTCGTTCCAATTTAAAAGTTTTATTTAAATTTTCATTATAACAAAAAAAAAATTAATTAAGTTTTCAAAATTTGTACACTTTTTATAAAAATTCTATAAATGTTCATCGAAACTATAAACTCTTTAATTTTATTTTTTAGAAAACTTTTGGGTGTGCAGTAGACCGGCTCGGTACAAATACGAAAGTAAAAAGTTTGCAACGAAGTTCAAATCACTTAAATTTTACTCACCTAAATAAAACTTTACTCTTCATAAATTGAGTAGGCGACAATATAACATACACGTTAAAAAACTTTTTGCGTGCTTCTGAAAACTAAATCAAATTACGTATTTCATTGAATATTAAGAAAAACAACAAAACCTGTCGAATAGTAATTTTTCTACAATATTAGCAATGTTTTCCATGGTAAATTTGTTTTCCTTAATTTTGCGTAAAACTATAACAGTCACCATGTAGAATTATGTTTTAGACTTTATACAAAATTTATAAAAAATTTTCATCAAAATTTTTTCATTTTTTAGAAGAATGTTTTAACATTATTTGGTTCAGAAACATTATAGTCTATTTCATTTTAACCGAGTCCAGAATAATAGTTGTTTGACCGTTGAGTTTTAAATGAGTCATCCTAATTCTGATAAGAATTATGCAGGTCTTTCGATAATAATTATGTGTCAAATAATTTTTTTAAGTTAGTGATATTTGTTATTATGAAATTTATATTATAAACAGTTTTTCATAATAGTTATGAGTGAGTACAATTTTTTAAATCAACAATAACTATTATTTTGAGACTTATATTGTTAAAGACTTTCCATAATAATTATCAGCGAAGTCACTTTTATACGTCTTTCAAAGACTTTTAGTTTGAGATTTATATTAAAAAAATCTTTACATAGTAAACGTGAGTAAGAAACCGTCTTTATATCCCAAGAGACAGAACTATTTCGAGACCCAAAACAGTACAGAACTAGTCCAGAAATTATCCCGAACTGGCCCCCCGAAATTATTTAGAAGTGGTCTCGAATCAGTCCTAAACTAACCCCAAAATGGTCATGAAAAAGTCACGTCTTTCACTCATAGCTATTATAAGAAGATCTTTATAAAATAAATCTCAAAACAAAAGTCTTTGAAGACTTAAAAAAGTTTAACTCGCTGATAATTTTTATGAGAAGTCATTTATAACATAAGTCGTATAATTAAAGTCTTTGAAGACTTAGAGATAACTATTAAGAAAATACTTTTAAAGTATACATAAATCTTTGAATAATAATCATGAACTACTCGAAAAATTGGTATCTTACTATAATAATCATTGATTAACTTTTACTATTTTCTTTAATAATAGTTATGCCTCTGGTTTATAGAAAAAAAATAGAGTATAACATGTGCATTGAACTTTTTTTTTAATTTTGTTACGTTACCTATACCGACGACGGCATTGAAAAATGAAATTCTGCTGAGATCAATGAGACAATTTGTAATAAAGATGATACCGAAATGATCGTCTCATATATCGACGATATCGCAGACGTTAGCAATCGGACAGTCGAGAATCCAGTGACAACTGCTGAGCATTTTCAAGTTTTTTACAAATGCATGCAATGGGCTGAAGTAAATTTTACAGAAGTATTCTGGTATTGTGGCTCCACTCGAAAAGAAACAGTATAAAAATCTCTTACGATTATAACAAATTTGTTCACCCTTAATATTTTATTTTTTAATACGAATTAACCAAACTGTATAAAGTGAGCGATCTGGGTTTGAGCAACTGGGCTTGCATTAATCACTTAGTTCACTCCACCCAGATATGATACTTTTGTAACCTACATTTTGCTTGTGAATAATTTTGAGCTTTGCCAATTAATAACTTATCTTATGACAAACAACGATTAACTCAGTCGGTTTGAAATAATTATAGAAAACTAGCTGAACCGACGACCTTCGACGACAATCTTCAAATTGAGAAAATGTGATTATAATCGGGCTCGAGCGTCATCTGTCGGTTCAATTGCCAAATAAAATATTAACTTTTTTGTAGGTATACATATTTCGAATTTGAATTAAATCGGAGTGTATATACGACTTTTAGAAATATCGCGACTACAGCGGAGCCCATCGCTCCAATTTGCAAATATAGTAGTTATGTATATTTATGTGCCTAATACGTATTCTGAATTTAAATTAACTGGACCATAAATACGGGTTTTAGAAATATCTCGGCTCCAGCGCCAATTAAAAAAAATTTAAACTTATATTTACACATACAAACTTTTGTATAATTTAATTAAATTTGAATTTTCATATAGGTGGCAACTCTATCTAAAATATTGCTATGAACCTTGACCTCGCCGAGACAAACCGTTTTACACTCATACATATGTTACATATTTTAAATTTAACTTTTCAAAAATGTGGCAACGCTCTTAAAATCATGCCTACAAACGTTCTTCTAGCAAAATGAACAGTTTGACACCCGTATTTTACTATTTACAATCATCGTCTGACAATCAAATTTTTTATATTTCACTTACTTATATTTGACTTTTCAAACAGCTGGCAACCCTTTTCCAAGCAACTAAAGCCATACCCAAAACCTTGCCCTTCCCGTGGTCGAAACTAACGACTATGCAAAGTTTTACTTTTTGAACTGGTGGCAACTCTCTACACATATTTATTTGAAATTAAGCTTCTTTAGTTTGACACTCATAAAACTGGTGGCAACCTTTTCCCAAAATTTTTTTTAAATTAAATTTTCGTTTGATACCCATATTGCGATATTGGATTTCAATGATTACTTTATTGAATTTAAGATTTTAAAAAGGTGGCAACTCCTTTAATATATGCTTATTGTGAACCCATAAAACAGACTATATATGTACATACATACATATATATAGATAGAACTAATAAATTTGTTTGGTGCAAACTATCGCCCACATTTCCTACAGGCCCACTTGTTAAGCTGTTGCACAAAAATCTCGCCATTCAGTACAAAGTCAATATTATTGCATACTCTGCGGCTTTTCAAATGCCACAACATATTAACCCCTAAAAGTAGGCATCACATACAGCGCATTGCTTTGAATTTCTCATAACTACACCCACACACACATACCGCCATCTCAATGCTCACGAAACCACGCAAGCAAAATGTAACGCGACTGACATTGGCATGACTGCAGAAAAAAAAAACAAAAAATGACACCAACAAAAACGTTTCCATAAAAGTAAAATAAGTCAACGTTAAAAAATTTTCTAATCTAATTATTACCTGCTTTGCATTTTCCGCAACATTTACTTTGCTCTACACGGCAGCACGGCGTCCTACACACTTTGCAATGCCTTCAATCAGTCAGCTAACTGACTATTTGTAATCTCCTACCGCCACCAACGTCGCCAGCCATCGCAATTTTGATGTAAAATTATAAGCTGATTTAGTAATTTACACGACGCACTGGTCGGGGGTCTTGCGATGGAAGGGGCGGGGGGCTGCATGTGGGCATAGCTTTGGGCGTTAGTGCGTTGCCTACTTATTTTATACAAGTTTCTCGGCTTGTGGCGCCACAGCCACCGTTCACTCTTTGTAACCATTCTCATTCTAGGGGTTGCGTTTTGAGCCGCTTCAACGGTCAAATGCCAGCACGGCCCCTTTGATGGCCTTCAACTGTCACAGTTACAGTTAGCTAGCCGAATGCCGTAAATAGCCTGCTCATTTTTTGCCATCGCTTTGTGCACCTGGCTTTTTGTTCATATCTAGCTACATATATATGTATGTGTGTGTGTATGTAGATCAGCTTATCAGCGCTTTGCTGTGTATATGTGTGTGTGTGTATACAAGATGTTGTGCCGGCTGGCCATCGCAAAGACTGCTGCTGTTGCTTTTGTTGTCGCTTGTAACAGAAACATAAATATAATACTTGGCGCCAGCGTAAGCGAAGCTTCTCGCCCGGCATTCGAGAGTAGTAAAAAAGCTCATTGTTAGTGGTAAAAGCTTTTTTTTCAGCAGATTTTTACGCTCAAACGCCGAATTGAGTTCTAAAATTGAGCCACAACGAAGTGCCGGCAAAAGAGTAAACATAATAAATGAGTTTCTATTACTTTTACGATTTCGCCTCAAAAAATCAGCTGTGTTTGACAATTTGCTGATGTATGCATTATATATGTATGTGTGTATGTATGTGTGTAAATATATCCAAGTTACATTTTTGTTGAAAGAATTCAGCTGTGGTGCGTCCATTAAGTGAAAAGTTAAAAAAATAAAAAAACACAAATTACAAATTAAAAGAATAACGAACACTTGATCGAAAAAATTAGAATCACAAAATAACGATTATGTAATAATTTAAAACGAAAAATCCTCCAAATAAAAATAAGGTCAGATTTGCATGCCATTAGGATTAGATCAATATATTCGAGTTTTGTTTTGAACTTATTATTGCCAATAACCGTTTGATCTGAAAAAAAAATCAAAATAATGTTTATTTTCGGTCCTTGGTTCAATGCGTTAGAAGCTTTAGAGTTAATATAAAAACGCCACAGGTCAGAAAATGGGCTTCATGTGTTAAACTGAGCTTAAGCTCATATGAATTTTGTTTGCTGCGCTAAATAATTTAATGGAAAATAATTGATACATGAAATATTTTTTGCTTCTCTTTTGCAAAGCGGACAATCCACTGTTTCTTAAAATATTTGTATTTGATACCTATTTTGGGAAATATACTTTATGCATTGAATGCGGGTCAAGGATTGTTATTTGAGATGTATTTTACTTCAAAATTAAGTTGTGCAAAATTTCATTTGAACTTGATAATACTAATAATTTGAAAATTTAGAAAATCACATAGATTTAGTGAAATGCCTTTTTTATATAAAGTAGTTAAAAATTGTGAATTTTAAACCCATGTATTATGTAAGAAAAATGTAAATACATACGCTGAGCGAAAATACTACCTAAAATGCCCAATAAATCAGAGCAAAATTTGGCGGATTTCTAAATGATTTTTTTTCCAATAAGAAGCCCTTTTTATTACGACCATGTATGTCTTTTCAATAAAAATCGAGAAGATAATTTGTAAAACTCAGATGAAAACAATTAATTGAGATGAAAGCATTTTCAATAACATCTAATAGATAACCTGCAAAATTAAAAGATGTAAACCTCTTCAATAAAACTAAGAAGTAAATCATGGTTTTCATTCCAATCTCCTCTTAATTTTAATAAGCCGAAGGTCTTATCACTTTAAAATTATTGGCACCCAAATCTTTTTACGTAGATTATTTTCCGAAAATTAAAATATACACTGTTTTTATAAGCCGTTTTTTTTTTTATTTAATTATACAAGGTTTACTTATAATTATGATAAGTTTAAGTATTTGTATATTATTTTAACAGATATTACATATTTTCTTATAATTTAATAACATTTAAAATATCAATAATATAACAATTGGTGTGAATGTTATGTATTTTTAGACCTTTATTGCACAACTGGCATTTTTAATATTAATGCGCAAGAGAGATATGGAGAGAAAAAGATGGCATCACTATACAGGATATATATGTGCAGTGGCTCATACAAGTATTTTGCATATGAAGTAAATAAACCAAACTATAATATTTTTGCATTTGTTACTGTTTTATTTATAAATTATTTATTCAATTCAATCAAATATCCACTCTTTACTTCGCTGAGTTTTCATTAGGACATTAACAATCATTGTACATAGGAACAAACTGTAGACAATTCAGAATTTGCAACTCGCAAAATTATTTTGCTTATTTTTAAAATCCGTTATTTGGTGGAGATTTTTTTACTTGTTGCAAATTTCATTTGATTTTCTGATAGGTAAAGAAATGACAATATCGGAAAAAGAAATAATTTTGCATTTTCACAATGAAGGAAAATCTACAAAATACATTTGCGATATGTTTAGCGCGACGGTATAGAAAATTTAACCCGTTGTAGTCGACCAAAGATACTAACTATGAGAGAGGAACGCAAAAACGCTTAAATCCAACCACGAAAATCCACATTTATCCGCACCAAAGCTTAACGACAAACTTAAAGCAGATCTACAAGCCCAAGTTTCTGCTGAGACAGTGAGCAGAGTGCTCAGGACGAATAATTAATATTCAAAGCCGCGTGGCTCGAAGAAAATCACTTAATTCAAATAGTGATAAGGAAAAGCGACTTTTATTCGCCGACACCTACAAAAATATAGGTTTCGAGTTTTGGAAAACTGTAATATTTAGTGACGAAAGCAAATGTAATATTTTTGGATCGGATGGCCGTCTTATGGTTTGGCGGAAACCAAATGAAGAGCTGCACATAAAAAGCCTCAAAGCAACTGCTAAGCACGGCGGAAGTTCGGTGATGGTGTGGGGGTGTACGGCGGCTCGGGAAGTTGGAAGTCTTGGTTTTATAGACAGCATGATGGACGAATATGTGTACTTAAGTAAATGTTCTGGAGTGGCCAATAAAATGTTCAGACCTAAATGTTATACATACAAAATGTATGAACAAATTTCTTTGGTCGACTGAACAGATGTGGATAATATTTAGCACATACGAGTATGTGTTGGTTGGTTACCATAGAACTAACTTATTCAACGGAGATTCCACATATTTAAAAGTTTAAATTGAAATAAACAATGAGCGAAATGAAATATTGCAGTATGGGTATCAAACCAAAGAGGTTTAATAAAGTGTTATATTCAAAATGTTTTGCAAGAAAATTGCCACTTGTTTAAAGGTAAATTAATTTTATTAATTTAAGATAGATTAGTATCAAAAATATTTTTTGGAGCGGGTTGCCACCTGTTAAAAAGTTAAAAATTATTATGTTGCTAAGTTAAGTAAAAGAGTGCTAAAAGAGCCTTGATTAGGAAAATATTTTGAGAGAGGGTTGCCACCTACTTATAAAAGTTTTGCAATTGCTAGTTCCTCTTAAGTCATGCTAACTAGAATTTTATGAATTTCTATCCGTGTTTCCATAAAATTATATGCTCAACCTAATAATGAATTAACTTTAGATCAAACTGTTCAAAATTGAAGTAAACCCAGCGCGTTCGCATAAGAGTTTACTATCGCTTACTTTTTAAATTTGCAGAATTTTTTACCTCATTTTTGAGACAAATTTTCTTTTCTTTTCGACACGCAAAAAATATTTGCTCAGTCTACGAACTTCTGAGAATATCGTCAGATCTACTAATATGACTTGAGCTTCATAAAAAATTCCTGAAATGTGCTTTGGGCTAATGAGGTTTTGTTTACTATTTTGATGAGAAAGATAATAGCGTCGGATAGTCCTTTTGATAAATAAAGCAAAAATATCAAATCTCTGAATTTCTTAGACACTATTATTTTTCACACGACAAAAATACTGTTTTCGTGTTAATACTTTTCTTGAGACTTCAACTGCTTCCCAGTTCATCTCGCTCATTTTAAGATAATTATATTTTCACAGCTTACCGATATTTGCGTCGTTTTCGAGTGCCAAATGATTTTTATGGAAAGCTGCGCCAAATGCCATTAGATACGGAGAAAGTTGAAAAACAATAACAACAAGCCTTTTCCTTTCTTCTTACTTCGGTTGTCGGAATAAATACACTTTCTTTTTTACGAATCCTCGGAAGATTTCTTCACATTCTTTTGGATCCATGCATACACTGGAACAGCTAAATATATATGTCTATTTTTTTTAGATTACACTCCGGGCAATACGACGCACCGCGGCAACTACAAAAATTATCATACCACGACCAAAAATGTTGCACATTGAAAGCTTTGAAAAATAAAAAGATCTATTTTGACAGCATTTTTCTTTTCTAGGCTCCTACGATAGGAAGAAGATAGACTAGAGGATAAGAAACGATTTTTATATTTCTGTTCTTTTTGTTCTGAATACGTTATTATTTGGTTTGGGGGCTCTATATTTTTATATTATCCTATTATTTTTTGTTGTACGCGGTGATAGTGCCAGATATAAAGGAGCACCTTCAAAGAAAATCCTTCAAAATAAAAGAATTGCTATTTTATCTGCACCTGTTCACGTGAAATTCATCATACGCCGTGTTGCCATGCCAAATTTGCCAGTATAAATCCGTCCTTACCTCTTCTCTTCGATAATAAATTGACAGCAGCCAGCGTCTCGTCGCTCAGCTGACATCAACAACCTGTTAATGCGTCTCGTTCATGCCAATACAGCTGACATTCGCATAGCAAATATAAAAATGTGTGTGTGTGTGTGCTCTTATTGTTGCAGCGAATTTAACTTTTGTTATTATTATCACTTTCGCTTTCGCTTGCCACCCGTAAGCAAAAAGGTATAACAATAGTTACAAAACACAAAAACAACGAACACACGTTTACTATGATATTGAGCCCTTAATTTTTTGCAAACAAGTTTAAATGATTTCTCTTCGTTGTACACACATGCATACACATATATTGTTTCTGTGTGTGCGTGTGTGTGAGCTGCAAAAATGCTGACATTGTTGCTAATGTTGCCAATAGCAACACATTGCCGAAGTTTCACTCATAGATTCCACACTTCTTGAACAAAAATTAAAATAAAAATAAAAAAAATAAAAATGAGAAACAAGCAAACAGAAAAATCGCTCAAACAGCAATAGCACTTGCAAATACTTTTTGAGGCAGTTCGAGAAAAACCAGCAAAGTGTTGGACGCCTCAAAAAAGTGTTTGCTAAATTAGTAGGTTTTTTCTAAATTGCCATTTCTTTAATTGTGCTAATACTTAATGAGCGTTAGTCAAGCCGACCAGTCGTGTTTCTATTCGCTCTCCGATTTTAATTAAATACAAATCGCATAGTTATTTAATTTGCTAATTATTGGCATGGTGCATATCTATATAATCTGAGACAGTGACTCTTCTTTTTTTGATTTTGTATTAAATTGTGATTTTCCATTTCTTAATCCATTTAATATGCCGTGTGTGTGTGGGCAGAAAGTGGAACGCCCTCAGTCCAAAGTGCAGTGCTCTAAATGCAATGAGTTTTTTCATCTCAAATGTGTTGGCATTCAACAGGCTGATCTTGACTATTTGTTGAGCACAGATAAGCCTTTCTTTTGTAAGGTGTGTGTGGCTGTGCGCCGTTGTTCTATTCGTTCTCCTCCACCACTCGCGGCTGTGGATATAAGTACCGTGGACCAAAATAAAAACACTCAAGAGCATGTAATTGAACAGCAGCATAAGTCATTTTCTGTAGCCGATGAATTTGCCGAAATTAAAGCGGTTAATTCTCGCCTTTTATCTGCTATCAGTGCTCTTCACGAAGATAATAAGTGTTTATTGAAAAAATCCGATATTTTTCAAGCGGAGATTCTTGAATTGCATACCAGACTAAATGCTAAAGATGATACATTGTCGCTCCTGCTCTCAGAAATCAGAGGTTTGCGTGGTGTTGTTATTGGCTGCCTTACACAAAAATCTAATACGAAAATTAACGAAAGCAAACATGTAAAATCGTCATCTTCAAGCTCTTTGTCTGCTGGTATTAGTGTTTCGCCCACTCATAAATCGTATAGTGACGCTGTTATGGGCGCTGGGAGAGCTAAACTGCCATTACGCTCTGCTACGGTGGCGCTTACAACAACGTCGTTGTCCTCCCACGTTACTGCTACTACCTCTAATGTATTCACTGCGCTGCCAACTCAGATGACTGCTGCTATTACCGATACTAAATTACCTACTTTGCTGCCCGCTCAAATTTGCTCATCAATATTGCCTCTCCAAGATTCGGCTACTACCAGCAACGTAGTGACTGCGCAGCCAACTCAGGTGACTGCTGCTATTACGGATGCTCAATTATCTTCTTTGCTGCCCGTTCAAATTCGCTCATCATTGTTGCCTTTGCACGATTCGGCTACTACCACTAACTTAGTGAGTGCGACGACTACTCCGATGATTGCTGCTACTCCGTGTGCTCAGTTATCTGCTTTGCTGCCTGCTCAAAATTCTAATTCTAATTCGTTTGCTGTTGCTGAGTCGCCTGCATCAATTGTTGTAAATCCGAACGAATGGACTACTGCGCGTCATAAAAAAGGGCATAAATTTAAGAAAATAGTTTTTGGATGTAATGATAGTGCCGAGTTGGATGTTGTTAAAAAAAAGAAGTGGTTACATATATCCTCTTTCAAACCATCTGTAACTGAGGATAATGTAATATCCTATGTTTCTCGACATTCGGGCATTCAAAGTAATCAATTTGCGTGCTATAAACTGATTAAGAAAGATGTTTCTGTAGACAATTTTCGTAGTATAAATTTTAAATTAGGCGTTTCGCCATCATTTTATTCGAAGGTGTTAAATCCAATTATTTGGCCAGCTGATATTAAAGTTCGTCCTTTTCGTTTTTTTCAAAAGGAGGTAATTGCGGAAGAAATCAAGTAGTAACAAACTGTCTTAATAAATCTCTTAACATTTATTTTCAAAATATGTCCGGAATGCGGACCAAAGCCAAAGATATTTTTCTAGCAACTTCTCGCGCAGAATATGACATTTACGTGTTTGTTGAAACGTGGCTAAATAAGGATTTTTTCGATACAGAATTTTTCGATTCAAATCAGTTTGTTGTATATCGCAAAGATAGGGATGCTCTAAAAACTGGCCATCTCAAGGGTGGTGGTGTTCTGATCGCCGTGAAAAGCAGTTTACGATCTTCAGTACAACAGCTATCAAACAATGACACCCTTTTAGATCAGTTGTGCGTCTGCATTAGCAGTTTCCGTAATATATTTATATTTGTATCATATATTCCTCCGAATAGTTCTGACAGTGTATATTGTGAACATGCAGAAAATATTGTAAGTCTTTGTGAAAAAAATCATGATTGCAACTTTTGCGTACTTGGTGATTTCAATCTTAGCAATCTGGTTTGGTCTGACATACAACATAATGGTGTCTTAACACCGACTAACGTAAATAGATCTCATGAAATTTACTTTTTAGATAGCCTTCTTGGTCTTAATCTTATCCAAATTAATACTTTATTTAATAAGTTGAATAAAATTTTGGATCTTGCATTCGTTGATGATAATATAATATTTAATTTCTTTGAATGCCCATTTCCAATAAGTAAATTAGATAAACATCATGTGCCTTTTATCATAATGTTTGAGTTTTATAGTGTTGTTGCAAATTCTAATGAAAATGCCATTTCTTTTAACTTTCGTAATGCTAACTATGATAGGTTAAATGCTGCCTTAATGGAAATAAATTGGGACTCCGTTCTTAATACTAGTGATGTAGCTGATTGTTTTGAGAAATTTTTGAACATAACTCACGATGTTTTTTCGAGAACCCTTTCAATTCTGGCACCTCCTATTCATAAATTGCCATGGTATAACAAAAATCTAAAAAAGTTAAAAAATCAAAGAAACAAGTTTTATAAATTGTATAAATCAGAACGCAGTAATTTAAATTTTAAAGAAAAATACATTTTTTATATGAATCAGTTCAATGTTCTTGATAAGTTTTTATACAATCAATACATTTGTAGATTTGAAACCGAACTTAAAGACAATCCAAAGGCTTTTTGGAAATACGTTCGTTCCAAAAAGGGTTTTACTAATATTCCAACTTGCATGAGCTTGAATGGGCTGTCTTCGCAAACTTTATCTCAGTCTGTAAATTTGTTTGCAGAATTTTTTAAGTCAAATTTTGTAGCTAACGATGACCTTGTTTGTACGCCCGTCTGTAATGCCTCTACCCATTCATTGGATTTCGGGTATTTGTCAGTCTCTGAATTAGATGTTCAGAATGGTATAACGGCTATAAAAACTTCTTTGAAATCTGATTACGACGGTTTCTGCTCTTACTTTCTGAAGCAATGTAAATTTTCGATCAGTAAGCCTCTATGTTTGATCATCAATCTATCGCTTTCTACTGGTGTGTTCATTGATCGATGGAAGTTCGCCTCGATTACTCCAATTTTTAAATCAGGTAGTAGGAATGATATAAGCAATTATAGACCAATATCTAAACTAACAGTATGCTCAAAGCTTTTTGAACAAGTGGTTAAAGAAAAAATTACCTTTGCTACCAAATCTATTTTAGAGCCGCGCCAGCATGGATTTGTCAGAGGGCGTTCTACTGTCAGTAATTTAGCTGTTTTCTCGCAGTACTGTATCACAGCATTCAATAGTGGTTCTCAAATAGATACCATCTATACAGACTTCTCGAAAGCATTTGATCGAGTATCCCACGCAATTTTATTGCATAAACTCGAATGTATTGGTTTCCACTCTGTTTTCTTGGCCTGGCTAAAATCTTATCTCTCAAACCGATTGTTATTTGTTGAAATAGAAAATTGCAAGTCGTTTTCTTTTGTGGCGACCTCGGGTGTTCCACAAGGTAGCATTCTTGGTCCAATTCTATTTATTCTTTTCATTAATGACATTGGTTCTTGCTTTAAAAACTCAAATTTTCTACTTTATGCTGATGATTTGAAGTTTTTTCGTAGTATTACTTGCGATAATGATTCTCATCTCCTGCAGCATGACCTAAACAATCTGGTCGAGTGGAGTCGCAGAAATAAACTTTCTTTGAATACTAGCAAATGTTTCCATATGTCATTTTCTAAATCTCCGGAGTTTCGGAAATCGTGCTATATTATTTCAAATCACCAACTTATTTCAGTTAATGATTTTGTTGACCTTGGAGTTGTGTTCGATAACCGTTTTGCTTTCCGAAATCACATATGTTATGTCCTTCCAAAGGTTTATAGAAATCTAGCTTTTTTACGCCGTTACTCTAAGGATTTTAAAGATCCGTATACTAGGAGACTTCTTTACAATACCTTAGTTCGCTCGAAACTCGAGTATGCTGCTGTTATTTGGAATCCGATTTATGATTGCCATGCTGCTAGGATTGAAAGGGTTCAGCGTAAGTTCATTCGCTTTGCACTCCAATCGATCAGATTTGAAGAGCCGTTGCCCTCATACAATGCCCGATGTTTGTTAATAAGCTTAACATCACTTCAGAGCAGAAGAACAATTCAGTCTTTAATGTTTGTTTATGATGTAATTAATGGTTTCATTGACTGTGCCGAACTTCTAGGGATGGTTAGTTTTAATATACCTAGTAAAGCTCTTCGTTTTCAAAAATTGTTCTATCTCCAAGTGGTCAAAGTTAATTATTTTTCTCATGGACCAATTTTTAGAGCGCTTTTAGAGTTTAACAAAATCTCAAAAAAAGTTAATATTGATTTTTCGTCACCAAGATCTGTCTTTAAATCAGTCATAGACGATCTGTATTGGTAGTTTTTTATTTTTTATTTTTCGCATACATTTGGTTTTTAGTTTTAAGTTAATTTTGTATATTTAGTTTTAATTTGATTGTACCGCTAGTCTGTAAGATATATCATGTCATAGACCGAATAAATTGAAATTGAAATTGAAAAAGGATTATATAACCCATATTCTATTACTTTCCGCAAATTAAGGAGAAAAAACAAGCGGCAACGCGATTTGTGTGCGAAAATTTATTTGCTTGAGCAAAAATCAGGATCAAAGTGTCGCAAAGTGATTTGTGTGGCAGGTTATTTTTTCGGCTATGCTCGTGCCGCTGCATGCCGGCTGTTGGTAGAGTCGGAGCGAAACAGGTGAGTGAAAAATTGTATATTGTAGAAAAGTATGTGAAATAGTGGGCGAAAAATAAAACAAGCCATTTTGCACTTTCACATGCCCTCAAGGATACGATGGGCCTCATGAGTGCAGATAATGGGCGTAGCCATAATAGAACTGATTAAGCAAAGCCTTGACCTTGATCAAATTTTAATGTGATTTCGTATATTTTATACTTGCAAATATTGATACACATGTGAAAGAATAATTTTTATTTTTTAGCCTTCTTTTTCATGAATCGTCTGTACAATTTATAGGAATAATATGAGAAAACAACGATTTTTTAAAGTGGTAGAAGTGATAGCTGCTATTTCGGAGATGACCACATCTCCTCATCAGGCTTATTTTCATTCTAGACTTTACCTGGCTTTGAACCATGGTACACGTAGTTGCTAGGCGAGCACGCAACCACGTTTTTCTCACTATTCCTATCTCCAACCATACCGAATAATTTCTACTTTGCGGAACTTCTAATTCTCTTACAAGTTCTATCAAGCGAAAAATCCGGCGATTTTTAACTAACATCCTAACATCCACCCCAAGGAGAAGCTTAAAGTGTCGAATAGGAATAGATAAATTCCATCAATTGGTTATTTCGATATAGCAGCTTACCATAAGTTTGTTTACCTTCAATTTTCCGAATTGGAAGTTCCTTTAATTTTTGCAAATGGCGGTGGCCAATTTCAGTTCATCGTGAAATACTATACTCTTCTAAGCCGTTTCTAGGCCATTTGCTATCGCGTTTTGACGATATTCTCTGGACGTAAAGAACATCAGATTTGACTCTCCCTGGCTTGGTTCTGTGAGATTTTTTGAAGTGACGGGTTTATGTGAATAAGTCTCAGGTACTGGAAGCTTTTAAGGAGAACAGCAATTCTACAAAACTAGCTCTAATTAAATAGCGGTGGTCTAAATGAATGCAAAAAAACACTCGCACCATTTTCTTTACTATTACCCAAAAGATATAGCTAGAGAAAGAACGTACATCGATTTTTAGTGTTGCAAACGAACCTAAGGCGAACCAAATATTTTAAAGATCTAAAACGACAAAATCATTTTTTTCTGAGGATTGGAACAAATCAATTTTTTTAAGAAATTGAGTCATAAGTAAAAAGATATTTCATTCATTTTTCGAAGTAAACCCCCTGCTTTTGTAGTTAGAAATTGAATATTTGTTAAATAAATATTTTTTTAAATATTATATGTAAACAACTAAAAAACAGTAAAAATACGGCCGCGGTTCGCCTTACATCTTAATTAAATGTTATACATTTTTTTTGCCTATACTTACGTTACAGGATCAAATGTTAGATTTTCGAAAAAACCTTAAATTTGAGAAAATTTTTATTTTATGAAGATCTCTTCATTTTCTCCCTTATAACTGCTATAATATACATAGATTTAATAGGAAACTACGGTTCACATCCATCCATCCAAAAAACGGCCAGTACGAACGCAAAGAGTGGTCACATCGTAGACAATTTCCCATAAGGGGGGAAAAATGTTGCTTACTTTTCACTCGTTTCATCTGAAAATAAATTACCACATTTGGATCTTAAACAACCTAAGCCAACAAAAAAAATCAACAAAAAAAAATACATACATACATAAGTACGGCCCACATTGATGCCATGGAAAAATATAAATAAATCCTAAGCCATTTCTATATTTAATATATTGATAAAATAGATATTGTATGCCATGTTATGCCCGAATTTACTGTCTAGCCACTAGTTAATATAAATAATATAATAATTTAGCGCAGAAATTCTCTCGCAAGCCTGCCGAGGGGCGACCACTATTAGCAAAAACCATTTTCTATAATTTTTAAAGTTACTTGCCCCTCGTGCAGAATTGGGACCCGGTACACGCCGAATGAAGCGCGGGTAATTTTTTAAAGAAATTTTCAATGTACAGGCACAATTTTATTATATAAGAAGTATAGGTTTGTTAAATAAATATATTTCAATAGTGATGCATATGAAGACATTTTTACAACAGAATTTCCTCGTATAAGTGAAGATAACGTAAAATACGAGGCCTGATGAAAAACAGTGGATTTCCGAATAAAGTAAAAATAAAAATAAGTATCGCGGAAAGACATCGACAACGCGCTCTGCCCTAATTCACGGAGCTCGTATTGACAGTGTAAATATGACCGCATGAAATAGGGCCGCAGTCCCAAAATCTAAAATGTAGTAAGTCTTCGGCATTTGGCGACTGCGGGTTAATTCCATTATGCATGCGGTTAAACACCTTGTCTGTTCGCACCGCACGGGTTGCGAGGGATGTTTCAAAGCTACTTGGCTCACAGAAAAATTCCAACCACCCTAGAGTACGGACAGGAGGATTCAATATATGCCACTTTAATGCGCGAAGTTTAACAGTTGAAAAACTAGATTACCTAAACGAAATTTTTCGTGATCTTAAAACTGATGTGATTTGTGTAACTGAGACTTGGTTTAAACCTTGCATTGCAGACTCAGCAAACGCTATGTCTGATTTTTCTATTGTAAGAAATGATCGATCCACTGGTAACAGAAGTCGGGGCATAGGGATCTATTTTAATGCTAAGCTCAAATGTAAAGATTTGCATAAATCTCTTTGTAATGACTTTTTGTCGAAAGTGCCTCACTGGACTGGAACTCTTGTTGGGTATTTTCAGATATCAACGATAAATTAGCCCATTTTAATATACGAAATATTAAAATTTCTAACAAAAGAAAACCATGGTGCACTAAGACCATTTTAAGCCTTATTAAGAAGCGAAATATGACCTATAATTACTGGAAACGAAACCCTACTAATAACCGCAGGAGTATATATACAAGTCTTAGAAATAAAATAACCAAAAGTTTGCGTCAGACAAGAAAAAGCGTATCTTGAATCTAAATTTAATGCCAACGTTACGTCCAAGGTTTTCTGGAAGAATATAAATTCATTGGGAATCTGCGCCAAGGAGAAGAAAATCTGTATGATTGATGTCAATGTGATGAACTCGTGTTTTATGGTAGTAAATAGGCAAACAAATACTCCTTCATTTACAATCAATCAGAGTATAATCACCAAATCAGCTTACGAATTTACGTTCGATACAGCCAATGAAGATGAATGCTATTGGAGTGGATGGTATTAACTTACGTTGTTTAAAACTAATACGCTCTTCCCTCACTTACACACATAATAAATTTTGCAATAACCAAACCAATAGAAAGTGGGCAAATATTATTCCGATTCCGAAAAGTAACCTTAATGATTCCACTGGTTTACAATATTAAACTTTTTGTCTGTTGCCGCGAATCCTGTGGTTGATATTGTTCACTCATCACTTGTTTTTGTCAAATCTACCCTCAAAATTTTTTGAGCAGCTCGAGTTACTTTGTTTTTGATTTCATCATTTATATTAATTTATATCATATATATTAATCGATAACAGGCATATTTTACTGTGTTAAAATTAGTTTCTCTAGTTTTTGCGGCATGAGTAGTTCAAGGAGACGTTGTTTAAACAATCCAGATCATTTTTGCTATATATGCGGAGAATATGAGTTTAACAATAGTAGAAAAGTTATATCAGAGTTGGTGAAAAATACCTATTTTGAGTATTTTGGGATGCTCTTGGATAAAAATGAGAAGTCTTGGGCTCCCAATTGTGTTTGTAAATCGTGTGTGTGGAATATTTAAGATTATGGAAAAGTGGTAAAAGAAGTGCCTTTAAATTTGGAACACCGACTATTTGGCGAGAACCACAAAATCATCTCATAGACTGTTATTTTTGTAGTGTGAACATAAACGGTTTAAACACTAAAAATCGAGCTAAATGGCAATACCCAAGTATTAGTTGTGTTCAACGTCCAGTGCAGCGTTCACCTCACTCTTCAAAGCTTAAAAATATTTCTGAACCATTAGAGCAAGACATTGAAGGACCAAGCTCATCACAAAATGATCCTGATTTTGAAGCTATGTCTAATGAGCCAAAATGCTTTTCCCAAAATGAGTTAGATGTTCTTGTAAGAGATTTAAATCTTTCTAAACAAGCTTCAGAATTGTTAGCATCAAGACTAAAAGAAAAAAAATTTCTATCCTCGGATACTAAAATAAGTTTTTTTCGTGAAAGAGATACAGAATTACGGTGTTATTTTTCCGAAGAAGATGGCATTACCTTTTGTTCAGATATCAAAAAATTGTTGATAAAAATGGGTTTGAAGCAATACGAACCAAATGACTGGCGTTTATTCATTGACAGCTCAAAACGTAGCCTAAAATGTATTCTATTACATAATGGGAATAAATATGCTGGGGTACCTATTGCCCACAGTACAAAGTTAAAGGAGGAATATTGTAACATTTCGCTAGTCTTGAACAAAATAAAATACAATGACCATAAGTGGCTAATTTGTGTCGATTTAAAAATGGTCAACATTCTTCTCGGTCAACAAAGTGGTTACACCAAGTTTCCCTGTTTTATATGTCTTTGGGACAGTAGAGCTAAACAAGAACATTGGGTAAGAAAAAACTGGCCCTTGAGAGCAAATAAGGAGCCTGGAAAGCACAATATAGTCCACAATTCATTAGTATCTCGTGACAAAATTATCCTTCCACCATTACACATAAAACTGGGCATCATGAAACAGTTTGTAAAATCACTAGATAAAAATGGGAACTGCTTTTCTTACATTTGCCAAAAATTTCCTCAGCTCACTATGGAAAGGATTAAAGCCGGTATCTTTGATGGCCCTCAAATTGGACAACTTACGAATGATACTCAATTTAGAAATTCTATGACTGAGTCTGAATTAAAGGCTTGGACAGCTTTCGTATCTGTGATGCAGAATTTTCTCGGAAATCGGAAATCTGAAAATTATGTTGAACTTGTAGAAGACCTTCTGCTACAATTAAGAAATATGGGATGCAATATGAGTATAAAAGTCCACTTTCTCGAAAAATTTAGAAGATATGAGCGAAGAGCAGGGAGAGCGTATGCATCAAGACTTACGCGTCATGGAAGAGCGCTATCAGGGTTTCTGGGATACAAATATGATGTCTGACTTTTGTTGGTCTCTAATACGTCATTTTCCAAAGTCGACACATCGGAGAAAAGCTTCAAAACGAAGTTTTTAGAACTCAATGATTAATTGTTTCTTTAAATAAAGTTTTTCTTATTAAATACATGTTTTTTTCTGTCTAATACCTACATAGCTGAAACTCAGAAACTAGAGCTGATAAAAATATTCTAATTATATTTTTGAAAATAGCATATTATATGTAGTCAGCAACAGCTAAAATTTCTTCGGCAACAAATGTACTGTTAACTAGTGTTCTGCTTCAAACTATAGACCAATCAGTATTTTACAGGCTTTATCAAACGTTTTCGGAAAATGTATTTCCAATTAAATAAAACTGCATTTGAATGAAAGCAAACTCTTGAGTGAGTTTCAATCTGGCTTTAGATCTGGTCACAGTTATTCAGCAGCTATGCTAAAGATAATAAATAAATAAATAAATTTCACTTATTGGTACTTCTGGACTTCTCTAAAGCTTTTGATACCATGTACCATAATATTTTGCTTTTGAAATTGAAACATAATTTCGGCTTTCATGCAACATCGGTTAAATTGATGAAAAGCTATCTATCGAATTGGTTGCAACAAGTACAGTGTGGAGATGTATTTTCCCAACGCAATACAATTTCTTCTGGTGTACCTCTCAATTCTGGGTCCGATATTATTTTCTGCTTTTGTGAACGACATTATCCATTATCCGATACTCAGATATACTATTCACGTCCAATTGGTCGTTAACCTTTTTCCCCGTTTGGACAAAGTTTGAAATTTGAATTTAACCGGTGTTTGTTATAGAAGGAACTATGAATTTATAAAAAACTAAAATTAAAATTAAATTAGGAAAAAATAGATAGTTAAAACTTGGTGATTGTTCTATCGTGCACTGTATATTAGTTAAAGTTGGGTATAATTTTGTGATGAATAGAAATTAAACTCACGTAGTATATTCAATAGAAATATGGGGCAATTTAAAAACAGAGATATTACAGCTATCGGTTTTAACGCACAAACGTTGCTTCAGTTATATCCCAACTTTTATTTTTTATGTTGCCTGATAACAGCTATTGTACAACCGCTAATTTTTTAAGTTATCTGATCAGCGTTGTAAGGTAGAGATGAATAAATTCATAAAGATGAGTATGGTTCTGAGAAAATTTGTTAATCAATTTCAATTCGATTTATGGCAAGTTGACTATATGGTCTCCAAATGAAAACCGCGTACAGCCAAACAAATAAGGTATACGAAATTTTAAGGGTATATGGATCTGAGAATTTTGAAGCATCCTGCCTCTTTTGTCTCACAAAGATATTTTATAATTTTAGTCGTAAGGTAACTGTTAGGCAAAATGTTAAAAAGCTTTCCGTGCGCTACTTTAAAGTTAAAGTTCAGGAAGGGACTTGAATTCAGGCAACATAAATTAAGCTTACCAGTATATCTTCCTGAAGCCTGAAAGCATCAGCCAACTTTTTAATTACCGAGAAGACTTTTAGATCATCCATGTAGAACAAACACCTTACGAAATAAAAACAATTGCTAATATCATTAATAAAAATTATGAAAATAAGTGGATCTAACCTTGTGGCACTCTCGAAGATAACACGAACGGGGTGGAAGGTCTCCCATCGACTGATTCAACAGAAGTACGAATTCAACCAACACAGGAAAATAGAATGGAAGCCAAAGCATGCCAACTTTTGATTTAGTATTTTATGTGGTGCTCTATCAAATGCTTTTGTGAAGTCTGTGTAAAAAGAGTCAAATTGAAAGCCTAACGAAAAATCTTCGCAGCAATACTCACTGCAAAAACGGTAAAATTGGAAACAGTTAAATTTAATTTTTCGCAAATTGAGAGTTCAAAACCTTTTGAAACAATCGAAAACTTAGAAATAGTTCTATGGTTGCGGACATTGGTTTTATTACCACTTTTAACCATAGACGTTATCGACGTAAGCTTTCATGCCTATATAAAAGTGCCGGAGGTTAAACTAAAGCTGGACATTCTTTCAATACAATTGCCGATAAATCATCAACATCCATTTGTGTGAAGCTAAGCTATTGCGAATGTTTTGCGATAAAAGACTTAGTCATCCCAAACAAAAACTTTACCGATCGATACAAAACTTAAACGTGTAAGTACCCTCATCGTTCCCCAAATATCATACTTTGAAGTGGTATATAGTAATCTTGATTACGAATCTAAAAACAAATTCAATCTAGCTGTAAACAATGCTGCTAGATTCATATATTTTAAAAGAAAGTAAATGTGATCCATTTCGCTATATAATAAATATATTTTTGGTCTTAGTTTTGAAAATTATCTATATATTCGCAATATTTTATATATATTTAAAATAACTAGATATCGCAAGCCTGACTACCCTTTTCAGAAATTGAACTTTGTTCAGTCATCTCGCACACATAACATTGTTGTTTCCATGTATAAAACATTAACTGCCTCCAGATTATTTTTTGTTAGTGTAGTCAAATTATGAAATTCTTTAGCAGTGTCAATTAAATCTATTAAATCTGCTAGATGCTTCAAGACCACAGTCACAAATCTTTTTCTGTAGAAACCTTTCCATCTCCTTTGCTTCGTCTCAGCTTTTCAAATTATCATTTTCTCTTCTTCTCAATTTTGTATTTGTTCTTTAGTCTTAAATTTAGTATATTACTCATTTATTATTTTTAGCTTAAGTTTAGCTAATTTAAATTTCATTTTTGTAATTTAATTGTTAAATATGTACATCGAAGAGACTTCATGTCTTACTGTACTTCTGAAATAAATAAATATAAATATAAATTAATTTCCAAATGATAGTGTGGGATATTTCATTGAAAAATAAAAACAAATCTCTTTTTTATTTCGTAAGCTTTAAGCCACGGCTGAAAAAGCCAAAGGCGTACTCTGATTCCACGAATTGTTTTATATGTCATAGCGAATAGTTCTCTATAAATTACAGCGCACTTGTAACTAAGCCAATTATCCCGTCGCTATATACAATTACTAGGTGACATTTAAAATTACTATTCGGATAAAATGTGTGCAAAATGTGGAAAGAAGAAAATGAAAATATTGACACAGTAAGCAATAAAATCATGTTCACAAAATGCAACAGCAACAACGACATAATTAAGACTTAAATCAACAGTTGGCTAATGCCAATCCGCTAATGATGCTAATATTGTCAACTCCAATTGTTTGTTCGACCAGTTGGTATCCACATATACACACATACACATATACAAATACACACACAAATATTCTAGAAGACCTAAACACATGCGAAGATTCAGATACGAGGTGTGTTCAAAAGGTATGGTAACTTTAAACAAATAAATAGCAAGTCTATCCCGTGAAATCATAGCTCCAAATATTTTGGTATAACTCTGGAAGGAAGACTAGCCTGGAAAAAGCATAAAGAAAATAAAAATACTCATAACTTAAATCATCAAGCCTAGAATGGATAATGGGATAAAAATTTATGCTGAGTTTAGGAAATAACATTTTGCACTTCAATATAAAAGAGGCCGTTACTGTTATATTTTTTATAATAAACCACATAATTTCATCGACATTTTTTGTAATTTTTTTTTCTTCTATCATCTTTAGTGATCATTTTAAGATTATTATTTTCTAAATTTGGCTCAAAAATAAATTTACAAGTAAGAATTTAGATAAAAGCCTGAAAAATATTTGGACGATTCATAGCTCTTTCTGCATACAAATTTTGTTTAATGTTTTAATACTTCAACTACAAATTTTAAGGAAATAAGAGTCAAGAGAACCAACTTATTATAGATATCTGAAGTTCTATAAATTATTATGGAAATCGGTCCACTTATCTGGGAGCGCATATATAAATATTCAACTTGATTACTTACTTAAGTTATGCATTTATTTAATTCATAAAATTTTTAAACGGATTTCTGAAACACAGGATTTTTCAACCAACAAATACATGTAAAGTCAATAAAAGAAATCATATCGGCTGCTCTAGAAACACCACCATACATATATGAATTTGCCTTGCTCGACGCCGACGAGCGTTGTGGTGATGCTCAAATCCTTTGTCACTGATCGAAAAAATACTCATGAAATCTTCTGCAAAGACAGAAATCAAATTAAACGTCACAACAATAGGTTTGTTCCTCATAATCCCGCGGAATCCCACGGATGCCCAAAACAGCCTAGAAAGTGTTGCCCACGGAAGAAAACTGGGTAAAAGAGTGCGAAATTGGAACGTTTTGGATCGTATTAGCATTCTGCTTCGTAACCAAAACAGCACGTATGTTTTTCCGAAACAAATTATATGTGAGGTGATTTTTGTTTACATCCGAATGCGGAATTCATAAAACACAATGATGAAAAATACCACAAAAATTTCTGAAAATGTTAGTAAAGGGTGTTTTTTTAAACGTGTGGTTTCTTCGGAGTTGGTACCTTTGACTTGATTTATACTCAGTTTGGTTTGACATTTTACTCCGGAACAACGTTTGCAAATCGCGCAAATTTATTTATTACCAAAATAATGGTTCGGTTCGCACGACATATCGCGCGCTGCGTCCAATAGTAGATAAAATTCATCCACAGAGACGCCGTAGAGTGCGCATCGTAGACGCTCGTAAAGCTATTTCTATCCACTTTATGGCAGATTTTGCAGAAGGATCTTAGTTTGCGGCTTTACAAAATCCAAGTCCTGCCAGAATTCAAGCCGAACAACCATCGAGCGCGTCGTACGTTCGGGAGATGACCACTGATCCCGATTTTCAACAAAAAATTTTGTTCAGCGATGAAGCTCACTTTTGGTCAAAAAGTCTCTCTAGGGGTAGAGGGTCCATATTTCTTCGAAAATCAAGCCAACCGTAACGTTAAAGTCAATAGGAAACGCTATAAAGCCATGATTAATGAATCTTTCGTGGCTGGATTGGAGGATGTTGATGAGGAAGACCTTTGGTTCCAACAAGACGGCGGTACATGCCATACAGCCAACGAAGCAATAAATTCATTGAAGGAAACTTTTGGTGAGCGCTCAATCTCGCGTCGTGGGCCTGTGGCGTGGCCTCCAAGATCATGCGATTTAACACCGCTGGACTATTTTTTGTGGGGTTATGTGAAGTCCCTTGTGTACGCAGATAAACCCGAGATAATTGACGCTTTGGAAGAATAAAATTCGGCGCGTTATTGCGGACATATGGCTGCAATTGCTGCAAAAGTGGTCGAAAATTGCGCGACTTGACTGGAATTTATTCGACCCATCAGCGGAGGTTATTTGCCCGAAATCATATCTTAAACATAATGTAAAATCCTTATCTCTATAATAAAGCTGAATTCCTGGCTATAACATTAAATTGTATGTGTTTTATTTATTCTTAAAACCCACATGTCTTAAAAAACACCCTTTATATAAAAGAAATAAGCACAAAGCTATTGCTTTCCATTTTCCACAACAACAAAAAAATGGCCAAGCTGATTTCCCGATTCAGGGCGCGAGATGTGATTTCTTTTGTTCTCAAACACAAGGCTTTCCTGGCATTTTTTGACATTTTGTGAGACAGTAAGTTGTTATGTTCTCTAAATACCAGATTCAGCTGGGATCGTAAGGAACAAATCTAATATCTACAATACATGTATATTTATCCCATGTAAATTTGCTTTTAAATGCATCAAATATCCGACAACAGCGAAACGAGATAATCGACAGAAGGCAGTCAAGCAGTCAGGCAGTCAGGCAAATTGTGTAATTCACTTCCGAGTGAGTATTGAGCAAACCCAATTTCAATGCGATATTTGGTGTTCTCTGTATCACTTTTACTATTTAATATCCACATTTTCTACTGGACTGAGTTAATTTCGATGTTCTCGAAAACGAGCTCATAAGAAAAAATTCGCTTAGCATTCGCCTCGATTTGAATTCGTGGATTTGGTGAACAATAAATATGTAAGTAATTTAAAATTAAAAATATTGCCGCTTTAACAATTTTTGAAGAGGACAACACAAGAACACAACACATGAAGTAATGCTCCTTCAATTTGTGGAACAAATTGCCCAACACCTTCAGCAAAAACAAAAAAAAAACATTCCAAAAATTAACATTTTTAGTCACTTGAAACTTGTTCTTTATTACACCAAATTTTTCTTGACAGGTAATTTCGGATTTAATCTTTTCGTATTCTATCATAACTACATTGATCCACTGTGGACAAATAAATTTCTTCAAAATGTTTAACATACGTTTAATAACTTTTGCAACAGTACTACGGTCCAGTGCCACCATCCGCCGAAAATCTCAGCGTGGCCGCCAGTTGTAGTAATGCCGGAATGAATGTTTTTTTTTTTTCAAATGGCGAGCCACAACGTCCAATAACATATTTAATAAATGGAGTTTTGTTAACGCGATAGCTAAAAAAAAAAATATAAATTGTATATGAAAATATTTGCACCAATTTATGTCACCACGAAACATATCAGATCAAAATGGTCCTCCCTCTTCTGAAAGTCCAACATTTTCTATAAAAATAGCCGCAAAGTTTGTTAACGCACTAATTATTCAATATTTTTCTTTAATCTATTACTTATTTTGGATAAATTAACAACGGCGAATTTTAGAGCACCAAAACCAAGTTTGCTCAATTTTGGATCAATTTCGATTTTCACTTTCAATCGGATATCAGAACCTACCTGAGTATGTAGCAGGAACCTCTGTTATATATGTAAAAACAACACATTTTGATTTTTTGTAATATATACTTTCAAAATTTTTAATATGACAGATATAGAAATTTGAATATACCGCTGCATCAAAAAGCGATACGATAGTAAACGGCATTCGTGAATTAGCATTTTGACGATATCGTTTTAACCACTATCAGTTTGAACTTGCGTGATGCCTGCTTGGGGAAATTTGAAAATATGAAAACTCACCTCATTTCTAACGCACACCTCGTATATCTACATATATACATAAATACATACATATATATATTTCCTGGCATGTAAGTGTCAAATAGTCAACTCCAATTCGCACAATCCGCCAGAGCCATTTGACTTTTTGTCCGTCCATTTACGAAACTATTCGAGCATTTAACCGTTTATCCAGTTGTCAAATGAGGCGATCGAATCTTTTTCAGCTGGAAGCAATGCCAGCTTGTGTGTGTGTGTGTGTGTGTGTGTATATATATGTACCACTTCTTCTAAGCTTATTTTTATGCCTGCATTCTGGGTAACTCCATTGTCTGTCCGGCCGGACAGGCGTTTTGCTTGATCCAAATTGACCACCACTTAGGCTGTACGAGTACCGTTTGCCTGCTGAAATTGCCACACCTTGCAGCTACTTGAATGCTCCTCTATTTACGTGTGTGGTTCTAAATAAATACCTTGTCGGAAAAAAAGAATAACTTCAAAAACGACTGAAAAAGTACTCTTTATTTGCCAACTACAAATGGTTGAAATTCTTCATTTTTTCTTGTAAGCAACTAACTTTATTAGCATGGCGATGCCCTAGGAGCAAGTCAATTATCTCACTCTGCATTTGATATCAACTACTTTTCAATATATTCGATAGAAAGAACATCGAAAAAAATTTTTTGTTTTTGTGAAATAAAATGCTTTTTATATTTATCTATTTGAAAGTATGTTTGTTTCAAACTATTTTAAAACTCGTCTTATTACAAATTTCTTTCAATTATTTAAAACTATGCAGTCCACTTTATAGTAACCATAACTGTAACTGTAACTGTGTTTCGTTTGTAAATTAAATTAAAAATAATTACACCACTATTTCGAGCATCAAATCTCAAAAGTATTTTGGGGGTCACACTCTTTTTCAATTGCATTGTCCTACAGGAAAAAATTTTAGGTATAGGAGAGTTTGGTTGGTTTAAGTGGATTGTCACCCTGACAACAAGCAATTAGCAAATTGGCAATTTTGATTCGACAAAACTCGGGCAACCTAAAGCCATCCGACGACTTTAATGAATTTTCGTATGTCATACAATATGCAGGAATGCTGTGCCGATTTTCTTTAGGCTCATCGTAGCGAGAGTTGGGCCCAGACACAGTAGGTGTTGGATTGTCTCTCTAGAGTTCCGGTCCTCACCCCTGCGCCAGAACCTGTGGTAGGGTAAGCCAATTCTTTCGGCAAGCACTATATAGGGCCATGAGTTTGTAGATATTTTCTTTGCTCATTCCTAAAAGAGCCCTGGTTTTAGGCGGATCATAGGGCACCCAACTACCGGCTAATCCTATACAATCCTGTACGGTTCCAACTGTATTTAGCTTTTCAGTAGTCGGTAATTTTGCGCTTGAGCTCTCTAAGAGAGGCACCCATATCCACCGCGTGGGACACGCTCAATGCAGAGTGGTGTGGCCCCCCATATTAGGGTAATCCGAAAAATGTGTCAGAAATCGAAGTCAACTCTCTTCTACATCAACTCATCCACTGGTTGATATCTGACCGAGGTAGAAAACAGTGCCTGAATAGCTGCTAGGCTATCTGAGAAGATTTGTAACTGCCACCTCGCGACCATGCATTTTGCTTTATGGTTCTTACTGCCTTCTTTAATGCAAATGTTCCGGCCTGAAAAAAGCTTGCATGACCCGGCAGGCAGATGGATAATTTTTGATTATATTCTTCAGTGAAAATCTCTGCGCCTACCCTACATTCCATATTTGGCCCATCCGTAAAGACAGTTAGGCCCTTCAACGGTTGACCCATCCCTTGAGACCAGACCATGCGCCTTTGTCAGTATGTAGTGTTGAGAATGGAGTTATGCCCGAATGTCCGTTCTTTCCAGAACCCCAAGGTACGCAGTCTGATAGCGCTGCTAGCAGCTGAGTTTTCAATAAAGAAGTCGATCGGTAATAAATCAAACAGAACGTTCAAACCGTGCAATGGACATGATCTCATAGCTCCCATTACGCCAACAGCGGTTGTCCTTTAAATTCCACTTAGTTTTTTAATAACGTAATCCTTTGTAAGGGATTACCACCAGATCAACGGCCCATAAGAGAGTATGGGTCGAGTTATAGCTGTCTTCATCCAGTGTACCAGTTTTTGGTTAGTATGTACCTTCTGAGCTCAAACACAATTTTTTTAAAGTTTTGTGTACGGTTAGGGTTTTAAAATTACGAAAATTTTGCGTTTTATTTTTTTGTGGGTGTCACTTCAATAACAATTTTGTATGGCTTAAATTTTAAGTACGAACATTGGGTATCTTGTTCGAAAGACAATCAATGGACTTATGACGACATGAAACTTGTTTTTGTTAAAAATATCCTGAAGTATGAAGTCGTTTTTTTCTTTAAATTTTGACTTAAAATTTATTTTCAGAAGTTTTTCTATTTTATATTAAAAAACAAATTAACTAGAATAAAAAAATTAAAAACTTTAAAAAGTTTTAAATTAACAACAACAAAAACCACTTTTAAAATGAAAAATCGAAAAAAAAAACAATTTCCTTTCGAACAGTTATAAGTATAAGACTGCATGTTTTAAACCAAATAAATATAGCTTGCATTTATCTACAATATAATAATTAATAAAACTAGTTACCATTTTTTAAAGAAATAATTATAATTGAGTGGAAATATAAAATATACAAAACTAGATATGTGCATATATACTTGGTGCAAGTTCGATCAACATCAAATTGGCTTCCAACTACTTTTTTTTAAATTTGTAATTTTTTTTGGTTCTCTACTTTTTTCCGGCAGGTCATGTACTATACACTTACACACACACACACTATATGTATGTACATATATTTGTAGCAAGGAAGTACGCAATGCTTTGCCTTTCTCTAGCAATTCGCTGCTTGTGGCACCATGACATTACCCTGCTGTCCCAAGAATGAAGTGATTACAAGCTGATCTTCAATTGGAAATGCAAACGGCAACCTCCTCCTTCTATGTAACTGCTATTGTTGTAGTTGTCATTGGTGGAGTCGTTTGCTACTGAAACAAAAATCGGCTAACGCTACAAAGCTATCGTTTTGAATTGGAATTGCAGGAGCACTTTTCGCAATTACATATTTGAATAAAATTATCTAACGTAATTGCGCTATGTAAGTACGCGTATACATACACATACACACACATATGTATGTACATACATACAAACACATACTGCATACTAGCCTCACATCGGCTAGTTATTTGCCACTTGCCGCCCGCCCATAGCAGGCAATAATTTCGCATTAATGTGGAAGTGGCTCAGGCAAAGTTGCCCCTTTCGTTGTTTACTTTCCTAACTGTTTATGTATGTATGTATGTACATATATTAGCATATATGTATGTATGTATGTAGCAGTGTTCATTCAAATGTAAGCGTATCGGTTTGTAAATTGCGTTCTCTGCCATACTTCGTAAGCGTTGTCCGCAGTTCTAACCACGAGTGGCGGCAGGCTGCTGTAAACTTGACGGACATCAAATCTTCTCCGATTTAGCTCTGTTTTAAGCCAAAGCAACTAAGTGCCAGCAAGTTGATAAGGGAAGGAGAGGAAGCACGAAATGTAGTGCAATTCAAATGTAAAATAAGGAATGCGAAAAGCGGAAAAGAACGGTGCGTTGTTGCTGCAACGCCCGCCCAGTTTGGCTAACTGCTCGTTCGCCTGCCACATGCAACACGCTGTCAATCAATCGCCGGTAGATTTTGTAGCATAGAAAATTGTTGTAGTGACAGTTACAGTTGCACTCGAAGGAAATTATACAGATCAAGTTGGGAGAATTTATTCGTCATCGGTTTGAAATGTGTACCACATTGGTTGCACAGACGGTTGAAATGGTGAAAAATGTAAAAGTCTTTTTGTTTTCTTAGTCAAACGTGCAAGGAGTGTTTGATATGTAGCTGGAAGGGCATTTCACAATATTGCCCCGATTTCAGTCAGGTTTTATAAAGGTGATTATTCCGTGGTTGTCGGAACCGACTTATATTATTTCACTCTGCTCCTTTTTATTCAATTTCCATTTCGTTTCATTTCATTTTATTTGATATCATTGTATTTCACTTAACTTAACTTCGTTTCATTTCATTTCATTTCGTTTCTCTCCATTCCATTTCATTTGATTTCATTATTTCATTTCATTTTACTCCATTTAATTTCGTTTAATTTCCTTTAATATGATTTCATTTCAATTAATTTTGTTTCAATTCATTTCGTATCATCTGATTTCATATCTCTTCACTTCATTACAGAACATTACATTTTGTTTATTTAATTTTATTCAATAAATTCCTCTATAGACTAATTAAAAAGTGAACTGTGTTTCAATTAATTTCATATAACACCTTTTGCTTAATTTCAACTTTTTATTTAATTTTGCATATTTCTATTATTTTTTATATCATTTTATTTTATTTTACTTTACGTTATTTTATTCTATTTCAATTTGTTTTATTTAACTTCAATTAATTTCATTTCATTCTAGTTTGCTCCAAATAATTTAATTTAATTTAATTTTAAAGCATAATATTTGGCTAAATTTCGACATATTTCACTTCATTCATTTTACTCCACCTAATTTAATTTCTTTTAAAGCTTACTTTTTCGCTTAATTTTGTTTTGTTTCACTTCAGTTCATGTTACTTTTATTTTATTTCTTTTTTTTTGTTTCATTCCATTTTTTTTGGCACTTTCTTAAAATATATATTAATTAATTTCGAATTAATTTAATTTATTGTAATTTATTTAAAGCTTTTTAATTTGATATTTTATCTTTTATTTCATTCATTTGATTTCTGTTCATGGCGTGTTATTTTATTTTATTTAATTTTTTTATTCTATTTTGTGTTACTTTATTTTACTCTATTTAATTTTAACTATTTTATAAAATTTCATTTCGTTTTATTTTACCTTGTTTCATTTAATTTAATTTTATATTATTTGTTTTAAAATATTTTAATTTGCTTATATAATTTCGAGTTGTTTCGCATATTTCGTTTTATTGTCATTGCTATTTTTTCACTATCTTTTATTACATTTCATTTCAATTTATTATTTTTCTTTATATATTTCATTTTATTTTACGAAAGGTTTTATTTATTTTTCAGTTTAATCTTTTTTATTTCAATTCTTTCCTATTTCTTACTTTTCTTATTTTATTTTATATTAATTATTCGAATTTGTTATCTTTTTTTGAATAAATTTATTTTTAATTATTATTTGTTTGCTTTATATACTTATTTCATTTAGTTTCATTTTGTGTTACTTTTTTAATTTAATTTAAGTTAGGTTTTAGCTAGCTTTCTTTTCCTTCGATAATTTCATTTTATTTTTTATGCTCTATATTCGAATATACTTTTTTAATATATTTTATTTTATTTAACATATTTCATTTAATTTCATTTTGTGTCACTTTTCTTTGTTCAATTATTGTTTTATATTTTATGTCATGCCGTTTTATTTTAGTTTACTTTCTTTTACTTCAGTAACTTCATTTTATTTTTGTATTATCATGTATATTAGTATATTTTATTAAATTTTAAATATATCGTTTCTTTATTGTTTTATTTTCTTTGATTTCAATTATTCTTATTTAGTTTTCACTATATTTTATATTAATGAATTTTGTATAATATTATTTGAAATATTTCTTAATTTTACATAAATTTATTTATTTTTTATATATTTCATTTAATTTTGTGTTAATGTTTAATTAACTTAATGTAATTTAGTTTTTTTTTACTTATTTCGTTTTATCTAATTTTTATTACATTTTTTCATTGTGCTTTATTTTATTTAAATTTTTTGGTTTGGCGTTATTGTATTTTTTACTTGTTTATATATTTTTTTTTAATTTTTCTTTAATGTATTTGTTTACCATTCGATTTATTTGATTTTTAATTACTTTTTTCATTTTGTTTTATTTATTTTACTTTATTTACTTCGCTTTCTTTTATTTTATTTTGTATTGGTCACTTTAATTTATTATTTTTTATTCATTTGCCATACTTTTAATTTTAAAATTTGTTATTTCATTCCATTTTCTGTTACTTTGTTTTATTTCATTTTTTAATCTATTTTTTATTTAATGTTATTTTGTTTTACCTTAATTAATTTTATTGTGTTTTTCATTATTATTATATTTTTAAGTTGTTTTTCTTTTGTTTTATTATATTTCGGTTACATTTATTTCAATTAATGTCAATTAATTTTATTTTATTTCATTGCAAACCGATCACTTCATTTCATTCCGTTTCATTAATTTATCTTATGTGCCATATTACGCACAATATATTTTATTTTCAATTTGTGTGCCAAAATAACTTTATCCTTCTGTACTACATCAATGTCAACACAATTTCCAATCATTTGTTATGCTTACAATCAGATGAGAATGCATATAGAAATGGCAATTGCATGTAAAATCAGATAGCAGCTTGATAATCAACGTATTATCTCACCGTTTTACCCTCGATTTCCTGTTTACTTCTGATATTCATACCGACAAACATATGTATGTACAGACATTAGTATGTTCCTGTACGGATGGATGTGCATTCATTGCGTCCTTTATTGTTTTTGTAATATCTATTTTAAAGCAGTCGATTTAGCCACACCAACCAATTATCCACGGTACTAGTTCTAGCGCGCGAAAAAAAAACAACCGCAAATAGTGCAAAGCGAAATGGTAAATCGGGTCGGGTGCATTGCAAAGCAAAGGATTGACGCTGCAATAACAGCAGCGAACTGCAGGTGGCGCTGCCACTCCAGCACTGGAGATTCTGTTTTAAAATTACAATTAAATTTCGCCCCAAAATCCTGTTTTGCGATTTCCGCACGCCAACAAATAGCAGGCTTCAAGATTTGTATGTATGTCTATGTATATCGAGCCGCCTGCAATTGTTGCATATCTCCAGTCAGGTCGCCTCAACTTGATGAACATCATCAGCAGTTACTAAGCTGGCATTGATGGTCATGCGCGTGTGTATGTGTGTGTGTGTGCATTCAAAACATACTATAAAACTACCAGTCGCATTTCAGTAAAGCGGCAACTGTAACACAATTTACTAATGCGTGAAAAACCTCGTATTAGTCTGTGGGTTGCTGGTTTCAGCCCAGCCCAGCCTTCCGGCCAAAACGTAACCATTGAAATGTTTGCATTGCAAGACATCGTAAAATTTAAAGCTCTGCATATGCATAAAATGATCCGGGAATACTGAGTGAAGAGGATTTTAAGTTCGGTTTAGACTTAACAAAAATATCGGCACCGAACTATTTATTATTATCACCGAAAATTTGAGAACTCATTATCAGTACCAACAAATTACCTATTCCCAAAAACAAGCATTTGTTTTACAAGGCATCGAAAGCTAACCCTGCAAAACCGCCACTGTGGGACTGAACCCAAACTAAACCTCCTAACGTCAAAGTACCAATCCACCAGGTACTAACGTTAAGTATTTCGTCGGGAGATGGTCTGAGCACTAAGCCGTACGATCGATAGAGTCCCTAGGAAGTTGCATCATCATCTGTTCTTCTTAATCACAATTTCTTGCCTATTACCTTGGCTATTCTACCACTTTTGCATAAATAAAAATAATAATAGATAAATAATGGAAAGTAATCCTTCATTAATTTAAATACTACTCTAATGCGGTAGTCGAAATGGATGAGATTCTGAGCTGCCCGATCGCTAAGTTTCGTGTTGGGCAAGCGGTCTAAGAGGACTAGTTTCAAAGCCGCGTTGCTTAGGCGGTTGGAATGGGCTGGACGCCAAGCCGCGAAACCCCTTCGGCCCTTCGGTCACACATCCACCGTCATGACTCATTTACATTTTTCGATTAATCGCCGCTCCTACGCTGCTGCATCTCAAAGATTATCAGGCTCTTTAGAATCGTCCAAATATCAGCGCTCTTTGGCATATGGCAAACTTTCGAATTCGTTGAGACTCCTTCTTTCATTGCTGACCTCAGTTTGTTTCTCTGATTGCTAAACTGCGGGCATTCGAAGAATACGTCGTATACCTCCTCGACTACGCCATTTCCGCAATGGTCGCAAAGCGGATCTTCGACCTGCTTATATTGAACAAGTATACCTTAAAGCAGCCATGCCCACCAAGAAATTGACAGCTATGAAAATCCATATTTGTAAAGGGGAAAATGTTAACAGTGCTGTGTGCAATGAGTTAATCGAAAAATATCGTTCACTACCAATGGCGGGCCAATAAAGCGGTATTGTTAAGAGGCAGCAAACACCGTATAACTGTTTTTGAGAAATTTCTTTAAAACTTTACTATTTGCGAGGTAATTTTCGAAAACAGACGTAGTCCGAATACATTTATCAGAAAGCAAATCTCACACTTTAGCTATAAAGTTGCCTAGTTCCGTAGTTACCATTGTCAACGATCCTCATTCACCTTTTTGTTACTATAAAAATTAAATCAGTTAGCTAGCTAAGCAACTCACTAATGCCCGCTAAACTTCGGCTCCCAATCTGATTGTGCTAACGCAGGGCAATGATATAAATACCACTCGACACTCTCGGCTTCTTTTTCATCGCAGTACTCGTAACAGAAGTCATTTGCTTTTATGTTCCATTCTGCTTCCCCATTAATATGTGACCTGTAATACTACCAACCACCTGCCTAAGGAAAGGTGGATGAGATGTTCTTCTGGTTTTGCCTCATCGGATTTAGACCAGGAATTAGGGCACTGTACCAAACATGGGCTCATCTGCCCATATTTTATTTGACTATTCGACAAATGTGAACCTAAGTCAGCGTTTTCAGGATGATATTGGAACTCCTACGTTCAGAAAGGCGTTTACGTCAGATAAAGACACACATTCCAGAAAAATTAATCGGAAACACGGTCTGCTTGTTCTACGCTACAGTTATCCGCCGAATCAAAAGGTAAGGCCCATTCAACTTAATTTCTCTGCCCGCTTTTGTTCCTGTTTCTTAAGCCACATTGGACCACTGCGTACCCACCTTGACTCCTGAGCGATAATTCGGTACCACTATTATTTCTAGGGAGGATTGGAGAGGTGCGATAGGTGGAACTGTGGCTTCCAAAAGCCAGATGAAGGTTGCCGCCCTCAAGGGAGCAGCCGATTGGCTTCCTACTAGTCCTACTTCTCTTTCGAGACTTTTCTTTCGAGAGTAACGGAGCATTCCTTCGTCAAAATAATTTGGCCGCTGGGTCACAGCGTTATTCCAGGTAATTGTGAAGCAGATAAGTTAACCAGGAGTGGTATAGTTGAAAGAACTCCTTAAGCTAGGAGATCTTCGGGGTTCCTCTGGACACCTTTCGGCTGCTCCTGAACGTAACGTGTAGGGTCGCGAGGTCATTTTGACCAAAAGTGAATTTTTTTTCCTTTACCTTTTCGGCAGAATATGCTTTTATGACGAAACGAGCATTTCTTGAAAGAGTCTTTCTTTGTAGGTCAGCATGGAAAAATAAGACGAACAAATAGCTAGAAGTACAAAGGCCGCTCGCCAAAAGCTTGCCAATTTCCAAAGATAAGTTCGAAACCAATTAAAAATAAATTACTTAATTTAGTTTTAAAAAAAATTAGGTGTAATATCAACAACCATCGATTTATTGTCTTTCGCACCACCTTTCGCAAACACCACTCAATACTCAAGAAATATCCATTAAATTCGCTTTAGAAAGGATAGATGCTTTGTCCAACTAATGTCATCGCTGCTCATTTCTCAAAACGCCAAAGTTCAGGCATGTGGAATATCTGGAGTGCAATAATCCCACAGCTTATGAAGTTAATTTTTCATTTCAATGATTTTAGCAACAGCTACTGAAAAAATAATCGCATTGCATACACCCTGGCTGGACGGCCAGCTGTGTGACCGCGCAACAACAACATCAATAACAACAAGACAATTGCAATAACAGCAGCAGCAGCAACAGCAGCAACAGCAGTAGCAACGGCAACAGAGACAGCAATGAGCCAAATGCGTGCTGGTAAGCGGGACTTTTAAAGAGATGCACCTGCAGCAAAAGCAGCCCAAGCCAAATAGAAAACGTCAGAGCTGGAGTTCGGTTGGTTACAACAGCTGGTGGCATGCAACGGCGTATTCTACAGCTGCAGCTGCTATGATTGCCTTTCGCAATAAATCTCAATTGAAATGGCGCCCAACCTCAGCAACTCAGCAACGGTTCGTTTGTGTTTTTTTTTTGTTTTTTTTTGCTTTCTTTCCTTCTTTTATTACCAACTAGCTTTCGTTAGAAATGTTTTCTGTACGACTAACTCATTTTCTTCTTCTACACGTCAAGCGCATTTTGCATTTGAGGTGAGAGCTTCTGTATGTGAGTGTGTGTGTGTATGCGTGTGTGTATGTGCGTGTGTGTGTGTGTATGTGTGTGTGTTTGTGTGTGTAGGCATCACTTGCGCTACATTTCTGCTACTAACCAACAAACTCCCAGCTTATGGTCCGGCCCGTTGTGGCCTTCTTTTCTGCAAACCCCAACTCAGCAACCCATCCAGCCAACCAGCCAACTCAGGCAGCGAACCATTCAATAACCGTTCAACCATTCAACCGTTCAACTGTTCAACTGTTGCCGTTCGATTCCGTTTATTTGTCGCTGGCTTTGTTAATGGCTTGCAGCAGTGCTGCATTCACAACAACAACAACTGTAATAAGCCACTACCACATTCGCTGCGATTATTATCCTAACGCAATTTATGCTGCCTTTGCCGCTATCGCTGGCATTTTCTGACATTGCGGCAAGTGGCACAAGCGAAGGCTGAATTTGTTTGTATGTATGTACGTACGTATGTATGTATGTATGTCCGCTTGTTGCATTATTGATAAGGCCAAAGTCAGCGTACAATAACAAGTGCAGGCAAGATCTTATGTTTAACTATGTCGCGATTAACAGCAGCAGTAACAACAACAACAACAACAACAACACTCCGTACAACAAAACTGCCAATGTTCATGCCACCGATGACATGATGAAAAGCAGCATCACTTGCGATCTGTTGCCAACTGTCAAAACCAGTTGAACACGCGCCAAAGCGTTCACTTTGCCACAGCCGCCGTTTGTTTAATAAACATACCCACACACACACACACACACACACACATACACATACACACTAACAAAATGTCAGACGTGGTCAATGCTTCGATCACGATCACAACGAATTGCCAAGATCATTTTGGCAATAGCAGCTGTCATAGTCGTCGATCTGCAACGCCAAACGACAGTAGAATGAATGCTTGAGCAGCGATCTGACATTTCAACTTCGTTTCCTGCTTCCCCAACCTCTTTCCCAATAAATAGTATGTCAGGCGTCATCAGCTTCAGCAGCCTCATCATTGCATTAGTCACCGTTGGTTATGTTTTGTTTTTTTTTTTTTGTTTTGCATATCATTGGCCAAAAAATGAAAGAAAATTTAAAAAAGTTGATCCACCGTTGCTGTAAATTTTCATTCGTCCATAAAAAATGAGCGTGAAGATTAACATATGGCCTAGAACGCATTTGAAATGAGCTGCTGAGGAAATCTGCAATCCAACAACCAGCTGTGTTTTCAAATAATGGGTTTTTTTCTTAATTTTGGTGAAGTGTGAGAGAAATTTGATTTTAGTAAATCAGAAATGTGCCTTAAAAAATTTTTAGTACCTATGTATTGTTTTTTTTTTTGTAGAAATCATGAATTTCATTTTCAATTGAAGTAAATGAAGGTAAATCGATGGCATTATTTGATGCGCCATTTGACTGAAATGGATCTACGAGTTTAAGTAAATTAGCTCTATGAAGAAATATTGTATATATATTTGAGGGATGATTATTCCAATGTGTATAAACGGGACTTTTGTCTGTTATTTATTTTTTAATTCTACCAATAAATGACAGTAGTATCCCAGGGGGAACAGAAATAAACAAATCGAAATAATTTGCGCGTGAGAATTTTTTTTAAAGTGCCAAAATGGTAAGTTGAGGCCTACACAGGGCGAAAATACCACCTAAAATGCCCTATGAATCAGAACAGAGCGGATTTATCTATGATTTTTTTTTTCAATAAAAATTTCTTTCTATTACGATTGGAAAAGTCATTTCAATAAAATCAAGAAGATAAACTAAAACTAAGATGAAAATATTTCAATGTAAATAAGAAGGTAACCTGTTGAATAAAGATAAAAATCTTTTCTAAAAAATTAAGAAGATAATCTTGGTTTTCATTAGAATCTGCTCTTAATTTGAAAAAGCCGAAGATCTTATCAATTTGAAATTATTGGCACCTAATATTTTTTTCGCGGTTATTTTATGCGATTTATTTTATGTTGGCCTTAGTGTCAAGGTGAAAAATTGAACCTAGAAGCATTAGCCTCTACTCTCAACTCCAATTTACTGTCTTTGTAAGTATTGTCTCTTGATATTATTACTTGAGAAATTTGTTGTACTTTCCCCAGCCGTTTGATATAAATTTTAGTATTCTAGGACCAAAAACGGCGTAGATATGGTTAATAAAAGAAATGTCAACAAGGTTCGGCTTAAAAGCGACGAACCGTATATGACAAAGTCTGGAAAACAAATTTAAGCTAAATCGGCTCCAAAAGGCGTAAGCTCCTTTTTTATACAGAAATTAATTGATTATTAATTGATTTTTATTACATTAACATATTCACTATAAAACATTTACAAATTGAGAATATATATTGAATATAATTTACAAGAGAAATGAAACTTTCAATTGAAAAAAAATATATCAATTTTCGTTTGTAAAATGTTCCATAACAATAAATAATTCATTGAAATTCATTAACATAAAATATGTATGCTGATGAGTTCGAGTCTTAAAAGACATATAAAATCGGTCAAAATATGGATCCGAGCGCGAAGAGCTTTCATTACTATTATTAGCTGAACTGATGAAAACGTTGAAGGATAGACCGTGCCTCGACGTATACAATGCTCAAATTTTGAAAGGCTAGAGCCCGCGCAATTTTCCCCCACCATGTATTCAGGGATTATGAGTTCACCATTATTTTTTCGAAATTTTATTTTGAAAGATATGTGCTCTACAGGCTCTGAGCTTCCGAAAGTCTTATAGCGTGCCGTGGAAACGATCTGAGCTGAGGGGGAGGAAACGATCTAATATCTTCTGTGAAGGTATCCTGCACTGTGTAGGAGAGCCTGCAGTATCTGATATCAACCTTTCTGAATGACCTTAGCGAGGTTTGGAACACCGAAGTAAAATATCTGATGAGAATCATCAACGAAGCGAACTGAATCACCTAGGGGTAGTCTTTTAGATGATGTCAATGGTCTAAGTGTACCGCTCCTGGCAGCATGCACTCCTATCTGCCTACCTAATAACAAGAAACCAAGAAATTATGTTAAACATTATCCTTCCACAATCCTTAAAAATATTTGGCACTTTAAAAACTCTATTCTGCACTGGTAATAAAATTTTCGGCACCGAATAAAAAACTTGGGCACTTTTACACTTATTGAAATAAGATGTTACATATTTGATGATATATTCCATGACTAAATCACAAAAGGATTTTTAGCCTATAGTTATGGTTTGTTATTTGATTATAATTTGGTCATTTTTATATTTAAAAAAAAAAATTAGTGAAACTTTTATTTGGAATCTTAGAGCTTTGGATTTCAAGCACTTGATTTCTGATGTTTATTTTTACCTTAACCTTTAGGGTAAGTTCCTAAGTTATGCTATATGATTCTTTCATTATTTGTGCTAGAGAAAATGACATTATCATGGGATAAAATATTTATGCTCAATGAAAGAGAGAATAAGAATATGATGATTTTTTAATTTAAAAGAGAAAATATTTTTTATTACAAAATACGTTTTTTGTTTCCCTTTATAAAAATTATGGTAAGAACGTCAAAAAAAGGCAAAAATATAAAATAAAGTAAGCTGTTGGGCTTTTTCAAACCTGGAAGTTTATATCGCTCTGCTTCAGGCATCATCGTCATTCTAAGTGTGAATTCCCACACTGGGAGCAACATAAAATGAGTTTTCAAAAAATTTATTTCTTAGCCTTAAAAACAGTAGAAAATTTATTTTTTCAATGAAACCTCGTAAAAATATCAAGTAAGTTTTAGGTGGAAATCAATATCAAAATAAATTTCTTAGCTCAAACAACAGTAAGATACCATAACTTACAAGAATAATTCCTGAAAAAATATTATTCGATCGGATTTTACTAAATTTTTCCCATATACAGGATATCCTCGAAAACAACCTTTAGATAGGTATAACAGAAACCTTTGGACTCAAACCCCTTTCGGAATTTCGTTCTAGTGAGTGTAAACTCTCATTTTCTTTTGGTTTTATCAAATACGGATACATAAACTTCCATCATGTTTCAAATATGTTTAGTATTTGCGTAAATCGAAAAGCAAAATCAAGTTTAATAATACGAAAACGTGGCAACATGGTCCCACGAAATATGCAATATCTGGATTTTTATTCGACCAATGTGCGTCACAATTGCGATTACTAAAAGTGTTAACAATTTTCGATAATAAGATTTACTGCTCCAAAAATCACCTGCCAATCTAGTAATATTTTTGCAACATTGCTTCTTTAGAACCAAACTAAGCGAAAAATGCAAAACTTCCCCAATAAATGTCAAAGGAATTTCTATTCCTTTTGTTCGATTAAGCCAACAAAAATTGTTTGTTGATGGTAAAGCAACAACAATAAAGTTAGCAAAACTTATATTTATGCTACAAAGCGGTAATATTCCATACAAAACAATAATCCGATACTAAAACAACAACAACACCAACAACAACAGCAAAACAATTCGATAGGCAATTCCAGTATAGTCGTACAAAGCGAGAGAGAAAAATATAAGTAGAAAAGAGGAAAAACAAAAAACAAGTACATATTGGAAAAGCCTTAGCCATAGCCATAGCTTGGCCAGTACTTAAACAAAAAAATGCGACCAACAACAATAACAATAAAAAAAATGGTAGTAGAGATAGAAAAAGAAAACCAAACAGCAACAACAACTACCGCTACATACTCGTCACAATAAAAGTGAGTCGGCTATTGGGAAACAGGTGGAAAAACGGTTGCAGCAACGGCAATTGCAAATTGTTCAATTCCGTGGCAGTTAATTCCGTCCAATGCAGTTACAATTGGCATCGTTGCAATTGTTGCAATTATTGTTGTTGTTGTTGTTGTTGATGTTCCAGTTTATTAATTTTTTTTTTCCTGCTGCTCGCGAATTTACAACAAAAATTCGCAAAAAGTAAGTCTAAATCTAAGCATTCGACGATTGGCGCTAATGCGGCTGCCAGTAGTGGTAATAACAACAACAATAACAACAACAGCAATTGAAAAAACCAACACGCATACATATGAATTTGTTTGTTGTATTTCTAATTCTATAGCAAGTGCTGAACGCAAATAAGTACCGCAATTCGATCTATAAACACGGCTGTACCAAGGCCAGTACTTGCAAATTAACAACATAAATATACGAGGGTGTACTATATGTAAATTCGTGGACCCCTCGACGAAGCAGGTTTTTCTTTATCAGTTACATGTAACTAGTAGACAAGGATAAGAGTGGATTCAATCTACCCAAACGACTGTACGAATTCTAAGTATTTTTTTGTCATTGGCAACTGCTCAGTATGCCATGCCATTCAGATTTAATGAAACCAAGTTTATTGTTTGAAATGCCCAATATTATCAAACGATGGTGACATTTAGAATTCTCATTTCCATGTTTAAGTTTTCTTAAGCCTACTTCCTTTGAATTCCATGCTATAACTTAATAAGCTAATTTTATTTACTTTTTTATGTAGATGACAGCCCTATCCAATGTATTTTCAAAGTAAAGCTTTCTTAATACTGCTTCACATTAGACTCATATTTCAATATTTGATTTAGCTTATTATAATTTTAGTTGATTTTTTAAACCCTCTCCAAAAAGATTTTTGAAATTTAGTGCTTCACATTATTTAATATCAACCTTTTTTGAAACTTTCATGTAATACTCATTTCGCCATATTTTATTTCACTATTCCTTTTACCTTTTCAATAGGTGGCAACCTCTATAAAAAATTGGTTTTTATGTTTTTTTAAGGCTACCTCCTTTGGATCCCATTACATGATGCTTCCTTTAACTTAATATTAACTCTCTTCAAAAGTATTTTCAAAATAAAACTTCTTTCAAACACTTTTGTTTGATACCCATATTTCATTATTTGATTTAGCACATCATAATTTTGATTCATTTTTTAACAGGTGGCAACCCTCTACACAAATTATTTTTGGAATTATTCATACTTAAAATTTGTAGTTTGGCACTCAAATTTCAAAAATGTCGTTAATTTTTTATTTAACTTCATTTGCATATAAACAGGTGGCAACCTTTTGTAAAAGTAGGTATTCGGCAACTGAGGCTTTATTGAGTATCTTTCGTTTGATTCGTTTATTGCAATACTTAATTTTATTCATTGTTTTAATTGAATATAAGGATATAACCCCGAAACTCTGCCAAATTTGGTAGAACTCAATAAGCATTATTTGGAAAATTCTAAAAAAAAAATCGGACAAAAACTACTCTCATTTGTCATTAAGCGGCAATTTTCAAAAGGTACAAATTTAGTACGTCGAATTTAATTGGAGCGGAATATATAAAAATCAAAATTTTTAAAACTAATATTACTTTGATTAATTTCTGGGGGAAAATAGGTATTTATATTATAATTTTTTAGATACGATATATCGAAACCGTTGCTCTGAATCCATTTTAGTTTTAATTTCACTAGAATGAAATCAAAGTTCGCCACTACAAATACATAGTAGATATTCCTACAGGGACGCATTTGCAATCGACAACAATCTGACGTCAATAGTGGGCAATGGTATCACATTAATGCGCTTCATAGTCCCAGTCCCTGGCGAGCACTTGTTGCCAACTTGTTGTGCTTGTGGCGTGCTCCTGTTTGATACTTTTCTTGCGCCACCTACCTAGCTCGTTGATTTTCTACTTCTTTGTTTCCGTAGGAGTGCATATCTCATTTTTGCAACTCAACCGCATTGGGTGTTTTTTGTTTTTATTTTTTTTTTTCTAAATGGCTGTATTATTGCTATTGTTATTCGTTGTGCAGCAATGCCGTGCCATGAATTGGTGTATTGTTGTTGCTTAAGTACCATAAATTGCAAATTATTTCATAAATTTATAGTTGGCACCTTTGCACTGTTAACTCCAATGACGTTGGGCAATTGTTTGAAAAATTTGTGATATTTGATGTATATATTTGATAAACAAATAGCTGTGGGAATATAAAGTGAGACGATTATAGAAACGAAATTTCTTTAACTGGGGCTGGACAAGTCAGACAGTTGTTGGGTCAATCCTCTCTAGAAAATTGTATCATACTGTTATATTTCTTACATAAAGTCCGAGATTAAACTTTTTTCAGTCATGGTATTTTTGACAGTATTTTTTGACATTTCATCATCGAAAGAGATATCAAAGTAGAGCAACAATCCAACTATAATCTGACAATCAGCGTCCTAAGAGGTAGAAAGTGTTTCGTGCGCTTAGAGCATCATATGGTCAATATAAATACTCGGCCAACGGCCGAAACGCACAATTCGATTATTGGATATTACGCGTCCAAATAGATATCTTAGAGTAGAAAATAGATCGATGGGAGCTGAGAGTGTACACGATGACCGTGATGATAATCGATTCGGAGCCCTTCCCGAATGCTTAATTTGTTGAATGCGACAACTAGACATATACTACGAAAGTATCTTGGTTTAGAAGCATTCAAATTTTAATTTTTGAATTGAAACCGGCCAACAATCAGAACCGTGACTGTTTAGAATATTTGGCCTCTTGAAAAACTTAATAGGATCCACTCTTAACGAACAAAATTTTGTTCAGCAACGGGGCTCACTTCCGCTACGTTTACAACCCAAAGATTCCAAGGGCTGTTATTACATCAAGGCAAACCTATGGGTTTGGGGTGGTCTATGGGCTTGTAGAACTATCTGTCTATATTTCTTCAACGAACAGTTACTGTCACGCTTCAAATTCGTGAATTAGTTGCCTAGATCCTGTGGTATTACACCCACAGACTTTTCCTTTGTTGCTACGTAAACTTCAATGTCTAAAGGTATAAATTGGGAAAAAAATTTACGAATTCAAACCCTAACTGCGAAAAAAACCTAAGGAACAGAGTTTTTTTTGTTTAATTCCCTAAAAAAAAACAAACCAGAAATGCATCTAGACGCTCTAGGAGCACTGCTGTAACACAAAGTAAATTAAAAAAAAAATCGAAACTTTCGGCTTCAGAATGGGCAATGTTTTTTTATAGCGTTTTTATTTCTTTGCATTAATTTTCAGCTGGCAAAACTTTTCAAAAATATTTTCAAAACTAAGCTTTCCTAGTTTAATTCGCATCCATCCACGGGCATCCATAAATATAGTAATATAAAGATTCGATACCCAGAATATCGATACCAATTTCTTATTCTACTTGCCCTTTTTGCGCAGTAGGACAGCGCCTTAAAGGGGGTTATCTCACCGTTGCTCTGAGTTTTTGTAGTCAATGACCTTTTGTTAAGACTGGAGATCGGAGCTGCCAGGTTATTGCGTACGCGGACGACCTGCGCTCATTGTCAGAGGCAGGTTTTTGGGTACTTTGTATGAGCGCATGCAAGAATATCTACATAGGTACAGTTAACAGTTTGTCTCGGACCTGCGGGATAACTGTAAATCCGGGAAGAACCGATCTCATTCTTTTCACCAGGAAGTACAAAACTCCTAGCGTTCCCTGCCTTAGCTGGATGCTCTGATATAATATTGAGGAAAGATCGAAGAAGGCCCTTGTTGCCTTGTACTGTTATAGAGGGCCTCTCGCGTTAAAGTCATTAAATGTTTATATGAGCAGATAGAGAAATCAATACTCATGTATGGGATTCTTGTCTGGTGGGTTCCCTAGATAAGACTGTGATAGTCGGCGATCCGGAAAAGGTACAAAGATCGGCTCTCAGTTGAATCAGTGGGACCCTTCGGACAACACCCTCGCTATCGCTGAACTGCGGGAAAAATCCTGACAGCCCGATCGCCATTAGATTGCAGGATGTTGGGCACAAATTTAACTCGGATTGTGGTTATTTGAGGATTCCGACCACAACGGACTAGTGTGTGCACACCATGGCTCTTAAGGGTTACTTCGGTATCACTATTACCTCCAGGGAGTATTTGGATGGGTGCGATCTGTGGCACTGAGGGCTGCAGAACATGTTCACGGATGGATCGAAACTTGATGGGAGGGTTGAAGGTGGAGTGTTCTGCCAGGAACTCTGTCCGAGGAAAAAAAATTTGGCTACACGGTCACTGTAGCGTGTTCCAGACGGAGTTGATGGCCGTTAAGGAAGCGACCAAATGGATGCTTTCCAGTGCGACCTCTCTAAGGGAAGTGAATATTTACCCCGATATCCAAGCGGCAAACAGAGCTGTGAACTTAATAACAATGCGATCGAAAGTAGTTAAAGACTACCTGGACGGACTTCCCTTTTGAGAGCTTCGGAGTATTTCTCCATCGAATTAGTCTGGATACCTGTGCACAGGGATATCCCTGAGGATTGGCAGGCGAGGTACACTTGAAAAGAACTCCCTAAGCAAGAAACTTTTCGGGGTTCCCCTGCTCGCCTGTCGGCTGCTCCTGAACGAATGGGCTTGCGATCAGCTTGGCAAACGGGCTGGGGCAGCTACTAAAACATATATAGGATTTTGAGGTGCTTTTGGCCAAAAGTAGACTGGAGGAGATCACGGTAGTTTCTACGATTATCCAAGCCTCAGCTCTCATTGATTATGAAGGTGGTGACAGGACACTCCTAACTCCTACTGCGGCAGCTGATCGGAGGGTGAGGAGATGGAATCATCTCTGCCCTCGCGAGACAAAGTCGAGAGATTAGCCAGCTTAGCTTCCATGAAAGAACGCAGCGCTTTGCAAATTAAGACAAATAATTGGCGTTCTGTTTGCGTTTGTACTGTGGTGAAACTGTGTGAACTCCTAGGACCAGCCACTTTAACCTAACCTAACCTTTAACCTATTTTTATAAAAAATTTTGGGTATGCAGTTTTATAGTACACTCAATTTTAGTGAAATAAAGTATTATTTTTAAATCGCTAAAAAAAATTCATTGATTTTTGATGTTTGTCAATTTGTGTTACAACATCAAGACGCACATTACAAGTTATAGGAGAAGTTCCGCCACACATCGGACTATATGAAGAAAGCGCCAAATTGTTATTATTTTTATCAGGAGTGTTTGTAATTTTTTGGGGATTCATTAAAACGTGTAGGAAAATAGTTGTGCAAAACGTCTAGCGGAATTAAATCGAAGACCTTTGTTTTGAATATAAAAAAAAACAGCGAATAGAACCAGAAACCATATAGATTTGAATTCATTGCTATTTAAGTTTAGAACTGTACCCCAATTCGACCAGTTGTTTCTGGGTTAAAAATAAAACAAAACTCACAAGCCCACTCAGAAAATTTCACATTTACAATATTAGTAGTTTACGGCTCGAATTCAATCACCAACTATGTGTGTTTTTTTACCATCAGTTATTTCAATAAATCATTATGACTTTTACATCCACATATTGCATACATACCGATGATAATATAAATTCGTAGAAAATTCTCAACAATAAACCAAAATTTTGACACTAAATGCCACGTGCATCCATATTAAATATTTTCGATATGAATATGCGCATACAAACTCGCATCTGTATTGGTAAATTTTCATATCAGTTGTATGTTTAAAATATGCACCAAATCAGCAAAACTATTCAAATATTTTTCAATGAATGTATACAAATATTGCACTGGTGACAAGTGGTGATAAGATAGCAACAATGTAGACGAGCAAAAGTTGCAACAATTTGTTGCATTCAGTAAATTTCGCAATTTCTATGCGAATCATAACAAATTGTTGTAAAAAATGCAAAATCTCATTCCATAGTAGAAATGCATTCAAATATAATCCACCCACATATGTACATACATAGATGTGTATGAATGTATGTAGATATGTCAAATCGAATTGAAGTGAAATTTGTAAAGCGGAAAATAGTTTTTCATTTGCGCGCGGCGGTTTTTGTTTTTGAAACTTTTTACAACCACCGCTAACAGAGAATGTGCTTGTGCTTGGAATATTAGCGGTTCATGTCATGTTGAGGTAAAGCACACGATTACATATTTTAAATCCAAACCTTGAAGAGAATTTTTTTAAAATATTTTTTTTAATACGAGTGGAGTCATGACCAACACTCGCAGTATCCTATATTTGCTTGCACTCTTATGTATCTTAAACTTTTTCTACTTATCCAGAACACTTCAAAAATAAAAAGTAAAAATCGTACACCATACCGCAGCACAGCAAATGGAACTTTTGAAACGCATACGATATTTTGATGCAAAAACTCCATATCAGCAACCGCACCTGTACAAATCCAAATAAAATCACAGACAATCATCGCGCACATCCGCGGTTGTCAACAACTTCCTAAGTAATTCATTTTACATTGTAATATATAACAATTGCCGAGCAGCAACAGCAACGACATCAATGTCGCTTCCAATGCTACAATTCGAGTAGTCAATTCAAATGCCGCAAATATTTTGTTAGCTCTCTGACTGCAGAGTGCCGTTCGCTTCGCGCGCATTACCTTTTTGATGTCAATGTAAAATGGGACTATTTTCACCATCACGTTTTCAGCAGAGTTGATTATTACTCGTAAAGTGTTGTTGCTTTGCAGTTGTTATTGGCAAAGTGTTGATGTTGATGATGACAAACGCGTTAAAGTTATTTATGTATGTACATATAAAAAGCTTTCATACATGTAGATCAAAAACTCAATTGGAAATTTAACACTTTTGGCAAAACAATCACAAAAAAAAAAAATAAATAAAAATAAATTTTAAAAAAGTTTTGAGCAAACGATAGTAGCGACTATAAATAAATGACAACAAATATTGCGTACAGGGTGTCTCAAACTGTGCACTTTATTTTTGTGAGTTAAAGGTTCGTGAATTTTTGTGTCGAAAGTTTATCTTAAGCTTTGCTGGATGTCAACCCGTTTTGGGTAATTTTCAAGTGGTTCAATTGTTTCTTGTTGAAATTAAATTTCCGCAAGATGGTAGATATGGTTTAACAAATTCTATCGAGCCGATTTTAACCCTTTCGCTAAGTAGTATCCATATGGATATACTTGTGGGCGGCTGACAATTTCCACGCCAGCAAAGCTGCTGATTCTGATTTTCTAAGATCTTTGGGAACATCCCTAAAAAAAATATTTAAGTTTTAAGTTTTTTTTTCACTGAGAAAACTTTTACCCTAACAAGTAAGAAAGAGTCTAAGCTCCGAACTTTAAATACCCGTCGCAAGTTTAAAAAAATATGCAATATAACCAGTGAATGTAATAATCTTTATTTTGAAAAACTAAATGACTTTTTTTATTTACATGAAAACTAAAATAAATTTTTCAAATTTTTGGTAAATGACTGTATTTTCGAAATTGTGTATTCTTACTAGAATAGCAAAGTGTACACGAAATTTGGTTGAATTTGACAAAGAAGTTTCAGAAATATACCTATTTGCTCAAACTGGGCAATGCCACGCCTATTTCCAACATTTGCGATTCCATTTATTTCATTCTCAAACCCATTCTTGTCTATCAAATTTGAGCAAATTTGTATAGTTAATAACTGTCGCAGTTTTTAACTTTTGTTTTGTTTTTTTTTTTTACCGTTATATGATTTTTACAATTTTCAAAATTTTGTTTATTGTTATAATTTCTGAGATATGCCTACTTGTTCGAAAATAAGTGGTGACACACATAGCATGGTTTCAGAGCTATTCTTATTTGCTCTAAAGTGGGCGGCGTCACGATCCTTTCCAAATTTCTTTTGATTTGGTATAGTTATTAGTGCACCCCCATCCTTCATATTAAATTTGAGCGAATTGTTTTTAATGCTGACTTAAATGTTGGGTTTTTAAGATTTTGGTAAATTACCTTTCATAGGTGGGCGTAGTAATCTTTGTTCGACTTCAAAAATTTTCGAAATTTTGCGTACTTGTTGAAAATGTAATATGTGTACAAAAATTTTGTACAGTTTGGTCAAGTAGTTTCGGAGATATAAGTTTTTCTTATAAAATGGGCGGGCCACGCCCATTTTCCAACAAATTTGCACACGTATTCTTATGTACCAAATTTGAGCAATTTATCTGCAATAGTTAAAAAAGGAGGAATATTACCGCAACCTCTAAAAATAACTGCAATGTGAGGATCAAATTTAAAACTACAATTTTTTCATCGACAAAAAGAATATTTTGTGAGGTTTCAAAAAATTAATTTGCCTCGTTTTAGGCTCTAAAATATGGTATCTCTTTCCATCACAAACACTATCTCATTCACATACAAATTTATTTACATCATTGCCCACTAAGTTTGGTTACTATTTCGATTAAGCATAATAAGTGAGTTCGTCAATTTAATCTTTTTAAAGAACAAATTTGGCGGTTAGTACCTGAATCAAAAAAGGCTAGAACTAAATGAGGTTATATAGCACTCATATACAGCGTCGCGCATACGTTGAAAGATTCTTAAAATTTGTTAAAAAATTTGAATAAATTGGCATTTTTGGGTGGGTACGTATCCATAAAACATTTCTGAATCCGTCCCTGCTATGAGGCCGCCGAATTTTTTTTTTTGACTCTGAATCTAATCTAATTTTTGGGTTTTTTTTCGGGACAATGAAGAAACTAGTTACTTCTGAGCTCCATTACTTTTGCAGATATCCGGATTTAAAAAAAATGCGGTTTTGCATTATAACTGCCAATAGCGTATATTTTAATAGTTCGAGAATGGGATGAGCTGAGTTTTTGAACCATACTGTTGTTTTTTTTTTAGCATTTTCCTTCACTATCTACCAAAAGAAGTTGCAACATGCATGGCAGTACTGGTAACAAGTTTGAAAAGTAGTTCTTCAAGCAAAATCACGCCAGTAAAAGAATTAAAAATACTCGATTGCTAACTGTATGTACAGCTATGTTACTTGCAACCAACAATTACTCATCCGCCACGCTACAAGTGGCTATTGTTTCGCCCAAGAGAAAATTCAATTTACATAACCATTTCACCTCAACTTAACCGAAGATAAAAAAAAATATAAACATAGTAAGAACTTTTAACCCTTTCAATCCGCCCCAAAGACCCTCCCGTTCATAGTGCCACACACCAAGTACCAAATCAAACTGCACACAGCTGGGCAAGGCAAAATGGTCAAGTGCAGATAGTGTAGGCATACTGCTGCTACCTTTTGCACACACACACACACACACACACATAAAGCCACATGCAAGCAGATTCATACTGCATACTTTCAAAACACTCCACACAGGCTGCCACTTCACATTTCGTGGCTACTTTTCATGTCTCCGATAAAGCTTTGATGCCGCATAATCGTTTTCCCGCCCCAAGTTAGTAGCCAATGCCTGTTGCGCGTGGACTTTGCCGTCTGGATTCGTGGATTATATTTAGTATATTGTTGTTGCTTTTATTGTTGCGATTTTCCGTGCAGCTCTTAATGCTAATTTAATTTACCCAAAAATTATTATTATTAAAGCAGTGGCTATGCGCACGCTAGCCTTGTGAAGGCGCCTAGTCAGCGCACCTTTGAGCGGCCGGCCGGCCAGCCACCTGATGTCCGTTGTATTGTTTGTGGCTTGTCTTCCCTGCGCCATCTGCAACTTCAACTACTGGTTGATACATCACACTGTTGTTGTAAAATCAATGTTTGTGGTGTTGTGTTGTTTTTTTTTGCTTTTCTTTGTGCTGCTGTTATTGCTGCAAGCGCTTAGCGGCACTCGCAAATGACGCGTAATACCTCATTCCAAAATCAAAAAACGAAAACAAAAATTATTCATATGTAGAGATTTAACGGTAAATAGTTAAGCTGAAATTGTGCAGAAAATGAGTGATCGATTTGTAACCTTTTTGTGAAAATATCCGCATACAAATAAATATCAATTCCGAATTCCCAACATGAATCAGGGTACCACTTGCGAATTTCGTTAGTACTCCGCCAGTTAGAAAATCTTTTCTGGGTAGCAGCAATGCTTTTGATTGGCCTTTAAGTGTTTTTGAATGGAAGAGACTACATGGCAATGCCGCAACTGCAAAACATCGACCAACTGGGTGCTTTTGAAGGGCATCGTTGCGGCACAGCAACTGGTTTGGTGCACAAAAGCCCGCAGAATCCCGGACTACCCCGAGTACCCAAAACAACTCAGAGAGCAATCCTCACGCTAGAAAACTGGGTAATAGAGAGGGAAAAATGGCACGTATTCGATTGTATTTCTCTTCTTCTTAGCTTTCGAATTAGACCCGACTTTTCTCCAGACACCGATAGACAAAATGCCAAATTTCATATGAGATGAATTTATAAAAGACTAAAGTGAAAAAATATCATAAAACACAATAATAAAAACAAACGAAATTGAGTTATTCATTGCGGTCGCACAGTGGTAATTAAGTTTAAGTAAATTTTTTATATCTACATAAGTCTTCAGATCTTCTATTTTAATCACTATATATACCTAAAATTCACCATTTGGAATAGGGACCGAATATCTATTGTATCACCGCAGCTCTATTCTAAGAAATATAGGACTTAAATGGAAGACGATGCCAAGAGGTGCCATTTTCACAAAAAGTTTAAAACTTTATAATATTACCTTTTAATTGGACAGTAGAGTTGCAAGTGGAATTTATTCCCAAGATTTCTCGCTCAAACTCAGCTTTCGGCGGCCTGATCACTGCAGCGTCCTTCAGGCTGAGCTTACAGCAAATAAGAGTCGCTGGGCATTGGCTGATAAACTCGGCACTTAACCCGCAAGCTATAACTATCTTCTCCAATAGTCATGCTGCTATTAAATCAATCGATTGCAGCGTAATTTTGTCGAAGAGTCAAGGACTCTGATCGAGTATAGGAAATTTTTCAAAGAGCTAACTCCAGATACAACACGTGCGTAGCATGGGTTCCTGGGCATAGCCATCTACCAGGTAACTACGTAGCAGATGAACTGGCGAAAGCAGGTGCATCCCTGTCCAGTATAAATACCTCAAATGACGCGGCTATACCGCTATTGTCTTGTAGACTCTGGTTGAAGGTCAATGACTTTGAGCTGACAAACGTAAAGTGGGCCAAAGGACCGACTTGTGGGATATCCCGTCAGCTCCGACCTAGAATAAACAAAGATAGGTCTGTTGGTCTAATCAGAATGGAAAGACGCCTCCTACGCCTGGTGACAGATATTATAACAGGCCATTGCCTCATGGGAGCGCATGTCAGTAGGGTGGGCTTTCCCGCAAACGACTATGCTATTGCGCTGATTTAGGGAGTGTAAGAAGGCGATGCCTACAGCAGTAATTCTTCGACTGTCTATTGGATCTTTGATCAACAGACGTAAACGATCTCCTACGATCTTTATTAGGCAATCGAATTTGATTCTTTTCTAGGGGAATAGACTGCACAGACTGCTTAACTGTTATCACAACGGGCCCAGATGGGCCTAAGTATGGCCTCAGCCTATGATATGGTACGAGGGCAACCGCTAAAACTTAACCTAAGTTAATATTACTTTTTTGGCAACAATCTCAATATATAATCATTTTCAGAATATTTCAATTCGTTTTTGATAATTCTATATTTTTACTTTAAGTCAATTGAATCATTTTCGATACAAAATACCCTAAATATAAATGTATATATAGAATGCATTTCGACTCTCAAAATTTCATTTGCCTTTCGGCGTCGGCGTAAAAACTGTAGGTCACTCAATTTGTGTTACAACATCAAGAGCACAATATTTATAAGATAATTAAATTGAGGGTATTACAAATATTATTTTATTTCACTGGGCTCAAGTCCATACCTGTTTCTATCGCTAAGTTCTGGTTGCAGAGTCTGCTAAACTCTTTTCGGAAATACTGAGGCCTTTAGAGTGCATGCACATTTGACATATCGCAATGTAATTACGATTCACAATTTATTTTTCTCTTTTCAAAACGCATTCGCTTAAGTAATCGAATTGTTTAGACCATTTCAAGTTAAATCAAGATTTTTCTCATCAAAACCTTCCACACACAAACCAATTAACATGGAAATGCACTTTCAAACCTTATGAAATCGGCGAACCATAATGGCACGCACAATGCAACAACACAAAAATAATAAAATAAACAACAAAGCATTGCGGCTAATCTTTCACTTTGTTGGATGCTAAAAACACAAAAACTGAAAAATATTCAACCCCATCGCAATAGGTCGTAGCGACTATTAAAAAAAAAAAAGTGCACACATATCTACTTACATAAATCGCAAAAATCCAAACTAATGTGCAAAGGTAAGTAAAATACATTAAAGTGTCAGTATGTGTGTAGTATGTATGGATGTGCATAATAAGTACATACACAGTATATAAAAGTTGTATCTGCTTAGAATTTGCGTCAGTTGCTTTTGCTTGAGGATGCGTCAGATGCGCATGTGCACCGCCGCTGGTTGGAGCTCTGCTCATTTGGGCAAACGCTCGCTTGAGTTTCGAACGGCTGCTGCTTATTGCCTCCTTATTTGGACCTCAAAGCAATGCCGAGTGTGCAAAGAAGAAATCATATTTTTATGTTGGCAAGCAAGCAAAGCAAAGCGGCAAAGTGCAATTGAATGTAACAACTGACAAATTGCAGTCAGCTGCAAACGAGCATAAGCTACATATGTATGTATGTACATCTACGGCACCTATGCTCATTGCCTTTTCCGTTTATTGATATTTTCAGTTAACTAGCTACGCTCGACATACAAATCGTTTACTTTGCTTTGCTTTCTTCTTTTTTTTTTGCTCTTAATCGGTGGTTCTTCTTCTCTGCAGAAGTCTAAGACTATTCACTTAAATTTTTCGGTGTCATCGGCGACATAGATGACGTAGATGCAACAACAACAACACAAGCGCATACTTATTTATTTACATTTTTATAAATGCGTTAAAAAAGTTCATCCATACATCGCTGTCACAATGTCGACAGTAGCCAAAATCGATTGTAATGACTTGCCAATTTTTGAGTAGCAAACGAGTGTCTTGAAGTTAAAAAAAAAACATGAAATAATAATTTTTTGATACGCCAATATATGTCTGGCAAAGACGACGGGGATTACCGCAGAGCGAAGCACACAAATCTGGCGTAGTATTTACATATATTGCTTATAGTAATTTAAATTAATTTTAAACACGTTAGATGTTAACCCTTGACTATTAAAAACGTTAGAATAACTATTTTCAATAATAATATTTTTTAACAACGCTTCGCAATGTTTTTTTATTGAATTGAAATTAATATTTTGTTACAAACTCCTAATTTCGAACCACTGCTTCACACTTCTCACACACAGAGGTTGGAATGGTTTCTCACTCCATCTGGACCTTTGCCATTAGATCGGCGAAATTTCCTATTTTGTACAATCGAACTTTTTTCTTTAAATGCTCTCAGAGATTTTCAATGGGGCTCAGATCAGGACTACGTGAAGGCCAGTCTAACTATTTTATCATATTTTGTTCCATCCACTGGTTTGTTGCTCGTGCGGTATGTTTCGGATCGTTGACCTGTAGAAATATCCAAGTAACGGACATACTTTCATCGCAAAAACGAAGCTTTACATCATTCAGTATTGAAATATATTGATGCTGATCTATACGGCCCTTAATTTTTGTAATGGGCCCAACTCCATGCCATGACATACCATCCCAGACTATAATTTTACCGCCTCCGTGCTCAAGCGTAGGCGGGTTTATACATATACGTGTCATACACTTTCAATGGGGACGCCGAACGTAAGATTTTCCATCGGGTAAAAGTCAATTTATTTTTATTTCATCGGAAAAAACCACTCTTTTCCAGTCTTTAATAGACCAATCGCGATGTTTGATGTTTGAACTCCAACCTTTTCGTGCGATTTCGTTCCGATAACAAGGGGTTCTTCCAAGAAATCCTTCAAAATAAATAAATTTTGACATTCAAATCATTTTCAATAATTAGATCCTTTATGAAAGGTGACTTTTTTCTTTGAAAATTGTAAGGCAGACAAGAAGAACTGATTATCAGTACATCGTTGCTAATTAGTTGACCGGAGTGGGGGTAGATGGTGAATAGTTAAAACAAGATGGGGTTTTTCGATGGGAGGTAATCAAAAAAAGTTCATAAACGAAAATATTAAAAAACATTACTATTTATTACCTCCTTTATTTGGGAATTCTAAATTTTTTTTCTTGCTATGAGGAAAAAATATTTTTTGATTGTCAGTTTTTATTCCCTTGAATGAAAAATTACTCGTAAGGGAAAAGAATTATCGGGATCTTAAGAAGTTCAAACTCGGAGATTGGACAATGGCGGATTTCAGGTGAGGTACAAAATTCTGTTTCATGGAAAAATCAATTTTTTCGATTGTCACAAAAACAGTGATGCGTTTAATCACACCAAATCAAATCACCGCATCACACCGCAAGTTTAATCAAATCAAATCATAGCATATCACATCACATCACATCAAATCGAAATTTGTCACAATCCATCGCACAAAATTGACCAACATATGTATGTAACGACTCAACACACCGAATAACGAGACATAAAAGTGTAGAGCAACAAATCACATCACATCGCATTACAGCATATCACATCTAATCAGGACCATCACATCACAGTGCATGTCATATCGCACCAGCACATCAAATCACATCACAGTAATTCGGAGAGCAGCATGTCACAATATATTTAATTCAAAATACACTACAGCATATCTCACAACATATGACCCATCACATCACAACTCGTCAAATCACATCATATTGCAAGTGATATCGCACCATTACACAGCACATAAAGCTAAATTGCAGCAAATCGGAAAGCAACATATCACATCACATCAGTTCAAATTATATTACAGCATATCAGACAAAATCAATCCCATCACACCAACTCGTCAAATGGCATCATATTAAATGTCGTATCGAAATACAACGCAGCATATCAAATCACACATATGTATTCTAAAACAAAACGCAGCATTAAAACATTAATGTGATAAATCAAATTGCTACAGCATATCACACCAATTCAAGTCCATGACATCACATATTTCAAATCACATCACATTCCAAGTGATATCGCACCATTACACAGTACATAAAATGGTATCAAAGCAAATCGCAAAGCAACATATCACTACTTGTCAAATGGTATTATATTGAATATCGTATCGAAATACAGCACAGCACATGAAATCACATCGCATCATGTTCTAAAACAAAACACAGCAATAAAACAATAATACGATACGTGCCGTCCGTTCTGATGTTCTGTAGAAGGTGCTCGATTTTTTCAATTTCAAAAATATGAACATTGAATCCTATCGAACAACGGAAATCAAGGCGAGCGTCAGTAAAATGGGGAATTCAAGTTTGCCACCGATTTTTCCTGCAACATTTCTTTATCTGATTGATTTAAAACTTCGTATAGCGTGTCTTTAGATAAAGAGGAAGAAATCTAGAATTAATCGTTGTCGTTGAACCAAAATTATTTCATAAACTAAATTAAAATTAATAAAAGGAATTCTAGACGCATTTTAAAATTAAGTTTCTTTTCCAAATGCTTTCGTTAAAATTGTGACTGTTATGCGCATGAATATTCGTCACTTAATCAACGTTTTTTGAAAAGAGTGGGCGTAGAAAAATGATCTCTTGACAAACCAAAACTACACTCTAAAAGTCTCACATCATGCCCGTGCTATTGTATGGCGTGGAAACATGAGTTCTGTTGAAGTTTTCGAAAGAAATATTTTGCGAAAAATTTTTGAGTCTTTGCGTCTCTGCGAAGAAAATACTCAGGGCCTGAAAGTTATCAACGCGGTTCCCTCTGGTAATGGCAGAAGAAGAGGAAGACCTCCCCTGCGTCGGAAATAATCAGTTGGAAAGGACTTGGTATCACATGGTACTTCCGCTTGATCAAAACCGGGTAGGTGGTTTTAGCGTAAATTAAGTAAGTAAGTGAATAGTGACTGTGAATTGCAACTCTTGAAATAATAGAAAACTCTTTCATACCTATCGGGGAGAGAGACCAGAAATCCACCAGCCCCACTTTTTGCAGCATCAACAACCCTCAACATCAAGCAAACATTAAAAGCTGCATTCACAGTTACATTTCTTCTCTCTTTTTTTACTACTCGCGACACTTAAAGTTGAAACTTTCCCAGTTCACCTCACACGCACGCAATAACTGTTATTATCGCCTTTTCATTACCTATTTTCCATATGTTTTATGCTACACTTGATGTCGGTTGTTTATCGGTCGCTCGCCTCACTGCGCAACGTTTTGTCCGATAATGGATAATCATTAAACATTGCAAACAATTTACCGGCGTTATGCGACAATGCCACAGGAGCAGTAGAAGAAATGACAAAGCATAGCAAAACAAACAAACAAACACAAACAGAAAAAACAGAAAACCAAGCAGCCAAGCAAATGAACAATTCGTCGCAGAATCAGCCAGCCACTCAGGCACTCAACCGCTCATCCACTCACCCATTCAGGTAATTAACAGTCCACTTCAGGTCGCTTTGTGCCACTTTAGAAGGCCATAAATTGATTTATTTTTACAGCCGTGAAGTTTGTTCTTTGCCACACAGCAACTACTCGTAGTAAGTAACACTATGTGGATCGCGCGCAGGGTGCAACGTACAACTTGTAACAATTTGAAGTCACCTCTTCAATCAGCGGCAATTGTTTGCAACAAGTTGTTGGCTAGCAAAAAAGAAGATGATATGGGCCTGAGACTATCGAGTGGCCAGTTGGCTGGGATAGTCGAGCACTGTTTGGTGCTTTATGAGCACTGCTTTTGATATTTTCACTTACAGTAGTACTATTTGTGACTATTGCGCTCTGTTGCCACAATTTGTTGAAATTGGTAGCGCGGTGGCGGGGTGCATAGTGAAAGGGTGGACAGTGGACGCGTAACTTCTTCTTTCTGTGGTTGTTATTTTTTGTTTGTTCATTGGTTTGTCAATTGCTGCCAATTTTATGATGCCACAGCTTCCACTACCACTGCTGCTGCTGCTTCTGCTGTTGGTGTTGCCTGCCACTGTCTAATAAGCCATTAAAAGTTGCTTAAGGTGCGCGCGCATATTAAAATTGACGATTGACAACGATGCGCGTTAATAGCAATAGACAAGACAATAATAAACAAAAAAAATAACATAGCAATGCAATAACAACAACAACATGGTAACAGAAGAAAAACAGTTTTGCAAAACATAAAAAAAAAAACAAACGTAACTTGTTGCCTTTTACGAGCGCATTGCTGCTATGACCATTAGTGTTAGCCATTTGCTGGCGATATTGTTGACATTGTGGTTGCTTGTGTGTGTGTGTGTGTCTATGGCCCAGCGTTACACACATACATCCATACATACACAAGCATATGCATACAAGTGAAAATAAATACAAATAGTAGCCGAGCACAATTACACGCCACTTGCAACAATTTTAATCACAACAATTTGCAATTAGAAATGCCTGCTCTACATTGTTGCTAAAGCTGCTGTCGTTATTGTTGCTACTTTTTAGAAGATATTTCCATAGCATTTCTTCCTTTGTTTCAGCAACATATCATTGTTGCAAGCTGTTATTCCGTTCTTGTTGTGGAGTTTGTTGTTGTTGTTATCTACAAAAATGCATCTACTTTGGCTACAATATCTGCCGTTAACGGTCCACTATGGCTCTAGCCGCTATTTGTTTGCAAACTCAATTTGTTTGTTTGAATTATTGTTGCTTTTGTTTGTCCAGCTCTTCTTCTTCTTCTTTTGTTTTACTATATAATTAAGTATGTTTACTTTTACTGGCCTTGCGTAGCTTGTAATTTTCAGTTTTTTCCTGTTATTAGTTGCCGCTATTTACTTCTGGTAAAACATTAAATGTCCATATCAGTAAAAGCTTTGTTACTTCTTTGTTTTTTTTGTTTGTTTAATTATTTCACTTAATTTGTGTTGTCTTATTTATATTTATATTGTAACATTCCCATTAGCATAGCTTATAATATGAGTTGGTGTTATAGTTACCAACATCCAGTCCGAAATCGGAATACTAGCTCGTTTTCTAATCGGTCATAAATTTGTAGAGATTTCACATGAAGAAACTGGCCGACAAATGCTATTTTAATCTAAAAAAATAGCGATAAATTCAATTTAATGGGGTTATTTTTTTTATCATACCATAGGACCATGGAATGGCCGGAGAAGGATAAAAATAATAATAACACAGCGCCACAAAACAAAGGTCACGTTCTTTTGTGGCGACACATCTCACTATATGTATTTTGGTGCACCGAAATCGAAAATTAAGTTAAACTAATACTCGTTTAGTTTTTAGACTAAATCAGAGTCGTAAAAATCGCAATTGCCTTTTTAAATTTTATTCGAGGTTTTGTCTTCTCTGTGCTTCTTCAGGCAGCATTGGTTATTTTGCAGGGGTCGATAGGGTGCCAACGGTTCTCATACATCTTATTTATGACATCGCTGATGTATCTGATAGACCCTACCAAGGTGGACTCTACATTTGGTTGCGGTCCAACGGTGCATCCCAAAAGCCAACAGTTTGACAATTTGCCTGCCACTCAATTTTGCACCCCAATGACCCAGCACCGAGATGTGTTCAAACTAATTCCATTTAGCAGCAGAGTTCAACCTGGACATAGTTTCTTGGGAATTTTTTCAAAAAGTACGAGCGGTCTCTAAATTCCTAAGCGCAGCTTCGCTGACTCTGTACCACTTTTCTGCAATATCTTGCCATCTTATAGACGGAATACTTTCTACCAATCATTTGAAACCAAAAACAAAAGTAATTGCTCTGAGAACCTTCCAAACAACTTTCTGTCTCCGGAGTTCCCGTCGTCGCCGCAAAATCCAAAATAATGAAGTTGACACATGGTTTTCATTGCCACCTCTTGCCCCGTTAAATCCAGGGGCAGCAACTCCACAAATACGCACCTCTGCACCTCTGTTTAGCGTAGAAACAGTGGCTCTAGGCGATCATACTACATTTAGTATAATATGTGATAATTTGACTGACTAAAGCTGCATATACCCAAAGTACCACAGCCTGTCTCAGATTCTAAGCCTAACTAAAGGTTCTCCGACACTGCGCTGCAGCTTCCATTTCATAAACTAACTGAAGAGGGCCACCTTGAGGCTGTTCCACGGTTTCCTCACTGGCCCCAATAGGTATGTTTGCAGAGACAAAATTTCGACTTGTGATGTAGAATGACGATAATGGTTCCCCTGTCTGAATTAAGACTAAAGATTATTGCAAAATATTTAGATTCTTCATTTGTTTGGTGTGTGGCTACCGACGACCTTAATCCATTCATAAGGCAGACGCGATAGCGACCCGAGAAAGGGATACAAGGCCGCAGTGTACTGTCGCTAGATTTGTTATTATTTCTATTATTTTGCTTTCTGCATTCGCTTTGAATCTTGCTTTGCGCCAGACACAAATATTTACATGCAATGGCAGTATTTTTTTAATCCATTGCATTACAAGCGTATCACTTTTCGAAATTTTCTCATTGCAACTCTAAACTTTTAAATATATAACCTTTTGAGCTTATCTACTCGTAAATAGAACTCGAGAAATCGTTTTAGTTTCCATAACAACAACTCCGTCATATACGAAGCAATTCAATTAAAACATTCACGCTTAAATCTTTAATCTCGGCCTCATAAAAATGTCAAAGCAGAATTCATATCAGGAACGTAATTTAGATCGAATTACATAGCAAAATAAACATCTTTACACGAGATGAGCAACAAAAAGTCAAAGCAGATGATAATAAAGGACAAGGGGCGGCTAGCTACGGGAAGAGCCATAGCTACTGCAGCGCTAAAATTGAAAACATGCAAGGCATCCTAATCCTTCAATGCGAAGCGGACACAGTTTTGTAGAATGAATGCACACACAAACCCACACATACAAATATTATACAAATATATGCATTTAGGTTTTCAAGCAGATAAATATATCACCAGAAATAACAAACAGACGACTGCATCACTGCGTTCCATGTGTATAGAAGCCGTGCGAATATCTACAAAGCGTTGGTGGTGTTGCCTGCGACGCGTAAAAGGATAACGAATATTGGTGTGTTGATTTACTGCTGCTGTTTCTGTTGCTACTCCCACCCACTGTACTCCTTTTCTAAGATTTCTACTCGACTAGAATTTGTGTCGATGTGGCGTTTAACAAATAGCTGCACGAATGCTGACAATGCGTAAAATGCAGCACCAACAGAAAAGCAGCAGCCACACTTCGATAATGCAAAAAGTTGAGGATTCGCGTAACATTTCCGGTGACGATTGGGACAATTCAAAACGAACGAAGACTCAACGTTAGCAGAGAAGATAAAGGAAATAGCATAGCGTCATGGCAGCGTGAAAACTTTACCTACAACAATTGCACTACAACAACAACAACAATGACAACAAGTGCTGGTTGAAGTGAAGAAGAAAAGTGCGAGGCAAGTGTATGTGGGTGTGGGTGTATGTGTGTGTGTGTGCACGTCTCCTTCGTTTGCGCGTGGCACATTTAGTTAGCTCGAACTGATAGCAGTTAGCAGCCAGATTAAATTGCTTTCGTCAGTCTGGCGCTGTCTTTTGTTCAATTGACTTGGTTTTTTTTTTTTTTTGTACCAACGTTCCAGCCATTTACTTGCAAGCTTCCTTGTCTTGTCCTCGTGTCATCGAGGCGCATGCATTGACGGCTCTTGTCCACGTTTTGGCAATTTCTTGCACTTCAATGCAGGCTATCCGAATGAATGGCACAAAATGTTTGGCATAGTTACATTGCTGCTGCTGTGGCTGCATTTCTTTCAATAAATATTGAGTGAGCTGCTGCAGTTTTTTACTTCCATTTTCTATGCTATTTGGCTAGCTTGTGCCAAAAGTAAGTTTACAAACGTGGCGAGAATCAAGGCGAAGCGTCAATGTCTTCGCCAAAAACAAATGTGGATTGTGTTGAAAGTTAGTAGTGGAGGGATTGACGCCAAGGTCATTGCGAAAATTGTCTGAGTATGTATGAATGGATATATGTAGCTAGCTTATTACTGTATAAATAAATGTAAATATAAATATTTGAAATTCAGTAGTGCGTTTCACTTACTTCAAACGATCCGACAATCGCAATTTTTGGCGACAATATTTGTCGTTTGCACTAACGATTGTGCGATTCACTAACTTATTCTTAACGACACTTAACTGCTGTCTCGTTGTTTTTATTCAAAGTACTAAAGAGTGGCATCTTGCTCAAACTAACTGCTAAAATGGGCGAGAAACACAAAATCGAATGAGAAAAAAATGAACGCGTTTTTATTGTATTTGATTAAAGTGAAATAAGTTACCAGTTTATTTCGAGCTACAAATATATATAAACCTGCAAACATGCCATGGTTTTCTCTTTCAAAATCCGCTCCATTGTTAATCGTGTTGTGCACCAGTGTTTTAAGGATGTAAATATAATAATTTTCTTTAATTAATCCGAATTGGAGAAAATTGTACGAAAAATTTACATGACATGAGAATAATATCGATCATTTTTAAGAGCTCTGTGAAGTGGTCTGCTAGGATTGATGTTGACAAATCTTTCTCAAAAAATCTGCCAGGACTGAAGAATGCTTTAGGAGAAGTGAAAAATGAAATCTTACTGCAGACGCCACGCGAGATTCCGATGGATTTTTTAGATATACGAGAAAAATGTGAATGTGTTCTGATGTCATCAATGCGGTTCAAAATTCTCAAAGCACTCAATAATGTGAGTTTAGTCTTACAGAAGGCCACCGCTACAATCGACGTTCAAGTGAAAAATCTAAAGTCTACTCATTGATTTGATTTTCTTACGGTTCCATTGGGATGTAATTTTTAAGGATTGTAAAACCAATGCAGAAGTTTCTACAGATAGCTCCTTTAACGTATGTGGTTGAGATGAATAATAGTATAGTGAAATCGAAATTAAGGGGAAAGCCCACAGGAAATATATTTAGTGGCCACAATTTTCTCTCTGCGTCCCTATATGGAAGAAAATGTGCAACATCGTCAGCATAAAAAAAATTGTCAAAAATTAATGGTAATTTTTCATTACTTGCACTTAATTATACTGAAATTGAATGGAACTGTATACCGAAAAAGTTTCTGAAAATTCTGTTTCAAAAGTTAAAAATGTTAATGAAAATTGCTTTAATTTTTTTTAGCAGTTGGATTTATAAAGAATAAATCTTGGAAGTTGGATTTATGAAGAATGAATGTTATACAGGGTGATCCATACAGTGTTTTCGAATTATCTGTTATTTTGACAGCGACAGTTCTTCCCGCAGGAAATTTTGACAGAAAATCGCTATAATATCCCCATGATCCGAATTTAATCGCATTTTCATCGCGGCGGCTATGTTGACAAGCAAAACGGCGCCATCTAGGAATCGGAAACCTCACCACATGATGGTTGAGAGGACAATGCATTCCCGTAGAGCGACAGCGGTGGCATCGTTGGACCATTGTTGTGTTTTAATTCTGCTGAAAAAGCCATTGCAATCAGCGGTGAGCGCTACAGGGGAATGATACTCAATTTGCTTGCCCATTTTTTCTTTTTTTTTTTGAAGACGGGGATTTGGATATTTGTCGCACCATTTCACGCAGCCCAACACCACAATCGGTATTTTGCGTGCCAAGTTTGGTTATCGTATTATCCGTAGCTGCGATTCTTTTGCCCTCATACTTCTTCTTTTTTGTGTGGGGTCCCGTGAAGGTCGACGTGTTATCTAATTTGTTTTAATTTTTAAAAATAAACCATTATATGACAATGATAGTAAAGCTAATCATTTCTTAAGAAGTAGAACAAAAAATTTTGCAGATGAAGTTGCTTATTTTTGATATTTTAAAGGGTTTTTCAATAGGAACGCACAAAAGTTTTTTTAAATAAAACAAAAACGGTTTGGGATATGAATTAAATTCTTTATTCCTGTGAAAGTACATTCGATGCCATTATACATGGAACTCAATTTCTTTTGCATGGGCACCACGGGCACGCTTGCAGAAGTCCAGACGCTGAACCCGATTTTCGACGGTTTTCAAGCATAAATCGATCGATACTGCTGCAATTTCACGTTCTATATTCGTACGAAATTCATCAATCGTCGCTGGCTTGTTGGCATAGATCATAGACTTGACGTAGCCCCACAGGAAATAGTCTAACGGCGTCAAATCGCACGACCGAGGCGGCCAATTGACTGGGCCATTTCGTGAGATAACACGTTCACCAAACTTGGTTTTCAATAAATCGATTGAGACATTCGCTGTGTGGCTTGTGGCGCCGTCCTTTTGGAACCACATATTGTCCAAGCCCATATCATACAATTCGGGCCAAAAATATTCGGTTATCATTGTGCGGTAGCGATTCCCATTCACAGTAACGTGGCGGTCTTGATCATCACGGAAGAAGTACGGCCCAATGACGCCGCCATATAAACCGCCCATAAACCGCACCAAACCGTAAATTTTTCGGGATGCAATATTGACTCATGGAGTACATGTGGATTGCTGCCTGTCCAATAACGCATATGTTGCTTATTGACGAAGTCATTCAGCCAGAAATGACGACGACCATAAATTGGACGTAGCGCTCTTAAAGTTGAGGCCATTGACTCCGAATTTCGGTAGTAAATTTTAATAATTCCGACTCGTTGTTGGATCGTATATCTTTCCATAATGAAATGGCAAACCTTACTGAAGAGAAATGTCAAAAGAGCGGGAAAAAATATGGCGTCGTTTGCTGTCACTATCTATGTGCGTCCCTATTGCAAGACCCTATAGGTGCTGATTTCCCAAATCGAAATAATCCTCGAGTGGTGGTGCGAAAACTGTGCTCTCTTTCAAATAGTTAAATGGGAATGAAAACGAAGAACAAGTGAAACTAATCCCGTCGAAATCATGCAAACTTGCCACAGTCTATTATTATTAGTATATCTGTTTATACAATTTTCTCACAACTTTAAAGTGATCGCACTTTGATATCTTGATTAGATCCGTATGTAACGTTCATGTTTTCATATATGAAATATTTATAATAGACTTATGCGTTGTGTACAGTTAGATCAGCACCTTTCGCTGTATAACCTAGAAAACGAAGAAATTCGCTTCTGCACGTACCACAAAAGCGGCGGAACGTAGTAACTGAAAGGCAGTGCACTGTACGAGTACGAGTACAACTAAGAAACTCCCAGCCATTCAAAATCGGCATTTGCGAACAAATACCTAAACATACTACCACGAGTACTATACACATTGACTATAAATATTTCTGAAATATAAGCAGAAAAGTTGTAAATATCAAAGTAGATATAATAAAATATTTCAAGCAGCTGCTGTTGGCCAACAAATTAGCTTAAACAAGCGAAACTCACCAGAAGACAGCAGCAACATGCTTTTCATAAGCGAACTCGCGCTGGTATGTACAATATATTCGATTATGTGAACAGGAGAGTGTTACTCATATCAGCAGAGCAGCACTCAAGTTCAAGTATCCAGGTAATGGCTTGATGAACATCAGTAAATGTGGCCGCATAATTGTTGTTTGTATAATAAACGGAAAATAAAGTCTATATTTGTAAAAGGGGTAGAGGAATTGAAACTGATAAAATAGCAATAAAGAAAACAACATAACAGGTTACTTAAGGCATCTTAGCAGCATCAAGACCAAGGCGATCGCTTCTCCTCTTTGACCTCACATTCATATGTGTTCGTTAGAGTGTGTCTCACTAAAAAGAAAAGGTGCGATTTTTCCACCAGTATTAAAAAATCCATTATGTTTTAAGACTTTTACCAAAGTACACTTTTTCTTAAATACGTACGTAACTGGCGCTATAACTGCCGAGTTCTACAAATTCCGCCAGTCGCTCCTTCTTCCTGCTAACTGGCGCCAATTGAATATGCCAAATGATGTAAAGTCTTTGCCCATTTGGTCTTTCCAACGCAGAGGAAGCCGTATTCTTTCTCTACCGCTAGCACATACATAAACAGCTCATCGTTCCATCGCTTGCGGTAAATCTTTCGGAGAATCTATCTCTCGAACACTCTAAGGGCCGTCTCATCCGATGCTGACAGTGTCCATCCTTCAGCGTCATACAATAGCACGGACATGATGAAAGACTTTGAGGGCGCGATTTTGGTTCGTCAAGAGAGCAGTTGCCTTCTTACCCCACAGTAGCACTTGTTGGCAAGAGAGATTCTACGTTGGATTTCCAGACTGACAGTGATGTCGGTATTAATTCTGATTCCCATATTTGTAAAAAAAAATCCACTTTTGGGGATGTCCATCTCACGTAAGTCGCAATAGTTTTTGATATAATGAATCTTATAATTGCAATAGAAAAGCTGTACCAGTTTGTTTTTTTTTTGTATGACGATTGATGCACCCTAATGTGCATATGGACTGCCACATATCTATCGGCCTAGGCCCAGCCTGTTCAATCGACCGACAAACGGACACGTCACGTCCAGCATTGTAAGTCCGCTCTAGCGGCAGCTACATACCTTTGGAAGGCCACATGACCGCTTGTTGCATGCAACGGATGGCATGTTGCAACAACACTTCTTCAATGTACAACAAGCACACATATTATGTATGTATGTGTGTAAGTAAGTAGTGGCGCACGGCGCTACAGCGCTTCACTTGGCCTTTAGCGGTCAGCAACAGCAAAGCAAAAAACAAAAAAAAACACAAGATACTCGTACTCCTAGTACAGCTATGTATTGATGTTAAAACCTTTGATTACTGTTTCTTCCACACCAACCAAACGGCATGTTCCGCTTGTTTCTCCTCATACATATATTTTTCTTTATTTTCCAATTCTCGATAGACTGTTGCTAGAAGCGGTTTATTTTTGAGGCGCTCATTGAAAACTTGAACTCAATACTTGATCTTCAAGATCTACACCTGATCTAAAAGGCAATCACTGTTATGAGTTTATTTTCCATTTGCCGTTGCAGGCAGCGGCAATGGTTTGTTATTGTTACTGTTGTTTTAGTTCCAACGATATTGCCTCCTATGTAGTATGCCATTGTTGTTATTGTTTTTGTGCTTGTCGCCGTTGTTCTGCCACATGTGGTGTTTGGCAAACAGTTAAAGCTGCTATCGCCTGCCAAACGCTCACCCCACTCAACTTTCAGCTTAAGAACGCATTAATTTTCATATATTTTTAACTAATATTGCTATATACATATGTAGATATGTGCGTTTGTTGTTGTATTTATATATTAAAAGTATGTGTGTAAAGTTGGATTCGCATAATCCCCAATAAATAGATAGATAGTTGCCTGTCATTTCTCTTCAGGTTGCATTAGAATTCCTCTTCTATTGGCCGTCACATCAAATTAATGCAATCAATTTCTGGTATGCCACATATTTCTATAAACATATACATATATCTACATATGTTTGTACAATATGTGCGTGTATGTATGTAAATAAACGTATAATGCAATAATTGATGCGTGTCAATGTCATTTAGCGTGGCAATGCCGTTGCCATTTGGCCAGAGACGTGGGAACAAAAATCTGCTCCATCTCACGGTCGAATGCGGTTGGGAAGAACTAATCGTTAGGATTATGAATGGCTGAACCTACATAGCTAATATAGAGCTAAATAAGATCCTGCCAATGTGGGCAGTGAAAAACTTCATCAAGAGATCAGTCATACTATTTAGTTCTCAATTTCTCTGATACATTTGGAAAAGAGTGTATCTTTTCGACCAAAATTTTGTTCAAGGTATTTTCAAAATAAAGCTTTCTTGAAACGTCATTTCATATAAATATAATTAAACAGGTGGTACCTTTCTGTAAAATAATTTGGAAAATGAAGCGTGCAATATCTATTAATTGGATTTGATTTAACTTATTATAATTTTGATTAATTTTTGAAACAGATGGCAACCCTCTCCAAAATTAATTTTGAAATTACGCGTTCTTAAAACTGTTAGCTTGCCACTCATATTGTAAAGTGGCGTTAATTTTTTTTACGTAATACATTTTGCATATAAAGAGGTGGCAAAATTTCTTAAAAGTGTTTGGGAAATCAAGCAAATAATATTGGTTGGATTTGATTTGACGTAATTTAATTTTGATTAATTTTTGAAACATACGGCAACGCTTTCCAAAATTATTTTTGAAATTAAGTGTTCTTAAACCTTTTAGATTGCCACTCCTTTTTTTAAATGGCGTTAATTTTTTTACTTAGTATATTTTTCATATAAACAGGTGGCAACCCTTTTTAAAGGTGTTTGGGAAATCAATCATATGATATTAGATCGATTTGATTTACTCATTATTTTTATTTTTATTTTTTTTAAACAGGTGGCAACCCCTCCAAAATTATTTTTGAAATTACTCATTCTTAAAACTTGTAGTTTGGCACTCATATTGCAAATTGTCGTATATTCTTTTATTTAACTTAATTTGCATATAAACAGGTGGCAACCTTCTGTAAAATTATTTGGAAATCAAGCTTTATTCATCCTCTTTAATTTATTATCCATACTTCAATATTTTATTTCCTTCATTGAATTATTTAATTGAATTTAGCCTTTTAAGCAGGTGGCATTTCTCTATAAAAAATCGATTTTGCGATAACCCATATAACAGACGATTTTATATGCGCCATATTTTATCCAGACCTATCTTGTCGTTATATTTCAATATGTGATTTAGCCTATTTTTTTTAATAACTATAACTTTTTTAACAGGTGGCAACTCTCCATATAATATAGCCTATTTTATACAATTCTGTCCAGCTATTTGCGCCTGAAAAGGTAGTAACATACTCACACATACTCACTCATGCATGTAAAGCCACAACACTAACTCGGAAAAATATGCGAGTTGAGCCAACTCGGTAAAATGATATCCGACCTGAGATGTAGTGTTGGGAAGTGAAAAATCTGCCCTATGAAAATACATGGGAAATTTAGATTTAAGACCTAATTCGTTTTTATTTGCATAGTATATGTAAATATATAACTACTGTACATAAACCTAAAAATTGCCGGCACAACAATTTTCCGTTCCTAAATATCACAGGGTTGCTTTTGCAACTAAAGGAAATTTTATTCGACTTGGAGCGTTCTTTTGCAAGTCGGGTGCAAAGAAACGGGCCTAATGTAAGTAAAATTGAGAGCTGCGGGAAAATAACAGTATTTGATCAGTGCTTTGATTATTATTATTAATGACTTATGTATAATCTTATACATAGTGCTATAATGGTATTCGCGCACGTTATCGTTTCCAATTACTAGAAATTGGAGTTCAGAAATCCGATTCTGAAGTAAATGATAGAAACAATCTGAGAATACAAACTCTTCGATGATTTTCTGTTGTGGAAATTTCGATTTCAAAAAAAAAAAATGGTTTCAGTACTTACATATGTTTCCACTTCAAAAAAAAAATAATTCGATGTTCAAGGAATTTAAAAATATACCCATTAAATAATCAATGGAAGGGGAAAGGCTGCATTAAAAACAAAAATCAGAAAACAGCTATCAAAAGAAAGAAAAAATGAGAATGAAATTAAGGTTTTGATTTATTTTGAAGAAACCTTTACACTATCAAGATAAAATAACAAAATTTGAAGAATAAATTATATCAAAATAAGCAACAATTTTCTTAGGTTCTTTTTTTCAATGTGACGTTTTACAGGGTTTGCATGTGTTGGAGAAACGATTGGTCTAGTTTGCATAAAAAACCATTTTTTTATGACCTTAGGAAACAAGAACGTTTTTAGTCCGTCATTTTAGTATCACGACAGTGGTGAGATGGTTTGGGGTGCGATATGCTATTGTGGAACAATTGAGGTGCAGTTTCAAACATCAATAATGGCTGCTTTTTCCTAAAAACAAATACCAAATTTTTCTACCATTAAGATAATGCTCCGATCCACATCCCAAAAGCAACAAAATCCTATATTACAGCTTAAAATGTAAGTTTGTTAAATTGGACACGCTGCAAACGTTAGGGCTTGGCTATCCCGCAGAGCTTATGAATCATACCATCAATTTGGCGGTGGGGAGTCTCTCATAGCTTCGACAAAAGTTACATGCAGTGAGATATCCTGGGACTGCTTAAACCCCTTTTATGACAAACTTTCGAATAGGATTTTTTAAGCGAGACCAAACAAAGAAGGCAGTAAATTGTAAAATTTAAATACAAAATTTGCATTTGTTAGGTTTATCTTATCAATTTATCTTATCAATTTCTTTTATTTAAACAACATTTTCAAGTGAACCAAATTTAAAAGGATATTTTTATTTATTTATTTACTAACATTTTTTATTTTCGCCACATTTCTTTACAACTGGTCCAGTCTAACGCGGAGCTGCTCCGATACTTTTTTTTAAATATTTATATTCAAGTGAATCGGAGCTGTGTATGTGTGCAGGAAAAACATTGTTTCCGAAAAAGTTGCAATAAAATAATAATTCCAATGATATGTACACTACTACCAAGGTACCGTTAAACAGATAGTACCGAGCATAAGAGTAGCTATTTTATTTTAAAGGGATTAATAATAACATAGTGGTATTCGATTCGTTTGCTGTACATAATTTGAAAGAAAAATTCCGGCATCAAAATAAAAAAAAAATTTCTTGGGTGCTTTTTCTCAAGGTTCGTTCAGAGAAAAATTTGTAAAGGGTTGCCAGACAAATACAAAAAGTCCTTTTAAAATAAAATATTTACATACAACAGTATAGATATGAAACAAAAAGAGTTTGAAAGAGCTATTCACCATATTTTCTGTTAGGGTTGGCACATTTAAAAATTTGGAAAAACCGGTTTTGCTATATATCTAAGATATGGAAAAAATTGTTTTAACAATGGCGTTTCACTGGCAATGTATGGATACATTTAAATTTAAAAACAAAATACATAGGGTTGCCACCTTTTTGAAAAGCTATAAAATAACTATTTAGGTATACATTATAAAAGTACGAATATCAAACGAAAGATCGTTTTGCTAAAAACAAAGTTTATAGCAACATTTTGCAAGGGGTTGCCACTTGGTTGAAAAGTAACATTTTATTTACACAAGCTGCATAAAATATTAAAATATAAAAGGGTTGGTCTCAGTGAGGAAAAGGTACAAAGCACAATTTTAAAGAGGGTTGCCAACTGTCTAAAAATTCAAATTTCGTAATTAAACAGTTAGTACCTAGCAGCAGAGTAGCTAATTTGACTTTATTTTAAGGATATTGATATTGAGATAAGCACCACTATCTTGATTGGTTCAGTGCGTCATTTATCGATATTTCAGCGTTTTAAGGTTTTTTTTAATTTGTAGATAATTTCTGTTTAATGCGGCTTGATTATTACACGACTTACATACATAGGTCCAATTGCAAGAAATCCTGAGTTAAATTTATGAATGAAGATCTAATTAACTCAGAATTTCATTTTTAATTTCATAATTTCATTTTTAGTCATTGTCTTGCTACATACATACATATGCTACGTACATTTCTTCTTTGACATTCTTTTTAAATTACATGAATTTTTTGAAATTTAAAATCAAAATAATTTTAGCTGGTTCTTGTCCAAAAACGAAATGTATGGTATAGTTCGCTTTGCCAAAACTCTGGTAAAAGATTTGGAACCAACGTATTCGATAATTTCCTCGTCATTGTCGAAAAAAATCGATTCGTTTATTTCAAGACAGATTTATTTTTAATTTTTTTTATGACAGGATGTCACAAACTTAACAATTTGACCCTAAATAATTGTTTGGTTAAATATTTATGTTTTTAATTCTGAGTTGATGCCTAATCTACCGCTGTGGAAGCAAATCCTCCAATTTAACCGTTAAACTCTAAGTTAAATAGGTAACCTGCTTTATCGCAGGTGGACTTTAAGCTTTTTTGAAAAGGTTATTTAGATTAAAAAAAAGACTTGAATCCGTAAAATAATCGTATGAATGATTTGCATCAAAATATCCTGTACCCTCTGGAACGTATTTAGGAAATTCAATTGACATCTAAACAATTTCCATGTAACGGTATTTCAGCTCACTGCTTAGCCCAACGCATTCGTCTTCAGGCAAAACAATTCGGTCACACTTTCAAACCAACCCAGTACCAAAGGTTTACTCAACGCTCTAACACACACGCATACACGCATACATGCTCAAACACTTCACATTCTTGAATTTAGCCAATAAAGACCCAACAGAACGATTTAAATGCACTTGTGCGCCCAGAGATGGCATTAAGAAGTGAATGCGATCGCTCTTATTAGATATACACACGCACACACACGCACACACACACACACACACTCGCATACACGCACCAAGTTTTTCTCCTGCAAATTCATAACAGCACAGGCAATAATAACAAAAGCAATACATTGAACATTGAATCAAGTTAGTAAACTCTTTTCGTCTTTTAAACGGAAGAACTCGTTTTGAACCTAAGCATTTTATTCTAACAGTTCATGATGATGATGACGACGACGACGACGACGACGACAACGACAACGATGGCCATGGTGGATGCCGTTGTGCAGGTGGTTGTTGTTGCTGTTGCTATGATCGTAAACCGCTGCTTGCCATTGATTGTTGGCTGATCATCATCATTCGCGGCAATAACAACATCAACAGCGCAATGGACAGCAATCTCTGGACAGGCTAATAAAGCGCTGCAGCTGTTTGTGTGCCCCCCCCCCCCTCCCCTTTCCTCGCTCTCTCTCTCTTCATGTACTACTAGAATGTATCTTCCCATCCATGAAATATGCAAGGCAACGCATCACATTTGCAGGGATAAACGAAACGAGTGGCAGCCACTCAGCTCCATTGCAAAATAGAACTACGTATTGTTGCCAAACGATCGATGGGCACTGGGCCTACACGCTGTGCACGCATACTTGCAACACTACACACATCCATATCCATCGGTGAAACAACGGGGATGTGAATCGAAACGCTGTGCGGCCGGTCGATTCGGATCCGCGTCACCGTTTCATGCCTTGTTCTATGGGCATGTCGCTGATTATGTCTAGTATCGGTGTATGTGTGTGCGATCGTGCGGACATTGCGCACTTGCGCACTTCGCATGTGAACCTTAAGGCTGCGAAGATACAAAATTCCTAACTGCAAATGCTGTTCGAAAAAACATGCAACGGGCGTACAAGTGGGGCTTGGGCTTGGACTTTATCTTGCATTCATTATTAAAAGATTTTTTATAGCCCTGTAAGAAAGTTGAATGAAGGCAGTTTTTTTTTTGCTTTGTTTTGGTTAGTGATGCATAAAATTGGTATTCAATTGCTGAATGAGTATTCGGTTTACGCTTGAGTAATAATTAATTAACCATAGGTTGAATTTTTAAATGGTTATCGATTAAGTACTGATGTGGAAACCGAATATCTATTCAACAAATATAGTACCAGAATATTCAGAGCTCGAGAGACATGGGTAAAGAAACCTTATTTGAGTATAGAACGCTGGTGAATTTTTGCAACTGAAGTTGACAATTTATTTTAAAATTCACGTATGCTCTATATTTTTGATTGAATTTGTCATGATAGAGCGAGGAAGTGCGCCCTAAAATATGCCACATTTTGAAAAAAATATGTAGTATTAAATGGGAGAATTTTGAATGTTCAACAGCAGGTATTAACCGACTGCGGATGTTGCATATTTTTAGGTGCATTATTATTCATTAAACACATTTTAAAGCCAAAAAACTAGTGTAATTAATTCTGAAATATTACTGCAGCAATGTACATGGTCGGACTTGCTTTATTGATACTATCGATAGTTTTTAATGTGACACTTCTTATGGAATTTCTAAGACGGCTACTTTAAACTCATCCTACTAATATTATAGAGGATTTTAATAATAGGCTATAATTATGGCAATATTCCAGTTCCGGTGATTGCAGTTGGTGTTGAAGTTCGCACATCTTTCTATAGCATATATTTTATGCCTGAAAAATAGTCAGATAGATAGATGGATTGCGAGTATCTTAAAACCGGACCATATACATATACTCCTACCCCGGTACCTTCTTCAGTTAATGAACCGTGTACCAGGTTATCATACATTTGTTTATTTTATATGTTTACCATTGGGTAGGATCCTTAATGTTACTGAGTTCTGTTTTAAATCTTTTTGTAAAGCTTAACTCTGCAGTTTCGGTGTATTGTTTCGCAAGATTGTCAATCATCCCGCGGCTCATGTATCATCCTGTTGTTGTTGTAACAGCATAAAACATTCCACATAAAATTTTGGGGAATGCTGCTGAAGTGACAGTCCTTGGCCGGACATAAATCCAGATTGTTCCGGTAACGAATGTAAATGTGAAGAAGTGTTAGCTCCAATAGAACCTCCTTGGCTGCTGTCGGATAAGTTCTCATAGCTCCTGGTATGCAGACGCAGGCCCGCCACTGTAGCTTGCTGACCACTGTAATGACCCAACAACTAAAGAGGTTCTATCTACACAAACGGTGACCCCGTTGGTGATCATACGCCGTACAATAGCTGTATAGATCCATCTCAGTATTTTTTGAAGGGCAGCCATAGCTTTTTCCTGTCATGAATCTGCAAGTCAAAATATTCTAAATGTGATTTCCAGAGCAGTTTTGGTGTAGGAATTTGCAACTTCTTTCGTAAAACTAACCTCTCTTCGTCGCATACGGATCGACTACTTTTTTATTTTTCAATTACCGATGCAAAAGTAACCACCGCCGCGCGAGCAACACTACCAACATCAGTAATACAAAAACAAACACAACACCAAAGGAATGAACACCAGGTTGTTCCATTAATTCACTGCGCATAAAATATGCAACAACCCTATGCAACAAGATAGCGGAAAATATGCTTCCTGCTGCTACAACTTCTTGTGTCAAGTAACCGTTTGTCGGAGCTGGAAGTTAAGTTACAGCTTAGGCCGAAGCCCGATTGTACATGGAAGTCCAACTTAAAGATGGAGCTGCAGTCGAGGTTCAGGTTGGGCAGAGCAAGCAGATGCAAAAAAGGCAAAAATAAAAAGCAAGGAAGACAGCTAGGAAAGATAGCACAACAGCGGCAACAACTAGCAACTGGCAACAATAGCAACAACAATAACAACAATAATCAAGGCACGAAAGCATCTAGGGACGACAAGTCGCTGCCAAGTCAAACGGACTAAACAATCTGCCACACGAAACGACAGCAAACAACGGTAAGAAACAATAAGAAATAAAAAACATGAACTCATACTCGTATCGTAGTATCTGTAGGCAACGGTAGCGAAGCCACAACATGCCGAAGGAAGAGGAGGTGAAAAATGAGTAAAAACAATTACCCAGCTCGGTGTATGCATGCGAAGGTGAATGATTCAACGCAGGAATAGCTTAGCTAGTAGTAGATTGCCCAGTGTCTAGGCATAGAAGTTTGTTTATTTGTTTATTTGTGTGTAGTTAGTTATGAAAGCGTATATGGGAGTCCACTTGCCTCGAGCAGTTCAGCTAAATATGCAAGGTACTCACTCGTAACTGAGTGCAGCTGCAACAAAAACGAACTACACGTACATACATATGTATGTGTGCGGCAAATGGAACAACAACAATGACAATGGCGATAAAAGTCGTTTTAGCGATTGCGGTTGCCGTCGCTGCTTTGGAGAAAACCAAATATTTAGTACAACATTTGGCAAAGGGGCAGGCAATGAATTGGTGGTTAAATTTGTTGGTAGCAACGTGTGGCATGCCACAAAAAGGGTGGTAGCTGAAAGTTGGACGATGTGCGCGCGCGCATATGTGGGAAGTATTAACAGTTGTAGCTTAGAGCTTATACAATAAAATGACGAAGAAAACGGCGTTGGATAACAGCAACAACAACAAAAAGCACAACAAACACAAACAACAATCACAATTTCGTAGGTACTTTACAGCCTACGGTACTACTAACGTACTGCAACTGCCCACGTTTATACTTAGGTTTCCAATATATTGGTGGCAGCAAAAACGGAGTTGCATTAGAAGACTCGCTGTAGCAAGACATTTTTGCATGATCACATTGAATTAGGAAGATCGCTGACGATGCCAGAGCGGCAAGTGGCAAAGGAGGTAGAGTGTGTAGTGGTTGTAAAAAGCAAAAAAAAAAAAACAGACACAGTGAATGCATGAAAAAAATAACCACCAGCAGGACATTGTGGTGTATATTGTAACCTATGAGTAAGTGGACGATATATTTACTGTGCATTAGGGTGACTCGCCGTACATGCAAAAATAACATATTTAACATATTTTTCACTCCCACAAATTATTGTGGTTCAATAATGTTGTTTTTTCGTAAGCTCGGAGGTGTTTGAAATACTAGGATTGTCTAAATTTATATATTTATTGCTTTCAAAAATAAATGACGGTCGCATTTCGACCGGCAATGGCAAACCTACGAGTGTATTTCTGCCATGAAATATCTTCTCATTAAAACAAACAAAACGGAAAACTGTAGGTCCTTCAATTTATGTTACAACATCAAACACGCGCAGCACAAATCGTTGGAGATGTTCGGTCAAATATTAAGCTATGATATAAGCGTCAAAGTATTATTATATATTACTAGCTGACTCGGCGCGCTTCGCTACACCCTTCAAATTGAGAGAATACAACTATGATCTGGCTCCAGTGATCGGTTAAATTTTCAAATAAAATATTTATATTTTTCTTATATTTATGTGGCTAATGTTCTGAATTTCAGTCAAATCGGGTAAAAATTACGATTTGTTTTAAGATATCTCGCACCCATTTTATATATAATATATATGTATATGTATAATTTAACAAAATTTGACTTCTCAAACACTTGACAATCCTATCTAAAATATAGATATGAACCTGGATCTCGCCAAGAAGAACCGTTTGATATACTGATATTTTATATGATTGTGTGCAGTTTAATTTTGCTTTTTAAAAATGTGGCAACCTCTGCAAAATAAGCTGTTAACTTTTGTCTAGCGACTCGAATGATATGATACCCATACTTTACTATCTCATATAACCTGTGTAATTTCAATTAATTCGGCTTTTCAATCAAGTGGCAACCCTTTTTAAAATATACATAGTTATGAGACTCCAGCTCACAAATACACCTATATTTTAATAATATATCTTACTTTTTTATATTTCAAGCAGTTTGTAACCCCGATAAAAGGTAGCTACGAACCTTCTAATATTTCATACATGTTTATATTTTAATTAAATTTGGCGTTTCTTAAGGTTAGCAGCCCTCTACCAAAAAATCATGCCCAAAACCCTAACGGGGTAGTAACTAATAACCATGCAAAGTTTGAGTTTTTAAACAGGTGGCAACCCGTTATAAATATATTTTTTAAATTAAGCTTCCTTAAGCTTTTTAGTTTGAAACCCATATTGAAAAATTGAATTTAACTTTATTTATTTTTAAACAAGTGGCAACCTTCTTTCTTTTGAAAATTAAGCTGCCGTTTGTTATTTAATTTCGCTCATTACTTTAATTGAATTAAAGCCTTTAACAAGATGGCAACTCCCTTTAAAATTTGCTTATATGGGAAATTATAGAACGAGCTACGTATGTAACTAAGTGGTAAAACTTATTCCAATCTGTCCTGTCGTAATTTAGCAATATGTGATGACACTTGTTTAACTGTATTGAATTGAATTGAAAAACGAAATGTGCGCCTACAGCGCCACCTGTTGAAAAATGTTGGACTTTTATTTTTCCGATCTCACGCGAATCATGTCATTAGATATATTGCAAATGGATACCGCTTTTTGCAGATCTCGTGCAATAAATAGCCGAGCTATTGGCATGAGAGCTATTGCATGCAATGAACTGTCCTTTTTTTGCTTTCACAGCTATATTTCCATTTAAACGAATGTTTTGCGAAGAGAAATCGACATATTTTTCAAACTTTGCAATTTCTAAGTTTTATTTTTTGCAAGAAAAAGCAATTTTTGAAATGAAATCTTATGCGATGGCCAGGTAAAAAATTTCCTCTGCGATAACTGTTCACATGAGTTGACAGTTCTCATGAGATGCCTGATCAAAAGTGGAGACATGGGGTTTCGAACAAACTCTCGGAAGGAAGTAACTAATTCGGTCAGGTGGTTTTAAAGTTTTAAGCATCCGAACAAACCACGATTCAATTTTATATATTCATAAGTATATAGATTTTTGGAAAAACTGAATATTTTATTGATGAAACTTCCTAATCTAGTACTCTAGTACTAATTTATTTTTGGTTTTTGTAGTTGGTGAAGGAGCTGCGCTTGGCCTGTACAGGTGAATGTGCGGCAATGAGCTCGGCATTTGGTTAGGGCGGTCATGGGCTGGTCAGCGGTGGCAATTGCGCACATACTTTCTGTATTATTTTTGATTCTGTTATTCATAAACAAACATACAAACCTATACATATGTATATCTAGATATATACATATATATATAGATACATCAATTTTTTGTACTTTGAGAAGTTGCGTAGCGGCCGGTTCCGCAAGTTTGCCGGATTCTTCATGTGCGCTTCTCTTGCTTGCTGTGCTTAGCTTACCGCCTGCTGGCTGTTATTATGCCAGGATTTGTAGCCGCTATAGTAAAGTTATGTCTTTTATTGTTGTTGTTTTTTAAAGCTTTGTCGTTTTTTTTTTATTGTAACCTCGCGTTTTTTTTTTGTGTTTTTGTAATCGCTTAACTCGAAATTAAAGTGTTATTAATGTTTATTATGGCTGAATGAATTTTAATGGTTTCTGAAGTTATCATTAAAACGCTATAAAAAAATGTAGCAAAAACGGTACAGCGAAACAAAGGAAAATTCATAGCAACACTTTGATTATTATTTTTGCATGTGAACGCTGGTTTCCATTGATGGGTGGTGTGTTGTTAACACGTTCGGTTTGAGAAGGTAATATGACTATATACATACAGACCTTCGTACCTTCTTTGAAGTTTACATTGGTTTGTACAATACATATGCATTTACATACATACCATATGTTTGGATCGGTTAAATATACAGACGCTGATAATATGATTTTTTGTGTTAGTCTACTAACTGTCAGCTCAGAACCAGGAAGAGTTTTGCTTAAATGCTACGCTACTCATGGTGTTCATCCAATGAAAGATAAAATTAGTAGTACTCGTACTTTAAATAATAAGGTTCCTTTGTTAGCATAGGAATAATGGAAACAAGACTTAATCATAATCTTATCACTAAGAAAGTAGAGTGCGTAGAAAGGAGTAGCATAGTGTACAAAAAAGATACAAGTACCAAATGCTTGAGCCACAAAGTCAATGCAAGCATCTAATAAGAAGTATATGGTTAGAAAATTACACAATATAAAATTTTCGGGACTCCCTCTCTTGCAGTTCTTTTGGTTTTTCGACGCAGTAAAAAAAAATAATTATATTGAAACGATTTTCCGTTATCCATTGTCTCTAAACCCAATTAAAAAGAGGATGACAGAAAGTTGTTCCAATATAAATAAATATGTACATACATTTTTTACTTTGTCGAAAAAAACAAAATTAACTGCAAGAGAGAGATAAGAGAATGAAGACAAACCGAACATATCACTATCCATTCCCACAACAAGTACAAAAATTTTGCTGCCGAGCACTGCCAATACATGAAACGTTTCAATAGCAGGTGAGTGCAACCACCACTTTCTTGCCAGTTGCGTAACTTCGTTTATTGTAAAAATACTCATCATAAGCAAACCCCAAACAAAACACTATGACAGTTGTCCCGCTCCCTATGATGAGGGTTATCAGAACAAAGTTACTGCTCCCAAAATGTTTGCGAATGATTTGGATCTGCAAAATATTTGTCCCCAAAAAATTCTTCTGGCGAAACAAATGGTTTGATACCCATATTTTGCTACTTCACTTAACTTTCGTATAATTTAACTAACTTCAGCTTTTCAAACAAGTGGCATCCCTATCCAAAATATATTAATGAGCATTTTCCTCGCCGAAACGTACCCTTTGACATCTACATATATCTTGATATTTCATATAACTTGTGTATAATTTAATAAGATCAGTCTTTTCACACAGGTGGCATCTCTCTCAAAAGTATGTGTATAAACCTTCTCCACGCCGAAAATAACCGCTTGTATTGATATTTCGTATTACTTGTTTATCTTTTAATTAAATTTCACTTCTCAAACAGGTGGCATCTCTCTCCAAAATACATGTATGTATGAATCTTTTCCTTGCCAAAATGAACTGTTTGGCATCAATATCTTGATATCTCATATAATTTTGTGTTATATTTGAATTAAACTCGACTTTTGAAACAAGTGGCAACCCTTACAAAATTTAGCTATGAACCTCCTTTCCAAGACGAACCGCTTGACACCCATATTTCATATAATTTCCGTATAATTGAATTAAGTCTGGCTTTAGAAACAGGTGGAAACCCTCTCCAGCCATCAAACAAAACTTTACGATCTATTCTCAAGTCTAACAGATATACATACGAAATTTCTTAAAAATTGGTCAACCCTTTTCGGTGGAACGATAACAAACACCGCGGCACGAGATTTTCATATAAAAAATTTTAAATATAAAAATATTTAGAGAAATTTTCTCAGCATCGAAATAAATAATACTTGTATACTCTGATTCCGATAAGCTTTTCTCATTTTTCGACCATTGTGCCCGAATATTTGGAATGACAAAAGTCAGTTCGAATTAACTCTGAATCATCGAAAACCCGAAGGAGGAAAAGCGGTTCATACCTTTAGGTTTTTAAAGCGGGCCAAAATGCAGAAGAGCCCTGATATATTAAAACTATTAATCTAAATTTCCTTGTATAACTATACTTATTTTGATAAATCGTAATTTCAAAATTATTTGGATGAAAATACAATTTGTGGGATAAATTAACTAAACTCATTGTTGTCACCATAATTGAACTAAAATATGCAACCACATTATTATTTTGCATGAATAAATAATCTCTACAATTTACAAGTAAGTTCATTAGAAACTCTACACAAATTCGTTGTGACATAATTTAATAACAACAGGACTTCATAAACTTCGATAGCAAATTAAGTTGGACATTCTTCGTACTTGGAATAGAACGGACAGTTAGTTTTCTAGTCGAATACGTTTTAATGACGTTGAATAAAAAAAAAAAACAAGATGTTATCACTGGACACTGGACAGGCAAGCATTTATATAGACATACATATGTATGTACATCTTCTATGTATGTATATGTGTAAGTGTAGATATGTAAACAGGAAAAGGTATCCCAGAGCATTCAAAACAAGCGCCAGCTGCGCTTAAGTTCATACGACAGGTTTATTTGCCAGCGTTTAATATATTCTAATTACGCGCACCAGTGCAAAAATAGCAAGCAAAACAACAACACGTAAAGGCAGTATCTAAGTTCGAGCAACATGGAACTCTTTATATACCCGGCGCATGTTTTTCTTCAGCAGCACGAAAGGGTCAATGAAACTTATGCTTATACTTAAGGAAGGCGAGATTAACACCAAATGAAATGGGAAAACAAGCAGCATAGAGTGAGAGCATACACATTTTATCAAAACTTTGCACTGTCAAGTAATCGCTCAAATTTTTATATTATTAATTATTTGCTGTTAGTTTACGGTTACAGTTTGAGAGTTCTGCTTTATTAGGTACAATAAATATGCCGAACACCAAATTACTGATGACGGCATTAACAATCCCGTGGCCGACCTTGATGGAAGCGCGGCTAAGGGACAACAAAGCCATAGCCGCTGATGGATCACCAGCGGAGCTATTCAGGAATGGTGGCGAAGAACTGAAAAGATTTATGCATGAGCTTATTTCCAGAATATGATTGGACGAATCCAAGCCCGCCAATTGGAATTGAATACCGTGGGATCAGCCTCCTTAACATTTCTTAAAAGGTTCTATCGAGCGTATTGTGTGAAAGACTGAAGCCCACCGTCAACGAACTGAATGATCTGATAGGTTTACCATCGACCAGATATTCACGATATGCCAAATCTTCTAAAAGATCAGAGAAAAAATAATAGACACACACCACCTTTCAGTCCGCTTTAAATCTGCTTTCGACAGCACGAGAAGAAGCCGTGATTTTTGAATTAGGTACCTTGCAAAACTAATATGGATATGTAAGATGACGCTGAACAACACCACCAGCTCAGCCAGAATTGGAAAGGGCCTCTCCGAGCTAACGAAGTTTCAGACGAGGTGACTCTCTATCGCGCGATTTCTTTAACATTATCTTGGAAAATATAGTTCAAACTGCAAAATTAAATCAGCCAGGCACCATTTTTTATAACAGTGTGCAACTGTAGACGATTACAATATTGGCAAAGTAGATCACTTTGTTTATATGGGACCAGCGTCAATACCGATAATAAAGTCAGTCGTGAAATCCAACGAAGACTCGTCAACGCACCCAACGACCTCTATTAGGTCTGTTGTGCATTTCGCTACGGTTTGAAAAGTAAAATAGATGTAATATCAAACCGTTTTGGTGGTGATATTCTTGATTCCGCGTGAGTTCGAATAGATTTAGAAAAGTTTCCGAATCATTTTCATTTCGAGTCGATTATTTTTCCTGCGTTCATATTAGAATAGAAATTTTCTGATACAGATTTATCAAAGTAATTTGATATAGATTGGAGCAATAATGAAATAAATCTTTATAATAATATAAACTTTTAAATATAATAGATTTGGCTCACAAATAACATATTTAAATTTTCATTTCGACTTATAAAAAGTAAAACTTTTCTAACCGACCAAATTTTGTCGGAATCGAAATCAAGAACACCAATCCATTTCGATTCCGAAAAATTTGATCGGAAACTGGTGGTAGCAGAGGAAGAGGAAGAAAACACCAGTTGCAGAAGGGCTTGGTTTCACTTCGGGTCTCTAGTTGGTGCCAGTTAGCAAGCAAAGGAACGACTGTCGTGTTATATTGGAATCGGTTCAAATTGCCTAGGCGGTTATAGTGCCTCACTGAAAGTGAACGTTTTCCAAAGTGTTTTATTGAACGTGCTACTTTATGTAATGAAATTGCTTAGTTGGTTTTTAAAATATCACTTTTCTTCCACTTTGCGAATTTCTATTATGAGGTAAGTAAGCGGGGCCTTTCTTGGATTCTTAAGTTTTTTTCAAATAATGCTTGATATGCCCAACCGAAATGTTTATATTGGTTTTGGAAAAATACCTTAATAGTATCCGATTAGTGCCCCATTTTGAGTTTCGTTACATTTTTTAATCGAGTCATCAGCCAGAAATCCAGGGGGCTTAATTTATTTATCTTTTGATATTGAACTTTATGTTTTGTTTAAATAAAGTCGCAATACCCTCGTGGTCAAGTGCGCTTGGTTATAAAAATTTGAAAGAGCACATCAAGGAACGCTACAATATTTTGCATTCCTGTAAACAATTTCCCACTTGATTAACTTTCGCACAGTAAAAAAAGTCAAACCCATAAAACAGTTTAAGACCGTGTGGAACACGCAAAATTTTATACATACAATCTGCATATATTTTTACAAGTAAGAAAAATACTTCGTGAGTGACCAAACACTCTCAGATTCAAAGTGAATTACATAAATCGCATAATACCTTGAGAACTGTAGTAACCTGACCATGGGTTTAACAATTGGCTGCTTAACCAGGAGGGAGAGTTATGGGAATTTTTACGCTTTGGAAAAAACACTCTCTCCCACTTCGTTGGATTTCAGTACGGATAACTGTGATAAATATATTAAGGTGTGTCTAAGTTCCGTCGACTATCTGTTTTTTTTTTTTGGCAATCGAATTTAAAAGAGGGCAACCCTCACATTTGAGGCATGTAGAGTACACAAGTTGAATTTAAAACAAATCCATCGAGTCCGAAATAAAATAAAATATATACAGACAACTGATTAAAATAATTTAAGCTTGGGGTAGAGTTGTCACCTGTTTGAAAAGTCGACTTAAATTAAGCTATACACAAGTTATAGGAAATATTAAAATATGGTAGTCAAACGGTTCGTCTCGGCGAGGATGAGATTCATAGTTGTATTTTGGAAAGGGATGCCACCTGTTTGAACTGTAAAATTTTATTAAATTATACACGAGTTATATGAAATACTAAAATATGGGAATTGGTATATTTTGAATTTAATTTTACACAAGTATTTAAAATATTTATATATGAGTGCCAAAATATCCGTCTCGGCGAGTGCAAGGTACATACCTTAATTTTTGAGAGGGCACAATACTATACTATAATATTGTTGATACTATCCACACTGGCCAAGTAAGAAGAGAAAGCCCACTGGGATCTACACTGGGCCTGAAGCATTCCACAACAGAATACGTGATGATTGCTCTGACTTGAAGCTAGGTTAGTGAACTTACTATAATTTTTATTATATACGAATCTATACCGCGAATCGAGACAGCGCTTTAGCTGTCACAGTTCTTGCAAACCAACCCCCAAAAAACTGCGTACATTCTTCAAAGCGCGTATTATTCACCCACGATTTGCCGAACTGATTCTGACCTTTTCCCGTCTCTATTCTAACTTCTTACAGAAACTGTTGTGTACTTGAGGAACAACTGATTGCATGACCCGGTACTTGAGAAGAGACCATTGGGGCTAGTGGTCGCAGGCACCCAGCACCTTCAATTGATACTCGCAGCAATTTGAGTTTTAACGAAGAAGTTAATAGAATATTTATATAATTCATATTTTATACCTGAGTATGTTCATTACCAATTCACACTTTCAACAGAATTTGTTCAAAGTAATAGTAGTAGTAATATAAATAGGTATATTTGATGTGTGAACATTTAATTTTTTCATTTCATTTATTATTACCAATATATTAACACAATATGATCAGCGATCTTTTATAGTACAAAAAGTAAGTAGAATTAAAATAAATATAAAATAAAGGAGTTGTTATTATTAAGAAATATTTTATTAAATAAACTAGCTAGTATAGCTATAACGGTTCAGTTTGGTATTTGAATTACAATTGAGCTCATCAAAGTAAAACGTTTTGGAAAGTGTAAAATAACAAAACTCACACAATTTCCCATCCTCATTCGTCATCATTATCATCTAGTTTCTGCGTCATCAGACTATGATATGTACACAGTTTTGTTTTAAATACTGTTTTAAATTCTTCTATGACTTTTCTCATGACATAAACCTTTTGCTCTAAAGATCACTCCTGAACATTCTAAAATAAACTTTGATTTTTTTTAATTCTTTAAAGAAAATTTAAAAACGTTTCTTCTAAAAAAATATTAAAGTTTTTTGTTTACTAACATAACGCATGCACAATGTGGCACAGATTCGAATTTTGCGCTCCTCAGATAGTCCATTTCAGTCAAGCATGCGGACGTACGGTTCACTTCAATAAATTAAAATGAAAAAAGTATGCCGCTATATTATATTGTAAAACTTCTGTGCCTACTCTACAAAGACATATAGAATAAAATATAGGGTGAGGGTTTTATAGACATCCTTTTAAGTTTTTTTTGGTTTTAGCATGAGTGGAAATAGTTGTAGAAATTGTAAACGTAGTAGTAGCATTAATGAAAATAGTAGTAGTAATTAGCATAAGCATTGGAAAAAATAGTAGTAGAAATTTGTAAGAAAAAAAAGTAGTAATAAGTAAAAATAGTAGTAGAAAATAGTAAAAAGAGTAGTAGTAATAAGTAGTAGAATTAGTCAAAATAGTATCAGTAGTAGTCGTAGTGATAGTAGTAGTAATTATTAATAGTGGCAGTTAACAGTAGTAGCAGAAATTGTGGGAGGGCAGTAGTACTAGTAATTAGAACTTGTAGTGGTAGTAATTAAGTAGTAGTAGGAAGTTAGTTGTAGCAGTAGCAATGGTAGTTGTAGTGGTGAACCAGTCCGTACTACGGAAAGATCCTCAAATGGTCCCGAAATATCTAGACCGAAAATGGTGAAGAATCGGTCCAAAGCGACATATGAATGTAGGGACTGATGGACATACATACATAGTACATTTGCATTGATATGTCGCTACCTCAGTATGTATGCTGGTTTTTTTTCTCATTTAAGCGCCAAGTCGTTTCCTCGTGACGTGACTTACGTGACGCGATTCTGACGCGGCTTGCGTGACGCGATGTAAAAATCATGTGCACTAAATGGTCCAGCTCCCTTTCGCCGCAGGCCCCCACCAGCTAGGGTTCGGTCCTGACTGATTCTATTGGTAGTACAGTAAAATTTAACGAGAACTGAAAGACCCCTTGCCACAAAACTCTTAAATGCCGTTTTTGGGTTTTTTATTGGGTATAATAGCAAATTAAATAAAACCTTGTAACACCGCGAACTATCGCGCGTCTTACTTCGTCAACAGCAGCTCATAGCACATTCGATCATTTGCCTTTTGGTCAGGCCGATCTACAAGTACTCGTAACTAGATGTACGCTAGCGGAAAACCTACTTGTGCACCAACACATGCCCACACACACACACTTATAGTGAGTACAACTTGAAATGCATATTTTTTTAAACAGTATCTTGATGGCATTTTTAATATACATATATGTAGTAAGCGGAAAACCGTTGCAATGCCGGTTCGCGCGCCAAATTGCAATCAGTTTGGCAACGCGCGATGAGGTGCGGGGCAGCTATCATGCGGCTGTATGCGCAGCTTTTTTCTTTTTTGCAATAAATAACAATTGCCTAGTATGTAAATATGTAGATGTGTTCGAGCGCGCGCGCATGGTTTAGGGCTCTAAAAGATTGAAACCTGCTGGACACCCTAGCGAATGCGCTAAGCGCAAGACGGTGACTTTCCATTGCCAATCTATGGATGCAGGTAACTTCAAGCTGCGCGCAACCGTCGCGCTATCTGTTCTTGCGCGCTCACACGCTCGTTTGCTGCGCCTACGTAGATATGCATGTATGCCCATATGAAGGTATAGATGTGTGTGTGCACATGCGCGAACTTCTGATTAACGCATTTTTCATTCGCCATTTATGGGCTGTTGTCGCCGCGATTTCTTTCACCATAGGTGCCCAAGAACCTTTACTGCTCGTACATTGGCCTAATCCTGCTGCGCCGCATGCGCATACAAGTGCTTGGTATGAGGAGGAGGAGGAGCGCTACTTGGACGCCTGCCGCCTGACGCCTGACGCCTGCCGTCCGCTGCCTTGTCGTCATCGCCGTCGCCGTCGTAGTCGATCCACTTTGCTGGGTTGTGGTGTGGCGCATTCGGCACTAGGAACTAGGAGCTGGTAGTGGACAAACCTGATATTGATAACGGCTCATTGTGGCATCATGGAATTGCTAAGCCAATGCGGCAGCAAAGTGCTGTTACTCGTCGGCTCGTCTCCAAGAAGTGACTGCAGCTGCTGCTGCTACAGCGGAATGGCATCTGTAACTGCCGCGCATTGCCTTGGTTGCCATTGGTTTGTGCTAAACGTGGGGGCAACGGCGTTCTAGCTGCTTGATAGTTTCTGGTGTGGTGAATGTGCAACAATTACAGCAACAGCAACAACAACAGCAGCAGCAACGAGTTGACTACAACTAACTATCCTGATTCTAATGCCTTTGGTTGCGAGGGACAAAACGCGTTTTGCTTAACTTGCCACAAATGTTGCATGCATGCATACGCCTGCCACGCCGCCTATTTATTTTACCTAACATTGGCTTTGCTATTGTTATTGCTCCTATAGCTGTTGTTACTTTTGTTGTAGAATTCCAGTTTGTGCGGCTTAAACAATCATAGGTATTTTACGACCGCTTGCTGGTTGTGGCGTGTCATGGCTGCTGGGCGAGGAGAAGTGAGGCGAAGTGAGACGCGGCAAGCCGTTGCATGGTGCTACAAGGTAAGGCACCTGAGCACAGGTGGCATGTTGCCTCAGGTGCAACCAAATCGTATGGTGCACGTATGCGCGTTTATGCGCCGTATCAAGACGCTGTGTGGTGGTAGTGTCAGTATCAGTGTTGTTGTTGTTGTTCTTGTTCTTGTTGTTATTGTTTATGGTGCCGCTGCATTATTGCATCATTGCCACATATCCAGTTTGTCTCCTTCCATTGCCAAGTTTCAGCCGGGCTTTGCAATTATTTTGTAGATCTTTTGCAAAATTAGCAGCTGGCCCACAATCAAAGCGGCAGCCAACCCACAGCGCTCCGCTGCCTTTTATAAGCCACATAATTTTGCCCGCGCCCCGTGAATGTCCACAGCGCGATGGATTGCGCCTATCCAACACCGCCCTCCCACCTCTCTCATACATTCCGTTTGTACACTGCGCACTTCAAAAGGTTAACGTCCACTGCCATCCATCCAGTCAGCGATCCATCTGTGTACTCTTATATAACATTGCAAGCAAGCAGTTAGAGGCAGGCGGGTAGGTAGAAAGGCAGGGAGGCAGGAAGGCTGGAAGGCAGAAGATCGCCACCAAGCGTCGTCCATAGCCTCCACTATTACCTTGGACATGCCACAACAAATCAGGAACTTGATTCTAATTGTGAATTTTTGCAAATGTTTAATTGCCGCGCTCGCAGCTAATTCAAAACCATTGCTGTACTTTTGTGGCTGTGAGCTTCCTTGTTTCTACCAATGTCGGCTTTAATTTCTTTAATCCCTGCATTCTTTCTTCCATTTCTTTAACTTTGAGACAGCATTTGGTTATACGAGTATTCCTTTTGTGCATTTAATTAGGGAGAATTGCAATTTGATTGCTAATACATACTACTTATGCGAATGTGTGTTTGTATGTGTGTGTGTGTTTATGTTTTTGATTATAGAATGCATTTTTCGCAAATTGATATTTGTACGAGCTTCTGAAAGCGCATTTCATATACTTACATATCCGTAAGTATACTTGACAAGGAATGACGGAAAATCGTTCCAATATACATCAACTTTTCACCCTATCGAAAAAACAGAAGATCAAAAAGAAAACATATTTCAGTTAATCGAAATTTTGTCAAATCTTGGCATATGCAATCAGACCTGAAGTCCGTCACATCATCCACCTCTAGGCTCGTTGACACAAAAGTGTACCAGCGACGCCTTAAGCCATCTGCACGTAGCTAGACTTTTGCATAATAATTATTTGGTCGTTGAGTTTAAGAAAAGTCATCCCAATTTTGATAAGAATTATACAAGTCTTTCGATAATAAATATGATATTTATTATTATAAAAGTCTCACAAATAAAAGTCTTTGAAGACTTGAAAATACTTTCCTCACTGATAACTGTTTTGAAAAAACTTTTATAACATAATCCTTTGAATAAAGTTATATAATACTCAAAAAAAATCTTATTGTAATAATTATTGATTAACTTTTCCTCTTTTGTCTTATAATAGTTATGTCTCTGATTTGAACCCTTCTTCTACTTTTTTGATGTACAAATTTTGGTAGGCCATAAAAAATTTCTAGACGCACTTTCAGAAAATAGATAAGTATACCTTTTTAGCAAATTTATTTTGTTTCATCACAGCACACTGACGGCCGGGACAGGGAGCACAGTACCACGTATCTAATAGGATAGATTCAATTAAAATAATGAACGGAAATGAATTTTGCGTTATGTGTATCAAATGAAAGAGGCCTAATAAAACTTTATATGTTCAGATGTTTGAAAAAATGGTTGCCACCTGTTTAAATGCAAATTAAGTTCAATTAAAAAATAAATGACATCTCACAATATGAGTGTCACACTAAAAGTTTTTATTTCAAATATACCTTTAGTGAGGGTTTCCACTTATTTAAAAAGCTAATTATAATAATAAGTAAAATCAAATATTGGCATATGGGTCTCAAATCAAGTAGGTTTTATACTGAAAATACTTTTGAATGTGGATTGCCACTTAGTTAAAGGAGTAAACTAAATGAAATTATTTATTTAAAGTACAAGGAAGTATCGCATCATGGAATTCAACGGAAGAAGGCATAAAAAATTAATCATTAAAATGTATTTAAAGAGTATTGCCACCTATTTGAAAATAGTATTTAATTTCCAACCTTGACTTTGAAATATATCAGGTTTGTAATGCGTTTATGCCCCAACATCTATCAAGTGGGTTGCCACCTGCTAAATCAATTCAAGGTATTTGAATTTCTACTACACTGAGGTCAAACGAAAAAGGACTAAGAAATGTCTAGGCAAAATTAATATGGAAAATATATTTGTACAGGGTTGCCACCTGTTTAAATTATTCAAATTTAACTAAATTTAAATGATAAATGAAGAATTACTAAATGGTTTGAACTAATAGAGGCTTGGGAAAAATGTTGAGGGTTCTCGGAAAAATGTTGAGAGGTTGCCAGTTGTTCGAACGAAAGCGAGATCGTACAGAAAGCATGTCACTCATGTTTGCGTGGTTTTTGTTTGTTTTCGCATTAATTATGCAACGAAAATGCTGATAATTTTATACACACATATAACTAACGCTAATATAGTTATTTTTGAAGTAAAACTTCTTTAGTGGCAGTGATTTTTTACATCGCGTAACGAAAGTCGCGTCAGAATCGTATAAAGAAGTCGCGTCAGAATCGCCTTACTAATTTCTACCACTGTATTTACTAATTTGAACCACTACTAATACTAATGCTAGTTCTAATTTCTACCACTATTTTTACTAATTTCTTCCACTATTTTACTCACTTCTACCACTATTTTTACTAATGGTACTACTTATTTTTATTAATGCTACTACTAACTACTACCACTATTTTTTCCAATTTTTACTAATTTCATCCACTGCTGTTACTAATTTCTCCGTCTATTTTAACTACTTCATTCCACTAGTTTACTAATTTCTTCCACAATTTTACTAATTTCTACAACTATTTTTATTAATGTTACTATTAATTTCTACCACTATTACTAATTTCTTCCACTGCTTTTATTAAATTCTGCGACTATTTTTACTAATTTCTTCCACTAATTTTTCTAATTTGTACCTCAACTTCACAATTCTACCACTATTTTTACTAATGCTACCACTAATTACGACTACTACTTTTATTAATTTCCCCTGCCACATTTATAATATGCAAACAAATTAAAGTTTCAGTTCTTGCATCGTAATAAAACCAAGTGTTGAAAAATATTTTGAAAAATTGCTGTATTAAAATATAATGAAAGCAACATTAAATGCGCCCATTTGCAACTTAGTATTTTGAAAAGCAGAATTTTCTAGTGCAGAATTTTGAGTATCAAATTCTGTACTTACCGAATTTCGATACCAACCCGAATTTATTTCATTACTTCCATTTCGCTATATAAATGCATTAATTTTAGATCAACCTTCAATTCAAATAATAGCTTTTTTATCTTTCTATACTCTTGTTAAATTTAAGCTAAGCATATCAAATTTATCTTTTTTTTTAATGCATCTTGATCACCTTCACAGGTGTACGTATCATGTATTTCGATTTCCACTACGAAAGCGATCATAAAACTCCAAATAAATGTACACATAAATTCACTTGAACTATAAAAGTCCAACGCTTACTTAGATTTGAAAGATTTGTGACTCTTTTATGGCGCCCTTGATACGACACCAAAAATATATAAATATGTTTGCAAATTTTATCGCAAATTTTTTTTTTTTTTAATGTAGTTGTTATTGTATTTGTTTTTATAGTTATACACTTTAATTTGCCAAAATTTTGCGAATTACTAATTAAGCTTTCGCTTTGCATTTTTATGTATGCCGATTGCCATCCATTTTTAGGATGTATAACATTCGCATAAATCTGCATATGTATGGGTATGGAGTAAATATTTAATTATTTGAATTTGTGCGAATTCGCATACGAAGTTATTTGTGAATTTATTGGTTGACCGTGTTTTTTTTTTTATTTTTTATTTTTTTTTTGTAATTTATGTATATACTCAATCGCTGATATAGCAAACCCCACCTGCATTTGTCTAGTTTAGGTAGTTACTCAATTACTTCACATTGTGCAAAGTAAAATTTGACTCAACTCCCTGAGAATGGTAAGCAAAACAAAAACAAAACAAAGCAATTTAAGAATAACTAGTAAATCCGGAAGTATGCATTCATTGTCAAGTTTCGGTGCTCTCACATAATTCTACATAGCACATAAATATGCATAAACCAAGTAAATATATATATACATATGCACATATGTTTACTATATCTGTTTTTATTATCCATTTATTAACTTGCGATTTTTTGCATTGTATCGCTGTCATCCAAATAAAGTTGGATGTTAAGTTTGCCGGATTGTTGCATCGCACTTTTTTGTTTCATTGCTTTGAAAACTTCATGAATACGAATAGCTGAGAATGGCCTTGGTCGATAAAGTTAAGTCGTAGATATTTAACTACATATTTTAAGTAGCTCCATAATTATTTGAGAATGCCGGTTTTCGAGACAAATTCTCGAATTAATTACATCATAGTGTGTATCCGATTTTAAAGTAACCATTTCCAGTTCGTGAATAAAACAATAAATATTAAGCAGTTTTGGGAAGTTAGTTTTTCAATAAATTTACAAATTTTTCTTCAGTGGGTTTGGCTTCATATAAAATGCGTATTTAATTCATGTATATATTTTTTTTATATTTTTTTTTATACAAATAAATATATGCTTTTACACGCGGTTTTGCTCGCACCGCATTCAGTTCAACGTTATGAGTTCGAATTTATTTAACAGAAAAGGTATAAAATAGTTTCACCAGAGTTAATAGGTTCGATTAGATTTAGGTGGCAGCTGGCAGTGGGCCCGTAATTGGGCCCGTTGTGATACCACTTGGAACCAGATTTTTACCCCTGAGTCTCATTAAACCAGTTAGCCGAATCGACGAATTGATTAGCAGCTGTCGTGTTTTCACTTCTGCAAACCGCATTTAGGCTATTTAAAATCCCCGCAGCCCAGGAACTTCTGTCGCCGGCAACGAGGTGCGGGACAATCGCATATTAAATGCCTTATGGTTTCTGACTCTTCCTTGTCATAGCAGCTTCTACAAAAATCTTTGTTGGGGGACTCCTATTCGTACGGCGTGTCTCCCTATAGTGATATGCCCTGTGAGTACTCCCATAGCTAGGGATAATCCTCTCCTACTTAGCGAGAGGAGTTCTTGGGATTTTCTATTGTCCTATTTCGCCACATAAGTTTGGATGTGTTGCTGCAAGCCCCGCTGCGTTTCCACAGTATACTTGCTTCTTTGAGGAAGAAATCCCTAATCTCGAGCTTACAGAAAGCGAGCGGCATGGCCAACCTCGTACAGGCCGGTGAAAGAGATGCGGAAGTGCCCCATCTTGCGAGCTCATCTGCCTTCTCGTTACCTGGTATGTTACAGTGTCGCGGTACCCACACTAGATGAAAATCGAACTACTACGAGTACTCTGCCATCACGTTGCGTGATCTGCGGCAGTTCGGTACTGTCTCCGAATGTATCGCGGCCGAGTCAAGGGCTTTCAGGGCAGCTTGACTGTTTGTGTTGATATAAACTTTGTTTGTCGTAATCTCAACCGATTCTAAGATCTTTACTGCTTTAGGTATTGCCGCTAGTTCGACTTGGAAGATACTACAGTGGTCCAGAAGGCGAAATGACGTTTTTGTCCTTAGTTGTTCAGACTAAACGTCCCCACCAACTCTGTCTTCCAGCTTCGATCCGTCAGTAGAGAGTCGTAGGGAGTCTTTAGATACTGGAACCCCATCTGTTCATGACCCCCTGCTTGGTATTGATACGCGATATTCTTTGGTGAAAGTTAGCCTTGGCATACAGTAATCCATTATGGTTGGCAGTTCGTGGGTTTTAAGAATAGTAATATGACTAACTACTACTATTTGAATTCCAGCTTTTAAGATGTTGCAGCCTTAGAGCGGCGTTAACAGTGGCCTGCTTTCTCAGGTAGGATCCCCCACTAATACTTATAAGAGCCGTTCTCTGCACTTTTTCTAGAACAAGGATTGCTGATTTCTTTTCTAGAATACGTCACCATACCACCATACCACCATTTAAAAATTATATTTTTTCTAAAGGTTATAGAGACTGTTACCTAACCAGCAAATTTGGGTCACGCTTGTACGATAGCACCCTAAACACCTTCATTTTTTTAAGATCACATAATCAATACAATTAACGAAAAGTAATTTGCTAGAATATTTCAACACAATTAAATACTGTACTTATCTTTGACCAACGTACATTTTTTGATAGTCAGAATCTTGATAAAATCAGTTTTGACACATAAATGGTTTCAATCCTTTCTATTCAACATTTGATTATCCAACATTGGATAACCCTCGGAATTAAAGTTAATCTATGTCGATCTCAAACAGTAATTTAAAATAATTTAAAAGAACTGCAAAAAAATAATTTTGTACTTACGGTACAAAAGCTTTATTACAAAAAATATAGAAAACTTAAATTTGTAAATTTTTATTTGTTGTTTATTTATAAAAAATATATTTGTTGTCTTCTGTATTATGGTAATTACTAAAAATAATATTTATTTCTGTTCAGCTTATCACATTCTTCCATTTGTTACATTAATTAAAAATCAATTTTAATTTCGACACAGTCCCGGTGTTACTTAATATAATCCCGAAAATTCTACAATCAGTAAAATCCCAATAACTGAAATCCGTACATAGTTACATATATAGATTTAAAAAAAATCTTTATTAAATTCTTTTTTAAATTTTGCAGAAATGACAACTCTTTTATTAAATTTGTTTCAATTTTTTCGAGGCTAAGTTACCCAAATCGCTATCAGTTCAAACCCGCATTGTTATGCTGTATTTTGCTAAACAATTTTTTTGTTGAAATTCAACTCTTTATACATGTGGCAACCTCTTTACAAATTTTTTTCGAATAAAGCTTGCTTAAAACTTTTTAAATTAACACCACTGAAGTAGAATTGCAATTAGCTAAACAATTAAATTGAACCAACGTTTCTAAATGATGGGAACACCTTCATTGTATTCGAAATAAAATTGTGATTCTAAACCGTTTCTACGAAAAATGACTTCCAACAAATAAATATTTTGAGAAAATATATGTATATATAAATATGCTATGCCCGAGATTGCCGTCCAGTTCCCAGTAAATGCTGCAGATTACCAATTTTTTTTTTTAAATAAAAATGCCAATGTACAATTCAGAATTTTCATGTTTTGTGAAAGCCAAATAAGCAATATTTTAATAATTATTAATGATATTTTACTCAAATTTGTTATAAAGTAGTGCGCTAGAGAATGGAACACATGGTAAAATTTGTGGGGAAAAATGGTCGTATAACCGTCCACTTTAGAGCGAAAAGGTAGGTACATATATCTCGGAAACTATGTCACCACACGCCATCAAATTTGGTACATATTTGGGTGAATTTTAAGTCAGTAAGCAAAAATTGTAAAATCGGACAGAAACCACGCCCACCTTTTATGTAACGAAAATTTACAGCCAATCGAAATATTCAATAATTTACTAAATCATGGCGCAAAATTTTTTAACAGAATTTAATTAGGCAGGGAAAAACTTATGAAACAAAAATTTTTTGAAAATGGGTGTGGTACATTAAAATCATACTAAGTACTTTTTTTAATCAATAAAGGTCATTTAAGTTTTCAAAATATTATTATACAAGCGTTGCTTTGCTACGTCAATAAAGATAGATGTATTTTTGTTTTTAATTTAACAGATATTTTATTACAGTGCATTTGGGTGTACAATATTTTTTTAAACTTTGATCTTAAAACAAAGGGTATCTAACAAATATCATATGTACTTCTATACGTCAAATAGCTGGAAAAATATAGTGAATAGCAAATTACTCTTAAATGGCGACATGGTATTGCAAACAAGTGATGTTTATTTAAATTAAAACCATTTTGTACTTGTTGTAGTTCAGTTTTAGTATAGATATGTAGATAAATATTTTGTGTGTTTCGCTCTTTCATAAAGAAGTCAATATATTATTTATTTTATATTTTAACACATGAATTTTGACTATAGAAAATGTATTCCTATTGGCAATAGGACATCACTCTGATTGAAACAATCAATTTTTTTTAATATACTATTGGCAATATGATAGCAGTATGCCATACTCATGTAAATATTTCAAGTATATTTCTAACGAGTTTAGCTTTGCACGGCAGGTCACGATAATAATAACAATAGCAATGTAGAAAAAAAATCATTTTAATATCCTTACTCTGAAACACTTTCTCTCATTTTTAATAAGAATATCCAATTTGGCTTGGTCTAATCGATAGTAAATTTATTCGAATTCGAACAATTGGTAAATTAAAATTACTAAGCTTTCGAAAAGAACTACCTTTCGTGTCGATGTACAGAATAAGGGCCTATAACAGTGTGCGTAAATAAAGTTTGATGATTTCATATCAGTACAATTCGAACAATAACTGAGTACTAATACTAACGTAATTATTTATATTTGCTTAAAATCATAATGATAAACTTTTTCCGCACACTTCCGAAATTTTTTCGCTTCAATATTTTATAACTATATTTATAAACACACCTAAAAACAATGTTGCTGTAAAAATACACACATGCCCATACATACGCACATACAAATTTCTTAGTTACGCAAAATCTATTTTTAGAGACAATTTGCGAAATTTCTGCCCAAAAATTTATAGCTTTTGCTAATTACCACGCTTGCTACTGTAACAAGAAAAAAAACCAACGCGAGAGAATAGGTAAAGAAAGCACGCATCGTCATATCTATGTACATACATATGTACATACTTATCGATTTGCATGGTAATATGCTATTCTTTGAATCAGTGATTTAATATGTTATGGATGTGCATATCTACATTTGTTGTTTGTGCGTTCCTAGATGCTAAATGGCCGCCTTATTAAATGCACGTGTTCGCAAATTTGTACACAAATCGCAAAATCTATTGCTACCAATTATTGTGCGTGAATATGTTTATTAGGACGGGTCAGCGCTCATAACAAAAATTTGTGTGATAAACTTTAATACTATGGTAACATGAATTTTTTGCGGATTTTTATGTTGTAATAATTTCCGCTTTAGGTTAGGTAAGGTTGAAGTGACCGCCAGATTATTTACAGTTAGACCACTAAAGAGGCACGTTGTAAAACCACTTGGATCCCCAATCTCTTATATTTAACCCAAAGCTTATGATTTTAGTTCACGATAGTTATCTAATCGATTACTTGTGTTCGGTAATCATAATGATTGAACCAATACCTGTTACAATAGGAAATAATCAAAGCAAAAATAATCTAATTTGAAAGAAAATCAAAATATACTATAATAATCTAGTAATTTAATACTGTAACAAGTTTTGTATACTCACAGCATGGAAGACTTTCTATCTCCAAACAAAGAAGATATAATAAACCTGATTCACTTTACAGTAATTTAAGTTACTCAAAGACGGGAGTAGAAGTTTGGAAGAACCATGAACTATTTAAAGGTGCTGTCATTTTATTCAATACTCAGTTTTTTTTTTTTGTTTTTGCTGGACTATAAATACGCTTAGGCGCCATATTTTAACGGGCATTCCTTTCGAAAATTTGGTATTGTTAAAAGCGAATGCTAGCCATTTAATAAAATTGTTTAATTTTCTTAAATCAAACAAAATTAACAAAAGTCTTTTGATTATTTCTGATTTTTCATTTCAATAGCTATAAATACATATTTTTTGGATTATTTTTAAGAGTAATTTGATTGGTAACACAGTGCTACAAAACCAAAAAGAAAATGCACATAATTTTTAAGTGGCCGAGTGGAGATCATAAATCTGGTCGAATGGTCTTAAGTTCTCAACGTCTTCCTACAAAACCAATTTCGCATGACTTGGTCTACAAAACACACTTTATTTTTTTTTTTTTTTTTATAGAAATTACAGGTTTTAATATAACTTTTGAAAAAAGAATGTTGGCACTTTTTAAACCAATAATGACTGTTGTGAAAATATTTTGGATTATGTGGAGATATTTAATTCAATATTTATACGGCTAACACAATTTTTGAAATTTAAAGGACCTGGTATTTTGCTGATTTTTCAACATATTTTTTAATATTAAAATTTTTTTCCTTACCTCAAATATCGTAATTTTTTCCACAACATCACTTTTCGACATATTTGAAAAACAAATTTGTAAGATCTGGAAAATAGTAAAAATGAAATGAATTTCATCCTGCCATTGAATTGCTATGCCTGTTAAGTCTATGAAAATCAGAAACTTGCAGTAACTAAATGATATGACGGTATCTACAACATTTGCATAACCAAACAATCTTTTGGTTATTCACAATACATCTACATGCAAGTATTGAAAAAAGTGTCTCAACAAATGAAAGATATTTTAAAACAGATTGCCAAAATTGCCATTAAAGGATTAAAGAAATATAAAGTTTTCCACATAATTGACTTTTCCAAAGCATTTATGTAGTTTTTAACCGTTATATTAATATAGTTTAAATCGCGTGAAAAATTCTTCATATATTAATTCCCATTTGGTAGTGAGGGGTGATTTTAGGGATTTTACACGCTTTCAACCTTTTTCGCAGTCGACGTTTGCTTCTTATATAAACAGTTGAAAATATTTCACCAATATTATTTTTTAATCTAACTGATTTTCATACCTTTATATTTAGGTTTTTATCAAACGTTAGCATTCAATGAATCTATTGAGTTAATGCAGATGGAACTTTGGATCTGACACATCATGATTATCTTGTCATTAACTTACGGGCGTGTTTGCTATAAAAAATTCCCTCCACTATATTTAGAACTTTTTTCGATATTATTTGATCTGATTTTATATTTTTTAGTTAGAGGGGTTGTTTGCTTTAACCCTCAACTGATTCAAAAGGGAATTACACATTGTTTAGTTTCTTTCTATCTATATAAGTAAATATATTTAGTTTTATTTAATTATTAATTTATTCTTTATTTAACGTTTTATAAAATATGTGGTGTAGTAAGATTAATATTTCCCTAATTTACAGACTGAAGTCTCTTCAGCTTAGCTTGTAGCCTTCTTATCCTTTTCGGTGCAAATTCATTTTGTGTTGCTAAAGTTGTCACAAAGTGTCCCGTTTCCTTAAGGCAGATTTCCCTTATAGCGAGCCTGCAGTTAGTGAACGGTATGCCTAAGCCCTTATAGAATGGCGAAAGTAAATCCTGATCCTATCGAGTGAGTCCCAATTTAGATTCTGCTAGTGTTCTCAGTTTTACGCGTTATCAATTAAGGGAAATGGTAAGAAAGGAATCTATAAGACATCCACCTCTCGGTGGCGTCACAATTGCCCTAGCGGTCTAAGGACCGTTTTCTCGACTGCTTGTTAATGTAAACCTTACACAACTGGCAGATAAATTTGTCGAAGAGATAAATTCGGTTTTATTTTCTCAATATCCTGTTAAATATTCATTTAACTCTAGTAAGTAGTTGGCAGCACTGCAGAACAGAACAAAAGAAAAAGTCAAAATCAGCTGTTTAAATATAAAAAACCAGGAATCTAGTGTTGGAAATATTTTCAATTAAAAAACATGCTTGTGCACATAGGCACAAAATATATGTAAAAAGGGAACTTCCGACGAGGGCATTATAAAGAAATACCTCAAATGAAGAAATATAAAAATAGTCAATCAGCTATTTTATAATTACAAACAAAACAGATGGATTTGTCGAAGCGATAAATGTTGTCGGTCTAAGGAACATAGCAGGGTACTTGATAAAACGAAAATGTGATCGATGGAACTACCTTAATGTATATTCGAATGATTTTCCGTCATACCTTGTCAAGTTCGATCCACAACTTTTCACCCTGTCGGCAAAACAGAAGATAAAGATGTAGCTTAAGTTTATGATTTTTGAGAAATATTTGTAACTTGCAAAAGCCTGGCAAATAATTTATTGCACTTTGGTTCTTAATAAAAACAAATAAGAAAAGAAGCAGGGATTTGATTATTTTTATACCGTGGTGATAAAACTAAAAGCTCTTTTCGCGACCTAGCCTATTGTTCGTGCATATACATACGTAGTTCTTATTAACCAGATCCATGGCAGACAATATGGTTTCTTTCTTTCCTGCCATTCATGCAAACAGCTACCACACAATCGCAACTCTCACCCATAGCCCCACCACTTACGCCCCCACCCAACAGCCCATAGCGCGAGTGGTACTCATCTAAGCGCACGCGTTCAAAACAAAAACTTATAGCACATATTTGTTTACCTACGCAAAATCTTAAACAAATATACATACTTGCGATCCTACTTCGAATTCGGCACAAAATCGCAGGTTTTCTTGCACTTATTATTTAAGTTTTGTTTTTTTTTTTAGTTTTGTTTAGCATATTTGCAATAATGTTGTACCTGTTATAGAATTTTATATTTTTTGCATTTGTTGTTGCTTATAGGATTTTTTGTAGTTTTTGTACCGCAGCGATGATTTGCTCATCAAAATTGGGATAATGGAATTGTTTACTCTGACACTAAAACCTAAAAATTAACGTATGGCTGAAGTTTTTGGTTTTTGTAATGGTGTCGAATGTTGGCTAAGTAGATGTCGAAATTGTTCCTTGAATGAGGGAAGAGAAGGAAATGAGTACTCCCCTTTCGAAAAAGTGTATTTATTTGTGTTTGTTTGTATGTAAAATGATTAATAAGAGTGCACTGAGTTCAGGATACAATGAAGAATGCGGCGGCCTGCTCATCTGGTTATTATTCGTAGTTGCTTGATTTAGGGATGATTTTTTCTAAACGATATTACTTATATAATGTGACAAAACCCGAAGCCAGCTGATAAAAGTCGTTAAGAATAGGTTATTGAATCACACATTCGTTATTGCAAACGAAAAATAGTGTCGACAAAAAGTGCGATTGTCGGATGGTTGAAAGTTAGTGAATCGCGCTACAGACGTCGTGGCTATTTAAAATTAAGAAAAACAAATAAAACAGAGTTAGTTCGTAGTTCGAGGTATTTAAACATTTTGTATAAATCGTTTTAATAAGTTGGGTTCATTTGATATAGCACTTCAAAAAGAGTCCATCAAAGGTCCACATCATTTTTATATATCGGAACTATCAAGAAGTAGCATTAAATTGTGTGCCACTCTTGTGCAATCTTCACAGCAATAAAACCATATTCATATGTATTTATTCTCTATTGAAATTTGACAAGTGAGCAACTCAAATACGTTTATTTTGTATCTATTATCTACTCTCCTTTCAATGTCATAACCAAGGCGAATTTATAGCAGGTGATGTTGAGAGCACATCAATAAAAATGTACACTAACAAATTGTATGCGAAATGACAGTGAGAATCGGTGAGAATTACAACAAACACATAGTTTTGACATTTAGCTCGGCAAGCGAATTCACTCACCTGCATTCTCAACACCACCTTATATGAATTCGCCTTGGACAAGGCAATTCAGAACAAAAGGCGTGCAGCCTTTCATGTAGATGAAATGGTATTATGACTTTGGTCTGATGTTTGTTGGTATTCGTATTAGAACAAAAGGAGGTGCATAGGTCGATAAAAATGTATACCAAAATAATTAGAACGACGAGCTGCATCAATTTAGCTATGTCCGTCAAGCTTCTGTTTCAACGAAAGTTCCTCGTTTGTAGAGTAATATATTAATCATCTATTGGAACCGGCTAGATCGGAGCACTATAATATAAAGCTCTCATACAAATGATTTTTCGGATATGAGATTTTGCTTGGAACTCCTTTATTTAGGCAGATAAGAGTACTTCGAAAATTCGGATATGAGATCTTGCGTTATACTATTAGCGTTATCAATTATGTATAACCTACTGAATGGAAACAGCTGAACATTCCAAAAATGATTTGCAAATAGAGGTATATCGTGAAGAAAAATTATCCAGGGAATTCTCAGGAAAGAAAGTGTTGCCCCAATAAGTTTTAAATACACAATTTTAACAAGTGCACTATGGTCAAAAAGCCGATATTTTTGGAGTAAGGAAATATTTCTTATATTTGTAAATTAAAAACTATTTTCATAATGAAAATCGCTAAATTACGAATAATATTTCTCAAAAAAACATCTTCGTGCAACCCCTTCTATTGTCAAACCTTTTGGATTAGCGAAAGAACTAAAATTCTAAGGACGTCATTAGAAATTAAATTAGACAGCCATTTAATTTAAAAAATTACATTTTCGAGCTTATTCCATATTTATTTATTTTTATTTATTATTCTTGGTTCTAAAACTTTGCAAAGTGAAATAGTCAAAAATATCTGAATAAAGACAATTTCATGAGCATAAATTTTATGCGCAATCGGACAAAAAATTCTAAAGTTTTTTGCAAATTCAATAAAACCAAGCAATGTTCATATTTCGAATAGAACCTTCGTAAACGGAGAATCGATTTAGAACACCGTAACATTTTGGAATTTACAATTGATAAAATTGAACATTTTTCATATTGATTTTGGCCTACTGATTCTGAAAATGATTCGAACATTTTTCTAGCACGTCTACGAGTACATTTTGATATGCTTGATGCTCAAAGTCTTTCATGGTTTTGCCCCATCAAAAGTTGACCTCTTCTCAATTTCTTCCTACACGTTTTTACGAATCACTAGTTTGAAAACTGATCTAAACTTCACATAAAATTACGCTACTTATTGTGTCCAAAACATTAAAATTTGTATTGATTTTCTCACTGTTAGAGCTAGTTTCATGCAAGATATGGTCTAAAAATCTAAGAAATTTCATGCTTTTTTTCATTTTTTGGCAATCTTTTCTGAACCCAAAAAAAAAAAATAGAGACTTCATGGAAATCTTTGGGAGCCATTTTCAGAATAGGGAAATGAAATCCCTATAAACCGTGATATTCATCAAATGTTGCACTGAAAAATTTAATGTAGCAAAAAATTTATATTAGCCTCTTTTATTTAATTTATAAAAAACTTTTACATTTTTCGTCCGATATAGTTACATATTCGGTTACATTTTCATAATAAATTTGTCTTTGATTGAGCCATTTTTAATTAAGTCTATTTTTACAAAGTTTATCAGCTAAACAGAATGGATCAAATTTCCAAAAGATCGAAAATATTATTTTTTAATTTAAACTCCTCTAACTCAAAATGTAGTTGAATTTACTTTTTTTAGTGATGTCCATAGAGGACTAATTTTATTTGATATTCTGGAGGTAAGTAAAAAGTGAATAGTTTTACTTTGACTTTTTCGGCTTTTCTTATCGCCAAACCATCTTTTGCTTTTTATGATATCTGACATAAATTTGTAGACAAATAAATTTGTACATTGTATTCATAATTTGACAGAACCTACTATATCGGGGCATATAAGGCTTCCGTAAAGCTGATCGTTCTGATATGAGGTTTTGGATTATAACTACTACAATGAAGCAGCTAATAACAAGAAATTCGTCGCTGCTTTCACTTACGGTGAACAAAAAGTGTCATTGAATACCATCAAGATCGGGTTAAAAAATTTGAGGAATGGAACAAGGAATTATTAAATATTTTTAGTTCGTTTTAAAATGTTTTCGTTAAAAAAAACATTGTTTTGTAATCATCCTGGCAATTTTTGCTAGTTCAACAACGTTCGTTTTCTCTGGGGCTCACTGACACCAATAAAAAGCTTCAAGTGAGACCTATGTACTACCCCTTCACTTGGTCTTTCCAGCACAGACGAGGTTATAAAGGAAATGATGAAAATTGAGATTAATGCACCGATAAATGCGCTAACAGATCCTATAACTGGGACCTTTTATTTTCTCCTTTAAAAATTTTGATTGGTGCTTGTGCTTACAATGTAAATTATTTTTCTCAAAAAAAAAAAACAAATACACAAAAAAAATTTTTTTTTAATTTGTTCTTCAATATTTTCCGCCGATTGAGTAAAGGTGTCTTTCAATTGACTAAAAACTCACATAACCAAATGTAGTAAACATTTCATTAGCTCCAATTCATTCCCATTTTTCCTTTTTTAGTTAATTTTTAACTGTTCAATGAAATTTTCTTTTTCTTTTTATTCGTACAATTACTGAATTTAAGTTAGTGTGTAATTCAATGCTATGACTAAAAACATCAGAATCGAAAATTGTGGAAAAAAAATCTGTAAATCATAACTGTAATGAACCAATATAGATAAAGTTCAATCTTGTTTGGTTTTGAATTTTAAATTTTCACTTATTCCCAAACTTAAATACCGCAATTAAAAAAAAAAAAACATTATTCAAATTAAATCCTAAAGGCAATATTTTTTTTTAGCTGATTGAAAGTCACATTTGTTGCATAAAATTGAGTTAATTTTAAATGATCGTATTATAAGTGTGTTTTTATACCTTTCATGAGAATGAAAAGGTATATTAAGTTTGGTCCGATGTTTGTAAGTGCCAGAAGGAGAAGAGATAGACCCATCAAAAAGTATACCTAAATGATCAGGACGATGAGCTGAGTCGATTTAGCCATGTCCGTCTGTCTGTCCGTCTGTCCGTCTGTCCGTCTGTCCGTCTGTCCGTCTGTTTGAACGCAAACTAGTCCCTCAATTTTAGAGCTATTTTGATGAAATTTGGTGAGCAGGTGTCGTTGTACAAATGATTAAACATTTGTCGGAATCGGCCAGATCGGGTGACTATAACATATAATACAACCGATTATTCAGATATTGCATTTTGCACCATAACTCCTCCATTTAAACAGCTAAAGGCTTGAAATTTTGCACAAACATCAACCATTATTAGCTATATATTGGTATTCATCAAGATCGGAGTTCACAGTGTAAATCGGCAAGATAAATTCAGGACAAATATTTATTGCGAAAAGTAATAAGCTCAGCGCAATATCACATGAATCATAGCGTTAAACGTTTGGGAACTATTTACGGATCTGATAACTGTTTTCAAAGACCGACATATGTAGGTCTTACATATTAATACTTAATTATTTGTATTTTTTAAATGTTGAATATCAAGCGTCGATACGATATTAAAAATATTCAAAAACCATTCCCTTCTTAAAACATAGTTCTTTTTAATTACATAAGGAAAAGCATTAAATAATTTATAACAATGCCTTTACTAGAATTATTTTTATTGATTTGAAGGAAATTTTCGCTTTTAACTATAGGTAATACGAAATTGTAATACAATAACACGTTTTTTACTATTCTTCCATTCATGAAAGGTATGAAGCCTTCGGCATAGCCGAAGACAGCGCTGTTTTTACTTGTTTTTTGTTCAATTTGAAGCAGAAAACTACTTTGACACCACCTCGACCTTTATAGTACGCTGTTTTAAATCGGTTTTGAAATGTAGTTGATTTCAAATGGATATGTTTGGAATTTCGGAATATGTGAGCACTTGGTTTTACAACATTTCAACCACTCCACGTCTTAATTGTGACTGTAAAAAATCCAAAAGCGAAATGAAAAAAAATTAGTTCACAAATTCATAAAAAAAGAAGATAAAAACCCGAACTTATAAAAACAAAAGAATGAAACTCCGATTCTAAAGAAATCGCCAGCGAATTTTCTCCATTTTCCCATTTCTTCTATCATAAATACAAATTTGCCGATACCGTTTTCTTTGTCTCTATCTATCTCTCTGTTTCACATTCGAATTTCGCTGTTAAATTGGGCAGATCTTTAAATTTTAATATTTATTCGGGCTTATTCCTCTTAGTACCTTCGAAAACTAAGTTAAACAAATTCTGTTCGAATTCTTCAATTGCAAATTAAGTTTTGATATTTGTATTGTGTATAACCTCTCCATTAATTCTTAATTACAATTTTCGAATGAAAGAAGTTTCTGTGAAAATAATAAGCCATATGCAATCTCATATCAATCTTATGTGCTTATTAAATATTTTAGGACATCAGCTGAATCGAACGTCGAAATACTTACAGAAATTTTTTCGTTGGATCATCTTTTACTCTGGAAAAATAAACTTCTAATTTTTATTTTCGTTTGTTTGTTTCCATAATTTTCTTTTTCTTGAATATTTATTTAAAAGCCAATTTAGGAATTTATTTGAAATACTTTATATTGAAAATTAAAAAAAAATGTTTGGCACGTTTTTGTTTAATTTGGTACATTTTTATCTGACATTTGGCACAACTTCGCAAAACTCTTAAAAGTTCTCCTTCAAACATATTGCGACTCTTAACTAGTTATGTACATATTTAATTTCTCTTTGCTACCAACCGCATTTTCATAGAGTTGATAAACAAAATATATACATATGTATTCTTTCATAATGTGTGACATTTAACATACAGCAACTCCGAGGGCATACCAATGTTGCCAGATGTGAAGATTTATCTTCGATGTGAATATATTTTTTCGTAAATAACCAAATTTTCAATTTCCTGCTTAAAAACACTACACTCCATTGCAAATTGTAACCGCACCACATATTAACAAATTTTCTCTAATTTTATTTTCTTGTTAATATTTATTTTCCGCTAACGTTGAATTAAATTCAGGTATGCAAACGTCATAAAATAAACATCGATAGTAGAATCATAGATGTACCGAAAAATCGATTTATTTTCAAATTTTTCAATGTCAACTCATAGTGTAAGAGAAAAGTGGTAGTTCCGGGCACATAGGCTCGGACAACCCCCATAAAAAAAACAAAAAATTCAAGCCCCGGAAACACATTTTTCATATCGCCCCAAATTTCGATTTTGTTTTGATAAACAGGAACAAAAGCTGATCACAGGTACTGTTGAATTTCAGCCTCCGTTGTTGTGGGATCGAGTAAGATATATGTTTAGATTTTATATTCTGGTGAGTTAAATTTAAAACTTGCTATGTTTAAATACCAAAAGATCAAAATCATTTAAATTAAAGAATGTTTTACTCTTAGTCAATGCATCTGGCAAATGTAGTAATATAAGTAGTTGCTTGCGCCAAAATAGTATTACAAGGTTTGGAGTACATTTTGAGGAAAATCAACAAAAAAACATCGACGTAAAACATCGTTCCGAGTCACTGCGATGTATCTAAGTTTTTAGATCCAAAACGTTCATTACAGAATCATCGATGTATCGTTTGCATCCCTAATTAAAATGCAGTTCATTCTCCACCAAAGCCCATACAAACCCAAGTTTTAAACGTTAAACAAAAACCGATACATCTTCGCAAAAAAAAGATCTCAAAAATCAACGTTAGTTTTTAGTTATGTCAAAATCGAAATTTGATAAACTAAAATTTAATAAACTACAAAACTGCATACTTGAAAATGTGCTAAAACTTTTTTTAAAATAGTTCGTAATATTGATGAAAATTGGTTAAATTCTTATAAATTTTGCATGAAAATTAGTGGATACTAAACAGAAGAAAAAAATTAGAGACAATTTTTCAATATGTGGGGCGTTTCAAAAAAAACTTGAACAAAATATGAATATTTTTGCACTGCTTTGAATTTTTTTTGTTAATTTTTATGTTTGTGTAATTTTAATAAAACTACAAGTATAAATATTTGTACATACTGTAAAATAGCTAGTTACAATTGCAGTGAGCTGTTTTTTTTTTTGTTTTGGGCTTTTCTTAAATTAAAAGTGGGGTTTTTTTTTGTTGAAAAAACAAAAGTTTTAGTTCTTTTGTATTAAATCATTTGCAAAAATGTATGTACTTCCTGTGTGTGGATAAAAATTTTTGTTTTAACTTAAGGTAACTTGTTTTGATGTTTTTTTTTTTTTTTGAAGACTTCATCTCCACTTTACACATTTTTAATGCGATTTTTCTGGCAACACTGCTGCCTACGAACCAACCCATAAAGAGTCAACTGGGGAACCAGAGTCGCTTCACACACTACCTGCTGCTGCACACCGCTTTCAAAGCATTACGACAAACGACCTTGCCAATTACTACATAAACTTCGTGCGCCCGCTTTCGTTGTATTGTGTTGTGCTGCTCGATTTGCTCCACAGCGAGTAAATAAATAGCCACAGCTAACGGCTAACAGCGCTGGTAAAGCTTATTGAGAGCGGCATGATCACTGAAGAGAACCACACTCACAACAACCGCTCAAAAAGATCTCTAGAAGTGAGCAAAAAGTGAGCCTACACTAAGCAGAGCGATATAACATATTATCTACCTGCATACATATATGTATATTTATTTATTCATGCGCTCTTGCTTTATTTATGTATTTGATTTTAGTTAATTTACAATTTTTTGCTAAGAGCGAGAAATGAATTTTTGTCGCACTATATTTATACAAAGTCGATATGCAAACAATATAATCGCTAATAAAATTCGCATATTCCTCTTTCGAAGGGCTGGTTATAGCCGAAAAGTATATACATACATACATACATATGTACTTTTAGTTTAAGGTTAAGCAAATTATGACTTGTGTATGGTAATTTATTTATCCGCTTCCTGGTAAACTAAAACAAATTATAAAATCATTATATGCTACCAAATATCCGACGTACTTTGTTATGATGTACTAAATTTTAAACGGCGTTTACATTACAGCGTAGATTGCTTAGTTTCGTATTTTATATAAATCAAGTGCGTTCACACTTCTTGTTAAAAATTTATCTTCACAGTTTTGCCTATAACAGGGACACAGTGAAAGTGATTCTGCGCATTTTTGTTATATTTGTGATTATGTTGTTATAATTTCAATTTTTTTTTAGATAAAAAAAACTCGTCGCCGCAAAAATGGAGGTGGAGTTTTGAGAGGATAACATTGCTGAGAAAACAACTTTTCATATTATGGGCAGTCACTCGCGATTTTTCTAGTCCGGTTCGTCTATGTTAAACGAAAGCAAGTGGCTTCTTTTATCCAATTTGAATTTTTTATTGGAACAGAAACATTCCCAAATTTTTTTGGAAGTGGAGTGTCAAGTCATCGATGATCGATCTGTGCTTTAAAAGTAATTTTAGAATGAAGCGGAGCTCAAGTTTTCCATTATCAAGAGAAAAAATTTAATAAAATATAGTTTATTTAAAAAATGTCACCTAAAAACTCAAAACAGATTGATAACTCAATGACATTTCGGTGATTGATGATTACGTTTTTCGATTATTAGGACAGGCGCTGTCTTGTGCTTGTTTCGATTCTTGGTTTATGATAAATAATCTTATTTTATGGACAATTTTTGCAAGACAAAATCACGTAGTTTAAATATGATTTGTGCATACATTAAGATAAACTGAACATGGTTTTATGAATTTGCATACTGCAGAAATTTATGGTTCAACGTAAAAAAAAACATCGATATATACACACTTATGTAAATTAGGGTGCCTTACCACAAAAATTTGCTGATTTTTTTGAAAATACTGACATTTCCTTGAACTGTATCGTAAAATGGAGGTTTTTTTAAGAAATAAAACCCGAATTATATACTGTTTTGAAATTTAAAGAAAAACTCAATTGTGATGATAAAACAGGGTAAGTGTAAAATGCTGCTTAATAATATTTCAAAATTTGTTTACTCCGCGAATGAAATAAAAAGGATGAGAAAATGCTCTAATGTTATATTATAAGTCTCAATTTTACAAGTTTAGGCTAATTTTATGAAGTTTTTCTTAAACCAATTAAATATATTAAAACAAAAACTATTTTTATTATTTTCAGTGGGAAGTGATGCACCCTAATGTACATACATACATACATACTCTTCAAAAAATAAAAAATGTCATGCTGTGTTTTTCGCAAGCACTTCATTTTGAGAAAATTTAATCAGGCTTATGTAGTAAGAATTATATAAAGAGTTATAAAAATTAATAAAAATTGATTTTAAACATTGGAACCGATTTCATAAAACTGTCACAGAAGTGATTTATTTAAGCGAAAATAAATTTTAAGAGCTTAAGAGCGTATCTACTCAAAAAATAGAAATTTTTAAAAACTTATATGCAACTATATAAAAATTTGGAGTAATTAAGTAACTAAAAATTATTTGTTTGCCTTATTGGTTTCATTTGCTTATATTTGTCTCATTTGTGCAATATTTTGAAGTTGGTTTTTTCTTTTGAAATTTGATTTAACTATTTTAAGTAATCGATAAGCCCATGTCAGGGAGAGTAATTGGAAAGCGGCTCTGTATTTGACATATTAGTACTTAATAATAGCCATTATCATTATCATTCATTTATTCATTATCACCAATGAGTAAATTAATTTTCAGATTAATTTAGATTTTTCCTTTGATGGCAAATAATATGAAATTTATTTAATTACCTCTAATAATAATGGCGACTAATTATTTAGTTATGAATAAATAATAATCAAACGTATTCTTCAAATTTAGTAATCATCAGTAGTAATTCACGTACCTAGTAATAAAAATTAAAAAAGTAAATAAACAAATTTTACAAATATGTACATATAAAGTTTTTTTTTTGTATTTTATGAAAATTAGCATACGAGTCCTATATATAAATTAGCAAACATCTCTGACATCGTTCGTGATCATTTTCATTATCATTATCATTATCATCATCATAATTATCATTATCTTATTTTATTATTCAGGCATGTTCTGTTATTGATTTCGATAGCCCTTGACTATATAGTCGAAATGTAAAGTAATTACCAAACTAAGCCCAAATATATCTTTTTTTTTTGTCAGCCAAATCTTTTATAATTAAAAGTTCTATTATTGGAAAGATTTATAGGACGTTATAGCCCTAATCTGTATTCAATTAGTTTCCTTGATTCCTCTACAGCGCATGGGCAGCATTCATCGAAAAGTTCCACGTTGTCATGCATCACAAATAATATTCAAACTTAATCCTTTATGTTCGTGGTATTTATTATTCGCTTTATACACGTTCGAGTCTTAGTAAATGTTTGAAAAACATTTTAAAAGAACAATAGTGCTAATAAACTAACGAGTTTTGCGGAAATATTCTATTTTAATCACAGTTTTTGTAAAAGCATAAATAATTTTCAACACTTTTTCAAAATGATTATGGACTCGGAGTGAAAACTATTCGAAGTCTATTCGAACGCAGTCGAAATCATGAACACCCCCATCAAAATGAGTCGGAATTGCATAAATTTTAATTTTCAAACCGAATCAAAATGCAGAATAGGCCTGATTATATTGTTTTATTTTTATACATATTGTACATATATTGTGTTTACTATTAAACCGGCTTAAATAAACAAAATTGAATTCCAAGTTAATGGTACAAAAGCTTAATTTTTTAAAACCCCTTGTAAAAAGTTTAAATTGAAATCATATCTGTGTTTGGTACTTTCTTTTGTAAACGGTATAATGACTCAAAAAAAACCCCTAACTACATATATGCATGTGCAACAAATACGATCCACAAATAAGTAACCTAAGAAATTCCACTGTTGGAATCTATATCATCCCTCTTCAAATATAAATCTCTTCAGTTCTTAGAACACACCACACATTACTTAGTGTATTCTTCCTAAGCTTTCCTCTTTCAGATCACCGACCCTCCAAGCATTTCTGTTAGTCCTTTCAATATTTGAAATTTGTCTTCTGCCTTTGTATGTATTCTACTACATACATACATACATATTAATTGTCTTCTGAATTGCGATCAGTTTTAAATATTTGCAAATTTTTTGCTCGTCATAGTTGTTGTGGTTGTCATTGTTGTTGCCGCTATGGTCGTTTGATATGCTCAGGCGAGAGTGTTGCCAAAGAGATCTAAGTCAACAAAACCTAGACATCGTGTTGATCAAGATATCTATGTATGTTTAGCGTAAAACTGATCGTTTGTTTTATGAAATGGAAATTTGTATTTTTATAATTTCGCTGCGTGTGACCGCCATGCTCGTTTGCCATGAAGTTCATATGTATGTAGAGATACTTATGTAAAAATATTTAGCAGACACATTTCGTTTTAATAAAGGCATATGTACTCTAACATGAAAATAAGAATCGTTTTAGCTACCGAAAATGCTCCTCAAACATTCATCACTTAGGGTGCTACATTAAAAGAAAGTAACATTTTTTCAAAAAGCATCATAAAACTTGGTATGTGTTATGACTTTTACAAAAATATTTCATTTTGGTTCCATATTGAATTAATCATGAGCTAAACCATATTGAACCCTGCTTGTTTTTTTATACTTCTCTTTTATTAGTTGGAGTTTCTCTTGAAACATGAAAATCGCTTTTTAGCACTTCATCGAAGGAAAAAAATTTCAATAATAACACAATGTATAAACGAAAAAGCTGTAAAAAATTAAAACAAAACAAAAATAAACAGCAGAACAAACCACACTAAATTCGGAATGGCCACCAAGGACCGGTTATCGCCTCGATAGTTTTTTTTATTTCGATAATTTGGCTTTTGGTAATGCATAGGAAAATCAACCCGCCACCAGGAAAATTTTGGAAATGCCAACTTCTTTAAAAATGGTAGAATTTTAACATCTAGCTGTATTCAAATTAATAAAGCTTAGGAACACGAATTTCGATACGATAACATGTGAATACTTCTGCCAATCGATACGATATTTATTACTCGTTAATTTTAAACTGATATATTTTGAAATAAAGTACTTAAATGACAGTATCGTATCGAACCGCTAAAAATAAGTAAACGACATTTTTTTTTAAATTTTTTTTTACATAATAGCTACAGAATAGTGCAACAAGCAAATTTTCAAAAAATATGACGCTTATGTTTTTTGACAATTAAGACTCGAATGCATATATATATATATACATCGGGCGGAAAGTAACTAGCATTAAGAAAAAAAGGTCCGTATCAGCTCTCGCTGAAAGCCAATCCCTGCGGTCAACTTTGCTCAAGTTCCTAGTACCATACACAAAGATGGACCGGAAAAGAGGATCAGTTTTTCTAAATTGGAGACTTCAAAAACAGATCTCGTTTTTTTGTTTTAATTTTGACTGATCTTCTTTTCTAATTTAGTGTCGATATTTTGGGTATCAAGTTTTTGTGATTCGATATTTGTGGGCACCCGATTCTTTTAGATTACTACTTTGATAATTTGTGCCCGATATTGTGTCTTTAGTTTCCGTACTTCTTCCGTGATGATCAAGACCGGCACGTTACTGTGAATGGGAATCGCTACCGCTCAATGATAACCGAATATTTTTGGCCCGAATTGGATGATATGGACTTGGGCATTATGTGATTCCAACAGGACGGTGCCACAAGCCACACAGCGAGTGTCATAATCAGTAAAAAAAATTATTTAAAAATACAATAACTAAATTTATTAGACTTTCTAAATAGGGAGGGTATTTTCATATATATTTTTTTTAGTAATAATAATTTGGTGCTTAGTGCGTCATATAGCTTAATGTTTGGCCGAATTTCTCCTACAATTTATGATGTGCGATTTGATGTTGTACAGTTTTATGCTGACTCCGAACGGCAAATGATTTTTGTGAGAACTTTTTTGATGGCAGAAATGGACTCGGAGGTTTGCCATTGCCCGCCGAGAGGCGGCCGCCATTAGGAAAAACTTGTTCTATGGCATGCGATGTTTTTTGCCCTGGCCAGAATTTGAACCAGGGACCCATCGCACATTCGCACATGATACACACTCAGACAAGGCGGTCGCTGAGCGTTTGATGATTTCTTTTTACTTTTTTACTTTTTCAACAAAATTGTCTACGATTTTATAATGCAAATTTCATATAGCACGTGGAAGATGAAAAACTGGAATGAAAACAAAAAAAAAAGAAAGAGTGAAGAGCGCTTTTGTATGTGAAGATGTCTGAGAAAGGGACGTTATCTCTAAAAGAAAATTATATTATATAGAGTAGAATAGACTTATTTAACCTTTTAAGTTAAAAAACGGTGAACACGTTTTTCATGGTAAGATTGTCGTTCGAGCCTTCCTTTATTATTACAGCAGCAAACGACGCCATATTTTTCCCCGCTCTTTTGGCATTTCTCTTCAGTAAGGTTTGCCATTTCATCATGGAAAGATATACGATCCAACAACGAGATGAAATTATTAAAATTTACTACCAAAATTCGGAGTCAATGGCCTCAACTTTAAGAGCGCTACGTCCAATTTATGGTCGTCGTCATTTCTGGCTGAATGGCTTCGTCAATAAGCAAAATATGCGTTATTGGACAGGCAGCAATCCACACGTACTCCATGAGTCAACATTGCATTCCGAAAAGATTACGGTTTGGTGCGGTTTATGGGCGGTTTATATGGCGGCGTCATTGGGCCGTACTTCTTCCGTGATGATCAAGACCGGCACGTTACTGTGAATGGGAATAGCTACCGCTCAATGATAACCGAATATTTTTGGCCCGAGTTGGATGATATCGACTTGGACAATATGTGGTTCCAACAGGACGGCGCCACAAGCCACGCAGCGAATATCACAATCGATTTATTGAAAACCAAGTTTGGTGAACGTGTTATCTCACGACGCCGTTAGACTATTTCCTGTGGGGCTACGTCAAGTCTATGGTCTATGCCAACAAACCAGCGACGATTTATGAACTTCGTACGAATATCGAACGTGAAATTGCAGCAGTATCGGCCGATTTATGCTTGAAAACCGAAAACCGTCGAAAATTGGGTTCAGCGTCTGGACTTTTGCAAGCGTGCCGTGTTGCCCATGCAAAAGAAATCGAGTTCCATACATAATGGCATCGAATGAACTTTCACAGGAATTAAGAACTTAATTCATATCCCAAACCGTTTTTGTTTTATTTAAAAAAACTTTTGTAGCGTTCCTACTGAAAACCCTGTATGAATATATAAATGTTCTCTGAATTAAAAATCTTGTTATTTAGTCACAGTTTTTTTAATTTTAGATTTCAACCAAAATTGCAACAAATAGTTTTTATCTTACTCCAGATTTTAAATTGTTTAACAAGTTTTGACTACCAATTTAATTTATATATTTTTTCACAAGTTTCTAACGCAATCATAATAATCGGCCATGTCTGCGTTTCACATTCACTCGGAAATTTTGACTTCACCCGGTAGTTTTAGATAGTCAAAATAAGCAAATTCACTCAAAAGTGAAATGCAGAACATGCCTGAATGAAATTTTCTTGATGTTTTTTATGTTTTTTTTTTGGAAGATTGGTCTAAGAAAACTTAAATTTAGATTCACTAGATGGTATCATTGGAAAGGTGTTTTCTCATATTTTATTTCCTTGTAAATAAATTTAAGAACGTCCTATTTATATTATGCGGATGCGCTAGATAGCACTAGAGGCGATTTATTTCCAAAATCTTTACAAATGAATCCGCGAGATGGCGCTAGAAATCAGTTGTTTAGAAAATTTCTATTTATGCTCCGGTATTGGTGATATTGGTAGTGTAAAGCAATTAGATATGATTTTGACTACGATCCACATTGAATTAAAAGCATAAAAGCCATATAACGAGAGATATGTATTTGCAGTATCTTTGCTAAGGGCATAATATTGAATAGGAAAGCTAACTACACTTACACTTCAATTAATTAAATAAAATAAACAATCAAATGGTTGCTTCGAATGAAGAGTTTAAAAATATATATAACAATAAAATTAAAACATAAAAAGCGTTTATCGAATTTTTAAATATTTTTATGCAGAACAGCATAAACTTAGCTGTTAAACAATTTCCGGTGGTTTTTTAAATATATTCTTAAAAAATTAATTTTAAACTTCATTTCAGCTCGAATAAATCATAACATTTTTCCGAAATATTTTGGTCTGTTTCCTAAAATATTATGAATATTATAATTCCGATAGAGAAGCAGTGCCAATGTTTTTTTTTTTTTGTATGCGAAATGAACCACTCTAATGTACTAAGTACACTGATGTATGTATGTTGAGTTAGTTTGCCGCTTTCAGCAGCGTGCGAGTTGAGCAAAACATGCACAAATTTATTATAAATTATTGCGGCTAGTAATCAATCTCTGTTTACGCTGACGAGTAGAATCTCAAAAGTGAGCTGCGTATGCGGACGAGAGAGTAGAGAGTGTCTGTGATAAGTATGAGAATTTCTACATTAAAGGAGAATACGAAACTAAATATGATAAAATGTATTAGAATAAAACTGATGATAAATGTATACATAGCAAGAACTCTGAGCTGTAGCTGGAATTTAGTTAACCAATCTATCTTGCTGATCTTCGAACCGATCATTGTCTCTCTCACGCGCTCTCCGGCGCAAACTGCGTCTAATTCGCCACTGCGTTGCTGCATTTGAGTCCACTTCGCCAAAAGTTTTTAATGCATCTCTGTATGACGTGAGTCTTCTTAAAGCCAAGTGTTGCCTCTTCTTCCGCCCACTTCTATCAGCTTTGATCATCACTTCTAGCATCATGGAGCAGCATGTGCATTTTCCGCAACTTTCGGCGACTGTCAATTGCAGAAATAGTAATAACAGGAGCAAATGAACAACAACAAAAACAAAAAGAACAAACAATTACAGCAACAGGAAAAACACCTCGCAACTTCTAGCACGTACTTTGCATTCTGTAAGTGATCGCACGAGAAACAAGAAATTGCGAATAGTGCCACAACAACAACAACACCAATAACAATAACAACAAGCAGCAGCAGCAGTAGCAGCAACAGCAAACGCATACCAGCACATAGCCAACAACTTGCTGGCTAAACAAACTCCAGCATAACCAGAATATCTAAGCCTATTCTAATGTTGCTGCCGCCAGTTGCAGCAACCAACTGCGTCGCACACTCACCACCACCAGCAGCAACCAACAGCCGCAGCAGCAGCATCTTGCACTCAATCGCCTGCTGGTTCGTTTGCAGTTCGCTCACTGATCGCGCCTGTGTAAGTGTGTGTGTGTGTTTGCGTGTGTATGCATGGCAGAAAATTCAATTGCAATGCGCGGCAACCAACAATTGCAACAACAACAACAACATAGAATGCAATGCAAAGAATACTAACAGCAATCATAACAGCAAAACATCGGCACTTGTGCCTACGTCCCTCGGCCAGCAGCCATGGCCCCGCCCCCGCCTCCGCCCTCTAGCACTACCAGCAGCGACTGCATTCTAAGCTCCATCATCTATGATGGTTGGTTTTTTTTTCTGTTGCCTGTTTTTCTAATTTTTTTTTGTTGTTTGTTGTAGAATGTTTCTTCTTAGGCTCTATTTGTTCGCTGATGTTGTTGTTATTGTTATTGTTGTTGGCGATTTTTTTTATTGTGCACGCCGCTAAAAGTATCTAATTCAAGTTAGAGACTTTCAGCACAAGTTGCGGCATTTGCAACGAACACTCGCGAAAAACAACTGCAACCGCAACGTTGTGTGGCACGCGAATTTACTTAAAACGGAAGAATTGTGGAATTGCACCTTTTTTGTTTTGTTTTCTTTTGTTTCTTTTTTTCTTTTGTTAATTAACATAAATAGCAACAATACAAACATAAAGCTACAATTTATTTGTTACTTTGTTTTTTTTTTGTTTGTTTGGTGGAAGAAATCTAATTTATTTTTTGTGCTTCTGTTTTCATGTGTGTGTGTGTGTGTGCATAGATTTTTTAATTGCTTTATTAACTTACCTTAACTGCTGATGATTCAAGCAACTTGCCGAAACACTTTTGATGGCTAATTAAGCCGTGTGGTATGTGCAAATAAACTCAGAAGGCGGCGGAGTGAACAACAAGTGGCAAGTGGCGATCCTTGCACCATCGATCGGGATGCGCAGTCAAAAGAAAACAAAAACCTTAAGAGCAAAGATGTAAATATAAAAATACTAAAAATAACAAAACTTAAAATAAACAAATAAATATAAAAAAACAAAGTGTGTTGGAATACAAAACTTATAAACTTACAACGTCGGATTAATTTGAAATAAACGCAGTTGAAATTGGCAACAAAAAACGCCAATATCTGTTCATACAAAAATAAAAAATGAACCCGAAAAATACGAGCAATGGTATAATAAATGTAAACTCAGCGAAAATAATAATTTTATACGACATTTAGTTAGTAAACATAAAGAATATCTTACAAACATTTAATAATAAAAAAAAACTAATTAATAAAATAAATCAAGTTTTTAAAAGCAAGATGTTATTTCACATAAATTTAAACTAACTAGCTTAGTTAATTTTTATTTTTACTGAATGGATATATGTATGTATGTATGCATACATATGGCAAATAGATAAATAACACAAAATAAAAAATAATCAAAAATATAGTTAATATTAAATATTAAATAATAAAAGATAAAGAACAAATAATAAATAATAAACAATAAATAATAAATAATAAATAATAAATAATAAATAATAAATAATAAATAATAAATAATAAATAATAAATAATAAATAATAAATAATAAATAATAAATAATAAATAATAAATAATAAATAGTAAATAGTAAATAATAAATAATAAATAATAAATAATAAATAATAAATAATAAATAATAAATAATAAATAATAAATAATAAATAATAAATAATAAATAATAAATAATAAATAATAAATAATAAATAATAAATAATAAATAATAAATAATAAATAATAAATAATAAATAATAAATAATAAATAATAAATAATAAATAATAAATAATAAATAATAAATAATAAATAATAAATAATAAATAATAAATAATAAATAATAAATAATAAATAATAAATAATAAATAATAAATAATAAATAATAAATAATAAATAATAAATAATAAATAATAAATAATAAATAATAAATAATAAATAATAAATAATAAATAATAAATAATAAATAATAAATAATAAATAATAAATAATAAATAATAAATAATAAATAATAAATAATAAATAATAAATAATAAATAATAAATAATAAATAATAAATAATAAATAATAAATAATAAATAATAAATAATAAATAATAAATAATAAATAATAAATAATAAATAATAAATAATAAATAATAAATAATAAATAATAAATAATAAATAATAAATAATAAATAATAAATAATAAATAATAAATAATAAATAATAAATAATAAATAATAAATAATAAATAATAAATAATAAATAATAAATAATAAATAATAAATAAAAAATAATAAATAATAAATAATAAATAATAAATAATAAATCATAAATAATAAATAACAAATAATAAATAATAAATAATAAATAATAAAAAATAAATAATAAATAATAACTAATAAATAATAAATAATAAATAATAAATAATAAATAATAAATAATAAATAATAAATAATAAATAATAAATAATAAATAATAAATAATAAATAATAAATAATAAATAATAAATAATAAATAATAAATAATAAATAATAAATAATAAATAATAAATAATAAATAATAAATAATAAATAATAAATAATAAATAATAAATAATAAATAATAAATAATAAATAATAAATAATAAATAATAAATAATAAATAATAAATAATAAATAATAAATAATAAATAATAAATAATAAATAATAAATAATAAATAATAAATAATAAATAATAAATAATAAATAATAAATAATAAATAATAAATAATAAATAATAAATAATAAATAATAAATAATAAATAATAAATAATAAATAATAAATAATAAATAATAAATAATAAATAATAAATAATAAATAATAAATAATAAATAATAAATAATAAATAATAAATAATAAATAATAAATAATAAATAATAAATAATAAATAATAAATAATAAATAATAAATAATAAATAATAAATAATAAATAATAAATAATAAATAATAAATAATAAATAATAAATAATAAATAATAAATAATAAATAATAAATAATAAATAATAAATAATAAATAATAAATAATAAATAATAAATAATAAATAATAAATAATAAATAATAAATAATAAATAATAAATAATAAATATTAAATAATCAAAAAACATATTCAATAAATAATAATCAATATTTTCTGACGATGACTTCAAATTGAATTCGAATTATCGACAAAAATAAAATTAAAACAAGACAAACAAAATTTTGTTTTAATTATATACATAGTTTACCAAGTACTGGCCTTGAGGTCAAAACATAAAGCACATTACACCTTTAACAAGAAATAACAAAAAATAAGTAATAATTAATAAAAAGTAAATAATACATATCAAATAATGTGTAATAAATATAAAAAATAAATAATAAGTAAAAATAAATAAATAGTCAATAATACATAATAAATAATAATTAACAGATAATAAACAATAGAAAATAAATAACAAATAACAAACAACTACTATAATATAATTAGCAATAAATAATAAAAGATATAAAATAAATAAAGCACATAAAATTAATAAATAAGATATAATAAATTACAAACAAAAACAAATATATAATGAACAAATATTAATTGGCAATCAACAAAAAAATAAAAATTAAAATAAAATTAAAAATAAAATGGGATAAAAAATAAGTAGTAAACAAAACACAAATAACAAACAAAAGGTAATAAAAAAATATAAAATTAAACTGCTAAAAAGTATTAAATAATGAATAGCTAAAAAAAACAATTAGTAATAAGAAATTCATAAAAAAATTCAAACAAAATTAAAATAACAATTGAAAAAACATTAAAAAATAAATTAAATAATAATACGAAACTAATGAGTTTTTTCATAACTAATAATTCCTCTATTTTTCCAGTAAAAGCTGAAAAATTTTTAGTACATGAAAAACTGAAATTCACGAAACTGCAGTTATTAAACTAAAAAAAAACATCCCATCAAAATATTATATTCCAACAACAATGACGTTTCAAGTTTGAAACAATTTGAAATTTTGGAAATTTAAATATAATCGCAAAAAAAATATTGAATATATAACACATTTTTACAACACATTTTTTCCAAAAATATTTCCATATTGACTTCAATCCTAAGGTGAATATTCGAATCAACTAATGGCAATTAAGAAGCCATTAATAAGATTTTAGTTATAATGTCCTTTTTTTGGTTTTTTAACGTAACTAGCATATTTCGTATTCAAAAGCAACCCAATCAAACAAAGGCAAAGCAAAAAAAAATATTAATTTCTCATGTAGGCAGAGCCTGCTGTCGCTTAATCACCAAAGGGTTAAATTTTTAGTGCCGCCCGTCATCGACTTACAACTACACACCTTTCTAATTTCAATTGTGCTTCAAGCACAATCATTTTACCGTTCTAAATCGAAAAGTCTTGAGTTCATAAGTCTACATAGAGTCAGACAAAAGCAAAACAAGCGAATTTTCGCAACAAAAAAATCGGAGACACCCTCAAATGTTGCTAAGAATCCATTTAATATAAGCTTTTTTATTATAATCATACTTGTTCTACATTTCGTTTCGATTAGTAATTTAAATACCGAGTATTCCAATTGGTTCTTTCCATTCCGATTAACAGAGGCGATACTTTAAAAACTTAATTGGTTAGGTTCGGAATACACGATAATTTTTCATTTCGATTCGAAAATCGAATCGGTTTCCTTACTTAGGCTCAAGTCCTTAACGAAAATTTGAGGGTTCAAGTATGTCATATGTTTTTAGTATCTCATATCTCAAGCAGGTATAAGAGAGTAACAGTTAATTTGGAAATTAATTTATTGCCAAAAAATGGTATGTTAATCCACTATTGAACACTGTTGCCTAATTTCACTAGAAACAATTAAAAATATTTTTAATGGAAAATCACGGTGTTATTGTAAATATACTTCAAAGGTCCTATCTAATAAAAAAAAATTAATCAAAACTCAAAATTGGATAGCAAATGAAGAAATTCAATTTTTTTATCCGCCATCCGGGTACCCTTCGCACTTAGCGTACCAAAGCTATGAGGATAACAGATATCTCCAATCTGAATCCATAATTGATGAAATCTAAATTGAAATTAAAATCTAAAACCTAGGGCCACTTGCATTTCAAACAATACCTCTACTATGCAATATGAAAAAATTAAGAAGTGAAAAAATCAAGCAGCAACTTATGCTTCGAGGATCACGAAACTAATGAAAGTTATGTAAAATCGAATCCACTGTGCAGAAAACTCTTTAAAAAACTAGTAACTTGGCACTGAAAGTCCTTGATACTGAAAAAACTGTGGTGCCTTTGCATAAACAAAAAATTATCATGACGGCAAATAGACAGATAAAATGTAAAATATTATTTACTTGAAATTTCTGGAGGAAATTTTGAATAACCCTAAAAAAATGTTATAAAACCAAGCAGCGAAGTGTGTGAGTTTCACAAAAAACTACTGAGATTCTAACGGTACCTTACAACAAATAAATATAAAACAGTACGAGTGCAAGGATATTAACAACTTTTCTTCAAAGTGTCACATAATGCGTTGGAGTTACAAACTTGTTTAAGAATTTCATTAAACATTCAATCAAAAAAGTAAATAAAATACAAAAAAATTAAAAAAATATTTAAAAAAAAACAAACAAAACTAATATTCATTGGAGATAATATCTGCGAAGGACACAACTGATCTGCCAGCTTTGGGGTGGCCTCCATCAACGTTTTTTTTTTGCATTCAAGGTAGTAAACTTAACTAAAATTCATATATAATTATTTGTAATTAGTAAATAATAATAAATGTAAATATTTCTAACTTTACGTTGTCAAAAAACAATATTTTCAAAACAACCATTGAGTTTATGACAGTTCAAAACAAAGTTATTAAAGATATTCAATTCTAGCCCCTTGAATCTCACTCTCTTCGCTGGCGATTTAAATATTTGAAACTGATTTTCACTGTTGAAATATAGACAAACAATTCATGTCGATTTAAAAAAAATATGGATGTGCATTAGGAGGGTTGAATTATTCTCTCGTTTTCGCCAAACCGTATGATATTTTCGGATTCTATAGATAATTGTAGAAATTCTAGAAAGTGTAGAAAAAGAAACCATAGGACAAAAATTAAAAAAGGAGTCTTTTTGCAAAAATTTTCAAACTTTTTAATAAAAATATCAATTCACTAAAAGTCCGGGCACATTACAACATAAATTATTTATTTTCATCCTAATTATCTCGCAAAAAGAAAGTGCAGTCACACTTGTTTCTAATTTATCTTGACAGCTCTGTAGCTACAGGATTGCTTAGTTCTTCAATCACAAAAACAAAACAAAAACGTTATTGTGATAATATCTGTTATTTTTTTAAATTTACGATCACGACAGAAAGCTTTAGAGCTTTTTAGCTTTCGATAAACTTTCGAGCCGACACTGATTTGTTCGTTATTTGGTTCTCGGTTTACGATAAAATACCTTATTTCATCTAAATTTATTGAAAGATTTTACAAGGCGATTTACTAATAAATTAAGAATGAGCCATAAATTACGATAGTGGTCTGAGCTTTAAGGTGCATGTTTTATGTGGCCTAAAAATTTTTATTAATTTTTTTTTCTGTTTTTGCTGATTTCATTTTCTTCTATATAAAAACAAAATTTTCAAGAATATGAAAGAAAGTGTCATTTTAAATCGGTATCGATATAAGTATTTTCAGCTGTTCATATTCTAAAGTTCCGGAAATCTTGCAAATGTACAAATGTATAAACAAACCAGACAGATGTTCCTGTACTGCGCTGTAATTTAAGCTTTGGAAAAAAATGTGCCATATTTTTTGATCGAATTGCAGTTACATATGTGTATGTGAATGTCTGTGTGTATCACTACGAGTACTTCTCTGGTTTTTGTCACTATTTTAAACGGTCATGTTACTTAAATAAAAATTGGTCGACAAAAAACAACAGAAACGCAAAATCGTACATACCCAGCAGGAAATTTGTGCAATGGCGAACATATAAAAGCCAGAGATCCAGAATAACAATTATTTGGCTTATTTGGCCGCTGAGTTTTAAAAAAGTTATAACAATTTTGATAAAAATTATACAAGTCTTTTGATAAGAATTATGGGTCAGACAAATTGTTTTTATTATTATTTTGAAACTTTTATTATAAATGGCTTTTCATAATAATTTTGATTGAGAGCAACTTTTCAAATCTGTTAAATAATATAATTTCTTACGTTTTTCAAAGATTTTTATTTTGACACTTAAATTATAAAAGTCTTTGCATAGTAATTATGAGTAAGGCAAATTTTTTAAGTCTGGAAAGACGGAAATATTTCGGCACCCAACATAGTACCGAGCTAGTTCAGAAGTGGTCCCGAACTTGTCCCGAATCAGTTCTGAACCAATCCATACAAACATATGTCAATATCTGACTAAACTTGTTGCCGGGAGTCGGTCAGGATATCAACAAGGCAAATAAGTTATACTTCATACAAAATGCTTAATTATTTCTTTGGGTATATCTTCCCCCACACTCATAAATTACCACCCACAGCTTTTTATGATACTTCTAAGCAATAGCCAGCTGGTGATATCTTACGGGGCCCTGTAATGTCACTTATCACCTCTCCGGTAGTCGCACATCCTAGGGTTAATAAAAATGATGAAACATTCACTTGGAATGTAGAAAGAGTGTTAGAATTCTTATTTATCTGTTATTTTATTTCCTCTAAAATTCTACGATCAATATATGCAGATACCCACAGCGCAATTTCCTGGGGAATAATATTTGAACACGCTACGAACATATTGGATGCGATATCTGTTTCTCCGGTATGTAAACATTGAATAACTTCGCCATTTGTCAATCGATTTACAATCTTAGACACGTCTTGGAAACTTCAGACCAGTTAAATTTTAATCATGGGCCGCTTCACACCGAAAAAACGCGCCGAATTAGTGAATATATATGTATATTGATATTTTAAAGTTCAATTTTGCTAACTCATATTTGTGTCCAAAAATGCGTGAAAAAGGTTTGACCGCCTTCTGGTTACAACAAGACGGGTCGCCAAGGCAACCAAACAACACAAACAATGCGGTTTTGCAACAAAAATTTCCTACACGTGTGATATTGAAAAGAGGCGATATTGACTGGCCATCAAGATCGCCCGATTTAACCGTACTCAAAAACTTTTGTCAAAACTTTTTGGATCCTAATTGAATGCAAAATTTATCATTTAATACAAACCTTAATTTAGATGAGAAAGTTCTAAAACGGTTTTTTGGGTAGAACTTTTTCCAGATCAGGTACTTTAATAATAAGAAAAACAAAACGAAATTGAAAATTTCATGCAAGAGTTTTTTTTTAATTACAGCACAAAAGGTCGAATAAAAGGAACAGATTTTAATATTATTACCATAAATATTTTTTTGTAATTTAGATATTTTATTGAAAAAAATATTTCATTTGACAAAAATGGGTTAATTTCACTGAATAAAATTGTAACTAACAAAATTTTTAAACTAAACTCAAAAAATAAAAAGCTCAGAAAAGCCAGCAAAATATTCCTAACCTTCTTTATTTGAGCTTATTCGATTATCTTTTTAAACGTTTTTTGAAAAATATTTTAATTTAATTTTTAAAACAATGCCAAGTTTTCGAATTATATCGAGCTCTCCATTTTATAAATAATGCCCAATATAATTCTTAAAATTACCCTCTCCTACAAATATCCGGTTGGACAGTACTTTGACAAATTTTATATCTGGGGAAATGTCAATAACCTTTTTTTAATCAAAATAATTCTAAAAGGAAGTTCCTTCTCTCTTGTACCATGGTTCAAACAAAAAATTTTGATTTGAAAAGAACCGGTTTTTTTCTGTTCGCTTTTTTTAGAACCATTCAGGCAAATTAAAATATAATTTTTAGCTGATAATGCAAAGATTTCAAGAGTTTACTATAGATCTAGTATCCACCTACTTTCTTCCGTAGTCCGAAATGACTGTTGTTATTATGAAAGTTTTTTAAAGATATTCTTTGAAAGAAATTTGATTTGGCAATTTTGCAACTAGTATTATGTTTGTTTAATATTTAGTTCAGATTTTCACCGTTCTTTATTTACACATTTGTGATTTTTAGTATGAAATTCCATATGAACAGACACATTTTTTATATTTTCTCGTACGCAATCGAAGCAAATTTTCTGCATGTGACATACATACATATGTATATACAATGCAGGTAGTTAGCAATTATGTAAAAAATGCAGTTGTGTCATACTTCACAAAAGCTTTGCCAATTCGAGAATACCTACATATGTATAATAAATATGAAAAAAAATCGCAAACCCTTAAATATTTCGAGCCATAGAAGGCAAGTTAAAGATTTATTGGTTGCAAAACAAATTTTGTATAAAAAGAAGACACCCAAAATACATACATACATACACAACTCGTAAAATAAATCAGAGAATTCGAACCAAAGGATGGTGGATAAAAGAAAGTTGAAGACAAGGAAAGAATTCAGAACTGTTAGAGTAGGTTAGCAGGCAATCGTGCCAAAGTTGCAAACACACTAACGAAAATTCACATATACATATGTATGTACATAAATATAAATATATCTACATACATATATAGATGTACAGTTTGTACGAGTATACATAAGTGCGCAATTGGCAAACATGTGCCACCAAACTTGCAAACACGCTGCTGTTGAGAAGAGTTTTTTGCTCAAAATCAACAGAAAGGTTTTTGTTATTTTAAGTATGAAACGAAAAAAAAAGAATGACCCATGTCTTTTCTATTGCCTGCCTGTTGATTGAAGGAATTCAGCGAAGGTTCTATGAAAATTTCTGTTGCTGTATGCAGATCTTAAAGTAATCACTTTTAAACCACAAAAAAAGATCACATATTACCAGTGGCGGATTTAAAGAAAAATGCCCAGTCAGCAAATCTTAAGAGACGTCCAGTTTTTTTGTTTCGCAGAAACCTAGTTTATTTTACCGCTACTCAATATCCATTCTCACCTCATTCTCATCTACATTCTTCAATTAACTACATACAATCCGTAAGATTCCAGCGTTAAATAGGACAAATAGTACTTATTTCTCTGTCACAGGTTCTTATTCAATAAAGAGAGATGACATTAAGTAAAGTTGTACCCTCGTCTCACCTTTTGTTCAGCAAATATTTTGATAGCAGAATATAAATTCAGTATGATGTAGACGTCAGTGAAACTAATCACTTCATGTTTCGGATCTGTAGGGAAAGGATTCCGGGCATTTTCCAAGTAATGAGCTAACACTGTTTTGCAAATTGTCTTCTACTAGAATTCTAAGATTATCAGGCATCAGAAAACCGAAAATATTGTTTATGTCTCGAAATCCTCACGCACGTTCGTGCAATTCGTAACACATTTTATCTAAAACTTAATAGTAACTGCTTGTATGGATGCCTTTCATGCGTTTTCAGAATCGAATAGGCAGCTTTTTCATCGAACTTTTTTTTAATTTTACGTTTTCTGACGATAAGAAAATTAGCATTTTCCCCAGCACATTTCTTCCAATTGGTGTTTCGTCTTGAGAACAAAATTATCTTACGTGATTTTTTTCGTCTCTGAACTCTTTCAATTTGCGTCATTTTTCCACCATAATAAGTTGAGGTAAAACAACAAATTCTTCGAAGATTGTACGACCGAGCATTTATAATATATTCTCCAGATGCTGCTTCTCTTGAGATTTCATGTTCTAAGCAATTCACGATACATTCGAAATTTTGGATTATCGCTTCCACAGCTTTGAGTCGTGAAGCCCATCGTGTTGTCCATTAATGTGCATTATTCTTTCTTTTGACTCACTTCCTATTCATAAAGTTCATCGTCTTCAATTTTAACCTTTGATCTAAATATTTCTTGTATCATGTCCTGAAAAAGCTGGATGCCAAAATCGCACGAATTTCGTGATCCATTTTGACTCTTCTATGAAATTGACCTTCTATAAAGGGGTATTTCTTCTGTAGGTGCCCAGCCAGCAATGTCTCTTTGGCTGACCGTTAAATCCGCCACTGCATAGCACGTACTAGGTCAGTTATTGCTAGACTAGACTGGGCCAACAAAAGTACTTTAAGTTGGCAAATCTAAAATCCTTAAAATAAAACAATAAATACCAAAATCTTCAAGATTGTTTTACGAGACCTCTTTTCAAATTTCAAAACGATCGGTTGAAACGGAGACGAGAAAAAGCAAAATTGCAGCGCATGGTTAAGTTGAAATTCCATCAACAACGCAAAGAGAAACTCCCTTTATGATTCTCTTCTGTTTTCAGCGTAAACTAAAGCCTCTCAAATTATACAATGAACACCAAATGGCTTATGGAACGATTAGACCGTCTATGCAGACTATTTTCAAGGTTCCAACACGTTTCTAATGTTGGCAATGCCAGAAAAATGCATCTACATTTATAATCGGACTTACTAAAATTCCACCAGAGAGAATGAAAAGTACAAACTCTTAAGCGTGAAAGGAACACGAAACTTAATTGAATTTCCTATTATGAAACCGAGCATGGGATATACCCAGCAATGGATATACCCACATGGAGTGGTAAAAAGTTAACATCGCGCCATGTTTGCAGTCTGAGTAAGTCCTGGGTAGGAGATTTCTGGATAATCATTGACAAAAGTCAAGAAAAGTAGGCGTCCTAGGGGGCGGCCTTATGATACGCCTGAGATGGTTTTAATCATATCTAGCTTTGTGTTATTTTACCGACGAGTTGGCTATTAGCAGCTCGATAAGATGCAAACCACTTAAGGATTCAAGCTTGTAATCCGATTGATCCGGCTAACCTTAGCATTTATTTTCAACGAATTTCAAATTATTTTAAAACAAAATTAGAGCAACGCTTAATGAAGTCGCGCTGATAAGACTATATAGGCTCAGAAACCTGAAAAATAATCTTGTCATAAACTAGTTTTTCGAAAAGTTTGGGAATGCTTGGCGTCGGACATGCTTCCAAACTTAGGAATAAGTGCAATAAAACCTCTAAGAATTCTCCTAAAATTAGGAATTTATTAAAGATCATTGGCAATGGTAGGGCTAACGCTGGAGCATAGCTCTTTAATAAGGAGGGAAAAAACCCATCTTCTCCTGGACTTAGGCCGTTTGGCTAAGCTGAAAGGCCAACTAGAACTGTCAAGCTTTACGGCTCAGAGTTGTAAGAATTAATAACTATACCAGTTTAAGGTTTAGGAACATAGACAAAACGAAAAAAAACTGGCAAACATGTTACAAAACATATAGTAAATAAGGATTTTTATTTTTCGTGTGATTATTTATTTTCAATGTTGTGTACTAGCAGCGCTGCTTCGAAAATCTTTGAAGAATGCTCTTTAGATTTCTAAAGAACACTCTTTTGAAGGTTATAGAGTAGTTCGGATGATCAGATTCGCCAAAAATTAAGGAAAGATTTTTAATAAATATCAATGCAATTGTAGAAGTTGTAGCGTGTTTTTTATAATGAGCTCCTATAGTTTTATAAATATCTCTTTGAGAACCGACCGTCCCGCTTAAGGTAATATATTAAATTTTCTCAGTTTAGGACAGCGATGATAAATAAACTTTTCGAATATGTGTAAAATTTCAGAAAAAACGTACCAATTTTTTTTTGTTTAGCTTTGCTCTCGAATGTACTAAGAGGAATAAGAACCAATAAGTATTCAAATTTAAAGACTTGCCAAATATTTGGAGAAACTACTCCCAAAATACATAAAACATCTCGCCCTTTCGAAGTTCGAATATGTATGAAAGAAGGTTTGAGGAAAAGGTCTTTTTAAATTTATATGCACGTTATTAGTTAATCGGAATAGTAAAGTTTTGTTCAGAATGTTTTAATTTTATTAATTCGATTCTTTATTTTCTTTCTTTTTGTCAATTTGTGGACTAACTTTTTGTCATTTCGCCTTTGGATTTTTAAAGTTGTAAGGCCTGCTCATCCGCAGCAGATTATGTTTGTTTGAAGCTGACATAATTAAAAACTTAATTTGTATTTTTCTTTGGATTAAAAAAAAAACTTCAAAGCATCTCAATTGTAAAAATTTAAGTTAATCAGACATGTTTCGAAATTCGAAACATTTGGATTTGAAATGGACTCGAATTCGAAAACCTTTTTTTTTAATTTTCAGAACATATGTAGATATATAACTCGAAACAAAAGTAAAAATAAACAATAAAATTCGATGAAAATTTTAACAGAAATGTAGATGTGGTGCCAAAGTACTTTGCGGCTTCGAATTGTACAAAAAAGGCACAAATGTGGCAATTTTACCATCACTGTTTTAGGACACAAAATGACAAGTACACTTTAACTGAAATGAAAAATGTCAAATTTAAGACAACTTGAAAAGCAATTAGCAATAAATTGTATTAAAAATATATACAGTTTGGGTTTTTTAAATTCAAAAAAATGGAAACACATTACTTGAGCTTCTCTAAAAACGTTTCGTTTATTTTCGTTAACTAACTTAAACTTGTCTTGATGAGAAAATGCCTCATATGACTTCATCTGCTCATAAGTAGCGCGAATTATCAAAGCTCTTAAGAATTTATTTTTTTTTTTTTATTGTAAAATGCAAGTAGCATAAAAAATCACCAACGCAGCGTTGAATTCGCCAATACTCGGGCGTGTTTTCCTGTTAAAATGCCGACACATGTATCCCAGACGCACAAACGGGCGTGCCGGGTGCCCTTGAAAGTTTGCACTCAATGTTTTTGTGTATAAGTAATTTGTTGTTGTTATTTTTTTTCGTATTTTAGGTATACAGCTTAAAGCCCCTTTTATTGCCGTTCGATCAAGAAAAATGAAGAAAACGACAAAGCACCAAGCGAGAGTACATTATCTCCTGCTCATAATGAATGTCTGCTCGAACACACACACATGTAAATCTGTATATAGTACATACATATATTGTACATACATATGTGTGGAGTTACAAACAACTAGGCATATCGGGCACAACAACCACGATCATTCTTCTTCTTTTTTTTTTGGCAACTCTGTAAAAATTTCATAACCCAAAAGAGAAATCAAAGAGTCCTTTACAAAAGGCAACAAGCGGATAACAGCAGGCAGGCAGGCTGGCAGGCTGGCAGACGACAGCGATCGGTGGTAAGCTGCCAAAATCATTAAGTACTTGCGAAGAACTATAAGTAATTTTTTGGCATTCGTTGTGTTGAGTCATTTTTCGCCTTCTACGCTTCTGCTTTGGCGCGTAGCATTGTTGTTGTGCTTAATTTTTTTTTTTCATTTCTTTTCTTTTTCTGGTACAATTTTTCAAATCGCAAATTCCAATTGCAAACTTGTTGTCTAACGAGATATTGAGGAACAATGCAAAAGAGGGTAAGACAGAGCAGACAAAAGGATTTTGTAATTCGATTTTTCCTGTTTTGGTATTCTTTTTTTTTGAATTTTTTGCTTTTACAGTGGAAGAAATTCGTAAGTGTTGTTGTTTTGCACAGACACAAGAAAAAGTTTGATTAAATTGCGGAGAAGAGCATAACAGGACAGACAGTTAAAGAGCAATGTGGGATAATGCGTCGTTCTCTAAGTTTTGAATGTCTTACATTCTACAATTTGAAGATTTTTTTACCCTTTCCAAATGCCTACATATGTACATATTCTATACAAACTGCATGCAAACAATACAAAGGTGTTTTGTGTTTTTTTTAACTTGTCAGATATGTAAATGAAGTAGTAGTTCTATAGATAATTTAGTATACTTTACATTTACATGCGCACGATATTGAAATGTAAATTGATACCGTTTTTTTTATTCGTAAAGTATTGAAATTTGTATGGCGTGCTCTTGAAAGTAGGATGGTTGTTTAACGGAATTATTTGTGTTGTGAAATACAAATGCGCATACAAAAAGATAACGATTGCAATTAACATATCGATAACAATTGATAAAAAAAATATCAATAACAAGAAAGGCATTTAAAGACAAACTTATACCATGTCCACATGGTAATGAAAACCAGATGTTTTTAATATTAAATATGTCCGTCCAGTCAGCTTTCCTTTTTACTAACTGGGTTTCGATGGCATTTCTCTATTTATTTACCTTTCCAACGCTAAGCCAATCGGGTAACCGAAATGCCCTCAGAGCCTCAAAGTAAATGCTTCGCTCTTTGCACATCAAGCAGTGCCGCTTTTTAATAAATATTTCAGTGTTTCTGCATTCCGATTTTTTCAGTTTAGTGCCGAGTATCGCGTGTTCATCGGCCTGGCAATCTTCCTTATTGTCGAAATGCCCTGGACCTCATACTTTTGTGTGACATGACTCAGTCAAATCATTAACCATCAACTGTTTCGTGAGTTATTGTCGCCTGACTGTCAATGAAAATCCTGATATCGGTTGTGAAAAACCCTAGTGGTTCGCCAGACGGGAGCTAAGAGAATCTTCCAACTGTTCGATTTGTATACCTCAACCAACCTAACCCTCCAGCTTTGAACCATTTGTGTATACGTAGATGGGCCCGCCACTTCGTACACCATTCCGTTTTTACTTTGCTTTAATGGTAGAAGAGTCGTATGCTCTGCAAAGACTTACTTGTTTTTAGTATTGTGTAGATTCATTTATTAAATCTATACCTATAAATCGTACTTTTACACTTTAGCAAAATGAAAATACGTTTCTCACTGAGATATTGGAAGTTTTTTATTTTCCTTTCTCCCATAGTCTTTTTTTACTGAATTTGGGAACTGCCATTTCGCCGCGGAAAGCGGTTATCTTGTATTTTATCATTCTCGCTTCGTTATCGTGTTCATTCGAATTACCGCAACGTTCGTGGCCTATTTGGAATGTTGGTTTACCGGAAGGAAGCTCAGTAGGGCGAACAATGCTCTTGGATGGTAATTTTCTCCTCACACAAGTTTCGAGTATACACGTAAGCCTTTGAATTTTATATTATACATATTTTTAAAGTGTACTCCTTTTGGAAGATCATTCCACCATACCACTATACTATAAAAGATAATTGAATCATACTCTGAAATACATTATTTGACCGAGTTTAGCTTAGCGCGTCGATCGTTTCGTAGAAAAAAGTATTGAAGTCCTTTAGGCTTTCTAACTAAAGAATTTTATTTGTGGAATCGAATTCTGAAGTAATAATCTCAGTTCTTCTTCAAGTTAGTAACAGATCATCTGTGTCTAAAAAAATGTAACATTCAGCATCCCACCATAACTTGCGCTCTATTAAAACCGTGTTCCTTGCTTGAATAAATTCAACAAGCATTCTCTTTCACTACAGTCCATCCGCAGAGTAGCTTGTAAAAATGCTCTCATGCCGGGTAGTCGCTCTGGTCGGGTATTGTATGGTAATTTTTATTTTGAGCCACTCCAAAATTATTTAGGCAGTTTTCTCAATAGATGTTAGATGCTAATCAGAACCGAGGTCTGTCGTAAGCATAACAGTCAAAATTTTTACAGATGGCACTAACCGCACTTGGTTGAAATGAAACCTTTGATTAAGATATGATAAAACACTTAATCAAGCATTGAGCAAGCGGCCCTTTACGGATATGGAGCGGGACAGCAAATCTTAGTGGTGAAATATACTTTTATTAACCATGTTTGAGATTTTGTCGCCTATGTAACTTTGAAAGAGACATAGACCACAGAAAACATTTCATTTTAATATACATTGGAACGATTTTCCGTCATCCCTTTTAAAGTTTCTTTTACAGACTTTCATATTGCTTATTGTTTTTGGATTAATAGACATTGCCGTTATGTCATCCTTTCATAAAGCCAATATTGTTGTCGTTAACGATTTTGTAATTGTTCTTCATTTCCTTGTCGCACTCCTTACTGTTATTGTTAATATTTTTTTGATGCCATAATAAATTCAAAGTTAGATCAAATACATAATTTGTGAATGAAAATTGACTATATAAGAAAGATAATATAGGCTAACCAAATTTCCATCCCGAAAGCAGACTATACTTTTTCCGAAGGTTTTAGATGCGGTGAATCTAAATCTGTATGCAGAGTTGCTCTTTCGCGGGTATTGAGATATTCTAACCTAAAAGTGCAGGTGGGTTTTTTATAAAGCTGCACAACCGGTATAAGTCTGTCCTTTCAAATGGCGTTGAGCTCGTTTTTTCACTGAGATTATGAGATTTGGCAAGGTATAATAAGTTTTTTGGGTAAGAAGAACGGTCTCATTTTGTCACACTGTATTACTTTGTCTCTTTCGAGTTTGAATATAATTTCGAGCAATGGAAGTCATATCTCCACAACGGTTAGCGGAACCCTAAAGCAAATAATCTGGGGGCATTAAATAGTACGATATCGCTACACGTAAGCCCAGAAAAAATAATGTGAACAATCGACTGACCCAATTCAAGAAATAACACATTCACCAAATACTTCCTTCAATATGTTGAGAATAGTTTGATGGCCTGTATGGAATCCGGCACGTCATGGCGGTATATTGGGAACATATATGTACATTTACTCTACAACGAATTCATTAAATAATCGCCAATCATTTTAAATAAATTTACACAATTTCCAAGCGCTGATCTGGCTTGATATTGTGGTGAATCAAACTTAGCGCAATCGCCAATAGCATTGCCAGATCTGCCCGATTTGACGTCCAATTTTTTTCGTCGTCATCGGAAAATGGCGCCTCCAAAAAAAACACCCTTAAATTATTCTCACCGTTTTCGTTATAGATATCATTATTATCATTCACACTTTGAAGTGAAGTGCCTTTTTATCAAATCAAGTTTGCGTAGAGCATTCTCTCATGGCATTTCAAAAAATATCGCACAAAATTCATTAGATTTTATTTAGCCGCTAAGCAATGAAGGCTAAATATAAATACATAAACATCACTTCATATTTTTCCCCCCTTTCGATTTTCAAATAATATGAAATTACATGCGTACAACAATAAAATCGAAAATGTTAATCGTAAAAACACTTGTTCTCGTAATAACTCTTGTACAAATCTGGCTGGCACTTTGTACAAAAATTTCATAATCTTTATCCAAAAACTCTAATATATCCGTGGAAATCTAGTCTGTATACTAAAAACATTTTTCACAAATCAATTTACGAGCGTCAAAAAAGAATATGTACATACATTGTAAAAATCTAATTAAAAGAAATAATTTTGGTGGAGAGGAAAAACTTAAAATATTGGTGCATCTTTTATTTATCGCATGTGTATTTGTGTGCAGTACTGGCAGCGATTAAAGCAAGTGGGCAGATTGTGAAAAACTCTTATGTGAAAAATCTCCGCAAAGCGCTTGAGCGGAGGGTGGCAAGAAAAGTACGCCACAGGCACAAGAAGCCATTTATGAGGAAGATTAATTAACTAAAGCGAAAACTTTTTGTGAAGAAAAGCTTAAGCGTTTAAACAAAAATTTGCAATTGGCAATGGTCAAACTTTGAACCAAACACCAGCGACTATTTGTCGCACGCTTTTGATAGCGGAACCCAGCGCAAATTGAAAACCAAATTACTAAAGATGAGAATGATGAGGTCAGTGAATGATGAATTTTGTAAAGTTTTGTTTTTAAATATCAATTTTTTTTTTTTGCCTTTTGCATCAGTCAAATATTGTAATTTTTTTTTTACTAAGTAAAACAAGTGCTGACTTAAGATTTTAAATTTTTAATGAATAAACAAATTAAAAAATATTTTATGAATAAACAAATTAAAGGAGCTGTCGGCTTAATTTTATTTAAGTCAAAATGATAATGCTTAGAATTTCGTTTATTGAAATTTTTCTTCAATGAAATGACACAGAAAACTGTACCAACTAGGCTGAAATTTTTCCAATAAAAGCGAATTCATATAAGGTGGTGTTGAGCAAGCAGCTGAGTGAATTCGTTTGCTGGGCTGAATGTCAAAACTACATATGGGTTTGTTGTAATTCTCACCGATTCTCACTGTCATTGTACGTACAATTTGTTAGTATGCATTTTTTTTTTGTTGTACGCTCAACACCCCCTGGTATGAATTCGCCTTATTTCTACATAATTAACAAATCTGCTTTAAACTAACATATTCACTTTTCTATATCAACAAATGTATGTTAACTTCACTATACAACAAAAACTTTGGAATGCCTCTTAAAATTTGTATAACAAAACTTTTTGTTTTTGTTTTTTAATAGGGTCGATTATGATGATTTTTTTTTTGGAACGAGTTTCTGTCAACCTTTGTCAAATTGGGTTTGTATGAAAACCAGATTCGGCATTGTACCAACTTCATTGTAATTTTTCGTTGACAGAAGAGAAAAGAAAAAATATAACAGAAAATACCACTGAAGGAGGTACAACACATTAACTGGTTAGAGGGCTTGTTTGATATTTTAGAAATTATCAAATTCATAAATCGATATAATGCATTTCACGTGAAATCGATATACCGATAACTTGCGATGTATCGATATCGAGAAAAATCGGTACTGAAAAAATTAACATAAAATATCTTTTTTTTTATGAAATCCAAAACAACTACTTTTTATATGAACTCCAGCATAGCAAATTGAATGAAGAATTCCAAGATTGCAAACTCCAACTTTTTTTAATTTTAATTTTTTTAGGTTTACATTAGTTCACTTAAAATAGCAAACATTCCCATTATTTATGGAATTTGAATATGTTAACCCTGTTTTCCAAGGTCTTCGTGACGGTTTCTGGCTCCATCTCACAAATGCACTCCAAGGACTATCTCATCCGATGTAGACGGTTCGCCTCCGATGTGCGCCATACAATAGCACGGACATAATGTGAGACTTATATAGAGTGGTTTGGGTTCGTCGAGAGAGGGCTTTACTGCTCATTTGCCTATTCAGCCCAAAGTTCTACTTCCTGGCAAAAGAGATTCTTCGTTGGATTTCAAGGCAGACGTTATTGTAGATGTACATAGGTACCCAGTCTTCTACGCTTTGGTAATTGTAATAGACAATAGTGATGCGGGAGCTAAGACGAGATTGCGCTGACTGGCATTGGATTTGGTACTTCGTTTTGACCTCGTTCACCACCACACCCATACGTTTCGCTTCTTCATCCAGTTTGGAAAAGGCCGACTTAGTGACGCGGTCCTTGATGTAAATGATGGTGACGTCATCGGCATGCGCCAGAAGTTGCACACTCTTATAGAACATGGTGCCTGACCGTTTTCATTCTGCAGTTCGAATTATCTTTCCCACAATAATGTTAAAGAAGCCGCACTATAGGGAGTTACCCTGTCTGAAACTCTTTTGTTATCAAATGGCTCGAAGGGGTCCTTCCCAAATCAGACTGAGCTGGTGGTGTTGTTCAGCGTCATTTTATATAGCCTGAGTAGTTTTGGTGGGATACCAAATTCAAACATCGCTGCATATAGACAACGTCTTCTCGTGCTGTCGAATGCTGATTTAAAGTCGACAAATAGATGGTACGTGTCTATCATCTTCTCACCGGTCTTTTCCAGTATTTGACATATTGTATTATATAAAATGTTAAGGAGGCTGAGCCCGCAGTAGTTGGCGCAGATTGTAGGATCACCATTTTTGTGGATTGGGTAGAACCCACTTGAATTCCAATCGGCGGGCACGCACTTGTCCGACCATAATGTATTTTATTTTGGGAATATTTTAAGCTAATTTTTTTTCATAATTTTGTTTGCCAATTAAGAGGGGCCTCAATGATTTGTTAAACTTTTTTGACCAGACGTTTTTGAGATATCGATTTAATAATAATTTTGCAATACAAAATTAATTGCTTTTCTTAAATCTTTTTTTTCGTTTCTCAATTTTTAACCACACGCCAATTGGGTTAACAATGGAATTTGCTTTTCTCGAAATTTTAAACTTTCATGTTTTAGTTGAAATATATTTGAAAATACAAGACAAAAAAAACACAACGTCAAATTTTGTTTGATTGTTTCTATATGACCTACCCCGGCCAAGCTTTGAACCCCGGGAACTCAGGGTGAAATAACTTAGGTATTTGATGTCCCATTTTTATAAGAAAAAATATTTGATTCAAAGGACACTAGAAATTATAAGTTTACTGCTCAGAGGTTCTTTTATATCTGAAGTCATATTTCACTAAACCTGTTTCAGTTTTAGTTTAAAAAGTTGCTGTCCAAATTTAGAATAAGTTTAACTCTTAGTCTTTAGCTCTATGTATGTACACATACATATGTATATATATATGTATGTAATTATTTATTTTCATATAATCGACAGTACCAATACAATAATTGTAGTATACGGTGCATCCATATAAATATGTATATATATATATATATATATACATATATATATGAAATAATATAAGTATTTTTTCGTGTAGGATATGATAATCCAGTATGTATACTGAACAAAATGAAAAAAATTTAAAAATTGGTGACACAACTAATTCTATGAAACATAAAATCTCCAAATCGTACTGTGAGTATAAAATTTTAAAATTTCTGAATATCAATTGTAACTTTCTGAATTCGAAATGAAAGTTACTGAATTTGAAATTGAAATTCTGAACTTGCATTGTACTTTTCTGAATTTGAAGTGAAAATTCTGAATTTGAAATCGAAATTCTGAGCTTGAAGTGCAAGTTTCTGAATTTAATTTGGGGTTTTCTGAATTTAAAATTGAAATTCTGAATTTGAATTGTAAGTTTCTGAACTTTAATTGGAAATTCGGAATTTCACTTGTAATTTTCTGAATTTAAAGTGAAAATTCTGAAGTTAAATTGTAATTTTCTGAACTTCAATTGCAATTTTCTAAATTTGAAATGGAAATTATTAATATGAATTTGCAAGTTTCTGAACCAAAACTGAAAAAGGTAGAGTTGTACTCAAAGTTGTAGTCCCTGAAGGAAATTTTTATTTGTTTTTATTTAAACAAAACAGTGAATTTATGGGCTGGAAGAAAATTAATGAGAAAAGTATAGCAGTAGTAGTGGTCTTTACCAGAATATAAACTCAGCAAATACCAAATAATAAAAAAATATATTTTGGTTGTTTCTATGCAAAGAACATAGATTACAAAGAAATTGCATCACTCCCACCATTTCTCTAACAGAAATTCTCATCCGATTTCACCATATCAGAACTAATTTGACTTTTGCTGATTGCTATTAGAGTCTGATTAGATTTAATTGGTTTCTGGTTTCAGGAAACGAAACGCCATGTAAGTTCTTTGCAATCTACGTTCTTTGTTCTAAGGTAGCCAAAGTTTGGTATTCGACGCAGGTTCAACTGAAGCTTCCAACTTTTTTAAAATTATTTTTCGACGCTCCATTGTAAACAAAATAAATCGTAGTTCACATATCTCCAATCAGTGTTACCAAATTTGTATTTTTTAGTATTAAAAGTGTTAGTTTATACTTTCGATGACTAACTTTGTTTTTTCCATTTTTTCTTTATTTTTTGTTTCTTTTTTGTTCTCAATTACCAACAAATGCTACTATTTTAACGCCCACAACGATTAGTTAATATTTGTTAATTAAATAAATGTAAAATGTAAACATTCCAAAGCGTGAAAATTTAACTGTATGCAAATAAAAACAAAAATCCACGAGCATGCTAACATGAATTGCATGTCAATTACTTAATTTCAGCCAAACATACATCAACTAAACGCACAAACATAGATAAATATGTACATACATATGTACGTGCATACAAATAAACATATTTGTGTATTTATCTAGATTGGCTTGTTAGCTAAGACGTAATCAATTAAAAATAAATATACGTCATTGATTTTGAATTTGAATGTCAAACTCGCGTGCGAATCACACGATTACTAGCAAACAGCTACTCCCCGAGCGTTGGCGGTTTGGTGTCGATTTGATTATTTTATTTTTAAATCAATTGCAACTGCCACCCACGATGAGTTGTAGATTTATGTATAGCGTGCCATGGCGAGAGGGGGGACGCAAAGATAGAGGGTTGCTCTAATAGATAATTCGCAGTTGCAATGCTGCATTTTGGCTCGCTCCACTGCATTTGCCTACCAAATTTGGCTAATTTAGTTGTTTGCAAATTTTCGCAATTTGCTGCTATTCTATGTGCAAATACTCTACATGCCGCTGTTGTTGTTGTTGGTGGTGTTGCTGTTCATTTTGTTTGCATTGCTGTCAACCGTGTTTGCACGACAAACGGATGGCACGCATCCACGCACACACGCACACACTCACGCACGCACACTCATTAGCCTCATCAACACACCGCAAATGGTGCTAAGTAATCGGCATATGGCGGTATTAGAGTGTGGGCGTGGCAAGCCGAGTATCGTAGACTGTCAACTGCATTAACACACATGCACATATACACATACTTACATACATACATATATAGATACCCTGTCGGAAAGAGAATTACTTGAAAAAGTAATTTTTTTTTGCCAACTACAAGTGGTTGAAATTCTTTGTTTTTTTCTAGTAAGCAACTAATTTTATTAACATAGCGATGTCCTAGGAGCAAGTCAATTATCTGACTCTAGCTTCAATAAAATGTTTTTATTGCTAACTATTTTAAATTCCGTTTTTTGGCGTAGAATACGTCTTACCTTACGGTATGGGCACCAATGTCAGGTTTTTATTGTTGTAATCTCTATTTCTTTAATTATAAGGAAACGGCTCGATTAATTTTTTTTTTTTTTGTTTTGTAGTAAAATGAAGATGTTAGCTTTCGTTTGACATACATTTCATGTTGGTTGATATCTTCCTAATATTTAAATTTCTCAAATGAAAATTGTATAAACACATGCACACAAATATGTGTGTGGTGTTTGGTTGAGTGTTTGCTGTTGGGCGATTTAAATGTACTCGTGCAGCCCTTTCTTTGTATTGCATAATTTTAGGCGGGCAAGTTAAAGCAGAGTAAAAGAAGAGAAAATGCTGCCAAGCACTGCAAAATAACAATGCTGATTGATGCTGTTCGACAACAGCTGGAAGTTGACGTTTAGTATGTTAAAAAATAAAGAAATTCATTTGCTTGTATTATTTATCATTTATTGTTACATATGTTTTCTGTCTTATCGGATGGCGTATTCTACGTTAAACTTAATGGCCGTGTCTCTGACACAGCCTGCTTCTTTTTTCAAACTGTTTTAAACCGAGTCTAATTACCAACTATTTTCAAACCTGTCCATTTCCAATTATTTAAAAATATGTTCAGTCTTCTTTATAGTAGCTACATATCTACATTTTTTTTTTGTTTAAACAAAAATACATTTTGATTTTCATTCAGTATTCAAATTATAAATAATTTCGAGCATCAATTCGCGAAAGTATTGTGAATGTCAATTTTAGTTTAAGTACGCTGCTTTACAGGCAAACAAATTCTAAAAAACTCAGGTAAAGGGAGGTTAGTATGTACTTTCTGAGCTCAAGCACACGGGTAGTTTGTGTTTTTTTTGCGGGGTATCACTTCATTAACTTCATTGTTCGAAAGACAGTCAATGTGATTTTAATGGCAAACAACTTGTAGGAATTGGGTAAAAACATTTATAGATATACCAACTTATAATACATATAAATATTTAATTGATTAATAAATTTACATAGTTTCATAAAACCCCCCTAAGATTCATAAATCCTTAACTGTTTATTAGACTTATATGTATATAATATAATATGACTTTCAAAATTGGTATAAATTTATGTTAAAAATATCTTTTTTTATATTCATCTATATATGTATATCTTGGTTGCTCAAAATAAAACTTTTTTTAATTTTCGGCTTAAGATTTTCTCTTTTCTCTCTTAAGTTTATGTCAAAAAGAAAATAACTAAAATAAAAAACTTAAAAAAATGGTAACAATTCTAAAAAAAAAATGCTTCTGAAATCAAAATTTAAAAAAAGCCGTTCATTTCGACCACCTAAAACATATTTTAAAGCAAACATGCTGCGTCAAAGCTGGTCAAAATTAAATTTTTTTATATTTTGCTTTTAAAGTTTTTTCAGAATTTCTGCAATTTGTTTTTAATTTCTTTATGTTAATAAAATAACTAGCATTAAAACTAACGACAATTGGGAGAAACTCGAAAAAAAATTCTTTCAAATCAAAATTAAAAAATAAACAATTTCATTTCGACCAGCATGTTTGAAACTAAATATATATAAATAAAAATAAAAATTGTATTAATTAATAAAAATAGATTGAAGGAGTGTTGCCACGTGTTTAAAAACATAGATTTAATATTATTTATAAGATTACCGAAATATTCCAGTATTTCGCTGAAACGAGAGAATTTATATGAAAATATGTTCGTTGAGGGTTGCCACCTTTTAAAGACCGTTAATTCAAATGAACTGGTAAGGTAACGGAAATTCTACTAAACTGCTGTCAAACGAAAAACGGTTCAAGGAAGCTCTTTCCGAGAAATGTAAAGGGTTGCCACTTGTTAAAAGAAATTAAATCCAACTAAATAAAAAAGATAAACAAAAAGTTACAAATCTGTTTTGAGCTGGCAGGAAAACTTAGTCTCAAAAAAACTGTGAGATCTGCTAACTGTTTGAAAATTACTTAAAAATAATGATATTTCACATATATATATATTTACACAAACTTTTTTTGAAAATTGTTCATAAAAGGGATGCCACGTTGTCAAAATTAAAGAAATTTTATTAAGATAATTCCAACTAATAATATAAATGTGAAAGTTTAGGTGTAAGTAAATCTGTGAGTATATTCGACGGACTTGTATAAAATTTGGCACATATTTGGCTTATAAGCAGAGTTAATATGTAGGTTATAGATTGGGGTAAATTTGGTATATATGTACATAAGAAGTTTTTTTTAAGGAGTTCCCAACTGTAGAAAATAGTAAATTAATTTGAACAAAAGAATGAAGTCAATATTGCAAAATGTGTATTTTACGAAAGTTTAAAAGATAGGCGCCGTCTGTGTAATGCTAAATTTAGTTATTTTAAATAATATGGCAACACTAAATTTCAAAAAACTGTTTGGAGAGGGTTTAAGAAATCAATTGAAACATACGTCTTATACGAAAGAGTTTTAAGAACGCTTTATTTTGAAAATATCTTGGCAACGCTTCTATCTACATTAAGAAGTAAATAAAATTAGAAATGAAAGGAAGCAGGCTTAAGAAAACTTAATCATGCAAATGAGACTTCGAAATGTCACCATCGTTTGATCTCATTGGGCATTTCTAACAATAAATTCGGTGTCACTAAACCCGAACGACATACTGCACAGTAGCGAATGGCAAACAAGTTTCATCGACCAATCGTAATCGGCAATTATGAAGTAGGGGTAGATTTTTTTTAGATGAAAAAAAAGTAAGAATAAAACTAAAACTGAATTATAAGTTACTACCTTTGATGGCACTATTTATTTCCTTTTCTGTTACATTCAGATTCATTACGTCAAGCCGAATTTAATGCGAGGGGAGCCGCGGTGAAAAGCTAGTAATTAATTATACTAACGGCATTTTTAAAATTATATATTATATGCATATAATTTATTGAAAATATATTTTGCCACAAAAAGCATTGGTAAATTGTTTAGCCTGTCTACTTTTTTCCGGCAGGGTATTTATTTATAAATACACACACTCACACATATTTAGTATATCTTTGCCTTAGCAATGTGTGTGCGCGCGCGCAAAGATGAGCAACAATCTGTCGCGCTGCTAAGACGCCGAGTTGCGTGTGGGCGGTGCGGCGTGATTGTTGTTTTTGTTGGCTCTACTAAAGCAACTCGACGGGCTTCAACTAATTTGTTGCAATCTGTAGTCGATTTAAAAAAAACCAAAAAACAATGCAATAAAATATGTATTTTGATTATTTTTTCTTTTCGATTTGTTGCGTTCTAATTTATTTTTTATTATTGTTGTTTTGCTTTTTACTTCTCTGATGTGTTATGGTCTGATTAATTGCCCACACGTAACGCCTGTCAATTGAAATAAATGTGTATTTAATTAACACTAAATTCAACTGATTTTGTTGCACAAATATGGACAAATGATTTAAAAAATGTTTCAAAATCGTAAGGCAACAGTGCAGAAAAGTCAAGGCAGTTGGCGGTGGCACAGAGATTTTATTTGAGTGTTAATTTAGGTTACTTATTTGGATTACTCATTTCATTAGTTTGACCCAAAAAGCTCGAAGGCTGCTTCGTCCATTTGTAGTTCGCAAAAACAACTTAAAAATAAAACAATTCCATTTACATGAGCTCATAAATGACTAAATTTTTTCGAATAATCTACTAAGTGAGGAAGAGTTGAGGCTCGAGTGTATAAAGGAAAGACGATGAATCGAGTGAGCTGAGTGGTTAAGTTGCAACAATCTTGAGCCAAACCCTGCATAAAACCCAAACCTTGTTAATAAATATTTTAATTAATAAATCAGATAAAATGTAGAGCCTACAAATCCAAAAAAATAAAACACACAAAATCATCCTCTTCCACGCTGGATCTAATCGCGGCTGGCAGGCTTTGGGTGGCAACCCCTTTACATAATATTTCAAACCTACTTCTCTTGAATCCCATACCGCACTTCGTTTGAGCCAGAGTGACGCGAACTCTCGAGATTGCTGAAGCTCTTTGTCTGCAATTGGTGGTACTTTGACCTCAATAAGAGTTCGCGGAGATATCCCACGACGTACCTGGGAGGCGACGCGTCCATTTCCAAACTCGTATTTGGATGATCGTTTGGTGGAATCTAATCAGGAACTGATTTCTGAGCTAGATGTTGTGCTCCTTAATTGGAGCAAGCAAATCTCCTGGGGAGCCTCGGGCGACATCACAAGACTTCCCAATACAGTCCAGTGTGCGGCGTTCTATTAGGTCTTAAGCTTCGTTCGGTGTATCGTACTAGTCCCCTGCGTTCAAATTGGTGCAGCGTAGTTCTCAATCGGCCGGTCAATCGCCTTGTATTTTGCCAACAACGTTTATTTGCCTTTTATCTCTGATGCTGCCGGCTAGCGACTTGAGGACCTTGTTGCGGCTCGGCACTCTATATACGATTGCGGGTGTGTGTATTGAAAAGGAGAGCAGGCTGTCGAAGGTAATCCCACAGATCCTCGGGTGGTTAACAGCTGGAATGCGGGTACCATCAACATTTCTGCCAAGTTCCAGCTTAACCTCCTTTGTCCATATTGTAAATAAGGTTGCCGAAGACTTAGTAGGAAATAAGTTCAAATTCCGTTCCGTGAAGCAGTAAGCAAGGTCTGAGAGTTAATTGTTTACTTTCAAGCACATGCCATCATCAATTGCATTGCTCAGTATTGAGTAGTAATCAGCATACGAAACAATATTCATTCCCTTTGGGAGTTGAGCGAGTTTTGAGATATAGAAGTTAATTAACATTGGGGAAAGGACGCCACTCTGTGGGAACCTTTGTTTAACTCTTCTGAGTTGTGGGTTTGCATCTCTGAAGCCCGCTGATGGCTGTCCACCGCTTCAGATCCTGCGGAAGAGTTGCTATCTCCAAGTCGGCTGCATGCCCAACTATGTCGAAAGCTTTCAACAAATCCAACACTATTAAAACGGTTCTCTCACGAGTATGGTTGCGGTTTAGGTCGCAATTCATCTGTGTGTTCATGGCTGTGCACTTTTCGGAAGCCGTGCTGAGGCTTAGCCGGGTCGAGGTAGTACGTTAAGTACAGAAACAGCAGACTCTCCAGTTCACCGATGATACTGGATTCAACAATGGTGTAACCTTGCCCACCTTCCACATATCAGGAATGATGAGTGTGGAGATGGAAAGGTTGAAGACGCTGGTAGGGTAGGCTACTCCCGTCGGCTCCAAAATGCTGCTGTCGCGACCACCTTGCACTCAGTAAGCTCTGCCAACCTAACCCAATCAGCCTTTTTATAGTTGATGAAGGTAGGTCGGTCCGCAGAGAAAAAGTGGGCAGGGCTATCAAGTAGGCCAAATCATTATACTAAATTCAAATCAAATGCCAAATCGCTAGAATAGATCTGGTAATGTAAGCTATGTTTACATTGGCTGGGGACAAGTGTTGCTGAGATTAATTGGAGAAACATTTTTCTTAAGTATCGCATGGATCGCATGCTTAATATCTTTACTTTAGTTTCAATTATTTTTAACTGAGATACCTAAAGAGAGCTTTAGTCGCCTTTGCCTCGTATTAGTATTCACCCTTATATACTCGTATATTTTGGTTTATACAATATTTGGCAAAAGCTCTGCCACCACATGGGTATCGCAGCGAAACTAGTCATTGGCGTCTGTTTTTTTTTTTTGTTACTTACGAATGCGAGTAAATAATCAAATGATGTCATGCTGACAATTTGCTGCAATGTTCCAATAGACAATTTGTTATTACGGCTACACCACAGCAGCCGGTTGCTCTGTTTGCAGTTTTCGCCGACCGACTAGAGTGTCACATTTTGTCAGCACGCCAAATGAAACAAGCAATGAAATTAGAGAAAAGCTTTATTAATACGATGAAAAATGTGAAATAAAGATGCCGGGGCGACTCTCGGCCGGTCGGCTGCAAGTCATATCACGTCTCAATCGCGCGCTCCGGTGACAAGCAAGCAGGGTCAGGTTAAAGTTGAATCATTCATCAGCGCCGCTTATTTATCGAATTACGAAACGATTGCAAAATTCTTAGCGGTGACCAACTGGCGAACCGTGAGCAGCGCCTATATAGCTACTGACCGCTCACGGCTGGCTGCCAAACAGATGCAAATTAATTGAGGAATCGCCGAGCAGGCAATAGCAGCAGCATAGCAGCGACGACGACAACGACAACGACAACGACAGCTGCACGATTTAGTTGTCGCTGCTGCGGACTTGGCAGCGATCGCATCATCAACGCTGCCGACGCGCGGCTAGCGCGACGTCATCAGCGCACCGTATGCCGTGCGCCGTGTAGTGCGCGTTATTGAACGCTTTGACATTAGTTAATTAATCAAGCGAGCGCGCACTGGCCAATACAACAAGTATTATTACCATCTGTGGTGAAACATTAAAGATTTGCATAAATACATTTTATGTTTAGCAATTCGACCGTTGTAACCAAACGCGCGCGCTGTATAAAAATTTTCGCACACAAATAAAATGAACTGCAAGGAAAATAAATTAATTAACCGAAAAACAATAACTGAATAAAACGAAAACAAAAAAAAAACAAAAAATTGCTAATGAAGTTGGGCGAATTTCGTGCGAAATCTTGAACGCTCTCAGATCATTAATTTCCCATGCGTCACAACTATCGCCCATCAATGTGAGGCGGTCAGACGTCACGGCACGCCCCTTACAGCCAAATTGATAGCCGCATGAAAAATGAACAGCGCCGCGCTAAATGCAAACGCACATGCATACACACACACACACATACCTAGTCATGCGCGCAAAAACCTTACAAAGTCGCCGTGTCTTTTGTCCTTGAATAACTTTAATTCGTGCTGTTACTACTTTAATATGTACAATATTTATTGCTGCCGTTGTTGCTTTTGTTTTCACTTTTGTTGCTTGCGCGGCTCGCCAATTTCTTACAAACGTAAACCCGCAAATTGTATAAATAAAAACAAAAACACAAGCAAGCCAATTTTTGTTAACCTTGAACGCGCGTATTTGGTTTGTAAGTCACGTCTTTCGCTTAGTCGAATATTTCGTTTTTTTTTTTGTTTTTATGGGACGCGACGCATTTGCAAAAAGGTCTCAACGCAGCAGGCAAATAAAAAAAAACACATTAAAGCAGCAGCGCGTCGGTAGTGTACGCATGCGCGGCAGTCAGAACGGCAAAACTCGTCTAATTGCCAGCGGCCAGATATGCTAGGTATGGCTTAGATTTTGCACATTTTTTATGTTGTTGCGAATTTTTGTTCTCGAAATTAGTGCTTTGTTATTTTATTTTCATTGTACCTTCTTTACTGTTTCAATGTGGTAAACAATTTTTTTCGCTTTGCATTTTTTTTTTTTTGTAACTTGGCTGAATTTCGTTTTTTTTTATATTTTGGCAAATTTGCTGAGAGTTTTTGTGTCTGGTTTGGGATTATAACTTTATTCGGAGCGACTTGACTTGTTGCGGTGTTTGAGTAGGGCCGACACAAAAGCGAATATACGGAGCATCGATAGTTACAAGCATCGATAGTTTTTCGGATTATATCGATGTGAAATAAGAATAATAAGGTCCATTTTAAATGTATTCACAACTTATTGCGCCCGCGATATTTGCACTGGTTTTCAAAGAAATCGGCGCAAACTACAAAAAATAACCTTTCGATACCTGGAAGCAGTCCACCCACTCTACTCCGTCCGCTAATGCATTCAGATCATTAGTTTACAAAGTCTATATGCGGTTTTATTATTTTATCACATTAAAATATTCTGAAAGTAAATAAACTTGCATTAAAATTAGTCAGTTCATTTAAATTTTTTGAAACGCATAACTACCATGGTGCAATAAGTCCATCAGGTGAGGCATAGATTGCGCTGTCAAACCAAAAGCAAGTGATTTCTAGAGAGAAACGTCTTTAAGAATCTAACGCCATATCGACACGGCAATGAAAACCATTTATTTTCAGAAGATATTTTCAATATAACCGTCCAGACACTTTCCTCTTTACTAACTGATTTTCGATGGCATTTCTCCATTTACTTACCTTTTTCAGTCTAGGGTAAACCGGTAACCGAAATGCCCAACAGAGCCTCACCCCGATTTTTTCTTATTATATTTAGTTTTTATTCCTTTTGAAGTGAAACTTCTTTGCGCTCGTTGGGCTGTAATTCCAATATCGAATGAAACAAAAAAGCGACAGGAAAAGGGAGGGGATGGCGCGCGTGGCAGTCGGACGGAAGGAGACATGGGAGAGAAACGAAAACGCGACAGATTCGGAGTAGGAAAAAACGAGAGAGGCGTAGCAAAGCGGACAGTGTGTGGCAATGATTATTCTCTATATCACTCTGAACCAGAGAATTAACGATATAATAAAATTCATACATAGAGCATTATTATTCATTTTTAAATTAAATTTACTTTCTAAAAATTGTGCAAGTTGTTGAGCTTCGGCAAAATTGACATTAAAATCACCGCTTAAAATCATTGGCATAGTGTGCAAATCTTCTCCAATAGATGCAATTTTCTCAAGATATTTAAATAATTTACAATCACGAATTTTCATTTCATATTTTTCATACCCCAAACCAATTGTATCTTTTCTTGAACCTGAAAGTATGGAAGTGAATGAATAGATTTTTTTATAAATGGAGTCGAAAACATCAACTATCTTTTTTCATTAACCTAACACCCTTAAAAATTCCATAATAATGAATAGTGGCTTCTGTTATCGGGGAAATATTTCTATCTCATAAAACTTGCTGGCTAGGGTGAGTATTTTCATTTCAAGTGCCCATCGAGATCCATGAAGTCTCACTTCTATCGCCTAGCTTTCTAGGCTGACAATTTTTTCCTAACCTAATCACGGCAAATTCTCGATTTATTTTTTTTTTTGCCCAAAAACTTATCGAACCAGAGTTGCTTATGAAAATACAACGAAAATTTTGATGTTTTCGAGAGTATCTTGATTGGTTCGTAATAAAGTTAGACAGTTTTTGAAGAGTGAAAACGTATACTTTTCACAGAATATCACGCATGAGTCATAAACAACTGGATTTCGTTGTCGTGTGAACTTAGTATAAGTGTCAGTTGTTTGAGTAAAGCTACTTTTGCATTTGTGAAAAAAACCTACCGTATCGCTCTGAACGATTTTTCATGAACATTTCAGTGTTAAAAAATTGAATGCAAGAAAAATGTCGTGTTTGCTTTTTCACCAAGGCAAAGCATCGGCTCATACGAACTTCAAAACCATGCCAAAATTGAACAAATTGGGCTGTTTCCGTACCTGAAGAGATAACGTAAAGAGTTTTTCATCGAATGACGAAGTTGAAGAAGACAAAGCTAGCGCGTATTTTGGAGGACTTTCATCAAAACATTATCTAAAGGTGTCAAAATGTTGGAAGACCATTGGGAAAAGACTCTCGCACTAAAAAGAAACAATAATGAAGAATTAAATGAAATTTGGTTAACGGAACTCTAAAATATTTCCTTAAGTGAATTATTTGAAAAGTTCAAAAAGTGTGCCTAGAAATATTCTAATATCGACTGACATAAAATGGTTGTATTCCCATATCTTGTTCAAAATGTTTAAGTTTTAAGTAGTAGCACATGGCTATGACTTATGAACCCCCATCAATGGTATGAAATAAGAGACTCAGTTCTGCGCTAATTCACCAAAGAAAAGTTAGTCGGAGTTGCAAAACCTACCCGCATTTTTATCTAAACTTACGCACGTAAACTGCAATTTGTACCCGGTGTAGAAATTATAATTTGGTTTGACAAAAAAAAACCCCTGCTGAACATTTTTTTTTTGAAAATTTCAACTTTCAGAAACTTTATTTTTTGATGTCGTCCGACCACTGTGCGCCACAAAAAAAATTATTTTTAATACCCAAATTTTTTGTTATTGATACTTCTCTGCAAAAGCTTTCAATACAATATATGTATAGTTCTTACAATTGGCCATTCTGTGTTTTAACATCCACCACATTGTGATGTGATGATATTACGCGCGTCTAGTTAAATCGACCACAAATGATATCAAATGAAATCAATTTTTTTGTTATTTGGTAGCATCGCACACTTAGTTTTCTTAAAAAATGCGAAATAAAAAATGTTTACTTGCTGGTCAAATGTTCCCATATTCTAAAAATGTACGAAATCAGAAATTTCTGTAACAATGTACCAAACCAAAAAAAAACAAATACTAACTTTTGCACATTTCAACCAAAACGGCAACCATGATTTCAATAACAAACTGAAAATGGACAGTCTAATGCCTTAAAGGCAATTCGCCTCAATTAAGTGCAAATTTTATGTATGACCAAAGTTTTACACAAAAAAATACTCACAAGTAAATTACACATTCCAAAAAAAAAATGGCAGCAAATCGTTAAATTTTGTCTTTGCTCGCAACATAAATTCGCACAAGAGAATTGTAAAGCTTGATAAACAATAAAGGGAAATAAATGAAAAGGAGGGACGTATAATTTGTACAAAAAAAAAATATTAGCGCTAACAACAACAAAGCGTGTGCAAAGCAAACTAAATAAGTAGGCGCTGTAGAACCTAATGGTAGCGGTGTGGCGAAAAGTAAAGAACAAAAATATTGCCACAAAAAAAAACGCAAACAAGCCAGTCCAATAACAACACAAACAATAATGAGCATCAGCAGCAGTAGCGGCGGCAGCATCGCTCAGTGGGCCAAAGCAGCGATCTACCTGTAGAAAATTCAAAAAGATGCCATCCTAAAGTGGTTAGAGTAACTGAATATCCTGCCGAGGTACCATGGCAACTATTACTTGATCACAAAATTACAATTATTTTCGAAGATAATAAGAATGCGTTTAGTCACATTATCGTTAACCAAATATATGAAATACTTTCGGCGTTATATAAATGACAATGTCCGCGACTGTTCAACATATCGGCAAAATTACTACAATCTCGAGAAGAACGTGATCAATGATCACATGTTTACTCTCTGCGTTGTAGCTTTCGACTCGCTATTGTAGGTCATTCAAAATACTTTTTGAAAAGTGGACTGCACATTTGTTCATTCCGAGGTGTAAAGTATTAAAAACGATTTAAAATCACACCAACACTACTGGGGTTTTTTCAAGCTGAGCATCATTTACAAATTACCATGATTGATGGCAAAATAGTTAGCTTTGTTGCAGAAACATCATCACAAAAATGCGGAATTCGTAAAGCATCGCCCAAAGTAATGAACTATTTATATCAGGAACCGTAACGGTTATAATTTTTATTTAAAGAAAAAAGACTTTTGAATCGTATTTGTTGAGTTTTACTTATTGCTCAGCAAATAATCTATAGTTCTTGAGTTTAATTCTTTTCTTAAGATATAATTATCATTTCCTGCGTTTTTTTTTCGTTGAATAAAATGTAATTTGTGTGAAAACCCGCGAATTAGCCCCCTATACTGATGATCTGACAAAACTTATCAATCTGACAATTGTCAGGTTTACTGCACCTAAAACTATGCGGCAAAATGTGTTTCAGGGATCTCTACTGATAACAACAGCCGTTGTAGTGGTTATATCTTATTGAGCACGTGACAACAACGTTATATTCTGCGACATAGTTTTAGGCGCAGTAAACCTGACAACTGCTTTACTAGTGGATATTTCGATGCCTGGATCCGGGAGTACAAAAAAAGGCAACATAGCCTAGACATAGCAAACCCCATTTTGTTATTTTCTTATTCGATTCAAAAAATTTTAACCCATTAGCCACTGTAGCGTTCCAGGTTGGCGCGCTGTCGGAGAAATGATGAAAGCGAGAAACAATTGTGGGAAATGCCTTTTTATAACTCATTTCTGTTTAAATTAAAAAACATATAGTTAGATACAAAGGTAAAAAGTCTTCCCTTAAATGTTGGGTCTGAAATTCCTGATCTTTTTTTAGTATTTTATATTTATATTGGTTATATACAGGAAAATAATGAACAGTTTTTTGACATAATTTTTAAGTGATATCTCCCAAATATAGCTGCAAGTAATTTTAAAATTTATCTCGACTATAACTATGGTCCGTTAGTTTTATCTGTGCAAAGCTCATTACATTTGAACTAAATCGATTCATAAAAATGGATTTTCGTGAAATCTTGACTATAGAATTACCAAATGGATTTGAAAACATATTTTCAATATTTTATTTCAAATATAGCATAAGTATACATCGTACAGTAATAATGTATAGTTTCAATCTAAGCTAAATCGAACAATAAAATCCCACCTGCGCCGTTTCTATGATCACCAATATCGGATCACAAATTGGGATTTTCTGAACTACTCGATTTTAGCGTCATCTAGAGGATTAATTTTTCCGAAAATGATTTTCATCAAAAATTGAGATTGTCTGAACATCTCGCCTCTAGCATACCGTGAAGTATTTGTTATTGCCAATACCTTTCTAATATCCTCAAAAGCCACCTATCGGATTAAAACGTCCAAATTTGGTTGAAACCCAAACAAAATACAGTATAATACTGTCGGCCACTTATGTATATTAATTTATTTTCTAAATTTGTTTATAAAAATTTTGCTGATTCTAAAATATCAATAAAAGTTTTAATTTTTAGAAAATTTATGAAAACTCAGCAAATTAAAATTAAATTAATCCGTATTACAAAAAAAAAGTATGCAGTTTTGTAACCTATTCAATTTTAGCATAAAAAAATTCAAGTGTGAAGTGACTAAAACTTCGCGTTGATTTTTGATAATTCTTTTTCTGACGGTGTTGAGCATTTTCTTCCATATAACGCGTCAATGAAATTCACTTTTGTATGGAAGAAAATGACCGACATCCTCGGCAAAAAAAATGTTCAAAAAACAACGCGAATTTTCTATCAATTGGAACTTTATCTTTATTATATTAAAATTTGATGAGCTAGAAAACTGCACAACCGAAAGCTTTGTAAAAATTCTGATTAAAAAGTTTTTAAATTTGATGAAGTTTGTTTTGAAATTTGCTTAATTCCTGTGAATTTCGTCAGAAACTTTGAAACTTTTATTTATATGATTTGTGTGGCAGAATGAGTTATTCTTGTATAAAAAATTATTAAAAATAATTTAAAAAACATTCACACACACACACAATTTTTGGTGTAGGTAAAAAAAATATATTCGCCAAAAGAAATGATTGAATTAAATACTTAATTAATTATCAACAAAATGGCTAAATTCGATTATTTTAGCAGACATTTATTTTCTTCCGCTAGTTAGGTTTCATCGCCCACTGTGCGCCGACGGCCAATGGCAGTAAGCAATGAAATTAATATAACCATTTGTGCAAATTTTTTACGTCTTCCTTCTAATTCAATAGAAGAAAAAAAAAACTATATTCGTATGTAGAAATAAGAACTCTTTCAGTGCGACGCAGTTGCTATATTGTCGTTGCACCGCGCCCCAATCACCACCTACCCTTCGCTCGTCCAGCAACTAAAGACACGCGCACTAACACAACTACGCATTGTAAGGTTGGAGCTGTTTGTTTTTTTCTTTTTTTTTGTTGATGGTGCGCAGTTTTTGCGCATTTTTTGCGAATAAGCGCACGTGTGTGTGTTGTGTAAATGTGTTCGCGAAATTCACAAACTTTAAATTAGATGAGCGCTTACAACAACAACAATGAAAGCAAAAATAACAGCAGAACCACATTTGCAAAAGTGAACCTAAATTGGACCCTAAACAACCGCTCCAACTTTTTTTGGCTCATGCTCCCCATTTACTTTTTTGCTCTCTCTATCTCTATGTCAGTGTGTGTGTATCTGTGTGTGTGTGTGGTGTTTTCGAGCGTCATTTGTAAGCAAAGCTTTGTGGTGCAAATTTATGTTGAGCTTTGGCGGCTCGACGCTGTAGAAGTTACCGGCATTGTCTAGCGACTGTCTGACTGACTGACTGACTGACTGAATCACCGCCTCACTGGCGACAGGTCAGACATGCTTTACACTTGAAAACCACACAACAACAAAAGACAAAAACAAAAATATCCACATACAGCATCAATGCGCTCATCTAACGCATCGGCGAATCAACCGCGAAGCGGCGAGATCCGATGCCATGCGCTGCTTTAAATTTTTTTGGCTTGCTTGTCATCAATATTTTAGCCAGTTAATGCCAAAGCTAATGGTGACACTGTTTTTGTTGTTGTTGTGTTTGTATGTGTGTTTGTGTAGTAGATAGTTTTGACTGCTGTCTCTGCAGGTTTTGTCGCTTTTGCTATTGTTTTTTGTTGTTGCTGTCAGGTTTATTGCATGTTTCTTACTTCTATTGCTTTTTGGCTTCAAAATATTTATATACATATGGTATGTATGTATGTATGTACATCGATTTGCTCTTTCTTATTGTTGCTTCCATTGACTTACTTCGAAATTGGTCGCCACTAGTTTTGTTACTTTATCTGCTATAGCTGTCCGCTCGCTCGAACTTCTTGCTATTCAAGGACACCCGAAAAATATGCGAATATCTACACACAAGTCCACCATTTGTAGCACCAATACACAAGTATCTTTATAGTACATGTAATTTTGGCATCTGCAAGTTTTTACTTCGTTAAAAAATCTCAACTTCCCATAAGACTGGCTTTTGAATGGATGGGGGCAGCTTTTGACGCGCCGACTCGGAGTACCTACATATCTATCTATGTAGATTGGGCAACACTTAACGAGAAAGCTCCGAATTATTAAAAAGCAAATGAATTTTCTAGATACACAGAGCGAAAATACCACATAATTTTCCATGTAAATCAGAACAAAATTTAGCGGATTTCTTTTCCAATAAAACAAAGAAGGGCTTATTATTACCACTGGGTATGTATTTTCAATAAAATAAAGAAAATACAGAGGAAACCGCTTATTACGACGACGAAGGGACCGGTAAATTTCGTCGTTATAAGCGGTTCGTCGGTACATACGATATGTACTTTTTTTAAATATTTTTTTTTTCTGCTTATATTGCACTTCAATAAAAATACAGTTTGGATGAAATATAAAAGAAAATGTTTATTCAAAAGAAAAATTAAATTAACAGTAGTATATTCTGTGATAGTAAACATATTCGCAAATATATCTGAACTGAAATTAATTTTGGAAAAAGTTATCTATTGTCATTTGCTTATAATTTGATTTGTCACTGATAAATTTGTTTTCCAAAATTTTTTTCAGTTCAGATATATTTTTGTTCGTTATATTTTCGCCTAAATCGTTTAGGTTTATATAGTTTTTTAATGTTGTTACTGCAGTAATCGCATCTGATATATTTGGGGCAACATACTCATTTTCTGAAAGCAAAAATTTTTTATAATATTTAACATTATTTAGTTTATTTTTTAAGAACATACCAATTTCTTCTTCATCACTTTCATCTTCTGTGTTATCTTCTATTACATCTTCTATTATGGCCTCATCTGTCATGGTAGTCATGCACTCAACGCCTTCATCAATGTTCACAAAATTATCAAATGTTACTTCTGAACAAATGTCATTAGATTGCGCCCAAAAGCTTACAGGCCAGTCGTCTTCGTCATCATATTGTTCTTCGGTGGAAATAGAACCTCCTTGTAGCCCACTATGTTTGAAGCAGTTTTGAATTGTTGTTTGCGTAACCCTCTCCCATGCTGTATTTATCATCAAAACGGCTTGAAGTACGTTTATTTGAGACTCCGCATCCATTTCTTTGATTAGTTCAAGCATCATAAGCTTTCTATAATGCGCTTTCAAATATCTTATTACTCCTTAATCCATCGGTTGGATCTTAGCTGTCGTATTTGCCGGAAAAAATTGTAGCTCAATAGCTTTGAGACCTTCAACTTTAGGATGCGCTGGGCAGTTATCAACAAGAAGTAAAATTTTTTCTTTATTTTGGGTTAATTTTTTGTCCCAGTCCCTTAGAAACTGTTCAAATATATTTGACGTCATCCATGCCTTCTTATTGTGTTTGTAAATAACAGGAAGTTTTTTTACGTTTTTGAAGCATCGGGGTTTTTTGGATTTCCCAATCACCATTAGTGTTTCTTTTTTATTCCCTGTCATATTAGCGCAAACGACTATGGTTAACCTGTCCTTAGACAATTTTCCCCCAATACACTTTTCACCCTTAAATTTTAACGTATTACTGGGTTTCATTTTAAAGAAAAGACCTGTCTCGTCCATATTAAAAACTTGGTCAGCACTATAATTTTTGTACATGTTTGGCCATACGTTTTGCAACCAGTTATTCACTGCTGCTTCTGGCACACTTGCTGCTTCTCCCACAAATTTTCCGCCTACAATATCATAACGTTTACGAAAACGCTGGATCCACTATGATGTACACACCCATTCGTTCTGTCCCAGTTTTTTAGCGAAATCTTCAGCTTTTTTCATCAAAATCGGACCACTCAGTGGATTTCCAAGGCTTCTTTGATGTTTAAACCATGTAAGCAAAGATTTTTCAATATCGGGTTGTGTGGAATATTTCAATTTCTTACAAGAAAATTTATTTTCTTCAAAAACTCCTTGTATTATATCTCTATTCCAAGAATGATAGAATACAAGATTGCGCCTTCCCGCGGTGAAATGACAGATCTCGCCTTTAGTAAACAAGAATACGGGAGAGAGAAAATTGAACAACTTCCAATATTTCATTGAAAAACGTGTTCTGATTGTTCTAAAGTGTAAAATATGAATTTATAGGCAGACATTTAATAAATAAATTCGCAAAATACTAAAAAAAAGTGTCTCTTTTTCTTAATTTGTGAAAAAAGCTTTGTCTAGTTGAAGTTGAGAATTGTCAAACCCGGCAAAACCAAAGTAGCGGTACTTCTAAAGGCGTCACCTTCAGTATTCAGTACACCGTGTCTCTATTCTTCCATATCGTGGAAATTGTTGAGTGAGATACAGAATACTCTTTAGCAAGATCTACATTCTTTTCCCCAGCTTCTAATCGGAAAATAATGCCTGCTTTTTCTTCAATTGTAAATATTCTGCGTTTATTTGACATCTTTCACAAACACCGCGAAGGAACTGATCGAAAAATAAAAATAATATTCTTTCTGAATGAAAAAGAATATGTATTTTTCAACTTGATTACCGTTATTTTTTGTGTCTGTATCATCGTTGCACATTGAAATTTCAATTCACAGAATTTTAGTAGTAGTAGTACGACTGAAAAAAAAAACATTTAGCGGCGTCATATATTTTCGTCGTTATAAACGACAAATAAATCAATTTTCGACGAAAAATCAGTCATTGTAAGCAATATGTCGTTGTAACCGACGACGCTAAATCCGATATTGCTATGCCTACATTCTTATGGAGCTCAGCCGGGACCTTGAAATTTGGTCGTTAAAAGCGGTTCGTCGTTACATGCAGAGTCGTAATAAGCGGTTTTCACTGTAATCTGTAAAACTAAGATGAAAACTTTTCAATGTAATTATGAAGGTGACCCGTAGAAGTGAGATAAAAACCTCTTCAATGTAATTAAGAAAAGATTATTGCTTTTAATCAAAATCTCTTCTTAATTTTAATAAGCCGAAGATCTTATCAATTTAAAATCGTTCCCACGGCATTCGGTTCTACGATACCGGAACGACCCGGATTTATTTCCGGCCAAGGACTGTCACTTCAGCAGCATTCACCAAATCTATATGGGGAATGTTTTATGCTGTTACAACAACAAAAACAATCAATTTAAAATTTTTAGCACCTAAATTTTGTACGTACTGTTTTTTATTTAATTATGCAAGTTTTACATATAAATAATCGCAATAACTTTAAGTTTTTATATATTACTATAACAGGTCTACCACATTTCCTTCTAAATTTTATAATTCATATTCTTATTAATCTTATACTATAATTCATATTTTTATATTTCTTATATTTCTAAAGTGCATGTTTGCCAATATTTTTTGGGCTTTTATTGCAAAACTGGCAACTTTAAAACAAACCTACCAGAAAGACAACGAGAGAAAAAGATAGCTTTACTATCGAGTAAAGAGATTTATTTTTAAAAACAATTATTACTTCATTCATTAAGAACTTCTGGAACAATAAAGCAAGTGACGAATTTTCATTTTGAAAATACAAAGAAATAAAGAACAATATTCATTATATTAAACTAAAAGCAATATAAATTAGGTTATTCAAAAAGTATAAAATTTGAATTAAAAATGGCCTTTAAAAATAAAAAGTTTTCCTTATTAAAATGAGAGAATATCTTTAATAATTTACTTTGTATAATTTTTGAACATAAAAACTGGGAGACTTCTCCCATACAAATGATTTACCAAGAAGTTATCTACTTGATTTCAACCCTTTTTCTTTTCATTAAACTTGAGAAAAAAAAATGCATAATAAAATTAAGAAGATTTTCTAGAATATAGAGAGCATAAGTTCGGTGTTGGATTTGTAGTGCGAGAGAGACTTCATCGCCAAGTCCTGTCGTTCCCTTCGATGGCCGCACGTCTCGCCACGATTTGCATTTAAGCGAGATTCTTCAGAGGGACGACATTATCACAGATCAATTCTATGATCGTTTAGAATGTCAATCATACGTGGCGACTTCAATGCCAGGGTAGGTAAGAATATGTGGGAAGGAATATGTGGGCATACATATGTACAAAGTTTGAAATGTGAATTTAAACGGTAATGGTTATATAATGAGCTGTACTTTTATAAAAAATTAAATAATATATTCAACAAACAAATATTCAAATAGTCAAAACTTGTAAAAATATCATGTCCCGATTTTATTGTCCAGCGCTGCATCTACAATGTGTATACCTTAACCGTAATCTTTTGATTTCACATATAGATTTCATTAGTTTAAATTTTCGTACTATCTGAATATTATTCATTATCGACACATTTTTTGACCATGAACTTCAATATAACATAAGTTTATCGTTATCGACGCATTTTGCAAATAAAATGCAGGAATTTCTATATGTACGATATGTCTGTACATACATACATACATACATACACAAAAATTAATTACATGTTTTAAACATATTTACATATGCATATACATATGTATGTGTTCAAAATTTTATAATTGTACGTAGAGCCAAAGACATCACTACCTTTATTTGTGTTTCTGTGTAATAGAAAATATTTATTGATTAAAAGGTAAATTTATTTGTCGTACTTTCTTACTACTACTACGTTGAAAGGGGTTTCGTTAATCGGTGTTTCATGTTTCAGAGAATAGTTTGCAAACTCTTGTTCTTCTTATGTTATCATATCATTTTCGATCAAACTGATGTCAATATTGTCAATATATATTTTATTTTTTAACATACATACATATATGTAAATTAAAAAACATATACGCTTCCAAAAATTCGCTGGACAAACTTTCTGAACAAAAGTGTTTCCAAAAAATGCCCGCCGAAAAAATATTATTAAGTTATTCATTCAAATTGTTTGGCTTCTTAAAAGCGTACGCAAAACCAGGGTTACACAATAAAATAAATCAAACAAAATTGTTTCAATAATCATATAAAAAAATTATGTAAACATTTGGGTGATTCATAAGGCGTCATAAAGTGCAATAAGTCATAAAGTCAAACAATTTTAAAAAATACAAAATTGTTTAGTTTTAATTATTTATTTAAATGCAATTCAAAAACATTACCTCTGAAATCCAATTTTTTTTTACTGCATGATTTATGACACATTATGACACTTTGTGAATCGCCTAGTTATTTGGTTTTGTTGATTATCAGAAACTAAAAAATGTAATGTAATATAATAATAATAACAATAATAATAATAATAAGCCCAACGGTTACCCTCTTTCCCGCCCAACCGACACGAGGGGCACAGTCCGCATGACGTACGGATTTTTTTTTTTTTTTATAATTAATTTTTTTTTGTGCCGAGTTGTTAAAAGGAAAAAGTTTGTAAAGCGTCGAGATCCAAAACTGCTCAGCTACAGAAAAAAACTTCATCAGCTGAATCAAATATACATACAGTGTACAGCAGAAGTCTTGATACCCTACCACTTCCTAGACATTTTATAAAATATATCAAAAAAGTTATTTAAAATTTTCATTTTTTATTTAAAATTAAATAAATGCAGTTTTTCTCATGGGAAATATAATAAAACATTAAATAAAAAGAATTTCATTCTTAAAAAAAAAGCAAAAAACCAACTAACATTCGAAAATTCGCACAGCAAAAGTGTTGATACTCCTGAAAAAAGTAGGAAATGTATAAAAAAATGTTATTAATAAGTTGACCAAAAATGCCTTTAATATCTAGTGGGATATCCTCGTAACCGAATAACTTCTTTTAGTCGGTCAGGCATGGAGTGAACCAGTTTTTTGGTGTAATCTGAACTGATATTTTGCCATTCAACTTGGAGCAAGCTTTTGAGTTGATTTTTTGAAGTAATATGGTGTTTCCTTATTCGTTTTTGCAAATGATCCCATAAATGCTCGATGGGATTGATATCTGGGCTCTGTGGAGGTGTTAATAACAAATGGGGTACTTTGTGTATTAACCACATCTTTACTATGTGTGCGGTATGCTTGGGATCGTTGTCTTGCTGGAAATAAAATCCGCCAGACAATCCCATTTTTTCCGCGCTTTGCAACAAATTTTCTTGAAGAATTTTCAAATACACTTCTTTTGTCATAATTTCATCAATAAAAACAAGGTTGCCAACACCTGATGTGGACATGCAGCCCCATACCATGACACCTCCACCTCCATGCTTGACCGTTTTAATTGTATTTTTTGGGTTTAACTCTTCGTTTGGCTTCCTCAACACTTTTAGTCGCCCATCATATCCAAAAATGTTATATTTTGATTCATCAGAGAAAATAATATTGTCCCAGAAGTCAAATCCTTTGAGTTTATATGTTTTCGCAAAATCCAGTCGTTTATTTCTATTAACGTCATTGACAAAGGGCTTTTTTCTAGCAATGCATGACTTAAATCCATTTCTATTTATTGATCTGCGCACTGTATCTGATGAAACAATGGTATTTAAAGACGTTTCCAATACAGTAGCTATTTTCGGAGCACTTTCAAATGGATTTTTCTCTATTGTTCTCCTGATAAGTCGTTCATCTCTGTCATTTAGCTTCCTAGGGCGGCCTGATCTGTGTTTATTTTCGACCCTTTTCTCCTTTTTGAAACGTTGTATTACCTTTTGCACTGTTGCTTTACTCCTACCGATGTCTTTTCCGATTTCTGCATATGATTTTCCATCTTTATGCATACGTACAACAATTTCTCTTTCTTCTAATGTCAACTCCTTTCGCGACATGACTGGACACGAAAAATATTTTACACAGATGCGAATAAATGAACGTATGAAGTTATACTGAAAATAGTCTGCAAACAATTCTTTTTTTCCAAGCATCACAAGTGTAATATACCGTTATTTCGCGCGAAGTAGCTTTTAGGCGCGAGCGTATCAACACTTTTGCTATATCAATTTCTTACTTACAGTTACATTTTTGGTTGCCGTTGTTGATGCAGCGGCCAAATTTGCTTATTTTCTTTCGATTACGAAAGAGTACAATGTAGATTATTAAATTATTGCCGAAATTTCTTAAGCTTCATAAGAATGTGTGAAATATTTAAATACTAGACTGAGAAATGGGAGGGTATCAAGACTTATGCTGTACACTGTATATTATACCGCCGTTAATCATTTATGGAGAAAGGACAGTACAGCTCTTTTTATGGTGAAAAGTGAGTCCGAAATATCAAAAGTGCTGGAAAGACAGTTGAAATCTTGACATAAACATCGGAAAGGTTCATTTAATTCATAATTGGTTTTACACTGTTTTAAATAAAGAGGTTTAAAGTGTCTTGAAATCCGAGAAGGAACATTAAGTTTAACTTCGGCAATAAGAAATGTGCTTGCGATAGACCCTGTGAGTAGTTTTGTAATGAATATTATGCCTAGCATTTCTCTACGGCTGGAAAGAGTAGGAAGATTTATTAGCTTCAAACGATCAGTATAATGAGGAAGATTAAGCCGAGAATCCCATCTAAAGTCTCTTAGGGCAAAAAGTAAAAACTGTTTTTGAATTGATTCCAGCCGATCAATGTGAACTTGATAACGTGGGTTCCAAACTATCGAACCGTATTCTAGCATAGGTCTTACTAAAGTTGTAAGAAGAGCCTTTGTTACATATGGGTCCTTGAATTCTTTTGACCATCGTTTTATAAAGGCAAATATCCCTCTAGCCTTATTAGCTATAGCATTAACATGACTATTGAAATTAAGTTTGGAATCCATTGTAACTCCCAAGTCAACAAAGTCAAACACTTGATCCAGAGTATAGTTATTTATTATGTAAGAAGCTGGCTGAATAGTTCTTCGTGAAAAACTCATAAATTTACATTTTTTAAGGTTAAGTGGCATATAATTTAAGACTGTAAAATTCTTTCAATAATTATCAAGCATATTAACTTTGACAATTTCGTTTGGTTGATATAAAAACAAAATATCGAAGCGAATTTCGTTTCGAAAAAAGGCTCAGTTAAATATGTACGAGTTCGGTTTTTTGTTTAATATTTTTAAAGACACAAAATTAATTGGGCAATTCGGAATTGATTCTATGATTGTATTTGCTATAATTTTAAACCCAGTTTATCAGCTCATTTTTTGGTTCACATAAAAAGTGATCAAAACAAAACAGTTTCAAAAATAGCGCATACAACTATAGCGTCAAATAAGAGACCTTTTGAATTACCCAAATAATATCTTGATACGCAACCTTTCGTTTTTTAATGCAGTTTTAATTTGTTTAATAATTATTGAAACTTATACAATTAACGCACTGTTTAAAACTATATAAATTTAGATCTGAGATTGGCGTAATAAGACCGTACCAAATAAAGTTGTTTGCCTAACCTCCTCTTGATCGCTATATTGAGATCTTTCTCAGAATACTCGGGACTTGGTTCGAAAAGGATTTTAAACTGCGGTAGCTGAAGTAATAAGCGGAGAGATGTCCATATTGTAAAGACATTATTTTACTTTGTGCTCAGACTGCACGCCAGATTACGACTGACCAGCTACAAAAATTTACTTTTCGGAAATTAAAAAAAAAATATATATATATATTCAAATTCAGCGTATATATACTTAAGTAGTTATTGATATATGTACTTATAAACTACATAAGTATCTACAGGACCACGACGTATTATGGCGGCCACCGTAGCCGAGTGTGTAGCGTGTGCGCAGTTCATTCGATGGGTTCTGGGTTCAAATTCTGGCCGGGCAAGTAACATCAAAAATTATAGAAGAAGTTTTTTCTAATAGCAGTCGCCCCTTAGCAAGCAATGCATTACAAACATCCGAATGTATTCCTGTCATGAAAAAAATCTCACAAAAAAGTCATTTGCCGTTTGGAGTAGGCGGAAAACTGTAGGTTCCTCAATTTGTGTTACAATATCAAGACGCGAATCACAAATTGTGGGATAAGTTCGGCCAAACATCAAGCTACGGTGTAAGCGCCAAATTATTATTACATTTATTATATATTAAACGTATAGTTATAATTATGCTGCAGTGATAACCGACCTTTGAGGGCCTGCAGAAAAAATTAAAAACTCAGTCTGGCCCGGAATACACATGCAAACCCATCGAGGTAACCATCCCAAAAAAGAGGTAACCATTGAACATAAAGATAAAGATGAAAATAAAAATTTAAAGACGAAGTGAAAGTAAAATCTAAAGATAAAGATTAGGGAAAAGATAAAGGTGAAGTACCTCGTATCAGACAACAAAGAAATAAATTAGGAACACAACTGTTATTGGCAGCGAAAAAATATAAAATATATCTCCTGTATAACAGTTATGAGGCAACATAAAAACAAACGTTGGGAAATAAGCTAACAGCTAACAACAGGCAACGAAAAAGTAAAAATTAGGCTTCAAAATAAACGCAGGAAGATAGCTGTTATTGGAAACACAAAAAACAATATTCTTGCATAAGAGTTATCAGGTAATGTAAAAAAATAAACATTGGGAAATAACATCTATTGGCAGCAGGGAAAATTTGTATTGTCTATAACAGTTATCAGGCAATGTAAAATAAGTGTTTGAAAATATCAGTTTTTGGCACCGAACTGTTATAAAACAACTTATTCCTGCCGTTTAGAGATCGGTAAGGTAAAAATGTTCGAAAATGTAAATGCGCATATATAAAGCGTAGATAGATAGTAGTAAGTGTATCTATAGGGTCATAACATTACAAATACATTGCATTATTTACTGACTTTCTACAATATTTGCTCCATCTCGACACACTGTGTAGCGATAGCAACGATCTGTCGTTTACCCATTACTCTTGAACGCACAGAGAGCTTAGATAATTCTTTAAAATTGTTATGTTTTACAACTCATACTGCGTACCCCTCTTCTAACCCATCAAGTTTTAATTGTCTATCTTTTTTGCGAAATTCTCGTACTTTTTTCGTTCGCTTTTATTTAATCAAACAATTTGCTTTTTTCTACTTCGCCATGTGCTGTTCACTTTACAAAATTTTTTTGGTTGTTTCTTTTTTGTTCGTTTGGTAATATATTAAACGGCTGCTGCTTCCTCTTATCTATTTCGCAAATATTTTGGCAATTTTTATTGCGGTCGCGCCGCTGCTGTGAGGGCTGGAACCGCCGCCAACGCCACCACCCAGCGGCTACGTTTCCTCCGCAACTTCGCTGCAATCAAACACACACACGTACACATAGTGTATATAACTGCGTATGTATATGTGAGTAAGGGAATGCAGAAATGTGTAAAGTTATATATGCGGCATTAATATAAATACCCTGCCGGAAAAAATTCAATTGCTAAAAATATTTAACTTTTAAATGAGTACTTTGGGATGTTTACAAAAATGTATAAATTTTTTTATTAAAATCATAAATACTAACATCTGAAACTTTTCGTGAACATAGTTATGTATCCAATTTACCTTCGGTGTAATAAAGAGCAAATTTCAAGTAACTTACTTTTTTGATGTTTAGTAATAATTATTGCTGGCGGTTTTCGAAATATTTTCATCGTAAAATTATTGATTTCTAGTAATAATAATTATCAAACAATAAAGACATTTTTTTAGTCTCTTGAAATTAGCACTCTGTTATACTGAAGATGGATCAAAAAGTGTGAAAAATTAATGAATTTATTGTCTAAATTTTTTGAATCCTAACTTAACTGAATTTTGAATGAAAAATAAAGCCTAATAAATATTAAACAAAAATCAACTTTAATACTTTGCAGCACCCTTTGTTATTTTAACTTTTATTTGATAACAAATTTTCTGTATATTAATTTTATTTTCCTATATATTTAACGCCAAAAAAATCAAATAATTATGAGTTTTCCTAATGTTAATTTAAGTAAATTTAGTTTAGGCAACAATGCCTATTAACTATTTAAAAAATTTAATTTTACGAAAAAGGACACTGAAGATGCCACAACGCCACAGCCGATTTGTCTACTAACAAAACTTGACGAGGGATGACGGGAAATCCAATGCCCATACATACTCAAATTCTCACTCTTTCGGAAAAACAGAAGATCAAAAAGAAAAATTAATTTTATTACTTTCAATCATCTTTTAATTCTTCAGCATTTATTTGATTTAATTTTTATTATTTTAAAAATGTTGATTCTTGTGCGTTTTAAGCGAAAAAGTGAAATTCATTTTTATTACATTGATTTAACTTCAAAGACTTTTATTTTTGGACTTATGTTATAAAAGTCTTCTCATAATAATTATGAGTGAGAAACAAATTTTTGAGTCTTCAAGGACTAGACTTTTTTTTGGACCATTTCGGGATTATAACGGGACTGATTGGTGGTTTTGAATCCCGAAATTGTAATATATGTAAGTCTCAAAATAAAAGTCTTTGCAAGAAGTATAAAAATGCATTTCGCTGACAATTATTATGAAAAGTCTCAAAATGATACTAATTGTTGATTTAAAAAATTTTTCTCACTTAAACTTATTATGAGAAGCCATTTATAATATCAGTAATTATCAATAACTTAAAAAATTTGTCTGACTCATAACACTGCGTTACAAAAACGAGCTTTAGTTCTGTCCTATGAACCAAATATACTTTTTCGGAAAGGGGAGAAAAAATAAAAATACACGTGACGTGATACAGACATTTCCACGAGTCTGCCTACAAAAATTCTGCTCGATTGGATCACGGGAAAAGGGTTAAAAATTGATCCAAAGTCTTCCACATAGGCGGACAGACGGACACTACGAGCTTTATACTTTATACATAAAAAAACAAATTCTGACGTGCACATGAAAATCGCTGATACACGTGTATTTTTGTTTTTTCTCCCCTTTCCGAAAAAGTATATTTGGTTCATAGGACAGAATGTGTGTAACGCGGTGTACATAATTACTATCAAATGACTTGTATAATTCTATAATTCTGTAATATCAAAATTTAAAACTCAGTGGTCAAATAATTATTATTTTGAATATCTGTTTTAAATAGATCTTTTAATTTTTAAACGTTAAGTTATACTAATTCAGTTAAAATAATTTATTGTTCGCCTACAATTGTACGACACATATTAAAACAGGTCTAGTTTCATATGGATAATGCAAGTACATATAAGGATTTAATATTCGATATAAAATAACTATCTTAAAAACTACCAGTTATTACGACTAATAATATGTTTATATGAAAAACTAGACAATAGCTAGTTTACTTATAACACAGTACGATAGTGGTTGATACACATAAGAAATGTTAACAGTTATTTTTATTTCATTAATATTTCATTTTTCATTTTTTTCATTTTTTTGTTGTTTTTTTTGTTTTTGTTTTTTTTTGTTTTTTGTTTTTTCCATTAGAACTGAACCTCCACGGTCCTTTGAATTTTCTCAAAATTCTGACGTGCTACAGCAAAACGCCGAGACACGTATTTCTTTATTTTAAGCCTATTTTCATATTCTGTTAGCATTTAACATGTGTAAAAATTGATTTTGTCGTTAGTAGTTAGGCCATAGGCTAGTTGCTATCTCAAGCAGTGGTAACCATCGCCATGCAAAACAAGTTAGCAGTACTCCCATGAAAATAGCCAGGAGCTACCAGACCTTCGAATGCAATTTAAATTTACTTCTATATTCCCTTCATTTCCTGCAGGGTATGCAGCGGTGTGCTCTGCTTGTGTGAGTGTGTGTGTGTAAGTGTAATGGAAAGTTTGATGGTGTGTGTGTGGGTTGGCGATTTTTTCTCTCTTTCTGCGTTTCAACTGGAGTCTCCTTAGCATTGACCGTGTAAAATGGTGTTAATCTCCGTTTCTGCTGTTGCCATTTTTCGGTGCTCACTTTTGTCTCTAACTATGTTAGCATATTTATATAGTATACCAATATGTATATATTATAAGTATGTAGATATATGTAGAGTAGATATGTATGTTTGCACATTTCTGCACTGCCCCAATGTTTTACTTTACTTTATTGTTGTTGTACTTCATTTGTTTACTTGCTGCTGCTTCTTCCTTATTATTTTTGTTGTTTTTTTTTAATGGCAATTGCATACAAACATAGGTCCACATTTTTTTCGCATATCACCTCTTCGCATTCGCTCCGACGCGCTTCTATATTATTATTGTTTTTGTACTTTTTTTTTGTTCAATAACTTTTTTATTTATTTATTTTTCTGTTCGTTTTGGTTTTTGTTTGTTCTTTTTCCATGCTCGTTTCGCCAATGACCTTGATTTTTTACTTCATGTTGTTTATTGTCTGTTTGGCAGTGGTTGTTGGTGTTTTTATTGCACAGTTGGCAGTGGCTTTTTTTGTGCTAGAGTATTGAGGTAGTACAGTGTGGTTCAAACGGCATGTACTTTTGAGAATTGTAAGCAAAGATTTTTTATAAATCAAATCTTCAATATGACGTATGTAGATATTTGCATTTTACGACGGGCGCGAAAATTGTGAGAAACCGATATTCTATGTATTTTTAAATATTTAAGTTCAATTGACAATGAGATATGCCACCTTTCATGCCATCATTCATTCTAAAGACGCACATCCTTTGTCAAACGCATATTTTTATTTGGAGTGCTGTAGGTGGCTCCATTCTGCTGAAACTAATTGCCCCTTGCCAATCTGGCATCTTTTGACTCAGAATATCTGTGAACACATTTACGATCTACATTCGGGAACACTTATACGCCACGGAGACGTTCAAATACCCGGCTAACCAAATATATTCGGAAATACTCTATTAAGAGCCATAACTCGGAGCCTATTCTATTTTTATCGAAAAATATTCCGAATCCAGTGGATGAGGGAGCATTTTAAGTCTCTTTTTTACGAAATTCGGAGGTTTTTTGGACGTGTTGCAGTTCTCTAGCTGACTTTAAATTTCAATAACCAAGAAGCTGTACACAAACGTTTAGATTCTTCGAGATAATTAAGCATTAACGCTTGCCAGCTCTGTGGACGTTTATTTACTGCCACAAGTTCAAAGGAAGGTACGTTATTTGAAGCTTGCAAAATAACACTAAAACAAGTTCAAAGCGAAGATTCCTTCGGAATTTTAATTTCGGAACGCTCTAAATTCGGTTGGCAGTTAACTTTATCACCGCTTTAAGTGTATGGGTGGACTCCCATAAGTTTCTCCTATCAAATCGATTGGTTTAAACTCATATTTTACTATTTTATATAACTTGTGCATAATTGAATAAAAATTCGAATTTCCAAGAAGTTCGCAACCTTCCATACTTTAAGTTTTCTCCTCGACTCCTCCAACTTTTCAAATGTCCACCCCCTCCAAAATAAAAATATCAACCTTATCATCGCCGAGGCGAACCATTTGACTCCTGTATCTAATATGAGATATTACTCGTGTATAATTTAATTTAATTCGACTTCTCAAGCAGGTGGCAATTCTCTTCATATATATAAACCCTCTTTTCATCGAAACGAACCGAAAATATGAGTATCAATATTTTGGTATTCTATATACATGCGTATAATTTAATAAAATTTGACGTTTCAAACAAGTGGCAGCCCTCTCCGAAATACAGCTAGCTACAAACTTTCTCCCTGTCGAGACGAACCGTTCGGCACCCGTTTCTTAATAATTCATATAGCATGTATATAATTTAGTTGGGTTCGACTTTTCAAATAGGTGGCAACTCTCACATATGTACGTAGTTTTAGCTAAGAATCTTCTTTGTGAGACGAACCACTTGACACCCATATTTTAATATTTTATATAACTTGTGTATAATTTAACTAAATTAGACTTTTAAAATAGGTGGCAACCCCATTCCAAGTATGAACTTTAATTTACGTCCTATTCTCTTAACTACAAAGTATAAATACAAAATTTATTAAAAATCGATCGAGTCCTTTCGGAGTTGTTCGACCACAAACACCGTGACACGAAGTTTTTATACATATATAAAACGAGATTTTTATTTATAAGATATAGATAGGTAATAGTTCATACTTTGACAAACACCATTTAAATTAATCAAGAAATGTTCATCAAAATTAAAAAAGAAAAATTTACTGCATAGCCAAAAACATTCCAAACATTCTTCCATCAAACTTTATGGAATTTTGTAAACCGTTTGCTTTTCATGTCGGGAAGTACGATGTCGAAACTTAAAGAATTGGAGAAAAAACACGTGTATATTACTCTCTTAGTAAATTTGGTGTAAAAATTCAATTCGAGCGAGAAACGTCTAAAAATCAAATTTTGAAAAATATATTAGTTGAAAGTATAAGAATGTCGTTTTGTTTAAATAAATAATAGAGGTTTAAGTTTTCAAAATGTGGAGTATTGTGCTGTTTTCTCATAAAAATTTTTAAGTAACAAATAGAGAAAACATTGCAAAATAACGAGGGTTGTCGTTAAATAACTAGTAGCGTTTTCCTTTTTCGAAATAAATGTCAACTCATTTGTGGTCAAAATTGCGAAAATGTTGCTATGGATCCTGTGAAAATGTTGCATCTTTCATATGAGAAAAGAACGAACAAAATTCCGCTCTTCACCTTTCACTTGCATCATAAATTCAATTCATCGAACGCAATAAAATTAGACAAATGGCTTGCATTTAATGTGAAAATTGAGACTTTCGAACAAAATCATTAAAATTAGCTGTACAACTCTCACCATCACATTTGGTAGCGGGTAAAAAATGTTGCACCTTATTCGGGTCAGAATAAAACGTTTTGAGAATAGAACCCAGAGAAAATGTTGAGATTAGAACACGAAATTTTGACAGCACTGGTACGGGGCAGAATAAATGCAACATAATTTCGATAACAGAAAACAATATAAATTTATCGCCTGGATATTATAGTTTGACAAAAACAAGCCTCAGTGTCAATACGCATAATGCCATGTGGAAGAGTAACACATTTCATATTATAGCGTTGAAGAGTTATACATTTCATTAAAAGGTGTATTCGATTCGCCACTTCTCTGCTCGCCATGTCGGAGCTCTGCCCGCGTTCGAACGAATTTGTGTGTACAACCAACAACAACGATAGCTAGCTAGACTCGGCGATCGCGACTCCGGTGATACCTCATTAAATTGGTCGAACTGGTTACATTCATTGCTGCAGATATTAGACCAGTTTTAAGCTACGCATAAACGACGATCATGTCCTTCGTGCACTTTGCGTGCATATTCGTCTTTGGTGATGTGCGATCTTACATTGGAAACAAAAACAAAAACCGTTGTGTTGATGGTAATTTATGCCAGATGCTTCATCGATTCGCCACTCGTTAACGAATGGCGAAACGAATACGACTAATGTAATTTTGAACAAAAAAGGGTTGTCTGCGATGTAAACTGGAGACTGTGCTAGTTTTTCCCATGAAAACGTAAAATGTCTAATTTTCGCGGCTTCCACGCGAATATTAAAAAGTGCTACTCTTCGTAGGGGCCAATTTATTACTACACAGTCATATTTCAAGTTGAGAACAAAACAGCATATGAATTAATATTAACATTTTAAATTTTTCTTATGCAAAATTTGTTAATTTCCTAAACTTTTTTATTAACCGCTAAATAGTTTTTTTTTTGTTTTCACAAAATCCCATAACAATAATTTCTATATTCAACCACGCATCTAATGCAAACAAAATTGTTGCTTTAACGACTTTCCAAGTGCGAGATACGAGTGTTTTTTTTATTTCTTTCTAAAAAGTTCTAAGCACTATAAAATACGGTAATATTTGTGTGCGTAAATATGTATGTATGTGTGAAAATTTATGTAGTTGCGTGTATCTGCAGTTTGCCGGTTTGCCTGCCAAAACAGACACTGCTGAGTGCCATTTAATTGTCAACTTAATTAAACCAACAACTAAATGTGCTTGTATTTACAATAAGTTGTTGGCCATTTACCTACTAAATAGCGAGTGGCGAAATGAATATTCTTTTTTTTTTGCTGATCGCACCAAGAAAGCAAGCGAAAGTGGAAGCAAAAACAAAAATAGTCGCTGATTACAAATCGTGGGCAGTGTCAGCCTTTCGGTTGCGAACCGCAAGCAATAGAGTGCCACTAGAATTTTTTTTCCTAATCATTTTTTTTTTGCTATACATATAACCATTTGAATATTATTTACTACATTTTTATTATATTTTTCCAAGCTTTTACTTTCAACAATTTTTGCCTTTCAATTACTTCCAATTTTATACGCTTTTATTAATTTGACCTAAATATTTTACTTTTGGCAACTGGCTTGCGTGCGCCGATTTTCAATTATAATTATTTTTTATACTATATATCAATTTAAAGTTGTTAGAATTTATATTTTCCTAATAAAAAGTAATAGTTTTTATTTTTAAGACATCGAGTTATTAGCAGTGTGATTCAAAATTCTAAGAGCGTAATGAATGTCAGTATAAATCAGCTGATACATTGCCGGTTAACGGGAAATTCATTTAACCTGACACCAAGTTTAATCTGCACATATTAATTTATTTCGTAAGCAAAGAATTTCACATTAGCACTGTAGTACGTGAAGTTCTCAAGTTTTCGGCGGAAAAAAAATATTTTTTTTTAAATTTGTTAGATTTCTTTTAACGTGCGTGACAAAAATCGCGCATCGCAATGAGAGTGTTAGTGTGATTGTAGAAATAAAAATTATTTCGTGTCGCAGTAATTTGTACTTTTGAATTTTAAGAAAAATTTATTATCTTTAGCTGGGGTATCAGCACCTTTGTGAAAATTAAAAGTTTCTTTTGGATCTCTGGTTTTTCCGATAGCATGAAAATTAAACATATTTTATATTCAACCAGCCGAACAACTTCAGTTATCGGAAGTTTGTTTTTTGTAGGCAGCTTAAATTTGAGTTTAATGTGAAATTGGAAAAAAATGTAACCGCCAAAAAAAATGTTTAATTAACTGAGATTTCTTTGCAACTTGAAATGAAACGAATTTTATTTAATTTTAATTTTTTGCATTAATGAATTTTTTGGCCTGATAATATTTTTTTATTATTAATAACTTTTTTGAGCTTAAGAAAATTTTGTGTTTATGATTTATTAATAGGTATTTTCTTTACCAAAGAACATATGCAGTGGCTTCAACGCGAAATCAGACACTGATTTTTTTAAATGTTCACAAGGTTTTTCATGAACATTTTTTTTATTAATTTTTTTATAGAAATATATATTGTCAATTATACAAAATTTACAAAAATCTAACAAAATTAAAAAAAAATTAATTGCACTTTTAAAAATTTCAAGCAGAATTTTTAGAAACTTTCGAGTATTTCCTTTTTTAATAATTCTTCTTCCATAAAATGTCATTTCGTGCTTGCATCGAAAAGTATAATTTTTTTTTTTAATTTATTGCATTTTCGAGAATTTTCTATTAAGGCTGAGACTTCGATGTATATGGCTTATGTTACATAATGAACAATGTTTCTATAAAAAATTAGTTAAAAAAAACTCTATGAAAAAAGTTATGAATATTCGAAAAAAACCACTGTCCGATTTTGCGCTGGAGCCACTAGCAGTTTTTATAGGTGGCAACTCTAGTCGGAAATGTGGCTTGATAAAAGCATTTGCGAAAAGTGGTTTTCAAATCAATGTAATATTATTATAATTTACTTAATTTAAACAGAAAATAAATAATTTTTGCAAGTTGGCAACTCTTTTACAAACTATTTTTCACTTAAGTTATTAATTAATTTTTATTTAACTTTTCAAGCAGTTTTCAACTCCTCTATAATTTTTTGGCACTCAGTTGATATATGAACATAGAATTCCTTCCCCATTATTCTTACCTAACCCCTCATAATACTAAGCCTCATAAACCCGATGTATAATATATCGAAAAAAAATTACCTGAATTAGAATTTTTAAACTGGTGACAACCCTCTCCAAAGCACAAAATTTGAAATAAAGCTTCCTTTTCGCTGGATATCAGTATAGTTCATATAGTTTGTGTCACCTTACCAATTAAATTTCATCAACATTAAAAAACAAATGGCAGTCCTTTTCAAAAAAGTTTCCGTATAAAACCAGTATTGTTATCTTTCACTTAGCATATAAATTGAATTAAAAATTTTTTTTAAACAGAATAAAAGTGTTACCTCTTTACATAAACCTTCATAATTAAACCTACATAAGCCTTTTTGTGTGACTATTATGGTTTAATATTTAGTTTAGCTTATTAATTGAATACATTTAATATGCGGTTTTAAACGAGTGGCAATCCTGCCCTAAAATATTTTCGAAACTTATTATTTCAACAGGCGGGTTGTTTTGCAATATTTTAGAACTTTAACACCAATATTTATTTTAAGATTTTCATTTAACTTTCTAAATTAAGTTAATTAGGGGAATCGTCGTTCAAAACATTTGGGAAATTATGTTTTGTTAAACCTTTAAAATTCATAATGTATATTGGAACCTTTTTCTATCATCACTTGTCAAGTTTGATTTGGAGACAACCCGGTTTCGTCGTAGTATCATCTTCAGTGTCGTTTTTCGTTTTGTACATCATCTTTTCATCCTGTCAGATAAACAGGAAATCAAAAAGAAGCTATGTATTTATAACATAGCTTATACGGTAATCCAAAACCGAAGTTATGGAATATCACGTATCACGAGTAACAGCTTGTGACAGCGTGTGACAGTTTTATTTAAACACTTATGTCGATTTTGGGTGCCCAATTTTTTTAGGCACCGCTTAAAAACAGCCAAATCGCGTTTTACTATAAATTTCTTGTTTGAAGTTCGAATTTTGAAGCCTTTATGTCGCCGAAAAGGTGTCACCCTGGACTTGATTTGGACCGCCAAAGGGTTTGGCCTTAAAAGCCGTTTTGATTTTCATTTTCGATAATTTGGAAATTTCTATCCCTAGTTTTTTATTTTTATGCTATAAATATACTTTTAAAATACATTTGATATCAAATTTTTGCCCAGAAATTCTTCTATCCAGAAACTTCAGCACCCTGTTCCCTCCTTGAAGGGAGTGGAAGGATATATTATTGACGGAGCTCTTCGCAGTATCTGTTTACGGGACTCTATTCAGCGGACCCTAAAATAGAGACATCTCTGCGATTCCCCGATTCTACGAGTGGTTTTCAGTCAGAGATTTTTGCTATTTGGGTGGCTTGCAGAACTCTTTTAGCGTTCGAGCGACGTGGGTTTAGTAGCGCTATTTTTTTAGACAACCGAGAAGCGATCCGGGCTCTAAGTTCCGGAATGGTGACATCTAGCCAGGTGAAGCAGTGCAGGGAGTACGTTGCGAACTTTGTTTATCGGCACAGTGTCACCCTGATATGGGTGCTGGGGCTCCGCAGTATTCACGACAACGAAAGGCCGAAGAACGATTCGGCACTAGATATCTCAGACAACTCAGAGGTTCTCGAGCCTCTGAGTCTAAACTTGGGATGTATCTCCCAGGACAGGATAAATAAGGCCTTCTGCAAGTAAAAGAACTTAAAATCGTTCACGGTATGCAAGAGCTTGTGGCTAGCTTTCAATGCCGAAAAGCCTTCTACTCTCATCAAAATTAATCAGACGAATCAAATCTCCAGGCAAACCACTGTTTTCACTGTAGCTCACCAGGTGCCGAAGAAGTAGTGGAACATCTCCTCTACAGCTGTTCAGGTCTTTGCCGAACAAGACTGAGATTTCCGGGCAAATCCCATTTTGGATTTAGGAAGCCTGGAAGAGTTGGGATAGGTGGATTCAAATGATTCGTTTAGGTTCCTAAGCTCCGCGAGCTGGATCTAAGGCGATGCAGGGGGGTATTCTCCTTTTCTTTTTCTTTTCTTTTTCATTCGTTGTTTTATCTGGTTCGACGCCGAGTACGTCATATCAAAATGGCGCTCTTAGTGCTAATTAGAGTTCTTTACTCGCTAACCACCAACCACAACCAAATTTTTAATACTAAATATTTAATTTAAGCTAAGCAATTCAGGAACTCGCTTAGCTAACCGAAAGTTTTTCCAAACGTTGGAATCAGTCAAGTGTCCCAACATTTTATATGAAGTTATATCCTTCCAAATACCTTATTTATGGGATAAAAAATGTATAGTATAGGAAAAAACAAAAAAATGGTAGTAATTCCAAAATTATTGAATCTTTTGTAAGGGCAAATTAAAGTCCTGAGCGGAATGTTTTCGGCGACATAAAGATTTAAAAAAAATCGTACTTCAAATAAGGCAAAAAATGAGATTGAGCTGTTTTAGCGGGTGCAAAAAAAATTGTACACTAGGAAATTTTGCTCGACTTTAGTGTGCAAATAAAACTGAGACACGCCAAACTTTGTCCCCTAAACATAACCTGATATGGCTTAATATATTTACACACATTGTATGTGCAAAATTGTATCCAAATTTGTCCAGACGTCATATAGCAATATGTGACTTAATTAATTTATTTAATTGACTGCATCTTTTTTAACAAATAAACAGAAGTGTATCTTATATTTTAATCCAGATTATAAGCTATTTATATGTTTACCTACATACAAATTCGTGAAGTATTTCGGACGTTAGAAAGTAACAAACATAGTCACTCACAAACTTTCACATTTATTATTTTAGTAGGAAGTAGAATTTCGTATTTCCCCTCAACTGAGTACTGAGTAAGACTCTATTGATATTAAGCGAAGATTATGCAGGTAGAAACTTTCAATTTATTTAAAGTAAAAGTGTTTTTTTTTATTCAAGCAAAAGAATTAAATTCCTGCAGTGGGTGTAAAATAATTTCCTTTCGCAATGCTGCACAAATTAATTGAACCAGCGAACAATATGTGAATTTTATAAATATTCATATATATATTTATGTACTTACATATATACATATATATATATATTAGTGAATATATTCGCACACTTGTCAGACCCAACACGCCAGTGTGACGGAGCGTATGAGTGTCATTGGGTGCCAAGTTCCTCCAGTACGCTGCGTTGCGGGGGCAAAGCTGACCGCTCACAATGTCTGACAATGTCCGTTTGCTTAATTGCTGTGGTGAGCAACAATCAGAATATTAAAAAAACCAAATATCAGCACAAATAACAATAGCAACAACAACAACAACACTAACCAAAGCCTTCACACATTGCTGTGATTAAAGCGTTGGCGTCGCCAGTGTCTACCTACTTTAGGTGCCGTTAATTACACATACTCATTGTGCCACCCGGCGCCACACCACCTCACCGCCCACCTTCACAGAGGGACCATCGCAAATACTACACTTATATTATATGTACATACATTGTCCCGTACGCTGGCCTGGCATTGTTGTTGACCGCTTGTTGGCCTCCTTTGCGTTGACACTTATTATATTTAATTAAAAGTAAATTTTTACATTTTGCACTCGGCAAATATTTACAAATGCAAAATAAGTTGCAGGCGTTGTTGTTGTTGTGCACAAATTGTTGTTTCATTGCTTAGTGGTCGCTTTTGATATTTTTGGTTTGTGTAATTCTAAAAAGTTGTCCATAGAATTAAGTGCCACCAAAAGAACAACGTCAACTGCATCCGCTGCAAGAGCAACAACAACCACAGGCACACTAACAAAACAGCAGCAATAACAAAAAAAAATCAAAAAACAGCAGCACAATTATGCAAGTGGACACTTGGACATCTTACATTTGCTGATTTTGGTAGTGCAAATTCTAGCCAACCCTCCACATTTCTTCCGCCCCTTCTCAGCTGTTAACAATTTTTGTTGATTGCTCCTTAGCTTCTTGTACTCTTTCTGTCAAAATTTCTGCTTTTTGATTTTACATAGTACAACTGCCTACCCCTCCGCCCGCATGCGACACCTTCTTCTGTCCCACCTTCACCTTCCCTACCCCCCTCGTCACATCAAGAATGTTGTACTTGTTGTCAACCGTTTGGAATAACCGCCACTCATTTTCAATTGCCAGCGCTTAGTTCAATGGGACAAGTTAATTTCTTTTGTAAAATGTGTTGCACAAAAATAGCCTCTGCATCTGCACCACCATCAGCATCAGCAACAGCAACAGCAACAAAACATTCACCACTCGCTAGCTTTCTTTGGCTATTTCCTGTCTTTGCTTGGGTCGCTGCTAGCTGCTGACTGCTGGCAGTTTGGTAAAATTCTCAGGCCACATACCCAGAGTAGCAACGCATGAATGAAACATCATGAAACATCAAGAAATGGAATAAAATGATAAATGATCCTTAAAGAATGTTGAAGTATTTGCTAGCAGCTTTGGGTAGACAAATTGCTGTGGTATGGAGTGTGTTGCGTACGAGTATGTGGCATGCCACAAGCTCTTATGGGTTCTGTGCTGCAAACATTTGGTGCAATTTTATACAATCGTTTGTAAGTATTTAGATATGTACATATGTATTAATGTACTCAAATTTGTATATAATTTATTTGAACGCTTTTGCTGAAATCCCCTTTGATTTATAAAGTCCACAGCAACAAGTAGGAAAAATTACATACGCTGTGATGCAGCTTAATTCGGAAGAATTCACACTTTTTGAATTTTTTTGGTCGGAATTTGCACCTAACCAATACATTTATGTAATTTCTATAAACGTAAGGGTGTTTTTTTTAAAAATGTGGTTTTTACGAGGAAATAGATCGCATATAATTTAATATTATGGCCAAGGGTTTAACTTTATTATAAATATACTCGTAAGTGTTTGATTTCGGACAAGTGACCGCCGCTGCTAGCTCAAATAAATTCCATCCGGGAGGCCTAATGCTCTCTTTGCAGCAATTGGGGCCGTTTGTCAGCAATAACGTCCCGAATATTCTCTTACAAGGCGTCAATCGTCTCGGGCTTATCTGAGTAGACAAGCAACTTCACATAACCAAACCAAAAATAGTCCAGCGGTGTTAAATCGCACGGCTGGCTCACGACGCGAGCTGCACTCACCAAAAGTTTCCTTCAATAAATTTATTGTTTCATTGGCTGTATGGCATGTAGCGCCGTCTCGTTGAAACCAAAGGTCGTCCTCATCAACATCCTCCAATTCAGGCACGAAAAAGTCATTAATCATGGCTCTATAATGTTCCATATAGACTGTAACATTATGGCCGGCTAGATTTTTGAAGAAATATGGACCGATGATTCGCTCTGCCCATAGAGCACACCAAACAGTGACTTTTTGAAGATGTAAAGGCATTTCAACAATGGCTTATGGATTATCAACAGTCTAAATGCGATAATTTCGTTTATTAACGTACTTATTCAACCAAAACGGAGCTTCATCGCTGAACAAAATGTTCGTGTAAAAATCGGGATCGGTGGTCATCTCCTTTTTGAACCAACTCACCGATCGTGCGACGCGCTTGATGACCGTTCGGCTTCATTTCTTGCACGTGGTGAGAAACCGATCCATGGTTGCTCGAATTGCCTACCCGCGCGAACAGAACCATTATTTTTGGTAATAAATTTGCACCATTTGCAAACGTTTTTCCGGAGTTAGTCTGTTCATTATGAAATGGCTAACCAAACTGACTATAAATCAAGTAACAGCTGTCAAAAATACCAACTCCGAAAAAAGTATTGCCTCATTGAAAACAACAAGTCTAAAAAAACACCCTTACGTATACAAAGCAGAAAAAGGCGCAAATGATTGACTCATTAATTTTTTCGCGGACGCCCCTATAAACGCCGTAAAATTTTTGTAAAAACATACACAAAATGACGGCATTCCCCGTCAGTAATTATCGCAAGAAATATGGCAAAACAGGAACTCCCGCAGCAGAATTCATTGCTGTTGTTATTGTAACAGCACAAACCATTCCCCATAACATTTCGAGGAATGTTGCTGAAGTGATAGTCCTACGTCGTTTCGATATCGTAGAACCGCCTGTCGTAGAAACGCAGCCTAGTTCATATTATGTAATTTATGGTTTCTAATATTACTGTCACTACGAATTTTAGTAAATTTTAATTTGTGTCTTACACAGAGCGAAAATACCACCTAAAATGCCCTATAAATCAGAACAAAAATCAGCGGATTTCTCTATGATATTTTTCCAATTTCTTAATATGGCTTTTAAATAAAATTAAGAAGATAATATGTAAAACTAAGATGAAAACTTTTCAGTGGAATTAAGAGGGTGACCCGTAGAACTAAGATGAAAACTCTATATAACCAAAACCTCTCAATATAATTAAGAAAATAACCTTGGTTTTCATGGCAGCTTTAAAAATAAAAAGTTTTCTTTATAAATAAATTCAATAAGATTCCAGTAAAAACAAGGCGATTTCTTCTTAAAATTGCACATTTTTTTGAACAAAATTCCACAAAAATTAATAAACAATAAGGCAACGTCATGTTATCAGCTGTTTTCCTTTTCGATACTGACAATTGTAAGTAGTATCGAAGGATAGTATCGGGACGCAAAAACCAAATATAAAAATAAATTATGCAGTAATTTATGACAAATATAAAGTCATATGAACATACAATACATAAGTAAAAATGAAAGCAGTAGATGCACTGTATTTTATTGCTGTGCATACAAATATCTGTTTAAAGATTTTGTTCAATATAATGAAGCCATATTTAAAAAAATGAATACAATCAAGTCACACTGGTCAAGTAATAGCTCAATTGATTATTTTCATTTTAACGAGCCTCTGAACTGTCAAATTTTCCATTTCATCGTAATATTCTGATAGTTTTGTAAGTAGAAAACCGTTTCGCTCACTCATACCTTCTTCCTTAAAAGCACATTTCCTCAAAGTTGGGAAGAACATGTTTTTATATTTAGGAGGGAACGTTTTACTTTCCGGAGTAAAAATGTTAGTAAGTATTTTTGATATTTGCTTTCTCATATTCGCTCACAATTTACGTTTTTGCTGAGAATTTCTGGTGTCCTACGATTTAAAATTTGGGTTATGCATTTTAATTCGGAAATCTTCAACTCTTCTTCAGGTCACTATTAATACAAAATAAATTATTCTTAATTATTTTCTATTTAACGCGTTGAATATAACGGAACAAATACTTCATTAATGTTTTTTTCTTTTAAAGTTGTTTTAGCAATGTTAGGAAATGATTCATTATACAAATTTCATTTGAATTTAAACTGGATACGTTATGTTTTTATAACTTTATTCACCACTGTAAAACAAAAAAAAAATCAATTAGTATTTATTTATTTATGGATAAATTACATTAAGTAGGTAATGCCACGCCTATGTACCAAAATTGGTCGACGTTCATAAAGTAGTTTCAGATATATACCTCTTATTCTTCTTAATTGACGCTATAACCGCCTAGACGATTTTTTCCCGATTTCACCATAGTAGGCCAGTTCCTCCCCTGTTTTGCTAACTGGAACCAGCTATAGACTCCATGCGTAACCAAGTCCTTCTCCACCTGGTCTTTCCAACGTAGCGGAGGCCTTCCTCTTCCACGATAAAACCCATACAGCTAATCATTCCATTGTCTGCGGTATTCGCTGTCGCAAAGACATAGATATCTAAAAATCTCTCGGAGAATCTTTCTCTCGAATACTTCAAGGGCCATCTAATCTGATGCTGACAGCGTAATGTTGTAGACAGAACACGAATGCGCCGACTGTTTATTTGATGGCAGCAGGTTTTTGATTTTGCTCTCGTTCATCTCCAGACCCATTCGCTTAGCTTCTTTATCCAGCTTGGAAAAGCCAGAACTAACGACGCAATTATTAAGGCCGATCATGTCAACGAAGATATTACCTGATCGTTTTAATTCTGCAGCTTGAATTATCTTTTCCAACATAATGTTAAAAAATTCCCACGATAGGAAGTCACCCTGTCATAACCCGCGTAATTTTGCATAGCCCATATTAGTTTTGCAGAGATACCAAATTCAGATATCGCGGCATATAAGCAACTTCTTCTCGTGCTGTCGAAAGCTGATTTAAAGTCGACAAAAATGTGGAGTGTATTGATCCTCTTCTCTCGGGACTTTTCCAATATTTGGTATATAATGAATATCTGCTCGATGATTAATTTACCAGATCTGAAGCCACACTAATAAGGTCCAATCAGTTCGTTGACGATTCTCTTTAGTCTTTGACACAATACGCTCAATAGAACCTTATGTGAACTGTTAAGGAGGGTTATCCCGCGATATATACCTATTTGGTGTCAATTGGACGCCCAGTTTGGATAAAATGTTTAACCCACGAATTATTTACTCCAACTCAATCCTGTATATCAAATTGTGACAAGTTATTTTTGATAGTTACTGAAATATTGCATTTTTTTGTTTTGTGCAAATTACCGCTATATGAGAGGCAGGTAGTGTCTCCCGATTATCCTATACCGTGGTTATTATTGCCCCATTTTTAATACGCAATGCGTGTACCAAATTTCTTGGAGATATCTCAATTTTTACTCAATTTATCCGATGCACGGACTGGCGGAGAGATAGACAGAGCTAAATCGCTTTATCTGATCATTCTGAACATTTTGGTTTATATATTTGTTTATATCTATCCCGGCTGTTTTAGGCTGTTACAAACAACCATCAAGTGGACAAAGTTATAATACATCTGGGCATTAGAGTGCTCGAGCAAAATAATTTTGTTTCATATTTTTGTAATTGACTTTTTTTACTTCATTTACGGAGGTGAAGCATCATACTTATGTCAGCTATTCCAGTTGCACATTCTAATTCACTCTGATTTAGTCACCAAAAATTTTTACATACAAAACATTTGCAAATTTCAAAATGCCACCAAAGTAGCAACATAAAATAATATCTTTTGTGACTAAGCACTAAAAAAACGACACACGCATTTACCTAGTGTATAGAAGAATATTTGGAAGTGCAACACAATGTCCCTGGTTGGCAGCATCCATCAGTCAATGTTATTATCTACATGTGAATTTATCTTAACGCATTTATGTCTGTATGTAAATATGTACTATGTAACTACAATATGGAATTTTGCAAGTAGCTGCAGTCTAGGCGTCTCCCCTCCACTTTTATGCGCTGTTGTAAGTAAGTTGAATGTAATTTGCGTTTACAAGCTACCGTAAATTTGGGCACCAAAGTGTCAACGCTGCCAATTGGCTATGCATGACAAAGTGCTAACGATGCCACTTAAAAACGCTGGGGCGGTCAGCTAAGCTATTCTACCACGGCTAGTCAGTCGGTGTGCCCCATACAGCCGGCCAAGACGACTGCGCTAATGCTGCCACACAACGCGTCACATTTTATGTACAAGCCCATTACACAGCACAGCCACTCATACAAGTGCAACAAAAATGTAGGCAATTCTACTAAATACTAGATAGATATAATCTAGGGATCATGTTGTTGTGTGGCATTGTGGTAATTTTTTTTCGCGCATTTATTTATGCAACCAGGCGTTTGGCAGCTGCCTGCCGTTAAGTGATTTGTTTTGTCTTTCTGCCGCTTTCTGAGATCTACTAGCGATGCCCAGTGTGTATTTGTTTGTTTGTGCACAGTTAGGGGATTCAAAAGGTGGCGTAACGGGTCGTTATAGATATAAAATCAAAAAAAATAAAAATTAAAGTCACTAAATTCACTATATTTTTTTTTGCTATTGTTGGACAGTGCGTGGAAAAACTGAGACCGAAACTAGTCATTATTTTGATATACATCGCATAAAAAACTTATTGCGAAAACTTCGTTCATAACAAAACTTTACCGCTCTAACCCTTTGCGCCACTCTAGTGCCCATTTTGTCCACCATTATAGTGGTTGACTTTTACCGAACCGATATATGTAAAATGACGATCGGTCTGTCTTAGCTGGAGAGTTTACTCAGAGTGGATGAAAAGGAATACGCAAAACTGGAATAATGGTGCATACACACTGTGGATAACAGTTAGATTTTACATACATATGCGGCGCTATTGCATCCTTCGAAGGGAAAGATGGCATAGGCATCAGGTTTGATCAGGTTTGTTACAATCATCTGGCCGATAAAGGCTATGAAAGTCTATTTAAAAGGTTGAACAAATATTGTTCTATTGGTTGGATTACATTTTCCAGATTTCTTAAATTCGTTCAGCCTGAACCGTTGTTAGGCAGAAGTTAACCAGAGAAGTTAGCCCTTGACCTCCGTTGGGTTGGTACTGAGCGGAATTCGTTACTAATCACGCCCACATATCGGTAGTTTGTAAACATCGAAATAATGCGATATTTCAGTAACTATAAAAGATAATTTACTCAAATTTGGGTAAATTTATTTTTGGAAATTGGGTGTGGCATCGCCCCTCTAGAACAACAGATATATCTCCGAAACTACCTCACCAAACTGTACCAAATTTGGTATGCACTTTACATTTTCCGCAGTCGACTCAAAATCGAGAATTATAGACAACGGGTAAAAACTACGTCCAGCTCTCATATAACAGTTATTTATAAAAATAAAAAATGAAATAACAAAAATAATTTCCTGAAATTTTGAAATTTCTATAAACAAAACTTCGATAATTTTAAAAATCGAACAAAAATCACGCTCATATCTCATACAACGGTAATTTACAAAAATCAGAAAATGCGACATTTCCCTAAATATCGAATCTGGCAATAGAAATGCACAAAAGTTTTTTTTTAAATAAAACAAAAACGGTTTGGGATATGAATTAAATTCTTTATTCCTGTGAAAGAACATTCGATGCAATTATGTATGGAACTCGACTTCTTTTGCATGGGCACCACGAGCACGCTTGCAGAAGTCCAGACGCTGAACCCAATTTTCGACGGTTTTAGGTTTTCAAGCATAAATCGGCCGATACTGCTGCAATTTCACGTTCGATATTCGTACGAAGTTCATCAATCGTCGCTGGCCAGAAATTACGACGACCATGAATTGGGCGTAACGCTCTTAAAGTTGATGCCATTGACTCCGAATTTCGGTAGTAAATTTTAATAATTTCGACTCGTTGTTGGATCTTATATCTTTCCATGATGAAATGGCAAACCTTACTGAAGAGAAATGTCAAAAGAGCGGGAAAAAATATGGCGTCGTTTGCTGTCACTATTTAGTCTACTTTTGTAGCGTCCCTATTGAAAAACCCTTTAAAAAGCGTAATTTGTTCAAATTAGGATTGGGATTGCAATCAAATATTTTGTAAAATGAGCGTGGCATCGCCCACCTTTTGCAAATTATGAAAACACATTTTTAGTCAGAAAGCACAATTTCGAAAATTATGGAAATCAGACAACTACCTCTTATATTATGGTAATAAATAAAAACTATATATTAAATATTCTACTAAACGCTGTAGTACCAACGAATATAATTTGCATTCTTGCTTTAGTTGTTTTTATTGTCATCGCTGACAAGTTCTGTTGCGTCCAATATGATCAATAAATTAAAATCGATTAACGATTTATGGTTATCGAAAAATAAAAATTTCAAAATATCGATCGAAATTCATCAAAAAATTGAAATTTACAAATAACGATCCCATTTGATGGGAACAAATTTAGTCAGTATTACGATTAAATCATGACTTTGCGAATTTTCTTCTATAAAATAATAAATTTTGTTCATGCATTCCCCAGTTTCTTTTTATCTTTATGAAAATGAAAAACAATCTAAATCTAAAATGACTAAAATTTTTGTGTGGCATAGCCAAACGATAGCCACACTTGTGAATCCCCTTTGTATATTTTTTTGTTTTATGTTTTCTTTTGCACAATGTACTTAGTAAAGTGACATGGCGTAAAGAGCGTGGCGCATTGCTGGTGGTCCGTAGTGACTAGTTAATCCATTGCTTGGGACTTAAGTAAAGAAGGGAACGGGTGCGAAAGTAATGTACTTATATGTAGATATATAGTTAGTATGTATAAATTACTTTCTCCTCAATTGAATATACTCATTTACATATGTAATAATATTATTTTAGGTTTAACTAAAGACGTATACTCTAAAAAATATCTTAAGAAATGGTCCATGCATTTTTGACATCTTCCTTTTTGCTAGCAAAATGTGACAACTCAATATTCTTAAAGCCATCCAAATGCATTAATTTTTGCTTTAATATTACCAAATTATTATTAAGCTAATTGATTCTTGACGAAAAACAAAATTGGCTACATCCGAAAAAGCATAAAATTTGACTTGCTTCTCTTTGAGATATAAATATTTTGGGTTACCATTTGTCCAACATTCAAGTAAAGTGTCAAAATATATTCGTCATATGCCAAAAGTGATAAACGATAATTTATGATGGCGAGTGTTTGAAGTGAAGTGATCGGCGTAGAACACCTTACAAAAACAATCCAGTCATGCGTTGGCGTGCTGTTAGTGTTTCCGGTGCAATTAGCCGTTGAGTGCAATTGAAAAGAAAATTTTTTGGCATTAAAATAATGCGTACACGAAATATCTAAAAATGATTGATTGAAGGACAAATATTTTTTAGAAGATTCTTAGGAAAATATTACAAAGAAAATTATTTGCCTAAAAATTCCAATCAAATTAATTTTATAGCAAATTTTACGCAAAAAATATGTCAACGCTACTTATTTAGCAGATTTAGCGCAGGCATCAGTAAAATATAATAAAAAATAATAAACATAAAAATAAAACGATACAAAAAATACTTGAATATAATGAAATTCAAATGACTTATCTTTGAAAAGATTAATAAGCAAAAAAACTAAACAAAATATAAAATAACCACAATATTAAATTAAATTTAAAAAATAATGTAAGTGCTTTACAAAATAAACAGCTGAAATAAAATATAAGATTAGCAAATATTGTGAGATAAGACTAAATAATATTAAAAATTAAATATATAAAAAAAATAAAGGAAAACCAAATCAAATAAAATTAGCTCATATAATATAAAATATTTAGTAACTAACGAACGAAAAAAACGAAAATAAATAAAACAAACTATAAAAGATTGTAATATCTTATTGTTCTAATTTGCCCTAATAAATAATGAAAAAGAAATAAAATCAAATAAAAAAACAAACAAAACAACGCAAAGTTAGATAAAAGAGGAAATGAATTAAATTCGACCAAAAAAAAAGTTGGAAAAAGCTAAAAAAAGAAATAAAAAATTAAAAGAAACAAAATAAACTTAACTAAGCTAACATAAGATGAAATGAAATGAAATAAAATAGAAGAAATAAAATAAAGTAAATAACTTACATATAACGAAATGGAATAAAATATAATGAAATTATATTAAAATTAAGTGAAGTAAAAAAATGAAACAAAATTAAATATAATAAAAATAAAATGCACATAAAAAAAAAAATTTTTAAAAATAAATATATGAAAGAATGAAAAAATGTTGATATAAAAAGATTAAATCAAAATAAATGGAACTATAATAGAAAGAAATAAATTAAAATTAAGCAAGATAAAACAAACAAAAAAATAAAAAATGTAGTGAAACAAAATAATAATGTAAAATAATATAAAACAACACACGAACACACGGTGCCGATAGTAATAATTTTTTTTCGTTGCATTTCTCTAAAACTGTTGAAAAAATAAATATTTTTATCAAATGAATTCCGCATCAGAAGTCTCCTGATATCATAAAGTTTTATCATATACAACCTGTATTTTTTTAATTGTTGGCTACCCCAATGAGTATTGTATTGTACCAAGACAACAGATATCTCAAAAAGGTGTCGTTCTTACATTTCATGAATTTCTAAAAAAAAATTTTGAATCGGAGCATTTTTATATATGCTTGCTCTTTTTAATGTGCCTGACCGTGACAAAAAACCCATATGAAATACCCTTTCCAAGGAAGATACCCTGTTGTCGTTGTAACAGCATAAAATATTACCCATACTCTTTCTAGAAATGTTGGTGAAGTGACAGTCCTTAGCCGAATATAAATCCGAGTCGTTCTGGTTTCATAGAACCGACTGTCGTGGGTACGAAGGATGCCTCTACCAGGTCAGTTAATGGCTCCGGCTCAGTGATGAAACCTCTGATAGCGGAATGTCGACTTAGCCAGTATAGGAAACATATTCCAGCATTAGAAGATCGTTCCCATGACAACAATAAGCATAATGCGAGTGGCCAAGCTACGCAGTTATCTCCGAGTTTTAGAAGTCCATATGGCTCGGTTTCAAAATATATACTAGAACCAGATTCCGAAATAGTGAAAGCGCGTTTAAAGAAAAACAACTGCGCTAGAGCTAATGTATTACATATAACTTGCTCGAAGGACGCTTGCTTGCCAATTGGAATACAAAGTAACTCTCCCCAATTCAAAAGAAATATAAAAGAAATGAATAGTAAGTATATAATATAATAATTGTGTGAAAATCTCCAAAATACCTCCAATTAACTGATTGCACCTTATCAGCGTAATCTTAGACATGGTAAATCCACAATCAATCAGATATTAACTCATATGCGATATTTTAGTAGAGACTCGAGAAAAATGAATCGCTCCATCTCATTGTTGATTTCAAACCAGCCCGCCTTTGACAACACAAACAGTTGACACTTCGCCAGAATACTGCAAACACTAAAAGCGCCTTCCAAATCCATGCACCATATTTCTACCTTTTTGAAATTGAATATGAAAATAAATTTAATGAGTCTGGAGGTAAACGAGAGCAGGCCAAAATATCTCCTGTCATCAAATGAAACCGTCAACGTATTCACTTCTCGGCAACCACGCACTGTTGGCAATTACAAATTTGATGTGATCGAAGAAAGACTTCGTGTACTTGGAAACGAGCATTAACACCAATACCACGAATCATTCTCTCGCCTCACGAACTTCGTTACAATACAATACCATATCGATTTTTACTCGATACTTTTAAACCGATATTTTTTGGAATCCAGTGTTTGAACCTCAGTATTCTATCGACTTTGCGAACAAAATTATTTACAAGAGAATATGATCCCAACGCGAAAAAATATAAGAAATATTTATTCTCAAAACTTTCTTCTAGATACAGAAATACTCCTAGATCATCTATAAGATGTTGAAAAGTAAGCCGGGTTTTCACGGCAAAGGCTCGAATATATGGATATAACAATCGGCGGAATGAAGAAAGTATTAATGAACACAAGGCCCGCATCAAGGTCACTTTGTAAGCGAATTCCCTTTCAATTTTATGTGAGATTTGTCTTCTGCAGTCAACTTTGCTCAAGTTCCAAAAGTCATAAGTCACGGACTGGAAACTTGTCTGTTTTTTTAAAACTGGAATCTCAACTTCGGCATATGAAGATACTTGTGCAAACACTTTCGAAGTGACAAACAGATTACGTTTTATAAACAAATTTTAACTGAACTTTATTTTGAATTTAGTATCGATATTTTGGCTATCGAGTCTTTTTATGGGTACCCTACTCTTTTAGAGCGATACTTTGAATAAGTACCATATACTTATGATAATTTGTGCCCGATATCGTGTCTCTACTCTCGCCAACAATATTCAAATATTTTGGACTGAGTAGTTAAGTGAACGGTAAATCCATCTCTCGGCGAGCAAAAATTTATGTACTACGGAGAATACTACAGACGACAAAAAGATGAGCTTCATGACCCTTATATTTAGGTCTAGTCAGCTAACTAAGATATCATGCCTACGCTCTTAGGTTATGTAGTGCGAAAAGTGCCTAGCACGGTACCTATTGGAAGAAGAAGTTCGGCCCTTCTCTTTGCGTTAGAAAGGCCAAAGAGAAAAGTACTTGGCTTCGCTTGGCGTATCTTGTAAGTGTTCATCTACGTATGTATGTATGTATGTTTATAAATTGCTTTCCCCTCATCTCCTCCCTACTAATGGCAGTACTTAGCTCTTACAATGGAATTAAAAATATTGAGTTGTTTTCGCGTAATTTTCACGGTAATTCGAAAAAATATCTACAAATAAATTGCTTAGGCCTTTTCTTTGTAATTTACTATGTGTGCATAGTACAAAAATTTTGTTGTTGTCTATTTATGTCGCATTAATTGCTGTTGTTTAAAAATTTTCACTTTACTGCAATGAGAAATTTTGCTTGTTGTTTTGTTGTCATAGTTTGCAAACAAGAATTGGGAATTGCGCCAAGTGCAAAATTTATGCGTTCTTCCCTACACTAAAGAAAAAAAAATTGCAATAAACAATACAGACTGTGTAAGATCGTAAATTTGATTTAAATGATTTGTGCATTAAATAAAAATTGCGTATGCTTTTAGCGGCATGTGTGAAATTAAAAAAAAAAAAATTGAAGTAATTATCAAAGAATGGCATTTAAAAGTCTTTGTAGCATAGAGTAGCCATCTTAGGAAGAAATTTATATTAATTCAATATGGAACTTATGTAAGTAAAAAGTTTAAAAAGCTATTTAAGCAGATTTTAACCCAAAGACGTTTAGTCAATAATTTAAGTTAATGCAAAAAATTAGCATAATTATGTGAATCAAATGAAAGAGATTGCAAATTATGAAGCTATTATAGATTATTTGTACCCCACTTACTGGACCTCACATTGTCCCACAATTTCGTGAAAAAAATCAAATAACATATTTGATTTAACGGCTTTCACGTTTATTGTTGTAAAATGATCTTTTATTCGGAAGAAGCCACCTTGGGTATTAATCCAATTAAAGGTTAAAGCTTTTAAAAAAAATTAGGAAAGCAATTTTTATATATGCGAGACCAGCTCGGAAAGTTACTCACAAATATTTTCTAAAAACTAATTCAAAGCGCAATTTAGTCTTATTTTTCGTCTCTTCCAAAATTATCAATGGCAATTATGTTATTCTTTCCTCCGCAGACCCTTTAAAATTTTTATAATTTGATAAAACCTAAATATGTTGTTTTTTGGTTGATTAAATGAGACACGTATTTTCCTTTTTCTTTTTTCGCTGAAAAAAATTTGAATTAACATATGTATGTATCGCTATATAAGACGTCTATATTCGGAAGAACGCCGTCAAAATGAAGAAAAACAGCATTTTTATTCTGATCATAACTTCCAAAAAAATTTTTTCGCTAATAGCCATTTATCTATAATAGAGATCAATTTATTTTTTTATTGACAAGAAAATGTGTGAAAAAAATACACTTTAAAAAAAAAAATATTATTTTGGCAGTTGTTGATAACTCGGCTTTAAAGTATGAAGGATTATATACATTGAAATAAAATTTGTGAAAATCCATGAAATTTGGCCAAAGTTATGGGGGTTTAAAAAAAAGTTCCCCCGAGCTACAAGAAAAATCGATTTGTGCAGCAAAAACGATATTTTCGAAAAATAGAAGAAACCCCAAAAGTTTATTCCAAAGCAGACCCCGTTTGAGCACAAGTGTCAAACTTTGTACGAAATTGAAAAAAATTCAACAAATTTTACTCAAAAATGTCAATATTTCGATCAGAATTTTTAGAAAGTTTTTGAGTATGCAATTTTATAGACTAAACCATTTTAGTGCAATAAAATGCAAGTTTTAAGGGAACACAAATTATCGCTGATTTTCCTTAAGTTTTTTTGATACAGCTCTTCCAAAATTCAAAATTTTGAATATTTTTTATATATGGAAATTTACTCCCTCCGCAGAGCGACGTTTTACCTTCACATAGTCATTTGCACTGAAATTAAAATGAGCACATTTCCGGGTCGCAAAATAATTAGAAAAATGTTTAAAAAATTTAAGAAAGCATTATCTGTGGGTCGTAATAACCACAGTACAACAATAACTATGCAAAATTTCAGGTCAGTAAAAAACGTGACTCTGACAAATCTCGATGTATGGGCTAACCAAAACATCACCGAATCAATAATGTTGTGCTAGCTTTTGAACACGACGAAGAAGAATCATTGGAATTTCAAGATAATGCCAATTTTTTAGGGTAGGTTCACTTCTTCATTATATCGAAAATTATTAGATATGGTTAATCGAGATTGGTTCGTCAAGTACATAGATGTGTGCGTGTGTATTTTCTCTTCCAAGAGCCTCAAAAAAGATTAATTTCATTTTATCATTTTATTTCCAAACGAATTCATCGAAAAATGTATGCAACCCATAGCCATGTGGATACATAAGACCAAACTAAATATGCGATTTCCCAAAATCAAGCATACAAAATCTGACTCATTCAACATTTAATCTGCGCGCCAAATGCGGTCAAATTAATTCAATGCCAATGAATTTATTCGCCCTTTTTACATTGTCAAAAACTAGCATGAATAGTTGTTTGAAAAAATACATACTGTACATTTGTTTATAATTAAATAGGTATGGAAAAGCAACAATGAAACCATTAAAATTATTAAGTAGCTTATGTAGCCAACGATATTACTGATGATTTAGACAATAAAATATGCAAATTCGATTGATCGCGGTGTAAAAAACGCTTTCAACACCAGAAAGCGAAGATGTGGGTAAATATGTAGCTAAGCTGATGAGTGGCGGAGCGATGTCTTTTTAATACCCGAATGAATTTTTGCACAAGGTTGTTAAAAAATTTATTGTTGTTGTAAACGTTTATAATAATTCACCAGAATCGAGATATAGACATTTTCTGGCACTTAGTAATTTCTGAGGGAAACAATGAAATTTGTAGTAGCTAGTTCCACATTACTAGATATCGTCTATCTTTCGAGCTTTTCCAGTTTAAAGTTGACCGATCACAGCTTTAGCTCGCCAGCTGTTCACATTTCAATTAAGTAATCTTAAACCTTTGAACCTGAATTAAATGTAAATTGTTTATTAAAAAAATAACAAGCTAAGAAGGACTGACGAAATTGTGTTAGGTCAACTTCAAACTTGAATAACTCTGCAGGATGGTGTTGTTAGACCAAGATGAAGATGACCTCTTGAATACCATAGAGGTTCCCTATATCCCCCACTAAAGAGTTTTGGAACAGTCTGTGAATATATTTAAGTACACCAAAATGTTAAGAATTAGGAACAAACCAGAACGCCCATTCGTCCGTGAGCCCGTTAGCTCGCATAAAAGTTTAAAAAGCTGAATTGACTAGACAAGTTCGCTTTGCACACCATAACTCTGCAAACACTCTTGCAAACTATGCCAAACTTTGTATAAATACTTATTTCCAATGCGCTAATTAAGCATAGTTTTTATAGCAAACCCACAGGTACAGGCGGACTTCTTGACTTCTTCTTCTTAATTGGCGCTTAAACAGCCTGAGCGATTTTGGCCGAGTTCAACATAGAGTGACAGTCGCTCTTTCTTCCTAACTGGCACCGATTGGACCTTGGTATTTCCATTCTCAAGTCGTTTTCCACCTGGTCCTTTCAACGCAGAGGAGGCCGTCCCCTTCTTCTACTACCAATGGCTAGTACCGCGTAGAATACTTTCAGGGCTGGAGCATTTTCGTCCATTCATTCAGAATGTCCCAGCCAAAGTAACCGCTGAATCATAATTCGCTGAACTATGCCTGTGCCGCGGTGAAGCTCATAAACCTCATCGTTTCATCGTCTGCGGTACTCGTCGTCGCAATGACATGAAGATCCAAATATCTTTCGGAGAATCTTTCTCATGACCATTACAAGGGACATCTCATCTGATGTTGACCGCGTTCGTGCTTCTGCGCTATCGTTCGTCGAGAGAGATTCTTCCCAATTCTGACTGAGCTTGTGGTGTTGCTGAACGTTATTTTACATAGCCGTATTAGTTTTGTTGGGATACCAAATTCAGACATAGCAGCATCTCGGCAACTTCTTCTCGTGCTGTCGAAACCTGATTTAAAGTCGTCAAAGAGATGGTGTGTGTCGACCCTCTTCTCACGGGTCTTTTCCAATATTTGACCCATCTTGAATATCCAGTTGATTGTAGATTTGCCAGGTCTAAAGCCACACTATTAAGGTCCAACCAGTTCGTTGAGGGTTGGCTTCAGTAATTTACACAAAATTATCGAAAGAATTTTATAAGAAGTGTTAAGTGTTAAACCCACACATTTGTCCGACCATATTCTGGGAATGAGCTGGGCACGCACCTTACCAGCTCTATCATCATTAACAAGGTCCCCGTTATTATTCTTATAGCAATTTGTCCCGGTTTTAAAGCATTCCGTAAGTCTTTTGATAAAAAAGTTTGTACCAATTTTCAAATCTCTTCGTCGTCCAGTCCAACACGAGTATATTTTTCGTCGTTTTTCATATTGTGTGGGATCCAACGCGAACACACCTATTTTACCACAAAGTGATCATGCAAAATCTTAACTATGCTAGTCATACTTATGACCAATGATGAGTTAATCTCACGGTATGTGATGTATAATATGATTTTGGACGACTTCACGGAATTAGTCTGTGAGAACCGCTAGAAAGTTCAGTGTATTGGTTTTTGTTTTTGTGATAAACGATCTCAGATGGCTTAAATAGCATCTTTTGTATTTATTTTGCACCTCGATAGATTCAGTAATCAAGTTTATTTGAATTTGATATTTTAAGTACCCGGATAACAAAATGAACGAGTATCAATAGGATAACTGTACTATTCGGAGTTTATTCGTTTAGACGAATATCGGATATAAGAACAACGTATATTGGGACCCCTAGCATACTAAATATATGTATCTTCTTCTTTATCTGAATATTGAGTATTTTTGTGTTTGTGAAAATCGTGCGCAGGGTATAGAAATTTTGTCATCTTATTATTTTTTTTTTTGACTCGTAAGTAGAAATTCAGTTTCAAACTAAATTTAAAACGCGTTTGGCATTTTTTTTATCGCTCAAATTAATTAGTTTGCGGAATGGGCTCTTTTCTCTTTTTGGCACTTTTTTTGTGTTCATTGCTCACCGTGATTTACATTTTAGTTGTTTCCCCCCCCCCATAACCAACAAGGTCTCTCTTTCTGTTGCTTCCTAAAAATTAGCATAAAAAAGTGTGTCAGTGGGTTAAAGGGCGGTGAGCACATGCAGAGACAAAGAGCTAATTTATTTGGTCGCGCGATTGTTAATTGTTTTCGCTTTTTCGCTTTTTCAATTTTAGCATTTCTCATTTTTCGTTAGTTTTATTTCCAAAATCTCGCCGATTTTTAATTTGCATTACATAGTTAAGAAATAAATACATGTATTTAATGAACAAGTTGGAAGATTTTTATTAAGCTAGGTTGAGATCGAGTTGCCATATACTAGATATACACGTAATTATTTTTGCTTTCGGCTGCTCTTCAACTTTATTTTTGGTGTTTGTTTTTTTTTCGCTTTAGGCCATTAGTTACATTAACGCGTCTTTTTTGTACCTTCTTACTTACAACCACTTTTCAAGGTTAGAGCACAAAAAGTAACCGAAATTTTGCCAAATTTGCGACCTTGAAATTCTGCGCTCTTTTATTGTGTCTTTCGCATTTTTTTTTTTTGTCAATTCATTTGCCGCCAACGGCGCTTATCAATTTTTTTCTATTGTAAATTCGTTGCTTTAAAATTTTCGCTTTTGTTGGTTTTTTTTCGCACTAACCTCAAAGAGGGTCAGTGTTATGTAAAAAGTCGGTTAACATAATTAGTCAGCGATTTGTTGTTATGAGTATTTTGAATTTAAAATTTGTTGCCCTGGCATTGTTGAGTTGTAAATTAATTTTGCGGTTTTCTTTTTTTTTGTTGGTATTTAACAAATAATAAATTTTTGAACAGGCAACGAATCTCTTTCGTGGCTATAGTGACCTCATAGGCCTGTAAATGGGTGGCCTTCTAACTGTTTCAACTAGACTAGATTAATTGTTTTATGGTCAAAATTTAGGTATGCAGCTAAAATTGTTGAAAAAGTGTTAAAGATGATTTGGATTTTTTTAAATTGTTTTTATTATGGACAAAACGGATGTAGTTAATCCAAATAAATGCGTATAGAAATATTTCTGTAACAGAAAAAGTATTAATAACTAAAAAATAACAGTTGAAAAGCAAAAGCAATTTTTAAATAATTTTTCTGTAAGCAGACCATGAAATGGGACTCAAAAGATTTTTATGAATTTTTGTGATAATCATCAAATCTACCGACACCGTTGAGAGGTCTTCTTTCTAATCGAAATTTTGGCACATGATTTGATTAAATCATCTATATATGATATGTTATGTTATGTTATGTTATCTATTTTACAATCATTCCAAATCTCTAGTCTCTGTTTTGAAATAATTAGATTTGATTCCTATTGGTCCAGAGACAAATTTCTTCAGCAAAATAAAATATTGTTTAATCGTTATTTTGTAATTTTTTTTCGATCAAAAATAATCTTTTTTCTTGGATATTTTGTTCGATCAAGTTTAATTGTTATTTTTAAATTTTTATTTTTTCGACGATATAGTTAGTTATTATTAGATTTCCATTTTACCGATAATTTTTGATCGATTTTTTAATTTTAACTTTTTTGATCAAAAGTAATCGTTATTCATGAACTGTTATTTTTCCGATTATTTTTTACCGATATCCTTTTGTTTTCGCTTTTTTGCGATTGTGATGTTTTTTGTTTCGATCATAAAATATATTATTGTCACCGCCGAACAACGATTATTTTTATTGAGAAAATAAAAATCCCGTAAAACGATTATATTATTGAACGAAAATGTTGGAGGTCTCGATTCTGGATATCTACCCTCAATCCTCAAGAAAACGACTTCCTAAGGGTGTTAAACGAATGCCGGCTAGAGACGGGCGTTTGCACAGGAAATGTTCGACCGTTTACTTCGCGGATTCGTCTCTGCGGCTTCTGAAGTATTCGTTATGCGGAATGCCCATTCTTTCTGTATGCGCGCCCAAAGTCAATTGACCGGGGTATACTGCAATAAGTTTGTGGGCAAAGCCCTAGACCTTCAAAGAAGACCTCTGGTCCTCTTCTCATTGTAGTTCGACCAGGTAGTTCTTGAGATGTTACAAATATTATTATCTTTTCACTTTCGTTGCGCCTTGTTGAGAAAGAAGTTTCGTATATGTCCCTTTGCTACGGCTAAAGGTATACACATCTCGATATTGGTTCTAGATTAGTTAAAGAGGCAATCAGTTTTTTACAAGTACCGACTACCTTTGAGTCAGCTAGCGCCTATATATTAGTCAATTGGAATGAGGTTTAAAATGGGATCCAAACCCGCCGTTGGTGCGACTGGTGCGACCGGCCCCCGTGGCACCAATAAACACAGTGCGTAGAACTTTCTGCAGACCAGTGAGGATGATCACCAGACTACAGAGCCATAGCTCAGCACCGGTCGCCCCACCGATCGGTACATTCAGAGCACCATCTTCGGCTTGAGACGCCCAATTTATGTAGCTTATAGATACACCTAATAGTAGGCTCGGCGGTCTGAAGGTAAGCTGTTTATATTTCCTAGCGAAGAACAACAGTTCCGTCTTCTAGCCATCGTTCTTCCTATGATTTCGCTCTTCGCGAAAGGCAAGGGGGGTCGCTACATCGTCGGTATACTAAACCCTACTTCTGTTAAGCTCTTTCAGGATGTCATTTATAGTGATGAGTCACAAGAGAGTTGAAAGCACTCTTCCCTGTGGTGTACAACTACAAATATCTTTGTTCACTTTTGCTCCCCCAAGCTTAGCTCATTTTCACGATTTAGAAGTAGGGACGATTACCAATTCCTGATTGGTTCTTCTACACTTGCTCTAGCGAGAGCGGGTCCTCTCACATCACCACTGACGTTGTGGAAGGCGTCCTCGACATCAGCAATTACAGTAAGAGTGAATTACTTCCGTATAATGGATTTTTCCGCAGTAGGTACAACTTCGTGAAGCGCTGTCTCCGTCTTCCATCCGTAGATCTTCCCTTTGGATACGCATGCTGCACCATGGATAGAGTGAATGTTCAACTAAAAATTTTCTTATACATAAGTCCACATTCTTTTAAGAATTTTTAGAGCAAATCATGTGAGACTTAAGGGCTAGAAGTGCTTGGCCACCACCTGTCCTCATCTCCATGATTTTGGAATGAAACCCACCCTTGCTTTCTTTCCTCCAAGTAGTCGGTATATGGTTAAAAAGAATGCAAGCAGTGAAGATGCCTCTCAGTTCCCTTACCAATGATTTTTGAGCCGTTTGCACTCCATTCACCTCTGGGGATTTGTCTACTTCTTAAACATTTCGGGAACTTAAAATACTTTCTTTGTGGAGTGCATACAACTTTTTAGATTTATCATATTCTAGATACTTGTTTAATACCTTAGTGCTACCAATAAGTGCGCGCTTCATTCGGTGGGTCCCTACTGCAAAATCTGGCCGGGGCAAGTAACATCAAAAATTATAGAAAAAGTTTTTTCTAATAGCGGTCGCCCCTCGGCAGGCAATGGCAAACCTCCGCGGGAATTTCCGCCTTGAAAAAACTTATCACAAAAAAACATTCGCCGTTCGGAGTCGGCGTAAAACTGTAGGTCCCTCAATTTGTGTTGCAACATCAAGACGCACACCACAAATTGTAATAGAAGTTCGGCCAAAATCGCTTAAATGGTTATAGCGCGAATTAAGTAAGTAAGAACGTCGTAACCTTGTGACAAGTTGCTTCTACAACTCTGTAGAATGTGCTGAGTCTTTATGCAACACTTTTGAGAAAACTGGCAAAGGAGAGCAAAGAGGAATAATGAACGAAATCACGATCCAAGGGTACAAACCCATAGTATTGATATAAACTGAAATATAAATTGAAATATATTAAAATTAATCTTTTTGAAATGAATTTTTAACTTGACACATTCCACTGTATCATCAGCATCAGCTTGATTCCAAGAATAATAGCTTTCCGTGAAAATATATTAGTAATCATTTACAATCATCGTAAATATTCAAAACCTCACGTATCTTCATGTTAATATCCACACATACATATATAATACGTGTTAGTACTGAGAACAGCGATTTAGCTGCACTTATCCACAACAACAATAGTGCATAAATAAAAAAAAACAAAAAAATTCAAAACAATCACCACGGCGACCACTGTACAAGTCAAGTGGTCAATATTTATGCCAAGCAAAAAAAAAAAAGCGCGCCAAGCTCGAGAATCCGTCCGGTGGCGCCTCGCGAAGGTCTCACACGCTCGTTCGGCATTTCGATTTTTTTGCTTTGTCATTCTTTTTGGTTTTAACTGTTGACTTGTTCTTTGTTGTTTTTTTAGCTACAACAACTGCTTGTTTTGCTTTCGCATTTGTGCGAAATTGTATTTTTCAACCAAACAATCGCAGTTACTGTTGTTTTTGGTTTGTTTAGTTTTTGTATAGTTTGTTTTGATTTCCCAGCTTTTCCGCCCTTCTGGCGAATTTGGCTCAAATTTTGTTTAACTTTGGCGCTTTCTGCATCTGATTTATTTTGTTTCCATTTTTTTACAATTTTTGTTTTGTATGCATCTCTTGCATTTCTGTAGATACATTATGCACATACCGTAGAAGTGAAATTTGCTCGAAACCACAAATATATTTTATTAAAAATATTCGCTACGTAACTTTAGTCAAACATTGTAAAATCGCTTGCGTGCATACAATAACAAAATGCACTACGTTGTGCTGTTTATGCTAGAAATCATCTGCTGCAACTCAATTCACGTTTGTTTACTTTGTTAAACTGATTTGGAGTAAATTTGATGAAAACAAAGTGTATTTAGTAAATTTGTTGAATTCACGAAAATATGACAACATTCTCGTGTTTCGTGCGGAAAATCTATTTATTTAGTTATATTTGCAATCATACTTATTCTAGCAAGAGAGTTGGTTAGGGTTATTTAATTTTTTTTTTTTTTTTGGTTTTGTAGCGGTTTTCTGTTTACACGCTGCTATACAAGGCTAAACATTCAGAATAGATGCATTGTACTGAGCTGTTGCTCGTGCCCCTGGGCTTGCCTTCCGGTTGTCAGTTGGAACTCAAAAGTTAAGCTCCCTCGAAAAAATAAAATTGTAATCGCTCGTTCTTTAAATTCAAATAATAAAGTATCTTCGTTAAACATTTAGAGTTCTTGTTTAAAATCGCCTATCAGCTACATATTTGACTAGTCGACTAGACGATTAGAAACTTTTTCGTTGGTTAATAATCACATAGCAAGTATTCGACTAACCGATCACTTTCGACTAATCGCTGTCCAGCGAGTAGTCTGAAGATCGACTAATCGAAAATATTCGAATAGTGACAGTTACTCACTCAAAAAATGAGTTTTGTCAAAAAGCACAAACATTCAAACACCATATAAAGAGCAAATATTTATTGAAAGAAAATAACTAGTCGAAAAATGGAAAATGAACGGTTAGTCGACTAATTGTAATAAAAGCTCTACAAACATCCTCACGCAATTAAGCCACTTACATGCGTCTTTTACAATATCCACAGTGTTTTTTATTTTAAATTTTTTCATAGTTCATTCTATAACATACACCATATAAATCAAAGTTTCAAATCTATCTACATATACATAGTATAAATCAATCGTGGTTTGTTCGGATGCTTAGTACTTGAAAACGACTCAACCAAATTGTTAACTTCGTTCTGCGGTTTTGTTAGTAATTGCTACGCGACGGTTTAGTAAAACAACGAAAGTCGAAAAAAATTCAACAGGTATACATATCGTTTTTCAATTCGATTCAATTTTAAATCAATACTTGGCGTTAAATCACATATTGCTAAATGACAACTGGACAGATGTATATTATGGGTTCCCTTATAAGTAGTTTTTAAAGAGAGTTGGCACCTTTTTCAAATGTTAAATTCAATTAAAGTAATATATGAAATCAAATTGCTATATGGAGTATAAAAAAGGGTTGCAACCTGTTTGAACATTAACTAAGTTAAATTAATAAGTTAGGGGAAAATTTACAATATAGGTGTCAAACTAAAAGGTAAGGAGTGCCACATTTCGGAAATATGTTTGTAGAGGGTTGGCACCTATATAAAAACTTTATAAATTATAACAAGTTAAAACATATATTACGATATATGGTATATAATTTATTTGTAATTTATGTAATTAATTCAATCAAATTTATGAGCTAAATGTTGCTTCGAAAGGAAACCATTTAGACGAGCACAGATGTAAAGAGTGTTGCCACCCTTTATTAAATAAATTTGTTTAGTAAGACAACTAGATTTCTTCAATACTGGTGTCAAACGAAACAGGTTTAAGAAAGCTTTGTTTGAGAAATATTTTCCGTTAGGGTTACCACATGTTTTTAAAAAAATTATAATAAATTAAAACTACAATGCAAATGAACTTTTAGAATTTTTTTTTGTTTAGCTGTTAGAATTCACTAATCTCCGAAACTACTGTATGGCCTTTCATGCGATTTTAACTGATGACTAGTAATCTCAGCCATGCGAGTTTCAATCAAATTTGGGCGGTATATTCCTTAGGCCCGTGGCATGGAAATAGGATATATTTTAATCCGTTAGGTGCCGCATGAGTCGAGATATTCAGAAAATCTGTATTTAAGGTCAGATGTTGATGCTATTAGAGAGGTATGGTACTGGTGCAATAAAATAATACTTTTATTATAAATGAATTCGCTAGGTGGCGCTAGAATCGAGTTATTCAGAAAATCTTCGATTTCAATCGGATTTTGATAAAAAATTAAAAAAAACAAACGATTATTATAAGTAGTAGTAGTAATTAATCGCAGCATTAGTAAAAAGAAAATTATAAATTAGTACAAATAGAAGTAGTAATTAGCATTAGTAAAAATAGTAGTAGAAATTTGTAAAAATAGTATCGTTAGTAAAAAAGGGACAGTGATTATTAGCATCAATAGTTAAAATAGTGTTAAGAATTAGTAGTAGTTGCATTAGTAAAAATAGAAGTGGAAATAAGTTAAAATAGTGGTAGTAATTATTAGTAGCATTGGTAAAAGTAGAAGAAGTAATTAGTAGTAGTATTAGTAAAAATAGTATTAGTATTTAGTAATAGTAGCCGAAATAGTAGTTAATAGTTATTAGCAGTAGTAATTAGTAGTAGTAGTAGTAGTAGAAATAGGAGTAGTAGTAGTTGTAGTGGTGAATCAGTCCCGAACTACTGAAAGGTCCTGAAATGGTCACGAAATATCTAGTCCGAAAATAGCGCAAAAACGGGTCAGAACTTGTTCTCAAATGGTCCAGAACTGGCGTGGAAATGGTCCAACATTGATATGTCGTGAGTTTTTTTTTCTCATATACAAGCGTCACGTGGTGACTTCGTTACGCGATATCAACACGACCTTCGTCACTGTAAAAGCTAAAAAGTTTTACTTCAAAAAATCTTTTGTAAGTAAACGGAAATGTGGTAAACGACGCAGATGAAGTCGCGGACATCAACTAGTGCTACATAAATTTTGATTCCACACCTCGTTTACGCGGTTCGCCAACAAGTCGTTTTTGTAGTTGTCCCAGAAGTTGTTCTTGTGGTTCATTCGGTGACGAATGATTTTAACGAGTCAAATGTCATTTCTATCCGATGGCTAATTCACCAACGAATTCGATTCGAAGTCATTTGGCAAGCTGGGAGTAGGCGCAATCTTTCTCTACATACATATGTGTGTATGTATTCACAATTTTAATGAGCCAACCGAGTAATTAAGTCGATAATTTGATAACGATTGGTTATGTTCAAATGTGTAAATGTGTAAGTAGATATCTTGTAGGTTCACATTTAGAATTTCCTATGCGCTACAAAACCTCATTACAGGCAAATTAAATTCTAACTAATTTTCTAATGCAACGAATCAACATTAAGCTAATCAGCCATAACCAAGAAGCGAATGCGATTTTTTTAATTGTACTATTTTCTATTTATGTTAGCTACCGGTGCTTGGGGCGAGCATTAAGGTAGCTTATGTTAATGTAAATATCGATGTACATATGTAGGTATGTAGAGAGTTGTATGCACAATTTTTGTGACTTTAATTGAATTCATTGTAAAAGCGATAAATGGTGATAAAAGCAAAAAAAAAAGAAGATATACAACGCTAGTGTGCAAATTTTTGCAGCACACTCGGGACACTACCACGCCGCTATTTTTGTACCTACATACATCACATGCTGGGGCTCTTTATGGCTTTAAGAAGACTTCGTATTTAATTTGAAAAATTTTCTGTAAGTAGCTTTGCACATCGATTCCTCAATTACTTTTCGCTAAGCTTGCTTTGTTATTAATATTCATTTGTTTTTGTTGTTTTCTTGTTTCCTTTGATCAAGAGTCTCTACTCTATAAGCCGCATTTTTAATGCATTTTTTCCGTATTTCTTTCTTTTTAAACAACACAAGAAGAGGAAGCCGCTGCTTTTGTGACTTTAAGTGACTTTGTCGCCATACGAGTACACAAATCAGTTTTGTGGAAATGAATGAAAATATACAACAAACAAAAAAAAACCAAACATATAAAGAACCGAAATACAAGAAACACACAACTACTCTGTGTTTGCCATTTGACAAAAATTAAAGAGCACAAAGCATAAATAAGAAAATTAAGTTTATAGAAAAATACGGAAAAAAAATATTGCAAAATCTAATTTGAAAGATTATGCAGCTTTGTGAGTAAGTTGGCCAGTTAAAGGCACTCCTACTCCTACCACACTGTCGCCGACATCGACACCGCCGCCACCACTGCCACCACCGCTGGCGCCATCAGCAACGTCGTCAATAAGCATTGGCTAAGTATTTAGTATTGGTCTGGTAAATTTTTACCAAGCATTATATTAAGTTAACTCTTCGCAGCTGGTTAAGCTGGTTTGCCAAATGCCTTTTAGCCAACACAAGCTGTATTTTTTTTCTACATATTTTGTTTTTGACAACCAAAGAGCAGCATTTAAATTTTAGTTAGTTAGTTTTGGTTTGGCATTGCCATGGTTGTTGCTATCTTTTTGTTTTTGTTACTGTTGTTGCAAGTGACTGTATCTTGTTATTAATGCGAGCGCAGTTGTTGTTGTTGTTGTTGTTTAATGATTGAAGGTCATTGGTGTTGATTTCAGCTTAAATGTCGAGTTGTAACTCCCAGCTAAGTTGAGTTGCGCAAATTTGAGCTGCTTTGTCTCGGACAGGAGTTTATTTTGTTTCTATTTTTAATTTTTTATTTTTTTTTTCGCTGCGCTCCACTTCAACCCCACTGCATCTTCCTCGTCATAGCAGCCAGCGACTTTAGTCAAGTTTTGGATTTTCTAATAATATTTCTGATTTCAGTTAATTTATTTTGGCGTAAATTATACTACTTGAATTCATACTAAAATGCAAATAAAATGTCAAACGTTCGCAGCTCGCTGTTGCTATGCTATGCATGTAAAAACAAAAAGTGTGTTAATTTGTGTGCTGCAGCTATTTTTGTCTATATCTATATTTTTTTGTGTATACATGTAAAAACTGATGGTTTTTATTAATTTAAAATAGTATAATTGTAGTTGATGTATGTAATAGTTTAAAGAGATTTATTAGATAAAAAGCGGCAACTGAATAATCGTAGACAGAAAACTTGGCGCGACCTCCTCGGCGAAAAAACCAACTTCAACTCTTTTCGTTCTCAGCTACCGACGATTCATTTACACCCCGTTGCTACTCGTGACCGCTGCCCAGTGTTGCCATCTTACACTCGGCCATCCTGTAACTCATCTGCCCCAGATGATTCCGCATTATCATCTTCTTCACTTTCGTCAAACTCTTCATCACATTGAATGAACCGCCAAAGCTTCATGTTGTCTGCGCTTGTAGACGTTTGCTTTGGACCTTGAAAGTCAGCAGCTTTTTGCACGTCGTATCTTCCATTCTGTTTCACCTTGATGATTTCGTAAGGACCAATGTACTTATTCGCCAATTTTTTACCGGTTACAAACTGCGTTACCCTAATGGCAACTAAATCGTTTAAATGATAGCACTGCTGCCCCTTCCGTGATTTGTCAAAATTCCTCTTGTAGGTCTCCTGCGCTTTTAGTATGTGTTCTCTGACCTCTTGTCTGATTTTGTTGCGTTCGTCTTGCAAACCCGTCACTAATTCTTCTTGTATAATGTTAAGTAAATTTGTGTCTGCCTCATTGCGCATCTTCACCCCAAACAAAACTTCAAACGGAGTGAACTTCGTTGAGGAGTGTACATGCGCGTTGATTACTCGCTGCACCGTTGATATGTGTTTATACCATTTAGCTGGCTCTGCTGCTGATACCTTTGCCAAAACAGAAAGAATGACTCTGTTAACCCTTTCTATTTGGCCGTTACCCCTTGGGACCCCGGCTGTTGTTTCGACATGCTCAATTTTATGCTTTTCGCAAAATTCTTTAAATACTTTTGAAGTGAACGCTCCGCCCTTATCACTGACAATTCGCTCCGGACTTCCAAAAATCGCTACCCATGACTCTAAGTGCCTCAAGACCTCTAACGACTCAGTTGTTTTTGTCGGGTAGAGCCAAATGAATTTGGAAAAGCCATCCACAGCCGCAAATATATATTTGTAACACTTTGACGTAACGTCCAACGTTCCTAAATGATCGACGTGTAGAGTGGAAAGCGGCGTGTCACCCTTGTCGACACAGTGCAAGAAATCTTCCTGTCGACCTAACTTACGGTTATGCTTTATGCAATGTATGCAGTTTGAAATGACTTGTTTTAATTTTCGCTCCAACTGCGGTATATAATACTCTTGCTTTATTGCGTGCATTGTCTTTTGCACTCCCATGTGACCAAAATTGTGTGCATTTCTGATGATTTCTAGTTCCATACTTTTAGGTACGGCTAACAAATCCTGGCCATCAACCTGTTTGTAAATTAATTTATTCTTAATTTTGTAATCTGCATACTCATTACGTTTTAAGATCTCAGTAACTGCTGCCAACTGATCATCTTTTTGCTGTGCCCTTCGAAACTGTGCATGTATCTCTGACGTTATAACCATAACAGGGTACCGACTTAGGCTATCTACGTGCCGCATTCTGCTGCCTGCGCGATGTTCAATATTGACCGAAAAATCCTGCAGGTACATAAGCCATTGAACGACTTGCCGAGGTACGTCTTTCTTGCTTGCCGTCTGTTTGAATGCTGCGCAATCGGTTACCAAATCAAACGATATACCTAATAGATAGTGACGCAACTTCTTTGTTGCTAAATAAGCGGCCTTTACTTCCAAAATGTAACTATGCAACGCTTCCTCTTGCGTTGTAGTCTTTCTGCTGTAAAAATATACCGGATGCCACTTACCGTCATTCAATTGCAACAGTGTTGCACCAAATCCATACTTGGATGCATCTACGTGTAGCTGTGTCTTTGCATTGTAATTAAAAATTTTCAAAACCGGCTCTTGCATCAATGCCAACTTCAATTTCTCAATTGATAGCAACTCTTCAGTCTCAATCTTGAATACGACGTCTTTTTTAAGTAGTTGGGTTAACGGTCTAGCTAGTATTGCATAATCCCGTACAAACCTACGAAAATACCCCGTCAGCCCGAGAAAAGCTTGTATTCCTCTCACGTTCTTTGGTACAGGAAAATTTTTCACCGCTTTAATTTTTTCTTGTCCAGGCCATACAAATCCGTCTTCGATTTCATGACCAAGAAAAACAATCTTCTTCTTTAAAAATTTACATTTTGCCCAATTCATCTGCAACCCGAATTTCTGCGCCTGCGCCAATACTCTTCGCATGTTCTCTAAACAATGTTCAGCCGACTGCCCGAACACCACGATGTCATCCACGTACATCTCCATTATGCCTTCATTAACCAACTGTCTGAAAACATATTTTACAAACCGTGCGAACACCGCTGGTGAGTTGCAGAACCCAAAGGGCGCTTTATTGAATTCAAAAAGGCCTTCCCTGGTCACAAACGCAGTGTATTTGCGGCTTTGTTCCTCAACATCAACGTGGAAGAAACCATTTTTCAAATCCATGACGGTATAGCATTTTGCCCCCTGTAATTTTTCAATAACTTCATCTATAATAGGCACAGGAAATCTATCTTTCAAAACCAAACCATTTAGTTTTCGAAAGTCTACGCATAGCCTGAACGAACCGTCCTTCTTTTTCGCTAACACTACCTTGCTAGCAACATCTGAATTGGACTCACGCACTACGCCTTGCTTTAACCATTCGTCAACCTGCTTCTTTACAACTTCTTGCTGTGACATCGACAATCGACTAGGACTCTCGCAAAATGAAATATCTTTACCACTTGGTATGATGCTAAGCTTTACTGGACAATTCGACTGGGCATTCAATGGTTTATAATTCTCAATCAACTGCGTAACTACTGCTTTATATTGCGGATCTACATCCATGTCGACCTTATTATCAACTACATTATAAATATTGTATTGGGACTGCACTTCATTTGCACATTCAGATGATTGCATAAATTTATATTCTTCCGCATTCAAAACGACCGTAAACTTTTGCAAAAAATCGAATCCCACAATCGCATCTACATTCATCTTTGCATCAGGAACTACTAGAAATGTGTGTCGTACTCTCAGGCCATCTACTTCAACCTGCGCCTCAAATTTGCCCAAGACTGACGTCGCAACATTCCCCAACCCGTATAGCTTTGCATAACTTTTATGCATTGCGCAATCGTTAAACCGTTCTTCATATTTGCTCTTGCGCATCAGCGATGCATCAGCCCCAGTATCAACAAGGCATGAAATGTTCTTGTCATTTATTTTCATAAGTTTAGTTCGATTTTGGCTTACCACATTAACGTTCTTCCTAGCTTCTGCACAATCTTTTGACATGTGCCCCGACCCATTACATTTAAAGCACTTGGTCGGTTCTTTACAATCAGCTCGCTTGTGCTGTGCCGAGCCGCAATTGAAGCAGTGTTTTACTGCATGCGCTTTTTCACTTTGCTCTTTTTTGTTTTGCCCCATTTCGTATTGTGCTACCTGTTGACGTTTACCTGATGTGCTGCTTTTTCCCAACGACTCTACTAAGTCGAACCGTTTAATCAATTCCCTAAACGTAGATGCACTGTATAGTGGATATTTTAAGTCATCACGCAAATGCAAGCCATCGGCGATATATTTTATGACCGATTCGTCATCAACACTCCCCAAAGCAGCAATTTTTCGCATATTCAAAACGTATTCGTGGAAATTCTCCGATTGCTTCTTTTGTCTTTCTCTCAGCATTTTATGCACTTCGTTGCTGCTCAGCTTTCTGTCAAATTCTTCTATTAAGATTTCGCATAACGATTCGTAGGTTGACACCGTCACTGTTTCCAGCAACAATTTTGCCGTCCCTTTCATCTTATTGCGCGCATTCACGTACTTCTGTTTTGCGCTTAATCCGTATGCCTCTGCATTTTCGTTGAAATTGTTGAGCCATTGACGCACGGGTATTGATGTGCCATCATACTCTGGCACTACTTTCGCAAAACTATCCACTGTTACGTTATTCCTGCTGCTTTGCTCGATACTTTGGGTTAACGCTCTGAGCACTTCGCTGAAATCGCTGCTACCTCTGTTAGTTGCCATTTCTCTTTCACCCTCGTAGGCCTCTGCTTCTGCGTTCGCTGCTTCCATATATTCTGCTTGCTCTGCTGTTGCTTCCACTGCTGCTGCAACCTCTGCCACTGATGCTTCAACTGTTTTGCTGCTTTTATTTTCGGTTTCGCCGCTGACTGCGTTGAACTGCTTTATTTCTGCTGATTTCACTGCTGTTAACGCCTCTGTATTTCTCTTGAACTCTTCGCTGTCTGCTATTTCTGCTTCTGCGGTATTTTCGCTGTAGTTATCGGCGTCGGTTAATGCTTCAATCGCTTTCAAACGTTTCTCTGCTCGATTGTCGCGTTGTTCTGCAGCTCTGCTTTTACTTATCTTCGCCAGCTTCTGCTTTTCCGCAGAATGAAACATTATATTCAAACTTCGAATGCGTACGTTCAAAAAGGTTGAGCCCCCATGTAAAAACTGATGGTTTTTATTAATTTAAAATAGTATAATTGTAGTTGATGTATGTAATAGTTTAAAGAGATTTATTAGATAAAAAGCGGCAACTGAATAATCGTAGACAGAAAACTTGGCGCGACCTCCTCGGCGAAAAAACCAACTTCAACTCTTTTCGTTCTCAGCTACCGACGATTCATTTACACCCCGTTGCTACTCGTGACCGCTGCCCAGTGTTGCCATCTTACATACATAGAAAAATAACTGCAGTAGTATTTCCAGCGATTTTTCGCATACAAATCGGTTTCATATAGTACATACCTGCATACAACTGCGTTTGCTAGTTCATTAGGTTTTGATTCGGCAGTTCCCATCCATTCAGCGGTTTCATATATGTAGGGGGTTGTGTGTCGCCGCGCATGCGCATTCTCACTTGTGGGTGTGCCATGAAAAACAAGCAATCGAACTTTATTAGGTTCTATTATAATTATTTCCTTATTTTTAAATCTATAAATAGCTTTGCACATTTTACTATTAGAAAGAAATCTCAACATTCTAAATTCTTCACTTCACTTGAATTGCCTCCTATGTAAAATTTGATTAATGCATATATAAAATAGAAAAATAAATTAGTATTTATATGGTATATACAAATGAGCTGACTAAAAAAAAAACAAAAATGGATAAGCAAACACAGTTTGTACGGCGATAGCGTACTTGCCCTGCGTCGAAAAGCACCTGGATTCGATCCCTGGTCAAGTCTTGAAAAAGAAGTCTGACGAGAAGATTCACTGATATCCGCAATAGCAGTTATATAGCTTCGATCGCTGTGCCTTTTCTTGCCGTAACGGTTATAAATTTTTATTAATAAAGTCATGGTTTAATCCTTATTATTGTACTTCATTTTTTCGATCAGCTTTAATAATTTTGTGATTGATCAATACCTTAACATTTTTATTTTTTCGAACAATATTGATCGATATTTTGTGATTTTTTCTTTCGAACAAATTTAGTCGATATTTTCTGATGTTTATTTTCTTGTTCAAGTTAGACCGATATTTTTACTTTTTTTTCGATAAAAAATAATCACTATTCTTGTGTTTAAAATGTATCGATCATAATAAAGGATCAAAACAATAAAAATCAGAAAACATCGATCAATTGTGAAGGAAAAAATGTAAATCCAAGAACACGATTTATTTTTTATCTAAAAAATAATAATTAAAAAATAACCGATCAAACATTATCGAAAAAATAAAGATCACAAAATATCAATAAAAAAATCGAGAAAATTAGGATCACAAAATAGCGAATATGTGATAATTTAAAACAAAAAAATTTCTAAATAAAAATAAGATCAGATGTGCATAGCATGTACCATAATTCTTCTGAACAATTTTTTATCCAAAAAATTCAAAATAACGATTATTCTTGCTTCCTGATATAAAAAAAGTGCATACATATGTATACATATATACATATGTATGTAATAGGATAATATTTTAAACAAAAAACATTTACCCAGAGCGGGACTGGTTAACTTCGACGCGAGTACAAAATCAAAGTGCTTCGCGCGTAAGCCGCGATTCAAACATTCCTTGCTTGCTTACTCAATTGGCGATATAACCGCTTAAGCGATTTTGGACGAACTTCTCCTACAATTTATGGTATGCGTCTTGATGTGGTAACACAAATTGAGGGACCTAAAGTTTAGCGCTGGCCCCGATTTTGTGATAAGTTTTTTCAAGGCAGAAATACACTCGGAGGTTTGCCATTACCTGCCGAGGGGCGACCGCTATTAGAAAAAAATGTTTCCAGGATTTGAACCTGGGACCAACCGAATGAAGCGCGTACACTCTACACACTCGGCAACGGCGACTGCGACCAGCAATACGCATTGTGTTTCCCAATAACCCAATACTTAAAATTCTCAAGCAAAACCAGCTTCTTACAGTACTAAATTTCTCTGTACGATGTTTTTGTGTTTTCTGTAATGGGTTATTTATTAACAGCAAAAAATTCTGTTAGGTAAAGACACATTTTTAGTGATTTTTATTTTTAAGTGGCCCCGTTTATGAATTGAAAGTGAGGAAAATATAAGTGGATGTACAAAAGTAGAAAAGTGTGTTAATAATGGACTATTTGTTCCCATATGACACACAGAAGAAAGCAAATAGCAAACATTTATGTATAATGTGATGCGCTGAAAATAAGCATTTTATGTATACATTAATATAAACAATTTTAAATATTGATAGGCGTTATTTTGTCTTAGTGAATTTTGATTGATAGCGCATTAAAAATTAGTTAAACAATTTCTTGAAATCCGTCCCCCATCCAAATGAACAAATGCTCTGCCATCTTTTGTGACTAAATTGAGGTAATAAAATTTACTTTGTTCACATCGTTAGAAATCTTTATTTTTTTTGGTTTTTTTGCACTTCACAACGTTATTAGCTATTTTGTTCCGCATTCTTAAAACTTGTATAGTGTTTTAGTTGCTCGTGAAGTCTTAAGTTTTTCACATACTTGTCTGTTTAACGAATATCGCAGACAATGCATTTTTATAGCATCAAACTTGAAGAAACTTCTAATGACTTTTGCTTTTGCTCTGTCAGCTCCATGCCCAACAGTTGCCTAAATTATAAGAAGATTACCATTTCAAACTGATCGAGAGCACACATCTACAAAAAACAAGTAATTGTTCTATTTAGTGAGTTATATTTTTTCTTAAATAACAATATTTTTTTTAGGACATTTTACTATTGGAAAGAGTTATTTTCGATCTCTGAAAACTGTCATACCTGATTAGAGTTGGATTGTTAAAAAAACACGAAAGTGGTAGTCTCTCCAGTGTTCACATCGCGATTGCGTGTATATAACTTCGACACTTTTTTTTTTCTTAGGTTAGGCTAGACTAGAATGATTGCCCCGTGCTAGGCACACGGAGGTGGGGCCACGGTGCACCTGGCATTCACCTACTTGATGACTTACGTCTTTAAATTCTGTTTGCAGGAGGTTAGACAGAATTTACCACAGATAATTCCCTTTCCTTCCCAACTCGTTTACCGCGTAGTTGCCGGAAATGTCTCTGTGCCCACAGGCACGTACAGCATTTAGACGCGAGTAGATTCAGAGAGCTTCTTCATTTTATAGCAACTATCGACATTTTTTCTTGGCTGTTAAAGTTTATAGTTACAGTTCTGTATGAAAAAGGAGTCTTCATTATTGCATTTAGTTCTGCCTGCAAAACCAGTGCCAGCGGTGCGGTAAGTGAACGCAGAGGTCCAGCGCAAATTCGTTGGAGTGAATTCCGCTGTCCACTCTTTCGTTTGGTTTGGAACCATCTGTATTCATTGCCTTCTACGATTACTATGGAGAATTGATTGCCCATAGAGTACTCTCTATGTAGTAGCCGGTCACTGGTGGAAGGTTTGAAATCCCAAATTTACAACAATAGAAAATTGAAAACAGAAACTTTTATCCAATGGAATTGAATAAAATGTTGCAATATTAATATCAAACAATGATATAAGCGTATTTAAAGCAATGAATTTGAAAACATTTTTGAAAGGGTTGATAGGTTTTAATGAAATTTTAAAATGAGGATATGAAAGAATATTCTTTAAAAAACATTTAACCAGAAATATCGTTTCTAGGGTTGCCAGACTAAAACTAACATGTATTAGGTAGTTTAGTAATAGAATTGAGTTGAAGTGTTACGAAAACAATTGATCACAATGCGATATCTTAATTGAAACAGCAGCTTAATACATCACCAATAATTCGAGCTAACCACGCTAATATGCCCACACCCACATATGTATGTATATATTATATATAATTTTATTATATACATATGTATTATATATATGTATATATGTACATTTGCTACATAAATAACGGGCGCAACTACAAAGTCCATAGTCGCAAATGCCTTCCAACCTGATCCACCTGTGTCCGCATTTCAACTGCGCATGCGTCCAATTTTAAATTTTTGTGAGCATTTCTTTTAAACTTTTTGTTTTTGTTTTTGCATATTGTACGGCTTTTTTAGGTAGTAGATATTTATTTAACCTTGTATAAGCCTGTGCAGATTATAGAACTACTATGTGCATACAGCATTTTGGTAGGCGACCAACATAAGTTACGAGTACCAAGCGAATGCCTACAGAAGTTACACACTATCACTTTATTTGTGCCCTTGTTATTGTTGCGCGATTTTTTTTTCATTTGTGCTCGCACGAGCGTTAACAAACTATACGGGCTGATTACCCCTTCCTAGTTTGCAGATTCGCCCAGCAACTGCAGCAACAACAACAGCAAGGCAAGAAAAATGTAGCAATACCAATAAAGTAAGTTATTATACCAATGCAACCAGACACACAAGCCATTTTATGCATACAACGCTGTAGTCAAACTTACTAGCCCTAATCAATGTAGCTTACTAAGAGTTCCAGTTCTTTTAACTACTCAACTACTTCGTGTTCTAACATTTTTCCACACACAAAACAAATATGCTCATATTCCGATCCAAGAAAACTTTCTCTGATTTATTTAAAATTGCATAATATATTCTTCAAATAACTTTAGCAATATCGTAAGGGTTCCTTCAAAATGAATAATGTAGAGTAATAAATAATTCTTTACGGTCAATCCACTTCCAGTTTTCCTTTTTTTGACAGCTGTGTTTTTTAATACAGACAACCTTTTTTTATATTGGATTTAAATAAATGGAGATAGTGGGCCTGCATATCAGTTAACGAAAAAGTCAGCGTCGTATATATCAACATCGTATGGGCGAATTCGACATTCGAATATGTAAAGAGTCTAGCAGTAAGAGGTTTCATTTTAAATTATGCGCGAATTGGTTCATTTCTCCGGGTATGTAAACAAGCAAAATTTTTCGTAGTTGGGGTTCCGAAAATCCAAGACAAATAATCAACTATAAGTGGGCTAACCAAATACCCCACACGAAATTCCCAAGCCACATAGACTGGACTCAGGGGATGGGCCAACCATGAGAGGGCTTAACTGTCTTTACGGATGGGTCAAATATGGAAGGCGGAGTCGGAGCAGGGATTTTCATTGAAGAATAAATACTGGTAAGTATTTTCTCAGACAGCCAAGCGGCTACCTCGGTCAGATCGCAACTAGTGGATGAGTGTAGAAGAGAGATGACCTCGATTTCTGACACGTTTGAGATTATCCTAATATAGGTCCCGCGCCATTGGGACGTGGAACACCTACGTCGCATCTTAATCTGATCCTTGCTTCGATTGCCGTTTTCAATTCGATTTGGGAAAGATTTTGAAGGTTAAAGCGTAGGTCGTGGTGAACTGCTCATCACACTGAAAAATACCAACAGCAACTGATAATAGAAAATGTATCAATAAGTTTTACTTAAGATATAATTAATGCAAATAGATCTAATATTCGTAAGGAAACGTCGTACAGATGCAAAACTTGTCAAGAAAAGGTTGATCATTGTCCAGGAAAGTCATCTCTTTCAATAAAATTAAGTGAGTTTAATGAAAACTTAATTAATATGTTTACAATTACTTACACAGTACAAATATAAACTTAGTCGACATCTGTCTTTATAGAAAATATTTGAGAAAAATATGGGACAAAACGATAAAAGCCATAAAAAAGCGGGATTTTCAAGATTGGCCTATGTTATGAAGTTTGGATTTTGAAAAGAGCATGACGACTATATCTGCTACAAGAAAATATATATGTATATCTATCTTATCTTCAAAAATTTATTTATTCAATAATTGATTTCAGTCATTTTGCTGCAATCCCGAGATGAATATCTTCATTACACTTACTTACTTACTTAATTGGCGGTATAACCGCTTAAGCGACTTCGGACGAACTTCTCCTACAATTTGTGGTGTGCGTCTTGAAGTTGTAACACAAATTAAGGGGCCTACAATTTTACGCCGACTCCGAACGGCGAATGTTTATTTTTTTTTTTGTGAGAATTTTTTTTTCAGAAATTCCCTCGGAGGTTTGTCATGCATTGCCTGTCGAGGCGCGATCGCTATTAGAAACAAAATTTTCTATAATTTGTTAATTGTCCAGGCCGGGATTTCAACTCGAGACCCACCGAATGAAGCGCGCTCACACTACACACACGCGGCTTCGGCGGCCGCCAATTCATTAGGTCTTAAGATATGTATATGTAGCAAGTGACCCGCGGAAAAGTCATGCCAAAAACTATTGTTCGCGAAAGGGTTAAAAGTTCGAAAAAGTTCGAAATCCTCTTGAAAAAATATTAGAGCATTATTTGTTTTTTGTAGAACAGGCCTTCCTCTATTTTCCCTCTATTAAATACCACTGCGTGAACTAGAATGTTTTTTGACCAAATTGCCTTTTTTACTGCAGGGTATGCATGTAGTGGTGTTTGTGCATTCCAACCATATACTTACAAAGATGTACTATATAGGCGGCCATATATGGAAGCTGCCGTATTTGTTGCAATGTTGCACGATTAAATGCATTGCCGCACTGCACTTGCTACAGCCATTTCCACTGTTGCTGCGGCAATCGAACAATCAACTGCGGCGGTATTAGACAACTACATAACTGTATCTTTGCCATGCTAGAGTTCTAAAAAACAACAACAACATTTTTTTTGTTGGAGCACAGCAAACCACCAAACACCAAACAGTAAGCTTCACTTATTCGCGCAAAAAAAAAGAAGCAAAAAAGAAAAAATTAAGCAAACAACAATAACGGCTCGGGGAAAAAGAACAGTTGCATGCATATCTCCGATCGCAACTTGTTCAACGTTGTGTTGTAGTGTTTGATGTTGTTGGTGTTTATTTTTCTTATACGCTACTAGCGCTGTTATTTATTTGAACGTCTCTTTCCAGCATTTTATTAGCACAATTCATATGAACCGACCGCAAATCGAAAAGGTTGCAAATTTACAAAAGTGCCACTGCGACTGCGCGCACGTCCCTTTACAGGCGCTGTGTTGGCATGTCGCTGCTTTTTGGTGGTGCAACAACAACACCAACACCAACGATTGTAAAATGCCACACAGCCGTTGTGAAGTTTTGTCCTTAATACACCGCCTATGGCAAGTGGGCAATTACTATGTGGCCGCATTCGACGATTACCCGAATGACAGTTGCAGGTGTGTTGGTGTGCATGTACGTGCGTGTGTGTGTGTGTGTGTGTATGCTAGGCTTGGTCAACAATGTCGCCTCGTGCTGCAGAGCGGCGACAATAGCCGCTTACTTACATAGTTACGCAAGAATGTCAACAATGCGACTACTCGGATTCATGCGCGGCTAGCAGCAGCATCCTTTGCAATTTAGTCAGTTTATCGCACACACACATACACAATAAATGTATGTGTGTATGTATGTATGTTTGCAAAATTTAGTAGCGCAATTTCACTAACTTTGCCTGCTACTTCGCGTGCTGTCGATTATCTTAGCAGCCTAAGCGCACCGCAACTATTTACATCAGCGAATTTCTTTGCAAGCGACTTAAATGTTGATGATGGCCAAGTAATTGATTTTTTTTTGTTTGTTTTGTTTTGCGATATGACCAACCAGAAACAGTTGAACGCTCAGAAATGTCGTGTACCGCTTGCCGTTCTATTCGATAAACTTGTCCAATTCCTCTACTACTCGGCTAGCCGCATGCCATGCCACCTTAATTGCCACATTTACTGTTGGTCATACCAATTGACGCATCGATAGTTTTGCGAACGTCAACCGATTGTCGTAGAGAATCTAGAAAATCAAAAGAAAATGCTAATTTGTTGTGTCTAATTTTCCATGTTCTCATTTGGTAGTCGCAATTAAGCTTAAGCAAAGCTTAATTAGTATACTCTGAAAGCTATTGGAATTGCTCAATAAGCCTGTAGGTGCTATGTGAGAGTACTAAAAAAACAGTTGGAGTCAAATCCTGTTTGGAAAACGATAGCGGAACGTATTATTAAATTTATGATGATTCTCTATTTTCCGTATTCGAGTATCTTGATCCAAATCTGTAAATTCAAGTATTACAAGTACAGAAAGTGTTGTGGTCGGCTCTTCCGAAACCTCATAACTTTCATGAATACAGCAACATTTTATTTTAGTTTATTTAATTTAAGTTTATAATAATTTTTCTCATAAAGAACAACAATACAATAAAACAGAGGCGAAACTAAATTATAAGAGAAAAGAGTAAAAGCTAATCAATAATTATTATAGTAATTTACAAATTTTTCGAGTAATCTATAATTATTATTCAAAGACTTATATTATAAAAGTCTTTTCATAAAAGTTATCAGCGAGATAAATATTTTAAAGTCTTCAAAAACTTTTATTTTCTTATAATAATTATCAACGGGATAAACTTTTTTCTCTCTTCAAAGACTTTTATTTTGAGATACATATATGTATATCATAAAAGTCTTTTCATAATAATTATGAGTCAGAAAAAAAATTTTAAGTCTTGAAGGAGAAGACTTTTTTAAGACCATTTCGGCATTAGTTCGGGACTGATTCGGCACTACTTCGATATAGTTTCGGGACTAGTTCAGGATCATTTCGATACTATTTTGGGTCCCGAAATGGTTGCGTCTTCATGACATAAAAAAAGTTGCCTTTCTCACAATTTTTATGCAAAGAATTTTATAATATAAGTCCCAAAATAATTGTTATGGTTGATTTGAAAAATTTTTCTCACTCAAAACTATTATGAAAATCCAGTTTCAAAATAATAAATGTCGATATCTTAAAATATGTGTCTAACTCATAATTATCATCCAAAGACTTGTATAATTTTTATCAGGAATAGAATGACATTTTAACTGTCAAATAATTATTATTCTGTATATCTGCAATAAAATGAAAAGGTTTTAAAGTAAAACCTCATATCCGAATAACCAGTTGCATGGGAGCCCATATGTTATACTTAGGCTTAGTAGAACAGCGATCTTAGGATTTGATAAATATTTCACTGTTCTAGCTGTGTATGTGTCATTTTCTGGACTGCCTGTTAATGTTATCGTTGCGCAACCGGCAGATAAATTTGTCGGAGAGATAAATTCAGTTTCATTCATCCACGAATTTTTTTTGTGTTGCGCATAGTTTCTTTAAATGAAAACACGTATTTACATATAGGCAAGAAAATTTAGGTAAAACGTTTACTTAAGAAAAAGGCATGATAATCAAATAACTCAAGCGAAAAATTGAAAACAAGCCAACCAGTAGTTTTATGCTTATAAAACAAAATAGATGGATTTGTCGAAGCGACAAATGTTAACCGGAGAATTGCCCGTCTGTTTAATTTGTCGGCGCGATAAACATAGCAGGCACTTGAGAACATAAAATTTTATTTTAAAAAGCTTCGTTCTGAACAATCAGCCTTAAGCCGATCTTGATTATTTTCGTTGAGCATTTACTATTTATGCTTTAGTGCTGATTTAGTGTAGGAGCTTTAACGCAAAACCTTAGATAAAAAAAAACAGTTGTTTGTTAGGTATATGTGATCCGATCATTTTGGTTCCGACAAATGATTGATACATTAATTATATAAATGCACCACTGTACCAAATTTCAGTAAGATTCTTTACAACTGAGCGATAAGTTTGCGTTCAGTTAGACAGACGGGCATAGTTAAATTGAATCTGCTCATGGTCCTCATCATTTTGATATACCCAGATCGAAGGGTCTATCTCTTCTTCGGGACTTCGTAAATACCTAATACCAAGTGTATAAAATATTAACATGAATGCCAAACGATTCGTTTCGGCGAGCACAAGACTTATTTCTATGCAAAGGTCAATTAATAAATAAATATAAGTAGGTCGGATAACGTATGCCAGGTTTTCGTATATCTTATATATATCTAAAGACTCTGTGTCTGTCTGTTGTTATGCAGTTTATAGATTCGAAAACTTCTGAACAATTAAGCCTGTTCAGCAAACAGGGATTCCAAAAGGTGGCGCTGGTGTCGATTTGATTAAAATCCAGATTACCCAGCAAACAGGGATTCCAAAAGGTGGCGCTGGTGTCGATTTGATTAAAATCCAGCTTACCCACATACAGATAAATATTTCAGTTGAAACCCCATTGAACCGATAGGTGGCGCTGAAGTCGTGTTATCTTTAAACCCTTTTTTACTAATAAGAAGTATTTTATATACAAAATTAACCGATAGGTGGCGCTAGATATCTAAAACTTATCTTCACAATTCAATTTGACTCAGCTTGGTTCGAAAATAACTTAGAGGCGTTAATTTATCACAAAGATTTTTAGCTGAGACCAAAAATAGCTTTTATTCCGAATAAAAAAATATATAATACTTTACCCGAATTCTGAAATTCAGCGAAAAAGTTGCTTCATAAATAAGTTTTCGAAATATTTTTTATATTATTATTAATAGTTATTTGCCAACGTTTATGTTTTACTCTGTTTGATAACTGTCCTGCTATGCAGGAGAAATATTTGTTCCTTTGGCGATAATTATTCTAGTATTTTATTTTATTTATATTATTATTTTATTTTTATTTATTTTTTTATTTTCCAACGTTTCTTTTTTACGTTGCTACAGTTTACAGTTATTGTCCATAGAGTTATTTCATATTTACTCTTGTTAGAGAAATGGAAAATCGTAGTCAATATTGAAAAATGTAAGCACATTATATTTACGTTAAAAAGGGTGTATGTGCAGAGGTAAAATTGTATAATAAATAGATACCACAAACAAGTTGCGTAAATTATCTAGGAATGCATATGGATAAACGATTGATTGGAAGGATTATGTCAAAGCTAAAAGAAAACAAGTTGGCATGAAGGTTAAGAGAATGTACTGGCTACTAGGAACTCAGTCAGAACTTAGGCTAGAAAATAAGTTATTACTATATAAAACTATAATAAAACCAATCTGGACGTATGGAGTGCAACTTTGGGGTACAACGAGCAACTCAAATTTAGAGATCTTACAACGCTTTCAAAGCAAAGTGCTTAGAATGATAACAAACGCTCCATGGTTTGTTACAAACAAATGCATTCATGCAGATCTTGGTATGCCCACAATTAAAGAAGAAATTAAAAAATTTGGCACTAACTATGTAAATAGGCTTTCAAATCATGTAAACGTACTAGCCATAACGCTACTAGACGAAAGTAGTGAAATATTTAGGTTAAAGAGAAAACATGCATTAGACTTGCCCTTTTAAAACATTATACTTTCTGTTATTTAATTATTGTTATGTAAACATTTGAATAACTAACTTCCGTTATCCCTTACTTTTATTTAGTATTGTATATGTAGTACTCACTAGCTTCATTGGAAGTTATTGAGCTAAGTTAAGTTTTCTTATATATTATATCTTTTGCTTATTGTCTGATTACTGACAGATTGCAAAATAAAACAATTAAAAGAAATATATATATTTACTCTTATCTGTGCCTAAATCTTGTACTTTATCTTTGGAAAGGACAGTACTGAAAATTTTACTTGCTGCACTGAAAATTTTCAATCCTCAAATCAATATGCAATTGTCCTTATTTCTCAAAAATTAATGCTAATTTGTACTGGTTTTTCATTATCGCAAAAATTCTGAAGTACGGCGGCCGCCGTAGCCGAGTGCGTAGCGTGTGCGCACTTCATTCAGTGGGTCCCAGGTTCGAACCCAGCTCGGGGCAACTAACATCCAAAAATTATAGAAAAAGTTGTTTCCAATAGCGGTCGCCCCTCGGCAGGCAACGGCAAGCCTCCGAGTGAATTTCTGCCATGAAAAAACTTCTCAAAAAAACATTCGCCGTTCGGATTCGGCGTAAAACTGTAGGTCCCTCAATTTGTGTTACAACATCAAGACGCACTCCACGAATTGTAGGAGAAGTTCGGCCAAAATCGCTTAAGCGGTTATAGTAAGTAGGTAAAAACTTCGTTCACATTCGAGATTTGGTTAGCTATCTCGAAAAGATATTCCAGTAATTTATTTAAAAAATTTTAAGTTTTCCGTTCAGAAAAGAAATTATAGAAAAGCTTCTATTTTCGATCATAAAAACTAAATCGTATTGTTAGTGATGTTGCTGTTATTGTAGTCGCCGAAACTTTTTTTTCGTCTATTATGATCGATAAATATCTAAAATCGCAAAATAGCGATTAACTTTAATCGAAAATATTTTAATTAATCGATAAAAAGCATCAACATATTTAAATGTTTTAAAGACCTCATTCGATAAAATCCTTCCAGTTTTGTATTCTTTTGGGATTCATTCAATAACTAAATATTATCGATAAGAATGTATTATAATATTTTACATGTAAGAAATATTAACACTGCATTTTGGTTTTTATACTCCTCAATTATTTGCGAATAGCTTTAAAAATATTATTTTTACCATATAAAATATACATACTTATAACTTTTAAATTGATTTTTAAGATAATATTATAATTTTTTTGAAAAAATTTGGTGATTCACAAGATCTCATAAGTCATAAAGCGGTACAGTTTTATGTCTTTGAACTGTAAAAAAAATTAAACTGAAGAAATTTTATATTGTTATTTTAACACATTAGAGCACCTTGTGAATCAACCAAAAAAAAAGTTATAAATAAAAAAATTTACTTGTTTGCACATATCTTATGATCGTAAATAAAAATATACCTAGCTCCATATATTTTTATAAGTACATAGTTTTCTATTAAAACAGGTGAAATTGCATAGACATTTTTATTAACAAATTTGGTTTTTAAATCGTGTCTGGGAATTTCTAACTTGCGTCAATAAACAAAACAACTTACCTGCAAATATTTATAATGCAAATATATGAATTATTTGTTTTCGCATTTTTTCAGTTGACAAATGTCGGTTCAGTTTAAATTATTACGTTTTTGCTAACCAAAATACAAATTTAGTATAAGTTAATAATAATAATTTAGATAGATGGTTGGTCGAACTTCTGTTGATTATACCGACACCGATGACTTTTGGAAGAAGATTTTTCATTGCAGAAATATTCTCTGTGGTATGGCATTGTCTCCCGAGAGTGGCCTCTAAAAAAAAACTTGCTCTCTCTGATATTTTTTTTTTTGATTTACTGTACTACTCCTTCTCATATAGCAATAACGTACTACTTGCTTAACAATCGATTTTGATATGGAGGCTACAAGATAAACTTGGATGTATATTCTATAGAAATCTCCAAAACTTAGCCTTCAAAAGATTTATATTATTAAAAATATAGCAATTTGACAAAAAGAAATTACATCAAAATAAGAAAAAATTTGCTTAGGTTTGTTTCTTTCAGAGTGACGAAAAATAATCGAGGAAAGTAAAATATATTGGAGAATTAACGTGGCAACCCTATCATACATATAGGTATGAACTTTGACCGCACGGTGCGACTAATTCAATTAAATTATGATTTTCGAACAGTTGGTAACCCTCTCCAAAGCAAATAATGCCTAAAACCTTCCCGGGTTATAAACTTATAACTATGCAAAATTTCAGTTTTAAAACAAGTGACAAACCTCTACAAATATATTTTTGAAATTAAGCTTCCTTAAACCTTTTAGTTCGATATCCATATTGTACAATTTCATTTCACTTATTAATTTAACTCAATTTATGTATAAACAGGTGGCAGCCTTCTTTCAAAATATATTGAATTTAAGTTTTAAAAAGATGGCAACTATTATATGTACATATATGGTTAAACTCATCACACCGTGCCACCTGTTGAGAAATTTTCGACTTTTCTTCTTTCTAAACCTTCGCGCAGCAATTGCGAACAAACCAGAATTCATTCTGATACATATATGTATGTATATAGATTTCAAACTTAAAACCAAATGTTGCTCACATTTTCACGCATACATACAACCACATTCTTTAACCCATATTTTATTGAGTTTTAATTGGATGCACTACCATAGAAACTTGAAGTGATTAAAACGCTCGTCATACCGGCATTCAAAATCCAAAGGACCAACTTTGATGTGAGAAGTCAAAAAGTCAAATTACATCGTCAGCAACCCAGCAAAAAGGATTATGAAACGTGAAATTGTTAAATTGATTTGTAATTAAATTCAAATCGTTTTCGTGGAACATTTTGCTGAAGCTTTCTGAGTACAATTTGTATTAGATGAATTTATTCTATATATATAAAACAACAGTCAAGCAAAGGAATCACGGATATCAGTGTTAAATATATGTAGCACTAGGTTTGAACCATAATAAAGGGTCACGAAGACGACCTCAACACTAGTCCAAAATGGCAGAGCCATTAGGTTAGGTCAGGTTGAAATTGCTGGAGGTAGAGACCTCCTGCACTTAGGTCAATAGTAGGCCCATTATGATGTCATATGCAAACCACGTTCCACTACGATATTGCGCCGCTCACCAGGGATCGCTAACGTAATGAACTTTGAGACTGACCTTAATTTGATTACCGCTATTTCCGCAAGATCTTTACAGAAATGGTTTTCCGAGCGAATGCATTTGTCTCAGGCTAAGTTCTGGGCAGTGACAGACGCTGCTCTACACTCTGCTCTTTTCCTTCGCATTTAGATCTGCCACAGTAAACTGGCGAACTCATCCCCAGTCTCTGACCATGTACGCCAATTAAACAGTGTCCTGTAAGAATTTTTGTAACTATGGATACCTCGTTCCTTTTTAACCTCAGAATTTCGAGGGTGCGCCTTTTATCATAAAAGGGCCAAGTTAGCATAGTTGTTTCGCACATGGGACGATTTCTACAGCGTTTGTTTGCCTTGAGTCGTAGCAGTCCTTGCCAACTCGTCGAGTTTGCTGGGCCAACATGTTTAATGATCTGAGGCATTCAGTTAGAGACTTGGTGTTGTCTGCGCATGAGTTTAGAGCTTTTAGGGCCACTTGACTGTCAGAGAAGATGAATACATCTATTTTCTCCTTGGGTCTTTTGACCAGGTGTCGAGTGGCCTCCTGGATGGCGAGCACCTGCGCCTGATATACACCATACGCCGTTGCTTAGACACACAAACTTGAATAACTTTACGTTCGTACTACTCCGAAAGGATGTAGTTTCAGACTACTCTTGTCACATCCCTCCTCAGTATCAATATATGAATTTATACTTTTAAAAGCACTGCAGCCTAGAGCACAACAGAGGCATTGTTTGGCTTTGGCTAAGTGCCAAGTGAATGCAAAGTGGTGTGTAGCATCAAATATTGACTTTTTGCTCTATGTACTTTACACTAACTTTATCGCACATAAACAAACACACACTCACACATACCCACACACGGCTGTGGTAGAATGATCAGCACCTTTCAACCTCATCCTTACTTGCCACCAGCTAAATGGCATTTGGCACCGTAGGATGAACACAATTACTGTTTGCTTATTGTTGCTGTTGCTGCGACTCTACACTAACTAAAATCACCGCTACTGTGCAACACAAAATAGAAACAACAACAACAAGCCATAACAACTGTTGTTTGCAGGCAATTACAAGTGGCTCGTTTTCAATTTGCTGCACTTCTTCTATGGTCAAGTGCAAGAAATTTGTCAAATCTCAACAGCAGCATCGGTTGGTGAAGCGTGGCAAGAACTACAACTACTACTCCTGCTACTGACTTGAGGTATTTATAAAAACTAAAAACAAAAAGCATCGAAAAGTGCAACAAATGTGTGCAGTGACTGCCTAACTGCCAGGCTGTCAAATTGCCAGCTCGCTTCATACCCTGACGAATTGTCAGTTTGACTAACTGTTCGTTTCGCTACCAAACTGAAAACTGCCAACTGTTGCACATTGCAATTTTACGCGCTCTTCCCAAAGGTGTTCTATGTAGTTAGCCAACAGGAGGTGTGATGGTGTGGCACATTGGCCGATATCTGTCTGGGGTATACTCGTAATTCTTGTCGTTTGCTGTGGGCAATTACCCTGTTGGAAAAAAGCAGAGAGTCTATGAAATTCAACAATTTAAAACAAATGCATGTTAAATTCATTTTGTTGATCTAACTTGCACCAAATACATATATGTGTGTGTAGTTCTGTGGCAAAATATATTTTCAATATATTTGGGTGATTCACAAGGTGTCAAAATTGTCATAAGTAATAAAGTCATAAAATTTAAGAAATACACAATTGCTTAGTTTTACTTATTTGTTTCAATGTAGACAAAAATAATAACTTTTGAAATCTCAAATTTTATGACTTTATGATCTATAACACATTGTGAAACCTTGTGAATCACCCAATCATATCTTTATAAACATATTATCAGTTTTAAAAATTATTATTTTGTAGATAAATAGTGGGTATACATATATATTTGGTTTAAAGCATGCAGAGTTATAGTTGGTCAAAATGAAATTGTATTTTTTTTTTAATTTTTATTTTAAAACTATTCTTTACAGTTTTTGCCATTTTTATTTTAGTTATTTTTTCAACATTAAGTTGAGAAATTAAAAAAATCACAAAAGTTAAAAAAAAACTTCCACCCCAAAATTAAAAAAAGTTTAGTTTTGAAATGAAATTATGAAATTTTGATTTTAAAAGTATTTTTATATTTAGAATTTTTGCATTTTTTTTAGTTTTTTATTTTAGCTATTTTTTTTAAGTTTAAAAGTTTCTTTTTAAGTTAAGAAATAAATAAAAATTGAAAAGAACCAGAAAAAACCTTTAAATCAAATTTTAAAAAAGGTTTAAGTTTGACCAGCTATAACTCATCGTGTTTGCTGTAAAACATGTTACAGTTGGTCAAAATGAAATTTTTTTTTTTTAATTTTGATTTTAAAATCATTTTTTTTTTTAATTTTTGCCATTTATTTTAGTTATTTTCCTTTAAACATAAACTTAAGAAATTGATGAAAATCGAAAAAACTTCAAATCCAAAATTTAAAACAAGTTCAGTTTTGACCAGCTATAACCCAGCATGGTTGGTTGGTCGAAATGGAACGGGTTTTTTATGAAATTTGGATTTTTAAAGTGCTTTTTAATTTAGAACTTTTTTTCTCTTTTTGTATTTTTTACAAAGTTAAGACATTAAAAAAAATCGAAAAAATGTGAAAAAACTTTAAAATCAAAATGTAAAAAAGTTTCATTTTGACCAGCATTAACTCAGCATGTTTGGTTTGAAACATGTTATAGTTGGTCGAAGTAAAACTGTTTTTATTAATTTTGATTTTAAAAGTAGTTTTTTAGAATTTTTGCAATTTTTTTTAGTTTTTTATTTTAGTTATTTTTTTTAAAATAATGTAAACAAATTTAAAAAAAATACCGCAAAAATTCAGAAAAAAAACTTGAAAACCAATATTTAAAAAAGTTTCATTTTGACCAGCTCTAACTCAGCATGTTTGGTTTGAAATGAAACGGGGTTTTTATAAAATTTTGATTTTAGAAATATTTTTTTTTGGAATTTCTTTTAATTTAATTTTTTTTTTTTTAAATTAAGAAAACCAATATTTAAAAAATGTTTTATTTTAACCAGCATGTTTTTAACCAATTCCTACAATAATTAAACAATACAAAATTATTAATGAAGAGATACCCCAAAAAATAAACACAAACTTACCGTCATCTCAAAACCCTACCCATAGAAATAATTTGAAAATATAGGCATTGCCATGTTAACAAAGTTTGTTGCTTACAAGAAAAACAAAGAATCTCAACCATTTGTCGTTAGTTGTTAAAAAACGTACTTTTTAAACTGTTTTTAAAGTAATTCAATTTCGCACAGGGTACATCCATACAACTCACACTCATTCAATCTCCCGAAATTGTTGTAGCGTGCTGGCACTGGCAATGCAGATTGACAAGTGAACGCTTATCGACGACGATGGCAGTTATGCTGTCAACGAATTGCAACTTGGAAAAACTGTAATTTTCGTTGATTAACTGATGGCGGCGAGTGTATTTATGTATGCACCAAAAGGAAATGTCTACTTACTACAAAAATACACACACACACAGGCACTTGCATATGTATTTCTGTTTCACTACATATGTACATATGTATGTACACTGGGTAATGTCGCGGCAGGCCAAATTGCTGGTGTATTGCAATAATTACCATTGCTGCGAGGCGTTTTCTAGTAGCGGTTTCTAATTTGCCGCTACTATTGCTCTGCCATGATCCATATTATTTGTGATTAAAATAGTAAATTGATTTTTGCTTTGGGAGATTATGCAGTTAACTGCAGTTCAAAATTGAGCACACACAGTTCGTGTTGGGTATGGTATGTGCCTCAAATGGCACTCCGGAACGTGTGCAGAAATATTTGCGGTTATCTTGGCACTATGAGACAGCGAAAAAACACACATACTTTTCTTCAGAAAATAAATACAATTTTGATGCTGTACAACACATCAATTATGATATAAAGTTAAAGAAAATAAAATTTTCCGTCATTAAAGACAAAGTAGAGCTCTAAAGTTCCTAATGAGAATATATGTAATCGAAAATCCTAATAATTATTTGTCTTCTGGTAATAACCCAAATATTTTAAGAAAAATTCAAAAATATTTACTAGTACATACTAAAACTTTGTTGGCAAAACGAATCGAGCTAAATGTACATATGTACTCTGTATATACAGTGCACGCCAAAACGATAGCTCAGTTACATAATGACAAGTTTCTACTATTTATTTCTTTTAATTTAATTTCCGTTATTTTTTTTTTGCAAAAATATAGTTCATTCTCCAAGTTTCAAACCTTGTTCATATTGGAGGAAACAATTCAACAAACTTTAAACAAAAATCTACAATTTCCAATTCTAATTTTTATATTATTTTAAATATTTCCGTATGCAGTTTTATAGTGCATTAAATTTTTGTGCAATATAGTGCCAATTTTAAGTGGCTAGAAATTACCGTTGCTTTTTGACATTTTTTTTTCCTCGCGCTCTCCGTAAATTCGTCCACAAAACGCATGCTCGGTTTGGGAAGCACCGAGCAACATTGGCATTATAAGCGCCCACGAAATATATTGGGATTTGAGCAGTTCCCTAAGAAAGCGAAATAGTGGACGTAACAGAAAAAAATTGCGTTCAAAAAATTAGTAGAAAGGCGGTATGTCGTTTTGAGTTTTTCGATCTACCAAAAAAACGAACCAAAAAAGTCGAAAATTAATTTTTATTTCCGAAAGATAAAATAACGCCAAAAAAAAATATAACGCAAAAAATAATTATTACCTGTTATGAAAACAAAAATAAAACTACAAAATTATGATAATTTTTTATTCAAAAACAAAATCCATAAAAAAAATAGTATTTCTAATTAAACAATAAGAATGCGCAAAAAAATAAAATTCAGAAATTTGTCATAATATTTTTAACGAAGTTTAATATCTTTAAATATTTTTTATATTCACTTTTTTTTTTTGATAGACTCATATTAATTATGGTCCCTGGTTTATAGTATTATTATTTCTCCTTAGACCATTTATTTAAGAGATATTGGTATTTCAAGCATTGTAAACTAATGGACTTTAAAACAAAATCGCAAAGCCTTTTCCCACATCAGTTATCCAGTTTTTTCGGCCGCTGTGGCCAAGTATGGTCTATGTGGACGCTTCATTCGGCAAGTAACATTAAAAATTAAGAAAAGGTTTTTTTCTAATTGGTGCAAAATTCTAGCTCCCTCAATTGGTGTTTTTTAAAAATTATATTAAGGGTGTTATCATAACGTGTCGAAGGAAAAGATCTTTATTGCACTAAAATATTTTTGAATTACAAAGATTTTAAGTTTTCGGAAAATCTAAGATTTGATACTAAATTTGAACAAAAAAGGTTATATACCATTTAAATTAGAGGAAAATGCCGACTATACTCCTGGTTTTACTTTCTTAGTTGTTTCGAAGGGAGAATACCGATGAAGTGGTTGTATTTGCCTATCCGTCCATCCGTCATTCCGTTCTGTCACCCAGCAAAAGTTCAAATATCTCTTCAAAACAAGAAACAGTGAAATCTGCCATATAACTACCAGTACTGTACCAAGATATAAATAAAGCGATAACTCAAATTTGCAATAACAAAATTCGCTCGCTAGTATAGAAGCTAGATATCACTGATCTATATTTTATATATAAAATGATAACCTTTTTAGTTGTGCGGAGTTAACCCCAAACCTAATGAATAGGGTCAGTCAAAGTTTCGGAGTTAAATCCGAGTTGTGCGCAAAATTTGTAGTTCTGCTCCGATTTTGATGAAATTTGAGATGTATACTGTAGGTGAGATAAGAAATGCTTTTACAAAAATCCATATTTATGGTTAGATTTTAAAGGATATACTGCATTTATAATTAGAAATAATTTTACTTTAGTTGCAGCTATTTTTGATTAGAAAATTATGTCCTAAAACGGCTATTTAGTTCAGAATCGACTTCCTCTAAATTCTCACTATAGCACATTATTTTTAAATTTATCAAAGCTGCTTTTAAAGTAAGTTTATTTAATGTTTAGTTTGTTTATGCAAACATAGGGCGCTAAACTGGGTTGCGCAGTTAAATTTAATACAGATTGATCTACTGGGTGACGATATTTTCCAGTCACAATTGAGTATGTCGAAATCTTGCTAAATCAAGTGGAGCTGTTCATCTGTCCATGATTCGGTAGCCGATGAGAAAACCCCAAAAAAATAATAAATTTGAAAATTAAATAGCCATGCGAAAGAGCGAGTAAAAACTTTTTTTGATTTGAAGAAAAACGCCAACAAAATAAATAAAATGGAAATGAAATGACGGTTCTGAAATGTTTACTACTTTTGGAGCAAAAATATTTCATTTTATGTAGGGTTTTATTCAAGGCGAATTTGATTTGATTTTTTTTATTCACCTACATGTATTTTGTTTTTGCTTTTGCATATGAGATTTCAAAAGCCGTAAAACCAAAAACAAAATGTATTTAAATTTTGACAACTCTTACGCAGAAACAAAAACAAAATACATAGGATTTTTGCAGTTGTATTTATAATACCACCTTGTATTGATTCGCCAAAATTTAGAAAAATGCTTATATGATCTGTTGTTTTTTCAGTGATAAATAGTACGAAATTCTTACGTCAATTCAGTATGTATAAAATTATAAAATTATATATATAAAATTAACATTGAGCATAGCTCTGTTCAAATGTAAAGCAGCCTTAGAGTTTGACACCGCCCTAATTTGCTATGCTCAGCAACTAGATTTTTTAAATAAAATTTAATTATATTACCTACTTCAATTTGTTGCCATGAATACAAATGGCGGATATTAAATTGAAATTAATATCATCTTGAAATCAAATTGATGACCATTGGCCACTTCATATATGAAAAACCCAATTATTGATTATCAGGACTTTGAATCATTTGCAGTACTGAAAAACTACTCTTTTTTTCTTTTTTATTGGAAAAAGGTAGCAAAATTTAAATTTATATTTGTTATTGTAGCCGAAAGTGCATGCGATTATCAAATAATTATCATTATTTCACCGTAGGAACTTAGATATAATGCAAATAGTTATAAGGAATATTCTAAATACATACATATATTGTTTACGTTTAATTATCTGCATTCGATTCAACAATTGCACTACTTAATATGCATATGTACATATGTATATAAAAAAAAAATTAACAATATTATAGTTTATCTACAACATTAGGTTAATCTTTCGTAGAACTGTATGCATATCTTATGGAAATTCAAATGGTTTGCTATAAATACAATTATAATAATAATTGCAATGTGTAAATGACATGTATTTAAGAAATTATCTAGATATAAGTAAAATATTGAGATATGCCATACATATGAAAAATATCAACAAAAATATTTATTTGTATGGGAGTGTGCCAAACGGTAGAAAAGAGCATTGGGTTGGAAATTTTTGACAGTTATGAGGTAAATATAATTTGGCAGCCTCATAGGACTAGTGAAAAATTTGACAATCAATTAGAAATATTTGACAGCAAGCAAAATTAAGAAGAACGAAATTAGTATGTACATATTTATATTATACAAACGATAATGAAGCAAAAGAGCAATAATCTGGTGTTGCTGGCAAAAATTAAAAGATAATTTATTTAACTTATAATTACATATGTATATCAGTATTATCTCAGTAATTAGTTAGAAATTACAAAATTAAATTAAATATCGGGTGTTTTTTTTAGACTAATAGAACTTTTGATTGAGATAGCTCTCACTAGACAGCTGATAAATGACATTACGTTTTTACATTTCTGTTTAGTAAGCATTGATAAATCATCATGGAAAGAATGACGCCGCAACAACGTTTACAGCTCTCACTAGACAGCTGATAAATGACATTACGTTTTTACATTTCTGTTTAGTAAGCATTGATAAATCATCATGGAAAGAATGACGCCGCAACAACGTTTACAAATTGTGAAAATTTATGTACTTTAAAAATCAGTGTTCAGTTCGCCAAACTTATAGAGCACTTCGTGAATTTTATGGTCCACATATCGAGCATCATAAGCATCAGAGCAGCTTATTCGTCGAACTGTTGATAAATTTCGAACAGCATTTACTCTACTCGCCACCGTGCTCAACAAGTCCATCCACAACATAACATGGAACATTTCGCGCAAAGAAAATTGGACTGATCGCATCCGATTCACCAAAGCTAGTCGTGGCGGACATATGCCAGAAATCGTTTTTAAATATTAAATGTCATGACCATATCTTTCAAATAAAAAAAAAAATTGGCATCATGTGCATAATTTTTTATGTGTTTTATTTTAATTTAAAGTTCTATCAGTCTAAAAAAAACACCCTTTACAACATTAATTCATTGTTTCCGTCAAGCAATTTATCTGTAGGTTTTGACGAGCTGTTTACTGAAAAATTATATTTGCAACATTTTATTTTATGAACTTAATTTCCTCCTTCTCGGCAAGTCCATAGCTGTCAAAATGTTCCAGCTGTAAAAAGTTACCGATTGGTACTACGGAGAATTAGAATTTCTTCACCATAGTAAAAAAAAATCTCACCATAGAACTTTGTTACCGTTTGGCATAGACCCACCATATTTATTAGGTAAACATGGAGCACACAAGTACAATGATCATAAATCCGCAAATATACAAATATTATGCATTTAGAATAATACAAAATAATAAATTAGGCAAGCATAATGTACTAAACGATAATTTCACCTACATATAAGTCCATATTTGCAATAATTGCTTCATAAACTCCCCTCCCACCGCCAGTTCCACCACAAACTACCTACTAAGTATACATAAGCATAAATACACACACGATGGCAAAAAAAAGTTTCCATCTACCATTTATTTAAGAAAAATCGTACAATCGTTGTCAAAATTGGTTGGCAAAAAAAATGTCATCTTCAAAAAAAAAAAAACAAACTCTTTAAAAATATATTGAACTCCGGCTGATTGCTCAAATTTAATGCGTATAAACATATTAGGGTGATTCACAAGGTGTCCTAATGTGTCATAAGTGATAAAATCATAAAATTAAAAACAAACAAAATTACTTAGTTTTAATTATTTATTTAAATGCAATCCAAAAACATAACTTTTGAAATCTGAAATTTTATGACTTTATGTTTTATAACACATTATGGCCCCTTGTGAATCAACCAACTGGATTTTTTTTTTATTTCATATGTGTTTACGCCGCAGCGTAAATATTTTCTAACCGCCCTAATGCACGCGTCCATACACATACGCATACATATGCAACTGCGAATTATTCCGTATTTCCCGCCGGATAATTCCTTTTGTTAACTTTTCCATTCACTTCCTTCCAATAAAATTGCGGTTGACGGCAACCGTACATTTTTTCCTAACTTTCACTCTATCTCAGGATCTCAGAAGCGACGAAGGTCAACTACCAATTCACACCACAGGTAAAACAACATTCTTGTATATCTACATATATACAGTTGAATAAATTCTCATTGAATTAAAACTAAAACAAATCTTTTTCATTTCTTTCCAAATTTCCAACTGTGCGTCTGGACTGCCCTCTTGGGAGACACGACTCACATTTGTACAATATGCCTTTGTAATTAGTTCAAAATGTTGTTATGTTTTCGAAATTGGTTACTTCCTTTTGAGTCAATAAAGTTCAAGTTAATTGGTATGACAACGAATTGGCTCCAATTATTAAATTCAGTCAAACCATTTTATATCACCCTGTTTGTTTAATTTCACACGTAATATTTTTTTTGCATCTCGACAATACTTAGTCACAGCTTCAAATGGAAACTTTTTTGTTTTGTTGTTTTGCTATCGGTTGTATTTATGCAACTAACTGCCTCGTTTAGTCGTAGTAACTAATGACAATGAAAATGCATTTTCAAATGATTGCCGCACACGAATGCGCTGGCTCGCCGGTCGATCCGCACGCTCGCCAACGAGAAAGCAATTAGCATATCAAATTTTTTTTTTGCCACACTTAAATCCTTAATTGATTAATTAACTAATTGATTTTTTTCTGTTTTCTTTCTCCTCTTTTCTCTTCTTTCTTTACAGGTAAGTTAAAGCAGATATTAAATATTTGTTATGGTGCAGTGATGTTGTGGAATTCCAGCAAATTTGTCCATTCATACTACAACTATCTACCTCGTTTAGTAGAATTTTAGTTGGGCTCTACTCGTACATTGATTTGTTAGTGCAAGCAAAAAAAAGAAATGGTAAGCTTTAATATTCTTGGTAAATGTGTATCATTTGAAATGAAAGAAACTTTTTTGGGTAGTCACTGTCCAAAAATTTTACTAATAATTTTCTCAACACGAACAAACGCTAGTAATTATGAAAGAGTATGTGACCTCTAAACCAACTTTGCCTAAGATAGTACTAGTTCCGAGGATCTGAGTCAAATAAAAATTTTGTCCCTGACTTGCGTAATAGAATGAAATATATTTTAACCCTGTAACTCCTACTTAAATGGACATTTTTCACCCATTCTCAAAACAGCTCTAATTAAAAGTAGTTAAAAAAAGCAGATAGCGTGTTGAAATGTTTCACAAAAATTGCAAGCAGACAATTTTACGAAGGCTCACCGAAGATGGAGAACTCGTACGGGTTCAGATAAGTGACGTCAGTTGTACTTTTTAAAATGTGTACTGCTTTTGTTGTACCGCTAACCCGATAATCTTTAATAAGTCTCTATCTCCTGGTGATTATATTGATGACTGGAAAAAAACCTCAATTTCCTCTATTTTTAAAAGTGGTAACAAAAATGATGTTTGCAATTATTGGCAAATTTCTAAACTATCTACGGTTTCTAAACTCTTCGAATGTATCGTTAAAGAAAAGTTGGATTTTCTGTCATCACGACGTTAAGGTCCTGAGTATTTACTTTGTTTCAGAACTGAGTTTCTCTTCGCATATTAATTATATTGTGCCAAAATCGTATTCCATGCTAGCTTTGATCCGATGTAATAGCATATCTTTTTCTGATCCATATACACTAAAACTTCAGTATAAAATTTTTGTCAAGGTCTAGGCTAGATTACGTCTCCTTTATCTGGAGGCCTCATTAAGTCTCGCATATCAATCGTTTAACGCGTATCCGGAAAGTTTATATTATATTTGCTCTTCGCTCGTTAAAATTTAGGGGCCCTTTGCCTGCTTATGAATTTCGCTGCCTGCTCTTGAACTTAATACCTTAAAATAGGCGAAGAGGCTTTTTCGCCTGCACCTGAAAATATCTTAACTGGGTCAATAGACTGTTCTGACTTCTTGGAAAGCTTAATTTTTAATATCCCTTTTTCAGGAAATGTATCTTACAACTGGCCTTGATCCATCTCTTCCAAGGCGCACAGTGCATAGTTTATTACATAATTACTTAAAATAGTATTAAGCACTTATGGTAATAGTCAGTCACGATTGTGTTCTTTTGACTGAATCGAAATAAATAAATAAATTTCAAGGGAATATATGAGATGAGTACAGCCATTTCGAAAAGATTTTCTAACACAAGCATCACATAGAGGGTAAAGTACTCGGAATGTGAGTGAGATCGGTGCATAACTAGAATGGGTCATATCGTTTTGACTCCAGCATTACATAGCAACTCAATTTCTTGTTAAAGTATTTATTTATTTTTTTTGTTTTTTGAAGATAAGGTTTTCAAAAAAAAATATTTGTGTCATTAGGAAGATTACATTCTTCCAAAAACTACCTAAATGGAAAATAAGTTATCAAAAAACGAAATAACGCATTGGGCGAAAAAAATAAGCAACTTTTGGTAAAAAGATCAAAATGTCATTAATTCATAAAGCCTTCTTTTCGAATATAAATTTATGCAACCGAAAGCTCAATATTCTGAAAACCAGCAATTCAATCTTATCTCCAAAACTACTGAATGGATGGAACTTTAACTGATGACTAGACAGTAACTTAGAGCATAGCATAGCGACTAATTAGTCGAACTATTAAATGAAGAAAAGAAGGAATTTCGTTTAGAAATGGCCATGATTCTTCTTATATAATAGAAGGTTAGATAATTATTGTCGTTTGGGGTTTTCGACTGCCTTGTAAGGTTACATTTGAGTGGGCAAGAGAAAGCAGGTAATAATTTTATGAAAAGAGAGTAGCAAATAGGTAAGGGCTTAAATACCTTTTGCATTAATGTTTTTGCAGAAATTTCTTATTTCGAAAAAAAAAAATGAATCAAATATATAAAGCAGCTTAAAAATATTACCGAGCAAATAAATCCGCAATCAACTTACCAAAGGCCGTTAATTCATTTAGCGGAGCCCCAGGAAACGAGCTATTTTGACTGAGCTGGACCACAAAAATAGAGAGGGAGATGGGTGTTAGATGAGTAGGAATAGTAATAGTAGGGGCATGTGAATAGAAGATTGGGAATCTCCACTTGCTGGAGTTAAGTCCACTACAGTAGCTAGATCGCAGTAGGGACAGAGTAACTTCGTATTCGTTGGTTTGACTCCAATAACAGCATTCACTGAGGAAGAGTTGGAGAAAGTGTGTTGCTTTTCTCTTGGTGAATGCTGTTTATGACCTGTCTGGAAGCTGTTGAATCTAGCGGTTGTGTCGAGTGCTTTTTGATCTTGCCAGTGAGTTCATAAAGATACCGTCTGACGTGCCAGGGGGCGACTTCGAAAACAAAAAGTTCAACTATACCCTTATTTAAACGGTATTGGTAATGGTATAACCGTTTTGGCGAACTGTCTAAGACAGCGAACGGTAGTGAGTCCACTGCCTGCTTATCCAATCTTCTGATATTGAATCACTGAAATCGTTTAGAACATGGTGAAATAAAAAAAGGTGATGTCACTTAAGGAGTGGTTGTTGTAATTTCGAAAATTCCGACATGCCAGCTTTAGAGCTTTTAGCGACTCTATTTATTTCTGGGCAAAATATAACGAAAAATGGAGCAGACATATTAACAGCTTTGTCAATAATGTGTAGGTATTATTGTTTCTTTGAAAATCATCGTCCAGATAGTTTTATATTTCGGTCCAAATTTTCGTTTACAAAATGTATCCACAATTGGAAAAATTTCCTCCACAGTCAAGCGAATAAATTTATTACAAGAATATCACAGTTATGTTGCTCGTCGTTTGCGATCAACATTTAGCGATAACTCCAGCTTAGATTTCAACAATCCCAGTGGTAGGAGAACAAGACTTCGACGAAGACGATAAGGAGAAGAACGGAATGGCCTGCCCCACTTTCCTCGAAAACTAGGGAATGTCGGGAGAACAACAACAACTCTTTTTTTGGATTGTAGAATGAAATAGTAAATAACTCTTCAGTAGTAGCCAAAAAGTAATAAAAACGGCACTAATACTAAGGGGGAACCCTTTTTCTAGGCCGCAGTTGGCATGCAGAGAAAGTGAGGTTATGTAAGCGAATTCACCTTATTTCATTACACCATTATTTAATTACAAAATCAATTGTTTTGATCACGAAATAGTACAAAATTGGCGAAATTATCGAAATTGAGTTGGCATATACTACATTTAAGAAAAAGACTGAACTAAAATTAAGAAAAACATTTCCTTGTTAACTAACAAAAACAAAACCTTTGATGAATAAATGCCGGGAAAAAAGTGTAAATAACTAAGAAAATATTTTCCTAGATTTACGTATTCACGTCAAACCCACATCTACGCTGTGAAATCTCTCAATAGTGAAGATGAAAGCAAAAACAAAGAGGATGTGCACTTTTTATCATTGCACGGGGTGATAGAAAGAAGAAACGTAAAAAATCGGTAAATGGGTAACACAACGGTCTGTTAAGAGAAAAAATAGTCCCATGAAAATATGTTGAAATGTTGAAAGAAATTTTATAATGCGAACCCAGAGATTGCCAAAATTATTTCTATAATTTCAAATGAAAATTATTATAAGTTCAGTATAAAAAAGTAGGGCAAAAAACTAGGGGAAGCCACAAGTGAACGCGAACCCTTTAATTGTAACTTTACGTTATTTTGCAACAGAATCATAGAATACTGTTGTTTATGCAACGCTTTGGATTATCTGCTTGAATGATGGTTTTCAGTTCAAATTAACAGTCGAGACAGGCCGACGTAATCGATTGGCCACACTCGGAAAGAAAAGAAATTTGAGCGAAAATGCCACTGAAAACTGTCGAGCATTCTGTTATCGGTCGCATATTGAGTACCGTAAAATATTTATTTTCGAAAACAAAAATATTTCACATTGCTAATAAATCGTTGGTAAAAATTTCTCCTCACAGTTTCCATTTACATACAAAAACAAAACAATGAAATACAAAACGCAATGAAATTACCCATATTAGACTTTTCTGTATTATAATTTTAACCTTTTATAATATCTAAGGTAAGTAAATCATTAACTAATGATTAGTTCATTAACACTTAATTTAATACTTGTATTACTACGCTAATTACTTATGAATTACCAATTAGTTACATTTCATTAATCGAGAGCCGTATGTAGATAATATGTATTTATAAATTCGAATTGCTGCACTTTTTATTGCTCGTTAATCAATTACAGAATACATTAACATTCCTTGTTAACTTAATGCAACAATTACAAGCAAATTACTGGATATCTTAATTAATACTTAGTTCAACACTTAATGTGCTCGTATTACAAAAACTATTAACCATCCAAATTAAATGTGTTCATAAAAAATAAATATGTATCTAGACTGATAGAGAATCTACATATTTATTAACTCATTGTTCAATCATAATAGTTATGGGGTTTTTGAGTGTTAAGTAAAACGATTGTAATAATTACAATGAGTAATTAGATGGGAATTGTAAAATACATTTTATTTTAAAGGGTAGCAGAAATTGAATTAGAAAATTAACAAAAATAGAACAAAGTAATTTCTCTAATGTAGTGAAGGTTCTTCGTCATATGCGCACTCGCATTCGTTGTTGAAATTTATCTCGTTAAAGTTATTAATACAGTTCTCCTTATCGCAACCAGTGTGGTTAAATGTTCATTATTTGTTTCACATTATAATTTTGCTCTCAAGATGACTTAATAGTCGTAGACTTGGTTGTAGGGCTGAGACCATGATTCAATTATTAAAGGTTTGCTCAGTAAACAGTTTTCTCGCTCACTCTTGACAAAATCGGCTCCCTTAGCAAGGCGTCGTGTTACTAAATCTTCAAATTTACGTGCGAATTGGAGCAAAAGCAACATTTATAGAAAAAATATTTCTATGTTAACTTTGAATATAAATTTAAAATTGCATATTGGATGAAATTCCTGAGGGTTTTTAATTAGGTAACATGACACATGACATAACACCTTTGGTAAAGGAGTGTCAAAACTGCAGTGCCACTATCGACCAAACCTTTAATAATTACATCATGCGCTGGGACTATCCGAATATACGGATATTAGGTTATCCATGTGTATACCCGTTGGCACGGATGTAATCCGGATATCCAGATTTACGAAGGTCCGATTAATATTCGTGTATTCGGATACTCAAAAAAAAAAATTTAAGGAATTAACGAAAGATAATTTTAATCAACACACACTTTTAGTAAATAATTTACGAATATCAATAAGCACACATACCGTTAATATGCAAAGGGAATAAGACAACTCGTGAATGATGTTTGGGAAAGCGACTAATAGAACGTGTGGTACTTGAATATTTTCATGCCATGTTTTGCATTCACCTATACTCATAAAAATATTAATCTTCGCCAGAAATAATACCACGATTTTATTTCCTAACCGTCGATTAATACCGAAACCTTTTTCCGTTCCGTATTTGTTATGTAATTGCTTTATTGTCGCATTTATTTAATTTTTGATATGCGGATATCCAAATGCTATAGGGATATCCGTATATCCTCAAACCCGGATATCCGGAAGCTATGATAATATTTTGGTATCCAAAAATCCGTTTTTTTTAATATATCCATATCCAAATAATCAGATCAATCCGTATACTTGATAAATACGGATGGTTGTAAAATTGAACTACTATTTAATATGTGTTGAGTTTTGTAACTAAATTAAAACGAGAATACAGACACTTGGATGATGTTATGAGTACCTCAACTGATCAATTTTAAATTTAATATCAAGGCGAAAATAATGATTTCTAAAACTCTAGTAAGTAAGTATACCAATAAATATATGTAGCAAGTTGTCTGATATTTCAAAATTTGTATTTGTTTTTATGGTTTTGTCATGTAAAGGAGCACGTATTGGGTTATTTGGAGCAACGTGGATTCAAAAGAAACAGACGAACAGAAACATATGTGCGGTTCTCGAAATGGAGTCTTTCAACAACGATAAAGTGTGCACAAATACTCCAGAAAGAATTTATTATTTATATTTATTATTTATTATTAAACTAACTGAATAATAATTTGCTGCAATGGATAAGCGTAATATTCGTTTGGTTGATTGTTTGAGTTTTAAAATAATTGTTTTTCCTTTTTGTGTGTCCCGTTTAATTTTTTTTAATCCCGTATTTGTGCGGAAAATTTTGGTTTTGTCCCCTTTTGCTGGAAAAGAAATGTGACAACACTAATCACAACACTGCTCCTAAAAGATATATAGCATGATACAAATTGTTTAAGTCATCCGCAACTTAAACTTTTAAGACTGAAATTATAAAAGTAGCTATGATTTTAGGACTGAGTTTGAAAAAGTCTTTTTATAATAGATATGAGTGAGAAAATTTTTTTTAAGTCATCATATGATTTTTATCTGCAATGTTATACTGTAAAAGCCTTTTCATAATTATTATGAGTGCGGAACATATTTTAAGGCTTGAAATACGGAAGTTTTTCGGAACCATTTCGGATCTAGTTAGAAATCGTTTCGGGACAATTTCGAGTCCGTTTTAGAACTTTTTCGGGATCATTTAGAAAACAGGATTTAAAGATTTTACATATTGGCGGAACTGGCGGGCTGGCTTTCCAATGAATGCAATATTTTAATATCCACTGAAAAGGCAACATGGACATCTTGCACGATTGTCTTCCATAACTTCCTTGGCAACTGTAACTGTAATGTACAAGATAATCGCTTAAATTATTTTTTGACCATTCCCAGCTGGATTTATTCCCACAAAATTTTTGCAATACGAATAAAAAGAGCTCGGCGAGAAGTTGCATCAGCATTTATAGAGAATCAAAAGAAACTACCAATGTTTTTGGGGCAAATACATCATGTACGTTGAGATTTGGAGTCTATTACGTGAAACATCTCCACAAGAATACAAGCCAGAAAGGTACAACGCACTTAATTTTTAGATTTCGATTTATTATTGAATTATTCTTCAATTATCTCGAAAAAATTACGACCTTGGGAAATATGACCTTCAGATTTCTGTTACCGGCATCGAAAATTACTTTGGGTATATACTTTATTTGCTCAGATTCAAAACCGTGTATTTATATGCATATTGTTATTGGTGACTTGAAATAGTGTTTCTGACAAATCTTTATTATCAACAGAGTTTTATAACTTCAATCTCAAAAAAATAGTTAGTAAACTAATATAATATAAAATTTGAATGACTTTTTAAAAACCTTGACCTTCAAATAATTACTTTTCTGATCCTCTGCTTCAAAGACTTAATTTTGTGTTACCAAAAGGTTTGGAAAACGTGAGAATTTCGAAAACTCCGGTGGTTATGAAATCCTTGTTGCTCGCACTAATTGAAAAAAGTCGTACTTAAATGCATTTACTCTAATGTATTCTGATTATTGGCGGGATTTATTTAAAACACATAATAATTAATTTTATTTAAATACAGAAACTTCATGTACAATGCTGGAAAAAAGTATTGGCATTGTGTTTTCATATTATTTTAAGTGATTTTTGCACATCATTCCATGAAGGCAAATTTCTGACACCACAGAATTCCAAATGAGAACTTCGGTAAACGTTGATGTAATTGCTGCAAGTAATTAATGGAAGTTGTGTAAAATATTCTAACCGATTGTACGTTCCGACTTTTAAAAAATAATCAGTGGAAGATCTTTCCACTTCGGCAAAATTGGTACACATGGTCACCGTAAATATACATCAACTTTTCACCGTGTTAGAAAAATAGAAGAACAAACTGAAATAATCATCATGTCGTCGCCAGTAACAACTGAACCTAAAATTCATTTCTGCCGGCCTTCACAAAGAGATAAAACTGAATAGCGTTCTTGTTGTTGAACAGCCGAGAGAAGTTTTGAGGTCCAAATTGCACTGACCTTCTTAATACCCAAATGTTCACGTAGGATGTTAAGCACTGTTGCTTTCGAAACTTCAATCATAACTGCTTATTTATTTAATTTTTAGTTAGCATCAGCGTTTTAGTTCTTTCTCCTTTACAAACTTGATATTTTTGTTTTCATCATCAATTGATTATCTTCCCAAATGAACACAGCATCCAAGCGTTATTGTCAAAATTTGAATCCCTGCTCGAGACTCAATTGTATGCATTTCGAACTTTCAAAGCACTGTCTGAATTTATTGCATTATTTATGTTCTTAAACAAAATGAAATAATTTTGTATAATTTGTTGTGGGTGGAAAGTTTCCTTAATTTAATTTTAGCATAATGTTTTGTATCTTCGAACATCTTAATCTGGATAAGCCAAAAACTTTTGTGCCTTACTAGGTGTGAATGTATTTATTCGAAAAAAAAAAGTTATAGCCTACGCTATTTGCAACATTTGCGACTTCTAAACAAATTAAAACAAAAATTCCTTTACATCAGATACACTTGATACGTCGCTCGAGTAAAACCGAAACCCGTGTACAATAAAGCTGAAAAGGCCAAAAGTGGTTTTGGCTAAAAACGGTGTGACCATTTAATAGTCAAATCTGCATATCCATTACCAGCAAAGTACTTGTAGGTATGTATGTATTCTTGCAAATATTCTGTGCACATCAATTGAGCTACGCAGGTATTAATTTAATGTGCATACAGTGTCGGAAAAATTAATAGGATTACGATATTTTCACTGATTTGACTATCTTTCATCTGTTACATTAATGTTCATTAATTTTGTTATAAAAGTATAGCTCATCATTTTCTAACAAAAAATAAATAGATCCAAACTTCAGACATTGTGCAAAAATTAGAAAAATTCAGGAAAATTCTATATAAGTTTCAAACTTTTTAATCAGAATTTCTGAATGCAGTAAATATATGTAACAGTTCTGCTACGCACTTTTATAGTCCTTTAAATTCTATTACAATAAAGGCAAGTGTAAAGTTGTCGAAAACCCCACTGACTTTTGATGATTTTGTTTAGTGATGGTGTTACGCATTTTCTTCCATACAAAGTATGTTCAAATTTTTTTTGATATGGGAAAAAAATGAGTGCCCCCATTATCAAAACAATTATCGAAAATCAACGGAAATTTTCAGCTTATTAAAACCTTCACTTTATTATACTAAACTTGATGAAATTCTATTGAACTTCCACTTTTTTTTTAATTTGGATCTACTATGTAATTACTATTGGAAAATAGGTTATACTTAAAAAAAAAAAAATTAAACAAACAGGAGAAAAGTGGTACAAATTTGTCAAAAAGGGGCATTATGGGACATTATGGGACAAATCGTAGTTAGCAAAATTCAATATAATACAGTCAGCCACTTATATTTATTAGTTTTAAATAAAACTATAACTCGTTCTATAACAAAAACTAAATATAACCACATTTTCAAACTTTGTGCGAACTTCACAAAAATTCAACAAATTTCAAGAAATTTACAACATAAATATTATCAAAGTTTTTTTAAGAATTTTATTCAGATTTCAAGTGACTAATTATAATTTTTTTACTGAATCATAATTTTTTCTCTCATAAATAAAAAATCTTGAGCATTTGTTATATAGAGCATAATGCCTAACACCATCAGTAAACAAAATTACCGTATATCAAATCGAATTTTTAGTGAGTTGGAACTTGCATTTTATGATTATGAAATTGAATAGGCCAAAAAATTGTATACCCGAAAAGTTTCTAAAAATTATGATTAAAGTGTTTAAAAATTTTATATGACCCTTTTTAAATTAGTGGAATTTTTGGGGATTTCGCATAAAGTTTGAAAACTTTTTAATTATTAAATTGAAGGTTTTATTTAGCATAGTTAGCATGTTTCAATTTAGATCAAATATGCACCGTTTTGTTCGATAACTTGTTGTCATTTTCAAGTTAAGTTCGTAATGCCACTCTCCTTATTCGCAAACAAAAGAGGCAGTCGCTTTTTACACGCTTCTCCTGAGGTGAATTTTTCACCAGCAAAATTATTCATCATAGACAGGAACAGGTAGGAATCACTTGGTACCAGGTCAGGGCTATAACGTGGATGCATAGGAACCTTCCAACCAAGCTTCTGGCGAGTCACTATCGATGTGTGTGGCCTGGCGCTGTCCTGATGGTAAACAAATTATTTAAATGGTTCCAAACGGTTTTTGTTTTTGCTAAATTTTATGCTCGGGAACAATCGAAACAGAGCCTAGATGACAGTTGCGCTCGACGATTTCCATTATTTTATCGATATCTACGACAATTGGCCTTCTAGAGCGGGGTGCAACTTTGATATCAAAATTAGCGGAACGGAATCGACGAAACCAAAATTGCGCATGATTGGCTGTTACATTATCAGGACCATAAACACTATTCACATTTTTTGTCGCCTGGTTCGAAGGGAAATTGTAAAATATTGCACATTTTCTCTTCGCTGATGGTTTATCTTTGACGCTTGCTCAAACAATTCAGAGTCAAGCAATCATAAAACTCTGTGAAAAGTTTTTTTTTTTAGTATGAAATCTTATCTTTCTAACACTAGGCATCCTAACCCGATCACACTTACATATATACATAACGCGAGATACAGAATACTAAATCCATCTATTGTAACACTAAGGCATTTCTTTTTACTAGACCTAATATATGGCTTCCATTATGAAAACAGCTATATTTTTATAATAAATTATGAAAAATAAAATAATAAACAATCGTGACAAACTGTATTGAATTTTCCCAATACGATATATTCAACATTTTATATGTATTCATATATAATTATCGTTGTGTTCATAGTCGATAGTCTGAGTCGTTAATTTTATTATTGTTCTTTCTAAAAAAAAATTTTTTCCAACAATTGTTATGCGAACGCGAGACTGTTTCTTTGGAAAATATTTAGTACCACCAACAACCAAGACCCACTGATTAGTGTTAACTCTATTCATTGAATTTATCTAAATTTTATTCTAAAAAAAAGTTTACCAAGCATACTATAAGTACTTGTGATTTTGCGCGCAGCTCCACACATTTTCGCCAACCAAATGCGCCTAAAGCCCATTGGGCAGCATCAGCCTACGACGATTTAGTTGGCTGGTGGGCGGTTGGTGGCAGGTGATTTTGTCGTTTTACTCGCCGCATCTGCACACGATTGTACTAGTACTCGCTAATGGTCGTACACCTGCACGCTTGCGCAAAAAGGTCGAAGACAGGTTACTGGTGTCGCCTGTGGCATCTTAACTCCGTTTTTGGTTTTCCATAGTATTTGTTTTGGCTCTTTAAACGGCGGGCGGTCAACAATTGCAGTTGCATGAGATTTTCGGCTTTTGGAGTTATGTGTCCACACTCTTTTTCTATCGGACAGCAATGCGCAAGCAATATAACTAAAATCATTAAACATTGTATTCAAAAATGCAATACGTCATTTTGCCGTCATGTGCGCAATTGTAAAAACTCCACTAAGGGAAATCTGTAATAAGCACCCATTGCATTTTGTAAGTTGAGGTTAAGTGTAGTTATTAGGAGACATTACGCAGGCTATCACGATAAATTAATGATATTTTGCATTTGCAAATTTACATACAAATAATAGTTGTACGATCTTTGCACTCCTATATTTAGTTTAGCATTAAATTTTTTTAAGGGTGTCAGGTCATTTACATCGGAAAAAAAAAATTTTTTTTTTTTGCTTAATCTCTTCCAAAAATATCTGAAAACATATGTGTAAAATATTAGCTTCGATTTCAAAGTGGTTCAAGAGATATTTCAGGTAATAGACAAGTGCGTCGACCACGTGTCAGTCGCTTATCGAAACTTTGATGCGCGTTTTCTGAAAACCATGTTTTTGCAATTGGCGTGCACGATTGCCCGAAAACTATCTCACCTATCAATCTGATTCAACTTTTATTTTATAAAGTATAAAAAAACTGTTCTATGTGAACCAAAGACATTGATAATTATTTTGATTTCTGTAATTTTATAAATAAAAAACTGCACAAATTTCACGTTAAAAATCGATTTCAATGTTCAAACATTGAAAAAAATGATAAATTTTTAGTTTTCTTTGGCTTTCTGAGGTTCATATACATAGAGTGAAAAATTATACAAATTAACAAGATATTTATATTCACTGTTACAGATAAGAATTACGGACGCTACTCTGCACGCCAATGGACGGTATTAACTGCGACACTTTTCACTGAAACATGGATTTCTCCGCCATTTTTTTTTTACATTTTTGAGTAATTTAATCATTAAAATAAGCATTCGAATATGCACTAAAATACGCTCCTTGAACAAATTTTATTCTAAATATAAAATTTCTAAAAAGCGACTTTTTTCTGGCCTCTAATGGTCGAATATCGCTTGGAGCCGACTAACAGGTGGGTGCTGTGAATTTCCAGGTATATTAAATTTAAATGTAATTTAGAATGCGCCAAAATGGAGAACACCTCGCTCAAGAAGAAAACACAAATCAAAAAGTGTCCAAGATCGGACCGTACTGAACATCGCACAGAGCGTAGTTTGCATTATTTGAGGAAAGGAAAATAGAAAAATGAGGGCTTATGTGTTCACGAAAATAGAGGCATAATGTATTGGCAAGTTTGCCTTTCCTTTTTTAATTTTAATTATTTGTTATTAAAATATATTTAATTCTATAACAAAAACCATGTAAGTTGAAGTTTCGAACTCTCTAGGAAATTTAGTGAAATTCGATAAATTTAAAAAAATATGTCATCAATATTTTCTACATTTTAATCGGGATTTTTAGAAAGTTTTGGTGTATGGAGTTTTGTGGGCATTTAATTTAACTATAATATTATGCAAGTTTCAAATGGCTACCAATTTTGTTGATTTTCGATCATTTTTTGTTAGTCTTCCATATATCGTCTGAATAAATGCAGAATCGTCGGAAGGAAACCCGCGCCAGACGTGAATAATCTGCGTACCACCTCTTAATAAAAGTGATTTATTTATATCAAACAATTATAATTTTGAACTAGAATAAAAAATACATTTCAAATCAATAGTACAAAGAAAGGTTTTAGAAGTTTTTCTGTATTCATTTCGTTTCTGGTATGCATGAAACAGATAATTTGGGTATCTAAAGTCAAATTTATATTAAAATATCTTATTTTCCTGTATCTCTGTTGAAAAAAATTTGGTCATAGAACTTTTTCTCTCTTTTAAAGTAATCCATACTGAAACTGTGATATATTTGAACTCCAGCACAATGAAAAAGGTAATTTTTTATAAAAATATTTCTGCGTGCGCAGTTAACATAGGGTTTGAAAAATTTGCTTACCAATTATTGACAATGGTCGACCTTCCGGTTATATTGGCCATATATGTACAATATTCATGAGCACATACATGAACCATCAAATCATACGAGTGTGTACATACATATATTGAAAATTTTGCATTCGAAACCATTTCGTCTAACATCTCAAAAAAATATAAAAAAAACTTACCAAAAGCCGAAATTGTGGCCATTATGGATGGTTTATCCACTAAGTCTCCACTAAATCTCCCTATTTTTTTCATAAGCAAATAATGAGGGGTAAAATTATTTAGGTATTCAATGCAATGGATAAAATCCGAAGTAAGCGTTTTTTCCTTTAATTAATTTTGCAATTAAACAATTTGGCTTTTAAACATATGCTAATAATAATAATAATAACAATTTAGCGCTTACACCATATAGCGAATGTTTTTTGTGAGATTTTTTTTCATGACAGAAATACCCTCCGAGGTTTGCCATTGCCTGCCGGGAAAACGGTCGGTATTATATTTCTATAATTTTTAGTGTTACTTCCTCCGATCAGGAAACATATTTATGTATGTTAATACCTAGAAAATAAATATTCCGACCTAAAAATGTGCATGCTAGGTGGCGCTGGGGTAAGGATATTCATAAACACGGCATTTACTTTCCGATTTGGCTCATATTTAGAATATATATTAGCCAATCGAAAAAGGTAATATCTGGACTAAGAACTTAGAAAATATGTGGCGCTATGACCGATATATTAGGAAGAAAAAATATTGCATCGTCACATCTCTGTAACTATTGGTGCAGATTAACGATATTTGGGTATATGTGCCCTAAAATCAAGCTATGAATCACTTTGGAAAATTTGACAGATGTCCAATAACATCGAAGCGACCATTTCCAATGGCAAATCAACTGGCGAAGATGTTGACATAAAGGTCAGATAGTGGATGAGAGCTTTCTTCAAAATATTGCTCGAAAATTCAATGAATTGGCCAATGTTAACTCTACGAACAAAGTGCAAAATGTTTTCGGTTAAATTCTCTTCGAATTTTCTCCTTTTTATCAGGTGCGATGGCGTAGATGATCGCAATGTTTTTATCGAACTCTAGCATGGGGAAATCTTTATATTTAGGGATGTGCATGTGATCTATAAAATATTTTATATAATGCTTAGTATGTACTAATATTTTTCCTTACAAAAATAACTCATATTTTGAAAATCAATGAAATCGGTATATAAACACCCTCTATCGGGGTCAAACTTTTTGATTTTCTTTATTTTACCAATTTTACTAGTATTAGTCGTTTTGGTTCATAAATACAGAATGTGGCAATAATTTTAATATGGCGCCACCTATCGGGATTTTTGACTATAACCTTCGTGTAAGAATAAGCAATAAGTACACAAAGTTTCAGCACAATCGACTAGACGTAATAGCAGCGCATAAAATGCGAACAAACACACTTTAATTTGTATGTATCATGCTTGGTTTTCATTAGGTCATATTTTTGACGACAAACTATGACACGAAATGCCAACATGTCGGCAATTTATAATTTTGCATTGGCGTTAAATCAAAATGTATCAAAATGTGGTCATTTTTTGTCTGTTTAACATCAAATTGGGCCTAATGGAAACCAAGAATTATATTAAGTGTGAACATCTCCTTTCAGAACAAACTATTAGTCCCTAACCCTTCTCAGTATACCTTAATTTTTTCATATAGAAATTTACGGAAGGAATCCCAATCGTGTCCCACCTGCCTCACTCTTTCTGATCGCCCAATTTCAGTAACTTTATAGAAACCCCGTGCTTACTAATCGCTTCTAAGGAAATATTATCGATTGTCATTTCCAGCATTACATCATTATTGTTACAATTCTGAATTGGGAAAACAATTGGCAGGTAGCAAAGTATCAACAACATTAACAAGGCAAATGATCGTAGCCAAAAATCATAATACATAAATAACAAACGAATTACAGTAGCAGAATCAACTCCTTGAATGTCTCAAAAAAAAAGTCACATAGACACATACACACACGTATAAACAAAAGCGTAGGCACTCATAGCTAATACCAACACCCGTGTCGACACCCACACAATCACCATTTTACAAATCCATGTATCCCACTGATCGACCACACAAAAAGGCCATTTAAGGTGAAGAGAATAAGGCCAAAAGTGAGTAATGACAACGGACAATGACAATAGCAGCGCCTAGAATAACAAAAGCGACACTAGCGAAGCGAACACTGAAGTAGTAACAACACTAACAATAACAAAAGCAACACTACTGTATTAAAAATCCACAAATGACAAAACGAAATTCGTAAATAATATAAATGCAACGAAATACCCTTATAGAGTCAATTGCTAGCGCACACAAGGCTGTGCAAAAACCAAACAAAAAAATTTAAACAGCAAAAAAGTAAAATAAAGAAAAAAACATCAACATATATATTTGAACTAAATCAACCACAACTCATCCGCTGCAACTAAAAAAAAGCAAGCGGCTTTCAGGCAGTGTTACCATAAAATATTTTTTTTATTTTTTAAATCTGCAAAGGGTTGCAAACATCTTCACAAAATCAAAAACCGCTTCACTGAAAATATATTTTTTTAAAGATTTTATCATACACAGAGCGAAACGGCTTCCTAAAATGCCCTATAATTTCTCCCCAGTAAGATTTCTCCCCACTAAAAAAGGCCTCCTATTGTGACTGGATATGTCTCTTAAATAAAATCAAGAAGATAATCTGTTTTCCAATAACTTTTGGCTATTACAATTTTAAGATTTTTATTGCACAGCTGGCATCTTTAATATAAATGCCGAAGAAGTAAGACAAGAGAAAATGAGAGAATTATAACTTTATTCATTGAAAACTTCTGGAACAATAAATGAGTAAATCAAAAGTTTTAATTTTGGAAATACAAAACTCCGAAGAACAATATTCGTAATATTAAACCAAAAATAATACAAAGTTGATATTCATAAAGTACATAATTTGAATTGAAAAGAGCTCTTTTAAAAATAAAACATTTTCTTTTTTAATAAATTCAATAAGATTGTGTTAAAAATGAGACAATCCCTTATTAATTTCCTCTATATGATTTTCAACATAAAAGAAGGATATTTCTTTTTACAATTGCAGATTTTTGAACAAAATTCCATAGCAACAAATAGCATCAAAAATGATAGAAAACTACATGCTAATAGTGGCCACGTCCTCGGCATGCTATGGCCAACCTCTAAGAGAATTTCTGCCATGCAAAAACTTCTCACAAAAATCATTTGTCGTTTGGAGTCGGTAGACTGTTTGCCTTTCTAGCTTTTCGGCCGGTTTCTTTAAAATAAAAACAATTTTTTTTTTATCTCCAACGCGTTTCGACGCATTTTCTGCTTATTAATTTTGTTAGGAGCAGATAATTGAAATCTCAATTTTATTTTAAACAAACCGGCCGAAAAGCTCGAAGAAAACAAGCACATAAGAAAATATTTTAGTTTTATGATTCCGGCTGGGAGTTTAAACCCAAATTAACGCGAGTTTTGACTATCTATTTTTTAATATCTAATTTTAACTCATTTTTTACAACAAAAACAAATATATCATTATATAACAAAGCCCGTTTAAATGCAATTTTCAAACTTTTTGCGAAATTCTAAACTGGCCAATATGTGGATTGGCTAGGGCTAAAGTTATGAAACCAGAATTTTTAGAAAAAAATTTGGCTATATAGTTTTATAGCCCATTCAATTCTGGTAGAATAAATTGTTAGTTCGAAGTGGCTACAAATACAACGACAGTATTTTACGATATTTTTTTTTTGTTTTTTATAAAGAATATCACATTGGTACTAACTTTTGTTTTATTCCAGTTTATCTAAGAAAAAATTAGCGATGTAAATTTGCTTTAAATTTAAAACAATTGCTTAGAAAATTGCAAGCTGTTTACATACATATGTATGTATATGTATATGTGAAGAAAAATTTGCTTACCAACTGTCAAAAAGATCTTGAAATGCTGAACGATTTTTTTATTTATAGTTTGGATTTTTTATTATTATTATCATATTATAATTTTTCTGTAAATATATGAAAAAATAAATATCTTAATTTTGAAGATAAATCATCACTTCTGGCAACACTCCTAACAGGTAAAGCAAAAAAAGTTGCTTAGTCCTGCGCACACATACACCACTTAGAAATATGTTAATGTATGACGGTATTCATGTTTATATGTAAAAATTCTAAAAATACAATTGTGACAAAATATGCAAGTATTGACAAAATACACACACACACACACGCACACTCGCCCCCAATCGAACGTCAGGCGGTGCGCATGCCAACTACTAAAACTCTAGCAACAGCACCAATAACAAAAGCCAGCACTCGAACGCTTAATCACGGCCCACGATCGTGCAGGCGGCCGGTGAATGGACAGCTAGGCGATTGTAGCGTATTTTCACAATTGGTATTCCAGCAACGCAATACATTCAAATCACGATTTGCGTACTGCACACACGCCCCTGAGCCGCTCAGCCACACAGCCACTCAGCCACTTGCTAAACTACACCTTCCGTTTTGCTTCTTCGTTCACGTTAGCGCAATGCAACTACAAATGCACATACAATGTAAGTATGTAAGTGTGTGGGTGGCTAGCAGCGCAGTGCAATGCAATGCAATGCAATGCAAATCGGTGGCAACTGACAAAACGACAAGGTTCTCTCCTTTTGTTCAACTACCTCTGCAACTGCCCCGTCTCGGCCCGTTGTCGTGGCCTTAATGCTCCGCCGTGAAATGGAGTCAAGGAAACTGGCATCACCAACAGCAAGTGAACTAGTGACGACATCGCGCTGTACACCGATATTCAAGCTTCTATAGAAATTTTTTGCATTCACTCTACAAAGAATATTCGTCGATGGGTTTTGTTGTACTTCGATTCTATTGCTAAATTAATTTTTATAGGTCAGCGCAGGCAAAAAAAAAAAATACAAAAACAAAAAACCTGCACCACCAAAAGTATGAAGAGTGAAAAAAAATATATGCAATAGGTACTTAACTATCAAATCGTGGCAGCTTCTAGGTCTGCCTCTTACTTTAGGTATGTAAACTTACGAGGGTGGATCACAGAATGTGCGGCATTTGGAATTTGCAATATGGGAGTAACAGTTGTCCTCTTGCAAAAATATGTTGAAATGCTGAAGCTTGAGATCAGATTTGAGGACGCAACGAGAGTGCTGAAGTTCTAGAATTTATGAAGTGGAAGATCATCTATTGATCAGGCTCAATTAACTTATCTGTGCGCTTTCACCGAATTGTGACATCCATCAATCGTGAATTTTTTTATCATTTCAGATTTTTGTTTGAAAACAGTTGAAAAATACAGTAGAATAAGCGCACTTGTCATGATCGATATAAACCTAATTTATTGTTAGAAATACCCAACTTAATCAAATGATGGTGATATTTAGAAGTCTCATTTTTATGATTAAGTTTTCCTAAGCCTACTTCTTTTAAATCCCATGCCGTATATTTATATTAACTTAATAATCTAATTTCATTTACTTGTTGAAGTAGGTGGCAACCCTCCCAAAGGTATTTTCAAAATAAAGCTGTCTTAAAACACCTTGGTATAAATACCATATTTCAATATTTGACTTAACTTATTATAATTTTAATTGATTTTTTAAACCCTCTCCTAAAAGATTTTTGAAATGTAGTGATCACATGTTTTTTTAGTTTGACACTCATATTGTAAAATATCAGTTAATTTAACTAAATTGATGAAACAATGCATATTTTTAAACATGTGGCAACACTCCTTAAAAATAATTTTATAATTTAGTTTGTTTAAGCCCTCCTTCTGTGCATCATTACGTGATACTTTCGTTAACTTAATAATTTAATTTAAAAATTTAATTTAATTTAAAAAAGTATTTAAAAGAAATTTTGTTTTTTAAACCCATATTTCAATATTTGTCCTTTTATAATTTTAAGTAATTTTTAAACAAGTGGCAAGCATTTTCAAAATTATTTTTGAAATAACGCATTTTTAAAATTTGCAGTTTGGCACTTGTATTGTAAAATGTCGTTTATTTTTGGATTTAACCTAATTTGCGTATAAACAGGTGGTAACCTTCTTTAAAAGTATTTGGGAAATGAAGTTTTAGTGAATTATAGTCATGTTTAATATTAAATGGATTTGATTTAACTAGTTGTAAGTTTGATTAATTTTTAAACATGTGGCAACCCTCTCCAAAATGATTTTTGAAATTTAGTTTTTTAAAACTTTTATTTTGGCAGTCATGCTGTAAAATTTGGTACTCAATTATACTATTTTATATTAATTAATTTGCATTTAAACAGGTGGCAACCTTTTCCAGAAATATTTTTGAAATAACGCTTTCTTAAAATTTGTACCTTGGCACTCATATTGTAAAATGTTGTTTATTTTCTTAAATAAACATAATTTGCATTTAAACAGGTGGCAACCTTCCTTCAAAACATTTGGGGAATGAAGCTTTCTGTAGGCTATTTCGTTTGATTAATTTCATTCACTGCTTTAATTGAACGTATCCTTTTAAACAGGTGGCAACTCCCCATAAAAAATTGATTTTAGGGTAGCCTACAATATATAACGGACTATATACATATTTATTATGTGCCAAATCTTATCCAGATCGTTATATGGCTATATGTGGTTTAACTTATTTATTTAACTCACTACAACTGTTTTTAAAGGTGGCAACTCTGCACAATAGTGTTATGCAGCCTAATGATTAAAAATTAACTTTACAAAAATATCTTCAACTTGGTTCCTGATATGAGCAAAATAATTTGAAATCACATTCAAGTTGTTCCCTCAAAAGTCACTTTCTTTGTAACTTACCCTCGTGGGCGCTGATGCAAATATAAATACGTAGGTATTTGAATGGATGGCCACGTACATGTAGTTGGCCTTCTGATCGTACTGTTGCCAACCACCTCCCCACCTCCACACCTCCACACCTGCCAGCTAACCGACTACATACATATGTACATACTATACATAACTTGCTGCTCATTTACCTACCGCTTAGCTAAATTTAGCAAGTGTGGTCTGTAACCCCTCTAACCGTTAAGTTGTAAGTCATCTGATTGCCATATAAGCAATGTTTTTACGTTTGGTACCGTTGTGAATTTGTTGTAGGCGTTGTTGCAACTATGGATTTCTAACATATCTGACATTTACGTACATGTCGCATGCCACTGGCTGTAATTAATTTACATACATACATATTATATATAAGTAAATATGTACATAGGTGTGTACATATATGTATATAGATATTAGTTTGTCTGCCGGTTAGGGCAAATATTACTGTGCATAGTTTTGCCTGTGTTACAAAATGCAGTAGGTTATTTTAATACTGAAGTAACTTAACGACTTAAAGCAAGTGACGGCAATACACCTGTGATGGAGTCTCAATACCAATAAATAAACTCAACGAATTATGTGCACATGTATCGTAAATACATGTACAGGGTTCGCTATTTGCTATTTTGAAAAAAAAAAAACAATAGATTGCAAAGAATGACATTTTTTTATTTAGTTCAATACTTCACAATTTACGTGGACTACTTTAAAAAAACAACACCGATGAAATGGCCACTTTTATTGATTATCGCAAACTGTGCTCTTTTTCGGGCATTTTTCACCTTCGCTTCTTCGAGCATCTCAGCCGGTATGGCTGCTATTTCGATACGAATATTGGTCTTGAGCTCATCGATTGTCTTCGGTTTGCTACCGTAAACTTTACTCTTTAACTAACCGCACAAAAAGAAGTCGAGGAGCGGGTTAAATCGGGGATCTTGGAGGTGAGTAAATATCGCCTCTTTTCGATGTCACACGTCTAGGGTGAACCACGTCGTTTGGGCTGCCGTGTGGCACAAAATGTGCCAACATCCATCAATGTCGTTGTTTCGTCTTCCTTGAAGAAAAATGGTCCAATGATGGTTTTCGCGCACACGCCAGCTCAAACAGTCACTTTTTGATTATGTAATGGTCCTTCATGAACTTCGTAACACTTTTCTGTCCCCCAAACTCGGTAATTTTGTTTATTAAAACCGTCGAAGGGGTGAAATGCGCCTCGTCAGTCATTAAAACTTGCATCCAAAAGTACGGCATGGTTTCCAACATTCGGCTGATTGTTTCGACGCGTTCTTTTGGTGTGATTCAAATTGTACTGATTTGAAAATTCCAAACGAAATTTTTCAATGTTTACATACCGGATGACCAGATTGCGCACCCTCTCGCTCTAAAGTATATTTGCTGATTAAACTGCTTTTCCCCAGAACAACTTTGATAGTGTGGAGCTTGGTGTGTTATTGTAATGATTTAAGATTTACATTTGACGGTTTTCTTCTGCGAAAACCAAAGGTCATAAAATATGTCATTAGCTACTTCTCATAATAACTTGAGACTAAACTAAACCTTCGATTTCTATAACAAACGTGGTAACCAGTCTCCAGAAGTGTTCCTATAAATAAACCTAGCACCCAATCTCAGTATAGAAACTTCTTTTAAACTAAATTTTGTGAGCTCCCACTTATTTTCGGAATTCGTAATCTACAATTGTACCAATAGTTTCGTTCCCCAACGTCCTAGAAGTCGCCCTGGAAGTGATTTCATACTCGGTTCTCTGACAAATGAGAGGATAAATGAGAGAGAATTTTCGTCAAAATTTGCGCGAAGAGTTTTTCCTGTCAAATTATTGGCAAAGTGTCAAATCAGCGGTTGTTCTTTGTTTTCAAAGCGGTTGCCGAGAGTTTAGTTAAAATGTATGCATTTTAATATTGGTATAAATTTAATTATTATTGAAACAAAACTGGATGTCAGAGTTTCCAAGTATTTTTGTTTATTTCTGTTAGTATATAATAATTGGCGTTTACATTATATATGACAGATTTACCAGTTATTGCCCAAAAACTATTCCCTTACTTTTTGGTGTTACTCTCTTTCTCTGATAGTAATTTTACTCTTTGACTAGTTTTACTAGTTTTTGTCAAAAACGATAGAATAAAATATTGCGCCGATTGATGTAAAATACGGGAGAGAGAACTGAGAGAAAATATGTGTTATACACGTTAGAAAGAATACACACGACTAAGGGAATAAAAATATCACGATATTTGTTATCAAGCTCAGTTATGGCGTAAGAGAAACAGCTGATTCTGTCAAAAAGGGTTATCGCTTCCACATTCCGCGATACCTTCTGCAGTATTTTTACTACGAATTTTTGCCATTAAACTTGGGGAAGAAATCTACTCTGATTAAAACTGTTTATTTTGAAAGCACTATCCAGAAACATAGGGTTTCGTATCATCTTACCTTTTGACTCGGCAATGACTAAAGCAGAGCAAAGAGAAAGTGCCATTCACAAAATGGCTTAACTGAAATATAGGAAAATTGTATTAAAGTTTGCAATTATAATTAGAGAATACTGTTTGGTTTAATTTCATGTTTATTTTATCAAAAAATTTATTTAATTAAATTTGAAATACATATTTTAGTGTAAATTTGTTGTAATATATAAGTATTGGTGCAGTAATTTTTTTTAAGCATTCACAAGGTCTTTATGCCATATAATTTTCATTAATTTTTTGTGCAAAATTCCTAATACACAAAAATTTGTTTGGAACATTGCAGTTTGTAACCAACTCAATATCAGTATAACAATGGGCAAATTTTAACTAGATCCAAATTTCTGTAGGTTTTTTATAATTTTCCTTTTTGATGAGTGTGCGGTAAGGGTCTGAAAATTATTCGAATAGTTCGAATGATCGAATATTGAAAGTATCGACGAGGCAATCGTATGTTCGATTTTCAATAGGACGGCACTATTCGAATAGTTGCTGCACTTCGATTAATCGAATTATCTTCCAACTACCATTATTCTTGTACTTGTTGCAGTTGTGCAAGTTGTGATTACATTTAAATACAAACTTAATAAAGTATTTATAATGTAAAGCGGTGAACATCTAATCACGCGAGCTATGAAAATATATTCAGCTCTATCGTTGGATCCATTACAACTCGATTTTCGGAGAGATTTTACGAAAATGACTTCGCTGAGTCAGAATAGCTACGAATAAAGATTCAAAGAATGTTCGAACTACGAAGAATACAGTGAAATTTTTTCGTAGATAGATTCTGTGGCAGCCCTAGTTAATAGTATGGACTACAAATAAATTTATGCGCTGCAACTATTCGAACAATCGAAGATGAGCCATAATTCGAATATTCGATGGTGAAGGATTATTCTCATTCGAATAGTTCGAAGAGTCCTACTGTGTTGCGCCATGTCTTCTATGTAAAAATAAATTTTATTCAAACGTTATTTGAAAAAAAATGGAATGACCAATTTGGTAAGAATGAGCATTTGAAATATTAGTTAAAATTACAATACTTAACCTAGGAATAGAATCATAAGACTACCGTTTTTTTTTTGTATGTAAAGTGTTATTATCCAAATGCAAAATAAATGAATCTAAAAAAATCGAGTTGTTTTACAATTTATGTAGAACTTAAGTTTTTCATTTTAAAGGCATCATTTTGTCTACAATTATAGCCATATGGCAATGTTAACAAAGTACAAGCCGACGAGGTTGAAGTGACGAAGAATGTGAATTGATATGTTGGAGTTTCTGAGTAAAGTAAAAATTAATTACACTTATTTATTACAATTAAAAACACTTTTAGGAAAAACATTTTTTTGCGCAAAATCCCTTTTATTATATACTTATATACTAGTATTAAAATTTGCAATTTTCAGAGTGACAATTCACATCTTGGAATTGCTAACTTTTTCTGGTATTTTTTCCATTTAATTAAGTGTCAATTTAAATAAAAAATAATCGCGTTCATGGTGTTCTTACTGCTTACGATGACATCATACACTACATCTTTTTTTTGTTGTGTTTTTATTATCGTCTTAAGCCCCCCCCTTCAACTTGCACTCCTTCAGCAAACTGCCGCTAATATTGGCACACTTATTTACTTACTTGTGTGACGTTATGCTCAAACATTTTTATTACTCTTATTAAGCGATTACTTGTTGCTATTATTGTTGCATACGCATTAAATATACAAATAGCTGAGATATCGTGGTTTGTAATTGTCGCCTACGAGTAGACGATAGATAGATAGAAGCTCAACTCTGCGCATTTCTTTACAGCCAAAGCTTGAGTCGTAAATTGCATCATAGCACCGTAGCAGCGTAGCGGCGGTTTTAAGATAGCATTTGAGTACTCGAACTTGCACATTTCGTGAATTATTACCAGGTCATATACATACGTAGAATTATTCAAAATTTTTTTTTTTATCTAGCCACATTAAACCGCATGGCATTAACAATGCATTTTACTAGTTTCGGCGCAGTCAACGGTAACTGCCTGAGCTGCTGATTCTGTTTGACCCTTAAAATATTTTTATTCTCCGCCATATTCCGCTATTTCGCCGAGCTGCATCAATAAAAAAAATTAAAATACAATGTGCTTAACGATATGATATAACAACAAGAATTAAAAAAAAAAAAACAAACAAAAGTAACGTAAAACTCATAAAATTTAAGAAATTCTTTAGTATAACACATTTTACGAATTACTTTGTTTAAACGAAAAATTATCGCGCTCATTATTATTTACATTGGAAAACAGAAGCGACTGAATGAAAGAGAATTGTTAAAACAAACTACGAAAATTTTAAACGCCATAAACATTTTTTATTACTTAATTTAGTACGAAGTGCACCGGAACTGTGCTGATATAATAGAGGATATTTTGTTTTTAATAGCAATGAGCGAGAATTCCCAATTTTGTTATTTATCTTCAAGTACACATTTAAATTTTACTATTAGCCATTGTCACTAAGTATTCTTAATATACAAAGAGCCAGAAGTTGAATAACTGGATAAACTGCAAGGGATATTAAGAAACAAATTTCAAGCGTTTATGTAACATTCCTTATTGTATCTTCATTTGGTACCCATATTATATGGGAAAAAGTAAAAGTAAACGTAAGAGGCGCGCTTCATTCGGTGTGGCCCGGGTTCAAATCCTGGCCGGGCAGGTAATGTTGAAAATTATTGAAAAAGATTTTTCAAATAGCGAACCGACCTGAATCGGTTTTTGAACCGAACCGGCGCTTCTTTCGGGCTTTGAGCCGCACCGTTCCTATTTTGAAATACGAAAACCGAACCGTACACCACTCCGAAAAATGCGTTGGTTCGGTTCAGTGATGGAAAAGGAGTTATTATTGTACTTTCTTTGGCCCTTTTTTTAACATGAAACTACTTTCGGCACATAGGCCCAATTTTAAGTACATTTAAAGTGTGGTCGAATTATTTTTCAAGAAAATGTTTGAGCGTTTGTTAAATTATGTACAATTGGAAAATTGCATTTTCCATCCCTGGTTCAGTTTAATATGAAAATCCGCTGTAAACAATTTCAAGTTTGACAATACACAACTCTGTTTAAATATTCAATTCTTATAGTAAACTACCACATTTTTTTTTTTTGTTTGCTTGGTGACAACGCCATGGGCGAAATTTTCGAGAAAGACCCAAGAAAGACTACAACTAGAAGAATATTACGAAATACTTATGTATATCGTGAGCAAACCTCCATCATCTACAGTGCGTTGCAAGCAATCGAGCATCGAGCTAGTTACGAAAAAGGCGAAGGCACTTAAACTAATGGAAGATAACGGATTTTTAATCGGGGCATTCTGGATGCGCTGCATTAGCATAAATAGCATATTTACAATATCAATCGAAAATTCACTTGGTTTGTTACATTTCTTCGCTTGGTTACAAATGAAATAACAGCTGACACAGGGTTGCAAAGTCTTAAAAAGGGCAGCAGAATTGCAATCTGTAATGATAATCGGTAAGTTACCTCAGCTGATGTATGTAGTGCCAATAGTTTGATTTTAATAAAACATTTTAACGTTGACTTGATTTAAAAAAATTGTATTTAGAAAGCGCTCATGACATACAAAAATTGCTTGTGTCTATGAATGATTGACAGCTAATTGAAAGCATTTGCGAAATTTTTAACACACTTAATTAACAAATAAAAACAAAAAGTTGAATAAAGCTTGAATGGTAAAGCGATGAGTTCGTAACTACATTTGAAAAAAAAACAATTAGGGAAATATTTAGTTAGATTGTTTTGGCTGCCATTTATTTAGACTCCAGATATCGGAGTTTATTACAGGACTCAGAAAAAGATTTATTAAAAAAACATTTGTTACAAATTTCTGAATTCGAATTTAAAATCCAATGTATAAGAACTTCAGTGAAAGCCCCAGAATGTAAGATAAGCTGCGATGATAAACTGGATGCTGTACTTAAACAATTGATTAAAAATAAAACTTAACCCAAAAGAAAAACGACTGTAGACATAATTAATTTTTTGACATGCAGACGTTTTGCAATTCCGGCACAACTATACAGAGAAAACGTTGCAGAGCAGAGCAGAAATTGTACGAGTACTAGCGCTGCTTCTGCAAAACGAAAATTGTCAAAAGAGTATTTGCAACTTTCAAATTTATTTTATTCGACTAACGAGCAAGTGTAGATGAAGAGTTATTAGAAAAAATAAAAATTTTAGACTTTTTACGAAATTTAGAAACTTTTCGGGTACGCAGTTTTATAGCGCATTAAATTGTAGTAAAATAAAGTCTTAAGTTTCAAGTGATTGAAAATTTTTATTACGGGCGATTTTCATCCAATTGAATATTGATTGAACAAAATTTATTTTATATGAAAGAAAATGCGCAACACCGTAAGTAGAAAAAATTATCAAAAATCAAGGGTAATTGCTAGATAGTTGCACTTTACTACATTGAAATTTAATGGCCTATAAAATTGCGTAATCGAAAAGTTTTTAAAAATTCTGATTACAAAGTTTGAAAATGTGATGATTTTTTGTACGTCTGTATGTATGTATGTACCTTTATTGTTATCATATCTTTTTGATATTTTATCACTTGGTATAAAATATTCAACCATTTGAACCGAGTCGAACTCATGAATCGCACCGGTTCTTGTATCGGTACAAGTTTTTGAACTTTTTTAGCGGCAGTGATTTTTTACATCGCCCAACGAAAGTCGCGTCAGTATATCATATAACGAAAGTAGTGTCAGAATATCGTGTAACGAAATTCGCATCAGAATCCCTTTACTAATTTCTACCACTATTTTAACTGATTTCTACCACTATTTTTACTAATTTCTACTACTATTTTTAAAAATACTACTACTTATTTCTTCCCCGATTTTTACTAATTTCCACTCTATTTTTACTAATTTCTAGTACTATTTTGGCTAATATCTACCACTCTTTTTATTAATGCTACTACAAATTTCTGCCACTATTTTTATTAATTTTTGCCACTATTTTTACTAACTTCTTCGATTATGTTTGCTCATTTGAAGTACTATTTTTACTAATTTCTACTACTATTTTTATTAATTCTACTACTAATTTCTGCCACTATTTTTATAAATTTTATCACTATTTTTACTAATTTCTTCCACTACTTTTATTAACTGTTACCATTACTTTCACTTCTTTCTACCAATAGTTTTATTAATTTCTACCACCATTTTTACCAATGGTACTAATTTGCTAATATTTGCTAATTTGTCCCACTATTTTAACATATTATTTCAACAGCTTTTATTAATTTCTCTCACTATATTTACTACTACTAGTATTACTACGTGTACTTTTGTTAATTTCTTCTACTAAAAAGAAGTTGTACTTCTGGCTCGCGCACTTAGAAGCACGCGTATTTTTTTTTTTTGTAAACCTAATCGCATAGATTTTTGGAATGGTTTGCAGCCCTGTATGTATGCAATCTTCCGGCCTACTATACCCAGGATTTTTCTGTTGCCTTCCTAGAAGAGCCAACACAATTGATACGAACTTTGCGAAAACCCTTGGCACAGCCTATTCAAAAATTGTTCTAGTATTGCAGCCGTTGCCAATAACGTCTTATAAATCGCATTGTTATTTGTCAATAAATAATTGCTCAACAAATAATGCCATTTGTTTGTGCAATATATCAGTTCAAGTAAAATTAGTAATTATTCAAAGAAACTCTCCACTCTGAAAAACTATTACTCTACTAAACAGAAATTGTGTTATATATTTTATTAATGTGCAGTGTTATAAATAAACCAAATTAAATGCAACTTCTGTAGTGGCAATTAACTATAAAGTAAACTGATACACATATTTTTATTTTATTTTATTAACGTTCAGACTTAAAATTTTTTTTACGGCAATTTACAATATTATTCATTTTTTTTCTTATAACTAACTCAATTATTGTATCATAGTTGTTGTTGCTGTTGTTTTATTTAACTTAATTACCGCATTAAAGTGCAGTTAAACCACAAGAAACACAGACAAGAGTACTTCAAAAATAAAAAAAAAAAACACAAAAACAAAAGTACAAAAAACGATAAGTAAAAAATATTAATAATAAACGTTAATTACTGAGGTGTTAAGAGAACAACAACAAATTGGAAGAAGTAAACTTGGAAAAAGGTGTACGAATTACATACACACGCACACACTTAATATAAAAGCAAACCAACCGTAAGACGCTGTGAGCGGTAGCGATGAAAAACTCTGATTCCCGCGCGCCACCACCAATTGCCACCCAACGCAGCAAATGCACGGTAATGCAGCGACAGCAAGTGCAGGCAACAACAACAACTGCAATCAAAAAACCGCCAGCCAAACAGTCGGCAATTACTCATGCCAGACAGTCAAAACAGCACACACACACACACACACATGGACAGAGATATGTATATGTATGTACGGACGAACGGAAGGAAAGACCGACTGATAGAGCTGCAATGCAATGAGTATAGCGTACTTTGAAACCGTTACACTGAGCGCTGAATGAATTCATTCAGTGCGGATAAGCAACTTGACGCGCGACGGACTCAAACATATAGACAGACCAACAGACAGATAGACAGATAGATAGATAGATAGACAGCCAGACGGACAGATAAATCGAGCAGAATAAGCAGCAAGCATTCTGGCCAACAGGCAGCAGGCAACCAGTGGAACAGGCAGGAGGGGAGGGGAGTGCAAGCGTCAAAATAAACAAACCAACAAACAAGCAAAACAAACCAACAACAAACAAGCAACAGCAACAGCAACAACAATAACAATAGCCGCCAGAACTGCTACAGATACTCTCGGTAAATGAACGATGGATGGGCAAACCGCGTGACTGGTTGGGCGAAATGACTGCACAAACAATGAAGTGGAAGTAGGTATGGATGTATGTATGTTTGTTTGCCCGATTATAGCAATGAACGGATATTGTACGAGTGCGAGTACGCGATTGAGTCGAGTGGAGTACATAACCTACCTCAACAATGAAACCAGTTAACAACAGCAACACCAACAAAAGCAACACCAGCAGTAGGAGCCAAAATGGCCTGCCGGAAAAAAGCAGACCGTCTAAAAAATTTATCAATTTAAAAGTAGTCAGAATAATTATATATTAGAATATATACATATATTATAATTTTCCAATCAAACAAGAACTTATATGAGCTCAAGAACATTTTTAATAGGAAAAACAACAATTGTAGAAGTTGTAGCTATTTCGGAGATCACTACATTTCCTCATCCGACTTCTTCCGAGAATCGAACCCACTATCAAAAAAAATTTACTTTTGATCAGCTATAACTCGTTTTTAACCAATCCCTACAAGTTTTTTTGTCGTTAAAAGCGCAGTAATTGTCTTTCGAACAAGATACGCAATGTTAACAGTTAAGGGGGTGTTTTAGAGTAGCGGCCCCTTTTCGGACCCCATTTTTGAGAATTAATTGCAGGAAAACTACTGAAGATTTTTCAACTCGGTTTTTTTTCAATTTGTTTATTAACTTTTCAATTATTGACAGGGGTTTTTTGTGGTTTTCAATATTTTCTTATATGACCTTGACTCCTTATCAAAAAAGGATTTTGAGAGTTCGGATAATATAAAACAAAAGCATGGGCTAAACCATAACTCCTAATCCTTTCTTTACGTTGTCACACATGCTTTTTCAAAATTTTTTACAATTTTCGAAATTGTAGGATTTTGACGAAAAAATATTTTTCCCCTATTTTATTTTTTTTGCCAATAATGGATGTAAATATTGTTCCGGTAGAACAAAAAAAAAACTTTTGTGACATCTCAGCGACAAGTTTGCTGAAGAAAAAATGCAAAATGTTTGTCTATTGGTTCAATATTTTTTTCAAACCTATGGTTCGGGTCCATGAACTCATGACTTTTCAGGAGACTCATTTAAAGATATGGAACGTGATAAAGAGGTGCCGCGCTTGAAGCTCTATAACTCCTAAACGAAGGCAGAAACGACTTTTATCTTTTAACAGCGTATTTTTAACATCACACCCCCTTAAGCAATAGAAAATTGTTAATAAAGTGATACCAAAAAAAAAAATACAAAATTAGCAAAATGTGTGAAGGTGCATATTAACCTCCTCTATACCTAAATTTTCCGAAATTTTTTGCCTGCAAAGCAGTGTAATTGAACAAGAAATCGCCACTCACAATACTTTCAAGGATTTATGCTCAAAATAGCGGCGTAATTATTTTTAATTTGTATACCGAGTTGATATTAAAATGTAGTTTTATGTAAACGAAAAATAAAAATTGTATATTTATTATAAAGTAGACTGTACATATTTTTAAATAATTGGAAACGAACAGGTTTGAAAGTAGTTGGTAACTAGACTACTTTTTAAATCGGTGTTTCAAATAGTTCGAAGGAAAAGCATTTTATAGCTGTATGTATATTTTTAATTGCTTTTAAAGTATGTAATTCGATTTCCGACAGGGTAGTCACAGCAACAACATCGAAAAGTCCAATGATATGTAGCTATTGTTGTTACTGTTGCCTGTGTGTGTGTGTGGAGAGTGTTCTTAACTGTCTGCCAATTGGCATGGTGCAGCTCTTGGCGTCGTGCGGGATGTGGTTGGTTAGCCAGCGAACAGCTGCGCGCTTGCACTTCCAAACACACACGCAATCAGTGTGCAATATTGTGCTCTTTGCCAAGATAAGGGGTGTAAGGGCGCCCTGGCTGTTCATCGTTGTCGTTCCACTGATGGGCATCGCAGATATGGCGGTGAAGTGCAGCGCAGTGCAGTGCAGCGTTTGTAGGGCGTACTGTAACCGCAAATCGCGCGAAAATCGACTTCACTTGGCAATCAGCGATGCTCAACGCTGAGGTTTGCGTTGTACGCGATCTTTTTTGTTTGGGGTTTTTTTTTTTTTGGTTGTCTTTTTTTTTTGCTTTGAATTTTTTTATTGTTGCTGCTCAAAAAGCGTGTCCACTGGCGCCAATGACTATTACTTAGAGCCAGCCACTTGCTTGCGCGCGTGATAAACAGGTACAGAGCGATATGTGTATGGAAGTGTGTACAACTTTTTGTTTGCTTTGAAGAAGCTTTGCTCTTTTTTGTGATACAGTTTTTTTTTTTTTTTGAGTAGATAATAGTATTTCTTGCCTTACAAGGCAATGGTAAGGGGTTAGAAGGGAAAGCGGTGTATGGCTGCTATACGACATTAATAAAGAAATTAACTTCCAATCTGGCAATAAGTTACGTTACCAAATATGTTGGGGAAGCTCTTAGGCTACAAAATTTCATTATTTCTTTAAATTTTCGGCAAGATTTCAGTTGATTTTCACCTTTTGTGAATTCACATTAAAAAAAAAGTGTTATTTTCAATAGCATTTCTAGCTGCATTATTTTTTTACAAATGCACTTCAAAGAAAGACTAGAGAATAATAATAATAATAATAATTTGGCACTAACATACATCTAATAGCTCGTGATGCTTAATTCGGTGGGTCCCAGGTTCGAATCCAGCTCGGGGCAAGTAACATCCAAAAATTACAGAAAAAATTGTTTCTACTAGCGGTCGCCCCTCGGCTGGCCACGGCAAGCCTCCGAGTGAATTTCTGCCATGAAAACACTTCTCACAAAAACATTCGCCGTTCGGATTCGGCGTAAAACTGTAGGTCCCTCAATTTGTGTTACAACATCAAGACGCACACCACAAATTGTAAGAGAAGTTCGGCCAAAATCGCTTAAGCGGTTATAGCGCCAATTAAGTAAGTAAGTAAGTAAGGTATGGTGTGTGAAAATGAGTTTAACGCCGCTTCCCCATGTTTAGCGCATTCCCAGGCGTAATCTACACGTCGCACAAAAAAATGTAATGTTCTGATCAAATCGGAATTGTCCTATATCAAACTTTGGGACAATACTGTGAATCCATAATCTTGGTATAAAATAGAAGTAAACCAAAATGGCAAATCAGATCAAAGCATATAAAAACTTGCACTAAAAAATTTTATAAAGGACGAAATCCTTGCCTTTGATTTTTCATCACATGAGCTCGTCACTTGATGACATCATGTGTTAGATATGATCATTTAAATAATTTATGTTGGTAAAATACATACTGCTTTGATATAATCATTAAAATCATTTTTGTTGATAAAATTAATCCTCTTGATGAAATGATAAGGCAGAAAACAGTTTTTGATCTACTTTCACCAATATGAAACCTATGGGATCACCTGATGAGATCATGTGATCGGATCATTTGATGGGATCATATGATGATATGAAAAATTAATGTCTCGACTTTAAAAACGAACTCTTTCTTATTTGAGCCAATTTTGAAAATCTGTGAAAGGTAAGAGTGCCGACTATTATATTTTTGAAGTAGATTTGTGTATCCAAAAACAAAATAAAAACCTCCACCGATAAAAACTTAACTAGTGTGAAGCAAACCACGGTGGGAAAACAAAAGACAAAGTTGATGGATTGAAGAAAAACAGCTATCAAAAGAAGGAAAAGAAGGAACGAATTCGTGTCAAAGAAATATTTACTACACTCAAAAAAAAGTTATCTGGACTGAAGAAAAAAGAAAAAACGGAATACAATGGCGCTTAAGAAATATTTTCTACTTTTGAATAAAAAAAGATTTCATTTTATATATTTTTTTATTCATTTTGAAGAAACCCTTCCGCAATTGGGACAAAATATCGTGATTTGAAGAACAAATTACATTAAATTAAGGAAAACTTGTCTTAGGATCTATTGGAGTATTAATTGAATTCTGGTTATGAAGAAAACATCAATATAATATGGTTAATGGTTTTTATAAATTCTGTTAAAGCAAATATTTGTTTTAAATGATAAAAAAATATCTAATAAATGGGCATGAAAGTAAAATTTAAATTTTATAATTTTGAAAAGTGTCCGTGTTATGTTAAAATTATACTAATTTATTTTTGTTTTATGGTTTCATAAATAAATAAAATTTGTTCAAGTGTATATCTTTTATTTAAAAAAAAACCCAGCGGCGGATATTTAAGGTAAGGCTCCACCTGAACTAAAACTTTTGTTTGCTTCTTTAATTATTATTTTCATGATACATATGTATATTTAGATATCTTTAATGCACGCAGATGCATTTCAAAAATCTGAAAAGGCTTACAAATACAATATTATTTCTTAAATAAATTTAAATAATGGATTTATAAGTAACTTTTATAAAAAAAATTTCAAGATTATTTGTTTAGCTTTCTCATTTGCCAGTTTTTTTGAATAGTTTAAGCAGCCGCGTGGATTAAATTGTTAAATTAAAATATTCAACACACATTTTCTATACTCCCGATTTTTAAATGCCTGCAAACAATTGCAAACATATAATTGGGGACTTCTTCATTCAACTGCAAATTCAAGTTTACCTTTCCGCATCCTCGCCCCGAAAGTTATAACTATAATCGGATGAGTAAGCAAGTCAAAAAAAAAAACAAAAAATAATTGGAATCTCCGTTGCATATCCATCCGGTTGCGTACATCATCTCCTTGCAGACAATCGCTGTGCTTTGCCTTTTGCTGCAGCTTCTTAAATTACTTTGAGCAGAAAGTGCAATTAATGTAAGGCTATGCCAGCGCAGCAGGACATCTAGAATATATGTATACTTATATATCAAGCTTTGGAATTGTGGGTGCGTATTTTTTGGTGAAAGTGAAGAGTGTAATTGAAAGTTCAGAATAATTTGGATAAATGTTTGTGTTGCTAAAGAAAAAGGGGATAAAAAATGCGAAAAGTTTAAGTGATTGAGTGTGGTTTCAGTGAATATAAGTATGTATATGTTTATGTAGATACCCTGCAGGAAAAAACTATCAATTGCTTAAACTAGATGACTTTTTACTCACTATTTTGTAGTGATTTCAAATAAGAATACATTTTCATCAAACATCCAGAAACACATTTTTAGTTAGTTGCCAAGTCATGCAGAAGAAACCAAAATCGTCAACTGTCAGAAGTTTGTCAGAAGTTTAAAGTTTGCAGGAAACATTTAAGCGCGCCGAAGTCGTGTGTTGTTTCTACGGAAAATTTGAATTAACTAATAATATTGACTATAATAATTTAAGAAAAATGAATTTTTATCAAATATTTGAATAACCAAATACTCTCATTGAACTTCAGTGTATTAAATGCATTGTTTCTATCTTTAATTTATTTTATGTAGGTAGATGTGGTAATTTTTGATTAACTACTATTAGGCATAAAAATAGTTAGTTTACCTTTAGTAAAAAGCTACTTTGTGACAAATAATAGTTAGATAGTAGTTAACTGTCAACTAATGCAGAGGTAACCAGGGCTGACTTTTCTGCGGCCATCGCCATACAAAAATAGTTAGCTTTACTCAAAGAAAATATACAATTAATAGTCAGCATTAGTATTTTCATAAACTGATTAAATTTAGAGTTAAGCTACCTTCACTTCCTGCAGGGTATGCATTAGAGATGGGCGCGGCACTAAATATTCGGTTCGAATCCCGCCCATCCCGACATTTAATCCCGACCTATCCCGACCTTTTCTAAAATTGTCCCATGGGTCCACTCAAGGAAATTTCAAATAAGGTCAAAATAATAAAGGGTGGTTTCCCCGAAATTCGGTTTTCAAAAGGAAATAAAACGCATCTAATTTTATGTTATGTCCAAGAGTTTAGCTTTATTATTAAGTTAAGGGTTTGCCATTGTGTTTTAAAAATGACTTCGGGCAAGCGACCGCTGCGGCTGGCTCCAGCCAAGAGCCTCAATTTTCGACCATTATCTCTTTCAAGGCGTCAATCGTCTCGGGCTTATCTATTATATAACCAAACAAAAAATACAATCCTGGAGGACACGTTATAGGCCCACGACGCGAGATTCAGCGCTCACCAAAAGTTTCCTTCAACAAATTTTTTATTTCGTTGGCTGTGTGTAGCGTTCCCCGTTGACATTATGGCCGGCTTAATTTTTGAAGAAATATGGGCCAATGATCCCCTCCGCCACACCAAACAGTGGCTTTGCGAGGATGTAACGGCGTCTCAACAATGAGGCTTGCGAAATATTCAACACTCCAAATGCGATAATTTCGTTCAACCAATAGTGAGCTTCATCGGTGAATGAAATTTTCTTGCGGTGAGTCGTGCGAAACGATCCATTATTTTGATAATAAATTTGCACGATTTGCAAAGTCTGATGATTATGAATAGAGAAGGAAATGGCAAACCAAACTGAGTATAAATCACGTCTAAAAACAACACCCTGTATATTGTATTTAACAAACTCTGTGTATTTAACCGTAGATATACATTAAATGAATACGTATTTCTAATATTGAACACTTTTTTAAATTCAAAAATATATGACATTTTTGTTTTACTTCTACTTGTTTAAATTCTTATTTTACAAAAGGATTTTATCAAACATTTTACATTTACAGACGTGGGCGGAATGTTAAGTATTTGCTTTGCCAATTGTCGAAGAAACATATATTTCGTACAATTTTTACAGAAATTCAATACGTTACTTGAGTAAATCAACGTCATTATAACTCTCTGTGGGAGCATCTATATAAGACCCATCAAAAAACTTAGCTAACCTCAAAAACAAATTATCGCTTTTGAAGACGGTCGCATTTTCGTTAAAAAATTTTTTTTATGCAAATTTCATGCAACATTTTGTAGGACAATTTTCTCTGGAAGTTTCGAAGACCTTTCCGAATCCGTCCACTATTTTAAAATTAGTATGGGGGGTCCCGTGAGTCCTGTGCCCTGCGCCCTGGGTCCATCTCTAGTATGCACCCTGTAAGAATAATGTAAAAGGGGTCCAAGTGACAAACGTTTTTACGGTACAACGACTTAAAAACTCTAAATGTTTGTAATATAATTCTCTTTTGAATTTAGCACCCTTTTTTAAAAGCTGTTGGACCAAAAAAGACAGCGGTGTTTTCCAAAACAATCGATTGAATTTTTCTAGAGAATATGTTCGACAATCTTGCCCAAAATTCTTATGAGGTTGATGTATTTAAATTGAAAATGCATCCGCATATTCTACATATTGATTTGTCAAAATGTACCGGAGACGAGCACAATTTCCGAATATTTTCTGCAGGCTACATTGAAAATCTGGCGCACACACGCACACAAGACACTGCGACATAACACTAGTAATCTTTTCAACTGCATTTGTCTCTTTAAAATAAAAGTTTTAACCAGCAGGAATTAATTTACTTAGCACAAGCTATTTGATGAGAAGACATATTTTATATACATATGTGCAATACTAAGTACACACATACATATGTGCATATGTATGGAAGTTTGCACAAACATGCGGATGCATTCGGGTACTTAGTACATACTACTAGCTTGTAATTGAGGGATGGGGAATCTTGTATGTAGCTTTTGTGCAATCAAAAGTCTTATATCAGCAAAAATTGTGATGGAACGAAATAAGTTAATTCGACAACTTTTACTTTGATGAGTGAGAAAGAAAAATAATGGCAAGACAAAAAAGCATTACAAGTGCAAGATCGGATATATGTACATAGCTAGGGACAGTAATAAATTTTTACAATCACGAGATTTTCGCGACCACATTGTTATAATTCCGGGTTACTAAAATTAAGAAAGTCATCAAAACTATTTTATCTATAGCAAAACAAAAAATATTTCATCCATAATAAAGCAAAAGGCAACAATTAAATTTTACGAACTTAGTAATACTTTAACGTAAATATTATATTAATATCTGAAAAAGAAACCTACACTTAATTAGTTCACATACATAATATTCAACCAAGTACAATTTATGCAGAATAGGCGAAAAGTAATATTATATTATAAATGTGCAAGTTTGTATGTTTATGAGTATGTTGTTACCATTTCAAGCCCAAGCGGCTGGACGGAATTATACCCCCGACGCTATAACGTAGGCTGTATTATATGGAGAGTTACCACTTTTAAAAAAAAATTAAAGGAAATTAAATAAATAAGTTCAATCACATATCACTATATGGGTATCAAACGAAAGAGGCTTACTAAAATAAAGCTCCATTTCTCAAATGTTTTCAAAGAAGGATGCCACCTAATTAAATACAAATAACGTTAATTTAAAAAAAAATTAATGATGTTTTACAATATGAGTGCCAAACTACAAATTTTAAGAAATCGAAATTACAAAAAAATATTTTTGGGAGAGTTGCCACCTGTTTAAAAAATTAATCAAAGTTATAATAAGTTAACTCAAATACATTTCATATTATATGTAAGACTCAATAAGGCTTCATTTCCAAAATACTTTTAAAAAAGGTTCAATAAAAAAATAAACGACATTTTACAATATGAGTGTCAAGCTACAAATTTCAAAATATCGTAAATGCAAAAATTATTTTGGGGAAGATTGCCACCTGTTTTGAAAATTACTCAAAATTATAATAAGTTAAATGAAGTATTGAAATATGGGGCTTAAACAAAAACGCTTTAAGAAAGCTGCATTTTGAAAATACTTTAGAATGGGTTGCCATCTGCCTAATAGAGTAAATGAAATTTAATCATTAAATTAACATAAGTATCACGCAATGAGATCTAAAGAATGTAGGCTTAAAATAACCTTATTATGAAAATATATTTAGTGAGTGTGGCCACGTGTTTAAGATATGAATTTAATGCTATTTGTAATGTTACCAAAATATAACGGTATTACTCTGAAACGAAAGAGTTTATACGACAACATATTTGATAAAAGTTGCGCCCCTTAGAGACCCTTGATTCAATTCTATTGGTAAGGTGTAATTTGTTAAATGAATTAAAAGTTATAGCCTTTGGTGAGATTATTTAATTTCTTTTCCGCTTAATTCGAATCCATAACGTTAAGCCGAATGTCTGGCGAGCGAAGTCGCGGTTGAAAGCAAGTAATAAATATATTAATTTATGTTAAAATAAAAATCAAGTAAACATATTTAACTTTTTCAATAGAGCCATACAACGGTACATATGTAATGCTTTTTATATTAAAAAGAAAACAAAAACGCTCAAAATATTCATATTTTTTGATAATTTTCATTAAATGTATTTTGTTAAATCATATTTATTACTTTTATTACAAAGCTATGCCTTGCTGTTTAACAAAAACTATAAAATCAAAAATTCCAAACTTTATTCAAAACCAAGAACGATTAACAAAATTTCCATTCATTTACATACAATTTCCGAACTTTGTACTAACTACGCTTTGCATGAAAAAATCTGATTTTCTGAACCGACCGTTCACAAAAAAAAAAAATAAAATTCAACTATAATTTGTAACACTTCACTGTTTCTCCATCTTATGCCGCAGTTTAATGGGTTACAAAACATACCAGAAACATTTCTGAAAGAAATTTCAATCTAAATCCCGAAAATACGGGGATCGTTGGCAAGTAGTGCCGGATTTTCGCTACTTAAAAAATACTGATGTTATTAACTAATTTTAGCCGATTCTACCAGCATTTCTTATAATACGTAGTACAGCTTTTTTGGCTTTGCTTTCAATTTCAAGTACAAACTTGGTACTCAATATTCGTTGTGAATAGCTGATAGTAATATAGGCGAAAAGAAAATTTTCATTTTAGAATTTTGAGTTAAAAAATAACTAAGATCATTTATACTCTCTGATGGAATTTCTGCTTTTTTCAATTCAATTCAATATCAGCTGTTAACGAAACTTAAAATTGTCTACAAATTTTACGTGCGGATATTTTGAGTATTTACAAAAATTGTTTTTTTTATTATTAATGATATTATAATTTAGCTATAATATTTTTACAAACGTTTAATCGAAAAATAAAACGTTAAACTTTCACGATACGATTTTCACTGACGCGCACTTCACATATGGCTGACTACGTCAGTTCGTCAATAAAAGAATTACGCCTCCGTCAATTACAATACATTAATTGTGGCGTGAGCCACACATTAAAGCTGGAAATGCTACAAATACTTAACTAAGAGAGTACAAATATGTACTAAGTATTGTAGTGTCTGTAAACATAAAATATTTATACATAAGTAGTACTTACGTGGCTGCGCTGAAGATGTCGCATGAATTTGTGTGAAAATCTCACACATTTACATCACGTCACTATCCAAGTAGGCATGGACTTATGAAAACTTTGATGCATTAACCTAAAGTTGAGCTTTATACATGTACGTATGAACCCTGTAGGAAAATTCACTAGTTACGATCTGGTTCGTTTAGGCAAGGATATTTTTGATAATGTCAGTTGTGCTCCACCTAATTATATATTTCTAGCTCTAAAGTAGTTTTAATAAGATAGGTATAATCTGAATCCCGTTTCCGATAGCTCCAGACCCATTTCAAATTCGTTCTACATAAGGGAGATTCCATATCATATTTGCAGTCGATGTGGAAAATTTCGATGAGATATTTCTGTATTGATTCTACAAAGAGATAGAGAGTTGAATATGGGAGTAGTAGTGGTAGTAGTAGTTAGTAGGAAGTAGTAATAGTAGTAATAGTTGTAGTAGTTGTAATTGATAGTACCAGTAGTAAAAATAGTTGCAGAAATTAGTCAAAATAGTAGTAAAAATAGATGCAGAAGTTGGTAAAAAATAGTAGAGGTTATTTTTAGTTACATTAGTAAAAATATTACTGGAAATTAGTAAAAAATAGTAGTAGTAATTAGTAGTAGCCTTATCAAATATAGTAGTATAAACTAGTTAAAAAAGTAGTAGTAGTGATTAGTAGTAGCGTTCGCAAACACATTAGTGAAAAGTAGTAAAAATAGCATTAGTAATTAGGAGTAACATTAGTACAAGTAGTAGTAGAAATTAGTAAAAATAGTAGTAGAAATAAGTAGTAGCATTAGTAAAAATAGTAGCAGAAATTAGTCAAAATAGTAGTAGTAATTAGTAGTAGCATTATTAATAATAGTAGCAGAAATGAGTAAGAATAATAGTAGTATGAATAGTATTAGAAATTAGTGGAAAGAAAAGTAGCATAAGGGAAAATAGCAGTAGTAATTAATAGTAGCTTTAGAAAAAATAATTGTAGAAATTAGTAGTAACATTAGTAAATATAGTAATATTAAAAAGTAATAGCCTTAGTAAAAATAGTGATTGAAATTAGAAAAAAGTGGTAGTAATTAAGTAGAATTAGTAAAATCAGTGGTTGAAATTAGTAAAAATAGCGGTAATAATTGGTAGAAGCATTAGTAAAAATAGTAGTAGAAAGTAGTAAAAATAGTATTAGTATTTTATAGTAGTATTAGTAAAAATAATGTTAGAAATAAAAAAAACATTATTAAAAACAGTAGTAGTTATTAGTAGCAGCATTTCTAAAAATAGTAGTAGTAATTAGTAGTTGTGGTGGTAGTAAGTAAATAGTATTAGAAATAGTTGTAGTGGCGAATCAGTCCCGAACTACTGAAAGGTTCTGAAATGGTCAAGAAATATTTAAATGTGAATAGTGGTGAAACGGTCTAAAACTTGTCCTCAACAACAACAACAGTTCCTTCGTTACACGATATCAACACGCGATAGTTAAGCGATGTAAAAAATCACTCTCATGCCAATGACGAAGTTTTCCTTAAAAAACGATGATTGTTGCTGCATATAAAAACATTTATATAGAAAAACAAGTCTTATTATTATTTCATACACAGGTCAAGTTGGTATTTAAAAACTTTGTTTTGAGCAACACCATTCCAGCAATTGTTTTAGTTGAAAATTTTCAAAATAATAATTATCGTATTTCTATCACTGAAGAAAAGTTCTATAGTATAGATAAAAGCAAATTTTTCATTTCATTCTAATGGCGGCTTTAAATATCAGTCGATAAATTATACAATGGTTGACTAGTTTTGCTTTTCCCCGCAGGTCATGCTTGTATATGGTATTCAGATGTTTAATTACTTAATTATATTCATATCTACCTTTATAGCTAATCGGCTTTTTCCTGATGTCTCTTAAAGTGGGGGAAATTAAGTAGATCTTAACTCAGCGTTAAGATACCTTCAGTGCTACAGCAAAGGATAACTTTATGTTCTTAAAATTCTCTTTTTAGTTACATATACATAGAATTTCCACAATGTTATATTTTTCTGCACATTCATTGCATAACTTTGAAACTGCATTTTAGTGTGTCACCCATATTTTCCATATCCAAATACAATTCATTTTTTAGCTGTCAGTCGACTTGTGGTAGTTGCTTTTAAAGTTGAGTTGCTGCTCATACCATAAGAATTAAAAACTCTGTTTGAAATGTAAAAAATGATACAGAGACCTAGAATAAAATGTTTATATCAATAATAAAATAAGTGCCTGAATTCAGATGAAACAGAACTTTAAACACCAGGCAAACTTTTTCTTCAACACTATTAAATTAATGTGAATTACCAGTGCCACTACAATACTAATGACGAAAAAACAAACGCAAGGGAATAATTTTAGAAAAAATTCCCTTTGAGGCAGGAATTCTCCAAAAACACTAAATGCATCAGAAAGGAAATTTTGAAAAAATGTCGCTTTCGATTTTTTCGCTCGATTTGATAAGTGAGTTTGGTTTCTGTCTAATTGTATAATTTCGAAAATGATTTCTAAAAAAAATAGCCAAATACAACCTATGCCCTGTGATCATTGGCTAAAAGGGTTTTTTTTTGTTTTATTTTGTTTTCTAGAAGGCGATATAAGCTTTCCTCACAACCTCAGTGTTCTTGGGGCATTTTGACACAAATTATCATTTGGTATTTAAAGCTAATTTTGAACTGGTAAGCATACAAAATTAAATTACTTTAATTTGGAGAATCCCCGGAATTCAAATTATTTGGAAAATTTTTGAAACTAATATTAGTATATGAAATAAAAACATTTTATGATCATAATATCCGTCTGGATATCCGGATATAAGAAATTAATGAAATGCAACATGGGATAAATAAATAAATGGGTAATAGGGAAGGCAAAAAGATTTCGGTATTAATCGACGGTCAGGAAATTAAAACGTGGTATTATTTCTGGTGAAGCTTAATATCTTTGTGAGTATAGGAGAACGAAATAATACAGCATGAAAATATTTAAGAGTTGCGTTATTCGTTCACTAACGAAAAACGTAAACTGGGGAAATGGAAAGTTGTTAGAAAAATTATTCACAAAATGTGTTTATTGATCATTATAATTGTTATTATTATTCAACCAATCGTAAATCCATTTATCCGGAAAATTGCACCAACGAATATTAACCGGTTATCCATACTATCCGGCTATTTTCTGGGATATTTAACTCCAGCATTTTGTAACTACTATCGGAACTTATTACATATATAGTGGAATATATTGTTTAACATGGATAAATACTTATTGTATAAGATTCGTGTAAAATAAGCCTAACAATTTCTAAATTTCTTACATATTGCTAAATTTCAATTTTTTATTAATTTCATTAATATGTTGAAAAATATTTATAAAAATAAAAAAGATGAAATTTTTCATATTTATTTATTAATTTCTTTTACTAGCATTACTTTTTTTTTTGTTTTTTTTCAATTCTGGATGGTAAAATCAATAAATAACAATATAGTTCAAAAGGTTCAATTATTTTCACAGATGTTTGACTTGTACCACCAGTCACAATTCAGCCACAATTTTAAATAGTACTTAATCTATATATGTAACCGCTTTCTTCAGACCTTCATAATTTAATCCATTCAGAGAATCTATCTTTATGGTACGATATTGATGGTTTTAGAAAGATATGGTCCTGTTGCAATAAAAAATACTTTTATGAAAAATAAATTCGCTAGGTGGCGCTATAGACGAGTTCTCCAGAAAGTTTGTATCTATGATCAGATGAAATTAGAAATATATAATGTGATTACGACGTGAAATATTTTATGAAAAATTTATACGCTAGGTGGCGCTAGAGTTGAGTTAACCAGAAAATCCATATTTACGATCCGATTTTATACTTAAAAAATATTTTTTTTTACAAAAAATAAATAAAATATTAACTGAATTCAATTTGAAATATTTTTTTTTTTTTTGCTTTCTTAAAATTTACTAATTTCTATTATTGGTCAAAATAACCCAAAGCATTTTAGCAAGGGGTTAAATTCGAAACACGTATTTAAATTCATCAAATGTTCCTTTTAATCCAAATTTTTTAACTATTTCTCTTTAGAGAACTGATCCCAATAACGCCACAATTTTTTTCTCATAAATAAATATGTGTATAGAAAATTTGTGATACTTTTTCAAAACTCTTCACTCAAAATCCGAGTACGATTTTTGATGTAAGTGGTTCACAAACATTGTCTCTTTCTAGTGTACGCTATTATTGCGGAAATAATTTTATGGAATTCCGAATATGCATCCCATTTAATCAAAAATTTATGAGGAATAGAGTTATTTTTGAATAACTAAGATATTCTCATTACGATCAAATCTTTACGAGGGTGTTTGAAGGCTAGTGCAGGCTCACACCACTCTTTCGTACATTCTAGAGCTTTTACTATTTCTGCGTTCTTTTCTCACCTAAATTCAAATAGATGTTAAAAATCTAATTGTTCCAAATATTTTGTGCTAAATTAATGGGTGATAGCTTTATTATCTATCATTCCTATAGAACGGAGGAGTTTTCTGGTCCATCTGGTTTGCCATACTACTCGTGTTAAACTTACAAAAAAAAGTAATCATTTACTATGCCACTTTTTTCACCTAGCGATGCTGAGTTGACAAGCTTAAACTATTTTTAATAGAATAAAGTATTAAGCTTTTTTTAAAATCACTTTTAATTCGCACATATAAAACTATATTAAAAATGTAATCGCACTCTAGCTTGCGTCACTTAAAACCACCGCCATCTTACGCTTTGACTTTACAAAATATGCACAGCATCGAATGTGATACGTATTAAGAAATTCTTATTCTTTTACGACCACTTTACCACAAATCCACACCAAACTACAAAGTGTCATGGAATTTAATCAAAATGCTGACTTAAAAATAGTAAAAAAAAGTAAATCAAATTCATAAAAACAACAGAAGCTCCGATAACAATTGCTATGCTTTGTAAAAGCGCGCGAAAGCAATGCTTGAAGTGCATTAAAGCTATGGAAAGAATAAAAGAATTAAAGAACGATGGAGAGCAGATAAAGCGAATAAAGTCAATGAAAAATTAAAGAAAGCTGCTTGCCGTTATGGGCGTGCGTACATAAAAAAAAAAATTTAACATTCGCTGCACTTGCCACCAACAACCAGAAGGAACTGCCCCTAAGTGCAGAGCCAGCCAACAAAAACAACGCCGGGCTGCTCGATGCAACGGTGGTTGTGCTGAGAATGAGGACCAAGCACCGCCGGTTGTCAACATTAAACGCGCAGGCAGTGGATTGTCTCTTTACGGCAAGCGCCTTTTTTTTAAATCCAGTAAATAAAAAGTATAATAGGATGCGCGCAAATAATAAAAATTTTATTCAAAGTAGCCCAAGTGGCGAAATGTACCGCCGAAGCGCCCGTTTGCGGTAAGTTGGGCATACACTGCGTATACGCAACGCAACGCCGCCACGTTCGCCGCACACTGCATTCATTCACTCTGCATTTTGTTTCTTATTTTTCGCAATTTAATTGTATCAGAATGACACTCTTAACTGCAGCTATTGCCACCGCAAGTTGTCATAATTTCTTACATTAATTAAAAATTAAGTATTTCGTTTGAATTGAATGCAATACAATACAACAACACGCCTGAATTTATGCATAGCGCTCGATGGCTGTCGAGCATGTCGTGAATATTGCAGTTGCTGTAAATTAGCGTTGAGCGCGCATTTGTTTTCCTGCGGATCTTTTGCAGCACACACACACAAATGAACACAATATTATTTTGATGATTATTATTGCTTTTTTTATGGACTTGGCGTGGTGATGTTTCTTCTCTTTTTTTTAAGTTCGCCTCAAACGCTACGCACTTTCGACATCGCTTGCAATTTTACACATACATCCATACATCTACAAGTGAATATGTAAATTAATTTCAGAATATTGTTATGTTAATTTGCTCAGGCGCCATTGATCAGCAGCCTATCCGGCCTCCGCCTCGCAGATGGCTCAATTTCAACAGTCTTTCCTTACATTTTTTTGCCTGCACGATGTTGTTGTTGTTGTTGTACGATATTTATCACTTTTAGTGGCGTAACATTTCTGCTTGTTTTATTTATTGTTTTCCAGTTCCCATTGACTTGACATTGACAGGCTTCCGGCATGCAATGTTGTTGGACGTTTGCTTTTGTTTGTCCTTTCATGGCTTTTATTTGATTACCACATTGGTGCATTGTTTATTCATTGTTTGTGGCTAGTAATTATGTGTAATTTACCACTTCATTTGCGCGTAATCTGAATGCATAAATGATGGAAATCAAAATGTATAAGTATAGTTTATTTGGTGAGTGAAAAAATTGCAATGGCTTGTTGAAATGAAAATATAAAAATTTGCAGCTATAAAATTAAAGGGAAAAGAACAACATGGTTTTCGAGGCCGAAATGATTTTCGAATTTAAACTCCTGTGAATTAAACATTTTTGAATTTTCTTTAGGCAAGCGAAATTCAAATTATTTTATATCCCATGCAGGCCTAGGTTAGGTTAGATTAAATGAAGTTAACTTTCACTGTACATCTATGGCGAAGAGTCACTTATAAGCAGAAATACACTCGGAGCTTTGTCATTGCCTACACAGAGCGAAAATACCACATAATATTCCATATAAATCAAAACAAAATTTAGCGGATTTCTCTATGATTTTTTCCAATAAAAAGCCTTTCTTTTAACTACTGGGTATGTCTTCTCAATAAATTCAAGAAGATAATCTGTAAAACTAAGTTGAAAACCTTTATAATTAAGAAGCGAGCCTTGGTTTTCATTAGAATCTCCTCTTAAATTTAATAAGCTGAAGATCTTATCAATTATAGATTATTTTCTGAAAATAAATATCACACCGTTTTGATAAACTGTTTATTATTTAAATATATAAACTTTACTTATAATTATAATAAGTTAAAGTATATAAATATTTTTATTACAGGTCAATCTCTTTTATTATAAGTAAACTTTTTATTTCTGTGGCCCGGCCAGGATTTGAACCCGGAGCACACCGACTGCAGCGCGCAGACACTACACATTCGGTTACGACGGCAACCCGTATACGTTTTAAGCTGACATTTCGGCCTACATATTTATTGAAGGTTGTTCTGTGATTTCTCGCTCATGCAAAAAGTTCTATTGATTTGAGTATGGGAGAAGTTTCTGAAGGATCGCACCTTGTGGTGATTTTATAATAACTTTAAAAAAGAAAAAGCACTACAAAACTATGTAAATACATTTGTATATTGACGGCGAGAATGTTGGACGGGATGGGCCGTCCAATTTTGATTCGCTTGATTTAACTAAAAATCCAACACATGACAATTTGGAGTCACCTAAAAAGAGCAGACTACTCAAAGAAGCTCAAGAATTAATAAAAACAAATTTGGCAATCTCTATAACTACTGATTCGATTCTACTGATTCTACTAAGTATTTCACTTATATAATACAACGATTAGCCTAAGTGTCATATGCTATATTTTGTTTTGATATCTCAAAAATGGTAGTTCTGAAAGCATTTAATCAACGCTCGTCGACAGTAGGGAACTGATATAGGGCAAAATGGATATCAAGTTAGAAATATTTTCAAAAATTATATCGCCTTAATACTTTTGAGATTGCCACTTTTTTATATTGTAATAAGTTTTTCCGTATTACGCGTTCAAATAGATCAAGAATACAAGAAATTAAATCTAAACTTTCTAATGTGAGATTCCTACGAAAGGTATTTGAAAGATCAAGCAAGGCACCGAACCGAATCTGAAACCGGAGAACCAACTGGTCCTACAAGTAAAGCACCTCTAGAGCAACCGAAACTCGAAGGAATATTCCAAACTGAAAAACCATTATATCGAATGATGCGAATAAAAACCAATTTGAAATATTTTTCCGAAATGAAAATTCGCACAAAAAGCAGACATAGCCTCTACTTTAGACGCTAGAGATAGCTTTCTCGTCGTCCTTCTGTGGTTATTGCGCCGAGCATATGTTCCGGATTTTTGCCAGAGTATCGCTTTCCAATAGAGGATATTTCCTGGTGAAATCTCTCTCCACGTTTATCACTTAAGGCGACTATTAAAAAATAAATTACTAGTGTAATTCAATGCAAAAGGAAAAATGTTCCGGGAAAATTCAAAACAATATACATATCATCCAAATTATCCGAAAAATAATCTAAATAGTTGTCCAAAAAATGTACCTTAAATGGCATATTAAATAAATTAATTTTTGTTTTCACAGTGTTATAGCTTTTTTATTTATCCTCACATATTCAGCCACTTCTTCTCACATATTGCGACATACATATACCGTCAATTTATATAATTGTAATAAAATATAATTATATAAAAAATTACCAACATTTGTCATCGATAATTTTTATTTTGTTTAATTGATTTTCTTAAAAAAAAAACATTTAACGCCTATAAGTCAAAGTGTTATATTGATAAGCGTGTGAAAAATCAATTGAAACACCTTCAACTGCTGCAACAGCAATTTACGAGCATATAACTCATTATGGATTGAATAGTGTGGAGCGCTACTGAATTAATTGCGGTATTAATACAGAAAAAATCCAAACAAATTAATATTTATAGGAATAATTTACAAACATTAGCACAGCCATGCACACCATGGCTATATACTTACAAAATTACTTATAGTATATAAACAATAACCATAATTGAGTTATAATGGAAATTGGACTTGATTATTTTAATAAAATGGAACTTATGAAAGTGGTCTCAATTGTTTAATTAAAAAAAGTGGAAACAATTTGCATCCAATGTAGATAAGGTAAGAAAATGGGAACAGTTTAGATACGAACATTATAATATTGTTTGCTAAAACTAAGAGTACTTTATAGGCAATGCCATTTTCTTTGAATTGATCAGAGTCATTCTCGCATAATTTGAAAAATTTATTTATGCAGCTAAATATATCTGCTATCCCTATTTTCAAATATTTCGGTGAATATACCAGATTTGATATATCCAAAACCCATCGTAAATATGCACACTATTTCTTTTACGGCTACTTTTGCGAACATAATACAGGCTATCGGATTAGTTTAATTTGTTATGCGACTATTGTTGTGACAGTACTGTCGCAAATATATGTCATATTTAAGCTGTGATAGATATCTGTTATATCTTGATGACAAATAGCTTTGTAAAAATTGTAATCTCTCTTGCAGCAAAGTTAATTCCATTTTCTATATATTGTCATTTTCGACTTGCTTAAGATGATATATGTAGGTATGTATGTTTTAATTTAATGCAAAACTATCAAAAACTCTCCTATTTAATGGTTAAGTACTAGATAAGGTGCTAAAACTTAGTAAGATTTATAAAAGCCTTCATCGAAAACTATTATTTTGAAACCAGAATAAACTTTATTTCATAATAAATACAGAGAGAGCTAAATTTGTTTAGCCATTGGTAAATATTATTTTAAAGCTGTTATTATAAAAATCTTTCCACCATAATTATGGGAGATTGAAGTTGTTTAAGTCTTTCAAAGGATTTTATCTTGAGACTTAAAAATAAAGGTTTTTCTTAATAATTGCAAGTGAGGAATAATTTTTTTTAAAACAAAACTATTTCGGCAAAATTTTGGGTGTAGTTCGGGACTATTTCACTGTCATTTTGGTACTTATTCGGCAACAATTCTGAACGTGTTTCCAAATGATACACAGCAAGTGCTAAAAAATCATCCAAAAATAGTCCCGTCGGAAAAACAGAAGATCAAATAATAGTCATCGATGAGTTAAAAGTTGTATCCTCTTACACTTGTAACACTCGAGACGGTTGAACACCAAACCAACTTGTCGCATTTAGAATGAAGAAAATCCAGAAGAGATCACCGTTACATCCACAATATCTTACTGTCAGGTATGCCTAGTAGACGGTTAAATCGTTGGCTCTTACCGTGTAGAGGCATGAATGCAACATTGATTGATAACGTGTATTTTCAAGAGAAAGGCGCCACATGCCACGTGGAAACATGACGCCATTGGTTTATACAAACAACCCAAAAACTTTGGACGTCCGGGAGGATAATATTGTGCTACCCATTGCTCGAAAATTAGACCTCCAGATTACACCTCGTGCATACTAGTCGCTATGGTCACATTCCCGAAATTATGTTAAAAGACTAATGGTGTAAGATTATCTTTATAATAAAGTTAATTTTCAGTTTGAAATTACACAAATACAAATATAACCCTGAACATTTCCGGACAAAATTCGAAAAAAAATAAAAAAAAAACTATTTAATCTGTCGAAATATTCGTATTTTGCTTTTAACAAACGTAGGAAGTCATTAGGTGAATATCGACCTTAAGTAATTATTTCGACTCTTTTCTACTTCAAATAATGAACTGCTCCATGTACTGCATGACAGCTAGCATTGCCATGGTGAAGGATGATGCGACGTTGCCTTTTATTTTTTCTGATTTCTTCGATGATTTCATATAGCAAATTGTTGTATTTGATTTTCAACAATGTGCAAAGATGTCTCTGTCTCCCAGTCACATTCCGCACTATCTGAACCATTCCACACACAGCATAGATTTTTGATGGAACAACAGCAGCTGATGGACGACGTTCGCGAAATTCATTGCTCGGATTAACACTTAAATTTCTTCAGATGCGGTTAAATCAAAACTGTGAAGCAATTGCATCAATTGAAGTTGAAACTCACCGGCTTACTCTCCTTAATTCCACCCTTGCTGAATGAACAATTCGCAGAATAACGGAAAAGTATTAACATTAGCTACTTTTTAAAAAAATTAAGGGTACACTTCACGAACATTTACTGGTTATAATGATATCATATTGTATACCAATAAAAAGTACCTCTTAAGATAAGCGCTGTTCTAAAACGTTGTAAAATAATTAATAATTAAGTTTTATTACTTTTCTGTTAATTATAGCAAAAAATAAATCAACGAAAATTATCGCACAATTTTTCTACGAGGGGAAGTAGTGACAACTTTTTGTTTGTATTGAAGAATCAAGCATGTTTTTAAGTATTAGGTAGAATGTTATCAATGATGAATGTGTGGTAACATTTCGCGTGTTATGTGTTTGCAAATCTTTAATTAAAATCTTTTGAAACCGCTAAATATGCAAAGCTGTGATCATTTGAAAGAGTAGTTTAAGTCAACTTAAGCGAGAAATGACAGCGTTTTCTACATTAAGGCGCATAAATGTGTAAAATCCGATTCAAAAAACTAGATTTGCATTTAAGTTAACTTATGTGCAAATATCTTTATTTATATACTGGGATCTCCTAATCGTAATTTAACTAAATTTAACTTAAATTAACTGTAACTTTTAAAAGAAATAAATATTTGAATAAAACAACTTATGTTAAATTAACGCAGTCCAATTCACAATCGTCGTTTCAATCTTATCGCTTAAGTTAAGTTAAGGTTCAGTAAATTGCAAGGCTTCGTATGCAGCAGATTTAATACTTTTTTACACTTTTATTCAAGCTTTTAACTGGCATTAATAGCAATGCTTTGAGCCAAAAAAAAAACAAATTTACTATAACAAGCTAACATAAAAATTAATCAAAATAGCAAATAAAGTAAATAGAAATGGATCACCGTAATTCATCATTTATAATGAACATTTTTAAGTACGAAGTATCGATAATTTTATGAATCGAGAACCATCGTTTATTTCGACAATCGAGTACTCACTACTTTTAGTGCCGATTCGGTTCAACAAAAGTAATTATGATCTCCGAAATACTATTTTTTTTTCTAACTGTCAAAAATTTCTCACGCACCAAATGCTTTCAACTTTTCGAGTGTTAAATTTCTCCCTTCAAGTACCAACACCAATTCTATGAGAAGTGAGAAATAAATATAGGTAGACAAATATGAATTCATTAAATCCAAATGGCTGTATGTAGGTGCATTTCTTACTATTTGTATATCCATATTTATACGAATGGCAATATATATGTATATGTTTTTATATACCCAACATGCAAAATATTCATAACTATTTAAGAAATTGGATAAATTTTCGAAACAAAAATTCCTCTTAACCATGCAGCGAAAACGAGTGTCTGTAAGTGTCGCCTCAAACGTCATCGCAACAACCGATAGGTCATAAAATAAAACATACTTTTTTTTGCATCTCTTTTGCTTCTAGAGATATAGATTGATAGATGGATATATGATCTCGGAAAGCCTAATAGGTATAAAATGAAATGAATATAAAACCCTCCTAATCCAAAACTTTTTTGATGGAGTTTACAAATTTAACTTTGAGAAAAAAAGTGTAGAGTTTACTAAAGATTACTGACTAAAAATATATAAGCTAAGTATTCAAAATTGTATCAAAACAGTTACCATCTTTTCCAAGAATGAATTTTAAATTACTTTAGCCGTAATCCAACGTCTACCTTTTCTTTCCAATTGTGATAATTTCCCCGAAAAATACGGATATAACCGACACATTGCTTCCAGTTTCTTGCAGTCTACAAATGACAATAATTATAGGGCTATTATAGGGGCATTATATGGGAATACTTGAACTGTTACCTAAAGAGATCTTTTGAGCTGATCCTTGAAAAATAAGAACACCCATAACCTTAGACATTCAGACGTGCTCCCGGTTGAGATTTAGAAGTTATACCTAGATCTTCCCAGAGGGAGATATGAACCACTTGGATTGCATTTTACCCTCCGTATTACGCGAGTGAGTTACAAACCGAGACGCTCCCATCTTCTTATTAGTTCTGCTGTGTATTTCTTGAATGTTCCACAGAAAGGCTCTGTACCAAGTAGACGTCGTTGGGCCCCAAGTTTTACGAGATTATCCGGCCTTTCGGTGCTTTCAAACCTCTCATGTCCCGGAGGCCACCACAAAGATACTTTTGTTGCGATTAGCTAGTTGGCTCAGAAAAGTTTCACAATCATCCACATGCCTCGATATAGGTAAGTATGCGCCCAAGGCCCTTAGAGCAGCCTGACTGTCCCACATAATATATATTCTGGTCCGATTTGTCCTTCTGTGATATCATTCGCGGGCATAGAGTTCAATTGCGCAAGCATCTGCTTGAAAGACGGGTAAGTGCCCATTGGCAGACTTTCCTGAAATTTAGATTCGAATATTCCAGCCTCAGTACCCATCCTCCGGTTTGGATCCATCAGTGTACCACACTTGGGATCCCTTGGAGATATATTGTATTACCGGTCCGCAGCAGTCCCTTTCAGGAATTATTACCCGTCGCATCGACAGTCGGTTCCACGATAATGGAACGACCCGGAATTATGTCCGGCGAAGAACTGTCACTTCAGCATCACTCCTCATAAGTTTACGGGGAATGTCAACTGCTGTTACAACAACAACAACAACAGAAATTATTAGATTTCGTACGATGATATCCGAGCATTTGATAACGGAAAACCCAAAAAACGGCATAAGGATTCCAATGTGATCCCGAAAATCGCCACTCTTCATGCTATGTGTACAGGATAAGCTTGAAAGCTTTGAGGCCCTTTCTCAATAGAAATTGAGTAGGGGAGGATGTGTGAATTGACGCCAAGACCATCCGTTGGGTAGATGCGCATCGCTCCTATGACGGCCCCACAAACCACACGGTGGAGGTTACCCAAAGTAATGCCGGTCTACAATACTCCAATCGTTTTTTAACTCAAATAATTAATTGTAAGTTTAGGTAATGTATTAGTTGTTTTTTTTAGAATAGTATAATTATAATTAACCTGTAAATTTGAATAAAAAAAATAGTTGGTGTCCTTGGAACTGCAAACTTTTCGGCCACTGTAAGTATATTAAGATAAATCCAAAAAAAACCAAAGCGTATCTTGTATTCTATCATTCTTGCTGTTTTATTGTGGAAACAATTGCAACAATTATTTTATCTGAAATAAAATATTTAAAGCCGATATTAATTCTAAATCGGTCAAGTTTTGGTTGATTTATTCAAGCTTCTATTAAACAAACCTTCCAAAAAAAGTCAAAACAGCATCAAAATTCTCATTATTATGTTTCCGTTGGAAACACTTTCACATATTTTTTTGAATAGCTTCGAAGCTTAGGTTTTTTATATCTTATGAGGTTTTTGTTTTAGAAAACAAATTTAATGAAAAACTATTTTCACTTATAAAAAAGACTCTTTAAATCTTTTCGGATAAAAACAAAAAATACCTATATTTTCTTGCTGGCTGGGTAGTTCCGCACATGCCCAAATAAGTAATATAATTACGTTAACTACAAAACACAACTATACACAAACCTACTCTCTAGTAAATAAAATTTAGAATTTGAGTTTGTTTACGATCTACTCGACTTGCTCCACTTTTTCCGGTGAGGTGAATGTACCGCAATTACATACATACACCCACTGGAGATTGGAGATCTTCAAGTATTGAATGAAGTACAGTTGTTTCGCTTGTTTTGTTTTTTTTTTTTTTAGCAGCCCACTTCATTCAGTAAGAAGAGCGCCCACATTCCCGCATTGCTTAACCACGATATACTTGCATACATACATGCATATTTACATACATACTTACGCACTTGAATAGCCAATTTGTATGACGACGAGTGATATACCTAGCACTTCGTTTATCGCAAATTTCGTAGGCAATTTGAGGTTACATATTGAAAGCGCAAATATTTTGCGGTTTACCTTTGCAGCTAAGATTTAAGTTAACATACCTTTGTTGATCGAAGAGTTTTATTTTTTCAAATTGTATGAGTTGAAGGTGCAAGTGATTGAGTTGAGACATATTTTGGCGGCTCCTGACCCTACCCTGAAAAAATTTGTTAGTGATAGTGAATGCAGGTGACCTTTTTAAATGGAATACTTATGACAGAAATAAAAGAGAAGACGTCAACGAATATAAAAATTAATTTTAATATCAATACGACAGTTACTACTACCACGCAGTAATTTTACTGCTATTTTTACAAATGCTACTACTTATTACTATTACTATTTTAACTCATGCTGCTAATAGTTACTACTACTCTATAATTTCTACTACAATTTTTGCTTATGCATCTACTAATTACTACAACAATTTTTCCTAATTTCTACTATTATTTTGACTAAAGGTATTTATTACTACTACTATTTTGAATATGTTCTACTACTATTTTTACTAATTTCTACTACTATTTTTTAACTTGTGCTGGTTCTTATTACAACTATTTTTACTAACTTCTAATGCCATTTTTACTAATTTTACTACTTTTTTTACTAGTGCTGCTACTAATTACTACTACTATTTTTACTAATTTTACTACACTTTTTACAATTGCTACTACTAATTACTATTACTATTTTTATTAATGCTACCACTATTTTTACCAAAGCTACTACTAATTACTACTACTATTTTTATTAATGCTAAAACTAAAAAAACTAAAAAGGATGTTTTTTAAAACTCTCTCCCATATTTAATTATTTATCTCTTTGGAGAGTGGTCACAGAAGTTTCACTTCTGGCCCGCATACATACATGCATGCGTGTTTTTTTTATTTAAAAAAATATTTACTTAGAATTTCCAAAAAAAATTTTTTCAGACGATAAAAAAATTTAAGCTTAAAAGGTTTGCAAAAAATGTTAAAAAATGTGTCAAATTAATTAAAATAGTTAGTTAATTGCTTAAGTTACAAGGAAATAAAAAAGTGATAAGAAAATACTTCTCCAATGAACCCTAAAAATCTAAATTGATCTAGTTTCGAGTGCGTCACTGCAGCTTTCCTTAAATTAACCTAAGAACGATTGAAACGGCGTCAAAAATTTCATTATTATGATTCCGTTGGAAAAATTGTTCAATTTTCTATGCAGATCTTTTAAGCTGAATTTATTCTATCGTCTAAGGCTTTTTTTTTTTTTTTTTTGAAAAAAGTAAAAAAAAATATTTTTATTTATAAGAAAAACTCTTCAAATCGACCCAGCTCACGCAAACCTTAATAAGTTTCCGAAATGCGTAAGTTAAGGTCTTTAAGTATAATGTTTTAAAATTCCGATGGAAAAACAGTTCCGATTTTTTATTTACATCTGACGTTATATAATTAAAACTAAAAGCTTTAAGCGAAACACTGTTGCTTCTTTCTTATCTTCAGTTTTTCCGACGTAAAAAGTAAGTTGATATATATTGGAACAATTTGCCGTCATCTCGTGTAGAATGGAAACGAAAACTTGACGGAAAATCGTTCCAATATAAATCAAACACTGTTGCCATACCGAAGAAATTCACACCAAACCGAGTTGAAAGCAAACAAAAAAAAAATTTAGGAAAAGAAAAGAAAAATACTATTTTTGATTTCGGTCCGACTCTACCAAATTGTTACTTCTATCCTCCTGGGTAATACTTTTCGAATGCATTGCCATCTTGATAAAGTCGTCCTCCGAGTTTGTCGGGAAAAAACCTGAAATATCAATGAAAGAAATGCAATTTTAACTATCCCCTTTTATAATGGCAGTTCAACAATACTTTTATTTTTTTCACGAATGACAGGGGATTTCTTCTTAACAAGGAACATTTTTCATGCTACTTCGAATTTAAATTTTTTGGGTAATTTTATTTCCAGACAACTTGATACACTCATTTGCGATGAGCAGGATCAGTTAAAGGATTTTTGTTTTACGAAAAACAGAGTTAATCGAACGGAGGTACCATACTCTTTTCATTCTACTATAACTTTTAAGGTATAAACCTACAACTGATACATCTTGGATATCAGTGGAATATTTAGCTGCAGCTATTTGAGGATCTTGAATTTTCGTTAGAAAAAGCAACAAAACTGTGAATGTTTCGTTCAATTTACAGAAAGGAGAAAATCAAGTATTTCCCAGCTGATTCAGTCGTTTAGGATAAAAAAAAAATTCCATTGGAATTGATTTCTGCGTCAGTGCAGTCTCTTCACGTTATGATGTAATTTCACGATTCACAGGTTCAGGTATATTGGAGCAATTTTGCGTCATCCCTTATCAAGTTTGATTTAGAGCCAAATCGGCTTCGGCGTTGTGCCATCTTGAGTGTCATTTTTGGTTCGGGAACGAAAAACAGAAGATAGAAAAGGAGCATTCATAGGCTCCTTAACCGGTTAAGCAATTTTTTTGAGCTGTGATCAAATTTTGCACATTTATATATTTTATTTAATCCCGGCTCAGGGAAGAGTCACCCATAGCCCACTCTCTTTTCGGCAGGCTCAAGCCTTTTATAAGTATGCTGCGTGCTGGCTGAGTACTTTTTTTTCGTTTTGATTGGATAGAGTGTGCATAGGAGTAAAAAATAGAATATATATATAATAATATACACCTGTAAAGTCTCAAAGAGATCCATCACGGCATCAAGCCATGTAAATCGAAAAAAACCAAAACTAGATGCCAAATTAGCAGTTTCATAATCTTCGGCTTTTGGGCCAAATTATCGCAATGTGGTGCGAAGGGCTTATCAGGAAATTTGGGGTTACATTCTTGATATCCTAATGCTGCGTTGTAGCCCAATTCAAATTCTATTGCAGTTAAAAGATGAATATAACATTCCATTTAAATGGCTGACTCTATCCATATTTCCTGTCTGGTGACATAATAAATGTTCGGTAGACTATTTTTTAACTTTAGAAGTGATTGGCGCACATTCTCAGACAATATGTTCGACTCGACCCTAATGGGCGGACTCCTATGGCAGCCGACATAAACGTGCAACCAATTTAAATGAACAAATTAATGTTTACAGTTCGGAAATTTGCAAATAAGTATCACAATAAACAATTTTATTACCTTTTGAGCCGCCAAATCTATAAGTAGTATTCGCCCTGCCCACTAAACGCGACCGTCTTTGTGTGCATTTTGCGGTTTGTTTTCGGAATGTAAAGAGCGTACTTGAATGAAATCAATTGCTAGGGTATCTATCTACATACATCCACATTCTCGTAAAATATCGGCGGTAAAATGCGAAGGTTGCGAAAGAGAAATTACAATTGTAACGCTTCACTGAACTATTAAATTTTGTTTAACGATCGTTTGCAAATTACAAAAAAACAACAAGATTTAAATACAAAATGGATAAATAGATGAAAACACAAATAGAACATAAAAACATACAAAGCCAAAAGAAAAAGTATGTAGATATTTTAGAAGCATTTCTGCATCAAAAAGAAAATTGTGAAAAAATGCCGCTTATGCTTTTTTCGCGGTTAGAGTTCGATATGTTCTGAATTGGAAATTCATACTGAAATTCGAACGATAGTAGCTGCGTGCGCAGAAAGTGTACGGGTCATAAAAATCAAATCGAATAAGGTGATGTTATGAACCAGCTTTACCGAAATTCGGCTAGACATTTAAGTGACAATTTTTTCAAATTTTTTTGTTTTGATGAGGCAAAGCATCTACACCACTTCCAATTAGTAAATAAGAAAATTTCAAATTAAAATGTGAAAATGTTAGATGAAAATGAGAAAGCGTCAAATGAAATTTCGAAATAATCAGTATTTAGAAAAGTCCGTGGATGAAGTAAAGGGCAAGAAGAAAACGTTCAACATCCTCAGCAAAGAAATATCAAGAATCAAAGGAAATTTCTACTCTCTTGAGCCGTCTACTTTATTATACATACATACATATATATACAAAACCACATAAGTACTTCAAAAATTTCTTAAAAATTCTTAGTAAAATTTTTTAAATTTCGTTGACAATTTGCGGAGTTTTTCTAAAGTTTCGGCAAAATTTCAAACTTTTATTTGTATGTTGTTTAGACTGTATTTTTAGTAAAAGTAAATGAATGATAAATGTAATTTCAAGATTTGTCAATATGTTGCACTATTATTTTAATGCTTGCGGGTGTAATTGCGAAAGTTTTTGATTGCGTGAGATAGTCGGTGCTGCGACTGATTTAACTAAAATTTGGCACTTATGAAATTTAAACTGAATTAAAATGTAGGATATTTTTTTAACAGACCTACCTGTTTAAATAGTAACCTGTAACCTGTTTAAAAAGTTATATTGAATTAAATTAATAAGTTGGCTTGTAAACGAAATCTTAAGGCGTTTTCTTTTCTCGAAAAAATTGTTCCCCCTTTTTGTTTTTCTCAGGCTTTTCACAGGATTGTGTATTCATTTCTTAAAATATTGCACTCTGACGAAGCAGAAGTGCAAAGGTTTCTACTACCATAGCTATTTTTGAGGACGATATGAAACCTAATGCAAATGTTACAACATCAGAAAGTAACATTTGGTTCGAGAAAAGAAAACGGCATTAGTTGCGCAAATAAAAATTTACAATATGGAGAGTGAATTAAAAAATCTTCATTTCTAAAATATTTCTGTAGAGGGTTTCCGCCTTTTCTAAAACTTAAATACAACAAAATTAATGAGTTATATAAAAAACATTGAATCTGAGTCGTAGGATTAAGGATATAAATTGTCCCTTCTACATAAACCTGAACCGAAATTATCCGAAAAGCCAAAAAGGAATTTCGTTAGTTTGACTTTAGTGGCAAAATCAAGGAGAATTGTAGACCCACGCTTACCACACCCCGCAATGAATTGTTCTCTATTCTTTCAAGAAAATGTTAGGTAAGTGTGAAATGGGGTTTGCGTCCAAAATAACTATGGGTCGTATTTGACTGACGTTGATCTATCCTGTTGTTTTATACAATTTTATCAAATCGATGGAGATATTTTATGACGACGAAGTAATAAAAGTTGTTTGCGATGGGACTCATCACCGACATTGGCAGAAAATCGCATAACATTTTCCAAAAAAATGTTTAGTCAAAAACTCGCATACTTTGAAAGATGTTTGTTTTTGTTGCATATTCATTAATATGTTGTTTTATTTTTCCCCAATAAGAGTTGCAGTTTTATGAAAAGTTCTGCACTACAAAACTTGGAAAATATTTTTGTAGATTTTCAATTTTTAACCGAAACAAACCAGCTTCTAGAGTGGTTTACGATTCGGCTTAGACATTTTAAAATATAAACGGTTCGGTTCGTGGCTCGCATCGAAGTTTGACAAAATCGGCAGCTCGGTTCAAAAACCGACTTTATGGGGAATTTCGTTTTAAGCACACACCGGCTTTGTATATTTTGTCCCTCTACTTTTTATAGATCGTCTTTCTGTTCTTCGGCTAAGTGTGCCCTTTGTTTGGGGTGACTATTTGAAACTAAACAACTAACTTACAGCCAACAGAGCAAACTTGAGTTAGAGTTTTTCTTAAAACTTGATGAATGCCACTTTATTTTGGAATATGGAAGCAATTATCTAGCGGTAGGGAATGTAAGATTTAAAGCACAGATTACAGAAACGCCATTGCCAATGCTAAAATTTTTTGCGAGCAAGCAAAAAAAAACAACAAAAAGCAAATAAAAATGCTAAATTTCGTAAGCCAAAGGCCAACATTGATTCGCTAAAAATGGGCTACACTTCCATCCAAACATACATACATATACAATTACATATATGTACATATGTATGTATGTATATATTTGCTGTTCGCCCATTAAAACATTTTAGCACACAAACACACGCATAGTACTAATACATACACGGATACACACATATGTACATATGTACACTGATTAGCCGCAGTTACAATCGGCCCGACAGAGACAGCATTCTTACAACAAGTACTCGAACATAGTACGAATAGAAGCGCATTGCTCGTGGACCAAAACTGGTACTACAAGGTTCACTTCTGATCTAAGCGGCTTTGGCACTTGCTGGCATTGCGCAATAGTTCGATTGAAATGCGTTTTTTAACCTTTTTTCCTACGTTTTTTTTTGTGCGAATTTTTTATTCTTTATTTTACACGTAGTAAGCGCCTAACTTGTACAGTACCCCGTCGATGAGGTGAGAGGGAGCGCACGCGGCGGGACGCCCGTTGCCGAACCACAGTCAGGTGTCAAAGTACTCAAAGTCAATGTACAAAACGTGCTATGTTTATACGTGTGTAGTTAATGCCCTGTCGGAAAAAAAGAAGGCAGTGTTAAAAGTTTACCAATTTTTAAAGTACTTAGTTGGAAGTTAACTGCTTTGAAACAAATACAAGTTAAATTAATTATGTTGAACTAACTCGCACTAAGCATGTATGTATGTATTATAATTGTACTGCAGTAAAATATATTTTGAAGAAATGTATGCGTATACATACCTACAACTTTATAAAAATATAATTCGGTGTTATAAATTGTTATTTTGTTGATAAATGCCAGCTAAACATATATTTTGTTTTTTTCTTGAAGTTTTTTTTTAAGTTTTTTTTTAAAGTTTTGCCATTTTTTAGGTTTTTTTTATTTTTCAACATAAAAACTTTAAAGTATTCTGTAGTAGGTTGAACTGAAATTGTTTCTTTTTAAATTTATATTTTGAAAGTATTTATTTTTTTAAATTTTGACATTTTTTTAATCTTTTTATCTTAGTATTAACATAAAGCTAAGAAATTAAAAAAATTGAAAAATTTTGAAAACCCCAGCTATTTTGCTATAAAACATGCTGTAGTTGGTGGAAGTGAAAAGGTTTTTTTTTATTTTGGTTTCAAAAGTTTTTTTTTTTTAATTTTTGCCACTTTTTTAAGTTTTTCATTTTAGTTATTTTGTTAATATACATATATAAAAAAAACGGTAAAATTCGAAAAAAATCACTTTAAAACCAAATTTTAAAAGAGTTTAATTTTGGCCAACTATAACTCAGCATATTTGGTTTAAAACATGTTATTTTTGTTTTTTTTTTGAAATATAAATTTTAAAAGTATTTTTTCTTAGAATTTTTGCCATATACCTACATATATTTTTAAGTTTTTTTATTTTAGTTATTTTTTTTAACATAAAGTTAAGAATTTAAAAAATTCAATAAAAAGTTTCATTTTGGCCAGCTATAATTCAGCATGTTTGGTTTAGAACACGTCATAGTTGGTTGAAATGAAATTGTTGTTTTTGTTTTTGGAAATTTTAATTAAACAATTTTTTTTTTTGAGAGAATTTTTTTTCATTTTTTTTTAGTTTTTTATTTCAATCATTTTTTTTTTAAATTAAGTTAAGAAATGAAAACAAAAGAAGTTAAAACCAAAATTAAACTTCTTTTAATTTTGACCAGCTATTACCCAGCATGTTTCGTATAAAACATGTTATAGTTAGTAGAAACGGAACCTTATCCTTAATTCTGATTTAAAATGTATTTTTCTAGAATTTTGTCCATTTATTTTTAAGTTTTTTTTTAAATTTTTTTTTGTTTTAACATAAAGATAAGAAGTTCTGTATAAAATTCGAAATAAAATTATTTTTTTTTTAATTTTAAAAGTAATTTTTCCGAGTATTTGCCATTTTTTTCGTTTTTTTTTATATATTTTGTTTATCATAAAAATAACAATTTCACAAAAATTTAAAAAATCACAGAAAAATATAAAAACATACAAAAAAAAACACAAAATTCCCGTTATCTCGAAACCCTACTCATACAAAAAGTTTCAAAAGAAAGTTTCAATCGACAGTCTCAATACTTTCAAGAAGTGATGCTCGAAATAGTGGTTGTAACTATTTTTAGTTTCTATACTGAATGGAAATTAAAATGTATTTTTATTTAAACGAAAAATAAAAATTCTTCAGTTACTATAAAGTAGACTGTACATATTTTTAGGTAGTTCTTAAATGGAAAGGTTTGATTTTAAAATAGTTTGAAACGAACGGAAGTTCAAGGAGTTGGAAATAAAAATCGTTTTATTGCAGCTGGAAGAAAATTCATTTTGATGTTCTTTCTGTCAAATATATTAAAAAGTAGTTGAAATCAAATGCACAATCAGATAATTGAATTGCTCTTAGGACGTCGCCATGTTAATAAAGTAAATAAATAAAATAGTTTGGCGCTTACACCATAGCTTGATATTACGCCGAACTTCTCCTACAATTTGTGGTGTGCGTCTTGATATTGTAACACAAATTGAGTTTTCTTGTGAGAAGTTTTTCATGGCAAAAACTCACTCGGAGATTTGCCATTGCCTGCCGAGGGTCCAACGCTATTATAAATGCACTTTTATATAATTTTTGATGTTACTTTCTCGGGTCAAGATTTGAACCAGGAACCCAACATAGCACATGCTACACACTCGACTACGGTGGCCGCCATGATAAAGTTAGTTGCTTACAAGAAATAAAATAAAACAAGTATTTCAACCACTTGTAGTAGGTAAAAACAAAGTACTTTTTAAATTACTTTTAAAGTAATCCTATTTCCTACAGGGCAGTCGCTGTAGCAGTGCAGCGGTGGTTGGGATTATGTTCAACGCCCGGGGCGACATTGATAGTGAGCTCTACTAGCTAACTAGACGCGCTTGTTGTAAGTTTGCTGATTTTACGATTTAGTAGCGATCAATAGTAGATTAGGTCATGCGACGCAGCCGCTCGCACAAAAGGGAAGGCATATATGTAGCTAATGTATATTGGTGTGTGTGTGTGACAGTGATTTTTTTCTTCAACTTTAAAAGCGCCAATTGAGTTAATGACAATGTAATAAAAACGGCAATGCGACACCATTTAAGGTGTAAAAAGCAAAAAACAAAACAAAAAACTGGCAAAAATCAACGTCCCCTTGCAAATTCTCACGCTCGCCGCTAATGCTATTTATACTTTACCTGCATGTGTGTATTTGTATATTTGTTTGTTTGTAGGTAAAATCACTTTTGTGCTTGTATGTATTATTCACACACACGCACACATGCACATGTCTAATATATCCGTAGTAGTAGTAACTTGTACATTTGGGGCGCGTTCGCTAAGGTTCGCTTTGTAAAAATGCGCATAGTTGTTGTTGTTATTGCAAATTTATCCGACTAAAATAGTAAGACACTAGTATGTGGCATGTAAGCAGATCATGTTTGTTTGTTTGTTGTTTTTTTTATGGGCCGCGCATGGGTGCGGTGGCGCGCTGGGAGTAGTAGAGTAGAGTGTGCCAAGGCTTTTGCTGCTGAAAAAGGAGTTATTCGATTAATATCGTTGTCAGAGCTGGGTGTTTTTCTTTTATTCTCCTTTTGTTTTTGTTTTTTTTTTTGTTTGTTTTTCGTTTCGCGCTTACTTGGAGCTATCACTTAGATTTGTTCATATGAGTGTAACAATCAATGCTGCCATTTTAGCCTTTTTCCGGCTAGATCTAGCATCTTTTTTTTTTATTAGCTAGATAATTTTAATTTAGCCTCCAGGCTTGTTTTAGCTTTTTCTTCAAATAATTTTGCTAAAATTTTGTATACTGTAAAACGAAATGTGTTTGATTACCTAACTCATGAAGAATGTAAATTCGGTAATACTGAAATAAGTGCCATCGAAATGCAATCGATAAAATTGCAGTTATATCAGTGAAAAATCTGCAATCTGCTGTGGAACTTTAGGAATAGTTTCGTGAATAAAAAACGCGATTGGCGAAAATTCTTTTTCTACCCATTTTAGTTTCGTTTTTAAGGTTTTCATCTTGCTTGCAGAAGCTGAACGCATTTTTAACGAACAAAGAAATAGAATTAGTGTTTAAATTTTAGTTATGGCTTGAATAAGGAAGGCAAATGTTATAAAAATTGCGCAATAAAAAAAGATCGCGTTCCAGTGATGAACATTTTTAATATAATATAATTAAATCTACATGATTAGGAAGATATAATATATTTGATATATAAATATATGAATTAATTTTACGTAAGTAGAAACAACCTCGTACCTTAAAAATAAAATATTTTGAAAGCTTATAAAGCCAATATAAATATGCGAAACTCGTATAAAATTTCTTATGAAATCGTAATACGTATCGAATGATTGATATATGTGCTTAGCATTAAATAAATTTTGATTTATTCTTTTTATTTTGCCCATTTAGCATTTTTGAAAAATTTCTGGCAACACTGGCTACAATGTGAACGCGAGTTTGTGTGTGTGTGTGTGTGCGTCGCAAATACTCTAAAGTACCTTCCCTGTAAAACAGAATTTTTTTACTAGCCTCTAAAGAGAGAATACCCGAATTAGTCTCCACAGCGTATAGTTGGGCTATAATTAGTCTCAAAGTAAGTGATTTCGGGCACAATCGCAGAGTAGTTCAGAGCTTAAGGCAAAATAAAAATTATATAAATAATTATCAATTGGAAAAGCGACTGTGAAATATTAAAAAAGTGTGGGAAATTCAGTAATTCATCTTGCACATGCCCAAAAATTTGAACATAGGTTAGGTTAGACTAGGCAGACAATTATACTCTAACGCAACCAGAGTGCTCGTAAGTTTCCTCATCAGAGCCGGACATTTGTCCAGAAGATGCTCTACTGTCTCTTGTTCATTTTCAGCTCTGCAGTGTTGGGAGTTCCGATCGGCCAGTATTCCGTGACAACTGCCATGAGCCCCGCCAAAAGAATTGATGTTCTCTTAAGGTCATATTCGGGTCATGTTAATTTTGGAATTCTACATCCTGGCGCTGCGCGTCCTATCTGAGCAGATTTCTGAAGGTGGGGGAGGTAAATTCTGCTCTTAATTAAACTCCTTGGGACTGAAATCGGCATCTCATTTGAGGTTGTCACTGAATCCTCTCTGGATAGCTTATTGGCTGCCACGTTGCCAGTTATGTTGCCCTGGAATCCAAATTCAGATGGTTCCACACTCCATTCAATAGAGTCCTCTATTGTTTAACCAGCTTCTTTTTGATTGTGAAAGATACCAGGCTACATGCTCATCTTAAGAATTACATTCTAAAGCGCGACAGCCTTCAGCGATAGCAAAACCACTAGCAAACTGAAACAGGTGGTCTCAGAAGTCTGCAAATGCCCCTGCCCTAACCCCTTGTTTCATCCTCCATCCCATACAGATCTCGACGGAACTAGAACACCAAAGGGCCTATGGAAGTCTATTTCTGACTGCATATAATCAGCGCAATGTCTGATCGTGACGGGAAGGGGAGATAGAACTCTATTATGCCCTTTCATCCTTTCCTTCTGCAAGCCCAGTTCTCGGAGCCTTACAGCTGACACTGATGCGAAATGTATTACATGAAGATCTATAGGCGTTTAAGGTAACCGTAGGACACTATGTCAATTCCCCGCCACCCCAATACACGCTGATCTTGGCACTCTACCCAGCTTGACTTAGTTATATTGGTTACGAAAGGTTGTCCACCTGAGCAGGAAACCATAGCTTAAAATTGGACGAACAATGGCTGAGTACATATACCAATTTTCGGGTGTAGACCTCACGTCTTCCCAAAAAGTCGCTTGCAGGAGTAGATCACTCTACTCGCTTTTTTCACTCTACTCTCGATTTTAGTTTTCTAACTTAGTTTAGGATCTAGAATGACTCCCAGATACCTTTCTTAATTAGATAAACGAAGCGTTTGAGCACTCAGCTTTGGCAGCTGAAAACTGGGAATCTTTGTCTTGGGCGTAAATAATATGTTTGATCTGGGTTGAAGCAAAATGTTCAACCCCTTGGTCCACCAAGTTTAGGACTCCCTCTATGATGTTGCTCACCACGGACTAGACGAACACAATATGTTCCTTTGCGACTGATCATGCAGGACTCCTCCTTGACTAATCGCATTTTATTCAGGATTCCCATAGCAACTAAAGTTGGATAAAATATTCATTGTTTGGCTTAAATTCCAAAACTAATTACTATTCAATTTCGATTGTATGCCAAAAATTGGCATGAAAAAGCAACTAAAAATAATCGTAAAAATATTGTGAAGAAAACAATAAAATAAAAGAAAACAGCTGCAGAACTACAAAAATTTTACCAGTTTCCGATTTACATATTCGAGCGCTTAGAGGCTAAACGTGAATTGGTTGACTTGACTATTCAGCTGTTTATATGTAAGAGCTGATTTCATTCAGCTTGGCTTTAATCCGCTTGGCTCAATGTCGCTTAACTTGATGCGCTTTCTTGTTACTGCTGGTTTTAGGGGATATTTGGTGTGAAACATCTTTGGTTCGCGTAAAACATCGGTATGGTTTTAACCTTGAAACGCTTGCAATAACTATAAAGGTAACGATGACGATACTGCGTCGAGTGATATCAACAACAAAATAATTTGATAACGATAAGAGTAACTATACCTGTTCGATTATGGCGGTAAGGATAAGATTATCGACAACAATATCGATGAAGATGAAAATAGCAGTAATTATATGAATATACGTAAAATATTATGTTATCGATAAAGCGGCCATAACATCAGCTATAAACGTGTCGATAACTACAACGTATGTAATTAAACATTAGTAGAATAGAAGTGGACGCATTCTCTACACTTATTAGTGCTATCGAACTTTAATAATCGATAATTTTTGATTCGGACGACCACTTCTTACTGAACCTACTTTGGCACTTGAAGTTTACAAGTGAATGTGTATCTATTTATGTTTGATAAAAAGCTTAAAAAATATCTCGTTGAAATTTGCAACATCGACTGCTAATCTGATATGGAATCACCCCATATCTATATTTGTATCATATCTAAAAGAATTTCATTTAAAGTCAAGTTTTATTTTTTTTCCGTAAGAATATTTGCACCTTTTTACAAAAATAAAAGTAAATATGTGTTATTAAAAAAAATACAGCTTTTGCATAGTGACGTTAGTTCCCTATCTCCTGGCGCATGTAAAATACAATTAAAAAATAATAGAGAGATTTAAATAAATGGACAATGGATGAAACGAAGTAGATTTCCAACCAAGCAAACTTTAACCAAAAAGTTACAGCAATTAAAATGCGACAAAGTTAATAATTACTAGCAAATACTTCAATTAGACCAACTCCTGTACACTGCTGATCGCGCCTTTTTAAAACTTGACACTACATACATAATACTCAGATCGATATTCATACAATATTTCTGAAGTTTTGTTCCGTGCTGTCCGAACGAGCTCGTCTGCCTCATTTTCCCAAAATACCGCCATACACAAGATTCAAATGCGGGCAAACAAATTTTTTATTTGGAAAAAGCAGCAACAGACAAAATGGTAAGAATTACTTTTCGTAGGACTCCAACCCACAGCTTTTTCGGCACGCTAAACAAGCACGCTACAACCTATACCAAGCTAAGCCGTTCAAACCGTTGCTGATTTTCCATCTTCTTATGTCCAAACACATTTCAAGTACGATAGACTGCCACTGTTTTATATGAAAACATTTTTTTTATTATTATTGTTAGAAATTTTTTTATTTGGTTTTGCATTGAATGGTCGGCCGGTTGGTTTCATTGACGAGCGAAGAACTCCAGAAATTATTCACCGTTTCTTCCGCACCTGGTAAGTTGCAGCTGCAATAGTAGGCGTTGTGATCCAATGTCATTCGGGGGGCATGAGTACCCAGTGACTTGCGAAAACAGCGGTTAGCCTGGAACCGTCGGTCCGATTCATTTGAATATGAGAATAGTAGAGCTTTTGACATTGAAAGAGAGCCATTCGCTGATAAAACTGAGAGAACCTCTACAAGAATATCTAGGACGGAACCATTCCGAACCAGCTCGTCGGACTTTTCGTTACCGTGTATGTTGCCCGGCACCAATATTAGGATGGCTTTGTAACGGCGAGCAAAATTCGCAACGTAAAACCCTGCACCGCTTCATCAAGCTCGATGGCACCATTCCGTAGCTGAGAGCTCGGATCGCCCCAGAATATCTAAAAAAAAAAATTGCGATACTAGACCCACGTTGTTCTAATGTAACACTTGTAGGATCCGGAAGACGCAGAGATGGGTCTATTGAATAGATTCCCGCAGCTACTCTACTAACTATTTTTGACCCATTCATGAAACAAAATACTGTGATGCGTTCTCTGAAAAAGATATCCCTCCCTTCCCTTCTAGAGGGGAACAAGCCGCTGAAGTTTCTGGGTTTTAGAATTACTGATCATATATAGTTCAATTTTTTGTAAAGTTCTCTTAGCTTTAGGGCACTCTGAGAAACAGAATACTTAAGTTGAAAATAATCTACATTATCTAGTACATTTATTAATTTTTTTAGCCTGATTATATTTATATCCGTTCATTTAATTTTTTTTTTCAAATTTAGCGTAACGATACTCGGACCACATGGACACGGTGTCATCATTCGCGTAATTCTTTTAGAGTCTTTGGCTCCGGGTCTTAATAATTTGTATATTATATTTACTTTAGAACACTTCGCGGGAGAAAACGAAGTTCAGATTAGAAGCTAAAATTCGAAATGAGAAGACATTATGATGTTGAGGAAAGTCACAATGTCGCTTAGCAACAATTTACATAAATTTGCACACGTCTGAGTAGGTATAAGATATTTAAATGCCAAATTTTGCAAAAATCGTAAAGCGAAAATTGTCTATAAGCAGAAAACTACAAACTGCGCAAAAAGCGTAAAACAAGTTTGCAGAACGTCAAAAAAACAAAAACAACAATAAATAACACCCTTTGCCTTGGAACAAACAAAAGGTAACAAAGAAATAGTAGCAGCAGCAACAGCAGCAAATGCCAACAAAAGGCAACAAAAAAATACAAAAAAAAAAACAAAAAACACAAAAACAGCCAAACAAACACAACTGTGTAAACTAAACAAATGACACAAACAACAACAACCATAAAATAAGAATCATAATGTCTTACATATTTACCGGTATACTTCCTACATACTATTTAAAAAAAAAAATTTTAAATATACCCGGAGGTATGTATGTGTATGTGTGTGTGTGTGTGTGTGCATACATATACAGGGATGGCATGCTAATTTGCACACCCTGATATGCGGTTCTAATAATACTGTGATAAGGGCAAAGATCGGTTGTTAACACCAACGCTAGGGGCTGAAGGTCTTATTGAGTATAAGTCCAATAGATAATGCGGAAAAAATGCTACCAGCCCAAGCCGCTGTCAGGGTGCGAAATATCGGATACAAATTTAACTCGACTTGTGGTCATTCATCAACAACATCAGATGAGATGGCCCTTGGAGTATTCGTGGGAAAGATTCTTCGACAGATTTTTGGACCTTTGCGTCTTTGTTACGGCGAATACCGCAGACAATGGAACGATGAGCTGTATCAGCTTTACCGCGACATAGACATAATTCAGCGAATTAAAATACAGCATCTACGTTGGCTGGGACATGTCATGCGTATGGAAAGAATGCTCCAGCACTGAAAGTATTCGACACGGTACCCGCTGGTGGTAGGTAGCAGAGGAAGAGGAAGGCCTAATCTGCGCTGGAAAGACCAGGTGGAGAAGAATTTATCTTCACTTGATATATCCAGTTGGTTAGCAAAAAAAAAACAAACGACTTTCGTGCTTTACTAGAATCGGCCAAAATAGCATAGGCGATTATAGCGCTAATTAAGGAAGGAAGTAAGTAAGTAATACATCTGACCCAAAATATACTCCTTCTCAGCCTAGCAAAAGCAGGGCAAATATAAATTTTTGAAGAGCTTTGAGTAGTGCCCAAGGTCTTTAGCGCAGCTTGGCTTTCACTGCAGCCTCTGATTTGGTATCCACGCCACCTTTCGCCAATTATCTAGTCCGTTGCCTTAAATATAGCAAGTATCTCTGATTGGTAAACCGTTGTCATTGTACCTAAGGCAAAAAAGCACCTGAAATCGCCGTCCAAGTGCCAACCAGCTCCCAAGTCCCTTTTTCTGTGTTGGAGACGTCAGTGGCAAAGGTTTTCACCGAGACTCCCAAGAGAGTGCATGGATCTATCTTTATTGTTCTCTTGTATGAAAGCTTGCGGCATACGTTCTATCCAAAAAGGCTCTCAGTATCAGTTTGTCATTTGGGACCAAAACCTTCCAAACAACTTCCGGTATCCCGAGTTCTCTTTCTCGTGAACATTCCAAAAGAACATGTCGAAGTCGACACATGGTTTTTGTTGCCTCCTTTTGGATCGTTAAATCCTAGTGCAGCATGCATCAATTTTATCTAGAGTTCTCTGTATGCTTCCGCAGACCTCCTTAAGAGATCTTCCGGACGCTAATTCACAAACATCGTCCGCGTAAGCTTGGATGAGAACAAAATCTTGCATTTTCATTAAAAGGGAGTCCACTACCAAACAGAGCAAAACAGTGTTTAGATAACACCGCACTGAGAGCATCCTCACCCAACTTCTGACATAGTGCAAAGACTATCCTTCTCCGCCACAGTCAGCGATCTTCTAGATAAAATGAAGTGGGTTCACCCAATCTTTGTTTCTTCGACCCTGAGCTCTTCTGCCCGCTGGGCATAGAGAATCAAAGGTATTGTTGTCAAAAGCTCCCTCAATATCAGGAAAAACTCCCATTGTATACTCACCTGCTTCCCGCCCCACTTCTACTTATCTTTGTTACAAGCTCATGTAGAGCTGATTCACCGGATTTTCCACCCTGGTATTCAGTTGACCTATGTATGTAAGTAGACCAGCTGGCTTGCTTAATTATTTACATAATATGCTTCAAATACAAACATATTTTTGTTCCTTAATTTCGAAAGGTTTCTCGGCAAAACCAAAGCGCAAATTACTACCGTTACCCTGAAAGGCCACGCTCGAATTCTTCCTGTCTTCCACAAGAATTGAAAACCACGCATGGCTATGTTCATACATTACTATGTACATATGTATGTATGTATGTGCAAATATGTATGAAAAACCGCCCTATAAGCTGAACTGTGTTCGAGGCCAAAGCGGAGCGACGCAGCGCGGCGCGGCGGCAGCAGCGGCACATGTAGCCGCATGGCCTTCTACAACTCACGAGCGCATATTTACACGATTTGCAAGACTTAATAAACAATTTGCTTCAAATTGCAATGCTCTCGCTTAGCGAGCACGCCACTTGCGCTCCTCAAATCAACTCTAATGTGGCGCTCATTAAATTGATTTGTTAGTAGTGACAAGCTTCGAGGTAGCCACGAAGATAAATAAATGTTACGCATTTTATTTAATGTTAGAACCGAAAAAAAAAATGATCATTGTAAAACTGGGATCGGGAAACGCGTTTTAAAGTAGAAAAAAATTATGTACATACATATGTATTGTATATAATAAAATTTTCGAGAATCGCATATCTTTCCAACGGTAAATGTGTGTCGGACACCCCTATATAGTTTTATAAACTAACGCAATGTGGCAACGCTCTCTCAAGCGTTCCGCTCAAAATAATGATGATCGCGAATTCTCATCGGTGTGCGCGCCACATGCCTGATATGCGCAAATTTTTCTCCATTTCCCTTCTAGCTTCCCCACTTCCAATTATTCGCACTTTACCATGGTTGCTGTTCTTAATGCCGCAGTTAGCGCTCTTCCAAAAGCTCTTCACTGTCATTATTAAAGCGTTGTGATTCTCGCTACGCTACCAGCGCGCGTTTCATTCATTTTTGCACACTTCGCATAAACATCTGAGCGTAAGCGCCCCGATGTGCTCTCTTTAAACCATACATTGTTTTGCCGACCGATCGCCTGTTGCTGCTGTTTTTTGTTGCCGCTGCATAGATAGCGCAGTCAACGCGCGCGCTATTCGTGTCCTAATTTTTTACACTCCACTGCTGTACTGCTGTGTTGTTGCTGATAATTTCGCTGTAAGTCAGTTGCGCGCGCTGACGCCGTTAGCGATATTATATCCATGCAGTTGTTCGCAGTAGCGACGCGCTCCGACGACACTGCCAAGCTGAGCGGCAATTTTTAGCAGCATTGGAGATTTTTGCCTGCCGTTACTCTTTGCGAATTTATTTCGTATGTTTCGGCGCAATTCAGTTTGGTTCGGTTCGGTTTTGGTACATATGTACATATGTAAGCGCGCGCGCCTTCAATTTCTTCAGGCGCTATATTCGCCACATATTCCGCGTTCGCCCCTTCTCCAAAGCTTTACGTATCCCCTCGCGGGGCGCGCGCGCGCTCTTTCACCTAACTGCGCTCAAATGGCATTTGCCGTTTTTTGTTGTTGTTTTTTCGTGTTCCAACTATTTTTGTAAATTTTCTGTTTCTACTCGCATCGCATACTTGTTTCGCATTTTGCGCGTTGCGTTGTAGCTGCTATTGCTAATTGTGGTGTATTATTGTTGTTGTTATTGTTTCTGTTGTTGTGCGCCGCTGCCATTGTATATGTTTATTTAATAATTCACATGTTGGCGAATACTTTGTTATTGTTGGTTATTGTTGTTTGTACTGCTGCAGCGACGTTTCTTGCTCATAATGACGATTTTTTAGTTGGCTGCGGCGTACGCTCAGCGTGGCGCTGCGTTCAGTTCTTTCCTAAACGGTGCGCGGTGTAATTCTAATTCGATTGAGTAATAGCTGTACTCGTATCGCATCATCGTACGGTTTTGCTTACTAAGTAAAATATTAGAAAATTATTTGAATTGCAAAAAAACAAAAACAAAACTGCATACCTAAGCTGATTCAACAATACAAACAAACATACGTACGTCGAAAAATTGTCAAGCTGTTAGTGAATTACTTTTTTTTTTGAAATTAGAAGACCCTACATATGACTTGTGGTTTGCGAAAAAATCTATGTACCTCTATTACCGTCGTCATAAATGCGAATGTGAGTGTCGTATTGTGTGGCCGCTCAAGAAATTTCTACGCGTTGCTTATTTTATGAATTTAAACGACGTGTGGAAATTTTGAAAACCTATTAGTGAAGGAGTATTAAAAAAAAAAAGTTTTTGTGAAAGTGAAATTTCGAAACTAACATAGTGCTATCCTTATTTAAAAAAAAGCAAAAAAGTATGGCTTTTTGCATTTACAGTGATTTTCAAGATAGTGAAAAGCCTACAAAATAAATACAAAAACAAAATTTATTAAAACCAAAGTAAGCTACGAAAATCATCTCAAAATTCTTAAGAAATTCGCCAAAATTTATCAATGCTGAACCAAAATTTTGAAATAGAAGGGAAGGGAGTGTAGTGGAGGACCCTGGACCCTCTTATGCTAAATGTTTGTAGTTTTTAAGTACCTAGTTTGTTGTTGAAGTAGCAAAAACTGTCAAATTTACTAACCTCACTTTTTCCATAGTAATGCAATTGAACTTAAATTTCGGTGATGCCACATATTACCAAAAAAAAAGGTCGAATAAAATATCGCAGAAAACAGAAACAATAAAAACACAAATAATAATCATAAACTACACCTACAATCTGCCACCACAAACGGGTTGTCCGGATCGCTGTGATTAGCCTTCTAGTGATCTTACCCAAAGTTTAACTACAAAAAATCAAGGTATAGTTGAACCTTCTGCTATATGGTTTTGATTTAGCGGTGTGAGCATCTCAACTGATTGCGAACACACTTCCAACCTAAGATCTTTACTCCGATCCTCAATCATACCAAGAACCCAGTGGCTCGCTACTCTGCTTCCTTAAATATATAAAAAAAAAAACCAAAATTAAAATTCCAGGTACTCAGTCAAAAAAATTGTATATTACCTTTGTTTACGCTTCCCTTTTTCACATTTTCTCTCGTCGATTTGTGCCACCTTTTCGGGGTCAGCCAATTTTGTCTGCAACTTGCTGCTGGTCAATTTGGTAGAACACAACTGTCACGAGACATTCACGCCGTCACACCGAAAACTGGTTACATCGATGCGCTTGAAATATGCAATAAAAATCTAACGGATATTAATTTTTCATATCAAATGTAGAGAAAAGGAAAAAGCATATCCTTATTTTGATTTGATTTGTATTCTTACCTACTCAGTGTTGCCATATAAATAACCAAAATTTACGCAATTAGAAATTATTTACTATGATACTAGGTATCAACTAGTTACTTGACAAGTTTGACATGCCGAATTGGAAGACCCCAGTTTTTAAATACCGGTACTATTTCCGGTCTATCGAATTTTGTGCAAAGTTGAGAGCAGAGGAAGCATCTTACCTAATATTGGAAAGAGATTAGTTTAGCTCATCACCATTATGCGGGCCTCGTTTTTTTTTAAATATTTTCTTTGCATTCCGGTATACATATTTGCATATCCATAACCCCAAAAAACCGTTGGCGACCTATTTTTTTTTTAATTTTCTAGATGCTCCGGGAGCATTCCTGTAGAAAAAAGAAAATATTGAAAAAGTATCGGGTTCGATTAAATTTAAAGCACTTACCTATAAGCATTTATTGTTAAACAGTTTGTAAAAAAAGCGATTGGCATTTAGTTGTTTTTGGATAAAGATCATTCCTTTATTAATAAAAAGACAAATGATTAGTGCAAAAAAAAAAATTAAATAAAATAAAAACAATATTTAAAGTGAAGAAATTTTAACAGCAAACAACTATAAAACTATTTGTACGCGAAATGTTAAAAAAGTATCGAACAAGCAACACTTTTCCAACACCCACTGCGAATGTCATTAACAAATCCGACGTACTTTTGTCTAAAGCTCGCAATGCTTCCTAATTGAAAAGCCGTCCCAATTCTTATTTTGATTTAATAATCAAGCAATTTTTCAATATCCTACTTAAGACTTGCTTTCTGCTTTCACTATAGTAAATTTATTGGAAAATGTTGGTGTGAAAAAATGTCTAATATCCGCTATTTTCGAAATCAGTCATCAGTCGACCGTTTTCAGCACACAGTTTTAAAGATTTCTGCAAATAATGGCGAAGATAAAAGTTGAACCAATTTATGATGACAGTGTATATGCCATAATGAAGCTCAGGAATTTATTTACAGTTACAGAGATTCGAAACTTTAAACCAAATTCGATTTTTTTTTTGTTCTGCAGGGTGCCCCAAAACTGTGCGCTTTATTTCGAGGCTGGAAAAGTAAAATGTGAACTCAGAAGCTCTTCTTGAACTTTGCTGTATGGCATATCCTAAACGAGTTATCTTAATTTGAAGAGAGCCAATCACGATGCAGCTCTGTTGGCTCTGTTCTCTATAGCTAAATTCTTTTTACTTGAAATTTTCAAGTAAAATAAGTTAAGGAAACATTTTTTTATTTCTGACTAATTTGAAGTTCCTAATTTAAAACTGGAATTTATTTTTACACTTTTACGATAACAACATAAACTTCAATTCTAAATTTCTTTCTATTTCTACCTTCTAGAATAAAGTGCACAGTTTTGTGACACTCTATATATAAGGAGAATTTCAAGTGAGATAGAATAAAACAATCAGTTAACAAAATGTTAACCCGAAAAATGATTAGATCAGAAAGATAGTCTGGGAATATAATTGGTGCCAAAATTAGTTATTATTATTATATTTAAAATGCCTACATAAGAAAAGGAAAGAATTTAAAGCGGAATCTTTAAATTTTGATCTGAACCGCCTATTGCGGCCTCAACACTGGTCGGCTGAAGATAACTTAACCCCTATCTACTGTATTACAAAAAAGTTCTTACTTATCTCAATTCGATATTTAAAATTTTTTGGGATTCCAAATTAGGTTCCATTAATCCCGGTATCCTGAAATGAACAAGATCCCAGAACATGTGCATAAAATAAGTATAGAAAGTACAGTATTCCCCGCTAATACTGATCCCCGATTAATTGGTTCCCCCGCAATATTGGTTAAAAATATGTCTTATCGAAAAAATGTGCATATAATTTTCCCCAGGTAATTAATTCCTCGGTTGATTGAAACTAAAATTGTGCAATTTTTGGAGTACAATTAAATTCTTGTTTTTTTTTTTATTTACAGCCCAAGCGCACACTTTTTCCTTTTTTTTTTTTTTTTGTTGGCAATCCTTACAGTGTTTAACCTTCATTCAACTTTGCTGTATGTCATTATATCAATGTAAATTTTTTTCATTCACTTTTCCAGTTGAAAATCTGCAAAAAAAAGTGACATTTCACGGTGCAATCGCCAGAATTTACATTTGTTGTAATATCACATTTCATATGGATTTGCGTCCGCTGATTCTGAAAATGGCACCCAAATTTTTCAAATTTTAAGATACAGGGCGCTGAAGGGTTTTTCGTGAGTTTACCAAAACACAAATAAATTTTTTCTTTTTCCAACACTGTTTTTCGAATCGCAATTCTAAAAATCTTTTCGGAATTTACCATTAAATTATGCAAATTTTGGTATCAAAAACGTTTTCCACTCAGTATTTTTCTTATAAATATATACTAGGTGTTCACCAAATTACGAAGCGCTCATTTTCACGGCCATACAAAAATTGTCCTTATTGATCAGGACTCTAGCGATGCAACCCAATTCCCATATTTTAACAGATTTTTAACGTTCGTTTCGAAGTCCTTTATTTCACCTCCTTTAACGCTAGTTTGGACCCATTTCCTATTAATATTCAGACTTTTTTGGAAACCTCTTTAACGCTTTTTCCCTAATTTTTTCAGGGACACTTTTCAAACTCTTTGGTCCTTAACTCCATTTATTTTGAAACCTTATTCGCGCTCAACTTGAACTCTTTATGGGCCGTTTACATAGAACATTCCTCGCTTTGCTTGGCAGTTCGAACTTTAACAACAAAGCGTGAGTCGTAGAAGGTCAGCTACATAGAACGCTTTGACAGTTTCTGCGTTAGTAGTTTGTTATGAGTTGCGATTTGTGTTTGCTCTGAGTGTTTTGTTTAAAGATAGAATAAAAAAATTAATTTTACTGATATGATGAAAGTAGTAGTAGTTATGCTACTAATGTTTGAAATTCGCGAGTGTCTGTAGTGTGTATACGCATGCCAAAATAAAAATACAATGGAAATGATAACAGCTGATTGCCAAAGCGTACAAAAGTTGAGAGTTGCCCATAATTCTGCTTCGCTTTGCTTTGCTCTACTTTTCTCGCCTTGTATTTAGCAGGACTCATATAACATCATGTATTGAACTTATCTGTCAAAGCGAAGCTCTGAAGCAAAGCAAAACTCCTATGTGAACGGGCCTTTAGCCTTTAGCGCTCATTTTAACCGATTTTAGAGGCCTTTACCTCGGTGTGAATTCTTTTTATCATCATCATTATAATTTTTACGAAATTGAAAAAAAAATATTTAGTATTTTTTATTTTAAGCTCTTTTTTGAGATTTTTGCACATTTATTTTTTACCCTTTTTTTGAAACAGATTTAAGGCCTGTTTTTGAGAATCTTAAATTTTTATTATGAACTATTTTTTTTAGCAATTTCCTCATTCATTTTTCACTTTTTTCTTGAAGCTCAGAGTTCTTATTTTAAACCCTTTTCCGAGCCTTTTTGGCGTTCATCTAAAGGTAACTTTAAACCCTTTCGACATTTGTTTTGAACCTTTTTGATGTGCATTTGAAACTCTCTTGGGGGTCCTTTTTTAGCTCTCCTCGTTGCTTCGTTTTTTTTTGTAAAGACTCACGCTTGAAACTTTGTGAAGAAGAAAAAAATTATTTTTGATGCTTTCTCTGGTAACTTTGCAAAAAAATATGTATGTATTTCGCTCGATCTTCCTTACTGCCATATATCAATTGTGAAAATTTTGAATTGCAGGCATTTAAAATTCAAAGTTTACTTAAGTAGATTGCCTTAAAGCTAATCCATCATAATATAATCAGCTGAGAGCGGGTGACACGTTCCTATTTTATAAAGTCATATGTAATTACATATTTAGATATGTATCCTAAAGCCTACCTCATTAAATATTTCTGAGTTATATTTAAACTGCACATAACAGTACCAGATAAGCTACATGATAGGGGCGTATATGTAAAATACAGTGAACAAAAGGAAAACTGGGACACATACTCATTTTTTCTTTGCATGCCAATATTTCGGCAATTAAAAAAAAATTAGAGGAAAGGAATAAAAATCAAATGGAATTTCGAAGTCTTCAGACAAAACCCGCTACATTTTTTTACTGGATTTTTAGCAAAACTGGAACTTTTTAAATTTCGGAAGCGGCGGAAAAAGTGGAAAGATTCACTTCTAAAAAAATTTCAGGATATTTTAGTGCAATACTACAAACTGCAAAGAAAATTCGTAAAAATCTGTAGACTCTACAGTAAACAACATAATTAAAATTTAAACACAACCGATTTAAGTTCTAGGCTAATGAAAATTTTGCAGAGCAAATCGCTTTATTTGAAATGTTATCGAGAAACCCCAAGTGCGCATAGTAGTTGTGAAAAATAGAGAAACTTGTTGAGGTTCACCCATCTAAATTTCGAAATTCTATACAACCGAGTCAATACAAAGCGTACACTATCCGCAATGAAGATACTTCCATTCAAAAAGACGACGATTAATTTTAAAATATTGTCATTTCACTTAACTGTTCCCTGATTTTTACTGTCTCTAGCAACTTTCTATCGTAATCGTAAATTTAAAAAAGGATATTATCATAATAAAATTAGAATATATTAAAAATGTACAAAATCTCTAAAATTGTTGCCTTTGATCAAAGTACTAACTAAGCAACCCTGTGGCTACAGAGCTGTCAAAATAAATTGGGAATGGCACGTCTGAACGCATTTGGTGTATGCAAAATAATTTGGATAAAAATTACGTTGTGATTAAAAGAAATATCTTTCGGGCAGAAAATCATGACTTAATCGCTGTTTTGTGATTTTTATTTTTCGATCAAAATAATCGTTTTTCTTGTATTTTAATTTTTTCGAACAAGTCTGATCGTTATTTTGTGATTTTTATTTTTTCGATCAAAAACTTGGATTGTAATATTTTCGATCAAGTTCGATCGTTATATTGTAATAATTTTCTCGATCATAAAACATATTATTTTCACCGCCGAAATATTTGTTTGTGTACAGTATAATCGAACATTTTTAAATAAAAGATAACGATTATTTTTGTTCGATAAAATAAAAATCACAAAATATCGATCAAAAGAGCTCAAAAAAATAAAGATCCGAGAATAACAATTATGTTTGATCGAAAATATAAAAATCGCATAATAATGATTAGGCAATGTTTTAAAACGAAAAATCTTCAAAATAAAAATAACGTATCATTTGTATGGCATAAGGCATAACGCTTTGATAGATAGATTCGAGCTTTATTTTGAACTAAGAATGATAGAAAACAATATTGCGCTGATTGATCTAAAATCCGGAGAGTAACTTGGATGTGACGTCACACCAGATTTACCGGCGGAGAGAAATGAGAAGAAACCATGTTGGTATTCATGTCAGGTAGAATACACACTAAAATTGTTAAACCCGTTGAAAAGAATACACATGATCGCGAGCTATGTGTGTATACTCGGTTGTTGTAAACAAAATCTGTTGTGACGTAGAAATGCTGTCAAAATTTTCAAGAGAGTGTTAGCGGTACAACAATCTACGCCACCTTCTGTATTATTTTCACGATTTAGTCATACGAGAGGTGGGCGTAAATGTTGTCTGATTTCTATAATTTTCAAAATTGTTTCTTATTGAGTTTAAAAAGGTATGGTGCGTATTAAATATGGTGAAGTTTAGTGTGTTAGTTTCAGAGCTGTACTTATCTGCATCGTTACCAAAAACTTAAAGAAATTATTAAAAATCAATGAAAATCTTTAGCAGAATGAAAATGGCAGTTTATTATAACTACTAAATGTGAATGGGCTTAAAAACTACGAATCCATTATGAATTATAATAAAAGTTACAAAAAGTTTAAAGCTTAGATTTATGTATACGGTTCCTATTAATATAATCTACTAAGCTGTATTTTTAATGCAAAAAAAAAACTAATAAACAATTATAAATAAATTAAATATTGAAACTTGTCAATAAGTCCCTGCGATATAGTAATGATATGCGCTATATATGGCAAAATGTACAGAATGAAAAGAAAAATCGATTAAGTGAAGTCTGTATGAAAATTCCAAAAAAAAAATTTTAATTTTCTTTTTTAAATTTCGACTTTTATGGAAATTTTGCAAAAAGATAGAATATTGAATTTATATGGTTTTTGTCGTAGAATAAACTGTATTTTTATAAGAAAAAATTAATAGGTAATAAATCCATGCCGTATCGTTATGATAAGCACTATAGGTCTATTGCTATATCGGTTGATTTAGGCTGCTACAAATAACCGTTGTAATTGAATTGAAATTTTACGAAAACGACCCACTTCTTCTGTGTTTTTTTTTTTGTTGATGCTACCTTTGAAAGAAAAAAATTTAAGTAACGAGAAGCTTAAATTTGTTACCTTTTATTTCTAGGCTTTTTCCATTTTGTTCTGTTTGCTTCTTTAGCTTTAAAGATTTGCACGGGCAAAATTAAGCTGAGCACGTGTTCCAGTTTTTTTGTTTTATTCACTGTATATGTGTATGTATATACATATGTATATATATTTAAAAAAAAAATGCTCCATCAACGTTAAGTAACAATTTGTTGCACAATCGATAGACTGAAACCTTGGCCGCACCCACTTCACAACTTTCATTCTCTATGGCACAGCAACAGCTAAGTATTAAGTTCAGCCAAGTGTAAAAAATTACAAACAAACATATGTATGTATGTACATACATACGTACGTTTACACACACACACATAGGCCAAAAGTATACTACCAGCGCATAGAACAGCAGCACAACTAATTTCCTTCAATTAAAAATTTGCGAATTTTTCTACACACTGCCCTTCTTTTGCTCTCTACTACATAAGTTATTTTTACCTTTTTACTTGCAAAAATAAAATAGCATGCATACATAGTTAGAAATAAAATAAAAATAAAAAGGAAACAAAAAAGAAATACAAATTCAGAACAAAACGGCGGAGCTCGCAAATAGCTACATATATGCATGCATATCAATGTATGTACATATGTATGTATGTAAATATTTCCACTAAAAATAGTTTAGAAAAAAAATTAAATATAAAATTTTTGAAGATTATTCCAACCTTTACAATGTAGGTAATAGGGTAGTGTGCGAAAAATATACGCAAACACACTACATAGGTTTGATTGAGGTTGTGTGTGTGTGTGGGTGCCCTCCACTTACATACATACACACACACACACACACACACACACACACACACACACACACACACATAACTACTACATCCAAATCTAAGAGCGAGTGCGAACCGCAAGCGATCGCGTGCGAATAAGTTTAATGCAAAAATATGAAACGATGCAAAAAAAAACTTATCAAATAATATGTTAAGAGTAACGCGCACAACAACGACAACATTTATGTCGCTACTGCTTTATATTTGGCCCAACAACAACAAGCGCTTGCCTTGCGCTCTTATGGATCGTAAAGTTGACCTTCAAAAAGCAACATTTGCCGAAAACGAAAATTCGCAAACTTTTTGTATAGTTATTTTTTTTTTATTATTTCTATGCCTTTTTTTTATTACCTTTTCGCTCTCTGGGCTTGCCTTTTAGTTGTGGCTTTTGCAGCGACAGTCGCGCAGTAGTATTCGTTTTTTGTTTTGTTTTTTTTTTTGTCTCTTTGCCTTTTCGTTTTCATTTTTGTACTATCTCGTATTGGACAACATTGTCTCGGGCTTCGCCCAGTTTGGATGTTTTCATTTTGCACAGTTGTCCATTTAGCACGATTATTTGATTGCTCCTTTTGTGTTGTTGCTGTTTTTTTTTCTTTATTTTTGGTGCTATTTTATTTTATTTTTGTTATTAGTTGTAGTTAGATACTCATTAATTCGCTGTTAAATTTAAAAACACAAGCCCTATATTGACTTCCTTACGATGCAAAGGCGGAGGCACGCATTCTGCCGGCCTCACAATTACTTTCGTACAAATACAGGGTGATCCATATAAATTGTTTATTTTTAAGCGGAAGTTAAAAAAAAACATTTTTTTCGATATCGCGTCCAGTTAATAAAGTTTTCCTAGACCTTGTTGGCGGTTTGGGGATCCCACAAAAAATACTAACAGTTTCAAATCGCTGCTCTGTGGTAGCATATTGGCATTTATTGTTGTTGTAACAGCATAAAATATGACCCAGAAACTTCTCCATCTATACTTCTGAACTGAACGTAATGTGACCTCATCTGCTACTAAATCATAGGCGCATTTTATTTAAAACATGGATAAAGGAGATCAGGCTGGTAATTAACATCGAGATTTATAATACTCCCACTCCAACGGTTAACCACCTGAGCATCCTGTGGGTTTCTTTCGACACCCTGCTCTTCTTTTCAGCACACACAACCGCAATCGTTAATAGAGTACAGAGCGGTAACAAGGCCCTCAAGTCACTCGCCGGCAGCGCTAGAGCCAAAGACGAAGAAACGTTGTTGGCAACATACAAGGCAATTGGTCGGCCGATTGTAAACTATGCTGCACTAATTTGGGGCCGAGGACTACTAGGACACAGTGTACGAAGCTTTAGATCTGTCAGAACGCCGCACTCCGGACTGTGGAATGTCTTCTGATGTCGCCTGAGACACACCTTTACCAGGAGGTTTGGATACTCCCAGTTAATGTGCATAACATCTTGAGATGCCACCGAACGAGTCACCCAAATAGGAGCTTGGAAACGGGCGAGACGGCTCTCAGATACATCGGACTCATGGATGAGATCCAGTCGCTCACCAGTCAACCACTGGATCGGATGGCATACAGATAGGCTCTGAACAGCATTCATCGAGAGTCAATCACCGCCTTTACGAACTTTCGCACTATGGATGCTGCCAGCCATCCGATTGTACACGAAGATCTTAAGCTGCCTCGTGAGTTCGGCATCACCCTGGCTCAATTACTGCATACTGTAGTAGACGCAACTCCTACTTATTCAGACCTGATGACCCTGAAATCTCAAATGTAAATCCAGCATGTGCAAAATCTCCGCACGATACAAATCACCTAATCAGATGCCCACGCAAACCTATTCATATAATCCAATCCTATCGAAACAGCGTGTTTCCTTTGCCTCCTCTTAGATGGGTTTGAAGACAACGACCATAGGTTAGCTGATCTTGCTGTCTGTACTTTTGGGGAATATAAATCCTGGTCGTTCCGGTGTGTTACGCAAAAGGTCGTTTATGGTATGGAATATGTGGCATATGTCATGCCTCTGTAGCGTTCACCTGTTGAACCAGATGGTATCCTCTTAATTTACATGAAAAAAGACATGCATGGATTTGATGAAGTATAACTTGTACGTAAAATAAGTATGTATATCTTTCATGGGTTAATGTTATTGATTTTGATGCATATCAGTCAACTTACTGCACTGAAATAATCGAACAAGAAAATACTCTCTGGTCAATTTAGCGCGGCGAATGTCAGTTCTTGTTCAGACAATGCTAGCCAAGAGTACACTATCGGCCATTAGCAATATTTCTCAATATTATTAGGAGTCTCGACCATGCACAGTTAAAAAGTAGAAGATGTGAACAGATGTTCTACTAGATGTGAACCCGTTTCCACAGTCGGGTTAGGGTAGTCGGGCCGACACAGAGTACATTTGTGCAGAGCGGGCTTATGAATTGGCCAAACCCTATGTAAATTTGAACACGAACAGGATGATCCAAATATTCTTGATCTGAACCAAAAGCCTAAGAAGAAGGATGTGACAATAATACAACTAATTCTTAAACTACACCAAAAATGAGCCTATATCCTATTAAGTTTCAAATTTCATTTAGTAATGAAGCGATTCTCAAACTAAACTGATCCATCGCTACTTCCTGAAAGCCCTAGAATTTCCAGTGAAAACTTTTCCACGAATAAAAAACATACTTCTGACATTGAGCATGTAATACAAAGGAAATAACTAGTTATGTGCGGTTCCGCAAATTTAAAGAATCGGTTTTTTCGAGGCCTGTTCCACGGAAAGTCGGGTATTCGAACCATTTCCGGTTCTAAAAAAAGAGGTAACTTAAATAGGCCTTTTCGAAATGACTAAGCGAAGGGTAAAATTTAGTTTCTTTTCATTTTTTCCATTGGAAAGACAAAAGGGTGATAAATAAATATAACTAAAATACAGGAAATTAAATTTAAAATCCCGTACACACTATAATGTAAAATACTTATTTTCTGCCAAATAACTTCGCATAAGCCAAGTGCGTTCACGCATGACATTCCTAATTTATCTTGACAGCTTTGTGGCGACTGTTTTTTGATCAAACCGAAATATGTGAGACATTGCGATCCTTTTTAAATTCACGATCACTACAGAAAGCTTCTACAAAATGAATCTTCCAATCGCCGATTATTATCGATCAAATTTAGGGCCGCCATTGATTCTTTCTTGATTTGGTTCTTGATTTATGGTAAACCGACTCATTTCATTTTAATTTATTGACAGAATTTAAAAGGCGGAGTTACTTAGTTTCTATTGTATGTATGTCCGCTTCTTTTGGGACCGATTTTCGGATCTGCAGAAACCGTTTCGCTAATTTCGGACTGGTTTTTCAAAATTTTGGATTTATTTTCGGAGACCATTTTTTGGTGCTTCCAAGCCATTTTTCGAGTACCTTGGAATTGTCTTTCGCGATGTTTTGGAATTGAGTTTCGGTTCCTTTGGGTTGTTGTAGAACCCTAACCGGCCGGTTCATTCAAGGATCCGGTTAACCACCGTTCTTTAGGTACATCACTAACATTTTGGTACATATGTATGTGAATATATTTGATCATAACCTTAAGCGCCTCAAATTCACTGTAGCAACGCACAGCTGCTGACGTATTTCGTTGCAAGTATGTACATATGTATGTACATATATACTATATGCATAGATATATCTACGTCATCTCATTGCCAATTTTTGGCAATAGCCCCAACAACGTATATTCGCTGCCGCAGATGGGCTCACTACTGGCTGTCTACCTACCTACGTAGCTATCTACCTAAACATTACAAAAGCTTAGCTGCCTGCCCTAAGTATCTAAGTATTGGGACGTTGTTATCGTCGTCGTCGCCATCGTCGTCGCCATCGTCGCCGCCACCATCATTGTCAACGCCACCTTCTGACGCGTTGACGGCGCGCTATCGATCGTTGTTGGCAGAATTTCGCATTGGCATTTTCGCATGTAGCCCACACATTTTTACCAGCAGCCGCTCGCAAGTTTCAAATTTGCTCTATATATGTGTATGTATGTATGTATGTACTATGTATGTTTAATTTTATTTATGTAAGCGTGCGTATATTTAGTTTGCTGGTAGGTATGTAGGTAGATAGATAGGTTGGTAGGTAGGTACCTACGCTGCTCCTCCACAGCGCCCACTGCGTCGTTCGCAGTTTTTTATGAGCTAGCTGCCTTTTTGGTTTGCTTTTGTTGTTTTTTTTTTTTGCTTTTTGTTTACTTTTTTCTTTTTATTACTATTTTTGCTCATTTCATGTTGTTCGGTATTTTGGGTTTTGGATTTGGTTCGCCGATGCGATCTGCTAAAAGTGTGTTCATATGTATGTGTGCGCGTTTGTGTGTGTGGATGATTTCTGCGATCGGTATCAAGGTTTTTGGCAATTCAGTTCGCAGTTGCGACTTTAGTCGGTTGATAGGTTGTGTCGTAGCGTGTTGTCATCGTGTCCGCTACAACTTCGTCGCGATTATATCAATCGTCTTTGCTTTCAAACGCAAAAAGCAAAAGAAAAACAATAACGAAACTAATGCAGAATAGTTTGCGGTTTTATGTAAAAGTAACAAAAAAAAAGTATATATTCATGCTTAGCTAAAAATCTAGGCAAAGATCGTTAAATACAAGTGTGACGAGATCAGTGCAAGACGCCGCTCAATGATCACTCTTTTGCATCCCGATGTGCATGTGTGCATGTATGCCTATGTGTGTGTGTGTGTGTTTGTGTGTGCGATCTTTGCGAGCTCAAGCGCTGCTCCAAAGCGGCTATGGCGCGCCATTACGTTCAATTCGAATTCAAATTCGTTTTCAATTAATTGCACCAGAGTGTGAGTGTGTGTGTGTGTATGCCTTTTTTTCTTCTTCTTCTTCTTCTTCTACACCGATCATATGTAAGGGTGCCAATATTTGTTCTTCCGCGCGTGTGTATCTATCTATGCACATGGCGATATTTTATTGCTACCCGCCCCTCGCACCATTCGAGTGGAGCATTACTATTCGCCAATTTTTTTTTTGTGTTTTTTGTTTTTTTTTTTTGACTTGAGTTGTTGTATTAATTCAATGTAGCACCCTAGGCGCAGGCAGTAGGTATGTATGTATGTAGTTTCGCCTGCATGAATATTTGTGTAAGCCCGTATAGTAGTAGTGGTAGTTAGTAGTAGTCGCGATCTCTTAACCCACAAACCGAAATCGAGATACCGAAACTGAACCGTTCGCAGGCGTTAGTTACATTTATGTGTTGTAGCGCGCGCGGCCAATACGACGGCAACGGAAAGACAAAGAAAACGACGGAACGAAACGGACGGATATGGATGCGGATGCGGATGCGCATTGATAGTACTCGATAAAAAAAAATGCATTAAAAATATACTACAGTTATTTGTATGTACTATGTACAAAATGTTTGTATGTATTTGCATATAGGATTGCAATTGCAATTGAGCGGAAAAAGGAGGAAACTGTTTGTGGGTTTTTTTTCAATAACTAATAACAAAAACCTTGGTTAATTCAAATGCGAAGACGTCGGATGTAAAAAGTAGTTGTGCCACAAAAACAAAAACGCTAAAATAATTATGTGCTGTAACAAAAACAAAAAACAATTTAAATTTAATAATCAAATCTACGTAGTTAAAGTAACTTTGAAGATGAATTTGTTATGCAACCATTTACAAAAAATTTCAAACAAAAAATAAAAAGTGCTAAAACGTTAAAAAATTTAAATTAATTTACATATAAGTTTTATAACAAATCAAAACTCTAAGTCAGCTGAATATTTTGAAAGTAGTGCTAGTACATTTTGGAAAAAAATTAACTTATTGGTAACTAAAGACAAAACTTGTTATCATAATTTTATGCGTAAATTAAAAAAATAATAGTTAAAATAAAGTGCAATGCAATTCACTTAATTGGACTTACATAAAATATAAATTTTGTGATAGTTAACCAAATTTCGAATCCCAATTCAAATGTGTGACAAATTCATGGAAAAAATGAACTCACTTTTAATGGACTTCGCTTCCAGCGCTGTGCAAAAATTTTATGGCAACTCGAACCAGGACGAACTTTGTTAATAGTTTCTGAATGTATACCTTAAAAAAACACTCGTTGGAATTGCAAAAGTTAACTCGATTTTTTTTAATGGCGTGCTAAAGTTTTCGTAGTCCGGCCTAAATTGCTTTAAAAAAATTGGAAAAAATACTTAAAATGTGTGACTGAGCGAGATTAAAAAAATTAAGATTAAAAGAAAATATTTTAGTTGAATATTTAAACCTATTAGTTCCCAGGTAAAAGAGTCGTTTTCGCACTCACTTCCAAAAATTGCTCAAAAAAGCAACCTTCGAAATTCGGTAGAGGATTCAAATGCACTAGAAAATTATTCTTGAAGAAATGTTACTGTGAGTTTCCCCAGAAAAAATCTTTATATAAGGAATGTGAGAGTCCACAAAAAGTAAAACAAAAATATGCCACCTTATTTAAATTATCATTGCTAGGTAACAGGGCTCACATATGGTATAAAACTATTTTCTTATTTTAGCATTTAAACATCGCATAATTATCAAAATCATAAAAAAATTTTTTTGCCAAACGTAAGTTTATAAAAACAACTTGGAAATCAGACAGTAGTCTTTTTCGAATAACTATTTTTAACTTTAACTTTAACTTATTACAAAATCTAATTTTCAAATTATTTCCCTACAAAAAACTCACATTTGATTCAAATAAGCGGGATGAAAATAAATATAACAAATTAAATAAACATTAGGTATGATTTTTTTAACAATTCTCGCGGGCACCACAAAAAAAAAATCACTGTAAATGCAAAGGACAAATTACGCTTGAAGAAAAAAAACAAAAATTTTAATTCTATATTTGGAATTCCAGCTATGAATAGTGCCTTAAAAAAATTTTACTGAAGTTAATATTTATAACCAAAAAACGAGCATAAACCAAACAGGAACAGAACGCAACACCAAACACCAAAAAAATTAAATTTACTATCTACAATAAATAACTAAAAAAAATATTTACTTTACCAAAAATGCGTTACAAATAAACTACAGCACAAGAATTTATTCGTAAAAATGTATTGGACTGAGCAAAGTTGTAAACTTTCTGTGAGGCAGCAGTAAAAGAAAATTGTTGACGAGAGTGCTCCAGAAAAAATTACACAAATAAAAAAATAAAAAATAAAAATAAAAAAATACACACACAAACCTAAATTTATACAAAAAAAAAATTTGAAATTCAAAAAATTATTTTACATTCGTTAAAACATATCACAAAACATATCAAAAACACAAAAAAAATATTATTGTATTTAAACTACGCAAAATTATCAAAATCTTTAAATTGGCTTACCACCACAACTCCCACACATTGGATTATTATTTGTAATTGGATTTCATTGGATTTATTTAAACTTCGCCATAAGAGAAATCAAAAATCCTGCACACTGGCTAACAACAGCGACGAAAACACGGTGCAAGAAACCATCTCAGAACTGGACTACTACGCCTATTGGCTGACACATTGTTTGGGAAGGTTAGTAGAAAATGTCGAAAAATTTCCGCAAGAAAAAAACAATAATACAAAAGTGCTTATATTATACAAAATTTTACAGTGTTTATAGCCAAATTATTTTTTTTTTTGCGATATGGTGTAGTAAAAAAAAAACACAAAAAAAAGCTTAGAAAATGTATATGGAAAAAATTTGCAAACACGAGCATAACAAAACCGCCATGAACTCGTTTATTGCGGACATACTTGAGTTTGAATTTTTTTGTTTTTGTTTCTGATTCTTCGCTTTCATTTATTTTGCATGTTTCGCTGCTCAACTTCTCCTTTTTTTCAATTGATTTTACTATGCGCTCTAATTTTGTTTGTGTGTTTTTTGTAAAATAAAGTTTGTGTTGACCTTCCTTGGGGCATGAAGGTTGTCGTCGCTTTGTGGAGAGGGTGTTCGGTTATGCATTTAGCATATTAATTGTGCAAACTATTTACTTGTTATAGGGCAAATTAAATATGAGAATATTCTTTAAAAAACAAGCACACTTATTTACTAGAATGTTTTTAGAAACTGCATATAATTTAGAAGAAGCGTTGAAGTCTGGTGTTTAAAGATCGCAAATGCAAGAAAGTTGAATAGGCAGTAGTAGCGGAGTAGCGAATTCGTTTTTTTCTCTTCATTTTAATTAACCGCTAAACTGTCAAACATGATTAACATTTTTCAGTTTTTTTTTTATTGCTGCGATTTAATTTATTGTGTGCTAGATGTTTAGGGTCACATCAACGTCTAAAGCCAAAAATAAAATACATGCGATTATTGTGTTTTGCCCTACTGTTTGCTAACTGTTCAATGAGCCTCGCTTGGCATTAAGAAAAATACTAAAGGAAATTCTCAAAATAAAAAGCTTCTTTCTTTCTTCTTTCAAAGAATGCAAGGCTACGCTAACAAGAGACGTCATAGAATAAACTTGCACTCACGGTGGGCTGGATTTCAACATTATATTAAAATTTTCGAAAAAACTAATTAATTTTTGCGTTTTCGTTTTAATTAATTTCCCAATTTATCTCTATTAAGAGATTTTAATTAGAAATCGATCCAAGGTTTTTAGAAAAAAAAGATTTTTAATTTTCCAAGTATTTTTTTTTTTTTTAAATTTGTTTTGTTTTGTTCAATCTACTGTTATTTCTATGATTTGACAAACACGCACCTGATTTTAGTAATGATATGGGCCTTTTGCGAAAGCTTTAAATAATCTAGAAGCTACATTTTCTTAATCATTTCGAAACTGTTGAGTTACAGTTTAAGTTTCATTTCGAATTGCTTGAAAAAGTAAACAACATCAAACCATCAGAACTTGCCAAAAACATACTATTTTTATTTATCTTTTGGATAACATATTATTTTCCAAAATCTATACTTTTTAAATCTATAAAGCAAGTTTTTAATTAATCTTAACCACAGTTCCGCAAAAAATGATTCAAAGTTTTCTTTGCTCATCTGAAAATTCATACTGAAACTCAATACCGCTTACGACACACAATATGTAACACAATGCTAAAAAAACAGATTGTATGATCTTTTTTGTCACACAGTAGAGGTGGTAGAACAGGTCTAAAAATTAATAAAAATTTTGAAATTAGCCAAATTTTAAATACCCGGAAATGCTTTATAACTTTGGCAATTTTTTTACAATTGAGGTCAGCGGTAACACTTTTTACATAGGATAAAATTTAGTTTATTTAGGTAAAACATTTAATACAAGTATAGGGTTTAATTTTAATCCTAAGTCCCCATTAATGGTTTTCCCCTGATATTTCTCAACATTTTCGGTCCCAGAGTCAATCGTGTTCAACTTAACTTAAAGTTTTGAAGGCATAATCTTCCGCTTTTAAATGAAAAGAAACGGAATCCATTGAAAGCTCTCTAAATTATGGCCGGTGTTTTGATCCGGCATCCCGATTTGCAGTTTCTTATCATAACTTTAGATATTGGAGGTGTATTTGTCAATTTTCTAATCTCAAAATTGTTTTTTTAGACCCCCTCTACTACAGGACATAAAAAGTGCATTCGATTAAATTAGATGGATGCTAAGCACGAAGTAAACCTCTTCTGCCTAGTCTTGTAAATTTTTGAAAGTGGAGTATTTAATTTTTAAAAAAGCTATTTTTTATTAACTATGTACAATCATACGAATTTTGCACATGCATTTGATCACAATTAAACACTGCACACTTTATGCTCGCTTCGATTTAGCTATTGACCAATTTTGTTCAATATTTTATATGTGATGTAAAAATTATGCGCGAACCAATTACAATAGACTGTTCCCGAAACTAATGCCTTAAAGCTTCGAGTTAATTGAAATTGCAATTTTATTTTTTGTTTTTGCTTATATTTACGACTCGTCAAAAATGGCTTTTAGTATTAAAGTTTCCGGGTATAGAAATTAGTTATAGTTATTAAAATAAACACAAAAATTTAAATTTAATTATTTTTGCAGTCCCAAATCTATTCTTAAATTGTAAAACTGTTTTAAAGCATTTGTAATACATAAATTGTTTACAAATATATTCGGAGTTTGTGGCGTGAAGGAACCAAAAGGAAGCGTTAATTTTAAGTCATGGAATATAAACTTATTTAGTATAATTTGTCTACCAACTGATTTGAACCAAATTCGTCATTAACCATATCACTTCAAATTTGTCGTAACCTTGATGTTTATAATTAAATATATCTAAAATGTAGCTCCAAAGAAGGAAGAAGGCATTCGACTTAGCCCGATCACAAAAGCTACTATAAATATTTATGAAATGAAAGTGTCAAACCCGCTCCAAAAATATTTCGATGTGATTTTATAAAATTTGTTATCTTAAATGTAATATTGTACAAGATATGAGAGTGGTGGGCAACCCTTCCGAAAAATATATTTTAAATACCTCTCATTTGTGCTATCTCTTATATTTTTTAAATAAAAGTCTGAAGAATTTAATCTAACTAGATATAGCTTTTCTCAGAGTCTTTCATTTGATGTCTACTAGAAATCTTATACATATAAACAAAAAAAGATGGCAGCCCTAGTCATTTGATCTTTGTTAAATAGTTTCGTTTTTTTTTATTACTATACTAACAATAGAACAGAAATTTAAGATTTTCAAAATGCTTAAATAAGATAATATTTAGTTCTAGTAGAACCCTTATATATTTTACTTAACTATTTGTTTCTTAATACAAAGTATTTAAAGGCCGTAGTCGATATATTTTCGAAATCGATGTTTATTTTTCTTGTTAGGTAGATTTTATCAAAACGCATATTATATATATAAAGTTTTAGAGCTGTAACTATAAAATAAAAAAATAATAATCTTAAAGGACTAAACATAAAATACTCTACGTTCACATTTAAATGTTGTGTTTCTCCTGGAAAAACATTTAGTTATCAGTTAGGGCGTTTGTACATTTCACCAACGTTATCTACTTTATAGATTTCGAAATTTTAATTTATTATTAATATGCCAAACCAAATAAAATTTGAGAATATATGACGGAAAATTGTTCCAATATACATCAAATAATATGCCACTTCACAATAAAATAAAAATTAAAAAAAAACATACAAATTTTTTTTTTTAATATATGATTTTTATATTATTTGAGTTAGATCACATTTTACATTCGTATACTATTTTTTGTTTTTTCTTTTGTCAATAAAGATTAAAAATTTCAACAAAGAAATTATTTTTCTAATAAAAGTATTCCGCGAATATTGTTATAATTAAAATGTTTTATTATTATGTATTTAAGCTTAAGATGCATTTTCATAATCCCAGATTTAAATATTTCTTTTCCAAAATAAAACATTAAATTAAATATTGTTTGGCCAAAAGGCCTTGACTTACAAATTAATTTAAGAAATTTCAAGACGTGGCACTTTTTTCTTAATTTTTTTGATACTTATATTTCTTTGAGAATATAACTTTTTTTGTTTTAATATTTGTTAGATTTCAATGTATTTTTTTCTGATGATCATTTAGGAGGTAGTTATTCTTACATGCCTTTAATCTTCATTACTAAACATATTGGCATTTTGTTTTTTGATTTCCCGTTTTGAATTTGAAAAAAACTGTTTCGTTCAAATTTAGCATTACCATTCATTTTGTAAAGTATTGTAAATGAATCAAAATATTCTTTAAGCGCCGACATCGAATGAGTAATTACAAATTATTTAGTTTTTTCCCCCTTAACTGATTTCCAAATTTTTTTTTAATTGGCATGGGTTTATCTCCGATATCCCTGAACAACCACAATTGTGTGAATTTTTTTCATATAGGCGTACTAAATTGTACATTTTTTTTTATTATTTCTGGAGTTCATCGGGATTTCAGCAAACAGTTGCGAACTATTTCCTTCAAAAGCTTAAGCAGATCTTTCTAAGAGTGAACTTTTAATTCAAAGGTAATTATTTGTATCTGATTTAATAGAAGATTTCAGTTTAAGGCAAAATAAAAAGGTAACACTCCATTATCTTAAATTAATCGAACCTACAAAAATCTTACCCAAATCCGAGAAAAGTTTAGCAACAATAGATAATATTAGATATGCTATATTTACGGCAGTGACCCCATGATTAGTCCTTTAAATAGTGGAAAAAATTTGTTTACCCTCAAAAGAAATTCGCAACTCTTTACTCTACCTCGAAAATTTTGTTATATAATAAACCTTAATCAAAGTTAAATCATTATATCTAAACTAAATATATCTAATGAAACCGAAGACGAATCTAGACACGAAAACATTACCGAGAAAGCTATTGATCACGAAAGTGTTAACAATACCGTTAACTATAAGAACAATACTAACCAGTTCTAGTATGCATGGGACTTGGCACTTTTGTGAAGGTCACTTCAACATTTCGATTTAGTGCAACACAATTTGGATGCTTAAACTTCTGAGTACGTGAAAAAAACTTTTCACAAAATTAATTTTGCGTTCGGAGTCGGCGTAAAACTCCAGGTCCCTCAATTTGTGGTACAACATCAAAAATCACACCACAAATTGTAGGAGAAGTTCGAGCTTCATATTGTAAGCGTTAAATTATAAAATTTTTATAATATTGCATATTTTACATATCTGTCATAAGATAACTGCTAACAAAGTTAAAAAAAAAAAACCAAAATCCCCCATATTCCGAACTATAAAACTAGAAGAGAAAAACTTAATATATCACCGAATAATCCGACAAATGTCACCTGTTCTAAAAAAGCGACACACACACTCGCACATGCAAATGTAAAGGCATTTCTGCTAAAAAAAAAAAACCAACTACATAGTTGCGCGAGTAATTGGCAACTTTCGATAATTTTGTATTTTTTATTTAATTTTAATTAGTGTTGTTTTTCTAATTAAAATGTGGTGTGTGAGGGCAATAGAATACATACCAATTATTGTTTCAAACCTGATAAAAGAAAAGATATAAAGCGACACATTTTTATCAAAATTTTCAACTTTTGAATTGGTTCATATTTTCTGTTAATTTTTATAATTTTTTTTTTTTTTTTGATGATGCGCATTTAGAAACAAAACAAAACAAAATTAGGTAATTTAAAAAAAAAATTCAAAATTTTCACAAAAAAAATTATGAATTTTTATTAAACTTTCAAACATTTAAAAAATTTTACAATTTTTTTCTAGTTTATACTTTTTTTTCAAAATTTGTATCCTTTTTTTGACGAGATTGTGGCATTTGCATTCAATTTTAAATTGCTTAATGATTTTTTTTCTGGAATATGCCCAGCCGCAAGTGCAAGTGTAAGTTTGAATGCCGAAAAATTCTAATAAGTTTTTATAATTTGATTGACTATAATTTTTGGCGAACTTTTCTCCATATGGCGGGTGCAAGGCATTTCACTTTATATTATGAGCTCTATTTTATACAAAAAATCAATTAGGGCTGATTCAAAAAAAAAAAAAACAAAACCAAAGAACTCAAAATATTAGCACAAAGAATATAAGTTTTAATCAAGATTTCAAACTTTATCGGCATTTTGAAAAAAAAATGATGAGTATTTAGTTTTATTCAACACTCAATTTTAATATAATGAAGTGACAGTTTCCGGATATGCAGTTCAATTTTATTAGAACAAAGCGCAAGTTTGAAGTGGCGCGAAATTCCCGCTAATTTTTTTTTCTCCAAATGGCGCATACTTGACATTTTGCTATATGTAACGATATAGAGTTAAATATGGGAGAGAGTTTTACAAGACTTCCTGTGTGGTTTTTTAAGTTTAAGCATGAACTAAAATAGTTGTAGAAATTATTAAAAATAGTGGTAGAAATTAGTAAAAGCAATAGGAGTGATAAAGAGTAGCATTAGTAAAAATAGTAGAAATTATTAAAAATAAAAGAAGAAGTTAGTAAAAATAGTAGTAGTTATTTTAGTAGCGTTAGTAAAAATAGTAGAGAAAGTTGGAAAAATAGTAGTAGAAATTAGTAAAAATAGTATCAGATGTCAGTAAAAATAGTAGTAGTTATTTTCAGTAGTATTAGTAAAAAATAGTAGTAGAAATTAGTTAAAACAATAGGGGTGATAAAGAGTAGCATTAGTAAAAATAGTAGTAGTTAATTTAGTAGCATTAATAAAACAAAATTGAGAAAATTGGAAAAATAGTAGTAGAAATTAATGAAAAGAGTAGTAGTAATTAGTACTATAATTAGTAAAAAATAGTAGTAGAAATTAGTAAAAATAGTATAGTAGCATTGGTAAAAATAGTAGAGAAACTAGTAAAAATAGTAGTAGAAATTAGTAAAAATAGTATCAGAAGTCAGTAAAAATAGTAGTAGTTATTTTCAATAGTATTAGTAAAAATAGAAGTAGAAATTAGTAGAAACACCAGCAGTAATTAGTAAAAATAGTAGCAGAAATTAGTAAAAAATAGTAGTAGATATAAGAAAAAATAATAGTAGTTATTCGTAGTAGCATTCGTACAAATATAAGTAGTCAATAGTAGCAGTAGTCGTACGAGGAGTAGTGAGTAGTAGTGGTAGTAATTATTAGTCGTGACTTAGCGATGCGTTTCTAACGCGACTTCCATGACGCGATGTAAAAAATCACTGCCGGTAAAGAAGTTTTACTTCAAAAATTATCAAACCAGTTTAAATGCTCGTTTAGCTTTTATTTTGATGAGGTAGGTATATGAAAAAATTGTAATTAGTATCTAAAAAAAATGTCGTATCAAATTAACAAAACAAAACAAATGCTGAAGTTCAGATAATCGAAACTGTCACCAAATTTACGCATACATATGTACCTACATATGTACATAAATTAGATTGTTTGAAAAGTAAGCAAATAAAAAATTACACTTTCCTTTGCGCTGTGCTGCGCCCATGAGAGCTAAATATGTACGGATGTATGTATTTATCTAGCTTTTGGTTTTAACGTGAAAAAAACTAGCATACGCAGAAATCATTATCTGTAAGCGTGTATCTGTAAGTGTTTTCGTGATATCGCTAAGTGAGTTCAAATTCATCATGACGCAAGAGTACTTGCTCGAAATGGGCCCTTTTGTATGTAATGGCAATTTCTTCTTTTTTTTTTAATACAATCTCTTAGTACATTTCTAAGTATGCAATAATAGAAATTTATAATAACTGTTGTACAGTTACAAAGTAATGTTATCATTACTCTATCTGCTTATCGCACATTTCATTGTTATTACATAACTACTTACTTACAACTTACTTATTGTACAGGGTTTTTCAATAGGAACGCTACAAAAGTTTTTTTTAAATAAAACGAAAACGGTTCGGGATATGAATTAAATTCTTTATTCCTGTGAAAGAACATTCGATGCCATTATGTATGGAACTCGATTTCTTTTGCATGGGCACCACAGGCACGCTTGCAGAAGTCCAGACGCTGAACCCAATTTTCGACGGTTTTCAAGCATAAATCGGCCGATACTGCTGCAATTTCACGTTCGATATTCGTACGAAGTTCATCAATCGTCGCTCGCTTGTTGGCATAGACCATAGACTTGACGTAGCCCCACAGGAAAAAGTCTAACGGCGTCAAATCGCACGACCAAGGCGGCCAATTGATTGCCGGTCTTGATCAGCACGGAAGGAGTACGACCCAATGACGCCGCCGGCCCATAAACCGCACCAAACCGTAATTTTTTCGGAATGCAATGTTGACTCATGGAGTACGTGTGGATTGCTGCCTGTCCAATAACGCATATTTTGCTTATTGACGAAGCCATTCAGCCAGAAATGACGACGACCATATTCGGTAGTAAATTTTAATAATTTCGACTCCATGTTGGATCTTATATCTTTCCATGATGAAATGGCAAACCTTACTGAAGATAAATGTCAAAAGAGCGGGAAAAAATATGGCGTCGTTTGCTGTCACAATCGTTCTACTTTTGTAGCGTCCCTATTGAAAACCCCGTTATTTAACTAACAACTTTGTATACAAAGTTTTAGAGTGCAAAGAATTAATTTTATCAGCGCTACAACAAGTTACTACTTACTTTAACTTGAAGACTTTCGCTTACTTTGTAATAATTACACTAAGGTTGATGTGCGTCTGTATGTAAATATGAGTGTTAGTTGTAAATATACTTATAGTATATACTCGACAATCTCTAAAGAGACTTTTGTGTTTTGCATTTGGTTTTAGCCCCCCGAGCAGGCTGTAGCTCGAAGTTGCATTGAATATGAAACTATAGTTTGAGATTAAAATTGCCAGCAGGATTACTATATTACTACTTACGTAAATAAGATAGAGAGGAGTTCACACTACGCGGAACATTGGCAATATTCGAATAGTGGAATAATAAGTATCTAACATTTAGAATTTGACATTGCTGCAAATAAGGAAGCAAAATATTTTATAGTGATTTTTCTTATGGGACTTCGGAGGCGGTTACATTAAACGTTTAACGTCACCGTTTTTTATCTTCTAATGCTGAAACAGCTGGAAGGGTTTTCTATATTAACCTGTTGTGCGATTCACTAACTTATTTTACCGATATTCGCATGGTTAACTCATCTTAACGAAAATTTCAACGATGTTGCTATTCAGCACCCGTTTTTTTAACGATTTTCGCTATCGCCGAATCAGCTGTTGTCGTTAGCTAGTCGATTATCGAAAACTAAACAACAAATTTGATGTTGTTAACTCAATCGAGAAAATAAAAATTCGTGATTCCCACTTAAATAAAAGAAAAATTTAAAATTCGTTGATTTGTTTTCTTGAAATTAAAAGAGGAACATTAAATAATGTCGTTTGAATAATTGGCTTATGGTTTATCACGAAGTGACGAAGAAGTAAGGGCGTTTACCGAGGGAAGTGGACAAATCTTTCATTTGAATGCAACAGAATTTCAAAAGCTGTATCGATTAACTCCAGTCTTTGCTGAAGACCTAATTTCTCAGCTTGACAGGTTTTCTACGATTCAAAGGGGGGCGTCAAGCTGCTAAGGAAATGTTTGCTTCAGTGTCTTCGCCTTTTTTGGGAGTCACTATTGGGACCGTCGATTGTAGTCTTGTATCAATTATGGCACTAAAGAATCATGAGGAAGCTTATGTCAACCACCATATCTACCATTCAATTAATATGCAAATGGAAAAAGCAAACTTTTATCAAGAATTCAAGTATAAAAACAGAAATATAGTTTTTTTAAATATATATGTAGTTAAATGATCCTAACTAGCACATCACGACCCATAATGGAGAAATTTTGAAAACGAAAACCATAGCATATTTGCAGGTGATTCCGGATATTCCTTGGAGTCGAGTTGTTGACTACTTAATCACTCAGAGGAGAGTCCGAAATTCGTCTACAATGGAACATTGCAAGATATGAAAATAATTATAAATGTTTATAGTTTGCAATAAACTAGTATATTATTTCACCTTAATCAAATATAATAAAAACGCGCTCAAATTTATATTCGGCTGCACGCATTCATTAGTTCCCCCATTCCTTTTTTGTGTTTTGCGCCCATTTTGGCATTTAGTTTGACCAAGATGCCACTCTTTAGTACTTTAGATAAATACAACGAGGCAGCTGTTAAGCGTCGTTGGGACGGCAGATGTTGTCGAGAAAAATTGCGATTGTCGGATCGTTAGTAAAGTTAGTGAATCGCACCACTGGATTATCATAAAGCATATTTTTGATACAAAGTTACCATATGTTTAAAAAATTAAATTGAATTATATTATTAAGTTATTAGTATAGTATTTTCGGCCTTATATACATATTTAGAAATTTGAATTTTATTGAGCCCGAGGTCAGGTTGTATTATTGAATATTATAAAAAGCAACAATTTTCAAAATGGTAGGTACTATTGGAGATATGGATATTGAAATAGCCAAAAATTTTCACACGACTAGCGTGGCTCAGCGGTTGAATGCTGGCCTAGCAATCGGTGTGCCTTGGTGAAGATTAGAAAGAACGAAGTCTGTTGAGGAAATGTGGTGATGCCCGAAATAATAGCTATGACATCTTCCACATTGAAAAAGTGTGGCTCTTCTATATCATAACCTAATAAAAACTGACGTCGGACTCAATAAAATTCAAATTATTATTAAGTTATATTAAATACTGCAATATGGGTGTCAAACGGAAAGGCTACATTTCATAAATGAGTTTGGAGATGGTTGCCACCTGCTTAAAAGTGCTTAATATAAACACGTGAAATATTAAAATAACAGTGCGAAAATAATGAGATATATAAGAAAATAATTTCAAAGAAGGCTGCCACTTGCTTTTTTTTTTAATTTTTTTTTTCAATGAAAAATAATCGCTATCATCGTTTTTTATTTTTCCGATCACATTTGATCGATAGTTTTTGTTTTTACTTTCTCGATAATAAAATAAACGTTCTTGAATTTAAAATTTTATTTGACCGATAGTTTGTGATATTTTTTTCGATTATAAAACATATTGTTGGAACTGCCGGCAAATTTGATTGCATTTATAATGATCGAAAAATTGTAAATAACAGAATAACGATTATTTTGTACCGATAAAATAAAAATCGCAAAATATGGATCAAATGTGATCAGGAAAATTTAGTCCCAAGAATAACGACTATTTTTGAACGAAAAAATAAAATTGAAAAAATAACAATATAACAAAATCTGCTAAATAAAAATAAAGGCAAATTTGTATAGTATATTTTTTAGGGAATTTTCGCCAAGGATTGTTTGATCAGAAAAATTCAAAATAGCAATTTTATTAGGTCCCTGCTATTTACTGTCTCGAAAGAATTGGATGAAAATAATTCCCAATTCTAAACATTTTTAAAAATGTTCTGTCTGCAATTATTTTATATGTATACAGTGTACAAATTTAATTATTTAGAATGTTATTTTTATAGAAATCACGTTTTAATCGCGACGAAAATAAAAAAAATTAAAGCGTATTGTCGCATATGACGACAAGCGACCGACACGGTCAAAATATGTATGAACCCAAAAAAAACATAGCATTGGCGAAAAATTTTGCATTATATAATATCACATCAAAATCCATATGCACGAGTAGGTGCATTCAAATATTTGTATTATTATTACTTGCGCAAATAATGGGAACGTCGGCGGAAACGACAGCGCCAATGTTAATGCAAATGCAGTGACAAAACAAAAAACGATGAGCCCCTCTGACGATATTTGTACAGCTTGTTGGCTTCAAACAAACGAAATTACTTATTTGATTATTAACGGAAAAGTTATTTTTGAATATAACTCTTACTCAGAGGGTCTCTCAAACTACAGCTGATCTTGGCTAAACGTTTAAATTATGCACAAAAACATTGCAGTTTTGAAGATAATAGAAAAAAGTGCGAAATCGAAATAGGTTGTTTTGTCAAAAGTCCCAATATATGTACGTATGTATGTATGTATATAAATAAAGCAGTACCTTTGTAAGTACGCAATTAAGCGAATATTTCTAGATACACAATTATGCGCAGTTGTGGGCATAGAAATAGCAATGTCTAGTTTGTATTGGCTATAATGGTTGACATAAGTAGTTGGTTTTTTGATTTTAAACTTTAAACCCTTTTTACTTACATTTTTTTTTACTATTTATTCCCAAAATAAATTAAATTTGTATGATTTGGGAAATGAAATGAATGTCTAACATCCCCCTCCTCCAACTTTGTCGATATATCGTGGAGAGCTTTGAATCTCTAGAACCTCATTTGTATTGAACCTCGATCACGTTTACAGTGGTATGCCTAAGTGTTTCCCTAGTAACTGGCTGTTTTTCGCCCTTGCAACCAAATCAATTATACTATTTTATCTTGGTTTTTTGTTTTTGTTCCGACAAGCTATAAGACGGCATTCTAAGTTGGGAACGAATTTCTATCATCGCTTATCAAACTTAGTTTAGAAACAAAGAAGTTTTGGCATTATTTATTGATAACTTTTATATTTATAAACCAAAAGACTTACAATCACAAAAAAGATAGGTTTGGTCCAAAAATAAACTTAACTTATATACAGCATTACAATGCAGGGTCCGCAAATAATCGTTTTTGATATTTTCAGATCAAAAAATCATTGGCAAGAATTCGTTCAAAAGAAAACTCTAATATTTCGATCTAACCCTTATACCATATGCTTTTCAAATTTGACGCTATCCTTATTTAGCAGACTTTTTTTTTTATATCACTGAATAACCGCTATTTTGTTTTTTTTTTTATTTTTTAGATAAAAAAAATAATCGTTATTCTTAGATTTTCATTTTTTCGATCAAGAACGGTTATTTTGTGATTTTTTCCCGCGCAACATAATTGTTAAACTTTGATTTTTGAAATTTTTGCGATCATATTTAATCGATATTTCGTTAATTTAATTTTTTTGTTTTTAAATTTTCGATAAATATTACCGCTATTTTTGTATTTCAAATTTTGCCAATCATAATAAATGCAAACAAATTTGCGGCAATGACAATAATTTGTTTCATGGTCGAAAAAAATATCACAAAATTATAACGTCAAGAATAACAATTATTTTTGATCAAAAAAAAAAAAAATAAAGATAAAAAAATCGATAAGATATGATAAATCCAAGGACAACGACTATTTTTGATCGAAATATTAAATATTAAAAAAAAAAACGATCAGATTTGATCGCAAAAAATTAAAACTAAAAAATTTCTATCAACTTAAAAAAAATAAAAATCCAAGAATAACGATTATGGTTGATCGAAAAAATAAAAACCACAAAAGAACGATTGAATCATGATTTTTGCAATAAAAATTATAACCGATTGCCTTGTGCTATGCCAATAAGTTCGTTCGATCGCGTTATCACTTACAGGGTCTGAATTTTTTGATTTTCTTTTCTGGCACCAAACCTACCGAACTTGTAAATATGAGCCACTACGATTCATAAATTTACAATACCTTGACTACGGCAATTTTACTAAGCCTAAGTAATGTGGAGCCCATGCAGAATCCATAGCCAAAATTTCAAAAAAAAAAAAAAACTACAGCCGTTCTCGAGCTTTGCGAACAGATAGCTTTTAAAATAAATATATATTTTATACGTAGATATTTTGCGTAATGTACATTGTATAAATAAATGGCAACCCTGCGCAAAAATATACTAGGACTTCAATTGTATCTAACATCTTGCCCTTACTGTTTTATATATTTGAGACTGAATACTTATGGCGCAGGGCCGCACTCTTCCTCTCCAATCAAAATGTAACAACAAATGACGAAATTTGTTTCAAGTTTTCAAACTTTTTAATCAGAATTTTTAGAAGCTTTTTTTCAAATTGCATGCCCAGAAATGTCTAAAACTTCTGATTAAAAAATCTGAAAACTTGCTGTATTTTGTATAAAGTTTGACACCTTGGTTTACATGGCTGATGGGTTTTAATTTAAAAAATTACAAAAAACATTGCGAATATTGATCAAAAATTACTACGTACTTAACTTTGTGCTATGTAAGTTTAAAATTTTAGCTGCTAATTATTTGCACTCAACTGTATGTATGTAAATCTGCATGTGCCAAAGCAATTATTTAATTTATTTAGACATTTAGTTTTTACAATTTTTCCCAAAATCATATTTTGGTTATACAATTTTTTTTTTGTTGTAGCTGCTACTTGTAGTTATGTATGTATGTATATAGTGATCGTATGCACATACATATTTATACATATATGCTACAATATTTGTACGTATGTCGAACGGAAGACTGGCGAAAATCGTTTGACGTCACGTACAAAAAAAACAACGCAAAAAAAAAGAAAAAAATATAAGTAGAAGAAGAGGAAGAGAAAGACACAACAGAGAGATGAACAGAAATTTATTACACATGTTAAGGGACGTGGCGTAACATAAATATATTAACATGAGTACGCAAAAGAAAAGGAATGACAAAATATATGTATGCATACATACATACATACAAAATATAATACATACATAAATAAACATTGCTAAGTAGTATTTAATTATTTTTATTTTACTTGCAAATATGAATATACTATATACTCGTAAGTATTTTTGTATACCTACTGGTTAATATCAAATAAATGAAACTCGCGATTTAAGTCACATATGGATGGATTTAGATATTATCAAAACTACCAGATGCATTCATACAAATATATTTATATATGCAGATATATTTGGAAATTTGACAAACCTACAAAAACTACAATATATCGCACACATTCTACAAAAGCGAAATAACTCAAAATTCATAAATTTTGCAGTTCAATGATTTATCTTCCATCAAAAGCTGCATCGATTTTTTGTTCCTAAAACAAATAAATCGTAAAATTACTGAGAACCAAAATCATTGCAATTTTTCTGTCATAGAACGTTATACCATGTCCACACGACAATGTTTTCAATATCAAGCATGGCATGTTTTAATAAGATGTTTTCAATATTAAACATGACCGGCCAGACAGTATTACTTTTTACTAACTGGTTTTCGATGACATTTCTCTATTTATTTACCCCTTTTACTCTAAGGAAATCCGGTAACCGAAAGTCCACCAGAGCTTCAAAATAAAAGTTAGGCTCTGTGCACACCGGGAAGTGCCGGAGTCATAACCCACTGGTTTTCGTTGTCGTGTGGTCTTGGTATTAGTTTATTGCAAAGCGAAGTAAGAGTCAATCAGACTCAAATAGAATAGATTTTGTTACACACTGATTTTTCATTTACAATAATATCTTATTAAAATTATTTTATTTTTTATTAATTTCAATGTGAATAATGCTATCATGCTCATAATGCTTAAAATTAATGAAACTTAAGAAAAATTTTATTTTCCAACCGCAATTTTCGAGTGAAACTACCTTCTTTTTAAAATGTTAAGATGAGATTTTAAGATTTATTTTACTCGCTCTATTGCTGTCTGTATGACACAAATTTTGGGATCGAGTTCTCGTTACCTGTAGCTTGAAATTTGCAGCATAGATCAGATCTTGATATCAAAGAGATGTACTGTAAAAATTTAGAAGTTCAAATATTTGTACAATCCGCATTTATCGTTCGATTTATTTAAAATCATTGTCAATATTACGGAAATGAGTGCACAAAAAAACATCCGCTAGGTGGCGAAAGAACGCAGCTTTTGGTAAACCCTAGATATATGGTCAATTTTTTTTTTACTTCAAAACATGTATGTATTACTATTAAACTTCGTAAAATTGCATATATGTATGTTCGGCATCGGTTGAAATTCAAAACATATATTGTTATTATTAAAGAAGTAAATGTTCTCAAAATGTACCCACTAGGTGTCGCAGGAGTGCCGATATTCGCAAAAGTCGCATTTATGGTCCAATTTGTTTGAAATTTAAAACGCATATAAATATACACCGATAGCACAATTAAAAACTCAACAAACTTTAAAAAAGATTTTCCAATTTTTAATCCGAAAATTCGGTAGGCAGTTTTATAGCAGTTTTAGCCCAGTAAATTGTTTTTTACTGACGGTGTCACGCCTTTACTCCCATACAAAAAAATTATCAAAAATCAAATGAAATTTTCAGCAACTTGATACTTTTATTTGTACTAGAATTTAATGTTCGAGATGGGGTGAAAAATATGAGGGCCGGCAAAAGGTTAGCGTAAAAACGCCGATCGTTGAGATTTATCTAACCAGAAAATATACCACCAGCTCGCTTCTTTACTTAAATTTCTCTTGCACGTAAGCAAGCTATTTATTTATTAGCTGAAAGTAATAAATATATACATACATATGTATATATGTAATGAGATTTTTCAAAAAAATGCTTAATAAAAACTTTGTTGTTTTTTGTAAGAATTGGAGACTTAAACTTTTATATCGCTCAGCTACATATTTTAGCCATTTTTGCCCGTTTTTTTTTGAGCACCTTGAGCCGACACATGATACATTAATATCCCAGCTGGGGCTTTATTTTTGGATAGATACACCTTCAGAAAATACTAGCGATCAAAGAACGACCGAACTTCGGCTACGGCTTCGGCCATTTTCAGCCAATAAAGTTCGGTGCTGTTTTGATCGGGTCGGCTTCGGCCAAAAAAAAAGCCGAATTTCGGTCGACCGCTTGCAAATTTGTATTAGTACAAAAATGATGTAAAATTTTATTTTTAATATGTTTCGAATAAACCTTTCGAATTTATATGATAGCAATATAATTTGCAGTGATAATATGAACAGAAATTATTCATTCCAAATTTGACCCTTTTTTCTCATCTGCTGCCAAAAAATATCGAAATTTTTTAATGCTTTTTGAAGTCCATATTTTTTTTTTACTGAAAACAACTTTTTTAAATTGATGTAATTTAAATTAATCCATACATTTTTTTTTAACGATTACAAAAAGAAAATTGAAAAAACTCCTTGATTATTCATTATTTTGGTCCTTAAAAATGTTCATTGCGGCACCGGTTCAGCTTCGGCGGAAAGTGGTCGGTTCGGTTTGGCCCTAAAAATCGCTGATCGATCGTTCTCTACTAATGATAGATATATGTACATATGTAGGTGTAGAAGTTTGCACTACGAACTTCAAAATCTATTAAACCCAAATACTATTGATACTCGTTCCATCTTCGGTTGGCTTAAAATTGTCGCACATTGTAGTTTATGAAGCTCATATTGTAAGTTTGTCTCAACCGCTTCTTATGAAAATCATCACAACGAACTGCATAAGTGCTTTCCGATTTTGCTGTCATATTTAGACTTAACGCACTTTTGCAGAAAACGTGTCCGATGGGTATGTAGTTGTTGCAATTATCAACGATTTTCATTTCAAAATTTATTGTTCTGCGCGTTAGCGTATAGTTTATGCGACTAGTAAATAATTTAAGTCACCCAGCAGCAGCAGCAACAACAACAACAACAACAACAACAACAACAAAAATAGCCCACATCAATGCGTGTTATCAAATCGCAAAAATTTTGGGATTTTTTCACACATTCGGTAAGTGAATATTTGCCAAGAGCAGAGCGAACGAGGGACGTAATATTATTATTTGTTAACACGTTTTAGCCAACTGTGCCAACATACTTTGGAAATATCGCACGTCCTTCACATCCCCTCTGCTACAACCGATGATGTCGACTATACATTGGTATTGGTGTATTGAAATTAGATGAACACAAAAAGTAAAACCCTTTACATTACCCTGCGCACCCCGGTCAGGCAAGGCATAGTTATCTATTTATGTATTGTATGTTTCTACAGTGCGGTTCTTATCTTTACAGTGAACACACACACACACACACACACGTGCACACCGGCATAGCAAAAAGTTGGCTCTCCCCGGCCCTACTTGCACGCGCTTACCCCTTCCCTTGGACGCAGGCACATTCACAGGTTCAATTAAACATTTTCGCTTCATAATGACGTTCGTTGGTGGGTTTTTGAGAATGTTTTTTTTTTTTGGGTGTATGTATGTATGTATATTTGTTTGTCTGCCTCCACCACCACCCACTCGTTTGCTTACTTTCTAGAACAAACATACACACATACACACATTTATGTCGATATGTAGATATGTATGTACGTGGTGTGGCGGTGTGGCCGCTTACAGATGTCGCAGTGTTTTTTTTTTAGTTTTTGTTGTTACTTTTGCCGGCACCTTTTTTTTGGTTTTGCTTGTTTATAATTGTTTTTGTTATTTTGCTCTCGTTACCTAAAATATTTTTTATTACCTGTATGTGTTTCGTTGTTTAAAATTTATTTGTATTATTGGTTCGTCGCAGTTGCGTATTTTTCTCCCATCTATTCGATTGACTTTCGTTCACTCTCACTCGCACTCTATATCTCTCTCTTTCTTTCTCTCTCTCTCAATCCAGCGCTTTTTTCGAATCACCTACTTTTTCCCCCTCTCGATATGTTTTTCGTAATTTCTTAATTTACTTTACAAATTTTTCAAATATGAGTTGTCGACGATTTTAAGCCCTTTGGGAAAGCAAATTAAAGATCGACCATTCGAAAGTTTTATGTACGACATATAATGAAAAAAGTGACCAAGAATGATAGAATACCAAATTGCGCTGATTAATCTGAAATCCGGGAAAGTCACTTGGCTGCGACGTCACACCTGCTCTACCATTGCAGAAAACTGAGAGGAAAGACGCTTTTATATAGGTTAGAAAGAATACACACGATTTAGAAAATGCATACATAGATGGTTTTTGTAAAGAAAATTTCTTGTAACGTAGCTGATTCTGTTAAAATTTTCAAGAGAGTGCTAGCGGTACCACAATCTGCGCCAACTTCTGTATTCTTTTCACCATTTGTGTCGCTACTGTGACAAAGCATGCTCTTCTTCTTCTTATAATAATAATGACAATGACAACTGTTCCTCTCAGCGTCGTCAATTAGAGGAAATTATTGTCTATTGCAAATATTAAAAATTCTAAATCTAAATACTTAATTTTCATTAGCAAGTATGTATTTAAAATCGTAAAATTTTTCATTGCATATTTTTATAATTCTCTTAATGATCGTTTAATATTACAATGAAATGGTAAAGTTGTTTAATCTGTTATTATTGCTGGAGTTATAATAAAAAAACAGTTCAAACTTGGACACATTCATCGGAAAAATTTCAATAAAAAAAGTACATTACTTATATGGACCACCCTGCAACTAGTAAAACTAGTACCAAGTTATTTATTTAAGAGTTTTATTTAATTTTGTATTTGTGGAAAAAAAATAATAAGTGAGGAAATTTGTATCCGCCAAAAAAAAGGATATTTGAAAAAACTAAAAACTATATATAGAACATATATCTTAGTATGTATGTTTCTTTTTTAATATTTGTAAGCGTTATGTGGCGACTTCGTTACGCGATATCAATACGCGATCGTTACGCAAAAGGCAATTTAAAATGCAATTATACTTAAGGACAGATGTTTAGTGGAAAATGTAATCATGAGGATACATTTTTTTTTGCGTTAGTTAGAGATGTTTATTGTAAAAAAAAGGGTTTAATGAAGCAACTTTATAGTAACTCTAGTTTGACTTGTTACAGAATTCAAAACATCGTAGACAAGTCTCTGATCATTATAAAGGCAAAAAGCTAGTAGTCGCGCTGCAAACCAAAACCATGACAGACGAGCAGGGTTAATTTGCATTAATTCGCAAAAATGCACATTTATATTTCACTATAACAGACGATAACCTTCTGCATTTACACCAATGTCAGACAAAACCCAACTCACGCACACAAATAAAGTTTGTTTTGTTGAAGGCACAATAAGGTTGCTGTAGATTTTTTTATCATTATCTTACTAATTTTATTGTTCGAAAAAAATTTTATACCTATACTTTAAATAACAATTAAAATAGTATCTAACGAAGTTTGCTAATTTTTATTTAATTTTCTTTACTTTCAGGTAAGCACACTATAGTCCTTAAAAATGTTTAAGTGAACAAACTCTAGCAAAAATGTGCCGTACGTAAGTAAAACAACAATAATAACAATGATTGCGTGTACAGGATAATTAGCTCAATTTTGTTTAAGGAGAATTTGGAATGGCAACTCTAATTTTGCTTCCCAGAAGTAAATGGAAATAGATCCAAAAAAAGTAAGGGGCAATAGGGAAGGTGTTGCCTGGCAGCGTTAACTATATATAGAAATGTATGCGTGTATATACATATGTATGTGTATTAGGGTGCCCCGAAAATAGGTTTTTTTTTTAGAATTCATTATGCTCTAAAAAAAACTCTACGACAGATAACAATTTTCAGTCAATATCTGAGGCTCGCCCAATTCCATCAATGTTCAAAGTGTTCAATACATTTTTTTCATAGCTTACTTCGAACACAAATTTCATTCTCTACAAAAAACATCCTTACACCAAATTGTGGATACTAATTTTTTGGAGGTAATTGTAATTTGAGTTAAAGAAATTCAGTTTTTTAATAGTTTCTGATGATAATTGCGATTTTTATTAAAAAGTCGGTATATCTGTCCATGAACCAATGATTTATGGGTCAAAAATAATCAACACATAACTAAATATATAAAAAATTCAATTCCTCACACAAAATAAAAAATTTGTTTTGAAGACTTTGACTTTTGTTTGAGTTGGGCTAACCCAAGATATTAACCGAAAATTTGAATTTTTCACGCAGATTATTTTTACGGCATAATGAAATCAAATTGTGTCTATTAGCAAAAAAAAATTCTATTAATAAAACGGATTTCCAGTCCAAACTATATACAATTTATGTTTCATTAAGTTTCATTTATAAAAAATTATTTTTAATAATTTAAATAAAAACTTATTTTTCATTGTTTTTAATAATTTTGTATATATGTACATAGTTGTATTTTTTGCTCCGAAAATTTTTTAGTTTTATTTTTTTTTTTTTTGCTCCGAAAATAAAAGTTGTTTTTTAAATTTTATTTATTATTTATAAAATTATAAAACTGATGAAGCAACTTTTATTTTCTAAGCAAAAAAATTGACTCACACATAATTTTTATTTTCAAAACAAAAAATAAATAAAAAAATAAATAATTTCTTCTTCTTTCTAATTTCAAACCGACCCTAGAGTTTTTTTGCGTTATTAGCAAGGTTTTTCACGATTAATTTTTTCACTAATTTTATATATGTATGTAAAACTATGATACATACTGTAACAAAACTGATGCTAATTAATATTTCAAACTTTATACACAATTTATAAAAACTTAAAAAAATTTCATTAAAATTTTTGAATTTTTTAGTTGTATGTTTAAACATTTTTTGGGTCTATTTAATTTTTGATTTATATATTTTTGGAAATTTCACATTCCACCGGTTTTGCTCGCCAGTGTATGTGTAGGAAAAAGGGGTGTTGCGAAAATAGGATATGTACAAGGATAGTGGTATCGATCCCATTGGACTATACATACAATAATATACATTGACTGCGAGATTTCCGCCCATATATGAAGCAAAATGCACACAACTAGTTACAACCTATTTATGGCGCATCACCGTCATCCATAATTTTGCCTTCCCTTTTTTCATTGTTCATATCCCTGTGACCATTCATCCACCTATAGTTACGCCCACACAGTGTTTCTTTTTCAACTAGCACTTGTATTTTTTTGTTGTATTTCATTGCATTTCACTTGAACTCAGTTATGTAGAATTTTACTAGTCAAGTAAAATTTCAAGACCATATTCGTTTTAAAAAATACTTTTTTTTTATATTTTTCACACTAAAACGAGTATATTATATCTGGGTATGTGCCCACTCTATTTAATATACCTGTCACCATTGTTGTTGTTATATTTCTCACTTGTTTGTCTATTCTAAATTTAGGTCACGCTAAACATGCTGACAAATACAAAGTGTCATTGTAAATAATTGCAAATTCATTTTCTTTTTTCCTTTCGTTTTGTTGTTCAAATTTTCTTCGTCTTATTTTTACCTTAGCTTTCAAAATTTGTTCTTGCTCTCACCTTTAAGCGCTAAATAAACTTCCAGAAATACTTATAGATGTTTATATTTTATAAAAAAAAAAATGTCGCGCATTTTTTCTAAGCTTCTTTTTTGCAACTCTGTTGGCCAATTTGCCAGCCACAGTTCAACTTGAAGTTTAAATAGTTGTTCAAATTTGATGCCTTTAAAGTTGAATAATTTTTGAATTTCACCAATAGTTATTGAACGGCATAAAAAGTACAGTTAAGAACAATTATGAACTTTGACTGAATCACACCGCCCAACCTTTATGCCTTTCACGAAAAATCACGTATACGCCTACGCTCACTCGATTTATCGAATGATTGCGGCTTTTGTCTAGCTTGTGATGCTTAATTTTTGCACATCTACAGATTTGTAAAAGTAATTACGTTATTTATGAACCATGTGTTTTGTTGGCTAATCTCATGGCAACTTGTGCTTTCCTTCATTCAGGTGGATGAAAATAATTTCTGACTGAAAGCTGTCACTATTAGCTGTGACAGAGAAATGAAAGGTTATTCGAAATTTGTTAAAATGAGTAATAGGCGTATACGATTTTTTTACTTTAAAATTTGTGGCTGTTTAATATAAATTATATTTTTTATTTAAAATTTTATTACCAATATCCTCTTAAAAACTGCTTGTCATTCGGAATTGGTGTAACTTAAACCGACTCCAGAAAAAATGCAAAATATATGCATTAGATCACGGAGATCGAAGCTTCACTTCCCCAACTGAAGTATTTGACTCGGTTTTAAACTACAACGATATTCCTGTCTTAACGGATAGCTCAGAAGTTGATATAGCACAGAATCTGGAGTTTTCTCTCAGCAACTTTCATTGAGGGAAGCTTAGAGATTTCCAAATTACTGTTCCAAGCTGAGATATTTGCAATCGATATTGATATAGAGGCACAATTGGTAGGCATGATGAACGTTACTCCTTCAAAGCTTGCCATTGCTGTAGACAGTCAACTAGGCTTTAGCCTCGATAACGACCAACTTGTGTTTATTCGAAACTGCCGGGGATCGCTGCAATCTCTTTGGCAGCACGCTCTCATCCTATATTGGGTACCGGGCCACGGTAGCGTCTCGATAAACGACGAAGCGAACGAGTATGCGATAAGAGAAGCTAAGACAACACTGAGTGAACTCGGCTCGAGCTTAGATCCGCCACAGGCGGGATAGCGCGTTCACTTCGGTCATCACTCACTGAAAATGGAACACGGAGTCTGTGAGATTCTCCAAATCGAATGTAAAGCACATGGCCGTCAGGATTTTGCTCAGGAAGCTCTATGGATAAGGATGAGCTAGAATTCATTAAACACTTTCTGTGCAAGGGTCCTGTACTACATGAAATGAGCTTCAGATTCAGAAGTCGTCTCTAAAGTTAGTAGCATTTTTTTTTTACATAATTGTCAATGGAATATTTACCAAAAATAGCTGCAACTAACTTAAGGGTAACCTTTCTCTCGGCTATTACTGCTGGGCATTGCTTTTAGCTGTATTAAGCTTATTAGATTTGAACCAAGCCCAACCATAAATGTGGAGTTTCGCTTACAGAACTATCTAATGGATATTTTTTATATGTACATAGGTATGTATATTGTTTTTGCAAATACATATATGTATAATTTAAATATCGTCTAACTCGGCCCATTAATATCTAGTGGATCTACTTTTCATAAAAGTACTTCTCGTAGCACCCCCATTATCCGTTTGTAATTTCATCAAAATCGGATCAAAAACAGAGATGTGCTGAATAACTTGCTTCTAGCGGCACCTAGCCCATTCATTTTCATAAAAGTATTTTGTAATGAAACAGTCCATACCTTTTTTAAATATCATCAATATCGGACCACAAATACCGATTTTCTGAATATCTCGACTCATGCGCCACCTAGCGAATCGTACAGTTTGGTATCTATATTTTAAAATTTTATATAGCTTGTGCATAATTAAATTCAATTCGACTTCTTTGAACAGGTGGCAACCCTTATAAAGTTAGCTATGAACCTTCTTGCCGAGACGAATCGTTTGACAACTAATTTTTTTCAATTTTATATAAATCGTGTTAATCAAATTAAATTCGACTTTTCAAAGAGGTGGCAATCCTTCCCAAAATTGTGATAGCAAACTTCTCCAGGCGAACCGTTGACAGCACAATTTTAACATTTCATATAACTCGTGTATAACTTAATTAATTTCCGCTTTTTAAGCAGGTGGCAACCCTGTTCAAAATACAGCTATCTATAAATCTTCTCATCAGCGAAACGAACCGTTTGATGGTCGCGTTTTAATATTTTATATACTTGTGTATAATTTAGTAAAATTTGGCGTTTAAAACGGGTGGCATCCCTCCCCAAAATAAATGTATGGACCTTCTTCTTCATATAGTAACTTGTAATTCAATTGAATTCGACTTCGCAAATAAGTGGCAACCCTTATAAAAGTTAGCTATGTATAATCCTTTTTTCTGAGACGAACCACTCGACACCAATATTTTAATATTTCATATAACTTGGGTATAATTTAAATAAATTTGATTTTTAAACAGGTGGTAACTCTCTTTATGCTATAAGCCTTCCCCTCAGCAAAGCGAATAGTTTGGTGCCCATATTTTAATATTTCATATACATACGTCTGTATAATTTAATAAAATTCGGGTTTTCAAACAGGTGGCATCCTTCTCAAAAATATATACATATGTATATGAACCTTCTCCTAGCCGAGACGTACCGTTTGACAACCATATTTTGATATTTCACGTAACCTGAAATTTAATAAAGAATCGATGTTTCAATTAGGTGGCAACCCTCTTCCAAGCATAAAATATACTTTACCACCTAAATATTCTCAAATCTACCAAATATTCATACAAAATTTCAAAAAAAAAAAAATGGTAGAGTTGTTTCGGGTGAGTTCGACCACAAACACCATGACACGAGATTTTGTATATACAAGAAGTTGAAATACCGCTCGTCGTCAGCACAACAATTCATTGGATCTTAAAAAGCCATATATTCTACACCTTAATCCAATTTCCTCAACAAATAAGTAACCCTTTCATTCCCTCAATCGCAGTCTATCGCGGAAATTCGCAAATTTAATCAACACAAGTGACGTCTTTAAGCGTTGACGAAAATTAGCGCGTTTAATTGCCGCAAATGCTACAACAACAACAAGTAATAGACAAACACAACTGAGCTATAATATAAACACTACATGCAAACAGCCACACTCACACATACGCAGCATACATTCACAAATGCAAATCACTTGCCACGATTCTATAGCGACAATTAGACGCATCATACTGCGCTTTTACAGCGCACCACTGCCGCAACACCCACCACAGAACTCCCTCCCCCCTATCACTAATTTTTTGCTAGACAGTCAATGTGCCGCCTTCGTCGCCACTAAATGACAACTAACAACCGCCAGCGGGTGTTGAACATTTATTACTCATAATTTCAATATTTGTACAACTCGCTATATGAACACAAATTGCAATTCGTTATTGCTGTGTTGTTGTTATTGTAAATTTACGTACGCGTAGGCGTAGTAGCATGAATCTGTTGCAACGGTGCTGTTGCATGGCACACAAATAGTCAGCCAAAAATCTGAGAAATCGCCAACGCAACCGACACACGACGGCCCAGCTGCCTAACTGCAAGTCTGCCTGCCTGCTATCTCCTCCCCCTTATCGCACACCGCGCACACTGGCACGCATGCATGGGACGTACGGCAGAGTGGGTCAACGCATCGAAGTGGCAGCCGTCAGCTATTCATTACAAATTATTGCATTGCGCTTTTTAGGCAAGTGTGCGGGGAGGGGGGAGGGTGGCAGTGTTTGTGTTGTTGGAGTAGGTGCTGCAATGTTTCACTTGTTCTTGTTCTGTTTTTGTTGATGTTGCTGACAAATCGCGGCCTTTGCGATGGCTTGCTGCTCTAGTGTTGCTAATTATTTGCAATTAGCTTTCATTCACTCCACAATTGTGCAGGTGATGACGGGCCCGAGTAGTACGCGTCGTATGAGTAACTAACCTCACACACAACCAAACGCATTCCATGCTTGCTCTGAAACATTTATCTTATCAAATTAGTAGAAGATTACTGAGTATCCGAATAGTGCCTGTGTGCATGTGTGCGTGTGTGTGTATGTGCGTGTAAGACATCAAATTTCTTAATAACCTGTTTGCGAACGCAGTACTTGTAGTTGTTTTAGTTTTACACTACATATGTATGTACATAAACTCTGTGAATTATGAAGGAGCATTAAAAATTGTAGTTGATTAAAATCAGCTCTAAGAGGGTATATGTAAATAAATATGTATATTAAAATAGCAAAAAGTTAAATCACATTAATAATCAGTTAATATACTGCGCATGAATTACAATTAGTGATACAAAAAATATCAACAAAAAAAATACATAATAATACAACCTCGAAAAATCGAGAAATACCTACACACTATAATTGCACTTCGATTTTACTAGTCTGAATATTTTCCATCGCTCTCACTATAACTATCGATCTTCTTGCAGTTATCAATTTTGTTGTGAGTATTTCTATCGTTATCGATGTCATTAAAAAGTTTGCTATCAACATAAATTTTCGCAGTTGGCCGTCGGAGCCGAGTATTATAGTACATTTATTTACCCAAAATGACTTATCTTATGAGAGTGGCATGTAACTGAAATCTCTCTACCGTAAAATTTATATGTTGGAGGAGAGTAGACATATGAAATCTTCGCGATTTTTATTTTTTCCGCAGGTCAGCTGATTGCCCTCTCTCTCTCTCTCTCTCTCTCGCACACTGTACAATAACAGGACTGCCATTACGCATCTTTATTATGAAATACGGTGATTGAAGTTTGAGCACAAGCACATAATATGTAGATATATGTATTTGTCGATGGCAACAGTGGATTCTGTTTTCAACTTTCTAGTCAGCGGCATGATACAAAAAAGAAGTTAATACCATTTCGCTTTTTTACGATTAAAAATCTGAATATTGGCAGATTCCCAGATTTAAACATTTGGCAAAGCGTTGTTCCATCGGATATTTGTAGGAAACATATATTGGGCATTAAATTATAAAACGGAGAGGTTGACGTAATTCGAAAATTTAGTTTTATTTTAAAAATTAATTAATTATTTGAGATGTTTTTTATAAAACTTTTAAAAGGTTAAGAATGTTTTGTTGACTTTTCCGAGTTTTTTTTTTTAAGATTAGTTGCAAAATTTGTTTAGTTATTGTACAATTCAGTTACAGAAAATTTTTGAATAAAATAATTTTTTACATTCAATATTTAAACTGCAAAATAATATTATTAATATTTTATTCGTATCTACTGTTGTGCAATATTTTTTTTTATTCTTTCCTGACATTTCCAATTTAATTTTTTGTGTCTGATTATTAAAGCACCGGATCTGAAAGAAAGTCCTACCCAAAAACCCGTGTTAGATGTTACTCATTTAAATTAAGGTTTGTATATAATAATATATTTTGCATATATGTAATTAGGATCGGCGGTTAATAGATACCAATTAATTTTGGCAGACGTTCTATTACCAGTTACAAATAAACCTTTAAAACTCAGATTTTCGTTCATACAAATAGACCTCCTTCAGAAAGTAAATTAGCGACGTAAAATTCGCATACAAAACATCGTTTATCGCTTAAAACATTATTGACATTTTAACACTGCACTTCGGCCGTTCACAGAATGTGCTTATAATATTTAGTTGCTTTGGGTAAGGAACATTCCGTACTAGGATTTGAAAGAACCGAAAGACGCCTTCTATTTAGGCTACTATAAAACAAACAGCAAATTTTTTATTTTTGCTTTTATTTTTTAATTTCAAACACACGAAACAAATAAAACAAATTTCGACTACAGATGGTAGCACAAAATGTCATAAACTGTGTCAATTGACAGGTAGTTAAATAATATGGCATCCAAAATGTGACAATGGAATTACTTTTTATTGTATCATAGTCAGAGTCGTGAGTTGTTTACTTTTTTGTTTCTTCGTACGTCAGTATCCGTTTGTGTACACGATAATAGGGCGGTTGCACGCCGACAGATGATACGACCCCCGTATCTTACCTGAGCGTTATGTAAATGAAAACTAGCCAACTTGGTGTCAAGATTTTCAATAGGAGAGAAGTAGACGCAGATCTCGAGAAAATTGCATGCATTCTGTAGAAACTTATGTAGCTGATTGCTATCTCTCTCTTTCCATATTTCGGCAGAGTTGCCAGTTGGTATCTAACTGCTTAAACAATAAACTAAAAAATATAAGCAATGTTCTTGAAATAATAAAAAATTAACGCTAAACATATTAGATTACTAGCCGGCCCGACGAGCGTCGCTACAGCCTACTAATACAAGTTCTGAGTTTGAATAAAACGGAGCTCGAAATACGGGGTTGAGAGATATTCGTCGCCAGCACCACCTATAGTTTAAATTTTCCAAAAAATATATTTATATATGTATGTGGCTAATATATATCCCGAATTTGAGTTAAATCGTACTGTGAATACCACTATTTAGAAATATATCGATTTCAACGCCACCTATCGGAATTTTGTTTGCCATTTCCACAATAGACACATTTTATGAGTACAAGCTCAATGAATCGATTTTAGTTTTCGGGATATCTATGTAACAAAAAAATTTGATTAAAGATTTTTTAATTAAAACTTAATATGGGACCTCCGAACCGGTTATGTTAAACGTTTAACGCCACGATGAAGTAAGTTTAACAAAATTAAATTCAAATCAAATATTGAGCTATGGGTGTCAAACGAAAGAGCTTCATTTCAAAATAATTTTCGAAAAGGATTGCCGCCTGTTTAAAGAGATGAATTAAGTTGAATTTTAGATTGACTTAAAACGAAGGAGCTTTAAGTTGGCTTCATTATTCAAATATTTTTTTTAAGAGTTGACACAGGTTTAAAAAATCAAATCCAATTAAATTGAACTTAATGAAATTTTACAATATGGGTATCAAACCAAAATAAATTTAAGAAATCTGTATTTAAAATATATCCTTGAGGGAGTTGCCACCTGTTTAGTAGATTAAAAACAAATTAATAAATAAATAAAATATTGCTTACTGTCGTACTGTCGAACGAAAAAAAGTTTATTAAAGCTTAGTAGAAAATTTTTTTTACTAAGGTTGCCAGATGTTTTGAAAAATAAACACAAACACATCTAGGTCACGCTATAATTGAACCCCTTTCCAATTTTTTTCCGGTGCTGTCAACTTTGGTAAGGTTTGATGTGGACACAAATTTACCAAAATTTAATAAAAAAAAAGAAAAGGAACGTTTAAATTCTTTGGAGTAAGCTTATTAAATCATTGCTAATTGTTCAAACATTTCTTAAAGGACAATCAATGAAATTCATGTAGTGCCGATATCAGGTTATCGAATATTTTTAATTAGACACTTTTGGGTACTCGATTCTTTCAGAGCGATACTTTGATTGAGCACCATATCGATACTATCGGCCCGATATCATCGTGTCCCCAATCGTCCCCAGGCAGTGCAAACCTCCGAATGTGTTTCTGCCAAGAAAAAATGGAAAAGACAAATTTTAGGAGAAGTTCGGCCAAGAATATGACGTAAGCGCCAAATTATTATTATTATTTTAATTATTATTAATCGTACATGAAGTCACCTCAGTTCATCGGTCGGTTGAGAATTACAAGGGTACTATGAAGTAATACGAGAAATTCGTAACATTACTTCAATTTACAAAAGTGATATTTCCAAGTAAAAGTTAATAAAGCTATACAAAAAATAGTAGGTTGAGCAAAGATCGCAAAGAACGGCAATAAAAAAAGTAATAAAAGTAAAGTAATTTACAAAATTTTCTAAACATTGTGAACAGTAACATGCGCGGAAAGTACTAAAGGTACTAATAAGCCAAATATGACCAATGAAAGGCGATACAAACAATTTTTACAAATCTACACACACACACACATACAAAACATTCAAATGACTATTACTCACTTAAATTGACATGGAGTGGCCGGCCGATCACTTGCGGGCATAAAGTGCAAATTTTTAGTGCTAATAAGGTACTTACATAGGTACAAAAACACACACACACACATGCACGCAAACACTAAGCACTGAGTATAACTCGACGAAAGTGCTTAGATATTTTTTACGTGCTTTCAAAGAACTGTTTTTGTAATTTTTTTCTTGTTGTTCTGAAATCGAATGCTGTTTGTTACCTGTGTAATGAGAAATGTAAGCAAGCAGTCAGTTGAGCAGAAAAAGAAAACTAACGTACCAAAAGCTATTGATACGAAAAATATTGAAGCTGAGCGCAGCGCATAGAAAGCCTAAGGCGTAGGTGTAAAAGGGAATGCCAAATCCAAATGGGTAACACAAATATAACGAACAAAAAACAAACGAAACAAAAAGAAGAATGGTAATAAGGTAAGCGGAAAGCTAAAAGTCGCAATTGGCATTTGCACTACACTCTCACACACACACACACACACACACACATATATACATGTACTACTTACACTTACATGCCCGCCCACCGCTCGCTCACGAGTCAGCGGAGCGAATGTGAAATTGTTGGCTGTAATAGAAATAGCGCATGATGGCAGCGGCAGTTAGGGCTTAGATAAACAAATATGGATGTATGTATGTACATTTGGGCATGTGTGCTTGTATGTACATACATATGTATGTGTGCATGTACGTAGTATTTCGCATAGATTTGTCAGCACCTACAGCTAAATCAATATAACTGTAAATTTTACATTAAGTGCCGCAGTAAAAGCACGAAGCTAAAGGCAAAATGTGCGTACGTACATAAATACGCATTGGATTAGGGTTGTCCTTATTTTTGTATATGGGAAAAAAGTGTTATAGAAAAAAATTTAGCAATTTAATTTTTTTTTTAATTTTACTTCAAATTTTTTTAGTGTTTTTCTTATTTAAAATCATTTGATTACTTAATAATTTATTTAAAGAAATTTATGGGGATTTCGTTTCTACCAAAAAATGTTGCTTTTTCACTGTCCTCTTTTTTTCGTGTTCGAGTCTAAAATAAATGCAAACTGGTGCGAAAATTCTGTGTTCGTTTCTTAAAATACCACATTCACATAAGGCAAAGACTTTGTCAGGGGAGATGGTGCCCCTGAAAATCAGCTCATAGGTTAAAATGAATGTATTATGAAATGCATGTGCGAGACAAGGATAGATACTTCTTACTAATAATATTTGTGACCTTTTTTTTTGAGAAAAAATCTTGTTTTTTTGGTATTTGTATTTAAAGTTGATGATTTTTAAAAAACAAAAATTAAGTCGAATGTCACGTCCAAATAATGTTTTTTTTTTTATAAAATTATTCTAGAAAGTTAAGGTATCTGACGGACAGTTTCTGGAATGCACGATTTAGTTTTTGATGTTTATTTTTCTCTAAAGTTACGCTAGGCGCGCCTGTCGTACAATTTCCTTTATTTTTTTATATATTTTTTTTTATTGGGTACTATAATTCATTTTTACTGTTTTTAAGTTTGAAAATTCATTTTTGATGTCTATTTTACTGTCAGACTTATGATAATAATTATATTTAACCGTTGAGTTTTAAAAATTTTTTAAGTTATCGACATTAGTTACTTTGAAACTTATATTATAAATGGCTTTTCAAATGAGAACAATTTTTTGAATCAACAATAACAATTATTTTGAGACTTACATATATTATAAAAATCTGTTCAGATACCCAACACAGTACCACACTAGAAGTGATCCCGAACTGGTCTCGAAATGGTCACGAATTAGCCCCGAACCAGGCCCGACTAAACCCCGAAATGCTCCTAAAAAGTCACGTCCCTCAAGACATACATTTGGTTTTTAACTCATAATTATTAAGAGAAAACTTTTATAACATAAATCTCAAAATAAAACTCTTTGAAGACTTAAAAGTATTTATCTCGCTGATAACGATTATGTAAAGACTTTTGTAATATAAATCTTGGAATAATGATTATAGATTGCTTGGAAAACTTGTGTCTTACTATAACAATTATCGATTAACTTTTACTCTTTTCGCTTATACAAGTTGTGTTTTTATTTTTTTTAACGTTTTTTGTTCACATTCAAAATATGTTGTTATAAAAGTACAAACGATTAGAGCACGCCCAAACTTCGTCTTCGGCTTCTACAATATTCGGCCAATAATGTTCGGTTCGGTTTCAGTTCGGCTTCAGAAAAAAACCCCGAACTTTGGCCGTTCATTTGTAATTTTTTATTCATATAAAATTTTTATAAAAATAATATGATTTTCGCTGGAAAAAATAAAAATTAGCCTTTTTGGCTTTATATGATGACGATATGATTTGCAGTGAAAATACTAAGAGAATTCATTCATACCAAATTGGACACCTTTCCCAATGAACATCTGCTGCCATGAAATTGTGACATTTTTGGATACATTTTCCATGTCATTTTAATTAATGTATGTTGTTTTTTTTTAATATTCATTGATTCACTATTTTAGACCCTGAAAATGGTCGATTTGGCTTCGGTTCAGCTTCAACCGAAATTCGCCAAAGTTTGGTTCGGTTCGTTTAGGCTTTAAAAATCGATGTTCGGTCTTTCTCTACAAATGATTAATTATTATTAATTTTCATCTCCCATTTATAGCAATATTTGTAATTAATTATCAAAATGACGCTACATAGAATTTGTAAATGATTTTTTGTATATACAATTTTAATTTAAAATACACACCTTTTTCTCAAGGACAGAGGTTTCAGGTTTGAAATGGCTAATTTAATATTTCTGACTAAAATATTTGAAATATTTTTTCGTATTTTACTTTCTACAAGACACGAGGGTACTAAGTTTTTATAACTACGAATTACTACAAAGTTAATACATAATTTTTGCTTAAATTTTTAACTTGTTTTAATAGAATTTTTAAATACAAAATTTTACATATTTTTGTAACAAATTTTCGCCACGAGAAGTAGAGGGTGGTCACTAAGTAAATAATGCGTTTTTTTAATATTTATTGGGAACCATTTTCCATCACCATTTTTAGAATTTTCATGAAATTGGTATTTTCAACAATATATGTATTTAGAATTAAGTTCACATCTTTACTAAATGGACATCCCTAGTATATCTAATATGAGTACGCACATTCGTGCTCATAAATATATACTTACATATGTATATCTATCCAGAAGTACTAAAGATGATTGAATGTAATAACAACAGCGCAAAGGCCAGTGGGCGTTAAAAGAGGAGCGTGGCGCGCGGTGTGCGAGCTGAAGCACTACACACGCGTGCAAATAAAACAGCCACTCAAACTACGCACTAACATAAAAATTTATTTGTAAATATATACATCTCTCGTACATATCTACATGAATAGTACATTTTGCATTAGCACCTACACAAAAGGGCGCAAATAACCGTATTGTATGATTGTTGGCATGTTCGAACATTTTTGTAGGCTCATTTTTGGACTTGGAGTACCGGTCGACCTACATACATGGCAGTTGTCGGGTAGTAGACAAGCTTAGGAGCATAGCACGATCGGTATATGTACAAATATTACATACAATTGAACATTGATGCATAATTACCTTTGAAGTTATGTACATACATTAAAAAAAAATATGTAAAATATATTTATTAGATTTATGTAGGTACAAAGCACAATAACCACAGTACAACCTTTTCTGCTTGATTGGCTTGTAGATTTTTAAAACCATATGCAAAGAATCTAAGCGATTAGCTTTCTAAAATGTCATTATAAATAGAAAAAATATAATAAAACAAATTATTTTCTCTCTCAACGCTTATTTCATGTTGTTATCAATTGCCAATTTCAAATATCTTTCACCCTTATTAGATTTTACATCTGACACTGGAAGGCAGATCTACGCTTTTAACCAAATGTAATATTTTATTTTTATTTTACAAATAGCTGAGCATGGCGATCATCGGTACGCTTTAAGAAAAATTGATCGAAAAATAGCACCTGCATTTAATTTAAAATTCTTAAAAAAAAATTATTGTATTTGTCCTAGGTTCTAGCTTGAACCGAAAATAATCCTTATCTTGATTTTTTCGGATCTAAAAATTGTTGCCGAAAATTCGTTAAAAACAAAACTCGAATCTATCGATCTAATGCTTATGTCATATGTTATACAAATCTGACCTTACTTTTATTTAGAATAGTTTTTGTCTTAAATCATTGCATAATCGTTATTATTGGATTTTTATTTATTCGATCAAATTTGAACGGCATTTTTTAATTAAATAATCGTTAATCTTGTACTAACAATTTTTCGATCATATTAAAATTGTCGACGACAACAAAAATTTGTTTTATAATAAAAAAAAAAAAAATCACAAAATATCTATCCAATATGATCGTAAAATTGTATATCCAAGAGTAGCAGTTATTTTTTCACAAAACAATTAAAATCAAATATTACCGATCGAATATGATCGGAAAATTTAAAATGCAAGAATAGCGATTATTTTTGATCGGCAAAATTAAAATTATAAAAAAAAAAACGAATAAACTATAATTTTTTGATCAAAATTATAGCCGTTATTATAACTGATATTTTGACACTAGCTAAAGCCCCATGAAAATGCATTCATTAGTTTCGGCAATTAGTGGGCTCAAAAAGACAGACACAAATTTTAAGATTTGCCCAAAAAATATTTGATTACATTACATGGAGTAGAATAAATATATTTCGAGGTATTACTTTTAAAATCTTCTTCTATTTGCACTCTTTTTTGCGTATCAGTTATCTTTTAGGTAAAAAAGCCAGCTATGTGTTATATGCATAAATTTTTACTTTAAATAGGGTATACCTACCTATTTTTTTAGCACTATAAATTTCAATGGAATAGGATAACTAGGAAAAAATCATTTAGCAATTTAAGAAGATATCTTTCACGTTCCTCAGATCCTCTTATTAGTCAAGTGGGCATTACCTAACATCAAAAAGCGAAAAAAGCATATTTTTTACGAATATTTAGCAAAACGCACAACAAAAATTGTAGCAGAAATTGGACGAAACAGCGATCTATACAATATACACCTGTGATCACGAAAATAGTATCGAAATTTAAAGACAAATTTTGATAATTTTTAATATTTTTTTATAAAAGCGCTGTTAATTTTGTAACAACCATCAAGGAAGTTGAAGTTTCAACATATTTCGAAAATTTATATAAATTCGACACATTAAAATAATTTTCTACCTACTATAAGCTTGCACTTTGAATTTTTCTAAAATCTGGAAAAAAATTTAATTGAAATGAACTTTTTTTTTAATATTTTTTCGAAGTTTTATTGATTTTCTCGAACGTTTGGAGCTTCGACTAACATGAGTGTTTGCTATAGAATGAACAATATTTTAATAAACAATATACTTCGGGGATCGAGCATGCAGTGGTTCTGATGATGAGATGTTGCGACCTCCGAAATTGCTATAACTTGTGCCATTGTTGTTTTTATTTTTTAAAATAATTTCCTCATAAATAAATGGCATTGCGCCCATAAAATTTATTATTGTCTAAAAATAATTTGCATTTGACGTTAAACTGAAATATTCATGTATCTTCCAAGGGCTCATTCACAATAGTGCAGTTTTTTCGCTTCCCAACACCACATCTCAGATCGGGTTTCATTTGGTTATATGTTTAAAAATAATATACATAAGTATGTATATAAGCAAAAACTTTCTGATCTCATTCACAATATAGCGCTTTTTATTACTTTTCAGAAATGCATATTAGTGCTGAAACATTTTTGGTTATAGGGTTTTACTGGCATTTCTTATGGGTCCTTCTGAGGCTCATTCACAATAGATCAATTTTTTTTAATATACTTTGCAGCACTGCATTTAATTTTCGCATACAATTTTACCTAGTGGGCTCAACTCGTATAATTTTTTCGAGTTTGTGTTGGCGCTTTACATGCCTATTACTTGCTAGTCGGTTACAAAAAAAAAATAGGCATATTTTTCATGAAACGATATACAAATATTTTGTTGCTTTTAAGATATTCTAATGATTTAATGCTTTTATCCACTTAACTTTGAACCCTTCAAATATTTAGAGCTGCACCGCAAGTTCTCGTTTGACATCCTTTCTTCTAAAAATGTTTACACTAAGTGATTTAATTTAAGCGCTTAGCTCATTGAGAATCAAGAGAAATAAAGCTGGCAAAGTAGTTAAAACTGCACTTGCTACTTCTGCGACAGTGGTACATTACAAAAAGGTAACAGTTATTCGCGGCCAAGCTGTACAAAACATATGACATCATTTCGGTATGTTTAGACAATAGGTTTTTGTTTTTGTATATATGTAGCGATAACATTACGTTCGTACTTACGTTGGCGTGCAAATTTAATTTGAATTACATATGTACTCTTTTTATGCTGGCAAAGTAGTTAGAACAATAATAACAACAAAAACTATCTCACTACGAAAATCTGCGAAATCAGTCATTCTCCTCCTCACTTATTTCGACTGTGTCCGGCCATGTTGTTGATTGTCAGCGTTTGTGGGCAAATTGAACTTTATGACCCTTCTAATATTCAGCTATTCATCGCCATGCTTCTAGGTATGTATTTACATATTTATGTATCTATGTATGTATGTAGAATAGAATTTTACATATTCACATGCATGTTGGCTTTCTTTTCTTATGTTTGCAAAATTTTTATGACTCGCCATCACTTGAGTTTGTCGAGCGAATTAGCAGCCAACGGCAGCTGTAGGAAAAGATTTTATGACAAAAATTATCATTATCATTCTATACATACTCGTAGATGTACATACATTTAAAATTTTGAACGCAAAAGCGATGTATGTTCATATTTTTGCTGTGAAGAATAAAAACTGTAACTTTTTATTCCAAAGTCATTTAGACTTTTGATTAATTTTTAAAAACAACGAAAATCATTTACAATGTGCCACATATTGTAGATGGATATTTTTCCAAAAGCTATCATTTATAGCCAAAACAAAATTATTTTCTTATAAATCAAATCAATAAGCAAAATGACTTAGCTAGCGGAAATTGAGTTATCATATTTATATTTGACAGCAGTCATGCACGTTTTATACGTATTCAGTTAATTCAGTGCACGTGACAAATCGCAATTTTACTTTTCTTGCTTTTTTTTTGCTGACCTTTATTTTATGTAACAGCCAGTTTTCTGGTTACACTGTGCGACAAATTTATGGCAACTAAGACCAGCCCGGACTGCGTTCCGAAAGTATATGTACCTATCTAGTAATAAAACACTGAAGGGATTTGCAAAAGCTAGCTCGAAAATTGTGTATGCCCTATTAAAGTTTTCATATCCCGGCATTGTTAATCACATAATCGACTAACCGGTTAATCGATTAACCGGTTAATCGATTAAAAAAAGTTGTTCCAAAAAATAGTCGACTTCACATAATCGACCCCCCCCTCGACTTTTTTAACTAACCGACCATAAACAACTAGTCGACTAACTGTTTATTTTCGATTTTTCTACTAGTGGTTTTCTTTCAAAAAAAAATTGTTTTTTATGTGTTTGAACTATAATGAAGTTTTTATGAATTTATTGTAAACAACTCTCACTATTCGAATAATTTCGGTTAGTCGATTTTCAGACTACTCGACGATGAGTGATTAGTCGAAAGGTTACAGTTAGTCGAAAACTTGCTATTAGATTAACAATCAATAAATAAGTTGTTAATCGACTAGTCCACTTTAACAAGATTTTAAACAAGAACTCTAGTAGTAGGTTGCTTTTAAGGAAATAGAAACAAAATGGTTAAAATATGTGACTGAGTGAAATTAAAGTTTACGACATATAAAGTGAAATTTCACGGGACATATTTTCGTAGAACATTTTAACCCATCAACTCCCATTTAAAAGTGTTTTTTCACCCCTCATTCAAAAAACCCTTCAATAAGGAAATTTGGAAAGTCGCTAACAGATTAAAATGTTTTCAAAAACATTGCTTGGGAAATTTTACTATGGGCCTTCTCATACAACATCTGTGTTTGATCAAAGCCGAATTCTTAATAAAATAAAATAACAAATAGTTTCATATTACAACCCTGTTAATTTACAATGCTAATATTAATCATAGAGAGCATTAATTAATATTGCATATTTTTTTATTTATAGTGGGCCCTTTCGTTCTTTGTAAAAAGAATTTTTGTGAGAAGACCCCTAGCAAAATTTTCCGAAGAGTAATTTTGTAGAATATTTTAACCCACTAATAAATAGTCTTACAAATCAATTTTTCCAATGTGCTCCTTTTCGAAGTGGTTAACGAGTTAAAGTGTTCTACAAAAATATTATTCATACAATTTTCCATCCGATTTAAGTCGAAAATCGTTATTTGCCTTCTGAGCGTTTTATATTTTACAAATTATTGAAATTAAACTTAACTTAAGTAAATACAACATTTAATCATTTTCAAGTTTTTGTTTTTTGTGTAAATCGATGCCATAGGGCTAACTATTTTTTCTGAAATGTAAAACTTTATTTAGGTTAGGTTTCATTAGGTTTCATTTTAATTGGGTTTCAGGTTTGGTTTGAGTTATATTTTATTAATAATTTTGTAATAGCTTAGATATTTATAACTTATATATGTTTTATATGACGGAGCTTCCCCTACAATTTGATAGACTACAAAAGACAGATAATTTTTATGAGAAGATTTTTTTCCCCCCATTGAAATGTTTCGTGTATTGCTAGTGCTCGGAAGTAGTATGGCAAAAAGTGCACAAAATTTTCGTACTTGTTGTTGGAATGGGTAGTGGTACGTTCGGTTTGTTTTCGCTCTCTGCTTTTATCTCCTTTTTTTAACCAGAACTTTTCTGTAATTCTCAAAAAAAGGTTAAAAAAGACCCATTATGGATGGCTAAGATTGATTAGACTTTATTTCTAATTTTCGAAATAACCTTGGTCACAATTTGACCACCAAAAAAGTGTTAGCTTCTAATGCCGAATGGTTTGGGAGTCTTATATATACTCACCTGAAGTGATCATTGCGCTAAAGAACTGGGAGGTTTTCAGAAATGGTTAGATACAGGCTTGCAAAAATGCATCGCTGTTGCGAAAGTTTACCAAGATGACAAGCTGTAGCAAATTTTTTCAACAAATTTATTCTTCACTGAACATGTTGACGTTGTGACGACACAACACGGTATTGACCCGATCAAGTCAAGTGAAAATATTGAAGCTGAAGCTTAGAGTATGTACGAAAACACAGGGTTGTCAATATCCAGATGAAGTAGTTTAAGTTGTATTTAATTTGCACAAAGATCTTATCTTCCACATGAACTGAAGTGGGCAGTGGAATTGTTTTTTTTTTTATTTCAAGATATATCATTCTCGCGGCTTTTATTTTGCATGCCACTGTATCTTTACATTGACAAATGTTTCCCTACACTCATCGCGCAAATTTTAAGAGCATCAATATTAGGTATACCAAACTGCTTTACTAATTAATGCAAAACTGGTATTTTGGTAGAACAATTTAAAAGCGGAACCTAACAAGAAAGTTATGAAACAAAATCGACCGCTTACCGAACTCTAAACTACCCCACTCTTATTTTAAGAGTAAAAGGGGAAATTCTCAACAAATCTACGAAAAGTTTACACGACCGACTCCTAAAACAAAGTGGTAAATGTAGGTAACTCTCGGGTTTGAAAACTTACTTTATGAGAACTTTAAAAATGGAATCACTTCTTTTTCGGCACCCTGAAAAAAAAGCTTAATTTTTTTTCCTATACTTCTTCTACTAAATCATCGATTTTAACGACTAATGGTTAGTATAAATCAAATGCACAATTCAGCTATAGAATCCGTCAACCTAAATATCATGTCAAACTCAGCTTTTATGCAAGCTTTTCCTAAAAATCACACCCTGTATTCAAGAGGCATCATTACAAAAATAAGCTCCATGGAAAGTTATGCATTTTTTATTATATTACCCAAATGAATATCTACTTGTATTATACATATATATTTGTAAAATATTGAAAACTTTACAAGTCGTTCGTTCAAAACCGAAAGGCAGATTTTAAGCTTTTTTTTAACTCCTTACATCGTGTTACGGTCTAATGTGCTTACGTATACACATATCTAAATTTTATTTTCCTGTGTATGGCTGACAAGCAATAAATAAGTTTGTAAACTCTACAAACTGTAAATGCAACAACAATACTCCAGCTCCAATAACGTCATCAACAAACTGTTGAATTAGATTCAACGACAGCCGCCAAACTTATCTAGCTGTGTGCTTGCCTGCTCAGCAAATATTCGGCGAATGGCAGAATTATTTAAGTGCCTTCTGGGTGTGGAGTGTGGAATTTGATGGAAAAAAGTATTTAACTTGTCACGTGCTTTAAAATGTTTGTATGTACATATATTATACTTTGTTGCTAATTTCTATAAAATTACGAAGTTTCCTGCAACGTACAAGGTGGTCAAAAAAAGGGAACAATTACCTTATATTCTTTTGTACCTTTGGTTTTTATTACCCCCTGTTTTTAAGAGAATGTCAGTTAAGTAAACGCCGCCAATTATATGACAACTCGAACCAGCCCAGACATTGTTAATATTTATGAAAGTATAACTGTACAGTAAAAAAAACGTTCGATGGATTTTGAAAAATTAATTTGGGTTTATTTTGCATATGACCTACTAAATTTTTCATGTCCCGACCTAAGTTGTTTTCAAAAATGTGGAAAAAATGCGGTAAATTTCACGGCGAATATTTTTGTGGAACATTTTTAAAGAATTAGTTCCACAAGACTACCGAAATTCGGTTTTTAAACCGATTTATAAAGTCGACCTGCAGCACTGAATTTGCACACTTGATGGAGGAGCAGGCAGATATTCTAAGACAATTTCTTTTTACTAGAAAATATGGGCTTCCAAAAGTATTATAACATATTAAAATTTCCTGGTAGCAAAGTTTATTGAAAAAAGTGTACTATACCTTATGTAATCAATAATTTCCTTTAGCAGAATTACTGCAAATCATATGGCTATTAAATCTGAAATACTTATTTTAAGTGGAAAATATTACAAGTAAAACTACCTACAATTTTTGTACTAATAGAAATTGACAAACGGTCGGATTAAAATATTCTAGATTATTATAATTCTTTGGAAATTTTCATTAAGGTCTTCTCAGACAAAATCTTTCCACAAAGAACATAAAAATCCACAGAAAATAAAAACAAATTTGCCGCCTTCCTTCATTAATATTAATATTTCAATAGAGCTGTATTTATTTAGTTTTTAGATGGAATTATTTTTTATTTGATTTAAAGTAGAATTCGACTTTTATTATAGTTATAATTCCCAAGAATATTTTAACCCTCTAGCGACTTTATAAAATATAAATGTGTTTTCTTGAAGGGTTTCCTGAATTGAGGTTGGAAAAGACACCTTAAGGTGGAAGCTAATGGTTTAAAATATTAATTTTTACGAAAATATTTCCCTTCAAATTTACTATATTTGTCTTGATTTTTGATTTCGCTCAGGTATATATTTCAACATTTGTTCCAATTTGCTTTAAAAAAACCACTTAGATCGGGATATGAAAAGACCCCTAGAGAATTTTCCGGCGAATAATTCTCAAGAATATTTTAACCCTCTAGCGACTTTCGAAGTTTTTTTTATAAGAGTTTTTTGAATTGAACGCTTATGGGTTAAAATATATTATACAAAAATATTTCACGTAAGATTGGCAATTATATTATTAACCATTTTTTCTAATTAATTTAAAAACAACTTATTAACTGGATATGAAAACTTTAGTAGGCCATAAAAGCAATGCGAGCTACATAACTTAGGGTAAATAAAAAAACGGATTTACTGCACATTCGTTCGGGGAAATAAACTAATCCTAGTAGTCCTTCGCTTATTGCAAGCGCTTGATAAAAAAATTGTCTTTAATGGGTAGGGGTAGTTACGCGCTGTATATGCTCGAAAATCTAACGAATGCAAAAAATGTATCAGTATGTGACTGGCTCCTTGTTATATCTACGAGTATCAAACCTTCACTCTGGTTGTGGTGCAAATATTTTTTATGACCTTCGACTTCCTCCTCGTCTTTTTTTCTCTTGCGTCTATATTTTGTTACCATTGACTGAACATTAGTGTATGGTTTGATCACAATATTTCCAATATCCCGAGTACTCTTGTACTCGATCGATTAATTCACAATTTAAGCTTGCAAATCTCCTGATATTGGCATGGATGTCTAGCTGTAAATTCACAAAATAATCAATCACTACGATTAAAAAAACAAAATGGGATTTTTCACATTCACGGGTCTACGACTGTACAATTTTTATTTGTTTGTCTGTATTTTTCAATTATTTTGATGTAGCATTTTCTGGTATTCGAAATCGGGACCCACCGAATGATACAATCGGCCACGTGGCAATAGAACAATAAAAACATTGCAGTGAATTGCATTTATAAATAATGGGTTTTACAAAACCTTAATCAGATTTTATTGAAAGCAATAAGCTTGATAAGATTATCTTTGAGAGGAGAAGTTTTATGTTCATATGTAAAATCCGAAGTGGAGTACAAATTTAAAGGGAAATAAAAGAATTAGTGGAATTGAATCGAATTTTTGTGTTTAACTCCGGCAAAAAAGTATGTGGTAAATTTTAAGTGCAAAAAATTGAAACTTCTAAATATTTTACAATAATTTCAACAAACTTGAAAAAAATTTTTTTCTTCCATGGAAAATTTCATTTAATTTATTTAAAAAAAAAAAACCAAAACTGCAATAAAATATAAAGGAACTTGAAAACATTAAAAATTTAAACGTCGACTTTATCAAGTATGTTCAATTTTAGCAAAATTTTAATAAATTTCAATATTTTGTATTCAATATAATAAAACATAAAATCACAATTTTAAGCTTTTAAAAATTTTACGTAAATTCAAAAAATTTGAAAAAATTTATATCAAAATTAAACACTAAAATTTTTGAGAAACTTCAGAAGTTCCAATTTTCTAAAAGTAGTGATTAATTTTTGATAATTTTTTGTTCTTCTATATAAAATGTAATTTAATTAAAATTTAAAATTGTACCAAAAAAAAACAAAAAACAATGAAAATGTTTACGAACTTAAGAATCGGGTGGGCTATAAAATTGCATACCCAAAAGTTTATAAAAATTCTATGAAAAAATTTAAAATTTAAACGTTGATTTTATCAAGTTGGGTAAATTTCCGTATCGTTTATGTAGAAATCTTATTTTAAAAAATGTTCAAAACTTTTCAAAATTTTACGAATAGCTCAATAGGCTCAACTTTATAAAAAAAAGTTATGAAAAAAATTTTTCATGAAAAATGTTCTCAAAACTTGCAAAAAAAAAAGTTCCAAATTTAAATACATTATTTATAATTTTCCAAGGTTAGAAACAGTGTACAATGTCAGCACTATGTCGCAGTAAAATCTAAACAAAATAATATCAAATTCCACTTTCTTTACATTTATTTATTTGCAATAATCGGAATCTAATTACTAGCTGCTGACTTAATTAATACAACACCAACAACAATCACAATAACAATCCTGCTTTGAATAACTCGCCGCGCAGTGCATACGTAATATTTATTCTCAATAAATTTGTTTATACTTACACACATACATACGAGTACATATGTACGCATTTTCGCTTTCATTTGAAATTCGCTATTATCTAATAAATGTATAATTTATGTACATACATACATATATGTGTTGCCTGCCTCTGCTATTGTTTAATCGCAATGATTGTTTGCCTTTCATAACACGCGTTGTACGAGTATATATTTTTTCTGCTACAACAGGCATTGTGTTGATAAACATTGACGCCTTATCAGATGTACCGAGAACATTGGACATACATATATACATAGAAATCTAGTTGACTTTATTCTTTCTCCTTCGTAACGGTGACAATAGAAATTGCATAACATACTGGTTTGGGTTTATTATTTCATTTTTGATTTTTATTTTTGTTTAATTTTAAAGTTACTTGCGCTTTTTGGTTCTTTTTTTTGTTTAATTTTGTTTTACTCTTTACTGGTTTCATTATGAGAAAACTGTAATCTGTGCAGGTGTTATGCAAAGTTAAAACCAATGTGCATTTATTTGCGATCCTAATCGATGTACAGGCCTCACAGTGTACGTATGTTCGTCTAATCCGCTGGAAACAAGACTACCGTCTATCACAATACGATCGATTTAACTACGCTTTTTTCGATCTGTAGACAACCACGCGCCAGTCTCACTCTCTATTGAGGCGTGTGTGGAAAACAGGGTGATGCTGAAGAATTTTGCTTTGATGCGGATCGTGATGAAATTGCAAAATTTTCTCCCTTTGCATCACAGCTGTAGTAGATGTCGACAGGTCCGATGATCTTCATTCCTTACCCCGTTCATTTCAATTTTTGGAGACCAACCAGCTGAGCAGCGACACTATCCTCATTAACCGATCGGGCATTCCAGGTGCATGCCCTCTAATCATAGACCTTAAAACGTTGCCTGTGGTCATCATCAAAAAAAGGGAGATCTCATCCGAGGGTTGATGAATTCTTTCATTGGTGAAACTGTTTACCTGGCGGGTTCCAAGTCCTCCCCACAACCAGATACTGGTACGTTTTTTTTTAAAGACCCATAAAGCAAGTCACTAATGCAATTCAGACGCCTGCTCACAGCCTCACCTACTGGTGAACAGACGCTGTAGATCATTGTGGGCTCCTAAACCGAAAACGTCAGAGTGACCCCACCAAGTTCGCTTTCTCACTTTAGCTCACTCTCCTAACGGATGTTCGGGAGCTACCCAGAGAAAAATTACGTAATTGATGATTGTTTGATAACAGCTGAACTGAGAACAGTTGAATTTTTAATTAGGTCATCCTTTTAATTGTTGATGTTTGTGGCAAACATTTCTTGCCGTTTTTTTTTTCAAAATGCAATTAAATTTAATTTTTGTTTCCACCATCCGAATGCAACCCACAAATTTAAATATTATGCTAAAAGGTTGTAGGAACCAAATTAATATTATTTTTATTATTTGAGAAATTATGTCTTATAACTCAAGTTTTTAAATGATCTTAATTTTATTCTCATATCTTTTTTTTCTTGTTTTTTCCTCTACCCCCTGTCAATTAATCAAATTCTTGTTAGGCAACAATTTATTTCGAATGCATTGAGAATGCAAAATATTTATGCAAGCATTTTTAACACCGCTGCATACTCGCACAATCAACAACAACACAACAACAATAAGAAGCCGTGACAGTGGCGGCGGCGTCAACTGGCGCACAGCAGTTAAGCAAATCGCTGCTGTGAAGCGGCGTGATGCGAAAAACAATTGTTTCTAAGCTATTTACTTTGGTCACCTACCCCACTGCGCCACATTTTACACTTGCACCTCGTTGCCGCTCACTTCAATTCACTTTGCTCATGACAAAAAATAAACTTTTGCTTTCATTTGCGATTGCGCTTTTGCATTTGAATTTGCAATGCAATTCCTCTGCTTCGACGATCGAAAGTGAATATGAGAAATCGTAATCATCGTATTTGCAATCAGCTGCGTCAGCACAATTACAATTAAATTGCGAAATCGAGAATGAATAGCGCCGGCTGTTTTTGTGACGTTTGCGATGTTGTTGCATCCAGTGTTGCCGTTTAAAATTTTAGGAAAGTCACAGAAAAGGTGTCATTGTCAATAAAGAGGGCTACCATATATTTCTTTGTTTGCTTTGCAAGCATAATGAAATGATAAATTTGAGGTTTTATCTTCTTTAAATTTATGTATTATATGGCGAGTTGCCACCTTTTAAAAAAGTTGTACTCAATTTGAAAAAAGCTAAATTACTCGTTGCTATATAACGACTGGAAAGATCTGCATAAGAAGGAAAGATCTGATGTCGATTCGGCACGATTTTTTATAGGGAGTTGCCACATGTTTAAAAGGTTACATTCAGTTAGAGCAATGAATGGAATAAAATATTGCAAGACGGGTATTAAACGAAAGAGACTTAATAAAGTTTAATTTCCCAAATGTTTTGAAGGAAGGTTGCCACCTGTTTCAATGCATATTAAGTTAAAATAAAAAAAATCCAAGTTCACAATATTAGTGCCAAACAACAAATAAAAAAAAACTGGAGAGGGTTACCACCCTTTTAAAAAATGAATAAAAATTAAAATAAATTAAATTAAATATTGAAATATGGTTCCCAAACCAAAAAATTAAAAAAAAATCTTTATTACGAAAAAAGGAGTGTTGCCACGTGTTTAAAATAAAATAAGTTTAATGCTATTTATAAGCTTTCTCAAATATATCAGTATTGCGCTGAAACGAAAGAGTTTATACAAAAATATGTTTGTTGAGGGTTGCCACCCCTTCAATTGAACGGAATTTTACTATATTGGTATCAAACGGAAAACGTTTTAAGGAGGCTCTTATATATTCGTAGAGAATATTGAAATATGGGTCTTATAAGAAGTATGTATTTTTATTAAAGCTTTATTTAGAAAATACCTTGAAGAAGATTACCACCTAACTCAAAAAGTAAATAAAATTAGATTATTAAGTTAATGGAAATATACGGCATGGAATTTAAAGGAATTTGGCTTAAGAAAACTTTAATATGAAAATGAGTCTTCAAATGTCACCATCGTTTGATTACGTTGGGCTGTTTTAACAATAAATTAGTTTTCACTAAACCCAAATGGCATGGCAAGCTGCGCAGTTGCCAATGAGAAAAAAGAAACTACTACTTTCCTTAAGCGGAAATTATGAAGTAGGCGAAGAGTTTGTTTTAGATAGTAAAAAAATAAAATCCTAAACTGAAAATGAATGAAAGGTGAAGTTATTTATTTCCTTTTCCGTTACATTCGAATCGTTGTAACGTTAAGCCGAATGCCGTGCGAGCGAAGCCACGGATAAAATGTAGTCTCAAATATTTGGCAAAATCTGCAGGAAAACAATATTTTGCAAAAAAAAATATTATGAAGAACAACCTGCGCATTGAATGAAAACACAAAACAATAAGAGAATACCGTTCTCAATTCGGTTTCTGTTCTTTGTAACGCCAACACAAAAAATAGCAACAGAAAAAAAACGGCAACAGAATATGTACTTTCCTTATATGATGAAAATCGAGACGCTGCGAGTAAAAGAGTTCTACCTATTTCCTTTATAAGTTTTATGTGCATCACTTTTTCGTATTTACAGCAGAAAATTGTTTTTGGAATTTTTGAAAATAACCACTGAAATAGGGCAAAAGTCGCACATAATTTTGGAAAAATGTCAAAAAACTGAAATTTTTTAAAAATTCAGTTCAAAGGGTATTGGCGTTTAAAATAGGTAAAATTTCCCCTTTAGTCGCACAACGGCAACACCAGTTGCATCATTATGTGTAAAGTTAATATAAGAAGAAAAAAAGTGTAATAGTAAGTTGCTTTTGTTTTTGCCACTGCTGCTACTACCTCAAAGTGTAAGTAAACATTATATTAGTTAGAATTGTGCTTAGCAAATATTTATTTCATACATATTTACATACATACATACCCGCTTTTGTTCTACACTCTACATCCGTATATTTCCATTCGTATATGCATACATGAGTGTTGTTGCACGTGTGTTTGTATTTGGTATTTAGTTTTACTTGATAATTATTTTCATTTTCACTTTCTTTGTTTGAACAGCAGCGCGGCATTACGCGCACATGACTGTCGCCAACAAAAAAAAAACACACAAAAACAAAAACACACTTACAAATCTACGAACAGATGTTCGCACATAAATATATAAATTCGAATATATACATACATACATATCGCTGGTGTTTTTGTATTGGCGTTCTACTAGCACGCGTCTGATTTAAATACAAACGAACACAACACAGATAATTTCTTCTTCTCCCGCTTTTAAGTAAATTTGTTAAATTACTTATACGCCGCGGAGAGCAGCGTCGTCGTACAGCTCAACTGGCGCTAAATTCGACAAATACACTCAACGAACGTATACGCTGCGATCATAGCAACAAATAAATGAAGCAATGGTTTTGGGTGCGCAATCGGTGAGTTGTAGAGCGGGTGAGAGTATACAGGATGATAGTAGGGCAGGGGAGAAAGAATTCGCAGACCCGAACAACAGGCGGTGGACGTAAAGGTGTCGAGTGTGTTCTAATCACGTAGCTGAGTAGAGAAAAGCAAAAGCAAAAGCACTCGACGCACAGTGTGTTGCTGACGTAATGTCGATGAGCTGTGATAGCCGTTTCGTTATTTAACCAAATTTGTGGAATCTTTTTGTAATGCCATTCACTTTATATATGTACATACTTATATTTTCAAAATGTAGTTTAGCTTCGCAAGCAGTGTTGCCAGAAAAATGCCAAATCTATATGCAGATTATTGCTAAAGATTATTTAGAAAACTGCGCATACAGTGATTTGAATAATGACCACATGTTGACTTTCTTTATAATATTCGTAATATTTTTCATGATTATATTTTTTTTGTTAATTTTTTATAAAACTTTAGTTCGCAATATAATAGAAAACATGTATATCGCATTTTCAAACTTTGTACGAAGTTTACAAAAATTCAACAAATTTTCGTCAAGATGTCACCTTTTTTTTTTAATTACATAGAATTGTTAGAAAACGTTTCAAAGTTTTCAAAATTTCAAAATTTTTAGTAAGCAATTTTGTTGCTCATTCATCATAATGATGTGCAACTCTGAAATATTTGAAAATTCTGGTTGATTTGTGAAATTTTTTCTGTATAATTTGGATCTTACTTACTTTTTTCCATACAACGGATAGGTTTTATAAAAATTAGCGTTTATTTTAATTTTCTTTTTTTTTAAGGGTATTGCCATTTGTTGTCACACAAACTGCATGCACTAAGTGAAGAAAAATTTTGCTATTTCGGATTATTATGTTAAATTCAAATGAACCACAAAGCGGCATATAAAAAAGCTGACCAAAAATGCGATTTAAAAAGTGTGAACGTTTGATGAAAATTTTTGAAATTTTATAAAATTCTGATATAACTACCTTAAATAAGCCTTTTCATATTTATGCTCTAAAATCTTATAAAAAATCAACAAACAAAAATTATAATAAAAAAATCACCATATTGTCAATAGTTTAAGTCGCTGTAAATAGTTGCTACGTCGGATTAACATGCAAGATATTTTTAAATAGAGTTGCCACCTGTTTAAAAAGCTTCATTTAGTTAAATTAATAAGTTAAACCAAATATTCTAATACTATGGTTGTCAAACGAAAAAAGTTATAGAAACCTTCATTTCGAAACTATTTTCAAAGAGGGTTGCCATCTCTCCAAAAGTGTTAATACCAGGTCTAGTATGTTTAAGTACTACGTATTCACGCCGACCGAAATGGCTAACTGAGTTTGAATAGAATTAAGCCTAAATAGTTTATAAGCTTATTTTCTGAAAAGAGTTGCCACCTGCTTAAAAAATTGCATTAATCTTTTAAATCTTAAACATTAAAATGTTTAGAAAACCTACATTTCGAAAAAGTAGCAGAGTTTGAATAAAATTAAGCCTAAATAGTTTATAAGCATATTTTCTGAAAAGAGTTACCACCTGCTTTGAAAATTTTATTAAGTTAAATCAAATATTGAAATGTTTAGGAAACCTACGTTTCGAAAAAGTAGAATTTAATTCAAGTATTGTAATGTCGGTGTGAAATGAGAGAGGTCTTTATATAGGAAAGGTATTTTTGAAGAGGGTTGCCATCAGTTTGAAGGAATTAATTCAATTTTATTAATAGGTTAACTGAAACGCTAGTTTATTTCTATAAAGAACTTTGAAAATGTTTTTGAAGGAAACTGTCAGGAGTTAAATGACATAAAATAATAATACTTTATTAGTGAAATTTTGCATTATAGGTGGCAAACAAAATAGTTTAAGAAGCTGTATTTGAAAATTATTTTTTTAGTTTTTCTTATTTTACATATTTGAAAACTTAAATACAAATTAATTTAAAACTCGCTTTATAAGAAAGTACATAGACATGATGACTGCTTATATTATGAACATATGGTAACTCTTCTTCAATTATGTTTATGATGTTTTACAGCTTCTGCGAGTAAAAAATCCACGCACCCGGTTTTTTTTTAAGAGGAAAGAAACTGCACTCATTCTTTTGACCCAGGAACTGAACCGTTTTTCAAAAATAAAAAAAAACTTCTCGAGAACCATAAAAATTAAAATCTACCTTGTACCTTAAGTACAAAAAAAATTGTCTGTTCATTCCAAAAAGTTCACTTCTAAATATTATCATTATTATGATCACTGTAAAATCCTCTCGAAGAGAAGCTTCGTTGAAGGCGCCAACTAAAAATTGAGCAATATCTTCACTTCAATTCACGCAATAACAAAAAAGCACTAGCACATAGTTTCATGTAATTGTCAACAAGGAATAAAAACAAAATGTCAACAATTACATAGATAATACAAGTACTGCTCATACATACTTACATATGTAGATAGCTCGTCTATGTAAATATGAATGTTGGGATGCGTACATTATAGAATTAATAATTGTAATTTTAATCAGTAAAAATGTTCCACTTTCAAATGTGTTTACACAATTTGCCAATACGCACACATACATATGTGCATACATATGTACATATATACCCACATTTGAGATAATAACAATTGCAGTCACTTATATACATAGCTTTTGTTGGAGATAATGATTTACATAAAAACATAAATATCTTTCAAATGAGTTGCTGTTTGAATTCACAATGTCAAAAATATCAAAAATTCCAAATGACATCATAGAAATTTTAAACTATACATATGTATAGGAAATGAAAACTTTCCTATTTCAATTTCTTAACTCAAAGAGTGCATGATTGTTTTGCCTAATTATCAGACTTTTCAATCAATTCAAAATCAATTTTACTTTTCTAAAGTTTTAAAGGAAAAAAGTACATACATATGTACATATTAAATCATTTATTTTAATTTTATTGTTTTTAAAATGCTCAGTTCCTATTGGTTGCAAAAAATTAAAATCATGCGATTTCGAAACATTTTGCAAAGCTTTTTAAACAAACATATTACAATGTAATATTAAAAAAAAATATTTAATGCATGGCTGATGTTACTTTTATAGTTTCTTTATAAAATCGCCTTCAAAGTCTAAGATTTTTCCAACATGCCCTGCGTAATCAAATTCATTATCTAGTAGGAATATTTTTCATTACCAATTTGTCTTCTGTTTTTTTTTTTATTTGAATAGATGAAATTTTAATTTCAGCACAAACAAAACACAAGTTTTATGTGCGGCATTTTATACCTTTCGAATTTCTGGTAGAATCATCGTTTTCATTATACAGTGTACTCTGGCTGAAGCGAACCCCCGATGATGCGAATTTCTGCCAAACTCAAACCCTATCTACAAATTCAATAGCAAAAAGTTTAAACTCCTAAATAGGAAATTAGCTATATACTCGCATGTGTTGGGAAAACGTTATGGAAAAATTTTGGTAGCCGGTTTTACAGAGTACTGTTTCCATAGAATCCATAAAAAATTACTGTTCATAAAATAGAGCTTCTATTTTGCATATAAATTTATAGAAAAAATAAGAATTTGGTACACTGCATGTGTATTGAATAATTATTTTTTTAATTTTATGAGGTAACATATACCGGCGGACAAATTGGAAAATAGAATTCTGCTGTAGTGCGTTTCACTAACTTTTTTTAACGATATTCGCATGGTTAACTCATCGTAATGAAAATTTTAACGATGTTACTATTCAGCAGCCATTCTTTAACGATTTTCGCATTTTCGGAATCAGCTGTTGCCGTTAGAGGTAGTCGATTATCGAAAACTAAACGACAATAATTTTGATGTTGTTAACTCAATCGAGAAAAGAAAAAATCGTGATGTCAACTTTTCTCAAAATAAAAATAGGAACATTAAATAATGTTGCTTAATTATTTGGGATATGATTTAACACGAGGTGACGAAGAAGTACGCGCTCCAACAGTGAATCGATGTTTACTCCGGGATGTGGACAATCAATTTGTGCTTTTCGCTTATTTTGATATTTAGTTTGACAGAGGTGCCACTCTGTATCACTTTGAATAAATACAACGAGACAGCTGTTAAGTGTCGTTAAGAATAAGTTAATGAATCGCATAATCGTTAGTGCAAACGACAGATATTGTCATATAATGCGATTGTCGCATCGTTTAAAGTTAGTGAATCCCACTACTGAGCTCAATGAGACAATTTGTAATGAATATGATATCGAAACGATTGTCTCATGAGACGACGATATCGCTGACATAAACAATCAGACAGTCGAGATTCCAATGACATTTTCTGAGGCTATTAAAGTTGACAAATGCTTGCAATGGGCTAAATACTACAGATTTTCCAAGAATTTTAGCAATTCATAGCCTTCAAGATAAAGCAGCTCACTGAACGCAAAAAACAGTCCGATATAAAACATTTTTTTCACTCTTGATATCTTATTTTTTATTGCAAAAAAAAAAATAATAAATGTGAATTTAACGAACTCAAGCTCAATCTAAATAAAATAAACGTTCTGGGTCTTACGCCACAAAGCATCAATGAAAACATTTCTATTGCCGGGTATGTAAGCACAAAAAAGTAAGGTAATTTTTATTTTTGGAAAAGAAGAGATATTACAAGAATGAATATTTGTTTTCCGTTTTCACTTTCGTTTCTATTAAATAGATAAATTACCTAGGCAATGTTCCTGCTAGAGAATTAGCCAAATATGATTTGACGCAATATGGCCCATCGCAAAGTTATAACTAAACTTAATACCGACAGTTTTTGACTATTTCTCTTCCTTTTTAAAAAGTTAATTGTTATTTTTTAATAAAAATATTGATTTTGCTATAACATAAGTCATATTATTCTAAGTTTCTGGCAAAATTAAAAAAAAAAACAAAAAAAGTAAATGTTAAACAAAATTTCAAAACTTTAAACTACTAACTTTTATACTACAAACTAGTTGATAGCCGACCTTCGTCTGCGTTACTTATTACGTTTCCATATACCTACAGAAGTTTTCTAAATTTAAAAATGCATTTTTTAATTATAAAACAATGTCCCTTAGTCACAGTAAAGATGAAGTCGGCCCCAAAGTACATATGTAACTTTTAATGGGATATCTGTCAAATATACCTGCAACTAACTTAAGGGTTAGCTTGACTTTGATTAAAGAGCTTTGTTTTTTTTTTAACTGAACAAAGCTTTTTAAATTTGAACTATATCGAAACATAAATGTAGATTTTCTGTTAATCTCGACTACAGCGCCATCTAATGGACTTTTACGTTTAATTTTTTTAAATTTTAATTTAATCAAAAATAGTTCGTAACTACAAATATTCTGAATAACTCGCCTATAGCGCCACCTAGCGCATTCTGTTTTCACAAAAGTATTTTTTATTGTTCCAGCATTGTATCATTCTAATATTATCAATATCAGACAATAAATACGATTTTCCCAAGTGTCATGCGCCACCTAACGGATTATATGCCTATGCCTATGTTCAAATTTGGTTGAAACCCGTTCAGTTTTTGAGCCAAGTTGTAACAGAAAAAAACGGCTACATTTTTATATATAGAGATAACAGTTGATTTTTGGCAAAAGCACGATTTCTTCCATATAAAGTACGCTCGATTTTATTTATATGGAAGAAAACATTAAACACACACGACAAAAAGAGTTATCAATAATCAACGAGAATTTTCAGCCACGTAAAACATTCACTTTACTATATATCAATGACCTATAAAACTACACACTTAAAAATTTTCAGATCTCTCAATTCTGATTAAAAAGTTTTGTATAAAGTTTGAAACTTAGATTTATATCGCTTTTGTTATAGAAGAAACTATATTTTTATAAAAAGATAACAAACAAATTTTAACCGTAGAAACGTTGTCAATATTAGGCGCGTTTCTTTGCACCCGAAATGCAAAAGAACGCTCCAACTCGGATAAAATTTCCTTTCGTTGCAAAAGCAACCCTGTTAGCCTCTTTCATGAATGCTGCGATTTGTTTAGTGCCATTTAAGAACGGAAAATAGTTGTACCGGCAATTTTTAGGTTTATGTAGTTATATATTTAAAAATACTATGCAAATAAAAATGAATTAGATCTTAAACTGAAATTTCCCATGTATTTTCATAGGGCTAATTCACAATAGCGCGGTTTTTTCACTTCCCAACACTACATCTCAGGTCGGATATCATTTTACCGCGTTGACTGAACTCGCAATTTTTTCTGAGTTAGTTTTGTTGCTTTACATGCATTTTGTTATCCTACCTAGTGTTCTTTCGGAACTAGGTTACAAAGAAACGGGACCATTGTAAAAAACCATCACTGTATACTAACTTTTGCTAATTACACACATACATACATACATATATAATATGCAAATACAAACAAAAATATCCACACATATTCACTTGCATATAGCTATGTATGCTATATATACATATAGATGTATAAACGTACATAAGGGCACTAGTTTTAGTAGCTCTATTAGCCACTTAAGCTCGCAAAGTAAATGGCCTTCAACTTTTGAGAAATGCTCTTATCGGACAAAAAGGTATCGCCACACTGCCTTCAATGTACTTTAGAAAATTTGATTAGAAAATAGGCAAAGGGAGAAAAGAGGTAGTACATATCGCGCAATTACTGAAAGAGTGGCCATATTCAAAGTTTTTGAGCTAAATACGCAGAAATTAGTGCCACTATTTCCTTTATTTTGTGTAAAGATGCAAAGCTAACCCCCTTTTAACAGTTCATAGCTTATTACATAGAAGAAAAATTGTTTTTTTTAATTTTTATTATGGGGGCATATGTTAATTGTTCACTTCAGAGTAGTTTTCCTTAAGTATTAGATTACACCAGTCTACAAATATTTAACAAATGCGTGGTACCTCGTCAAGAGAGTACTTTTTAGACCAATCTCGGGCCGCTGAACATGAAAATGAGTTTGAGCAAAAAATAATCTAAAAAATGTTTTATTGGATGAGAATTTCATTTGGGTGTAATAGCGCCTAACTCGGTGAGAAAACGAAATGCTTTTAATATTAAAGGCGGCCAATTAAAACTTATCTACATTCAGTTTTTCAGTTTAAAATCTGCCAAAAACTTTTTATTTCATGGTTTATTTGATATAATATCACATTTCATATGGATTTTGATTCTGAAAATGTCACGCGAATTTTTCCATCACGTCTAGATTTTTGAGGTACAAGATGCTGAAGACTTTTTAAAAGTTTGACCCAACGCAAATTGATATTTTCTCAATGTTTCCTTTTGATCTTCTGATTTTCCGTTATCCCTTTCCAAGTTTGGTTTGAAGATAAACCGGTTTTAGCGTTTGAAATCTTCATTATCATTTTTCGTTTTGTTTTCTTAATATTTTCCAACTCTGTTTTACAAATCGCAATTCTAAGGACTAATCTAAATTCGGCATAAAATAAAATGATAATGATAATAATGTTGATAATTTTGGTAATGATAACGGCAATGAAAATTTTAATGGTAATGAAAAAAACCATGATGAAGATAATTATAATGGTACTGAGAATGCTAATTAGAGTGATAATGATAGTTAAGATAATGATAATGATAATGATAATGATAATGATAATGATAATGATAATGATAATGATAATGATAATGATAATGATAATGATAATGATAATGATAATGATAATGATAATGATAATGATAATGATAATGATAATGATAATGATAATGATAATGATAATGATAATGATAATGATAATGATAATGATAATGATAATGATAATGATAATGATAATGATAATGATAATGATAATGATAATGATAATGATAATGATAATGATAATGGTAATGATAATGATAATGATAATGATAATGATAATGATAATGATAATGATAATGATAATGATAATGATAGTGATAATGATAATGATAATGATAATGATAATGATACTGATAATGAAAATGAAAATGATACTGATAATGATAATGATAATGATAATGATAATGATCATGATAGTGATAATGATAATGATAATGATAATGATAATGATAATGATAATGAAAATGATAATGATAATGATAATGATAATGATAATGATAATGATAATGATAATTATAATGATAATGATAATGATAATGATAATGATAATGATAATGATAATTATAATGATAATGATAATGATAATGATAATGATAATGATAATGATATTGATAATGATAATGATAATGAAGAAAAGACGAAAAAAAACTTTCGAATTACATTGACGCGCCCTTCAATTGGTACTATGTGGAATTGCTTAAAATTTGTCTACATAAAGAGCCGAGTTTTAAATTTGGTATTTCTGATCGGCAATGCTACCGTTTAGAATACACGTTGGTGTGGTTCATTTTCTAAGTGGACACACTGAAGTACATACGCATCTACTACATATGTTTGGTATATATATACATAGTATGTATGTACAATATGTATTTGTAAAAAAAAAATATTTTCCACGCACAATTTGCGTTGATTCGGAGTTCATTGAACTGTGCGTGTGAAAGAACATTCCTACACATATTTGTGTTTAGCTTTATGTTTATAAATACATATGTACTTATGTATGTATATATTTGATTTCGTATGTTCTTATCTTTTTGTGCGTTTATGCTTTTTGATAATGAAAATTTGATCTATAGGCATGTATTTATCTTTACATTATATGGCGGTCCCTTGAAATCATAGCACTACCTTTCAGGAGGAGGCTATATGGTCAAATACTAAATAGTCGTACTCTCAAATCTCGTATTTCCCATATAAATTACAAAAGAAAATCCACCACTGAGTCTTTATTCTGAATTATTCAATTACATATCCCGATTTTCATTTAGAAAATTATACGCGGTAGTACCACGATACTCGGTTATAGTATGGATTATAGTAAATTCCATTACACTAGTTACACGACATATTGACAAGTCTTGGGTTAGTTCTTTATATAATACATACTAATCCAAGTTTCAAACTTTACTCAAATCTGAAATTGGTATACAGTTTTAGATTGCCATTGGTTCTATTTTAATTCTCTATATTAACGCCATTATATTTAACTGGAGACAAAATTTTCAACTAATTTTCCTATGCATTTTATATAAAAAAGAATAATTGAAGCGTAGTGAAAACTCCGCTGTAATCGATTTTTTACGCGGCTACTTCTTTCTTACCTATGTATAAAAACGGTGGTATGTACTAAGATAGCGGAACATGACTCGGAGTTTTTTCTGTAGAAGCGAGCAAAATAAAATCTGTAATCAATTAAATACTATAATCAAATAATTAATTACTGTCAAACTCTGGCACAAAGTATGTTCTAATCGCTAATGATTAATTTGGGCAATTTCTCAAAAGTTCTAACCTGAATTATTTTCATTAAAAGCAATAAAATTATAGAATTTTAAAGCAAACCGCGTATCTGAACAATACTTTGTAGATAAATGATCTTGATGCTTTTTGTAGTAGACTTTGTACGACTGAGAAGTAAATAGCTCACAAAATTTCACGATTTTAGCTGTTTAAATGATGATCCACATATCTGACCAATAATTTGTATTGGAATTATAAACTGTAGCAACTAGAACTTTCTATCCCTGATAAGTGAAAGGTGTGTCTACCAAATTTCAGTCGAATATCTCTAAAACTCAGGTACTACACCTTTTTCATAAGTTTTAGTTCATAAAGTTGTACGTCATATTCAGAAAATTAATATAGAAAATTACATTTTTAATTCCGAAAATTCCTTTCAAATTCAAAAAATTCATTTCAAGTTCAGAAAACTACTATATTTCAGATTCAGAATTTCTATTTTAAATTCAGAAAGTTGCAATAAAATAAAGTACCTAATTTCAAATGTTTCTATGGAACTTAAAATCACCAAACTTTCTGAATTTGAAATTAAAATTTCTGAATTTGAATTGTAAGTTTCTGAAATTAAGATGAAGCTTCTAAAGCATACCAATAGGAAATTCAACTTTGGTCCTAAACAAAAAAAAAACCAATACAAACGAAAATTTCTGAATTTGGAATGGAAATTCTGAAGATTAAATACATATAAGTTCTGAATTTGAATTGGAATATTCTGAAATGGAAATTGAAATAGAAATTCTGAATATGAATTGTAACTTTCTAAACTAAAACTGAAAAAGGTGAAGAACGCGAATTTCAAATAGCCAGGCGGATAGAAGGGCAGAATAAATCGCGTCAGCTCGTCGAACTGAAAATGTTGATATAGCTGGGTATCGGTAAATGTACATATGTATATATTTTCCTTCTTCTTCTTTTTCTTATACTTACAAACATCGGACCAAAGGTGTAACACCATTTCAACATTATGAAAGGTATAAAAATGGTTGATGGGTATGAATTTGGGGTACCAAATTGATGGCACAAAAAGAGAAAAAGAAATGGCGATAAGTAGAAAGCCCAAAAACCAAATACAGAAGAAAATTAAAGGGCACAAAAAAACCGCATAAAAACAATTTGATTAGAAATCAAATTAGTTTGTATGATTTAAGTATATACTAAAATTAAAAAATGAAATATCTATTTTTCCGTTGTTCGCTGAACACACCAATAGCGTATTACAGTAGTCCTCGCTTAAGAGGATCACACTTAATAGACATTCCCTTTTAATAGAACAAAAGTTTATGAACCGTGAACTGGATTCTATAAAACCGAATTCAGATTCAAGAATTCCCCGCTTTGCTGAAAAAAAACTTAAATTTTTTCAATGTTCTATGAAGCAGGGATTACTGTACTCTTATTATTTATCGTTTCATTTCCGATAGATATTCTGAAAAGTCTAAACAGCATTTTTGTAAAAAGCGAATTGGATGACACCACACCTATGTAGTTCCCTATTATTTATTTTCTGTATATTTTCCAAAAAAATTTTCTACGAATCATTTCCATGTAGAGCTAATAAATCGCTTGAATGCCAATTACATATATCATACATAGTATGCATGTATTTCTTTACGTATGTATCTACATAAATCTCTAAGTACGTTTAGCAATTGAGAAATTATCAAATCAAGAATATTCGCAAAGTTATGTATGTATGTATGTATGTAGGTATATCTGCGCGCCCTAAAACGAGGTCAAACCGCCCATCCGGCCGGCCGCATGCCGGCAAGCATGCACATACATACATACATATTTACGTTCATATGCATTTACTTTGTATTTACTTTTATACATATATGCACTAACATTACAACTATACATACACACACATATAAATAAATAAATAAATACATAGAAAGCGCTAAAAATTTTCGTATAATTTACGTGCTCACTTGCTCGAATCCATCAACGCCGATATGTAGAATGGACAGAGCAAAAATTTACAACAACAACAACCATACAGCGTGTAAAAGTATTATTTTTAAAATTAAAGAAAAATAACAACAATGTTAATTGCCACAGTGTGATTGTGATCTACACATACCGCTCTCTTGCGACCAACTGTCACAACACCAAACGCGCTCACTCTCTTGAAAGCTTACGCGCGCTACTACTATGTATACTCTTCGTTCTGAGCTGCAGAGCAGGCGGACTGTTGTATGTAGGCGTACACGAAGAAGCAAATGAAAATAAAATAATAAAATATTAAATGACTTAACCATAGACGCCAACAGCTGGTGAAGGAATGAAGGCGAAATACTAACAAAATAAACAAAACGTCAAAGAACTTTTTCGCAAACTGGCGTTTCTAGGGCGGCGCGCGCCTCTATCCCAATGAGCACGTTAGCTTGCTGTGCAAAGTAAGTGTCGTTGTTATTGCTGCTGCAGCTAGCGTTAATACCCACTGACGCTTAGTGCGACGGAGACGGCGGCCCCGACGCTAGCGCTGACTTTAATTATAATATCATTTTCCACACATGTCAGCGTTCTGGCAGCGCGCTTGGTAGCGCCATGCCGCGCCGCCTCGCTCAGAACCAGAACTGCGCTGCGTGCCGTCGCTTGTAACGTAAATTTCTATGAAAAATTTGATTTTACTCTCTCAAAATTATATATGTATGTAGATACTGTGACTCCAAAAAGTCAACGCTCATTATTTTCTTAAATTAAGAACAACTTTTAACTCTTGGTTTCGATTTTAGTTGTTAGCGCGATGCATGAGCCATTTTAGGACGCCATGTTTCCAAGTCTGAATGAAAGTTTATAGCAGTAAAATATCGAAAAGTTACTAACAATACGCAGAATTAACATTGCAGTCTTAATGCATAGAAAAGAAGACTGCGCTGATTGATCTGAAATTCGGAGAGTAACTTGACTGTGACGTCACATCAGATTTAATAGGATAGAGAAATGCGCGACACGCCTTAACTATAACCAATCGGGACCAAAATTGAAATATGATGTAGGTGGCGATGGATCGTAGTATTTCAGAAGCCCATTGTCGACTTAAACCGTCTATGCTGTAGTACTTAGCTCACTGAAATCAAACTACCATTTTTTACAGGGCTAATATTAAAGAAATTTCAAATTGTTTATACCAAAAAAGTTGTTTTGTTTTGAAGTAGAATGCAAATGGTAAAGTAATATAATATTTTGTATTTTTAACGTAAGTTCAACAAGAGCGCTGACTTTTTGGAACCACAGTACATATGTAGTTATATACCTACATAAATTTAAATATATGTATGTATATGTATTTTCGTAGTACTTTGTCATTGTGACTCGGTTTTGCTATATCAATACATACTTGTACTTTTCCCCTTTTTTTTGTTTTTTTTGTTGTAGTTGCTTGTGCTTAAGAAAATTTTAAGTGTTCTTGCTCATTGCGTTTATTTATTTATCTAGGCTCTAGCTTTAGCGCATGTGTTTTCCTTAATATTTTCCATACATACATATGTACATATTTACACGTGGAATTCTTAGAGGTGAAGATGTTAAATGCGGAGGATGAATGTGCAAAAATTTTGGCAGTAAGTTTCTGTTGTTTGGTCTTTGAATTTGATTTTCAATGATTTTTATAGCGTAAGTTTAAAAAAAAAACCTAATTGTAGATTAATTGTTTCGGCTATCGAAATACTCTTTTATTATTTGTTGATAAATTTATCACTTTAAGCAAAGCTTCTCAAACTAAATTGCAGATGTTGGTTGGGGAACCCATCATTTGGTCCACGCCCGTATTCTAATATTTAAATGATAATTTATTTAATTTTATGCCCATTAGGGTAATGCTGTAGAAAATGTGTAGATATTACGTCAAGGCGGCCACCAGAGCCACCACAGCCAAGTGTACATATAGCGACCGAGGCAAGTAACATTCGAAATTATAGAATCAGACTTTTCTTAAGCGGTTGCCCCACGGCAGGAAATATCAAAGCTCCGAGTGTAGTTCTGCCAAGACAAAACTTTTCACAAAAATCATCTGCCATTCTAAGTCGGCGTTTTTAAACTAAAATTTTAAATGTATTTTCTTTCGGCTCATTCACAATAGTGCAGTTTTTTCACTTCCCAATACTACATCTCAGATCGGATATCATTTTACCGAGTTGGCTCAACTCGCACTCTGAATTAGTGTTGTTGCTTTAGATGCTATTTCTTATCCTACCTAGTGTTCTTTTGCAACTAGGTTACAAAGAAACGGGTGCATTAATTAAAAAAAAAAGTGACAAATTGGTCAGAAATTAAATTGGTTGTTTTAAATCTTCAGTCGGATCATTGAAGCAATGCGTCTTTTAACAAGAAGTTTAATTTTATTTTTCACGCCATTTTTTAACTGTCAATTCAGGCAAACGAAAACCACGTGGCTCACTACAAAAACGGTGAACATTTCACGAAGATGTTTCCTACAGCTTTCGGTTGTCATTGAATGACTTCTCGACCAGCTACAGTGAATTTAGTCAATAAATTTGAATGTCTGGGGTATGCAAGGGATTAGTGATGTGAAGACACCAACTGACTTTTCTCTAGCCAGGTCAAGTGAAAATTTTGCCGCTGCCGCTGAGAACGTCGCCGAAAATGCAGGGGTTGTTAATTTGAAGATGACTATAGGATATGGTCTTATTCCAAAACATTTTGCACCACATTTTGCATAGAGAATTGGAAGTCTCCGTTGTGCGTTAAGTTCTAAATATCAACATGGCCGTGAGAGAATCATGTTGCCAAAAAATTGTTTCGCCTATTTTGATTAAAATTCCCCCCAATAATTATGATATTTCAAGTTTTTTCTAAGTTTCTATGCCAGAGTAATCGTTTCTAAGTATTTCTATGTACATATAACGCCGCACTGTGGTCCATGTTTGGAAAAAATACACAATAAAAAGAGTCTTTACAGTATTTGGCAGTATCTTAGAGGACAATCAAAAAATATTGATTTTGTTTCAATCACACTTCCCGCTTAGGCCACAAAAGGGATTTAAAATTTTTTTACGCGAGTTTCATCATTTTTATTCTTTATGCCACGCCCAATTTTTGTGTGCTAGCTTATAATATTACTCAGAACCTGTAGGCGAAATTTCGCAGTCATATATTAATTGGTATTTTTTTTATGGCGTTAAATAGGACCACCACACCCATTTTCCATTTTTGTTCTTTTTTTATATTCAAAATGATTAAAATATAATTTTTAATTAATCAGAAAATGAAATTCCCTTGCGAAAAGAGCCTTAAGTGTTGTTTGTAGGAGAATTTTTGCTAACGTTCCGAATTAGTTCGAACTTCGAAGACAGTTACATAGAGTATAATATGAGATTAGCACTCGGGAAACTATTACACTTTTTTTCTGTTAAAATAAAATATTTCAGTATTTTTTTTTAACTGGATCCCAGGCACATTGATTTTTTTTCAATGTGAGAAGACGCTTAGCTGTCAAACTATGTTAACATTTCATAGTTCATCGTATTCAATTCATCGTGGGAGTCGAAGTGGCCTAACCCATGAAAATAAACGACTCGCATTACTTGTAGAAAAATAAAAACAAAAATAATCTTTGCAACGCTATGTGTTGTGGTTTTGTATCTCAAAATTAAGAAGTAAGGATTTTAAAATGTATTACATCTGCCTTTTGAGACTTTTTGTTGGCATTTCAGTGACTTAAGGCAACAGCAAAGTTTACACGAATGTTGTATTTGTTCTACCGATACCAACTGTTCAATGTGCCTTAACTTGAGCCTTTAAACTGCACTCACAGTAGGCTGCCTCACACAGTTTTACTGCTGAGAAAATGAAATATTCTAAAAATATTTTTCTCATTAATTTTCGCAAACCTCACTTCTTCATTATTACACTTCTGTATTAAAGTGTTTCTGTTGTATTTATAAACGACCGAATGATAAAAATATCTCACTAGATTACGAAATGAATAGCACATAGTATAATGGCAAAAGTTTCCCACAATTATAGTCTAGCTATCCGTCTAGCTATCCGCATTTGATTTGGTATTTATCAATTGGCGTTATACTTTGATTTCTTCCCCGCCACTAGTATAAGTATGTAGTTTTTTTTATTGCATAGAATTATTTTCTATTTCTCACTAATAATTCAATTGTCAGCTTGCTATGTTTTCACATTCACTTTCCATTCGCGGCTCAACTACATATTTATATACTGTAGGTATGTACATATGTATATAAATAAGCCGCTATTGACTTTCGCTTTCGTTTCGCTTACGAATCGAACATAGCCAATGTCTATCGACGTCGAAATTGCCGGCGAATAAAGTAATTATTGAATTAATAGACACTGCTCGCCAATGTTATTGTTATTTTTGTTTTTGTTTTTTTGTTTTGTCGCTGCATTGATTGTTTTGACTTTGCTTTGACGTTGCCATCCCATCCATAGATGAATTATAGTGGTAGCAAAGTGTTAGAATTTCTTTGTTATTGTTTGTTTAATTTATGTATTACCTCATTCTCAACCAATTGCGTTTTTGTTAGTATGTAGTATGAGGTTGTGTGTGTGTGTGTGGTTTTTCTAGAGTTCTCATGTTCGTATGTATAAAATTCATAAAATACTATCATCTACCTGCATAAAAATCGACTGATTATCTTTTGCTGTCTAAATTGTAGGTAACTTTTTTTCCTGGCATTCCTTATTATTCTTATCTATTCTTATTTTGTTCCTGATTTGTTTGATGTCATGAATACTATTTCTATTTCTCTTTTATTTAATATTTCTGCCAATAGACGACTAGATGTACCACTTTGAGCGGAAAGGTCAGGATCGCTAGATCTTCCGATGTGGAGTTACATTTAGTCCTCGCATTTTCTTGTAGAGCGACCGAAGCCAATTAAAACAAGTTAGGAAGTATCTAAGTTCAGGCGAGACCGAATTTTGTATATTTATTTCCGGTGCATGTTTTTCTAATCGCAAAGAAATATTCGATGAATGGAAAGCGAGGTTCCAGCGCCTGTCGAGAGACATCCAATGTGTGCGCCAGGTTTTATATACACTAATCAAAAATGAGCTATGCCAATCTTCAAAATTTGTAATTTATGTACATATATGAATTCTTTCATCTGACCTTATTTGGGAGATCTGAAAAATGATAGCGACCGATTTCTAAATTTTTCAAAACGCCTTGAGTGATTTGAAATTATTATTCTTTCATATAACCGATATAATACCGAGATAGTTTTAAAAAGAGAGTTGCCACCTTATTGGAAAATGTGCGAATTTTTTTATTTAATATCCAAATAGTTTGAAAAATGGGGTTGCCACATGTTTGAAAAGTGTAGTTTAATTAAATTGGTGAAATAAGTTAAATGTAATGTCAAACTTAAGCCGTTTATGAAAGCTTCATTTCGAAAATATTTTTGATGAGGGTTGCCACGTGTTTTAAAAGTTGAATTCAATTAAATTTATAAGGTTTATTGTATTTTGCAGTACGGGTGTCAACCCAAACTGGTTTAAGAGACTTAATTTTTTATAACAATTTGAAGAGGCTTGACACCTGTTTGAAAAATTAAATCCAATTAATTTGATAGCATGACTGAATTATCGCAATATGGGCGTCAAACTAAAAATTTTTATCAAAGCTGAATTTCAAAAAAATTGTATAAGAGGTTTGCCACCTGTTTGAAATATTTAATTGATAAGATAAACGAAATACATATGTACATATGTACTATGTATTCAATATGGGTACCAAACGAAACTTATTTGAAAAATCTTTAATTTTGAACTATTTGTGATTAGGGTTGTTATCAATCTAAAAAGTTTGAAGTTTAAATATTAGACTCAAATCAAATCAAAGAGATAATCATTTAAGATTATTATCTATACTTCTGTACTTATTATATAAAATTGATTATATGGGGAATGTTTGTTTCAAAATACCAAATATGTTTTAAGGCATTAGCAACAAAATTTTGCAATAAAATAATATTAATATTTAGATGAGCCGATCTAAAATTACTTCCATTTTTGGGGTTTTTTTTAATAAATTTTTTTTCAAAAAATAACTTCGGATCATAAAACCGTTCAATCTTAAAAGTTTTGCATAAATATATTTAAAAATTTATGCCCGACAAATGTTAATAATTATTTCTTGTCAGAACAATTTTGGAATGATCTAGTGCTTAATTTGAGACCATTTAGGGACTAGTACTATTTTCGGGTCATTTCGAAATCATTTCAGAACTAGTTTTCAAATAGTTGCCACTGACGTAACAGATAAAAAAAAAAGTTAGAATAACATTACCCAAACAGTTGTCCCAAAAAAATTTAACCTATAGGCGAGACTGAACCCTAATCATATTGGGCCTTAACAGTGGAAAAATATCGCTTAGCCTTAATTTCCTGATACCACATGGCGTATGAGTGGCTTCATTGTGCCTACATGCATATCCCTGAAGGCAATTAATAATAAAAAATTAATTCTAATCTAGTTTAAGTGTAATTCTACGTAGCCAAATAATTTACTGCTCAGTAATCAGTATTTTTAATGTGAAATATTTTTTCTCATATTTTTCCACAGATACAATACTGACCAAGGAGCTATGGACCAGCAATTCTGTCTACGCTGGAACAATCATCCGACAAATTTAACCGGCGTGCTAACCTCGTTGCTGCAACGAGAGGCACTCTGCGATGTGACGCTGGCATGCGATGGGGAAACAGTCAAGGTAATTGCATATAACATTAAATTTTATTTACAAATACAAACGATGATAATAATTATTCTTGCACATACACACACACCCACACTCAAACACGCAGGCGCATCAAACGATTCTATCAGCATGCAGTCCTTATTTCGAGACAATTTTCCTGCAAAACCGCCATCCACATCCTATCATCTATTTGAAAGATGTCAGATACTCAGAGATGCGCTCCCTGCTCGACTTCATGTACAAAGGCGAAGTCAACGTCGGACAGAGTTCGTTGCCGATGTTCCTCAAAACAGCCGAGAGTCTACAGGTAAGCAAAATATTTTTTCTCCCCTACACCCCCCACACATTGCGCTGACCTTCCGCTTTTTCTTCTCTCCCGCTCTCTCGCGCTCTTCCACACTACAGGTTCGTGGTCTTACGGACAACAACAACCTCAACTACCGCACGGATCACCGCGACTCGCCCATATCCTCGCCCACTGGCCGCACACCCTACAGTAGCGCCGGTCTCGGTGGTGGCGGCGGCGGCGGTGTAAGCGAATGTGAGACACGTGAACGCGATCAACAGCTACGCGGCCGAGCCACCGAACGCGATCTGCGTGACGAAATTCATTCACATCGTAGCAGCAGTAGTCTGAGTGAACGGAATGCCGCCGCAGTTGCCACAGCCAGTGTGGGCAGCGTGAGTGCCAGTTTACAATCCGCCGCAGCAGCTTTGGGATTGGGTGAACGTTCACCGATAACAGCGGCCGCAATGGCAGCAGCAGTAGCGGCTGCGGCTACACGTAGCGCTAGCGCTGATGCGCTTGGTGGTTCGACGAATACGGGTTGCACCGGTAGTAGTGGCGTTGTTGGAGTGTTGAATAGTCGCCACAGTGATGCGAATAGTGAGCGCGGAGGCTGTGGTAGTGGTGGTGGCGGCGGCATTGGCGGTGGCAGTGGAGGCAATGGAGGCAATGGAGGCGGCAGCAGTGGCAGCGGTAGCATTGGTCGCGATCGCGCCGACAGTCGTGATGAACTCATGCAGCTAGACTATAGTAACAAGGATAACAGAGATCGTGATAGAGAGATGTCCACCACGCCGGTGGAGCTAATAGGTAGTAATAAGCGAAGACGTAAGAACTCATCCAACTGTGATAATTCGTTGACCTCGACACATAACGCAAATGTACAGGACAGGCACTACACTCAGGATTCTCAGGTGAGTTGGATGGGGGAGAGAGGATGAGAGCAATTCAGAAGATCAAATATAAAAAAAAATCGCTAAATAGGGAACTCAGCAAAAAATACAAATCTATTCATCGTTCAGATGGGAAAAATAATTCAAAAAGAGTGTTACGAATATTATATTATAAAGACTTGAAAATTGATTGAAATCTTGATCATTACTTGTTGGAATATTGTACCTGCATATGTATATGTACACTGACGAGCAAAACCGATCGGATGGGGATCTTTCTACAATATTAGTAAGGTTTTTTCATATTGCAATTGTATTTCGTTAATTTTATATAAAAATATAGTTCATAACAAAAGCCATGCAAATTTAGGTTTCAAACGTTTAACAAAATTTATAAAAATTCAACAATTCCCATGAAAATTTAAAAAAACTTGTGAGAATATTAAGAAATTTTTCGTATATGCGATTAAATAATTCTTTTATTTTACTAAAATAAAGTCAATTTTTTAATTGGCTAGAAATCACCGACTTTTTTTATAATTTTTGAAATTCGTGTTTTAACAAATTTTTTTCTTGATTTCAAAAAAAAATTTCAAAAAACTTAAAAAAATCAAGATGCTTTCTAGCCAATTCAAAATTAAACTTTATTATACTAAATAGGCTATAAAGCTGCATACTCACAAAACGTTAACATTATTCCAAAAAAATTTAAAAAAATTTATACAATTTTTTAATTTTTTAAACAATTTTTTTTACATGTTTTTTAATATAGTCTAAACTAAATTTTAATATAATTTTAACCAAACAAATTTGTCAAGTAAAACCTAGCTATTATTGTAAAAAAATCACCATACGGCAAGTTTTGCTCGTCAGTGTATTTATATGTATATACCCTACTGCTCTGTTCGTTTACAATTATTCAAAAAATAATTCTCCAATTTCACGTGAAGCACGTTTTAAATTTTAAAGTAATTTTAAGGCCAATATAAATTTTAGTTTTCCTTACTGGAGTAAAATTCGAGTAAGTTCTACCGGTTTAAAAACAATCTAAGTCGAGAGCGTAATATTTGTAGGCAATTTAGCGACTTTTTTATAATATCATTTTGAATTTTGGAAAAACACGAACTATTATTTTATGTATAAAAATTTAGAAATTTAATAGTTGATAATAATTGTACTTTTCAAAAAATCCAATACTATGTCCGGAAGCATCGAAATTAGAGTGTCTTAATGGACTTAGCTGCTTTCGCCAACATGATGAGTTTTGTAGAAAAAAACATTGCTATTTTTATTTTTTAAAAATTTAAAATAAAAATATTCAGTAAAGAAATAGGCCACTTTCTCAATCACAGTTCAAAGAAAATTCAAGTTAATTTAAAAATTGATAGCAATTCAAAAATTAAAAGTTAGGATAGGCTACTCTAGGCCGCTATATTCCTTCCATCTCTAGTGATACCAATTGAAGATAACCCTTCATATGGAACTATAGTAGACTTCATTTAGAAAGCCAATGTTTTTGGTGAATAAGAAGAAGAACCGAGATTCCAGTGCTGAGAGAGCAGAGAGGAGATGTTCCAAGGCCTCTATCGCTTTGGCCTCCCTACAATTCCTGATCTTAGTACAGGATACATATCATATGGTCAATTAGTCGAAAAAGTCGAGAAAAAAAAGGTTAGTCAATTATGTGAAGTTGGCTATTTTTTGCTAATCGATTTAACGATTAATCGACTAACAAGAGCTCTACTGTAAATGTCAGATAATTTTTTAATATTTTTTGTGAAAGTACAACTTTTTCTCATAAATTTAAAAATGAGTAATGGTAGGTAGACCATAAGGAGGAGTATCCCTAATTTTTAATCAAGCGTAAAATGTCCTACAACCATTTAATTAGACTTTGTACTATAAGAATATTTTATAGCTACATATATTGACGGCATATACTGCTATCTTGACATACCTGCCGCCACATATTCAATACGGTGTTGTCGCAATGTCAGTTACAATAAGGTCGTGTGAGAATCTTTACCAAAGTAGAATATAAATGAAACTTGATAGATAACTTAATAATTCCGATAAAAGAGTAAGATTGAATACCACTGATCAGCACAAAATTATCTCTGTTATCATTTCAACCAGGAAAGCGTGTTATGAGAAAACTGAGTAGTTAGTTGAATGGCAGAAAAATAAAAAAAATTTCGTTCGCAATAATAAATTTGTATTCGTCCTTTATGTAAGTAATTTTTAATAGCGAATACATTTTCATTCGCCCTCCAACTTATTTTAAATAGCAAATTGATTTGCATTCATCATTCAAATAGTTTTGAATCACACATAAATTTGTATTCTCCATTAATCAGACAAATAATTTCACGAGTACTGATAGAAAATCAAAAGTATTTGAATGAGTTCAATAATGAATGAAAATCTATTCGTTAAATTGAAAATAAAAAATTTGTGAATACATTTTTATTTTTTAAATAATTAAATATCGTGAACTGCCTTCAAAATAGTTTATTTTTCCTATCGCCTATTATGTACTAATAAACAAATAAATTTATCGCTTCATTCAAAACAGTTCTGTATTCGAGTGATTCGATATCACTTCCTCATTTGCTCGTGTGCTGATTTCGATCCAAATTTTTTTTATATATTATATAAGAAAAATGCACATATGCCTAGTCACGAATAAATAATTTCATATACTCGCAAAAGTAGTTATGACAAAGACTTGAGTTTCAGGATCTTACTTCGAATCCACCACATGACTTTAAATGGTACTGTAGCTGATAACAAAATTATGGTCATTATATTAAAGGATAGACTTTTAATGCTAGTTACACAAAAAGTACAACAAAAAAGTGCCAACGGATTATTGGTATTGATTGTATTTCTGAATTTGAATTTTCCTGACTTAGCATTTTGTGAATTTTTTTAAAAGACAAAATATGGTGAAATCAGGTCGAAACGGTCATATGGCTCTACTTTAAAGGAAAGTTTGATATAAAAGATAAAAAAAATAGGATGCAGAACAAAATTCGCATTCAAAGCACTGCGTAGACGAATCAGGGTTGCTTTCGTCACATCATTTTTAATTATCATATCTAATAATTTTTTCAACATTCTCAATTCAATTTCAATTTTCTCTCTCTCATACACACACTCGCACATTTTTTAGGCATCCTCACGCAGCAATTTCAAATCGAGTCCTGTGCCAAAAACCGGCAGCACATCCGAATCGGAGGACGCCATCATAACAGGTGTTGGCGATCGACGCGATTCACCACTTTCCGCCAGTCAATTGAGCGCCAGTGGTGGCGGCGGCCTAGGTGGTGTGGGTAGCGTTGGTAGTGTTAGTGCGATTCCCAGTAGTATTGGTCTCAGTCAAGCGCTTAGTATTAAACAAGAATTAATTGAAGCACAACAACAACACCAACAGCAGCAGCAGCTGCAACAACAACAACGTGAGACTCATGTACCTTTGCCAACTGAATACTTGCCGGTAAGTCATGAAATTTTTGTAGAAAGAAAAAAAAACATGATTTTTAAATACAGCCTGTAGTTTTAAATGATCCAAAGAGAAAAGCACTGAATACTTTTTTATGTTGTGTAGTAAGTACATTTGTATATTCACCTCCACCGTGTTGAATAGTGAAATGTATATAAACTTGTTGATCGGCAAATCAATATATGTATGTGTAGTAAACACCCAGTGTTGCCAGAGTAGGAAATTATATCTTTCATGAATGTAAAAATATTTCTACTTATATCAAAATTAAAATATTATTAACTAATTATATTAAGGTCTGGAACTAAAAAATATACCATCATAATCATTTTATGAGGTTTGTTGTTTTGAAGTAGGAAAATTTTGAATCACATTCAAAGGAATCCTATAAATGTTAAAGCCTCCAACCAAGGCAATTTTACAGTCTAAAAATATGTGATTTAAAGTAAAAGCTCTTATCTGAACAATCGGTTGTATGGGAGCTATGAGTTATAATGGTCCGATCGTCAAGATTTTTGTTGTACCCTTACAATTCATGATAAGTGAAAGGAGTGCCAAATTTAATACAACTAATTACTTTAATGTAGGGGCTCATATCTCATATCTTAAGAAGCAGTTGATAGAAACTATAAATTATAGTGCGAAATTTTCTGTTCTTTGCTACTTTGTTTCAGGAGTTCTAATCAAGAGACCTTGACATTTATAACTTTTATTAAAAAAAAAATACTTTTTAATCGTCACTTCTTGAGTTTTATTTTTTGCTCAGAAAATAAATTTTAATTTGTAGGTATTTTTCACACAACATAAAGAAAACTCAAGAAAAAAAAAAGAAGCAGGCTGTGTCAGAGACACGGCCATTAAGTTTAACGTTGAATACGCCATCCGATAAGACAGAAAACATATGTAACAATAAATGATAAATAATACAAGCAAATGAATTTCTTTATTTGATAGTTACTTTGGATGATATACATAAGCTTATGATAGGAAAAATAGGATAAAAATGTTTTTAAATTATCAATTAAATTTCTCGCAAAAACGAAGTCAATGGCTGTTATCAATAGTAAAGATAAATGATAAATAACATACGCGAATCAATTTTATTATTTTTTTTGCAGTGTTTGGCAGCATTTTCTCTTCTTTTACTCTACTTTAACTTGCCCGCCTAAAATTATGCAATACAAAGAAAGGGATGCACGAGTACATTTAAATCGCCCAACAGCAAACACTCAACCAAACACCACACACATATTTGTGTGCATGTGTTTATACAATTTTCATTTGAGAAATTTAAATATTAGGAATATATCAACCAACATGAAATGTATGTCAAACGAAAGCTAACATCTTCATTTGACTACAAAAAAAAAAAAAAAAAAAATTAATCGAGCCGTTTCCTTATAATTAAAGAAATAGAGATTACAACAATAAAAACCTGACATTGGTGCCCATACCGTAAGGTAAGACGTATTCTACGCCAAAAGAATTATACATCTGTCTATCAATTTTCGGTCAGATATCTCTAAAACGTAGCGACTAGTTTTACGTTCAAACAGACAGAGCGGCATGGCTAACTCCAGTCAACACGTCGGTCTGCTCCTTTTGGTATGATTGGGTAGGGGTATATCTCCTATTTTTCGTATGCTTACAAACATCGCTTATATTACCATTTCATATTCATGAAAGGCATAAAAAGGGACGATAGTATAAAAAAGTAAAAAAAAGCACAAAAAATAATAAGAACGGCGAGATAAAGGCACAATTTAGAAAAAATAAATATAAATTCGTTTCACTTAAAAAACTTTACTGACTACATAAGAAACTACAAAGCTTCTTCAAATAAATTTTTTTCTTTGGGTAGCACATTTCACTTCAAACCATTCAAAATTATGCTTTCAATATCCTTTTTTGTTTAAATAGAAGTCGATTTGATTAATCAATTTAGTTATTGCTTAGTTTTGTTTTACAACCATGCTCGCCAATTTAGAGAAATTAAATTAAAAGCGAGCAAAACGACTTTCCGATTTTTTGCAAACATTCATTCGATTTTAAAACTTTGTATTCATATTTATCAGGCATCGAAAAACCCCATTGTTTGAATGCCTAAAGTGGGATCGCACTTTAAATGGTATAAATTGGTGTGCGAAGAAATCTGTTGCCCAATTGAAAAGAAATTATAAGGGCCAATACTCAATTAAGTAAAGTGCACCCGTGTCTCGTGTTGAATATCGTTTTTCAGATTGATATCGATGCCAGCATACGTACGTTTTATATAATGACACGAAATATTGTGTTTATTTTCGACATAGCTTGCTCTGCCGACTTCGACTTCGACTCATTTGTATTGATTTTATCATAAATAAGAAGAAGAAGCTGTTTAGTCTTTACCGCCCGTCATAATATTTCCCTAACAAAATACTACTGTTCATGGACTCGCATACAAAAAATGTCTGTAATCGAAAGTCGCAAATTTAGTGACTTGAGATGGGACTGAGAGTTGCAGAATACCATCAAAGATATTAATACCTTGAGATAAAATCGGAATTGAATTTTCCTTTAACCTAAACCCTTTAACACAATTAAAAATATTTGTGTTAGTAATATACTTCATACATTAGGGTGTTCCAAAAAATGCATAGGAGTGGAAAGGTCAAGCCGTAATTTTAATGCTCTCTCCCCCAGTATTGTTTTATATCGAAAATACCAATAAAGCTATTTATTATTTTTTTTTTAATCAAAAACTATTTAGATAGGGATCGCTCAGAGTTTCAAATGTTTTCTATATAGGAAAACCCATTTTTCGTAGAAATTGTATGGGATCTTAAAAATTCAATATTTTTCAATTGGCAAACTTTGCTTATCTTCAAAAGACTTCAAAGAATAGTTTTGCATTGTTTGTTTAACTTTTTTAATATTAACTATGTATTTGTGAAGGGTTCTTCCAAAAACCATAGGCGTGTTTATTTAATTTATTCATAAAAAATAATTAATATTTAAAAAATGGTTGAATAAACAATTTGTTATTCTTTGTAGTCTCCTGAAGATAAACAGATTTTGCTGATTGAAGTATATTGATTTGAACGGATTTATGTACACCATTTCTACAAAAATTTATTTTTGCCTTTATAAAAAACAAGGGGAACTTTGAGCTACCTCAAATTTTTTTTTATTCAAAAAAGATAATGGTTTTTGTTTTTTCGCTATGGAATAATCGTAGGGGGTGAAACTCCGTCTATCTAAACATGCATACATATATTCTTCGCCTATCAACATGTTTATAAACATTTTCTCCTGTCTAAATACAAACATACATAAACAGTGTTTAAATTAGAGTGTTTGTTTATAGGTAATACATATCTACATATTTAGTCGAGATAAATTTTTATTCGAAAAAAAACTACATACTCATATGAATAAGCGATAAGAAATGTTGAGGTTTTTTCTTTGGACCGGTACGATGGTTCCAATTCCGTTCAACACATACATACATATGTAAATAATTGAATAAGAAAACAAAAATAAATAAATTTTTCTTTTATAATTAATCGCTAAAGCCCATAAATGTTGGAGTGAAATAAATTTAATTTTTATGGTGTTCAACAAAAAGCAAAAACAAACAAAAAAAACACGCACAAAGAAAATGCTTCAAATAATGCCAAAAAGAAAAAGCTCTATAGCGCAACTTAAGAAAATGTGGAATACCCCAAATTGCAAGGATGAAGGATATACATACATACGTTGCTGTTGTATTGTGAAAAGCCACGCGGTTTATAATTTACTTTTTTATTTGGTAGAAATATAAGCAAACGCTAACCCTTTTCGATACTTGCAATGCAAAATGCGCATCGGCCGAGAAAAAGAAAAAATCTGAACAACTTTGCTTTGCTAAATGCCGCACTTACTTTCTCGCTAACTGTCTAACGCGTACGCCCTGCCTAACACGATCCTCTCCTCTCCTCTCCCCTCCTCTCCTCTCCCCTCCTCTCCTCTCCCCTCCTCTCCTCTCCCCTCCTCTCCTCTCCTCTCCTCTCCTCTCCCCTCCTCTCCTCTCCTCTCATCTCCTCTCCTCTCCTCTCCTCTCCTCTCCTCTCCTCTCCTCTCCACTGTCCTCTCCTTTACCTTTTGGTTGTGCTTTCTTGACCTTCAATGCGTTCTTCACGTGTTCGCCCTCGGCCTAATACCATGAACACGCACACCCCCACACATGAAATATTCCCTCCCATCCTCCAACCTTAGCAACACACACAAAAGCACAAATGCAAAAAATCCTTCCGCCTTCCCAATACTCACTTTTAGACCACTTTTCTTAAGTTGTTATTGTTGCTTTTAGTTTTTTTTACAATTTTTTTTTGTTTATTTCCTTTTATCTTTAATTTTCTCAAAACTTACTTCGGCACTACCACCGCTCGGCTATATCTCAAATATACACCACGCGACGCGTCAAAACTTCAAATCACCAACTACCTTTTGCAAAATTGTATTCGTAAAATCTAATATTCGCTCTCAGGACAAGCGCGCGGCGAAGTGTGGTAAGTCGTCGGAACGTCAGCGTCGTGTGTCATCCTCAACGACATCCTCTAAATTGACGTCGGCACAACAACAACTGCAGCACGTCTGCCAGGAGTTTGAGTTCCTACAGCAGCAAGGTCAGCGTGAACAACAACAAAATTTGCTGCTACAACAGGCAGTGCACGCGCAGCTAAAGAATCTGCAGCAGCAACAACAACAACAACAACGCGAAAAACAGCAGCCGAGCCAAATGCACCGAAGCAAAGAGAGTTGGTTGGCCGCGCAAGCGCAAACGCAAACGCACACGCAACTCCATTCCCAGCCAGCGCAGCAGCTTGCGGCGGATCTCGAGCTGGCACAGACCACCGCCACAGCGACCGCAACCATTCAGCGACTGCTACAACAACAACAGCAATATCTACTCTCCGCCACAGATAATTTTCAACGACCATTGACGCCCGCAGATGCGAGCAGTGCCAAGTATCCTCCGGCTTACGATATCACAGCCAGCAAACAGTTTAGCGCAACAGCTATTGGAGGCGCACAAGCTGGTGGGAGTGGTGGAAACGCCAGCGGTGGTAGTTTGCGTAAAAGTGGCCGCTTTCGCTCTAATTGGCTCTTTCAATTCGACTGGCTGCAATACGATGAGATCGCGAACTCAATGTTCTGTAAATTTTGCCGGAAATGGTCCAATGATATTCCGGATATACGTACCTCCTTTGTGGAAGGCAACTCCAATTTTCGTCTGGAGATTGTCAATCATCACAACAAATGCAAATCGCATCGTTTATGCTATGAGCGCGAATTGTTGGAGGTGGATAAATTGCAATCGCACAGCCGAGAAGGCGGCACGCGGAGTGGACCAGCCGGGCAGAGTGGTGGTGGTGGGATTCGCAACTTATCGGTGGATGGTGAAATTGGCGCCATACTGCGTGAGACAATGACCAGACGCAACAACAACAACACGCCCGAAGTGATCACGATCAATGTGGGCGAGGAAGGCACGTGAGCGGAGGAGTATCGCTCGTGCGCGAAGTATCCATCGCTCGCTCTGTTACGCAATTGGAGGCGTAACCAACACAACAAAACTACTACATTTGTACATACACACAAAAATAAGATCTCTCGCTGCGTGGTTATTTTTTGATTAATTTTTTATTTAAAATTATTCATTGATTTATAGATTATATTCAGAATTTTGTTCGCCTACTATTTCTAAAATCGTCTGTTCCATGCAATCAATGTGCAGGCACAAATTAGCTGATAAGTTTGAAGCATTTTCTTTGTCGAGTTGAACATCGAAAACAAGCAATATTATTTAAATAAATAAATGAAAATTGAAATTAATATTGAAATAGTGTTTATAAAGCTTTTATTTCGAAAGCTGGCAAGATGTATCGGAGATTGGATTTTAAAATTTATGTTCTATCCGTAAAACTTTGATTGTTAATCTATTAGACGATCAATTGGTTGATTAAAAACAAAGTACGGGTGTTGGTTGACTTCGGTTTCCTTTTTATCTATTTCTACTAGCCGTTTGTGGTCGATTAGTATAGTTCGTATTCCTCATTCGAGTATTCGATTAAATGTTGCCATTAAAAAATTATAGTGTTGACAACTTATGTCAAAATTTGACACCTGGAGCAACATATGGGATATATTTTAAAAAGAGTTGCCACATATTTAAAAAGTTAAATTAAGCTAAATTAATAAGTTAAATCAGAGATTGTTATACGGGTGTCAAACGAAAGAAGTTTAAGAAAGGCTCACTTCGAAAATATTTTTGAAAGGTGTTGCTACCTGTGTGAGAATTTTAATTTTATTTGATTAATAATACTTATGAAATATTATATCATGGTTTTCAAAGGAACTAGATTTAAGAAAGCTTTGTTTGAAAACTGCCGGTGAATAGGGTTACCACCCGTTTAAAGATTTTACTTCAATTCTAGTAATAAGTTTGTTGAACTATTAAAGTACTGGTAGATCTTTATATGAAACAATTTTTGAAAAGCGTTGCCACCTGTTTAAAAGGCTTCATTACATTTAACTCATTACTTAACTTAAATGCTAATATATAAGTATCTAACGAAAGAGAGCTAATTTCGAAAATATTTGTGAAGAGCGTTGCCACCTGTTTGAAAAACTAAATTTATTTTACTTAAAAAATATTAACGAAATATTAAAATATGAGCGGCAAATGAAGAATGTTTACAAACGCAATATTTGAGAAAAATATTTATGAGGATGCCACTTGTTAAAAAAAACACAAATTAATTAATAAGGCAAATGAAATATTACAATACAGGTGTGGAACGAAAGAGGTTTAGGAAGAGGGTTACCAGCTGTTATGTAAATGCGAGAAGCTTTGCCACCTGTTTCAAAGCCTTCATTGAATTTAACTCATAAGTTAACTTAAATACCAATATATGTATGTATGTGTCAAACGAAAGCGGATTAATTTCGAAAATATGTTTGAAAAAGAAATTTCAGTTATTAATATATTAACTGGCAAATGAAGAAATTTTAGAAAAGTTATATTTGAGATAAAAATTGTGGTGAGGTTACCACCTGTTCAAAAAATAAGACACAAATTAATTAATGAGATAAATGAAATATTACAACACTCGGGTGAAACGTAAGAGGTTTATAAAAGCTTAGTATCGAAAATATTTTTGAAGAGGGTTACCAGCTGTTGTGTAAATGCAGAGAAATGATTACTATGATAGAGTATACATTGTAAACCTTTTCCATTTTGTGGAACATTTCCTATGAAGTTTCACATTTGCCGCGGGAAAGGACATAATTTTTGCTTAGTTTTTATTGAGGTTATTTTAATAATAAAGTTTTTTTGCGGAGCAGATCAAAGTGAATAAATGTGGTTTGCTTTTAACTTATGTAGTTCAAATTCAAGGTACGTTTCCAGAAAGGTATTAGCCGGAGTTGAATTTATAAAATAAATAATAGTCGTTTAGGGCCAAGTCGATCAACCCGTATTCCTTAATGTCAGCTATAAAAACTGAGTGCAGCACTTCACTCGTTCGCGAAAGATGTAATCTTGTATTCTATCATTCATACAGCTCATCGTTTCATTGACGGCGGCATTCGCCGTCACACACACATAATTGGAGAGTTATAGAGTCTGGTTTGGTTCGTTGAGAGAGAGAGAGAGAGCTTTACTGCTCATTTGCCTACTTATCCCAAAGCCAAGAATGATAGAGCACAAGATTGCGCCTTACGCGTACCGCTAGTCCTCTCTTTGTCGATCTGTTGACATAACTACACCCATTCGCTGATGAAATAGAAGTACTAATCTTTTATTTCACACAAACAAAACTTTCTCTCATTCTTATATTCTTCGCTACTTGCTCTTCTTTTTTAGAACAGCTTCTTTGCTCTCTCATTCTCTAGCTTTTATTACGTCACTTTCAATTGTTGTCATCGCATTCTTGTTTTCTATCATTCTTAGCCCAAAGTAGCACTTATTAGCATGAGAGTTTATCCATTGGATTTTGATAATGACATTATTGCTGTTAATTAAATTTCCACGTAGACAGAGGTCTATATTTTCAATTCTATCTGTCAACTGTGACGCGGCAGCCAAGACGCGAATGCCCTGGCTGTTTATTTGATGACCGAAGGTACCTCCTTAGTATCCACATTTTTAAAACTCAAGAAGGAGAGTTATTGTATGAAAGCAGAATTTTTCTAAAAATTAGCTAGCGAAGGTAGTTTTAAAAGAATCTAATCTTAAATTGTTTTACACGAGATAAAGCACATTTTCAAATAGCAACATATTAATAGATTTTGTTACTTAGTATAAGGATAGGGTATTAGTTATTAAATAGAAGTTTAGTGTCAATATCAGTGTGCTTTTTATTTATAACAAAATTTTAATAAAATTCCATACTCGTATTCGATACAATAAAATTTACACATTAAATCAATTTCGTTCGTCGCACAGCCTGGTGCACTGAAGCTACACCCCGAGGAAATGTCCCAATTATTAGCCACACATGGCTTGCAGCAAGATGGTCGAGAGGATCAGAATGATGGCAAACAGTTACCGCTGGATCAATCGGACAATATTGATGGTGAGTACAAGAGTACCGATTTTGCTTAATTTTTTTTTTGTTTTTTTGTTTTTGCTTTTCCACACCACTTTCTCTCTCTATATCTCTCTAACTCTTATCTCTCTTATCAAACAATTGTTATTATTTTTTTGTTATCACTCTCGCTCATGCAGTTGAGTCTCTACTGTACTGTATATAGACACATATACTCGTACCAAACTCAACCACTTTGAAAATTACTACTCCTTTTTGAAACCAGAAACCAAATTAAAACGTATATGTACAATATATTATTTTCCCTTTTATATTGTTAACCGACATCTGACATAAATAATTAACTTAAGTGGCTTTTATAATTTGCAAGAATAAATACTAAATAAAGTAATTAAAAACTTTCAACCTTATTATAATAGTATATGTAGATGATATGTGAAACGGTTAACGTTCTATTGCAGTTAATAAATAAATACAAAAAATTAGTTTATTAAATTTAACGTTGAAGTATTTGAATGTATTTGTAAAGCCAAAAAAAAAAACAAAAAAGACGTTTTGTTTGTTAACTTTTTTATTTGTAGTAGCCATTTATAAAAATATTTGTAGTAATTGGTTTGTTTTTTCGTTGAAATTTCTTTTTGTTGTTATTTGGTTTATAGTAAACCTTTCCTTTTTAGTTTTAGTTAGCGTTTGATAATATACTACATATATGTATGTAATATTGGCGTATAGTCGGTTTTTTAATTTTTTTAAATACTAATTTTTCGCTAAAAAAAATTAACTGAATTGTAGTGAGAATTTACGTAATAACAAAACAATAAACGAAAGTAGATGTGATGCAAAAAAAAAATATCGAAAAGCAAGTGTGTTAAGAAAGCACGCAAAAAAACAAAATGTGAAAAAAAATATTTAAAAAAATTTTGTTTTTTTAAATAAAGCTGCATAAAATTTTTGATTTTCCTACCCTTTCACAGTATTGCAAAGTGCGTGCAACATATGATTTTTTTTTAAATATTTTTTGTTGCTTCTGTACCCATTTAGAATACGAGCAAAACCCCACAAGAGTTTGAATGGTTTCCAGATGATTTCTAAATAAATGTATAGTCCTAAAAAAATTAAAAAAAAAAAAACAAAAATCGCAGTTACTAATCTCTGTAGATGCCGTAGCTTCTCCCATTGAGTAGCTGCTTAGTTTAAACTACGACTAAATACATTTTTTTTATTATCGTTTATTATCCTCTTACTCTTCCCCCCGCCCCTCTTTACATTCCGAATTTTTTCCTTTTCCTATTCTCAATTTCATTTGCATACGCACATTAATACATATCTGTGGAGATTTGACCAAATCACATACATATCTTCTTGACTTAGTGCATTTTTCCTGTGAAACTTAAATTTGTATTTTTCCAATGCTGTTATTGAAATAGTTGTCTTAAAAATATTAAAATTTTCCATTAAAGCTCCATATTTATTTGGTTTGAAAGCGGAAGGGCTAAATTTAAATAATTTGTTTTGTCAAATGTTCACAGTTATGTAATAGCCTAGAAAACACACGCGTGGTTTATATCCAGCTTCCTTTTGTTTGGTGATGACTTTTTCTCAAGTTTGCCTATCTACTTTACACAGACTGTGCAGTGTACTTAAAATACACCCATATACGACTATCTATTTTGAAATTTTTTTTAAAAACTAATTTTAAAATAACTAAAATGCTATTTATATACTATATATATATATGTATTTGTATTATGTAGTCAACTTTTAATACTTTTCCACTAATTTTGTTTCCTTTAACTTTTGCATGAACTATTTACATTCTTAGTTTTCTAGCCATAGATAGTTTTGTTTTAATAAGAACCGAAATACCACTAAAATCTTTTATTGAACAAATATAAATTATTGAAAATCATAATACGTAAAAAACCAACTTAAAATGATATTCCTCAAACAAACATATTATACCCAACACATTTGTGCAGCTATGGTCGCGAATGGATGTAGTATTTGAGATGACAGTTATTGTATGTTGTTGTCCCTCTCTCTCTAGACTAGACACACTTTTTGGAAAACTTGCCTTATCCCATAACTCTTCATATTACAACTCGTGAGATTTCCTTTTTTTATAAAAAAAACTCCATTTTTGAAGGTATTGCAAATCGCTCCCAGTTTACGTCAATCTTCATATTTTTCCGAACTATTTTCTTGGAAACCTTCAAATATAATGACTTTTATAATTCCGATGGAAAAACAGTAAAGATTTTTTGTTGTATGCGGAGTGATGTATCGTAATTTTTATTCATTATGGTGTCCCGAAACTTATGCAAGATTTGAATTAAATAAAAATCCCTCTTTTTTGAAGTTGCAATTTCTGTATTAAAATATAAACTGCACAGGCCTATATTTATATACCATAACACATTCGTGTCTCTGATTCTCGATACAGTCACCATAACGATACTTTTGCCATTCGGTACCGATATTTTTTACTCTACATTTTGAGAACATTATTTTTTGGAATCGAGTACTGAAGTGTACTGAGTACGAGTGTGCATTTCGCGAAGTAAAATTACATATAGGAAAATATTATTATTTCAACAGACAGAAACCAATAGTACGAAGCAACACAAGGTCCTCACTAAGGCCTTGCTATAAGCTAACCCCTCTCCAATTTTAGATAGGGTACGTCCAAAACAGTTTAAAACAGAACAAATAAAACAATACACAGAAAAAGCTACCAAACCCGCTTTCGATAGCATGAGAAGAAACTACCTAGTATTTGCCACAATGTCTGAAATTGGTATCCTTCCAAAACAACTAAGGCTATGTACAATGACGTTGAGCAACACTACGAGCTCCGTCAGAATCGCGAAGGTCCTCTCCGAAACCATACGAGGTTTCAGACTTGGTGACTCTCTTTCGGGCGACTTTTTTAATCTTATGTTAGAAAATATAACTCGAGCTGCTGAATTGAACCGATCAGATACCATATTTTACAAGAGCGCGCAATTTCTGACGAATGCTGATAATATCGATATCATCGTCCACAACAACCGCCTCACTACTTCTGCCTTTTCCAAATCAGGAACCAGCATTAACTTGCCAACAAGTGCTACTTTGTGCTGGATAGGCAATTGCGCAGTAAAGCCACAAAACCACACTCTATAAGTCTCTCATCATGTCCGTGCTATTGTATGGCGCTGAAGCATGGGTACTGTCAGCATCGGATGAGATCGCCCTTGAAGTATTCGAGAGAAAGATTCTCCGAAAGATTTTCACGTATTAGCGACACATAGACATAGTCCAGGGAATTAAAATACAGCGGCTACGTTGGCTGGGACATGTCGTGCGAATGGACGAAAATGCTCCAACCCTGAAAGTCTTCAACGCGGTACCAGCTGGTGGTGGTAGAGGAAAAGGACGGCCTCCTCTGCGTTGAAAGGACCAAGTGGACAACGGACAAGTGGACATTGGTATTTCCAATTAACGCCAGTTAGCAGGTAGAAGTGCCTCAGCCAAAATACCACTGACGTGGCTCATCCGAGTGGTGAGCTTCATACTCCATACTTTAAAAGTATGTTACTGATTTGGTCGTCAGGTCGTTGCTCTCTTCTATTAGAATTTTCGAGCACAAGCATCTAAAGTTCGTCGCACTCGCGAGTTTTGTCTTTTCTCTTTTTGCCTAGTAGAAGACATATTTTGTTTAAGTAGCGGCACGACATTCTTCGTCGTACCAGTTGTTCCTTCATGTTCTCTGAAAACCAATAACTTCTCAGATAATCTAGGGGTCAAATTTTGATATTTTAAGATATATGTCATGGAGTAATTGAATGAATTCATCTGCTTTATTACATGTGACGCTGCCTTCAATCCACATTAATATCTACGTATTTTAATCTTTTTGACTCGGCTGAAATTCCACCATAACACATTTGTTTTCCGACATTCGCTAAACCCCAATTGAGTAAATTTATGACGATTACTGGAGCTCGAACACGAAAACGACCCAATTTATTCTCTCGTGTAGTTCATGATTTTGACTTACTTTAACAACGGCTGTTTTTTTTTTGGTTGCTGTGTTTTGCATTTTTTGAATCAAATCGTAAATACGGTTTTTAGAAATATCGCAATTCCAGCGAAATTTTCGGCTTCACAGTAAAAACGTCGGATATCTAGATATAAAGATATCTAAATTATTTTTTCAACAGTTCACATCTATATTTGTAATTTTTTCTATTCGTATTTATTATAAAATATAGTATCTAGTTATCCGTCAGTTACAGTATTTTCCCCTTAATTGCACTTCAGAAATTTCACAATTTTAATTTCAATTAACCGGGGAATCAATTATGCTGGGCAAATAAAAGGTGTATTTTTTCGATAACACATATTTTTAGCACTTTATGCGGGGAAACCAATTAACGGGTGGTCAGTAAAGCGGGGATTACTATATTTGCAAAAGAGAAAACTAAAAAGATTGAGTTGTCGGTTTTCTCTTTTCCATTTCGCAAGGAGCCTTTAATGTGTTGGGTATATTCACTTTCAATAACAAAATTACTAAACGTAGTAAAAGTCTATTTCTTAACATTTGAACTTTCCAAACCTAGATATAATTTCACACAAGCCACAGAAGAGCTTTTTACGTAAAAATTTGCAAACAAAAATATACAATTAAACTCCATACAATTTTCAACAATTCAACACCTCTCCTGGTTTTTTTTATTTATTTTTTTTTTAAATTTGAAACCACAGTAAAGCAGAAGAGAATATTTTATCAGTTCACGATTAGGCTATTAGTATTTAGTATTAGGTAGTAGTAAATTATTATTTCTATATATAATATTTTTTAAATGCTGAGCGTGTGAAGTAGGCTTTAATTATTTAGTTTATTGAATGCGTCCGCATACGAAGTAATTTTACGTAGAGCATGTCTGTTTGCATGTCCTGCCTTCGGCACTACACTTTACGCACTCAATTAGTTTTAGTTGAATTGTTTTTTTTCAGTATATTTTTATTTTTATTTTTTTCACATATGTAAAGTAATATGTATGTATCTTTCACAACAGCACACTTCTACCTTTACTTTGCGACAATTTTTATTCGATGTGAATAGGAATTTCCAAATTATTTCGAAACATATTTATTCGTTTTTAATTTGTATTCGAAATTTTATAGTTATTATTATTAATAATTTATTTACACTTCCTTTACCAATTTCCTTCATATTTACAACCTTACTAAGCAAAGCGTTTGAAAGTTATAGAGAAATTTAAACAAAAAATTTCTATGTTTATCAGAAACGTTAACGTCATTAAAAACATATAAAACATATTAACAAATTAACACTGAAGGAGAAATCGAAATATTGTAGTTCTCATACATAGACGTACATATGTAAATCGGGATTAGGGATGCCAATATTTGTGTTAATTGCAATCCCTGGATTTCGTTATATTTTGAATGTAAGTAATATCGGGACGATTCCCGAAATATATATAGTTTTCTTAAATTCACTAGAGATTTAATAAATTCAATGTTTTTTTTTATAAAAACTAGTAGCGTTCTAAGTGATGTTTAGTAATATTAAAGAAACTTTGCGGAACATCAAAGATAAATCAACACAAACACAACATTCTTTAAAAGAAAACTATATACCAGTAAAAAATAATGGAATCACTATTTTTCTGCACTACTGATGTTATAACACATTATTCTTTCTGCTTTTTCATCGTTATTTCATCTTGCAAAAAAAGACAATCCCAAGGCGAATTAATATAGCGCGAAAAGGCGAATTCAAGGGTGAACAAAATGGCATGATAAAGAATAAATTTTTGATACTTTGTGAACAAAATATTTCGTCAGCTTTAGCTGACATTCTCGTGTATCAGGAGGATCAATAAGAAGCAAACAGCTGTTCTACTAACGTCACCTTCTACGAGTATTAATTCGCCTTGGATGATGCAGTGCAAAAGTTCGCCTCAACCAGCTGATTTTTTAAGCGAGTGTTGCTTATATTATCGAATTGGCTATGTTGCATACTTATACTATTTTGTTGCAAAGAAAAGGAAAGGAATTTGGAGTTTTATTTAATGGAATACTTCTTTTAACAAGATTTAACTACAACATTTACTAGACTTTTTTTTTGAAAAAAGAAAATTAATTCTATTAAGCACCGAAAATCCCGAGCTTCGGTACATACGAGCCTCGGTATTGGCATCCCTAATTGTGATAATTTTCTCACCACTTGCATAACCCTCAAAATAGTTGTAATACTAAATATCTCAAAGGGGGCTTTCTTATCTAAAAATTGTTTTTTTTCACACTTTTTCGGAGATTTATTGTAGCAAAAAGTTTTTGTTTACCACAACAACATTTGTGTTACAAAAGACGAATAATAGCTGTAACAATTTCAGCAGTGAACGAGTAGCATTAGTTCAAAATATTTTATTTGAGCAGACTTTTAATTTTAGATCCATATAGTAGTTTTGTTTTGCAAAAAGTTCGTGACACTCACCTGCTAGTCGATAACACTCACGCTCTCCGCCGTCCTCGAATATCGACTTATCATCGATCTCGACAAGTCAACATTTCAAGCTTTCACCTTATGCGAATTTTGGATAAAGACCTCGCATTATTCGCTTACAGAGTCCTATTGACTTAGTAATTGAAGGCAACGACCTTCCGCTTCGTTATAACTTCTCAGTTTAGTCCCTAGAAAGCAGTTCGAAATGGACAACGATTTCACTCGAAAAGGCATCTTGTCAGACGTAGCTCATTTTCTTCTCGATGGTTGTGTTAAAAAGCAAAATTGCCGCATCTAGGGATCGGAAATTTCGTACGTGTCGTCGAGAAGACGCTGAATCCTCAGGGTGTGCCATTTTGATGGCCCACTTTTCTTTGAAACGACTTTTTGGTCAACGATGAGAGCTACAGAGTCATGACAAATGTTTTTTTATTTGCTGCTGTAAATTGAACGCATAGACTTGGTTTTATGAGGATAGCGTGCCATACCATAATCGGCGATGTCGAGGCTTTGATTTTTTTGACTTTGCTTGTGGGGTGCCATGAGGGGCCGAACAATTAATTTTTGATTTAGGCCCTTAAGGAGAACCGATAATATAGATAATAGAAAATTTTCCTTAGACATCTGCCATTTGATCAGTTCAAATGCGTAACTTTGCCGCATTTTCTTACGACCCTCACTCTCCTTAATCGTTTTCACATATCCTAGTAAAATTTCTCTTATAAGTAAGTGTAGTCCCATTAGTAGCTTCTCAGGTTCAAGATCGTTAAATCAGCAGTAATTCATCAACGCGGAAATGGTATACATTTTGATATTGATACTTCGTATCAGATCTACAAAGAAGCACTTTCACTTTCCGTTCGCATATCCAGAATTTGTTTCGTGAATTTTCTCATGAACATTTCAACAATCGATTGGGAATTTAAAACTTGCATGATCTAATTGAAATTATAAGAAAGCCATTTTCAGTGGGTTACAAGCTCTGCATAAACGATGGTAAAAATATTGTTGAAATGTAAGAATGCAAAATATTTTTTTTTGGAATTGTTATCCTGTATCTGCGAACTTCCTCACAAGTACTAAATATTCTATAAATATATGACCAAAACTTCGACAAAGCCAAGAAGTGTCAACGCTGAGATTTGGTAGTTGGTTTTGAAGTAATATCTAAGGCTTAATAATTAAATTTAATTATTTGTAATTTTCAAAAAGCACCGAGGTGCTTTGCAAATTTTTTTGCGCAAATATGGGGAAAGCAAACCTAAATTTCGGCTGTTTTTTTTTTGTACACTAAGAATATTCTACGTTAAGTAGTTTTTTCATGAGAGAAATACGCTCGGAGATTTTTCATTACCTGCCAAAGGTTGACCGCTTTTGGAAAAAGCTTTTCTAGAGGTCACTTGCCCCGGCCGCGGTGTGAACCCTTAGGAACACTCTGAAGAAAAATTATATTCAAAAGCAATGCCATTTTAATTCGGTAATTTTTTTATTGATAATTTCGTTATTCGAAATTGATGATCAATTAAAAATGTAGTCAAATCATACCAAAACGAAGTATTAATTTTCATAATTTTGTTTTCAAACATATTTATATATTTTGTATACCGGGATTAAAGTACTAATTTTGTTCATAAGTTTTGATGAAAGGGGGATCCTCCAGCCGAACACGGCGCGGCGAAAAGGCACATGTTTTTAATCATAAATTCCCAAGCAAATTTCGTACGGCCTATAAAACTTTTTAACTAGATACACAAGTAATATTGATTCTGGCGGTACTAGATACTGCTTGCTCCTAACACACTAATGGCGATTTTTTAAGGATATTGTCCGCAAGGAGCAAATCATCCTAATTTCCAGCGCTGATGAAAGGTTGGCCAACACTTCTGAACTAGGGAAACTGTAACCTAGGCGCGTTTTCTTTAAACCATTCATCACTTCTTTAATGTTGCAACTTATCAACTTTTCTAGTCGATTTTGACAAATGTTTAAAAATTTCGATTGGTTTTCAATTTTAATATTTTTTCTTTTAAAAATTATTAACACAAACGTTATATTTGTCGTATATCTGAGCGCATTGTTGGTGTTTCCCTCTCACTCACATAACTATTATTTCTCCCTTTCTCTCTATTTCGGATACGATATATTTTTTAATTATTTTCTAATCAATTTATATTTCTAAGCGTAGATAGTTTTGTACATATAAATACAGTGGAAAAAATATAGAATAACCCACTCCAAAGGAGGCTGGATTAATATTCATATTAATATTAATATACATAATGTGTTGCTACTTATTTATGAATGTATATAATACACATAAAAAAAAACTTGTGTGGATTGAAATAAAAGAAATATCGAAATAAAGAAAAGTGGGAATGAATTGGCGTTAAAAAATATTTCCTATTGAAAATAGCTTTTATTTTATGTAGGTTTTCATTCATCTTAGAAAAGACTTAACTTAATTGTGAGGAAATATAACGATTTGAAAAAAAATAATGGTAGAAAATTCTTCTTCGATCCTTTTTTTTTGAGTGTGTATTTTTTTCTATTCGAAAATGGCAATTTGATTTGTGAAATGCTCTTTTTTTTTGTTACGTTTCGGAAGTGATTTTTTTTCGAAATCTCAAAAATTCAAAGAGTAAAAAAATCGATACAAGAACTTATTTTAATTTATTTTCTTTATATGCCACCCCGTGGTGAGTTTCGAAAACTCAAAAATTCAAAGAATAAAAAAATCGATACAAGAACTTATTTTAATTTATTTTCTTTATATGCCACCCCGTGGTATAACTGTTGTTACATAGGCTACAAAACTGCAAACTCGAAAATTCGGGTTTGAAATTTGAATTGAAAAATTAAAATTTTCTATACCATTTTTTTCATTTGTTGATTTTTTATACATTTTCTTAAATGTTTTTTTTTATAGTATTAACTATATTTCTATAAAAAAAAATATTCACTAACTCTAGCATATGTAATTACAAAAGTGCCGAAATGCTAAATTCTCAAACTAAAATTCTGAAAAAGGGATCAGTAACTGTATGGTCAAATTAAACCTGAACGCTGAATTTCCTCTGAAGTCGAAATTTTTGGCTACGTAATTCAAAAATATCTTTGTATGTGTTTACTTTCATCTTATTTTATACCATCTGCTAGACTTAGTGAATAACCCCATAATTTTTTTTAGTGTATGGCAAAAAAAGTATCCATTTTGTTTGAAGTAATTTCTGTCTAAAATTGGGAGCATTTTAGCAAATAAAAATTTACAATATAGAACAGCGTGATGTGAAAATCTAAACGAAAGTCCCATTCACAGACTTAGAGGTTAAGGTAGTTGGTTTTATAAATTTAGAAGAGTCCCATCTTCGTCGATTGCGTGTGCGCTTAGTGTGTTGCGAATTGATTAATACAAATCTAAATTATATTTGTCTATTATGAAAAACTATTGCTACATTAAAAAGCAATACAAGGAAAATCCGAATTTGGATCGCATTTTATTAAAACAAAAAATTCTATAAAAGATAGTTATGTCAAACCTTTTGCAACAGTTATCTAAAACATTTTCAAACAGATAGACTTTGAGAAAACCACCAATGAGTTTTGCTAAAAATTATTATATTTTGTTCGAAAAATTACACTAAAGAGGGCACATCCGGTTTGTCTCCAAACCCAATTTGACAAGAGATGACCGGAAATCGTTCCAATATAAATCAATCAAAATGGCTGTTTTTTACAATATTATATTTGAATTGCATAAAGAATTAATACTAAAACTGCAGCAATAAATCCTCTTATTTCATAGATTAAAATAATTTCAAATCATTTTAAACCAATTTTTCTTCAAAATCGATGTTTGTTGTCAGTGTATATTTAATTTGGAAATTTTTGAACTACAAAAAAATGTCAAAACTATACATCAAAAAATGATATTATAGTTAATTTATTTTCTACTATTTACCGGATTGATAGCAACAAATCTAGCATTAATTCATTCTTTTTTATTTTATTTAAAAAATTGGGGTTTCCTCTTTCTGAGAATTTTCGATTCAGAGTCAACTTGAAAAATTGCTGCTTTCTGTTCTTCGGTCTTTCCAACACGGCGACAGACAAGGGAAACATTAGTGACAAAATTATTCAAATCGTTTTGGTTTCTTATGATTCAGTTTATCACTTTATTCATTTAAACCATTATTTTCTAGTATTCTACCTTTATATGAAAAGGTACCCATCTCACCGTCAACGTAGTTTACAAGAAAAAGTATGTAGTATTGGGCAAATCATAGGCCGACCCCGACTCAGTCGAAATTTTTGTACAACACAATGATATTAAGCAAATTCTAAATCAAGTTTGGGTTTTTGGTAGTATCCAAATATAACCCTTTTATTTATAAAAAATTAATTAGGTTAATAATTTTAAAAGCACGGAAATTAAAATAACACAACTTAGGACCGAGAAAAACAGTTATTGATGAAATTTTTGCAAAATTCACTATGAAGAAAACGTTCTACAACCGTGTGAAATCTACCAATTCATTGAACATTCACTCAGAATCAAAAATGGAACGCATCAAAAACATTTTTCTTTTTTTTTTTTAAGTAAAATTACAAAACAACAGCTATTTCTCATTTTTATTTTATAAATTTTAAAATTGTAAAATGAAAGTTATTTCTTTTTTTCATAAATGGGAAAATAATAGTGTTTCGTTTTTATTTTTATTTTATTCATCTCACGATAACAGTTATCGAAGATATTTATTTATAAAAGCCAACAATAAAAATTACTTGCAAAAAAAAATTAAATAAACTTATTGTTGAGTATCAAAATAAACTTCAAAAATTGGTTTTTTTCGGTTTAATAAAATAAAAATCGGAAATAACTGCAATTGAAGAATTTATTGAATAAAAGTCAGAGAAAAACTATTAAAGGTCGATTTATAAAATAGAAATTGTAAATTTTACGGTCTCAGATTTTATGAAATTTTATTTATCTCACGATTGTGGTAAGGCCATTACTTAATGTTCTACTCGAATATAGAAAACGCGATTTCGAAAAAAATATATATTTTAATTAGAGCCCCTTCATATTAATTTATTATTTACATTATTTCAAATACATCCATAGTTTTTACTTTACATATTTATAAATGATACTTTGAGTTAACATCAAATGAATCCCTCCACACCTGACCTGCTAGCCACATGCCACAATTTGTGCCGTATCCTTAAATTGAGTTATACAACACAAATGCCTCGAGCCATTCACGAATCGTTACTTTGTTTTGTTCAACCTTTCTTTTGGCAGTTTGTTTTTGTTTTTTTGTTGCTGTTAAACGAGACTTTTATTTGAAGCTAAATTTTATTTGTTAATTAGATTTTATTTTAGAACAAATTTCCCTAGCTTAAAATCATTACATATAGTTAAAATTCTGACTTGAAAATTTTTAAAAATTTACAAAAATCGAAAACATTCGAAAAAAAATATAAGCAAAAAATTGTGCATAATATTTAAAAATTGCGTACTCATTAATTATATACATACTTGCATATATACTTTGTTAAATATACATATATAACTTTACTATAAATATTTATTATATATACCTAATTTTGTAAAAAAAAAAAAATAAAACGCCAGTTGTAGCTATTTAATTGTTGTTGTTTGCATTATTACCTACCTTAGTTATTTTAGCCTAGATCACCCATTATATGCATACAACTTTTTTCAATATAGACACATGCATATTGAATTATACCTATTCTAAATAAGCAGATTTTCTACAAACATACATCAAGTACCGAAACCATTTATGACAAAATACCCATCAAAATATGTATATTGAAAATTTCTATTCGCAATTTTTTAAACAACATTTACTTGAACATGGAATATATTTGTTTGCCTCCGTCTGTGGTTTATTTCTATTCATACATAGTTCGTGAAAATTTTAGGGAAATAGGAATGATTCGCAAAGTTCTACCGATCTTTATTAAAAAAGTGAAATGAAAAAGGGACTCTAATAGCTTTTTTCAATCTATCGTAGTGTATGGTTGAAAGTCTAAGTGCAAACAGATGATTTCATCCTTCAGTTTCAAATGGCGTTCTTTATTTTTATTAAATGTGTCTGTCTGTCAAATCGGCACTAGATGCTCGCCCGATTCTACGCTTTATTTGTAAAATTCATATTCTCAATCGGCGGCGTACGAGTAAATAACAATCCATATTGTTACCCGGAAGCATAGCCACCCATTTTTAATGCTCTCCTAATATAAAACGGTTATATTGATCTATGATAATAAATTTTGTTACTGAAGCATAAAGAAGGCTTCACAGCTTCGGTAAACGCTCTGTATCTCAAGAATTAAAATAACCAGACTTACTGTTTTTAATTTAAATTAAATGTAATTTATTTGTCTTTAAAATAAAAGGCCACGCAAATTATTCCATTGCATTATGTATAAAATTTCGGGTGTGCTTTTGAATTGACGCCATCAGACTTTGAACAGATGCTCCATTATTGACGTTTGCAGCGTAATGATTCCATTTACGAAGCATTGATTTGTTTTTTTTTTATTAAACTTCCAGTCCTTTTTAATTTGTATTTAACAGTAGCCCAATATCTCTCAATTGAACGGAGCATGGGAAAATTGGATGTATTAAACTCTTTTGGCAATCTATCTGCATAGTACATTATGTTCTTTGTACCAATTCAGAGCTGCGCTTGAGTGGTGAATAGTTGCCAAGTCTGGCCAAAACTTTACTGGTGATCGATAAAATCGTAGCAGTAATTGAATACAGTAGTAAAGTTTTTCGACACTTTTGCGGCATTCGCTTCGTTCAGAAAAAATTCACATTTAATTAAAAACAAAACTTTTTATGGTTTTCCAAAACATTTTTCTTTGAAATCTATACTTTCAAAGAAACCAGTTGACGGAAGATTTCTTTAATTTCGAAGTGGATACCTCAGAAACATTTTTTCAAAAACCGCAGCGGTTAAAACTTTTATCTTTTATTTTTTTCTTCGATCAAATTCAATCGTTATTTTATGGTTCTTTTTTTTTGACCAAGTTTTATCGTTTGTTTTTCGATATTGACTTCTATGATCGAATCACAACGATATTTTGTGAACGATATTTGACTTAAAAATTTACGATCACATTTGATCGTTATAGTTGGCTTGAAAATGTATCTAATTAATAATAATATTTTTCTATGAACGGAAAAATTTGGAAAAAATGTGATTGGAAAAATTTTAATCCAATAGTGATTTATTTTGATCGAAAAAATGTAATTCAAAAAATAAAATTTTTGCACTGGTGCAAAAAAAAAATTGTAAATAAAAACAAGGTCAAATTTAAATAGCATGTGTTGAACGAATTTTCCCCAATCATTTTGTTGTTCGATTAAATCAAAACAACGATTTTTTTTGGTCCCTATTTTTTCAGAGCACCTCTGATATTGGAAAACTCTCACCACGCATTTTGTTTCCAACCAAACGAAAACAGGAAGTTCTAATCATTTGATGATAAATCAGGTTAATATGGACGAAGAGTAATTATTATGGCATCTTTATCCTTCAAATAGTCACAAACCATTTTTTGAGCTTTGTTCAAATTGTATGGAATCCAACGGTATTCACTACTAAATGAGCATTCAAAAAGGCGATCCATCTGAATAAATTGTTTTCGAGTGGAATTTTTTTTAGCTATAGAGCTGTAGATTTCACTCACATATTATCACAAAAGTTTCATAGTTTTTCGAATTGTGGCAAATTCATTGCTTTTCTTCAAATGTGCTGCCACCAAATCACTAAGAGTTTAATAAAAATTCAACAGTATGTTGAGCAAAGAAAAAATGAAATTAAGGTTATTCAAGTAAACGGTATCAGACAAAGATGCTGAGTAAATACAGTTCCAATCTCTACTGTAGTGAAGTGTCGTTGCCGCTAGTGGTATTTGTTCTTTTGTTTTTGTTGCTGCATGTTAAAAAATCTTGAAAACTTGTTAACATTCTAGAATGGTATCGTCCTTCATTAGCATTGGTTTATTAGTACCATAGCGTAATTGTTGCGGACGTCATTACATAGAGGATTTACCAAATTACATATTCTATTACAACAATTTCCTTGGCACAACAACATTTGAATGTTTTCGTGAGTGCCGGCTTTTTCTTTGTAATGCTTTCAGCTTTGTTTTCATTTTTGACGAATCCTTTAGAAGCTTTGAGTTGTATTAGTTTAGCACGTTGACATATTTATCTCCTTTTACCAAGTACACACGTTATTGCTGAATTCCCTGTTGTTTTTTGTTTGTTTCTTTAAGTTCGCTACTTAAGTTCACAACCATCAATCAATCAATCCTTCCCCAATGAGTTTTGCGTTCAGTTGAGTTTTGAGCTTCACCTATCCACGTAATTACTACAAATAAATAGTACATACATATTCAATTATATTCCCATGCTGAACGTATTTTGTACGTTTGTTTGTAGTTTCTATTACCTTATGTCCACAAGCCACAAACCACAATGCTAGCGCAAGCTATTTTTTTCCAAATTATACCTGCGAGTAGGTGCTAATACTTCAAATTCCACCAAATGTTTAAAATTCAGTCAAAACTCCCCAACTATGAAAGTGTCAGGTGACTGCATAATTCCAAAACTGTGATTACAGGTGATGATGGTGTTGGTGGGAATGGCATACGCGTTGCCGAAAATTCAAACGATACAGGTGACAATGGCGAAGGCGATTTGGAGGACGAACTAGATGAGGATGTTGGTAGAGCGAATGCTGATGGCGTACGTCGCTGCATTGCTTACCATCACTATCGTTCTCAGCCACATGTTGCGGAGCCAATTGATAGAGGAAATGGCAGGCATGCACAGGAATTGTGCGGCGACGAGGATTACGATTATGATAATGACAATGATTGCCATAGCGATTGTGATCACAAGATTTTGGATAGCAATTACAATTGTCACTACAAACGTTGCAAACAAGAGGCGGCTATGCGCGACCAAAACTCGCAGCAACAGCAGCAACATGACTATGAGCAACAGCAACAGAAACATTTACACCCGCAACACTACCATCCACAGCATGTTGCCGAAATAATGTTGCATGCGCGCAATGGCACATTGAATGATGCTATTAGTTTGACAACGGCAGCGGCGTCGGTGGCAGCAGCAGCAGCACCACCACCACCACCACCGCCACAATTATCTACACATCGTCACATTCATCCACAGACCGTTATAAATTTGGGACGTTGTAGTAGCGCATTAGATGCGCTTTGCTCTGCAGAGGTCGCTGCTGCAGCCGCAGTGGCTGCGCTATCGCCAGCCTCCTCGAATGCGTCGACAGCGTCCGTTACTTTGCAACATCAGCAACAATTGGCGTATGCTCAGCAACAGCATGTTGCGGCAGCCAACTATCAGCAGCATCACCACCAACACCGCCAACAACAACAGCAGCAGCACCAGCAACAGCAACAGCAAGCATTAGCGGTAGCTGCCAACATGGTGCAGCATCACCACCACCACCACCAACATCACCATCAACAACAACAACAACATCATGCGTCCCACTTCCACAACGCATCGAGAAGCGCCGCCAGCACGCCAACTAGCAACGACGTACAACTGCAACTTGTGGCTGCCAATGCAAATTTGCCCAACGCCACCAACAACCCAACCGTGGGCGCGGGAACAACAGCAACCCCAGCAGCAGCAGCGGCGGCGGCGGCGGCGGCAGCAGCTGCAGCCAATCGTCGCGATCACAACATCGACTATTCAACACTGTTCGTACAATTGTCTGGCACGTTGCCCACCCTCTATCGTTGTGTCAGCTGCAACAAGATCGTGTCGAATCGTTGGCATCACGCCAACATTCATCGGCCTCAGAGTCATGAGTGTCCTGTCTGCGGGCAAAAGTTTACGCGTCGAGACAATATGAAAGCCCATTGTAAAATAAAACACGCCGATATTAAAGATCGTTTCTTCAGTCATTATGTACATATGTGATCAATTCTTTATGTGGTCAAATAAGCAATTAATAATTATCAACATATAAAGTTCCATCAATGACACACAAATGCATAGCGAAAATTAGTCGCTCGCTCACACATTTACACATCCCCAGGAGTTACCAGGGTTCATCTAAAACCCAAACATTTGGCTCACTTTCCAAAAAAAAAAAACAGTTCATTTTCAGGGAGACCAGTAACTTCTAAAATCAATCAAACTGCAACTTGTGCAACTAATATGGTTGGCAACTCTGTTACTAGTATTCTTTTGGCGCATTTATTTAGCTTTAAGCAGCATTGTTTCACGTGAAAGCAATTAAGCTTTATATCATGTATCTCGCAATCGAGTCAAATACACATTTTGCATGTGTAAAATTGCTGCATAATTTTAGGAACTGAATTGTTAGTAATTATTAGAATTCGGATTTCACAAAAAACTTTGCAATCATAACTCTGAGAAAAATGTATAAATTGCTATACACTTTGTTTACAGTTATGTGTTTGCATATTTTGTTAGGCTGCTTGTTTTGCATAAAAATTCAAACTTTAATAGTCAAACAGACTTCTCCTTACCCAGCGCGCTTAAGTATACTACAAATATTTTAAAAACTTTAAGCTGTTAGGAATGAGTATTTTTACTCTTCCGGTTTTGGGATACCCGACTTTCGAAAGTGATTTTTCAATAATCGGAACTCACTAGCGAAATTCTCCATTTTCATATAAGGAATCGACATTTTTTTATAGAAGTAAAGTACGGGAAGTCATATCAATGTACACAGGTAAATTTAAACTGTAGAGTTTAAGTTTTTGTTATAACTAATTGGGATAAGGATTTTCGAAAATGGATCTCCCGGTTAATCAAGTTTTACCTTAAGCTGAACAAATCTGATTATTATAATGTTCTCTCCAGAAGGTAGGCTGAGAAAAATCATCGATGGAAAAGATGAGTCCAGATATAATCTCGCATTTATTTAACTTGTTCGGCCCGCAGAGAAGTGCTCCAATAGATTTGAACTTTCTCAAAAGTTATTAACACAAAAAAGGCCGTACCTACTAATCGAAAGTATGAACAGTTTCGCTACCGATCAGCAGTTCAATATTTTCTTGTTGCATAATTTTGAGCTTAGCATTACCATATTTAAAGCTCTATTCTCATGCAATTTCAGAAATCATCTGTGCTTAAAACTATACTGAGAAAAGTTCACAAATTAAAAAAATTTATTTATTAAAAACATTTAAATTTCTCAAGCTTATTCTTAAAACCAAATATTTGCGGCATAATTCGAAGTACACCAATTGCCACAATAGTGATGAGAGGATATTTGTGATCTGGTAAAAAAATCCCCCTTTTACTTAGCCTCTTTTGCATATGAAATTTTAACGTTGAGGTATCTCTGCATATTAGGCATAAAGGAATAATTCAGTTTACGGAATAGTCAGTCTTTGTATCAACATTAGATCAGTCAATAATTGAACTAATCCGCAATTCAAAATATCAATCTGTGCGAAAACAAACTATTACACCGAAGCTAAGTGGAATCGGAGTAGCAATAGCCGATAAGATAAAGCATATATTTAGTAGATTCTTTGTTCGAGTTCTTTAACTTTTTATTTAGTTTATTTAAAAAAATTTAAGTTAATATACTTAATGTCGCCTTTCAATTTGATTGATATAGTTATCAAGTTTCTAAAATCGCGATTATTTGCGTTCACAATTCAGTTTCTAAACTCCTACTATTCAAAGATAGATGTCGCTGTTTGTGTTATGAATAGCTACTGTCGATTTGCTGCTGATACAAATCTAATCACTGTAATATTAATTCTATACTAATATCTGTATACTCGTATTCACGAAAAACAATTTTCTTTGAATTTTCAAAGCAGTCCCTTTAGCTTCGGAAATAGCTGTGCATTCGATACTGCGCCTAAAATAATGCAAGAATAATATATCGTGTCATGCAAATTATCGACTCGACCTCAAGTTATATGATTTGACTGAAAATACATACTTATTTGTGACCTTGGCAGTTAATATTCTCGCGATGATTTTGTGAACATGTTCTGCGGAGCTGATTATCTAAGCTTTGGGTAAAAAAAAAACAAACTAGTACGAAGTTGACAGCCATAATAATGCCACTAAGCTGCATTCACTCTAACACAATACACAAACATCATATAGTATACCCACATACCCACATACCCACATAACTATGTAGTATATTTTAATGTTGTATTAAACAAGCAAAAATAAGATATCTTTACATTTTTCTCTTAGCTAAACAAAATCTTTGTATGTATTTAATTTCTATAGTCTTAGAATTTCGAAAACAGCAAGAAAAACCAAAGAATTTAAAAAAAAAAAATAATATTGCAAAAAACGGAACATAAAACAGTGACACTTCGAATAACTGTTAAAAAAACATGGGGCAGTATAAATAGTATTAAAAAACAAAAAATTTGAACGATCATGCGATTCTAACAAAACAAAGTACGAGTATTAACCCACCCGGGGCAAATTGTGGATTCTGTAGTAGACTGTAGTATTGCATATTTACCATTAGTATTTTTTTTTTATTATTAACTTCACCTTACTGAGAAAAGTAAAACTACTGAAAGTGAAACCAAAAAAAAAAATAAAAATAAAAAACTATAAAATTTATATTTAGTAAAATTTATTTATTTATGTATGATATTTTATATTTTCTATTTTATGTAGTCAACACCGACCAAAGAAAAATGAAGATTATGCAAAAAAAAAAACAAAAAACAATGCAATTGTATTAACAATTTAAATGTAGTATTTTTACCATTGCGAAACCTTATTTACATTTGAAGCAAGCGAAAAAGTATTATTCTAGGTATTCCAAATAACAAAACACAAAAAACCGCGATAAGTTAACACTTCATGTAGTAAATCAAGATTAACACTTTTAAGTCCTGCCATAGTTAATTTTTTTAGTCAGTTAGACACAATTTGACCATTTAGTTCAAATAATCATAATAAATATTAAAAAAAACTAACTTTTTTAGACGAATATAAGAAATAATTACACGAGTATATAGATAGGTTTATACAAGTTATGGCGTTGTTGCAAAATACTTTTTTCTGCGGCATTATTTTAAATAATAGCAATAGCCGCGTGCTTTAGGATTACATATTTTAGATTATTCTCTTTCCTTGTAAAAAAAAAAACGAATCTAAATTTTGTGATTAGCCATAAGCGGTATTTTGGCAATGAAAACTTAAAATTGTGAGCAAATACAATCAATTTTGTTAAATGAATAACCATTATCACATTAATCCGTAAGGCATAATTGTTTTAAAGACGTGAGCAAAAAGAACTTCGTTACCACTTTCGATTGGTCAAACTAATGGCTGGCTTAGATGTTGTCATTTTCTGTATCAAAAACAGTTTTTATTTCACCTCATTTCAGTTAGGTGTCACACCAAAATTCTCATTGACACATCTTGGAATTTTGTGCCATATTTTATGATGAAATGAGGCAAATATATTTGCATCGTGTAAACCAGGCATTATAGACGTAACTATTTGCTATTAACTTTAACTTTTTTGTCACATAGTTAAGGCACTGTGCTCCATATATTAGAAATACGGAAACAGCTAATTTAAATCCATCTCAGTGTCTTGGTGTTTCGGGTTAAAGTTACAGATTTACATAGAAATCAAAAAATTTGTTTCCATTTCGTAATATTTTGTAGAGCGTTAATTCAGGTGTGAATTCGTGATTTCAATAATTTTGGACTAAATAACCAAGAGAAATGTTTTCCTCAGATCACTTAAAGTTTGAGAACTTTTTCAACAGCGTCAAAACTAAACGTTGAAGTTCAATTAATTATTTTCAATATGTTATTTTTCAGAACTCACATGTTGAAAAATTAAATGAAACATTTTTCCGAAAACGTGAATGAAATTTAGCGTTCCTAAACTAAAAAGCTCATTATAAAAATGGGGATTTGCTTAGTCCTCATATTGAAAAAGAAAGAGATTCTCTACTTTATCTCAAATTTCAAGGAAACGCAATCCCATAGCTTTGATAGCAAAATCAATCGTTGTCATTGATGTTAAATACCGTTGTGAGGATTAGGCTGGGTACTCATGTCAAACATGTATAGCAAATCTGTTTTTATCGGGGGTGACTCGGTTGACTAACGGATTACAAATTTACGGCCTTGAATAATGTGAAATCAGTTGCAAACACGAGCCGAGTTAGTAGACATTTTCTTTTAGCGTGAACATCTGCGCACAATAGAGATACGACAAATGTGAACAACAATTCCATAAAAATATTCAAAATTGAACCTGCCTTATTTCAAAGTACAACATTATCATTATTTCAGAATTACCAGTAGCGCATTGTATTATCCGCATTTTATTTACTCATTTCACACGTTTTTCGACTCGACCATCTTCAAACAGATTTGTCGAACAATTTGGTTATTAATTGGCAACTCAGATAATTCCAAAAATACGATTTTTCTAATGTTGTCTGAAGGGAAGTAAAATATAACTAAACACACAAAATTCTTATACAAATAGAAAACTCATATGGATTTTAAATATGCATAACTATTTATTTTGACTAAACTAAAACCAAATGAAAAAAATTTAGAATATTCGAATTATTCGGAGCTGAACAAAAAATACTTTATTTGTAGTTTGCTATAAACGAGCTTGAAATGGTTTTTTCAATCAAACTTTTTATGCAAACCTATGGCAATTTAATACTACAATGGCCCAATATATTAAACTACATGGTTTTTATAGTCCTGTAATTTAGAGAATCGATATAAAGAAAAGATTTTTCATGTCGATCATTCGTTTGACGGTCACAATGCGGAGTTTTTTTTACTAAATTTTAAGAATTGAACTCTACAACTTGATGTAAATATTCTTCAATACTTTAGTAGACGATTTAGGCGATTAAACAGGAATGACCTTTTTTCTAACGGGGTCGGACGAACTCTTTGTCTTAGCATTGCGGTTACACCGTGTGTGTTTTCTGTTAGAGGCGATGAGAGAGAGTTCCAAAAGTTATTCCCAGGTTTATCGGAGAAACCACAAAAGGTAATCATAGCCTGAAGCGGATCGTTTCAACGAAAGGATCGTTTTCAAGCCTTTCTTCTCAAGTTGATAACAACAAAACCGTTCATTCGTGGGCGCCCTTGCTTTCGTTGTCTACTCGTGAGTGAGAGATTTGTAAAGTGAGATTTTTGTTGAACGAAAGAGGTCTCTGCTTTTCAATTGCCTTAAAGTATAAAATGTCCTTTACTACTTCAATGTTATAACTGCCAACAGTGACGTGTGTTCCAATACGCGAAGACTCTTTGTATGTTGCTAGGAGATGCTTTGTTTTCCTCTCGTTCGCTTTCAGATTTTCTTTCAAACTTTCCAACATCAGCTTGTAGATGAGAAATTATAAACAATGACGACAATCAAGTTGAGAGCTCTTCTTTTTCGAACGTCTGAAAATTTTATTTTAATTCAATGCAGTATTGATACGATCTTCATACTGTCATTAGTTACATATACTTTTACCGGGCTATTCTGATGTCGTTAGAATAGTCACCACGTTTACAATTGATCACTTCAGTTAGAAATTTAAAATATCGGTATTCGGAATTCTGGATAACGTACGTTCTTTGTGCAATGGAAAGGAGTGTTGGAAAGGAAACGGATGCTAGGAAATATGAGGAACAGCAGTGACCTCTCCGCCATGTCTGACTCAGTTGTTGTTTAAATTTTCTGCAACAAAATATATTTAACAAATTTAGTAAACAAATAAAAAATATTCTCACTTTTCTTTGCTTAATTTATTATTTCGATAATCAGCTGTCAACAGTGCTGCCCATAACTTTATTTTCACCACAAGGTGAACTTTTACTTGTTATAAACTTGCCAGACTGCCCGTTACAAGTATTGGCTACAAAAAAAATTGAGATAACAAATTATTATACCCAAATTGTTAGAATAGGCCGGCTAATATTAAAGTTTCGAGCTTTGAAAATATTAGCGCTAATAATAGTAACATATCGAAAGTGGTACCGTGTTATTAGAAAATTTAATACTATAGCAAAAACGTCGCAACCTTAGCAGCTTTTATGAGATTAGCTAATAAAAAAAAAAAAATTTAAAAGCAGTTACTTATAAATTTGGAATTTATAAAATCACATTTTTTTGGTTTTTGAACAACTAGAACTTTTTTTTGTTGCAATTTGTTTTAGTAATATACATTTGTAGTAAAACAGCAAAGAAGGTTTCACATTCACTTGTGTGGTATAAGTATATGGGAGAGTGCGAAAAATGTAGTTCCTTTTTGACTAAACTCAAAACTCAAATACTACAAAGAAATTTTAAGTAAAACATGCTGAAAATTAAATGTATAGAAGAAAGTGTGGTTTCAAAACTTATAAACATATTTATAAATCGTTCGTCAGCTACTTAAATAGGTATACAATAATGTTTGTATGTAGTAACAAAAAATAAAATCTGAAATAAAAATAAAATTTTCTTTATAATTACAAAAAAAAAAAACACCAAAAAAAAAACTTTGTTTTTAATAAACTCTTATGGAAATTAGATTCGTTTTAGTGCTGGTCTCAATAAGCCGATTTTTAAAGTATTTTTTTTAAGTAAAAAGCCGTTAGTTGGAAGATAGCGCAGAAAAACATATTTATAGTTTTTTCATTTGTTAAAGCAAAACATTATTGGTGGCCTTAAAATTCGAATTCAAACAAAAAACAATTGCTAAATAAAAATGCTGGGTAATTTGAGTTAAAAATTTCATCTCCCACACATAAAGCGTTACACGCAATCGCGTTAAGTAACCAGAATGACCACAATTTACATACTAAACCGTAGACTTTCAGTTGAAGGACTTTCTACCAAACTCTGAATTGATATTCGTCGATTCTTTGTATGCAGACAAAATTTATAGAGTGTCTTTGTAAATCACACAACTCACAAGTTTCATTCCACCAATTCAAGTGTCTAAAAGAAAATGTTTATAAAATACTATAAAACATATGCACATAATATGGTTGTAGAATAGCACAACTGATTTGCGAACTCAACAGTTTCTTTAGTAAACTTCAAACGGTAAGTCTTCAAACTTTCTGCAGCTTTGTACGATTCTACTTTCGTTTATAAATACATATTTTCACTGAACTAATTAATGAAATGAAATAAAAATAGAAACCAACAAAAAAAATATCTAAATTATAAATACATATTCTATTCACATAAATTAATATAGCATACTTTTAAGCGCTCCAAAGTAACTCAAATAAATTAACACCATCTACTAGGTTATAGTATGTATGTACGATAAAACTATAACATTCAACCATTGTTTTTTTTTTTTGTTTTTAATTAACGCCTTAATACTTCTTCTTCTGATATTTGTGCCCAAAGAGGATGTGGCAAATATTTATGTGGAAAATTGTGTTGCAAAAATTTTTTTATATTTTTTTTTCTTTCAAAATTTGAATTGCAAAATTTCAAAAATCGTAAAAGAAAAACAGGAATTGGCCGAAAAATTTGAAAATTATTTAGCTAACGATGAAAACACTAAAACAACAATAACACAAAGTGTCTACTATCTCCATTCAAAAATCTAACCATAAGCCCAAGAAATGGAAATATTACTCTTATTCTTCCCCTTTTAGATTCTTCTCTCACTCATTCTCGTACACACACACATATATTTTTTATAAAATTTTATTGCAGGAAGGAGGGGTGTTGAAAATGAACTAACTCAATATCAAATGTAAATTACTTTAACTTATTTATGTATGTACATACATACATACAAACATACATATGAACATCGGGCAATTATTTCTGTGTAGAAAAATATAAAATAATTTTTCATTAACTTTTTAAAATGTACATATGTACATATATGAAAATAGTTGTAAAAAATATATAAAACATAGAACTGTCGTAAATGTTTTTATACAAGACATTTAATACCCGATTTTGTTTTAGTGAATTTAAAGATAAGTGTGTAATTAAAAAAAAACATAATTTTAAATAAGAAGTGCAGTTATAATAGTTAATAGCAGTTATGAAAAGTACTGAATATCAGTCACATTTTTGCACAAATACAAATTTCTTAAAAAAAAAATGTTCGTTTGCATACTTTTAGGCGCTAAAGCCAGGTTTTACAGCAATTCAAAAGCGATACATAGCAGAACTTTCAGTTTTACAGTACTGCACCCACGTCAATGACGAAGCTCACCTCATGACAATTATCTAAACTACTGCGCCTAAAATTATGCCGCGAAAATTGGTTTGAGCCTTCTACTGATGACAATTGTCATTGTCGCCAAACCTTGTTTGTATTCCGCGTCACACCAACATATTCATAGTAACTGCGACTGAAACTATCCCCTCTTTGTTGATATAGTTTTAGGCGCAGTAAATCGGGCAATTGTCAGGTTAGCATAGGAGGGATAGTTTCAGTCGTTTCAGTAGTTGGTACAATTGTCTTGTGTTTGGCGTGTATTCACATTGAAGTTATACATTCGACTCTCTCCCGCGATTGTGTCTAACATTCAAGATACACAGTTGGTATGCAAATTTTCAAAACAAAGTAAGATCTCTCCCCCAAACAAGTTTTGGGAGTAATGATTCCAATTAAAGGTGAGAATACTAGATTCACATAGTAAAATCTCTGTAGTTTCTTGCCGTCGTATAGTAACTAGAATTTCACAAGAAATATTTTAGCAGAACATTTTAATCTTCACAATGTATTATTTTTTCCACTATTTTGAGAAGTCTACTAAAAAAAAGTAGCATCGATTGTTGCTAAATGGTTAAAATTTTCGGCAAAGTTATTACCATTTTTAGAAAAATTGTTAATACTACACTGTGCTACAATTTTATGGCAACTTAAACCGATCCGGATTTTCTTCATATTATCCAAATGTGTCCTATGCAGTAATAAAATACACGATGGATTCGAAAAAATTAGCTCAATTTTTTTTTATACTCCTAAAGTTTTTATCGTAGCCCAAGTTTCTTTTTGCAAAAAGTGCAATAAACTTTTAAGATACATGTCTGAACAAAATGAAGGGCTATTATATATACACTAAAATTCCATGAGAGGTTTTTCTATATAATATTTTAACCCTTTAACTCCCAACCAATGGGTTTCTTACTTTAGGAAATCCTTTAAAAAATAAATTTGAAAAGTCGTTGGAGGATTAAAATCGGGGTAAAATCGGGGAACCCTACATAAAATAAAATAATAAAAAGTTTGATTTAAAATTAAAATAAGACAACAGCTCTGTTAAATTGCAATGTTAACGGTAATGAAGGAGAAAATACATAAATGTTGGATATTTCAAGATGCCCCCTTGATTTAATTAATTTTTTTCTCTGTGGACTTTTATTTTCTTTATATAAAGATTTTGTCTGAGAAGACCCCTAGTAAAATTATCCGACGAATAATTTGCTAGAACATTCTGGTGGCAGCTAGCGGGTTAAAATGTTCTATGAAACTATTTTCTATGAAATTGACTATATATTTCTTAGTCTTTTATTTCGGCTTAGACATACATATATTTTAAATATTTTTTCGAATTTTCTGGAAAACAACTTAGTCCGGGGTATGAAAATTTAAGCGGATCATAACAAAAATTCGAGCTAACTTTTATAAACCCAGTCGGTGTTTTACTCATGGATAGGTATGCTCTCAGAAAATACTAATGAACCCCGGTTAGTTTTGGGACTTTCAACGAAAAACTCTACAGAAAATAAAGCAAGAATTGGAATCATTAAACCCACAGATCAAAAAAAGTTATATGTACCTATAGCAACACTTTTCTGCGTCTCTTTGGTCCATCTCCCACACAAGTAGGTCACAGATATTACACATAACTCAACTAGCAATAAAAGCACATTAACAGAAAATATAAATGCAAACAAAAATTAAAAAGTATAAATTAAAAAAGAATTAAAACTTTTAACTTTTTCATATTTGTAAATACAAAGGTTTCATAAGTACATAATTTGTTATATATATGTACCTAAGATTTGCAAAAATTACGAACGAAATAAAGGGGTGTCCCATTTTTTTATATTTATTTTGAGTAACCTTTTGGCTGACCGGAATTTTGTTTTTTTATTTGTGTGACTTTCTTCATATTCTGCCAATTTTTGTTGTAGGTTTTTTGTATTTTCTTAGTATATTGTTTATTCAAAAAACGCGTAAATATTTAAAAATATTTAAAAATATTTTATAAATCCAACTTAGTATATTTCTACCAAGCGTACGAAAAATGATTGTGGAGAAACTGATCCTCAACTTTCACGCTAGTTACTTTTGTTACGTGGCCTTCGCAATAAAAGGTTATGAGAATATTGGGGCACCCTGTATTTAAAAAAATATTATATTATTTTAACGATTGTAGCAAGATAATAAAAGTGTTTATATTAAATAATGAGAAACTTAAATGCACTCCTTATTTTGTGTTTAATAATATCCGTTATTATGACTTATTGAAACCGGAATGAACGCGCAGGACAATAAGCAACAAAAAGCAACTAACTTTAATGAAGTATTTATCTAAGTCTCTGGCACATATACATATAAATAATACAATACATACATACATACATAGGTATATGCCGGGACTTGAATTTTAAATCGCCACTAAAGCTAACAGATACTCCCCTCATAGCTTTTATACAACTGCAACAAAAAAAACTAAAATTAATACTCACATCCATACACATTATATACATAATATATATAGTACATCTACATATAAACATAATTCATATGATATACATACATACAAACATACCTACCCAAAGCTCATGTGTCCATGTCATTGGCAAATTACTGATACTAAGCATCACAAGAAAAGAATATATAACATACATAATTACTACAAACACCACACATACATTTCCTATGGTTTTGGTAATAAATATTTGTAATATTTATAAAGAAAATTTTAGCAAATAATAAAAATGTTAAATTTAAGGCTCACTCACCTTTTGTAAATAATTAATTTTATAAAATAAATTTTGGTAACAGATTTTTAATAATGTGGGCAAGAACTGGCACATAAGTAGTAAGAAACCAAAATTCACTGTCATTAAATTTAACTAATTATAAACACCATATGTAATTATAACGGAATCATTAAAAGCGCACGCGTTAATTTTTTTATTTCCACTTTTCTTTTTTCTTTACTTTCAATTACTACTATTCTTTATCTACTTACTAATTTTCTTTACGAGAATTCGTTTAGTTATTCCAACCCCATTTTCCTGAATCTCAACACGCACAATATGCTACGCGTTTGTGGTTGCAATAAAAAGATATATGTATGTATACATTAAAAATTAGATAATAAAAGAAATAAAAATTCCTCTGATTTGTCAAAAAGTGGGGGTCAAACTTGAATTCTTTGGACTCAATTTCGATAAATCGGAATACCAATTTTTGCATTAAGTTAAGTTAAGCTTTTCAAAATTGGAGGTTGTATCTCAATTATGTATTTATATCAATTAGCAATGATTTTGACGGAGTCGACCCAATGTTGCATAATGAGACAAATTTGTTTTTTATGTGTATTCGAGTTGTGGCGGAGGAGATTGAATGAACAGACTCGAATGATATTTTCGGTAAACATAATTGGGTAAATAAATAATAGGAGAGATGAAGATCACAGTAAATATATCAGACAATCCCGTTGAATTTCTCAACGCCTTGTGGTGGTAATTTGGCTTTTTCAAAAAACCAATTGACTCCATTATTATTATTATTTTTTTCTTCACCACTAATTTTGCCTACATTTTTGAGCTCAATGGCAGTGTTTTATTTAAAAATTATTGGAAAAAGACATCGAAAGGCTCTTTCGGAGATTGTCACATGCCCCCTGCCAAGTATGAGGTTGTGAGTTCAAGTCCATACAGTAGAATTTCTCTAGGCTCTGTGGTGGCGGAGAGAAAGAAAATTAGAGATTGACTTCGTGTTATTTATTATTAACTTGTAACTTGTTCATTAAATAAATTTATTTTTTTTTCAAAATTTTCAGCGTAAGATAGGATGTATAAGGTATGAAGACATTCGAAAGGATGTCCTAATTTTGTAACTGTAACCTATTGCATATCTTTTGATCTATGTATGTTCAGTCCTCATATTCAACTTTCTTTACTCAGATAAAAAGAAATTTACCTTGCTCTATCGAAATATTTTTACTATAATTTCTGTATACCCAACGATGTCCAGCACAAATTTCATATAAAAATAAAATAACCTCCCGATGCGCAACCTCTTTTGCAATATTTTTTTTTTAAATGCGGTTTGCCACCAATGATCACCATATTTCTAAATTTATTGCACTTACATTGTGACAATATACAGGGATTGTTTTTGTGTTTTTTTTTTGTTTCGTTTCCAAATTTATACCTTCTTTAGATTCAAAATTTCGATACCACTGCCAGTTTTTCAGGCAGCTTGCAAAACTTTAATTCTTTCCCTACGTAATATATAAATGTACAAAGACCCTAACTGGTAATCAAATTTTTTTATAGGATAAGCGAAAATCTTAAATTTAGAAAATATGCGCTTTGATAAAAATCTGTCTGAAAAGAAAATTCAGCGATTTCCCCAAAATGTCGGTTAGGGCCTTTCTGCTTTTCATCAACGATATATGACAGACAATGTATAACAAATAAATCTAGTATATCATGAGCAACCATTTTCAAAGCAAGGTCATATCTTTCGGTTCATACTCCCGCCATTTTTCAATTTTTTTTTCCTTAACACTGCAAATTCATACTAAAACTACTACTACTTATAATCTAACTAAATACCCAGTTGAACTTGAAGTGGGATCTCCCCAAGCGATAAATAAGAGTGTACTACCTTTGACTGAATTTTCGAGAATAACTAGAAGAGATATCTCTAAACGTTTTTAATTTTAATAGTGAACAAAAATTTCATTCACTTTATTTTGTCGAATTGTGTCTGTTGATTCATCAAAAAAAGCGTCCCAGTCTTCTCCCTTACAAATAGGGAATTTGAATTCTTGTGGGATAATTCTCTAAAAATTCCCCATTGATTGGTTGGCAAGAATGTGAAATTGTTAACAAAGACTCTTTCATTATGTGTTTGGGAAGCGAGAGTTAGTTTTCCATTATATTCCCTTGTAGGACAAGCAATGTACAACAGTAGGTATCGACAGAAAGTACTCATACTTTTGTTGGCTAAAGAAACTAATTTTAACTTTATAAAATTTATAATTTAATATAAAATAAATAAAATTATTTAATTTGTAATAGAAATTACCAAAAATTAAATACAGATTTCACACTAAACCATTGTTGGCACTATAAGAATGATTAGAATAAAAGATAATTTCTTTGTTTATTTTAAACAAATTGTCGGAAAATGAGAGCAGTGAACAGGGTTCCATTTGTTTCCAACCAAATGGCCTTTAAAGAGGGTGATGACTTCCATTCTAATATTCCTCCGAGGACTACTTCGAATGTTGAGTCAAAAAATTGCCTGTCTCTCTCTCTGTTTAACTGTTTAAACTTTCATCATCGACATGATTCACCGAAGGTCTTTCGAATCTAAATTTTTGATTTAACTGTACGAAAAGTTCGATAGAGTAATGCTTGTCCATTTTTCGATTTTGATTTGAATAGACTGAAATATCCTTTTCGTTCCATATAACTGACAACTGCAGCTTTTGTATTCGATTATGCCATAGTGCAAACTATACCTAACCCTTAACACTCGCAATTCCGAATATGTTTGAAAGACTTACGCCGGTTTAACTTTAGAAGGTATAAATAATTTTTGGACAAAGAGTAAGGTTTTTTTAACATGAGCAAAAGGGATATTTGATGGCATATTTATTTATTTTTTTTGGTTTTTTTGTAAGATATTAGTTTCAGTTACAGCAATTTAACTGCAGAATACTAAATAACACTGTCAAAATGACTCAGTTTATGGCATATACTGGTGGAAGTGTTGACAATTATTATTTTTGAATTTAATTTAAACTCATTTCTTTTAATTATAACTCATTCGATATTAAACAAATTTTAAGCTAACGTTTAAAGCTTTGTAGAAAATTTCGATAATTTCAAAAAATGTTTATCAAATCGCGATTGGCGATGCAGTTTAAAACCAGTACAATTTCAGTACGAAAAAGTGTAAGTAGAGAAAAACAATTGTTAAGAAACAATGCCAATATTTAACCACTTCTACTACTTGAACTGCGTACCAGAAAAAAATTTCAAATACTCCATTTAATCAGACATAGATGGCGATTTGTTGAGTTTTTTTTTTGTAAATGTTTTAAGTGTTTTCTTATTATAGTGAAAAAAATCAGAGACATAACTATTAAATGATAAAATAATGGAAGTCAATCAATAACAAATTTTAATTTAAATCACCTATAACTATTATTTTGCAGTCTATTTTATAAAATTCTTTCCATAATAATTATGAGTGAGAGATGTTTTCATGTCGTTGATAACTATTATTTTTTAAATCTTCAAAAGTCTTTTATTTTGAGACTTAGATTATAAAAGTCTTTCCATAATAATTACGAATGAAAAAAAAAATTTTGAATCTTCAAATAGGGAAAAGTTCGGAATCACTTGTTCGGAATAATTTAAGAATCAGTCCTGAAAAGGTTCTGAACTAGTCCCAAAATATGTAGTCCGAAAATGGCCCCGATATAGTTCTGTAGTTTCGAGACTTAAAAAAGTATTTCACACTAATAACTCTTATGCAAACACCTTTATAATACTAGTCTCAAAATAATAGTCACCGATGACTTCAAAAATATTTCTCACTTATAATTGTTATCAAAAGACTTTTATATTTTCAGCCCCATAATAATAGTTATCGATGTCTTAACAAAAGTCTTCTTTAATTCCTACGAACTAATTGAATGACACTTTTAATACGCAGGGTAACTGAAAAAAATATTGCATTAAAGCGTCAGCCTGTCATTCGTTCCACGAGTACATAAACATACGAGTGCGTTCACTATTTCTTGTAAATATTTTAACTAACAAAACTTTTGTTTGAGGTCTACTTGATTTTAATTTTTATATTAATTTTTCAAATACACTAAATATATATTTTCAACAAACAAACAAAAGACAAAAACTATTCTAGAAGATTAACCGCCATATCATGTAACTCGAACGCGAGTCACAAATTTGCTGGAAATTATTTGAGGTATACTTTTAGGCAGTGCTTGTTACTATATATGGCGATGATAGCGAGTGTCTGAAATTTTTTTGAATATAGGCCACTTATATCCCATACTTTTTAAGTAAAAATATGGCTCGCTTTCAAGATGCGTGATTAGGGTGTACATTTTTTTTTCGTCTCTACACTTATTATAATTTTTATATATTTTTTTTTAATAATTTTCAAAATATTCTCATTTTTAATACAACCTTAACCAATTTAATTTTTCCGATAAACACATACATACTTACATACATATGTACATGTGTACAAAAATACAAAAAAAAAATGTAATTTGAATATAAAGCACAAGCAATCGAATTCAAATATTATACTTAGTTGATTTCGTTTAAATGTACATTTGTATGTATGTATGTATGTACGTATGCATAAATGTTCGAATGTATGTATGTATGTACATATTATGGTTGTTGTTTAAGAAGTCTTCCTTCTTATTACGTTCTAATCTAAGTTCAAAATTATTTGTATTACATAAATTATGATTTTCTATAAAGTAAAAAATCAAAAATTGTATATAAGTATTTGTGTGTTCATTCTGAAATTTTCATCGATCCTCCACTGCCTCATTATACCTTCTTTCTCTGACTACCCCCCTCCCCCCCTATCACCCTGTTTCGCACTCTATACAATTTTCTCTTATAAAACCCTAGCATTATATAACGTTCAGTTTTTGTTTCTGTGAATCATCAACCAATTCGTATTGTTTTTCCTTATTATTTTTTCCTCAACGCGTGCGACCATTTGCGAAATTATTAACCGTATTTTATATATATATACCGTATTTTATATATGTATATGTATATATATATATATATATATATTTATATGTACATATATATCAATTCGTATCATTTGACAAATGTATTCCAAACCATTTTCGAACCCAAAAATTATCAAATCATATGAAAACTAAATTAATTTGATACAAACCCAAAAAAAAAAAAAACAAAAAATTCAAAATTGTTATTGAATAAATTTTGCAAACCTCAAATTCCGTTCAACGCTGTTGCCCACTACTGTAAATTCCACATTCCAACTGGTTACAGGTTCCAAAGCCTGGCATATGCGTCTCACGTTCGAACGTCTGTCCGGCGGCTGTAATTTGCACCGCTGCAAGCTATGCGGCAAGGTCGTCACACACATCCGCAACCACTACCACGTCCACTTTCCCGGCCGCTTTGAGTGTCCGCTGTGTCGCGCCACTTACACACGCAGCGACAATCTGCGAACGCACTGTAAATTTAAACATCCGATGTATAATCCAGATACGCGTAAATTTGAGAATCTAATGTCGGCGGCTGCGGCGAGTGCAGCTGTAGCGGCGCAATCGCCGACGGCCACACAAATTGCGGCCGCATCGCAAGCGGCAATGGCGGCGGCGGCGGCGGCAGCTGCTTTTAATGCGGCACAACAGCAACAACAACAACAGCAGCATCAGACGCAACAGCAGCAACGCGAACGCGAACGTGAGCGTGAACATCAGCAGCAACAAGCGCAGACGCAACAACAACAACTGCAACAGCACGCGCACAATTTGCAACAGCAATTGCAACAGCATGCGCAAAATTTGACACAGCAACAACAGCAACAAATGTTAAGTAACGTGCAACAGCAACAACAATACCAGGTGCTGCCACATCAGCAACACAATGCGACAAGTGAATGATACAGCCAGTATTTGAGCTGGAACTATGGCAACATATTGAACAGCTCATCACCGTCTGCAACAGCAACAGCAACAGCAACAGGAACCGCAACAGTAACAGCCGCTGGTACAGCAAATCCCTTCCTATGGAACATCGATGAACATACGCCACCGCCGTTTCCGCCGCCGCCAGTACTATCCACAAATACTCAGCCGCAGCATCAGCAGCAACAGCAACAGCAACAACATTTGCCAAATTATGCGCATGCGCCACCGACAACACAGCTGTCATTTAATTTCTATGCGCGCGCAAGAAGTCAACACGTAGCCGGTCATATGCCACAAATAAGCGAACGAAACTTTGAATTCTATCGGCGTAACGAACAATTAAACTATGCGCATCAGCAGCTACAGTTCGACGGCCGCCTGCAGGATGCAGAGCGTAAAAAGAATCGCAACAATAGCAGCAATAGCAGAACAAGCAACAACAACAACGCACGCGAGCTGTTGGAGGACAACAACAGCACAGAGCCCATTTTGTTGAGCAACGATAGCGACGAGGACGACGATGCCGACGGTGACGCTGACGCCGACGCCGGTACGAACGAAGTGACGACCATAAAAATGACAGATTATAGCAATGCGGTGGCAAAGTTCCTAAACTTTGGTGAGAGGAGCAGAGATGATGCGTCATATTTGAAATCAAACAAGCCAGACACATCCGCTAACGAAAAGGATGAGCAATCTGTTGCGACTGAATGCACAGCAAACGATGCCAAATGCCAAGAGCAGGCTACAATGAACAATAAGTGCAATAATGAGGATGCAAAGCCCACCAATACAGCTAGTATGTCTATAAGGTCGCCGTACGCTGAGAATAAGAGTGAAACTGTTAAAAATGTTGCTAGCTGTGAAAATGTTGCACAACATGTTGCATAAGCGACGGTGAAGTAAACAATTTTAGCAAAACAAATAGGAAAAGAAACAGACACACACACACACAAAATACAATTTGCACACAAACTTGCATCACAACAAAATCAACAGAAAAAAACACACATACACTCACATTAAAAAAATAGTAAGCATTTACATGCACGCGCGCACGCGCACTCTTAGAAATATTATATGTATATTTATTTTTGGTAACTCTTTCAATAAGACGGTAAGAAAAATTTTATTTGTCAATTACAAGCAAAATAGACATATATCAACATACATAGTTACATACATATATGGCAGCACACATACTAACGTACATATGTAAGTATGTACATACTCTGAAAGAAAAATTATGACACTTGTCTACAAAGTGTAGCTTTTTTTTCTAAGTAGACCAAAAAGTGTTTAAGAAAATCAAAGCAGTATATTATACTGAGGTTAAGGTTCGATAGGTGATTTGCACAAATAGTGTAATACAAAAAAATCGTTTATTTGATTTGGTTAAATGCAAAATGTAATTGGAAGATTGCATATCCTTAGTACACCTCGACCAGTTGCAATCACTCTAAGTCTACTCAAAAATCCTAGAAGGGTATCATAGCTAGCAGCGCAATTGTTGTTTGTCCATTCAATTAGCTATAAGTATAACTATATTGTATTTACAACGGTACGCTGTGCAAAAAAAAAAACATAAACATATACACCGTATGTATGGATGTATGTGTGGACATCAAGGTGCCTCTCCCACAAACCCAAAAAAATGCTATTTTCCCTCTGGCGCTTCAAAAATTTGTTAAATTTTTTGTACTGAGGCATGAATTTTGTCAAGGAATAATAAAATCCATAAAATATATACCAGAGCTATCGATTTCTGCTCGCACATTTTGCAGTATTTCAATACTCGACAAATCGAGAAACCGAGTTCTCGGTGCAATCTCGGATATCACTGTTCTTGCGAGAAATGTCGAGTATTTATCGAGTCGAAAACCTCGTATACATTTAGAATCGAGCATCGAGAAACTCGCGAACCTTACGACATTCTTGATGTACGAGAAGCTCGCGAGAAGTGATCCTCGCCCGAAATTTCTTCTCGAGCAGTAACGAGTGCTTTGACTGCTTGACTCACGACATACAAATGTACATACATAGTTGGTTATGATATATAGTGTAAAATTAGTTTAACCAATCCAATTATGTTATCGAATTTAATATTGAGAAGCTCGCGAGTCTGGTAACTTTACGATCCACAAGAAGGTTGCGAGAAACCGGCACTCGCGATAAATTCCTTCTCGAGAAATCTCGAAGAATCGAAAGCTCTAATATATACCCGATTTATAATGCAAACCTAGGTTATTGAGTGTTCATTTTCACAAAAAACTATAGAAAACTAACCGTAGTAGAAAGCGTAACAAATTTCTTAAGAGCTCCGTACTGCTTAAGAAAATTTGATACAGAAAATTTGTCTTCAGCATTTTTTGAGTGTTCATTATATGAAATTCTGACAGTTCTTGAGATTGTATTATTGTCTCCCTGAACAATGCCGATAACAGAAAAAATCTATAGAAACAATTCTTTCCTATATCAGGGATCGATAACGATGAACTCCAAGAGTATAAACCTCAATTTCAATGGAACGATATTAAGATTTTATTGAATAATATTCATAGTATGACGACTTGTAGACTTTCTGCTTTCAAAGCACCCTTTCCATCTGTTTAACACAAAATAGTGACATGGCATCGCTATTATTGGGCGCCGAATCATTTTTAAAGAGTTTAAAGAGATATCAACTTTTTAATCTTCAATAATAATATAATTTCTTATAAAAACACCTGAAGATGAAAAAAAACATTCTAATTCAATATCGATATTTTCGATATATAAACTGGCAAATATCGATTCTAATCTATATCTTATGAAACTTTCCTAATTGAAACTCATGTCCTCGCAGCCGTCGCTTGCGCATTCAAATAAATTTTAAAAATATATATATGCAATTTTTTTATATGTACCGTCGGGGGTTGTCTTAAAGTGCAAAATGAACAATCAAACCCGGTTGCCGTCACACGTCGCTTCAACGCTTGCCCCGTGTGTACTCAGCATTATATGATGTAATGCAAATTATTTGCGCTATAAATTAGCTCAAATGATGAAGGGCCAAAAGCACAAAACACATTTGCAAAATTCTCAATCTATTTTTTTGTTTAGTAATTATCATGAAAATGAATTGGAAATGAAAATCGGTTTAGTAACTTTTTTTTAATATTCAGGTAAACTTTATTCGAAACTTCAAAAGATATTGCAATTTTTTTGTACTACACGGGGCACCTTAATGTATATATGTATGTACATATGTATGTATGCAACATCACATTTACAAAAGGTTTCAAATTGAAGGCATCAATTAGTGTTATAAGCGTTTTAGATGTTTGAAGAATTGACAGATATTTTTCACAATACACGCAAACAAACACAAATAGTGAAATTCATAAAACTAAGACATAATAAATAGTTGGGCATAAATTTACATAAAAAAGAAACAAAGCAAATATTTATTGAAAAATCTTGATGTTAATTGTATGTAAGAATTAGCAAAAAGCACCAATACAACAAGCGGCAACCGATAGGTTTCCCACAAAGTAAAACTAATTAGAAATTCGAAGAAAAAGCTGGAGAATAAAGCAGAGAAAGTATATTAAGAACAAAAAGAAATCAGTATAGAACAAAAAAAATTATCTGTATGTATTAGTTGCCAAATAAATTTCTAAAAAAAACAAAAGAAAGACAAATCAATATTTATAAAATATACACATTAAATTAAGCTGCAAAAGAGTTACCAGACTAAAATACAAATAAGGAAATACATAAATATTAATGCATTTGCGATCTTTGAAGTTTGACGTTTTTCAGTGGCAAAACAAAATAAAAAGTAAAATGTTAATAAAAAATCTATGTATGTATGTGAAAAAGAATTCGAAAAAACCTGCACAAATATATACATACATATGTATGTATGTAGTAGATTGATGCTGTAAGTGGGACTGCCATTTTAGTGACATTGTTTACTACTTCCAGAATATGTACATTAAATTTTACTGTCAAATATGTGTAGCAGTTTGCTTAGCTCTTAGCGCAACAAACACAATATAAACTAAAATTCCAAAAAAAATTTCAAACCAAATTTTCAAAAAAAAGTCTTAAATTAGTTCTTTTGCATTTTTTCAGTAACCCAAGAAAAACAATGCAAACTAAAATTCCAAACTTTTTTCAAAACAAATTTTCAAAAAAAAAATCCTTAAATTAATTCTTTTGCATTTCTTCAGTAATTAAACTAAAACAATATAAACTAACATTCGAGACTTTTTAAATAAAAAAAATTGAAAAAATAAAAATTTCCTACATTAATTTCTTTGCATTTCTTCAGTAACTCAACAAAAACAATATATGTAAAATTACAAACTTCACATCTTCAAAAAAATAATATTTTTTTAAATTAATTTCTTTGCATTTCCTCAATAAGAGTTATTATGTTTTTGTTTAAACACAAAAACCAAATATTATAACAATTTTCTGAAAAATAGTTGACAGTTTTTGGGGTTTTAAAAAAAAAACATTGACAAAACGCTTGGCATAAGCCCCATTGTAACATTAGAACATTGCCAAAACTGCAAGGCATTAAAAATACTGCAAACACTTTGCAGTAGTCGTCTTTTATTGGAATGAGTAGTACCTTTATTTTTTTGGTTCGAAAAACGCAAAAATTATTTCGAGTCTGCATTTATACATTTTATAAATTTTTGAATATTTAAGCAAGAATAAGAAGAATTAAGGTAAAGAATATAAAAAATAGCCAGTTGGGTTTGAACTTGCAAATTAATTCCAAATCCTTAGCTCAGGTCTTCCTTTGCGCAAAACCATGGGCAATAAAATTTGCGATAATTAAAAAAAAAAAATTCTAGAAGAAGTTTACCAAGAATGGATTCTTTTTTACGAACGCGCCGAAAATGCCGACACAATTATATTCGTCCATTAGTTTTATGTCCCTTTAAAAGCCAAAGTCAAAGGAAATAGTAATTTTTGAATTATTATCATACATTATTGTTTTTCCAAGCAATAAAGAATAATTTCAGTCAAAAAAGATATGGAAATGGTATAACTGAACTTAGATAACGTTCTATTCTTTCAAACAGCTTTACTCCTTAGCTTTTCAATTAATTGAAGCTCCTTTCTGGATTAGTATTTTTGTTCTTTGTCAAAAGACTTTTTCCCCAGAACACTTCACACCTAATGAGTGGAGTGACGACACAATAACTCGGCCGAGTGCTCGTTTCATCTAAATAGTAAGGCAAGTTGATGACCGAGTATAGTGAGGAGAGAGTCACTAGAGAGCTCGGCGCCACGTTCGTTTAAGCTTTCGCCTAAAAGTCTGATTGCAGCCTATTCCATTTCCAATTGCCCAGTCCGCGCAGGCCCTAGGATGATTGAAAGCAACGGTGCTGAGGGCAACTGAAAGTGACGTAATAAAAGGTAGAGACTGTCAAATCGCCAAAGAGAGGACTAGCTGTACGCGAAAGGCGCAATCATGTATTATTCTAACATTCTTGGCGCAGGCCATATTTTTTGATTTCCATTAAATCCACATACATATATCGTTTTTTAGATAAAATTATGAGACGCGTATATTTTAGTTTTTGGGTGTAAAAAAATCGTGTTTGCTATTTTATTGGCGTGTTCGCTTTTGCGTTAAAAATTGATTTTTTTGTCAACAAATTTTTTTTTCAAAGCGCACTTTTCCAAAAATTGTCAGATTTTGACAATTCAACTTGCAAAATGCTTGCATTCGTTGACACTCTCAAATAAAATTGGTTAGTCATTGTCAAGCATTTTTCCCCACAAAATATCAAAAAGTTTAATTTTTTTCAAAATTTTTTAAAAACTTTTTTTTTTGAAATCATGTTCTTTTATCAACCTGGCTCAAAGTACTGCATTCTTTCTACTACATACATACATATGTACATATAATATACTCGTACAGTCCACTAAACAAAGAAATCACATTTCCACTTATTATCGATGTAAATGTGCATGTATGAAAACAATAGAAATTTATAGCAAAATATTTAAATAGAATTTATACATAAACTTACAAAAAAAAACAACAAAAACACCTTTGAGTGCAGCTATTCCACTGCAAAGTTAAAGTTGCGCCGAACAGAAAATAGTTTAAAAAAAAACAAAAACTATTAAAAGACATGTAAAAAGAATTATATGAATTTGTATGAACAATTAATATACATATATCACTAAAAGATGTCAACGCATTTTATCTGAATGTTTATAGAAGAAGAAAACAAATTTACAAACTAAAAACAAAAAAAACAAAAATTAAAATCAACTGTGTCCACTAATTGTCCTAAGCAATGTGAGTGTTATAGAAAAAAAAAACAAAAACAAAAACACAAACAAATTCAAACATTCTTCAAGAGTTGGGGAAAAAACAGAATTTTATTGTATATGAAAATTGAAATTAAATAAAATAATACAAAAGTAGTAGCAGAAGCAAAGAAAATCGAAACATTTAAAGAAACTAACGTGCAATGTAAGCGGACGCGCGGCATCAACAGGCTGATCAGTTGAGATTTTATTTTATTTTAACTGTTATACTCGCAGAGTATAAGTTTATTTTATTATTTTACTAGTTTTTTTTTTGTTTTTTTTTTGTATCTATGTATATTAATGTTGTTAAGAAGTTATTGATGTATGTTTTTATAATTGTATATAAATATATATAGAAATGTATGTAAGCAGTATGTTAACATTTTGCTATATTTTTTTTAAGGTTTTCACATTTAGCTTAGCACTAAAGATATTTAAGCAATTTGAAAAAAAACTAAAAAAAAAAATTTTTTTGTACACTGGCTTTTTAAAACTTTACTACTGCAATTGTGTTCACATTTAAAACTCAAACTACTTTCTATTCTTAAAACTAAAGCGCTGTTGGGTTAATGTTATTATTTTTAATTTTTTTTTAAATTCTGCCAATTTAGGTTATTCATAGAAGGAGTGCACTTAAAATTACACACTAGAGATATAATTGGCATTCGAAGATTTTTAAAATGTTAATCGCTTTTTTTGCTATCACGCCTATGAGTTTTCCAAAGTGTATAGTCCCCGCCTCTCAAAAACTTGGTACTCTGCGCTTTTCGCCATTTTCGAGTCTCCTTTTACCAACGCATGGCAGTCGAAAGTAAATTAAATATTTTATTAAGTTCCAAATAGATATACATATGTACATACATACATGCATATGACTTAGTTAATATTTGTAGAGAAAAGAATTTTCACACTGAATTTACTGCCAATTACTAAATAATGCTAATTTTAATTTAAAAAATACAAATATTTAGCCCAAAGTCCTTTAAATGTATTTGCTTAGGTTTTAATTACGCATACATTTACAAATCGTGAAACAGCTACACAAAAGGAACATACATACATATATAAATATTTATGTATATGTATGTATGTATATGTGTGAATGATAAATAATTATATATGTACATGAAAATAATTGTTAAGTTTTCTTTTTTATAAGCAAATGTTTTGTAAGTAAACGTAATAACAAAAACTTTTTACCTACCAGTTACAGCTAATATATTTATAAACTATTTTTTTACTAAAACCGATGTACAAAATATTTTTATTAACACAAATACACTATATATAGAAATAATTATATACACACACACATAAACCACAACATATACATACATAGTATACATACAACAATGCAAATCCACATCACTGAATTTACTCTTTCAAAGACGTACATATTTACACTTTTTTTTATTATTTATTACAGTTTTTTTGTTTTGCTAAAATTCCTACTTTCTTCTCTAGTCGCCAATAACTTATTTATTAGGCTTCAGTTGTCATGTTTCATGTGACGTTTCTCAGATGTTATGTTTCTTGCGTCATAGGTCTTGCTTTTGTGTTGTGTCAAATGTCACGTGTCACCTGTTAGATGTGAGGTGTCATTAATCAGATTTCAAATTCCAACTGTCATGTGTAATTTTTCACTTCTCATTTGTCGATTTGCCAAATAATATCCCTTACACGGGTGTATTGAATGCAGAAGGTGACGCCTTCAGAGGTACCGGTACTTTGGTTTTGCCGAGTTTGACAATTCTCAACTTCAACTAGACAAAGTTTTTCCACAAATTAAGAAAAAGAGCCACTTTTTAGTATTTAGTAGAATTAATTAACAAATCTTTGCCTATAAATCTATATTTTTACACTTTAGAACAATTAAAACGCGTTGGAAATATAGGAAGTTATTAAATTTATTCTCTCCTGTATTCTTGTTTACTTAAGGCGAGATCTGTCACTTCGCCGCAGGCAGGCGCAATCTTGTATTCTATCATTCGTGATACCTGCATATCTTTGCCATATTATACATCGAAAACCTAACGTATATACTATATCTTATTTTTCTCGCAAGAGATCATTGGATGGTTCGTACAAAACTTTGAGCTGCGATCTTAGATATTGAACGCATGCTCTAAATTTACCTGCAAAGCTTAGTACAGAAAGTATTGTAGAACAGAGCTCGGATTATAAGAAAAATCGTACCGCTAATTATTGACACATGAAATATAGGAAAACCAAGATGCGCAATATATTTTGGTAATATGCAATTTTGTGAACCTACATATGTACATATGTAGGTATCCTAGATAGAAGAATAAATAGGCAGAGTTCGCTGCCAACATTAAAAAGCCTCATACACCAAAGGTGGAAAAGATGGGGCAATGTGGATTCCAGTGACATTAACCAAAACCTTCTACTTCCCAAAAAAAATACAACACTGTACATCACAATCCCTTTTGGAAACGAACTTTTTCTGGACTCTCTTCAGATAGTAACGTTTTGAGCGTTATACGTCCTTTCATTACAAATATTTAGGAGGTTTATTCCTTGAACCACATTGGCGTTCGATGAATGAAAACTATGACATTTCATATAGACCTTTTATAAAGAACTAATCTTTCTTCCTATTTTAAAATTCACCAACCCAGTGCCAACTTTGATTAAAAATCGTCACAATTGATTTAAGGTACAGATTTAAAAATAATTTACACAAATACACAAACACATAGAGAAGTTTAAATAGCAATTGAGGCATTCAACTTCGTTCAGAAGTACAGAAGGATGTTACTAAAGACAGTAACGAACAATGGAGATTCATAGAAGGTGATAGAAAGATAACCAAGGCACGGATTCGCCGTTGTTGTTTGTTTGTGTCATTTTACGAGTGAAATGTCAAAATCTGAATTCGCCCAGTGTTGCTTATGTATTTTGGTTGTGTAAAAAACAAAAACTAAGCAAATTCGGAAAAAAGAACAAGCATTCAGCTCATATTATTCTATCACCTTATATGAATTCGCCTTGGTAACGATTGAGAAATATAAGAGCTATTGCCACGAGCAAATGAGAAGCGAAATAGAGATGTAAAAAATTTAGCAGTGCTCGGTACCCATTGCGCTAAGTAACAGATATATTACATACACACATACATACATACAAACATACCCACATAGATATATTTTTATGGCAAGTTTTATGGTGCTAAATCCAAAAAATAGCAAATGTTAGCCCTTTTAAGTAAAGTTATTTTGAAAACCTACTTATAAGTCACAGCGAGATTAAATAATTTTTATTATTTTTAAATTGTATTAAGTTAACTTAAAAGGCAGTTTTTTCACAACAACAACAAAATAATAGCCGCCACAATTTTTTTTATTTTTTTTTCTGTATATATGTATGTGAAACAGATTTGTAATAAATTTCAATTGAAATACTGCAATAAAGAAAAATGCTTATAAAATAATGGCAAAACTACTGCTTGAAAGAGAACGAACCGTATGTGCAATAATCACTAGTTTATACATTTAAATGCGTTTATTTTTAATACATAAATAAATAAATTTAATGTTAAAAGTATGTTTTTTTTTTGTATTATGAGAATGCAATTAGAAATAATTATTTACTAGAAATGTGAAATACAAAGTGAAAATGTTAAATTTTATTAAACAAATTAATTAGCGAATCTAAGCAAGCGAAACAATTGTATTTGTACATATGTATTAGTATGGTTTTTAAGCAACTATTGATGGATATTGGATTTTTTTACGAATTTGTAAATTTACTTTTAAAAATTAAATAGCAAAATCGTTTTATGTTTTTTTTTTTGTACTAAAAATGTGAAAATCTTCTCATTTTACAATTCTAATACAAATACATTGTAGAAGCCGGCAATTACATAATTTGTTAAGAATGCATTAAAAAACACAAACAATATAAAACAAAAACAAATAAACATTTAACTCAATTGTAAAATTTTGGTGCAAATAACCGTAATGCATTTTTATTCATTGCAATATTTTTTGAATAGTGCAAATAATACTTTAAGCAATACGAAATTCGCAAACACTGTGAATTGCCGTTGCATTTGTGACAGTGGAACAAATCTAAGCAAACGAACAAAATGCATGAGAAAAAGTAAAATATTACAAATATTAATTTTAAATAGTAAAAAATTAAATATTGTGTAATATTTGACAACAAGCTTTGCTTGCTTTTTTTTTTGTGTGTGAAAAACTAATAATTTTTGTAAGTTACATTTACATTTATTTTTTTAATTTCTATATAAATAAATTTTTGTTTTGCTTGTTTAAATTATATTTACAAATTCAGCGCGTGCAAGCCAAAAATTAAAAGGAAAAAATGAGCACATAAATGTAATCAGCTGCTAAGCGGCAAATTTTTATTTTAATTAGATTTTCGCAATTTTTTATACTAATTTACAATTTTCTAACATAGTTAGGCTTTATATGTACTGTATGTATTTGCTATAAGTATAAACAATAATTTTAAGAAATTTATTTATATAAACTAAATTAATTTTTAATGCAAATTAGCTGCAAGCTGTTGAAACAAAATAAATATAATTATACATTTGAAATTTATATAACAAAATACAAAAAAAAACAAAAAACGTAAGCATTTGTTACACAATTTTTACATTAAAAATATTTTACAACACAAAAAGTAACAGAAAAGTCTTTGTTTGACGTGCAAAAGAAGTTAGTTAAATAATAAATTTAATTATTAACAAACAAAAAAATAACGCTAATAACAATAGTAAATACGAAAAATTAATTTAAAAAAAAAAATACAACTGCAAAATATCAAATAAAACCATTTATTAAGTTATACAAAATGTTTTATTATTTGAATATTTTTTTTTACATTTCAGGCGTATACAAAAGTTAGGTTTTAAGACTACCTTTTCATATATAAAATCAGCTCTCGTGTTTTTGCATTGAATTGCTAAACAAAAAAAAAACGAATAAAAATAAATAAAAAAAAAGCAAACTACCGCTACTAAAAAAAATTTAAAACAATGGATACTTGTAAATAAAAATGGAAATTTTCTGTCAAATCTATCAAGGGCAGTTTTTCTTTCTATCTCAACTGCAAGTGAACAGGTTCTGAAAGAAAATGAAAACTATTTTAAATTTTACACTTTGGTTTTTCTTAGTGTAAACAGTTACATGTGTACGTCCGCCATTTTGCATCTGCCCTTTGTGGTTTGTCGAAAAAAAAATGACGTTATGAATTGTGCTTCCAAACGGTACATTTGCAACTTACATAGCTGCATTATTTTAAGAGTAGACAAAAACTAAAATTAATACCTATTTATTTATATACATACATATTTCTGAAGAAGAAGAGTACTGAAAATATGTGTATGCGTTTTTTTATTTTGTGTTTTGTATCGTCGTCGTCGTCAGTCAGCGAATTTTCAAAATCATCGGCTCAATTTCCTGTTTTTTTTAGCTTAATAACTTTTTCTATTTCACTGAATTTACATATTTATATATATAATTCAATATTTCAATATTTAGCGTTGTTATTTTTATACTTATTTAATTAAACTGTATATTATCACCTTGATTAATTTTTCTTGTATTTTTTTATTTTGGTTTTCTGCAATACATGCGAATAAAATTTTTTTCTACACAATTTACGAATGTTATCAAAAAATTTACATACATACAAACGTATGTATATTTTATATAGAATGAATTTATCACCGCTATCATCTGAAAAATTATCTCTGTTTTAAATCCAAAACAAAAGTTATTTACGCTTGTAAGCTAAATAATACATTATACGAATATTTCTATCACATTTTTGTTTTATTATATCAATCCAAAATTTTGCTCACTGTACTTATGTTTAATCTTTTTATATATTTAGAAAATTCAGTTGCCACCATCACATTAAATATTTGATAAATAGGTTCATTTTTATTTCTACATTATCTGAACACTTTTGAGGAATTCAATGAGTTTTTTTCAACCTTTACTCTCTCTCTGTAACAAAAAGCTAAAGCGACCCAAATACAAAATCAGTTTGACAACGGCAAGTGACATGCAGCATCTGTCAAATTGTAAATATAGTGCACACGTTCTTATTGGCTCCTTGTACGTCCATTATGGAAAAGTATGCGCCACTAAGAAGGCATCCAATTCTGCTAATTTTACAAAACAGCTGATTTGAAGTACTTGCCGTACAGTAAGAGTTGACAGTTGGCTTACCGGCTACTCCTCCAATAGAGTATGCGTTGACAATCTGCCGTACTCCACAGAAATGCACGCAATCAACTCAGCTGTCAGTTTCAACCTGTTCGATAAGGATACAAAGTGCTTATTCTTCCGAGGATATTAGGAGCCCAGTTATTTAGACGACAGCATGACATCTTGGCTGCAGGACTGCAATAGAGAGACGGAATCATATTCAGCTCCTCTTAGTTCCGGGCCACAAAGCAGCAGAGGAAATGAGGAAGCTGGTAGATTAGCTAAGGACGCGGCCACAAGAACGCCTATAGAACCCGAGCCCTTCATGGCGATAGGGCAACACTCTATTTCGGTAGAACTTAGGAAAGAAAAAGAAACACACTGGCACCACATAGAAGGGCTACTCCCGGCTATTGGGGGGATACGATAACAGACGCTTCAAACAGCTTAGGAAACTCCCAATGAGCAAGCTGAGGATTCTTCCCTTGACCTGTGATCACTGTAGATTGTGCAACCATTAACACACGCTCGGAATTTTTTCGACTGAGTTGTGTCGATACTGCGACTCGGCTCCGGAGACGAAAGGTATACCTAGGCTCATACAACCCTGCGAATGAACTCGTACGCTCTCTACCATCAGCCACCATCTTAGACTTTCTAGGAGCGCTGGGGTTGGACGAGGTACTGTAAGGAGCAATGGAGCTATTAAGTCCAAGTTCTACCTCCATAGTTCATATCTATCTATCTATGATTAATTTCAGTGAAAATACCATTCAAAATTCGTATAAGAAATGTTTAAATCATTAATGTTATTTAGCCGGCTGTTTGGTGTTCCATTTTCCAAAATTTTACTTTTTATCGAAGTGAAATATTTTAATGTGGCATCATCGGCAGTTTGTGTTACCATAAGAAATCAGCTGTTTATTCTATCGCTGCCGTTTTCAATGTGTTTAAGAAGCTGACCTTAAACCGAACTTTGCAGATAAGAAAGGTTTGAAGTTTTAGACCACATGACATCCTAACAAGTAAAAGCTTAGGAGCAATTTTGCCAAACAACCGTTTCCAAGCGTCATATGACGATTTCATTCGACTAAAATGGAAAAATATACTACCATAACTTTTAATCTGCTTAGGTGGAGCGACGAGAAAATGCGCACTAACGATTCATTTTATCCCGGGATTTGCTTTCATTTTTAAGTTAGAAAATATTGGATACACATAGTTAATTTGGTTGGTTACTGGGTTTTACAATCACTTGTCGTTCAGACCTAAAAAATGCTTCTACAGTGTCGAGAGTTATTTATTCTGAACTCGACACTCTTATGTATTGAGCTCGAGAACGATCTTGCTTTCCTTTCAAAGCGTACGAATATTCAAAAAAAAACATTTTCGCTGAAAAAAATCTTCATCTGTCAATCAAAGAAAAATTAATATTTACTTTTCCTCTTTTCGATAGTCGTTTTTTTCCTCAACTCAGTCAACTTTTTGTTAGTCTCAGTTTTTTTCTCAATATTTGGTGTGGGTGAGTCAAAAAGGGTCGAAAAATGCATGACTTACTTTGTAGTCATTCCGTGAAATATATTTATGGTACATTTATGCCGGTTCCTAGAAATAGATACTCGTTGATCCCAAAATTGATATATATATAGTTTCCGAAAATAGCCTTAGAGAACCATTCGACAAATAGACCCAAATATTATTTTGAAATTCACTTTTGGTACTTATCAGAGAATTTCATCAGAATTCGATTAGACAATCAACATGTTCACGAATTATCTACAATTCTTTTTTGATAACGGCATGATTCTCAAATGTTTCGTATCTCATTATTTGAGATTATAGGGTAGTGTGATTCTCAAAGCGAACTTTAATCGTTGACGTTTTTTAATCGATAAATAGCATATTCCTGTGATTCTTCCTGTACTAATCTACTAACAGTTTCAGTTCCTTGACATCGATAGTAGAGGAGTTGATTATATTATCAGTTACTGATTTAGTGACGGTAACATTTTTTGCTTAGTGAAAGTGGAAACAAATTTTATTAAAAATGTATTCATTTAGAAGGCATAACATTCTTGCTACGTATCGCATTTAAAATTTAGCGTTATCTTTTGATTAATCTTATGTCGTTACCACTATAAATTTTTTCTTACACTTAATATTCCACTACTGGAAATAGTGGAAAAACTCAGCATCACATTTCATTATTTAGTGTTAATAAAGAAGCATAAAAACTCTCTACGTAAAAGCGTAATCGAATAGTTGAAAATTTAATTATTTTAAATTTAATTGGGCTTAAAATTTTCCCTCATTTCTCCTGATTAACCATACAATATATTTCCGTTGTCCCTAAAATGTAATGATTAATTTCAGGCAATGTGGTTTAGGCCCTTTGAAGAAGTACTAACGATAGAGAAAATGAAAAAATCGAGTAAGAAATTTGTGCACATTGTTTTGATAATTATTTGTAGAATGCTTAACGGTCCATTGATTTGCATAAGTATTTTCTTTATTCTTTTTTTTTTGGGTTATTGACTATTCGATCTTCGAAACTAAGGTTTTCAATAATTTGTTAATATTTTTATATGTAATACAGCTTTAGAGCTGGATTTAAAATGAAGCCAATATGATAACCAATGGTGACGTTTTTCAAACCAATTTGCTGGTAAAAGTTAAAACAAAACTTTCAAATGTATGCGAAAACTTGGAAATTATAGGCTGTAATTCGGCTACATTATATTACATATTCGGCCGCAAATTCAAAACTAGTGCTTAGCATTTTACCAATACGTCACATATAAAATTTTTTTTTAACACTTGACAGCAAAATTTATAAAAATTAAAATGGATTTTAACTCTTTCTCCGAAACAACACCACGTACATAGAAGGTTATTTTATATAGGATTTCAAAACCATTTTGCTTTTAATGAACAATAATACCATTAAAGTTTATGAGAAACAAATTCAGCTTCAAACTAAGTTACATCGAATATCTATTATTTTCAAATATTTTTTACACTTTCCAAGTTTATCAACACCGTATTTTTAGCAATTCGCTTATAGGCAATATTTGTACTTATAGTTTTCATTACATATGTTTTTTTTTTTTAATTATCTTGAACTGAAATTTTATTGTACTTCTTTGTAGCAGTAAATTTTCCATTTCCATTTTCCATTTCACATTCTTAACATTTGTATCCGTCTGCATATACTCTTACTTACATAACTACAAATACTACATACTCACATACATACATACATACCTACTACATATATCCTTACATGTCACTGCCTTGTTATTTATGTTATATATCGAAAATTAGGACAAATTATAAGTGAAAATTTTAATTTTCGAAAGCTAGCAAAAAAGTAGTTACATATAAGAACAAAAGTTTAGTTGTGTGCTCACCCTGCACAATAGAGCATGTCGTTTTATATGAATTTGAAAAAAAAAATACAAAAAATCATTTATCTAAAATTTATAATAATATAAAACTCAATACGATAGGGAAGTGTTAATTACTAAGAGGGATCAAATTAATAATGTAATATTTTTTTCAATCAAATTACACCTTAGAAATTTCACATTTGCATAATTTAGAAGCCATAGATTAAAGTATTATTTCATATCAAAACTGGCCGAATTTAGATCTATAATAACAAAAATTTCCGATGGTACAACTAACCGATAACCCTCACCTTTTACGCAGGAATTTAAAAAAACTACAGTTCTTTTTTGAATGGGCCTTAACAGAAATGGTCGTTGTAGATTTTCCGTATTTTCTTTTAGTAAATTAAGTACGTATACTCGATTTCATCGAAATTTGATATATTTTGCATATAGACAAAATCGGATACTATTCCCACCCACAACAAGGATATTTTTCGAAAACCAAAAGAAAAACGATATTTAAGTAATTATTAAACATAATTTGATATACAGGTTTAAATTTGTGAAAGGAAATTTAGAGTTAAAAAATTTTCGGAAAATGGGCGTAACATCGTCCACTTAGGAGCAAATAGATGCATATATCTGCAAAAATTTCCTTCCCAAACTCTAGGGAATTTTAACTCAGTAAGCATATGTACTTTCGAAACTAATAGAAGACTCATATAACGGTATTTGGCAAAAATCCAAAAATGTGATTTTAGTAAATAAAAACCAAATTTACTCAAATTTGATATTTACGATTGGGAATACGTCAACTCACGCGAACGTATTAAATTATTTACTTGGTTTTTTTTTTTCAATTGATCCAAATTAACTAAAATTTTAAGATAAAAACGTCGAACGTCGATAAAAAAAATATCGTTTCAAAACTATCGTGTAGTACCATGTCCACACGACAACGAAAACCGGCTGTTTATGACTCATTTGTGATATTCTGTGAAAACAAGTTGAAAGTTCGCCCTATTGAATACAAAAGCTGTCTAACTTTATTACGAACCAATCATGATAATCACGAAAACATCTAAATTTTCGTTATATTTTCGTAAGCAACTCTGTGTTCGATAACTTTTTGGCAAAAAAAAATCGATGATTTGCCGTCACTAGTTTAGAGAACGGATCGTGTTGGAGAAAAACTTAAAGACCCTGTGGGCATTTCGGATACCGGATTGCCGTAAAGTAAGGAAGGTAAATAAATAAAGAGAAATGTCATCGAAAACCCAGTTAGTAAAAAGGAATGCTGCCCGTCCAATGTTTAATATTGAAAACTTCTCTTGAAAACAATAGGTTTTCATTGTCGTGTAGACGTGGTCGGTGAGTAAGAAATATAATAAATATTAATGATGAATACCGTAAATAAATTTGGAATAGTTTCACATAAATTTTGGTTATTTTTTTATGTATGTAAATCTGCAGTGAAATTTTACTGAGAAATAATTTACTAAAGCATAATTAGGCGATACAAAAGGTGATTTATGAATCATAAAGTCATAAAACTTAAAATTTTAAAAATTATGTTGTTGATTTGTATAGAAAATATAAATTAAATGTGCACAATGTTGTGTTTTCCCCCAATTTTTATGACTTTGTGACTTATGACGCAACAGGACATTTTGTGAATCACTTACAAAATAGTTTTAGCTGAGAATGCAAAATTAATATAAGATAACACAAAAAAAAATCTTTTTTTACAAATAAAATTTTTAAAAATTCGATAAGCAAGCCCCGTTTTTAGATATGTATGTATTTAAATTTTCCCCATACGCACACCAATGTACTATACGTACTGCAAAACACACATTACACATACAAACTCACATACACACATGCATAGATCATTGCAAATACCTACATACATACTATGTACCTTTTTTGCACTATTTTTCTCTCTGTTTACTCTCTATTTGTTTCTCTCGGGCTGATTATCGCCCTCCATGGCGTGGTGTGTGTTCTTTTTCGTTGGTTACAGGCCAATTGGGACGTCATCATCTATCCGTCACACCACTATCGACCACATCATCCGGTTCACCACCGCCACCACCACCACCCCCACACGCTTTCACCATGCATCTAAGTGCTGCGTTAAAAAACGAATATCATCCATTGGACTATATACGAGCGGGTAGTGGCAACGGCGGTGGCAATCACAACATTAACGGCGGCGGTCCACCATCACATCTCTACGGACAAACGGCGACGAATCAAGGTGGTCTAGGTAACGGTCAGGGTGGTAATAGCTCCATTATACACAATTCCCATCATCAAATGTCCTATCACAATATGTTTACACAATCACGCGAACCGGGTACAATGTGGCGTTGTCGTTCCTGTGGCAAAGAGGTAACCAATCGTTGGCATCACTTTCACTCACACACCGCCCAACGTTCCCTCTGTCCCTACTGTCCGGCCACATATAGTCGCATCGATACGTTGCGTTCACATCTTCGAGTGAAACATCCAGAAAGATTGCTTAAATTAAGTCCAACATTGTAAGCAACGGCAGAAGGATAGATAGCAGCTGCTAGAGAATAGAAGCTAGAATCAGAATCAGAGGCTGCGTCTGCGTGTAGAGAGGCTGAATTGCAAGAAACACTGGTGAAAGCTGAATTGAATTGAAAAAGTCAATAATTGCAAGAAAATGTTTGAGAAGAAAAAGAAAAAAATAATTGATATTTTAAAGTAGTACACATATTAATACATACATACATATGTATGTGCATACATCTGTTTGTATGTATGCGACTGCTCAAGAGTAACAAAAAAAAATTAAAAAGAAGAAAAAAACAACAACAACAACCACAACATAAAATAAAACACGGATGATTAATTAAAAAAGCGAGCATATAATTAAAGGAATTAATAGCAAAAGAGGCAGTAAGAATAAACGCAAACTAATACTACTACAAACGCCAAAAAAAAAAGAAGAAACACTAAAAAGCAAATGTTGATAAATTAAGAAATACATACATACTAAATATTTGCTATTGATCATGATTAGTTGCAAGTGTAGATGTTAAGCGGCAGGCGCGCAGCAACAACAAATCATAAGTGAACAGCAGCAACAACAACAACAACAAATCAACCATCATCAACCAACAACAGCACAGCGAACACACCGACAGTAAGCGAGCGCTAAATGTTGCACCAACATGCAAAATCTATCTACATACATATGTAACTAGAAATAGAAAAATAAATAAATACATACAGACATACATAATAAGTACAGTGTGTACAACACTAGCAAGCTCAATATTCATGCAACACTTAATTACATACATACATACATTAAATATACAATATTTATGTTTGTTCCAATTGTTATAATTAATAATATAAATATGTACATATATACTAGAAACACACATACATACATGCATACCTAGAAACCTGTATAAATAATACCTATGTTTATGTACATGTATACATATATAAAATAGATTTCTTTTAACTACAAAAATAGTTTAATATGTTTAGCATAGTACTATTGTGCTTTTTTATTGATCAATGATCGATATTCAAGTGCGTCCTATTAATTATACTAATTGTAAATATCTATGTAAAAAAAAATACAAAACAAAAGCATTTGTCTTTAATGAGCTAAATCAATTAAAAAAGAAAAACCCAAACAAATTGCTTTTGCAAGTTTTTCCAAACATTATTAAATATCACCTAAATGTGAAGGCAGGCTTAGAGCACAAATACACACACACATTTACAAAAAGAATGTGTGTAATAATAAATTTCAGTCCCGATTTTTTTATTACGAAGACCTAATTTTTGATACACTGAGATTTTAAATAGCTATTGCTTGAGCTCATCGTAAGAAAATTAGAAATAGTGAAAGTGAGGTAAAAATTTGCGAGTGTGCGCTAAAATGATTCGGTTTTTAACATTATTTTAATAAAAGCCCGCAAAAAAGGGGCCCATAAAAAAAAGTTAATAATAAAAATGAGCGAAGAAACAATTGGGTATTATTTTTTTATGTCTCTTTAAGAGTTTTCCGGTTAGAAGATTGTATGCCATTTCCATGAATAATTTTTCTCTCCCAATAAAAAATAAATGGGACACTTTGTCGATATGCTTAAATAAAAAGTCATAGCTGATGAGAGTGTCAAAATACCGACTTCACTTTTTTTTTGGACCACCCTAGTGAGCACTCATAAAATAAACGAGCGAATTTTTTTCTCAGTTTGTATTTTCCTAGTTAATGAGTAAATTAAAAAAAAAGTTACTCACCGCAAAGAATCTTTACCCTGGAAGAGCAACCATATCTAGTGTAATGTTTTGGAAATGGTAAAACTTTCCCTACATAAGCGAAGTCAACATCTTTTCTTCAAGTTATACGCTATACATATGCTCTTCGAAGGCTAGCTTTCCAGGGTTAAAGAGTTTATGAACAATTAGTACAGCAACAAAGATAAATGAAACATGTATATCAAAATAGAGAAAGACAAACTTCTCTTCTGCTAAAAAACAACTCAAATTTGTATAAAATTTAAAATTTGTATACAAAAAGTTTGAGTGAAAAAAATTGCAAAATTAAAAGTACGCCAAAATATTTAATCAAAAGCCTAAAGGCTATAAAAAACGATCTTACCTATATCAATATGAGGTCAAATAAAAATATGTATACATTAGGGTGCGTCACTGCCAATCCAAAAAAACAAATACAATCTGTACTGTTTTTCCGTCCGAATTATAAAATCTATTATATTTTAAGACTTCCACCAAAATATGTTGTCAAAATATTAAAATTTAGCTGAGCTACACCGATTTTAAAACAACATCTAATAACTCAGCTCACGTAAATCTTAATATTCTTCCGAACTATTGCTGACGAATGTCCTAACACATAATACATTTTATATTTTCGGTGAAAAAGGCAAAACTTTTTTTTTTTTGGTGATGCACCCTAATATGCATACCTATAAATATATTAATGTCCATAAATATAACGCAAATTTTACCACCTTTTTACATATATGAATTTAAAAAAAAAAATACTTTAATAAAGAAAACGAAGTGAGAGCCCTATAACATTTTCATATGGAAATCACCATGAAAATAATCGTCCAAAATAATTAAGTCTAATTGAAAGTCAAAAATAACTGTCCAAGAAATTTGGAACCAACGACAACAGAAAACTTATTGTACAATGCAGTCAAATGAATACTAAAAATTTGCATTAACTATAGCTCTTTCGGGAACATTGAAAAAAAAAACCCCGATAGCAGATCCATTAGTTACTTTAAAGCGGCGAGTAAGTTTGGATGTGTTAGTTGATATTTTGCTGTAACTCGCGCAAGTCACATTTTGTCAGTTACCTGGCAAACCATTTTACAAATCCATTCAAACAGTAAAGTTGAGCGCCAATAAATGCAATATTGCAGAGGATGAACAATTTTTGCTTGAATTCATCGAAGTTCGCAAATCTTTAATTAAGCACAAATCAAACGCACCGTGTATGGAGTCTATGAGTCAAAAATTGCAAAGGCATTTTTTCAACGGGACCACAAATGGCGCCACCTTCTGTATTCAGTTCACCACACCTAACCCCAATATCGAATTTAAATGGCATAGCTCTGATGTTTTTAAGAAATTTCACGTTTCGTTAAATGGTACCTCAAAAGAAAATTAAATATCCTGTTTCAGCATACCAATATTTTTTCGTGTATTTTTGGTTTATCTCGGTACTCACATTGATATATTAAATTTGACTGACATTCGTCGGACTATAAAATTTGCAAAACTTATGCGAAACTAGGTTTCCTTTGTATAGCAGCTTCGCCAAAATCGATGGTTTCAGGATCACCAATTATTCATAGAAAAAGATATGGCAAATAAAATATATATATATATGTATATATAAATATTATCTATATAAACTAAAAAATTCGCAAAATAAATCAACTCAAAAGCGGTACTTTAATTCAAAGTGAAAAACAAGAAATTCAAAATATCAAAAAAAATTTTAAATACTGAAAAACTTAAAAAAAAAAATACATCGGAGCAACTAAGAGAAAATGCAACAATACTTGAAAAGTAATGCGTATAAATGTAAACGAAATGCATGTAAATTAAAATTGTCAACTAAAATAAGTAGTATATTGAAAATTATTAAAATAAGCAAAGCAAGAGGTTTTCAAATATTTAAATGTGAAAATACCGTCTAATTAAATTTAGCAAAACGTTTCAATGCTAAAAACATATGGTTTCTAATAATTGTACTTGAAGCAAAATATGTATTTCAAAAAAAAAAAAAAAACACACATACACATTTCTACGCATACATATAATATGTACATACCTACTATAAAAGATAAAACTTAAAAATTTTGTGCTCAGAAACATAATATTTATATAGGCAAAAGAAAAATTCAACTGCGCTCAATAGTTAGTTTTATATAATAAAATTTCATAATTTGTGGCAAGCATGGAAAATTATAATTAAAAACACAATATTCAAATGTGTACATACAAATCTTGAATACTATAGAGCTACGTGTTATTTTTTTTTTAAATCCACTAGTTAAAAAAAAATCTATCTAAAGGAAGCACTCGGTGTGAATTAGGTTGATCATTTAAAACGAAAAACAGAAATCATATACTCGTATATTAAATTAAATTAAAACAAGAAAATAAATATGTATGTATGTAATTCTGAATGTATATAAAATAAGAAAAAAATTATTAACGAAAAGCTTTCACTTAATATTTAATTAACAACACAAACCAGCACTTGTTCCTTACTCAACGTTCTTAGCGTTCTTAGTAGCGAAAGCTCGTAGCTAATCGCAAAAGATTCGCAGCAGGCTTCAAAAACAAAAACAAAAAAAAACGATGGAGCAGGAACAAAATGCTCGCGAGCATTATATGAAAAGTGAACCATTCGCGAGCCGAATGTTAACTAAGCGCTTGCCGTTCATTTTTGAAGGATTTCTTTCCTAACTAAAATTAAATGTCGCTCTTTCGAGTTTGGCTGGTTGAAATTCACGATGTATGTATGTAATTAATATTTGTTTTTGTTTTCTTTCTTTTTTTTTGGTATTTTATATAAATAGAGCGCTCGACTTTCCGCTTAATTACTATTAGTTATTAGTTAGATGCCTTAAGTTAACTATTTTAAAAATAAATCCTATTTTTAAGTGAAACAAAGCAAAGCTTATTTTGCCGCAACTACAAACAAAAATCAATATACCTCAAATGCATTTCAATTTTAAGATATACTATATGTATGTAACTATATACGTATTTTTATTTAATATTAATTGATATACGCAATTAGTTAGATGCTGTTACATGTGTTAAATATTGTTTAAAATCAGTGCAAGAAGTTGAGAAAAAAGTGTTGTGTAATGTAATATTTAGAATTGTAGTTTTTAATCACTATTTGTTTTTGTTTTTGCTGCACACTACGCCAAGAGCCATGGAGTTAATTTTTAAAACTATATGCGATAATTATATTTGATTATTTTTTTTTTTTACTTATTTGGAAATGAAGGTTATTGGAAAACGCACATACTACGAGTATATTCAATAAATTTATTTTTAACAGGTGACAAATTAAAAAAAAAAATTAAGTTACCGATTATTGACGAAATTTTGAACAGTTTATAAATGGTAATTATGTTAAAAAAAATTGTCCTATTAACATTAAAATCTGTGAAGCCATAATAATTGTAAATTAACATTACAAAAATTTGTGAGGTAACTAAGCGCACTGCAAATCATCTTTCATGAAATAAAATTTAATAACTAACAAAAAAATTTTGAAAATTAAAAGACCATTAAAGATGACTGATCGGAAACAATAAATTTTGTATCGATTCAAACGGAAATTTTAAAACAATATAATCTCTCAAAAAATACACTGTAACAAAAAAGTTAAATCAGTGTATTCAAAAAACTCGTGTACCAAATCTTTCCGTCGAACACGTATGTAGTATATCTGTTAAATCTAGAGATGCCAGATCGAAAACGAAAAAAAACGATTTTCGTTTCGATTTGAATGGGAATAGAAACCGCGATGCAGAAAAAATCGCGCAGAATAAATCGTTAAAACCATATCACCAAATCGATATATATTTCTATGAAAAGTACTAATTTTTTAATAATGAAGATATATTTCTCACACATTTTCCACTTTTAAATTTGCCTTTCGTATTTCCATATGGCGATTTTTAATTGGCAACACATTTTGGTATTTTATGTGGCATGTATAACTTCGATGTTAATAAATTCTTTCTTTTATATTAATTAAACTAAATCAGTTGTCGAATTTTTTCAACGTCATTATTTTAAGAAAATTGTAAAATGTCTCTTTTATTTCAATCGATTCGCGACTTAAAAATCGGGAACATATCGATAATAGCTCGTTTAATCGTTCTTCGATTTAATCGAACTAAAAATGGCATCTCTAGTTAATTGTGGCGCATCCTTTATAGATAACATGAAAATAAAACGATAGTCTGATGAACAAGACGTATTATTTTTTCGATTGATCGATTTAGCCTTCTAAACAGATCGTTAACCGAATCTCCTTCAATTCATTTATTTAAATAAAAAAAACGATTCCCAACTTAAAAATCGTGACTAAACTGATTCCAAATTAATCAAATAATTGTTCTTCAAAGTACTCGATTTAAAAATGGCATCTCTAGTTTTCTTTTGTTTTCATTTGAATCACAACAAAAGTTGCGTCTAAAAATTTTCAATAAGAATAATCGATCTACGATTAAATCGATTATTTCGCCATAAAATTTTTTTCGATTAACATTGTAAAGAAAAGTGAATGAATATCGATACTCCTTACATATATTATATTTGTATCGATTTATAAATCGAATCACAGCTAACAAAAATTGTGGAAACGATCGGTTGTAAAGGCTGGAATTAATCGATTTGAAAATGAAAACGCTCGTTTTACCGTTATATAACTAAAAAAAAACAACATATTGGCTTCACTTGTCCTATGCTTTCATTTCTTTAAACTCAAGCAAAATGCGTCAATTTGCTGCGGGAAATATTGAAGAACTAATAACTAAAAGAAAATACTTCGGTTAGTGGCAAAAGTAATACGCACTCGCTATACGGAATCCTATTTTTTAAATAATGAGAAAAAAAAATATATACTATTTAATTGATTATAAAAAAATATTTTACTTTGAAAAGTAATTAAACACAAACACATACATTTATAAATAGGCATGTACATTTTACTGTTATTCTGTTAGCTTTTATTATTATTTTCAATTTCGTTTTGTTTGTTCTTTGAAAAAAAAAACGCATAAGTCATACTTGATTTGCTTTGGTTTTATTATTAAAATTATATATATTTTTTCTATCAATTTTAAGCTCTATAGCTTTATATAATTTCTCTTTAAGTTTTCAAAATAATATATGTTAAACAATTATTGGAAAATATGAAGAAAAATAATTATGAAGCAAAAATAAAAACCTCAAACAAGCAAAAAAAAGTGAGTAAGAAAAAATATAAAAACAAGAATAATAACAAAAAAAAAATTTAAATACAATGCAAAATAAAATTTGTTAAATATAAAATAAAAATCAAAATTTAAAATTAAAGATTAAAAACTAAAAAAAAAAACACGTATAGGACAGCAGCATTGTACTGCTAAAAATTAAACATTTTGTGATATTCAAAATTATTATTTTTGGAAATTAGTTTAGGCTTAAAGTAATGAATTATTATAGAGATCACATTGAAAACTCATTTAAAATATTTCAAAATTAGCCAAAAAAAAATTGTTTATGTGATATTTTTAGTATCAAAAAACGAGCGAAGTAAATAATTAAAAATTGTTGGCGTTTAATTAACATAAATAGGTATAAATAAATGCTTTGTATGCACAACTTTACTTTGAAGCTTTAAAAACAAAATTTAAATAGTATTTACATTAAAGAATTTTCGCAAAACAAAAAAACAAAATTCCCTTTCGGCCCTCGTCTATAGCACAAAATGTTAATTTAAAACAAAATCATTAATTTTCATACATGTATGATGAAAAAAATTAATTATATATCAAAAAAACTTACGTAGTCACTTTAAATGTCATATTTTAAGTATCGTATAACTATTGTCCTGATTGATTTAGCCTTTTGTGTTTTAGTTTTTTTTTTTTATTATTTTTAAGAGATTATGCTTTTCGCTAATGTTTATTTTTGTATAGGTTATATATGCAAACAGTTAAACGTGAGGTTTACTTTTGTTAAGGCGTTGCAGTAAACTACAAAATTTATGTACCAAAAAAAAATTTTGAAATAAACAAATAATAATTTTTAAAAAACATAATCCTATCGATTGGCTCATTATTTATATAATAGGGATTGGCAGGGTTTAACTTACGAAACTTAAATTCTTAATAAGCATTGGGAACTAGAATAGCTGAAATGATATTTAAAAAAAAAAAATATTAGCATTGGTAAAACCAAAGTTTATTGCATTAATCAGTTACTGCCAAGGCAAATTTTAAAATTTGGTAGGAGTAGAGCAAATAAAACGATCACATGTATTTTGTTATTGCCTTGAGACGCTAAATTGTCAATAAAAAGTCTCACACAATTGATTGGCACCAGTAAATAAAAACAGTGTGACAGTTTAGATTGTGAAATATATACAAATTTTGACAGTTCATCCCAACTTAGCTAATCCTCTGTTCCCACCTCTTAGATGTACCTTGGTTGCTATAAATTTTGACATAAGAAACCCGATATGGCGTCAATACTCATATCAATCTATTAATACATTTTTTAAAGTATCTACCAAGAGTGATAGAATACAAAATTGGACCTAGCCCTCTAACAACGGTGAGAGTAAATTATAAGTTACGTCATAGTAGAGCGAATGAGATTGAATCAGGAAACATATAGAATAAATGAAGGAGAATCAAAAAGCGCGGAAAAGTTAGGTTAGGTTAAGTCAAGAACTCAATTTAATATCGTCCAGTTAACTTTGACTATATTTTATTAATCAAAATTCTCTAAAAAAAAACAGCTCCAATAAAATGAAAGAGCGCACAAAAATGGTGAAAAATAATGTAAGCATTTCTCCGGTGACATAGAAGCCGAATTGATTCTGTCAAATTTACTGAGAGTGATTAACGGTCCAAAGAACGCATCATCTACAGTGTTTTTTTATATCATTTAGCTCACTCTGGTTTTCAGGGTCACAGATGTTCTCACCTTTCTTTTAATTTCTTTATTTAACAGCATCTATTGCACTTGGAAGTAGTGAGGTTGCAATTTGTACTTTGTTTTTTCTCTATTCAATTTGGTAACAGTATCCTTATTACAAATATGAAGATTATCGATTGATATCGAAGTACATGCATAGTTAATATCTAAAATCACCTACATATTTGAAATATTTAAATATATTTTTATATGTCCATTTGAAATAACACAAAAATACTTCAAATTTTAAAAAGTAAGCGCACAGGTATGTCTGTCCAATTCAAATAAAAGTTAAATAGTAACTTCAACTATTTAATTAAAAAGAAAAATCCTACATACTTTAATATATACATCAAATCAAAAATGGCATATGAAAATCAAACAGTAGCCTTTTTCTTCAACTTAGTACGAGTACATCAATATTATCGGTCTCAGTAGTTTTATAAAAAAAACGAACCTACATACATACATACATACATACAGTGTACATTTGTATTTACGATTTCAGAAATTAAAAAACTTAATTATTACGTAATTTACATTCAAATCGATGTGCGTGTATATGCAAATGATCGTTAAAAATTTAACAGAGTATAAATAAGTACCAAAACGAAAATCAAAACATAAAATCTTGAAAACGTGTGTTTGAAATAAGTAAATGCTAACATATTAAAACTGTAATATTCGTACATAAGAAATTTTCAAAACAAATATAGTAGCTATTGCCTAGTTTCTATGCTCATTTAATTTTCAAAAATTAATAATAAAAAAACTTGTGTAATACATAAATACTTATACATACTTTAAAATGCATACATATATATAAATACAAATTAAAATCTATTTCTTATGTGTATTTTCGAAATAAAATAATTCTACAACACAAAAAAAAAAAACAAAAAGCAGAAATAAAAGAAGTATAAAAAATGCTCTAAGCTCTAACTAAGTATAAAAATTTACAATAAAATAATTTAAAAAAAGTCGAATGTAAATTATCATTCAATTATTAAAAAAAAAAAATTTTTTATTGTACAAACACAGTATATTTGTACATGACCGTTCAATTATACGCAGCGTTTGGAAGCACAATTCATAGTTTAGAAGAGTATAGAATTTTAGTATAAAAGGAAGATTTTAAATTTCTTCTACATATGTAGTATATGAAATTTTGTAAAACTCTATTGGAGAGATTTCAGTGGCGCCAAAAGTTTCACAGTAAGTAATTCAATTTGCAGGTTAAGCGCAGCAGACCAACGGAATGTATGGAAAATATTGGTAATAGTGCTCGGATATTTGATATACGGATTAGTAAAAAATTCAATTAATTTATATATTATTATTATTAAAAACTTTCTTTAATTAGTTTTAAGTAGGGATGAAACGATACGAGTAAATAGAAGTAAATACTCTATACTTTTCGTTCAATGCCAAGTAATTGTGATTTCGATACGTTTAAATCAAGTACTGAATAGATATCGAAATAAAAATATACTCATATCAAAATCTGACACGCGAGTGTATACACAGAAGTGGAAGTGAGTGTTGAATCAATTTTCAGTACAAGCATTTCAACGCGATGTTAAGGTCACTGAGTAACTGTATCATTTGTATATTAAATGTATTAATTTATCGCACAGGGTTAAGGATTCTCTAAAAAGGATTAACTTATGGCTTAAAAAATAAAATTTTGCTTAGTATCTTCATAGTTAAAAGTGTCAATATGAGTAGATAGCGATACTTTAGTCCCGATATTTTTCAGGTATCGATTGTTTTTTTCTAAACCTACTACCTGTATGGAAGCGTTTCATCCGAATACGTTGTAAGTATAATTATTCTGACGCAGTTATATGGAAGTTGGAAGCCAAAAAGTCTTTTCGCGATAAACGAAATGTTATCTAAATGCATTGAAAATATATTCAGTAGTAAGTTTATTAGTTCTCTAAGAAAAGATATTTACACATAAGAAAGATGATACATTTCATCTCACGACAACACTTCTAGCGCTAACAGGGCGAAATCTGTAGACATAATTTGTGGCTACATTTTTAAGTAATGGGATCCGTACCTCGGCAATCACTCACGCAATGAGGTCTTCCATGGCATCCACAGCTTCTGGTTAGTTTGCCTAAAACAATGATTCCACGGAACCCCAGAAAAAATAATCTAGAGACGGTTAATCGCATGGTATCCAAGCGACAGGCTATTTTCCAGAAATAGCGCGTTCACCAAATGTTTCTTTCAATTCATTAATTTTTTGATGCGCTGTATGACATTCAGCGCCATCATTTTAAACAAGTTTTCAGTCATCACTCCACTCAATTCGATAGTTTTTACTCTATATATAGTATTGTATATGGCGCTCGTGAGATCGCAGCACGGAAATTTTATCAGAAATTAAGGCAGCAATTAAGCGGTTTCAATTTCCTGTAAAGACAGATTACACTTAAGATATTTTTCAAAAGATATTTCTTGAGAAATTTTCAACGTTATTTAAGTCCCTCCGCTCGACCGAGACGTGGTGAGAACAGCAATCAGGCAGCTCAAGTGCAACAAGACTCGTGGAGCCAACGGTGTACCGATTGAGATTTTCAAATTCGGCAGCGAAGAGGTGCTAAGGCGCATAATGTCCTTTCGGCGATACTGTGCGAAAGGCTGAAGTCTTTTATGAACCATCTGAATAGACCTTAGTAATGTGTCCTCAGATCTTGCTAATCCACCATTGATCCGGATTGATACGTAGTGCGTCAAATCCTAGAAAAGACCTGCATAGATAAACCACAAGACACACAATACTTTTGTGTCGAGCCGATTTTGATAGGAAGAGGATGTGTGAATGGCTACTTGAAACTTGTACTTTATTATGTATACTAAAATTTAATAGGCTATAACACTGAATACCTGAAATATTTCTACAAATCCTGATTAAAAAATTTGCAAATTAAATAAAACTTTGCAGAATTTTTCTAAGTATGGCACAAAGTGTAAAATTTCGATCTACAAGTTTAGGTTAGAAAGTTAGCTATACTTTTATAAAAAAAATTGGTCAACATTAAAGAAACATAAGAAAAATAGTGAAAACTTGTAAAAATGTGAAACATTCTACATATACTGAAAAGATTGTCCAAATTCAGCATACATATGTATTACTTTTAACAGAAAACGCTTACCCATAGACTGAAAGGTGCAGGCGGAGATGCGAAATGGGATGTCCGACAAGGAAACCAAACTTTAACGAAGTTGAATTACATATACAACTCGAATCTGTTAACTAATCTTTTTGGTTAAATATTTCTTAGACGAATTTGTAGCAAAAGGCTGGCAAAGACTTCGAGAAAGAAATCAACAACCTTTCTTCTATCGAGCTCAACCTTAACCGGTTCAAGCACAAAAAGCCGGAGATCTAAAAAAGTAAAATAAAACTAGTTTTATTTGATTTTTTTGAATTGGATAACAGTGCGATAAGACTATTGTGGTTTTCAGATAATCATTTGATTATAGTGCTGGTAGTTATTCAAGTCATAGAGTTGTCAAATTTACGTGCATTTTGTTTTAACTTTAACGGCTTTGGAAAGCTCTTACGCTAAACAAAAACAAAATATATGTAGGTAAGGTGAGTAAAAAAATTTAACTGGATACTATAACAACACCACCTTACACGGCAAAATCATATGAGGTAGTAGCAGTAGCACAAAAACAAAAAAGTACGTGTATTTCCTTCTTGTTTTTGCCGCTTTGACTGTCAATTATTTCAAAAAATTATATCGCAAGCCAATGAGAACAATCAGAACAAGGCTATTTCGTATGTACCAGATGGTGTTGAGCGTACAACAACAAAAATGTACACTAACAAATTATACGCACAATGACAGTGAGAATCGGTGAGAATTACAACAGTCACATAGGTTTGACATTCAGCCAGCAAGCGAATTCTCTTAGTTGCTTGCGCAATACCACCTCATATGAATTTTCCTTGAATCAGAATATATGTAAATAAATTTAAATTGGCATTTTAAGCTGTAAGATGAGAAAAAAAAACAATCAAGTCAGCTGCTCTAGGTGCACCATCCAATGTATATAAATTCGCCTTGCCACCTTATATGAATTCGTATCGCTGCTTCAAGCACAAATTTTCGAGAGCTTTTCAATTTACAGATATCAAATATTTGTATTAAAATTTATTTAAGTTCGGGAAAAGTTGGATGGAAGTATTCGTGCCAAAGAAGGAATTTCGAAAAATAAGTGAAACACTTCAATCGATGTGAGAACGGCAACGCTGCGCTGTGCTGATATTTTTGAAGCTTTTTCCAGTATCAGAATAAAAACAGCACTTCCACTTGGAAACCATTTGATGGCGGTTCATTCATTGTTATATTGTACGTAGTTAGTTAATTTATAGAGCAACGACACGCTGGGAGTGCAGTCATAAAATGTTCAGAGTATTTAATTAAATAAGAAAAGTAAATTACTACTGAGCACACCATGTCAGAGTGGTATGTCGATATAGCAGTGCATAATAAAATTTCCGTTAGTGGGAGGAAATGAAATGCAAAGAGACGATTAAAAATTTCTACTTCACTGCAAAGCAACAGTTTGTATGAGCAAGTTCAATTGGTGAACTGAATTGTTTGTTTAGAAATTTGCATTTGTTTGCTCTTGTTAAATCTGTGCATGCATAATCATATTTCATATTATAGCTAAGGTGTCTATTTTGTATACAGGTATGTATATCGAAAAAAAAAAATAAAAATATGTGTCACGCTGTTTGGTTAGGTAATATCTTTGCTGGAAAATAACAATAAACAAGCGAGAATTTGAGCAAAGATTTAATACTCCAACTTATGAGTTTAATTTTCCAATTAGCTTTACAATAAACGGAAGACTCGCGTATCGGCAATGCAGTGTCCCTTTGGAATGACAGAAATTCCGTTGACAGCACAAAAGCGAATTAAGAAAATGATGGATTTCGGTATCGTGGAATATACGATGCACTTCCAACAAGAGAATGAAATGAGAAAAACTCATAAAAAGGAAAACTGCAGATTTTGTTGAAATTCGGGCGCAAAATTGGTTAAAAAAATGCTAGATTCTATCTAAAATATCTGTGAGGTGTATATTCATGTGCAAATTGTGGAAAACTTCAAGCTACATATGAAGAATAAATTGTATTTCGAGTATTTATTGTGAAATTGCAGCGATACTGCATTGGTGATTTTTTGCCTGCGTCTTCAGCCAAAGGGAGGTCGAAGCGCATACAGACAGATTATTCGGATCGGTGTACAATAAACGCTGTAAGTTATTTACATTATAGCTTTGCGTTGCATCTCATTAAATGTGCCGGCTCTGACAATTTGGCAATTTATTTATTCATACAGAACAGGCTCTCACTCAATACAGTTATATTTTAGCGTATAAAAGTATCTTCAACCTGGTATTTACTCCTCCAACCCCCGCCGACCTCATAGTGTTGCAAAAAATTGCTCATTGATGGTAAAAAGATTGTTTTTCGTGTTTCGTTTTCGCTTCGTTCACCGTTTTCTACACTTGCATTTCGGCTATCGGTGTTCGCCTCTCATCTTCGAATGGGTAGCGAAAAGTACAGCGCGCCACTATTTTAATAGAAATTTTAATAAGCGCTGTCTGGCAAAAACGTCAGTGCTGTTGCTATTACTAGGGTTGACGTTGTGACACAGGGTCATCGGAAACTCGTCATCACAAAATCGACCTACATTTGACTATGATGAGTGTTTGCATTTGCTAGCAAATATCTTTATAAGCGTGAATAAAGGACCGGTGATAGCAAGTGAATGAAAAGTGAAAGCGTACGATGAAGATTAATTTTAAAGCGGTATAAATTGGTTTGATGTCAAAAAATGAGTGTTATATTCGATGACCCATTATCTGTACTAGGTGCAAAAGTTATCGAAAATAAGGCAAAAATATTGCACCAGAGAACATTGCACGTTCAACAGCTGGGATTTGTTTACATCAGTCATATTTTAATTAAATTCAATTGCAATGGTAAATATTAAACATTTCTGTATAATCTAATACAAATTTTGCAAATTATGTAAATACATTATATATGTAGATTTACATATGTGCGTACGAATTTCGTGTGTGCAGAGTACTTAGGAGAAGTTTTCAGACCACAAATCGTCGTGCTTAAGTGCGCAGTCTTCCTTCTATATGATTTGACCACGAGGCATGGAAATGTGCATTTAGACTTATCGTTGACTGTACATTATTAAATCTCGAGTATATTCTCGGATGGCAGCAGCTGTCTTAACGCGACGACCGGGGAAAAGTATTCTCATGGAAATCGCCCAACAAAAGCTATTGGAAAGGAGTAATAATTGTGGCGGTATTTTATGATGGTACAACAACAACAACCACAACTTTGATACGTTCCAACAGTTCAATGCGACACCGCAACGAGTAGCATTTACATATAACTGGCCAAGGAATGCCAATTCAGCCAGATTCCCAAAATGCATAATTCCCGTTGCTACGACAACCGACACTCTACGAGACCCCATTGCCCTTGATTTTTTGGGGATTGTGTTATGATGTTACATCAACAATAAGAATAAGTGTGGAAATTCGAAATGGTCCATTCAGAAGCATGGCATTGTTGTGGTATGGAGTCTGCTTCATAGTTCACGGCTGTTTGCAGGGTTATAATATCAGTATGATTAGTTCTTCATATTTTCAGGTAGATATGTAAGTAGGTTTGCACGAACATATGTACATACATTTGCATACTACATAAACGAAAATGTACAACTTACAATGAAAATTTGAGTGAAAGTGTAATAAAAACAGAATATAAAATATTTAAGGTGGTATTAGGATGGAGCAAAAATGAGATAGCGCAAGTTATTCTTTTGTTAGGTCCTATGTTACTTCCATGGTTATATTATTCCCATATTTTTATTACTCCTTTTTTACTTAGGTACTCTTATCATAGTTGGATGATGTTGTTCATTGAATTCGAGGAATATTATCTGTTGTCAACTTTGAACCAAGAGATTCTCACAAACTATGAAAAGTAATAGACGTCCAGGCCATCAATAAGACTTTTTCAACTGTGTTTTCGTTTGTAACGGCTATTTATTCGAACACAGAATTAAACGAAACTTATTGCAAGTATGTACATATAGTCGTGATAAATTGATAGCCACCGAATCGCGACATCCACGTGGAAAATTTCTGCCGAGGTAGATTACTGCTACTGTTGTTATACATTGAATACATGCCTTAAATCAACTTGGGCATCAAGGACTTTTGGATTTTTGTCGCTGGTTTCTACGGCAGGATGCTGAAAACCCGCGCTTTCTCGTCATACCGCTTGCGTAAATATTTTAAAACTACGAGAAATTTCGTCAAACGAGCAGTGCAACTATAATACTGCTTTTAAGAACGAACCCAATGTTTCATAAAAGAATAACTTTTCATATCTTCAACGCCGTTAGCTTGCGGGTCCATTTTTATTTAGACTTTGTGCTTCGTGTGGTTATTGCTATTACCTCCTTAAATATTTTATATTCTTTTTTTAATACAGTGTATAATAATTTCAAATATTTTGTGTGCGTAAAATAGTCCTGGAGGAATACCGTAATCGCATTCCGTTTTCAGATATCTCAAATTAGAGGTTGTGACCTTCGAACCCAGGGTTAAAATATCGGGATCGATGAGCAATTTCACGAAGATTTTAGAAATGAATATGTGCATATATGTATGAGCTGAGATCTTTGCAGGACTTCGCTCACACTTCTAAACGATACATCTTGAAAAGATTTAACAATCGTATTAATATTAATAATAACTTTGAGCTTACTCATCAAATATCCCTTTGGTCGGGATTTATAGGAAAATAAAAATTAAAATATATTTTTGTAGGTGGGCGACTAGGTCATATTGCCCCAAGGAAAATTATTTTAATCCTCGTTAAGTAAGTTATGTTTACTTAGAGAAACTTTATGCTCGCTGAGCACCACGCACGTTCTCCCTTTGTCGTGATTGTTGAAAGTGTTGTTGGGATGAAATTTTTAATATAAAAAAAAATTTTAAATATGTATTTTAAGTGCTTACAATATTTCACAAATCACATTTTTCGGCTCTTGTTCTGATATCAATTCAAAAATCAACACAATAGGTTCAAGGGTTTGGTAACGGTTAATTTTGGATTACTTTTGTACAGCAGCTGAACACTTGGCATTTTTCATGATTTTACCTGTTTCTGTACTGCATGAACTTACTGATTTTTCCCGGAACTTACCAGAGAAAACGTTCCCGTACATCCAAATCCTCTAAATGAGTGCTATTTTTGTTGAAGCGTGTAGAGAATAAAAGTTGCAATATTAACTCCGATCCAGTACTCTTCATCAACCAAAAACCACTACCTAACGTTTTTGTAAAAGTTTGGTCGTTTATATAACATAAACCATATAAATTAAAGTTTAAAAGTTCGTAAAAAATTTGCAAAAATTCGACAAATTTCAAAAAGTTTACACTCTTGTATCTTAATTTTTAGAAAATTATGAGGGTTTACAGTTTTGTAGTCCATTGAATTTCAGTACAATAAAATGCATATTTCAAGTGCTAAACATTTCCGTTGAATATTGATCATTTTTTAGCTCGCATTTTGATCCATAAAATATATATTTTCCCCACACCGTCAGAAAAAAGAAATTATCAAAAATCAACCCATTGCGAATTCATATAACGTGGTGTTGAGAGAGCAGCTGAGTGAATTCGCTTCCTGGACTGAATGTCAAATAAAAATGTGTTTGTTGTAGTTCTACCTGATTCTCACTGTCATTGTACGTATAATTTGTTAGTGTGCATTTTTCTGTTCTTGGACTTTATTATTCAGGGCATACACGAAAAGTTTACTATTTGAGTATTTGTTAAATTTCCGTAAATTGTGAATAAAGTTTGAAACTTTAGTTTATATGCTTTATGTTAAAGAATGAATTATATTTTAATAAAAAAATTCCATTAGAAATAATGTGAATTTTGTAAAGAAAAATTACTACACAATTATTTTTATGAGTAACTGTATGTACGAATGAAAGAACTCGTATTTAGTTCGAATATTTTTATTAAGTTAATTTGATTATGAAAAATGCAAAAATAGGAAAATGGGAAAATCCAAAATACACCAACAAAATTTTACTTTGCTATATTCACAACTACCTATTGATTATTGACGCAGAGGGCAAGCATGGTGCGCGATCATCTCTCGATCAAACGGCATGATTGGAGTGCGCTTTCTACCTTCCACATTGCGCGGTGAGGTCGATAAGTAAACAAATATTTACCTTATACGAGAGTGCTTTAAACAAACATGAACGTACTACGAGTATGTATAAAACATGCAACAAGAGAATGAATGTTTTGTTGACGTAGCGCTACTGGACGGAAATATGATTTTAAAATACCCTCAGCATTCGTTAGTCGCCTTTAGTATATGAGAATGAACAGATCGTGCTCGCTTCGAATGTAGTTTTCGTAAATATTAGTGTGCAACGCGGCATGCTATAGGCTATTTTGGGATTTTTTCTGTGATATATATGTATATATATAAAATATGTCGAAATTATAATAAACCATTGAAATGTGTAAAATTCAAACTGGCAGCGGAAATATAAAAATCCATCAATATCACTGATCTTGGATACCACTTCGTTTTTTTTTTTTTAATTTTAATTACATAATGGCGTATAAAATACTGTGCCATTAGAGTGCATAGAATTAAAAATGTCGAAATCGGTGCGAAACTCACGTCGTAACAGCCGCGCCGGTTCCTCGACAAATTCGTCTTCCTCCCCCAGCAATCAACCGCGAAAACATGTCAAACACTGTTGCCGTAATTTCGTCACTTTTATGTGTACGCAGGTGGGCGTGGGCGCATTAATAGTACTTTATGCCATCTTTGGTGCACTCTCTTTTATGCATATCGAAAGTGAATATGTTGACGAGACGACAGAGTATGTCAGTAAATTGCGACATGATTGCGCAGAGAAAATGTGGAACATTACCGAAAGGTTTAATACTTTTGATCGCACCGAATGGCAAAACAACACTGACATCATATTGCGCGAATATCAAATAGAGATTGCGACTCTGATAAAAAATGGTTATGTGGGTCGAACGCCAGTACAAATTTGGTCCTTTCCAGCGGCGCTTATGTTCTGCCTATCTGTCATTACAATGATCGGTTATGGGAATATGGTGCCACGTACACCTTGGGGTAAAGGATTTACAGTTATCTATGCCACATTTGGTATACCACTCTATATACTCTACTTCCTGAATATGGGCAAAGTGTTGGCACGTTCATTTAAATTTCTCTATCGCAGTATGCACGAGTGTACACAGGAGCGTACAATTTATGAATCCCGCCTGGATGCGTTGGAAACTGGGAGCTTAGGTGTATTGCAACGCAAGAAAATCATTGTGCCATCGACAGCTTGCCTCTGGGTAATAATATCCTACATCATAACTGGCACCGTTATGTTTGCAAATTGGGAAAAATGGTCCTTTCTCAACTCCTTCTATTTCTGCATGACATCGCTTTGTAAAATCGGTTTTGGTGACTTTGTACCTGGTGCGTCGTTGATTACTGCAGCTGATATTGATGCGGCATCAGTGAAGATTAGAGAAGATGCATCTGCTGATCCCGACGAGATATTCAATATGCAACTTATTACTGATCAAAATTCCAAACTAGCAATTAATTTCTTTTATATGCTAATCGGTATGGGTCTGGTGTCCATGTGCTATAACTTAATGCGTGAAGCGGTGCGCATAAAAGTAAAGGAGATAAGAGAGGATACGAAGCTATGTCTGGAGGACACACGTGCACGTTTTATGGGCTGTTGTGGGTCGCGTGAATACTTCGAAGATGACTATTATTAAGCGCTTTACTATTTGAAGACATATTGTAGAATAACAATTTTATGTAGTTGTTAATGGATGTGGTGGGAGCGTGCGTGTTTAATTGTTTTGGAATTTTTTTTTTATCGACAACTGATGGTCAAAGCCATTGGCCGCAAAATCTAAAATGAAATGTGTGTATAAATATAAATATTTACAAATTGCGGGTAGTTGTAGTACTGTTCTGATTTTATTTGTGCTTTCGAAACTGTTTGATATATCAGCTTATGCGTTAAACGAATTATTTCTTGGCGTTTGCATTCATGTTCACCGAGTGTCGAAAGGTGAAGAACGTTTAATTACCAATTTTAAGTAATAATCTGTGTAGAAAATCCACAACATGACTCCAATCACTGCAATGCTTTTTTTTTTTAAATAGCCTGCAGCGAAAAAACATTCGGGCGATACAAGTTTGATGGCATAAATTAAAATGGCTATTGAAGAGCAAATGTTCATTAATGAAATTAGCCATCACCAACCACAAATAAAATTCAAGAAGGTAAGAGCAGTATATCTGAATCAGTTGAGTGTGTTTATGGTTTTTTTTTGCAGGAAATAAATAGGTTATGCCCAAGGCACATTGAGTAGAGCAAATACAACAATTGTATGTGTTGTATTGTTCTCTTAAGACGCTGAAATATATAATAAAAGTATCACTGAACCAACTAAATCACAAATAAAAAAGTTCTTTTTTCTTATTCTCTAGTAAAAAAAAAACTATCCAGTAACGAGTAGTAATGAGCATATGCATGTGTTAGTTAACAATTTTTAATAATTATTTTCTACTTATGATCAACTGTATCATTTCAATAAGCTGTTTATCTTACTGACAAATTCTTACTAGTAGAAATTTGACTGGCAAGTTCAGCTGTCATTTCGCTCTCTCAATTATTTCTCTTCTGCTGGTTTTTTGCAAGTTTTGGCGTAAGAAAACGCTAATAAATGAAATTATTACTCGTCCAAAGCATATGCACTATCCCTAAATTAAAGCGTCAAGCGTCAATGAGCTGTCAAAATTTCTCATGCCCATACAATTTCTATGGAGCATCCCACAATAATGCGGCGCTAACGCCGAGCAAATGGAATTTTCAATTTTGACAGCACGTTAGGTGAGAATGGAGAAAGAAGAGAACAAAAATGAGAGAGATGAAGTAGCAAATAAAGTAAAACACCAACAACGAACTTCGAGAGAATGAAAAACGTCGCGGTTATTTGGGTACGACGCGCTCTGCCGCCAGTTGGTGCTGCAATTTAGGTACCATAGTTTCTGGTTTTTACTGGATAGATTTTGGGAACTGCAATTTGGTGATATCTCGAAAACTACATAATAGATAAAACACGCGTAAAACTAAGTGCGCGAGCCAAAAATATGACGAATCCATAGCGAGGGGAATGATTGTACGTACATACATACATACATACATACATACATACACACATTTTATGTACGTATGTATCAGTTTTCGCTACTGCTCATTCAGAACTAGTTCAGGAGCCCACTAGTCCCAAAACACTTCCAAACTACTCTCGAACAAGTTATGGTACCGAAGTAGTCTTGAAATGGTGCCGAAATGATCTAAATAACCCTGAAATGATTCCGACAAATCGAAATAGTCCCGAAATAGTCTTTTAGCTAATTTCCGTCTGTAAACTAATAGTTAATAAATTAAATGACCAAGTAACTTTAAGTGTAAAATATAATTAAAATAGGAGTTTCTTTGTTTTATATACACTGTAGGGTGCAAACAAATACTATCTGAATATCCCTTTTTTAAGGCAAAATACATAGTAGACGAAAACTACATACTTAAGGGGCTCTCAAAATCTTGGCTTAGGGTTTCTACCCCCTTTTTCGATAGGGATGGAGCCTATATTTGGTGGGTCTTACCTTCATATATTTACATGCCTCTGACCAGTTTTTGCTGTTATTAGCAGTTTTACCATAAAGTAGCATTTGTTAGGAAAGTTGTGTATTATAAAACATAAAAAAGTGTGTGTTTCAATTTAAACTGAACTGAACCATTTTTTGGAGCATAAATTAGCAAGCAAGCAAAACAGTTGATTGTGGCATATGGTTGCAATTCGATATTTAAAATTATAAATTTGAAAAAGCATAAATATTATTGATTTATGAACGAAAGAAGAAGCGGTTTATTAGCCAACAAGCTAAAAATAAATACAAAAAAAAAACCAACTGTATAAGTGAAATGATTCAAAAAAATAAATTCAAATGCAACGATGCGGGGTTCCTTGCAAATGTTTACTAATTCGCGAAAAACTCAGTAAGTTTCTGCCTTTGAGAGAGTATGACGCCTTATTATATGAATTTTTTTACTGGCTAATTTTTACTTGGGTTTCGTAACGAACACTCCTCTAAAGTAAAGGCACTTCTTTTAGGGAGGTTCTAAATTCTTTTAAACTCAAGCTAAATAAAATATTACTTATGCCTGGTTTTCGTTAGAACATTTTTCGTAACATTACAATGAAAACAACTAAAATGTTGACATATTTCGATTTGACGGCAGTTCAAAATTGTGATATATAAAAATGCTGCCACTTTATGTTCTGTTTCATCGTCAAAAATTTGACCTAATAAAAGCCAGGCATAATAAATTAATAAGGCAAATCGATTAGGTATTATATATCGATTACGGAAAGAAATGTACATTCTTCAAAAACTGCTTGGAATTAAAATTATGTTATTTATTTTTTTCATAATTTGTTTCTTCCTTACAGGCAATCATTGAACATTTTTTGAAACTACAAAAAAGGGTCACAAACTTCGGGGTAATGCTAGGCGGCAGTACGGATCGTCTATGCACACCGAGCACGTCAGCTGGCCCATTTCGTATATTTGCCGTTACTGGCTTCCAAAATCGGGCTAATGATATTGTCTATTGTCCACCGATACGGCCGACGGGCAGCGAGAATGCTGAAGATTCAACAGCCGTTGTTTACTTTGGCGGTGACGTACAGGTTCGTTAGCCAAAATATACAAAATATGTATATCCACATATGTATACAATATGTTTATAAAATATGAAAACTGGCATGCATTAGAAAATATCGAGTTCAAATTTCCTATGTAACACTGTGGAATGTCATAATAATAATTGTATATGAGCCAACAAAGTAATTTATGCGCTTATTTTGTAATAATAATTGGGCTTATTTACACAAATTTTTCAAAGTTTATTAAATTATAGTCTTTTGTTTATTAGAATAATATGTACTCACAATTCCCACGCAAAATTAATGGCGCCTTTAAATTAAAAATTCATGAAATATATACATAAATCTTCCCGTTGTAGTCAAATTTGCATATCAGTAGTATTTACAAAATAAATAACAAATAAATCAAAGGACGTAGTTTACAAAGAAGTTGCATCACTACCACCGTTCCTCTTTATAAAATCTTGTCCAATTTCACCATATTAGAACTAAGTTGACTTTTGCAGATTGATATTAGAATCTGATTTGTTCCAATTGATTTGTGGTGTGGTGAGATTGGACGGAAATTCTTGCTGCAGAAAACGAATCGTCTTGCAACTTTTTTATAACCTACGTTCTTTGGCTAAACCTCAGTATGAATGCATCAGTTATTTTGGTGTATTTGAGTTATTGCAGCATACAGACTACTTCGATGTGTTTATTTTTATTTTTGTTTGATGTTGTATGGTCTCCCTTCCCTTTGTAGGACTTTCCGGAGAGCATGGAAACAAATCGCGATAGTCGTGGCTATATGAAATATAATTTGGAAAACTCTGCTATATTACTACGTGAGGCTTTTCCGCGCGCACACATTATTGTCATCCGGCCTGTAAGGTAAACAACTTTTTCTTCACTATTTAACTTTTTTTGTTGTTGTGCCGGCATAAAGATTTTTATTTTCTTCAACACATTTTTATTTTAATTGCAGAATGGAGTTCAAAACATTCAGTTGTTTCGACAATTTTGTACGTGGCAATAATGCTGGCGTCCCTGATCATACCCCGATGAATCATGCCTTGCAACATTTAGAAAAGTGAGTACGAAATATATGTACATAGTTGTGAATATTTTGTAATATACCATTTATGTGTTTTCTATAGATTGCTGCAAAATCTTTCTCAACGACTGATCTCTATACCCGAAAATGAGATAATGGACCAGGCTGCACAAGCTGCTGCCGCTGCCGCAGCTGTTGCGGCTGCTGCAGCGTTGGTATCATCTACACTATCCACCGCATCCACGGACACAACCGCCTCCTCGTCAACGTTAAATGATAATAACCAAGATATGGATATTGATATATTGCAAGTGCAAGAGAATGTGACCGTTGATGCTGATGGTGCTGTAGTATTTCCAAATGTTGGCGGTGTTGGCACTGGTGTGGGTGGTAATAGTAGCAGTAATAATAGCAGTGGAAATGTTGCAGCAACAGTTAATAATGCTTCTAATAGTAATATTTCATTGGCGACTATAACTTCACAAAGCACACAACCGGCTCCGATACAACCGACGACGCCGGCAGTGCAAACCAATAGCACACAACATTTTAATAATATTGGCAGTAGCAACAATAGTAATGAGTGTTTAACACAACCGCAACAACAACAAACACGTCAAAACAGCAATCCCTTATGGTGGCGAGAGAATTTAAATTTAGATAAGGCGAAACTAGTTTTAATTGGCTTTAGCAAAGGCTGTGTGGTACTCAATCAAGTGAGTCATGTTTGGTGTAAAAATCGAGAATATTATTTATTTAATGTATACATTCTTATGTCACGCGTTTGCTGGGAGAACTTCATATGCCCGAAAATTTTAAACTCTCCGAGCTTAAAGTTGTTAATTTAAATGATCTTCCACCGTGAAAATATTTTGTTTAACGAGATTCTGTTGAAGTGATACGGCGGGGCATTTTAGACAAAGTTAAAGAGTAGCTGGCGGTCATTTCTGTTTACTTTGCTCAACATTTTTTTTTTGAATATGCCACTCTTCCAGCAGACGCGATATTTATCAATATCACTAGTTTACCCTTATAACTTTTACATCTGTGGCAACAAAGAATAGCAGTTAAATTTGATGTCAAGTGTTTTTTAACAATGTCATAACGGTTATAAATTTTATTGCAAAAGCGTTGCTCCATCAATAGTTATTAGACGAGATATATTTTTATTCCACTTGTTTTGGTCTCTATTTTTTAAATGCAAACAAGTTCGATTAAATATGAGATTCATAATTAAATCGGCATGAATTAAGTAGTGATTTGGTAATCTAACTTTTTGCACTAATAAATAGGCCGGGATTTTGTTTTTAATTAATTGCCTAACACGCTTTTTAAATGAGCCATTGCGTAAAACTATAAGAAACTCATAACTATAGAGTGGTATACTTATTTTATTTTTTATTTCGTATGTACATTAGGGAGCCTTACAAAAACATCGGCACTGTTTACCCATCGGAATTATAAAAATCATTATATTTTAAGACACCAAGCGAAATATTTCACAATAATATAAATAAAATAAATCTTAATATTTAGATTTAAGTGAGCTGAAATGATTTGAATTTACCTTAATTTTTGGGTTTTTTTTATAAAAAAAAAAGTTTTTTTTTTAAATACAATATTTATTTAGAAAAAATTATCTCAGATCATAAAACAATTTAAGCTTAAAAGTTCTACATACAAATTTTTAAAATTTTCATTTTTGTATTTGACCTTTTGTGGAAGATTGGTTTAGAAAAATTAGAATAACTCAAAAACAAAACTTCACTTGTAATATATCATTTGAAAGGTGTTTTCTCAACCTTTTTGTTTCGTTGCAAATAAATCCGTCCAATTTTTTTCGCAAATCTCAATGTTATGAATCCGTTGATAAACTTGTACAATATTTTTAAGCAGCCTTGTAAAGCTTAATTTATTTCAATATTTGAGGTGATAATATATATTTTTTTAATATTTTAAAACCTTCATCCGCCCAGCTCACGTAATTTTTATTATTTTCCGGAATGTCTTAAAACAAAATAAATGGTATAATTCCGGTGGAAAAAACACAATATTTTTGGCGAGACACCCCACTGTACTTATGTATTTATGAATATTTTTTTTTTAATTGAACTCAAGTTATTCTTTTAATAAATTATTTATTTCAGTACATAAATACAGAAAATTGAATACGTCTACCTTTTGTGGCGTAACAATGCATGTCGAGTATTTGCTAATATGAAATATACATACTACATATTTGTGGTAATTTGAAAAAAAAAATTATTTAGGTTTTAGATTTTTTGTTCTCAGACCATTAAATTCTAATCCTCTATATCCAAATTTATTTTTTCTTATTATTATACTTCACAGGGAAGAATTTATAACTGTTCTTTTCTGAAATATCCTCAGATTTATTTTCTTCAAGTGTTAATTCAGACGTGAGAAAATGTCAATATTTATGTATTTCATTGTAGTGTTGCCGCAGAAAAGTTTAGTTCACTTTATTAAATAAATTCTTTAGTTCAAACGCTCTTCAAGCCTAACTCTCGCCATCCTTCAACTGAAATTTAAATTTAAAAATTTTATTTGTTATACATATTTACATAATGTGTTTCTAAGTATTTAATATAAGCTTTTCATTTTATTTTAGTTCATATACGAATTTCACTACTTAAAAACACTCACCCCGGATGATAGTACAATGATACGATTACTTTCACGCATCAAAGATATGTATTGGTTGGATGGTGGTCACGGTGGACAAAAGAATACATGGATAACGTCCAGAAGCCTCTTAGAAACTCTTACAAGAATGGGTAAGGCGTAACTTATAGGAACAAATAGTTATAATCGTTTAGATATCCAAACGCACATGAGCACATAACGGTAAATTGTGGCAGCTTAAAGGAATCAAAATAGATAAAGACAATGAAAAGAGAAATGTATTAAGTCATGTCTATATGTCCGTCCATTTGTCCTCAAGAAAATACGCGTAGGAGAAAAAAAGAAACGTTTTGTTTGCTTTTAAAAATATTACCGACCGAAAAGCTCCCAAAGCATCCCAATTGGAAATTCAACTTTGGTCCTAAGAAAAAATAAAAAAATACAGTTAAACGTTTAAGTCGCTGCAGTGACAATGTAATTTTTAACAATTTTTGTCCCATTTATTTCACCATAACCATATTTATTTTTGGAAAAAACCATCGGCAAGAAAAATTCTCAAAACTCACATTTAATTCCTAACTACTTGAAACTTGCGCTTTATTATTTAATTGGCAATTGGCAACAAAAAGGCACAGTCGAACTTTTATATGTGGAATTATTATACATTAAGGATATTTATCTAAACGTTTCAATTTACAAAACGCTAAAATTGTAGCGATTATATGAACTGTTAAATGAACGCATCGCGTAAAAAATTTGTGTAATTTTCATTGATCAGCTGAGCTGTGACATCTTTGCAGTTGTTGACAACAAAAAGTAAGTGAAAAGCAAAAATTTATAAATATTAAAAAAAAAACTAGGCCACTAATGAATTATTAAAACTACATTTCCTCTCTTAGCGTCTGCAATTTTGAGATTTAGTTGTATAACGCTAAATATAAATATAAACAAACATAAACAGCTGTCCATGACACATGGTTACTTTCTACTTTCGCTTAAATTTATGCACTGAAATATTTTCACTTAAATTTGCACAATTCGTGCAAATCACTTCCGATACAAATTTGGACAGCTGTTTTAGGAGCTCGTAAGTTTACTAGGTTTACGTGGTTTACGAAGCATTTAAGCGTTTAGCTGAGGACTCCTATTGTGTATAAAGTTTGAAACTTGAGTTTCTATGTATTTTGGTAATGAATGAGCTGCATTTTTACTAAAAAGTAACGGAAATTAAATAAAGAAGAATTATCTAGAGAAAATTTGTAAATATGTGATGAACTTGAAATTTACACCGGAGGGTATGTACTTCCAGCAGATTTATAAAGTGGCTTTAATGAATTAAAACACAATTAACACGACAATTCCTGGACGGAAGTGGACTCCAAATTTAGCAGGGATTTTTTGAATCACTCGGCTCATGCAAATTTCAGAAAAATCGGTTTATAAATAAGAATTTTTTTATAGCCTATGTTAGAACTAGAATCATATATGCAAAAAATAACCCTCGAAAATTTGACAGGAATCTATTTATTAGTTTTGGAGTTAAGTCCAACAACGAAAACGGCTATTGTTCTATTATTTATATATGTACATACATATGTACATATATGTACATGTACTAGGAAAACCCCGCGATTTTGTCCTAACTATATTTATTTATTAATTGCCTCTTGCATATGTAGCCAGAATATGCATTTCGGTTTTTGTCACATATAACAGGTGGTGACCCTCTCAAAAATTTAGGTATGCACATTTTCCTCGCCAAAAAAAAAATAGTTTGACACTAATATTTTAATATTTTATATCCTTTTGACAGTTAAATTTCATTTTTGAAAAAGGTGGCAACCATCTTCAACATATTCCTATACAGTATAAAGGGAGACAAATTCTCTGGGGGTTTATTTTCAGAGCTTGGCTGATAAACTTTCTTAAATAGGTGGAAACCCTCTCCCAAGCATAAAATATACTTTAAGACCTATCCCATATCCGCCAAGTATGCAAAAATACAAATTTTCGAAGAAGTTTGACCACAAACACCGTGACTCGAGATTTATATATATATAAGACAACTTATTTCAACTTCTGAACACATTCAGCCACCAAATGGTCTAATTAAAAGATTATATTTGGTATTTACTATACATAAAATAATATTTAATTTTTTAAATAATTTTCACAGTAGTTTTGAAAATTAATCAACCTTTTTAAAAAGGCTAATTTTTGCTTTGAAACACAAACTGTAAATTGCGGACGTTGCAAATATATTGCGCTTTGGTATAAATTATAAGTGAAATAATACAAGCGGTTTTATATGATAATAAAATTAGATGAACAGCAACAGCAAATTTATTTTTAAATACTTTTTAACTCAATTTTAATGAAAAGTATTACCCTTTACTATAGAACCAAATATTTGTTTACTTCTGGTTGACCATTTTCTACGCCCTTCTTCCATATAAATAAAACGAAATATGATATTTCAGAACCTAATTCGTGTCAATTTGAAGTTAGGGGTTATGCTATACTCGTTCCAATGGTACGAAATACATGAAACTCACAAGTTAAGCAAATGTTCTTCACCCACCTAATAACAAATAAATAACAGGATAGCTCAAAATAAAGGAAATGAAGCAAAGTTTTGAGTATAACGTTTCGTAGTTTCTTTACACCACTTAACAAATATAAATTAATTGGCATGCGACGTTATTTGAAAAAATTATTCCATGGGGTAGTTTATTATGGACCTCTATATATTTTCGAAACCCCATTTTTGCAACTCTACCAAACTAGGTACACGTCCAACTTTTTCGTTTTAAGCATAATTAATGAGAAAGGAGTCTCCCATTTGCCATATAATGGAAAAACGAGAATTCGAAGAACGAGCAATTTCAACGACTAATGTAGCGAATTCGTTAAAATTTCTAATGACCTTATTAGACAAATAAATATACATATAAAATTTAAGTATAAATCTGCGCAAATTTTTAATTTAATAAAGCATACATATTTCCCAAATTTGTTCCAAGGGATAATATCAGATAAAGGTATACATATGTACATATATCGCACACTAAATACAAAATAGAGTAAAATGTTATCATTAGTTAGGCGCATATGTCCTTTGCAAATTGGTCTATGAAGAAAAATTGGCCAACAAGTTCTTGGAGCAGTGCCGCTATATAAGTATATTTAGTGGGCGTTATGATCTAAAAATTTGAAAGATTGCTGCACATTTATTTGACCGTTTTGTGTTTAACAAAGCTTACATTGGGTATATAAGGTGGGGTTCGCCCGAACTTAGACACTTCTTTTCGTAATGTTACTTTTTTTTTGTTTACTTGAATAGGCATGAACATTCATGTGCATCTGACGCCATACCAGGTACAGGATGATCGCAGACCGTGGATACGAAGGGAAGAGAAAATCTTTACAGATTTACTTCGCCGTTTGGGTGCCCCGATAACGCGCCATCTGCACTATGATAGTCAAACGGCGAATTTAATGACACATTTCGAGGTGTTGCAAGCCTTTTGTCAGCACATTCACGCTTTAAATCAGCAAATACAATTGCAACAACAACAACAATCCGCACAGCAGCAACAACAGCAGCAACAGCAACAGCCACAAACATCGGCTTTACAACCATTACAACAAACTTCGAGCAATATACAAATAAATGATCAACTACAACACCAACAACAGCTGCAGCAGCAAGCACAGCATAATAACGCAAATCGTTCAGAGTTGGGCAAGACAAGCGCCAGCGGACCGAAGTGACATCACCGGCGTCGCAATGTTGGCCGTTTACATTTGCGTAGGGTGACAGCTGTAGCGGCACCGACAAGCAGCGCTTTGGCAACGACTCCGAAAAAAATTATGCATGTATCGCCCCAACCACAACAGCAACAGCAACCACAACACGAGCAGCAGCAGCAGCAGCATCAAACTGTTATTTCTGCTCCATCCAACTTTACTCTACTCGACATAGCCACCACATCAATTGTAAATAATTATACGCGACATTTTCCACAAAGCACAACCATACCGACTACAGTTACAAGTGCAACTACAACAACAGCAGCAGCAACAGCCGCTGTACATAATCGCCAACAACGCCAAAAAGCGCCAAATTTGCAGAGGGGCCGGCCAAGACCGAACCAGCGTCATCAGCATCATAATAATAATAGAGGGCAACCAACTAAAATCCATCATTATTCACGGGCAAAAGGTAGGCTTCTACAGCATCAGCCTTGTCGTTGAGTTTGTGGCGGGGTCGAAAACCCCCTCCCTACACGTATTATGTATGTATGTATGTATGTATGTATGTGTATTTGCTTTAGGTGCCCACTTTCTTGTTCATATTTATAAATACATCATCATACAAGATCAATTTATTTTAATCGCAAAATTTTTTTATAATTGAACATTTTCTATTTGAATTAAATGTGTTAGCATAAGTTATTACGCAATTAGGTTTTTTGAGTTGGAATTCATAATTCAAACACCAATTAAAATTCAATTGGAATTTAAGAATTTGCAGACATTTGAACTAAAAAGCATTTTATATGTAAAAAAAAAATATGAAAACTAAAAGTTTAACTGGTTCTTTTGAATTTTTTATATTTAAGCTAAATGAAGAAGAAGAAATTTATCATTAACTATTCAAATGCAGTATAACTCTTTCTTCCACTGAAATAATGATGCTGTTTCTTCATTACCTTTTAATGGAAGAAGGAAAAGAATATTGAAATATATTAATTATTTCATATTAGGTTTAATTTAATTTAGTTGCAATCAAAGATTTGGTGCAGATAATTTAAGCGATAATTCTATTTTAAGTTTCTATTTATAGATCAAGTTCCACTTTATACATTTGATAATTTTTGATAAAACCTTCACAGTCGAAAACATTTCATACGCATAAATCACCATTAACCAGTGCAATCCTCTTAAACATACATATGTTTGTTTTAATTTACTTTAATTTATTTTTAATAGCATAGAGAAGTTTCATTCAATGAAGCTAATTACAACTATTATGTATTGTTTATTCAAACTAAAAAAACAAAAACAAAAAAACAGAAAATATGTAGTCTTTCAAAATGCATATAATCTATTTTGGTGTATTTTCGTGACTATATTTGAAATTTCTTTTTATTTGTTCGACTATTAGGGAAAATGTATTAAAAATTCGAATTGTATTAATACCGTTCAAATGCTCTGAAGTCAATATGAGCTGAATAAATATAGATTTTTCCGAATTTTACAATATAAATGCATTACTTATTCAAAAGTACGATATAAATAAATATTTGCATAATCTTATTATTTCCCTACGCATTATATATGCATGCCTCTGAGATGCTGTCCTATTTCATAAGCATACAACGATTGGGTCTCTTTCACAAATTCATAGTCATATTTACAACAGTTCTTTGAAAGTTGAGGGGTAACACCACCACCCTAATAATACAAAAAAAAAATTGTTCACCGCAATTGCGTACCACTACCATTCAGATATATATATATTTTATCTTGACATTTTTGTTAGTTTTATAATTTTAGCCAAACAAATTTATTTGCATACCTCTCTTGCTGTTAAGGGGAAATTGGCATTATTCCTTGTGTTCAAAAAAGTAGTATACAAGAAATTTTGACATTTAATATTTGTAAATTTTTCTTCAAGAAATAATGCACCTTTTCACAGAAAACATTTTGACAGTCCTTGATATCGACGTACCGCTCTTTAGGGTGTAGTTATGATTTAAAGGAAAGTGGGCTCGCGATCTAGTTCGACTAATCATGTTGCTGTTTCTCCAAGATTTATAGATAAGCCATATTACGCCTTCCGGGATGATAACAACAAAAAGTTTCGTAAGAAAAGATAGAGAATGAGGGAGCAAAGAAAAAAATCCATAAGATGAAGATAAGATGCGCACAAAGACCAACACTTAATTTTGCATTTGTCGTAATTATCTGGGCAATCCACTTGGTTTGACCATCCAAAAATGTGTCTTGAAAGTATCCTTACCGAGAAGATCAGGATTTAATAAAGCTTTAATTCTCTGCGCAACCCTGACTAGAGAAATCTTGTCAAACTGCAGTAAATCCCAAACAAACTGGAGGCGAATTCATAGAAAGTGTTAGCGTCTCATGAGTCAAATCCTTGCCTGGTGAAAATGTCAAATTTTTTTTTTGCATTTTCACTTTATATTTTCGTTGGAAATTGAAAATACCAGCTTTCTGTTTTTTGACTTACCACCCGTTCGTTTATGGTTGTTCTTAGTTGGTCTGTCATTTGAACTACTCAAAAGCAAAAAAAAAAACATACATGGATTTCTTGTATTTGTAATCACGCTACACCTTAAATGGAATGTAAACCACGGTGTGTACAGCCATCGTTAGTGTTGCGGATTAACTTCGATATGAGATGATGAACTTTTGGTTTGGACATGTTATTAGGATTGTTTATGTAAAACAAAAGACAAACAATTTTGTTTCGTCGTAAAATCGACAAACAGGGGAAAGGCGGTTCGCGGAAACCGCAATATTGTATTCTCTAAAGCTTGATATTTCTCTATATCGTAAATAAGGTGTTTATCGTTCTATTGAATAACATTGTTTAAAGTTTTTAAATTGCAACCCGTACTAAAGACTTATTATAGTAATGCCTAACATCTCCAAGCGATTTCGCCAAATACCGCAATTTTCCTAATTTCTATGAGCATCAAGTTTGCAGGATTCACAGGTTTTACAAAAAATTCTTTACCCGACCTTTAACAACATCAAAATGCTTTTTTTTCTGCTAAAAAAAAAACTTTCGCCTCTATTAAATTTTTCCTAACCCCTCGCATTTTAATTCGTTTTATACTGGTATTAAATTTTTCAGTATCATCTAAAGTTACTAAGTTTGAGGTTCAGGTGAGACAATTGTTTTTTGTTTTTGTTTTTATTTAATTTTTTCTTAAAATATATGTAGCTTATACTCCAGCAAAAAAAGTTTACAATTTTTATTTTTCATTCTTCTTTTTGCTGACGGTTTTGTGTATTTTCTTCCCTATAAAAACAATTGGAAACTATCAGAAATCAACTATATTTTTAGTAAAAAATTAAATAAAGTCAAATGCTTTGTCAATACGTTGCGCTACCTTTAATATTCGCAAGCGAACAATTTGGAATTTAGTTTTTCATTTATTTCCCATCAAACTAATTTGAAATCGGATTCTTTTGCAGAAAATATAATGTTGTCCGCTTTAAGATGCGGTATTCATTAGCTACGCGGCGAGATCGTCACAATGGTAACTGACACCTGGCATGTGATATCACTTAGTACTGAATTCATTGTCGATAACCAGTTCAGTCCTCTTACTTTGGTTGATCACTAATGAAGGCGTCGGTAATTTAAAGAATCTGGACCATTATATGAACATCGAAGTATACGATGCATCTATATATATATAAAAATCTTTCTGCTTAATCTAACTTAACGAATTGTAATTCGAACAGTTTTGTCTTTGCTGTCGAAAATTTAAAAACGAACGATTAGCCGATGAGTTGTCTATGGGCGGTTAGTCGGGAAAAAGCCTGAAAGAGTAACGAATAGTCGATTAGGTGTAGTCAATTATTTTCAGAAACAACATCATCGATGTAACCGGTTAGTCGATTAACAAAAGTTCTATTATTTTTGGGAATTTTGATTCATCTTCGTTGATTATATAATATTAAATTAAAATATAAAATAAAAATTCAAAAATGCGTAACTAACAAAAAATTTAGAACGATTTAAGCTCTATTTTGGGAAAAAATGATGTTAGTTACTGCTTTTTGCAATTCATTTGACAATGTGTGCGTATGGTGGCCACAAAAAAAATAATATTTTGTTGATACTACCCCCAAAATTTGTTCTTTAGGTAAACAAAATAAACACGCATTTTTGTATTTTTTTGCTTTAATTTCCCATTGGTATTACAAAAACTTGCAGTTATGCAGTTATTTTAACAACTTTTTGCAAAAGTTAACCAAAAAATAACATAATTTGTGTTCGATATACATAAATATGAATTCATTAATTGATATCGATACCAAATTTTCCTAGAAGAGCATGTTTTGATTAGAATTCAACGGCAATTTTCAATTGAGTTCAAAAACGTCGACATACCATGTGTAGACAAAGTATTACGTTCATAATCGTCAGAAACACCATTTCGATCTTCATCGCTAAAGCGACGGGCGTATCACTTAAAAAATGATAATAATTTATACTTTACAATTTTGCTTACTTTGAAGGCGTGGTAAGAATGGAGATATTTACTATGTATAGTGCTAAAACACTATCGAAATAAGCTTTCTTACTCGTAGGTAATATCAAACTTTTTTCTCGACTTTTTTATAATCCTTAGGATGTACATACATTAAACTGGTTAGTTGTAGAAAACTGGGCACCCCCCGGTGTTTTCGGTTTGGTATTTGTAATATCCATACCAATTTCCCACTGTTTCCAGTGCAGCGCCCTCAAAGACATGAATGAAACTAACACAAATTTTGTTAAGTTTTTATAAAGATCCATTACAGCTGATGCTCTTAGGTTGCTTAACCAATTGTTTGGTTAATATAAATGTGTACAAATTACTACTCTAAAGTATAATATAACCAATTCATTAGCATCTTATAATTTTATGCCTAGAAATGTAAAATTTGGTGTCAGCACCTCTCTCCGCAACCGGAACAATTTTAACAGGTGCCCGAACGTTATCTCTCACCACCTTAATGTATAAACATAAAACAAAAAATTCAAAAAATGGGCCATATGTTGCAAATGTAATTCAGTGGAATAAATAACCTATTGTGATATTATTCAATTTATTCATAATTATCGTCTATCAGTAATAAAATTCAGCGAACAAATTTTTTCTCCAATAATGTAAATGCAGGGCTGCTTGTAAAATATTCTACATGCCTACCATTTTTATGTGTGCTTAAAAATGGATTTTTTTAAATATCCGAAAGTAATGTAAGTTTTCATGCCCATCACAAGCTAATGGTTCAAATTCACATGCATATTGTAATACATCTATAGGTAAAAAAAAAAAAACGTAAATGTACATTCATAAATACTATATATTTATAAATATTTATGTATATGTATATGGTATAGAGCCATATATGTAAATCCTATAGCGAATGCTATAAGTTTAGTAAATATCGTGGATCTACGAGTATAATCGCTAGAACATTTCCCATTTGCAAAAGTAGTAACATTTTTGCACGCAACGTGGTAATTAAAGATATTGTGCAATATTGCCGAATAGGTCCCATTCACATCGCATAGTTCGCTGATTCATATGTGGAGCTTGAAAACTGCTAGCTTAAGGATCGCAATTCAAATACCACGATAAATATTTAGCGTGTAGCATTCGCACGATATATTAAGTTCGACAAAGAATTAAATCAAAAGCTTACATAGCTAAAAAAAAAAAAAAAAACGTATGAGCTGATTGTTATCAAGCTTCGCATTAAATTAACCAGTTTTGTTTTTATGTACATATTGTATGAAGCTTGCAAAAATAAAATTTATTTTTTATGGAAAAAAATAGTAATATATAAAAATAAACCAAACAAACCAACAAGAGATAATACGCACAGATAAATATATATAAAATAATGCTATAAAAATAGTAACTGCATACATCAAATACTTCAACTAAATGTTCTACGCAAGAAAATATATGAACAATTTTATACTACTGGTCGCGTTGCATCCGCGCCACTTTGTTTTAGGCTTCATATCAAATATCGCTAAACGTAAAGAACGCCCTGTTATATATTTTTTGATAAACCCAGAATTGCATGTACTAATTTATCTATAATTAAAAAAAGAATGTTCACATTACATCGTAAATCACTTAATTTCAGGCAAATTACTTTACATAAATCAAGTGCGTTCACACGTGTCATTCCTAATTTGTCTTGACAGTTCGTTAGCCATAGTGTTGCTTAAGGAGCGCTGTCATAAAAAAAAGAAACAGGAATAGAATCTAACTGATTCTGTTGTCGTTTTTTGTTGTTGTTGCCTTCCGGAAACAAATATGAAAACGTCATTCATAGTGTAGAAGTTATTAGTGTATGAAGTACTGACAAAGTTATACTATTTCGAAATCGAATTTTCCTGCATTTCAAGATATTCTAGCAACTGGCTGAATCGAATAGGCTAACATTGCCCAGGAGTAAAAAGTAATTACAGAAGGTTTTCTTTAGAATATGGAGGTCCTTACCATCTGCATGATTTCCTTAATTATTTTTTTGTACAAAACGTGCCCAATTGCAAGCCTTGCATCCGAGAGAACTGCTCATAGAAGGAATCACTTTTTATGTCTACTCGTAACTGGCATTATTTGCTTAACATATTGCCTACTTCAATTCTTCACTTCTCGAGAAGGAGCACTGAAAGCATTCTGCATATAGTACTGTTGAGATGCGTACTGCACTTGATTTTTAATAGAATGTACCACTGTGATCTTAAAATGGACTAGGAGTCAATAATATTTTAAAAACTGTTAATAAATTTTACATTTATTATTTTTTTTATTTATTATTTTTTATTGCAAGAAAACATCACCGTTTTTATTTACTTTCAAAATTAGCAGAATCGGTACTATCAATCATGTGAAAATAAATTAAATTCAAACGATTTCAAAAAAGGTTAATAGCTATAGCTTCGAGTTTCGAAAAATAGTCAACTTATGGTTTTATTTTATAGTTGTGAACAAGAAAAATCAATTCCACAAACAAAGCTCGGTCTTCGAAAAAAGTTGGTTCACTTCACAAACTTCCAAGGGACAAATTAGCTTGTGGCAAATAGATGGATATTATATTATCCTTAATTTGAATCTTTAATAAAACGCATAATTTAAGAGTATATTTTAACCAACCAAACTAAAAATGTAACGCAAAAACGGTATAATAATTGTATGATAATTTTTAAACAGCCTTTAACTAGTAAGTAGATTAAAACGTAAAGGCTTCATATTATTGTTTAAATCTTCATCTTAAAATATTCTAGGTGTACCTGTTGCATTCATCCGTACGTATACAATAATGTGTTCCCTCTTAAATTCACAAAAACCGAAATTTGGACTGGTTCACTTTTTGTAGAATCAATCAATCGTACATAAGTATTGAATTTAATATAAATACTGTATGGAACACGTACTAAAAAATTATGGATTAGCTTTTATTTGCAGCCAATAAAAATAGTATCAATTTATAAAAATTATATAAAATTGAATGTGGTACATGTTTGCAACGATTTCACTCTCAAAATACTAAACAGATTTTAATTATAATTTTTATTACAGGAGACAGTTGTGCAAAACAATAGAGTGGCATGCAATTTTTTTTTCTAATAAAAATGTACTCAAACAATTGATCTGATCACGTAGTGATTTTTTTTATAATATTCGGCAAGTTTTTAATGCAATATTTTTTCCTTAATTTTTTACAAAAAATATAGTTAGTTATATACTTTTTAATTTAGAAATTTCGAAAACATTTGTGTAGCTCATTCAGTTTTAATAATGTGAAATTCTGAAATATCTAAAAATTCCGTTTGATTTTTTACATTTTTTTTTTAATTTTTTGTCTTATGCACATTTTTCCATATAACGGATGGAGTTTTTATAAATTCCCATTGATTTTTAATATTTTTTGTACTGATTGCATGCGTTAAACGAAAAAAAGTACACAAGACCGAAATTTCAAAAAAAAAAACAAGATTCCAAAATTTACATACATAAATTTTTAGTCCTCTGAGTATTGCATAGATTTATTTGCTACAAAACTGCGTAAACAGAAGTTTTCTAAAAATTAGAAAAACAAAAATTTAAAAATTTTGAAATTTTTACGAGACTAAGTTTTTTTTTTTAATTTTGTACAAAGTTTGAAAGCTACGTTTTTATAAAAATTAACACAAAAAAACTTTTGCATGGAAAACTTATTGAATATTGCAAAAAAAATATTTTTTTAAGTTGGCCCCAAGTTTTTATTAATCAATTTTTTCAGTACTTAAATGCATAAAATTGAATGCGTTTTAATTTTTGAGGCGTAACAAAGTGCGCTGGGTTTTTGCTAGTTGATAATAAAAATATAAAAAAAAACTCACTGAGAAAATATTTTAATTATGTGCATACATATGTACATATATGTTACACATATGTATGTATATTAATAAACAAAATTTCATGATAAGTGTACCTTTCTCGAATTTGCAGTTCAAAATTTGATACATTTAAAATGTTTAAAAGCACCTATTGTAAATGTTGTTGTGTATTGGAGGCACTTTTGTTCAAACGTTGTTTGTATATGCATATGTATGTATGTAGATATGTACATATTTGTTTGGCACCTTGGAATTTTAATTATGGACGTTAACAAAATTGTAAGCATAGTAGTTTCAGTTACACCTGAGAAAATAAGAAAATATTGCAAGAACAAAAGAAAACCAAATATTTAACACTTAAATAAACATATGTATGTATGTATGTATGTATGTATGTTCAAATATATGTACTTATGTATGTATGTATGTATGTTATAAGCATTAACTGTTGCTATTTAACAAAATCGAAGTTGAGGGTAATGAAATGAAAATAACATGTGAAGAGAAAAAAATATTTAAAATAAGTACAGAATATAAACTGAATAAAATTTCGAAATACGAATTTCGAAAAGAGCTACTTGCAGCTACATAAGTATGTATGTATGTATGTAGATACTTGCGTGCACTTTCTAAGAGTATCATTTAGCAAGGTATTTTTGCTGCATAGATTTATGTGTTTTATAAATAATTCCATTTTAGAATGGCACACAGGCTCTTTTCGGCATTCACTGCTGCGTTGCAATCAATACAAAAAATATACATACATAATTATAAATTAAAAATAGCATTACAATTGCATGTGAGAAATTTGAAAGTAAATGAAAAGCAACAAAAGTGAAGAATTTATTAAATTAAAAAAAAAAATACCATTTATGTAGGTTAAAATTGTAAGCTAAAAGAACGACAAAAAAACTAAGTTACCATTATAAATATTATGTTTAAATGAACTTGCAGAATATTTCAAATATAAATTATTCATAATATAAAAATTGTGTGTATTTTTTTTTACATTTTGAATGAACATATTTTAAAGTTCTAATTTACAGTTCAACAGCAATATGGATCGGATCACAGCAATAAGAATGATAAACGGACAGTGAACGTAAGAGTTATCAGTTTTATAATAAAAACAAAAACTTTTGATATGATGTGATAGAAAATACTGCATCTCAAAATATTCATATCAATACTTCTATACTTATTAAATAAAATTGATCATATGGAGCATGGTTCTAACGATTTGGCGCTCAACGTACTGAATCGTATTTTTACTCCAAATGAAACATTTGCAGAAACAATAGAGTGGCATACTTATTTTCTGAATTTTTTTTTATGTACATTAGGGTGCATCAGTCTCCATATAAAAAATGGGTACGGCTTTTTTATAAGAATAATAAAAATAATTATATTTAACACATCAAACAAAATCTTTCTCAATAACAATATTTTTATACATAAAATAGCTTTTTTTTTTTTTAAATAAATAAAAAAACAGTCGCTGTTGTACATGCCATGGTTACCAATATCACCAATATCGAAATTTGTTTTATGTATAGCTACTAAGCTCATTATAGAGAAATGCTCAAACTTTACTGTTTTGCCAAGCAATTTTGAAGAAATTGTCAAAATTAAAATTTCGTTCAAACATAAAATCAAAATGCGAAACTAGACTCAGTAGCCGAAGATCAGTGGGTGGATTACAACGCGTAATAAAAATGTTAGCATGTCGGATTGCCTAGCGGCTACCAGGCTCCACTCGTAATTGGGGCTTAAGCTCAAAAGTTATGCATACGAATATTTAAAAAAAATTTTAACGAGATCATAATAACAAAATTTTGCATGCTAATTTTGACTTTTTTGGAATATTGGTTTAATTATTGAATAGCTCAGCCAAAACTTGGCCGATTGAGACTTATGCAATTAAACCCATGCGCGCCATTTTTTCGCAATCTCATTTTTATGATTCCGTTGAACAGATTTTTAAATATTTGTATAGAAAAGATTTTTAAATATTTTTGTAGAAAAGCCGCATTTGTTTTGGTGAGCACCCTAATGTACATTTCTAAGTTGAACTCAAGTTTTTTTTTTAAATACATTCTACTTTTTTGAGTCATAACAAAGTACGCTGGGTAATTGCTAGTATTTTATAAAATCGGTTTAAAATTTTTCGAAAAAAACTTTTTTAAACTCCACCCCTCTACGCGTATTAATTTGCACCAAAAAAATGTTTTTTAATAAAATCGTTACGCAAACTTTTTAAAAAAATTTAAATTCCACCTTTCCCCCTCTCTAACTTTCACCCTATTTATTTGAATACGAAAAATTTACATGTTCTACTAAACTTAATAAAAAAAGGGCGGGCCACACCCATTTTTTGTTTTTTTCAAACTCGACGGGTCCTATTCTTTCCGAGGGTATTTAAAAATGTTGAAAGTAGTTTTCAAAATAAAATGGTAATTATTAGACAGGTCTGAGATAGGGTTACACATTGATTTACGAACGAAAAATAACACTGAACTCCTCTGAAATGAAATTTGACGATCATCCGATTTGTATATGTAGGATTTTAATAATAAGGGTAGTGTTACTTTCCAATGTGTAAAAAAAAAACTTGTATCGAATAAATTGTAGCGCTTTCCCGTTATATGCTGTTTTTTGACGTACACGTTTTCAGAATTTAAACAATCTTTTAATTTGTATACATACATATGTACATACATGTATGTACGTACATATATATTTGTAAATCAGATCCCTGCACATAAACAAACCGTTTGCAAAAATATACAATAGGCACCTACAAAATTTCGACAATTTGGCGTCTTTAAATAAATACATTATTTTATTAACATTATAAAATTTAGTTATATGTATTTCCGAAATTAGTCGCTTAATAAATTTAAAATTTTTGGAATGCAAGACAATTAACAAATGAAAAAATATACAGACTTCGAAGGCGATTTTTTGATGTACAGCATCTTTAAGCCTATTTAAAATTAACTAACTATTTTATTACATACGTAGCTCTTTTAGGTATTAATTCTACGCTAATTATCCTTTATACTACACATATCGAAAATCTACCAATGAGTTATTTATATTTTTCGAGGTTTTATATCGGCCGTCTACCAAAAATGCAATCAATAAAGAAATTCTTATGGCTTGCAGCTCAGTATTATATACTTATTATATACATCTATTTTTACAGCTAATGGTTAACCATTCGTCACTGCCATCACAACAGTCACAGATGCCATCATTCACCCGACTACTGGGGATGAATACGTCTACGCCGCGACCAGTTATATGTCGCTTCTGGTATTTGCAATAAAAGCGACCATTTCTGCATGCATTAGTGCTAGGTTCATCACTTCCATCCGTAATGCAATCGCAATAGTCATCATTGACACGTTCGAACAGCACATCGCTACTACCATCTAAACAGCGAAACTTCCCATCGAAATTTGGTTTGTAAGAATCGTAATCGAATAATCGTATGCCACTAAATGTACCAAACTTTTAGCCGTTATATGCAATATATGATTATATTAAGTTTACCGTATAATTTTAATGGAATCATCTGCGGCCGATCTACCGCCACCGCCACCTCCGTCGTCATAACCATCAGTCTGTTTGCGTCCCAGGGATTGTATCATTTCCCTATGTTTTTGACGAAGTCCATTCATTGTGCCTTCTAAACTCCACGGTGTACTCGCACCCGGCAGCTGATTTATTGAAAAAGCCTGATAAATAATAAACACTATACCTAGCAGAAATACTCCCAATAACAGCATCTTTGTTTTTTGCTTATAGAATGGTTTATAGTAGATGTTCTCCCGTTTAACCCAAGTCTTGCGCATTGTGATGTTTTTCTGTACTTTTCTATGTATTTTGGCTAGTATTGTGCCTCTGTTTTTTCACAGAAGCCGAGATTCTTCTTATTCAAAAGTATAAAATATGCAAATGTGTCAAAAATTATTTTTGTTTACTTGGCACGGCTTTTTACTGACAGTGCTGTCGGAAGAAGGTTTAAATAAATGCAGTGTTGTATTCATGAATCATGTGTTTTATTTTGGAAAGTCTTAAGGGCGAAATAAACCATACAAGCGGTTTGACAAACTTACTTCACACCTATTTTTATCATCTCAAAACTATAACAGAATTACTCGATCAGGCAGAGAATATTAGGCTTCTCCTTCAATTTCCTTTCTAAACTTCAATAAATTCCAATAAAAAATTTGGTCCTCTTAAATTTTTTCGGCCCTGCATCCTCATTTTTAAAGTTTGTTCAAATTTCACCAGTCTGTTTTTCAACTTCGGACATTCCCATATGCAATGCAAATGGCTGGCAGCAAAGGGAAATTTAGCTTTGTTTGTCAAAACTGATTGTGTAGTTTATTAATTCAATTAAAAATTTAATAATTACTTTTGTATAGTTAATTAATTCATCTGGCAACATTGAAAGACTTGCTATTGTGAACAAATTTCTAAATAAATTTAATCAGCTGTTAGTTGTTTTTATTTGCCAGTATCAGCCAGTATATTCTGCTAGTGACTAAAGTGCATAAAAAACCTTGTAAGAACCCTAAAATCCATTTAAAATCGATAAGAAATGTCAAGAGGATCTAATTGGCAAAACGCTGCAGATCGGGAGAACTCTACCCAATCTCAATTAGTGGCAAATACTTACGATGTTCTTGAACGTAGCACCGCGAGCATACAGCGTTCAAACCAAGTTGCCATTGAGACCGAGCAAATAGGCACGGAAGTATGCACATAAATTTGTACATATTTATTTTACAAATCTAATTTATCAATTTGTTTTTTTTTTTAACAAAAGGTGCTATCAGAGCTGAATGAACAGCGAGAATCTTTACTGCGTTCAACTCGACGTCTACAAGACGCAGACGCAGATATCACACAGTCAAGAAGAATTATAGGAAAACTGCGCCGTGAAGTACTCTACAACAAACTCATATTGGTATTAATTATAATTCTCGAAATATGTGTTTTGGCCGGATTGATAGTGATTAAATTCGTACATTTTTAGTAATAATATAGGCCTTATGAAATATATAACACAGTAAATAACGAATAATTTGGTTTAAGATGTACACTTTATTCGAAACATTCCCATGTCATTATACAGTAAACCGTTTTCTTGCCCTCTAACATTTATGTAAATATGTAACAATTTGTCTTGACTCTACATAGAGCATAAAATGTATACATATGTAAATCAAAGTGTAATGTTCGAAAATGGTAGTGCAACAGGTGTAATATGCCATTATGAGGGAAATTTTATATTTATATGTCTTTTACTTTTTAATCCACAATATATATAATTCATATATGCACATACATATGTATGTACGAATATTTATAATAAAAACATGAAAATGTGAAAGTATCTTGCTAGGTTTTGCCTTTGTTCAGTACTATCATCGTTTGCCGGAAACGCAATGTTACATGCAGGAAATTCACGTAAGTAGGTATGTACATTACGTGTAATTAGTGCGCCAGGATGAGAATGATAACTTTTACAAAGTGGTTAGTAAAAAGTTATATTTTTACTTTTATTTCACTTATTAGTCCAGTAATAATAGTTAAACTTGACCAAAAAAATTTTAAGGTCGAAATAAAATTCTTTCCTTAAAAATAAACAAACTGCTTATCCAAATTAAACAACGGCCTGAAATATCTAAACAGAGAAGTTCAATTACAAACGTTATTTGATTACCGTGGAACAATGATTGTGTGTTCACGTATCATAAGCAACACAATTCAATATAATACGTATGGCCACTTATGTTTATTAATCAAGTTTCATTGTTTAACGTAAACTATATAAAAAAAAATTTGTGTTTTGCCGGCTTTGTACTAAGTTCTACCTGGGACATTGCGGACGTGAAAATCATTTGCCTTGCAGACGGTTACCGCAATGTCACCGAAATATATTGGAGAACAAGTAAATCATTTGTTTTTATAAACGCAAACATCCTCTTTACCTCGAGCCGGCAAAACATAAATTAAAATTAGAAAGGTCGCTAAAAAATCATTATTATATAAAAAAAGTTTCAAACCTTTTACGAAATTCAAAAAAAAAAAAATCATAAAATTACAAAAAATGTTCATAACTTTCTTCTTCAACAATATTTTGGTATGGACTTTTTTTATTACATCGGAAAAAAAACTGTGCCTGGACAATACAATTAAATAGGGGCACGTTTCTGTGAGCTTTCCAGAAAAGTACCGAAATTTATAATTAATAATTTCATTACACTTTACACACATTTGATTGTTAGAGACAAGCGGATTTGTAAACATTTACATTTTGCATACATATATTAAAATGATTTTCTCTCAGTGTATGGTGATGTTTTTTATTACTATTTCAAATAAATATTGGTACGCCAACGGTTATACTAAAATCAATATTCAATTTAACAACTATTGTTTATCTACATATAGAGGTTTTAATAAATAAATCCCTGCATTTCCCCCTTCACTTTCCAAGTAGCATTCATTCTATAGTGTTGAAAGTGAATCAAAAATAATTCGTAATTCTGTGTTTAAAACATTGCCATTTTTAGTAATTTTCAATTTTCCTTTGGTAAAACTATGGACCAACCAAATACACGACGATCAAATCCACATGAAAACAAATCGCAGTTGAGCAATGGTTCTTCGGCCCAGGCAACAGAGGATACCATACGTCGGTGACCCTAGATATGCAGACATATTCGAGTATAAATATTACCTCACACACACTTGATAAACTGAAAATCCAAACCTGTCTGCTCGTTCTTGGTAATCGCGCTACTCGTTGCCCATTCAAGTCAAATAAGCGTATTTGCCGATTATCGTGTGGTATGGCTATAATACCACCACTGGAAACTGCCAAGCGATTTACAGATGAATCTGTTCGTATTGTGGCAAGCGCCGAACGCATATTGCGTAATTCCCAAACTTTGACCGTACGATCATCTGAACCAGATACCACTTTATCGTCGCGTGCAAAAACGGTTGATGTAACACTCCTAAAAATGAAGATTTTGTTTTTAGCTCAAAATTATCATTAACGCGTTGAATCACTTACTCTGTGTGTCCTTGAAAAACAGATACTGCGGGAATTTCATATCGAAAATCCCAAAGACGAAACGTCGAATCTCGTGATGCAGTTACGACCAAGCGCTGATTGGAGTGCGCAGACACGTGTGTCAATTCATGATCATGTCCAGTGAGACTCTGTATGGGTTCACGTGATTCTACATCCCACAGTATTGCTGTACGATCCCAACTTCCTGTTATTATTTGCCTATGGTCCATACTCGGCAACCAATCGGCAGCTACCACCACTGAAGAATGACCACCTGGGCCAGTGAATTCGCACAATGGTGTGCGCAGTGTGTCAACACGATCACGATCTTCTACCTGTTCGTCGCTATCCTCGAGCTCCTCTTCCGAAGAATGACCTCTTCTGAAAAATACGGGGGAATGCTACAAAATGTAAATACTCAAAATAATCAATTTATTATACTTGGAGAAATCCCAGTTAACAGCTGCTTGCCATATGTGTGCAGTGCCATCACCGCTACCTGTCAGTACAAGGTCGCGATTTTGATGAAATTTCACAGAGTTAACTGAACCTGCGTGCCCCTGATATTGCAATAAACATCGGCCATTCTCTATACCCCAAATACAGGCAGTATGATCTGCTGATGCAGTACCAATAATTGGTTGACCAACCTTGGCCGTTACTTGCCAAACACCATCTTTATGCCCGCAGAACTCTCTTGTGACTTGGCTAACTACCGTTTGCGCTTTGAAGCTCGAAACTATTCGACTTGTCTGCGCCTTGATTTTATTACTAGCCTTTACCTTACTACTACTCGACGTAAATTTCGCCTTTAGGCCCTTACTTCCGCCACCGCCTCCAATAATTGGAATGAGAGCCGGTGTGTCGCCATCATCATGCCCAAATGTAGAAATAATATTGGTTTGGGGCGAGCTGGTTGAACCTGTGTTTGGTATATTACCGCCAATTGTAGTTGAGCTACTCCCACCTGCAGCGATTACTCCTGCCGAGCGTTCATACGATGATATGAGATCCTTGTTCATACAGTTGTCGAGTTTCTCCTGCACTATAAGTTTCAAAAGCAAATGAATGAATCAAATCTGTTTTATCAGCATGTATGTATGTATATACAAATGTACAAATTAATATTTATATAGTATGTATGTACATCTCTATATATGTACATGTACATGTACATAGATACCTACAGGTTAAATTTTCCAAGTACAATAGTTCAAATTCCTTCTCGATCTGTCCAAATAGTGCATGCAGGCGTACTCGAAATGGAGCGTCTTCCGGAATAGTTATATCTTCCACCAAGTTAGAGAGACGATACTTGGACGGCTTCATATTCTACTTGTTCTTTGTTTTTTAATAAATTCGCTTTATTCGCAGTGTGTTGACAAGTTTTTCCTTAATTTTCCCAGCTCTTATTAAGTGCTCCGAGCGATCCTTGCATAAGAATCTAAAATTTTGCAGTGTACAATTGCATTATTCAAATAACACAAACAAATAAACTCGGTAATTTAATTAGTGTTTTGTTTACTCACTAAATTGGTGCATTTTTGCATTCCTGTGTACATTTTACGAAGAATTTACAAGGTATGTATGTAGTGCAAATTATGTGCTTCTTCTAGAGGGCAGTTCGCCTCATTCACAATAGAGACAAAAAGGTCCTCATCAAGAATGATAGAATACAAGATTGCGCCTTCCCGCGGTGAAATGACAGCTCTCGCCTTTAGTAAACAAGAATACGGGAGAGAGAAAATTGAACAACTTCCAATATTTCATTGAAAAACGTGTTCTAATTGTTCTAAAGTGTAAAATATTAATTTATAGGCAGACATTTAATAAATAAATTCGCAAAATACTAAAAAAAGTGTCTCTTTTTCTTAATTTGTGAAAAAAGCTTTGTCTAGTTGAAGTTGAGAATTGTCAAACCCGGAAAAACCAAAGTAGCAGTACTTCTAAAGGCGTCACCTTCAGTATTCAGTACACCGTGGGTCCTCATATTGTTTTCTTTTTATTCGGTAAATATTAATTATCCGTTTTTGTTATTTTTATAAGATTTTTCGATTCGATTCTGTATTCAAAGTTCATATTCAAAAAATCGAAACTCCTAAGTACATAAGTTAACTTTGTACTTGCACCTAAATTGTATCATTTGCATAACAAACGAAAGCGCCAAGTACCGTAGGAACGTGCTGATAAAATTACCAAATACTGTAATTTATAATATCAGCGCTGATTGTCAAATAATTAAAAAATTTCACTTTTCTGCTGTTCCCAACTTTTGACTGCTGAAAATTTTTCAAAGGTTTGTGCCAATTGATAGAAGTTTTATGGAGGCTTTTCGATATTCTAAATTCAATGGAAAGAGTGAAACAAAATTATAGTCTGGCAGCATTGTTTCGACGTCGCCATTTGTAAAGCCAATTTTTACTGAAGCATATTCGCAGAAGTTATTTTGTGCTTTGCGAAGAATGACCACCATCGGTGATCTTTTTACAAAATATAATTGTACAAATTGCCAGGATGATATCTCTGGGATTCGTGTACATTGTGCAGAATGTGAAAATTTCGATCTGTGTCTTCAGGTGAGTGGTTAAAATCTTTGGAATGTGTTCATTTATATTGAATGTCTTCGGAGGCTTTCGGTGAAAAAAAAGAAAAACCCGAAGACGGCCTCTGTTCGGCAATTTGAGGATGACGTTTTTCATCCATTGGAAAGTTCAATCATTTTCCATTGGCCCGAAGAAGAATTTGTTTATTAACTGCCGTAAAACAGCTGGAGAACTTTTGACAGATCAATGAAATAAAATAAAATAAAATTCCTGTTTTTGTTTTTTATTATGTTTACAGTGTTTTGCTTCTGGAGCAGAGATAGGTACACATCAAAACAATCATGCCTATCAATTTATGGATACGGGTACTGCAATTTTGTCTGTATTCCGAGGCAAAGGTGCTTGGACAGCTCGTGAGGAAATAAGGTTGCTAGATGCTATAGAACAATATGGCTTCGGCAACTGGGAAGATATTAGTAAACATATTGAAACGAAGTCGGCTGAAGATGCCAAAGAAGAATATGTGAAACGTTTTGTAAATGGCACAATTGGTCTGCACACTTGGACACCCGCTCAAACACAACGACCTCTTTTGGTGGATCACACATCTGAAGACAATGGTCCACTAGGGGCAACGGCTTTGCAACGTCTACCGCCGTTGGATATAACTACAGAAGAAGCCGCACAATTAGGCTACATGCCGAATCGTGACGGTTTTGAAAGAGAATATGATCCAACAGCTGAACAATTAATATCAACAATGGCACTCAGCACCGAAGATACCGAGGCTGATTATTTATTAAAATTGGCTCATGTTGATATGTATACAAGGCGTTTGCGTGAACGTGTTCGTCGTAAGCGTTTGGTCCGTGACTATCAGTTGGTGGCGAACTTCTTTCGCAATCGCAATTATGCCCAACATCCGGGCATGACGCGCGAGCAGAAAGAGTTTCGTGATCGTTTTCGTGTTTTCGCACAATTTTACACTGCCAATGAATATGAACGGTTATTAATGTCACTTGAACGTGAAAAAGAATTGCGAATACGTTTGGCAGAGCTATTTCGTTATAGATATAATGGTCTTACTAAAATCGACGAATGCCGACATTTCGAACAGCATGCAGCAATGGCGTTGAATCGCTCAACTGGACCTTATGGCCATGGAAAGACTGTAAGTAAAAGAATAAACCTTATTTTAAATACATATTTACAACGGTTGAATGCGCAAAGAAATTGTAGTAATTATATGCAGAAAGGCAGACTTATTTTGCATTAAACCCTTAAAAACATTTTTAGTTAGGTATTTTGAATCATGTTGATCAAAAAATCTTTGAAAATTTGCAAGTTTAAGTAATGTGGTCAGCTAGTAGATTTTTCTCATTTGATCAATCACACCACTAAGAAGTAAAAAATGTAAGGAAAGCAACTGGCCGTTAGAAAACCATTTTTTTATAAAATTTGAAATCTATACTTACATATGTATATAAAATGGATATATGGTGAATGTTTGTAACGATTTGACTTTCAAAGTAATGTTCTGATTTTTATATAATTTTTTAAATGAAACATTTTCGAAAAGCCATAGAGTGGTGTCCTGTTTTTTTTTTTTTTTTTTTTTGAAAATATGCACATTATGGTACATTGCACTTCATACAAAAACAAATCTAAAAATTATAATTTAAGACATCAACCAAAATATTTAGCAATAAAATTGGGATTTCGTAAGCAGGAATGATTTGAAATTACCTACAATTTTTGTTTTTTTTTTTTTTATAAATAAAAATAGTTATCATTAAATAATTTAAACTTAAAATTTCTGCATAAATATATATAAAAATTTGTTCAACGGAATAAATTATGATGAAATATCTGATGCTGTCTTTGACTTATGAAATCTTTGTTTAAGAAAGGCTTGAGTAAATCAGCTAAAACTTCATCGATTTAAACATTTAATATATTCTCACCTTTTTTTAATTTTTTAAAATACTTTTAAAAATATCTTTTTAAGCATTTGAGATGGTACTCAAGTTATTTTTTTAATAATAAAAAACAAAAAAAAACTATTTTTATTTATTAAAAGACTCCATTTTTTTAGACATTTTCAAATCAATCGATTTTACCCACTACATATACGCTAAAAATTAGTCCTTTTTCGCTACCATAAATTGAAAGATACTCTAGCTTTAAAAATACAGTACTTTTCTGTCCCAACTATAGAGGCATGTATGTATGTATGTATGTACTATGTATGCATTTTGGAGTTTGTTCATAAATAGTAGTTTAGTTTTCGCTTAAACTGACAATACACGAAAGATTGAATATCGTGTCGTATTTAGAAAAACTTATCGTAGTAATTCTGTACGACTTTGTCTTGAATAATTTGCTAATTTGCAAAGTATCTATCATATTTCGTTTATTTTGACGATATTCAGTTTGCGTGTATTATCGGCACACCAAGCGGCGAACGTTTGAACGGATGTATAAGACAATGTTTAACTACAGGACAACATGCATCTCAGCATTGGAAGTCGTCGGCTGCCAGGCTCTTCCTTACACTCTCCACAACCCAACAGCAGAAAAACGTAAGAGATTCTATAATAATTAATTATAATAATAATATTAACAGATATTTAATAATTATGAATTTATTTTCTATCAGCGAACTGTTAAACGGAAGCGAGGCAAATCTAAATTCAATCGCGTCAAGAAACATGCCCCACACCGGCGACCTGATCTCCTACGGCGCATCATTGCACAACAGAAATTGCTTGGATAGCTGTCGGGAATCGTCGGTTCATACGACGATATCGCCAGCGGGGATGACACAGGGAGCGGGCATGATGAACACGACGATGATGGCAACAAAGTTGCCGAACGGAAATCTACAACAACTGGCTGCAACACAGCAGCAGCTGCAACAGCAGCAGCACTCAACGATGTTAGCGATGAAAAACCAACAACCACCACAACTTCAAATAAACGACGTCGTCGTAAGCGAAAAGCAACAGCTACATCAGCTACTGTTTCAGGAAAATAATAATATTAACAACAACAACAACTTTGACTTAAAGCCGCTACAGTCGCCAACTTCAATACCAATGAGTAATATTTTGCGCTCCCAGTTGGACGAGCTGAAGCATCTACCACAAGCGCTGGGAAGCGACTTACTCTCAAGCAACGAACAACAAGTTTGTAAAGACTTCAATCTACCGCCCACAACATATTTATCACTCAAGACATTGTTGCTAAGCGGTGCTCCAATTGTTAATAATTTGTCGCCAGTTGAAAATTCATTGCGAAAGTATTTTATTAAAGTAGGTTGGCTAAGTCACTAGATTACACAAATTGTTATGAAATTTCCATGTCGCAAGGTATTCAACACACTTGCTTGCTGGCTGTAACTGTAAGATAATTTAATTGACAATTTGTATAAATTAAAACAACTTACATACATCATTTGAAGCACATAAACTCAATGCATTTGAAAAGATTTCTCGATCAACACTAGCAATGCGTCAATGCATCTATGTATTTAGTATAACCTTTTAGAATTAATTAAATGTGTATTAATTGAAATCTCGCATCGCTTACTTGTATCAAGTTTTAAAATTTTGGTTTTCTACAACCAGCCTTTTTGTTCCAAGTAGAGATTAAACAATTGAACTGAATTATATGCTGTTATAATTTTTATGTTGTTTATGGTGTCCCGATAAAAGTGCACGACTATGAAGATATAGGTTCTGTGAACAGAGCCGTCGGAGCCAGTTGTCGATTATTCTATGCCATACATGATCGGAACATGTATCCTTTACATTAGAATACAAACATCCGCACTCGCTCAAAACGAGATTAGCTATTTTTCAATTAAATCATCGTACACTTTTATTGTGACTCCAATTATAAACAACTTGCTTATATGTTTAGGTAGACATCCTATTAATCAACTCGTAATTTAAAATGCAATAAGCAAATAAATCAATAAAATTTGTTTCTGATATTGCAGGAAAATTATGTGTCTTGTTTGTTCTTGGGTCTCGATGGAAACTGATCCGATTTGATTGATATTCACATTATATTCTAGGCGTATATCCTGCAATGGCTGCAGGAATTTGTCGAAGTGTGATTGCATTCAAAAACTTGACAATAAGCTGTATGTACTGCCTCATGATTTTTGACGATCCTGTCGCTGTCACCAAACGTGCAATACAACGTCAATACTTATTGTGTTTACAAACAAACCATGATAGTCTCAACAATGGTGGTGTTGTCGTTTGACTCCCGATGAATGTCGTTTAGGGCTTAGGTTGTTATTGTAACGGCTAGATACGCCTTGTAAATATCAGGGGTCCAGCAAACGAGTTGTTTCGACGGTATCGGGCCAAAGAAAAAATGGGGACATGCCGGACATGTGTTTAGGATGTCAAGATTATTCTGGATAAGTAGGAGTTGAGTTTACTATAGTATCCAGATAATAGTTGCGCCAGGGTAACACGGCATTCATGAGGCAGCTGAAACTCCTCGTTTACTAGGTTTGAATTTCAATTACAGCATTCACGGGGCGAGTCGGTGTAGGAGGTGTTGGCTCTCGGTGAATGCTTTTTAAGGTCTACGCTTTCGGATCTAGGGGATGTGTCGTGTATGAGTTCGGAATCGCAAATTTTTGCGTTATACAATTGTGTGATTCACAAGGTGTCATAATGTGTCATAAATCATAAAATTTTAGATTTCAAAAGTAATTTATTTAATTAAGCAATTTTGTATTTTTAAATTTTATGACTATGACACCTTGTGAATCACCCAAATATCTATACTATATTAAAAATCTAGAAAAGCAGTTTCTGTAAATTGAGAATTTATTTAATAGTACGACCGAAGGTGATACAGGGAATGTAATAGAATACATTTTGACCATTTTATAATTTTTGTTTGAACTCACTAATTCTGTTACATACATACATACATATATGTGTATCAAATTATTAAATTGAGGATGCACAATTTTTTGTATAAATGGTTTTCATTTTCTTTTGAATACCATTTTAATTTTTCAATGGCATCAAAATATGCCGATGCTTATTTTTGTATAAATAATAAATATACATATATTAATCGTCCTTCTCATAAGGCCTTCGTTTTTAGAAAAAATGGTTCAATTTCAATATTAAGAATTAAAAAATTAAATCGCGCTTCTCTCAAATAAGAGGGCTTTTCTTTGTAAAAAGTTGCACAAACTTACACATACTTTCACTATTCTATAGAAGGGCTTCCAGAAAAGCGTTTTTATGACGTGCTAAGGCCTTCTTATTGTGCTTCCTACAGAAGAGTTTCTAGGATGACTCTTGTAGGGCATACTTTAAAAGACTTTTGTAGCAATACTTCTAAAACTGTTTTTTTTTATTCATAAAATACGTACATATGTGTATCATAAATATAAAACCCCTGCTAGGGGTTGCGCTTTCCAGAATGGATTCTCTTAGGAAGACCTCCATAAATTATCTTCTAGGTTTTAACTCCTGAAATTATGTACTGGAAAGGAACGTAAATATCTTTTCGGCATAGTTTAATGGCTAGGAAAAATGTATTTGGGGTTTGTTCGCACATCAAATTATCTTATACTAAACACTTTATTTCGCTTGAACTTCTTCTAAATCGCCGTATAGAAAAAAAATATCTACTTATAATTTTTTTTAGCACACCATTCATATGCAGGGCTCTAGGTATTAAAAAAAAAATGGTGTTTTCAAAATAAATCGATTGATTTCACCTTGCTTTTCAGTCTTTGGCCTTATTCCATAGATCCTAGCCTGAGTTAAATGCTTGTTGTAATTTACGAGTTTGAGAAATTTGCTCCCATAACTAAACATTTCACTAATACAACAAACCCGCTTTTTTAATAGCACATTTTCAGCAAGCCTACAGAAAATTTGGCTTAGAGCTACTGCTATGCCAACGTAGAATTTCACAAAAATTTTAAATGAGTAATATCTTTCGATACACTTGTTAAAGCACACCCTAGTTTAACTAATTTTGCCACACGGAGTACATAAATAGCACTTGCGGTAACTTTTTATTTAAATTTTTATTAAAAACAAAATTTTCGGTTATAAATTTTTCGATATAACAAATGCTTGTTTGGCTATTCAACGTATGACAAACAATTTTAAAAAGTTATAATATAAGTTGAAAACCAAGTGGCAATTGAAGCTTACTTTAGAACGCCAACTTCTGGTCCTTGCTCATTGCTCATATTTATGTTTTTATGTATGTATGTACAGGTGTGTATGCCAATCTCAAAGGTAATTAAATGCTTTCCACCGGCGCATAAAAACCATCCAGATATCACTTGTTGCGCAGGAAATACCGATATAATGTATTTTTCTGAGCACCATTGGCAGTTGGGGGCGCACCACCGGCTTTAGCTGAGACCGTGCTTGTCGTCGTACTGGAATGTGCTGCACCAGGTGAAACTTCACCGCTAGTTGGTTTTATATTGCCATTTGCAACAGCAACTGCAGCAGCAGCTAACGAACTGCGCCATGATGCAATCAATTCGTTTTGAACATCCAATGGTAACTCATTGAAGACTGCCGTGTCCACACCGGCGGGGCATGGAATATTCGATAGATTGCCGGTGATAGTCGTGGTGCTTGTCATCGTAGTCGAGACTGGCTCTGAAGTAGTCGATATATCAGCTACAGCCTCCATCATTTGGTCAGTGGATGGTACAACAATATCCGCTGAATGTATTGAAATTGGAATACCGATAGGCGTTTGAATGCTGGCGCTGCTGTTCATTTCATCCATTGGCGATGGTAATGGTGATGAGGTAGTGGAGGAAGGCGTCGATGATATTTGTCGTTGCATGGTATACGAACGATTTGTTACTGTACCGCGGTTAACTTTCATAAGTAATGTCGACGGAGGCTGTATAGTACGAAAGCGTTGCAAGGGTGTGAATGATGTCGTTGAAGGTGAGGATGTTGGCGGGGTGGTGGTAGAACTATTAACACTTGGGGAAACACTCACTGGACTTATAGCGAAATCTTTCTCACTGTCATGTGAATTCAAGCGTAAATCACATACACGTAGTTTACTTGGTGAGGCAACGTCAGCGGCATCATTGGAGCTACAAACTGCTGAGCTTCCCAGGCAGCGTCGCTTTGCCATTAAAATACGACCAATACGACTCTTTTTGGGTGAAGGTTCAATTTCGGTTTCAGAAAAATCGGAAAAGTCTGAATTTGTAGCCGCCGATTCAGAACCGTTATCAATCAACATTGGAATGGGCGAAGCTGCAGTGGCACGTCGACGGTAAAACTGATCGCTGGGTTGAAATGTAGTAGGCGATGAACGGAATGCGTCGTCACTGTTCGTTGATGATATTGAGGGTGTTGGACTTTGCGATGATGTCGTCACATCTGTATTTGTCAACGATGTAATGGATTGCACTTCTAAATCGGTTTTTTTTATTAGAAAGTTTGCAATGGACGAGGAGCCTAGCTTGCGTTGTTGAAATTTTGAAAAAGCCAGGCCAATAAGGGTTATATTGAAAGGTTTGGTTAGGTCTACGACACGTTCGAAGAGTCGCAGTATAATTTTCAATAATTTTTCTTGAGCGCCGTCAGCAAGTATGACCTTCGGTCCGCCAGTTTCAGTGCATGGCAGTGACTTGAAGAGTGAAGGCAAAATATTTACTTGTTTAGTTTCCCGATGACTGGTCTTTCTCTGAGGGTCGAACTTGCGTAAAATCACTTTGATAGCGATGGGAATGCGACCGTCCTCCGCGACCTAAGAGAAGAGCAAATAAAAAAAACATTACACATTTCTCGAACGAATTTCAATTAATTGCACTAATCTAGTAGTATGAAAATATTAATATACATATCTTGGCCACTCACCTGTTCCACCAAACGCATTAGCAACATCCGAAATCGCTCTTCAACTTCGGTACGAACGGATATTGGGCGGCATGAATCTTCAAGCCCAATAGTTTTAGGTTTTCCAGATGGGCGCACTGAGCCGAAATCTCTTCCAAAGGCTAAATCCTTCAATTTTGTAGCTGTTTCAAACCCGCACTTCTTCCGCAACGAGTCCATATTACAACTTTGCAGTTCGGTAATGTTAGCAATGCCACTTTCCAGTAACAAAGATTCAGTTTTTTGTCCAATACCTGTAACTCTATGCAAACCGTTCAAATCTCGCATAAACTCTTCCGCAAAGTTAGAACATAAGACGGTCTGATCATTGGGCTTATGTTGAGATCCTACCAATTTTGCCAATAATTTATTATACGATATTCCAGCGCAACAAGTAACATTTAGTTGTTTATGCAAAGCCAAACGTATTTCCTTGGCAATTTGCGTACCAATCGCTAAACGCTGCGCACAACCGCACTCACAGCTTGTCAAAAGATTACCGTTTTCGGGATACACATGACCTTCGACTTGTGGGAATGCAGTTGGAGAGGTTGGTGAATCATCTGCATGCTGATATTGGTTCTTTTCAACGCGACTACTCACTTGTGCCGATACATCTAAATAGTTTTCATCGAATCCCAGTTTTTCCACCAAAGGTGTGAATGCAAGAAGGGCATCAAATATACGTTGTGACATTTGTCGATATGGAGTTAAATCTTCACCATTGACTAAAGACATTGTGGGACAAAGACGCTGTGCCTCTTCAACAGCCATTAATTTTTGTACACCAAACTCACGAGCCACATAATTACAGGTGACAACAAAATTTTTCTGTTGTACACCAAGTGGACGTGTGCGGAGCGTGGGATCGCGAATCTCTTCAACTTGCGCATAGAAGCAGTCCATATCAAGGTGAATGATGGTACGTTGATGTGGTTCATTGCGAGTGAGAGCATTCGAAAATTCCATGTTTTTCGGAAGAGTTTTCGAAAACGAAGTGATTACCTGAAATTACAAAATTATTTTTTGTTATTTTAATTCTTTTCTTAATTTTTCAATTTTTTAATAATAATATCTTTGAAACTCTTATTTATATGGTTTATGTTGTAGAATGAGTTATACTTTTATAAAAAAAAAATATTGATAATAATTTAATAAACATAAGGAACAAACTATATTATATTAAATTTTGTTTGTGGATATGTATGTAACTTGATTCGCCTATAAGTGCTACATAAAAAACAGTTTTTGAGTAAATTTTATGACTTTTAGTTGAACATTTACTTATTTATTTGTTACGATTTTAAGGCTTAATATACAGACATAATAATATAATAATAATTTGGCATTTGCATCATATGTATGTATATTGATTTTGGTCGAAATTCTCCTACAATTTGTTTTGTGCCTCTTGATGTTGTAACACAAATTGAGGGACCTACAGTTTTATGCTCTTTCCGAACGTTTTTCGTGAGAAGTTTTTTCATGGCTGAGTATATTCGTAGGTTAGCCATTGCCTGCCGAGGGGTAACCGCTATTAGAAAAAACTTTTCATCAATTTTTGACGTTACTTGCCCCTGCCAAGGTTCAAACAATCTCCGTTCCCACGACAATCGGCTCTACGATACCGGAACGACCCGCATTTATATCCGGTCAAGGACTGTCCCTTCAGCAGCATTCCCCAAAATTTTATAGGGAATGTTTTATGCTGTTACAACAACAACAACACGAATTTCTAGCCTTTTTGAAAGTCAAACCTATACTCTTTCTCAAGATTTTTATATAAGTTCTTACAATTGCATAAAAAGTTGAATTTATTTTCATCGGGGGCATAGCAGTTATTAGTTTTAGACAAAAATGTTTTTACCCATAACAGTTAATACACGAGGAATTTTTTGTTTTAATTTCGAATTTTTCTGATTTCGGCGATAACAGTTACATACGTATTTATGTATACACTAAAGTTGTTACGCAGAATAAATATATTTTACGTTGCCAATAACAGTCATCATAAAACGTTTTTTTTTCTTTTGCTTGATAATAGTAATTTATTTATTTTATTTTTTAGAGTCTTTAGTAAACAAAATGCGAACATCACAATATTAAATTTAGCTTTGCATTAGACTAGACTTTCATACAATACCTTTTTGAATCATGGCAAAAAGGCCTGAAAAAAAGACTTGGGCGGTCGTTTTCTCTCAAAGTGATGAAAATGCTTAGAATGCATAAAACCACATTCCGCGCCGAAATACAAGAAATCAGCTGCTTTATTTGTTTTTGTTGTGATTCTGCGTTCGGATATAAACAAAGAGCAGCTGATGTACAATTTGGCACTTTGTCTATTTACATATATCAGGAAAAAAGTTCATATTCTCCAGTAACAACTATCCAGTAACGAAATTTCTGAGCATAAGCAAATTTTGCTCTCAGTCAGAGAAACATGCAAGAAAGTACGAAAACGTAAAACCAGCTAGAAGTTGCACGTTCTTATAAAAGCTGATTTTTGTTAGGCGCGAAGTACAAAAATGCAGACTTAAAATAAAATAGCTTCAAAATTCATAAGTTAATGACTGAAGATGCAGATCTAAATTTATCTAGCAAAACTTTCCAGTTCAGGTCTCATTTTCGCTTTTTCACTTGTTTTTTGTTTTTTTGCTGGTTCCTTGAAAGTTTTGGAGTATGAAAACGCTTTTCAGTAAAATTATTACTGTGAAATTACACATATGTATGTATGTATGTACATACATACATATGTATTCGAAACTTGATTCCCACTGTTTTCTCTTATCCCTAAAAATAAGACGAGACGCAACAAGACGGCCGATTTCATTTTTTTTTACAAATGTTAACAATAAAGTTAAAACAAATATGTGCGGTACATGACATTTCTATAAAATTTGCATATTTACAAGTTTTATGAATACATGTTTCCCTCGCAAACTATAATCAAAACAAAATAGCAATAGTTGCTTCCAATCCACTATTCATGTTTTGTTCACCTTATTCGTATTTTCTTCATTAATTTCTCTCTCTCAATTTTCCACACTTTCGGATCATTTCCTCATTTCGAACGAAAAATACGAAGTATTTACAATGTTGCAGGCGAAATGACCAAAGACAAACAACAAAAATGAGTAATGTGCTTTGTCCCCAAACTATCTTACATCGCACACCCCTCAATTCCCCCTTCCATTAACTTATAATAAGAAAGTTATTGAAATTTTACACAGAAATCAGCATCAAAAATCTTCGTTACCAAACCAAATACATTAATATCCATCAATTCACCCATCCTGGAATTTTCATTTCGTTATCCGGTATTGCTTTATTTTTACCATATGGAAATTACATGTTTGAACGTACATATGTATGTATGTATATGTACATATATTCTTCGTACGATATGCGTACGTGACAAGTATACATAACAGGTATTAACTTCGGCAAAAAGTATGTCACTGCTCCAGCGTAAATCACAGCAGAGCATCCCATATACCAAATTATCGTGGCTATGACTTTTTATATAAACACTCGGTACTATGCTATTTGCTATTATAAAGTCAAACCGAATTAACGTCACGATCACATATAAAATTTCGTCAACTTATCCTAACTTGCCAATATCAAAAAATGTCTATTTCGCAATAACTAGGCGTTTTAGTTGGCAAACTATACTAGCATATTGCGAAATTAACTTTAGATTAATCGTGGCCCGAAAAAAATGTATTTAGTTGATCACGAACACAGATTTTCTTCACTTTCTGGATTACATGCGAATTGGTTGAGATAGTTGCAATAGGCCAGACGACGTTAATGCATGGAAGGTAAAAGACGAAGGTCATGGCGATAGCAACAACGTAATAAATGGCGACAAACAGCTACATAATGCATGCCCGACTTTCCTGCGCTTTCACTTTTGTTTTACTAGGTTTCCTTACCTTGTAAATTTCCTAGAAGTGCAATGGCAGATGCAATTAGTATTTGCTGCAGACTTTTCAATCTTTATCAGTTTGCACCGCTCAAAAATGTACAATCCGTATTTTTCGTTTTGCTAAATTTCAGCTGTAATCGCTCGCCTGCTTTGTGACCACCCGTTCTAGTTTTCTTTACCATTTTCCTTTATATTTTTTCTTTGGTGGTTTTTATTCAGCCATTCAGCATGAATTCAGACGACTTAGGTAGCCCTTACACGTTGCCGTTTGCCAGTTAATCATATCTGTGCCAATAAAAACAAACAATTAAAGTGGAGTCGGGATAAGGAAAATGTTAAACAAGAACGAGTTGAATTGTAGACCATTTACATTGAAAGCTATATTTATAATTAATCTTGATTGTGGACTTTGGAAATTATTATAAAATGAGTATGTTGTTGATGTTACAGCATAAAATAATCCCCATAAATATTTGTTGATGTGTACAGAAGGGACGTCAAAAAATTAGTATAGTTATTGCTTATTGCCACAGAAATGTAGTTTGCCAATAGAAAGAACGAAAAATGGCAGTGAAGGAGACGCAAGCTAAAACCTGGTTATTTCCTAACCGGACTTGTCAAGAGATTACGGAAAATAGTTCCACAGAAAAAGCAGAGAACGTAGAAACTAAAGAAATTACATTTCGATTCATTCCCCGTTACGTAAATATGGTACCAAAAAATGTAGATTACAAAGAAGTTGCATGGCATTTCGACTTCTGTGGTAAGAATTTTCAATCAGTTTTACCACAGCAGAACCCAATTGAATCTAATCAGATTCTAATATCAACCACTACTCTTTGTATTCTACGTTCTTGAGTTGCACCACATTCTTTTAATGGTCTGCTTGAACAGACAATTTAAAAACTTGAAAAGACATTGTAATGCTTGTTGATCATAAAAAATATGCCGTATTTATTTAATATTTCTCAAATTTTCGTTTGATTTTGCTTTAATGGGCGAAAAAAAAATAAAATTTAATTTGTAACGCGCTAAATCAACCCTGTTATTCCACGTTCCGAATTTTTCCTAATTGCGATCATTCGTTCAAATAGTACTAATTTTTAGTACAGTTTAACGGCAGAATTTTCTTGGCTTTCGATATTACATTTTCGTGCTGATTGTTTTCATAAATCAAATAAGCTGCATAAAATTTGGAAATCATAAAAGAAAAAAGTGAAGATAACAAATAATGGATTCAAAGTTGCCAAAGCCATCTGGACTTAAGCGGCCAACGGCGCTCACAAGAAATATATTGCCAATGGATCGAATAAAAACAGCGACGCTTGGGTTTGGTACAAAATCTGCAAATTTGTCAATGAGCGGAATGGACAATTTTCAGCCTCTGACCCGTGATCCTACAAATGTACCAAATGGTCTGCATCGTAGAGGTATGACTTTAACAAAATGTGCCTTTCTTGTTAAAAAAAAATTGACATTTGTTTTGAGTGATTCAAATTTGGTTTATTTACACAGTAGGTGTCCTTTAATTTTAGTAACATTAAAATAAATGCACTTTAGCTCCTTTGTTTTAGTCTCTGTGCGTTCTTATGATAGAACTTTAAAAAAATACCGTTTTTCCTATCAAGATCGCGCAGGATCGCCAGATATTACTCGTCCTCCGCGATCCAGGATGCGACGCAGCCGATCGGCCTGTGATATTCGTGACATCCGAACAATGAAACGACCTGAATCAACGCTAGCGCCTATTCCCGCCAAGACAACGCGCCTTGGAAATACAGGCGCCTCAAATAGCAATAGCGCTACGGCACCAACGCACCTATTCTCGTCATTTTCATCAAATTGTGCAACTTCCAGACCACCACGTATTGGAAACAATACAGTCGCATCCACAGCTATTGTTAAGAAGCCGTTAAGCACGCGGGCACAATTGGCAGCAGGAGTTGGAAGCAGCACAGTACGAAATGCTGTAACAAATACGACAACAGCAACAAAAACTTCTACGGTTAGGAAAGGTGCAGCACCAGCAGCTGGTACATCCATTTCTACAACAGGAGCTGGAAAAACTATTAATAAACGTATACCGCCTTACGATTTCAAGGCACGATATAATGATTTGTTAGAAAAGTACAAAGTACTAAAGGCGAAATATGAGGAAAAGTGTGAACAAATGGGTTCAATGGAAGGTGTGCCCGAACAGCTTGAAGAATCACAAGACCAGTTATTTAAGACTAAAGAAGAATTGAAAAATCTCTATACCGAGCGGGACTGTTTGGGTCAGCAAATTAAATCTTTAAATATGAAAATTGACTCGATTTCCGGTTCGCTTTTAAAAACCAAAGAAGAATTGGATTTTATAATTAATGAGCACAAGGTAAGTATGGGTGGAAGTAAAATTAGGTACATGGCATTGAAAATTAATTACAAATTATTTTGTTTTTGTAGATCCTAAAAGAAACACACGATACAATAACTAACGAAGTGATAGAGCTGCGAGAACGTTCGGCGCGTTTAGCAGCGGAAAATGAAATACTACACGAAGATTCAACCGCTTGCAAAGAGCAATTGTTTCGGGCCAATATGGAACGCAAGGAGTTACACAACACAATTATGGATTTGCGTGGCAACATACGAGTCTTCTGTAGAGTTCGACCGCCATTGGATTTTGAGCAAGAAAAGTTACTTTGTGGTTGGAACTATATCGATGAGTCCACAGTTGAAATACAGAATTATGATAACCGAAATAAATGTACTGCGCATATCTTCTCATTCGATCACGTTTTTCATCCAAATTCTCAACAGGAAGATATTTTCGAAATGGTATCTCCTCTAATACAATCGGCAATGGACGGCTACAATATTTGCATTTTTGCATATGGACAAACCGGCAGTGGCAAAACATATACAATGGATGGTGTACCAACCAATGTTGGTGTAATTCCACGTACAGTTGACTTACTTTTCGACTCGATCAACAATTATAAACGTCTAGGTTGGGAATATGAAATCCACGTAACATTTTTGGAAATCTACAACGAAGTGCTATACGATCTGCTGAGTAATGAACAAAAGGACATGGAAATACGTATGTCAAAGCATAACAAGAATGATATATATGTATCAAATATAACACAAGAGACCGTTTCATCGGCATATCGTTTGCGTGAGTTAATGCATATGGCGAAAATGAATAGAGCAACTGCTTCTACTGCTGGCAACGAACGTTCATCGCGCTCACATGCTGTCACAAAAATTGAACTTATTGGCTCTCATGCTGAGAAGAACGAGACATCTGTGGGCACGATCAATCTCGTTGATTTGGCCGGCTCGGAGTCACCCAAAACTAGTACACGTATGAACGAAACGAAAAATATCAATCGTTCACTTTCCGAACTGACAAATGTTATATTGGCTTTACTGCAAAAGCAGGATCACATACCCTATCGCAATTCAAAGTTAACGCATTTATTAATGCCGTCATTGGGTGGCAATTCAAAAACGTTGATGTTTATAAACGTGTCACCATTTATGGACTGTTTTGTAGAGTCGGTGAAGTCATTGCGTTTTGCAGCCTCTGTAAATTCGTGTAAAATGGCCAAGGCGAAACGCAATAGGGTTTTGAATACATCTAGCAATAATTCACTTTAGGCATAGTGTCATGACTATATTTATTAACTTGTTTTTCTTTTTGTAAAATTTTATATTGCTTCTACATATCTTCTGCACAATCCCAATAACTCATTCGAACTCTTATATTAGTTGTATACTTTACGTTATTAATTTTTAATAAACAAGTAAGCGTACCAAAGTCGAATATTTTTAATTAGAAATTCAGTTTACCTCAAGGCGAATTCATACAAGGTGAAGTGGATCAAGTAGGTGATTGAATTCGCTTGATGAACGTTAAGTCAAAATGATGTATTTGTTGTAAATCATTCTGTCATTGTGCGTATATTTTGTTGGTGTAAATTTTTGTTTTTGTACTTGGAACACCACCTTATATGAATTCGCCTTGAGCAATTCAGTTTACATATAGCCCAAGGTGAATTCATATAAGGTGGTGTTATAAATACAACTACAATTTGTAATTTGTTACTGCTTCTGCATAAGAGTTGTCAAAATTTACGAACATTTTGTTTTTGCTTTTATGGCTTTTAAAAGCTCATACACAAAAGCAAAAACAAAATACATGTAGGTGAATAAAAAAAATCAAATCGGCTGCTATAGTAACTACACCTTATATGAATTCGCCCTTATATAGCCATAGCCCATTACAGTACATCATATTTTCTCTTTTAAAGTACGGTTTGAAATTATACTCATTCGTAAATGGCTCGACGAAAACAACATATTTTTTAATGCAAACATTTGACAGGACTTGGATAAATTAAATATTTTACAGCTGGGAGAAACCAGTCAAAATGCAAATAAGAAAACGGATTACTCTCACTGCCGATCGCCCGATTATTTTCACTCTATTCACTTGTAATTCAATAAAACATACTCTTCGATTCCTTGGTTATCAATGAATTAAAAAATAATTTCCTTGACGTTCGAAAATGCAAGGTAATCTGGTTTTGAAATACCGATAGCAGTCGCCATCGATGCAGCGGTTGCGCAAAAATACTGCCTTTACGAACGTATCCAACCGACAAGCAATTTTGAACACAAAAACATTAGCTGCTCACAGTTTTGTAAGGAGTCATTGGGTAAGATGGTGTAAAATATGATTGAACGTTTAATTACCTCATGGACTTTTTATTTACTTCAAATGAGTTGTGAATCACATTAAATAGTTTAACAAATGGGGGAAACAATTTTATTATGCCTATAAGTTAAATAATAAGCTTGATTTTCAATACCTATTAAAATTACATCAACATCCTGTTAAACCCACATTCGAAATTTCAAGATTCTGTGTATCTTCTTATAATCACTTACGAGCGCAAAGCCTCTAATACGTCATTCGGTACTTTATCAACAATTTCGGAATGTGAAAGTCCTGGAATGGTAGCTAATACACCCATTCGATTTTTAAATTCTACATCAGCCGCATACGAGTAGTGCTTGCCGGCTAGGTCAGTGAGCGTACCGCCATAAGCCTCAAGCACAGCTTCTGGTGCACATGTGTCCCAACGCTTACAGCCCGGACTGGCAAAGACATAGGCGTGTGCCGTCCCTTCTAACAACTGCAGCACTTTATAGCCAGCCCCACCAACTTTGATCACATCTGTAGGCGAGAGCGCGTCGAGCGCTTGTTGCACCAACGGGGTTGAATGTGAACGCGTCGTTGTAACAATCATTTGCCCTCTTGGCGGACTTTTTGGCTCAAATCCACCTGTTCCTAGGCCCTTCAGGCCCCAAATAGTACGCCCAATATTGCCATTGGATTGTTTGTAGTATGGTTGATAGATGACACCGCCGATTGCCCGATCTTTAATAGCCACACCTATAAGCACTGTCACATGTTCTACTAAGCCTGGAGGGGAATTTCGAAATAATTTAGAATGCCATCAGTTTTCAATGCAATACCGCTACCTTGTGTGTATTCGGAGGTACCATCTAAAGGATCTACCCATACCACAAATTCATCGTCTTTGACATCAAGCAACTCCTCCGGACACTTGTGTGACAGGAATTCATTATTTTCCTCTGACACCAGCCACTCGGACTTGACATCTAAGTTTGTGTCGCCTTCCTCACCGATAATTTTAACATTGGGAAATTTTCGCGATAGTGATGCAATGATGCATTGTTGTGCCGAGCGATCAGCTTCGGTTTGGAGGTCATCTTTACTCTGCGAAAACAAGTTTGTTCAGTCATAAATTTAATTAAAATGTCATACATATATGTAGGATTATTCATAAAAATGTGAAAAAATCGTTGCACTACCTCTTTTTCCACTATGCCTAGATTTCCACGCTGCATTACATCCCGAATGATAGAACCAGCGCGGGCTGCAGTGTTAATGGACAAGGCCATGATACGCATCACTTGTGGTGTTGTCATGTTGCTAAACTAAATTAAATTACGATTGCACAAGCCCTTAATTCAAACAAATTTTACATGTCTGTCCAATGTTGAGTGATTGCATCAAAGAAGAAATGAAAAACAATCGATTTCGATGACGATGTCATCGATGGTTTAATATGGTGTCAATTCGATTGTTATGCTTTATTGATATATAACATATTATTATATAGAAATCAAGGAAGATATAATACAATATTGTCTTAATGACTTGAGATTGCTCCTTCCGGCGGCGTCGTGACAGATCCCAAATTAAGAAAACAAAAGTAATGCGGGAGAAAGCTATTTGTATAATTTCCAATATTTCAATGAGAAACGTGTTTCATTTTGGCTAAAATTAAAATTATAATTTATAGGCAGAGATTTAATAAATAAACGTAAAATAAATATAAATCTTAAAATACTTATTTGTTAAAAAAGGTAGATCTACCAGTACTACTGAGAACTGTATAAATTGGCAAAACCAAAGTATTGCATTTAAATTTTTCTATTAAAAGACACTAGTCATAGTCATGGTGTAGTGAGTTATAGTTATATTCAAAAAGTCTGTTGCTATATATATTAGAAGCTGAAAAATAGCAACAGGAGAGAAAGCAACAGAAACAGACAGATTCGGTTCGTGGTCTTGTGACACCCCGCTTTTAAACTAAAAACCAAAAGAGTTCAAATACAGTCACCCTGTCGTTTAAGTGTTATCGGCTCGCCTGATTCATTCTGTACTTTTTTGTTTCGTTTGCCTCATTGTGAATGAATACAAGTCTGCCAAATTTAATAGAAACAACTTGCGCGTCTGATTTTCTGAATTACATTTGTAAACGTTTAACAGACCGATTAGTATTTTCCTGCGAATAATTCAAAGCTATACTGCCGACAAGCCAATTAATTTCGATATGTGAGTAAATTGGTTATTTATTTAAACTTGCTTAACTTAACCTCAAATGTTCACATAGGGCCCTCGTCAAACCAAAGTCTGAACTCACACCTGAAGAATTGGCACGCCAGGAGGAGGAAGAATTCAATACAGGCCCGCTTTCCGTCCTCACACAATCTGTGAAGAACAATACACAGGTCTTAATCAATTGCCGCAATAACAAAAAGTTGCTGGGACGCGTTAAGGCATTCGACCGCCATTGTAATATGGTATTGGAGAGTGTGAAGGAAATGTGGACCGAATTGCCACGCACGGGCAAAGGCAAGAAGAAAGTTAAGCCGGTTAACAAGGATCGATTCATATCTAAAATGTTTTTACGCGGTGATTCGGTAATTTTGGTATTGCGGAATCCCCTGGCCACTGCTGCTGGCAAGTGAGGGAGTAGAGTGGGGGTTATTCATAGTAAATAAAAAAATAACTATAAGTGAAATCGCGATTGAATAAACACAATTTTAATTTTGGTAAAAACAACAAAAGGTATATATTTCACTAACGGTACCATGTTTAATTTGAATTATTAGTATGCAATTCAATTTAGCTAATGACCGGATATGTTGTTGTTTATGCACTGTTGGCGCACACTTTGCTTCACAAAAGAGTTACACAGGCCGTTTTTCGAAGCGGAGCGATAGCAATAAGAAATAGTTATAAAAGTGATATCGTAATTAAATAAGCATTTTTAACTTTGATATAAAGAAAAAAGGTAAATTTTTAATTGTCATTTTTTATGCTTCATTTGATTATTAATTCGATCCTAATTGCCGGATAATTGTTTATGCACAGTAGGGACATATTCATCCCATTGTGCCTGAAAGAAATTTCCCGCTATCGGCTCGCCCAGATCATACTTTGCTGCGAAAGCAGCAGCACGAAATTTCGGTCGCCCATTGCGACTATTGTTGCCCACACGTTCTTCATCGAATTCTAGTTTACCAATTTGTTTGTACAATAAAAACACATAACGATGTAGACCAGTGTCCTGTGGTGGTCCCGAACCCACATATGCAGTCAATACATCGCCTTTGGCAACATCATTACCTGGAATGTTACCGACTAGCCAGTGCTTGAACTCTCGAAATGTCGGTGCATTTCGACTTGGCGCATCTGGATCTGTCATTATAAGTGTGTAATAAGCATCTTGTTCTGGCTCCCATTCCACAGATGGTTGTGATTTTACTTGTGTTGGCGTTAACTCTGCGCCAGCTTGCACATCCAAGGCGTTGTTATATGTCACCTTTTTGTTTTAAAAATAATGAAAGTAATTTGAAGTAAATTAAGTACTATATGTGTGTGTGGATATGAATTCATAAAAACCTTTAGAAACCGGTTTGGCGCATAGGCTAAAACATCGGGCACGACTTCATGTTGCTCAAAGGCAAATTTTACATTACTCTCTAAGTTTGCGTTGATGTTGACGATGATAAACACAAAACAAAATGCCTTCATAATTCCATAGTTTGACATTTTTGGTAAAATTTATAATTACCTTTTTTCTATATAACATGAAAACAGTCTATATATGAGATATATTAAACAAATATAACAACTCAAAACGTACCTGTTGCCTCAAAGCCCAACAACTTAATAATAAGCTCATTTGCTCGACGTCTTATTTGACTAGAGCTTTTGGGAAAGCTTTTTGCAGTTTTTAGAAGAGTAATAGTCAGTACGGACCTGTCCATATGTATACATATATTTATTTTAAACTAAAATAGTTATATGTAATTGCTTGTATTGCAAGTATAGTGCACTACGGATTGAGAGGGTTACACAAACATGTTTACATATGTATATTGCTATCGTAACATTAATACAAGTTCCTCTAGAAAAATATAAAAATATAATTCATAGTACTACATAGTTTGTTGTTGCATCTGTCTTTACTTTTTGCCCGCCAACTGTCTATGCACTGTCGGCACATACTCATCCCACTGCGCTTGAAAGAAATTCCCAGCCGTTGGCTCACCCAATTTGTGTTTCTTTGCAAATTTTGCGACACTAAAATTTGGTCGATTTTGGCTACTGTTTTTTGGTATACGGGGTTCTTGAAATCGTATCTTAGATGGTTGCTTGTAAATTAAGAAAACTTACGATGTAGTCCAGTGCCCTGTGGGGGACCAGAGCCAACATAAGCGGTTAATACATCACCTTTGCTGATGTCCGCAGCGGGTATATTGACAACTAGCCAATGATGGAATTCACGAAATTTCGGATCTTTGCGACTTGGTGCATCCGGATCCGTCATAATCAGAGTATAGAAAGCATTACTCTCTGCATCCCATTCTACACTGGGCGGCGATGCCACCTGTGTCGGTGTTAGTTCAATACCATTTTCGGCTAATACGCCTTTGTAATTGACCTAAAATGGAATGTTGTTGTTGGTACTTATAAAAAAAAACCAGTGATATATGGAATTTTGCATTTTGGTTACCTTCAGAAATTGCTTAGGTGCTGTAGGTATCACGTCAGGTACAACTTTATGCTGCTTAAAAATCTCTTCAGTATCATTAGTAGTCGACGCAACAGCCATGGGGGTACTGCAAAACGTTGTTGTTATTAGAATTAAGCAGATGTCTCTGAAACGAATTTGCGAATTGCAATAATCCTTTGGTGCTTTAATGCGCATCCTTACAGCTGGTAAATATTTGTTAGGCAGTTTGGTTTTATTTATACAAATGTGTTTTTCTGTTTGACAACTATCTAAAAATTATTTGTTTTATTCGCCTTGGTTGCTTGGCAGTAAATTTCAGTTAAATGTAGACGCCAGGGCGAATTCACCTTGGTAGATGAATTGTGCAGATGTGTACGCTTGACAATTGAAAGGTAGACGTTCTTTTGCTAGATTTCACTACCTATAGTATTTAATTGTAAAATTAACGTACATATTTATTTATAAATAGTGATCGTCCGGTGATTGAAATTCAGCTACTAACACGGCCAGCAACATTTTACCTGACATAATTTGACATCTTCACACGTAGTAATTCCAATTACTTTTTTTTTAAATGTATCTGAATTATATCAGGGTCCGTAACGGTTATAACAAGGCAAATTCATACAAGGTGATAGCATCCCATGAGCTGAATGCTTGTTCTTCTCTCCGAATTCGCTAGGTTGTTTTGTATACACAAACAAAATAAATAAGCAAACTGGGCGAATTCAGTTTTTGACATTTCACTCGCAAAATTACACTAACAAAATACATGAGTAAACTGAGCGAACTCAGATTTTGACATTTCACACGCAAAATTACACAAACAAAATACACAGCGGATTCGCTTTGTTTATCTTGCTATCACCTTCTATGGGAACACCTTGGGTCATAATTTTTATAAACAAATCATGATTTAATCGCTATTTTGTGATTTAAATTTTTTCGATAAAAAGTAATCGCTATTATAATTCATTTCTTATTTTTCCGTTCATATTTGATCGATATTTAAAATTTTCTTTTTCGTGATTGAAAGTTGTTTTTTGGCCTCCAAAGGTATAAATATTTTTTTGTTTGAGCTCAAGGCCATTAGTTGATAAACTAAGTAAAACAAAATTAACTTTAAGCCGGAAAAATTAAATTCCAAACATAACGATTATTTCCGACCGAAAAAATAAAAATCATAAAATAACTATTATGCAATGATTTAAAACAAAAGAATTTCTAAATAAAAATAAGATATATATTATGAATTTACTTTGTAATTAACTTGTATTTTGATTTTCCTTTCTCTACTTTGGGTGCACTCCTCCTTATTTACTATGTAACTTCAATTTTTGAACTTGGCACGAGTTACCTGGTGAAATTGTCGTGCAATAAAAGAGTTACGGCGTTGTTGTTGTTGTTGTAACAGCATAAAACATTCCCCATAAAATTTTGGGGAATGCTGCTGAAGTGACAGTCCTTGGCCAGATATAAATCTGGGTCGTTCCGGTGTCATAGAACCGACTGTCGTGGGAACGATTTACGCTGTAAACTGTTTCGCTTTGTTGTTTTTTGTGTTTTTTTTTTATTTTGTCAGAAATTTTGTGGGGGTTGAACATATGGTTTTTATTTTATTTCATTACTACACCACTTCATTTGGATTTTAGAAAGCGTCATTTGGATTTTAGAAAGCGTCAATTGGATTTTAGAAAGCGTCAATTGGATTTTAGAATAGTCAATTGGATGTTTGAAACCGTAAGTTGGCTTTGAGAATAGTCAATATGATTTTCAAAAAAAAGGTCAATAGAAATACTAAACCTAAAATGGTTTTCAGAAAGTGTCAATTGGAATAATTTTAAATATCATCGTTATAAATAAATTTCTTTAGGGTTTAGCAATATAATAATATAATATAATAATATAAATCCACCTAACGTTTTCTGCAATCCAAGTAACTATTCTAAAATCCAATTAACTTTTTCTAAAATCCTATTGATTATTGTAATGTCCAATTGACATTTTCTGAAATCCTATTGGCAATCTAAAAACCAATAGACGCTTTCTAACGTCGAATTGATTCTTTCTAAAATCCAACGGCAAATGGTGTACAAAAACGCGGTATTGTCCTGCCTGTATTTATTTATTAATTCTTCTTTTGCATATTTAACTAGAATACGCATTTCGGTTTCTGATTTTTAGAAAAGGCTGCAACTCTCTTCAAAACATACCTATAAGTTTTCTCCAAGTTATACGAATGGTTTGGCTTTCATATTTTACTACTTCATATATGTAATTTCACATAAATTCGACTTTTAAAACAAGTGGCAACCTTCTCTCCGAGACGAACCGCTTGCCACTCATATATTTTTAATATTTTATATACTAACTTGTATATAATATGATTCAATTCGACTTTTGAACCCTTCCCCAAGCATAAAACTTTACGACCTATCCTCATACCCACCAAATATATCGAAGACCGTGACACGGTATATTTATATACATACATACATATAAGATAAATGTGTATATTTTATTTTTAATTCAGTTTAATTTAATCTTTTTATTAAACTTTATTTAATGTTATTTGTTCTATATTTAATTTTATTTGAATTTACTTTTATTTTATTTATTGTATTGTATTCCATTTTATTTTCTTTTATTTATTGTATTTTATTTTTTTATATTATTTTATTTTATTTCAGTTTATTTTATTTAAATCAACAATAATTTTTGAGCTCAAGCCCAGTTTTTTATTTTGAAAAGTATTGGAAAAACGCAACAAAAGTCAAAGCAGTGGAATTTATAGCTGCTATTTCGGAGATCACCATATAGCCTAATATAGAGAGGGTGTGTATTGGCCGTCAATTAGGCGCAAGTAGTATCAAAAGGGGTTTTATTGGAGATCAATTAATCTCGATTCCTCCCCTTACTTGTATCATTAAAATTTAATTTAAATATTTTTAATTTATCTAATGTGCAACGAATTTTTTTGAAAGTATTTACATGAAGTAAACTTATGTATAAAAAGTACATAACTATGCATACAAAAACACTAAATTTTTGTGTTTAAATATGGGTTTTAATGTTTATGGTGTTCACAAATTTTTGGGACTAGCTGTTTTTTCCATATTGGTAAGTTGTTGAAAGTAAACATTTTGCCAGCAATAATTTGCAATTTTCCTTAAAAAAAAGCTGCCATTTTGTCCAACACCAAACGTGCTACATGAACTAAGAATTAAGTGGCTTCATTTCAATAAAAATGGTTTACATTTTCAAAATGAAAATTAATAATTAACTGGATTTATTACATACATACAATAAGTACTGTTTATGTGAAATAAAACCATGCCCCAAGTATTTAAAGTTCGGTTTAACCCGAACCGATAAAGCTGAATTTAAACTGATATCATTGATGTCCTCTAATTCGCGCACACATAAAAACCTTTTTTAAATTTAATTGTCTGATAATACAAAGCTCGGAACTTCACATTTATTATTCTGTGCTTAAGTTAATGTAAAAACAACTTAAAGCTTAGAAAAATCAACTTTTTAAGATACCTTCACCTTTTCTCTGCTTCGCGATTTGCGCAAGGAGCAGTAGCACCTCGTATAGCCTTGCTGTAAACCAGCCACCAACGTGACGACCTTGTCTATAGTTGCTAAGTTCAAGGCTTTTGGGCATAGATTTATATGATCCACTCATATTAACTGCATGCGCCACTGGCATAGATGATTTTTTGTTACATTGGTTAAATTGGCCTTTAAACTTAGTTTGCTGTTATCCATAAAATTGCAACATACACTTGGAGCACAAGGTTCACCAAACTCTTTGATCAAAACGTTTATGTCATAAACTTGGTGATGACAAAGAAGAGAATGGCGAACGTTTTCACTAAGTAAATAAAATAAATGAAATTTTGATATCAAGGACATTGGAATGCGGTATTTTTGTTGTTTCTCCTTTGAAAAAAACACGCAGTACACCAGAATGGCAAAAAACATTGACATTGAAACAAACACATCTCATCACTAGTTTTAACAATCTGTATTTTTTATACCCAAGTACCAACGATATTATGTATAACTTTGTTCACCTAACGGTTGTTTGTAACAGCATAAATAAACCGAGATAGATATAGGCATAGACATATACATATATCAAAATGCTTAGAATCAATAGCGAAATCAATTAAGCCATGGCTGTCTGTCCGTCCGCCCGTTAGTCGGATAACTTGAGTAAATATTGAGCTATCTCAACGAAACTTGGTACACATACTCGTATTGCCCAGGACCTAAGGTACTTTGGTGTTGCAAATGAGCGAAATCGAACCACGCCCACATAAACGGTGTATTGTGTAAATCAAAAGAATGCGATATATCGGTAGCCAGTAAAGATAATTTGAACCATAGCATTGGGTTGGGCAAAGGAATACGTGTGTAAGATTTTATTTTCAAAATGGGCGTGTCCCCTCCACTTTATAAGAAAAAGTCATATCTCCGAAACTGCTTAACCAAATTCTACCAAATTTGGTACAAATATTGGATTTCAAATTGGTAAGCAAACTTTCGAACATTTCTAAAATCGTACAAAAATCACGCCCATCTCCCATAACCGCCATTTATATTTCTAAACAAAACGCGGTATTTCGGTCAGCATTAAAGACAATTCGCTGAAATTTAATACATATGTATGTAGGATGGAAATGGGTATATCGAGTATATACGCACTTTCGCTCAAATTGGTATATCGCAAAAACAATGCCACCAAACCAACAAATTTGGTACACATTGCATTTCAAATCAATAAACAAAATTTCGAAAATTGTAAACATCGTACAAAAACCATGGCCACCTCTCATATAACGCAAAATATATCAAGTCAATTGAAAAATATTGCAATATTTAAACTATACGAGGTAATTTGTTAAAATTTGTTAGATAAGATTGGGTGTTAGAATGACTTAATAATATCATAAATGTTGGGAATGACCATGGTATCGCTCACCTTAGAGGAAATAGGTATATCTCTTCTTCTTCTTTGTCAAATTCTACCAAATTACGTACACTTTGAGCTTCCAGTCAGAAATCCCAATTTTGAAAACTATAGAAATCAGACTAAAACCGCGCTCAACTCTCATATGATAGTAAGTTATAATAAATCAAAATATATAATAATTTACTAAATCAAGTAGGGCATTCTTTCAAATTTGGTATACAAAATTTAAGTAGTAGATAAAGAATTAAAAAGATTCAAAATTTTGGAAAACGAGTGTGATACGTTAAAATGATACCAATTTCCGTTTGTTTTATTAAATAATCAATAAACGTCGTTTGAGGTTTCAAAATTGTGATATATTAGCAAACCCGACTTGCCTTCATGCGCCAATAAAGAGAGTTTTGTTTAGATATTGAAGTGCTTTAGAGCTTAAAATATTTTTTATACCTTGATCTAAAGGCAATATGTATGTATATGTATATCGAATGTCACATATCTACGTCAAATAGCTGAGAAGATGTGGTGAATAGTATTTTCGTCTCTAATGGCGCGTGAGCTTAAATATTGCACATTTCGGAGTTGTAAGAAATTAGACTTTTTTTTATTGTATAGGGCGTGGCACCGCCTATTGTTTGATCTATATACCCAAATATTATTCATCTCCACCGAATAGTTGGGGATGCAAGACGAAATAAAATTTTATGGGGGCTTTGCCCACATTTATATCTTATGTTGGGCCCGCAGACTACATGCACCTACTGTAAAAATTTCATAAAGATCGGTTGAGAACTTTGGACGCCTATATAGGACCCACGTTAATTTTTATATATCAGATTAACTTTTTTGATTGCATACAACAAGTAAGGTTTATTTCAAATAAAAACTTGCGCTGGGTATTTAAGTTCGGCTGCATCCGAACTTAGACTCTTTCCTACTTGTTAATATTTAATTTTGTAATTATTTTTTACAGAAATGTATACCTTTCTACAACAAAAACCGTTAAATTCAAGTTTCTAACTCTATGCGTAATTTAAAACTTCTCAATATGTGGCTGGGCTATAAGTGTATTAGAATTTTTGGGTATGTAGTTGTATAGTCCATGCAATTTTAGCAATAAAGTGTAAATTTGAAGGAGCTACGAATTACGGTTGATTTTTGTAATTTTTTTTCGTTGACAATGTTGCGCAAATTCACACATATACGAGTAATGGATGATAGTAAATTTGTTTATACTGAAAAAACTGCACGACACCGCTGGAGAAAAAGAAATTGTCAAAAATCAACTCCAATTCGTAGTCCTTTAAATATGCACTTTGTTATACTAAAATCGATTCGGCCCATAAAACTGCATACACTATATAGTGCATTTCATAGCTATAGACCATACACATGTTGACAAGTTATAAATTTCGGACAAAGTATACAACTTTGATTTTAGCGGGTCTTATTATATAATGATATATATTTTTATTGAAAATAAAATTTAAATAGTTTCAAAAAAAGATTGTAAGAACTTGTCGATATGTGATAGGGCTATAGTTATGAAATGCACTATATTACAAAACTGCCTATACCAGAAATATTAAACACACACATATATATATATATATATACACATATGTATATATACACATACTTATGTGTTTTATCAACAGCGCTCATATATATTTGCAAAGAATATTCGTACATTTAATAAATTGGTGCTACATATTTAAACAGTGTACATATGTATAATAGATGCAATTTAAATCAATTTTCTTGTTTCATTCTCTTATCTTCATTTATGGTTGTCCACTAGAGCAGGTCGGCTTGTTGACCTTGCCAACTAAGCCAGACTGGTAGGTAAGCCATAGCCATTAATATATTTTCACTTTCATCACAGCAAACTTTCATAAATATTCAAAACTTAATTTATCCACTACCTTGGTAACTGTTGTTAATCAATGTGAATGTGCAGTTAAATATAAGCACAGTGAGTGTTAGTGAAAATCGTACAGCGAATTTTTTCTTTGAATATTTGGAGAAATTTTTTTGTTAATTTTTTTTGGATTTGTTTCTAAAAAATATAGTTAATATTAAAACAAAAAATATATAAAACAAGGATTCATAAAAATCAAAGTAGCTAAAAATTACCGTTGATTTTTTACGGAAGAAACTATGCAACAACTTTTCAAAAGTCAACGGCAATTTTAAGCCACTGCTAAGTTGCACTTTGTTATAATTAAATGGGCTTCAAAACTGTGTACCAAAAAAGTTTCTGACAATTCTGTTAAAAAAGTTCAAAATTTTAATGAAAATTTGTTCAATTTTTCTAAGTTCCGTAGAGAGTATGAATCTTTGATTCAAATGCTTTTTCTTTTAAAACAAACTATAGTTTTATATACAAAAAAAAAAGAAAAAATTTTAAAATATTGGGAAAAAACTGCCATACGATTTTCACTTGACATTCACTGTTCATATGCATACCAACCAACACGCAGTTATTGCTAAATATGCATTTGTGTTTGTTACTCAACGAAATATGATAATTAAAACTTGCTTAACTGCTCACTTTGATTGCTACAGACAATATAGAAAAATGAAAACTAAAATATTTTGGAACCAGTTTTTTTTTTTGTTTTGTTTAGCATCACAAGCACTTTCTAAAATCCCAGTTGCTTATGCAATTCCGGTACATAATCATCGTATTGAGCCTGGAAAAAATTACCAGCGACCGGTAGACCCAAACCATATTTCTCAACGAATTGCTTAGTGGAAAATTTCCCACGTCCCTGGGCGCTCTTATTCGTAATGTGCGGTTCGGTGAATTCCAATTTCTTTGGTTGTTTGTAAAGCAAGAAAACGTAACGATGCAAACCAGTATCCTTTGGCGCACCAGAGCCAATATATTCGGTTAACACTTCACCTTTGGCCAACTCATTGCCGGGTATGTTGCCCACCAACCAGTGATGAAATTCACGCATTTCTGGCTTGGCACGACTAGGCGCATCTGGGTCGGTCATAATGAGTGTATAATATGAGGTGTCAGCTGAGTCCGGTTGCCATTCGACTTTGGGTTGATGTTTCACTTGTGTGGGTGTTACCTCTACGCCCTTATCGGCCAAAACGCCACTGTCATAGCTCACCTGCCACACAAATTGCCAAAAGTAGTAAAAAGTCACTATTTAAATTTGAAAATAAAAGATAAAATTTACCTTTAAAAAGTCCTTTGGTCCTTCGGCAATGAGATCTGGTATAACTTCCAAATGCTTCATAAATTTGGTAATATCCGAATCCTCCGCATATGCTAGGCATACTACGCCCAGTAGCAATATTTGCTTAAGATCTAACATTTTCGACTTTGACTTTGTCTATTGTTTTCCACTGTCGCCGTTGGCGTGCACAGTCGTTGCGCTTCTAATACCGATTAAACTGTTTTTAAGATTCCTGAAGCTGCGGCCGATAGGTCAAAGCTAAGCAGAGCTTCGTTGAGCTTTTGTACGCATTCAGTAGCGTTTAGTGTGCACTTTATTGCCGATACAACTTATATACAATGCTTATATATAGTATTTGGATGTATGTTTATGTTCGCATCTGCTCACCTAAAATTGTTTATAATATTAATTATTTTGCATTATAACTTTTATCTCTTTGCTAATAAAGTTTTCAGATCTAATATGTAATTTGCGTGCGACTTGCATGACTTTCAATTAATTATAGACTAAACAGCTGTTTGGCGGCGATACAAAGTACAGTGTAACGTCACCATTCAAAACAAAAAAAAAATAATACATATTTTCCGATTTATCTAAAATTTGGCGAATGCTCTAATTTTGATTATAATAAAAAAAAATGCGGAAAATAGTAAGAATCAAATTTGCAGACCGGTGTTGAACCGAGCCGTTTCTTTTTCGGGCTTCACATTGAATGACGAACTGAAAGGAATTTATTTGGAAATGCCAAAGCCGAACCGAAAACCACTTCAAAAACTGGTTCAGTTGGGTTGAAAATGAAAATCCACTAAAGCTGTTTTTTTAAGTTTTACAATACAATACTTTGGCTTCTTGAATTATTTTTACCACATGGAGGCTAATGGGAGTTTCAACGCTAAGCCAAGATAGGTTTATGAGAGTCAATTCAAAATTCTGAGTATGCAGTTTTGCAGGGACACGGATTATTATAGCTTTAACAATAAAAGTCGTTGGAGAAAAGTTATTTTTGGACTTTTATTTTATTTAAAATAAAATAATCGGTCAACCCGGACTTTTATTATTATAGTCCAGTTATAAAACTTAAACTTGACCAAATATTTTCAAATCCGAAATAAAAGTCTTTTCCTAATAATAAACCAACCGCTTATCCAAATTAAACAAATTTGGTATCAAATGAAAGAGGTCTGAAATATCTAAACGTCACCTTTTGAAAAATATTTCAATTAAAAATGTTATTTGATTAGTGTGGAATAAAGCTTGGGTGCGCGCGTATCATAAGCAACAAAATTCAGTATAATACGATCGCCTTATGTTTATTAAGTAATTTCTAATATTTTTTTTTATAAAAGTATAACTCTTTGTATAACATAAACTATTTAAAAAAGTTTTAAACTTCTTACGAAATTCAAAAAGTTCTTCAAATTAAAAAAAAAAATATAATTTTTAAAAAGTTTTTGAGTATTCTGTTTTGTAGTCTACTTATTTTATTAAATATAATAAAATACAAATTCAAGTGGTTAAAAATTTTGTTTGATTTTTGATAATTTTTTTACGTGCAGTGTTCCATACAAGAGTTAATTTTGTTCCGTTATATGGAGGAAATGATCTTTTTTGAAATTTAATGAATTTTAGTAAGTTTCATAAAAAGTTTTAAACTTTCATTTAGTCCACAGAAATAACTATTTTTGTTTTTAACAATGCAAAGTTATTATTAATTAAATAATTAATACTAAGCCGTTTCTAAGAAATCATCTAATCAGATAGCTATATACATACATATATATACATAGATAACCTACATTTAATTGCTAAAGCTTATTAGATTATGAACTAAGTTAAACCATAAATAGGATTTTATGAATATCTCGACTCTTGCGACAGCTAGCGAGATAAAAAATAGCATATTTGTACGCAAAATTTATACAAAGTCATATAAGAATTAAAATATATATTATATTGTGTCTTCGTCTACTAAGAATTTTTCTTAAAAAAAAGCAAGCAAAAGAAGATTATCCAAATCTGATCAAATGCGTGCCCCTTTTCCATATGACTGTATGTATAATAGTTATAGTTATTATCAAGGATAGTAATATAAATAGCTATTTTCAAGGATTTATATTTTAATTTAATTGATATTTTTTATTAAAATTTTAGTGACTATTTTTATTTTTTTAAATTTTGTTTGTTATTTTTAACGTTTGCGCCGATAGCTTGCACTTCTCGGAATAGCTACTTTAAATCTTTATTTGTCGCAGTCACAGTTTGTAGGCCAGTATGTTCAGCGCTATTAAATTTACTCACTTGGTTTTTTCTTCTATTTTTCAACAAGCCCATTGCACCGTGCATTGGCCTATTCAAAACAACTTTTAATACAAATTTCGACAAAAAAACTTGTATATGTATTGACAGTAGCGTGAAATAGAAAAATCACTAAACTTGACTCCACTGAAACATTTTGTACCTACATGTTTACATACATATGTATTATTGCTTTTTAAGCCAGCACACAGTCGTCCACTAGGGCGTTATAATGTTGCTCGTATCAGCCTAACGAAAACGATAAAAATAACATAAACAAATATAGTCAAACTAGTCAATTTGTCGCAAATATTTTGACTAATAAATAACTAAGGGCCAGTTTTCAGTGTGAGTTTAACTCTATTTGCCGTTTGAACTAAGCTTAAAATCGCTATGCTGCCTTCCAGTTAACTTTAAACCTAGTTTAAACTTAGTTTAAACCGAAACGGACTATAATCGTTCTGCAATTCACACGTACACGAAAGTGCACTCGTTTTCTGCTTAATTTCATTGAAAAACTGGCCCAAACACGTAACGGGTCTTGCAATAGTAGACCGATAGTGACAGCAAACGACGCCATATTTTTCCCCGCTCTTTTGACATTTTTCTTCAGCAACGTTTGCCATTTCATCATGGAAAGATATACGATCCAACAACGAGTCGAAATTAAGAGCGCTACGTCCAATTTATGGTCGTCGTCATTTCTATCTAAATGGCTTCGTCAATAAGCAAAATATGCGTTATTGGACAGGCAGCAATCCACACGTACTCCATGAGTCATCATTGCATCCCGAAAAAATTACGGTTTGGTGCGGTTTATGGGCGGTTTATATGGCGGCGTCATTGGCCTGTACTTCTTCCGTGATGATCAAGACCGGCACGTTACTGTGAATGGTAACCGAATATTTTTGGCCCGAATTGGATGATATGGACTTGGATAATATGTGGTTCCAACAGGACGCCGCCACCAGCCACACAGCGAATGTCACAATCGATTTATTGAAAACCAAGTTTGGTGAACGTGTTATCTCACAAAATGGCCCAGTTAATTGGCCGCCTCGGTCGTGCGATTTGACGCCGTTAGACTATTTCCTGTGGGGCAACGTCAAGTCTATGGTCTATGCCAACAAGCCAGCGACGATTGATGAACTTCGTACGAATATCGAACGTGAAATTGCAGCAGTATCGGCCGATTTATGCTTGAAAACCGTCGAAAAATGGGTTCAGCGTCTGGACTTCTGCAAGCGTGCCCGTGGTGCCCATGCAAAAGAAATCGAGTTCCATACATAATGGCCCCGAATGTACTTTTACAGAAATAAAGAATTTAATTGACATCCCAAACTGTGTTTGTTTTATTTCAAAAAACTTTTGTAGCGTTCCTATTGAAAAACCCTGTACAATTTGACAGCGGCAACGCTACTTCGCAACCTATACCTATATAAAATATTTTTGTGTGCGTGGATTCGGTAATGCCTGGTACTGATCTAAATATAAGAAAAAAACAGAAAGCTGGCCTTAAACTCCCACTGAAAAACTGCTCTGTAGTTTAAACTAATTTTAAATTTAAACCGGGTTTAAGTAATCTGAATTTAAGCTGAACCTAAACTAGCATTCAAAAACTGGCTTCCGATTTAGAAGACTTTATTCTCATTTCCTTCTATGCGTTAATCCGAACCTTAATTCAAAACGACCAGTATCGACATAGGGTTTCCCAATTGTAAGACATGTTAGAGTATTTTGTTAAACCAAAAAAAATAGTTGAGCTTTGATGCAACAGATAGTTTTAAAGAAATTTGAAAATGACCAAAGATCAATAGTCATTTCTCTGGATGGTTTTAAATAAACTATATGTTAAGAAACTAATACTCTCGTTCAGGGGTAGGCACTATCAGAAAACTGAGTAATTGAATGATGGAAAAATTCGTCATTCGTTATTTAAGTAATTTTGAAAGACGAATAAAATTTCATTCTTTGTTTAGGTAATTTTTAATAATGAATATATTTTCATTCATAATTCAAATAATTTTGATAAAAAGCAGTTTTATTTTTTATTCGAATAATAATTCACTGAAAATGCCCTTCCTTGCACGTAAGATTTATGTATCACAAACATTTGAAAGTTATAAACTACCATGGGGTCTACAAAAAACATGCGCTGGATATACAAAATTCATATTAACTTGCTATTATTACAAATATTAATTATTATTGTGCGGATATTGGGCTGCCCTTTCCTTTTTGAAGTTGTGCTTACATTATTCAACTACATTTGACCAAGTTTAGGTTAGTTATTATGAGCGTTATACTGTAATTATAACAAATTGCTTAAACACCATTTTTACAAAGTTATATGCCTATAGTTAAATTGTATTCATGCTAACCTGATATTTAAATCAGTATTAGGGATGTTAATGCTAGTTGTAGTTGATAAACGACAATATCATAAAATTTTTTTCGGGAATTAAATTATTAAAAGTTAATAGTTGTTATAAAAACTACTAGCTACTTAACTTAAAATGTTAAATATTATATTGAGTTTAATTTACTGAAATGAAAGAAAAATTCTTGGAAAGATATTTGTTTAATTTAAAACTAGTAAATGTCCGCGACTTCGTCTGCGCTGCTTACTACTTTTCCATATACTTGCAGAATATTTTTTTAAGCTAAAAGCGCAGATTCGTTGAAGCTAAAAACAATATTCTGTAGTCACAGTAAAAATGAGGGCAACTCTAAATTTAGTAGCAGTTTTTGACATAATTTTCAATGGAATATCCGCCCTAAAAACTTAAGCGACAACTTTATTTCGACTATGACAAAGGGACATTGTTTTTATGTTGCTTATTAGATTTGAACTAAGTCGAAAAAGAAATATGGAGTTTCTGGAAATCTCAACTACCAAATGGACGGAATGAATTTGTATACAATTTTTTTTTGTGCAAATAAGGAATACATCATACAGTATACACACTTATTTATGTTTTCAATGCCATATATGTTGGACTGTAAACAGAATTTCTAATCACACTAGCAGTATACTTTGCTAAAATTACCATGGATTTTCTATTCTAACGCCGTCCATCGGATTCATTTTTATTAAAACTTCTTCTCGTCGCATCCACATATACCATCCTGATTTCATCAAAATCGGATCAAAAACAGATTTTTTCGATAACTCTCTTCTAGCATCACCTAGCGCATCCTTTTTTTTTTTCATAAAAGTACTTCTTATTGTATCAGCACCGTTCTCTTCTAATATCATCAATGCCAGACCATAAATACGAAATTTCGGAATAAATCGATTCTACCGCCAAATAGCGGATCCATTTTCCATAAAAGTATTTCTCGCCGCACTCCTATTATACTTTGCTGATTTCATCAACATCGACTCATAAATACAGATTAGCGCATTTTTTTGTTACAAAGGTATTTTTTTATCGCACCAGCACCATACCGTTTTAATATCAATATTGGAGAGTAGGGGGGTGTTGGCTAATTTAATTTAGAGAAAAAAGTAAATTAATTTCAAATACTATCTTTAGTTTTAAGATTTTGGTGGAGGCTGAAACCCCCAAACTATTTAGTTAAAAAAAAAAAAACGAAATATTATATATTAAAATAATAGTTTTTTTTTTAAATTACATACAATTTTTCTAGCTTCTGTAAATTTTGTATCTCTACATTTTTTATTGTTGGATTAAGTAAAACTTTTTATAGCTTGAATGCGGTAATTAATAGAGCAATGATGAATTTCAATATGCTTGCTAGTTCCTTAAACTCAGCTTTTTTGCTACCGAGGTCTACTCTTCATAATATGGTTATTATTATTGAGTATAAGAAACAGGCATTGGCGCACCCAAGGAGTAGAATTTGGAGTTCAAACCCTTACAAAATATAAAAACTGTAGTACTATCTTGAAACTAATTTACGTTTTTGTGTAAGAATTTAAAAAATTGATATATGGGCGATTCTCCCTGAGCCCGCATTTTTGCGAGTCAAAAATTCGGAGAAAAAAATGTTTAATTTTCGCGCGTTTTTTGTTACTAATTCACGTGTTGATACTTCTGGAATGCACTCGTGAAGTGGACGAGCTCCACGCATCGATCTATCTTGCCTCGCATCGAAAACTTGCCACGGTTGTGACATTTTATGCCGTGCCACGGTTGTGACATTTTGATAGTTTTTTGCTGATTACAAAGAGCCATTTCAAGTTAGAAAATTTTCCGAGAATATTTAAGTTTATACCAGCAAACTTCAACAAAAAATAGTTCAATCACCGAAAAATAAGCTACTGCTTTAGAATAACAACTGCCACGGTTGTGACCTGTTATGCTTGATACATACCGTTTTTCACTATTTGTCGGTGGATAGAATGAACACAAATGATTCAAACAATGCTTCTATACAATCAAAACGTACAAAATCACCTGCTGATTAAAATTGACGCATGCGCTCAGCAAATTTGTTCGCTAGATAAGCAGTACGAACACTCAAATTCGAAATGTGTTATTCTTCTCAAAACTGATGGACACTTTTTGAAGTCGACTTTCGTATGAAAAATGGAAGAAAAAACATCGTTTTAACTCGTTTTATTACAGGTACAGTTATATATTTTATAAACATATATCCCATTTTTTCCATTATTCTTTATTTGAGTCATGACAGTACATAATATTCTTAAAATTAGGGTTGTGGACATGCCACGGTTGTGACATTTGTAGTGTATTATGTACTGTAGCATGGCAATAGTGAATCTCTGATGAATGAATTCATATGGATTTGTTACATAAAGTCATTTTTTACCTGAGCATGTGTTTTATTGATTCAAAATGCCCATAATATACTCTCAATCCTCAAAGGACACAAAAACGCGGGCTCAGGGAGAATCGCCCATATAACGTTTTTTGCGAAATTGTGACATTTGACCGTGTACTATAAGTGTGAAAATTTAAATAGAAGAAAAGGCAGCTCTCTTTACCTTTTTTTATTTGTTTACATATAACAATTCAATATAATTTTTTAGCAAAGGTCCAATTTTGAACTTCGTCGACCTATATCTCGATTTTGGAAGCTATCTTCGAAAAACGGAGAAATTGCCTTTTTACTTAAGACTAAATCTCTTTTAAAAAAAAGGTTTTTTTTGCTCCACTCTTTAGAAAAAAAGTTTATTTTGCCGTATAGTGTAATAATAATAAATTTCTGAGTTAAATTTTTTTGTTCAGAAATAAAAATTATGTATCGAGTTATATTTTTTTGATCAAAAATGAAACTCGGTTTTTAAGTGCTATTTTTTCGCTCTGAAATACTGATTATTTTCTTACTTTGGTATTTTTCGAATAAAAATTATAATTTTTACGCGATAAATTTTTTAAAATGAAAATTGATCACAATTTGTTGAGTTTTATGTCGATCGACCAAAAAAACATTTATCGGAGATAAAATAACGGTCATGAGCTAAGTTTTACTACTTTTGATGAAAAAATAAAACTAAAAAAATTATGATTATTTTTGAGAAAATATAAAATAAAATTCATAAAAAATTATTAGTTTTTATCAAAAAATAATAAATAAAATAAAAAAATGTTTTATTTCAGAGCGAAAAAATAACACACGAACATTGAGTCTTAATTCGATGTATGATTATTTTTTCTGAGCGATTAATGAAAGTCCAAAAATAATTCTTAACGTGTACAGATATCGCTCAAAAATTTTAAAATGGTAATACATTCAACAGAGCGTAAAAAAATATACGCAGATACATGTACGAGTCATCCAAACTGTTCTCCGATATTTGAAAGTTTTTAATTTTTTTCATTGAAAATTTAAAAATAATACTGGACAAGAAAAATTTTGTAACAGATATTTTTTGCTGAACAAGCCTATAGCCAAGAACATCTGAGTTCTTTTTCATTTATACCTAAAGGTTAACCGAGTCATAATAGGTATTTGTACCAAGAGTTCAAAAACTTGAAGTTTTAATACCTAAAGAAATTTTGTTATTTATAGGTAAAAAGTTATACATTTCATATCTACATTTTGATTTGCCATCTCCCTTCTTCCCTTGCTTTCGGAAGAATCATTACAAAAAATGGGATTAGTTCCCAAATTATCCCGAACAGCTGTCAACATAATCCCGAACTTTTTCCGAAGTAGTTCAGAAACAGTACTGAAATGGCTCCGAACTACGAACAAAAACTTCTAACTATAAATATCAAGATAGAAGTTTTGTAAAGACCTTAAAAAATTATTTCCCCCATAACTATTATGGAACAATTTTTATAATACAAGTCTCAAAATAACAGTTGCCATTGTCTTAAAAAATTTTCTCGCTCATAATTCTGAGCTTAAAGTCATTTGCTCTTTCTTAAAATAATAGTTATCGATGACTTAAAAATTGTGCATCATGTTATAATAATTATTGATTGACTTATATTATTTTCAATAGTTATGTCTCCCATAGCAATTATAGCACAACTCATGTCATAATGTAATGAAGGAAAAGCCGAAATTTTTATAAACATTTAATTAATTTTTTTTTTTATTTTTTTACTACTTTTTGTTTGCATCTCAATAAATTAAAATAAATATTAACTTAGATTTTTGGATTTGTTTGTTTGGTTTTTTTGGCCGAAGTTCACTGAACAGAAATATAGATAATATATAACAAAAGATTCAGGTAAATGTAGAAAAATAAGACTAGAATAAGAAAAATGGAATGAATCAAGCAACAAGATAAGAAAATAAAGAGTAATAGTTGAGTGGTGCAGTAGAAAAGTTTGAAAAATTAGAAACGTGCATGTAGATCACAGTAGATAAAAAAGGTAAAAGAATAAGGAACTAAGCGTTAGAATGTGCAAAACTGAAATGACAAAAGTAGAATAGTAAAGTGAAAGTGTGAAAAGTGAAAGTTCGAATAGCGAAAGGTCGAGGTGAAAGCTGATCACAAAGTCAATAAATAGTTCTAAATAGTTTGAGAAAGAGTTGAATGACTAAATCCTTAAATTATTGAAAATAAATTACAATTAATAAATATCCTACACGGATAAAATGTTAGCTCAGCGTTTTCTCTTAGTCCTTTCCTTTTCCTAGTTTCCGATTATTCGATATTTATCCCAACGTCTCTTGGGGTTTCAAGTGTTTTTTGTTTTTGATTTTTTGTTACTACGCATACATATGTACAGGTTGTTGTGCTCTTTTTTATTCCTTTTCTTCCTTTTTCACTCCCATTGTCTGCTCATTTCTCATTCACAGTAGAGATAGAGTTCTTTGGATTAGGATGTCCTCATGACGTCGGAGGCAGCAATTTATGCCAATTTACGATGAAGTGCTATAGCTGGGCGATGAACCAGATGAGCTGGAGCCAGAGCTGTATGAGCTAGAACTGGGATGGTATGCGCTGTAGGCTAAGCTTTGAGAGTCCCAACGGGCATATGGACCACCGCTGGCTGGTTCCCAGCTGCTGGGTTCATATGAGGAGGCAGTGGTGCTAGGTGGTCCGTATTCAGCTGATGGCGCTGGTGCGGGTACCATCATCATTTTGGCGCCGGTCAATTTGGTGATCAAGTTGTAGATGAGGAAGCCAAGTACCAATTTGATGGCGATTTTCGACAAAATCAAAGCTTTGACTGCTTTGAGTCCAATCAGTCCCAAAATTATTGGCAGGATGACCTTCAATTTCAATTTTAAGAGCAACAAAAGAGGGAGGGTCAATTTGTCCTTCTTCTTTTCGGCGCGGGCTGTGGAATGCCAATGTCGATTGATGTATTATTTGTGGAGAGATAGAGCGAAATGAGAAAAAGAGAATTTTAATGAGTTTAAGAAGGTTCTTGTTTTGAAGGAAAATATGAAAAAAGGAAATTTAAATAAATTAGGTTTCTAATTGACTCGAATAAAGTTGCAATATATACGTAAGTACATATTATATTCGTCCATAATAAAATTAAAAAAATGATTATTGGGAATTGTTTAGCGTAAAAAATCATTTTTCATAATATCAAAATGTCAGTTCTTTTTTTTCAATTGAAATTCATTAAGACTTTTAGTTTAAATTATTTGAGTAATATTTCTTTTTCAAAAAAAGAAATTATTTTGACATTTTTTTACGCGAGAGAAAAATAAATGTATGACTAAAAATTATTTTTGGAGTTTTTGATTTTTAATTTTAATCCGTTTTTTAATTTAAATTTTTTTTTGGGTCGTAAAATTTTTAAAATATTTTATAAAATGTTTGTCCTCATAAATTCTTTGAGGCACTAAGCGTGAAGTAATAACTTGTCAACCCATTTTGTTATTTGTATGCACAAAAACCATAATTCAAATTATAATTAAAAAAAATAATCCTATATAAAAAATAGCTTAACAATCATATTTTAAGTAAAACTCCAAGTTTGAAGCAGTGTAAAAAAATTATAAAATTGGATTTGGAAAAAAAAATCAAAAATTTTTTACGTCCTTATTTTAAGACTAAAAATAGCTTTGAAATACTTTATAAAGTGTTTGTCCGCGTAAATTCTCTCCAGTGGAATAATAATTTTTTTAACGAATTTCGCACACAAAAACTATACCTTAAAATAAAATTTAAAAATCATTACTATATAAAAATAGCTTGACAAAATTATATACTCACTAACGCTCCACGTTTGAAACAACGCAAAAAAAAATCAAATCAGAAAATTTAAAATTAACAAAGTTTAAAATTATGAATGTTACATATGTAACATATAATTTTTTAAGGCCTTATTGTTAGAATCCAAATTCATTTGAAATGCTTTATTAAATGAAGTTCCTATGAAATTGGTATACTCATAATTTTCTTACAGCAAGTTAGTTGGTTTTTTGTGCATATTGAAATGCCCATTAAAATTATGAAACGAAAAATTTTTGTTTTAAGTTGAAACTGAAATTATAAACAAAAATATTGCCGCATAAAAACTAGTGTTGGGCTAGTTTCATTGCCAAAAGTACTATGAACTCAAAAGGATTGGCAGTACCCCACTCTAAAAAATATCGTTTATGGGTATTCAAAAGTACTCAGTACCCAATTGTTTTCAGAAAAAAGGTTCGATAACGTAGAACTTGATTCTCAAAAGTACTCGACACTTTTCAACACAAATAAAAACCATATGCTTGCATTAACTTTCATAACAATACAAAAATAAAAAACGAATTCACCTCAACCCGACGAATTTTTGGTTTGTATTAAGTGGGTGGTTATTTCTTTTTACAAATAGTCAAATAATCATTTAAAAATATGAATGACATTCTTATCGATGATTTGCGGAAAATAACATTCTTCTAGCAAACGCTTGATATGACTTCTAAAATTTTTTTTAGCTTTTGGAATTTTGGATTAATAGCTTAAGTTTTAATGCCTCAAAATTTCCAATTAAATTTTAACTATTTCAGTTCGAACATAGTTTGACGGTTGTCGCACAGACTCACATTTAATTCTGATTACATTATTCCTATTCACAATCTTTTTCAAATCACTTCACTTTCAAGTCCACCCCCCACACTTTACGCTACCCTACTCACCTCCAGTCTCGGGCACTTCCATATCGAAACCACGAGCGGCACTGTAGCTAACTACCGAGCTGCCGAATCCAGTTTCTGGCAAGCGTAGGCGGAATTCATTGTTATTCAAGATTCTGGCAACACGATCAACGATCACCTTATCGATAACATCCTCGCTGAAAGCGCGTCCACTAATATCATCCTCCAGACCGGCCACACCATCCAAATAGGTTAACACTTTCTCCTTAAGACAATGCAGTCCATTGGCATGGAAACAATTATCCACAATGGTGGTAAGTAATTCATCTGTATTGCGTATGCGTGGCTCAGCTACAGAATTATCAATGGCGGCTGCATTGATTGGCGAAACGGCAACGAGCAACAAACAACCGAACGCGATTAAGGATGTAAAACGGGAAGCCATTTTTTGATTGTTGTTTGTTGTAGGGAGGAAAGTAAAATCAAAAGAAATTTTGATAGTGATAATCGACGCGTTTTCAGTGACCCGTTATACGATGACTGGCTACTTGGATTACTGTGTGTTAACTATAGAATCGATAATGAGACAATGATGCCCACTTGGTCGTGTATTCATGGTTTTATACTGCCGCTCCCCAGAAGGTAAACGCTGGCGGCCAATGGTCAGAGAGTAAGTTTGCTGGCAGGCGGTTAACGAGGTGCGGCAAGAGCCATAATGACGTTGTAGGAGTTGTGAGGAGTTGGGAAGAGTGGAGTGTACGAGCACAAAGTCACCATAAAATAAGACACGGCGTTTTTGAGTTGGACGACGTTGCAGGTACGCGTGAACGTTTTTGGACAACTGCGACAGCACGATTGGTGTGGCAATAGCTCAACTCTTGCTAGTTTTGACCAAAGCAAAAAAAAAAACGTACCGACGCGCTGAAATCAATTTGGCTATGGAATTGACATTTGTGTGAGTTTAGCTTTCTTCGCATAACGCTGCTATGAAAGGGCGGGCGCAAAAGGCGGTGAAGGAGGAAAGGAGTGTGTACCAGAGTGGCGGGGTGTACATACAAATATTCTTCGGCAGCATTGTATTGCACTTCCATTGCCAAAAAACACTTTTTCCATGTCCGCAGTTAAACTTCAACTTGGCTGTGAGTGGCGACGACTTTGGCCAAAACACTTGCGCCGATAGTAAAAACCAAAAAAACTTCAACAGAAAACGGTCAGCGTGCATGTGAGTACAACTTATGAATGTGTGTGTGTTTGTGTGTATGTGTGCGTCTGCTCAGTCTAATTAGTATGCAAGGGCGGCACTCTTACGCGGCTACTGGCTGGCGGGTCGTAGCAATAACAATAAACACAACCTATGCTTGTTTGATGTAGACAATCAACGCGCGTCAAATGAAGAAATGCAATGCGTGAGACAATAACAACGACAAATGCGCTTGTTAGTAATGCAAAGTACTCTGGAATACATCTGTACAGGGTGATCCATATAGTGTTTGTTTTTTTAATCATATGTTATTTTGACAGCGACAGTTCTTTCCTGCTCGAAATCTTGACAGAAAGTCAGTATCATATCACCGCTCTCTTCTAGGGGCACATAAGAGTTATAAGTTTTATCGTTTCACCATAGCAGTTATTGGTCGATAAATATTTTTTATTAGATTTAGTCCGTTGTATGGCTGTTATTGTTGTTGTTGTATGCAAACATTTATTTTTATTTTTCACCTAGTCGGAAAAATTGAAGACAAAGAAGAAATCTTTATTTTTTATTATCTTTCATTTTCATTATCTTTATGTTCTTTTCCATTTCCATCTTCACAAAAATATCCTTATCTTATAAACTTTATGAGACAAAGTAGAAATTTAACATTGGAAGATAATTCTTTTCGGAAAAAATTCTTATCCTGCATAAGAAATATCAAGCAACGTCGAGAATAACTTTGGTATATGATTCTTATCATCTAATCACTGTATATTGTAACAGTGTTCATTAAATTTCTGAATGAGGGCAAAGTTTTGCAAAGTGCAAATTCGAGATTAAAGTTATTTTTCGACCCTTCTTCCCACTACCTAATTGGCGCTATAATAGCACGCCAACCGTTCCTTTCCCTCCTTAACTGGCGCCAACTAGAGGCATGAACTGAAGCCAAGTCGTTCGCCACCTGGTCTTTCCAATGTAGAGGAGGCCTTACTCCTTCTCTGCCACCGCCAGCGATTACCGCGTTGAATACTTTCGGGACTGGATTATTTTCTTAATTCTGTATAAGACCTAAAAAGTGTAGCTATGTCAAAATCGCCGTCGCAAAGACGTAAAGGTCCGAAAATCTTTCGGAAACTCTTTCTCTCCAACACTCCAAGGTTCGTCACATCAGGTTTTGACAGCGTCATGCTTTTGCGTCACACAACAGCACGGGCATGATTAGGGACTTATAGAGCGTCTAAAGTAGTACTTGTTGGCAAGACCGATTCTACGTTGGAATTCGAGGCTGGCATTATTTTTGGTTTTAATGCTGGTTCCAAGATAAACAAGTCAGACAGTATATACTTAGTTTTGCCTTCGTGCACCTCCAGACACCTACGTTTCGCTTCTGCATTCAGCTTGGAAAAGGCAGAACTAACGGCGCAGTTATTGAGGCTGATGATGTCAATATCATCAGGATCCGCATGTGATGCACACTCTTATAAAATATGGTGCCTGAGTAGTTTAATTCTGCAGCTGGAACTATCTTTTCTAACATCGTTTGGTATTAAACGGGTTGGAGAGGTGCTTCCCAATTCAGATTGAGCTGGTGGTGTTGCTCAGCGTCATTTTACATATCCATATTACATATCCATATTAGTTTTGCATACCAAATTTAGACATCGCGGTATATAGGTAACTTCTTCTCGTGCTATCGAAAAATGATTTAAATGGTACTTACTGTTTCAATTAAAAGTTTCCATAAACAATTTTTAAAGATTTTTTTTTAACGTTAGAGTCACGATCGAATTCGTTGAATTAAACCGATTCAGCGGCTTGCTCAGTAGATATTACTGAAAATACTAATCTGTTTTAAGTTCGTTGTACATTTCTGAATAAGAATCACCATATTCTGAATTCCATATTTTTATTAGAGTCTGGATTAACAATAATAATTATAGAGTTCGGATTGTATGCAAAAACGATAAGCGTTATACAAGCGAAATGCAGTAAGAGTTATTTTCCAATGTTTATTTGTTACGTTGCCTGATAATAGTTTTTGGGTAATGTTTCTTTTTACGTTGTATGATAATACCTATTTGGTCTCTAGCCATATCTGTATCTTTATTTTTAACTTTATTTCCATCTTCCCTGTCTCCTCTATCGTTATCAATATCTTTATGTTATAACGTTTATCAGGAAACGTAAAAAATAAACTTTGGCAAATAACTCTTACTGATGTCGAACAAAATATTTTTCTCTTCTAATAACTAGAGCTCTTGTTTAAAATCGACAATCCAGCTATTCGACTAGTCGATTAGCAACTTTTTTGTTGTTTGATAATCGAATAGCAAGTATTCGACTAAACCTTCACTTTCGACTAATCGATCACCATCGAGTAGTCTGAAAATCGACAAACTGAAATTATTTAATAAACACAAACATTCAAACATATTTAAAAAAAATATTTAATTAAAGAAAACAATTAGTCGAAAACTCGAAAATGACTGGCTGTTTAAAATCGGGTAGTCGCAAAAGTCGAAAGGAAACGGTGAAGCCGAACATTTGTTGAACCAACATTTGATAATCGATTAACCGGTTAGTCGATTAGTCGATAACCAAGAGCTCTACTAATAACTGTTAGGGAGCAACGTTTTTGCGATAAAACTTATAACTCTTATGTCCCTGCTAAAAACATCTACCATCAATTGGTATAAACTTTGCTTATACATACATGTACATATTTTTAGGCTTCCAAAAAAATCCGAAACCTATTACTATTTTCAAATAAAAAAGGGTAACATATTGAAAAACTAAAAACCAAGTTAGGCTTGGCATTCGATGCGAGGTACATTCATTACATTATCTGCGTAGTAACAAAAGATCCTAGAAGATCCAATAATAAATCGAAATAATATATACAATATTTTTTTTTAATTTTTAAAATAAAGTATTTACATATATGAAACACCCTGTTTGTGGGTTTGTGTGTGTGTGTAAATAATTTAATTATTTCCACAAGTGCCTTTTTTGTCTATCGGCGCTGTTTGTGCCAATTTTCTGTGGCGATTCAACTTAATGCATACCTACACAAATACCACGTACAATTTGCAGGCACACACCCCTTCGCACCAAGCCAAGGCTAGGGTGCGTTATTGTAGGTGTTTGGAGCCCTCACTGATACCACCATTCATTCGCTGAGGCATATGCTAGATATTTTTTTAATTATTTTTTTGCAGATATGCGGAACTAAATTTGGTTGATCAATTTTGGTTATGAAATCGAAACTTAACTTACATACCAAAAATAATATACAAACTAAATATTTTAAGGTATACAAACATTTGTAATTCATTTTTGTTTTAGGAGTTGAAAACGATTTCCGTTGCCATAAATTACACGGAGTGTAGTTACAGATTTCAAAACCTACATATGTAAATATACGAAAAATCACCTATACAAATCTACATACATAAGTATGTGAGTGTGTATGTGTGCATTGATTAATATTGACATGCATTCTTTAGCATAAACAATATTTTTATATAAACTGCTGTGAGGCATTGTGCATTGTGTATGTAAATTTCAAAAAAAATATGCCACCACTTACCATAACTACGCATAGAAAGCGAAAATTACATATGAAATTCATGAAATTTTTGCGTATGACAGAGGCATAACAATAAAGTTAAATAAAAAAATATGTAAAAAAAGAAATTAACCAGTAAACTACTTTAGCCTAGGTATTAACCAAAAATACAGTTATTGCATATGAAAATTGTACAAAAAATGTGCAGAGCTTGAAGACAGTAGCATAGCCTTGGACTGAATATACTATATGCATGTCAATTTGAATGAATTTTAGGTTAAAAGATGAATAACTTAATAATGAATATAACCAATTTTTAAATTTAAATCCCATGCCTAAAAAATTCAATTTTTAGTGTTATTATGCAAATGTTTTTCTCAGTTTGTTTCTGATCTTCTCTGTTCGTATAATCCTTTTCGAGAGAGGCGGGGGAAGGAAAAGTAGACCATCACCAATAAATCCAGGTAATCAGCGATAGACTCCATAGAAACAAAACTTCCATTATATCTCCGTAAAATCTAGATGACCGAGTCAAGTCTCTGGAAAAAAGCCATCAAGTGACCTACAGCGTGGCTTGTCCAAGTCCGACGTCCAATCTCAGAAGCGTCTCTAATGAATGCTACTCAAGGAAAAATTTTCGAGAATATAGGTCTTTCTTGAGGGAATACAAAAGAGCCATTCGTAATGCAAAACAGAAATCCTAGCGAAATCATTGCGAGTCGATTGAGTCCACGAAGTAGTCGGCACGGCGAAATTCTCGCTAAGGAGTATTCAAATAAAACATTCGTAAAACGAACTGCAATTAAAACTTTCTCACCATTCAAATCCCCAGGGGTGGATGGTATCCCTCCTATTATGCTGTAGAAGACTCATAAATCTTTGGTACGGAACTGAATAAAATCTTCATTGTTGCATTCTTTATAGCCGTTTGACGGAAAACAAGGTTGGCTTTCATTCCAAAATCTGATAGAAGCAGCCACGAAGTGGTCACGGACTTCAGTCCAAGAGTTTTAGCTTACTAATACGGAATTTACAAGTTGCGCATCCACTCTCAGCATGCGTACTCAAAGGGAAGGGCTAATGGGATGGAATCCACCCTCGTTTGGGAAGATCGCGGTGAACGATATATTTGGAAAATTTACATTTATGGTCCGATTTAGCCGATCATAAATGCACTCTGCATTTAAGGAAATTAATGGTCAAACAATCGCCTACGTGGCACTACGGTAGAAATATTTGGACCATTAATTTTACTAAAATGGTTAAAATCGATTTAAAAACGTGGACGCCCGTAATATCGTAATGTTTATCAAATTTCGCCCATTTTCAGTGCCAATCCATCTTGTGTAAAGAGTAATATGTATACCAAATTGAGATATCTCAATATTTACTCGATCTATCGGGTGCACCGGAAGGACCGACAGGCATGGCTCAGAGATGATTGTGAAAAATCCATAGTTGAATTTATAAATAAAGAGCGAAGAGAGTTACATTTTTAGTTTCATAACGCAGACATTGTCTTGCATCATCTGTGCATTTCTTTTTTGACATTTTCTTTGAATTTAATGATTTTTTTTTTTTTTTAATTTAAAACCAAAATAATTTTTGCAAGTTCTTGTACAACAACGAAGTGCTTGGTATGCTTGGTCTCTATTATCGTGAAATTCGAAAGATCTATAAAAGGAATTGCAATTAGAATTGAAACTTTATCAATTTAACTGATTGACTCTGACTTAAATAAATAGCTTGCCTTCTCCCAATTGAGCCTAAGTATTAAAAATGAACATAAAATTATAAGTGTATTTTTTAAGAGAAAAATATTAAATTAAATAGTTAATATAAGTACTCCAAAAATATTTACATATGTATGTACATATAAATGTGACTTTTAGAAGATTAGCTTACCTTACGCATAAATTTCACAGAAACTTCTTTCATTCGGAAATTGTAATTAGGCATGGAGAGATATAAAAAACTGTTTACCTCAAAATATCTAAACTTATCCGGCAGATAAAGAATTCGAACATTATTTGTTTTAACTTCGTTCTCTAAGGTACTAAAAGGAGTAACCCAAATATTGTACATAGTCAAATTTAAAGACTTGCCCAATTTGCCTTCAAATATTTGCAGAAACTACTCTCAAAATTCATCAACCAATTCTTCCTTTTCCTGATATTCGGAATATTCGTGATACCTACTTTTCCTACTTTTTTCCTTTATTATTTTTGGGAAGGTTATAATGTTGTCGACCTTCTCATCCAATTCAGTTATGCTTGCCTCACAGCATAATTAGTATAAAGTTGACAAAATATAAGTGCAAAATTCGAAACGTATGAATTCGACTTGATTTCGAGAACATTTTTTTTTTTTGATTTTCGGAACATGACCGCATAACCAAAAGCAAAACTAAATAAAAATAGCGTTGCATTTTATGCAAATCGTAGCAAAAAGGCTGATGTGGTGTTATAATGCTCTTCGATTTTAAATTGTACAAAAATAGCACAATTGTGGCAACTTTATTATCACTGGCATGACTTAACCGATCTATCTATATCCGTTGCTTTAGACTGTTGCAAGTAGCCGTTATATAAATATAAATTATATAATGACCGATGTGGAAAATGGGAATTTTATTGTACGACTTATTTCCGTACCCTGCTTTAAATACATCACTAAAATTAAAATCTCCATAGTATGGCGTTGCGTATAAGTAACCCCTCACCATTATACCTATCTACACATACCCTGTGGAAAATGAAATTAATTTTGAAGTATTTTAAAATTCCTTTTTTTCAATGACAACTAATTGCCATTCCATTCAACAAACTGATTTATCTAACATGGCGAACTTTTTAATTATTTTACTTATAATTTAAATTCAACAACTTCAAAATGAATTCCTTCCGAATCAGCATGACAGATGAGAAAATAAAAACGAGACTGACTCACGCTGCATTTGTATTAAATTGACTTATTTTTTCCCAACAGGGTGCGCACATGTGTAAATATTTGTTTATGTTATTTTTAATGACGAATAACTGTACTCGTAGCCCGTACTCCATTAAATAAATCCGGAATGATGCTAGGATATATTCTCAACTAACATTACGTATTTTTTTTTGAACGCCTCAGTTCTAGACTGACAACTGCGTGTGAATAGAGATTAGCTAAGAGCAAAAACGTGTAGCCTTTGAGGTTGAGCGAAAAGCAATATTGAATTTTGATATGTACATATGTAGGTGCTGCTGAATATGTATTAGCTTTTAGCCGGTATTTTTTTTTTTTAGATTTTGTTTACTGTTATAGAGTGGAATGGCTATTTGACTCATATGTGATAGTCAAGCCTTAAGAGGATTTAATTCCATGCCATCACATTTTTTTTACTATGATTTAAAGCCCAGACACACTTCAACGTGTGGGTCCACACTTACCATTTCTAATTTATCTTGACAGCTCTTTGTGCACATTTTTAATATATTTAAATTACTTTAAATTTATGATCATGAAAGAAAGCTTCAATATCAATATCAATACTTTTTCCGAACATGTTCAGATTTCTCAAAATCGTTCGATACAGTAAATCACGATATTTTCTTAAATAAACTTTCAGTTTTATTTGCCTATAGTATTTAATTTTGCGAAATGTTTATTGTTTGTGGATTATGTAAATCTGTAGCTGAAAATTCGACATGCACACTATTACTTAAAGTTACAGGCAGATTTATAAAATCTATATTCATGGTTTATACGCTTGAATATTGCAAAGTTTTGTGTAATTTCTTACATCAAAAAGAAAATGCCAATCAATTTTGATTACCAAATAAAGCATATAAAATTGTGCCAAAACAATGCGATTAACGACCTGGGCGTAATCTTTGATTCAAAATTAACCTTTATCCCATACGTCGACTGCATAGCATCAAAACCATTCCCAATGATCGGCTTCATAGGCAGGTCAAACCACAGATTTCTCCGATCCAGTGACACTTAATTCACCTTACGTATCACTCGTGCGAGGGACGACATTAACTGCTTGGTCTGAAAAACCTCTCCGAAAGAACTACCTATCTTTCGAATCTTTTTATATGCAATCTTGTCAATTCAATTATGACTGTGCTTATATATCGACGTTATTTAATCGCTACGCTCATATTTACGAGTTTCGGTACGTTCGCCCTTTTCAAAATATGTACGTAGAACGAATTACTTTTATTACGAACCTATTGCAATTTTTACTAATATACTTCTGATATGATTTTCTATGGGAAAAGGTCAAATAAGTCTTTCGGATTTACAGGATAAATTGTGAAATTTTTGAATACTTTTTAAGCCCATATTTTTTGTTAAAAAAATTGCATATATTTTGTCTGCTCCTCCATCGAGTATATCGACTGAGCAACTACTCAGTGCTGTAGGTCAGCTTTCTGCCTATATACGGAATTAGTTGCGAGGTGAAAATGTCACTAGGATACTATTTTTACATTGCGATATAAAATGATTGAAATTCGAGCATTAAAACTAAAAGATTTTTAAATTTTTTGGACTGAGTATAGTATATCGGCAGGTGAGCTACAAAAATATGAAAGTAAGCTTGGCCCGCCGCTTTTTTCTTATTTTAATGGTACACAATTTTTGTTTGTTGCCAACTCTTGTTATGGGTGCTAGGGGGGGGGGGGGGGGTCAAAGGTATATTTCTTTTTAATTTAAAAAGTTATATTCTGAAAAGATTTTAATGAGTTTTTAAAAAGTAGGGCTCCATAGAAAGGAAATTATTTTGGTATGTTTTGTGTAATAAAAATTGATGGAAAGTATTACATAAAAAAACTTTCGTTTGATACATAAATTGGTATAAAAATACCTAGTAAAAATCGGTATTAGCACAGTTGCTATCGATAACTATTGATAAAATTTTTGTATTGGCTATGCAAAATTTCAGTCAACGTTGAGATCGACACCGTAGTGACACTGGCGACTGGAGGAAAATTTGTAATCATACTTGTTTTTTTTTTTTAGAAATTGTACGTACATAATTAAATTGAATTGTAACAAGTGTTTTTATCTGCATTGATTTAGATTAGCAATGAAAGTTTCAAGCGCAGAAAAATTCGAAACTCTTGTAGCTGGGTTAGAAAAAAGTCCATCCCTAGCAAAGGAGTTTCAAAGGTGAACGGCTCCATCTAACTTGAAACAGCAATGGAAGGCAATCAGCAATAAATTAAATGCCCTTGGGCCCCCTTTAAGAGACAGCGACGGTTGGTAGAAAATAATTATAGGACCCTGTTATGAGTTGCCATTAACTGCAAGATTTGTGTGACAAAGGAGAAACAACAACTTCTCACAAAAACCAGCAACTGTTAACTGTGAGGTGGAAGTCGTTTCCAACACCTATCGCATATGAGCCTTGGCCAAAAAACCGTAAGGTTGCTGCCAGCTCACACTTAAAGGTAGTTTTTTTTTTTTTTAAATTGAAACGAATTTAATTTGTAACCCTTACTTGCTATCTGCCAAACTAAATATAAATTTAAATTTAAATTTTTCTCTTTACTGCAAGTTCTTTTTTGGTTGCTTCATCGCTTGAGCTTGATGTATCAGAAATAAAGAACATTTTCAAGCGAGAAATTTTCAATTAAAGTAATCACACGAGAACTAGTACTAAGATAAAACCCTTTTGCATATAAATTGTAAAATAGCTTATGCAGCAATAAGAAAGATGGTAGATTTTATCGATAAATTGTAGAGGTCGTGTCAATATTTTCAGGCAGTACAAATTCTGCGTCGATGTGATGTCGACATTGATATGATGTCGACTTAAAAATGACGACGATGTTGACGACGCCAACCGAAATAGAGCCGAATATTTCTTGTGCGACCTTCGGACCGCAATATTATAAATTGATGTTCCATGTCGCTGGCATCATGCCCAGGATTATAACCCTCAGTATATGTTATTATCTCTTACAAATAATTTAAAATTCTCACAGTATTAACTATATAAAATTGCATATCAAATTTAAGGTATTTAAATGCTCTATTTATCATTGGTAGTTCTGTATATAGGGATTATTACACGTTTTATTAGTAAAAAAATATTTTTTTTTTGTTGTAAAAATCGGAAATTATTCCCAGTAAAGTTGGAAAATGCTCTAGTTGAAGCCGTAAAATAGTTATTCCACTGTGATATTTTTGTGCCAAAAGGATATTTAAAATATTCAATTGGCTTGCTGACCAAATCGTTGAAGCTTTAATCTATTTTGAAAAAAAAAAAAAATAAAAATTGTGAACACTTTGAGTTTAATCCCTTTGGGACTTGACTGCCGCACGCATGTATACAAAAGTTTGGAAACTAAGTTTTTGTTACGTGAATGGATAATGAACAGTTGGAATAGTTTTATTTTAATGAGCAGTTAGTGAGTTCTTATTTAAGTGGGTGCGTGTTTGAATATGCACGTATGTATGTATATTGCTTTGTTTAATACTGAAAGTTGACATTTCTTAAAAGCTTACGGAAAAAATTAAAGATCATTTCTACCGAAACAATAAAGTTTGTTCAACCCAAACCCATTGCTCGGATTTCGTAAAAAAATTTCGCTTTAAAGCGGTTTACTTGAAAAGTTTTCTCTGGTTGCTATTGTTGTTTGTATGTAGATATGTATGCGTGTGCACTGCAGAATAAATTGTGGTAATATTTCAACATTCAGAGTCATAACCGCTACGAGTAGATATACAATAGTGCTTTTCATAACTATACGACAGTAAGTTAACGGGTGAAGTTTCGACACTTAATTTAATTTGTAATTAGTGTTTAGCTAAGTTTTTACAAAAACATTTCATTGTATAATAAAACCGTATAAATCTAATTTTTTTAACCGCACAGAGCTAAAAAGTTCACCCATAATTAAAGAGATCGACGTCTAAAAAAGCTTGACGATTAAGGAGTGCGAGAGGGAACGAAATCAAAGAAATTTTCGATAGAAAACCTTCTTAATATTTGGTTGAATTTCTTCTCAAGTTAATTAAAAAAGGAAAACGGCTGGAAATAAAAAGATAACTTCTTGTTTATTAATTTTTCTGAAATTTTGTTCAAAAATATGCAATTGTAAAAAAAATCTTCTCGTTTTTATGTTAAAAATCATGTAAAGGAAATTAATAAGGATATCCTCTAATTTTTACTAGTATCTTGTTGAATTTATTAATAAAGAAAACTTTTCATTTTTAAAAGAGCCTTTTTTAATTCAAATACACAAGCACTTTGTGAATAATCTACTTTATATTGTGTTTAGTTTAATATTATGAATATTGTTCTTTAGATTTTTGTATTTTCAAAATTAAAATTTGTGATTCACTTTTTAGTGGAGATTTTCATCTCAGTTTTCAGGTTATCCAAAGATTTTATTGAAAATGTTTTCATCTTAATTCTACGGGGCAACTTCTTAACTTCATTTAAAAATTTTATACTAAAATTAAATTGGCTATAAAACTGCACACTGAATAAACAGTTTAAAATGTTGGTAAAAATTTGTTCAATTTTATTATAATTTGTGCAAAGTTTGAATATTAAATTATACGGTGTTTGTTATAGAATGGAAAAAAAGTAATACAAAATTATAACTTTTCAAATTCAGAAAGTTACAACTCAAGTTCTGAATTTCCATTTAAAAATCAGAATTTTCATTTCAAATTGGGAGAATTTTAGTTAAAATTCAGAATTTCCAATTAAATTTCAGAAAGTTACAATTCAAATTCAGAAATTCGATTTTAAATTCAGAAAACCCCAATTCAAATTCAGAAAGCTACAATTCAAGTTCTCCAAGAAGTTCAATAATTTCCATTTCAAATTCAGAATTTTCATTTCAAATTCAGAAAATTACAATTCAAATTTAGAAAATTACAATTCAAATTCAGAATTTCCTTTTCACATTCAGAATTTTCATTTCAAATTCAAAATTTCCATTTCAAATTCAGATCGATACAATTCCGATTTAAATTTCTTAAATTCTGAATTTGAATGGTAACTATCTGAGTTTGAATTGTACGTTACTGAATTTGAAATGGAAATTCTGAATTAAAATTGCAACTTTCTGAAGTTGAAATAAAAATTCTGAATTTGAATTGCAATTTTCTGATTTCGAAGTGGAAATTCTGAAATTGAAATGGATATTATGAACGTCAACTTTAAGTTTCTGAATTTAAATTGGGGCTTTCTGAATTTAAAATGGAAATTCAGAATTCAAATTGTCACTTTCTGAATTTAAAATGGAAGTTCTGAATTTTAATTGTAATTTTCTCAACTTCAATTGAAATTTTCTGAATTTGAAATGAGAATTCTGAATATGAATTGCAAGTTTCTGAATTAAAACTGAAAGAGGTGTAGTAAGTAACAAATAAATGGTCGAAACTTGTGAAAATGTCTCTGTCCTATAGTTGTGATAAGCGCTGTAGTAGAGGCGAAAGAATTACTAAACAAACAACAGCAACCCAGTGAGTTGATTGTCCTTTCGTGCTATTCAAGATATTTAACCAGATATTGCAACAATTAGCGGTTCATTGGCCGTTAGCAACTAACATAAATATACGACTATGTGTATTCACAATAAATTTGCATGAATTGAGGACATTTGTATGAGTAATGTTTATTTTTTTATGAGAAATGACATTTTCATATTTCAGCTATCTATGTATAGAATTTTTAGATATGAGACAAAATAAATAGTAAGTATTTCGTAGGGCTTGTTTGAAATAATGCGGCAAACCATACCGCCTTTCCCATGTTATTTTTCTTTTCATTGTAGGGTTTGCTAATGGCGTACCATTGTCAATTGTGCACATTAATAAATTGTAATCTCATACTTATCGCAATACGGTCTAAATGGTGCCACTGGTTACTGACATTTATAATAATTCACACTAAAAAATTATAACCAACTATTATCACTAAGTGAACAACGAGTTCAATTGCCTCTATAATGTATGCGTGGAATACGGTAGGAGAGGAATTTAGAGGAAATGCTTTTATTACATTGGGCTATAGTAAGAATGTGGAATGTATAATATTTTGCACGTTTTCTGGATTTAATGCCGACAAATTTCAAGTGAATGCAAATAATAATAGCTTTGTGGAAGAAATTCAGTACTGTTATTTCAAGCTTGAAACAAACGACCAAATGTTACTATTCATGGGCGATAGTCAAGCGCTGAAAGGATCTAAATGTTTCATCTCATCACAATTTTCTTACGGTGGGTTAAAGTTTCAATATGTTAGTCAGCAAGGCAATTGATTTTTGAAGTAAAACTTCTCTAGCGGCATGAGAGTAATTTTTCAACGTATGCAGGGCATGCACTATGTAAGTAAAAAAACTCACGCGTACACCTAATTGCGCGAGCCATAAGAAAGAGTTAGTGTTAGGTTAGGTTAGGCGGAATTCTCTAGAGAGACACACTTGGGTTTATGGCTCATTATGATACAGCGTTGGCGCTGTTGAGTGACCCTTGTTCCCCTAAAACCACTTCGTATTCCTAACGAACCTCGTCAGGTGCCAATTTTGACTGCCCTAAGGTCGCCAATTTCATTAAGGAAATAGCTATCCATAGCTTTAGCTCTTCTTTTAGATAGTGCCGGACAGCGGCAGGGTAGGTGATGTATGCCCTCCTCTCCTCCGCGTCACAAAAACTCCTACAGCAGTCGCAGCGATTAAACAATACCCGGTTAGGACTTCAGCCGTCATCTTAATAACCTGTCTCCGCAGGTTGAGGAGAGATTTCGTTCGTTGGTCACTCTTCGTTGGCCAGAGTACCTTGCCCTTTGGCAAGAGGGCTCAGCCTGCCACCTGTCGTCGGCGATGCTAACAAATTTACTGTCTATCAATAACTAGTATCACTGTCCGGCAGAGGCGTGCCTTGGCGAGCAAGGTCTGTCGCAGTGACCGGGAACCTACACAATATGTGTTGAGAATGTCTCAGCCATTTCGTTAAGAAATTTGCGGCATTCCACAACTAACCTTGATGTTAGCGACATATTCCTTGGGAATTTAATAGCCGCCTTGTTGTCAGTGAAAATATAGATTTCATCACCGGGCATCAAATCATATTGTACCAGCGATGCGGCCTTCCAGGTGGCGATAAGCTCCGTCTGAAAAATACTGCAGTAATCAAATAGCCAGGAGTTGGAAGTTATGCCCAGTTATTCCGAAAATACCCCTCCACGAACTTTTTCCTAACCACATCCGATCTACACTCCTCCCATTCGGGCAGCTGGGTCATTAGTTTGGTTTTGCTCGAGCCGGTCGGAAGCGCGTAGTCGGTTGTCATAGCCAGTTCCATGAGTTCGGCCTTTGTTGCACTATGGCCGATATAAGAATGTGACAATTTCCGAATTGAATTTAGTCTAATGGCGGTGTTGAGTGCAGCGACGTTGAAAAATTAATTGTAATAATGTGTATTGAATACAGTGGTTGTTGTATTTAGAAAACGCTTCTTCAAAAACTAGATTATTTTTTTTAATTTTTTGGGACAGCGACAAAGGGTTGGACTATCAAATAACTCTCGTCGGCATCGAGCTTCTTACAAAGGCTCATTTTCATTTTAAAAAAATATATAAATAATTTTTATATTCTTATTGTGTTTCAAAAACGATACTAAATTTCTACCGCACAAGCAATCACAAATTTCAAAGCGACAGTACTTAGGGAACAAACGATCGATTTGTTTTTCGTTTCTATGAAGCGGGACAATCATTAACGCGATGTCGTTATTTTCTTTAAAGCCCAATTTTCACCCAATTTTTTCGCATGCCGCTGGTGACTTCGCCGCAGTTCGTCGGCAGGCCGTAGAAACGACTCTTCGGGGAACCTCAAAAACAATAGGGGATCCTCTAAGTCTTGCAAATAAATATTTTCTGAATATCTCGACTCATGCACCACCTATACAGCCTATGATCGTGCCTCGGGTCTAAGGAATATTCTATCCAAATTTGGTTGAACTCCTTTCATTGGTTTTTGAACCAAGTTGTAACAAAAAAAAATCGTTACATTAGATAAGAATGAATGAAAAAGTAAAACGAGCGTTACGATTCGCGCAATCTTGCAAAACTTAGAGCATCTCTCTAGTGTGAAATTAAATTTTTTATTTGCAATTTTTTATTGTTACTTAACTTCCGTAGAGAGTTAATTAGATTTAATTCTTAATGTAGCTCAAATTTTTTAATGTTTTTAAAAGAATAAAGGCATAATATTAACTGAAATTATGTACTTAATCTACGTACTTCATTCATTTCTTAATGTAATACCACAATTTTTTCTCATTCAAATAGTCTTTCAAATTTCGTTAACTTACTCAAAGCTTCAGCCTAGAATTTGTATACAGAGTCTCTACTGAGTAGAGTCAGCCTTTCCAATAATTACAGCTATTTATTTTCATCATACCAGTTATGTGAGCTAATTAACAAGAATATATTTGTTATATAATTTTTACTGAAATCTCACTGCGCTTATTATTAGGTTTTTGTTAGCTGTTGGTGATTTGGCTAAAAAAGGTAGTTCCAATAAATCGCCTTAAAAATAAATTGCATGATTACTGCTAGAAAAACGTGAGCTTTGAGTGGGAGCGATGTTTTCATTATTGTCATAATTTTATAGGGAACTAGTGAAACGAAATGTATTTACTTTCTTGTTTTCGTTGAAAAATTTAATTGGCAAGCAGATAAATTCCATGGTTGAAAGAGTTAAAGGTTACAATTTTCTTTTTTGTTTTAATCACATTTACTTATTTTTAGACTGGAACAGGTTTTACGTTAATAATACATTTTTTTATTTAATTTAACAAGTTTTTATTACTTGAGGTCACGGTTTTACTAATTTGGTTAGTTGCACGAATGATTTCAAAATGCAAGCCATGATACAAAAATGAAGCCAGTTCAATTTATATTTTTTTATTAAAAAAAAGAAGATTATTTACATTTCCCAAGACGCAAATATTTTGCACAGCGTTGCCACTTCGATTATTTCTAGTAGAGGCTGATTTCCAATTCTATAAGGGTATTGGGGAATATTTTCAAAATAGGGGCTTTTACTTATTAGATTAATTGATTAATTAAAAAAAACCTGCCAATGAAAATACTTTAAAATTAATTTATGTAAATATTGTTCCTAACACCTTTAAAAAGATAGCCGAATAAGGTCAAAGAGAGGAAGAGAAAAGTTTATGAAGTTAAATATTTTTGCTAGCTTTTCTAAGTTTTTAGTATTTCAAAATTCGAAATTTCAAAATTTTTTAAGAAAAATTTGTATTTAGATTCATCTACGTTTTTACAATGAAAAATGTTTTCTACACATAGTTAATATTTATATTTTAACATACACAAATTTTTATTTTCATTTTATACAAACAAAATTATTCCTTGAAAGCTTCTTTCATTTCTTTTGTTTGTCGATATCCAATTTGGTTTTGCTTTATCTTATTATTAAAATACTGAATCCAAAAAAAGTCCTATCCAAAAAACAGCGGTTTAGAATGTTTCCATCCAAAATTAACGTTTACATTGTTTTAATTAAAAACAGGTATAGAGCTTCAAGCTGCTTGAAATTCTCGCCAACTTGAAGCAAGCGAGATATCGCTCGTGAAGACCGTCAAAAGTAGGAAGTATGCTGATCCGTAAGCGAGGTCTGGCTTGCTTTCAATTGCTATTTTTGTAGTTTGACAGCAATTTCTCACTTTATAGCATTTTTAGTTGTGGCAACATCATCTATCCTAGCGTCCTCTCGCCCAAAGTAGCGCGATAAATTGACGACCTCTCGACAAAACTCTCTTGATTGCGAGCAAAAAAAAAGCAGCAAGCAAACGAGAATTTGAAACAAGTGTAGACCGCCCGTAAAAGTCTTTAACTATTGGCGTATGCTGATGGCATCGACATCATCCGCCACAACAGCTGATCCGTTAGTTTTGCCATTTCCAAGCGGAAAAAAGAGCGAAGCGAATGGGGCTATAGTTGAACGAGGGCACAAAGACCACCCTATACACTACCAAAAAAAAAATTGCTTTGCTTATTTATATTAAATATGAGAAGAGTTGAAATAATTTAATCGCTCCAAGTTCAGAATAAACAAAACCGCTCAAAAATATAATATTTGTTTCTGAGTCTAAAATCTTGTTTACATTATAACGTAAATTACTTATTTTCGTCCAAATTATTTCGCATAAACCAAAGGCGTTCACACGTGTCATGCCGAATTTATCTGTACAGCTTTTCGTGTACACTTTAAATATATATAAATTTTAGTCACATAAATAAATTTTTCGGCCAATTTATTTGTATCAACAATAATTTTTATCGGCCTTTTTAATATGAAAAAATATAAAAAAACTTCTGCTATTGTAGTTTTTCTGTAATTGCTCCTGATAAAAATGGCATTGAGCTCATAAAAATTATTACGGATTTAAGTTTTATTATTTAAATAAAGGATTACTCAAAAGGCTTTGCGACGAACGCAATTACTGTATGCAATAAAAATCTCGTATCAAGGTGTTTCTGGTCGAACTCCTGCGAAACGGCTAAACCTATTTTTATTAAATTTTGCATGTACATATATTTGGTAGGTATGATAATAGGTCGTAAAGTATATTTTATGCTTAGGAGAGGGTTGCCATCTGTTTGAAAAGTCAAATTAAATGAAAATATACACAAGTTATATGAAATATTTAAAATATGGATGCCAAGTGGTTTGTTGTCAGAAAAAAAGTTCATAACTAACTTTGAAGAGGGTTGTCACCTGTTTGAAATGTCGATTTTACTTAAATAATACACAAGTTATATGGAATATTCAAATATGGGTATTAAAGGTTCATCTCGGCGAGGCGAAAGATAATATATATATTTTGGAGCGAGATGAAATGTTAAATTTTATTTATTTATTGACAAAAGTATTTGAAATATTAAAACATTAGTACCAAACGGTTCTATGTACGGCGGGCATGTATGTACATAATGCGCACATACATTGAAAGACAAATTTAATAGTATGGCATTTTTTTCGTTTTGTACAAATTTCGCTTACGGCAATGCCAATATTGCAGACGAAGGAAAAAACGCAGCGCAGGCATTAAGTATTTATGTACGTATATAACTGTTATGCGAATGGAGAAAACGCTATAAATAAATTGATCAATTGTACAAGTGTACCAGTAAATTTATAGATAACTGTAAAGATTTACAAAAAAAAAATATTGTTGTTTTTGTTGCTGTTATGCACCATACATACGAATTGTGTGATTATGTAGCCGCCCATCGCCGCCAATGTTTACAGTTAAATAATGCGACAATATCCGAATATAAACAGCATTTGGGATTTAAGCAATAAAATAAATTTCATTAAACTTGAAAAAATCGTAGTGTTGCTTTCATTCTCAGTTCATTGCGTTTCCTTATACCGATACAGCATTAAAAAAAAAACTCTGTAAAATATTCATATTTATGATTCTGTGGCAAGAAGGAAATTTTAATATTTGCATATTTAATCTGAACAATATAGGTGTAACTTAGTATGAATAGGAAATGTCACTATGTCCAGGGACCCATGTCACAGGCCATTATGACAATTATCTCTGCCTTAAAATCGCTACAGTGGTCCGGTAAGCAAAACCTGAGGTCCAGCGCTAATTCGACCGAATCCCGCTGCCCACTCTTTCGCTGAGTTTGAGACCATCTGTAAAGACAGCCATCGACGCTGGGTCTAAGTCAATGGCATCTTCCCATTGATTCCTCTCTGGGATTCTTATGGAGAATTTATTGTCCATGCAGAGTAGAGTAGTAAAATAATATATATGGTCCTTAGAGTATTCGGAAGAGCTTCCAGGACTTTTACATGCCCGTACGTAGCTCTTTCCACGTCTGGATCAGGATAAGCCTGGCGACACTACAACCTGCCAGAAATTTACCATATAGATCCACAGGTGGAAGATTTAAAATTACTGACAAAGATTTATTAGGTGTAGAGGGTAGCGCTCCCGTGACCAGCATGGAAGCTGGGCGCTGTACCCGCTCCATCTTGACTTTTGACGCCGTAGAAATGATTAGGTCTTATCACCGCCGTGTACATCCAGTGTAGTATGTTTTGTTTTATTTCCCATTTTTCTTCCTATAGATGCCTTGCTAGCGTACAAGGCGGTGTTGGCCTTCCTGGAACGGTCTTCGATGTTCCGTTTTATTCAAGCTTCCTGTCTAGAATAACTTCAAGGTCCTTGCCTTCGGCTAAGAGAGTGAGTTGGTTTGAAAGGATGAATTTTATATTTCTAGTGAAGACTACCATCTCATCGCTTAAGGGCCTAAATTTGCTACTAATCTGCAGCAAAAAAAGTTTCTAAAAAATCCGATTGAAAGGAATGAAAATTTGACGAAATTTGTTTGTAGTTTGGAAATTTAGTTTATATGCTTTTTGTCAGAAATTAACCAAAGCAATTGCTTCTCGAGCAATATCAAGAAATCTAAGATTCGAATATTGATTGATCTGGCTGCTTGGCTCTCTGCATACATGTATTGCGGGTTACGATAATATAATAATAATAATAATTTGGCGCTTACAGCATAGCCTGATGTTTGGCCGAATTTTTCCTTTACGCGCACACATGCTACCCTAGTGCAAAATTAATGCAAGTAATTCAGTTATCTTATCGAATTGAATATTGAGAGGCTCATGAGCAATCTCGAGAAATCGATGGCTCTGCTACCATATTTGTGCATATTAAAATGTTGAGTTCATGGCTATTACCGTCTACCGTCTGTAGTTATTGTGGCAGATGGTAGTGCAAATTATCTGGTGTACTCATTTAAGGTCGACTAAAAAGAAAGTAGTTCCAAAGAAGATGATTTCCATACTTAGAAATGAATTGATATTCACGAAACTCTGACCTATTTTCTCAACTAGGGTAGTACTTTTTTATCTTCTTGGTTACCACCAGAGATCCAGAATAATAATTATTTAACCATTGAGTTTTAAAAAAGTTATTCTAATTTCTATAAGAATTATACAAGTCTTTTGATAATAATTATGAGTCATACAAATTTCTTAAGTTATCGATATTTATTATTTCGAAACTTTTATTATAAACGGCTTTTCATAATAATTATGAGTGAGATCAATTTTTTAAATCAACAAAAACTATTATTTCCATAACAATTATCAGCGAGATCAATTTTTTTACGTCGTTCAAAGACTTTTATTTCGAGACTTATTTTAAAAAAGTCTTTAAATAATAATTATGACTAAGACAACTTTTTTTAAGTTATGAAAGAAAGGATTGAAGACGACCCCTGCTCTTGACGCTCCATCGAGGCAGCCACAGCAGACATCGCGGAAAAATGTTGAAAAACTTGTAGTGGAAGATGCAGATCTAAGTTGTATGCATTAGTTGTAGCATCAGATACCATCATTTAGCGAATTCTACTTGATAATTTTGGTATGACAAAAGTCCCAGAATGCTCACAGCGTGTCAGAAAAAGGAACGCTAAAAGCAAAGTTGCATTGGCTGATTTGCATTGACATGAATTCGAATCGCTAGTTCACTTATCCTACGCCAGACCTGGCACCCAGTGGCTTTTATCTTTTTCGAAATTTAAAACAAAAGTTGAAAGACTTTTTACGTTGTATTTCATGCTTTGCAATTTACATACTTCAAATACAGATGTCCCACATTTCAACACGTGTAGGATTGTGTTTCGAATTTATCTACAATGAGTGGTAAAGGCGAGGCTGGCAGCGAGCGAATTGTCGAGGCACGTGTCGAGGCGGACGCCCCAGAGAGGTGTTCTTTCCCTACTTCTGTGAAACCTAACCCTACGCTTCTGCGAGAAATGGATTGGAGCTGATGCAGCGAACGCTTTGATAAACTAGTCCAGAAGTGATCCCGAGCTAGTCATGAAATTATTTCGCCGTTGTCCCGAATAAGTCCCGAAATTATCCTAAAAAGCTCCGTCCTTCAAGAATTAAAATTTTTTTCCTTTCTTCTAGCTGATATTTATTATGAAAGATTTTTATGACATAAGCCCCAAAATAAAAGTTTGAATACTTAAAATAAAAAATTGTATCTTACTATAATAATTACCAATAAACTTTTATTATTTTTTCTTATAGTAGTTATGTCTCTGTTTACTCCCCATTTTTTTAGATACACAAAAGCATTTAATCTGTCACATTGTCACACCCAAGAGAGGGGAGGTTAGACTTCAAACCCCTACCAAAATCTTAAAACTGTAGTACTTGAAATTAATTTACTTTTTTTTTGTAATTAAATTAGCCTTCCTCACTGTAAGCTACTAAACTTCGAGTGTTTGTTTTCATAACAATCTTTTTGCTTTGCATGGTTTCCATTTTTGCAAATGCCATCCCAGATTGAATTTTTTTCCACAGTGTTATATGCAGATGTGTCACAGAAGACAAATTTTTTGTTTTTTCGCAATGTAATATTTTTCCAAAAATGGATATAAAAACGTACTCTAAGCGTTATTGTTTTACTATCGTTTTTCACAAACAAAACAAACAAACAAATGAAATGACAATATTGCAACCGAATTTGTATACATTTTTGGCATAATCTATCAAATAAGAAGATCAATGAAATTTCTGTATCTACTGTAATGTAACGTGCACATGTAGGAGTAGCTTGTGTATAATAAATATGAACTGCAAGCGTTGCTATGGTCTACACGTACTATGCATACCAAATACATTGGCAACATGTCGCTTAAGCCATTTTGTAAATCTACACTAAGGTTTACAATTAAGCTCTTGATGACTACATAAAATCCTTGCTCCAAACTTTTTTGAATTGCATGTCATTTTCCGTATTGACCAGCAATCAGGGAGCAGCAATATGAATACAAATAAAACATCATTTCTATTGTTATAAGGTATTAAATTCTTAAAAATACAAACAGACACCATTCAAAATATCAGAATTTTTCATTTAATTTGGTACGAAAATATGGACACGTGGCAAATAAAAAGTACATATGTACATACATACATATATATATTGGAAACTCATTCTCACATTTTTTATTATTTCATTCCTGCATTCATGTAGTCTAAAAAATATATTTTACTTTGTAAAAGCACTGCCAAGTCTCTGGGAATTATACAAAAATTAATACAGGGTGGGCCAAAAGAAACCAAGGGGTGTAAGAGTTTAATAAATTTTTCGTTTATTAATTTTTTTTTATTTTATTTACTTTATTAAAACCCGCAGATCATCGGCAACGTCTAAATTTTGCAGTTAAATTTCAAGAGTTGGCCAGAAATGAAATCAACTTTATTAAAAATTTGATTATGAGTGATGAAGCTCATTTTCATTTGAATGGCTTTGTTAATAAGCAGAACTGTATGTTCTGGGGCTCTCAAAATCCAAGAGCCATTCATCAACGCCAATTGCACCCCATCAGGTATACAGTATGGTGTGGGATCACATCTGAAAATGTCATTGGGCCTTACTTCTTCGAGAATGAAGATGGAAGTGCTGTAACCGTAAATGGAGAGCGGTATCGGTTTATGATAGAACATTTTTTACATCCTGCTCTTGAAAACAGACCTGGTATGTGGTTTCAGCAGGACGGAGCCACTGCCCATACTGCTCGAGACACAATGGCACTTTAAAGTCAAATTTTTGGAGGGCGAATAATTTCCAGAAATTCGGAAATTATTTGGCCAGCGCGATCGCCAGATTTGACAGCACCCGACTATTTTCTTTGGGGTTATTTGAAGGAGCCACGCAGGTATCCCAGGTAATGAACACGCCGACCGAGCTGCTAATTCGGCGTTGAAATCATGCCTCTATCTGCACATGCCGTTTGGGGAAAAACCGCTCAAAAATATTTTCTCAAATGCGTTAAAATTACATTTCGAGAACAAATGGTTTAACTATCAACACCAATATAAGGAAATAAACCCTTAAGGCCATGGAATCATTCTGCCAACAAACACAACAACATGAATGAATAAATGCTTTATCCGCCATATCTTATCTAGATGCCCTGCGCTATCTTCCGTACGTGCCCAATTCTTTCCTGATACCGATCCTTTAAATATTCTCTCATGCTCTACAGAAACTAATGTAAAAACTATTTTTACCTTCTTAAAAAATTTAAATATTGCACATTTATTATAATTTTATTTTCACATACTGACTAAGCCGATAGCCTTGGTAGCTAGTGCTATAATATGCATTAATCTATAATTTTAATTGTAATTAATAAATAAATAATAATAATAATAATAATTTCCCTTTTGTATATTATATAATCTGAAAGAAAAAATAAAAACAATTAATAAACGAAAAAGTTATTAAACTCTTACACCCCTTGGTTTCTTTTGGCTCACCCTGTATTATAAAATGTCAATTTAGCCATGTCCTTCTGAATGTTAGTGGCCAATGACGAAAGGCAAATGAAAAACTATATGTACATCGATATATGCATATCGATATTTACAAGCAATATCGCTTTATGCGTACCCGGCGTACTTTGTTACGCCTCCAAAAGTACAACGTATTAAATTTAATGTTTCAGTTCACAAAGGAACAAATTATTTAAAAAAACGTCGGTGCAATATAGAAAGGTATAAATTAGGGTGCCACACCAAAATCAGTTGCGGGGGTTTTACCGTTATTTATAAATTTATTATGTATTCAGATTTCCATTAAAATATTTCGAAAAATATGAAGATTTGCATCAGCTGAACTCATAAAGGCTTTGAAATATCGAATTTGATACTCGAAAGAAGATATCGATTATCGATACTTCGATATTAAAAATACACTGTTAGTTATCCCCTATTTAATAAAAAAATATGTATCATTATATCGATATGTTTGTCCAAGCCTGGCATTTAAGACATCGAATAAAATTAAATAGGCCAAATGTATTTTTAGAATATGCTTCACTCGAACGGGATTCCGTCTACCGTTATAATTTCGATTGTAACTGAAAATAACTTAATAATTTCACAAAATGGTACACATTTTATTTAATATATTTTAATATTAGTTTTTAATTTTTTCTATTTTCATCAACAATAATTTTTGAGCTCAAGTCCAGTTTTTTTTTTATTTGGGAAATATTGGAAAAAGGCAAAGCGGTAGAAGTTATAGCTTCTTTTCCGTAGATCGCCCCTTTTCCACATCAAATTTCTTTTTCGACTTTTCAATAAATAACCCACAATAAATTCTAACAATAATAAATATACCAAAAACACCCACACATTCATGGCATAACGGCAGGCTGTCGTACTCGAATTGTGCTTGGAAACAGAAAGTTGGAAAAATCGATGCTTGGCTGAAATTTAAAGGAAATATCAGGAACATCAATAAAGGATGAAACACTTATTGAAATCACCTAAAACACCTGCTCACTATACGAAAATACTATGACTTGTCGATCACTAATTACATTAAAATAATTAATTTTTTACAATATTTAAAATGCTTTTCACGCTAAGATTTTTTTTTTTTTTAATTTTTTATAAGACTTTAGTTTTTAATATATGTATATAATAAAAATATATACGTGTGATTCCATATCAGATTTGCAGTCGATGCAGCAAATTTCGATGAGTTGTTTTTTGATGCATTTTGTCAATAATAAATTTACACCTATTTTTTCTTATTTCGCTCAAAAGCATTTTTTTTGTAGAATTATGACGACGAGTTGACGAGCATGACCAGTTCCTGGGACCGATCGCGCAGACCGTATATGAGGTTCCTTTAAATTCTATACCTCAAAATCTACTTCTGATACCATCGTAATATTTTAATATGTTTTCCGGAAGACTTTTGAGAATTCATTGTGATGAAAAAAAATGAAATAAGCCCAAATTTCAGAAGAAACAATTTGTTGTCTTATAAAGTATAAATTCCTTTGGTGGTGAACAAAAAATCAAATTATTACTTTAGGTTTTCGAATTATTTGAGCTGTAAAACGCCACTGACATTGAAAAAAGGCAGTTCATCAAAAATTTGTAAAATTAAAATTCCGCCAAAAAAGTTTTTTGAGCGAAGTAAAAAAATACGCGCCAGTTTATTTTTGATAAAAAGCATAACAAATACATCATCGAAATTTGCAACATTGACTGCAAATCTGATATGGAATCACCCATACATTACACTATATAGCACTCGTCTGGGGATTGGCTCAAACCAGTTTTTTTTTAGTTTGCACAAAAAGGGTTACATCGCTTTCAAATGACAGGAAAAGTCTGGCCACACACATGGCTTTCATTTTGAGTTGTTTATATACATATAATAATTTAAATTAGTTTCTTAGCGAAGGTCTAATCTCGCACGTCCAAGGCCCATAACTCGTTTTCGGAGATCAACTGCGAAAAGCGGAGACATTTCTTTTCTACTTATGACTGACTCAATCTAAAAAAAAAAATCGTTTGATACTATCCCCAGAAAGGTTGTTTTTGTCGTAGGGTGTTATAATTGTAAACTTTGTATACAATTTAGAAAATTTCAAGAAATGCTCATACAAATTTTCAACTTTTTGATTTGAATTTTGCGAAAATTGTTGTCTATATAAATAGTTTTGTAGCTTATCTAATTTGAGCATAAAAAATATGCAAATATGCAATTGCAAAAAATTCTAGTAGAATTTTAACAATTTTTTTTTAAAGTTTGGCGTTGTGCTCTTTGTACCATAAAATGATTGAATATTATATGAATCCCTTTGATTTTGAATAATTTTTTCGTGCTAGCGCTCCTGAACATTTTCTCCCACATGAACTGTATGCGTTAATTAAAATTCCAATTTTTTTTTCAAAAATTGAAATCTTCATTTTATAGTACCAAAATTGAATGAGCTCAAAAACTGTGTACCCAAAAAATTTTCTAAAAATTCTAGAAAAATTAAAAATTCTACGAATATTTTGCAAATTTTTATATATTTTCTACAAAGGTTGAACTTTTGATTTATAACGTAGGCTTTTTGTTATAGAGCGAACGAATATATTTTTGCAGGTACAAAATTAACGAACGCAATTAGCAAAAGGATTAAATGATCTTGATTGATATTACAAAACAATTTGCTTTACAAGTGCGATTCTTTATTTATTTTGTTTCTTCTGTATGGAAATATTGCGAGCATTAAGCTCTTCGGCTTTTTGAATGAAGCTTTTTAATATTTACTGATGCAAAAATTTTATTCACACTACGTATGCATCGTAACGGTTACTGGTATGATAACAATACCTACCCCACTACCTTCAACGAACGTATCGAAAGAAATTCAATAAAATTTAACATTTTTTATGCTACAATTAGACTACTAAAAAAAGTATTAAAAATTAACAGCGACAAAAGCAAATCATTAGCTTGACGAAAGCAAAATTCAAATGAAAGCGTCGTCAATCAAATAAGACAAATGATAAATCAAAAGTGAATAAAAAGAAAAAGCGTTATGCCACCGTAATTGGCTAATTAGAACGCAAATGAATTTAACGTGCAGGTATACCTATAATTTTATGAGTTAACGACAAACCATGACAATGTGTGTGTGAAACCAAATACATACATACATACATACACATATCGTTGTGAGTTTGCTTGTGTACTAAAAATATATGAGTTTTTTGTTTTTAATACTCGTAGCTATGCGAACATTTCATATGACAATTGGCAAGTGTGAAAGTTAGCTAAGAACGTGCGCATTGCTGCGAATGAGGAAGCGTGTAAATATTCGCGATTGTGGATTTACATACCTTTATTGCATACTACACATGATTCAAATGCGTACATATGTGTAAATAATTTTTTATAATTTTTTTTTTTGAATTTTTGAATTTATTTTTTTTTAAATGCACATGCGTGCGCGTAGCGCCAATTAATTTGAAACGACAAGTGAAATTTTTCCAATACATTTCGACACATAGGAATTCAATGTCGAATTTAATGCCAGTAGTAAAAACAAAACAAAAAAATAATGCAATTAACACATGCACGCCATATTAAATCTAAAGTTGAAGCAAATTAGAAAAAAAAATTATTCAAAATTCACAGCTGGTGAAATTTGTTATTGTATGTAAAAATGGCAATTGTAAGCGAAATTTGTTGTTGTTGTTGTATTTGTGAGCTTCAATGAAATTCATTTAGAGGGATGAAAAAATCTAAAGAAAAAAAAACGGAAAATAAAGAAAAAATAAATTATGTTTATTATAGCATTAAATGCTACAGAAGTGCTGAGTCGGGCTTGAGAAATACTTAAAATACGAAAACACTGATTTGAATTTATTATGCTCATTTATTTTGTTAAAAGGGGTTGGATAAATTTGCATGAATAATGGCGGATGGTAATTGGAGAAAGGGTGAATGCCTTATTTTAGGCGCTTTGCCTATAGCGATTTCTAAAAGTAATTTGTTTCGCCAATTTTCCGCTGCGCGCCAAAGCGATTGAATAGCGCGTAATCAACTAGACGCACATATGCAACATTCCGCAAATTCATTGTACCCTAAAAATTCCTGAATTGTGCGAGCCTACATTGGGCCGCCGTTCCATCAACTCTCCACGCTAACAATTGCAAGCCTCCATTTTATATTGGTTGTTTTTCAAGTTAAATACCAATTTCAGTTTTCGGAAATTTTTCGATTTCGCAAATTCCTGAATTGGGCGACCCTACAATATACCGACGTCCCACCCTAACAATTTAAATTAAATAATAACGCCGACGTCCCACCCTAACAATTTAAATTAAATAATAACGCCAGTTTTTGAAAATTTTTCGGTTTCATAATTTCTTAAATTTTGCATGTGTTTTTCTTTGACATGTTTTTTACAATTTTCTGCATTTTTTAACAGCATTACATAAATAACAATTTGATAAATATGTAATAGTATAAATAAATAAATAAATAAATTACTAACAATTAACGAAATTATGCTTATTTGGTAGAAGTTGTAGAATTCGTTGCTATTACGTGCCGAGCTGCCGCCTTTTGTTTTTGTTGCCTATCGATGCCTTTGAGGGTGAAATTAGGTAGGTTCACAACAATTTCACCACCCAGAACACTCATACGCCCTGTATTTAAATATTTATGTAGCTGTACTGTGACAAACTAATTTCCAACTTTTTCCGATCATGATAAATTGTTGGTAAATGTCAGCCATACAAAATACCGTTATTAGTACCGTTATTAATAGTATTGCTGACTGCGAATAAATTTCGTGACCGCCCAGTAACCTTTTGACACACGCACGCACACACGAACTTTTTGTTGACAATGAGGGTCGTAATGCGGACATGATTGATTTTGGCTTTCTTTTCGCTTCTGTTACCTTTTTTATTTTTGTTCAGAATATTTTTCATCTTTTCCAGCTTCTCTCCTTACGGTACGCATAATATATAGTACTTAAAAATAGTCCAGTAGAAATTTTTATGCATAAGCTTTGTAGGCCATATTTTGTGCTTCCTCGTTTTGTTGACGTGCGGGTTCGACAATGGCAGCAGGCAGAGCCACAGATCGGCCATCCCATGGACCGTGGGCGGTGATATGCGCAGTATGGTGTTCAGCGGCAAGCTAGAAATGTAGAGAGAGGGGGAGTGGAGAGGTAGAAAAATTGTAAATGTTTTTTTTTGTTGTAAATTTGCTCAGTTTCGTTTTGCTATGCTGTATACAAAAAAATATCCCTATCACGTATCTCGATGTTGAATCGCTTTTGCGTGGTAGCATTAAATATCGAGTCACCAAGTGGGTAGCCTATTTGCAGGCTGAGGTTCAAAAATAAATTTGTGGGCGCTTTTGAATTCAGTTTTCATTACAGGTAGTACCAAAAAATATACTACAGTTAGTTTATAAAAAGATTCGAGACGCAAATGCGAGATACATGATATGGCGGTGGGGTGTTTTAAAACCATATTTTTTTGTATTCAGCATTTTTCTTAAGCGTAATTGTCCAGAGGAGCGAAAATAGATACATATGTGCATATTTATTATATTCGTAAAAATGAATGGAGCGAAAAAATACTAGTTTTTCTTCAAAACTAAGCTTAATAACACGAAGGACGATTAGAGAATGCGGGAAAGGGTGTTGGGTAACAACAGTCACTAAAGTATTTTTTTACTAGTTTTGTTATAGTTACTAAATTTCGGTTTTTTTATTTGAATTTTGTGAATATTTTCTAATTGAGGCTACTTTTGTTTTGGGGATAAATTTAATTGAAATAAAATTTAAAAAAAAATGAAATAAATTCGGTTTAAAAAATACATGGTTGTTGAATTCCACACCAACACCAAAGGGAGCAAGCATATGGTTGCATATGGAAAGGCACCAAAAAAAGCAGAGTAGAGTTGTGTGTGTAAAAATTGGGGTGGGGAAATGCTGCAAGGGACCTACACTTTGCTCTCTTTTCTCTCTTTTCACAATGGCCAATTTCGGTTTTAGCGCTTCTGCTGGTACTTCGGGCATTGAGATGACTAATGCTACCGAGGTGTTCTGGTGAAGTAAATGGAGACAAAAAAAAATTGAAAATTAAAAGAGAGAATTTTAAACTTATGTGAAGAAAATTGGTTTAAAAAATAATGCGTTATACTCAACTGTTACAAACATAAACCGAGGCTTATTTACAAAGTCTATGACAAAATTTGTATTTACAAATATCTACCTAAACTAGAAGAAACTTAAATCATGTTGAAAATATACACGCTAAGATTATTGTTAGCTTCATAGGCATAGTTACGGAGCAAACGATTAACAAACCAAATCTAGAATACCATGAAGAATTTTTTAATTTTTAGCCGAAAGCTCTTGCGAAAATGCGACAGAAAATCTTTGGAAAATACTTCTTTGAATGTTAAGCTGACTTGGACTCTGCTAGTGTTCTCAGGTTTTAACACTCAATTAAGATTATGCAATAATTTAATATTAACTAGGGAAAGGTTAAACAGGATGGAAATACGAGTGCTGCAAGCGGTCTAAGTGTGTCTCTTCACAGCATTGGTGAAGAGTGGTAGCCACCTCAAGCTAACCTGACCGGGGTACAAAAATGTATAATCCAAATATATTGCTCTAAGCATTTTCGCGTGATATTAACCTTCGTGTGCGAACACAGAAAAATATTTTGAAGGGGGGTTTTAATAATAATTTAATAATAAAAAAAGAACTAACTCCAAGAAAATATTACAGTTTTAAGATTTTGGCAAGGGTATGAACCCTCCATCATAAAAAAGTTATTTTCGATTTCAAGCAACGCGATTAGGGTTTCAATTTTAAAGATTCTCAATAAAAGCTTTAAAATTTAGAAAAAAAACTGAGGAGCAAATATTAATGCTCAGAAAATTAGTGAAAGCTTCACTTTTTAGATTTTCGGACTTTAAACCAGAAAACAAAAAAAAAGAAGGAAATATAAAAAAAAACCAAAAACTAACTAATAAAGGAACCATAATATGAAATATATGTAATGGATTTAGTCTTATACGAAATCTAGAAGCATTAATTGAACTGCCGTTTTGGAATTAATAAAAAATAAAAATACTATAGGTGTCAAAATGTATAATAAATCCAGTCATAAAATTTAAAATTTAAAAGTTATTTTGTTGGATTGAAGAGAAAGTTAATTCAATTTGAAGAAATAGAGCAATTTTGTATTTTTGAAGTTTTATGACTTTACGACTTCTTTATTTCTTTTGTTTTTTTTTATTTGATTCCGTACTCAACGTGAAGATTATTAGTCAATTTGACATTCAAATGTTTGGGAGTAGGGATTTTCTTAGGTTTCTCAGATGCTCTACAAGGTCTTCACTAAACTTAGCATTCATGAAATAAAAAAGAAGTACTTGGAGCTAATGCTCGCGTGGATGTATGTAATAAACAACCGAGATTTGATATTCCTACAACTACCAGCTCCGGTTAAAGTATTTAAGATTTCAGAGAAGTTCGCTTCTATACAGAGATTTCAAAAGGATTTTTGTGTAGAGATATGATAGGTATCCTGACCATCCAGATGAGGTTTTGCAATTCTCAATTATGTCTACTATAGAGCCTCATGAAGGGTTATCCAATCAATCTAACCTAACCTAACCTAACTTAATCTAACTTTCTGAGAGTTGGAAAATAAGAGGAATTCGCTATGGTGTCTTGTGGTTTAAGATAAATTATTACGTGGCACTTCTTTAAAATTATCCGAAAGCCTTCTCTTCGAACTTCTTAATGCATGCAGACAAAATAAGTCATTAGTTTTCTGGTTCTAAACTGGAGGCTCTAACAAAACTTCGAACAATATTTCCTATCGTAAAATATTTATTTAAATATATACCAGTCTAAAGACGGGCGGTGACCGAAAGTTATCAATCACTTATTGGGTAACTTTGCAAGTTTTCATTTCTAATTTGTTTGCTGCCACTCGCCGTTTTTAAAGTATCTAATAATGAAAGCGTTCTTTTTTCACCCATCAAAGTCATGATAGAAGTTGTGAATTTTAATTAGTTTTTGAGTCGTTAAGTATCTTCATTTTATGGCTTATACCCGTAGAAATTGTTTGAATACTGTTGTAGTTGAATAGAGTAGGGTTTGTCATAACGACCAACACAGGGAAGCAGACGAGTTAAATGGCTAGGGCATCTATTCAGTGCAAAGAACTACTGCTTGGTGGTTTTGATACCAGAAAAAGTCTGTAAAAGTTACTTTATAGAGCAAGAGCTATGCATGTGAATCTAGAATAATAGGTAATGCTATTGGAGTTGTACGTTTTTCTTAGGATTAATTGAAATTCATTCAAAGCGCGCTGAGATCATAAGCTCAATGAATTGAACTGTAAAAACCAAGTACAGAACTAAAAACGATAAACGAAAATGAGTTTTCAGGAATATGAGGTAATATTGTATTTACAAACACACGCAATTTGGGAATATTTATATGCTAGATGTTTTTTGTTTTTTGGAGAGTGTTGAAAAAGGGTTGACGGGGTAGTTTTACAAAAACAACTTACCCAAAACAAATTTTCTTACAAAAATACTTTCTGTCCACTAATGGCTTGCGCACGTTTTTGCTACAACTTTCTTTTTCTTTCTTTTTTTTTTTTTTGATAAATTTGTAAATATTTTAAGGGGTTTGCTCTGATTTGAAAGCATTGCATTCTGCCTATGCAATTAACATCCCACGACAGCCTAGAAGCGTTGCAAAGAAGAAAAAAATAGATTATATGATTAGGCTTACCTTCTTGCACAATTGGAAAATGGCCAAACCAACCGACACAATGAACGAGAAGAAGCCCAACGCCAGCGCATTGAATGCCTTTATCTTCAGTATACCAATGGCCATTGGGATAACGGTTAATGCTTTCAGCAGAATCAGCACCATCAATGGCATAATGATTTTACGTAAACGACGTTTCTTGCCTAAATAATTCGTAGTAGCAGTAGCAGAGAGAGAGAGAAAGAAAGAGAAATTAATTATTTAGATTTTTTCATTTTGTTTGTTCCGGTGTTAAGTGTAGACAAAAATTGCATGCAAATACAAACACACACCCTTCTTGAAGAAGTTCCCCTTCTTACCCTTGCCCTCAACCACACCATCACCGGCCAATTTCACATTAAGGCTCAACTCATCGTTGACCAAATTGCGTGAAGAGACGGTGACTTTGGCATCACCCAGAGGCAAGTCCATGGTAATATCGTGTCCCTGTAGATAATCACCGATAGCATCGAATAAATCGCGTTCTTCGTCATTGGAGCGTGCGCTGTTCGCTTCAGCGGCTGCCGGCTGATAGCCATTCGAGTGGACGGCCACATCGTTGAACTGTGTGTGTGGGTGGGGAAGTGAAATAGATTAAATGATATGTAGAAATTTTGTGTAAGAAAAAGATAATTGCTTGGGAAAATGAGCACATTTTTTTTTATTGAAGAGCAAAAGGGAAACCATAAGTACTTCATATCACTAACTTTGGATCCATTAAGACCATTCCTTTAAACATTCACCAAAAAAAAATACACCCATTACTACTTTCCCAAATGTAATTTTTTTTAATAAATAAATGGAATCGGCTAAAAAACTGCATACTCAAAAATTACAGATTACGATGACTGAACATTTTATTAAATTTTTAAAATTTAAATAAATATTTAGAATTTCATTAAATTTTTAGAATTTTGTTAAATTTTTAAAATTTTAATAAATTTTTATAAAAGTTTAAAATTTTGTTCAATTTTTAAAAATTATATAAATATTGAAAAAAAGTTTGAAGTTCGGATTTATAAAATTAAGAATAAAGAAATCACAAATAGCTCCAATTAATATATATATGTATAACTAGTCACCATACATGATTTTCGATGGCGTGATTTATAACTAACTTTCTTGAGCTATCAATATCGATTGTTTTAATTTTGTTTTTTTTTTGTTCAAAATTCTATTACAATTACTAATTATTTTTGACTTACTCTTTCACCATAGCAAATTTCATAAGATCACTGGTCACAGTATACTCGAAACTCACCTCACTACTATTCCCAATAAACAATATAGCACTTTCTAAACATATTACCTACTCACTTCCACTTTAAAATGATTTAATCAACTACATAATTTCCATTACACTTAATTTCAGATCATCAATTTCTCACTCACTTCATAGTTATCATTATTGATTACAGTATCGAGAAAGCGCATAGCGCGCACCTTAATGCAGGCCATCGAATCTTGTCCACTCTCACATTTGGCATTCTCTTCGGCAATCATGCCCTGCATGTCTGTCGGTCTAACTGCTCTCGCCGCATTCGTCACAGCGGCGAAACCCAATATGGCCACGAGGACCAAATACCGTATCGAAACCATATCTTATATTTGTCTTTCCAAACTGAATTCCTTTGCTCGATACGCTCGTCAAGCCTTTTACTACCTCCAAATTACTACTCGCCTCGTCGATGGAACAATTGCGAATAATAATCGTTTTTCTATTGTTCACGATTTTTATACTGCTACTACTTTAGCTGTATGACTACAAAAATATAACCACAAAAAGAAAAAAAATTAATAGTAGTAATTGCATGCCGCTGAAGAAATGGCGGAAGAAGACATAAAAGCCAAAACCAGTTGACAGACGCTGCCCCGCTCAGAAATGAAGCGCAAGCGCACCTGCTGTCTAGATTATTGTCGACACACAGCGTAAAGTAAAAATTAAAAATACGAAATTTAAAAAAAAAGTATTGCACGTTGCAACTGCCACCCGTGTGCATGTGTGTGTTTGTTTGTGTGGCTCGTATTGGTTTAACTTAACGCACGTGCGTTGTACGCGTTGGCGTATGAGCGACTTCTGCACAATTGGCTCTCTACACCTTAGCCAACAAATAAATATTGTACATATGTGCTATGTGGTATTGTAATTGATTTCATTCATGCTTTACTCAGATAACGTATGCAATTCACGCGCTTTAATGATGTACTCAAATTAACATCAGAGCAGCTTGTTTTACACATTGCTTACAAACTAGATGGCGCCCAGATAGCTGTATTTTATTTAAATTATTTTTATCTTAACTTGCCAAAAAAAAAGGCTAAATAGATTGAGGACCAGAGCGCTTGAATTGAGAATGAAAAAAATACAATTCTACTACCATGTGACATTGTTTGATTGCAGATAAAAAAATACCGAGAGCATTGATGGGCTGAAAGTCTATTATCATAACATTTCTCGCCTAAGGACGAAATCAAATATTGCCCACATTTTTAGCTCTGAAGAGTTTTATGATATCATTGGCATTGTTGATACGTGACTGACCCCTGACTTTTAAGCTAGTGAGTGTTTTTTTTTTTTAAATCGGAAATGATTAATCAACTTTGGGTCTGCATCATCACGGAGTCGAAATCATATGGCGGCTTATATTTAATTAGGTCGTATATTCCGCCAAATAGCCCCTTCGGAATTATATAAGGCAGATGTAGATAATATCACGACTCAAGCGGTTGATAATTTAAATGACAATCATCTATGTGTGTTCGGAGGCTTTAATTTATGTAACATAAGATGGCGTAATAATTCTGATATTTCAGGGCTTGTTGTCTAATAATGTCATCACTCTTATAGTATTTTTTCACTTTGTAGATAGTTTTCTAAGCATTAACGTTAAGAGAATTAATGGAATTTTCAATCAGTTAAACAGGCTGCTGGTATTCATCAAGTTCCTTTAGATCTTAAGCTAAATTTTTATAAAATTTTACTCTAATCGGATTCTAATATAACTGCTTTCAATTACGTACCCTGTGACTATCCGTGTTTAAAAAACTTCCTTTTTGAAATCAAATGGGATGAATTATTGCCCAATTTGGATATTCACCGCGGCTTTTCTAGTTTTAAATCAATAACACTGTGCAACAGTGAAAATGCACTTTACAAGTCGTAGATCCGATTGAGTGGTTTACAAAAATGTGTTTGAAAATTTTCAAACACTCGCAAATTCTCAACTTATTCATAAAAAATCAATTTGGCATGATCTCGTCTATAAAACAAATTTTCTTTGTTTTAATTTTTTAGCTATTTTAGGTTTTGATATATCTTTCAAGACAAAAAAGTTGACACTTTTTAGATCAATAATGACTTTCGCGAAAATAGTTTGAATCTCTAAAAAAAATTTGCAATCAATCTCAAAATTATACTGTTTTTTTTTTTAATTTTAAACAGCTCCTTGCGCTACAATTTTACAGAAGAGCATTTGAATTTAAACCAAGTAGGTTCTATTCTGAGAAAAATTAAGTATCATTGTTCAGAATTAACTGAACATTTACTTCAAATACTAATACACCATTCTGCCATGGATCAAATGATATTTGACAGGTAGGTGTTGTGTATTGGTGTTTCGTTTCATCACTTTCTTGCTTGCACTTCAGGTGTTCCCCAAGGAAGCATTTTGAGGTCCATACTTTTCGTTCTTTTCATCAGTGACATTGGTAAATGTTTCACTTTTTCAAATTATTTGCTGTATGCCGATGAAATGAAAGTTTTTGCATCTATTCAGAATGCAGAGGCTGCTCTGGAGTTCCATTATGGTTTGGACATCCGTGAATATTAAAAAATGTTTTCATATATCATTTTCGAAGCGTTAAGTTGCTTTTAATACATTTTAAACCATTTCTAATAATGTAATACAAAAAGTAATAGAATTTAAAGATCTGTTCTTTCTAAATCAGATTCAGTTTTGGCCTTCATTCGTCGCAGTTACATCAGAATTTTCTGATTCATATACCCACAAACTACCTTACATAATCGGTACCAACACATAGCTGTAGGGAATTACTTATTTTCTGAGACAACTTAGTATGACTTAAACAATAAATAAATTTATAGTGATGACTTTTATAAACTAAAGCTTTCTTTAATTCAAAATAACTGTTATTTGTTAAAATTTTTTATGAAAATTGCAAAAAAAAAATATTTAAAATTTGATTCTCGGTGAAATAAAAAATCGATTGGTATACTACGTTTGGTGGTAGAACATTTTTTTCATAGTAAATTTTTCAATAACAGTTTTTCGAAATACCAAAATAATAAAATTTTCCGTCTCTTCTGTGAACCTTGCAACGCATTCGGTGCGAGCGGGGTTGTCGTTGAAAAACATCTAAGTCTAAGTGAATTAGCATAGGACTGACTGTCTGTTCATTGTAGTCCCTTTTGGCAAATAATTAATTAATAAATTTCCCTCACTGTCCCTGAAAATCGCAGCCATAACTGCCGACTTTTTACCTTTGGATTTCTTTGGCCGTATTACTCTCATTTTAATTCACCGCATAGACTTTTACATGCACTTCTATTCCGGACAATACTGACGAATCCAGGTTTCATCAACGGTCATTTCGTCCAACTCATATAACATCAAAAAATCTACAACTCTAGCACCGTCGCGGCTAATTTGTTTTTTAATGTGAAAATGTTCAAGTTAAGTCCCTCCCAAGATTTTCTGCTGTTGGTAATAATATAATTTTTTGACCGGCCAATACTAATTTATCAATATTTTTGCTACTTTCTTCGGTCACTATCGTCACCGTACGATCTGGTAGGTAGTTGTCTTTACAGGTAGATTCGCGGGTGATATAGTGTACCGGTGTATTTCGACTTTTTTTTAGCAAGTCATTTAATCATAGCGCCGTGCTGTAACAACCGGGAACTTCCTTTTCACGCTGAGACATTTTCCCTTCTTATTCCAGGGATTCATTAAGAGAAAGAGCATCCAGCTCTCAAGAAAAGAATTAAGAAATATTTTCCATTATTTGTGTTCATTAAAAAAAAAAAATACTCTGCCGTGTTGTGTGTTTGTTGAGAGTTGCGAATTGATTCAAATTTTGATAAAAGAAAAGTGGCGATGTCACACACTTAATAGCGGTATGGTTGGAGATAAATATAATGAGAAAACAAACAATTTTCACACTGTTAGCGTGGCTGAGTGGTTGCGTGCTCGCCTAGCAACTCCGTGTACCATGGTTCGAAGCCAGGTAAAGTCTAGTAAGAAAGAAGTCTGATGAGGAGATGTGGTGATCTCCGAAATAGCAGCTATCACTTCTACCACTTTGAAAAATTGTTGTTTTCTCATATTATTCCTAATACAGACCTGGCCACAAGCTCTATAAATTATACAGACGTTTCATAAAAAATAAGGCCAAAAATAACAATAAAAGAAAATTTCTTTTTCATTTCTTGAGCGTATTTTTATATGAATGTTTTTGTTTATCTTAAGAGCTGTATACTTAGCTTAATTTTGACGTTAAATTTGAAATTATTTACTTTAAGGTTTTCGAAAAAAGTAAAAAACAGTTGAAATGCTTATTAGTGGCAACTATCTGGTAGCATTTTTAATTAATCAACTCCCTTAACAATTGACAATTTTGAAGCTCTTTCTGAGAAGTATGAAAGAATTGTTTTAAAAGGTCAGTATTTCCCCGGAAAAATTAACTAGGAGTTTTTTTTTATTGTATACAGATTGTAGAATTTTACAGAAATATTCGATTCCGCTTAACATTTCCTTCTGAAGAGTCGCCTCTAATTTATCGAAATAACAGGAATGTGTTCGTGCTGACTCGAATGACAATATATAGCAGAAAAAGGGGGGACCAATTAAGGAAACTATCTGCTAATTAGGCTTTTGAGTCTTGAGTTTGGTTATAAAAGCTTCCCCAATTCATTCTAAAAGTATACATTTGATATACAAAAGAGAAAGAATTAAGTAAATGTTTACCTTAAAAGAAAAAAACAATTGTGAATGAAATAATGCAAAAATGTATAACCAAAAGGATGGACCACAATAGTTTTATTGCAGTTACCGTTAAAATTGCAGAAAAATAAAAAAAAACCCAATTCTTTAATATATATATATATATATTTCGGCTGTATCAAATAATAATTTTTATGAGCTCAAAGCCATTTTAATAGAAAAATTTAAGAAGGAAAAAACAGTTGTAGAAGTTATAGCTATTTATGAGATCCACACTTCTCGTCATCAGACTTCTTCCGGGCATCGCACCGCTATTTAATATAAAGTATGTACATACATATAAAAAATATAATGGCGCCTGGGGGTTGAAGTTTCTCTACGCGCTTTCGGAAGAAATTTATTATTCCTAAAGTGGTTACGAACTCGGCGCATAGAGTATCACTGGCATAAATCATGGATATAACAATTATGAGTTTTATAGCAGAAACATTGATCCATAACAGTTATTAGATGAGAAATATATTTTTTTCCCGATAAGAGTTATATCCCAACGTTTTGATATTTTTTATATTTTCTGTTAACAGTTATACAGCTTATTTTTATCATTGCTAATAAGAGTTATTCCCCAACATTTATTTTTTACATTGTCTGATAACTGTTATGAAAGATGCATATGTATTTTGTTCATTGATAATAACAGTTAATTCTCAGCATTAATTTTTTAGATTACCCGATAACAGCTAGTGCCGAATTTTGATTTTTTATAGGAACGAAAAAAGCTTCCATATAAAAGTTATCAAGCAACATAAAAATTAAATGCTGGGAAATAACACTTACTTGCAATGCAAAAAATATTTCTCCTGCATAAAGGTTATCCAGCAACTTAAAAAAATCATTGAGATATTCTTATATTTATGATCGCAAAAAATATTTCTCTTCAAATAACTGCTATGAAATAACTTTTTCTTAAAATTTCAGAATTCGGGCAATGTTTTTATTTTGTAAATTCGAGATAATTGTTATTTCTGGTCCCTACTATAAATTGACGAAAACAATATCGGAAACCGCTAAAGGTAATGAATTATGACAATAACTCTTAAGATGATGATACCGATAACGACCGATATCGATAACCATAATGAAATAATGACGAAGAAGTTAATGATGGTCATTAAGAATATGATAATAATAGGGATGATAGTGACCATAATGTTTAGGACTGATGCCTTTATGGAATTCGGTACTGCATACCAATAATATGACATCTTCATCTTTATATTAATAGAAAGCTTATAGGAAGAAATATTAGTTGGTATTCAATTATTTTGATGGAAAACGCCAGAGAGTAATACAAATTACGAAATTAATAAAAATTTAATTGAATTTTAACGTAGTTATATAAAATGCAATACAAGATAAAAACAATAACATCGATATCGTTAACTAACAATTTATAGTGAATTATAATGAAACCGATAAAGATGACTATAACTATTAAAGTATCGTTAATGACAATGGTATCGATTACGAAAATTAAATGATGGCGATGAGGTAACGATTAAAATAACTATTCAGAGTATGAAAACAATAGAGATGATAATATCGATTGACCGACAGAGATATCAATCAATCAACATCTTCATATTGTCCCTTGTGACGAAGACGGGAGTTAAGTCAACAAAAATTTTATTCAGAAAAAAATTCAACGCAGTTATATCAGCCGTTATTAAATTTTTTTGACGTCAAACGCCATAGAGCAATAAAAATTACAAATTTGATAAATTGAAATATTGTTTGGAAATCGTTATTGCTTATGCAATAAACACCTTGCGCAGAGTGTTTCATGCCACTACCTACGAATACTACGAATATTACGAGACATCCTAGCGAATCGTGCAATCTTCGACCGGAAGTTGTGTAGTTGGTAGTGAATTAAAAAATCAAAGCTACAGCTGAAAGCCATCCGTCAATCAGAATATGTCAAATACTTTGGCAATGGACAACTGGCAAATCGGACAAGTGAAATTATATTGAAAAATTGGGTAAACAAAACTTACATTTAGCTTTTCAACTGTGTTTTTTTTTGTTTTTTGTTTTTTTTTGTTGTCGATTTTCGAATAAATATGTACATTTAACGACTAAGCAATATTGAGCAATACGAAATGAAATAGAAAGTGGTTACCAAAATAAAGTCAAAGTGAAAAAATAATGTTATATAAAGTGACCACTGCTATAAAAGAAAATAAAAAAATTAAAAACGCCACAAGATAACAAATTCGGTTTTCGTATGAGCCAACGTGTGACTCCTATGTAAATATGCACGTGTGTACTTAAAATTTACACTATGCACATTAGGGTGCATCCCTCTCCATATAAAAAAGCGGTACTGTTTTTCCATCAGAATTACAAAATTCATTACAATTTAGAAGGTCAAACAAAATATCTCGGTGGAAAAATTAAGATTTACATTTGAGTCTTTATTTTGAAAAATTTATCTTTTTTAAGTAAAAGTTCTTTAGCGATATGGGAGTATTTTTTGCAACAAATTCTACTACCACTACAGCTATTAAGTACTACTACTATCACTATGACTACTAATGACTTATATTACGATCACTACGAATAGTAGGAATTAGGGGTAGCATTGGTAAAAATCGTAGCAGGAATTACTATTCCTAGTACTATTACTTATTACTACTACGATTTTTACCAATGCTACTACTAATTACTTCTACTATTTTTACTTATGCTACCACTAATTACTAATACTGGTTTTACATATTTCTACTGCTATTTTTACTAATGCTACTACTAATTATTACTACTATTTTTACTATTGGTACTAGTATTTTTACTAGTTTCTGTTCCTGTTTTTACTAATGCTACTACTATTTTTTACTAATTTCTACTACTTATTTTAGTAATGCTACTACTAATTAGTACTACTTATTACTACTACTATTTTTAGTAATTTCTAGTACTATTTTTAATAATGTTACTACTAATTATCACTATTGTTTTACTTAATTCTACTACTATTTTTTTACTAATGCTACTACTAATTACTAATATTATTTTCACTAATTTCTACTACAATTTTTACTAATGTTACTAATTATTACTACTACTGTTTTTACTTATTTCTACTACTATGTTTTACTAATGCTACTATTTTTACTAGTTCTACTACTAATTTTAATGATGCCGCTAATTACTACTTCCTATTCTACTACTATTTTAAGTAATGTTACTACCAATTGCTCCTACTATTTTTACGTATTTCTACTACTATTTTTATTTAATCTAATTTCTACTACTATTTTTAATAATGCTACTACTATTCTAATTACTAATTTATACCACTACTTTTAATAATTTCTACTACTGAGTACTACTAAATTTCTACTACTAAGTACTACTCACTACTTTTACCACCACTACTCCCATATTTAAATATCTACGTCTGTATGAAGTCTCTAATTCCTACTGCTATTTTTTATTAATGCTACTACTATTCTAAATACTAATTTACTAATTTATACTACTACTTTTAATAATTTCTACTACTAAAAACTACTAACTACTTTTATCACTACTACTCCCATATTTAACTCTCTATCTCTTTATGAAGTTGGCAAAAAAGTTTTACTTATGGCTCGCGCTTTTAGGTGCACAGTTGGTTTTTTTATAAAAGAAAAAAATAAGTAAACAAAAGTATAAAGTATTTTTTTTTAAATCACCTCAGATCATACAAATATTTAAAACAATTTTCAACCGAATTATAATGCGATTTTAGATCCTCTTTTGAATCTTTTTTGGAAGATTGGTTTAAGAAAAATTTTAATAACTCAACCAAAACTTGGCCGATTTTCAGAAATAATTCGATAAGTATTTTCCCGCCCTTTTTATTTATTTCCAAATAATTTCCGCGCGCCCTTTTGTTAAGCAAATCTCATTATTATTATTCCTTTAAAGAAATTTTTAGATATTTCAACTTTTCTTGGCGACGCACCCTAATGCATATCTATAAATTGCTAAGTAGCGTCACGAAATTGGATATTATTTGTAAATGAAAGTGAAATTGAAATTCGACTTAACTCGCAATCACTACGGAAATGTCACGAAATCCATTTGGAATTTAAAATGCGAGCGCACATCTACTGATAATCGCCATCAGCCAAAGGCAACACACTAATACCAAACACCAAATACGATGATGATGAGGAGGACGAAAGCGGCCATATCGTCATCTGCATAGTTGCCGTTACTAAGATATGAAATTCAAATTTAAAAAATCGAAATCGAATCAAAACTTTAAAAAAATGTCTCCATTGCAGCAGGAAGGTTCAAATATGAGCACCTCTTGGTAACAGCGGATGTGGTGGGTGTAGCGGGTGGTTCGATTGGTGTACATACATACATAACTCATTAGGCATTCAGATGGCATATTGGTGCGTGACTGTTGTTGTTGTTGTGCACCCGCTTACGACGCTCCTCCAGGTAATGAAATCAACGCGCACGAACACATTTCCAATTGACAGAGCGAGTGCAGAAAAATTCGAGTTAACTCCATTCAATGGTAAAAATGGTATGTGAAGCGATTAAAGGCCATTGGCGGTGGCGGTGATGGTGGTCGGCCGTATGGATTGCGGTAGCTTTTTCTTTACCTTTTGGGGTGCGTGCGTAGAGCGCGCCTTTAGTTGTAAATGAAAATCAAATAGACGTATTTTTTGTGCTTTTTTTTCGTTTACTTTGGCAACTGAATTGCTAATAGCATTTCTAATGGCATATCTTTAAGGTTGTTAATGCATTAAAAATTGCTTGAACCCTACCCGATCACAGTTGTCTGCTTATTTGTTATTTGAAATCACTTTTCTAATATTTATGTAGTTGAAAATCAGTTTTTAAAATTCAGTTATTGCAATGGCGGCGGCACCCATTTGAATTATTGCACGTTGCAAATTGGTGGTGTCAGACGAAACGTTTGCCAAGCGCCGCATATCTTTTCGATTCATGCGGCGACAGCGAAATTTCGCCACGTAGTTTACTTATTTCTATTTCTATATTTTATTTTATTTTTTGACGCCCCATCCCTACTGCATTCCGAGCGGCCGCAGCATTTATTGCCCCGTAGCCAACTTCATTCAGGAGTTGGTATTGAATAGTCGCTTGCATTTGTATTTAATTTCGTCTAAAATTGTGTGGCAGCTTGTCCAAAGCGTTCCTGCAGTTAATGCCATTTCAAATAACGCTGCTAATAGGTGATAGTATTGACATTTTTCTTATTTAATGCATTCACTGCCAAAGTCCAACTTTCACTTCATAGATTGAATGAAGGGTAGATTTCGTGGTGATTTTGTGGTTAGGGCATCTGAAGTGTTGGAAGGTGGATAAAAGGCACATTTTGGCAACTGCCATAGTTAAATTTTTCATAACTATTTAAATATGAAGTATTGTAGTGCATAAAAATAATTTGATTTAATCAAATTGGTCAAATAGTTTTCAAGTTATGGGGGATTATGGTGTACCCATCGTCCCTTCTATAGAGAATGTTGAATATCGTAGTAATGCATACGAAACAATTACATTCCAAAATGCGCTAGTTCCAAACTCGTTTACAATAGCAAGATGTACTACAGGTCACATTGGCCCCGTTTTATTGTACCCGACTTGCAAAAGAACGCTCCAACTCGGATGAAATTTCCTTCAGTTGCAAAAGCAACCCTGTTCGCATCTTTCTTGAAATTTTGCAAAATTATATAGTGTATATATGCAAAATATTACTTATATTTGACTAAAATTTTAATAGTATTTTGTTTTTATAAAAAAATATAGCCTTAGTTGAAAACATATGCACGAATCAAAATGGGATTTAAGAAAGGCGTTTGCAATTTTCCTTGGAAAGAAAAGTTGGCTCTGTCTTCATACTACAAATACATTGAAGGTGAGGGTACTTATCTTCTAGACAAAAGTTACGCAATTTTTAATGCATTTTTTTTAAATACGTTGCCTACTTTGAGGCTTCCTCTTTACGGAAGGGCCACCTGCCTGCATCATCTCATTCTTTCATTAGCAGTATAAGCCGTAAGCGGCTTTTAGCACTGCATGATATTGTCAAAGATATGATATTTCAATATTTTGAAATCCTAATGGTTCAATGTACGGAGTGTCCCGGGTCGAATCTCGGCCAGGGCAAGTCATATCAAAAGTAATAGAAAGCTTTTTAAGAGTATTAAGAAATATAAACTAATACATTTTCAACATGTTTGCAGTTTTGATTAACTACCATAGTATAAACATTCAAAATTTAAAAATTTAAGAAGCCATACCACTATGCGATGCCTCGCTCCTATTTCAAAACTTAACTAAGTTAATATTGAAATATCTTATTTTTTTTTAGATCTCTATATTTTTCATATATATTTTTCAAAATAATGCTTATTGACTTAAAATTCAAAATTCAATAGAATTCGATACTGTAGTTTCGGGATATTCCTATTTGCTCTAAAGAAGACAGAGTTACTTCCATTTTCCAACCTTTTTTTAACCAAGTATTCCTTTTTCTAGCCCAATCCTGTTTTTGAGCAATTTGAGCAAATTACCTTTTATAGTTACTGAAATATAATACGTATGTTGTTTGGACGTAGGAAGGTGGAAAGGCAACTTGCATTTCAGGCTGCGTACTTACCTGGCAAGTCTGGGGTTGGGAATTCAAGCCCAAGCAGAGCCTAGAAAGAAAAAGCAGCTATAATATCTACCACTTTGACTGTTTCTGCCTTTTTCCAATACTTTACAAAATAAAAAAACTGGGCTTGAGCTCAAAAATTATTGTTGATGTTTTGAACTTTTTAGTTTTGTAATTTTGAGGATGAATTGATAATGCAATATCGAGATGTGACATATCCTGGGTTACCCTGAGTTTGGATCAAGTACCATCTCTGGGTGTAGTTATGCAATGCATCTAAACTTTATTACAAATTCATTTGGCCCACAAAAATTTGTTAACATTAGATTTAGCATATTCCGAAATATATTCAAGACAACGAACTTATGAATTGATGCGCAAGAATGCAGAGTATATTCGTCGAATACTGCGTATAATCTCTGAACTGTAATTTAATTTTGTAAGCTACCCTGCAGGAACATATTGATAGAATTACCAATACACTCTTATTCATAATATCAGTACTGATTGTCAGATCACCGGTCGAATGACTGTCATAGTGCTAGACAAAAAGATACATTCGGCTCTCGCTACGCTAACGATAGTTTTACGTATGCAAGAATGAGACAAGCGAGTTATTCATATTAATCACTAGTGGTTGTTATTTGTAGTTGCAAGAAAGAAATAACAAATTGACGTATTTTTACAGGAAAAGTTGAAAGATAAGTATAAAATGAAACAACATTATATTAAGACTGGCCAGGAAACAGTAAACGAAGTACAATGCCCGTTATTTTCCCAACTCCAGCATACAAATAAATTACTCCAACATTCTCTGGTCTAATCAAGTAAAGCATCTAGGTATAATTCTTGATACCAAGTTGCTCTTCAAAGACCATATAAACAGTGTTGTGGAATAAATCGGCATTGGTATTCAACTTTTATATCCACTTCTAAAAAGAAAATTAAAATTAAATAATGGCAATAAAGTAATCTAAAGCCAAAGTAATCTTCCAGTCCATTATTCTCTATGGATGTCCAGTTTGGAGATCCTGCGCAAAAACTTACATAAATAAACGATCTACCGTATTATTATTCCACCGAATCTCTACACACTAAAAACCAAATAGAATGTATTCATAGCAAAATAACTAAAATATCTGAGAAATTCTAAAGATTATGTAACTATTCAGATCATCCTCTTATAAAGTCCTTATATACTACTAGTTAGTTAGCAAAAGTTAATACATAAATGGTTTTTGTTGGTATCATTTTTTCCTTTAAAAATGAATACTGCAGTAACAAATATACTCGCATGCCTTTTAATACAGCATAAATGAACATATTCTAAATGTAAAGTTAAATGATATAACTAAATCTCTGTAAATTTTTGCCATAACTCTAAGTTTTATAATGATTTATACTCCAAATAAATAAAGAATAGTAATAATAGTTATTATATTAAGGCATTCAATTATAGTTTTAGATCTTCAAGCGATTGTCCACAAAAACCGGTACAGGACGGACAATTTTCACTCCATATTTTCCATATTGCTTTTAATTTTGTTTTTTGAATGAATTGATTTCATTACTTAGTACCTGAACATAATATAATAAATTCACAAAGCCCAAAAAAAACTCTTTTATAAAATAAAATAAAAAAGGAAATATTATTTACTTAAGCCTGAAAAACGTCAAGTCTGAAAATTTTTAGCACTGACCCAGTACTAATAAGAACGAGAGTGAGCAGTAGAGCTATATGCTTGCCTTATCGGTAATATTGATGTGTTAGAGTGTAACGCAAAATCAAACGTGTACGTTTGTTGACATCAGATTTTATATAGTGTCCTTAAAAAAATGATGTAAACTTTGTCCTAATTGCTGCCAATATTCGTTGAGCTCTGACGGTCAGATTTACATGAATGTGCAACAATTTCTAGTTATATATTGTTGGAGTTAATTCAGCCTGTAGATAAGGGCAATTATATGAATATTATTATTATTTTATTAATTATTACAATTAAAATTACAAAATTAATATAATCGCACTAGTAGATGAAGGATTATGTCTAACTATATTAGATGAACGATATTTAACGTTTTTTAGAAAGGGACCTGTGTTATATTGAATGCTTCTTGCAGCATTAAATATCGATAGACTGTCTCCTATTGGCGATTTTTTGATAGAATCTATGCCGAAATTACACCCTGGAGTTCAGCGTCGAAGATATTGGCGCAATATGGTAGTAGTTCATGAGATAGGGTTGGACGTAGACCAACATGGTTTGTGTTAGCAAATGAAACTCTGTTGTTTAGTTTGTAACGATCAAGTTTCTTAAGGGGATTGGCTACGTTTAAAAACAGTTGTTGGTATGCAGCACTGTCATTATTCTGTTTTTTAAGGTACGTCCAATCGCTGATGAAGCTGTCCTTATTTAATTCCCAAGGAGGGAATTTACTTTGAGTGATTGCCATGGGTGTCATATCTAGATATAGGGCATCGGCCAAATCCATTATCATGCAAAGTGCCGATTTTAAAGAAGGTTTTTTTCAATAGCTGGATATCTATGTGAAGGATATGAGTAGAATTGCAGTGAAGTTTGTAAATAATTCGACTCCTTAGGTATTTTGCCCGATCTTCTATAAATTGAAGCCCACCTTCAATTAGTACATTTTTTAGAGGCATTGCTCTGAATGCACGGAAGCATCGCCTTATCGCTGAATGAAACGGAGCTTTGATTTTGCCAAGTGTAGTTTTACTGCATTTGCCATATACTTATCTGCAGACCTTGATCAATTTTGCTTTATATTATTAGTTTGGTTATACTTAGTAAGGTGTTAGTGTGAACATAACTTTTCTTATATGATAAATATTTTATAATATTTAATCTGGGCAGCTAGTTCATTTCTTAGGATATTACAGTGTTGTTTAAAACTAAACTTATCATCAAAGGTTAAAGAACCAAGAACTTTCAAGGTCTTAATATTAGATATTATATGGTCACCATATTTGATATCTAACTGATTACAACTTTGTTTCCAGCATACATGCAGGTGCTAGCATTTCCGGAGTGAAACGAGAGGAACTGAATGTTGGGACCATTTGTCTAAGGTTTGGATGGTCTTTGCGAATGTTTCTGAACTTTCGGATTTTTTTTTTATTATTACATATTACAAATAAGTCTTCCGCATAAAGGCCATATTTAATATTTTTCTGCAAACTCATAATATCGCTGACTTCTTCGAAAACTATTAAAAATAGTGTTACGGAAAGAGGAGATCCTTGAGGGATTCCGTTGAAAATGGGAAAGTTAGGGGATAGCCAACGATATTTACCTTACATCGGAACTTACGATTGGTAAGAAAGGACTTCACGTATCTATATAAATATTTCAAGCGCATATCCACAAATGGCAGTTCTCTTATTTGCCACACATTTTCGAAGGATTTACTTTCATGGTTTGTACCATGTTTGCTCAATTTTCTTGCATTTAAAAGTGGCATACTTTATTCCCACATCGAAATTGATGGGTATGGCCTCTTAATTCTCAGTTAAGCCGTTAATTTCAAGCAATTAATTTTATTTTGCTTCTTCCCTTCCCAAGCAGCTTTGCTGTAATTTTCGAGCCATACTCAAATCGCCATGTGATGAAAATCCGTCTAATAATTTACATGCTTCTCACATTTATTGTGCAGTTTTGTTTTCAACTTTAAAATGGCATGAGGAACATTTACGCAACCAACTGTGCAACCCTTAACTCCGGAAGGATATATGTACATAAATTAATAGTGACTTAGTGCGCCTGAATAATTTAATGCCGTTAACAAAATTTAAGCAATAGAGTGGCGCGCCAGAGAAAATGACAAAAATACCTAGCGCTCGCTTACCTTGGAATGCTGGACAATGCAAATACAAAATGCAAATACAAAAAGCAGTGAAACGAAAAAGTTGGCAGGTCAGTGTTAATTTTCATTACTTTTTTGCCAATGCGAATTTGATAAAATGTGACAAATAGCGGTACTTTCTCTACTTAAGTTGCACATTAATTTGATTGTAATAAAGGGCTATTTAATTTTGGGTCCGATAATTTTGCTCGTTTTGTTGAAAAATAGCTTACAATATACTATAGGGAAAGGCCGCGTATAGTAATGGAATGAAGACTAATGTTTTAAAAAAAATAGGCATTTAGTTTGTTAGCCATAACTGAATGGGGCATGGAAATGGGTACTCGCGATTACAAGAAGAATTATTTCATAATTATCTACGAATGATGTTTGGCCTAAAGCTTAGTACTATCTACATAACTGCAAAATTTTTTGTATGAGTTGTCCCAGATTAATTAGGTAAATCAAGTTACAAAGTTTTTCCGTATTTTAACTAAATAAATTGGGCACATGTTCTATTATCTTAAGGGCTCTAGTTGTTGATAAATTAGGTACATTTTTTTTTTTCAAGTTTTAACTTGCTTTTAAAAACTAGTGCACCTCATGATATTTATTTGCTTTAATTTCTCATGTGATTTCTCGCATTAGGTTTTTTTCAAAAGTATAAAGTTAACAATTTTTTCAGGACATGGCCGTGAATGATTTTAATAGCAAAAAGAAATATATATGAGTTTTCTGCGAGATTTAGAATAACAATTATTTGTTGGTTGAATTTAAAGAAAAGGTCATCCGACTTTTCGTAAGAATTATAAGAATTTCTATACAAATTATTAGTATGCAATTTTTTTTATCGATAACTATTATGTTGAGGATTAAAATATTATTCAAAAGTTTTTTTATAATAATTATGAGTGAGAAAATTTGTTTAAGTTATCGATAATTACTTGTATTATTTTGAGATTTATATTATAACAAATTTTTTTTAGTTTTTAATGACAGGACTATTTTGAGATCATTTCGTGAGTCCAGAGCCATTTTTGACTAGTTCGGGGTCCGTTGAGATCCTCGTTGGGATTATTTCGCGACAGTCGCTTACAATGGCTGGGCTAGCTACAGAAACTGGAGCAAAACATTTTGTATTAGAAATGGTGCCGAAATGATCGTGAACTAGCCCCGAAATGATCCCATAATAGTGTCGAAATTTTTCTCGAACAATCTCCGGAATGACCCTGACCTAGTTTCGAAATAATCCCAAATATTCCTGCCTTTCAAGACTTATAAAAATTGGCCAGGCTTATAGTTACTGTGCGAAGACTTTTATTTTACAGGTTTCCAAATAATAGTTACAGATGTCTTAAACATTTTTTCTCACACATAAATAATTAGTATCAAAATACTTTTATAATTTTAATCTAAAAGAAATAGTTCTCGATGACTTAAAAAATTATCTTGCTAATAATTACATATCATTAAATATATGAAACGATTTATATATGTATTTTGAAAATTCGTATTTATTGCGTTTATATTTAGTCAGTTCAATATATTCCGTAGACGCTTTAAAAGTGAAAATCCAAGGCGAATTTATAGAAGGTGGTGTGAAAAGAACAGCTGACTTGGTTTTTTTCATTTCAATTTCCTTTGCATTCGTGTAGGGATTGCCAAAATAAGGTTTTCCATTAATTTTATTTCCTTTCATTTATTCTTTATAAGACTTTAGTTCATACTTTAACTAAAACCAAGTAAATTAATGTTTCAAACTTTATACGCAATTTATAAAAAACTCCAGGAATTTTCATCAACATTTTTCAATTTTTTAGAGGGATGTTTATACAGTTTTTGAGTATACACTTTTATAGCCTGTTTAGTTTGAAGTGGCTGGAAACCACCGTTTTCTTATTTTCTCAATTCGCCCAACAAATTCGCCTTGGACTGACTTTGGCAATTGCCACACCAAAAACCAAAAATAAAATGCATGCAAGTTGTGTCAATGAATTCGCTGTTGCTATTGCCACCGCCTTACTGAATGCGTCTTGTCCAAATCCAAGACGATTTCATACAAGTTGATGGCATGCTATGAGCTGAATGCTTGTTCTTCTCTCCAACTTCGCTAGGTTGTTCTGTTTATACAAACAAAATACATGAGCAATACTGGGCGAATTTCGATTTGACATTTCACACGAAAAATTACACAAACAAAATACACAGCGGATTTTCCATGGTTATCTTGCTATCACCTTCAATGGTGAAAATCTATAAAAAATCATTTTTTTTTCATTTGCATTTCAGTTGGAAACAAGGCGAATCCATATAAAGTGGTGTTGAGCAAGCAGCTGAGTGAATTCGCTTGTTTGAATGTCAAAACTATGTGTTTATTGTAATTTTGACCGGTTCTCAATGTCATTGTGCCTTTTGTCAGTGTACATTTTTGTTTTTGTACGCTCAACACCACCTGGTGGTTGAAATTTTTCAAAACACAAAGATCAAAAAAAAAGCCACACCTAGAAAATATTGAATTTTAATCTAAAAAAAAAATGGTTCACATATTTTCAATTATATTCCCTGCATCACCTTGGGTAATTCTTTTAAGGAAATTTTTAAATGTACAGACAGGAATTTTCTACAATTTTAATATATAGTTTAGTAATGAGAGACTTATAGAGTATCAGGTTTGGTCGTCGAGAGAGGGTTTTACTACTCAGTTACCTAACCGATAGATATCTTTATCGAAAACTCAGCTGGTAACAGCGCTATCAGACTGCATGCCTTGAAGTGCGGCAAAGAACGGACGTTCCATCTGATATGAAAGCGCTGTCCACTGACTATACTCTCCCCGACAGAGACTTGACCTGATCACAAGCCCCGCACGAAAATCCCAAGTCGTATGAGCTGGTCTCAGGGACTGTGCCAACCATTGGAGGTTTTAACTGTCTTAACAGACAGGCCAAAGACAGAATGCGGGGGCGGAGCAGGGATTTTCGTTGAGAAAAATAATCAAAAGTAATAAAAATGGGTGTCTCGTTGAGGGACCTCAAAGGCAAGAATTGCGGTATATTACTATTTAAAAGGTAAACAGAAGTGGAAACATACATGATCGCATAGAATTACCCGACAGTTTTGGGTGTCCTATGTGACCTGCCTAAAACCAGGACTCTTTTAACAATGAACCTACAAAATCACAGCCCTTAGGAGTGCATGCGGCAAAAATTGGCTTACCCTACAACAGGTTCTGTCGGGCTATAGAGAGGCAGTCGAACACCTACTATGTGACTAAAGACACTCGTTAAAACGTTCCTGCAGAACATTTCAGAATACAGCCGCCTCTCTCAGTATGACATACTGAAATTCATTAAAGCCGCCGGGTGGCTTTAGGTTTAAATCAACCAACCAACCAACTCAGTTGCCTACGCAGCTTAAAGTAGCACTTGTTGGTAAGAGAGATTCTTCGTTGGATTTCGAGGCTGACATTACGGTTGGTTCCAATTCTGATTCTAGCCAAACAAAGTCTTCCCCTTTTTCGAAACAATAATGTTGGAATGCGCTTTGCTTTTTTATCAAGCTTCGAAATAGCAATAGCCGATGAACTCCTCTTTGTTTGTAATAATACCTGAACCGGATATTTAAAGTTTGGTTTCACCCGAACTTAGTCTTTTTTCGTTGTTCTACTTGAGATCGGGCGCCTGGTCGAGGCACGTTACACTAAAAATTATAGAAAAAGTTCGTTCTAATAGCGGTCGCCCTTCGGCAGGCAATGGCAAATCTCCGAGTGTAATTCTGCCATGAAAAAACTTCTCACAAAAATAATTTGCCGTTCTGAGTCAGCGTAAAACTGCAAGCACCACAATTTGTGTTACAACATCATAAATAACAGGAGAAACTCGGCCAAACATTAAGCTATGACGAAAGCGCAAAATTATTATTATTATATTATTAAAGTAAGATTTCCCTTGGAGTTTTGGTTTAAGGATGTCTACGTCTCATAACTTGTTTCCATTGTCATCTTCGGTGTATACATCGCGTAACCCTTGAAGAGACTTCTACATTCCGTGTGGCCGAGCTATAAATTCAAAGCAATCCCAATCTCATGCAAACACAAATGCCTATTTTCAATAATTATCTTATATCTGTTTTTATTCATGTTTTTTTTAAAGACTTTTCACTCTTTAAGAGGCGTTTCATATTCGCTAAAAATTAATATTAACAATTTTTGTACATGCAAGCAAATAAATACTTATATTTTCTAGTCTGTTTTTTTTTTTAATTTTTTCATATTTTCTTCAATAAATAAAGTTTTTGGAAAATCGTTCCACACTTAAACCTTAACAAAACAATAAACAAAAGCGCCGCATTCTCGTCAATTCCTATTAGAATTCGAACATTTCAAAACCACTTTCCGCTAAATGAAAGCAAAGCGTAATCTAACGTTGTCTTTGACCAGCGAAAGCCATATCTTGCGCATCCTGTGGCTCTTGTGACGAGCGCGACCAAGCGTGTGGATCCCAAGCGGGCGATGGATGTTCAAAGTGCTCAACATGTTCCACATGTGGAGGCAAATCCAAATGATGATCAACATGATGATCCACATGATGTGGCACGATGTCAATGTGGTGAGGCACAATGTGTTCGACATGGTGAGGAAAGTGATCGACGTGGTGTGGAATATGTTCGATATGTTCGACATGATCGACATGGTGTGGATAGTGTACAACTTCGTAATTGATGATCTGCAAAGTTGGATACAAAAAACAATAAGTTTTAAGTATCTAAGAGAACAATAGAGATCCAAATGCCGAGTGGCCGTACGATTTCATACAAGCCATTATAATTTTGTTCAACTATTACCTTTGGTTTGGCAATCTTGAAGATCACCAAAGCGCCAGACAGTACCAATGACAGCAGACCCAAAGTCATGGCCTTCCAAGTCTTCAGCGCGATCAAGGCCAATGCAAGTGGCACCAAAACGGTTGTCTTCAATTTCAGGCCAATGAGGAAGGGCAACAGCACTTTGCGAACCATGCCACGACCTGAAATATAATGGCGTTTTCAAAATTTCAATTACCACACACGATTTGTCACTTTATTCCACAACTTACCTTGGCTGGCATCCGCTAACGGCGTTACGGAGTCCTTGGCCAAAACGTTGCTAAGCAAAAATTCTGGCACATATGAGCGCGCTACCTCGCTGCTGAAGAAATCTGGCGCTTTGATACGCAAGGTGCGCGTAGCTAAGAAATTGTCGATATCGTTGAATAACTGTTCTTGTGGATTGTAGGCGCGCTGTTGTATGGGATCCACGCGGCTAGTACGCACAATTGAAAGTTTATCGGTGATTTGAATCTCTTCCTGCTGAAGTGCCTGATTGAACCACTTCATCGCCTTCGGCTGTACACAACTGGTGCTGAAATCCTTCAGGCAGCTATCGTACATGTCGAAGGCCAGATCGGTGGCGGAACGGTGAGTGGGCAATACTTGCGCAGTGCCAGCGTAGGTAGCGCCTGTAGTTAACGCCACTACAAAAACAATGGCGAACGTCCTCATCCTCGCGGTTGGTGGTTGCCCTCCAAAACTATGACAAAATTTCTTGCCTGACTAAGTGAGTGAGGGTGCGTCTTTTCGCACAGACAATCCAAGTGGGTATGTAAATGGTTTCTTAGCTGTTTGTGGTTTTTATATGACATCGTATTTTTTAATCAATTAATTTGACTTTTGTCATTCAATTGAATTGTCGCAAACCACCGCTGGCGTTGGTGGCGCGTCACGTCTCTTCTCTGCGAACTAAAAGCAACTTTCCTTTGCGTTGCCGCTCTCCTTCGTACATTTCTTTTGTTTCAAGCGTTCGTTCATTTTCGTACCATGTAGTTACGCATTTTCGCCATTTGTTTTGGTCTTACGTTCGCACTCCATTGACTAATAGCCAAATCTGAGTGATTTCACTAACATTGCAATGCGGTGAGTGCGCTGATGGTATTTGAATTTTTGGCCAAGAATGCCGTTCTCACAATTACTTGGCCAATTTGTTTTCATTTCTTGGAGTTCTGCCTATGCGCGAAGAATACTAATGAGAAGGAAGTAAAAGTATTTCAGTGTTTTATTTAGTTTAGCTCTTTCCATCATTCATTGCGCGCCTGAAAGTGGTTCGACCCAAATATGTAACCTTGAGATGTTCCATGATAAATTCCTATATGTATTTTGATTTTAATAGTTATATAACGTTTTTCAACAACAAAAAAAAAAATTAAATTCTACATAAATAAAGATATCAGGCTTTACGTAAGAACTTCAATTGTGCTCAGGGTTAAAAGCAATTTTTTTTCGCTTTTATTCGAGGCGCAGTGCTTAAAATATAATAATTTTTAATATCCAATAGTATCAGTATGCTATTTATGCAGCCTTTGTCGGGGCAGCTTGAATGTTGCACATGAAACAGATGGCAGCCTTCTCAAAAATATAGGTATGCACCTTGTCCAAAAAGTTTGAGAGTCAAAGATGTTTCTTTTGAGAACACCAAGTTTTATGAGTCGCTGAACCTAAATCTGAGGTCAGTTTGGCGCTATCACTTAAAGTTTTTTCATAACCTCAAAAATAAAAACACGACTCAAAAGAGCCAGTTTTTTTTATTTCTTTGCCAGTTTTCTAGAGGTTATGAAAAAATTTACGTGATGGCGCCAAACTGACCTCAGATATGAATTCAGCGACCCCAAAAATAATATGATAAACTTGGTCTGCTCAAATGAAGCTATTTTTTTGTGGGTCTGTCCCAGGATAGCATAGCTCTAAAACAAACAAAAAAAAAAGCTTGTGTTTAATTTAATTGAATTTTACTTTTAAATATGGTGGCAACCCCGTTGAAAATATACCTATATTTTAGTATGCCATATATTTCGTGTATAATTTAATTAAATTCGACTTTTAAAACAGGTGGCACCCCTCTTAAAAATTAGCTATGAACCTTCTTACCGAGACATAAAGTATACCTTACGATCAGTTCCCATACCAACCAAATATACATACAAAATTTCATAAAAATCGGTTGAACCGTTTTGGAGGTATTCGACCACAAACACCGTGACACGAGATTTTTATGTGTATATTTTTTTACTATGTATTTCTTCAGAAATTTCACTTTGCCGAATCACCAGATATACGTTTAATACTATGTTCACAAATATTACCATAGATGGATAGACAGATAAATACTAGGGTACATCATAAACTAAGCAACACTTCGACCTGACTGGTCTTTTGTTTCCCTGCAGAACGCCCCTAACCCAGATTCTCCATGATGACTTAAACTCCACTAATGAAAGGGCAGATGGTCTTTGGTAACTGAATTCCAATCACTTTGTGAATATACTATGTACGAATCGAAGTACCTCAATCATTGTCTGGTCAATGCCGAGACCTGCTCCGATGCCTCAACATCTTCAGGTCACAGCCGGCACAATGTCTCATAAGAGGATAAGGTAACTAGCAGGATGTCTGGTCTGTCTCATACAGCCAAAAATTCCTCAATACTTACTCTGTTCTGAGTATACCCACGAAGTGAATAATTTTTTTGGGGATGCCCATCTGAGCCCGAAAAATCATTATCTTCGATTCCAACCGAGCAGCATATCATTCCATTTCCATTGCTTGATTCCAGCAGCTGAGAACTCTTCCTAACCAGCTTTGACGTAAATATCCGCTGAAGAGGCCCTTGAAGACCACTTGACTGCCTGAAAAGACATTACGTCTTTTCTACCTTCTTTGCGATATAAACTGACGCAGGTTGAGATTGACACTACTTAGTCCTAAAAGACGGTGTATACTTTGCTCATAACGATGCAAGGCTCGGTGCCGTGCTCTACACATTTCCTCTCATCCATCTTTGACCCGTTAGTGTACCAATGACGTGAAGACCTGAAATTCCACATATTTTCAATTCTTGTACATTTCCTAGGACCCCTGGTAGAGGTTTTTATAGAGGAGAGTTCGTTCAGATATATAGAATCGCAGCTCTCTTGAGGCCGCTAGTTGACTTAGGTGTAGTAAGATGGTTTCCTGGTTTCCAATTTGTTGCATCCAATCCCCGGAAGCATAAGTTACAATTGGCTGAAAGATCGTAAAATAGAGAAATAGTTTTTGTATTAAAACCACATGCCCGACCAAAGAGTCTGCTTCAAGCAGGCATGGCCCGTGAAACTTTATCTAGATGAAAATGCTAACTAAGACCTCGGTCAAGCGTGATGTCCAGGTATTAGGGTTCGTCAGATTACTCAAGTACCGTACCGAGAACGGCATTTTAGGGGCTTACATTGAGACCTTCATTGACTCTCATAATGTCGGAGACATTGTTGCCGAATTTTCCTCTTACAATGACTACCTGGTCATCTATGTATGTATGTAGCCTACCGCTCAGAAGTTCTTGTAATACGAGTGGCCGCTTCACTGTGGATGGTCTGTGACAGATGTCATGATTCTAAGTACAAATGTACAAATCTTGAGGTTTTGACTGATGACTACTAAAAAGTCGATAGCTTACAGAAAACTTTTAGACCACATATAGCATATGCGTCGTGAAAGTAAGGGATTGCAATGAATATACCGGTTTTTAATCGTCATAAAAACAATCCAAAAAGCAGACGTGGCCCGGGTTGAAACAATGTCCGGGGGGAGTAATAAAGTAGCGTTGTTTTGTGCAAATAGTTTTTAGCTCCTAGCTATGACAATAGATATTAACCTTGTTAAGAGATATTGCATTGTCCGATCCACTGGCTCTTGGTCAATAGATGACTATTGAATCTTTCCTTTTACAAAGTAAAGCCTCGCAAAGTCCACACCTATGAGATAAAGGAAATTCAAACTTGCATTCTACGCCTCAGCCTTTAAAGGCATATTGGTGACCCATTAAAATGAAATTGAAATTTAAGGTCACTGCAAAATGCAAATTTCGTAGTGTGTAAACAAGTCGATTTGCGGTTGTTGATGAATTGAAGGAAACACTCACATCCGTAGGAATTAATTCACAACAGCAGCAGAGTAAAAGTCATGGTTCTATGAATATCGGATTTGCATAACTGCAACGACCCAAACACAACACAGCAGAGGCGTTGCCTGAGGGGGGAGAGGGCAAGTGACTTTACTCAATAGTTTCAAAACTGAAAAACAAGCTGAACAGTAAAACGTAAAATGCGCTGCTAAAAATTTAATAAATATGAAAAACATAAACACGTAAACCCTTCCGTTAATACCAACAAGAAAACTACATAATTAGCCGCACGGAACGTTAAATTTTATTCGCTGAAGAGGAAGAAGATAAAAATAAACAGGTGAGTTCTTCTATCTCCTAAAACGAAGGAAAATCTTCTGGGTTCTTTCCAACCATTTTATGTGAATCGCATGGTAAAAGAGCTGGATATTCAAAATTGAAACGACCAAAAGCAGAATATAATATTTTGTAAGTGTATGGATCGAAATGAGAAGAGTCATGGAAAGCTTTATTTTGGAAAATGTTATCGCCATACAGAAAAAATTTAACCGGGATATAATAGAATTTAACCGAGGAAAATAATGTAAAAATGTCTAATAAATTAATCAGGCTCCAAAGATGCTGCCCTGAAGTACTCCAGAACTAGAAATGAATGATTTCGAGAAAACACCATTTATAACAACCATGCCATAAATAAGACTTTATCCACTCAAGGAGTGTAGAATGAACTCCAAAACAAGAAAGTGTTACAACTAAAATCCTGTGAGAAATTTTTCCAAATTCCTTTGAAAAATCTGCATAAATTGTGCCAGTTTGAAAACTACTACGAAAAGATGAAATCAATCTTCAGTAACAACTGAAATTCTAGACACCGTAGATCTTGCAGCTACAAATCACTGTCGATTTGTAAAAATCAAGTGCATCATATTAAAATAAAGTTTGTCTTTAACGATACATCCAAAAAGCATAGAGACAACGCATAGCTTGTAAATTGATATATCATTCTTCTTAAAAATTGAAGTGATTAATGTACGTTGCCACTCAGGCTGACCAACATGTACGTTGGTCTGCGAATAGCCTTTAGCCCTTCGACATGCCAAATTCCGTTAATAACAAAGAGCCAAAGACAGTGGACTAGGATGATTCATCATCAGACTCAAAATTTGATGAGAAAAATTAAACTAAATTAACCGCTTCATCAATATTTTTTTTTTGTTTTGGGAAATATTCGAAACATTTTTCATGAATAAAAATCAATTGGTGATCGGATAATAACCACGGCGGCATAACGTTAGATTTCGAACGATATTAAACTCAAATTTGATATACAAGAACAAGAACAAAGCTCCAAGCGAAAGGGATGGCTATAAGAAATAGAGGAGAACCGGCAAGAGAATAAAAGAATTACGGGATGGTAGGCACTATATTTCTTTGGGGAGTGTGGAACAAATTTTTAGTAATCTAAGCTAAAAATCTTCAGCCGTCATCCTGTCAAAAAGCCAAAATTAATCGAAAAGATGAAAAAACAAAGACTAAATTTGGGCGAAACTGCGCAGTAAACTCTCGGATTTTTATTGGAATAAGGTAATTGATTCGCTGAAATCATTTCTTTGTGCTACGGTTTTTGGATTATTTAAAAATAATAGCGTCCGCTTTGTTCGACATCGAAATGAACGATTTAGAGAAGACAATCGTCAAGACTGTACAGCACCCGCCGGCAGTAATGATATGGGGATGCATATCAATCGAGGGGCCAGAATCTATTTATTTCGCCAACGGAACGATGAATGCAGACGATTCATGTGTTGGATGCAGATGCTCTCGTGTTTCTAATTTTTTGGCGGTGTATAGTAGAACATTCGTTAATTACGTATACAGTATACTGGAAAATCATTGTACGAGTACTTGATGAGCAAGTGCACCACCGTGACGTCAACGTGCAGCTGATTCTGGCAAATTCACTGAGAACCGACTAGCGGTACAAGATAACAGAAAGCTATGTATTCTTTCTCTCAATTAGGCACCTTACTCTTCTCGTGGAATAAGCACTTTTCTTTCTTTTTTGTTTAAATAGTTTAGGGATATATCTCTGACGATTTTAGTAACAATTTTTGCCCAATTGGGGCGTTGTACAATTTATTTATATACGGCTTTTAAAGCGCCTAACACATTACGGACATATTTGATATGCGTCAATTTTAATGTTATATTTTATGGCGAAAAGTAAATATTTACTATTTTGGTTTGATAAAAGTTCCCAATAACGATAACCAATGGGGATTTTAACCCCCAAATGTCACCCTCCAAGCCATCTGTTTCGTTACGACCCTGTAACACACACACACACATTTATAGACTTGCAGAGCAGAGCTTTTCAAATGACAGTTTGGCATACGAAATCGGTTTATTGCCACATGATTTTTATTTTTTTTTAGTCGGTTGTTGGGTATTCGCAAACCCCTTTTGAATGCGTAGGGAAATCAAGCCACGCGGTTGCCCAGGCGGGTAGGCGTGAGTGGTACGTATGAACGTACTGTACGTGCTCGGGAAATTAAATTGCCGCTTAATATGGCTTTTACAATAAGTTTTTGTTTTTACTTCAACTCACCGAATGAGGGTGATGGGACAGATGGTCCGAGCAAAATTTGGGTTTTACAGCCTTCTTCCGGGAAGTTGATGCGCATTGTGGCTAGCTACTATCATTAGAAAATCCTAAAATTATTTAGTTGAGTGTGCAACTAAAAAGAAAAGATAAAAAATATTATGGCATTTTAGTACACACGCTCATGTAAATATAGTGCATGCCATAACTATAGCCCCATCAGATATTGGTAAGTTGTTATTTAAATTTGAATAATATTTTTGGTTGAAATATAGCCAATTATATAATAAAAAACCGTTTAAATCCAAGTTTTAACCTTTGTTCAAATGTGAAAAGAATTCAACACATTTTACCCAATACTCAATACTGAATCAGAACTTACAGTACAAATTTTGGTATGAAGTTTTATAGCGCATTAAATTGTAGTATAATAAAATATATAATATAAAGTTTGTTGTGTTGTTCTCTCCATTTGAATAAAGAATTTAAACCAGAGATCCAGAATAATAACTATTTGCTCGTTGAGTTATAAAAGAGTCATTCTAATTTTGATAAAAATTATACAAGTCTTTTGATAATAATTATGAGTCAGACAAATTTTTTAAGTTCTCGATATTTATTATTTTGAAACTTATATTATAAACGGCTTTTTAACGCCTTTCAAACACTTTTATTTTGAGACTTATATTATAAAAGTCTTTGAATAATAATTATGAGTAAGACAAGCCTTGAAAGATGGAACTATTTTGGAATACAAAGTAGTACCAAACTGGTCCCGAAACGGTCGTAAAAAGTCCCGTCCTTCAAGACTTAAACAAATTTTTCTTACTCATAATTATTATGAGAATACTTTTATTATATAAATTTCAAAATAAAAGTTTTTGCAGACTGAAAAAAGTTAATCTTGCTGATAATTATTATTAGAAGACTTTTATAACACAAGTTCCAAAATAAAAATCCTTGAAGACTGAAAAATAATTATCGCGCTGATAACTGTTATGAAAGGACTTTTATACTATAAATCTTTGAATAATGGTTATAGATTACCCGAAAAACATGTATCTTATTATAATAATTATTAATTAACTTTTACTCTTTTCTCTTATAATAGTTATGTCTCTGATTTAAACTGGGTTTGTAATAGAATGAATTATATTTTGATTAAAAAAATAGCTAAAAATTAAATGGAGAAATATAGCATGTCTTGTCAATATGTGGCAGTGCTATAGTTATGACATGCACTATAAAAACATACAAATATGTGTATGGACACTTTCATGAAAATGCCAATCAACATTGACAAAATACATGCGTAGATGAGCCCGCCATTGGGTTCTAAGTTTCAGTAATTGGAGAACATTTAAATTCTAATATGAGTAAACAACTTAAATTACATTTTTAAATTGCGAAGAAAAACCACAGTATGGGATAGAAGTTAAACCAAATTGAACTCAATTTATTAAATAGATAATATCTTAATATTAGGAAGTTGCAAATCCATTTTCTTACGAGTATTCGTAATGTGTAAACCTGCCTTTATTTTTTAGAGTAGCTATTTTATAGTCTTAACTGCGAAGAATTGTCATTTCATGGAAGCACGTCCAAATTTATTGAGTTCAAGGCAGTTTATACCAGCCTTTGCCATGTGGCATAAATCCGTGTTCTGTTGCCTGAAGCCGCTAGTTATTACGTTATTACATTCCCATAGGGGGGTGCTCAATCTTTGGGATCACACACTCCGTTAAGAATCGTTCATCGGTTCGTCTCCCAACATAATTTGTAGCTTCATCCTCCACACCATTCCAATTGTAAATGAGGCAGGGTCGAATTAAAATGCGAAAGCGACAATTTGCAAATAAGAATAGTAAATTGTAGTTCAATTTAAAATGGGAAAGCGTCACATGAAATTGGGAAATAATAATTTGAAAATGGAATAAATGGGGTAAAATGAAAATGTATCTACATATGTGAAGGATCAGATTGTAAATCTAGATGCAATTGAGCCAACCACATATAGAGGAGCAGAAATTTTAGTATTTAGAAAAGCTGGTGGATGAAGTAGTAAAAACCTCAATTGCGGGAAAATAATCAAGATATGCCCATCAAGAAATTTTTCATTACAACTAACTATTCTTTAAGACGCATTCTCATAACAACTAATTATTCTTGGCGCTGTATATGACCTGCAAAGAACGAAGTAAAAATTAATTGGAAAATTTTCAGTTTTCATATACATACATATTATGGTTTTCGGCCCATTTATTTATATCAGCAATAATTTTATAATCTCAAAACCAATAAGGTCTAGGCAAGAAGAAGTCTAATGAGGAAATGTTGCTTTTTCAATAAAGTCAACCTAAATAAATGGCTATTGTTGATATTTTTAGTTTCCTTTCAAAGTTTGCTTATCTCTCTCCACTAGCTCATGCAATAATCTTTGTGGAGTTGAGCCCAAAATAGTTTTACAACGCCGCAAAAAACTTGTCAACCTCTGCTTTTGGTGTGCCTTCCACATCTGAAGCCATTTTTATAAATTCGCTTCCATTATGTTCGATGGGATATGTAGTATATTAATACCAGAGCTTTTTATATTCGTCAGAAGGCTCTGGTATATTCCGTGTTGGTTTTCTAACGCTTTTCAAACAAATAACCGATCAGTTCTTTCGGTGGTCTTCCGTTTTCGGAACTAATGAAAAAAAGCGTTCGAAACTTGGTCGAAATTGCAAAAATGCATCATCATATGAATTAAAAACATATTTCTCTCTCGCTCAATTAATGCTCCTTTCACTTATTTTTGGCAAGAGAAATATACCATTTTCTCCTTCTTATTGGCTACTGGCTAACGAATTAACAAAACCGGTGTGAATACCATTAATCATTAAATTATGCAAAATAAACCATTTAAATCAAAGTTGTGCACAAAATTAAAAAAAAAATTTAAATAATTGTCATCAAATTTAAACAAATTTTTATAAATTTTTCGAGTGTGCACTTTTGTGGCCCATTGAATTCCAATATAACAAAGTGCCAGTTTCAAGTGGATGAAAATTTGCGTTGATTTTGCATACTTTTTTTTTCCTTTCACATAACGCAAAAATATCAAAATCAAAGAAAATTGTGTTATGTTTTTTAATGGTTTCCCTAATAAGGTTAATTTTTTTTCTAAGTGTTTGACAAACAAAATTCAAATCTGGAATAGATAATCAATTTCGCAGAACCTATTTGACCTATCCAAAAGAGTTGTATATACCGTTTCAGCAATGAGAGAAACCCATTTATATAGCTAAAAAACTATAAATTGCAAAGATGTATAAGTAAAACTTCACCATTTAAAAAAAATCATGCGATTTTCGGAATCAGCGAGCAATTTTACATGAGTAGACAACGGCCGTACTTCGGGTTCCGCTTCGGCAATGCTCGGCCCCCTCGAAGCTCGGTTCGGATTTGGTTCGGCTTCGGAAAAAAAATATCGACCTCTGCCGAACCATTTATGCGTTTTTATTAATTTAAAAAATATATAAAATTTTAGTTTTAATATATTGCTTTTGGTAAAGGCCAAGCTAGCCTGTAAACAATAAACATGAAAGAATATACATTAAATAACGAATTTAAAACCTTTCTTAATGAACATCTAGTAATATATGCTTGGGGAAACTTCTCCTATAATTTTTAGTGTGCTGTGCGTCTTGATGTTGTAACACAAATTGAGCGACCTACAGTTTTAGGCCAACTCCGAACTGCGAATGTTTCTTTGTGAGAACCCGGAACTGCCGAATGAAGCCCCAACATACACACTCGTCTACGGCGACCGCCTATATTTGCATTTTTTTTAATAAAAAATAATACAGCCTAGAATGTTAAAAAATGCATTGATTTATTTCTTTAAACCTTTTTATATTTTTGAAGTACTTAACCCAAATTATTATTATTCTTCTACATTTATCAATGTTATCTATGGTAATGATGTAATCATACAAATTTATTTGAATAACTTCGATAACCCACCGATTTGATCTAATTTCACCGCTCAGTATATGATTTTGATGTTAGCATTACCGTTCTTCTCCATTACTCTTGTAGTAGATTATAAAAAGGTTTAGAGAAATTTTATAAAAAGCAAGCGAACTTCTACACACTTGACGTTATATTTGAATTCTAAATGCAGGATTATTATGCTGCATGTAACAGCTTTTGAAAACTCCAAATAAAGTATTCGAGAAGAAAAAACGGCTACAAGAATAAACAAAAAATTTGAGAAGGAAATAAAGCTAATAAAAATTTAAAAAATATTATACAAGTTTCCGAAAAGAGTGTGGAAAATAGCAAGATTATTTATTTGACTAAGCGAATAGGGAATTTATTAATCCAACTAACAGTAAATAGTCCTAGTTTTTTCTATTAACATGAGCCAGAATTTTTATTGGCGCAGAAGTTTACATAAGCGTTCAAAGGAATTTCAGTCCCATTCATTTTTGTGTAAACATTAGGTAATACCGGCTTCCTCCGCTGCGAATTACTGACGTTATTTTGCATCAAAATTGCGTCTTTCCACTTGGCCTATATTTCGACTCATTTAAAATATAGCGGGTCTATTTTCTATCAAAAGATAATCTCTATTTTAGCGATATTTGCTCTGAATATAATAATGGGGTTTAAACTTCTGCCAAAATCTTAAAATAGTAGTACTATCTTGTAATTAAATTACTTTCTTTTGAATTAAATTAGTGTAAAATAGCATTTTACGTATAATATACCAATTGCTCCAACAATAATTTTGTGTTTGTACAATTTAGATCCTACCACTAATTACCGACTAATTTTACCACTCTTTCGCAAAAGCTGATTACATTTTGTCTCACATTTACTTTCTTCGCAAATGCAACCTTTCGTGCAGGGGATCTAAAACTTAGCCATTATAATTTACCAAACCTTTAATAATTGAAACATCCGCATTCATATTGTACAAAAAATTATGATGAAATCGTTAGGATTGCTTTTATCTATTCACGCTTTTATGCGTAGCTTTTTCACTTTTGCAAATAAATTGAATTGCGAATTCTGTACCCACTGTTTTCTGCTATTACAATAATTACGTTACCCAATTGAGGGAGAAATGTCAATGATTGAAACGCGAAGCATTTCGTGGCATTTTGATGCCATTTTTGGCATTATTCCAGCATTCATAAGCAACCATTTCGATATTTTCGGCACACTTACACCTTTCCTTATTTACTTTCTTATAGCATTTGCAGTTTCATTATTTTATGTTGTTGACAAATGATGCCAATAATTTATAGTATTTCCGCTTTGTGTGCTCTGGAATTTGTTGTGTTGCCATTATGCCGATTTTCTTGGCGTGCACCTGCTACGTTTTCTTGCCAAGAAATATTTGCTTAGCGATTTGTGAGCCGTGTAACTTGGCTCTAAATAATTTTAAGTATCATGTATGTTATAGGGTTGCTTGGTGGAGCGACGGAAAGGATGGCTGTAGGTGATTGCGGATATGTAGGTGAATTATGTATATAGCGTCGCTTGCAGCCTTTGGGTATGACACTTTATTTCGCTTATTATGAGCTATTGTACATACATCAGTTACAATGTGTGTTTGTTATTTTTTCACATATTAAGGATTTTATGCGAAATATAATGTAATGTAATAATACAATTGCCTACTAAAGACTCGATACTCAGCCCAATTTCTCTTCCCATTTCTGGTGTGCGTCTTGATGTGGAATTATGAATGGAAGGATCTATAGTTTACGCCAACTTAGAGTGTCAGGTAATTTTTATGGCAAGTCTTTTCGTAGTAAGAAACATGTGTGGGAGTTTGTCATGGAGCTAGTATCATTAGAAACAAACCTTTTTCTATCCTTGGATTTCGAAAAGGCGGTTTTATTTTTCAAATAGATTTTAGCTTAAAGCCATAAACCTTTAAAATTGGGTTGAAAAATTGCCAGTGGGATTACTAAATTAATAAAGCTAAATAACAGGGTCAACCAATGAAACATTTTAATAAGTCTCCGTTGAGGTATCAGTTTTTAGATGACGTGAACGGTCAACATGCACTTGAAATGTTGGAACACTTAATGGGAAGGTAACGTTATCCGGCGGGTTGATGCCCTCGTGAGAATAACGACTCTGACGTCTTAAAATCCCAGATGGGGCAAGGTGAGAAAAATAAAAAACCTTGCACCGTCCACTAAAGTTACGAGCTTCTCTCCGCAATTCACAACAACGCGATATTCTTCAACCTTTTTCAAAAATATTTTTCAAAAATTAATTAAACTAATTTAACTTTTTTAAAAAAGTCGCACTTCATTTATAAATTTTTTTTAGTTTGAGGCCCATATCGAAATACATATGTATGCCATTAATTTTATTAATACAATTTTTTTTAACAAGTGGCAGCCCTCTTCAAAAATATTTTCTAAATTAAGTTTTCTGAAACTCCGTCTGTCTTGATGCCAATATTCTATTTTAATTTCACTTATTAGTTAAAATTAATTTACCTTTTTAAATAAGTGGCAACCCTTGTTTGCAATTAAACGGTGGCATTTAAGATAACTTATTAATTAAATTGGTCTAACTATTTTAAAAAAGTCGCAACGCCCTTCTAATATATTTTTTGGATTGAAGCCCATCTAGAAATATGTCATTAATATCAATTATTTTTTATTATCAATTTTTTTAAAATAAGTGGCAACTCTTTTCAAAAATATTTTCGAAAAGTAACTTTCTTAAACCTCTTGTGTTTGCCATTAACACAGTAACATTTAGTCAACTCATTAATGCAATTTAATAAACGTGGTCACCTCTTCAAAAAAACTTTTTTAGTTTGTCGCCCGTATTGAAATATTTCATTAATACAATTAATTTAATTATTTCCTAAACAAATGTCAACCCTCTTAAAAAATATTTTATAAAGTAAGATTTTGTAAACCCCGTTTTCTCTACACTCTATATTTTATAAAACAATAAATGAAATTATTTGATCTTTTTAAATAAGTGGCAACCCTCTTCAAAATAATTTTAGAAAATTTTTTCTATTTTGTTTGCCATTAACACAGTAATATTTGGGCAATTTATTAATTCAATTTAATTAACTCTTTGAAAAACGAGACAATCTCTTCTAAAAAATTTTTTTGTTTGACGCCAGTATCGAAATATTTCATTAATATTATTATTATTTTTTTCTAACAAGTGGCAACCATCTTCAAATATATTTTGTAAATAAAGGCTTCTTGTGCTCCGTTTATTTGCCGCCTATGCTCTATACAGTAGAATCCCGTTATAACGACATCCAAGGCACCAGTGAAAATACGCCGTATCAACCGGACGTCGTATAAACTGAATTGCTCTTTTAAATTTCGTTCGCCAATTAGTTTATATTAATTTAAAGTAAGTGGCAACTCCTTTTAAAAAATATCTACGAAATTAAACTTTCTTAAATATCTTTCGTTTGACATCATTAAAAGAGCAGTTAGTGACGTAATAATAGCTAGAGAAGGAGAGAGCAATGAAACAATTTTTAAAAAGAAGAGAAAGGAGTGCAGAAGAAGCGCATAGACGGCAGAATGAATGAAAAGGTTTCTTAGCATTGTTTGTGTAAAATGCTTTTATTTCGTCAGCGAATGGGAGGTTGCTGTCTAATCGACAAAGAGCGGACTGGCGGTCCAACGAAGGCGCAATCTTGTATTCTATCATTCTTGAATAAACTCTTCTAAACAAGTGGTAAACCCACATCAAAATATTTTCTGCTTCACACTTATATTTTATTATTCCATTTACTTTCTTAAATATTATAAATATTTTAGAAGTTAAACTTTCGTATACTTTTCCATATATACATACATTATTACTAAAGTTATTAATTTAATTTATTTTCTTTCTCAAACAAGTGGTACGTCTCTTTGAAACCATTTGCAAAAATGTCGCTCACCCGTTTGGCACCCACTTGCAATATTTGATTGAACTTATGAATTTAATTCGACTTCACTTTTGAAGCGGTTGGTAACTCTCTTTAAAAATATCCTTATATTAGTCAAAGTTATAAGCTATTTGTGTGTTTAATTTTATTCAAATCCGCTTAGCCATTTTGGGCGTGAAAAAAATACTAAATATACTGCACTGTGGCGTTAAACATTTCGCTCAACCGGCTCCGAAGTCCCCTAAGAAGTACGAATAGAGAAAAAGTGAATGCGCATACAAAATGAAGAGCAAGCGCCTGAGTCGCTACTTTCTTCCTATGTCTCCGATAATATCTATGCTAATAATTCCAATAATGGCCCGTTTTAATGTATCCGAGTTGCAAAAGAACGCTCCAACTCGGATAAAATTTCCTTTAGTTGCAAAAGCAACCCTGTTGAGCCGGCAATTTTTAGGTTTATGTAGTTATATATTTACAACTACTTAATCTTAAGGTCTTAAATCTAAATTTCCCATGTCTTCTCTTCTAGCTCCTTCACAATAGCGCAGTTTTTTTCACTTCATTTAACCAAGTTCGTTCAACTCGAATATTTTTCCGAGTTAGTGTTGTTGCTTTACATGCAATTCGTTATCCTACCTAGTCGGAAAACCAGTAGATAAAAAAGAAACAAATTTTTTAAATACCTTATAGAAGACATTGTATGCCGAACTTTTATTTTTTTTGCTTGTGAGGCTAGACGGTAATATTGTTTAAAATCCGATTTAATACTAAACAGCAAATTAAGAAATGCTTAAAATATCATCGTTTTTCATTTGTTATTTATTGAAATTTCTGTATTAAGTAAAACTTGTTTTTTACAAAGCTAGGAAGTATAAAGCGACAAAGTTAATAAATATGCAGAAAGTAAAATTATAAGTTCACTAAAGTAAATACATAAATAAATACATAATTAGTACGTATTTAAATTGCTAGAAAAAAAGAATAATAAATATTCAATTCACTTTTAGCTACCACAAATATTAAATATATAAGTTTTAAATGACTAAATTTTATATGAACTTAAAACGTAAATTGACTATTTTCCGTTGCTTCATTGCCGAATTTAAGTAAAAATACAATATATCTTGTTATAATTATGAAAAGGCTCAAACTGAACATTGATATGATTTCTAAGAGAAATAAAAAATTTAATAAAATTATAAGTTTTAGAGAAATGTTAATTGTTGTTTGTTAAAAATAACAATAAATAAATTTTAAGTTTTCTTTTTATGTTTTATAATATGAAATTATATTTTGGTTTTGTGTAAATAAATAAATAAACCTACTTTGATATTTTCGTACAATTTTAAATGTAATAAGTTTGGGTTTTTGAATTTCTCTTATCATATTTCTATCTTTATCATCCGATTTGTATACGACTTCAATATTAGCTACGCCATGTTCTGTTCGAATATTTCAGATAAAGTTAACGATATGTATATCTCGTCTCCCATTGTAAAAATTAAGACATTTTCGATACAGTTAGGAAATCCTTTCACAATATAAATAAATAATTTTTTGAAATATAGATATCAATCTTCTAGTAAACCCTAATTTTTTCCATGCAAAAGCCAGACAGATTTTTACTAGGAATTCTATGTAACAGGTAATAAAGATTGCGATTAGTAATCAGCGAGATTTTACTAATCACCATGATTATTTTGCCCTTTACATAACCAAATGATTGGTAATCATTAACTAGAAATAATCAAAAATATTTTAAATAATATACAATTAAAAGCAAATTTCGAAAACATAAGACATCGTCAGAAAAATTATTTCATTATTCATATATTTATGATTTAATCAATCATTAACTAGAACTAACCAAAAATAGTTTAAACAATGTACAATTTAATCATTCATACTTTGAATGGTCGTTTGATAAACTTGAACGACATGTAATAGATAATCGACATCAATTATAAATAATCTTCTTATAGTTTTAAATTATAATCTAATTAAGTCAAATTCAAAAAATCCCAAGCAAATAATCAACATTTAAAAAAAATAAAAGTATACGCTAGTAATAACTAGACTTCCTTTAATAGAAAAAAATCTGAAATAATTAATAATCATTTTGCTATTTACAAAAACTCTTAATTATCAAACGCGTCCATAAAAAATAATTACACATACAGTAATAATTTGACTTAATCGTCATTATTAGACCTCGAAATAATTACATATGCACATTTGAGGGGGTCAAGATCAAAGCCACATCATATTTTAAAGCTTTTGGGAGTGGTATTTAAAACGAACCAAATAATACCTTTGAAAACTTTCCAATTACCGAACCTCAAATAGCATAGTTATGAAATTAATAAAGTTTTTGGTTTTAAGATTGTCCAGAAAATTTGCTTCGAGGTGCTCTCTCGATAGATTTTCAAAGAAGGTTTGTTTTTTAAATTTTTTTTTTGTATTGGAGCTAATATGACCTAATGTTTATCTAATTGAGTAAAAGTCTACCGCTTTCACGTATTTTAATTCTTGTAGGGACGAAATACTTATATCCACATATGCCCATTAGAATGGCCCATGAATTTCAGTAATTTATTTTGAAACTTTAAATTTGGTTAATACACCATTTAATGGTGCCGCCAGAGCTCTGAAGTTTCCCATGAATATATATCTTAAGAAAAAACATTGTAAATAAGTAGATACATTCTAAGCGAGTAAGAATATTTGTCTTTCATTCACATTTAACTACACAATAAATAACAGCTATTTGTGATTTTGATTTTTCTTATGATATCAGTTATTGAAGACTTTTATCTATAAAAGACAGTAAACAAATTCAGACAGTGACTTTTATTAATAAAACCCATCGGTAAAAAACAGTTGTGGAAAGTATGCAGTCATTTTTAACGGCTTTACGTCGGTTAAATAATTTATAGAAATCGGACATCATATAGAGAAGTATTATAAAAAACGATTTAGCTGTTTCTGCGAAATAAATTACTTTCTTGAAATACCCTCTTATTAAGTGTTTAAAATCACTTTGAACAAATTGAACTTTTTTCGGCACATACATCATTATAACGTCTAATGTACACAGATATACATATTTGTTTCCGTGTATGGTTGGTAGAAATGCACACATGACTACACACAAGGGAATGATAAGCAATTATTTTAATTGATATTTTTTGAAATAAAAGTTGGCGAACGATTTTTAACGCTGTGTTTTAAAAATAAACATTTTTCATAACATGATAACACGAGACAAATAAAGTAAAAAGGACCAAAAATAACTGTTACTTTCAGATTTATCCAACAAAAGTCAGAAATGAACGTTATTTTCAGATTTATAAAAACAAAAATCAGAAATAACTGTAATATTTAGATTTTTTAAATAAAAGTCACAAATAACTGCTATTTTTTAATTTTGCAGATCTGGGAAATCGAAATCAGAAATAACTGTTATTTTCAGACCTATCAAAGAAAAGTCAGAAATAACTGTTATTTTCGGATATATATAAACAAGAATCAGAATTAACTGCTATTTTCAGATTTATCGAAAAAAATCAGAAATAACTGTTATATTTAGATTTACAAAAACCAAATAAAATTAAAAAATTCCAAACTTTTACATTGAGGTTTTTTAAATAAAAATCAGCAATAACTTTATATTCAGATTTTCAAAATAAAAATCAAATAAGCGTTATTTATTTTGAAATTTTGCAGATCATAGAACCAAATTAGAAATAACTGTTATTTTCAGATTTAGCGAATAAAAATTAGAAAGAAGTGTTTTCAAAAATCAGATATAACTTTTGTATTTAGAATTTTAAAATAAAAGTCAGAAATAACTATTATTTTTTAATTTCGCAGATCGAAAATAAGTGTTATTTTCACATTTATCAAGTTAACATCAGAGATAACTGTTATTTGTAGATTTATCAAAAAACAAAAAAGAAATCAGAAATCACTTTTATATTTATATTTTGAAAATAAAAACCAGAAATAACTAGTATTTTTTATCAATTTTTTTCAATCAAAATCGAAAATAGATGCTATTTATCAAATCATATTTATCAAATAAACATCGGTATTAGGTATCTATGTATATTTTCAAATTTACAAAATAAAACTCCGAAATAACTATTACATTAAGATACTTAAAAAAAAATCAGATCAACTGCTATTTTTTTTTTAAATTTAATATAATTTAATTTTTTAAAGACTGTTTTTACCAATAATTGCCACTTTAAGTCTCTGGCTAATATCCATAGACAAATAATTGATGTTTATTTTCTGGGTAGTAATGATGTACAAAAAAACGACGATAACAAAAATAAAATTGCAACAGATTTTCAATAAGTGAATAAATATTCCTGAAGGTAAATATTCTTCTACGATAAACAAAAAGCAATATTTTTAACAATTTTACAGCAGTTCTATGAAAAAAATATTTTCCCTATCTACATTACATGGAGAGTTTCAAGACAATTTTAAGTAATAACCGATTTCGAAATAATTTCTAGCGTGTATTTTGGGCCACCCTGATTTACGTACTCACTAAGTATGGATCTAAATCAAGGTGCCTCACTATTTTCAATATAATGGAATCATTAAATTTGGGGTATTTGAGGAGTTTTACCTAAAATTATTACATAATATACATATTTGCAGTCCCATACCAACTAGAAAATGTTATTGAAAATTAATTTCAATAAAGAAGAGAAAAAAATCAATACACAATAACTTCAATATAAAATTAACATATGTAGCTCTTAGAAATATGCTATTAGGTTTGTTTTTTTTTTACAAAGTATTTATATGTACTAGTTTCAATAAATCAATAAATAACCGAGTTAAACAAAAAACTACTAAATTAAAATTTTATTGTATTGACTATGCAGCAGCTTTGCGCGATAACGCGCCGTTCTCATCGCTTATTCCCTGTGCCTGTTGATAGAGTCGTGTAGACAATAATTTTCAATCAATTTTGGGTTCTTATGAGCCCGAAATGCTGCACAGAAATGTTTGCGACATTCCCAACACATACCACGCCCTCCTCCATCCCGTGCCCTCCACTTAGTTAGATCATATCGATTGGATTGAATTGCCATTCGATTTTACGATTTGCTGCCGGAAGCAATTCATTCCGTATTAATGCTGCATTGCGGATATAAACGTAGGCAGTCTCTTTGATCCTGGCCATCACGGGCGGCTTGTATGAAACGATAGAAACGTACAACGGCACCATTTGTACTTGAGAGGGGCTGTAATTCGGTGGTGTCACTGTGTAATTTCATTTGTTGGAGTGGCGGTGTGACATTATCGTTGTTGTTGTTGTTGTTATTGTTGTGGTTGTTGAATGGAAGCATAAAAATAAAAGGGAGAAAAAGAGATGCGAATTAGATGCACATACATACATATATCTGAATGCGGACATTTGATTTAAAATTAATTTTTAGTTGCTATCGCAATGCCGTCTTTTTATGTCCTACGTGCTTTTCATGCCAAATGGAGGCTTAAGTAGGGGCTTAGCACTCAAAGGGGTTTGATGCGAAATTTTGTATAAAAATTATGAAATAATAAAAATTATAACTAGTAATAGGTTTATACAAGGGACCGCAAATGATGATTACTATCAAAATTTCAACTCAAAATATCAGAGAAGGGAAGGAGAGAGGAAAGCAATAAACTGCTTGTAACAAGGACTCCCTATGCTTCGAGTTATATTTAAAAAAAGAAAAAACCAAGTTTAATCGTTATTTCTTGAGTCTACTTATTGCTCATAAATTAGCCTTTATTTTTATAAAAAAACGCTCAGAAAATAACACTTAATTTGTAGGTTTTTTTTTTACACAAATTAAGTTTGATTTTTATAATAAAAGTTATAACCGTCACTCACGGTCCCTGGTTTATACCGGCGGACACTAGTACCCAGATCTTTATTAACACCAAACCGTAATCAACATAAAAAACAGGCTAAATCTAATCGAAATTTAGTTGTTTTGTTAATGCAAATATTTATAGAGAAATTGGTTGACGCTTTTCTTGTATAGCTTTTTCTGAATCAAACATTTTCATATTAGCAAAAAAAAAAAATTGGAAGTATTTAAATTATAAAATACAATTTTTTGACATCTTTCAGTTTTGCAGTTTTGTAGCTTACTTAATGTTAGTACAATAAAGAGCAAGTACTATGTGATTATTATGTTTTATAGTTTATTTTGCGGTCGGTCTAGTGAATTTTTTTTTGCTAAATAAAACATGCTTTTTATAAAACGCTTAAAATGAACAAAGGAAAAATCAAACAAGAGTAGCTTGTATGTATTACTTATGTACCTTATTATCTTTTTTATTTTCAAAAATTCTTTTACACATTATAAAACACATGTATACAATTGAAATTCACTCCACCAAATATTTAAATTTAACATTTTCTACACCCCCTTCAAATATAGAACGCATATATGCAATACGAAAGTCATCTACACCAAATACTTTGCGAGATATGACGAATTAAACATTTTCGAATCGCATGGACCGCCCCTGTTTTTTTTTCAAAAACCTACGTCTCCTCCTTAGTCATGCATAGTATATACACATAGATTTATTTATAGATATATGTATATAAATACATATACATTGATAAAGCGCTATCTCAGTATGTATGTTTGTTTTTTTCTCTTATAAGCGTCATGTCGTGACTTCTTTGCGCGATGTAAAAAATCACTGCCGCTAAAGAAGTTTTACTTCAAAAATATTCAAAAAAAAAAAAAAATTTTAAATCATTTATATTACATTGTTTTTATTTCCATTTAATATTTTGATAAAATACATCCTATGTTTTGCCTGAGGTTAGTGTCTAGCCATAAGTTGAAAGTCCCACGGAAATCCATTCTGTAGTTTCTTACTGCGGTCAAACAGACAAACACACAGACAAAAATTCCAAAATGGTTCAAATGTATTCTATCAAATCCCCTACTCACCTTTGGGCATTTTTTTAAAGAAAGTTTCGATGTACAGACTCGACTTTTCTACAGTTTTACTTTAGTTCAGATATAGTGCTTTTCATAACTGCAAGATAGTTCAACACTTCATTTATTTTTTATTTATTTTAAATTCGTTTTTTTTTTATTATAATGCAATTCATTGTGCAATAAAAACCGTATAAAACAAAGCTTAAAACTGTGTATAAATTTTAATAAAATTCAATAGTTTTTTAACAAAATTTCAAACTTGTTCAACAGAATTGCGTATGGGGCATTCCATTGCGATCTGTGGGACATTGGAGTCCAGTATTTTAACAACTATGTATTAAGTAGAACTATGCCATCGGAACTTATGCAACAGCGAAGTATATTTTTTTTTTAAATAGATAGACAATTATTCTATGAGATTCTTTTAAAAATATACTAAACAAATTCTAAGTTCCTTGTAACTACTGTTATCTGAATACATGTTACCGATGGGACACTGAACAATCTCGCTATTTGATTTTTGTACACTCAAATACGAATTTTAGCCGAACTATTCCATTTTCAAGCTAGTGTTTTTTGTGTTGTGTTGTTTTTGGTTTCATCAAAAATTAGACTAATATAATTTGTATCGAAATATTCAGTAGTATTAAAAATTGTGACAAAACCTGTGAAAACTATTGTTTACTGAAATCAGTTTCGTTGGTTTTTTTAAACTTACTAATCTATTTATATAAAAATTTTATCTTACAATTACATTACATTACAAACCCAGCAACTATAAGAAATCAATTAATGCAAACAAAAGAGGCGAAGGAATTATTAACAAAAATTAAAGCGTTTTCAATTTTTTTTAAATATATTTTTCAACATATTAATACAATACTTTAACTAGTTATAGGTTACCACTTAAAGGAAAAATTAATGGTATTTGAAAATTTATGTCAAAAGGTTTTGGTGTTACAGACTGTCTGATTTACGTATCTCAAAAAAAAACAAAAAACAAAAAAAAAAGAAGCCGCACGTCCATCATCTCTCTCTCCAATTTTCAATGGCTTTTGATAGGATCGGCGTCCATTCAATACTTGTTTAATTAAAAGAATGGAAAACGATACCAAAAATATCCAACTACGTAGCAAACTTCACGACAAATAGAAGAATAATAGTACGCGTCGGACAACAAACTTCAAACATACATCCCCGGATTTAGTGAAACCTAATTTATTGTTAGAAATACTCAACGTAATCAAACGATGGTGACATTTAGCAATATCATTTTCATGATTAAGTTTTCTTAAGGTTACTTCGTTTGCATACCATGCCGTATATTTGCTTTAACTTAATAATCTATCTAATTTTATTAAGTTTTTGAAATAGGTTCAAAATAAAGCTTTCCCTTTCGTATTAGACCCATATTTCAACATTTGATTTAACCTATTAAATTTTAATTGCTTGTTTTAAAACCTTTCCAAAAAGATTTTTGAAATTTAGTGATCACATTTTGTTGTAGTTTAGCAGCTTTCTTAAAACGTTTTTGTTTGACACCCATAGATTTGAGTAATATTTTCAACAGGCGGTAGCGTGGTACTCATATTGTGAAATGTCGAGGCAATTCAAATAATAAAAGTAGAGAGAGGCAAATTCATTTTAATTTACATAAAATACAAATAACCAGGAAGTCTATCCAAGCACCTTCCGGTCACTGCTAATCAAACATAACACAAAAATTAAACTACTCTGGATACCAGGTTATTGTAATATTACTGGTAACGACTTAGCAAACCAAGTTGCTAAGAAAACAACTCACCTCTCGCTCATAAGTACTTAAAACTTCAACGTAAAATATATCAATAAATTTTTAAAACACGAACTTCAAACGAGCATGAAAAATTCCTACCAAAATCCACTAACTGGTAACAGCAACATTACAAAACAAAAAGAAAGAAAAAAAAACAAAACATAAACAGCAACTACCTCAAATATATTCCCCTTAATTTACTTAAATAACTAGACCTCATTAAAATAGTAAGACTTCGACTAGAACATTCCAAAATTACTAAAGACACCAACTCCTCTTCATCCTGCCCTGCTTGTTAAAGCCATGCACCAACCTCCATATAATACATCCTCGACACCTGACATTCCATGGCAACACTGAGAAGACAGATCTTTGACAATGACAACCCCACCCAACTGCCTTTCAATCCCAACCTAGAATACATGAACAAAATTATCCTATTCCTAAAATTATCTAACCTTTACCACCACATATAAAACCAATATCAGTATGTGCTCATCACATACTTAATACTCATACATATGGAATTAAAAGAAACCTCCTCACATGAATACCATTTGTACTTACTTAATTAAAAACTTGTATAACAAAAACACTTGCAAATAATATGAAACTTACTTTAAGAAGTAGCTCTAATTTAGTTACATAAGTATGTCAAGTATCTCTATTTTTAAACAACAGCATAGCCTAAGGCCTCTGCAGCCAAAGCTATTTCTTCTGTTAGTTCTAAGTTCTACAAACTTTTCTAGTAGCTATAAATAAATAATGTCGTTTCCCTCTTTTAAGTAGAATGTCCCGTGTAGCCCATTCAATGTTAAATAGTATAATAGCTTGTTGTTTTTTTTTATACATACGTGTTGTTTTCAATGAGACAATACTTCTTTCGAAGTTGGTCTTTTTGACAGCTGTTACTTGATTTATACTCAATTTGATTTGCCATTTCACAATGAACAGATTTACTCCGGAACAATGTTTGCAAATCGTGCAAATTTATTACCAAAATAATAGTCCAATGCGTCCAGTATCCGGTCGACATAATTGCCTAGCAGAGTCCGTAATTCGAGAAACTTACTTACTTAATTGGCGATATAATCCCTTAAGAGATTTTGGCCACTCTTTCTTTCTGCTAAATACGAAGTGACATCAAGTCCTTTTCCACTTGGTCTTTCCAACGCAGAGGATCCCGTCCTCTTCCTCTACTACCACCAGCTAGTACTGCGTTGAATACTTTCAGAGCTGGAGCATTTTCGTCCATTCGCACGACATGCCCCAGCCAAAGTAGCCGCTGTATTTTAATTCGCTGGACCATACAGTTCATCGCCCCATCGTCTGCGGTATTCGATTTTCGTCACACTAACTTTAGTGCTAGCTCTAAAGCTGAAAAGTTCAACTCTAACTTGACTATGAATAAGATAAAGTACACTTACTTGTAAATAAAACGTGCTCTAACTCTTTAAGCGGTGGATTCAACTTGACTATGATTATGACCCTATATTTTTATTCTATGAATCTTTCCATTCAAAAATCAATTTAAATAAATCACTATTGGAGCTTACGGAGGTAAATTGAAAATAAATACAATTACATATCTCCCGATGCTTCGATGCTATACAAGCCAAAGCAACCTATTTCCCATCAGAATTTTGTGATTGCTAAGCACTTTCATATATTTATTTTTGCCGAAACTTCGTACAATGAAATACCATTTGTTTTTTAACAGCTAAAAAAATTATATGCGCTGGGGCGTATGAGTGATATTCATATATTGTACATATTCCAATACAAATTTTTTATGCACTAGCCTCAACCCGCGGCTTCGCTCGCATGGCATTCGGGGTAATTTCTCCAAAACTAATAACTTTTAATTCATTTTTAGTTTTCCATATTTTATTATCTAAGCAAAAAATCTAACCCTACTTTATCGTTGCCGATGATGGTGGGTTGCTGAAACTTGTTTGCCATTGTCAACTCCGCAGTCTGTCATTCGGCTTTAGTCCTACCAAATTTATTGCTAAAAATGCAGAAAAATGGCCTGCTACCATGACTGTTAATAAATTGCAGAACATACTTTTTGATGCATTCATCTCGATAAACCTGGCCGATCATCGTCGCGGTGGCGAGAAAGGGGCTGCTCTTATGGCTACAGGAACAAAGGAACAAAGGGCTTGCCAAAACATGTATTTTTTTTTAGGAACTTGGTCCTTATTTTCAATTTACAGCTTTCAGGAGCATTTTGACAACTTGTAGCAGTATAAAAATCTTGATCAGCAATATATTTGAAATTTTGTAAGCAGTAGGTTTCGTCGTCCACAACAATGCATTTGTATTTTGTAATTTGTGATTCATACAGCTTCCGACTGTGGGATTTTGCTTTGCTTATCGATTTGGCGCTGTTTGAGCTTTGTCGTTTTACTTTTTGTAGAAAAGACTGTGATTTACGTACAGATTTTGAGAACCTTCCGATCACTACTATGATCGCTTCGACCATAATCACCTCCACTACCAGGATTTCTAGTAGCTGCCAGCCCTTATTTGTATCGATTCAAAACTCCGAAAATTGTCGAGTGCTGCAATTTAACATTTTTAGCAATTTTACGCGGATTTAAGGGCGGGGTTTTTCATGAGTATAAACTAGTGCAAAATAATTTGTCTTGCTGCTAACTCGGTTGCCATTTTTAACTAAACTATAAATCAAAACCAAACAAAAATGTCTCATACCTGAAACTATTATCATGGTCTACTCATAGTGTTTGAATTTCAAAATATTTAAATATTTTTGGGTAGGTTATAAGTTTTCAAAAGTGTCACAATTTGGGTATGCTCACCCTTTAATTTTCGAACAGCTGGCAACCGCTCAACTTTTTTTAAATACCAAGTTTTCCTAAACCTCTATGAGTTCAAACCTTTATAGTAATGCATTATTTTTCTTATGAATTTGAATTTGAATAATTTAAAAAGGTGGCAACACTCTCGAAACATATTTCTTGGCTGAACATCCTTTAATCTTGTCCATTTGACTCCAGTATAGTAGAAATTCAGTTACCTTACCAAGTAAAATAAATCAACGTTATTTAGTAGGTGGCAACTATCATCATAAATTTTGCTCAAACAAACGCATTTGTCTCACATCAAAACTGATATATATATATATATATATATATATATATATATATATATTTGACGAAGATCAGAAATTACATTAAATTAAATTTTTTTAAACATGTGGCAACACTGCTTAAGATTTTTATGCCTAATTACCTTGAATCCCACCCGAAATATTTGCCTTAACTTTAAAATTTCAATCAATTTACTCTTTTAACTAAGTGGCAACCTCCGCCTGAGGTATTTACATTATAAAGTTTTCTAAAAACCTTTTTAATTTGAGATCCATATGCCAATATTCGGCTTGAGTTAAAATATAAATTAATTTTTTATACAGGTGGCAACCCTCTCTAAAAATATTTTTAAAATTAGGCTTTCTTAAAACTTTTTGTTTGGCACCTATATTGTAAAATGCCATTTTGTTTTTTAATTTAACTCAATTCGCATTTAAACAGGTGGCAACCTTCTTTTACAAGATCTGAGAATTTAAGCTTTATTAAGCTTCTTTCATTTGGCACCCATATTGCAATATTTAATGCCATTCATTGTTTTAATTGAATTTTACCTTTTGGGTAGGTGGCAACTCCCTTTAAAAATCGATTCAATGGTAACCCATATAACGGACAATGCATGTCCCCAATCCTGTCCAGACCTATCCAGTGGTTATATAGCAATGTGTGATTTAACGCATTTGCCTAATTGACTATAACTTTTTTAATAGGTGGCAACTCTCCACATAATATAGCCTATGTTATAGAGTAGGGGTAGGCTATTTGTTGCTCAATTTCGTACAATTCCGTGCAACCCTTTGGAGCTGAAAAGGTATAACATACGCACACACTCACACACGCACAAATACACAAACTTTCACATTTATAATATTAGTAGCTTCTTCATCAGAACACACGTAAAAAAAAATTATTTTTAAATAAATTATTATAGATAGTAAGTATGGCAAACTGTTTAAACGGCCATTATTGTGCATAATACTCACAAATTTAGCCGCAGTTTAATCCTATTAGTGCACACAATGGACGTGCAATCCACATGCCTGTAAATATGTATGAACGTAATTTTTCTGTGTTGAAAAGGCCTCAATTGTGAAAATTAATTTCAATTTTTTAATGCCATCACCGCTCCCATTGTAACGTCGCCACTAGCAATTGCGTGCCATCAGAAGAGTTATTACTTCTTTTCGTTGCTTCACTTTATTTCTCTTTGTCCTTTGCATTTGTATGCATTTCTAGAATTACTCGCAGCACAATGGCACCCGGTGAAAGGCGAGCGTAAAAAGCGTAGTCTTTTCACTCAGGTTCACGATGAATATCAGAGATTTATTGTTCTTTCTGTTTTTGATTGACAATATGCACTCAAATATGCATGACCGAGTGAATAGCATCGCATGGAATGGCAGACACTACTAACACAGTTTCAGATTCTCTGGTAGTGTAGCCAAATCGATTGAAACATATAGTATGTATATATGTATGTACTTTATGTATGCATGTAAAGGGAATTGGGGCAAGTAAGTTGTTCGCCCGAAATCATACATGTTTACATTTCCGTTAATAGCACTGTGTGACAATTTCATCGCAACTTAAATCGGTCATTCCTAGAATTTTTGTCTGGCAAATATTAAATGGTGAAGAACTATGTACAGCTCCGGTCAACTAAATAACAACGCACCGATATCGAAATTTTTTTTATGAAAAACTCTAAACCTCAAGGCTATTAATTTTTCCACGGTACATACTTCGCTGAGAGTAATGTTTCTTCGATGTAACTTAATTTTTAAAGATATGTTGCGTTTTTTATAATAATTACATAAACCAAGTCCTAACCTGTCGGTCACTTCGTTTTTTATTTAAAAAAAAATGTTTTTTTATTGTAGTGAAATTAATATTTTGTTGTATACCCCTAATCTCAAACCACTGCTTCACACCTACGCGCCATTGACTCGATTAACTTCTCGCATACAGAGGTTGGCATGAATTCCCACTCCATCCGGACCTTTGCCATTAGATCGGGGAAATTTTCTATTTTGTGCTATCGAACTTTTTTCTATACGTGCTTCCAGATATTCTCAATGGGGTTCAGATCAAGGCTACATGAAGGCGAGTCTAACAATTTTATCATATTTTGTTTTCATCGCAAAAAGGAAGCATTACATCATTCAATATTGAAATAAATTGATGCCGATCCGTATGGATCGGTCCTCAATTTTCGTAATGGGCCCAATTCCTCGTTGTGACGTAGTACCCCAGATCATAATGTCGCTAAATGCTAAACGCTTTCAATGGGGCACGCCCAACGTGAGATTTTCCAACGGGTGAAAGTCGATTTAGTTTTGCTATAGCGAACTCCAATCTTTTCTTGCGATTTCGTTCCTATTGCAAGGGTTTCTTCCAAGAAATCCTTCTAAATGAACTTTTTTCTCTCAAACGCCTCTTAACTGTCTCTACCTATGGAGGAGCGTTGTTTTCATCAAAAACACTAACACGAATTTCATTTGCGGTTTTTTGGGAGAATTTTTTAGATTCACGCACTATGAGTTCGTCTTCCCTAGTCGACGTTTTTCGGGATTTTTGCTTTCGTGGAATTTTGTTGACGGTTCTATTTCTCTTAAAATAGTGTACAGCGTGTTGAAACCCATTATTTTTGAAGTGTTTACGGCTTTCGCGATTTCGCCATACGGTTTTCTGTCGTTGCGGTATTTGACTATTACGGCTCTCATAGTTTCGTCGCAGAATTTATTTTTAACCATTATGTTTTGTCCAAAAAAAATGCATTATGTTTCCAAAACTATGCAAAATGTGACAATAAATGCAAATAAAATCTTCCGTTGCTGATTATGTGACCGACTGTGAAAATCTCCCGAACTAACGGAATTAAGTAAAACATTTTGACATTTAAATCAATGTACATTTTCAATAATTGAATCCTTTATGAAAGGTGAATTTATTCATTGTAAATTGTAAAGCAGACAAGGAGAACTGATTATCAGGACATCGCAGCTAATTAGTTGACCTGGGCTGTATATTTCTTTTTCATTTGCTTTTGAATTTTTGTGTTATCAATGGTATCAACGAATTTTATTTGTAATTGAATTAAATTCTTTAAAAACTGCGAACACAAAAGAAAAAAAAGATTGATTTTTGAAAAAAAAGAATGGAGCAAATTCGAAAATATTTTGCTTTTCTACAGCCGCCAAAAATACTACCTATCTCCAGTTTACAAATTGAAAATGTTACACGCACGTGAAATTAAACGAAAGCTTTGCTTCATATCAAATGTAAATGGCATCTCACTTCTGGTTTCTGAGATAAGGGTTAAAATTTTTTTTAAACTCATGCCATCCGATTCGTTCGAATAAAAAATCACAACGTTTGGGTTTTATTTGCTCTTTAAAGGCAGAAAACTACTTCTGAGCCATGAAATTCTTAGAATTTTACGTTCCTTTCGTTTTTAAGGCTATACCAAATCCGTTCGAATGACTTTTTTTTGATAGATCGTGAATATGCCGTTGTGGAAGATAGAATAACTGCACTTTCATTTCTACAGATATCAATCCATATTTTCTGTTTATTTGTGATGGAGTAATTTTTTCTGCCTGCCATTATTTATTTTTCTCGCTTGTCACTCAATCAGCGAATGGAAAATGTAATTTATTGCAACCAAAGTTTGCATCTATTTACACAAATTGTACAAAATACCACAAAATAAATCAACTTTTAAAAAATTGTAACCAGATTTTTTAGAAAATTTTCCGGTACGCAGTTTTTAGCCAGTTCAATTCCAGTATAATAAAGTGCATGTTTTGAGTGGCTTAAAATTTCCGGTGGGTTTTTTTTATATATGTACATATTTGGGTGATTCACAAAGTGTCCTAATGTGTCATAAGTCATAGAAACATAAAATTAAAAAAAAAAGATACAAAATTGCTTAGTTTTAATTATTTGTTTCAATACAACCCAAAAACATAACTTTTTAAAACTAAAATTTTATGACTTTATGATTTATGCCATATTATGACACCTGTGTGAATCACCCAATTATTTTTTTTAATAAAACTTCTTTAGCAGCGTAAACTCCACTAATTACTGCTACTACTAACTACGACTACTATTGCTACTACCACCATCAGAACAATTCCTACTGGCACTACTGCTAATTTTTACTCTTTTCTACTACTATTTTTACTATTGCTGTTACTAATTACTACTACTATTTTTAGTTTCTGGTACTACTTATACCAATGCTACTACTAATTACTAAAACTATTTTTACTATTTTTATTACTATTTGCACTAATGCTGGTATAAATTATTACTACTATTTTTACCAGCTTCTGGTACTATTTTTACTAATGCTGCTACTTATTACTACTACTATTTTTACAAATTTTACTAATAACTACTACTATTTTCGCTAATGGTAGTATGCTACTACTATTTTTACTATTTTCAACTACAATTTTTAAACAATGATACCAGTAATTACTACTATTTTTACTCTTTTTTTACAATGGTAGTATAAGTTGCTCCCACTATTTTTACTATTTTCTACTACTACATATATTTAAACAATGATACTACTAATTGCTACTATTTTTACTCTTTTCTACTACTATTTTTTACTAATGCTATTACTACTATTTTTTACTCATTCTGCTGATTACTACTACTATTCTTACAAATTTCTACTACTATTTTCACTAATGGTACTATATCACTAATGCTACTATTAATAACGCTCGAAAATAATATTTTAAGTGTTCACCAGGACAAAAAATTAACTCGCTTTTCTGAATCAGCGACCGAATTTACGTGGGAATTGAGTAGTGGCATTTTCGGTGCATATTTTTACAGTAAACCAGTGTTATTCGAGACGAAACAAACCACAGGCATATTTTTTTGGCAAAACCAAAATAAAATTTCAAATTCAATGAACTTTATTCTTTATTCTACTCGTATTCTACACATGTTTCGCCAATTCCAAGGAGTAAATCTAACCTAAGTGCTAAGTAGATGCCGTTTGATACAAAGTTGATAGCAAATTACAGTCACTTTTCTAATTAAAAGTCTACGTTATGTGAGTTTTATTCTTTATAAAAATATAGCCGTGACACACAAACGAGTACATACTTGCAAATGTATGTATGTGTTTTCCTTTCGGAAAATTTCCTTTTATTTATTAAAATCCCCTACTGATTGCTCACACTTTCGCCAGTGCTTTTGTTGTCATAAATTGAAATTATTGGAGCAAAAAATTATTTACACATGTACTATATATAATATATAAGATATCTATAATTCTGAGGCATGAATTGCACGTCTGTCAAGCTGCAATGTACCCCTGTAGTAAATATGGAAGATATTCACGCAAAGCACGAGTTTTTTTCTTGACTGTTCCCTAACTGGCTCTATACGAATGTAAAGCGAGACAGTTGGCACTGATGCTTATTTCGAATATTTGCACATTAATTAAATTTTCAATATAATTTATTTTATTTTATTACACAGAATTTTTCGCTGCAGCCTTAAAGGAAGAAATTTTGGTTATTTTAAACAAAGTTCTCAGTAGAATTATACTTTGTCTAAAACTTTGACTGAAACATTTCTGCTGCTGTGATAAAGCTGGAACCTCTGAATTTAAAAAAAATGCAATTAGTTATTATTCTCGGATAGATGGCAATATTTAGAAATATTTATATGAGAACGCAAACAAATAATACCAATCGCTTCTCAATGGTTTAGTTTCGCTCATGGAAGGTAACGAAACAGCATCGATTCAAATCAATTAGACACATTTTTTGAGCAGTCACTTTTCTCTGATATTGCTCGTCATACTAGCTAACGCAAACAAACCAATTGAATACAGAGCAATAGGGAAAGAAACAAGACACCTAGTTACTGCTCACAACACAAAAACGAAACCTTGCGTTTAGTAATCAAAATATAAAAAATTATGACATTTTTGACAGAAAATTACCAGTGTGTATGAATATTTGGTTGAGGAATGATCCATTGATTTGCGTGTCGTGTTTTGTTTGGTTTTTGCGCATGATGAGAATTTTTACAATAAACGAAATTACACAAATATGCAAGAGAAAAAACAATTCGTTTGGTTTATACTCACCTACCTCCTTTGAAAAGTTTCATGTATTCTTAGTGTTCGGGGCATACTAACAAAAAGAGCACAATATTTCGTAATTCTCGTTGAAATGAGTAGTGATACGTTCGGTTTTTTCGTTCTATGCTCTATACTATCTACCTATCTGTACAATGCCTCAACTTTAATTATAATCTAAAGAAACAACAGATGTTGGAAAATTATTATTTTTTCGATTCATATTTGAGAGCACTAAAGATTTAACAACAAAATTAAATTTAAGCATTTTTTTTAACATAAAAAAATAATAATACTCGAATGCACATATAAAATGTTTATACTTATTTTTGACAAAAAAAAAAATGTTTTTTGTTTATTAATGTTGTATGGTGTTACACTATTTCCATCAACTGACTACGACGGACCATTGGCACGACAAGTTTTTTAGGACAGACACATCAATTTTGTCTTATTCAACTAAAATAGCATTTTCCAGCTGCTTAATAAATAATTCCCTAAAGATCCTTGATGGGATTGAGAACCGGGTTTGGTGCAGGCCACTAAATTTTTCGCGAGTTAGAGAACACTTTCGCCTTATTGCTGGAAAATCCATTCGTATAGATCCATGAAGATCACTAGCAAAAGCTAGGAGTTCGCTTTCTAGCGAATCTCTGTAAATTTCTGCATTAATTTTGCTTGGCACAAAGCATATTTTGTACTTGCCTTTTAACGAAAATGCCGCTCAAACCCTGAGGGATCCTCCACCATGAACGCGTTTATGGCATGCTTGCCGTGGGCTATCTGGTCCGGCCAGATTAAACTATTTTTTTTTTTTTATAACTGAATACCACAGATTCGACGTTAAGTATTAAACTGTTGTTTTTTTATAACTGAGTACCACAGATTCGAGGTTCAGGATAAACACGTTGTTCAGTCACATGTAGACCGAGTACCGTTTGCCTCCTATCATCGATGGTGCATTCACGTCCACTACACCATCGCAATATGGGGGGTTTTTGTAAATTTGTTACGGGTTTTCGGTGTCTCTTTCGGTGTCTCTTTACAAAAACAGAAATTTGATCAACTTTCTTCCCGAATCGACGCATTATTTCCTTGATCAATCCACGCTCTTTATCTGTAAATTCAGATCCACGGCGTGTTTATAAAATAAAAACATTTTGTTTTATTTTTTGTCTTTGATTCTTTTCCTATTCATTATATTTAACTAGAAATAGTTTTATATGCTTTAAATAAGATAAATAATTATTTTGTATGTAACTTTTTAGTTTAATTGAGTATCAAACATTTTTTGGATTAAGAAGCGTTTTAGTTTAAGATTTTAGTATTTGCTAACTTTAAGCGTCTGTACTAACTCGGAAGTATTTATTTATTTCAAAACTCGTTCAGTGCAATTAGTTTTTGAAAGCATTCTAAAGTTCTGCAGAGGGCACAACAGTCGATTCGTAGAAGGTCGTCATATTAATAGAGATCGTTGAAAGCATTGCATTGGGATAGATCGAGAACTAGTACCGCCTCTTAACGAGCTAGTTTTACGCTAGTTATGAACTGGCGCGATTTACAGAAGCGATTGGACGATAAATATCGATACGTAGTTCTTATGTATGTGTGCTTGTATTGTCAAGGCGGCTATGTTTATTGAAAGCAATGTGTTGAACGTCGCCTTGACAATTTGCACATTTCAACAAACGATGACAAAAGATGACACACTCGCTCCAATTTTGTTTTTTTTTATTCGCATTTATATGCACACACACACTCATAAATAAATACATTTCTATTTTTTCTTTATTGTTGATGGACAACTTGGTAGTTGATATCCAATTGTGTGATTTATTGTCGCTGCAGAGATGGTAGATATATGAAAAGTGAAACTTTTTGCGTCAAAGCAGTTACATTCATGCAAATGTAAGGAAATTGAACTATTTGCAAAGTATCCAGAGAAGAGGCACATATTGGCGGACTGAAGATGCTTATGGCAACTAAATATGCCATGGATCGTACCTACATCTACTTTTGTTTGATAGTAAATTCCATTATTGCCCTACCGATTAATTAACTAGCAAGTGGTGGGGCAAAAGTTAATTGGCTGTTATTATTATTTTTTTTTAAAGATATCCCCGTTTTCAATGCAAATATTTATATATATATGGCTAATACGTGATTTGGATTTGAACCAAATCGAACTGTAAGTACGGTGTTTTGAAATATCTTGACACTATAATAAAAGTCATAAATTAATTTAATGAGTTAAAAAATAATTTGATTTGTTTCACTTGTTGTTAAAAAGTTAGAAAATAACAAATTTGATGATAATGCTATGAAAAAGCCTCATAATAGTTACGCTGTGTGATTGGTATAAATTTACAGTTACTTGAAAATAATCGAACGAAGAAAACAAGATCAAAAATGCTATAAACATATTTGCCCTCGCGCAGTACTCTCCGAACATTTCACTATCGAATAATCCATAAATCAAGTTGGTAATATCCCGATGGAATCGTTCCCAATGTTCGATATTAAAATATTCTAAAACGCGTGAGAAATTCTCAAAAAGACAAATTAGAAATTTATCTTTGTTGCCCATTTTTGCCAGAATGTTGATGCAACTTGTCGAATTTTCGCAGCATCAACATTTGCACAACCTCCTAATTTTACGTTTGTTTTAAGATCTTTTATTGCATTGGTTAGTTCGATTGGAAATCTTTTCTCACAGCCACACATTTTCTCTAAAAAATTTCGCAAAATTTTTACAACAGGGCCACTACAAAAAATCCATCGCCCCTAGAATATTGGAAATCTTTTGTAACTGAAAATTTTGTGTAATTTCGAAAGGGTGTGGTCCTTCAAGAAGATCAAGAAATGGCATATAGCCGGTATTCTGTAAGCATTCTCTAGTCACTAATTGAGACTTTTCGGCGTTGAGATTGATTTTGAGACTATTCGGTACTCAGTAAGCCGTCTCAAGTCACTATTCTCAAAATAAAGTCACTAATTTGTTAGCTGGTTCTGAGCAGGTCACAAAACAAAAGAAACTGAGGATTGCTTTTCATTGCTTAAATCTGTAGAAAATAACACTTAATTTTCAATACGCATAATAAAAGAAAAACTATTTGTTTACATTTTCTTATGTAATTATCTTATTCTGCCATTTTGATCGAACGTGCATATACATAGATGAGTAGCTGTATTAATCGATTGTTGATAGTTCTACTTTTTACACATATTTGAAATAATCGGACTACAAAAAATGCAGTTATTAGAATTTTGAATGATTCACTTCAATGTTAATTTTACGATAAATATATTGTTTTAGGTTTTAAAGAGCAATAATGCTGTTCGGAAAAAATTGAAAAATTATATTGTGTGCTATCGACGAACAGATTTTCATTGGCGGTGATTGTGCGTTTCTACCTGCACATACCATCAGCTGATTGTCTCTACTGATTTTCACCACAGTCATTGGTGAATTTGTTTGAGACTGTTGCTTACTGAATACCGAAATCGTCTCAAGTCACAAAAAATGTCTTTAGGTCTCAAATGCCGTGATTTGAGATGAGACTCAGTTGAGAATACCGGCATTACTCGATGTTATGTGAGTAGAAATGCATCTTAGTTGAATTTATCATAATTTTACTTAACATTACCAACTGACAGCTGTTGTATTTTAAGCCTTACTAGATTTTTTTTTCACAGAAATTAGTTTGAAGCAAAATTACGATTCCTTCCCAAAGCCTAGTCGTTATTTTTTTTTGCAATATTTGTAATTTTAGGATCGGATGGTTTAATTGCATCAAATCAGGAAGACGCAAGCCTCGCTAACTTCTTACAACTCGCTCGTGGAGCTTTTAATCGGCTCAGTCTTCTTCATTAGTGGAAATTATTAAGGTCTCAATTTTAAAAGCCAACCAGATTTCTTTAAGCTAATTTTAGATCCGCTAATGATCAAAGTCTTCCAAAGCACAGAACAAAATTTATTGAAAGCCGCTATTTGTAGAGTCCACTATTAGCAAATTTCATTATCATTTTGTATTCAACAAAATTCACCATCTTGCCTAACTATGTACTTACCGACTTAGCTCGGCTGAAACGAAATTACTATGCGGACTATAACGTGTTGGATCCTTGTACATGCTGCAGATAAGCCGCTCCTTGCAGAGATCATCGGTCACACCGAGTTGTTCAATAATTTTATCAATTTTCAATAGAATCGGACTGTAGAAGGGATCATAATTCTTTGGCATGATTGGCTGGAAAAGTAAGGAGGAATATTTATTTATATTTCAATGCTTAAAATCAATGATCAGCTTTTATTAATATAAATTTATCAAGAGCCTGCTTTAGAAAATTATTTAGTAAGTACTGCACAAACCTGGCCATCCTGTACGAATGGTTGCTTATCGAGTATTTGTTGTTGTTGAGAGATTATACGCTGTTCGGCTTGTATTCGTAGCGCTTCCTTTACCTGTGCCGCTAACTCGGGCTGAAAGAGAGAGAAGAGAGAGAAAAGATTGTTAACAGGGAATTAGCATGAGCTGTAATTGTTCACTTATTTAAAAAAAAACTAAGTCTAATATAGCCCATTTCCACCGAAAGCTTCTTTTACATAAATTCTGAGTGTGTCCAATGAAATTTAGTTAACTCAAGGACCTAACGAATTTTAACATTTAATTATACTGGTATTGACGTTTCGTTTTATCAGTTCTTGTTAGCAAAAAGCTGAGAATTATATTATGCCATGGTAATTATCTCACATTTGTAATTTTTTTTTTTTACATATAGTTCATTCTACAACTTACTTACTTACTTAATTGGCGCTATAACCGCTTAAACGATTTTGGTCGAACTTCTCCTACAATCTGTGGTGTGCGTCTTGATGTTGTAACACAAATTGAGGGGCCTACGCCGACTCCGAATCGCGAATGTTTTTTTGTGAGAAGTTGTTTTTAAAGCAGAAATACACTTGGAGGGTTTGCCATTGCCTGCCGAAAGGCAACCGCTATTAGAAAAAACCTTTCTATAATATTTTGATGTTACTTGCCCTGGGCAGCAATCGAACCCGGGACTCACCGAATGAAGCGCGCACACGCTACACACTCGGCTACCGCGGCCGCCTATATTCTAGAACACTGGCTAAATCCAAGCTTAAAACTAAAATATTAAAATTAATTGATTGTTTTCTGGTAGCGCAAAACCCTAATAGGAGAGATGGCCAAAAAGTCGCAAATTACAAAAAGTAAACAACCTGAAAAGGCTGTCTACTGGTTATACTGTGCTGACAACTGTCAAGTTGATAATTTTTTCCAGATCATCAGCATGGGGCGTGAGTTTCTGGAAAAATATCAGGTTTGCCATTTTTTGGCCATTAAATAAGCGCATAGTTTCTTCCATTAAAAAATAACTTTTGTTCATGCTTAAATTGAACAAATTGCGAAACGCTGTCGGCGGATAAATTTACTAAAGTAGTTGATGGTTACCAAAATTGCTGGATACCCGGTACATTCTTAGAAATCCTATCGAAAATCGAAAACCGGTCTCATCCCAAATCAGCTGTTCGAATGGAAAAGATAATTAACCCAAACCACTTGTGGTTCTAATTTCATTCGAACCGAGCCAGTTGATTAACTTCGGAACGGATTTCTAATGCCATCTCTGTGTGCGTGCTCTCTGCCAACTCTGCGATGAAGTGACACTTAAACTAGCAGTCGTTTGTTTAAATTTTAGAGTGCACTAAAACTACTAGTCGAAGTAATAAATATGAAGATGGTGAAAAAGAAGCGAACGCTTTTTTTTTTTTTTAAATATGAATGTAAATGACGCCACGCTTTTCCACAGCTGAGTGACAGGCAGAAGCGCTGACGTGCAGTGCAGCATGGTTGGTTGCAACGGTTGCTGCTGCTAATAGCATGGGGATTGAAAATTTAATGCAGCTATGCGCTAAGCACATAGCCATATACCGGTTGGCAGCATGTTTGCCTTCACACTGTGACACACTTTCGCTAAGAGCGTGACGCATGCGTTGACGATGGTAATGTTTTTGTTTTGTTCTTCTTGTTGTCATTATTATTGTTTCGGTTGCTATTGCCGTGACAACACTAATACAAAATGTCAAGAAAATCACTGGCGAAGTGTAATCAGACAAGATATAGTAAATGCAGTTGCAAAAAACTTAAATTCGACCTGACGCTACCCAAGTGCACTCGAATCACAGTGTTTACACCTCCATAAAATTTACATGTATGCGATAGATCTACTACATATTGGTTTTAATTTTGGATTCCAGATAAGGTATAATGCACCACCGATTTTTCATAGGTCTATTCTGTACCGTTTCTGCAAAACTTTCCTTACCATTAATTTTTATTAATATTGCGGCAACTTTTACATACTTTCCGTATTCTGTGCAACACTTTTTAGTTGTGAGTTTTGTAGGTTACAAAGAAGTTGCATCGTGTTTCGTTTCCTGTGGTAAGAACATTCGTCCGATTTCACAACACTATACACCAATTGGATGTAAACAGATTCTAATATCAATTAGCAAAAGTCAAATTAGTTCTGGTATGGTGAAATCGGACGAGATTTTCTGTTAGAGGAACAGTGGAAGTGACGCAACCTCTTTTGTAATCTAAGTTCTTTGGTGGGTTAGGGTAGGTTTAGGTTAGGTTGAAATGGCTGGATACAGATACATCTCCTGGACTTAAGCCAATAGTCGGCCCATTGTGACGGCATATGCAAACTGCGTTCCCCTACGGTGTTTCGTCGCTCAGCCGGAATCAGACCATTTCGTTAACATAATGAACTTTGAGACTGCTCTTACTTTGATTTCCGATATCTCCGCAGGGTTTTGCAGAAATGGCTTTCCGAGTGTATGCATTCGTCTTCTGCTAAGTGCTGGGTAGTGGTAGATAAAGTGCTCTACACTCTTCTTCTTCGCTTCTTTAATTGCGACATTATTTCGGCGCGCTCACTCCCAATCTCAAAGCAAGTACGCCAAGTAGACAGTGTCCTGTAAGGATCATTGTAAGAATGGAAACCTCGTTCCGATTTAACCTCAGAAGTAAGGATGCAATACTTGACATTTTTATTGGACCAACCGTTATTTTGTAATTCTTATTTTATCGATCAAAAGTATTCATTATTTTTTAATCTTTATTTTAACCTTAAAAATTAATAATTACTCTTAGGTTTTTATTTTTCCGATCATATTTGATTTTCGGTCAAAAATTCTCGTTATTCTTTGATTTTTTTCTCCGATTGTATTTGATCGATATTTTTGATTCTTATTTTTTCGATCAATCACAATTTTTCGATCAATTTGAAAGATGACAAAAACATTTTCGGAATCGAGGAAAGCTCTTTTGGTAGAATCGTGAAATTCAAAATGATCTAACAAAAAGCAGAAGTTTTAGATAGCAGACGCCATATGGAATTGCCCATATTGAATTTTACAATTCCATTAACAGAATCGCATTCATCGACCTCAAAACGTGTTTGTGATCTTTAAAATGTGAACACTGTCTTCTAGAGAAATATTTCTAATAGTTTGATAATTTAAAAAAAAATCCTACCGCTCACCATATTAGTTTTTGTTTTTAAATGCGGGTTAAGAAAATATTTTTAAAACTCCCTTCCGATTATTTAAAAAAAAGTTCTATATGTGAACAAATTTTGTGCAGCATTTCTTCGAGCGCGAGGGCGAGAATTCTTCTCTTTTAAATATTGTGCAAACTACAATCTTCAGTTCAGTGATATTAAAACTACAATTTAATCATTCATTCTTCATGCCTTTGCTAACATTTTGATTTTATTCGAAATTCAGCGTTATATTTCGCTTTTCGTTTTACATTTAGGGAAATAATTGCTAATTTCAGTCTATATTTGAACTTATCAATTATATTGTAAACATCAATGCATTTTTTCTCTGAATAACATAATTCATGACTAGATTTACGTGTATCTTTTAATTCTTCAATCTCAGTTTTTTATCAACTCTTCCGAAAAATTTGAAAGTTCGCAAGATAATCTATACATCTAGAGCATCATAATGTAGAAAATTATATTTATGGATTATAGATATTCAATAAATTATCTGGTTGACCCGCCATATAAAAAGCCATGAAAACAAAAGCAATGTATCGAAGGTTTCACCACGCTCTCCTTTTTCCCTCGTAGTTGATGTTCCTCTACACAATGGCTGCTGAGCCAACTTCGGACGCTCTTCCGGCTTCAATCAACGATTTATCTGTCTTTCGAAAGTGAACTTTAATTCTGGCGAAAAATATTTAATGTGGTTTTAAACAAGAGCCGTGTGCACATCTAAAAATTCAGCTGTATCTTCGAATTCCACCAGAGATGCGACAATACTGTACACCGCCCCCGGAAGTTGGGTATCACTCGAATAAAGCTATTTATTTTTCCTCTTCTCCATATCTATGTTCCCAAGTCTGAGCGAAGGTGTGCCTTTACTGTGGCATCTTCTCTATATTAAGCAGTCAAATACACAAATTTATCAAAAGAAATGTCCGATTGATGTCTGTTTCCTTACCAATTAAAATGAAATATAATTCGACCATATAAAATGCCATTTTAAAATCTTTACAATTCCATCTGATTTACAATGCTTCCGAGAACTTAAACTTTCAGTACTCGCCTTATATATTTTAACTTTGACATGAAAAAACCACTTTCGATTTATTTTCGTAAGTTTGTAGGTAAGTAAAGCGGAAACTTGCGGTAATAATGCCACAAAATCCAGCTTATTTCATAGGAATGCTTCTTTTTCTTCCCTCTTTGGTGTCATACGAATTTTTATTCAAAATAAGACAAAACTCATAATGCAATTACGAAAGGTGACACACGTAGTGATAGCATCTCGCTCTAATTCCACCATGTTGACTGTTGTGTTAGAAAAACTGTGTGATTTCTTTTCTAATTTTTGGGAGAGATTTTGTTGAATTCCAGTAAATATATATTATAGCCAGAATTAATACGATTTTTGGAGGTAAAAACTTTTACCTTTTTATATTTGAATCCATTTTTTTTTTTACTAAAATAAACCTTAGTGCACTTAAATACATTAACTATACTTATATATTACATATGTTGCTGAAGGCAAATCTACACGTTTTATATATTATAATAAGAATTATTTCTTATTTATAGTTCTATATTTGGATAAAGCAGCTTGAGGTAATATGGAGGTTGTCATTTATAAATTATAAACGTCAAGATACGATTATACTAAAATTACCAAAATTTCTATTTCTCTGACCCTTTTCCCCCCTAAATGGCCTAATTTTTCCCCGTTTTTCTTTTGCTTCCAAAATTCATCTCCTTTATTTTATTGCATCATGGGAAAACCACTTACAGAATTTGGAAACCATATTCGACGTTCTAAAGAATTCGAATAATGTGGTTTGTAGGATATATTTGAAGGAAATCATGAAAATAATTAGAATTTAAGTATATAATTATACTGGCTGTGGTTACATAATAATTTAGCTTTGTTAGAAGAACTAGCGTGAATTCACATCTAATACGAGAAGCCGTTTGTTCTTTGTGTCGCATAGAACAAGAGTATATTATTTTAGGAATATAATAAGTGCAAAAGAAAAGAATAAAATAATTATTGCTTATTATATAACAAAAATTAAAGTTGTCATTAGCTATTTAAGAAGCTTAAATTACACTGTGCCACAGTGAAAACAAACTTTTCAAGTGACGTAGTAGAGACCGTAGATCTGGTCGAGTGATTCACCAAAATGTGTTAGAAAGCTTGCAAACTCTCTAAAATTCTCAGCTTATTCATAAAAAATTTGCCGTGTTCTAGGAGCATCACTGTTTATTTCGCGGTTCGGGCTTATATTGTCATGTAAATAATTTCCTCCCCAATTCGATAGTGCGGTTCAAGTATTCGATTACAAAAAATATCGACTTAAAAGTATTGAGTAAACAATATCGGTATCGAATGACAGAAATATCGATATGGTATCGTGTGATATCGAAACTCGGATCCTTACCTGGAGGTCGCCGATGTTATCAACTCATAGTGATGTTCCGATTCCACGTTGTACTCAATGCCAGTACTCATAAAAAGTATCGACAAAAATACTCGTTGCTGCTCGAAGTATCGCTGGGAAGTACTCGATTCTACTTGTACTCAAAAGTACTTAGATCAAAATTTTAGTTAATTGATCGTTTACAATAAAAAAGATTGAACTTCTGTACGATATAATTATTTAAATAAAACGAATAAATGTTTACTGTTCATTAAAGGCAGAGATGTCATTCTGATTTAATGTTTTTTTAGGTAAAAAATTAAGTCATAATTTCAAACGAATTAAAATTGATTAGTGAAACCAAAAAGTTGAAAATTTAAATAATTTCCACTTAAATGACACTGGTGAAATGCAGCCTTAAGGTGTAAAGTGTACAAATGTCAATATATGACGCTTACGCCATTAATTTTTATTGCTTGCCTCAATACTAAGGCCAATACTGTTTCCTTTTGATATTGGAAATAGCTTTTCAATTTTGAACACTCGCATATCCATTGAATATATTAATAATAAGAAAATAAGCAATGCCAGCCACGCCAAATTCGCAGCAGGCCATGACCGTTACTGTTGTTGTTGTTGATAAAAAGCCCATTATACTAAACAGCCACCTAACCGGCCGCAAAGTCATTAGCGTCCCGCAGCGCAGGGATTGTGGCTGCTGTTTGTGTTTTTTTTTGTTTTTATTGCTATTTCTGCTTCTGCTGCCTTTTCTGCCAATTACTAACTTTTTCTTTGAATATTTTTGGCAGCAGTTGATTGTGAATCGGTCATTAGAAATTAGTTTCTAATCGAGTTTAATGACAAATAGATTAACAGAAATCTTCGGTATAGCGAAGAGTGTGATTTTTCTTCAATATTAATCCTGATATGGAAAAATTAAAATATTGAACTTAAAGCAGGTCATCAACGAATGAATTTACGAATGTTTTGTTAAGAAACACAAAATAATGAATTTTTTGGATAACCTTCATTATCATACAAATTTGGCAATTGTGAAGTTCGAATTTTCGATTACGCGTTCGAGTATTTTCAGTGGTATATGACGAATGACGCCAGTAATATTTCCAAAGCCGATCGAAATTACGGTCCTAAATTATAGGTAGCAAATAGAAGGTATCATTTTTAAAGAAATGTGTACCGTTTGATTCCAGCAGCTCTTAAACAATACTAAACCGTAATTTTGTCTGGATATAATGCGAGCTTTTGAACGCCTTCGCGCTGTTTGTTTTTGCCCAAATAAGACAAATTCGTATCAGCGCTGAATAGCTTAAACACTGTGTTTATTTAAAGGGCAAACCCCTCCAGGTGTGATGTGTCATAAAATCCCTACTACAAATAGTATCCGTCGGAAACACGTAAGGGAGAACACTGCGTAACAAAAGTTAAAAAAAAACCTGCGGTCACGATTTTGTTAATAGTTTTTATGCCTGCTACTAGGCTTACGAACTATGTTTTTACTTTTTTTGGATTGGCCCTAGTTCTTGAGATAAACGAAACTTAAGAAATTAATGAAAAAAATTCCAGTTGTATTAATTTAATTATTCCTCAATAAGTTTTGTTATATAAATTATTAAAACAAATAGTTCGTTGGTGTAAATATTTTATTTCCCTTGCAAGAGAGCAAGGGCAGCCGGTTAAGTCGGGTGAGTTAATACAACTCAACATTAATTCAACGACTTCGTCTAAATACCTGAAAACTCTAACAGTCCCTGCCAGCCGCTGAAGATGGTGAATTTTTTATTGGGCCAACAAAGTGGGTATACTAAATACCCCTGTTTTATATGTTTATGGGACGGTGGGAACAGAGTTTTGGCCGGATGCGAGTTTGCTGGTGTTAATTTATATTCACGTGTTTAGTTATTTCTTTTTTATTTATCTGCTTTTTGACCTTGACGTTATCAGTTTGTGTCTTATTTCGAGTATTATAGTTCGTTTATTCTTGAAAAATATGAGTTCGAAACGTAAACTTTGTGTTAACGACTCCAACAATTTTTGCTATATATGTGGGAAATTTTGCCTTAAAACGCAAAGAAAACCAATCACAGAGTTTGTGAAAAATACCTATGAAGTATAAACCTTGCACAAAAGAATAAATATTGGGATACTTGGATTGCGATACTGTAGCCAAGGAGGACGTAAAGGTCTTCATTTTGGAGTTCCGATGATATGGACTGAGCCGACTAATCATTTAAATGATTGCTACTTTTGTGCAGTTAATGTGAAAGGCTTCAACAGGCATAAAAATAATGGAAGAAAGATACCAAGGACGATGGGATGACCACATGATGGCAGACTACTGCTGGAACTTAATACGGGATTGTCCTGAGCAACGACATCATAGGAGGTCCGACAGAAAAAGTTTTTTGTAATTTTTTAATTAATTAATGAAAATAATATATTTTTTTTATTTTTGTATTATTTTCATACAGGCGCGCAATAAAAATATAATTTAAATCCATATTGATATTTTTAATTAGGTTTTTTCGTGAAATATTTAAAAGTCTTTATCTGAAAAACTAGAGCCAATTCGACAAAACTGATATTATTTTCGTAATCAGCGCCCCCAAATTACCCTACATCGACTTAAAAATCTCCGACCGCACAGTTTTGTTCCGCAGTGGAATCGTTCTCTCGAACACTCCAAGGGCCATCTCTTCTGATTTTGACAGGGTCTATGCTCCAGCGTCATACAACAGCACGGGTATGAAAAGGGACTTATAGAGCGTGGTTTTCGTTCGTCGGGAGCCAAGCCTAACAAAGACATCTACTTTGTCAAAATTATAACTATCAACAGTGAAGTGGGAGCCAAGATGCAAATGAGCTGACTGTTTATTTTCATGACAGGAGGTACTGCGTTTTACACCCGTTCACCACCAGACACATTCGATTCTCTTCTTTATCCAGCTTGGAAAAGGCAGAACTATCGGCGCGGTTGTTGAGGCTGATGATGTCGATATCATCAGGATACGGATAAGATGCACGCTCTTATAAAGTATCGGGCCTAACCGGTTTAATCCTGCAGCTCGAATTATCTTTTCCAACATAATGTTAAAGAAGTCGCATGAGAGAGAGTCACTCTGTCTGATACCTCGTGTGCTTCCGAACGGCTGGAAGTGGTCCTTCTCTATTCTGAGTGAGTTGGAGGTGTTTGCTCAGCGTCATTTCACATGCCCATATTAGTTTTGTAAGGATACCCAATTCAGACATCGCGGCATATAGGCAACTTCTTCTCATGCTGTCGAAGGCTGATTTAAAGTCGACAAATAGATGATGCGTGTTGATCCTCTTCTCCCGGGCTTTTCCAATATTTGGCGTCACCTGAATATCTGGTCGATGGTAGATTTACTAGGTCTAAAGCCACACTGATAAGGTCCGGTTAATTCGTTGGTAGTTCGGCGGTAGTTGCGCATATTGCTGGATCATTCTTCTTGTGGATGCTTGCCCTTCTCTGCCGTCGGGGCGTGGGCGCAAATCAGAGAGATGTGGAAGTGTCTCGTTTTGATGCGGATCGTGGCGAGACGGCAGGACTTGGCGACGAAATTTCTCTCCCACCACAAATCCAACACCGAATTTGCGCTTCATGACGTGCCAGCCGTAGTAGACGTTGCAAGGTGCTGGCAGCAGCCCCTTCCCAATTAAGGGATATTTTATGTGCGTGCCCTTAAATCATAGTCCTTTAAACGTTTGCCATGGCCGTCATCGAAAAAAGGGGATCTTATCTGAAGCTTGTTGAAATTTTTCATTGGAAACTCTTTTTACGTGGCGGGTGCCAAAAACCAGCCTGCAACCAGATACAGGGGGGGGGGGGGGTTTTTTTGTTTTTGAGACATATTTAAATAACGGGCCGCGTGCTCCGAGACAGACTGATGGGTCTGAAAGCAGATCCTGATGGGTCTTAAACCGGAACCATCGGAGCGACCCCCCAGGTTCGCCTTCTCACTTTTGCTGAATCTCTCAATTTATTTAACTAGTGCACTACGCATTATATCTCACAATCCGTCAACAATCTCCTTGCTAGAGGAACAAAGTGGTATATCAAAAACTCTACTATGCTGGTCATAAGTGATATTGCCACAAAAATACTACCTTGTTTGCATATTTTCGTCAATTTCTATATTGTTTTCTTTGCATTTTGTCAAAAAAAAAGTTTACTAGAATTTGTAAAGTTTTAATTCACTCAGCTGTTTACAAAAGTTATTGCTGAATTAGCACAGCCACAAATATTTTCACTATCTGATTCGAATATTTTTTTTACTTACGTATTTATATTTAGATGTTTATGCTGAATTATCACCTACTCGATTGACTAATAAATTTTGTATTTATCAACAACGATTTTTAAGTGAAAATACAAATAGCCCAGTTAGTTGATTGCTTAGTAAATAACATAAGTACTACATGAAAAACTACAAAACGAATGTACCGATGTAACAACAACAGTAATACACCAACTCCGCAATGCAATCTAAAATAGAAAATACCCATCGTTAAAATCGAACATAACGTAGCGAGCAGTCATGTACTTTGGCTAATAAAAAAAAAGGTTAGGTGTAGAGAACCAAACAGACTAGTGACCATTGAAATTTACACAACAAATAAAGGTGTAACACATAGAAAATATGTACAGTTAAATGAAAGAAAGTGTCAATAGTACACAGCGGTAATAGTAGTCGAGGAAAAGGGCAGCGCGAGCGTGTTGTGGCAACGAATGAAGTATAGAAATGGAATAGAGTAATAATTGTGTCAAGTGCGGAATTTAGAGTGCCCACGTTTTGCTGCACAAAACACATTTCCGTCTCCATAACTAACTGCACTAAAATGTACAGAGTCAGACAATTAACAGACAGGTGAGATGGTCGAGGGTGTGGAATGCTCACCTCAAACTTTTTGCACATCGTTGCAATGACTATTATCACCGGCACAACTGTGAAGTGTTATTTTGCAAATTGCTGACCACTTTTATAGCTGTTGGTTGGTAATGCTGAAAGTGCTGCGAGTAATAAAAGCGAAACTAATTGTTTACCGTTTATAAATTTTAAATTTCTAGACGAACTAAATGCCTGAAACGTGAGCAAAAATATCCATTTATGAAATAATAGTATGCGCCAAATAAATATGGAAGTGTGTCATTTAAAAAGTGCACGTTTTTGAGGAGAGTTAATGAAGATGGGAAAGTGCAATTCATGTATATTTTTTACATATCCAATAAAAATGCTCGTGAGCTTTTTGATTTCAGATACTGTACTCTCCGTTAAAATGCTGCCATTGAACTTTTCTCCTTCCCAACTGATTAACATTTATTATTATTTTCTGGCCCAAACAAAATTTCGGCTGAAACCTGAACTTGCTTTGTCACGACCCCATTTATCATAACTGCGACTAAATTATTATGGCATTGATTTCATTTATCTCCATATCAAATTCCAATACTCTTTCACAACTAGTTTCTGAGATGCCGTATGGGAAGTTCAGTTTGTATGGGACATACCACGCTCCCTTTTTCTATAACTTGCTCTTCCCTCTTCTAGCCCATGATGATCATCCTTTTTCGGAAGTAGGTGTTGCAAATTTGGTTGCGCTTTGAGATTAGGCATAAACATGCCGGTGAATCGTGGCCTTAACCGTGACCGCCCCTATGAGAGAACCGTCTTAGTGGCGTTGTACCTGTCGAAAGCCTTTGAAACGGTCCGTCACACAACGCTCCTAGAAGACGTTAAGACATCCACTCTCCCACGGCGTCTGAAGCGATAGACTGCGAATCACCTGAGCTCGTTGGTATATTTTACAGACTCAATGTTAAAACCGAAATGGATTAAACAAGGGCTACCACAGGGTGGCGTCCTCTACCCGGCGTTGTTTAATCATTATATGTCTCATAGTCTCATATGCTAACGACTGTTCGATTATGGCATCCGCCAATGCAATTGATGATATGCGCTCAAAGTTAAAAGGTTATCTCTCCGTCCTTGCTCGTTTCTTCAATGGCCGCAATTTGTTTCTTTCCACCTTGCACCTGGGCGAAGGAGTTCAGGCTGCAATTGAACATACATGTGGATGGTGCACCTGTACTAACAATAAACTATCCACAAGTTTTGGGTGTCACGTCCGACAACCTGGCTTCTTTCTCTGCGCACACAACTGCAATCGCCAATAAAGTACATAGCTGCAACAAAGTCCTCAAGTCGTTAGCCGGCAACACTTGGGGCAAAGACAAAGAAACGTTGTTGGCAACATACAAGGCGATTGGCCGGCCGGTTCTAAACTATGCCACTCCAATTTGGTCGCCTGAGACAAGCAGGAACCAGTGGATGATCACTCAGAATGCAGCACTCCAGACGGCAACAGGATGCCACCTACACCATGAGGCTTTAATGCTCCCAGTTAGTGACCGTTGTGTTCCTCCAAACGGACACCGGCTCGCTGAAGATCCGCCTCCTAGACACGACAGACGGAATCTTCTTGGAATGTCCGAGATCCTGTCATACACCATCAGTGAACTGGACCCTGTTGCCTACAGAGTGGTCTTAAATGACATTCACCGAGAGATAATCACCAACTCTCGCCCTGTTAATGCCGTCATTGGGTCAACCCACCACCCGTAACAAAGGAGAATCCCGTGGCGCTTTGGCTCAATTACGATTTGGATCTCTTACCTATCCAGAATTAGCCCAGACGTACTCAATGTATGTTCGGCATGTGATAACTTTTCACACGATACCACCCACCTTTTCGCTTGCCCTCTAAAACCGACACATCTAACACTCGTTCCCGTTTGGTCGGACCATGTCGAAACTGTGCGTTTCCTAGGCCTCCCCTAGATGACCATGGTTGATCTGATCTTGCAAGTCCTGAGTAACCCCTAGAACAAGAACAACAACAATAGCAATTTTTAAAGCAATAAAAGTTGGTAAATACTTGGCCAAAGTCTTTTTTTTTTTTTGCCGAAGATGAATTGAACATAGGTTGGCAAATTTGCGCAGGTGAACAACAACAATGCTGATACAATCGGTTAGAAATCTGTTGAACTGCCTAAAATGTTCTTCGAATCTCGATATTTTTTCGGAATTCTGTAAAGGTACCTTCAAAATGGACTAAAACCTACATTAAATAAAATCTATTTTCTTCAAAATTAGTAAACATTTCTTTGGGACCGAATCCCCTTCTGCATTTAAAAAATATCTAAAATCTTGTTTTGCGAGGCATTTTTTAGTACTAGTTTTGAATAAGTACGAAACTAACCCTTAAATAAATTTTTGCTTTCGATCAAGTCGCAATTTCGAGGTTCGGAGTATTCTGATGCTTATAGTAGAATTCGAGGTTGGTAATTTTTGGGAAACATTTTAAAACCGTTGCATCACTTTTTCATTGATATTTTTGCCATTCTCCACGAAAGGAATGTGTGAGCCTGTGGAACAGATCTAAAGTTCAATAAATAAATTAATAAAGTTCAGAACTGATCTGTAATTCATAAAAATCGATTGGATTTCGAAAAAGCTTTTCAGATTTCGTTGTGAAAAAACTCACAGTTTGATATCATATTATGTGCCCTTATTTTAAATTTTATACTATGATTTGACATGTTGTAAATTTTTAAAGAGAAATAGAAATTGATTTCTTTGATGAATAGCAAGTTTAACGTCTTCTTTTTTCTAAAATTGGGCCCCTCTATCCGAGCATAAAGATGTTCGCTTTTTTTATTCAAAATTGAAAGAGCATCAAATATACTAAATAACCCATTGAATGATGAGTTCAATTTTTACCTATATTATCTGTGTGCATAAAAGTTCTCTTCTTGAGTTGTGTTAGAAAAAAGGTTACTTATTTAGCAAAAAGTTCATTCAACTGCATTTAACGCGCAAATACCTACATACAATTTTTTGTTTACTCTACTTTTCAGGAAATTTTTTTTTTGAATTTTTTTCCGGACGTTACAATCAACAAAAAAGGATCAATCCTGCAAACTATTTGCTATGCAAATATTCTGTCTTAAAGTTGTTCGTATTTTTTTTTGTTTGTTTTTGCAAGTTGTGGATAAAGTTCATTGAGTTTTATATTTATTTTATATTATACAGCTTATGGAAGTAAGTGCGTGCATATATTATTTTTTGTTGGCAGTTTACGGTTTGTTATTTTAAGCATGATGTGAAATGCTATGTTAACTGTTGCCTTTGGCTTAGATTATACTTTTCTGTACATTTATTTGATTTTATGTAGTTGAAGTGAGGGTGAACTGATTGAGCGTTCCGCCATAATTTTAAATTTGCATAAATCATAAATTTTACGATTGATGTTTTTGGATAATTGGAAGTGAATATTAACTTTTATGTTAATTGTAGTAAAATAAAAAGTATTCTGTGGACGTTAGCTGCTTTTATAATTTTTACTTCTTTAAATCGTTTAGTAATATGACAACGTTAAGTATTTCAAATATTACTCGATGGGGGTTGTCGTAAAACACCTAATGAGGGAAATTTTTATTGCACATCTTATTTTGTTAATGTTATCTTAAAATAACATATGTGGCCCAAACTGTCTCCGTAAATGACTCATATATTTTGGGTCATATATAAACAAATTAGTATCGTACTAATAAAAAAATCACTAATTATCGACCCAAAAATTTTAAACGGGGGTTTCTCGAAACCATGTTTTTCAAAATTGTGTAAGTGACAATAACAAAAACTAGTGAACCGAATTTCATTTTATAACATTAAGCACAAGGAATTTGTTTTTCAAAATCATAATTATTTTTGGGACCCTACTTTAAAGGGTTAATTTTCGAATATCGCACATTATTTAGTCTATCTGCGGTAAAAAACTCTATTAAGTACAAAAATATTCGGTGTGTTGATTTTGTTCAACCTCAGACATCATTCTAAATAAATATCATACTTATTTGAAATGAACTTTTTTAATTTCGCTACAAATCAACCGCGAAAATACCTTGATTTTTCGCCCTCTAAATTTACTTCTCTCGTTAATAAACATGAAATTAATTTAAGTATCAGGTTTTATTTAAAACAAACAAAGGTTAGGTTACCATTTTGAACCAGGATTTTTCGCTCTTGTCTGCTCTTTTGAAACCGTTTTGGCCTTTTTTCGGTGCCATTTTTTTGGATCTGTACAGGTACCGAAAATAATGGTTATTTTATCAACTTTAATGAAAACAAGTAAGGAAGAGTCTAAGTTCGGGTGCAACCGAACTTTAAATATCCACCGCAAGAAAAGTTACATCTTATATGTTAAAATGAATGTGAGTCCTTTATAGGCGTCCAAAATGCTCAACCGATCTTTATGAAACTTTTGCAGTAGGTGTATGTGGTATGCGGGCTGAATGTAAGGTATATATAAATTTGGAAAAGAAGAGAACATTTGGTAAAAACGTACATTTTTTCTTATGTATCAAACTGTGTATCGTTTTTCGGAAAAATGGGTTCTGTCTTAATTGGCGCATCAAAACAAGCTTGATCTACTTTTATAACATTATTTCGTAACCTTAAACGATGTTTATTGATTTAAATAAAAACAAAGGGAAATGAATATCATTTTAACCTACCACATTACCGTTTACCAAATTTTGATTTTTTATTTGTCTCTCTAATTAAATTCTTTATTTTGTAAAATATGGAATATTTTGAATTGTTGACAGTGACCGTTATATGAGAGATGATAGAGGTGATTTCAGTCTAATTCTTATATTTTCGAAATTATGCTTTCTGACCAAAAATACAAGGTGTACGTAATGTGATAGAATTTGGCAAAGAATTTTCGGAGATACACCAATTTGCTTTAAAATGGGCGATAACATGGCGATTCCCAATATTTAAGATACCATTAATTCATTTTCAAACCGAGTCTTGTATATCATATTTGAGCAAATTGCCTTGTATAGTTAATAAATATCGGATTTTTTTGATTTGGTTTTTTTTTTTTATTTACCGTTATATAACATTTTTGTACACTTTTACAATTTCCGAAATTTTGCGTATTGACTTGAAAGGCAATGTGTACTCCAAATTTGGTGAAGTTTGGTTTTATAGTTTTTGAGATATAACTATTTGCTCGAAAATGGGCAGTGCCACGCCCATTACCATTCTTTCCACTACTTTCCACCACTATTTTTTACTAATTGTACTACCAATTACTACGACTACTTTTATTTATTTCTACTACCACAAGTAAAAGTTTGGAAACCAACCAAAACAATTTCAGAAATAAAAAGAATGTAGCGGACAGCAGCGGTAAAAGTATACAAAATCGTTGTGCAAAACTTGATGACGGGCCTCTAAAGAAAAGTTCGCGCGTATGGACAGCAAAAAATAAATTAAAATAAATAAATAAATTAAAATAATTAAAATAATTTATTTTTCTACCATCACTATCATGAGCGATTTCTAATTGGTAGAACTTTCTATACCTGTCCTTATACTGCTAATTTTTACATTTGTTCGAATTTTTGACTAATGAAAAAATAAAAAATACCATAATGTAGTTTTGATTATTGAAGGCATTCATAACAACTAAACTCAACCATGGATTTAAAAGTTGTAAAGAAAGAAGGAAAATTTGTGGATTATTTATTTAAGGTAAAAATGAAATTATCTTAATGAAATTTTTGTCAACTAATTTGCATTTAAAAGTGGGCTTTACATAATGACGAAAAATAAGTTTATCAGTAATCCCTTGTGACCACAAAAATATGTACAATATTTGTGAATATTACGTATACGCCGTGCACTTCAGCTCACCAAACTTTGGTTCCAGAGGGGATGAAAGCTATCAGAAGCAATATTTGCGGTAGATATGTATGCGCATAGTATATATATATTTAAAAAAAATCTTGCTTCTTTTATTCGTTGTTGTTTCCTTATTTGCATATTTTTATTAAATTTTAAGTGATATAATTTTTTTTTGCTAAAATATGCAAACAGCGTAGGCGATGTAAGTGATACCGCGTGCGTGCGTAGGGAAATATTTATAAATTAAAGTTGATATAAGTAGAAAGAAATGTTGGAAGCCACAAAGTAGCAATGTGAAGTAGAATTTCAAATTGGAGTGAAAAAAAGTGCGAGCAAAGCTACTTCAAAAAAGTAAATTACTATTTAGTATAAAAAAGTAGACAAATTAAGTCGGTAGATAAATAAATAATATATAAGGGCATGAAGTAGTCTTCCAATGTAGATAAATTGCATTCTCAGTTTTGTTCTTTCATTTCATATGGAGCTGAGCTGCTCAGTTTTAGATTTTTATTGAGGTTTATTTTTACTTTTTGGTACTTTATTTGCTTAAGATTCATTTAAAAATTGTGCGGAAAATAGTTTTGTTATACACTTTAACCCAAAAAAATTCATGACTCACGTTTTTTATGTTCTACTTACAATGACTTTTCTGGACCAAATTACTCGACAACCAATTGTCCAAAAAAAAAGTTTGACTAATGGTCATCAAAAACAAAAAAAAAAGAATACAACTGTACAATATAAGCCAACAGCTTAAGATATTATATAAGAAATATATAATATTACATGATTAGTATACAGATCTTCCTAGATGAATCTGCTCGGTATAACAACCGACTCACGTGGTGGAGGTTGATCTGCGTTACTGTCACGCGTGTTACTGTCATGAAAGTCAGAGACGATGTTGCTCGTCTATTTCGGAGAGCCGTAACTCGCCTCTCCTGCGGAGCTTGACCTTGCCCGGGTAGAGCTCCTCGAATCAGCTTTGTGGACGGAACCTCTGATTATCCAGCGAGTATAACTCTAGGACCGATAGTAGACGAGCATGGTGCCGTGCTTGGTGGTTGTTCTAAGGTTGAACCTTTCTCACACCGCATCTCCTTGGACACTGTTTCTGTTTTGCCGCCAGGAACCGATAGCTCGGCCGAAAGTCACCTCTCTACATCCTTTTGTAAGATTCTTTGTCTATCCCAGGATTATCCTAATCGCAATGCCCTCAATGATGGTGCTAATGATGGGCCAAGCTGAGGTATGTAAGCCTTCCTTTGCGCTTTAAGCAACCCAGTGGCGTGGTCGACAGGCCTTTCAAACTCCACAGGAGAACACCATTATCATGTTGGTTGGAGTTATATCAACTCTCCATTTTGTGCATAACATAAAACCTTCCAAAACCTCGAGTTTGGGCGCCACTTACGCTAGCCATGATGCTGTTTTATCATCCTAGACTCCACAAAAGGCAACGCGGGTTGATCAGCTCTTTGAACACCTCGTTTATGATTGCTTCTTATCTTATAGCTCGGTTAGGTCTTCCGATCCGAGCGACTCCGCCGGATAGTTTTCGGTTAGAACCGCACACCGGATGTCTATGAGAGAACAAGTTATATATAAATATGTATGTCAAACTCTTTCTTTTCTCGCTCTCACTCTCGAATAAGATTTACTGTTAATTTTAAATACTTAGTTTTTTAAGTTTGAACTCAACGTTGTTAACAGAATTTTGGATTATCGTTAAGTTAGTTGAAGAGTAATGATCAAACAATAAAGATTCATATATTTGTATTTTCAACCGCAACATTCAGTATTTAATTCAGCTGAATATTTCTGGCGACGAGGATGGGATACGTTGTGTTAAATTTTCGTATCCAAACCGAACATTTTGCGTGCAAAGCAAATTAATAACTTTTTGTGATTTAATTAAATAAATAAATGAAAAGTACACTTCAAAACTTAATGCTACTAAAATAAGTACTTTGTGTTTGTGGTTTGAGTTTGTTCTTAAATTTGACCACACATATATATTGTGAAATAAACATTTATCGAAAAAAAAGAAAAACTCCAAAAAAAAAAAAAAAAAAAAAAAAAAAAAAAAAAAAAAATAGTGTTCGAATTACAAACGTGGTTTGCATATAAAAGAAATAAAAATTGTAAAGTCAATGCAACCAGAACAATATATTACAACAACAAAACCACATATGTTCTAACGAAAATAAGTCACTTTCATCTGACCTTGAAAAGACAAAATTCATATTTTCACATTCATTTGAACTTGAAAAAAAAAGAGAATAGAACAATACCATATTTAATATACAGAAAAGAATCATTTCATCTTGAGAGACAAAAAAAAAAAAATATACATAATCATCGTTTGCATTGTACATTTTTCAACATCAGCAAAGCGAGAGAATCTACAACAACAACCACACAAGAGCAGTTTGCGCAAACTGTAGCGGAAACTGAACCTTTTTGACAAAAACAAAACAATGGCGTTGACACTAGCTGAAAGTTTACGAGAAGCGAGGAGCCTACCGCCGTTTACTGGAAGTAGTGAGTACTCACTTAGTAATTATCTTCGAGACGTCTCAACCGTTCTCCAATTGACTCCAATTGAGCACTTAGGTACTTTGCAAAGAGTTCTTAGCAACCGTTTACAGGGAAACGCATTAAGAGCAGTTGAGACATTAGTTAATCCTACCTGGGATGATATTGTGAGTAAACTTAAAGAAGAATTTGGAATAAAGAGAACGTTTTTTAATTTAAGAATAGATGCTCTTAATATCGAAGCCATAAACATTGAAGAGTTACATTGTAAGTTAAGAATGATATTAAGCCAAATGAACACGAAATACTCTTTAGAACCCAACGAAATGTATACTCCCTTAAATAACGAAAAATTAATTTTTGATGTTTATACCAATTATTTACCAGTACATATTAAATCTCTTTTACTGCAAAATAATATAAGCTCAATAAATACAGCTTATACGTTTTATTTACAAAATAATTTATTGAAGGATATCCAATTAGTAAATTATAAACATGCAAATAGCTTTCCATATAATAATTTGCAAAATAATAATAACTATTCAAGCAGCAAAAATAATTCCCATAACATTCGAAATAGACGTAACTATTCAAATGGTATGAATGTTCAGCGGTATCAAAATTCTAACAACTTGCCGAATTTGGGTAGCCAATATAATAACTTTAATAATCCCAGAGCAAATTGTTCGAATTTTCAAAGCCAAAATAATACTTACCCTAATAGTTTCAATACAAATTTCGGAAATTTTCATAATCAAAATTTTAATCCATACCCACAAAGTAATAATTATAATTTCCGCAATACTATTCACTTCCAACCAAATCCTCAGCAGTCTAACAATAACAGCCGAAATAATAATTTGGAGTCAATGGAAATAGATGCTATAAATTATACAGAAAATTTTCCTGTTCAGCCTCGAAATTATCATTACCCATAATTACACTAACCATAAATAATACTAAAACAAGGTGCCTAATCGATAGTGGCGCTGCTACAACCTTAGGGGATTACACATTCTTTTCAAAACTAGGAAAATCAAAAAAATTAATAAAACCAATTTTGTTGCATACCCTAGTTGGTGATAATATAATAAAAGAAGAAGTCATTGTTGATGTGCCAAGTGAATTTAAAGAAAAAAATAGTACTATGTCCGTTAAGTTAGTGAATTTTACCGATAAAAAGTTTGATTGCATAATAGGAATAAATATTTTACGCCCTTTCGGTGCAATAATAGACTTTCAGAATAATAATCTTATAATTAATAACAATAAAATAAATTTAAATAATAATAACTTTAATATATCCTATGAGGAAATAAACTATTTAGAAAAGTTTGAGCTGGATAAATTTAAAGAGCTAATACCAACAACTGTAAATAACGAAGAAAATAAATTATTAGAAAATTTTCTACATAAAAATAAAAAGACATTTTACATTAAAGGGCAAAACTTAACAACAACCACTTGTGTAAAACATAAAATCATAACTAATTCTAATAAAGTAATTTATTGCAAAAATTATCGACATCCACAGATCCTAGAGAATGAAATAGAAAAGCAAATAAATGAAATGTTGAAAGAAAATATAATACGCCCTAGTAAATCCCCTTACAATTCCCCATTGTGGATAGTAAAAAAAAAATCAGATAATTCAAATGAAAAAAAATGGCGATTAGTAATAGATTTTAGGAGATTAAATGAGATTACGGTAGACGACAAATTTCCCATACCGAACATAGAGTCCCTATTTGATAAGTTAGGTAAGGCGCAGTATTTTTCTTCATTGGACTTGGCGAAGGGCTTTCATCAAGTATTAATGGATGATAGCGATATTGAAAAAACTGCCTTTTCGACTCCTATGGGGCATTTCGAGTTCATTCGAATGCCATTCGGTCTCAAGAATGCGCCTGCCACATTCCAGCGAATGCTGAACTACATTTTGTCGGATTATATTAATAAAATCTGTATTATTTATATGGACGACATATTAGTATTTTCGACATCTTTAACCGAACATTTAGAAAGCTTACAAAAAATATTTAATAAACTAAATGAATTTAACCTAAAAGTACAAATTGATAAGTGTAAATTTTTATCTAAAGAAACAAGTTTCCTTGGTCATATTATAACAAATGCGGGAATAAAACCAAACCCCGAAAAAATAAGTACTATAAAAAATTTGGAACTACCAAAAACAGTTAAAGATATTAAATCTTTTCTGGGCCTAACCGGCTATTACCGCAAATTCATTAAAAACTATTCTTTAATAGCTAATCCTATAATTAAATATTTGAAGAAAAACAGTAAAATCGATGTTAACGACAAGTCATACATTGAGTCTTTCGAAAAGTTAAAGAATATTTTAGTAAATCCGCCATTATTGCGCTATCCCGATTTTAGTAAAAAGTTCGTATTAACTACTGATGCTAGTAACGTAGCCATTGGCGCGGTATTAAGCCAAGAAGGAAAACCGATAAGTTATGCCAGTAGGACTCTGAATGGGCACGAACAAAATTACTCAACGTTAGAGAAGGAGCTGTTAGCCATTGTGTGGTCAGTAAAATATTATCGTCCATACCTTTACGGTCGAAAGTTCCTAGTCCAAACTGATCACCAGCCCCTGAAATGGCTTTATTCGCTTAAGGACCCAAATTCGCGAATCATCAGGTGGAAAATTTTACTAGACGGGTTTTACTTTGATATCGAATACATAAAAGGCAAGGAGAATAACGTGGCGGACTTTTTGAGCAGAGTGCAGCTGACTCAACCGCCTTTAGCTGAAGTTCATAGTGTGGAGGAAAGTTTAAATAATAAATTTTTCATGATAAATAAAATCGTCAACAAATACAGAACGCAAATTAGATTAGTAAAAAATAAACATAAGGAAATAGAAACACTTTTCAAAAAATATAAAATATTATACGTGTCTGAAAATGATTTAAATAATACACATTATTTGAATGATTTGTTCAGACGAGAGTTAAAAAATGGAAAAGTTGGTATATACTCGGAACTCGAAGATAATAAATACAATATAATTCAAAAGAAATTAACACAATTATTTTCTAACAATAATAAAATAAACTTTATAAAATGTACTAAAATTGCACGTGATGTTGCATCCGAGGAATCTTTGTTGAGTATCATTGATGATATTCACACGAAAGGTAACCACAGAGGAATTCATGAAAACTACAATGAACTAAAAGATAATTATTTTAATCCGAAATTAATAAAACTAATAAATAGATACTGTAATAACTGTAGAGTTTGCAATGAAAATAAATACGATAGAAAACCCATAAATAAAAAATTTCAACATACTATAACACCAGAAAAACCTAATCAAATAATACATATAGACATTTTTCAAATACAAAAAACTTCATTTTTAACAACAATCGATAAATTCACTAAGTTAGGGACAGCGCATAAATTAAACGATAAAAATATGGTAACAGTAAAAACTAAAATTGAAGAGCGAATCGCGTTCTTAGGAAAACCTGATAAAATTGTTATGGATAATGAATTTAATAATGCGCTTATAAAATTATTCTGTCAAGAAAATAATATAGATACCCATTTTACAACACCGAATTCTCACACCGGGAATTCGGATGTGGAAAGAATGCATTCGACTCTTTTAGAACACGTAAGAATACTAAAAAATGCTGAAAAGATTAATGACTCTGAGGAATTGGTACTAAAAGCAATAAACTTTTATAACAACACAATTCATAGTACAACTAAACTTAAGCCAATAGATTTCATAAATAAAATAAACATAGATTTAAATGAAGTTAAAGAGAGATCTGAAACAAATAAAAAGAAAGCCATTGACAGAGAAAACATTAAAAGAGAAAATGTAACGCTTAATTTACGAAATCAAAATCTATATATTAAAAATCCTGCTGCAGGCAGACAAAAAACTGCTAAAAGGTTTAACAGATACCACTACAGCAATCCCAATAAAGTAGATATTGCACAGTTCAGAAGGTCATTAAAGCCTATAAACTGAATTGAAAAAAAAAAAAAAAAAAAAATGTTTATAAATAGAAAACTATGTATGTATACCATATTTTTTATAGGTATATGATTTAGAAATTTAGAAATAACAAATATAAGTAGGTACCCATAATTTACAATGTAACTAAAATTTTAAAAAAAAAAAAAAAAAAAAAAAAAGCTAAATTGAAACAAAAAAAAAAAAAAAAAAAAAAGTATAATAGTACTTCAATTGTATGTCTACCTTTTCTAATATATTTTTACCGAATTCGATGGGACTCGAATTTAATATGGGAGGGCGAGTTATATATAAATATGTATGTCAAACTCTTTCTTTTCTCGCTCTCACTCTCGAATAAGATTTACTGTTAATTTTAAATACTTAGTTTTTTAAGTTTGAACTCAACGTTGTTAACAGAATTTTGGATTATCGTTAAGTTAGTTGAAGAGTAATGATCAAACAATAAAGATTCATATATTTGTATTTTCAACCGCAACATTCAGTATTTAATTCAGCTGAATATTTCTAACACGAGTAGCTGTGGTAGAGTGTTCTACGCACTTGCCGAGCTTGGTTGGGAATGTCGTGGGTGGAAGCCGTTTGATGCTCGCTGTCTGAGATGTTACTTATCCAGCGCGTGCGGATCTGTGTGGGTAGCATTGCTTATCGCTTATCAGCTCTACTGAGCTCGTAAAGGGCACCTGGTCTAGCCGCAGGGGATAGAGATAAAGGTCTACCTCTTCTGAGGCCGCACCTCCTTTCGGTGATATATGCTCTGCTGGAACTGACTGTTTGATGACAACGTTAAACGCTTCTGAATGCAGATCTACTCTTTTTTTCTCCAGGTAAGCATCAGGATATTTTTCAAATTATACGTTTATACGTTTGACTGAGTATTGTTTTTTGTAAACGAAGTAAGTAATTAAGTAATTTTTATAGCTTTATCTGAATCTGTACATATGTAATCGCTGAGTGTTTAAAAAAAAAAATTGGGAGTAAACCAAGTAAAAATTTGCGAGCTAAGTCGAGTTTTGATAATTTTTTAGACCGGTTTAAAACCCTCATAAATACAAAACCGCGACGAGCCACAAATTAATCAATTAATCATCTACATCCCGAAAGTTGTAAATTTTTCATTAGTAAAATGTTAACGCCCTCATCAAAGACTGACTATCCTTACATTGCACGCTTTAATTTTATTAATCACATTAAGCTGGTGGCAAACTCGATAGCCCTAGCGTACAATAAAAAAATCCCAATAGACTCTTAATGCAACGAACCTCAAACGAATTGCGTAGCAAACGAGCAACGATAATCAAATAGAAAATTGTGAAAACAAGAAGCTTAAGTGCTACACAAAAGCATGAAGTGAATAATTAGGGCAAAAGGTATGTTATTGTTTGCTGGTACCAGTAGTGTATAAAAAACATTTAAGACTCTCTAGCCACTTTATTATAATGAAGATTCACATACCTATATACCGAAATTCCCTGCAGTGAAATTTGCTGCTTTTGGAATGGTTTTTTCTTTTAATGCTTTTACAGCAAATAAGGGATTACTTGGGATTTAGATTTCCACTCGGCTCTGCATACATAGTTAGAACTGAATAGCACTTTAAATTGTGTGCACCGAATTATCATAAGCCCGACCTCAGGAATCCTGGGTGAGCGAGGTGGAGGTAACTTCACCACAAGCAACTTGAGCTGTTGTTGAGAACATCGCCCACGGATTTATTTACGTAAGAACCGCATACTTCAATAGTGTGGCATTGCTAACCGTAGGAGCAGGGGTCGGGCATTTTACGAGTTTTGATGAAAATACCTTTCTACTAACCTGTCATGAAATCAAAGCAATTTCGCAAACCTCAAAGTTATTGGTAAAAAGGTTAAGATACTTAGCACTCATGTATGCCGTACCCTTAGATAACAAAAAACCATACATATCAGTATATTTGTATGGGATTATTTATGTTTGGTGATGTATTAACACCCGTGGCTTTTATTGCCATAGAGGGTTTGCAAAACTTCATTGTATCGGGGTGTTAATAATTAACTACCATGCAATACAGCTGAATATCATATCACTGCTCATATTATCATTATGACTAATTACAAAAGTGCGTAACAAAATACTCATCTTTGTTAAGGGCATGGGCAAAAAATGACCACTTTATCCTTGTTTGTGTTTATCGCTTTTCTACCAACGGCAATATCTTATTTGCTCTACATAGCAATGCAACTCATCATTTTGATGCGTATAATTTACTTCGGTCTGGTAAATAAGCGTGGTAGAATTTTTGTCTAAACTGTCTAAACTGGTACAGCAATGTCTTGTAGGTTATGAACTTGAAATTGAAAATCAAATATACCCTACGATTTTGCTCTATAAAATAGTCTATAAAATTAGTATAGATCTAAAGGGGCCTTAGGAGGGCTTTTAAGTGCAAATAAATCCTTTATTAACATGATTCTTATTAGTTTATAAATAAGGATCTTATAATAATCTATAACATCAGTTTAAAAAAAATGTAGTAGTCCTAAATGCCACAGATCGCTGAGGTTATGGTCTAAAGATTCACCTTTGAAGTGAAACTTCTTTAGCGGCAGTGATTTTTTACATCGCGTCACGAAAGTCAGGTCAGAATCGCGTCACGCAGTAACGACATGGCGCTTATGTGAGAAAGGAACAAACATACATACAAAGGTTGCGAAATATCAATGTGTGTTTTCGGACTAAAAATTTCGGAACCATTTCAATACCTTTCAATAGTTCGTGATGGTTCACCACTACAACTCCAACTACTACTACTTCTTCTAGTATACTACTAATTACTACTACTGCTAATTTTACTACTATTTCTACTAAATTCTACTGCTATTTTTACTAAAATTAACCGACGTATTCCTTTCTCCAACCCAATACTGTGTATCAAATTTGTGAAAATTATTTTTTGATCTTCACAAAACTCCCTAATGTGGGCGTGGCTACATAAAACATACATAAAACATTAGAATAAAAACGGGGGAAAATGCCTAAAATTTAATTCCGAGCGACATAGTGCCAATGCATGCGTTGCCCGAACGGACGAAAGTCGGATCGTTCTCCGAGCCAAGGACAATAATGCCGGTATTCTGTAACTCAGTCTCATCTCAAGCCACTAAATTTGATAGTTTCAATAAGAGACTTTATTTTTGTGGCTTGCGACGATTAAGCAACAATCTCAAAAAATTTCAACAAAGACTGTGGTGAAAAGCAGTAGAGACACTCAGCGGATGGTATGCACAGCTAGAGATGCACAATCAAACTCAACGAAAATGTGTTCATCGATAGCACACAATATACTTTTTCAATTCTTTGTTAACAGCATTATTGCTCTTTAAAAACCTAAAACAATATGGCTATCGTAAATTTAACATTGAAATTAACCGTTCAAAATTCTTATAACTGATACAAAAGAAAATGTAAAGAAATATTTTTTCTATTATGCGTTATGAAAATTAAGTGTTATTTTTTTTTAAGGATTTAAGCAAAATGTAGCGTACGACCAAGGGGCAGATCGAGGGCTAGTTAATTTTCGCGTTTGTTCAATACTTTCCTCAATTTCTTTGTTTTGTGAACTGCTCAGTTCCAATTGACAAATTTGTGACTTTATTTTGAGACTAGAGACTAGAGACTGCCGAGTAGTTTCAAAATCAAACTCACCATAGCAAAGTCTCTATTAGTGACTAGAGACTGCTTACAGAATACCGGCATATATAAATCGCTTTTGTTGTGCCATCTCTCAATATCGTAACGAATGGAATGCACAGATTCTAGCAAAGCTATGATTATTAGCCCAGTATTGATTTGATGGGTATTAAAATAAAATGCAATTTTTTTAATGAATTTTCTGAACACAATTTCATAATTTTCAAGGTACAAGCAGTTTTTTTTCTATAAAATCACACCATTTTGCACCAAATAAAACTATGTATGTAATCTAAAGTATTTTGGGCCACCCCTTAGACAACAAAGCTTTACCCCATATGCTTCACTTACCGACATTTGTTGCTTCTGTTGTAGTAATTGTTGTAACTGTTGCTGCTTCAATTGATCCTGCTTTTGTTGTTGTTGTGCGAGACTATTGCGCGCCGGATCATATTGAGCCGCAATATGTGCGGCAGCGGTTAATGCGTCCGCTGAGGGCTGTTGCGGATGCGGTGGTGGGGGTGCGTAGACTGGATTTGGAGCAGATTGTGCTTGTGTCGCTGTTTTTAATTTCGTTGAAAAAATGCTATGCAGAAAATAAGAGATTGTGGTAAAAATCATTTTATGGTTATGTAAATTTAATTCATTTTTATAAAAGCCTGGGGAAAAGGTGGATTGATGAATGAAAGGAAAGGAGGGATTATGTATTTTCGGTTTGGATTATATTGCTTAATAATTGGATGCGCTTGTTTTTTTTTGCTGATGTTTTTTACTTTCATTGTGGGGAGTTTGGAATGCTGTTTGGAGGATATTAAAGGAATTTAGTTAAATTTAAATTAGACACAAACACAAAGGTAGATACATATTTGTCGTGTGTAGTCTGGTTGGTTGGTGTATTGTTTTTGGTATTGTAATTTTGTAGAGACGCCAAATTGTTGAGGATAAATTGAGGTGAGGCATAGAGAGAGAGAGAGGTGCTTGGAGCGCAGGACTCAAATGTTCTAAATAATTTTTGTTTTCAATTAAATTTACAAAGAAATAATAAAAAAGGTAACAGTTAAAAGATAATTAGAGTTGTTCTCAATTGATTCTGATGTTAACGAAGTCATTGTTGATGAATGAATATTGCATGTGATTTTTGAGCCACAATTGATTTGTATAAGACCTCGGAATTGTAGAGACTGATTTATTCATTCTATGCGGGAAACCGCCACAACCGTCATCAAAAAACAAAAAATTGTTATAATACAAATATATCAGAGAACGCAGATTAGAAAGAAGTTGCATCCCCTCCCACTGTTGCTCTAACAGAAAATCTTGTCGGATTTCACCACACCAGAACAAATGTGGAATTTGGTGGAATAAAACGAAAATTTTTGGCACAGGATGTGAAACGCCATGTAACTTCTTTGTGATTTATGTTCTTTGTATATATTACTAAAAAAATTCGTAATCCATTTTTATAAGTCGTCAATTTTGTATAAGTCGTCTTTTTGGATCATCTCATCGCAACTGCATATGCGACGCAGGGGAGTGGAAACTCGGTCTTTTCTACCTCCATTGAGAGGAGAAATTGGCAAAACGTGAGAATCACTGTGAGCCGAATTGTCCCACGTGACGATATGCAGATCCCTCCGCTTTCAATCTTTAATGCTTTCTACTTATTTTGTTTTAATTTAAGATTCAATGTATAATTTTTGAAATATTTGATGTTATTTAATAAAATCCTAACTCTATATTGAGGTACTTCATTTTATGTGCTTTCAATTCCTAATTTTCACCGAATGTTTATTTCAATTCGCTTCAAAAGAACTGGAAAAAGACCGAATGACTAAGCCTTTAATGATAATTCGAATAATTCTTAAAGCCGGCCTCCATTTTATTTCGAATTACATTCTGTACGTTCATTCTGTATATCTTATCTTCATTTATTACATTGTTTTCCTTATATAAGTATCCTCGTTTGTTTAGTGACCTTTTGTCATTTTCAAAGTAAATGCTCTCTTTGTTATATCGATGCAAAAAATCGACTATCGAACCGTGAAATATCGATATTCGAAATATTTGATATTATATCGAGCATTCTTTATCAGAAATCAGCAAAGTAAATCCGATAAATTACATTAAAAACTGCAGAGCCATTAATTGCATGCTTGTCATCGGTCGCTACGTAATTCAAAATCAGTTGAGAACTAGCAGGAGTTTTTGGTAGTTGCTTAGTATTCAAAGCCTTAAAAATATAGGGGGGTTTTTTTTGTATTTTTTTTTGGAAATATATTTGTTTTTGAATTTGCTAAGTATATTTCTTCTGCTTTTCACTTGCGTTGCAGTACAAAAAAAAAAATTCAGTTCACCTTTGTTTCGAATTATTATCACCGTTGTAAAATGGATTAAAACTATGACTAGTGGCGTGTGGTTTTTGAAGGTTATGTGTTTGTTGTTGTTTCTGTTGTGTTTTCAGTTTTTGTTGTACTAGCTGTTGTTGCTGTTGTAATTGCAATTTTTGTTGCTGTACAAGTGATGGCGGTCGCTGTTGTTGTGTAGGTGACTGTTGCTGTTGTGCAACCGGTCGATACCTTTGATGTTGTTGTTTGTGTTGTTGTTGTTGTTGCAGTTGTTGTTGTTGTTGCTGTTGAAATTGTGAAATAGTTGGCTGTGTTGTACCCAAACCCCAAACAAGTATCTCATTAGCATCATTTTGGGCATTTGGTTTGAAATAATTTGAATTTTCATCGACTTGTGCCACCCGATTTATATCGCCAATATAACTGCAACGTGAACATGCAATAAAAAGAAGAAGAAAAAGAAGAGAGTACAGAGGAGAGTGCTTTCGATATACGGAGATGGTGTATGTGATGGATGGAGAGAACAAGAAACATGCAGAGTGATAAAATGAGACAATATATGTAGAAATATTTTCATTGTTAAATACAAATATCTGTATGTAAATAAATGTTGTATAAATAGACTAAGTATAATATTTATATAGGCTATAATTATATTTAATTTTTTAATTTTTTTTGTTTGATATTTTACTGCCGTTCAGGTCCTTGGTGTGGATTGTGTGTTGTAATAAAAATTGGAAACTTTTCCATTATTCCTTTAAACTTCAAATTTTATTCTGCGTTTAAGCTGAGAAGTACATTTTGGCAACTATCGGAATTTTTGAGGTTATGTTTTTCGGTGGATATTTCTTTTTAGCTTTCTTTCGCCTGCTGACTTTATACCTGGGTAAATCTATGTATGTCGAATCGACAAGTGGCCAGTGTAGACTATTGTTTTTTTTTGATATGGACGGACTTGGGTTAGAATTTTTCTGTTATGATATAACAAAGTTATGCCAAAAGAAAGAAATTCAATATTTTTTTTTATCAATGTTATGAAAAAAGTAAAATTTCACAATATCCCGGGTTGTTCAGTGAACCGCGGATACTTTTATGGATATATCCAGCTCAATATAATTACGAAAATTCTAAATATAAGCCCGAAAATAATATAAATATTATAGCTACAAATTTGGTTTAAATTACTTGATTTAATTAATCCGACTTTTTTCTTCAAAATTATAATTTTGTATAGCTTATTAAATAACTTTTTTTTTAGTTTGAAAGAAAAAAACAAAAAAAAAAAAATTATTTAGTTCAAGAATATGTATATGCCTATGAAAATAATCCAAAAACACCTCCTTGACTTTTAGAGGTATTCTATAAGAAAATTTAGCAAAAATAATAAAATTTTGTAACATAAATGTTTTCGATTATGGAAATTTTGAAATTCTCAATTTTTTTTTAAGTTTCATTGTAACTTTAGAACGAATTTAGAACCATTTATATAAATATATTACTTAACGAGAATTGAGTAATTTGAGTATTTGCATAAATTGAAAAAAAAAAATTTGCACTTTGGCTTAACTTTTGAAAACAAAGTTTGCTTAATATTTTCTTTTGATAGAAGTTTCTTATATTATAAAAGAAATAAAAATAACCACAATTTTTTAAGTCCATTTGTGTATATTTTTGCTGATTTTGCGGGGCTCCTAAGAATAGTTACTGGTTTGAAGTTTTTGGAAGAGAAACATTTTCTCCATATATAATATATGAGATACTCTGAGCGCTTTGAGCTACCTCTAAATATGTTTTAATTGAAAAACGTTTTTTTTTTTCAATATAGAACAATTATAGGGGCTGAAAAAATTAAAATTCCCACTTTACTTTTTCCCCATGCATTTTTGGACAATCCTAATATACACTATGTATATCCACAGATGATAGAAAAGTGAACGTATGTAGTCCGCCTTCGACCACTGATTCTAATGAAATGCAAGTTTTTTGGTGCAAATTAAAAGAGATAGAGAGAGTAGCGGGGTGTTTTAGGTGGATATAGGTGATGTTTCAATATTTTTTATAGTTTAGATTTTGAAATTTATTTACCTCATTTTGGATATGATTAGAAAGTCAATTAAAAGTCTTTTCTCAAATAGGTTTATTTTTTATATAATCGTAATATATATAAATTTTGAAAACATTCTGCGTGTGTTTTAATAAGAAAATTATAATTTTCTTTACAAAAATCGTAGTTATCAACAATTTATTTATTAAAAAGTACATTTAAATATCTTTAATTTAAATTAATTTTGTTTAGCCGGTATATGGAAGAAAATACGCAACGCCTTAGGCAAAAAAAAAAAAAGAATCAAAAATCTATGTCACTTAAAACTTGCAAATTTTTTTTTAAATTTTAAATAAAAATTAAGGTATTTTCGTAAATTTTTGTACGATATTTGAAGCTTTGATTTATATGGTTTTTGTTATATATCTAACCATACTGGTATAAAAGCTATTAAAAATAAATTACCAACGTTAGTGGCGATCAGTATTATGTTCATTTTGATGCCAAAAATATGACCGCCACTGTAAGCTTTAAAAAAAAAACTTCAAAAATTCCACGCTCCCCAACACGGACCCCTTAAATTTGCACCAAAGAAAATTAAAACGATTAAAATCACTAAAAAGGATCCTAATCTTTATTTATACCGCGCTTTGAAAGTATGCACTGGATGACCAAATATCTTTTGAAAATGAAATAAAATGGATAAGATTAAGCATCACATTCATATGGAGTAAAATTTCGTCTATTTTAAGTGACAAGAAAGGAATAATAGAGGCATGCGGTATAGAGAGTTTCTTGTTTAAATTTTAAGGTTTCATAGAACTACCACATTATAAGACATTAAATACATATGTATTCACATTTTTAAGCTTATTTCAAATTAATATTCTGTGATCTTATTTTTATTATGTATGTACTCACTCTGAGCCTAGTCCCGGTCCAGAACTTTCCCAATTGCCATCGTTGTGTTCCAGTGAGTATGGACCATAAGTTTCGTGTATCGGTGCACCGTGTAGATAGGCAGAGGGATGACCCTTTGGCGGTTGAGTGTAAATAATTTCCGGTATAGAATGATGTTCCGGTGCATGCCAAGCGGGAACCACCTACGGCAAAGAAGCATGCAAAGAAAATTTAAATTTATAATCAGAAAATGAAAAAAATATTCAATATAAAATTCACGCTACAAGTTAAAATATAATTTTAAATAACTAGAAGTACACATGCACATATATTTTCTTCTACAAAAACCGCATTTTTATGCACCTTTTCAAGTGTGTCCTTTTTGCCGTCAAACTCAAATGAAGTTCGTTACTACTCACGCTGAAAAAAAATTGTATGTAAATTTTGTATTCCATTGCTTATATGAATGCCCATAGTATATTCATTATTTTAGCATCTACATATGTATGTATGTATATGTGTAAGTATGCATGTATGCCGATGTGTATGCCAATATCCAATTCCTTCAAGTGCTTCACACTTGTAAGACATCCCTTTGAAATTAATTTTTTCACTTTTCCTCTTACTTCCTATCCGAGGCTTCTACAGTTTCATCAACTGATTATTAATTTAAAAACTTTTTATAAAAATACACACATCTTTCGCAAGTCTTTTTCTATGATATGGTACTTGCTCGTTCTATTTCTTCTAATAAAGTGAAGGAATCTTCTATTAAGTTGCATGTTGTTGTGACAACAATTCTCTTTTTGAGTTTTGCATTTTCTTGTAGTGACAAATTGATTGCACGTAAAAACAGTAGCTAAGGAAATACGTATTAAAGATTTAGCTATATCAACAGAAAGATTAAAATAAAAAAAATTTGAAGGAAGAGCAGTGCTACTCGCTAAATTCCACCACAAACTAAAGATCCCCAATATGAGTACACCGAAACTTTGTAATAACAGTTTTTGTTAAATTAAAAACTCTAAATAACAAAATTTTTAGCTGAGCCCCCTGAAAAAACCTCGTCCTACGAAATTTACAAAAAACGTTCTAAGCGATAATTTTTTTTTGACACATATCCGTAAAAAATGAACTCGCGTAGCATGTCTTTCCAAAATTCGCCAATTTTTATTCCTTTTCGGCCATTTGCCCTAAGCCTAAAAGCAGTAGTAATTGGAAAAAAATTTTAAGAGGTGGTGATCGTTGCCAATTTAGGATTGATAAGTTAAATAATGGAAGAAAAAGCTTAAAGCAAATGTTTGAAAATTTGAAACATATGAGGGCAAGAATATGCTTGGCATATTTGGTATTTATTTTAAAGTTTTGGTTTAATCTTTTCACATCTCAAGTTAAAATTTAAAATAAATTTTTAAGAAATCAAATATCGATAGGACACGAGAAGACTTAAACAAGTAATCAGGTTTGCAAGACTCGAAACACTATCTGGCTTTCACAAAACTTGACGAAATAATGACAAATAAAATATTTGAAATTTATGCAGGTTCATATCTAAAAATTCGTGCTGAAATTTGTTGGGAAAAATTGTGTGCTATGGCTCCATCCCAACCTTTATGCAATTTTGTGATTTTGATAAAGCAATTTAACCCTTTTCTAATAAACTTGTAAGAAAATTATTTTAAAGAGGTACAATAATATCCATTAACATGAGAGTTAAGAGGTTAAAATAGTATCACTTGCAGTCGATTTATATACATATAAAATTTTTGATTAAAATGTTGAAACTTTAACCCACAGTAAAGAAATTGCGACGTGGTGTAGCTAAATCCTCACCACTTAGAATTTGATTATCCCGCATGGTTACCAACGTTTCAAGTTGGTTTAGTTAAGGCCTACACAACAACTTTAAAATTATTTCACTATGCTCTTAATATATTAATGCTAAGTGATTCTTAATATTTGATAAAAGGGAGACCTAGCAGTGGATGTAACATTCTCGAGTATTATTAAACTTGTAAACAACCGCTTCAAGTGAAATACTCAAAAATTAATTTTATGCAGAGTAGTGGAATTATCCTTTGACAATTTTCTTACGCAAATCAACATTCATCATCATTTTATTAAGAATACTTAGGAGGATCAAATAATTTGCATTTATTTGAAATAATTTGCATTTATTTCAAAAAATTTTCGAATGTTTAAAACCTAAACCTTTGCTGCAAAAATGCGCGATATACATATATAAAGTTCGATTCTTTAAATTGAGAAATTAAACTAAGAATAATTTTAATACGGCTCATCTACTTTTTCTATTGTTGTATTGCTATTGGTTATTTACTGAGTAAGATGTGCTGCGTTTTTCTAATTTGCATAGAATGCTTTATTATCTTTTTGGTAGAATAGGTGATTTCCTTATACAGCCATATGTAAATATGTGTAATGTATTTAAGACAAAATGTATCAACGTTGGCGTGAAAATCTAAGTAAATTTTTCACAAAAAAAAAAAAAAAAAAAAATTTGGTTTAAAACGCAAATTTAATTTTAGTATAAAAAAGTGTGAATTTTCGAAGGTCGCTGAAAATTAAAAAGAGTATATATATATCAAAGTTACAAACTTTGAAGAAAACTCACAAAAATTAACATATTTAAAAAAATTGAAAAAAAATTTGCTTGAAACTTTTCTTGAACCAATTCTATTTCAGCATAATTAGGTATAAATTTCAAGCCATTGAAGTTCTCGTTGAATTTTGATAAGTTTTTATTTTATTTAATGTTTTTTTTTTATTTAAAGCGTGAACAATATGTATTTATTTTTATATGAAAGAAAATGTGCAAAACGAAAGTTGTTTTTTAATCAACGCAACTGGAAGAATGTTTTTTTTTACACTTGAATTAAATAAACTACAAAACTGCGCACTAGAAACTTTTCTAAAATTCTAGAATTTTTTGAAATTTTTTTTTTTTTTGCTTAAGTGCGGTGTTACGGATTTTCTTCCATATGCCGCATGAGGATAATTTATTTATATAGGGAAGAAAATGCAACCCTTAAGTAAAAAAACTGTCAAAAATCAATTTAGAGTTTAAGACACTTGAGGCTTATTTTTGTTATATGTATTTAAACAGTTTTAATATCTTAGGTGAGTTTTTTTTAAATTTGTTGCATTTTTTTTTTTAATATTTGGTTAAGTTTGAAATTTTGATTGATACAGTTTATACCAGAGACCGTATCCATTATGAGTTTTACAAAAAAAAATTGATATTTGATCATTATTTAAGGATTTTTAAATATTATTATATATAAATATTAATCAAAAAATTCTGAGTTTTATTTATATGTTCTAAAAAAAATATTCATATGTCTTGATTTATCTTTTTGATCACAAAAAAAAAAAACACATTTTCTTGAGTGTTATTTTTTCGCTCTGTTAAAATGATTATTTTTTGTATTCCTATTTTTCGATAAAAAATAAACGTCATTTTAGGAGTTTAATTTTTGTTTTGGTCACAAAAAAAATAATTTTTTGAGTTTTATTTGTTTCTTCAAACTAATTTCGCTCAATATTATTCAAAAAATTCAGAGTTTTCTTTTTATGTTTAGAAAAAATATTCGTTTGTCGAAATTCATTTTCTTGATCACGAATAATAATTTTTTGAGTGTTATTTGCTCGCTCTGTTATAACGATTATTTTTTTGTGTTCCAGTTGATATTTTCTTAATACTGATAATGTTTTTCAGGAGTTTTTTATACTCATTTTTTATAGAAATATAGTTCAACACTATGAATCAGAGTTTCAAACTTAAAAAACAATTTGAAAAAAATTCAACACTTTCGACTAATCGAATAGTCTGAAAATCGACTAACCGAGAATATTCGAATAGTACAATACACATATAAAAAAAAAAAACAATAATATATTGAAAAAAAAACTACTTGTCGCAAATCGAAAATGAACAGTTAGTCGACTAGTTGCTTCTGGTCGGTTAGTCGAAAAAAATCAAACGGAAACGTTTAGTCGATTATGTGAAGTCGACTATTTTTTAAACAACTTTAGCTAATCGATTAACCGATTGTTTGACTAATCGATTAACAAGAGCTCTAATATACAGCATCCGATGTATCATATGCAACAAAATTCAATATAATACAGTTTGCCACTTATGTTTATTAATTTTTGTTTAATATTTTTTTTTTAATAAAAATAAAACCCATTTTTTATCAGAAACCATACATATAAAAAGTTTCAAACTTTTTTAGAAACTTTTCGGATATAACTACAAACAGGTTTGTTGTCAATACAATTTCATTGTAATAATGTGCAAGTTTTAAATTCCCATTTTAAAAAGCAACGAGCTTCGTATCTTATTGTCTATGAGTTAGGTGCAGACGTATTTTTTTGTTGTTTTGTGTTTGAATTTTGTGCAGAATCCTGTGATCAATGTAAGCTGAAAATTGTTCACGAGATTTCTGGTGAAATTTTTTGATCAATAATTTTCTACTTTAAAATAAGTATCTTAATCGCGTAGAGACTTTCGCATTACGTGTTTTTTTCCACACTTAACGAAAAGGTTCAAAATTACTCATTTGTGAGGGCGTCGAAGGGTTAAGATGCTGGGCAAAAATATTTCTTTTTGAAATATTGAAACTTTACTAAGTAAGTTTAAACCGTCAAGATTTGTTCCGCTCGCAATGTGGCTATTAATTGGGCTGTGCATTTTCGCTTGTTCCATAAACAGTAAATACATGTTTGGCAAATATGACAAATGTTGCACTTTTGCACCAGCACAGTGTACTTACAATTTATTTAAATTGTAATTAAAAACCAAAAAATGAACCATAAAAAGTAAAATTCGCAAGGCTATTTTTGCTTTTCAAAAGTGACTTTCATGCCATAAAGCTTCGAGTCTACAATGTATCCAAATATTTGCTGTGCAATACAAACAAACAAAAATTGTTGGTGAAATAATAAATCAATTAAGAAGAGTATTCATTTAACTTTCAGTCTTTTTCATTGCGAAGTTTGTGTGTGCATTTTGGTGGACGCACTCAAAGAGAAATAATTATGCTTGAGTTTTAAGTATGTACATATTTGCGTTTAATTGTCAATGCCATATTTGCAATTATCTTCTTACTCTGAATAAGTGTAAATAAACTAATAACATTGTCAAACGATGTGAGCGTGTTTACCGAAAATAAAAGCTCGCTCCAGTTCATGGAACACGCGCGTCACAGTCGCACGCATTTCAATTAAAAAAGAAAATCTAATAATATATTCGGCAATAATAAAATGCATTGTACTAAATATAGCCGTATTACTTTTGCCATCGGTTAGCGAGTGGCGAATCGGTGAAGCATCTGGTTTAAATTAGCAACAACAACACAGTTTTTGTTGTTGTTTCCAATGTAATGTTCGCGCATAACAAACGACGAATTTGCATCAAAAATGCAAGCACGTCCGCGCCAATGATCGTCGTTTTTTACGTAGCTTAAAACTGGTCTAATAACCGCAGCATTTAATATAACGAGTTCAACTAGTTTGATGAGGTATCACGGTACTCGCGATCGCCGAACCTGGCTAGCTATCGTTGTTGTTGCTTGTAGACATAAATTTGTTCTTGGAAAGAGTTTTAGTGTGCCCTAAGAATGGTTAAAATCATATTTTCTTCATAATCTTTTTATGTCAGAACCGATTTTAATATATAACTAGGGCTAGCGATATTCGAAATGTTAAACCGCGTATGAGTACTTTGTAAATGTCGCGTATTCGCGAAAATATTCATAGTCTCGCGACTAAAGGATGGCACCCCCCTCTTCTTTGAACTCTGGCGGTGAACATTAGAGATTTTAGAAATTAAATAAAAAAGTCAAAAACAGCTTTAATGCAGTGAATATTTTACAATATTTGCAATGTATTTTGTGCTAAATCTGTTTCGTTCTTCTTCTTCTTCTTCCTTTCATACTACAACCAATTTGGCACTTACATTACATAGTAGCTCGATGTTTGGTCGAACTTCTCCTAGAATTTATGGTGGGTGTTTCGACGTTGTCCTACAAATTTATGCCGGTTCCGGACGGCAGATGATTTTTGCGGGAGTGAGTGCACTCTCTATACACCCGGCTACAACTGACTTTATTCCAAAATTAGAATCACTCTAAAAATTGTTTGATCAATATTTCAAATTGCTTATCACAATTTTCAGAAACTTTTTGCGTAAGCAATCCTAACAATTTTCAATTTTCACTCGATTATGCTAACGACGAATGGGCTATAAAACTCCGCACTTGAAAAATTTCTAAATATTCCGATGAAACTTCGTAGGATTATTCTAGTGTTCGGATAAAGTACCTAGCCTTTGAGTTAAATGGGGTTTGTGTTATAAACGGTGTTCACTTAGAGCTAAAAAATAATTGCCAAACCGGGTTCTGTGCGGCAAACTTACATACTGCATTTTAACTCTTAAATCATCCGCAGCGATGAGGCATATTTCTGGCTTAATGGGTACGTAAATAAGCACAGTTGGTGTATTTGGAGTACGAAAAATCCAGGTTCACCAAGGATTCATCCATGCATCCATAAAAGTTACATTCTGATGTGGTTTGAATGCCGAAGGCATCATAGTCCGTGGTTTGAACACTAATTAATGTTTCATTTAAGGTTTAACAATTTAACAAGACTGCCGAATGCTGTCTCTATTTAACAGCTGGTTCATATTTTGGAAAAACAACAATTATATTATATGGGCAGAGAAATATAAAATTCACCAATAAATGGCTTCAGTCTAATTTTATATTACAACAAGTAAAGTTTAAAGAATAAAGAGAAAATTAAGTAAGATCAAATAAATTTTATTTTTTATTGAAAAAAATAAAACAAAAAGATATAGGTATATAATATAATGATAATAAGCGGGAGATTTCATATGTTACCGCTATTGTGACCTCTGTAGAAAAACTCGTTAAAACTCGCTTATTGTTTTACAGCATGGAAAGGAATATATTCCAAATTGGCTTAATCGCATTCCAAGACATTAAACTCTTCAACCAAAACCTTTTCTCAATTACTTTCTCAACAGACCTTGTGTGATTGATAAGTACACAGAGCTAAAAAGTTCACTTATAATTAAAGAGATCGAAGTCTAAATAAGCTGGACAGCCAAGTAGTGCTAGAGAGCACAAAATCGATGAAATTTTCACGAGAAAGCCATCTTTATATTGGTTCGGATTCCATTTAAAATTTATTGAAAAGAAAAACGGCTGGAAATAAGTATATAATTTCTTGTTTATTAATTTTTATAGAGTTTTTCCGCTAAAAATCATATAAAGTAAATTAATAAGGAGATTTGCGCATTTTCACTACAGCCTCATTGAATTTAAAAAAGCTCTTTTCAATTCAAATTTTGCTTTTAAAGTTTCATCATACATATTTACTTTGTAAAGGATATTATATTGTTTTTAGTTTAATATTCTGAATATTGTTCTTTGGATTTTTGTACTTTCAAAATTAAAATTTTTGATTTACTAATTTATTGTTCCAGAAGTTTTCAAAAATTTCAAAAATCAAATATGATTTATGAATAAATGTTTTCAAAAATAAATATCTTTATCCGTCTAAACTTGTATTATTGTTCATAAGTGCCATACTATTTATACGCATAATTTGGTAACACCAATTTATTTTATTATACTTACATATTTCAATTGTTCTTATATCTTATAAGCAAATATGTAAAACTTTTTATAATAATACATACATAAGTACTTAAAGGTGTTATAATTATCCACAATCTGTTTTAAAAAAAATTAGATGTCAATAATTTCAAATTGATAAGATCATCGGCTTATAAAAACTAAGAGGAGATTCTAATGAAAACCAAGATCCACTTCCTAATTTTATTGAAAAGGGGTTCATCTTAATTCAACTACATTGAAAAGGGTTTCATCTTACAGATTATCTTCTTGATTTTAATGAAAAAATATACCTAGTCGTAATAAGGGGGGACTCTTATTGGAAAAAAATCATAGAAGAATCCACTAAATTTTGTTCTGATTTATAGGACATTTTATGTGGTCTTTTCGGTCTGTGTTGGAGCTTTAAAGTATTGAAAACCTCTCATCTGAACAATTCATTGTATAGTATATCTCCTATACTCCTATAGTTATAGTGGCCCGATCCTGATAATATTTTTTTGGAGCAATTTCTATTCATAATAAGTGGAAGGAGTCTTAGTGTATGCATAGTTTATCTGTACATTCAGTTAATGAAATCTATAAGGTATAGTGACTTAATTTTCATGATTGTCACTGTAGTTTTAAACTGACTAATATCGGGCTAAATATATAATACCATTTCAGCTTCGTGAAAGGTATCATAACTAACGAGAGTTTTAGAAGGTGTGAATAAGAATGCGTGAATTAAAGGTTGATAGTAAAAGGAGTTAAGATATTAATAAGTAAAGTTAGAAAAGAAAAGAGCCTTTGTGTGCGCTCCTTTTGGGGATAGCCCAGCTAGCATTGACTTCAATATTAGAGCTCGGCGAATCCATTTCTACCGACTAGAAAACTTCTATAGAAATTCAGTAATGTGCCTCGAAGATTTAATGAAACATTCAGTAGAGAACATTTTCTAACAATTTAAAACCGTTACTAATAGCAAATATATTTGAAGAGTATGCATGAGAAATATAGGGTAGATATACCGCGATATCCTATACGTGGGCTCGTCGTCCATTATATTCCATTTGTCCTTTCGATAAGCTCCATATATGCCATAGTTTCCAGGAGGCTATCGGAACTCCTGAATTGCCAACTCACGTGCTACACGATTATCCGGTATATCACAATGACCTGGCATCCACCCTTTCAGTGTAATTCATAAGAACCCGGCTGTACCCGATCGCAGAGGTTTTGCAGCAATCGACTGTTTTAATGTGTTTGTTTGTGCTGCCTGACTATCTGAGTAAATAGCAACGGATTACAGTGTGATAGGAGAGATAATAAGCCATATGGCCACTTCATTTAATTTAAAAAATTTCAAGTAATATAATAATTTTGAAACCAAGGGCCCACAAACTATTTTTCTTTATTTAAAACTGCTTAAAATGTAATTTTTTCTTCAAATCGCCTTGCTTACAGATACACTCAAAACTAGTAAAAACCCACATAAAATAAAACTTGTTTTCTTCAAAAGTGGTAAATATTTCTTTAACACCAATTCATTTTCAATTTTACTTGTTTTGGATTAATTCGAAAATCACCAGTTGTGAAATCGATCGTTATACCCCAAGTTCAAATCCCTTGCGCAATATTTCTTCATCCTTACATTTTCATTCTCATTGATTTCAATTCAGGATGAAAGTACTTGAGTAAAACCTCCAAAGTTGAGGTATTTTTGTGCTAACATTTTATTAGACCAAATTAAGTTTTAAAATCTTTATATGTGAGAAAAAAGGGGAACGATACACCTACTCTCGGCATATGTAGTCAAATTTCACTTGGGATATTTTTGTAGACATTTGAACCCTTTAATGCCACTGCAAAAGGGTCATTCGGACTCCTGTATTGACTATGCAAAATAACCTAATTATAATATCGAAAATTATCACTAGATGTCATCTCACACTGTCAATCTGTGTACGCAGATGCGATGATGAGTTTTTTTTTGATGAAATACTATAGGGGTATTCACACCATGCTCGTTAATTTCTTACTTCAGCTTTACATATATTTTGTTTTTTGTAAAGCCAACGAAAGCGCCGAAGGGCCACGAAGTGAATATTTTGACAATTTGACCCGACAAGAGCTTTTTATCTCTTGAGTTTCTTTGGTACTCGTAGAAATTCTAATTTCCAGACAAACGTAAATAAGCAAAGCAAGACCGTTTACAGGAAAAAAGTGTGAATACCCTAATAACAATTTAAACAAAAGCTTTGTCAGTTCGCATAGTTAAAATTAATGAAAGTGATTTTGGTTATTGTAAATATTTTCTGCATTACCACAATGCACTTCTGCATTTAGATTTTGTGCAAGAAGAAGCCCAGTAAAATTTTCTGGGGAATAAGATTCGTGCACTCTAGCGATTTTCAGAAGCATTGTTTTTGGCGGTTTATCAAAGACGGTTTCAAATCACTCATTTATGATAACGTTAATGTTAAAAAAAATATTATCATGCATTTTACCGGGGTTTCCACTTTTTTTAACTTTCAACTTAAAAATTTCGCCATAGAAAACGAAAAAAAAGACTGTGTGGGTTGTAACGATATGAAAATGGCTCGAGTTTAATTAGATTCATCTGTTTCTTGTTTGTTTACTCACCGTATGATGATGGTTAATTAGGTGATGGTGATGATGATATTTCGTCGAATGAAATGTTTGTTGATAGTAGGAGCATAACTTGAAGAGATGCGACAACGCTGGGAAGAGGAACAATAAGAATTTGAGCAATAGTTTTTTGGCCGCGCCAACGCCTATCACCAACGGCAACAGCCAGAATAATTTGATTTTAATGATTTTTATAATAAGCACAAGCGCCAGGAACGATAGCAACAATTTGCTGCGTAGAAATTTTTCTGGAAATAAAATAATGAAAGATTTATTTGCTTTATTCGTTTAGTTTTCCTAAATACACATAAATAAGCAGTAGGTACTAATTGAGTTCGAAGAAAATGCTAAGATTAAAATTGCAATTATTTACGCAAAAAAATAAATACATGAAAAAAACATTTTGTTAAATCAAAATATTCTGCGTGTGTGCTTAGCGTTATTGTTATCGATATCTCCGGTGTTGCTCTAATAGTTTTCATTGGAATTATCATCATTATATGTATCGATAACGTTACCGATATTATTATCGCTTTTTCGTTATAGTTATTATTATCGTTATAGGTATTGCGATTATTATCGGTAATTTTGTCGTTATCGATATCAGCTAGATATTTCACTAGCTAATTTTTTTGTTCTATCTATATTTGAACTTACGTATTTTCTTCATAATGATTTTCCCAGCCAAACGCGCCTCCACTTCCTGCTTCGGTATCAATTCCAATTTTGCTATAATACCATTGCCTTCGAATGAGCGTGGAGAAATGCGAAATGTCGCACCATCGAACATTACCTCTGGTAGTTTTACTTCCAGATCGTGGGTCATAGCGAATTTAATGCTTTTGGTGTAGAGCGCATTGGTAACCTCTTCGATGGGTGTTGAGGATGCGTCGGTGGCTATTGGGGAGAAAAAAAAAGTTATTGATTAAAATCCGGGACAGAAAATAACAGTTATTTGTGAAAACTGTGATTAAGAAATTTGGCTTGAAATAAATGTCCTTCGACCGAGTATAATATAACAATTGAGTTCTTATTTCACAGATAATCATATTATAAAGAAATTTGTTTTGCAATTTTTATGCAAAATTAAAAAAAATAACAGTTATTTTTGATTTTTGCTTTATAAGTCTAAAATAAAAATTATTTTTTATTCTTATTTTAAAAATCATAAACAACAGTTATTTTTAATTTTTATTTTACAAATCAAAAGTAACATTTATTTATTATTTTTGTTTCATAAATCAAAAACAACTCTTATGGACGACTTTTATTTATAAAAGTCATCAATATAAAGTATTCACTGACTTTTTTTTAAAAGCTATTTTAATTTTTTCGCAGAACCAAAAAATGATTAATTATACATATTAATTTTATTGACCTTTATAAGTATGACTTAAAAAATAAAAGTCAGTGACTTTTATAAATAAAAGTCTTCAATAACCCTCAATAACTATTATTTTTGATTTATGGAATAAAAATAGTAAATAACTGTTATTTACGACTTTTAAAATAAAAATCAAAATAACTGTAATGAGTAATTAAATAAAAGTTACAAAATGGTCGTTAATGTGCGATTTTTATAATAAAAATTGTAACTATTACGATCTTCGATTGAAATACGTGCGATAGAAAAATCATGCTTTAACTTTTGCAATGAAGAAACATTTGGTTAAAATTTTGAATTATGATAAATGAAAAGTGAGGCTACGTTCTTAAATCCTTTAGTTTCAAGGTGGGATAATATTTCACAGTGTGGTCCATATAAGTGGTTTCAAATTCAAAAATCAATTTTTTTTCGGTACGTGAACTAATACATAACGGAACCCCACAAAAAAAGTCTAAGTGTAATTTAAACTGTTTAATATATTTTTTTTTTAAATAAATTTTTTTTTTGTTATTTATGTTAAAAGAAATATTCGTTTTAAATGTTATAGTTTTTGGTTGAAAATGCCGTGTTATTTCTTGGAAATTTACAGTTTTTTTAATAAAAATCTGGAAACACTGCCGATATCTGAAAATTATGATAAAATTTTTCTAATTTTTTAAGTGAATGCCTCGCAACAAGTTTATCATTCAACATAAAAAGGCTAAACCGGCAATGCTGGATAGGATGGACATCTATAACCTAATGTATTTTAAACATAGATCGAAAATAACCCTCTCCACTTTTTACATTGTATTTCGCACTACCACAAATATACAAGTTTCAAGCGAAACCTGTTTCCCACCCTTTTACAACTTTTTGTACGATCTTTTTGTGTTTTCTACTATGGGTTATTTTTCAACCCCTAAAATGTATCTTAGGCAAAAACACTTTTAAGTGTCTTCGATTGAAAGACAGAAAAATATAGGTGGATGCAAATAGGTGGGGAAAAAGCGATAGACATTATAAATGTAAAAGTATGTTTGGATGTTTGGATTTTTGACTGAGTGGATTTGGTTGAAATTCGGCACGGAGATAGCTTGTATTATAATATGGGATACTATTTTCCGGCGAATAGTCCAGGGACCGAAATTCTAAATAAAAAATGACGGTACGAATTGTTTGAAATTTTGCATGTCGATATCTTTGTGACTAAATATATAGAGAATATATAGGATGTAGCTTATAACCGAGATTTACGTAAATTACACTTTTTCTGGTGGGTGGGCCAGTTGCAGACCCATTAAAAAATTCGTATTTTAGTTTGAGTGAGTTGCTTGAAATTTGATACGTAGAATTAGCCCGAATTAGCAAGCTTCTTTTTTTTTTACCGGTTAGGTGAACCAGTGACTGATATATTAAGAAAAAAAAAGTACAATTATAATTCTAGTAGGATAAATATAAGCAATTTTAAATAATATTCAAATTTTAGAGTATTTTGAGTTAGCTTGAGTCAAAACATTAAATTGGAGTTCAACTAGTTGCCGCTCTTTTCTGTTACCTAATGAGACTTATTTCTCTGTTACCCATAACCGTTTCCTACTGAGCGAGAGCACACATCTACAAAAAATTAATTACCTGTTCTCTTTGGCGTGCTAGTTTTTCTCTTTAACAGTAACAGTTATTTTGGGGCATTTCAAAAGTGGAGAGAGTTATTTTCGATCTTTGATTATAAATAAATAAATCTACCTATCTTCCTTGCCAATTTGCAAAGCCTGAGTTTTAGATATATATCATTAATTATTATTTTTCCGATCTAACTAGCTCCTGCTTTTCAGTATGATTAATAAATACCAGCTTGAGAATCGTTAAAAAATGACATTTTAACTCACGCTGGTTGAGTCCATAAGATGAACTACCTAATTTTACTCAAAATATATTATCACGCTTTTCAAGCTTAATTATGCCTTTCATTTTGCTTAATTATTTTCTTTAGCGCTATAGTTCGTTCTCTTTAAACTACGCAATGTGCTTAGTACCCCTCTTACGAGTACAGCTCTTCGCTTCCTTCTCGGGCAAATGGGGTCAATCAAATATTTAATCTTTGAGCTAAAAGCAGTTCAAAACTTTTACTTGGCTATTAATATTTCCACTTCAAGTTTCCCAGTTTTCGCCCATTCGCTATAAGTATGTATTTTGTATGTATGTATTTATTTTCTGTTAGCGGCAATTAAATTAGCCAACTAAAGAACACAGCCAAGTGGCAATTAGCCTACCTACAAGTTGGCTGAAAAAATTGGCTCAACAAGAGTTCGATTTGGTTCCGGCGTTCAAAAAGCTAGTTCGTTTGGTTTAGGTTAAAGTCTAAGATTGAATTTTTAATTTTTCCATTAAGAGCCTCGCTATTTTATGAAAATGAAATTTTGCGGCAGTAAACTAAGACGGGAAGCCGCATGTGAATTCATGACAACAACTACAATGTACATATATATCTATCGCAATGTTTGTGTGCAAGTAAAGGTGCTAGTTCTAATTTCCGAAAAGTAAAAGTTAAAGCTCACTGCCAATTTATGACTGCCGCCAATAAAGCGCTAAATAATCGACAAGGAGGTTGGTTGTGAACGGGTGGTGGTGGTGTTTGAGTGAGAGTGAAAAGTAAAAGTAAAGTATTTAAATTTGAATTAAAGTCAAATTGGGTTTGAATAGTATTAAAAGAGGAAATTCGCTAGCTTCATTTCAAAGCTGGTCAAATATTAATGACACTTGTGAGCTACATTATCTATCTATAGATGTAATCGGAGAAAATTGCAAATAAAAAATTTAAAAGAGGAAATTTGCAAAGCTAGTAAAATATTTATTACATTTATGCGAAATAGATGCAAGAAAATAGCAAATAAGAAATGGGAAATTTGTGAGATTTTAGAGTGCAAAGAATGCTACTTTTTTTCTAAAATATTAAAAATAAATAATTCAATTGATAATTCTTTACGCATTTTGAGGTTACAAGACAAGACTTCCGGGCTTTAATTTTCTTTTTTTTTTAAATTTGCAATTGTTTGTTTTTTTCAAAAACTTACTACAAGTAAAACTTACTTCCACATCATGATTTTTTTTAGCATAAATTCGAAATATTAAATATTTAGATATCTGCATTTGGCTTGTGTTAATGATATGATGTTCTTTATATAAACTTTTGTTTGAATAATATTTACCTTATATCTAAGAGTACGTTGAAACAAATTTCGGGGAAAAGCACGCGCCCGAAGTTTGTTTAGTAAAATGCTAAGAATAAATAAAGCAGGCTAAGTGAAGCGTGAATGGTTTGTAAAATCAATTATGTAACAATTTTCAATACTCGTTCTGTTTAGAGTAAAAACTAAAAATAATAATAATCCAGAATAATAATTATTTCATGGTTGAGTTTAAAAAAAATCATTAATTTTTTAAATTATTATTTTGAGGCTGATATTAAATTATGATATACATATAATTATGAGTGAGTTATTTTTTAAGCCGTGGACAACTTTTCATTATTATAAATGTGTTTCCGTAATAATTATGAGTGAGAAAACAATTTGTAAGTCTTGAAATATGATACTACTTTGGAGCTATTTCGTGCGTAGCTAGGGACTATTTCCGAATCATTTCGAGACTGGTTCATACTGCTACAAAAATACAGTATAACAAACTTTTAATTTTTAATTATCTCTTAAATTTTTTCCTGCGATCTCATAGAACTTTTCTGATAGTTTGTGGACAACTTTTGTGCCAGTATTTTGTTTTTTTTTTTTGTTAATTTTGCGGTACCTTAAAGTTCACAGTTCTCCCTTCTATGAAGTGTCATATATTATGACACAAAAAAAACAACCAAAAATATTTTTGAATGTTTATAAATCTTATTTGGTAACATGAGTTCTCTATTTTTGTCCAGCTTGACCCTTGCTCATATATTCAATTGAAGGACACATAACATATTTCTTGATACATACCATATTTTAAATAAAGGTTCTGTCAAAATGTAGGTCATACGGTTTCATAAACCGATATTAGAGAAGAAATTTCTTGCATGTCTTTATCGATGAATTTTCCACAAATATGACAGAGAAGTTTTCGTTCTACACCCTTTATCCATATTTAGTAGATACAGTGGTATATCTGTCAAATTGAACTATCACATGAATGAATTGTCATATGAAGTAGGACAAAGTGGAACTAATGGCAGACGAAACTAATTAAGTTTCAGTCAGGGTCTAATTAAACGCTATCTATCTATATTAGCACTATTGCATTTTATCCATATAAATATCATAATTTTTACTATTTTACTTTCAAAACAGAAACTATTAATCAAATTTTCAAATTAAAAATGAAGACGTAGGCAATATCTCAAATAAAATTTATACATATTCAACGTAGTTTTGGGAGATTTAAGGCATGGTTCTTTGCATAACATCGAAGAATTCCACATAAAAGGAGAACTGTATACTTTGAGATGACGTGAAAATAATAATTTTGTTTCCATTTTGTGGGGCTGTGTACTAACTTCATTTTCGGCCACCAACTGTAAACTACCATATCTCTGAAACTAAGTGTTAATTTATTGATCCGTTTACAGCACTAGTAAATCTAGAATTTAGAAAGTGCGTAGAGCATAGGTATTTAAAAAAAAAATAGTTATATGCAGATTTTCGTAAAATAATGAAATCATCACTATTTTTAAGAAAAAAACAATGTGTTTTTTACTAATTTATTGTAAAGAAAAAAGATGAGGTTAAGAGAATCAAAAAAGTCGTATGCTAATTTTGCAATAATTCTAACTTTTTCATGGACGTAAACTTTAGTGGTTCAAAAATCGACCGCTGGTCAGAAATCGCCAATTAGCATAAAACAAAATCAAGCAATATTTATTATTAAAAGAGATTCTAGTGAATGCCTTCACGATATTGAAAATGTACTTACTACTCTTTTATTTGCTACTCTTTTAACTAAAGGTCTGGCTGGCAGCACTTATGCTATTGCAACGTTTTTGTATAATATATTTGTCTCACTCTATCCAACGTAACGTAAAATTTGACTACGTGATTCTCCGAATTGATTTTCTTTGATTTTAAAATTTAATCGAATTCAGTAAATACACACATACTCTGGCGTGTTAAAAGATCTTTTAAATTAATACAATTATTAGACGTAGAGAGATGAGTTTGAGGATGAAGATGAAGATGGAGATGAAGATAGACGCCATCGGTCGAACCTTCGTCGGAGCAACGAGAGGGTACACGTCATCATGAAAAGTTTCGAAAACTAATACCGGCGTTGTAAATTATGCAGGAACTGCAGTATTTTTACTTGCAAAAAATACAATATTTATTTACATACTACGAGTAAATGTTTTGATGATTATCATAAACATTTTTAAACTGACGAATCGATCGAAAACATATCAAACAAAAACTAATTCATTTGAAATAAAATTAAATAAATTTACTTTTGGTGGTAATTTTTTGTTATAAAAGAGTTTTTGTTTTGCATACGTGACGTTTTTATTTTGACAGCGGTCGATATTTCGACCAGTCCATATAACAAAAAAAAAAAACGGTTGGCCAATTTGCCTTAAAAGAAATTGAAAAATTATGGCGATTTCTTGCAGCGGCCGAAGATGGGTTAAGGATTGTCTTTTATCTTATAAATGTTACGTTTCTGTTTTAAAATTACTTCTGATTGTTTCGAGTTCTCAGAATCGATGCTTGTAAGATTCGGTTGATGCCGAGCTTCATAAAAAACGAGTTTTTACCACTTTTGGCATAGATACGGATTCAACTTTATACTTCAGGAATCACTTTAGGTCATCGCCTGAATTGCACTGCTAAGGCCAATTATCGCTTATGACAATGCCCGTTTGAAAGGGCTTTCAGTGTAGGTATATTAAATAGTTGCATATTTAGTTAATTATAATTTCGAAATAGGTGGAAATAATTTTCAGAAATCTAAAATGTAAATAAAAACAACAGACTGAGTTTAATTCAATGAAATACGGGAAGTTTTGTGAGTTTTGCTTACTCAATAAGATTTTAATACTGTTATTGAATTTTCCATTCGAATACGTAAAAATACTCGTTTTTGTTTAATCGTTGTTGGCTGGTATTAAAAGATATAAAATAATCCACACTCTTATCTATTAACTCTTATACAATGAGTTTTTGTTTTTTTTTTAGTTTGCATCTTAACTTAACTTGCACGCCTGCAGAATCACTTTCGTTTTCATCTAAAATTCACTTTCAGTACACATTGTTTGTTATTGTAATTTATGCTAATACCCATATGTTACTTGTATTCCTTTCTTTTACGGATCTACAGTTGTATTCGCGTAAATAGTGACAACATTTATTGCCAGTTTTCTCTTGCCTTATTTAATTTCAATTCTTTTTTATAACAAAGCTTCAAATTAAAAAAAATTATAAAAATTCGATAAATTTAGTAAAATTTTCTTCACCATTTCTGACTTCTAATAATGATTTTTGCTTTAATAATTTTACTATAATAATTTACAAATTTTATTATAATAACGGGGAAGCAAATTTCTAGTATGTAGTTTAATAGCTCATTACATTGTACTATAATAAAGTGCAACTTTGAAATACATTGCTAAAAATCGTATCGCCATCCAAATTATATTACTGTTTATTTACAACCCTGCGCTAATTTATAATAAGTTGGACTCTCAGTCTGCTCATAAAATTGATGTAGTATTTAATCACTGTACACGTTACACGGTACGGGTTTGGCTAAGTTGCCATATCTCCGAGTGGTGTTCGCGGCTGCTAGGTTGCGAAATTTCCGACTAAATGAAGGCCAGAAATTGCGTATTTCCTTCTAGTTTAATGGTGGATAAAGTTCTTACCTCGCGTAATGAAAAACTCAACTCAATTTCAAAATCCGTTCGCGTAAAAGACTTGATTATTCCAAGCTATAATAACTTTCTTCCTTCTGCAAGGATATTTTTCGTTAATGCTATTTAAATTTGAACAAAATTTTAAAACGTTTTGTGCTCAAATTTTCGCTGATGTATAATTAAGAACATTTCAGTTTGCTATCCTTATTTTTTAATACCTTATTTATAAAAAAAAGTTTTTTTTTTTAAATTTATTAATTATTATGTTTTTTAATTACTTAATTAATATGCAACATATCATTTTTTTGGATTTATCTTAAGCCAAAGTTTATCCCTCACTGTTTCATACTTGATTGTTGTACTATAAAATATTTTCATTTTGGCCATGGTGTAATAAAAAGAAGGTGCTGTCACTTGAGGGGTGGTTATGGTAATTTCGAATATTTCGGCATGCCAGCCTTAGAGTGATGTCAACTAAATTTTTTTCCGGTGAAAATAGAAAGAAAAATGGAACAAAAATATTAATTTCGACAGTTCCATCTTTCACTTTTCGTTTCAAATTTATTGAAAACCATAGTCCTGATAGTTGTAAATTTTTCTGTGAACTTTAATTTACAAAACTTATCCACAAATGGGAAAATTTCCGCCAAGGTCTAGCGAATCAATTTTGAAAAGGAAGTCACAATTATGTTGCTCGCCGTGTGCGTTACGCGACAATGAGACTTTTTGGTTTTTCTATCACCACCAACGAAGCGTAAGCGCTTTTGTTAACGGCCTCCAAAATCCAATAGGTCTCGAGCTAAATCACATACTGGCAGCGGTGAAGAATGTGATGAGAAGAACGTAGGAATGACCTGCCCCATTTGCCTCGAAAACTATGTAATTTCGGGGTAATAACAACTTAAATGCAGGATGAATTTCCGCAGTAAATATTTGAACAACACTGTATTGCCACCATTAGCATTTCCCATATATGTTTATGGTTTTGGTGACTTTAACTTCAATCAGGTTTCAGCGAACAAACCTTTAGATTGTAAAATATGCAACACTTTAGATTACTTCATTTACAATGTCAATATTCTCTGTATAAACAAAAACACTCAAATAATCTTAAAAAGAATAAACAAAAAAAATTGTACAGCAGCATTAGAAAAAGAGAATTCGGACGCCGGAAGCTGAAGATTACCACTTGAATATGTAAAGGGCAAGATTTACGACCTTCGTGGATCCAAGAAAAATAAAAGTAAATTATCAAATGTCAACGAAATGTGGGTATTTAAACAAAAAAAATGTTAAAATACAGAAAAATACGATTTTTAATGCGTAATTGAAATCGCCGAAAAATATTGGAAAACAATTTTTTCTTTCAAAAGAAAAAGTACATCTCTGATCATTTGGACCAAAAAACAACATATTCGAGTTTCATGGAAAAGAAAAATATGATCCGAACAACGGACTGGTTGTTTTCAAATCGAAAGGCTCCAATATAGTTTTATCAGAAATTATTAATTAATTTTGGTGTTCTTTTCAATAGTTTCCTAATAAATAAAGGGCATTGAGCTCATAAAAATGATTGTTGAAATTTTAAGAAAAGTCAAAAATTTTAAAACTTCCCTGCACATATTGCTACTATTTTTCTGATCACAACTGTACATACGAATATGTAAAACCAAATCTTAACAATTTTATTCACACAACTTCTTTTAATCAAGCTAAGCGATTGTATTTAAGTCTGTCACATTACACATATGTGTGAATCTTAAGCCTTATACTATGTATACGTGCCGGTCGACATTGATCTTCTCTTTATATCTTTCTCCATTGAAAACGAATTGTTTGTTATTCGCATTATTGCTTAAACATAACGAATTTCTTTTTTATCAGTTTCAGCTTCTTCATTATCTTCATCATCATCTGGTTTCAGACAGCGCTGTTTGCCTGTTCGCCACTGTTGTTGCTTCTTAACAGAAATTCACTTACTTTACTTTACTCGAAAACTTTCACTAATCAGCGGACGCACGTAAGTACACACATACATACATATGTATGTAGATATTTAAGTTTGGCTGTGGATTGCGGTATTTGGTCAGTCCGAAAGTGGATATACATATGATAATCGTAAAGCGAGTGTGTGTGTGTGTGTGCGTTCGTTTCTAAGGCATCACGTACACGTGCTCTTTGATTTCGTCGCGCTTCTTGTTTTTTCTTTTTGTACAAGTTAACTTTTTTTTTTGATTTTGCATTGTTCGAACTTAAATTGAGTCATTCTTTTGTGGTTACAATTTTTATTGTGGCAAATCAAAACTTTCATTGACTGTTGACTATGATTTGTTTGTCAACAAACTGAGCTAATTTAAGTTAAGTACTTAAGCCAATTTTTTGAAGAGGTCATGTCTTGTGCGGTAACAAGCGCCGTTTGATCTTTGGTTTACGTAATCATAGATGCGAGTAATTGTTGCTATGCAGGTAATTGAGACGTTTGTGAATATTAACATATAATTTGCAATTAAGTTTCATTCATTGCATTAGTTGGTCATTTCAAATTGCGGCAATTATTTATTATGTAAATTCAAAATTACTTTGCCAAAATCATGAAATTGTGATGTAATATATATTAATAATAAAATTAAGTTAGATAAAATATGTTAAACAATTTTATTTTGCCTCCCCAAAAAAATATATATACATGATTGTTTGATTGTTATATTACCACTGCTGTGGCATACAATTACAAAAAATACAGCAAGTTTGTCATTTTGATTACACAACTCGTGCAACCTACCCAGTGCCAATCCAAGAATGATAGAAAACCAGATTACGACAACGCCGGCAGCGTGCACGTCACAGAAATCCTCTGCCAAGAATAATGAAAAAAGGAGGGTGATAATTTGACAATAACAAAGCAATAACAAAGAATTGCACGCACACACACACACGCATAGCCACAAAAACGCAATTTGAAAAAAACTGCACTTTCTATCTTTGTTTTTGCTGTTGCTTGCACAATTCAATACGCGGCACTTCATTTTCTTTATTTTTAAGATAATTTTATGCAAATATTTGAAAATTAACGTTTATCGTAAACAGCACGTGGCACAATCTGTGTTTCTCAGTCTCTATTCGTAAACAAACACTCAGAACCTCCTGCTACGTCATTCTGTCAAACGAAGCAAGTACGAAGTAACGGAAGTGCTTTTGTCGTCACCTTGTATTCGCTGCATCGTGGTGCCAATCAACTGCTTGTACTCTGAGAGTCAGTGTTCCAAAAATTTGGTCAGCACTTAAGCTAGAACTTCACACCAGTCGTTTCAGGGGAAAGGGTATACGCTGCTTATGCCTCCAAAATTAAATTAGTGCAAAGATATGAAAAGACCTTCATAACTAAAGTTCGAAAGGCGCAGAACGACTAAAAGCAGCCAAATTTTCAACTTTTCTCAGGCGTTCCAGAATCTAGTAAAAAAAGTTTTCACGAATACAGTTCGAACTAAGTTCTGGGGCACATGATTACGGCAAAAAATTGATCGATAACTCTTAAAACCTTTTATGCAAATTTTGCATACAATTTAGACAATAAAATGAACAAAAACTTTGATACTATGCTGATGTGTCCAGAAAGTAAGTCTACAATACAATAAACCATAACATTTATAAGAGAAAAGAGTAAAAGTGAATCCGTAATTATTATAGTAAAATACAAATTTTTTGAGTAATCTATAGCCATTATTCAAAGACTTATATTATAAAAGTCTTTTTATAACAGTTATCAGCGCGATTAATATTTTTAAGTCTTTACAGACTTTTATATCGAGATTTATATTATAAAACTCTTCTCATAGTAATTATGAGAAAGAAAAAAATTTGTAAGTCTTGAATCGCGCTACTTTTACAGGATTATTTTGGGAGTGATTCGGGACTATTTCGAAATAAGTTCAATTCGGGATCACTTCTGGACTAGTTCGGTTCTATTTTTTTTTTTTTTTAAAGTTTCCTTACTCATAATTATTATGGAAAGATTTACAATATAAGTCTCAAAATAGAAGTCTTTGAAAGGCATACAAAAATTTATCTCGCTAATCACTATTATGAAAATACTTTTATAATATAAGCCTTTGAATAATTATTATGGAAAGACTTTTAAAATTTTGGGACTTAGTTATTGTTGATTTACATAAATTGTTCACTCATAATTTTTACGAAAAGCCATTTATAATATAAGTGTCAAAATGATATACATATGTATATCGATAACTTAAAAAATTTATCTGACCTATAATTATTATCAAAATAGTCCATGCTGAAATAGTTATTATTCTGGATCTCTACAATAAACTAATTAAAGATGCTTGCAATAAGAACAGTTTTTCTCAACTAATTCACATCACAATTTTAATCGATACATTACTTGGCTAAAAGTTCTTCTCTAGAATTGTGTGTACATTTCTAGGTATTTTCGATGAATGCCCTCAAAGTGCAGAACAACATCGACAGCAGTTCAGTGTAAGAGCGCTGACGAACGAAGAACATTGCACTTTATCTACATATATATTTCAAAAATTGATTATATCGGTGAAAAAATCCCATATTTTTTTAAATGTCTTCCTTTTGTTTAGTTTTTCTTATTATTCCCGCAGAACAGACCTTTTGTAAAATGTAAACATTGCGGACAAAATTTCATGCCTGAAAATTAGCGTTTGGAGTTGCCAAATTCTAACTCCTATCTAACTCCTGTCAAACCTTAGCTACTTCGAAAACCACAACGCCTGAAAAGACTGGTGTGGATTTAGCTTTAGATCAAAGTTGATATAAGTTTCTTAGGGCCACTATGCAAAAACTGATGCTACCAATAGTGTACGTTTGTGTGACAGCATATAGTTCTACTACTCACTCTCGTTCGTCTTAGGGTCAGTGCTGCTTACAAAAAGCCATGAATACTGAAAATTTTCGGGATAAAAATGGATTTTTTATGGGCAATCGATTGAAGATTTAAAAAAAAAAATGTATACATAATTAGATGCACAAATATAATGTTTTATTTTATACTTATCTTTTAGGTTTTTCTGTAAAAATACGTGGATTTTAAATATTAAGACAGTGCTATGCACTTCAGAGTTTTCACAAAGAATGTGCGGCTTTTGCAATACTCTTAGGAATTTCTTGGTGATTTCTTTCTCGTATGTGCGAAATTAGCCTAAATTTTGATTGTCTCTTTAGCGCAACTATAGCTGGCAACCATTTTATCGTTCATCTGACGGTCAGTAATATTAAATATGTGCATGTGTAAAACCATAGTAAGCGTAGCAAGTCGCGAGCGTCTCTTTTTCGCAAGCCCATGGCAGTGATATTATGAATGAGAGTGGATTGGTAATTCTCTCAGCATTTTTTCAACGGCTATAGAGGTATAGAGAGAGAGAGAGAGAGACGGCTGTACTCTGCGTGTCTTTAGCCTCATCCTTTCGAAAGTAGAATACTCGCACAGAACCTCCTCTGCTGATGACCTGACAAAACTCATTCAGTCCTCCAATGATGACAACAGTGGTTATGCCCTACTGAGTATATGATAATTTTAGGCGCGGTAAACCACTGTAAGCTAGTCCTTCTCCAATTTTAGGTGAGGCACAGGACTGTTGACAAAAACACTTTCAGAATGGCAATGAGATTGTGTTACCTTGTTATTATCACAATTATTGTAATCATTTCGCCAATCCTCTTAATTTGGCAGGTTTTCGCCATACAAAAATGTGACTTGAAAATCTCGTCAGCGAGAAGATCGGGATTTAATCCACATTTAACTCCTCTGTACAACGCCGATTTGATGAGCTAAATTCTTGTTCTCTCTTCGCCTTGGGCGGTGAAAATGTCAAAATTGTTCGAATTGGTAAGTTCACGATTTTTTTTTTCACATTCTACTTTGCTTCTGACCGTCGTTCTTAGTTTCTTTGTCATCTATTATACTGAAATTTTTAGTGACGAGGATTAACTTCGATTTCAGATGATTATCTAACTTTCTTAAATTCTCTTCTTCTAAAATATTATCCAAGTTTAAAAGCAACCTACTTTTTCTGGTTTCTGCTTTGAGTTTAGAGGGAAATTCTCTCCTTGAAGGATTTAAACTGTACTTGTAAATAAACACCTTCTAAAGAGCAAGCAGATAATGACAAAAAATAAATTGTGACTGAACTTTATGTAGTAAGAATTGAGTTTTTAAAATTCGATAAGTATGGCAAACCGATTTTTTTGGCGTTAGCAGCAGTTACCCTTGCCGAGTGAGTACGAAGTAATATTTTTTAATTCCCACACCACTTGCTCTCCTGCCTCTTGGCAGAAATATACTTTTTTTCCTTTTTTCGATCATCTTACTGAACATCCACGCAACGAAGTATCGCTGCACAAAATCAATACAAAAGCAATAAAACTGATCTACAATCATTTGAATGCAAACTATTTGTTCATTCCATATTTGCTTGTGTATTTAGAAATTATTCATATTTTATATGAGACATTGATACTCAAACTTATAATTTGGTATTACGTATAAGCATTTATGCTTCGCTCGGATATCGTGCCCCTACTTTTCATTTGTTTGCAAAAATTATTTTAAAAAAGGAGTATTTTTTAAGCTTGTTTCATGTCTACCCTTATTTGTTCACATAAATCTAAATACATATCTAAATAAAATCACATTTCTAATTTGTTAATTTTTTTTAGTTAAATAATTTGCTTTGACTCAAAATTACCACTTTTGCGAAAGCCTTCCACAATTTCCCTATTTTTTAAAATTTATTTTCGAAAAACTTAAACTTCTTTGCACAACGTGTTAAGGGAGTACATACATATGGACATTAGGGCGCATCAATCCCCATATAAAAAAAAATCAGCTCTGTTTTTCCATCGGAATTCTATGTATTTTATTTTAAGATTTCCACCATAACATTGTGGAAATTTTTAAGGACTGGTCTGGTTTCAAATACCAAAAATGGAGTATATCTATATATTTAAGTATACAAATGTAGTTGTTTTCTTTGCCACAACTTGGCTGAAAAATCGATAAATGGATTTACAACAAAATTTGGACATAACATTCCTTAGACCCGTGGCACGGACATGTTTTAATCCGTTAGGTGGCGCATGAGTTGAGATATTCAGAAAATCCGTATGCTCGGTCCAATATTAATGATATTATGCTGACGCAATAGAAAATACATTTATGAAAAATAAATGCGCTAGGTGGCGCTGGAGGCGAGTTATTCACAAAATCTATATTAATAATCCGACTTTATTGAAACTAAAAACATATTTTTTGAGTGCTACAAAAAATACTTTAATGATAAATAGATCCCCTAGGTGGCGCTAGAAGAGTTTTTAAAAAATATGTGACTATATGGAGCCGCGTTAAGCAATGCAGCTGAAGTCGCGGGTCAACTATTTATTTATAAACACAAATGGTTCTTTCATAAATATTGTTTTCAAAAAAATTATCTCATAGCGCAGTTAACCCTAAAAAGATTTGAATTTTAATTCTTGATGCTGAGTAACTCAGCAAAAATTTTACCGATTCGCCATTGGCAAGCTATTTTCTCATCCTTTTTTATTTCTGTGTCAATTAACCCACCAATTTTTTCTTTTGGATCTTCTGTTTTTGGCAATAGGGTGAAAAGTTGATTTTCCGTCATCGCACGCCAAGTTTGATTTGAAGACGAGGAATATTATTATATTATTAGTGTGATTCAGACCTTTCAGCTTAAATTCTTTTATTATCTGAGGTTCTTTTTTGTTTTTATTTTATAAAAATATTTCTGATTATGCAGCATCAATTTTTGTAGGTACTCAAACCAAACCCATCAAGTTCACTTAAATCTGCATATTTTTCCGAATATCTTGACAAAATTTCATAGAAACCTCGATTGGAACTGTGAAACTTATGAATAACCTTAATTTGATTCAGATTGAAATATGTGAAAAATATGTTAATTTTATTATAACAAAAAATTAAAAAAAAAAATGTTCATCTGAATTTCTACTTTTGTATTTCGGAAAATTTTGGTTGACGGTGTTCAGTTTTTTCCATACAAAAGAAAATTGTGCTCATCGAAAAATGGCGCAACACCGTCAGCAAAAAAAAAAATACGATGATGAGATATAACTGGGTGATTCACAAGGTGTCATAAATCATAAAGTCATAAAATTTTAGATTTCAAATGTCATGTTTTTGGATTGCATTGAAATGAATAATTAAAACTAAGCAATTTTGCAGTTATTTATTTTATGACTTTATTACTTATGACACCTTGTGAATCACCCAAATGAGTTGTAATTCCGGTGGAAACCCCGCCTTTTTTGTTTTTTTGTTATCCACCCTAATGCAGACATTAAATGTAGATATTAAGATACAAAATTTACTGCTTTTAATTAAAAATGCATCTCACCTGTTGCGGCGCGACCTTCGTCATATGGTATCTCATTGTTGAGTAAATGTTCATCCTCAGACATCGACACAGCTTCCTCATCCGCCGACTCATCCGCATCGTCCTTCGCCGCAGCCGCCTCAGTGGGCTCATGTTGCATATCCGCGTAGTCCAACTGATTGCGATAAAATTTCAGACGTTGTGTTACATTCACGTCGTGTGCGTCAAGTGCACCATTCAGATAAGTGAAGACATTCTTCTGAAAGCAACTAAAGGTTGGCTGCACATAACAATCACGTATAATGTCATCCCACAACTCATTGCCGGTGGTGAAGCGTCGTGCGAAACGCATAAAAATCGAATCACTGTTGGCATTACGTGCGCTCTCACTGCCACTGCCGCTGCCACTGCCGCTGCCACTGCCACTTCCATTACTAACATTGTTGCTATTTTGACTCTGATTGCGCCAACTATACCCACTGCTGCTGCTGTTGCTTGTCGCATCAAGTTCTTGCCATTTAGTTGTGTTAATTGCTCCCGCCATTGCCACCGCCGCCGCCGCCGCCACTGTGTTGCTGTGCCCGTTGACAGATGAGACGCTGCCATCAGTCGTACTTGGCGGCTGCATTGGCGTCGTATTTTCATAAAAGTCCACCAACATTGCAACTGGTGTGACGCATTCAACTGCTAGTAGGATGGTGAGCCATAGCGCGAATGGACGCAGTTTGGTGGGCATGTGGCAATCTTTAAGCATCACACACATGCGCTGGTACCGTGTGGTCGTTTTGTTGCTAGTTGATGCTGGAGATGAGTTGTTTGTTGGCGGCGCTGCCCTACTGTGCCGATTTCGCACGCAGTGTTTGTGGTTGAAGGTAGCCGCAGTTGTGTGGCTATTTTTGTTGTTACTGCTGCTGCTTATGTTGCTGTTGTTCTTGTTGTCGTTGTTGTAGTTGCTGTGACTGATGCTGTGGGCCATGTTGATGTCGGCTTGGGGATTTGCAAACCAATTTGGCGATAAGATTGATCTATGGTATGTATTCTTTGTTGTTGCTGTAGTTTCTACTTTTCCATCGGTGATGCTCACCATCGCTACTGCTGCTGCTTTCAATCCTTCTTGGTGGTAATGGTTTTGCTCTTTTCGCTGTTGTTCTTGTTGTGGACGTTTCCACTTTTGTAGCTGTTTGTGGTTTTGCTGCATTTGTTGTTACTTTTAATGGGTTTTTAAATAATGTTCATTTCACTATGGAATGTCTGGCAATTACCTTTTATAAGTTCTTGAATACTTCGATATTAAAGTCTGACTTATTTGTAACATTTAACTACTTTCTAATTTTTTATGATATTCTGCGTCTATTTTAAACCGCTCTGTTTTTTGATACGTATCCGGTTGTACTTGGTCTTAGAACCTATTAAGGTTTGTAGAATTAAATAAATCATTAAACAAGTTGGTGAGAAATTTCACTTAGATTCCATTTAGATCAAGAGGAAAATTTAAATTATTTAGAACTAGAAATTTTGAAAAAAACTCCCCATTTCACTGGCACTACTTTCGAAGCTTTAAGTGGGGGAAGGTTTTTTATACAATGGTGGATGTAAAAATGGAAATTTGTTATATTAAATTATACCCAGGGTATTATAACTTTTTTCATCTAACGGTTGTTTGTAACAGCATAAATCACCAGAGATAAATAAAGACAACAACATTTTTAGATTTAATAGCGAAATCGATTCAACTTTGTCTGTCTGTCCGTTCGGCCTTCCGTGCAATGGATAATTAGGGAAGTTCAATTATTGAATATTTGTAATTGATATCACTATTTAAATAAAACTAATCTTGTGCCCCCATACAAATTTCAGTACGATATGGTGGATTCGGCATAGGGATTTTCGACTGTTATTATAAGTTATTTGTTTAAAACCCATTTTTGAAATAAAGTTTTAGGTGAAATGTCGGCCTGCGTATATGCTGGCGGCGTTAACTAGGCGCAAAGGTATGATTTTGCCTTGATATACATTTTTGTGGGAATTTTTCTGAGGGTTTGTGTTTTTTTAATTGTAAATATTTAATCAAAACACGTTATCTACATCATCGAAAATGCTACCGTCTTCTTTGTGACTAGTTGGCTGAAAAACTAATGAAGGAATTTCAACCAAATTTGGACAGTATACTCCCTAGGTACGTGGCACTGACCAGAGGTTGTATTCTAGTCCGCTATGTGGCGCGTAAGTCGGGAAACCCGTATTTTTAATCCGATTTTGTTGAAATTAGGAATGTATGCTTCTGGTGCGATGAGAAGTACTTTTGTGTTCCATTAGAAGGTGCTAGAGTCGAATTATTTATTATTATCCCACTTATATAAAAATATAGCCGTTTTCTGTGTTACAGCTTGTCTCAAAATCGATGAACAGATGCCAACCAAATTTGGACCGCATTTTCCTTAGACCATTGGCACGGACATATATTATATTTAAATCCGCTAGGTGACGTATGAGTGGAGATATTCAGAAAATCCGCATTTATGGGCCGATATCGATGATATTAGAAAGGTTTGGAGCTGATGCAATTCAAAATACTTTTATGGAAAATAAAAGCGCTAGGTGGCGCTAGAAACGAGTCATTCAGTAAATCTGTATTTTATAATCGGATTTTGATAAAATTAGAAACGTGGAATGATAGTGCGACAAGGAATACTTTTATCAAAATTGAATCCGCTAGGTGGCACTAGAATAGATTTATTCAGAAAGTCCTTATTTGTGATCTGACATTGATGATATTAGAACAGTGGGAAGTTGTTTATGAAAAATAGATGCGCTAGGTGACGCTACATTCGAGTAGTAGTTTCATTCGATTCTGATGAAATTAGAAACGAAAACTGGGTGCGATGAGAAATACTTTTGTTAAAAATGAATCCGCTAGATGGCGCCGGCATAGATTGTGTGAATAGAAATTCCCCAATAGTCGTACTTAGATGACAATGTCAACATAAATAAGTGTAGTTATACTATATTTGCAAAAAAAATATGTATAAAAATCCATTTAGTACATTCTGTAGTTCAGATTTTCAGTAACCCTTTATTTATGATATTACTTAATCCAAATCTACTAGGCTTTGTGCAATTAAAGAGAATACCCATTAGTCGTAGTCAAGTTAGGTTGACGTTTAAGTTAGTTGCAGCTATTTTTGGCAGATATCCTATTGATAATTATGTAAAAAAAACTGCTACTATGCTAAAACTATTTCAAATATTTATATATCTTATTTTGAGATGTTGCTTTTATTTCTACCTTGAACTTGATTTATATTGTTTTATAAACCAAACTTTCAAAATTTTGATATTACTATGGATAAAACATAATAATCTTATAGTCTATAAAAATCTCGTGTCACGGTGTTGGTGGTCGAACTCCTCCGAAACGGCTCGACCGATTTTTATGAAATTTTTTATGTATATTTGGTAGGTATAAAAATAGGTCGTAAAGTATATTTTAAAGTGTATGCTTGTTTGAAAAGTCGAACTTAATTTAATTATAATAAAATATGGATATCAATCGGATGTCAAATATTGCTACGTGTTTGAAAAGTCGAATTTATTTAAAACATACACGAAAAATATGCAAAATTTGAGTGCAAAATTGTTCGAATTGCTGTTAGAGGGTTGTTACATGATTGAATAGTCGAATTTAATATAATTACTCATAAGTTACGCGAAATAGGAAAATGTGGTTGTCAAACTGTAAGTTTTGGTGAGGAGAAGGTTTATAGCATATACATATGTATAGGGTTGCCACCTAATTAAAAAGTCGAATTAAATTAAATTATACACAAATTAGTTGAAAATATGGGTGCAAAAACCTTCGGTTCGCTAGAAGAAAACCTATTGGCATAATTTGAAGCGGATGGTCATCTTTTTAAAAAATTCAATTTAATTTAATTGGTCACAAGCACAAGGTTCATACCTATATTTGTTAGAGCTTTGTCTGTGGTTATATGTGACAGAAACCGAAATGCGTTTTTAGGCTACATAACCAAAGGAAAATTAATAAATAAATATAGGCAGGCTAATGTCTCCTTGTTTAGGGAGAGTACAAATTATGCCCTCTGAACTTAGTGGGCCAAGGAGACGCACCAGAATAAAAGGATTCTAGAAGAGCATATATCTAGTACTCAAAATTATATTATATTTCAACGATATAACACATTTAAATTGAGTAATAAAAAAAGCTAGTCCAGAAATTTCGATTTTGACTGTTTTCAGGACACGCCAACGATGGCAATTGGCTCCTATAATTAAAAAGATTGACGTCTAAAAAAGCGAGAGGGGACAATATTGAAGACATTTTTGCTAGAACATCTTCTTAATTTTGTATTGAATTTCTCTTAAAATCTATTGAAAAGTAAAACGACTCAAAACAAGGTGATAACTTTTTGCTTATTTATTTTTATGGAATTTTATCCAAACACATGCAACTGTAAGAAGAAATATCCGTGCTTGTTTCCTCTCATTTTTACTAGAATCCTAATTAATTTTTTAATTTATCTTTAAAGAGATATTTTTACGTTATATTGTTTTTAGTTTAATATATAGTTTTTGGATTTTTGCATTCAAAATGCAAATTTTTGATTTACATACTTATTGTTCCAGAAGTTTTCAAGGTTGTTACTTATGGTATACTTATTTCAATGAAACTTATTAAGTAAAACTTGTACCATTAAATAAAAAACTGTTTAAAAAGGGCAATGTTGATTTTCGGACAATAATATTCTTCAAAAAATTTAGGTGGCAATAATTTCAATTCGATAAGATCATCGGCTTATTGTAGTTAAGAGGAGATTCAAATCAAAACCACAATTCGCTTATTTATTATATTGAGAACGTTTTCATCTTAGTTTTACCGATTATCTTCTTGATTTTATTGAAAATACATACCCAGTCGTAATAAGAAGGTTTTCTGATTGGAAAAAAATCATAGAAAAATTCGCAGAATTTTTGATTTGATATATAGAGCAGTTTAGGTGGTATTTTCGCTCTGTGTACTTTTATGTTTTATCCATAATAATATCAAAATTTTTAAAGTTTTGTTTATAAATCAAAAACTAACTATTAATTAATTATTTTCAGGTTCGATAGCTCAAAAACATTTCCAAATAAATTTTTGTACATTTTTAAAATAGTTTTGGATGATTTCAGATATTGTCTTTTCCATAATACCTCAGAGATTCATATAAAATTAGAACTGTGAACCTTGAGGTAGCATAAAATGATAAAGTTGCTGATACAAATATTTGATCAAATACGCGGCCTCAATCTATCAGAAAAAATCTCAAAAAGATGCCAAGCATTAAATATTTGCTCGATTTTGTTGCACTGTGTGATCGAATTATTTCTTCATTCTAGATATATAAACTTTGCGCAAATTCTAATAAAATTTAATTTCAAACTTTTTATTCAGAATATTTAGAAAATGTTTGAGTGTGCAGTTTTATAGTAAATTTTTAAGTTTGATAAAGTGCAAATCTGTAGAGGTAAATATGTAGAGGTGAAAGGCGATAATTTTTTTGCGCATTTTCTCTATAAGACAAATGTACGATTTGTTTCTTATATGGAAGAAAATGGCCAATACCGTCAGCAAACAAAACAATCAAAAACCAATGGAAGTTTTAACCAAATTGTAACTTGCATTTTATTAGACTAAAATTGAATGGGCTACAAAATTGCATACGTGAAATTTGGCTATGAATTTTGATGAAAGTTTGTTGCGTTTAACTAGAATTTCCACAAGGTTTGAAGATACTTTTTTTTTAATTCAAATTTTTTTTTAATGAACAGTATTTTGAAAATTAGTAAGTAACAAATGAAGTGAGCAAGCTCTTTAAAAAGTACCTGTCTTATAGTTCTCATAAGCTCTATATTAATATCATCGACTACCTAAAGCAAGTTCGTTACTTAAGTCTTTCGTTTGTGATCATGAAAATATATTATAAGATAAATGTTGTTTATTTTGAGAAGGGTTTCCATTATTCCACTACGTATACAACTTTCAAATATTCTTAGCACACTTTCAAGCTACACAAAAGTGTTAAAAAATATTTTGATCGTTTCTAGCTTAGCATAACAATTAAGAAAAAGTTTTACTGCATTCGGTGCGTAGGTGGTGTAAAACATAAAGCTCGCCCGCTGATTATGCGCGTGAGTGTGTCAAAATATTGTCCACCTGCTAAACAATTTCACTATGTGCTCATTAGAGTAAAGTAAAGTAAAGTAAAGTAGTAGAGAGTCATGCATGGAAAAAGTAACACAATGGTCGAATTGGATGCCAAAACTTTTTGTTATGTACACCTTTTACTTGCTGTTAGCGCAAAGGAAATCATTTAACACTTTCGAATACTCTCAAAAAGTCGCCGGGTCTATGTTACATTCTTTTGAGGTTTGCACTTTTACAAATTCAATATTTTGAGCACATTTCAAGCAAACAATTAGCGCACTATTGTAAAAAACACATTTAACACTTTGGCTTGGATTGCAAACCAAACGAGGAGCGAGAAGTTCGAACAAAAAAAAAAGAAATAACAAACACAATAAACGAACTTTTTTCAATACTTATATTGTGGTCGTTAGTTTCGAGCGTCACTGATTTTTGTCACCTTTTTGCTTGACTTTGACTTTCACAATTTAACACTTTTCGTTTTATTCACTTTGGCTAAGCGCGGCACATGCAAAGCTTTCGAAATTCCCAATTTGTTTTTTTTTGTTGAGCTTGGCGCTGGTTTGTGCTTGGTCGAAATTGTTGGCGTGTGCGTGCGCATGCGTTGTCATCCGGCAACTGAATGGCTACAGATTATGGTGTGCATATTTCTGCTAGCGATTGTATGGTATTTGGCCTACAAGCCGACGATCTATCTACAAAAAACTACAGCTAAATCTTTTAAAGAAGCAGTTATGAGTTGACTGCGTTCTGCGTGAAAAAAAGTTGTTTTTGTTGTTGTTGCTGTTATTATTGTAAAAATATGCCCACTACTGTCACGTCAACTGCAACGAAGCTGTGACAAGACATGTTTTTACTTGTTGTTGTTGTTAATAAGCGCTTGCAGCCCATGTTCGTCAAAGCAAAATTGCATGCTGCTCTCTCTGGCTGTCACCTATTATTTCTCTTTTTCTTACACTAACTCATACGCTCTCACTTGCGCTCTCGCTCTCTTCTAAGCACTTTATCACTTTGACTCTCTGCCTTCTGTCTTCCGTCTATCACCAACCAAACTTCGTTAAGTTCGTTGCGAGAGTTGCACGTTGAACGAAAATGGCATTGGTTGTATGTTGTTTTGGTTTTTTTCCAACGAACGTTTTGCCTTTTTGACTTTTGTAGCTTTTGGTGTCTGCGTGTATTCAGCTTGCAGAAACAGCTGTTTCTACAGACTTTTGGCCATTGTTGGGAGCACTACTGAGGGGATGTTTGTTTTTTTTTCGGCCGGAATTGTCTTCTCACAAAACTTTGCTTGTTTCGTATTTTCGCTCTGTTGACAGTTTACGCGGCGCCACAATTTCCGTCACCGCCTTCAGCCGCTTCCACAGACTTAACTTACCGGTAGTTTTCTGGTTTGCTATATTCACGTCGATACTTTTGTGTTACTCGCATTGTAATAGCCTAACGGCATATATGTATAATATATATTAACGTATAAATAACTTCCACACATGTATCTTTAATATTTTTATTTCTTTAACTGTTATCTGTGACGATGCTGTTGCTTATCTATCGAGCTATTTGGTTTTATTGTGCAACCAATAAAATCAGAAATTGCAGTTAGTGCCGCGGTCATTGGGTGACCGTGATGTTTTGTTTTATTGTTGATTTATTCAGCTGCCACAAAAATGTCTGTAAGATGGGGAAAACAAAGAGAGAAATTATAATAAACGTGTATTTTATGTTATTTTCAATTAAGTAAAATCTATTTATGTTATGAGAGAAATTTTCATTTAAAATGTTAATCGCAGCTCTCGAATGTTCTACTTTGGTTTGACGCTATTTAGTATTTGAATTAATTTACCAATAATTATTAGATTCGTATGAGCTCATTTACATTACAGAACATAGTGAGATGGTTGAATATTTTGTGGTTAAAGATCTTGCTATTGAGTTCAATCCAATAAAATGTATGCCATTAAATGGCTGAAAAATATTCCAAAGAATTTAATTTAATTTTATATTTCTTGAGTTGAACCCGGACGAGGTAAAAGCCAGGGACCGTAACAGTTACAGTTTTTATTATTAAAATCGCTCATTAATGATTTTTTTTAACTTTTTTTAATTACTCATTAAATAACAGTTATTTTTGAGTTGTATTTTAATCAAAAAAATCATATACAACAGTTATCCTCGTTCTTTTATTTTATAAATTGAAAACAACAGTTAGTTCTTATTTTTATTTTAAAATTCATAAATAACAGTTATTTATTATTTTTATTTTATAAATCAAAGACAACAGTTACCAAAGACTTTTATTTATAAAAGTTGGTGACTTTTATTATTTAAAAAATAAAAGTCATAAAAGTCAATTAAATTTTTCGGAGAAAATGATAAGAATAATAAATCAGTTTTTCGTTCCCCAATAACTTATTTTCTGCGACAAATTTAAAATGACTTTTATAAGTATGCCTTAAAAATAAAAACCAGTGAATGATTTATATTGATGGCTTTTATAAGTAAAATTAATCGTGGGCAGCTATTTTTGATTTATAAAATAAAAATAATAAATAAATTATTTATGATTTATAAAAAAAAAACCAAAAATAACTGTTATTTTGTAAATTTTGCATAAAAATTGCAAAAAAAAAAAAAATTATTATAAAATTTAATTTTCAGCGAAATAAGAAATCGATTGGTATTTTTCACTTGGTTGTAGAACATTTATTTCATAGCGAATTTTTTAATGACAGTTTTCAGAAATAACTATTATTTTTCATCCCTGGTAGAAACCATGCAAAATTTCGAGGACAATGTAGATATATTTATATTTACCCAAATTAATATTTTAAGCGTACTTAATGGTAAAAATTCTTAAGTTAACGAACTTTAAAGTTGTGGACAAGCTTCTCAGTGGGGGAAATGTGCATATGTTTATAACTGTAAATGTAAAAACTATTCGCCCACGCGATGTCAATACTCACTCTCATGCCGCTAAAGACGTTTTACTTTAAAAACTGAAGCGTGGACTTCCACCCTACAAGCGGTAGGAGTGAAACTTTATACGGAAAATTACAAGAGGCTTACAATAATTATTTCTTCAAATATATTATATATTAATTTGTTTTTATGAATTTTACCTGCAGTAAAAAAAAATGTCAGATGCTAAAACTGGATGACTTTTTGATAACTATTTTGTTGTGACTTAAAATAAAATCCCATTTATATCAAACGCCCAAAAATAGATTTTTAGTTAGTTGGCAAGTTATGCAAAAGATCCCGAAAACGTGAGCTTTCAAAGGTTTGAAGTTAGTGTGTTGTTTGTACGGATAATTTTTATTAAATAATTTTAATAACTATGGTAATTTAAGGTTGCTTTGATTTTTAATCTACTTTAAATCAAGCCGTACATAAGTAGGTAGATATAGTAATAGCTTTACTTCGCATAAGTATAGTTAATAAATAATTAGTTTACCTTTAGTAAAAAGTTAGCTACTTTATGTCAAATAATAGTTAGATAGTAGTTAGCTGTCAACTAATGCAGAGGTAAACAGGGCAGACTTTTTTTCGGCCATCGCCAAACAAAAATACATAGTTAGCTTTGGTCTAAGAGTATATACCATTAATAGTCTGCACAAGTATTTACGTAACGTAAATTAAAGTTATGTTCACTTTCTGCAGAGTTGCTATTATTTGTTTTTGTTTTTTTACAATTATTTCTGCTTAACGACAAAACTTAAAATCGGATGAAGTTCGTTAATGCAACTTATTGTAAAATTTCGGAACAGTTTTGCAAAAATTTTGATGACTAATTTTACTTTTAAGTCATCATTGACCTTTTTACCAAATGAAATATTTTTATGGGAAAACAAAAAAAATTATTATAATTGTTGCGGTAGTGATATTTGTAGTGAGCCGGATAATAGAAAAGTTTTATATAGGTTTTATGATTGGTTACTTGCGAAAAATTAAAGAGCAAATAGTTTATAATTTTGCTCCAGGAAAAGTCTATACAACTCATACAAGACTTAAAGGGAACAGAAAGCGGAGTTTAGTAGTTCAAAATTTGGCTCTATTATTAGTTTATAAATGGTATGCGAATAGTTATAATCTTGGGCTTATAGCAGTCTACGACATTAGTTTAGAAAACATTTGAAAGTTGTATATGGGCTTGCAATAGGAACGCACAAAAGTAGACAGATAGTGACAGCAAACGACTCCATATTTTTTCCCCGCTCTTTTGACATTTCTCTTCAGTAAGGTTCGCCATTTCATCATGGAAAGGTATACGATCCAACAGCGAGTCGAAATTATTAAAATTTACTACCGAAATTCGGAGTCAATGGCCTCAACTTTAAGAGCGCTACGTCCAATTTATGGGCCGAATTGGAAGATATGGACTTGGACAATATGTGGTTCCAACAGGACCGCGCCACAAGCCACACAGCGAATGTCACAATCGATTTATTGAAGGCCAAGTGTGGTGAACCCGTTTTAATCCACGAAATGGCCAAGTCAATTGGGCGCCTCGGTCGTGCGATTTGACGCCGTTAGACTATTTCCTGTGGGGCTACGTCAAGTCTTTGGTCTATGCCAACAAGCCAGCGACGAAATGCAAAAGAAATCGAGTTCCATACATAATGGCATCGAATGTACTTTCACAGGAATAAATAATTTGATTCAAATCCCAAACCGTTTTTGTTTCATTTAAAAAAAACTTTTGTAGCGTTCCTATTGAAAAACCCTTATAAGGCACTTTGTGTAAAGGTTTTGGTATAAAGGCCTAAAATTTCACTGTGTGGATCAATTGTTATTGTTATTGTTAATTGAAATATATATGTATAATAGTATATAAAAATATATATTGAAAGGTAAAATCTTATACAAAAATATTTTTGAACTGATATATCTTTATCTTCCTGAAATATTTATTTTATGAAGATAAATCTCAATTGAATATTAATTTAAGGACTTTGTCTACTTTTTTGCCAACTATCTTCAAATAATTGTATGAACAATAATAAGAATTTGGCGTTTACATCATAGCTTGATGTTTGGCCGAACTTCTACTATAATTTGTTGTGTGCGCCTTGATGTTGTAAAGCAAATTGAGGGACCTACAGTTCAAGGCTGACTCCGAATGCCAAATGAGTTTTGTGAGAAGTTTTGACCAAAAACTGAGAGACTGATTTGAGCTACGAGTTTTTTTTGTATATCAGTTGGCGAATTTTAGCCTACATTTTTATTGTACATTTGTATTGTAAGTTGTTATGACATGACCAATTATTGACCTGAAAAAAAAAAATTTACCTTACACGGCTCATCATTCTAATTTCACTAGTTCGTTTACCAGTTCAACGGCTTTGAGTTACCTTATCGGGTAATTTTTATTTATATTTCTTTGTACACGTATTGTAAATCCTGTTCGCAAGCAAGCAACCAACGAAATATTACCCATGGCCAAGACCGCGAATTTTCAAGTTAAATAGAAAAGACAAAGCTGAAGTTGCTGTTGCAGCTGAAAGGAGGCCAACTGTCGGCGACTGATTGGCGTTTAAACTGGTGCAACCAGTTCGTAGCTAAAAAGATGGCAACAACTTTTGTATGTACATTTGTGTAAACTTTTAAACGTTAATATTTTAAACGGAACTGAACTATATTTGGAGGTTTACAAGTTTTTGGGAATGTCTTGAATAAAATGAGAGCTTAACACAAGAGAGGATGTACATGAATAGAAGAAGCCGAATTGATATTTTATTGTTTAGAGTTATGTAAGTTGTAGTAGATAATACAAAATACATATAAGTAACGTAAAATTATCAGTGTAAATATTGACATTAAGTTGGCAATCGTTCTCTTTGCTGTCACATTAGTTAAATTGGCTTCCATTATTTTCCGAGGGTGCAAAATATGAAAATGATTTATTTGGTTATTTAATGTGCAAATTTACGCTTTAAAAACAAACAGTGCAGAAGTAACCACACACACACGCACACACACACGCTAGCAGATATGTATTTTGTACGTCTTTATGCCCTATCGGAAATAAAATTACTTTGAAAGGAAGTTTTTTTTACCAACTACAAGGGGTTGAAATTCTTTGTTATTTTTCTTGTAAGCAACGAACTTTATCAACATGGCGTTGTTCTAGGGAGAAGCCAATTATTTGACTTTGCATTTGATTTAAAATACTTTTAAATATGTTTGACAGAAGAACATCGAAACTAGTTTTTTTCCAGCCGCAAATAAATGTGAAATTCCGTCTGTTTCAAACTTTAGTCTAATTTTTAACTACTTTCAAACCTGTGCCTCATAAAATTTGTTTTTTTTTTAGTTTAAACAAAAATAAATTTCAATTCAAACTCAGAACACTTGTATTAAAAATAATTACATCTAGATTTCGAGCACGAATTATTGTGAGTGTCGATTTCTTGTCCAAATACTATTTTTTGTACGGTTATATTTTGAGATAGCGGTAATTTTGTCTTCATTAACAGTTTTTGTTTTTTTTTTTTGTTTAAAAATATGCAAAGTTATAGCTGGTCGAAATCAATCTTTTGTTTTTAATTTTTATTTTAAAAGTATTGATATTTTTTGTAGATTTAAAAAATTTTTTTTTTAAATTTTAAGTTGTAAAAAAAAAATACGCGTGCTCCGAAACCTGCGAGTTTGTATTAAAGCTTCTTTGTTGTAGTAAAAATTAATAAAAGTAGGCGTCGTAATTGGTTCTAGCATTAGTAAAAATAGTGGTAGAAATGAGTAAAAATAGTGGTAGAAATTAGTAAAAATAGTGGTGGATATTAGTAAAATAGTGGAAGAAATTAGTAAAAATAGGGGGAGAAACTAGTTAAAATAGTGGTAGAAATTAGTAGAACCAGTGTAAGAAATTAGCAAAAACAGTAAAAGAAATTAGTAAAAACAGTGAAAGAAATTAGTAAAAATAGTGGAAGAAATTAGTAAAAATAGTGGTAGGAATTAGTAAAAATAGTAGAAGAAATAAGTAAAAATAGTGCCATCAATAAAGGTAGTTGTAGAAATAGTGCTAGTAATTAGAAGTAGCATTAGTAAAAATAGTGGTAGAAATCAGTAGAATAGTGGAAGAAGTGGGAGAAATTAGTGAAAATAGTGCTAAAAGTTAGTAAAATGGTGGTAGAAATGAGTAAAAAAAAAGTTAATTAATTTAACAACAATCTGTTTCAAAGCAATTGACTTTCTGCTAATTTTTTAATTGGCAAATTTTTAAGACTGGTCTGTTTTTTTCCGACAAGGTGTATACTCATAAGAATGTTAAGTTCTCTGCATTGCATGTTAGCTACCGTTAGAAAAAGCTGGTATCCGTTGTCGTCAACAAGGCGAGCTGCTACATCATTACGCCAAAACTACTTATAAAAAACATCCGCTGCAAGGCTTCTGGCAAGCGAAGAGAGGAAAATAGTCTTGTTATACTTGTTTTTGTTTTGTTTTGTTTTTTAGTTAATAAAGAAGAGATGCGAAAGAAGATGGAAGACAAATTTTATCAACAAATAAAACAAACAAGAAAATAATGACGCCAGGAATTTGCACAGTTGGTATATACAGTGAAACCTCTACTAACGGATAGCTCCTGTAAGTGGCCACTTCTCAAGCGGACAAAACAAAAATTCAGGAACCAAGTTTTACGTTGCGTTTTCATAACGAATTTCGCTCTACAATCGGACACTCTAATGACCGGATGCGGACACTTTTTTGCTTTTAAAACTATTATTAATTACTCAAATCAGAGAGCATGCTACAAAGGAAGAAAATGATGGATGAAGAAAATTTATCTGTTGGTGCTTTGGGAAAAAACGTTAGTACTATTACACACACATATCTTTGGTCTTATTTGGTTGCTTGGGAAACCCCAACCATTGTGAAACAAAAGAAAGATATTAAAAATATATGATTGAGTGGAGATAATATAAATAGGAGGAAAAGCTTTTTCGAAAACAACCGTTATTTTGATTTTGTGGGTAAGAATTCGCCCTTATGCCATATGCCTTACAAATCTCATCTTATTTTTATTTCGAAGTTTTTTTCAACATTATTGCATAATCGTTATTTTCTGATATTGGATGTTTTCTATCGCAAATAATCTTTATTCTTGGATTTTTATATTTTTAATCAGGTTTGATCGTCAGTATTAAATTTTTATTTTTTCAATCAAGTTTAATCGTTTTTTTGTGATTTTATTTTTCGATAAAATATTAATCGTTTTTCTTCGACTTTTATTTCTCGATATTTTTTTGTGATATTTTTTTCGATCATGAAATATATTATTGTTAAATTTGTTGGCGTTCATTATAATCGAAAAGTTGTAATTGACATTGTTATTACATTTTTACATTAGACTTTCAAAAGTCAAATCCGAAATCTTGGATGTATCGTGAAATTATATGTGAGTGGCTACTAACGTTTGATAGAAATATTCGCTCTGAGGCTTGTACTTCGACCTTGCGATCCATTGTGCCCTCCGTTCTTTATATTACCCCATTTAACCCCAACGCTATTAGGAAGTCTATGAAAATGGTTGGTGGTAGCGAGCGTACAAGTTCCTGATCGGGGATATATGAGCCCAGATACCTCTCTCGTCTTCTCGAGACGGCTTCACATTCGATGAGCAGGTGCATCGGGGTCTCTGGGGCCGAGTCACAGAAGCGACACAACTCGTTCGACCATATTCCGAACCTGTGTATATGGCTTCGCAGTCTGCAATGACCTTTAAGAGAACCTGTAGGTATTCTTCAAGTGGGTTCTTGGGAGGTTAATAAACTATTTAGATCCTTTACTGGTATACTCTCATAAAAGACATTTCTTCTAGCGCAACCCTGCCATCTGTTGACAGTGTCTTTCCTTGAAAATATTCTCGATATCGACCTATCGACAGGAAGGGCTCGGGTCCTATGGGTGTTTGCCGCCGCACCTCTAGCTAATCGTTCGGCGCTCTAAGAAAAGTTTCATTATTTTTGGCCAATGCCAAAATTCACGCTCGGATATGAAACATAATAACATAAAGTTTATCTGTCTACGTGCTAGTACAACATCCGTTTGCCAGCCCCTAAATCAGAGCATTATACAGAATTTTATATGCCACTACAGATGCAATATTATCAAAAATATTTTGACAAGGATAAGAGACACTCAAACGTACAAACTTTCAAAAACGTTTGACATTTTTTCTTCTTATTTTATTAAGACTCCATGGGACACCATAACGGCAGAAACAAAAACTAAAAACTGCTTTTCGAAAGTCGGGTTTAAAAAAGAGCGTCCGCCCATATCTACTTTATCAGCTTTGATAAAGCTTTTAAATTAAAATCAGTACGGTCACCATTTGGATAAGTTTTTGTTAACCCACGAATTTGTTATTACGGAAGACAATAATATTGACATTGTCATTGACGAAAATACAAAACATATTTTATTTAAGAGGGAGTGTGTGTATTTATTTTTTTCTCTAATTTTTATTCGTCCACTTCCGTAAGTGGACACCCCTCAGATGCGGACAAAAATTGTAGAACCCTTAGTGCCCGGTTGTGGAAGGTTTCACTGTACTCGTATACGAACACTCATATTTATCGATTCCGAACTGCGAAAATAACATAAGCGAAATTTTTTCCAAAACTTGCTTTTCGATGAGAAATTGTTCTATAACGCATTAGCTGCTAAAAAATTTCAGTTACATAGATGTAGCAACACCTGGTTTTTTTCCAGTTTGAGCGAAAATATCGTAAGTTGCAAATAGAGGAAACAGGCTTTTATCGGAATGAGTTTAGATCCTTCACTCATGGATTATACTACATACGTTTTTCTTGTTTAATTTTTCGATATAAATTGTTCAATAGGTTTTTAGCAAAGCTTCTGATGAGCTAGAGATTTGGAAATTTAAATGATTGTAAAGTTTTAATATTTTGTAGGCTGACGGTCGTTTTATTCATCTTCTGCCTTATAAATTGCATGCGTTAAATGCAAAAAAGGTTTTCAAGATGAAAATTAAAAAAAAAAATAATAATAATAATACTGCCAATTGAGACTGGCATGCTTTAGGGTTGGAATTGAATGGGTTAAAACATAGTTAGAAGTTTTCTGCAAATTTAAATTAAAAACTTTGAACTTTTATAAACATTTTTTGAATCTATATAAATTTTGTACAAACTTTTTTTTTTGAGGTAGGCTTTTTAATACGGAAGCATGGGCTGTTTTAGCCAAGCTACGTGGAATTTTTTAATGAAATTTACAGGGGCTGTTGGGTAGATGCTCACTGACTGATATTTAGAACATATACTAATAATAGTTTCAAAGTTATTTGTTGTTGAAATTTCTAGATTTACTTGACTAAATTTTAATATAAACACTGCACTATTGATGTTCATTTTTATTTGTGCATGACCTTTAAAATGTGTAAGAATTCATTCTTTTAACACTATTTTCCAAACCTATTGCTATTTTCCAATAATCGTAAACACACAATTGCTGAAAGAGTGCTGTGATGCCAGATCCTTCAAAATTTAAATACTTTTTTTTTACTCTAAAACATATTAATAGGCGTAAGGGAAACGAATCCATAAATTCATTAATTAAAAATTACATTATGTTTGGAATATGTACTTTTTTTGTAAAAAGTACTGTGGATGACCTAGCCAGAGTTGAACTGAGCAGGATTATGTTTTTCAAGCGCGTCCGATTTCTGCCAGTGAAGAAGGGTTTATTTGTTCTTGTTTTCATAAATTTGTTTTCGACTTTTTTTCGTACTGTGTGGCAACAACAAAGGAAAAGGTGAGGTTAAATTCGACAAATTTTGTAATTTTAACAACGAGTAATCTAAAAACTATAAGCCTCCGGAGGCAAAGGCTTTCAGTTCTATATATAATCAGGGGCATCTACTTTCTTTTATTATTAAAACCAGAGTGTATAAATCAAAGTGATATGAGCTATATATGCTTTTATATAATGACATTATAGTTTAGGAAAATATATAAAAATTTTGTAAAGTACTCGATGCGATGAGGTCTGGTCGTGGTAGAAGAAAAACGTTGAGAATACCAAATTATTTATATGTTCAAAATTGTACAAGTGGTTACAGTGCGAGCCAAACAAAACCTTAACATTACATAACGAAGGTGAGGCATGGAATTTAATAGCACGCATTTTGTTTTGGTTTTTTTTTTGGCCCTTTGTCTGTGTTGATTTTCAATGCAACAACTGTTACTGTTGTTCTCCTTCCTCAAATAAAGTACTGGATGGATTTTCATGGATTTTTTAGTGAATAATCTCGGGCTAATATAGGGTACATTATATCAAAATATTAAATACGGAACATAATTCTCCGTAGAAATGTTTTAGAATAATTTTCTTTTGAATACAATTTAATTTCTTTCAACGGCATGAACGTATGCCGGCGTTTGTTTTGTATTTTTTTCAGAGTAGAGATGCAGACTGGGTTTAAATAGTTCAACAATAAAATAAGTGGGCGGCGGCAGAGGGGATATCAAACACATTCTTCATTCATTCCTTTCATTGCCTCATCCGTCGGCACACAAAATTTTTATTTATTTTAATATTTTTGCAATCTATCTACAAATATTAAAATAGTACCAAAGATACTAAAGATAATAAGCAGAATGGATAACACTAAACTAAATAACATAAAGTATAAAAATAAAAAATGGGGCTAATATTTATTAATACATTATTCAATTAATTATACTAATTTCTAAATGGTAGGTTTAGAATATGACATCATTTTAGTCTCCTTATTTCTACAGATTCATCCAACAAAGTAATAGCAGTTATATTACCATGATCGATTTAATGACTTCTTTGACATAACTTATTTTTAAATCTTTCATTCATTTTTAATATACCAGGGTGCACCAGCAATAAGTCTAAGGGTAGTATTTTGATATCGTTGCAGTATTTCAATATTTGAGTGACTGGCAGTGCACCACAGCTGAATGCCAGGTCCACACAGGTTTCAAAATGTTTTTATATTAAATTTAACTTTGTTATCAAGACTTAACTGCGATTTCCGGTTGATTAACCAATTCGGTTTCCTATTTTTGAGTTTCAATTGTTCTCTTTTTGCTTTTATATGATTTTTCCATGTTAGTCTACGATCAATATGTATCCCTAAATACTTGACTGAGTTCTGCACGGGTATGGGAGTGCCATTTAAAATGACGTGTGGGCAGTCACCTCTTCTGAGTGTAAACGTGATATGTACAGATTTTGCAGCATTAACCCTAATGTTCCATTTATTAAACCAATTTTGTAATTAATTAAAAGCAATTTGCAGAATCCTGCTGGATTCATTTGGGCATTCATCGCTAGCTAAGATCACAGTAACATCTGCATAGGTGGCAATTGTAGTGTCAGTTGTAGTAGGCATATCTGCGGTGTATATGGTATATAAAACTGGCCCAAGAACACTCCCTTGTGGCATTCCCGCCGCTATATAAAAGATGCCAGAATTATCGTCTTTAACATTTACGTAGAAATACCTGATACTTAGATAACACTAGAAAAGAAAAAAAAGTAGGGTACAAAAAGTAGATATACATACATATCTTTGACCTTTTTTTACTATATACAATTTTATTGTTTTTAAATTAATTTTTCATTTTTTCTTTGCACGCTCAATTTTTTTTTGGTTTGAAAATAAAATTGTGTAAATTTGAAATACATATAAAACTAAACTTTCTACTGGCATGTGGCACGATGCAGAGAAAAGAAGGTGGCGACAAAAGCACTTCCGTTTCTTCGTACTTGCCTCGTTTGAAAGATTGATGTCATTAAAGTCTCTTAAAAAATTGAGTTTTATAAAAATATAAACACAGAATAACAAATGTGAATTGCCGAGCTTTGTATTGTAGCAGTTGCAGTGCAAATAAAAGCACAAGTGCAGTTATCACCTTCCTTTTCTTCTCGCTATTCCTGCGACAGGAACTGCTGTGATGTGTACGCTGCCAGCGTTGTCGTAATCTGGTTTTCTATCATTCTTGGGTATGTGGGTTAATGTAATGACAGTATTGTTATCAAAATATGCCATATATTGATTTCACTTTGCTTTATACACTTAGATAGCGACTTTTTGAAAAACAGCTTATTATGTCTAAGTTAACAAAAAACAAAAAAAAAAAAACCAAATCAGAAAAACTACTAAACAACCCACAGTAGTGACAACTACTATGTGTAACTGTAAATTTTATATTATTGTGCTGCTCCTTAAAGTATTCCAATATTTCTTTTTAATTGTTCGGTCCTATCCTATACATGATATTATCTATGTACCTTGCATAGACACAAATGTATATAGTTATAATATTTTTGTCTGCAGTTCCATCTGACCGGTGTAATGATAAATATAAGTATTGTACCACACATTGCTAGAATTTCTGAGGTTAATTGCAGCAAAGTTTTGTCCCCCTTGTTGCCGTGAATGAGTACTGAGGGCTAATGAAACGACTGAAACCGAAACCAACAACCCTAAAGAATGCCAAACAAAAATTTAATTGAGATTGCTTTATGTTGTTACAGCAACAAAAAAAAAGAAAAACAAAACAAAAAAAAACAGAGCACCATCATTCCGTTGTTACTTTTATGTGAAGTGCCACTTCCGCCAATTTCACTTCAACCAATGGAAATTGTTTTTTTTTCTATATATCTCTTAATTGTGCTCACTGTCGTTCTGAGACAATTACAGGCGATTGTTGATTTACATTACCCTCTTGTCCAACATTCTAAACATTGCCAACATTCAGGTTTCATTACGTAACTGCTAATTGCCACTCTGCTCATAATGTTCATTTACCCCAACTACTTACAGCTACTTAGATTTCTTTCCCCTCACACAAACGTTATATAACTTTATTTAAATCATTGTTTTCCATGCCTAGCCACTTATGACTCAATAGATGTACATACACACATACAACTACCTATGTACAGGCATGCATAAATCCATACGTACATTTGTATGTTAGTATGAAGAGAAAAAAACGTAACATGTCGAGCAAATTCTAGCAGAAACTAGTTTCATTTTTTTCCAACCATTTGTCATTCCACAGTCGACGGTTTCATTTGCTTAATATTAGCTTTTGTTTATGACTTCGCTGTGACTTTTTTTGAACTCCAGTGTCACGGATAGTTGTGTGGTCTGGTCAGTTATTGTTTTTTTTTTGTTACGCTTTGCTGGTTTCTTAATTGGCACTTTGTTCAGTTTTCATGTTGTTAAGGCTGTAGAATCCAATGCTGTACTTAGCTGTATAATCTCGGATATTGTTTTTGTTATCCTTTCGGCGCATTGCAAAATTTCGATTAAAGTAAGACCGACAAAAGGTCGCTTTATACCTTTTGTATAGTATCCACCAGTAAAACATATTCCTATATGTATACTAAGAGTACTTCTGAGATGCTCGAAACTCGACAACCTATCACCTGTGTGTGAACGTGAATCTGAACTGTGAAAAATTTCCACAAATGATAGTAAAACTTCCAAAAAGGATATTTCAGTTTTCTCTTACAATATAGCATTTCGGCCTATGCGCATCCTAAAATTCTTGCCAGCTTCGACTTTGTCCCTCTAGAAATGGATTGCTGTCTGCCGGTTCTCGCTACCAATGGTTCCTTTCTCACTCACATCCTGATGACGGAGGAATGGGAGAAGGATGGCTTTTGGGGCGAGAGGCTAGTGGACTTCTTCACGGATGGTTCGAGGCTGGACGGCAAAGGTTAGAGGGGGTGTATTCGGCAAGGAGCTTTCCCTCAGTCAGAATTTTAGGCTTCCGGACTACTGCAGTGTGTTTTAAGCGGAGATGGCAGTAATCAAGTAGACAGCCGACTTTCTACTCACCAATATATTGCCATTTAGAAGGGAAAACATTTATATTGATAGTGATACCGCTTTTAAGTCATTAGGATCTTTAACGGTCAGGTCACAACTTGTCGGGGAGTGCCTGACTTCTCTCTCAGCCGCCTCTGAATACCTCGATATCGGACTGATTTGGGTGCCGGGTTATAGCGATAATGCAGGAAACTGCATGACTGATGAGCTCGCTCGGTGGGGAACCCTGGAAGTCATTACTTCATGCAGGGAGAGGACGGGGCTCCTCTGGCCGCCTACGGACTTCTGTTGGACAGACGCGCTCTCTGTCGACTCAGCGAGTGCTGGGCAACAACTACGACGTGCAGGAATTGCAAGGACCCTCTGACCGATGGTGGACAGTGGGCGTTTGAAGACACTGAGATCGCATCTCTCAATCCTCGTAGGAGCTCTGACAGGACATTGTCCGATGGGTGTCCATGCGGTTAGGCTGAACAAAGCCTCTGACATTGAACCTTTTTGCCGCTGCTTTATGTAGGATGAAGAGGTGGAATCATCTTTCTAGTTTACTTCAACAGTAATTCGTAACCCAATAGGAAAGGAGATCATACTGTGAGCGATTGTGGAGCATTGAACAGGAAGCGTAGGGGTTCCCTCGATCTGCTCAAAACGTTGAATAAAATATGCTCTCTTTCAGCATTTTATGTCCTAGGAAGGCGACCGCTCTGCATATGAAAAAAAATACAGAACCAGAGCGCTCTCTAATATAAGTATCAGTGGCCACAAACCGTAACCGTCGAACTAAAGCTAAGATAAAATTTACTTTTATCCGCGGTACGCGAAGGTTTCAGCGGTAGTTTTGTATGCTTGGAAGAGGGGTGCCACCTGTTCGAAAGTACAAATTTTATAAAAATATGCAGAAGTTATATGAAATATTGAAATATGTTTGTCAAGAGGTTCGTCTCAGAATGAACGTACATAGCTAACTTTCACGAGGGTTGCCACCTGTTTGAACAGGCAAACTTAATTGAAATATACTTAGGTTATATGAAATATAAAAATATGGGTGTCAAGCGGTTCGTTTCGGCGGGGAGAAGGTACATAAATATTTTGGAGAAAGAGATGCCACCTGTTTGAAACGTTAAATTTTAATAAATGATACAAAAGTATATAAAATCTTAAAATATGAGTATCAAACGTTTCATATTGCTGAGGAGAAGGTTCATATATAGCTATATTTTGAAAAGTGTTGCCACCTGTTTGAAACGTTCCGATTCGCTGAGGATAACGCTTATAGCATAAAGAGGGTTGCCAACTGCCAGGAAAATGGAATTTAATTAAATTATACAGAAGTAATTTAAAAGGCAAAAATATGGGCGTCAAAACATTTATTTCGCTAGCAGAAAAGTTAAATGGTATATTTTGAATAGCCAAATTTAACTTAACTATACACAAAGATATAAAATACTAAAATACGACTAACAAAATGTTCGTCTCGGTGTATACCTATATTTCTGAGAGGGTTGCCACCTGTTATATGTGAGAGAAACAGAAATGTGTTTTCCAGTTTAAATTTTGTTTGAAAAAATTGTGTTATTAATTTAAGTTGATATTTATATACACCTTCTTACTTCTCTTTTAATGTGAAAATTAATCTGCAGTTTCTTCGCAAACTTTGAATTTACTCGCTTAACTTATTGATTTTTTCTTTAATCTCGTTACATCTTAATGTGTTGGTGTTAATTGTTCATTTCACTTTTCAACACAAAAAATAAAAACAAAACACAATCTAAATATGTACAACATGTCGAGTGAAACTCATTTATGTAACAGCCATTAAAGACATTGTAATTAAATGAATATCAAGACAATATGTAAGTAATTCAAGTACGCGAACTTTGAATTTACTCGCTTAAATTATTGATTTTTTCTTTAATCTCGTTTCATCTTAATGTGTTGGTGTTAATTGTTCATTTCACTTTTCAACACAAAAAATAAAAACAAAACACAATCTAGTACAACATTTCGAGTGAAACTCATTTATGTAACAGTCATTAAAGACATTATAATTAAATGAATGTCAAGACAATATGTAAGTAATTCAAGTACGCGATGACGACATTTAATTAGCATGAATTTACAGTTAAAACATTGTCACATGCACATACAAATCTATCTATCTACACTTGCAGCACAATCTGCACGTTTTTAAGTTCATATGTAAATGTAAAAGTCCTTAGCAAGGCAGACAGTTAGTGTTGGAAAGAGAAGTGTGTGGTGTTTTTGTTTTAATTGCAGCTCTTTGCGGAAGTCAACACACATAAGTTTTAATTATATTCTCAAATGTACAATGGTTCACATCTAAAGCAAAAAGACGCCGAACACATTTGGCCCGAACAAAAATACTCATGTTATGCATACATACATATCTGCTAACACATATACACAAACACACATACATATATGCACGTGTACTTATTATTAAACTTTTGTAAATATAATTTCAACTAGTATCTTGTAAGTGCATATTACCTGAGCTCATGTGTTACACATTTTTACCCCCCTGCTGTCTTTCCGGTTCATTAAAAATTCACATATTTTCAAATTTCACATCTCTTTGAAAGTTCAACTGCTTTATTTTATTATTCCAATTTTATTGTGTTGTTTTCTGTTTATGTTTTGCATAACTTAACGTTTTAGCTATACTTTGTTTTTATTGCTTGTATTTGGTGTCTTCGACGCAATACTTTAAACAATTTCTATGTTACGTAAAAGCGTATAAAAATACGACAACGATCTTTTTTAATTTATATGCAATCATCTAAATGTTATAAACTTGAGTACTTTTAAAAATCAAAGTAAAAGTATTTAACTAGTTAAAAAAATTAACCATGACATGAACTGAAGTAGTGCAAGATATGGGGAAGTATAGGATGATATATGTACATTACCATTTTTAAACACACCCCTGCAAGAAGCCTGACCTATAACTGACGGTTTTATTAGCCGGAAACTTAACTGAAACTATTAGCCAGTTTGATGGTTAATTTTGTATGGGCATCGGGTATCAAGTGACTACTTCTCTTCTTAGAGTTTTTGGATTTATGGAAATGAATTAACACAACTCTTTATTTTCATATAATACACCCACTTTTTGTCCGTTGGGTCATTTTGCTGCATACGTACGTGCAGAAGCGTAAACAGTATGAATTAGCTATTTCTCATTGTTCGCAGGAGAATGTGAGAACTGAGAGAATGCAGAGAACTAAACAATCAATAAAAATTATAAAAAGACTTAGACTTTTTTAATTAGTTCTCGTTACTTTTTAGATAAAATCCAGTTTCTTGTGGTTTAATAATTGCTGTTTCTGCATTTACTATCCTGAGTTTAATCAGATTGGGAAATCTACCCAACATCAAAATGTGAAAGAAAAGAGAAGTCGATTAGGCCACGTCTGTCTGTCTTTTATATGTCCGTGGTCGAGAGACCCAAGGTATTGATAAAAAAGTATTGACGAAATGGGCAGAATTGAATAACGCTGCTTTGTGAAAATCGAAAATTAGAGGATCAAGAATAATTTGATTTTGGTTGTATTTATTTTGTAATTTTCAAAAATCAAACAAAAAATTAAGTGATATTTCAGAAACTATTGAAGATAATGAGCATACATTTTATTAATAGCATTGGGTTGGAGAGCAAAAATCGTGTGTTAGACAAACAATTGGAAAATGAGCGTACCAGTGGGCGATTAAAGCGAATAGATGTATCTCCGTAACCATCTCAGAAAAAAATCGGCCCACCTCTCTAATATAACGGTCATTTACAAAAATTCAAAATTACTAGAGTCTGATCTACCACACGTTGTATTTCAAGTTAATAAACAAAGCCACGAAAATTTGAAAAATCGTGCATTTACAAAAATCAACAAAACACAACATGAAGCAAAATCCAGTATTCTGGCCAAAATGAGAAACAAGCAAAAAATTAAACTCAAACAAAAAAATATGTAGTGAAATAACATACATTCTTGGACTAATAAACAATTAGACATTTTCAAGAATCATGGAAAATTGAGATATGATATACGCTCATAAACCACATAATACACTTAATAAAATAAGGCTAAAAAATAAAACATAAAAATTGAATTCAAAGGCAATGAAAACGAAATCTGTGAATGAATGCTACGTAGGCAAAATAAAAAGATCATTTGACAAAAGAATAAAATAACATAAAACACACGGAAACAAGTAAAGAAGTGATGTTTTCCCTACCCTGCCGAAGTCTTCAAACCTTTCATAAATAAAATAAAAAAATTAAACTTAAATTACTGCATTTAATTTTCAAATTAAAAATTAAGTAAATTAAGATAGAATGTATTTTGTTTTATAAAAAAACTTTAAAATGCAAAGATATATTTGGAAGTGCAATGATATTAAGCGCTAGAATAAAAAGTATACCGCTATGACCATTTTACGACGTTCCATTGAAAGCTCGTCGTATAAGAAAATTTTCTAGCAAATTGGCTCAATCACATTTTTAGATAAATGGTAAAGTATCCAGCCAAAATCTATTCTTGATGATTATATTAGTAAACCTAGAACAAGAATGCAATTCGTTTTCTCATTTCTAAAAGCAATAGTTAAGTCAAAAGGTGATCGCATCGAGCTTAAACTAATAATGTTTGATTATTTTCACACATTTCTGTCCTACAACTGCTCAAAAAATAGTTTCACACAAAAAATATATGAACTGTTGAAGGCTTCTTATGGCAGGGGAACTCCAAATATTAGAATCGCGCCGTGCTCCCGGAAAGCACCTTCTTATTTACATTTTTTAAATTTTAATCACATATTTATAAATTAAAAAACTGCATTTTTATTTTATTTGGTGATCCCTTGATAATTGTTTGCTTTTGGCACATAAGCATAAGCTCCTTATGATTTTTGGGTCCAAAATTGAAACATGATCTCCCACAAAAAAGGTGATGATGCTAAAACAAAAAGTTTTTTTATGCAGCTTGACGCCCCCTTGGGTTTAGATGAATCTATCAGCCATTGTGGCATTCGTTACCTGTGTATGCTATGGCTTGGGGATAACTGTCTCATTGATATTCGTTACTTTTTATCTATGAGTCGTTGATAGCAAGCAGTTGCGATCAACATTAAAGCAATTAGAATTAAAAATTCATAAAGGCTTAAAGATTACACCATATAGCTATTTCTCAGTCTCAGAATAACAGCAAAGTTTATAGCCTCTAATATGGCCGCCATCTTGAGAAACTAGAACTTCAGCCAAGTCCGGTGCTAATCGATTGCACCCAAATGAAAAGTATTGTCCACATCCCGGCGTAAACGTCGATACTCTGTTCGAGGTTTCGCTTCCTCGTCATCATATATTCAAATTACATTATCTAATCAAAGAACGTAGATTACAAAGAAGTTGCATCACTCCCACCGTTCCTCTAACAGAAAATCTTGTCGGATTTCACCATATCATAACTATTTATAATTTGACTTTTGGTAATCAGAATTGGAATTTGATTAAATCCAATTTGTTTTTGGTGTAGTGAAATCGGACGAGAGTTCGAAACACCATAAAACTTCTTTGTAATCTGCGCTCTTTGATTTAATATTCCGTTTTGAACTTCAAGAAAACAAATCAGCGAATTTTAATATTTTCTTATACGAGTATTATAAATCTAAAAGTGTGTTTCTGTGTGAGTGTGTGAGTATGTTGTTACCTTTTCAGGGCCAAACGGTTGTACAAAATATAGCACATAAATAGCGTACATTGTATACTTTATATATATATATTTTATTTTTTATATAAATATATTTATGGAGAGTTGCCTTCTGGTAAAAAAGTTAAAGTCAATTGAATAAATAAGTTAAATAACATATAGTCCGTTATATAGGTTACCATATTACCATAAAATCAATTTTTATAGAGAGTTGCTACCGTTTTAAAAGGTTACATTCAATTAAAACAATGAGTGAAATAAAATATTGCAATACGTGTATTAAATGAAAGAGCCTTAATAAAGCTTCATTATCAAGTTGTTTTAAAAGAGGGCTGCCACCTTTTTAAATGCAAATTGAGTTAAAGTAAAAAAAATGACATTTTGCGATGGGAGCAAACTAAAAGTGTTTAGAAATTTTAATTTCAAACATATATTTAGAGAGGGTTGCCAGCTGTTTAAAGCATTAATTAAAATTATACATAAGTCAAATCAAACGAAGGAGCCTTAGAAAACTTTATTTTAAAAATACCTTTGAATGAAATTATTAAGTTAAAAGAAATATCGCGACATTGGATTCAAAGAAAGGAGGTACAGCAACTTAATCGTGAAAATTTGTTTAATGAGTATTGCCAGCTGTTTAAAAATATTAATTTAACTCAATTACTAATCTTACTGAAATATATCAGTTTTGTTGTGAAACGAATGTGTTAATACGACAACATTTATGAAAAGGGTTGCCACCTGCCAAAGACCGTCGATTCAATTTAATTGGTAAGGTAACTGAACTTCTACTATACTGGGGTAAAACGAAAAGGGGGTAAGGATTGTTCAGTAAAGAAATATGTTTGGCAAGGGTTGCCACCAGTTGAAATTATTTAAATTTATCTAAATTTATGAATTAAATCTTCATACTGGTACATACATACGTTGTCAATATCCTGAAATATAATTCTTGAGATTTTTCAGATTGAGGTTGTGTTGTATATTTCTAATAATAAATTGGGTTGTACTAATCCGAATGATAGACTGCGGAGTTGCCAATGACAAACAAACCTCAGCAACCAACCATAATCGGCAATTATGAAGTAGGGTTAGATTTTTTGTGAAATTAAAAACTTGAAATTAATTGAAGGTTATTACCTTTGGTGAAATTATTTACTTACTTTTCTGTAGCACTTGAATTCATAACGTTAAACCGAATGTCACGCAAGCCAAGCCGCGGGTAAAAGCTAGTTTAAGATAAACCACGAGTTTTTCTTTTCCCGCTTGAGTTAACAGCTTGTTGTCCTTTAATTATCGATAGTCGACTAGCTAACGACAACAGCTGGTTCGGCGATAGCGAACATCCTTAAAAACCGCTGATGAATAGCAAAATCATTAAAATTTTCGTTAAGATGAGTTAACCGTACGAATATCGTTGAAACAGATTAGTGAAACGCACTACAGATTTCATAAGTATTTCTTTCCGTTTTTTGAATATTTTGCTGGTTGGGCGTAAGCTCAGACATATGTACGTACATATGCACTAATTGTATAAGTATCGACGACAGTGTCAATGATTGTTCCATTGTTTGCGTGTTGCACGCATTTTCATTAAGCTATAATATTTTTCACCTAAAGTAGTTTTGCCAATTTAAATTTTATTATCATGCGCTGCTAAATAATACAATGAAATTTGAAGTATTCACTTTAACGAAGCGATTTGCAGGCAATATATTTGTTAGGCAATAACAATTGAATACTACGCTACAGTGAACTTACAAAATGCAGCATGCATTGTAGGGAGGTATTGGTGCGAACGCGCCGGGTAGGGAAGTGAGCTTCATAAAAGTTTAGTAATTGTTTAATAGCAATTCACGTGCAGGGCGATAAGTAATCGGATCTAGCTGTCAATAAACTGCGAGAAGAAAAATACCGAAAACAGTCAGCGGTGCACGTAACTACTTGAAGTCCATTCGAAGTTTTCACTTTCTTCTCAGTATCAGCAAAGTACAATGACATGGAAAATATTTTTAAATGTATATTATTCGGTTTGCGTGCATAGATTGCTCAAATAGGCAAAGAAAAATAGTTACTGTTGTTGTTGTTGCTGGGTTTCTTATTACTGCTTTATATAATTTGTGTGCCATTTTAGCCACTTAACTGCAGTCACCGCACCCAGTGTTTGCATTGGCGATGCTGTAGCGGCGGCGACTCATCATCACCTCGGCGTTTGACTTAACGGGTGTGGCTAGCTTTACAGATGAGGAATGCTTGAAAATAAATACATGCAAAAGCAATTAAAAAAAAAAACTAAGATATAATGTTTCGATTTGTTTGAATAAGCCAACAAATTTTTATTACTTTCAAGTTGCGTCAGTTGTATTCATATGCTTTCACTGATTTTCACTGTATTTTCCTTCTATAGTTTACTGTGCCATGGTTTGTACACCAGTTAGCCAGTTAGTGTTAGTGACAGTTTCAGTTTACTTATTTGGAAAACCAATTTTAGTCATTAAAATCAAATGCCTACAAATTAAAGTCACTAATTTGTCAGTTGGTCATGTGCAGGTCACAAAACAAAGAAATTGAGGTAAGTATTGAACAAACGTAAAAATGAAGTAGCAATCGATCTGCTCCTTGGACGTTCTCTATATTTTGCTCAAATCTGTTTTAATTTTCAATACACTTAATAAAAAACTATTTGTTTCTATTTACTTATGTATCTAAAGATGTTTAATAGAATTTTTGAGTTAAAAATGTGCTCATTTGTTGGCCCTACAGCTGTTGCGTTAAAACACTTTTTTTTACAGGCTTCGCGGTGAGCATGATAAGTAGCCAATGGATCATCTGCAATCAAAAACAAAAACAGTTTCCTTTGGTTTATATCAAAACGCCGTACTTGAACGAAGGATTCAGCGAAATAAGCATTTTTACACAAATGGTGATGATTTTAATGAAAAGTTCGATTTTTTAAAGTCTAAAAATTCAGTTTTTTTCATTCCAAAAAAACCACTTTTGTTTTAAATAAAAATTCCTTCAATTATGAGATATTTCAGTTTCCAAGTAGCATGTAAAAAATTAGATTGATAGGTTCTTGAGAAACCTTGCTCACCGCAACGGGACTTTTAGAAAAACATCGTTTTGAGATAATTGGGCTTAAAGTTAAAGCACGTACTTGGGGGCATTAGGAAAGGCGCACTGTTGACAGCTGTAACTTTGACTCTAGAACTCAGATCTTTATGAAATTTGGAGAAAATAAACTTGAAAGCTCATACTTCAAGAAAATGCAATAAAAAAATTTTCGATTTGCTCGACCAACACAAGTGTATATAACCCCTTAACACAATTTATACTGACTTTTCCAAAGCCTTTAATGGGATCTCTTTCATACTGTTTTAATCCAAGGTTCATAGAAAACAATAGTTACGACATCGTACAGTCAAAAATTTTGTTTGCATCCAATGACGTGATTTCGAAGTGAATTCTGATTGGCAGAAATGACAGTAGAAGAAGAAGAGTGAACAAAACTCAGAAAATACAAGTTGCCAGATGGTATATTTGAGCAATTTCTTGCAAGGGTGCATTTTTGATATAAAATATTGGTACAGAGTATATTATCAAAATCAAATGTCATATCTGTACTGAAATCATATGGTCTCTAATGTGGATGATTATCACGAAGTTCATTATTTCATTTGCGAATGAATATATATGAAAAATAGTTGTTTTTTTATTTTCACTGCACTTTACATGGCTTGATGTCTCGATGAGTTTTTTTTAAATAGTCTTCCGTTTGGAAAACCCCTTTGTAAGCGCAATACGAATGGTAAATGTACAGGGTTGCTCAAAAAATACTATTGTCTTAGCCAGAGCGAATTCATATAGAAAGGTATTAAACTTACAGAAACAAATGTTACACTCACAAATTATACGCATATTGGCAGTTAGCGTTAAAGCAGATTTACAATAAACTCATAACTTTGACATTCGCGGTACCACGGCGAATCAGCCAGAACTTTATTAAATTCGCCTTAGTTTTACTAAATTTAAGTGATTTTATTGAAATAGTATATTTTTATTGAAATAATAATTTAAGAATATGGTAACACCATCTACGTCATTAAGATAGCGAACATGGACAATGTCGTAACCTTGTATTCTAGGTTAGGTTTTACTCCTCGCTTTCTTAGTTAGATTAAATCATATCTAAGGGGTAGAAAGATTGTCCTAGATGCCGATGATTTTAAAATTTATCATGAAATCCAGGAAGTAAATGATACACTCGTTCTTCAGGCTGATCTTCATAACATGTCTGCAAATTACCAGTACGGCAATTGTATTAGACTAAATAAATTAATTAATCTTAGCAAGGACTTTTTCATTTTTAAATGGTTTTAATTTTTGACGACACCAAATATTAAAGGAATACTGGGATTCATGATATCGTTTTCTTAATCCGATTACTTCGACGCTTTGGGCTAAGTTATTTTTTTTTTTTGAGAAATCTGTTTAATGATTCTCTCCGACGTAAAGACTGGCAAAGTTTAGCCAACATTTTTTTTTTTTATAAAAGCTCTTAAGATACTGGTAGTTCAGTATGGAAGCGGGCACTAAACACTTTACCCAATGAAAAATTAACATTTTCTTCTTCTTTTTATCTTAACCGAGGCAACGGGTTTGCCATACCTAAAATTCGAATGATTTTCAAACATCTTTGTCAGCAAAGAGCCGGCGCTGAAGTCGAACTTAACTTAGCATCGCGATTATACCAAATTTTTTGAATAACTAATTAAATGATTGTCGATGTTTCAGTGGTGATCCGCTTCATTGTACACAGGCGTATTAAAGCTGAATCTCAATTCCTTGGCACGTCAATCGTTTGATCTAAAATTCTACAAATGTTGCATATTCAAGTAGAACATTTATTTTCATTTCACTACTAAGCTGCTCGCTTGATATTAAAAAATTTTCAAATGTCCTATAGCAACTTCGTGTCGCAATTTTGTGTGGTGATCTTGAAAAATCACTATCATGCCCCTAAAGAAGATTTACTTCAAAAATCAGCTCATCTCACGCTTTCAAATTGTAAAAATACAATAGTCAGTTACAGTTTTGAATTTTCAAGACGAAATTTTTGAAGATCGAAATTACCAAGAGCTTAAGCCAATATTATTCAAAGACCTATGCTGTAAAAGTCTTTTCATAACTATTATCAGCGAAATAAATATTTTTAAGTCTTGAAAGACTTTTATTTTGAGACTTATGTTATAAGCTTTTTCTCCTAATAATTGCGAGTGAGAAAATTTTTTTTAAGTCTTCAAAGACCCTTATTTTGATATTTCTACATAAAAGTCTTCCCATAATAGTTATGAGTGAGAAAAAAATTTTTAAATCTTGAAGGAAGGGACGTTTGTTAGGAAATTTTCGAGATTATTTCGGGATTATTTCGGGGAGTGATTCGCGACTAGTTCGCAATTATTTCTGGGTCAGTTTGGAATCACGTTTGCACTAGTTCGGCAATGCTTTGGGTCCCGAAATAGCTCCGTCTTTCAAGGCTTAAAAAAATTTGTCTTACTCATAATTATTAGGCAAAGACTTTTATGATATAAATCTCGAAATAAAAGTCTTTGAAAGACATAAAATGAATATCGTTAATAATTATTGCGGGCAGACTTTTATAATATAAGTATCAAAATAAAAACTATTCTTAAATATTTTTCCTACTCAAAATTATTATCCTTTTATAAAATATGTCACAAATTAATAATTATCGGTAACTTAAAAAATTTGTCTCACAAATAATTCTTATCAAAATTAAGATGTCTTTTTTAAAACTCAACAGTCAAATAACTGTTATTGTTGGTCTCAGAATTTGACCACTCTCTACATATACATATATCTTATTTTAAGACAAAACTGTGATTATCTGGCAGAAATAAGAATTTTTAAGAAAAGCAGACCGTTAGTTACCACCACTTTATTCTAAAATGGGGTGATTCCTTTAGACTGCCATAAGTAATTATAAACTTTTGAACAAAAGTTATTTAGCTCGCCAAAATCTTGACTCTTTATTTGCATGTTTTTTCAAGTGTACCATTTAAATATTTGCGATTATTTAGTTTGTAATTTGATTTCCAGAAGGGTTTCATTTAAATAAAAGCACCGACAATAGTTCGGACTGCACCTGTCTTCTTTGCAGTTGAAAAAAGAACATCGCTGGTTGTTGTTCTGCTTGCTTTAATTTGAATTTGGTTTAGAGATAGCTCAACTCAGAGTTTTATGTAAATGGCAAAAATATACCGTAAAAATGTCATATACCAGCTAAGTAAAAAAAATTCAATATAGTAGAAAATTTTAAAGTTATTAAAATATTAAAACAAAACTAGTAGAAAGCCTTAAAATTAACTAAGCACACAGAAACCGTTGACTTCATAAATAAGTAGTGATGTTTGAACAGCGTAAGACAGAATGTGTATTAGAGCGAAATGCGATACAAATCTAGAAGCCGCAAAATAAGTAACCGCTGCTGAGTTGCCATGTATGGCAAAGTATATATGTATGTATGTATGTATGTATGTATATGCGTGAAATGCAATTTCAAACAGCGCATGCTCACATACAACGCCACAGCGCTGCTGAAAAGTAAACACTCGCATGCGCTAATTATGTATGAGATAGAAATAATGAACAAGAAGAGAAAATGGGTGAAAAAAGAAAATCAAAATTTGAATTCCATAAATGTACTATGCGCAATTAAATAAGCCAAAACTATTTTTTTTTTATTTTTAACCTGCATGGAGAGAAATGTAATTAACTAAAGTAAGGCGTAGAACTTTTATTTTTTTTATTTAAATTTTTAGTTTTTTTGATTGCTTTCATATTTTCTGTATTTTAAATATTTTTGTTGTTCTTTCGCTTATATGTATGAGCTAATTGTGTTTGTCATATGCTGCTGCAGTTTGCACTGCATGCATAAATAACTTTTTTTTTTTTTTTAATTTCACTTTTCCCAAGCCTGTCCGAAAAATGCATAATAAAGTTGCATACCGGCTTTTGACATGCAAAACAATTTGCACACTTTAAATGACCTGACAGATGAAAATATTAACAGAAATATATAAATTTACACTTGTACATCTTTATATACCTACACAGATATGTTCACACTTGTGCTCACAAAATTAAGATGTCTCATTTTTTTATATTATTAAACTTACATATAAAAATCTCGTGCCACAGTGTTTGCGGTTGAACTCTTCCGTATATTTGGTGGACATGAGAATAGGTCGTAAAGTTTTATGCTTGGAAAAGGGTTACCACCTGCATGAAAAGTCGAATTTAAATTGTGCTTGCGGAAGGGTTGCCGCCTTCGAATTTAATTTAATTATACACAAGTTATATAAAAATAAGCGGCTCGTCTCGGAAAGAAAGTTCGTGGTTGCCAAGGTTTTTTAAAAGAGTATATCTTATGCCTAAAAATCTCGTGTCATGGTGTTTGTTGTTGTTTGTTTCCTCGGAAACGGCTCGACCGAGTTTTATGAAATTTTGTAAAGTTGCCACCTCTATGAAAAGTAAAATTTAATAAAAATATACACAAGTTATACGAAATATGAAAATAATCGGTGGCGAGCTGTTAATCTCGGTAGAAAGGTTCATCGCTAACTTTTATGAGGGTTGCCATTTGTTTGAAAAGTCGAATTTATTTAATTGAACAGAAGTTATTTGAAATAGTAAAATGTGGTTGGCAAACGGGTTGTCTTGGCGAGGAGAAGGTGCATACATATATTTTGGAGAGGATTGTCACCTGGTTGAAATGTCATATATAACTAAGTTCTACGCAAGTTATATGAAATATGGGTGCTAAATTGTTCTACTCGCTGAGGAGAAGGGTTATAACATTAAGAAGGTTGCGATCTGTTTGAAAAGTCAAATTAAACAAAATTATATATAAGGTATGTATATGATATGGTCAAATGGTTGATTTTGCCGAACAAAATATGTAAAGCTGATAATATTTTAAAGCAGGTTGTCACCTGTTTGGAATTCCAGTTTAATTAAATTATACATAAGTTATATGATATAGTAAAATATTCGTTTCAAACAATTTGCTTCGTTAGGAGACAGTTTATGGGCATTTTGAAAAGGGTTGCCACCTTTTTTAAAAGTAAAATTAATTTACACTATGCACAAGAATATTAAATATTAAAAGATGAGTGCCAAACTGTTCCTCTCGGCGAATAAAAGGTGCTCACCTATATTTTTGAGAGGGTTGCCTCCTTTTTAATTAATTTTAAGAAATTAAACAAATTTAAGTTTTAAGCAGAATTTTCAGAAATGTTTCAAGTATTCAGTTTGGCAGCACATTAAATTTCAGTAACAAATTAGGATTTTTAACTGATATTGTTTTTGTTTTTTTGCAATTATCATTTTCTGTATTCATTACAAAAATGCGGACTACCGTTCGCAAAAAAAAATACCAAAAATTAAGGGTAATTTTCACTCACATAAAACTGGCACTTTATTGTACTAAAATTAAATGGGATTAAAACTGCGTACCGTACTGACTAACATTTTTTAAAACTTAAGATGCTCTTGCTAAGATTTCTAGAGTTTTCGTGAATTTTCTAATAATATTGAGACATGGTTTGTGTAAGAGAATTCCAAAAGAAAAAAAAAAAAACAAAAAAAAAGTAAAAAAAAAAAATTATGAAAAACACTGGATATTATAAAAAGCTGCAGTTGACTTAACTTTGTGAGCACAACTGTCTTACAGATCACAGCCGACAGATTGAGTGAAAATCAGACAACACCAATGAAAAAAGTATTGCATATTGTTGGTTGGTTTTATTGACCATCACAGCAACCAACACTTTCGGCAATTGGGTCAGTTGTTTGGCATTGCCTGACAGATTAATTTACTCACTTTCACTGAAGTGTTTTTTTTTTATATATTTCTTTTCGTGTGCAAAAATCGTTTGTTGCTAGTTGAGTGCAAAATATTTACAGAAATGATTTAATTTGTGCGACATTTTACCAAATGAATATTGAGGAGAAAAAATTAAAAAAAAAATTAAAAAAGTTAATTTTATTTTCTACCACCAATTTTGTTAAAAATTATTTATTGTTCATAAAAGGTTTTCACACAAAACTCTTTACCTACTGCTCGTAAGTGTTCATTTCCATATTGCATTAACCATTAAGTACTCGCACTAAATATTACCTTCTATTTTTCACGCTTTTTCAGCCGATTAGCCATAATCTCCAAGTTAGCTAAACAGGTCAAATCGTTTACAATATTTAATTAATCCAGCTTAACATTCACCACAACAATTATCAGTTTTAATTAGGACTTTGCACATTCTTTTTTTTTTTGATCATATTTGATATTTTGCCCTTCCCTTCCCTCCCCGTCCTTTTCACTCTTCAACTAATCGCTCTTGACTCTTAGCCACTCTCACCTTTTCACCAAACCGTCACTTTATAAATTCGCTGTGTTAAATATCAAGAAAACAAAACAAAAAAATAATAAAACACACTCACTCTGCGTGTTTTTTTTTGTTTTCCATAAACTCAAACACACACACAGATTAGAAAAACACTTCTTTGCCAACTTTTTCAATTTCTTTAACCGACAAATTTAGTTTGGCGCGTTCGCGTTCCCTCTGCCAGTAAATGTCCGACTGACTGCACTTCACTTGCCACACGTTATTTTGTTAAGCTCGAGAATTCTTGTTTCGAAGTGTACGTGATTGTTGCTCTGACAGCTAGCTGTTAGTTACATATTGTGTCGTTGTTGTTGTTGTTTTTGTTGTTCATATGGCTAATGCTTTACGTGATCGTAAAAATTGGCAAAGAAGCTGCTAAGTGGTGGTGGTCCATGGAGTTTGGGTGACTTTTGGCGAATGCAGTTGAGAAAGTAGCGGGACAAAGAGATAGAGAGAGAGCGAGAGAGAAATTCAAGGATTTCAAGAGAGTTGCAAAATGCCATCGATTAGCTTTTGAGTTTATTAAACTATTGGAATTTCGCAAAGTTTTTTTTTACTTTGTTTTTGTCTTCTTCACGCGAAGTTTAACTCCGCAAAGCCGCATGCCGCGAGTTAACGAGAGAAGTTTGCCTAAATAACTTTTAGATACATATATAAACACGTACACCTACTCATACATATATAAAGTAAGTGTTGTGCTTTCATATATAGGTAATTTTTACCGTTATATTTATGTATTTTTTGTTCACTCACTTTAGCGTTGGTTATTCCTGATTTATTTAAATTAAATGAAGAAAATGACTTTACTATTTAGATTCATTAGGGTGAAATATATTTACTATTTATACTATTTGGTGATTTTTATGTTCTCAATCACATTTGATAGACATTTTCTGATCTTTAATTTTTCCATTAAGTTTGGTCGTCATTTTGTAATTTTTATTTTTCCCATCGAACTTGATCGATGTTGTTTCATTTTTAGTTTTTCGATCACATGTGATCGATATTTTGTAAGCTTTATTTTTTCGATCAAGTTTGATCTTATCTTATAATTTACATATTTTCGATCAATATTTTGTGTTCTTTATTTTTTCGAACAAAAACATAAAATTTTTCGATCATAATAAATTCAAAAAAAAAAAAAAAATTGTCGGCGCATATAATAATAGCAACAATGCCAATTATACGAGTTATGTTTTATGATCGAAAAAATAAAGTTCAGAAAACATCGAACCAATTTTACCGAAAAATTTTGATTCCAAGAATAACGATTATTTTTAAACGACCAAAAAATAAAAACTTCAAAAATATCAAACTTGATCGAAAAAATTTAAATTACAAAATAACTACTATGCAATAATGTAAAACAAAAATCTTCTAAATAAAAGTAAATTCAGATTTGCAAAGCTCATGCATACGGATTAGATAAATACGTTCGCATTTTTTAACGAATTCTTCCCAGTGATTTTTTAACCGAAAAAAAAACAAAAAAAAAAAACGATTCTCTTCAGACCCTGATAAAATTCGAGTTTCATTAAATCACTGAACTTTTCCTAACTTACTACCCTTAACAAAAAATATTAACATAGGAGCTTTACCTAACACCCCCATTCCCCGCACCCTCATAGTTTTATTTGTTCGATCATATTAGATCGATTTTGTTATCTTTACTTATTCTTGGAAATTTTCCGATCATATTTGATCGATATACTACATACATACATATATCGACATATATTTGTGATTTTGTTTTTTCAATCATAAAATATATCATTGCCAACAAATTTATTTGGGTACAGGAACAACGATTACTCTTTGTCGAAAAAATTAAAATTTAAAAATAAGGATCAGTCTTGATCGAAAAACTAAAAAAATAGAAAAGTAACGATACTTTTTTTTTTGGAAAAATAAAAATCAAAAAATCGCAATCATGCAATGAATTAAAAAAAAAGTTTTAAATAAAAATAAGGTTAGATTTGTTTAGCATATGGCCTAAAATTTAGATCGATTTATTCGTGTTTTATTTTTAACGTATTTTTGACGGTGATTTTTTGATCCGAAAAGAGAAAAATTACGATTATATTTCAGTTAAAATATATGTTACTATTAATTAATTTAGTACGTTATTTGAAACTATTTAAACAGTTTGCAATAATTCTAGTCAGCATATGAAAATTATGAAGAAACTAATTATGTGGGAAATAGTTGATAGAGTGGGGGAAAATAAAAGAAATACACCGCAGTCTTGCTAAGTCTTTAAATCAATTAAATTTGAAATTATTGCAAAAGTTTGTTATTATCATTGGTCTTATCTGAAACTTTGTAGATATCCTAAATATAGATTTTCACTGTATCCAGATTCATTTGGAAAAAGGAAAATTTATTAGTGCACTTTATTTCAAATAAGTTCATCAAACGCTTTTGACCAAAATTTATATGGAATTTCGGAATTACTAAAATAGATTGCAATAATTTCCATAACAAAAACTAAAGATTATGGAATTCTAAATAACTTTTCCATATCATAAGAATAAGCATAGCCTTTGCCCAAAATTATTAGAGCTCCTCACAAAACTTTTTTGCATTCTGGGTCAACTTAACTTCACGCATTTATTTTAAATTCCGTGAATGTTGTCTAGATATCTTAAAGTTTTTTTTAGCGTGTTCCGCGCAAAATAATATGTATATATATAAATAGTACTATATGTATTTTATTTTATATTAAATATATCTTTTCCTAGGCAAAAAACAAATCAGGGTTAGCTGAGTTGACATGGAATGTTCCATATATTTCTCAGTCTGCTCGCAAATATTTCAATGTATGCATACATATATTGTTGTTCGCTTCTCGGTTGATAGTTAAAATTGTTTATAAATCATCTCTTCGAATATAGGTGACTCGAATTGATTATCATAATATAGGAGATACAAAACTTTTTTTAAATACAAACTCTAGTCTTCATTTGATAGCAAGCAAAAAATTTTAATTCTTTTCAATATGCTACATAGTGTTGATGTCTGGAAAATTCAATAAATAAAAGGCGCCTAACTGTATGCCATAAATTACTAGCCGCTCGCTTCCATATTTTGCTTGTGTGAGAGCTCAGTGATACAGTGATGTATAAATGTTTGCGCTCAAATTTATAATTCTGATTTAACAAAAAAGCATTTTGTAGCTACTTTGAAAATATCGATTTTTATAATCAGAACATCGGAAACATCGATTTTGGCAGGCATCTATGTACGCAAAAATCGACGTTTTCGAACTTCGATATTTTGCCAGCTCTATTCGTAAATATATCTCTATTTTTACTCCAAAATGACAACAAGCGAGTAATCAATATAATTTTTGGAAACAACTGAAAAATTAATGCACTGATTGCTCGATTATTGCTCCAAATGAATCAAAAAGCCATTTCTCTTTTATTGCTCGAGTATTCTATTGATTAAACCTTTTTTTTTTTTAATGGGTACAGCGTTCGTCCGCTACTATCACGGCCTTACGAAAAACTCTATGACAGAAATTTGGAATTCAAACCTTTTTATTATCAAAAAAAAAAAGAAAGAAAGAAGATATACTTATAAGGTCATGAAGTAATATTCAAATGTTCAGTAGTGAGCAAAACCTGTCGAATGGTGATCTTTTTTACAATATTAACTAGATTTTTCATTATCAATTTTTGAAGTAAAACTTCTTTAGCGACAGTGATTTTTATATCGCGTCACGAAAGTCGATAAAAAAGCAAACATAAATACTGTGGTAACGCCTTTTAGTACTAGTTACTACCAATTTCTAGTACTACTAACAATCCTACAACGTCTACTACTACTGCTAACTACCACTACCACAACTACTAATTACTACTACTATTTTTTTTAGTAATTTCTACTACTATTTTTCTAATTCAAACCACTGTCCTTACAAATGCTACTACTAATTACTACTACTATTTTTTAACCAATTTTTGCTACTATTTTAACTAATGCTACTTTTATTTCAACTAATTTTTACTATTATTTTTACTATTACTACTGCTAACAAGATTTGTAATAATTTTAAATGCCGATAGTATTCTGCATTTTCTATCGCATAAAATATCTACTTGTATAGGCGACATCTAAAAAAAAAGGATGCCAAGGCTAAAATTAACAAAAAAATAAAAAAAAATCAACGGTAGTGCAGTTAACGTAGGTTAAAGTTTTTTAATAATTTGAGGGCCTTCATTAAAAAAAATAATTCACATGCTACTGTTTTATATATATTACTAACTTTTAGCGGTTTAGCTTCAATAACTCAGCCCCTCTGAAGATCTCGAATCCATTTTTAGTGTCATATGATTTTCATGATTATTATAAGAATTTGTCGCTAGCAATTCATGGAGCGAATAATTGATATATAAAGACGCTGGGACTGAACCCTCATTTTTTGCGTATGACTCTTTTATACACAGATATATAAATGAGGGCAACATTTGGCTTTTGCTTCTCCAATTTTTTAATAATTTTTTATGCAGTAGTATTAATCGACAGAGGCCTCCCTAGTTTTTTCCAATTTTTGTTGTGCCACCGTTTTAATTAGTGTTTTTCAAAACTCCTTTAGAATACTAAATTGAAAAAAATTTAAACTCGTACTAGTATTCGTTTTGCGGAATGGCCATTCTTCCCACATGCGTGTCCAAAGTCCAATGGTTATCTTATCCGTTACATTCCTGTCTTCAAGCGTTTGACTGGCTTGCCAAATCGCGAAAACTTCCGCCTGGAACACACGGCAGTAGGAGGAGAGTTTGGTTGACATGTATAGTTCCAAAGATGCGGAGTAGATGCTGGCTCCGACTACAGAGCCCATCTTGGAATTTTATGGTATTCGCTTGGTACATCCAAAGTACCATTTTCGGCTGAAGACCCCAAAATGTTAACCCGATTTTCGTGTTCCGTGGGTTTATTTTTTTTTAATCATTTCATTGAATTACGTCCATTAACAGTTTTGTTTGATATTCTTACGGTTATATCATTGACACCCCGAATATGTCCGAATTAGGCGGAATAGCTATATGTACAGATTAGGACAGAATAATTTGGAACAAATCTTTAACTGACTCCTAGAATAAAACGAAATAAGGCAGTTTGAATAGTTATTCCGGAGAATAGAAAATCTCTCTGAGTCGAGCGAATAAAGCAATTATACCGTTCTATTCAGTCAAAATTTATTATTGACTTTTGGAATGTTATTATTGTACATACATATGTACAACAAATGAAATTTGTTTTCGAGATTGTAATTAGTTTCAAATAATTCTGCTGAAGCAGAGGTGCGCTAAAGAACTATGTAATTTAATTCCATTTAAAATAAATTTAAAATGATGTCGCCTGATTCAAAATACCATCGAGACCGATCTCAACAAGTTCGCGCACGAAGTGCAACTCTTTTCTGCCGACCAATTCGTTTATATCGGCGCGAGAGAGGTTCGAGACTTTTACTTATCACACGAAATTAGATATCCAAATTATTTGTAACATTTTGACACTCCGAATGCCAATTCGCTTCCTCGGAGCAACGATTGGAATAAATATTTATTCAACGGCCGTAAAGTTTTCGTCGTTATTTCAGAGTGAATAATTGAGAATAAAGTTATTCTGCTCAAAAATGCTCAGATTTAGTGTCCGGGGAATAAGGTGGAATAATAACAAGTTAATAATATGACCGTTAGGAGGGAGGTATTTTATTTATCGTATATGTTTCGGACTTTGTCAAAGTCAGGTTAAATGATTTGATTGAATTTATCCACTTCTGGCGATTTTCCAATGCGCACACCACAAATTGAGCTTGACCGTGTACCGCTATAAATTATTTACTCACCAAGTTATTTTACAAATTTTTATGATCATGTAAGGGTCATTCCATCCAAAATTTACATTCAATAATTTTTTTTTTGTGCAAAAGATTTTTTATCGTATTCTTTGGAGTTATGAATTTTCAAAATATCTCAAAGCTCGAAAAATATATTTCTAAACATTTGCGTATACGAAAAAAAGAAGAAGAGGGGTATAGTGCGAATTTTTCAATAAAAATAACTGAATAAAAATAAATAATAATAATAATAAAATAATAAAATAATAAACAGAATTATTTGTTTATTTGATTATGTACCTTTTATTTATAAAAATTAAGTCGAATAAACGTGTCCTCATTGAAAAGCCGAGAAAAAAACGTAAAAGTTAGGCCGGATAGTTATTTTTATAATCAAGTACTTTTCTTCGTATACGCAAATATTTAGCGTTGTTTTTTGCGAGTTTTGAAATGTTGAAAATTTAAAACTCCGAAATTTTTCATATAGTGTTGAAATAAAATAAATTCGTGTCCAATATTTTGCCTAAAAAATACGATAAAAAAAAATTTTGCACAAAAGTTTTTTGAAACTAAATTTTGAAGGGAATGACCAGTAAACAAAAGCAAATCTTAATTAATAAATAATTATTTATAGAAATACTTTATTAATTGTTCAATAAATTAATACAAACTAGATTAAAACTATACTCGCTTAAAAATTATTATTTTTTGGATAAATTTACTAAAAAAAACCAACCATCTCCCAAATTCCCTTATTTCAGATGATTTGGCAAACCCAAATTTAATTTCCGCGCATAACCACCGTAACCGCTACCGCTGCCGCTATGCCCGCCAGCCGACATATGACCATGTCCTTCGTCGTGAGAGTGCATATGACTTGAAGTGTAAACGGGTTTTTCGATAATTTCATATGTAGTTGATTTGCTACCACCAGAGCTTAAACCCTTTAGACCCAACGCACTCGAAAGTGTTAAGGCCATTAACGCTGTCATCAGCGCTTTGCCGGCCAACAATGCTATCGCACCCAAGCCGATAGCCATGAGCGTTCCTTAAGTGGGAAGAATATAAATTTGTTTCTTCAAAAGTGTGTGCTAATTTATTTTAAATCTCTCGACACTAACCTTTCATCATGAGACCGGCGGCGATAAGCGCTGACATGCCGCCCTTTTTGCCAAATTTATCTTTACGACCCGTCTCCACAGCCGAGCTTGCCTCCGCCATTGTTTCGGTGTCGATCAATTTGAAGCGCAGCGAATGGCTTTGCAGGAAATTATTAATTTTATTCATAATATAACCGTTGAGTCGTGAATTGGGATCGTTGGGATAGCTTCGAGCTACTTCTGCGGAGAAAAAAAACGATAAAACGGAAAAGTAATGGTAAGTTTGATGAAATTTTAAAAGCAATTTATTGAAATATATTTATTTCTATGTAGCACTACTAATTATAATTCATATACATATATATATATATATATGTATATATTATAGTAAGATATTAATTTTTCGAGTAATCTATAACCATTATTCAAAGACTAGTATTATAAAAGTCTTTTCATAATAGTTATCTGTGAGATAAATATCTTTAGGTCTTCAAAGACTTTTATTTTGAGATTTATATAATAAAAGTCTTCTCATAATAATTATGGGTGAGATTTTAAAATGTGAAGGATCCTACTTTTTCAACACCAGTTCGGGATCAATTCGGGACTGACTCAGGACTACTTCGAAAGACTTTCGGCGCCAGCTCGACAGTATCTTGAGTCCCGAATTAGTTCCGCCTTTCAAGACTTAAAAAATGTTGGTCTACTCATAAATATTATGCAAGGCTATGAATGATATAAATCTCAAAATAAAAGTCTTTAAAAAACATAAAAATGTATCTCGCTAATATTTTTTATGGAAAGACTTTTATAATATAAGTCTCAAAATAATTGTTATTGTTGATTTTAAAAAAATTTGCAAAAAAATCGTATAGTATAAGTTTCAAAATAATAAATATCGATAACTTAAAAAATTTGCCTGACCCGTAACAGTTATCAAGACTTGTATAATTCTTATCAAAATTAGGATGACTTTTTTTTTAAACTCAACGGAGAACTGATTATTATTCTCTGATTAATGGTTAAATTTTTTTCAATTTCGAAAGCCTGTTATGGCATATGATGTGATGAATTTTGAAATCGAACTCCAGAAAACCACTATTACAAGTGTCACAGTATTTGCAAAAATTATACATTTTATAGCTAATTAAACAGTCAAGGTTTTAGGCTACTTTTAGACTGCTGAAACATAAAAGAAGGATAATTTAATTTTTCAAAAACCTTGCGAAATATTATTAAAAAAGGTTTCATGTTCTTTTTGTAGTTATTGCTAAAAAAGTGGAATACAATTTTATTAAATTAACTTTCAAAGAATAGTAAGCGAAATGCACATCTTTATCTACATATACATATCAGAACAGAACATTTCCATAAAATTTGGTATAAATTCAGTTTTACATCTCTTCTGCAAATGGGTTTTTATTATTAAATATTTGTTGGTAAATAAAATATTTCGGAAATTTAAAAGAGTATACGAAATAATGAAGAAAACAATTTCTTAAACTAATTAATTTCGAAGCCAAAATTCCGGTGGAAAATGTAAAATGCGTGTTCAAATATTCGCCAATGATGAAAAAAAGTGTGAAAATCTGTTCATGCTTCTCCAATTACACTGAGTATATCAAAGGTTTTTTTTTTGAGTTGAAAGCTCAACTTGAATCTATTAGTTATCGTGGTGTAATACTCAAACACCCTATTCATGCCTAAAATCGTACCCATATTGCGTATATATTTTCACATCTTTTCTATCGCAAACAATTGCTCCTTTTTGTTTTTTAGATAAACATTGGCATTGAAAAAAAATCTAGCACACTCAGTTACTCGGACGAGTAGAAATTTTTCACAATATATTAATCTTGTTTATTCAGATTTTCACTCAGTAATAATACTCATATAAAAAAAAGATTGAATCTTTGTAACAAAAATGGGCAGACTCGAAAAATACATTAAAGCTCTGATACAAATTTGGTAATATTAAAATACACTTTTTGAAATTTGTGGCTTTCAATTCTAAGGAAGAAAAGGATAAAAACGAAACTTAAAGGGACTACACATGCTACATTTTTATGGCAACCAACCCAGATTTTGTTAATATTTTCTGAAAGTAATGAAACATGATAACCTACAAAAGTTGTCATCTTCCGGCCTAAGTTGTTTTCAAAAAGTGCGATGTTTTTTTTTAAATTTATACCTATGCGAAAATGAAAGATATGAAAGTTGAGAAATGTAATTTTAACCCATTAGATCCCGCCTTAAAGTGTGTCGTTTTGACCCTTATTTCAAAAAACCCTACTGAAAACAAATTTGAAAAAAAGTTGGTGGACTAGCTTTAAACTTAAAACTTTAAAGCATTAAAACTTTAGACTTTGTGTAAATTTATATAAAACTTAACACATTTTCTTCAAAATTTCATTTTTTTTAACAAAATGTTTTGGAAATCTGTTGATATCCACAATATTATGCAACACTCGAAAAAAAAAATTCAAAAATCAACGTCATTTTTGAGCCTTTAAACGTTCACTTTGTTTTACTACAATTAATTGACCTCAAAAAGTGCTTACTCAAAATTTTGATTAAAAAGTGAGAAATTTCTATAAACATTTTTTGAGTTATTTTGTTTTTCAATCTACATATTATACTTTAATTGAAAGAGCTTTAAAACTGCTTACTAAAATTTTTTAGAAAAATTGTTTGGAACCATTTTGATTAAAAAGTGTAATTTTTTTTTTAATTTACAAATTATTTTATAATTGAACGATTTATTAAACTGCTCTATCAAAATTTTTCTAAACATTTTTCTAAAATTTTTGATTAAAAAGTGTGCAATTTTGATACAAATTTTCGTTTTAGTTGTAAAAATTAAATATAGATAAAATAATGTGGAATCTTGTAAATAAGTTCATGCTATGGCATTATACTAATCATTATACTTTAAATAATTTTTGATACATCTGTATTATGCTCAATGAAGTTCAAAGGCTCCATGGATTCTAATTCGATGTAAATGTTTTCCTTAATTTAGCAGAACCTTATTAAAAGAAAAATGCCGTAAATGCTTTACTACTTATAGGCAAATTTCCCGATCTTCTTAGTTGTATTTTTCTGTCATCTAATAACATACAAATTCCTAAATAATCATCCGATATTGGACTGAGATTATTGTTTGACTTTGAAAGAGCCGGGAAAAAGAGCGATCTGTAGCTGGCAATGCAGAAACTTGAAATGCCAATTGGCAGACAAAGTGCCTCAAAAATCTACCGAAAGTTGTGATGGCTTACAGCTTAAATATTGAGAATAATTTTTGTAAGGACGGGAGTGGTAAGATGACAGCTGTTGTTCACCGCAAACTTAAGCTAAAAATGATATGTTTCTTCCATCTGCCAAATGGTGACAACATGAAAACTTTGGAGAAAATAAAAAGCCCGAAGCTGCAATCAATGACAAAGGACTATCATCCGATGACCCAATTTTAAGCAAGTGAGACTCGGCAAAAGTCGTTAACACAATTAAAAAGTAAGAAACCGGTAAAAGTACAGACAAACACCAATAAACTCATAGGAGCCGGCTACAGTGGTGAGCTACCGGTGAAATTTATTAATTTTCCTGGTGCATAATCCAATACACGGCTTGAAAAACTCAGTCAATGAATTGATTGTAACCTGGGGGTTAGGCCTTACTAGTCTGTAGGTATTCACTATTCACGCTAAATCTTAAAATTGACCTACGCAAAAAATAATGGAAAAAAACTTTAGAGCAACGCTATTAGCTCCGTTAGAATTGTAAAGAATGTCTCCGATATAGTTCATGATTTCGTTTAGTAGAAATCCATCAGATCATCTCTCTTTCCTACAACTGCTTTCTTGGGCTGAGTAGGCAATTGAGCAGTAGATCCATTTTTCAACGAAGTATGTAGTGGAAAAGCAAGGACGCTGATAAAATCGCATGAATTGACCCTTAGTGTGTACGAGAGAGAAATATCCTGCGATCTTTTAGCTATCGCGATAGCAAATTTTATAGACGAGGGATTGATGCCACAGTTCAGCGAATTGTAAATCTAACGACTAAGCTGGTTAAGTCATGTAGGGCTAAAAATGCATAAAAATTATTTAGCGCGATTAGACCTCTTCCGAGTTGGCAATACTAACTGGAAAGTATCTTGGCTTGGGACTTCTAACTCCTTCCGGTTAGCCAAAGGCTATAGCGCCAATTAAGGAAGTAGTTGCTAAAGGAATAACCGTTCGGTAATAGTTCACTCATATTTAAAAAAAAAATTCAAAAATTCTACATTAGGGTGCCTCACCAAAAAAAATTGCGGTTTTCCATCGAATTTTTTTCGGAAAATTTTCGAGTCGGAAAATTTAAGATGCCGTTGAACAGATTTTGAATTATTTTAGTGCAGATTTTTTAAGCGTAAACTAGTTTATAGTTTAAAATGATTCTTATTTTAGTTAAACAAAATATATTTTTATTTAAAAAAACTCCATTTCTTGAAACACAATAAATTTTATAATTTCGGTGAATAAACAGTATCGATTGTTTTTAATGGGGAGTGAAGCACCCTAACACTTACTCCCCGTAAAAACACAACTCAAACCTTCGAATTTCAGTTAATAATTTTAACGAAAAAAATATAAAAAGATCAATATGGGTGTATTTATTTTAGAGCCTTAGATTTCTTGATATTGCTCCAAAAACAATTTCTCGCGTGTACCGCTTTCTCGCGAGCTTATCGCCCATCGAAAAGCTCGTAAAGCTCCCGAACTTCTCGATATTCAATTCGATAAGATTTCTAGATTGCTTGCACCAATTTGCACCCCACAATATTTACAGCAGCCAAATTAATAAAAATTTTAGAGCCTTAGATTTCTGCTGCTCGAGAAGTAATTTTTCGCGAGTACCGCTTTTTAGCGAGCTTCTTCTTCTCGCGAACCTTACGAGCTTTTCGATACTCCATTTATTAAGGGCATGTTGTTGTTTTACACTTACATATGTGTGCTATCTTATTTTTACTTTAAAAAATGAAATAATCGAACAAACTCGTCTCGACATTTCTCGCTAGAGCGGCGATATCCGAGATTGTGTCGATAACTCGATTTATCGGTTTCTCAAGCATCGAAATACTCGAGAATGAGCGAGCAGAAATCGAGAGCCCTAATTTCTTTCGAATAGCTTTAAAAGCACCAGCTTTGTTTTTTGTTTTTTAGTTTTCCAAGGCCTTGAAGCTATAAAAATTCCACTGCATCTCGATTTTCTTGCACTTGTTATGTTTTTTTTTTGTTTCGCTATCTCTCGTCAACCTACCTGCCATCAGATCGTTGCTCTTCACTTCCGAAGCATTCACATTTCGCACAATACTAACGCCGGGCGCCAGCGAGAGTTCCTCCTTTTCCACTAGCCGCTCCATAATTTTCACAAATTCAATTTTCAAACACATCCAACTGAATTGTGTGCGACAATCCGCAAATGCCCGTTTGATAGCGTCACGTTTACTGCTGCTGCTGCTACCCGCACTTGCGGATGTTGTTGGTGCTGCATGGGAGGCAGGTGGTGCGTTAATGCTACTCTCGCTAATTGCATCATCAGCTTCAGGTACAGTGGCTGTATGCGTAATTTGGATTAGTAAAATAAAAACGCCCAAATAAAGTAAATATTCCATTGTCCTTTGTAGCAACATTTCAATAGAGTGCGCTCGCGCGTTATTTTAATATTTATATCCTTTATGACTTGATTTAGCTTGAGCAGCGTTTTGGCAAACGAACGCGATCAGCAGTTTGCTGTAGACCACACTATCACTACCTAGCGACTGTTGTAGTTGATTGAAGTGATCTCAATTTTATACGTTAATAAGAAAAGAAATGCAGAAATTGTGGCAAATGTGGAAATGAATTTATCTAAAATTTTGTGGTAAATATTAGCGCAGTTGCTACGTTAATTCCCTTTCACTGTGGCAGCTTAACGGAACTGCAACAAATGAAAGGAACAATGCGAGACCGCAAATAGCATTTGCTGTGTGGCAGCAGCGTAAATGTTTGGGGCTAGAAGCAGAGGCCAGAGCAGCACCACTTTTGCTAATACGAATGTAATTACTGTCAAAATAAAATTTTGTTTATCGCTGATATCGAATTCTCTTTCGCGCACACACTACGTTGTTCGGTTGGTTAGTGCCCGAGAATTCGTAAAGTGCTTTAGCAGCAGCGGCTATAAAGAAAAGTGTTGAAACCCAAATACACACACACACACACACACACACACAACAGCAATTAAACATTATTAGTCCAAGCAGCGATAGTGCCACTAATTTTCCAACTCACTCAAGTGTATACAATCGGGTGGTCGGCAAAAACCGCCAAAGCCGTCACCATGCAATCAATAAAGTGCTGGGGTCTTGGTCGACGTTTTGAAAATGAAAGTTTTGCTGCTGGTGGTGTACAGTCGAAAAGGAAGAGCGAACTGGCAAGCGAGATCGGCAAGAGACGCCCTGCTGACACTTTCCCTTAAGCGCTTGCTCCGCTACACTCATACATACATACATACTACGTATTTGAATTAGACAAAGTTTGAAGTATGTAAATAGAAAAAAAAAATAGTCAATTATTATCAACAACTCTGCGGAGAACTAGAAATTTGCAACAAAGTTATTTGCAGCAAAGCTAAAAAAAAAGTGAACCAAAAACTGCGACATTGACAATGAGAAAGTGAAGGAATTCTCGAAGCTATAAACTCAGCTCATAAAATACTAAAAAAAAATACAAAAACAACAAACGAAAGCGAAATAAGTGAAAGAAACAAAATACAATTCGGTAGCAAATACATGGCACGCGTTTGCCCCGTAATGTCTAATTTAGCTAGCTGCCAATGTCGCCCAATTTGTTGGCTTAACATTTCATCTATGTAGTTAATTACTAGCCATAGCAAAGCAAAAAGAAAAACTTGCGCTATGAACAGTGTTACCATTTTTATATGAATATTTATGTAGTTCGCGCGTTAACGCTCCCTCTACCCCGTTAAAACATCAACCCGTGTTGGTAACAAAACAATTATCGAAAATCAACTATCGTTGACCTTTCTGCAGACAATGCCCAACCTCCAAGTATATTTCTCCCCAGAAAAGGGTTCTCGCAAAAATTATCTACCACTCGGAGTCGGTGCAAAGCAACAACATGTCGGCCGCCACAAGTTCTAGGAATAGAAGCTCGGCCGAACATCAAGCTGTACGATTAAAATGCCGAACGATTCAAGGCGAATTGATAGAAGGTGATGCCAAAGAAACAGTTGATTTAATTTTTTTTTCATTTAAATTTCATTTGCATTTATGTAGAAATGGTCAAAATAAATATTTGTTTACAATAAATCCAAGGCGAATTCATATCAGGTCGTGTTATAAGTACAAAAACAAAAATTTACACTAACAAATTATACGCACAATGTCAGTATGATTTACAACAAACACATCTTTTTAACTTAACATTCACCAAGCGAATTCAATCAGCTGCTTGATCAACTTCACCTTATATGAATTCGCCTTGAATAAAACTTTCAATTTTGTAAACAACAAATTGGTTACACTGGCGAGCAAAACTGGTCCAATGTTGATCTTTTTATAACACAAGGTTTTTTATTAATTTTTCTTTCGTTTCGTTTATTTGATATAAAAGATCATAGATCATACTACAACAAAATCCATGTAAATTAATGTTTCAAACTTTACACGCAATTTATAAATATTCAACTAATTTTCATGAAAATTTTGTAATATTGTATTTTAGAAAGTTGTTTAAACATTTGTTGGATATACACTTTTATTGCCAATTTAGTTTGAAGTGGCTAGAACCTACAGTTGATTTTTTTTTTGTTTGTTTTAATTGTCGCCTTGGAAACTTTTTTTTACTAAAATAAATAAGCTATAAAACTGCATACTCGAAATATTTCTAAAAATTCTTCTAAACAATTTCAAAATTTCGATAAAAATTTGTTGAGTTTTCATAACTTTTTTATTAAGCGTGAAACAATAATTTACAGGATTTTTGTTATAGTTGAACTATGGTTGTACATTAGCAAACAAAATATGTATCATAAAAAGCCTTGCTAATATTATAAAAGGGTCATAATTTGATATCATAAGATCATAATCATAAGGGATTCCCCGTAAACTAATAGGGCATTCCGGTATCGACTGTCGTGGAAACGCTGTATGTATGTTTTTTTGTTTTCTATTTTCTCAATTCGCCTAACAAATTCACCTTAGACTGACTGACTGATTATTGCCACACCAAAAATCAAAAACAAAATAAACAAAGCGAATTCCTACAAGGTGATAGCATCCCATGAGCTGAATGCTTGCTCTTCTTACCAAATTAGCTGGGTTGTTTTGTTTACACAAGCAACATACATGAGCAAACTGGGCGAATTCCGTTGTTGATATTTCACTCTCAAAATTACACTAACAAAATACATAAGCGATACTGGGCGAATTCCGTTGTTGGCATTTCACACGCGAAATTCCATCTGCAACAACCCATGTAGAGTTTTACATTAAAGGTCTGCATGCTGCTCTCAAGAATTATTACGATTTATTTGTTCTGCGTTGAAATAGGAGACATTTTTTTATGCAAGGTGATTAGTACACAAAAGAAGAAGAAGAAAAATATTATGTAGACAAAGAAATAAATTTTTAGAGTGAGCTATAGACACAAAGAAAATTGCGCTAATAAAATAGAAATAAGTTCGGGATTAGTTACGAAAAATGAGCGAATGGTAAGTTCTATATTGTACTAGCGGACCCTCGGCATGCTTCGCTAAGCATACTGTAATTTTATAATAGCGTACAGTTTCTTCTCCAAAAGTGCATTGACTCTAAATTTGTTGTATTCCATAACATATATTAAAACTATTCGCCATGCTCAAATTTACATATTTTTTGCATTCCCTCAAAATTACGATATTTTAATTTGATGCATTTTTGAAAAACACGTGCGATTTCTTCGTCAACCGTATAGCAGCTCGTTGTCGACATCAAGTAAGTACCAATTAAGTGATTAGTGAGTGAAACATCAGCCACTGTCATTGGAGCGATGATGTCCATCGCCATTGTCTTGCAAATCTATTACGACTGAATTGTTTTATTACCCCTCTTCTATCTTTGTTTTTGTCGTAGCACTCGTTACAAAATATTTTCTTTGCTTTTAATAATTTCTCCGTGTGGAGTCCATTCCCTCCCTATGCTCGGGTGCAGTTGTGTGTGACTTATCAGAAGGGCGGTAGCCTATTGTTATATTTACATCATTATGGTAAATATATTTTGCTATTTTCTTCATTAATTACTTTATTACGCTCGAAACAGATATGTCAAAGAGAAATTTGAAAAGAAATTATGTTGTACCAATAATAAACATTTGCATGAATAGTAATGAAATTATTATAAGTGCAGTAGGTGACATTTTTCAAGAAACTGTTTTTAGCTAATTAGGTGTAGATTAGCTGGAAATTTGTGGAGTAACTAACTGGCGTTAATGATTTGGATATTTTTTTGAATGCAATTTCGTTTCAGCTTCTGTTATAAGTTGTTTTTGTTTTTTTAAATATTCTTCTGTAAATTTAAAGCAGCTCAAATGATGAGCAAATGATTCTAGCTGTTTATTTAATGCTTGTCTTGTAAATTGCAAATGCAGCTATTTACTATTTCCGAACCAATTTGAGTTACTGAAGCAAAACTTTTTTTCTTGAGTTTTACTTAGAAACTTCGCTTTAAATACATATACAAAAAAAAAAGCCACACACAATTGGGGGGAAAAAATACTTTTGGAGAGGCTGCAAATCTATTGAAAGTTTTGGCCAATATATAAACCAATTTCCATGAAAGGAATGAAAAATTCCGGGTTTTTTAATATTATATTCTTAAAATTAACTTAGTTTACATTGAAATTCATGCAGTTTTTTTTTTTAAATGATTTAGAATATTTATGACTACGATGATTTTAAGCACCAGCACAAGATGTATGTAAAATAAGTAAAATATGAAGTAAACAGAAATATCTTTTCAATTGAAAAGTAACAAAATAAAATAAAATTTACCACAAAATAATATTTCAAATATACGAACTTGTATAAAATGTAATCGTTTCGAATATTTCCGGAACAGAATGTGACTCTTATGAAAATGGGGGTTGTTTAATATTTCAGTTTCCTCCGTTTGATGCTGTTCTTGTCTGTAACAACGAATCGTGCACTGTTTGAATTTTTAACTTCATATTCCGATTCGATCGCTTCAAAAATCTTTTCTCGGTTTTCGGAAAAACTTAGGTCGAGAAGGATTTTTTGCTTAAATTTGCACCTGATAAAAGAATATCATCGCTAGAGCATCTTCGTCTAAAAAATCATTTTCTTCCTCTAAATCAGATAATTGACCTATTCCAATTTTTCGTTTTCAGATAAACCTTTTTTGCCCAAACTCATATTAAATACCCTTTTTAGTTGCAAAGCCTCACAATTGAAATTCGTAAACAAATTTTTCACACATATTTAAATACACAAAATATTTCTATTTGGTAAATTTAAAAAAAAGAAAAACCATTCTATGGATGTGAATAAAAATGTATTTGGTTCATTAAGAGGAATACAAGTTAAAATAAGAATAATAATTATTTGACCGTTGAGTTTTAAAAAAGTCATCCTAATTTCGATAAGAATTATACAAGTCTTTTGATAACTGTTATGAGTCAGACAAATTTTTTAAGTTATCGATATTTATTATTTTAAAACTTATATTGTGAATTGCTTTTCATAATAATTTTGAGTGAGAACAATTTTTTAAATCTTCATTAGCAATTCCTTTCACAATAACTATCAGCGAGATAAATTCATGCTTTTATTTCGAGATGTATATCATGCCATAGTCTTTGCAATAATAAAATAGTACCGAACTGTTCCGAAGTGGTCCCGAAATTATTTCGAAATATTCCCGAAGCAGTCCGGAACTAATCTCGAAGTAGTCCTAAAAAATCCCGTCCTTCAATACTTACAAATTTTCTTCTCACTCATAATTATTATGAGAAGGCCTTTATAATATACATACATACATCTCATAATAAAAGCCTGTGAAGACTTGAAAATATTTATCTCGCTGATAACTATTATGATTAAGCTTTTCAATAATGGCTATAGATTACTCGAAAAATCTTAATCCTCTTATAAAAATTATCTATTAACTTTTACTCTTTTTTCTTATCTCTGCTTTCTTCTCTTCTTTCTTCTGATTGATGTCCGAGTGCTTATGACATATATTAATTTGCTTTCAACTTAAAATTGTAAAACTTCGAAAGAATTATTCATTTAATAAGTTGATGCGTTGGAGCAAATAAAAAATTAAATCAATCCTGCATTTACATCCATTTTCACTCACGGTAGACCGCAGATGATTTTTCAGTTGAAAAAGAGCGTTCGTTCGTCGAGGTCGCTGCTGTTATAAACAAGTTTTAATAAACATTAGGGTAAGCATTTTCGTTGCATACATCAAGTGGAATTGTGGACATTTTTGTTCAAAATTCATCTCCACCAAAGTCTTACTTCATCGACAAATAGTTCAACACAATCGTCAAGCAAAATCGCAGAGTATTTAAAACGAGATTGCTTGCCGGCTTCTTTATCTGAAGTTGAAGTTTTCAATGGAGAAAGGCGTATGAAATTCGAAAGTATTCTACGGTGCTTAAAAAAAGGGCCTTAAAAATGAGTTACGGATAAATCCAGATATGGCATGTTATTAGAAACCCGATAGTCTTCACATTACACCGATGTGTCTGTAGATAGATATCGTATTCTACATAAATCTATACACCTCATAGTTTGTCACATTTTTCACATAAAAGTCCGGGGAAAAATATTGTTGTAGAAGAATGAACTAATGTTCCTTTGATCCCAGGACCTCTTGGACAAGAATCCTGGATTATTTTTAGTTTTTCAACCTGTTGGAAAATATTACAATATTAATGAGGACTTTTATTCTTTTAATCCGTTTAGTCAAATGAAACAAATTTGGTATCAAATAAAAGCAAACTGAAACATCTAAACGAAGAATGTCTCACCTATTGAAAAATATTTCAATTAAAAATGTTATTTGATTTCCGTATCAGTTCATTGTTAAACATATACTATATAAATAAAAGTTTCAAACTTTTTACGAAATTCAAAAATAATTACCAATTATAATTTCATAAAATTTTCTACTTTTTAATTACAATAGAAAATTTGCGGCCTTTTTATTTACATAAAAACATAAGTTTTGTGAACTCAAGGCCATTTTCGGGGGTTCGAAAAATATTGTGTAATTTTTATTGATTTTTTGAGTATACTGCCAATTTAGTTTTATTATATTAAAGTGGAAGTTTTAAGTAGCTAAACATTCTTGTTGATTTCTGATAATTTTTGTACGGACTGTGCTTAGCATTTTCTTCCATACAAAAGTAAATTTTTTGTATAATTTATAGAGCTTTGAATTAGGGAATATTATTAGAAATAACAATTTTTCAAAGTTGTAGAAGTGATAGCTGCTATTTCGGAGATCACCACATCTCCTCATCAGACTTCTTTCTTTCTAGACTTTACCTGGCTTATACATTTTTTTTAACTTCCATTAAATACTGAAAAGAAAGATGCGAATAGTAGTGAAAAAAAAAACAATGACAAAAACAAAAACACAAAAAAAGAAAACAAAAAAAAAAAACAGTGGCTTACAAAGTAAGTATGTAGTACTAAATTGCTATGAATATTTAAATACAATAACAATTCGCTTTATTCCAATACATATAGTATTTTGCCTATAACCAATTAGTAGCTTGAAAAAAAAAGAAGAAATTCACAAAGTCTGTGGGAAAGCATGTGATATGAAATACTTTACGCGGCAAAAGAAAGCATACAAATTGATAAACAGCACTTAGTTATAAATCATTACGATTAGCAGTAGTTAAAGCAAAAATACTATCGCTTAAAGTCGTCGGTCTACCAGTAAAATGGAAATGAAAATAAACTAAAACTAAATCGCAGCACTTTTGCTTTCAATTAAATCCATTCACTAATTTGGAGGAAATTAAAAAAAAAAATAATAACAAGTTTTAGGGCATACTCTGGTGGTTTTTTGTTTTTTTTTTTTGCATTTGTGATATTTTCTTTGCAATTCAAGTAGCCTACAGGTTTATAAATAAAGTAGCAGCCCTTTGCTGAACCTCAATATTTATTTTATCGCTGAACAGCTCAAAAGTTGCCCTAACCATATGCTTTTACATAAATCATTCACAAACAAGTCGAATGAAATTGATTTATTAAAGTTTGTATAAAAACGTGGTAGCCTATAAAACTGCCTATGTAATCGTTCATTCATTTAGAGGTACTTTGTTCGGTAGGGATATTTACAAATTTCACGTGCGTCTGCTCAGTTTTGTCTGACATTTCATCATGGAAAGACTTAGGGTTCCAGTAAAAGGTTACGTTTTACTATACAAAGTCCACACTGCCTTCTTCTTGGCTACGACCCTGGCTTCACGCTGTGATATTGAACCTCTACCCCTTTTTCAGTTTTAGTTCAGAAACTTGCACTTAATATTCAGAATTTCCACTTTAAATTCAGAAAATTGCAATTGAAGTTAAGAAAAATGCAATTTATGTTCAGAATTTCCACTTTAAATTCAGAAATTTACAATTAAAATTAAATTAAATTAAATTGTAAATTTCTGAATTTGAAATGAAAATTTCTGAATTTGAATTGTAACTTTCTGAATTTGAAATGAGAATTTCTGAATTCAAATTGGAAATTGTGAATAAGAATTGCAACTTTTTGAATTTGAAATGGAAATTCTGAATTTGAATAGGAATTTTCTGAATTTAAAGTAAAAATTCTGAATTTGAAACGGAAATTCTGAACTTGAATTGTAACTTTCTGAATTAGAATTGGGGCCTTATGAATTCAAAATTGAATTTCTGAGTTTCAATTCTGAGTTTCTGAACTTTAATTGGAAATTCTGAATTTGAATTGTAATTTTCTGAATTTGAAATGAAAATTCTGAATTTGAAATGAAAATTCTGAACTTGATTTGTAACTTACTGAATCTAAATTGCAACTTTCTTATCTCAAACTGAAAGAGGTGTAGACTTATTTTTTAAGGCTATGTAAAGTCCAAATTCTATATAATTAAACCCGCAATGATGGCGAATTTGAAAGGCAAAAGCACTCGCGTCATTTGCCAAAATGCACTCGAAAATGATCATTTCAAAATGCACTGCAGTTACGGCCAACATTTGGAAGAAATAATCTTTAAAAAATAATTAAAAGGAGTGAGTATATTGTATGACAATGAAGAGTAACTCATAAATTGGATTTCTGATTTTAATTAAAAAAAAAGTTATCTCTAAATTTATCACTCTTTACTTATGTGCATAGATCATACATCACGCATTTCGAATACATATGACGAATATCGAAAATAAAGAAATTTATATTTTTGTTGGTGTTATCGCGGCTTCGAAATTATTCAACGCAAAGCTTCTAGGTTAAGGATTTCTGTCTCGTATTCTCCCTGTACAATGAAGGCGCTTTTAACAACGCACTTCTCACAGGTGGTAACTATCGGTCAACTACTCTGCTATAGAGTGGTAAGAGCGAAGCTGGGAGCGACCGAATTGCCGAGGCGTGTTTTGAGGAGGACGCCCCAAGGAGGTGTTCTATCCACACCTCAGTGGAACTTCAACGTAAATACGCTTTTACGAGAGATTGAGGGAGGCACAAAAGTTGTTGCGTGCGGAGAGCTACCGCAAACACTGCGCGAGCTGATGCAATGAAAGATTCAGAAGACATTCAAGTAATCCACACGCTGCGGGCTTAAGATCAGCTCAAATAAAATGAAACTCGTTATCTTTACAAGAAGAGATAAAATACTCTACCGGAACTTAACGGCGTCCGGTTAAGTCTTGCTACAAGCGCCAAATTTTTAGGCGTTATTTTAAAACAGAGGTTGAGCTGGAAAGAGAATATAGTTCAAGGTTAGGAAAAGGCTTCCGTAGTCGTCTAAACCTGTAAAAGAACTCCGGTAAAAAAATAGGGTCTTAATCGCCAGATTTGTCAGTGGTTATTTAGGTAAGTCGTTAGACCAATTTACCTGTATGGAGTGGTCCTATGGTGGAATGCGTTAGAACAAGATGCTAACTTCATGCTACGCACCAGGATGCGACGATCTAATATGATCTACATAAGTGGGATGCTTATAGCTACACCAAATGATGCTTTGACAAGGACATTGTAGTATTTTAAAAGGTTTTGCTTTATTTGGAGCAGCACATATCGCTGTGCAATCAAAGATCTGAGCTCTTTTACGACCCTGACCAAAGAGACACAGATGATAAGTGCTCGAAAGATGATCTTACAAGGCAAAGCATGACCAAGCAGATTGTTCACGATGATAGAGAATGAATTTGTAAGCGAGCGGACGATAGGTGAAGTCAAACTACGGGAACGGTCACGAAACGTATACTCTTTAAAAACAGAAAATATTTCTAACTTGGTTGGGACTCTAACCGGGCACGGTCTACTGTGTAAGTATCCTGCGTTGTATAAAAGCAGGCTACGGTATCTGGGATTACTGTTTTTGGATGAGCTGAGTCAGGTTTCAAACACCGAGATTGTTTGCCTGATAAGATTTATTAGCGAGGCAAAATTGTTTAATAATCTTTCGTCGAACGGTTCGGCGGTATTTGTGAGCCTAACAAGAAAGCTTTGCCGTAGCCAAGTTTGTAGCGTGTGCGCGCTTTATTCGGTGGGTCCCAGGTTCGAATCCAGCTCGGGGCAAGCAACATCCAAAAATTATAGAAAAAAAGTTTTTTCTAATAGCGGTCGCCCCTCGGCAGGCAACGGCAAACCTCCGAGTGAATTTCTGCCATGAAAAAAATAACTTCTCGCAAAAAACATTCGCCGTTCGGATTCGGCGTAGGCTGTAGGTCCCTCAATTTGTGCTACAAATTCAAGACGCACGCCACAAATTGTAGGAGAAGTTCGGCCAAAATCGCTTAAGCGGTTATAGCGTCAATTAAGTAAGTAATAAGGAAGCTTTTACTCTATGCCCAGTTTTTTTCCGACATGTTAAACAGTAATTTTCCGTCATTCAATGGTCATTCCGTCACAAAATGGCATGAAAGCAACCCCACTTCGTCGGTGTGCCATCTACAATGCCTTAGTTTCTATTGGACGGCAAACTCGCAACTTTTGGACTTCTCAGGATGGCCATAGGCTAGAAACATTTTCGATATACAAAGAGGTCGTAGAAACTTCTATATCTACATATGTATGTACTTAGAGTTATTTATATATGCTTTTACAGCAACTGACTTTTTCATACAGCATATCTCCTGGAAATATTTGTCGTAGATCACTGGAACTTGGTAAGGAGATATATGGAGTCAATATTATACCCGTGGAGAAAACTTTTCGAGGGGCGCGATCCTTCCTATACAAGTGAAAGTTTCATACAGGCTATCGCTGGAAATATTTGAGATCGGTTACTGAAATTTTGTATGGAGATTGGTTTTAACAACACCATACTGACAGAGAAAAGTGGGAGTTAATCCAGAAAGGCGCGGCGTTTTTGGATATATGTTTTTAAAAGTGGGATGAAACCCACGGGTATAAATTAGTTTTCCATAGAAACACACTCGTGCGCCGAAAAGCGTGAACCAAAAGTAATACTTCTTTGCCGATTTCATAAATAGAAAGAGAGTTAGTGATAGTAGTCGTTAATAGTATGTAGTTGTAGTAATAAGGGTTAGTAATACTTAGTAGTAGTAAAAATAGTAGTAGAAATTAGTAAGAATAGTAGTAGTCTTTAGTAGGAGCATTAGTAAAAATAGTAGTAGGTTTAATAAAAATAGTAGTGGTAATTAGTAGCAGCATTTGAAAAAATAGTAGTCTGATTATTAGCAGCATTAGTAAAAATAGTAGTAGTTTTTAGTAGTACCATTATTAAAAAAAGGATATGAAAGTATTAAAATTGGTAGTAGTAATTAGTAGTGTATTAGTAAATATAGCAGTAGAAATTATTAAAAATAGTAGTAGGTTTTAGTAGTAATATTGTTAGTAGAAATTATTAAAAATAATAGTAGTGATTGGGAGCAGGATTGGTAAAAATAGTAGTAGTTTTTAGTAGTAGCATTAGTAAAAAAGTAGTAGAAATGAAAAATAGTAGTATTAATTAGTAGTGAAAATAGTGATAGAAATTAGCAAAAATTGTTGTAGTATTTAGCAGTAGCATTAACAAATATAGCGGTAATAATTTTTAGTATATTAGTAAAAATAGTAGTAGTAATTAGTAGTAGCATTAAAAAAATAGTTGTAGAAATTGCTAGCAGCATTAGTAAAAATAGTAGTAGAAAGTAGTAAAAATTGTAGTAGTATTTAATAGTAGGCTTAAAAATTATAGTGGTAGTAATTAGTAGCAGCATTAGTAATAAAAAGTAGTAGTAATAAATAGTAGTCGTAGTGATAGTAGGCAAAAAATATGAAAACTGTTCGTAATAATCGTTTCCATTGTGTATCATTGCAATTATTTATCGTACGTATGGCATTACCTATGGAATGTTTGCATAACTGTGACCTTCTGACCTTCTGTCATACCCATATGGCTTTGCTTGTGCAAAATACGTACAGTGTAATAAGCCTTTTAGTCAACAAAGTTGTTTACTGCGAAATTCCTTGATTTCATTCAATTTAACTTCGCTTTTATTCAGTCGCGAATGCGTAGGTTTTATTATTACATAAGTAATTACATATACGACTACTATATGTATATACATACATAGATATGCAAATAACTTCGATTGTTGATGTCTACTCAGCAGAAGAATACCAGGAAATACAGCGGCAGTTAAGTAGCAAAAAATTTCGCGGGAAAAACTGCGAACACAAAAGTAGGCTACAATTCAATTGCTGCAAAATAAGTTTTGAACCTGAGCTTAATTAATGCAATTATTTAAAAAAAATGCTTACATTCATTTAATTAAGAGCGCATGATGACCTCCCTGCCTTTTTCTTTGCTTTGTATGCAAACTAATTAAATAAATAATAAATTTATTCGCATATATCTTTTATGAAATAAATATTATTCGCTTTTGTTTATTGTCTTCTTTGTTTTTTTTTTTTTGATTTTTTCTTTTTTGCATTGCTGCATTTTGCTTTTTTGCATTTGCTTTTCTTTTACTCTTTTTTGGTATCGCATAGTTTTCACTAACTAAAAACTAAATACTTGACTAAAAATAAATATTTATAAATATATAGTTTTAAAAATAAACTAAAATTTAGTCATTCTTTTGTTGATTAAAAGGAAAATTATAGTATTGATGTTAAAGTGATCAACTTTCGTTGCTTTAAATAAATAGATAAAGATGGATAGCGGAAAGGAAATAGAGAGGAAGATGATAGGAAAGCTAGATTTATTCTAGCGGCGGGTTATGCCATTATTGAATCGCTTGCGTTAGGTTTGTTTAAATTTAGTAGGGTTGAGCCAAGCCATATTGATTGTAGGCCAAATCAGAGGCAGCAGCCTGACCATTGCGGTTCCAGTCGGAGTGCACGATCTCGGCATTCAATGGGCTGCCGGTGATGTAGGCAGTGGTGATGTGTTCCTTCTTCTTGCCCAACAAGTCCTTGAAGAAAGTGGCACCAGCGAGAATCAGAGCCAAAATGGAGATGGCCAAACTCTTTAGCGAGATGAACTTGATGATGCTGAAAGCAATTTTGCAAATCACAGCTTTCTTCAGCTTCAAAATCAGGAGGAGGGGCAACAACATTTTCTTCATTTTCTTGCTGCGTGATTCTGCAAAGTAAAAGTAGATAAATGTTAAAAAAAAAATATTGTTAAATTTTCTAACGCAGGCGAAATAAGTTTTGAGGTGAATACGAAAATGTCCAACACATATTAACGAAAGTTTGCAGACAACAAATGACCAAAACATTGATGTGCGCCTACAACTGTGCTATAAACTTTTTCCATAATGCGCTCTAGCAAACTTTTGCACACCAATCGTGGTGGTGTGGTGTGAAGAGTAGTGTTGCCATCGGAGTGAAAATGAACTAAGAGTGTGGAATTTTTCTTATGAAAACAGTTGAAACGTAAATAACTGTCTTCTTATAAAAAACTTGATTTTCTATGAATCCAGAATTTTATTTCAATAAATTCAGGGGTGATCTGTATTGCGTTTCTGTAATTCATCTCAATGTTCAAAATTGTAATAGTAGATTTGACGTCATAATTACGCCACTCTCTCTTAATGTCATGGTTTGATAAAAAACCTAAACTTGTTTCTTAGGAGGAATTCGTTACAGCGTTTCGTAATTGCATTACTTGTCTAACTAAGGCTGAATGAAGCGTTGACATCCTAACTGATTTCTACCTTAAGCTGTAAAGGTTCGAACTCCATCTATGGATCAGAAGGTATATGTCTGTGTCTTTTAGCCAACCAGATTAACGTAACCTAACCTAAGGCTGATGAATTTAATTGATCACTAACAATTTATCAATAAATTATTTGAAAGAGTCATATTGTTTATGCACTCAAATAAAGTCATCTGGATTGAACAACTATAGAAATAAGAAAGAAAGGCGGTGAAGATTACTTTGGAAAAAGCATATTTTATTTTATTTAAATATGCATTTATTTCCTTTGATCCAGGAATGAGCTTTTGTGAGTGCACTTTCTAAGATTTGAGCTAATTCAAATTTCAAAAAAAAATGTATACTAATTATATAATCTAAACAAATTAATAAGTGAGGAGTTTTCTCTTTGGAGACTCGCCAAAAAATATTTTTATTCATTGATGTGAAATTCTAAACACCGGAATTAACCAAATCCTCTTTTACAAGATGCACCGAGATTTCTATAAAATTTACACTCAAACTTAGTATATACATTTCCCACAGAAAATAACCGATTCTTTGAACTTAAAGCGTGGCTTTCATTAGGTGAAATTTTTAACGTAAAATATGACACGACATGCCAACATATTGACATTTTATAATTTTGGAATGAAGTCCCATCAAAATGTGTTAAAATTTTTTCTATTTTCATTCGTTTGACTTTAAATTTTACTTAATGGCAACCAATTATAAGGCGCAACTTCCAAGAACTTCCCAAACATTTTCAATTGACAACCACTACTAAAGAATATCATAAATTTTATGAGAAACTACCACCTTTTTTTTTGTTGGTTTCTCTACCTAAATTTCTTAAACTTCAAATGTGATTAAATAATTAGCATTTTTCAAATACTCAAAAATGCAGATGCAAACATTTTAATTTTAAAAAATATTAGTAAATTTTAATTTAAAAAAATCTGACATCGAAAATTCAGCCTCAACAAAGAAGATGCAATTATTAAAAACTTCACAGTTCCTAATTCAATACATTATTTAAATTTTAGAGCTTTGTATCTAGATTAAAATTCGAAAATATAAATGACATTAGCTATGCTGCAACGCGTATAAAATTTTGGAAACGAAAACATTAACCATATTTTACTTCAGTGTCACTCAAAAAGTAATATTTGGCAATATCGCATTCAATATGTGGGGGGGGGGCTTTTTTTTGGTAAAAAACTTGCGAACTGGCAACCCTGTTCGAAAGTTACCAGCAGAAACAAATATATGCGAGTGAAAGTGCCTACCGTTATCTAACTCTGCCAAAATGTATGCAAGTAAATTATGTTCGAGTTAACCAAAAGAACAAAGTTGGCTATAAGTTAACTGCGGTAGAAAGTTTTGAAATGTGGCGTAAACAGTTGTGGCTAAATGCGTGGCTTTGCAAGCAGTTAACAGTTTGCCACTTTATGAGTAGTATTAGTGTCAAGTGAGAAGTTCAGATTGCGTTGCCAACTGGCGAGTATGGATAAAAACTGCGAGTGTTTAAGGGTAGCTAATGGAGCTCAATTTATGAAAAGTGTGGACGCTGCGAAGCGCGGTGAGTTAAATATTGGAAGTGTGGAAAAGTTAGCCCCGTTATATATATAACACATACATACATACATATGTTGATGTGTAGTTAAAATAGAGTTGAAAGTTTTTGGATTTTTTTTAGAATTTTACAAAAATGCTGTGTATTAGTCGAAAATTAGCTAACAAGCTTATTTGGTTATAGAATTTATGGCATTTGGGAATTAAAAACTTTATTTTACGCTCTTTTTCACAGTCAACTGAACTGCAAGCCCACCTTAACTTTGGTAAATTTTGAACAACTATAATATAGTTTCGTTGCTACTTAGTTGAGTATATGGAAAAACTTTATTGCCGCAAAATGTTGAAAGTTATCGAGCTGCGTGAGGCTTTGATATTTTGTGCTATGCAGAGTTTTGAGTACTCTTGAATTCTGTTGTGTTATTTTGTTATTCTCAACCGTTGCTGCTTAGGTTATAATACATATTTAGCATTTTATGCGGTTTAAGTAACTGCCTTTTGCCAAACGTTGTTTCTTAGCAGCAAAGTTTAGCAGATAAGTGCAAAAAAGTTGGAACAGCTTTCCTGGAAAATTGATAAAACTTTAAATTGCTAGTGATGGTTCACAACTGAATTTGTTGGCAGTCTTTTGAGGCTAATGAATGGGAATTACACTTTGTTGTGCATGTTTTTTAGTTCGGTGAAGAAGAATGGTTCATAAAAATTAATGCAGGCTAATTTGAGTAGTAGATATGGATTTAGTGAACTTTTGCTTTCTAATATTTAATAAAATTTTTATTATTAGTAGTATTAGAAATGACGTAAACATTGAAATAGTAAACTATTTTAAACTTTAGAAATATGCTATGCTTAATCATTTTTTTTTTTCTAAACTATTTTGAAAGTAAAAAAAATGAGTACAATTTTTTTTAGTTATAGTTTAGACATTAAGCATCGAAAAGTAACTATTTTGAAAGTTAACGAAATTTAGATTTATTCGTAAAGTCGATTTATTCAAAGTAAATCTTAGAAATTGTGCGTCAAAAATTAGATTTATGTTTTTTTAGAAACTAAAAATGTTTGTTATTGTTAGAATTGAGCACAATTTTTATTTTTTAGCCAATCAAAGTGAAATAAGCCGTCATATTTTATTCGTAACTTAGTGTTTTAATAAAAAGATGCAAACGAAAAAAAATATTAATATTAAACTTGAGATGAAGAAAAAAAATGTGTGTTCTTAATTTAGAAATAATTTTTCAACAGCTAACAATTTAAGTTCTTGAATAAAAAAAGGAAATGTAAAGAAAAATAATTACTGCATACTTTTTTTCTGGACCATATTGAAACAATTGATTGAAACAATTGATTTTATTTTAAAAAATGTTAATAATTGTTCTTTTATAATTATTTTATATTTAAAATTAACATACAAATTTTTTGTTGAAAAATAAAAAAAAAATATTTAGTTGAGGTAAAATGCGCACACTTAGTTTAAAAAAAAGTTAAATAACACAAATTTTTTAAGTTTGTACAGTTTAAAAATTAGTTTTTTTTTAATGCAATGCTTCGATTTCTTTTTTGAACTAAACTGCAAGTATTTACAATACAATCTTACTTTTTCAAGTATAATAAGCATTAAAGAATTTCCAAATGAAAAAAGGGGATAGTCGATTATTTAGCTATCTTCGAGGCATATTCATTTGGCACGTTTTAAAATTTCTAAACATTTTAAAATACATAAAGCATTACAGAAGTCTTAAACTGGCTAAACTCACATTGAAGACCTACTAATTACTTATTTGAAAATGTTTAGAAAATATGCAATTTTAAAAATATTTGAACATGAAATTCTAAAAAACCAAAAAGCCATGCGTATTTTTAGCTTCTACCACATATTAATCAACATTTTTTTTATGACCAAAGTTATGCTCGGTATGTGGAGAGTAATCTAGTTAAAAATTAATAAATTAATGTAATAAATCATGTCAAAAATGTAAAGAATTGAATAATTGTAGTTTCCTTTTAAGTAAATAGAGGTTGGGGTTAGCAAACAACTTTTCGCGAAACAACACTACATTTATACCCATATACCCGCATTAAACCCACGAAAGATTGATTTCGGAGCTCATAAATATGCAGACCAACAAATCACGCTTTAAGCTCACACCCAGCCACATCATTATTTTCCCCCCAAACCCACCACAGCAGCACTAACCGCATCAAAGATATGAAGGTGTGAAAGGGAGCCAATCCCAAACTACTTTGAGGCAAACAAACAATACACTCGCTTGTAGTAGGAGTAGTAATATGGGAAAAACCCAACAAGTGTTGGGAAAATTAAACGAATTGTTGTCAGAAATTAAATAGCAAAAGTTGGCGCGGTCTCGCATGTTTAGAAACCGCATGCAAATGGTAGATGGATGCGCGTGTGAAAAGAATTTGCATTTTTTGTCCTTAGTTATATATTTATGTAATGTCAAACGTTTTTTTTTTTTTTTTGGTATTCGTTAGCTTTTATAGAACAGTTATAGAAAAATAATTAGCTCCGAACTACAGATTTCGGTACTGCTTACGATGTGGGCTGTGTGTTTCCTGCTCCCACGCTAAATTATGAAATTTATTGAATGAATTATTACGAATATTACGTTGGAAATTTTTTTTTGAAATATCTATTTACTTTTGAGTGCTAAAAGTTTTGCTATTAAGTTCTCTTGCTATACTCAATCCTATTCTTCACTTCCTAATTTCTTAAAGATGAAACTGATATAAAATAATGGTATATATGTGCTTGCATCGAGAACCACCATTTTTATTTCGATTTTATGAAAAATTTACCTTTTTACTCTCGGTCGTCAATACCTATTGAAAAATGGAGACAAAACATCTCATTACTCGCGGAGCTTCTGGCGTAGCAATAGAAAAATGAAGTTTTGAATTCGACGAATATAGTTGTGAAAAAAATTAAAAAAAAAAAAAAAAAAATATTGCATTAAAATTTCACAAGAAATATTTTCGTAAAACTGTGGAAAGCGTCCGAAAATTTCACGAGACTGAACAATTTTTGCTTCGTAAGACAAGCCAAATGAAACAGCAGATTTGCTGTGAGATCGGGAACTTGTAACGTCTCCTATTTTTGCTATTCTTGCGTGAATTCTAAACTTGTAAAATTTTTGACCGAATTATTAACTTTACATTTGAATAAATAGCTTGGAAATGACCTAATAAATTACAACAAACAAATAAGTGCTATGAAAGTGGTGAGTTAATTTTGGCAGCAAATTTAAAATATCTTATTTTCCAATGTTCAAATTACTTCGCATAAATCAAATGCGTACACACTTGCCATTCCTAATTTGTATTGACAGCTCTGTAGCCAGAGGGTTGTTTAGTTCTTTGATCAAAGAAAAAAATGTGCAATATTGTGTAGGTTTTTAATACATATATTTAAATTTTGTTTGTGATAATATCCTTTTTTAAATTTATTATCATGATTATCAGTACAGCTTCTATAGGCAGTAAAAATCAAGGAACAGTTGTTGAGTGAAATGCGAATATTTCAAAATGTGGGGTACACATTTTTTGATTATTATCGATAAAATTTAGAGCCGACGCTATTTGCTCGTAATTTTGTTTTTGACTTATGATAAAATACCTCATTTCAGCTTCATTTATTGACATATTTTACAAAGCGAAATTACCTAATTTCATTGCAATTCGCTCATTAATTCAGAACGAGCCATAAATTACGTTAGTGTGTCCGGACTTTATCTGGTTTAAGTGAATTTTTTGAATCCTCACCTTTGTCGGCCACATGAATTGACGCATTGAAAAATCCGTTTCGAAAAAAAATGAATTGTAAATAGTTTTCCACGCATGTATACATATGTTTTATTTTATGCACAGTCTGATGAATGGATTTATGTAAATAAATACTTACGTACTGCCAAATCGTCCGGCAGAGTTACAGAGAAATGGCTAATCCAAATGAAAAAAAAAAAATTAAAAAATAGCGACGCAATGGTTCTCGAATGCCATGTTCTTTACTCAGCTCCGTAAGCTGTTGTAGTTTTTGTGACCATTTGTATTTGCAGAAAAAAAACAAAACTCACACATACCTGCACACACAATTTGCTATAGCAAGCTATGCAGGTGAATGCCATTTTTGCAGCAATAAATTCCCTACAAGACATTGCTGAGCAGTTTAGGCAAAAATTCTAACATATTTACAATTTTTTTCACTCGTCTCTAATACAGGCGTAGTTCTAAAATAATTTTGTTTTTGTAATTTATTAATGAAGACAACAATGAGTAGTTTGATGGTGAGTGCTGAGGAGATTGTGATGAAAACAATGAGCAGTTTAGTTGCCAGTGCTAAGTAAATTATAAGCATCCAAATGATGAGTAGCCTTGTTATACGGAGCCAATATGAAATTGTGTTAGTAGGAAAGAGATGAAATATCACCAAGATTATTACTCATTTGTTTCCCATGGCCTGCACAAAACTGACTACTTTACTGACCACTTTTGTAATCAGACATAACGATAATATGAGCACTTTCATGACACTCACTGTCCTACAGGATTGCATATTAATCACACTCACTTCATATACATATGTATGTATTGTATGTACCTCGCCAAGAGACATCAACATAAGGCCCAGCCTATCATATCAATGCCAACAATATGGAGTAGACAGAATATTATCCAGTATTTATGTACATATGTATGTGCTCAGTTATTGCGTTCATTCTATGCAAAATACATACATTCATCTGTATGTAGGTATCTGGTCGTGTAATTGGCATTCGGGACTGCAGTAACGTCAAGCGGCGCATGCAAGTGTATAAGGCCGTAATTACCGTTACTATTATAACTCAATTAAGGTGATGTCGAAGTTCAGCTCATACATACATACATATGTACATACATAGATAGAAGCTACTATTAAAAAGTATTGTATTGAAAAAATGGTGCCACATTGGCGAATGAACTCGTTTGCTGCAAATTGTGATGTTTCAGTTGCAACTAGACGTCATTTATGTATGTATGTATGTACATATAGCGGTTCTAGGAATTGATTTTTATTCGTTCTACTACTACATATCAATGTGTCGCAATAATAACGGACTTCGTGTGTTTATAGGCATTGAGTTATGCTTGTGGTTGAAAGGGGAATTTCACTTAAGAATCTTAAATTTCCATGGTATTTTGATGGGCTGTCGGTTGGGTTGTTGGAAAGAAATTGTTCAAGGGTAAGAAGGGTTGCTGGCCAAATTGTGGGACAGCTGAATTAATTTTAAAGGAAATCAGAAGTTATTGTTTGAAAATTTTTAGTAAAAATTTTAAGAATACTGTAAGTAAATTTTAAGTTAATCAAATACAACTTGGTTCCCATTGGTAGAGTGGGCTTTTGGTGTTCTTTTAAACGGAATATTTCAAAATTATGAAATTTGTAATCCAATAATAAGAAGAGATATTTTTTGAAGTTGAGTAATAATTGTTATTTTAAACGAATTCTCTCATACAAAGTGAAAGTAAGTACATTTAGAAGTTTTCAAATATTTGTGTGTTTACAACAAAAAAATAATAATAATAAATTTAAAAAAAAAAAATTTAAAAATTCAGTGCGTAATTTAAAACATTTTTGAAGTTTTGCAATTTTTATTGCAATATTTTAGAATATATGTTAGAACTGACATTGTAAACAAACTCATAATAAAAAAATATTTTGGGAAAAAATGAAAAATAAAAAAATAAAAAAAAATTAAATTATCCTGCCTATTCAAAATTAAAAAAGAAGTAAATTTTCTGCGTGATTTGGATTTGGAAATATAATTATTATCATTATGGTAACTAATTATTATTATTATAAAAAAATATAAATTTTATAAAATTAAAAAAAAAAAATTATAAAATTATCGCATTAAAAAAACTACTAAAGAAATTGAATTGGACAAAAGCTCAATCTACAACACAAATACCGAAAAATAAATAAGTTAGAAAAATAGAATTTGACTTCAGGATTAGAAAACAAATAAACTAAAGGTAATGCAAAGTAACACAACAAAAAAAACTCATTAATTTTTAAACTAGTTTTTTCAAAATAAACATTTGAGCTAAAAAATTTAAACTACTTTGCATGACATTTTTTGTTTATTTACGGTGGCAGTTATTATAAAGTTTTAAAAATATATTTTTGCGATTGTTGTAAAAATGTAGAAATATTAAGTTTAAAAACAATTATTGAAGACATAAATCTCGAGACTAATATAGGAAAATTAAACAAAAAATCTGAAGAATATTTGAGAATTAAAAATTTGATAAATATTGCAAAAGTAATCAACGAAAAATTGTAGTATAAAAATGCAAGGGTATTATAATAGTTTTTAATAAATACGCTTTAAAAATTTTAGATGCGAAATAAGCAATAATTAAAAAATAATCAAATAGTTTGTCATCAATGACAGCAAATGGAATAAAATCATAGTGAAAATCAAAACTTACTAATCAAAGTACAAAAAATGATAAGGATTTTTTTTATTAACAGCACAGAAAACTCCCAAAGAAATTAATTTTAGACAAAACAAATGCAGGAAAATCAGAACTTGAATACTTTACACGCCAAAATAGTTTCAAAAAAGAAAATAACTTAAATGTAGCTAAAGGTTAATGAAAAAAAAAATTTCGGATAAACTCGGCAATTTACGAAATGCTGAGTTTATTCTCGTAAGGTATTTAACCTGTATGTTTTAGTTAGGTGCACTGAGTAAAGGAGTTTCACAATTGCTCCAAATTGTGCGAATAGTAAATTTTTTTTAATTAGAAAAGGTAGTGTTCCTAAAAATTTCTCTTCATTTTTTTTTGGATTGCCAACTAAGCTCCTGATAAAGAATTTGACCCATGTGAAAACTAAGCTCTCTAAAATTAGGTATCAATCTTATATTTTTCATGCAGTATGAAAAAATAATTTTCACTGTATATTTTCATTTGCAATGACAAATCGCCATATTGCTTCTTTTCGCCCGGTTTTCTTTTTTTTTCGAAACAGTAAACTATGAAACTGTTGTAAGAATTTTCTTAAGTTCTTAAAAATTTTCTTAGCTTCGTTTTCATTTTCACTCAGTTCTTAAACAACGCACTTTTCTTGTAATTGTTTTCGTGAATTTGTGTTTTTTTGTTTTTTTGTTTTTTGGTTATTATCGTTATTTTTCTTCTTACCCTCCATGGCACGGCCGGCATATTCATTCTCGGAGTCCTCATATTCATCGGCGGAGAGATTAAAGTTCAATTCGTGTGTGGCCAGATAACGTTCGACGCGTTCATCAACCGATTCAATGCTCTTGGCTGAGACACCAAATGAGCGGCCAGTTTCCGTACGTTCCACATGTAAACCAGCGAACAGTGGCAACGACTCGGCGCTATCGATTCTATCGATCAAACCGATAACATCCTTTTCGCTGTTATCCAGCTGTTGTTGTGAGGGTAGAGCGGCAACGCTGCAGATGAAGGAGGCAACGAGTACAACACAAACGAATTTCGAACACATTTTCGTAGTTTTTCTGATTTTGTTTTTTGTTTTTTTTTGGTTGGTTGGTTTGTTTTTGAATTGCTAAATTCTTATATTTGTTGCTAATTATAATTAATCGGTTTGATTGTGGGTTCAGCACACACTGCACACACCGTTTGAAGGTTGAAATTGTTTTGTGATTGATTAAGTGCCAAGCACGACTATTTATACGACGAGGTGGATCTAACGAATCGATTTAGCAGCGAATTAAATTCGAAAAGGTATCGAGTTGGAGGTGTACGTAATGTTGAAGTGTCGTCGACGTGCGACTTGGGTAATGCGTTTAGCCGAAAAAGATTCAACTTTTTCCAATACCTATTTTGTCTACTAGAAATCGGAAGGCAAGAAAAATATATGCAAATGCCAAACAAAACGCAACAACAACAACGCGGACATGCGTTAGCCTCAGGAAAGTGTTGAAAGTGGAGAGGGGGGGGGGGGGGGTGAGGGGTGGCGTATTGGTGAAATATCAATTACGCGCGGTTGCATTACAAATAATCAAAATGCAAATCGCCACCAGCACCAATAGCAATGTAAATTGTTATTGTTTCTATTTACGCAAACGCTACGCAATCCATTGCTTGATTTAATTTTTGGACTCACAGTCCGTTGCTTCTCTTCAATTTTTTTTTGTTCAACGTACATTTCCAAAGCAAAACAATTTCTTGCCCATAACTGCCAGCAGCGAATACAAAAACAAAAAAAAAAAAAACCAAAAAAAGAAGAAGAAGAAGTAAAGTAACGAATAAATTTTTGTTGGCTTCGCATGCCAAATTCAGTGTCTGCATTGACTTCTTTTCCTTTCTTTGGCTGCCACTTTCGGTGACACTTGTCACGCTTCTAGCTGATTTTGATTTTGTTGAATGCTCTCGCCCTTGTTTTTGTTGTTACACCTGCCTCAAACGAAAGGGAAGTCGCCAGCACATCGCGTTTAGCTAGCCATGGCAGTGACAACGGTTAAACACACAACAACAACAACCAGTTAGAAAAACTAAACTAATTGTAAGTGTGTAGCAAAACAAAAAAAAAAAATTGGAAAAAATCGAAATACTATATTTTCGTAGCAAATGTCCTATTTCAGTGTAATTGTTGTTGTATTTAATTAACATTAATATGCATGCTGCGTGCCTCCTCGTATGTATGTCACATGTACACACATACACTCACACACATACAAGCGCATGTACGTGATTTTATTCAATTATGATTGCAAGCCATTGGCACTTTGCGTCGCCACACCCCAGCACGACGCGACTCGCTGCTTGTTCCAAATTCTTTTTCATAAATTTGTGCGCCGTCGCCGCCAGTCGTCATATCTACATACATATGTACAAAGAAACACATACACAGTTACTCAAGTTCGAATCTGAATTAATTTCTTCATTCGTTGTTGCATATGAAAGTCCAAAAGCTTATTAATATTTTATCAATGTAACTTGTCTTAGGTAAATAGTTATACGACTCGAGTATGCAGTTAACGTCGAAATGTTTCTATTAGCCGTTGTTAAGCGGTATTTGCAAACTATGCCTTGAAGTAAAAGAAAAAAAAGTTTTTGCTTGCCCCTCGCCCCTAAGGCAACACACATCTTATCTCGCACACTCTCGCCGTCACTTTAGGTAATTGACATTCTGTCGCGTTTAGCTGAATGAGATTTTTTGTCTGCCCATCGAACGTGACTCAATGGCCTAGATTCTTTTCATTTACTGGCATTCGACAGCTTTCGATTTCAATGTAATTTCTTTTTCGTTTGCCTCTGTATCCTTTGTTTTTCGAAATAATAGGTATTTACTACCTTGGCCGAAATGAAACTTACTTAAATGCTCGACGATTCTCTTATCCGAGTTAATAGAAACGAGCATGCAACTAGATACTAATATTGTAAATTTCTGAATTGGAAATTCTGAACTTGAATAATAACTTTCTGAATTTGCAATAGAAATTTTGAATTTCAATTGTAATTTTCTGAATTTGAAATGAATGTTCTGAATTTGGCATACAAATTTTAAACTTGAATTGTAGCTTTCGGAATTTGAATTGCAACTTTCTGAACTAGCACAGAAAAAGGTGTAGAAAATCTCTATGCGGGTCAAAATGAATACGAAAAGGTGCCGGAGATAGTATTAACGGTAGATAACGATAGCAAGTAAAGAGGAAAGAGTCTAAGTTCGGACGGAGCCGAATCTTTAAATACACGGTGCATTTTTTATTTCAAAAAATAAAAGCAGGGATCGTCAATAACGATTTTTGTTCAAATTTCAATTCAAAAAATTGTGTGGAAAGAGAAATGCTACCAACGTACAGGTCAGCGTTTCATCGATCTAATACACTGGAAACATGGAAGGCATGTTTCTATCGCAATATAATCGATCTGGAGACAGCCATTTAACTAGGTGAATCTTTCTGTGCTGAAACTTGGTGCTGCAGACTACCATGTTTTAGGGCCTGGCAAAGCCGGTCAGTCTCAGTCGGTTGGCGGAGGATTTGTCGTGGAGGATGAACTTTACGACAGTTTCACCAAATTTCCCTTCCTTACCCACCCTAGCATTGAAGTCGAAAATAACAATTCTGATATCGTGACCGGGGCAGCTCGCAAATGCTTTCTAGGCGCTCAGCGTAAGTGATCCTTGATCACATCGTCCTTCTCCTCTGTCGAGGCGTGGGCACAAATCAGCGCGATGTTAAAGAATCTCGCTTTGGTGCGAATCGTGGTGAGACGTTCGCCCATCGTAGTGAACGACATTACTTGGCGACGAAGTCTCTTTTTCACCATAATCCAACACCGAACTTGCGCTCCTACACATGTCAGCCGTAGTAGACATCGCAAGGTCCAACGGCTTTCTTACGCCGCCCCATCCATTTCATTTCTTAGGTGGTGGAGATGTCTGCCTTTACTCTTACGAGGACATCAACCAGCTGGGAAGGGGCACCTTCCACACTAACGAAGTGTACGGACGTTCCAGGTGCGTGCCTTCAAATCATAGTTCTTAATACATTGCGTGTGGTTATAATCATAAAAAGGAAGATCTCGTACGAGGCTTGTTGAAATTTTTTCTTGTACTAAATATACTATATTCATTTAAATTTGTTAATAGCTAGCCTCCATATCCGATTAAAGTATTCTTTATAGTAAATGGCAGCCCTGTAGTTATTAAAACCAAGTAGAACTGCGTTTCCAACGGTGTTCTTGGTTGCGTCAAAAAAACGGCGAGAAAATTTATTTTAGCATTTTAATGTATAGATTTCACAGTGGTTTTATTTGCTGTACTGTCTATTTACTATTTCATTATTTATATGATTCGGTTTTCTTTTTAAAAGGACTTTTGCTGAGGAGACTCCTACTGAAATTTTCTGTCGAATAATTCTCTAGAACATTTGAACTCTCGAGCAATCTCTTGGACCTCTTAGTTTAGCAAATCGATCAGTTCGTGAAGAAGATTAATGGGGTCACTTCTTCTAAAAATAAACAAACATCACGAGTTAGAATCATTTAGTTGCCGGAAAATGACCGTGAAAGTGTTTTACAGTGTCATTTGAGTGAAAAGGACTATAAATGCCCCAAAGAAAAAGCGCTGAAGTTTTCTGCTTTCCCTTATGCTAAAAAAGTGCATATTTTTAAGGGTACATGAAAGAGGAGTGTGAGCTAATTTTCTCGTGAATGGCGACTCTTTAGAAGAATATAAACCTCCCTGCTGTGGAAAAATATAGCAAACTATGCAAACATACAACCCAACAAATTGAATAATTATGTGATACGTCTGCAGACATTTATATAAACTAAATGATGAGGCTTTTCGAATACTCGACAATTTTACAGTTTGCAGTTTATGTTACCAAACTTAGAGAGTGACAGTTTTTTATATTGTACATGCGTACGTATTATACATACGAAGCAAACTACATATAGGCAATAAAGTCGTTTTTTATACATCCATAAGTATTCCTCACATTGCCAACCTACAAAAAATACCTACAAAAAATACCTACAAAATATGCGCAAATGCAACAGTGTAAACACATCCATTGGTATACAAATAATTGTAGGTTAATATATAGCTACCCTGTCGAAAACAGATTTACTTTAAAATTTAAATTTAAAAATAACTTTTTTCCAAACTGTCTTAAATATAGTCTAATTACCCATCACTTTCAAATCTGTTCGCTTTCAGTTACTTAAAAATATGTACAGTGTATACAATCATTATTTTTTCGTTAAAAACAAAAATATATTTCAGTTTCAATTCAGGACATAAATAAAAAATAATTACACCACTATTTCGAGCGTCAATTATCGATAGTATTTTCGTTAGTCTTGTATTTTTTTTTTTGGGGTATCACTTCGTTCACAATTTTGTATTGGTTAAAACTGTTAAGGGCGAACATTATGTATCTTGCTCAAAAGATAATCAATGCTCTTTTAAAAACATAAAACTTGTAGGGATTGGCTGAAAACATGGTCAGTTATAGCTGAACAAAATGAAAGTGTTTTTTGAAATTTAATTTTTAAGTATTTTTTTAGAGTTATTACCATTTTTGAAGTAAAACTTCTTTAGCGGCAGTGATTTTTTACATCGCGTCACGCAAGTCGCGTCACTAAGTAACGACATGACGCTTCTATGAAAAAACAAACATACATACATATATTGATTGGAACCATTAGAAGACAAGTTCTAGACCGTTTCGACACAATTTACGCACTAGATATTTCAGGATAATCTCAGGCCATGTCAGTAGTTCGGGACTGGCTCACCACTACAAATACTACTACTACTACTACTTAACCTCTAATTACTAGTACTACTACTGCTCCTACAACTTCTACTACTACTGCCAACTATCACTACTAATAACTACGACTACTACTCCTAATTGCTACTACAATTTTCACTACTTTCTACCACCATTTTTACTAATGCTTCAACTAATTACTATTACTAATTTTACTAATTTCTACTACTATTTTTTACTAATTTCTACTACTATTTTTACAAATTTCTGCTACTTTTTTTTTAATGCTACTACTAATTACTACTACTATTTTACATATTTTTAATACTGTTTCCCTAATGGTACCACAAAAGACGACTCATATTTTTTAAAAATTTATAATACTATTTTTACTAATGCTACTGCTATTTACCACTTTTTTATACTAATTTCTACTACTTTTTGTACTAATTTCTACTACTACAGGTGTTTTATAAAATTCTCTCCTGTATTTAAGTCTATATCTCTTTGTTTTTTATCTGAGTTGTTTTTTTTTTAACATAAAGTTAAGAAATTAAAAAAATTCGCAATAGGTGTGAAAATTGTTTTAAACCCTATAATTAAAAATTTAACATCAACGTTAAAAATTGCTCAGTTCTAGCTGGTCAAATGAAGGTGTTTTCTTTTTTTAATTTTGATTTTAAAAGTGTTTTTTAGAATCTTTCCCATTTTTTGAATTATTTTTTAAGATAAAATTAAGAAACTTAAAAAAAAGTCTAAAGTTTTTTCACAACTTTTGCGATTGGTTTTTAAATATTTTAAAGTTAAATAATGGTTTTAAAGCTTTTGCAGAATTTTTTTTTAAACTGTCTGCTTTTTTTCCGGCAAGGTAGCTACGCTCATTGGAAGCTATGCAAATAGCCATTTGTGTGGTTGTCGAAAAGAAAGTATTTGTTGTTGGCAGAGTTAATGGAAAACTAAGCTGAACGACCACATGAGCTTAGAGTACTACTACTTGATTGTAACGTAAAAATGAAGTAAAGCTACAAAGTCAGAATTTGTATGTGCAACGAATTGCAAATTACTTATGTGGACTGGTTGTTGGGTTGGGTTGGGTTGGGTCAAAGTACGACCAAGTTGATAAGAAGATGATAATCTTGTTATGCTAATTCGTTCATTGCATTTAGATAGAATAGGTGATTTTAACGAGTTTTAGTTGATTGTGGCTGAGATTAACTAAGGTAGGCTTTGCCCTGTTTTATAATTGGCTTTCTTCTGTCTTAAACAGAATTGCAATGTCATGTTTTGAAAGCCTTCACAGAATGTTCTTAGAAAAAAGTTAGTTTCCTGGTATTTTTTGCTTAGGCTTTTTTTTGTTGCATTTTTCTGCGATTTTTAGTTTTACTGAAAATTGTTAAATTAAAATAATGCAATGCAATTTTAAGAAGTGTCTATTTGGTTTCTACGACTATCTTTGTAGGCTTAGGGTGATCATAGAATTACATATTATCAAAACCTTTTCTTTCTAGCAAGTACGTTTACCTTTTAGGTTTGATAAAAATTCGGGAATGATATTTTGGTTCTTCCATCCAGTCAATGATATTTTGGGTTTTCAATCATAAGCAATTGTGTTTAGATTTCATATTTTAAGGCCTTATTATAAAAAAAATATATATGTTTAAAATATTATGTGAAGTGCTATTTTCATACAAATTTTCGATTAAAATCTTCCCTACTTTTTTTTTTAAGAATTTGGTTGTAACTTTTGATATGAGTACAGCCTAATCTAAAAGTACTTGGTTTCGGAAATACGGGGTTCCTTAAAAAAAGTAAAACTTTTTGAGATGTTATTTTATAAAATACAATTAGTTTTACAGAAAAGTAATTTCGGCAAAAATTGAAATGCTAGATTTCTTTGCATCTCTTTTCTTTCCTTCTTTCATAAAATATGTGGTAAAATTTTCTTTTAATTAAGTGACCGGACTCGGTGTTACATTTTAAAATATGCTGCTTTTTAGATTGGAATGACTAGTTTACGAATTTCAACTAAAATATTCATACTGAAAGTGAAATTCTGTCTGCATAGTTAATTCCATTGGTTTTTATTTGTATAAGTTGTATTAAAAAACACAATTCTAAAATGTTTTTCCGATTCTTTTTTAGTTTTATTTCCTGCTTAAAAAATAACAGTTATTTGTTCAGTTTCAGTTTTTGCTTGGAAAATAATAGTTTTTACTTAGTTTTTTTTTTTTTGGTTGAGAAAATAAAGGTTATATTTAGAGTTTTTTGTGCTCAGCTTCCATTCGGTCTTTGGGTAAATTTCATCCGAATTTCAACTTTAATTGCTTGGAGTTCGCTCAAAATTTGGTCCAATGGACTGGGGAGTTTGTCTTATAGGACAAATCGTTTTCTGATTTTTTTTGAAAAGATCGCCTAAATATTTGTCCCTATCGCTTTCTTAAAAAAGTGCTTAATTTTTATGAGTTGGTCATATTGTTTTTACCATTAGCATTCCTGCAATTTTATTACCTACCCTTCAGAACAAATACAGTTCCGTTGTTATATAAATATTTTGAAAAATAATGGCTTTCTTACTTTTCGACTAATATCCAATTGATGATCCAGATCCTTTCAGAAGGGTTTATAAAGGGGGAAATATTTAAAAGTTTCGTTTTCTTAATTTTGTGTTATGCTACTAAAATAACCAAAATGCCACATTTTCACACGTTTTAGTGTCTTTTAGTGGGTAAGTATGGTTGTTTTGAAAATACGATTTTCACATTTTTTTTGTAAATATTCAAAGTTTTTCAATCGCGTGAATTAAATTCGTTCATAAATTTACAGTCAAAATGACTGCAGAACAAATAAGAAAAAGTTCATGAACGTTTCATTAAATATAATATTTCAGGCAGAGAAAAATATTTCAGTTCAGAAATATTTCTTTTTCCAAAGTCGTTTTCGTATTATTTATTTTTAATAATTTGACCAAAAGCTCTACGCATTTTAAAACGTTGCTAGTTTTGGCTTTTAATTTTCGTTGTTTTTTTTTTTAAATACTTACCACCACTTCTTATTCATATCAGAAATTATATTTTACTTTGAAGAAGGTGGTAATTGTGGTCAAGCATGTCTCTTGAAAATACATATACTAAAATTGTTTTTCATAAGAATTTAATTTAATTATTTAACTTAAACAAAAACTCTAACATAGCCCCGCTCTCACTCTCTCTCACTTACAACCCCTATAACAATAAACTAAGTTCTGCTAAACTGCCATTTCAAACTAGTATTGCCATTTTTTCATTGTATAAAGTTATTTAAATTGACATTTTTAAGAGGTGGCACCCCCTTCTAAATAAGCTTCCAGAATACATTTTCCACTAATCTTTCTCGCTTGTCACCAGAGTGAAAGAATTTCAATTAACATACCAACTAAAGTGAATAAACGTTCCTTATAAGGTGGCAACACTCTTCAAAAATGTTTAATGGGCCATATTTCAGTAAGCTTTAAGTCATTTATTTAAAATAATTTTTATACACAGTTGGCAACATTATTTAAACACATTTCCATAACTAAGTTTCGCGAGCCATTTTCCTTTGAATTCTACGCCGTTATAATCTTGCAGCTTTATAATTTAACTTAAAATCCATTTATTATCTGGTGGCAACCTACACGTTACTCAATCCTTTCGCGGTTAATAGTTTTTGGCATGTCTTTTCCGCGGGTCACTTGTAATATCTTCGCACCCACTGAAGATATTCACCTCGGGATTGCAGCAAAATTATTGAAATCAATAATTGAATTAATTGTTGAACGTATTAATGCGGATATAGCCGTTAGGTCCTATTTATAACCCAAAGGTCCTATTTATAATCCAGACCGGGAAATCCTGACTTAATAAACGGCTTCATTTGTCTTAGTTTAGTTTCATCGCCACTTTTTGCGGAGCAATTTAAGCAACGTATGAGCTTTTCAGATCACACCAGTCATTGTGTACCTAAATACAGGATGGGAGTATAAAGGATCCCGTGAAAATAAACCATCTATTTTGGAAGCCTCTATTTGACCCTGAATAAGCAAAGCAGGAACTTACAGTAAACAGCAAAACGTGCATTTCGAGTATGTGAACGGACGATTATAAGCGCAAAGGTTGGACCCATATGTGTACATATATGTTGAGTCAACTAATTTTTGCATCATGTCTGATGTGAATGTATTATCAAAAATATTCCTTGGAATCCAAATTTCTACGACGCAAATTTACACACCACAGGTGGTATTTCTTTTCGAGAAAATCTGAATCAATATCCGCCATTTGCTATTTAATAGTCACAATGTTCAGTTTTTGCAAATCGGGATTCCTCGTCTGAACTTTGGCCGGCGTCTTGTTCCTCATAATCTGGATCGCTTCCATACTCTCCGTTATCGCTCCTTTTCTACTTTTTGATTTTTTACACTTTACTTGCAATTATCAAAAAAAATGGTTTCACTCCTCAAAACTAAGCCGTTCGCATAAGACGGCACTCACCGAATGAACGGAAAACTGACGAGATATGCCGTTTCTTCTTCTATGAATCAAAACATGTTCAAGTTCGAATAAAATAACTATAACTTCGTTAGATTTGAATGCCGTCATATCCCTATGTTTTTACACAAATTTGACGGCGTTGCGCGGTTTGACCGCGAAAGGGTTAAAAAAGCTACTTAGTTGAAACCGCATATTTAAATATTTAGGTTAAATTATTATAATTTTTATACATTTTTACGGTTGCTAACCCTCTCCAAAAAAAAACTTTTCAAATTGAAAACTTTTAAAATTGAACTTTCTCATATTTTTTTATTTGCCATTAATATTGTAAAATTTCATTTATTTTCAAATTGAATTTTCCCAATTTTTCTTTAATTTGCTGCTAATATTGTAAAATTTCATTTCATTTAACTTCTGTCCAAACATTTTTAAACTTAAGCTTTATTAATATTTGATTTTACTCATTGTTTTTGAAATGTGTTTCACCTTTTACTCCTTTTACAAAATTTGTAGTAACAAATGTAACGAACTACATATGTGCTAAATCTTATCCCAATCAGTTTAGTTGTCTTATGTCATTATCAGTATGAAATTCAACATATTCATATTTAATTGACTCACTTTTTTGGCTTGTGGCAACTCTCTTTAAAATATAGCTAATGTAAGATACATCCAATTTGGATGGCGAATTTTCTACAATTCCATCAAGACGTTCGTAAAACCCCACACACACACAAACTTTCACATTTATAATATTAAATAGTAAGAGAATAGAGACAAATTTTTCACTGTTATATATTATGCTATAGAACAAAATGGTGGATTATTTGTTCTTCAATTTTGCACACTTACTTACTTAATTGGCGCTATAACCACTTAAGCGATTCTGGCCGTACTTCTCCTACAATTTGTGGTGTGCGTCTTGATGTTGTAACACAAATTGAGGGACCTACAGTTTTACGCCGACTCCGAGCGACGAATGATTTTGATTTTTCATAGCAGAAATACACTCGGAGGTTTGGCATTGCCTGGCGAGGGGCGACCGCCAATTTTGCACAAGTGAACCTTTATAAAACTCTTATGAAAGCTTTTTTCTCTCTCTGTGACTTTAACTACCGACAAGATAATTTTTGATCTACATATCTGTAGATTGCTCTTAATACATTGTTTATATAAACTGCAAACCATTAAACGAATTTTGTTATATTTATATTTCGCCCTATATTTTATTCACTTTCAACTTTCTTGCGGATATGAGCTTCTCTCCTTGTACGAGAATACGCTGCTCGTCTGCTAGTTTGCCGATATTTGTATACAAAGCTGAGCAGAGAAATGAATTTGTAAATATTTAAACTATTAGATGTCACAAATGTTTACAAGCCCATAAATTTATGTAGTTTTCAGTTATTTGAAGTGCTTTTTTTTTGCGAAAGCTGTGTACTTGCTACCCATTTTCTAATCATCAAATCTCTGAAGTAAAACATTTTAAATATTTCGTTCTATTTTTAATAAATTATTATAAACTACAAAATACAAATTTACATAAATATTATTAGGTAAATATTAACGACGGCACATTTTTGGCATTTCTCATGCTATATTTGCATTTCACACCCACTGTGTAAGCTTACTACAATTGCTCCTCTTCTGCTTGTTCCTCCTTCTCAGCGGGTGCTTGTCCAGCATAGGCCAATTCCTGGGCATTCAAACTGCGCGCATATGGATATGATGAGGCAGCACCCGATGACCAGCCAGCAGTGCTGGGTGATGACCAACCGGAATTGTAGCCACTGCCGAGAGCGCCGCCAAGTCTGTTGCCCAAACCGCCGAAAAGACGTGAACCGCTAACGATGAGAGCCAACACCAATGCAATCTTCGCCACAATCACAGCTTTAAAGGTGAGTAGAGCCAATGCGCCGAGTACAAGGGGAACAACAGTTATGAGTTTAGCGCCAATAGCCAAAGCAATTGGGCCGAACATTTTCTTCAATTTGGCGCGGCCTGCAAAATGAAAACGATAAGGCAAAACAAAGTTAATCGATAATTCAAAAGTGAAGTGAACGAAGTGAGGCGATGGCGTATGAGTAACCGTAGCGATGAAGGAATTGCGCGGTTGTGTTTTGTATTATGGCGATAATTTGTATTGTAGTGCTTTAATTGACATTTGATGGGCAGCACTTCAGCATCGCTCATGTAAAATATGATTTCAAAATTCTTATTCGTTTTCTCTTACCTTCATCGAGCGCGCGTGCAACTTCCTGTGTACTTTCGCTGGGAATTTTCATTTCAAGACTGTGTGAGCCCAAAAAGTCAGCAGCATTTTGCATAGCCAAGTCCACCAAACGTCCGCTACGTTCATCGGAATTTTCCGGCAATTGTGAGTAGATGTCGTTTTCAGTCAATGCTTTGCCGCTACGTGCCACTGCTGATGCGGGGTCTCTGTAAAAAAACAACAACGTAGCGAAAATGAGCTTTAAATTAAAAAGTTATTAGGTAAATAATGTTAGCTATTTCTGAAATTAAATGTGTGTATATATATGTTTTAAAACGCCACTAAAATCACTAAAAAAGTTTTCAAATTACTTCTCTTGAAATAGACACTTTTGGTTTCAAATTTGCATTTACTTTTAAATTCCAAAGGATGTGGCAAAAATTAATTTATTTGATTATTTTCGGTTTGGAAAATAAAATAATGATAATGTAACAGAAGTGTTAATGCACATTCAAAAAATTTGTAATTTTAAATGAGCTTACATTTTGTCCAAATTTTTTACGGAACAAAAATTTTATTTTCTTAATAAGCTTATATTGTAGGGAAAAATAAAACACAAAATCTTTCTTTTATATGAAATAAATCTTACAATAAAGTAAATGTGTCTTTAATCAATAAAAGTATAATGGCAAATGTCCTAGTGGTCTCCTTCGTCAAGTCAGATCTACTTGCGTCAAGTTAGTAGGGTAGTAGGGTTGCATTTTTTAGCAGTTAGTAAGTTTGTTCACTTCCTGTTACCTGTGAACGAGTGACTGCTATAATATTTAGATATTTTTTGAAGAAATGTTTTCCATATATTTTTGTTACTTTTATTTGTTGACCTTATTATTTATAACAAAAATATTTTATACGAGCTGCGTGCCAAAAATAACAGCTGTCCTCAGGCTACTATAAAATATTATAGATCCAAATATTTTACTTCATTTTGATTGTTTTTAAATAAAGAAGCTAGCGAAAGTTGCTTTCGCAAGACACAATAACATTTAAGTGAGAAAATTAGAATAACGTGAAATACCGTGGCCTCATTATCTGGGATTGAAATGATTCCTATTCACAGTGGCAGTATTAGATCAGTTCAGTAAAATATCGATAATATAGAAAAAAGGAATAATATTCATATTTGGACCATATATGGTAGACTTCCACATTCCTCCATTCCACTTCATTCTCAAGGTCCTCCCAAGTGAGTCCAGATTAGTTTGGGAGAGACCAGCAAAAAAAAAAAATAAACTTAATTTTGCTGATCGTTAGAGGGCAAATTTGTTTTAGAAAAATATTTCCTTGGTAATTCCACAACATATCTTTCGAAACAAAAGCTGAGTATCAAAAACGGAAATCATTTTCTTCAAAAGTACGAAAACAGTTATGCTGAATACATAGTAATGTTAATTTTCAATGGAGGAGGGACAAATAATTATTTCATATTGGTGTTTTCTGAGAAATTGTTTAACCTTTGAAAATCAATTAATCTGACAGAAAATATTAAGCTCACCCAATTTTGAGGTCAGGTATCGACAATATACCATACCTAAGCTCAACCTTAGTATTTTGCTCAGATATGTATTTTTTCACTCTTTCGAAAACTTCTCATACAAGTAATTACAAACTTAATTTAATTTTTTTTGCGGATATTTTTATGATTCCTTGTGACCACAGAAAAGCTATGAATTCTGAATAAGAACAATTATTTAATATAAACAGACACATAAAACTATTATAAGAGAAAATAGTAAAATTTAATCAATAATTACATATTATAATAGGATATACATTTTTCGAGTAATCTATAACTATTATTCAAATATTTATATCATAAAAATCTTTTCATAACAGTTATTAGCGATAAACACATTTGTAAGTCTTCAAAGACTTTTATTTGGGGTCTTATGTTATAAAAGTCTTCTCATAATAATTTTTAGCGCGTTAGACTATTTTTATGTCTTTAACGACTGTTATTTTGTGATTTATATTATAAAAGTCTTCTCATAATAATTATGAGTGAGAAAACATTTTTAAATCTTGAAAGACAGGGCTTTTTATGACCATTTCGGGGTTAGTTCGGGATTTATTCGGGACAAAAGTTGTCTTATTCATAGTTATTACGCAAAGACTTTTATAATATAAGTCGCAAAATAAAAGTCTTTGAAAGACATAAAAAATTTGCCTCACTCATAATTATCTTGAAAAACCGTTTATAATATAAGTTTCAAAATAATAAATATCGAGAATTTAAAAAATTTGTCTGACTCGTAATTATTATCAAAATTAGGATGACTTTCCTAAAACTCAACGGTGAAATAGCTATTATTCTCGATATCTGCGTATGGTTTATTCTACTATGCAAATATTTTTGAACAAATGGTTCCTCATTCCTTTTGTTTTCTAAAGTTTAGGAACTGAAAAATTCAATACAATTGTATTAAAATCGTTTTGCTTGCGATTTTGGATTTTTGTTTTGTTTTGAAGATGCAAGAAAAAATATATAGAAAAGTTTTTTTTTTTGGATTGAACTAATTTTTTCTGTCTATAGCTCGAAAACTGCTACTTAGAAAAATAAATAAATTAGCTTGAAACACTATTTTAATGAAAACGTTTTTGCGTTATACAATTTTTACACTAACTCGAAAATAACAAAAGAGTTCAAGGCTCGATACCAAAGCTAGGGATCTAAATTAAGTAAATAGCTATACAATTTTACTAAACTATAAATAAACTAAGTACTTTAATTACTTTGACCCCTTGACTGTTCTGCATGAATATTTTCCAACAAATTTAAAAGCCTGTACGACTTTCATTGCTGTTTAAAATATATATTTTAAAGAGCAGTATAAATTAAATGTCAAGTTTCAAAATTGTCCTATAAATTTCGTAAATTGTTGAATACAAAAGACTCGCGGAAAGTTTTATGCAGACCTTTGACATGCTCACTTATATTAATGATGACATGCAGAGCATTCAGCGCGGTTCAAAAAGGGATAAGGACTCTAAAATTGGACCTATCTAATATCGGCTACCAAAGATATATCCTTAGATTTTACGGAAATATGTAAATGCCTTGAATTGGCGCCCACTGTAGACTGAAGTTTTCTTCAAAGTCGATTTACGTTATGATAAAATTGACTTTTTAATGGCATCGTTTTCAGTTTTTCTAAAACTATCTATATATATGTATGTACATATGCATATGCAAAAATCTACCCCGGGAAGCTTTTAGGAATAGTTCTGTAGGCTTGGGAAAGTGTTGCCACCCGTTTTATAAGAAATATCAAAATATGGGTGTGAAACGGGTCAAGATGGTTCATAGCTTACTTTTGTAAAGAGGGTTGCCACCTGATTCAATTAAATTATACACAAGTATAAAAATTATTCAAATGTGAGTCAAGTGGTTAGTCTCGCTAGAAGAAAGTTTATCGCTAAACTTGAAGAGGCTTACCACCTGTTTCGAAAGTCAATTTTAATTAAATTATACACAAGTAAAAAAGTATGAGTGTCAAACGGCGTCGTCTCGGCGAGTACACTTATATTTTTGAGAGGGTTGACAACTATTTGCCGGGGTTCTCTATATACTACTAGACCTTATCTTTAAAATGGCCGCGTGTATCTGTTGGTATTTAGTTTACAGACTCGAAACCAATTGAGCTCACATTTATAAGATGTGTTTGCAAAGGAGTCTAGTATGCAAGGGGCAAGCTAAATTTCCGATAGGTGGCGATGATGCAAAAACCGTATTTACATTCCGATTGGATTCAAAAGACTATGTATGAGCCACAGCAATATAAATAATTTAGTTGAAAATTTAACCGATAGATGGCACTCGAGCCGAGATATCTCTTGAACATTTATTTACAGTCCGATTTTATTCAAATTTAGAACATGTATTGTAGGAAGTAGCGCAGCGCGCCAGGTCAGTTGGTTTACTATAAATTGATCATGATCCAAAGAATATAGGGTGACAACTTTTACGCTATATATAGTATTTTTTCTTTTCATGAACTCAGTCTGAACTGAGTCTGAATCACTTAAAAAAAATAAACAACCCTTAAACGCGTTCATTTAAAGCATTACACAATTCACTAAATTCTTGCGTGTTTTGTTTTCTAATCAAGATTGTCTTATTGACTGAAATTTACTTCAGTTTTCACTTAACTATTATCACATCCTCGTGAATTATATAAAGTCATTGCGTCTTAAGACGTAATTTCCATTTTTTTCTGATTTTTTTTTAACTCTAAATAATTTTTCATTTTCACACACACCTTTTGAACGAAACTCCACTAACGAGTTCGATATTGCTGCTCCTTGCGGCGCGATTCAAAGCAGTTATACCCTTCACGGCAAAACAAGTGCCCATATCCTCAACTTCGAAGCAACTGCCTAGATAGCGGGAGGCAAGCGCCAATGTACCACCGCTTTCACCCTCCACACGATTATCTTGCACGCTTGGCGCGGCCCAAGCGCAACTGACAATGAGCAGGGATACGGTGGCGAAGACGGCGAACACTTTCATTTTCACAAAGTTCGAGTAGTGATAGGTAAAGAAAAAAAATTGAGTTCACAAAATATCCAAATTTGGCGGAAGTTGTGGGAAAAATCGAGTAAATCGTTTAACGCGACACTTTCGTTTAGTTAGCTGCGTTTGCGCGAACGTGCAACACTTGAAAGCGATAAGATGAATTTGATGTACTTGTCTCGGGGCAGGCACCCTTTTATACTGGTTACTAAAAAAATGAAGTCAGAGCGTGTATGCTGTTGCTGCCGCCGCTGCCGCCGCTGCTGCTGCTGCCGCCGCAAGTGCTGTGTTGCTGCGCAGGGCCGAAAAGTCATTACAAAACATTTTTACAGAAAAAAATAAAATAAAATAAACCAATAGCAAGTGGAACGACTGCAGCAGCAGCAGCAGCCGCGCCAGCAGCAAGAAAAGTGAAGTGATAAAGACGCGCACTGGCGAAAAGAGTACAGCTAAGCAGCAAAGTGTTGAATGCGCACACGCACTGCTCATAAATAAATCTTCCAAAAAAAAAGTAAAAATACTAAGCTACAGGTAACGCGAAAAATAAATAAACTAAAGGGATATTAAAAAGAGCGACATACGCGACCATAATGGAGAAGAAACAAAAATAAAAGAAAATAAAGAAATAGAAAACACACATGGGAAAAATGGCCCAAAAAAGTCGCAGATAGGCCATGGCGCGCAGCCGCAGTTGTCATAAAAAAAAAGTTGGCACTGTAAACAGCGACGATCAACTTAAGCGGCAACAATTTTGAGGCAATTATGATTGAAGCCAGCGCAGCACACTTGCTTTCCTCATTGCATACAAATAAACAAATATAAAAAAGAAGAAAACAAAACAAACAAGAATTTGCTCAGGTAAATGGGAAACATATCTACTTAGTCAGAAAAAAATTGACGTACACCGCGCTGCTTATTTTCAAAAAACTCTTTTTGTATGCGTGTGAGCGAGTTTGCTGACGCGCCAATTATTGGCATCAATACAACAATATGGCTGAGCAAAAATTTCGCTGTTACGTCCCGCACAGTGCCGCGCAGCATCAGCTATGGCAGGTAGCCTAAAAAATGGGTAACCATCAGTTGAGCAGTCAATTGGCGCTTACAGCATATTTTTACTCGCACTTTCTTTCCTGTTGCGTTTCTTCCTTCCTCCGCTTATATCTTTACATAAGTAGCAATCTGCGGGCGGCCCCTCCTTATTGGCTTTGCAATTCCTCTTTGCTGTTGCGCTGAAAACTTCCTTTAGTTTCTTTGCAAAAATTTTGTTTAAAAAAAGAAACAGAAAGTGTTTCTGGAAAAAACATAAAAACCATTTTGGCCAAGCCTGAAAAATATTAAATTTTTTCTTATATTTTGTTTGTCGCGCGTATTAGCCATATTATGACTAATTTGGCGCTAAGCTCTTTCCATCGCTGAGTGTGAAATTTCTCAATGAACTCGAGATGCGAATGATATTTTTTTTATTATTTTTTTTTTTATTATTTCTTTAATTCCTTTTGTTTTTTTTTGAAGTAGAGTTGTCTACCATGCTGTTCAAATTTGGCCTAAATTCATATGCGAATTGATTGATCACACAAATGACAATTGGGCGTGCTTGCGACATAAATGTTCGCAAAAAGCGAAAATAAGGCGAATTCATTGTGAAAAAAATATTAGCAGTCTGTTAATGGTTGCTGCAATATTGTTTCGGCTACTTAAAGATCTTTAACCTTCAATGAAATGGTCAATCGCTTAATTGACAATTTAAGTATTAAAAATGTGTGGATATTTATTACGAATGGTTATAAGTCAAACCGTGGAGATTTTTTATGCCATAACTGGGCGTATTACATTTGTATGATATGCCGAAGAGCAAGCAGAACTTAAGTGGGGATTACATCTTTTGACACAATTTTAGGCCGAAAAGTACTTTGACACCACTCGACCAATTCTGATACAATTTGCATAAAACGAAGCACAGTGTATTGAGTTGAACTGAGTGGGATGATAATACTTTATGATTATGTTTTCCAACATTAAATATTGCCCGTACTTGCAAAAGATTCAGATCACACCTAAATAAATACTTCATTAAAAAAAAAAACACATAGCGCGATTTTAAAAGGAAACCTGGGGAAGGTTTCTTCCTTTTCCTATTCCTCATTTATAAGTGGGACAATCCACGTCAACTCAGCCACTCTCGGTTTTTTCTAGAAACAAAAAAAAAAGTTTTTTTCTATAGTGCCGTGGTAGGTACTCTCCCGCTCGCTGTCTTAGCCTGTAGTGTTTTAATTTTTTGACACTTCTACTAAAATACCTTTGGCACGAATTTGTTCCCCAAAATGCCGACCTATGCAAGTATGCACATTTGTTAGCCTTTCAGAAGGCAATTATTATTATTTATTATTATTATTATTTATTATTCGTTATTCATTTACAATAAGACTTAAAATACTAAAATGCAACCCGCGAAGCAACAATGCTTATCTGCAGGTTTATAATTATTTGACATTAACATTTATTCTTATATATCTATATGTGAAGATTAGTACAATTTTTTCGATTTAATTTCAATTTAAATTAATTTTGAATTCTAAATAATTTTAAATGATTTCATACATATTACATAACTTTAATTGTTAATTGTTTAGAAATTTATTACAATAAGCTTTTGATATGATTTTTAATTAAATATTTTCTTTTGGCTGTGTTTGGTAGATTCGTTAAATTTATTGGCATTTCATTAAAAAGTGTTGGGAGCAAAACTGAAAGTGAATTTTTGGTGTAGTTGTTAAAAAACTTTGGCACTATTAGTCTATTCTCTAGACATCTTCGTGTTCCATGTTTATGAGCAATCGGTATCTTGAAAGTATTTTCATCGTAAAACTCATTTAGAACCGTTATTTTAAAAATCGACTTAACGTCAAGCACCTTCAATGCCCTATTTAGCTGAAGATTCGGAGTGTATATATTTCTTTTCTTTGCTAGTATTTTTAAAATATAATTTTGGCTTTGTTGTAGTTTCCTACAGTGTATCGAAGAACCCCATCCCGTGATCCCATGTCTTAGATACGACTCTGTTAGTGCTAAATAGGCTTGATACAATACATCATAATTGCTACAATAACTCAGGTGTTTTAAAAAGTAAGATGTAGATCGAAGTTTATTTTGAAGATGGGATATGTGCGCATTCCACTTAAAGTTTTCGTCAAGTATAATACCGAGATATTTGTACATATTAACGATGTCTATTTCCTTGGTACAGTCACAGGGTGTCAGGTTTTTATGAAGGCAATCGTAATTATGAAATATAAGTTTTATTTTAGAGCGGTGAATATGCGGTGGTCTTATGTGCATTAATTTCGTCTTTGTTGCATTTATTGCTAGTCCATTATCGTGCGACCATTTGGTTATTAAATCTAATTTTCTTTGCATTATATTTATTGCGGTGTGGAGGTCTCTGTGTGGCACCACAATTGCTGTATCATCGGCGTAAGCAAATACTTCACAGTTATTAAGTGCTTTAAGCATACTATTTGCATATATAATATACAAAAGTGGACCTAATTTGGACCCTTGAGGAACTCCGTAAAACATTGTTGTGTGATTACTATATTCATTTCGTATTTTAACTCTAAATTGCCTTAATTCTAGGTAGCTTGCAAACCATTTAAGACAATCTCCTCTTATCCCGGCATTATCTAACGCTTGCAGCAATTTCGTGTGCGATAGTGTGTCAAATGCTTTACTAAAGTTAATAAACAGAGCTAAAGTATGGTAATTCTTCCCCAAGTTTTCATTAATTTTGCCAGCGAATCTACCCAGCAGTTGATTGATGTTCTTATATTTTTGAAATCCATATTGCCTTTGATCAATTATTTTATATTTTGTTATAAATTTAGTTAACCGACTGACAATAACTTCCTCCATAATTTTTTCAATAACCGGGAGGATAGATATCGGACGATAATTCCGTGGGTCAGATTTGATTCCGGTTTTGAAAATAGGTTTTATGACTGATAATTTTAATGACTTAGGTACTGTGCACTGAGTAAGACTAAGGTTGACAATATTTGCTATTACAGGTGCTATAACAGGCGCTATTATTCTAAGATCTTTTGGTCGAATTCCGTCAAATCCAGGACCCTTACTTTCGTCAAGGCTTTGTATGATTGTCAATATCTCGGTGTCACTGGTTTCCGTAATATATATTGAGTTGGGTATCTTACATTCTGATATGTTTATGGACGTAATATCGTAGTTATGAATTACACTTTTTATTTCCTTGCTAAATGTTGTTGCAAAATTATTACATACAGTTTTTATGCTTTCATTTTGAAAGCTTTGGACTATGTGTTCATCTGGACTGATTTTCCTACGACCAACAATCTCATTTATTAACTGCCAAGTTTTTCTTATATCGTTCTTGTGTTCGGAAAATTTGGATTGGTAGTAATTATTTCTTGTTCTCTGTACTTCTTTGTTTACATAATTTCTGAATTTCTTATAATCTGTTTCTGTGCAACTGCTCACCAAGAGAGTCCTACCATTACCTCAAAGAAAGTGTAAAATTCGGGTACTTTTTTACTAATTCTATTACTATTTTTACTAATTTTTTCTACTTTTTCTTCTAATGCTACTACTAATTACTACTACTATTTTTGCTAATTTCTGCTACTCCATTTACTAATACTACCATAATTACTTCTGCTATTTTTACAAACTTCTACTACTAATAACTAATACTATTTTTGCTAATACTAATACTAATAACTACTACTACTCATGATGCTTCTACTATTTTACGAATTTCTATTACTATTTTTTATAAAGCTACTACTATTTTTGCCAATTTCTGCTACTTTTTTTAATAATGGTACTACTATTTTTGCTAAAACTCTTACTATTTTTTACTACAAATGCTACTACTAATAATACCTTGGCAAACGATTATCATATTCTTCCAAAATCTGGAGCATGTCATCTCCAAAGGACTAAACTTTTTCAGTACGCTAAGGTTGGAGTGATTTTCCAAAAAAAAAAATTATTATTTCTAAGGGAAATGGGAAGCATCATACAATTTAAGTCTCTGACCAATTGTATATTTAACACTTAGATATACGAAGCCATTCAAATGAATTGCCCGGACAATTTGCAGTTACATAATGTATGAACATTTCCATATAATGCTCGCTTTCAAAATGTTACTTCAATCTTACGCAACTCTGGTTACTCTTGGCTCGACAATTATGTAAAATTGGGCGCTAGTTATTCAGTGTTCGCGAGCTATTTTTAACTAAATACGTACTCCATTTATTCTTTAGTTAATTTAGTTGAACAAAATTTACACTTTCGATTTTTCGAGCAACCGACTGTTGTTGACCACTTAACGTCCATTTAGACTTTCTCGAAAATTACACAATTATGTGAAAAATAAATATGTATGCATTTTTTCACACACACACACACGCATACTTTTTTTCAATGCTTTTCTCCTATTCAATTTTTTGTGGCAGCTTCTAAGAAGTTAGTGACAGCACATAGGGAATTCCATTAGTACTCTACTGGTTCACTTCAATTGAATGGATAAACATAACTAGTTCGCATAGCCTATATTTCTCACGTGTGCTACTATTGAATTTTATAAAATGTTTTTCTAGTAAACTTCGATTGGTTTCCGCTGCATTTTTTGGCGAGAATCTTAAAGCGTAAGGAAAAAACCTAAGTGCGCGAGCCAGAAGTAAAACTTCGTTGTGGTAGCAGAAATTAATAAAGGTAGTGGTAGTAATTAGTAGTAGGTAGTTCCCGGAGTAGGAGCTCACTTAGACATAGTAGAGGAGTCCATTGTGATACCACCTGTTATATGAACGGTAACGTAAATCGGAAAAATCAAGAAAGATTAACCTGAGAAATGTTGCATACTCCGAATGAAGTCACGCAAATCACCTATCTTCACCCCAGAAAGCTCTTCTGAAGTACTAAAGAAGTACGAGCCTAGGTACTTGAGACTCAGTCTCGCAAAGGCATGGCAGCTGAGCAGAAAATGAAAAGATGAATCCACCACATCATCTTCTGCTGCGGCAGAAAGGGTCACATACTATCTTCAGCCTAACCTCATGAATACCCATCAGACAATGACCAGTCAAAACACCTACGAGGGTGGAGAGTTGGCACCTAGTAAGCAACCTCAGTTCCTTTGAGCGGCCACGATCAATAATAGTGGTAGAAATTAGCAAAGCGATTCTGACGCGACTTCTTTATACGACCCGACGAGTCAGGAAAAGGAGTGGACTACCCTCGGACTGGGATATTTATACAGAAGGTTGTAGCATTTACAAAAATGAGATCATGAATGCCAAGAAAGACTAATGGAGCAGTTTCTGGGAAAGCGTAAAAAAATGTAATATAACCTTTAGATTTAGACCAGTTCTCTCGACAAATTCCGTTCGCTGAGGGTAGCTAAGGGGCGAGGCACTGAATTCGAGTGTAAACAATGAGGATCTCTTAGATAGACTGAGAGCCGATACCGACCTCACTAGCTTCATATACCGCCGTATATGAAGAGGTAATCGGTAAACAGGTGGTAAATAGAACCCTGACTTTTGTATGGAGTTCTTGTTTGGTGGGGTTCTCTGGGCAGGGCTACGTTATTCAATCAAGAGGATCCTTCAGATTATGATAACATCAACGCTGCACGCTATATTAAATTTAATTGCAATAAATACTGTGGGAAAATGTGTGGCAGCCCAAGGCACTGTCAGGCTTCAGAATGTTGGACGTTATTTGAATTCGGATTATAGTCATTCTATTAAAATATAAAGCTTCTACGTCATCCCGGCTACAACAGACCATCGCGTACCTTCCATAGCTCCTAAAGGATACTTTGGCATCGCCATTCCTTCCAGATAAGATTGAGCGGCGTGTGTTATGTCTAACCGAGGGCAAGTGCATTTCTGTTGTTTGTTTTTGTGTTTGAATGTACTGGACACAAGATGATCTATGTGAGCCTCCATAACCAGCCAATTTAAACCTAACCTAAAATGTAAAGTGTCAAATTTTGAAAATTTTCTCAAATTTGTTTAGCACAATATACAAATTCTAATCAGCCGCATAGATAAGTTCGCGGTGTACGGCATATTTTGGATGTAAGTTACGGTTTATATTTTTGTTTCTTTTATGTAATCCACCACAAGCGAAAATGTGAATGCAATAACTTCGTGGTACTGAAAAAATATGCCTTAGATTACTATTTGCCTTCTTTTCACTGTCGTCCGCAAATCTTTGAATAAATATCTAAATTTAGAAAAAGGGTCCGAACTGTACACAATTTGTGTGTTTTTTGAATCCTCTACCTTTTCAGGCATCTCGCGTTACCCGAGCGGTTGTTGTTGTTGTTGTAGCAGCATAAAAAATTCCCCATAAAATTTTGGGGAATGCTACAGAAGTTACAGTCCTTGGTCGGATATAAATCCTGGGCCGTTCCGATATCGCAGAACCGACTGTCGAGGGAACGTACCCGAGCGTTGTGAATGTTCGCTTTGTATTAGTGAAACAGCACTCCAACTGACGCCTGACCCAATGAACTAGCATAGTTCTTTTAGACTTTCACTACTTTTCACTTTCTTAGTGTTTTTTTTTTTATCTCCAAGAGTCAACAATGGTCACAATCTCCAATCGCTGCTAGTTGCTGAGCGATGTAAAATTTTTTTTTCATGTGCAATCCCACCATGAAAAATCCCACCTCCATTGACTCCTTGCTAATTTGTAGTTTTTTTTTATCTGCCACAAGTTAATTCTTTGATTGGCCAACTCGAACTTTGTAAGACCAAATGCATACCTCTATTATAATCTTCACAATGTTTTTATTGCTAAATCGTTTTTGTTTAGCCATCGATTTGATATTTTCACGTAGCCGTACTACTTCTAAGCAGATTATTTTTCCCCTAGCTGGACACATACGGCACGTTCGCACGTACTTACTCGTACAACATGCCACATGCCACACACAGCACTCGCATAACTCAGACACTTGTTGAACCTTCGTTGGCCAAATGCTGTTAAACGCGTAGTCAATTTGACCAGCAATTAGTTTCAGCGGTTTGGCACAGAGTGAGCATATAGAGTTTTATTGTTGTTTCCGCTTTTCCCACTGTCACTACAGACGACATTGGCGCTTCCTTCCTTTCTGTGACTTGACTTGTTGACTTGCCAATTTTGCGCTCATTTAGTTGCGCTGGCGACATTAAATCACCAAAATCCATTTTGAACCGGAGCCATAGAAAATGTGGTTGTAAAATTATCAGCAACAATAGTTGACAATGCGTGGCATGCGAAAATGAACAGTAGCAATTAAAAGTGGTAGTAATTTCTTGGGCTTGTCTGTGTAGCAGAGTTATTTTTGTTCAATCTTTTTGCGTTGTTTTTCATTTGCTGTTTTGAGATTTTCGTGCCTTTTGTTTTAGGATATTTTCCACCATGAGGCTAAGAGTGTGGCGTAGCGAAAGGCCTAAACGATAGCATAGCATGCCAAATTTTTTATTTACCATGCGAAAGGTATCGTAGGCGATTTGATTAGGTCGTGCATATAAAGAAATTGATTTGGCAGAGTTGCGATAATTAAAAACCTTGCTAAAAATAGATGAATTATGCTAACGAAAATTTGTTGTAAAGGTTGTGAAATATTTAGATTTTCCAACTAAAAACCGGAAAGGCAGCATAAAAGTAAAGCACGTTGTTTACATAGGATTGTACATTAGGTCTATAACCAAACTGCCCCCTCTCGCCCTTTATCAGTTTGAGAGTTTATTTTGAGAGGATTTTCGGGTCATAAAATTTTCCGTCTTTGGCGTTCCCTAAAAACAACCATAACTCTATTATTTTTTACTCGATTCAAAAGTGTGATACGTCGTTCAAAAAATAATTTTGTTATATTACTCATCTTTCTAGTGCCATTTTACTCTGAAATGTTTTCTTACAGGGAACGTAGCAGTATAAGTTTTTATTATAAAAATCGCTCTTTAACTTTTATATCGCGACTTGTATTTAATTTCTCATTAAATAACAGTTATTTTTGATTTTTTTTATAAATCTAAAGTAAGAGTTATTTTTCGATTTTTATTTTAAAAATCATAAATAACAGTTATTTATTAATTTTTAAATAGAAAATAAGAGTTATTTTTCGGTTTTTACTTTATAAATAGAAAATAAGAGCTATTTTTGATTTTTATTCTACAAGTCAAAAATAGCAGTTATTGAAGAGTTCTATTTATAAGAGTCATCCATATAAATCAGTCGCTGACTTTTATTTTTAAAGTATTTTTATCTTTTCGCAGAAAATAAGTTGTTGGGGGAAATAAATGTTTATTTTTAACTTTGCGCAAAAATTGCAAAAAAAAAATTATTTTCAAAATTTGATTCTCGATGAATTAGGAAATCGTTTGGTATATTACACTTGGTTGTAGAACATTTCCTTCGTAATGATTTTTTTAATGACAGTTTTCAGAAATAACTTTTATTTTCCGTCCCTGCTTTCTTACCTTGCTAACTTCAAAAAAAAAATAAAAAAGGGTTGGGAAAGAGTTTATGTCACTCCCCGCTTTCAAATTTAAGGAAGGCTTACTGAGCCACCCCTAGATCGGAGCAAGAGTTATGCCTAATATCCTCTGTGATGTGGATCTTTTGTATGTAGGGTCATCACCTCAGTTTATCACTTTAAGATTAGTTTCTAGTTAAAAGCATAGTAAAGATTCACCCCATTCGCTTATGTCGTGATGGGCATTCGCATCCGCGCCTATGCTTAAGCTGCATACCAGCTTCTATTACCAGCTTTGAGATTAACGTCTCTCAGGTTTATTTTCTTCAATCGCAGATAAACACTGCCCATCCTATGACATCTTGCCATTCTTCGCGTATATAATTCTGACCCTCCTCCGTCGGCTTTGATATGTGAAAAACCTTCCAATTTGGGTTCTGATTCTGCAGTAAGCACAGAGCATCCATACCTTAGGTTTCGGTATCGTGGGGATCAGAGATCTATCCACCACCTGCTTTATAAGCTAATTACTCCTCCCTGCCTTTGGAGGTTTGGGATCACTTCCTTTAGCCAGCTGTGCGCTGCGTCATCATTACAACTAATAAGTTTTACTCCATTAAGCCAAAGGAACGTATCAGCTTCCTAGGCTCCTTGGGTATCTGTCTTATCATGACGCTGAGCTCTCTACAGCCGTCACCCTATCGGTGGTCATCCGTCCATAGTGCTGGCTATTGTCTAGAGGGTTTGGTTGTGAACTTATTAGGGTAATTTAATTAAAAAAAGAAAAAAAAAGTAAATTGATTTAAAGAATTATGTAAAGCTGGGAAAGTCAGTTTATACTTTTTAAATTCAATCGCATATAGTTTTTTTTCGCTAATAGCTTCAGTGTGTTCGCGTTCGGTTCCATATAATTTAAAAATCTGACTTGAGAAAGTTGGTTCAATCAAATGCTAGAATTGATAATAACAATAAAAACATTTTCCACATCCAATGTTCATACTTTTCTTGTTAGGCTAGATATATAAACAAAGATCATCATAATAACAAGTGATGCATTTTTTTTTATTCCAAATGAACAGCTGGTTGTAAAAATAAAACAAATTAATTTTAAAAAACTGTAACGACTTTATTTAACTTAAAACATAACCATGCTTTCGCCGTACCATTTTCAATAGCTTTGATTACTATAAATTTCTCTCCTTAATTAAATACTTCGTCCAAAAAAATGAGTGAAGTTTCTACATGATTTAGTAATGCATTGCATATATAAATTTTTCTTAAAGTTCCATTAATTGGTTTTTGTTCCTTTTCTTCAATCTTCGAAATACTCAGTGAGTTGAAAATTAAAGCGTGTACCAAATTTGTTAGAGTTTGATAAAGTTGTTTCGAAGATTTGCCTTATCATTCTAAAGTGGACATTGTCGCGACAAATTTCAAATTTTTTTTTAACCAGTTTGAACCAAAGTTGGTATACTTAAGTTGATAAAGTAGTTTCGGAGTAATACCTTTACTTCTCCAACGCAACTTTACTTCGCCATGTTTCGGAATGTCCCGAGTTCAAATTTCGCCCGGCAAGAAAGCTATAAAAAATGTGTTTTTCTAATAGCTGTTCGTCTCTTAGCAGGCTGCGGCAAACCTTCTTGTGTATTTTTGCCATGAAAAAAACTTTTTACAAAAACCATCCGACCTTCGGAGTCAGCGAAAAACTGTAGAAGTTCGCCGAAACAACGAGTGGTATGTATAATTTAAACGCCAAACTACTATCGATATGTTCTTCTCCTATTTCGCTCAATCAATCTACCTTTAGTCAAGGAAAATATATGCACTAAATTCCCTTGAGGTATTTTAATATGAACTACACTTATCCGATGCTTGGACGAGTCAATCGATTTCTCTTTACATTATAATTACTTTAGTATAGAAATAAATGGCTATGTATAGTATCCCGGTTGCATTAATAGAGAACTATGATAATAAATATTCAAAAACTGCTTATTATTCTTACCTACCATATTTTTCTAGTTTCCAGCGCTAAGCAAACTTGGTCTAGAGCTAAGGTGGAACGAGTACAGCGGATGGCTCACAAGTTTGTCCCGAGACCGCTTCTCTACACATCTACCAAATCTCTGGAAGCAATTTACAAAACTTCCCACCGGTTAATCTATATGACAAATTTCTGGCCGGCTGTAGTGATGTCAGGCTTAACGCGATGCAGCTATGGTAAAGAGTTAAAATATAAGCATGCAAAGGTCCTGTAAGCTCTTCCGAATACTCTAAGGAAGATATATTACTTTACTACTCTACTCTGCATGGACAATAAATTTTCCATAAAAATCCCAGAAAGAATGAATGGGAAGGTGCCATATACCTAGACCCTGAGTCGACGGCTGTCTTCACAGATGGTTCCAAACTTAACGAAAGGTTAGGCAGCAGCGGTATACACTCCAATAAATTTTTGGCAGAACAGACCACGGCAGGGTTTTTCAGGCAGAGCTAAATCCCATAATGGAGGCTGATCGGTGTTTTGACAGTGTCCGTTGCTACAGACATGCCTGCCACTATATCCTCCGACAGTCAAGCGGTAATTAGATCTCTAAATTCTTACGAAATAACGCCGAAAGTTGCCATAAAATGCGATCTGTTCGCGTCTAAATGTTTCGTGTCTTTTGCATGGGTCCCTAGACACAGTGACTTTCCCGGCAACTGCGCGGCAGAGAAGTTGACAAGGAATGAGAGGGAATTATCTGTGGTTAACTCGCGGGCATTTTCCTAAGCTTCTGCAAACACACTTTAAAGACATAACTAAATGAAGAGGTCAATTCTAGATGGGCTATGGAACCCATCTGTCGGATTACCGAACAAGTTGACATAAAACGATCCAAAGCTTTCATTCGTCTTGACCGACCTTATCTCAGACTAATGGTGGGTATAATAACCTAGACTGTTTGACCGATATGAGTTTGGCGAGAATTATCGATTTTATGTGCTACGTAAGGCACACTAACTCAGTGGTTTCTCTATTTAGAGAGGGAAGGAAGGAAGCAAATCCATGGCTCCCACCAGCGGTGTCACAACGACCTTTGTTAGCCTACGTGTGCCCTCGTGGTCCTGGTTTGCGATTCAGCCGATCTAACCTAACCTAATTTAATGTTACTGTTTACAAAAAAAAAAAAAAATAGCACATATTTGAGCAAGCAGCTCTTCATACATTCATTTTCGAGTTTGATGTAATAGTTTCTCTAGGCATCTACGAAGCGTTTCACTTCAATATTGGTTAGAGCCTACTGAAGAAAGATTGAAAATAGTGAAATATTGAGGAATTGAATGGTAAGAGAGATAGTTGAAATTGATAGATGTCTTACATTCTATTTTATTGATGCCATTTACGACATTCAGTTGTGCGCCGGAGTGTGTATGAATTTTTGGGTAATTGTTTCTATGTAAATTGCTTTCGATGATATCAAATGCTACGCTTGAGTTGGGAGAAACTGACAGGTGTCAACTACTTATACCGGCAAAATAAAAATAAAAGCCAACAACTAAATACGGTAATAATATCAATCCACCCTAGGTACTTCAGACTTCAGTGCACTAGGGTGGGTCGATAACATTCTTTTTCGCCATCTTAATATTATCAATATATGTAAAGGGTCTTGCAATAGGGACGCTACAAAAGTAGACCGTTAGTGACAGCAAACGACACCATATTTTTTCCCGCTCTTTTGACATTTCTCTTTAGTAAGGGTTGCCATTTCATCATGGAAAGATATACGATCCAACAACGAGTCGAAATTATTAAAATTTATTATCGAAATTCGGAGTCAATGGCCTCAACTTTAAGAGCGCTACGACCAATTTATGGTCGTCGTCATTTCTGGCTGAATGGCTTCGTCAATAAGCGTTATTGGACAGGCAGCAATCCCCACGTACTCCATGAGTCAACATTGCATCCCGAAAAAATTACGGTTTGGTGCGGCTTATGGGCTAGCGGCGTCATTGGGCCGTACTTCTTTTTTTGATGATTAAGACCGCCACGTTACTGTGAATGGGAATCGCTACCGCTCAATGATAACCGAATATTTTTGGCCCGAATTGGATGACATGGACTTGGACAATATGTGGTTACAACAGGACGGCGCCACAAGCCACACAGCGAATGCCACAATCGATTTATTGAAAACCAAGTTTGGTGAACGTTTTATCTCAAGAAATGGCCCAGTCAATTGGCCACCTCGGTCGTGCGATTGCAGCAGTATCGGCCGATTTATGCTTGAAAACCGTCGAAAATCTGATTCAGCGTCTGGACTTCTGCAGGCGTGCCCGTGATGCCCATGTAAAAGAAATCGAGTTGCATACATAATGGCATCGAATGTACTTTCACAGGAATAAAGAATTCAATTCATATCCCAAACCGTTTTTGTTTTATTTAAAAAAACTTTTGTAGCGTTCCTATTGCAAGACCCGATACTATACAAACTTCAATCTCATCGCATGGATTTGTCTGAAAATTTGCAGGTGTATTCCAGATATACCAAATATATTATTTCTTCCTGTCCCAATTTCATTGCATACAAAAAGTAAAAAAAAGAAAAAAAAACCAACGACCCAAGTCATTGCAGCTGGCGCTTTCAGTTCAAGTAGATAGAAGAGAATTAGCAATATTTTGTTGTTTTTGTTCACAAGTGTTGCTTATTATGAGTAGGTGCTGTTTTTTGTTGCCAATTTCACGTGCCTTACCTTTTCTTCAATTTATGTGTAATTTGATATGGTGTTATTATTGTTGGTTTTATTTTTACTTTATGGAATTTTTATAGTCTGTCACTTCTTGTTCGTTTTTTTCCATCCACGCCCATAGCCGTTTGTGTCTGAAGTCTTTTGTATTTATGTCAGTCTATTTGTAATCGATAAGTAATTTCTCTTTCACGTTGATGTTTTTAGTTTTATCACTAAATTTGTAAATATTTGCTCAATTTGTCACAGCTTATGGGGTCAATTTGGCAAATAGTCTCTAGCCGTAATTTGGAAGAAAAAATAATTTAACCAATATAATAATAAGATCATAAGTTGGCTTTGTTTACATATTTGCTTTTTTCACTTAATGTGTCTTAAAAAAAGTTTTACGCGCTTTAGAGCTGAAAGTATTTTACGAGGTAATCGCGTAAAGGAAAGCCTTACCTTGATACGAGAAAATTTAAAGTACTGCTGTATTTTAGCGAACATGGTTAAAATCGCATTCGAAGTTAAACGTTAAACGAAAACGTAGAAATACTGATCTAAAAGAGCAAAGAAGCTGGAAAAGATTTAATGCAGATTTGTTGTTGTGTCTTGTTGAATTGCACATTATTGAAATTAAATAGAATTCTCATTAAAAAGTTAAAAAATTTGATTAAAAGTTTTTGGAATTCTGATTGTTAGAAACTTTTTTTTTATGGTTTATGTTATATGTTGAAGAATTATATATACATTTTAAAATATTATTAAAAATAAATGAATAAACATAAGTGGCTAACTGTATTATATTGAATTTTATCCAATATGATATCTCCGGCAATGGAATTATTGTGACGCAGGCGATTACGTTGATAGCTTAGAAATTTCTAGCGATCAACATTTCAGCGACCAATTAGCAACTGAATTCCATTTTGATATCATAGATATAACCTCGGATTATTTGGTTTAAAACCAACTAGCGCAGTTGATAAGTTTCACAATGTTGTTGGGGCTATGTTTACGCAAATCATGTACAGAATTATACTCAAACGCTCCCAGAGTGACCTTAGGTTTCTTCATTAGAGCCGTGCATCTGCACAGAAGGTGCTCTAATGTCTCTTGTTCATTTTCATTTCTGCATTAAGCATTGCAGGCAATACCAAGTCTTCTGGCGTGGGTTCCGATCGGGCAATATTCCGTTCAATAGAATCTTGCATTGCTTAATCAGCTCCTATTTGAACTATTGACTATTGAAAGAACTATTTTCTTTCACAGACCCAGTTCCCGGAGCCTTACAGCTGACATTGATGTGGAATGCTTTATATGAAGATTTGTAGGCAGGAGATGTGTTACAACATTTAGCATTCGTAGAGTATGTTCGCAATTTCCCCGTCATCGCAATGCCGCTTCCAGGAGTAGATCGCGATGCTCGCTTTTTTCACTCTTTCTTCGATATTAGTTTTCCAACTGAGCTTAGGATCTAGAATGATTCCTAGTTACCTTGCTTGACTGGATAAACAAACCATTCAGTAACCTTTTCACGATTTGCAAACGTTGTTGCAATACTTTTTTCGGATTTGATATTTGTGATCGCTGTTACTTGGTTTATACTCAGTTTGGTTTGCCATTTCATAACGTACCGACTTACTCCGGAACAAAGTGTGCAAATCTTGCAAATTTATTACCAAAATAATGGTTCGGTTCCATGAATCGGTTTCGCACCGCGCCATTGCTGTTGTGGAGCAGAGTATCGAAATTGAAATTGATGGATGTCTTACATTCTATTTTATTGATGCCTTTTACGGCATTCAGTTGTGCGCCGGAGTGTGTATGAATTTTTGGGTAATTGTTTCTATGTAAATTGCTTTCGATGAAATCAACTGCTACGCTTGAGTTGGAAGAAACTGATAGATGTCAACTAGTTATACCGACAAAATAAAAATAAAAGCCAACAACCAAATACGGTGGCTGTTTTGGAGCAGAGTATTGAAGGAGACCCGAATGAGTCCGCCTGGCAACGCGCGTAGCAACTGTACCTGTGCCAATCCACCTTATGGAAGATTTTGCGGAAGGATCTTGATTTGCGGGCTTACAAAATCCGACTTGTGCAAGAATTGAAGCAGGAGGACCTTCAAGCGCGTCGCACTTTCGATGAATGGGCCCAAAACGTGATGCCCACCGATCCCGATTTTCGCAAGAGAGTTTTGTTCAGCGGTGAAGCTCACTTGGTTGGGTACTTTGGGTGCGTTAATAAACAAAATTATCGAATCTGGAGTGTTGCTAGCGGCCATTGTGCCGGTGCTCTATGGGTAGAGGTAATTATTGGTTCATATTTCTTCAAAAATCAAGCCGGCCATAATGTTACAGTCAATGGGGAACGCTATAGAGTCATGAGTAAGAGAGAGAGAGAGAGAGAGAGAGAGAGAGAGTAAGAGTAGAACCATAAGTAATGGCTTTTTCCTGCCTGAATTGGAGAATGTTGTTGTGGACGACCTTTGGTTCCAACAAGACGGCACTACATGCCATACAGCCAACGAAACAAAAAATTTCTTGAAGGAAACTTTTGGTGAACTCTGAATCTCGCGACGTGGGCCTATATCGTGGCCCCAAAATCGTGTGATTTAAGACCGCTGGACTATTTTTTGTGGGGTTGTGTGAAGTCGCGTGTCTGCAGATAAGCTCGACTGGAATTTATTTATTTTTTTAACATAAGGGCAAACCTTTATGTTTATAATAAAGCTCAATTCTTGGCAATAAAATTAAATTATATACTTTTTATTCTCATTGAAAACCAAATGTTTAAAAAAACACCCTATATGACTTAAGCAGTATTTATATCTTTATCTTGCATCTATGACATCTCACTTTATAAATTGAAGTAAAAATTACTAATCATTTTACATAAGTAAGTAAAGCACGCTCAGTTCGAAAGTTTTTCATAAATATTTAAGAAAAGAAAATCAGTATGTGTGCATGGTATTGGTATGCAATTATCGGTTCATAGAGATGTGTATTTCTCTATAATCATACATTCCTACTAACTATTACTTAACGCAAAAAAAATTATTGGAAAGCATCGGCCGCAACTTCTCAGATCTCATTTGTAGCATAAAATTCAAAGTAACATGCAAATGTACTCAAAAATAATTACGTAAAATGTTGCACTTTTCACAATTTATTTGTACAAAAAATAAACCATACACAGTGAGTAGTCACGTATTTTTACTCCTATGGTTGTTTGTTTTGCTTGCCATATTTAAGCTGTTCAAATTTACAAGCGCTATTGCTGAACTATCGCCCTGGAGCAGCTCGTCATTCATTCATCTTGTTGTTTATTTTTTTTTTTGTATGTCTGTGCACTTTCTCAGCCTTTCAATATTGACATTTCATATTTGCACAAATGAAAAGGAAATCAATTTCACTTCACCTGTCGGAATTTTTAGCATTCAACCTAAATAGGCAACATCTTTGAGTAGTACGTGAACCGTTTTTGTTTGCTTTGTTTGTGCTATTGTTTTTCGTTGTTGCTGTTATGCTATGTTTTATAATTCACTTCGTTTTACTACATTTTTTGGTTTTTTTTTGGTTTTTTTTTATTTTATTGCTTTTGTAGTCGAAAGCAGCGCAGCGTCAGGTTAGTTAGGCTTATCTTCCGACATTGAGATGGAGTTAGTTACAAAGTGAAATACTTAGATGGGCGGACAGACAGAAGCCATGTGCATACCTAAATTGACGTGCACAATCCACTGAGCTGCTCCTCTTCTTTAAATGCTAACCTTTTTGTAGCGATTCAGGTTGACCCCCATTTAGCTTATTTCGTATAGTTTGCGCGTAAAAAATTAAATACCTTTTATAGAAATTCTGTTTTAAGTATATATTTTGTAACTATTTATATTTATGTTTGTAAATGCGAAGGACCAAAAATAACCGTTACGGATCAAAAAATCACTGGAAAAAATACGTACAAAAGAAAACTCGAATATACCGATCTAATTCTTATGCCATATGCATACAAATCTGAACTTATTTTTTATTTAAATTATTGCATGACGGTTATTTTGTGATTTTTATTTTTTCGATCGAACATAATCATTCTTCTTCGATTATAATTTTTTCGATGAAGTTTGCTCGTTAGTTTTAAAATTTCATTTTTTCGATAAGTTTTGGCGGTTATTTTGTGATTTGTATTTTTCGTAATTTTGTAATTATGTAATTTTTATTTTTTCAAGCAAAAACAATTGGGATTCTTGTTATTTTTTTATTTTTCGATTAAATTTGATCGTTGTTTTGTGATTTTCATTTTTTCGTCGAAAGTAATCGTTACTCTTTGATGCTTTTTTTTAACTTTTATTTATTTCGATAAATTTTGACGATTGTTTTGTGATTTGTATTTTTCAATCAAAAATAATCTTTATTCTTGGATTTTTATTTTTCCAATCAATTGTGTTTGTTATTTCTAAATTTTTGTTTTTTCGATAAATGATTACATTCTTGGATTTTCATTTCGATGAAGTTTGCTCGTTATATTTTAATTTCTATTCTTTCGATCATGTTATTTTGTTAAATTTTATTTTTTCGATTAAAAATAATCGTTATTCTTGGATTTTTATTATTTCGATAAAGTTTGATCGTCATGTGGTAATTTTATTTTTGCGATAAGTTTCGTCGTTATTTTTAAATTTTTTTCGATACAATTTGATCGTTATTTTGTGATTTTTTATAATATTATGCTTTTATGATCAATTTTTTTTCGTTTTTTGTAATGTATGTAAATTAACTTTAAGCTTTTATATAACATTTACCTATGAAAATTCAACAATTTTCTTAAGAATTTTAAAAATTTATATCAATAACTGTAGTATAACGAAGGATGCGTTTGGAGTGACTACCACTGTTTTTTTTTTATATTTTACATTAGTCTCGCGAACTTTTTTTTTTATAAAATGGAGCATTTTGAGAAAATTCAATTTTCATAAATTTTTTATAAACCTAAAAAAATTAATTTTTATAGTTTTAGTATCAGAACGAAAAGTTTTTTTTATAATAAATAAAAAAAATGTATCACGCGAAACCTTGCTAATAGTGTATACACCCCACATTCGGCCTGTTTTGCTCTTCAGTGTGTATGACGAAATATATGGATAACAATTAGTTTTGACCTTCTAATCATCGGACAGCGAATAAACCTTAACTCAAACTATCTACACATATATCCTAAAAATTATAAATATTTCTTTAAATTCGGCCATGTGACTTTTGATTAAATGTGCCACACACTTTTACAACTTTACTTTGTATTTATGGCGATAGCCGTGGCCGAGTGTGTAGCGTGTGCGCACCTCTTCGGTATATCCCGGGCCTGAGCACAGGGTAAGTGAGGTCTAAAGAAATTTTTCAGATTTTTTTTCAATACCGTTATTTAAAAAATCTGCCCATACAAAAAATTGAAAACATGTTTTTTTGCACTCAGAAGTTCCATACTAGTTCTCCCCTATATCTGAAGCAGTGTTATAAGTTTCGCAGATACCCTAAATTTATAGTTAACATCGTATATCCATTGAAATCCTGAAACCCCCGTAATAAGCTAATTCGAATTCCGGCATTGTTGAGTATACAATTTTTACAACAAATGGATTTGTAACAGGGACATTGTTAATGAGTTTAAAATCTTAACTATTTAAAAATTACATTTGGTATATTTTAAATGTCAGTAATTGAAATTGTAGTGAAAATGCCTCATGGAATCCTTTTAACTGCCGAAGAACAATTATAGAAATCGCGAGGAAATTACATATTGACAAGGAAGTCACATTTTCTTTTCTAAATATCTCCCTAAAGCTTTGGTATATTCACCCACAGTGGTTGACAGGGCGAATCGTCAAATAAGTCATGGGGTAGTCAATGGAAAAATGTGGTTTCTTAGCGATAGAAAAAAAATCTAATTTAGATGACCTGCAAAAAAATTTTAGTGATATAAGGCAAAACGTGAATTTTGCCTTTTGAGAAATCAATTTTCACCGATGGTATGTACGGCACTGGAGTAAAATTGACCCAGCCCAATTTACATATAACGAGCTACTGGATATTGTGTTCATTGAATTTGGGGAAAATGTTTGTGATATAAACTTTATATTTCCACTTACGAAATTTCTTCTTGTATGGGAGAAAATGTGTAACACCATCAACAAAACAAATTACCAAAAATCTATACTCGCTACATCTGGACATTTTTCAATGGATACTCGTAGTCTCATGTATGCTAGCATCAAATTCACAGTTTTTGTTTACCCATATCAATGGAAAACAATGATTCAACTGAGAGCCCTATACTTCGTTATATTTAAAAAATAAAACACTGCTTAAGAAAAATATCGCATTTTTTTTGTGCTATTTATTTCTTATTTTGAATTGTGTAAAAAGCGGAACAATACGTCTCGTTGTTGTGCGCAAGAACCGCTTTATGAACATACAAATTTTATACGCCTATTTAGTTATTAAACCTTTTTATATTTTTGCGAGTTTATTAAACGCTTTGGAATTTCAGATCCAATAAAGTTTTATTAACCAAGTAAATCTGAACTCACTTTCCCCGCATCAGTCAGATACGTTTGTTTTTTTTTTTTGTACTGTAACCTGACAATACTGCATACTCTCACGCTGCGGCGGCACATAATCGCTTTGGTTGAGTAACCATATGAAAAAGAAGAAAAAAAAACTAACAAACTGAAAAACTGCAAACAAAAAATACCAAAAAAAAAAAACACAAACCCAAATTGAACAATTATGCCAACGAAAGAAGGGAAACAGTCAACAGTAGTAGGTCACATGAACAATAAAAAGTAAGAAGCAAACGAAAAGACCAAAAGAATTCCAGTTTGTCAGTTTGTAAGGCTACAATGATTGCCGCTTTTTTTTTCTTGCCCGGATTTTCGGATAGCATCATCTTATGAGGCGGCGAGCTTTGGTTGGTTGGTTGGGCAACTTCCAAACAAGTGCGCCACGCCTGTATAACGACACAGTTCGAAAAACATTGACAGAATATATGTACATACATACATATCTACTTAGGCATTTTTCGATGAAAGTGAAATTGATGACACAAAAAGTTAAGTAAAAGTCAACAGAGGAAGATGACGAAAAATTGTGTGTCAGTGAGGTAATAAGAAAGCTAAATATCAAAGTCGTTCCACAACGAAATGAACAGCCCGGTCAGTTGTTGCTGTTGTTGTTGTTGTTGCTGCTGCTGCCACTGATATTGCTGACAGGCCGTGTGAACGATCTGTCCGTTGGTGGCCACTAGCAGAGCTCATTCATTGCCAACAGTTAATGTTGAGCAACAAAAAACCATTGCACAAAGTTAGGTAATCTTCTGAGGGGCAGGCGACGACAACACCACCTCTAAGGCCTCTTGAGTAGATACAAGCTAATTGTTAATGCATGACTATTTCCATTTCGTCAGCGCCACAAAAAAATAGTAAAAATAAAAATCAAAAACCAAAGTACATATTGCAAAGTAAAATAAATAGCGAGCAACAAAAAGTTTAACTTACGCATTTCAAAGTCAACAAATTTGTGTTTGCGATGGCGTTTACGCGAACAAATAGTACAAGTACTTGTTTTTTTTTGTCAGTTTGACTAGCCGTCCATCTATCCATCTATTAGATAAGCAGGTGAATAAAAAGTTTAAGCAACGCAACACGCCAAGTGCGAGGTGGTGAATCTGCAATGTATTGAGTAAAAATGCCACGAATTTACGCATTTCCGCCACGCATAACTTTGTACAAGTAAGTAAGAAAATATGCATGTAAAATGTACGCATACGCACCCGGTAGTTATTTGGTTGGAAACTTTCACTGGCAATGAAAAACCACACAGAATTCAGCAAGCGATTTACAACGGCGGCATTGCTAATTGCCAATACGAGTACATTGCGAGTGCTGTTTTTTTTTTTGATTGTGTTGTTTCTCTCCCCCTGCTACTATATACTTCCCCTGCTCAGTTTCTGAACAGCCTTGGTATCTTGATCTGGTTTGAAGCGGTTGCAGCTGCCAAGTCTCGTGATGCTCATTCATTGGTTGGTTTGTATTTTTAATATTGGTTTGAGCCTTTTTTCTGCAACGCAATTTTCTGTTTTTTTTTTCACTTATTTAAGACCAGTATGTAAAGGCTGATGTGGGAAATAGTAGCGTTAAAATATTTTTGACATTTGACTGATAATAGGCGCACTCCATTCGCCACTTCTCTGGCCACTAATAACAATTTCGTCGTACTTATTTTTAATTTTTTAATTTTTTATTATTATTTTTTTTGCAGTTACACTTCTTTAGCGGCATGAGAATGATTTTTTCCATCGCGTAACAAAGATCGCGTCGATATCGCGTCACCACATGGCGCTGATATGGGGGAAAACAAACATACTGACTGCGGTAGCGAAATATCAAGAGTATGCGATTATGTATATATTAAAAGTGATTATTTAAGAGCTATCTGAAATTTTAAATAAAAAAATACATAAACTTCAGAAAAATGCATGAAACCTCACAATGCACAGTAACGTTGCAATTCGTATCATCCTTGAAAAAAAAAAAACAAATGGCCCAGTAATACCCCCAAAAGTTGGATGCGGCAAAAGTTTGGGAGAAGTTTTTCTGCGTTTTTTTCTACTACTACTGCTTATTACCAAACGAATACAAGAACTTCTGCAAAAACAATTAGCTCAAAAAGCTCATTGATACAAACTGACATATAAAAAACTACATTATGTAACAAAATTAAAAAAAAGAGGCCTTTAACTTAGAATATACAAATTATAGGCCTAGTTGAGTAATAAACTATGTATAATCAAAACTCCAAATGAATCTATTTTGCAAATTAAAGGTACGCAGATTTTTTTCTTAGTATAAGTACTCCGTTTTATGCAGTTTATTAGTCCTTTAAATATGCTCTAAAACTCAATGCTTTATTTAGGTTATTGCTTGTTTTTAAAATTAGAAAACGGCAATCGAATCAAAGCATATTTGACGATTAATCAAACCATATACATACAAAATAATATTATTTACGGCTTTATATTTAAAAGTTTGTGTAACTTTATTAAGGTCAATGTCAGTTTTTATCAGAGAATATTATGAAAAGGCGACAAGTCTGACGGGGAGCTGACGGGGAGATGTGATGATCTTCGAAATAGCAGTGATAGCTGCTAAAAACTAAACTCTAAACTTTTCACTTAAACATTTTTTTGTTTTTTTCATAAGATTCTCTAATAAAAGCTGGGTTCGGGCTTAATAAAATTACACAGATCATTCAAACCTACCAAGCTCTGTAATTATATTTAATAAGTTACTCGTTTGAAATGTTTCAACTGATTAGTAATTAAATTTAATCATTAAACACTTGTTTCCATTAAAACTAAATATCGAAGGTAAGAAATATTTATGCAAGTCCATGCAACTGCTACTCTAATCGTTGGGTAATCGATTCGGTACACCAAAACGGTTTCTACAAAAATGGTTTTCCATCATAAGGATGGGCGTAAGGACGCGTGATTCGATATCCGCTACCGCCACCATCCGCCGCTACTGCAGCTGCCACCACATGAGCCATTTGCTTAGCACCGTTCACCGGAATGTACTTTTGCGGTTTGCTCGCATGCTTTATTGCCAATATGCTGTTGCTGCCACTTGAAGATGAATCATCCCAACTACCCACAACGCCAATACCTCCGCCGCCGCCGCCGCCAATATTACCTCTTTGATAGGCCTTTGTTAATGGTAACGGTAAATGTACAATTTCCAAATGTGTTCGCTCCTTAGCGCCACTATAGTAGCTGTCCCCGTCACCAGCTCCTGATAGTAGCCATTTGACCACAACCAATCCAGCTGTTGCCAATGCAATTTTACTCATCACAAACGAGGATGTCGATAGTGCTGTTAGGGTTTTCAAAACCAACGGTAAAAGAATGAATTTTACAATTAAAATACCAATCAATAGCGGCTGTAGGTATTTAAGCAGCTTGCGTCGTCTATGGCGACCACGACCTGGTTAACGAAACGGGAAGGAGAAGGAAAAAGGTTATATTGTTATTTACTTATCAGAATATATCTATATTCAAATATAAAATGCAATAATTACTTATTTGATACTAATTAAATTTAGTATTAAAATTATATTTTGCCCTGAGTATTACCGATAGCTCTAGCGTTAGCTTCCACCTAACCCCTCTTATAAGATTATCAAAGGTCTTTATGGTTTTGATTATTTTCGCGAAGTTAAAATTGTCTTCTTGCAAAATATAAAATCACCTTTGTCTTATATACCTGAACCAGCAGGCATATAAGTTAATTATCACAAAAATAAAATAACATCGAAATGTTGCAACCGTTTTTGAATATTTACTGCGAGAGTATTTGGGGCAATTTTTTTGATTACAGATTTTCGCATGTGATATTTCTTTGTAAAGCTGATCTGTACTGAACGGTAAAAAATACTAGTTTACAAATATTTGATAAATGAGTGGTACTTGGCTAAAGAAAAATTTTGTATATTAATTTTATTTAATTTTCCAAAGAAGCGTTTCGAGATATAGGTAAAAACCCTGTTTTCGGGATCCTTTTGCAGCTATTGTCAAACAACTTTAGAATATCAAATAAAACTACCATTTTTTATTACACAAAATGTAGATCATAACAGCGCCCACATGGTGCAAGAGCCAGAACGTATATATGTAACATCACATTTTATATGGATTTTGGTTCGATGATTCTAAAAATAGAAACCAAATTTTTCATCTTCTTTACATTTAAAATGCAGTGCGTTGAAGATTTTTCATAGCTTGCGTTTCTTAAAATTATTTCCAATACTACTTTAAGAATCGGAATTCTAAAAGCTGATCTGAATTTTGCATAAAATTACGCAAATTTTCATATTCAAACCGCCTACATTTGTATAGATTTTCTCACTGTCAGAGACAGTTTTATGCCAAAAAACGAGCTAAAAAATTTAAAAATGTATATATTTTTTAGATATTTTTTTTTTAGCAATAACTTCTGTGTCTTGATGTTATACCAGAAATTGAGAGACCTAGCTTTTTATGCCGACTCCGAATGTGCGATGATTTATGCGAGAATTTTTTTCATGACAGAAAATACATTCGGAGGTTTGCCATTGCCTCCCGGTATTATTTAGAAAAACTATTCTATAAATTTTGTTGATACTTGCCCGGCGAAGATTTGCACCCGGAACCTACAGAATGAAGCGCGCACATGCTACACACTCGGCTACAGCGGTCACCGAGAGTTGCTATTGTGGATTTTTTAATGTTTTTAGAAAAGAACATCATTAAACAAATAGGGAATTAGAGATATTAGTTGTAAGAAAAAAATAAATAAAAGACTTTGTTGCCCTCCTGTAATGCCATCATAAATAAATATCTAAAAACGGTTGGAAAATTTTGTATATTTTCTATTATCATATGTGCCCATAATTATGAAAGCGGTCTAAGTCAAAATTAAAAAAAAAAAATATGAGTTTATGATTTATTTAACACCACATTATTTTAAACTAAATTTACTCAATGCCATTTTCACGATATCGTCAAAAAGTAACCTGAGAATTATTATGAATTGGCAGAAAAGTACTCAAGAAGAAATACATTTTCGATAAAACGAATATCTTTTGGCTGCAAATTCAATGGACGAGATCCTCGAAACATGAATATTATTTAATGTTGAAACAATTTTTTTTGGATTTTTTACGTAAAAGAGGAAGACATACGGAATATTACATTACTTCTATTATATACGCTACCATTAGACCAGTTTTTCAGGAACATTTTAAGAATTTTAAAACGGCGAAATGATAATAATGTATTACTTTTTAAAAATAATTAATAAAAATAATTAAATAATTGTTCTATTCTAGTTATTGTTTTGCATAAAACTCATATTTCTTTGTTTCTTTAAATCATTTATAGGACATTCAGTTAATTTTGAAAATGGTCTAAGTCAATTTAAGCTATAAAAACAACATTTTGGTATGAAATTCAGACCAAGCTCCATATTCACACTAATTTTCTATTATTCAAGACTAAGAAAATTATCAATTAAAATGTCGTATAATGTTAAAATATTTTTAAATTCGTTCAAATGAAATTCAGTAAATATTTTGACACAAAAATATAGCACGTAGATCGCTTCATAGTTATGGGCACATATATGATGGTACGAACTAATAGACATATTATATACATAATATTACATATTTTTGTAATTACTACATGGATACAAATTTAGTTATCTGTAAATAATAACTTTTTGAAAAGAGAGATGATGTATGGATACTAATGTAGGTAGCTAGGCGTCGTTAATTAGAATTAAAATTGAAATTGCGTCTTATGAATTAGAGTTTGCTCAGTATTTCGGAAATGACTAAGTGCAAGGATTGGGGTATAAAGTTTTTCGTGAGCTATGGAATTATTGAAAATTATACATTCAACTCACTGGCTTTGCAATAAAACTGTCGACTACTTTTGATCGCTATGTAATAAACGAGACGATTTGTAAGAGGCAAAACTATTTGCTCTCCTTATACCAATATGTTTCTCCAATTGATCCACAACCAGCTAAAGTGGAAGTGCTGGGAAATCAAAAAAAGCGTGGACGAGCTATGGTTGTGAAAAGGAGAATATAAACAAGAACAACAAAACACAGATCTTATACCTACATATGATGCTACCTTCGATTTTAAGGTTAACAAACGGTTAAATTGATTTTTCATTGTTATGGATTTAATTAATAATTTAGTCGTCAATTTTTTTTAATACCGGACAAAGCACGAACCTAATTAATTTTGGTTTTACAAAAGGTCATTTTGGGAAAGTTTCTAAAATTTTCAACAACAAAAAATAAAAGAACATTTATTTAAAATGAGTGACAAAAATATACGCCAGTCAACCTTCAAAACACACTTGGGATATATCATACCGCCATCGATGCTACCTCTCCCGTTTAGTGAATAATTTTTAAACGCTTTTTCGTTGCGTTCACGAAATTACAGTTTTCCAAGCATAATTTTTTAATTAAACGAAACTAATAAAGATTTGAAATTATTCAGTATAAAGCATTAATTTTAAATGGTTCTAAGAACAGGACGCATACCACAAATTGTAGAAGCAATTGGGCCAAACATCAAGCTAAGATGTGCATAGGCGCGAAATTATTATTATTATTATATGTAAGTAATTTTACGAATGTAGTTATTCAATTTTAATCAACTTTAACGTATTTTTGGACCAATTGACTTTCCCTAAATGGATTATGGAAGTGCTCCCGAAATGAATTTTTAATATTCCACTTTTTTTCTATCATTTACTTTTTACCATATGGCCAACCAGTTGGGTATCTTCTTCTTCTTTTTTGAGACTAACCTAAAAAACACTACCTCTTTTGGAGAAAACAGATATCATTTCATTAAAGTTTTTTTTTTAATTTTAATTAAATCTTTACTCAATATGGAGAAAATATTGCAATTTGTGGAAAAATTTCCGATATAAAAAAAGTACTTTCTTCGGCCCATTTTTCAGTGTAAAAGAGTAGATCTGTGAAAATCTGAAACCGGATGTAGAGAATATTTTGAAGCAATTTGATATATAAAATTCCCGCATTTATTCGTTTAATGCATAATTATGTATGTATGTAAAAATATTAAGAAATATTGTATAATAACTTTCAGTGCATATGTAGATGAGGCCATATCACCAAATACCTATTAGAAAAGTTTAAAAAAATAAAACTCATTAAAAAAACATTATTATTTCGGCCCACCGAAGCCTTCGCACTTTTCATTCATGTATGAATAGTGTAAAAACGTGAACATATAAAAACAAGACTCGAAAATTTGGATTTATTTTTTATCAAAAAAAAAAAAGTGATTTCTTTTTAGCAATTAATACACATAGAAATGTAATATTAATTATAATGCTTATATAATCATATCCCTCAAAAAAGGGCATCACAAACTTATGCTACTTATGTACTTTTACAATATCTGCAGTGTCTTTCATATTTAGTTTTTTTATTAACTGTTTATAAAAATATAGTTCATTTTATAAAAAAAAAATCGTGTAAATCTATATTATAATTTTAGAAAAGTTGCTAACAAACTTAAGAACAGCTTGTTAAAAAATTTTAAGTAGCCATGTTTGTAGCCCATCGATTTCATATTAATAAAGTGCATACATATTTCAAGTGCGTAAAAATTTCCATTAATATTTCATAGTTTTTTCTCGTTAGTATTTTGCATTTTCTCTCATATAAAAACAAACATTGTCTATGCGTTGACAAAAAAATTATTAACTAAACCAACGATAATTTTTAGCCACTTAACTCTTGCACCTAAAAAGGAATGGGCTACAAAACTCCCTACTTGAAATTTTTCTGAAAATTCGAATTAAAAAGTATGAAAATTTTTGTCAAATTTTGTTGAATTTTCCTAAAGATTGTGCATATTTTGCAATTTTCATGTTACAGAATGCAATATAAATTAAAGAATTTAATTTGATAAACAATTTTGATACTGTAAAAATGTGTAGGTGACTTAATTTTGTTAACACAAGTGTAAATATCGGTAGCCGAAAATATCCGTTATTTTCATTTTTCGGATTAAAAAATCATTGCTAAAAATTCGTTTTTTATTTTTAATTTTTCGATAAAACATAATCGCTATACTTGGATTTAAATGTTTTCGATCATATTGGATCGTTATTTTGTGAATTTTATTTTTTCGATCACAAATAGTCGTTATTCTTCGTATTCTTCATATTTTATTGATATTTTGTGATACTTTTTTCGATGGTGCTGCAAAATTTGTCGACATTCATTATGATCGAAAAATTGTAAATACAAAGATAGCACTTATTTTTGATCTACAAAATAAAAATCCAAAAATAATATTTTGATCGAAAAAAATACATAGATTAAATCATGATTTGTTTTTGTTTAAAAGTTATATCCGCTACGGTCCGCTAATTTTACTAATTTCTATCACTATTCTTACTATTTTCTACCACTATTTTTATTAATGCTACCACTAATTTCTACCACTATTTTCATTAATGATACTACTAATTTCTACCACTATTTTTTTTTTTTTTTACTAATTTCTTCCACTGTTTTAATAATTTCTACCACTATTTTTGACTTATTTCTATCACTATTTTTGTTAATGCTACTATTAATTTCTCCCACTATACAAGTTTTACTTCTGGCTCACGCATTTAGGTGCACGCTTGTTTTTTAAAATTTTTGTGAAGTTTGAATGGTTCAGTGACAAACATAAAATCTATAATTTTTATACAGTAAATAGTTCCTAACATATAAAACTAAATATGCGCGCCTTAAAATATTGTTGGGCAACGTTATGGCAAATATATACGATTAGAAAAATATCACAATTCCGTTTTTAGTCAAAATGAATTGACATGGAGTTACTTTCTTTTGTGTGCCAATATCATTGTGACCATATATAACATTCTAAGAAATATTTGTAAAAAATGCCACCTTGTTAACGAAAATATTAAAAATATCTATACATTTGAAAACTAACTAAAAACGCTTTGCCATTATGACTATTATATTAAATTGCAATTTTTTATATTTGCGTTTGCTTAGCTGAGTTTGGTTTGAAACTAACCTTCAGTAAATTGCTTTGCAAAACTCTCCAACTCTGCAATTTCCGCCTTGTTGCGAGTGCCCTTCGATTTTTCATTTCCTCGTCGATAGTTTTGCGTATTTGTTTGCAGTAGTGAATTGTTTGCCGAATTTTCCAGATTCACCACCGTATGGACTGCATCTGGTGCCCCATTTGCTGCCACAGCAGATTCGTCGCTTTTTAGAGTAGGCAATGGAGGACTTTTTGTAGTATTCGGAAGCAGTAAGCTATAACCGCAGGATATACCACAAACAAACAAAACGAAGCTGTGCATTGCCATTTTCTCCAGAAAATATCAGCTTAGCTGTAAAATTTCCAAACCACAATTCGCAAACCGTTGCGCACATCGGTACAATTCTAACTAAAAATGGAAATGCATTTAGGTGGCCATAGGTGTTGCGCCTGCAGCTTGCGGTGGAAATTGTTTTTTAAATTATTCACATTAGACTATAGCTGCAGGGGTATGGCGGGCAATCGATGCGCATTTTGTAGGAGCAATTCAAATTATAACGCTTCGTTGAGCGCCGCCTAAGTACCGTAAAACTTAAAAATTCTGTTTTCAGGTTGATTGTCGGTGTGTGGCGGCTACTAATAGTTGTTGTTGGCTGCTGGCTTCTGCACCTGGTGTGCCAGTTGTTGGTATTGGCTGCCACATTTGTGCTGCTATTGCTGTTAGTGATTCTAAAGTGGAAAGTATTTTTTTTTTTTGAGTAAATAGGTTGCGTGGCGCTTTTATTGCTGTTATTGCGATTGCCATGAAATTATGAAGGAGAATATGAATATATTTACTTGTAGTATGTTTGTACTATGGATGTAAATTTTCGACCATTTACTGATCCCGTTTTTTTTAGTTTGTTAAAATTTATGAGAGTACTACCAAAAATTCCGATAGTGATATCCCAATAAAGATTTAGGCTTGAGTCACATTACAGCTCAAGTCGAGAACTAAAGTAGTTCTCAAATTTCCAGCGCTGTGTCTCAACTGTACCTCAACTTGAGAATCATGGCATTCTCAACAAAAAGGCATTTTTTTATATGCCAAAAATTGTAGTTGGTTCTAAACTTGAACTCAAATGTTGACCCTTATTATGAGCTATGTACATTCGATCTTTGACTGTGGTCGAAATAAAGCTGATCGAAAAAATTTGCATTTGGCATTATGCCACACATTCAATGAAGAATAGCGCTATTGTGAATTACCCACATTTAGATCGTCCACAATAGTATATTTCTATAAGGTGTCATTGAAATTAATTTCGACGATTCTCCTGAGTAGGAAGATGATGAGAGTTTACTGGGCTTGGCAAGAAGTAGAAAACGATTAAGAGACGCTTCAAATGAATTCCGCCGCGTAAGTGCAATATATTATACCAATTGGATAATGTTGCTAACTATCAACTTGAGAACTATGAATTTCTCAGAGGTTGGAGAATATTTTTCCGATGTTTGTTGGGATGGAGGAAAAATGTACGCAAATATTCTGTGATTTCCTTATTTTGTCTGTTTTATTTTTTTTTCTCCTTTTTCACATAATCACCTTTAATCTGTAGATCCATTGCTCAAATGAAAATGCAATAAAGCTGCTTATCATTTCGGTAGTATAATCCGACGCCGTGGTGTAAAAAGTAGCGGATCAGTTCGTCTTTTTTTTTATTTGTCAAGAAATTTCCCAATACTTTTGTTAAGGAGTTTTTAACATACAATTTGAGAGTTAGCGTGTGGCCAATATCTATGGAAGTAACAGCTGCAATTTTTGCTCTAGTGAAGAAACCCGAGATCATTACTTTCGTTGCTGACTTTTTTCGCCAGGCCTTAACAAGTGAATTTTGAATTGACTGCTGTTTATTTTCTACGTTCTACTTTTAAAACCAATAGCAATACCTGTCGTGATCAAATCAGATTCTATAGGCTATCCATTTACGAACTTTCTATTGAGCACAACCAACTGCATAGAGCTCCTTTTGCCTCTTGATCAATCCGCATTATTTGCGATTTTGATGTTGTCGGGGCCATGCGTTTTATTCCTTCCTTCCCTTAGATGGTGAACCACCGACTGTGCCTTATGTAGCACAGAAAATCGGGAATGCTCGCCGAGCTCAGGTCGGCCAAAAAGTCTTGAAAGTACCCATTTAGGAATTTGTGTCGAGTCTTGGCAGGGCGGAACAGTGGCAGTGAAGTGAAGTTCGATGACCTCCACTTTCTCTTCGTCCCAGGAACTTCGACAGAAATCGTTGGTTAGGGGAAAGATTTATATCTCCTCGTGAAGATTACCATCTCTGTCTTTGCGGTGTTAACGCTAAGCTTCATTTCTTTCGACCAGATGTTTACTTGGCTGAGGACATATTGTAGTAGCTCACTTAGAGCCTGCAGATATTTATCGGTTATTACGATTGCTATATCATCGGCGTACACGACGACTTGGTAACTAGTGCTATTTAGGTCCGAAACAGGACAGTAATTGTTAGATTATATAGCAGAGGGGATAGAATGCCCCTTGGGGGTACCTCTGGTCACATGTTTGGAAATGGACCCATCCCCTAGCTCGGAAAGAATAGTTCTCTTTTTGAGAACGAGCCTAACAAAGTTCACAACTGCCTGCTGCACCCCCACTCTAAATGGGGACCTGACCACCGAGTCCGGCTGAACATTGTTGAAGGCTCCTTCTATATCGAGGAAGACTCCCTGTGTGTACTCCTTGAAGGCCAATCCTTCTTCAATCATTGAAACGACACCATAGAGTGCAGTCTCAGCTCGTTTGCCTTTGGAGTACAAATGCAGATTGTGTCACCGTGTTTTATATTGCGCGGAATATATTAATCAAAAAGCCTTTTTAGAGTTTTCAGGAGAAACAAAGCAAGGCTTATGTGCATAAAAGATAAAACACGCTGTAAAGATTTCTAAGAGCAGCGAGCAGATTAGGTCCTTAGCTGCTTGCAGTTGGGCGGGAAAGATTTCGTACAGTCCCGGAGATTAATAGGGTTGAAAAGACATTATACCCCATTCCAGCCTGGCGTAAATTACGATATCTCTCACCGAGTTTCCTAAAGAAGAATAGGTCTTATGGTCTGTCGAAGTGTTAGAGATGTCATCGGAACACGCTGGGTGTACAAGATGACGTCCAGTCACCGTTAGGCTTCTGGATAGTGCTCATATTTGAGGGATTTTTCGAAAGCACACTTCGCAGCCTGGTAGCCTCAGAGTATTCTTCAATTCTTTGAAGGCTTCTTGAAAATTTTCAGAGCATCCTTATAAGGTTGCCAAAAACCCGTTCTTTTAGATTCGTTAAAGAGCATTCCATTTTTTTTTTGTGTTCAGGTCTGAAATCTCCGGATTCCACCAATTAGGGTTCTTCTTTTCCTTCGGGAGTGTGCTTGGGCGGGATGTCCTTTAAAAGCAGCGTTACAGGAACTTGTCAGAAAGTACACTGCCTCAATTTTAGACGCTGAGTCCAGGTCACCGAGAGAAACAACCTTCGTATAGCGGACACAATAAATCAACCTTATTTTTAAACCAGAGAAAAATTTAGATTCTGTATATGTACTTATGTTTTCAATTTTAAAGACCCGTAAAAAGTCCCGGGATTTGATCCGACTAGTCCTGGGATTTTCTAGATTTAAAAAAGGCCAGAAGCTCAGACTTCTGGGATTGACAACTCTATATTTACATAAATATATAAAATTCATACAAAATCTCCGCAGGCACATTGAAATAAATTTCTGTATTTCCATTTATTTATTTAGAATAAGTATATAGTGTACGTTGACGTGGTTGGTGCACTGATTTCCTTCAATTGCCAGACATTGAACAGAAAGTAACAAAAATCAATGTATATATATGTATATAGAAAACACAACGATTGTGAATGAAAAGTGAAGTAATTGCGCTCCAATTGAGTTATCGCCGTCAGCACTTTTCCAACGCAGACAAGTTCAAAGCGACAGTTAACCAAAATCAGTCTGAAGACAGATGTCTGTTGGTAGTTGGCAGTTGACAGTTGACAGTTGACTGTAAGTCGCACTTGACATTCGAGTGAAATTGAATTTGTACATTTTGCAAAAACTTACGATAAGTCCGATTTACCGCTACAATCATTTGCACACTTAGAATTGTATTCAAAATCAGTCAAGCAACCATCGGTTAGGTGGTGTGCAAAGTTTATGCCTGCCTTAAACAACTTTGTAGTTATAGTGATGGATATGCATACATATGTATGTATGTTCTTATTAAATGTATGCTAACAATGATGGATTAAATTGTCATTGTTTGCTTCTTATTTTTGGTAAAAATTCTGTGGATGAAATTGATTTATAAGTAGTGGAGGAGAAAAGATAGATTGTTTCTTTCTAATTCTTTATTTGTTATTTCGATTATTTTCTATTTCAATGAAACTAAACATGTCAAAAAAAGCAAAATAAAATGGCGAAATATGCAATGAAATTGACAATACAAAATATCACGAAATGCAAGAAAAAGCCACTAAACTTTTAAACAAATATTGTTGTACAAAATAGTTTGGATATCCAGAATATAATGAAATATTTTGAATTAAAAGCTTAATAGTATCTACATACAAGAGCATGGCTACAAGGCCATCAGCTCGCTTAACTAAGACAAAAGTGTGATAAGAATAAAAGATCTATTACATATATGTATCTACTAAGCAGGTATGTACATAAGTATCTCAAGTAAGAAAAAATAATGAAAAATATAATGTAATAATTTAATGCTTGCGTTTAAATGGCAATTTTCAAGGTTGTAATAAACTGATGTATCTTTTCTATGTTCGATTCTGAGGGTGTTTTCAATATTTCGGTAATTGTTGTATTCCCGAAGAGACGTCGTTTGATGGCAGTCAGGGTAGAGCAGCTGTTATATATAATGTGGTCAAAAGATAGGGTCTGGCCACATCTGGTGCAAGTTGGTGGGTCTTCCCGTCTTAGGAGGTGTTGATGCGTTGTGATAGTATGTCCCATTCATAATCTAAGAAACGTTTTTAACTTGTCTTTAATGATGGAGCAAGGATACAAGGGCACGCTGTTGGTGTCTAAAATTTTTGAATAATGATGGTGATGATTGTTTCCCCTATTTAGCAGGTAATTGTTGGTACTTGACCGTTTTAAATTAGTTTGAAGGACGGGTTTTTCTATACTTGCATCTTAAAGAATAGGAGCTTTGCAAGCGTACTTTGCGGTTATATCGGCCAATTCGTTTCCTTGGATGGAACAGTGTCCTGGTACCCAGAGGAGTTTTATTTTGTTTTGCGTGGATATAAGCACATCTTTAGTTTTGTCGATTGTGCCCCATATACTCTTAGATGGATTAAGAATGGACTTTAAGACAGCTAGACTATCGGTGCAGACAATTGTTTTGTTTTTGGTTTTCGAAGCGATAGTAGTAAAATTTTAAATTTAAAAAAAAAGGAAACAAAAAGTCGGTTTCACTCACTGGTTGTTTGCTTGGATCTAATTCGCTAACATTTTTCCTGAAAATTGTGATGATTTCAGTAAGTCTTTTGTATGTATAAATTAAAATATTAAGTTTTTATTAATAACTATTTATTTATTAGAAATAACTATTAGAATTTTGTACTAAAGAAATTGAACATAATATTCAAAAAAAAAAAGAGCGGAGAACTAATAAATGTAAATAAAAACCAATTTGTATCCTTTCTAGAACACGTTCCCCTGGGGGTTCGAACTGTTTTGCGCTCCCTTGACTGAATTTCATGACAGACCTCACAAATTTTGTCACAAAAATTCTACTAAAAAGTTCTAATATTAGCTACAGGTGTTTCTTTTTTACCTCTAAATGCATTAGTAATTGCCATCACGTCTACAGCTTTGTCGCTGTCCAGGAATATTGGAAAGCGGTATTGTGATTCATAATTTTGCGCTTTATTAAGCGAATAAACTTAATAAGTAATAATTACCGACCTCGGTTATTTGAATTAACAAATCAAACGAAAACCAATAACAATATTTCATACGAAAAGTTATTGAAAAAATAAGCATTTAACATAATAAAGAGACACAACGTGTTTCCTAAACCATCCATTCTATTTCACCCCATAATCGGAACGCTCCTTCTAGGTGGGTGCTGTGGCAGTCCTCTTTCACAACTGCTTCTGATCGCTCCACATTTGACTGGCTGAGATAAAATTTTACTTACAAGGAAAAAGTATGTGCGTATGTGTATGTGTGTAAACATTAGTGGTTTCTTTGTAGGAACCGACCATGATTTAAAACAAAAGTATTACCAATAATAATAAAGGAAATAAACGTCTATTGTGTCGATATTACCACGTTACTACAACCAAAAAGGATGTTTACAAAATTCACCGCTAATAAGTGTGCACATAATACAAAAAGGGTGTAAAAATTTGTCACAGTCTTTTGTTATCGGTGCAAAATAGACTTGCAATTGAATGAAACTTCATTTTCTTTACTTATAATAATGGTATTTGTTAATTAAAATCAGTGTATGCATAGCGAATGAGCTTCAATTCAAAAAAGTACATTACATTTTTCGTGGACTGCGAAGCATATTTCAATTTAGCTTAATTACATAATTTGCGCACTTGCTTACAACTTTTCCAAAAAAAAAAGGATTACCTTCTTCCTCATTTTTCTAGTTCTTTCGCAAATGCAACCTTTTGTGCGGGAGAGTCGAAACTTAGCTGTCAATATGTATCAAAACCTTTAATGATTGAATCATGGTGGAAATTTGACATTATAGGAAAGAACTTTAGAAACAGTAAATAATGCATGTTTTATTGAAACAGAACCCTTAGCACTGTAAACCACAAAGCAAATATGTAGATGGTTTGAAAAGCGGGGTATGTTGGAGTGACACCACTAAAGCTCCTTCTCTTTCTGCCATGACCCAAGGCTCTCCACGCGAGTTGGCCACTGCATCTCACACATGGGTTTTTCACGTTGCCCAGTATGCACGAACGTGGACGCAAAAACCCAGATTGAGAATAGTCGCTCAACTATAACTACATACCCTGAAGGTCGACCATACCCCCTAGGCATTCCAAGGGTGTAAACTTATAAAATATATTTATAAAAATCAGTTGCCAAAATTATGAATTATACACTTTCCGTGTCGACTTTGCCACATAAAATTGTATGCGGTAATAATCGAAAAACGTACTTTGCTATAACCAAATTGAACCATCCATTTTGAAATAATAGTGTTCTTTGATTTTTATCGCTTCTAGAAGCTTTTTTCGTGATCGCAAATTTAAGCACAAAAATTTAAATATAAAAAATACCGAAATTAAAAAGTAATCGAAGTGCTGACAAAATTATTGTTGAAACTTCAATTACGCTCTCGTGCATTATTTCCTTTTTGTATACTGGCCGTGGATGATATTTCCCTTTCGAAAAGCAAATCCCGTGGACTTTTTTCAGGCTTTATTTCACTGCACCGACAATTCTTTGTAAAACATAATTTTTGTAAAATGTACTTGTACTTGTTGGTAAAGTTTGTTTACACATATAGACATAAATAAACACATAGATTAAAATGTTCAGAATGAAAGGAGAAATCGTTTAAGCCATGCCTGCGGACGGACGGACAGTAAGCCCACGCATGAGATAACTCGAGTAAGTATTGAGATATCTGGTATCACCCACTTTAAAAAAAATAGATAAATCTAAGAAGAGTATTATATTAACTGGATTTATAGCGTACAACAAGTACTATATATTTATTTAAAATAAAAATATGCACCTGGTATTTAAAGTTTATTTTCACCGAACTTGGAGTTTTATTTACTTCTTAAATTTGTTATTTGCAATTGGTATACCGATGCGTTTGCTTTTTACCAGTTCTCCCTTTACTGCGTTAAGAACTGGGATCCAAAGCAATTTTTTGGTCTGGTTATCACTAAAACTGAAGAAATCTTTTCCTAAAGAATCGGTTCAAAGGGTCCGCACAGCCTTATTGCTAGCAGAAACCCCTGCTTGGAAGTCGGTTCCATGATCTGGTAACCGAAATGTGAGACTTAGGGTAGGGTACGCAAGGAAAGTTATCTTCCTACACTCCTTTTGCATTTTAAGCCTAAGCGAAGTGCAGTAAGGCCTTAAGGTGGGCGATTTATGTAAACTAGCGTTTAGTGCGTCGGTAGGTTCCTGAACTTTAGAGCGTACATTAAGGTTTCCAGCTTTGAACTGGATATATCACTATCCTCGCACCACATGAAACAGATCCGATGTATTGATCAATCGGGAAATGTTAAAGTCAAGCCCCAATCAATTGTTTGTCCCATTGCTACTTGGGCTATTGAAACTTTTTCGTTTCACTGAGCTAAACTGTCCTTACTAATCTTATGTACAAGCGATTTGAGTGTAAAATAATAAAGGATGGATGATGTACATGTATACATATATCTAGTAGTAATCCGCGAGGTATATTTTTCCGTCATGTGTCAGAGTTCATCCCGTATCTGAAGATAAGCTGTCGAGGGAATGTATTTTTCATCCAAATTATAATTTCAGATTTAAAACCTCAAACTTATTAATTTGAATTTTTAGAAAACTTCTGGGTATGCTGGTATGTATGTAGCTTATTCAATTTTGGCATAATAATGTCTACGTCTCAAGTGTTTCACAATCTCGGTTGATTTTTGACAAGTTTTGGAAATTTTGGTTTTAAACACAATTCCCCTATAACCTTTGGTTTTTATGCAAATTCCTCTTGATTTTCAAAATTTGTTTGTTCAGACTATCTTGCATATAAACTACATGCGTTAAAAGAAACAATATTTTCAGCATTAAAATTTCTAAAATTAAATGATCTATAAAACTTCATACCCAGTAGTTTTCTATACATATACGTTTATACTTCTGTAGTACTACAGTATATACATGTGGTCTGTAAGCCGTTTCATCTGGCCTATAGCCTTTTTGTAAACATATAACATTTTTTTTTATCTCTGTCACTGAATATCAATACCCAACGTATTTGTCCTATTGAATCGACCACCAATCGAGTTTGCCTTTCCGTCGTGGTTTAGGATCAGGGTTAGCCTCTTTTACTTAAGGCCTACGAACAGGAAACAGTTGACCAGTTTCTCTTCTAATAATGCTATTTTAAGAGACCTATTAAGCTTATACTCACACTTTTTTTTTATTTGTTAATAGACCCGCAAAGCAATAACATTAAAAAAATCGAGATGAGTCAACTCGGTAAAATGATATCCGACTTGAGATGTAGTAGTGTTGGGAAGTGAAAAAACTGCGCTATTGTGATTGAGCCCTAAGAGAAAACATGGGAAATTTCAGCTAATTCGTTTTTATTTTTATAGTATTTTTAAATATATAACTGCGTCAACCTAACATTTGCTTGCACAACTATTTTCCGTTTTTAAATAGCACTAAACAAAAGGCATCTTTCATGAAAGATGCGAACAGGGTTGCATTTGCAATTAAAGAAAATTTTATGTGACTCGGGCACAATGAAACGGGCCTAATGTTATACTAATTAATTAAAATCATTTTGAAATCACTAAAGGACTTTCTGGTCGAGAGATTTGGATACCTTACTAAACCTGCCAAATCAATAGAATTGATTGAATTCCAAAAAAAATTTGTTAGTTATGCTCTTCCTTCTCTGCATTTTGTTCATCATATTCCCTTCTATCTACTTATTAAATCTGAAGCACTAGATTGTAGGTGGACTTTTCCTTCCCCTTGCTTTGTCGACAACTTAGTGCGTGGTGTAATAGACCGACCATATTTGTTTGCCCACATCGATTTCGCAGTGGCATAAAGAGGCTAAAGAAAGTTCTCTTTGGGCGCTCCTTAATATAGGGTTCTAAAAGGTTTCAATTTACTTTTTCTGACAGAATTCAATTTTTTTGTACTTGACATCTTTTACTTGGAAATCTATATTAAATCTTTACTCAATTAACTAATTACTTCGTTTTTACTTTCTATGCATTTATAATTCTTTTAAATCTTCACTCAATTAATTACTTAATTGGTTTGCACTTTTTAAATATAATTCTTTGTAATCTATATGAAATTTAATATATTGTTTAAATTTCGACGCCAATAGACAAATCTCCATGGTAATAAAATAAAAGTCTAAATATTTATTTACATGAAGTTAATTATCCCATGCCAATAGTGGGTATTAAAAAAAGGTATATTTTAAAAGGATTCAAACAAATTCAAAGTTAGCCATTGAATTCTAAGAAATTTTACTTCCGTTCATCCTAAGTAATTACATTTCATTCTGAAAATAGTTTACCTTATCGTTGTTTAACTACCGTACTGAGGTTTTATTTTATCTAAAATATTGAAGTACTTTGTAGTCGTCAAGTTTCGTTTGCAAGTTCTAAGAAGCTGCTTAGTTTTTTATGTTTTCTCATTTTATTTTTAGATTTACTTTCATTTTTATTGTAGTTTACTGGTATGCATTCGACTTTGTGTGCATTTGTCGAGGAAACAATGATTAGGGAACTTGGTTTTAACACAGCATTAATTAATTTTTTAGAAATTTCCATAAACTTTGAACACTTGATTAAAAAGAGTCAAAACAGAAACTTTTTTTTACGATTTTCGCATAAATCATTTCGTAAGCTCATAAATTTGGTAGGCAACAATTTTTCACGAATATAACTTAAGGGCGTTAATTAAAAAAAAAGGCTTCTTCGGGAACCAGTAATGCTTTTTTTTTTCAAACATAAATGACGAACGGAGGATAAAGCGCTGTGTCGGTTTTTCGTAGAGCGGGAATAGAAAAGAGTAAACAAATTTATTATTTATTATCGAGTTAAAATAGTAATAATAATAAGTGACTTACTTATTTCTAGAAATTTCAATACAATATGAATTCAAATGCCTGATACACTCTATTATCCCATATTATTTATTTCAAAACATTACGTGATAAAACTAAGTTTTACAACACCCAAAGCAGTCAATTGAGGAAATGGTTTGGCAATAGAATCCTACCTTCTACTTTTAGATTTTCTAGTGAAATTGATTCTAATAAGGATTTACACTGGAGTTGAATTCTGGAATAAGGGTGTTCGGATTTTCAAACACCTTATCGCCCATTCGTTCAGATATTTTTGCTTTCGAGCAACTTCTACTGAATGGGCTCTTCGCTGATTGTGGCTTCATCGACTAGCGCGACCTCAAAAATTGCTACAGTTCGGAGTCGGCGTAAAACTGTAGACCCTCAATTTGTGTTCTAACATCAAAACACCCACCACAAATTGTAGGAGAAGTTGGGCCAAATATCTAGCTTTATGGTGTAAGTGTCAAATTATTGTTAGAACTTTTAAACAGGTGATAGGTAACTTTTGAAAAAAATGTAACTTATGTTTTAATCCTACGTGATATTCTAATACATAAATCTAATTAATAATAAATAAAAAAAATTGTTGTTTCTTGAAGAAACATTCAATTAATAAATAAATAACTGAATAAATGAACGACCAAATTCTTGCGATAATCAAAACCAGACAGTAACGAACTATCGACAAAGATAATATGAAACGAAACTCTTCGCTACGTGAGAGTACTGTCAAAATGTGCGTTTTTTATGACATTTTCTAATAGTGCCACTAGTACGAAAATGCATATGTGGGCACTTGTTGCGGAATTTTGGTGATTTTACTCGTTCAGTAAACCCCGAAAAACTTATCAATTGTTATTTATTCCTTTACTGTTGTAATTGGTCAGAATTACTAATAACATGGTCTTTATATTTCAAAACTGTTTTTTTGTTTTCGGGACAAAAAATGGTGGATTTCAACTATCAATCCTGTAGTGCGATTCACTAACTTATTTTAACGATATTCGCATGGTTAACTCATCTTAACGAACATTTTAATGATGTTGCTGTACAGCAACCATTTTTTAACGATTTTTGCTATCGCCGAATCAGCTGTCGTCGTTAGCTAGTCGATTTTCGAAAACTTAATGACAACGAAGTTGATGTTGTTAACTCAATCTAGAAAGGACAGAATCGTGATTTCCACTTAATAAAAGATAAATTTAAAATTGTGTGATTTGCTTTCTTGAAATTAAAAAAGAAACATTAAATGATGTCTTTTGAATATTTGGCATATCATTTATCACAAGGTGTTGAAAAAGTAAGCGCTCCAACAGTGGATCGAAGTTTGCTTAGGGATGTGAATAATCCGTTTCATTTGCATGCAGCAGAATTTCAGAAGCTTACCGCTACTCCAGACTTGACAAGTATCCTACTAAAAATATTGAAATATGAAACCTAAATTCTCTGGGTCACAACACAATTCTTTATAGAGCGAATTTTGAAAACGAAAACCATGGCATATTTGCAGGTGATTCCGGATATTCCTTGAAGTCGAGTTAATGTCGATTCTACCAAATCACTCAGAGGATAGTCCGAGATTCGGCTACAATGGAACATAGCAGTATATCCATACAATTATAAATATTTATGGTTTGAAATAAACTAATATCTTATTTCACTTTAATCAAATGTAATAAAACTCGATCAAATTTATATTCGGCAGCACTCATTCAATTGGTTTTTTTCATTTCTGTTTGGGTTTTTTCGCCCATTTTGGGATTTAATTTGACCAAGATGCCACTTTTTAGTACTTTGAATAAATACAATGAGACAGCTGTTAAGTGTTGTTAAGAAGAAGTTAGTGAATCGCACAATAGTTACTGCAAACGACAAATATTGTCGACAAAAATTGCGATTGTCGGATCGTTTAAAGTTAGTGAATCGCACTACTGATTCGGTTTTGTTCCCAGCTGTAACCACGAATTCAGGGGACGCTCTCAGCAAACAAATGAGACAGTTTTGATATTAGTCTTTGCTATCGACAGCTAAATTCACTCGATAGCGCCAAACACTTGTCAAAACTTCCCCGCTTCTTCAACCTCTAAAATACCTACCACTTTCTATTGCGCCGCAAACCAAATTAAGCGGAACATTTGTGCGACGCCACAGCTGAGTAACAATTGTTGTTACATACTATGGCTGTCTTTGCTTATTGCAGACAAATTTCATGCTTTTAGCCAACTTTGCTATGATGGTAATTGACGTAAATTAGTATTGTTAAAGTGAGTAGTTGTTATATCCGGTTTGGCATGCAGGCCAGTGTCGCAGTTGCCAGCGTAAGTAGTAGTAAAAAATTGCAATGAAACTAAATCAAAAGTAAATGAATGGATTAACAAAAAAAAAAAAAAAATAATAATAATAAGAAAAACAAACAGCATAACATTTGGTCAATTGTTTTATAACTTAAACATAAAACATGGCTTTAACATTTTTTGTTTTTTTTATGTATGTATTTTTTGTATGTATGCACATGCGATGCGAGTATGTAAATAGTAACCGACATTTCTGAAATTACGCGCTGCGCTGCCTCAAGTGCGCGATTGTGCAATTTCTTTTATTCACTTCTGCGTCAATTCCAGTTGCATAGGGAGGAGCAGTATTATAGTTACAATACATTCGCGTCAATTCGTTTCGGAAAAAAAACAAAAAAAAAAAAGATTATCTAATCGCTTAGTTACACTAATTTGCATAATTAACACCAAACTTGCTGCTTGTCGTCAGGTTGTCGTTATTTACCAATCTTTCTTAATTACAACAGATTTATTACCGCCACTCTTTAAGCTCATCGCTGTGATGAAGAGCGCAAAGAAAAAGCCAGCTAGACCAGTGCTGCCGACAAGCAACGTTAGGCCACCAATTAGCAATGGCACTAATGCGAAGAATTTTAGCTTATACGCCAACAACAAAGGTAACATAAATTTTTTCAATTTCTTTTTCCATTTTTTCCCCCGTCCAATGGCCAACGCCGCCGATGTTAATGATTTCGTTGTAGCTGCGGTTGAGGCTGCACCTGTGGCGGCGGACCTTTTTGTAGATGCGGCTGTAATCGCATTTGGTCGAATTGCTGTCATGGTTGTTGTTTTTGTTGCTATTGTTGGCCATAAAAATAACTCCGCAGCAGCAGCTGTTGTTGTTGTTAATGATGATTGTGGTGGGGTTGAAGCGACGAGTGGTGGCAGGTTGCGTCGACCTTGAACTTCGGTCGACAGCTGTGCGACGGTTTTACCAAGCGGAATGATTGCCTCCGGTGCAGTGGATACTGTGGATGCTGCGGCTGTGTCGAGGTCACTGCTTGCCAGGCCTGCAAAAATAAAAGTGAAAAGTTGCAATGAGATGAGTGAAAAGTTTTAAATTAGTTATGAACTTTCGTGTTGTTGTTCGGGTAGCTTAGTTAAATATGCGTAGTAGTATCGAGTGCTAGTTTGTCAGTTAACTGTCTAATCAAAATGATTATCGCATATTAAATGAGATAAGCAGAGGGATCGGTGAAAATTTAATGAGTTGCCTTCGGATGGTTGCAATTAAAATTAACAGGCGAGGTGGCCATGAAAATCTCCATCGACAATATATTAAAGCAGACGTAGAGTGGTGGGTTATATTTCATTACGAAATTTAGATACTAAAATTCAGTGCGAAAAAATTTCTAGAAAAATTTTTATAAAAAAAACAGAAAAAAGAAAATATAATTAAAAAAAAATTCAATAAAAGACAATAAAATAAAATGAACATAACAAAATACAATAAAATAATACGAAATAATATTCAATCAAATTAAATACATAGGAAATGAAATAAATTAAAATACGGCAAAATAAAATTAATTAATGTAAGGCAAAAGTAAAATAAAATAAGCCAAAATAAAATATAATGACATTTAATAAAATACAGTAAAATAAAGTTAAATGAGGCACAATAAAATAAAACAAAATGGGGAGAAACAAACCAAAACAATAAAATAAAATTTAAAGAATTTAAATAGAATATAATACCGTAGCCTAGTTTATAGCGAAAGCGCGCAGCATTCGGGGGTTGTTGTTGGTTTACAAAATACCTTACGCAACGAAAACGAAACTTTTTTTCATTTGATGATATTTTATTTTATTTTACAATATTGTATTTTTAATTTATTCCGCCTTATAATAATAATGTAAAAATTTGGCGCTTCTATATGGTGATCTTGATGTTTGGCCAAGCTTTTGCCATACGTTGTGGTGTGTGTCTTGATTTTATAACACAAATTGAGAAACCTACAGTTTTACGAGAAGTTTTTCAATGACAGAAATACACTCGGAGGTTTGTCATTGCTAGCCGAGGGGCGACCGCTAGCAGAAAAAAGTCTTTCAATAATTTTTATGCCACATGCCCCGGCCATGCTTTGAACTCGGAACACAACGAATGAAACACGCACATTAAAGCGTCTCACCAAAAAAGGTTAAGGGTGTGTTTTATTTAAACACTTATGTCGAAAAAAAATTTTTGGTGTATACATTTTTTTTTAGGCAACCATAAATACAAATACGCATTTTCTGCTGTACCTTTCTTATTTGATATTCGATTTTTTAAATCTTTATGACGCCAAAAAGGTTTTGCGCTCACACCCACTTACATATATATTTGGTTATGGCCTTGAGAGCCGTTTTTATGACACCTTCACTGATTTTGGAAATATTATTCTTAGTTTTTTATTTGTATACTATAAATCTAAAATGTTTGGGAAACTATAAGGGCCTTGCTAAAAAAGTGTTAGATTTTATTCACAAACCAAACAGTTATAATGTTTTTAAAATCCAGCAAACCCTTTCACTTAGCAACTGCTAAATTTTTCAATTTGTCGAAAAATTATTCCAATCGTAAAATTTAGCCAAAAAAAAACCCAATAAGTTCTGTGTCTGAAACTTGAAGTGAAGATGCACTTACAACATGGACAAAACGCTAAGTATTTTGAGTATGGTATATAAAATATCTGTTAAGTTTATGTCTCATTAGTAAATGATAATGCATCTTTTTAGTACCTGTTAGCAACGAAAGGCTTACGAAAACCAGGAATTTAAATAATTTTGTTCGATTCATGATATTGAGGTAGATTTTCTTATACAAATGGAATGCCAGTATTGTGAAATCTCTATCAGTCTGTGATTTCCACATAGCAATTGCTATTAAAGTTGATATTTTCTCGGAAATTATGTACCTGCTCCGAACAGGATTGGCCTACAAAAAATTTCCTTGAACTTGATGATATTTTCACTGTGCGGCTGCAGTACAGAGATCCGGACTAGATTACACTCCTTATTTTTATATTTAAATAGTTTGATTTTTTTTCAAACAAATGCATATCTTTCCATAGTTACGTTTATACATTTACGCTAAATATTGGAATTTTTGCGCATTCCCAAAATTTTATAAGTGTTTTAATAATTGGTGAGTAAAGAAGTAATTTGAAATTTATGGGCACATTAGAAATGGCGTTCTGTTTTAAACAGATTAAATATTCTAGTACGTTCCCATTTTTTTTTTGTTTTTTTTTTTTAGAGCTGCAATCGCTTCTACAGTAAAGTTTCACTCTTTCAAAAAAAAAATAAATTTCTGAAATCAAATTTTTGATCTAAGCTAAGCAATACTGACACTCGCTCAACTATTCGAAATTTTTTCCAAACTGAATTACAACTAGCCTAGTGTACCAACATTATTCGATGATCGAGCTATATACAAAAAAAGTACATGAATTTAGATTATGAAAAGTTAAATAAAACAAAAACTAAAGCGATAAGTCTCCACACAAATATTAAAAATGTTAAAAGTTTTTTTTTTGTGAATAATTCAGCAAATTCCTCATAGTTTTCCGAGAGCTCTAGATTTGAAGTATAAAAATAAAAAAAACTATGGATTCCAAAATTAGTAAAGATACAATTATAAATGGCTCTTAGGATCTCAACCTTTTAAGAGTAAAACTTAGTCCTGAGCGGAAATATCTTGGCGACACAATGTTTTAAAACATCGGACATCAAATAACAAGGTTATAGCAAAAAAAAAAACGTGATTTAGCTGTTTTTGGCAGTTGTCCAAAAAAAAAAAACAAATTTTTACGCTCAACATTTTTTCTCGACGTAGGCTATCAAATAAAAGTGAGATACACTAAACTTTTTTTCAGATACATAACTATTATAAGAGAAAATTGTAAAAGTTAATCAATAATTATTATAGTAAGTTACACATTTTTCGAGTAATCTATAATTATTATTCTAAGGCTTATATTATAAAAGTCTTTTCATAACAGTTATCAGCGAGATAAATATTTTTAAGTATTTAACGACTTTTATTTTGGGGCTTATGTTATAAAAGTCTTCTCGTAATAATTATGTGTGTGGAACAATTTTTTTTCAGCTTTGAAGGATGCTGCTTTTTTAGGATCATTTCGGGAGTAGTTCGAGCTTTATTCGGGTCTACTTCGAAATAATTTCTTGACCAGTTCGGGATCATTTCTGGACTAGATCGGTACTTTTTTGGGTCGCGCAATACTTCCGCCTTTTAAAACTTAAAAAGGTTGACTTAGTCATAATTATTATGCAAAGACTCTTATAATGTAAGAGTCAAAATAAAAGTCTTTGAAAGACGTAAACACTTTTTTACTCGCTTATAATTATTATGGAAAGCTTTACAACATAAGTCTCAATATAATAGTTATTGTTCATTGAAAAAATTTATCTCGCTTATAATTTTTATGAAATGCAGTTTATGATATAAGTTTCAAAATAATAAATATCGATAACTTAAAAAATTTGCAGTTTCGCTTTTTTTTTTTTTTTTTCCTTTTCTGAAGTGAATAACATAATTTCATAACTCTTCAATTGATTCTGAACAATGATACCTTATTTTTCTCAGAATAGAATGTTCTTGGCAGAAAATGACATAAATGTAAATGCTTTCATGTAAAATTGTAGAAAAACTTAAAATTAAAAAAAAAAAACAAATTGTTTAAATTTCTGATTGATTGCCAATTTTTTTTCACAGATTCGAATTATTTTTGTGAAAGTCATTATTGATCTAACATGTGCCAATATTTTTTTTCTTTTTTAAATTTTTCTTTAAAATAGCTAAACAATTAAAAGAAAGAAGGTTTGTTTTGTAGACGAGGTCATGCCAAATTTGGGTTTTTATGAATGAGTTAAGAATTTGAGGATGTTAGGAAATTTTTAAAAACATTTTTGTGAACCACTCGACCAGATCTACGACCTCTACTAGGTAACTTGTAAAGTTTATTTTCACTGTAGCATAGTGTAATTAATATCTAAAGACTTGTATAGTTTTTATCGAAATTAGGATGTTTTTTTCAAAGCTCAATGGTCAAACAATTATTATTCTGAATCTCTGCTTTTTTCCCCATTCATATAACGTAATATGACTTAACGCACACGCTACACACTTGGCCACTAACACTGGTGAGAAAAAAAAATCGCACTAGGCTGAAGAGCCCAGTAGTGTTTAATTTCTGAGAAAATAAAAAAAAAAGCTCAACATCACCACTTATTGTTCAGTGAGGCTGATATCTTGCAATTCACCAAGAAGAAAACAGCAATAGTGTTGATGCAAACTGAAAATTTAGTGTACTCTCTTATTTGGCAATTTACAAAGAATTACCTGCTTCAATTTCCTTCATGATACGCTTCCAAAGCTCACAAAACTGATTTACATTGTTCAGCACCTTGCCCAAAGGCAGAAGTACTTCATCGATTTCTGCATCCTCCAGAGTAACTGCGCCATTTTCTATACTTTGGATATCCTCGATGCTCTCATTTGCTTGTAAGCCATGGGTACCATTGTCGTTGTTGTTGTTGTTGCTGTTGCTGTTGTTGTAATTGTGTTGATTGCTGTTGCTTTCAATCTCCTGCCAGTCAAACAATGTGGCAGCCTGAGATTGTTTCAAAACTCTGTTGGCATTGTTAGCGTTGCTGTTCTTGTTGTTGTTGTTGCTGCTGCTACTGCTACTACTGCTACTGCCCAGCACGTCCTTATTGTCAATGCCGCTTGGAGAGATTATCTGATGGCGTTGATTACTTATAGCCAAGATGTAAGGTGCGACGAAGCGCACATCCTTTATGATCGAATTGAAATTTCCGCTACTGTTATTGTTGTAAGTGTAATAATTTAGCGGAAGTTGTTGGTGTCGCCGATGCGAATTTATTTGTGTGGCATAGCTGTTGAGACGTAAATTATGTGGTCGCTCACCCACTGCCACGGCTGTTGCATCTGCAATTCGTGAATTTTGTTGATTAACGGATTTCGTGCCTATTGCTTCGGCTTTTGCAGCAGTCACAGCATCAATCGCCGCATTGTCGGTTGTCTGCAGTAGAAACCAATTGTTGTGGGTTGCGGTGGGTTGATTAAATGCTGTCGCAGCGGCTATGCGTTTTGCATCCGAGAGCAAAATCGGGGAAGTGGATGGAATGTAGGTTGCCGTGGTAGGTGATGTGGCAATGGTTTTGAAATTATCATAACGCACGTTTGCCTTCGCTTGCATTGCGCGTTGCGTTGCTAGCAAAATTAAAGCAATTAGCAACATTTTGCACAATAACTGTCTATCTATATAGTTGCTCTAAGCAGCTTCAATAATTACAATAATCCACACACTCTAAATAAAAAAAAATGAATGCCCAAATTCTTTATATACAATTTTTTTTTTTGTTTTTCTATCAACCGCTTCACTTGTTCGACAATCTACCGCCGACGCAGTTCATCATTCGTTCAGTGTTGTTGCACAAATAACCGAAACTGACAGTTCCATCGACATTTTATCAACTTGCCATGAAGATTCTTTCATTTTTTTTTATTACACCACTTATTGTTATGTTTCTACAGTCCGGAGGTCTCTAAAATTGCTTCAAATGTTGGTGGGTCACAGCGACCTAAATATAGTAATAAACAAACAAAAAAATCAAAAGAAAAATAAAAAAGCATGAAATTGTAGTGTAGAAAAAGAAATTCACTTTTAACTAAGTAAAAATTATATCAACACTTTGGCGATAAAGTGAAAAGTGGAGTTAAGTTCAAACGCATTGCTGATTGATACCAAATACCAAAATATACGTTGCCTCTCAATCCGCCCATCTGCAACGCATCGCAGCGCACCAAAAACAGTAATAGAAATTAAAAAAAAAAAAAAACTCCAACTTCTCACAAAAGCGCCGCACAATTGTCGATCTAAGATATTATTTATTGCTTTTATTCTTCTTCTTAGCGTACGGCTATTTAAATTTGGCTATTTAAATGGGCCAATTGTCGTATGCAGCGAACCAGACACAAATTGAGCTAAGCTACGCCACTAAAACATTCGAGATTTATTGGCTTTTCAACTATTTGCCTCTCAATTTTTTAGTAAGAAAATAAAAAAAAAAGCTAAATGCCATCAGAATTCAATTTTTGGAAGAATGGAAATTTAAAAATAGAAGTTGATATAAACATTCGAACACGCTGCACAGTGGGTCACTGCTAAAATAATTTAAAGTAATTTTTCTGAATACTCTCTCTACTCCATCGGAATCAAATATCATTTTAACAGCAAACTTTCTAAAAACGTTAAATATCCTTCATCTAATATATCTAGTGCGATTATATTAATTTTGTAATTTTAATTATAATAATTAATAAAATAATAATAATAGTATTGTTTTTTTGACGAAATTTACGATGTGTGCTTGCTAAATTTTGTTACTTGATTTGAACATATTGTTATAACATAATCCATATATATGCATATATGTATATAAATCAAGATTTAAAAATTTGTGCAAAACTTACAATTATTCAATAAACTATTAAAAGTAAAATTTTTTGAACATAACCTCAATAAGTTTTTCGTGTAATTTTATTATAAAGTGCAAGTTTGAAGTGCAAATAGTTTTTTTTTTTTGTTACTGATGATCTGGCGTATTTTCATCTATACAAAAAAAAAAAAAGAAAAAAAGCTCATTTGCGCATCAAAGGAAATTTTTTTTTAACCGCTAAACTATGGCATTTTAGGTTTTTCTTTAAACCTCGGTATTTGCTACCGAGTGCGTAAATGCTTCTTCAGAATTAGTAAGAACGTACATAAAAAAAAAACATATTTTCTGCAAAAATAGTAAATATTTGTTTAGCGGTAATTCATTGCCACTTTTACTTCTTTTGTTGATAGTTAGTTTTCTTCAATTCAGATATTTTTTTTGTGCAAAAATTTGCTGTCAATGTAGACAGAAGGCTCCACGTTTTCGTAACCAATAAAACATTTTTTATTATTATTATTTTTTTTTATTTATTATTAGTTTTATTTTTTGCATTTAAATGCCTGTAACTCATAAAGTACTATTCCGATTTAAACAAAAATATATCGAACGTACCTTTAAAACAATAACTATAAATGATTAGGTTGGCGATAACTCAAAAGGACCTCGAGGTTTCTGCCTATATCTCGAAAACGCTTCTTTAAAAAAATTAACGAAACTCATTTTCATGATTATTTTTAAGATATTATTCGAGCCACTTGTATTCCTTTTTTTAATGTCAGTAGAGCATATTTGCCATGCGAATTCTATTTGATTTCGTAAAAAGTTTTTCGTGTTTTAATCAATAGTAAAAATGCCACATAAAATGTTAAGCTTTTTCATCGGGAATAGGCAGAAATATATTGGCAGTCTTATCACATAAAATTATTCATCGATCCTTTGAAGAATATTTTATATATGCTTTTAAAAATTCGATCAGCCATCATTAATCGATGGCGGTAAATCATAACAAACACGAAAAAATAACAAATGGGGTTCAAAAAAGAAACATTAGATATATGGCCACCTCGTAATGGTTATGAATTCTATAATAAATATTTTAACCTGACTTCTATTTTGTGATTAATATTTTTCGATTATTTATGATCATTATTTTGGAATTTTTTTTTTATTTCCAATTAACTCATGATATATTTCTGGGTGAAATTCGACTGAAGAGTTTTAGAAAAATTTAGTTTATATGAGTACTATAACAAAACGGCTATCCATTAAAATTTCAAACTTTATACACAACCTAAAAATTGTAACACAATTGCGTTTAAATTCCAGATTTTCAAAACAGACTTCTTGAATTTAGTTTGCGAATAATAAAATGAGATCTGAGTTGGCTGTTCTTTTTTAGAATTTTTAGTTTTGTTACAATTCGAATTAATATTGGGTGACGTTCCTAAAACAGCTGATTGCTTCTTCTTGATTCGTTTGTACATGAGAATGTCCGCTAAAGCCTTACTGGCTTACCTTATAAGTATTTTTAACCTCTCCATTTCCTCTCTCATCATTCCTGATGTGTAGAATATCACTACTGAAACCAGGAAAAACGGCGGATAAGGATGATTCCTATCGGCCGATCTCCCTTCTTTCACCAGCGATAAAAACGCTGGAGGTCCAGCTGCTCCCGCACTTCACGTACCACTTCAGCCCAGCTAAGCATCAGCATGATTTCCGGAAAGACACAGCACAACCACTACGCTTAACGCCATAAACACATAAGGAAACTATGACCTAAACCGCGTCCGACCTTGTGAGAGGATGACTAGGATGGTTAGTAGTCAAAGGATTTTGACACGCTTTTACCTGACGTGGAGACAACAACTATCCCACTGGAGCTAAAGCCAATTATCTGTGTGGTAGATTGTCGCCCGTGTGCTTCAGAGATGCGAGGGTGGCGCTTTTCCCCGATGCTGTTTAACTTCTACATCTCCAAGCTGTCTTAGCCGCCAGAGTGAGTCACCGTCGTCTCGTATGATGATGACTGTCCGATAATGGCTTCGGGCAATGCAATCGATGACATGTGCTCAAAAGTGAGAAGTTATCTCTCTGACTTTGCCCACTTCTCCGCTGTATGAAATCTAACCTTATCTCCTATTAACTCCTCGGCGAAACATAAAGGAGGCCAGGCTGGAACTCAACGTTCATGTTGACGGAATTACCATCCCAACGGTTAACCATCTGAGGCTTCTGGGAGTTACTTTCGACGGCCTGCTCTCCTTTACAGCACACTCAACAGCAATCCCCAATAAAGTGGAGAGCCGCAACAAGGTCCTCAAGTCGCTCGCCGGGAGCACTTGGGACAAAGACAAGAAAATGTTGTTGGCAACATGCAAGTCGATTGGTCGGACGGTTGTAAACTATGTCGCCCCAATGTGTAACCAAATGACCGAGCCACCTCCCAGGCACGTCATGGGACATCTCCGTGAGATCCAGCCGTTTACCAACAACCGCTGGATCCATTGGCGTATAGGCAGAACATAACATTGAAGTCAAACCACCACCCATAGCAGACGAAGAGCTTCAGGTGTTTCGAGACTCCTGCGTCATTCTGGCTCAATTAAGATCTGGATATTGCAATAAACTCAACTCCTATTTATCCAGACTATCACCAACAATAATAATACTATGAAAATGGCGATGTACAAATAGTTGCGAGAAGAAAAGAAAAAATAATGGTAAATGTAGTTGTATTGACATTTTGGAAAACAACTTTGCCTACTGACACGGATATGCCTCATACTTTTGGGACGATTGCATAATTTTTCAATAAGATAATAAGCAAAGCTGGACCAATCAGTTTGTATTATATTTTGAGCAGTTTTTTTAAAAACCATTGTTTTTTAATTGTTTCAATTAAAATTTATATGTAGACAGAAAAAACAAAACCTAACAAATGAGTTTGATAAATGAGTTTTTAAGACTAATTTTAGGCCACGTTTCGTTTTAGGCGTTGGCAAGATATAAGCACAGATCATGTTTTTGAGGTCCTTTTGCAGTTATTCCCAAAAAAAAAATCTCCAGAACAGCAAGTCAACCTAATTTATGGGTGTAGGCTACATTCAACGTTTTTACCGTGATATATCTTTTGTGAAAATCAAAATGATACTTCTTGAACTACTGGGCGTCTCGGTGGAAGAAAGGAGACCATTTTTGAGCTTTTCCGAAAATTGTTCCTTTTTATTTACTCTTTACACCACAAATCAATATTTTATTATAAACCATTTAAATTTTAATTCAAAATATACAAAAATCTCTCATTAAAATTAATAAATTTAAAGGAAACCAATGAAGAAATAATAAAAAATATTCACGAATTTTACCTCCTCTAAATGAATAAGCCCCAGAAAAAATTTTACCATTTAGACTTCGTAAAGAAATTATTAAAAATCGACAATATTAATTTTCGAGCTCTTGGTCAGTATAAGGAAAGTATTTTGGAAAAAAGATAACAACAGTCAGAAGTGGTAGAAATGACAGCTATTTCGGAGATCACCACATCTCCTCATCAGATTTCTTTCATGACTCCACCGGCATTTGAACCTACAACCTACGACTAGCTGGCCAAGTGGGTATCCAATGGACTACAGTCGGCTTGTGAGCTACTGTTGCTTTTTACCACTTTCCTTATATCGTTTAATAAAATCAGGCCAAAAAATAATATATGAATAATTGAAAATGTTTCATTGAGAGAGAATTTCATTACAAAAATGTGAATAGTAAAATCGCATAAATTGGGCAGAAACTGTAAAAGTTATTACAAATTAAATAAAAGAGATGAATGTAAATTTTAGCTACATTCACTTTTCAGTTGAAAATCTGCGAAAACTTTTCATTTCACGGTACAGCGGCCAGAACGTCCATTTGATGGGTCCGCTGATTCTGAAAATGCCAACAGAATTTTTCCATCACACCCAGATTTTGAGATACAGGGTGTTGAAGTTTTTGCATAGGTTTGCCCCAACATAGGTTAACTTATTCTCAATATTTTCCAACACTGTTTTACGAAACGCAATTATAAAAACTAATATGCGTTTACCATAAAATTATGGAAATTTTGATATCCAAAACATTTACATTGTTATCGATTTTCTACCGGTTAGAGTCAATTTTATGCAAAAAAATAGTTAATGAATCGAAAATATGTCATACATTTTCAGGTTATTTTTTGTTATAACTTCTGAACCAAAAAAGGTAAAAAAAGCTAATAAAAGGTTAGGTTTGTTTGCTATTTTTTAGCAATAACTACAAAAGAACCTCGAAAACAGGGTTTCTATCTATATCTTGAAAACGCTTCTTTGGTGAAATAAATGCAACTCATTTTCATATTCAGCGACCCAGTATTTTTTTCATCTAAACTGGTAGAATATATCACCAACAATTTTATATTCTGTATTAGATATGCTTCCAGTTTAGTCTGAGAAAGACTGTTATCCATAGCTCGGCTAAAAGCACATGAAGCATAATGGTGTAAAAGTCAATCATCTTTTAGCTTAGCATTGTACTTAAAAAAACACGAACATCTCTAAAAATTAAAGGCTAGAGTACAATTTTGTTTAGCAATAAAGAAAAGTAGTATGGCCTATTTAACGGAATAGTGCATTCACTTTTTTTTTATTTTTATTTACTTTATCTAACTGTTTTCTTACCAGTAATTGTTCTTAATCGTAAATTTTTATCTTTACGCTTATATTTTTGTTTATATTACACTTTGTTTGAGTGTTTTTATTTTATTTTTTATTTTAGCGCCTGGCCTAATAGCTATTTATAGCTTGTGTAAAGTTTATTGCCTTACGGATCATTAAAAATCTAAATGCGGACTGATCTGGCATTTGAGTGTTTTATTTGTCGATGCTCTTGTTGAGCGGATGCCAGGTAATCCGCACCATTGTTTTGAACAAGACATTGTTTGTGATCAATCGGCAGGCGTTGAACAAAATCAGTAGGGATTACTAAAACTACTTTATTGTTATTGGCTCGTTTGCTAACAATTGAAATATGAATGAAAGGGATTATTAGCTATATGTGGAGCTTATGCGTCGCTTAGTTTACATACATAGAGATGTGTAATTTAGGCTGATAGGAGAGTGTTGTTAGCATTTGGTGAAATTCATGCTTTACAATATCGCTAGTTTTGGGTGAAAAGCTACTTAGTTCATTTTGTATGAAAATTTATTTTTTCGCAGGAAAATACATAAAAATGGCCAAACTTCAAGTTGGCTTTGCCCCAGAATTTACAAATATCAAAAAACTCTGACTCCATGGAAACCGTTGTCGCTGAAAAGTTCAGGTTCCTCGAAATATCCTCATGATACTAACACAATTTCAGCCAATACATCTATGTAGAGTGATTCATCTGCAGCAACAACAACAGCACGGGCCACCAAATTGGAGTTTGTGTTTTAGTTTGGTCGACAGAGACTAATTACTAAAATTTGTATGTGAATTTTTCTAACGACGAAACGGGATTTTACGTGAGCCCATATTTTTTGTTTTCGATCGATTTAGATAATATCCAAATCTGTATTTGGAACATCGGGTTTACCAATATAAAAGAAAAGAAAAAACAAGAGAGAAAACTAGCTTCTTATTAAAAAAGACCCAAAGGGTTCCTGTAGAGATTTTTTGAGAATGGCAAATCAATATCGTCAGACCGAGCGATTCTACTGAACTCGATGAAGATCGTAATAATGGGAATATTTCGTACATATAGAGCTTTAAAAACTCCAGCACTGAAAAACTCGAGATACCGAAGAGGTCTGACAGGTATGGTTATGAAAATATGCTCTAGTAGTTCTGGTCCGTCTGCAATACCACGAACTACATGAAAGACGTAAAATAGACATCTTATGATAATCCGCATAAAGTTGAAACTTTGCAGAGTGTGCGCGCTTCATTCGGTGGGTCACGAGTTCAAACCGATAGAAACGATTTTTCGAATATCGATCGTTACTCAGCTTTTTTGTGTTACAACATCAAGACGCACACCACACATTGTAGGAGCAGTTCGGCCAAACCTCAAACTATGTTGTTGATTAAAGTCAGGAAACCTAAATGGCAGCGAATATAAGCAATTTTTTTTTTAATAGGATACAATGGGAACCTCTTTCGAAAACTTCAGAGAAGTTGGTATAAATAGTATCTGATTCCCCGATTGAAAAGCTATAATAAAATCGTCTGAGAAAACGGTCAGGTTAGACCCAATAGAGTGACACAGCATGTAGGCATGTTTAAAGTTGTGAAGAGCTTAGGGATGGATATATAATTAATTGCATCATTTTCATTACCACTCTTGAAAGCAGGAGTGATGAAAGCTAATTTTCAATCATCTAAAAAAAAAGTCGCCACCGATAAGTTGTTATAAATTTACAAAATAGGATAAACTAAAGAATTACATTGTATAAATAAAACTACAGGTAAGCTATCAACGTGGGTTTGTGTCGAGGATTTGAGCCGCGTGATGCCACTGAGCACGTCCTCAGCGGCCTCTATTCGAACCCTATTTTTCAGAATTAATTGTAGGAAAACTAGAGAAGATTTTTCAACTTGGCTTTTTCATTTTGTTTACTAACTTTTCAATTATTGGCATGCTTTTTTTGTAATCGAAATTTTTTCACATCTTAGTTATGTGACCTTGACTCTGGCCTTGTCAAAAAAAAGAGGTTGGCTGGCGTGAAGGGGTTTGATAGTTTGGATAATCTGAGCTAAATCAGCATTTTTAATCCCTTTCTCTACGCCGTTACACAAACTTTTTCAAAAATTAAAAAAAAAAAATTTCGAAATTGTAGAATTTGGACGAAATAAAACTTTTTTTTTAATCATGGCTGTAAATATTCTTCCGGTAGAGATTTTCAAAACAATTTGCGTGAGGTCTTGGCGATAAGTTTGGTGCAGAAAAAAATGCAAAATACGTGTCAAGTGGTTCAACAGTTTTTTTTCATAGTTGTTCGCCCAACCTCTGAAAATGATTTTTCAGGAGACGCATTTAAAAATATAGAACGTAATAATGAGAACCATGCGCGGCCGTATTGGAAGCTGTATAGCTTCTAAACGATGGCAGAAACGACCTGGGTCTTTTAACTGCGTATTTCTAACATCATTTAGATGAAAAATATGCAAAAAAATCGAATTTTTGAAACCGCTGCACTAGTTGGCAAAATCTAGAGATTGTTGCATACTAAATGAAACATTCTGCACAATGTTAGAGTCAGTAACGAAATTTGACTGAAAAAAGAAGTTGAGTAATCCGCAGTAGTTGTGGATGTATTAGCCACTTCATAGCAAAGAAAGATTGTCGAGAGAATATAAGAACATATTGTTTTTTTGTTTTTAATTAACAAAATGCCAAAAAGCTTTCGAATTATTCTTGAAATTAGATTTAAACCTTAAGACGTGATTTATGTGCAGGAATTATTTCAACAAAACAAATACCTTAGAGTATTGTTGCTAAAAACTCAAGTTAAGGTTTTTGCTACTTTTATTAAACTTACGAAGATCATTGTTTCTCTTGTTTCGCAGTTTCATCAAGTTAGCGTTGTGCCAGGAAACTTTTTACCGCTTTTTCTTAATAACGGAACAATGCGTTTGCATACACCGACAACAGTAGATCTAAAGATATCAAAACATTTAGATTTACAATGTTAGAATAAGCTAAATAATGAATGAAACGCGTGAACGCACTTAACTTATGAGAAGTAATTTGCATGAAATTGTGAACTTTTCGCTGTAACGTGAACATAGGTTAACGCTACGCGCACTGTGCATCCGAGCTATGCGCACAGAGAGCCGATCGATTTCGGTCAAACGATATGATCGTCCGAACTGCTATGCACACTTAACGTTATTACCGGTTTACCATATTTGTAAGCACAAATCTGTTTTTTTTATATTATTTTATGTTGCACGATTATTAAAGGTTTTTAATTTCTTATCCTTTCGTCACTTACAAGAAAATAATGTATTCACATATTTTCACATTTTATGAGCAATTCAAAATTCTTTCACTATTTCTACATAGTATGTAAATATAAAATATTTGAAATATTTCACTTTTTAATCACCGCCTCATCTGTCGGCAACGTGCACTGTCATCGCTAAAACCTTTTCTATTCAACATCTTTTAAAATCTTTAAGCCAAAATATTGTTTCTAATTCAGAATACTTCAATGCACTTCACAAGTCCATAGGCTGCACTGCTGCCTTTCTGCGGTTTATTAGCGACTAACTGGATTTGCATTTGTAGTTGCTTTTTATATGTGAACTTGCAATTTTCCAAATGAAAGTAAAAGCGTGGAAAATAGTTTAGGTCTTAAAATATGAAAATAATATACTGTTTTTGAAATAATTTACCATAATGAAGCTCATCAAATCGCAGGCGCTTAGTTGGATCACTATACTTACCATTAGCAAGGTCACTTCAAAGTCACAGCATGTCCAACATGTACCATAGCGCACTGTGAGCATTTACGATTTATTTATACAAGAAATTCATTACTCAGTGGACTCAAATGAAAGCAACTGACGCTTTGTTGCCACTGAAAGTTGTAACTTGCATTTTTACAAGCGCTAAAAGTCCCTCACTGCAAGCAAATTATCGTGGGACTATGGAGAACTGCGCTAATAATTAACTACTTACTTTTAAAGCCTGGAGTGAGGAGTGCGTTGCTATTTCGTTATTTGGGTATCATTGCAGTTGAAACTTTATATAATTTATCTAAATCGCTTGACGTGAAAATTAGATAACAAGCTGTGAAAATAAATTGCAATATATTCGAGTGTGAAAATCTGTGTTCATTTATATGTAAAATAATCTATGCGCTGTACCCTGTGACGTAGAAATGGACCATTTTATTTAAAAAGTTTTACACTCAGTTTGTCAGCATAAAGCTGATTTTAAAGTTAGTTGTAGTTTGGTTGACAGAAAACTTTTAAAAACTACGTCGAAAAGCTGCAACAATTTACGAATTATTTTACGCATTTCGAAACAGAATGGGGATCCTAACTTTTTCACCTGAAAAGTTTATGCTTGTACTTTCGTAAAATATACATTTTATAGATATTTACCAGTGTTATTATTTTTGAACTTTTCAAGCTAGATCTAGCTTTTTTATTTACTTTTTATTTTAGCCGGGAAATTTTAGCTTAGCTTCTAGGAATTTTTTTAATGGCTTTTCATCAAAAGTGTAAATTCGAAGCTAATGAAATAGATATCATCGAAATACAATCGACATGTATGCATCAAGCAGAAAAGCTTCAGTCTACTATATAATTTTAGGCAGATATTCATAAATATAAAAATGCGATAGGCGAAAAATCTAATGCTACCCTATGGAGTTTTGTTTTTATTTTTTAATCTTGCATCTTAGCAATGCAGAAAATTAACGCATTTTTAGCGCTATGAACATTGTCAACACAAAACAAAGAAAAAAAATGTGTGTTAAAATGTCAAATGCAGAGGAAAGTGCTGTAATTCCGCAATTGAATCTCGTTCAAATGGTGAATATTACTAATATGTACTCAAATTTATTTGGTGATAAAAATATTATAAGCGACATATAAATATGCATATGAAGAACAAACTATCCCGATATCTTAAAAATACATTAATTTTTTAGCTTAGAAAGCCAACATAAATATCCGAAATCGTATTTGCTGATCTCATTTGTAGTGCGTTTCACTAACTCATTTTAACGATATTCGCTTGGTTAGCTCATCTTAACGAAAACTTTAACGATGTTGCTATTCAGCAGCCATCTTTTAACGATTCTCGCATTCGCCGAATCAGCTGTTGTCGTTAGCTAGTACCGAAAACTAAGCGACATCAAATTTGATGTTGTTAATTCAATCGAGAAAAGAAAAATTCGTGATTTCAACTTAAATAAAAGATAAATTTAAAATTCGGTGATTTGTTTTATTGTAGTTAAAAAAGGAACACTAAATAATGTCGTTTGAATATTTGACATACGATTTCTAACGAAGTGACGAAGAAGATCCAACAGTGGATCGACGTTTACTCCGGGATGTGGACAATCCCTTTCATTTGAATGCAACAGTATTTCAGAAGCTATATCGGTTATCTCCAGACATGGCTGAATACCTAATTTCTCAGTTTGACAACCAAACAAGAGGTTCCAGAATAACAGCAAAGTCGACTGAGAAACTGGCAGCTTGTGTAATCTTTAAGCCTGTATGCAATTTAAAATCTTACTTTTATATTGGAAGGTTCTAGCGGCTTTGAGATTGCCCGTAGATGAGCAATGTGGAATATCCATGAGCCAGTCATCCGTAAGCCGGCTTTCATCGGGTAACGGATGCCATCAATAATTCATTGTTTCACCAGAAATTGAGGTTTCCTATGACCAAGTGAAACGCCAAGCTGCTATGAAATTTTTGCTTCAGCGTCGTCTCCCTTTGTCGGATGCACTACGGGTATTGAGGCCGACGATTGCACTCACATGTATATTAATTTTGCCACCACAGATGCATGAGGAGGCTTACATACATATGTCAAGGATACAAGTATAAAAACCGAAATATAGTTTAGTTTTAATATATAGATAAATGACTTTAATTAAAAAAATTAGATATATGTACATACATATGTAAGTCCTAAATATGCTGGAGCACAACGAGAATTTTGAAAACGAAAACCATGGCATATTTCCGAATATTCCTTGGAGTCGAGTTGATGACTATTTTACAAAATCACTCAAGGAGAGTACGAAATTCTGCTATTAAATGAATCATAAATTTTTGTAGTTTGAAATAACCTAGTATATTATTTCACTTTAATGAAATATAAGTAATAAAAACGCTCAAATTTACATACATATATTCGGCAGCACACATTCGTTTGTTTTTTTTCTATTCCTCTTTGTGCTTGCTTTTCGCTTATTTTGACAGTTAGTTTGACAGAGATGCCACTCTTTATTACTTTGAGTAAATAAAACGAGACAGCTGTTAAGTGTCGTTAAGAAGAAGTTAGTGAATCGCACAATCGATAGTGCGAACGATAAATATTGTCGACGAAAATTGCGATTGTCGGATCGTTTAAAGTTAGTGAATCGCACTACTGATGTTGATAGCGTTCATGCTTCTGCGCCTTACCATAGCACAGGCATGATGAGAGGCCTATGTGGAGTGGTTTTGATCCGTCAAACGTGGGCTTTATGGCGCAGTTGCTTCCTCAGCCTAAATTATGTTGGATTAATGCTAGTTCCCAGATGAATTAAGTTATCTATATTTTTTAAATTATAATTGTCAAGAGAGAAGCAGGAGCCATTTAACTTTATAATCATAATTTCGAAAATTATAGAAAACAAAGGAAAACTACGCCTCACATCTAATGTCAATTTAAAACAACAACAAAAAATATTTATTTGATCATATTTTTATTAAATCATTTAGGAAATTCGGTACAAATAATTTAATAAAGTTAAGATATATACAGACGATTTTGAAAAGTAGGCGAGGTACGTTAAAAACCAACTCATTTATTTTGCTATAAAAATAGACAAATAAAAGTCATTTTAATTTTCAAAATGGAGAGTAATATGTATACGATTTTATTACATAAAAAAATTACTGTTTATTGGAAGTTAAAATATGCTCTTCTTTACTTATTTTATTATTATTTAAAGGTCTCTCCAATAATCTGGTAAATAAAGAATTGCCTTTGCACTCTAGATATTCCATACCATGTTCCTTTAATTTCTAAATAATCAGTATTCGGTTTTGTAAAAAACATTCATACATTCGAATATAATTTTTATTGAAGTGTTGAAATTTGATTTGAAATATCTCTAATCAATAACACTTTAATTAAAATGTTCTTTCTAAAACTAGATACCTATTTTTGTCTGAAATCCAAGATATATAATATCTTTTATACTCCAAAATTCAGCCTGAATGCATTTAGCAAAATTTGTAGATCCTCTTTGATCTTCCGGAATATAATTAAATCAAATTTTAATTTGAAATCATACATATAACTCCAAACAGTTACAATGTAGATTATTTTCCATATATGCGTTGTAGGGATTTTTTACTTAAAATCTTTTCGGGTCGTTTCGAAACCGCTAATTCATTTAGAAGCTTATAATATTTTTACGTAAGCTACCATATAGTACCCGAATAGAACGTTGCAATAACACAATATCACTACGCAACCTTTTGACAGCGGAGTTTTGCTTACGGGTTTGTCGTGCAATGTGACAGGTGTTAAGTCTAGCGCGAATATCACCTTATAATATAAACACCCCGCGCATATGAATTCTAAGCGGCCCAACCCAACGGCACAGTCCGGCGCTTAAGAATGTTGTGCAGGTAATTAACCTTGCACATGTGCTCCCCTATTTTGTCCAAACCATCTTCATTGGTGTTTTTGTGTACGGCGTTCCTTTCATAGTTACGATGAATATTTTTGGTGTTTGTTTTTCGATTTATTTATTTGCTTTTCTGATGTGTTGTAGTCTATGAAGACGATATCTGGAGGAGACGGAAATATATTGGGGAGATTTAAATATTCAAGTGTTATATATTATTATAAATAAACAATTCAATTCTAGGTCCAGAAATTCTAGGAGAAGTTCGGCCAAAATCGCGCAAGCGGTTATAGCATCAATTAAGTAAGTAAGTAAGTAAGTTATAGATATGCGATGGGTCATATAGTGAAGTTAAAAAGCTATATCGATACTTTTAAAAAACCATCGAACAGTTTTCAACTATCGATCCCAAGGTGCGCTGCTGTTGCTTTCGGAAACTAATACTTAGGACATATTATAGTAACTTTCTGGAGGATACTGAGGTGGAGGAGCCAGCTCTTCAACTACTTCTTAGCTGTCCCGTACAAAATTCGTACCGACAATAGTGAAATAAAAAAAAAACTTATAATAACAATAATGCAACCAATTTTCATAAAGGCTTCTATTGTATTACATATGTATAGGGCTTCATGCCGCAAATTTCAATAAAAATCCACGCTGACAACCGTCGCCATCGTAACGGCACTTCACAGCTAGTAATAATGTGAGTTTAATGCGAAGAAACGACTCAATTCGTCAAACATATTATAGATTTAACCGGAAATCAGTTGGCAAACTTATATGAGTTTTGTATTTTCATATGTACATATGTTCATATGTACATATGTATGTATATGTGAGTGTTAAAAATAAACGGTAGTAATGGAAGTAGAGTTAATAAGTAGATATACAATAAATAATAGATATACAATAGCACGTGCCAATAAGCCGACACATGTACATAAGTATATAAAATTGATACGCATTTATACATTGTAAATCGTGAAAAACAAGAACTGAAGTAATTCATTCTCTCCTTTTAATATGATAATGGGATATTGGAAAGTTTAATACTTCAAAAGAAATGATTGCCGGAGAGAAAAATTCCGAATTATTTCGAGACATATATGTATGTAATTTACCGTTATTTAGCTTAAGGTAATTCTACGTAATAGTTGAACAGTCTTAATACGAAATATAATAAATTTACCTACTATTTGTTCTGGATCCACAGAACCAACGCGGGTAAATCAACAGTATTTTTGTTCAAGAAATGTAAATATTGACAAATGTGATTGAAATTAAATTACTACATTTGTCAAAGCCACCAGCGCCCTTCAAGACATTGCCAACAATGATTCTTAAATAGAATATGCAAGTGGTTAAAACTGAGTGGCCATAGGTTCCTTAAAATTTTCATAATAATTTTGTAATAAATTTTATAGTTTGATTTTCATGATTGGTTGGTTGGTTGGTCGTTTGATTGGTTTAAGTGGATTGCCATCCTGGCATCCTATCTTTTTCACATTCTCTCCCAATTTTTTGGTTTGCAGTTTTTTAGTGGATTATTTTTTTTTTTACTGACGGTTGTGCATTTTCTTTCATATATGAATCCATCTCGCACTGAATAACTGATTTTATTTGCATTACGTAGCCGTCAATAGTGTGACGAAGAGCTCTCCGCATTATAACTTTGAGAATTGTCAATCCTTGCACAGAATAGCAAAAAAAATGTTCCTGATAAAAATCTTGATTAATTAAATTTTTTTGTTAATTGGTCATATGCGCAGATTAGACCCGTTAATGTCATATGTATAGAGAGGGGCGGCTGCACTTTGAAATATTTTGCAGGAATGGTTTGTCGAATGCCCTTAGCCTACTATTTGTGAAGTCTGTGCACTCGACTCTCTGCTTTGATACCGGGTCCTTGCAGCTGCGGCTGCATCTATTGAAGGGTAAGCTGATCTTTTCGGTACGCACTTCCGTGGGTCAGTGCCATGTATAGCTTTCCGATGTTTCTAGGGTTTTTAAATAACATTATTTTATATATATAAATCTGGCGTCCCGGTGCTCGAACGCCTCTGAAACGGCCCGTGCGCTTGTTATAAAATTTTGAGATTTATAATTAAACAAAGATTTTGTCCTACCATGTTTTTTCAAGTTTTTCTATACGCATAAAATTTATGTTGTCATATTTTGCTTAATTTTACTGTATTTTATTTTATATGCGAAAAATAAATATTATTTTATAATTGCATATTTTTACGCCAGCAATTTAAATTATATATTTCTCAAATCCTTGAAAGCTATGAAGGCTTCGAAAACCCCGCTTTTCAATCTATTTTTTAATAAGTCCTATTTAATATTACATCATAATTAAAATAGATGTTTAAAAATATGTTAACTGTTTTTTCAACTATTATTTAGAAGTTTCTGATTTTAAGGTTTATCAAAAATCAAAAATGAGCTACGATGTATAGCTACGATAAACTTGCACTTAATTATGCTTAAACTTAATTGGATACAAAACTGAAAAAAATTAAAATTTTGATGAACATTTCTAAAAATATTTGGTAAAATTCAGAAATTAAATCACTTGGGTATTTACAAAACCAAAAAAAAAACACCGACTAAGAAAACCATTGTGGATATTGGAACAGATATCACTTTGTGCAAAGTTGTAGATACGTGCGATTGCTTTGATTTTAATACCAATAACAGATAATATCATTTCTATAGCCACAAAGTGATATTGTGGGCTCTATCAGAAAACATGCAACTTCCAGACCATGGCAAATTCATATAAGGTGGTGTTAAACGTAGACAAACAAAAATTACACTAACAGGTTAAACGCACAATGACAGTTAGCGTTACAAAAAAAGCCCAACAAGCACTTATTTCTGAAATTTGCTGTACCGCGGCGAAATATATCACCTGCTTAGTGCTACGCCCTTATTAAATTCACTTGGGTCCAGACCCCGTCGTCGTGAACTTCAATTTTGTTATTTTTGCATAGATACAAGCGGTACTTACAAAAATGTTCATACGCCGTATTGCGCTATCGCTGACGATATGTACATGTGTATAATTTACGTTCCACAAATGGTAAAATTCTGCGCATGCGCAGACTTTTTGCGCACTTCCTATTGTATTTGAATTGCCTGGTTTTAGGCGCTTTTTTACACCCACACACCGAAAATTGGCAAAAATTTTTAAAAAGTTTTTCATAGCATACATTCCAGAGTGCAGAGTGATCAAATTAAATAGTGTGACATTTTTGTTTTTGTTTTGCCAAATTGATGTTGCCTAAATTTGATGCTTTAATTCAAAACAAAAATTTTTTTCATTTCCATGTACATAAATATATATACATATATGCATATATGTCTTACGACCTTCAGCCAGCGCGAATATTTACCTCCGTCGATATATCTTCCATCTATATCTATATCTATAACTATATCTATATCTATATCTATATCTATATCTATATCTATATCTATATCTATATCTATATCTATATCTATATCTATCTCTATCTCTATCTCTATCTCTATATCTATATCTATAATCAATAAGTCGTGTCTGCAAGTTAGAAATTTCGAAAAAAGTGACTGTCTGTTTGCCGGTTTGAACACAGCAATCTGCGAAACTACTGATATTTTATCCAAAAAAAAAATAAAAAATAGGGTATATTCTGTCAAAATATTAAAAGAAAAAGCAATGTAATAAATATAATCTTTTTCTTTCGAATCTTTTTTTTCCACCAAAATCAACGTATGAGTTGGTTTTTTTATTGATTTATTTTTATTATTATTTTTCAACTTTAAATGAAAATTAATTGCAGTTGTATGGATGAGAACCTCGCAAAATTCATATAGAGTAGTAGCGTAGTATTTGCAAGAAAGATTCGGTTGGAATTAAGAGGATTTTCGTTAGGTGAATCTCTGAGCTAGTTACCTGAGAAATCTCCGAACACCGACATGGGACAATTCCGCTTGTTCACTTATCCAACGCTTGTCCTGATCGCCCTAATTGATGGAAAAAATATTAGCTTTCTATCGATACATACATACATATGCTATGATTTGTTGTTCTTAAATATTTTACCGTTTCATTTTTTAGCAAACTCTGTGGCATCTTCTACATATGAAAAATAATATAAATATGGGTTCTTATTACTTAGTGTTGCAACTTGCAACCTTATTGCCACGATGTTTGCTGGTCGAGAATAACTGTTGTTGCAGAATATGTCTGTATCTGTATCTGTATGGTTCAAACTTATAGAAATTCTTTTGGAACTCCGTTTAAATGGTGTAGTGAATGATTGTGAAATTTCAGACGCACGGTTTTAGCTATGTTGAGAAATTTTATAGAATAGCAAATCACCCTGCTCAGTATTTAGTTAGTATTTATATGTGTGCGTCCACGTGAAAAGGGCCCACTTCGGCGGTATTGGAGTTATGCATATAGGCGTCTTCCTGGTTGATTTTCGAACATTTTGAGACAAATTAGACCATCCAAACTGAAGAATTGAGGGAAATATAGAACTTTGAAGGTGAATATCCGAAAAATAGTTAATTGAGAAAAATCAATTAGAAGTTGAAAGTTCGATTTTTTTCATTTCTACTCGGACGTTAAATGGGTGTTCGTTTGTATCGAACAGGTACATAGTCAGCATGAGAAAAAATACTATTAGATCATTTTTCAATCATTATTATATGTAAAAGAACTAATTAACATCAACTCGACAAAGTGGGCCCTTTTCTAAATATTTGCTTTTTCAACTAATTCAACCGATGATCACAGAAAATTATGAATGAGTTAACGTTTGACCAATGTATCAGGAAGATGGGGAAGTAAAAAATTGAAATGGACTCAACAGTGAATATTTTATTATAATTAAAGATGAAACAAAGGCAACAAACCTCTGGTGGGGATTTTTTGAAGTAAGAATTTCTTTCCGGTCGCTATAGTAGGTCATTGCCTCGAAAATGCTGACATTTATGAGTTAAAAGTCCAAAATTATCACCTTTTCTTTCAAAAAAGGTCCATAGAACACGAAAATGTTTCATATTTCTCCAATGCGACAAAGTGGGCCCTTTTCTTTTTTTTTCAAAAAATAAAATTAATTACTTCTATTAAAGCTAGGAAGCTAAATTTGGTGTCATTCGACGCGTAAATGTATATAGTTTCATAATAAACCATAATAAGAAATTCGATCCATGTATCGAAAAATTTATATATCTCGGAAATTAGATGCGACAAAGTGGGAATTTTTCACATGGACGCACACATACTATTATCAGCCCCATTTTTATGCCAATAAAATAATTAAAGTTTCCAGCTAAAATGCTCACTGTTGCCATAACAAATACCCCAGTCCTAATATACTACTCGTTTTTGGACTCACTCATTGTTATCGTCAAAGAACTCAATTTTAATCCTAACGAACTTCTCAGTAGCGAAAATCCAAGTAAATAATGTTTAGTTAGTTAACTAATTCATTATAATTAAATGCCAAGAAAATGGAGATTCATCTGATGAGCCGTGTCATATAATTTTTTCAATCTTGTTAATATATTGGTGACTTGCCGACACTTTCGTTCACATTCACCCAACCACGGTAATGAGGCAATCACCGCAATGAAAAAAATAAATTTATTTAACTTTAATTTTTGTACAACTTTCCATGTCAGAAATGATTAAATGAACTGCCTAGCGCATGAGAGACTCAAAATAATGGAGGTGGAAAATTTCACTTGGAAAGAGTTTTTTTTTTGACTAAAATTGCAATAAATTTGTTTTATTTTCTGATGAATATAATTGACAGACAAATACAAATTTTATTCCTTTAGTTGAATGCATTCTTTTCTCATTATTATAAAAAATTCGTTAAAGTGTATTAAATTTTATTAAAGGCATTACACATAATAATATAATATAATATAATAATAATATTTCAAATAAATGGCCCAATTAATATAATAATCGTAGTTTTGAAAGCTACTTTTATTTATGTAATAAAACCAGTTAGTTTATTTTCCCAAATTTAAAATTTTAAGCATTTCTTTCCCCTAATTAAATTCTTTAAACAAATATTTTATAGTTATTGAAATATCGTTATATGAGTGGCCGTGGCTTTGTCCGATTTCGACGGTTTTCGAAAATATGATCATTACCTTGATATGCAAAGTGTGTACTAAATTTAGTAGAATTTGATAAAGTAGTTTCCGGTGTATACCTATTTGCTCTAATTTTGGCGGTGCCATGTCTGTTTCCCAAATTATATTCCACATTTTTCCTTCTTCAACTGAGTGCTGTGTATCAAATTTGTGCAAATTATCTAAACTGGTTACGAAATATCGCATTTTTTAAATTTTTGTAATATGATAAGTGACCGTGCTAATAATCTGATTTCTATAATTTATTTAAAAATCCCAAAGGTATAACAAATTTGATAGTTTGAAATTTTTATAGTATAATAAAGTCCAAGTTTGTAGCTGCGGAAGTTTTTACCGTTGATTTTTTATATTTTTTTGAAATTTTGGCTTTGGATTTTTTTCCATACAAAATTATTGCAAATCAACGGAGATTTTTATAAAATGAGCCTGTTTTAGGAAAAAAAAGTTCGCAGGACCAAAAATTAGGTTATGTTAGGTTAAGCTAGGTGGCCAAACAAGAGCCTCACATTGACCAAGTAGTTCCTTTGTGCTACCAGAAAAACGCAAGGCTGATGAAACACCCCTTGTCCTTTGAGTAGGTGGCGATGTCGGAGAACACCAAAAATTAAAAAAAAAATAAACTCTTAAATAAACTGTAAAATTGCGTACCTGGAAAATTTCGTAGCTGGAAAATTTCTAAATATTCTTCCAATTTTTTTTATTTTTAATTTTGATACAAATTTGTTGGGTTTCCAAAATTTTTTTATAAAGTTTGAAATATCAATTTACACGGTTTTTCTTACGGTACGAACATTATATGTATAAAAAATTTAAAAAAAGATGTATCAAGAAATTTTTTTTGCCAATATTGTAAACAGGTCACCGGTCACATTCAGCCGGTTTTGCTCGCCACTGTATATTGACTGCGGAAAAGTTGGCTACCCCGAGCATATTTTGGCAGGACTCGGTAAGCAACGTTTTTCAATCATACCACTTCTCATTCGGAAGAGTTAGGGCATGAAAAAGTCTAGCTATTTTTTGTTTTTTGTGCACAGCGAGTTTCGTATTTATCCACAAAAATAGTAAACGTTGTTCGATTTTAACTTCAAACTTAACTGTAAAATATATAAATAAAATTTTCGAAATTGTGTGGTATTGAAATATCTACGTATATCCTCCTCAATTATTGCTTTCGTTGTTGTTTGCATACTCAAATTTCTTAAATTCTCATTTATAGTTGATATATGAAGTTTCTGCAGCTAAAAAATGAAAAAGACTGCACTTACCTTGAAAGAAAAAAATCGTTGGAAAAAGAGGTATATTTGTTATTCATTCATGATAATTACTCTTGTAAATTTAAAAAAAAGGAACAGCTTACATATTTTAAAATCGCTTTTTATTTATATTACTAAAAAATGTAGAAAATGGTTTTTTTACATACAGCATTACAAATAATATATTATAATATTTTAGCACTTTTCATATAACTTTTAGTTGTTCTATTTTTTTGTTGCTTTTTTATTTGTTTTTTAATTGCATAACACTAAAAAAACTTAAGATTTATGTTGGCCTAGAAACTACAAAAAAAAACCAAAAAACAGTCAATAAATAAATAAGTAAAACAAATAATATATTTAATAAAATATTCACCGAATTTTTTATGGAAAATCAGGATTAGAATTGGAAATGAAATTAATGGCATATCAAAATGGTAGGAAACACATAAATTATTATCAACGTGCAGAACAGGTGTGTGTGTGAAAATGCGGAAGTTCGTAGAATGATAATGGAAAAAGTGCAACACTACCGGTAATTGAAATATAACTGTAAATTTAATGAAATAGAACAGCACGCTGCCGAAGAAGAGCAGAAAAGCTATGAAAACAAAAAATAAAAAATAAAAATAAAAATAAAGAAGTGCAATATGGAGTTCATAAAAGTTCAGCTCATAAGTGTTCAGTGTATTGCATGAAATTATAGGAGAAGAAGAAGGAGACGAAGAGCTTAGCAAGAAAATTAGTTAATGGAAGAAAAGCGTTGTTGCCCTGGTTGGTAGCCGCTAGCTGCAATGCATCACGACTAATAACTATAGTTGATTTAGCAGGGAACAACGGCAAGAAAAGTGGAGAAATGTGTGCTGCAGAAAAAAAGAAGAAAAATGGAAATCATAATAACAGCGTGAAGTGTGTAAAGGCGCCAAATGCAAATTGTGGCATCCAGCAGAAGGAAATTCATAGATCTACATACATAGGTAGCAGAAATGCAGGTGGGACGGAGGGAATCTGATGTGTGTTTGGAAGATACAGTAGCAGAAGTTCTAATTACAAAATGCTGCACAATGAATGAGCGTAAAAACTTTTCACTAATTTGGTCGTTGTTTGTTGTTATTATTGTAGAGCAGCTGTGGGCTTCATTGCAGTTATGCGCCCATTCTGATTGCACATCATCTCTGAGTTGATTTACGGTCGCTGCAATGCGGCAAGAATGCTATAATCTGCATAGCTGTTGGCGTGTGTGTGTGTGTGTGTGTGTGTGTGTGTGCATGCGTGTCAATATTGCACATCGAATATGATTCAGTTATTTGTTGCTTTTGCTACACGTCGTACTACTACGACTGCTACTGTTTATGACTTTTGTACTTGCTGCTGATGCTGCTGCTGTTGTTGTTGTTGGTGGTGTTGCTGTTGCAATGATAACGGTTGTTGTGATTGCTGCGGCTGTTGTAGCTGTTTCTGTTTGTTTTGCTCTTGCTGTTTTTGTTGTTGTTTTTGCTGCGCATATATACCTGCGGCGGACGGCCGATTGCTATAGCCACGATAAGCCAGTTCATGCACCTCATTTAGGGATCGTCGATCGTAGCCACCGCCACCACCACCCGAAGACCAGCCACCACCACCACCGCCACCAGATGACCAACCCGAATTGCCACCTCCACCGCCACCACGACCCGACATCAATTTCTTCAGACCCATCATACCCGCCAACAGCAAGGCAATCTTCGAAATGATCAACGCTTTGCCGGCCATCATGTAGAGCATACCCATGGCGACGGGTATCATGCCGACCATTTTCATAGCCATGCCCATCATCATCATGCCCATCATTTTCTTCATTTTACCGCGACCTATGCGAAAGAAAGTGACGAAAAGAAGAAAATCGAGAAAATTATTTAGCAAATTGTACATCTGTATTTTTGTATGCGGGTGAAAGTGTGATGAGTTTAGAAAGTGAAAGCTTCACTAAATTTGGCAAAGCTGTAATTGATCACACTGTGTAGCTAATGCAGTAAATTTTCTTGAAAAAAAAAAAAACAAAGCAAACTTAACTTAATCAAAAAGAGAATTTTTCATTAACAACTTGAAATCTTGGCGCGCAACGTATAGCAAAATATTTTTTATTCGCGCCGATTTCATTGATTGATTGCAATTGACATATTTGCGGTAAGTTGCAACACCAGTTTGTCGTAAGCATGCGGCACACTTGTTGCATGCCACACACTTGCGCCCACTATATATATCTACTACTTAGACCTAGTTTGCTTGCCATTAGCCATAAGCCACTTGCCACAAGTCACTTGCTTCATTTCACTGCGTATTGCATTGCGATGTCCAACTAGTCATCCGTTCACAATCAAATAACATTTACTTATCTGCAGTGTTAATGTACAAAAAATCATAACTAACGAGCTATCACATAATTTAAATGGATACTTATTTGAAATCAGTCAGCGTGTTGTGTGTTGTTTATTTTTTTTTTTTGCTTTCAAGTCACTTTCCTACTCTTTCCATTTCCATTTCAGCATATCGACATGCATTAGGCCTGATTGACTTGAATTGTCCACTCACACTTTGGGTTGTACAACTTTTTACATGGATTTGTCATCGTTTGTCAATCGTAATAAAATTTCTAACATTTTATGAATTTTGACATTAAATAAATTGAGTTTATTAACAGACTGTTGAGGATTGTTATGGCGCACTTTACGTTGCCTGTTCGGGTGATGGATGTATGCATGTAAAGTGTAATTTTTTTTTTTAGCTATTTTGGCAACAATGGTTTTGACAGCCCACACACGTTTCATGTTTTGTGTCTCTGCCAAACGTCTTCAGTTTGGTCTATGATTTAACTATGAATCGTCTCACAAACTAACAATGCTTGCAAATTATTGAACTTCATTATCTCTTCACTTCTTCGCTTCTTCCATTTTATGGTCTGTTTAATCGAAACGAGGCCGCTATTCGAGCTATTCGGGCTATTGTGACCCAATTTCGTAGTGTGCTAACTGAGAAAAATATCCCAGCTGTATCGGTCAGTGTTAGTGATGACCGTGAATTATCGATTCGGCGCCGTTCGCAGCATTTTGGTCTCTGCTACTCCACTACGTGGAAAATTTTGCGGAAGGATTTAGGTGTGCACTCTTTCACAATACAGATGGTGCAAGAATTGAAGACGAACGATCTACCACAACGCCAAATTTTTGGTGAATGAGCTCTTGAAAAGTTGGCCAAAGATCCACTTTTTTATCGAAAAATTGTGTTCGACTTCCGTGGAAAGTTTATCTCACTTTTGGGGTCTGTCAATTGGCCGCCGAGGTCGTGGAATTTAACGACTCTAGACTATTTTTTGTGGGGATATGTTAAGGCTAATTGTCTATGGCGACAAGCCTGCCTTTGATTGACTGATTGACGCACTGAAAGCCAACGTAGAAGCTTTTATTCGTGAGATACCTTCTGAAATGCTACAAAGAGTATTCCAAAATTGGACTAAGCGGATGGAGTATTTGTGGCGCAGCCGCGGCCAACATTTGAATGAAAAAATATTTAAATATTAAATTATATCAACCGTACTATCGATTTAAGCATATGTTTCATGCATTTTTCTGAATTTTATGTGTTTTTTATTTATTTAAAACTTCAGATAGCTCTTAAAAAGTCACTCGTTACTTTATGTTTCATTACAAATTTGGTTATATCTCATTTATATTTCAGAAATGTCAGCGGCTTTTTGTTTTGCATAAATTAACTTTTTGCGGCCAATTCGCGATTTTTCTCTGGGTTACTACTCCCAGGGAAGTTGAGTAGTATTTCGGGGGGTTTAATTCGACATATTTTATTGCGATTAAGCTGTAGTTATTTCTGCTGTGATAAATAAAAATAACATATTCTAAAGCAGGCGAAATTTTTTGTAATTTATTTATGACTTTTTTTTCGTCTGTTGGCCATCTTTTTCAAATTTGATGTTAAACGAATATCTTTCATCGTGCTTTTCTTTTAATATTGTATATAATCAACTTAATACAGAAGCTGAACTATAGCAGATTAAAAAAGAAATTAATTAAATTAAATTAAATTAAAACCATCATGAAAGTCTGTTTGGCATCCATATTTTAATATTTCGTATAACTTGTGTATATTTTAATTAAATTTGGCTTTGTAAGGTGGCAACCCTCTCCAAACAAAACTCTGCCCAAAACCTTCCCGTGCTAGAAATTATTAAGTCTGCAAAATTGTAGGTAATTCCGTGCTGTGGATAAATATTTACAAGTTTGGGTATATTTCGGGATTATTTTGGCACTCGGCCGCCACCACTTGGTAACCAGTCCCGAAATCATTCCAAAATAATTTCGTATTTCACTACCTTAAAAACTATTTCTCACTCAGTATTATCAAATAAGTTATAATTTCAGTCTAGGCAAAATAAATGTTATCGATGTCTTAAAAAATTTTAATCGTGCTATATTAATTACCAAAATACTTTTATAATTTCAAATTTCAATAATTTCACTTTTTCAAAACTAAACCATCAACAATTTATTATTCTGCAAATCTGATTATAAGTTTATAGCACAAAGCACAAAAAACGCCTCCACAGAGGCTTTCGGAAACAGTTTACGTTCAATATGAATTTTGTGTGGCTAAATTCTATAAAACAATTTCAGGTTAACGCCTCCATAAACTACTTTTTTCGATATCAATATTGCGCTTTTTACCCATTCCTTTAGCAAGTTCAAACTGATCGTTTTCTGAAACCTCTCTGGAAGAAAACTATGAATATATTTAAAACACAAAATTCCAGTTAATTTCCAAGCACATTAAGAGAGAACCCTAACGCTGAGGCTCGGAAGGACATAGTTAGTAGTTCTAATTTGAATAAAAAAATTCAAATTTACTGTTGGAATTGATTTAATCATGCGAAAAAGAATGCGAGCCGATAGCGTTCTCTACTAACAGTATTCCATGCGAATAATATATGTACATACTTATTTTTACTATTCGGGAAGCGGGGCATGGTGTTGCGAGTAGTGAAAAAAATACCGAAATTAAAATATACAAATGCATCATCTATTTGAGTATCAGGTTTGATTGGAATGACTGCAATTAAGATAAATTAATTGAACAATGTAAATGTTTAGAGCGCGCAATTAGATTACATCTAACGAGATTACATATAACGAGTAGATTGGCGCGACACTAACTCGGCTGATTGTTCATTCCGTATAATCGATTTGGCTAGTTGTTGACCGAGTCAGTGGCGAGAGTGTCACTGCCAATTTTGACTAAGCTGGTGGTATTGCTCAACGTCATTTTACATAGCTGTATTAGTTTTGCAGGGATACCAAATTTAGACATCGCGGTAAATAGGCAACTTCTTCTCGTGCTGTCGGAAGCTGGTTTAAAGTCGACAAATACATAGATGGTGTGTGTCCGTCCTCTTCTCACGGTTCTTCTTCTAATATTTGGCGTATCGCGAATATCTGGTCGATAGTAGTTTTGCCTGGTTTAAAGCCTCACTGATAAGGTCCACTCAGTTCATAAGACGCTCGATAGAAGTTTATATGAAATGTTAAGAAAGCTGATCCTGTAGTAGTTTTCTCAGATTGCAGGATCACCCCTCTTGTGAATTGGGCAGAACACACTTAAAGTCCAATCGGTTGGCATTCATTCGTTCGACCCTATTCTGGAAATGAGCTGGTGCATGCACCTAACCAGCTCTTCGCCACCACTTGCAATAGCTCAGCTGATAACCCATCAGCTCCAGCGGCTTTGCTGTTCCGTAGCCGAGTTATTGCTGTTCGTACTTCATCGAGGCGATTTACCAAAGTAGTTAAGTGTTTCCTCCAGAATTTAAGTGTCCTTTGGAGATCATCACCAAGTTGCCGTTCTTCTTCCTCCAGGAATTTGCACCGGTTTTAAAACCTTCCGTAAGTCGCCAGACCTTTTGGTAAAATTTTCGGGTGCTTTCCCTAGCTAGCATCTCAAACTTTTCGCACTCACGTATTTCGGCCGTTCTTTTCTTTCTTCGAATAATACGTCTCTCTACTTTTCTGAACTCCCGGTAGGTCTTCCAAACAGTTCGTGTTGCGCCCGATCGTAGCGTGGCCATGTAGGCAGCGTCTTTCTTTTCTGCGGATGCGCGACATTTCTCAACGTACCAGTTTTTCTTTCGGGCTCGTTGCGTCCTGGGCGCGTGTAGAAGTGATCTTTGATCAGATCGTCCTTCTCTTTCGTCGGAGTGTGGACACAGACTAACGAGACGATAACAAACTGGCGAGACGATGGTCCGCTGGAGTGGTGTAAGTTCAAACCAGTATTGCAATGTTTCATTTATCTTATAAGTTTAGTTGAATGAAACATTTTTTTTTGTTATTTAGGTATTTAAATAGGTGGCTTCCCTTTTTTTTTAATTTTCATGTACACGCTTTCTGTAAGGTTAGAAATTTTATTAAATAATTCATTTTAAACTCGAGGCTAAACAATGTAAGCACATTTTAATGATTCAATTGTTTAGAATTCTTTGAATACCGCGATAGTTCAGTTAACTTAATTATTTCTCTTTTAAATAAGTGACAATCATTTTGGGATTGGGTTTGTTTGCGAAATGTATTTATACATTTTTAAAAATAAACGCAACGCTAACAAAGATATTTTCCTTTGAAGTATTAGCTTACTTTATGCTACCCAATTATACTATGTAGATGGAAAAGAAAAGTGCGGATTCCACAAATTTCCACCCACACTTTCTCTGAAAGTTATTTGTTAATTGTTGTCGTCCGCCCTGATTATGAACATGAATAGACCATAAAAAGTTGGAACAAAGTAAAATTCGGGGAAAAAGTTCAAGTATATTTTGCGCATCATTGTTTGCAGTTCAAGTACGGTGGTATTCGTTCCATACCTATTGTATTTATGTGTTTCATTCACATACATACTAAGAAACTTAACAAATCTGTATACATATGTATACTACGTCTGAAAATCTCTTTTTGCACATTGCAGAACTAATGGCGTACAACAACGCCGATTCTTGATTTCAATGCTCAGCCATCTGTGCAACTCGCTAATTATGTGGAGGCATAAGTCTAATTATCTCATAACATAAATATTGTAGTTATTTTTTTTTCAGGAGCTAATTAGTGATGGCGCGAAAATACAACACGAAGAGAAAAAAAACACAGCAATGCCTGAGAGTAAAAGATTTGCAGTCACATGGACCATGGGCATTGGTAGCCGTGTAATTTCGTATACAAAGTTTGTGAGGCAGCATATCTTAATCCGTCGTAAGTGCTGCGGAATTTCATGCACTTACATATTGAAATTTAGAGTCGCAAAGCCCAAATGATGACGATTGTTAATAGGCACGCAAATAATATTGTTTACCGTGATCGTGTAAACGACTTTCCAAAAAAAAAAAAAAAAAAATAAGCAAATCTACTTATTTTCGGTTTTACTCTTTAAATAACAAAATAATTTTACTCTGACCAAGTTGTAACAAGGATGTAACTATGTGCCGCAAGGATGTGGATGTAAATGGGAATTAAGAGGAGATATGCTTGCGACTAAGCAAAGCAATATCGCACTCTCTCATGCATCGCAGCTTTATTACGGTAGGCATTTATAAAATATATAGCGCAATTGATAATCTATTTTATATGGATCGCCTAGTATCTGGGCGTTGGAGTATAAAAAAAAAATAACAAATGGTAGATAATAATTTCATTATTTCCATTCTATTTAGACTTAGCAAACATTTAAACTGTGATCAAAGAAAAATAGCATAATTGATAGAAAAATATAATTTTATCGAAAATGCACTCCATTGTTTTCTTTTATCGTACTGGGATTAATATTTGAAGCAGAGCACGGTGGGTTTTAACCTTTTCTATTTTTAAATATCACGCGCGTTTTTGTTGCGGCAGCATCGCTGCTAGTGTAAAAAGTATGGAGAAAAATGTCAAACAACGTCTATAAAAATAATTATAAAATTATAAAAATCAACTTCGACTTTGTTTCAAAATTATTATTGAATTTTGGTGTATTTTGTACAAAGTTTGAAATTTTTCTTCATTAGAGTGGGACTATAGAAAGTTTTCTTAAACAAAAATTTCGTGTGAGGAAATGAAAGGTTTGTGTGGACTGGTTTACCCAACTTACCCAGATACAAAATTCATTTTCTTTGCTTACACTAATCGTATCATATTAATTTTTATATTATTTTAAAGATATAAATAGTTGCTAATAGTCAGTTATTTGATTTCAATTGGTATTTTAATTAATATATGTAAAAATATTAATTACAATTAAATTTTTAAAATAATTATTTCTTAATTTTGTTTTATTTTTATGTAACGAAAGTCGCGTCAGAATCGCTTTACTGGCTTCTACCACTATATTTACTAATGTTACTACTTATTACTACCAAAATTTCTACCACTTATTTTGTTAGTGCTACTACTGCTATTTTTAATAATGTTGCTACTATTTCTACTACTATTTTTATTAATGGTACTAGTCATTTCTACCACTATTTTTAATAATTTCTACTTCTATTTTTAATAACTTCTAACTTATTTTACCAATTTCTACCTCTATTTTTTATTAATTTCTACCACTATTTTCACTAATTTCTACTACCACTAAGAAGTTTTACTTCTGGCTCGTGCACTTAGGTGAACGCGTGTTTTTTGCTTTGATAAAAATTTGGGGAACATTATAAATTTTGTTTGTTTATATCCGTTGTGAATACATTTATATTCTTAAATTAAAATACTATGTTCAATCTTTAAAACGAAATTTGTAAAATAATAGTAATTAGTGTAGCCTGGTAAGGTCCTGTAAACCATGAACACCAAAAATATTATAACTCTGGAAAAAAATTTGTTCGACTATATCCTGATAGGTATTTCCTAATTTAGTGCTACCTATAAAAAAGTTTTAGCCGGATGTAAATTGTGAAATCAAAAATGTTGCAAGATTTTTAAAATAATGATCCATGCATACTAATTGTGCATTTCGTAACTATGGACCCACCACATGTAGGTAAATCCAAAAAAGTGGTCAACCAGAATAAAATAACACACTTGATGCTATTTTATATTCAATACTTGTAACTACTTTGTTTTCTTTTCAATTTTTACACTGAAATGAATAAATGAAACAAACCAAAAAATTTAAAATTAGTGTAAAAATCAATTCCTTTCCGCGTTAGGAAAGTACTTGGTGTTAAGGGGGTCCTTCACTCTCGAGGCGGTTGTTTTGCGAATACTTAAATTGCAAAATATCTGCTGAATATTCAATTTAATTTTCTTATTTTATTAATAAAAAAAAGCATCGACGACCTTGAAACGTCATTGGTTACATTGATGTTAAAATTGTATAGGTTCTGCTTCAGTTAAGTTGTGGCTAGTTGAGTTATCTATAATCAGAAAATATGTATGTAGCTATTTTCCATAATCATAATTAACGTGGCTCTGTTTTTCCGAGAGAAAATTTATTATTTTACAAATCCTTTCTGTGGTGCATTCTCAGATACATACACATTAGGTATTAGAGGCTGTAGAGTGACCCATGTCCCCCTAAAATCACTTCGTATTCTTAAGGAACCTTGTCTGGTCCTTAATTTCGACTGACCTAAGATCGTCAATTTCACCAAGGAAATAGCTAGCCACAGCTTCAGCGCTCCTTCTAGATTGTCCCGGACAGCGGCAGAGTTGGTGATGTATGGCCTCCTCCTCCTCCACACAACGGCATCTCCTGTAGTATTCCCGCCAAGGAATTGATGAGAGATTACGTTGGTTGGTCACTCATCTCTGGCCGGCCTTCGAAATTGCCCTCCACTCCACGATAATCAGGTAGACGGAAGATGACAGTTATGCCCAGTTGTTACGAAAATACCCCTCCACCAACTCTTCTATTCAGCTTGGAATCTTATGTGTAAACATGGATTGTTCGGCTTCTCCTAACCGCGTCCAATCTCCATTCTTCTCTTTCGGTTAGTGGGGTTATGAATTTGGATTCGGTCGAGTCGGTCGGTAGTGCATAGTCGGTTATTGTAGGCAGTTGCGTTGAGCTGCGGCCGATATAAGGATGTGCCCACTTCCTAATTGAATTTAATCTAATAGCAGTGTTCCAAGTCACTTTTTTAGCATACAGATTTACCGGGCGGAAGTTACTAAGTAGCGCACTAAGCGTCTTAGTTGCTGTTGTCTTCACAGCTTCGGTTATAAACAGAGAGACTACCATCTGAACTCTCTCTACTTTCGTAATATTTACTTTTTTGACGAGAGCATCCCACAACACTACTGTTCCATAGAAAAGGATTGGTCTCACAACCGTCGTGTAGATCCATTCGCCAATCTTGGATTCTCAGCCCCAGTTCTTGTCTAATGCCCTGCTGCATGAGGAAACAGCGGTTGTGGCTTTGCGGACCCTTTCGTTAACATTGGACCTCCAATTTAGTTTGGATCAGGCCTAGATACTTGGATTGTTCTGATCTCTTCAACGTTACTGCATTTAGACTGATATTGTTAAAGGCACCTTCTATGCCTGGGAAGACCGCTAGGGAGAATTCTTTGTAGTGTAAAGATTTTTCAATGTTAAATATAAGGCTGTGAAGGGCAGTTTCCATTTCCTCCACCTAAGGGTATCGGATAGCTCCAGCCTCTCTAACCCTTTTATGTAGGTGTCTACGATGCGCTCAAATGTTTCAAAAGAAAGGATTGGTGTGAAATCTTTGTGTTTTTTATGTGAAGCTTTTCGTGCCTTAGAGATAAGGACAACTTTAACCTAAACTTAGATAGAAATTGAAATTGATGGAAATTGAAGAAAAGAAATCCAGTGTTTGAAGCCACGAGAGTAGAAGATCTCTTAAAAAAAAATTGTTAAATTTTTTTTTTATTTTTGTGTAAATAATCTATGAAATAATATATTTTAAATGCATCTTCTAAGTGCTTATAAAAATCTTTTATTTAGATCACTTTTAAGAAGCGTCCGAATGTCCATTTAGTTTTAATTATACACACTTTTAGAAAAATATTCAAAACTACGGAAAACCAGAGTTTAGTTTTAAACACGTTGGGCGGTCGATTACTATAAGCTTTTGTGAAAACCAAAATACATTTTAAAGCAAATTAATTAGCGCAAAAAGTACCAAAGTGTCAAAAATAGAGTTAGTATTTTTATAGCTGATATAATTAGTTGCTTTAAATCTCTTAATTTATCTTATTAAGTATGCATCCATTTTTGCATAAAACCACATCCACACACTCAAATCATATAAAAAATTTCCTCCAGTGTTAGCAAAAAGCTTGTGAAAAATTATCAGACGACTTCACCTAGTTAAATTCAAACACCTTTTCTCTTACAATATGCAATTCAGTGTGTCAGTCTTTGCGGTTACGGCTGCTCTTTTCTGTTTTTTTGTTTTTTTTTTTGTTATACTCAAACTCGTAGCTCAGTGGGTTTTTAATAAAATCATCGCGCGTGTACTTAGACCATAAGTGACTAGAGTACTGACATAAATATGTATGTATGATATATGATTATGAAATGTGGCATGGAACGTCTGAAATGTGTCAGAGCTACTCGTGTGCATATAAATTTGCCTTGCATGCAACATACATAAATCATACAAACATACATATATTATATATGTATGCATGTAGGTAAATGAGTGAACGCCTCTTAACATCAAGAATCGCGTTCTAATCCCAAAGCTGCCTTTCATTGACTGCCGTGGGCAAATGGGGGCAATGATCACTGAAGTGTGACAATTTGTTATTGTAGAATGATGGAATTTTCCAAAGTTATGAAATTCGCATACATATTTATATTTTTAAACAGCCATATATTACATAAGTAGATGTGTGCGCTTGTTAGTATTCTGAGAATGTGCAAATAAGTTTAATATTAGGAGAGGGACTTATTAAGCAAAATGTAGTATTTTTCCCCCCCCATGTCTTACTGTTGGCTATAAATAGTCGCACGTTTGGGAATAAGAAAATTAATCTTATAATTATATTTTTGGAAATCTGATCATAATTCTTAACTTGGCTGGGAGAATACTATCAGCTGTTTGTAATCCGGTGAACTAAACGAATTGTTTAAACTTTAATTGCGTGTTGCGAAAAAACTTAAAGTAAATTTTACGGTAACTCAAACTAGTTCTTACTTTCTTTTCAAAAAGTATACCTATCCAATAATAGAAACTTCGTTGTATTTGTGAAAGCCAATTTGACTTGTGGCCTATTAAAGTTTTCATGTCACGGCTAAAGTTGTTTGCAAAAAAAGGGGAAATTGATTAAAATAAATTCTGAGTGAAATGAATGCTTTTCGTCCAACATTTTAATCCATCAGCTCCCATCTAAGAGAGTAGTTTAAACCCTTACTTCAATAAACCCCTCAAACAAATAAGGAAAGTCGTAAGGGTATTACAATTTTCTACAAGATTATTGCACGGAACATTTTATTTGGGATATCTTCAGGTGAAAGAGTTGTACAAAAAAAGAAAATTTGAATGCGCGTTTGTAGTTTTAAAAGGTCGGGGTGCATACTGTGACCAAAAAAATTGCTTTCTACTTATTGTATTCTCGTTTTATTATATTCTGAGAAGATTGCTGTTTTATAGAACCTTTTTTGATTCCAGCTACAAAATTTGATATTATTAGATTTTCTTCAAAGATATTATTTTTTATGTAAATTATTTGTAGAGTTTTGCTAAATTTAAACAAGTACATACTTAATAAATATTTTTATATTAGGCAAGAAAAATGTGCCTGACATGTTAAAAAAATAAGAACTTATTTTTTTTATAATTTTGAGCAGAAATTAAAATTTAGAAAATGTAAATTCGAAATGAAAAATTTACAAAATAAAATTTGAACAAGAAGCACTGACTATCATTTAGCTTAAAAATATGTAAGCAACCCTGTGGCTATCGAGATAACTAAGGAATGCCAATTGTGGACGCACTTGCTTTGTGCCAAGTAATTTGTATGAAAATAAGTAATTTACGTTCTAATGTGTTCGACTCTGCGGATAGCTAATATGGAATAATTTATTTCACATTGGTTAGGATCAGTGTTGCTATAAGTGAAGATTTAGCTGTGTATTTTTATCAAAAATAAGATTATTTTCCAAAATAAGATTCTTTTGTGTGATTTTTGAAAGCTTAAGTTAAACTTTTTATGCTGTTGTTATTTAGACTGCTAATGTTGAGGGAAGTTTTTCGCAAACTAATTAGAACAGAACAGTAATAAGAAGAACATTGGATGAGGTACATTAAATGGAATATTGCGAACGAAATACAGTTGATAGGAACTTAAGTAATTTCTTATCTTAGAAGTGGTATATATTGAAATAATAACGCTAATCATGGCATTGAATGATAAAATAGAAATAAAACTGTATATATTAAATTCCAAAAGGAAATATTTACGCGGGCGAAGTTTCTCTTGAAGCAAAGTATCAAATTTTTTTTGTTACCCAAACCCCATCCGTAGTTTTTATGGCGCTAAACATTCTTTAAGGTAAAATTTTCATCTCAATTTAGAATTACTAGAAGCCTTTTTTCTACGATACAGCCTTGTGCACATTAAGTTGCAAATCGCCTTTTTTTATGAGAAACTTCTGTATAGTATTAGTAAATCGTATTTCACCGAATATTTATTGTTAGTGGACTTACATCGTACGGCCGGCTAAGGAATGTGGCTAAGATGCGGTTCCACTGTGATACCAAGTTGTATTTGATGGAAAGATTTTTATGCTAAATATCTGTTTTCTTTTTCATTATATGCATTTCAAATAGGTGATTTCAAGGATGTCCAGTACACAGTGAAAATTTAGTAAAATAATAATATTAATAATATTTTTTTCTAAAATTCTTCTGGAGGTTATGGTATTTTACTACATTTAGAGTTGAGGTTTTGTTTTCTACACACAACTTACGCTATATGGCGCTGCCAGAGGATGTTTGCTATTTTTCATAATTTTTTATTGACATAGCATTGCTTTACTATTTTTGAGGCTGAGAAATTCATTTTTAATTATATCTATTTCCGTCCATTAGGGAAATCGCACTGAGAGTGACGCTGATAGCACTGATGGCGTAAATTTACAGCTAGTTTTTAACTTCAGTTCTGTTTTCATTACTTTTTTTTTTTTAAATAATAAGTTTTTATTTTAAATAATAAGTAGTAATAATAATTACAAGTTTTTCTCTAACAAAAAAATTAAATGTCGCTGTGAAATCATTTATGTTGATAATGAAGCATAGCGTGAGTTTGAGGTGAAAATAAACATAAACTCAAAATTTCAGGAAATAATATCTTTATATTTTTTCGTAATAGATCAAATGAAAGAAGTGGAGCTCAATTTTTATTTTTCTTATCTTTATTAATTTGTTATTTGAAAGAATAAAATTGTAACGAATAAAATTTTGGCACTAATTCTAAAATACAAAAAAAATCAGAAAAGCAAGCAAAACTTCCCTTTTTGAATAGCCGAAGATTTTCAAAAAAATTTAAATTAAATTTTAAAACAAAGGGTTTGAATTACTTGAAACCCTCCGTTCTGTAGATAATGCCAAATGTAGTATTGAAAATTATCCTCTCCTAAAAATATCCGAAAAGGCAAAGCTTTGCCAAAAATTTACATCTGGAGAAATGTCAATAATCTGCTTTTTAATCAAACAAATTCGAAACGGAACTACAATTTGTACCAGCTTTCTTGTATCATGATACAGGGTATCCTAAAAAATCGCCAATTTTAAATTTGTTTAGCAAAAGAACAAAGTACATAACCTAAAAATTCTTTCGGGATTTTGTTATGAGAGCTGGAAATTTGTAATAACATTTGGTTTCATGAAATTCCAGAATCTCGTTGCACAAAAAACAATATTTATAACGTTTGCAAAATATGCATTATTAAAATTGACAACAAGATAATAAACATTTAATGATCAATTTTAATAAACAATTTAATAAACAATTTTTCAGTTTTAAATTTCAATTGAAATTTTTTGTTTGTAAAAATATAAAATAACTTTTTAACTTACTTAAAGCAGAGACTCAAACTTTGTAAATAAATTAGATAATTTTGATGAATATAATTCATTCAATTTTCGAACTTCTTAACAAAAGTTTTAGACAGATTTCGGATACGCAATTTTTTATACTATGCAATTTTATGTTGAATTATTTACGCTGTTACAACAACAAAAACTATTTCAAACTGGATTGTTTTAGACACTTCATACTTGCACTTTATTACCTCAAAATTAATTGATTATGAAACAGCATACCCGAAATATTTCTAAATATTCTGATCAGTATATTTTAATTTTTTGGAAAATTGATCCATGTGTTGTGTTACCGATATATATATGAACATCAGGGTGTCTCACCAAAAAAATGTTGCGGCTTTCCACCGAAATTATAAAATTTATTATGTTTTAGCCGGAGTGTCCTGGGTTGAAATATCCGCCGGGTCAAAAATTATAGAAAAGTCTTTGCTTGTAACAGTCGCTTATCAGGAGGCACTGGGAAGCATCCTAGAGAATTTCTGCATTTCAAAAAAATCATCCGCCGTTTGGAGTCGGTGTAAAACTGTAGGTTCCTTAATTTGTATGATGTAGGTGGCAAATTATTATTATGTTATAATTAAGACTTCCTCCAAAATATTTTGAAAACATTTTAAAATTCAGACCTTTTAAGCTTTAACTGTTTTGTCATTACAGGGGGGTTATTAAAAAAAAAATATTTCGAAAAATCATTTTTATTCATAAAAACATCAGTTTTGGAAGTACATATTTTCAAATCGGACCACCTCATGTGAATCTCGTATTTGAATCAAAAGTGCATATTCTACACACAAGCACTTGCTTCTAAAATCTACATCTCATTGGCTTACTTCTAGCATTAAGTATACTAAATTCAATCGTCCATTGGCGGTGGTACACAATTTGCCAAACACATTCACAGCACTCACTCACCTTCTTCAAGTCCCCGTCCTATTTCTTCGGCTGTCAATTTGGGAAAATTGACTTGCAATGTATGCCCGTTGAAGAAGTAGCTCAATCGTTCAATAAGCATATTTGTCAGCTTAGTATCGCGATCGTCACTGGAACGTGATAACGATGATTCCAATTCATTTTCACCATAGAGTGGCTGCAGTGACGAGGAGGCAGCGGCGACGGCAGCGCTCACTGCACTATTTGGCAAACGTACCAATTTAACGCCATCTGCCACAGCGATTGCATCAATATGTGATATACGATCGATAAAGGAGATGGCCTTCTTCTTCAGGCATGGCACAAAACCACCATCGGCGCGACTACACTCATCGTAAATGCGTAAAATGGTGCGTGTGCCGGGGTTGGCGGTGTGCGATGGTGCGGAAGAAGCGGCAGAAGATAATGATGGTGATGTTGATGTTGATGTTGCAGCGGTTGCTGCTGGGGCAGCAGAGGTGATAGCTGACGCAGCTGATCCTTGTAGCGAGTAAGGCAGATTATTGGTGAGGTTTTCGGTGCCGGCATTGCAAGCGCGCAATAGCAGACAAAAGCTGAGCGCGAACGCGTAATTCCACGTTGTGGCGCATTTTTTTAATTTCGTATGCGCAAAGTTCTCTTTCGTAAGCATTTTTGGGCACTTTGTGGTTTGTGATATTGCGTTGGAAAACAAATAGTTTTAGAGTTTAAATTTTTGTTTGTTTATTTTATTCCTCTTATTTTTACACTGCTCAGCTTGTAGCCAATAATTTTTATAAAATTTTTGGTCTTTTTCAGTATCTGTTTTTTTATATTTATATTAGCACTCACTACTAGTCGCTAGTACATTTTCGGCAAGTATCCTGGCTTAAAACACACACACGCACAAACGCACGCTCGCACCAAACACGATTCACTCAAATTAAGTCAATTGCTTTTAGTTACACTGCATTTATGTTATGCTATTGCCAATGTTTGTAGATTTTTATTTTGAACCGGCTGAAGCGGCTTCTGTCAGTCTTTAAAACACACTGATGCCACCGTAAAGCGCGCTTTATTCTTTTATAGACACCTCTTTTCTTTACATTAAAAACCAGCAAAGAAAATATCAACTGCTTTTCTTTTACTTTTCTCCATTTTCTTTGCAATTTCGTTGCGACCATGACCACCACTGCTTTGGAGCTACTTGCTGCATTGCTTTTGCTCTAAAGTCTTTTCTTAGTTGGCCGCTAGACGATAGCTTCTCGCGCCACTTGCGATATTTTGTGTCTGCAACATTGTTGCTGCAACTTTAGGCGAAGAGGCATGTGACACATTTATTTGTTTTCGCTTTAACTATAACTAAAACTGATTTATGCTTTTTATTATTGTATATTTTTCTCTTTTAAATTTCTTCTCATAAAATAGTTCAATCTAAAATAAGTGAATTTATTCCAACACATTTGCAACATTTATTGCGAAACTGTCACACAGCCCGCGTTTAACTTTGCCTTATAGTCATCGTGTTTCAAAAAAAAAAAAAAAAAAAAAAAAAAAAAAAAAAAAATTGCGAATCCTTTACTGCAACTGATGGTACACAACTGCCGGAGTTGGCAATCGCTGACATTGACATGACAATTGTCATCACTCACTGTTGTTGCTGTTGTCTAACGGCTATTGTGGGCTGTAGACCGTATTTTGTTTACTTTATTCGCTTATTTGTTTATTTTCGCTTTTGATTTCGCTGTCTGCACTATTTTTGTTTGTTGTTTTTCTTTATCTCATTTCATTAAAGGTAATTGTGCAACAACTTGAATGCTGCTAGTTTTATTTGCACTTGACAATCAGTTGACAGTTGACGCAGTTTATGTTTGATGAAAAATGCAAGTAGTGATTCGGCGGTTGAAATTTACATTTTTTTTAAAGATATTGAGGACGGTGGGAACTGAAATTGTTATGCTGAATTTTTTTAATACACAGCATCTGAGCGTGCCAGAAGGGAAGAGCCGTGCTTTTACTTATGATAAGGCACTTCAACTGGCTCTGATGCCGACATTTTTCCAGCTTAAAGTGAAGTGATAATGAAAAGAGTTAAATACTTGCGTTATATTCAAAAACTTTTTGAGATGAGTTCTTTTAGTTTAATGCCGATATTCAGTAAGACGTCTCAAGTCTCAAGTTTTGGCATGAGTGAAAATAGTGCCAAAAATTAGTAAAAATAGTAGTACCAATAATAAAAATAGTAGTAGAAATTAGTAAAAAATTAGTAGTACCTAGTAGTAGCATTAACAAAGATAGTAGTTGAAAATAGTAGTAGAAATTAGTAAAAATAGTAGCAGGCAGCAGCAGTAACATTAGTAAAAATAGTAGTAAAATTAGTATTAAAATTAGTCAAAATAGTAGTAGTAATTAGTACTGGAACAACTAAACACTGTAGTAGAATTCAGTAAAACTAGTAGTAGAACATAGTCAAAATATAAATAGTAAGAAGTAGACCACTAGCGAAAATAGTAGTAATTGCAAGCCCAGTCTAAAAGTATTTGCAATCGGCACGAGTTCCTCTTTTGATTTTTCATCACACATGCGCATCATACGATGTCGCCAAATGACTACACTTTTCCTCTGAAATTGCATTGACAAGAGACAAGGCAAGATGAAATGCGTATTAGTTGTCAAAAAATTTCAAGTTTTAATTGAATTTCGACGAATTCTGCAAATCATGCGATCACATCATATCACATTACATCATACCGCATCACATCATACCCAATCTAATCATATGATATCACATCACATCGTTTCATGACCTACCAAATTTTTTTACACTTGATATTGAGAAAGCAAAATCAAGCAAACCCACAGAAATCCAAAAAAAAAAAAAAAGTTAATTTCTAAATTTTAAATTTCCAGTATTTCACGCTAATAAAATGTAAGCATCCCTTCATATGCACATACACACATTTGTATAAGTATACAACTATTTTAAGTTTATATTCATATCTATGTACCTGTGTAAAGTGGCTTCTTATCTATCTTTTCACTTTCGCAGGCATTTATGTTGCTTTCAATTCCACGCTGGCGTTTATTAAGGCACTACAAAGGTCAAACATGCAACAGCCGAGCTAATCAGACGTGCTATGAACCTGGCGTTGGCCATGTACAATGTACATAGTTACCGGTACTTTCCCTGCACAGTTAGTGTAGTGCTGGTCTTAGCACAAACATTGAACATTGTTTTGGAGCATGACAGGTGGTTGCACTGCTTTAGCAAAAATGGTCGGTCAAGTTTTTTATTTTTTGTTTAGCAAATTTTTTTCTGCTTTTTATTTTATGAAAGACTTAGATCCATGACTATATATGCAGATACAATTTAAATAGTACAGTACTGAAAATCAGATTCACGTAATTTTTGCTCTTTACTGAAGGGGAAATTTGTTGCACTAATAAAACCGACAATACTAAACAATCGCAGGAACGAGTATTTATAGCAATGTGCACCTTTGCCTTTATGCCTCTCTATGTGTATTTCTAACAAGTTCATTGACTTTCTTATGATATGATATTCGATTACTAGTCGATAAAAAGCGAAGTATTATGTTTGATAAAGTAGCAAATAAAAATTAAAAATATATTTTCCAAGCTTTGTTGTTATGATTCGCTGTATTAGCACGATAAAATAGTCATAGGATATTTAACGGAAGCTCTCATGTGACTCAAGGTACTCGTTAAGTTGTAGTTGTTTCCCAATACACAGCAAAACCACTCAGTCCGTGCTACTTTCTCTTGAAAGATGCTAGTGAAATTAGGCAGTGTATTTTTGACCATTAGAGCGCGGATTATGGCCCATTCTTAATTCAAAAGGACATTGTAATTTTTGTGACATAATTTGCATGAAACTAAGTAATAATGACATAGTTTTAGTTAGTAGCAGCAAAGCAACCATTCTCATTATCGTTCCTTAGAGTTTTTCTTAATGAAATCTAATTACCATAGCCCAATGGACTCTCGAAAGCCGATTACAAAATTTCATACATTTTCGCGAATGTGCAGTCGGTAATATATTTTTATTCACATTTCGATTCCGATTAAATTTTGTCGGTTTGGAAAGTTTTGCTTTTCAGTGGTCGGAATGAAAAGTAATTAACAAATGATAATGATAATGATAAATGATACAAAATTCAGACATCGCGGCAAATAGCCAACTTCTCCTCGTAAGATCGAAAGCTAATTTAAAGTCGACAAATAGATGCTGTGTGTCGATCCTCTTCTCCTGGATCTTTTCCAATATTTGGCATATCGCGAACATCTGGTCGATGGCAGATTTAGCAGGCCTAAAGCCACACTGATAAGGTCCAATTAGTTCGTTGACGGTTGGCTCCAATCTTTCACACAATATGCTCGATAGAACCTTGTATGGAATGCTAAGGAGGCTGATCCCGCAGTGGTTGGCGCCTATTGCAGGATCACCCTTCTTGTGAATTGGACCGATCACATTTAAATTCCAATCGGCATTCATGAATTCGTCCGACCATATTCTGGATATGAACAGCTCAGCTGGTAATCCATCAGCTCCAGCGGCTTTGTTTTTTCGTAGCCGCGTTATTGCTATTCGAACCTCATCGAGGCCAGGTGACAGGATTTTAACGCCGTCATCAGCGATTTGGGGTTCAGGATGTTCATCTTCTCGGGTAACGCTTTCGCTCACCATTTAGCAAAGTGTAGGAATGTTCTTACCAAAATTTGAGTGTGCTTTGGAGTGTCATTTGGCTACAAGAATTCGCCCCGGTCTTAAAACCTTCCGTAAGTCGCCGCACCTTTTGGTAAAATTTTCGGGCACTTTTCCTAACTACTTGTTGGCATTCAATCTTTTTGTACTCACATAGTTCGGCCTCTCTCTTCTTTCTGCGAACAATACATCTCTCTTCCTTTCTAAACTCTCGGTAGCGTTCCCGTACAGCTCCCGTTGCGCCCGATCTCAAAGGCCCCGTAGGCATAACCTTTACATGCATTCTTCATCGTACAAATTATTTCTTCAGGGTCACTGAAAGGCAATAACTTCCGCAATGTGCTCTCAATGCTCGCGAATTCCGGCTTGATTTTAGTGAGCAGGTGTGGAAGTCGAGTAGCGGAGCTAGAAGTTGTTCGCACGCACGCTTTTTGCTGCGCAGAGGCATTGACTGCGGCAAGATAATGATTAGAGTCGATATTCGGTCCTCGGAGTGTACGTCTAATACACTGGAGACATGCCTTCCGCCTATAGCAATATCATCTATTTGGTTTCGCATTTTTCGATCTGGAGAGAGCCACGTAGCTTGGTGAATCTTTCTATGCCGAAATATGGTGCTACAGACTACCATGTTTCTAGCTCCGTCATAGTCGATCAATCTCAGTCCGTTCGTTGGCGGAGGTTTCATCTTTGAGATTGAATTTTCCGAGAATATGACCCAAAATCCCATCCTTACCCACCCTGGCATTGAAGTCGCTTCGATTTTATTATCGTGACGGGGGAAGCGCTCGTATCTGCTTTCTAGGCGCTCATGGAAGTGATCCTTAAACACATCGTCCTTCTCTTCTGTCGGGGCGTGGGGACAAATCAGCAAGATGTTGAAGAATTTTGCTTTGAAGCGAGACGCTCGTCCACCGGAGTGAACGACAGTAATTGGTGATGGAGTCTCTCTCCCAACACAAATCCAACATCGAACTTGCACCAGCTGTAGTAGGGGTCGCAAGGTTCAATGGCTTTCGTACCTTGCCCCTTGTTTCTCTTATATTTTTATATTATCCTTCGCCCACCACAAATCCGACACACTTGGTGAAGAGGAAATAAATTTGTAGAGTCTTTTTGTGGATCAGCGATATTTCCTTCTAAAGAATTTATGTCTGAAGCACATAACGTCATCGACTACAAATAGATTATTACCACTCATTTCACGTCTACCACCCGACGAATTCAGCAGCTAGTCATTCATGCCTGGCCATTTGAATTTTAAGCAACACACTCACGATTCATGTTAAAGACACTTTAAAAGTTCCAAAACAAAAGTTAAATTCAGAAATTAAACTTACAACACAATAATCGTGGACATGTTTGCAGCTAAAGAAAGTAACCTAAATGTAGCTGAAACCAAAATAAAAAAAAAACACAAAATGTTGCTTAAGCGCACTCATTTTGTCAGATGTCTGTACCTCTTCCTACCAACCTAAGCACACTTGGTGTGACCGCTGTCATGTTCACAAAAAACATGCGTTTTATATCTGCAATAATAACTGTCGTATTCTAGAGTAACTATCGTACACATTTGAAAATTTCAGCCAGCAACTGAATGGGCGAAAAAATTGAAGGTAAGGTAATTTCGAGTTTTTATTACATACCATTATGGTTGGAATTGTGGCAAATGCGGCCATAAAAAAAGATACATACAAACAAACATCCTCACATATAGAGAACTAGTAAAAGTAGAATTTATTATTTACTTTCTCCGTCAGTTGAATTTTTTATTATTGAAATTATTTAATATTCAGAAATATGTAGTATTTCATATGAAATATTTGCATAGTAAAATTAAAAGTGGCATTTCTGTATATGTATATTGGTCATTTTATGCCAAATAAACAAAGTTTAGTTTATCTTTAGAATATCACGAAAAGCTCTAAAGCTACAGTTAAATTCATTTTCACATGTTTACACTTTCTTTAAAGTATATTTTTGTTGTTTGTTTTTATAGCTTCAAATATCAAGTTTACTTAAAACAAACTTGACACAACCTATGTAGCTAAAATACTCTTGGAAATGTTCATTAGAGTTTGGTAATTCCTTTTATATTTGTTTTTTTTTTTTTGGTTTTTTTTCATAATTTACAACTTCGTCAAAGCACACATTTTGGATATTGCCGCATCTTGTAAGATCAGTGAGATGCATAAAAAAGGCTGTGGAAATTTTTTAAATTTTAAGGTTCCGGTATTTTTAAAATTTTCGACATATTTTCCTATTATAAAGTTATTTTTGCCCCAAATATCGGCCTTTTTTTGATCAGCATCACTTTTCGAGATATTTCAAAAGTAAATTTGTAAGGTGCGGGAATTTGAATTTTTTATATTAAAATTATTTAATATTCAGAAATATTCGGAATTTCATATTAAATAGCTCTATAGTTACAGTTAAATTCACTTTGATGTTTACTTACTTTAACATTTCGAAATTCATATATTTTTTTAGTATAGTTTTTTTTGATTGTTTTTGTGACTCCAAATAAAAAGTTTACATAAAAACACTTTGACTCAAACTTTATAGCTAAATTAATATTTGAGATATTCATTACGCTTTACTAATCCATTTTTTCTTTCAAAATTAAAAAAAAATCATCAAGGTACACATTTTTGAAATTGCAGAATTTTGTTTGATCAGTTAGAGGCAATAATTTAATATTTATATGACTGAAATTGCTTTTCTTTTAAAGTTTAAAGGAGATGCTATTTGTTTTATTTATTTTTTCTTTTGCTCCAAATATCGCCGTTTTCCATTACTTTGCGGTATATTTCCAAAATAAATTTGCAAGGTCCGGGAAATAGTGAAAATAAAAGTGGTTCATAACTTTCGAAACATTATTTCTTAATTTTCTTTTTTTCTTTGGCTTTAACTAAGTTAAATGCATATTTTTTAAATACAAAGTTTTTGATAGCACTATATTAAAATATTTATTCATTTGAACTTGTCAGTTATCTTGCTTGCTCCAAACAGGATTTGTAAGATTGTAAGGAATTTTATTGGTTTTGGTATGAATATATGAATATGATATGAATATATCTACAATATTTGAATTATCAAAGTCTTTAGTTTTTAACCGCAATATTAATATATTTTGAATAGCGTCAAAAATTCTTTATACATTAATTCCCATTTGGTTGTGAGGGGTGTGGGGGATTTTACCGTCCTTTTAGATTTTTCGTAGTCGGCATAAGTCAAAAAGTCGCCAAAAATTCCTATCGTCTGAGAGTAAAAAGTTGAAAATATTTTACCAAGTTTATCGCAATATTATTTTTCGGTCTAACTGATTTTCAAACCTTGATATTTAGGATTTTATCAAATATTATCATTCAAATTTTCAGTTAATGCTGATGCGCCTCCAGATCTATCACATAATGATTATCTTGTAATTAACTTACAGACGTTTTGGCTCTCCATTAGTTTTTAGACCACATTATTTATAACAAACCTCCGAGAGAATTTTTGCCATGAAAAAACTTCTCACATAAATCATCCGCCATTCGGAGGCGGCGTAAAACTCTAGGCCCCTCAATTTTTGTTACGACATCAAGACGCACACCACAGATTGAAGGAGAAGTTCGGCTAAACCACAAGCTATGTTGTTAGCGCCAAATTATTATTATTAACATACTTTTGTAATTTGATATACGTAATCTAGAGAACGAATAGCAGTTTAAACCCCCATCCTAATTATTTAAATATTTCTTTAAAATTCTTATAAACGAATCAAATCTGCACATTCCGTGAATAATTAAAAATATTTATTGTTTTATTTTTATGACACTTTACATGTAGCTAAATGTTTCACTTGCTATAATGGAATTACTCTTACGATACCTTAGTTTAAAACCACGATAACATGGGCCGAAATTGCCGGTATGGTAACCATTAAAAGTAAAAAAAAAAAAATTGGGTATCCATAAATATCGCGGAACTAAATTAAAAGGAAGATCAGTCACAGCTTCTTATAAAACGTTATTTGTTGACCCCTTGGACATTTTTTGTATAAAATTGGAGGATTAGCTTACTTCGGGATCTTGATACGAGCCTTGTGTTTCTTCTGGCTATTTTCCATATCCAAATATTCGTCTGTAAATAATTTTTTCGCAAATTGATATGCTATCTTATCGTAGTGAAATTCGTGCCTCTACGTCAGTTTTCCTGTCGGACGCTTTTTGAAGATGAACGTGTGCCGTGTGCTGTAGGCAATTTCAAGTTACTAATTGTGACTTTTGACTATGAGACTATTCGGTGTAGAGCAAGCCATCTCTAGTCTCAAAATAAAGTCACTAAAATGTCAGTTGCTCCGGAACAGGCCACGAAACAATGAAATTGAGGAATGTATTCAACAAATGCGAAAATGATGTAGCACGCGATATGTAGAGCCCTTCTTTAAATTCGACCAGTCAACTAACCGATTAGCAACTTTTTTGGTAGTTGATAATCGAATAGCAAAAATTTGGCTAACCGTTCACTTTCAACTAATCGCTCACCATCGGGTAGTCTAAAAATTGACTAGCCGAAATTATTCGAATAGTGACAGTGGCAATAACAGAAAACTAGTCAAAAAATCCAAAACGAGCGGTTAGTCCATTAGTTCTTTATGGTCGAAAAAGTCGAGAGGGAACGGTGAGCCGATTATTTGAAGTCGACTATTTTTAAACAACTTTTGCTAATCGATTAACCGGTTAGTTGATTAGTTGATTAACAAGAGCTATAGTGATACGCTCCTTCGAGTGTTTTGGTTAAATTAAAAAAAAAATTAACAATTTATTTTCAATACAAATAATACTATTTGTTCTGATTTACTTATGTAATTATCTTGTTCTGCCATTTGGATCGAATATACATACATAAAGATGGGTAGCTGTATTTATCGATTGTTAATATATTTAACTTTTAAACATATTTCAAATACGCGGTTCACATAGAATTCAGTAATGAGAATTTTTAACAACTAAATAATTTCAATATTAATTTTGCAGCAACCATATTGTTTTAATTTTTTAAGAGACAACAAATTTAAATTATTTATTATGTGCAACCGTACACATGTACACATTCACAGTCTTTGGTGAAATTTTTTGAGACTTAGTGAATACCGACATTGTCCGAAGTCACAAAATAAGTCTCTAACTGGAAGTTTCAAATTAGGTGACTTGAGATGAGACTGAATTATTGAATACCGACATTAATGACACATTTTAGGATCACAGACGAAAGGAAATTTGAAGTTTTAGTTTTTCGAGCGGGGATAATACATACAGGCAAACACACATACACACATACAGAACTACGAGTATTTCCGTGCGTAGAATTTGCTCTTAAGCCTTAATGTACATACAATGCGTGAAATGACGCGTCTCAGTTGTTGCTGGTACATTTGCTTTGTTTCTGTTGCTTGTTTTACTTTTTTTTTATTAAACTGACACAGAAAAAATTGAAAACGTTAGATGTATGCAAGCAGCAGTCCCCGACAGCCATCCAGCTAGCCAGACCGTAAATGTCAGCAATTATTGCTGTTTGTGAGCAAAGTGTTGGCAGTAAAATTAAATTACCATTGTAAATGTTGTTGTGACTTAGCAAAGAAAAACAGCATTTGTTAAAAAAAAATCACTACTTTTCCAAATGAGCACGAATGGCTTTTGCATATCGACGAGTTTAATATGCAATTGGAATTTCTCGATGAATTACCTTTGAAAACTCGAAATATGTACATACAACAAATACAATTAACATTAAAATACACTTTCCTTTGAGTTTCGAAACTATTTTTGTTCAATTTAATATTTTTCTGAAGGAAAAAAACTCGAGGAATCTGAATTAAACCCCAATTGTATTTAAATCAACTTTCTCTTGGAATTGCGAAAAAATGGATCTTATGTGAAAAGCGCAGGAAATGGAATTAATTGAAAAAATCATAGTGTGCTATGATAACTATGATCGACGTAATAAAATCGACAGAATATTCTATAAAGGCTTAATCCCTTTTTCTTTTGATCTCTTATAAAACAAAAAACTTGCTTCCGCCGGCTTTCATAACGGTATGTTATACTTTTTCCAGCTCTATGACAACTACGATCATAACAAAGTTTTTACAACCACGATATTAAAATCAAGCTTGGCGGCATCATTGCCAGGGTTGGTAAGGAAGGGATCTTTAGTTACACCATGATGAAATTTCCGCCAACGGCCTGAAAGTAATCGGCTTTGCCGATGCCCCAAGCATGGTAGTCTCTAGCACTAGGTTCTAGCATAGGAAGATCCACCAAGCCACGTGGTTGGCTCCTGATCGAAACACACGAAACCAAATCGATCATATTACGATAGACGGAAGGCACGCTTCCAGTATATTAGCCGTACGCACACTTCAAGTACCGAACATCGACTCGGATCATTGTCTTGTCGCACCCACGATGCAAATAGTGTGGGGGCACATTTCTCGCACTCTATCTACCGCCGCTGAAGAATTTCTTCGCTAGTACGATCAGAAGACCAAAAGTGTGGACCCAAAAGGGGTTTTCCAAAACCGTGGAAAAGGTATTGGATTCGATCTTTGGGAAAGAAAAAACTGTAGTTTGAATTAAGTATCTATTCTCCCTACGAATCCTTTGACCCAAATGGTACCAAGTACGTTGCATAAAATATCATCTCATGACTGAGTACGGTCTTCGAAGCCAGTATCCGCCTGGCTTACATTCCATAAAGCTGAGAAATAGAGTTAAGGTACTATTTATTCCCTAAACGGATAGAAGAACCCACGAGAAAGCAATGGATTTTAGGCCAATAAATCTTACATCTTCCCTACTAAAAGCACTGGAAAGATTGTTGGACATGCAGATAAGATCCCTTTATGACCATTAAAGCTATCGACGGCCCAACAGCTCAGATTAAGGGTCGGCCTACAGCAATTAGGGTAATGACACTTAACGATATTATACGGGTGCTCAACAAAATTCGAGCAAAGACAGTTGCAAATGCAGATGGAGCTCTAGCAGCACGAAGTTGATGCCAAGAAACCAAAAATAGTACAGTTCTGACTTCTTTCGCTCGAGGGTGTTGGGCGTCTTATTAGACATCAAACTGAACCGCCACCAAACTTAGAGAGTGTGACTATATAAGGCCGAGGTAATACGGACATTGGGGGTTTATTGACAAGTTCTAAGAAGCAAAGGAACAAACTGATCGCAGATTCATTCCAAGCTCGTCAGGGGCTGCAAGTGGGCGTTTAGCTTGGCGTTCGAGTGAATAGACGTATCTGGTCCCCGACCATTGGAACATAAACGATAATAAGAGATTCATCGAATTGGTCTCTAGACAGAGTCTGTCTCCATGAATGAAAGTTGCCAGGAATTCACTGCCACTGACAAGTCAAGAACTGTAGATCTGCTAAGTAGGTAAGGAAAAATATATTCAGGCTAACAACCACAATATTGCAACATCGGGCGATTGGTGAACATGCGAAGTCTGAGCTACAATCTGGATGATAGGGAAACAGTGCTTCACTATTTCAGTGAGTGTCTAGCCCGGGAACGCAATGAACAAGAGATACTAGTATTATTTTCGACGTCAGAAGAAGGTATCTGACTGATTAATGAATGTCAACAGTAGACTCGTCCACAAATCTAAGTGGCTTGAAGATGGAGAATCACGACAACAGGAAATACTAGGTTTAAAAAGAATCATCGTATCAAAACGTCATCTCAAGCGCTAATTGCGCCATAGGTGGGGTCCTAGGTAATACAAAAAAAAAAGCAAACTGTAGCTGGCGGCTTATTCTCGGAATAGTTCATTTTTTTGGTAGCAATTTAGGCTATGAAATACAGCTAATCAATCTGTTATTCATGTATGCAGGTATAATAGCTATTTTCACTTTTTGAACATTCTTGAAAATCTCCTACAAACTTACATTTACTTATTTCTTTGTAGGCAGCATGCGAAGCAAGCCGGCGCAAAGCGAAAAGTTCAAGCATTACTGCCACTTTCTGTCACAGCTGTTGGCGCGCATAAATAAAATACCGACAACAACAAAACAATAGACCAACAGACTGGCACAGTCACAAATTAGTGAAAAGATAAACCAAATAAGATTAAAGAGAATTTGGAGTTTAATAAGCGCGGGAATTGTGGTTGCGAATTGTTTAAAAGGAGGCAAACAAAACAAAGCGTTGGGAAAATTTAAATATTTACGCTAAGGTACATGGTAAATAAGTGAACATAAATCATTATGAGACATGGACGGTGGTGACATTTATACTACATTATTTATAATAATACAATAAGTAGATATGCAAAAAAAAAGGTATGTACCAATGTATGTATATGCAGATAGGCCTAATGCCGAATGCGCGCCGCTCTCGTGAAAATTTAAGTAAAATAATGATATTATTAAATGTCAAGAAAGCCTATTGTGATGTTTTTGCAACATGCCTCGCATTAGTGTAATTAAGTTAAACTGCTGAATCTTGGTGTGAGCGAATTTATAATTAAAAGTCAGCATAGACGGACAAAAATTAAGTAGGAGAAATTTATTCAGCTCCAGGGGATGAACGTTTTAGTGCTATTAAAATAAAAATATACGAGCTACAGTGGCACAAAGTTATAATGGACCAGTGGGAAAAAACGATTTTCCGCCTAAATAATAAAAAAAGTATTACTTATATTTTAGAAATTTATTTTTAAAATTCTACTTAATGCACACATATGTATGTATATTGAACAAAAAGCTCTTAATATTTTTCATCTTTACTAACTACAATAACAGGATTTTTATTTCAAAGTAATAATGGAAAACATACAGAATGCATACTAGTAAGTTATGTTAACAAAAAAACAAGAAAAAAACAAATGAGTAGTATTCATTATTTAGTTGGGAATCCTTTTTGTTGTAAAACAACTTTCAGGCGTAGCGGCACGGATTCCACCAATATAGGGCAGAAGGAAGCTGGCAGAGTCACACGACAGTCGGTTCTACGATATCGGAACGACCCGAATTTATATCCGGCCCAGGACTGTCACTTCAGCAGCATTCCCCAAAATTTTATGTGGTATGTTTTTTATGCTGTTACAACAACAACAATAAGAAGGAAGCTGGAATATTGTTCTACTCCTCTTCCAGGGCTGCTATCAGCTCCGGTCTTTTCCTAATCTGGCGATTATTCAATTTCTGCTCCAAGTAATTTCACTAATGCTCTATGACATTTAGATCTGGAGATGGTTCGTTGCCCTAATAAAAAGTAAAATCTTGCACTATATCAAATTTTCGCTTTACATTCATGTTCAAAATTTTCAAATAAGCCATTTGGTCCATATTTTCATGAATTACATGCAATTTTCATGGCCCAGCAGCAGATATCGCGCCCCATACTATTGCCGAGCTTGTGTCATGCTTTACAGTTAATCGCAGGTTTATTTGTTTCCACTCTTTGGCTGTAATGCCTTCCGGTGTTATGCTTAGTCAAATTGTGGTTCACAAGTGTCCGATAGTTGGCGCAGTTAGTTGTAGTGGGGTGCATTACTCGTTCGAGATTTTCAGCTGTTTTCTAGTTAGTTTTCTAGTTAGTTTTCGAAAAACTTTGTCTTAAAAAATTAAATGTCGCATATCAATTGAATAGTATATTTACATACATATTCACCTAAACGGTTTGATGCCACGTAAATACGTCAATCTGGCAAATAATCTTGGTTCCCATACAAAATTAAGTAAGCTTACGATATTTTAGCGGTTATGATGATTTTGATGAATACCCATAGTATATATTTGATTCGATAAATAGAAAGATATAAATTAGTGTATATGCATTTAGCAGGGCATACATCCATTTTTTTGTGACTTGAGACGATTTCGATATTCAGTAAGCCACAGTCTCAAGAAATGTGGAGAAAAGCCTAGTCTCTAGATGCTCAATCGACCTGAATGAAAATGTGTTCATCGAGAGCAGATAATAAACTTGTTAAATTTTTTCAACAGCATTATTGCTCTTTAAAGATTAAAACAATATCGTTATCGTAAAATTAAAACTGAAATTAATGTTTCAAATTCTACGCTTATCGGGTATCCCAAATAATAATCCATTATTAAAAACCATCATCATATTTGAGTGTCTCTGTTTAAAAAATTTCACAAAAAAAATTATGATTTTTACAATGTTTATTCAACAAAGTTTCGGTAACTTAGGCTGTGATCTCTCACATGAATTAGTACATTGCCATTCCGATTTGGAAGTTGTCATCTCACGCGACAACTCCACGGCATTTCAAACCGTTCCGGACTATCTTAATGCTTTCTAAATGTAATAAAACATTCGATGGATTTACCAAAGTTAGCTCGAAATATTTTTAAATATCGAAATGTTGAATAATCGAAATATTCTTAATTAAAGAAACAAAAATTGGGAAATTCGATAAAATATTTTAAATAACTATTTGCTGAAAAATTTCAAATAACAAATAGTTGCATATTAAAATTAGATAATAGCTGTGTTAACTTTTTTTTTTTTTATTAACAATTGTATTCTTAGTAAACTAATAAATACAATAACATATCGCTATGGCTACAGTGGCCTTCAGCGAGTTAAATATGTGTGCACGTGTGCAAATACATTATATACTATTTATATTTCGTTTAATATATTGCAATATTTAAGGTACTTTATTAGTTTGAAAGTGTTTTCTGTGGAGTCATTCAAAAGTAGGTCTGTGGGTTTGGCATTGTTAAGTGATTTTCTGTGGTTTAAAAAATGTGTGCAGTCGTCTAGAATGTGTTTGATACTAGGGTTTAAGGTATTGCAATACTTGCAGGTATTTGCGACTTTTTTTATTCGGCATTCGTGCGTTAGTCTTGTATGTCCGAGTCGTAATCTAATTATTTTTGTAATTTCCCTTCTGGATATATCGTTACTGTGTTAACTTGAAAAGTTTCGTTAAAACGGAATAAAGGAAAAGATAAATATTTTTAAGCCTTCAAAGACGTTTATTTTGAGACTTATATTATATACGTCTTTTCATAATAACTATTGGTAAGAAAAAAGTTTCTAAATCTTGAAAGACGGAACTATTTGAGCACCATTTCTGGATTGTTTCGGGACTGATTCGTGACTACTTCGAAATAATTTCGGGACCATTTCGGAATCGCTTTTGGTATAGTTCGGTACTATTTGAGTCCCAAAATAGTTCCATCTATCCAGACTTAAAAATAGTTGTTTTACTCATAATTATTATAAAGAGATTTTTATAATACATGTCTTAAAATAAAAGTCTTTGAAAGACGTAAAAAGAATTATTTGGTATAGTCTGGACTGATAACACTGCGAAACAAAATTTTGCGGTCGGAGATTTTTAAGTCGATTTAGGGTAATTTGGGGGCGCTGATAACGAAAATAATATCAGTTTTGTCGAATTGGCTCTAGCTTTTCAGATAAAGACTTTTAAATATTTCACGAAAAAACCTAATTAAAAATACCAATATGGATTTAAATTATATTTTTATTGCGCGCCTGTATAAAAATAATACAAAAATAAAAAAAAAATATATTCTTTTCATCAATTAATTTAAAAAAAATTACAAAAAACTTTTTCTGTAGGACCTCCTATGATGTCGTTGCTCAGGACAAACCCGTATTAAGTTCCAGCAGTAGTCTGCCATCATGTGGTCGTCCCATCGACCTTGGTATCTTTCTTCCATTATTTTTATATCCTGGTGGAACCGTTCACCTTGTTCCTCACTGTAATCGCCTAGGTTGTCCGGGAATTTGTCCAAATGACTATGTAAATAATGTTATTTAATGCTCATTTTAGCTCCTAGTTTGCGAAAATTGAGAAGCATATCAGCAACTAGTTTTGTATAGTCTGGTGATTTATGATTTCCCAAAATTTTTTTACTACATTAACAAAGCTTAGCCAGGCTTCAGATTCAATTTGCTACATATAGTTTAAGAATTCAGTGTCTTTTAGAAGGGTACGAATTTGAGGACCATCGAAGACTCCTGCTTTTATTTTTCCATACTAAGGACAGGAAATTTTTTGCACACATATTCGAGACAGTCACCTGTCTTATCAAGGGCTTTGATGAACTGTTTCATTAGCCCAAGCTTGATGTGAAGTGGTGGAAGAATGATTTTTTCTCGGCTTATCAGTTGGGCATGAACCACATTTGCTGTTCCTACCTCCATATTTTCTCTCACCGGCCAGTCCTTTCTAATCCAATGTTCATTTCTTGCACGACTGTCCCATAAACATATAAAACAGGGGTATTTAGTATACCCACTTTGTTGGCCCAATAAAAAAATTCACCATCTTCAAGTCCACCCATACTCACCACTTATGTTGTGCATACAAAATCTTTGCTAAAACAATTTTTACATTTTCGTATTCTTCTTTTAGTTTGGTACTATGCTCTCTTGCAAGGGAAATTAAATATTTAAACAAACGAACTACTTGTTTTAATAATTTATATAACAAAACTTATTGAGGAATAATTAAATTAATACAACTGGAAATGGCTCATATAATTTTTTTTCATTAATTTCTTAAGTTTTGTTTATCTCAAGAACTTGAGCCAATCCAAAAAAAGTAAAAACACAGTTCGTAAGCCTATTAACAAAATCATGACCGTAGGTTTTTTTTTTTAATTTTTGTTACGCAGTGTAATTATTATGGGAAGACTTTTTTAATATAAGTCTCAAAATATACAGTAATTCTATTTGCTTCACTGATAATTATTACGAATAGCCTTTTATAATATAAGCCCCAAACCAATTAATATCGATAACTTAAAATATTTCCAAAAGACTTTTGTAATTCTTATCAAAATTAGGGTGACTTATGTATTTAAAACTCAACAGTCTGTCTTCGTTCAGTCACGCAGGGTTATGAATTTTCGCGTTAATAGCTCGTCGCCAACGTTATTAACTTCGGCCCCGCACTAGCCACGAGGGAAGCAGATGATCTCTTCTTCTTAGTCTTATTCTGTAAGCAGCCTCTAGTCATTAAAAGATACTTTTCGGTGGTATGATTAAGACTATTGACATTATTCGGTATTCAGTAAGCCAGTTTAAGTCTCTAGTCTCAAAATAGAGTCACTAATTTGTCAGCTTGTCATGAGCAGGTCACAAAACAAAGAAATTGAGGAAAGTATTGAACAAACGCGAAAATGAAGTAGCACACGATCGGCCCGTTGGTCGTTCGCTATATTTTGTTTAAATTTGTAAACAAAAATAACACCTAATTTGCATAACGCATAATAAAAAAACACTATTTGTTTACATTTGCTTATGTACCTTGTTCTGTCATTTTGATCGAATGTGGATATCGATGAGAAACTGCATTTATCGATTTCTGATAGTTCTCATTTTTACACATATTTTAAATAATAATGCAGTGATAAGAATTTAGAAAGATTAATTTCAATGTTAATTTTACGATAACCATATTGTTTTAATTTGTAAAGAGCAATAATACTGTTTACAAAGAATTGAAAAAGTATATTGTGTGCTATCGATGAACACATTTTCATTGAGGTTTAATGACCATCTCTAGCTGAACACACCATCAGCTGATTGCACTGCTTTTCACCACAGTCTTTGGTGAACCTTTTTGACACTGTTGCTTACTGAATACCGAAATCGTGTCAGGTCACAAAAAGTGTCTCTAATTGAAAATCTTAAATTTAGTGATTTGAGATGAGAGTGAGCTACAGAATACCGACACTAGAGAGAATTTTAAATTATGAAGTTCTTTCGTCCGTGCATTTACTGAGTATATGTGTTCGATATTTATTTTTATAAAGTTAGATATTCGCAGTATTAAGAACAACAGTCTTACCATATTTTATTAACTTTAATTTTATACTACTTGTAGTGACCAAAAAGTTAAATGTGGTTGTCATAAGTCCAAATTCTGTCCATCTGTGTTCTTGATTCCCCAAATTGGTTTACTGTTTGTCACGATTCTTAGCGGTTGGCAACACAGTTTTAAAATTCTAGAGACAAAACGCATAAGCTAAATATACGCAATGTGTTGTTTTTGCCCTGCTACTTTTACATTTTTTAATGTACCTTGAATTGTACCTACTTTCCCATCACTGTTTCCTATCACTTATTTCGATTTTGTGCGCTGGCGGGCAACTATTTAGTTGTCATTGAAGTGAGCAGAACAGTTAGGTTGAAATTATCTGAGCTACTGCCACTGTTGTTAATAGCTTCGAATGCTCAAACGTGTTTTTTTTTACTTTTTCAATGTTTGTATTAATGGCTTCATGTATGTTTCTACAATACGTTCGTATGTTAGTTGGCTTTGCTTGTCCACTTTTCTTCTTTGGGTGGCTTGTCAACTTTTAAAGCGCTTACGCCGCCCATGAGCCCCAGCGTGATGCGCGTGAGTATAGCGCACAAAATTTCATTCGAAAAAGTTTCGTGCTTTTGCATTTTTGTTAACTAAATTTTTCGGATGTGCCATTATTGTTAACGTTACTTTTAAAATACCTACGCACACGCACACAGATGAGTGTAGATATGTACATATGTATGTATATATCTATATTTATAGCTTTTTCTATAATCAGTTTTAACATAAATATGTTCCAAATATTTAAAAAATTTCGCTTTAATATTTTGTAAAGTATTTTTTCACACAGTCGAATTTCACCTCTGCGACGTTAATTTCGCTTTCTTTAAGTTTAACATTACCTCGCACCTGCTTTAAGTTTTGAAGTTCACTCAGAATTACACTAATGAGCAGAAAAATAGCAATCCAAGGATCATTATCGCCCACAAACTAATATTTTACTTAATATTAATAATATGAATGAAACGAAAAAGTTTAGCTGTTATTTGCATAGATGATGGAGAAGAAGACTTTAAAGGAACAGAAAAGAAAGTCCATCTAGAAAAAGAAAAAGAATTTGAGAAAAGAACCGGAGAAGAAGGCGGTAAGGACGAGAGCTCCGATGGCTCTGAAGATGCTGAAGTTGCTATCCGTGACCAGAAAAAATTTGCGATTAATTTTGCAAATGTAAACAAGCAATTTTTGTCGAATCACTTGAGCGCTTTTCCGACTTCGAAAACAAAAAAAAAAGTACGAAGTTTTCCAACGCTTTAACTTAACGCATTTATATGATACTTTTTTTTGTAAATTTTCTGAAAATGTATGGCGACCGCACGAAGGGTTAGCAATGGAGGTTGAGTTTATTCTCAAAAAGTACTGGAATTACAAAAATAATGGATATTTTCCTATATTTTACTTCTCTAGGGCGTACATTGAGAGTCAACCGAAGAATGATTGTCAAATCGACAAAGAGAGGACTAGCGGTCCGCAGAAGGCGTATTCTATATATGCCAAATCATATCGCAAGCGGTCCAGTCGTCATCGCAATGTAATTTACATTACTTATTTAATTGACTATAACTTTTTTAAAAACTCTCTTGAAAATATATCCTATAATTAACCCAGCTTAATTAATTTAAATTTAACTTGTCTACTCTACGATATTTTGCTCTAAAAGAGCTTCTTGAAGGTTTTTTTGTCACCAGTTTAGTAGAATTCCCGTTACCTTAGAAATTAATTACATTTAAGAGGTGGCAACCCTCATTAAGCATGTTTTTGTATAAATTTTGAATTCTATTACTTGATAGTTGCTTTTACTTAATTATAAATTTAATTTAATCTTTGAAACCGTTGGCAACACTCTCCTAATGTATATAAAATAAAGTTTTCTCCAAACTCTTTCGTTTGAGACCCATATTTCAATATTTAATTTTACTTATTATAATTTTAAGTCATTATAATTTTAAACAAGTGGCAACCCTCTCCAAAATTATTTTCAAAATTACGCATTTTTTAAATTTCCAGTTTAACATTTAGGTTCTAAAATATTTTTTACTTTTTAATTTAACTTAATGAGCATATTAACAGGTGACAACCTTTTTTAAAAGTATTTAGGAAATGAAATATTATTAAGCCTCTCAAATAGTATGAAATGAATTTGATTTAACTTCTTATTTTTTTTTGCTTAATTGTTTATACATGTGGCAACCCTCTTCGAAATTATTTTTAAAATTAAGTTTTCTTAAAACTTTTATTTTGACTTCTTCTTTCAAAACATTTGGGAAATGAAACTTTATTACACCTCTTTCATTTGACACTCATATTGCAGTATTTCATTTCACTCATTGTTTTAATTGAATGTAGCCTTTTAAAAAAAATCATCTTAAAAATTAAAAATTTGGCACTCAAATTGTAAGCTTCTATTTATTTTTTAAATTTAACTTGATTTGCATTTAAACAGGTGGCAACCATCTTTCAAAATATTTGGCGAATAAGGCTTTATTAAGCCTATTTCGTTTGACATCCATATCCTGATCTATCCAGTTATTATATAGCAATATGTGATTTAACTTATTTATTTAATTGTCTATACCTTTCTTAGCAGGTGGCAACTCTCCATTTAATGCAGCCTATGTTATAGCGTAGGAGGTAGGCTATTTGTGCGCTACATTTTGTACACACACACAAACTTTCACATTTATAGTACATATAAGCAGGATGAAGTAACTGTAAAAATAAATAAAATATAACTAAGGGGAGAAATTAGAGGGCCATTATTTAAAAGTGTCTTTTTTTTTGACCTATCAAAGAAATAAAGTTCGTTGTTTTTATCCAGGAAGTAGGGTTGAATATTGCAAGGACGTTTTTCGCCACTTGTTTTAATTTGATGGCGGCCTTAAATGTAATGTTTTTGTTTTTTGATTTCTTCAGCCTTCTGCTTCAAATTTTGCCTAGGTTTACTTGCTTTTAGAATCTGCCATATGGAAAAAATCTTTTAAATTTGATTAGCACAATATGCTATTTTATTACCCCCAAGTGCATATGCGTATAAAGTAAATATGAAAAATATTTCAAGTATACGCCAGACGATTACCCCTTTTCACACCGGCCCTTGCGTTAACTCCAGTTAATTGCGCATTTAATTTTACTTCTGCTACTAATTGTCATCAGTTAATGGGCAAAAGTATTTAGCTAATGCGGGCAACAATTGTTGTTAATTAAATTGAAATTTTATGTACTGTACTTTTTTTTTACTTACTACCAACAAAAAGAAAAGAAATCAAAACCACTTATGCTTTCCAATGAACTCATGCCCGCACATACAAACTATAACTAACTTTTATTAGCCATGCGCGTTGAAAGAGAAAAACTTTGAAAATGCTATACTATGTAGAAAATGCGTTGCAGCCATTTCTCAAGCACTGTCATACAATTGAAAGCACATCGCAAAACAAAAAAAAGAAGCAAATTACAACGGGTAATAGGCAAATAAAAAGTGAAAAAAAAAACAGAATTCAAAAGAAAGTAAAAATTCTATACATACAAGCTAATTTCTCACGTTTTACGCCATCATGCCACCGCACGCATTGTAGCCACAAACTTGACTTGACATTAATAGTATTGCCATTTATTATTTGTTTACGTGGCATAAATGTGGGTTTAGCGGGAAATTCGGTAAGGCCTATACGGAGGAAATTGCAGCGTTGCCTCTTGTTTTTCCTCTGTTATTCATTTACATAAATACATACATTCATACAGAGTACATACGATCAAAACAAATATATTCCAAATCAGTATCAAAGCTAATACAATGAAAATCTATACAAATGCAAATCAACATTTCGAGAGTGGCAACTAGTTACTGCAATTTTGCTCTGCAACAAAGCATGCTCGCCTACGTACAACAATTTGCGGTTGATGTGATATGTGTGTACCTGTGGGTTTGTCATCTAATTTTGCTTTGTTTTGCACACACATCTGGTATATGGTCGGTATGTTCCCAGGAGTCAAACTTACTAGTTCTAAACTATTCAGCTTGGTACCAGTTTATTTAGTCCGCTCAACTGTTGCGTCCGTTATCACTTTTCGAATCTATTCGAAGAACGAAAAAGGTTTATTTCTATTTTTGTAACATACTTTTTATTTATTACGACGGCATCCCCACTATCCGAGGCAGGAAGCCTCTCCTCTTCAGTCCTGTCGAACAGCGTACTGATACGGTCCCTGTGAACGAGGAGATGCCACCAGTGCTTTCAGCGTCCGCTCTGACGGAGTCCACCGCCATTTTCGTCGGGTTTCATCCGCTTCCTTTGCTTCACTGGTAGGAGAGATTCCGATTGGTAGACCTTAAGGGCTACCTTTTCGAAGCCATTGGTTATGGCTCCCTGTGACTCAGCGAGAGGGCCGAGGGACTCTGCGTTAAGCAGAATCTGTGCTTGCCGATAAGCTTCGTCGGACCCCCTCAAACCTGACGGCCTTACAGTTGTACATCGGAAGATTCGGGTTACATTAGTAGAGGATTTCCTCGATCTCTTTTGGTTCGGAGGGCTACGAAGGTACCTAGACACGAGCTCGTGGACGCAAGGGTAGATCGTCGTTCGTTCATCGGCACACGTGATTCTCTTGAAGAGCCCGGAGTGCCAGCCTGTACTCTCGCAGCGAAGAGGAGGATTGTCCCCGATCACCATCAAAACAGCTGAGATAGCCGACGCCACACTCTTCCATTCCTTCCTGGAAATGGCGCTGTCCTCCTTGCTGCAGCCTACCACAGCCAGTACTTTGGGGATAAGCTCTTGCTGGCAAGGGCTATCTCATCCAGTACCCGCCCTATCAAGGCCGCCAGCGATATTCCGCATCCGCACTCAGACGTATGTATATCCGTCCTTGCCCTAGATATATTGGAGGTCGACTTCGACTCTACAATAACGTGGGTGGCAGCGACTGGTCCCTCCCGGTTAACCGTGGTCTTGCACATCGGCTCCGATATTCCTCCACCGCCTGGAATCTTGGCCACCAAGGCCGCCCGTTGGCTTTGAACGAGACGGTTTCGCCTTCCCATCGCCAGCGGATACTACCACCCATCCGGATGAGTCAGCTTTTGGGGTCGGCTTCGGCACCCCTCCTTCACTCGAAGTTTTTGTATTGCTTTTGTTTCATTGCTAGTGGGTCCCAACTCAGAGCCGCTATAGAAAACCCGATAGTGTAGGCGTCCTTAAATAGCCCCATGGTCTTATATGAAGCAGGGAGGCCATGCAAGGGTTGACACCCACCCTTATGAGGTGAGCGTTCAGCGCCAAGCTAGAGGAAAAGCCGTGAGTCCTCTCAACCGGGCCTACACCAGTCTTGCCAGGTTTTAGCGGGACGGAGAACGTCATGGCATTAGCTCACCAGTCATGTCTGCTAAGTTTCACCTCAGCATACTTAGGTAGTATAATGCCGTAACCGCCAGCCCTAGATGATCTCTCGATCTAAGCATAAAAGTCAAAGGATAGTCCGTGGACAGAGCAGGGGTCGTTCAGGTTATAATGGCCGTCAAGGCTGCAAGGTCATTTGGCGTTACCCAAGATGCACAACGAGGAGGCGACCTGCATTACATCCGAACTTGTTAGAGTTTCGTGAGGTAGTTTCGGATATATACATACATATTTGTTCTAAAGTGGGCCAGATCGTGTACATAAAATTTAAGAAAACACTTTTTTATAGTTACTGAAATATCATATTCTTTTTAATTTCACAAAACACCTTTCTATGGGCGTATCTGTCATCCGTTTCGTTGCGATATCTCAATATTTACTCGAGTTATTGCATCCAGCGCGGACGGACAGACAGACATGGCTTAATCGATTTGAATTTTTTTCAGCAAAAATTAGTATATATATATGTTTATAATTGTCTCCGCTGCTTATGATTTTAGAAACAACCGTTAGGTGAGCAACGTAATAAAACATGTGCAGTAGTGCGATCGGGTTTAAATAAAATTAATTATTAAAAAATCAGGCGTTTGAATCAGATAATTTAAACATCTCTATATATTTATCTAAATGTAGCCATGTTATTTGTTACAACTTAGCTCAAAATATGATGAACAATTTCAACTAAATTTGGCGAGTATACTTTTTAAACGCGTATCACGGGCATAGACTATTTGAATCCGTTAGGTGGCGCGTGAGTCGAGATATTCTGAAAATCCGTATTTATGGTTCGATATTTCTGGCAATAGAAATGTTATGGTGCTGGTGCAATAGAAAATACTTTTATGAAAAAGAAATGCGATAGGTAGCACTAGAGGCGAGTTATTCTGAAAGTCTGTATTTATGATCCGATTTTGGTGGCATTAAAAACGTATATTTGGCGTGCGAGGGGAAATACTTTTATACAAAATGCAGATCGCAGGTGATGATGGAAATGTGTTATGCCGGCGCAATAAATTTTTCTGTAAGAAAGAAACGTAGACAAAATTGTCATTATTCTAAAATTGAATGGGATGCTAAACTGTGTACACATTAGTTACAAGGTTTACAATTTAATTTATAATCTTATGAATTTTGAACAGGTGTCGGAATTTTGATTTATATATTTCGTTTTTATAGAAAAAATTAAGGAAAAAAGTGACTCAGGAAGAACATGGGACTATTTTTATGGTCAATAGTCTCAATCTGTTTTCAACATATAAGATTATAAAGTTGACCTTCGGAGCTGAATGTCACGATTATTCTTACTGCTGCTGTTGCTTTTTTCAGAGAATTTAGGAAAATTTAGTTACGAACGTGGTAAGTGTTTTAATCAGTTGATGACGTATCAGTCATATAAAGTATACTGAGAAAATTTTCAAAGGCAGCGCTTCATTGAAGATTTCTCCATACTATTGATAACTCAGATAAGAGGTTTTGAATTCAAACTAAATAGTATTTTACTTTTTAGCTACATAGCTGTAATGGATTTATATTAATTTAATTTATATTCATGGAAGGTATAAAATATTCGGCAGACATCACTCCTTATCTTAGAAGGACCCACAATTCGAAGGCAGATTACAGGAACCGCATCCACTGCCGAACAGTTCTTGAATCAGAATATTGTATACTGTTTTCACTTCTCACTATTGGGTGAGTTTAAGGATGTGTAAATGTATGTAAATTTGGCTTAGTTAGTCATATATTTAGTGACCTGGTATGGAGCGGCGTAGTCAACTGAACGTGTGGATTTTCACAGTCACAAATATAATTTCACTTTCAAACTACCGCTATTGTCTTCCAATTCGACCGTTGGAAATTTTATAGCCTTAATAATCCCAGTAGAAATTTGGAATGGATAAAGTATACATATTTGAAATGAAAACTTAACCTTCCAATAAAGAACTCAAACAGAATTTGTTTAATTTATGTAGTTTTCGAAGGTTCTAAGAAGATTGAGCCCAAATAAATATTTAAATTTAAAAACTTGCTCAATTTGCTTTCAAATATTTCGAGAAACTGTTTCTGAAACACTTCAACCAATTCTTATACCTACTTTCTTCACCTTCGAAGCTGGAATGTGAAAGAACAATAGAAGAATAGGCCTCGGCAAATTCGTGTTCAGGATATGGGAAATGAGGAAACAAGAAATATTTCCTGGAAGTTTTCATTCAGAATTCGAGTAACATTCTTTAGTTTTTATTGGTCGGATATTTTATTTTCATTTTTTAATAATTTGTGTTCTAATTTTTTTTTATCATTTCAACTTTGGATTTTTTACAATCGCAAATAAAACGTGGAAAAGTTCAGTTGACAATTAAAATCGCCTCGATTTCGAGATTCTTTTTTCGAGATTTTTTTAACTTGGCAGTCTATCTAAATACAAAACTAAATTTAAACAGCATAACATTTTATGCAAATTGTACCGAAAATGTCGGTGTGGTATTTTTCGGTTTCAAATTGTCCATTACACTGTGAGTTTCTTTCACTGCGGAAGGCGCCATCTTGTTTTTTCACAAATTAGGTGTTAAACTGAAATTTCTCATGCATTTTCTTTGGGCTCATTCACAATAACGCAGTTTTTTCACTTCCCAACACTACATCTCAGGTCCGATATCATTTTACCGAGTTGGCTCAACTCGCATATTTTTCCGAGTTAGTGTTGTTGCTTTGCATGCATTTTGTTATCCTACCTAGTGTTCTTTTGCGACTTGGTTAGAATGAAACAGGCCTGTTATTACCACTGGCACGTACGTGTACACATACATACATATGTATGTACATATATATATTTGCTTCAATCTTAAAATCTCTAAGAAAATAGAGCAATGAAAATGAATTTTCTCAATTTGAAATGAAAATTCTGAATTTCAATTTCAACTTTAGGAATTTTAATTGCGACCTTCTAAATGTAAAATAGAAATTCTGAATTTGAATTGTAATTTTCCCAATTTTAACTGGAAATTCTAGATTTGAATCATAATATTCTGAATTTGAAATGGAATAAGTGTATACCATAAATCAATACCAGATACTTTTTGTATTTTGTTTCAAAGTACGATTTTGACGAAAAAAAAACTGAAAAATAGTATTCGAAACAAAATTTTATTGCGGAGGTGAAGATGTGGAAATTGCGAATTTCAGACGAACATTTCCGAAACGCCCTCGAAGTATTGTTAATAATAGTACAGTTATAGCAATAGCAAATAAAACGTATTTCGGAAATGTTTGCAAAATTTTGCGTATACTGCCACTTTCTTGCCTGTTTCCATAGCAACACTTGGTAGAGGAAATTTAAATTATATTGTAGAAAAAGGGCGTGCCACTGCCTACTTTAAAGCAGTAATGTACATATATGTATCTCCGAAACTGCTTTATCAAACTCTACCAAATTAGGCAAATACTTTGCATTTCAAATCAATTAGCGTATTTTCGAAAATGGTAAAATTGTACAAAAACATCAGCTCCAATTAATTAAGCAAATAATAATTTCACACTTTCACATACCTGTAACTACCAGTGCAACAGTTCTCGCTCAATATAGTCAACATTCTTTTTTTTTTTTGTTACTTTTCTCCACATCTGCGATACGTTAATTGAAAACAAAGGCAAATTCCTACACTTTCTCCACAATTTAAAGGCAGATGTCTTGCTTTGGTGATTATTTTTTAAAATGCACCGCCAATTGCTTTGGTGTATGTGACAAATACAACAATGTGATGCTGCGCCAGGTGCACATAAATAATCCATCCAATTCGTAGATATATTATACTAAATATGTAGACACATTCACCACCGTTGCGCCTCATTGTCCTTCAGGCTTGCGACGAGAAAGGCAATCAGAGCTACCACACTACGAAATTTTGTCAACCTCTTTTTTTAGGTTTTTGATGAACGCCTAGGTATTTGCAAAAATGGAAAAAAATGAATAACAGATTTCTTAAAAGAGAAAAACGCAATCGCTACATGTTAATGTTTTTGAAGTTGCAATACTTTCCATCTTCGAAATTCTGCGCATCCAACTTCAATATGCCATCACCCTATACTGCATTGTTGTTGTTTTTCTATAATTTGTATTTTGGTGATGTTTTGCATGTTGCATTGCATTGCATTGTAGCCGCTATAGCTGAATATTCGTGGCAACTGTTGCAGGGTCTATGGATGCTTTCACTTTTTCGTGACATGTCACGTTTTCTTCTATACTCTGGTACTTCACTAACTCACTCGCTGCTGTTATTGTTGTTGCTTGAGATTGTGCTATTGCTGTTATTTGCAATTTGAATGAAACGTGCAAAACAAAGAAATATTGGGTTACAGTAAGGCTATGTACATACAAAATTACAAACAAAAATTCACCTACTATTTAAGTATATTTGTATTTCGAGCGGTGTGCATGCCGTGGCAGCATTGTAAACAGCCCTGTCGGAAAAAAGCAGTTAGTCTAAAAAATTTACTGAGTTGCTTACTTCGTTTTCATATACCTCACTTATTTACTGAATTGGCGTTTAAACGATTTTGACAGAATTCAACAAATTGCGCCAGTCGCGTCCTTTTCCACTTGATCTTTCCAACGCAGAAAAGGCCGTCCTCTTCCTCTACCATTACCACGCGGTACCCGTTGAATACTTCCAGGGCTGGAGTACTTTCGTCCATTCGCACGACATGTAAAGCTCAAACAGCTCTTCGTTTCATCGCCTGCGGTATTCGCAAAGACGCAGAGGTCCATAAATCTCTCGGAGAATCTTTCTTTCGAACACTCCAAGGGCCATCTTATCTGATGTTGACAGTGTCCATGCTTCTGCGCCATACAATAGTACGGGCATTGTGAGAGACTTATAGAGTGTGGTTTTGGTTCGTCGAGAGATAACCGCCCTTCGCAGTTGATTACTCAACCCAATATAGCACTCGTTGACAAGAGAGATTCTACGTTGGATTTTCAGGCTGACATTGTAGTTGCTAATGCTGGTTCCCAGATAAACAAAGTCCTCTACTTTTTCGAAATTGTAATTGTCAACAGTGATGCGGAAGCTAAGGCGGTAGCGCGCTGATGGTTTATTTAATGACAGGATATACTTAGTTTTGCCCTCGTTCACCTCCAGACCCATCCGTTTCGCTTCTTTATTCAGCTTGGAAAAGGCAGAACTAACGGCGCGTTTGTTAAGGCCGATGATATCGATATACCTACAGAAGATTTTTTAAAACTAAAAATGCAGTTTCGATGAGTTTAAAAACAATGCCCCCTGGTCAAAGTAAAGATGAAGTCGACTCTAAAGTTGGTAGCAATTTTTCGACAACATTTTCAGTAGGATACTTGCCAAAAATAGCTACAACTAAATAGCTTAACAACTAAATTTCATCTCAACTATGACTAAGGAGTATTGTTTTCAACTGAACACATTTTTTTTAATTCGAATTAACCCTGCTGTTAGGTTAAAAAAAACTTACGAATCTTAGGTTAGAGGACCATTTGGTCCATACTGCAGTTTTCATACAAAATAACAATTTAATCTTAGTCTTTATATTTAGTTTGGTTCAATACTTGCTAAATATTATTATTTTATTATTTACTCAACTCTGGTAAAACCCAGCACCAGTGGCCTGCTCTAAAAATGCTTCTAGTTCAGGAGCTCGAAAGCGAGGAATTTGTTGTTGCTGCAAGTCTAAGTCTGATGTAAAATGCTCCATTTGCAGTGCGTTTATTTGCAAAACCAACCGAAAAACATTTTTTTGCTCATCATGTAGTGCCAAAAAATATCGAACAAACTAATAAATACTTATTTTTGGAAAATTAATGTAAAGAAAATCAAAGAAAATATACTATGGACCAAATGGTCCCTTAACCTAAGATTCGTAATTTTCAATTTATCTTAGTCCAGTTTTAAGTCAGAGAATTAAATTTTCGCACATAATATTGTTTTATAAAAATACCACCTGAGCTGAAAAATTTAGACAGTATATATCACCGTTCCAAAGTTACAAAGAAAACAAAAAAAAATTGGACCAAATGGTCTTAACCTAACAGCAGGGTTAATATGGATTCTCTGAAAACCTCGACCAAAGAGCCATGTAATGTATTCTTGCGCATTTTTTTTGTATATAGTATACGACACGACATACGTGTATGTTTTGGAATATCATCTAAGTTGGATTATAAAATCATTTATATTCACATCTGCATTATACTTTTGTAATATCATCGAAATTGGATTATAAATACGGGTTTTTTTTTGTTATAGCGCCAACTAGCTGATCCATTTTTCATAAAAGTACTTTTCGTCGCATCCTCATTATGCGTTTTTAATTCCATCAAAATCGGATCAAAAATAGAGACTTGCTGAATAACTCGACTCTAGCGCCACCTCGCGTATTTATTCTTTGTAAAAGTACTTTTTATTACAACAGCATCATACCTTTCTATTTGATATCATCATTATCGGACCATAAATACGGACTTTCTAAATGTCTCGACTCATGCGCTATCTAATGGATTGAAATTTGGTTAAAATACGTTCATCGATTTTTGAGACTAGCTGTTATGAAGAACTTGTATACAGAGTATAGATACTTTTTCTGTGGTAAAATATATTTTCCGTATAATACATGTATATACATATATAAATATTAATTAAAATGTAATTAGTTTTATTAATTATTAATATTTACTAGATAATAAAAAATAACAACAGGTCACTCAAAATCCATACCATGTTACGATTTTACGACTCCCACGACTTTTATATGCTCCTATGCAATAAAATGGACGGCCAAAATTGAACATGTTATATCTGGATTTACACCCTCTTTCTTTTGCAAGTCAACAAATTTTTCAACTACCGCATGCCCAAGAAGAATCACTACGTCATTGACGTTATCTATATTTATATATAAGTAATAAAATAATTTTGCAGAGAATAAAAGTTTATTTTATATTCTATTTATACTACATATACTCTACACCTTTTTCAGTTTTAGTTCAGAAACTTGCAATTCATATTCAGAATTTCCACTTCGAATTCAGAAAATTGCCGTTGAAGCTCAGAAAATTACAATTTAAGTTCAAAATTTCCATTTTAAATTCAAAAAATTTAAGTTCAGAAAGTACAATTCACATTCAAAATTTCCAATTTAAAATCAGAAGGCCCCAAAATAAAAGTTCAGAAAGTACAATTCACACTCAGAATTTCCAATTTAAGTTCAGAAAGTTACAACTCACATTCAGAATTTCCAATTTAAAATCAGAAAGTCCCAATTTAAATTCAGAAACTTACGGTTCAAATTCAGAACTTTTACTTAAAATTCAGAAAATTACATGCCAAATTTTGAATTTCTATTTAAAATTCAGAAAGTTGCAATTCTGATTCAGAATTTTCATTTTAAATTCAGAAAGTTTCAATTCAAAATCAGAAATTCTCATTTCGAATTAAGAAATTTTCATTTTAAATTCAGAAAGTTACAATTCAAATTCAGAAATTTATAATTTAAGTTCAGACAATTTTATATTCACTTTACGATTTGGAGATTTTATGTTGCATAGAAGCAATTGTGTCCAAAAATTTTAAGATTTATTTAATATTCAGTATATGCATATACTGTGTTATTATAATCTATACGAAAGGCAACAAAAAATACTACTTAATGTTCCCTAAATTACGTATATATTATTTCACACATATACAGATAGTAGTATTACTGAAATACATATGTACCATATGCTACAATTTTTATATTGTTACTGTTGATTATATAAAAAAATATAAATGCGTACATACATACATACATATATATATTTCTATAGACCTGAAGACAATGGCCCCAGAGGCCCCTGCCTTAATCCGGGTCTGATCGCACTTAACACATAAGTTATAGAAAATTGCTAATGAAGTGAAGCCTAGAAAAAACACAAAATTACCATCAGCTCAAAACCTCGCCCATACAAAAACTGAAAAAAATGTGTGTTTGAGCTCATAAGGTACATACTAACCTCCGTTATTGATGAATTTCTTGGATTTTTGTTCCTGTAAAGCAACGAAATTGAACAAGAAGTCGGCACTCACAGTACTTTCGATAATTGGTGATAGAAATAGTGGTGCAATTATTTTTAATACAATACAGATGAAAAGAAAACTAATTTTAATATTCTTTCTGTCAAACATGTTTAAAAGTAGTTGAAATCGAATGCAGCGTCAGATAATTGATTTACGCCCAGGACATAGCCCTGTTAATAAAGTTAGTTGCTTACAAGAAAAACGGAGGAATTTCAATCACTTGCAGTTGGTAAATAAATACTTTTTAAATTTCTTTTACTTAAAGCATTTCCATTTCCGGCAGGGTGGTTTCAGACACTGCGATTCTTCTATGTTGCATGTGGTAAGTTCATTCAGTACACAAGGCAAAAGATACATACATAAAAATATATTTAGCTAAGGGTATTATGCTATTTACCTTTTGTGGTTTTATTGCCGCCAGTCAAGGTAGTAATAACATTTCTTTGTATCCATATACATATGTAGGTTATTTCTCATACAATGCAGCATTGCAAAAAGAGCTGGCCGATTCGTCTTTGTTTTTTTTTGTTTGCGCATTTATTTTGATATTTTTGCACATTAATTTGTCTGTTGCACGATTTCAAGTTCATTGGACTGAAATATTTGCGTATTTATAGAATTTCACACTCACCTGCTCGCGGGGTTAGTGGAATTTATAGAAACGCTTAGTTGAATGACAATATGAAAAGAAATAGGGATTGAAAATGTAAAGATTTTGTCTGAAGTGGAATTCATTTTAGAATTAAATATAAAAATCACTTCAGACAGCGGGTTAGTTGTTAATAAAAGTAAATAGACAATTTTTTAATGCTTATGCAGCTTTCTCCTGAGTAATATAAAAATTAATGTTTGTCTGTTCGTTTGAATGCTGTGAACGACTCCTTATCCACTTATTCGATTGCCATGGAAGTTTGGTGAGTTTTTGTGTTTATTTTTAAATTTTATATATATTTCTATTTATTTAGCAAAGCCGTGTTTATGAGCCGGTCGGGCTCAAATTTGGTACGCATATTACGCTTATAATAAGAAATATTATTATTACTTTTATTATTTGTTATAAATAAATTTACAATGAATATTTATTTGTATACAGATTAAATTAAATTTTAATAGACTATTTAATGCTTATAAAATAACTAGCTTTAACCCGCGGCTTCTGTTGCATAGCATTTGGCTTAACGTTATGCATTCGAATGTAACAGAAATGACAATAACGGTAATAACTTTTAATTAATTTTTAGTCTTGTTTTTTTATCATTCCATTATCTAAAAAAAAGTCTAGCCCTAATTCATAATTGCAGATAGCGGTTAGTTGCTGAAACTTTTTTCTGATTGTCAACTACGCACTATGCCCTTCAGGTATAAAAAAACCTAATTGATTGTTTGAAATGCTCAGCGTAAGCAAGCACTGCTGACATTAAGAATTCCCATTTTCATGATTAAGTTTTCTTAAGTCTACTTCTTTTGAATCCCATGCTGTATATTTCCATTAACTTAATAATTATATTTAATTTACTCTTGTAAGCACGTGACAACTTTCCCTAAAAATATTTTCAAAATAAATCTTTTTTCAAACTCTTTCGTTTGGGACCCACATTTCAATATTTCATTCAACTTATTATAGATTTGATTAGTTTTTTAAACAGGTGGCAATCCTCTCCAAAATTATTTCTCAAATTGCGCATTCTTAAAATTTGTAGTTAGGAATTCATATTCTATTTATGGCAGTTAATTTTTTTAAATCAACATAATTTGCATTTAAAGAGGTGCCAACCATCTTTTGAAACAATTGGGAAATGAAGCTTTATTGAGCCTTGTATATAATATGAGTTGGATTTGATTTAAGTTATGATAATTTTTATTATTTTTGTAAGCACGAGACAACTTTCCCTAAAAATATTTTCAAAATAAATCTTTTTTCAAACTCTTTCGTTTGGGACCCACATTTCAATATTTCATTCAACTTATTATAGATTTGATTATTTTTTTAAACAGGTGGCAATTCTCTCCAAAATTATTTTTGAAATTGCAAATTCTTAAAATTTGTAGTTTGTAACGCATATTCTAAGCTACCAATTTATTTTTTAATTAAGCATAATTTTCACTTAACAAGGTTGCCACCTTCTTTCAAAATAATTGGGAAATTAACCTTGCATATAATATTAGTTGGAATTCATTTCACTTGTGATAATTTTAATTATTTTTTTTAACAGGAGACAACCCTTTCCAAACGTATTTTTGAAATTAAGCTCTTAGAACTTTTAGTTTACCACTCATATTGTAAAATGACATTTACTTTTTGAAGTTAACTTAATTTGCATTTAAACAGGTGGCAACCATCTTTTAAAACGTTTGGGAAGTGAAACACTATTAATTCGCTCTCATTGCAATATCAGCAATCTGTGATTTATCGTATTTATTTAATTAGCTATGCCTATTTTAACTTGTGGCAACTCTCCATATAATATAGCTTATGTTATAGCAAGGGGGTGGTCTATTTGTGTGCTAATTTTGTACAAATCCATCTAGCCATTTGGGCCTGAAAAGGTAACAAAGTACTCACACTCTTACTCACTAATAAACAAATTTTTATATTTACAATATAAGTTGGATTTGATTTGTACATTTAAGTAACATTTTTTTAATTTTAGACTCCAAATAAAATTATACATAATATTTACCTGATGAGGGGATGAGTTATAAAAAACGGAGCTATAGGTTCGTGGTGTGATTCACTTACCTATTTTGACGATAATCGCACGGTTAACTCATCTTAACGAATGTTTTAACGATGTTGCTATTTCGCAGCCATTTCTAACGATTTTCGCTATCGCTGACTCAGCTGCGCTCGTGAGCTAGTCGATTACCGCAAACTATACGACAACAAATTTGATGTTGTTAACTTAACCGAGAAAGGGAGAATTCGTGATTTCAACTTAAATAAAAGAAAAATTTAAAATTCGTTGATTTGTTTTCTTGAAATTAAAAGAGGCACATTAAATAATATCGTTTGAATAATTGGCATATATGTAATTTATCACAAGGTGACGAAAAAGTAAACACTCCAACAGTGGATCGTGAACAATCCCTTTCATTTGAATGCAAAAGAACTTGAGACTCTAGATTTGGCTGAATACCATATTTCTCAACTTGATAGGTTACCTATGACCCACGTGGAACATCAAGCTGTTAAAGAAATGTTTGCTTCGGTGCCGTCACCTTTTGTGGTAGGGACTATTGGGGCCGTCGATTGTACTCATGGATCGATTTTGGCGCTAAAAAATCATGAGGAGGCTTATGTCAACCAACACATCTACCATTCAATTAATGTCCAAATGGTTAAAGTAAATTTTATCAGTCTTAATAAATTCATAAAATAAAATTCCTGACAATGCGAGGCAGGCTGCTGTTGTTGTTGATGTGAGAATTTAATTGAGCTTTTGCTTGGGTGTAAGAGACAGACACATTCACACATCAGTACAAACATACTTGGGTCTCTAATTTTTTGCATAGACCAAATATTTTACTATCACCGGATGGATGGCCATAAAAATGCATCTGTGTGTGTGTGTATGTAGGTAAGTATGTATGCGGTTTTGCCTTACACGCAACATCAATTCGAAGAAGCGCGCGTCCACATCTCTAAGTGAAATTACATAGATATTAGAGGCAAGCATGACAGCCACTCCTCTTGGCTTTCAATTCTTCACGTATGTGTAGATAGTCATCATAGTTTTTTTTTTCGTTGCTTTTTTATTTTTTTCTCCATATGACTTTTACAATTTAATAAGTCCTATTATTGTGTGTTGTTTTTGTTTTGTTTTGTACTTGCATAGCGCGCGTGTTGTGGAATACCTAAATGGATAAAAATAATTTGTCAAAAGCAAAGTCTCCCTCCTCCATACGTAGCATCAGTGGGGTAGCATTGCCGCCTTGGTCGCTTATACGACGCCGTTCAACCGCTGGGTTGGCTTTTGGCGTTTTTGCGGTCATAGTTTAATTTGCATTTTCCCACTTCGTCTGCAAAACGTTGGGAAAATGCTATAGCTTGTAATTTTTTGAGTTTTACCTTGAATATCTAACATAACTGGTGGTGCGCATAAATTTGTGTGTGTGTGTTTTTTTTTTTTTGTGTTCGAGTTGCATTTGAGTTGAATGACCGTTACCACAATGCGCCGCTTTTCAATTTTTAATAAATTGTTTTGGCTTCAAACGTCAATTCGCATACAGTTGATGAATTATTTTGATGGATTTGGGATGGATTTTGGGTTTGTATGTTTGTGCCACCATTCGTAATTAAAAGGATTGAAAAATTGATGGTGGTCACGGTGAAAGTTTGTCAATCATTTCAATAATGTTGACTGTGCGATTAGGCAAATTAAATACTATTTTTAGGGATAGTCGGTTTTTTCGATTTTTACGATGTCGGGATTTTCAGGGGGGAACACTGTTACAACCCCGGGATTAACTCCGGGATTTAGAAGTCAATTATTTCCTAACAAACTAACTCGAAGAAATTGCATTATTGTTTAAAAAGCTCTTCTACTATTAAATAACACATAGATGGGATTTAAATAAAAAACGACAATAGTTAAATTGTTCACTTTTAGTAATAAATACTATGACCTCTACATAGCTGATTAAGAGACTTAAGGTATTACGCAAATATTCGAGCCAAACATAAAAAGTAACAATTGTATTTTTTGTTCAAATTCACAAATTTTTTTATCGAATATAATTTATATGGAATAAGCGGAAAGTAGCAGGCTTCAAAGTATATATTAGTTGCGTCAAATTAAAAATCAAGTAAGTCTATTTAAATTTTTCATACATTTAGAAATAATAATTTTTACATTAAAAAGAAAATAAATGCGCTCAAAATATTTATATTTGTTAACATATTATTACCTAGAAAAAGTCACACATGAAATGGGACTCTCAAAAAAAAATTATATATTATAAGGATATTTTTAACAAAGTGTCTCATTTTGAATTATATTTATAAGTTTTATTGCAAAACTATGCCTCCATGTTTAACAAAAACCATAAAATCCAAAATTCCAAACTTTTTTCAAAGCCCAGAAAAATTCGTCAAAACTTCCATTCATTTACTAGAGCTCTTGTTACTCGACTAGTTGGTTAATCGATTAGCAAAAGTTGATGTAAATCAGAGTAGAATTATAAAAAAAATATTTAAAAAAATTAAAGCAGTAATTTCTGGTAGAACTTAGTAAAAATAGTAGTAGTAATTAGTGGTACTAGTAAAAATATTAATGAAATCTAGTAAAAAATATTAGTAGAAATTAGTAAAAACAATAGTAGCAATTAGTAGTAGCGTTGGTAAAAAATAGTAAAAAAAATAGTAATAGTTTTAAGTAGAAGCATTATTAAAAATGAAAGTAGTAATTAATAGTTAGTAAAAAAAATAGTAGAAATTATTAAAAAAAAATAGTAGTTGTAATTAGTAGTAGCATTATAGAAAACAGTTGTAGAAATCGGTAAACATACGTAAGATACGATAAGAGCTGCGCTTGGATAACCGTAGCAGCTCCCGTGATCTTTTCCGGTCTACTTTTGACCAAAACTACCTCTTTTTCTAGAGCGGTCGCCATTCGGTAGACAGTGGCAAACCTGCAAGTGTTTTTCTGTTATGAAAAAACTTCTCAGAGAAATCATCTGCCGTTCGAGATTGGCGTAAAGCTTTAGGCCTCTCTTTACGTTACAAAAATAAGACGCACAGCACAGACTGTGGAAGAAATTCGACCAATATAATGTAAGCACCTATTTATTATTATTATTTTAGCGATAGTGTTATATTGTTAAAACCTCAATTTCCGGCATTTAAATTAATATAGTACGTGTATTTTTACAAAGTACTTTTTTTCGTTTTAGGGTATAAGAAAAACACTAAAAATGTCGTTTCTTTCGCAATCGTATTATCATTCATTTTTGGTATTATTTACTATCGAAATTTCCACGCACTCCTATCAGCTTAAACAAAAACTTGTAATTAATTATCGTAAACTTAGTAATGAACGAAACAACTCAAAGCCATAATTTAAAAGTGCAATTGTTAATGAAAGTTCAAAATATACCATTGTGTAATAAAACATTTCAATTACTGTTTATCTGTTATGCAATAAACTTATGCAGGAAAATAAAACAGGCTTCCTTTTGCAAGCAAAATGGAAACATTCATTATCATTTCTGGTGAAAAACAGAAACTTTGATATTTTAATACAATGCAGCCCTTTCGCTTCTCGCAAAATGCAAAAGGATGGAAATAAGCTAGAAAAATTCTCCATCACTTCTTTTGGAAACAATTAATTAGCTGTAAATTTTTACGGTTTCTTTTTTCCACTTTAAGGAAGAAAACCTTCGTTATGGAAATAAACTTGATTTTTTCATTATTCGTATACTCAGTTAAAGGGATTCAAGTTTCTTAAAAGTAAATTTAAGATTACTAATTGAGAATTATTTATTTCTCAACCAAAATCTTTAAACATAAGATGTTCAAAATTTATCCTTGAGCGTGAAATATAAAGTTCCGAGGATTTCAACTGCTTAAACACGACTGACTGTTTTATTCAATTTAAGTATTCGTTACAAAGTTAAAATGAACAGGATAAAGAGAGTGAGAAAAATGAAACATTCAATCATATGTTACAGAGGAGTATTTTAATGTATGGAATTCAAAAATATATTATGAACTGCTTCGCATCTCCAACACCTCCTCTCGAAGTAGTGAGTTTAATTTAGCGCAGAATAATAAGTAAGACCCAAGTTTGATGAACAAGATATATGCTTTGCTTGTGTAAGGCCTTTGGTAAGCACATCTGCTGGCATTGATTCTGTTGGCATATACTGTAGTTCAATCATATTGTTTTGCACGCAGTCCCGGATGAAGTGATGGCGGACGTCAATATGCTTTGTCCGCGGTCGAAAATTAAAAGATGCTGCTAGCTTTTGTGCACTCTGGTTATCATTGTATAACTTAATGCTGGCACATTTAATTCCGACTTCGTTTAAAGCGCCTTTTAAATAAAGCGCTTCTTTTGCTGCCTCACTAATTGCTATATACTCTGCTTCCGTGCTTGAAAGGGAAACAGTACGTTGTTTACGCGCTTCCCAACTTACAGAAGAACCAGCAAACATAAAGGCGAACCCTGAATATGAACGCCTATCTGTAGTGTTCGCCCCCCAGTCCGCATCAGCTACACCATACAATTCTGCCTCTGTTTTATTATAGAGCAAACCGAAGTTGATTGTACCTTTAAGGTAACGCAAAATTCGTTTAGCTGATTTCCAGTGCTCCTCGGTATAGTTGGAGTTGAATTGACTCATGAAATTCACCGCGAATGCTATGTCTGGTCTGGTTGATACCGCTAAATACATTAAAGCGCCGATTAAGTTTTGGTAGGGGTATTTAGCCATGACAGTTTCATCTTTTGCGTGAGGCATTTTAAGCTTACAATTCGCTTCTATTGGAGTTCTTGCAGGTTTACAGTCTGACATACCAAATCGCTCTAAAACCGTATCTGCATACGTTCGTTGTGACAAAAATATTTTATGTTTCTCTAGGTTTTGGTGGAAATCTATTCCCAAACATCGTTTTACTCTTCCAATATCTTTCATGTCAAAACATTCGGAGAGAGTACATTTGATATCGTTAAGCCATTTCTTATTATTTGATGCCAAAAGCAAGTCATCGACATAAATAACTACTAACATGATATCGCCACCTTCGCGTCGTACGTAAAAGCAAGGATCGAACTTTGTTGCTTGTAACCCGATTTGGTTGAGAGTTAATGATAACTTATGGTACCACATTAGGCCTGATTGTCGCAGCCCATATAACGCTTTTTTTAATAAACATACTGGATTTTCGTTACACTGTAACCCTTTTATCCATTCGCAAGCTGTACGCTTCAGTTCTTTACTATGTTGTGTGATACCCTTCAAACCAATAGGTTTACCTTTTTGTACCTTCTCTAAAATGCTCTCAAGTTCGTCTGGAACGTTCATATAGACTTAATCGTCTAACTCGCCGTTCAAATACGCTGTTACCACATCCATCTGCTGGATTTCCAGGTCGAGTTCTGCAGCCAATGCTGTAAAAAGTCGAACAGAAGTGGAGCGAACCACTGGAGATGACGTTTCGTGAAAATCTTCACCTGGACGCTGTGCGTAGCCTTTTGCTACAAGCCGAACCTTTTTCAAGTTCTTAGAAAAATCGTTCTTTGTACGAAAAACAAACTTGTTACCAATTACCTTCCTGTCTTTTGGTTGATCGACGATTTGCCATGTTTTGTTTTTCATATGTGCTAAAAATTCATCCTCGAGAGCTTTCAGCCACATACTCGCGTTGTCTGACTCCAACGCCTCTGAAGTGTTAGTGGATCTTCACTTACAAGATTAGCTGAATTTAATTCGTTGCATTCGAAAAAATCATCGGAGTCAACGGTGTCCTCCTCTGAAACTGCACGTTCAACCGATTGCTGATAAATTTTACGAGGTCTACCAGGTTGACCAGTACGCGCGTATGTCGGTCGACCTTTACCACGCCGAGTTACCGTTTCGACAACTTCATTTTCTGACGAGTCTGATTGTTCCTGGTCATCGATATTGCATTCATTATTTTCCGCGTTTTCTTTTTCGAATAATATTTCAATTTTATTTTCATCTTCATTACTGTCTTTATAGTCATCGTCATCAAAACCGGAGGTATCTATAAATTTAACATCACGGCTTATTATCATACGCTTTTTAGTTTTTGAGTATAACCGGTACGCTTTTGATTCATTTGAGTACCCGACAAATATGCATGGTTCCGCGCGCGATTCAAATTTTCCTTTTGCAGGGTTTTTGTTAAGTACATATGCTTTTGTACCAAAAACTTTCATATGCGCAACCGTCGGATTCTTCTTTGTCCACACCCTGTATGGAACTTCACCCGTTGTCCTCGTGACACACCGATTACGTATATAACACGCGGTATTTATCGCCTCGGCCCAAAAAGATGCAGGTGCACCCGAATGCTTCATCATGCACCTGGCCATCTCAACCAGAGTTCTATTTTTACGCTCGACCATACCGTTTTGCTGCGGGGTATACGGGGCCGTAAGTCGCCGCCTTATTCCGTTTTTATTTAAAAAATTATCAAATTCTCTGTTGCAATACTCCCGCCCGTTATCAGACTGCAATGCTTTTATTTTATTGCCCGTGAAAGTCTCTACTTTTACCTTGTATTGCTTAAAAACATCGAACACCTCAGATTTTCTCTTTACGAAAAATATCTCACACCATCGGGATTTTTCGTCTATAAATGTAACAAAATATTTCGCACCCCCGTTGGATGCATGCCTCATTGGGCCACACACATCACTATGGATTATCTCAAGTAGATCATTCACTCTGTCTATGCTCGCTTTCGGAAAAGAAGAACATACTTGCTTTTCGCTTGCACAAATTTCGCAGTCTGACAACTTTTCATTTTGATTAAAGTTCAAACCGTACACGGAACTGTCTTTTGCCATTACTTTAAGATCGCGTTCGTTAACGTGGCCCATCTTATAATGCCACAAATCTATATTATTTTTCATTTTTGCCATATGAACAAAATTATTTGGAGTTTTCAAGTAGTATAAATTACCAAGCCTTTCTGCTTCTAGTACTACTTTATTATTTTACAGTATACCCTTTGTCAGTAATTTTTGATACGGAAAGTAAATTTGTGCGCAAATCGTTTACATGCAGCACATCTTCCATATCAACGCTTATTTGTTTATTTTTAAAGATATTTCTTTTTAATATCACCGGAAAAACTTTACATTTACCGAAACTGCGTCGCGTTTTGCTACCCAAGCGCTGGGCCCATAACCTAAAGTTCCGAGGATTTCAACTGCTTAAACACGACTGACTGTTTTATTCAATTTAAGTATTCGTTACAAAGTTAAAATGAACAGGATAAAGAGAGTGAGAAAAATGATACATTCAATCATATGTTACAGAGGTGTATTTTAATGTATGGAATTCAAAAATATATTATGAACTGCTTCGCATCTCCAACAAAATATTTAAAATTGATATTTCAACAATTTTATACAACCTAGGTGTAAACTTTCGAAATTGTGAAAAGCATATGCATGTTTATATATTTTCAAATATCTTGAAAAAAAATCGGGGCTTTCACTGAATCGTAGTTCGTTTTTTGTGAAATCTGCGAAATTGCGATCACTGAATGCGATTTGCTAGAAACAAATACATTCAAAATATAGGCTATGCTCGAACTGCAATAGATTCGGAGATAGTTTTTTTTTCGAAGGTTTCACGAAAATTTTTCGAACTACGATGGATTCAGTAATAGTCGATATCAGGTATTCAAATTTATCCATTTCAATTCAACATTTGAGGTGTAAGGTACAACGGTGGGTAAAGTTGCACAAATTAAACAAGGAAATTGTTTCACTCTAATAAGCGCAAATTTTAACAAAAAATATTTAGAATGCTGCAGAGGCAAAATAACATTTTTATAGAGTGAGGAGTGGATCTACTTCCGGCATGGAATTCATGAATAGAGTATTAGGTAAAGGGATCAGAATGCCTTCGTAGATGACGTCTTGGAAAAACTTAAACTCTCAAACAAAAAAAAACCAAAAAAAAAACAAAAAAATCCTGGTTTGAAGAAAAACAGCTATCTCAAAAGAAACAAAAAGGGAAATGAATTAGCGCTAAGGAAATATTTACAACTTTTGGAAAAACAGACTTCATTTTATGTAGGGTTTTTTTTTAATTTTGAAGACATTTTTACTCAATCGGCGGTAAAAATCACAATTTGACTGATCGCACCTGATTCACCAAAACTAGTCGTGGCGGACATATGTCAGAAATCGGTTTTAATTATTAAATGTCATGAAAATATCTTTCAAATGGAAAAAAAAAATTGGCATCATACTTCATTTTTTATGTGTTTTATTTCAATTTAAAGATTTATCAGTCTAAAAAACACCCTTTACTTATATTTCCGTATTATATGATTAACAAACGTGTTCGTGGAAGCCCTATGCCCGGAAGAAATAAAATTTGTAGGAAAATGTGGAGTGCCCGTTTATAGGATTTTGGCCACTCTAGCGATGGTTTCAACTTAATGCCGAACAAAATAAGGTGCCAACCTCTCTCAAAATTTATTCGACGCTAAGCTTTCCTAAACTTCTTACGTTTATTGCCAGTCTTGTAATAATTAATTTTTTAAGTAATTTGTATTCAACTTTTTATACGAGTGTCAAACCTCTTCAAAAATAGTTGAAAAAAGTGAAGCTTTCTCCAGTTTTTTTCGGTTACATCCGTTTCGTAATACAAACATCTTTCATATTTCGGAGATCACCATATCTCGTCTTCTTTTTTCAATACATACGCAGGAGTCGAACTCACGCCACACAAGATAAGCACGCAACCATCTGTACTAAGTTAAGCCGTGTAAATTTTTGTTATATTTTCATGTTTCTATTTTCGAACAAAATTTAAGTACGGTAATCTGCTGCTATTAGAATTTACATACATATTTATATTGATTTTTTGACCTAATATAATGTAATATATAACAGCAATCATTTTTTGGATTTAGGGCCATTTTTTATTCAGAAATTATTTGGAAAAGGCAACAAGGTCCAGTGCTGAGATAGTCTAGAAAGAAGAAGTCTATGAGGAGATGTGGTGATCTTTGACTTAGCTTTTTGAATGCTTTTTTCGAATAAAAAGATGGTGTTAAGCTAAAACAAATTATTTTTTTTATTAATTGAATTTAAACAGTTGGCAAGTTCAGAAATATTTTCGTAATTAAGTTACGAAAGTATTTAAAAAAATTGACATGGCCGATCTCACTGTCTTCTAAATAATTTGTTCAATAGAGTTTACTACTAGAAATACTCTAGTTAATTTCCTCCAAATCATTCATGGCGAGAGAAATCTGTGAATTTAAATATAAATTATTCAACACCACTGGGAATAAAACTCAATGGCCCTTTGCTTTAATTGACTACACTGGGAACGATAGTAGATCACTGATTGTCATATGATTATCAAAGCACTTTTTTTTTATTATTTCTGTAATAATTATGGAAAGTGTACATTCCCAAAAATTAAAAACACCAACCACTCATTAGCAATATATAAGGTTTATGAGCTCAAAAAAATTTTTTTTTTCACTTCATCTAAACAGTGGCCCTTTTTACTTGCGTCCAATCACTGCTAGTTGGCCCAGTCAAGTTACCGGCCAACCAAGTTAATCACAGTCATGGTCAGTTGAACATCCGCTTAGTTTAGGTTGTTATTTCTGAATCCAAATCTGTTATTACATATCGTTTGCGAGTACTTTATTTATGTTCACTTTGGCTACTTACATATTTTGCATGTTGTGGGGTCAATTGGCTCACTGAACTATGCGATGTAAAGTAATGAAATGAAAAAATTAATTTTTACAGTAACGGGCATATAAATTGGGATTCCAAAAAAATTATAGTTGCATATTCGTGTCTATTGTATAAAATATCTAAATAGATAAATGACAAATATCCAGCTCCACAACACATATCGCTCAAACTTTTAATTCCATTGCCTGAAAGTATGCGTAGTATAGATGATCTTAGTAATGCGTTTTTTACGTGGATAAAAAATGGTTGGATTCTGTCATGCGGTGTTATTTAATACTTATTTACTCGCATGAAGTACGATATGACAGACCTGTATCAAAATACTTTTCTTCTTTATGTGTTGTGCAATGATAAATCCATTTTGCATTAATCATACTAATAAAAATTTGGCGCTTACATCAGTGTTGCCACTTTAGCTAGATTTACCTTTTTTTCGGCGTTTATCTTAAAAAAATTCCAATATAGCTGCTCGCTTTTTTTCTTTTAGTTCTGAAATTTAGGAAAACCATGCTCCAGTTTTAAAACCTTTGTTCAATTGTTGCTTATCACTCAGATGACTTTGATGCGTTATTTTCTCCACGGATGCCAATGTTAACACCTGCCCTTCATTTGTACTACTCTTTTAAAAACCTTATAAAAAAAACTAGCAAGAATGCGCCATTGGTTTTCTTATTCAACTTATATATAGCAATTATGCCAACGCTTGCCAAGTCATATCGACAATTTAAAAAATATAAATTCACTAGAAAAACACGCTAGACTTGGTCCTGGCTATTGCCTTTTGCAATTGAAAACAGAAAATCCATTTCGGTTTTTGGCACATGTAACAGGTGGCAACCATCTCAAATATATATAAGTATCCTTGTCTTCATATTTTAATAGTTAATATTAATTCTAAAAATTTACCTTTAAACTCTCTCCCAGCAAAACACATGGTTTGCCAGCCATAATTTACTACAGCAATAATTAAATTAAATTTGCCAATTTCATATAACGTGACGTGATTAAAACAGCTGATTGCTTGCTCTTCCAATCTGCTTAAACTAAGGAAGTTAATAAGAAGTAATGAAGAACAATTTTGTTTACTTTCATTTCTTGTCATTTGCAAAAATTTGTGAAGTGAGAAGGCACCATTTGGCGAAGCTGACCTGACCGGCTGCTGTGTTCGAGATTGTGCCTTACGCAACTTGGAGCAAAGCACTTTGTATGCTCCGACCACTACGCACGCATGGATACGGTTGGTATGCGGAGGAATAATGACCAAATTGTTGGCCAAATCAGTCGCTTTCTTGCAAACTGAATTATAAACCATAGGCCCTCCGCACTCGTCATATATGTATGTATTTGTGTTTCCCAGTTATCTGGTAACAAATTAATATTAATATTAAATCAAATTTAACTAGACGCATGTTCAGGCAAACCATCACGTACAAAACTGCTGAAGGACTGAGAATTTGTAAGGGGCATATATGTATATACTTATAATTTAACTTACTGAAATCAATTCTTCTATATCTGACAAAAAAAAAAAACAATGATTTCCAGTTTTCGATTTTATTTTATCATGACATTCTTAGTTTGACAAATTTTTATGAATTCGCATCAAAAGAAATTGTCTGACATATAACTAGTGTATAATTTTAGTATATACGAATTGTAAAGCAGGTGGCAACCCTTTATAGGCTATAAGCCTTCTCCTCAGCGAATTAAACAGTTCGCCACCCATATTTCAATATTTTATATAACTTGTATATAATTTAGCTAAATTACATTCCAAAGTTGGCAACCCTCATAAAAGTTAGAAAGTTAGCTATACAAATTCTTCCCGAGTCCAACCGCCGAATACCAATATTTTAATATTTCTTAAAACTTGTGTATATTTGAATTAAATTAACCTTTTCAAAGATGTGGCAGCCTTCTCCCATGCCTAAGATATACTTTACGACCTCTTCTCATCCTTACCAAAGATTTAGAAAGATTCATAAAAATCGGTCAACCCATTTCGGAGAAGTTTGACCACACACAACTGTGATGCTAGATTTTTGTATATAAGATTTTCTCATTGAAGTTATAAATAATTCTAGTATTTATTCCAACTGTGGCAGCTAAATTGTGGCGTCAAGTGTTGCGTTTTCTAACGCCAACTATTGACAGCGCCCGAAGTTTGCTGTTGGTGTCTTACTTTACTTGCCTTTTCATCTCTCTCAGTTTTGTTCTCTTCTTTCTAACTTCACACCTTACGTGCTGTCAAAATTGAAAATTCTGTTATTGTGGGATGCTCCATACAAATTGTATGGACTTGATAATTTAGGGATAGCACTAACTCATCCGATCAAGAGGAAAATTTCGATATATCACTATTCTAAAACATATTGTTTATATACATACTAGCACATATATTTATACCCCTATGCAGGTTATCTGTTGCTTATAATTATCATTTATCATTTAGCTCGATGTTTAGCAGAATTCCTCCAATTTTAGTTTGCTTTTAGACGTTGTACCATAAATTGACGGATCTACAGTTTTACGCCGACTGTAAACAGATAATTTTTGTGAGACGCGTTTTATGTCTATATACCGATAGAAAGCTTGAAATTAGTAGGTATAAAACTAAAGTGGGTGCATTTTTAACCTTAATCTACTCCTCAAAAAACCTGCGTTTCCTACCCTCGTGCGTGACTTTTTACACACTATCGGAATTTGTTAGTATTTTGTACTAATAAAATTATTCTTGGTAGGAAAAAAACATTGATTTTTATTATTCTTTTATGCAAATATTGCAGTTATGTCAAACGCAATCTTGGCAAAAGCTCTATGTATGTATTATAGTTTTTATATTTTGATTTCTCACTGTAACATATGCGGCATTAAGGCTTTCTTTGAATAGTCTGTGGAGCAATTTTACATATTTTTCGAGTAGTTTCAAACGATGATGGTGACCTCTTGAGAGGCTCTGGGGATTCACAAAGGTTGTGTTGGCGTTGTGATCTATGCTAACCAGATCTGCCAGAACATCGCACTGAGTTATTTGTCAATCTCCTCGCGTGGTGCTAAAAAAATAAAAAGATACTGATGTCTCAGTTCATGGTACGCCTTTACTTGTGGGAATTTCAGATTGATTCCAAATTTTTTTTTTTCGCGCAAGTCATTATTGATCTAAAAAATGCCAGCATTTTTCTTTTAAAGATATGTATGTCAAAACCTAAAATAACTAAACAATTAAAAGAAAGAAATATTGTTTTGTAGACGAGGTCATGCCAAATTATTTTTTTTATGAATAAATTGAGAATTTGAGGGTGATTGGAAGTTTTCCAACACATTTTTGTGAACAACTCGACCAGATCTACGACCTCTACTAGATCACTTGTAAAGTGCGTGCATTTTTTTTCGTTTCGTAGCACTGTGGCCTATTGATAAACTTTCTTTTGTTGTGATTTTTCAAACAAGGAAGAAATGAAGGTTAATAATTTGTTAAGTTATAAATCATTGGGTGCTAAAAATGTGCCCCGCCTTCGATTTAAGTGAAGTAAAGCCGAAGCAACTTGTTGGGGGGGGGGAGAGAGAAAATAACTGCGGATTTTTGTTGTCAACTTTTGGCACAAAAATAATCAAGGTCTTGTGTTTCGGAACGTTTTCTTTGGGGATACTTATTTTAGGAAGCAGTTAGGAGTTATCTAAATATAATTTATTTTTTGGTTACATTTCGAAGGCCTGTCATATTTCTTTGGCGGCTACTGTATGCATATGGTAATGTTTTTTGTTTTGATCAAATTTGGGGCAAACAATGAAACTGATCGTAATTCGAAGCAAAAGCTCTCGTCGACTGCATGATTTTTCTTTAGCGAACTTTTAGCGTTGCGCTTCGTTGTTGATGCAAGTTGCCTTAAATATTATTTAGCTTAATTTGCTAATCATCATTAAAGAGTGAAAGTGTCACTTCTTTTTTGACTTTGAAAGTGACAAACACACAGGGGCTCGGAGCTATGTAGGCAAGCATTTTTTGGTGGTGGGTGTGTTGGTAGATATTTTCTGTGATTTTTCGTTATTTTATTTTTATTTTTTGTTTTTGTTTGCATTACCCACGCCATCAGCTAAATCACCTTTGACTTTGTTGAATTCGTTGCGAAGGAGGATTTTTTTTTTCAGCAAATTATACCGACTGACCCATGTAGCAAATAAATTTGAAAAACCCATTGTTTCCATAGCTCTCACCAATATCAACAAAGGCAAAAAACCGCAAAGTTAAACATGCAGCGCGAATCAAAATAATAATGAGCTACATATATATATATACAAAAACAAAAAAAAAATTACATCAAATGCCATAGCTCCACTTAAAGCATCTATGTACAAATACATTTGACAAAAAAAAAAAAGAAAAAAATCGTAAGTACTAGTTACTTCGAGTGTTGTCTTGTTACCACTAAGCTGCTGGTTGCTTCCAACTTGTTGCCTCTTGTTGCCGCTTCATTGGCTCTGCGCAATGACTGCTAACTTGTTGTTTTTTTTTTTTGTTTTTTTAACACACATTGTTTTCGCTTTGTTTGGCTATCACTCGCTGTTGATTCATGACAACATTGCCATTGTTTTCGCTCCTGGCCAAAGTGGCTATTTAACGAGTGTTTACTTTGAGTTTTGAGTTTCCATCATGTTCATAATGTTCATAATGTTTTTTTCTTTTAGTAGTCAATGTCATTGCCGGTAGATCACTTGGAAAATGGAAATTTAGTGATTGCATCAGTTGTGCTGCAGCTTTGCCGGATTTACAATCGATGATATAGCATTTGCTCATAAATAGCAATTAGTAAAAAAGAGAAAAAAAAAAAAAAGAATCGTTAAATTCTGGAAATCATATACAGCTGGAAAACAAATATTTTGAGGCAAGCTCTTGTAATTGGGCGGGTTCGTCTTTGTGATATTCTACAGCATATAGAGTTACGCCGACTCCGAACGGCAAAACAAATTTTATGAAATGTTTTTTTTAAGTGACAGTAATGTACGCGATGCTTCAATATTGCTTGTCGAGGGACGATTGCAAAATGAAGAAGTTTATTTTGAAGATGTGATGAAAGAAAGAAAATATCAGAAGAAAAGCGGTGTTTTCCATCAGAAATGTTCTAAACAATTCGATAATCGCAATTTATGTCGACAATATTTGTCGTTTGCTGTAACGATTGTGTGATTCACTAACTTATTCTTAACGACACTTAACCGCTGTCTTATACCATGTCCACACGGCAATGAAAATAATTTGTTTGCAGAAGATGTTTTCCATATTAAACATGAACGTTCAGATAGCATTATTTATTAATTCGTTTTCATTGACATTTCTCTATTTATTAAAACTGTTTACCCTATGTAAAATTCGGCAACGAAAATGCAACTTTTTGCACTTATTTTTTTTTTTTTTTTGTAATAAAATTCGTAGCAGCCTTGTATTGCGTAAAAAAATAAGCAAACTTTAATGCATTGCAGGTGTAGTTTCGATGCGGTTGAAACTCAGGTCTTGTTAAACCAAAGGGGATAATAATTCTCAAAATTTAAATTAATTAATAGCTTTTTCTTTATATAATCGTACTCAGTCTTTCTTGGGATGGAAATATTTCCTTAAAGTAAATTTTCGCTGCACCGATTTTACCTCTATGACTCTAACTGAAAACCTTTACTCTCTGCACAACAAGCAGTTCGCTTTTTGTACATATAAATTTTTTTCTCCAGTCAGTTTTGTTTATATTTTTAATTTTTTTGTGTTTTATGAATTAGTAATGGCAATTCTTCGATTCGATTTTATTTTGGCAAAAATTTATCGAACATAGAGTTGTTTGTGAAAACACAACTGGAATTAAGATGTTTTCGAGATTATGATCATAATTGGTGCGTAAAAAATTTAGACTGTTTTTGCAGGGCGAAAACATGTAATTGCAAATTGTTTCCACAGAATATTATGAATGAGCCACAAACTATTGGTTTTTAGTTGTCGTGTGGACTTGGTATTATTGTATTTATTCAAAGTACTAAAGAATGTCGTGTTTGTGAAACTAAATGTCAAAATGGGATAAAAACAAAGAAAGGAATAGAAAACCCATAAATGTGTGTGTGCTGCGAATATAAATTTGAGAGCGTTTTTATTATATTTAATTATAGGGCAATAAAATAATAGTTTATTTCAAACTACAAATATGTATAATTATTTTTATATATTGAAATGCCTCCTTGTAGTGGAATTTCGGTCTCTCCTTTGGTTGATTTGGAAGACGACCCACGGAATGCTCGGAATCATCTGCATATAGTTTGTTTTTAATAGTTTTAAATTAAATTATTTCTACTTAGCATTTTCCAATGAATTAATAAAACATACCAATCAAAAACCAGTCATCGTTATCGTTTTGGAAATTCAGTCGATTATTCTTCGCACATTCCGGAGCACTATTGCATGGGCTTACTTCCTCCTCACCTCGTGGTACTTCATACGTATGTCAAATATTCAAAAAACTGTCGATTTCTCCTTTTTTCAATTGTATGCAAAAAAAATCACGAATTTTTCTTTTATCGATTGAGTTAACAACTTTATATTCGTTATCGTTTAGTTTTCGAGCCTAGCTAACGACAATGCTAATTTGGGATAGCGAAAATCGGTAAAAAAAAATGGCTGCTGAATAGCAACATCGTTAAAATTTTCAATATGATGAGTTAATCAGACGAATATCGCTAAAACAGGTTAGTGAATCAAGCTACTCGTAATTCGTCTGGGAGTGGTCTTTCATCAGGCTAATGCCAGGTCATATTCGAGTTTGGCGACTGACTCCTAGTTATTTGCGTTTGGTTGCTATGTTTTGCCTCATCTAATCTATAGTCGAGACATTACGCCCTCGGATTACCATATGTTTCGCTTCCTACGAAAGTTGTTAAATGGTGAAATCTGTGATAATTGGCGCCTTGTTGAACGGCATCTTGTGTGATTCCTTACACAAAAGAGTGGGAAGTTCTACCTGCGCGGAATAATACCATCTCTTTTAAATCAAATATTAAAAAAGTTAATTAATTGAGGCTGTTTAGTTAAATGAAATTAAATTTCAAAATATGGGTGAAAGGTTTAATAAAACTTAATTTATGAATATTTTTTGGTGAGATTTGATACCTATGCAAAAAATTAAAATATTAACAAGTTTAATCAAATATCGCAATATGAGTGTCAAACGAAAGGCTTAATTTAAAAATATTTGTCAAAAGGGTGACCCCCTGCCTAAAAAGCAAATTATTGGTAAATTAAATTATTGGATTAAAGGTGACAGCTATTTTAAAGGGATAATAAAATAGTAATGTTTCTATAATATTAAAATAGAATATGTAAGCAAAAATTATTTAAGAAAGTGTCATATCAAAAATCTTTTTGAGTGGGTCACCTGTTTAAAAAAGTTTTCACGAATTTTTAATTCAACTATAACGTAACGATATTGCTGTAAAGCTAAAGGGGTTATACAAGAACATTGAAAGAAGGTTGAGTGTAATTGTGTACTGAAATATTATGGTACCTAACTACTGATGTCAAACAAAGAATATCGAACAAAAAAACGTGAAGAAAGTTTACTTTTGAAAATATTTTGGAGAGGACTGCCGCTCAGTTAAAAATTTAAATTCAATACAATTTCTAAGATAAGAAAAAAGATTACAAAACAGAGATGCCACCTATAAAGTAATTTTGGAAAACTATTTAGATATGTATAAAATAGCCTAGCTATTCACAGTGAATGTTTCTCCATACTGGCACAAACGTTGCATACGTTCCAATAATGATAGAATACAATACGGACTCAGCTGAGAGCAACTAAAAGTGACGTAATAAAAGATAGAAAAATAGAGAGAAAATGATAAATTTATTTCTTCAGCGAAAAGGTGGTTGCTATCAAGTCGACAAAGGAAGACTAAATTGTTTTCGGAAAGCGGTATACTGTATTCTAGTTATTAATATCGGCTGCGAATCAACATGATCGCCAAAATCATGTAGCATTCCATATACCAATTTGAGATTCAGATACTCAGCACTGCTTGGATAGCGTTAAGGAGATAAATATAATAATTATGTCTTCTTTAAAAAGTATTCGTTGATATTTTCGATTTACTACATGCTCACAAAGTTACAGCGCAAATACCAATTCGGAAACATTTTTGTATCTTATTTTCTGATGTTCTGATGAACACGAGATCAAAAATTGACTCGAAAATTTTTGTGAAAACCAGCAAAAGACACAGATTTTTGCAGAGGTTTCAAATTATAAAATATAAAATACATTTGCTTTTAAGTATTATTTAATAAATTAATTTAATAAACCTTGCTATGAGTAGACAAAGGCTTTTAGCAAAACAATTTCACCGTGGGTTGAATTTGGACGTAGTAAAGATTAACTTACCAAAAGTAGAGAAAATCGAGCTTACTTTTTATTCCTTTCATAGAAGATTTTAATTTTTAGCTCAATTCGAAATTGGATGGGGGACGCTTGGGTTAGACTTCGTCCAAGCGCACCGTGGTAAATAAATCACATTTAATACAAGTTTTGTGGGATTTATTTTTTTTTAACTTTTTATGGCACTTCGGAGACGGTGACATAAAACGTCAACCGCACGGTGAAGAGAAATATGGCGAACGCGTGCATAGAAAGAAAATGATTGCATTGGGGGGGACCTTCGCCCAAGCGCACTGCGTTACGTTTACTGTCAAAACAGCCAAATGGGTAACACTTTACTTTATAATTCGTTAGTCTAAATACTTTTATTCATCTGTACACTAAAATGCTGCCAAAGGATTATCTTCCATCAACCAGCATAGCCAATTAGGTATATCCCTTTCACGTTCAGACTTTTTAGTTAATTAATATAAGTATAGAAGTCAAACAAGTTTCTCTTTGAGTATAGTGGAAAGATGTTATCAATTTCTCTTTTATCTAATGATGAATATTTTTAATTTATTTTATCAGTCAAGTGAGTTTAAGGCCAATGATAACCAATAATGAATTTGAACGCGTATATATATAAAATTATATATTTATATTTTTAAATATTTATATACATAAGTGCATGTTAATCGCAAAAATTTCTCCAACTTACATTATAGTTGTACACACATTCGCTTGTTTGCAAATCCGTTCTACACCTACATACATATGTTTGCTTTAAACTATTTAAACAATGTCTTTGCGTGTCGGCAAACATTTGGGCAAAACCACGAACGTCACCAAAGACAAGCGGAGAAATGAATGTTTTCTTACAAATTTTAGCACACGAACGGTTAAATGGTTAAAAATTTATTAAATTCATGCAATCAATCCATTCAATCCATAGAAGAAAGTGGGTGGAAAGAGTTGGCACATGAAAGTGTTGAACGATGATAAAGATACAAACTTACGAAACGTACATACATAAATAACATACTTGATGCGCAAACTGAAAGCTATTAGTAATTTCAATAGCAATAACAACAAAAAAAAACTGCACTTCTGATTAATAATTAGACGATCATTTTCAATTGCAAGCAGCCGGCAACTAGCAGCCAGCAACAACAACAATAACTAACAGCACCACCAAACATTTGTACCAAATCAGCAACGATGCTTGCAATTTTTCACTGAAAACCGACGGGCCGCAATGGAAAAGTAAGCAGCTTGCAACCAACACGCTCTAAATAGCTAGCACATGCGGTGGAAACAAAAACAAAAAAAAAAAAAAACAAACGAAAAAAGAATTAAAAGCGCGATAAAACGGCCGCGCGCGCTCTGAACAGTTGCAAAGAAGAAATACTAAATGATTTTTGCGGCTTTGCCAGACTTGGCAAATGGGTCCAGGCGGCAAGAGCAGTGGTGGCAACAACACCAACAACAGCCAGCAGTAGCCAGCAGTGGCAGTCAAAACAAGGCAGCCAATTTTGTGTTGCACTAATTGTGGCAAGGTAAAGTGTATAAATTTGATTGCCACACAAGCGGCGCAGATCAGTTGCATTTCGCTGAAAGTTTGAAGAGGCTGTAAATCAATCGCATAACTCGTGCTACTTTATAGAAACTAAATAAATAAAATAACTCAAAAACCGGAAACTCCAAAAAGTACAAAAAGTATTGCACTAAAATCACCGCAGCAAGGATATGCGGTAGAGCGCGTCACTCGAGCACATCACCAAAAAGTTTGGATTAATTAGCTCTGATATCCTGTCAGGCCACAACAGTCGCCATGGACACGAACTTAAAACTTTTAACCGCACTCATACTGATCGCACTATGCCGGCCCGCAGCGCTGCTAGATGTCTCATCCACCCATTCGCGAAATGAGCAAAGCGTCAGCGCAAGCCGCAGTAGTACACTGGACGAGAATGGCTTGACGCGTACACTCAAACACATCTATGGTATTTGCGGCGATCGCGATGATCTTTTTTGGTGTTTTAAAGTGCAAGCGACGCGTCTGCTAGGACGCGCGCTCAAGGTGCAGAATATCAATATCGTTGAAGGCGTGACGATTGTAAAGAAGGTGGACAACGAGACACGTACGGGGCGTGCCAGCACCAATGCCGAACTGAATCTAAGCAATCGCGATTTGGAAAATCTCTCGATGAAGAGTCTGGATGCGCTTCTAATGGAGCGTTTTTTGCGTTTCATTGACAGTCGGCAGTTGCAGCTGAATTTGCCGCGCCTACTCAATTTCGGACAACGCAATGGTCAGGGTTTCTTTAGCGCCATTATGGCATATTTTCAACAATTTACCATAGGCGAGACGGTTGACGACAATGCCGTTGTTGAGGGGCGCAAAAAGAAGGGCGACGATAAGAAGTACTTAGGTCCCTTCATAGCGGCTGTTATGCTAAAAACTGCAATACTTAAAATGGCCTACCATTCGATCGCCATTGTTGCGGGCAAAGCGTTGATTGTGGGCAAAATCGCGCTCATCATAAGCGCTATAATTGGACTGAAAAAGCTGGTGTCGGCGGAAGGTGGCGAAAAGACCACTTACGAAATTGTCAAACATCCGCAAGTGCAGCACAGTCAGACCTACTCATCGAGTCACGCTGGCGAGTATGAGGCTGGACATGAAAGCGGCTCATACCATCGGAGTATCGACGACGAGATGATGATGCAGGATAAGGCATATAATGCTTGGGTGCCGTCGCGTGCGCAGACATAAAGTGTGGTGAAAGTTGAGACGCTACAAAAAAAATTGCGGTAAAAAGTTGGCGTTAGAGCAGCGCAGCATAGAGAAACTCGTCACTGTAGTTGTTGCCGTCAAGCGATTTCAGATCCAACCAAAGATGATCACCAAAAAGTAGTAGAAGAAATGCTACAGTAATTATAAAAATAAAGAGTATGAATATTAAATTTGTTTGTTTTGTAATTCGAAGCAATGAAGTTGCTTACATATTTATTTATGCTTATTTTTATGTATAAGTTATATATGTATGTAATGCTAAATATCTATGCCTAATTTTGTTGTATGTTGTGTTATATTTAGTTATGTAAACCTTAGCTTCTAAGTTCAACGGCGCAATAAACAAAGAATCGTTAACACTTGCACTTTAATTTTTCCACTCTATCCACTTACATTAATCAATAATTAATTATGCCAATTAACTCTAAAGAAATCCAGTCTGCGCCAATCTACGCCTATAACCTTCGTCCGTGTCTAGATTAGCTGCTTCGCTGATTTCACTGTTATAGTAGCCCTCATTATGTTGGGTAGCGTGCTGCTTTATTTGCTGGTTGTATTTGCCTTTATGCTTCGTCTTCTCGCTAATTATTTGTGTTTCGGGATAAATAAGTGGCATGCTACGATGCCATCCCGTATCGTAGCTGTGATCGATGTGTTCGTGCTCGTGTCCGCCACCTCCTCCATGCCCCGAACTGGTTACAACAATATGCTCTGTGCTACCATGGCTTCCAGTCGTTCCCTTTTTGAGACTGCCCTAAAACAAAAATTTTTAATTTAAATGTTGTCTATACAAAAATGGTTTCTCAATTAAAATGATTGAAAAATAAAGACTCGCATATTTGCACTTGGTAATTCTATATCATTTGAGTGCAGTAAGTAAAGAAAGGGAAATGTTTAGAGGTACAGCAGCGAGGGAAATGGAACGTAAAGAAAATGGTGAAAATAATTATTTATGCTTGCGTTTTTCTGCAAAGAAAAAAAAAAATAAAAAGCATATGAAATAGAATAAATAAAAGAGGTGTGTGCACCACCGTAAACGTGATAACAGTGAGTCTTCTTACAAAAATTTAAAAATAAAATAGAGAGGCATCTCAAAATATATGTCTGCATTAGAACACACATTTTCACCAAAATATTATGCTTGTTCGCATATCAAAAGCTCATTGGTTGGCAATTCAATAGAATTAATTAATAACATGCGTCTTCGCTCGCATGGCATTTCGCTTAACGTTATAGATTCGAATGTAACGGAAAAGGAAATAAATAATTTCACCAAAGGCTACTTTTATATTTCATTAAGTTCACAAATATCAATCAACTCATATTTTTAAACATGTGGCAGCACTCCCTATATATCATTTCATAATTATGTTTTTTAAGCCTACAATTCTTTGATTCATGTTACGCGATACTTCCGTCAATTGAATCATTTAATTTAGTTTACTTTTTTAAGTAGGTAGCAACCGTATCCAAAAGTTTTTTCAAAATAAAGTTTTCTTAAAACTTATTTGTTTGAAACCCATCTTTCAATATGTGATTTAACCTATTACAGTTTTAAGTAGTTTTTTCCACAGGTGGCAACACTCGCCAACATTATTTTAGCACGAATTTTTAAAATTTGTAGTTAGCACTCATATTGTAAAGTGTCGCTTATTTTTTATTTAACTCACTTTGTATATAAACAGGTGGCAACCTTCCTTAAAAGTATTTGGGAAATGAGGCTTTATTGAGGCTTGCATACAATATTAAATGAACTTGATTTAACTTATTATAATTTTTATAAATTTTTTAAACATGTGGCAACGCTCACCGACATTATTTTTTAAATTCAACTTTCTCAAAACTTTTATTTTGGCTCTTATATTGTAAAATGTCATTTATTTTTTTTAATTGACTTAATTTGGATTTAAAGACGGTTGCCACCAGCTTCTTAAAAATATGAAGAAATTAAGTTATGTTAAGCCTCTTTCGTTTGATTTCCTTATTGCAATATTTTATATCATTCATTACTAGAAATGAATGTAACCTTTTAAAGGCCAAAAGGTACGCATCTTACGTACTCAATGGGCGTTTACTCAGCTTGGAGTCCTTAGCAGAAAAGGAAAAATATCAAATTTTTCAGCGCCATGTCATCGGACACGAACTGTAAGTTTTATATCACACTTATTACAATTTTTTTTGGTCTACTGCTTAACGTTAGATTATAAAACTGAAGGGAAACTTGGGCATAGTGTCACTAGATTGGCCAGAGAATAGCCCGGACCTCAAACCAATAGCAAATATTTAGAATTTTATGCGGGCTAAAATTCGCAAAAACAAATCTTAATCTATGGTGTAGCTACGAAAAACCATAGGAAATGACGCCTAAATATTTAAAATATTTCTATATATCTATGCCCAAGAGAGTGTACAAGGTAAATGACGCGTACGGTGGTACAACAAAGTATAAAGAAAAATAAATCGTTCAAAATTTAGACAAATTTTGTGTTATTGAATTGTAAGTATTAACCAGAACAAACAAAAAAAATAATATTTTTGTTTTTCCAACTTGTCAAATTGTTCATCAAGCGGTCAAAAACTGCAAAATAACAAAAAATGGATGCTGTTTTTTTCAAACTAAACACAAAAAAAGTGTTTTGATTAATTAAGGGAATTTTTTTTTTCAATTTTCACTGAGTTTGAAACTTAAATTTTCATTACTTTTGTTAGAGAATCAACTAAATTTTTCTGCAAAGTTTGAAGAGCGGATTTTTTGTTATATAATGAGCTTAACTTTTATTAAAAACCACACATTAGTGAAACTGGCGTCATTCTCTTTCTCTCGCCCACACTTCGTAAATTGGCTCTCTTCATTTCACTCAAATGCTAGAAATAAGTAAAGTTGTGGCTTTAAGAAAAGTCTTGGGTACACTAAAATGGTTTTGAGTACGTAAGAAAAAAGTTTTGAAAACTGAGTTTCTTTTAAAAAATCAAAATTGATTGATTTCAAAATTCTTATTAAATGCGTCAACTTTCAAAGTTACTTGCCAAACTAGTGTAGTACATTTTTTGCAAAGTAGAGTCAGTTGAAATTGGGCGAAGTAGTAAATTAAAATTTTTTTTTTAGCTAACAGTGTAATTTTCATCCAAGCTCGAGCAATTGATTGAAAATTTTAGACGACAATTTTTCTGAAGCATTACTTAGAATTACATAGTAAAAATAAATTTTTATAATAAAAATAAAATGGAGAAAAAAAGGAAATTTGTAATAACGGGTGTAGATATTTTCTTTTTATTTACACCTATTATTCTAAAAATAGAAGAGGTGGATTCTTTTTATATTTTTCTGATATAGTATGACCTGCTACCCGTTTCCGGTTTGACGTCACTTTCCGGGACACCCTTTATATGTAAATTATGATGAATCACACCCTATTCAATGTTTCAGCGAAATTATATTATTAAAAAAAAATACTTCAGCTCATAAAACAATTTAAAAAAAAATAAATTCCACGAAATTATAATAACGAGAATTTGGATACTGTTTTTGTCGTTTTTTGGAAGATTGTATAACTCAAAAAAAAATTGACTGATTTCGACTTTCTGTGTCTTTACAATCCCTAATTATACCTTTCATGAGAATGAAATGGTATATTAAGTTTGGTCCGATGTTTGTAAGTGCCAGAAGGAGAAGAGATAGACCCATCAAAAAGTATACCTAAATGATCAGGACGATGAGCTGAGTCGATTTAGCCATGTCCGTCTGTCTGTCCGTCTGTCCGTCTGTCCGTCTGTCCGTCTGTCCGTCTGTCCGTCTGTTTGAACGCAAACTAGTCCCTCAATTTTAGAGCTATTTTGATGAAATTTGGTGAGCAGGTGTCGTTGTACAAATGATTAAACATTTGTCGGAATCGGCCAGATCGGGTGACTATAACATATAATACAACCGATTATTCAGATATTGCATTTTGCACCATAACTCCTCCATTTAAACAGCTAAAGGCTTGAAATTTTGCAGAAATATCAGCCATTATTAGCTACGTATCAGTATTGAAAATCATGAAGATCGGAGAAATATAACATATAGCTCCCATACAACCGATTGTTCAGATATTGCATTTTGCACCATAACTCCTCCATTTAAACAGCTAAAGGCTTGAAATTTTGCAGAAATATCAGCCATTATTAGCTACGTATCAGTATTGAAAATCATGAAGATCGGAGAAATATAACATATAGCTCCCATACAATCGATTGTTCAGATATTGCATTTTGCACCATAACTCCTCCATTTAAACAGCTAAAGGCTTGAAATTTTGCAGAAATATCAGCCATTATTAGCTACGTATCAGTATTGAAAATCATGAAGATCGGAGAAATATAACATATAGCTCCCATACAACCGATTGTTCAGATATTGCATTTTGCACCATAACTCCTCCATTTAAACAGCTAAAGGCTTGAAATTTTGCAGAAATATCAGCCATTATTAGCTACGTATCAGTATTGAAAATCATGAAGATCGGAGAAATATAACATATAGCTCCCATACAACCGATTGTTCAGATATTGCATTTTGCACCATAACTCCTCCATTTAAACAGCTAAAGGCTTGAAATTTTGCAGAAACATCAACCATTATTAGCTATATATTAGTATTCATCAAGATCGGAGTTCACAGTGTAAATCGGCAAGATAAATTCAGGACAAATATTTATTGCGAAAAGTAATAAGCTCAGCGCAATATCACATGAATCATAGCGTTAAACGTTTGGGAACTATTTACGGATCTGATAACTGTTTTCAAAGACCGACATATGTAGGTCTTACATATTAATACTTAATTATTTGTATTTTTTAAATGTTAAATATCAAGCGTCGATACGATATTAAAAATATTCAAAAACCATTCCCTTCTTAAAACATAGTTCTTTTTAATTACATAAGGAAAAGCATTAAATAATTTATAACAATGCCTTTACTAGAATTATTTTTATTGATTTGAAGGAAATTTTCGCTTTTAACTATAGGTAATACGAAATTGTAATACAATAACACGTTTTTTACTATTCTTCCATTCATGAAAGGTAGGAAGCCTTCGGCATAGCCGAAGACAGCGCTGTTTTTACTTGTTTTTAAATAATTTTTATGCACATCTTTATCCTCGGATACGTTTTTTTGTGTATGTGACAAAAACTATTTTCCCGAAATATTTTAGCGAAAGTCTTAAGACGTATATATGTATGCGCTTTATATTATGTATAGTTATTATTTTTACTCACAAGTACGGAGACGAGCAGCGCTAATTTCGCCATCACGAAGGCGGCACCCGCGATCAGGATCACCTTGCCGAGGAACATTTGTGCGACCATTGCCATCATCGCCATGCCGCCCATTATTGCCATATTCTTGTCCTTATCCTTCTTTTTGCGTCCTTTAAATGAATTTTTATTGTATAAATATTTCGTGTTTCTTAATTTAATTATTTAATATATATACGTCCGGGTATTTATGTCTATGTTTACAACTATGTCTTGGTGTTGTTGTTCTTCATCAGTTTATCCTTGTCTGCAACCCTATTATTTTTCTTACATTTCTTCTTCTTTTTATCCTTGTAACTTTGAATTTTATCCTTGTCATTTTGTAAACGCACTCCCTCATCGCCACTACCAACCGTCAATTTGGTAACGAATTGCTCTAATTTATCATCTACAAAACCATTCGATATTCGTGTCATACCTTCATCCACTTGCGTCGCCTCCGCTGCTGTCCAGACTACGGTCGGTTCGTCGCTTCCCAACGACAAATTATCGATGGCATTCGAAATTCCAGCGCCAATTTTATTCAACGCTTGCGTAGAGCTCGGCAGTTGCAAACGTATTGAACGTGATTTGACCAGATGTAACAAACTCGCTGCTAGGCTGTCCTTCGCCGGCTTACTGTGATGAATTTGGAATGAACGTTCACGGTGTGAACGCAGTTTTGGAAACATTGATTGCTCTCCATTCCCAACACTACTGTTGCTTGCCACCTTTTCGATTATAATGAAATCGCCATAATGCCAGGTGTTATTATCCTGAGCCAAAATATCAATGGCGCGTGTTAATTGCTCATCCAGACATTTCCAACGCTCCCCAGTGGACAAGCATTGGGCGAATGAGCGGCCAATATTGCGAAGCAATGCCAAACTTGCGGTATCGTTCGAATTATTGTATTCCTTTGGTATTGTTGTTGCTGTTGTTGCAGTAGCAACTGTAATCGCACTGAATTTGAGTAGCATTAAAAGCTGACAGACAGCTCCTGCGAAGGAAAAACACTCACTGCTGCGCGGCATTATTCCAGACATTCTCATTAACTGTAGTGATTTATTTGCTTGCTTTTTCACCATTAATTAAAATTTTTGTTTGTACTTTGCGTTATTTTTAGTTTAGCCGCCGTATACATCTACTACCAACAAAATTGTTCAAATACTAAAATAATTTCACTAAATTTGTCTGCATTTATAGGGGTTCTGTAGGGGTGGATGCACACACGCATTTTACTCGATGCTCCCAAAAGCGTAGTAAGAAAAAAGTGAAAAAAAATAAATCCAAAAAATTGGTAAAAAGAGATATTAAAAGAGAAAATATAAGCAACTGCTATGGAACTGTCTTAAAGCAAAAACAATATATTTATTATATTTAGAGCAGACAGCACGTGTCACAAAAAACTTTGAAACTCTATGCCGCCAATACCATTGCAACCAACAAAAACCAAAAAAAAAAGAAAAAAAAAGAAAGAAAAGTGCGTGTAACTTTTTAAACTCTACTCTTTAGCTTTTACTTTCTTGTTATTCTGCAATTACTGTGTTTGTCAAAGCGGTAAAACGTAAAATGAAGTTAGATATTGAATGCTATCTGCAATCTAATCAGTGAGAAGTTTTAATAAGTAAATTTTTAAAGTCGAATGTCTGACTAATAGCGACATAAGAGCTGTAAAACTATATGCATATTATAGATTGTTACGCATTTGCCTTTTACTTTTGTGTAACAAAACATTGACATGATTTGTAGATTAATCTAAATAATTTATTAATAGTGTGGTAGTTTGTGTTCGTGTCTTGTCGTTGTCGCCAGTGTCTAGTAAGTTTTCCACGCTATTTATAGGCGTATTAAAATTATATTGTTACGTGACTAGCAGCATTAGGGATCCCAAATAACACCGCAAAATATTCGCCGACTCTGCATTAGCAGCGTAAGAGGAAAAAAAATTTGTACATCCATTTCACAAAAAAATATACACATTTGAAATATGTAGAAGAGCTTCGGGTATTGTGATACATGAGGCTAATGTGGTACACGTTCATATCCCAAGAGCCGTACTCTCCAAGAATGGTAGAATACAAGATTGCGCTGATTGATCTGAAATTCGTAGAGTAACTTGACGGTGACGTCACACTTGATTTACTGATGCATGTTGGCATGTTAGAAAAAGTACACTCTAAAATTGTTAAACGTGTTGGAAAGAATCCACATTACTGCGAGTATACGCTGTTTTTGTAAACAAAATCTGTTGTGACATAGAATTTCGGTCAAAATTTTCAAGAGAGGGTTAGCGGTATCAAAATCTGCGCTGAATCTGAATTATTTTCACAATGAGTGCAGTCCACAAATTGCTATGTCACCCTAAGGTGTGATGAATTAGGAAAAAACAGGGATTTGTTATGATCAGCGACATAAATATTATTTATAAGAGAAAATAATAGAAGTTAATCAATAAGTACTATTGTGAAATACAAATTTTACCAGTAATCTATAACTTTTATTCCAAGACTTACATTATTAAAAATCTTTTCATAATAGTTATCAGCGACATAAATATTTTTTACACTTTTATTTTGAAACTTTTACGCTTCTCATAATAATTACTTTTTTAAGTTTTGAAGGACGAGACCTTTTTAGGTTATTTTCGAGATTATTAATTACTTTTTTAAGTCTTGAAAGACGAGACTTTTTTATGATAATTTCGGGATTAGTCTAGTTCGAGATTGATTCGGGACTACTACGAAATAATTTCGTAACTGGTTCGGGATCACTTCAGCATTAGTTCGGCGCTACTTAGGGAATGGAAATAGTTCCGTCGGTTAAGATTTGGAAAAGTTGTCGTACTTACTCAAAATAAAAGTCTTTGAAATACGTAAAAAATGTATCCGATGTTAATTATTATAAAAATAAGTCTCACAAAATAGTAAATATCGATCATTTAAAAAATTTGTATAACTCATACTTATTATCCAAAGACTTTTGTAATTCTTATGAAAATTAGGAAAGCACACAGAGTCCTGCATAATATTGACCTCGGTGCATTGGTCTGACCAATCATTACTTACTCTGTTCTAGTATATATGTAAGTAGTGTTCTAGAACCAGTTGCCGTTAATCAGGCTGTAGAAGAGCGTGACAATACAAGAGAAGACAATAAAGGCAATGTGCCGGCTATATTCTTTTGGATAGTTGCACGACGATGAAAACTGCAGATACACTGATATTGAGAGTCTCCCGTTTTAGAAAGTATACTACAAGATATCCTGCAAGAGCACAATGGAAAGATTTAGCCACTTTCTTGGGAAACTCATTAAAACTGACGGTGCAAAGACTGAAAAATTAACCACAGCTGGTTGGCATCTGTACGAAGATTTAAGAGGCTTCTCTACCTTAGGCCAAACTTAACCTCAAAACCACTTTCACTAGAAAGCATTACCCAATTTTTACAAGTTATTTCATCTCAGGCACATGATTAAAATGCTTGTCCGAAGTTAAGGACTTAGAATTTACTTTGATACAAAATTGAATTTCTCTTCGCATATTAATTATATTGTGCCAAAATATTATACCATGTTAGCTTTTATCCGACGTAGTAGCATAGCCTTTTCTGATCCATATACACTAAAACTTCTGTTTACAACTGTTGTGATGTCTAGGCTGGATTACGCCTCTTTTATCTGGAGACATCATCAAGTCTCGTGTAGAACGCATCCAAAAAGTTTTTATCAAATTCGCTCTTCGCTCATTAAAATTTAGTGACCCTTTGCCTGCTTATGAATCTCGCTGTCTTCTCTTGAATTTAATGACTTTAAATAGGAGAAGTGCCTTTCTCGCCTGCTCCTTCGTTGCAAATATCTTAACCGGATCAATTAACTATTCTGACCTCTTGCAGTGTATTATATAATTACTTTAAATAGTATTAAGCACTTTTGTTAATAGTCAGTAAGGATTGTGTTCTTTTGACGGAATTTAAATAAATAAATAAATAAATTTGGTTTGCAGATAAACTTGATTCGGCGCTGTCATGGGATGACATAAAATCTTTCCAATACTCAACCTGTCAGAAAAACGAAATACCAAACCATTAGCTAATTTTTTAATTAACGATTTTATTGCTAAAGAAAAATATATTTATCTCAATACAAAAGAAATTTATTACATTACTAACTTTATAAATAATTATTAGATACAAATACATATTTACAATACTTGTTTGACGCCACCTTTTCTCAACCTCTTAAATCAACAACTTTCCAACCGTTGTGCTCCTCGTTCGCTGTTTTAAATTCACCATTCCTCACCTCACTCACTTCATCTTCATAAGCGCTCGGCCCTAGCTTACCATTTGTTCCTGTTCGCTGCTTTCCACTTCCGTTATGCATCATTGCCGCTTGCTTCTCATAATCGTAGAAGCGATCGGCGGCCGGCGGTCTAGTCGCTGTCACTGTGGCCCGCGTTGCATACTCGCGCGGTTTCTCAAAGGTGACTTTGCGATCATTGCGTTTATAAGGCGAATTGTGATGCAATTCATCGCCGTCATATTGATTGAAAACGCCCGGCTTGCCTGGTAAATAACCTTCGCCAGCACCGAAGGTGTGCGCATGCGGGTGGAATGGAGATGGTCCCAACGGAATTCCATTGCCACCACCGCCACCGAAAAGTCCAAAACCGCCTAATCCACCAGCGCCGGCACTTAGCGCACTTAAAGCGCCACCAACGCCTAAAAAGCTACTTAAATAAATCGCGAATTTGGCCAAGAAAAGAGACTTCTTCAGCAGCAAGCAAATGCCGGCAAACACAAGTGGTACCAGTGCAATCAAATTGAACTTAAAGCCCAGCAAAAATGGCAGCAAGTATTGTTTGGTTAAGACGCGAGCTTTTGGATTGGAAATGAAATGAAGACAATTTTGAAAGCGTACTGTAACGTTTTTGCTTCCTATTGAAGCTCCACTTACCTGTTGACGGTTCTTCATAGCCAAAGTTTCGTTCAGCAATGGCCGGATCGAGTACAAATTGAGCCACACTATTCGCATCGGCAGTTGGGCCAATCTTAAACATTAAGCCCGGATATATGGTGTCCATATGCCACTCAAGACTTCGTTGACCCATTACGGCGCCGGCATTTTCGAAAATTCCTCTGCAATTTGGAAATAAATGAAAGTAGTTATAACAGTACATATAAAACACACAAAAAAAAATAGTTTTTCATGCTCAACAAATTTTTAAAGATAAAGTTTATGGCCTTGGAATTTCAATATTTTTAAGTAGAGCTTATGAAATAATTAGATTGTCTTAGGACTGGCTAAGTTTTAGTTTTTGTTGTTGAAAGAGACTTATTTTATTAGACATTTTCGATGATACCCGACACAACTGTAATAATTTTACGATATTCACGACCATTCACTGAACCCAGGCGACGCGAGAACAACAATCCACCAAGCGACGACAACAAATCCTCGGAACCGACGTATACTGGCCGAGTTTTTCTAAGCTTGTGGCGAGAAGTTGGCAAAATGCATGGACCAGTTGCAACACTTGATTTTATCTGATAAATAAATTTTCTAGATATTTCCAGTGCAATGAATTCTAAACAAGACCTTTAAAAAAATCGCGGACTTTAGAGACGCTTTCATATAACAAATAGAAGCTGCTTCTATGACGCCATGTTTAAATTTGAGATCCTCGCAAAACTTTTGCGGCTAGGCATAGGAACTTTAAGTACAACTTTCAGATCCGTCCAAATTGGGGAATACCTCTCCTAGCAGTTCGATAAGGAACGAGGCTTTAAATTGGGCAGCCCCCCCGTGTCACCTCTTCAATTTGATGCTGCCAATCTAAAACTCAGCGACACTGTGTAGAGGAGAGTGGCCCCATACCGACTCCCTTCAAAATTTCACTTTGTAGGGGGATTAGTTGATTATAGTTCTTATTGATTAGTAAAGTTCGCAGGTGTTTTGAAGTGTTAGATATTCAGACAAATATGGAATTTCGCTACTTGGACGTACTGAAAAATGGTGGCCCGAAATCGACCACCTATTCCTTAGTAGAAAATCGTAAGCACAAGTATGATTTTGAATTCTCATTGTAAGGTACAAAAATTCAATAACGAATAAAATTGAATTATTTTATGAAACAAAGGGCACAGTAGTCAATCGCTAAAGTCTGATAATATTCACTTCTCCGGGACGTTCAATTCCTTCTGGTGTTTAATTTATATTAATGTTGATCGAGGAATTGCGAATTCACGGGTAGCTGCACAAAGCGGCAGTCCCAATTTCATTGCTGCCACTGCTCGACGCAGAATCTCCACATCCCTTTCAATGTTTTACGCTTAAATGTTCGTCCCATGTCTGAAAAAACATGTGTTAAATCCGTGAGAAATAATTTTGTATCACACTTTAAATCACATGCTATGACAAATTACGCTGCCTAGAAATGAGGCACCACCGGTTTTAGTTAACTACTCGCCATTATCTAATGTCACAATGAGCGATGGAATTTTAATAGCGTGCATGAAAGCTAGGACTATGAGCAATCAAAATAACTTAGTGTCCGATATTTATGCGAAGAATGTCGAGTCCCGTGAAGTTCTTGAAGAATGTCACAGGTGTTAAAGAATACATGGGACTACTTTTCCGAAACTGAGGTTAACATTAATTCAAGAATTTGCTCCAAACATTTACAAAGTACTGATTTTAAACAAGATAGGTAAGGTTTATATATGGACGTCTAAGTCCTTCTTAACTTAATAAAAATTGCTAATTTTTAACCAAGTTATGACGATTTGATGTAGGTTACTTTTCAAGTACTTTTCTTGTTTAAATATAAAAAGATAACATTAATCGTAAAGCTGTTTATAAAAAAGAATTAAAGAGTGCGAAATAAGCAAGTTTATTTTACGTATCTTTTATATTAATTCCTACACGTTTGAGCAGCCGAAAACAAAAATAAAATATTTAGAATATTTATAACTCTTTTCGTTACTGGTGATGATTATCCAAATTAGATATCTTAATAAGGATGCAGTGGAAAACGATTTAAAATGAAAACATAAAAATTAAAACACCTTAACCTAATTAATTTTGTGATATTGAAATCTTGAATTTCGGCCCACTATGAGTGTGACGATGTTGATTCAATGACGTCACCGGGTATCGTGACCTTGTAATTTATAAACCTTGACATCAATGCAATGTGTTATGTCAAACCGATGTGCCAAACCTGTGCCTTAACCCATAAATGATCACTCCAAAAAAGTTTTTTTTTTCATAACTCAAAGTGAGAAAGTATTTATTATACATTTTAAGAGACTTTTTTTTATTCTATTGCTTTTTGTTAAAAAATAATCACTTAAATTTCGAATATTGTTTATAGCTTCCCCATTTACAAAATTAAACCCTATTTCTAAAGCACAAAAATTGTGGACAAAAATTGTGGTTTTGGCGTTTCCCTCCAATTTATTGATTCAAGTAACTAATTCATAATTTCCCCTTTTAAATTTAATTTGTTTAAGGCGAGTACAGGTGCTTGATATGAATCCATTTCGTGAAAATAGCTGTGTATCATGTCATTTGAAAATCACTATGACAAGGCAAAAACATAATACATATGTAGTAGAAAACGACACTGAAGATGGTACAACGCGGAAACCGGTTTGTCTTCGAACCAAACTTGGCAAAGGTTTACGGAAAATAGTTCCATAAAACTTTTATAATTACATCGAAATATGGAAATCCAAGACTTTTTATTTGCACTACATTATGATAACCACTAATATTGTTTAAAATATAATTTAGGCTAAGGCGACTTTTGCAGTCTTGTTCAGTTTCCATAAATAAAATCTTCATTTTCAAAATCGAGTGCAAATACTTTTGAAAAGAGTGTGAATATTATTGTGATTCAAGCTTCTGGATGTCTCGCATATAACCCAAATTTTGTTGCTCTGTCTATGGAACCCTATTAGTTGGGGGTTTTTTTTTTATTGCACAAAAAGTTTCTATTTTCATATTTTTTATTTGCGCTGTTCTTTTCACAAAATTTGAGAATTTGAAAATTCAAAATCAATATTTAATTTAAGAGTTAACGATTGGAAAGGAAAAATTACACAACATGGCAGCCGAATGACAACGCTGTCTATATTTAACGCACTTTCTTCATACACTTTGCCTCAATATAAGAACACTTTTCGTACAATAAGTAACAGTTACTTTACCTCAAAATAATTATGAACTTTATATCCTTAATTTTAAAAAAAAATATCAATTGGGAAACGCAGTTATTGCATAATACAAATCCTAGTATTGTATTAAAGTCTATTCACATTAATCCTTTGGGTTCGTTTTTTTTTTGTAACTACTTAGCACTCATTTCCCACTGTTTTTAATTTATATTTTTCTTCTGTATTTTTGTATTTTTCTTCACCTAAAATCCACTGGATCTGCATCTAAAAAATTAACCAACGAACGTCCGGCAATCTTATCATCCTTTGTGGAAACCAAATCGTTGAATAGTGTAAAATTATCCTGCTCCTCGAAGCGCTGTAGAAAATTAATGGCTGTTCGTCCAACGCACTCGCGCAAACTCGGATGTTGCGATTTACGCATACAATAACGGAACTGTTCGACTTCGCGCGCCGAGGTGTCAACATTTGTGACGGCCTGAACAAAAGTGATGCACAAAATCAAAGCAAATTTGCTGAGTAAGCAAAACGTTTGGCTTGTAAAAGGCATTTTTTGATTTTCAAAGTTCGAGGTTTAAAGTTCGAGATGTGCAGTGTTTGCAATTATTCCAAAATTTTTGTTACCCGGCGGCGGTGTAGGCGTTAGAAGTAAAGGTGGTCAACTAAATTGGGCAGCTTGTTTGCTAGACGGATTTATAGCTAACGGGCAGGTGGCTTACATTGTTGCGATTGTATTTTAGATATATAGCAACTCTGTGCAAAAAAGCCAAACGTATTTGAGGGCAGAATTCGAGTACATCCACGTTACACACACACACACACATCCACATACTCGCAACAGTCACTGGAAATGTGTAACTTGACCGAAAATTCACCGGCGTGCGTAACTCGCCGGGGTCGTCTGCACCAAAAAATCGACCACACACTCACCCACACATTCGATGCCCTCATCGGCTTTGCATTTTCGCACATTAATGCTGTAACAGAGCGAACAAAAAAAAAAAAACCTCGAATGGTGGAGAAACGAAGGAAAATGAAAAACAATGCCAAAAGTCAGTCAGTACGAACGACAAAGCTACGTCTTTGATGTCGCACACACACAAGCATACATAGAGTAGGTTAGGCAGAGCCAAAATGCCGTTAGTCACCACGGCCATGGCCAGAGCAAGCCGCCAGCGTCTAAATAAAATTGCCTGCCATTCTGTTTGTGGATTTTCGAATTTTCGCAGTTTTTCGCACTCGTCCATTACATTATGTAATTGTGTTTCATCGCCGGCATTACAAAAGCGAAAAAAATGAAATTGTTGTCTGTTACTGTGTTACTCTGTTGGTTCATCTGTTATGCATTCGGCGCAGATCTTTAGACAATGATAAAAGAAAATTAAGCAAAGTTATGAAATTTGCGCAGCTGTTAGCGATGTGTGACTTAAAAAGCAGCAAAAGTGATATACAAATATACAGCTACATATGTGAGAAAAATAGGAACACGCTATTTTGACCAGTTTTCGCCTATTCTTCTTTTGGTTTGGTTTACACAGGTTTGTTATTTTTTTTATAAGAGTCTGGCTCATTAAATAATAAACATCATACAGATTCAAATTTCAAACTTTGTAGAAAAAATAGGAAAATTCAACAAACTTTTACCACAGCAATAAACTTTTTATTTCTAGGTATGCAGTTGCATATCACATTAGTTTCCAATGTAATAAGTTGCATGTTTGAATTACCTAAAAATTGCTAATTTTTTTACTGACGCTCCATACAAAAAATTTTTCGAACATACTTTGTATGGAAGAACATGCTCTAAACGGTCAGTAAAAAGCATTTTTAAAAATTCTGAAATAAAGTTTGTTGTTTTTGACAAAGTTGTTGTAGATTATTGCTATTTTTTCTACAAAGTTTTGAAATGGTGTAATGAGTGAGACTTTTATAAAATCACGTAAGAATGAGTCTTAGTTCGGTTGCAAGTTTTTATTTCAAATAACCTTCACTTGTTTTATGCAACCAAAAAGTGAATATTGCATATAGATACAAATAAATGTGAGCCCTTTATAGGCGTCCAAAACACTCAACAGATTGTTATGAAATTTTTACAGTAGGTGCATGTTGTCTCCGCGATAAATATAAATTTGGAAAAGTGGCCAGTACCACGCGCCCGTGGAAGAGAAAATTTGAATTCATCTTATATTCGCAATCATTCGGTGGTAAAAATGGGCGGTGCCATGCCTTATACAGTGAAAAATCCAAATTCCTTGTAACTCCACAAATATTTGATGCAGATGTACAATATTTGGCATATGCATAGATCCTATATATCAGGGTATATAATATTTGTTGGGGAAAAAGACGGACTTCAGCCCCCATTTAAGATTAAACTACTATTCAACATGCCTTTCAGCTATTTGTCGTAGGTATAGTATATTTCCTTTACATCAAGGTATAAGAAATATTTTAAGCTCAAAACCACCGGTCAATATCTAAAAAAATATATACATCTATGTCTTTATTGGCGCATAAAAGCAAGCGTGGGTTTAGTCTGATTTCTAAAGTTTTTGAAATTGCGCTATACCAACGTTTTTTATGCCGTGTATTTGCTTATGAAACCTAACCCTACATACTAAATTAGAGCAAATTCTTTTTATTAGATAGAGAGATATAGATATAGCTCATTATTTACTCGAGTTGTCCGACTGGCGAACTGATGGATGGATGTCTTAATCAATTTCGCTATTATTTCGAAGAATTTTGGAATATACATAAGTATCTGTACCAACCGTTAGGTGAACAAAGTGATAAAACCCTGGGCACCACCAGTGCGCTAGGGTTTCAAAATAACAAACTTAATACAAACAAAAGAAGAAGAGGCAAAGCTGGCCAAAATATCGTGACTTTACTTTTTTCTGATCATGACTGTATTTGTTTCTTATTTGTGGATGGCGATATGTGGGACACAGTTTCATACTGACATACAAAAAATTATAAATAGGTTAGCTGTACATGTTTGGTTGGTTAGTTGGTTGTGACATTGCTTAGGGATCTAGGACTCTAGGACTGTATTAGCGAGTAGAGCGCCATTGGAATTTGTGGATGAACCTAGTAATTTTATTTATTGTGTGTTTACAGATTTCATGCTGTCTTTTAAAACTCACAGTTATATTGAATATTTGTTGCCCTACTAACCTCGAGGTTGCGCCTTCGGCATCGGGTGGTATATTGGATACCTAACCCAGCCGCAGGTGTACCACTCGGACACACTCGTGGCCGTTAGTCTAGATATATTTTTTCTTGATATATTAAGTAAATCTAGTGTTTTTAATTTCCCATAAGACTTCGAAGATGCTAGTTAAATCAGGTAGCTAAATTAGGAGAAACGTCTAACTTCTCCGAGAATATTTTACCATGAGTGGACTAACACTACAAACGGGTTGATAATTGGGAAAATTTATTTCAAAAATCATTATTCAGTTCGGGAATATTACCGTGCGCTACGTCTTTTAAGTGAGGATGTTAATTTTTGGTTCAATGAATATATCAATAAGCAGTGGAGTCAAGAGAATCCACGGCAGATTCCCGGAGCACAATTACATCCACAAAACTATCACTGTTTAGAGTACTTTCTTGGCCGATGGCTTCATTGGGTCTTACTTCTTCGAACATAATTCTTGCCACAATTGAATGAAATCATAACTGAAGGCATATTCTTTGAACACAGTGGCAGCACGTTCCATACCACGCGTTAAATAATTTTTGCGAAGAAACGGGAAACCTTGGACTAATTGCCGAGATATGACCTCCATTACTTGAAAAAAATAGTCGAAAACTGCACCTCTGGATTATGTCTTCTACGCGCCAGCTTGCCAGCCGTATTCAAATACTAATTACATAATAAAGCCCTGTTTAATATGAATTCACGGACCGGAGACCGCCAAATCATTATTATATTGGAATTAACCCAAGCAGAACGGCGCCAACGTATCTCGCAAAACTAGTAAGGAACGTCCTGAAGCTGTACGCATTTAGCCACTCCCATCATTTTAATTAGGAGGGGTCCATCTGGCTACTTTTTATGCATCGGCATAAAACATCTGACATTTCTACGTCCTAACTCTAGACAGATTGAGATCTCTGGCAAAAATCCCTTATTGGAGGCACTATCCAAACCTAGCCGCAAAAAATATTATTCATATTTACAATTTCTTTAAAGAAATAACATAATTTAGCGTAGTTTAAGATGCCATAGTAAAATATCATTGTTATTTTCTTGTACTATTAGATTAAACGAATTGATTCTTCTAGTATCAAAGGAAGACTGAGAGCCTTGTAGCTGATGTCTGTTCTAAGTTTATGCTGTAACCTATTACTGTGTAAATTGTTGTAAATGAAATGAAATATACTGTAATTTATTGAGCTTCAGGCCAGGTTTTTATTAAGGAATAATATGAGAAAACAACGAAGAAGTGATAGCTGCTATTACGGAGATCACCACACCTCCTCATCAGACTTCTTTCTTTCTAGACTTTACCAGGATTTGAACCATGGTATACGGAGTTGGCAGGCGAGCACGCAACCACTCAGCCACGCTAACCTTGTGAAAATTGTTTGTTTTCTCATTATTGGTGGTCGGTGTTGTTGTTTTTAGAAATCTATAAGCCTTATGTTCTAGTTATACTTTGCAATGAAATATAAATTTAAAGTTATACGCTAATTAAAAGCCCTATGGAAGTTGAAATATTCAATACATTTCTTATGAATACATATAAAGTATTTCACTGAAAAGTACTTCACAAAAAAAGCAGTAATTTAGCTAAAAATTCTATTTTCAAAGTAAACAAATATTATATGCACATTTAAGATTTCTTCTGTTCAGCCTTCAGTTATTATTCAGTTTATGACACTTTTAATTCAGGCCTTTGCTCATAGTTTTCAATTATTCCAGCGTTAAAAATTATAATATGTTTCGTATGACAATAGCAGTTTTTGAAGTTTGGTAGCAAGATGAGAAAGTATGTATTTGCAAATGTATGAGGAGAATCAGGCAAACAAATATCTTCCTTACGAATCTAAAAATCATTGGGAAGAACAAAACACAAATAGATCGATATAATCCTTATGCCATATGCTGTATAAATCCTACCTAACTTTTAGTTAGGAGAATTTTTGTTGTAACTTATTGCATAATCGTTATTCTGTGATACTTATTTTTCCGATAAAGTTTGATCTGTATTTTCTAATTATTAGTTTTTCGTTTACATATATTAGATCGAAGTTTTGTGATTTTAAATTTTTTTTTGATAAAAAATCGTAGATCTTGGATTTAAGAAAGTATCAATCAAATATGATATGAGCTAAAGGTAAAAAAAAGCGATCTAAAAAAGCAAACAAAAGTAAAAAAATATCTATAAAATTATTAAAAATCGGTTGGTTTTTTTTATAAAAGTTATAACCATTACGAGCCTGCTTAAATGTGTGTTATATTATTTTCTGTTCAAGTAAAATTTGGAATCCGGAAATTTGGAATTTTCACAATACCTCAGATTCGGAATATAAAGAATAATTATATCCGTTAGCGCGGCTATCGTGGATTTTGAAAAACCTTTATTTATGTTTCGATTTGGCAGGTACTCAAAATATGTATTTGCCACATTTTTTGTGGATTTACGGTCTGATTTATTTTACATTTTGAAGAAATCTTCGTAGAAAAAAAAAAAACTGTACCAAGATACCAAAACTAAAAAGTACTTTGTTGCTTGAAAACCATATCTCGGGACTCGGGAAATTGTTTCGTACTTTTTAATTTGTTTAAAAACGTTTAAAATTAGCAGTTATTATTCTATGTAAATTAACTAGGTGGAACTGAAAACCCCAATGGATTTTAGTTGGAAAAAATGGAAAAAGTGTTTGTTTTTAAATGCATCAGAAACTCATTTTTTATGTAGTTTTATTAAAAATGTATGAAAATTTTATTTTTATTTAGTATTTATTTATTTAAAGACTATGGCGGCCGGCGTTACCCTTTTAATCAACAAGAGTATTGGCGGCCGCGGTAGCCGAGTGTGTAGCATAGTGTCCCGGTTTCAAATATCGGCAACATGAAAAACTTATAGTGGTCGCCCCGCGACAGGCAATTACAAACTCCTGAGAGATATTCTGCAATGAACAAACTTCTCACAACGTCACAGACGTACACTAAAATTTGTAGGAAAAATTCGGATAAATATCGAGCTCTATGGTATAAGCGCCAAATTATTAGTAATTTATTTATTTTTTTTTAATTTTATTTTTTCAATCTATAACACTCGTATATTACACAAAATATGTATATCACTTTATGGTAAATTTGTAAATGCCCTACAAAAGAGTTGATAGAGAGTCCCGATCCGTACAGCCTGTTTTATTTAATGTAAGCGCGTATTGTTAAAATGACTTTTAAGCGATCGGAGAGGAGTAATTTTCAATTCAAGCTTTCAGTGGAGAGATTTTGGCAGTTGGAAGGCCCTAATTTCCAAACCGTGCTAAATAAAATAATTTTGTTAAATCTTTATCATATCTGGGTGGTCGTAAATATCTTTCGCTTTCGGGTTTCCGATCTAACCAGTCAAGATACCTTGGCAGTTGGAGGGCATTAGTTTTCACACCGTGGTATTCAAACTCAAATTGTTCTCTAATAGGTTTCGTATAGCTATTGATTAAGGCAAACAACAAAAACTCTTATACTTTCTGGTGATTTTTCAGTACTTATTAGTGTTATAATTTTCAAAAAAGTGTATTTGCGAGTTTCTAATTTCAAAATCGAAACAAAATAGTAAAGTAATTTACTTTCCTGCCATTTTCGCGCGTAAAAGATACAAACTACGGATGTTTGCGAAAAATATAGCAAAAATATGCAGGTGAAACATTTTTAATTAAAATATAATAATCTTAACTATGTTCATTATCTTTCATCGTTGAGCGGAAACGCGGCTACTTAGTTTTCGACGACAAGTTATTTTTTCTTTTTTTATTAAATATGCAATATTTTTTTTTTGCACAACATCTTTAAAATATTTACGTATAACATTTAATTTTTACCCATTAAATTACCATTGTATCCTCTGATCATGATTGCATAATTTTATTCATAATATTTACTCAAATATTTACCTTCTGATTCGACCTTGCACATTCTACATCGCTTTCGGAAATAATAAAGAAAGATTGCCTTATTTTTTTTTTTGAAATTTTGATGTACCGAAATTTATGTGCATTGTCACTTAGTTGTGCTCAAAATTTAATGACATCGTTAAAGGCCTGTTGTTTGTTCATAAACATCAAATGCCGAACGATTCACAATTTACCTTTTGATATTCTCCCGCCATGATTGAGGCCATTAGCACGTGACCTAAATATGTAATATTGATTTTTGTGTAAAAGATGTATTGCAAGCAAGCAAGTCTGCTTCTCGGAAACTGCTATCAGTACAAATTTAGCCATAAGGCGATGGGGAAGGTTTTCGAGTGTGTACAAATCAATACTATCGTTTACATAATCCAACATACACTCAGGTAGTTAATAAGGCTGTCAAACTGTGCAAATTTTGCAAGCTTCCTGTTTACTTTGAAATGCGTCGTTTCAGAAATTTAAGTCATATACTGATTTTTTTGTTTGAAATTCTTAGCATCGTTAAATAAAAATTGAAAAAATTTAGATATTTGAGAGAAATAAAATGCAACTATGGGTCCTTTTCATAGTCATCAGCTAATTCGTCTTTGCTTTTTAGAACATTTTTATTTTTTTTTCAATCGCGCGAACGAATTTAAAAGCTTTACAGACCTAGCTAAATCAATTACGAGATCTGCGTTTAATTGCTATAAGTTATATGAAGAATTGATTTTTCACGTATTAACTCGGAAAGCGGTGGGTGTGTTGGTTTTTCTAAGAATTGAAACAAACAAAACATAAACATTTGAACACAAAATAGTAGATTGCAAGCATCAGTTTGAGACATGCGTCTACGTGGTAGATATTTTTTTTTTAATAATTTTTACAAAATATAATTATAATTTTCTAGGGAAATTTTCGATTTGGGCCATAATATTGAAGTAGTTTTTCAAAATCAATCCAATCTTGACTTCAGTGACGATGATGACGATGCCGGTGAAACTTGGGTACCATTCAATCCATGTACAGGAGAGTTACGACTGCAAAGGTAAAGATCATGTTTCTTCACAGGCAGAAACCTGGCGTTGTCCCCTACTAAGTCCTTGGCGACCCTCTTTACCACCTGGACGAAGGAGGTCAGGCAGGACCTCAACATGCATACCGATGGCCCCCCCATTCCGACGGTTAATCACCTGAGGATTCTGGGGGTTACATAAGACAGTCTGATCTCCTTCTCTGCGCACACTACCGCAATCGCCAACAAAGTACAGAGCCGCTCGCCGGCAGCTCTTGGGACAAAGAAAAAGAAACGTCGTTGGCAACCTACAAGCCGATTGGCCGGCCCGTAATTAACTATGCTGCACCAGTGTGGTCGCCGGGAACCTGTGGGGCACAGTGGATGAAGCTGCAGACCTGCCAGAACGTGGCACTCCGCACGCAGACGAGATGCCTCCTGATGTTGCCGCGTTAAGGCATCAGAAGGCATCTTCTAGAACTGAAAGACGATATCCAGCGTATATAACGCAACCGCTGGGTCCGGTGGTACACCGACGGGTCTTAAACAACATCCACAGAGAGACAGTCACCATCACCATCGATTTTCGCCAAGCAAATGCCGTAATAGGAGCCCAACCACCACCAATTGCAGATGAGAAGTTCCTGCTGCTTCGCGAGTCCCGCGTCACTCTGGCCCATTTTTATCATGGATTATGTTATTGAATATTGAAATAATGAGATAATTAGAGAAGTTGAACGTTCAAATTCCGTGGATCTAGCGACCACATCATCCAGTGATTTCAGGCAGAAAGTTGCAGAGTACTAAACAATAATGCTACCAGGAAAGAAGAACGGTGATTTACTTCGATAGTTAGATGGCTCTCCAGGCTCTAGCATCTATTGAAGTCAAGTCCAGGTAGGTAGGAAGAAATATTACTCTCACTAAACCATTTTACCTCACTGATGAATCTCATCAGGCAATTAAACTCGGTGTTTGAAACCTCACTAAGGTCATCCAGGAACGGATTCCGCAGTCTGCTTTTACACAGTACAGGACACTTGCACAGTAGATGCAAGACCATTTCCTTCTATTCGCCATTCTTGCAGCTCCTGCAGCATCTTCTGAAAGGTACGCCTAGCCTTTGAGCATTCCTTTTAGACAATGCCCGGTTAGAGGCCCAACCACGTAAGAAACATTTTCCCTGTTTATACGCTTCGTAGTCGTTTAGACCACGTCTCCTTTGAGGTTCGATAAGTCGTATTTTGACTCCATCTTTCGTCAGCTTGTCTATATATATAGATTCTCTAAGTAACAGTACGGCATACCAGTGCGTTCTTCATCCTGGCAAATCTGCGTGGTTGCGCCTGGTCTTACAAGTTCATCTGCCATGCAGTTTCGCTTTTTCCCTCTATGCCCCTGTGGCTAGGTATCCAAATAAGGTACAGTATGCTTTGCTTAGCCATCTTCTGTAGAGATAGGCGCAAGCCAGTTTGAGTGAGTCTGAGTTAAACGAGAAAGAACTCAACGCTTTGATTGCAGCTTGGCTATCACTAAAAATGAAGATTGTAGGATTGCTTCTTCCTAGAAGTCCGGTTCCAAGTTTCTCTATGGATATCATAATAGCTGAGACCTCCGCCTCAAAAACAATGCAGTGGTCTGTTAGCCTAAAGGAAAACTGCTGGGGAAGGTTTCGTTAGAAAACGATTCCTCCCACCTTACTGTCGAGTTTCGAGCCATCTGTATAGATTACAATATTATCAGGTGGAGTGCTAAACTCTAGTTTCCACTTCACTCTACTAGGAATTCGTAACAAAGCCTTAATTAGTCAAAGAATGCATGATAGAGCTATACTCGATGGCTCTATCAAGGTTCCTGGCCTTTGGAGCATAAAAATTGATAAGAGAGTTTGACGAAATGGCTAGGGTGGGAGTTTGTTTGGATGCACTTGTAGCTGTGGTACTGGAATACTCACTCAGACGAGTTTAAACTGGAGCCCATTTGCAATTTCTGGAACTAGGAAGGACAAGATGGTCCGAGAGATCTCGAGTAAAATAGCATGTGAACTTTGGTTTGACTATAACAGAAAAAATCATCAGATTTGATTAGTAGAATAAGTGTAGAAATATTTATAATTGAAGCGACTATCACCGGTTATCGTCCGCTAGGAAAGCTTCTAAATATAATTGGACATCCCTACAACTTTTATCCCGCTGCTGCGGCATAGATGATGGCTAGGAAATTTCCTATGTGAATGCCCAGGTGTGGTCGCCGTAAGAAACAAAACCTCCGGGAAATTTGTAATGAAGCAGTTACCAGTTACGTTGCTTAAAACGGTATATTTTGACAGGTGGGCGCTAATTGAGTCCCGAGTGTCTGCTTAAGGGGTCCCCTACTCTCGAGGCACGAAATTGGGCGGTTTTTGGAGAATAAATTTTTAAGGATATACCGCATAGATTTTGAATTTTATTTATTTTTTTTTGAATTTACATATATGTTTTGTATTTTAAATTTTAACTTTGAATACCAAAAAAACAAAATATTGGCGACCTTGAAACGTCATTGATTGCATTGATTTTGAAACTGCATGGACCCGCTTAAGTAAAGTTGTGGCTAGTTGGGCTATCTGTAAACAGAAAATTGATATTTTCCATAATCATAGTTACGTTGGCTATTTCCGAGAAAGATTTTTTTTATTTTGCTAATTATAAATTTTATGTAACGTTTAGTAATTTTTTTTTAATTTTACGTCATTTTTTGACATATAGTGGACTTGAAAAATGAAACAAAATAAAAATTTGCAAGTCTTACTTGAGAAAACATTGCAGTATGTTTACTGAAAAATTAATAAAATTTAAAAAAATTTTAAATCGGACCAACACTTTTATGAAAAGTCTTACTAGGCACCTAAAACACACTACTTTCGGAATTTAAAGTTAGATTATGGTAAATTAATTAAATCTAGTTTTTCGAATCCCGGGAACATTAAAACGAATCCGATTTTAATGAAATCTTTTTTGTGGCGCATTCTCAGAAACATATAGATTGAAATTAAAGAAACAAATATTTTTTTTTGTAACCTTACTTGCTTTGCTTAGCCTTGCCTAACTTTGAAAGCTTCTATTTCAATGCAACCAGCAGTGGGTAAGCTGAATTAAGGTTTAGAAATTTATTTAAATATTTTTTTCAAGGAATACAAATTAAAAAAAAAAACATAACTAAAACTTCGTATGAATTTGTAGAGATCAAATACAGCAATACTTTCATTTTTGTCTAAAGTATTTTGACAAAGATTGTGAATTTTTGTACTATTCTTTTGAAGAAACGAACAGACCACATCTTGTCAAAGCCAAAAAAAGCGCCTTCAAATAGAATTTCGAAACTTGGAACTATTTTAAGAGCGTGAAACAAAGCTGTCATTTGATCATTTTAAATACGGCAAAAATTACACCATTTTGTTTGTTGGGTAGCTTCATATCCAAAGGTAACCGCATGTGTTTGCTTGAAGGCACAAAATTGTTGCTTGCTTTTAGGCTGTACGTAGCTTTTCTTGATATGTTACCATACTTATAAAAACCAAAGCAACCAAAAAGGCATTAAAGTCAAGGCAGTAAATATGAGATATAAAAAAAGTACACCCTAAAGGCCATTTCCCTAATACACTGACATCTGAATGCCTTAGCAACATGGAAATCTACACTTGCGCAGGTACATATTTGTATTATTATTTTGATTTTGTAAATACATATTACACTTAATGCACACTAAATATTTTTTATGAGTAGCTTATAAGCAAAACATATTTAGAATATTCAGGAAAATAAAATATTTGTTTTCTTGCTCCTCATTCTTGTGTGGCATTACAGAAAGATAAACATTTGCGCGTGAATTGTTTACATGCTTTGATGTGAAATATATTAACTTGACAACTTGAAGAGAGAAAATAAAACAATAATAAAACAAAAGCGTGTAGCTCTATTCTTTTTATCCAATACACAACTTTACCGCGGCATTTGTTATCATTATTAATATATGGCGCTGTATCAAAAGTATCCACGGTTTGTGGGAACATTTTGAAAAAAAAAGCAAACACAAAAAATGTCCTGAAAATCAAATTTAAGAATCCCATCGGTATAGAACCTCTTTGGTTTATCAGAAAAAAAAATTGTCCAAATCATTTTCAGCGGCTCTTCGGGCGACCCTTTTTTTTATTTTATTTTTTATACCATCAAGAGTGTTTTGTAGAGTCTGAAGCAAATGGTGGTTAGGCCAAACAAGTTTCGTGAATTTCCTCCGAGTCATCAAATACACAACTAATTTTCTGTTTGCCAATTCTTGGCTTTCTTGATTGCTTCGTTCGGTGGAGGTACAAATCGACCGGTTCACCATGTTAAACGAAAATTCATAATGGACAATTCTCTTCCAATCCGACCAAATACTCAACATAATCTTATTTGCTGTCAATTTAGACTTTGAAATCATTTGTGGAGGTTCATCGGCCTTTGATGTGATTTAAAAATGGTTCGATTTCGTATTCCTAAGAAATCTCGTCAACTGACCTGAGATCGTCTAGCTCATTAAGGAAATAGCAATTATCATTTCCTTATATCTCTGTGTGATATCCCCAAAATAAACCGGGTGTCATAAATATTTATTTAAAGTGCATCTGTCAAACCCTAAATGCCAGCTTGGCTCCAAAAATTCTATTAACCGGTCTAAGTTTTTTTTAAATTTTTTTTTAAATTTTAAATATATGAATATATATCTGAGCGCAATAAAAGGGTAGTACATATGTATGTAAAAAATGAAATTTCCCGGGGGAATTTCTGCGTACTACGTTAAAGTGGAGTTTCGACCTTTGCTTCAAGAATCCCTTCAATGCACAAATTTTTTAGGGTCGTTAGATAACTAAAATATTCTAGGAAATTATTCTCTAAAAAAAAGTTCGCTAATATCTTTTTGTTAAGATTTTATCTGAGAACACACCCGTCCCCTCAACAGATAATAAAAAGCAAAGCCGCTTGAAATATCCAACATTTGTTTAGGCACCCCTTTATTACACATAATATTGAAAGAAACCATAACTGTTATTTAAATTTAATATAAAGCAATCTTTTTTATTGTTTTTCAGAAGATCCCGAGTAAATTTTAGTCCCCTAATGGCTCTCCATTTTTTTTAGTGTTTCGTAAAGTACGACACGATACGACACATTTAGATGGGAGCTAATGGGTTACAGTGTTCTACGAAAATATTTCTCCTGAAACTTTTTATTGTTTTACTGTAACCGACTTGCAAAAAAAGGTCCCAACTCGGATAGGATTTCCTTTATTTGCAACAGCAACCCTGTTAGCGTCTTTCTTGAATGATGCGATTCGTTTGGTGATACATAGGAACGAAAAATAGTTGCGGCGGAAATTTTTAGGTTTATTTAGTTATATATTTAAAAATACTATGCAAATAAAAACGAATTAGGTCTTAAACTAAAATTTCCCATGTAATTTCTTCTGGCTCATTCACAATAGCGCAGTTTTTTAGCTTCCCAACACTACATCTCAGTTCGGATATCATTTTACCGAGTGGGCTCAACTCGCATATTTTTCCGAGTTAGTGTTGTTACTTTATATGCAATTCGTTATCCAACCTAGTGTCTTTTTGCAACTAGGTTACATTAAAACGGGCCCATTGTACGTTCCTCCAATCTTTAATTTTGCTCTGACCACTTTTCCTATATAAAAATTCGAGCGCAATGAAATTTAAGATAAAAAGATTTTTACAAATTACGCTACTTATTATGAATAAATCTTTTCCAAATCAAAATATTTTCGTCAATTGCAATTTCAGGAAACATTCCCTTTTCTTAAATTTTTGGCAATTATTTTTTAATTAAAAAGTAAGCTGAATAATAGTGTAATAATAATCATTTGGCACGTATACCATAAAACACGATGTTCGGCCGAACTTATCCCAAAATGTATGGTGTGCGTCGTATGAGAAGTCTGAAAGAAATGCACTCGGAGATTTGCCATTGCCTGCTGAGGGGCGACCGTTTTTACAAGAAATCTTTTCTATAAGTTTTGCAGTTACTTGTCGCGGAATCGAGCTTTGAAACCAGAACCTACCAAATGAAGCGCGCACACGCTACACAATCGGTTATGGCGGGCGCAAAAAAAAATCATGCATAGCACCTTCAAAAGTTCTTTGACAAAACTTCTTCTTCTACTTCTACTTTTTCAACGTTCATAAGTTTTATGCGGAAATTGTTTTATCCTTTACGAGATAAAGTTCTATGCAAATGATCGGTTTATACAAATTTTCCAATAACCAAGTATGCTGTTACAAATTTTGCTACTGCGTAATTCCAATCGTATTAAAAATATACATATGTAGATACGAGGGTTACCTTTTATATTTTGCGCCTAATAATGAAAACACAGTCAAATATTAAGGAAAACAGTTTTATTGTTTTGCAAAATATTCTCCATCCAAGTTAATACACTTCTGCATTCGCTTGAACCAATTTTCAAAGCACTTTTGCCACTCAGAAAAGGATACTTCTAAAACGAGCTGTTTGAAGGCTTCTACAGCTCCTTCAGGCGTTGAAAAACGTTGACCTCGCTTTTTTTTTTTTTGATGTTCGGGAAATAAAAAGAAATCATTAGGTGCCAAATCAGGGCTGTAAGGCGGATGACCCATCAATTCGACCTTTTGTGTCCTCAAAAACTATCTTGTGTGAATCGATACGTGAGAGCTCGCATTGTCTTGGTGAAGAATGATTTGTCTTCGGCGGTTGGTTTTCCTTAATTCTCCAAAAACTTTTGGCAAACAAATGGTGGAGTACCACTCACAATTGACCGTTTTAAGTTTACTTAGTGGAACAGTTGCGACATGACTAGATTTTCCGAAAAAACAGGCGACCATTTGCTTTGAGGTGCTTCTTGCGCGAACAACTTTTGTTGGATTAGGCTCGTCTTGGAACACCTATACAGTCAATTGCTGCTTTGTTTCCGGCTCATATGCATAGATCCAAGATTCGTCACCTATTACAATATCATAGACGTGCTTTGATCCACCGCGGCTAAATTTCTTCAACATTTCTTTACACCAATCGACACGAGTCCTTTATTTGGGCAATTGTCAAATTATGCGGTATCCAACGAGAACAAATCTTCTTTACGACCAAATGTTCATGCAATATTGAATGTATGCTGGTCCCACTAATGGCCAAGGATGCCCTATCTCGCGATATGTCACATGACGATCTTGTATTATCAATTGACGCACAGCATCGACTGTTTCTGGCACAACCACCGTTTTTGGACGACCTTCACAGAATTCGTCCTGCAAAGATTGGCGGCCACGTAGGAGCTCGTTGTACCATCGTTGCACTGTGGCTAAGTGTGGTATTTCAACACCAAAAGTAGAAGTAAGTTGATTGATGCACTCCTGTCTCGATAATCCACGTCGAAAATCGTAGTAAATCATCGCACGAAAATGTTCACGGGTTAATTCCATTTTTAGGCAAAATGAATTTTTAATAAACTCACTATAAATAAACACAAATAAAACTCGTAGGTGAAAACATTATATGCAAGTTTATGCCAAAACATATCAAACTTTACGATAAAAATATCTAATTACAGCTAATCTGTATGTAGTGTTGCGAAGGCGCAGAATATAAAAGGCAACCCTCGTATATCTAAATATGTGTTTGTGTGTTGCTATGCAAAATCAAGTAAATAATCAGAGCGCTACAAACTTTTACTTGCAAGTTTATTAAAAGTGAATTTCTGCTAAATTTGTTCATTTTGATTTTGCGGCGCATCTCAATTTCCACGCGTAATTTAAACTTTGAATTAGCATTCAATGCCAGCATGCAGCTTTGTAAAATAAATTGCTCCACCATGCAAAAGTTCACCCTGTAAATTTTCCCCTTCACCTTCACCGATTGCAGCATTGCTTGGCTGTCGTTTGGGTGCTGCGTTGCGAAAAAACGAAATTTTAATATTAAACATACATATCTACATTTAGACATAACCAATTGGAGTTTTGATAAAAGTACGCCTACACTGAACAAAAAAAAAAAAAAAAAACTTGGCTCGATTTAAGAAAAAGACTAGCAAAAGAAAGAAAAGAAAAGTGCAAACGAACTGACACTAAAAAAATATTTACTATTGTTTGGAGCAAATCAATTCTTTTTGTGCAGATTTTTATATATTTTGAAGAAATTTTTACTCAATCGGAAATTAAGCAGTACAAAATAAAGAACATTTTGTTTCGATTCTGGGATGAGCATTTTTTTTTTAGTGTATCGAGATAAGCCAAGTTGATACCTATTTGATTAGGGAGATTTTATATTTTGGATATGGTTTCCTTAGTGCATAAAAAATGCAATGTTGGTAATTTAGGCAAAACGAAATTTAATCGTTTTATCGAACATCTTTGCGAAATTTATATTTTAAAAGACAGATTGTAGTTCATTTGTGAAATTTACCAAATACCAATACCAAATGTATATGTGTATAGAATGAGCGGAATTATGGTTTTCCAAAACAAATCTGACAATGGCGTTGATGTTAAGGCAAGTTGTATTTGGTTCTAAACAAAACATGAATTAAAAACCATATTACGAGAAGTAATAAAACCACCATTTGAGATAATACTCTTCAATTCGAAAACTTAAACGATTTTTTAAATTAACAATTAAATAAAAAATATATAGTATAGTTTTTACGCACCACGCTTATTTTCTAAAAATTGAATTTTACGCATTGTTCTCTCTCACAGAATTCTTCGCACTTAATTTGAAGGAATTTACCGCGTGATATAGTAAAACATCGAATATTTTTCTTTTTGGAAACTACCTTATCTGATTTCTATAATTTTCGAAATTATGTTTACAGAACCGAAATGCAAAGAGTGCCGCCATTTTGTTTGATTATGTGATTTCGAAGATATACCTGTATGCTCTCAAGTGGGCGGTGCCATGCCCAGTTCCAAAAAATGCTAATCCACGTTTTCCTTTCTCTAACAGAATCTTGTATATCAATGTTGAGCAAATTACCTTTTATAGATAGCATTTGTTTGATTTTGGAAACATTTCCAATACAAACCTACCTTAGGCTAAGTGCATTTTATGTATCTATCAAGTTTCGTTGATATTAAAATGGAATGTAAGTGAGGCAGACCGCTAATCCTAAAATATTCCTCTTATTTATTTTTTTTTTTTTTCTTTGATCTCTTATTCTCTAGCTATTATTATGTCACTATCAGTGCAAAAGACACAATCTTGTTTTCTATCATTCTTGGCTCAAAATATCACATGGATTTCAAATGAATTTGTGTTGTTTGATTTTTATAAGAACTAAATCACGTAGTTTTTAATTGTGAACTATAAAAATTAGATTTTACCAACAATTTCATATATTTACTACTAAATGTACAAACAAAAGTTTCCAATCCGATGGATGCAGTAAATATTTCGTAGACTGCAAATAATACTGGAAATTATTAAAAGTAGTAGTAGAAATTAGTACTAGCGCAAGTAAAAATAGTAGTAGAAATTAGTAAACATTAGTAGTAACTTTGTAGTACCATTAGTGAAATAGTAGTAGAAGTTAGTAATAATAGCCACAGAAATTGGTAAAACATTGTAGTAAATTAGTAGTAGCATTAGTAAAGCTACTAGTAGAAATTAGTCAAAATATAAGTAGAAGTTGGTAAAAAATAGTAGCAGAAATAAGTACTAACACAAGAAAAAGTAGTAGTAGAAGTTGGTAAAAATTAGTAGTAACTTAGTAGTACCACTAGTGAAATAGTAGTAGAAATTTGTAAAAAATTCTAGTAGAAATTAATAGTAGCATTAGTAAAAATAGTAGTAGAAATTAGTCAAAATGTAAGTAGAAATTGGTAAAAAATTCTAGTAGAAATTAATAGTAGCACAAGTAAAAATAGTAGCAGAAATTAGTAAAAATTAGTAGTAGAACATAGTTAAAGTAGTAGTAGTAATTAGTAGTAGAATTAAAAAAAAGGAGTCGAAATCAGTAAAAAATATAATAGTAGAAATTATTAAAAAGAGTAGTAGTGACTAGTAAAAATAGTAGTAGTAATTAATAGTGGCATTAGTAAAAATAGTAGTAGAAGTTAGTGATAGTAGTAGTAATTTCGAAAATATGTGTGAAGAAGATTGCCACCCGTTTAAAGATGCAAATATATTAGCTAGATATTTTCATGGCAGCACTGCTGTCTGCCCAACTTAAGCCTTTTTTTTTCTAACGAAACCAATACCATCGCCTAGTGTGTCAGTTTGGCGCTACTTTTAAATTAACTCGATTTATTGGACAGTCTATTTATATGTAACACTTTATCGATTGATGCCAGCCTTTGTATAGGTTAATTTACTTTCTTTGAGCTTACAAATCTAGACTTATATTTTATGCATATGTATGTATGGATGTGTATCTGTGTGTGTGTGCGTGTCGCAGCGACTTTCTATTTTCCAAGAAGATATCCGATCTGATTGCATGTGTATTAGAATTTGATATATTACACTTCAATTATTTGCAGATCGTGTTTGCCAAAGAAAAAGCGCCATACACACACTTACACATATATGTACATATGTATGTATGTGTTAATGTTCATATCCATATTAATATCTATCTACAGCATGTCTTCTCCACAGGTGAGTGCTCACATTCCGCGTTGTTGCAACAACAACTTTTAACAATTCTCAATTACTTACTATTGTTGCTCCACGAACTGCTATGTTTAGTTCACCAGTCAGTCGATGGTTGCATGATTTGATTACAAAAAGAAAAAAACCAAAAAAAAAATGAAGATAAAGAAAGAAGAAAAAAATAATTGAAATAATTAAAAAAGAAATTATCTGCAAAAAGAAGGTCACTATGGATGCTTCTTTCAAATGATTTTAGTTGTTTGGCTACGGAATGGTATACAGCTCTTATACAAAGAAATCGATAGATTCTCGAATGTTATTTTTATAATTTTGAAAATTGTTATATGCATTTTTTTGACACTACCTTTGATTGACAGAATATACCATATTCTTTAATTCACACCAATCGTAAAATTCAAATATACTTTAGCCTTTGTTTGCTTTCAGTGATCATACCCATAATATGTTAGGAATATAAAAATAGTTCGCATTTAATAACACATTTTTTTAATTCTTAGTTTTTCATCAGCAGTTATAATTAGATCTCAGTTTTTTTTATCAGGGTCTCTGACTTATTTATGGGCTTAAAGAAATATGCACGTACATTTTGAAAAACAATCGCATATTTCGATCAATAAAAAATCTTTTTATTTTAAATTGGTTACAATTTTATAATTTTTTTAAATATCGTACCAATATTCTCTCCCATTTATGTAAAGGTTACTTCAAAAAGAATTAAAACCTACATAAACTAAAATATTTTTTCCCCAAAAGCAGTCCATTTTTCTTTTAAATCGGAATTTTCCGAAAAATTGTGGTATAAAAAATAGTCGCCTACAAAGTTATTTGAGGCGAGCCTTCATTTGTTCATCTTTTCAAATTCAATTTTTTAAATTTTAACATCTATAACTTCAAAACTATGTTACAAGTTACATAGACAGGGACAACTTCAGATAGTTGCTTAAATGTGAAAAGATGTAACCAAATAAAATTTCTCCATTATCGAATTAAGAAATGTATCTACAAATGACAGCGTTTGAGACGTTCAATTTCTTTGTATAAAAACATTTGCACAATATTTTGTAGTTTTTATTTCTTCGATTCCAAATAATGGCTTTTCATGGATTTACATTTTTCCTATAATAATATTTGATCAACGCTTTGTTATTTTTATTTTTTCGATCAAAAATAAACACACAAAATGTATTGGCCATGACAATAATAGCAACATACGATTTATGTTTATATAATTAAATAACAAAATATGGATAAAATATGATAAAAAAAAGTAAATCCACGAATAACGTTTATTTTTGAATAAAAAAAAAATAAAATGTTATCAAAATAAATGTTGTAATATATCAATCACAAAATAACGATTATATGATTTAAAACAAAAAATCTTCTGAAAAAATATGGTCAGATTTGCATAGCCATTTGCATAGCATTCAACTAGGTCGATATATTCAAATTTTGTTTTAATCGAATTTTTTGCAAATAAGTTTTTTTTTATCCGAATAAAATTAAAACAACGATTATTTCCGGTCTCTGCTATGGATTTCAATTTAATTCAACACTTTCGAAGTATTTTGAATTGAGTTAATAAAATGTGCATTTAAAAAGTAATAGCGTTCATTCTAGATATGCAACCTTACTCGAAAATATTTTTTACAAAACTTTCACGTATACAGTTTTCTACATTACTCAATTTTAGTATAATAATGTGCAAGTCTAAAGTGTCTAAAAATTCAAATTAAAAAGTTTGAAATTTTGATGAAAATTTTTTTTAATTGTTATAAATTCTATATAGAGCTTGCAACTATAATTTATAAATATTTTTTTTTAAATATATCATTAAGTATAGCGTTATTAAAAATTTTGGCTTTAAATACTTTCCTGCATATAACGGATAGCTTTTATAAAAATTCCCATATATTTTTGTATTAGTATTGCACATCTTCTGCCAGCCTGCCTGTTAATGCAAAACGTTTCCCATACCAACGTTTCAAAAATTTCTCAAAAATGAATGGACACTTTCCTATCAAAAGTTTAAAATTGTTACAGGTATTCATTTTTCGGTCTGATTGTATTTAGATTTACAAACATTTTTGGGTTTTTTTTGATGTCAAACAATCTTCCAATGTTCTTGTGCACAAAACTATTATTGATATAAGTGGGGTAAAATTTAGGTGAGTTTATTGAAGTTTTGGTTTAAAATTTTAATGTAAACACTTTGTGTTAAAAACCAGAAAAAAATGTATCAAAATGTATTGCAAATATTATAAAATATTATAAAAAATTACCATGTACATATACATATATATATACATAAGTTTGCGGAATGCATTGTTGGCAACCCCATTCAAAACTATTTGGGGTTTAACTCCGCTAAAAGCACCTTTACTTCGATAACTATATCATCCTACGATTTTTTTTCAAGCAAAAAATAAAACACAAAAACTAACTTTTATTTTCTGTGCTCATTGCTCTGCTAAAAAATTAATTTTTTTTTGTAATTTTATTGAGCTCGAGGCCAGTATTTTTTTTTATTTCGGAGATCGCCACATCTCCTCATCAGCCGTCTTTTCTTTCTAGACTTTAACAGGGATCGAACCATGGTACAAGGAAGTGCTAGGCTAGCATTCAATCACTGATCCACGATAACCAGGAGAAAATCGCTTGCTTTCTCGTTATTCCTATCTCCAACCATACCGCTTTTAAGTGTCTACCCTCGAGCTCAATAAAATTCCAAAAAACGTCCACTAAGAATATATGGCCGAAAATAATATAATAATAAATATTGAAAAAAAAACACATTTTGAATTAAAATTCTGTGTCGTTGCATTCGCTAGCTTTTTTTTTAAATTTATCGGTGAGATTTACAACGTGTGCCAAGTAGCTGTTCCAGTTTTTGTTTTACTGTCACGCAGTGCGCAATAGTCTTATAAATTTATTCAAAGAAGAACCACAACCTAATGGAGTCGAGACATACATATGTATGTATGTATTGTATATACAATTGTTTATCGCATATATATATATATATATATATATACCAATATTGCTCTAACAAATCAGATTTTTAAACTCATTTTAAAATTATTCCTCGTTATTTGGAGTCTTATTTGCGTCGGTTACTTTTCTGTGACTATTCCCAATTAATTAACAATATTGATATAGTTTTTTTATTTGTTTGCAAACATTTATTTTCATTCTATATAAAACAAAAAATATATAGAAAACAGTAAATGACACGCTTCGCATAAACGTCTCTTATGTGCTAGTAAATGCTTTATTATTTGTAATTTGATTTATTTCTTTTTTTAATTTCACATTAAAGATAAGGGCAGCTCAAAACACTGAATATTGATTGGAAAAAAGGACACGGTTATTAAATTTGTATTATTACTACTACTACTATTTGATTAACTTTAGATGCATAATGCCAATGATTTCCCAGTTATTAAATTAAATTGACTAAATGCGTTATTAAATGAAGTACATATATAAAATTAGTAGTTCTTGTTAGTTTTGTACTACGAACAGTTGAAAGTGTGTGTGTGATAAAAATGTGTGCTGCATTTAAGTTAAAGAATTATAAGGTGCATTCGATTCGCCATTTCTTTGCTCGCGATGCCTGAACTCTGCTCGCAAATTTGTGTATAGAAACAACAACACCCATAGCTAGCTAGCTGGATTCGTCGATCGCGAGTATGTTAAACTGGTCGAGCTCGTTACATTCAATGCTACAGATATTATACCAGTTTGCTTGCACTTTTGGTGCATATTAGTCGTTTGTGATGGGCGAATATTACATTGAAAATAAAAACCAAAACTGTGGTGTTGATGCTAATTTATACCAAATGCTTCATCGATTCGCAACTCGCTAATGGATGGCGAAACGAATACGGCTATAGCTATGTATAGAAAGGTATAGGATAAGTATAAATGTAGTATGTTGCGAAAGATTCTAAAGTGATAAGAGAAGATGCAGAGCGCTTAAAACCTCCTTGTAGTTTAAGTAAAGTATCTAATTAAATTAAACAAAGCATTAGTCATCGTTAGCGTGCCTTCTATTGGCGATTCTATTAAGACTTCAATTGGCGACTATGTAAAACCGTAAAGCCAGTGTTTTATGCAAGTAAGAAATAGAGTAGGCGAAACTTCATTCTAAAGTATTAAAGCACTAACTTGAGTAGATACTAAAAAGTGTGCACTTATTTAAAAGAAGCAGAACACAATAAGCGGTGACAACGAGTACTATATAAAGTAATAATAAAATATAAACTAGTTTAAGCGCAGATAAATTATTTGTATGCATGTAGTAGTTTGTAGGCAACTAAGCAAGCTCATTAGCTGACTAAATGTACGCGAGCAGGTAGGCAGGCAGGTAAGAGGCGTACTTTAGATCCAAACTGACAATCAGGCGAAGCAGCTATGGAAAATATGCATCTCGGTTTGTAGAAAATATTGTTGATTGTTTGCATGTGTAGTTAAAAATTTACTTTAATTATTTACTAAGTGCAGTTTGTCGAACATTGAAAAATTGAAATTTAATTCGCGCTGCTTCAAAATTTTTTTTCATTATCTCTTTTGCTTTACGTGCGCTCCACATTTTGGCGCAGGCAAGCCTTGTTAAAATTTTGTGTTGCTAAGAATTTTGAAACTTTCCTTGTTTTCTTATGCCGTGCTGCCTCGATGAAAAAACAAAAAATAAATTAAAAATAAAAAACACAAACGCATGGCTTTCTTTGAAAGAAATTAAATGAAAAAAAAAAAACAATTGCTCTAAATTTTAAATCAATTATTGTAGTTAAATTAATAAATAAATAAATTAGAAAATTAAATTAAGTTATTTTGTGTTTTTCTTTCAGGATATACATATTGCACTCCCGTTTAGCCACATTTTTCTTCTTCCATAAACTTCTCCGTCTACATTCTGCACTTGTTGTGTCTATTGCTGATACGCTGAGTAGGCCAACTTTTGCGCTTCATGCAGTGAACGCCCATAGCTATGCTCTTCGTGTGAGTAGTGGGGATGGGCAACAACTTCATAGTTCTCCTTCTTTGATTCAAGCAATTTCTTCAGCCCGATAATACCGCTGAGCAGCAAAGCAATCTTGCCGATAACGAGCGCCTTGAAGGAGATTAATGCCAAGAAACCGATGGCGAGTGGCAGGAGTGCGGCCATTTTGAGTTTGAAGAGCATCAATAGTGGCAGTAGGTACTTCTTCTTCTCCTTTTTCTTGCCGCGCGCTACATTTGAAATGAGAGCGAAAGAAACAAAGAAATATTTAATTTAGTGGCTTGCGGAACTTTCGAAAAATTCGCAATTGCGGAAAGAAAAAGTTATGAAAATATATACTAATCCAACTGGAGCGCTTTTCTACAAACGCGAGTATTTATTCGTGGTACTTGGTTTTTTAGTAGAACCAAGTCTCAAACTCCTTTTTTCAACAATACAATTTAATTTTTTTTAAATTTTGTGTATCAATCGACTTAATTTTGCGCAATCTCATAAAAAAGTTAGCCGAAAAAATTAGGTTCGTGACCAGTTCTAGTTAAAATAAACATATAATTCGCTGTATAAAATATTGAGCGTAAAAAAAAGTGTTTACAAAACAGTATTAATTTGATAATCAAGAAAAATAGAATTTAAGGTGAATGAAAACGTTTTTTTAATTCAATAATTTATATTAAAAAAATCCCCTTGAAAAATTTGGGTATCGTTTAGGAGCACCCTGAGGTGTTTGGTAAAAACATGCTTCATCGAAAAAAATTTTGGTTTGTAATTTATTCAATTTTGAAAATTCCAAAATTTTGCAAGTTTTTAATTAATTTTTTTTTTAATATATCAAACGAATGCAAGATACTTATATTGTTTTCGAGGATTTTAGAGTTAAACTTTAAAAAATCTGAACAAATTTTGAAGTTTTGAATTTAGCGTAAATCGATAAGGATCAAATTCAAATTGACGCATTTGACATTTGCAAATACCAAACTTAAATTATGTTCATATAACAGCACAAATTACTTAACTCTATGCAACTTATTTAACATAAATTAAGAGCGTTCATATGTGCCATGCCGAATTTATCTCATTGCTCTATAGCCATATTTACATATTATTTTTAAAGTTTATTGTTATAAATGATATTATGCCAAAATAGATTCAGAATAGATCGTCTAGTTTGGTTATGGGAGACAAATGATTTAATTTTCTTTTAATTTAATGGAAGAATGTAAAATGCAAAATTACTTACTTTCAGCATAATTTTCTTATAAAAGAAGAATAAGACATAAGATAAGAAATTTTCTGAGAAAAGTAGATGTACCTGCCACAACAAAAAATTTTTCTTAAAGTTTTTCACAGAAAAAAATCTTAATATTTGTCAAGTATCTTGGTAATTCTAAAAGTTGTCATTGATATTGCCAGCCAAAATGCGTACGAATAAAAAAAGCACTCTACTTTGGATTCTAAATATTGTAACATTTGATAATTTTCCGCAAGGGTGTCCTTATGTGAAAACCTGTAACGGATTTCGCATACCCTGTAACTGTACTATAAATAAATATATCAAATAATGTAAAGACTTCGCTGAGTTTTTTTTATTATTTGCCAATATTTAATGAACTTTTGAATGATTTTTCATTTATTAATTAAATATTTGATATATTTACCCATTAGTAGATTTCTTCTGAAAAGTTGTATTATTTCTTTGATCAAAAACTCTTTATTCATTAAAAAATAGAGCAAGCTTATAGTTGTCCTTACGTTCACTCAATAATTATTAGATTTATGTAGATACAAATATAAGCTTGCTATATTATGCAATTAAAAGTTGGAAAATCGTTTAGACATTTATCAAATATAAATATATGTACAATGTATATGTTGTTCAATCAAATTGTCAGTTTGTGGCTTTGCAATTAACTTCTGTAGATTTTTCTGAAAATTACACACATTATCCACGTGCAAGTTTCAAACTGAATATATTATACAATTTTTAAACAGCAAATCCCAATAGTAAACAGTTTTATAAAGTTCTTCAGTGATTAAATAAGCACTCAAAATGCACTCAAAAAGTTGCCAATATTTTTCAAATTGCTGTAGTTCAAATATACATATGTACTTTCTAACTTCTCGAAAGACAGCAATGATTTCTTGGAAAACCAATTTGACATTTTCAACATATACTGCACACATCTGGTATTTCCGTTCTAAGTTTTCCCACATTGCTTGACATTGTAAATACATAGATATCGAGTTGTTATAATGTACCTATGTATTTATATATTTATGTAGAAAAGCAAATATGTGTATTTAGATGTGTATATCGAAAATATTGCATCTCTCTCTATGTTTGTTTATATGTCAGATTGCAAATGTGCGCAATATGGTGTGCATATCAGCTTTAAGTGTATCTATACTTGTATTAACAAACAAAAAAAAAAATAAAAAAATTGAGTTATACGCATATGTGCAGCTGCACACCGACAGGATCAACAAGCTTTCTATGAAATGGTTTTCTAAACTCATTTAAAATACTTGACTATAAATTACGAGATAGAAATTGAAAGACAAACCATTGCGAAAACAAATGCTGCTGCAAGTTTTCTGAGAATGAAAAGAAAGCAGAAAAACAGCAACAACAACAACGACAAAAGCCTGTACAGACATTGCAATCGCAAATGTACATAACCATACACATACATACAAACATCGGTATGCTGCCTTTAGCAGAAGGAGAAAACAGCTTTCCAAAGTTTTTAAACCGACAACGGCAAAGGCAGTGAAGAGGAAAATATGGGATATAGTATATTTACGATATGTTTGTATTAGTAATAGAGAAGAGCAGGCAGGTGCTGTGGGAAAGTTGGTATTTATACATTGCAAACAGTTTTACTAGTTGTTGCATGCAATTGCCGATAAGGCTATATGAAGACAGTGGCTGTTAGATGCGTGTGTGCAAAATGAAGTGGCCCTATGTATAGGGAGAGTGAATTTCGCATGCTAAAAAAAAATCAATGAAATTTGCATACATTTTTCATTCCTGCTACATAAAGGGCTGTGCGGCAAAGTTAACGCTATGCAAGAATTGTTTCCTTTTAACTCAGATTGGTTAGTTAACTAAATATTTTTGTTAGTTTTCGTGCTTCATTTATAATCCCTTTCTTGGATCACTTTACATGACGTACTGCCACAAAAAAAAGTTTTCAACAACGAATGGTTCTGAGGTGAACGACGGAAAAAGAAAGTACATTCTAACCTCCAGTCAATTAAGAAGAAGAGGAAAAATTGTTATCATTATCATTATCATAATCATAATCATTATCATTATCATTATCATTATCATTATCATTATCATTGTCATTATCATTATCATTATCATTATCATTATCATTATCATTATCATTATCATTATCATTATCATTATCATTATCATTATCATTATCATTATCATTATCATTATCATTGTCATTATCATTATCATTATCATTATCATTATCATTATCATTATCATTATCATTATCATTATCATTATCATAATCATAATCATTATCATTATCATTATCATTATCATTATCATTATCATTATCATTATCATTATCATTATCATTATCATTATCATAATCATAATCATAATCATTATCATTATCATTATCATTATCATTATCATTATCATTATCGTTATCGTTATCATTATCATTATCGTTATCATTATCATTATCATTATCATTATCATTATCATTATCATTCATTATCATTATCATTAGCATTATCATTATCATTATCATTATCATTATCATTATCATTATCATTATCATTATCATTATCATTATCATTATCATTATCATTATCATTATCATTATCATTATCATTATCATTATCATTATCATTATCATTATCATTATCATTATCGTTATCATTATCATTATCATTATAATTATCATTATCATTATTATTATTATTAGCATTATCATTATCATAATAATAATGAAAACACCGAAAATTTTGTGGGACATTGGATTCAAGCAATGCTACGATTGTCAGTGCAACATCAACACCATGGGAGAGTGCGTGCCGGTTGAAGTATTGATGTAGCCAAAATAAAATTATTTTAGTGATTAGATCCTACAGCTATAGTTGAAAGTGAAGAAAAATATTTCAGACAAAAAAAAAAGAGGAAAAAATAAAAGTTTTTAATGAGTTCGATTATCCGACTTTTCACCACCTAGATTTGGCGTAATCCGAAAGTCCAATTTGCGTAGAGAACGAGGGAAAATCGATTTTTAGTACCGTCCCGAAAATTTTCCAAGTCTAAATTAATTAATAATCAATGAATTTCTAAAAATTCTGCATTTTTTTGATGATATCAAAAATACTCATACACTAGTTTAAATCACATACATTAGAGATGGTGACATAAATGCACACATACATATTTTTCTAAAACTAACAATAAAAACAGAAACTACCTTCCACCTTGCAACTGATAACAGCGTAATGCTCGCCTGAAGCACTGAATAATTGCTCTCTAGATACATAAGAGTAGACAAATATTTTAAACCAATTTTTTTTCCACATAAAGCATGAGAATAAAAAGATATTAAAAAATATCACAGTTTCTTGGCATCTTATTGACGTGTCTTATTGAAGTATCCAAATCGTTATATAATGTATAACTTCTTTCAGTATTATAACTGCAAATCATATCGCTATCATTTAAATCTGAAAAGCTTATTTGCTTTTTTTCCAGCGAGAAGGATATTAAAATAAAATTTTCGGGAATTTCTAATACTAACACAAATTTAAAATAGTGCGGTCAAAGGTTAGCTTTTTTTTTCCGAAGCTGAACCGAAACCGAATCCAACTTTGACCGAAGCCGAGGTTTGGTATTTATGAAATGCTCGAAGATACTTCGCTTAACCCAAAAGAAAACAATATAGAGGCGTTCAACCGAGTTATAACGCTTTCACCAAATATTCCCTTCAATTACTTGACGTTTTTTTTTTTTGAGATATGGTGGCATCCTAATGGGGGAAAATACCTCTAGTCAACATTCCATTCAACGGGGGCACCAAATAGTCGGCAATCATGGCTAATTGGCACTCAGTATTGATGGGAATATTCTGGCCGTTATCGAAAAATGGAACCTCTAACAAAACATCCTTTACATACAGATATTGTTGAGGAAAGCTTCTGCCATAATTGGCATTTGAAAGTCAAGCAGTCAAATTCAATCGATTCTGGTCTGGTCTGGTCTGGTCTGGTCGATGCTAAGTATGCCATCTGCTATGTTCATTCATTTGTATGAACATTTTAAGGCAGACAGCATGCGACTATGTTTATATTGCCTTATTTGTTACATCGAAAACTTGATTTACAATAATGATTTTCTTTTTGCACGCGATTTTCTTACTATGTCACCTGCAGCACCAGTTGACATTCTCAAGACAACAAGCGATAGTGATATCACCTAAGTTGTGACTTCCGTACTAAATTCCGGCAAGAAAAGTCATTCAATGCTCGCTGTGTAATGTTCTGATGGCATTCTTGTAGATTGCATTACTCAGTTGCTTATTTCGTTATTCAATTTCTTTTAAATATCTTAAAAAAATTACTTTGTATTTGGTGGAATACAATTCTACTTTGCTGTTACATAAAAGATTAAATCGTGTCAAACCTTTAACTACTGTACCATTTTCAAGTATAACACAAAAGTATTCTTAAATTCGAAAATAATGATAATATAGAAGATTACGAGCTATCGATTAAAATATTAATCAAATTCTTTTATTCGTATGTTAATACATACGTAAATAAATATGTGAAGTAAATATCAAGAACTTGAAAACTTTTCATTTTAATATGTAAATATAAATATAAAATCAAAATTATATTAGCACTATTTGGTACCCGCGCCTTCGTTTGTATTGCTTACTACGATTTCAAAAGATTTTTCAAAGCTAAAACTGCACTTCCATGAATTTAGAAGCAATGTCGCGTAGTCACACTAAAGATGTAGTTTGACTCTAAGGTTAGTAGCGCCCTCATCAACAGTTTCTAATTTCATCAAAATCAGATCATAAGTACAGATTTCCTGAATTCGCCTCCAGCCACATTTAATTTGCATAAAAGTTTTTTTTTATTACACCAGCACCACATATTTCTAATATCACCAATATTGGAGCCTTAATACGAATTTTCTGAATATCTCGATTCATGCGCCACCTAACGGATTATAATATAGCCTAAGCTCGTGCCACCGATCCAGATTTAGAGCCAAGTTGTATCAAAGAAAATGGCTATAGTTTTATATATACATTATGATATCTAAGGACACATTTGCATCCTTCTAATTGTCTTTTCTGAAATCGCTATAATATCAGTTGTAACGCTGAATAATTCCTGCGCTACGTAACGGGGGCAGAAACTTGTCTTGACAACTTCTTCAGTAAATTTTTTTTTAAATAAATATATATGTAAATATAAGCATATCTTTATAGCAAAACCCCGTTAAAAAAAAAATCAGCAACCTATACTCAGAAATTTTCAGTAGAAATTTTAAAATAATTTAAGTGCGCAGTTTATAGCGCAATAAAGTACAAGCTAGAAGTGGATTAAAAGTTTAAAAAAATTTAAATTTTTAGTAAAATTTCTTTACTTTTTAAAATTCCGCGTTTCGAGTTTCGAATTCAATTTGTAGCGCAATAAAGTATACGCTTGAAGTGGCTACATATCACCGTTGACTTTTGAAAAAAAAAAAAAAAATTAAAATTTGCTCCCTTTCATACTACGTTAAAAAACTGCATACCCAATTTCTTTCTTAAAGTTCCAAAAAAAAGGAAAACAATTTTTCCTAACATTTCTTTAATTTTTAAAATTCCGCGTAAAGTTTAGAACTAAATTTGCAAGGCTTCTGTTATAGAATGAAGTAAATTTTTATAAAAAAATTACTAAATTTCATCAAAGAAAAATTAATGGTCAAAACATGGTAATAATGTACTCTAATATATTTTGTGTTAGTTTTTTATAGGTTTCGACAGCTTTCTTATCAGCTAGATGTTTGCTACGGCTCAATCATGCTGTAAGTTGAGATTTAAAAAAAGTGCAACTTCACAATTTTCGTGTCGTCAAAAGAGCAAAGCATTTCTTTCCCTCCACATTTGCTCTGTCGCTCCGAAAAGTCATAAATCACTTTTTTCTTAAAAGGTTCTTCTGCAGACCCAAAGTTTCGGCAAGAAACTGATACAACTGAAAGTCGGTGAAGCTAAAATCCAAATAGAAGCAACAGCGAAGATGTATAACGGTAAAATTTCAATCCTTACTCGGTTCAGTAAAACTCAGCCTCAAAAAAGTGCAAAGTGCGTTCTTTAAAACCTACCAGTAATATTACTACGGAATGCTAACATATTCTAGCCATAACCGTTTTTTTTGAGATTGAGTTACCTTTGCTTGTTTTGTTTTGTTCGCAGTGAGTTTGGACGACGCCATTCCATCGTTTCCTTTTTTTACCCAGGATCACAAAGGAATAAAGGAATAGAAACTGAGTACCGCAGTTCACACCTTCTTGCTTTTGAACAGCTGCAAGAAGTTTTCGAATGGTCTTATTCTTGAACATACATACATGCCGGATTCTAAGCTATGTTGTTTTTGAAACTCTAGCCATAATTTCTAATTATTTAGAATTATCATTACTAATTATTAACGCGGTTTGAATTTCGGAGATACCTTCTCCGCTTTTGTCAAAAGCCAAATGTATGCCTTTCGTATTTTTAATCGGCAGTTCGAATTTATAGCAGTAAAGGGGGGGAGGATACACCGTCGATTACAATAACAACGCAATTTCGGCAAGCGATACGATTTCGTTCACTTCAAACAGAATGAAATCTTAGACCAACTAACTTTGAAAGTAAAATAGCTTTCGAAAAATTTGTATACATAAATCGATTTGTACATCCTGGCGAAAAGACGATATGCAGTATTACATTAACATTGCGAAATTATAAACGGTAGAGCTACATACCTGCGGTGAATTGGCAACTATTTGAGAAGAAAACTTTTTTTGTTTAACTATGAATTCGAATAATTTAGGTACCGTGGATTTTGTAGAATATAGTTTTGACCATCCAGATTCAGAATTCAGAATTCAAATGCTAATGGCATAAAATTATCTTTTTAATAAATATCTTATATATATAAATAAGTCGCTTTTCTTCGTATGTTTATAACTTCGGAACCACAACACGGAAAGCCGTGAAAAAACGTGCACTTATTAGTCCTTTCCCGGAGAAAGTTATAGGCATGTTCGAAGAGTGTTGCCACCTATTTGAAAAGTCGAATTTAATTAAATTATGCACCAGTTATATGAAATATTAAAATATGATTATCAAACGGTTTGTCTAGGCGAGGCTAAAGTTCATCCTTCAATTTTGGAGAGGGATGCCACCTTATTGAAATGTCAAATTTTATTAAATTATTCACAAGTGTATAAAAAATGAGCATCAAATGGTTCGTTTCGCTGAGGACAAGGTTTATAACTAGCTTTATATTAAAAGGGTCAATTAATAAATAAATATAGCGTGTCTCAAATCTTTTTATTTGTGGAGGCGAGTTGAGAAATTTACATTGTCAATAAATATGCGGGTTCGTCTGCAAGGCGATGTAGCCTCACGAGAATTTTCGCAACAGCTTCTGCAAATCGGAGAAAGACGATTCATGAATACGCCAGGCAATTACTCAGTAACATTTACAGAAGACTTCTGCAACTTGAGTGCAGCGTTAGATGATGTTGTTGGCAGTGTCTTCAATGACATTGTTGCCAATTACAAAAATCATGCACCGCTAAACGACCAAGTGGCTAACCTTAACATGACGATTCAGAACAAGTTACCGGGGACTGTAACAACTTACAATTCCATTGACACTGTCACTTATCAAGAGTAGAACCAACAGAAATGCCATCACATCAATTATGTTTGAAAGTAGGATCACCAATAATAATGCTCAGAAACTTGAGGCCACCAAAATTGTGGAATGGAACTCGACTGATCGTCAAAAATTTACATCCAAACATCATTGAAGCTACGATTTTATCAGGCACATCTGCTGGAGAAGATGTTTTCATACCACGCATTCCGTAAATTCGTTCCGACATGCCTTTCGAATTCAAAAGACTTCAGTTTCCAGTTCGTCTTGCTTTTGCAATGACAATCAACATTGGCACAAAGGCAATCTTTGAACGTCGCAGGAATCCATTTAAAATCTCATACTTTTCTCATGGTCAATTATACGTTGCTTGCTTAAGGGTGGGTAACCCTAAAAATTAAATATTTATGCTCCAAATAATACGACGAATAATGTTGTTTACCAAAATGCCTTAAAATGACTAAACACTATGGTTATAATTATTACCACTCGGTAGGGACGGAGGTTTATTCTTCCTATAGTACTCTAATTCTTCCGATCTTGATTGGCAGGTGCACTCTCTGCTATCACTCTGTACTACCACGCGAACGAATCCGCGGGTTTAGGCTAGTTATGAATAAAAGAAAAATCTTAATGAGAGTAAGAGCCAATGAAATATTTTATCAAGAAATACTTTAATTTCCAAACATCATATTACACAAAATTGTTCACTTTGAAGTGAAATTTAAAGAGTCGCGTTTTTCATTCGTGATACAGCAGATAAATAAAAAAATGTATGATCAATTATGTCTGAAAAAAAACTGAAATATCAAAAAAAAAACACGTAATGAACCATCGCATTCATGTGGGATTTCAATGTAAATTAATGTAAATTAAATTCATGAAAATTCTCCCATATTTTAAATATTCAGCAATAAATAAAAGAAGTGCTACTACATTCCCCTTTTTTGGATTTTGCAGTTATTTATTGCTGATGAAAATCCATAATTGAAGTTATTCTGAAAACTTAGAACTTAGAATATTTATTTGGAATGAACATTAATTGTATGAAAATTTTAGATTTTTTTTTTTAATATTCATCGACGAAATCAGGCATTGTCGTGTTTTGGAGCGTGTTGACCGAATGAATGAATGCATAAAATAATTGAAAAAATTATTTATAAAAACTTCTAAATTTTTTAAATTAATAAACAAATAAAAATAGTGAAATTATTTTTTTAAATAGGTATTAACGGTGTTTTTTCTAAGTGACATCCAGGACTCTAATCACAAAATTTCAGTTTTGTCCATGCAAATTTGTCTGAAATGCACGCATTTGTTGATAGCTATGCATTTGTACTTCGAAAAATGCGGAAAATATACAATGGTTTTGAGCGACTAGAAGTCACCCTCAAAATTTTGGTGGAATTTTTTTGCCGAATGCACTCAAGAATCCGACTGGAATTTAATTTTTTTTATTCACCCTAATACACAGCAATTAAGGAAAGCCTTAATATTATTCCCAAATATATTCTGATATGCTCTTTTCAGTTTCAAAATAAATATTTCCTAACAATATCTACATACATACCTGCTTATAAATATCAAGCATTCCACTGTCTCAAACATTTTAATTTATTTTGTATTTGTTTTTGTAACGCATTGCCTGTAGTATTGTTCAAATGTGCATTAAGTTTTCTACTTTGTTGGTCATCTCACGTCAAATGATTTCTCCAAAACTGTTTTGTATGCCGGTTGGTTGTAAATTTGCGCGACACAACTGTTACTTTCCTTGTTTGTTACTTGCCAACTTACCGCCCGCTCAGCACACACACACACACACACACACACACACACACACACATATAGTAACACACTCGCTCGCTTCGCATTTATTTAATTTCTCTATTTACAGTTGTTTACTATTTATAATTATGCTATGCACATCTGCATCTACTATTAACTTTTCCTTTTTTATATACACGCACACTTACACACACATACACACGCAGACTTGGCTTTATGCCTACAAATGCGATTCCAACTTGTTTGTATGACTTTCGCACGCGTCACATTTTTCCCCTTCGAATTTTATACCACTTTGCCATTTTTAATTCATTACTTATTTCTATTATTAATGCTTTTGCTTTGGCTTTGGCTAATGCGATTGCAGCCGCTATAGCGTATGGATAAATATTGGCTAAGTGGGTAGACAATAAAAAAAAAAGAAGAAGAAGAATAAAAAAAATTAACGAGCCGATGGTCGCATAAAAACCACAATTAACACATTCCGTTTACCTTAATCTCTAATGGTATTTAAGTTTATTAAATTACATATGTGTGTGTGTTTGCGTTTGATTGTAGGAGTTTGTTGATTTTCACGCGAGAAAGTGCTGCCAACTGCCACCTAGTCTGTTGGATGTGGTGTGTGTGTGGCCTTTTTTGGCATTAAATTAGATGGTTGAGTTTTGCGTGCCCAAACTTAGCAACTAAGTAGCCTTAATTTGTGATAATCATAAGCAATTTGGGGGCTTATGGAAATGTAAACAGGTAGCCCAGATTATGAGAGCTTAAACAAGTTAGAAAATGTATGGAAAATAAGAAATTAACAACAAAAAATAAATACATAGATATCAGTTGAGTTTTCTACGAGTATTGGTTTCTTAAATTATTTATTTTTCCAATAAAAAGTTACAAGTTGTGAAATCAAATATACTTTAACGAGTATGAGTATTCTGCAAGTTAGCGGAAATTTTGTTACCAGTAAATTTTATTAGTATTACCGAACATTTAAACCACTTGTGTAAAATGGTAACGTGGGAGTTTTGTTAAAAATTTGCGCAGAACGACAAAAACAAAAAGAAAGCAATGTGATTAAGGCTTTTGCCTTAAGAAATGTACGAGTGCGCGTTTGTCGTCGAGTGTGTGGGTTTACTCCCCAGAGGAAGCCTGATAATGAATTGTGGTGATCTCCGAAGAAGCTAGAACCTCTACGATTATTGTTGTTTCAATAATTTCCCAATAAATAAATGGTATTGAAATCATAAAAATTATGTTTGCTGATACAAAAAAAAAATAATAATAATAAATGTATTTTATTTGATTTACAAAAGCATAACGCATTCTTTAAGAACAACTGGGGATCGCAAATAACAAATATTGTCCGAACTTTAACTCAAAAAATTATGGGGAAAGATTAAATTAACAACACTCTTTGTAACAACGACATTGATTTTTCTTTTTCGAGTTTTATTTGAAAAAAAAAAAAAAAATTAAATTAAATTGTTTAATCGTTATTTCTTGGGTTGTATTTTTTGCTTGGCAAATTTTCGTTATTTCTTGAGTTTTATTCATTGCTCATAAAATAATCGTTATGAGAATATTTTCTGAGGAAAAATAAAACTCACGAAATAACTAATATTTCTTGAGTACTCAATAAAACTCAACAAGTTACAATTATTTTCTGAGCATAAAATAAAACTCAACAAGTAACGATAAAAAGCAATTTTTTTAATAACAGTTATAACCGTTATAGTCCTTGAGGAAAAAAACACAATTGTTTTATTTACTCAAAAACTACTCAACCGATTGAGCTCAAATGGTTGAGATTTGTTTTCAGAGTTGCCTGTTGTAGAGCGGGTAAAAGTATCCGATAGGTGGCGCTAGGCTCAAGATATTTATAAAAACCGTATTTATAGTCCGATTTGATGCAAATTCAAAATACGTATTATCTACAAAAACGTTAATATTTTATTTGAAAATGCAACAGATGGGTGGCGTGATATATCGCTAAAATTCGTGTTTAAAGTTGGTTGAAATTTATTTATTTAGCTGTCAATGCTGCCATTAGAAATGTGATAATCCTATCTCCAATCCTTCCGTATGGAATGCCAGTTACAAAGTGGCTAACAGAAAACATAGAGTAAGAGCACAAAGATCCGTACTATTCCATTGTACCGCTAGATTTAGTAGTAAAATCTTTAAAGCTTACTTGAACTGGATCTGAGTGCCCCGCCTATGCAAATTTTGGTAAATTTTATTCACTTCGTGAAGAGTTTCAGGTTAAATTAGGTATTTTGAAATTAAAAAGTGTCATGCTTGATTGGCGCTTATTTTTTTAAATATGATTGTAAAACAGGCGGTTGCTTAAAAATCTTTAGGGACGTACGAAAAGCGTCTGAAATGCGCCAGTTAGAAAATGAGCAGGGTATAATGCATACTAATGAAAGCGAATGTGTAGCGTGCCGGTGTATATGAGTTCGGAATTTTGTATGAATAAGTAACAAAAGTTTACAAGAAAAAAGTGTTTAATTAAAAAGTTTTTACCAAAGAAGCGTTTAAAAGACATAGACAAAAACCCTGCTTACTTGTGTAAATCGAAAAAGCACTCTTGGAGTTACCAGCGTCTAAATGCACAAACTAAGGAAATTTTCGAGCTTTTTTCGAAAATGATTAGTTTTAATTCGCCTTTTTTTTTTAGTGAAAAAGCTTTGCAAAAAAAAAAACCAATTAAAAACATCTGGTTGAAAGAAAATTTTTAAAAAATAAATTTGGATCAACACCAGAGAAAGAGAGCTTAAATTCAAAAGATAATCTAAAGTTATTACAAGTTAAATAAAAACGGTCAATTTAGATTTTAGCCACATTCGCTTTTTCAAGTTGAAAACCTACCAACAAGTTTTCATTTCACAGTGAAGCAGATAGAATGTTAGTTTGATATAAATAATAGCACATTTTGCATAGATTTGGGACCGCTGATTCTGAAACTGCCCCCCCAAAAGTTTATCCATCACATCTAGATTTTGAGATACAGGGGGCTATAAGTTTTTCATAGGTTTGTTTAACAATAATGTTCTACGAATCCCAATTATAAAAATTGATCTGAATTTGAAATAAAATTATGCCAATTGTGATATTCAAAACGTTTACATTCTTATAGATTTTCTAACTTTTAGAATCAGTTTTGTGCCAAAAGATGGGTAAACAATTTCAAGATGGTTTGGCTGTAACTTCTGATAAGCGGTTAAATGTAGCTTAGAAGCGATAAAAAGTTATGTTATCAAAGAGGCAGCCGTTGGGGTACTGACCAACTTATTGCCAACTTTGATAGGTCGAAATTAAGGCCTTAGGGTCGATACTGGTCGGAGAGTGCCCGAATTCTCTCTACCGGCTCTGAATACTTTGATATCGTAGTGATTTGTGTGCCGGGACATAGCGACATTGCAGGAAACTGCATGGGCTGATGAGCTCGCTCGGCGGGTTACCCTGGAAGTCATTACTCCATGCAGGGATGGGGTGGGAGCTCCTCTAGCCGCCTTCGGACTTCTATTGTAGAGATGGTCTCTATATCGGCTCAGCGTGCGCTGGAAAACTACTACGACATGCAGAATTTCATAGACTCTCTGGCCAGTGGCGGACCGTAGGCGTTCGAAAGAGCTCCGGTCGCTAACAAAGCAAAAACTCTCGATCCTCGTAGGAGTTCTGTCCTATAGGTGTTCATGCGGTTAGGTTGAATAAATTCTCTCTTTTCATTTTCTACTCAGCTGCCCTGCCTTTGCGAGGCTGAGTTTCAGGTACCTAGGCTTTTACTTCATTAACGCCCCAGAAGATCTCTCTGGGGCGGGAATTGGCCGTTTGCGGGACTTCATTTTGGGCACGCAGCGCTTCTCCAGTTAACCGTTGTTGTTGTTGTTGTAACTGCATAAAACATTCCTCATAAAATTTTGGGGAATTCTGCTGCAGTGACATTCCCTGGCCGGATATAAATGCGAGTCGTTCCGTTATCGTGAAACCAACTGTGTCGTGGGACCGCCAGTCTTAGTCGCAAGTTTCCAGTTAACCATCTTTGGTTCCGGTATACGTTAGAGTTCTAGCTAAAAGTGGTATCACAGTAAGTACCCTCGGGGACTAACACTTTAAACTAACCTTGCTATTCTGAAGTTTTTTGACTGCAAACGGACCTCGAAAACAAAATGTTTGCCTATATAACGAAACCGCTTCTTTGGAGAAATAAATGTAACTAATTTTCGTGTTTAGCGGCCCAAAATTAGTCTAAAAAACGGGGGGTACCATTTATTTATCAAATATTTGTAAAGTAGTTATCAAAATAATTGATTGAAAACTTTTAAGTTGAATAAAGAAAGATTATTGTAGAAATTAGAAGTGATTAGTGACAGCAAAATTTTTGTAATTAAAAAAAAAATGAATTCGAGAATACATACATACAATCTGCACAAGTGTACGTAAATTTAACTCACCGTTAATGCACCGTTGCACTTTCAAGAGCAAAACAATAAGCTTGTTGTGTACCACTAGTTTGACGACCTCAAAATGCGGCACGCACGCATACATACACAGGCAACTGCATAAACATATGTACGACCATATATACATAAGTATATATGTACATTTATTCAAGAAGATGCAACCAAATGCGGCATTTAACAGTGAAAACAGGATTATGTTCAGCACGACCGCCTCTAGTGCATTTAATGCAATACATAAATAACCCACATAAATCTAAGTACATATATTGCATCCGTATGTCAAACAAACATACAACATCCACAAACACACACACACGCTCACACACACATCACATCACTTCACACACTTGACATTGGTGATAAGAGCTCGGTGATAGGAATAACTTGCTTTTTAATTTGATCGCAAGTGAGTTATTTATCATCCCGCCATGCATCATGGCACTGCAACTATTAGAGTTTAGTTTTAATTTTCTCTACTTTTCCTGATACTTTTTCTTCTCAATTGCAATATATGTATATTCAAATATCTGTTTGTATGTCTGTATGTATGTACTTACATTCTTCGAGCGCACGTTGCATATCCTGTATGGAGTCTTTTGGCACCTTGAATTGCAGTGTGTGTGTGCCGAAAAACCGCGCTACACGCTCCACCAACAATGCATCGACCTCATTTTCACGCGCTTCTGGTTCTTCTGGCAAGGCGGCATCATTTAGCGAACGTCCAATTGGGATGTCATCGGTTTTTATCAGTGAAATGCCTTCGGTCAATTTCACATCACCATTTTCGTTATCGAAGTATTGCAAAGCACGTTCCTGTAATGAGGAAATACAATATACAATATATTGTTTTTTGTTTAAAAAACATGAAAGAAAAGTTTAAGTTACAATAGTTGATGTGTTTTTTATTTTATTTTATTTGTTTTTATAATAGACACAAATACTTATTCGTTGAGAAGTACTAGAAAATATTGAACGGCAATTAGAAAAAAAATCAGTCATTTATAGAAAACTCTTCCGCCGTATTCAAGAAACGAGAGCAAAGATAGTTCAGCCGTATTTAGTTTCATGAAAATTGTACCGAACGAGGCCCTCAATCGTCTCGAAATAGCTTTGTATTTCAAAGCTTAACATTTTTTTTCATAATATTCATTATGCACGTCTCAAGATAAAAATCTTTTGAAGACTTAGAAAAATTTGTTTTACTCATATCGTTATTGTTATTTAAAGACTTTATCGCTAAAAACTATTAGGAACTCGAGTTTCGATAACATATCGTTACTTCTGCCATTCGATAACGATATTATTTACTCGATACTTTTGTACCGATATTTTTTGGAATCGTTAACAAGACAATGTGTGTGCGACCGGGGAAAATTTTGTTTTTGTTTTCAAAATATTATTTTTTGATATGGAAATGCATCTAGAAAATATTGAAAAATAACATTTTTTGGCAGTTCGGGCTCAGGAATAAAAGGTCCGTATCAAGGTTATGCTGTAATATAATTCCTTTCCGATTTAAGATTAGATACACCGTCTGCTGTCAATTCTGCTCAACCTACAAGTGCCATATTGGTAAACTAAACTAGTTTTTCAAGACTGGAGTCTTTAAGTTCGTCCTTTCACGATAACAACCTAATTGGTATGTGTGGAAACACTTTCTAACTGATAAACAGATGACGTTTTATAAAAAATTGTAACCGTACTTTATTTTTAATATAGTATCGATATTTTGGGTATCGAGACTTTGAAATTCGATCCGATTCTTTTAGAGCGATACTTTGATCGATACTTTTTGGTCGATATCGTGTCCCTAATACTATGAAAGGGTTTAAGGGCCTGCACCAATTGAAAGAAAAGTTCAATGGTGAAAAAGTTTTACTCTGGTGAGAAAATTTTACATATCTGTTGTAGCAGTTCATAACTTTTTATTACTGGACATTTGGACATTATTTTGATGCAGACAAAAACTGGGGAGTTAAGCCGCATTTATTGGACGTTTTAGTAACATTAGAACAAAATATTCACCAATACTGTCTTTTTATCGGTTGTCTTGCTATCAAATTTTTCGTCATCCCTGCCGGTTCGAAAGTTTTTATTCACCTCATAGTTGCCAAACATTTACTTTCCATAATACTTTTCTATCAATTGTCACATAGCCTTATAATATAAGTCTTAAAATAACTGTTTTTGATGACTCATCGATATGTTTATCTATATATTTAAAACTGTAGACGTTTTCTTCTTGGCTCAAAAATAGGTGAACGTATTTCACTCAAATTTAGATGGTATTTATGTCAATTCCTTAGACCCGTTGCATAGTCGTAAGCTATATTTTCCATTAATCCGTTAGATAGCGCCAGAGTCGTATTATTCAGAAAATTTATACGAAAGATATCCGATTTATCGTTTAGGGGAACATTCCTTCAATATTCTTTTAAATATTAGTTTTTAATCTACCTTTTAAAAAAATGATTTTTGCGCCCCAAATAATGGTATCAAATAAAATAATTGGAATGTAGTTGGAAACGTGTTTCTCAAAGCGACAAATTCACTGTTTCTTCCAGGAGAATTTTCCCTCAAGTATTTAAACAAATTCACAATCCCCTATATGAGGTATGGTAATAAATCGAATTCAAAAATAAAAGTCGTGGGTCGTATTTCAATTGGCGTTACCAATATTAATAGCTTGTGGAAACTAAGTAAAATATGTCTAGACCACATTTTTCGCAAAGAAAGTTAGTTAGCGGGTATTGAATCATCTGATGTACATGCGTAAAACAATCCTCTTTTTGAAAAACACCAACTTTTGCTAGGGTATAGCCTTAAAATTTATCACTTGAAATTGCGAACAGTAAAATACTGTATATAAAATTTGAGAAAAAAAACATCTTTAATTGATCATGAAATCTTGAGACCAACTGTAACTCTGCCCAAAAAACGTTGATTAAAAACTTGGTTGGATCAAATTGCATTCTAATATCTTTTAGACTACGTTAAATTTGTTTTGGTATTGTGAACTAAGCTAAATTATTTTATTTGTGGAACGGTGAAAGTATGCAACTTTTTGCAACAGGAAATCTGTCGAAATGATCGTAACAATGCTTTGCTCAATGTAGAAATTTATAAATCTTTCCACACAAGTGTTTCGTAAGTTATTTAAGGAATACGAAAAACGTTTGTGCGCATATCAGAGTTTTTACTTTAATTTGATATGCCATTTGTTCCTGTCCGTTTTCTTTTTGATTCTCTCTTTCTCTACGTTGTATCTTTCGTCCCAGCTATGAAGCGAAATCAGCTTTCAAAATTTATTCTCCATTTCTGCCATGCAAGAAGTTTCACTTAAAAAAATTTGTTTGGCCAGCCTTCAGCGTTTATAGTCGGATCTTAAAGTATGATACGTCTAGAGCAGACCACTTTTATTCCGGAAGTTCATTGACTTCGTGGTGGTACTTACCAACTAGATCTCAGTTAACAGTCGGCAATTTACGATTTTTCTACAATAAAAAACTGTTTCATACACTATTGAAATTATCATTAGCGGAGTAACGTAAGATCTTCGTCGTCAGAAATTTTAACTGTGTGTTTCTGGGATCTTTGCTGCCTACAATTTGAGGATATTGTGAGATAAGATAAAACAAAATCTTATCGTTTTGGAAGTGTATTTGCCCAGCGTATTTTCTAGGGAACTAACAGGCATTTTTTTTTTTCCTAGTTGTGTTATTTCTCACTTGGCAATAAAGCTGTATAACTATTTTTTTTAATAACAAGCAAATTAAACAATATAAGTTAAGGGTTGTTGTGGTCATAAACTTATGGATTTTCCACAGGAGATGCGGCTGAAATAAATTAGAAATAAATAGTTATGCTTGGAAAAAGTTCCTGCATTATCAAAGAATCGGGGTCAGCCTTCAAAAGATTTTTATACTTATATAATTTCTTCAGAATACTATTAACCCTCATCTGTTCCTTGCGTCGAAAATAACTCACTCTTATTCCATTTTTCCGTAAACGGACGGGTCGATATTTAAAAAAAATTAAAATGATTAGGGCGTAGTTGCTGAAAATATGAGGATATAATTGCATTACGCTGAAGGTGTTTGCGAGTGACAAAATTATTTGTCTACTTAAGTGATAAGTGTTCTTCTAAACAAAAGTGGGCAAGATAGTTGAAAACTCTCTTATTTCAGTGATAAGCAGGCCCGACGAAAAGGACGGCGGTTGGAGTGATTCTCTTTGAACCCAGGGTTTTCGATTTCAGTGTGTAGTTTCACTTTAACTACCGGAAATATTTATTTCATGTTTTTTTGCCGTTTCCACCGACGAGGTATATGATGACGTGTGTGGGAACAGATTTCCGTTACGCGATCCCAAAAAAAAATCGAAATTTTATGTTTTTAGTAATGGCAGAAATTCTGTCTAGAAAATACAACAAAATAACGAACCTGCTTATTTCGTTACTAACCTTTGATTTATCGGAAACGGTATTATCGATTTAAATGGGGGTTTGTTTTAAAATTGGTTCCAATGAGAATGAACTCTGAGTATAGCCTTGTAAGGTTGATGGCTCATTTTATTGATTTTATTAATTATAAAGTTAAGTAGATTACAGTGATATAAGTATCAATTGATATATGCAAAGAGTGATTTTTTTATAGCTTTTTTCTCTTTGGCAACCCTCATGTCTTGTGTCACTGTCAAACATCTTCAGTTTGGTCTATAATTTAACCACGAATAGTCTTACAAATGAACAACGCTTGCAAATTATTGAACTTTATTATCAAGATGCGTGCTCTGTTAAGAATATGATCAGAATATGATATGAATAATTTTGCGGAACGATTTAAGTGTGAACCCTTTCAAAATACTGCAGGTGCAATAACTGATGCCAAACGACCTACCACGGCGCCGTTTTTTTGGTGATTGAGGTCTTGAAAAGTGGCCGAAGATCCACTTTTTTTATCGAAAAATTGTGTTCAGCGTCGAAGCTCATTTCCAGTTGAATGGATACGTGAAAAAGCGGGCAATATTTGCATGAAATATATCGAAATTATATCGACCGTACTATCGATTCAAATAAAGGTTCCATGCATTTTTCTAAATTTTATGTGGGTTACCTTAAAAAACCACCATATCTATACTACCATGAAACTGTACAAAAGTCTAGTCTGTACATTGAAAATGTCATTAAAATAATGACCGAAGGTGATACACGGAATGTTATAGAAAATATTTGGGTAATTTTTGAAATTTGGATAGCCTAAAGCAACCGCGACCGTCGGACCGTCCGTCGGTAAATACTGAGGTATTTGCCTTGAGGCAGATTGGTATTGAAAATGATTAAAATCGGATAGTAACCACGCCCCTATATTGGCATTTCTCGAAAATAAAAATACCGTTATTCCACTAACTATAACAGTTAATTTGCTCAAAATTTTATATGCAGGACTGGGTTTGCGAAAGAGGAACGTGGCTGGCTTACCGAATTTGGTATACACTTTGCATTTCAACGCAAAAAGCATAATTTCGAATATAATGAAAATCATGCAAAGATCACGTCCATCTCTCATGCAGCGGTTATTTAAAAAAATTAACAAAATTCGACATTTGAATAACTGTGAAAGGTAAACTGCTAAAATTTGATATACGGTTGGAGGGGATTCACAAGGTGTCGTAATGAGTTACAAGTCATAAAGCCGTAAAATTAAAAAAAAAGAAAAGCAAAATTGCTTAGTTTTAATTAATTATTTCAATGCCATCCAAAACATAACTTTCAAAATCTAAAATTTTATGACCTTATCATTTATGATACATTATGACACCTTGTGAATCACCTAGATATTGGCTAGGGGAATACACAATTTTAGGGAATTGTCGGGAAACCGCCGCCATCTTAGAATCTTACGCGAACTTTTGGCTATGAATAAGAACAGTGTAAGGTGGATCTAAAAACTTCTTTCTGCTGTTCAAAAAAAGGGCTGGAGAAGGTCAGTAGACAGAAAGTTTGGATTCTTCTTTTGATTCTTCGCCAATAAAAAGGCAAAGGATACTCAATCTTAGAAAATTATTAAAGCGATGTTTTATATAATTTAAATTGGCGAGAAAAAAAAACAAGCAGTGGTATAGCGAATTATATCAATTATTTATAGCATGCACTGAAGATATATAGTTGAGCATATTTTTTACTTTATTCCGGTCAAGGTGTCATACCAAATTTAACACATGTTGAATTAAATAAGACTAGAGGAGATTCAAGCAGTTTTTGCGTAAAAATTTAACTATTTATTTAACATTTATGTCATAAGAAATTTAAACATGGATTTAAATAAATGAACTTATTCCCACTTTTTTAGGGATTGACAAAAATTTTAATTTTGCATAGACTCGATTAATATTTATTTTAGGAGGATAAGTTTAAATATTTGTAATTAGTAATAACATTTTCAAATGCATCTATTTTATTCATTCATATGATTCCAAAAAAATGTCCCAGCAAGTCACAGCTTTTATTTAATTCTATTGAATTTTAATTCAATTGAGATGCCTTGAATTTGAATACAAAGCTCTCATTGGCACACAATTTTATTAAGATCTTGAAACAGTAATCACAAATCGAACACATACTGTATAAGTAGTTTCCTTTTTGTTTTTTAAACTACTTCCTCTCCTTCTTAGTTTTCTTACCTTCATGCATAAAACCATCGAACGATCACCGCATTCCTTGACCATTTTAAGGGCGCTGGTCAGGAGGCTATCAGTCTCGGATACATGATTGGCGCTAGTTGCGGCACTGCTTGTTGCCACCAAGGCAAATAAACACACAAACTTGAACATTTTCACACGAAATTTTATTTTCTATTGTCTGGTTGATTTTTTTGTTGTTATTTATTTTTAAATTTTTTTTTTGTTTTTTAACTGCGCACTACACAACACCTCTATCCACCGCCGTTTGACGTAACACTACGTTAATCCTGCTACTTGTCCTGGCAATACACACCTACCCAAAAGTGAATTCGTTTCGGTTGAGCTTTTATTGTTTTCTATTGGCGTCTAAGCGATCAATTGATCGGTCAGAAGGCATCCGGTAAACTGTGACTAGGAGGCGTTTGTGGATCGAGTTTTATTCCCGGTGTACAACTCAATGCGGCTGCGAATGCGCAGTGACAAATACCAACATATGTACATGTGTGACATACAAACACATACGCACGCACACATACATGCATACATATGCACATACATATGCATATTTTTTTTTTTGTACTCATCACAATTTGTTGTTTGGTGTAAGTCAAATGGAATTGCATTCAATTGTAGCGAGTTCAGCGTAATCGCGGTGAGAAAGCCGCCACATGCTTTGGCAACGCTTTTAGTTGTTGTTATTGTTTTTCGCTAGCAAAGTAATTTATTGAAAAACGACGTTTGCGTTGCGGCTCAATAGCTGTAGCGTTTTTTTTTAACATATGCGTCTCTGTATAAGTAGACCAATTGCGATACCCTCGCAACGCCAACCGCCTATCGTCGAACGTCAATCACCCCACCACTCCACCACTGCACCACCAGCTACTGAAAGCGCAACTCCAGGCACCACTGCTTTGCATTGGCGTAGCAAAATCGCGTTAAGAATATAAAACAACTGCGGCCTCTTCTGTAGTAACTGTAAAATTTGCTGTATGCTTTTGCGAGTTTTGTTGTTGTTGTTGTTGTTGTTGTTCTCGTTGTCGTTGTTATTATTAAAACAACTTGGTGGCTCTTTTACCAAAGCCATTACTGGCAATGACATTGCACATTGCCACAACACCTCCACCAATCTCATGTTCACTCAATTTACTCAGGCGATCAAATATCGGTGGAATGAGCGCCAATGTTGTTTTGCTCAGTTCGAGATGACATTTGTAGGTATTTGTTGTTCTTGTTTTTGCATGCGTAACCAGTTATTGTCAACTAAAGTGAGGAGCCACACTTTACTCAGCGTTTGTAGTTAATTTATTTTGATTAGTACTCTTTTTTGAAAGAAAGAGAGAGAGCGTGAGAGTCACGGGAATTGTTTTTAAAAAATGGTTAAACTTTCTGCATTTGCCTTATCGGCGCTGTCACCTATGCACTTACTTACATATATGTTTTTAGTAAATATTACTTTTGGCCAAGGTCAGCATTCAGGAAAAGTTTCTCGGCCATACTGCCGAAACCTGGAAAAAGATATGGGCCAATGTTAAAACCACATTCTAGAATATCAAGGAAAACATTAAAAAAGGCCCGCACCTATGTGTGAGAGCCAGAAATAAAACATCTGTGCGGATTCTGCAAAGAGATTTTAGTAATAATAGTAATAGTATAAATTAGTTAAAGTGGTAGTAGAAATGAATTGAAGTAGTAAAATATATTGGTAGTTAGTAGTAGTAGTAAACTGCAAAACTTATAACTTACCCAAAAATATTTAAATATTTTGAAATTCAAATACCATGATTTTAGTTTCACGCAAGGCGAAAATTTAAATTTTTTTGGACAAAACATATGCAGTGGTACAATGCAAGTAACACCGATTTTGTGCCTGGCGACTACAATCCACCAAATAGCCCAGAGCTACGTCCTATTGAGGAATATTGGTCAATCGTGAAAGCAATATTGAAGAAGTGATCTGGTAAAAGACATTGAAATATTTAAAACAAAGTTGTTGTGGGCATCGCGTAAAGTCGATGATGCACTCGTGCGGTGAAAAGTTCGATCACTTGCATATGGAGCAAATATCGTATCAACTATTATTGTAACATTTTAATTATGTATTATAATTAAAACAAATTTGATTTCAGAGCTTTCTAGTTTTTTCTAGTAGTAATATCTAAGTGTCGCAGGCTTGGCGTTCACCCTTTAGTAGTAGTACTAGTAATTAGTATTAATTACTTGATGGGCTCCGTATTCTCGTTCAGCGTAAGAAATTTTTTCGGAAATACTGGCGCCTGTTTTCGCTGCAAAAATAGCGTATTTGTATACTTTTGTAATAGGAATAATATCGAAATTAGTGCGATTGAGTATATTGATTTATATTTCGCTTATATATATTCCACTGTACGTATCATAAGTTATTTGCATACAACAACGAAGCGAGCTAAAGACAAAGCATTTTCAAAGAGAAGTGAAATATGAGAAAACCCATTCAAACACTCTTAGACTGTGTTAATATGAAATAGTATATAACTTCGTACATATATCCGAATGTAAAACAGATATATATATATATATATAGATATATGATAACCACCGTTTTAGCATGGCTGATATTTGTTAACTAATTTAATTTTATGAACGTATATTTTGATTTGTCTGTAAATAATAGCGAACGTGAGCTCTAAGAACATCCATTAATAATCCAGATCTAGTTTTATAATATAATCAGAGCTTCGTTTTTCATATTTTTTCAATATTTATATTCTCAAACTCTAAATAACATTTTTGAAAAATAAATATAGAGAATAGATTTACCATTCTTTTTAGGGGCAGCAAGTGTTCACAATCAAATATAAGTATGTGTTTTTTTTTTAAATTTTGTTGCAGAGGCTGCCTGCTGCCAAAGTTCAACAAATCGTTAGAAGTGATATGTTGCAAAACTTTAATACTCTCTGGTATTGTGTGTGTGTCTATGTGTGTGTGTGTATGTACGTGGTGCGTTGCGCATGCTCAAAATGCTTTCTAACCGCTGAAGCTGCGCAAAATTCGTAAATGGTAGGCATGCGCAGTCGCGTGTATTGCAATCATAAAGTTTATTGTAATTCATGGTCGCTAAATTGTAAATTGAATAGCATGGACAGGCATTAACTGACTGCATACACATGTAGTATTTGTTAATACTGGCACTACACATAAGCACAGTAGAAACTTTTTAATGCGAACGCACAAGCTTGTCAAAGTTTAACTGCTGAACAAAATGGGGGTTTCAATATGCTCTTTTCGAGGAACAATACAATGTCAATTAAACTAGTTTGGGGAAATAGAGAGGGAATTTTACTTATAAATACAAATAATTTAGGAAAACTTATCATCCCACGACGCAGGTACCTTTCTGCCCTCCATAGTCATTCTCTAGTTGGCCCTATTTGCTTGGGTCTGAATATAAATGTAACGCGATGTTAGATCCAACAGAATTTATATGAATAGTACCGGAAATATTCTCATAGCTCCTGTTATGCAAACGCTGGCCAGCATTTGTACCTTGCTGAGCGCTGTGATGACTTCTTGTTCTTTGGTTCTGCCTAGCCAGTCATTGGCCCCATAGGTATCCATGGGTCCTACAAAAACCATATAGATTGATCTCAATATATTCGGGAATCAGCCCCTGCCATGGATCAGCATGCATATTTTCCTATTTCTGTAACTGTAAGTGGTTTTTGGTCTAGTCTCAATGCTAGAAATTAAAAACCCGGACACACTTCGAAATTTATGATTCATTCTGAATTTAGGAGCAAATTGCGAGGAAACTAAGTAATTTCGCCTTGTAAAATCTGTCAATAAATTAAGATGATATGAGTTATTTTTGCAGTAAAACTTCTTTAGCAGAGGCGAAGTCAGAACGTGACGTTTATATGAGAAAAAGAACAATCATACATACTGCTAATAATTACTATTACTATTACTAACTACTACTACAATTACTGTTACAATCACTATGGCTACAACTGCTACTAATTACTACCACTATTTTTACAAATGCTACAATTTATTACTGTCACAATTTTTTTTTTACTACTTTCTACTACTATTTTTAGTAATTTCTACTACTATTTTTACTAGTGCTACTCCTACTATTTTTACTAATACCTCTACTAATTACTAATACTATTTTTTCCTAATTTCTACTACAATATTTACTAATTTCTACTACTATATTTACTAATTTATACTGCTATTTTTATTTATTTCTACTATTATTTTTACAATTTTTTTTACTAATTTGTGTTACTATTTTCATTCATGGTCTTTCATATTTTACTCTGGCTCGCGCAATTAGGTGCAGGCGTGATTTTGTTTTCCGAAACCAAAATCAGTCGGGAACAAATCAGTGTCGGCACTAAATTTTATGTATAATAATCGAAAAATTTCTTCTCCCATAGCCTGGACGATGCATTTTGGAATATTTGCATCTAAAGACCCGAATCTTTGTACCCGAGTAGCAAAAGAAAACTAGGTAGGATAACAAAATGCATGCAAAACAACTACACTAACTCGGAAAAATATGCGAGTTGAGCCAACTCGGTAAAATGATATCCGACCTGAGATGTAGTGTTGGGAAGTGAAAAAACTGCGCCTAAGGAAATACATGGGAGATTTTAGTGTAAGACCAAATTCGTTTTTATTTGCATAGTATTATTAAAAAAAATAACTGCGTCACGGTAAAATTTGTTTGCCCACTATTTTCTGTTTATAAATATCACTAAACAAAGCGCATGTTTCATGAAAGATCAGACAGGGTTGCTTTTTTATCCAAGAGGGAGCGTTCTTTTGCGTCGATTACAATAAAACGGGCCCGAAGCCAACTTTCGCCTGACTTTTATAGCCTCCAGAAACTTTATCTCATGATTGTAGATTTAAATGAAGATTTTATAACTAAATTTTAGTAGATTAGCATGTATACAATCTTTCATATTTTTCATTTGATCAAAAAATGAAGCAACCCTGTGGCTGCAGAGCTGTCAAGATAAATTAGGAATGTGTAGACAAAAATTTCGCTTTTCAAATATTTTAAATATTTTATATTACTACTTTATTTTAAAAGTTTGAAAGAATTTCTGTCCATATACTCTATCTTATTTTTATGGTCTCACGATTCGACTCGTTCAATTTAAAGATTTAGCACTGTATACATACTACGTAATTCTTGACATTCAGACAACTATAATAAGTACTGTATAATTGAAGGCGTGTGTGGCAATAAAATTAGAGTAAAGTAGAAAACTATCTCGTTTGAAGCTAGTTGGCGGTGATAGAAAGAAAAAGTTTCACTTTATGTTTTTGCACTGCCATTTTAACCAATCGCGGCTACCTGCCCGGTCCACGCACTCTCATCCGGCCGCGTTAAATGCTCGCAGCTTTTTTATTGCGTCGACTCTAACATTTTCGATTTGTTAATGTTGTCAACGTCGCGTCTGTACGCGTTAATTTTATTTGCTACTTTTGTTTGCTTTAATTTGTTTTCTTGCCACCACTTTTACTGGCAATAATAAAATTGTTGAAATTAGTAGCTGTTACATCTCTTACAAATGTAAATTGTACATTGTACATACGTTGTGCATTTGTTGTTAGAAGAAAGTGTACGCTGGTCATTTGCAAAGTTTAAATATTGCATTGCATTGCATTGCACATGAAAATTCGAATACATCTTCTGTGCGCATGTGTGCGTAAATATATACATATGTAGATATGTGTGAGTTTGCATAATTGCAGCTACTTATTTACAGCTTCATGCAATAGCCCATCTCGGCACTCCACTAGGTATAATTCCAGTTACTCTGGAGCGTAAACGTTTCTAATGTCATTATTTACCATTTGAATATTTGCCGTATAGCATTGTTAGAAAAATAAGAAAAAATTAGCAATAACGTGCAAAATTACGTTGATATATAAAACCTCTGCACTTATGTATTGTATGTGTGTATCTAAGCCTAATGATATTTTGTTACTAAGTTATTAAAAAGTGAAAAGCCATATCAGTAATAAGAGGCTTGCTTTAATGGGACGTTAGATAAAGTAAAGTAAATAAGTAGCAGAAATGGAAAGTGTTGTTGTTGTTGTTATGGAATTTGTTTACATAAATGATCATCCGGCCTAGCTGAGTATGTAGCGTGTGTGTGCTTTATTCGAAGTGCCTCGGTTTTTAATCTCCACCGGGGCAAATAACAGCGAAAAATTATAGGAAAAGTTTTTTTTTCTAATAGGCGTCTTCACTACATAGACATTCAATGGCAAACTGAAAAAAACTCTTCACTAAAATCATCGGGCGGGCGTATATCCAAAAGGCCCTCAATTTATGTTACACGATTAAGAAGCTCAACTCAAATCGTATGAGAAGTTCGGCCTAACTTCGGGCTAAATGATGTAAACGCCAAATCATTGAGATAAAAGTTCTTTAGCGCCATGAGAGCGAAGGTCGCATAACGAAGGTCGGACCGATATAGCGTAACGAAGTCACCACATGCCACTTAATAATAGTAATAAAAACTTGGCGCTTTTACCATAACTTCATGTTTGGCCGAACTTCTCCTATGATTTTGTAAAAACAAATTGAGGAACCTACAGTTGTACATCGACTCTGAACAGCAGGTAATTTTCCTAAGGGGTTTTTACACCACAGAAATACACTCGGCGGTTTGAGAAAATTTTATTTTTTTAATTTTTGATGTTACATTCCTTACTATGTACTACTACTATCACTGCGCCAATTTTTTTTACTGATTTCTACTACTATTTTTTTTACTAATTTTTACTACTATTTATGCTACTAATAATTTTTTCTAAGATTTTTACTAATGCTATAAATAATTATTACTACTATTTTTACTAGTTTCTACTCCCACTTTTTAATGCCACTACGAATTACCCCTACTATTTTTTACTCCTATTTTTACTACTCCTTTTTCTTATTACTTTTCTAGTTTTACTACATTCTACTACTATTTTTATTATCGCCACTACTAATTTCAACTACCATTTTTGCCAATGCTTCTACTAATATTGTTACTAACGCAAAAACTAATTACAACTAATGTTTTTACTAGTTTCTACTACTTATTTTACCTATTTCTACTCCTATTTTTTAATGTCACTACTAATTCCTACTTCTATTTTACTACTATTTTTTCTAATGCTACTTCTTATTACTTTTACTACATTCTACTACTATTTTTATTATTGCCACTAATAATTTCTATTACTATTTCTACTGATTTCTACTACTATTTTTTACTAATTACTACTATTATTTTAACTAACGACAGTACGAAGTATTTCTAACCACTATTGCTACGACTATTAATACCACAAATATTACTTCTCCTGCTTACTAATAATGACTATCACGCCCATATTTTACTCTTTATATTTTTTAAGAAGTCGGCGTAAAAGTTTTGCTTCTGTCTCATGCTCTTAAGTGCACGAGCAGTTTTTATTATATTACGAAGCTTTTAGACGTTTAGTTTATAAAAATAATTTTCTTTTATATTTTATGGCTATACTAACCATCGAAGTCATTTGAGGTCACTTATTTTCCGAATTTTTCTAATTTGACATTTAAATCTGATAGTCAGGCGTCATTCAAGGTTTTGAAGTCTTTAATCCTCCGTCCTAATTTGGTCGAGTAGTGCCTCATATCTCTCTGAACTGCCTCTGAATGCTTTCATATTGATATGGGGTTGGTGAAGGGTCATTGCGAAAATTGCTGAGCTGGATTAGCAGGGCACCGTTAATGTTTCGAATCATCCTACCACATTCTACTCAGCTGACTATCATCAATCCCAATGGATCCCTCTTATATGCATAATTGAGATACGTAAGGGGCTACCACATCAACCAAAGCTCATTTTATAGTTTAAAGCAGATATGTACCGATCACATAAAACATGAAATATCTTTCGCTCTTTACAAAAAAAAATATTCTATAACAGTTTGACAGGGATGACAAGTTGGATCTCTAACCTGAGAAATCCTGTTTGCGTTTTATTCGCGAACATAAGATTTCAATAAATTGAATTGCACGATCTTGTTTGGAGAGCCTGGAAATCGTTGCGTCTAAGTTATTTCATGTTTACATTGTCTCCATAAAATGAGTGTGCAAACAGTTTTTCACGTAACACAGTGTGAAAGTTTTTTTTCAAGATGAACAAACTGTCTCGGTTATTGTTGCCAAAGGCGTAGCAAAGGGAAGAGGTTGGGGGTAGAATTCCCCATTGCATTTTGGTAATGCAAATTAGTATACTTGTAACAAACTAAGTAGTTATCACTTTAAAATAGTCAGTTACGGCCGAAATATATTAGACATTTTAAAAGCAATGCAGGATAATTATAAAAGGTTGTCAATTCCAATGCAGAATGCCGTAATAGAATCAAAAGAGGGCCGAAAATTTTTAATGTGTATCTAAATTCTTGTTTTCCAATGTTTTTCGTTATTTCAGAAGAGAGGTTGAAAGAAGTACTATTATGTAATTTTTACAGGTTTTCTGCGTTGATTTTTTTGTAAAACAAAGTTTACAATTTTCTTAACGTTTAATTGTGCCAGGATTGCGACGCGCTACTTGACTACATACATTCAGCAGCTACTTGATAATCAAAAACATTTTTAATTCCGCTATGTACAGAAAAATATATGTGGCGGCTTGTGAGATATCTGAATGATTATGAATTTCAGTCGGGGTTAGTGCACTGTAACAACCTTCTACGGTTTGTTGAAGACTTCGAACGTGGATTATTTTTCTTATTTTTTAATGTAAGCTGCAAAAGCAACAGCATCTGTAAAATTTGTAAACTTTTCAAGAAGGCATTTGCCCAAATCACCAAATTATTTTGCCCAACCGACTTTTTAACAATAAGGCATATCTTTGATTTAACCTTATCAAACTATAAGCGAAAATTATAGAAATCAAACAATTACCATCCCCACCGATATTAGAGGGAAAATACGTAAATAGTAAAACGACGTAGTAAATTGAAATCATTTTATTTTATTTAAATAAAAATAAGTCGTATAAGTTAGCATTCAAATGCATACAAATAATTTTAGAGACCGAAAAATACGATTTTCCCAGCGAAGTTAAAATCATCGCTTAATATCGAAAAAATATGTTTCGTTCAAAAAAAATAAATACGTGTCTGATCATTTTGATGAAGAAACAGCATATTCGAGATTCATGGAAAAAGAAAAACATAACCCGAAAGGACCGGTTGTCTTATAATGGAAAGGCTCTATGGAAATCTTACCTTATTTTTATTGTGATAATTTTTTTTTTTTCAATTCATTGCATAATCGTTATTTTGTGATTTTTATTTTTACGATCAAAAATAGTAATGTGTTATGATCGAAAAAAAATATCACAAAATATGGGTCAGATCTGATCGAAAATTTTGAATCCAAGAATAACGATTATTATTGGTAAAAAAAAAATGGAAATATATCGATTAAATGCCTAGCTCCACAAAAAAGGCATCTTTTGAGCAGACCATGTTTAATATAAGTTTTTAGCGTCTTTGGATCCAAATCTGAGGCCACTTTGGCGCAATCCCTTTAAGGTTTTCATAACCTCAAAAAGAAAGGCAAAAAAAATTTTTTTTTTTGGAGCTGTGATATGATCGGAAATACTTAAATCCAAGAACAATGATTACTTTTGATCGGAAAAATAAAAATTAAAAAATAACGGCCAAAGTTGATCGGAAAAATAAAAATTAAAAAACAACGATCATTTTTGATCAAATGAAAAAAAATCCTAAAATATTATTATTTTTTAACGAAAAAAAATTCATCAAATTCCTTAAATAAAATGCATTCAAAATAAATGAACATCGCTACTTTGGCTGCTTTTTTTGGATGACACTCATTTTCTCATATACCAGGATTTCATATTTAGAGAAAACGCTGAAGGAATGAGGAAGGAGTGTTTCGTACTGTACGTTGTTTATATTGTTGCTGAATTTAAAATCCATGATTTGTTGCTATGCGATAAAGTAGTTAGAGGGTTTCTAAATATAGACGCACGTACACAGAGTGTAACAGTAAAGCCATAGGTAAATGAATTATACCACCTTTTTACATAAACTAAATATGTACGTCAATAAGCCAAAAACATTTGCAAATATTAGGTGTTACTCACGCAAGCGCGGTAAGTTTACATATGTATGTAATGTGTCCGTCGAACGTAACACAAAATAATGCAAAAACAAATTTCCATTTAAGTTCGTAGTATTTATGATATGTGTACCTGCAAATATTTGCAAGTAAATGCACTTGGCATTCGCGATACAAGAAATATCGCTGAGTGAGGGTAACGCTACGCAAAACTTCCAGCCATAGAAAGTGCAGGCTAATATGAATGTAAAAAAAAAAATCATGACACAGTTTTTGCTCATACATATAAAATGGTTAAAACAGACTGTGATTAAAAGATAATAATAATTTACAATTTTTTTTTATTTATATCCGTGTAACAAGCGACGTTGTAATAAAAATACACAAATAACTATTTACTTGATTCCAACATTTTATTGTGTCTAGAAGTTAAGAGAGATACAAAGTCTAAATCAAGGCGATTTTATAGAAGGTGGTGTCAAAAGTTGATTGATTTTTTTATAACTATAGTTCATACTGTAACAAAAACTATGTAAGTTAATGTTTAAAATTTTGTACACAATTTATAAAAAATTAAATACAATTTTTTAATTTTTTAAAAAGATGTTCAGACACTACCGTTGACTTTTTAAATCTTTTTTATTGGCGTTGAAAATTTTTTTTATTAAAGCTAAATAAGCGTTAAAACTCGAAACTCGAAAAATTTCTAAAAACTCTTCAAAGAAATCTAAAAATTTTAATAAAAGTTTGTGGAGTTTTCATAATTTTTTTTTTGTTAAGATTGAAACATTAATTTACAGGTTATTTGTTATAGTATGTACTATGTTTGTACATAAGATTAACAAAAAAAAGAAAGAATCATAAAATGCCCTGCTAATATTGTAAAAACGTCACAATTCGACCGCATTTTCTGTTGTTGTTGTTGTTTTTGTTATGAAAGCATAAGACATCTCCATTAACTTATGGGTAATATTGATAAAGTGACAGCACTTGGCCGGGACTAAATCCGCTCGGCACTGTATGTTTTTTTGTTTTCTATTCTCTCAATTTGCACTACAAATTCACTTTGACAATTGTCAGACCAAAAACCAATAACAAAATAGATGTAAGTTTTGTGAATGAATTCGCGCTGTTGCTATTGGCACCGCCTTGCTGAATGCGCCTTGGTCTAAACCTTACTACCAGTTTGATCGATGAAAAGTTTACGACAACTTTGAAAACGTGTGGTTACACTGACCATGGTTCAATAATGAAAAAGTTTTGTAAATAAGCAACTCTCTCACTCCCACTGGCAAAATCGGCCTTATTCCATTTATTTTAGCAATCGCAGCTTTAGTTTTCATATTCCTGATTTTACGAGCGAGCAATGTTTTCTATGTGCAACAAATCATCTATTGTGTTTCGTATAGGTTTATGCAAACATTTTCTCAAATATTCAAACAACGAGGAGCAAAAAAATAGTTGAGCCACTTTCTACGGAAGTGAGGTTAACACTAATGCAAGAATTTGCTTCAAAAATTTATAAAGTACTGATTTTAAAGAACATATTTTATTAAAAATGGGTAAGGTTTTCATATTTACGTCGACGTTAGACTAAACTAAATAAAAATTGTCCGCTTTTTTCATGTTAAGATGATGTGACTTAGGTTACTTTTTAAATACCTAATTTCCTTGTCTAAATTCGAAAAAAAAAATATCAATATAAATATTAAACTATTTTTTAAAATAAAGGAAGAAGTTGCTGCTGTGTTTGAACAGCTCAATATTCAAAGTCAAAGTTCAAATATGTTCAACTAAATCAAACGAAAAATTACTTCGAAGAATCATAATCTATTTTCGAAACTGTAAATATTTCTCCGAATTAGGTATCTTAATGAACATGAAATGCAAAATTATTAAAAAAAAAAAAAATGAAAACACGTTAATATAAACACATTTTTTTTTAAATTGAAACGTGGAAATCCATCCCACTGTGAGTGTGATAATTTAAGTTCGATGACGTCACCGGTTATAGTAACCCTATATTCTGTAAACCTTGAGTTTGCCCTATAGAGAGCAAATATATTTTCCGCTTTCTATATATTTTTTTTGGCTGAATAGTTTCAGCTTAAACTTCCTGACTATTGTTTTTTCATTGTCACACTTTGTTCACAAGAAGCGTACATATAAAAATAAACAGTAATTCTATTCTACTATGCGCAAAAATATATTTAAAAGTTTTTTTTTTGGAAATATTTCATAGTCAATACTAAATTTTTGCCTTGTCAACATTTGGGAACAAAATTTAATTTTCAATGCATTGCCTAACTTTAGACACACAACAGCTTTACTTTTTCATGGATGATATCGATTTCGGCATCGATGTTATAACAGTTGGTGATTGTCCAAAAAGTGTGGAAATAGCGCCCTGAATTAGAAAAGAAATACGCGAGCCAGAACTATAACTTCTTTGTGGTAATAAAAATTAATTAAATTATTCGTAGCAATTAGTAGTAGCATTAGTAAAAATAGTGGTAGAAATTATTAGTAGGCACAATTTAGAAAGTAGTGAAAATATTGGTACACATTAGTACAAATAGTGAAAGAAATTAGTAAAAATAGTGGTAGAAGTTAAAAGTAGCATTAATAAAAATAGTGGTAGAAATTAGTAAAAATTGTGGTAGAAATTATTCGTACTACTAGTAAAAATAGTGAAAGAAATTAGTAAAACTATTTTTACTGTTTAGAAAGTACTGATAACAGTGGAAGAATTTAGTAAAAATAGTGGTAGAAGATAGTAAGATAGTGGTAGAAATTTATAGTAGAATTAAAAAAATAGAGTCAGAAATTAGTAAAAACAGTGGAAGAATTTAGTAAAAATAGTGGTAGAATTTAGTAAATATAGTGGTTGAAATTATTAGTACAATTAGTCAAAATAGTGGTAGAAATTAGTAAAAGTAGTGGTAGAAGATAGTAAGATAGTAGTAGAAATTTCAAAAAATAGTGGTAGTAAGTAGTAACCGATTCTGACGCGACTTTCGTTACGCGATGTAAAAAATCACTGCCTCTGAAGAAATTTTCCTTCAAAAATGTATTATCGCTCCCATCTCCACCAAATTGCACCGAGCTCAAATTAGGACAGAAAAGTAGAATACGTCATTTGTTTTGACGATGGAAGCAAGGTTAATTACTGACGTACAAAGTTGAACGGCATCTTACCTATCAGTTGTAACATTTTCGCATTTTAAAGTCTCCGTTTTTTTTTTGGAAACAGAATTCAGTACTCTTTTAACGTGGGAATTATCGCCTTTGAACACCCCCAAAAGATTTATTGCTCATAATTAGCTAAAAGCAGAGCAAAAATATCAAATTTCACACACTTCACTAATCGAGTAACATACACTACATGTGTATTTGTGTTTTCACTGATTCCCGGCTGTTCACTTTGGTGTTAATCGGCAAACATTGGCCGACGCCACACCTCATTATTATTTTCGTCAGTGAGTCAAAAGTGAAAATATCGAATTCCGAAATGTAAAGCAAATAAAATGAAATTGTTCAAAGCATTCATTCAAAACTTTTCTCACCACAACTACAACACCGAAATTAAAATTATCACTCAGTAAATTCCCATACCAAATGACCAAACGACCACACGACATATTTTGCCAATACTTCTTCTAGTTATTTATTCGCTGTCGCTTTTTAACGTCTAGGTATAAAACAAATATTGCAAATATTTATTATGTTGTACATATTTACTTACTCGCAGATGAGAGTTACTTCATTTGCTTAGCGTCTTGTAAATTTTATTTCGTATAATTTGTTTCTGTAGGCATAGGCTACTGTTTTTAAAATATAGTATATATTATATGTATATGTGGAAGTACAGACAGTGCTTCCCATAACTATGCGGCAGGTACTTATTGACAAGTTTCAACACATAGTTCATAAGAGTCGCTTAAATGCAAGCTTGAAGTTTCAATCAATTCAACAAACTTTCACAATTCAATGTTTTTAATTAGAAGTTTTAGAAGATTTTTTGTATGCACTTTTATAGCCCATTGATTTAATAAAGTAGGTGGTAGATTTATCGCGCAAGAACTTGAGCGAGGGCGCTCCACTCCCCTGATTCGGAGTGACACCAGGCCATCTCAGGGAGTAACGGTGGTCTTGCTACGGAAAGGGGCGTTAACGTGGTAGACGTTAGATTTCCCCACTTTATTATTTCGACCACTGAGCTTGAGCAGCTGGTCGTACGAACAAGATGATTACGAACCAAATTTTAAATTAGGAAAAGTTGGGCCCAGTCTGGAAGCCTTACCGTCCCGTTGACGCATTCGAGTCTGGCTTCCTTGGGAACCCTTTATCCCGAAGGAGATGGTGGATATGACCCGCTATTGCAAGCTCAACCTTCCAAGGTACTCTGTAATGAGAAGTCCAAGGGGCCCCATCGGCAAGTAGTGCTACTGCTGAACGCGAAGTCTCTTTGTCATCTTGCTGAGGTGATGGGAGACATAACATATGACTTCGAGAAGGCAGTGCTAAGATTCTACCAAACCAATGAGATGCCAGTGGAGATGATCCGTACCTCTGGTTATGGGCGATGAGGAGGAGGGCGAGGAAGGACAATAAGGAGAATTTCATGAGCATGGAAGTAGACTCCTTAGTATCAGGCAGGACAGATGGGGCGCCTTCGAGAAAGGGATCCCTCTTCATTGTTGGACCGCTGTGTGGAACGGCGGAAGAGGAGAGGCTCCATGGTTAAATAGTCATCAGGTGTCTGGTATTGGGACGAAGAAGTATAAGCTGATTGTGCAAGCGGACTTAGGTAAACCGAGATCCTGCATGCATTTGATTATATACTGAGCAAAGGTCTGGTTGTGTGCAATAGGGACAATGGTCCAACATTTATCACAGCCATCAGGAAGGAGGTTCTAGATCTCACTCTGGCCACACCGGAACTGGTACAGCAGATCTCGGACTGGAGGTATCTAGACAAGTACTCCGTTTCGGACCATCGAAGCATACAGTTCTATTATAACGTTGCTTCTAAAAAGCGGGCCTTCTTTAGGATCTTAGTTGGGCCTTACAGCTGCAAACTGCAGGAAATCCTACTGGAGGCTCTCACTAAGGGCACAAGCTTATCGGAGGGCACAAGACACACTAGTTAATTGATTCACCACAGCTTGCAAAAGCGCGCTGGAGCACCCTTGCCCGCTGAAAGGGGTAAAGGAAAATCTGACTAGTGGAATGAGGGCGTTTCTGAGTTTAGTGGGTCTGGTAGACGTCTATTTATCAGGACCAGGAGAAGTGGACTGCATTTACAAAGCTAAGATCAGGAATGCCAAGTGGAACTCATGGAGAATCTTCTACGAAACAATGGAGGGATGCCATGATACCTCTAGATTCAGGTGAATTCTCTCCGGGAATCCCGTTCGCCTAAGGGCAGGGTGGTGTACTGCTGGCTTGGATCGATTTTTACAGGCTGTTCATGGAAAGACCTGCATTCCTGAGGACTGGAAGAGGGTTAAGCTAGTATTTATATAGAAGACTGGTAAAAGCTAATACACTAAGCCTAAGGACTTCAGGCGAATCAGTATTGCGTCGGTCAAGGTGCTGATTGATCTGCACATAAGAAATGGGATTCTGCGTGAAAGATTATTGCTTTCACAGCATGCTTGTTGTAAGGGGAGATCGGTGGAACTACCCCACACACCCTCGTAATTCCGTTCTCGACATCGAGATAAACTTTAGCAGCGTTTTACCCGGGGCTATAGTAGAGCCTCCTGAGTGCCGAAATAATCTACCATCTGCTCAACGGCAGATGGTGCCATTGCGCAGTGTGTGGCCGTGCCTTAAGTCAGAGAAGAGTGAGCAGGGGCATACCCTGAGGTGGGGTTTCCCTCACTGCTACTTTAGGTTGTTGTAGTCAACGACTTGTTGTTAAGACTGGAGAGAAAGTGCTTCCAAGTTGTTGCGCACGCAAAGGCTTACACTTTTTTTTTAGCGATTAGAGCTAGATATGTGTATATATATTTTTAAGTTGATGCTTAAATCATCTTGGCCATCAGAAGGTATATTTATATGAATAAGCATTAACAGAATCACGCATAACTTTTACATGCATTTAATCTAAGGTCGTATGACATGATAGCATAAGCCGACGGTTGAGTGATACAATCAGATTTGGTTAATGCTTATACTAGCGAAATTCATCTAAACATTTCTCTCCTAATTCGACTTACTTATGCTACCGCCTTCCATACGACTGAAAATACAGTCTCATGAGTGAACTTTTCGGCAACTTTTTATAATTTCAACAGTCTAATTTAATTCATTGCTATTTTCACTTACTCTCACTCTCATTGTTTTGCATGAAAACAATTTATTTTTAAATGTCATTAGTAGGCAGCCACCATCCTCAGAAACTTTTGTGTTCCTCACTGAACAAATGCAGGGCTCACCAAACACATTTCTCTAGCCCAGCACGTGCTTCGCATAAAAAGGTGAAATTTTATGTTTTTATAATCATATACTGATACTGCTTGTACCAAGCATATGTATAAATAGATAACCGAACATCTTGGTATTATTACAAGTTTATGTTGCCATATGTTTGGATACATAAGAAAGCTTTGTTTAATAGCCGATTGCAAACCAAAATTTACATGCAACGCATTTCAATGAAGTGCCAGTTGAAGTTTGAAGTTTGGTGACGCTGCTGTTTCTAACAAAAAGTATGTAGGTATGCTCTGAGGCAAATTTGAGTCAGAGTGCTTATCTGATTAAATAAAAGTAAATACCTAGGAATAATATTACCCCGTCTCCGAGCGATCTGTTACGGAACTAGTTTGTTTTGACTTAGTGCTAAAACGAGATCAATTCCAACTGATGTTATTACCTCGATTCGTCTGGTTGACTAGTCTTTATTTGATTTTAGTGAGCTAAGTATCGGATTTAATTACAAAATTGTATTTGCTTAGTTCGTACATTTTCTATAAGTTCATTTTAGTTTGTTGCTTTTAAATATTTTAAATGCATACAACTTGTATTCATAGGTCAAACTTCAACACTGAGAGCTTATTATGTATTATATGTATATGTATTTAAAAATTTGTGCAACTTTTTCTATGTCCATACTAAGCATGTCGATCCTGCGATCCCGTTGTTTTTTGTTGAAAGTCACCGGAAAGTCCTTGTCTACTAGTTCCGAGATTTTCGGTACCTTACATAGTTAAAACTTTTTTTTGTTTTTTTTTTCAAGATAAAACCTAGGAAATATTGTCGTGCTACCCCAGATAATAAAAAAGAAAACGTAAATATTGAACCAATACCCAAAATTTTCCTCTTTTCTATCTTCGTCCCTATTGGATAAAAGCTAGTAGAGTTGCTTTTCACAAGCTTAAAAAAATCAAAATCATTCGCCACGAACAGGATCAGGTGGTAATCACTTGATTCTAGGTCCGAACTATAAGGTGGCTGCATACGAACGAATTTCGCAACCAAGCCCCCGGAGCCTCTGGTGAGTCACCAGTAACAATTTCGTTAAAGTTACTAGACCGACCAGTTTCGAATTTATATATTTTGAAAAAACTCGTAGAACCCATCGATCCAATGATTACTTAATATTTGCGATACAGCCATGCCATTCACGCCAATTCCATCGGCAATCATTTCTTGTGCCAATCGAGGACTTTGCACTTTCCAAGAGCCATATCATTGGAAGATTTTGGTCGGCTCTTTCGAGGCTTATTCTCTATAAAAAAAATGCCTCGTTTGGAATATTTTGAATCTCTTGGAAATGGTCTGCAGAGACGGTGCAATCTTCACTTCAGTCTACGCAGAAACAAAAGGTGAAAACAAAGCGAATTTCTGCTTGCGCTGTTGGTGGAAATTTGTTTGATCCATCCGCAGCTATTTTGCGTTTCCTCGCCTCTATTTTAACCGATTGTTTTAAAATATAGAAAGATGTTTCGTAAAACAATTTAAGCGAACGTTTGAATGATTTCAGGGTTGGGGAATCGAACTTCCATGAGTACATAAAAAAATAATGGTCGTTCCGATGATTTTTCTATTTGGGTGCGTTATTTGTAACGTATAGGAGGATTATGTCAAAGTGGAGTATTTGAAGAACAATATTCTATATTTTAGTTGTAAAGCTATAAACCTTTATGTTTGTTACTGTTATCTAAACCATGTGGCTAAACCCAAAATCTCTTTAAAAATCATAGGAAATGAAGTAAACAATTGTTCATACTTAGAAATTTATGAAAGTTTATTTCGTAAAAAATTGCGACTTATCCCCTAATTTTAGAGCTGCTTTCTTACTTTTAACATTTTGAAGCATTAAAACATTAGCAATCGCTTTGGACATTGTTGGCTTTTTAGCTTTCCAAACAGAAACTCATTGTTGATTTATGAAAAAAAAATCAGGGCAAAAAATAGAACTATTCGATAACAGAATTAATAATCAAATTTTGCATACATTTTATCAGTTTTCAAATAACACCACTCATCTGACTGCATCAGCAGTTTTGAGATTTCAGAATTGGAACTTCATATCGCAAGAGACACCTCTGAGTTTCATGAAGAGGTCTCTGCATATATCCTACTTGTATGAAAAATATGAAAGTTTCTGTGTTTGTGAGAGAGTGTGTGGGTGAGTGGGTGCGTTCATTTAAAAAAAGAAATTACATTTTTCAATATAGTGCCAAAATAAAAGTTTTAAGAAAACTTAGTTTTAAAAATAATTTTGCTGAGGGTTGCCACCTGTTTAAAAAATTAATCAAATTTATAATAAGTTAAATCAAATCCAATTGATATGGTATGCCAGGCGCAATGAACCTTCGTTTTCCAAATAATTTTAAAGAAGGCTGCCACCTATTTATATGAAAAATTAGTTGAATCAAAAAATAAACGACATTTTACAATATGAGTGTCAGACTACGAATTTAAAAAATGCGTAATTTCAGAAATAGTTTTGGAGAGGGTTGCCACCTGTTCAAAAATTACTTAAAATTAAAATATGTTGAATCAAAAATCTCAAACAAAAATGCTTTAAGAAAGCTTTATTTTAAAAATAAAATAAAATTGATTAAAAGAGTAAATGATATTAATTTATTAAGTTAACGGAAATATCACGTAGCGAGATTCAAAGAATATTGGCTTAAAAAAACTTAATTATGAAAATATAAGGAGTATAGCCACGTGTTTAAAAACATGAATTTAGTTTATAAATTTAGTTTAATTACCTGATCTTTTACAATATGAGTGTCAAGCTAAAAATAATATGCGAACACTAAACTTCTAAAATCTTTTTGGAGAGGATTTAAAAAATCAATTAAAATTATAATAAGTTAAATCAATTATTGAAATATGGGTCTCATATGCAGGAGTTTTAAAAGAGTTTTATTTTGAAAATACCTTGAAGATGGTGGCCACTTTCTTCAAAAAGTAAATAAAATAAGATTAATAAGTTAAAAGAAATATACGGCAGGGGATACAAAAAAATAGGCTTAAAAAAGTTTAATCATGAAAATGAGACTTCTTCTGACCATCCTTTGGTTACGTAGGATATTTCTTACAATAAATTAAATTTCACTAAACCCGAACGGCATGGCGAAAATTATAAATTAGGGGTAGATTTTGTTTTACAAACTAAAATAAAATAATAAAAACCTATACTAAAAATTATTACCTTTGGTGAAAGTATTTAATTCCTTTTCAATTACATTCGAATCCAGCGAAGCCGCGGGTAAAATATACTTCTATATAAGAATGACATTTCGAGCAGCTTTGTAAATTCGAAATCAAATACATTATCTGAGCTTTTTGAAAACAACTTATGTTTTTTATTACCATTATTTACTTAGTTATATATGTACGTATGAATGTATTGATTTAAACTAAAGTACTAATGCAAAAACTTAACACACACACATTTTAACTGGCATCAACATTGGATTTAAAATATGTAAATAAATAATTAATTATGTATATAAATAAATAAATATAACTAATTGCTAATTTGCCATTGTCAAGATCTTTGGTCCAGCTGTCGTCGTTTTACACATCTGTTGAACACAAACCAATCGCATTCGCCATCGCCATCGCATTCGCCTTCGCATTCACAGCTCGCCGCCTACATGTTCTTCACCTGTTCTTTGCCGGGCTTCCAACCATTGTACGCCAAATCCATATCACGCCCCCAACCCGAATGACTGCCAGATGAGACGACCACTTCATGGGATTCCTTGCCGTGGCCACTCAGTAGCTTCTTAATGCCAATAATGGAGGCCAATACGAGCGCCAGTTTTGAAACGATTAACGCTTTACCCGCCAGCATGGCTAGCGCGCCATAAGCAATCGGTATGAATGTGCCGCCGAGTAGCAAAGGTATCATTATATAAGCACCTCCGCCTTTCTTGTCTTTCTTCTTGCGCGCCTCGGTAACATTTTCGTCGCTGTGTGGTGTAGTGCCACGCATGTAGGGAAATTTAACCTAAGATAGCATGGAGTTGAAAAATTTTATCGTTTATAGGTTTGTTGGTTTTTTAAGGAACTTAATTTTACCTGCAACGTAAAATTTTGCAAGAGATTAGAAAGTTGACGCGCGATCATGCTGTGCAACACCTGCTCCTTGGCGGCCTCGCCACGTGGCAACACCGCCTCAAGTTCCTTTTCGGTTGTGAAGCTCAACGTATTTGTACCGCCAGTATTCGCAGCATCATCGTCGCTCTTGACAAATTGCACGCCATCGATTAGTTTGAGTACCTTCGAGGTGCGCAACACCCGCTGCAGTCCCGTCAATAGCTTCACCTTCAAACACACCGAAATATTGTCTTGTGCGCATTGCTTGTAGATCCGATAGGCTTGCGATAGTTCACCCCAGAAGGCAGTCGAGCTACTGGCGCCAGAGCTGACCGGCGATTGTGTACTCTCGTCGCTGCTCCCACCATCTTTGGTCTGTGTCGCAATCAATTGTTGTGCCGTCGAACCGGTCGCGGTGCGCGCTGCCACATTACAGAAGTTACACGAAAGGATGGTTAGAGTTGCTAGCAGCCAAAATGAGTGGCCTAACATGCTGGTGTGTATCTTTGAGAGGCCCGATTGGAAGCTTTCGAAATACACATGGAAAATAATTGGATGGAGTATTTACGCGGTGTATCCTTTTTGCGTTGTGTGCGTTTGAAAATTTTTGTTTTGCTCTTTTTTTACGATTGAAATGCCATCACCGCCAGTGTGGCTCTTGCAAATGCAACTGATATGCTCTACAGATTGTGAAACTGTTTTATACTCCACTTAAGGTTTCGCGTGGCATCCACAAATTGCATATTTTCATGTCTATGGCGAAAAGGAAAATTTGTTAATACAAAAGTATTTGGAGTTGTAAGATTTAAAATACTGCTAAATGTTGGTGTATGGTGAAAATATACAAAAAAAAATAAAATAAAATCAAAGGTGCACCGAGCCACGCAAAGTAATTTGTACACTTGGAAAAATTGCTCAATATTGCCATACTAGGCGTTGGATTGACTGAGTGATGTATAAAATGTGGCCAGCTGAAACGAAACGAACGAGCTATGAAGAGTTTGGTAAGGAGCCAAAACTTTTGCTGACATCAATTGTTTTAGATTTATTTTGACCATACCTCTTTTGGGGAATCGGTCCAAGGCGACAGGCGTCATAATGGGGATTGGGCTTCGCAAAGAGAGTGATAGTGTTATATAAAATATGTGATCGGATTGCGTCAAGAGCAATCGAAAAAAAAAACGAAATTAATCCCTGCCTTTATCCAGGTATAGAATTCTAAAATGGGCGAAGTCGATATAGCTGACCAAATTAAGGAGAAAAGCAAATTTGCAAATTTTGTTTGACTTTTTTTGTTTTGGCAATAACTATATAAAATCTGAATGGAATATAGAAAATACGCATAGATACTTGCGTTCCCATATAATAAGATGAACAAGTTCATGAGCTAGGGAACAATTTTCCTGCTCCCCTTGTCAAATTTCTTTTGTATCCAAACCGGTTTCAAGTTTAGTAATTTTTAAATGTAGATCATCGAAGTCTTTGCAAAATACAAATAAGACCCAATTAAAGTAATTCCATGCGAGTTGCACAAAGTCTATCAAGGAAATAAATATCGCTAGTACAACGCTCCGGGTGATATAAGATTCTATAGGTACGAAAATGGGTCAGAATATGTGGATGGAACTACAAATAGGTGTCGCCATCTGAGTTGTGAAAGTCGATTGAGAGCACTGTGCAAAAATAACAATGCTTGCAAAAATATCATATAAAGAAATATTACTTAAAAAATAATTTAACCCCAACACTTAATGGACACAATTTTTTTTACTTTTTGGGAATTTTTTGTTAAAAAAATGGTCTTTACTTTTTCGATAAATGCTATGGATTACTAAATGCTGTGTTGATTTTGTAATGGAAAATTTTGCTTACGAAAAGATTAAAAATAATTATTCGATGTCAATTTGAAAAGAAGATAAGTAAGCTGTTTAGTGCCAGGCAAAACTTTCGTTTCGAGCTAAAACCGGCGAAAAAAGAATTAGAAAGAGCTAAATAATACTTAGTACTAAGTAGCCTTCCGCGACCTGCTAGTCCTCTCTTTGTCGATTTGCTAACATTCAACTACTCCCTGACAAAATAAAAGTATTTTACACAAACAATGTTAACAAAACTTTTGAATCTGGCTGACATTTGTTCGTTTCTTCCTCTTTTTTTAGACCGTTTTTTGCTCTCACGTTCTCTGGCTATTATTACGTCACTATCTACTGCTCTCAGCACTGAAGGCGCAATCTTCTTGTCCCTCAGAGCTTTTGTAACCTAAATTTGTTACATATTTTTTGCTACTGAAATAAAAACCACAAATTTTATAAGTTTAAATGTATGTGGGTATGAACTAATTTTTAAAAACCAAATAAGAATGTACTTATATATTGTAGACCACTATCGAATAATCTAAATCTATTTTACTGTGTCGAAATTTGCATTCTCAAGGATTAGAATTTGCCCTTTGGAACCATTTAATAGCAAAATTTGTCTGATAAGTTGTATTTCATTTTAAAGATATCATCTGACAGCTTAAGCTCCCGATTTATCAATTTCGAAACATCACACAAATACTTAAAAAGTCAAACAGTGATATGGTGCATTAAGAATATATGATTTCGTCTATACATAATTTTGAGACCCAATTTATAATTCTGATTTATAGTAATTTGTACTTCGCCTCTTCGAAAAAGCTATTTTTACTTTAATAGAATTTTATATATCGAGATCGAAAACCGTATCTCCCGCACAAAAATATGTATTATTAGTATGTCCGTAAATATCGATATAACTAAATCAAAGCAGCCATCCCTAATCTCAATAGGAACTCGCAGGGAATTTATTCCCTTCTCCCATTGTTTTAACATGGGTTAATTCTAGTGCACTAAGGATGTAACTTTCATCAGAATTAATCGAAATAGAATCAGGAAAAAATATCGAAAATATCATAGGTATTACCGAAGCTCAAAAAGTTTTAGTCAACACTTGTACAATGAAATTACTTGCGTTATGAATAAATAACCGAATACTACTGCAAATTTCTGGATCTAAAAGTGCTTGACAATTTTAAATGAACAAATAAAGAGCAAAACGGGTTTGAACATTCCTATCGACATTTTCACGCCAAATATTTTCGTTCGACGCTTCAATTGGTTTTGCAATTTGTCTATCACGCGCCATTTCGAAACATTTCATATAGAAATGAAACAGAGAAGAGGACAGTCTGCAGTTTCAGCGTGTAATTTTAGCCCCTTTAGATGTATCCATATGTTATTAACTTTGTTACAATCAATATACAAGCTGCCTTTCTTGAATATTAAAAAACATGTGCATCAATTTTTTAAGTGCATAATACAAAACTGCATTAAAGTATTAGCGCTGAGCAATTTCTGCGCTTGAAGTAATAAGCAGCTGTACATTTTTCTTTTTTTTTCAACTAAATAATTCCAACAACTCGTACATTTAATGCATTTAAAACAACAATAACAACAACAAAAATCACCTGTTGTGTGCGTTACTTTGCTCATAATGGGATCTACAAGTGTAGTTCTTGTTGTTGCTTAGTGCAAATTATTAAAGTTCTAATCTGCTGCACTTTCATGATAGCGAAAAAAATACAGCACGAGTCAAACTAAATATAACAGTAAGTAATAATAGGAAGATGAAAATAAAATACATACAACTTTTGTAGCAGCTTACTTGCTGGCAGAGACTGAGGAATTAAAAAAAAAAACGACAAATTGTAAGCCACAAATTCACTTTGGAGACACACACACATACACAAAGCCATACGTATACGCTAGGCTGGGCCAAAAAGTATCAATCGAAAGAGGCTTAAAAAAGCTAAATTTTCCAAATGTTTTGAAAGAGGGTTGTCACCTGTTTAAAAGCAAAATAAATGACATTCACAATATGAGTGCCGAAATAAAAGTTTTAAGAAAACTTAATTTCAAAAACAATTTTGGAGAGCGTTGCCACCTTTTTAAAAAATTAATCCAAATTATAATAAGTTAAATCAAATCCATTTAATACTATATGCAAGACTCAAGAAATCTTCATTTCCCAAATAATTATAAAGAAGGTAGCCACCTGTTTACATGCAAATTAAGTTAAAAAAAATAACAAATGAGATTTTACAATACGAGTACCAAATTACAAACTTAAAGAATGCGTAATTTCAAAAATAATTTTGGAGAGGGTTGCCACCTTTTTTAAATTAGAATTTCTTAAAATTATAATAAGTTAAATGAAATATTCAAATATGGCTCTCAAACAAAAACATTTTAAGAAAGCTTTATTTTGAAATACTTTTGGAGAGGGTTGCCATCTGCTTAAAGGAGTAAATGAAAATAAATTATTATCAAAGAATGTTGGCTTAAAAAGTTTGATTATGAAAATATAAATGAGGTGTGTTGTCACGTGCTTAGAAACATGAATTTAATTTATCAATTTAGTTAAATTAATCGATATTTTACAATATGAGTGTCAAATCATTTAAAATATCATATGGTAAATCAAATATTTAAATATGGGTCTCTTACGAAGGTGTTGTGGGAAAACTTTATTTTGAAAATACCTTGGAAAAGGTTGCCACCTACTTAAAAAAGTGAATAAAATTAGATTATTAAGTTAAAGGTAATATAGAGCATGGGGTTCAAAGAAAGAAGGCTTGAAAAATTAGTCATGAAAATGAAAATTTCTAAATTAATGCCAACATCGTTTGATTACCTTGGGCAATGCGAGAAAAAAATGTATAAATAAAAACCTAAACTGAAAATAAATTAAAAATTACCTTCGTTACCTTTGCTGAAATTATTTATTGCCAATTCCTTTACATTCGAATCCATAACGTTAAACCGAAGGCCATGCGAGCGAAGCCGGGGGTAAAAGCTAGTTTAAGATAAGATTTCGAACGAAAATTATTAATGTATAACGTGAAGTCGAACGTATGTAGATTTGTTTTTAATATAATGTTTGTTTTCATGATTAGCATCATTACCTTCATTCGGAATATCCCGGGTTCTACCCTCGGGCGGAGGCAAACCTTGGATTATATTTCTGCCATGAGAAAACTTCTAAGAAACATCATATACTATTCGGAGTCGGCGGAATCTGTACATCCCCCAATATGTGGTATGACATCAACTATACGATGTAAGCGTAAAATAAGAATAATTATTATTAATATCTTTAGAACTTAAAATTAATAATTACTAAGCCATTTCGAATATTTTCTCAATCCTATGCCTGATTTTCATTAGGTCTAATTTTGGGTTTAATTTGACATATTTCGATTTGACGTCAATTCAAAATTATAGAGTGCCAGCATGTTCACATTTCATGTCACATTTTGCCATCACAAATTTGGCCTAATTAAAGCCAAGCATGAGCAAGAGCTATCTTACTTCTAAAAAGTCTTTTATTCTCTTCTTCAAACCAGCTTTTGTTGTACTCTGTTGCAAAACTTTTCGATTAATTCCAAGGAAGAATGCAGTGATGATAGTGTAATATTGGAATTTCTTTTAGACCAAAACCAATGCAATATTTTTTTAATACAACCAAAATTACAAAGTACATTCATTTCCATTCTGGGTTCCATAATATGTCTTGATGGATTTTAGTGAAAATTTCTTGATAACTATATCCTAGTGATATTTTTTTAAACTACATAACTTCTACTCAAACACACGAAAAAAATATCGACCCAGCCTAATGCACCGGTCGCTTGTCTGCTTGTGTTCGTTATAATATAAGAATTGTGCATCATCATTTAGACCGCAAATATTTATTAGAGTGCATCTTTGTCGAGTGTTTGCACGAGAGCTCTTCTAAGAGTACAAGTATTTGTACGGGTAGTTATTCTTTACCGCGCTTGTAACTCTTTGCAATGTTCGTTTTTTTTTTTTTTTTTTTTTAGAAATATTTGTCTATATTTGCAGGCTTTGGCCAGATATTTATCTTGGCGTAGCGTGCGCCCGCAATTGAGATTTTTATTTTTTGGCTTAATTTTTGCTTTTGCGATATCGAAAGTACTTTGCGCTTTGAATTTAAATACAAAGTGAAACTTAATAACGGCATTGGAAGCCGTGAACTTGATCACAGATCGAACTTTACTTAAAATTTACAATAAACGAGATTTATTCATATTTCCATCGTTTGGTAGAAAATTAAATGCGTAAAAATTATTTCTCTGCAGTTTTTGAAAGTAAATAAATGTTAACGAATTTTAAGTACAAAATATCTTATGAAATTTGGGAGATGATTGCTTTACCGAAACGGCTGGGCGGATTTTGTACAATTTAAACAATTTTTTAACTTCAAATAGCATATTCGAAATTTTTTAAAGAATATGTACACTTATCAGATTTTTTAAAAGATAAATATAAATCTTGTATATAATAATCTCATGTAACGGCGTTGGCGGCCGAGCCTCTCCGAAACGGCTCCAACGAATTTAGGAAATTTTGTATGTATATACATCTGGTAGGTATGAGAATAAGTAGTAAAGTATGTTAGGCAGAGGGTTGCCACATGTTTCACAAGCTAAATTTAATTAAATTATATAAGTTATATGAAATAATAAAGTATGGGTGTCGTTTTCTAAGGAGAATGTTTGAAGCTATTTATGTTTTAGAGAAGAAAAGCTAGAAAAGTCGAATTTAATTAAAATATACACAAGTTGTATGAAATTTAAAATTTCGGTGCCAAACGGCTCGCTGCGCTGAGGAGAAATTTAATGGGTAGCTATATTTTGGAGGTCATTAATTTAATTAAATGCAAGTTGTATGAGATAGTAAATTATGGGTGCCAAGCGATTCGTTTTGCAGGCGTTAGTTGGTTTTATTTTGGATAGAATTGAGCGTCAAATCATTCGCTTCACTGGGAGAAAATTTATGGGTATACTTTTCAGAGGGTTGCTGCCGTTTTTAAATATATTTAAACGTAATTATACACATGGATATAAAATATTCAAATAGGTCCATACCTATATTTTTGAAAGGGTTACCATCGGTTATTTACGAAAACCCGAAATGCGTTTTCCAGTTACATATAGGCAGGGCCACGTTTTCTAGTTAATTAATAAAATAAATAGTTAAATAAATGAGATACTTTAAGACTGTTGTGAAGCGAAAGAAGTATAAACTAAAATTTATTTCTAACAGGATTGCCAACTAGTCAAAAAAGGTAATTTAAGTAAAATAATACTGGTAATAAAATATTAAAAAATAGGGTGGTCAAAAAAAAAGTTATAAGAAATCGTCGGCCAAAAAATATTTTTGGAAAGGGTTGTGAACTGTTTAAATAATTTGATTTAAATTAAGTAAAAAGTTCATTCAGATAATAAAACACTCTTGCGAAGGAAAATACCTTTTTTATAAAATACGTAAATATTTTTAAAGAGGGCTGCCACCTATTTGAAATGGTTAATTCAATTCAACAAATAAGTTAACTGAAATGCTAATATATTCGTGTCAATGGCAAAAGGTTAAAAATAGCCAAATTTTGAAAATATTTGTAAGAGTGTTGCCACCAGTTTAAAAAATTATTTTAATGAACTTAATATCATAAATGAAATATTATGATGTGGTTGTCAAAGGGGTTAGGAACCCTTTATTTGAAAAATACTTTTGGTAAGGGTTGCCACCTGTTTCAAATGTTAAATGCAAAGAAGCTATTAAGTTAACTGAAATATTGCAATACTAGTGTGGATTGAAAAAGATTTAATAAAGCGCAGTTTCGAAAATAGTTTTGAAAAGGGATGCCAGATTAAAAAAAAAGTTAAGTTAAAATGTTATCTATGTATATTAGGGAGCATATTTTAAAACTTTTTCTTACTGGAAATCAGTCTCCTATTCAGTTTTAATTTCTTTGTTATAGATATTGTTGAACGCATTCCTATCGTTATCATCGATCGCATCGGTGTCGTTGTTGATAGTTTCATCGACATTTGTATTACAGTGCTAATTCATTTTCTTGTTTATATTTTATAATCCCTTACAAATTATGAACGTACCATATATTAAAAATTTTCTTTAATGTATTTATTTTTTTTCAATTTAATTTGTGGTAATTTGTATTTAAAATTCTATTCTGCTGATTCAGAACAAGTTCAGGACCGACCGCACAAGTCTCAAACCTGTTGCAAACTACTCCCGAACGAGCAACAAACCACTCCTGAACTAGTTCCGAAACAATCTCGAATTAGTTTTAAACTAGTCTCATTCCAGCCTCGAACGAGTTTCGAACTAGGCACGAAGTTGTCCTAAACTAGTGCCAAAATACATCCAAAGCAGTGATGAACTAGTCACTAGTAGTAGATGTGCCTTGAAGTGTTCCACGAATGGTACGCAAGTAGTACCGAAATGGTTCCAAGCTTCTAAGGTACATAAGTGGGGCAGTATGTAATGTTCGTGAAATGATAAAGCAAGAGCGACGTGTGGCAACAAACCTCGACATTGAGCCATCCTTAGATTTGCACACAAAAGAGATTACATGAAAATTTGACTTCTAAGAAAGTTTTTTTTTTTCAAAAAAGGCTAATTTTGGTTCCTTCCCTACAGTTAGTAGGCAGTTTGAAAGGATTGTTATCGTTTTTTCACTATTTATGCAAACTCACACACTTACCCTTCAAATACTTTAAAATAAAAAACGAGCCATTCAATTACAAAATAAAAAAAAATCCATATACACCCAATATTATATATCCTTCCATTTTGTGCGTTTCAACTTCTAAAACCCTCAAATACAAAAATGTAAATTTAATTCTAACATGGATAAGTCTTAATCCGAAAATGCAAACAACTTTGAAGACTTTCCTATTACTAAGAGTTCTGTACTTGTAGCCAAGCTTGTAGTTGATGTTTAGTAACTCGAAGATTGTTTTCGAATCTCGATGAGCTACCTCGAACCAGAGAAAGAGTAAATTTCGAATATTCGAGTAGTTAGACATTCGAATTTAAACAAGATTTCTACCAGTTCGGGTTATCAACAAATATTTGTTTGCTCAATTACTACGAGAAGTGTTTGTTGATTTAGAGTTGATTTTAGAGTTGGTTGCCGATAGCAAACATGATGGATTTTGAGAAAACGTAAAATCTGTTAACATAGTAATAAAAAAATAAATAGCCTCTTTGCCGCGAGAAGACGGAGCAGCTCCTGCATTGCCACATTTTTTCATCACAAATGAAAAAAAATAAAATTAAAAAGCTTTTTTATGTTGGCAAAAATAATAATGCAGCGATATTAAAGGCTTATTATCTTTTTATTTTATTGCCGTTTAGTAAACAAACAAACTCAGCTACGTGCACGCTTTCATTGCCAGACACATCAGACACATACATCCTCATTTTAGCCTAGATTTGAGCTACGAACACCGTAGGTCTTTTATAATAATAATAGCGTGCCTACATTTAGGCGTTATGAAATGCAATAAAGAAATTCAGTAGGTTGAGTACAGTACGAAAGTAAAACAACAATATATTGTTATGCCAAATAAAAATACTGTGTGTACTGCATACACATATGCGTGGATATGTGTGTATGTGTTGGTATTAAATAGCAAGTATTCGCACTAAGTACGGTAGGCGCATTTTTCATTTTGTGAAATATAAAGTTATTCGAGAGATCAGAGATTCGTATTTTTTTATATGGTTAAAAAAAAAATCACCCATTGCAAAGTTTTCTTTTTCAGTTTCTTCTAAAAGCTTTTATTTAAGTTGTCTTCTATGATAATGATAATGATAATGTTAATGGTAAAATATTGAATATTTTGTGGGCAGTGGCAAGCAATTTTTTTAATACCAAATTTATAAAATACCGATTTTTTTAATTCGTGTAATGTACAGATTAAGAGAAGAGGGGGTTTCCCCCATTGTTCCAATTTTGGAAATTATGCTTACTGTATCAAAATTACACGTGTGCACCAAATTAGTTTTTGAGATATGCCTACTTCTTCTTAACTGGGCGGTACCACGCATTTTTTCTATTTTTTATTTGTTATTTATTGTTTATAACATAATATAATGCCTTCAAACCAAACTTGACAAAGGATGACGGAAAGTCGTTCCAATATGCATCAACTTTTTACCCTGCCGGAAAAACAGAAGATACAAAATATATAATAAATAATCATAATAATTATGAGTGATATAAATTCTCTTATATTGAGACTTATATTAAAAAAGTCTTCACATAATAATTACAATTGAGGAACAATTTTGTAGGCCCTGAAGGAAGGGGCTCGTTTAGGGGCAATTCGGGACTGAATCGGGACTAATTCGAAACAATTTCGGGACCAGTTCGGGATCGCTTCTGGACTAGTTCGGTACCATTTTGGGGTACCGAGGTAATTTAGTCCTTTGATATTAAAAAATGGTGGTCAAGCGGTTTGCCAGGAAAGAAGGTTCTTTTGTGAGGGTTGCCACCTGTTCGAAAAGTCGAATTGAAGTAAAATATAGACAAGTTATATGAAATATAAAAATATGGGTGTCAAACGGTTCGTATCGGCGACGAGAAAATTTATACATGTATATTGGTGATGCCACCTGTTGCAACGTCAAACTTTATTGAATTATACACAAATGAGTATAATGTTAAAATATGAGTATTAAACCGTTCGTTTGACTTAAGAGACAATTTGTTGTTACCTATATTTTTTTGAGGGTTGCCACCTTTTGGAAAGAAGAATTAAATTAAATTATAAACGAGTTATATGCCTATTAAAATATTGACGGCAAACTGTTCCGATTCGCTGAAGAGAAGGCACATAGAATATAGAAGGTTGCCACCTGATTGAAAACATGAATTTAATAAAAATATACAAGTTACACGAAATAGAAAAATATCAAACGGTTCCTTTTACTGAGTAGAACGGTTCAAGCTACATAGTTATACTTTAAAGAAGGTTGCCAACTGTTTGAAAAGTCGAACTAAATTAAATTACGCATAAGTTGAATAAAAAGTTAAATTTAATTATATTATAAACAGGGATTTTAAATATTAAAATATGAATGTTGAACTATTTTACTCAGCCAAGGTATACCTATGTTTCTGACAGGGTTGCCACCTGTCATATGTGACAGAAACCGAAACACGAAGGGTAATTAAAAAGTAAATATAGGCAGAACAACGTCTACCAAGGCTTTGTAATATTATTATATTAGTAAAAACAAAAACCAATTGTATGCACGTTTTTTAATTTGCTGAACTTTATGAGTTAAGATATATACATACACTTATATTTATCCTGAACATTTATTGCATACGCCTCAAGTCGATATGAGTTTTAATCTACTTGATGCAAATCATTTGAAATCTTTTACTCTATGGGTTTAACACAACTTGAGTTTGAATTGTTCCGCTTTCAAAATAGTTGTTGCACTGTGTAATTTAAATGAATATCATCCTAATGGACCAGCAGGTCCAACCAACCCACTCCAGCCGGCCAGTTCGTTTAAGCGCGAATGAAGCAAAAATACAACAACAACAAAAAACTGAATATCTATTAGCACCATGATTGGCTTTCACTAAATTTGCGCGGAAAACCAAAGTGAATGAAAACGAAAAGTCATGAATGCCAAATGGCGCCACAACTACATACACACACACACACACATACAAATGCACATGAATGTATGGAGCATGGCAAATTGCAAATTGCAGTTTCTAAGCGCATCACGCGCCAACAAAACAACAACACAACAACGCTGCAGCAGCAACAAATTGTTGCAAATAACCTAAATATGGAAAGTGACTAATGAACCTGCCGCCGCCAAAAGCCAACACACACATCCAATTCATTCATGCGTTCGTGCAACTGACGGCTTGCGGCGAGCGCGTAGCAGTAGGTTCATGTCTCTATTGGCCCAATTTGGTTCGTTTGTTTAGCGAACAACAAAGAACAATAATAATGAAATAAAAAAAAATTCAAAAAATAGAGAAACAAATGCTGCACCAATGTTGCCACTAAGTAAAGTTGTCATGAATTAGCAGCTGTTGGAGCATAATGTGTTTTTAAGGTGCACAATTTGACACTTGAACAACAGCATAAATGTCACGTCGACTAATGAAGGAGAAATTTATGTGCACAACTTGATTGCTGTATTGGTAGCGGCGATCAACGCTTGCTTGGCAAGTGAGCGCGTCGACCATTAGTGATTTCAACGAAATGAAGAGGAGGCACACTGTTGCTTCTTCCGCTGCTATTGAACGTAGTTGACGTACGAGTGGCATCAGCGAAAAAAAAAAACAAAAGCAAAAAAATCTATGACAATCGATACAGTAATGTAAAGTGAAAAAGAGAAAATAGCTGGGCGAAAAGTGGGCAAAGTGGCATATCGCGCGGAAAAAGTGAATTTCAACTGTCTTCTTGGCGCGTTGCTGCGATGCCTCCTCAATTGCTCCACCAGTGATTGAAGTTGCCCGCCCCGAATGCTATTCGTCATGCATGCGTCAAACTCATATTGGCAATACTTCGTCTCAATCTTCAATATTTGTTACTTCCACGAGCATTTCTTTCACTTACTTTTTTGTTCGCACTTCTTCTCTTCTTCGGCTTCCTCGTTTCGATTGCGGCAGCATTGCGTGCCAACACTGGCGTATCTAACAAAAATTTTCAAAGGAGGCTAGCCATGTGTGTTTTTGAAGTTACTTATATCGAAGATGGAAATTAGCCTTAAGTAAAAAATATTGGAATTATTAAGTAAATCATAACTAACTACAAACCGCCTACTTCTAAAGCGTTATACTGAAAAATCGACTGATCATATCAGTCACTGTAAAAATTTCTAGATATTTTTGGATTATTTTTAGAAGTTTTGTGGAAGATTTTAGCTTAAAAATCTTGATTAATTTTTATGAAATTTTGTATGAATATTTTTTGGAAAAATCAAATTTAACTAAAATATGCACAAGTTATATGAAATAATAAAATATGGATGTCGGTTTAGAAAGTAGGTTCATATTTAACTTTTATGAGGGTTGCCACCTATTTAAAAAGTCGAATTCGATTCAATTATACATACATACATAAGCTATATGAAATCTGTGTGTCAAACTATTTGGTAGGTCAATTTTGAAGAGGTGGTGCATACATGTATATTTGAAGAGGGATGCCACCTGTTTGAAACATCAAATTTTATAAAGTTATACACAAGTATATAAAATATTAAAATATGAGTATCAAACGATTCGTTTTGCTTAGAAGAGGCTTTACAATTGTCTATATTTTGCAGAGAGTTGCCACCTGCTTGAAAAGTTGAATATAATTACAGCATACACGAGTTAAATGAAATATTAAAATATAGGTGCCAAACAATTCGTTTTGCTAAAGAGAATGTTTGTTGCAAGTAATATTTTAAAGAAGGTTGCCACCTGCTAGAAAAGTAAAATTTACTTTAATTATACGCAAGTTATATATGAGAGAAAACGAAATGCGATTTTTGGCTACTTATGAAAAGGGCAATCAATTAATAAATATAAGCGCGACAACATCTGTCGGGATTTCCTATATCTTATATATAGAAAGACCCTTTGTATCTATTGGTATGTAGTTTATAGATTCCAAAACTACCGAGCCCAATTGAGCTCAAATAAGGATGTGTTGGCAAAGGTATTTAGTGAGCATGATAGGTGGAGCTGGTGTCGAAATATTTCTATAAACTATATTTACAGTCCGATTGCAGTCAAATTCAAAACATGTATTAGTCACATAAATATAATACTTTACTTGAACATTAAACCGATAGGTGGCGCTGAAACCATAACATATATTTGCAACAAAAATATAATTATGTTATCTAAATAATTAACCGATAGGTGGTGCTGGAGCCGAAATATCTCTACAATCCATATTCACAGTTCGGAATATATATCTGTAGGGTGTAACAAAGCACGCCGGGGAAGTTGGTATTTTAATAAAATATTCTTTATGAGCAAGTCCGCACTTAAAGTCAGATGAAAATCCTTTCAGCAGTTTCGGAGATTAGTGAGTTCAAGCAGACAGATCAAAATTCTTAAAATTGTTCAAGGGTATTACGTATATTCTATATTCCCTGCTTCACGTTTGGTCATTCTTTTAAAGCAATTTTCATTGTAGATTATTTTTTATAAGTTTATTATAGTCCAACAGTTCCTGGCATGAGTTATGAAATGAGGAATACATCCCAAACCTCTATTATTTTCCAATATAACTTCCCTTTATTTTTCCAAAACAGCTTACTTCACTTCTTAAATGTTTAGTTTTGTTTTTCCGCAAGCGGCATTTCAATTAAAAAATTTGTAAACTGAGTTACCGTTTCTTATTTTCGGACGGGTGACGGAACTCCATCGAATTTTTTTTTTTTGACAGAGAATCATGTAGGAATTTGAGTATGATAGAGGACGCTCTGGTTGAGAGCACAGATAAGTTCTAAGGATTTACATTTGAGATTAGGGAACACAATCTGGACTGCATATCTATCTTCTTTTTTTCATCACGGGATTCCTGCCTAGCAAGGTCGGCAACTGGCTAGCTCCCTAAAATGCCTTTGTTCCAAAAACTAACCCTGAGCTTCATAAATTTCTCAACCTACACGCACGGACCGAATTCAAACAACACAGAATATAGGCAACTTATCTCGTGCAGTCGAAAGCGGATTTGAATTAGACAAAAAGGTCGTGTGTGTCGGTTTCCTACTTCCAAGATCCTTTTCCAAGATTTTTACTGAATCGCTGGAATCCAAGAGCTTCCTCAGTGGCGGTATGTAGAGAGCGAGATATGCGCTTCGAATGCTCGTAAATTTCAGTTTGCTGGGAAGTGCTCTTAGTGAAAGTCAGTAGCTGTCTGCTTCGACTGCAGCTTTCCGACCTCGAGCTTGCTATATATATTTAGACAAATGCTCTTTGTGGTCTTACCCAACCTAGTATTAAAGTCGCCAAACATGATTTTGACATCGTGTCAGAAGCAGCGCTCGTAAGTGCGTTCTAGGTGCTCGTAAAAGTGAGCTTAGATCACATCGTCTTTCGCTTCCGTCGGGGCGCTGGAACAAACCAGCGAGATTAAACCGAAACACCGAACTTAACACCAGTACTCGGCGACGAAGTCTTTTTTCGCTAACCTTGCCTCGTTCATTTCATTTACTGAATGGCGACATGTCCGGCCTCTCCCCTCTTGAGTACATCACACGGATTGGCAGTTGCACCATCCCCATTTATCATTCGGACATTTCAGGTATGTATATGCCCACAAATCGTACTCTTTAATATGTTGCGTGTGATCGTCACCAAAAAAGAGGGATCTCATACGATGTATGTTCGAATTTTTCATTGGAAGCTAATTTTGCTCGGTGGGTCCCAAGCCCAGTGCACAACCGAAACTAGAGCGTTTATTTTGTTTTAAGGACAGCTTTAAGTAGCGTTATGTTTGCCGCAAGTCAGAGTCCCATTTAAAGCTGCACCTTCTGGTGTCTGTTCACCCTGCAGGGCTTTTAAATCGAAAACATCGGAATGGCGCTACCAGTTCCGACTTCTCGCTTTAGTTCTCTCCTAACCGGATGCTCGAAAGCCACCAATTGGAAGGTTGTGTGAAATTAAACGGAAGTCGTGAGCTACTTGAATTATATGTAGAAGAATCGTTTTGATCCATAGGAATTAGAGACTTCCCTTTAATTTGTCTGTTTCCGCGAATTAGTTTTCCATTTTTTAAGCTCATTTACAATATATGATATTATTAATCAGACAAAACGTTGTTTTTTTTCTATTAAATAAAAAAAATGAAGGTGAAATAAAAAATTTACCTTATTGATAAATTCAATAAGATTTTAGTAAAAATGATAGAGGAGATCCCTCTAAGTTTCCGTTATATGTTTTTTAACATAAAAACTAGAGGATTCTTTCATACAATTGCATATTTTTGGGAAAAAAATAATATAAAAATTAATAAACAAGATGTTATCATGTTATTTCTAGCTGTTTTCCTTTTCAATAAATTTGAGAAGAAATTCAAACTAATGTTAAGGAGATTTTCTAGCAACAATTTTTTCGATTTTATCCCCTCTCGCACTCCTTGATCATCAAGCTTTTTTAGAAGTCAATCTCATTAATTATAGATGAACTTTTTAGCCCTGTGTGTGCCTCTCGATATTTATCTTCCATCTTAACTTGGTATCCAGTATATGACGCCCAAGTATTGCGCCTCGGAGGAAAAGGTGAGAATCGTGCTGTTTAAAGAAGGGAGTCTGAGATGTGTTATTTTCGTTTACTTGGTAAACAGCATCCGCTCTATCTCGCTCGGGTTCACGCTGAGACCGCTTTTTGAGTTCCATGTGTGTAACCTAGGCAGAGCTCCTTCACGAATTTCCCTCATCGTCGAGGGGAAGGACCTGATACTGTCACAACTACATCCTCTGCGTGCGCTGCTTCCTTTACTCCACATTTATTATCAATATGTAGAGCCTTTATAATTTGCGACGGAATGTAGAGGTGGTCTATTAAAATTTTAGCTTAAGCTCCTCTTTGCCCCCTATCCCTTAGTGACACCTCTGGGCGCTTTAAAACACCGAAACAAAATACGTGTAAAAAAAAGCAAAGACAATGACCACCACACCGCCATGCAATGGAAAAATCAAGTCCACTAATTTCTTGCTGCCAGTTAGTTGTTGCTGTGGCCAATTCATTTCCTTCACCATGACAGAACATACGCATAGCATACATACCCGTACATATCATACATAAAACATACCTACATCTGTTCACACGAATGCTTGCATGCGTTCGCATATGGAGAGCAATAACACCAAAGCGTTGTACATACATATGTGATGTGATGAGTGCGCCGCAATTTAATAATTTTGCTACTGACTTTGAATTTGTTTTTAATGCAGTGCAACTTCAATTCAAAATTGCTTTGCGTGTACGTTTTTTGCCGCAGACTAAATACATGATACTGCGGTAGTAGTTTCAGTCTAGTTTTAACTCAGCAACTCTTTTTTCCCAATTACTTTGCTTGACTGCAGTTGTTGTTGTTGTTTGTTGTTGCTGTTTTGTTGTTGGTTGTCTCGTCGGCTTTCCTTGCTCTGTGTAGTCGATTTTGTTCTGCTGACATACTTTCGATCTTGTTTATGCATACAACAAAAACACCACACGAAAACACACGCCTATAAACTCTTTTATATAAACTGTTCGCATACTTTAGGTATATATGTATATATACATACTATATATATGATGCCGTTTTTTTGTGCCGCTTGCTTGCATGCATGTCGTCATTTTTACGGCAATGACAGTGAAATTATTCGAATTGCATTCGGCCAACCAAACCACCGCCAACCGAACAACCGAACAGCAGCAACAACTTTAGAAGTCAATAAATTTTTATATGGGTGCTCACATTTTACCTGCACTGCACCTACCTACAATATCTGCAAATTTCTCAAAGCATGTAAGTACATGCGTATGTGTGTGTGTGTGTTTATGGAAGCATATCAAAGCACTTGTTTCACGGTTGCATGTGCAATTTTTTCACAACTTGGTTTTATGCTTTTCGCTTGTTTCAGTTTATTGTTTTAGTAGAGCATTTCACAGTTTTAGCACACAATTTCAGTACAATCGAATACTTTTGCTCAAATCAAATTTGCTAGTATTGTATTGTTTTATGTATGTAGTTGCATTTGGCGCTGCATTGGTACAATTAAAATTAATGCCTTGTTTTTTTTTTTTTATTGATACTAAGTACTTTGCACGTAACTGTGCATGAACAAAACATGCACTTTACGAGACCATAAATGTTGTCAATTGCACTTAATTAGATCAACAATGCTAACATTTATGATTGTAGTATATAAAGTTATCGGGTTCGCTGCTTAAGTCTTTCGTTTTACTGTGCCTGTAATTTTATGAAACTCGGCATTTAAGTTTGTCCATACAATATAAGCGGGAAAATTGTTAGCATGAGCAAAAGGGAAGACTGGGTAATAAACAAAATTAAATTGCATAATAAAAGCTGTGATTTGTTTAATTCTATAGCATCAATCCACTTTTTGAGGAGCTTTGTTAGGTGAAGTTGCATGGGAAAATATGCAACTATTAATTAAGGTGCTATACAAACATTTGAAGACATAGAATTCAGAATATGCGTGGATGCAAATAGCAGACAGATAACCGAATAAAAAAAAACCACTCGTACAAGGAAAAGCGCGAACCAGAAATAAAACTTCTTTGCCGATTTCATAAAGAAATAGAGAGTCAAATATGAGAGTAATAGTGGTATTAGGCCTTAGTTATAAGTAGTAGTAGTAACAGTTGAAGTAGGAGTAGTAACAGAAATTGTAATTAGAAGTACATAGCAGTAGTAGTAGTAATAATAATAGTAGTAATTAGTAGTTGTAGAAATTAGTACAAAAAATGGTAATACACATTAGTCAAAGCGATAGTAGTAATTAGTAGTAGCATTAGCAAAAATAGTAGTAGAATTTGGTAAAAATGTAGTAGTAACATTAGTAAAAAATATTCGGGATATGAGTAAAACTAGTAGTAGTAATTAGTAGCAACAGTTTAAAAAATGTAGTAGAAATTAATAAAAATAGTAGTAGTAAAAAGTAGTAGATCTAGTGAAAAACAAGCAAAAAATTAATAAAAACACTTGCAGTAATTAGTAGTAGATGTAGTGAAAGTAGTTGCAAAAACTAGTAAAAAATATTAGTAGAAACTAGTAAAAATAGTAGTGGTAGTAGTAGTAGCATAAGTAAAAATGGTAGTAAAAATTTGTGAAAATAGTAGTAATTAGTGGTCGGATTAGTAAATATAGTAGTAGTAATTAGTAGTAGCATTAGTAAAAATAGTAGTAGAAATTCGTAAAAATAGTAGCAATTAATAGTAGGATTAGTAAAAATAGTAGTAATAATTAATTGTAGTAGACTTAGTAGGAGCAATAGTAGTACTAGTATTTAGCTGAAATAGTAGAAGTAGTGGTTAAAGTGGTGCACCAATTCCTCACTGCTGAAAGGTTCTGAAATGATCCCGAAACATACATAGTTCATAAATACATATACATTGATTTGTTTGGATTCTGCACAAAATTTTACGTACGAATTTATGAAGAGATTTAATAGGATCATATTTCTTACCCGCTAGTGTTGTTTTTCAAGACCAAAACTTGCCATGACAGTCTGCCTGGTTTGGATAACACAGGCTGGAAAGTTTCCTGAACTAGAAACGGGAGTATAGTTTTCCGAAGATTTTTGGTGCGTGGGCTCAGAATTGCCCCATCATGTCAGGGTTTTGAGATATTCTAAGCTAAAAGTGCGAGCATCGTATATTTGAGGTTATGTAGCATAACTTTTATTGTAAATCCACTGCCCTCATCTTAAAGTTTTTTTAGAGTACCGAAAACTTTCGGAAAAATATGCTCCAGTTTCTGGTCCTGAAATTTGTTCGAATTTTGTCGGCCTGTGTAATGAGCCCAGTTCACCCTTGATCTATATATGCTCTGACTACTCTAAACCAGTACTAGAATCAAATAAAAATACATACGTTCAACGAAAATGTCAAAAAATGATTTAAAATTGGATAAATCGCACTTTCTTCACTAGATCACATTTTCCCTGCAGGGAATTGCAGAGATACAACTTAAAAGTAGTAACAAAAAATGTATGTATTTGTATTTAAGTCGTTATGAACATAGAATGTGAAAGTGTGTGGCGAGAAGGTTATGACTCTCAAACCTGCTGTGGTTGTAGATGTATGAAATAAAGGCGCTACATTCATTGGTGCCGCAAAGTCAAACACATTAGATATGAAAATCCGAACTTTATGTCATCAAAATGTATTTAATTCAAATAAATGCACATTTTAAAATGACAAAAAAAAACAACAGTTGTTAAGTAGAATATATGTGGAAGTGTAAAACAGGTTGACCGATAAACGTTGAATATTTTTTGTTTGAAAAGTCCATTGCTGAAAACCAAGGCATTGTAAATTGTTCTTCCGCCGCTCGAAATATTTAGCTTTACCATATGCGCTAGTTGTGGTTTTGGGAGCGAGTTTGGCGTTGACATAAATACCGCATAGCGTTTAGATAAATTGCTTTGCAGCGTAATTTACATATGGTAAGCGTGTTGTTATTTTGGATTAAGTTTAAGATTCTTGTTATGCTAAGAGTGTTGTTATTTTGGATTATGTTTTTTGTGAGTTAGTTTCTGCTTTGCTTTTTATGCTTTTCACTTCTTAATTCTTCTTGTTTTGATTTTTTATGATCGCGTTTGTTTGTTTACATTTTATTTGTATTTTGCAGTTGATTTTTTTGCTTTTCTAATAAAAGCGGCTGGCACACATTCGTTATTTTGCTTTTTCTGACATTTGTTATAATTACTAGTTATTGGAATTGACTAGACTACTAAAGTATCGGCCAATTATTTGATAATTTCTAAACATAGTGCCACTCCAAAATGGATTCGATGAAGTATTTAAGATCATATTTATCTTCGTTGATTACTAAAGAACATCTTTTTAGCATATATTTTTTATTCCAATTATTGCTAGTATGTCTGTATTGTGGCCTATGAAGAGGTCCCCGACAAGGACGACGTGATTCTAAATAAAATGTAACACACAAAAATATGCACTACGAGCTCGCACGGCACTCGGCTTAACGTCACGTATTCGAATATAATGAAAAAGAAAATAAATAATTAACTATAAATTAAGCTTACAAATAGCATTAAATTATTGCTTTTAAACATTTGACAACACTCCTGAAAATATATTTTCATAATTAAAATTTTTTAAGCCCACATTCTTTGAATCTATTTACGTGATACTTCCGTTAACTTAATAATTGAATGCAATTTACTTTTTCAAGCAGGTGGCTCTTTCCAAAAGTATTTTCAAAATAAAGTTTTCTCAAAACTTTTTGTTTGAGATCCATATTTTAATATTTGATTTAACTTATTATAATTTTAAGCAATTTTTTTAACAGGCGGCAAACCTTTCTGAAAGTATTTTTGAAATTAAGTTCTCTTAGCACTTTAAGTTTGGCTCTCATATTGTAGAATGTTATGTATTTTCTAAATTTAACTGAATTTTCCTTTTTACAGGTGGCAACCTCCTTTCAAAACATTTGAGAAATTAAGCTTTTTTAAGCCTGTTTTGTTTAATACCCATATTGCAATATTTTATTTAATACATTTCTTTAATTGACTTAACCTTTAAACTGGTGGCAACTCTTCATATAATATAGCCAATGTTATAGTGTAGGGCCTGAAAAGGTAACAACATTATCATGCACTCTCTCACAAACACACAAACTTTCCAATTTTTAATATAATTTTGTAAAATAGAGAGATAATGAAATTTGGAGTCGAAAATTTATCTCCAAATTTACTGGCCGAGATGTTCAAGCTTGTTAAGCTATACTAAACATTTGTAAATTATTTACTGTTTTTACATTTATTTTTACCTATTTATTTTTTATATTTTTAAATGGATGTTCGGACAGCACACTATACACTAATTGGCCGGTATGGAACTTCAGTGAAGCCACCTCCATATTTAGTTTATAAAAACCCCTCCAGAAATCGCAGAAACACAGATAGAAATAAGTTCTGTTTGAGTAATACTTTACTAGTATGACTAATACTACTTTTCTCTTCCATAGTTTCTTGATTTCGACTGGTTGAATTTCAGTTAAATTTCAACGAAAACCCATCGACATCATCCTCACTTTTGAAAAACGAACCAACCTTTAGATAATAAAAAATTCAAACTTTCAGACTGCTTCGTTTGAAAAATCATTTCAGAAAACATTTTAAAGTAAGTAAAAAGGAAAAAAATCAATGAAAAGTTTTAAAACAAAAGAATAAGTGTAGCGGAATAAGATTTTAGGGTAAATATCTTAGAATACAGAGCTGTAGAAATGTAGTGTAACCCAGTAAAAAATATAAGCGAAATGATGGAGCCTGTAAAGGCATTAATTGTGGCTTGATTTTGCAAACTCCACATTGGTGACAGAAAATTAGTTACAGAAAATGCAGAACCATAGTGATAGAACGAATTAATTTCAACGACGTGAAAATTATTTTAGGTATAAATTTCACTATATTTGGGGGTATTGAAATATTTGGTATAAAAATATTATAAAGGGTATAAAAAAGAAGGGGTCTTTGGTCACACTGTCGGAAAATTCAGTCTTGATAACGAAACCTCCGCCAACGTGCTGAGACGTGACTGTCTCCAGAACGAAAAATGCGAAAACAAATTGATCACATCGCGATAGACGAAAAGCATGTTTCCAAGGAAAGCTCGACGTCGGAAAGCTGCAGTCGCAAAACACAGCTACTAACTTCGCCATACGACTTTCATACCTTCTCACTAAGAGCATTTCACGCCAAGCCGGAATTTGCGATCAATGGGGGCACATTTCTCTATCCGCACGTACCGCTGCTGAGAAATTCATTGGCTTTCAGCGACCACGAAAAAACAACTGTTACGATGAGGAATGTCGCGCCGCTACGGAAAGTAAAGATAGTGCCCGCTGCAATCAGTCGGAACGCTTTAGTAGAACGCTAGCGAGAGATGAGAAAGAGAGAGATACGTCTGTATTGTTTGCAGAAAAAAAAGAGAGACCAAAAGACGTGAGTGCGAAGAGCTTGAGATGCTAGCTGACAAGAAAATCACCCAAAAATTTTACAAAAAGGTGCGACGACTTACAGAAGGTTTTAAGAACGAGGCAAGTTTTCGAGGGACAACGAAAGCGACGCCGGAGAAATTGAAGCTCCCGAGTCCCAATACCACAATGACGGCAATAGCATTCCGTCAGCCAACCTAGATGAAGCTCGAATAGCAATAACATGGCTATGGAACAACAAAGCCGCTGGAGCTGACGGGTTACCAGCTGAGCAAGCTCAAGCAAGGTGGCGAAGAGCTGGTAAGGTGCCGATTGGAATCTAAGCACCCTCTGCCCAACACACAAGAAGGTTGGTCTTGCGAAATGCGCCAACTACCGCGGGATCAGCCTGCTTAACATTTCAGATAAGGTTATATCGGGCATATTGCGTGAGAGACTGAAGTCAACCATTAACGAACCGACTGATAATTTTTCGCCCCAAATGATTTGATGGATGCTTCGCGCGCTTTAATTAAAGTATGGTAGAAATTTCTTTCTTACGGCAGTAAATCTCACCCACTCTCACATTGCTCTCGCCACATATAATATCAATTCTTATCAAAAAAGGAAGCGCCCCATACAAGACTAGTTTTAATGTAAAGCATGATGAAAACAAAATTTTTTGAAACAGTTGTTACTATGCAGCAGCATTTGTTTGACTGTTCAAAAAAAAAAAATACTAATCCATCGGTGATCAGATAAAGAAAACATTCCACACACGACTCGCATGCGACTGAAATTAAATTTCCACATAATTGACAATATTTTCTAAGTGCTCCGGCTCAATCTTTCCTAACTGTAATTATAAAAATATGTTGTGGAACAAATTATTTTCACCAAACAATATTTCTGTAACCGCTGTTGATTCAAGTCATTTGTAAATTTATAATAAAAAGGTTAATAAAATAGAATCGGCTTTAATTAGCTAATAGTATCACGAGCTCATTGTATTTTTGTAAAGACTGCAATCTAGTATTCAAAATTTAATTTTTTTTTCATAAGATAAAAGCGTTAAGTTTACAATATAATGAATATGTTGTGTTGGCTTTAAACTAAATTACTATATGTATGTGTGTGTGTGCCTGTGCAAACATACTTACATTTTTTCATAGTAATTCCATTAACGTTTACTTTCACTCCCAATGCGACGCGAGATAAATACCGTCACCACATACAACAGGCACGCAGCACAATACAATCAAATTTCATTTGATAGTCAACATTTGTTTATGGCTTGTTCATTAGTCGTCGTTTTGGTCAGCAGGTGTTTCTGTGGCAGACAACATGATTTCATTGCGTTTGTTTTTTTTTTCTACCGCTAAGCGACCATGAGTGGCATATTTTTTGTATTAGTCTTTTCTTTGTATGTACACACATACATAGGTACTGAAATATATATTTTAATTAGACATTTCTCTGAAATTGTGTAAAGTGAAAATATCCAGATGGTTTAGCGAATAAGCATGCGCAGTGATAGCAACTTGGGACATATATATTTAATATATGTTATATATAGCGCTACTGTCGTCAGATTTATTTTTTTTTGCAGTGGAGCTTTCAACTATTTTTTCGCTCATTGGGGAAGGAAAATACTGGAAACATCATATTCCGAAATAGTTTGCTTAACTACTACATCAATATATGTGTAAAAAATCCCATAGACAAATACTCGCATATTATATGTCAATATGCGCATATTTAAATAGGTTGAAAACTTGTTCACGCCTTGCTAAATTTCACTTAAAAATCAGGAATTTCGGTTCAATTTCTTTCAAGCCATAAAAAAAAATTCCAACACTTTCATTTAGTGGATACCTTCATTTACATTTTAATATTTGTAAGCTTCCAAATTGCTTAAAGCGTTTAAATTGCATAATTCAATTGCTTGCTTTTGAATTTTTTCCCAACACCTGTAAAACAAACCTGTAATCAATTTCTCTATTGTTTTTTTTTTGGCTCAATTGTCACCACTTGGTTATGTTAACTAATATTAACTTTCACATATCATCAATTGGACAAACGGTAATTTTACTCTTACCAAAATTACTAGAAATTCAGTTGGCCCTCAGCACGACTTACATTTTTTTTTTGTGATTTTTAAACGAGTTTTAAAAAATAACGTTAATTAAATACTCATTATACGCTTACTATTTTACTGCTCATTAAAAATTTCACTACTAATATATTTTTCAATCAGCAAACTATTAAAATAATTAACTCGGACACCTTTGAGCTGATTATGCTGGTTATTAATAAATTGAGTGCTCTTGGCAAAATATTGAAAAAGTGATTAGCTGTGGCTCCTCTGAATGCCTTTAGATTTTCATTACATCGGTTTTTAATCTTCAACTCATGATCTGTGGATTTGTAGCAAACTAGTTAAAAAAATGGCAACAATTTTGACAATTCATATTTTGCTGCTAAATATACGACAATTGTGCTGTTGAAAACCTTAAGATCTGTGAACGAGGTAATATTGGGCAAATTACAGTATTTTATAACTAGTGATAAGCAATATGAGTGCATGAGTGTTTTAACTTCTGAGTTACACTCAGTTTTAAGTTGATCTGGTTTTGAGTTATACTCAGTATTGAGTCATACTGACTTTTGAGTCATACTCACTTTTGAGTTATACTCACTTTTGAGTTATACTCACTTTTGAGTTATACTCAGTATTGAGAACTTTTTTTTTCTAAAGCACTAAATTAGCGTGCTAAACTCTATACTAAAGGCCACATTCTAATGCACTCAACATTTTTAACTTATATCATACTCAAAACCACTGCTTCAGATTTTTGCAACTATACTCTAAAAAAAACTGTCACTCAATTCGAAAAGTTGTAAGTACACACACGAGTAATTTTATCAGTTCCACTCAACTACTTTCTCCGCTCAACTTATAACAGGATACTAACTTTCTATTTCCGAAAACGCAACAACACTAACTTTTCGATTATCTAAAAATGAGGCCCCCTCTTTTAAAAATTTTCACTCAATTTTTATTTGTAAATTTTAATATTTTTTTTTTTTGAGATTTTTTTATTCATATTTGAATGAAATGCATGACAACGTGACGCCACAAATTACAAATAAATGTACAGTGTCGCTTTCTAATTATAACTTTCAATTACTTATAAATCTTGTTTTTTTTTATTTTTAGAGATTTTTCTTAACAATTACCATTAGATGTAGGCGTGTGATTTGAGTGTGTGCTCTCGATATTTTAAACAGATATTCTTTGTTGGTTTATAGCATTTTTACATTTACAGTTTTCCTTCTCTTTTAACATTTCACTTGTAAAATACTAACTCATTTCGCTCATAATAAATATATTTAATATTTAATGTTCATAAATAAAATTCATTTCATTAAATAAGAAACAAATAATAAATACTTAAAGCCTAACACTATATTTATTATTTATATAATTTGTGATTATGAGTACCCTTTGAGTTGAGTAAATAAATAGTAAAATGGAAATTATGAGTAGTACTCAATAAAAATGTGAGCAGCGAGAGTTAGAATTAGACAGATAGTCAAGTTTAGTGAGCAGTTTGAGTGAAAGTATGCAAAGACTAGAGTAGCAGTAAAAAGTAGAGTTTAAATGATTGTGAAGTGTTTGAGAATTATATAGTTTTGAGTTGAGTTGAGAAAAGAGAGGAACAATGAAATGTGTAATTAAAGAAATAAGGAATTAAGTGAAAGTTTTAAATTAAGTTAATGAAGGAAGCTGAAGGAAGAAACTGAAAAAAGTGTTGAGATGATATACGATATAATAAACAAAAATGTGCAAAAAGTTTAAGGCAAAGTGACACTGATGTAAATGAGTAGAAATGAGTGTAGAGCTAGAAAGTGAGTGAGTGAAAGTTTACGAAGAGTGAAAGTGAAGGAGTAAGTGAGAAAGACAGTTAGAAATCTATGGCAAGTTATGGCTCGTGATGAACGAAACTATGAATTCCTTTTTAGAAGTGAAGCATAGCACGAGAAAAGTGAAGAAATAGTTGGATAGAAAGAAAAGATACACATAAAAAATTAGGAACAGCGATAAACATAGAAAAAAAAAGAGAAATATGGAGGGAAAGATATAGAGCGACAGAGAAAGAGATAGATCAAGAAAAAAAGAGAAAGAGACAGAGTATAAGAGGGAGAGTAAGATCAGTATTGCACTCAACTGGCTTTGTGTTGAGTGATAAACAGTTAAAGCTTAAAAAAGTAGTGAGTATTTTTTTTTTTAAGAAAAGGCATTGTTTAAAAGAAAAATGCATTGCCAGAAATGCTTTTTTTTTTGTTTGTTTGTTGTTGTGTATACGTAAGACTAGAATTGTAACTGAAAACGTGATAGAGTAGACAGTAGAGTAATAAAGAGCTAGAGCTAAAGTTAGACTAAAATTTTTAGAAGAGAAAATCAAGAGTACAAAATGAGTATAATGAGATGAATTAGAGTAAAGTTTAAGAGCGCCAAGGATAGTAGTAGAATATGAAATAGAATACAGCAGAGAGAGAAAGTAGATGGAAATGATAGAGTCGGACGTTTGAATTGTTGAGTGTGAGATAGTGATGTATATTTTTTAATTGAAATGAATTTGTCTTGTTGTTAGCAGTGCGGAAGTGAGTGCAAAAAAGTGCAATGACAGTGATTTAAATGTCATATATGAAAATTGTTCACAAAAAGTTGAAGTCAGAAAAATGCCTGCAGATGAATGAAGATTTTGGTTAAGGCAGTCTAGTACAAAAAATAGATAGTCAAATAGCTGAAGATTAGAAATTTGCAAGTAAATGTGATGTAAGTAAGTGCAAAGAAATGAAGTTATAAAGAAAAAATAGACAAGTTGAAGAGAAGTATAGTTAGATGAGTTATACGTGTTAAGCGCGCACGTGAGCCCACAAAGTCAAGTCCACGCTGTGTGTGTGTGCGTGCAGTAGATAAGCTAAATAGTTGAGCTGCTGCCGCTCGTCATCATCTGGTCAGCTGAAGGTCAGCGTACAATGGGCTGCATTGCAAACGCGTTAAATTCAATGTAAGATAGTTTCCGATTTGAGCACTGCTAGTATTTTACGCACTCTGTTGCATTGCTGCTATGCAAAAAACAAAAAACAAAAAGGAAAAGAATATTTATAAATATTAAGGTACCGACTTCGTCTCTCATTTTGTCTGCTAATTTTTACATAATCTTAAACAGTTTGTGATTTAGCGTTAGCTTAATAGAAAAAAAATACTAAATAGTTACATAAAATATTTTCTTTTTTGGATAAAAAGTTATATGTAAATATATAGTTATATTACAAAAAGGACAGACACACAAGTTTTTCAGTTTTCTATATCCTCCTTTTTTACATCTTTTTCTTCAGCATAATTTTCGTATTTGTTGTTATCGTGTTCTTTTTTTATTTGCGTTAATTTTCTCTCTAAAATATTTACTTGCCATTTTCCCTTGGTATAGCAGTTCAAGGTAACGCCCTATTATGATTATTATTTTTTGTTTTTGTTTTGTTTTGGAGAAATTAAAAGTAGGCAATAAATTAAATAAATAAATTAGTAAATAAATTAATATAATTAAATTTGTTTTGTTGTTAAATTTTTGTGTATGTATGTTGTGCTTGTTCAATTTCTGTCTAATTACACAACGACCAAGCCTGCGCATTTTCTCAACAATTGCGTATTCGCATTCAATTCAATTCAGTTCAGTGCCATGAGTTGCGCTTTGAGTGGTATATTTGTTGTTGCTGCTCGGTCGTTCCGCCTGTCCATTGGTCCAAATCGTACTTCGAATCGTTGTATTTTTGTCGTTGGGTTGTAGCTCAAAAAGTTGTGCCCCTTCCAATTACCTTCATTGTTCCATCTCTCCATCACTCCCGGTCGCTCTACAACCTTATACTTGTGGCTTTTGAGCAGCGTAGGCCAAGTCCTGTGCGTCAAGCGATCGTCCCCAACCGCCATGACCAGAACTGCCATATGAGCCCGAAGAACCAGCATCTGCGCTATAGCCACTGCCGTACGAGTCGTGGCTAACGGAATGCGAGGCGCTATGGTGTGGATGCGCTACCACTTCGTAGGTGACATGTTTCTCTTGTGACAACAATTTCTTCAGACCAATCACCGCTGAGAGCACCAAAGCGATCTTGCCGATGAGCAATGCCTTGCCGGCAATCAATGCGATAGCACCCAATAGAAGTGGCAACAGGGCGGCGGCCTTCAGAGCGACTAAAGCTAGAATGGGGCCCAAAATTTTGGCAGCCTTCTTCTTCTTGCCACGACTCTCTTCGGGTGCATTGGGATCGTCATTACTGCCGAACAAAGATTCGGAGACATCTTCGAGCGCACGACCGGTTGAACTGACGGCTTGCACAATATCGGCGCCCTTCAATTCCACTTTGATAGTGTGCGTATTCAGGAAGCTTGAAATGCGATTGAGTGCCAATGATTCGAATGACTCATCGCCGGAGATTGATCGTGCCGCTTCGTTGGCGGGCGCATCGGGTGAACGGACCACCGTTACACCTTCGGTCAGCGAGAATTGTTCGCGTGCCGAAAGTACCTTGTCGACGAAATTGAATAGCTTGTACTTGACACACGACACGGAATCCTTGCGTAGACAATCGCTGTAGATGCTGTCCATGATGTCGTTGTCGCCGCTGATGGCGTTGCGTGCATGACCGCGCGTTTCCTCGGCGGGAAGGGCGGCGGCAACTGTGATTAAGCACAAAACACCGAAAATCGCTTTCTTTTGTGACATTTTTGTGAACACTTTTTGTTTCGTTGCTTTTTAGTAGTTTATTTTTAGTTTTCGTAGTCAAATTTCTTTATGCGAAATTTGACACTTTTATTATAATTATATTAATTTTTAGCTTAATTTTAAGCTCAAACTTTGTAGGTCGGAAGTCCTCGAGCTCGTTTAGTTTTGTTTTGGTTTTTAGTTTTTTTTTTTTGTGAAATTTAAACTTGCACTCTTTCAGTTGCACACACTTTCTCTTTTATCCCAAAGAAAAAAAGTAAATTGTTTTTTTTTTATTTTAGTTTTTTGGTAGCAAACTTTAAAAAATAATCAATCCACACTCAACAATAACGGGATCGTACGAAAAAAGCGCACCGCTCTGCCACTTATGTTGTTTGTTGCTCGAGTTGTGTTGCCGTTTAGACGTGAAAGGATGAAATGATACAATTTTCCAATAGCCTCAACAATTTATATAGAGGCTACACTCTTCTTCAGCTACGCCAACGGCACGAACGCCGCAAAGTCATTGTCAGCGGTCGCACATGGCAGACGCCGGCGCATATGGCGCGCGCAAGCATTACCAGCTATTCAGATGGCCAAAGCAGAAGCAGAAGACAACAAAAACAACAACAACAACAACAACAACAACCATATAAAAGACAGCGCCAGAGCGGCAGAGAAGCAGCAGCAGCAGCACAAAAGCAAACAGCAAACAGTTTAAGCGTAAATTCATATTCTCCATATGCCATTTCGCATTTCTTTTCTGCTGCTACCACCAACCTAGCCAACATCACCGACAAGCCGCTTTGTTATTTTCGAATTGTGTCCGTTGTTGCAGAGGTTGCTCTGTCGTTGCTCTTTTCACTGCCACCGCAATCATTGTCAGTGTCAAAGTGCTGACGATGGTGGCAGCAACAGCAGCAACAACGCCGGCAATGGTAGCTATGGTATTGCCAAAGCAAATGAAGACAGACTGGTTCAGCAGGTTTCTCGCTTAAGTCTTTCATTTTTGACTTGACGCAGTTTCGCTAGCTGCATGCAGCGGCTGTTGGTTGGTAGTGGCAGCGCGACTTATGTTTAACTTAAATAAAGTTAGTACTTATGTACATATTGTACATATGTAAATCTGTTCGTATGTTTATTCAAAAGTTGATAGCACTATCAGCTAAACAATGCCAAAAAATACAAAAAAAAAACAAAAAAACTTGAAAATTACTACAACAACTGCAATAGTGTCTCTTGCGGCGATAAATAAAAAAAACAGAAAAAATTTGTGTTGTGTAAAAAAGTAGAAAACATTGTTTGGTTATGCTGCAAAATAATAAATATGAAAAATATTGAAAAGCGTTTCAAATTTAAGTAAAAATAACAATTTATAATCATAGTTGATGATCAGCAGGAGTAGCAGAACAATATACGAAATCCATTAAACATCAAAAAAGTTTACCACCACCAACAGTGAGCAGCCAGCAACGCCGCAAAGGAAAAGAAAGGGAAACCGATTTCTGCATAATTTCACAATGGCTAAAATATGAAGTATAAATAATAATCGCCTTTAGCAGCTACATTGCGGCACTTTGACACTCTCCTTTCAAGTTGAGATTGTAGCGAGCGATTTCACACGACCTCATGTCAAATACCTGACATTTGTGTGATAGCACTGGGAAGGGTGGCATTCGACAAGGCAAGACAAAATTTTTGCATTAAAATATATAGAAATATAATATGTATATGTATATAAATATATAAATATATAAATATAAAAAAGGAGATTGTTTCTTTATGCTCTTTCCCGTATAAAAAATAAACAGATTATTGGCATTTTCCCAGATGTAAACTTTTGACAAAGCGTTGCTCTATGGGTTAGTTGAAGAAGAGCATAATTTCTGATACTATGTTGGGGATTATTTATAAAATCGCAGCCCACACTTCATGCTGATTAACTAAAAAATTTATTTATAAAAATGCTTTATTTTAAAAATCTATTTAAATATTTTTTTCTAAAACCCTTAAAAAGATATCTGAATAAGTTCAAAGTGAGAAAAGGCGATGTTTAAGGGATACAAAATTTTTGCTTGCTTTTTTGGGTTCTCAATATTTTAGCGTTAGTTTCAAAGTTTTATTAAGCTAAATGTAAATTTTTTTAATGAAAAATATTTTTTACACATACTATTCGATTTGCAACATATAAAATATCAATGTTTTTTCATTAAATCCCAACATAATAATTTATAAAAGCTAAAGTTCCTTTTACCTGTAGCTTGGGGCCATTTCTGCATAAGTTTTGGGCCATTATGAGGACAAGTTCTGAACCATTTACCACTATTTTTGGACTAAATCTGTGGCCACAAACAATAACCACGCAAGTCGAGTAAAGATAAAATCGAGTTATGTTTGCCATCATATTCTACTAGTATTATTGCATGGATCCCCATCTCGAAAGCTGAGCTATTTAAAAAGTTATGGGCAAAAATATTTTGGGTTCGCTATAAAGCTACCATTACAACCCAAATGTATAAAACTATTTTTCGCGAGTTCAGGGTTTCCCACTTAGGCGGTTATGGTTTGCGACCACAAAAATTTGTCAGGCCCAATGCATGCCTCTTCAGTAGTTCTGGTTCACCACTACAACTACAGCAACTCCTACTTCCACTACAACTACTAATTACAACAACTACTACTACTACTACTGCTGCTAATAATCTTACTAGCTATTACTACTAATAATTACTACCACTACTACTACAACAACAACTACGAATACCTACTACTATTCTACTAAGGCTAAAATAATTTCTATCATTCGTTTTACTAACATCTGCTACTATTTTTACAAATGCCGCTACTAATTACTATCACTATTTTTTTTTTACAAATTTCCGCTTTTTTACTTATGCTACTACTAATTACTATCACTATTTTTTAACAATCTTATTAATAATCATCATTAGTTTTAACAAGAATATTAAAAGTCTGGTCAAAAAAACTTAATAGTAAAATATTGGTTTATCTTGGAGAACGGGAACGACGAAAAATTTTATTTATTAGCAGAATATTTAAAATAATATAGCAACTGAAGTTTTTTAGTAAATCGAACTCAATTTCATTCAGCGCAGCTATGCAATTTAAAAAAAAATCCTTCTGCCTGTTTTTTAGACTGCAACAGAAATATATATTCAAAATGATACAATTATCAAATTATGTACCTCGATATGATCTTCTAGTGACCAAAAAAAATATCTGGGAATTGAAAGAGCAGCCCATTTTTTTCTTCATCATTTTGCCGTCATGGATGATAGCACCGAATTTCGTAATCTGTTTATTGTCAGTATCATCCGAAGAGTGACAGTGGAATTATATTTGCTATTGTATCATGGAAATATATTCAAAAAACGTAAAAATAAAGAAATATAAATATATGTATGAGTATGAATGAACTCCTTTTTTGAATTGATCAATTTGATTCAGATATTGGGATTTTTACAAAGCACATTTACAAACTACATTAACAGAGGATTTCAACAAAATTGAAACGTGATAGGAATATTTTGGATAGTTAAATAATTCCAAATATTTTTCGCATGTTTCATTTTAACAAAACTTAATTGGTAGATCTCATCTTTTTATAAAAATCTTTTTTTAATTCCACTTTTTTTTATTTGAATTGTACAATCAAAACATGTGATCCTTAAAATGTATGAGGTGTTTTCCGGCTGAGTGTCGTAAATATTAAAATAAATATTTTGGTTAAGTAGGCCAAACTTTCAATTATAATTACGAAAATCTTTATTCACTTCAATTCCCTAGTCTCTGACCTATCCAATTTTTTATTATTTTTCAGCTTTTGGCCACTTAAAAAAAATATTGACAAAATGGAATTTTTTTTTGGTTCTTGTTAATACTTACACTTTCATTAATATACAAAATGTGACTAAATTTGATAAAAAATTTTACTAAATTTTGAACGATTTGGTTTTTTTTTATTTTTGAATACTTTCTTTCGTCTTTTATGCCCTGCACTCTCTTGGGCATAGAATCGTATAAATATTTTAAATATTCAAGCGAAAACTCCTCATACCGTAATTTTTGCATGGTTTTTCGTAGTTCTAGCATTGACGGGATTGGTGTTACGAATTTTAGAGCCCATTATACCGCAAGAGCTTTCTATTGGATTGAGATCCGGACTATGCCCTGGTCAATCTAGTGACACTATGCCCAAATCTTTCATTAGTTTTGCAATCTAACGTCAAACAAAATATTGGGTAAAAAGTTAATGATAATATTTAGAGTTAGAATTCGCTGACATGAAGCTGAATCGTCTTGAAAAATTGGATATGATTCCTTTTCTGTTAAGGACTCCAAGCACAGTACCAACCCACTGACTATAAATGATTCGTATTTTTTGGCATTTACTATATCCTCTATTATAATAAGGAACTCTGGTTTGTATTTTGAATATAACGAGAAATTTTATAGTAGGAAGTATGGAATTTTTCGCAAATCATTCGACTGGTCTACGGCGCGCGGTGCAATAGCCATCAGGGCCTATAAGCCGAATAAGGACTCATAAGAAAATATAAAACATCCCCATTTAGATCAGAGTCCATTTTATTTTACTTTTGGTCCCATCGAAGCGCTGCTCTTTTCTTTTTGGCGGTTGAACGTGGTTTTTTTTCGCAGAGTTCCTAGCCAATCTCGTTTAACCGGTGTTGAACGAATTGTATCCTAATATTCTTTGAAAACGATTACTGCAACTCTGTTTTTATCTCGGCAGCATTCTTAAAATATATTTGAGTGCTTGTTCTCAAAATAACCCAGTATACTTTCGAATTTGTGTATCGTTTCCTGGCTGATCCTGCTTTAATCTCCAGTTGGGTAGTTTTATGGTATTTTTTTTAACGACGGATTTGATTGAATTGTAAACCTGCTGCTATTTTACGAACATAAAGTTTTCATTCAACCAATAAAAGGATTACGGCTTTTTGATTGACAGTCAACTGTGTTTTTTTGATCATGGTTTTTCTCTACTATCTGGAGCACGAATACACTATGCGCTAAGCTCCCGAACTGGGCTTTGAAATGTCAATAGAGAACAGAAACATAGTACGAAATAAAAACGCCACTCATCACCAATCAACTCATTGCTTTAGCATTCTAAACACGCGTACTCTATGTGATAAACTTGCGGACTGGACTTTGAAATTCTAATAATTAAAAAAAAACTCCCTCAGCACCAACTCATTCTATTAGTATGCGGGGAATTCCCCGTTAACAAAAAAAGTCAAATTTCCGCGAAAGACTTGGTGTAGCTTTTTTTTTGTTGCCCTGGGTAGTTCCCTCTAAAAATATATCCTATGTGTTAATCCAAACTATAAGCCATTGAGTTGGTAAATTTTATAAAACTCCTTTCATCCGTTTGAGCTCGACAATGTAACAACATACTCACACACAAACTTTCACATTTATAATATTGGATATTGGCCATATGCAATACTATTTATTTATTTTACGTGTATGGGCTATATGTTGGAATTAATGTAGAAATACGCACGGTCTTCAATGCTTTCACAGTTTTGCATTCGTAGAAATGCAACTCTTTATATTTTTGCGGCCAAGTAAGTGTGTATAGTTTGTGGCTGCCCAATGCTGGCAATCGTAAGTCGTAAGTCGTAAGCCGCAGGCCGTAAACCTCAAACCACAATCAACACTCAACATCCATTCAACAAGTTCATGTAACATTGTCAACTTGCCGTGACACGGACGCGTTCGTAAGGCGCCTCGCCTCGTACATGCGGGCCACCGCTTCAGACTAGCTCGATGGATGTTTTGGAATCATTGTTGTTATTGTCACTTTAGTTTTTTTGTTTGTTTTTTTTTTGCGCACAACCCCGAATATTAGTACAGTCTATTTGCCCGTAGTGTAAGTGTTAATGAATGGTATGTGGCATGTGGCATGTAGCGTTTTTTTCTTTTCTGCACGTTTTTCCTAACACTTTTCCCAAGCGCCACTTTTTTACCTACGAACAATATATCAATGACGTGTCTTTGGACTCTTACAATATCCGCCCGTATGCTTAACACTCGATTTCCATGTCCGCCCGTTTGGCACTTTACCACCACGGTCAGTTGGTTTGGCAAATAAAATACTTTTTGCTGAGATTTTCTTTTTTGTGGCAGCAATTTAAAATTACGATCTATGTAAGTTGTGGTTGTTGAGGGCTTCGTTGCATGCATCACTGAGGAAGGCAGGTGCTGTTGCGTGGCCCTTGATCCATGAAAAATAACTCAATTTTTCGACATTTTCTATAATTAATATTTTTATGGTTTTATTTATATTTCGCTTTGGTGCATTTACTACTACAATAATATTGATGACCACCAAAAACGATTAATAGAAGTGAGGTGTTTTTTCGGTGTGTAGGTAAAGCGCGAGGTGCGCTTAACGTTAAAAAAATTTTGAAGCAACAATTAAGTCAATTTCAGAGTATTTTGAATTTTTATTCTTTTCAATCTTACCAAACCTAGAGCATATTTTACGCGTTTAGAAAGCTCCACTGCACACTGACCGAAATTTAATGGTACAAAAAAAATATATCGTTGTCAAAAGCGGCACATACGTTTATTTATTTATTTGTTTATTTATTTATTTATTGCACATTACGCTGAGGTATAATAAAATATATGCGCCCTAAGAGCAAAGAGCAATCAACACTATCATTAACAATACCAAAAGCAAAAGTCAGGGATAGTACAGACTGTCTACTCCATTTCCGATTGTAAATGAGAAATGGTCAAATTCAAATGCAAAAACGTCATTTGAAAATAAGAATAGTCAATTGTAATTTCGAAAGCGTCAAATGAATATAAGAATAGCCAATTGTAAATAAGAAAATGACAGATGGAAATTAGAAATCGTCAAATAAATAGGCGAAATAATCAACGACTTTTGTATTTAAAAAAAAAACTCGTGGGTGAAGTAAAGGCCACTATTACACAAGGAGAATGGGCAAGAGCATTTCAATAGACACCATCGTTCCTTCATACCGAGGCAATCACCCATCAATATATGTATGTCGTTGGGCAAATACACATTTTTATTTCAGTTATTATTTGAAAAAATATGCAATAAAAATATGTTTCTCATTACCATTTGACGCATTGTCATTTTCATTTCACGCTTTCTGATTTTCAATTGACGTTTTCTGATTTTCAATTGACGGTTTCTGATTTTCAATTGACGGTTTCTGATTTTCAAAATTGAAATTAATTTGACTATTCTTATTTTAAATTGACACTTTCGCATTTACAATTGGAAGTTGTTCAATTTCCAAATACTTCAGATTAATTAAAACTAAACGACTACTATACGATGGCATTGGCTCCGAAAAAAGAGAAAGGGCGCAATCCGCAATTCAAAAAAACCTATTGGACTCTTTCCAATCTATCTTTGTGATTTTTGTGGAACGGCAGATATTAGCAATGACTTCGCGATACTATAGTACGTCGATACTGCCTTGTGAGTTTTCGCATAAATAACTTTAAAGCACTTTTCCATATTTAAAGAAAGATGAGATTGCAGAATGCACCAAATATTAAAATTAAAATTAACCGTTTGAAACCTAATAGAAAGAAAAACCTGAAGTAATATCGTTTATAAATCATACAAAGAGTGAAGAAACTAAAATACTTTCCTGGCCAACCCCAGATGAGGCAATGGGAGCATCTGACGATACGCCATCTATTGGGGCAACACACAGTGTTCGTTAGTTAAGTAGGATCTAATCCATTCCAAAACAAGAAATAATGGAAACCAAGATATGCTAACTTATGAAGTAGAATTGAACGAAAAACTCTGTCAAAAGCTTAACTAAAATCCGTCTAAGTATAAGCAGTCAACCTGGAATTCAGCAGAAAAGGATTCAATAAAGTAGATCGATTGAAAAGAAAGTCGTGTTGCTTTGGCAGGATCAAACTTTTAGTGATGAAATATATTTATTCTTTGACTATAGTTTCGATACCGTTGACTTTCATTCTTACAAGAATCCTTACCGGTCACTATTTATCTAAAAGGCGTACATGCGTTGAGAGTGGGAGTCAACACGCCGGACTACTGTCGCAGCTGTAAATGCGAAGAAAAAGAGGAGATTTTAGAGCCCCTTTTCTGCCTCTGCCCAGCACTTAGCAGAAGACGAATGCACACGCTCGGTAAACCATTTCTGCAAATATTGTGCGAAGATTACAACCAAACCTAACCTAATGTTATTCTCTCTCATGCCTAGCCAATGATTATGAAAGTCAAACTATGTTATTTTACATAGAAATAAGACAAAGGATGAGAAACAGTGATTACTAAGATAGGAACTACAAGCAGTTAATGATAACAGTAAGCTATAGATAAAGTTTTTTGGAACGATAGCGAAAAGAATTTCGAAAATCCTGCTACGCTGGCTATCGAGCGGTATCCGCAATTTCTTTACTTTATAATCAGATGCAAAGGAGCTGAAGAATATCCGTTGGCGAAAAAGAAAGCAGACATTGCAAAATTAAAAAGTTTCAAATTGAATGCGTTCCAAATCAGCTGTGAAATGTTAATTCTTTCGAATTATTTATTTTCCATATTCACTTTTTAAAAATACTTAGTATCAGTGAAGAAACCTTCATCAACATTTCCAAAGACAAATGTGAATATATTCACAATAAATAAGGGCGCAGTAGTGTGACATACGATTAGCATTTTTTAATAAATAATTCACAATTGCCATTTGCCACACGCGACATGCATCACGCTGCAAATGAACAGCAAAAAAAAAAATTTAAATAATAACAATAAATAAGATTTCATTAGGTGCATATAAAAAACTAAGCCAACAGGTTAGCAGAGGAAAAAGTTGTGCGCTGTCGTTTGTTGGGAATGTTAACAAGCCAGTGGAAATTGATGGATTCAAGCCAGCAAGCAGAAGAGGCTTGAAGAGGTTGTGGCCACAGATGACGGGCGGTGAGCGCAAACGGACGCTGACGAATTGGCAAAGTTTTTGTTAAGCAAAGTGCAATGACGTTTTTCAATCATGTGAATGTACCTACCTACCTAGGTGCATGCATAATGTCTATATAATATACAATTTGTATGTATGCCTATATGTATCTATTAGACCAGTTTGTGGTCATTGCCGTGCTGCCATGGAATTGTTGCTTGATTGGTAGTAGTAATTTGTGATAACGTGCACGCGATATTGTCACCACACTCTTTTGGCGTAATCCGATTTCACAGATGACACAATTGAAATATTGCACTCTGCATTTTGCATGCACTCACTTACAATGATTTGAAAAGAAAAAGCGAGGCGAATGATAACTTAGACGGTTAAACTTGTTAAAAAGTGTCAATAAAATAAAAAGTGTCGGATGTCATTACTCTCTGCATTGAAAAAAAATATAACATTTATTGTTTAGTTTGAATGAGAAAGGATGACTTGTTTACATTGGGCTCTAACAAAATATCTAATGTACTGCACAGACAGAGAGTTAACCTTCGTCTGCTCTTTGCGTAGAAAACGACACATTATTTAATTTAAAAAAAACACCGACTAGCCGAAATTAACGAAATTTCTTCAGTTTTTGGCAAACATTGGGTTAATTGATGTGAATTACTTATGTAAGAATTTAGATTGCCAAATTCAATGATAACTAATTTTTTTCTTCATTTGCTTGCCATCTTTTCAGCAATTCCGAGTGGTTGTCGGTTATGACGTTGAAAATGTTTACTCGAAAATTATCTCTGTCTCTCCAACTCCTGGCTCGTCAATCTGTAACTTTCACAATCTTCTACTGGAAATAATGGACGAATCTTCTGGAATATCTTAGATTCTCAAAGCTTTGTGTTATCGCACTTAAAACTTGGATAACAGTTTATCCTTTGATAATAAAAGGGGGGAAAAAATTAAAAAAAAGTTTCCATCCTCGTAAAGTGCCTTGACTCGTTCCTAACAAGCTAATCATTTTTTGGTAGACAATAGAAATTTTCGAAAAAATTAGTTGGTTGAATTTATCAACGTCAATGAAATCACTTTTCAAAACTTTCGAATATGTTAGTATAACCGAATTAGTTTTCATTACTATAGAAAATTAGATGGTACCCGGCAGACGTTGTCCTGCCTGCTTTTATTTATTCATTATCCTTTGCATATGCAACAAAAAAACGAATTTCGCTCTTATTCGCATATACAATGTATATGCTTTGTGCATAATTAAAATAAATTTTACTTTTCAAACAGGTGGCAACCCTCTTTTGTTTTCTACGAGACGTACTCATATTTTAATATTTAAATATAGTATTCTATATAATTGTGTAAAACGTAAGGCATTTTAAATTTTCAAACTAGTGGCAACCCTATTCTCCTATTGAAACGAACGGTTTTAGTATTTCGTATAACTTGTATTATTTCATACAATTGAATTGAATTCAATTTTTCGAGCAGGTGGCAGCCCTTTCCAAAAATTAAGTGTGAACCTTTTCCTGGCCGATATCCATAATTTAATATTTCATATAAGTAACTTATATTCTAATTAAATTTGACTTTTCAAATAGGTGGCATTTCTTTCTTGTCCTCTCCCAGACATACTCATGCTTAAATGTTCTAATATAATTTTCTATATAATTGTATATTATTTAATAAAATTCGACTTTTCGAACAGGTGGCAACCCTCTTCAAATTATATTTGTAAACTACCTTCTACTAAAACGAGCGGTTTGACAGCCATATTTACTAATTCATATAACTTATGTATAATTGAATTAAATTCAACTTTTCGAACAGTTGGCAACCCTCTCCAACATTTAAATATTAACCTTCTCCTCGCCGACATACATAATTTACTATTTCATATAACTTATTTATATTCTAATTAAATTTGACTTGTCCTCTCTGAGTTGTACTCATATTTTAAAATTCTAAGATTATATTCTATACCGTTTTATATAATTTCACTTAATTCCACTTTCAAAACAGGTGGCAGCCCCCTTCAAAATATACCTATAAACTTTCTCTTAGCACAACGAAACGGTTTGAAATCAATATTTTACTATTTCATATAACTTATGTGTAATTGAATCAAAGCATCTTTTCAAACAGGGGGCAACCCTCTCTAAAATTTAAGTTGGATACCCACAATTTCATATCATTTATGTGCATACATATATTCCAAGTAATTAAACGTTGCAACCCTCTAAAAAAATAAAATTAATACTTAAGGATTAAATAATAATTTTTTTCTATATCGCTTGTAACTGTTACGGTTTCAAAAGCATTGAGAACTATTCTCTCCATATCTCAAGCGTACTCTGAGAGTTTTTTTTACCGTATTTTCATTTTTTCCTTTATAGAAACTATTTACAAAGAAGCGAAATTACAAAAGCAAAGCGGGGTGTTAAGTTTCACTTTAGGGCAGTTTATTCTCTAAAGGTATTTCCATTGATAAGTGCATCTCTATTTGAGTAAAGATTCAATAAATCTGAGACAATATGTATATATGTTTTTTTTTCAAAAATTTGCTTTTGATGCAACAGTAATAAAAATAATCAGCACAAAAGCGGTAAACAAGGCTTTACAAAATCGGTTTATTGACGTATTTAAAGCTGATTTCGTGGATTTGCCAATTAAAAATGTTTGTTTAGACAACACATTTAATATTTTAGCGATTACAGATAATGGAATTTGATGCTAAGCAGCAACTCACGGCAGAAGTTTGGCTTCTTGAGTTATCCAATTATGTATGTTGGCAATGGATAATTTTCTCATAAAAATGTTTCTCGTAAATTTAGCTCATAAAATTCCAACAATTTTTTGCAGATCAAGCCAACATAACAATTAAAATTTCTATAGCGATTTCCTTTAATGTTGTAGCTTGATTAGCTACTTGACTGCAGTCACTGCGTGCTTACTTTGTTTTGATAATTCTGCACTTTTAAATGAATTAATTAAGAAAAAGGGAAAGTCGTTGCGTTGTCTTCTCCACTGTTTTATTTTTGTTTTATTTTTTCCTACTTTTATGGTATTTGTGTCGCATTTTATGACATCTTTTGAATTTTTCAATGCTTATTTTCTGTAGCTGTAGCTTTTGCTGCTGGCTGTTGGCTGCTGTCAACGCTCTTGTCAACAGCATCAGTGCGGACGTGGTCATTACGATGTAGTAAAAATACCTACATACAAACATACATATACATTTACATTTACATTTATATAGACGCACGCATGCTTATGAATGGTTATGAACTTGTGCGCACGCATCTTATGTATGTGTGAATACTCTTGCTCACACACATACATACATATTTACATACATAAATACATCCAAACATATGCAGGTGGATGAGCGGATGAGCTGATACCAGTAGCTGGGCGGTGGCTCGTAGCAAGTCAAGGCGTTTAAACATTGAACTGCTTATGTGATGTGATTTTTATATACATATATTTATATACATATATACTACATACGTTAAGGTGGCCCACCAAAGAAAGTTGCGGGGTTTCCACCGCAATTATTAAATGTATTATCGAGGGCCTGTGCCATTTGATAGAAAAGTCCTATGGTATAAAACCCACGTACACCTAAGTGCGCGAGCCAAATGTAAAACTTCTGTGTCGACTCAATTTTTATAATTTAGCTAATTTTTCTTTAGTTTTTGCATGAGTGAAAATAGCAGTAGAGATTAGTGAAAATAGCAGTAGCATTAAGAAAAATAGTAGTAGAAAATAGTAAAAATAGAAGAAGTAACTAGTAGTGGATTTAGTAAAGTAGTAGAAAGTAGTCAAAGTAGTAGCAGAAATTAGTAGAAATAGTAGCAGTAAACGCTTGTAGCATTAACAAAAGTAGTACTTAAATAATAGTAGTAGTAATAAGTACTAGCACAAATAAAAAAGTAGTAGAAGTTAGAAAAATAGTAGTAGGATATAGTTAAAGTAGTAGTAGTAATTAGTAGTTGGATTTAAAAAAAAATGTGTCGAAATCAGTAAAAAAAATATCAGTAGAAATTATTAAAAAGAGTAGTAGTGGCTAGTGGTAGCATAAGTTAAAATAGTAGTAGTAATAAGTAGTAGAATTAGTAAAAATAGTAATAGTAGTAGTACTGATAATAGTACATAGTAGTAATTAGTAGTTGTAGTAAGTATTGGCAGTGGCAGTTGGCAGTAGTAGTAGAAATTGTAGGACTCTGACGTGACTTTCGTGACGCGATTCTGATGTGACTTTTGTGATGCGATTGTGACGTGATTTTCTTGACGCGATGTAAAAGTTACTGCTTTACTTCAAAAACTTCTTATTATCGTGAGAAAATTTTGTCGTTTCTGCTGTGCCATTTCGTAACTTTTTACTGCTGCAAATTTTTGTCACTTCCTTTAATGCAAACGAAGGCCAACGAGTTAAGCCAGTAATTAATTTCAGCAATTATATAGCAAATATGTGCCCTTGCGCATTTTGATTCTTATGCAATTGAAATTCATGTATTTATTAGACGTTGTAGCAATATTAGAACAAAAAAACGCGTCAATACTTTGTTTTTCTTTGCCATGCTTGCTGTTGAATTTTTCGCTAGCGCTGTCGGCTCGGAAATTTTCATTCACCTCATGATTGTCAAAAATTTACTTTCCTGGATACTTTTTCTATCAATTCGAACAGACCCGGAATTGTTAATGTAGGCGTAAATTTTATTGCAGATTAAGGTGGGGAAAATATTTTACGGGTAAAAGGTACACATAAAAATATTTAAAAATTTGATCCACAGAATCGTAATAGTGAGATTTGCGGAAAAATCATTGGAGCAGAACTATTTGCAAAGAAACAAAATGATAATTATCTTAAATGCAGAACTGAAAATTATCGTAATTTTTATTTCTTCGGATCAAAAAATAATCCCAAAAAGCATTGTAAAAAATTCGTTTCAAACAAAATTCGGATATATCAGTCGAATTCTTAAGCCATATGCTACAGAAATCTGACTTTATTTTTATTTAGAAGATTTTTTGTTTTAAAACCCAGCATAGTCTTTACTTAGAGATTTTTTTTTCTATCAAATTTGAGCGTTAGTTTTTTAATTTTTATTTTTCCGATCAGAAATAATTGTTATCCTTAGATTTATATTTTTCGGTGAAAAATACTCTTTATTAATTTTTCGCTCATAATAATCGCAAACTAATTTGGTGACAATGACAATAATATTTAATATTTATGACAAAAAAAATTACACAAAATATCGATCAAATATGATAATTATCGATCGAAAAAAATAAAAAATAACGATCAAACGATATTAAAAATATAAAAGTATAAGATTCTAGAATAACGATTATTTTTTATCGAAAAAATATAAATCGTGATTTCTTTATAAAACGGTCAATGATTAAAAGTCTCACGACAATTTTAGTATTTTTCCGCAATATTTTGGTTAGAGCGTTAGAATATAATTAGCTTTATAATTTCGATGAAAAAGCAGTATCCGTTTTCTTTGGCAATTTTTGTATGGAGAGCTATGCAGCCTACTTACAAAACTGAGACATTTCTTTTCGTACAGTCGGCTATTTAACTTTTATTTATCTGCATATTTGAAATGCAAATTTTTTCTTAATTTTGGAATCTAATTTTCTATGGCTTGCTTTGACAAATAATTTAAAATACAGTATTAGCTTTAGTTTAGGAAATCCAAATGCGAACCAAATAAAACAGCAAAGGTTGCGGGTGTTGGAAGTGTTGGTAGGAATAATTGCTCGCATAAAATGAGACTTATCTTTTTTTTTCGCAGTCATAATAGAGTCATCAGTAAAGTACAATTAGCGTCGGCAAAATGAAGGGAAATTGCCTTCAAATGAAGATGCGAAATTATTCGAAAATCATCGCACATTGTAAGCTGTCCGATCAAGCAACTATTATATGGCTCTAACAATGTATACTTGCCTAAAGTTTTGACGATAAACAAGCTTACACTAAAATTGCATAGAAAAGACAAAATATATAAGTATGTAAGAAAATACAGCTTAGTGTTTGAGAAATTCAGCTTTCGATGACGTACTTTCCAAATACTTAATTCCTAGCTAAAGACGTTCATAGTTACAACAATACACAGATTTGTATGCGAATTCATTCACCGTTTTCAATTTGAGTTGTTGTTTTTATGAATTCATTCAAGTACAGCAGGCGGTCCACCAAATCTTCGACCACCGACAAATCAACTACCAACAACCAGCCGGTCAGCCAGCCGACCAGCCGACCAGCCAACCATTCAGCCATCAAGTCAGATTAGAGTCTTCAACATTTCTGAAGATTCAGTTGCCGGCGCATCGTACAAACATACATACCACCACCATAAACGGATGTATGCTAGTTATTTGTATGAAACGTGCGAAAGTGAAGTAGTTAGTGACAGCAGTCTTGGTAGATTCAGCTTTAAAATACCACAGATGCTGTGAAATTGAAAGTTACTCGCTAAAGATGGTATATGAAAAATACGCAATTTGGCCATTTACGCCGATGCGATTACATACACCTGTAGAAATCAATGGTATGGAATTTTTTGCAACAAAAAAAAAACAACAACAGAATTATGTTTGTCTGTAGGTGTAGTACATTGTATTTGTGTATGTCATATTGGCGGTTAACGCGAGAGCTTTAATTTAGTTCATTTCAAATAAAATTTAATTTAAATAATTTTAGTTTGTGAACGAAATACAGAAATCTTAAAAGTGGGGCTGTCATTCCTATAGGTAGCATTACAAATAACTGTTGTTTTCGATGGGTATCAAATTAGCTGTCAAGGTAAACAAAATTATTTGACATTTATATTCAGTATACTTTGGAAAATAGCCATGCAAAGACTTCAACTTCGCACACATTACGGTACGTATAATCGTCCATCTGAGCCGATTACTCTTTTGTAAAATATTCATCCAATATGAGCTCATACTATGAGTACCGAATAAACCAAAATTATCGGTTCGACAATCTCATGTTCTCACGATTTCACGTTGGCACGTTCACTACGTATAAAATTTTGAAAAAGAAAACATATTGAATCAATTAACCTCGCATTACCAGAGCTTGTGCTGTATCTTTGGTGAGTAGACGGAAAATCAATTGGAAGTTGAAACACATTTTCAACGAACGGTTACATGTCTGGCTAAACCGGTACATAATTAAGCAAAATTCTTCATATATAGGCCCCTTTCAATTCACAACAAGTTTTTGTCTAGTGCTCTTTAAAAGTTGGGACATCACTGATGCCTGCGTTTCTAAAACAGAAGGTGGAAATAATCTAACGGTCAATCGTAAGATCTACAGGCAACTAATAAAACCTATTATTTTTGCTCCATACCTCTTAAGAAAATACCCTTTATTAATTGCAGTTTCTTTGATGTTGCACCCTATTGAGGGATACGGTAACGCAAACAACTGACCATAAGGTGATTTATTTACAATATTTTAAATTTTTTCACGCTAAATTCTCTTGGTTCATTTGGTTTAGTTTGTAATAAAATAAAACACATATACACAAAGTAAAACCACAAACTTTAAACACAATTTATAGAAATTCAGAAAAAAGTCATAATTTTTAATTTGAGTATTTAAAAAACTTTTAATTTTAGCATAATAATGTGCCAACCTAAAACTAAAAAAAAACTACAATTAAAAATTTTAATTATTTTCTGGCAATTTTGAAAATTTTGGTCTTAGGTACTTTTTTTTTTTTTATAAAAAGGATGGATTTTATATTGATTCCCGTTGAGTTTCAAAAATCTTTTGTGCTGACGGTCTTGTAAATCTTCTTGTCTACAAACCAGAAACCGAAAATAACAGTTATTTCTCTTTTTGATGTAATAAAAGTCCGCGGCAAATTCTTGTTGTAGAAAAAGAGCGTCTTTGATCCTTCGACCTCCTGGACATGAATCCTTGATTATTTTTAATTTTTTCTACTTTTTGGGGAAAAGCCTAATAATAACTGAGATAATAAGACTTGTATTCTTTTAGTCCAGTAATAACAGTTAATCTTGTCCAGATATTTTTAAGGTCGAAATAAATTTCCTTTCTAATAATAAACAAACTGCTTATCCAATTAAACAAATTTGATATCAAATGAAAGAGCGCTGAAATACCCCTGAAACTGAAATTTCTTCTATTTTTATATGGTTTTCATAATGTAATAATATTTTGTAGCCTAAATAAAGATCCTTGTCAAATAGTCCACAAACTGAAGACTTCTATACCGATATAATAAGCTAGTGTTTAAAATCAGAACATCCTCTTATCAAGGATCATATTTTCATAAAAATAATATACATTAAATATAATACCTTTAATCTGCAAATTATTTTGCAATTTTGTAATTCATAAAGCAAACATAAGCAATCAATAAATTTACGTATACCCTTTACTTAATTGATACTTAAAAAACTATTGTGTGACTATTCGGCCTCATGGGTATCCCTATGAATAAATATACCCAAAAAAAATTATAAAGTAAATGGCAAAACTTTTCCTTATTTGTGAATTAATATTTCCAATCCAGCAAGCAATTCAAAACAAGCTTCGCCCTTGTGTCGTCAACAAATGCGTTATCTAGCATTTCGTGTAAAGTTATTTAACATTCAGCAGTTCAAACATTGTTGTTGTACTACTCGGTACTTTTGCTTAAGTAATTTTTTAGTAACGAATCTTTTAGGTGCGATCGTGTGTCGAAAAATTCACTTTAGTGCTCCGAACAATTCGTAGGGAAAAAGTACTTAATAAAAGAAAATCAAAACTAAAAGTTCAGAGTGTTATTTTCATTCAAAAAATATTTATATAAAGTAGAGTGCAAATAGTGGAAAAAGAAAAAAAAGAGAAAAATAGAAAGAAGAATAATCTGATATATCAGCGCAGGTATTTAAATTATCGTTTTAGGGAAGAAGAGTGTAGTGTTTGACCGATTTCAAAATATTCCTTGGTCTAACTTTATGGGGATAATTTCTTTAATTTTTTTAGCAAAATTTAGTGCAGATCGTTTCGTTGGTTTCAGTTGAGATATATGTATGCATACCTATATATGTGTGCTACCTCCAAGCTTTGTTGCACGGTAGTCACTTTCAGTTTGAAAACTATTTCAATTCTCTTCCATTTGATACCAGAATTATTTAGTTTGTATAAGCGGTTTGTTTATTATTTAAAAAAAAAAAAAAAAAACACTTTTATTACGGCCTTGGTTTAACTGATTAGTTTATTTGAAATAAAATAAAAGCCCAAAAACCTTTTTTCTAACGACTTTTATTAGTTATAACAGTTATAATAGTCCGAGCCCCTGATACACACAGCTTGCGTTAAATGAAAATCAAATTGGCTAAAAAACTGCATACCGAAAAATTTTCTGGAAATTGTGGCGTAAAGTTTGAAAATGTCATGAAAATATGTTAAACGTATATAAATTTTTCTACAAATTAAAAAATTTGTATTTAAATATTTTTTTTTTATAGAACGCTCTATGTTGAACGGAAAATTGTATAATGAAAAATGTTACGAATATAATGAAAAATCACCATGCGGTTAATTATTTGATTAACTGCATATTCGTATGTGGCAAGCAAAAGACAGAAAACTTAGATGATTTGCAGAAATTTAGGCCATATGACTATCTCCACAAATAAATTCATATCCAACGGTGAGCGAAGCAAAGGTACAAAATGTCGAAAAACTAGTATATATTAAGCCACATTTTAATCAGATTCGTCAGTATAATCCAGTTCCTTTCAGTGAATAGAAAGTGGCGAAAGTTCTCTAATGAAATTCAAGGTTAAAAAAGTTGGCGTCGAAGAAAGATTAGAAGAATGATTAGGTCTATTATTTTCTGAGATGGCGATGGGATTTTATTGCTTGATTACCTTAAGCCACTACAAGATATTGCCAGTTCTACGCATATTTACCGCGACAAACATATGGGACAGTCGTTCGTAACTGGCTCTTAGTTACTTTCCGTTCTTCAAATTAAAATAAGAATCTATTATATAGACGAATATTTTTGGACGACAGTGAGGAAAAGGCGATCCTAGAATAGAAACGCTTGTTAAGGAGAAAAATAAAGATTGATTTTGCAAGTGGCATATTTGACTTGATAGCGATTATCCGCCCTATGCTGATGGCCTGACAAAACTTATCAACCTGACAGCTGTGAGGTTTTTTTTTGAAAACAACCTAGAAAAGTTAATAGTTCGAAAAGGTTAACTACCCTTGAGACATTTCGGAGATTCAAGCTTATTGGTGATTAATATTTTTCAGATGTTCAGCTCTTGTGTAAAATGTTGATATGGGTTGCAAACCTTAACGTGAGGTATCACTGAACCGGTGAATAAATTTTAATAAACAATCACTTCCGACCAGCTAAAATGCATTGAAATTAAAAACCATTTTTAATTCAGTATAGCTGCGTAAAGTCACACATAGAATTCGAAAAAAAAGAAAATCTTTTGCCAGGTTTATTACAAATGAATGAATGAAACAACCAGAAGACTTAAGCAACGAACTTTCTATGAATCGTACAATATTTTATTGATGAAAGATATTACAAAGTAAACTCATCAAATCAGTCTATAGCTATCAAGATGTGACCAAAGCTAATGCTGCGATGGTAATAGCTTCAGCAACAACAACAAAAAAAATTGCTACAGACCTCTTGCGGGCGGAGCATATGCTACGTGTTGGCTAGTCAAACTGGCAATTCTTCGTAGATATAAAACGTATTGAGTATACTAAGTTTGCTAAAATTAACAGATTGAAACATATTTTTATGGTCAAAATCGAAATAAATCGAACACTTGTCGTCTTATGGTAACTGGCAATATTGACGAGTGAGATTTAAATTACTTAGTCAACTTTCTTTTTCTTTTAGTATTACGTATTGTGTGAAAACACAAACAAAAAACAAAAACAAAAATGGCATTCAACGCATGCTGCAAGCCAAGTACAAAAGTATTCATAAAATAGAGATAAAATATTTACTCAAAACGGAAGCACCGCAAGCTATGTAAACCACATGTTGACGCGCCGCTTGACGCAAATAATGAGCGAATACTTCAAATCTACGTTTATGAAGTATTCAAATTTTCAATTAACTGTTTTAGTGAACTTTTACTTTCTTTTAAGATTTTAATTTCGATCTGTTCGTTCGCTATTACTTAAAAGGTGATTTTTTTTCGTTTGTTTTGTTGGTTTGTCGGTTTTTTCCTTCATACTTTCTGATTGAATTTTAAATATGTAAGCAAGCAAATGTGCGTGTAATATAATTAGAGTCTTTTGTTTTTTATTCAAAAAACTCGCAGCAATTGAAGGGTCTCCTTCGTTGTCATAGTGAAAGTCACAAGAGATATGCATATGCCCTATGCCATGACAAATGTAGCCAGTAATAAAAAAATAAAAAAATACATACATGTATTTGGTACGTCTGCGGTGGCCATTGTGTCACATCAGCGCTATACATAATTTTATTTTGAAAACTACAAGGATAAAGTTGTATAAATTACCAAATCATATGCTATAAAGCAAGAGACTCTGCATCAAAGCGATGATTGTGTCAAATTCATATATCTGAATATGTATGTGGGTATCTTGGCGACGATCTGAAAGTAGCTACAGGGCGCGAATGCCATTATAAACGTATAAAAAAAACAACAACGTTGAATACTAAACGCCCATAATAATCAGATAATGTGAAATTTCTTTTTCCAATTCATTGCATCTGTATATTAAAGTAAGGCTGCAAGGAGTTCGGTAGTAAGGTTACTGTGATGACTTTTGCAAAATATAAGAACTCTTTTCACAGCACAGTGAGCTCAAATGCGCAAAGCGTAGGTCAAAACTACTAGTGGTAGTAGTCGTTGCTAGCAAGTAGTAGTAGGAATAGTTGTGGTAGTAGTAGTAGAATTAGTAATTAGTTGTTGTTTTAGTATTGGTAGTAGTAGTAATTGGGAGTACCATTTGTAAAAATGTTAGTAGCAATTAATACAAATAGTATTAGAAATTAGTAGTAGCATTAGTGAAAATAGTAGTAGATATTTGCAAATATAGTGGTAATAATTAGTAGTAGCATTACCAAAAAATAATGGTAGAAATTAGTGGATACATGGGTAGTAAAATTAGTAGTAGCATTAGTGAAAATAGTAGTAGAAATTTGCAAATATAGTGGTAATAATTAGTAGTAGCATTACTAAAAATTATGGTAGAAATTAGTGGATACATGGGTAGTAAAATTAGTAGTAGCATTAGTGAAAATAGTAGTAGAAATTTGCAAATATAGTGGTAATAATTAGTAGTAGCATTACCAAAAAATAATGGTAGAAATTAGTGGATACATGGGCAGTAAAATTAGTAGTAGCATTAGTGAAAATAGTAGTAGAAATTTGCAAATATAGTGGTAATAATTAGTAGTAGCATTACTAAAAATTATGGTAGAAATTAGTGGATACATGGGTAGTAAAATTAGTAGTAGCATTAGTGAAAACAGTAGTAGAAATTTGCAAATATAGTGGTAATAATTAGTAAAAATTACTAAAAATGATGGTAGAAATTAGTGGATACATGGGTAGTAAAATTAGTAGTTGCATTAGTGAAAATAGTAGTAGAAATTTGCAAATATAGTGGTAATAATTAGTAGTAGCATCACCAAAAAATTATGGTAGAAATTAGAGGATACATGGGTAGTAAAATTAGTAGTAGCATTAGTGAAAATAGTGGTAGAAATTAGTAGTAGCATTAGTGAAAATAGTAGTAGAAATTCGCAAATATAGTGGTAATAATTAGTAGTAGCATTACTAAAAATGATGGTAGAAATTAGTGGATACATGGGTAGTAAAATTAGTAGTAGCATTAGTGAAAATAGTAGTAGAAATTTGCAAATATAGTGGTAATAATTAGTAAAAATTACTAAAAATGATGGTAGAAATTAGTGGATACATGGGTAGTAAAATTAGTAGTTGCATTAGTGAAAATAGTAGTAGAAATTTGCAAATATAGTGGTAATAATTAGTAGTAGCATTACTAAAAATGATGGTAGAAATTAGAGGATACATGGGTAGTAAAATTAGTAGTAGCATTAGTGAAAATAGTAGTAGAAATTTGCAAATATAGTGGTAATAATTAGTAGTAGCATTACTAAAAATTATGGTAGAAATTAGTGGATACATGGGTAGTAAAATTAGTAGTAGCATTAGTGAAAATAGTAGTAGAAATTTGCAAATATAGTGGTAATAATTAGTAAAAATTACTAAAAATGATGGTAGAAATTAGTGGATACATGGGTAGTAAAATTAGTAGTAGCATTAGTGAAAATAGTAGTAGAAATTTGCAAATATAGTGGTAATAATTAGTGGTAGCATTACCAAAAAATAATGGTAGAAATTAGTGGATACATTGGTAGTAAAATTAGTAGTAGCATTAGTGAAAATAGTAGTAGAAATTTGCAAATATAGTGGTAATAATTAGTAGTAGCATTACTAAAAATTATGGTAGAAATTAGTGGATACATGGGTAGTAAAATTAGTAGTAGGATTAGTGAAAATAGTAGTAGAAATTTGCAAATATAGTGGTAATAATTAGTAAAAATTACTAAAAATGATGGTAGAAATTAGTGGATACATGGGTAGTAAAATTAGTAGTAGCATTAGTGAAAATAGTAGTAGAAATTTGCAAATATAGTGGTAATAATTAGTGGTAGCATTACCAAAAAATAATGGTAGAAATTAGTGGATACATGGGTAGTAAAATTAGTAGTAGCATTAGTGAAAATAGTAGTAGAAATTTGCAAATATAGTGGTAATAATTAGTAGTAGCATTACCAAAAAATAATGGTAGAAATTAGTGGATACATGGGTAGTAAAATTAGTAGTAGCATTAGTGAAAATAGTAGTAGAAATTTGCAAATATAGTGGTAATAATTAGTAGTAGCATTACTAAAAATAATGGTAGAAATTAGTGGATACATGGGTAGTAAAATTAGTAGTAGCATTAGTGAAAATAGTAGTAGAAATTTGCAAATATAGTGGTAATAATTAGTAGTAGCATTACTAAAAATGATGGTAGAAATTAGTGGATACATGGGTAGTAAAATTAGTAGTAGCATTAGTGAAAATAGTAGTAGAAATTTGCAAATATAGTGGTAATAATTAGTAAAAATTACTAAAAATGATGGTAGAAATTAGTGGATACATGGGTAGTAAAATTAGTAGTAGCATTAGTGAAAATAGTAGTAGAAATTTGCAAATATAGTGGTAATAATTAGTAGTAGCATTAAAAAAAAATAATGGTAGAAATTAGTGGATACATGGGTAGTAAAATTAGTAGTAGCATTAGTGAAAATAGTAGTAGAAATTTGCAAATATAGTGGTAATAATTAGTAGTAGCATTACTAAAAATGATGGTAGAAATTAGTGGATACATGGGTAGTAAAATTAGTAGTAGCATTAGTGAAAATAGTAGTAGAAATTTGCAAATATAGTGGTAATAATTAGTAGTAGCATTACTAAAAATTATGGTAGAAATTAGAGGATACATGGGTAGTAAAATTAGTAGTAGTATTAGTGAAAATAGTAGTAGAAATTTGCAAATATAGTGGTAATAATTAGTAGTAGCATTACCAAAAAATTATTGTAGAAATTAGAGGATACATGGGTAGTAAAATTAGTAGTAGTATTAGTGAAAACAGTGGTAGAAATTAGTAGTAGCATTATTAGAAAAAGTAGTAGAAAAATAGTGGTAGTAATTAGTAGTAGCAATATCAACACGCAATCGTTATAGGATATAAAAAAATTTCCACAAACATTTTATTGACTCAACATCGACTCAGTAGCTCGTAATCAAAAAAAATGTAATTGTTATCTCAGAAAACCATCAGATCTATTTGAGTTGAGTTGAGTTTTACAAACATGTCAATTGTGATTGCTCATTTTCTTTGCCACTGAATATACAGATCTGGTATTTGTTGTTGTTTAAGGTGTAGAACATTTTTATTGCGCATTATTTACAATTTCGGCAAAGCACAATTTAAACTCTTCTAACTAAGAAAAGTTAGTTAAGTTAATATACTATGTAGGTTTAAGTTTATATATGAAGTAATTTTTTTTTAACGAAATAGGAAGAAAACTACAACAACTAATATGCCAAATATGAAAAAATGCATATATGTACAAATTTATTAAACAACTTAGTTTAAATTTAAACATATTACATATCCAAAGTTCCTTAAAAAATCTTCCTGAAATATCCAGGGTATGTTACCATAACCAAAATGACAAAACAAAAAAAAAATGAAATATATGAAAAAATCCCCCCTACTTTATAATTGTCGATTATGGTTGGCTGCTGAAACATTTTTGTCATTGGGAACTGTGCAATCTGCCATTTGGGTTTGGTTCGACCAAATACGAAAATATAATTTTTTTTTAATTTTCATGCGTGTTACATCTTTTCAAAAATGTGTCTTGAAAATTGCTTAACATTAAACTGGTTTTTCGTAACAACTTTGAATTGAGTAATTGTAATTGTAATTGTAATTTATTTAACTTAATTAAAAACTTTTTTAATCATGGAAAAGTCGAAACTGATTTCATTTATGTTATTAATAAAATTTAGTAGAATATTTTGTTTTCTTGAGATGGAAACACTTCAAAAATATTTCTTGAATAAATCTTCCTTACACTTTTTTCATTTGACACCAGTATAGTAGAATTTTTGTTATTTTACCAATTAAATTGAATCATCGTTCTCCTTAAATTTTATTTTCATACAAACGCTATCGTTCCACACAGATACTGTATAATTTCAGCAAGCTTGGAAATTGCATTATTATTAAATATTTTTAAGTAGGTCACAACTACTTTTATACATACATATATTCATATTTTTTCATCAAGTTTCAATCCATCTGTGAATATTTTCACCAGCCCAGGGCTCAACATATCACACCCCGCCCAATCCTAAATAGAAGGAATGGCGGTACCAAAGTATCCTTTAGAACCCACTGAAGGTACGTTTTAGCTTGAATGAAATGGAAACTTGGTAATATTACCGAATGGCGAGTACGAGTATCCGAGTTCAAAAAACATCTAATATCCCGCAGTCTGATAGCGGCTAGAGTTGCTGTCCTTCTCGCCGCAGTATCTCAGGTCTGCAGGATTTACAGTTAGAATGACGCTATTAAGACGAGACTAACAAGGTCAAACTCGACGTCCAGCCTGTCCAGGGATCTCGTTATAGCCCGGGCAACATATTTTTGATGGCCCCTCGATATCAGATTCCATTGATCTTCTTTTATAGTAGACATGCTGTGATAGCGTTGAATTCTTCTTCTACGTTTCTCAGCTACCACCAACGGCTACCGAGTCGGAAATTTTCACAGCTGGAAGATTTGATTTAAAACGTGTTGGACCTAGCTAACGTAGCCACTGAATCTTAATTCAGCGTGCACCTCCAATGATCGAAATGTCGCAACCTTGATGATTTTTAAATCACTAGGAGTTTCGTGATGCGCACGGGAGACAATAAGGTCAAACCGGGAGGGGAGAATAGCTCGTAGATAACGTCTAATCAAAGTCTTTCACACATGAAAAATTTGTATCCAAAACTTTAAACGCGATTTCCTCAAAATTACGTTTTTTTTTAAAAGTCCCGTTGCGGTGAGCAAGGTTTCGCAGGAACCTGTGACCTATCCTATCGATCGAATTATTTGCAGGCTACATAAAAACTGCAATATCTCATTCTTAAACGAAGAAAGTTATTTCTTTATTCAAAGAACGAGCTTTTACCCACGGCTTAACTCGGACGGCATTCGGCTTAACGTTGTCGATTCGAATGTAACGGAAAAGAAAGGTAATAACTTTTAATTCATTTTTAATTTAGATTTTTATTTTTATTGTCTAAAACAAAATCTACCTCTACTTCATAATTTGCGGTTACGGTTAATTGCTGAAACCTTTTTCTCATTGGCAACTGCGCATAAAGCCTTGCCATTCGGGTTTAGTGAAACTTATTTATTGTTAGAAATGCCCAACGTAATTAAATGATCTTGACATTTAGAAGTCTTATTTTTATGATTAAGTTTTCTTAAGCGAACTTCCTTTGATTCCAATACCGTATATTTTCTTCAACTTAATAATCTAATTTTATTTATTTTTTGAAGTGTGTGACAACCCTTTTAAAATGTGGCAACCCTCATCAAATATATTTTCGCAAAAACCCTTTCGTTTTAGAGTAATAGTATGTTATTTCAGATAGCGTACAAATAACATTAAACTCATATTTTTAAAGACGTGGCAACACTCTTTAAATATTATTTCATCATTCAGTTTTTAATCTCTTCACGCGATACTTCCGTTAACTAAATGGTATAGTTTAATTAACTCTTTTAAGTAGGTGACAACCTGCTTCAAAAGTAATTTAAAAACAAAGCTTGTTTTAATTTTAAGTAATTTTTTAACAGGCGGCAACTCTTCAAAATTTTTTAATAAAATTACACATAAAAAAAATCACACTTAAAAAGTATTTAGGAAATGAAGCTTTATGGACCTTGCATATATCACTAAATGGATTTAATTTAAATTAGTATAATTTTGATTAATTTTTTAAACAGGTGCCTTTATTTTGGCACCATATTGAAAAATGTAATTTCCTTTTTTAAATTAACTTAATTTGAATTTAAACAAGTGGCAACCTTCTTTCAAAACATTTGGAAAACAAAACTTTATTAAAGCCTTTCTTTTGATACCCATGTTGCGATGTTTTAGTTCATTCATTGTTGTATTTGAATGTAAGCTTTTAAACATGTGGCAACACCCTATAAAAAATCGACTAACGGTCTATCCAGCTCTACCCAGTCGTTATATGGCGCATATGACTTAACTTATTTGTTTGACAATAACTTTTTTCACGGGTGGCAACTCTCTACCTAATATAACCTATGCTATAGCGTGGGAGGTTAGGCTATTCGTGTGCTAAATATTGTACAATTCCGTCCAGCCGTTTTGGCCTGAAAAGGAAATAAATAACTCACTCACCCTCAAATAAACAAACCTTTACATTTTTCAACATTCATCGAAAAAAGCCCTCCGTTAGGACCTTCTATGGGAATGAAAAATTAACTGTAAAAATTTTTACGCTTTTCCGTGCTGTGGTTGTGGACGTTGGGCTCGAACATAATGAAATAAAGTTTCATTTTTTATATAAGAAGATAAAAGTATATTTTTAAACCATATCGCCCTCCATTGGACCACCACGCATTATGTTTTATTTTATCTCATTTTCAACCACTGTGCAACGCATCGGACAGCAATGCGTTGCCTTCTGACCGCTCAGTTCAAAGTACACACACACGCAGATATGAACATACACATACAGCAAGTGCTTGCAATCACAATACAAAAAAATATAAAAAATAAAAATGAAAAAAATAAAAAATTACCAGCCAGCAAGGAGGATGGATAGCGAATGTAATTTATCAACAATTGAAAATGATGATGTGCAGATGAGTGTCGAGCTATTCGCTTTCACCTTGTTGCAACAACGTTGACGTTCGCTTTTTTTTTGCACACTCTCTATAACATACATATTTACAAATATGTATGCACTATATGCTGCGGTGCAGAATGGAGACAAATGTATGCGAAAAATTTAACTTACGCACAATGGAAGCTACATTCACATAATGAAGAAAGCCTATATATATTTTTATTTATATGAATGTAAAGAGGAGCGCTCGAAGCTGCCAGCTAGCTACCACCAATGTCAAATGCGGACAACCGACGCGCTATACATGCATGCGCTGAGCTCCCGGGCGCACTTCGCATTCTCATTATTTATGTATATTCGAAAGTAAAATGAAGGAGGTGCTCGCAACAGTGTACGAGTAGCAGCATCAAATCAAACATTCATACATCCACACATATGACTGCATGAATTTATTTATTTTTTTTCAATATTTATGATATTTGCTACAGAGTATTATTTTTTGTTTGTTTTTTTTTTTTTTGCTTGTGTCCCGACTCATCGGTGTGGCTTGGCTTTTAACTTCTTACTCATTCGCGTTCTAATAAAATCGCAGAGAAACCTGAAAATAAAACAAAAAAGCAAAAAAAAAGAAAGAAACTCGTTCAACACTCGCACTGAAAACTGCCACTGTGACACCAAAGTAAATTAATGAAATTATGCCACCCGTGTTGCACGAACAACACTTTGCCACACACACACACACACACACACACACACACACACACACACATACACTAACATATTCACACACGCAAACAGCATGCGCATTAAAATGTATAGAGAGTGAATTAGAGAATTGCATGTACATATGTAGTAGTGCAGAAGTGAATTTAAAACTTTGTAGCACAAGTGCAAATTAGTGACATTCGGAAGCTAAGAATGAGTGATGAGTATTGAAATGTTGGTTGTAGACAATCAAAATTACCGCAAAATTGGCGCCACGCATTGGCAGTCGCGCTTGGAGAAAATGTAGTCAACTAAATTGATTATCCAGATTATGGAAGACATTAAGATCAAAACAAAAAAACACAAAAAAAAAAATTTTACATCAAACTTTCTCAGCTGCAACAAAACGGAAGACCTGAGTAATGGATTACGTTAATTTTGACACATGTGCACTAATAATCGATGTTAATGTTATCTATGTTAATGTACAATATTTCATCCAAGGCCTTGATATAATCATTTGCAGTGAGCTTGGGGATATTTCCCATTTCCATTCCCCGCCTTTGTAGATTTCGCGATATCTTAAAGACAGATGTAGTTTAAAACGCGGTGCCTCAAACGACTGAACACAAGCTGCTTTTTGTTTGCAACATTTGCAATGTTTTTAACGCTAAGTTTCTTTTGTTAGTTTTTTTTTCTAAAACTCTAGTTTATTCTACAGGAAAAAGCATATGAATTAAAAGTTCAGACCTTGCTCAAAATTCATAAAAATTTAACAAATTTTCATTAAATTTTCAAAATTTTTATTTCGGTTTACAGTTTTTAGGTCCATTTAATTTGAACATATGCGAATGTGAAGTTATTTAATTTTTTTGTTGATTTTTGACACTTTTTTTTTAAATTTTAGTTTTTATGAATTTATATAAATACCAGTTAATGTTTGTTAATTTTTTGTACGGGCGTTTTCGCACATATTTCGGTCTATAAATTGGAGGCGTAAGAAGAGCAAAAGTTTCCAATACAAAAATTTTGAAAAAAAAAATATCAACCAAAATTTAAGCGACGTTAGACCTGTAGATTATTATGCCAAAAACAAATGAAGATATCCAAAAGTTTTTCTTTTAATCTTAATAAAAAATGTTTAAAATTTAATGGGCACCTGTGGAATTTTTATAATTTTTCAACAAAGTTTGAAATTTTGATTTATATGCATTCTGTTGCTATCAAAAAATCTTCTCTCGAATACTCCAAGGACCAACTCGTTTGATATTGATAGAACAGGCATGATGAGAGTGTAGTTTTCGTTCGTTGAGAGAGGGCTTTACTGCTCATTTGCCTACTCAGCCCAAAGTAGCACTTGTTGGCAGGAGAATTTCTTCTTTGGGTTTTTAGGCTGACATTGTTGTTGTTGGTATGAATGCTGGTTCCATGATAAACACTTCGCCAAAATTTTAACTGTCAACAGTGACGCGGGAGCCACGATGTGAATGCGCTGACTGTTTATTTGATGATAGGAGGTACTTCGATTTTCCTCCGTTTACGTCTAGACCCATTCGGTTCGCTCTCTATCCAGTTTGGAGAAGACAGAAGTAACGGCGCAGTTATTGAGGCCAATGATGTCGATACTACCGGCAGTTGCACTTTTATAACAAATGTTGCTTGCCCGAAATTTTGGTCGTTTTGCCCAACGTCATTTGCCGTAGCCGTATTATTTTTGTAGGGGTATTAAATTCAGACATCCCGGCATGTAGGCAACTTCTTCTCGTGCTATGAAAGGCTTATTTAAAGTCGAAAAATAAATGATGTGTTAATCCTCTTCTCACGGCTCTTTTCTATTGGTGTGTCTTAAATATCTACTCGAGGATAAGGTTCAGTCAGTTCGTTGATGATTGGCTTTAGTTTTTCATACAATACGCTCGACAGAACCTTGTATGAAATCTAATATGAAAGATTACTCTTCGCTTACTCGCAATGATCATTTAGTGAAGGAATGCTGCCTCCACAACTCCAGCTTGCCGGTTTTATTCGTATAGGAATTTGCACCGGTCTTAAAACCTCAGGTTAATCGCCGTAACTTGTGGTAAAATTTTCGAGCGCTTTTCCTGCCCGCTAGAATTTCAAGCTCCTCGCACTCACGTGTTTCGGCCTCTTTCTTCTTTCTGCGTATAAAACGTCTCTCTTCTTTTCTCAACTCCCGGTAGCGTTTACATAATGTTGGTGGTGTCGCATGGCCCTGTGGACACCATCCTTACTTTCCGTGCGGCGCGGCATTCCTCATCGTACCAGTCGTTTTTTCGAGATCGCTGAAAGGCAATGCCTTCTTGAGCGCCATAAGCGGTATAATTTAGAGAAATTTGCTCCCACTGCTTGTCTGTTCCGGTTTGCTGCGAAGTGGTCCTTGTGACCAGGTGTGAGAGTTGAGTAGCGAAGTTAGTAGCTATTTTTGCGATTGCAGCTTTCCGATGTGAAGCTTCCTTATGAACATATTTAGTTGTGTGCTGTACGTACGTTTAATACACTGAAAACATTCCTTCCGTCTATCGAAATATGGTTTATTATGGTTTAGAGCTTTTCGATTTGAACACAGCCACATAGCTTGGTGAATCTTTCCATACAAAATCCTCGGTATAGACTGTCGTCGTAGAGACTAGAGCGTTTTCTGACAGTGTAACCAAAGATCCTTTTCTTACCTACTCTGGCATTAAAGTTGCCAAGAAAAGTTTAGATATCCTGGCGGGGGCGGCGCTCGTACATGCGTTTTGGCCCCATGTATGTGGTTTTTGCTCATATCGTTCTTCTCTTCTGTCGGGGCGTGGGCATAAATCAGCGAATGTTGATGATGATGCCAATCGTGGCGAGACGCTCGTCCATCGGAGTGAATGACAGGACTTGGCGACGAAGTCTCTCTACCGCCACAAATCCAACATCGAACTTGCGGTCCCTTACATGCAAGCTGTGGTAGAAGTCGCCAGGTTCAGTGGCTTTCGTAAGGTGCATCGTCATCGTTATCAAAAAAGGGAGATCTCATCCGAGACTTATTGAAATTTTTCGAAGTTGCCCCGCTAAACGAACTACATATATTTTTATTAAAAAAAATTAATGAAAAGATTTAAGAGAAAAAACATTACCAGCATTGTAAGAAAAATCACCGGACGCTGATTCGTGCTAGTTGGTGTACAAAATATATGCCACGCCCACTAGGCTGAATTTCGCATATAATAGGTTCCAAGAGTTGTTGGGTTAAAACCATAAAAGTCGGGCTTCTATAAAGTGGGCATTCGAATAAACAACTTAAGCAACTACATAATTTTGTTTTTCAGAGCACTAAATTCTGATTTTTCATTGAAAATTGTAATATTTTTGAAATGTGTGTAAATTTATTGAGCTCGTGGTCATTTTTTTATTAGAAAATATTATGAAAAAACAAAAATTTTGCAAAGCGGTTGCAGTGATAATTGCCACTTCGGAGATCCCCACTTCTCATCTGACTTCTTTCTGCTCAGACTTTACCCAGATTTGAAGCATGATCCATTGGTCCATTTTATATTTATTTAAATTTTTTACAGTACACAGCCTTCTTTTACCAGGATAAATACACCTTAGCTTAACTAAGGTTTGAATTAATTGGCCAGGGCGGTGTTATAAAGTGCTTGACGGGAAATAAGTGATAACTGCAGTTAACCCCTAAATTCATTCTGTTGCAGAACTGCTACATACCCTTATATTGAATGTTATACTAAGAATGTAGTGTCATTGCATGATCTTGTAGATAAAACACAAATTTCCAACATGGTTTTAAAGTTTCTCTGCACTTTTTTTTTTGGTATATTTACCATTTTTTGATGAAAATTTCACAATTTTACTTTAATCCTTCGTGGGTGTTCAGAGCCAAGAGTCATTTATTTTTTATTTTTTAAAGAAAGTGTATTCAAATATTTCCATTTAATAAAATAATCTATAAATATAACAACATTTTTTATGTTGATTTGGGTCTCATTTGAAATTTTCATCCTGACGCTTGGGACCAAGTTGGAGTTACATGTTATGGGGTCTTCTTTTTTTCAAAAATTTATGCATTTCGAATTTTTAATCGATGGTAGGAATTTATTATTATTATCACTCAAAAAAAACTGCACACACGCAAGATATCCAAAAAAAATATATGCTTTATATTTTTTAAGTTTCCGATATTAATTATTTTGAAATTTATATTATAAAAGTCTTTGCGTAATAATTATGACTAAGACAGTTTTTTTTTAAGCTTTGAACCCAAAATAGTACCGAACTAGTCCAGAAGTGATCCCGAACTGGTCTCGAAATTATTTCGAAGTAATTCAGAATCAGTCCGGAACTCACCCCGTCCTTCAAGACTTAAACAACTTTTTCTTAGTCAATAATTATTATGAGAGAATTCCTATTATATAGATCTCAAAATGAAAGTCTTTGAAGACTTCAAAAAGTTTATCTCTCTGATTATTATTATGATAAGACTTTTATAACATGAGTCCAAAAATGAAAGTTTTTGACGACTTCAAAATGTCTATCTCGCTGATAACTGTTATGTAAATACTTTTATAATATATGTAAGTCTTTTAATAATAATTATTAATTATTTTACTATAATAATTATTGATTAACTTTCACTCTTTTCTCTTACATTAATTATGTCTCTAGTTTTTTTCTTATGCCCCTCGGCAGGCAGTGGCAAACCTCCGAGTGCATTTCTGCCATAAAAAAACTTCTCACAGAAATCATTTGTCATTCGGAGTAAGAGAGCAGCTGTAGGTCTCTCAATTCGCGTTGCAACATCAAGACACACACCACAATTTTTAGAAGAAGTTCGGCCCAAAATCAAGCTATGGCGTAAGCGCCAAATTATTGTTATATAAGCTCTCATTTTTATAAATACTAAATATAAGCAATTTTTTCGAAAATACATATATGCTCCACATTGAAAAATATTAAATGTATTACGTAGCTTTCAAAAACTTCCCAAAATTCACAATTTTCGGGCACTCGCACATTGGTTGTGCCGCTTAAATTTGTTCGTTGATTTTCATTCGATTTCCATTACGTAGCGGCTTCCTTTTGCTGTTGCTTTCATTTTTGGACATTTTCATATTTATTGCCCACACACATGGTATGTATGTAAGTATGTATGTATGCATATACCTTATAATCATATAAATATTCTCATTTCTTCCGCATGTTCGCTCATCACTTTTGTTTGGTGTCGGTAAATTACCATGAAATATTTGCCTCCTCTTATATCAAAAATAAAAAAAGAAAAAAATTAAAATGAAAATAAAAACAATCAAAAAACAACAAAATAATGTGATAAACAATGAAATTTATGCTAAAAGCGAAAGTGAAAGTTCTCTCTCACACGATTCGATCGTCAAGTGGTGGCCTGTCGCTTGCGTAGTGCTATTTTTGTTGGCCATGGTTGCCGCTATATAAGGGACAGTAAAAGATTAATGAGATTTGGTAATTTTCGAGCATTTAACAAACCGCAATATGTTGCATAAGCAAAGAAGTTACATATATATATTGCGGCATTAATTGTTGTTAGCCACTTCACGCCCCTCACTCCCCGCCTCACAGCACTGAGCACTGGCGGCGGGCATTATGTCGATGTTTTGCTTTTCACTTCTTACCGACCATATACCACCGCTGGCCTTATTTACGACGTTTATTTGTGTAAATACTTTACATACATATGTGCCTACTTATGTTAACATATGTTTTGTCGTTCATTGTTAATGTGAATGAATATCGGTGTTGTTGTCACTCTCACTTTGATTGCGGTCGGTCAGCGCTGAATGAATGCAGGGATGACGTACGCAGACCACGCTAGCTCGATACACAAATTTGTAATATAAGAAATAATTCTGCATGTCGGCGAATATTGAACAGTTTTTTAACGGCTCAAATTCTCTAAATTTATTTTAAAGTAAGGTAGAAGAACAAGTAATCTGATTCGGTATTGGCTTTTGTCTTAAATGTCAACCGATAACGGTTTCATTTAGTAAATTTCAAGTAGTGAAATTCGATCGGAATTTGCTTCTTTCGAGAACATGAGCAAAACCGATATTCGAATCAACTGCTTTAGTTATGTGTTGAAACTTACGCTTATTGGTAAACCAAGAAGCTCAAATTTCACGACATGGCTGTATATCTGTAGTCTTTACAGTAAAGCTTTTGCTAGAAATCGACTATCTGATTATTCGACTTATCGATTAGCAACATTTTTGATGATTGATAGTCGAATAGGAACTATTCGATTAACCGTTCACTTTCAACTAGCCGCTCACCATCGAGTGGTCTGAAAATAGACTAACCGAAATTATTCGAAGAGTGAGAGTTACTCTCAATAAATTCCCAAAAAATGTATTATAGTTGAAAATGAGTTTTATCACCAAGCACAAACATTCAAGAAAAAAAAAAGAAACTAGTCGAATAATCGAAAACGAACGGATAGTCAACTAGTTGTTTATGGGCGGTTAGTCGATTAGGTGAAGTCGACTATTTTTTAAAACAACATCTGCTAATCGATTAACCGATTAGTCGGCTTACAAGAGCTCTACTTTATGAGTATACATAATTTGTCCATTTAATTTGTTGAGATTCCGCTTTTACGGTAAATGTTCAATAATATTATATTTTTAAAGGCGACATCCTCTATAGAAACACATTAATTCGATCAGATATCGAAAACAAAAAAATTGTTGTAAGCAAAAATATTGTTATTTTGTTAACACTTGTTTTTATGTTTTATGTACAATAAAATGCAGACTCTCTGATGAAGGCGCGGTAGGCGCCGAAACGCGTAGGAGAAAAAAAGAAACTTTTTGTTTGCTTTTAATATATTACCGACCGAAAAGCTCCTAAAGCATCCCAATTGGAAATTCAACTTTGGTCCCAAGAAAAATACAAAAAAAAATGTAATAATTTATACAATTCGTGCATGGCCCCAAAGAATTTTACAAAAAATAAACCCGAAAATTGTTTTTCTATTCGTTCCTTTATATTATATTTATTAATTAAATCATGTTTTGTAATTACTAACTCAGACCCCATAAATTTTAAGCCAATGAATTTTATACACATTTACATATACCACACAACTATCAGGACATTTTTCTAGACAAAAAAATCAGAGGTGACTAAGCTGAGGAGGAATATCCCAAATAAATATAAATGTGAATATTTACCAGGCGCTAGAAAAACCCAGCAGGCATTCTCCTGACAATGTATAGATAATTACTTATTAAATTTAAATTTTTCTCGCATGCAATTTGTGTTAATTGAATTTGAATTTTCAAACAGATGACTGCACTCTTAAAAACAAAACTCTCTTCTCTTCGCCAACAAAAACCGTTTGGTACCCATATTCTTATATTTAATATAAATTGCGTATAATTTTATAAAATTGACGTTTTGTTCGATATCCGTACTGTTATTCCGTGTTCCGTACTTTAATACCCTTCTTTTATTTTTTCCGAAAGGTGGTATTCCTTTTAAATTATATTTCATTCAAATTAATGTTTTTATAACTTAGACACGTTAAATCATTTCTTAAATTTTTTTATACATATGTGGCAACCCTAAATATGTTATATAGCTCTCTCAAACTCTTTCCATTTAATATAAATTAAATAGTTTCATTGTTATATTTTTCTAAAGGCGCAATCCAATCAAATTTTTGCCTTTTTTTAAATTGTTTCACACAATCCGAGTGAAAAAATGTTAGTTTAGGTTAGTTTAACGTGGCTCCTTCTAGGAGCTCACATAGACCTTCGAGGATTCATCCATAATTCAATCTCATCTGAAGGTACAATATTTGAGACTTTCTATTACTTACTACTTTTGTAACTGAATACTTCTGGATTCGAGAGGATACATTTTTTATTTTACTCTATATGATTTTTAACATAAAAATAAGCAGATTTTTTCTTACCATTGCACATTTGTGGACGAAATTATATAAAAATTCATAAACCAGAAGTTGTGTCCGTGTTATCAGCCGTTTTCCCTTTCAATAAATTTGAGAAGAAATTCAAAAAAAAAAATATTAAAAAAAATTTTCTTCTTCAATCTTTTCCCCTCTTGGGCACCAAGTTCTTAAAAAATCGATTTCTTTAATTATAGGTGAACTTTTTAGCTTTGATTCCAAACGAAAGATTTATCATCAAAGAATTATCATCTTCATTGTCCGTTCTATTCAAAAGCTCAACGTTTAGCCGAATGTCATGCGAGAGCAGAAGCAAGTTAAATCTAGTATAAAAAATAGAGTTGCGCTTTTTAATTTTGTCTGTCAAAATCCTCCAACATGGAGTTACTTAAGGGTGAACACACCAAAATTGCGACACTTTGAAAAACTTATAACTATCCAAAATATTTCAAATCAAATACTTTGGGTAGACGTATGAAAAATTTTCTTTGGATTTGATTTAAGCTTAGTTAAAAATGCCAATCAAGTTAGCAGCAAGACAAAATTATTTTGCACGAGTTTATAAAAAATCCGGCTTTAAGTCCGCGTGAAATTGCTACAAATGTTAAATTGCGCCACTCAAAAGTTTCCAGACTTTTGAACCTGCACAAAGGGCCCATTTCTTTGTAACCTAGTTGCAAAAGAACACTAGGTAGGATAACGAATTACATGTAAAACAAGAACACTAACTCGGAAAAATATGGGAGTTTAAGCCAACTCGGTAAAATGTTATCCGACCTGAGATGTAGTGATGGGAAATTAAAAACCTACGCTATTTTGAATGAACCGCAAGAAAATACATAGGAAGTATTAGTTTAAGACCTAATTAGTTTTTAATTGCATAGTATTTGTAAATATTTAACTTAAACCTAAAAATTGCCGGCACAACTATTTTTCGTTCTTAAATAGCACTAAACAAATTGCAACATTCACGAAAAATGCGAACAGGGTTGCTTTTGCAACTAAAGGAAGTTTTATCCTTTGCAAGTCGGGTGCAATGTAACGGGCCTAAAGAAAGCCTGACAGCGGATGTGAGCATGAGCAAAGCGTTCGAAGTGCGTGCAGTGCTCGGAATGTTCTCAGGGTGTTTTAGCAAAATAGGAAGATTTCGTCGCGTCCAGTTACAAAATCTTTACGTAATGCGCAGTCTTTTGTACAAAAAGTTATGCGCCAAACTTCATTGAGAAGTTTTAAAGCTCGAACAGCGCCCGATCGAGACCCAAAGTAAAATCTCACAGCAAAATCACGCAGCCGGATGTTATACGAATCAAAAATTACAAAATACAAATGCATTGTTAGGAAACATGAGTCCTACTGCTTTCAAAATTTCAAATATATTGCTGGTAAAGGATTTTTATACTTCTGCACCTCACCAAGATGCTCCTGATAGCTGTAAATCGAAAATGGAATCCTGGCCGGGGCAAGTAACATCAAAAGTTATAGGAAAGCTTTTTTCTAACAGCGGTCGCTCTCGTCAGGAAATGGCAAACCTCCGAGTGTATTTCTGTCATGAAAAAACTTCTCACAAAAAAATATTCGCCGTTCGGAGTCGGCGTAAAACTGTAGGTCCCTCAATTTATGTTACAACATCAAGACGTACACCACAAATTGCAGGAGCAGTTCGGCCAAAATCGCTTAATCAGTTATAGCGCCAATTAAGTAAGTTAGTAACACAGCAATCCACCAAATAGGTGGGCTATTCTGGCACCTATGGAGGAGTATTGGTCAATCGTGAAAGGGATATTGAAGAACACAAGTGATCTGGTAAAAGATATTGGAATATTTAAAACAAAGTGGTTGTGGGCTTGGCGTAAAGCCGACAATGCATTCGTGCAAAAGATGCATATGGAGCAAATAACAACTAATATTTAAAAATTTTATTTATGTTTAACCCCCAAAGTATTATAACTAAAACAAATTTGATTTCAATGCCTACTAGTTGTTTTTTTTTGCTACTAATTTTTAAGTGTCGCAGTTTTGGTGTGTTGATCACTTACATTATATAATGTATTCATATTAACGCGAATGGGTATCACGCATTTTTGCCACACATGTACAGCTTCCACAAAGTACTGACACATTTTTTGGACACATGGTAAACTTTCCCACTGAGAAATCGCTTACTATTCTATTATACACAACCATTTATCGATATACTCACATACATAGATATGAGCGAAAGAAATTAAAATAAAAAGTAAATATCGCTCATATTTTAACTCACACATTATTATATAATTTCTTAATATGGCTTTGTTTTAATTTCGAATATTTCACCGTGTGATTTTGCATTTATTGTTAATGTTTCGAAACAATTTTTGTTTACTAACAAATTATACACATATTAAGAGTATTACCAAATAAACTCGCACACTCACACACGCATGTACAGGTATAAATACAAAGAAATGGTTGGTATGCGTAACTGTTCATTTCGGTGCCAGATTTTGTAGGCTGTCGGTGGTGTGCGATGACTTTTAGTCAACGTCATGTAAAGGCGGCTGGACAACTTTCTTTCGAAAGAGAAAGGGATTTTTCTCAGTAGAGCGCATATTATGAATATATGGCTTGGTAGTTTTTTTATAGTTTTATTGGTCAAAATGCTGTTAATTTGGTGTTGGTTTTTATTTCATATTTTAATATTTCATATTGAGCATCGTGGAGAGCAGTTACAATGAACTTTTTTATTGCGGCATAAATGGTTTATATATTGCCTATTGTGTTGGCTGCTTTGTAAAGGTTTTAAGCATTTTTTATGGAAGAGAAGCTCCAATGTCCAAAAGAAGAGCAAAATTTTTGGAAGTGTTAACATAAATGACAATTGGATATAACAAAGGAAATCTACCGGAAGTGCAAAGCTTTTGATTTAAATTTTAAATTTTTAATAGATTTTTCATTAATTAATTCGATGGGTTGGTTATACTCGAAAGAAGAGGAAGAAAGAAAATGCATGCATAATTACTTCGATTTGTTTGTGCCTGGGTATCGTTTTAATGCGATGCGTGCCGCAATGTCTGCCGATTAAAACGACTCAGCTTATTATCTAAATTTCAGTTAATTATCTGCCATAGCCACAGCTGCTTTTACGTCCATTGGCCTGCAACAACAAATATCGGCTGCTTATTTGGACTTTCTGTCTTAGCTTAACTTTCCATTCCCATAAAAAAAGGGCAATAATAAAATACCAACATTTTGTATAGCAAGATTTCCGAAAGCGACGTTTCGTGCGGCGTTTTTAAGAGGTCTTACGCAATACATTAACACCATCATTGACTTTAAGATATTCGAAATTTTATGAAGGTTAGTTAAATTTGCTGGATTATGACTTAAATTAACTCTTATTGAGTCTTTTGTAGAGACATAGTAAATATTGTAAGGGGAAAGAGTAAAAATTAAACAATAATTATTATAGTAAGATACAATTTTTCGAATAGTATATAACCATTTTTTATTCTATTCATAATAGTTATCGGCCAGTTAAATAATATGAAGTTTGCAAAATCTTTAATTGTGAAACTTATGTTATGTAAAAGTCGCCTTCATAATAATTACCAGGGAGATAAATAATTTTAAGTCTTCAAAGTCTTTTACTTTGAAACTTATATTATAAAAGTCTTCACATAGTAATTATGAGTGAGTGGGACTTTTTTGGGAACTATTATTTTGAGATTAGCTCCGGACTGATGCGGGACTACTTCGAAATAATTTCGGGATCAGTTCGTGATCGTTTCTGCACTCGATTGATGCACTGGAATCCAACATTGAAGCTTTTGTTCCTGAGATAAGGGCCGAAATGTTGGAAAGAGTATGGCAAAATTGGACTAAGGGAAAGGCGCATTTGAGACGCAGCCGCGGCCAACATTTGCATGAAATAATATTTGAACATTAAATTATATCAACCGTACTATCGATTCAATTAAAGGTTTCCGGAATTTGTCTGAATTTTTTATGGTTTTTTTTTATTTCGGATAGCTTTTACAAAATCTCCCCTAATAACTTCGCTCTGGTTTTTACACCGGATTTTTGCCTGATTTCAAATTTATGGCATCCTGAGAAGTCACCTTATGATATTCCATAAAATTTAGCTTGATTACTATAGTATCAATAGTCGCCTTTTAATTACCACTTTACCGCCGTCAGTCATCCAATTTCAACTCAAGTGATTTTTTTTTCAGCTTTAAGCAGCTGTAAACACTAACTCCATTTTTTGGTAATATATCGTCTGTAACTAACTAGCTAAAACTAAGTACTGAATGCAACCAAAATGCCAAGATAGATTTTCACAAGCCCATAAAATTATGTTGCCTAAGTTCTCCATACAAAACAAAGTAATAACTTCGGATATAAAATACGCCTATTATTGTATAAACTTTAAAAACATTATTTGAAATATATCTTTTCCGTTGCGGGCAATGACCGTTAGCCGGCGTTTCAGCAAATACCTAAATTAAACAAGTCAATGTGTACATACATTAAGCTTGTTTGCATATAAAGGGTGCCCAATTTTGGATTTATTTTTCACTCATTATTTTCGCAGTGCCAGCTCTTTCCCCGTGAACAACTTGTCAGAATGTCAGTAGCATAAAGTGACTCAAACCATTGTCAAGTTTGCCCCAAAGTTAAAGTAAAGCGATCCAAAGTGCTGATTCTCTTTGACCGCTCAGACTAATGGTCGCGGTAATAACCGGATACTGTCTTATAGGCATGCACGGGAAAATGATGGGATGCCTTACTTTCTAGACTGTTTGGCCGACCAGAGCTCGACATACATTTCCGATGTTCTAGACTAACCTAACGTTCAAGTCTGATGTGACCGAAAATTCGTCCTTGAGTGGCAGCCAGCAGCGGACTGCTTGCTGAGCATGAGATTGTGTCATCGCAGTTCGCAGTGCTGCATTCTGGTAGATCTGAAGCTTCACTCACTGAGTCGTACTAGCTCCTAGCGACCATACTGGTATAGTATAATGCCATCCGAGCAATCGCCTTGAATGTTGCCAACGATGTCTTTGTCTTTGCGTCAAGTGCTGTCGACGACTGATTAGAGAGCTTTGTTGCCTCTCAGCACTTACTTGGAGTTTGTGCAGAGAGGGAGATCAGGTTGTTAAATGTGACCCCAATAGCGTAGGATGATTAAAGTTGGATGCCGTCGACATGGATGTCAAAGTCCAGCGTATTTTTCTTCGTCCGAGGACTTAACAGGAGACAATTCCAAGTTCCTACTTGCAAAGAAACGAGCAAGGTCGGACAGATATCCGTTTACTTTCGAACACAGGTCATCAGTTACATTGCCAGTGGCCATTATCGAAGAAACATCGGTATATGAGACTATGGTGACTCCGTCTGTTGGCTCAAGAAGCTTTGAGATGTAATGGCTAAACAAGAGTGGGGACAGGGCGCCGCTCTGAGGTACCCCTTGTTTAACTCTGCTTAACTTGGAACTCCAGTCTCCGCCAGTAGCGTGGAATGGCTTACCATGTAAAAAGCCTTTGATAGGTCCAATGCCACTAGTAGTGGAGCCTGCGGTTCACCTACGAGTTTATGGCATTGAGTGTTGTTGTCGTACTCTGAACTTTATCACTGGTGAAAGCAGAGAAATCGGCCGATAGGAATCACACTTCCCAGCCGGTTTACCTGGTTTCAGTAGTGGAACCACTCTCCAAACTTTCCAAGTGTCAGGATGTGTTGAGGGAGGCCATAGACAAATTGAGCAACCCAGTGAGGAACTAAGGAGAATATAGAACAACCCATTTCTTAAGATAGAGCTAGAAACCATCACCAAGTTCTTGGAAAATTTGGTTAGCTGCATGCGATGTTGCGAAGCAAACCGAGGCAGCCACATGAGGGAAATCGGGTTGAAACTTTTAAAGAAGCCACTATATGGGCCACCCTGTAAGTATGCGCTTGTATTTGTTTTTAGTATTTGTAGGCATGTAACTGATAACTCATCATCGTTGTCGAGTGCCAATTGAGGTGTCAATGTCCGCGCTTCGCACCTAAAACAACCCACCTCAGAGTGTATTATGAGTAATATAAATGTGTTTGACTTATAAATAAATACACAAAAAACAAAAACATTTATATAACAAGTACTTGAGAAGAGAAATATATATATATATAACACGTACACAAATAAATTTGCAAAAATACATACCAGCATACATACAATACATACTTATGTGAACTAGACAAGTTCACAAACGAACTTATACGAGTAGTAAGTAATTTTCGCCGCAATAAAACTCTTAATGTGTATACAAAACTTCAGTGAAAGTTGCAAAGTCCACAATAATTTCCAACAACTACTATAAAACCGAACAACAACGCGACATTCCACACACAATGCTACTGCATCGCAGACAACAAACAACAAGCCCCGAATGGCAAACAACAAACAACAACAGCCGCAAGAGCATCTTTGCCAGCAACAAGGAGTAACAACAAAAAATTTGACAGCTACAGCATCCCGTTAACAGTTTATACCAAACGCTGTTATTGTTGTTGTGGAGACTGTTGATTATGGCTTAACTGCCACTTTGCCGCCGCAAGTTGAACTTTTGCGTTTGTAGCAACTAAAATTTTCGCACTTGCAATTTCGTAGTAGGCACATGATACATACATACATATATATTGTACATATGTATTTGCAAAAACATTAGAGTGCCACGAAATTTTGAATTACATATTAGGTTTTTAAAACTCTCGCCAAAAAATATTTCGGCAAAATTTTAAGAATTACGTGAACTGGACCGATTTCAACATACTTCCAAAAATTTTGCTTTTTTTTTAATAAAAATAATTTTTCAATTTTTCCGTAAGAATAAAACAGTTTAACCCATTAGCTACAAGTAAAATATATAGAAAAAAAATTATTTTGAGACTTTTTTGACGACTCCTGCAAATTTTCAGACCGCTAGGTCTCCCGGACGCATCAAGAGAAACTAGTGGAAATACCCAACGCTAGTTGAAATGCTTACAGATTCCGATTTGTATAAATAACACTGTGCTACAAAAAGAAAAAAATAATACACTTTCCAAGTGGCATAGTACAGGTCGTTGGTCTGGCCGAGTACATCACAAAGCGGTGTTTGAAAAACTTCTTGCACCCTAAAAGTTTTGATTTATTGTTTAAAAAAAATTGAGTTTCGTGTTTTCGAGGATTTGAAAATTTCTAATTTGACGTCTATTGAACCAATTTACCGATTTCAAGCGGTCAGTGCAAAGGTCAATGATTGCGCTTTTATGATATATAAATTGTTATACATGTGTATCAAAAATTTAAGAAGATTTTTCGCCCAGAATAAAATAAATTGTTGCTAATTTTTTTTAATTTTTCTACTTTCATGCGATTTTTTTGGCCACTATCCACAAAATTCTAAATTCTAAATTATGAATTATGAATATTTTGTAAGTCCAGTTAATTGCAAAGGGAAAGGATGTCCATTTATCCAAATCTGTTTCAAATTGATGAAGTTAGGAGTTTTTTGTAATAGAGTAATTTTACGATTCGGTATAACAAAGCAAAAAAATAACAACCACCAAGAAAATATTCTATGTGACCTGCTGGGTGGACCATGGAACGAATTCCTTCCGATTTACAAATAAAGCAATGTATTTTCCATGCCTGGCAGTTGTACTAAAGATAAATTTATAATGGTAATCACCATTTTTTGTCCACGATCATCAGTGCGATAGTTAGCAAAAGCATTATAATCCCATTTGATTTTTTTTCTCAGTTTCTGAATAACATTGTGATACACTTACAAGATCGACAGATTTGAAGTTTGAAATGACCTTCACTTGATGGCATCGCGTAACGAATAACTTATTGCTTGTCTCAAAACAATCGTCGTATTTGTACTTTTGAGTTCTTTCCAAGTTTTAAGTATTTTTTTCTGCAACTCTAAGACGATGTGCTCTTACAGTTGCAGTTACTCTAGCACGTATTTTATATAATAAACAGAACATATGATAGAAAGGAAACAAACTAAATAAATTGCGTGATTATCGGAATTTAGAACATTTTCCAACAGTGATGGTATGAAATAAAAGTAAAAAACTAAAAAAGAATAAACATTAACTGTATTCAGAGCGGTTCAACAGCCGATTCACGAGGCGTTCCGAATTTCGTTTTTTTTTCCTTTAGGTGTACCCAAACTTTTTCTCCAGTATGCTAAGTGCTTCTTTCAAAATAAGATGTTCCAGCTTCAGGTGTTCCAGCTTAACATGGTGGTGGAGACGCGCGATCTATCTCGTCTGATTCATGCTCAGCTTCTAGTTCGCCAAATATACCTATCCATCATAGCTGGTAATTCTGTTATCAATTCATTATTATCAATTGGTTCTTCGTCACTGACTTCATTAACATTTACTGGTGGGATGTATACTAGACAAGCAATTTTAATCGAAGAGACTTGATCAATTTTTCTTCGTTTAGCAGAAGTTGGTGGTTCTTTGCCTTCATTCTCACTGCCTGATGTTTCTTGAATGGTTCAAAAAGGCCGATTATCCATTGTTTTTCGAACAGAATATACTCCTTTTACCAAAAAAAGAAAAAAAAAATACGAAAAGGGTTTACGAAATATTTTTCATTTTATTTTTTCTAAACACAAATAACAATGAATGCGTTTGTGGCACAAAGTGTTCTACCAAACTAATATAAATAATGCCATTCATGAGTTTTAGAGTGATATGCATCGTATTTTTAATAGGTTATTGTCACAAGATGACGCTAGCTTCACGGGCATTGTTATTTCACGTTTTGTTTTTACACGAAACTCGAAAAAAATTAAGTTTTATTTAGTATTTAGACGGCTTTGAAAAAAAACTATTATTTTGCAATATCTTTTCTCAGCTGCGCTATCTTTAAATAAAACAACGGGTAAAAAAATGTAAGCATTTTTATAAAATAGATCTCAAGTTTGACAAGGAATGACGGAAAATCGTTCCAATATATGTATATAAACTTTTCAAATTGTCGGAAAAACAGAAGATTAAAAAGAAACAGTTTTATAAAGTTAGAGCTCCACATTACATACATTACATTAGAAGTAAACTGACATTTTCTCTTTTGCGTAAGTCACAATTGATCGAAACTGCTGTTGCCAAAGTGTAAAAGCGGCGGTAGAAAATGGGTTAAGCTTAAAAGGTCTGGATAAATATATTCTAAAATTTGTTCAGCGGAATCATAATAATAAGATTTGTGTAAAGAAAAATGGGACATGAGGGAATTTACAGTAGAATCTAGAAAAAATTAACCGAAATGTTTCAAGGATAATTAACTTTTTCAAATTAGTTGCTTGTCTAAGCGGTTTTCAAAATCGTAAAACAGTTGCAATCGAAAGCCTGATCCCAGTAGAGTAGGACTTTAACCCAAACTAAAACTCCTTGTGTGTCCTGTACCGTAGATATATCTCCCCGGTACTACCGTCAGGTATTTCGTCGCGAGGCGGTTTTGAGCACTAAGCTCTATCGTCTGTTTCTGTCCTGGTACAGTTCGTCAAAAGCTGCACCCGCTTGGCACCACCCACTGTTGGCATTTTCTGGCCCACCCTCTGAATTACTGACCGAGCAGGATGCTTAAAGTCTAGCCTGCCTCTGAAGTCTGCGCCTTGCCTGTTCGCTATTTCTTAGCTGTTGCATCACTTCGGCAGCCATACGCTGCACATCGTTCCACGCCTCGGTGCTCTTCAGCATCAGTGCCACTAGGCTTTCTGGCGTAATGACACAGCTGTGTCGATCTACTACTCATCATCATTTATTTGTACCGGGAATTCACACTACTTTTGTCACTCTTGCGGTTTGTTCGTTGGCAAAATTGGTTTCCTTGCGAGCGACCTTGCTTCGTTTATTTAAATTAGTGTGGAAAACGGGGATTCTGCTAACAAAACTCAGGCGATAAACAGCTGATTGCCATTTGGCTAGAGGTTTCATTAGTTTTACAAAAAAAAAACAAAAAAAACAAAGTAACCAAGTAACGAGCTTGATTGTACCGAATCGTAATTTCGAATCGTAATACGAATAAACAAAATGAACTTTTTGAGCGGTACGCTTACGACGGAATTCGGTTAACTCAACCGAGTGATTAATTATGGTGCAAGCTCAGGAAATTTCTTCGAACAAATAAAAAAAAAAAACTATAATTTTTTTATATCTTTTAATGGGTGCTTCCAAATTGGTGCAGCTCACTTAACTCTTAATATTTTTTTTTCAAAATATTTTATGTTTTATAATTTCGATGGTAAATCAGTACCGACTATTTTTTTTTACATGATTAGGGATGCACCCTAATGTACCCTATTGTTGTTGTGCTGCATACAGTCTGTCTGTCTGAGCAGTGTGCGAAGTAAAGAAAAACATTGTAGGATGAATTACTCGCTAACTATCAAAAATTGGAAAATAAACAACAAATTTGTATCCTAAATGGAATACGAGAATATTTGTTGTTCTTATTGCTAAAAAGTAAATCGTTATCTCAGCCAAATTGGTTGCTTCTTCTACTCCAAACACTTTGTCGGCGCTTGCACAACAGAAGGTCAAGATGAAACTGGATATTCTCAAAATTAAACCCAATGGCTAGCAATTTCAAAAGTGTTGGAGCAAAGTTTGAAAGTTTTTTTTCTTGGATTTTCGTTATATTTAGGAATGAAATAGCGTCATTCGTTATCAAATTTGATTTGCAAGCAAATTGATCTAGGTATTTTGACATGTTCAGTATATTTTCAGATTCTCACCAGTTCGTTTGCGGACATATCCGAGGTGCGTGGAATCAACAAATAAAAACAGAACGCTTGCCTGCTGAGAAGACAAATAAATGTTGCTAGCAGGTTCTGGAATATATAGATATGTATATTTGGGTGAAAGAGACGTAAAGGATGAACCTGAACACGCAGGGGTGGATTTATCATAACGGCCACAGGGGTAGGTGCCCAGGGTGGCAAATTTTCCGGTCCCGAAGAAAACGAAAAGAAGGGTTGATAGGTTTTTGAGATTGAAAAGGGAGAGCGGCATTTGGACATTTGCTCAGGATTTACATAAGGAGACAGCCATTCATGTGCTACCAGTTGCACACTCTTATAAATATAATATGGTGTTCGAATTATCTTTTCCAACATGTGGTTAAAGAGTCGTATGATAGGGAATAACCCTGTCTACTCCAGTTCGGGATTTAATTCGAATTTAAAGTCAACAAAGAGATGGTATGTGTCGAGCCTCTTCTCTCAGCTCAGCTCTTTTCCAAGATTTGTCGCTAAGCCAATATGTACATATGTATATGGCGGATGGTAGTCTTTTCAGGTCTAAAGCCAGACGGTGGTCTTAAGTATTTCACTTTTTGTGGATTGAGCAGTGTACACTTAAATTTCAATCAGCAGGCATGCGTTCATCCGATTATATTTTGCGAATCAGCTTGTACATGCATTTTACCAGCTCTGCGGGCAACCATCGCAGTTTCGTCGATTTCAGGCAATGTAATTTGTGTTTCATTAACTTTAAACGATCCGACAATCGGAATTTTTTCGCCAATATTTGTCGTTTGCCACAGCTGTTTTAATATATTTACTCAAAGTTCTGAAGAGTGGTTGGTATCTTTGTCAAACTAAATGTCAAAATGGTGGAAAAACACAAAAAGGAATGGAAGAAAAAAAATTAATGCTTGCTGTCCAATATAAATTTGAGAGTGTTTCTGTTACATTTTATCAAAATGAACGAAAATTCTAGTTTATTTTTAACTACAGGTATTTATCACGGTGTACTGAATACTGAAGACGACGCCTTTAGAAGTACCGCTACTTTGGTTTTGCCGAATTTGACAGTTCTCGTATTTTCGTTATGAAGGTTTGTTTACAAATAAGCGACATAGAAAATTCAAATTTCAATTTGAATATCGCGCTGAAATATCGTTTTTGCTAATATTTTCTGATAATTTGATTTTTTTGATTAAAAATAAAACAAAAACTATTAACATGAAGTGTCGGGTGTATAATTGTAGCAGTGGTGATGGTAAAAGTGCAAAGTGCAGCTTTTTTGGCTCATTTCATTCATTTGAACTGAGAACTGTCATTTTTTCTCATTCTTCTTTCTGCGTTTATTCTTTCATTGTTTACATACTACGGAATATGCCAGTGTCACGGGAAGGCGCAATCTTGTATTCTATCATTCTTGGGTATTTATAATTATTTTTGTATATGGCAATGATTTATTGTAGTGGAATTTCAGACTCCCCTCTAGTTGATTTGGTAGAGCCGTCATCAACCACGACTCCAAAGAATGTTGGGAATCACCTGCAAATAGTTTTTGGAGTAGTTTTAAATAAAATTATTTTTATTTAATAATTTTTAATAGATTTATGAAACTTACCAATCAAATACATGTCATGGTTTTCGTTTTTAAACTTAGCTCTACTACCCTACGCACAGCGGAGTACGTCCACATTTATGAATCGTGCTCTGGTTCAGGGTATCTAGCTTTTACATTTAACATTTTGCAATTATAGTCATTTATCTATAAGTTAAAAATAAACTATATTTGTGTGTTTATACTTCAATCCTAGATAAACGTTTGCATTTACTATTTGCTTTAGCCAAGGGGCTTATCCCCTTGACTAAAATATGAATACGATCAATAGACCCAATGGATATGCTGATGCTTCACTTGAACTTAAACTCGTGGACATTCCCATTGTTCACTTACGGATCGGTGATTGTATCCAGCATCTCATGGCAACGAGAACTCAGCAATATGAAATCCCGGAGCCAAAGTCAATCAACCTTTGTATGGGTTTACTCTTCCTCCTCCCCTCATGATAAGTCATGCACGCAAACAAAATTTCGCATTTTTCTTTTACCGATTGAGTTAACAGCTGACTAGGCAATAGCGAATATATAATCGTTAAGATTATGACCATTGCGAATATTGTTAAAACAAATTAGTGAATCGCCGTGTTCCTTCTTTTAGGAAATCACTTCGGTTTTGAAACTTTCTGTAAGCTGACGTACTTTCTGTGGGACGCTTCACCTTAATGAGTAGTACTTGACTCTTCCGCTCTCACAATTATTCCTATTTAATTATTATTTTTGTTTCTAAATTTAGGGAAATTATTGTTCACTTGAAATTGGCGATAGTACTGATATTATTTTCAATTACCCGCCAAGCAGCACTCATTAAACAGTGTTGTATTTTATCTTTGTTCAAGAAATTATAATTCGTCTCTAATCAAATTCTACCCACTATAATTCTCTATGAGCAAAAATACATTTTGTATACCTGTTCTGAATGCTACCATGGTTCCAGCTCCGCGAATTACGAGAGCTTACTTTCCCACGCAAATATGCAATATTTTATAAGGTTTATTTGTAATGTAAATACCCAACTGAAAGCAGCCACCAAATTTTACATTTAATATTTCCCTGTATTTACTATTCCGAGAATATGCCATTGTTTACATTCGAAATCTATAAAAAGAGCACATCAATGCAATTTGAAATATTTCAGAGGGATTTGGTCACTCCCTTTGCGAATAATAAGCACCGGCAATCAATCACCTGTCATCGCCGCCGTAAGCGATTGTTGACAAATATTTAAGTTTTGCCACGACAATCTGACAACAACTGACTAAGTATACACGTATTTTCAATATTTGCTTATTACGGTATGCATGTGGATGTGCAATTGTTTAAATATGTAGTATTCAATGTCCATGGCAAATTTTTTAAGTGAGATCTTTCGCTTTGCGTACAATTTACATTCATGTTTGAACCAATCCTTTCTCTCGTCTATTTATTCAAAAAAAGTCGATTGTAACCAAAATGAAACAATGTAAAAAAAAAACAGGTTCGGTGGAAAGATTTTGCAACAAATGTTTACGTTTACACTTAAAATAATGTACAATAGTAAAGTGTAAAAATAATTTTGTGATTTCAGCAGGTGTTTCCCCAACATTGACCTTTCGATCTTTGTTTGCATGGCGCGCATAAGTAAGTAAATATTTTCGTAAATGCTCGCGTGCAACTCACAAGCAAATAATAACAATTGGGCCCTCTTATTTACATAAAACTAAAGTAAATACAAACTACAAAAATATGTAGCTATTTGTTGGCTACTGTTAGTTTTAGATACGTGCCACAGTGCAATTGATTGGGATACCCTGCGAGACAGAAGTACATCTTCTGTGCCGATTCTGCAAAAGGATAGGGAGATAAATATAGGGGGAAACCTTTTCAAGTTTTTTTAAGTTTGTAAAAATAATAGTGGCATTAGTAATAATAGTAGTAGTAAATAGTAGTAGAAATTAGTATAAAATAGTAGTAGAAATTAGTACGAAATAGTAGTAGAAATTATTATAAAAAAGTAGTAGAAATTATTATAAAAAAGTAGTAGAAATTATTTTAAAAAAAAGTAGTAGCATTAGTATGAAATAGTAGTAGAAATTGGTAAAAAAATAGTAGTAAAATTAGTAGTACAATAAGAAAAAGAGTAGTATTAATTAGTAAACATAGTAGTATAATTAGTAATAGTACCAGTAGTAGTCGTAGTTATAGTGGTAGTAATTAGTAGTAGTAGTAGTTAGGAGTAGCGGTAGTTAGTAGTGGTAGTATATTTAATAATAATTATTAGGCGCTTTGAAAATATTAATCGCAAAATATTAGGGTATGTCTAAAATATGAAACGAGTACCTTGAAAAAAAGAAAAGAGAAGAATAGTTGGTAGAATGCAGTTAAACTAAGCGGCGCCCGCCGAGCATGGTTATAGCGGCCTTGATTCGAAATCGTTATAGCGGAAGCCTTCGTTCGCATTAGAGTTGTTTGTTTTTTTTTTGTGTGTTTTTGAAAAACGTTGGGTGAAGTTCTATACATATAGCTCGAAACTCGATAGTAACCTGGGAGCAACGGTTTTCTCACTAAACTCTCCCGTGCAACTTTTTTTTAGGTTGCCAGACCGTGTTCCAGGAAGCTTAAAACCCGAAGTCTAGGAAAAGACATTTTCATTTATTTTAGATGGAATCTAAATACGACTTGTCAATCCCCAAAGCAGACGTAGCCTAAATGGGACCAGAACGGTATATGAAGTGAAACGAAAGGGTTTTAGAGGACGTTGATTCAATTCACTTGGCAAGGTAGTGAGAATTAATAAATTTGGAGAGGGTTGCCACCTGTTGAAAAATTAAATTTTCAAACATTTTTTAAGGCAAATAAAGCATTACAATACTGCTTTGAAATGATAACGAATTAGAAAAACAATGTCTCGAAAACATTTTGAGGGGTTACCAACTGCCAACAACCGTACTAGAAAAACCCGGCAGACGGCTGCCTATATTTATTTATTAGTTGCCCTTTGCATATGTAACCATAAAATATATTTCGGTTTTCATATATTATAGCATTTTGTACAATTTAATTAAATCTGACTTTTAAAAAAGGTGGCAACCCAAAATATGTTATTAACATAATGGGTCTTCTAGTTATCTATGATATAAATGTGTCGCTACAGGCGCCAGCCACGCCTACTTTACATACCAAGACGTGTGTCAAGCAAAAAACAGCTTTCGGACAAAATAAAAGGTCAAAAATGTAGCATCATACTTAGAAGAAGCTCAATGATGGTGTGTAAGATCGGCCGAAAAAAGTCAGTCCTGGTTACCTCTGCATCTGTTGACAGCTAACTACTATCTAACTATTATTGGGCACAAATTAACCTTTGGTAAAAGGGTAGCTTTTTACTAAAATTCATTAACTATATTTAGGCCTTTTAGTAGTTACTTAAAAATGGTCGAAATAACGCCAGTTTCCTATTACTACATCTATTTACTTATGTATTGCCTGTTTTAAAGTAAATTAAAGATAGAAGCAATGCATTTAATACACTCAAGTTATTTATTCAAATATTTCAAAGAAATTCATATTCATTAAATTGTTATTGTTATTATTGGCTCCGTTTTAATGTAACCGAGCCGCAAAAGAACGCTCCAACTCGGATAAAATTTCCTTTAGTTGCAAAAGCAACCCCGTTAGCTTCTTTCATGTAAGTTGCGATTTGTTTAGTGAAATTTAGGAAGGAAAAATAGTTGCGCCGACAATTTTTAGGTTTATGTAGTTATATATTTACAAATACTATGCAAATAAAAACGAATTAGGTCTTAAATCTAAATTTCCCATTTATTTTCTTAGGGCTCATTCACAATAGCGCAGTTTTTCCCTTCCCAACACTACACCTCAGGTCGGATATCATTTGACCGAGTTGGCTCAACTCGAATATTTTTCCGAGTTAGTGTAGTTGCTTTACATGCAATTCGTTATCCTACGCAGTGTTCTTTTGCAACTAGCTACATTAAAACGTGCACATTATAAGCTTTTAAAAATTTCCCTTTGAAACAACACACGACTCCGGCAAGCTTATTGTGATTTGATGAACGAACGTCAAACTTTTGACAGCAGAATGCACCAGTAGCCAATGGTTGATTTAACTAAAAGAAAAAAAATATATAGAGATTGAAGCCAGCGAAGAAAGTGATTCTTGTCAAATGCAGTGAGATACAAGCTTTATACGCGTAGCAAACCAGTCAGACGACCAGGTAAGTGGTAAACTGAAACCCCAGGCGGGTATTGTGCACTTTGACTATATCTGAAACTTGTTGCACTGATTTGTTGATAAAAAACAACTGGCAGTGCAGTAACCAAAATAATAACAATATGGCGTCCAGAACTGGTGCAAGTAAAACCACATTGTAAATATGGCAAAAATGGCGAGCAAAACTTAAGCGGCGCATAGCACATAAATAAGTGAAATGAAAATTTTGCAGTTCGTTTTGTTTTTTTTTCGGTTTTCTTTCATTTTTAATATGTATGGTAGATGTTCATACTGATACAAAAATATCCAAGTGCAAAGGCGTTTGAAAATACGTTACTATGTTTGTATGCACGTGCGAATTGATTGCCTGTTGTGGACATTTGATATTCACAATATTACGCTTGTCTCCATTCAATTCAATTTCGGCGCGTTGTACGCCTGCGCTACTGCTGCGCTTCGTTAATAAAAATTTCACTTTCTCGCCGGTTTACAGTTACTCATAAACTTGCTAGGCATGTTTTTATTTTGTTTTTGTTTTTCTTTTGGTTTTTGTTTTAATTTTATTTACTTATTTATAATTATTTGTGTCTTTTGAACTGGCTACAGTTCACTTGGCATGGCTACTCTGTGCCACATTGTTCAATGGCAGCGACTGCTGCCACAGCATCCAATAAGAGTTTAGCATTGAATTCATTTTGTATGTGTTTTTTCTGTTTTGTTTTTCATTTTTCTAACTATTTGCAGTATTTTGGTTGCCTTTTTTGTTTTGCAAACGAACAACAGAAAAGCCACGGTCATGGCAAGGTTCATTGACTGCTCCCAACTTGAATTCGCCACATCGATAGCCACTGCTGCTGCCTGTGTTGCAAGTAATAGTGCAACGAATTGTGTGATGCAAATTTTTCAATACTTTAAGTTCAATGTTAATGTTGTGGCGCTTTGCTTTTCCGGACCTTATGAAGAGGAAGTGAAAATGAAAAATTAAACAAAAATGGATGAAGTTTGGATATTACTCAATTCAGTCGATGTTTGATGCTACGCGACAAAAGTATGGAAACATTTTTTGAAAAATTCCCAGCACAACATTCCATATGTTGCAATAAAAATGAAAGTTTTGAAGTATCTAAATTTGCTCACATTATATAATATAAACATAAAATGTGATAGTTAGCTTTTAAATCCTTTTTTAATATACCGCATACTAAATTGCTCCGTGAACTCACCAAATATTGAACTCTTCCAAGCCTAGATACTAAAATTATCACATTAGAGTTGAAAAGCAATTAAAATTATTGTCAATTTTGCTTTAACAATTTTTTTTTTTTTGATCTCGCTCAAACTCCAAATTCAAAATACAAAGCTAACTTCTACGCGAATGCCTCGGCGTATGCTGTGAGGAAAGGATGAACGAACTTAGTAAACTGCTTTCCTTATTTTTCGCTACTTTCACTAACTATACGCAGCTTGAAACATAAATATTTCTACAGAATTGTTGGGGTCGAAGTCCCACCGATATCTGACTTGGATAGAAAAAGGGCGGATAATTATTATGATACCATTTTAATTTTTGCAAACGCGCCGAGGTGAGGCATGCCTGTATATGTAAATGCAACTTTGTTCTAATTACCAGATTGCCTCAGATAGAAGTTTTTGTAGAAATAGTTATCGAAAGATTTGCACAAAAATTGTGCATTCGTTATATACAGTGAAATATCTCGATACGGACAGTTTCTATAGCTGGACAGCATCAATAGCCGGACAAATTTCGAGTACACAGACTTTTCATTAATTTTAATAATCGGACACTCTAATAACCAACCGCAAACACCCTGTTTCAAACCATTTGAATCGAAAAATTTCTCATAATTCTCATAAACGGAGAAAATTAAGAAAAAAATGCCAAGCAACTGTTGTAGTAGCTTTGATAAAAATGAAATTGTGCTAAATAGAGAGTACTACAGTTTAATGTGCTATTTAAAAAATGAAGCTTTGCACAATTTTTTGTTTTTTAATAATTCAATTTTGATAAAACACAATCTTCAGAAATCAATAAAAATAAAGAAAATATTAATTATAAATGAGAGTCTGGATTTAATGTTCAGCAAAAGCGATATTTCATATAAATTTGCACATATCTTTTCCCGCGTGTTTTTTGCGAAGTTCAGCTTTCCTTAACCTCTTTTGTTTCACATCAGTATGGTAATATTTATTTTTTTTTGTGAATAAAATTTGATAATAATAATAATAATAATAATAATAGTTCTCCTACAATTTGATGTTGTAACATAAATTGAAGGACCTACAGCTTTACGCCGACTCTGAATGGAGAATGATTTTTTTCATTCCAGAAAGACACTTGGAAGTTTACCACTGGCTGCCGAGGGCGACCGATATTAGAAACAGCTTTTTCTATGATTTTTAATGTTATTCGCCCCCACCAGAATTCGAACCCAGTGCCCACCGAATGAAACGGGTTTATGCTACACACTTGGCTACGGCGGCTGAAGTTTTTAAACAGGTCGCAAACTTCACCAGAAATATTTTGCAAATAAACCTTTTCTAAACCTTCTTCATTTTACCCCCATTTCTATTATTTTATTAATTTAGTTACTCAAATAAACGGCAACCCTCTTTGAACATATTCAGCCTTGTTCTGAATTCCACCCGAAAAAAAAAATTGCCCGTAATTTTTTAAATCAAATCTAAAAAAAAAAATAGCATGAACTCAATTGCAATGCACCTTTTGAGTGAGGAAAGAGATAATGCAGATCAACGGGTTACTAGAAGACACTTGGGAGACAGTTCTAATCACTTGGCACTACATGAAGTTTAGTAAATTTAATGGAATTTATTTATGCATTGTTGTAAATAGTTAACTTGTGGAACGTTTAAAGGATATTATATCAAAATATACCGAATACATTACCAAAACTCAAGATAGAAATTTTGTACTCCTCCGTTCATTAAACTTAGAGCTTTTTTGGGTTTTATGCAGAGAGTGGCTATCAAAATCTGGTTGGTCTCCAATAGTCTGCCACATTCTCTCTGTATACTCCCTCACAAATTACATAGCAACGATTGGATTTTCCTGCATCTTACTTCAAAGGATTTCACTTTGGTTCTCATTTATTTTTTTACTGCCCGAATAAAAGAAGATTCAGTTGAATTTCATTGTAATTTTAACATTGGATCTTTTTGTTCGCATCTCAAATTTAACTGGAAAAACACCGTCAAAATGGCTACTCGCTTCCCCAGAAATGAATGCTAACGATAATCGAAAAAAATGTTCGAAAGCAAAAAATTTCCAAGCGAAATTCATATTGATGGAAAAGTAAAAAGTGTAGTTCAGGATAAGTCAGATTTAGTTGTTAATTAAAACGAATTAAGCCTTTTTTAAAAATATTTTCGCATAAATTACATTCGTTAACATACTAATTTGATTAATTCTTAATTTTAATTTGATTAGTTTTTTCAATGAATTAACCGTTTTATCGATGTAGGTAGCCCTCTTCAAAAATAGTTCAAAAATGAGGTAACTCTAAATCTCTTTGATTTAACTTTCATTATCTTTTTGAACAGGTGATAATCCTCTTAGAAATCCTTTCAAAATAATGTTTTTTTAAACGCTTCCTTTTTTCCTACATGAATACAAATTATTTTATAAGCCCGGTTATTGAAATGCAGAAACATTTAGTATATGCCAAGGTAGTCACTTTTAGAATCGCGAAACGGACGATCGTAGTAGTTCGTTAAAATAGATGTCGAAAAAGTGAAGAGCCAACAGTTTTCTTCGTGAGAACTTTAGCAATATAAAATAAGCCGAGTTAGCCGCATCCTTAAAGCAATAGTACATCATTTATTAAATATTTTTTAATAGTACACATACACCTTACTAAATTCAGTTACAATTTTAAATAACTGTACCAAGAAAGCCCTATGACACTTTTCTCACCGCATCTTGGGTTATCTCGTTTTGAGATATTTTTTAATAAGCAACAGCAACATTGCAGAATCAAAGTCAATAAAACATCCAAAATACAAACCCAATACAATCGAAAATTGTACCGCAGTTGGCAAATACGAACTTTGTAAAAGAATGTACATAGATAATGAAATCGGAAATTTCGGTGCAGTCTAAAGCAGACTAAAAAGTGAGAGTTTTCACTTCACTTTTAAACTCAAACAGCGGCAATATGGTCCATTGACGGCAGTGCAACAAGCCACGCCGTTTCAGAGGCAGCGAGACGTTTATGCGTAGTAGTTGTGTCAAGATGCTTGTAATATATACCTAAGTATATGTGTACATATGTACATATTGATGTACATAGATTTGTAGGCTTGTTTGTGTTTTTAGCAGCCAGTTAAGCTGCTGGATGGTGGCTTTTCGCATCGCTACAGCAGATTCACTTTCAAAATTGAAACTGAAACCGGTGCGCATGCCCGTTGGGGGCAATGGTGAAATAGCAACTGTGGGTATATTTAGTGCACATATTTACATATACTCTACATATGTATGTGTGTATATGTACTTACTTAAGTAGATATGTATAATATTTTGCGCACCGCCCTCGGATCAGTGGCGTTCACACGGGCACAGGTGTGTTGTGATCTTTTTTCTGTATCACCAGTGAATCGTTCAGTTCGGCTATATTTCTTCGCAAGCGGATGTTAGCTGTGGTGATTACATCTTTCGAATTTCTTTCTTTCTTTCCACATTTCAGATTTTTGTGTTTTTTTTTTTTTTGTTTTGGTCACCATCAAAAAAGAAATGCAGTTAAAAATATAGTATATATGTAGTTTACCTGGATTGTATTGAAATATTAATTAGTTAGTGAGTGGTCTACTAAAAATATTTCCTAATGAAAACTAATACATTTTTATGTTAATGGAAATGACTAAGCAATGCCTGAAATGTGTTGAACTTGTAATTCATGGCGCGAAAGAGATTTATGAATGAATTCGTGACTAGTAAAAACTTTTCTCTTGCTTCAAATACGTGAATGATTTTTTGTATTTGGAAAAAAATAACAGTTAAAAATCTCTTAAGCAATTTATCATCAGTTTGATCTCCTTGCGATAATACAGCCATTAAACACGGGAAGTGTATGAAAATGAAATTTGAATTTTTGTCTCTTGCGGTTTTAATAATAGCGCGTAACGTCCTTTTTACTACTAACTAAAAGTAAAACAAGTAAAGGTTGGTCGAACAGAGAAACATGATTTTATTCAATTTCTCTTTTCATGCTGATTTTTTTTTTTTTTTGTATTTACTACCGAATGGATTCCCATAGAGCTTTAACTGCTAAATAGACAGTAACCACGGCTATAACATAGAGTACATTTTATTAAAATCATGGATCGTAACGGTTATAATATAATAATATATATTATAATCCATTTCACACATTTAATCGTTGTTTTGTGGTTTTTATTTTTTCGATAAAAAAAAATCGATATTCTTGCATTTTCATTTTTTCGATTGAGATTAATCGTTATTTTTTTTTTTTTTTTTTGATAATGTTTGATCGTTAGTTTTTTATTTTTATTCTTTCGATCAAAAATAATCGTTATTCTTAGATTTTTATTTCTCCGATGTGGTGATCTCCGAAATAGCAGCTATCACTTCTACCACTTTGAAAAATTGTTGTTTCTCATATTATTCCCTAATACAAACCTGACCTCAAGCTCTATAAATTATACAGACAATAAAAACTATTATTTTTTATCGAATGAATAAAGATCATAAAATAACGATTATGAAATGATTTAAAGCGAAAAAATCGTTTAAATAAAAATAAAGTCCGATTTGTATAGCAAATGGCATAAGGATTATATAGATAAGTATATTTGAGTTTTGTACTGATCGAATTTTTGCCGATAATTTTTGATCCGAAAATATCAAAATAACAATTATTTTCGGTCTCTGATGAAAATACTAAATGGGAATAGTTTTTTTTTTGTGAAAATGCTTTAGAGCATGTTAAAAATATCTATCAGTTACAACCGTTGAGAGCCAGTTTTAGAAATTTCAACGTTTGGTAGCATTTTAAAGAACTTCTTTCGCTGTCATTGCGTTTATGTATTTCGATTTTCATTCAAGACAAATAAATATCCCAGCAAACACATCCGCAGCAGCCAGAATTTATGAGTCTGTAAGGAATCCTACTATTTAAGGAATATGAACATCAACAAAAAATTAAATTTTTTTAATCTTATAGGACCTTAATTATTAGCCGGCACTTTAATGAAAATTTGTATCGAAAAAATTTTGTTTTAATGTTTTGATCTTTTTTGCATATTTTTATAGAAGCATGTAGGCGAAAGTTTTTTTAACAAAGCCGATTTATTTTTTAAATATATTGTACAAGGAAATGGTATCAAACTCCACGCGGCCGTATTAGGTAAGGTTAGAATGGCGGCGAAGGAACTCAACGTCCAATTAATAACTAAATGCCATTTTGATACAATGCCATTTATATTGGTTGAAAGGTAGCGTAAAATAAAAGCGTAGGATCGCACTTCGAATACAACTAGTATAAAATAAAATATATAATTGAAAAGTATGGAAAAAGGAGCAGAGTTTTAAAGCAAAACCTCTTCTCTCTTCAACTGAGGAAACGATTATATCGCGATAGAGTGAAGGCATGCCCCGGTATATTAGACGTACGAACAATCCGGGGGCCGTATATCGACTCGGACCTTTAACTTGCCGCAGCCAAGATGTGCAGCAAAAAAAAAAAGTATGTCTAAATACTCACAGAAAAGTCGACGGCGGAAAGCTGCATTCGCAACGGCTCACTACGAGCACTTCGAAGCAAACTGAAATTTGTGAGAAGAAGACAAACTGATCGTCTGCCTACTCTGCAGTCGAGGGCAACGCGAGCTGTTAAATTCCTTAACAAAAATTGATCAACAATGGAACGGATATTCCCTTTTGCGTAAAGATTTAGTTTGCTGAAAATTGCTGATAGAATGGTCTATTGAAGCTTTAATTCTGAAACATACAGCTAATATTTAACTAACACATTTTTAATATCTTTATTTAAAAATAATATGCGTACTAACGCAGCGGTATTGCTTGTGCTTTTAAATCTAATATCTATCAAATTTTTATCGCCTTTGACTTAGATGAGAAACTGCAGACATGAGTAATTGAGAAATGAGAAAATGGTGAAAGACATCTTTCTTATTTGCTAAATGATTTTTTCATGCTACGTGTGATGTTTACAAATCTCTAACTGGAAATTTGCATGAAAATCTAAGTTCAATACAGTCTCAATTTTTTGTAAATCAAGCTAATTTCCGGCTTATCACATTACGCAAACGCATTTAATAGATTTCTTTGTGACAGCCAAAAATTTCTGCGACCTTTAAATTAGATGCCACTCTTTTATCTCTTTGGTGCATCCCAGCATATTCTGTTAGATTTAGGTTTTTTCGTTTTCTTTCTTTTTGTTTTTTTTTTTTGTTTTGTAAAAAAGTCAATTAATTAATTACCTTGATATCAATTAGTGCTTTCTTAGAAATTACAAGTCTTAAATTACACTAATTAGCTTTTGAAAACCTTTATAATTAGAGAATGCAGAAAGATGTTAACGGATATTCTGTCAAATATCACTTTAATTATGTAGAATACTTTCTATCACACTGTTTTTTACTTCTACTTCGAAGGGGATTATTTTTTAGCTTCGGTACAATCTTTAATTAGCTACCCTTTGCAACGCACTTTCATTTCAAGGTCAGCACAATTAATCAATGTCAATATATTTATACAAAAAGTGAACGCTAGTCAAATTTTTTACTATTACCAAAAACAATAACAAAGAAGCGCAGAAACCTACGGGTAGTTATAAATTAAAGCTAAGCGTAGAATTACAATTAGTTTGGATTAAAATCTGTTTTACGCTATTTTGTACCCTACCGGAAATTGAATTTCTTTAAAAGCAATTTAAAAAAGTACTTTTCTTACCAACTACAAGTGGTTGAATTGCTTTCCTTTTTTTCTTGTAAGCAATTCATTATTTTATTAAAATATCGATGCCCTAGTAGCAAGTCAATCATCTGATTCTGCATTTGATTTCAACTAAATTTTACCTAACAGAAAGAACATCAAAATTAGTTTTTTTCAAGCAGAAATAAAGTGCAATTGCCTGTTTGCAATTATTTAACAATATATTTAATATGTTTATTTTTCGTAACCATAAAATTTATATTTTTTTATTTAAACAAAAATACACTTCAGTTTAAAATCTGCATTCTTGTATTAAAAATAATTACACCACTATTTCGAGCTTCAATTTTCAAAACTCACAATAGTCGATTTTTATTCAATTACACTGCATCGCAGGCAGAAAATTTCAAAAAATTAAAATATATAAGAGGTTAGTATGTACCTTCTGAGATCAAGCACAAATTTTTTAAGTTTTTTTTGTATGAGTTGGTTTTTGAGATGACGCTAATTTTGTATCTTCTTTTCGGGTATCACTTTTTGCAATTTTGTATTGCTTAACTGTTTGGTGCGATTATGTATTTCGTATCTTATTCGAAAGACAAGCAATGCGTTTTGATAGAGCTCTTGTTAATCGACAAGTCGACTAATCGGTTAATCGATTAGCAATTGACTAATCGACTAACCGCACATAAACAACTAATCGACTACCTGTTTGTTTTCGATTTTTCGACCAGTTTTTTCTTTCAATACATATTTGTGATTTATATGTGCTTGAAAGTTTGTGCATATTGACAAAACTCGTTTTCAACCAATGTAAAGTTTTTATGAATTTATTGTGAGTAACTCTCACTCTTCGATTAATTTCAATTAGTCGATTTTCATACTACTCGATCGATGGTGACCGGCTAGTCGAAAGTGCACGGTTAATCGAATAGTTGCTATGCGACTATCAACAGTGAAAATAGTCGATTTTTAGCAGGGCCTCTAGTTTTTAAAGGCATACAACTTATAAGGATTGGTTAACAACATGCTGAGTTATAGCTGCTTAAAATTAAACATTTTTTAAATTTTGGTAATAAAAAAAAAACCTGGAAAAAATGGCAAAAACTAAAAAGATATTCTTTTAAAATTTAATTTCAGTTTCTTTTATACCAGCTATATCTTTTTATAATCTAATTTTTTATGGTATATAGTATTTGTCTACAAAATAATATTTAATAAGATTAGCCAGATTTTTATAGAGATATACATATATTTTATTGAATATATATATATGACCACAGAAAAATTATAATAATACACATAACTTTCCTTTGTACCCGATTTGCAAAGAACGCTCCAACTCAGATAAAATTTCCTGTAGTTGCAGAAGCAACCCTGTTAGCCTCTTTCATGTAAGTTGCGATTTGTGTAGTGCTATTTAAGAACAAAAAATAATTGTGCAAACAATTTTTACAAATATTTTTAGGATAGTTCGAATTAGATCTTAAACTGAAATTTCCCATGTATTTTCTTAGGGCTCATTCACAATAGCGCAGGTTTTTCACTTCCAAACACTGCACCTCAGGTCAGATATCATTTTACCGAGTTGGCTCAATTCGAATATTTTTCCGAATTAGTGTTGTTGCCTTACATGCAATTCGTTATCCTACGCAGTGTTTCTCGGTGATAACTAATTTAATATACTTTTGTTTTAAAGCATTTGACTTCCAATAACTTTTTTAATTGGTAAACTTTTTAGACTGGCTGGTTTTTTCCGACAGGGTACGTTCGTGTACGAAAAATGCACACACATACATTTGTATGGAAGTATATTGAAAATACTTACATGGGTATATACATATATATATTTTTTTAAGCACTATTGCCTACCAACGTTGCATATTTTCAGGCGAAATTTGTATTCTTATTCGTCTGTTTCCGGTTATCCACACCAAGCTATACAATAACGATAGAATAAATATAAGATTGCGCCGACCCGCGACGAAGTCACATATCCCGTAAATCTAGTAAACAAAGAATATAGTTGAAAGAAGAATGAAGAACTTTGAATTTTTGAGTTAGAAACGTATTACAATTTAGTTAAAGTGTAAAAATTTTATTTATAGATTTAATAAATACATAAATCTCGAAAATACTAGAAAATAAATGGGCTCCTTCTTGTTCATTTAAAAATCGACCAGACCAAAAAAAAAAAAACGGTGCCACTTGCGGCGGCTTCACCTTCTGTACCTTGCTAGCTATCTGCATAAAAAACCTGCAGTTGCTCAGTTAGTTTTTTATCAAACCGGAAAAAGAGGTGATTGTACATTTAATGATAAAAGTAGTAAATTTGTAGACTACATTGAGGCTAAAAGTCTTAAAGTTTTCCACACTTAACACTTCCGTTTTGAGTATTAAAATAGTAGGCGTAGTTGCAGTAAACCAGCAAAATCTTTTCTGAGTTTACACGGAAGCAGCGAAGTGCGAAACGGATGTAGAGTAGCAAAAAGTTGGTGCTTATTTTTCGGGCAGCCACATTTCCCAATACGCTGCTCAGGCTGCGTTTTGTGAAACCAGAAAAACAAAAGGCATAATCTCACTCCTAGCACTTTTCGGCAGTATTTATTCCGAAATCGATAGATGCATGTAAATTGTTTAATCACACATTTGCTATTTTTATAAGGAGTCGGAGGTCAGCCCTCCGAATTATTATAAATATGAAAGGTTGTGTGTTTGTGGGTTTGTGAGTGTGTGGGTATGCTGTTACCCTTTCAGGCTCGAATGGCGGGCCGGAATTGTACAAAATTTAGCACACAAATAGCGCACCCCCTACGCTATAACATAAGCTGCATTATATACGAGTTGCCACCTGTTAAAAAAGTTATAGTCAATTGAATAAATAAGTTAAATCACATATCTAGCGACTGTATAGATCTGGATAAGATTTAGCAACTATATAGTCCTTTATATTGATTAGCAACAAGTCAATTTTTTATAGGGAGTTGCCGCCTGTTATAAAAGTATCAAACGAAAGAAGCTTCATAAATCTTCGCTTCCAAAATGTTTTGAAAGAAGGCTACCTACCACCTGTTTAAATGCAAAATAACTTAATTAAAAAAAAAATACATTTTACAATATGATAAAGGTTTTAAGAAAACTTAGTTTAAAAAATAGTTTTGTTGAGGGTTGCCACCGGTTTAAAAAAATTACAACTACAATAAGTGAAATCAAATATTGAAATATGGGTATCAAGTAAAAGAGTTTTAAGAAAGCTTTATTTAAAAAAAAAATTGGGGAGGGTTGCCACTTGCTTAAAAGGGTAAATTAAATTAAATTACTAAGTTAAAGGAAGTATCACGTAATGAGATTCAAAAAATTTAGGCTTAAAAAATTTATATTTAATATGTAAGGAGTGTTGCCACCTGTTTAGATATTTGCAATTTGTCTGAAATAACAGAATTACATAACATATTATAACAGCATTACTCTGAAACCAAATAGTTTACACGAAACCATGTTTGATAAAGATTGCCACCCCTCAGAGACCGTTGATTCTATTTAGTTGGTATGGTAACGGAAATTTTACTATACGAACGAAAAACGATTAAGGAGGCTCTTTTATATAATCGTAGAGTATATCGGTTAACACCAAATCAATACCAGCTGATGAACTTAATGCTTATCTGAAAGTAACAAACCTTAACCAGTTCATCCAAAAATTATCATTGCCCACTAATATGCAAGTTATTCTGCAGACGTTGTTACAGCTGACTTTTTTTTCAAAACATCTCCTAGATAATGGTTACGAAAAAGTTAAAATTGACACGAAAATAAAGTGCATTTCATTTTAGTTGCATCAACGTGCCATCAAGTGAACAATTTTGTAATTAAAAGAGTGTTCACATGGATTAAAGTCAATTACAAAAATTATTAATGGCATTTCGAACGTGCTATTTTGTTATTGAATTCGTTAAATATCCCACGAATGCCACAGCACAAATTGTCACTCTTGTGTGTGGGCATAATATTTCTTCTAAATATAAATCCACCTCAATGGCACGAGATTTGTTGTAAAAAAAAATTAAGCTCAATATCATCCAAGGGACCATACTCAATCGTGAAACGAAAGGAGCAAATGTTCTGAGTCCGCGAATCTCAAATCAAAGAAGTAGGATTACAAAGAAGTTGCATTTTCGCCCAATTTCACCATACCTGAAACCAATTGGATCCAATCAGATTCTATCAAGCAGAAAAAGTTAAATTAACTCTGGTATGGTTAAATTGGACACGATCTTCTGTTAGAGAAAATAGTGGGAGTGATGCACCTTCTTTGAACGTTCTTTGCTTAAACTATAAGACCTGTTCTGAATTTTGATTCCGATAAAATTTTTCGTTAACATATACATATGTTGCTTGTCAGGGAAACCTTTTATATTGAAGAATTCGTATCATTGGAGAGATTTATAAGCCTTTACTGCTCTAATTACTTGATAAATCTGTATCAGAAAATTTGTAATTAACAAGTACTAAGATAAAGACAGGGAAAACGATAACGAAACGCTTCAGCGCATGCGAAGTATTCTTCGAAAAGTATTGGCATTTATTATTCGTTTTATGTTCGTCCGAGTCCTAGTAAATATTTGAAAAAACATAAAAGAAAATTGGTGCTGTTAATATGTATAATGCGTTTAATGGAAATATTTTATTTGAGTCAAAGTTTTTCTACAGAATTTGCGACTATTGGTAACCTCTACGATAGTACCATTGCGACCAGCTGATTTTATTTATAAACTATCTTCATTAATTAACTCGAAGAAAAACCAAGGAAATTAAGAAGGTTTTATGATGTAAATTTCTTTATAGGGCAAACTTGCTTGGAGTACAGCCTTCGAAATTTGCCCACGCGTAATCTCAGATATTAGTTCTTGTTGTTTTGAACGCACAATTTCAGCACAGTCAAACAGCGTTGTTAAATTTTTCTAGAAAGTCGACTATAAATGAAAATGTTTCGAAAACTATTCGAAATCTATTCGAACTTCATCAGAATCAAGAACACCACAACTAAAACGAGCCGGAAATGCATCAAATTTACTTTTCAACCCGAATCGAAATGCAAAACAGACCTGTATATGCCATTTTATTAATAATGTTTACCGAGAAATTTAGTTACTTTTACACAAGAGAAAAACAAAAAATATTGCACACGCATGATGACTTAACTATCGGCATTGAAGTTAATTTGGGCTTTGAAACTCTGTAGTAAATTCTTTTATACCCGGTCATCATTAAAATAATCGATGGCAGTTAAGCCTACGATGAACTTTTGTAAAATAATCTCATTTTTTTAAATGTAGATAGAGGGTATTGACTATAAGCCGTCGATATGTAAAAAAAGTGTGTTTATTGGCGCAGCAACGCAAGCCGGGTACGCTAGTTTTAATGTAATAATGTGGAAGGTTCAGGTGGTTAGAAACCTCCATTTATTATTGATAGTTTTTTGAAAATTTGGTTTTCGTAAGTTATTTCATTCAATGCATATGGGAACGATTTGCCGTCATTCTTGTCAAGTTTGGAGTGAAGACGAACCGGTTTCGCCGTTGTGCCATCTATTTCATTTAGTTTTTAGAAAATTATCCATATTTTTATACAAAAAATTATCATAAAAAACATTGCGGTTTTTTAAAATAGTAACTGTGTTCTAATTTTTGTCATTTTTTTTGAATCAACCTTTTGAATTTAACCGAACCGCGGCTCAAAGATATACATTTTTTCTAAGTGTTTCGAAAGCCATCGATTTTTTTTTAACAGTTTTCAGCTCGAAAATAGATGCTTCTATTAACATTCAGTGAGCTGGTTGTCTGTGAGTACTCGACTGTCAGTGAATTACTGCTCAAAGGAGATCGATAATCAATATAATATATTTATCTACGCCTTGGTTAACTGAAAAAACGCTGCCTACCCAAAATGCAGTCTCGCAAGCTTCTTGTATCCATCCTTGTGTGCTTTTCTGAGGTGTTAATGAAGTAAGAGCCTAAGTGCTTGAATCTCGACCTCGCAGAAAAAGATGATTTTGCCTGGTCTACCTTCAGCCAGCTACGGTAAAGGGGGTCATAAACTATCTTCAGCCCAACGGTATGAACACCTATCGGACAATTTACGATCAGAACTCCTATGAAGATCGAAAGTTGTCGTTTTGTTAGCGATCGGAGCTCTTTCGAAAGTCTATGGTCATTGCAATTCTGCATATCGTGGTGTTTTCCCAGCATTCGCTGAATCGACATAGAGCCTATTTATTCAATATAAGTTTCCCACCCACTCGCTGCTTGGAGTAATGACTGTGCAGTTTTGAGCTTACTATTAACGACCTTCTGGCTCTCACATACACCACATTTAGAGTAAGGTTGACTGGGAGAGTGGGCGTTGTCCGAAGTGCCCCACTGATTCCTATGAGCGGGACCCGTTGCACCCAGAGCGGCTGCTTAACTTTTGATACCTTCTCCAGTGAACCTGGCCTGACTATGGTGACAGACTCCATCTTTTACCAATAGTACCCCGGCGAGAGTACACAACAACTGAGTACCTAACCCATTCAGGAAGCACAAGTGGGACACGGGGAAGTTTGGGCATCAGGCGCTCTTCAACTTCTGGTGAACAAGACGAGCTCCGCCACTACCTAAGCAACTACTCAAAGTTACAAGAGTTCAGCCTTAATTTCTGCTGGGCTATTGCCGATATTTAAGTTCTTCACAATTTGTTACACAGCATCTTTTCCCGAAGCCTACTACCTGACAATGCAACTTAGCATTTACAACTTTCGCTTTTTCTTCGTCACTCAATTGACTGAAAGTGTAGGCCGACTAAATTGAGGTAGCTGAGCTTACAGTACCTTAAAAAATACGTAACGTTAAATAATCAAGCACTACAGCTTACAAATCCGCACGAATATATGTATGTATGTGTGTGAATCGCAAAAAAAAGAGAAAAAAAAAGATTGTATGCAAACATAAATAGCGCTGAGCATGTGCTCGAAAAGCTAAAAGTTTAAGAAGTGAAGCTGAATTTCACTACACCTGAACAGAGAAAAGGAAATGAATGACAACGGAATTTTTTGAATTAAAAATAAGAAAAAGCAGACTACAACAATTTGTTTAATAAATATTTTACACCGATACAAATATGTCTGAAGTACAACTACAAAAACATGCAACTACTACACTCTCTACAAGTTGACGCGAGCCACTGGCACAGATTTGTGTAGAATAACGAAAAACTTAAAACGGTGGCTTTAGGCAAAAATGAAAATCATTTAAAAGCAACTCTAAAATTAATTGTCGTTGGTTATTTTACTGTCGCTTAACTATTTGTCGTGGAATTTTGTAGTGCCAATTGCTGAGATGCTGCTGGGTAGACCAAAGAGTCGAGTTGGTGGAGTGAGTTGACAGTTTTTTAAGTTTGGAAAAAGCGAACGAAAGTGGACAAGTTGCTAAATAATTTAGCTCAGAAGTAAAAAAGAAATTATGTACCTAAATGAATAAACGCATAGCTGCATGTAAATACATATTTATGAAATTTATATATATACGCGAATGTGTGGTAAAATATGTGAATTAAGAATAAGAAGCACAAGTTTAGCTTGAATGTGAAGAAAACCAGTATGGTTACTATTTGAGTAAAGCGCTGCTATCGGGGGAATAAAGAGAGCATAGTTTTTTTTTGTTTTTTTTTGTTGTAGTCGGTCGCCACAGTTTTGTCAAGATTAGGAAATGGTACACCACTTGACAGTAGCGCATAGAGTCGCGACAGTTGGTTGATCTCTTGCGTTCACACAATCACACCGTCGTTTGTTGTTTTCTCTATTTGAATTGGTTGGTGTTCGTGTTTTTGTTTTTGTTTGTAGCTGACTGTTGAGTGGATTAAAAGTTTTTTTTTTTAGAAACAAACACTTAATTAGGTCAAAAGCGATGGAGGTGAACAATCGAAAAAATTATAACTAATTTTACATACGACTCAATTTTAATACTAAATTTAACATCAATTAATATTATATTTGATGCAAAGAGTTTTTTGATGAAGGGCCGGCAAAGATAAGGTGACACTGGTAAATTAGTTAAAAAAAAAGTGGAATGAGTAGTCTCTGCAGGAAACAGCGATCATTTTTTCCACACAATATTCTTTTATTGAAGGTGGCTCAAGAAAAGGTGCAAAAAAAAAAACTACAACGCACTGCGTGTGTTTATTTATTTATTTTTTCATCAAATCAAAGTACACCTCAATACATTTAATATTTGATATACAATACGATGAGATCCCTTACTCACAATTCAAAAAGTGTATCACCATACTTAGTTTTGGCTTTCAAAGTTTCTCTTGAGTTAGAAAATATGTCCAAATTTTTACAAATTTGATTCGACTGCTTTATACAATGTGTAAAATTTTCAGTAAGACTAGAATTCGTCCTCTGATAAAGTAAAGAAAACAAATTGCTGAGTCTAAGGATACGAGGAGGGCAATTGAAAAATATTAGCTCCAGTAAGAAGTGATATTTGATATGATTCGTCACTGTGCCCCTAACAAAAGGCATCTTTTTTTATATTTAGGCAAATGGCTGGTGAAACGTTTCTGAAGTTTCTCAGTTCTCAGAGATGAACCCAGAATAGATCCCAGATGATGCTATAATACTCCAGCTTTGATCTGACAAGAGAAAAATACAAATTCTTTAGGTAAAAAGATCCTGGAATTCCTTTGAATTCCTCACCACGAAGCCGAGCATAGACCTAGACTTCGCAATCTTAAAGTCGGCGCAGTGTTATAAGGCCATCGGCAATAACGCCATATGGTTTTATTTCCCAACAAGATGGGAAATAGGGGCATATGGCTTTATTACACCGCACGTTGGGAAATAGAGCCATACTCAACTGAGTAATAAAGTCATAATGACACACGATGCAGAAAATACAGAGGTGACGCCATCAGCAGCACCGTTACTTTGGTGAATATAATAATCTTTTTGTAAAAGGGAAAAAATTTGGAAATAAAGACACTGTTGCACTGTTTTTTTGAAAAAAAATTGACATTATTTCGGTTTCAATAGTTTATATATAAATGAAAGAAAAAGAAATAAAGCCATAATGGCTTTATTGCCCAATTATGTTTGGCAATAAAGCCATATCAAAAATATGGCCCTATTTCACATTTAAATGTGAAATAAAGCCATTATGGCTTTATTGCCGATGGCCTTATAACACTGCGCCCTTAAAGTCTCTATGTTTCGAAAACGAGATTTTCGGGGTAATTATTTGAATTAATTTTTGAGTGGGTGGTAGTGCTCACCTTGTAATCGAAATCAGTCGCAGCCTTGCGTCTACTGAATAACATTTGCTACCATTTACCAGGATTAAGAGGTAAAGAGTTAACATCACATCAAGTTTCCAACCTTGTTAAATCTTCTAGAAGTCTGATGTAATCAGTTACGTTGTCTATACGAATGTATATTTCAAGTGATTTTAACGAGATGTCGAGAAAACATCTGGAATATCATTAATAAAGATTAAGAAAAATGATGGTCCAAGATCGCTGCCTTGAGTTACAACTGAGTTAACTTTAATGACATCAGATTTGTTATAGTTGGTGCAACGGGTACCTGTCGCACCTGTCCCATGGCAGTTTGGGATCCCACTTTAAACCTGCTTCGAATTGACTTATATATACCATGCACATGTTCACGGACAGAACTTAGGCTCAGGGAATCTGGGTGCTGGAACGATACACAACAAATGCACAGTAGTAACTTCACTCAATTGCCTTCAGACTTAGCTAACACCAGGACGGATTTCAGCAAAGTCTAGTTGCGAAATCTAGCAAACTGGAGTTTGAACACAGATTTAAGGCTATGTTTCCAAGCAGGACTGCACAGGAGAGGGGTGAGGTCCCTACCGATTGCTGCATAAAAATATTCACCGACGGTGACAAGATGGATTCTGGAGTTGGCACCGGCTCTACATTAACGTGATGGGTACGATAACCGTTTTCTCCCACAGCCAGGCAGCCAGGCAGCAGTAGTATACCCCTAGCCGTAGGGAAGATCAATATACGAAACTTCTATCTCAACAAGGCGCAACGAAAATGGAATGCTACCACTACTAGTAGAATATAAAGAGCTACATGACCGGTATATAATGAGAAGAGAACCGAAGGTCTTCTTTGTAGGTTAGGGCCGTTGCCAATAAACTTATTGCTGTCCACATGGGCCACTGAACTTTGGGCACGCATGCTGTAAGAATGGGCATAACGAAAATACCCACCTCTAGCCCGCATTCGTCAAGGACGTCCAGGTACCTAGGATCGACATCTCTAACATAATAGACTTTTTTAACAAGTCTCGCATCCTTACATAACTCAGTAGGTTTTGTCGAGTTTACGGCATCTAAGTATTTTTGCTACTTGGGCGACATGGGTCTTTGTATCTGATTCACATCAATATGGGCACAACAGGTGTTCGAACCATAAGCTAGACCGGATATTTAAAAAGTTTTTCTAACATTACCGAGCCTTCTTGTGAAACCTCGACGCCTCCCTTTAAGCGAATGTATTTACAACTCGGCGAAAGAGATAATACACACACTCGTATTTGTCACGACCTACTCTATGGCCTAAAAAAATTCGTTTGCTTCGGCATAAAATCTGGAGTTGTTTATGTTGGTTTCGACATACATTTATTTCAGATCCCAAAACAGATCGATGAGAGACGGTTTGATATTGTGTCAATATTGTGGTAGCTGTTGGGTGATAGAATCTATCCTAGCAGTCATGCAATATTCTATACATATTTTATTATGAAATTGAAAAGTTCATATCCAAGTTGCAGTTCTAAGTAACGCATTTGAAAATCCAAGTATAGAAATAATAATTAATTATTAAATTAATTAAATATTTTTGAACACAGTATGATAATTATTTATGAGCTGAGTTTAATTTCATTAAAATCGTATCAGTAATTCAAAAAATATGTAGCTTTATATACAAAATTGGAAGAAAATGATAATGATAATGATAATGGTCATTAAAACAAAGGTTGAATAAAAAATGGTGTAAAAATATACCGGCTTGAAAAAATAGCACTGAAGTAAGCTTGAAACCCTCAACTCAAGAATTATCAAATTTAATATGACCTCGAGAGAAAAAAACTTCAGCAGCAGTACAATTGTAATGAATAGCACAGGTTATATGTGTATACCTATATGTATATAAAAATATGTCCATTTTAAGTTGTTATTATTTCAGTAAGCTTTGGTGAGCCGTGTCATATTCTTTCTAATTTTCCGTTTTCTTTTTCACAAAAGTAAAAACCTGTTCTAATTTTACGCGAAAAATTCATCATTACGAGTACTTGTGTCGTAGCAACGAAATTGTCTCACACATTCTAGCATTACTGGCATTTACATTAAAATTTATATATAGACACATGTATGTATATATTAGTATTTGTGCATATGTATGTATGTAAATTTAAATACAATTATATATTTTTGCGTGTTTGTGTTTAACGCTTTGCATTCATGACGCTTTTTGATAATTGTCCGCACGCTGAGCGACGTTTAATTTTATTCGTTTGATGGGCAGGTGGAAAGTCATATTAAAAAACCAAAAGGAAGAAAACCATTGTGATTGCCAGAGCACACGCGCTACCCACTTATTGTGTGGTCAACTAAAGGGTGGTTAAATTTTAAGGGCCGATGTTGAATGTGAACCACACCTAAACGTCAAGTTTTTTCTGCATTTCATTTGACATTTATCAATTTCAGACTAACTCAATTTGAACATGGAAAGATACACAATCGAGCAACGTGTTAAAGTAATTCAGGCTCATTATGAAAATGGGCGCTCAAATCAAAATGCATATCGTGCATTTTCGAAGAAAATCATCTTCAGTGATGAGGCACATTTTCACCTCAGTGGATTCGTCAATAAGCAGAATTGCTGCATTTGGGTGAATGATAATCCAAGAGTGATTGTCGAAAAACCAATGCACCCACAAAGAGTGACTGGTTGGCGCGGTTTATGGGCTGGCGGCATCAACGGGCCGTAGTTCTTCCAAAATGAGGGCGGCCAGGCAGTTACTGTGAATGGTGTTCGCTATCGTGAGATGATAATGAACTTTTTATGGCCCGAATTGGAACATATGGCTGTGGACGATATGTGGTTCCAACAGGATGGTGCCACTTGCCACGCAGCCAACGAAACAATGGCTCTTTTGCGCGACAAATTCAATGGCCGTGTTATCTCACGTGATGGCGATGTCAATTGGCCACCAAGATCATGTGATTTGACACCATTGGACTACTTTTTTTGAGGTTATTTGAAAGAAAAGATGTACGTCGATAAGCCAGCAACAATTCAAGAGATAAACGATGAGATAATTCGGCACATTAACGGCATAGAACCTCAATTATGCCTCATCGTCATCGAAAATTTGGACCATTGGATGGAGGTGTGCCGCCGAGGTCGCGGCGGACATTTAGCCAATATTTTGTTCCATACATAATTGAACCACACTATATTATCATAATAAAAAGAAATTACAATAATTTCCAAAATAGTTTGTGTTTTAATCAAAATCAACATCGGCCCTTAAAATTTAACCACCCTTTATAAGAAAGAGCAGCAAGTGGAAAGCAAAATTGATGTAAGTCCCGGACGAGTGTTTAAAAAAATTGTTTGTGTTTTTTTCTTCGTCGTCACTCAAATTGTACCTATTTATCAAGATTACTTTCTTATCTATATGTCTTTTAGCTACGAGCGAATTAAAATATAAATCTTCTGCCTCGTTGCTTGGGAAATTGAGTTAAAAAAAGTAAAGGTTCTCAAAAGTGACTGTGGCGTACCAAAATTTTGCGCCTTACAGTTCAATCGAAATTTGTATACCCAATGAACGCTTTTAAACGCCGCCGTGATCGAGTGTGGACCGTGTGCCTGTTATCAACCATTTAGGAGGAGTCTAGGAGAACTTTAATACCAAAAATGAGACGGGAACAGATTTTACCTAACGTATTTATGTCCATATTAAGGTGTAGCATGAAAAGCACTAGAAAGTAGAAAATAACTAGAGTCCTTGTCAAATGTTAGGTATTTTTAGAGGTTCCATTTTCCGATAATGAATAGCGGTCACAGCTTGGTCAGATCTGGCAACGCTACTATCAATCGTGTTTAGTTTGATATGTCATCTCATCGTGAATGGCCTAACGCCTGACCCACATGAGGTTAATTTTTGGTTCAATAAGCACAACTGCCACATTTGCGGTGAACTAACCAGCAATTCCACAAAAACGCAACGCTTGAATCATTGGACTTTACTTCTTCAAAAATTTGAATAACGAGAACGTTACTGGGATCACTTTAGAACCATTATTGCGAAATCCTTCCTGACACGTTACATAAATGGAATCTTGACTGAAGTTACTTAATATCAACAGGACGACGCCATATGCCATTCAGCTTGTCAAATAATCAACTTATTGAAGAAGACGTCTAGTAAACACATTCCTTCTCGAAATATATCACTCGATTGGCTACCAAGATAGTGCGAGTTAATACGTCTGGATTCTTTTTTTTATTATTTACGCTTAAATTTTGTAGTTTGAAGAAGAACTCAATTTAAAAATTTGTCTTGAATCAGACACATAACAATTATAAGAGAAAATAGAAAAATTTACTAAATGCAAATTTTTCGGGTAATCTACAACCATTATTCAAAGATTTATATTATAAAAGTTTTTTCACAATAGTTATCTGTGAGATAAATATTTGCACGACTTTTATTTGGGTACTTATGTTATACAAATTTTCTCGTAATAACTATCAGCGAGATAATCTTTTTTAAACCTTTCGAGATTTACCACAAAAAAGTCTTCTCATAATACTTTTGAGTGAGAAAATTTTTTTTAAGTCTTGAAGAGTGGATCGTTTTTAAAACCATTTCGGGATTAGTTCGGCACTGAATTGGGACTACTTCGAAATAGTTTCGATTTCGGGACCAGTTTGGAATCGGTCCTGGCTTAGTTTGCTACTATTTTGGACTCCGAAATAGTTCCGTCTGTTATTACGTAAAAACAGTTTTCTAACTCATAATTATTATGTAAAGTGTTTTATAGCATGAGTCCCAAAATAAAAGGCTTTGAAACACCAAAAAAATTTAGCTCGTTGATAATTAGATATTATGGAAATACTTTTAAAATTTTAGTCTCAAAATAATAGTTATTATTGATTTAAAAAATTTGTCTCGCTTATAATTATTCTAAAAAGCCATTTATAATAAATATAAGTTTCAAAATAATAAATATCTATAACTTGAAAAATTTTGTCTGACTCAAAATTATTATCAAAAGACTTGTATAATTCTTTTCAAAATTGGGTTTACTTTATTAAAACTGTTTTTCATAATAATTTAATTTTATATATTATTTAACATATGTTATTAATAAATTTCCATATAATTTTCGAACAGCTGGCAACCACTGAAAACAATTTCGAGTCGAAGTTTTTCTAAACCTTTAACAGTTTAAATCAGTAGTGCGATGGTTCAATTATTTTTTTTTTTTAATTTAGTTGAATACATTTTTGTGTAAAGGTGGCAACCCTATTCAAATATATTTTTCTTGAATAAAGCTTTCTTAAACTTTTTTGGGTGATATAAGTATAGTAGAATTTCAGCAACCTTGCCAATTAAATTAAATTAGCGCCGTTCTTCAAAAACTTCATTAAAATTATTTTTGTGTAAACGCTTTGTTTCCCACCGATACTGTTATATTTCATTAAGTTTAGAAATTGAATTACACTGCTATTTTAAACAGTCGGCAATACTCTTTAAAAATATTTTCATGATTAAACATTTTCTTAAGCCTACTTCCTTTGAATCTCATGTAGCAATATTTCTTTTAACGTAATAATTTAGTCTAATTTATTATTTTTAATATGTGACAGCCCTCTTCAAAAGAATTTTCGAAGGCGAGCTTTTTTGTAGCTACTTCGTTTGAGACCCATATTTTAATATTTCTTTTAACTTATTATACATATTGTTAATTTTTCAATAGGTGGCAACACACTACAAAAGTTTTTTTGAACTTAGCTTTTTTTAAAATCTGCATTTCACACACTTATTGTAAAATTTCGTTTAATTTATTGATTTAGCTCAATTTAGCTTCAAACGGGTGGCAACCTATTTTCAAAACATTTTGGAAGGTCAGATTTATTAAACCTCTATCGTGTGATACCCATATTGCAACATTTTATTTCACTTTCATTGCTTTAATTTAAAATTTTAAACAGGTGGCAACTGTCGTTAAAAAATTATATGGTAACTTATGTAACGAACTATATAAATATTTTCTCTCCAGTCGCCGTATTGAAATATGGGATTTATCTCTTTTATTTAACTGAATATAATCCTTTATTTATATATGTATGTATGTAGCTGTTTGTTCGCTTGTAAACCTCACCTAAGTATGTACTATACTTAGTTGTGGTGGTCAAAGTACATTGGGTATAAAATTCAGTACCTTTAGTTGGAGTCAATTTAAAGAATAAGTTATGTACATATGTATAATGTGCAATGTATATTTAAATGCGCATTTTTACCGTTAATGCCACCACAAATGAGACACATATAAAATCAAGCACGTGAAGCACAAAACAAAACCCGCAACAGGCCAATGCGTCCATAAAAAGCAAGTCAAAAGAAGATATAAAAATTGGCAAATAAATAAAAACCGTATTAAAACCTCAGCAGGAAATTTGTACACAAATTTTTTAAAGGGACTATGCACGAGCAGAAACGGTATTTAAATGATTTAAATCTTGTGCTACAAAAAAAAGCGCAATTTGAACTTATCTCTGAGGTATGGCTTATATTAGTCGAAGTGCCTTGCTAAACATAAAATGTGCATATAAGGATATATAGCAGGAAACAAAAAAAAGTTCTTCCAAATGTAACCAATTTTATTCTTTGGTTGTTTATTTTCCGAAGGAATGAATCCAGCTTTGCTTCGTAATCGCATGACTGCTGAAACTTTTTTGCTATTTAGTGTTAAAAAGCTAAATTTCAATTTTATCTACGGAATGCTACAGAACTTCGCTGATCAACCTAATTCGCTCATTAAGATTGTTATAAAAGTTCGGTCTATCATCGTTGAGGAAATTTCAAAAATTATTTTCTAGGACAGGCACAATGTCCAACTAGGAAGAAATGCCTGCCTTTCGCAGCTGGTCTATTTTATACATTCAAATATTTTTAATTTCTATTTTTGGAAAGGTACAAACTCTCATTCACTTTATATATATTAATTTTATATTTATTTCGGCAGCCCCTGAAAAAATGTTCGAGACAAATTCGCTAATTGTACGCTGACTTCCTTCGCCGCCATTCTAACCTAAGACTTACTAAACCTCTATCGGTTCACCATTCGCTTGCAATATTTCATTAACCTGATGAATTCTAATGATTTTAAATTTTTAAGCAGGTGGCAACCTTCTCCAAAATAAAATTAACTCATGTTTATAAAAAGGTCCTCGAAAATTTTTTCTATAAGCAAATGTTCATAATTGGGCTTTGTCTAGTCTATTTCGTTTAGATCCCACGCCTTGGTAATTTAATTAACTTATACAATTTGATTTTTTTTTAGCAGGGTGGCAACCATCTCCAAATAATTTTTGAAGTTAAGCTTTATCAAACCAATTCGTTTGATACAAATATTTTTAAATTTCATCTTACTTATAGTTTAACAAAACTTTCGTTGAAACAGGTGGCAACACTGTTCAAAAATATTGTCTATCAATAGATTTTCATGATTGAGCTTTCCCTAGCCTATCGCTCTTAGATTCGACGCGTTGATAATTTATTTAAGTGATTAATCCAATTTAATTTTGTTTTAAGCAGGTGGCAGCAATCTCCAATATTTTTTTTTTTTGAAGTTACTGTCATTTGGACGTAGAAAAGGGCAAAAAACATACCGACACATTCAAAAATGTTCACATTTAAATATTAGAAGGATTATTTTGGAGGTTGGAGTCAAACAAACTTTTTGAAAATTGGTTCAAATGCTTACAAAAGTGTAATGGTCTTAATGGAGAACATTTTCAAAAACAATGAAGCAACCTCCAATTATAAATAATCATTTTATTTATTTATCACATTCAGCATTTAAATGCCAACTCTATGGCCTGACATCTAGTTTGCTTATGTCAAAGTGACATTAGTTTTAAATTATACCTTCTCCTGCGCTCACTTTTCCTGCCGGGTATGAGAGGCATGTTAGTCATCAATCCTAATGCTTACACCGATATTAATGCCACCAACCGGTTTATTTGATGGCAAGGTGGCAAAAAGTACATTATGACGGTGCTAATGCTCTAGCTTTTATAAAAAGTAAATCTGAGCGCACAAAAATACATAGAAGAAAAAAAAGAGCAAAACAGTAGGCAGGCAGTAGGTTTGTTTTTTAAACTGTTTACTGACAATATTTATTCACTTATTTTGCTTGATTTGAGCGCTTAGCATTGTGGTTGTATTTTTATTTGTTTTTTTTTTTTTTTGTGAACACCCAATGGTGTTGTGGATGTTGCTGCTCTAAATTGTAATAGCGGTTTTGGTTTTTTGTTTTCGCTAGTATGAATGTTTGGATTTTAAACGAAATGAATTGCGCGTAAATGTAACATGAGGAATACATTTTTTATATTTTTATTTGTTGTTTCCAATGGTAAAATTTTTTTTTCAATGAGATCAGCTTTGTAAGGACTACAAAAATGTTGTAACACGAGGAAATGTGTGGAGGTGAAGTGAGTGTGGTGACTTTGTTTGTTTTTAGGTATGTACATATGTACACAAATAGCAGTTAAGGCGATTGTTTGGTTGGTTTGATATTTTTCTTTGTTTGAGTAAAAAAAATATCGCTGCTAATGAACGCTAAGAAATCGACGACAAGCGAATGGAAATTGTGCAAATATTTTGCTGTAGCAATACACACAGAAAAATAGATTCCTTGGCGTTAGGAAAAAATAACTTGTTCTAAGGCAAAATTTCTTTGAAATGGCTCTAAAGACATGGCTATCTTAAAATGAGTAAACGATTTGACATAGTTTGAGGAAAACACATTTCCTTAATTCAAAAAAAAAAAACATTTTAAGTGTTTTAGGAGAAATGAATTTGCAAGAATATTTTTTTTTTTTAAATGTTCAAGAAATTGATAGTTTTGTTTTACTTGTTTTGAGGAAATGAAAATTTCCTTAGTGTGTAGAAATTCTATATAAAAGTGTTTTCCCTCAAAAAGAAAAGAAACATTTGAGTTCTTATTTTATTTATATTTTTGTCGATTTATATTTCATTTTTAGTATTTTAAAAAGGTATATATGTCAAATATATATAGTTTAATAAAAATGCTTTGGTTACACTAAGTTCATGCATTTTATTTCTAGTTTAACTTAATTTATTTTAAAATAGGTAACCACATTCTTTCAAAATATTTTGTTAAATCCTCCTTCTTTGACATCCATATTGAGTAACTTTTTAAATAGGTGGCAACTCCTTTTAAAAAAAGCTTATATGGTAACCTCTATGAACAGTAGGATATCTTATATATTTTATGTTAAAAAGTTCCAATTCTAAATTTTGGCTTTTTTCTATTTGGTTTAAAATCACTGGCAAAATCCTAAATTATTTAAGGAAACTATTACTAATCTTAAGTAAATTTACTTCCCAAAATTAATGACGGAATGTTTTCAGCATGAATCTGAATGAACGGAAAAAGTTCTCACATTGGGATAACTTCTCCTATTTATTAAGTACAAAAAACAGTAACTCTAAAATAAGGAAATTGATTTCATGTTTTAAAGAAATACTTTTTTTTCAGTGTAGAATAGCTGATACAGGAAGAAAGCGAAAAATAAAATATTAGCTATATATGTGTGTAGGTAGTATATTAGTATTGAGGGCGGTGCAAATGAGGTAGGTATATGAAACGGAAATAAAAGTACATACAAAATAAAGTGATAGAACGCTGATTGTGCGAGCAATGATGACTTACTTTCCTTTTTTTTATTTTCACAGATTTCTTTCAATAGCAAAAGGCCACAAAGAATCGAAAAATCAATCAAAAATATTTCCGCAATGCCGGTAAGAAAAATTAGCATGCATGTGGCAAATGTGATGAAAAAGTATGCAGCAGAATGAAGGAGACTTTTTTTTATTATTATTTGGATGGTTTAAAGCAAAATGATGAAAGTAAATGTAGCGCTTAAATGGAGCAAGGTACTTGGTTGAGTGAAATTCTTTTTTCTCTGTTTTTTTTTTGTTTTTTTGTTTTTTGTATTAAAATTTGTATGCAATTCGCGCTAAATTGATCATTAACTGCCAATTGCTTCGTTGCTTAATAAAGGTAGGAATTTATCGATCTACGAATGTCAAGCGTGAAACGCTTTGATAGAATTTAAGAATGAAAGTACCACGTGTGGTATGAATTTTGTATTTTCGTTGAAACTGTGTCATGCAAAAACAAATAAAAGTCATACATATATCAGGTAATGGTTACTTATCAGTGTCGAAAATTTCACAATAAGTTAGAGTAACCAATGCTTTGAATAGGTACTACTATTTCGCGAATATGAAGTGCGGGAAATTTTAGGGAAGCGTAAAAATAAGTTGCCCGGTTGTGGTGGTCTAGTAATACATAGTAAGAATTTGACGCTCGTCAAATTACTTATGGAAATAAAACTTCTCTTTACATCGCCTAACGAAAGTCCCGTCAGAATATCGCATAACGAAAACGCTTTACTAATTTCAACCACTATTTTTACTAATTTCATCCACTGCTTTTACTAATTTCTACCACTATTTTTACTAACTTCTACCACTATTTTTACTAATTTCTACCACTATTTTTACTAACTTCTTCCACTGCTTTTTCTTCCGCTGCTTTTTTTAATTACTACCACAATTTATACTAATTTCAACCTATATTCTTAGTAATTTCTAAACTTTATCGATTTAGCAATACGTTATTCGGGGTTAGAATACAGAATCGACAGAAAAATAAATATATGGATTCATTGAGCCTTCGTAATGATATTGCGAATGGACTAATAGCTCCATCAAATCATCAGGCATGTTATTAAATGTGCAAAAACCACCGGGAAAAGACGTAAAGCAACACCAACGACTCCTATTCAATGTGACGGAAACGAACATTGGCCGGCAAACGCGAAGGAAGAAGGTGGACGCAAAATTCAAGGATATAAAATAAATTACTTGTTTTCGTCCAAATTACTTCGCAAAATCTAAGTCAATTCTATAGCCATAGGGTTGTTTGTTAATGTGAGCGATTGTTCTTTAAATTTACAATCATGAAAAAAGGGAACAGTTTAGTGAAATGTTAATATTTTAAATAACAACGTTCGGTTTGGTTATGGGGGGCATATTTTTCGATTACTATGGATAAAATTTTGAGCCAGCACTGGATTGTTTGTGGTTTACTTCTTGATTTAAAATAAAATACTTCATTTCGTCTTAATTTATTGAAAGAGTTTACAAACAAAACTCACTTACTTTTATCGTAATTTGCTTATAAGTTAAATATCAGCCATAAGTTTTGATAGTGTCCCCGGGCTTTAAGGGACAAATCAGATACAGTTGCTAAAGATAAGGAAATTGATTCATATCAACTGAATAAAATTTTGGTAAGTCAATTTATTTTTGTTTCTTCTGGTTTTTATATTCTAAGCATCATTTTTGTCTTTTATTTTATGTAAATTTGAATGGTATAATTTTTATTTCATACAAATGTTCCTTTTATTTATTGAAAATGTTAATTTTTATTTAATTTAACCAGTGAAACGAATAAAAATTCAAATAAAGAGTGTTTTTTACAGACATCTGGTTTTCGATGAGGCAATACTTTTTTCGGAGCTGGTCTTTTTGACAGCTGTTATTTGATTTATACTTATATTTATATATAAGTGTGGTTTGCCATTTTATAACGAACAGACTTACTTCGGAACAACGCGAAAATCGCAAATCGCGAAAATTTATTACCAAAATAATGGTTCGGTTCGTGCGCTGCGTCCAATATTCGATTGGTTCGGATGAAGGTCACTTTTAGTTGAATGGGTACCTTACATTTGGAATGTTGATAATCCACAACCCATTGTTGAAACGCCGTTACACATACATACGGCAAAAGTGGTCGAAAATTGGGCCTCTCGACTGGGATTTATTTGAGCCAGCAGCGGCGGTCAGCTGCTCGAAATCATTTTTTAAATGTAATGGCGAACCCTCTGTCTTTATACAATAATAAAGTAAAATTCTTTGCCATAACATTAAATTTTATGAATTTTGTGTCCTTTTGAAAACCACATGTTTAGAAAAAGCTCCGTTTATTAAACAAAATACAATTACAGTATTTTTCTTTGCCATGCAATTTGTATCCAGATGGATATATTCTAAAAAACACATTTAGGGTAATTTTTTTTTTTAATCGAATAGCAATTGGTATTTTTAGAGCTAATAGTAGTAAGAATTGAAGGAATTGAATTTTCAAAGCTATCCGAAAAAAATGTAGAGAAACAGTTAGTTATGTTTCATTCATTGAAAAAAAAACGAAAGTTTTGAGGTAAATAAAATCTCTGAAGTATGAGTATTATTAATATATTATTTTTGTGCATTTTTATATTTTTTACATAAATATTTATTAAAATATAAAAAAATAATAGCAGAAAACTGTCAGCTCTTCATGGGCTGCAATAGTAGGACAGTTTCTTTTACTGTTTTTTTTTTATTAGCGGAAGTCCAGGAAAGCAGAAAGAGAAGTACAGCATACAAAATGGAGAGTATTTTGGAGAATGCGAAAGTCCATAAGGCCCGGCAGGAAATGTATTTTGTTATAATTTGCTCATACATATTTAAGCATAAAATTTTCATCAGTTCAAATGGAAGAAAATCGAATTCATAGCAGTCGTTGTGTTTAACAAAGTATAATAAAAACAAATTAAGTGGAAATGATTGCAAATCTCCAGCTTAAAAATTTAACAATCTCCTCTTTTTTGTCTTCTTTTATTTGTGGTATAAACTTGTGTGTCGTAAAGTGCTAAATTGCAATTAGTTAAGATAATAACTGTTGAAAGTTGACTTATTTACATTATTATGAATTTTGTATACAAATGCACATAAATTTAACTCATCCATTGATTGCGAGATAATAATAAATTTATGATCAAAAAAGTTTCGATAAAGAAGCGAATGAACTCTGTCTGAGAGATATTTAAACTCAATGGCATTGATTAATCACACAAAAAAAAAAACTAAACACAAACTATTGTCTTCTAAGCAAATGCAATCAAGATTTGTTCAATTCATTTATTTGCTATGCAAAGAGCCAGAGATTTAAGCCATTTTTTATGAGAATTCAATTCCTATTAGACTGATGTCCGTTCATTTGTTTTATGATAAGATATACAAAAACATAAATTTCGAATTAAATTTCTCGTTTATTGAACGTACGATGTATAAATTTATAAATTTGTGAGACAAAGCAACTTATAATAATTTGACATTTTTATTTCTGGCATTTCATAGTACAACTTTAATATTTCTTACAAATTGTACTGAGACTGCAAAGATTTTTAATTGACATATAAAATGAGGAGGTAAATGAACTAAAAATAGAATTATCAACTTTGAGTGCAAAGAAGTGTACATTTATAAATGAAAGAAAGTTAAGAATTAAGGCATACAAGTAGAGTAGAAGTGCATGAAATGAAGAGTGTGGGAAGAAGCGCAACGCTATGACAGTTGAAGTTAGAATGAGCTGTGAAGTCAAATTTATTTATAGAATGATACTTAAATTAAGACATAGAAATGCAGAATGAAAAGAAAAGAGACAAAGTAACTATCAGCTTAGCTACCTAGCATAAAAAATGAGAGTTTTATTAAAGGCGAGATGGATTCAAAAGTGAGAAATATTTTTTGTTCTCGTGTTCAGTGCAAAATATGTATTACAATTTACCACTTAAACAAATTGCAAGTTGCTTTACACAAATTGAAAAGTGGAAATTGAAAACAATAATAAGAAATATATTTATGAGGGAAACACCCTGCTGACCTTTCCTCATACATTTAATGATTTTACGTATTTTTTTTAATATTTTGCTTTACTCAAATCTATTAACTCGCGCCATTGTAAAAAAAGCCATAAATAAGGGAAAAAAGGAATAAGGAATTTGAATGTTGACATTAGCAAGTAATAATTTGAAAACTTGCAATTTTTTTCTTATGCGTGAATGTGCAAGTGAAAGCGCCGAAAGCGGACTACTGTACGAGTATATATTCGAAAAGGTATTTGAGTGAGTTGTGAAAAAGTGGAAAAAGCCATAGAAAAATATGAAAGTAAAAATGTATGAATTAAAAATAATATTTTGCTTTAGAAAATTTAATTATATTTTCTTTTTAAGGAAACTGAATTAGCGCGCAAAAAAGAAACTTAGCTTTCATGCACAAATTTTTTTTTTTTTTTACTATGCAATGCGCGTGCTAAATGGATGCCTCATTATGCAAGGGGTGGGTGGTGGGGTCGGATGTGGCGTAGGAGTGATGGAATGAAATGATGGATGGAGTGAAACGAGAAAAAATATGCTAATGCTCGGGGGGCGGAGTGTTATCAAATGCAAGAAAGTTATGCAAAACTTTATATAATTTTAAAATTTAAACAAAGAAATTCTTGAAAATGTAGTGGAAAATTATTTAATGGAAATTATTCTTAAAATGACAGCATACAGTGGAAATAAAAATTTGAATTAAGAAATGATATAAATGGAACCATTTAACTGAATGGAATGAATTTGAATGTACGAAAAATGAAGAGATGAAGAGAATAGAAGTGAAATTGGTATGAGAAATTTTTTTTTGCTATGCATTGAGCGTATAAAATTTGTCCTTCATTGCCTAAGGGGTAGTGGGGTGTATGTTAAATGCAAAGAAATTATGTAAAGTTGACGTGAAGCAGTGATTTTGATATCAGCAGATAAAATGCTTAAAAATGTTTTTTTAGGAATATATAATGAGAATTTATTTCGCGTTTATTTATAATGATTTGCTTAAATTGATAGAATTCAGAGTGACTAAAAAGAATTTAGTTTCTGTTCTTGTCGTAAGGAAGTATATGAATGTATTTGTGAAAAAGAAATGAGTTTAAATGTAGGAAAAATGTTGTTTTAAATGTTTTAAAGAAAATATGGGGGAAAGTGAGCTTGATGCTTAATGGTTGTAGGGCAAAAATATGTAATATGAAATGAGTGGGAGTAATGAGAAGAAATTTCTCAAACTGGCAGAGCTAAGTGGAAATGTAGAGGAAAAAGAAAGATTTTTAAAAATAAATGGTATTAATGGAGCTTGAATATGCCTTGAATTGAAATAAATGAAATGAAATTAAGTGTGCGGAAATTTTTTTAATAATAACTAGAAAGGCCTAAAAATGTTGAGGATATTTTAGGTCTGAAACCAAATGCTCTAAAAAATTAAATGAAACATTAATTTAAAATAAAAACTTTGCTTAACTGAAATGCTATGAAAATTAAAATAAAGACGTTTTCTAAATAAGTGAATTTATGTTGACTCAAAACTTGAAATGAGTGTAGAATATATGAAAATGCAAAGAACGAAAAATCGTGAGCAAAAAATGAGTGAAATTGGTGTAGATGCAAAAGTTTTTTATGCAATGGCGTTTTGTGCGTTTGATATATGAAAAACTGAGTTTTTTGTTTTGATGTGAATATTTTTTTTTTATACATCATAATAGAGCGAATGCAACTAATTTGTTTTTATGACCAAAAGTTTGTGAACACAAAAAACTCTCACAAATGATACGAATATGAAAATGAAAAGAAAGTGCATTGTTTTTTTTTTTTAATTTTATATAAATTATTATTCATTTTTTTATAAATGTAATTTTTCGTTAAGTTTTCTTTTCTATTGGTATGTTGTCTTTTCAATAGCGGACAGTAAACAGTCGATAGGACAGTTGAAAATAAATTATAGTGAGGTAGAAATAGTAACACAGTAATAAGTGATAAGAATAGTGCAAGAATAAATAAAGTAATTTAAAGTATAGATCATAGATGTACTTAAAGTGCGTAAAATGCTTATGAGGTATGATAAAATTAGAAATTGTTGTGAATAGAATAGAAAATAAAGTGTAAAGAATAGAATAGATGAAAGAGGATAAATTGAAATAATTTACAAAAGTTCACACAGCGATGGAAAAGAGTAATTCAAAAGGAGCAGTAAGAGATTAGAGTAAGAATAGTGCTAAAGAAATATTGGCAAAATTTAAGATGAAAATAGTGATAAAATAAAAGTTTCAGAAGTGTGGTTTGAAAATGGAAGTCATGAAAAGGTGTTATTACGCGAAGTCGAAATGAGTACTAAAAAATAGTAGTAGAAAAAAGTAGTAAAAAATAGTAGTAGAAAATAGTAGTAGAAAAGAGGAGCAGAAAATAGTAGTAGAAAAAGTAGTAGAAAAAAGTAGGAGAAAAATGTAGTAAAAAACAGTGGTAAAAATAGTAGTTGAAAATAATAGTAGAAAATAGTATTGGAAAAGTAGTATTAGAAAATAGTAGAAAAAAGGAGTAAAAACTTGCACTAGAAAGTAGTAATAGAAAATAGCGTATGACAAATATAGCAATAGTAAAACTATTTGAAGTTATCGGTAGAAAAAAGATACAGGAAAAATAGTGAATCGTAGCACAGCAAGTGGTAATGATGATGGTTTAAATTCTCCTATTTCTCGCATTACATTTTTATAGCACAATTAGCTGACTAGTAGTTACATACATGCGGGATGTTAGTTTGCGTTTATGTGCGAAATAAGATGAATTTATGTGCGTGCGTGCGTGCGTGCGACTCGTGGCATGGAACGTGTTGTCTATTTATCGTTTTTCCAAACGATTCAAAACAAACACATACAATCAAAATATAGCCATTCGAATTTAACTCTTTCACTACATTAAATTATATCCGCGTGAATCGCCGTCTGGTGGTGGTGAACTTGGCGAGATGTGTGTATTCGATAATTACAACAGCAATAACACACACACACACACTATGTAAGTTCGCTTAAATAAGAGCTTAGGTAACATTATTTATAATGGTAATAAAAAGTATGATAACGTAAAATATGCATGTATGTATGTATGTATGAGTGTGTGTGAGTGTGTGCGTTGAATACATGACAACATTGCGCTTTTAAACTAAATTTCAATTAAATCATGAAAGCAAAATAGGTAAATGAAAAAAGTATTCGCGATGCTATGAGTCGATGATGAAGAAGAACGTAGCGAGCTCATTCTGCTATTCCCCCGCTTTTCGTTGGTAAACTGTTTACTGCCTCAGGCACTTGAAGATTCGTTGGTTTGTTTGTTGTTTGTTTGTTTTAGTTGTTTGTGTTTAAGTTGCTCCAATCGTCCTTTGCGTCCTTTATCGTCGTAATTCATTACATTCATTATATAAATTACAAAATAAATATTTGCGATAATAAATAAATTAAAATAAATTATTAATAGATAAACGTTTTTTGTTTTCTTTTGCATGAATTCGTTGCAGTTCATTAATTTGTTGTTTTTTTTTTGTGTTTTTGTTTTCGACGTTAGTTCACTGCGTTGACTATACACACACACACACATACACAAAAATCTGAGAGTGTATATGCGCAGAATGATTATAACTCGTTCATTTGCAGTTTACTTTTTTTTAGTTTATAATTTTTTGTGTTTATTTTTGTATTTAGATTACCCTAAGTGTTGTTTTGGCTTTGCAGCGCCGCCTGGCTTCGATGCCATTCCACGCTTCCACTTTCAATCGATGTGCTTATCGTCGGGCTTGCTTGTAGCCAGAGTAGGCAACTGTTTGCGCAACTGGTGAACTGTAGGCGCCATGCGAGTCCCAGCCCGAGTTGCCACCAGATGACCAACCGCCACCGCCGCCACCGCCACCCGATGACCAACCACCACCGCTGCTAGAACTGGCACCGGAGTTCTTTCCGCCAAAGAGGCCACCTAGACCGCCAAGCAGACCACCGCCGCCGCTACCCAAACGGCTCAGACCACTCGATGCACCAGCAGCCAAGGCCAAGAAGAAGGCAATGACGGAGACGACGAGCGCCTTTTTGGCCAAGAAGAGCAATCCAAAGAGGGCACCAACAGCTAAAACGGCGACCTTAGCACCAACACCCAACAAGATTGGTAGGAATTTTTTCAACAGCTTCTTCTTCTTGGTACGCGACTCCACAACCAATTCACGCAAATCGGCCTTGATGTCATCGGGTATGGCACGTGCCACCGAACGTGCGGCATTGGCAAAGTTAAAGTTCAATGAGCGTTCGGCAAAGAAATTCTTGGCATGATTCATAAAGTAGGTGCCCATTTCGCCGGTGCGTGCCTCGACGGTGGGTGCGGCCTCAACAGCAATGGCATTATCATCAATCGATTTACCCTGACGTCCTTCATTGGATTTGATGAGCGAAACACCGCCGACAATTTCGATTTGTGGGTTTTCGAATAGGGATTTCGCTTTGCGGAAGAGCTGTGTAGAGTGACAAAATTTGCAAAACGAATGAAAGAGAAAGAGAGGAAGAGAAAAAGTTACATTAGCTTGTTGAAAATAATAAATTGTGGTCAAATTATAATGCAGAGTTAAATTTGAATATCAATTCTTAATGGAGAGCTAACTCGCGTATATTTTTCCCCAATGGTTTTCTAAAGTTTGGTGTAATAAAACAACAAGCCACAAATCCCAGTTTTATACATTGCTGACGAACTAAGCAGTCAAATATTTAGGCGCTTCTTAATTTTTTGTGGCTTCCAAAAAAAATTTCGCTAAGCAGACAGAGCGGACTCGAGCGAGCAGAGAAGTGGCGAGTAAAAATTTCCTATACATTATTTTCCAATTTGTAATAATTAATATAAATTTAGCTAATATGAAACATTGGTTTTATTGAAATAGAAAATAAACAATATGATGTGAATTTTATATAAATTTTGGTAATTATATTCTCTTAGCTTTTCTCATTAAAATCAAAATTTATAATATGAATGTTTTAAAAGTTGAATTGAACTAGTTGAAATTGTTCTTTAATAAACGCCGAATTTCTTAAAAATGACTCAAATCTATTTTTGTTTTCCAAAAAATGTATCGGAATGCAGCAAAATTTTTACTTGTTTGAACATTTTAATATTTTTTATAGTTTTACAATTACGCTATAGCATTTCCATTCGGGAAAGAGTGAAGGTATGAATATCTAAAAAAAATTCTCGCGGTAAAAAATGTCTAAATTCAAATATTTTCGTGTGGGAAATTCAAAAATGGTCGCAAAAAAAGATCATTATCCATTATATTCAAACATCCTGGCATGTGCGAATAAATTCATTGCTAAGGTATTTACTGGTCAACAGCATTTTTGAAAATTTAATTTCAAAACCTTTAAATATTTTTGTAATTTTTTAATTAAAAACCTCAAAATTTATCAAATATACCACATTCGCAGAAATAATTAATTATGGGATTCACAAGATGTCGTAACCTGAGTTAAAGCTATATAATCATAAAAATTGTGGTGGGTTAACTTCACAATTAAAAAATAAAAACAAATTTAATTTTAGCTTAAAATTTTATGATTTTATGAGTTTTACGACACATTACAACATTTGTGAATCCCCTTAAAATTTTGTATGGCAGATTTTATGCTAAATTAACAAACAGGAATTAACATTTTTTAAATGTGACTGAAATTAAATTTTCAATCAAAAAATTTCAAAAAAATATATATAAGTATTTTGTACAAATATTTCGGGTTCTGAGTAAACTGTTTTTAATTTAATATAAAAATATATAAAACATTTTTGCTATAAAAAATCAGCTCGAAATTCCAAAGGATTAATTAAAATTAATTTCAAACCAATATCTGGAAATTTAAGCACAAAATTCTTTTGTTTGTATTTACATAAAAAAAAAACTTCTATATATCGGCCGCTTGCATTTTACCCGGTTATAAATCTCATTTCGGTTATCTAACATCAAGCGGTCGGCACTCGGCTGGTTATGGCAAACCTTCGAGAATCTTCTAATGAAAATATTGTGCCATTTGAAGTTGGCGTAGGTTCCTCTATTTGTGGTACAAAATTAAGCTGTGTAATTTGAATTGAAACAGAAGCTCGGTCAAGCAGTTGAGCGTCAAATTATTATCAAAAAAAAAAGTTTTAAACTTTTAGTTCGACATATTCTCAAAATGTTAATCTCGCGTATTTTTGATTTTTTCCAATCAACTATACTTCATAAAAGCTTTCAGCTTGTTTGAAATTTAAAATGATAACTTATCCATATGAATTTTGTGCACTCTTCATATTTATTTGCAATTTTTTCGGTTGATTGAAAAAAAATTTAAAACTCTTAAAAGGGGTCTCTTAAAAGGGGCCTTAAAAAAGTGGTGTGGTTCACTTTAATGCAATTCAATGTGTTGGAAAGGAAAAACTATGAATTTTTTTGTTTTTAATATTTTTGTTAAAGGTCCATTCTTCCATGTTGTTGTATAACTTTTTCCTATGGATGTACAAAAGTTTGTTGTTTCCGCTTTGGAATTTTAATGATTTTGTACACTTTTACTCGCAGAAACTGGTTGTTTTCAAAGTTTTGTAATCAAATTGTTAATCACTGTTCATTTTGATTGTCACTTTCTTATTTCATATTTCTATGTTTTTTTGTTTTGGTAATACTTTTTTGTAACTGCTTCAGTTCTCAGTATTTTACTTAATTCAAAATTTTTTAATTATTTTGTATTTCTTATAGATTTTTAAACACTTCGTACCGTTAATTGCAGGCACGAAATCGAATCAGCCTCTAAGCACTTATTAAATCCACTATTCGCCGCGATGACATTATTATCCTTAATGGGATCGGCAAATGCTCCAGCAGACAGTAGCAGGATACTTGTGACGGTGAGATATAACTTCATGTTGTTTTAGTTGTTGCTTATTGTCGAACAGGACAGTATCAGAAATAAAAACAAAAAAAACTGTATTCTTTTTTTTCAAAACCTTTCGCTACACCACCGTTTGCACTGTGTGTTTATTCGAATGGAACAACTTGCGGTTTGATAATTTTCCGTCGATGTCAGGCTGTTTTTAAACAATTCCAAACAATCATCAAAAATCTTAAAATTATGCAAAAACCAAATACATACAAATATGAAGCGACAGCAGTGCAGCAGCAGCAGCAGCAGCGGCGGCAACAGCGGCAGTGACGGTGACAGCGACAGCGACTGAAATGAACTGAGTACCGTTCGTTGGCTGTGAGCGCCATTCAAACATTGCCAACGTCCACTCCATTGGTGTTGTAATGGGGCGACCGCTATAGTAAATATACAAAAAACTACAAAAAACAGAGTCATTTTGACATCATGGTGAGCAAAGCGTCCGTCACCAGCGCGAAAGCGAGCAAAGTATCGAGCTTATGCTAGAAGTAAAAACAAATCCCTGTGCATGTGAATATGTAACCCAATACATACATACAAATAACAGTAGTGTCAAAGCAGCAAAGCGCCAGTAAAAGCCCTCTGCAGCAGATGCGCCGCCACTCTCTCAGCATGGCCATGAAGTCGATGGTAATGTAACTTTCGTTGTGCAGTCAATTTTGCAGTCAACGGCGCATTTGAGGCGGGCGTGAGAGTATGAGCTAAGTACATCCATATGTATGTACATATGTATTTAAGAATGGCGCTGAATAAGCAACGAAAACCCACATGCGACTGCGCAATTGCTCAACGCTAAGCGTTCGTGTTAATAGCTTCCGCGTGCGTGATGTGTATGGGTGTGTGTGAGTGCGGGCATGCGCTCGCAGAAAGCAAATGTGAGAGTAGCAAACGCGCCCTCGCTGTTTTCTTTTGTCAGTTATGCGCAGTGTTGCCAGTTTAGCTATTTTAGCTTCTTTTTTCAGGAGTTTAACTATGCAAATGTGGCTTAAGGTTTTTGCATTTTTGAAGTAAAACTTCCTTAGAGAATCGCGCCAAGAAGCCGCTACAATTACTTTTTACAAGTTTTGAATAACGCTACTACTAATTACTACCACAATTTTTATTAATAATAAAAAAAAAATTTCTAAAACTATTTTTACTAAACTCTACCACTACTATTTATCACTATCACTTGTTTTACTAATTTCTACCACTAATTTTACTACTTTCTACCACTATCTTGACTAATTTTTACCAATATTTTTACTAATGCTACTACTAATCACTATCACTTATTTTACTAATTTCTACCACTATTTTGACTAATTTCTACCACTAATTTTACTACTTTCTACCACTATTTTGACTAATTTCTACCACTATTTTTACTAATGCTACTACTAATCAGTATCACTTATTTTACTAATTTTTACCACTATTTTTACTAGTAATACTAATAATTTCTACCACTATCTTTAGTAATTTCTACCACTATTTTTACAAATTTCTACTACTATGTTTAGTAATTTCTACCACTATTTTTACAAATTTCTACTACTATGTTTAGTAATTTCTACCACTATTTTTTACCGCTATTTTTACTAATGCTACTACCAATGTCTACCACTAATTTTATTAGTTTCTACCACTATTTTTATTAATAATACTAATTATTAATACCACTGTCATTGCTAATGCTACTATTTCTTGCTACCAATATTTTTACTAATTCCTACCACTATTCCTACTAATGCTACCTAATTATTACGGTTCTTTTCACCAATTTCTGCCAGTATTTTTCCTCATGCTACTTATAATTTCCATCACTATGTTGACTATTTTTAAACTTATGTTTACCACTATTTTGGGAATGAAAAAAATTAAGAGGATGTCTTATAAAACTCTTTCCCATATTTAGGACTCTATCTCTTTGTAGATCCAGTACAGCTAGTTTTAGCTATAATTAATCAATATTCTATATCAATCGGATTTCCTTGTTTTTATTGCTCCTCTTTCAATCTAATAACTTGTGCTACTGCCACGTTTTATTTTTTAACTATATACATATATTACAAAATTAAACAAAAACTAAAAAAGCGAAAAAAATTATTACAGTGCAAATAATATAACAGCAAAAGTTTATTTATATTCTTAGAAAAGCAAAAGTTTAATATTCAGTTTTAGGATAAGGAAATAACAATACAGGGATGCAATAGAACACGCCTGTTCAGAGAGTATCTAGCTTTGTTTTTACCATTTTAAATTTATACCCCATACCCCAACCGCATTGTTGAAAAAATTTTCTCTATGATGAATTTAATTAACAACAAACATACATATTTCTTTAATTTATCACCAAAAAAAGTTGTGTATTTTCCACCGGAATTATGCGCCAAAATATTAACGTAAGCCGGACTTCTTTGAAAATATCTCTAAAAATGGAGGTTTTTTATGTAAAGTGCATAAAATTTTTTTTCAGCAGAATCATAACATTGAGATTTGCACCAAAACGCGTATGAGTTTATTTAAAAAACTTGATAAAATATCTTTTCAATAATAATTTCCAGCCTAAGTGGAAGAATTTCCATCTTGTAAACTCACAAAAAAATGAAAAAGTTGACTGGATTGAAGAAAAGCCGTATATAATTATTATTTTTTAAATAAGAAAATTGCATTCTGCAATGGAGAACACCTTCGTTACATTAAAATTTATTTTAATTAAAACACTTTTAGTTTTGATTGTTATTTTCTGAGTGGTATTTATTATTCAGAAAATATAAGTTAACTTTTGAGTTGTGATTGTGAGTGGCAAGTTAAAGTTTTTTTCGTAGTTTTGTTTCTTTCATAAAAAATACAAATTATTTATGTACCGATTGAAGTCATGAATTCCACATTAAATCGTATAATATTAGTTTCAGCGCACTAAATGCACTTTCTGCATTCGGTTATTTACTACGTCTGATTTTTCTTATGGCTAAAATATTTTTTTTTATTTTATTAGCAAAAAAAAACTAAGAAATAAAAATTTTTTTAAGGAAAAAATAAATATTATATTCTAAGCAAAATATGGGAATTTAAAAATATTTATTTTTTCCAAGTAAAAAATAAAACTAAAAAAAGTAACCATTAATTTGTGAGCAATAAAAAAACTCATAACAAGTAATTTTTTAAATAAAACTTATAACCATAATGGCTCCTAAGAAAAACAACTATCAGCATCAGAAAAAGTGAAATGAAATGGCGCGAAAGGAAAAGTGACTACAGTTAGAGAACTCATATTTTATTTTATACACATTTTTATTCAGTTTGAAGAAACCTTGATGTAACCGGGAGAAAACGCCGTAATTTGATGAAAAAATCACGACATCTTTAGCTGCCCAAATTAAAGAAAAAATATCTTTAACCCGGCGATGAACTTTTTTTTTGAGTATGATAGAAAAATTTTAACATATAATGAAAAAATAAACTCAAAAATATAATTTATTTAGGCCAACTTGTAAAGTTATATCTATAATTAAAGGAAAAGTAACGCAGTGTTACATTTTTGTTTTCATACCCAGATATTTTCTGGCAGGCAATAACCCAGACTAGGTGCATTTCTTTTTGCACTTTCCTTTGTATATTATGATTTTTTTGAAATTTCGAACCAAAATAATTTTCGCCGATTATTGTACAATATAAAAATGCGTGGAATGATTGATCTCTCAGATGTGAGGGTAATCGATTTGCTCTGCTTTAGCTCTATTTAAAAAATTGGAACAAATATATTCTAAGATTTCCTCATCACTGTCGGAAAAAAGTGATGCATTAATCATGATATTGTTTACTTCAAAAAATAATCTGTTTGAATTTTTTTAAATTTTATTTATGGCAGAGTGTGACAAACTTAATAATTTAACTCTTAATAAATGCTGGATTAAATATTTTATTTATTTTTTTTGGCTCTGAGTCAATGTCTAACCTACAGCTGTGCAAGCAAATTTATTAATTTAAACGGTAAACTCTAAGCTAAATTGATAACCATTAGCATTTTTGTTAGCTACCAAATTTTAAGTGTTTTAGCTATTTTTCAACAATAATCTAGCAATAGCTTGAGAATTTTTCTGGCAACGCTGCTGCTTATGCGCCAATACTGCCCAGGTCTACCTCACCTTCTTCTACCTTCTTCTACCTTCTTCTACCTACTTTTACCAACTCTCCTACGCTCCGAGCTGCTCAATGTTCTCTCCCTCTCCCGCTTGGCAGCCTCATGTCTCACATCTTCCGCATTTTCGTAGCGATTTTGAATTCTCAATAACTACAGCGCTCTGACAAAATTAACGCTCACAACTTCACTGTATGTTCATGCGCGCCGTACAGCTTCCATTATTTACTCCAACAATAACCCGCAACCCGCTGGCGCTTAGTGCGACCCCAAGGGCTCTGTTGTATTTGTTCAATTATTCACAACTCCAGCTATTGCCAATATATATCTTCGAACAATAATTTATTGCACACAAATACATAGGCGCTTGCATACACACACCCATACACACCATCACCACCACCACCACCATCACAACTGATAAGCAGGTGTTGCTACTCTGCTCTTGCTGTTGCTGCTGATGCTGTTGTTCCTCCTCCTCCTCTTCCTTGCCGCGAATGCGGGTATTGTTATGGTAGTCATGCTATTGCTATTGTTGTTGTCATTTTCGATCTTCACTTTGGTGGGGTATGCTGGTATTATTGACATTTGCTGGTTTTCAAGAAAAGAAAGTTTTATTATTTGTAGGTTGCATAGTCACCTCAACTGCTCTCCTCCAATCGCCTCTTTATGCCAGGCAATAGGTTCCGGGTGATGTAAAGTAACAAATACCTTGGCAGTTTTAATTTCTTGTTTTCACCTTCCGTTTTATCTCCTTCATGTCGACAGTGCGATGGTCTTTCGGTTTATAGCCGCTATAAATTTCTGTGTCTTCAATGTTATATAATCAAACATTGCGAAAGGAAATTGTGTAATACCCGTACGACTATTTAGTGTGTAAAGGCAACATAAGCAAGGCACATTAAAAATTATAACTAGAAATTGGAACATTTGCTCACATATGTATGTTTTATGATTTTTTTTGTACATATCTACATATCAACATGCATACCTACATACATACATTAATACCTACATACATAACAGGTACAGAAAGTACGATGGCTAGCTTTAATGGGGTGTAATTCAAATATATGTATTTAACATATCACATTTAAAGTACCTTGTTTATGGGTATTTGTTGTTGCTATGTATTCTACTTGTATTACGCATATAATGGGTGGCTCATTTAAAGCAATTTTTTTACATAAAAAGTAAAGAAATTGTGTTTATTAAACTTTATAAGGTAATCCTTCTTAGGATGAAAAACCATTATTTTCATTTCATTGTTTAAAGCTCATTTTTTCCAATGTATAAAGGCTGTGTCGACTTTACAAAAAGATATAGAATTAAATGTGGTTATGAGTTTTATAATACATCCTTTTTAGTTTTTTATTTTTAGCATGGATGAAAAAAATATTCGAATTTAGTAAAAGTAGTAGTAGGAATGACTAAATAAATAGTAGAAAACAGCACTAATAGTAGAGGTAAATAGTAGTAGCACTAGTCAAAATACTTGTAGAGAGCAGTAAAAAAAAGTAGTAGAAATTAGTTAAAATTGTAGTGGTAGTAGTCGTAGTGATAGTAGTTGTAATTAGTAGTAGTAGTAATTATTAGTAGTGTTAGTTAATCATAGTAATAGAAGTTGTAGGAGCAGCAGTAGTACTAGTAATAATGACTCGTAGTGGTAGTTACTGGTAGGAGTAGTAGTAAAATTGGAAGTAGAAGTAGTAGAAGTTGTAGTGATGACCCACTCCCGAACTATTAACCCCTTCAAAAGGTATTCCGATTTTTGGGCTCAACCCGTTTGGGTTTTCAACATTTTTTTTTTTATTATTTTAAAACTCAAAGTAGAGTTTGTTAGTTTCAAGGTATATTTTCTGAAATATTTAACGTTTACGAAAATGGTTTATTCACCAACAAATATGCGGAAATAAGGCTCCATGATGGGTTCAAGGTGGGTGTGGGTATTGTATAAACGACACCTCCTGTTTCTTGGCAAAATTCCACGAGTTTCACGTATCTAAAATGCACAAAAACACACACATGAAACATGTTTGTATCGGGATCGCATCTGCTGAAAGATGAACTGCGATCACACTAATCCAATGACTAACCCAATAATAGGGACGAATTATCGAAAAAAGTCAAAATAATAATAATACTAAATTTTATTGGATTTAGTTAATTCAAGTTCATATTTTTTATCAGGATGATACAAGTAATGTTACAAGTAATGTTACAAGTAATGTTAATTATATCGTACAGCATTTCAGATAAGAAGCCGTAAAAACGTGGTTGTGAGATCAACGCGATTAAAGCTTTCGCATGGGTCAGTACGTCAGGTGTGCGGTTGGGTCGAAATAGGTAAGTATCGAGCAATGCAATAGATATCGCTATAACTTTTTTCCAAGCATTTTGCGATAGTTGTAGAGTGCAAATCGGCAAGAAAAATTGGGTTTAACACAAAAAATCGGAATACCCCCTTCAGTGCCTGAATAGAGAATGTTGAGTAACAACAACAAATTCCAAACTAAGCTTTTTGATATTGTTGGAGCGGAGTCTTCTATTCCTGAAATGCTTCAAAATTCAGCGTTATTTATTTCAAAATATTAACAATAATTTGGCATTTACATACTTATATCATATAGCTTATTTTTTGGTCAAACTTCTTCTCCAATTTGTGGCGATTTCTTGATGGAAAACAGAATTAAAATGATTTTTAAGGTTTATATTCTGAATAGTACCACGGTGCAAAAATTTTATAAAAGTAAATTCTTTAATTTTTGAATATTCAATTTTGTGCTGTATCAAGTGTTCTAGTGTATACGAAAACTATTCATCGTATAGGGTGTTTTTTTAGACTGATAGAACTTTAAATTGAAATAAAACACATAAAAAATGAAGTATGATGCCAATTTTTTTTATTTCAAAGATATTTTCATAATATTTAATATTTAAAAATGATTTCTTTCATATGTCTGATACGACTAGCTTTCGTGAATCGGATGCGATCAGTCCAATTTTGAATTTCCATGTTGTGGATGGACAAAGTCCAACTTGTTGAGCACGGCGGCGAATAGACAAATTCGGATCTTCTCCAACACTATCACTTACAGCTCCAATATTTTCTTCTGTACGTACAGTTCTTTGTCTTTTTGTTGGTTTTTCATCGAGTAGAGTAAATTTTGTTCGAAATTTATCAACAGTTCGACGAATAAGCTGCTCTGATGCCGCCATAAAATTCACGAAGTGCTCTATAAGTTTGGCGAACAGAACACTGATTTTTAATGTAAATTTCCCCAATTTATAATTGTTCGTTGCGGCGTCATTCTTTCCACGATGATTTGTGAATGCTTACAGAACAGAAATGTCAAAACGAGATGTCATTTACCAGCTGTCAAGTGACAGCTATCTCTATCGAAAGTACTATCTATCTAAAAAAAACACCATTTATTCATAAGAAGCTACTTTGGCAAATATATATATGTATGTATGTATTTATATATATATATACTAAAAAAAAAAACTTTCATAAAAACCGAGTTTATCATGAATCGGTTAATAGTTTATATAGCCGAGATATGCCTTTGGTTAATACCTTATGCGGGAAAAACCAATTTAACTGATTTTATATATTCAACTCTGAGTTACTAATTTCTTTATATATAAATTTAACTTTCGTTTATCTGCAGGTGGACTTCAGTAACTTACACAGACACTTTAAATCAAAAAAAGCGAAGAAATACGGTAAAACACTGAAAAGTTCTGAATAGTGGTAGTGGCGCATAATAGCCCTCACCCATTTACAATATTATCTTGTTAATAATATAGAAATTTGTCGCTTACATCATGTAGCTTATTATTTGGCCGAACTTCTCACACAATTTGTCGTGTGCGTCTTGATGTTTTCACACAAATTGAGGAACCTACAGTTTTGCGTCGACTCCGAAGTGTAAATGTTATTTGTGAGGAGTTTTTCATCTTAGGTTTCCCTTCGTCCGGACTACACATTCCGCTTGTTCGTTTAAGTTCTTCCCCCAAGCGCTAAATATTGTACAAATTAGTTCTTTAGTCTGCCTATTCCCATTTTTGGAGTACAGCTTTAATATCAATATTTTTAATATCGTAGTTTATTAGATTTGAAAATTCGTAGCTATGCTCGAAAGAAAGGCCCAGTAAATAAGTAGTGTTAACATAAAAAAAAACCAACAACATGGGTAATCATCATCTAAACCCTTAAATGTCTCGCAACTACGTAATATTTTATTGTGATAAAAATTGAGCGAGAAATGAGAATTTATAAAACCTTACAAAGAAATGTTTGTAAGTGAATTACTAGCATTGGAAATTTTTAGTAAAAATTATGGCGGGCAATATTTTTGGATTTGTAAATAAATATTGGCGAGCAAATGAAGTAGTTGGTTTTTTTAGCGTAATTTTATCACATCTATTACACACCAAGATTGTCGAGAAAATTGTTCGCGTTACATAGAAATTTTGACCTCTGATTTATCAACGTACTAAAATTCTCACATTCTTAAGGCATTAAGCACGTTTTCATAATTACTCTTAATATGTCTATAAGTAAATAATGCAGTCTCTAAAGCCTATTCATGCTTACGTCATTCACTTCTGGGGCTCAATAACATTTACAAAAAATAAAGAAAACGAAAAACGTAAATTTGATTTTTACATACATATGTGAGTATGTACTAACATTTGCTGGTATTAAATCTTTATAGGCAAAGTTTCCATATGTAAAATTTCCTACATGGATTTGCATGAATATGACAACATAAGTGCACAACTTTCATTTTTTAAACGGAAAAAATCAAATTCAAACTCAAATAGGTAAACAACAAACGAAAAATAAAATGAAAACTTGTAAAGGCCAACGAAAAAAATATATGTAGATATATAGAAGTAGCAACAACAAATGACAACATATAATTCAAGCCCACAAAAACACTTAAAAGGTCTGCGAAGAAGAAGTGATGATCATTATTGAGCTTAAATGGCGACAAATCCAGCCAACGTCCAACATATCCAGCAAATACAAATACAGACATATTTACTACATATGGCCCATCGTAAGTACCCAAGCTATTGGTAGCAGAAAGACAAAACAGCCGCAGTCACAAATAAGTAAGCGCCAAAGCTGGCAGTAATTAAGCAAAAAAAAAAAATGGAAATAGTAATGGAAATGGTTAAAAGTCCAATAATATGGTATTTACGTTACAACTACACAACGTCAGAGGCTGCGGGCTGGCGGGTTGTGGGCTGGCGAGCTGGCGAACTGGGGGGCTAGCGAAGACGCTGGCGCGGCTAATTGCAATTGAAGCTGGAAGTAAAGGCACTTGTGTGACACATTAGCAAACAATTTCAGCAAAAGTGCAAATAATGTCGCCACACCAAAGTGAAAAGAGATAGAAATCGCTACAAAAAAAATAGAAGAAAATAGGCAAAGGTATGGACTAATAGGCGGACGTTTACCTACACACACACACATTGAGGCATATCCGATTGCCCAGTAAGCAAAAAATTTTAAATAAAATATGGGCATTTCATTCGATTATTGATTTCTCTCTATGCCCATTTGACGATAATTTTTCCAATGTAAGAGATTTAGCTACCCCTGGCAAACCTCTTAATAAACGGCCTGTAATTGGAAGTTAGTACCAGAATTTTTTAAAATTATTTCAAGTTTTTGTGTGGTAATATTCTTTTTAAAGAGGACATTTCTTCAAGATCGGGCATGACTTTATCCTGTGTAGCAAAAACAAAACATAAGTTTTTAACGGGAACGCGTATCTGTGAAAGTTCGAAAAATTACCGTAAAGCAAACTTTGTGATTATAGGTTCGATTCCAATTAAGGTTCAATTCTAATCGGGCTAGGAAAGAGTTTTCCTTGTTTTTTTTTTAATTTTTCAAGTTTAATACTTTGCAGAAGAATGTGCGTTTTCTTTCAATTTTTTAAATTCAATATACTTACATATATTAGAATCCGCTCGAATTCTCATATGTGTAATGGTGGGTTTACATTGGGCCAAATTTGACGTCAAACGATGTCAGTTGAATGAAATCAGTTGGCTTATTCTTTGACACATTTCGTTTTGACGCAAAAATGTTGTCATTTCGTGTCATATTTTGACTTCAAATATATGACCTGATGAAAACCAAGCATAAGTTTTCGTAAATAAAATATACATAAGTTATATAAAATATTAAAAAATGAGAATGAACCGGTTCATGTGGAAGAGCGGAAGTTTCATCTTTTTTTTTTGGAGAGGATTGCCACCAGTTTGAAAATTTGAAAACTCAAATTTACTTAAAATATACACAAGTTGTATTAAATATTGCTGGCAAACAGTTCGTTTCGGGAAGAAGGTTCATAGCTAACTTTTTTGAGGGTTGCCACCTTTCTGAAAAATCGAATTCAATTAAATTATACACAAGTTATATGAAATAATCAAATATGGGTCTCAAGCGGTTCGTCTTCGGGAGACGAAATTTCAACCATATATTTTTTAGAGGGATGCCACCAGTTTGAAACATAAAATTTTATTAAATCATACAAAGGTATTTAAACTATTAAAATGGGAGTATCAAACGGTTTGATTAGCGGAGAAGGGTTATTGCTAGGCATATTTACTGGAGAGTTGCCACATGCTTGAAAAGTCGAATTTAATTAAATAATACATGAACAGTATGAAATATTAAAATATGGGTGTCGAATAGTTAGTTTTGACAAGGAGAAAGTTTATACCTATATTTAAGAGAGGGTTGGCACTTGCTTGAAAAGTTAAATTTAATAAAATTACACAGAAGTTACATGAAATACGAAAATATGTTTGATTCATTGATGAGAAGCTTATAGCGCATAGAGCATTGTACCAGTTTGAAATGGGGAATTAAATAAAATTGTACACAAGTTATATGAAATAGTAAAATATGGGTGTCAAACGGTTCGGTTTTCTGAGGAGACGGTTTATACTTAGCTAGCCATATTTTGAATATGGTTGCCAGTTGATTGAAAGGTCGAAGTTAATAAAACTAAGCAAATGTTGTATGAAATACCCATTAATATTTAATTCGCTAAACGAAACAACCTGTTCTTCTCGGCGAGATAAGGTTCATACCTATATTTTTGAGAGTGTTGCCAACTGTTATATGTGACAGAACCCGATATGCGTTTTATGGTTACATATGCAAAGAACAATTAATAAATAAATATGGGCTGGACAAAGAATGCTCGGTTTATGTAGCAAAAATTTTATTTGAAGTCGTCTTGTACAAAATAGTTTCGATAAGTTGATTAAACTTTCAGCGAAAATGCTACAACTGTAACCCCCAATAAAAAAATCTCTGATCTTCTGAACGTTTTTGGTCAGAGTTCTGGACTGAATTCGGTCAAGTTGGTCTGGATGATATACCCTTTTATAATTATCTGCGTTTGTTCATATTGAGTTATTGTAGTTCGCATTATTATTTTTCCATTATCGGGATTAAACACAACAAAACAATTTTTTTTCTTTCTATTTGTAAAATTACCTTAACATCACAATAATAGCGAGCCGAATCAAAGCTTTCAGAATTGTAAGCGGGAGCCATCTCTTGATACCTTGGACGGCATGCGCTAGAAAGGTATTTACTTGCATTTTGCGGGCGACTTTGAAATTGCCGTGCTTCGAAAATCGAAACAATAGGATGATTTGTAAGAGTTTTCGAATCCAAAAAAAAAACATAGCGGAAAGGGAAACTGTTCCCAAAACTTACGTTTTTTTGCTGGCTGGGTAGATATATGGCCATATGAAGTTTCATGCAGATTTGACGTTGGGCGGACGTTGAGCGCGCGTACACTCTTTGAAAATTTTAATTTACTCTGACTGGCAAAAGTTACCTATAGTCACATATATGTACATGGATCTATGTACATATATCTGCATATGTATGAGGTAAATGTGCAAGGTAATTATGTACGATTCGTATTTGCTGGTATGACTAAATCACTGCCGCAGAGTATAATAATTTTCATATAATCAGTTTTTGCATGATAAACTTATTTATGTATGGTCATGACAAAACGGGCTAACGTAACCGGATCTGATGGGTCATTTTATAAAATTATTCGTGGTTAAGGTATTGGACAAAAAAAAAATACTGAGAAAAATGCAGCCGGTATATAACTTTTTATTTCAAATGAAAAATCAACCTTAAACTCTCATTTTTTCTTTTCACTGGCAATCTTTCCATGGTGTCTCTGAGATATACATTGCAACCAACATTTTTGTCTTTGAATGGTGTCATATAGTATATAATATTATTACCTCAATCCTATCGTACTTAAAATTTTTAGCACTTTGGTAGGTGGCATGATCCAGATTTTGGATGGAGATGATATTCATTCCCCCTGGCGTTCCGTCTGCCAACCCACAAAATCTATTGTCCGCTTCTTCTGCTAGCCCCTTCTAACAAAATTGGTATCTTAGCTTCCAGTGGACCGTTGAGGTAACCAGTAAGAGTTCTTAAACTCCCAAGGCTGAGATTCAGAAGTCGTTCAGAATCTTCCGAGAGGTATGAATATTTTACCCTAGGTATTACGCCAGTGAGTTGCACACCGAGATTTCTTCCATCTTCTCATTAGTTCTGCAATATAACCCTTGTAAGTTCCACAAAAAGGCTCTGGGCCAAGCAGTCATCGTTGGGCTTCATGTTTTGCGAAACTGTCAGCCCTTTCGTTGCCTTCAAATCCCTCATGTCCGGAACCTGCCACAAGGTTTGTTTGTTGCAAATGGCCAGTGGGTTCAGAAGAGTTTTGCATTTATTCACAAGCCTCGATACCGTTTAGTATGCGTCCAAGGTCTTTACAGCTACTGAACTATCCGACATAGTATATATTCTGGTCCAACTTTTCCTTCTGCGAAGAAATTCGCAGGCACAGAGTTCAATTGCGTAAACAGCCGCTTGGAAGATGGTTGGTTGGTTGGCCCATTGGTAGACTTTCCTGAAGCTTTGGTCCGAATATTCCAGCCCCAGTATTACCAATCTCCAGCTTGGATTCATTCATCAGTGGCCCATACTTGCGATGCTTCGCAGATATATTGTATTATCGCTCCGCAGCAGTCCCTTTCAGGACTTGCAGTGTTTATTAGAGCATAGATTTGGTAGCATGATATTCAAATGTGAATTCGAAAATCGCCACTGAACCCGAAAATCGCAAAGCTCCCAAACAGGCCTCCTTCTCGATGGAAATTGAAAGAAGGGAAATGCCTGTCGTCCGTTGGGCAAGTGATGGCCACAGAAACTAGACGGTGATCCGCCTCTAGGTGATATTTCCCATGTTTTACCAAAAAGGCTGTGACAGGCAAAGAAAGCCCTTGTGGCCTAATTGGTAATCATTGTATGGTGTGAGTTCCAATTAAGTGTTTCATCCAGAGTTACCCCTAGATATTTGACCTCGTTTTAAAACTTAATTGCGGTCCCCGCCAATGTGGGTTTGGTCAAATTATCTGAAATACTAAAATAAGAGTTTCAAGGCGTTCATCTCGGCGAGGAGAAGGTTCAAACCTTTATTTTGGAGAGGGTTGCCACGTGTTTAATAGGCGAATTTAATTAAAATATACAATTATACAATAAAGTTTAAAGCAAACTTTATGAGGGTTGCCACCTACTTTATTTATACACAAGTTATATGAAATGCAAACAAAAAAATGTGGAAGAAGGCTCATAGCGTATAGTAGGTTGCCACCTGCTTGAAAATATAAGTTTAAAAAAATACTTATGTATATGAATTATTAAAATAGGAGTCAAACCATTTGCTGCGGTTGAAGAACATTTAGGGGTGTATTTGGAAGAGGGCTGCCACCAGTTTTAAAAATGAAATTAAATGATAGACAAGTGTATTAAATATTAAAGTATTAGTGTCAAGATGCATGCAGTTATTTTTTAGAAGGTTTGCACCTTTTATATGTGACAGAAACCGAAATGCGTTTTTGGTTACAAACGAAAGGGTTATTGATTATTATCATAAAATTAAATTTTATACAGAACTGCACACTCAAAAAGTATTTAGAATTTCTGATTAAAAAGTTTGAAAATTTGATGTAAGTTTTTAGAAATTTTGTAAACTTATTAACTATATTTAAAAAAAAAAAAATGTCAAAAAAATGAGTAGCGATAGTTCAGTACTAAAGCTATTAGGAACCTAAAAAATAATTGCCCAAGTTAAAATCATTTTAATGTGGTGAGAAAAAGGTAACGGGTTTTAATTATAAAGGAGAAAATACTTTTTCAGTAGCACATTACAGTAACTTTCGTTCCCATTTTAAGTCATTGACCTAAATACCAGAGAAAGAAAATAACTGGACCATTTATCAAAGTGTAGCAAATAGCGATTTAAAAAAATAATAACAGATATACAAAGTTGTATGCTTATCTGGTTCTATTAGACTTTTAATGGATTTTTTTGTTTTACTTTTACTTTTCAAACTTACTTTCAATTTTATTTTTGCTTGAAATGTAACGGTATTTAGGTGAAAAAAAGAAAGGGTTTCTATTCCATTATAGAAAATACTACCTGACCTTTTCAACAGAAATATTTTCTTAAATAACTTTGGTTGATATTTACTTTCGTAGCTTTTTTATTTCTCACAGTCATTAACCTTAAGATCTCGAATTATAAATCATTCTGTCAGTGATATATCACAAAGGTCAATAATTGATATTAAATTATTGAAAAAACTTTGAGTTTAATGTGGATCAGTTATTTTCGGCCCTTGCTACATACAGATATTATTTATTGGCACAAAATTTAAGACCGCCACACTTATATTTTCTGTCACAGAAAATCTCCACACAAAAACTCAATTGCCTTTTACAGGTATGTATCAGAAAAATATCAAGGTTGTATGTGCACCTGCATAGAGTTAGATGTGTGTGTGCATGTATGTATATATGTATTATAAACAAACAACAACAACAAAAAAAAAACAAAATTGTATGCAAATTCCAGAGCAGATGATATCTTATTAACTTTTAAACTAAACACTTTCACTACGAATATGTAGATGCTATTAAAAAAAATGTATTTATAATTCGCATTTTATGGGTATGCCATGTAAATAACTTTCATTTGTATTCTGTATTATAATAATAAAAAAAAATTAATGAACGAAATCTGTCAATAGCCGCCACACGTGCTGGAATCGACAGAGAGCAGTTACTTTCGATTAGGTTTACATCTCTTTCCATTGCTAAGAATTACCGATTGACAAAATAAACTTATCGTTACGGCCCTAACAACCGCTTTTGTTTTCAAAATCGACTAACCACTAAATAAAAAAGTTATACGAAGAAAGCAACAAATCATAATATTCTAGTACAAAAATTACGAACTAGGCTTATAATTGGGCAAAATCAAAATATACTTTTAATACATATAGAAAAAATATAAAAATATTAAAATTTGCTTATTATTGCATTGCATATTTCGAACATTTCAATGAAAAGCAGGCATTCTAAGATTTATTTACATATAAGAGTACTAGAAAATTGGTAAAACGGAAACGATATCAGTTTTCAAAATTTGTATGGATCAAAATATTTAGGCGTCACAACAAAATTTTATAAGTGATAGCCAAGATTTAATTGATTGCATTGATTTTCACACTGGGTTTTATTAGAAGGATTCTTGCGTATCTATCGTAATATCGCGTCATGTTTCAAACGCACATAAATGTCCATTTATCAAAAAATGTCAATATATTTCCAGTAAAACGGCATTACAGAATACCGTTTTTGAAAAGTCAAAAATTTTTGGCTTTTGTCTATGTGGAGACACCGTATGTGCACTAGTTCACTGACGGCTCTAAGGCTTTGAAGTTGATTGGAGCCGATGCCTGTGGTCTCAGAACACAGATATCTGTGCCAATGGGACTGATGTCAAACGTCTTACAGGTGGAGGGATATGCCATACGCAGAGATAGACTTAAAGTGAAACTATCAAAAGGATTGTATAATCATTTCGAGTCACAGCTAAGCAGCACTCAAGGCTCTATCATCGCATGGAATTAAGTCCTCATTAGTGGTTGAGGGTATAGGAACTCAACTCTATTGCAATGTGGAATCATACTCAGCTCCTCTGGATTCCGGACCACAAAGGCATCGAAGAAAAAATTAGGAAGCTGTTATATTAACTAGGACACCCAAAGGACCCCAGCCCCGGCATGGCGATAGGAAAGACCAACACCATTTGTATATTCTACAAATGAGTATTAAATTATTCAAACAAACAAGCACGTTTCTTTATACAGCGAAAGGGAAAATAATTGAATATATTTATAATAAACAAGAATAATTGAAAGTAATAAAAAATAACTAGATTTTTTTTTAAATATTTGTTATTTGCAAATAATCAAGTTGTTTTTGTTTTGATTATTTTCTTTTATATTTGATTACTAATTTTTCGATTATAAAAACGAGTTAGCTTAGTCATAGTAATAACCGAACCGAAGTACTCGTTTTGGTTACTAATCATAATCTAAACTTAACATCTCTGATTTGACAGAATTGAGTAATCGATTTTGTGTAAAAAAATACAAGTTTTTACAACGTAAACTCTTGATGGCGCACGGCAGTAAACTGACTATAATATACTTAAAAATAAAGTGAATTTTATCTGTTCGGTATTATTCTAACTAAAGTGTCCTCTAGCTGAGCACTACGCCATTCAAATTATGGCAAAAACCATTTCATATTATGTCTGCAAAATGCTGAGTGTATTTTTTTTTGCTTAATAGATGTCCATTATGCTTCACTGTTTACATTGTATTTATTTTTTGTTACGAGTACATGTACTCTTGCCTCATAAATGTCGAGAAAACCAGATGAATGCGATGGTGTATCTGGGTATGTGGGTATGTAAATAGTTAGGTAGATATGTGTGGAAAGTATGTGCAACAAGCTTTTGGATATTGTGTAATAATTATTATACCGCAGCGGTTGGTCCGGTCTGTGCACAAATATTTATCCATACATGCTCTATGGAACTTTTTTTAGACAGCCTTGCGGCTTCTCATTTTTTTAAACCATTCATAAGGCGCATCGAAATTTTGAATTGTTTGATGCTAAGAAGCATTGTTTTATTGTCGAATAGTGCGAATTGTATCAATGGTTTCAATATTACAATATTTTAAAATTTCTGATCAAAAAAATTCGAAAATTTTATGGATTTTTTTAATTTTAATTTGATTAATTTTTGTGAACTTCGTAAAAGGTTTGTAACTTTTATATAGAATATAAACTTTTATATATGTATAATACTATGGCAAAATTTATTTATATTAGCAATAATTTTTGAACTCAAGACCAGTTTTTTATTTAGAAAATATTGAAAAAAGGCAACAACAGTCAAAGCGGCAGAAATTATAGCTACTTTGTCGGAGATGACTACACCTCCTCAACAGATTTCTTTCTAGACTTTACCCGGGTTTGATTTCGCAACAGCAGACTTGTCAGGCAAGTACGCAGCCAATGATCGAAACAGGCATGTGAGCTGTTGTTGTCCTTTCAACGTCCTTAAACCAAATATAATTCAATTATTATTCTCTTAATGTCGCCTATATCTAGTGTTTTGCATTCAATCCATTTCCCGCCAGCACGGCCAGTTTATTTAAACTCTAGCTGCATTTAAACAAAATGGATAGACATTCTATTTTAATTTATACTATAAATTAATAAGTTCCAGAGTTCCCACAGTGCCAACCAATATGGGTACGAGTATTAAGAAATTTCACAAAATATCATTAATTTCGACGACTCGAGTATGTTTCATTTCTTTAACAGCTTCATTTAAAAAACATTGCTCGAGAGATGTAACAATGTATGATTGTGTATGTGTGTGTGTGTCTATCTTAAAGAAAACGCTGGCTATTGACGATCTCTTAATCAAATTCATATGGATCGATACACGATTAGAGTCGAGTCGCTTGTATATTTATTTGAATTGAATATTTTTGTCTACCTTTTCCTAATGACTCAAGTAAATAAATATTTAAAAGTGAAAGCTTTGATTATTATGTAAATATTTAATCATATATGCACTTATTGATATTTACATATAGCAAATATGTAGGCTTAATAGTAGAATTGCATTTTTATTTATATTTTCTAAATTAAAATACGTATTTCTATTAATATATTAAATATAGCATATGGTATTAAGGAGAGACTGAAAATGTATGCATGTAGTAGTAAATGTGTTTTTTTCGGAAGCCACATTAGGCGAAAAACGAAAGTTATGCTAATTGAGGCAGCAAAAAATTTTTTTGCTCCAAAAATTCTGCATATTTGTAGAGAGTATATCTAAACATACTACGTTTCGGGTGATTCTGCACGCATTTAAAATTTCTAAAGTAGGAGAAGCCTCAATTTTTTAGCCACATTCCATTGTGACAGGTGGGACATTTAAATTTTTGTTTCAAGATGTCATTTTTAATACAATTATATAATTTAAAAGAGTTCTTGTATGTTAAATTTTATTGTTAGTTATAATGGTGGAAACAAAAATCTTATTAAATATTTTATTCGGGTAAGTTATAGCAATTTTAGGCTGGGTTAAAAAAACGGTGATCTCGTATTGTTGTCCGAGTCCTGAAATTTATTATTTTTTTATTTAACCGTTAAGAATTTTCATTTTTCACATTGTCTATTATGAAGAAATAAATTTTCAGTCTCCGTTGCAAATAAGAATTTTTTTCTTTAATTTACCAGATTCGAGTTTTTTCATCTTTACCCTCCTCATCTGTATCTTTCTTACTCTTACTTTATTTTTGTCGTTAGTTTCATTTCTATTTTCATTTTCATTTTCATCGTCTTTTTTATATTTTTTTCCAACATTATCTTCAACCATATTCTTTTCTTATAACGTATAAAAATAAACATTTTAAATATGTTTTAAAGTTTACTCTCTTTTCTTTCAAAGTTAAAAATCTGATAAGGAGATGCGATGATCTTCGAAATAGCGGCTACAATTACAAATATAAGGAAATAATAATTTTTTGAATTTTTCTATGAATTAGACTTCTCCGAAATACCAGACATTAACTAAATAAACTTTTGAAAACTCAAAGTAATTTCATAACCATGTAGTTTTACTTTCACTTGAATGTTCAAAATGATATTGGAAATAAAATTTCTAAATAGTTTTAATGTAAATATGTTAATGAGCAATCCTTAGATTTACTCAGGATTATAAATTATTTCCATTGATGTATTGATTGAGAACTTAAATGTCTTATATAAACTTTTCTGAACAAATTTGTCGAAAACCCTACCAGATAAATGTTAGAAACCATTAAATAAGGGTATAAAACCTGAAAAATTTCCCTTAAATGCATAATTTAAAAAAAAATGCATGATGCACGACGCAGAAGAATTGAAAACAAAACGGATGTAGTTCGATTTCCCATACCCAAAATAAGGTGAAACTGTTCTCTCCGACTATGTCTTTGAAAATTAAAAAAGCAATCTACCACAGTGTTATGTATTGCTACGATGCAATTAAATGCATTGCAAATAAATGTTCGCACTAATTTTCGAATTGCAAATTAATGTTTCTACTTTCTGTCCATTATACGTAATAGTTTTTAGTAATTGTTGTTGTTTTATTAATTATTGAATGCGCATAAAATTTCACTTTTTTTCATTATCACGCATTTGTGGTGCGCCTTATTGACTCAATTAATTTACCAGCCGCCCAATTCAGATGCAAATTAATTTTTGACCTAAATTCCTCGAATATTTCTTACAACAGTACAAATCAGCGAAAACTACAAAAAATGTGATATTAATTTATTAAATCTTTTTTAGCACGTACCGTTTTTAACAAAAGGTGTAAAAATGGCATATCAATAAAAAGAAAAAGCAGAAAAAATAATATTGTGTTAACAGTAAACGGGAGAGTTCGGCCGTCGGTTGATGTACAAATTAATTTTATGTAAAAGTATTGATGAAAGTTTAATATCCAATTCAATATACATACTGGCATAATTAATAATTTGATGCCGATTTCTAGCATATTTAAAACTGGTCAAGGCTCTGGCTGAAGTTTATTAAGGCAGTCTTCAAAAAAGGTCAAAAATAACGTCAAAAATCTCGTTTCTACAATTCCGTTGGGTCACTTTTCAAAAAAAATTTAGTCAACTTTTCTACTTGTACTATTTTAACATCTGAGGTATTTAAAAAAAAAAAAATTTTAAATAGTTTTCACATATATTTCCAAAATATTATGGTTCACGCCTTAAAATATAATAAATTTCTGAATCCCGATAGAAAAACATTTCCGATGTTTTTAATATGGGAAGTGATGAAGCCTAATCTGCATACATCCTAGAAAAACCCGAACACGTTATCCTAGTGATATGTATTTATTAATTGCCCTTTGTATATGTATCGCTTTCAGTCACTTATAACAGGTGGCAACTGTCTCAAAAATATAGGCGTGCACCTTGGACTCGCCGAGACGAATAGTTTGACATTCATGTTATAACATTTTATATCCTTGTGTATTATTTAATTCAATTTAACTTTTAAACAAGGTGGCAACCCTCTTCAAAATGTGCCTATAAAATTTGTCGTAGCTGAACGAACGGCTTGGTACCCACATTTTAGTAATTCATACAAACCTCATGTCTAATTTAAGTGTAAATTCGACTTTTCCATGAGGTGGCAACAATCTTCAAGATATAGATAGCTATAACAGTTCTCCTCAGCCAAACGAAGCTTTTGATACTCATATTTTAATAGCTTATATGCTTGTGTATAATTTACTTAAGTTCAACCTTTCAAACAGGTGGCAACCCTCATAAAAGTTAGCCATGCAACTTTTTTCTGACACGAACCGCTTGACACCAATTTTTTAATATTTCATACAAATTGCGCGTAATTTAATTAAATTTGACGTTTCAAATTCGTGGCAATCCTTTCACATGCATAAAATTTTGCTTACGGCTATTCTTTTCTCATACCTACAAATATACATACATAATTTCATAAAAATTGCTCCAACCGTTTCGGAAGAGTTCGACCCCAAACACCTTGACACGAGATTTTTAGGCAGAAGATATACTATTTTTAAAAACTATTGAGCTTCTAAAATTTCACATTTATTGTACTTTCATTTAAAGCATATTTTTACTATTTTAGGGCAGGTGAGTTATTTTTGTTGTAAAAATTGACATTCCTTTCCATTTATATACCTACAGCAATTAGTAAACATTAGGAATTTTCTTAGATATGGGGGAAAAGCGGCATTTATTTTGAATATAAAGTTGCTATTGCAGTGGAATTGAAAGGATACAATAGATCTTATCGGGCAATAGCGCTCTCATTGTGTCTAGAATCGCAAAAGTATGAGAAATCGCGAATTTTTCAAATTCCAAACGTCTGTAGGCGATAGAATAGCGGAAGAAAGCCGAAAATAATGGAAAGAATAAAGCGCAAAGTGATAAGAATGGCTATGGAAAATGAAGGAAAATCGGCAAGAGAACTTGTAAAAGAACTGCGGAATGGTGGGTATGACGTTTCTTTGTGGAGTGTGGAACACATTTTTTCTGCTAATAACCTTAAAGCCGTCGTCCTGTCAAAAAGCCAAAATTAACCGAAAAGATGAAAAACAAAGGCTAATTTGGGCGAAACTGCACAGCAATCTCCTGGGTAATTACTGGAATAAGATAAATGATGCCTAAAGTAATTTTTTTGTTCTAAGATTAGAGATTTTTGGATAAATTAAAAATGATGAATTAACCAAGCACTGGAGGGCCACTACCTATTTTTTCGTAAACAAAGTCTTCAAATTCTTCCTTGGGCAGGTAACTCTCCCGATCTAAACTCCATAGATAATACTTAAAATCAAAAATATATGGATCCTAATATCGATATCCTGTGAGTTTTTGGTTCTGAAGCTCTGGGAGGCATTTCGGTTAACGGATTTCCTTAGAGTAAAAAAAGTAATCAAATAGAGAAAAGTCATCGAAAACCACTTAGAAAAAAAGAAAGCTGTCTGGACGGTCATGTTTTATATTGAAAACATCTTCTGTAGACAACTTGGTTTCATTGCCGTGTGAACATGGTATAACAGAATAAAGGAAATGTTACAAAATATTAACATGAAATTGAAAATGGCATGGACATTTTTGCTATAGTAAAATAAACAAATTATTTTCTTTAGAAAATAAAATTATAATTTAAAAATTTGAAAAAGATGGAACTCTTTTCTCTTATCTTATGTTTCTCATTTTTTTGCCGGTGTTTAGCAAGCGTTATAGGAAACCGAACATCATATATCTTTTGCCTGGAGCAGATCGAATGTATTACTAATTACTAAAGCTCGAAAAATCCACGTAAACTTAGAGAAAATGAATACTGAGTCTGCTTTAAATTAAATAATAGTTTTATAGTTATATTATTTCACATCTAAATCCAAATCATCCATCCGTGTCATTATTTAACTCATAACTACCAATTATTCGCTAAGCTTACTCGTATCAACAAAACCTGACAACAATAACCATACGAAATTATATGCACTGTTTTACCTTCCCTAAGTTGCCCATCGCATTGCTTTTTTTCAAACTGTTGCCACCAAATCAATCAAAAGGCGTGAGATAAAATATCATTTGATATGCAAATGATTACATACAATTTTTTTTAATGAAATTTAGTGATTTCACTTTACAACTATTGAGTAACTTCCTGACGTTTATTAGCCAATCAAATTTATATAAAACCAAGCGGGATATAATTTCTTAGAAAACATCGCGAAAGAAAAAAAAATTACGCTATTCTGTAGTGTTTTTTTGATGTTTACAGGAAAAGGGAAAGTTATTGCGAGAAATGTATTTATATTTGTACTTCCGTTAGCAGTTTGGTTGCTACGCTAGGATTTGTTAATGCTCTTAGTTGTGTTTGAATTCATTTTACAGTGTTTATTTTTAGTGGTGGATTTTGTAAAAATAAAATTCAAAATGAAAAAGCTATATTTCCAGCTTTATATATTCCCTACTCGTGAATAGTTGTAATAATGTTGCATATTGATTATAGTAAGAAGTATATTTTTAGGTCCCCTATGGAATTTTTATTTAGCTTAAAGTCAAATTTTTGTTCGAATTTCACCATAGATGACATTATCCACGAAAATTAGGGGTTTCTAAAACAAGCTACTTTTGTTTATGAAACCAAACAGTAGCACACAATTTTGCTCATATAAGCTAATGTCAGGCGTACTTGAATAGGCTGAGTTTTTACCATTTTATCTTAATGTACAATTTTAAGACAGCGCAGATCGAGGACATGAAAAATTAAGATTTTCAATAAGAAATTTTATTACTGATTTAAAAAAACGCAATAATTTTGTTAATTCTAATGATTTTTTAATGTAATAAAAAGTAAAAACTTTGAGATTAATAATGAAAAACAAGAGTCCCTATTATCCGCCATTCAGTATGTTATAAATTTAAGAAAATTCTTTCAATTCGAATTATACAGGGACCGTAACGGTTATAATTTTAATTAAAAAAATCATTATTTAATCATTATTTTGTGATTTTTATTTTTTCTATCACATTTTTTTATAAGAAAATTTCTTTAAATGAAATTCTACAGGGAACGTAACGGTTATAATTTTCTTTACTAAAAAAAAATATTACTTAGTCTTTAGTTTGTGGTTTTTATTTTTTCGGCCACATTGGTAACGGTTATAATTTTTTATTAAAAAAATCATTATTTAATCGTTTGTTTGTGAATTTTATTTTTATCTATATTTTGTCTTTTTACGTGTTTCGATTAAGTTTAATCGCTATTTTTTAATATTTATTTTTTGATAGTCATAATGTCATGTTTTAAAACAAAAATTCGTCTGAATAAAAATAATTTCTAAATGGCATACGAATTAAATCGATGTATGTATTTGAATTATGTTTTCAACGAATTCTTCCCCATGATTTTTTTTATTTGAAAAAGTCAAAATAACGATTATTTTCGGTCCCTGGTATTCAATAGGGGAGCAACTGTTTTTAATATTAAAGAGCAGTGACAACATGGGCACTATCACCAATGCAATATATATTTTTTAAATGATAACAAAACTCATTTGATTTTTGTTAACTAATAGCTAATAGTTTCACTCCACTGCCTCATTAAGTTCGGGTATACCCGTATCACGGATTCTCATTTAAAAATTCTTAAAAAAAATAATAAAATCAAAAACACATTGTTTTAAAAAATTCCTATTTTGGATTTATGTTGGCGTCGACAACCATAATAAAAGTACATATCTGTCAAAGGCAAGTTTCAGCTTTCCATACAGGCTTCTTTTCTTTTGAAAAAATTTACCACTATTTCGAGAGTAAGACCTCTGCTTTTGTTCTTGGGGGTATTAGCCATTGGTGGGGTAGAGGCAGGAAAAACAATTAGTCTCAGCTGAAATCTCCACTTTAGGAGATCACATGACCAACAACTTTTTCATACAATACAACCTGCTAAAATAAACAATTTCAGTTCAAAAAAAAAAATCGTTCAACAGAATCGGGTAATGCAATCCATTCACTGGACCTTTCTTTATCTAACTTACTTACTTAATTTGCGCTATAACTGCTTAAGCGATTTTGGCGGAATTTTACAATTTGTGGTGTTCGTCTTGATGTTGTACCACAAATTGAGGGCCCTACAGTTTTACGCCGACAAACGGCGAATGTTTTTGTTTTTTTTTTGTGAGATGCTTTTTTTAAAGCAGAAATACACTCGGAGGTTTGCCATTGCCTGCCGAGGGGCGACCGCTATTAGAAAAAACATTTTCTATAATTTTTGATGTTACTTGTTCCGGCCTGGATTTGAACCTGAGACCCACCTTATGAAGCGGGCACACGCTACACACTCGGCTACGGCGGCCGCCTTTCTTTTCCGCTTCATTTAAAAACAAATATGGCAAACTGTAATATTTTCCATCTTCATATATTTCTAGCCATCCAGTAAATTTCCAAGCGTAAGTTCATTTTTGAAAACCTAGTTGTTACACCGTCAGTTGCTGTAATGTTGGTTCAAAACATTTCACGCCAGACTGCTGCAAAATTTGCACAAAGATCTAATTTACCCATCAATTGAAGGGAGAAGACCATTCGCTTCGTTATCGGTTCTCAGTTTGGGCCTTACAGCAACTGGTAATGGATAACGATTTTCCTCAAAAAATTATCTTCTCTGACTAAGCAAATTTTTATATCGGCGGCTATGCTAACAGGTGAAATAGCCTAACCTAAAAACGTAAAATCCGTACGTTGTTGTCGAGAAGCCAATCCAAGCTCAGAGAATGACAATTTGGTGCCGTGGCATCATTGGCCCATTTTTCTTTGCAAGGCTGTTGGAAACGCCATTTCGGTCAACGGTAGGCGGTACAGAGACATAATAAATGGTTTTTGTGGCCGGAAATTGTAGACATGGACTTATGTTATAATCGATACTTTTCCCACCGAATTCGGTAACTGTGTTATTAGCCGTCTCAGCGATATCTATTGGAGCCGCCTCGGAGCTAGGAATTGACGCCCTTAAACTTTTGTTGTGGTACCCCGTGAAGGACGGATGTTTTGCAAAAAATGCATTACTGATTCAGACCCAAACGGGAATATCACTCAAGCCATTAGTCAGATAGAGCCAAAAATCGTCTACAAGGTCTTGGAAAACTGGGATAACAGGAAGCCACATGAATGATATCATGTTCCATAAATAACGTGATTTTTTGCTCTTTCGAATGAAACAAGAGGAAAAAAATTAATTTTTATTTACAGTCTAATATAGTGGGCACATTTAATGAATTCTGAATTTGAATATAATAGAACCAAAAATTTATATTTATCCCCCATTTTCGAGCTTCATCATGACAAAACAAAATCAATACAATGCTCTATTGATTCAGATAGATTGTATTGATCAAATATTTCTAACTTTTACAAAATACAGATAAACAGTGGTAATTTGCATTAGTGAGAACAAATGCACATTTAGATTTTACCATCGCAGATGCCAAAATTGAGCACTTAGACCCATGCCAGGCAAACGCTGGTCGAAACGCACCAAAGTTTCGTGCATTTGGGGGATAATTCATGAATTGATTCAAATTAAGGCTGTTAATGCACATCAAGAATGTCATCTGTCTTGGTAATTAGTTTAGAAAGTAACACTATGGTTAGTATTTATTGAATGTTTGTTTTTTTATTCAGACCGTTACAATTTATAACCGATTTGCATAATGCTTTCTGCAAAACTTTATTCGACGTTATTATTTAGTTCAATGACACCTTTTTTAATCAACGGACGTTAAGAAGCAACGAAGTTCAGTAGCTCCAATAAAAAATTGGGCTCATCTAATCCACCCTACACCAGGCAGTGGATCGGAACCTCGGACGTTTCGACCACTGCCTTTCCCCAACCTCATCGAACAAACGACAAAAGAAAAGGTTACTTCTCTAACAGTCAGCGGCTCGAAAGCTTGATCCCAACGCACTGAGAGTGTAGGCGTGAAGACGCGGGCTTTTCATTCTACGCCAGGAAATCGATCGGCGCATCAGACGTTTCGATCATGCCGTCAACTGAACACCACGGAGCAAGCGCAATAGTGTCTAAAGTTTAAAGTTTGTATTTTGAACCTTTTTAATTTTGACGAGTCAATTTTTATAGTTTGTAATATTTTATAATATATTTACAATAATTTATCTACTAAGTCATACGACTGTAACAAATAAAATAAAATTTGTTTATCCATAAACACTTAGCGATATGCACTGAGTACTGAGTGTTTAGTGTCTTCTTGTCTACAACCTTTCAGCTTATTTGGTCTAAGCTCGTATTAAATGACGAAACCAAGTATGGGTAATATATATTATCTTTCTAATTCCGAATCAGTATCGTCGGAGTTTTTTAATTTGTTTGCATTACTATTATAAGTTTACGATCTCTACTCAATTGGGGGGATATATCAAAGTTATACATTATTGGAGTTAACTTACTTTGTTTATTAAATTATCGTAAAGTCACCTCCAAAATTTTTGTCTCTGTCGCCTCTCAACTCCACTCAGCCAAATTTCAATAGTATCAATAGTAAAAATCATTTTATTTTCGCGAATACACATATGCATTGTATTTGCACCACTGTACTCGATCTCCGTTTTGCCAAACGGGTGTCAATAGATTGTGCAACGAAGTGATTTTCTTTCATTAACATTTGACGAATTAACATTGGGTGTTGGCATACAAGAAATCCATTCGTCATATTACCGTTCACTTTTCAACAAGTTTATTGCATTTATATTATATACATTCGTATTGTTGGTATGTACATACATTGCTGATAATTTTATTAACAAATTTAGTGTTTTTGCCTGAACTGACACTAAACACAAAACAAACACGGTGGTTTTCACGTAATGTGCAATTTGAAGTTTAAAAAAAGTCACCAAACTACTTTTCAAGATACCATCTACTCGTCAAATGATAATATACTTAAATAAATAAATATTTTAATTGAATTTAGTATGTGTGCATGTACAATATATTGCAATATTAAAATAATTTGTAGTATGTTTTTCCTCACACTATTATTTATATATAGAAATATAATAAAAAGACTTCAAGGTTTAGTTTTTATTGAAGCAATAAATAATCAAAAACAAAAGTGCTGCAATTAATTTTCGTAAAAAAGAGAGTTAAAAATTTTAGCAACAAAATGTAGATTGAAAAAAAAACAATAGTAAAACAAATATTAATATAGTTGTATCTAAAGTGCATGACTAACGTTCCGTGGCTCTTGGTTTGATACATCGCACATCAAATGATAGAAATGCTTTTTGAAGTAAAACTCCTTTAGCGGCATGTGACTGATTTTTCAACGGGGCGCTACAAATTTGCGTCACGAAGTCGTTACACAACACTTTTTTTTAGATAAAACAAACACAGGTACACATGTTAGTACTTGACTGCGAAAGCCGCTACAACAACCGAAAATTTATGAACATGTGAAGCTGTCGAACATTTCGGCACCAGCTCGGGATTATTCGAGGAACCGTTTCAGAACAATGTTGGCACTAGTTCATTCGGGACAATTTTAGGACTATTACCGGTCCATTTCAGGATCATTCCGGAACCATTCCGAGACCTCTTTTAAGAATATTTCGGAGATAATTCGGGATACATTTGGCTCCAGCTCAGGAATAGTTTGAGGTGACTTCGTTCACAGATAAGGACTCGTTAAGGACTCTTTTAGCTATAATTCGGGACTGTTTTGTGACAAATTCGGTACAAGTTCGAATTCAGTAAGAGTTTCGTAATAGTACGAAAATAGTTTGAAACTAGTTCGGGATTGCTTTGCAACTAGTTTAAGACCGATGTATTACTCGTTCGGGAGTACTTTGGAACTGCGAAGTTGTGACTAGTGCGACTCTGGACAAATTTTAAATATGTAAGCAGCAACAAAAATTTACGGAATAGACTAATACGTTTTACTTTGCGCTCGTATACGCGTGTTTTTCTTTTTAAAGGGGTTCATCTATTCGCATGAAATAGCAAATATCCGAGCACACTGACATGAAAAAGCTCTCTGCCATTTGAATACAGCATGCAATTAGAGCACTACATTGGTAGACTTAGTAAACAATGTAACAAATTGTATTCGTTCATTGCCTACACTGAACAAAAGTAACCTAAGCAAAATGTTCCTTGTATTGAGGTAATTTTCTCCTCACACTGTGATATTTTCTCCCGATTGAGTAAAGGTTTCTTCAAAATGAACAAAAACCTACCAACCTGCCAGAACCAAAAAGAGAAAGTATCTATTAAGCGTCATTTGATTCCCATTTTCTTTCTTTTTACAGCTATTTTTCTTCGATCCAGACACTACTTTGAGTGCACGCTTTTTTACAAACTTTCGTTTAAAAACCGTCCTTTTCAACTAACTGTCCGATGCTCAAGAAAATTTAATTTTTTAGCAAACCTCAGATCTCAGTGATAATGCAATATATGAAATGTACTTTTCAGCTATTTGCCTCTGTGTTATCATTCTTCTTAATTGGCGCTATAACCGGCTAGGCGATTTTAGCCGATTTCAACATGGCTTGTCAATTGCTCCTCTATGTATTGGGCAGAGAACCCTTGAATTCCAATTAGCTGGCATGCGCTTGCCCGACCATATTTCGCAAATGAGCTGGTGCATGCACCTTACTAGCCCCTCGCCGACGCCCTTGAAAAACTCTGCTGGCAGTCTGTCAGCACCAGCGGCTTTATTGCTCCGTAGCCTCCCTATTGACGTTCTAGTAATTTAGGGACGTCGACTTCGTGCTCAGATTCACCTTCTTCGACGTTTTCCGTGCCACTATCATTAAGCGACGTTCTTACAGGAAATTATCTGGGCTTTGAAACCTTCTATAACTTCTGATACAAATTTCGTACGTTTTTTCTGCCGACTAGCATATCAAGCTCCTCGCACTCGCGCGTCTCGTCCACTCTCTTCTTTTCTCGAAAGATGAGCCTTGCTTCCTTCTCCAACTGCTGATATCTCTACCACATAGCTCGTGTGGCGCCTGATCGCATTGAGATCTTGCAGGCAACATCCTGCTCTTCCATGGCGATGCGACATTCCTCATCGTACCAGTTGGTCTTTCGGGTTCGTTGAAATCAATGACTTCTTCAGCGGCGGTACGTAGAGAGGGAGAAATATGGTATAATTTTGTTGAGCATTGCTCTCAGATAGTTGGATTGCAAGTCGAAGTCGCGAAGCAGTTGGTACTCTGTTGTGATTGCAGTTTTTGGGCATCGACCTTTCCTTGCGTCATTGAACGCGCGCGAATCTTGGCTGCGACAAGATGATGATCCGAGTCGATATTAGCTGCTCGAATAATGCGCACGTCTAAGACAATTGTCTATCAGCCTTAGTCCATTAGCTGATGTTTCGTCCTGTAGGCTATAAATATACATATAAATATATAAAAGAGAAGGAAAGCTTAGCGCTGTATCTGTTTCAAATTTTATTTATTTTTGAAATGCTTAAAGTTCGTAATTTTTTATCCACATAAGAATTTTCCTGCTAAGTTTTGAAATTAGGGATTCGTCAAACTTCAAATTTATATCAATGCTGATCGATGTTCCATCCCATTTTAGCCAGCCTCGCTAGGCAGTATAAATATCTAATTTTTCTTAATCTAATCAAGTTCTTGATCTCTGCATGGCGATACTCAACCTAAAACTAATACATATTTACCAACCGATTTCATTTCAAATATAATTTTTATTTTAATGCACTCCACTCGTAGTAAAGATAAAATGTCAAAGATACAATTTATGGAAATTCCATTGATAAAATTAAAATATTAATCGTTCAAGGCAAACAAAATTTAGTTGTATTTTATTCTATCTTTTTCTTTTTAAAAAGAGTGAAAGTAAATGCATACAAAATGATGTTAAGTTGTTGTGGACCAACTGAATTCAATACTTTTCAATATTTTTTTCTTTCCGCAACGGAAAACAGACGAATAAGAAATTTTTAAATCAGCAACTACTTATGTGCACTAACAGTAACGGATGTAATAGGTAGATGATAATCGAAGAAGACGAAAACGTGCAAAAAGCAAAAGAAAAATCAACAGGTTAAAGAGAAATATTCGAAAGAAAAATGTCAACAACAAACTGGACAAAAATAAAAATAAAAAAAACAAAAGCAATAAACGATGAAAGAAATACCTAAATAACTTACAAATTAACCCACAAAAAAGTATCAGTAGCGTAGCGTTGAGAAAAAAATGCTAACAAGAAAACTTTCACCGATTTCTTAAAAAGCGTAAAATGATGCGAAGCGACGATCTTGCGACAAAGCGTGGAAACCAAGGGAAGGTGAGGCGGCGTTCCCGCACACACGGCTGTGTGTGACTCTGGGCGTAGTCAAGAGGAGTTAGAGGTTGAATTGCCCGCAATAAACTTAGGATTGAGCTTGGCTTTGAGTTTGTGTGTCGAAGTGAATAGCGATTTTGAAGAGGGAGGATGCTAATAAAGTTACAAAGTTTATTTACATATTTGCAGTGGAAAAAATATTGTGCTTATATATCTGCTTAAAATATAACTTGAGCGATAAATTTAGAATAGCCTTTCCATTTCAAGACAACCGGCCTATTCGGGTCAAGATTTTCTCTTTCCATGAAACTTCTGTTGCTACTTAGTCAAAATAATCCGAAATTTTTTTCTTTTGGCCGAAAAAATGTGCCCCAATATTTTTCTGCGATTTTAATTTCGCTTGAAATTCGAATTTTTCCTTCTCTAATTTTTTTTATGCAGATAACTTCAATAATCTGTTTCAATTCTTACATAAAAGGTAAAGGAGTACCTACTTAGGTTATTGACTTCATTCAGTAGAGCGCCTTTTTTACAAGAAAATATTAAAAAAAAAAAAATTTTTTCTAATAAAAAAAAGCTTTGGCTAAAAGACCCCCTGGGGCAAAATACTTTCTTTCTGAAGTGAAAACATAAAAAAAGAGGAAAATGAATTACACTTTACAAAAAAAATGTTTGCACATGACTTTTTTTCTTGCATTTTAATGTTAAACGAAACTTTTAAAGACGAAAAAACTCGATTTCCACAGCAAAATTAAAATCGTCAAAAAATATCGGGAACAAATTTTTTCGGTTTAAAAAAAAAAAACAAAAAACATGTCATTTGACTAAGAAAGATTAGAGTTTCATGGAAAAAGAAAAACAAGAATACTGAATTATCGGTTTCCACAAAACATTCTTTTGACTATAGTACAGAAAATATTTTTTAAAAAATTTCAAAAATTATTGTACCCCAAATCTTTGTATGCCACAGGTAAAGTAAAAGAGTACTTATATTAAGAAACTAAACCGCCTCCTCCATATCTGATTTTCGACTACTCCACTGCCCATAGGTAGCTATTGCATATCTCTGCGTATGCAGGTAAATATAATAAATCGATATTCGAACGCCTTAAAGTTACCCTGGTCAAGCGAGAAAAAATTATCCGCATCTTATTGGAATTAAAAAAGAAAAAAAAACAATCACCGTAGTTTGCTAAGAAATGTCGTGGTATGCGGCTGATGAAGGCAAGTGCTGTGGAATTTAAGGGCATATGACTAACGCCGCAAAAAAAAGCAGCAGAAATTTAATGTATGGTGCAAAAAGAAAACCACAAATACAAAATAAAATAAAACCATATAAAAGATAGTAAAAAAAACTAAAGAGGCTTGTTTGCTAAACTCATGCCAATTGTTTAATATGTTCATCGACTACCAATAAGTATTTGCTTTCATTTATTATTATAATCAATATAATAAGTATTTAGATATTTCGTAAATTAGGTCGTATGTACAGTGCCTATCATTACTATACGACAAGTTTTGATATTTAATTTATTTCTTATAAATTTTTAGTTAAGTAGTTTAAACTTTGTGTAAATTTAAATTATATTCAAAAAGTTTCCATCATAATTTTACATTTTATTCAGCGGGCATTCCGCACAACAAATTAGAAAACGTAGTCAGTCACGGGTTACACCAATGCTATATATTTATTTTTTTCATATATGTATAATGAAATTTACATACAGAAAGTAACCTGTGTTTTTTAGACGTGTAGTTTTCAATGAGGCAATACTTTTTTCGGAGTGCTCTATGAGCAAAGGTCCATATTTCTTAAAAAATCAAGCCGGTCATAATATTACCGTCAATGGGGAACGCTATAGAGCCATGGCTAATGACCTGGTCGTGCCTGAATTAGAGGATGTTGATGTGAACGACCTTTGGTTCCAACAAAACGGCGCTACATGCCATCTAGCCAACGACACAATAAATTTATTGAAGGAAAGTTTTCTTGGACGTATTATCTCGCGTCGTGAGTCTGTAGCGTTGCCTCTAAGATTGGGCGATTTAACACTGCTCATTTTTTTTTGTGGGGTTATGTAAATTTGCTTATCTACGCAGTTAAGCCCGGGACGATTGACGCCTTGCAAGAGAATATTCGATTCTGCCGCGGCGGTCGCTTGCCCGAAATCATTTTTAAAACATAATGGCAAGCCTTTGCACTTATAATATAGCTAAATGCTTGGTCATAACATTAAATTGTCTGCGTTTTATTTCTTTTTGAAAACTACATGTCTAAAAAAACACTTTTTACATAAAAATTTTGTAGAACACTTCTTTAAATACAATATTCGACGTGAAAATAAATTCATTCAGTAAACCCAACAACTGCCAGGTTGATGAATTTTGTCAGGGGAAAGTCACTAATTTGTCACCTGGTTCTGAGCAGATCACAAAACCAGGAAATTGAGGAAAATATGTCATCGATCTAATGCTTGGGCGTTCGCCATGCTTTGCTTAATTCTATAAAAAATAATAATTCAAGAAATAAACATAATTAATAAAAAAAAATTTTGATTTATTTATTTTAGATTTATTTAGTTTGTGTGCCACTTTGATCGAATTACCCTAATCGTGTTTTAGTTAAGTAGAAATTATGCTCACTTTTACAATTTATTTGAACTTAAATCAAGGTAAATAAATTTGCGGAGATTTCGAGTATATATGTAGGTCTATGAACGGTCTAGCCCGGGTAATAAAAAATATATAATTTCCCGTTGTTTTTCGGACAGCGTAGCTCTTTAATTAATTTTATTTTATACAATGTGTATTGAATTTGGAGGTTTTTTTTTTTAAAGTGGAACAATTATTATTTTCAGTAGAGTACTAACACCTGGAAGCGAGAAATTATACCCATTCTCCATGGACTATTTAATTAAGGAGTAGTCTGAAAACCTAGAAAACCTGAAAACCTAAGTCCTTGTGTCTAAAATAATTATTTTAGTATGCGAAATTTTAAGTAATAAATAAGAGTATTTATTTGAAGAAAAATCACACACATTCTTACTTCGGAATTTACTTTTTCAAGTAGCCTTTAAATTATTTATACACAAATTTTTGCCATTAGATACTAACTTTATTAATATTTATCAACTTTATTCTTTATTTAATGAAGTACCTGCCCGCAGAAGGGTGTACAAGATCCACTAAGTTTTTATCCTTTTTTTCAATGATAGAAATAGTTATTTCCAAGAACCGTAGGAGTTACAATTTTTTTTTTATAAAAATCGCTATTTAATGATTTTTTTGTAACTTTTATTTAATTACACATTAAATAACAATTATATTTCATTTTTATTTTATAGACTCAAAATAAAATTTTTTTAAATTTTATTTTAACAATCATAAATAACAACTATTTTTTTGTTTATATTTTAAAATTCATAAATAATTGTAAAGACTTTTATGTACAAAAGTCATCAATATATACCAGTCACTGACTATTATTTTTTAAGTCATAGTTTTGCTGTTTGTAAATTTCCATACTCTCAAGTGCGTGGTGTTTTCGTAGGATTTCCAAATTTTTTGAAGTTAGCAAATTAGGATGTCGCCTTTCCTGGATAAGTTATTATCGTTTAAGGCTATTCCTCTTTCCCTTTGCCGTTTCTTTTTGGCGCTCCATGATTTCTTCTAATTTTAACCAGCAGACCATTTTGTATCCTTTTTTTCAGTTATATTGAATATTGTGTATAATTATTTCGTATATGCTTCCTGTTGGTTTCTTATAAATTTCACAATTACTCTTTTCTCGGACCTTACATATCTATCTTTATTGTCATATGCAGAGAGTTTATTTTTCCTCTGTTTTCTGTTTCCATCGTAAACTTTATGTTTTCATATTGTTTTTTGAGGCAATCTAGGACCTTTTCTTAATTTTTGTGCGTTGCTACGCAGTTAATGTCATAAATGTACCTCGCGTTAGAATGTCACACCTAAGTTTGGTTTTAGTTCTTCATTATATTACATTGCCACGCTTTGAATGAACATCTCTATGAGGATGATCGAAATTGGGTTCCCATCCCCAGTACATGGTACTAGCACGCCTGCGGTTCGCACACTTAGGTGCACGCGTGTTTATTATTATAGAGCCCGTTTCGTTGTAACCGAGTTGCAAAAGAACACTAGGTAGGATAACAAATTGCATGTAAAGCAACAACACTAACTCTGAAAAATATGCGAATTGAGCCAACTTGGTAAAATGATATCCGACCTGAGATGTAATGTTGGGAGGTGAAAAATCTGCGCTATTGTGAATTAGCCCTAAGAAAATACATAGGAAATTTAGATCTAAGACCTAATTCGTTTTTATTTGCATAGTATTTGTAAATATATAACAACATAAACCTAAAAATTGCCAGCACAACTATTTTCCGTTCCTAAATGGCACTAAACAAATCGCAACTTACTCGTACATGAAAGAAGCTAACAGGGTTGCATTTGCATTTAAAGGAAATTTTATCCGAGTTGGAGCGTTCTTTGACAGCTCGGTTACTTTAAAACGGGACCATTGTTATTAATTTTATTATTATTATTATTATTATTTTTATTATTATTATTATTAATATAATTATTATTATTATTATTATTACATTACGTGTGAATGTTTTAAAAATATGAATTACACTACAATATATTTCTACACATTTTACCGCCATGATATAGTTTTAATGTAATTCAGATGGAATAAATATATAAGTTAATTATAACCAAATTAAAATAGTGGATTTTGGTCGCAGATTCAATATGAGTCTGTTTTAAGAATCTACACATCATTTTTAAATCCAGCAGATTATCTCGTTTAAAGAATTAATCGATTGGTGGTAGCAGAGTGCAAGAGTTTTTAGTTCAATGAGATTACCGCATCCAATATTTTATTAGCAAAACATAATTAGTGGAAATATTTTTTAAGGGATTAACTTTACTAGACTGGTGTATCATTTAATTTGATCGAATAAGTAAGTAGTTATTGGTACCAGCCGGCTCTCCGTGGGAATTAGGGCAGTTCAATCAAAACTTAATGCATTCCTTCAACTCCGCTTTTAGACAACATTTTGAACACTTGGCATTTTGGAACTCACCTACTCGAATCAATCGAAAATTTCCACCAACACTTTTCAATACTTTTAGTTTTTATTGCATTTGCTTGCCTTATATTTTGCTAAAATAAATAAATAAGTTATGATCTGCTTCTTTTTTTGTAGCCTTGAGTTTTCGGTATAATTATTTAAAATTATATTGCACTTAAATAACTAATTAATTAAATAAATAAATTATGCTTAAAATAAGTAATAGCATATTAGCAAATATTCAATTTTAAACCCCCTCCACTTTCGGTTTATGCGACCACCAACCACGATAAGCCATTTTCATTGGATCGTAACTGCTTCGTCTGCGTCGCATATGATGATGTCCATCGGCAGTCACATACTGTACGCTATGACTACTTTCACCTCCATGGTGCATCAGCGATTTCAAGCCCACCAGGGCTGCCATCATCAGAGCAGCCATTGCCACACCGAGCGCTTTCATCGCCAAAGCACCAACTCCACCCAAGCCCATTACAGCCATCATTTTGCCAAACATCAGTGCCATGGCCATGATGACACCCTGTCCTTTGTCCTTTTTGCGCGCTTCTGTAATGGTGGGTGAGAAGAGAGAGTCATAAATGTTAAGAAATTTTAATAATTATTATTATCCGTGTAACTAAATTGCGATATTTTCTCCGGAGACAATATACATATACATATTATCTGTGAAAGTCTGCGTCCACACATTTTAAATTTTAACTTTTTCTGATCAAAAATGATTCGCCCCATAAGTCTTTCCCGTACATCTCTGGCTGGGAAACCGTTAAGGATAGCTCATGGCTCACTTTTCCTTTCCTCGCGGCAATTGTGATACCCTGTTTAAATGGTGTACGTGGTAAGCGGCCATAGGAATTCCTGTCGGAATTTCTCAACAAAATGCCATAGAAATGGATATATTGGATATCTTAGAAATTTTATGACCATATTAGACCAAATTTATGGGGTTCTTTTATTGAAGAAACTTAGCTAAATATATAAAAATTAATCGTAGTCTGTTCGGTTGCTTAAAACTTGAAAACGACTGGACCAAAACGGATACTTCCTTCTATGGGTTTGTTGGTAATTGTCTCGAAAAAAAGTCGAAAAATTCTCAACAGGTGACGTCCTAGACACACATTACGTTACTCATTTCAATTCAATTGCAGTTCAACACGTGGCTAAATGACGACTAGAGGGATTTGGGTAAAATTTGCCACATATGTAAAGTATATAGTTCGATCCATAGATTCTTATAAATATAAGCAGTTTTAGTAGGAGTTGCCACCTTTGTGGAATCTTTTATTTATTAAAGTAGTTAGCGAAATCAAATATTGCAAAATGTCTATAAAGCGAAAGCTTCTTTTTCAAAATGCCTTAAAATTAGTGAAACCAATAAGTTAAATGACATTTTTTTTGGTATAGGGTTGCCACCTATTTTAAAACTGAAGCGTTGTTTATTTATTAGTTTCTGCTTCGGTAAGCTTTTAGGCATGACCTTGCTTAGTTGGGGCAGTGAAATATTAAAATATGTATTCCAAAAGGTTCGTCCTGTCAGTAAGGTTCATAGCTAACTTTTATATGGCTGTCACCTGTTTTAAAAGTGGAATTTAATAAAATTATATATAAGTCATATGATATAATAAAAAATGGGCGTGAAACCGTTCGTTTTGCTTGGTTAAAGTTTATAGGTATATTTTAAAGAGGGTTGCCACTTTTTAAAAAGTCAAATTTAATTAATATAAAATATTAAAATATGAGTTCCAAACGGTTCGTTTATACCTATTTGAAAAGTAAAATTTAATTAAATTCTACGCAAAGGGAAATTAATAAGTAAATATAGGCAAGACAACGTCTGTGGCGGTGGAGCCAAATATTTCTAATAACCGTATTTACAGTTAAATTTGATTCAAATACAAAATATGCAAGTATTCGCCACATATGTAATTGTAAATTTAAAATTGATATCGAAACCGTATTTATGGTCCGATTCGGTTCGAATTCAGAAAAATAAATAAAATAAACTAAATTTGAAAGTTGGAGCATAGGTGGCGATGTGGTCGCGATATATTTCTAAAAGCCGTATTTGTAGCTCAATTCTATTCAAATTCAAAGCACATATTAGTTACAAAATATAAATATTTTGTTTTAAAATTGAATCGATAGGTGGCGCCAGACCCATTATTCCATTATATCAATTTGAAATGTGTAGCGAACGCGCCGTGTAATAACTCTAACAATATCAACGAATTGCAACTAATTGCCTATGAGATATATGAATTCTTGTTTCAAATTCGATTTATCCGCAAATACCCCACGCACCCTGTAGTACCCTGTTCCACTAGCGGAGTTCGGAGTTTTTGTAAATCCTATTATTTTCATTATTTATGTAACTGGTTTATCAGCTCAGTTTTTGGTTCACATGCTAAGTAATCAAATAGCACATCCAATAAGACCATGAAATAAGAGATTTTGTGAATTTTCTAAATGTTATTATGAAGTTAAACTTTTATTATGTAAATATATTTATTTATTTGTTTGGAAAGTGCAAAACTGAAATATTCAAAAAACTCAAGCCCTTTAAAAATATTCTAGTTTTTTAGGAATACTAGACGATACCCGTCAGACGTTGTCCTGTCTATATTTATTTATTAATTGCCCCCAGAAAGTGTAACCAGAAAACGCATTTCGGGGTTTCTCACATATAAATTGGGTAATAATTTAAGCGGTTTTTTACAACCATCTTCGTTACTTTTATTTATCAGAATCAGAACAAAACTCGGCTTTAGAAAATGTGTGCAATTTTATGGTGACTTCGTAAAGAATATAATAAATTTGAGAAGCGCTTAACAAACGTTTAGAGGCGAACTATATCAAAATGAAAAAAACTTCTTTTACGATTTGATGTTTCGCATGGCGGCAGGGATATGAACTATCACAGCTCAGAGTGATAGCACGCACCGCTACAGATTGAGGTTCCGTACGATCAACACTAAGCAATAAATGTTTGTATACCGATCTGTGCGTTTTGCGGAAGCTTGTTCTTACCTCTTACCTATCAGTGAACTGTATATATTTCGACGGTTAGAACTAAAGACCACCATAAGATTCCTACGCACGTCTACCTGCTCGGTTACTTCGACCGATTACCTTTATCCCTCAATAACCTAGGTATAATTTTTATTAGCGCCAAGGTTTCCCATAGTAAGCCATACAAAGTGTTTTTCTAAAGTCTAAATGGTATTTTAATAAAAAAAAAGTGTATACATTTTTTGAACACCTAACACTACTGATATGTTTTAATAGCCTCAGTTTCAAAAGTCTATAAGTAATACTAATTTTGCTTACAGTAAAGATACTAATGTACCTAAAAAGCAGTGAAGAAAAAGCAAAGAGTTTTGAGCTTGCCAAATAAATTATAATGATTACTTCTTTAATAACAGACAATTCAAAACCAGTTCAAGTCACTTGGATCAAATTACTGAAATGATCTAGACGGTATTGAGGGACCTGCAGTTTTACGCCGACTCCAAACGGCAAATGATTTTTGTGAGAAGTTTTTTCATGGCAAAAATTCTCACGGAGGTTTTGACATTGCCTGCCGGGTGGCGATCGCTGTTAAAAAAAACTCTTTCTACGATATTTGATGTTGCTAACGACAGGCACTATACGAACCCTGGACCCACCGAATGAGATGCGCACACGTTACACACTCGACTACGTCAGTCGCCGTTCGTTCAAAGTTCGGTTTTTAATACTTATCCCAAAAAATAAAGCTTTGCTACAAATCGAAGAAAATTTTTTCTTTGTTTTGAACTTCATAAAATATTGTAACTTTTTCTTCAAATCGTTGTAGTTTCTGCCGATTATGCAAAAGTTCCCTCAATTTTTTTTCTAATTTACATAAAATAAACTTTAGTAACATGATGTATATTGGAACGATTTTCCTTCATCCCAAACTTGAAATTGCCACATTTTCTACTTCTAATATCCCTTTGATTTCATTCCAGACAATGTTTGTTTTGTTAACAATATCTGCGCAGTCATAGGTAGCGATCGTCAGTTATCGGTACTATCGCTTAACGTCATTCATAAAAAGTAGGTATGTTTTAAAACTTGGACCAAAAAAATTGTGACTTAATTTTGTACAAATGTAAATAACACAACCGAAGATTTTATTGTTCAAAGTATTTGTGGAAATCTAAATATTTCTTCTTTCTATTGATTTTTCATTGACAAAAGTTCTTCTCCACAATACTCATCGCTGTTTATATGGCAAACAAAAAAAACCAGACAGGTTTGAAAAATGATTTGTTTTAAAAAATCTCTAACTATTTTGCATATCTTTAAATATTTTAGTAACAACTGAAATTCAGTTCTCTTGTAAATTCACTTTATTGGGGGGCATAATACAAAATGTTTTTTATAAAAATCATAAAATATATCAACTCAAGCCGATTCCGTGCAGGTCTTAACTGATGAGTGGAGGAAAACCACCGATTTCTCGAATAGGAAAATCCAATAAGGCCTATCTATTTTTAATATTTTTTCAAAACAACTTTCTTAAACAATTAGACAATTGCATTGAAATCTCACAATTTGGACACTTTTAAAGGGAGAGGTTTATTTGGGGATTAGTGGACTTTTTTTGAATATATACCAGACACTTGAAGGGGAACTACACCAAACTTAGTTCATTAACATTTTCTTCGACTCCCTAGTACTCCGACATTTGAGCAAAATCGTGGTTTTTATAATGCTTTTATTATACGCGGATATCGAGCCCTTACCGCGAAGGAAATACAAGCGAAATTTTTTTTCCAATTTTTCAATGCAATTCTGCATCAATAATAAAATTAAATATAAAATCCCTTTTGTTTTTGTCGCGGTTAGGGCTCGATATGAATAAAAATAAATATTTTTAACAGATATTTTACTACTTTATCTAAGTTAGTATTGACCTAAATTATCTCATTTGAATAGTAAACTGAATTTCCTCAACTCCTACCATACAAAATTCAGTTTCAGTTTTCACTTATTCAAAAATATTAAAAAAAATTCGAATGCCACTAAAATCCTTAACTTTCCAAATGGCGGAAATGTATGTCGACCGACCCGATCTAATACATCGCTTCAGTAGATTCCGAAATGGCTAATGTTTTACCTCTACCAATTCCTCTGCAAACCACAAACCATAACAACCTACACTTTTCTTATTCACTTCAAATACACCCAGTCAATGCCCACCTTGCACGCCATCGCCTTGACCGCCAGCGTCGCCGTTCCGCTCTGCATCGCCCGTCAAATAATTTTCACTTTCATCGGCTAGCAATTCGGAAAATTTGATATTCAACTCATGGCTACGCAAATACTCTGAGACGCAGCCCAAAAAGGAGTCATCGCTCTCCAATACTGCCTCCGCCGGCGTAGCATTACTTGCACCCGCGATCGGTACAATCTCAAGACCGCGCATCAGCACCAACGGTTTATCCCTACGATTCAAATTGTTAATCACATTACGTATGGCGCGCGAACCACGACAATAAATTGAACCCGATTTCAAGGAGTTAGCTAGACAATCAGCTGCTGTTTGTGCGTCGACTGCGGGACGCGGTGTATGTGTAAGTTGCTCGCGAGGTGGAGAATGCAAAAAATGTTCTGTACTTGGAGTCACAGTATCCGTTTTTGTGTTCGCCAATGAAGCTTCGGAGGCGGGTATGGCAAATATTGCGCCAATAAGCAAAACACCGAAGTAGCAATGAATCAACCACATTTTGAAGGAGCTACGTTAAAATGTTAGTAGCTAGTAACTATAATATTTGAAACCGTGCCGTTTGGGGCTCTATTCGATCGAGACCGTTTGGGTAGAGTAGAACTGCTGCGAATTTGCTACAATTTAAAACTAAACTATTGCCAGCATAGTACTTAGATTTTATACTCATTTATCAAACTGCAATCCGATTCCAACGGAACATAGTAATGGGCTATGAAAATGGGCGAAAAAAAAAATCATTCAAAACGAAAGTCCAAATAATTACCTGTTACAAATGTCCATTCGAAATTGTGCCGCAAAATCCAAAAAAAAAAAAAAAAAGAAAGGCTTGGCTAACCTTCTAATCATACAATCCATTTCACTCACCAACTAATACCCACTTTTTATGGCCACTCATTTTAACATTCTCTGCACTACTGTGCAGCGCAGTGCAGGGTTATTTTCCTCTTGAGTGGATCAGAAAGATTTTCCATTTTGAACGCTTAATTGGCCAAACCGCATGCGTTCATTCATAAGTACGTCGTATGGATAGAAGAAAAGTAGATATTAAAAAAAAAAAACAAAAAAAATAAGAGCATTTCTACTTAGTTGCGGTTATTTTCCAACAATAAAGTGTGGAAAATTATAGGCACCGTAAATTGCTTATAATAAAAACAGAACAATTGTTATTGTAACTGGGGTTTTTGAGAGGTAATAGTAGTTACTGGCTTGGCCTGGCCTGCAAAGTGGGTAGACTAATTGCCGGTTGTTTAACAACAAAATACATTGTAAGTTGTGGTTTTAGCATTTGTCCAACATTTCATTTCAATTTCATGCACAGTCTCTCCTATCAGGCGGAATAAAGTGACTACATACACACCTATTATAATTTTAAATACTTTAATGACATTATTAGCTTGGGGAATGGAAGATAGATACTTCATTTACATGCAAACTTTAGATGACAACTGTGTAATTTCGAAATGGAACTGATTACTGTGTCATTTTGAAGGGCAAGGTGACTGTTCTGTTTTTTTTTATTTTTTTTGAATAAATCAAATTAGGCACGACTTTGCCTTGATAAATGTATTACAGAGAAGCCTTTAATCAAATAGCTTGTACTTACGTCTCAACATCACTACAAAAATATTGCTTCAAATTTTCCTTCTCGAGAATGGAATAGGCCAAATAAACTGGCATGAGCTAGACAAAACTGCAAATTTACGCTTAAAAAAATCAGCTGTTTTCCCCAAATATACCGAAAACACTACATCGTAAATTATGTACGTAGTTTCGACCAAATTACTTCGCATAAACCAAGTGCGTCCACACTTGCCATTCCTAGTTGTATTGACAGCTCTGTGACCACAGGGTTGCTTAGCCCTTTGATCAAATGAAAAAATGTGAGAGATTATAAATGTAAATTTATTGTAATAATATCCTTTTTTAAATGTACAATTATTAAAGAAAGCTTCTAGACAACAATGGAACAACTGAGAGAAATGTTAATATCGTCCAGTTTAGTTATGGGAGAACACATTTTTCGATTATTATCGATCCGGCACTATTTATTCGTAATTTCGTTTCATGATAAAGTGCCTTATTCCATTTTAATTTATTGGCAGAATCTACAAGGCGAAATCGCTTAGTTTCATCATTTGCTCATAAATTAAGAATCAGCCGTAAATTTCGATACGGGCTTTAAGATAGCTTTATCCTTAGCACCTTGCATATAGAAAAACTAAGCCCGATGTTTAAGTTAAAGTCTCTATGATGCATAGAACCCGAGATATACCGATATAAAAATTACAATCTATGACAGGTCATATCTACGAAGAGAATAGAAAAAGAAAAAACATGTAAGAATTAAGATCGGGTGCAACTGAACTTTAAATATCCACCGCAAGATTTTTTTGGTTTTCCTTTATGTTTGCAATCAAAAAATGGAATCTTTGAATAATTTGAGTCCTTTATATCAACCGATCTCTATGAAATTTATACAGTAGGTGCAAGTTTTATTCGGGCCCAACATAAGATATAACAAATTTGGAAAAATGAGCTGTGCCACGCCACCATGGAAGAGAAAATTTCAATTCGCCTTATATCCGGAACTACTCGCTTTAGGTATACAATGTTTAGTAAAAAGCTATATATGTACATATATATATAAATGAGGCTATATAATATTTGTTAGGGAAATAGGCTGACTCGCGACCCAATTTAAGATAAAACTTTTACTCACTATTTGTTCCCAGCTATTTGACGTTGACATATGATGATCGATATATGTATATCCTTTAGGTTAAGGTGTAAAAAATATTTTAAGCCCAAAAGTACTGTTCAATATATTTATTAAAAAAAATATGTCTCTATTGTCGCATCAAAGCAAACCGGGTATTACATCATTTTGAAACCTTTAATGGCGTTTATTGATTTAAATAAAAAACAAAAAGAAATTTGTATGATTTCGATTGTCGACACCCATTTGCTAATATTTAGAATTTTTTTTTTGATTTTTTCTCTCTAGCCAAATTTATACCAAATTTATAAGAATTCGCGACATCACTTAGTAATCCATGTATTTTATTCTCAAACTCAATCTTGTCTATCAAATTTGAGCAAACTACCTTGTATAGTTAATAAATATCGGATCTTTTTTTATTTTTGTATTTTACCGTTATATTAGAGGTGGACATGGTTTTTGTACATTCTGTACAACTATCGCAGTCTTGATTATTGACTTGACCAAATTTGGTGGAGCTTTTGAGATATATCTATTTTTTTTTTTTGATTCGGCGTATTTCTAAGTGTAGCAACCTCCCTTGTGTTACGTGTGAGCGAATTGTCTTTAATGCTGACTTAAATATTGCGATTTTTTTATTTTTGTAAATAACAGTTAGATGAGAAGTGGGCATGGCTGTTGTCCGATGTTAAAAAATACTGACTTGAAATTTTACATTCGTTGCAAAGCTGATAGACTTTGGTTCAGTATTTTCGGAGGCATAAGAATTTTTTACAAGTTTGCAAAAAAAAAAATTTACACACATATTCCCTTTTCCAGAGCAATCCTGTATGTAAAATTTGAGCAAATTATCTTCAATAGTTGCAGAAATATCGCGCCATATCGCTATGTGGGTTCGCCCATTTGCAATATGTACCAAACTACCTTGGGTTACCAAGTTTCGTTGAACTCACATTATCCAATGTATAGACGGACGGACAGGCAGACAAGGCTTAATCGATTTCACTAATTTCAATTCTAAGAAATTTGGAACAATGCGAAAAGGAATCTTCATATTTTACAGACCATTCTATAAAAAAGCGTCAGTAGTTTCAAACCTCTGCCGAAATCAGAAGGTAATGTTCTGTACTACATAAACCATAATTTTATTTTATCTGTTGGGAATTCGAATATTTAGGCGAAGTAAGGCTAAACTGATGGGCAATTCTTTTATCCCTGCTTCCGAAATTGTACATGGGTTTTGTTGTTCCATAGGTTATGAGGTTGGACAACGATATTACCTAGATATCGTAGCCTTTGCTTGCCTAGTGTAGGACATATTCTGAGCTTTCTAATTTCAGTTTCAATTGCAATTTCCTATAAAACACTAAGTGAAAATGCTGGGGGTTTTTTTAATCTACTTAATGAAAGTAACTTTCTCGATATTCTTCTTGAGGGAACAAGAAAATGTTTTGCTTGACGTTGACTTGCGCTATTTAACCAATAGCCAACAAATTTCTTTTCGTCTTATGTACTGTTATAACTAATAATAACTGCTACTACTTTTACTAATGCGACTACTAATGGCTACTACTATTTTTATTAATTTATACTACTATTTTACTAATGGTACTACTAATTACCATTATTTTTATTAATTTCTACTACTATTGTTACTGATTCTACTACTAATTATTGCTATTATTTTACTAATGATACTACTATTTTTACCAATATCTACTACTATTTTTTTGCTAATGCTACTACTAATTACTACTACCATTTTTGCCAATTTTGAGTACTATTTTTACTAAAAACTACTCGCCATTATTGCTACTACTACTACCACTACTAATCCTATATTTAACCTTCTATCTTTTTATAGAGTTGGCGAGGAAGTTTAATTAGGTGCACAAGTGTTTTTTAAAACAAAACGTACAAACTGATAGATATAGATACATAGATTAACGAAAAAAGGCAGAATGTATTTTTAAAATGGCGTCCGTATATTTTTTATTGCTTCTAGCTGCTTTGGGGCTTTTGGCAACAAGCGAAAAAGACCTAGAAAACAGAGCTTCTCCGAAACGATTCTTTGTGTAAAAATAAACGAAACCCATTTCCTTATGCGGCAATCCACAATTATTTTAAAAAACCTTTTCTTTAATTAGTTACTGTTTTCGCGTAAACTAGTGTAATCGATTGGAATATTTATTCATAATTTTATTTTCATTCTTTATATCACGATGGAGCCCAATTTAATGGTTCACATAAAGTTTGGACTGAGCTGCGCATGCGCATATTTTTCTAACCATTCTATATCTACATCTATAAACTACATTGAAGTGTATCAAAAGCTTAGCGGAATAATAATATATATACTTAAATTTTTAATTAATTTAGCTACAGCTTCCTAAAATACTTTCTAGATAGCAATAATTTGATTACGCCTTCGATGAGCGTTGATATTTCCTTCGTTTTCATATTTATGATAAAATTATTTAAATTTCTGAATATTATGACCAAAAAAGTACACGCCCCAAAAAGTTATATATATGTAAGATGAAAGAGATAGCGGAAATGGAGAAAAAGCGAAAGCTATGAACGAAATTTTAGTTCAAATATACAAACTTGGAAAAAGTGTAGGGGGTATCAGAAAACAATGGCTAAGTGGCAATACACAAAGTATAAATCATTTGCATTTTATAAGGAGAGGGCAGCGAATTTTGGCTGAATGAAAGCTAAAAAAGCAAAGGTACAAAAAATTGAAGTTATGAGAACGAAAGTTATGAAATGTGTGATGGATGGATGACTGGCGTACAACACCAAACAATGCCGTTGATCACATCCAGCTGCCAAATAGGTAACCCCATTTTTCATCGCACCATTACATTGATAACTAAGTAGGTATTTGTGTATCGACTAAGTGGGTTGTTTTTTTGACAAATGAGAACGAAAGTGATCGCGTTAATGACCCCAGCCGCAAGTCAAGCATAATGAAATTTTTTTCTGTGGCACTAGCTAGGCGGAGAATCGGTGTGTCTCTTGTTTATTAGAGGTCAGGTACTTGAAGGAAAATTTTGTATATATATATTATTCAAATACAATAATCAAGCCTAATCTACGATTTCATAATGCACCCGAAAGACACAAACAAAGTTAATGAAGCAAAATACTTTACAAACGCAAATAATAAATGTACTTCCCCCTTTTTAACTTATGTTACGAAGTGTATGAACATGAAAATTATAAAAAGTAAAATAATTATGGATTTTAATGGTGAAAATACAAAGTGGCATTAAGCTACAATAAGCTGATTAGCGAACAATGGCATCGCAGTGGCAAAACAAATATGCTACTCAAATTTGTTGGCGGTAAAAGCGATCGTAGAGTAGAGCAGTAAGCTCTGTCTCTATAGAATATTCGTGTGGCCTTGTTGTTGTTGGTTTCGCATAATCACTTACATTTGTACAAGCATTTATATGAAAACGTTCACATGACCAAAGAAAGCAAAGCTGAAACTTACTTAGCCAACTCTTAATCTTTATGCGCGCGTCGACAAATAGGAATTGTAAACAAACGAAAATAGCATACAATTTAGCAAACTTCAATTTATCACTTCTACCTTCCACTTAATTGCATTAAAATTAAATGGGCTATAAAACTGCGCAACCAAATTTTTTTAAATTTAAATTCTGTTTACAATTTGAGAGAAATATGTTTTATCTTTTTCCACGTTTTAAGAAAGTTTTAAGTAACATTTAAACGTGATTTGTTGTAGAATGAGCTACATTTTTATAAACAAAAATTAACCAAGGCGTATTTCAAACACTACTTTGAACTATTTATAATGTATAATTCAATGTAAAGCTAAGAAAACCATTTACCATTATCCATTTTGAATGTTACTCAACTAGTTTTCATTAAAACATACTTCTCTATACAGTTCAAGACCGCATACATACATTAAAGTGGCCCTTATTTGTATGGAAAAAAAATTTTCAAATTTTTAAGGTCTTACCCCCTGAAATGATTATATATAAGGAGCAAATAATCCTCACAAAATTTTGACTTAATTGACCAAAGTTAACCCGTGCCACAAACGTGTTGAAATAATGAACCAAGCCATTTACCACTCTTGGGTGCTGATATGAAGGTGATTCAACAGACATACATATATGTTTACATATTACAGAAATTAGATCCTCTCAACTTTTCATTTATTTAACAACAAATAACTCATATAGGTAAACAAATTTATAAAATAATTAACTTAAATCCTGCTGAAGCTTCATTTAAAGCGTTTGTTTTTGATAATTTGGATGCTTTTTTTTGTGATCCGACACAACTTGTATGATAAACTGTTTCTGATCTTCATCCGTGCTCAACTTGAAGTTATACTCTTCGATCAACCGTACCCCTCTCTCAGCTGTGTCATTTACAACCTTAATTTTTTTTAGCAATTTTTTTCGCCTCTCTATACTCTTTATTCGACTCCCATCCGAAGGCTGATTCATTTAAAAAAGAGGCACTTATACCAAATCGATTAAAAATAATTTTGTTGCTGGACAAGTAAACTGATGCAGTCCTTTGTTTATAACGTCTGTTACATCCGAACGTGTTATCTCTACTCTTTTAGGTGGCCGCATTTCTTCTTCCGGTTCAACTACATTATTTATGTTTGTTCGCATCTTCTCCTTCGTTTCAAAGTCAATTTCATCATCAAATAAGGAAAATGCCATTGCTTCAGGACTTAGATACCATAGATGAGTAAGCAATTTACCTAAAACTGTACCCGATAATTTTTCATCTACATTTCTAAATTCATGCAAATCCATAATAAGCTTAAAGTCAGTCTGTGGCGCTTTCGTAGAAAGTTGACATAAAAACCAATACTCCACATAAATTTTTACTATGAAGATGCAAAGGTCACGTAACGCTGAAGAAGTAGAAGCATGCATCTTAAATTCAGTTCTAAATAGATATATTTTAAAGTATAAATGGCTTTGGACATCCACCCAGCGTGATGCATTGCTCCTGGGTATTTAAAGCTTATATTTTTCTTTGGAAATTCGCCCAAGAAAATCAAACAAAGTACAGAAAATTCTTCATAATCGTTTCGAGTAAAATTGTGTAAGGATCTCAAAAGCTCCACTATCGTGCATTTATCCACATTGAAAATATCAGATATTTGTTTTTCTTCAACTCCAGGTAAGAATTTGCTTTTGTCAATATTTGGCCAGGAATCTTGAAATCTTTTAAACAATGGAACATTGGGACCAGACGATCCGGGAAGTTTACACTCAAAAGCTGCTTTTAACAATATTTCACTTATATGATGTCTACAGGGCAGGTAAAGAAGTTGTCTTTCTAGAAGGCCTTCTAGAAGAACGCACGCTCCATTCAGTGCACCAGTGTTGAACGCAGTTGTGTCGAAACAACAAGCTTTTACATAACTATCCAAACCCCAGTCAGACAAGGCGTGAAAGGCAGCTTCTGCTTGCATTTTCCCAGTACCATTTTCAAGAGACGGCACATGTAGAATTGGTTCTATATCCCCATTAGTTATAATAATCGGAAGTCTATCAACTGTTTCACGACCCATTAATCCAGGTAAAAGCTTTCCATCCCAGTGAACATATTCCTCAATTTTGCTATCTAATGGTTTTCTGACACAAATGGTTGCCTCACTTTCGCTTGTATCATAAAGGTCAACTTCTTCAGCTAAAAAATTGTATTGCGTCATAATCACAATAAGACTTATTTGCCACGGAAAGCCGATACAACTTACCTGACTCCTCCAATATTTCATTCCACCTCTCATTATTTTCTATAACTTCAGCTTGCTCTTGCCCTCCTAGTATTACAATAAGTTTATACGACATGGATTAAAAAAAAGAAGCTGTTTTCTTGAATTAACCAATTAATGCCCAGCATCAAATCTGCCGGCAGTAATACCTTTTTACACAGTTAATTAATTTTTGGTTAAATAATAAATTAAACACAAAAAATATATTTTTTTCCAATTTCCAGCAAATGGGTGTTCCCAGGGGCATTTTAAGTCTGAAACTGATTAATTCACTTGCGTTCTAAGCAGTATGGGTACAATGGGCGTTAATAGGTTAACTGATATATAGATACGGCTAGATTTTTTTCAAATTTGAAAGTTGTTTTTACATGAATGGTAGATCTTTTTTCTTTACTGGCACCCCTGTTTTGAAGTGATGCTGCCAATGATCGAACTTTGGGCCGTTTGTGGCACGGGTTAGAGTTGTTCAATCGGGTGGAAATTTTTAGGGAACTCTTTTTTTTATCACATACAACCATTTCAGGGGGTAAGACCTAGACATTTCCGATTTCGCAAAATAAGGGCCACTCTAATGTACATACATACATATATAGATAATTAAAATTAAACAATGAAACATAAATAGTTTAAATTTGTAAATATGTGGCGAGACTATAGTTATGAAATGCCCATATGTATATTAACTACATTATTGATAGCACACGGACGTAGTCGGGGAAAAACTGGAAATTAAATTGATTGCGGTTAATTGGTTTCTTGACCCTTTTTTTAAGAGCTCGGAATCATGCTATTGAGATAAAACCCTACCGTGCAGATATCAATACTTTTGCATGGAAGTTGTATCGGAGAAAAAAATCGATACCTGCTTCATTAACTGGTTAGTTTATGGCTCAACGGGTAATCCATTAGCGCTGGGGGCATTGTGGTTACGTTGCTCTGTTATTTCTATCCGAAATTCATTGAGGTCGCATGATGGGATGTCATTGTCGTTATTAGCGATTTGAGGTTCGGGATCTTCACAGAGCTAAAATGATCACCTATAAGAGATCGCCGTCTAAAAAAGCATGGTGGCCAAGAAGATCAAGAGGGGGCCAGATTGAAGAAATTTTCTCTAGGAAATCTTCTTAATTTCATTTAAATTTTTGAAATTTATTGAAAAGGAAAATGGCAGAAAACAAGGATATAACTTTCTGTTTATTAATTTTTATAGAATTTCGTCAAAAAATATGTAATTGTAAGAAGAAATCAACTTGTTCTTATGTTAAAAATCATATAAAGTAAGTTAAGCAGGAGATCCTCTCATTTTTTATTAGCATCTCATTGAGTTTATGGCATGACAGTGACTGTAGGGTTCATCTAATTTGTGAATATTCTAGGTACTTTATGCTGTTTTTTAGTTTAATATTACGGATATTATTCCTCTAATTTTTACGCTTTCAAAACGAAAATTTTTGATTTACTTATTTATTATTATTATTTTTGGCCTTATATTTATGAATCGTCTGTATAATTTATAGAGCTTGAGCCCAGGTTTGTATTGGGGAATAATATGAGAAACAACAATTTTTCAAAGTGGTAGAAGTGATAGCTGCTATTTCGGAGATCATCACATCTCCTCATCAGACTTCTTTCTTTCTAGACTTTACCTGACTTTGAACCATGGTACACGGAGTTGCTAGGCGAGCACGCAACCACTCAGCCACGCTAACCGTGTGAAAATTGCTTATTTATTGTTCGAGAAGTTTTCAATAAATAAAGTTATAATTGTTTTTTAACATAAAAAACTTTACTCTTGTGCATTTGTATTAAAGTTGACAGTTGTGCAATGAAAGTCCTATAGTTATAAGTCCCAAATAACATTGGAAATCATGCGTTTTAGAATTATTATTATTATTAGTATAATATGGAAAGCCTGATATTATATAATAATATTCTTAAAAAACTACTTGAACTTATTATACATAATTATAAGTAAAACCTGTATTATTAAACAAAAATTTAACTTTTTAAAAACGGTGTGATATATGTTTTCAGAATATAATGTATGTTTTTAAAATTATTTAGGTGTCAATAATTGCAAATTGATAAAATCATCGGCTTATTAAAATTAAGAGGAGATTTCATTGAAAATCAATATTTATCTTAGTTTTACAAGTTATCAACCAGATTTTATTAAAAAAGTTTTCATCTCAACTCCATGGGTCGTGTTTTTAATCATATTAAGAGTTTTCTATCGTAGTTTTATAGGCTATCTACTAGATTTTATTGAAAAGGATTTCATCTTATTTCCACTGGTCAACTTCTTATTTACATTCAAAAGCTTGCATCTTAGTTCTACATATTATCTTTTCGATTTTAGTCAAAAGACATATTCAGTCATAATAGAAGGAGGTTCTTATTGAAAATAAAAACAATAGAGAAATCTCCTAAATTTCAGTTATAAAACTTTCGCATATAAAGTTTCTATATAATTTACAATTATAAATTAAAATTGAGACGATGTATACTCGAAAGAGAAAAATTTCAAATTTAAACTCTTTTAATGAAAAAGACGGATCTAGCAAGTTAAATTCATGTCATTTAACAGTTAATACAACATTTATTGTTCAAACAACGGCAGTTTCACTTTCGATGCACACATTTGTAGAGAAAAGGCCACAACCCAAAATAGATTGTACCAATATACATACATACATACATACATACATACATACATACATACATACATAGATCTACATATATGCTACTACTTAAGCTAACAAATATGTTAAATGTATTTATGAGTGTGGGTTATGTATTCATATCGTCTGCGTACAGCGACTGCGTAACCAACTCGATCTCGTTTTATTCGGCACCGCCTTAACGCAACAGCATCAGTCACATAACACACACACACACACAACGGTATCTACATTCGAAGGCGAAGCATCATCGTCATCATCGTCATCATCATCATGCAACAGTCACGCCGCCAACAATCATTCAACCATTCGACCAACTTTCACTCTCATCGAATCAGTTTTCGATTTCATTTCACTGTACAAAGTCATTCATGTGATGCTTTTGCTTTAGCGTTACGCTGATTGTTGTTGTTGTGATTCTGTTATTGAACGTGAATGTGTTTGATGTACATCTATACTAAATCCATATATGTATCTAGATAAGTGTGTGGAGTTTTGAGCAGATCTACGCTTACGTCTTTTATAGATCCTCCTTAATTATTTTCGTCAAAATGTAATCTTGTTACATGGCTTTGAAAAAAAAGTTCAAAAACAAGAAATATAAGACAAGCCAAGTTATTGTGTTGCATAAGCTCAGGTGTCTGAACAGTGGTACGAAAATATTAATTAATTTAGGCTCAATGGAATAGACAATCTACGGTGGAATTCCATATTTCACGTCCATCTCTTTCAGTCTACTGGTTTTAAATTCTACTAAGAAAATCATCATTTAGTTTGGGTTGGAGAGTATAACAACGATAGCATTCCTTGGAACGCGATTGAGCTAACTTGTGGTACATTTATCGCTAGAAAATTTCTCTACAACAAAACAACAAACTATGATTGGCTTTTATTGACTCTTAATATCATACCATTTTTTTAATTTTTTTTTTTATAAATTTGTTTTATGATACTTCTTTACCTTATTTTATATGCAAAACGTAAATAGCATTTTAAAGTTTAATATTTTTGCGTTAACAATGTATTTTTCTATATTAATGAAAGTTATAAAGGCTTCGGTAAGACCGAAGATAGAATTTCTTAACTTGTTTGAAATAACTTTTATATTATTTGCATCTCCATCCGATGGATTCTGCCTTTTTATTTATTGTGCCTATTCAGATTTTTTTCAAAAAGTTCTGCCGATAACTACTTCGGCAAAAATACAATTTCTTTGTGAGCGAAAGTTTTTAGTCTGCCAATGTACAATCGCAGCGCTGGTAATTTCTAGAAAATAATAAACAAAGCTCGGCCCAAACCCTTCAAGGTTGTAAGGCTATTAGCATATTGGTGAGAAACTTGAAACTATTTACCAAAAGCTATAATTAACAAGCAACTGCTGTGAATGCAGGTAGATGGTGTTAAATGCTGCCTCTTTTTTTTTTTTTTTTTTTTTGAAATTATTCAACACGCTGTTGCATACCACCGCCATAATTGGATCGTATGTGATATGTGAATATCTTTTCGTGATTGTGGCGTTGACGTCTGAGCATCCGAACAAAGTGAGTGACATCTGTATTCGTACACAGATATCTTGTCATATGTGTGTGTGTGTGTATGTGTGTGTGTGTAAATGAAAAAGTGCATATTTTCCCTTCTGCATAATATGAAATGTCCATAGCTAATTTTTTAACGTTTTACTTTTCTTCTCGATTTGTTTGGTTTTTTTGTTTGAATCTTTTGCTTTTTTTTTTTTTTTTGTTTTTGTTCGTGCATTGCGGCTGCAGCTATTTGAAATAAATGGTCATTCACATTTTTCTTTCAGTTATCTTGCATGCATTCAGCCGTTTGTTGTTTTTTTTAAGTCTTTTCTCGCTTTGTCTTTATGTGCACATTTGACGACAAACTAATTATTGTGGCAATAGTCACATTTGCTTTTGTCATTGCCACTGCCATTGCCACTGCCACTGTAAGTAATGTACAGCTACCGCAATCTTCTCTTCTCTGTTGTGGCAAATTGATAAATTGACAGTGGTTTTTAAGTTTTCCTTTAATAACTTTCCCTTCGACAGTTTTTAAACAATTTTTTCCCCCCGTTAGCTGTCCGTTGTCTCAGCATAAAAAAGAAATAATTGAAAGTATTGTTTTTATCTTGAAGCTTAAAGCAAAAAAATACGAAAGGTCTAACTCGATGAAACATCCTAATTAAAATATGAAAATTTGTTTTTAATGCATACAGTTTGTTGCCAAAATAACTTTTATAATCAGTGATGCCTATTTTTAGATTTGTGTTTTTATTTACCTTGGAAATAGCTAGATATCATGTCGCAGGGGATAAAATTGTCGAATTTTTTTGTTGAAAAATTACACCCGCCAAGGGATAGTCTAAGCATTTTTAAAGTAAAACTTGTAAGGACACCTGACAGATGGTTCCATTGTACGCCACAGTTTATAACCTTTCCACTTTGAAATAGTCAGACGGATGTGGAATAAATTTTGAACATAAATATCATGAAACCCTGACCAGGATATAAGATATTTTCTATAGCACGTTCCACATAATTAAAAAGTTAAGTTCGATAAAATGAGCAAGGGTGGCCAACTGATTAACCCTTTGTCTACCAAAAAAAAAAAACTAGCATTACTTAGCGTTCGCCCCATTGCACTTTAATGTAATACGTAGCCAGTTGTTTCTTTTTTTTTAATTCATATAGTGTGTATATATTTTTATATATTTATTGGAAGCCTTTTTTATATCATATTGTTTTCGTGTCGCAATTTTCCGCACCTCGCATATACCATATGGTTTCTTTTTTCAAAGAGATCCACGTGATTTTCCAGTACTTAGTTTCGGTTATTCACAATCTTCCTATTATTCTATTAGACGAACCTGTCACAATGAAAGAATTCATAACACTTACATCACTCCTATTGCAGAAAACTATCAAAGGTCGCCTTCATGTTCACCTTTTCACGCTGTATGTCCTTTTTATTTGCTCCATATCTTTTATTTTATTGCACTCTAAAATATTTCTGGTTTCTTTTTGATTTAATTGTCGCTTTTCTTTTCATTATCTAGCTTACTATGTGATATCACAATTGATCCTCTTTTTGGGCAGTGCCAAGTCATAATTCGATCGCTGAAATCCAAATGTCGTGGGAAACATTACGCAGTTCTTAACATTTGTAAATCAAATGTTGTTGTTGTTGTTGTTGTAGCGGCTAGTCGCGCCCCGTAAAGAGCGGATTCACCCATGGTCGTTGTCGTCAAACTCATCTAGGGGGAGGCCCAGGAAACGTGCAGTTTCGACAGGGTTGGACCAGAGGGAGAGGGGGGTTAGATGAGTGGGTTTGAGAGGGCATGTGAATAGGTGGTTGGTGTCGTGCGGAGAATCTCCACATGCCGGACATGTGTTGGGTATGTCGGGGTTGATTCTGGATAAGTAGGAGTTGAGCCTGCTACAGTATCCAGATCGTAGTTGTGCCAGAGTGACGCGGGACTCGCGGGGCAGCAGGGACTCCTCATCTGCTACAGGTGGTGGTTGGGCTCCGATGACTGCATTTACCTGGCGGGAGTCAATGATGTTCGTGACTGTGTCTCTGTGGATGTTGCTTAGGACCCGCCGGTACGCCTCCGGATCCAGCGGTTGTGTGATGAGTGGCTGGATCTCGTCCTTTAGTTCTAGTAGATGTCTTCTAATGTGCCTGGGGGGCAGTTCCACTGCAAGCAGGTGCCCGTTTGGATGCGCCGAGCGGTGACATCCAGCAAGGAACTGCTTGCTGAGCATGAGGTTGTGCTCCTTAACTCGGAGCACATTGACCTCTTGGTGGAGATGCTCCTCAGGCGACATCAGAAGACATCCCGTCACCGTGCGGAGTGCGGCGTTCTGGCAGGTCTGCAGCTTCGTCCATTGTGTCCTGCTGGTTCCCGGCGACCAAACTGGCGCAGCATAGTTTATTACCGGCCGGCCAATCGCCTTGTATGTTGCCAACAACGTTTCTTTGTCTTTGCCCCAAGAGCTGCCGGCGAGCGACTTGAGGACATTGTTGCGGCTCTGTACTCTATTGGCGATTGCGGTAGTGTGCGCGGAGAAGGAGAGCAGGCTGTCGAAAGTCACCCCCAGAATCTTCGGGTGGTTAACCGTCGGAATGGGGGTGCCATCGATGTGGATGTTAAGATCCAGCCTGACCTCCTTCGTCCAGGTGGTAAAAAGGGTCGCCGAGGACTTGGCAGGGGACAGCGCCAGGTTTCTGCTAGTGAAAAAGTGGGCAAGATCCGAGAGATATCCGTTCACTTTCAAACACAGATCATCAATTGCATTGCCGGTTGCCATTATCGAGCAATCATCAGCATAGGAGACAATCGTGACTCCCTCTGGCGGTTGAGGGAGCTTGGAGATGTAGTGATTAAACATAAATGGGGACAGGACGCCACCCTGCGGTACCCCTTGTTTAATCCTCCTTGGTTTCGATGTTGTATCTCTAAACCATACCGATGATTGACGACCACACAGGTAATTCGCGGTCCACCGTTTCAGTCCCTGCGGGAGAGTTGATGATTCCACGTCAGCTAGTAGCGTGGAGTGGCTAACTGTGTCGAAAGCTTTCGACAGGTCCAACGCTACTAGGACGGTTCTATCGCAGGGGCGGTTTTGGTAAAGACCACAGTTCACCTGCGTGTTTATGACATTAAGTGCTGTTGTTGTGCTGTGCACTTTCCGGAAGCCATGTTGATGCTTAGCTGACCCAAGGTGGTATGTATAGTACGGGAGGAGTAGGGCCTCAAGTGTCTTTACCACAGGTGAAAGCAGGGAAATCGGCCGATAGGAATCACCCTTGTCGGCCGGTTTCCCTGGTTTCAGTAGTGGGACCACCCTCCCAACCTTCCAGATGTCTGGAATGATGAGGGTGGCCATAGACAAATTGAGGATCCCGGTGAGGAACTCAACTCCCGCGGGGCCTAAATTTTTCAGCATCAACACGCTTGGCCCGTCAGGGCCAATGGCCTTGGAGGCTTTCGCCTTCCCGATGACCTCCTTTACCTCGCCCCAAGTGAAGGTAAGAGGCGCGCTGTTGTTCGGTAATTTGCGCAGCCTCCTGGTCACCTTCCGCTTGGTCCTATCCCCCGAAGGATGCAGTATAAACTGTCGGCTAAAATCGCTCGCGCATCTCTTCGGGTCCGACGAGGCACGATCCCCGAATGAAATTTCCACTCGGTCGTCGTGCTTCGTCGGGTTGGATAAGGACTTCACGGTAGACCAAAGCTTACCAACACCCGTGACCAGATTGCAGGACTTCAGATGCTCCTCCCACTTGTTCCGCGTGAGTTGGTCCACCAGCCTCCGAATCTCCACGTTTAAATCCTGAATGTCAGGATTACGGGGATCGGAGCGGCGAAGGTGGTCGCGTTCGTTCGCTAGAGCGGCCGCTTCAGCCGGGAAGTTGGGACGGATCTCAGGGATCCTCCCTGCCGGAATGAAGCGGGCCGCAGCTGACGCAACCACCTTGTGGAACTTATGTTCGCCTTTTCGAACGTCGGTGGGAGCGGGAAGAGACCTGAAGGCATTTTCGGTGAACTCCGCGAACCTGACCCAGTCAGCCTTTTTAAAGTTGATATAGGTCCGATGGTCCGCGGAGACAAAGTCAGCAGGTCTGTCAATCGAGATGATTATAGGTAGGTGGTCTGATGCAAGCGATAGCATAGGTCGCCACGTTATGCTATTTATCAGACCTGCGCTAGCTATAGTTAGGTCAGGCGAGCTGCTGCAACTACCCATAATCCTGGTGGGGGCATCATCATTCATCGTGCAGAATGTCGAATCGTCTATCTGCTCTGCCAAATCATTTCCCCTACGATCAGCTGGTAGGCTTGAATGCCAGAGATCGTGGTGCGCATTAAAGTCACCTACTACCAATCGGTTTTCACCTCTGAGGAGCGCACCTATGTCAGGGTGATATCCTGCCGGGCAGCAGGTGACAGGGGGTATATAAATATTAAATATTTCGAGCTCGACATCGCCTGACCGGACAGCTATTCCTTGACATTCTAAGGTAGTGTCCCTGCGGTCGATGTCTTCTTCAATAAGACGATACTGCACTGTGTGATGGGTGATGAATGCTAAGCCACCACCATTACCTCGCTCGCGATCCTTACGATGCACATTGTAGCCGTTGCAACTCAACAGAGTTGAGTTGCTGTGCAGTTTCGTTTCTTGGATCGCAGCTATTGACAGATTATGCCGACTCATAAAGTCGGTTATCTCCTCAATCTTGCCCTGCAGCCCATTGCAGTTCAGCTGAAGGAGTCTCGTTTGCCTCGGTAGAGTCGTCGCGGAGAGGGGTGTGAGGGAAGGGTGATGTTGCCCACCTGGACCCTGCTGCACATGCAATGGCACGTTGGGCTGCCTTATGGTGTTGTTTGGCAGCGCCGCCACTGGCGCGTGCGGTTGCGAGGCTCTACAACAGGGAGCCAGGTAGTCACCCGACCATGCACGTGTGGTGCGCAGGCCAGAACACACTCGAAAGTGACACCAGCCGTGGCACGAATTGCACCTGACTGATGCCGCATTCCGGTATATCCTAGCCTGACACACGGAACAGACTGTGTGGGGTACCAGGAGCTGCTGGCTATTCCCCACACGGGGGGCGGAGCTGGGTTGGGGGGGGGGGGGGGGGGGGGGTGGGGGAGCGCCCATGTTGTTGTGTGCTCCTGCGAACCGTAGAGGTTCTGCCGGTGCTAGGCACCGGTGCACTAGGTGCAACTAGGGGAGCCGTAGAGGCTATGGGCGCCATAGGGCGCGAACAACATGGGGCCACATAGTTTGTGGACCACTCCTTGTGGGTCTTAAGGCCTGAGCAGACCTTAAGATGGCTCCATCCGTCGCACGAATTACACCTTACCGAAGTGGAGTTCGGATGGAGCTTTTTCTGGCAAACGCAGCAAAAATAGGTTTCTGGACCAGGGTTTGACTCGATGCCAGCCCAGACCAGAAGGAGGTGAAGCAACCCTGCTGCAAGGAGTTGCTCCAGGAGAGACAGACAACTTATGGGGTAGGCCGATCTAAACAGGATTAGATCGCCGAAACAACAGTCCTTGGCCGGGTGAAACCCGGGTCATTCCGGTACGTAGAACCGACTGTCGTGGGAATGTAATGTAATGTAATTGTAAATCAAATCGGGAAGTTCGGTGTGTTTTTTCTGAATGTTCCTACTATATTCAGTTATTTCGATTGTATTTAATTTGCAAGTGAACATGAAGTAAAATCAGTGTTATCTATCTCATTTGTTTCACCTTTTCTCTTCATTGATTTTTTCAATTACTGCTCCACCTGTTCCATCGTAAATATCTAACTTCTAAGCATATGATGTGGCGCTGTCACAAATTGTCCAAAACTTGATGCCATACCTTTCTGCATTTGATTGGACTGTACCAACGAAATGGACAGCTTCCTCTAAAAACTTATACCCTGTGTCATACTGCTGCCCGGTATAAATCCGTCTTCTCATCAAATCGCATAACATTTATCTGATTTTTTGTCACTTTTAGACCACGTTAAGTATTAGAAGTCCAATAAATTTTTCAAAACCCATTGCATTCAATTTGTTTCCAAGTATTTCCAAAAACAGCACTTCCTTGAGTTATTTGCCCATTTGGTAATAATCTCCAAAAACGGTATTCTAAAATAAATAAGAAACGCAGAAGATACCCTGAATGTGAAAGAGAACGCTAACAATTGCTTGCTGTATCTTGAAACAGACATTGGTCGGACCCGATTAATAGTTCTCTCTAGAAAATTTTCTATTCGACCCGGCTGGGTTAAAAAGTTAAAAAAATAAATTTAACATTAAAACAGCGGTATGAAGGAAAGAAGTGCATACGAAAATATTTTGAACAGGGTTGCCATTTGTTCACTTGCTCTATTGTAACTGTTTTCTTTTATGAAATTTTGTGTTTTCATGAGTTTCTCAAAATTTTTGTTTCTTTGTGTTTTGTTTTTCAAACCAAGTGCTTTCTGATCGAGTTAGATACTTGGTGATTTTGCACAGGAAGCTCTCCTGCACAGGAAGCTCTCCTACGAGCCAACTATTGGGGAAAACGTGGATAATGCATCGGTTGCTGTATAATATTGCCGGGATGATTATGGGAAGAGATGGGACATCTCTTTAAGAAATCATAATCAGGTCAATAATATTTAACGATGTGATTGTCTGGTGAAACTCAAAGAACAAGATATAAGCAGCTAGAGCGGATCATGCTTATTGGAATAAGTGGGGCGCTTCGGATCACCCACACTCTTTCACTCAACGTTATGCTAAATGTGGTGTATGTGGACATTGCCAGCAAGGTTGCTGCAGCTCGTGCTCTATCTCGATAAAAAATCAATGGCTATAGCTCAACCCGGAATACGGGAACATTGAAATTGTTGCCAGCTTCGACTGATCGCTTCCTGCCATTTTTAGCTCTAAATGGATCCTTCTTCACTCACATCCCGCTAATAAAGGAACGAAAGAGGAGCGGTTTTTGGGCCCAGCGGCTGGTGAGATTCTTCATGGACGTGTCGAACCTGGACCGAAAATTTGGAGGGTGTCTTCTGCAAGGAGATCTGCCTCAGCCAAAAATTTTGGCTTCCGCACTACTGTAGTGTATTTCAAGCGCAGATAGCTGCAATATAGAAAGCAGCCGGTTGGCTACTCACCAACGTAATGCCCTTTAGATGGGCCAACAACTTCTCTGTTAGACAGGCAAGGTGCTATCAAAGTCTGAGGGTCTTTAAAGGTGAGGTTAAAACTGGCCGGAGAGTGCCTGACTTCTCTCCCACTTTCATATCAGACTTTTTTGCTTTCCGGGACTTAGCACGATTGCAGGAAACTGCATGGCTGATGTGTTCGCTCGGCAGTGCCCCTAGGAGCTATTACCCCAAGCAAGGAGAGAGCCGGATCTTTTTTGGCCGCCTACGGGCTTCTTGTTGACAAATGGGCCCTATGTGGGCTCAGCGAGTCCTTGGGAAATACAGCGACATACAGAATTGCAAATACCCTCTGGTCAGTGGTAAACCGTAGGATTTCGAACGAGCTCAGGGCGCTAACAAAGCGACAACTTTCAATTCTCGTAGGTGTTCTGACCGGACATTGTCCGCTAGGTGTACCTGCGTTTGGACTGAATATTGTATCTGACCATCTTTGCCGCAGCTGTATAGCGGATGACGATATGGAATCATCTCTTCATTTCCTACTGAGCTGCCCTGCCTATGCGAGGCTGAGGTTTAATTACTCGTACCTAGGCCCTTGTTTCACTAAGACATCAGAAAAGCTTTAAAAGATTGAAATAAACATAAGTGGCATCACAATGAACTCCTGTGCGCGCTTCATTCGGTTGGTCCTGAATTGAAATTCTGGCCGGGATAAGTAACATCAAAAATTATACAAAACATTTTTTCTAATACCGGTCGTCCCTCGCCGGCAATGGCAAATCTCCAAGCGTATTTCAGCCATGAAAAAACTTCTCTTAAAAATTATTTGCCACATTGAGCACTTATTTACAATAATCTATTTATAACTTGTTATGAAAAGGAAAACAAAATTATTAATACTCATTGGAAAAGGTATCTATTGTTTGCGTATTCTTGTTTCTCTTAAACCTTATTTCTCATATACCTACACACATACGTACGTATGTATGTTTGCAAGCTGTCTGTGATATTAAAAACTACCACGCCTAATGTGCAGAGTGCGAGAAAATGTGAAACCACCACGTTATGAATTAAGAAAAATTCACCACACTTAGCTAAGCACACTGCATTTATACGCCTAAAAGCATGCCTCAATCTTGATCAATTTAGAGTCGTACTAAAGTTTCGGTTTGTGTTAGCATTAAAAGTGCAACACTGTAAGCTTGAATTGGGTTTGTCAAGTGGCATTTCTTCACTATGATCCAGCTAAAAATTTGATGAGAATCAAATACAAACATATCTACTTATTTATAAAGTTTAGCACATGAAAGGCTTTACATAGTCTTTTTTATAAGTTTTCTTAGAATTTGGCAGCTTCAGTTAAACTTTTTCGAATACATATCGAATGAAGAGTTACATTTTTATAACAATCGACTAAGCTAAAATGATTTCGATGTTTAATATAAAAACTTGATTTGGTTTTGTTTTGAATATGTGATTCTTAATTAATTAATTGGGTTAATATATTTGCTAGGGCTAGCAGTGAGCTAAATACGGACCATAAATACACACTTGCAATATATTTAAAACAAATAAGGAAGAGTTTAAGTTCGGGGAGCCTTAGCTTTAAATAACCGGCGCATATTTTTATTACAAATAAGCAGTATTTGTTTTATGAAATAAAACCATGTATTATGTATAATAATCTTCATTTTGAAAAGTTAAACGACTATTATTTATTATATACAAAAAATTAAAGGAAATTAAAATAATTACACAATTTTTTTTTTAAATTTTTTTTTTGTACGTATTTCTCTCCATAACTAAATTCTTCGTATCAAATAAAAGCAAATTTGTTATATGAAAAGCGGGGTATGTTGTTTGTCTGTATTCTATAATTTTCGAAATAACATATGTGTACAGAATTAAAATCCCTAGAGTGAATCCAATTTGGTTAAGTTTTATAAAGTAGTTTCGGCGATATACCTCATACCCTCTAAAAGTAGCAGAGGCAAACTCAATTTACAAATTTTGTTGTGTTTTTACTTTCTCTCTTTTATTAACTGCTTCATATCAACTTCGAGCGAATTTTTTTTTTGTTTTTTAGAACGATACCCCGCGTTATTCTTGGTTTAAACTTTTTCCTATCCTATTTGATCGGTATTTGGTGATTTTTATTTTTGCCATCATATAAAGTAAAGTTTATTATTGCTGTTGTTTCTATAATTGTCATCGCCAAAAAATGTGCACTTGTAATTATTATGATCGAAATATTTTAAATCGACGAATAATGCCTATTTTTGATCAAAAATATAAACTTCACAAAATATCGATTAAATTTGACCATGCCCTTTTTCCGAAATTTGAATTTTCTCTCATTTCGGCCCTATAGTTAAATTCTACCTGCAAATTGGCTGTACGATTTAATAAAATACCGAATATTTTGATATTTTGCCAATTACCGTTATTTTTCCGATTTCCATAATATATAATTAAGCTTTCTGAAGTAAAATGCATCATTTATTGAATAAACCCAGATAGATACGAATATGTTGTGATCTTTTTTTTTGCATTAAATTTGCTAGTCGATTAATGATAATTATTTTTAAAATCTTTCATGAAATATTCTATATTATTAAATTTACGGTGACTCAACCAACTGTCGAAGTGGGGATTTTTTACGATATTTACAATGTTTTTCACGCTAACTGGTCTTTTTTTTAATTTTTTATAAAACTTTTCGTAACAGAAAGCATTCAAATCAATTTCAAAAAAGTTATAAAAATTCAAAAAATGTTCAAATTTTTCAATTAGATTTTTTTAAGCTATGCATTTTTCTGCCACATTTAATTTTTGCTTAGCAACGTGCAGATCTGAAGTGGCTGAAAATTTCGGTTGATTTTTGACAATTTTTGTTTGTTTAATTTTTGGTCATAGGTAAATTTTACCATATAGCGATTGGATTTTACAGTAAATAATTCCCTATAGTTTTTGTATTTTTTTGTGCTGGCAGTTTTATATATCATCTGTTATACAAAATGCATGCGTCAAATGAAAAAAAATATTTAAAATAAAAATTTCAAAAAGTTTTCTAAAATTAACCGAAATTTTTAGCCACCTGTTAAGTGTGTAAATATCAATATTAGTAATACATCCCTGTATTTAATAACTGGGCAGCACTGTCAATAAAAAGCGATTTAAATTTTCTGATCAGGATGTGGTCCTCCGAATACCTACGACTAAAAAGGAATTTAATTCCAATAGAGTGCTGAGGCTAATGACTGCGGAAAAAGTTAGATTATATTGCAGTTTTTCAACGATTCTGTGATTTTGAGAGAGTCGTATTATATCTTACTATACTTACATATATATCTTACCATCTTACTTAATTAATTGGCTCTGCATCCACCTGAACTTTTTTGGCCAAACTCAACATATCGCGACAACTGTTAATTTTTTTTCTATTTACCAAGTGATGAAGTATTTTACCCAATTCATCAGCTACATTAACTAGCCTGCCTATTAATCATTTGTAGAATCTTTCAATCGAGTATTGTAACTCCCCCACATTATATTAACGGTTACCAGACTTAGTTGGAAATTTTAGAAATGTGATAAGTTTGTAAAAATGTTGTAGCCGCGGAGCGAATGAGGAGAAACGTTGTATTTTTTTTGGCTGTCAGACAACTACAACCGTATAAAGTAATGAAAGGGACTTAACTTGTCGATACCCTGAGGCTTTGCCAGTTCCTTTCGAGAGGCGACCGCTATAAGAAAGACACGTTTCTATAATTTTTTGATATTACTTGTTACACACTGGGCCGAGATAGATATAGGATATATGAATATACCAAAATTCTTAGAACTTGCATCCACCCGCCCATCCGTCAATGCAACGGATAAGTCGAGTACAGCTACATCAATAAAACTTTGTACACACATTGCCCTGGATCCAAGGTACTTTGGTGATGCAAATGGGCGAAATTAGCTGACGCGTAACGTGTGTTTTGTGAACATCGAAAGAATGCGATATTTCAGTAAACAGTACAGATGATTTGTTCAAATTTGATATATAGAATTGGGTTTAGGATAGGAATGAGTGTGTAATTTTTTTCACAATGAACGAGGGACCACCTACTTTAGAAGAAAAACTACCAAATTTTGTACACCAATTGCATTTTAAGTCAGTAAACAAACTTTCGAAAATTACAAAAACCCGATAATTTTCAAAAATAAGAAAAGCGAAATTTGAGTAACTTTGAAGAAATGAAAAACTTAATAGTCATGGCCCTACCGAGTTTAGAGCAAATAGAGTATATCTCAACAACTACGTCACCAATCACACATTTCAAGTCAGTCCAATTCTCATATGACGGTAATTCACAACCAATCAAAATAATCAATATTTTACTAAATTATATCACAAATCCTTTCAAAACAGGTAAAAATAGAAGAATGAGGAAGAAGTACTTAAAAAATCTAAATTTTGCAAAACGGGTGTGGTACATTAAAATTATACTAATTTCTTTTTGTTTTCACCTACATTTCCTATCCTACGTTGGGCCCGGACACCACATGAACCTTCGGCAAAAATTAAAAAAATGATCAAATTAATTTTTATATATAAAATTACTTTTCATTGCATACAATAAGTAAGGCCTATTTGCGCTGTGTATCTACTTAAAATTCGGAAAAACTTAGACTCTTCCTTACTTATTGTAATATACAATAACCTAATATAAGAAAACCTAATTATATAGATACAGATTTTATATTTTTTGAACTCACTTTTACTTATAAAAATCGTCATAACTACTTAAAAAGTTGCTAACGCAAAAATATGCACACATGCAGTTGTATAAATAGATAATATGAGCAATAAAAGCGCACAGAATTGCCTGACCACAAATCACTTTCCAATCATTATATGCCTCGCTTAAGTTATTGGAATTTAATTATTTGCTACATACTTTATTACTCACATCATTCATCTTCACATCAGAAGTGATTTTCATACCAAACGAGCATTGAAAGCTCATGAATAATTGGAAAAGGAAAATTTTAAAATAAATATAAAAAAAAGCACTGCACGCACGCTAAGATACAATAACAAAAGCAAATCAGGCATAGGGTGATCCAAGTAAGTTCGCACTAAACCAAAACATTCGAATTTGTCGGAAATCAGACTTTTTTGAATAAAGTCGAAAGTCTTCAAGTTTGGTTAAAGAACTCGCACCGATTACCCGCACCGATGATTTTGAATTTTTCGAAAATCAGAATTTTTGAATCAGAATTCTCCACCGAATTTTTTCGACATCAGACTTTTCTGAACAAAGTCGAAAGTCTTTTACCTTGGTTTAATGAATACGGAACATTCTCGTAAAGTGATCTTTTCATCTTTATTTTATTAGATAATAATTTTTTTAGAATTGCCAATCAATCAAAATAAGTTGTTTGAAGAAATTAAAAAAAACTCTTTACAAAAGAATTCTAGCAGTAAAGTGATCCAAAGACAAGATAATGCCCTTCAAACATCGACTCACATGCTGTTCCAAATTGTCTAGCCTTTCCCTCACGGAAGTCAATGAAATGTTGGACTTTGAGAAGCCAGATGACGAACAAATAAGACAATAATCGGTAAGTCAAAGTATGACATTTAATTGCTGTAGAAGTGAGCCGTTTCAGAAACTTTCATGGACAGTAATTTTCTGCACGTCCTTCTTGTCGCTCATTTTCTAAACCGAAGTATTCTATGCAACATAGTTGGAAGTATGACGCGTTCGATTTCCTCGCGAAAGGGTCAAGTTTGTAAATTCATAAAGTTGGCAAATCTGTTCAATTTCAAACGAATCTTGTAATATTTTAAATAATCTCTATTATGAATTTTCTTCGTGTTTTTATTTTTTTAAATAAATAACGAAGTTTGATAAATCAACAGATGATCTGAGAAAAATTATTTTTGCCAACTTTGATGGCTGTTTATGATGACCATTTCGAATTTTTCAAGCTTTTTCGGATATCATTATAGATTTTATTCTCATATAGTTTCCATTCAAACTCACAAACAAACTCGCTTGCTTGTCGCGACATTCAAAATTAGTTAGATGATGAATGAAAATCTATTCTTTATTTAAAAACAAACAAATTGTGAATACAATTTTATTTTCATTTGAATAGCTAGCTTTTAACCCCGGCTTCCCTCGCATGGCATTCGGCTTAACGTCATGGATTCGAATGTAACGGAAAAGAAAATAAATAATTTCCGTAATGGTAATAAATTTTAATTCAATTTTAGTTTAGGCTTGTATTTTTTTGACTAGCTAAAATAAAATCTACCCCCACTTCACAATTTTCGATTATGGTTAGCTATTGAAAGTCATGCCATATACATATTTCCTTCAATATAAATATAATATAATAAAATATAATTTTTTTTTTTTACTTTTTGAAGTAGGTGGCAACCCTTTCCGAGGTATTTTCAAAATAAAGCTTTCTTAATTCTCCTTCTGATATGATCCAGATTTTTATATTAGATTAAACTTATTATAATTTTAATTAATTTTTAAAACCCTCTCTATAAAGATTTTTGTAACCTAGTGTGAACATATTTGTTTTAGTTTGACATTCATATTGTAAAATTTCTATTAAATTAACTAAATTCAGCTTTGAGCAGATGGCAATCTTCTGGAAATTAAGATTGATTACACTAATAATGCAAATACAATACAATACAATACAATTAATACTGGCATATTTAAGTCAGCTTACAAATAGTATTAGATTAAATGAGTGGCAACACTCCTTATTTTCATAATTAAGTTTTTTTAGGCCTATATTCTTGGAATGTTATTACGTGATAATTCCTTTTACGGAATAATTTAAATTAATGTACTCTTTTAAGCAGGTGGCAACCCTCTCTAAAAATATACTTTTCAAAAGGAAGCTTTCTTAAAAATTTGAATATTTGACTTAACTCTTTATAACTTTTCGTACATTTTTAAACAGGTGGCAACCCTTTCCAAAGTTATTTTTGAAGTTAAGCATTTTTAACATATGCGCTAAACTGCATATTGTAAAATGTCGTTTATTTTTTATATAACTTAATTTGCCTATAAGCAGGTGGCAACCTTCTTTAAACGTACTTGGAAAATGTAGCTTTATTGAGGCTTGCCGTTTTTCCTCAGTTTTTGTTTTATTTTAGTTTTTTTTATTCGTTTTTTAAACATGTGGCAACCCTATCCAAAATAATATAGGAAATTAAGGTTTCTTAAAACATTTATTTTGACACTCATATTGTAAAATTTTCTTGTATCTTTTTAAATTAATTTAATTTGCATTTAAATAGGTGGCAACCTTCTTTCAAATCATGGTCCGGACGTTCTGCGCGGTCATAATGAAATAGCGTTTCATCTTTATATCTAACATAATTCACACAAAACGCCCATCTATGGTACATAAACAAAAACGTACTGTGTTTCATAGGTCTAATGTTTAATGTCTAACTTTGTTACAACTTTGAACTTTTTAAACTTTAAAAAATCTTCTGCTGTTTTTTTTACTGAAATGGCTTATTAAATCAATTGTGCAATACCAACACCGCTGAACTTTTTCTAATCCACTCCGATAAGGAATGCTATTTTTTCGCATAGTAGGTACTCTTAATAAAACCAACATCAACACCCTTTAAAAACAATGCAAGTGAAAGATAAAATAATAGAAAAAGAAAAAACGTAAAATAAAAGAAGAAATTAAGAGGTAAATGCTAAACACATTAATTGGAAAACAATTAGATTAAAACGTGCAGACAATTAGAGAAAAATAAATGCATCCCATTTAGTTGAATAAATGTACAGATCCGCCGATTCGCCGATTCACCGACTACGAAGTCTTTTATAAAAACTAAAGTATTCGTTTGTGTTGTTGTATCTCTGTGTTGCTTGCTGTGTTTTGTGAGCGCGCATACCAGCGAAACAGAAAGGAAAAATCGAAAAGCGTGAAAATATCTGCAGATAGCAATGAGAAATAATCTATGCCAGGGAAATTGGCATTAAGAATAATTGTTCTTGTACGAGTATTAAAGAAATATTGAAAATGTCTGGCTGCTTCTGTGCTAAATATGTAGGAATATATCACATACATTTGTGTGTTGGCTTAGTGCAAATGATATTTAATATCTTTGTTGGGTTTATGAAGCGTGTAGAACAGTTATTAGCTTAGTTTTGTAATTGCCCACATATGTAATTAATTTAAGTGTTATATGTTGCAAAATTGCTAGGCTTAAAGAAAATGCCATTAGGAGATGCAAGAATAATTACTACAATATAAATGTTCTCACAGAACTGTCTACTGACGTCATCACTCAAGACATACAGTCGTATTTAGAGGATTATTGCCATAGAGTTGTTGTATGACACGCAACATTTTGCTTTGTGAAAGCGTTTTGCATTTTTATACCATTTCCCAATTACTATACTAGCTCTATTTATATATATAAAAAAAAACCATATTTAATCATCTATTTATATATGCCCATTTTTTAATTATTTTTTATTTGGGATCCCATAAGAAATATATTTCACTTGAAAATGGTGGAATGAGTAACTGGTTGTTATTATATAAAACCTCCTTGAAGCGAAACAGAGTTTGCTGTTTGAAACATATTGATTTTCAAGCAAAAAAATAGTCTTTTCCGATATAAAATACATGAGAACTCCTGGACGATCTCTAAATTATTTTCGATTAAAAAAGTACACGTGGTAGTGCCGATTCAACAAAGAGATAGAGGATGGGAGTAGTGGTGGTAGTTTTTAGTAGTTGTAGTAGTAATTACCATTTAGTGCCATTAGAAAAAATAGCAGTAGTAATTAGTAGTAGCGTTAATAAAAATATTAGTAAAAATTAGTACAAAATAGTAGTTGAAATTAGAAAAAATTTGAAGTAGTTAGTAAAATTAGCATTAGTAAAACTAGTAAGACAAATTTACAAAAGTAGTAGTAGAAATTAATAGTCGCATTAATGCAAATAGTAACAGAAATTAATAAAAATATTAGTAAAAATTAGTACAAAATAGTAGTAGAAATTATAAATAAAAAGTAGTAGTATTAGTAAAAACAGAAGTAGCAGTAATAGTCTTAGTAATAGTTATAGTAATTTGTAGCAGTAGCAGTCAATAGAAGTAGCATTAGTTTGTAGTCGAAGAGATAGTAGTAGTCGTACTTAGTGGTAGCAGTTAGCGGTAGTAGTTTTAGTAATTAGCAGTTTTAGTAGTAGTAGTAGTAGTAGTAGTAGTAGAAGTTGTAGTAGTAGTAGTAGTAATAATAATGAGTAGTTGTTGGAGTAGTAGTTAGTAGTAGTGGGCGTTAGTAGTAGTAGCAGAAGTTGTAGTAGTAGTAGTGATAATTAGTAACTAGTAGTAGAAGTATTACTATTAGCTGAAGTAGTAGTAGTAGTAGTAGTAGTAGTAGTAGGAGTTATTATTGGGAGTAGTAAAAGTAGGTGCAGTAGTTGTAGTGATGAACCCTTCCAGAACTATTTAGAGGTCCTGAAATGGTCAAAAAAAATTTAGGTCGAAAATACGTTTGTGATAGAACTCCTCCGAAACGGATTGGTCGGCTTATATGAAATTTTTTTATTTTGTATTTACATTTGGTGGGTATGCCACCTGTTTGAGAATTGAAAATCGATTAGAATATACACTATTTATATGAAATATTATAATTTAATTTAATAACACAATTTATATGAAGTATGATAATTTGGGTGTTAATCGAGGCAAGAAGACAGTTCACACATATTTGTACTTAAGAGAAGGATGCCACCTGTTTGTAACGTCAAACTTTATTAAATACATAAGTGTGTAAAATATTAATATGTGAGTAACAAACTGTTCCGTATCGCTGAGAAACTAGCTCATGGCTAGTTATAATATGAAGAGGGTTGCCACCTGCACGAAAAGTCGGAGTTTATTAAACATGAGTTATATGAAAGATTCAAATATGTGCATGTTAAACGGTTCGTCTCGGAAAGGAAGTTCATACATATATTTTTGAGAGGGTTGCCATCTAGTTGTTGTTAAATTTTACTAAATTATAAACAAGGCATATGAAATATGAAAACATGGGTGCCAAACGGTTCGTCTTGGAGGATGTTTTAATTCCACGTATCTAGATAATTTCCACGGACTTGCTATTCGATTTTAAGCGGTTGTGATTCCCCGTGCAATTAATTTCTATGACGACCGCAAATAAATCACAAGGCCAGTCACCACTTTTGCTACAAACCTTTAAATAATTTTATTTAACCTTTATCCAAGTAAAGAACTTTAATTTATTTGCATTGCTAGCAAGTTTCATATCATAATGAATTGGATTTGAAAAGTACATTGCAAATCATAATCGTTCAAAAGTTATATTCAAGTAAATTGTAGGTGAGATGAAGTTCACCGAGTCATCTTCTAGTAGATCTGTAAATTTAAATGCAATGTTATTAATAAAACTAATGTTGGAACATGTTTACGAAAAATGTCTAGTTTTTGTTTGCTTCTGTATTGAAACACACAAATTCAAAACTTAGAGACACCGCTTCCTCCTCATTACTGAGAGTTATCTATGCCACTGCGGTCAGATAGAAATACCTGCATCTGATTTTTTTCTATGCGTTTTAGCAGCAAAACTAATTACTTAAGTGATGATATTATTAAAAATTTTTTATATTTTTATTGGCGACCAGTTTAACATACAAACGTGCGTACACAAATAGATAACATAACAGATGGCGGGTTATCAACCATGATATGTTAATTCATAATATATTTATGGATAAAAAATACACTTTATTTGCATAAATAAATTACATATCCCTAATGGCTCCATAAAAGTTAAAAAAAAAAAAAATCTACGCAGTTAAGAGAATTCGAATTATTATTTTCCGTTGCGCTACCGCAGATGTGGTTTTCGCATATCAAAATTATTTACGTTTTATATCTAATTCGTTGTAAGCACGATAATTTAGCGTGAACAACAACAACAACAACAACAAAAGCAATTTACCATAAATTTATTGAAAAACAAACATTTCGAAAAGTTTCACTCTCTTCACGCTCAGGGTGTAAAATTTAATTATCGAGCGTTCGCTTACAGAATCCGCGGGCAAAAACTTGTGTGGAAAAAAACAAAGAAAAAGTTTAACAAGTGCATTATGTTTAGCTGGTATTAAACAAACAAAACAAAAAACAACAATAATTTGACATAAGTAGCCATAAAGAAAATTGCGCTTTGAATGCAACAATATTGTAAATGTGCACTTAACATAGGTAATTAACACGCAGGTATTTATAATAATATTTGTTATCTTCATTTAATGAGCTACTATTTACTTATCATGCCTGAGGAATACGCACAAGTATACATTAGAGTTGGTCCCGAAAAAAGGTTTATAATTACCTACGCTTAGTTCGAAAAATCGCGTTGTGTAGATTTTAGGATTAACAAAACTTTCGTCCCTAGAGTGTCCTACATGCAGGGAAACTCGAATTTTCTTCATAAATGTTTATTAATTATACGATTATAAAATAAGATATATCGTTGAAAAACAATTTGAGTACTATACTTATATCCTTCTAAAATCCTTCTACTCTAGAATTCCTCCTTAGTGTACTAAGCTCAAATAACGTAATTTCTACCCCCAACATCTACATCTTTACTTTCACAATATTACAAATTTTAGTAAGGGATGGAAGAAAGTCAGTAATAGAAGTTAATATTAGTAAAACCAGTTATGCAATTTTGTCAAAAAAATAGTGCTAGTAATTTATAGTAGCAGTAGTAAAAATTATGGTAATGGCTAGTAGTGGCATTGCTTAAACTTGCTGTAGAAATTAGTAAAAATAGTTATAGTAATTTATAGTAGCATTAGTAAAAACATCTTCTCTATTCCAGATCTAAAACATTAGTCAACTACATATGTATATCATACCTTTAATGAATATATAAAAATTTAATTTAAACTGCTGCATTGCTAGCGTAAAAAAATATTAAAATTTAAAACACTATTTATTTTTCTCATACAAAATGAAATACACCAAAATAAAGTAAAGTACATAGCTATGATAATATAAATTGAATTTTTCTAGAAAAATATAAAGATTAAGATACATATGGAAATATAATGATATTAAGGGGTAGAACTAAAAAAATAACCCATCATGGTCACTGTAGGAGATTTCATATGTTATCACCCTTGAACTGCATGCAGGAAAAATCGCCAATAATCAATCAATAGCAGTTTGATAGTTTTTTTTTTAGCATGGAAATTTCGTAGCAATGAATTTAGCCCAAGTTGGTTCAATTGAATTCCAGGAAATGTTATAAACGTTAAAGTCTTCAACCAGAACCTTCTTTTGATGATTTTCTCAGTAGACCTGGTAAGATTCGATAAGTGAATGGCCTACACAATTCCACGGGTTTTCTGACTAAATATGGTAGTTTTAATGCGAAACTTCTATCTGCACAATGAGTTGTTTGGGTGCTATAAGTTGTGTATAATGCTCCAATTTCGATGATTTTCGTTGTGTAATTTTAGTTTATGGTAAGTAAAAGGAATGCAAAACTGCATGCCCTCAACTGGTTAGCGTAGGAGTTATAACGCAAAATTTCATATCTGAATAAACAGTTGATCGAAACTATGAGTTATAGTAATCCGGTCTTCATCATTACGCATTTTTCATTAATAGTAAGGGAAAGGATTGACAAATTTCACGTCCTTAGCTGCTTTGGTATAGGAGTTATAATGGAAAATCTCATATTTGAACTATCAGTTGTAAGCAGCTACACACTGTCCGATCTGGTCGCTTCCGACAAATGATTAATACTTTATAGAAATACATCTGCTTACCAACTGAGGGACTAGTTTGCATTCAAACAGACAGAAGGACCGCCGGACCGACGGACCGACGGACATGAATAAATCGAATCGACTCGTGGTCCTAATCATTTGAGTATACTTGGGTATGGGGTTAATCTCTTCTTCTGTAACGAAATATGTTAATTAAATTAGTAAATTGATTACAGGAAAAAATTTCAGGTGGTGTGGTTGAAAATTATCGCCTCTCTCGCAGCGAAATTGAAAAAATTGACAGAAAATTTTGCGTGCAATCATTTTTTTGAGCCCCCTACAACCATTACACTGGTTTACCACAACAATGCGCACTGGATGCCAATACCCAATACCTACGTAAAATACCTCTGCGGTTCGGAAAACTCAAGAAATATCATTTGTATGAACACTTTTTCGGAAAATTCGCAATTTACCTTTGGTCAGCTAATTTATTTGGCTAAAAATAAATTCTGTTCGTGGAAGAAAATGCGCAACACCGTTAGCGACAATAAAAATATCAAACACCAACGGATATTTGTTGCTGTTTAAAGCTTGCACTTCATTATATTGGAAATGAAATATTTATGTTAATTTGTCTACGGCTTTGTAAGTATGTCGGAAAACCAAGCATTTAAAGTTGGCTTAAATTACTAAAAGTATGCAGATGCCTAAAATTATAAATATATAAAAAGATATCGTGCTGCCTTAATATTTCGGAAAGTGCTGCCAGAAAACTGGAAATCTTATTGTCTACTTTTTTTTAAAGTAAAGTTGAGTTTAGTATTAACGCCTTTCGACACAAAATTATTAAAAAAATATATACAGGTATTGGCATTGCCATCCATTTGGTTATCTTTCCCTTTTTTTAAATTTATTTATCTTCCTTAGCATCTAACGTCTACCCTTCACACCCTGGAATTGATTTTACGAACTTGATTGAACTGAGGTTTGAACACGTAAACGCCTTAAAAACTATACTGAAAAAAATCTACGCTGACACTACACCTCTTTTTCTCCGCACATACAAGAAATTCTACATAAGAATCTTATAGAATAATGAATGAGAAGGTGTCACAGACCCAGCGGCAGGGTCGATGGCTTTTCAGGCAGAGCTAAATATCATAATGGAGGCTGCTCAGGGGCTCACATCGTCAACGCCTTCATAACGGTCTGCCAACATGTACATATATATATATATACTGTCAGTCAAGCTGTCATTCAAATGCTCGGGTCGGCTTCCATTCCGCTTTGGCCCAAATTGGTCGAAGTTCGGTTTGGTTCGGCCCCAAAAATCGGTGATCGACCGCTCTCTAAATCAGGCTCAAGTAAATCTTAAAAATTTTCGAAATATTTTAACGGAGGTTTTAAAACATAATAAATTTCATAATAAATTTGTTTAGATATTTTTCTACCTTGAACCTAAGTTATTTTTGCATAAATTATTTTATTACTTAAAAAAAAAAACATCAAATTTTATGAGTTGTACTTTTGTGGACGTAACAAAGTACGCTCGGTATTTTCTAGTACATATGAAATAAAAGTAATCAAACTGTTTAAAATGTATTGCTCGTTTCACGAGAGAATATTTCTTTACAAAACTTTGCAGGCAGAACTTACTAGTAAAAATGCCTGAAACACAGTGGGCTTTCTTCCATTGCGATTGTTTGGTGTTTGAACTATCCTCGAAATACTTGAACCCATCGACTCAGCTATTCTAGTATTTTCTGTTTCAAGATGACGAAATTCATTCCCGATCTAGTCCTGTTATGATTTGGAATCTCGTATTTTTTTGTGTTTATGGCAATCGTAATTGTCATATAAAAAATTTGGACTTGTATGGCTAAATCTTCTCAATGCAATAAATGTCACATCATTTCCAAATCCAGAAATTTATATAAATAATATGTCCAAGAGACTGCAAATAAGCCAATTTCCAAAATATGGGTATTGTAGACTCGGTAAAATTTCAGGCTAAAATTTGTGACCATTTTGAAAAGATTCAATAAACGCTTGTCTTTATTTATGACAATTTTAACAAAAACTTTCCAGTATTACAATGTCACTATAACTTTGTAATATCCTTATCTTTCGTATAAATGTAATTCCAATGGATTGAGTATTGAATTTTGCGGTTTTTGTTGTCACTTGAAATGATACAGTAGAGTGAGCTTGCGGTTTTACTAAGTAAGTCCTTTATCAACGCGCGAAAGGGAAATGCGTTAATCTCAGAAATCTGAGATATACAAACGCATACACATTGAATACGACGATGAAAACCTAATACACATATGCACTTTTGAATACACATATAAGTTTTGTACATATTTATGAAAATCTCTGGAGTATGTCAGTTGTAAATTAAAATTAAGTTCGTTATCAATTTTCAAAGGAACACATACGCTTTTCCCAGAAGTCTGTCAAACAGTTTTAAGATAGAATTATGAAATAGTTATGCACATATACATACATACATACATGCATAAATACTGTGTGCATATTTATGTAAAAGCAATATGATATTTTGTTTTAAACTTTAATTAAGTAACATGAAAATTCAGTCCCACGACCAAGTATCTGGCTGCAGATTGGCTGCGACGAGTCTCAAAACATTAGGTTAGGTTGGAGCGGCTACATCCGTGCAAGACCACAGAAGCTCACGTAGGCCAACAAAGTCCGTTGTGGTACCGTTGAGGGGAGCCATGCGTACCCCTCCTTCTTTCTCTTACAAAGGGAACCACCGAGCCCGCCTTACGTTGTGCAAATCGGAAATGCTTACCGAGCTAAGGTCGGTCAAACAGTCTAGAAAGTATCTACTTAAGAATTGGTTTCGAGTCTTAGCCAGGCCGACACAGGGGTAGAGATAGTGTTCGATGCTCTCCACTTCCTCTTCGTTCCCGCAACTTCGACAGAAATCGTTGGTTGGACATTCCAGCCTCTTCTCGTTAATAGAGAAGCGCTTTGGATTGCCTGACTGCTAATCCAACAGGGGGGTTCCATGGCCCACCTGGTATTCACCTCCGCCCTGAGTTTTGTTCTTGAACTGTGTTTGCAGGAAATTAAAGGGATGTCTGCGCCTAGAGCAGAATTTACAACAGATAATTCCGTCCCTTTCCTTGCCAACTCTTCGGCCGTTAAACAACTCTTCTTTTAAAAAATAAATGAAACTAAATTTTGTGTTCAGCGGGGTTAAAAATTTGAGTAAAAAACATTTTTTTAATGAAGTACTTTATTCGTGTAAACTGGCAACTACACAACGTTTATCTACCAAATAAGATCGAATTTAATCAAGAGAAATATACTGAAAACCTATAACCGATAGTTTACAAAGCATTGAGCTTATCAAAAAGCTTGGAATATTTGATGTCTTTCCTGAAAAGCAGCAAATCAGTCCTCACTAAAAATCGAAAGATTGGACCAGTTGACCGCCCACTTTTTCAACGAATCAGATATTTGTAAATTAGAATAATGTTCCTTCACAGCCACTGGCTACGACTTTGGGCGCCCTCCAAATTTCTGTTTTGTGCAGATGACCTTAAAGTTTATTCTGCCATTAGAAATCTCCACGATTCCTTTGCCATTGAGTAAGAGTTTGATAAGTTATACTCTTGGTGCGCTCGAATCGACTTTTCCTTTCTCTGTTACATTAGGTTCTTTAAATTTTGAATCCTGTTTGCTCTCTATAATCCAGTTTAGCAAATTTCTCTTGTAGATTTGTAATTAATCTTCTCATTGGGTTAACTAACTGAACTGCTCTCTTGCAGAATCTACACTTCTTGTTTTCTTTGCGTAATCTCCGACATCTCCCTTTATTTCATATGGAGCTGCCAAAATTTAATTGCATGACATTTTCGCCCACGTGTCCAAAGCTTTATCTGAATTGAAACAATGTTGCTAAATCGGATCTGCACCTGTCTTTTGGAGCACTCTGTATTATATTATGTAATTATTTTAACTACTCTTAAGCATTTGTGTTAATTTTTATTTTGCTTGATTTTGATAAATAAAAATATATTATGCGTTTAACAACCTTAATGACTCTGGAAGTAAAACATGATAAGTTGTGATATCTTCCGTAAACAGGCCGTATGCGCTTTCTTCTCGCAGTCTCCACGTAATTTTAACTACTATTATTTGGGCTAGTAAGAAATACCCATAGCAAGTTTTTATTTCAAATAAACCTTACTTATTGCAATCAGAAAAGTTTATCATATTTATAAAAACGAAAGTGAGTCCTTTATAGACGTCCATAGTACTCAACCGAACTTTACGAAATATTTACAGTATATAAAAGAAAAGAAAATTAGAATTCGTCCCATATGCAAAACTATTCGGTGCACGTTACGGACAATATACTAGAATCGAACGTTCCCTCCATATATATTTGCCAAAAACAATTATTGAAAACATTTCTTAACCAAACCAAAACATATATTCAGTTCCGTTTATTAATTTAGCATATTAGTAACTCAAACGGGCATGAATAATTATTTCATTAAAGAAAAATAAAACTCTTTTAAAGTGCACACCCGTGATATTCAATTGACAAAAAAAAAAAAAATAGAATCAGAGGACTAATACTCGAAAATAGTAATAAAACTCCATTAAAAAGTGTGGCAATTTTAAAACTTTGTAGCAAAGCCTTTATTTGCAAGTACTTCAGTGCATCTTTTCGGCATAGATTCTACTAGGGTCTCACATACGGACTTTGGTATGGAATACCAAGCTTCCTGGATTCGTTGCCAAAATTCTTACTTATCCCTTGATTTAGCGGCTCCAAGCTTTTCCTTTACAATCATCCACAAGTTCTCTAGGACGCCAGACAAATATGCCTTAATCGATTTTGCTATTAATCCTAAGAATTTTGGTATGTAGATATGTCTGTATCTATCCCGGTTGCTTTATAAACAACCGTTAGGTGAACCAAGTTATTATGCCCTTGGCTCTGGTGCGCTTGGCTGTAAAAAGAAGAGCAATTCTAACAAGGACAAATAAAAACGCAAGTTTCGAATCCTAACGGGAATTATCACTTGCCAACAGCTACTACTTTGTTCTTTATAGGCAAATAAGCAGTAATATGATTTAATTAACAAAAAAAAAACACAATTTATAAGTCCCTCTTCATGTCGCTGTTATTTTATGGCGTAGAAGCTTGGATTAAGGTTACAACAGATGAGATGGACCTCGTAGATTTATGAACCTTTACGACTTCAATAAGGCTAGTTCCACAAACGATGGAACGGGGAGCTATATGAGTTTATTTCGCGACATTTCGCCATAGTCTAGCGAAATAAAATCAAGCGCCTGTGGCATGCAGTGCGAATGGTTTCAAATATTCCATCTTTGAAAGGACGCTTCTCCTACGCTGAAAATATTAAGTGGTATCGGCTTCAGTTGTAATATCTGACTGACGCTAGCTAGCATGAGAGATGCGGAAAAACTTCCATGCTATGTGGAGTTCGGCCAAAACTCCTTAGATGGTTACAACATCAATAAAGAAGAGGAGTAAAAATTCACCCGTTAAAGCAAAGAGAAGCCATAAATTGGAATGTCGAAAAGATAAAATTCGGCACAAAAACCGTTAAGATCTGGTTGTTCCAAATTAATCTAAATAATCGCGTCGTTGTGTCACATAACTTTCTTCGGAACGAGTTTGAGTGACACATTTTCCGCCACACTTACCAGTTTTTTTTTTTCAACTCTCTAGCGTAGACGCGATTACTACAGTTCTACTTCTGATCTGTAGCATTTGCAGCTGTTGCAAACAATTTTCACGTAATGATCTGTAATTTGGCTACAGCCACACGACACCTCCCTCCCTCCCTCTCCCTCTCCTCGCAAGCTACCGAAATGAAATACGGAGAAAATGGGCAGCGGCGCATTGTTGACGCACTGAAGCTGCACAAAATTTTGCTAGCATGCATCTAGTAGGAGTGCAGGCAAAATAAATAGCATGCAATGCATAGCCATAGCAAATCTAATAATTTGCAACAAGCTCAGCAGCAATGGACAGCGTGAACGTTGGCCGTGCTGGATGAAATCGAGTCGTATGGATTAGATGGCAGACGCTGAGATTTGTTGCTGGCCACGGTGGCCAATGCAGACAAGGCGGGATGAAGGTGTGGTAAGAAGGTGGAGCTGTGTAGCTGTGGTTATGGTGTGGTTTTTGTTGTTGTCTGGGGTTGCAGCTAATGCGATGAATGCTCGTGATTGTACAAATGCGATTTACTCTACATATGTACATAGCTTTACAGGCGTATTGTTGCATGCCACATTTGCTTTTATTTGATACTTGCAAATTGTTGACGTGTTAGCTGATATGGTTGCAACAAAATGCAACAACAACAACAACCACAAAAAAAATAATAACAACAAGAATGCCAAGGCGGTGTAAATGAATATTAAAAATATAGAAATAATAAGTGAAAAACGCGAAGATTGTAATAAAATGAAAATGGTAGCAAAATTATTGTCTAATTAATATAGGTAATATACATATGTGTGCGTTTGTTTGTACCGCATCGACAGTCAGCCAAGGCGGCCTTGATTGCGATCAAAGACAATAAAACTGAGTGGCATGCACAGCCGAGTGTTTAGTCTATATCGCATTGTGCAACAAAAGACGTGCGCGCTCGCGTTCTATCGCACTGACAAATTTTCGCTAACTGACAAACCGACACAAATTCCGAGATATAGTCGAATTATTTTATTGCCTCAAAGCGTGTGTAAGAAAACATAAATCTGAGTGTTTGAGATAGCCAACGTGGCAAACGTGCAGCCACGTAGTCCAATGTTAAGGACATTCGCGTTGCATTAGCGGCAACGAAGGAGTTTAACAGCAACACCACTCCAAAAAAGAAAAATAAAAAAAATAAAAGAACCCACGCACGCGCGCATCCCCTGCAGTATTTTGCGTGAAAAGTAGTGATAACGTTGGCGTAATGTCGCACTGGCATAAAGACACGCTTACGAGCTATGTATTTTGCTTGTGTCTGCTACTTTTCCTACAACTCCCCGCCGTACGTCCGGCGATACATGCGCGCACGTCGGCGGCTGTCAGCAGCAGCGGCAGCAGCAACGGCAATAGTAATGCCATAGATGAGGGCATTACAGAGGCAGAAGATAGCGCCGATTCGGTGCTGCCGATTAAAAATCATCACTATCGGATTCAAAAGCCTGCAGATATTGTGAAAAGAGACTTTTCCGAAAAAATGTCATGGCAGTGCGCCAACAATGCCAGCTGCCTTCATACGCTGGCCAATGATATGCTGCAGGCATACAAACGCGGCGAGACTATTAGTCTCGGATTTATGGATTTAGCAAAATTGCCACCATTGGCGGATGGCGAGCGCGACAAGTTGACGGCGGCTGAGACGGGTCGCGGCATTTCCAGTTTCGTTGACTTTATAAGTGGCAATGCTATACGTATTCCGGTAGGGCCGATGGTTTTTAGCGTGCAACGTGCGGAGGATGATGGCAATTATATTGAAGTTGCATTGCTAAAGAAGGCGAGCGGTAACCAAGGTAGAGTCACAAAGATTGTTTTATGTACGTGTGAATTTGGAGTAATGAGATGTGGTGATTTATTGCCTCTTACTGAGACGACAGATTTAAAGTACTTGAACTACTAAGAGAGGTATTTCATGTCAAGCGGAGAAGTCAAAAAAAAATTGAATGTTTAAGGTGGTTTTTTATCCAGCCAATAAAGTGCTCTTAACTTCGGGGGAAGATAAATTATTATTCATTTTAAAGTAAGGCATAGCTTTTAATTGATTAATTTTTAACTACCCAACAATATTTGAGGTGGTAAGGGCCAGCAAATTCAATATAATATTCCGTACGAAATCAATGCCTGAACAATTTACCAAACAAGCAGTGAATCCTTCAGGGGTACTGAAATTTTTGCTTAACGCTTAGTGCAGATTTCTGTTGTTTCTAGAAATCAGTTGTGGTGGCGTCATATTTTGTGAAAAATCGGGGAGGAAAAGTGCAAATAAACAAAATCTCTATGGTTAGATTGAGTTAATTAGTATATTAATTAAATTATAAGGGCTAAATTACATTACGAAATAAAAATATGAAAGTAAATTTTAAATCGCCCCTGCGCTGGAGATCGTTTTTCCTATCGAAATTTTCCCTGAATTTTAAGAGTTCTTTTTATGGATATGCTCTACTTTCGTTCTACTCTCTTTCCAATGCGAGCGCTCTATGCATATTCCGAAATTTTTTTCTAAAAAAATATTCCCTTTACATTCGTCAGTTTTTAGATAGTTCTTTTTTTAGCGCCATCTCCATATAAAAGAGAATATTCAGATTTTTCACCTACATCCCTAATGAATATTCAATAGGAAAGAAGTGGGGGGTTTTCAGCTGTTGGGTTGGCTTACAAATAGAGTAATGGGTTTAAATTTAAATTTAAATTTTCGTGACATAATTTATGAACTGCAGTGAAAATGTTTGAAGTTTGCAGTGTTGATTTTTGTATTTTATATTTATCAAAGTTGTATTGGCACGTTGTGCAATCAAAGAAGATTAGCTGGTTATTATTTTACGATATAGCACAGTCTACATTTAAGGCCGTAAATAAAACGAAAAGAACTCAACTTGAGGAAAATAAAATTAGTGTGCTAGCTTATAATATTACTCAGAACATGTGAACGAAATTTTGTAATCATATTGGCTTTTTTAACTATTAGTATGTATATAATGTGGTATTTAAAATATGCCGATCACGTAAATTTTTCGCTTATTCTCGATGTATAACCAAAACGATTATATTCGAAAACTTTTATATAATTTTTCCAAAAAAACTATGAAGCCGTGCCAAATGTCATCACATTTCAAATTTTCGACAATTCAAAAAACCAAAGCTGCTGAGAAAAAAGATCATATCTTGTGAAGTTATAAATCTTATTCCATTCAAATTAATAGCCCTCAATAATTGTTATTAGCAACCAATTACTTTAGTTCACATCAAAGGAATTAATTACGTTTTCATTTCATTGCCATGAATTTTACTTAGGAATGGCATTAAATTATTTTATGTCTTTTGAAAGGAATTTAAAATGTAATCAATTGTCCTGTAATTTCATTACCAGAAGTACTTCTTTTGTTTCAATAACTCACGAGAATAGTAAAAGTAATTGAGAAACTGAAAATTCATTAACGAATTTTAAATGTACAATGTTTGTCGTGGTCAAAGATTAAATTCGAAACAACACATTCGACATTTTCTGTGCCTAATTCCTTGCCAAAGCTAATAAAAGAAATTATAAGAAATGTTTCTTTTTGAAAATATGATGTATATTGGAATGACTTTCCGTCATCCCTTGTCAAGTTTGGTTGGGAGACAAAGCGGTTTCGCGGTTGTGCCATTTGCAGTGCCATTCTTCATTGGCTCCAAACCAAACTTGACAAGCGATGACGGAAAATAATTCCAACATATGTATATCAAAAAAATAGTTGGAGAAAATAAAGTTTTTTTTATTGATAGAGTAGTGAAAAGGCTTTAACTGCCGTGCTTTATAGCTGATAAAATCGGTTCAAAGTAATTCTCGTATTTCCACTCATAATTTCCTAAATGTTTTACCCTTTTCAAACATGTCATCTGAGTTGTTACCGCAAAAATTGGTTTTGTAATAAATTAACCGATTGGCAAGAACTTTTTGACCAGTTTCAACTCTTTTTTTTTTTTTAATATGTACCAACTTTTTATCAAAATGTTTTTAAATGCAGTTCCTCCTATAAAACAAAACTATATAAATTCAATTTTCAAATGTTGAGCGAACTTTCAAATGTTTTTATCAAAATTTTAAGCGCTTTAATCCGAATTTTTAGAAAAGCTATCGGTATGCAATTTTTTTGGTTATCCAATTTTCTTTGATTTGCAATTATTTATTTTTTTGTGCGGATGTTGGTAATTGCCGTCCATATACAAAATTTTCTACATTTATTGTATGAAGAAAATGAGGACCGTCAGTAAAAAAAAAAGAAATATGACAAACAAATGCAATGTTTGAGCCCCACTAAACATCCACTTTATTGTACAAATTGAGGTATAGAACCGTATATCCAAAAATCTTCTGAAAATCTTGATACATTAATATGAAAACTTTTCAAAATCTTGCTTTTTATTTTTGCCATCATTTTCGTCATTTTCTCCCCAACTTTTATAAGAACAATTTGTTTGTGCGACGCAAAGATCATTAGGAATGCGCTAAGCACAGCGATGCAAGAACATAGGATTATGGTGCAAACTAGTCTCAATCTCCATTAGAGATGTGATGATTAATCGAAACATAGATTATTTTCTTTATGTTAACGATTATGAATCGAATAATTTTCAAAACAATCGAAAACATACCATCAAATTTACCACTTTATTCACGCAATTCCATGCGAATCATAATTACGTAATCGAAATTTGCATTGGAGGTATGGAACATTCCTTTCTGCCCACAGCATCAACTTTGTTAGTTCCAATGCTTCGAGAATTCACTTCGAAGATCCTCCAGCTTTGTCTGCAGCAATGAGGCACTTAACACGCGAAACCACTGAAATTCATTTAGCAGATGATGTGAAAGTTGAGAGTGAAAGTGCAAAGTCATGAGAATAATGAAATGAGTTGATTTTGAGCTAGTTTTACCATTCCATAACTTTGACGCACATAAACGAAGAAGAAAGGACATTGGACCTTCACATTCCCAAGGCGAATCGCGCATATTTCTCAATGCTAATTGATGCCTGTCAAGAAATGATAAAAGTTGTTTTCACCTTCACTTGACAAAACTGTTATTCTTAATAAATACACTTTTGTTGCTAAAAATATTAATAAGAGCATTCGTAGACTTAGAAAAATGGGAATAACATGGCACTTGCGAAATATTTCCTACTTTGGGTGAAAACAAATTTAATTTTAAGCAGGTTTTTATTTATTTTGAAGGGACCTTTATTCAATCTGAAGAAAATATTACTTCAAACTATGAGCAATTATTTTTGGGCTTTCTTGTACATATTTACATTTTTGTTTTGCTTTGTTCAATAAACAGCATACCAAAGATGAAAGAGTAAAAGTAAAATTATAAAAATAAAATTTTGGTATTTTAAAATGGTATAAAAAATGTAAATCACTAAATTCCTAGCACAAGTTTCTACAATTTATCTTGGAGCAAATAAAATTGTTAGGTTTTTTTTATAAATAACACTAGTTTTCTAGGAAAGAGGCCTTAATTAAAAAAAGGGGTTTAATACTAATTTTTGGTTGTTGAATACGAAATTTCATTTATTTTTTTAAAGAAGCAGTTTCAAGATATAGGCAAACCCCTTGCTTTCGAAGTCCTTTTACTGTTATTGCCAAACGTCTCCAGAATAACAAAAAAACCTAACATTTTAGGGGTATCGTTTTATAGGCACATTTAGCTTCTTGACGCTGACTTATCTTTTGTGTGTTATTTGGAATTGTACTTTTTGAGTTACTGGCGTCTAATGAAAAAGTTAGGATATTTTTGTATAAAAAAATAATGGAAAATATTTTGTAAAAAGGAAATTTCACTACAAAAATCTGGAGTGTAAAACTGCTTTAATTGGTCAGAAAAAGTAAAAGTTAATTAAAAAATAAATAAAATCGGTAAATTTAATTTTTTTCTATATTTGCTTTCAAGTTAAAGATCAGCCCAAAATTTTTCCCTTCACGATGCCAAAGACAGAATATGCATTTGGTGAGATGTATTTGGGTCTGTTGCTTCTGAAAGTGCTACTCAAATTTGTCCATCACATTTAGAATTTAAGATACAGGGTGCTGAAAGTTTTTCATAGGTTTATACCAACATAGGTTGACTTTTCTCTAAGTTTTCTAACACAGCTTTACTTACAGCAACTCTAAAGATTGGTCTGAAATTAGCATTAGAATTAGGATATCCAAAATGATCCATGCTTATAGATTTTTTAACAACAAAAAATGGCTGAAAAACCTACAAAATTTCATAATTTGTTGAGATATTTTTGGCTTTAATGGTGTTATTTTTTTCTTCTTTATTCTGTCTTTTTTATTCTAGTTTGGCTACGATTACTTGCACTTGATAATTAAATGCTTTCGATTAATCATTAGCCATAACTATTCTCAATCAAGGATTTACGATTTAATCGTTATGAAATGATTTTTACTATGCCGATAAAAAATATCGTTATTCTAGGATTTAAATTTTTTCGATAAATTTTGATCGTTATTTTTTGTAGTTTGTTTTGATAAAATGTGATCGATATTTTATAATTTTTCTTTTTTTCAATAAAAAATTATCGTTTTTCTTCGGTTTTTGTTTTTATTTTATCATTCAAAAGTTATCATTCTTCTTTGATTTAAAACTTTTTGATGATAACAAACGCAAAAAATGTTGTCGAGGATGATAATAATTGAAACAACAACAATAATATAAAGATTTATGTTTTATGAGCGAAGAAATAAAAATCTCAAAACATCGATCAAATATGATCGGAAAAATTTAAATCCAAAAATAACGATTATTTTTGACCGAAAAGGTAAAACTTACAAAATATCGACATAATTTTATCGAAAAAATAAGAATGTAAATGTAACGATTATTTTATATCGAAAAAATATAACTCACAAAGTGACGATTATGTAATGATTAAAAAAAAAATCTTCTAAATAATTATAATGTCAGATTTGCATAGCTTGTGGCTAATCCCTATGATCGATATATTCGAGTTTTTTTTGAATATTACTTTCGATCCCTACCCTCAATACATAAACATTTTCTTGCTATGTTGTTATCGTTCTTCGGAAAAATTTGTAGTAAATTCATTACGAACTTATGTTAACATATCTTGTTGTATTTTATTTTATATGGGAAGTGAAGAATATTTTACAAGATACAACTATTTTTTATTCATTCTGAAAACTTTGCCTTCAGTACTTACTTCTGTAACTTAAGATGTGTACCCTCTATTGGAAGATTTTTGAATCCGAATAAAATTGCAGCCGCATAAAATGATTAGTTTTCTGATGAAACTTATAATGCTACTGCAAATAAAGCGTCGTTGCTAGTAGTGCAAACGAAGTTACATACGCCCCATTAAATAGAAAAATGCCCAACAAAATTGTTACTCTCCACCTTGACTAAGTGAAACCACTTAGTTTGAAAACCAACAAGACTGAACAAATTAAAATCAAAATCCCAAATTCAATAGAGACTTCAAGAAAAAACAAATTTGATACATTTACGAAATGTCTCCAGCGCATTGAAATCGTAAACCCCAGTACATTTGGCCGCATAAGAATACCGGATTTCCTTCATCCAGTGTCGTTAATCCCATCTTATTTGAAGAAGAACGTAATGCGTTATTCATTTGCCCAATGGGCAGTTAAAGTTAACGATATTCATGAAATTCTAACGAAACTATACTCTATTTTCCAGGTCGTGGCGGTGGTCTCGGTGGTGGTGGTGGCGGTGGTGGTCTAGGTGGTAGCGGTGGCGGAGGTGAAGGTCTGTTGGGCGGCTTAGGTGGTGGATCGGGCATAGGAGGTGGTGGCGGTATCATGGGTGGAGGAGGCAATGGCGGTGGTGGTGGGGGTCATCGTGGTCGTTTTCGTAAACAGAAACAAGATAAAAAGCAATTTCAAATGTACATACCGATGTATTTGGCGGCAACCACATTTGGCTGGACAATGGTAGCTGCGAAGGCAGTCGGATTATTGACGCTCAAGGCATTAGCCGTATCGAAGTTGGCATTTATAGTAGCGGCAATGGTTATTGTGAAAAAGCTTATGGATAATGCATCGGAAAAGTGAGTATTTTGCTATTGTTTGTCACACTACTTACACTACAATTATACACGGAGAGAATTTTTTTTCTTTAGTAAACTCAAAGTAGAAACAAGAAAAGCCAGGTTTGTTTTTGAACTTGGAAAAAAATTTCTTTTATTACATATTAAGAAAATCAATGGAAATTTATAGATTTTTGTAACTTTGCATAATTAAGAGGATTTTGTCTTGGTTATGGCTTGGTTAGAACCAAAACAAGTAACAATACACCGCGCAAAAAAGTGCACCTGTAATTAAAGAGATCGACGTCTTAAAATGTTTGAGGGCCAAGGAGTGCGAGCGGGGAGAAAATCGAAGAAATTTTCACTAGAAAATTTTCGTACTGTTGGTTTGAATTTTTTTTTAATTATTGATTGAATTTGTTAATAAGGGGCACTTTTTGTATTTGTATTTCTTTTCTTAACATTCATATATACTTTGTGAATAATCCACTATATTGGTTTTAGTTTAGTTTATGAATGTTTTCAAATATAAATATTTTTCACTGTCTAAATTTGTATTAATGTTCAAGAAATTATACACGAACACTTAAAATTGTTATAATTATCTACAATCTACTTAAAAAAATGTAGGTGCAAATAATTTTGAATTGATAAGATCTTCGGCTTATTAAAATTAATAGGAGATTCTAATGAAAACCAAGATTACCTTCTTAATTTTCTCATCTTAATTCAACGGGTCACCTTCTTCATTACATTGAAAACTTTTCATCTGAGTTTTACAAATTAACTTCTCGATTTTATTGAAAAGACATACCCAGTAGTAATTAAAAGAGCTTATTGGAAAAAATTGCAAATCCGTTGAATTTTGTTCTTATTTATAGGGTATTTTGAGTGGTACTTTTTCTCTGTGTACATTTACTTTATTTAAGAAAATTTTTCCTGTTTTAAAGATCAAATAAATGGGAAAATATTCATTTACTACAAGTAAATGTTTTTTTTTTTTAGAAAAGATTAAGATAATAAAACATTTTTTATTTATAGTAAGTCAAGTTTTTCTTGTTTCAATTAAGTAAACATTTTTTTGTTATAAGCTAATAGTAATTTAGCAAAATATTTGCTTAAATACATATTTTTAATACACTTGCTTATTTTAAGTGAGACTTCTTATAACTTATTATGTTTGAATACTGATTTTCAAACAAAAGTTTTGTAATGGTTTACAATATATTACATTAATATTGATTTTTTAAAACAAGCTTTTTTTACTGGCTTAGTAACACATATTACCATTGTACTTAGTCCTACTATAAGTTCTGTTACAAGAATTTATTGCTTTCACACAAGCCCTCAAACGATTCGGTCATTGATCAATAGCGGCACGCACACTTTCTGTTGGTATTGACGACACTGCTGGAGCCAAAGATTTTTTGAGACTCTCCAAATTTTTGTGTGGTATTCGACAGGTCATGTTCTCACTGTAGTCCAATGAATTCAAATTCGCACTTCCAGACGGCCAATCATCTGCAGCTATGAATTCAGGAATATTGCCTTTAACCCACTGCTGGGTGGTTTTTGCCTTCTGCGCTGGAGCAGAGTCTTCTTAGAAAATCCAAATAACATTCGTTGCGTAGATTTTGTCACTTTGTTTATTCTTCAACTGAAGCCGCTTGCATTTATTGAGCCTAATTTGCTTCAAGCGCATTGCCAGAAGATAACCAATTGGCCGACTGTAGGCTTTCATATGGAGATCATCTCGAATAAGTCTTGAAATTAATCTGGTCGATATATCCATTTCCCTTGACATAATTTTCTATTTTCCAATGGGATTTCTGCGAATGCGTTCCCGAACAGTTTTCTAAAGATGTTTGTAAATTATTTTCTGCTGATGACTCTTCGTGAAAATTTCCTCCGGGATTCAATAATTGATGACTTCTAAAATTCTTTATTTTTTAATTTCAATAGTCCGGTTGGATGCAATATAGTTGACATAAAATCGAATATAGTGGCATTACGCCTAAGCCTAAACAACAAGGAAAATTCTCTTATGAAACATTTTTAAAATCAATAATTGGAATTATGGAGAAGATGCAAAATACGGACTTTTTACAAACATTTTTTTGTAATGGAGTCTAATGAACTCTGGAAATGCTTGAACAAATAAAAAAAAATAACGATTTGTATTCTAGTGCATTATATTTACTACTTCTTCTACTAGTACTACTACTACTAACTGCTACTACTACTAATTACTACTGCTACTATTTTTACTAATTTCTAGTACTATTTTTACTAATTCTACGCCTATTACTACTACTTTTTACAAAATCGACTACTAATTACTAATACTATTTCTACTAGTTTCTACTACTTTTCCCAATACTGTTACTACTAATTACTACTACTATTTTCACTAATTTCTGTTCATATTGTCACTAATGCTACTACTGGCTGCTACCACTATTTTTAATTATTTTTACGTATTTCTACTACTATTTTGTTTGTAGTTGCGTAATTGCCAGGGCATTGAGCCATTCTACAAAAAAAATTGCACTTACAAGCTTACCAGGATTTTTTGTACTTGGAAATTATTTTTTTACATTTTACATTTGGCGAGGAACCAGTATTTTGCACTCATAAAATAAAAAATTACTTACATATTGTTTTTAAGCTCAAATATATCAATCAACTCCCCCATTCTTGGAGTAATTTTAATAAAATATCAGCCATTGAAAACCAGCTCGGATAAAATTTCGTTTAGTTGCAAAAGCAACCCTGTTAGCGTCTTTCATGAAACGTGAGATTGATTTATGTAGTGTTATTTAAGAACGGAAAATAGGTGCGCTGGCAAATTTTTGGTTGATCTGGTTACATATTTATGGGTAAATATATTATGCAAATAATAAAGGATTGGGTGATTACCTGAAATTTCCCTATGTATTTTCTTAGGGCTCATTCACAACAACTCAGGCCGGATATCATTTTACCGAGTTGGCTCAATTCAAGCTGTTTTTTTAAATTAAGTAAATCTAAGAAAATATTTTCTTGGACATTTACACATTTTTTTCTGAAAATTTGTTTCCTTCATAGTTTTGTTTTTGTTTGTAAGCAAGGACATTTTTTTTTAAATTTAAGTACAGTCACTTTCTTAAATGTTGTCTATGCCAAGCCAATTTCGATTATTTCCCCAATTATTTACTATTTTGTGATCGAGAAAATTTTTATCCATTCTCAAGTTAAACATTTTTTCTCCGTGTAGTTTTCTTTTAATAGATGTAAGTATAAATTACATATGTACACTCGTAATTGCTGTATTTCCTTTCATGCGTATTTGTACTAAATAGATATTTGATTTGCACAAAGCTTATTACATATGTACATATATTTGTAATCATATATATATATCTCCATCTTCGCATACACACAGAATGATGTATCAATTTCCCGAACATTCACCGTACATGATGCCATACAGCATGGACTATGGCATGCATCCCGAAATGGCATCCGGCGCCGAAATGTATCCAGGCGCTCTACAACTAGCCGCTGCGCCTATGCAACATCATGGCGGTGGACATTCCGGTCTTGAAAGTCTCGCTGCGGAAAGCAATTTGCATCACAACATCGCCGATATGCAGAATAATACACAGGTGCTGGCTGCGCTAAATGCCGTACATTTGGGGCCGAAGGTGAAACGAGATGACTCATGGTTGGGTAAAAGTGAGTACATTCACAACTCTATTAAGCTTAATTTTTGTTTAGGGACTATCCCGTTTGAACTTTTTGCCTTTTCGGATTTTGATTCACTCACTAATTTGCAATCCCAGTTGGTTGGATAAAGCGAATGCGCTTCGGTAAGGGTCCATTTAGACCAAAATTTCGCAAGCATCCATATTATGAATATTTAATGCGCGACAAAAGCTGGCGTCGACGTAGCGATGAACAAGTGGCGATAAATGTTGCTTTGGCTGCAGCAGCGACCGCTACCGAGGAGGAGGAGGAAAAGGAGGAGGAGGAGATGGAATTGGGTGATTATGACATATTTAATGGAGAGGAAAGTATAAAGGATACATTCGAATTTTTGGGCATGCGATTGAGAAGGAAGAAGAGGCAGCTACTATAGCATAGTCGAATAGTTGGGGAAGTGCGAAAGTATAATACCGAAATTTGATTTACATCAAAATATCTGACTTCGGCGGTTTGCTGATTCGATGCATTGTTTGATTTCATTGAGCATTTATATAACTTATCTTCGTAAATACAAATATTGTGGTAATTAATTTGTATGTAGTCACTAGGCATTCACTTTCCTTAAGGAAAATATCGAAAGTTTCCATCTAGAAACATTCCTATTTGTTGCTTATGGAATTATGGTACTATATTAAAATTGTTTTCACCTCACGTTTAACGGCAGCTTGAGGAAGTTTATTGAAGGACTTTTTTTATGCAAATTCGTACTGACACCATAACGTCAAATTGAATTGAATTGAATTTTAAAACTTCAGTTTTAGTTTTACTCAATCTATTTACTACCTTTATAAGCGTCCAGTGCTTCTCCGTCGGATATAATCATGTAAATTAAGAGGTTTCTCGTGCGAAAAAATTTAATTATAGTATTTTGCTGCGGCTGCCAAAGGTTTAATCCTCATAAATCCAACTATCTAAAATCTTAATTGATTGCCCAATGAAGGAAATCTTTCAATGCTTATTTGCAAACTGTCAGCATGCACAAACTTCTTAGAGGGCTGTAATCTACTTTACAGTTTCATTTAAGCACACAAGTTGCAAATTTCTAACAGCCAAGTAAATTTTTGAATTATTACCCTTAAAACTTAAAAATGATCTTACCACCAAAATTGCAGGGCATTCGTGCAATATTGCATATTTATTAAACAAACGCTAAAGTACTAGTGCACCTAAAAGCGCGAGCCAGAAGTAAAATATCTTTGTAGACTCCATAAAGAGATAGAGAGTAATATTTGGGGATAGTAGTAGTAGTAGTAGTAGAAGTAGTAGTAACATGGATTAGTAGTACTTAGTAGTAGCGTTAGTAAAAATAGTAGCAGCCATTAGTAGGAGAATGAGTAAAAAATAGTAGTAGAAGTTAGTAGAAATAAAAGTAGTAATTAGTAGTAGCATAAGTAAAAATAACAGTAGCAAATAGCAGTGCAGTGGCAAAAATAACAGTAGTAGTAGTTAGTCAAAAAGTAGTAATAATTAGTAGACGCAATAGTAAAAATAGCAGTAGAAGTTCGTAAAAATAGTAGTAGCACTATACTAATATTAGTAAAAATAGTAATTGAAATTAGTCAAAAATAGTCGCATTTGTAAAAATTGTAATAGTAATTAGTAAAAGCATTATTAAAAATAGTAGTAGAAATTAGTAGTAGCATTAGTAAAAATGGCAGTAGCAAATAGTAGTGCAGTGGTAAAAATAACAGTAGTAGTAGTTAGAAATAATAGTGTAAATTAGTAGTAGCATAATTAAAAATAATAGCAGTAATTATTAAAACCAGCAGTACTAAGTCGTAGAAGTTTTTGTAGTTTTCGTACTGATAGTGGTAGTTAGTAGTAAGTAGTAGTAGTAGTAGTAATTAGTAGTTTTAGTAGTAATAATAAATAGTACTAGCAGTCGTAGTAAATAGTACTGATGATAATTAGTAGTAGTAGTAGTAGAAATTGTGCGAGTATTAGCTGTAGAGATGAACCAGTCCCGAACTATTCATCACTGCTTTTCCGAATGGTCGTCACATTAAAAAAAAACAAATTTAAAATAGTAAAATAAAATCATATATGAGAATACAAATGCATTATAGTATTCATGTTTAAAATCGCTAGCCTCTATTAATGTTTTCCGTAATCCTCCTTCTCAGGCTTAGCCGACTAGCTTTTGATTTTAGTTAGCTTAAAAATTCGTTATCAAAGCATTATAATGAACACCATTAATTGCTACCTTCCGGTTGGACTCATTTTCGAAGATGTACCATAGTAATAAAAAACCCAAAAAAAGTTTTATTCAACCTATCAAATACTAAGTATTTTACACACCTATACCATAGATATAATAAAGCCTACATAAATCATATCTTTACATTGAAGAATCCTGATTGGAAGCTGAACTGGTACAGGAACCTAGCTAGATTTGTTCGATCTATCCATTTCTTATGGCATCAATGTTGTTAGTGTGGCCAGCTTTGGAAAATTCAGTTTATAAGAGCAAACTATATAGAATGCACAGAGCTACTTCAATCACAGCCTATCTATCCGAACAAGACCCAAGAGGCTTTACTATATCAGCTTCGTACCTATCTTTACGGCAGATATCTCGTCAGTTGTAGTGCGATGAGAGTGAATGCAACTACTACTACGAAAACATATTTTTAACAAAAGCTAATGCATAGATCTTTCGGACTAAGTGATGAATGAAAATCTATTCGTTATTGAAAGTTATTTGAATGACAAATGAAAATGCATTCGTTAAGCCAAATTATTTGAAAGATAAGTGGAAGTGTATTCGTAATTTAAAATGAGTTGCGTGATGAATGAAAATAGACTCGTTATTAAAAATTACTCAAGTGTCAAATCAAAATTTATTCATCATAGAAAAAAATTACATGAAAAATTAGTGAAATTTTTTTTTTATTTTTCCGTAATTTAACTATTCAGTTTTCTAATTATGCAAATTCTTATATTCTTCTTTAAAACCAATCATTAAAATTTAATTTGAAATCGAAACATGTATTTAAAAGTAAACGAAATACAATGAACTAGAATTATTTTCAAGTACTACCATCATGCATGTAAATAATAAATTAGGCATTATATGTTTTTGAAGCGTTCGTAGTGAGTATTGGTGTGAGTGTTCCGTATCTTCTCTAATATGATTACTTATAATTTCTAGCATGTTAATTAAGGTTGGTTTCAAAATTGCGCAATACCTGTAAATTTTCTGCATACTTATGCAAACCGTTTTCACTGTTGCTCGTTTTACTTGCCCGCAGCGCTAATTTTGTTGAAAATTAAATATGTATGGCGTCCATTGTTTTGAATTTAAATATGTAATTATAAGATCTGTTATGTTATAAAAGTTGCGCCGAAATATTTTGGAAAATTGCTAAAATTTATTTACATGAGTTGGACCGATTTGAAAGTATATCAAAATATGGAGTATTTTATATATAGAAAAAGATGTAAAATCTTAAAAAAAATACCTGACAGGATAAAAAAAATTAAGCTTAAGAGGTTTGCACAATCTTGTGTTTATTTTCCAAGAAATAAATAGCGTGAGAAAATACCTTTCCCCTGGTTCTTTATGAGTCTAAAGCGTTCCGGGTTTAGTAAAGATATTCAAGTGTTGTCTTCCGAAAAGAACAGAAAGAACATTAAAAATTCCACTATTATGAGTCTGCTGAAACATTTTTTCCATATTTTTTTGCTTTTAAACTGATGCATCATCCCAGGTGGTTTTTTTTTCATTTTAGAAAACTATTTTTATTTAGCAAAAAATGCATTATTAGGGGCATTTTCTAATTGGTCCAGCTCCAGCCATTGTCAATATTTTTACGAAATTTTTTGTTTGATTTTAAAATAAAATTTCTAATGTAAAGGGAGTACGTATAAAGAAATTTGAAGATCCATTTTCGAAGTCATATATAATTTTTTCGAAACTTTGAACTGGTATTTGTCAAACAAAATTTCGAACAAGAAAAGCTAACTATTCGACTGTTTGAAAGAAATTTCGTTTATTTCCGTCATTCCCGATCAATTTTGGCTTGGAAACACACCGGTTTCGGCGTTTTGCCGAATTCCGTCAAATGTTTTTTGTTTGTTTATTTCCATATTCTCAAGTGCGTACAGGAGGCGTCCTTTCTGTTTCAAATATAGAATTTTAATTCTTTACTTGGTGGTTTGTAGGATTTGCTCTAGGTTATTTACTATTTTAAATTCTGTGTCAGTTTTGTATCTTTGCTAATTTGTATATAGCTTTTACTGTATAAATTATTATCGTCCAAGTCTTTCCACCTTTATATTTGTCAATTATTTTTAGCGCTACATAATTCCTTCTACTTTCATCCAGCAGGAGCTTGTTGTATCCATTGTTCTCAGCTATATTAGTATTTATTGGATGCATTTCCGTGTTATATGCTTCCTATGCTAGAAGTGTTCTTGTCCTAAAATAGTATAACTAAATTTCCTAGATTCTTGTCTCACCAAAACTATGGAAGATCACTACACTTTAATTAAAGGTAGTGGTGCGGAAAACTGCGAAGGTGATGAATTCGAACCTCCAATCTAAGTCGAAATCCCATTACCCGACTTGGATGAATAGCGCGGGTGGTGCTGACAGACTGCCAGCAGAACTTTACAAGTAAGCCGGCTCATTTGTCGAATATGATCGGAAGAGCACATGACAACTGATCAGAGAATTTAAGTGTATATTCTGCGCAACCTCCAAAAATGGCTATCCTACAAAATGCTCCAAATACCACGGGATCAGTTTCTTAACAAAGCATGTATGGTTCTGTTGACCATATTGTGTGAACGACTGAAGGGCTTCATGGATGAACTGATTGGTCTTTATCAGCGTGGCTCTAGATCTGGCAAGCATATCAGCAACCAGATATTCACGATACACCAAGTCTTGGAAAAGACCCGAGAAAGAAGAATAGACACACACCATGTTTTTGTCGACTTCAAATCCGCTTTCGATAGCACGAGAAGAAGTTGCCTATCTGCCGCATTATCTGAATTTGGTATCCCAACAAAACTAATACGGCTATGTTAAATAACGTAGAGCCACACTACCAACTCTGTCAGAATCGGGAAGGACCTCTCCGAACCGTTTGAAACTCAACGAAGTTTCAAACAGGGTGACTCTTTCGCGCGACTTTTTTAACCTTATGGTAGAAAAAATAATTCGAGCTGCAGAGTTGGACCAGCTCATGCACCATATTTTATAAGAGCGTACAATTTCTGGCGTATGCTGATGATATCGACATCATTGGCGCCAAACTGGATAAAGAAGCTAAACGTATGGGTCTGGAGGTAAATAAGGGCTAATTTGGGGTGAGCAGGCAACTGCGCATTACAGCCCTCTCACAAAGAATGAAAACCACGCTCTATAAGTCCCTCATTATACCCGTATTATTGTATGACGCTGAAGAAAGGGCACTGTCAGCATCGGATAAGATGGTCCTTGGAGTGTTTAAGAGATAGATTGTGGGGAAGATTTTTTTACCACTACGATTTTGCGACGGCAAATACCACAGACGATGGACCGATTAGTTCCATGGTCCAGCAATATAGATATGTCGTAGGATTGAACCAAAACGCTCTAGCGCTGAAAATATTTAACGCGACACCAAATGGTAGCGGTAGAGGAAGGGGAAGGGCCTAGTGGAAAAGGACTTGAAATCGCGTGGTATTTCCCATTGACGCCAGCTAGCAAGGAGAAGGAGCGACTGGTTTAATTTGATGGGGTTTCCCATCCCCAATACGTTCGTTGGTCTGTTATCTTATTCATAAATTTGAAGTAACGTTGTTCTTAGTAAGTACGGTTGTGATCTGTGCAGTGTTCATTTCATCTTTTGTATTTATTTTCAAGTAGTGTTGTGTGTATCATGCCCATGTGTCTGGGGAGGTATGAACGGGAATAAATCTTGTATGCCAAACGATATCATATTGCTTTCTTTTGTGAATGTTACGGACTTCAGTTTATCAATCAGTTCCGATTAGTTCGTTTTTGTATTTACTTTGCGCAATTCTAGAGCTTCTTCGAGAATCTTATTTGTATACATATTTTGATTGTCGATAAGCAGGTGCCGATTGGTGGTTCACAATGGCCCTCATTAGAGCATCTGGCTCTTTGGTCGTTGATAGCGTAAGCCGTGGGTTAATCTGACTCAACGTGTGCGCAATACCCATGTTTGTTAAGCTAGTTGCGTTTTTAATATCTTATTAGTCCTCTGTTTTATATTCGTCGCTCAGTTGATGTTAAATTAATGCTAAATTTACAGGTATGTATATTTTGTGACTCTGTTACAAAGCGCAATTGTTATACTTAGACCAGAAACATGACCATTGTAAGAGAAAAGCGTAAAAGTTAATCAATAATTACTATTAAGATAGAAATTTTTCGACTTATCTAAAACCATTGTTCAAAGTCTTATATTGTAAAAGTTTCTCATAATAATTATCAGCGAGATAAATATTATTAAGTCTTCAAATACTTTTATTTTAAGATTCATGTTATATCGGGTCTTGCAATAGGAACGCTACAAAAGTTTTTTTAAATAAAACAAATTTTCGACGGTTTTCAAGCATAAATCGTTCACGTTCGATATTCGTACGATGTTCATCAATCGTCACTGGCTTGTTGGCATAGACCATAGACTTGACGTAGCGCCACAGGAAATAGTCTAACGGCATCAAATCGCACGACCGAGGCGACCAATTGACTGCGCCATTTCGTGCCACGTTCACCCAACTTGGTTTTCAATAAATCGATTGTGACATTCGCTGTGTGGCTTGTGGCGCAGTCCTGTTGGAACCACTATTGTCCAAGTCCATATCATCCAATTCGGGCCAAAAATTTTCGTTTATTATTGAGCGGTAGCGATGTGCATTCACAGTAACGTGCCGGTCTTGATCGTGACGGAAGAAGTACGGCCTAATGACGCCGCCGGTCCATAAACCGCACCAAACCGTAATTTTTTCGGGATGCAATATTGACTCATGGAGTACGTGTGGATTGCTGCTTGTCCAATAACGCATATTTTGCTTATTGACGAAGCCATTCAGCCCGAAATGACGACTACCACAAATTGGACGTAGCGCTCTTAAAGTTGAGGCCATTGACTCCGAATTTCGGTAGTAGAATTTAATAATTTCGACTCGTTGTTGGATCGTTTATCTTTCCATGATGAAATGGCTAACCTTACTGAAGAGAAATGCCAAAAGAGCGTGGGAAAAATATGCCGCCGTTTGGTGTCACTATCGGTTTACTTTTGTAGCGTCCCTATTGCCAGACCCTACTACAAGTTTTCTCATAGTAATCATTAACGAGATAAACTTTTTTAAATCTTCAAAGACTTTTGTTTTGATATTTATTTAATTAAAGTCTTTCCATAATAGTTACGAGTAATAAAAAATATTTAAGTCTTGAAAGAGGAGATTTTTTTAAGACCGTTTCGTGGTAACTTGGGGACTGTTTTCGGGGCCAGTTCAAGATCACTTCTGGACTAGGGTCCTAAAATAATTATGTCTTTCAATACTTAAGTAGTTAGTTAAGAAGCTTTCTCACTGATTATTATTATGGAAACACGTTTATAATATAAGTTTCAAAATAAAAGTCTTTGAAAGACTTAAAAATATTTATCTCGCTGATAAATATTACGAAAAACCTTTTGTAATATATGTCTCAAAATAATAGTTATTGTCGGTAATTTAAAAAAATTGTCTGACTCATAATTATTATCAAAAGTTTTTTATAATTCTTGTCAGAATTAATATGACTTTTTTAAAACTCAACAGTCAAATAGTTATTATTTTGGATATCTGATTTAGACTGATTCCATTCACCTCCAACCTGAGCAAGTTTCATAATTTTTGTCATCAGAAAAATCTATAGTAATCTGTCCTTGTTAAATTTCGAGGGAAGGCATTTCAATTATACACAGACTATTCGATAGGTTCTAGACCGAGTTATAATAATCAATACTTTCTTATTCAGAAACTATTTATGTACTGTGCATAATTTTGAGTCCAAATTTTGCCACATATGCTCATTCCTTATATTTCGCTTATTTCATTCACTTAGCAGCAGCGACAACAGGCGTGAGACGACCTCTAGTTTACAACTACATACATCCACATCACCCATACTATCGCGCCTAATACGAATACGAACCAGAGAAACGGCACTGCTAATGAACTCACGCCAATTTTAGAAAATTTGTTAATCTTGTTGTTGTGTAATAGGTTACTTAGAAAATAATTACAAGTTGTATTTGTAATTTATTTGATATTCTTCAATTGTTTTATTTAATTTTATTTAAATGCAATCATATTAAAATGAAAATAAAACTACAAAAAAAAAAAATATATGTATATTTAAGTTGTATTATGAAAGATTTAAACTAAATGCTAATTAAGTAAAGCTTAACACACACACACACCTGTTATATAATTTTATGTTTGTAGGCGTAGCTTAATAAAAACCAAATAAGCCACTAAGCAATAAATGCTCAAAAATCCACAAAAAAAAAAATAAATAAATAAATAAAATAAAAAATCAAATAAAAAGGAAAAAAGTTATTAGCTAGAGGAAAAAGAATAATATTGTAAAACTTATAAACTCAAAATGACGCAGTTTAATGTTGTACAAAAAACAAAATAATTAAATAAGCCAAACAAATTCATAAAAAAATGTATACAATAATGGTTATTGTAGATAAATTTATTGCATACATTTAAGAATTGAAACAACAAAAGGTAATGTTGAAAGCTGCAAAAGCTTTGATTGATTGTTTTATTTTGTAATAAATACATATAATACAATAATTTAAATAAATAATAAATTACAATAAACAAAGTTTTCATAAATAATTAGCTTTTTTCTTATTTTTCTTAAAACATCTAATATTTAAGTTTGAAAGATGTATTTCACATTTTTAACTGACAGTAATCGGTTAACTGTATTGTGATTGGGTTAGTAAAGAAACCATAGAGCAATGGAACTTGAGGAAAATATTAATAAAGTGAAATCAAAATTTAACAATAGCAAAAAAAAGTTATGACATTGTAAAATTAACATTTCTGTTTTGGCAAACAATAACAACTTGAAACAGGTAAGGGTTTCCGAATTTAAAGTAAGAAAAAGAATACTGTATACTATTTGCTTAGATTGCAAACAAGATTTTTAATTAAATTATTTTTAGAAATAGTAATTTAATTTTAAATCCACTTAACAACTCTATGTGGTAATTGAAAGATATTAAAATAATTGTTTAGTTTTTTTGCCATGTTCCCGTAAATTAAACAAAATATTATTACAAAAATAACTTGAAAACAGGGCGAATATAGTAATTGGCATTTGTCTTTCAGGCTTTCAGGATGGGTATAAAATATGCAAATTAAAATAAAAACTAAAACTTTTTAAAAGAGGGCGTAATGTAAAGAGACAGGGGGCTAGCCAGTTTCAACTAGCTACGTTGACTTTGAGTTTTTACATTTTATTGCAGTTTTTCTGCAGCTGCTTTTCATCGAAGAAAAAAAAATTCCATTCCTGTTTTTTTTGTAGACATTTTTTCACCTTCTACGTGCTTTCTTTTCAATCGTCCGAGAAGTACTTGCGTGAATTGAATTCATCTATTTTACTTAGCAATAAATAAATAATCATTTGTACCACACCATTTTTATCTACTCATCCCATTTAGTGCGCCTCTTCCGCCGCCGCTGCCATTTGCCCACTGTATGCCATATTTTGCGCATCTTGTGCGATTATTTGCGCTGGCACCTCGGCCATGCCCTCAATGAAACCATCCAATGCCCTCGCCCAACCCGAACTGTACGAATCGTGATGTGGTATCTCAACGATATGTTTCTTTTGTGACAGCAGTTTCTTCAATGCGATTATCACCGACAGCAGCAGTGCAATCTTGGAGACAATTAACGCTTTGCCCGCTAGCAGGAATAGACCTTTGAGCATTATGGCACCCACCATACCCGCCTTGGCCATCATTACCATCAACATGGGACCCATATTTTTCATTTTACCACGTCCCTCTTCGAGCGCATCCACCGGACTTATCGAAACACCAAAGTTCAAATTACCTTTGGGTTCGGTGGTGAGCAAAAAGTCAGCATTATCGGAGAATTTATAGCGTAGCGTACGTGAGCGTATAAATTTCCAAATTTTTCCGGCCACCAATAGACCAAGCGTCTCATCATCGGATTCAATTGAACGCGCAAGCATTAAATCATCATCGGGGTCGTCCGGTATTGAGTCGATGTCTCTGTAATGGTAAGTAGAGGTAGAGAAAACGTTAAATAACACTGCACGTTTTGTTGTTTTCGTTTTCTGTTAAACGGAAACGTAAATTTACGGTCACTACGTGATTTAGTCAATACTTATTCTTGTGAAGCGCCAGGAGGCAACAATCAGCTTTCACTTACTTTTCGCTTAATTTAACCCCTCAATTCTCACCTATTTTGTGAAACCTTTAGATTTTCGTTTATCTCAATTGAAGATTTTTTAAATATTCGATTCATGTAGACGATTAATTTGAGCATCATACACGAATGATTATCCCGTTGACTGCATTTAATGTTGAGCTTTCGTAGGAAGCCCTCCTCCAATTGGTTTCGATTCACTATGGGAATCTGTAATTAAATGATAAAAATTTGTCATAAATATATTAACACTTGTACTAACTAAATGGCTTAATAAATGCATATTAATTTAGTAAGATCAAATCCCTACGAAAAATTAAAAGAATATCAAACAATTAAAACTAAAGTGACTTAAACAAAGGTTGTTTAAATAACAAACCACCCGTTTTTGGACAATCTTAACTTAGTAAATTTTGGTTGTACCTAAAAAATAAAATAAAATTGTAGAAGAAAATATTTAAGTATTATTATCTAAAATCCGCTACATTTTGATTGGTATAACTAAAAGAACACTCGTGCACCGAAAAGCACGAGCCAGAAGTAAACTTTCCTTGCGGCATTCATAAAGAGATAGAGAGTTAAATAAGGGAGTAGTAGTTATAGTAGTTAGTAGTACTTAGAAGTAGCGTTAGTAAAACTAGTAGTAGAAATTAGTAAAAACAGTTTTAGTAATTATTAGTAGCAGTATTAAAAATAGTATCGAACTAATAAAAATAATAGTAGTAATTAGTAGTAGTATTAGACTAGGAGCAGAAATGAGTAAAAATAGTAGTAGAAGAAATAAAAATAACAGTAGTAATTATTAGTACCATTAGACTAGTAGTATTACCATTAGTAGAAATAGTACTAGACATTAGTAAAGATAACCGTATTTGTTTATCTTCCGATTTCCCAACATGGAACGATTTTCTGTTGTCCCTTGTCAAGTTAGGTTAGGAGACGAACCGGGTTTCGCCACTCTATTCCTATTAGTACTATTTAACGTGAAGAATAATTAGACTTCGGCCTTTCAATGTGATAATATATAACTGGCTTTGAAATCATAATGAATTTGCCACAGAAGAAAAGTTAAATTTTTATGTGAATTCTTATCATCCGATATGCAAATGAAAAAGCTATAGGTGTAAGAAAAAGCGTTGACAACTTTTACGAATTACTTTTATGTTTCGTTAGCATTAAAACTGGTTTTATGGCGGATAACAAAGATTCAAACTGCTGGGAATATAAAACAACTGGTTTACAATAAGAAGCGACCACTTTAGGTCAAGGATTTTAAAAAGTTTATATTTTACGTAAGTGCGAAAATAATATTTTAAGTAATAAAAGACATAAAAAATAGCAAGGCTAGAATTAAAATATCGAAGCTAGAGAAAAAAACATTAGGGCTAAATCTAGACTCGATAATCTGGTCACACTACTGACAACTTTCAGCATTTTTGTAGTTTTTTCATTAACATTTCTTTAACTTTTTATAAAAAATAGTGTATTCCAAGGGTGGGCAAATTATGTATGGTATAAATATTTTTAAATGGAATGTGTACAGTCAAAAATATCGAAATATTGATATATCGGTATATTTATTATATTCAAGTCTTCCGCCAAATTGTTTCGAAAAATATTAGGATTTACGTGAGCTAGGCCTTAGAAAAAAAATCAAATTTGATACAAATTTGATACTTGGAAGTAAGTATCAAATATCGTTATTTCGGAATTATAAATATCCACGTGTTGAACCATTACTTTAAAAAAAAAAAACAAATCCACATTCCACAATAAAAATCAATTTTATCTAGCGATGTTGCGAATTCGTTATATAGAGAAAATGTCCGACGCAGTCAGCAGTTGCGGCCACATCTAAACCCCAACTGCAATTCAATGAACAGATATGACTTGATACATATATGTAGGTGAAGAAATTTCTTAAATACTTTTGGCAATACTGGGAGAATACTAATTGCTCAAAAGTGTTCAGGCTTGCTAAGGTTATTCATTTCGAGCTTAACATTGGCACTTTTCAAAGCGTGGGGAAATAACAGTGCCCTGTTTTATGATTTGTAAAAGATTTTGCTAATTGAAAAAGCTAGTACCCGATCTTGAATCATAGTATTGCAACTATATTTGCATTAAAAGTACCATAATTCGTCGTTCAACCAGAAATACAGAGTACCTCTTTCAATCACAGTTGTAAAGATTTTACACTTTATTTATTTAAATTAATTATTTTTATATAATTAGTGTCGATAACAAAATACTAATAAAATTAAGAACTAACTGAAAAAAATGATTTCAAAATTTATTGTAAAGTTAGTTTTTTTTAATACTCGCATGAAGGTGCTATCCATATTTAGTACGCTGAGTTGACATTTGTTTCTTTTTTCAATCGAGTTTGGATAGAACTAGAGAACGATTTTTAAGGCCAAACCGAAGATTTTCAAGGCCTAAAATAATGGATAATCAATGAGTTTTTTAAAATGCTAGACTTTTTTATTACTATTAATTTCAATCATATCTATTTCAATTCATCAAATAAACATCTATAAATATTTTTGTAACAATAAAAAAACTTATAGTTTTAATGTCAAAAGAAAAGTTTATTGGCATTTATTCCATACAACCGATCCCGTGTATAAGCATGAAGCAGGCCTGCGTAACTGCACAATTACCCACACTCGATAAAGGAGCACACAGATATTTGAAACCAATTTTTTTCAACAGAAAATATGAGCATTAAAAAGTATTCAAAAAATTTTACAATTTCTTACCAGCAGATATCCATGAAAAACGTGTACAATGCGGAAATTGTAATTTCTTTCAGTATTAATAATGTAAATCATATCGTTATCATATAAAGCCGAAAAGGCTTATTTGACCTTCTTAAATTCAATAACATTTTTTTAACAACAACTTCGGAATGTTCGGCTTTTTTTTTGCCAAAACCGAACCGAATTTGGCCGAAATCAAAGCCGAAGTTCGGTCGTTCTCTTGATTGAACTAAAAATTACTTTTAGAATACATGAAGACATCCGGATCAAAGTAATCTAACTGAGTTATATGAGAAAAAATATACCCCGGGAATATGCCGAAAGCGTATCGACCCTTTTTAAAAAGACTATCAACTATTTTGAAACAATATCTTTTCAATTTCATATAATAACAGCATTTATTATACAAGGGACAAATTTGTGGAATAGTTTATTTGTATAATTATCAAAAAATATGTAGCAAATCGTAACCTCCGGTTTTTTAAATGTCAATTATTTCTCATTTATAGCATAAATCCACATTGGCCCAGAATGGGAATTATGTTTGCATTAAATATGGAATATATTAAATCAGATCAAAATTAGTTAAATACTGAAAATTTCATCTAAGGCTAGTTGTTCATGCAAAACACCAACCTCATAGTCTTCAATTTTTGGCAGACGCAACTGAAATTTTGACATTATTTCTAAATTTCAAACAAAATTGTTTTTCTTTCTTAAAGGAAAAATTCTTTTTCATTCTGGATAAACTCGGTCAGATGGATTTTCTTAAATCTTTGCATTTGTAGAGCAAATGTCCTTGGGAGACTTTTCAAGATCTATTCAAATTCAATTGCTACTCACAAATGTTTTAGGTACGAAGTGCTTTACTTTTTATAAGCATCAACTACTAAAGTCTAGCTCTTCACAAATTTTTCACTTGTGATCCAATATTAACTTTGAATCCAAATAGAAGGATACTACGACTTGCTGAACTATACGGATTTTCTATTTGGCGGAGTTATTAATCAGTATTTCACTTGGCATTTCATATAAATATTTAATATTTACCGCATTGTCACTGGAACTGATGGCGGGTGTAGCGTGCACAGAAATCACAGTTAGCAGTGTTAAAACACCAAATTTTATTAGCGCCTTCATTTTAATACCGCGTATTTTTACAGCTACCGGTAAGAGTCGTTTGTTGTTTTTAATTATATGAACTAAGTGAATTTTTGTTTAGAATCCACTAGAACAGTGTACGTTTCCGTCTAAGCGCAAACTTTTCGAAACTATATTTTCCTTGTTAGTTCACCGATAGTTCCTATTCGATGAGCGGAAGCACACGCACACACGCACTCACAAATATACAGCACTACTTTACTGTAGCTGCTACATCGACGATGAATTTCACCGGATATTATCCTTTGATTTCTATTTCAACTTTCATAATCTAAAGGACACTCAAATTTCGTACCGCAACCAACGATATTGTTATCCTACTTTCAAATGCACTTTTCGTTGTATCCTTTGCGTAGGTGAGTTATTTAATTTCACCTCGTTTGCTATGAATTTTCACTAAGTTTTCGCTAAGTTACATTGACACAGCGCAAGCGACAAGAATTCGATGACATTGTCGTGATATCAGAAGACCTAATGCGAATTTCACGCCTGTGATTAAGATTTTATATGAACTACTAACGTACTACTTGTGGCAAGCATCTCTATCCGTGTGGCAGCAATGTTGCAGCTTACATTGCGGCATATTTTGCTACCATCAGTTCGCAGCAATATCAACCGCTAGCATAAAAGCGGGATCAGGCCGGTTGTACATACAAAAAAAAAACAAAAACAAACCTAGGTGTATAGATAGTTGTTGGAAAACCAGACGTGCGACTTAGTTAGAGAATCCCAGTTAGTTAGATGGATGTACAATGTCCCAAAAACAAGCACAAGCTGCCGCCGACAACGTTCAGCAACAACTACAACAACAATTTTAACAAGAGCAGCAGCAACAGTAGTGCAAGCATTTGCTAGCAAAAATAACCTCAAAATTTTCAAATCAACAACAATGCCCATGAACAACTTGTTTGTCAAGTGCAAGGAATCCACTTGCGAGTTGCAACAACCAGCGCTCAGCTTTTGCTACAGTCTTGGCAAAATCCACTGTTGTAATTGTTTTGTGTGTTTGTTTTTTTAAAATAGCAACTACTAGACAGCAAATTGCATCAATGGACTATTCGTTTGTTGTTGTTGCTGTTATTCTAGCACAATTCAAAGTTGCACATATGCAGTTAGTTGCTTCTGCGCAGTGTTGCCAATAGTTTTTGAAAAAAGGCTAAATAAGCAAAATAAAAATATTAAAAAAAGCTGAATGGAATGAAAAATCAACAAAAAAAGTTTTCGCATTAGGATTTTATAACAAATTTTATACGACTTTTGCTTATAAGTATTGACTTTAGGTTAGGTTAGTCTATGGCGGCTGTTGTCAGAGGCACACTTAGGCTCGAGGCCCATTGTGATCAATAATTCCCAATTTCCCTTAAATTCATTTTGAATTGTAGAATTACTGTGATTTCTATGCATCTAAGGGCTTCCTGCCTATCGAAGAATTGTCTACCTAAAATGGAAAGTCTTCGCCTGGATAGAGTGGGGCACTGGCATAGAAAGTGCAAAATCGTTTCCTCCTCTTCTTCGTTCTGTTAACTTCTACAGAAGTCGTGCTATCGTACGCCTATTAGCCTTCAATAGTAAGTCCGTGCGTTTAGCACCAAGTTTCGGCCACAGTTTCTTGGCAGTTCTGCTCGTTGATGATCGTCTGCAGCAAGTCAAGCGCGAGTTCATCGATCTTACGGTTTCCCTCTATGTCGCAATGGTCTGGAACCCTTACCACTTTTGGGTGAAATAACTCAGCCATCTCGTTGAGAGATGTGCGGCATTTCACGGCTACCATGGCGATTGTCGGCCCATCAGTTTGGCACCTGTTCCGCCTGAAAAACGCTACGGTGGTCCGGCAAACGGAAGCTAGACGCAAGGAGATTCCCAGGTGTTCAGAGTGTACGCCTCCACCAACACTACCATCGAGCTTTGAGCCATCGGTGTGTACATATATGGCCTCGCCCTTTCCTATAGCATCTAGTTCCATCCATCCCTTGAGTGTAGAAGGAGCGTGAAAGCTGTTGTGAGAGTAGAAGCTCCGAGAACTCCGTATGTATCCTACTTTAGCCGTAATTTTGTTTGGCCACTTGTTTAGAATATTCAGTCAAATTGTCGCACTGACTGCGGCATGTACATAGGTCTACTGGAAGTAAGTGTAGTCAGGCATACAGAGCCTTGGATGCTGTTGTTCTCATCATACCCGTTATGAGTATGGATGCAAGCCTTGGACTTTATCCATTTTTTATAAGTTTACACATTCCACCCGATCACCGCGCCGTAGTGGAGAATTGGCCTAACTACCGCGGTGTAGAGTCAGTTTACTATTTTCGGTTTCTCCCCACCTTTTTCCAATTGATCTACTGCATGAGTATAGTGCTATGGTTGCTTTACACGCTCTATCTGCAACGGTGGATCCCCAATTTAATTCCCTGTCCAATATGGGGCCTAAATATTGACCTCTTTCTTTACTACGAGGATCACCCCTCCCAGAGTTAGATGTTCAAGATCCGGCGTCTTATGTTTCCCAATGAAGAGCACGAGGTCCGTCTTTATAGGATTTACTCCCAGTGCCCGCCTGTTGCACCACAGAGAGAGTTTGTTGAGAGATCAGTCAGAGTTGATAGGTGTTCTTTGAGAAGGCTGTGATGATCCATAGAAGCGGTGAGACTACTGTCCCTTCAGGGTTATCTATTGGCTTTATAAACTTCAAAAACAATGCATTTTTAAGGAGCGAGGTAGTTTCTTCATACGAAAAATTTATTCCTATAATTATATATCACATATTTTATCCTCATCACCAGATAAATTTGAGTACCCATATATTTATTAGGGATGTTCGTCATTTGATCGAGATCGCAATTGAAAAAGTCGGAATCATAACGACACTTGTCTTTCTTCTTCAAGTCATATTTAATACCTTAAATTCCATTTACCATTTTAACACTAGGCCCCTTTCTTTCTAACCGTACCGCAAAAGAATGCTAGGTTGGGTAACGAATAGCATATAATACAACAACACTAACTCGGAAAAATGTGCGAGTTGAGCCAACTCGATAAAATAATATCTGATCTGAGATGTAGTGTCGGGAAGTGAAAAAAACTACGTTATTGTGAATTAGCCCTAAGAAAATACATGAGAAATTTTAGTTGAAGACCTAATTTGTTTTTATTTGAATATTATTTTTAAATATGTAATTACTTCAAACTAAAATTTGTTAGTACAATTATTTTTCGTTTTTTAATAGCACTAAACAAATCTCATATTTCTTTGATGACTCGTACAGGGTTACTTTTGCAATTAAAGGAAATTTTATCCGAGTTGGCGCGTTCTTTTGCAAATCGGGCACAAAGTAATACTTTTTCTTTGTTTTGTTTTGACAGTTTTCGTAGCGCTCAAAATGCGTTGGACTTCTGCATTGCTGAGACGTAAGTAAGCTTAAAAATGAAACGATTTTTCGGCTATCACATTTTCAAATATACGAAACTCTGCCCAAAATTATACAGCAGATTTTTCATAGATTAAGTGTCATTAGAACCGAATTTACATTTTGCATGAGTTAAGTCATCAAAAAAACATTTCGTTTTGCAGCATAAAAGGAAAGACTAGAAAGCTGAAAAAATTTTAAATTTTCGGCTAAAAGAAAATTTAAAAGGCTTAAATGGCAACACTGCTTCTGCCTTTCCATTTACATTTGCTTCCCAACACTTGCCGCCACAAAACAAACAAATTTTCCATACACTCTCACACGATTAAACACACACATCCATCCACACATATAAACACTAACCCCCAAAGAGCGCAGCGCATCCAACATGCAGGAAACCCAATTCCCAACGCTTATTTCCATAGTGAAAATTGAAAATTTTCCTTAATATCACTCTGCCTGCGGTTGAGCATCATTACGTGTACGTATGTAGCTATTTAGGTATGTATGATTGTATGTATGTATGTGTATAGGTTTGTGTGAATGTGCAAGAAAGCAAGTCTACATTAGAGATCTCTCTTAGCAACATAAGGAGAACCTTATAAGAGATTTTCACTTTAGTATCACAAACAGACTGCGGCGAGTAGTCGTACAATTACACATCTGCCTTGTTTGTTTATAATATACATAAAAAAAAAAAAAAAAAAAAAAGGTATCAAGACTTTCCAAGGTGGGAATATTTTTTGTGAAACTATTCAAGCTGCGTCTGCACTATTTGGAATTCACACAATATTTGCACAGCGAAACTAATTACAAAAAGCTTCTTTTTTTTAACTGCCTACTACACAATAATATGAATTTTCATAGCTTTGATGTGAGAGTAGTAGATTTCTACTAGGGCTTTCGATTTCTGCTTGCGCATTCATGTGCATTTCGATACTGGAGACAGCGAGAAACCGAGTTCTCTATACAATCTCGATCATCGCTATTCTCGCAGGAACATGGCTTTATGTTTGGTCGATGAACTGTGTGCTTTCAATAATCGTCTGCAAGTGAATACTACTATCTTCATGGGCTTCGCTAAAGTGTTTGACAAAGTTGGTCATTCGCTCCTAATTGCAAAATTCTTTTACTGTGACCACTGGGGTACTTCAGGGTATCGCCTTAGGTCATATTCTGTTTGTGATTTTCATTAATCATATATCTAACTGCTTCAAACACTCTGGATATTCATATAGCAGATATGTGTAGACGATTTGAACATTTTCACTACTATTTCAAATCATCTTGATTCTGCCAAGGATCTCAATAAAGTTGCTTTTGGTGTCACAATAATGAACTACGGTTACGGTTACTATTACGATACGGTTCCATATCGCATTTTCCAAGTCTCGTACCCCGATAGTCACTTCTTGTTATATCTCTGGATTTTTTCTAAGCACTCGAAGTGAACTTTCCGCTCTTGGAGTGGTTTTCGACTCAAAATTCTTTTTAATAGCCATCTAAACTATTCCGTAGAAAAGTTCTATTCTATATTAGGTTTTTTACGCCGTTGCAGCTTCGAATTTACTGACCCGTACACTCTGAAACTGACTTTTGTTTTATCTTTTGTCCACTCTTAAGTGGAATTTGCTGTCTTTATTCAATTTATTCAATTTATTCAATTTATTTATTCGGTCTATGACATGATATATCTTACAGACTAGCGGTACAATCAAATTAAAACTAAATATACAAAATTAACTTAAAACTAAAAACCAAATGTATGCGAAAAATAAAAAATAAAAAACTACCAATACAGATCGTCTATGACTGATTTAAAGACAGATCTTGGTGACGAAAAATCAATATTAACTTTTTTTGAGATTTTGTTAAACTCTAAAAGCGCTCTAAAAATCGGTCCATGAGAAAAATAATTAACTTTGACCACTTGGAGATAGAACAATTTTTGAAAACGAAGAGCTTTACTAGGTATATTAAAACTAACCATCCCTAGAAGTTCGGCACAGTCAATGAAACCATTAATTACATCATAAACAAACATTAAAGACTGAATTGTTCTTCTGCTCTGAAGTGATGTTAAGCTTATTAACAAACATCGGGCATTGTATGAGGGCAACGGCTCTTCAAATCTGATCGATTGGAGTGCAAAGCGAATGAACTTACGCTGAACCCTTTCAATCCTAGCAGCATGGCAATCATAAATCGGATTCCAAATAACAGCAGCATACTCGAGTTTCGAGCGAACTAAGGTATTGTAAAGAAGTCTCCTAGTATACGGATCTTTAAAATCCTTAGAGTAGCGGCGTAAAAAAGCTAGATTTCTATAAACCTTTGGAAGGACATAACATATGTGATTTCGGAAAGTAAAACGGTTATCGAACACAACTCCAAGGTCAACAAAATCATTAACTGAAATAAGTTGGTGATTTGAAATAATATAGCACGATTTCCGAAACTCCGGAGATTTAGAAAATGACATATGGAAACATTTGCTAGTATTCAAAGAAAGTTTATTTCTGCGACTCCACTCGACCAGATTGTTTAGGTCATGCTGCAGGAGATGAGAATCATTATCGCAAGTAATACTACGAAAAAACTTCAAATCATCAGCATAAAGTAGAAAATTTGAGTTTTTAAAGCAAGAACCAATGTCATTAATGAAAAGAATAAATAGAATTGGACCAAGAATGCTACCTTGTGGAACACCCGAGGTCGCCACAAAAGAAAACGACTTGCAATTTTCTATTTCAACAAATAACAATCGGTTTGAGAGATAAGATTTTAGCCAGGCCAAGAAAACAGAGTGGAAACCAATACATTCGAGTTTATGCAATAAAATTGCGTGGGATACTCGATCAAATGCTTTCGAGAAGTCTGTATAGATGGTATCTATTTGAGAACCACTATTGAATGCTGTGATACAGTACTGCGAGAAAACAGCTAAATTACTGACAGTAGAACGCCCTCTGACAAATCCATGCTGGCGCGACTCTAAAATAGATTTGGTAGCAAAGGTAATTTTTTCTTTAACCACTTGTTCAAAAAGCTTTGAGCATACTGTTAGTTTAGATATTGGTCTATAATTGCTTATATCATTCCTACTACCTGATTTAAAAATTGGAGTAATCGAGGCGAACTTCCATCGATCAATGAACACACCAGTAGAAAGCGATAGATTGATGATCAAACATAGAGGCTTACTGATCGAAAATTTACATTGCTTCAGAAAGTAAGAGCAGAAACCGTCGTAATCAGATTTCAAAGAAGTTTTTATAGCCGTTATACCATTTTGAACATCTAATTCAGAGACTGACAAATACCCGAAATCCAATGAATGGGTAGAGGCATTACAGACGGGCGTACAAACAAGGTCATCGTTAGCTACAAAATTTGACTTAAAAAATTCTGCAAACAAATTTACAGACAGATATTTGGTGACCATACAACAATTCCCATATCAAAAGAATAGAGCGATTACAAAAAACCTTCATACGTTTTGCTTTCCGTTCACTTCAACTTTTTTATCCGTTTCCTTCTTATACTGCCTGTTAATCGATCTTAAATTTCTAAATTGCCGAAGGATGGGGGGTGATCGATTCTCGATTTTTGAATGAATGCATCTACTTCAATATCTCCAAAAGGAAACCGCGTAGTCAAACAATATTTGTATTAGATCGCTTTAGAACAATTTCTGTTTCTAACTCTGCAGTATTTAATTTGCTATCGTCTTTCTCTGATATTGATATCTCTGTGTCAAAACCTAGATTTAAATCCGTTTTAAATGAAATTAGCCCCGTTTTGTTGTAGCCTAGTTGATAAAGAACACTAGGCAGGATAACAAAATGCATGTAAAGCAACAACACCAACACGGAAAAATATGCGAGTTGAGCCAACTCGTTTAAATGATGTCCGACCTCAGATGTAGTGTTAAGAAGTGAAAAAACTGCGCTATTGTGAATGAGTCGGAAGAAAATTCATGGGAAATTTCAGTTTAAGTCCTTATTCGTTTTTAATTGCATAGTCTTTTAAATATATAAATACTATTTGTTTGCAGAACTACGTTCTGTTCTAAAATAACACTAAACAATGCATTTATTTCATGAATGATCTAAACAGGGTTGCTTTTGCCAATAAAGGAAATTTTATCCGAGTTGGAGCGTTCTTTTCTTCAAATTATTTTTCAAGGAAATTTTTAAAGCCGATTTTATTTTCATTGTGAAGAAACATATGAAATGAAAAAGAAGTGATCGGCCGGATGTACATATATTTAAATATATCTTAATTTTTTAGGTACTTTTTTTGTACGCTCTATTCTTGTGAAATTAGGTACAATTTAAAAATTTAATTTACCATCCCTACTGCATATGAATATAAGTGTGTTGGGAAATGCTAACCATTAAGTGTTCGTTTGAAGTTATGTATTGAATGAACTATCGTTTGAAGCATAGCATACTACACAACATCGAGCTCAATATGCCGCACACACGGCAGAATTCAATTGAGTATCGAGTATCTCACGAGCATTACGAGCAAATTTGTAGAGGATTCATTCTAAATAAGAAAACATTAAATTGTGAAAACTTAAGGCTACCGTATTTTATAAAGAAAATAAAAAATAAATCCTCTTAAATTGAATCAAATTGCACTGTTAATATAGGCGCCACCTATCGGATAATGTTTCAAAGAAGATATTTTATCAGAGACATAACTATAACTTTTATTTTGAATTTAAATTATAAAAAATGTCCCATAAAATAAATGAGAAAAAAATTAAAGTCTTGGAGCACAGGATCTTTATAAGACTATTATGACATTATTTCGAGACTGATTCGGTACAATTCGGTATCACTTCTGGACTAGTTCAGTACTATTTTGCGACTTGTTCGGATTGTGTTGTTCATTATCTATTCTGTTTTTCTTTGAAATTCTATGTAATATTTCGTCCAGTCCACAACTAGTCCAGAAAAATTTCAAAATGATAACGAAATTATTTTGAGCTAATTCGGAACAGATCCGGAGTTCATACCGAAGTGGTTCCGAAATAGTTTCGTTTTTGAAGTTGTTTTACTCACAATTATTATACAAATACTTTTGCAATATAAATCTCAAAATAAAAGTCTTTGAAATACGTAACAATACGTATCTCGCTGTTATTTATTGTGGAAATCCTTTTATCATATACTCGTAAGTATCCAGATAATAATTATCGATAACTTAAAAAATTTATTTCACTTATATCTATTATCGAATGAATTTTATAATTCTTAACGAAATGAGGAGGAATGTTTTTTAGAACTCAACTGTAAAATAATTGTTATTCTTGATTTCTGTTATATATTTATGTGGCTAATACGTGCTATGCATTTGAATTAAATCGGACAGTAAATAAAGGACAGGCTGCGTTCGGGCGTAACGCGAGCCATATGGAAACTACACCGTGGGTAAAGAGGAAGAGAGACATATTATTCGCAGGAAGAAGAGTGGCACCGAAGTACGTGATTGCGTAAAGCTTGAGATGCTAGCCTACAGGAGAGCAAATTCGACGAAACTAAGTAATTTCGCATTGTCAAATCTGTGAATAATTTAATTAGAAATGAGGTACTTCGTCATAAATCAGGAACCAGATCAGGTACAAATCTCTAAATTTTGTCGATAATAATCGAAGAATGCTTTCTCCCATAACCAAATTGGACAATACATTTTGAATTATTACAATTTCACTAGACTGCCCCTTGATTTCTACTGCCTCTAGAAGCTTTCTTTCATGATCATCAAATTAAGAAAAGATATTCTTAAAATAAAATTCAAATATATTAAAAATTTGCAAAATTGTTCACGTTTTTTGCTTTGATCAAAGAACCAAGCAACCCTGTGGCTATCAAGATAAATTGTGAGTGATGGGTGTGGACACGCTTGATTTATGCGAAGTAGTTTGTACGAGCTTTAAGGGTTGAAATAAAGAGGCTTTAATAAATAACTTAGTATCTAAACTGAAACGACAATGGGAATATGCAAATATAAAATTTTATTTTTGTTTTCAGGCTACCGCTATGCTCTCCTTTCAATAACAAAATATTCTTAAACAGAACACGCTGACATTTTTCCACATGCTCATTGCATTTAAATAGTTATAGTTATCTATAAAAATATCACCACAAAATGAAACTAGAAGAGTTAAAGAATCTTCGAATGAAAACTGGGCTAACTACCAAAGTCAAATACAAGAAAGTGGCCATCCGGCGGACAACGCTATACCAACGTACAAGAACAATAAGCATTAATTGAATAGAAAAACCGAAGAGGCATCAACAGATGTATTGTGTTGAATAAAAAATGAAAGGAATCAATAATGGAGCAACGACACGCAAAGCCACAAACACAACTCCATTCAGCAACAGACGGTTGGCCGGGGTAGGAGGGAACAGGTATGACGAGCGAAAACAAAGCTGTTATACACTTGAAATTGATGTATGCGAGGCGTAGCTAGTATTTTAGCTTTAGATGAAATTGCAAATGATATAAAAATACAAAAACAACACAAAGGGGGGGAAAAAATCGAATAACAATAACCATTTTACACATTTGACAAGCGCACAAACTAACCAACTCACTGACAGACTGACATATTGACTCGCCGACAAGTTAGGCAGCTGTACGAGCTATACGAGCAGTAAGTGACAGTAACATTTGTGTGCATGTGTGTGTGTGTGTGTGTGTGTCGTATTTATGCGCAATGCCAAGTATGGAGATGGTGTGGTGGCAAACAGCTAATGTTGCAATGTTGCAATGTTGCAATTTCACTGCCTATCGCTAATCGCATTGGTTTGGTTGGCCAACCGCCAACGAGGCAACTAACTCCTAGGCGTGCAACCAAACCAAATGCACTTAACTTCAAAGTCTCAGCCACTGTCCGCACACACACACACAAACACACTATCAAATTTTTGCGTGCAGCTTTCTTTCGAGAAATGTTGCTCGGTTACAACAAAAACAACAACAGCACCACCAACAACACGGCCATGCCCATGGCAGTCGGACGTCGATAAGTGGCATGCAACTTGGCTTGCTTGAATGGTAAGTATGTGCGTTTGAATGGATGTATGGCTGAGTGAACTGGTACCCTGTCGGAAATGGAATAACTTTAAAAACAATTTAATTTTTTACCAACTACATCTGGTTAAAAAGAATATCTTGTAAGCACTTAATTTTATTAACATGGGGATGTACTTGGAGTAAGTGAATTATTTTATTCTGTATTTGATTTCAACTACTTTAGTTTAGTTTGACAAAAAGGACATCAAAATTAGTTGTTTACAGATGCAAAAAAAAAAACAACTTTTTTTCCAACTACATATTTGCAATTTCGCTTTTTTCAAATGTTTTAAAACTAGTTGAATTACCAACTAATAATTTACTAACGGTTTTTCGTAGAACGGGGAAAATAAACAAACAAAAAATTCAATTAGAAATGTTTTATTTCAATATATCAAGGAATTCAACTTACTGCGTAAATCTGCTGCGGTGATCGCCAAATAACTAGAACAAAGCAATGGCTTCCTTCCAGTTCGGCAAGGCCGAAGTATTTCGCAGAGCTTTTTGACGTGACGAAAGAGGTAGGTTAGGGTTGCCATTTGGAGAACAGAGTGAACGGTAACTATACAATTTTTATTCTTCGGTGTAACAAAAATACATTTAACTTCTGTTTTTTCAATAATAATAATAATAGTGATTACTTCGTATCATGTTTGAAAGACAATCAATGTGTCTATATCAAAATGAAACTTATAGGGATTGGTTAAAAACTAGCTGAGTTTTAGTTCGTCGAAATGTTTGGTTTTAAAGGTTTTTCACGAATTTTTCGATTTTTTTGTAATTTCTTAAATTTATGTTAAACAAACTAAAATGAACAATTTAAAAAAAATTGGAAAAGGTAAAACAAATTCTTTTAAAATCAAAATTAAAAACAAAAGCAGAACAGTTTCTTATTTCGACTAGCTATAACTCTGCATGTTTTAAACCAAATATACAAAATAATACTTAATAAACCTAATTATATTTTTATAAAAGATAAGTATAATTTATTAAAACTATATTCTTAGGTGAGGAATAATAAAAAGCAGTATAATATTTCAGCCCGACCCGATGATGTCTATGACTAGTGGAGTCCAAAGGACGTAGAACTTTAAAAAATCATAATTTTTACGCCTATTTTTGTATTTAAAAAATTTTTTGTTTTAAAAGTTTTATTTGCTCTTGTTTGTTTACCTTTGTAAAGGATTCGATTAAAATTTGCAAACAAGAGCAAATAAAACTTTTAAAACAAAAAATTTTTTAAATACAAAAATAGGCGTAAAAATTATGATTTTTTAAAGTTCTACGTCTATACTCTACGAGTCTATAAAATCATTAATCGCTTAAAAAATGCCAACAAATTATCAAAATAATAAAACTAGCCAAAATATTAAAAACAAGACATTTATTATAATCCAATGTGTATTAATATAAAATAATCTAACTTATATTTTAACTTCTCCATAAAAGACTGTGATCGATTAAATTTTGTCATCAATTTCAAAGCTCTTGTGTGCGATGTTGCGCCAGGTGATTGAACTTGTGAAAAATTTGATATGTCTTCCCCAACAAAGAGCAACGATAATAGTTAAGTAAAAAATTCTTAATAATTATTTCTATTTCATCTATTGTTAGGACTTTCCGAATTTCTTCGAAATTCCACTTATGTAGGATTTAGGGTTACTGTTTTTCCAAGTGCTTTTTCCTCTCTTCGTTACTCTTTGAATTTTGCTTTTATCGCCAGTATAATATCAACACCATACATGCTACCTGGACGGCCTCTATTCCTTTGGGTAAAAGAAAATCTCTACCCTCCTGTATTTTCATTGTGTCTAGGGAATCCGAGGCAAATTTGAAGTTTTAAATTTTTTCTTGAAATTCTGGTCAATTTTTACGAAACTTTTCGTATGGACCTTTGTAATTTTGTAGTAAATTTCTACATTTCGGTAAAGATTTTTTTGTTTTTAATACAATTTTTTTCTAGCATCGTAGAAATATTATAAATTTTTTTCCGACAGGGTACTTACATACATACATAAATATGTAAGTGCTTTCTTTGGTAAACATTCAACGCTTTGCGGCATTGAGTTTTCACGCGAAGCATAATCATTGTAGCAATAATAACAGTAAAGTATTAAAATCGATTGCCGCTGACAATTCGCTTGCTTGCTATATGTATGTAGCTTCTCAAATGTTTATGAAATTATTTGCCACTTAACATATTTTTGAGAGTTCGGCATCATTGAAATGGAATTTGCTTAAATGAGAAATTTGTTTTAATTTATCAACCAATTAAAACTTAAAAATTATTAGGAAGGAGGTACTCCCCATTAACTTCAGATATTAGTGGCTATATGGTAGAGACTTTTGTTTTCATTGCTCACAATTTATTTTTGTCGTTATATAAAAATAATTTTTGTTTAAACAGCAGCCTTATATTTATTAATAGCAATTATTGTCAAATATTTTTATTTTAAAGGTCATCATATCTAATAACAAAACAATTCTCTCTTGATAATAAACATAGTACATATAATTCAATTAAATTATTTCACTGTGGACCCAAAATAAATTACAGTGCAATCTGGGTCGAGTGCACTAATTAAGCCAAGACCATTTTATGTTCTTTAAATTCGCATTATTTTACTTTATTAAATAAAAAAAAAGTGAATAAGAGTGAATAAAATTTCAGGTTGCACTGTTTTGACTCAAAGGCTTAGCAATGTCGAAAAAGTTGAAAAATTATTACCTGTGCATCGGATATTGTCTTTTTACTTGGTATCAAGAAATGTTTTCAAATGACTAACTCTAAAAGTTCTCATCATTTTTCGTCTTGATGCTAGCCTTTCTACTGTTCATGAATATGTATGTAGATGTCGGTGCGATTATTGACTCAAGGCTTACATATGATAATCATATTAGTTAGAGCATTCCTAAAGTTTACTCCAGTCTAACTTTTTTTCGCCGCAATGGAAGTAACTTTAAGTATCCGTATACGAGGAAAGTTATATTTAATTCTTTAGCTCGTTCAAAACTCTAGTATACCCGTTGTATGTTTAGAGGGATAAGGTCACTTGATACATTCAATCACTCTTATTCGCTTACGATATCATTCTTGGTCTCACTGATTTTCCGAACCTACATGAGCTCATTAGTTTCAATGTTACGTTTTCAGTATAAGTTTCATGCAAAACTAATTAAATCTAATTACCATAATTTTAATCCCATTGAAAGATCTCTCATTGATTTCAAATGAATATTCAATAGCATTGAGCTAGACTGCGCTCTTCCGAAATCTCGGCTCAATACTTGAATCTCTATACTCTTAGTCATAATCATTTTCTTGGTTATAGTTAAGTTAGTTAAGTCTAGTGCAGGAAACTGCATGGCTGATGAGCTCGCTCGGCGGGGTACCCTGGAAGTCATCACTCCATGCAGAGAGAAGGTGGGGCTCCTTTGGCGAGCGTTGGGCAACTACTACGACATGCAGAATTGCAAGGACCCTCTGGCCGATGGTGGGCCGTGGGTGTTCGAAGAACTGAGGTCTCTAACAACTCTCGATCCCCGTAGGAGTTCTGACTAGGCATTGGGGATTGTACGCTGAATGAAAAGAAATATCTCATCGGGTGGGTGCCCCTGTGACGTAGATTATCTTTCTATGGTTAAATATTAATCACCCAAAAATAATAAACACAAAAATGATTAAACCTTCGGGCATATCAAACACTGCCACAAGAATGCGGTCTATAATAAAAAATAGCACACAAACACACCATATACAAAATATTTAATTTAGGAGATTGCCCATTTTATTATTGAATTTTTCATTTGAGTTTTGAATTTGGCATAAATTTGTATCAAACTTTGTTCACCCTACAGAGACTCAGAATTGTTCCCACTATAAATTTGATGTTCATTGTAATTAGTTGCTCGCCCCATCCGGGGTTCACTCCAGCCACACTGCACTATATTGAAAAAAAAAACCTAGAGTGCTCTTTTTCTGGTCATGCGAACAATGCCTCATACTTAGTTTTTCAAGATCAATTCGTATTATGGATTCATACCAATGAGCTATGTCACACCGCTTTTTGAAAACTTCAACACAGCCCTTTATAGATCTCGGATGTCAATCCAAATATCGAATTAAGACAAATTTTCTGTTCCAATTGGTGAAATATCTTATTTTTTGTAAATACTGTAGAGCTGGGTATTTTTTCTCCGATTGCTAAAGTTTTGAAGTTATGATCTCTGAATTGAAATGCAACGTGTGTATGGAATTTTATATGGTTTTATACAGTAGCTTTATGCTGTAAAGTGGGCGGCCACTCATATTTTGCCAACATTTTTTTAACCACATTTTTCATTATCCAACCCTGTGTGCCATGTGTGCCAGATTTACCTTCGATATAAAATTTTGTTTGTGAAAAATCATTATGACAGGTAGGCGTGGTTGTTGTCCGGTTTCACAAATTTATAATACCGTCGACTCTTTTCATAAAGATATGTAATTCATGTGCCGAGTTTTGTCTTTTATTATGCTTGAATTAGAATATTTATTTCCATCTTTTTTACTATAAGCCCAAAGGAGCTGAGGATAGGAAATGACCGATTACAATCACCGCGATAGCCGAGCATGTTGAAAAGTTTAAGTTGTACCTCGACAACAGCGCCATCTATCGTTTGTAGAACTATCCTATCTCTCAAAGTGAATTCAACAATACACATTCAAAAATTTGTATTGAAATCGTATTGGAATGTCGTTAGAAAATAAATTAGATCTTGACAATAGCACCACCTATCATCGCTACCTATCGGGTCCAAAACAATCCAAAATTTAAAATTTTAAGCATCAATACACTGCCACAAAATTTCATTTAAATTAGTTTCGGCGGTTTCGGGGATTAGCGTAAACGAGAATAATTACATGTAGTTTTTATATATAAAGCTACACCGCAAAAACGAAAGGAACTGCGAAAAATATTTCTCATTTGGATGTATTTTTTTTTCTCAAATTGCGATATTTTCCCAAATTGAGTAGAAGTTTCTTCGAAATGAATAAAAATCTGCATAATATTTAATTTTCTTTTAGTGCATCTGAATATTTCTTTTGAAACTGACTTATAGCAAAATATAACTAAAAGTCACAGTTAAAATTTGATTTGTGAGATATTTCGGCAACGATTCTGATTAAATACGAAATTAGCCCTTAAACAAATTTTAAGTTTTGACTTATTTCTAACCTTCAAGTGCAACTTTGAGCTGTCACGTATTTAAAGCCATTATTCAAATTTAAGGACAAATATTTTGGTGGTACATTTTAACTCATTACATGCCTTTTCTATTTTTGGCGTTTTTCACCAAAAAGGGTCAAAGAATACTTCTATTAAGGAGTTGAAGTGTTAAAATGTTCCATAAAAATCTGTCCCACCCTATTTTACATAGACTGATCATATATCCGAAAAGTTAAACGTCTCCTTTACCAGAACCTTTCATCGGAACCTTCTTGTTTTGGAAAATCTTTGAAATTTTCGTACAGCGTTATTTAATCGCCAACACCCAAACCTTTTTCCTAGTTTTGTAAGTTTATATACTATTTTTAAGTAACATTAGAGCTAAAAGATATTTTTTTCGCCACACTACTACTCAACTTCTTTGCATTCTAAATAATCTTACAGAAATACTGCCTAGATAAATCAAAGAAAAAATGTAAAACCAAGTGAAGAAGAAATAAGAGGATAATGTTTCGGAAATGAGCAGCGAGTAAAGTGAAAAACTTCCACCGAAGGCGGAAATTACAATTAATTCAATACAATGACCCCAAGGTGAAAGTCCCTTGGTAAGCTTAAAAGATTAGAAGGACGAAAGCAACACTGAAAACAAACAACATGGAAGCAATCTAAATGAAAATAGATAAAATGTACATAAAGTTTGCGAAGGGAAACTCGCAGCAAATGTTTTGATGAAAAAAACTGTGAAGAAACAAAATTGAATAGAACAAGCGCTACATATGTACATACTGGTTTGTTGTTTCATTTTTTGAGTAGTAGTCGTTGTTACTTTTCGAGCACTTACAAATATAAGTACATACATTTTATTAATGGGCATAGACGAGTATCGGAAATTGATGTAGATTAACTAACTTTTTATTGAAGGAGAATAAAAAAATATTCCAACGCACACAAAAAACTTCTCAGCTGCTTTCAATAGGAATGGTAGCTAAAAGAGTATAGAAAAGAAAACACTTAAACAATTTACGAATATGACCTATAATTTATTTATAAAAAAAGTACATGCAAATATATGAGTACAATAAATAATTTAACTAAGGCATTAGAAGAATGCCTACTACATAGGATGTATCTGGTAATGGAAGAACTAAAATATTTACAAACTAAATTCTCAAAGAAAACACGCACAAGCGTACAACAACAAATTCACTGCGAACGCGAACAAGACGCAGTGATGCAAAACAAAACGCACGCTTCGCAAAGTCATGCTGGTAAGATGGCAATGTGGAAAATGTAACTCCCTTCTCGCTCGCCACCCTAACTCTTCTGCTCGCTTGGTATATCCTTGCCGGTGCTTCGTCCGTAATATCCTGAATAGGCAGCTTGATGAGCATCACCAAAACTCACCGAATTGCTGGCACCTGCCTCATAATTTTTGCTATAATAATCTGTATAGGGTTTTGAAAAGGCTGGATCTTGACGATAAAATTGTCCATTGCCAGCACCATCGTAATGGTCGTGATGATGATAGTAGGTAGCTGAACCAACACCCTGTGGTGAGTATTCGGGCGAGGTGTTCTTGCTGCCGAAGAGGCCAGAGAAAGCGCCGCCGCCAAAGCCGGGACCACCTGGGGGGCGACACAGCTTAAAGTAGGCAAACAAGCCGGGCAATATGATGGCGGCTAAGCCGAGTATTTTCTTAAGACCGACAATGCCGAGAATGAAGGGCAGGAAGAGCAACAATTTAAGCTTGAAGATTTTCAATACCAACAGCAGTGGAATGATCATCTTCTTCAACTTCTTGCGTGCTATTATCGATAAAAAAAGAGAGAGGTAATCGAATGGTTAATATTAAAGTTAGGTGTAAAATAAATTTAGCATGAAAATTATTTACATGTTTTGGAGCGCGACTTACTGAAGACGGGCGCATGCTTGTCCTCAATTACATCCAATTCGCTATCGATGTCATTGCCTATAAAACGAGCCGAATAGCGTCCAGCCTCGGTGAGCTCTTCGGGAACGTCGATTTCCAAGGCAGTCGATTTGATGAAGCTGTAATTGAAAAAGGGAAATTATTTAGATTCAATAAGAAAATCAAATAATATTTAGAAATTGAGAATCAAGTCACTGTTTTGAAAGAATGAAAATTACGACCAAAGGTTATTACTAGTTTTCACATTTTCATATTTTTTTAACACGTTAACTGTACAAAGCAGAGACTGAGAATGCCTCGGTGTAATCGGTGTATTTTGGAAATGAGCAGCCCATATATGGGCTGTGGACAGTTAACGTGTTAAACTTTATTGTAGCTGACTGTATCATAGAAAAGAGAAACCAATGCGTTGTAATGCATGGTGAATAAACAAGTGAATTTCGTAATACTAATAATAGATGATTAATTTCCATTAAAAAAAATGTATTAAAGACCCAAAGTAATTAAAAACCTAAATTGATTACTGATTATTTTTAATCTCAACCCATTCCTTTAGTGTTTGCTGATTATTTTGATTTTTTGGTAAGTTATAAATATTTCACTATATTACATGATTTTGATATTCTATTGTATTGTTTGGCCAAACTTATCCTACAATTTGTGATGTGGTGCGGCAAACGAATTTTGTGAGAAGTTTTTTTATGGCACGGAGGTTTGCCATCGTCTGTCGAGGAGCGACCGCTATTAGAAAAAACTTTAATATTATTTTTTATGTTACTTGGCTCGGCCAATATTTGAACCTGGGACCCAGCGCATGAAGTGCGCACATGCTGCAAATTCGGCTACCGCGACCGCTACTATTGATTGCTTTTGTTTATATTGCCACAAAAAGTCTGGGAAACTTGATTGTGTTTTTTTTTAGAATCGAACAGTGCAGATCACCAGCACAACCCCAGTTGGGTCTTGAGTAAAGATAATATAGTAATTGGGGTCTAACATTAGTGGAGGCAAATCATTGATAACACTATCGATAATTTTACTTTTTTCACGAGCCATCGAGTGTTTTTCAAAATTATCGAGTATTTTCGCTATCGAATATTTTCTATGAAATTTAAAAAAAAAATATAGCAAAACTATTTCTATGATCATGAGAAATATTTGAGTTATCAACATGGTATCGGCATTTGCTTTAATTTTATGGAAGGAGTGCAAAAACGACTTAGATATTTCTTACAAAACTAAGATGCAAAAGCAAATGGAAACAATTCTAGATTAACGATTTAAAAAAGAGGCTTTTGTTTGTTAATCTTATAGAATATGGGGAGTTAAAAAAAAATATTCACCCATTATCGCTGATTTGACACTTTGGAGATCACAATCGGCTTCAAAAGTTTATTTTGCTTTAAGATCATTCAAACTGTTATTAGGTTCGATTTGCAGCCAAGTGTAATTAATGCCAATTTAATTGAGTTTAAATCAGGGACAATAACGGTTATAATATTTATAAAAAATAATAGTTTAATCGTTATTTTATAATCTTTATTTTCTCGATAAAAAATAATCGTTATTATTGGATTATTTACTTTTTGCAATTTTTTAATGTTTTGTTTTGATTGCAATTTTTTAATTTTTTATATTTTCGTTCAAATATAATCGTTATTATCGGATTTTTATTTTTCCGACCATTTTCGATAGATAATCTTTGATTTTTACTTTTTCGATAAAAAATAATCGTTATTTTTAGATTTAAAATTTTTCCGAGCATATGTTATCGATATTTTGCGACAATTTGTTTCGGTCATAAAACATATTATAACTATCGCTGATAATTTTTTTTGCGTTTATTATGACTAATTTGTAACTTTACGTCCAAGAACAGCTTTTATTTTCTATAGAAAAAAGAAAAATCTCAAAATATCGATCAACTATGATCGGAAAAATTTAAATCCAAGAATAAGGACTATTTTTGATCGATAAAAAACAACAAAAATAGCAATCAAACTTGATCGAAAAAATAAACTACGAATAACGATTATTTTTTATCGAGAAAATAAGAATCACAAAATAGCAATTATGAAATGATTTAAAATAAAAAATCTTCTAATTAAGGATTGAATTAATATATTCGCATTTTGTTTTGAACGTATTGCCATTTACTTTTTGGTCCGAAAAAATCAAAATAATGTTTACTTTCGGTTGCTAGTTTAAATTGCCGAAGAACAGACCACCATCTCAAAGTAATAGCCGAGATATGACAACCAGTGGATAACTATTTTATAATTTGTTTACTCCTTAGCCCTTATTTTCTACTCAAACTCACCGTTCAGCTCGTCTCAGTGAATATTTAACCAACTGATCCCAATCGGTATCCTCATTCAACGGCTCCTGCGAATACTCGAATGGCTCTTGCAAGAGTGACCGCTGTTGCGTTTCAGGCAAACGGACGACGCGCGCAAATTCCGAGAGACTGCAAAAAAAAATTAGTAGCAATTTAATAGAAGGCAAATATTTAGAATCAACGCCCAATACATACGCATAATGATCGCGATAGAAAATCTCATCGAAGCTACTTAGCGCCTGCGTCTTGAAACACTCGGACAAATCGCCACTCACACATTTTTGATTGGTGCGTGCCAAGTAGGGGTCGTTGTCGTGCTGCAGACCGATTAAGCTTAAGAAAGCGGATCCCAGACCACGCTCCTGACCATAACTCACAGCCGGTGTTTGCTGTTGCTGCTGTTGTGGCTGTTGTTGCTGCTGCTGCTGCTGTTGTGGAAGGAACGTCTGTTGTTGTTGCTGCTGCAGCTGCGGCTGTTGTTGTGGAGTGAAAATCTGTTGCACATTTTGTTGTGACTGCTGCTGTTGTTGTTGTTGTTGCTGTTGGGGTTGCTGATCAGGTAAACGTATACCCTGACCGGTCACAAGTGCGATACAGCAGATCCAAGTAAGCAGAAGCGCAGGCCAAATGTGCTGTTGATCTTTTCGGTTGCGTGTTGCCATCGCTGCAAGTGTAAGGAAAATTAAATTATGTAAAAGGAAAATTTAAAAATAATAACTTCAGATAGTAGCTTGATTGATGCTGACAATATTAAGGCGACTTATAAATAAAATAAAATAATTTCAAAACATTTGCATACATTTCACAAACAAATTTCACACTCTCTCTGTTCGCGCAGACTCTTATCGAAAACCACATCAAACTCTAACTGGTAACACTTGATCGGCCACGCACGCACGATTTTCCCGCGCAATGTCAAGTTTATTTTGCGCCAATAAAGCACAGCACAGCAAAACCAAAACTTGCACTACTTGCGCTTGCTTTGTATGGATTGTGAGCCAGCTGATCCAGTCGCGCCAAGTTTTGACCAAAAATCCACAACCACTTTAAGACACACGCAGCAAACGCCAAACGCTGCTACCAACGTAGCGCCGCATTTTCACTTCACTCTGAACGAGTGCTTCATTCAAGTGTACTCGTAGGAGCTCGTAGTTGCGCGTTTCGAAAACGCCAAAAGCGAACCAAAAAAAAAAAAAACAGTAAACAAGTTTGAAAATGACTGCGCAAAATTGTTTGTGTTGAAAATATTTGAATTCCGAGTATCGTTCACTAACTACTCGTGTCTGTAACTGTCGCTACCAAAAAAAAGAAACCCAAAATTAAAGCAGTATAGCTTAAAAGTTTATGTTTTTTGTTTTCGTTATTTTATGTTGCAACATTTTCACGAATATTATTTTTTGACTGCTAACCGTCGTCGTTACGGCCAATGGCATCTCGCCTTTCGGCTGTGTTGTTGAGTTGATGACCGCATTTAGCTTTGTATTCATTGTTGGCGTCGGCAGAGTGGAAGTCGTGGAGTCGCGTTGACATCTGACATACTTTCTGGAGCGCTAAGATTAACAACATCAGTGACAGCAGAGTAGCCTGAATGTAAATGCGTGAATGTGGGGCCGTTAGTTGTGCGCATGCGCAGCACCCAACGCAGAAATTCATATGCGCATGCAACAAAATTGTATGCGAAGCAATGCATTTCGGTTTACCAAGTAGCTGTTTCAATTATTTTAATTTTTGTTTGTTTTTTTTTCTTAACAATGCGCTCATTATATATTTTTTTGTTTATTTTTTTATTTTTTCTTTATTTTTATTTTTTCTTTCATTATTTTCTTCAGCCAGTGCCATTTGAAACTACGCTTTCTGCTATGCACCTTTGTTGGCGCCGCAAATCCTCTCATCAACATCGCGCCATACTAAGAAGAAAAAAAAACACAGCCAGATAAGCAACGTTTCATTTCGATTTAAAATGCGGGACGAACCATAAATAAATCAAAAATAAATTTCACTTTACTCTTAGTTGTTTGCGACTTTTGTTGTCATTGTTTTCTTAGTTTGTTTTGTTTTTGTTATTATTATTTGCTTTAGTGCACATATGTATGTATGTATATATAATGCATACATATGTATGTACATATGTCTTTATGTTTATGAATATGTATTTATGTAATTGGTCGGTGTTCCACTGCTTTAATGCTCGCTCGACTGGTTTCAGCCGACATATGTAGCTACTTTTGCTTTTTACCTTATTTTTTAATACAAATTTGCTTTAAAATATGGCTAATAAACTAGCAGTCATTATGTGTGGACAAAGCGGTGTGGGTAGGACCCAATCAGTTTTTGATAGATGAGTAATGTGTAAAATACGAGTAAGTATTTGAAGCCTTGCGTTTGGCAATATGCAATCAGCTTTAAATTTTAAAATTAATTTCAATTTAAGTCCCATCTAACGACAGATCAGCAAATGAAAATACGTCTCTTACAAATGGCAAATGTGGTATTGTAATCAATATTTTTTGCTTCATTTGAGATCAGTTGGAAAGAAATTTTTCACCATTATTTCAGTTATAACCTATAGCTAAATGATTGCCTTCTAATAATCTGCTCAAAAATATTAAACACACAAATTAAAGAGACTGTAATACTCGTATTAATATTAACTTGTTATTGCCTTTTATTAGTATTACCCTTGAATCGCAGTTTATTTTCTGTTTAATAAAATGTATAATAATCGCACTCATAAGGTTTGAAAAAATAACTAAACTCGTCTCACAAAAAAGCCATTTTTTACAGATTTTTTACCTGTCTATCAGCCACTCTTTTTAAATATTTTTTTTTGTATTTCCATGTAGGTTACATCAGTATAGTTTTTAGTGAAAACGATAACGTATGGCATAAATATTTTACCGCACAGAAAAAATCTGCCTTGCATATGTGGTTTACTTAAATTTCGTCTCGCGAGAACACAATGGTAAAATAAAGACATTTTCAGAAGAGAGCGAAAGCCAACCGAACCCATTCCCACAGCAAGTACGAAAAGTTTACGCTCTTTTTATCATACTGCTCCCGACCACTAACAATACACGAAAGTTTTCAATAGCAGGTGAGTACAAACAAAGGTGGATACATAACAGGCGATAGCAAGATAACCAAGGCGAATTCGTTGTGTATTTTGTTTGTGTAACTTGGCGAGTGAAATGTCAGTACCTCAACCCATGTCTTTTATTTGTGTAAGCAGACCCAGCGAATGGTATGATATCATCTTGTTTGAATTCGCCTTGGTATAAACCGAACGTATTGTTTTCTCGTATCCATATACTGATTCGAGTACATTTTGAAGGATCATTTATACAATCGGGAGAAAATATCGCGTTTTAATGAAAAAATGCCGTTATTTTAAGCGAGTTAATTTATATTTTCTTCTTTTTTTTATCTTTATATTTTTATTACCATTTTTCAATTAGCTTCCTATCGATAACTTTTATGGGGAAAATCAATGCCTTGATTTGTTTACAAGTTTTAGGTTATCTGTTTTAATGATTAATTCGGTACTATTTTTTTTTAAGTTTCTAACATAAAGTCATTTAACAGAAAATAACTCGAATTTGTGCCAAGTTTTAATTGGGCCAGCTATATTTCAATGTTAAACATCTTAAATAATTTTTTAACTGTAACAATTTGCGTTTTAAGAAATAAAAGATACTTGAAATTTAATTTAAATTTGTATGCTTTTTCCAGGATACGGTTTCAATTAAAGCAAAACTATTTTCGAATTAAAAATATAGTTTTTTCGATGAAGCCAGCTCTTTTGCAACCATTTGTGTTTTTGTCGGGCGGATTTTCGGTACTGTAGGTTTTCCGTTACCCTATACGGTTCTTTTAAAATAGTTTTCAGTTCTTTGAACTAATTTTTCCAGAGCCATTTTTCGGTGCTTCTAAACTATTATTCGGATATCTGGGAATATGCTTTTGGTTATTCGTGAACTGTTTTACGGGGTCTATGCAATCGATTATCGGTTTATGTAGACCAGGTTCGGTAACGTTCTTGTTACGTCCGAACTGATCGCCTCATTAGAGAACCGGGTTCACCAGATCCATGCATGACTAGTACATTTTACAATTCACTATAACATTGGTAACAATATTCACAACAGAAATGATTTATTAATTTAAAGTTGTAAGAAATCTAAAATGTCCACTAGTGCAAGTGCAATGAAAACGCTTTAAATCGAAAGCGTTGAGGTACTGCGCATGTGTGCAGCCGACTAACGTTGGGAATACACAGCAAGTAATCTGTGAAGTGGATTAAGTGAATCAGTAGCGTGTAAAATAAGAAAAATTTACATAATTGCAAATGTTTGCTTAATTAGATGAAAGTATCTAAATGCATATACGAAAATATTGATGCAAATTAAAAAAAAAAAAATTGAAATTTCGTAAAAATAAATATTAGAAATGGAAGAAGTAAAGTAAAAAAGCGAAAGTGTACCGCACCAAAATCCAAATTAAAACTACAGTGTGTCCGAAAGTAAAAGTCAAATAAATATTCTACTAATCGATTCTGGGCGTGTGGCATTTATAAGTGACGTCGATTTATTGATTTCAACTATTAATATTTTTCAATTAATAAATTTTTGTTGAACTCACAAAGCACTTCCAAATTCCACAGAGCATTACTTATCAAATTTGTAAAAAGCACTATGTACGTTTTCACTTTTTTGTACATACAAAATACATACAATATGTTTGTACACACAGTGAAACCTCCTATAACCGGACACTGAGGGCTCCACATTTTTTGTCCGCTTATCGGAGGGAGGCGGGGAATAATCTATGGGAGTGGGCTAATACAAATTGAAGTAAAATTTTCTACACACACTTTATAAATAAAATAGATTTCTTTGACGATAATGGCTGATTGAGATTTTCCATTATCGAATCTTGTAAAGCACGCAAATAAAATTATAAAGCACCAATCTTTTTACGAAAACAGAAACAGATAAATTTCACTTATCAATCACATTTCAAATTTCACTTTTTTGAAGTAAATCTTTTATAGCGGCAGTGATTTTTTATATCGCGTATTGAAAGTCGCGTCAGAATCGCGCCAGGAAGTCACTACAATTACTAATTAGAAGTTTTTAATAATGATACTACTAAATTCTGCCATTATTTTTCCTAATGCTGCTACTAATTTCTACCACTAATTTCTGCCACTACTTTCACTAGTAATACTACTAAATTCTATCACTATTTTTACTAATTTCTACCACCATATTTACTCATTTCTACTACTTTTTTTACTGATGCTACTACTAGTTACTACCACTAATTTTACTACTTTCTAGCACTATTTTTATTAATAAAACTTCGGATTTCTACAACTGTTTTTACCAATTCTTTCTTCTATTTTTACTAACCTCTACCACTACTTTCACTACTTTCTACCACTGTTATACTAATTTCTACCACTGTTTAATTATGTTTACTACTAATTTCTACCACTATTTTAACTCATTTTTTCCACTATTTCACTACTTTCTACCACTATTTTTTATTAATTTCTAACACTATTTTTTTTTACTAATTTCTTCCACTATTTTATTAATTTCTACCACTAGTTTTACTAATTTCTACCAATATTTTTATTAATGCTACCACTGATTACTACTAATAATTTAAATAATCTGGCTGGCACACTTAGGTGCACGCTTGTGTTTTTCTTTAATAGAAAGTACCTTCCGTTGTGTGTAGCATTTCCCACGCTTGAGCAACTTATATGACGTAAACGTTTTGCAAATTTGTATTGCTTTCTTTAGACTGCTGTTCAGTTATTCATTTTCCGCTAACGAGAGACAAGGAATTCGAGTGAGCGATTGTTAGAGTGGAATTTGTTCGAAAAACCCAAAATAAAACTTGGTTTCCTAATTTTAGTCCGATTAGGAGATGTGCCCGCCTAATAGAGGTTTCACTGTATGCATAAGTACATACCCACTCATATACATAGATTAATAATTTAATTTTTTAATTTTTATTTCCATCATTCACAACTTTGTTGTTGATGAGTTTTATGCTTTTCTTTTTTGGTATGAATTCTATAGAGGAGTATTTTGCCCTTCACCTCAGCACGTCGGCACACCTTTTTGGCGTTTTTTCACAAACGAAACTTAGCCATTTGTTTAGCGGGTACATTCTCTTTTACGCTTGTCATGGACTTTTGGTAAGTAACCGAATGCCGTGCCATGCAGGTAGACAGCAGGCCAATAAACAGTCAAGTCATGAAGCAAAAAAAAAATTATTATAGCTATTATTTGCTGTCGTCGATGTTGCTATGATGCTGTGACTATTGCTGCTATGGTGGAACGGTCGATGTTGCTATTGGTAGTTACGACTTACCTCCTGTGTCTGATTTGCAAAAAAAATACTCACTTACCACTACGATTACATGACGTTGCTTCGAGAGCAAGATCTGTGAAATTTTTATTTTAAGCCATGTTTGTAACTCGTTAATGGTAATGGAATGAATTGAAGCAGCAGTTTATTTATGAATATAAGTATTATTGTCTTTAAATTGTAATTTCTTTGAGCGCATTGCAATTACTCAATTTGTTATTTAATTTAAATTATTTAGCCTTCTGGAATAATAATTATTTTATATCAACAATCCTTATTCGTACTGGATACCAGTTATTTGACAATTTTAACTGGAGCTCAATCAAGTCAAGATGGTAGAAACTATGGCTGCCATTTCGGAGGTCCCGATATTTCGTTATCAGATTTAATCTTACGATGAGCGGCAGTTGAACCCGAAATGTTGAAAACTGTTTTTGTTTTCATATTTTGCTTTGAAGTTAAGTTTATTTTAAGGCGAAATTGTCGAAATTGGTTAAAGATAGGTTGTAAAGGCAAATAGAGCAACAATAACAGTTTATATGGAGTAAGTTTAGCTTGGACTTCCTTGAGTTTCACATTATCATTTTTCAAAAAAATTGTCTGAAGTTGTTCGGCAATTACACTGGTTTACACCTAAAATGAGCACCGAATACCGCTATCCAATTCGTGTGTTCTCTGATTCTGAGAATTTAGTTTTTTTTTTATTAGTGAACAAATTTTTGAGACACAGTGGAATTGGGATAACTCGCAAGCTGAAAATTGCTATAAATCGTAACAAAGCCTTCTCGTTAACTCGTTTTTTGCTCAGTCGAACCTTGTTCGTTTTTAGCTAGTCGCTCGTGTCTGACAAAAAAGTTCTGATACTCGTAATTGACGAAGTAGTAAAAAATCGCTTTTTCACTGTTAATTTTTCTTTCTGGTTTGCAAAAGTGCTTTATAATTCGTAATCTCAGTTCGCAGTGTTTTCTAACTCGTAATGAAAGAAAAGAAAAATAGGAAAACATAAACGGCATTTCGGCCGTTTTTCCTGGTCTGGCAACCGCTTCAAAGTTCGTTGCAGTTCCGCTTAATGGTTCGAACAGTTTAGAATGAAGTTATATCGTTATAGAACCGAAAAGGCGACTTCATTGGCGCCATAACCGCTTAAGCGATTTATCCCGAACTTCTCCTACAATTTATAGTGTGTGCCTTGATGTTGTAACACAAATTGAAGGGCCTACAGTTTTACGCCGACTTTGAATGGCGAATGTTTTTTTGTGAGCAGTTTTTTCATGGCAGAAATACACACGGAGGTTTGCCATTGACTGCCGAGGGGTGACCGCTATGAGAAAAAAGTGTTCTATAATTTTTGATGTTACTTGCCCCGGTCAAAATTAGAACCTGGGAACCACCGAATGAAGCGCGAACACGTTAAACAAACATAGAGTCGATAATTGTCGATATTTTTGGCGGATGTAGCGGTAATTCGATTTTGGTCAAAATTTGTTTACCCTAACTTAAAAATCGAGAAATTTATTCGTTTACATATTTAGTATTTAAATGACAAGCATTTTTATTTTACAATCAAAACTGTAGGGAACTTAGTATTGAGTAAATTTTCACACAAAATTTCTACGAACTGTTAGAAGTTGTTTGGGTTATTGTATGGTTTTCTATATAAAAACTTGTAGCCTATCCTAACACCTAAGGGAATTAAAAGAAAATATTCATGAGGCTGTTATCGAAGTCTTTGGGGTGTACGGTCACATTTGTCAGTAAAAACAATCGAAATAATCGCATATCGTCATGGTATACTCGAATTTTTAACTACATTTTCATAGTTAACGATATAATCAAACCTATGGCTATCGATTTCGATATTTACATCGATCGCAGTTGTAACTGATAAACTTTGCTATTGTTACGGTTATCGATATTCAAATAAATAAATCTTTATTGTTATAAATTAGTTTTATTATTATTTCTTGATATGGTGTTCATCAATGCATTAATTTTGCTTTCTGCTCCCTGGTTTCTACTTTGTGTAACATTGACGAAGCGGCTAAAGACTTTGCTGGCATTTCAATGCTAAATCAGAGTAATGCTTTATCCAATAAAACCAAAAATATTATTTAGCGGCAAGTGGACCTATTTATATATTTTAAAATTTAATTTTGTATTCACAATTTCATAGTATATATCTTTTCATATTAAAATATATTTTTGATTTTTAAAATGTACTTTAATTTGGCTAAGTGTAGATGATATCTATCCTCAAAACCCCAACTAATATTTGCATGTACTACCTACATTTGAGAGCATTTAGATATATTTCTAAACCAAAAGGAAAATGTTGGGCAAACAAATTGCGCTTTGTTTGTTTATAATTAGAGCTCGCTTTGAACATATTTAGATATATTAATAAAAGTGGAAGTATGCTGTGTGACAGAAATATCGTATTTCATTTCCTTCTTTTGTGAAAAAACCAAAAAAAAAAATCTTTGGAGATTAATTTCTTTTTATATCCACACCCCCTACATATGGACATTAGGGCGCATTACCAAAAAATGTTGCAGCTTTCCACTTGATTTATAAGATCTACTATGTTTTGAGACTACCGCCGAAATATTTTGAAAAAAACATTAACATTTCCGTGAGCTGAACCGATTTGGCAAACCCTTCAAAAACGGATTTTTTTACAAATACAATATATTTTTAAAAATATTTTTCAAAAAATCAGCGCAGATAATAAATCAATTTAAGCTTTAATTGTATGTATAAAAAATATATTAGTTCAAATATCATAATAAGAACAGTTTTGTATGTATTTTCAAATCGGTCCAAATCAGATAAATTTTAATAATTTTCTTAAATATTTTGGCGGAAGTGTTAAAATATAATCAAAATTAGAATACTGATTTTTGTTTTCGAAGTGATGCACTCTAATGCATATATATTTACATTCAAATCATCAACGTTGCTTCTTCCTCGCATCCTTACTTTGGTTGTTGGAAAAGCACAAATTTCGACGCCCACAATAATTAAAAACTGTTCACTTTTATCTAGATATATTTATCTTGAGCTTTAATTCTGGTTCGGTTCTTTCGTTAATTCACGTTGGTTACAAGTTCAGTTACTAAAGGAGGCGCTATAAATTTGTACTAATGAGAAATGTATGTAAAATATTTCACGCCACTTTTTATCAACTGTCTTCTAAACCAAATGCACGCACTTCCACAATGTCGCTAGGATATTGTCAAGTTTAGAAAAAAATTGTGAGATGTATAAAGTTGAAATCTTAAAAAATTACCTACGTGATTTTTTCTATATTCAAATAGTTTTATTTTCGTTAAGCTCTCTCTTAGGCTTTGTGCATTTTTTATTGATTTCTCTTGCGACTAAAGTTGTGCGCTTACGATATTTTTATTTAATATTTTGTAATAACTATTTATGATGTGTTTGTTTATCTTTGCTGTATGCTGTCTCATCCCCCGTAGCATAAAATAAACCCCGACACTTTTAATAGCAAAAAAAGAAGATCCTTGATGATTTTGGTGAGCTGTTCCTTCATTGAGTTTGTTTGTTTGAAGTCAACAATTAAAAAAATTTGCAAAAAAAACTTGCATAGAATGTACATAGATTAAAAAGAACTTGCATCACTCCCACCGTTTCTCTAACAAAAATTTCATCCAACTTCACCACTTCAAAACTGATTTGTCTTTTGCTGATAGATATTAGAATTTGATTGGATCAAGTTGGTTTCTCGTGTGGTGAAATCGGGCGAAAATTCTTGCCACAGGAAACGAAACGACATGCAACTTTTTTTTGCAAATACTTTAAAACAAATATATACTGAAGGGATAAAGAAGATTTAGATGGGAAAAGCTTTAAAAATAGGAAATATAACTGTAATTATTCAGAGAGCATAATGTTGCTGTTCTTCTTCGGGGAAAAAATTGTGGAAATTAGCTGTGAGAATTATCAAGACAGTGCAAAAATTTTTTTATAAACAAATTAAAGTTTAAAGATAAGACAATTACAATTTTTTGTTTTTCATTTTTGTGAAAATGTAATATTTGTTCTTTTTGTAGTGTCTCCCGATAACATTTCTATTATATTTTTTTATTAGCTTCAACTTTTTATATAGCCCAAGAATCTGACTAGTATATAAATTTTGGATTTTTTTTTTAGATTTTAGCAAGGATTGACTGGGCCAGCATGTAAATAGTTATGCTTCTTATATAGAAGAAATATTCAGCAACTGTAAGAAGTACTCAAATTTAGCGCGAAAATAGTTCGCTAACTTGAAAATTCTGTAGATGTGAGCAAAAATGGCAGAGTAACAATAAGTCCCTTTTGGCGCAAGTTAAAAGATTTAGTCAGAGAATATAAACTGGAAAAATCTTGAAGAGTGCCAGATTTAATTGACAGCTGACTATGCAAGAATAAAATAAAGAATAAACCAAAAGTGAAAATAATAAAAAAAACAGTTATGGCCGGGGTCAAAATTATAGAGAAATTTGTGGATATTCTTCTCATATTAGTAATAAAAGAATTTGTAGTATTTCCAGCGGAGCTGCTACGCATTCTTCGGCTACACCTTCAGCTCGCTCTGATGAAGTAAATGTGGTTGTATAAATTTTGTTGGACATTTAGCTACGTTTTAATGTAAACTATTAAAACAAATGCGTTTTGCTATTGCCTCCCTTCGGACTAAATATTTTTCCTAAAATTATCTTGAAGTGAGCGTATTTGTTCTTGTATTTTGGAACTTTTCACATTTTTGTGAGAAAAGGAAATGAACGGACTACTCTCTTGCAAAATAAATTGTATTTTGAATTTATCGAAAATTTTGAACTAAAATTATATTAGCAAGTTTTCAGAAATGGATCGATATGTGGCATGCAGAAAATTTGGGTGCAGAAAATATATGTACAAAGTCATTATTTTTCTATAAAAAAAATACTCTAATGCCCAGGCTAATTGATGTACATATGCCTGGGTAGGTAAGCAAACAAAATTTCTATTTTTGGTTCTCTGACTATTAATCAAGCTGCACAACGTTTCCATCAACAGTGTACAGACTGTTTACCAAATTTGCAATTGGGATTAATATTTGAGAAATGATGACAATGATGAAAGGAGAAAAAATAGCATGGAATTGGTGCAAAGGAAATATCACCTTCGTCGTCAGTAGAATGCATATTCATTATGTTATAGATAAAAATATCATGTCATATTTTGTCGATATTTGTGGTCAAACTCCTCCGAAACGGCTCGACTAATTTTTATGAGATTTTCTAAGTATATTGGAAAAAATATGAGAATAGGTCATAAAGTATATATACATTTTATACTTAGAAGAGGTTTGCCAAAAGTCAAATTTAATAAAAATTTATATAAAAATGTATAGTTATATGAATTATCAAAATATGGATGTCAAGCGATTCGTCTCGGAAGGCAGGTTCGTAGCTAACTTTTACAAGGGTTGCCACCTGTTTAAAAAGTGGATTAAAAGTAAATTATACATAAGTTATAGGAAGTATCAAAATATGGGTGTCAAACAGTTCGATAAGGTTAATACCTATATTTTTGAGAGGGCTGCCAGTTGCTATATGTGACAGAAACCGAAATGCGTTTTTTGATTACATATGCAAAGAGCAATGAGCAAAAAAAGACAGGCCGGGGTTTTCTAGTACACATGTAAGTTTTGTATTTTTTAAAGAGAAAAATACTCAATCGGAAAAAATCGATAATTCAAGCAAACAGCAATGAGGTCTACGCGATTATTATTATATCGCTGGGTGCACAAATTAAAACTGCACAATTTTATTAATTTAAATTTTTCAATAAAATTTTAGTACGCATACTTTTAGATTAATATTGACATGAAATATTTATCGATGATTTCCAAAGCCTTTCGCAAGTCACTTCTTCTGCGGGGCAATAATTCTGAAATTTATTTTTCTTCTTCTTCTTGTTTGGCTCTAGTTATAACTGCCTAGTCAACAATGGTTTATTCTTTCATTCGTACAATATTTCTGATCAAGCTGAGCCATTGGATCTTTCTGGGGTTTTTATTTTGCTTCAATTCAGTTCGTATAAGGTCAAAAAACAGCTTTTGGATGTAGGTATAGATTAAGCCCACCAACCATATCTTTTTAAGAATTTCAAATATTTTTTCTATCGATTTTGGAATTTCATTGAAACAAGCTTGAAATTATTGACTTAAACTATTGTGCTGCTCACATTTTGCGGCAATGGAGGTGATAATTGAATATCATTGGATTTCGTTTGACTTGATTGCTTAGCCGAAATAAAATAATGAATATGCTGCTAATTAATTCCAGATTTGAAATATTGCAGCATATCATATAACACTAGTCGTTCATATGGGTTGCATAAATAGAAAATTTTATAAATTTTTTTTGTTAGCCCCCGTTCAAAAGTTCAACCGAATTTAAGTTCAAGCTTTATCAATTCAAACAACATTTATGATTGAAATGTAATTTTAACGCAATTGTTCGAATTGTAGCGTATATTTCACTCTTCGAATTCCCATTTTTTTTTCCTGAGCGTTTTCCACAAATGGTCAAAATATTATTTGTAATCAAAACTGTGGTGGTATTAATACAAAATTCAACGCCTTTAGCTGCTAAATGTCAAAATTGCGCCTAATGCAGATTTGTAGTGATATTTGTGGAAAATTGCACAAATTAATAAATTACTGACATTTTCGCGTTTGTAATTTGCATTTTGTACTAGCATGCGCTCATATTATTATTGGCATAGATAACGCCGCTAGCAAACAGCTAGTAGTTATTTATTTATGATTGTTGTGGAAAGGGCGGGAAATGTGCAGTCGAGTGGTTAGAGAAAAATTTGCTTCGGTAGATATAAACACTCAGTGCTATGCCAGTGAAGTGATTGATGAATAGAAAACAACGCTGAGAAATATATTGACATTTAAAAAAATGAAAACTCTTTTGATATTTTTTCAAATTTTTTAAACACCGTTCTCTATTCATCATTACTGGTTTTTTATAAAGCAAATCATTAAAATAGGAACGAATTTGACCTTTGATCTATTGAAATACAAATCGTGTATGCAAATTTTCTTTTTTCAACAGCGCGTCTGAAATTATAGTTACAATGCTTTTCTTTTGTTTTTATTTTAACGTGAAATACAATCAGCTAGACCGGCAGACGACCAACTATGAAATTACTGTTATTCGACCATTGGCAGGCAACTCACGCAAGCATGAACATATACATTCAAATACAAAGGTGCCCAGTAGGAAAATGAGCATTGCAGATTTTTTTTTTAATTCATGAAAATATCAGCAGAAACTATGTTAAAAAAAACAAGCTGACTTTATTGGTGTAAAAAATCTAACAAAAATGAAAGAATTGGAACAAATTGGCGCTAAATAAATATTTACCTACAATATTTTTGGAGAAACAATATTTTATTTTGTGTACGTAGGTATTTATTCATTTGCGCAATTAGGAGAAAATATGGGGATTCGAATTTACTAATTTTAAGTCAAAATAAAAAAGAAAACCTTTAATGTGGAGATGAGATTTTTTCTGTTTGCATTAATCGAAGCCATGCATCCTAACGTAGACGAATGGGTACTGTGTGGACGCAGTTGTAAAGCGTCAAAAATAAAATAACACAAAAAAAAACTTGGAGCTTGAGATCAAATATTGTTACCTTGAATCCAAGTTCGATGAAAGGGACATACCACAATAATTGATTTTGATTGTCATTTCTTTTATTAACAAAATAAATATTTTCCCAATTTTTCACAGAACTATGTAAAATGCGTTCGATTCAACTAACGTTGGTCTAATGAACTCGACTCTAATTCGTTTTCCCATGTAAAAAACGAAACCTCGTCGTGGGCAAACTCTGCTTTTCCTACTGGGCATTTTTTTCATTGAGCGCATTTCGATAGAGATGGTTGCAGGCCAAATTTGTCGGCCCAAATGGGAGCAAAATGCACCACGCATACATGAAATAAATTAGTTACAAAAACTAAGTATTGATTCAGAGATGAAATAGCGCAATATTCTTATTTACAATATATCTACACAAACTTATCCTGTTAAATATTTTCAATTTGGTTTATAAGACGAAAGTGATTTTTTATAAAATTGAATGTTCCAAAAATTTACAAAAACTCAAAAAAAGAAGATATAGGAAATCAGATTTTGTTTTGTATATTTGGGACGTGCCGTTTTATACTCAATTTAATTCTAATGCCATAAACACATGCTTGGAAGAAAATTCTGTACTAAAATTATTTAAGATTCTAAAAGTTCCCTTACTCAATATAACAGTTTTAATACTCAAAGTACATATTTTTTTTAAACATTGAAACTACTACATTAAGGAAACAGTTGTTTCAAATACACAAAAAAAAAATGAAGCAATAAAAACCGAATTTTAATTTCTAATAAAAAATAAAATCTATTATTTCTAGTACCATTCCATTCCATTTGTATTAAAAATTTAAAATTTGTAATAAAAAATTAAAATTTTCAATTGTCATAGAAAAACAAAAAATTTTAATTTTCAAAAAAGAAAAAACTAAAATTTTCTTAAATTCTTAAAAAAAATTAAAATTTTTATTTCTCATAAAAAATGTAAAGTTTCAATATCTAATAAAAAATTATTGTATATTTTTTCTAGTACCCTACCTTAAAATTCCGTTTGTATTAGAGACCACTACCACATTTCCAATAGCTCCAGATTTTCGCTATAAGTATTGGAATTGTTTTCATATATGGTCATATGCAAATTTCAGTTTCTATGGGGGGTTGAAACCTATATATTGAAATTATTTTTATACCAGCGTCAAGCTTGGAACATCTGCAGTAATTCTGCTAAAGGGGGAACCCTGGGCCCCCTGCTAAAAATACCACCCCCAACTCTACATGCAAGTTTTTGTTAGATTTACAGCTCGAACATTGTAAAATGGTGTTTGAAAAAAAGACGAAGAGTAAGCTTGAAACAGAAGATGCGAATTTGCATCTCAACGATAGACGAGGCATGCAACTAAATACAGCTATTGTTTAGCAGTTACACCAATGACACAATTTATATACAAAACACAAATATCTGCATGTGTACGTTTTTACATTTGTGTGCGTGTATAAAAACTTTTACTTTCATTTATCTCTACGAGCTGCACATCATTGCGGCCGAGGTTGCACGTTTTCACATTTTTTTTTCTTATGATTTCATATTTTTTTCATCACCGACAAAGTCATAAATTTGATATCGTACATTTTTGTTTTTTTTTTAGCTCTGATCGTGTCATAGTTTACATTTACATAGAGGTATGGGTATGCGTTTACGTGTAAACTTGACGTCACACTGCTTTCTCATGCCATTGAACTTTACGGCTTATGCTGCTATTGTTGTTGCTGTGGCTACTGTATGAAAATCGTAGTTAGGTCGTGGCTAGATGTAAGAAAACAAATTTACTTTACTTTATTTCACTGTTTAGAGCTTTGCTGTTCGGATTATTGCAAACTCCATATAACGTAATTTAATCGAAGCCTATAGTGTACAAAAAAGTGCAACGACTTTTGAGATATGCAGATCTCTGTGGCTTCAGGTATTGAAATGATAACTCCAGTTGCAATCAGTGTTGACGGTTTGTGAAGAAACTGTTTTTGCCAGTTTGACGGTTTTTTGCTTCTTCTTTAAACCTGAAATTTCCAATTTATTTTACTAAACATGAATGTGTACCTAAAAATTCTGATAAATTTTTTTTTTTTAATTTTATGAATTTTTGCTTTTTAATTTGTGTAAATTCCTTGAAAATTATATAAAGTTTGATACTTTGAATTACATATGTGGCTCATTTTATAAAAAAGGCTATGTTTAAAAGCAGGTATGATTAAGATTTTTTAATATTTAAAAAAAAAATTACTTCAAATTTCAAAAAATTTATGAAATTTTACTTTTTAATTTGTGTATTTTTTGTGAACAATATATAAAGTTTGAAATTTTTAAATTATGTGGTTAATTTTATAGAAAAATCTTTATATAAAAAAATGTATGAAAATTTATCATTATCAAAATTTTAGGAATTTTTGCTTTTTAATTTGTGTAATGTTCGTAAATATTATATGAAGTTTGAAATTTTGAACTATACGGCTTATTTTACAGGAAAACCTATAATAAAAAAAAAATTATGAAACGAAATCATAAACTTTTTTTTATGTTGCCCATATATTTTTTTTTAATTTTAAGTCCAATGATTACTTGAAATTTATATCAAAAAATATTATACATTTTTTATTTGCAAATTGGGTTTGAAAAATTTCGAATTAAAATGTTTATAAGGTTTAAAAAATTAAACTTCAACATCGATTTTTTTTGCGCTATTTTTAACTATTTTTTAGTACTAATCTTAGGAATTTTTAAGGCAAAACTGTAAGTATGTAGTTGTAGTACATTTTCTGGGGTTTGCTCACAAAAACACCAATTTGTTTAAAATGAAAACGTCCGCTTAGCATTCCTCAATAATTAATATACGGTTTAAAAAGTATAAAATTGTGTTTCTGTACAAAGTTGCGTACCAAAAACTTTCCTTAATTTTTTTTTTAATAATCATAAATTTTGTTTTAGAAAATTTTAAATTTTTTTTGAGCAGGTTTTCCACAGTACAATTTTTATTGATGTTGAAAATATGAACAATATAAAACCCAAAAAAAAAATTTGTACACAAATCAGATGAGAGCATACTGCCACAGAGTGTTATTTATTGTTATGTTCATTTTATGTTTTATTTAAACTTTAATTGTAATTTGTTTTTCTAAATAACTCGCTAGTTATCACAAATCTAGCTGTGTGATTCTATTCGACGATTCTAAAAACTTCTTGTAAAATATACAAAATTGGCATAAACTGTTTTGAAAATGCCGGTCATATTACCCTACTGAGCTTTTTCAAGCATGTAATTGAAAGAAGTATATAACAATAATTTACGTTTATCAAAATTTAAATCTGTTTGTTTCAGTAACAAAGAATGAATACTTTTTAAATTTATTCCACGTCCTTGTTACAATTATTTTGTAACAAAAAACTTCGTGACTCGCATTACTTTTCACTTCGGTCCCGGGATTGGCATCACTAACAGTATGGCTCAGTTTATTATAAATGAACACATGCCAACACATACAGCATAGCGTTAACACCAATGCGCCTAAAACTATGCCTTCCCATAGTTGCACGAATAATCAGCCTCTTCGTGGAAATGAAATTTCCGCTTACACAAATTGTTGTTGGTATGTATAATACCTATGCAATTTTACTGTTACTGAATCAACAGTATTATTAACACTGTGATATTCAATTGCCGAGGCTCAGTAAGCATTATTGCTATAAATTTCACAATCCCATTTGCACTCACTTGTACATTTATAGATAAATTGTTTTTAAAAATATTTATATTAATTTCTACTTTGCTGAGAATTTGTTTTAAAAATAATTGTCATTTACATAATTGAAATTAAGTGGAAGTGATATTTTTTTTTACTGTAATCAGCAATCAGTAAAAAAAAACTATTTTAATCTGAAATCGATTTGCTGATGATGTACAGCAAGTAAACAATTAAAATTGGAATTTAATTACAATAAAATGAAAGTGCATGTATGTGTGTTTGCTGCATATAGGAGCTAAATTATCCACTTAACCTCTAAGGTTTTTTGAAAATATCTATTGGCATAATAACTAAATCAAATGAATAAAAGATTACTCCCTTTGTAAAGATTTGAAACATAAGAATAGATTTATTTTATTTTTTAAAATAAGTTTACTCGTTTTAGATACTAACAGTTACAATTTTAAACCGTAGTCTGGATATTTTAATACCATTTAAATTAAAATTTAAAGTGCAATGAAGGTAAAAATGCCACAGTTACCGTGTTTTAAATTCGTGTCCATTCCTAACCCAACTTTGGATTATTGCTGGTCGACACAGAAACTAAAGCAAAGAAAGTTTTTGTAAAAGAAAATTAAAATAAAATACATATAAGTAAAATTTTAAATTTTGATATATTGCTATTCGCGGTGACTGGAAGATTTAATGCTCATAAAAAATTTTTTTTTACAATTCTTATAGCAGGCAGAGTTTTTCTCCATTTGGTTCGAGAAGATTTAGAATCAGCGATGAAAATCTGGTTTATTTCCTTATATTCAACCAGAAATACACATGCACTGAATATTTCCTGCAGATCAGCAGCATCAATGACAAAAAAACTTTACTAAAATTTATAAATCGCTAGGTGGCTGAGTTATTCTATATTTTTTTTAAATCACACAGAAACGCTCATTTAAGGCCTCTGAAAACAAGATCCCCTTTTAATTTATATATGTTAATGCAGGAGTTTTGTTTTGTTTGTTTCATATCCTGTACATCGAATCGAGACGCGGCTACGCTAACATAAAGAGGCTAAGGCGGTTACTTTGAAATTATATGCCAATAAATAATCTTATTAAATAATAACGGGATTTCCAATAGCGATGTGAATTGTTGTGACCTTCTCAAATATTATAAGAAAAAACTTGGGCTAGCGCATTTTTAAAATTCAATTCATTAATTTTTCATTACACTTCATTTTTTGATGCTCATTGTACGAGTTATTAATTTTGATTAAAGGGTTATGTAAAAAACAAAACCCAGAAACATTTGGAGTGATGAAAGATTCACTGAAAGCTTCAAAGACAGCGGTCGAAGAGTAACCGTCAATTGAGCATGGTAAGTAAATGAATTTTGAACTAATTTTTTGCTTGCTGTGGATATGCAGCTTAAACTGTCATATAGCCATAGGAAAAATTTATTTACTGAAACAAATACAGGATAACGTTGTCACAAGAAATGATTCTGACAATTATCTACTTGAAACGGAAACTTGATTTTTTTCTGTGATTGTTTTGGTTGGGTTCCCATTTTTCAAAATTCTGTCTTTCATCACATCCCAATTTTGCTCAATTGGAGACGTTTCAGGGTTGATGCTTCACATAGTGAAGAACGGCTTGAAATTATGTCCACATTCACAAATGGCTTGCGAAAGTTGAACTTTTCTATCTCAATTTGTACCCGGCAATATCTTCAAGTCCTTTTTCAAACAAATTTCGTCGCTCATAACAACACAAAAATTTGTATATCCCAATTGTGGCTCATACAACTTATTGCTAAAAATTTTGCAGCGAGCTTAAAGTTTGCAAAACTTTTTGTATCGTACAGAGTTTAAAAGTTCACCCATAATTAAAGAGATCGACATCTAAAAAACCTTGATAGCCAGGGAGTGCGAGAGGGTAGAAAATCGATGAAATTTTCAATAGAAAATCTTCTTGAACTTCTACTCAAATTTATTGAAACGAAAAGTGGCTGGAGATAAGGAGATAAATTATTGTTTAATAATTTTGTTGGAATTTTTATTCGAAAATACTGTAAGAAGAAATACCCTCGTTTTTATGTTAAAAATCTCTCTTTTTATTGTAATCTTACTGAATTTATTAGTAAGTAAAATTTTTTTATTTTTGAAAGAGCCCTTTTTAATTCGAACTTTCCTTTTAACGTCTTAATAATCCACTTTATATTGTTTTTAGTTTAATTTATGAATATTGTTCTTTGGATTTTCGAATTTTCGAAATTAAATATTTTGGTTTAATTATTTATTACTCCAGAAGTTTTCAATGAATAAAGTTCCGAAAATTTCAAAAACAAAAAATAATTTCATAAATAGAATATTATTTATGAATAAATATTTTCAAAAAATAAATATCTTTATCTCTTCTTAATTTTATTGTTCGTCTTAATTTTACAGATTATTTTCTTGATTTTATTCAAAACACATATCCAGTCGTAATAAGAAGGGCTTCTTATTGGGGAAAAAATCATAGAGAAATCCGCTAAATTTTGTTCTGATTTATAGGGCATTTTAGGTAGTCCTTTCGTTCTGTGCGGTCCAAAGAAGTCGTGGTGCTCGCAAAAACGATATTACTTTTCAAACATAACGGTATAATGTAAAACGTTCGTATCTCATTAAATAATTTATGTCTTCATTATTTTTTAAATTGTATCACTGTTTATGGAACACCCTTTACATGTTTGCATTTTTATAATTAATGAAGCTACATTTATCATGTCTGAGAAAACTATCTTTGATACAATTGAAATGAGGCGCACGTATGAAGCTTTTTCGTATTTTTTCTTTCTCTCTCTCTCTTTAATTTGAAGGCTCTCATTAGCATTTATAAAATTTCAATGGTAAATGGTAGTGACCCGCTTACACCCTACACCACACACACAACGGCAATTATTTCGCTACACTTTCCCACACAGAAATATTGTTTCATATATGTCACAAGTGATTTGCATAGCTAGTATGTATGTATGTATTTACTTTCGCAAATCATTTCATCAATATTCCGCGAATCACAAACGAAGGTCATTATAGATATTAAAAATTTGTGTATGCAAACAAATTTTTTTCATTTATTTCGTACGTCATTTGCATATTCAAATACTTTCGTTGCGAAATCGCATATAACGCGATAGGAAGCAATAAAACCGATGGCTGCTATTCCACACGCATTTATTATTTAAGTTGTATATGCAATGCAATTGTCGCATAATAATGAGCAGAGTTGCCATTTTGTGCTTTTTCTAACAAAACTGGTAGATTATTTTGCCATTGGTAGAATGGCAGAACCCAAAACAGAAAATGTGTTATTCTTTGTCAGCACTGCCACCAACATTTTTTGAGATATATCGGCTGATCCATCGAGATCTTTTTTCGTTCGCTTTTTTCCACGATTTGTTTCATACTTTAACTTGATTTTTATTCAGTATTGTTTGCAAATATTTTATGGAAAGTCTCACACCCAAACAGCGTCTCCAAATTATTTAGCAGTATTACGAAAATCAGCCTTCCGAGACCACTTTTGCCAATACCATCAGAAAATTTCAGACTCAGTCTAAGCTAATGGATGATAAGCGACCGAATAGACCACATTCAGCCCATTGTGGTGAATCGATTCGACGACGTTCGCAGCATCTTTAACATTCATAAGAAACAACTTGGCTAATTTTATGAAAGAATTTTGGTTTAAGGGCTGACAAAATCCAACTCGTTCAAGAATTGAAGCTCCGGCAGATTTTCATTTCAATCAATGGGCTCTGCAACCGCTCAATGAAGATTTGTTGCTTTCGAGCAGATGTTTGTTTAGTCAATTTTTTTTTTTTGTTTTTTTTTTTTGAGAAATAATTTGGTAATTACGCGGCGACTGGCCACCTCGGTCGTGTGGATTTTTTCTTTGGGGCTAAGTGAAGTCAAAAACTGGAAGCCAACAATTCTGACCTAATTCACGAGATATCGAACTTTCTGAGTGGACTGCCTGCCTACAGTGTAGTCGCGGTTAATATCTTAATTGCATTATTTAGAAAAATTAAACTTCAGAGACTCTTCTTTCGGGTAGTGGCTATGATTCCGAAATCCAGTTCCGTTTTAAGTGTTTTATTGAAAACTAAAAAAAAATTTAAATGGATCACCCATTACACACTCATTAATGTTGTCTTTATTTTTACTTATAAATTCGCCAACAAAAGCCCTAAGCAATTGGACTTTTAATTTTCAGGGACCATAACGTTTAATTTTCTTATAAAAAAAAAGTTATAATATAACCTTTAAAATTTAATTAACAAAAATTTGTTTGACAAAATTTTATTGGGGTTTTGCGACTTTCATTGCTTAGATCATATTTTTTTGATAAATCGTAATAACGATTTTTACAATCGATTTTTATCTTAACGAATATACTTACATTTTTAGTTTTTCTATGAAATTTCGTCGATGTTTTGCGATTTCTATTTTTTCGTTGAAAAGAAATGATTCTTCTTGGAAAATTTAAAATTTTTGACCGTATAAATTCATAATAAACGCACAAAAGTTTATAGACTAACTAAGCTAACAGTAAACAAAACAATGCGTTTTATATTTGTGGTTATTGCATTACTGAAAAAATTGGTATGAGAAAATATTAATCAAATGTGATCGAAATAATAAAAATTTAAAAATAACGTTCAAACTTGATCGAAAAAATTAAAAACGCAGAATAGTGATTGCCCAATAATTAAAAGAAAAAAACAAAAACTTCTAACTAAAAGTAAGTGCAGATTTGGTTATGATGTATCAATAGACTTATACTATTTTATTTACTTGAGTTCTCTTTTGAATATAATTTCTCAATGATTTTATCATTCAATGAAAATGAAATGACGATTATTTTAGCTCTCTACTAATTTTTAGCACTCTCTCAACACGTATGCTGAGACCCACACAGTGGGGTTTGTTACGTCTAAATAAGCTAAATATATGCACCGCTTTGGATATTGAAATATTTTTGAAAATAATAAGTTTAAATAAGATTGGACTTCATGAAAATAGATTTGGCGGTCTTACAAATTTCATCCTCAATTTAATTGCACCGCCACATTGTTCTGCTATGCCGGAGACTAAGTTTTCTTCATTCTTTTTAATAGAAGCAGGAAAGATTGTTCGTCAAAAATACGAACAATAAGTTTTTTTCAAAAGAGTTTAGCTGACTTGAAAAATACGACTTTAAGTATATCAAGACACACAAATTTACGTATTAGGGACGTCAAAGCAGGAAGCCGATTCCCGAAATCCCGTGATTACTCAGTTTGGATCGCGGAATTGATGCGTATAATTTTTTTGCATCAGATGCAACTAATAATACACACAATACTTTAAGTTTTTTATGTTCACACTTTAATCAATATAAACATTTATTTTCTAATATATTTAAACACAAATAAATACTTCGGTTATTTCGGGAAATAAATGTGAATTTGAGAATTAGACTCTCGATTAAATAAATTTTTAAACTTAGATGGTCTCACTCCTTTTTATTCAACATTTTATAGACAAACATTTTTAAGCCATCGGAAGTAAATTTATTTTATATATAGTGATCTAACATAGTAATTTAAAAAAAATCAGCAGAAACTGCAAAAAAATAATTTAATTTAAATATTGAAGACTTAAATTAATAAAATTTTGTTTGTGTTTTGTTTAAAAAAAATATTTCTTGTCTTAAAAGTTTTAATTTCAGGGCAATACCGGTATCCCGGGATTACCGTAGAATCCCATAAGCTTACATCCTTAATACTAACGTATGTGAATTTGAAAGCTTTATTAAAACTATCCTGCCCATTCTATTCAAACCTAAAAATGAAAAAAAAATATATTTTTACTACTGTTAAACATCACTTTCTTGATTGGCGAAAATGTCTGGCAAGAACCTCTTTTGGGGGATTTTTGAATTAGCCATCGGTAGGAAATCATGGCTTACAGTAACTACCTTCGTAATGAGCCATAGTACATGGAACCCCCCTATTAGCTACGTCAATATATTTAGCATTTTTATTACACACTCGCCTTCATTGCATATATATTGATAAATTTGTATGTATGTAGGTATTTACTATTTACTATTTAAATTTTCAATTTGTATGCACGCGCACAGTAGACAGGAAGGGCAGTCCTCCTTTTCTAAGCTATGCCGCCTTCTCTCGAATGTATTCTCTTAAACATTTTAATTTCTGATATCTATCCTTTTGATATTTGAATTTAAAGTTATATGAATTCACACACTTTGACTTTAAGAATCTTGAAAAATAAGATGACTTGCTTTAAAACAAAACTTGTCGCACTTGGGCAAATCAAATACAGACATAACGCAAACGTTTATCAAAGAAGTGAGGCGATTTTACTAAGCATGTTTTGAATATATTAAAGAAATATCTGAAGCAGAAGACTTGGTAAATAATTGTTGTTTTGTTATTTGGGTTTTTTACTTCGTCGCAGGCAATATGAATAGCTGTTGAATCGCGTGTTAAACTTTTTTCTAATAAATGTTAGAGATATTAAAATAGACCACCGTTGTCTGAAATTACAGACTGAATCTATATTATATATAATATACCATACCAAAATCAACACGTTGAAATTGATGAAAGATGGGTAAAAATATACAGCCATTTTAAAAACGAACACATTACACTTGAATTTTTTGTATACTCTTAGTCAATTTACGTCTTGTCCTAGAGTTGAATTAGAAAGAGTTTTTTAAAGTCCAAATGATTTTTGAACTAGCGAGAAATCTAGATTGAATCTTAATACTTTAACTTAATACTTCAGCTTGAACTATGTAAATAAAACTTTGCAAAAAATTCACGAAAATACATAAAATTAAAAAAAAAATATCATACAATTTTCAAACTTTTTTATCAGAATTTTTATGTAGTTTTGTAGCCCATTAATATTGACTAATGAAGTGAAAATTTCAAGTAGCTAAAAACTCGATTTGATTTCTTATAATTTTTTTTTGTACATACAGACGGTGCTCAGCATAAGGAAAATACTCAACACTGTCCGTGCTCTGAGAAAGTATTTAAAATTTTTAATTAAAAAAAATTAAACGTTTTATAAACAAATTTTGGCATTTGATGAATTTTGTGAATTTTGAAAAAAATTTTAAATTATTTATTTATATAGTTTATGGTGCACAATTGGATGACTCACAAGGTGTTATAATGTGTTATAAGTCATAAATACAGACAATTTAAAAAAGGCTTAGTTTTAACTTTTTTTTCAATGCAATCCAAAAACATAATTCATGAAATCTAAAATTTTATGAATTTATAATTTATGACACATTATGACACCTTGTAAATCATCCAATTGTGCACCATAAGCTATCTAATACTCCAAATTTATTACGAAGTTCACAAAAATTCAACATCGGCATTTTCAAAAAATGTTTAAAATTTCTAATTAAAACATTTAAAAATTTTTATAAAATTTTTTTAAATTTGAGGAATATTTGTGAACTTTATAAGAAGATTGAAACTTTTATTTATATAGTTTTAGCTTTATAAAAAATATAAAACTGTATTATATTTGGGTGATTCACGAGGTTTCTTAATTTGTCATAAGTCATAAATACATAAAATTTAAAAAATACGAAATTGCTTAGTTTCAATGCAATCTAAAAGCATAATTTTTGAAATATAAAATTTTATGACTTTATGATTTATGACGCGTTATGACACCTTGTGTATCACCCAATTGAATTTTGGTGCGTATGATACACATCATAATAAATATTAATTCAACTAATAAGCATTCATTTAAATTCTTATTAATTAGTATATTATACTATGGTTCCAATGAATATTATAATTTTTAGCAAAATTTGATTATGCCCTCATTTTCATTCTAAATAAGTTGGTCAACTTATAAAATGTATGCATAACAATATATGCATTTTTTTATGTGTATGCAACTCTTTATTTTTACTTTCGTTTTCATTGCCAATCATCGCTGTATCATTGCCGTCTGTCGGTCTTTTTTGCCACCATTTATTTTTCATTTCATTTTGTTTTCCTACTTACACTTCTCACGACATTTGTTTATCTGACTTCATCTCGTTCGCTTGTCACTGACCTTTTTTTGCGCAATTTTCACAGGTATCTTAGCTTTTAACTGCTATTTTATTTTGTTGTTATTTTGAAAGTTAGCAAATGCTGTGGTAATTGCGATATATAACAAAGTGAGTAATATGTAGCTCTTCATCGATATTGTTATGCAACTTTTTTTTTAAAGTATATACATAATTACATATGTATCTCAGTTTTGATTTTGTGAATATTTACCATATTTATTTTCGAGATTGGCCAACACTTGGTATAGGAAGGAGGAATTGAAAGGAAAGTGTTGGAAAATTTAACGGAAATAAGTTTGCATTGTGATTATAACAAATTTTACAGTTATCCACATAGGCATTTCAAAATACATTTACTACTAAATATAATAAATCAAATCTAATACATCATTATGATCGCAATCTCTATTTTTATAAGTGGCGCAAAAGTATTTAGCTTTACCTAATTCCAAAATAACCCAGTAACATTGGGCTTGCAAAAACTTGTAGGTCGAAACTTTTGATGTAGTTTACTTCTATTTTTTACACTGTGATAATAGATCATAGTTTTGAACCTAAATTTGATATGCGAACATTCCGCCATCTTGAATTTCAGATTTTCAATGGCAAAGCTCTAGAGGACTTTATTCTCTAGAACTCCTTTTTTAATAAAAATTAGCATTAACTCAGTGCTAGTGTGTGGAAATTAATTTTACGCCACTTCCCTCAAAAAATTGTTTGTATAAAAGTTCACCTAAACCGGTTCGAGTTAAAATTTTCTGAAGGTATAGATGTACAAAAGTTACTTCAAATTTTTAAAGTTTTCATATTTTATGCAAATAAATGGCCGCATTAAATATGCAACATTCATTTGTGTTCCCTTTTTTAACATTAATTTTAAAATTAATTTATCTCTTATTTTATTTAGAAGAATAGATTTTGCATAAAAATATCCCTAAAAGTAATTTTCAAGAATATTTTAAACCTCTAGCGGCTTTTCAAATTGGTTCCACGATGGATTTCTTGATGTAAGAGTTTTAGATGGGAGCTAATGGGTTAAAATGTTCTTCGAAAACATTTCCTGTAAAATTAACAGTATCTAGCAGAACCTTTTATTTTACGCAGATATACATTTGAACAATTTTCTCCACTTCTTGAATACAACTTAAACCGAAACATGCAAACTATAGTAGCCTATAAATATGAAATCGTTTTTTCCGTTACAAACCCAACGGTGGGCGGATTTCTCATGGATAGCTGTATTTTCAAAAGGTACTGATGAAATTCGTTACGTTTTAAATTCGTTTTGATAGGCTCTCGTTCAGCAGATGAAGTTTTGAGGCGTGGTTTATAATCTGCAAGCTTGACTTCTCAAACCACCTTTGCCAAGAGGCATTCTGGTGAATGAGCAAGAAGAAGAGAAAGACTTAAACACATTTTTTATAAATTTAATGGAACGTTCCTAAAAGCGAATCCAAGTTAAATTACAGTCTCTCTGAGAGTGAGTGAAATGATGGACCTCAGAGCTACGACATAATATCAAATCCGTAAAGTAGTAAAATTCAGGACAACGTACGATTAAAGTCAGATAATTAAAACTTTGTTAAAATATTGGATAAACAGCATATCCATAAAAATAATATTTATTATTATTATATGGCCTTACCGAACTAATCGATAAAAGCGTATATAACAAATGAGACCGTAAACTCGAATTCGCGCAAGATTTTTGCTAGGCTACCCATTTCTTTAAAAAAGTGTTTTTAATATAACTATCATCAGTTCATGAAAAATGAGTTTAAGAAATATTATTTTTCTTTAATTTTTTATATATACATAAATAAATACGCGACATAAACTTCTAAACTGCAATATGTTAATTTATTTCTTAAAATTGCATAAATTTTGTTTATTTTTTGCTATTCCCCACGGTCTTTCTTGTAATGAGAATGCACGAAATCTAATAATATTCTCTAACACGGTCTTCTTTTCCCCTCATTCCTGCCTGCTTTCAAAATGCAACATTGAGCTAGTGGCGGCTCAAATTCCCCTTAAAGTATCGTAAATTGAGAGACCTACTGTTTTATTTCGACCCCGAATGGTAGATGAATTTTGTGATATTTTTTTTTATGACAGAAATACACTCGGGTGTTCGCAATTGCTCACTCAGACCGGTTACGGCGGTGTACTATATGTATGCATATATGACTGTGCAACAATTTTAGGGTCAGCCAGGGTCGGTATGATTACAACTCAAGACTTTTAGGCCCACTTGCGGAAAATCCAGAGTAAAATTTATAATTAAAGAGATAAGTAACTCAGAATTATATTTTTAATTTCGTAACCCAGACATTGTATTGTATCAAATAAATCCAGTAACCCGGGCTACGAACATTTCTTTTTGGACATTTTCTTTGAATTTCATTAATGTATTGAAATTTAAAATCAAAATAATTTTTAGAGGCTCTAGTACAACAACGAAATGCTTGGTCTGCTTGGCATCTAATCTCGTGGAAGTGATCGCGTCGATTTACCAAAGATCTGTTAAAGGACTTGGAGCCTTCATATTTGATGGAATCCCCATTATAGTCGAAAAAAGCGATTCGTTTCAAATTTTTTCGTTTATTTCAAAGAAATTCGTTTGACCGATTTATTTTTTATTTATTTATGATAGAATGTCGCAGGCTTAAAAATTTAACCCTGAATAACTGCTAGTTTAAATTTTTAAGTTTTAGCTCTGAGTTGAACCCTAACATTCTGCTATGCATGAAAATTTATCAATTTAACCGGTAAACTTTGAGTTAAATAGATAACCTGCCTACTCTCAAGTGGTCCTTATAGCAAAATCTCCAAATTATTATGTATTTTAAGGTAAATTTTTTTTTATAATCATATTAAGTTTCACATGTTTTGTTCAATTGTTTTTAGAATAAAAGGAGAAATAAGCGAAAAATTTTTATAGAACTTTTTTTTTTCAATAAACTAATTTTGAGGGATCGCTAGAGGGTTCAAATGATTTATAGGGTTATGAAATTATTCGACTGAAAATTTCATTAGCGTATTTCTCAGATATAACAACACTTTATAACCAAATAAATCAATTTACTGACAAAATATATATAATACTTATTTCGATATTTCGCAGTTCCAAAGCATAATTGAAACTTTAAAACTAAACTGTACTAAAAATGTGTGAAGTTGTAGCGAGTTCTGAGTGTTACAGTTCGAAGGTTCGCTGTCTTATTATTATTATTATTATTATTATTATTATTGCTATTAGTTATAAAATATATTTACAAAAAACAATTTAATGCACTAGTAGGAGAATATGCAGTTTAATGTAAATGGAATTTTTATGTACATTTTTTTTGTTCTTTATATTTTTTGTTTTCAAAATGATTAGAGAATTAAATAATCCATTTAAGGGGCCAATAAGCAACTTAGTAAACATTGAAACTTGGTCCAAGAGAACAAATATGTAAAACTCTTTTTTTCCTAAAGAAAAATTAAAACTTCTACACTTTATTTCTTTATGGAAGGTTTGTTTAAAAATCAATAATTTTGTAAAAATTCGCGCTGGTTGTAACTTTTTTTTAGCATTTTCTTGGCAGTTGGATTCAGGCTTCTTGATTACTTCCTTGGTTATATTATTCTATATATCTTGGAGGAGATGTTTGAAATTATCCCAGATTTTATCTTGATGCAGATGTAATTTTCTTTACATGTACTAGATTCACAGGTGGTCTATTAAACTACATACATATGTAACTATGACCCTCACTTTTCCGCACTCACTATTTAATTTGGTGCACAAAATTTTAAATGCCATGCTCATTTCGCTCACTATTTACTGGTAGTGAAATCAAAAATCCTCATTAAAATTTCAATTCAAAGCAAATTTGCCCAACTCTAGCAATTTAGTTTAATTTTATATGTATGTTTATCTGACTATAATGGAAACAAGACGCTTTGGTTACTAAGCAATAGGAATTGCGCAATCATTTGGTAACTCCACTACAATAAGACTTCCTGCTCCTTGCTAATTTCGACGACACACACAGGACTCATATTACGGTCACGTACAATTGTTTGTTTTTTTTTTTTTGTTTTTTGTTTTTACACCCATGTATTTTACCATCGCTCTTAAGCCATACAAAATCTCAACACAACACATACACACAATATCTTCCGGAACTCTATCCCTGTTCGAAAAAAAAAAAAATCAAATCAGCTGCTCACCTTTTGTTGTTGCTTGCAAATGTTTGGGTGTTTTCGTGAAATATCCTTTCGCCGATTACTCGAATCTACTAACTATATGTAACTACTTTGCACCGCTGCCTTTGGAAATGAACTGTGCCCACGATAGTCGGCCACATGCAATTTATATGAATACTAAAAATTTAATGGTTCAAAATGCGAATGAGCTTGCGGCACACAACAAAATAATGAAGCTGAATTGTGATGTGATGTTGGTAAAACCGAAAAGCGGAAATTGTGTACAGGCAAGAGAATACATGGTAAATGTGCGAAAAAGTAAAAACGAAGTCAAAAAATTCAAGTGGAGGTGCAAAATCAAAACCAAAGTAAACCAAAGAGTTGACACAGTAAGACTATGTGTAGAAATGGAACAAACAAATTGCGAGTAGTGAGCAAAAAAAAAACCAGAGACCTGAAAGATATTCAAAACAAACAACAAAAGAAAGAAAAAAAAGTGTGCCGAAAGATCCAATGCAGCAAGGCATTACAAATGATGCGCGTTAATGGCTAAAGGTGAATATGAGAAATGGCAATAATGCTTAGCTGATAAAAAGCAAATAATACAAACATTATTGCGGTAGGTTGCAGATGACTTTTTATGATTATTTTGATCAAGAGCGTACGCAGAGAGGGGTGGATTTAAATCTAAAGCTATAAACCGCAGCCGTCTTTGTTACAATTTGGAGTCAGTGGCAAGGATATATACTATATTTTAATCCGCTAGATGGCGCATGAGCCGATATATTCAAAAAATTCAACTATATGATTAGATTTTGATAAAATTGGCGACGTGTAATAGCAGTGCGGCGAGGAATACTTGCAGCTTATTGAAAAGTTCCCTGTTTATGGGCCGATTTTGATGGTATAAGAAGTGATTTTATGCAGAAATGAACACGCTAGGTGCCGCCGGAGGCGAATAATTTATAAGATCTTTATTTATGTCCCGATTTAAATAAAACTAGAATCATATAATGGGAAGTAGAAACATGTACGAAAAATGCATAGTATATATATATACTTTACAGTGCCGAACAATAAATTCGAGGCACTACATATTTACAAGTTTTGAATAGTTTTCTTTTGTTTCTACAGTACAAATCCACAATTAAAAAATTGGGAAATTCAACGAAATTTCGACAAGAATTCAAACTTTTTAATTTCAATTTTCATAAACATTTAAAGAATGCAGTTTTGTTGCCCAAAAATGTTTAGTGAAATGCAAGTTTTAATTATGTAGCTAAAAATTTTCGTTTATTTTTGATAATTTCTTTTTGCTGACGATCTTTGACTTTTAAGAAATTTTTTGCAGATATTCCATTAAACATTATTTAAAAAAAATTTTTAGCCGACTTCATTTTTACTTTGGCCACGGTTTTTTTTTTAAATTCTTCAAGAATTCAAGGTGTATGGAAACGCAGACGAAGTTACGGGCATCAACTAGTTATTATATAAATTATGAACGATGAAACTCAGTAGTAAATTTGTGTATTCAATGGAATTATTTCAAGTCGTAAAATGCCATTCGTAGGCAAGGTCAATAATTTGAAAGTTCTTACGAAGAAGACCTTTGGCGTGCCCAATTGAGATAAAGTATTGTCCAAACAGTGAAGTCATACCTCAAAATTGAAATTCGTAATTTTGTGTATTAAAAAATGCATGTCAATCTCATCTCGGAAAATTATCTTAATGTACACTTCGCCATTTTTTGATTAAACAACCAGTTGTTCAAAAAAATTAAAACTACGTGAATGATTAATCAGTGCTTTTTAACACTAACAAAACAATTCTTTTTTTTACCAAACAAAAATCAACATTTTTCGAGTTTTGCATTGGAAAATTTCTGGAGGAACTTCTTTTACAACAAAAAAAATCTGAAAGGTGAATACTTCTGAAAATACGCTCAATAGAGAGAGTTGATCCCAGTCTATAAAGTACCCATTTAGGAAATGGTTTTGAGTCTTGGCCAGGGCGGGACAGTGACCTGTTCGATCTTCTCCACTTCCTCTTCGGCCCTGCAACTTCGGCAAAAATCGTAAGTTAGGCAGCCCAATCTCTTCCCGTGTGTGTCCATAAGGCAGTGTCCGGTTATTACTCAAACCATTAGTCTGAGAGAAGGTCGGTGAAGGCCATTCAGCGTTTTGAATTGCCTTACGTCAACCTTTGGCCAAACTGGTCTGGTAATCTGACAGGTGGGTTGCCATGGCCTCCCTGATATTCACCTCCTCGATGAGTTTTGTTTTTAAACTGTGTTTGAGGAGATTGGATGCATGCCAGCTTCTAGAGGTAATTGCGTCCCTTTCCTTGTCAACTCTTCTGACGCGCAATTGCCGGGAATGACACTGGGCCAGATACCCATGCCACAGTCACAGAATACTTAGACGCGAGCAGATTGTGGGAATTTCAGCATTTTATGGCAGCACATTGTTTTGTGGGAATTGAGAGATTTAATAGCCACTTAACTGTCTGAGTATATATTGACAAGTCTGTCTATAGGAGCGGACATTATCAGACACCGAGCAGCCTCCATTATGGTATTTATCTCTGTCTGAATAACTCGATAGTGGTCCGGTAAGCGAAGGTTGAGGTCCAGCGCTAATTTGTTGGAATTAATCTCGCTTTCGACTCTTTCGTAGAGTTTGGAACCTCCTTCGACTCTGGGCATAAGTCTACGGTATCTTCCCATTCATTCCTCTCTGGGATTCTTATGGAGAATTTAATGTGTATGCAAAGTAGAGGAGTGTTGTAATTTATCTTCCTTAGTGTATTCGGAAGATTTCCCAGGACCTTTGCATGTCCCTATCTTATCTTTTCTTTTACTTCCAGAGATTTAGTAGGTGTAGAGGGTATAGCGCTCCCTTGACCAGCATGGAAGCCGTGCGCTGTACTCACTTACTAATCATACTACTAATTACTAATACTATTTCTTTAATTTCTACTACTCTTTCTACTAATGCTACTACTTATTGCTATCATATTTTGTTTACTAATTTCTACTATTGTTTTACTAATGTTGTTATTGATTTTTAGTATTATTTAGATAATACTACGACACTAATTATTACTACTTTTTGTCGTGGGAACGCAGCCGGTTCTACGATACCGGAACGACCCGGATTTATATCCGGCCAAGGATTGTCACTTTAGCAACATTCCCCAAAATTTAATGGGGTATGTTTTATACTGTTACAACAACAACACAACTACTATTTGCTCTAACGGTACTACTAATTAATACTCCTATTACTACTAACGACTACTACCACTACTATTTTCATATTTAACTCTCTATCTCTTTGTAGAATCGGCAAAGAAGATTGTATTTCGACTCGCCCACTTAGTAGGTGCTCGCGTTTTTTGAGTTTGGTTCATATAATTTGTGTGTTAATATTATGGTAAATGTATAGCTCAACTATTTTTTGGTCAGCCCCCTAACACGAAGTTCTGCGTACGCCTTTGACTTTTATTCATTTTTTGATATACTTTGCTTATCGCTTTTATTATTATTCAATATTATGTACTATTGCTACTCTACTCTACTCTACTGCTACTCTACTGCGTGACATTAACCCCGGCCAGCTGTGACGCGCGTGCCTAGCACGCACCTTCAGAAATCCCCAAATATTCAACTGTTAGACTAACTTTGGTTTACTCGTACAATGTACATAAAGAGGCCTTGATGCTTCTACTCATTTAGAAAAAAATTATAGGCGATGAAGTTGGTGGCTAAATACAAAATTGATAAATGCATCCAAGGTGTGTGAGTAAGTCAAGTGAGTCATCGCTTAGCGGGAAAACACCGCGAGACATATAAAAAATACTCGTTTGGCTGGAAGGCAGAGCCCTCTGGCTGTGTTTTCATTTTATATTAAATCAGTTGGCTAGCTATTTGTTTGCATTGCATGCAAGACATGTGAAATTATGCAACCCATTCAAGTTAAAATCCCTTTTACACTTTGCCATTCTCCATTATCCATTCAACTGTGTTAACTCATATTATTGTTATTCATCATTTTGCTATTTGTGTATGCATGGATTTGTGTATGTGTGTATGTGTGTGCATCTTGACTACCTTTGTGGTGCTTCTGGTGAATGATCAGTAATTATTGTTACATCAGCGTACGGGGCAAACCGTCTGAATTCACGCACACACACACAGAGCCACACATAAGCTGTGAAGCAAATCAGGTACTTGGTTGTTCGTTAAAATTAAACCACATTTACTTTTGCCACAGACAGACAAGCGGGGTTCATTATTTCCTTTGACCTCTTTAGCCCAGTTACCTTTGTGCTTTCCTCTTTCATTCGCTGTATCTGCGTCGGTTGCTGGTTGCTGGTTGCTGTTTGGTGTTTGCTGAATCTGTTCATTTCGATGGCTGGCCAATTGTTATAAATAGCTGTTGCAACACACCCACTCAATCGTCAAGTGGGTTTTCAAATTTTCTGCGACAGTTGTTGAACGCGTGACATTGAAATTTGGATGCGACTGAACTTTGACTTCGTCGATTGTGGTTCAATAATATTCAAGGAAGACTAAAAAATGTATATTCAAATCTGAATAGGTTAAAATTTAATATTTTCAATAAAGTGTTTTATGCTTTATAACAAAAATAAAGAGTTCTACCGCATGAATTAAGAAATTAGTTATATTTGGAACTTGTCAAAATGCATCTAACAATGTAGCTTCGGATGAAGAAAGCTTTATTGAAAATAATTTCGTCGGTGAAAAATTGTGGAATTTATTAAAAAATGTCTGGAAAATGTTTACTGAATTTTATAAATTTTTTGTGGAATAATAGGAAGGGAAAGTCGGAAAATTAAAAATAAACAAGTAATAAAGAGTCCATTCGTGTAAAAGCCAACTCTAGATACTCAGCTAATTTAAAAAAAAAAAACAGTTTCTTCTTGTTGCTTGAAATAAAACCATAATACGCCTCATTTTGAAAACAAGAACGACTTTTATTTATTTAAGCATAAACAAAAATAAATTTTAAACCTCTAACGTGAAACATTTATCTCTTTAATTATATTTTTCGTACCAAATTTGAGCAAATTTGCTATTAGATTTATAAAATATAGGATATATAAATCTTTTTTCAATCTAAGAGTTGTATGTTGTATGTAAAATTGTTCCTATCAAGTTGCAAAGTAAAGCGTGTACTAAATTTAGTAGAGCCTTTTCATTTCAAGACATCGATTTTCCGCCTTAAAATTTTTTTTTTTTTGTGTTTTGTTTTTTTTTAAAGCACATAACTTCTCTAAAAACAGGCCGATATTGATAATTCGGCTTTCAAAATGTTCATAATTAGTTAAACATTAAATGTTCAAAGTTTACTTTTCGGATAAATAAAAGAAGTTTTTTTTTTTACTTAATTTCTCGAAAAGTTAATTTTATTTTATTTTTATTTTATTCTTTTTCATATCATATTGAAAGAACACGCTTTGCTTAAGAGATACATTTTTTCTTCAAAGTAGTGTGAAAATAGTGCAAGAAAAAACTAATTTGAAAAAAAAAAACTTGTATCTCTTAAACAACAAGTTTTGGCTAATAGCCGATTGGCTAAAAAACGTTTTGAACTGTCTTCTTTCTGATGAGAAAAAATAAAAAATTTAAAGTCAAGTAAAAAACTTTTCGACAAAAAAAAAAAAATTGGTCAAAATAAAATGTGTCTGTTCATTTGGGTTTGGTTTCGAAAATATGCCAATTTACTCAAAAGTGCTTGCACAACGGCAAATTTGAATTTTGAATTTTGACCTAAAAGTTGGAAGTAGTAGTGGAAGGTGAATTGAGTAAAATAAAAACACCATGTATGTTTACTTTTTGCAAGAAAGGAAACCTGCAATAATCTGCGAGGAGTCATACTGTTTATCTATTAAATAGTTTAACTCGTCAATTTTTGAATATTTTGTAAATAATTTGATATAATTTTAATCTTCAATGAATGTGGCTACATATTTTTTAAAACAATAACTAAACGAACGTTCGTTATATAGAAACAAATTTTTTTCAAACGTTCGCTATTTAGGGATGCCAATAAATTGAAAAAATCTATCGTTATAAAAACATTCGCTAGAATAGACGATCTACTCCATTTCACCAACATTTGCTACAATTTTACGTCAACATTTCGTAGCAAAGGGTCAGAAACTACGTAATAAAAAATAACAATTCGTAGCAAAATAATAGAGTGACTCAAATTCGCAACGTTATTAATAATCTTTTTTTTACGTAAAATTTTTACGAAATTTTAATTCGTTGTTCATATAACAAATTCATAGGTATATGAACTTCAAAATGCCATACTTTATATAAAAATAATGAGATGTCACATTTATTAAATAAAATTGCACGCTATATACAAAATTTAGAAAACATCAATAAAATTGTATACTAGCATTTAAGAAGCAGTCGGAAATGCCGTCTTTTAGCTTATTAAGTTTTATCAAAATAACGGGTAGGTTTCAAGTGGCTGAAAACTTTGTATAATTTTTGACAATTTTTTGAAATTACCAAGATGAATTCATATAAGGTGATAGCATCCCATGAGTGGAATGCTTGTTTAGCTTTCCCAATTTGTTGGATTGTTTTGATTACACAAACAAAATTCATTAGCACTACTGAGCGAATTCAAATTTTGCAAAATTGCACAAACAAAATACACAACGGTTTCGTCTGGTTATATTGCTATCACCTTCTATGGATCCAGCGTGGAAGTTTTGTCCTTCTAAATTCTCCTTGATTTTTGATATTTTTTTGTGCATACGGGCTTGTACATTTTGGGTCAAGAAAAAATTTCCAAGTCCATAATTAACCAAATTGTTCAAATTACCCCGTTCGGTAAATATTTCTCAATTCAAAATTTACCGAGATACGTCGGTTATTTTATGAATTTCGTATGCTGCCTCTTTTCCATGATTGCATTGGGTGTTACCACGTTCTTTTGGAAGTAGAAAAGATTTACGTTGTGGACATTATGAATTGAATGGATGCATTAAAAAAAAAACATAGTAAAAGTAGGTGGAAGCGTAGTGGGGAAGTATATTTTAAATTTATGATAAATTCTAGAAGAGTGGCAGGGCTGGTCAACACACAGCTGATTCTTCAAAATGCAGTGAGAGCCGAATAGCGGTACGAGATGGGCTCAACCGCTGTATAAAGAATGATAGAAAACAAGATTGCGCTTTCCATGCTGAGAGCAACTGATAGTGGCGTAATAATAGCTAGACAAGGAGAGAAAAGAAAATGAAGAAGCACAGAAAAATCGGGCAAACGGTAGAATTATTATAGAAAAGTATTCTCAGGTTTGTTTTTATTTCGATAGCGAATGCGTGGAATGCAAAGAGAGGACTAGCGGCCCGCGAAAGGCGCAATCTTGTATTCTATCATTCTTCCCTCTTTATTCTTTTAATCGTGGACATAAACATGATTTCGAATTCTTGTTCAATAAAATTTCATCGCCATAAAGTATGATTCATTTGTAATTGGACCAAATATTAACTTAATATTATTTGAGTGGAAAGGGAGGGCAATACGCTTTTAATGAATAGGAACACAAATTTTGATGCTTTTGACATTTGAAACCGATATTTTTTACTCGATACTTTTAAAGCGAAATTTTTAGGAATCGAGTACATGCACCCCAGTGTCGTATCTAATTTGCGAAAAAATAGTTATATGGATTTGGCAATCAGGCGGAATAAAAATAACTATTTTAAATAACTATTTTAAATTCAAATTGCCAAACTTAAATATCTTTGGCTACTCTCCGAAAACACACTCCTAAATATAAAATACTTTCATAAAATAATTAATCGGCTTGGAAGTCAATTGATTTAGTTATAAAACAGTTCGTTAGAATTCATTTGTAAAAAAAAAAGCAAACACGTATTAATTTCCAGTATTAGCCATTTTCTCATAGCAACTTCATCCAAAGAAAAATAAATATAAAAAAATAAATCCACAATCAGTTTCAACGAAAGCCTCGAAATGCTAGGATTGACCCCGTCAATCAAACCGGCATTTTAATTCTTTCCCTTAAACACTCAAAATAAGTGGCCCTCTACCTTTGCGATACGCATTAAATTCCGGAATTCCCCGGAAAACGAAAATAAATATTGCAATGCAAGTACAGCGCAGAGTAGCTGCATCACTTCACTTCAGGCACGTTTGAGCATCGTTTGGTTGAAGTAGATTAGAGCAGGCGTTTTCAATACGAATTCGATGGAAAAGTATTTGTGTGAGCTTGTACGTAAATACCCTGTGAGAAAAAATGGAAAAAATAAATACTAGCAACACTTTTTTTTTAATGTTAGTGGGATAGAGTAAATTTGCAAGGCTAACGCTAGTAGAGACGAGAAGAAAGACAGCACTGAGAACCGGAGTGACCAAACTATTATTTAAAAGAGACACAGCGATGGATCCGAATTTTTTTATGGAGGGTTTCGCGGCACCTTTTGCCCCCGTGCAGTTACTTTGTTAGTTGCTTCTGTTCGAAATTCCAATTACACAGTGCAACCAGATTCTATGTATCTGATGTATCTGATGAAACCAAATAAGTATAAATGCAAGCTAACACCACCATATCAATATTTCGATAGCAGGTTTAGCCCATTGGGCTTCTTTTTTTTTTTTGTTATACGTATTTGAAGTTGATAATTTTTAGGATTCCTGCATACTAAAACCATTGTGTAAAAATACATCAAAAAAAGTTTTTTTCGGGAATTCTTCCAGAGGGTTTGGAGGGTGAAATAAGATCGCGTGAAGTAAGGCCGTAATAAAAAAAAATAAATAAGACCGTGCGCTCTAAAATACTGTGGGATTGTTGCTGTTTATGGTTGTTCATTAAAAAAAAATATTTTTTTCAGTTTTTAAGACTGAAAGTGTTCCATGAGTAAAATAACATTTCTATATGAAAAAAAAGAAACACAAAAGTACAAAAAATAGCAAATAAAATGATGAAAATATAGAGGAAATTAAAAACTTTAATTTTGCGCTTTGTTGAACCTAAAATTTTACATCATCACTGCTATCATCGTCACTCTAAATGTAGTGTCACGGGAAAGCTTTAACAATAAAATAGTTATCACAAAATGGATTTATCAGACGTAAAAATAGTATGCTTCATTGAAAATCAAAAAAAAAACAAATTACAAGAAAGGTTTGCACAGTAAACAGTTTTCTCTCTCACTCTTGATAAAATCGGCTGCCTTAGCAAGGTGTCATGTTACCAAGTCTTGCAAAAGCAACATTTCTAGAAAAATATATTTCATGTTATCATTGAATATAAATTTAAAATTGCGTATTGGTTGAAACTACTGAGCATTTTTGATTAGGTAGCATGAAGCAAACCTTTAATAATTGAGTCAAGTGTTTTAGGTAAAACTCAAAATGAAAAATTATATCCTGAACTCCAACAATAATAAGATACCATACCAGGCCAACATATAAGCTAAATATCTTTTCGGGATTTTATTATGGGAGTTTTAAGCTTTGCATTTTCTCTTGGTTTCATCGAATATGGCGACATTAACCTCGATTTTGCATCACCCTGTAATTTACCGTGCTTTGGAGGTAGCTTTGTCATTCGATACGCAAAGCGTTGTATTTTCAATAAGATGGGCTGAAAGCCATGAAGCCGTACAATTTCATTCGTTCTTAGTAAGAGCACTCGAAGAAATAATAACTTGGAAGGATATAGAGGTTTAATCTACAGTTTCCCTATTTTTAACTCGATTTATGGAGCAGAATTGCAAAGTTCCTGTTTAATGATACAACAGGTCCATGTAAAGGGAATTACAAGCACCTGACGAAAATTTTGTGGAAACAATGATGTTAGCAAACGAGGCGCCAATTGGATTTGAAGAAGAGGCAGACATTAACTCTCATTTACTTTCCGAGTACTTAGAAGAAGCATGCAACAACATAGGTATAGAAATCGAAACAACAATATGCCAAAGGAATCGTTTTAAGGGAAAAGTGGCATCAAAATAGCCTCATCTTAAAAAACCATGTAATTAGCGCACTAGCCATTATGGGCGTAATTTGCGCGAACCAAATGCATTATACTGAAAAAACAAAATTTTTTCTTTTGATGTAATGTTTTACTCAAATTGCAATATTTTCTCCCGATAGAGTAAAAGTTTCTTCAAAATGAATAAAAACCTCGTAAAATGAGACAGTTTTTCAGCAAAAGTAGAATATACTTGTTATGCGCGATTTCATTCCCATTTTCTTGTTCTTGTTTTTTTGTGTTTTTCAAAGGTGTTTTTCTTTAATACAAGTTTTTTTTTTAGTGTGCAGAATGTGTGCAGAATGAGTCTAAAAAAAAAGTGAATTGCATTTTAAGTAATTTAAATTCTATTCTATTTTTGTTTCTAGGCTGATATCTTTCGATCTTCAAACATACCAAAATATCAAATATTCCTGAGTTTATCTTCGAAGATTTGTATAATCATAAAATTGATCAAAATCAATTTGTACGAAATATACATATATAGATTTAGCGCGAGTTACCATGAACTATTTTCTTATAAAAAAGCGAGGACAATCAGCGTTTTACGAAAAAGGAATCGATTATTTGAAACAAATCACAAGAAAAGTTAAAATTGTAGAAATATCTAATTAAAAAACACATTTTCGATATGCTCTCGAGGCATTACAATGTATTTTAGGAATATTTTGAAGCTATTGCGTTTTGCATCGTTGTTTCAAAAACGATTAAACCTGTTAGCGAAATACAACACATCAAACATCCGACAATCAGCAGAAACTGTCCAGTTTTTCTCAAGAAGTTCAAGCTCTAAAAACTTTACAAAAAATAGGCAAAAAGCAACAAAACTCTACAAAGAAAGACATCATCAAAACACGGCCAGTCTCCATAAATCGCTTCAACAAGCCGAGCTTTCGCGGAGAGATTCCAAAGTAACATCACCTACCCAACAACAACAGGTGGAAAAACTCACACTGAAAGCTTCAAGTCGACTTCGAGCGCAGCTTAAAGCAAAAAAACACAATTTCAAACGGAAGTAACAAAGCACAAACAACTAGAAAGCGATTTAAGCGACGAAGCACAAAATTAATAAGTATACACTTTAGATTATTGAATGGGATGTTAAGGGTTATGTAAACAGATATTTATCTACAAATAAAAAAATTCACCCTCACACACATCAATAACATGCACTCTTCTCCAAGGCATCCCAGCCAAATTACCAGAGATTTCAATTGTCGGCAAACACAGCGGTGTTCAAATGTTAACAATGCTAGTGATAATATTGTAGCAAAATTTATACTAAATTCAAGCTGAGTTATACTAAATCGTGAATCATCCGCACATCACTCCATTTAGCTATATAGGTTTAGCATTCGCCTCACTAACGTTAGCAGTAGAATCAATATGGAAACCCGATTATTATTATAATGAAAGCACAAATGAGGCCATTGGAATAAATGGCTAAATAATCTAAAAAATGAAAAAACCGGTATTCTGACCAACTAAGAAATTCCTATTTATTGATAAAAATCAACCAATATTTCAATATCCAAAAACATATCTTTCGCTTATTCATCGTCATTAAATCAAACTTTAAAAATATGCATAAAACAAATGAAAACCGTACCTTCAATACTAAATCAAGTTATTTTGAACTATCATCAATTAGACATATCGATTTGCAATACAAAAAAAAACGAGCCAATGGTACGTTGAACAACCACCTTGGCCATTCAATCTAAATTTAGTAGATACCGCTCTTCAAAAATATAAAAAACCAACATCATCAAACGAGGCATATAATCAAGAAATCTTAGAAATTGAAGAAAAGATTACACTAAAAGACTTTAGGTTTATTTTTACGGACGACCCCAAAAAAGACGACATAATCAGCTACGGTATCACTAATGCCTCAAAATTAATAAAGTCTGGTATGCTTTGACAATCTAACTCGACTTATACAGCAGAGCTTATTGCGAGATTTGAAGCCGTCAAATAAACCCAAAAACTATAACAGATTCATTTGTATCACTAAATTTTTTTAAGCAACTTAAATAATAACGAATACTACACGGATGTTATAAAGAAATATTCTGACTCAATCATATCCCTGGCTTAAAATCATATGTGGTCAAGGATATTCCGAATACCAGGTAACGAATTTGAAAAAAGCTCAATATAATCGAATCAAATCAAAGAAATATAATATATTATACAACTCAATAACTAGGAAAACCAGCCGGATGGTGTTCTGCCTATATTTATTTAAAAATTTCTCATATGTTACAATTTCATATAACTTGTGTATAAAACCAAGTTGAAAGAACTCCTCATCCAATCGGATTACGTTTGTCTAAAAGTAACTAAATATAAGCTCATCAGATATGTTGCTAAATTCATCGACTCGATTTCGAAAATCTTTTTTCTTTTTTTTTCAATGTTCAAAACATGGTAATTTTACTAAATATAAACAGCGTTACATTCGATAAAAATTGTATCACAACGATAAATGCGGTATCAAAGTACTTTTCGCTTGCAAACTGCACCAAAAAGCACAATTGTGGAAAATTTATCATCACAAAGTTATATGAAAATTTTAATTGAATAATTTATTTACTTATGTAGCGAGAAAGGCCTATTTTCTTGCTATTTTCGCTTGTTCGTAGAATTTTTAATATCCTTAAATAAAATTGAAGCTTTCGTATCAGTTTAATAACTTCCACTACGTTGTGTTCACCGGGATTGTGTGTAAAATCTTACACTTTACTCTTTTACTTTTTAATCTAGGCCTTAAAATAAAATTGATCTGATTGTTGTCAATTTTGATACCTCTTTATGAAATTAATTCAATTTGAAGTAAGATACCATAAAAGCACGAAACAAATTTACCATTGTCTGTCGATCCAGGCAAAACGTTTACAATAATTTGGTGTTTCATGTTTCGAGCGGTTTGTGGAAAAAAAATGGGCAAAAATCAAACAATGGAAAAAGCGGTATTTCAGTATACGGGAAAATGCTGACCACAAATTTTATGTTATTTTTGAGATAAGGTAATCCAGTTCTGAGCGTAGAGTTTCTTCTGTCATTTCTAACTCGTTTTAAGTTGTTGTGGCTTATCGGTAATAGTAGCTCTGATGATCATGAAAAAGTTGTCAATATATTTGTAATCAAAACATCGCTAAGCTGGCTCTTAAATTCCAAAATTGGGTTTCTGATTTTTTCGTAAAAGCCCTTCGACCAACTCTGCATGTATGTAGACACAAACGGCTATTTTCTGAATAAGTGAAATTCTGAGCCGTCAAAATGTTCCTTCAATGACTTCACGGAAGCACACAATTTATGTTACGAAGATAATTCAATTGAATCCTTTAGTCGTATTCTGCATAAAGCCCCTTTACCGGAAAACACTCCATTTTGCCAAAGCGCCGGCAAAAAATTCTTGTTATCCTACGGCAACATTGTGCGGGTCGGCTTTGAAGCGATGCTAATTTCACATTATTATAATAAATAAGTTAATCTGGTATATTTTACTAAAATATATTTTAAACATTATTCGAATTCACGAATTCAAAGTCATCAAATAGAATTCAAAATAACTACTTGCACATACACATAGATAGTATAGTAAAATATAAATTATTACCCTCTTGTGCAAAAAGCCGAACAAAAAATTTCTTGAGTAGTACCTACGCAATTGCTCTGCGGTTTCGGTTATTTCGTAGACGGAGCGGTGAACTTGTTCGAGTTTTGGCATTGCTGCACCATCAAGGGTAAATGTTTTACATTCAAGCATGGGCCGTTGAATATTGAGAAAGTCGACAAATATCCCCACAAAACGTAGACTCTGTATACAGGGTAATAATGGAAAATAATCGTACTTACTTAATGGGCGCATTATCCACCTAAAAGATTTTGGCAGAGTTCAGAGCCCTTCGCCTTCCAATATGGGCTTGCTAGCACAGGCGATGGATCTTAATTTGCTGTACTACGCCACTATTGTTTTGGGAGAGCCAAGACGTGAATGCGCTGGATGTTTATTTGATAACAGGAGGTATCTAGGATTACCCTCAATTACGTCCAGATCCATACGTTTTGCTTCTTTATTCACTTCGGAAAAGACAGAAGTAACGGTGTGGTTGTTGAGGCCGTCAGAAGTTGCACGCTAATTTAAAATATAGCATCTGAACGGTTTAATATTGCCCCTTGAATTGTCTTTTCTAACATAAGGTTAAAAAAAATCCTACGAGCGAGAGTCGCCCTGCCTGAAACGGCTCGGAGAGGTCCTACTCGACGGATTTGGTAATGGCGCTCAACGCCATTTTACATATACGACTAGTTTTGTTGGGATACCAAAGTCAGACATTTCTTTTGCCACGCTATTGCCGTCCAAGTTTCGTCTAAGCCGACTAACGGTATTTCTTCATTTATTGGAGGCTCGAGTTCATAATGTTCAATGTTTTCCACGCCACTACCATTAATCAGCTTGAAGAAGTGCTCTCTTTATAGTTTGAGTATACGCTGGATGTCGTCATCAGGTCATTCTAACTAGGAATGGACCCGGTCTTGAAACCTCGCGTTGCGCCCTATTGAGGCGTGGGCCAGTAGGTGGCATAATTCTTTTCCACGACGGCGCGGCATTCCTCATCGTACCAGTCGTTCTTTCCGGCTGGCTAAAAGCCAATGATAATGACCTTTTCAGGGGCGGTACGTAACGAGCGAAAAATGTGGTATTATTGCCTGCTGATATCTTTTTGTTGGACATTGCTCTCAGAGAGCTGGAGTGCAAGTGGAGTGGCGAAGCGGTCGACTATCTGTTGTAATTTTCAGCTTTTGGACGTCAAGATTTCCTCGTGTCACTGAGTGCGCACTTTTTGCTGCACAGAGGCGCATGCGAATCTTAGCTGCGACAAGATGATAGTCCGGGTCAATGTTAGCTCCTCGAATAGTGCGCACGCCTAAGACACAGGATACTGATCAATTTGATTTCCTTTTTATCCATCAGGGTATAGCCATTCCTGTCAAACTACAAAGAACTACAGACAACGCTCGCCTTCGCGCGCGACATCTCACTTGCTTCCTCAAGTAAGCGAGAATTTCGTGCGGATAAAGACCCAGATATGGTTCGGCAAATTAAGAGGCAGAGGAAGAGGAAAGCCTGGTCCACGTTGGAGAGGCTTGGTGAAGAAGGACTTGGCTTCACTTTTGTTTCTAGCTGGTGCTAGTTGGCAAAGTAAGGCAATGACTGGTGTGCCGTAATGGAATCGGCTAAAATCGACTAGACGATTATAACGCCAATTAAGTGGGAGAAGAAAAAGATTTAGACAATTTTTCCTCACGCGAAAAATAAAGCATTGCATATTTTTTTTGTGAAAAATTTAAATAAATTAGCAGTTTGAGCGATAAGTGGCGAGAAGGAGGCTTGTACATATATTATTTGTATATGTATATTATAACTTATTTATTGACGCTGAAATCACTCAACACTCGGTATAATGATTAAATTCATATTAAAATAGGAGATATGATACTAATAACATCGTTTTATATTTATTCATTAATATTTTACATTATTATTCCGAAGAAAATTGATGAACAATGCAAATGGTGAAAATTTGTATTAAATTGATATTAAAATTAAATTTAATAATTAATTAGTGCGTATCATCGATTGCTAATGACTAATTTATTCAATCCCTTTGCGTGGCTTTTTTGCAAAGCCTACATGAAAATAACTTATTGACGATTGTATTGTAATAATTTGAAATTAATAGGAAGTACAAATTCGAATAAATTAGTGAAGTGTTCAAAAGGCAATTAAAAATAATTAACAATAATTTTATAACCAATATATAATGAATACGAAATGTGAGGAAGAGATTAGTATACCTTAAATTAAAGTAGTTATGCAAACTCATGAATGTTTAGTACATTACATACATTGCATTTGTAGATATATCCTGTCATAAAAAAATAAGTTAACATATATGAAAATAATTTTTTCCCGACATACTTCTAAATAAATTTAATACAAATGCAGTGTGAGCCAATTTCGTTTTTATATTCTCATTTTGAACTACGTATGTATGTGCAAGTGCATGTGTTTTTATGCTAATGCTTAAAATTTGCTTCTACGAAATACAGATTAATAACTTTTACAAATCGTAAATAAATGCTTGCAAACGATGGCCGAGCTTTTGCACAGTACCACCTAGTATGGAACTATTTCTAGGGAATTGAACCATTAAAAAGTTATAATTTTCCCACTTTTAGCAAAGCTCGAGTACGATGTACCAGATTAAAAAAGTTATGATAAAATGAATTAATTAATGGTCTTAATATCCCACACTTTCAACGAATAATTTTTTGTTAAAAAAAAATATTTACGTATATTGCAGCTTATTTATAAAATTCTAGAAAATTTAATATTTCAGAAAGTTGGTTTTACGAGTTTATCCCTGAAAGCTTCCGGGGAAACATAGAAAAAATACGCACTTTATTAAAAGCAAACGCTTCATAGGTTTTAAATTATTATATTTAAATTATTGTTTTGTTTTAAAAATATTCGCCTTTAGGATCTACACACTTTTGGGTTTAACGAGACGAGTTGTCGATATATCGGGCCTTGCAATAGGAACGCTACAAAAGTTTTTTTAAATAAAACAAAAACGGTTTGGGATATGAATTAAATTGTTTATTCCTGTGAAAGTACATTCGATGCCATTATGTATGGAACTCGATTTCTTTTGCATGGGCACCACGGGCAAGCTTGCAGAAGTCCAGTCGCTGAATCCGATTTTCGACGGTTTTCAAGCATAAATCGGCCGATACTGCTGCAATTTCACGTTCGATATTCGTACGAAGTTCATCAAGTCACTGGCTTGTTGGCATAGACCATAAACTTGACGCAGCCCCACAGGAAATAGTCTAACGGCGTCAAATCGCACGACCGAGTCGGCCAATTGACTGGGCCATCACGTTCACCAAACTTGGTTTTCAATAAATCGATTGTGACATTCGCTGTGTGGCTTGTGGCGCCGTCCTGTTGGAACCACATATTGTCCAAGTCCATATCATCCAATTCGGGCAAAAAATATTCGGTTATCATTGAGCGGTAGCGATTCCCATTCACAGTAACGTGCCGGTCTTGATCGTCACGGAAGAAGTACGGCCTAATGACGCCGCCGGCCCATAAACCGCACCAAACCGTAATTTTTTCGGAATGCAATGTTGACTCATGGAGTACGTGTGGATTGTTGCCTATCCATTAATGCATATTTTGCTTATTGACGAAGCCATTCAGCCAGAAATGTCGACGACCATAAATTGGACGTAACGCTCTTAAAGTTGAGGTCATTGACTCCGAATTTCGGTAGTAAATTTTAATAATTTCGACTCGTTGTAGGACCGTATATCTTTCTATGATGGAATGGCAAACTTTACTGAAGAGAAATGTCAAAAGAGCGGGAAAAAGTATGGCGTCGTTTGCTGTCACTATCTGTCCACTTTTGTAGCGTCCGTATTGCAAGACCTTTTATTTATTTCATACCGAGTTGAATACCTTCGAAGCATGGTTTCTGAATGCCTCCACGGCCTCTTTAGGTGCTTGAAATGACATCATAGATGCTTTCCATTTCCAGACAACCGGTCAGGTACAAGCATGATTTTTAATTTCGACCAAACTCAAATACATTGTTTGTTGGTCCAAATAATGAAACACGTATTTTTTCTTTTGGCTCGGAAAAATTTTTCGCCCGAATTAAACGCGATTTTGTTTTTCATACAAAAATCGATTATTCAAGTTGACAGTGAGATTTTTTTTTTTTAAATGCCCATAAATTTGTCAAAATTCAATGGCTTCTAGCAATGTTTTTACTAAAATGTCGGTTATTTTTGGTACTTTAAGATAAAATGCTATAATGATTGATTTCCATTATTTGAAATTTTTTATTTAAGAATAAACAAAAAGTGAAAAATTTTTTTAACATTTATTTTCTCAAAAAGTGTATTTTTTTTCTCTGAAACTTTTTCACCGGGAAATAGACACCTTGAACTACAATCAGTATAAATCACCAATAGCAAAGATTTTTTTTTTCGGAGTTATGGTTTTTTGTATATATAATTCGTTTTTATGGTACATGCTAAAATGTAATCAGTAATTTTCACTTAAAAAATTTAAATGATGAATAATAATCAAAGTGCTGAATAATTGCAAGCTTTCTAAAATAAAATTTTATGTGTAGATCCCTTTATGCACTGATAGAAGTAAAATGTCTTTATTTCTTAACTGTTATTATTTATTTCGTAAACTGTGCGGTAGACAGTGTGTTTTAATATCTATTTGATACACAAAAAACGATCACAATACTACTTTTTGCTGATATATGATATAATAATGTTCCCTTAAGTTGAACAATATAAGAATATTACAGCATGTACCACAAAAACGAATTATATCTACAAAAAATCATAACTCCGAAAAAAAAAACTTTGCTATTGGTGATTTATACTGATTGTAGTTCAAGGTGTCTATTTCCCGGTGAAAAAGTTTCAGAGAAAAAAATACACTTTTTGAGAAAATAAATGTTTAAAAAAATTTTCACTTTTTGTTTATTGTTAAATAAAAAATTTCCAATAATGGAAATCAATCATTATATCATTCTATCTTAAAGTACCAAGAATAACTGACATTTTAGTAAAAACATTGCTAGAATCCATTGAATTTTGACAAAGTTATGGGCATTTAAAAAAAAATTCTCACTGTCAACTTGAATAACCGATTTTTGTATGAAAAACAAAATCGCGTTTAATTCGGCCGAAAAATTTTTCCGAGCCAAAAGAAAAAATACGTGTCTCATTATTTGGACCAAATTAAAAATCATGCTTGTACCTGATGGGTTGTCTGGAAATGGAAAGCATCCATAATGCTTGTACTAAGATGATAAATCAGACGAGTGTGGACAATGCGATATCATCTCGTAATATTTTTAGGCCAAATAATACAAGTTTTTAAAACTTGAAAATTTTTCTGACCCGCGACCTTTTTATAACCCTTTCAATATAAAATTTTCGCTGAATTTCTGAATATAAAGTCAGATTATAAAAAAACTAGAAGAGTTTTTGAGATATAGCTGAATTTAGAAATTTTTATATCTGAAAAAAAAAACAAAAATCCGAAAGCCTAATCCCGAGAAAAACGTAAGCGCCATTCTTTTTCAAATCTTTAATGATTCTCAATGAGCATTTCTGCACCTAAAATAATAAGATTTTGGAAAAAAAATCGCTTTCCTCTTTTTCGGGGTTAGAGCTCAATGCATCTCTTAACTGTAATTATGTGTGAATATAGCTGAGTGATTTCACTTTGTTTTTATTTATGTAAAGTTAAAAAAAAATTACTATAATTTCCGTGAACAACATTTTTTATTCGGATTATTGAGTTGCGAGCTATTCAAGGGTATATCATCAATTTTGCACAATTTTTACTGAAACTTCAGAGTGACTCTAATTTTTAGTGCCAATATCAACATCATCCCAGTTTCTCTTTCGAATATCAAAATATGAGCTTTGATAAATGTAACAAGCTCCTGTTTTTCAAAATGCAAGCATAAATATTGAAGTTTAAGCAGTTCAATAAAAACAAAAATGAAATTGCAAACAATTTAAAATTTTTCTAATACTCGCCTTAACTCATTATTTCTTTATATTGTTCACTTTGCAAAATTCAATTTATGGAATTTTAGTAAAAACGAAAGGTCAGAAAATTTTCTGAACTGTTTGAAAATTATTCACTATTAACTTAATTCGAAAATAAGAATTTTGCAATTTTGCTGTATTTCTCAAAGATCGTTCTTTGACGTCAAATACAAATAACTGGAATGAAAACTATGTATTTGTTTATGTTGACATTGGCATCAAAAGTTAAAATTTACCTAAGATTTCAATAAAAATTATCGTTGAACTCCTGAATAGCTCCCAAATTCGTACCGTCATTAGAAAATCTTCTTCAAATAAATTATCGCAAACTTCATTATCTTTGCATAAATTAAAGGAAACTTGATCTTCAGAGATAATGACAATTAAGTGACTAAGGTTTTTTTCAGATCTCATAAAATCGAAATTTAGCTATGTCTCAAAATCTGTCCTATTATTTGATATCCTGGCTTCATCTTCGGAATCAGCAGAAAATTCTGCATATGAAACTAGTTGATGGCCGCGGCTTCGCTTGCGTTACTTTCTACTTTCCTTTTACTTGCAGCAGATTTTTAAAGCTAGAAATGCAGCTTCGATAAATTCGGTAAAGTCGATTCAAGTATGACTTAGGGGCATTGTTTTTAACTACGTCTTTTTTTTATTGGATTTGGCCCATTTGGAGCCAAGTATACTATAAATAAACGTTTTCAGAAGCATCGATATTGAATTTTTTGAACATTTTGTGTACCATTCCGCATCTGCTTTTTTTTTTTTTTTGCTTCGGACGAATTAGTAGAGTGGTAGTAGTAGTGAAATTTGTTCGTATTTGACTTTTGCCAATGTGGGACCTTCGCAGATTTCATCACCCTTGTTCTGAGTTGTTTCTAAGTTAAACTGCTCTTATAATCGTAACAAACATTGCGCGAAAGCTTTCACTAGAACTTTTCAATATTTTACAAAATTAATTTCTCTGAGACGCTGTGATATCAAAACTACTTAGCAGAATTTTCTTTTAGCAATATTCATATCATTTTCGAAAATCATAGTGTAATTAAAAATGCCAGCCCATGGTCGTTTCTGGTAGCTTTCAGGATTACCCTCGTAAATAATAACAAATTTGTATGTATGCAACTATTATTCGGAATTTATTAAAATTTATGCATTTGAAAAAAACTAAACAAATTCGTTTAATTTTGTCACTTTATTCGAACGGGACCATATAAATATTTAGCACCTTTTGTGAGAGAATGATATGTTCTTTATTATTTTATTTTCAAGCAAAGCTATAACGGCGATGGGCTAATTTTTTTAGAAAACACAATTTAAGTGAGAAACAAGTTCATTTTCTATTTTATTCGCTTCTTATGAAATGCCCCCTCGACTTTGGTGGATCAAATCCGGTAAATGTTGCCATTATACAGATAATATATTGACAATAGTGAAAGGAACCGAGTTTCTTTTGGTAATTCAAGTAATAAAGTTTATTTAATGTCTTATAATATAAAGTCAGTATAATATATAATGTGAGTTTACGACGATGATGTTGCCGCGGCGGTGACTGTGTTACGACTCGACTCTTCTTCTGCGACGACCGTTTGTAGTTTTGGTTTTGAATAGCTGATGCTGCCACTCAGTGAAACTTTTGCATGGGCAACGTAGGGTTACCTTTACAATAGCAAATTGACCTAAAAAAAACGACTTACAATTTTTTTTTTTTAAATTTTTGAAGTCCACTTTTTTTTTGTTGAAAACTGTAAAAAATAATTTTTTTTTTGTAATCAGAATTAAAACCACATAACCAGTTAACCTGAAAACCTCTTTTGTGTGAACAGTCTAAATATTTTATTAGTATTTTAAGATTTGAAATGGTCTTTTTTCTTAAAATTCACTAACGAGTTCAGAGAGGTTTCGCAGCATTTGGTTATTTTTTTAAATTTATTGTTTATATATATTTCTTATGAATTAATACTTAAAAACTGTTGACCAAATGTTGATATTTATTATAATATTCCCAATATTTTTCATGATAATTTGCTTTTATAATTTTTTTATTAAACTCCAGTTCGTAGTTTAACATATAACATTTAAGTCAGAATTCTAAAATATGTACAATTTTTTGTTTAACTGAACAAATCTTCAACAAAATTTAAAACTAAAAAAAATAATTCTGCTTTAGTTTTCAATATTCAAAAATTTATATAAAATTTATTAAAACATAACAAATCTTCAACAAAATGAAAAGAAATCAAATAATTCCACTTTAATTTTTAACATTAAACAATACCAAACATTTAAAATAAAACCTTCGGTTCGAGGCATTGATATGCTGAATACTCAACAAAATAAGCTTTATATTTAGAATTACATTTTTAAATAATATAAGTTTCAAATTATCTCTTGACTTTTGTTTGCTTCTAAAAAACAATATTCGCTTCATTTATTGATATTATTAAATATAATATCAAACTAACTATAATAAATATAAAAAAAATACAATTGAAATAAATTATTAATTAACTAAGCTTAAACTAAAACGCAACTTTTTATTTATATACAGAGACAATTCCTTAGATGATGTACAATTTATAATTTTTTGTTAGATTGTTTATTTGGTTTAGTTAAAAGAGTTGCAGTTGAAGCGCAAAATTCGAAGAACACAAAAAGTTCTAAAGAATAAGTTGAATGAAAATATTTTCAAGCCATTATTACATAAGTGATCGCTTAATTTTAAGATTACAAATTTTAGCCCTTCTTCATTATCATTATATTTAACAATCAAAATTAAGACGGAGTTCGCGGGCCAAAGAGAAAATCCAATATAAAAGCAACAAAAAAGGAGGGATATGGAAAAATTGTGGTGGGCACATTTTTGTTTTGGATTTATGAAGCACACAAAATTTGAAGCCCTTCATATTTTAGAGCATTGTTTGGCTTACCAGTTAAGGCAAAAACAAGGAATTAAAATATATAAACAATTTGGTGAAAAATGCAACAAAAAAAAATTTTTCAGTCAGTCACAATCAAATGTAATGATACTCCGACTTTTCACAGAGTAACGAATGTTGTAAAAAGTATTTCCATTTTATAGCTTTCCACAAATATCTCAAAAAAATATTTCAATTTTTTACATATAAGAATTCTTGTTAATTAAATATTTATGACGCTTTTTTGTAATAATCAACTTTTTTGTAGGTTTTGCATGAAACTTTTAGTGAGTCGAAAAAACCATTTTTCTAAAAAGAAATTTTTTTTCAAGTTTTTTTGTTTATAAATTTGTAGCTTTATCGCGTATAGGTATCAAAATATTCCTAACAATAATGGCTAAGGCGCGCAAAAGATTTTTGGAGCAACCGTAAGGCTCTTTTATTTTTTTTATATAATTTTTCTTACTTACTTCACTCACTACTTCCTTATAAAAACACGAATTTAATATTTTTTCAATACGATAAATATTTAACCATTTTTTGTTGCTATAAAATAAACAGGGTGCGCCATCTGTTCCTTCGGTTTGAGAATGTTGAATCATTTTTAAAAGAAACAATAGATTTCGAAAAATAGTTTTTTTTTCTTTAGTTCCTTAACAATTTATGTGACCTACTTTTTAAAAACAACATCGATTAACAACCAATAGAAAGTAGTCCGGTGGAGTTAATATCGCCTCTTTTCGTTATCAGACGTCTAGGGCATTTTTTTTGCAAAAACCGCATTGGTTGGGCTGCTCTGTGGCATGGCGCCTCTTCTTGTTGAAAGCAGAAGTCATTTAGACCTTTTTGATGCATTTTTGGACACACAAAATGTGCCAACATCCACCGATTTTGTTTACCAGCGACTAGTTTGCCTTCCTTGAGGAAATATTTCCCAATGATGGTTTTTAAAACTTGTAAAAGTCCGCCATAGATTCCAATATTCAGCCATTAATTCGATGCGTTCTTTCGGTGTGAAGCCTGAATTGCATGAATAAAATTGTACTAGTTTGAAATTTTCAAAACGTGTCTAAGAAAGTTAAACGGTTGAAAAATGCTTACATAACGGAGGAGCAGATGATGCACCCTTTATATGGTGGGTTAGTATTTATTAATATTTTTATTTTAGTAATTATATCTAGTTTTCGCTTCTTTTGTATCAAATATAATATATTTTTTCAAATTTGTATAACTCAAGGTGGGACAAGTTAAATCATATGAAAAATTATAATTTTTTTTTTTTGTAATTTCGGAGTAAAACTTGTTAAATTGTGAACGCCAAATTTATGTGTACAAAAAAATTATAGTTTTTTTTAATGCGCAACCATTATCGTAAGAAAGATTTTTAGACCTATTATTGTTTTAAATTGTATTTAAAAAAAAAGTATAAACAAATTTTATCAAAACTTAGCTGTTTAAATTTTTTTCCCTGAGAAAAATGGTTTTTGACCTACACACAAATTTCCACCCAAGACATGCAAAAACTTTGCTTACTAAAATTTTTATGAAAAAAGTGTAAAAAATATTTCATTAAAAAAAATGAATTATTATTATATTATTAATGATATTTTTCTGTGGATACTTAGGCTATAAAATGCAAATATTTATTCCAAAATTCATCATTCAATTTGTAAAAAACGAATTTTTACGCTGCATATAAATTGAAAAAACTGCTGCAAAAACAAAGTATAAAAGAGTGAATAGAATGTGAATGCTAAAAGTCGTAGCCATTTTTAGACTTTTGCTTTAAATTTGCAAGGTTATTTTCTTTCAAGGTTGTCGCACAATAAGGCGTATGAAAACTTTAACTTGGCGTACACTTAGATATCAGAAATTTTTCACATTCTGCTGCCGTTTACTGCTGTGTGTTTTTTTTTTTTTTTTTTCTTTTGTTCTCTTGACGTGAGCGACATCAACAAATAATTTGCGTACTTTCTTCCCTTTCTATAACGTACTCGTAGTTCAAGTTTGATGTATTGCAACAAAGCTCAAAGTATGCGATGCGAGTGCCATCAGAAAAGGTTAAAGTAAATATTTACCTAGGAGCATGCAATTCGCGTCAAAAAGCAAATGTAAGCGCTGAAATTTTTTCAACGGAACAAAGGCTTTGTCAACAGTTCTTTCAATGGAAAGTTCTTCGCATAACAGCGATTGCAAAGAGGTAGCTCAATTTTTATAGTAAAAATTAAAGAGCCTGTGCCGTGTATTCAAATTCTGGGCTACACTCACTACGCCATTGCTGCAGATTTAGTCGAGTTTATCCTCCAATTCCAAAGTCAAATTCATATATCGTGTTGGTGTTGAGAAAGTAGCTAAGTGAATTTACTTGCTGGACTGAATATCAAAACTATGTGTTTGTTGTAATTCTCACAGATTCTCATTGTCATTGTGCGCTCAATTTGTTAGTGTATATTTTTGTTGTGGCTCAACACCACCTGGTATGAACTCGCCTTGCGTAAACGAATAGAGAGTGGAATGTTTTTCACATTTTTCGCAGTTTTACAAGAACATTTTTTTCGTTGTTTTTAACTTCTTGGAGATTTATCGTAAGAATAAGATGCAAAATAGAAATGCATACTTTTATTATTTAGTAGCTATAACCCGCGTGCTTTAATTGTTTGTCAAAATCATAAATCAAATTATTCTACCTACATACAGAGACTACCATTAATTTTCATTTTTTGTTGAAAATATGATGTAATAAAAAGAAGGCGGTGCCACTTAAGGGGAGTTTGTTGTAACTTGGAAAATTTCAACATACCAGCCACAGAGTGATGCCAACTCAATTTTTTCCAGTCAAAATAGAAACAAAAATGGAGCCGAGGCGAATTCATATAAGGTGGTGTTACCAGTACAGCTGATTTCATTGTTGTTTCCATCGTATGGCTTGAAATGCCAAATTAAAATTTTAATTTTTATTCTGATTATTCTCATTGCCTTACGATTTTTAGCTTTGTTTCTGCACTACTGCTACTAACTTATATTAATTTGCCTTTGACAGTTTCGTCAAGGAGGTATGTGGAGGTAACGGGTGTTTTTTTAGACTGATAGAACTTTCAATAGGGATTGCTGTCACTTGATAGCTGGTAAATGACATTTCGTTTTGGCATTTCTGTTTAGTAAGCATTGACAAATCATCAAGGCAAGAATGACGTCGCAAATGTGGAAATTTACTTTAAAAATCAGTTTTCTGTTCGCCAAACTTATAGAGCACTTCGTGAATTTTATCAGAGCAGCTTATTCGTCGAGCTGTTGATAAATTTCGAAAAACATTTACTCTACTAGATAAATAACCAACAACAAGACAAAGAACTGTACGTACAGAAGAAAATATTGGTGCTGCAAGTGATTGTGTTGGAGAAGATCCGAATTTGCCTATTCGCCGCCGTGCTCAACAAGTTGGACTTTGTCCATCCACAACATGGAAAATTTTGCGTAAAGATCGTGGCCTACACCCATACAAGATCCAACTGGTTCAAGAACTGCAGCCGCAAGCCATAATATTAAATTTCATGGAAATATCTTTCAAATAAAAAAAAATTTTGCATCATACCTAATTTTGTATGTGTTTTATTTCAATTTAAAGTTCTTTCAGTCTAAAAAAATACACCCTTTATCATGTTTTCTTTGCTTTTGTTTTTTCATACACTTTTCGTTACAAATTTATTGAAAATTATCGTCCTGATAGTTTAACGACATATATATTTTTATGCGAATTTTTGTTCACAATATTTATCCACAAATGAGAAAATTTCCGCCAAAGTCTAGCGACTAAATTTGTTACAAGGAAATTACAACTATGTTTCTCGACGGCTCCAGCATAGATTTTAACATTCCCGGTCGACGAAGACGTTTTGGAAACACAGTTCACGATTATATAGCACTAAGAGCAGTCAGTGAAAATTACGATCACACTGACAAAGAGACTTTTTGGTTTCCCCATCACCATCACCAAAGAAACTTAAGCGATTTTGAAAAGGCCACCAAAATGCAAAACGCCTCGAGTTAAATCTCACACTGGCACCGGTGATGAATTTGATGAGCGAATGTGCAACTCTTAAGATAAACAAAATATACAACCAATGAACAAACAAAAAACAAAGATTAACAGCAGTTTTAGAAAAAGAGAATTCGGACACCGGAATTTGGAAAACCACTTGTTTATGTATGGAAAAACAAAATTGACGACCTTCATGGGTCCAGGAAAAACGAAATTGAATTATCAATTGTCAACGAAATCTAAAGATAGTGCAGTGGAAATACTTGAACAAATTTTCAAGATTTCGATATTTAAAAACTAGTCGATACTCCCGTAGTTACAGAAAAGATGAAGTCGACTTTCAAGTTAGTAGCACTTTTTTTTTTAAATTTTCAAAGAATAACTGCCAAAGATGGTTACAATTAACTCAAGAGTCAAATTTGTCGATCAAATGTAAGGCCATTGGTTTCAACCGCATAAAGCTTATTAGATTTGAACTTAGTCGAATCATAAATAAATATCTCGACCACAGAGCCATCTAATGGTTTTTTATACATATTTTCAATATATCTTTTTTCAAATATAGTATGCATACATATACAGTTCGTAAAAATATTTCTTGTCGCATGTCCATTATATGTTTCCTGTTTCATCAAAATCGGATCATAAATAGAGATTTTCAGAATAACTCGCTTGTAGCACCACCTAGCGAATGAGGACTTTTCTTATCTATACATATCATCAAAATCGGACCTTAATTACGAATTTTTTGAATAACTCGCCTCTAGCATCACCTAGAGGATGCATTTTTCGTAAAAGTATTCCCGGTCGCAACCCCTTTAAATGTTTCTATATTTTTCAAAATTTATTCATACAAATAGATTTTCTGAATATGTCGACTTATGCGCCACCTAGCGAATTAAAATGCAGTCTCCGCTACCGATCTAAAGAAATTTCGTCGAAATCCGTTCATCGGATTTTGAGCGAAGTTGTAAAAAAACAAAATACCTCTCAAGTGAAAAGTTTTGGGAGCTAGACCCAAATAGTCCTGATAATTCTGAGCTAATACCGCACATTAGGGTGCCCCTTATTTTGCAAAGGAATAAAAAAGTACACGTACCCTCTGGGAAACGCAAAAATAGCTGCAAAATCAGTACCAAATTGTATTACAAAAAAACTTTCGATGCTGTATTAATTATAGCTTCCGGATATCCTGATTTGTGGATATCCGAATATCAGAGTTTAATGTGATGCCACATAAGGCAAAGAAATAAATAGGTAATAGGGAACGTAGAAAGATTTCGGTGCTAATCGTAGGTCAAATAAGCTTCCGTATCATTTCTTGGGAATATTAATATATTTGTGAGTATAGGTGAATGCAAAACACAACAGGAAAATATTCAAATACTAAGATTTCTACAAGTCGCAATCCCAAACATCATTCACGAGCTGCCTTATTTCATTATTTACTAAAAGTGTGCGTTGATTATTATTATTGTTCCTCAATTCGTTTATTTGTTTTGTATATCCGAATATACGAATATTAACCGGAACTTCCTCAATCCGGATATCTGGATAATCGCGCCAACGAATGTTATCTGGATATCCATCCTATACGGATTACGAATATACATCCTATACGGACGGCGAATATTTTTTTATGAAGTTTTTTTTTTTTTTAGCAGAAATTCACTGGGAGATTTGACATTGCTTGCCGAGGGGCGACCGTCATTAGAAAAAACGTTTTTCTATAATTTTTATGTTACTTGTTCCGGCCTGGTTTTTAACCTGGGACCCACCGAATGCAGGCGCACACGCTACATACTCGGCTACTACTCGGCCTAATTCTATAGGGATTATGTAGATATATTTGTTATATAAAAAAACGATCTAGGTATGCATTTAAAATTTAAAAAAAATGTTTAGGGACACCTTTATGTACAAAGGCAAGTATGTACTAAGGACAACGTTATGTCGCTGCCTAATAAATTCGCACGCATTCGAGTACCTACTTACTAACGTATGTATGTATGTATGTTGGTTTTATTTTTTTAGCAACACAAAGTTCTTGTATCGTGGGATAAAATATGTCACGTCGTACCATGAAAAATCACGCTCATGACATGAAAAAAGTTTATCTAAAAATTTGACACCTTAATCAGTTGGGAGTACTTTTTGTCAACTGTTCTTATTTTTTTTTTTTGCTGATTTAAGCACAACAACAACTTTATTTCATTTCCTTTGAGCCAACCGGAAGTTAATTTTTTGCACTCAATTTTACACCGCATTTAATATTTTACTTTGTAGTTTTGCATGTAGGTTTTCTATTGGTATTGTTTTCGCTCATTTTTTAACTTTTGGCATGTGTCAAGAATCGAGTGTAGTTGTAAAAAGTGAAAACTTTCTCAAAAGTAAACCCAAAAGATTTCAGAAAAATAAAACACATGTCTCTAGTGATATAAAAAGACATAGTTACTACTAGTTTTCCGGATTTGCTGAACTTTCGTTTATGACATTGTGGCGAATAAATTTATTAAGAGTTTCATTTCATTTCATTCATTACAAATGACAAACAACAAGTAATGTTAAATAAATTAAATGCAGAAAATGAATTTCACAATTGACATAAGGATGCCAAAAAAAATGCAAAACTGCTACAAAAATCAGAAATTGTGCATTATGCGTAAAATGTTAGTTTTAAAAAAAATGTTTGTAATTTGAATGTAAGATTTAATTAGGTATAACTCGCTGTGGCTTAGGGTCACTCATACGCCGAGTAGAGCGGGTCGAAAGCAATTTATTATAGCAAAAGCGTAATCGAAAATACTACTGTGCGCTTATTTGCAGGAAATCATTATAAATGGATATAAATACTATATATATAAATATTGCACAGATAGCTTAAATTTGGCATAAGAGTTTTTCAGTCATAAGTTTTATTTTATTTTGTTGTTGTTAATTTAGAAGGGGTAAACTAAACGAATAATATGAAATTCATTTTGTATGTCATTAGCGTAAAATATGTATCTATATTAATTTCAAGCATCCGGTCACAATTTTTTCAATACATGTCTTTCTCATACTACATATTTTTAAGAAGGAATCAAGGCGAACTTATAGAAAGTAGGTGGTGTCAAAAGTACTACTGATTGAAATGATTTTTTTCTTCATTTAGATTCGCCTGGCTTTGGGTAGGAATTGTAAAAATTGGTTACGTCTCGGTTGATGGCATTTGTAAAAGGATTTAAAAGTTGAAAAAGGGAATCTGAGTGACCCATAGTGTTTTGTATTCAACAAGTTTTGTTAAAAAATATGGAGAAATGCGTCTTCTGCTGTAAAAGAGTGGAACGGGGAAAGGGCGCATTTTTCCAACCGCCAAAGGATATTCAGCGACGAGCGCTGTGGAAACAATAAAACAAACTTTGGGTTTTGGTCGAATGGTGCTTTTGTTTACAATTTTAGCAAGGTTTTTATATAAAACTATAGTTCATACTATACCAAAATCCGTGCAAATTGTTATTTCAAACTTTACATAGAATTTATACACAATTTACAAAAACTCAACTTTTCAATTTTTAGAAATATGTTTATAAATTTTTTGTTATGTATTGAATAGTTTATCTAATTTTATGTAGTATAATAAAATGTAAGTTCAAAGTAATAGGATCGTTTTTCTTTTGTTTTGGCCTTGGAAACCTAACAACAAAACCGTATACTCGAAAAATTTCTAAAAATCCTTCTAAAAAAATGTTTAATTTTGATGAAAGTTTTTTGGGTTTTCATAAATTTTGAACTATGAACTATGTTTCTACATTACACAATTTGAAAAACAATAAAACCTCGTAAAAACTTCACCATTCGACCGGGTTTTCTCCCCATAGCCTGTTTGCTTGCTTTCTATTTTCTAAATATGTCTAAAAATAATTCACTAAATGATGTAGCTTCTTCTTCACTTCGTGAATTTATTGAGATGTCGAATTCTGTTTCACAAGACTTTGCGGTTTTTAGAAAATAATTTTCTGTATTGTTAAACTTCACTTTTTGTTCATTCAATTCGTATTAGTTATATATGTAAGTTTATTAAGTCTCAAGGAAGAACTACTAAGTTTTTAGTCAATATGAAATATACTCAACAAATATCTAAACAAACAAATGAATTTGTCTAAAAAAACATGCGGATGAAGTAAATTGTTCCATAGTTTCTTCACGGAAATTCGAGTGGGAAAAATAACGAAGTTCACCTGGAATATGGCATATTCTCTAATATTTTTTTTATCAAACATGGAGTGATATAGATCTAAATACATCATTTAAAAAGGTGCAAGTGCCCTTTTAATAAAATGAAACAAATATAAAAAATTTTAAATAATTGAAAAATTTTTTACTACAGCCTCCAACTTACAGCTATTTACAGGGAAAAAGCGCACTTACACCTTAAATGATAAGAACTTAAGGTTAGTACTAACTTCACAGCCATGAAATTTCGCCAGCAACATGCATTTGGACTGCCGTGAAATGTTGCTAGCAACTAAAATATCGAAGCGCCTAAAATATTTCGCACGAAAGCAAATGTAAAAAATAACGCAAAAACATTCCTTAAATGTAGTGGCGAACGTTCTCTTTTCGCCCAATTTTAAATGGCTACTCCAATGAAAAAATATTGCTGGCGTTATTTTGTTGCTGGCATCATGTTGCCAAGATGTTGTGAGCCTTTGCACGGCGTGGACGTGTAGAACTACTTTGCCATGGCAATGTTGTGGAATTTCGTCGAGCCAGTATGAAAAAGGATCATTATAAAATAAAAAATACAAAATTTAGAAATAACTGGAACTGATTGAAAAACTGAAACTGGTTTAAAAGCAGTTGGAAATAGAAGTGGCACACTTTGTATGTGATCCTTGGGACTGAAACTTTAAACTGAAATTATTGGTTACCATAACGTGTTTTAAATAACTATCTACACTTTTCCACATATCGTTTTTAATAAGAGAAAATTAACAAAAACTGGGGGCAGTTTGTACTATTCTAAAGCTGCTGTCAATTAATCGTAATTTGCATATCAAGGATTTTGAACTGAGAATATTTGCTGGAATATTCAAATATATAAAATCATGAGGAATGAAATTAATAATTGAAGGACATTGTTGAGATTTATTTCTTATATTATTATTATTTTTTATATTTATATTATTTTAATTTTTTATTTTAAATCCATAAGTGCTCAGTTTTTTTTCAAATCATAAAAAGTGCGTTCAAAATGTGTAAAAATTTATTAATTTATCGCACCACGTAAAAGATCTACAAATCAAATATGTGTACATAAATTCGATACGAAATTTCTAGTTACGGAGCAGAGTGTCATCTTCAAACATTTTCGCCGGATTTTATTAAATAAAAACTTAAGTTTCACGGTAGTTAATGCATTTTTAGAATAATATGATGTTTTTAATTTTTGTTTATAAAAAATATCGCGCCTTCTCGGGTATATACAAAGAAATCTCGCAGCATAATAATAAATCTAAAGTAATCATTTAAAAGGGCTTAATATTGTCATGCCCGACATAAATTCAATACTGAAATTTACTAAAAAAAACTGCCAAGTAATAAAATCCCGATTTTTTAATAAACAAATTTTGGGTTAAAAAAAATGTATTATTTTGTGTTATACTCGACCACATCTAAAACCTGGACTATATTTTTTATCGCATAGGAGTTTCAGTATCGCACCATGAGATGGTCGCTTTAAAAATGGCATGACAAAATTTATGCCATCTTCGAATATGAACTGAACGGCAGTATAGTGAGATTTCGATTTCAGTTAGTTCTTAATACTAAAAATTTACTATCAGTTTCCTAATACCGGTATTAGAATTACTTTCGTTGCATATCGGATACATATCGTATAACGCAAGTCCTAGTTACTATGTATAAATAAGATATTTTTATTCACTAAATTTTAAACTCCACTAATTTTAAATATTCCATTATTTTCTTCGCTACCAGTAATGATGAATGAATTCCATTATCTACATTAGTAGAGTAAGAAAATTTGATGTCGTGAATGCCAATATCCAATTCACTTCTATTAAGTTTCCGCTTGAAGCTTTGATCAATTTTCGCTATGTAATATAATAGTGGTATTCAGTTATACATCTCTCGAATTCCACAATAAGCATTCTATTCCATTTGCTTTCCACTCCTTGAAATCTCACTGAAATACCATAGCGTGAAGTATGCGTGAAATTCCGCTGAGTTTCTATGACAGTGGGGTACTTTGTTTACGCTACCGGGATTTTAAATTGCGTGAAAAGTAGCAATTTGCTACTTCAATTAAGGAATTTTTTTTTTTTTTGGTTTCGTTTGTTTACGTTTTCAGTAATGTGTCATCGTTTAGGCATTTCGAGGTGTTTCATTAATTTTGGCAGCTGTCATAGTTTTTGAGTGAAATTAAATGATGCTGCCAGCCAAATTTCACGCCCACACTTAACAACAGACAACCTTATTCACTATAAGTAAATAAAGTGAATTGTTGTTCAGTATGGTAACTCAATCCAAATGGAAAGGGCATTAGGTGAAAATCAAGTTAAAATATATAAAGTGGCGAAATATAAAACTAGACGAGGGTCTCGCCTTTTTTCATATTAAACAAGTTTTACTGCACAATTTTGTAAACCTTAAACTAAGTCTACCTAATATTTGGGGTTCAAATATAACGATTAAAAGGCAACTCACTTAAAAAATTACAAAAGTAAACGGGCTGAATTAAAACTTCTGAGAATTTTTTTTGGATTAAGGGCTTTAAGAGTTTCTGGTTTTTTTTTTTAAATAGAACAAAAAAGATTTGGCAATAACTTCAAGAACTTGATTACATACGATTTCAAAAGCATACGCTTCACAGTTCATATTCTTTGTTTCTTGTATTTCAAACATTGCGCTTCTGAGGTTAGAGGGATTAAGTAGTGTACCTTTAAATGATACAATCTCTCTGGATTAGCTAATTAGTGTTATTTAAGATTTCATTCGGATTTCTATACAGAAATATAAGGTTAGAATTTTCAATAATTTTTAGGCATCGCAAACGGGCTATGTGATAACTGAGAGCAGCCCATTGGACATGATCTACTCCAGTCAGATCTGATAACTTAAAAGCAATTTTTTCTATATATAAACTATTTCTGACAAAATGGCGACGTCACCAAGCATGCATTCAATTAATTCTAGTAAATGACAACAAAAAAATATTGAGATTGAGAATAACAATAATTTAACCGTTGAGTTTTAAAAAAGTCATCCTAATTTTGATAAGAATTACTCGTATAAAACTCTGTTGACTCACAATGACTCAGTCAAATTTTTAAATTCCCGACATTTTTTATTTTCAAACTTATACATAAATTTCATAATAATTTTGAGTGAGAACAATTTCTTCTATTGACTATAACTATTATTTCGAGACTTATATTTAAAAAAATTCTTTGCATAATAATTTTGACTAAGTTACCTTTTTTTAAGTTTTAAAAAATGGAACTATTTCGGGATCCAAAATGGTACCGCACTAGTGCAGAAGTGATCCCGAACTGGTACCAAAATTATTTCGAAATACTCCCGAATCAGTCCTGAACTAACACCGAAACGGTCCTTAAAAAAGTCACGTCCTTCAAGACTTCAAAAATTTGTTCTTAATATTAATTAACTAATATGATTGACTTTTTATTATGTAAATCACAAAATAATTGTCTTTGAAGAAAAAGTTTATCTCGCTGTTAATTATTATTAAAAGACTTTTATAACATAAGTCCCAAAATAAAAATCTCTGAAAACATGAAAATATTTATCTCGCTGAAAACTGTTATGGAAAGACTTATATGATATAATTCTTTGAATATTAATTTTAGATTACTCGAAAAATTTGTTTACTTTAATAAATATTGATTGACTTTTACTATTTTCCTTATTCAAAAGGAAATCCGTATTAGCCTGTTTGTATCGGAAAACGTATTGCCTCATAATTTTGCGTTCAACTCTAACTCTAATAACTAAAAAAAAATTTAATTAATTTTTCTTTTATCACTATGCTATCATACAATCGTTGTTCTTCAAAAAAAAAAACAAAAAAAACAAAATTAATATTTACCTAATCCACTAAACTAAATTTATTTATGGAAAATCTGACTTAAAACTTCATATTAATTCCTAATATTTAATTGCTAAGCATGCACAGTATTAAATAATTTTTTCTCCATTCTACTATACATAAATAAATTTGCAATGCAAACACACAGCTGAATTACCAACCCGATCCGCTCGCGAGCACGTCTGCGCTTAAATGACTACAAGTACATACATTTGACCTTTGCCCTCATCTATGTATGTACAACTCACTTATCACTTAGATTTACATAGGCATTTTTTGTTATCTCTTTGCCCATCCATCAATTTACGTCATTTTCCTTGCCTGCACCAATTTATTAATGTCATGATATGTCGATACCATCGCTGGATTCTCAAAATCCTTAAATTCTTTGCAACGATCAAATGATTTCTCGCATTCAACACCATCCTGCCCGTCCTTGGCGGCGCGCATATATTTGAAAAAACGTAAAATATCCGGATTGTCAGAAGTGGGTTTGCGCAGCTCATTCAATTCGCTGAAAATAAGATAAATACAAAGATATAATACGTCTAGTTAAATGAAATGTAAAAGAAAATATAAAACACACTTTGTTATTGTACATTTTATGAAAATACGTTATGGAGTAACAGGAAGAAATGCAAAAATACTGGCAATTTTTCACACACATCCATGTTCCAAACACATACATACATATATGTATCTGCTACGAAAGCTCAACAAATTCGTGTTTAGTTTGAGTAACAGGAATTAAATGTGTATGAAAGTACTCAAATTTACTCTTGAATTTTGTTTTATATATAATTTTAGAAGTATTACGAATATCTTCGCTAGACAGTGTCAAGTTTTATCATAAACGAACCAAATTTTATAGAATTAGTTATTGTAATTTTTCTGAAAACTGTTCAAAAATTGCCTAGCTAGTAATGTATATCAAAAGCAGAACAGGAATCAAATACTCAGTCTACTCTATTATTTTTGTAATTTAATGTAATGATAATTATACTTGCATAAATAACAATTAAGGTTTGAAAATTAAATTGATTGCGCTTCACACAATTTTATAAAGGGTTCTTTTTTTAGACATGTGGTTTTTAAGAAGAATTAAAACACATATATTTTAATGTTCTGGGCAAGAACTTAGCTTTATTATATAGACAAGAGTTTGCCATTGTGTTTTAAAAATAATTTCGGGCAATTAACCCCGCGCCTGTCTCAAATAAATTCCAGCGAAGAGACCCAATTTTCCACCACTTCTTGCAGCAATTGAGGCCGTATATCTGCAATAACGCACCGAATATTCTCTTCTTAGGCGTCAATCGTCTCGGTCTTCTATGCGTAGACATGAGGCTTCCCAGTTCCCAGTCCTGCGGAGGCCACGCCACAGATCCACGACGCGAGATAAAGCGCTTATAATAATTGCCCTCCAATAAATTTATTGTTTTATTGGTTGTATGGCTTATAGCGCCGTCTTGTTGGAACCAATGGTCGTCCACATCAAAACCTCTCAGTTCTAGCATGAAAAAGTCATTAATCATTGCTCTATAGCATTCCCTATTGACTGTAACAATTTGGCCGATTTGCATTTTGAAGAAATATGGTCCAAAGATTTCACACAAAACACTGACTTTTTGAAGATGCAACGGCATCTCAACAATGACTTGTGGATTACCAATCTCAAAATGCGACAATCAAAAGTGAGCTTCATTGCCGAACAAAATATTCTTCCGAAAATCAGGCAGGAAATAATCGAACGTGCGACGCGCTTGATGGTCGTTCGGCTTCAATTCTTACAAATGGCAAACCGAATTGGGTATTGGCAGCTGTCTGAAAGACTAACTCCGAAAAAAAGTATTGCCTCATTAAAAATCACACGTCTAAAAGAAACATTTTACAATAATAGATAAAACAAGAAAATCGTATGAAAATTTCTTTAAAAAACTTGACGCAGGGAATAAAATTGAATACATTTGAACCATTTTTCATATATCATTTTCATAGGACTTTAATTGATGACTAGACAGTACCCTTGGCCATAAAAAAAAGGTTTTTATAAAAATGGTTAACAGTCATTTTCTTTGTATTTTTTCAACGGCATCCTCGTAGGCCGGTGTTTAATTGTTGTTGTGGATTTTTTCGTTTTGAAAATTTTCATCTGAGATGATAAGAACAGCAGATCCATGTATGCCTTTAATATATGTGTGCGTCCACGTGAAAAGGGCCCACTTCAGCGGTATTGGAGTTATGCATATAGGCGTCTTCCTGGTTGATTTCCGAACATTTTGAGACAAATTAGACCATCCTAACTGAAGAATTGAGGGAAATATAGAACTTTGAACTTGAACTTGAATATCCGAAAAATGACTAATTGAGAGAAATCAATTTGAAGTTGAAAGTTGTCCCTTGTGGGCCCTTTTCTTTTTTTTTTAAAAGCAAAATTAATTACTTCTATTATACCTAGGAAGATAAATTTGGTGTCATTCGACGCGTAAATGTATATAGTTACATAATAAATCATAATAAAGAATTACGAAATTCGATCCATGTATCGAAAAATCTATATATCTCGGATATCAGATGCGACAAAGTGAGCCCTTTTCACGTGTACGCACACATACATATATTTAAGAATAACGCCGAAAATGGTTTTGCAAAAAAAAAACACACAACATTAAAGTGTAATGGCGGAAAATGCCTATAGCTACTGAAAAATCAAAATGCGCTTAACTAGTAGAAACTAAATATGTTAATATAAAACATAAAACATATAAAAAAATTAAATGATCTCTAAACTATTATTGAAATACTAATTATATAAATTAAATAAAGAACTGAAAAAGGCGGAGTTTTGAATAATAACAAACTTTAATCAAAAGTGTGAGACTTATAAGAAGACATTGGTTCAGAAGAAAGCTAAGCAAACTTAAAGAACACTTGCTGGTTTTAGAAAATGGGCACCAAAGGATCGTACCATATTCCAAATTGGAACGAATAGAAGACGTGCTAAGGGTATAGGGATCAGAGAATTGTAAACAGTTCCGCCTAACAAAGCCTAAAGCGAAATTTCATGAAAAAATATTGTCGAGATCTTTTATTTTCTCCACATTTTTTTGTACACCCGAAGTGCATCATCAAGATCAGTTTGAAGTTAATTTATATCACTTAGCTTTTTAAGAAAGCAAAATTTTTTAAATAGAGCAAAAAATTAGCTTTGGAAAAATAGAACGGTAAGTAAAGAGCCTACAGTACTTTCATGAGGAAGCCCTACTATTAAAGAAATAAAAGAAACTACAAAATGAGGATGAGCCAGAGAAGGGGGCCCACGTGCACAGATACACAGTTGAGACAAAATATTATCATTGTTTTCAGCACACCGGAGTAATTTCATAAGTTCTTAAAAAAGAGGTAATCATTTAACTACAAAAAACTTAATGCATATGAGCCCAAAAGGAGTTTAAGTTTACAGTAAGTAACAATTTCTTTAGAGGGGAAAAAGAGTTTTATTTTCGACTAAAGTTTTTAGGTTTTGTTTCTAATAGATAAAAATGAAAATAAAGAACATTTTCGATAAAAAAATAATGGTTAATTTTGTTCGAAAATAAAACTTTAAAAGCTTACATTATTCATGAACAAAAAATTTAACTAATAAAATAGTTGTTGTTTTTGATCGAAAAATAAAATTTAAACAAATACTATTATTTTAGATCAAAAAGGATGTTTTATTTTTAAATAAAATTTTTAATTTTTGTTTCTGATAGATAAAAATATTCTCAAAAAATTAGTTGCATTTTCGATAAAAAAAAAATTACGTTTATTTAAATAATAATTATTTGGATTATTTCTGTTAAAACAATGAAGGGAATAAATTTATTATTCTTTTTTATGGAATAATCTTAATATTATTATTTTAGGGCTAAAAAAAAGTTTAATTTTTGATCAACTCAAATCGTTCTACACTGAGCAGACCCACACCATTTTTCACAAGCTGTTTTAAGTACATGAGTTTATTACTTTTCCATAAAAAATAACATTACGATTTTAGGAGCTGTGTTTTTGTTTTTTTAGTTTATAAGATGCAAAGTTTCGGAGGAGTCAAACATTACGACCCGTTTTCCCATTTCTAAATACGACCTTGCATATTGTAAGTATGTGAGATTAAGCGAGTGTGAAGTCACATCCAATCTACGTGTTGCATGTACATATGTGTGTGTGTGTGTGTGTGTGTATGTATGCATCAAAGCATAAGCTCAGCTATGTTTGACTACCGCCCATAGGATATTTAACGATATTGCATCAACCCTTCACTTAGCTTTTTGAAATTGACATGGCGTATGAGCAACATTCCTGATGTGCCACATGATGAGGGTTGTTGCCCTAGAAAAATCGTGTATTCCATCGGGCATTCTGAACGTCATTTCAAGTGTAAAACTGTTCGGATAAATAGCTTTGCTAAAGCGCAAATATACAAAGAAACCAAACAATCCATTCATAGACTATGACCGCTTTGGGAAATTTATTAGTGTGAGTGTAGCTCATGAACTGATATATAGTACATATATGTATTTGTAGTATATCTATGTATAATATTTTGTTTGAAATTTCAATGACCCGGAAAGGCATTTAACTTTATTTTTCCCGCATTTTTCTGTAATTTAAAATCATTTATTTGTGGGAATGCTTTATGTTTGTACTTCTACAGTGTGAATTGAAATATTTAGGATGCGAAAAGTGTACAAATTTTTTTATTATTTATAAATTAAATAAAACAGTTTGCCTTTAGCTTTGCTAGATTTTTACTGCGTAATCATATATAGCATTTTATAAATATTTCTGTTTTGCTTAACTTGTTTTGACCTTCCTTAATTAATTATTTCAATTCAAATAAACACAGGTTATTTTTTATGAAATTAATTCGTTTGGTGTTACCTTTATATTGAAATATCTATTATATATTTCAAACCTCTGAGGAAAACTTTGAAATTATGAAGAAACAAACTTTGGTTCCACGAATTTTGGTCAAATTACAAATTTTACCATAAAAAGCTAATAAAAGCGGCAAATCCGTTTAATCTGAACCTAAAACTGGAAGAATTAAATGAAAATATAGCAAATAGAATAGCAAAGAATGTACTGGCATTCGCTAAGCCGAAGCCAACATAACTTTTATATAAAAAATGCAAGAAGAAATACAATAAAACTAACTGACAACCTCATTTCAGAGAAATCCGTGATATGCGGGGCTATAACTTAAAGAGCACCGTTTTTTTTTTGTTTTTTTTTTGTTCTTAGTAAATCTTTAATGATTGATCAGGAAATAGCTGTCGAATTCATGGAGTTTTAAAATAAATCCTCATATTGATTGAGGCTAATAATAAGTGAATAGTTAAAAAAATTAAGAAACGTCTAACAATAAATGCACCTGCTTTGACAAAAAAAAGTAGAAATCGTGCTCGGAAAGTCATGGCATCCGGAAAAAATCGAAAGGATTTTTCGAAGTGCCGATTTTCATGGACGAACAGCCAGAAACAAACCATAGACAGAGCAAGTTACCAAAAACCGTGTTTATAAAAATTAAAATACGTAATTTTTGCTGACGATACCAAATTTATCATTTTTAGTTCTGATGGGAAGTCGTTCGCCATAAAATAGTTTGGGGCTGTATAGCTTCAGAGGGTATTCGGAAGTTTATTACAATTTGCTGAAAAATAATAAATGTTAATAAATTGGGTATTCAGAAAGAGTTAAGGTTGTACACCAAAACAGAATCCAAAGCACAAATCGGCAATTTTAGAATCGTGGCTCTTTTGGAACTGCCTACATGTAGTCGAAATGTCAGATCTCAATGTTATTGAGAATGTATGAAGTCTTCTTAAAAAAATATATCAGGAATCATAAAATAAGCAACAGGCAAGTCTTGAAAACGGCGATACAATTGGAGTGGAAGAGAATAGCATCAGATTAAACCATAGCTTGTTAGTTCCATGCAATCTCGAAAGAAATTTTAATACAAAAAAGTTATCTTACCAAACTTTAGCTACTAGAGAACTTCATTTAAAAAAAAAAACATAGTGTTTAAATTTCTTAAAGCACACACTGTTTTTTTTTTAGTATGCTTGTCAATATCTGGATTTCACAGAAATACTTGGGGAAAAACGTAACCGGAAATCCTGAGAGGAATACAGGAGAACGAGTCATTCTAGTTGATAGATTGAAAGAACATAACGTCACCATGTACAACTTTTTGTCATCTGACATACTTCGTCTAAAATTATTAAGAAATCAAATGACAATGGTGGGAACTATGCACAAAAATAAAAGGTCTATTCTCCCAAAGCTACCGTATTGCAAGAAAGTTCCAAGATATAAATCAACTTTTGTCTTTGCTCCTGATAGCAGTCTCGTTTCGAACACCAAACAAAAATTAACGGACATCGTGGTTCTTTTTCGAATGTAAAAAATCCATGCTGTAACGACAGACATGCCAAAAACATTTGCATAGCTTGCATTAACAACACTTAAACATGTAATTATTCTAAGTATATTTGCCAGAAATTTATCAAAAAAAAAAAAAAATATATTAAAATTTTGAATTAATAAATAGTTTTTATCAAATTGTACTGTTAAAGCTCGAACTACGGTTTAAATAAAATACTTATAAATAATATTTTTCTTTTAATCAATGAGTACATGAGTGGAAACATTGATTACTTGAAATAAGCAGTGATCCACTATATTCATACTGATTTTTATATTCGCTGCCTGGAACCGTACAAGTTAGCCGAATATCACATAAATGCTCATATTATCATTATGACTACAAAAGTGCTTAGCAAAGTACTCATTTTCGTTCAGGCCATGTGCAAAACATGAGTATTTTCCCTTGTTTGAGAAATATTTTATCCTTTATTGTTCATTGTTGTCATCAGAAACTCCTCAACACTAACAATCAAACTAGTCACTGTTGTCATCATTAATAAATTACAAAAACAAAATTAGTTTCGAAATGCACTTGTACTAGATAGTAATTAAAAATTTTAAGTGTGTGTTAGAATTTTTGCCGAAACTGCTCAGCGATGGCTTGTAGGGTGACTCTTATATTTACACATACACCCCAAATGCAATTCAATACAGTCAAATAAAATTGCCTACTGTTAGGCGCACTTGATCACAAAAGCATACGAACGCAAAATTGTCCCCCCCCCCATTGTTTTGTGTTTCGTATTTCGCAATACTCACCGCGACAACTGCGCCGAAACCAAATTACTATACGGTGCATATTTCGCCGGATTCGCATACATCAAACAAATTAACTTTTCTCGACAATTCTCATTATCTGAATTCAATTTTAATTGTGCAAATACCGAATCCAAACGTGATAGCAACGGACTGTAGAAGGGATCATAGTTGGAGAGCAGCAACGAAGAGGCCGGTACTTTTTGAAATGTTTGAAATGTGTTGGTATTCGCCGGTGCAATGGGTTTCGTACGCAAAGGTGCACCAAGCCCACCGCCCAAACCACCGCCAGATGAGCTGCCCGAAAGTGAACCGGAATTTTTAAATGATGCTGAGCCGATGGTTTGTAGCGCACTTAGATAGCTATCTGGCATTTTGTTCTGTTGCTCGATGCGATTTATGTCCGCCATATTGTAGGTGTAGTGTGTTTGTGAGGCTTCTGTGGATGATAATCAAATTTTTAGAGAGTTTTTAATTAAATCTTTTATGTGTGCGCTTGCAAACCTGCTTGATTGTAGGCGTAGCCATCTTCTTTGTTACCTTCGTCGACCATTGCAAATTTATCGTCATCAAAATTGATGCTATTGTCGCGGAAGTCGAGATCTTGTGGTGCATCAGGTGGGCGAATGAAAAGCGGCGCCGAGCCGGAGACGATGCCTACAAAGAATTTGTTTAATTACTCTGATTGATGATAAATTAATTGTTAAATTAATTTGGTTGCAAAAAGTACAGGAACTGTGTCGAAATTTTATCTAGCTATTCCGACTGATTCTTACATAAAATTATCGTTTACTAGTTTTATTAAAAAAGATTGATTTTCATGTGGTATAATCATAGAAACATGTAGAACGGAAGTAAAATTACGTCATCCTTTGTCAAATTATCTTTAAAGACAAGCCAGTTTTGGTAATGTGGATTCGTCAAAAATCACAATTGATTTACTTGGACTCGAAACAGTTGAAAATTTTATTTAGCAATGCACTGCTGGAGAAATAAACAAGTTTGCACGAAATACTTGTATTTGTCACGGATTGCTGGACTTAATTAAGAATGTGTTATTCATATTTTATTTTTATTCAACTATGTTTGCTTATTACGCCTAAATGAGGAAAGGCCAACTTAAGGGTAACACCGACAAAGAAAATACAAACAAAAACTGGAGCGCACTTTACAGCGTTAATAAAAACCGTGTTAGTAATTAGTAGTAGGATTAGTAAAAATAGTAGTAGCAATTAGTAAAAATAGTAGTAGAAATTAGTACATATGTATATTAGTAGTATGACGAAGGAGAATTATTAAAAATAATACTAGTAATTAGTAGTACCACTAGTCAAAATAGATGTAGAGATTTATAAAAATATTAGTAGAACTTTTAGAAAATAGTAGTAAAATTAGTAAAAATTAGTAAAAGTACTAGTAGTAACTAGATAAAATAGTGCAAGTAATTTGTGGTAGCACTAATAAAAATGGAAGTAGAAATTAGTTGAAAAAGTAGTAGCGCTTAGTGGTAGCATTGGCAAAAATAGTGGTAGTAAATAGTAGCAGCATTGGTAAAAATAGTAGTTGCAATTAGTAGTAGATTTAGTAAAGAAAAATAAAAGTTATAGTAATTAGCAGTAGTAGTACTTTAGTAGTCGTATTTATAGTAGTAGTAATTAGTAGTAGCAGTAGTTAGTAGAAGTAGAAAGAGTAAATAGTTGGAGTAGTTATTAGTAGTAGTAGTAGTAAAAGATGTAACAGTAGTAGTACTAGTAGTAATAGTTCTTGTTGTAGTGGTGAATCGGTCCCGAACTACTACTTCATTCACAAATATTTCTTCTTCTGTCAAAATCGGGAAACGTTCGTCATCCAACTAATTCTGTAGGCTGAAGAAATTATAGTGTGATGCTTCTTTATTTAAAGGAGTGTCCAGCATTAAAATCACGGCGGGTGTTTAATTGGCGTGGCTGCTCACCTAGACCCTCTGGAATCATTGCGCTACCACAAGTTGGCAGGAGATTGGATAAGATGTCTTCCCGGATACTATTGCTTTGCGTAAGAAGAACAATTGCACAAAAAGTGCTGAGATTTGTCCACCTCTTCATCCTATAAGCAGTTGCTACAGTAAGGATCAATGCTTATATTGAGACGCTACACATGGATTCCCATTGAGCTGTGCCTTGTCAGTAACCCTATAATAGATGATAACTGTGGCTTAGAAAATTACCTGGCAACCCTAGTACTTAGATTATTTTGAGAAAGAAATATCCCGAATCTCCCAAAAGGGAGGCTATACATTCATGCAGAGTTCTTGGCAGTATACTCCACATCAAATCCTTCTAAGAAGTATCCCTTAGGAGCCATTGCAAATACGCAATGATCCGTAATAACTGGAATGAAGTCGAAACTTAGCAAAATCCTCGATTGACTACATTCCGACTTAAATTAATATCCGATATCTCGGTGCCTGATCTCGGCCTGGGCGGTTAATTGGAATTATATTCAACAAGGTATTCAGCGCCAGCGTTGGTGTGGTTCGCTGGGCCCGACTGATTCAAGTAAGAGCCGATCTTAGCACCTTTCGCAAGTGGCGAATCCACAACACAGTCTTATCAAAGGCACTCCAACAACCTAGAATCCCGTACAGAAGTATCGGTTATACTAAATATTCGTCATTCAACCAATTAAAAGCATTAGACGAGATACCCTAGTGCACAGTGGGCGATTTGCCTATGCTAGCGACTTTTAATTTATAACCTCAAACCTAAAATAAGATATATTCAATAGGGTTTTTTCGCCCAAGTCAGAAAGAAATCACATCTCTCTACATTTCATTCTACGCTTCTCATGCAATATTCAGTTTACAAGAAAAGTTTCCAATCGGTTGGTGTATGTGAGTCAAAAAGTTATAGGCGAAGGGTTTTTGTTGAAGTAAAACTTCTTCACCGGCATGAGAGCGAATTTTTACATCGTGTAATGAAAGTCGCGACGGTATAATGCTACGAAGGTCTTGTCAATATCGCGTGACAAAAGACGGGTGGAAATCGCGCCACAATTCCAGAGAATGAACCGTTCTGGCACTTTTTTCGGTCTTGGTATTTTGGGACCATTGCAGGACCTTTTTCGAGACCACTTCATGATAGGGTGAGTCTTCAACTTTGAATTCGGGAACAGTAGACGAGCCGTTCGGTAACAGTTCACTCTTACAACTACCACTATAACTACTAACTACTAATTCCTACTAAACTACTATCATTACAGCTGTTACCACTACTGCCATAATTTTTTAGTAATGTTACTTCTAATAACTGCTATTATTTTGACTTATGTCACTACTAATTACTACTACTATTTTTACTAATTACAAGTATTACTTTTACTGCTGTTACTACTAATTCATACTACTATTTTTTACGAATTCCTATTTATATATTCCCTAGTGCTACTACTAATTTCTGCTACTATTTTTACTAATTTCTACTACTATTTTTAATTATACTACTAGTAATCACTACCACTACTTTTTCTAATACTGATTCTAATTACTACTACTATTTTAAGATATTTCCTAATGCTACTACTAATTCTTACTACAACTTTTACCAATTTCTACTACTATTTTTAGTTATGCTACCACTAGTCTCTACTACTATTTGTACTGAATACTACTACTATTTTAATATATTTCCTAATGCTACTACTACTTCCTACTACTATTTTACCTATTTGTACTACTATTTTCACTAATACTACTACTACTAATCACTACTACTAAGTACTACTAACCGCTATACTACTACTACTTTAGGTGCCTGCGTGTTTTTTTCCAACTATATATCTGAAATGAAAAACAAACTTTTCACAAAAGTGGTATGTCGTTCGAGAAATATTTAGTTAATTTAATTTTAATTAACTTGAGGTTATTTACTAAAGTTCCATAGCATTTAATTCAACCTAAATAGCAAACCCTTTTCCTGTAAGGGTCAGTAAATTTAATTAAGAGCTGAGAATTAAATATTTTCTGTCCTAATACTTTTCATCGAATCGCAATCAGTAAAGTAGCTTTGAGCACTGCACACAAATCGCTTAGACCAGGGCTATTTGTTTTACACCGTTTCCTAGAATATTTTTAAATTCATATTTATATCTGTACGTATATCTAGCTTACCTTTGCCAAGGAGTTTACCAAACGAGCCAATCAATGTTGGCAAGAACAAAGCGAATAGCAACGATTTCAATACTTGCAGACCCATGAAAACTGGCCAAAGCACCTTTTTTAAGCCTAAATAAAAAAAAATTTAATGGACGAGTAGAGTAAAAAAAATAATGAAATGATGAAAAAATATGTATGTATCTAAGTATTGGCGCACCTGAAAAGAAGAGCAAACGTCCCGACTCCATGGCACGCGGAATATTTACGCTCACATCGCCATCAGCTTTGCGTGTTATTCCCGCCAAAGGATATCGAAAGCCGAGATGGTGTTGGTGATGATGATGATGTGGATTGGCGTTAGCATGCCGGGTTGGACGATTTTTGTGTGGGCCTACAGCCAGTGGCAAACCATCGACAGTGGTGGTGTGATTTCGCTGTAGCGCATCGACCAATTCACTGGACGGCTGATATTGTGCTTTGTTGAAGAAACTCTCGGCATATTCAACCAACAAAGCCTCCAATTCTTTCATGTCAATACTCACGGCATTTTGGGAAACATCAGCAAAGCTAGGCTGTGATGTCGCATTGAATTTGCTGCTACTTTGTAGTTTTCTTTTTTGCGCAATTGGCTGGTCAAATCTGACGGTATTTGGCAGTGTTTTGCTCTTCTTGTGTGTGTGCATTGAAATTGCTTCCTTCGACTTTGGAGGGCTTGGTATTTTTGCTATATTCTCTACACGTCCACTTATTTGCTTTGCTTCTATTTTGTCACTTTTTTCGGCCAACGCTGCTTCCACAACTTCTTGTTGGCCACTTTTTTGTATTTGTGTCGCGTTGAACTCGGACCTTGTCGCCGTTGGTTGCGCGGTCAAGGTTTTTTTCATTTCATTTGCTGTTTGACTGTTAGCTGTAGAAATAACGGTATTGCTATGTGCCATTGAAATTTTGTCATTCGCTTCATTGTATGTTAGACTTTTGGCTTTCTGCTCTATTGTCTCACGTAGGTCACTGGTTGGCGGCTGGAAAACGCGATACTGACCTGTTTTCGTAAAAACGTTTTGTGCAATATATTCTGGACTAATGCCCGCGGGATTCATCGGCCGGAAACTACTGTTATCATCATCATTGCCACCTACCCATTTGCCGTCGGTGGATAATAGTTGGCTATATTTCGTGGTCGCCCGCATCGTTCTGCTGTGGTGTGAGCTGGTTGGAAAGCCCTGAAGTCTTGCTGTTCCAGCCGCTCTCGCTACCGCCGGCTCGTAAGCTATCACATTGCTAAGACAAATATGTAGCAGCATTGCTATGAGTAACAGAAACAGATGTCTTGGAATTCTGGCTTGGCAACCAAGCACGCGGTGTGCTGTAACTCTGCAGGTGGTGGATGCGGTGGTGTTAGTTTGGTAATATGGGTCACCTGTGGATCTGCTTGCCGGTTGCTTCGTATAATGACTAGTGTCATTTTGTAGCTTCCGTTGCCTTTCGTCAACCCTCATTTTGCTCGTAACTTGCACAAATGGTGTTCTTGTGCTTTGGATTGCGTGGTGTGCTGTCGTTAAAGTTTCACTAATTTTTGCTTTCAATCTTTGTTGGTTTTCTTGCGTTAGTATCATCCTGTTAGTTTGTTTTGCTTTTGTTGCACCAAACACAGTAGGAGGTATTCGTTTTTCGGTATCGTTTTGTTTTATTGACCACCTCGTCATCTTATTTGCTTCATCTCAGTGGTATGCTACGAGAAAAGTATGTTTGTTGGCACTAATTTTGAATTCAGACGCCTTTTATATGCGAGTTTACTTATTTTTTTTTATCCTTATTCTGGCTATGCTTATTTCTTATCTCTGGCATAGAATGTTTATTTTTATTCTGAAATGGCAAAAAAACAAACAAATATTGGATTATAGCACAATCAGTGAGAGCGTAGACAATTGCAAATCCTAGAATCTATAAAACAAGAGGAAGATGCTCACTACAACAATAAAAAAAAGTATATGCATATGCAAAAATGCGTAGAATATGTGCGAAAAATAAAAATGAACAATAAATTGACTCTTAATGTTTTATTTGATTTAATAAAAAATAAACTAAATTATTATTAAACTTTTAGTGTACCACGTCAAAGGCCTATTACAGAGGAGGTGGACAACCACAAAAATCCCATTTATTTGTTGTTGCCTGAAACCTCTGCAATATCAAACAATAAAATATTTCTCTTTATTTGCATGGCTAATGACGAAGTTGGTTCAAATCAATGGGTTGCCATATTTTTAAACTATTACATGTTTTACCATGAACATACAGAGGCTCACATAAGTATTTTGCACATGAAGAAAATAAACCAAACGGTAATATTTTTGCATTTGTTCCTGTTTTTTTTTTATAAATAACGTTTTCAATTCAATAGCATATCTACTCTTTACTTCGCTGAGACTTCGTTAACACATAAACAATCATTGTACTTAGGAACAAACTGTAAACAATTCAGAATTTGTAACATACAAAAATATTTTGTGTTTTTTTTTTAAATCCGTTATTTGATGGTTACTGGTGCGTATTTCTATTGAAGTTGTAATAATTTGAATCATTTCGTTTATAATTTTGATAGTGTGCGCATCAAAAATGCCAAAAAGTAAAGAAATGACAAAATCGGAAAGAAAAAATTATTTTGCATCTTCACAACGAAGGAAAATCTACAAAATAAATTTACGATATGTTTACCCGATGTCGTCAAACGGTAGAAAATGTTGTGAAACGTTGTAAGATGCGCGGCGGTTTAGAAAATTCAACCCGTTGTGCTCGACCAAAGATGCTAACTATGGGAGAGGAACGCAAAATACTTAAATCCAACCGGGAAAATCCACATTTATCCGCACCAAAGCTTAACGATAAGCTTAAAGCAGATCTACACACCCAAGTTTCTGATGAGACAGTGCGCAGAGTGCTCAGGACGAATAATAATCATGGTCGCGTGGCTCGAAGAAAATCACTTGTTTCAAATATTAACAAAGAAAAGGGACTTTTATTCGCCAACACCTACAAAAGTAAAGGTTTCGAGTGTTGGAAAACTGTAATATTTAGCGACTAAAGCAAATATACAATTTTTGGATCGGATGACCATCCTATGGACTGGAGGAAACCACTATGGATTGGAGGAAACCAAATGAAGAGCTGCATAAAAAAAACCTCAACGCAACTGTTAAACACGACGGAAGTTCGGTGATGGTGTGAGGGTGTATGTCGGCTCAGGGAGTTGGGTGCAGAAAAAATGTGTTTGGCACAAAAAGGGGTTTTGGTTTCAGCATGACAATGACGCGAAACATACGGCCCACGACGTTAAAATGTGGTTACTTTTCAACGCAACACATTTTCCAGCACCCTCTCAAAGCCCTGACATAAACCCTATAGAAAACCTTTGGACCTACCTTGAAGACAAAGCGCCTGAACATAAAATTTCAGCAAAAACAAGTCTCAAGGAGGTTTTGCAAAGGGAATGGAAAAAAATACCACCTGCATTTTGCATTTCGGTCGAAAGTTGGTAGAAACGATGCCAAAACGCTTAAAAGCCGTATCGGAAAGTAGCGGTTATCATACGAAATACTAGATAGTTTTTACATTTATTTATATATCACTTTTAGTCAAATACAAAATACTTTTGCGAATTACAAGTTCTGAATTATCTTGACCCAAAAAACATAAATAAGTAGCTTTCTCGCTCAACAAAAAATTTGTCTACGGATCTAGTAAAATATGTATAAATAGTAGTAAGTTCTTTAAACAAAACCAATAGAGGGCAACAACAACAATATGGCATCGCGCACTAAACTTTTGACTAAAAAAAGCATTGGTACGGAAATTCACGAAAGCTCATTGATTACGGGAAAAATTCATTTTATGAAAACATCATACTCTATTTAGCCCGCCGGCTGATCTGTTTAAATGCGAAGTAGTTTTTCAGTATTTAACTCAAATTAGGTACATATGTAGGTTTAAATATTTTTATAACGTAATAGGGGTATTTTCGACCCATTGCATACTGTCAGCATGGTGCATGGTTGGCTAACTTTTGTTGTTATTTTATGTGGTCAAATATAATGCAATATTTTCATCCTAATCCTAATATGAACGCGGCGTGTTTGATTGCTTGATATGATAGCAAGTTTTTTGCAAACCCTGTGCCAGCTTTTATTTCATTTGTAACTAAGCTGAAAATTAGTAGGTATTTGACACATGCGTGCTATGAACGTACAAAATTAGTTATCGATATGGTGCATATATTGGTATTCCAAATTACTATTTATGCTCATGCAATGGCTCGAGAATACCCCCAATGTATTAATAATTTGTCGGAATTGGGGCATTTGTATACATAGCTGCAATACAATTGATTGTTATGATATGAGTTTTTACCTTATTTAATTTAACGTTCTTTTCATTTATCATAAATAGAAAGTAACGAACTGAAAAACATTATAACTCCCAGACAACTCGTTTTTCAAAACATTATAGCTCCCAGACAACTCGTTTTTCATCGGTTTCCTTCAAAAATGCTTCAGTTTCAGTGCACTATAAAATATATTAACCATACCACTGATTGTTCAGGTATGAGGTATTACTTTGAAACTATATATTTTGTTGTATTTTATAAGAAAAAAAATACCATTCTGAAATTGAATATTTGTGCGCAATTACAATAATAAAATAAATTTAATATTAAAAAATAAATTAAAATTGTTTTAAAAATATTTCTTAAATAAATTAAATTTTTTTTCTTTTTTACTTCTCTGTATCAAATTTTTTAATTAATAATTTTCAATACAATCTACAATGCACATAATTTTTCCATACTGTTTTAAAATACTAATTCCCTACTCCAAAAATACAACTGTAGACTGTGCAGCATCAGAATTTACATAGCTGCCACTATTTACGATGGCGGATGGACTCATTCCGAAAAAGTATTGCCTCATTGAAAACCACACTTCTAAAAAACACTTACATATATAAGATTAACTCTTTTTTTTCAAACAAAACTTTGTATTGGGTATTTAAAGTTTGGCTACACCCGAACTAGACTCTTTCTTACTGATAACAATAAGCTTTAACACATTCAAAAATCTCTTGATTTCATAACATTGAAATATTCTTCGGATGACAAAATAAGATCGCGAATACCGCGGCATCTTTAAAGCCCCGAAACTTGGCAACCCTAAATCGCCTATGTGCATATGACATGGCATAGGCAGATGGTCATTATGTTGCATCATATTCGGTCCATGTTATAGCTTTCACATACATACGTGCACATATATATAGGAACTTATAGTAAATTTAAATTGATTCAAATTGTCTTGACATAAATACCAATGTATGTGTATGTGGTGTGTAGTAAATTTAATTTAATGCAACTGCTTATTATTTATTACACAATTTACATGCCGTAGATATGTACAATAGGTTTGTATGTGTGTCATAGGCGTGGGTAGTTAAATTGTGTCTGTGAAAGCGAGAAAATGATTCAACTGCCAATCAATTACCGCAGATATTACAAAAACCAAGAAAAAATCATAATAGCTAAGATATGAAGATAAAAACAAAACTAAACATAAAGCCAAACTCGATTTTGAAGCAGCAATAAAGCAAGTAGAGAAACCTGGCGTGTTCACATACATACATACATACACACATCTATTCATATATGTAAATACATATGTACGTATCTATATAGCTATAAATAACTAAATGAACAAATAACTATAAAACCACAGTGGGCACTGGAGGCGATTGACCGCATAAATCGAATAGAAGCGCATCAGTTTTCACTTTCTTTCGCAACTTTACACCGATATTGCACGTAATAATGCTGAGATTATAATTAAAAATATATACATATAAAAAAAATTAAACAATTACAAAATCAAAATACCAAAACCTGATTAGGAGAAGGGAGCGAGCATCGAAAGAAAGGTGAGCAAATTGTTGGCACTCGAATGAAATGGCACTTAACTACTGTGTTTAAATAACTCATAAATGCAGAAATAAATTCAAGTTCACTCAAATGAAGAAGTAAAACTGAAAAAGAAAGAAACATTTGCAATTCCACTGTGCGAATGCAGACTAAAGAGAATGCATTTTTTTAATTTGTAATTGCGATGCACAAAGTTGTATAGCTTTGAGATTATAGTTTTTATTTTCATTACATTTCACTTCTCCTCTTAAAACTAGATAGATTACATGCCCGCTTCGCAAAATTATATTCATTTTTTCTTGATTGCATTTAAATTGTAAAAATATTACCCGTTCTATTGAAAAAGGTATTCATCCCAAAAGAAATGCATTGTAAAAGAATTTAAATAATAGGTGTTTCAGATACATAGAATCTCAAGTAAAAATCATTAGCAGCAAAATTACAATGAAATTTCATATGCTCTCTCTCTCTCTCTCTCTCTCTCTCTCTCAAAGAGCAAAGCATCCGAAGTCAAGAATAATAACATACAGGATTGAGATTATTTATTGATGATTTAAATTTAGAGATTTAAAAGATGAGATAAGTCCTTAATTGTTAATATATATACTTAGTTGGCTGAACCCAAATTTTTTTTTTTTTTTTGAGTAACAGTTCTTTAGCGGCATGAGAGTAATTTTTTGCATCGCGTAACGAAATTCGCGTCAAAAAGTCACTACATAACACCTAAATGAGATAAAACAAACATACTATGTATGTATCTCGGAACTATTGGCACCAGTTCAGAATCATTTGAGAACAAGTTCTGCACCGTTTTGGTGGTATTTATTTTCAGAGTAGATATTTTGGGACCATTTCGGGTAAGTTTGGGGCTTCAAATTCGACTTTGATTAGTGCTATTACTACTACTATTTTATTATCTACTCTCACTATAACTACTAATTACTAGTACTACTACTACTCTTACAACTTCTACTACGATTACTTACTACCACTAATACTAACGACTACTACCAATTACTACTACTACTACTATCACTACGCCTATTACTGTTACTATTACTAATCAACACTAATTGTTATACTAATGGTACTACTAATTACTGCTACTATTTTTTCAATTGCTACTACACTTTTAACTAGTGCCACTTCTGATTACTTTTTCTATTTTTACTTGTACTACTACTGGCTCCTGCTAACCACTATTACCGCTAATAAGAATATTCACTCAGATTATATTAATAATTAAATTAAGCAATTAATTGAGAAAAAAGAAAACGAATAATGCTAAGGAAATTATAACCTTAGTAATTAGAAAATATGTTTATAGTTTATAATTTCCTTTCTGGAATTTTTTCTATAAAATTGAACATCCATTAATCTACTTCTAAATTGTTCAGATTGAATATTCAAATATTAAAAATATCTTCAATTTTTTATTTGACTTGTCTGCCATGCCTTTTGCTTCAGAAAATCTGGTCACCTTAATTTTAATACTACATTTATGCAGCTGAAATCATGATTTTTTGAGAGCTATTTAGGTATTAATCAAAGTGGGTTGACGAGTTCGATACTCTATAACAGAGGTCGGCTAAATAGATATGTATAAAATAAAGCTCCTATACAACTGATTGTTCAGGTATGAGGCTCTCTACATTAACCTTTCTCATTTAGACAGCTAATACTGTAAAATTTCATAAACTATTAACTTATGAAGCGAGCAAAATTTGTTAAGAAAATCAAGGAGATAATCAATTTGGTGGTTTTTTGGTACACGTATTTAAAGTTGGTGATTTTTAAATTACCCTATACACTGGGATCAAGGAAAAAATGCAGGAAAACATAGCATTATTTGACTGAATTTAGCTAAATTTTTCTTGTAAAGAGGATATCCTAAATAACACAAAATTTATATACAAATGTATAACGGAAAAACAAGAACTATAGGAAAAATCTAGATACTTAATATTTTTAATTGGGCGTGTAAACTTGCATCTAATTTTGGTTTCATCAAATACGGACACATAATCCTTAATTTTGAATCTCTATGTTTTCGGACAAAACCACTTATTTGAGTTTAGAAAATTTTACTTTGGCTGGATAAGTTTTGTTCTTTCGCAGACAAATTTAATATTTAATTTCAAGGCTTTCTAAACTAGAACTTTGCATAATTAATAATTAACATAACGCACATTCGCATAGAGTCTGCGAACCAAAAGGATTTCCATGTCTTCAACCCAACTAGGTCACTTAAATCCTCGAAAAATTGTGATCCAATAAATTTGCTTCTACCTCTTCACGATGCGAGCCACTCGCACAATATATCTTTTAAAGTTTTCGGGTTTACGTCGTATCTCGTGGTTGGCAACCGCAGCCTGTAGGCAATTCCGTGGTCATTGGTAAGGCTCTTTGTTTGAAGACTTACTTTGAGAAAATTTTATGGTCATATAAGTTATCGTATCTTAAAATCAGCCAAAATCGATTTTCTTTATACTTTTTTTACACTTCGATTAAATTTTATAATTGAAAACATTTATTATCGCTTTATCGCTTCGAGACTCAGGTTTTTCTTATAAAGAGTCTACAGGTAGCGGGCGACATAAGACCAGCTTTACACGGTTCAAGTCAAGAATGCACAAGACCAGACACTTTGAATTCCACTTAAACGTTAAAAATCACAAAGAAAATATTTTAAAAAAACTGGAAAAAACTTATTTTTATCGCTTGTACAGGAAATTATAAATTCGAGAATGACCTTGTGAAGTTTCAATCAGCCCTACAAAAATTATATATTGTAATGAAGTAACTAGATTTAGTGTAAAAGTTTATAGCTCCAATACATTTCACCTGTTTATATACAAAAAAAAAAAAAATAATAAGCAATAAATTTTCAAACAGAAATTCATATAAAAAATATTGTATGATTCTACGACACGTTTACTAAATACAAAAATAAACACGTACTAGTTGAATCCGGGCGAAAATAAATATGTTGAAATTATATAAAATGAAAATAAAAAAGTACATAGTAAATTAGATCTTCTTACAAAATAACAAAAGTGCAAAAACGTGAATATATGACTGTATGCAAAGGATGTTGCGATTATGACACGTAGATGGCGTAAAATAGTTTCGCGTAGCTTCTATGACGTGAAATGAAATGAATGGTTCGCAATTCTAAGAAAATCCGCGCACAATGGAAACGAATGTGAAAAAGTTACTTGAAAGTGGCAGGATACAAATGAATATTTGAGAAAATGTCCGCCTGAATGCAAGTGAATATGAAAGGCAGAGAACGTGTTGGCTTGTAGAAAAGATAATCCATAGAGTTACATTTATGCAGAAATGTTGAAATGCAAATCAAAATATAAATATATATGCATTAAAAGTTACATAAGAAAAGTACAATATGAAAATGAAGTGATTGCATGCAATGAGAAAGTTTTTCAATTAAAAAGCAACAGAAATGGTGTAACTAAAACCCACTAAAGTAAAATGAAAAGTTGTAAATTAAGTTGTATGATGACACAAAACTGTGCGCTGCTTTGCAAAATACAACGGTGTATCTTCATAGGTACGGAAATACTAATTGCTGATGTAAATTAAAACCATACATTTCTTCTATTTTTTTCTTGGCTTGCAAGTCATTTGTTGATCTCTGTTGAGACAGAGAGAATCGAAAAATGACACTGAAAATGCGACACCGCCGAAACCGGTTGCTCTGCGAACCAAATAGTTCCAAGATATGGATCAATTCAGATTCTAATATCAACCAGCAGAAGTCAAATTAGTTCTGGTATGGTGCAATTGGACGAGATTTTCTGTTAGAGGAACGGTGGGAGTGATGAAACTTCTTTGTAATCTACGATCTTGGTGGGGGAATTGTTGTGGGATTCCACATCCATATTTCCCGCCAAAGCAACATGTATGGATTTCTCGTAAACCGGGAACAGAGTACTATGCAAAGTGAATTCATATAAGGAGGTGTTGCTAGAACAGCTGATTTATTTGTTTATTTTTTCATTTTACGGCTTAAAATGTTCAATTTAAATTTTTATTTGTTTTCTGATTGTTCTCAATTGCTAAACTCGACAGTTCAAGCCAAAAAAGTGAAAACTAAATACAAATATCAAGCTGACGGCCCTGGCAGCCAGTGCTTTAAAAAATCTTCTAAGTGTATCAATTATTTGTAATTGATTCTCTTTATAATAATTATAATAATAATACAAGAAAAAACCAATACATTTTTGTTTTTGTACTACGGCTATTTATTACCTTGTATGAATTTGCCATGATCTTATGCTTTAATAGAAATTAAAAATTTGAGTACTTGAAATACTTCCGGTTTTGTAATAATTTTTACAGTTTACAACTTATCAAAGGTTTTATGGAAATAAAATGATCCCTTTTGAATAATTATATTATAAATGTAGAGTTTATTATTGAAACTCTGGTTAAATAATATATAAACAAATTCACTTTATTTATTTAGTCTTAGTTTTAATTATATACACAGTAGCTTATCATTAGGTTTATTTTATAATAGTTCAGTAGCTTTAGATTATATTCAAGCTTTAAGTAGATTAGTATAGTGTAGTTCTAAGTTATATTCAATATTAATTAATACATTCAACGTAAACGATTTAACTTTCGCAGTTCACTTTATTTCACTTGACAAACAAGGACCGTCGCGGGTGAGTCGTTAATGCAAACTGAAACTAGTTGTTTCCTCTGCTTGCGTCGGTCAGTATGCTTTTTTATTTCAGTCGCTGTTCGTCTATTTGTATATAGGTCCCGTTAGAATTGTGGTTTGGTGTAAAGGGTGAGTATGCAGGTGTTTTACAGGGTGATGTGTCTCGGATCCTACATAAATGCAGCTTATTTGAAGTCCATTGCTTGTAAAACTGTTCTTCATGGTGCTGTTAAAAAAAAATGCTGTTGAAAACGCGATTTCGTAACGACAAGGATTATTTAAAAACTGTTGGTAACCAACATTTAAAAATAAGGAGCGACATTTTTACAACCGATGTGATTTATTACATAACTTAACAATAATTATAGTCCTACTAGCTGACTCCGTAGGCCTGCATAAAATAGTACCTTTTAAATTAAAATTCCAATAACCGCCTAACCGATGAAGTAAGCAAACATTTCTTACCACACGATAATTTCGCTAATGCATCTACGTTCTTTGTCCTTTGGAATTGATGCTTTGTATTGAAATTCCCCTCATTGATGCACTCTGTGATAAACGATATTTTTCGTTTTGTTGCGTTCAGGTGCGAAAACAATGGCAAAGCTTGTGGTTTTTCGACACGGGAACATGCGTCACTCATTTGCCAGATTCAGGCCGCAAACACTCTATGATTGGTCTTGTAATTTATAGATTGGTCAGTTTATTTCAAGTATTTATGATTTTTATATTAAAATGCCTGAGAATAATTGATTTTTAATACAAAACCATTTTCAGCCATAATTTTGCAAAATAGATTTGCATATATTTGGTCATAACTAATTGTTGGTAAATAATTGTAAAAGCATTGGCTTTGGGAAATATTGATTAGCTGTCGGCACATATGATTGCAGTTAATGTGAGTATGTTTTGCTGTTGCTAATATTGCTAATAGTTTTTATTAGTAGTGTTTTCGTTTATCTATAAAAAATCATAAGAATGAATGAAAGCTGCTAGTTGCAATTAAAAAACTTTTCTTTAGCTGAGATTAGCTCGCATCACAGATTGAAAACAAAAACAAATGCTTCTATCTCATTTGGTGCATTTTATATATTCTGGTAAATTTTGAGATAAAAATGTGTGAATCATCAAGTACAGTTGAAGTTTTTTTGAATAAAAATAATTGAATTGAAAATGTTGAACTCCCCCAAGTTAGCTTTGTACTATATGTAAGTTCTTCGTTTCTTTTCTTTTTTCGCTCAGCTTCCATCAGCTACAAAAGTGCAGAATAAAAACAATTTAGATAAAAGTATTTTACTTATTTACTAGCTATACGCCGCTACGCTTTAACCATTTCCTAGTATTTGTACAATATATTGATAAAAAAATGCGTATATTTTTTTCGCGTTTTTTGCAAAAGTTACCTAGGCTTGCCAAAAGGAGTTTAACATTTTCAAATCTAGTGTGCCTTTCTTTTTCAAATACCAAATTTTGGCTGAAGAAGGAATCATGCGCCATTTTTCATTGATTTCCAAAAAATGGTATGCTACAAATTTTTGGGCTTGCCACAAGGTAGTGGAAAAACTCACAATATTTAAATACGTAAATTTACACTATCCTCAAAATAAAACAACTCCATATGTATAATAAAAATGACTGGAACGGTTAAGATGTTTTGGGACAACGAAAAGAAAACTCATCAGATAAAGTTCAAATTGAAACATCTAGCCCTACATAATTCTATATTATGTAGAAGTCAAATATTAGATGGCGCCGACGTGAATATGAACGTCTACATTTTCCCTCTGAATATAGTGAAATCAGCGTTGAAATGACCGATCAAAATCAATTATATTACCTGAATTTATTTATGACAGATAACACTTTTGAAAAAGCCATATTTTATGCTAACTTATATTCTATACAAATAACATCACAAGCTTTGATCAGGCCACTAAAGAAGAAATTAAATTACTGATTGGACTTCAGATTATTATCGGAAGCATGCAATTACGCCGGATCTCATTATTTTGGGATTCAACATTCGGACTGCGCTCTGCCTTACATTTCGTTCAAAATGTAAGGGTACCAAATAATTTTAGCGAATAAATAAAAGAACGCCCATTAATTAATGTGATAAAAAATCGGTGCTTTCAAGAGACAATAGAACATAACGAATCCAACAATGAACAAATCTTTTAAAGGTAAAGTCAAATTTTAGCACAAAGGAGAGGGCAATACTCGATGTATAAAAATGCACGCTATTTTTGGGAAATCTGGAACTCTATACGATTTCAAGCTGTAGCAAGGGAAAGAAACTTAGACTGATCAAGAAAATATATTCGCTTTTGGGGTTTTTTTTTAACAGTAGTTGTTCTACATTTATGTAAATCAATCGGGACACAACTTATACTTTGTCATATATGTATATGCATGATTGCTTGCTCTTTATCTAACAAAAATATGTTATATGAATTATTTAAGTTGCTTGTAATTAAGTTGGAATTTTAATTTATTTATATTTCTTTAACTTTATTTTTCTAACCATTACGAATTATGTATGTTGCTTATTCTAACATCAAGAATGAGAGAGTACAAGATTGCGCTTCTCGCGTTGAAGTTACTGATCTCGCCTATAGTAAAGAAGAATACGGGGAGACAAAATTGAAAAACTTGCAATATTTCAGTGAAAAACGTATTTTAATTGTTCTAAAGTGTAAAAATATGAATTAATAGGGAGAGATTTAATAAATAAATCCGCAAAACATTGAAAAAAGTGGTTAATTTTCGTAATTTGTGAAAAAAGCTTTTGTCTAGTTGAAGTTGAGAATTGTCATACGCGGTAAAACCAAATTGGCGGTACCTTTGAAGGCGTCACCTTCTGCATTCCGTACACCATGTTCTTATATAATATATTGTACAAACTACACAAGACCATGACTTCTTCTCAGAACTTTTTTTTTCAAAATATTTAGTTTTCAAATTGCTATTGGGATCATAAGAGGCACGTTTATTTTTACCAAAAAATTTGCCACAGTGAAATAGAGAAATTGACAGTAAACAAATCAACAAGACAATATATAAACATAAGTTGAAACATAAAATTTGATTGAAAAGAAAATGATTCTAATACATTTCTTTGAAAAATTCCATTTTTCCCATTTAATATTTCTATAAAATATACCATATGTTATGGCCGAGGCTACAGTCTAGCCACCAGTTAAGATTAGTGAGTTCAAACAGAAAGGCAAAAATTTTAAAAATGATTCTTATTCAAACTATTCTTATTGAATTATTACGCTGATATTGTCCTTATTTTAAATACAAATATTTTGAAATTGTAAGCAAGACGAGAGCAAAATACTCGTAATATTGATTTCAGGTTGACTAATTCCATAAACCCACTAACACAGTCAGATTTTATTTGTATTTGAAAAAAAGTTTGTTAGCATTAGCAAATACATCTATAAAAATAAATTTTGCGATTATGGCATATATTTTGAAATTTGTTTTAGAAATTAAACAAAGTTCAGATGCATCCAAATAAGCAAAATAAAATATATTTGTAATTTTAGCAAGAAATAAAAAAGTGAGCAATGACTTAAAAGTATGCACCTATTTAAGTAAATATTTGCTTAAATATAATAGGTAAATATTTACTAAAATATACAATAAAATACTTATATGTGCATTTATCAAAACTTTATGAATTTAATAATATCTATACAAAACCATTGCATTTAGATAATAAAATTCTACTGCTTTCCGCTTTTTTTAACATTTCATGATCAAGAAAAGTTAAATATCTTAAAAAAAGCAAAACAAAAAAATGTCTAGGCTCAACGCTGCGTTAGCGTTTAGTAACCTTTTTACATTAGCATTTAAATCATTTTATTTTGAAATGACAAAGTTTCGCATACCATCTTGATAACTTTACTACCTTACCCTTCACGCTTGCATAGGACTTTTCTGATCCGCTGCGTAATGAGAGAAATGCAAAGCCAAGCATTGCGCCACAGCAAATTGTAGGTTGGAAATTCCGGATGTCACTTTCGATTTTTTGTTGAACTTATAATGGCCGCTTTTTACATACTCGCTTTCTTAGTCATCTCTCTACACAAATTTCTCCGCTCAAGTCATTGAGCTTGAAAGTGTAAAGCCTGTTGTCAGCCATATGATTTTAAATTTTGATGAAGATGGGAGGACAATTGTGCTTGAAATTTGGCACGGTGGATAGTTTTCTGTTATTATTGACTGACAACCTCGTTCCGGTTCATGCACTGGTTAAATTAATTATTTAATAAAGAAATGGTAAGTGTGTTGCAAAGTGTTGCAATGCAAGGTGACAAAATAGCCGTACGATGTAAAAATAATATTTATTATTTTTCATTGGTTATCAACAAAAGTTACATTAATGTATCTCCTTCATTTAAAAATGTATTTTAAACTTGATGTACAGATGGCGATGACTTTTTTGCATCCATTAAAAAGGTCATAAGACATTGTAGTATTGTATAACGAATGATATAATGGCTACAACGAAAAACCTCTTACGCAATCAATGCGAAGTACATAACGCAAAACTAAAAGTTTATCGAGTCGGTTTTGTGGCCGCTATAACTATCTTACCACTAAATCGCCCAAATTACGCATTGCGCCTTGTAAGAATCACATTGAACTAAATAAACAAAAGTCAATTCAGTAAAATAAAAAATAATAAAAATAATCACTATAGCTTGACTTCTATTAGGAAAAACTTTTCTAAAATTTTTGATGTTGCTTGCCCCGGCCAGAATTCGAACACGGAACGCACACGGTACACACTCAGCTATGTTGGCCGACTTTTTTAAATACATAGTATTATTGAAAACAAAAAAAAACTTGCAATAATCTAATGGACGACGAAACCCTTGCGATTCGATACAAAAATTAGAACGAATTGCTTACTCCGGACGACTGATATTAGTACAAAGCTTTTCTATAATCTTTGATTATATTATATTATATTTATGGACATAGAAGAATATAAATTGTTCTTAAAAATATTTTTCTCTATACCTAAAACTTTTGAACTCTATCGTTTAAAAAGTTAGTCGCGGCGACGGTGCAACTACTTAACACTTATCCTGTATTCATCGGTCAAAATAGCCCAAACGACTTTTAACACTGAATATTTTTTTATAGCCATCAAGTAATTCCGGCAGGGGCTTAAATCGACAATGAGGCTGCGAAGATTTCAAAATTGCTACCAAATTCTGACCAAAATGCGAGGCAAGCTTCCGATAAGATGACTCCAATCAGAGATCTTTGGAATCCTTGGGAGGTAAATATACAAAAAATGCTCAATCCTGCTGAATGCACCACAGTAGACGAACTATTGGAGACATTTAGCGGGCGTTGTCCATTCGAACAATATATCCCATCGAAACTTGGAAGCCGAAAAAGATTTGGGTGGTCGTGGCAGGTGTGAACAGAGAAAAATCGAAACTTTCAACCTCAAAACGAACAAGGATGTCGTGTTGTACCGAGTTTGATAATAAATTGGCAAGGTCGCAAATTGATATGCGATAATTTTTTTTTACATCTAACGAGTTGTGTATTGTATTATTAAATCATAAAATAATCATAGTTGATACAGTTAGAAAGATCAAACTATTATTGCCTATAAAAATTAAACAAATGAAAAATATACGCCAAAGTCGTTAAATATGTGCGTGAATAGTCAATTGTAATTCAAAAAGCGACAATTGAAAATTGGAATAGTCAATCGTAAATAAGATTAGTCATTTTTAATTTCGAAATCGTAAAATGAATATGAGAATAGTCATTTGAAATTAAGAAAGCGTCAAATTAAAATGCCGAAAAATGTCAGATGAAAATGAGAAAGCGTCTAATAAAAAAGGCAAAGCAATCAGCGACTTTAATATTTAGAAAAACTCGTGGGTAAAGTTATCATCACTCCATGCGGAGGCAAGCACCCATTAAAAATGGTATAGTAGTTATTATTTGAAAAATGTGTAATAAAAAGAAGCTTCTCATTTCCATGTGACGAGTTCTCATTTCCATCTGACGCTTTCTGATTTTCGATTGACTATTCTTATTTTCAATTGGCACTTTCTCATTTAAATTTAACACTTTCTCATTTAAAATAGATTATTCCTATTTACATCTGACGCTTTCTCATTTACAACAGAATATTTTTTATTGGCACTTTCTTACTTACAATTGGAAACGGTATAGATAATTGTATTTTAACTTGGCTGTGACGTTACACCAGATTTGCCGGTGGAGAGAAATGAGTGGGATACGCACCAAAATTGTTAAACACAAAATAAAATCTGTTCTGACGTAAAAATTCTGTCAAAATTTCCAACAGAGGGTTAACGGTACCACAATCTGCTTCACCTTCTGTATTCTTTTCACCATGGATTTTATATATGTAAGAAGACGATGTTTTGAACCGTTTACATGGAATTCCCCCCTAAACTTATTTCACAGGAAATTTTGCGAAAAACTAACCATCCCTCCTCGTTGCAGTCCAGCCAAGACCGTTGTTGGAAAATATCAAGGTGTTGCAGAAAGTGCAAAAATAATTCCATAATCAATAAATGTAAGATGCCGGTGTTGTTCCTTAATTGCAAAAATAGGAAAATAGTTGTGATGGCAAATTTTAGGTTGGCGTATTTATACATTTAAAAATGCTATGCAAATAAAATCAAATTAAATGTTAAACTAAAATTTTCCATGTATCTTCTTAGGGCACATTCACAATAACGCAGTTTTTTTCACTTCCCAACACTACATCTCCGGTCGGATATCATTTTACCGAGTTGGCTCAACTCGCATATGTTTCCGAATTAGTGCTGTTCCTTTACATGCAACTCGTTACCCTACCTAGTGTTCTTTTGCAACTCGGTTACAAAGAAACAGGCCTATTATTGAATACTAAAACTGCTTTAAAGCTTGAATTATATGCAAAATGTGTTTTCCTTCATATATTGGGCCAAATTGGCCCATCAGGATAAGGGTTAATAAGTTTGAATGAATTAAATAATTTTTAAATTCTCAAATTTTAGAATTGAATTAATGCTATTTGGCGATTTAAAAAATTTCAAAACTTTAAGGGTCACATTTTTAGTAATTTTTTCTTGTTTTCTTTTTACGCTGGATTTTCGCATAAAAACGAAATAATTGCCAAAAAATCCCAATATGTCAGAATTGGAAGATATTGAGTTATTCAACTTTTGAATAACTTGTGCATTAAACCATATTTTGGCATTAGCTAACGATATATGTATGTCAATAAAAAAACATTACAATCATTCATACGAGTAAATATATAATTTAACTACATGGCGATTCGCATTAATATCGATGTAGTACTTCGGTGAAATTCATTGAAATGCCAACACATTTCAGACATTTAAATAAACATGGACAGCAAAAAAAAAAACATTTCATTTAATGTGCGATAAATTGATTGACGTGTTTATAATGGCCAACAATAATTGAATTTTTGGCTTGCGATGACTATTAATTGACAGTTTGGGTTTGAGGACGACATTTGTACTAGATACGACGTTGCGCCTTCGGAGCAAGCCTCATTGATCATTCATTATCCAACCAAATATAGCCATTTATATGAATGTACCAGAGTATATTGCATATTTCGGTCTGAAAAAAAAATTACGCAAAAAGCAAAATCCATAACTCCATAGCATGAGTATATTTTGCGTGCATTTGACAGGAAAGTTGAATATAGACACTTTCATGTCGATTCCCATCATAATGGAACAACTAGAGGTGTGGTACTTTGTGGCAACGCCAATTTGAACGCCATTAGTCAATGTTCTATTTTGGAAGTACGTAAAAATTGGGGAATGTAAAACTGCTTTTGAAAATAGTAGTAGATTTCCTACACTTTCATTACCTACTACTACGGAAAATTAGGATTTTTATGTAATGCATTGAATAATATAATATCTTGGATTTTTTTTTTGATTAACTCGATTAAGCCAATGTTTCAACTCCTTATAAAGTAAGACGAGCTTTTGACTTAACCTTAACCAAGTGAACTCAATCAGCTGCTTGAACAACTTCACCTTATACGATAAATTCACCCTGTTTCAATCAATACTAACACCAAGCCAACTTTGTTCTTCGCTCTATCTATCGGTTTTTAGTACTTTTTTGTTGAATTCGGTGTAAAACAAGTAGTTTTTGGAAAAAGTATTAATGTTTTCAGAGGTCGTTCAAGATAGTCGATTTAGTGTGAAAAGTTGCAAACGTAGAACACCGTTCATTATTGCAACTGTCGATTGTTTCCCACCAAACCTTGGTGTTTTTACTTTTTTTTGGAGTTTGGTTGCTTCTTTTTTACTTAGCGTTTTTTTCCTTTAAAAAAGTTGCAATAATAAAAATTAATATCAAATGTATTAACGGGTTTTCCATAAGGGCGCCACAAAAGTAGATCGATAGTGACAGCAAACGACGACATATTTTTTCCCGCTCTTTTGACATTTCTCTTCAGTAAGGTTTGCCATTTCATCATGAAAAGATATACGATCCAACAACGAGTCGAAATTATTAAAATTTACTACCAAAATTCGGAGTCAATAGCCTCAACTTTAAGAGTGTTACGTCCAATTTATGGTCGTCGTCATTTCTGGCTGAATGGCTTCGTCAATAAGCAAAATATGCGTTAGTGGACAGGCAGCAATCTACACGTACTCCATGAGTCAACATTGCATCCCGAAAAAATTACGGTTTGGTGCGGTTTATAGGCCGGCGACGTCATTAGGCCGTACTTCTTCCGTGACGATCAAGACCGGCACGTTACTGTGAATGGGAATCGCTACCGCTCAATGATAACCGAATATTTTAGGCCCGAATTGGATGATATGGACTTGGACAATATGTGGTTCCAACAGGACGGCGCCACAAGCCACACAGCGAATGCCACAATCGATTTATTGAAAACCAAATTTGGTGAACGTGTTATCTCACGAAATGGCCCAGTCAATTGGCCGCCTCGGTCGTGCGTTTTGACGCCGTTAGACTTTTTCCTGTGGCGCTACGTCAAGTCTATAAGTCTATAAGTCTATAAAAAAACTTTTGTAGCGTTCCTATTGAAAACCCCTGTAGAATAAAATTTCTTAACGTAAAGGGATAAACCATGTACATAAATTACTATACTGTGATGAACATGAATTGCGAGCCAAATAAACCACCGAAAAATGCAAAGCTGTCAGAAGATTCCGAATGGCGAAGCTTCCCGAAGACGAAATCAGAGTTGCTAAAGCTTCTAAAGTGTAAAGTATCCGATGCAACCTTCTATATACCCTGGTAATAATCCGGCAATCAAATTCTAGGAAATTTGGAGAGCAATCGTTAACTTAGGAAAATCATAATAAAATGTGGGTTAGGCGGCAGTCCCTAGTGGGGAATACTTGGGCTCATGATTCATTGTGATGCCGCATTGGGACTGCCGCATTGACCACTGTTCCCCTAAAATCACTTTTCAGGTATTTCTCAGGTCGTAAAGTTCATTAAGGAAATAGCTACCACAGATTCAGCTCACCTTCCAACTAATGCCAAACAGCGGCAGAGTAGGTGATGCATGATCTCCTCCACCGCGTCACGACAACTATTACAGCAGTCCCCCCAGGGAGTCCCTAACCTTGCTGCATGCGCACCTATTAAAAATCTTAATCATAATCTTCATGTTTTGTCTCCCTATGTTAAGGAGAGATTCGTTTGTTGGTCACTCATCGATGGCATGATCTTTACAATTTGTTGCCTTATAGTTGTGCCTTGACGAGATAACTCATTAGCTTCACATGTTCGGAAACCCACATACTATATATTGGGAATGTCTCAGCCAGCTCGTCAAGAGATCGGCGGCATTCCACAGCTACACTCGGTGTTAGCGACGGTTTTCTTTTGAATTTAATAACCGCCTTATTGTCAGTAAAAAAAGTAGATTTCATCACCGGGAATCATATCATACCGTACTAGTGATATCCTCTAAGAAAAAAGTTTGCGACGGTTAAATTTGGTAATCTTCCTGACCTGGGAGTATCGCCAAACCGCGATATCAAATTGGCTGGAAGACTGTAGCGTTCCGTGGTTGCTTCTCACAAATTGTAATTATCTTTTCACTACAAACTTTCATAGATGAACTGATTACTTTTTCGCCACCCTGTATTATCTAAATCTTTACGGCGGTAGTGGTCTGAACTATTAATGAGAAGTAATAATTTTGAGGTCTATTTTTCTTCTGCTCTGCTTTCTCGAGGCTATAACACTATGCGATAAATTGAAAGCCAAGGTGAGGGGGTAAGAAATTAGGTGGCGGATGAATGGGGTCGGATGAGTATATCAAAACACCCATGGAGATCAAAACGATTTTTGGTGGTCAAATCAAATTCTGAGCAGGCTTGTTTTGAAATATTAGAAAGACATTTTGAAAAACCAATCTGAGCTAAACAAAATGTTCGCAGATATGAAATGAAACTTTGGGAGAAAATTTATCGTAAGATATTTTAACCCATTATTGTCTCACATAGCGGGTATTTTTGACCCTTTATTTGACAAGTACTTAAAATGGTCGGGTACAAAGGGAGTTCGAGGGTTAAATGATTCTATCACTGCATTCCTTGAAAATTACAAAAACTACGAACACCAAAATGTTGTCGCGTTTGCACACACCCGGTGGATTATCAAGTTTGCAGATTTATGTATGTCTGGGGAATTTTCTTTTGCTATTATTTAGCGATTATTCCAAAATTCATCTATGAGAGCTTTCAACTTTTAAGCGAAGTACTGAAAGCCATTTGTAGGCGTATAGGAAATGATTGATTGTGTGACCCCAAAGTATTCTCAAGGATCCACAATAAATCGACATTAGTATAATCTTCTTCTTTTTTTTTGAAAGCCCTATATTATTACAAATCAATGTCTATTTGTTAGCAATTAGCTCAAGTTCGACTAAAGTATTAGATATCTCTAATTAAAGAAGAGCTGTTACTTTAATACTCATACACCCAAACTACGTAATTTAACCGAAACACTGCATTTCAGTAACCCCTTAAATTGATCAAAAACAATAAGTTTGATTCTTAATAAAATTCCGTTACACAATCTACTTTAATTAATTTCTAAACAAACTCACAATGTAAGCATGTAGATTTATTGAAAAGCTAAAAATCATTGAGGAAAGAGAAAATACGGTAATACAAATGAACATTAGCCTAGTTGTTCATTCTGGTGGCTAGAAGCAGGCAAGTAGTAAATAACACACCCAAGTGCATTTTGTTATACTATTTGCATATAACATTAATTATATACAAATAGATACATACATATATATTATATTATATATATTATATGTATGTATGTACACAATATGCTGATTGAAAGAAAATACCCAGTTGACCACCGCAGCTTATAATTCTATACACGTGTCGAGAAACATCAAAAAATATGGGTAAAACTAGTAAACATATATCGAATCGGAATTCAGTGTTTGACATTCAAGCGATTTCTCGGCGAGTGTTGTCGGTCAAAACATCAATTTCTTCTTGCCTTTTTATATAAACGCTATATTTGAGTTAGACCTACAGATATTAACGCAAACGCGTTAAATTGTGAGAACTTAGCAGGTAAGTTCCTGCCAAAAATTTGATATTATAATTTTCGGGAATTTTGTTAGTAATAAATTGCTTATAGTGTGAACGCAGAATAATTTACCAATACTATAACCCCAACGAAATTCCCTCAAAAACCAAACTTGGAAAGTCGTTAGAGAACTCAAATACTCTAAGAAATAATTCTTCGGAAAATTATGTTATAGATCTTCACCTATATACAACGAACGTAAGAGTCCACAGATAATAAATCCAATTCAATGCCCGCTTGAAATATCTAAGAGTTATTTATGCTCTCTCTTTTATCAACATGAACATTGCGAGTTAACAGAGCTGTTATTTAATTTTTATATGAAATTATTGTTAATAATATTTTTAATTTCGAGGTGGTTTCTGAAAATAAAGGCCAAATTGTCACGTTTAAGGGTCAGCCAATTGTTTAAAAAGTTGAAAATATTTGCCGTGAAATTATGTATTAAAACTTTTTGTAACAAACAATGAATAAACAAATCGAGTTAATTTTGCAAAATCCATCGATTGTTTTATTACTGGATATGCATACTTTCAAAAAATACTAACAAATACCAGTGATATCTATTAAAGGGATTTCCCAGATATTTCCCACTACCTATCTTAATAGCCCATCACGTGATAACCTACAGTTAATTTCGGACATGCCGTGGACAATAAATTTTGTAGTAAGAAAACAAACGAAGGTACACTCTGCTGCCGCGGTTGAATACTCGATACCTATGCTCGATTTTAGTGATTAATATAAGTAGATAAAAATCTGTATTCGTTTTCACCGGGTTATATTACTTTTTTTAAAGCATACAAGAATGAGGTTATGCACCATTTATAAAAATAAAATTTGGTATAAGGAATAATCCTTTAATTTTATTGAAATGTTTGAAGTGAAGCTTCTTATAGAACTTCGGAGAAGGTTGCGTTAAATTTTTAATGCCATAGTCTATAATATTTATTACTTTTCCACGTCGAAACGGCTCGGTGGATTTGTATGAAATTCGACGTATAAAAAGTTGGATTTGGCAAGTTGACACCTATTTAAAATGTTAATTTCAAAACAATAAAAAAACAATAAATAGAAACAGGGAAGAAGGTTTTTTTTAGGAATATATTCTGAAGATGGTTGCCACCTGTCTAATAAGTTAACTCACATAAGGTTTATTTTTTCTTTTTTCAAAAATATTCAGAAGTAAGTAGCCATCTGCTTAAAATATTAATATACTGGCAATGATTGAAATCGCACTATAAAGAAAGTGATTAAAGCTTATTTGTTCGCAAAATATTTTGCAGGAGGGTTGCCGTATTTTTAAAAAATTCAAATACTTTCAACTAATATTAGTTGCAAAATATTACAATATGTATGTGTATTAAGCGAAAAAGGCAAAAGAAAGCTTAATTTGAAATAGAGATATTTTTGAGGAAGTTGTCACCTTTTTGAAACAGGCTATGTAACAGTTATAATATTAATTTAAAAAAAAAAAAATTTGAGTCTAACGTTATTTTATAATTTCAATTTTTTTTATCAGATTTGATCGATATTTTGTGATTTTGATTCCTTCAATCAAAAATATTCGTTATTCTTAGATTTAAAAAATAATAAACGCAAACAACTTTCTCAACAATGGCAATAATTTGTTTTATGACCGACACAAATGAGAGTCAGTCAAGGTTATAATTTTTACTAAAAAAAATCATGATTGAATTGTTTTTTATGTTTTCAATTTTTTCGATCAGATTCGATAGATATGTATATTAGACCTGCCGCAGCTTATATGAAACTTTTTTTTTTTTTGAATCTCAAGTGTGGGTAGCGATAGAAATATGCCATTGGAATGTGCCAAGTCGTGCCCTAATGAGGTCAAAGGTCACAATTTACCAAAAACCAGCAAAACATGAAATTTTTTTTTTCTTATAAATTTATTTTATAATTTTATTTTTATATATATTAACTTTATATAAGTGAGTTTTTTGTATATGATGGATAATTTTTGCGGTCATTTTCTACAATATGCAACAAATATTGCTTGTCTTCTTCACTGTGCGTCAATGATCGATTGAAGTCTGTTATCAGCTTCACTTTTCTTTCGGCAGGGTCATTAACCACAGTCATGCTTCTTATATTAGTAATCGCATGCAAATAAACGTCTCTCACACTCCAAGTTGATATATCAAAGCACACCATTTCAACTGAATTGCCCATGTTCATTGTGCCTAAATAATGAAATATTGTTTGGGCAATCGCTTCACCAGATCCCTCATCGATGATAGGAATCGCAATTAATTTTTCAATATTCTCAGAAGTAAGCACAATAGCTAGGCGATCAACTTTCTGTTTTCCAGCTATAGCGGGGAGGAGTTTGCCATCCCAATGTAAAACCAAAGTTTCTGGAATCTATAAAACTAGTAATCAAAATAACAGTAAAATTAATAAAATTATTTTTAATAACCTCGAAACTCTCCATAATTTGTTTGCATTGACGCCGACGATATTCCTTGCGCTGTTTACGCAAACTCGTGCAATTGAGAACAAGGTCCTTTAAATCATGTCCTAATGCTTTTCAGTGGCTGAAATAAAGTGAATCGCAAATGGAAACGGCATACTACCAGCATCCATACAAGCTAACATTCTGTCGTCAATGAATTTAGTTTTTCCATTCACTTTATTTGGCTTATTAGAGCATTTGGCAAACTCACTGCTGTCTGACATGTTGAAAACCTGCGCAACCTCGACCTGCAACACTTGCTTATTAGAAAGCAATTTCACACCAACTATTTTAGGTTCACACTTTCCTATTAAATACACATTCTCGTCACCAGATCTCAGTCGTCTCGTAGTTAGACTTGCTTGTGAAGCCATGATTATTAATAAATTTCAGAAAAAATAGATTTATTGTTAAACTGATAATAATTGTTCCACAATAGTAAACTTTAGAATAACTTCGATTCTCTTAATGTCACACAACTGAATGCAACAAATGTAGCACTTGAAGTTTTTACAGTTAATTCGCGAGCACTTCTTGTGTTCGTTCATTAGCACAACAATTTGTACTCTTACTACACAAAGGAGATGTTAAATGAAAACTTCAACTGAAAGAATATTTATTTTGATCATTATATGCATGCATAATAAATTTAAAATTATTCATGTTTTTAAATTTATATATTTATAAGAAGAAAAAAGTTCATGTTTTTGCTGGTTTTTGGTAAATTGTGACCTTTGACCTCATTAGGGCACGACTTGGCACATTCCGATTGACCTGAAAATTTTACACAATGATTTTGACATCCAATGGCATATTCCTATCGCTACCCACACTTGAGATTCAAAAAAAAAAAAATTGCGCCAGGTCTAATGTATGTATGTCTATACATAAATTGTGATTTCAATTTCTTCAGTAAAAAATAATGTTTACTATTGGATTCAAAAGTTTTCGAATAAACGATTGAAAAAATTTCACAAATATTCATCAAATATGATCCAAAAACTTTTAATTTAAGAATAACGATTATTTTTGAATCGAAAAAATAAAAATCACAAAATGTCGATCAAATATGATCGAAAAAGTAAAAAAATAAAAAAAATCGCATAATAACGATTATACACTTATTTAAAACAAAACAAACCTGCTAAATACAAATTAGTTCAGATTTGCATTCAAATTTTGTTTTGAATCAATTTTTCCAAATGATTTTTTTTTATTCGAAAAAAAATCAAAATAACTGTTTAGAAAAATTAAAAACAAATTAACTAATGCATAAGTGCATTATGATGTAAAACGAAAGAGGTTTAGGAAAGCTCGATTTTTAAAATATTTTTTTAGAGGTTGCCAGCTGTTGGACAAAATTAATACAAATTACGTACTGCGGAGCTGAAAAAGCCATCCACTGCAGGAGCCAAGTGGGAATGGGTGTTGAATTCACGAGTTCCTATATTTTACCACCATCTGTTTCAATAAAGTTTCGTGCTCGAGTAATTTTGAATGAACCCGAAACCATCAGCTTAAACTCCGACATGCCATGCACAAACGCACGCACTGTTTACTATTATTGCTTTATTATGTTATATTTTCAAATATTAACTTTCGCATGTTTGTATGTAATTTGTTATTTTACTATCTCCATATGTCCACAAAGCGCACACACGTAATGCATAATTACTGGCTTGCTTTTGCCGCTACGAGTAAACTACTTCAATTCCATAATCATCTGTCTTACAGTTATTTAAATACCATTGTTTGTGGTTTTCGTTAAACCGGTTTTAGTTCAAACTGCAACGGAGACAACTTGACAATGGGGATTTACAGTTTTATTAAGCATGTAGATATGTATGTGGGATATAAAGTTCCCTAATTTCTTTGTGTTTGAAAGTCAACCAAAATGAGAGATAAAACTGTTTACTGCGACAATACGAATATAATTTATAATAATATTATGTAACTTTCTAACGCTACATGCTAGCAGTTCATTGTCATCTACAAAACAATCTGACGTCTGATAATGTCGAGTAAGTAACCAGCTATGATGATTTGACTAAAACGGTAAACCGCCAAGTTGACTTGTTCGCTCTTGGCTCTTACGGGTTGACCATCGCAACCACTCAGAATTATTTAGAATGATGTTCCGCGCCAATTGTTTTCTATTTACTTACATATTTACATGCATACGTTCGCATGTGCATATACAGTTGCGGACAATAAAGTAGAATCAAAGGAAAAAATGCAAAAAATAACACGTTAAGGCTGGTTAAAAAGAACGTAGATTACAAAGAAGTTGCATCCCATCCCATCATTCTTCTAACAGAAAATCTCATCCAATTCACAATACCAGAACAAATTTGATTTTTTGCTGATTGATATTAGAATCTGATTAGATCCATTTGGTTTCTGTGTGTGGAACCGAAACGGCATGCAACTTCTTTATAATCTATACTCTTTGCTGGTTAAATAGCCGAATAAGCTTGTTAAAAAACTTACTGACATAGAACAACCCTAGGCTTTTAAAGAGAAAGAATATACGATTAAATTGTGATAAAAGGCTTTATTTTACTTATTTATATTACATGGGAGTTAGTAAAGTAAAACTTAGCGGTATCATTTTTTTACATCGCGTCACGCAAGTCGCGTTAGAATCGCGTCACGAAGTCACGACATGACGCTTGTATGAATAAAGAAAAACCTATTTACTAAGGTAGCGACATACATATGTAGCTTGGGATCATTTCGGCACTAGTTCAGGACCATTGGGGATAAGTTCTGGACCGTTTGGGCACTATTTTTGGACTACATAATTCGTAACCATTTCATGGCCTTTCAGTAGTTCGGGACTGGTCCACTACTACAGCTACTTCTACTACTACTTCTACTACTACTACTACTTACTATTATTACGACTACTACTGCTACTATTTTTACTAATGCTAGATACTGCTAATTACAACTACTATTCTTATTAATTTTTGCTACTATTTTAACGAATTTCTAGTAATCGTTTTACTAATTTCTATTTTTACTTTTACCAATGGTAAAGCTAAAAAAAACCTCCCATATTTAACTCTATATCACTTTGTAGAGTCGGCACAGAAGTTTTACTTCTGGCTCGCGCACTTAGGTGCACGCTTGTTTTCGATATTTTGTCACACATATATGTATATATATTTCATGGTAAAATCTTCCTAGATATTGATTGAAATGGATCGGAACCTCGAAACCTTGAACGTTTGGACTACTTCCTTCCACCAGACGACACCAAACAAACGGCAAATAGAAAAGCTGCTTATCTAACAGGCAGCGACTCAAAAGCTTGACCTCGTCCTGAGAGTGCAGGCGTGGAGGTTCGGTCTTTCAACACTTCGCCAGAAAATGAATCGGAGCCTCGGACGTTTCGACCATTCTGTCAACGAAACGCCACAGAGCAAACGCAATCGTTGTGCACAACAAATTTAAGAATTCGAGCTTTGTCACCAACAAGCAGCGGCTCAAAAGCTCGTACTTTTGAACCGTCAAAAACGCTGTTTGGAAACTAGGCTTTTTCAACTGCTATTATGCAAATTGAGTGAATTGAGTTATCCGACATCACAACACACAAATCCAGTCTAAAGGTTATGCCATTAATCTGTTCTCATTCTAATACTGTAAGTGATAAGACCAACAAAAAAAAAAAACAAGATATCCCATTACGTATACCGTGCTAATATTTTTCAATATATTGACTACATTTGTTTGATATCCCTTATGACATCGTGATAAATAAATGCACTACTAAATAAAGTGCATTTTAAAATTACTTCGCTCACTCAGTGCCAGCATAGAGCTCATATGTGTTTTAGCCTAAAGAATTTTAAAATTGTTGTTAGTTTCTTATAAGAAAGATAAAATAAGTAATTTTGAAAAAAAAAACTCACGCAACAATCACTCAGATTGAAATAAGCGTGGAAATATCTGCAAAAACTGTTGCGCGTCGTCTTTTAGATAAGAACCTCTACGGCAGATTCACACGAAAAGTTCCAATATTGACAAAAAGACAACAACTAAATCGACAAACTCGCAAAAAAGTGTCGAAAATTTTTTTTAATCCGTCGAATCTAAAGTAAATATGGTGGGCAATGATGACAAGGTCTGGGTCCGAAAAATGCAGCAATGGATCCCAGGTACGCAACAAAAACATTCAATCTTCATTCTTCGGGTCTGCTAAAAACGTGGTTACAGAGTCGATGAATCGGTGATAGATTACAATCCAACAGAGAACTTGTGGAAGATTGTAATAGGCACTCTAAATCAAAAAATAAGGAAGAACTTTGACAAAGAAGCCAGGTAGCTTGGTGTTCCATAACAAATTCGGTCTTTGAGACCCTAATAGAATCTATGTATGCCGAAAAGATGCTATGACGTGCATGCAAATAAAAGTTTTGCGATAAAGTTTTAAAACTGATTTCATTTTTTTGACAATTGCATTTCACGATTGTCACCTTTAAAATTGTTTTTATTTTTTCTATATTGAAATAACTATTCATGCGTGTTTGTGCTTCTAATATAAAAACTAATAAACGGAACTAAATAGATGTTTTGATTTGGTTAAGAAATGGGTTAATACATAAGTACATATATATAAAGTGAATGCCTGATTCCATTATATTATTTATATTGTCAGTAACTGTAGATCGGCATACCTAAGTAATTGATGCGGTTGCATGCTCGACTAACTGTCCAACAGTATCGAAAGATTTCATCAATATGCGGAAAGTGTGCTAGTTTTTGTTCATAACTAGTTCAATGGCTAGAAAAAAAATTCTTAAAGTAGCCATTATTTTATACATTGGCTAAAAGCTGTACATCAGCCTTCTTAATAGCGCGTGTAAGATTCTAAAAAATATCAACAGTACTTTGCGAATCTGAAACCCTCATCAACCCTACTAATTAAATCTTATGAGTGTATGGGTGGTGCTTCAGACCTGACGAATCCATCGTTCTATGTAGACGTTGTCCTGCCTTTATTTAACTTTCTCCTAGCGAAACAAACGAAATTTAATTTTATTCGAATTTTCAAGCAGGTGGTAATCCTCAATATACTACAAGCGTTCTCCTCAGCGAATCGAACAACCTGGCATCCACTTTTTTATATTTCTTTTAAATTGCGTGCAATTAAATTCGACTTTTCAAACAGGAGGCAAACCCCATAAAGATAGCTAGGAACCATCTTGTCGAGACGAACCGTTTGCACCCATATTTTAATATTTTATATAACCCTTATCAAAATATATCTATATATAAACCTTTTGCCCGGCGATGCAAACCGTTTGTTACACATATTTTAATACCTTATATACTTGTGTATAATTTGACGTTTCAAACAGGTGGCATCCTTCACCAAGATATATGCATGAGCTTTCTACTCATATTTTGATATTTCTTGTATATAATTTAATTAAATTTTCTCCGAGACGGACCGTTTAACAAATATATTCTATTATTTCGTATAACTTTAGTATATTTTAATTAAATTTGACTTTTCAAAAAGGTGGTTGTCACTTCCAAAGCATAAAATATACTTGGCGGCCTATTCTCATACATACTAAATTTCATAAACTTGGTCGAGCTCTTTCGGAGGAGTTCGACTACAAACACCACTACACGAGATTTTTGTATTTATATATAAGATAGTTAGTTTTAGAAATTATTAATTTCTTGATACTTAAATACTAGCTATACATATAAATTTGGTTTAAAATATTACAGTGTTATTACTGGTCAAAATGAAACTGTTTTTTGAATTTTGAATTTAAAAGTATGTTTTTTTTAATTCTGGCGACCGTTTTTCAATTGTAGCTACTGACCTTCTAACGAAAAATTAAAAAAAATTCTCAAAAAAAAAATTCTAATAAAAATTAAGAAAAAACTATACTTGAATTTTTTGAAATGTGTTTTCTAACATAAAATTTAAAAATAAGAAAAATTGCGAAAATTCTGAAAAAAAATTTGAACCAAAATTTAAAAAAAATATGAAAGAATTTTTTGAAATGTTTTGACTGTAAAGCAGTGTAATTGAACAAGAAATTGTCACACACAATGTCTACTTGCAAGAATTTATTATTTTTTAGCTTATATATTGAATAGAAATTAAAATATATTTTTATTTAGACGAAAAATAAAAATTTTATAGTTACTATAAAGTAGACTGTACGTATTTTTAAATAATTGGAAATGGGCAGGTTTGAAAGTAACTGGTAATAAGAAATACTTATAAAGTATTTTTATTTCCGACAAGGGGTCTACTTACATACAAAGTGAGCATATAAACTCTTGTTTAAAAAAAACTAATACTAAAGCAAATACTTTGTCTAGCTTATTCGCAACTACTTTTAATTTTCATTGGTTTAGATCTACTTAGGTTTGTAATACATTTAAAACACTCTTCTTAATTTTCTTCTCTGAATCTCAATAGTGCATTTAAGTCGCAATTACACACACAAAAAAAAATACAATAAAATGCTACACCGTTTCCCATATCTAATTTTGACTAGGCCTGTTCTTTTATTTTGAAATAGATAAAAAAAAATGGAGCAACATTAAGACGGCATGCGACTAGTGCTACAATTTTTGCTACATGGCAAATCGCAATTCGTTTTGTTAAGGCGTCCAAATGCAAATAAATTATATAGCTAAAGAAGGGAAATCGTTAACAGTCAGCAACTTTGTCGACCATGAACCAAAGCTAAAGAAAATTGAGTTTAAGGTCAGAGAAATAAAATGTTAGCGACAAATTCAAAGATATTGCGGTAAAAGTGAATTAAATTCGTTTATTCATTAAACAAGTAAAAAAAATTTAAAAATTTTTCAAAACAATGGTAAGTTTCACATTTGAAAATACCTCCAAAAACCGTGTTTTTAAAAAATGAAAACAGTTTTTTTTTATATAAAAAAAATCACTTCAGATGACCACAAATTAGATGATACAAATATAAAAAAATTAATTGTAATAATGAGATTTTTGATACTTTTTTGAAATCCATCAAGCTAACGCAAATCTTTATAGTTCTCCGAAATGTTTTCGTGGAAGTCATAGAACATAATAAATTTGATCATCCCAATGGAAAATTAGAACCGATTAGCTTTTGTTGATAGGTAAAAGAAGCTGAATTAAGGTAATAAATGGAAGGCCAATAATACAAAGATTGGCACCATCCGACAAAAGACTACGCCTTGCTAAACCATTTTGTCTCGCTGATGAATCTGAGCAGGCAATTAATCTCAATGTTTGAAACCTCCCGAAGGTCCTCCAGAAACGGTGATCCCAGATAGTGCAGCCTGATTTTACACAGTGGAAAGGTACGCCTAGTATTTCAGCATGTTGTCCTATTAGACAGTGTCCGGTTAGAAGCCCAACCAAACCAAAGGCCAAACCAAACCAAAGGGATGACGGGAAAAAGTTCCAATATACATACACCAAGTACGGAATATGGTTTGGAAAAAATTAAAGTTTTCATTATTAGATGCATTATCAATACAATTCAGCCCACGACAACTATAAGTTTAATTAAGGTGTTTTTCTGGAGTCTTAAAATATGTCATATCCTACGATTTCATTCGAAAATATACAGATTTTATATTTATATGAAAGGACTTATTTTTTAACTAAAGATCAGTATTTTATTTAAAAAATATTGGAAAAACAACATACGTCATAGTAATTTTAGTAAAACATATAAACATAGAAAATAATAGGCGAGCGATATTTTGACCAATTTTGGCTATTTAGCTATTGTTTTTTAATGTTTATTAATAAACGTGCTTTACAAAAATATAGGTAAAAAAATTATATAAGCCTAAATTTTAAAAACTTAAAAAAATTCAAAAAATTTGCATCCTGACTGCAAACATTTTAATCAAAATTTACAAGAAAATTTCAAGCATGATTTATAACAAATTTTCAAGAATTAACGGTAATCGTTATCTGCTTCAAATTTGCACTTCATCACACTAAAATTGAATGTACTATAAAACTTAATACTCAAAACATTTTTTTTTTCTTTTTCAATTTAAAAAGTATACAAGTTTTTATGAATTTTTCTAAATTTTCTAAAAATTTGAAACTTTGATTTCTATGATGTCCATTATCGATTATTATCCACTTTTAGCCACAAAAAAAAAAAAATTCAGTTATCTTTGGTCGTTCATCTCAACCATGGCAACACTGGTATACTCTTCTCTAATAAGAGCTTAACTTAAGAGAGTCTTGCACCATGCTGAGATTTGGGAAGAGCAAGCAATCAAAAGACTGAATGTGCAGTCAGTTAGCGACTTTCACTTGCAAAGCATAAAAGCATGAAATGATTATAATGAATTTTGTTCAATGGCATTTGTCGATTTGATCGCAGATAATCTGTGTGGTGCTTATTTTTCTTCTTTTTTTTTTTTTTGTAGCCCTTTACACTACCAACAAAACTACGTCAATTCGCCCAGGGCGTTTTGCATTACCAAATGGTTGCGTTGGCAATTAAAAAGTTTGCGTTGTGTGAGTGAATCCAAGTAAAACTAATGAAAAATTCAATTAACACAGTGTAGTTTAATTTTAGGTATTTTAATTAAAGTAACAGTGCTATTTACATTGTTTTATTTAGATTTTCTTTTAGTAATTATCATATAATTTTCTTCTTCTCTTTAATTTTTCAATTCGAAGTACAAATGTGTGAACAATTTGTAATAATGAAATATCGAGATTTAAGCAGTATGTTTTATATTTGATATTCCCACAACAATTCGATAAAACTATTTAAACACGTTTATCTCCGCAAGTGTTTAAATTAATTTGGTTCAATAATAGCAGCGCTGCGTTTCGACATTGCATACTGCCGCAACTCTTCATGTTCATTTTATATGTACTTACTATGTGTATGCAGTTATTTATATGCCTGCATTTCTCCATTTACATAAGTGAGTGAACAAGCACAAAGCATTTAATGTGTTCCATTTTAAATAGATTTATATAACAATCGCATTTGCGGCCACAATTAAATTGATACTATATTCATTTAATCTGCCTGCAACTTAACACCGGAAGCCGCAAAAATATGCAGATCAATTATTATCCAAGAGAATAAATAATATTACAAGATTGCAATGGCCGTTCGGATACTAAAAATAAAATTAATTTTTGCTAATTCTATTTAAAAGGTAAATGTACAATATATTAAACGAACGGAATTAACAGAGTCTAGTAAATGTATAAAATAATAACAAAATTGACGCTACAATTTTAAGATACTATTTAAGCGATGTTTCACACATAAGTTTAGTAAGTTAAGTCTTTTTTATAACTTTCAGAATATATGAACAATGTTTGGGGAAGTTTAATTTTATCGAAAAGGGTAAAGATTAGAGAACGAGCAAACTTGGGCTTCGACTTCGGCTTCTGCTATTCTCGGTCATCAAAGTTCGGTTCGGTTTCGGTTAGGCTTCGGCCAAATAAAGCCGAACTTTGATCGAATATTTGCCAATTTTTACTAGTTAAAAAACTGTATGAAGCTTTACTTTAAATATGCTTCTCTTTAAAAAGAAAAGCTAGTGGGGCCTTTGGGATTTACATGATAGTGATATGATTTGAAGTGATAATACTTATACTGTGACAAATTCGATACCAAGACGAATTCATACCAGCTGAGTGAATTCGCTTGCTGGACTGAATGTCAAAACTATGTGTTTATTGTAATTCATACCAATTCCCACTGTAATGTGTACTATAGGAACTCATTTAATTTTTAAATTCGAATCAGCGTAGAGATTATCACATTCAAAGATTTTGTTTACATTTTGATTGTTTTCGTCGTCATGGGAACTGATTTTTCATTGACTTTGACAATCGGTACGCAAAAACCAAGGCGATTTCATATAAGGTATGAAATGGGATAGTATTCCATGAGTTGAATGTTTGTTCTTCTTTTCTAATTCGCTGAGTTGATTTGTTTAAACAAACCAAATGCATGAGCAAAACTGGGCGAATTCTGTTTTTGACATTTTACTCGCTAAATTACACAAAAAAATGCATAGTGGATTCGCCTTGCAAAACCCAAAAATAAAATACATGTAAGTTTTGGTTTTTTTTCTTTTTAGTAATCACCTTATGTGCATTTGGCTTGCTTCTGTTGAAAAAAATTGCTTCTAATTATTATATCGAGTATGTTCAGTGATGATTTGTATAGTGCTGGAGGTCAGCTTTATACCGATTTGAAGGTGGAAATTTATTTTTACAAAACATTATAAATTTCTTAAATGTCGAGGCTTAAATTATTAGTTTTTTATTGTTATTTTTACAAAAATATGAATGTTCGTGTGTTGAGCTGATATGGATGTGATTGTACTATTTCTAATAAAAATAATGAAATCCAGAACTTTTAAAAATTCATTGATTACACTGCGGAACAAATTTTTGCGGTCGAAGAATTGGGGGCGCTGATGTCGAAAATAATATCAGTTTTGTCGAATTGGCTCTAGTTTTTCAGATAAAGGCTTTTAAATATTTCACAAAAAACCCTAATAAAAAATACCACTATGGATTTAAATTAAATTTTTTTGCGCCTGCATAAAAATAATACAAAAATAAAAAAAATTTATTTTTTTCATTAATTAATTTTAAAAAAAATACAAAAAAATTTTTCTTTACGACCACCTATGATGTCGTTGCTCAAGACAATCCCGTATTAAGTTCCAGCAATAGTCTGCCATCATGTGGTCGTCCCATCGACCTTGGTATCTTTCTTCCATTATTTTTAATGCCTGGTGGAACCGTTCACCTTGTTCCTCACTGTAATCGCCTAGGTTGTCCGGGAATTTGTCCAAATGACTATGTAAATAATGTAATTTAATGCTCATTTTAGCTCCTAGTTTGCGAAAATTGAGAAGCATATCAGGAACTAGTTTTGTATAGTCTGGTTATTTATGATTTCCCAAAATATTTTTGACTACATTAACAAAGCTTAGCCAGGCTTCAGGTTCAATTTGTGACATATGGTTTAAGAATTCAGTGTCTTTTAGAAGGGTACGAATTTGAGGACCATCGAAGACTTCTGCTTTTAATTTTTCCATACTAAAGACTGGACATTTTTTGGACACATATTCGAAACAGTCCCCTGTCTTATCAAGGGCTTTGATGAACTGTTTCATTACTACTTGTTTTAATAATTTATATAACAAAACTTATTGAGAAATTATTAAATTAATACAACTGGAACAGGGTCATATAATTATTTTTTATTAATTTCTTAAGTTTCGTTTATCTCAAAAACACAGTTCGTAAGCCTGCTACTAATGTTAATAAAAACTATTAACAAAATCATGACCGCAGGTTTTTTTTTTAATTTTTGTTCCGCAGTGTAATCTTTGTGCTGAAATATGTAAGAAATTTGATTAAATTATTGATGCCAAAGCCATCTCAGTTTTATGAGAAATGACTTTGATTATTTAATTATTTGCTAGGTTTTATGCGACCAATCAAAAAACAAATGTATGCACGTATACCAAATGACATTACTACTTTCATACTTTTCCTTTTGAGCAAAATGCAATCTGTAACTAGTAGGATACATTCACTTTGCTTTGGGTTTAAATTATATGGGTATGGGGCATTCCACACAAAATTTGCCACGAAAATGGTTTTCGTGTTGCGTATTTTTGCTTTTTTTTTGTTATGCAGGCGAAAATATTCGATACGTATTTTTTTTTTTTGTATCATATGTTACGCGAATTTTTCCAGAACATATTTTTTTTTTAATTTCATGTTCGCAAAAAGGTATCACTTTTCAACTGCATTTACCACAGTATCTAACGGAGATATAAAAAATTTCACAGGAGAACGCATGACTTTTTCTCAACTTTCAAATGTGAAGAAAATGTGTTTTCAAAATGCTGCTAAAATTTGGGAATTGGAAAACGAATTTTTACGAAGTAATACATTTTCCAAGTTGCGCTCCGGTGAACTTCGCGCCCAAGCCCCGATTCAAAAATACGTCAGTTTGTTAGTAATCATTTTCCCATTATCAAATTTTACCATTATTTTGAAAGACATTTTGTTCTTACTTTCCAATAAAGTAAAAGAAAAAAATATAGAAAAAAGTTTATTTGTTTATTAGTTTTCGATTTTGGTTGTTAAAGTGGTGATTTTTTTGAGCGTGAAATTTGAAAAAAAAAAATGTTTTCGAAAACTTCCCGTAACATATTGATATAAAAAAAATACGTATCAAATAATTTCGCCTGTATAACAAAAAAAAATGATACGCGAAAAAAAAATCGGCGACAACTTTTGTGGGGAATGCCACGTATATATGTATGTGTGTGCAGATTTTCCGTTTACCGAATATTCATTTACCTCTCTATTATAATAAAGTAATTATTTATTGGGGAAAATGGTTTAAAGAGTTAGTACAATTGCACCTTGGGGTTCAAACCCCTACAAAAATTGTGAAACTTTAGTACTATTTGAAATTTATTGACTTTTTTTTTAAATTAAATTAGCTTAAAACCAACTGGCAAGTTGAAAACAGAACTGATTACGGAGACTTTTTATTAAAAAAAAAAACAAAACTGGATATTTTGCACTGCTTCTCCGAACTTTCTTAACCTGTCATTGACCAAAATTTGATATTAAAATAAAATATACCGAATAAGGAAATTTTCTATAGAGCTGAAATTCAATGACTTTGTCAAGAAACCATTTTTGAACAAAATCGATTGCTTTTGAATGCCATGTAATACACAAGGCTGTTTCGAAAAAGAATTATATGTTTCCCCACCTTATGGGTAGAGTCACCCACGTTGTCATTACTTGCAAAACTAAGAGATCAATTTATCTTTCCGATTGATACATGACCAGTGAAACTTTTAAAAGTGAGAGTGTGAAATAATCAAATGGACTGTGGTTCTTACAAGGAGAGCATAAACAGTGTGAATCAATTAAAATTCGGTTTCGTAATAAAACAAATACAATTGATTCACTGCTTTTACATTTTTGCATATATTTATTATAAGAATTACATTTCATACGAAATCTCAATACAGCTAAAAATCTACGCACAATGACGAAAACACATATTGATTTTAAGGTCAACGAACGTCTAATAAAACAGTTAACAATTCATAAATCGTTGTTAGCTGGGGAGGCTTATATAGATAATATATATGTATATACAATACCAAGCGACAAGTAGGTGCAACTTTTTAACTCACTACACAAGCCAGTGACAGACGTTAACCTCTCGATGACCACCGCCTACCGATGTAATCCTTAACGGTAGTAGTACCAGTGGGGGATGAAAGAGAACGACAGAAGGTTGAGTGTGATTAAAGTTCTACCCTGAAGGGCTTAAGAGGAACGCCGTTACTATCCATCCTCTTCTGGATGAAAAGACAACATTGAGACCAGAAAAATGTCAAGGAAGTTCATGCTTTCACCAGTTAAAAATGAGTTTTTTGGGAAATAAGTCAGCTCATTTTTTCGTCTTGATTATATCAGCAAACATATGTGAACCCCGAAAAAAAAATATCAGGACTGTTCTACATTTGGATTTGGATTGAAAAGTAAATTTGATGCTTTTTCGATTCGTTTTAGTAGGGTGTTCTTGATTCCGACGGAGTTCGAATACTTAGATTTCGAATCATTTTCATTCCGAGTCGATAATCCGTTTGAACAGCTGTTGTCAATTATTTATGTTTTATGAAAACATTGAAAAAAGCTATTTTAGATGTGCTGAGACATGAAAGCAGGTTATTGCGCGTTCAAAACAACAAAAACTATTAGCTGATATTACGCGCATACGGGCATATAACGAAAGCTGGACTCTAAGTAAGAAAATTACATTGGCACCGTGCTCTTTTACAACTCGGTTACAAAGAAACGGGACGATTATAAAACCTTCCTGGTTTCTTTGGTTTTGCTTCGACATTTTTTAATGAAGTTTGTTTGCAAATAGAATCTGCTAATCTCAATGGTACTATCGTATGGGTTGGCAAATATTTCCGCAAAACGCATTAGCTAACTGCCCCAGTGTGGTTTTATAATGTGTACCAAAAATTTACTAAATCTCGAACGAATATAAAACGAATAACAAATGCTACGAAAATGAAAGTTTAAGTTCGAACATTATTTGTGAAGCATGGCAATAAGGAACTTTTCGATGAGCATTGCTCATACACTGAAAGAAAATCAATAACAGGTCAGTTTCAAGCTAATCATGTTCACTTTGTTTATATTACTAGTTTTTGAGTACAAATTTTCTGATGCTGATTTATAAAGCAATCGAATACAGATTAGAGCAATACAGACTTAAAAATCTTCCCAATAATATGAATTTTTAAATATAAAAGGGGTTTTATTTGCCAATTAGTTTTCATTTCGATTAGTCAAAGACAAAACATTTTAAAACGATCAAATTTTTCGGAATCGAAATTAAGAAAACCAATCCATTTCGATTCCGCAAAATGAACAGACAAAAATACAAAACAAGCCTGTATACAAATTCTATGTTATTTTTTCACACATTTCTATGTTATTTGTCTTCCACTTTTGTCTGTATTACTTCTATTTGCTTTTGCCTTTTTACTACCATTAAATGCTAAAAAAGGAGTAAAAAATATAAACATTTGCCTTATGTGACAAGGAATTTCAATAGCAGTACGCTGTGTGGAACCATTACAATGTTGTTTGGTGAAGTAAAATTTCACAGCAAAAATAACAATATGGTGATTCACTAATACAAACATACATTGTATACTTCCATTTCCATATGCATACAAATATATGTATGTAGATATATACATATGTGCTTATAAATTCGAGTAAACCTCGGAACGTACATTTATGCAAATATTTATTAGCTCGCTTTAAACTACTGTTGATTAAAATATTATTGCATTTCCTCCGATATGATTTTCACATTTTCAACGGCCGTATATATGAAATTAAATAAACGGGAAAATGAATATGTGAGTTTTAAATTTAAAATGCCATAAACGAAAGTGGCGAAGGCATATCAGATCCTTATAAAGTATTAAATTTTTCTTTTCCCCATTAAATATATGTATGTGTGTGTATATTAAATTTCACGAAAAGCCGAGATCAATCAATTACCCTACACTTGCCATAAGTGAATCGATAAACTCAATATATGTACACTTGTTTATTAAATTGTTATTTATGTACATATGTATGTATGTATGTATGTATGTATGTGTGAATGGTAAAAATGCTATTTATGAAACATTACAAAAAGCCAGTTTCACTTTGCCGGTTGGCGAGTTTGTGTTTTTTTTTTTGTTTCAACATCTTTTTCACTTTAAGCCAATGAATGTCAACTGAAATCTTAAACACCAACAGTCACTTTAATTTTGCTACCGGCTTCTCCATATTTATATATGTACTTATGTAGATATATGTACATATATAACGTCCGTATTTTTAAATGCATGCCAATGTGCATATGGAGCAGCATTTTGTTTGTGTACACAATCGTGTTGCAAGTTGTTTTGCACCAAAGGTTGCAAACTTGCAAAAGTACTTAACAATTCCAATTCCAGCAATATAATATATACTTGTACATACATACATAAATAGGTGCATACATACATACATACATATGTACATGCATACGGACATCTGTGGTTTGCAATTCTACTAACAGCACTTTTGTGCAAAATGACTAGAAGGAGTATAAATTGTCTTGGCTGCCATTTCCAGTTGATGACTTTCATTTGTTGCATTACCGAGCGAGAGCTGGCATGGGAGTGTGCAGTGTAGTGTATGAAGTAAACTGACATACATATGCAGATGTACATACATATGTAGATGTAGTGTGTATGTACATACATATGTATGGGCATATGTACGAGGGTTCCTCGGAAAGTTACTGGAAATGGGCGTAATGGTCTAACGGCTTTTTTTTTTTTTTTTTGAATGTCACATCATAATTTCTTAATTTAAATATAATTAAATTTTGTGGCAAAATTCAAGCTTTTTCTGAAAAATTTGTGTGCTATGAGTTCTTAGGTCCACTTGCGAGAAAGAAGGTTATCTAACTATTTAATTCGGACTTTACCGCCTAAATAGATAAATTTGCATGTACAGCAAAATTTTAGGCATCAACTCAGAGATAAGTACATAAATATTTAATCTAGCAATTATTCAGGGTTAAATTTTTAAGTTTGTGGCATTCTGTCATAAAAAAGAAGAAAAAATAAATTTCTCAAAGAATTTTTTTTTAAATAAACAAAAAAATGTGAAATGAATCGCTTTTTTTGACAATAATGAGAATGCCATCGGATATCGAGTATGGCTTCAACTCCTTTAACAGATCTTTGACAAAGCAAAGCGATCAATTACATGGGATTAGAACAAGCAAACGGAGTATTCCGTTGTTATACTAGAACCTTCAATTATTACTTTGATTTTAAATTTCACTAAATTCATGTAATTGAAATGTAAATATATACACACCCGGGTTACTTGATGGAAGACAATGTCTGGGTTATGAAGTTACAAATTTAACTCTGCGCTACTTACATATCTCTTTATTTATAAATTTAACTCTGGATTTCCCGCAAGGGGGCCTTACTATTTTAAGTGCGGTTTAACTCAACAACAAAGTTTGGAACGCCATCACAATTTTTTATTGGTTTCGACGATCAACTGCTCTTGTTGCAATAACCTGCTGACAGAATCACCAATCCACACACATTTAGAATATCACCGCATTGGCTGTCAAATTACCGTTCGAACGACTGTCATGGTGTTTGCTAAAAAGAGACATTCGCGACTCGCTACGCCAGCTATGTATGTGAGAGTGACACAACTGAGTTATTCATATTTGAATATTACTGACCGTTAAATGAACGACAAAATTGTTGTCAGCTTCACAAAAGACGCAATCACCATTTACACGTCTATTCTGCACGTTACCGGAAATTTTGTAACCGGCAAATTTTATTAAAAAATGTTACCACTTCTTGTAACCGGCATTCTTGCGCACTGGTAACGCTGTCAACAGTGTAAAACTCACCATACGGTGTTTGCTTTGGTGTGGTGTGAATTTGAACACAAATTTTAAAGCGAATCACAATGGAGATGAATAAGTGAGTGATTTACTAAAGTAAATTTAATAAATTATTATAATATCATTAATTTTTAATTGCAGAAAATACGCAAGGACAACCCAGCAGCAATTACGCTGGTATGTAGCCTTCGTAAAGGACCGTCCGGAGCTGCTCCAAGGCAAGAACACCCCGAAGGCACCGAAATTACATTCGAAAATTCTGTTTAAAAATTTCGTTTGGTAAACTAAATGGATCGCTGTTGTTCCGAAGACTTTTCAGTTGCTGTCTACGCAGGGATATTTCATCATTCTCCTCATCAATCAGCAGTAACATTACCAAAGAAGTCGCCATTATGTTTTTAATATTGAAAACTCGTATTGCAATTAGTTTAATAAATAAATCAACGTTTAATACTTCACTACTCTTTAATTTATTACAAAAATGTAAATAAACGTCAGATGTTTTCTAGTAGTTACCACCTAGTGCGGTGGTAATAAAATTTTCCGGTAATAAGAACGTGCAGAATACCAAAAGGGTTTAAAAGTTGCCGGACGTTTTTATTACCGGTAATAAAAATGTTGTTACCGGTGCAGAATAGACCCGTTAGGCTAATTTCGCATAAGCGAGAAAGAAAGGATCGATAAATTTATAAAAACGTCCCGCATTCTTTATGAAAACTCTGATTTGCGTTGCGCAGTGTTAATATTAAAAATCGACCTACGTTAACAGAAAAAAAATAGAAGACAATTATAAAAAGAAACAAACAAATATTAAAACATTTAATTATGCCCTTTTTTATTTTAGACCTTCAATCGATTGCCCACAAACAAAGATAGAGGACCAGAAATTTTTACTACACTTTTATCACACTAATTTTAGTTTTATTCTTGGAATGAATTGTGTTTCTTAGTAAGCGGGTGAAAAAAAAAATAAATTGAGAAAATCCACAAGAACTTGTTTATAAAATCCAATAAATAATGAGATTAATTTGTTACAGGTCTCCACGTCACCCAACGCCTGAAAATTTAAGAAGAACGAGAGAGAAGAAGAGAGAGAGTAGAGCTGTATGCTTGTAATATTGATGTGCTAGAGTGAAATGTAAGATCACACGTACACATTTGTTGACATCAGTTTTTCCATAGTGGGGCTCGGAAATTGATGGCAACTTTTTTCGAAGCGCTGACAAAAATGTACATTCAACCGACTGTCCAATTTACTTTCAATTAACTGGCACTATTCTCGCCGGGTATGTGACATACCGAGGCGAGTAAGAGGCATCCTTACACATTGCCAAAAGTCAAATACATAGATACCAAAGAATGCTGAATACAAAGAAGTTGCATTTCGTTTTGTGTGTCCTGTGGCAATTAGTTTCGCCCAATTTGATTTTTCAAACCATTTGGATCTAATTAGATTCTAATATCAATCAGCAAAAGTCAAATTAGCTCTCGTATGGTAAAAGTGGACGAGATTTTCTGTTAGAGGTACGTTGGAGTGATGCAACTTCTTTGTGCAAACTATTTTACATGAAATAGTGAAAAAAGCCTGCAGTCGTTGGATTAAACCCAATTTGACTGGGGCTGAAAAAAATCTCGGTGCCAATAAATGCAAAAACAAAATGTACCGGGAGGCTTTTTAAAGCGTTTATGCTATCAGAACAGGTGTCAAAACTCGAATTTATGCATATGAGCTCAAAACCAAAAACCGCCCACTATCTGGATGTTCCAAAATAAGTCATATTGAACAAAAGCGGTTTGTTCACGGGGCAGTTCGAAGCAAATGATAGCCTTCTTCTACTCTAAAATTAGACCAGTTGCTACAGTTGCTATTGATGATCGAAGAACAGTCAACGCTGAATCGTTTCATACAATTTGCTTACCCAAAGTCGTTGGTGAAATCAGGAAATTATCAGCACACTTCGCATCATCCTACACCATGATAATTCCAACTCTCTCACACCGTGGTCCAGTTGATTCAAGACGAATTCATATAAGGTGGAGCAAGCAGCTGAGTGAATTTTCTTTCTGGACTGCTCGATTTGAGTAAATTATTTGAAAAAGAAAAAAGTCAAAATAATAAATAACTATCTCCACGTTTGGTCGAATTTCTCCTACAACTTGTGGTACGTGCATTTGTGTTGTTCAACAAATTGAGGAACCTACACTCTCAAAAAGAATATTCTGGATTGAAGAGAAACATCTATCATAACAAAGAAAAATGAAATGTATTGGCACTAAAGACATATTTACTTTTTCGGAGATAGCATATTTAATTTTAAGTAGGTATTTATTAATTTTGAATAAAAGTTTACTCAATCGGAAGAAAACATCGGAATTTTACATTGCAAATGTTTGGTCGTTCCATTTTTTAAAAGCAGTTTTAAGCCGACTCCGAAGAACAAATGATTTTGTGAGAATTTTTTTCATGACAAAATGGTACTCGTTGTTTTTCCAATGTCTGTCGAAGGTCGATCGTTATTAGAAAAAAGTTTTTTTTTTATAATTTTTGATGCTACATAACCCGGCTGAGATTCGAGCCCGTGACACTCCGATCCCTGATTTATCAGCTCATGACTTCTTTTTATTCACATGTGTCTGGAACAAATTTCGTGGTGAGCGTTTTCCCACGTCTGAAAGGGCCAAACAGGCATTCAGAAACTGAAGTACTTACTTCAAAGCGAAAGAAAAGTTTCGACAACTGGTTTCTTAAATTAATATTTTAGTAATACAGTGAGTACAGGTAATATTTTTTTAATAACTTTTTTATTTTGTTCATGCTTTTTTTTGGAAACTTTCATGCTTACCCTCGTACACTCCTTTAGATATGAGTTTAGATAAGTATTGTATGTATTTGTATGAACATAATCAGAATGTCGGCAACCAGTTCTCATTTAAGATAAAGGTTTGAAGCTGTGAATCGGTGAAAGTACTAAAGTTTTTTTTTACACAACTTTCCGTGTTCTGTACGTTGTTTATTTCATTGTTGCTATAACAAGTAATTTTTGCATTTTGCTGTACCATTTAGAAAGAGAAACTTTTATTTAGTCGTTGATAAAAGGGGAATTACTACCTCGGCGGCACACCTCTTTCCGATGGTCCAAATTTTCGATGACGCTGAGTCATAATTGAGGTTCTATGTCGTTAATGTGCCGAATTATCTCATCCGTTAGCTCTTGAATTGTTGCTAGCTTATCGACGTATACCTTTTCTTTCAAATCTTGGTGGCCAATTGACATCGCCACCACGTGAGATAACACGGCCATTAAATTTGTCGCGCAAAAGAGCCATTGTTTCGTTGGCTGTGTGGCAAGTAGCACCATCCTGTTGGAACCACATATCGTCCACATCCATATGATCCAATTCGGGCCATAAAAAGTTCGTTATCATCACACGATATCGAACACCATTCACAGTAATTGCCTGATCGGCCTCATTTTGAAAAAAAATACGGCCCGATGATGCCGCCAGCCCATAAACCACACCAAACAGTCGCTCTTTGTGGGTGCATTGGTTTTTCGACAATCACTCTTGAATTATCATTCGCCCAAATGCGGCAATTCTGCTTATTGACGAATCCACTGAGGTGAAAATCTGCCTCATCACTGAAGATGATTTTCTTTGAAAATGCACGATATGCATTTTGATTGGAAAGCCCATTTTCATAATAAGCCTGAATAACTTTAACACGTTGCTCGATTGTGTATCTTTCCATGTTCAAATTGAGTTAGTCTGAATTTGAGAAATGTCAAATGAAATACAGAAAAAAACTTGACGCTTAGCAGTGGTTCACATTCAACATCGGCTCTTAAAATTTAACCAGCCTTTAGTTGTTTACACTAATCCTCTTTTGCTCGTGCACGGTACATTGAACTAAATGAGCTGTGCATGGATGTATGTATAGAAAGGCATAATGGGTTTTGTAATTTAAAACACAACTGCTTTACTTTTTAGGTCAATTCGTCGGTTTAGATAACAATTCCTTAAAGTACTCGATGTGGTGCCGGCTGGTATTGACAGATGAAAAACGGTGAGAATACGAAATTAACTTTGACAAGGCTTTATTTGGTATTTGTGTTTGGCCTTCAGTAATATGAATACGAATTATTATAGTGCCATTCAGGTAAAAAAACTTAACACTACAGAACGAAATACTCACCTCATTGGGGCTCATTTAGGCATACACAGAATCTAATGGTTTGGTAGACATATTTATTAATTGTGCTTATCTTATATCCTCTTTTTCTTTACCATAAGAAAACTGTAAAATAACGTATGTGTGTAGATTTCTTTAAAATAATGACTCAGATACAGAGATACAGAGAATGCAATAAGTAGAACGCAGTTGGACAATTTTTGTTTAGAGTTTTTGTATGGGCAAACGTTTGTCAGTTTGAATTCAATAATCTACGAAATGAATTAATTAATTTTCACGGGGTTTCCATAGGCGATTAGAATTTAATTTCTTCGAAATATTAAATAGAGTAAATCATTTATCGTAGAAGTGGCTTGGAATCATTTTCTTTTCAATACAAGTTTTATTATTGAGCTACATATCTAAATGGTGAAAAACTTTGGAAAATTCGGTGTTTTCTCATATTATCCCATAATAAAAACCTGTTTTCGAGCTCAATAAAATTACATTTATTTTTCAAAATCTCTTTTGCTTAATTTTTTTTAAGCGGATAGGCGCACATTGGGTTTAGATAGTTCAATATTAAAAAAAAGCAAGTCAACAAGCAGTAATTTTGGAAGATGTGGTAAGTGAGATATCAAACGCATTCATCAATTCCTTTTTCTTTGCCTCACTCATCAGTTTGCTTAGTTTTGTTTTACTATTTACAATTTTTAGTTTTGAAATCATAATTATTCTTTTTTTCTTGGCAAACTAATTTTTATTTGGTTTCAAATAAAATTGTGTAAATTTGAAATGCAATACATAGAAATGTAAAGTTGCTACTGGCATACGGGTTAAAGTAATGAAAAAAAATTGTTGTCAAATAAGCGTATCAAAAGAAAATATGCCATATATTGATTTCACTTTATACACTTTGAAAAATACTATATTTATTAGGGCAAAGTAATGTTAATTAACTTTTATTGCAAAAATTACAGGTTTCGGGGGCATTTTTATCCGTTTTTCGCTCTCCATAAAAATTGGCAATTCACATAGAGGTTATTTTGTAATATTTTTCACAGATGTGTTAAAGCTGTTCATGAATGAAAACAGAATGAGCTTAGCTAAATTAAAAAACAAACTTTAAAACTAACTTCTACCACACCCCAATCCATCCAATGATGAGTTTATAATTAACAGCTCGCTGTGGATTAAATGAAAACTCTTCAACGAATATTTTTTAGATATGTAGCTGCACACAGTTGAGATGTGTAGGTGAGATATTTATTTACGTTATATGCAAAAGTTTGTCTTGTTATTTTGTTTTTTTTTGTTTTTTTTTTTTTGTTTGGTTTTTGATGGTCATGGCAAGGCATCGCTAATGTTCCCGCTGATGTCTACCGTTGGTAAATTTGAAAGTAAGCAGCTTGTTTTTGATTTTTGATGACTTTTTTCTCGCTTTGAGTTTCCGTTTGTTATTTCTCTGAATCAAGTTTTATCTTTTTTGATATTCGTAATGCGCAACGCTACTATTTTTGAATAAAAGAAAGTGTCATTAGCATGGTGCGTGGTCAGCAGATAAAATGTAATGTTATGTAAACTAAAGAGTCCGAAGTCAAATGCCGGCTTAACTAAAAATATCCAACAACAAAATACAAATCCAAAGTCGCAACCAAGTTAGTTTCATTAGTGGCATTTATTTTTTTATGGCAATTGTAAAGATGGTATAATTTTATTGCAAACGGGTAAAAATGTGACTGGAATTTTTGAAGTTGAAATTGATATTCAAGTAAAATGGGAAAAATTCCGAAGATATAAAAATGTAACTGGCTATATGAAGATGAAACTGTGCACAGATAACTTATGAAATATTTTATGGTTTGAGTTTAATGGGGGTGCTTCAGTTGTTAGAGGCACATAAAACCAAACAATTTAGTTTTATCGAATAATCTTTAATGCCATTGACAAAAAAAAAAACATTTTTTACATATATAATTTTTTTAAAATTTTGATTTAAAAAACAATATTGTCAAATCAATTATTTTTAATTCAATTTAAAAAGTAAAAATTTTAACGAAAATATGTTGGATTTTTTAAACATTTATCCAGTTTTCTAAATCTGGTTTCAAATGGCTTTTGTTGTGAAATAAGCTATATAGAAAATTAGCTAATAAATTTTAATTTAACACACACCGTAAATATTTTAAAACAAAAACCACACTGTGCACTTACTTTTTGGGGCGAAGGAACAATTTATAATCAAAACTTGCCAATATGTGTTGGCACTAAAATTATGATATGGTTTAGATGTTCATTTTCACTCAAATACCACTTTCGAATTTACCAATAATAATTGGCAATTAATGGCACATTGATTGCTGTCACTTCAACAATTGAAACTAATTGCGCAGGCTAAATGTTGTGTGGTGTGCGATATTGAATTGCGCTTAAAAAAATTAAGTTTTTAATTGATCATGAGCGGGGTGAAAAAATCATCAAAGTATTCAGTTAAATTTAAAAAAATTCTACTTTTTTTTTTGGTTTGCTGAAATTATGAAAAGAAGTTGTGGAAATATTATTGACAGTAGCAAAGTGCAAATTTATGCAAGCCCACTTATACAAAAATCGAAGGTTAAAGGTTGGAAGACTGTGAGTAACGTTGTTTGATAGTTCTGTTCCCCAGAGCTTAACCAAAAAAAAAATTTTAGCGGTTCAATATATGGATTGTTATAACTGAGGTAGCCGCCGCAGCCGAATAGAAAAAGTTTTTTCTAATGCCGGTCGCCCCTCGCCAGGCAACGGCAAACCTCCGAGTGGATTTCTGACATGAAAAAACTTCTCACAAAAACATTCGCCATTCAGATTCTACGTAAAACTGCAGGTCCAATTTGTGTTACAACATCAAGACGCACACCACAAATTGAAGGAGAAGTTCGGCCAAAATCGCTTAAGCGGTTATAGCGCCAATTAAGTAAGTAAGTAAGTAAGTACGTAAGTAGTCCTAGTAAATTAGACTAAAATATATCAATTCCATAATAATATTTTATTAAAAATCTAATGAAATAAAACCTTTTACATAAAAGAGGCAATGAATTTGGAGCTATGTTAAGTTAGTTTTGGCCACATAAACAGCGATTGAGTTTAACGGATTCTAGTGACGTCTCTTTCTCGAGATACTGAGTTACTAAACTGCATCATTACGTTTTCGAAAAAATCAATTTGAAAAGGTCCCGTTTCCCCAAAAATACACCATAGTGAGCCGTAGCTAAGTGTTTAGCGTGTGAAGTGTAATCCGATTTAAAATATTGCGGCGGGGTACATAAAATCAAAAATTTATATAAAAAGTCTTTTTTCAAATAGCCTTTGCCCTTGGCAGGCATTGGTAAACCTCCAGGTGTATTTCTGGCATGAAAAAATCATCTGGCTTTCAAATTCATTGGAAAAAGGTAGAACCATCAATTTGACATACAGCATAAGACTCACATCGAGCTATACTCGTATGCTGTAAAGGCTTTCGAGTCGGCACTTCGTTATATTATAATAATAATGATAATAATGAACAATTTGTGGAGTACCGTCCTGATGTTGTAACATACATTAAGGGGCCGACAGTTTCACGCAGACTGCGAATGTCAAATGATTTTTATGATAAGTTTTTTTCATGTCAAAAATAAACTCGAAGGTTTGCTAGGATCTGTCTAAGGGGGACTTTTTTTACAAAAAAAAACAATTTTCTGTAATAATTTATATTACTTGCCACGGTCAATATTTTAAAAAATAATAAATATAATCTGAAACGTCTCGTGCTCAAATTTCGCAACCAGAAGGATATTTTAGGGGTACCGGCAAAAAAAATTATTATATTGTATTTTTCGTTTTATCAAGGTTAGTTACATAAGAAAAGGTTAAAGTTGAAGCATCTCTCTTATTTAGTTAATACTTGCAGTTTCAGAGACATTTGTGGGTTGTGTTATTTTGTGTTTTATAAATTTTGCACTTGGATGGCAAAAAAAAGAAGCTGATATACAATTCGGCACTTTTTCCGTTTGGGCTCTGAAAAAACATGCAAAAATTTCCTTCGAATTCCTTCCAATTTCACTCCCTATAACCTAGTTTTTTTGCATGAGGATTATCTTTTGGTGTTTTGGATACCCTAGGAATGCCGCAGGCTCATGTGGAACAAATCTACGTAATATTAATAATATAATAATAATAATAAACCCAACGCTTACCCTCCCTCCTCCAGTCGTACCAAACGGCGCAGTCTGCGTGGCGAACGGAACTTTTGTTTTTTTGTACTTTGTCGTCGAAATTGTTTGGTAAGCCTTCCAGAAAAAACCCAAAAACCTTCATCAGTAGTTAAACCATGAGTCGAGAATGACAGAAAACAAGATTGCGCCTTCGGCGCACCACTAATCCTTTCTTTGTCGATTTGACAGCATCCAGCCATTCGCTGATGCAAAAAACGCATTTTCCTTTAGTTTACTTTTATTTTACACAAACAATATTAACAAAACTTTCAATCGTTCTGTCGTTTGTCAGCTTTTTCTGTATCTTCTTTTTTGAATTTTTTCTTTACTCTCTCATTTTCTAGCTATTATTACGTCATTATCAGCTGGTGTCACTGCGGACGACGCAATCTTCTCTTCTATCATTCTTGGCCATGAATAGACTATCATTTCTTTACAGCTGTCGTTTCAAACGATTAGTACTATAATAGGGAGGATTAAACTAACAATCCCAACTACAGTCTCTTGGAACAAAAAGTAAGTATTTTTCCAGCGGACCTATGTTAATTTAAAAACCCGGTTCCAAACTATCGAACCATATACTGCTAATGTTGTGAAAGCGTTAGCTAAATATGACTCCTTGAACTCCTTTTACCACCGTATTCAGCGATCTTTAAAAAATATTATAAGATTGTAAAAAAATTAATTTTCTTAAGAGGTGGAGGCATAAAACGTCCACGCGAGGCCTCAAAATGTTAATACTACTCGTATTGTTGCACCAAATTTTCTGACGGTGGATTTTCGCCATAATGGAATGTAAAAATTTAGGGACCACAAAATAAAAAATCACCCATTTTTTGGTTAGTCTGTAAACTGTATGATATTTCCGTCATCCCGTGTCAAGTTTGTCTCCAAACCAAACCACCAAATCGTTGTTAATAATTTTGTTTGTAAAACTAAAGCTCATTCCGTAAAATAAACGATGTAAATAAAAGTTACAAACTAATCATTTCAAAAAGGTGTAATCCAATTTCGAATCAGAATTTTTAAAAAAAATTCTGTTATAAAGTTTTGTAGCCAATTCAATTATAGCATAATAAACTGCTAGTTACAAGTGAGTAAAAATTCATTTTGACTTTTGATAATTTTATTTGTATGTTATGGAATCAGTCATACTTTTATAAAAAATTAATGCAAATAAATTAATAAGTGCAAGTGTTTTAAAAAAAATATAATATTGATTTTAGTTGCTTCTTTTTGTGTTCTGATTTCGGCAGGCTGACAGTGGTCGTATTTTATTTTCAAATATTGAAATATGTAACTATTTATTAAATTGGATTAAAAAAAAAAGTTGTTGCCTTTTAATTCACATTTATTATCATAAATTAGTAGTACTTCACTTGCAGCATGAATAGTTCATTTATAACATCTCTAAACTCAATTAAAAAAAAATTACAGTAAAATTTCAATTAGCGCGCATATTCTATTAAATTTACTTCCGTCACATAAATCTATAAGTAGAATATTATATAAAATGTAAAACGTGTAAAGTTCAGCTTATTTATTTTTATGGCTACAAATATGAATATGAACAGTTAGTTAGTTAGTTAGTTTCAAGTTTATTGAAACGATTTGTTGTATATTTTTTGTAAATTTAACAGAATGTAAGCAAACTAGCTAAATTAAATATAATATGCATACATGCTTTCTATTTATATAAATGTGCCCGGATTTCATTAGAGGGTTTTCTCCATTATGGTGTAATGAAAAGTTAAAAAAATTCCATATTGCATGTATTTTCTAAAGTTCACTTCTCAGTTTGTAATTATTTCGTATGAATTTTTAATTACTAGATATATCACTGAAAATTTGTTGATTTAATGTAATGTACATTAATGTGGTTTTTGTGCAATTAATTATTCAAAAATTTACATTATTGATAGATGGCCCGAGTATAATGAAAATTGGTTAATTGAATTGATTGTTGCCCTCTTTGTGGCTTTTCATTCAATATTACAAAAAATGTTAATATTATTTTATGTAATTTCATAAATTAAATTTCATCATTTCATTAGGTAATGTAAATACTAACAGATAACTTTTGTTTTTGAAATAGTAAGGAATACATACATAGATGTAGATGGGCAGACTAACACCATAACATTTTGGGGTGTTATTGGTTGCCACTTTGTCTCAATTGTATTAAATTTAGTTTAAGCAGAGGAAGGATTTTGGTTTGAAAATATTTTTAAATTTTTTGGTATAATTATAATAATTGATTTTTCTTCAAATTTCGAATAGCATGAAAACTAATTATATTCGCAACGTAAACGATCTTCTATGTATAAAGATTTCTCGTAAAAGTTCGTTAATTAAAATATTTCTTCTATAGAAAATTGATTGTCGGATTTCTCAGAGGGCTGCCACTAAGAAAACAATTTACATACAAATGCAACCCTGTTAGCAACCCTGTTAAACTTTGGTGGTAAAGTTAATAGAAGTAAGCCCACATCACTTGCAAATTACCGTTTCACAAGTGGCAACATTAGAGCGTTTAGTTATTTTTTCGCATGGATTTCTAATTTTTTAGTCAGAATTGTTTGAAAATTTTCTAGGCTTTATCTTTGTAGCCCACTCAATTTTTGTATGATAAAGTGCATGACACAAAATCTCCATTTATATCTAGTAATTTTTGTTTAATTACAGAGTGTGATGATGTGGCGTGTGTGTAATGTATAAAATATGCCATTTATTTTCAATTAAATTCACAAAGTTTTTAAATTGAATGAATTTAGTTGATTGACCGAATGAACTGTATGAATGTGACAAATGTAAATTCAATGGAAATTGAACTCCAGAATAATTTTTGTTGTAGTTAACGATATTGGTAGCAATAGTGAGAATTTAATCAATGAATAAAATGCAAAGAGTTATTTATGTTATATAGAGTGATAACTCCCACGAAGATAATGATTGGATGTAGGTGGTGGTGGTTGTGGTAGGGCACACGGTGAATGAAATAGATGATGATGAGATTTCTCCCAAATATCGCAAGAAAAAGAAGACGTGTGGTGTTCGCAAATGTGGCAAGGAAAATAAGGGCATTTTCAAGGCACATATGGCCTTCATACTCCCAAGTGGAATTGAGTTTCAGTGGAAGTTCAGTAAATGGCATATCTTCGCGGATGTTCCCGAAACTGCGCACCATCGTCAACAAAAGAATATATTATTACTAATTTGAAAAGCCAAAGGTATGCAAGTAATATCGAAATCATATGAAATCCCACCTTCAATGGTATGCAAAGACAATTGAACTTTAGATTTTAAGGGAATAGGATGTTTACTCGTATTATTTCATCTTCTTGAGAATCGAAAGATAAGTGTTGTATTTCACTGAAAACAGTAACTATCAAGTACTATTTCGTGCAATCCAATATTCCCGGCATCGGATTTGAAACCAACTTTTTCGTTAGTCGTCGTTAAACCCGATTTTTTTCTTTTTATGTTCGAATTTTTTTACCGGTTTTAAGTGCCGCAGAATCCGACTTTGTCAGTTTTTTTTATCGGAGGTAATCCGGTCACTCAAACTTTACCGATTTGGCTTATTTGTACTTTTTTGTGCGCTGTAGCAGGTGTTTCTCATAAAATATAGGCATATTTTGTGCAATATGCCATTCTTGTTTCAATATTAACATGATTAATCTATAGGAGAAAACAAACAAAATTTATCAAAAATTAAAAAAAATTTTTACTACTTGAAATTTGCACCTTATTATAATTAAATTGAATGAGATACAAAATTGAATACCCGTAAAATTTTCTAAAAAAAATTTGTATTCAAAATTTAGGAATTTTGATAACACTTTTTTTTAATTTGTTTAAATTTTTATACATTTTCTCGAAAGCTTGAAACTTCGACCTACATGATTTTTTGTTAAAGAATAAACTATCAAAGAAGAAACTATTTTTTTATAATAAATAATTCGAATTAAATAACATAACACAATTATAAAAGTGCATACATATCTACATTTGTATATTGTGTGACTAAACGCATACTAATAAATAAACTAAAAATAAGTTTAGTGATCATATGGTACGTCATTTCGGATCATGAACAGTTTCAAGAGCATAAAAAACTATTCTTTTTTGACTGACGATTTCCAAAATAAATCATTTTTAGATCCTCTTTGACTGTGCGTAAAACGAGATTTTTGTTTTGCGAGTTTGTTTTAAAAGGTTAATTTTCAAATATCGCAAATATTTTTTTAGTCTGTCTACAATAAAAACTATCTTTGGTAAAAAAAATTGTTTGGTTTGTTGATTTCAAATGAAAATTTCGGCCTGCATCGCTCACGCAATTTACGACATCAGCGGCTATATGACGCACAAGATTCATGAAAAATTTGTTAATTTTCATTTTTCCCTTTTGTAAAATATATACTTTTTTTCAACCTAAATTTTTACTTATTTAAAAGGAACTGTCTTCAATTCCCTACAAATCAACTGCAAAAAAGAACTTTTTTGGGACTCTAAATAAACTTCCCCCCGCGCGAATATTCACCTAGTAACATCGGAAATTCAATTGGTTGTAAAGAATGGATTAAACTGCGGAACAAAAATTAAAAAAAAAACCTGTGGTCATGATTTTGTTAATAGCTTTAATTAACATTAGTAGCAGGCTTATGAACTGTGTTTTTACTTTTTTTTGGATTGGCTCTAGTTCTTGAGATAAACGAAACTTAAGAAATTAATGAAAAAAAATTATATGACCCAGTTCCAGTTATATTAATTTAATTATTCCTCAATAAGTTTTGTTATATAAATTATTAAAACAAGCAGTTCGTTGGTTTAAATATTTTATTTCCCTTGCAAGAGAGCATATTACCAAACTAAAAGAAGAGTACGAAAATTTAAAAATCGTTTTAGCAAAAATTTTGTATGCACACCATAAGTGGCCAGTATGCGTAGACTTGAAGATGGTGAATTTTTTATTGGGCCAACAAAGTGGGTATACTAAATACCTCTGTTTTATATGTTTATGGGACAGTCGTGCAAGAAATAAACATTGGATTAGAAAGGACTGGCCGGTGAGAGAAGATATGGAAGTAGGAACAGCAAATGTGGTTCATGACCAACTGATAAGCCGAGAAAAAACCCTTCTTTCACCACTTCACATCAAGCTTGGGCTAATGAAACAGTTCATCAAAGCCCTTGATAAGACAGGTGACTGTCTCGAATATGTGTGCAAAAAATTTCCAGTCCTTAGTATGAAAAAATTAAAAGCAGGAGTCTTCGATGGTCCTCAAATTCGTACCCTCCTAAAAGACACTGAATTCTTAAACCATATGTCACAAATTGAATCTGAAGCCTGGCTAAGCTTTGTTAATGTAGTCAAACATTTTTTGGGAAATCATAAATAACCAGACTATACAAAACTAGTTGCTGATATGCTTCTCAATTTTCGCAAACTAGGAGCTAAAATGAGCATTAAATTACATTATTTACATAGTCATTTGGACAAACTCCCGGACAACCTAGGCGATTACAGTGAGGAGCAAGGTGAACGGTTCCACCAGGACATACAAATAATGGAAGAAAGATACCAGGGTCGATGGGACGACCACATGATGGCAGACTACTGCTGAAACTTAATACGGGATTGTCCTGAGCAACGACATCATAGGTGGTCCTTCAGAAAAAATTTTTTGTAAATTTTTTAAAATTAATTAATGAAAAGAATATATTTTTTTATTTTTTTATTATTTTTATACAGGCCCGCAATAAAAGTATAATTTAAATCCATATTGGTATTTTTAATTATGGTTTTTCGTGAAATATTTAAAAGTCTTTATCTGAAAACCTAGAGCCAATTCGACAAAACTGATATTATTTTCGTAATCAGCGCCCCCAAATTACCCTAAATCGACTTAAAAATCTCCGACCGTAAAATTTTGTTCCGCTGTGTTACATATGTACATAGCACCCCAGTACAATATGCATTTACCTTAAGCAGTTTAAATCTATTTTTATAACCTAACTAAGTTCAATATAAATTCAGGCTCAGCTGCTTTTGCTGAGTGCACATTATTTGTATAAGTAACCCAATTTGCCAACGCGAATTTTGCAACCCAGTATCTTAACAAAAAAATATTTATAAATACACGCACAGGTAAATGAAAAATATGTAAATTTCCTTCTATCAAAATATATTTTAAATCAGTTTGCAGGACCCAAGCAAAAAATGCTTATTTCTTTAAGAAAATGTATAACGACCGCAGAGGTCTTTTTCAAGCAATAGAAATAATGAAAAATACATATATTTTGTAATTTTCCTTTGGAGGTGGAGGAGGCTCAGCTTAAAGCAATTCGATTTTTTTTTGTTGCTTCCTTCCTTTTGAAAACTCTTTATGCTTGCCCTTCACTTAGGTAGGTAGGTAAAATGCAAATTTAAAACAACAACCACAAATTTGCATACATTGATTTTATCAAGTGTTTAAAATGGTTTTGTATAATTGTGTACTTATTTACAAATTTCCCAGTTTTGCATAATTTATTTGTTTTTGTTATACTTATTAGCTCTGGGAATCAAAAGTTGCATTTTCATTTTAGTTTACTTTTATTTTACACAAACAATAATACCAAACTTTCAATCGTTCTGTCGTTTGCCAGCTTCTTCTGTGCTTCTTTCACTTCTTTTTTGAATTTTTTCTTTACTCTTTCATTTTCTAGCTATTATTACGTCATTATCAGCTGGTGTCACTGCGGACGACGCAATCTTGTCTTCTATCATTCTTGGCCATGAATAGACTATCATTTCTTTACAGCTGACGTTTCAAACGATTAGTACTATAATAGGGAGGATTAAACCAACAATCCCAACTACAATCTCTTGGAGCAAAAAGTAAGAATTATTTCCAGCCGACCTATGTTAATTTAAAAACCCGGTTCCAAACTATCGAACCATATACTGCTAATGTTGTGAAAGCGTTAGCTAAATATGACTCCTTGAACTCCTTTTACCACCGTATTCAGCGATCTTTAAAAAATATTATAAGATTGTAAAAAAATTCATTTTCTTAAGAGGTGGAGGCATAAAACGTCCACGCGAGGCCTCAAAGTGTTAATACTACTCGTATTGTTGCACCAAATTTTCTGACGGTGGATTTTCGCCATAATGGAATGTAAAAATTTAGGGACCACAAAATAAAAAATCACTCATTTTTTGGTTAGTCTGTAAACTGTATGATATTTCCGTCATCCAGTGTCAAGTTTGTCTCCAAACCAAACTACCAAATCGTTGTTAATAATTTTGTTTGTAAAACTAAAGCTCGTTCCGTAAAATAAACGATGTAAATAAAAGTTACAAACTAATAATTTCAAAAAGGCGTAATCCAATTTTGAATCAGAATTTTTAAAAAAATTTCTGTTATAAAGTTTTGTAGCCAATTCAATTTTAGTATAATAAACTGCTAGTTACAAGTGAGTAAAAATTCACTTTGACTTTTGATAATTTTATTTGTATGCTATGGAATCAGTAATACTATTATAAAAAATTATTGCAAATAAATTAATAAGCGCAAATGTTTAAAAAAAAATAAAATATTGAATTTCGTTGCTTCTTTTTGTGTTCTGATTTCGGCAGGCTCACAGTGGTCGTATTTGATTTTCAAATATTGAAATATGTAACTATTTATTAAATTGAATTAAAAAAAAAAAGTTGTTGCCTTTTAATTCACTTTTATTATCATAAATTAGTAGTACTTCACTTGCAGCGTGAATAGTTCATTTATAACATCTCTAAACTCAATTATAAAAAAATTACAGTAAAATTTCAATTAGCGCGCATATTCTATTTAATTTACTTCCATCACATAAATCTATAAGTAGAATATTATATAAAATGTAAAACGTGTAAAGTTCAGCTTATTTATTTTTATGGGTACACATATGAATATGAACAGTTAGTTAGTTAGTTAGTTTCAAGTTTATTGAAACGATTTGTTGTATATTTTTTGTAAATTTAACAGAATGTAAGCAAACTAGCTAAATTAAATATAATATGCATACATGCTTTCTATTTATATAAATGTGCCCGGATTTCATTAGAGGGTTTTCTCCATTATGGTGTAATGAAAAGTTAAAAAAATTCCATATTGCATGTATTTTCTAAAGTTCACTTCTCAGTTTGTAATTATTTCGTATGAATTTTTAATTACTAGATATATCACTGAAAATTTGTTGATTTAATGTAATGTACATTAATGTGGGTTTTGTGCAATTAATTATTCAAAAATTTTCATTATTGATAGATGGCTCGAATAAAATGAAGATTGGTTAATTGAATTGATTGTTGCCCTCTTTGTGGCTTTTCATTCAGTATTACAAAAAATGTTAACATTATTTTATGTAATTTCATAAAATAAATTTCATCATCTTAGCATATACACGTCAAAATTTGGCACAGCTGAGATCACTTGATGTAGTAACCCTACCTATTCCTGTGTCATTCACTGAGCGAATTTCTATGTCTGACTATTAGTAATGACCATTGGAGACATTAAATATCAGCCGCAGACATCTTTAATTTAGAAAACTTCTCCCTTGTATTCATTCACAATGGTGCAAACTCTAGCAACGAAGGCTAAGTAGGGTTGCATATGTATGTAAACATTTTTTATGGTGACGACACTCCGAGCAATCCGATAACTAATTTTATTTTGCAATAGATATGGGAAGAAACGAACTTTTACGATAAATATGTGAAGAATATATTTATACAAATTATTCTACAAGTTCTTACGTACAAAGATGTGCATTATATTGTAATTTTTTAATAAATTTATAATGCTAATTTTTTTTTTTTGCTTCCAAGAGCAATCATGTACAGCGAGAACAGTTTCATACGTTTAATTTCGCCACTGAAAAGTTCAAGCCCACAGAATGAATTCACCTCAGGATATCTACTGGTAATACTATGATTCCGGAGATTTGAAGTCAATACAAAATTTCATTTCGAATACCGGATTAAAGAAGATAGATAAAGGGGATTATTTAATCCACGAAAGAGACCATAATCGATCTCAAGGTCGCAGTACCCTAACAAAATAATAATATTAACAAAGTTTCTCTTAATTCAGAAGGTACCGCTGGTGATTGAAAGTTGGACAGTTTTCAAACTGCGTTAGCAAATTTCTCATAGCGCGCATTCGCAAGCGTTAATTTCATTACATAAAAATTTCAATCAAAATGCAATTTTTTAAAGCTGCCATCAAGCATGAAGTAATTGCGTGCATAGTAAGTGCGAGTATATAAATATAAGTAGATATGTAGATATGTATATAGGTTTATTCACTTACCACTTCCGTTCCGATGATTTACTTTCTCCAACAAAATTCCTCACAACATTACGCGCGTTACGTTGAATAAGTTAGTTCAATATGCGCTCTCACAGTAAACCACGGTGATGATGTTGTTGCACCCAACTGAAGCTGCTATTTTATTTTATTTTTTGTTTTGTTTTTCCAATTCGAATTTACGCAAAATGTTTTCACTTTCCAAATACATGTATTATATATTTATAAAGTATGTGAGTGTATTTACACTATTTATTTTGGCAAACCAACACACAAAAATTGCTTGTTGAGCAAAACGACATAAATGGATTCACAAAAATATGAAACTGGAGAAATGAATACCAAAAAAAAAGTTAAATAAATTTCAGTTAAAGCGTCCACTTCGCGCATCTCTCAAACTGCAACTGCATACGAATGACATGCGACTTGAGAAAAAAAAAACACAAACAAGATAGTAGTAATAAACAAAAAAAAACAAAAAAGGATGCGACGTGAACTGGTTTCTCTGTGCGTGGCAGTCACTAAGTACTGTTACAGCGTTTTCAAATAAAATTTCACTCCTTTCACTCGACGCAAGTACATACATACATATGTATGTGTGCGTGTCTGTTGGTAGTTAAAAAAAAGCATACAGACATTTGACTCCGGCTTTGCAACTTAATCAGGCGCGCAGAAAAATATTTAAAACGTATTTTAAAATTTTTGGTTCTTTCAAGCAAAAATAAAAACAAAAACATTGTGATTGTCATTAAAGCTATTGGACACGGTCGAACTGCTATTTAAATGAATGAATAAGAAAAGTAGCTAATTCGCAATTATTTTCACTAATTGCTTTTTTGCAAAAATACTTTTTTTCTTCATATATCTACTTTACTGTTGTTAATAGCTCCCCTAGCCATTTAGCTATCGACACGCTTACTTAGAAAGTCAAATTGATAGCAAAGTAAAATTGATAATACAAAAGCAAAAACAAAACAAAAAACACACACACAAAACCACCAAAACAGAATATTTCAATATTCATAACTAGTATCGCCGCGTAGTAGTCACTATGTATCTCGAAGTCAAGTCGGAAATAACCGCAACGATGTGAGAGGTTTTTTTTAAAAAGCGAAATCAGAGCGATCACTTTCAACTATCGAATTGTGGACGTCCGACTCTGCACACCAACGTCACAAATAGCCACACACATACACACACACACGCAAAGCACACAAAGTACACTCACTCAACAACAAGTTTCTGGCACTATTAACTCCAGACATTTACTACCACTTTTCCTAGCACGTTTTTGCCAATCGTCTTTTAGACAAAACAAAACAAAGAAAAAAAAAACAAAAACCACTTCATAAGACCGCAAAGTTCAAGGCAAATCGGCAATCGGCAATCGTGCTCTGTGTCGAAGTGTAGAAGTTAATTTTTCGTGCCACTAATTTCCATAAATCGCTTTGTTTTTCCGCACACGCGACCGTTACGTTTCAAGCGAGTTTGTTAACTGATCGTTTTGAGCCACAGTACATTTGGCTAAGGCCTGAGCGGCTGAGACTTCCTGCTGTTGGCCAGCTAGATCGCCGCGCCGCTGAGGTGGCTCAAGTAGTGTGGCGTGTGGTTTGTGTAAGAGAGGTACCGTAAGCTCTAAGCCGGCCAAGAGTTAAGCGAGGATTTTATGCTACATTTAGCGCGCGAGCTGTTGGAATTTTAGTAAAGAGTAATTTTTGTTTTTCTGTTTTGGTGAGTATCAAGCATTTTACCGCTGTTGCGTTCTCTTACATTTGCTCTTAGTTTTTCCTTTTTGTCTGTATTTTCTTTGCATCTATTATTTGCACTATTTGCGTCGTCTGCTTGCCGGCAATAAAACGTCTTTTCAATTTGTTTTTCCATATTTGTCAAGTTGCCACCAGCAAACAGCGCGCTGAACTAGCTAGCTTTTGTTTGCCGGCCAGAGCGAAGTGACAAAGTGTGCTGCTTTGCACGCAATGCCCGTCGACTTACTTGGTATATTTAAGTGGCATTTGATGATTTTTCTTACTGCTTTCGTGAGGAGGATTTCAAATGCAACCAATTGGAAAATTTGTTATTGGAAAGTTTAGTATGACATATGGATTGTGTCTGCTTGCTAAATATATGTAGGTAAATGTATGAATAGTGGTTCCATAAGATGACTTGTACGAGTGGTGTACAAAATGTATGTATTTAAAAAAGAAATTGTAGTTGCAATTATTTCAAAAATATATTTAAAAAACTTTTTACAATAACTATTGATTTTTAAAAGCGAAATGGATTAAGCCATGTCTGTCCGTTCGTCCGTACAGCGGATAACTCGAGTAATGCCCGAAACAGAATTGCGATGGACACACTGAATCGCATGAAATTGCAGATAATTGCCGCAGGGACGGCTCTCTTCCCGTCGGTTATTTTTCCTTATATTTTCTTCGCCAGGTCGGAGACTCAGAGTTTGTGATCAGGTAAATTAATGTAAATTTCTTTGTTTGATAAACGAAAATTAACACCACAAAATGTCAGCTAAAAAACCGTTCCATCGCAATTGTGTTTACCCGCACGAATTTTCCGACCGGAATAGATCAGCTATTCCCCGCCAGCCGACTCGTCATCCGCTGCCCGTTGCACTTCTGCTTCGGGCATAAATATTGAAAGTGGGTGAGCGACCAATTAACGGTTTTTTTCTGAAAATTGTAAATTGTTTTTGGAAAACTGGCGAGACACCGCCTACTTTGGAAGAAAAAAACATATCTCCATAACCATTTGAGCAAACTCTACCAATTTTACGCATACTGCATTTTAATTTGGCATCCAAAAGTTTGAAAATCATAAAAAAGAGAAACTCGATATTCGAGTAACTATTGAAGGCAATTTCCTAAAATTTAATTTGTAAAATGAAGTTACGCAAGCAAATAAACGTAATGAAAATATATTGCTAATAGGCATGGCATTGCCCATTTTTGAACAAATGAGTATATTTCGAAAACAATACCGCCGAACTTTATTAAATTTGGTTTACAGTGGCCATTGCATTTCAAGTCAGTAAGCAAAAGAAAATTGCAAAAATCGTGCAAAAACTATGTACACCTTTCATATAACGGTAATTTACAAAAATCAAAAAATCTTAATTTTATTAACTATTTATTAAAAAACTAACTTAGCATCGCCCACTGTAGAGTAAATAGGCACATATGTACATATATCTCCGAAGCTACGGTGACAAAGCCTACAAAATTTATTACAAAATTCCAGACACACTACAGCGTAAATTACTTATTTTCGTCCAAATTACTTCGCATAAACCAAGTGCGTCCACACTTATCATTCCTAGTTTATCTTGACAGCTCTGTAGCCACATGGCTGCTCAATTCTTTGATCAAAGGAAAAATTGTGAGAGATTATATACATTTTTTAATACATCTGAACTGTATTTTGACAATATCATTTTCTAAGTTTACGGTCATGAAAGAAAGCTTTTAGAGACAGAAAAAAAAAATCCAAGGAACTATTAAGTGAAATGTTAATATCTCAAAATACATCGTTCAGTTTGGTTATGAGAGAACACATTTTTCGATTATTATCGTTAAAATTAACCGCCAAGACTAATTTGTTCTTGATTTGGTGCTTGATTTATGATAAAATACTTTATTTCATAGTAATTTGCTCATAAATTAATAATGCGCCATAAATTACAATTTTCTAATTTATATAAGTCGTACAAAACCCACGCTAACCTCTCTTACAACGGCAACTTACCACTAATCAAAATATTCAACATTTTACTAAATCATATCGCGAACTCTTTCAAATTTGGTATGAATAATGTAATTAGAGAGAGAATATTTGTATTGAAATCAATAAACGTCCTTTAAGGTGGTATTTAAAACGATGTTCTACTGCCAAACTCGACTTGCTGTGCTAAGCCAAAAATACATATTTTTTTTAGACATCGAACAGTACTTTTGGGCTTACAATATTCTTTATATCTTGATCTTTTATTATATAGCACGTAGCAGCGTGCATTTTTTTCCAAAACGATACAAAATTTGATCTATAAAACATATTGCATATACCCAAATATGATCCATCTGCATCGAATAGTTGCAGACAGAAAACGAATTCAAGTTTTATCTTCCATGGATACGTGACATCTCCCACTTTTCCAAATTTATACATATCCTATGTTGGACCCAAAGACCACATGCATCTACTGTTAAAATTGCAAAAAGATCGGTTAAGTGCTTTAGAGGCCTATAATAAATTAACATTAATTTTTATATATAAGATAAACAATATTTATTGCATACAACAAGTAATGTTTATTTGAAATAAAAATCTGCGCTGTGAATTTAAATCGAACTTATACTCTTCCTTACTTACTTTAATTGTATTTTGTTACAATAACGTTTGATACGCCTGCCGCTTTCTTTGTAAAAGTTTTAATCAAATAGCTACAAATGTATTCAATATAACAGATAACGGTTATCAAACGAAATCGCGAATTCAATCAAATTATACGCAAGTTTTATGCCATAGTACCCGAAATGCTTTTTCTGGATACACATACAAAGACAATTAATAACTAAGGACAGACAGGATAACGTCTGCTGGTTTTTTAGAATATGAATATATTTCTGTATGCAATTTTTTTTTCAAAAGATATACATAAAAAAGTCGGCATTGAATGGCAAAAGGAATGCAACTTTTCATTTCTTTCCCTCTCTCCCTCACTCTCATCATGAACTACCAAGTGAATGATCCCCTAGTTTACGAGTAGTTAATTTTTAAAACAACATAGCTCATTGGATGGTATTGGATGCATCTGTAGAGCCACGTTGGAAAGAATACACACGTTTGCGAATACACATACAATACATATTCTGTCAAAATTTTTCAAGAGAGGAATAGCGGTACCACAATCTGCGCTACCTTCTATATTCTTTTCACCATGATTGCCAGTTACTATCTACTCAATTTGTAAGAGATTTAATCCCCTTTAATCCCCTTTTAAATAAAGCCTCTACGAAAGTTTTTGTACGATGCCTAAAGTATCATGGGATGCTACGTCATGCGAAAAGGTACGAAATGTTTACTTCAGGACTTGTCAGTGATTTTTGCGAAACTTCTTGGAATTTTTAACATTTTAGGATGTTTTAACCCTTGTGTTAATATCCGGGTTGCGGGGTATCCACAATAGGGCATTATTCCTTATAAGAAGAGTATAAGTTGATACTTATGTCCCATCCTTCGAATCCTCGCTATTTAGCTGAAATGAAAGGACTTGAACCAACGTCCGGTTGCCACATTATTTTGGTAGAAGATTTTTAGTATTTTTCTATTATATAATACATGCATAAAATAAATACATATTTTGTAAAATAATTATGCCTTATAACTTATTATTAAAACAAGAAACAGACACAGATTAAATAACAACTTTATTTATAACCCGGAAAACAGGCCATATCAGACACAAATGTCCAATAGATGAAATTTTGTAGTTAAAATTTGTTATGGGAATTTGTAACTGACTAATTTTCTAATCGATAGAATATCAATTTAATATTTACTTACAATAAATATAAATCCGCTAAATGAATTTTTCAAGAAAAGTTGAACAAGAAAACATGGGTATTCGTGATAAAATTTTAATAATTAAGCATAGATTTTATAAAACAAATAAATTTTCTGATAGTTTGGGAAATTTTGTTTACTTTTTATGTTAGCTTGTTCCAGGAAAAGTTTTATTATTATTAATATTAGTTAAAAGCCAAAAAAAAATGGATTTAAAAAGCATGAGACATCTGCTTCATATGAAACATTTTTTTACTAAAACGTATTTTTAAAACTAAACTTTGCAATTTACTGAACTTTAAGTAACTTAAGCGATAAAAGAGAGATACAGTCTGTAAATTGGGTAGCGGTAAGTACCTATAGATAAGTTCTTTTATTTTAATATTTTTCATTTTTAGTTTATTAATAAACAAAAATTATTAGTACAATAAGATTTAAGATGATCTTTTATGTAATAGCTAAAATATAATGGTCCCAAGATAAAACCTTGCGGCCCACCCATTAGCAGAGGTTTAACACTAGAGAATTGTCCACCATTTTTCACACGCTCAGTCCGACCTACCAAATAGCTACTCATGAGACCCACTGCATAGTCCCCAAAACCAAAATAGGTTTTTTTTTTAATTTTGAGCAAATTATGTTATGGTCTACAGAGTCAAAAGCCTTAGAAAAATCAAGTTGGCATAATAACGTCAGTTGGTTTTTGTCGAAAGGTATTCTTATGTCGTCCAAAATTTTAATGGCAGCCGTAGATCAGCTGTGATTGACTCTAAAGCCAGACTGAGACGGTGATAGTAAACTAAATTTGTTTAAATGACCATAAACTTGTTCAGCCACCAGGGATTCAAAAACTTTAGAGAGTGTAGGCAAAATGATTATAGGATGAAAATCACAGGGATTACATGCATGCTTAGTTTTAGCAATCGGTAACACAGTTGCAACCTTCCACATTTCGGGGCAACATGAAGTGGTAATACTCTGATTGATCACATGGGTGAGAGTTGGCAAGATGTTTGGTGAAATTATTTTAACAAATTTAATAGGTATACCATCCTCACCGATTGCATTTGACCGTCTTTTGTAGATACACCATGCCACATCTAATTCCGATACCGTACAGAACTCAAATACCTCACCGACAGAAACTGAAGAAGAAGGATTACCTGTGAAATGGGAGGAAACACTGGGTGGGGTGACACGATTGACAAAGACATCATTAACGACTTCAGGGTTAATAGAACAATCAGGACTATCACTAACATGCACACGAAGATTATTTAAGTAGCGCCATTGGGCATTATTCGGAAGCAAAGGCTTCAACATTTTGCTATAATACTAGATTCGTTTTACACGCTTTATAGCTGCAGTAGTGCCATTTATTACGGACTTGTATGCACGCCAATTTAGATTCGTTCGATTTTTATCCACATAGAATACTGCTGTTTTATAATCAGAGTGTACGGATTGTTTTATTGAACCAAGGGCACGACGGGGAAATATTTGGAAGAGTACAAGTCGGAACATGGGTTCTAAATAGTCTTAAAATAATCTCATGCAAAAAATTCAGTTTATCATGTATAGAGCTTAGTCTCCAACAGTCTGGCCAGTTAATGCATGACAAATCATTTATCAAGTCATTAGAGTTTAATAAGCGATAGTCAGTATAGTGGGGAACTAACTGATACTATGATGTTCAAGATTAATACTAAATGCACAGAAGATAAAATCATAGTCAGATATAAACGAAATTCGGTCAAATTTTAATACAATAGACGAATCAGAGATACAAAAAATAACCAAAGAGACGCGGACAACAATTATTTCAATGTATTGTTCGGTCGGAGACATTCACCAAAGACAAACCAGCACAAGAAATGTTATCATTTAAACGAAAGCTATACAAGTTACAGCATAACAAATTTATATTAAAATCGCCACATACAATAATATCATCGCAGTCAGAAGCAACGGAAGACAACATTGTAAAATATTCATCCATATTGTCACATTTGTGGGGGTTATAAACGCAAGACAAAAGGATTTTTGTGGCATAGTTGGACACATCGATAAACAAAAACTCGGTAGTACTACCGAGAGCATGAGAGACCAAACGAGCTTTTAAATGGTGTTTGCAATATATAGCGACCCCACCACCCTTCTTAGCAATTTTATCAGTGCGAAACAGTTTGTAGCCTTTAATGTCGAAATGGGAATCCATGATATGATTTCTGAATCAAGTCTCAGATTCACAAATAAAATCTACAAAAGAACATTCAAATGTACTACATCCAACTTTTCATTGTTAAGGCTACGAGCATTGAAATGCAGAACATTAAAGCCTTTTTAGAGTCGGCATAAAATGTTGATCATAGCAAGGCTATTATCACATCAATGCTATCCTTTTTGTTGTTGCTCGAAGTCATTTGACTTATAGGAAACAATAGCAACTTTAAGACAACGAAAGCGCGGTGAAAGACAAAACCAAAACAAACAGAGTTTCGCTATATATATTTTTGTATTTATTTTAAACGGACATGCCAATTTAAGTTATTTAGTTTAAAGATAATTATAAGTGCAGAGCATATGAAGAAAAATTATATGTATGTACAAAAAAGTTATTTTATGAAATCCTTTATTTTTTTAATATATGAAAAATATTCGAAATATTAATTTTAGTATTTTAACACAACTAGCAAAGTTTTCCACCCACTACATTTAATGAAAAATATATTCTTATTTTCCTGTCTGCATTTTGGCCAATTTAAATATTTTTCTCAATTTTACCATTGCACCAAATCCCTAAAGCGAACAAGTTTTCGAACACTTTTGCACATGTTTTAGCAGCGGTGAGTGGGCAGATTTCAGCACAGACAAAAGTGAATAAATGTATTATGTACTAAAGTACATTAGGGTGCCTCACCAAAAAAAAAATTGCACTTTTACCACCGGTATTGCGCAACTTGTTATGTTTTAAACTTTCCGTAAAAATATCTCAGTAAAATAATAAGATTTACCAATTTGAAAAAATATTTCCAAAAATATAGTTTTTAAAAATTAATATTTTTTTTATAATAAATAAAATATTTCTTCAAAAAAAAATTTATCTGACATCGTTAAACAGTCTAAGCTTAAAATGTCTGTCTAGAAATAATTAAAAATTGTGAATGCACGTCACAGGTGAGAAAATATACTTCCAATACTACCCTATTTGACCAATCAACTTTTTCTAAAAAAAAAGTTAAAATCGAAAATATCTTTATTGCGATTCTGTTAAGAAAAAAAGAAATTTAAGCCTAACCCATTTTATTTTTTTGTTGTTATTTTAAAAATACAATTTATATTTATAACAAAAAACGATTTGGAGGTCAAACATAAAATATTTCTTAAATATTTTGGCTGATGTTTTTTAGAATATAATGAATTTTGTAATTCCGTGGCAAAAACCGTACAGTCTTTTTTTTTAGGGATAATGGTGCACCCTAATGTGCAAATATTAGTAGTGGTTTTTCTATTTGTGGCATGCAACATTTTTGTATGTGTGTATGCCCGAATGTTTGTAGATGTTAAAGTGTCGAAACTTTACAGTCATCCAACTAAAATGACATTGGTAAATGTACTTGACTTTGTCATAAAGTCACAATGGAGCTTTAAAAAAATAAAATTTCCATTTATTTTCCACACTTTTGGTTAATGGCAAGGAAAATAAAATTTCAAAAATATTTGTTGAATGCACACGACGAAGTAAAATATATGAATGCAAATGTTCGTACTTGAAGCAAATTTTCTTGTGAGAAAAACACACTACGAGCACAATGAATATATTGTAGTTAGAGAAGTTCGAGTTTAAGTTTGTAAAAACTCTTCACCAAGTTTTTCTGAACGCATTTAAAACAATTAAGATTAAATTTAAATGCAAATATTTTTAACACAAAAGCGTGCCTCTGGGGTTTTCTATATACTAAGAATCTGAATATGCAATCTATTTTTATAAAAATAATGGGCGTTAGAGGGCGCTTTGATGTAACTGTAAAATATGAGAAATATCTATATTTTAAAAGGTTTTCGAGAATGAAGATCATAAAATAGCATCTTATATGTACAACTAAAATTGCCAACTTTAAAAAAAAATTTAAGTGTTCATAAAAATCAAAAAATTCTTAACAAAAACTTTTTTTAAAAATTATATACACTTACTTTTTAACCGCTCTACCAGTTCTTATGACTTTTTTTGTTAGTATATTTCCATTTTAAATTTCCTCAATTTTTGTTTTATTTGTTCGGTCACTATAGTTTTTCATTATTTTTCTGACCTCTCAATATACCTAAAAAATTATTAAAAGAATCGCCCATAGGGTATGTCGATATTTTATGGATTTACCTCGCGATAAGAATAAAGATTATTTTAAAATTAAAAATGTAAATTTGATCGAAAAAATAACGATCCAACTTAATCGAAAAAGTAAAAATCCAAGAATATCGATTATTTTTTACCGAAAATATAAAAATTACGAAATAAAAAATGATTTCAAACAAAAAATCGTCTAAATTAAAATAAGATCAGATTTGTATAGAATATGGCACAAGGATTAGATCGACATATTCGAGTTTTGTTTTGAACGAATCCTTGCCAATAATTTGATTTTGATCCGAAACAATCAAAATAACGGTTATTTTTGGTGATATTCAATATCCATTTATAAAAGATAGTTTTCTCAAATTTAGTATGCGGGATTGGGTTGATGAATTCATTACGTGCATAAACCATATCCACCTTTATATAACGGTAATTTGCAATAATCAAAAAATCCCATATTCCAGATTCCAGAATGACTTGTACCTTTAATCACACACAGATATGGTCCCGAAGAAAAGTTGTAGAATTTCACATAGAATAATTTTCGAGAACTTTTTAGTCCTGAAACGACTTTATTTATTTATTTATTTATTTAACAAACGTGAAACAATAATATAATTAATTTTACACGAAAAAAGGAGCACTGGCTGCCAGGGCCTTCGGCTCGCTCATATAGCTATAAAAAACACTTTATAACTTTATTAGCTAATACATGTCAAGTACAATTAAAAAAGGTTGTCAATAATTATGAAATAATTTTAAGAGAATTACAATGAATTTGAAAATATGTAAAATAAATTAAATTTAAATTAGTTGTTTTAATCCTGTTTTTTCTAAAAAAGAACATATTTTAGTAACGTTTTCTGCAGAGCTAGTAATCAAAAGCATCGACGGGCGTTGATTTTTATATATACATATATATTTTTTTGGTACTTTGATACTTTGGAATGGAATGAAGCAAATGGATTCAAACGTTTAACGAAAATATTTCCTGCGAAACTTTACTATATATTCTCTAACCTTTTATTTTGCTCAATCATATTTGGAAATTTATATCTCAAACTTTCATGTTGCTCAGACATGTATTTTATATATTTTTCCACTTCTATGAAAACAACTTAAGCCGGGACATGAAAACTTTGGTGGAACAAAAACAAAAAAAAGTTGGCCTAACTTTTACAAATCCAACTGGTGGTTTACACTGGGATATACTTACGTACTTTAAGAAATTTCTAATTAAACCTGGTCCGTATTGTAGCACAGTATTTTCTTCGCAAACGAAATTTTTTCACCCGTTGTTTCACGGTGGAATATACTCGTAAATGACAAGAATGCCCAGCTTCGTAACTCTGTTTGATTTCCGTAGTGTCTTTCCTTTTTGTACGTCACAATTTTAATCACAACTCGTTGCTAAATTTTACATACTTCGAGCTTTAGTCGACAGTATGAATTTATTTAACTATATCTTTGTAAGAAAATGAAATAATCGAATATACATATTTTGTTGTGATTAGGTAATGGAGAATCTAAAATGGATAGGGCAGAAAATTTTTGATCTTACCATTAAATGCATTTGTTAGATATTTTTTGTGCACAATTCAGTTTTAATTTTTGGTGAAATTTAAAATTTTTTTTTGAATACTTTATATAAAAAAAACTCTTAATTGGTTTACTGCAATCATTATCGCTTTTCTGAAAAAATTTTTATTCAGATTTTTTCAACAACTCAAAATAATGTTGGCGTACGCGAAGGTTAAATACAAATATTTGATTTTCTTGTATTAAGTAGATATAACATTGAAAAACGTAAATTGTTCATTCAACTACATTTTGGGTGCTCTATTTTTAGTAGCTCATCTCAATTAAATCAACCTTGTCCCAAAAACCAAAACAAACGAATTATGGTGCAACGCAAAATTTAAACAAAATAACGAACCACACACAATGCTCCTTGAGTTCCGCGAAAATTCAGATGTGGGTACTAAAATTTACTTGATTTTACGGTAATTAACTCGTAAATGTCAACTATGTTCGTTTAATCAAAATTAAAAGCGTTAATGACTGTGACGCGGCTAACATTGCCGACAAAGTTGCTAAAGAAACGCCTACATTGTTTAGCCCACACGTGTGCCACTTTAACTAACGGTTTAAATTTGTAGAATGTGGAATAATATGTAGTATTTAATTGAAAATTGTGTTATACCACTTCATACTTCTCTTAAAAAAAATACGGGCGAAAAAAGTGCAGCAAATATGCACCTAGGTAGGCTTGAGGGGAAGAACAACACTAAAATGAGCATGTAACCTCAAAAACTATATAACATCTTTTTTTCAAAGTGTAGGCATTAGCAAATATTATTAGCATGGGCGACAGACGTTGCTACCGAGTTAGGAGGGAATACTTCTGAGCAAAAGTTCGCCAAGGGGGTTATATAGGGTGTTTTTTAGACGTGTGGTTTTTAATGAGACAATACTTCTTTCGGAGTTGGTCTTTCTGTCAGCCGTTTGATAATAGCGATAGGTTGATTTATACTCAGTTTGGTTTGCCATTTCATAATGAACAGGCTTACTCCAGGACAACGTTTACGTTTACGTTTATCTTGGTTTACATTCGGTTTTTTTTTTTTGAGTAGAATAAGTCCTACTTAACTAAATAACAGACGATGTGTTGTCGCAATAGATGGCATATCGTCAGATGGTTTCATTTTCTTATCTGGGGTTCCCCAGAGAAGTATCTTCTCGGTCCTTTACTATTTTTATGATTTATTAACGATATGAGCTTACGTTTTCCTTTCGCCAATTTCCAACTATACGCCGATGACTTCAAATTATTTTCGTTGATCAAAAACGAAAGTGATGCTATAGGTGCTACGGGTGGATATTAATAATCTTAACCTTTGGTATCTCGTCTAACTGTAAATATTAAAAATTGAATTAAACTGAATTAAGGTTATTTATTAATCTTTTGTTGAGGCCAATAATCTTGGTATAATTTTTACCTCTAAATTTTTTTAATAGGCGTGGGGCGGAACTGCATAAAATTATCTGATTCCTATATTATAAAGTAATTATACTTTTTGTTCGTCCCATTTTGGAATATGCTGCATTTAATTGGGGAACATCCACACAAATTTCATAAGTAGATTGAAACGTATTCCACAAGTTTTTTTTTTTAATTTCGCATTGCGATTTTTAAATTATTCTGATCCTATATCATCGAATAGTGGTCGTTTACTTTTAATTGATCTGAAGTCCTTGGAGAAGAGACATTCTGTACTATCGCTGACGTTTGCTTTTGGTATAATGAAAGGTAGTGTTGATTGTCATTTTCTCCTAGGATAAATAAGTTTCAAATAAATTTCAACATTCCTCGACGTAATCTGTGTAACTTTTTGCCGTTCTATTGTGAAAACTATAAAACTGAATATGTGCGCAATGCTCATTTTGGTACTTGCCTTAAATGAAATTTAACCAGATCTTGAATTCTATCTTACTTTATTTCTCTTATTCTAGAAATCTATTTTTAAATTTTTTGCACTCCTTCTTTTAATTGTCAAAATTCTTGTACTAAGTTTAGTCTATAGTTTCAGTAACTTATTTTCATTATGTAACCTGTCTGTAAGAAATACGGCCTTCGATTGCTCCCCGAAGGCTCTCGAGTATTTCGATACTGGAAAAACCGAGAAGTCGAGTTCTCGAAACGAGCTTATTTCTTTGTGTCATTGTTTAACTGAGTCTCGTGAAACTCGCGAGCCTTACGAGATTGACGATACATGAGAAGCTCGCGAGAAAGAGGTAATCGCGAGAAATTCTTCTCGGGAAGTGTTCAGAAAATTAAGACTCTAAAATTGATTGATTTCGCTATATATAGTGGTATATATTGTGGGTTTGGATAAGTAGTGCAAAATTAGTTCAAGCAATCCACTTATCATATCGACTTCTATTTTGAGAGGTTCGCGGCCCTTCCGAGCTTTTCGATAAACGAAAAGCTAGAGAGAAAACGGTCCTCGCGGGAAATTGCTTCTAGAGCACTCTCCAGGAATCGACTGAGAAACAAATAAAAAAATAAACAAATAAAAATATTGAACATAATTGTTAAAATTTCGAAAAAATTCGAAAATGTTCTTATTTTTTAATTTAAACACCTATAACTCAAAAAGTGAACAATAAATTTACACAAGGAATATACTAGCGAAAAGAGGCAAGATGTATCATTAAATGGGAATTATTATCAAGTTAGGTTTATTCGCTGTTCTGTTTTGGAGTTTTTTTTGCACTACTAGGTTTGCCTTTTATATTTTGCGTCTAATAATGAAAACACAGTCACATATTAAGGGAAATGGTTTTATTGTTTTTCAAAATATTCTCCATCCAAGTCAATACACTTCTGCATTCGCTTGAACCAATTTTCAAAGCACTTTTGCCACTCAAAAGAGGATACTTCTAAAACGAGCTGTTTGAAGGCTTCTACAGCTCCTTCAGGCGTTGAAAAACATTGACCTCGCTTCTTTTTTTTTTGTGATATTCGGGAATAAAAGGAAATCATTAGGTGCCAAATCAGGGCTGTAAGGCGGATGACCCATCAATTCGACCTTTTGAGTCCTCAAAAACTCTCATGTGTGAATCGATACGTGAGAGCTCGCATTGGCTTGGTGAAGAATGATTTGTCTTCGGCGGTTGGTTTTCCTTAATTTTCCAAAAACTTTTGGCAAGCAAATGGTTGTATACCACTTAGAATTGACCGTTTTAAGTTTATCTTGTGGAACAGTTACGACATGACCAGATTTTCCGAAAACACAGGCGACCATTTGATTTGAGGTGCTTCTTGCGCGAACAACTTTTGTTGGATTAGGCTCGTCTTGGAACACCCATACAGTCGATTGCTGCTTTGTTTCCGGCTCATATGCATAGATCCAAGATTTGTCACCTGTTACGATGTCATAGACGTGCTTTGATCCACCGCAGCTAAATTTCTTCAACATTTCTTTACACCAATCGATACGATTCCTTTTTTGGGCAATTGTCAAACTATGCGGTATCCAACGAGAACAAATCTTCTTTACGACCAAATGTTCATGCAATATTGAATATATGCTGGCCCCACTAATGGCCAAGGATGCCTCTATCTCCCGATATGTCACATGACGATCTTGTATTATCAATTGACGCACAGCATCGACAGTTTCTGGCACAACCACCGTTTTTGGACGACCTTCACGAAATTCGTCCTGCAAAGATTGGCGGCCACGTAGGAACTCGTTGTACTCGATGCACTCCTGTCTCAATAATCCACGTCGAAAATCGTAGTAAATCATCGCACGGAAATGTTCACGGGATAATTCCATTTTTAGGCAATATGAATTTTTAAACTCACTATAAATAAACACAAATAAAACTGCAAGTTTATACAAAAAAAATACCAAACTTTACGATAAAAATATCTAATTACAGCTAATCACATTTAGTATTGCGAATTCGCAAAATATAAAAGGCAACCCTGGTAACTGATTCTTTTAAAAAAACAAAACTTCTTTTGTGCTTAGTGTTATTAAATCATGGTTTAAAAGTTGTTGAATAATAAATAAAAGAAAAAATAAATTGACAAAACTTGTTAACACCACGGGTTTTTATATTTTTCCGCCATTGTATATGGTATGAAAACTATGCGAAATTCGCTTGCTAGTTTACAAATTTGTAACAATTAAAGCAAGAAAATCACACAAATATGTATGAATTTGTTTTACAAATCTGCTATTTCTTTGCAACTGAATGGAACATTTTTTTTTCATATTGAGGGGAATGCTGAAGTGAATAAATAAGTACATATAAAATATGTACATATAATAAAAAAGTGTTTTAAGAAAAACTAAACTCACTATGCAATTTTATCGCATTTCTTTCATTTTCCTGCTAGCATTTCCCACTGCAATATCAAGCATAAATTTTTCACATTTTTTTCAAATATTTCGTTGTTAACAGGTAGCGAAATGACCAACCAGTTTACTAATAACTTGTTCATCTGGTCCACTTGACGGTCATGGCCATTTGGAGCAAAGCAGCTCAAGTCTTATTTGGCTATTCGTTACACTCTGAACAATTATTTCGTTTTGTTGTTTTTTTTTTTGTATCTTATTTCGAATGCATTAAACAAATGTGTGTATTTATGTGCATACATATGTAAGTATGTTGCCATTCAATAAGCTGATTTATTGTTGCTATAGTAACTGAAGTTGCTGTAAGTCTCTCTAACGATTGCCAGTTACAAGTTTACAAATACGTAGGTATCTGTAGTAGAAAAACCATAACAATTTCCCTTAGTTATCCGATATAATTAATAACCGGAAATTGATATTAAAACTTACAATTGCAAAATAATAATGGATATTTCATATATACATCTGTGCATGCATAATAAAAAAAAAAAACATTTGTTTTACTTTTTTCCCATCTATTTGACAACTGTGCAAAAAAAATATATAGCATATTGGAAAACTTTTTGTACAAATTTATGTAGCCGTAAGTAGATTATAAAGAGTTACGTTTCTCATAAAGGCAATATAGCTGCGAATTTTACGTTTATATTTTTGTCTTCTATATTTATGTGAGACAATTATCTTTAGACTTCTTTCTGAATGTATTTCGATTATGTAATTTCAATAAAACCACGCCATTCCTAGTTATTTTCTTTATTGATTGTCTAAATAAATATGTGCGTATGTTTAAATACGATGATTATAGGTGAGATATCTTCACTTAATTCCTGTGAAAGTACATTCGATGCCATTATGTATGGAACTCGATTTCTTTTGCATGGGCACCACGGGCACGCTTGCAGATGTCCAGACGCTGAACCCAATTTTTTACGGTTTTCAAGCATAAATCGGTCGATACTGCTGCAATTTCACGTTCGATATTCGTACGAAGTTCAGCAATCGTCGCTGGCTTGTTGGCATAGACCATAGACTTGACGTAGCCCCACAGGAAGTAGTCTAACGGCGTCAAATCGCACGACCGCGGCGGCCAATTGACTGAGCCATTTCGTGAGATAACACGTTCACCAAATTTAGTTTTCAATAAATCGATTGTGACATTCGCTGTGTGGCTTGTGGCGCCGTCCTGTTGGAACCACATATTGTCCAAGTCGATATCATCCAATTCGGGCCAAAAATATTCGGTTATCATTATCATTGAGCGATTCCCATTCACGTTCACAGTCACGTCCATTAATTTTTTCGGGATGCAATGATGATTTTGGAGTACGTGTGGATTGCTGCCTGTCCAATAACGCATATTTTGTTTATTGACGAAGCCATTCAGCCAGAAATGACGACGACCATAAATTGGACGTAGCGCTCTTAAAGTTGAGGCCATTGACTCCGAATTTCGGTAGTAAATTTTAATAATTTCGACTCGTTGTAGGATCGTATATCTTCCATGATGAAATGGCAAACCTTACTGAAGAGAAATGTCAAAAGAGCGGGGAAAAATATGTCGTCGTTTGCTGTCACTATCGGTTTACTTTTGTAGCGTCCCTATTGCAAGACCCTTTATTACAATTTTGAAGTTTGAGATCGTGGGTGAGTGTGTGAATGTGCTATTACATTTTCAAGTCTAAAGGGCTAGATGGAATTGTACAAAATTTGGCACACAGAAAGTCTATACCCTACGTTAATGCATAAGTTATATTTTATGGAGAGTCGCCACCTGTCTAAAAAGTTATAGACAATTAAATAAAAAAGTTAAATCAGACATTGCTATATAAAGACAAGATGGATCTGGATAAGTTTCGGCACATATATAGTCCTTTATAAAAACTCGAATTTTTATAGGGAGTTGCCAACTGATTAGAAATCTCAATTCAATTAAAGCAACGAATGAAATCAAATATTGCAATATATGTATATATGTAATTTCTCAATCTTAACTTAAGTTAAATTAAAAAAATGAAACACGTTTTACAACTTGAGTGTCAAACTGAAAGTTTTAAGAACACTTAAATAAAAAAAAACTTTTGGAGGGAACTGCCAACTGTTTAAGAAATTTTTCAAAATTCTAATAAGTTAAATCACATTAAACTAATATAGGGATGTGCATATATGCAAGGCTCAAAAAACCTTTATTTCCCCAATACTTTTAAAAAAGGTTGCCACCTGCTTATATTTGCAAATTAACTTAAACCAAAAAATTAACAACATTTTACAATATTTGTACCAAACTACATATTTTTAAAATTCGCAAATTCGAAAATACTTTTAAGTAGGGTTGCCGCCTGTCTAAAAAATTACTTAAAATTGTGTACATTGAAATATGGGTATCAAACAAACGATTTTAAGAAAAGCCTTATTTTAAAAAAACTTTTGGAGAGGGTTGCCAGCTGTTTAAAAAAGTAAATTAATTTAAATTATTAAATTAAAGGCAATATCCCGTAATGGGATTCAAACGAGGTGGGCTTAAATAATGTAAGTATGCAAAAATATTTAAGGAATGTTGCCACGTGTTTTAAAACATTAATTTAATGGTATCTTGATATTGATATTGCGCTGAGCTTATTACTTTTCGCAATAAATATTTGTCCTGAATTTATCTTGCCGATTTACACTGTGAACTCCGATCTTGATGAATACTAATATATAGCTAATAATGGTTGATGTTTGTGCAAAATTTCAAGCCTTTAGCTGTTTAAATGGAGGAGTTATGGTGCAAAATGCAATATCTGAACAATCGGTTGTATGGGAGCTATATGTTATATTTCTCCGATCTTCATGATTTTCAATACTGATACGTAGCTAATAATGGCTGATATTTCTGCAAAATTTCAAGCCTTTAGCTGCTTAAATGGAGGAGTTATGGTGCAAAATGCAATATCTGAACAATCGGTTGTATGGGAGCTATATGTTATATTTCTCCGATCTTCATGATTTTCAATACTGATACGTAGCTAATAATGGCTGATATTTCTGCAAAATTTCAAGCCTTTAGCTGCTTAAATGGAGGAGTTATGGTGCAAAATGCAATATCTGAACAATCGGTTGTATGGGAGCTATATGTTATATTTCTCCGATCTTCATGATTTTCAATACTGATACGTAGCTAATAATGGCTGATATTTCTGCAAAATTTCAAGCCTTTAGCTGCTTAAATGGAGGAGTTATGGCGCAAAATTCAATATCTGAATAATCGGTTGTATTATATGTTATAGTCACCCGATCTGGCCGATTCCGACAAATGTTTAATCATTTGTACAACGACACCTGCTCACCAAATTTCATCAAAATAGCTCTAAAATTGAGGGACTAGTTTGCGTTCAAACAGACGGACAGACGGACAGACGGACAGACGGACATGGCTAAATCGACTCAGCTCATCGTCCTGATCATTTAGGTATACTTTTTGATGGGTCTATCTCTTCTCCTTCTGGCACTTACAAACATCGGACCAAACTTAATATACCATTTCATTCTCATGAAAGGTATAAAAATAAGTACTTCAATACTTCTGCAACTACGATTAATCTACACTTAGCCTCAATTGTGTGAAATCAGATTTGGGACTATTTACCACTATTTGATGTCTATTCAAATATTTTGATTTGAATTTAACAAATTTTCCACATTGGCTTGGTTTCATTTATGGCTTTTATTTAGAAAATAAAATATCAAATCTTAAAAAAACAAAAAAAAAGATTCCTTGCAATGACTTTTTCGTGCCTAAATTGGAGGATGTTGATGTGGACGACGTTTGGTTCCAACAAGATGGCGCTACATTCCATACAGCCAACGAAACAATAAATTTATTGAAGGAAAACGCATTATCTCGCCTTGGGCCTGGGGCGTGGGCTCCAAGATCGTACAATTTAACGCCGCTGGACTATTTTTTGTGGAGCCATGTGAAGTGTACGCATATAACAAATAATAAAATAATAATGAGCAACTTTGGCTTTTCTCGAATTGCTATTTGTAGTCAAATTTTTCTGTAACTGCTTCGTTTTAAACTGGATATTTGTTGCAATTTCTCAACTTTTCTAAAATTATTAAATAGCATAAAATCAGTTAATTCTTCTTTGATACTGGTACTAATTCATTGTGATTGCCTTAATAAACTTAAATTCCACAAAATTTTCACTTCATTTAAAAACGTTTGTACCCCATTCTTATTATTGCAAACAGACCAAAAAGCTTATCTCTTAATATCATTAAATATTTACAATGCATTTGTAAAATCTGAAATTAACAATTTTTCGGATTAATAGAACGTTAAGTTGATGGTAAGCCACAAACTACCAATAACGATTGAATCCGTTTAGCAAGCTGCATAAAATGCATAAAATACAATACAAAAGAGAGTGAAAAGTATCATAAAAATAGTAAAATCATCAAAGCGCAATATATTTATAAGCTATTTTAATCATTGTCATAATAATCATTATTAACACTACTGGCATAATTTGTGTTGTGGGCCAAGCAGTTAAAATATGTATGCCTCTACTATAACTCAAAGTTTTCTTCGAACAAAAAACAAAACAAAAAAAAAAACAAAAAAAAACACAAACCACCGCAAGTAGAATTGGAAAGTCTAAATCGCAATTCTATTATTGTTATGAGCGCGCAATAAAATTGACCGCAAAAACCGGCTAAACAAATAAAAAATACAAAGCCATTGAAAGTTAACGACCCACAACCAACGACTGGAAACCAATAATCAATGACAGCATGCATTAATAGTTTGCACGTAGCGGAATTTGTAACAAATGACAAAAGTGGAAAAACTGAGGAAGAAGGAAAGTTTCTCTAATTGCCTATGGCAATAATAATTTTTTGAACTTCCCTAATGCGCCTTTCCAACTAAACAGCGTACAACGTCAATTTTGATGACCCACTATTCCATAATTTTAATTACATAATTATTTAATACATTATTTTATACCAAAAACCACACTCTATAAGTATCTCATTATGAACGTGTTCTTCTATGGCGTAGAAGAATGTACGCTGTCAATATTCGATGATATGATCCTTGGAGTGTTCGAGAGAATATGAATTGTGCGAAAGGTTTTTGACATTTTACGCCTTTGCGGCAGGGAATAGGAATGTTCCGATATAAGTACATTTGTACTTAATACCTTCATTTTGCAATCAAGTACTTTTTAAAATCAATAAAAGTACAATTAGGGATGCAAACATCGAAAATTAAAAAATCGATGGTACCATGTATCGATATTTGGCAAAGAACATCGATAATGAAAATATCGAATTGGGTTTTTTTATAAATAGAATCAAATGCTAAATCAAGATACATTTATACTTCAGGGTAAATTGTTGCGGGGTCAAGGACGATATCAGTTTAGATTTTATATTCTGATGAGCTAAATTTTAATGATATGTCCAAATAACAAAAGCCCTTATAAAACCACTTAATAAAATTTGTTTCACTCTTAGTAAGGGCATCTTTTAAATAAAGACATTTTAATCTTGGGTCCAATCTTTGGGCTAAACTTTGGTAAAAATCGACAAAATAAATCGTTATAAAACATCGCTCCGAGTCACAACGATGTATCGATGTTTTTAGATACGGAACATCGATGGCAAACTCGATGCTTTTCTGAAAAACGTCAATGTATCATTTGGAACCCTGAGTTCAAAAATTCGGCATCGGCTGAAAGTGCTTGGTATCGGTGAAGAAAGCTAAGTTTTAAAAAGATTTTGACTATCGCAAATAATTCACACGCAGTCATTCTAAAAACTCAATTTCATGCGGGCGAGGAATTCAAAAGATCAAAAGGAACCGGAGTACACTTTTAAAAATGATTATGAAAAATAAAGTATCGATTTATTTATTTATTTATCGTTCACTTGAGAGGAAATGCGAACCATATTCCCGAGCTTAGATAAAATTTTTGTTTAAGCCGGAAATACAATTATTAGAAATCGTAATAGTTTATCGCGAAAGCGTTTAGAAAAAAAGTAATTTCTTGGAAATGTTCCAGAAGCTGAATTCTTAAATTATACTTTATGCAACTAATATGGGTAAATACAAAAAAAAAATATTGCTAATATAAGTAATACATGAACGAAAGATGTAGCTGTAAGTAATTTAATAAAATATTTTTGCAAAGAATTCTCTTGTAGCATTCAAATACACAAAATGAAGAAATCATCATTTGCTTCAATTGGACCCACACCATCAATGTAAAACTTTTCAGTAAAACTAAAAAAACTAGGTGGGTGGATAAAAGTAAATAAGAGTATATATTTATACTTATACATATAATTACAGTGCAATCTGGGTAAAGTGAACTAGTAAGTGCAAGCCCAGTTCATAAAACCGAGATCGTTAACTTTTCCAGATTGGTTTTGTGTTCGTTAAATTCACATTAATTAATTTGTTTTACTTTTTGAAAAAAAAAATAAGATATTAAGAGTGAAAAAATGTGCTACGGTTTATTTTCTGCATTCAGTGAGAGATTTGCGTACTAATTTTTCTCGAAGTCTATGCAATGCAAAAATATTTGGAAAATCTGGAGTATTTACTTCAACCCATTGAATGCATATGTCAAAAATTTTAATACCCTCAGAAGCTGCCTTTGGATTCTCGACGGTCTGATTGCGTAGGCAGCGATATCATTGTTTGTTGAGACAATCGTTTCGATACCATCTTTATTACAAATTGTCACATTGACCTCAGCATAATTCCATTTTTCAATGTCGCCATCAGTATGGGTTAATTTATAAAATAAAAAAATTAAAAACTATTTCAATCCACCTGAAGTATACCCAATTCTTTATTTTTCTTGTAAACCTTCATCTGCAAAAAGAACTGGAAACAGAGCTTGTATCTCATGAACAGTTTCATACCTTTCTTTCCATTTACGAAATTTTTACCGAAGTAAAGATAATGAATGGCCTGTTTTCATGGTCATCATTGCTATTTTATACTTATGAATCAATACTTTTTAAAACCGGTTTCCAATATTTTTTTCTATAATGCTTGCATTAAATTTATTCTAAGCAAGCTTTAAAGGCAAACATCATCATTTAAAGTAATATTTTCTTTTCCAGCAGCTAGTACAATTTTGTTATGCGAATAAATTTTATTGGTAAGCTTTTCTTCTTCAACCACTTTTTAACCTGCACTATTTAGATAATATTTTCGAAAAAAGTGGCATACATTTTCTTTTAACGCTGGCGCACAAACCAATTATACAACGCCATTTTTAAGTCTGCTTCTCTTTAATGCCGTATATTGTCGGCTTTGCAGCGCCATATTAATTCGTCAAAGTGGTAACATTAACACACTTTCCGATTTTTGCTACAATATCCCACTTCTCTTGTAAAGATAGATAGATAAACGGCCGCGCACATTCATCTCCAGACTAAAAATTAAATAATTGGCAAACGCACATGAGTATACACCTGATTTTATAATTCGGAGATTAACCTTTTTTGAATTTGTCGTTGGAATTTGAATTTGGAAGAAATTTAAATTTGTTCGCTCTATTTATATAGAAACTCAGAATTGTTAACTTTATAGAGTAGTCAATTAGAAAGCATACTTCTCTGTGGTATACTCAATACTTTTTTGTTAGTATCGGTTTGGTTTCGATGCTTTCAAAAAAAATCTTCTGAGTAAAAGTATGGATACTTAAAGTATGTCAGCACACCTCTAGCGGGGTATAGCGCACGCAATAAAACGATGAGCGGTGCAGTGAAAAAGGAAAAAAAGCCGCAGGTAGTATTTCTTAAAAAAAGAAGAAATTAGACCTGCTCGAGCAGCGTTTTTTAAAGAAAAAAATTGGCTATGATCCAAAATCCGTACCAAACTCTCTGGCTGTGAGGCTGCATTGGCTTCTTGACGATCACATGCCGGTTGTTTGATCTTTAGATGCGAAAGTTTTGGTTGTAATGAAAATAATATTTTTTCGACTTATATCGTTGTCTATTTCGTTTCTATTCTTTCTCAATGTTGTGCAAGAATAAAACGCCTTATTTCGTTCCGCTGAGATATGATACTAACTTTCTAACAAGATTTATAACGGGAAAGAGATAATACTGTATACTGAAAATAGCATTAGAAATATAAAAAAAAAAACACTGAAACACGTAAACGCGCATGATAGAAGTAAAACTTTTTTGACGAATTCATAACGTGATGGGGTAGTAGTGGTGATAGCCATTAGTAGTATTCAGAGTAGCATAAGCCAAAATAGTAGTAGTAGCATAAGTAAAAATAGTAATAGGAATTAGTAAAAATAGAAGTAGAAATTTGTAAAAATAGTAGCAGCAGTTAGTAGTGCTTTATTACAAAAATTGTAGTAGAAATTAGTAACTAGTATTTGGTAGTAGCATTAGCAAAAACTATTTGTAGAAATTAGTAAATATACTAGCAGCAATTAGTAGTAGCATTCGTGAAAATAATAGCAAAAATTGGTAAAAATAGTATAAGAAATTGGCAAAAATAGTAATAGTAAAAGGTCGTAGAAATTAGTAAAAAATAGTAGTAGTAATTACTAAAAATAGTAGTAGAAATTTGTAAACATACTAGCAGTAGTTAGTAGTAGCTTTAGTAAACAAAATAGTAGTCGAAACTAGTAACTAATAAGTAGCAGTAGAATTAGCAAAAAAAAATTGTAGAAATTAGTAAATATACTAATAGCAATAAGTTGTAGAATTAGTAAAAATAGTGGTAGAAGTTAGTAAAAATAAGAGTAGAAATTTGTAAACATAATAGCAGTAGTTAGTAGTAGCTACAGGAAAGAAATAGTAGTGGAAACTAGTAACTACGCACTAGTAATTAGTATTAGCATTAGCAATAGATATTTGTAGAAACTAGTAAATCTACTAATAGTAATTAGTACTAGGATTTGTGAAAATAGTATTAGAAATTAAAAAAAAAAATAACAGTTCTAAATAGTAGTACAATTAGTAAAAATAGTAGTCGAATTAAGTAAAAGAGTAGTAGAATTAGTGAAAATAGTAGCAGTAATAATTAGTTTTGATTAGTAAAATCAGCAAGAGTAATTAGTAATAGAATTAGGAAAAACAGTAGCAGTTATTAATAGTAGTAGTTGTAGTTGTACTCCGAAAATAGTCCCGAACCGTCCCCGAACTCGTTCTCAAATAGTACTGAACTAGTGCCGAAATGGCTTTATGATGATTCACAATCGATACATATTTCCTCACAAGATAATGTTGAATTCGTTGGTGGTATAGCTTCCACCGACTCCTTCTAACCAGCTTTACATTTTCTTGTGCGCCTGCCACCATTTTTCAGTGCTATGATATAATGTCAACTTTTTGCTTTGGCACATCCAAAGAAAGACAAGCCAAGCAGTAGATCTTAATATAAATTTTAACATTAAATTTTTGATTTTGAATTTTCGCTGAAACAAAGCAATAAGGTATTGTATTATTCTCTCAATAATTATAATATTCAAGATATCTGAGATGGTAGTAAAACTTGTGACGAAAATTCTTTGCGCACATATTAAATTGGTGTCTGTTTCGAAAAGGTGTACATTTTAGTAACAATTCAAATGAAAAGTAAGATACTTGAACAACAACACCAATTTTAGAAATGTATTTTACAAATTATCTACTTCATAGTCTAGTCAAAATTGTAATTTTTTGGTTTAATTAAAGGCAACATAAATGAGCATGTAAAATTTGCATAGAATTCTCAAAATACCAAAGACAAAGGCAAAAGTAAAAATTGGTAATAAAATAATGATAGCCATCAACAAATGATACACAGAAAAGTGCATATATATGTATATATATATATATATATCTACATATGTACATATTTTTGTATAACGGTCACCTAGTCAACAGAGCGTACGGTTCACTAGACATCTGGAGGCAGGCCATGAGTAGCTACCCTGTCGGAAATTGATGTACTTTAAAAGCAAATAAGGCAAAGTTCTTTTTTACCAACTACAAGTGCTTGAAATTCCTTATATTTTCTTGTACTCAGCGAACTTTATTAACATGGCGATGGATGGCCAGAAGATCATCGAAATTGGATTTTTTTCAGCTGCAATAGTATATTTTTATTTTCAACTATTTTAAATTCGGTTTTTTCAAACAATTTTAATTTAAATTCAGTATAAATAATTAAAAATAATCCCTTACCTGTTTAAATGCAAATTTAGTTAAATTAAAAAAATTTAATGGCAGTTAAGAATATGAGTTTCAAACAACAAATTTTAGGAAAGCGCAGTTTCAAAAATAGTTTTGTAGAGGGTTGCCACCTGTTTCAAAAAATTACTCATACTTATAATTAGTTAAAGCAAATATTGAAATATGGGTGTTATACGAAGGAGTTTTTATAAAGCTTTATTTGGAAAATACCTTGGAGAGGGTTGCCACCTACCTCACAAAAAAAAGTTAGATTACTAAGTTAAAGCAAATATACGGCATGGGATTCAAAGGAAGTAGTCTTTAAAAAAATTAATCATGGAAATGAGACTTATTAATATCAGCATCGTTTGCTTACGTTGTGTATTGCTAACAATAAATTAGGTTTTATTAAACCCGAATGGCATACTTCGCTATCGTCAATAACAAATAAGTTTCAGCAACCAACCGTAATCGTCAATTATGAAGTAAGAGTAGATTTTTTTCAGATAGTAGAAAGATAAAACACAAGACTAAAAATGAATTACAAGTATATATACATATCTATGTAAAACGGAATAGATACCACACATTCCGCAAAATCAAATCAGCCGAAAAATATGTCTAACTTTTCGTCAAAAAGAAATTGAAATCTCAGTAGTCTATTTAATCAAGCTTTGCTGTTATTTTAACAAATATTCCTATATATCATATAGCCCCACGTGTATACAAAAATTAGCTTCTTTTATATCTATATACGTACATAATATGTTTATATGTACATGGTGTTGATTGCTTTAATTGGCGCTATTGGCTGTATTTCTGAGACATTTTTAATATCAACTATATGACATGTGAAAGTATTCGCTCATGCATGACAAGTTTTGAAAATACGAATATAAGGCCTACAATAACTAAAGGCACTTCTTGTATAAATATATCGAGCGTAACAAATAAATGACATACTTACATACATTGACGCACTCAAAGGGGGTTTTTGGGGTTCAAGTACCCCCAATCTTAATTAGCTATTTCTTTTAAATATCAATTTATTTCCATTTACTATTACCTTTGTATGTGGAGCTCATTTTGTATATAGAAATTTTTTTAAGATCTTTGAATTGCTCATTCATTTTATGTAAATAAAGTGACAGTTATGCACTTAAAAAAGTTAACTTAGTTCATTCATTTCTTTATTTCTTTATTTAGTAGTAATAATCCAGAAAGTAGTCACATTACATACAGACTATAAAGAATTAATTCACTGAATTTTACTTTACTTTTGCTACACCAACCGGCAGCATTATCCCTTTGAAGGTAGAGAGACAGTCTGAGCAACAAGATACGGTAGCAACAATGATATAAAACAAGATTGCGTCTTCTACACTGAGAGCAACTGATAGTGACGTAATAATAGCCACTGAATGAGATAACAAACACAAAATTCAAAATAATAAGAGGAAGAAGCGCAGACAAATCGGGCAAATGACAGAACGCTCGGAAGTTCTGTTAGCATTGTTGTCAAATCGACAAAGAGAGAACTAGCGGTCCGCGGAATCTTGTATTCTGTCAAGCTAAATATGTTATTTATGGAAATTAGGAGGGCTTAGAACTCTATACGCAGTAAAGAGGTAGGAGGGTACACCGTTAATCATAACAACATAATTTCGGCGAGAGAGATACGATTTTGTCAACTTTAAAAATATTGAATGGAATCCTAGACTAAGCAACTTTGAATGTAGGAACCTTGTCAAACGCTTTCGAAAAATCTGTAAAGGACAAACCATCAACATCCATTTGAGTTGATGATTTTATTTGACATCTTCAACATCTTCTATGGTTAAAGAAAGAGTTCCAAAATTAACTTAAGAAACATTTTCCGAGAACAGATTTATGATCTCAAAAGGTGGGTGAGCTAGAATATCGTTAAAAAGGACCCCTGAGGGAATAATTGAACATGATTTCTTTAATTTGACATACCTCCCAGAAAGCCTTGGAATTTTATTTTAAGTATATCAGATTCAAAATTTTGAATATAATTACATTTTAAAATCTAACTTAAAGGTTATCTATTTAACTCAGGGTTTACCGGTTAAATTGATAAATTTGCTTGATTTAAAAACATAAATATTTAACCTAGCAATTATTCAGGATTAATTTGTTAAGTTTGTGACATTCTGTCATAAAAACATAAAAAATAAATTTGTCATATAAATTTTTTGAAATAAACACAAAACTGTGAAACGAATCGATTTGTATCAATAAGGACGAGGAATTCGTCGAATACGTTGGTTCCAACTCCTTGTTTTGGCAAATTGACGCGATCACTTCCACAATATTAAAAACCAAAAAGTAGAGAATGTCACGAAAGGAAAGGTATATACATAGCATGAGTTACTGGATTGATTTAATGTTATGGTTATGAAACTAAAAATGAAATTCTGAGTACCAATAGTACTTTATTCATAAAATTTAACTGAAGATTTCTCGCATATGGGTCTTAGAGTATTGTAGATATTTAATTCTATGTTTGAAGGAGTTAGATACATAATTTAAATTTTTATAGAACTTGTTTCTAAAATTCTTAAGTTTTTTTCAGTTTCTATGTGTACCAACGAGTCTTATAACAGTTATTTTATTTATGGTATATTCTTACTACAAATTTGATGTGGAATTCTGCACCAAATTGGCCACCAATTCCCTTTTACATGTCCGAGGTTTTTATAATTTTGTATCTTATAGTAACAATTGAAAGAGCTGTCCCTGATGCTTTAAATTTAATTTTTTGTTTTGCCGTCGTCGATTTTTTAATGTCCATAATGTTTCAATAAAATTAACGATTTCTGTATATAAAATTGTAAAAATATACACCCGTATTTCAAAAAAAAATTTTGTACAAATTGTTGATTTTCAAAACACACGTAGATGCTGATCGATTTTCTTGAGAAAGTTTCCTACAAAACTATTTTTCGTTTCGTAATTTCGAGCACAGTCCGATAATGGAATAACAATGGGATCCTCTTTTTTATGAATTTCTAAAATTCTATTTTTTTAATTTTTCAATTATTTGCTAAAAGTTATTTTAATTACTTTCTGCGTCAGTGTTTTTTAATATTCTGAAAGAGGTATTTACTTCGTCGAACATTTTAGGTAAATAAGGGTAATTACTAAAACATTATTTTTAAAAATTGGACATTGAATTAATAACGGGATTGAATCATTAACCACGGGCAACACAATTTCAATACGCAATTGAGATGGACTTACGTTTTTAAAGATATTCCTCCCAATAATCCTGAAACTGTTTACTATCTTGGAACTAATTTACCTTTTTTGTTTAAATTTGCGTAAAACGCTCTCTGGCCCTTCCAAAAATATTTTCCTACGTACACCACTGCATATGTACCTACTTATATATCCAGATACAAGGGTAAAATAAAAATACACATATACTCGTATATTTATTTACATTAATAAGTATTTAAAATAACTAGATGTTTGGGTCGTAGCGATATATTCTCTATGCAATCATCGAAGTTCGGTCAATATATTTAGAATAACATATAAAGCTTAGGGTCATTTAACATGATTGGTAATAAAAATATAAAAACAAAAAATATAACGAAGATGCCAAAATGCCGAAAACGGTTTGTCTCCATGCCAAATTTGACAAGGGATAGCGGAAAAGCATTCCACATTCCAACAACAATAAAAATCACTCTTATTTTCTACACCATTTATTTTTCAATATTAATTCTTTATGCTTGAAAAAATTGGGATTATTGCACGCGCTATGGTCCCAAATAAATTTTTCTGGTATTAAATATATGGGGTTAAGTGTGCCTTTTTGAATTTGGCAGGAGTTTAAATACACATGTGTAGGTGGAAATTGCCTATGAAAAAATACATACAAGTGGGATAGGTTGAAGCGATGGAGCTATCTTAAATTGAAATATAATATTTGTGCATATCTACATTTGCAGTCAGCACTTTTATTTCATTTTTTATGTGGGCATCAATGACAATTTTCATTCGAATAACAGAATTTAAAAATCTTACTATTTTTTGTTTTGAAACTATAAAATTTAACTGAACTTTATTGCACCATAGGGACTTGGGCATTTTCACCCAAATACGTAATAAATGTAGCCTTTCTTTTCACAGTGCCGGATTTACCATTTTTTCGCTAGTACGCTTTTCAAAACATGCCACAACTAACGACTTCTACAATTCCATACCCTAGTTCACAATCGTCTTGATTAAAATTAGTTTGTCAATCAAACGTAAAAAGAAATAATTTTTATTGCACTTTTCATTTAAAAACAATAAATTTGAACATGTAAATTGTTATCTACTAGTCATTAAAGGTGTTTCAGTTTAATTTGAAGACTTGCGTCGAGAAAAAATTTTGGGAGTAACAATTTTTTCTTAGGCACCCGCTAAAAAACAACTAAATCGCGTTTTTCGCTATAACGTTCTTATTTGATAACCAATTTTTTTAATTTTTATGTCAGCGAAAAGATCCCATTTATAGGGGCGGATCCAGAAACGATTCTTAGGGGGGTGGGGCAGATAATTTTATACCTCAAATCTGGAGTAAGTGTTATTCGGAATGATAGTCGGTGTGAAGTTCAATCGAAAGCAGAAAAAATCCACATATTTCTAACAAAACAATTTTGGTACTTAATGGCACTAAAAAAATGCAACTAAAATTTCAATTTGCATTTTAGTGAAATTTTTATATGGCTTATTCTTGAATGATTCCAAAGTAAATTTCTGAATTCGTTTTATCTCAAACACAATATTTTTACGATTACTTGTATTATCTATCAGACTTCGACCTCTGGGGGGCTAAATGTCCCCCATTTCGCCCTGTTGGATCCGCCGCTGCCATTTAAGACTAATATTTTTTGCCCTTCTAAATAGTATTTTTCAATTATAGAGTAGCTAACTTGTTGGTGCCGAAAACTGCATCGATGCCTCACTTTTATTTTAATTACTTCAAGACGTGGAACTACAAATAGCGAAACCCTGATTCGGCGCTCACGATTTATTTCATCAGCGAGTGTGTAGATTTTGTCAAATTGACATACACCAGTTCTCAAACAGACACTATGTGTTTAATATTCGTTCACAAAGGGAGATCCAACTTTTCAGTATATTATTGGTTTATTCAAAAGAGCAAAAATTCTCATTACGCATTGAATACCCAGTTTTCCAAGACCTTGGCAGCCACATTCTCCTCAGTGCGCATCGTACATCGCTGGCGACCATGAGTGGTGTTGTTGGGCGTTGATTTTCGAAATAAGTTTGAATTATTTCCCCGTGTTGATTACAAAAAAAAACTGCTGTATGGGCAACCCTGTATATGTAGAGTTAATCTATTATTTCTAAGTTTAATTCAATATTTCCCGAGACGTACCCATATCCTTCCGTTCTGTATTTAATATTGAAGCATAAAGTATATTTAAATTTTCACGTGGTTCGACTGACCTTAGCATGATTACGAGATCGAAATTTTATTGTTTTTCTACAATTTTACTTTTGGGTCAATTTCAATTCATTTCCAACTCTAAAACGAATCAAAAGAAATATTTTTCAGCATTATTGTTGAAAGACTTGGTTTAACCACAAAACACGAAATTAACAAGCCACATGAACTGATTTTAGGAAAGGTGTCAACTATTAGAAAGTTTAATTGCCGCAACAGACAGAAGGGTGAGCCTAAAGACACTTAGTACACCATTCCTGCGGAATATTTCAGAGTGCAGCTGCCGGATGGATTTAGGTTGCACGGGTTTTGCAATCAAAATAGCAAATTTGCTAATTGCTTGCAACCAGGGTTACAATCCATTTAAACCAATCAACCAATTGGTTGAAAAAATATTTTGCCGTTGCTGAAATTTTTATTTCTTGAGAACTCCAATACAAGAACAATTGTTTTTCATTACTTGAGAACTGGAAATTGAGAAAGCATTTTAAGACAATAGTTTCTCAAGCAGTTTTTAAACTATTTATCGAGTTCTGAAACTATGGTGTTGAAAATTGAGTACCTATGTATGAACCGAGACTGTTGCGTTATATCCACTGCACTTTTTCTACGGGGAGTAATGATGCCTAAATGAAATTCGATGAAATGTTAATGATTGACATTAACTAAATAGCTGATTTTCTGATAACGCGTCTGATTTAGATCTGAAAGTCTTAAATTAGTTTACGAATATTAGTGTTATTATTAATATGACATTTGTGTTAAGCAAATTCTAAAAAAAAATCAAAATCAATCATAAGAAAATGGAAAAGTAAAATAAGAACAACCAATTGTGATGAAGGGAAACTATCGCTGTCATATTTATTCATTTATGTATTTATTATGTAGATATTTTAACGAAAATAATTGTAATGCATTAGAAAGATATAGTTGTATAGTTATTTAGAGGGCTATCATTAGGCATATCATATTTAATTCCAGTGTACATTTGAAGTAAAGGCTGGTTAAATTTTAAGGGCCGATGTAGAAAGTGAACCACAGTGAAGTGAACGTCAAATTTTTTCCTGCATTTCATTTGACATTTCTCAATTTCAGACTAAATCAATTTGAACATGGAAAGATACACAATCGAGCAACGTGTTAAAGTTAATAAAGGCTTATTATGAAAATGGGCGTTCAAATCAAAATGCATATCGCCTCACCTCACCTCACCTCAGTGGATTCGTCAATAAGCAGAATTGCCGCATTTGGGCGAATGATAATCCAAGAGTGATTGTCGAAAAACCAATGCACTCACAAAGAGCGACTGTTTGGTGCGGTTTATGGGCTGGCGGCATCATCGAGCCGTATTTTTTCCAAAATGAGGCCGGTCTGGCAGTTACTGTGAAAGGAGTTCGCTATCGTGAGATGATAACGAACTTTTTATGGCCCAAATTGGAACATATGGATGTGGACGATATGTGGTTCCAACAGGATGGTGCCACTTGCCACACAGCCAACGAAACAATGGCTCTTTTGCGCGACAAATTCAATGGCCGTTTTATCTCACGTGGTGGCGATGTCAATTGGCCACCAAGATCATGTGATTTGATACCGTTGAACTACTTTCTTTGGGTTATTTGAAAGAAAATGCGTACATCGATAAGCTAGCAACAATTCAAGAGCTAAAGGATGAGATACTTCGGCACATTAACGGCATAGAACCTCAATTATGCCTCAGCGTCATCGAAAATTTGGACCATCGGATGGAGGTGTGCCGCCGAGGTCGCGGCGGACATTTGGCCGATATTTTGTTCCATACATAATTGAATAACACCATATTATCATAATAAAAAGAAATTACAATAATTTCCAAAATAATTTATAATAATTTATATCATAAGGGATATCATATTACATTTCAATTCTATTAATTATAGGCATGGCCAAGAAGGGTTATGAAATGGTGTATTGTTAAAGCCAAATCTATCTCACAATGATTATTATTGAGTTTCATGAGAGCTCTAGTTATGGATGCATTTGTTGCAAAAATTAAGCCGATATAAAAAAAATCAAAGTTACAAAGCGATCTTCTAACTGGAGTATTAAAATAAATCTGCGGAAGAAGGGAGAGCAATCCACAGCAAAATACATATTCTAAATTCCAGCGATTTTAAATAAATTGGATGGCATTTCGAGTAGCACGGGGGTAAGATTATGAAAACGAAGGGAACTTAGAGCATAGCCTATGAACATTTTTTGGATAGGTTAAATTCGAACAATTCAATTCTGACAGTATTTATTACCAATCAATTTTGCGTTGCTTAAAATAATAATTGCTGTTGTATTTAAAAACTCATACCACATTAAGTGAATTGTGCTACGCCATTTGCGTACACCTGCCTCTGGGCTATCGCTCTAATGCTAAATTAAGAATTTGGTTATTTTTCCATATATTTCTGTGTTCACTTTGCTTTTTATTTGCTTTTTGATGGCTTTCTTCTGTCGTACTTCTGTCGTAAACTCTTATAAGATTATTTATATTTTTAATGTGTAAATATTTGCAGAGAGTTTTGTACTGATTTCACTTTTACTCATAAATATGCTAATAAAAAGCGCACGCTAATAATACACATGTAATACGTAGGTGCGTACAGATATATGTACATCTCTATATTTGTATATGTATATGTTTGTATATATTTATGGATTTGAGACGCGCACACCTACCTAACTCAGTAAACAACTGCACATCGCTCATATTGATCAAAGTTGAGGTTTAAGTCCAATACGCCAGTCTCTACAATTTCGCTTTCAACAAAAGGCGTTAAACAAATGCAAGACACTAATCACAATACATACATACATACGTACATACATAGATACATACATAGATACATACATAGATACATATATATTATTTGCTTACGTATGATTCAATAATCAGCATTCTCATGTGAACTCGGAACGTTCGTTGCTTTTACCTTCACTTTCTTTCTTGCATTGTAATTTTGCCGGTGGTGAATCGTTTTGTTTACAATATTAGGTTGTGAAATTTTGTCGTTGATTGCATAAGTATTATGAGACTGTTTTACACAATTGCTATCTACATATTTACTGCAGTTATCTATCTAAGTATCTGCCATTGTTGTAGAGAAGCTAGTTTTCTTTCGCTTTTTTTGAGAAAAAGTCAATTGGACATGATTCACAAGGTCGTGCTATGTCATTTTCTACGATATTCGCATGGTTAATTCATCTTAACAAATATTTTAACGATTTTGCTATTCAGCAGCTGGATCAGCTGTTGGCGTTAGATAGTCGAGTATCTACTTTCGAATATCCACAATATCGAAGAATAAATAAGAATTTTTTTGCATATCTCTACTCAGCCGCCACCTAATGGATTAAAGTATAACCTTGTATGTATGTCCGTGCCATGGGTACAAGGAATATACTATATGCATTTGGTTGAAGTTCGTTAATCGGTTTTTGAACCAAGTTGGAATTTTTTTCAAGCTCTCGATATTTATTATTTTGAAACTTATAATATATACAATAGTGGATTTTATAATAATTATGGGTGAGAATAATTTTTGAAATCAACAATAACTATTATATATTATAAAAGTATTTTCTTAATAGTTATCAGCGATAATCATTTTTTCCGTCTTTCAAATACATTTTTTGTTGAGACTTACATTATGAAAGTCTTTGCATCACATTTACGTCGAAGACAACTGTTTTTAAGTTTTGAAAGATGAAACTATTTTGTATTTTGTAGACGTGAACACTAACTGGTCACGAAAATATTTCGAAGTAGTCCCGAATTAGGCCCTAACTAGTCCCGAAATTATCCTCAAAATGTCCCGTCCAGGAAGACTTCAAATTTTTTTTCTTATAAATTATTTTAAGAGAAGAGTTTTATTACATAAATCTCAAAATAAAACTCCTTAAAGACTTAAGAATCTCGCGGGTAACCATTATGAAAAAAAAATATAAGCCTATGAATAATGGTTATAGATTACTGTAGTAATTATTGATCAACTTTTCTTTTCTCTTATAAAACTTAAGTCTCTCCCTTAAAACGCATGCACGAAATTATATTTTGCTAACTTTTACAAATTTTTTTCTAATAATCTTTCATACAGTATGGTTCTTTATATAACTAGTTATATAAAGCAAAGTAAACAAATTTAGAAAAATTCAACATATTTAAAATAAATATCATCAAATTTTTAAACTTTTTACTTAGAAATTTTAGAAACTTTTATAACAAAGTCTTATAGCGCATTTAATTTTCCTACTTATAATAAAGAGTGAGTTTTTAGCCACTGAACATTCGCTTTGATTTTTGTTAATTTTTCTTTTACGGTGTTGCGCATTTTTTGTCATTTTTTATAGAGGAAAGTTTTAAAGGAAAATCATCAGCCAAAGCCAAAAAAATTATTAAAAACTAATGGTAATTCCAGCTGTATATAAAAAAATTGTCAGCCTAGAAAGCTAGGCGATAGAAGTGAAACTTCATGGATCTCGATGGGCACTTAAAGTGAAAATACTCACCCTAGCCAGCAAGTTTTATGAGATAGAAATATTTCCCCGATAACAGAAGTCACTATTCATTATTCAGGAATTTTTAACAGTGTTAGGTTAATGGTTGATGTTTTCGCCTCCATTTATAAAAAATCTATTCATTCACTTCCATACTTTCATGTTCAAGAAAAATACAATTGGTTCGTGGTATGAAAAATATGAAATGAAAACTCGTGACTGTAAATTATTTAAATATCTTGAGAAAATTGCATCTTTTGTCGTGCCTGATCTGGTTGTTGAGTCTTTGGGATTATTATTCATTTTTAAATTAAATTTACTTTCTAAAAATTGTACAAGTGGTTGAGCTTCTTCCAAGGCAAAATTGACATTAAAATCACCGCTTAAAATCATTGGCATAGGGTGCAAATCTCCTCCTAATTCTGCTGCACCAGAGGGAGTATATGTCAATAACGCTCTATGTACGAATTTTATTATATCGTTAATTCTCTGGTTCGGAGTGATGTATGTAGATAACAATCATTGCCACACTCTGTCTGCTTTGCTACCCCTCTCTCGCTTTTTCCTACTCCGAATCTGTCGCGTTTTCGTTTCTCTCCCATGTCTCCTTCCGTCCGACTGTCCCACCACGCGCGCCATCCCCTCCCTTTTCCTGCCGATTTTTCGTTTCATTCGATATTGGAATTACAGCCCAACGAGTGCAAAGAAGTTTCTCTTCAAAAAATATAAACGATTTTCCAGCCACATATATCACATAATAAAATTTCTAGGTACTCGAAGCATACCATAAGCCAAAAGGATACCTACATCATATCAAAAGCTAAGAAGAAATCCGGCAGTGGCATTACGATTAAAATTTTTTGCATCTGAAATGGGGTATATTATCAATAGTAGTATTTAAATCTCAGCCGTTTCAAGTAAAAGTATCGATATCTGAATGGTATCCTTCACCCTTATAAATAAACTAATTTAACTGGTCTACTATGAAACAAAAATAATTGGTTTATATTGTCTTTTTTAATTTAATGTCAATACGTATATCTGTATATCATTCAGCTATAAGATCTGATATTGGCGCTTTCCGCACCACTCCGGTGACCAGTCTATTACACGAGGCAAATATCAAACAAATAGAAATTCATAGAGACCTGACAATGGCAAAATTAACGAGGCACCTTTTACAAAGCAAAAATTCTCCCCTTTTTTCAATTACTAAAAACATCAACAAAGCCAAAAGAACTCCCAATATACCATCAGCGATGCACAAAATTATCAATATAGCCCAAACCCTAGGTATCCCGTACTTACCCATCAATATCGATACAGGAAAATGTCCTCCTTGGTCCCTACACACCTCCTCCATAATCACGGGCCTCCGTAGATTCAACAAGTCAACCACCGCTCCCGAGATATATCGAAGCAATTTTCTGTGCATAAAAAACCAACTCGGCAGCCACAACTTCCTGTATACCGACGGTTCAAAAACAAACAGCGGCATATCGTTCAGCGTAACCCCCTCCACGACAATATTAAGATCTTCCCTCCTTCCCACATACACTTCAGTTTTCACAGCAGAAATAATTGGGATAGCGGAAACCCTGAACATAGCAAAACCAAGACGAGGATTCTTTACCATTTGCTGCGACTCCCTTTTAGCTATTGGTGCCATATCTAACACAATTAACAATAATTATTATTTAAACATCATTAGGAATACCCTCATAGAATTCTATCCGAGACTCACACTCATTTCGATACCTGAACACGTACAAATACCTGGAAATGAATTTGCGGACCAAGCCGCAAAAGAAGCTACTTCCCTTCCCTTAACAGTTACCCCTAACTACAATCACGACAATATTAAAAATTTTGCAATACACACAGATCACTTTCGCACGGTACATCAATATGGTACAAAACCATAAGCGCAGAACATCCATGTATCGAAACATACCTCAATTTTAATCACAAAGATGACCTACATAGACTTGAACTAATAAAATTCATTCGTCTCAGATTGGGGCATACTAAATTAACCCTCCAGCACTTGCTCGACAAAAACCTCCCCCAAACCTGCTCCTATTGCAATCGCAACACCTTAATCAATGTCGACCATATCTATCCTAAAAGATTGCATGAAATTTCAAAATTTGCGTGCAAACAATAACCCACTTCCTGAAATCATCCCGACTTTATTTTAAAATTTAGAAAAGCTCCACTCCAATATGTTATATTCTAAAAGTATAAAATCCTAAATATAAAAAAAAAAAAATTGATAAATACCAAGATGTAGTGTATACTTAACTTTAAGTCAATTGTCAGCTGATGGCCTGCGTTGCTATTGCTATTTTGTTAGCATATAATTTTAACTATAAGTCAACGGTATAAATAAATAAATAAATAATAAAATACGTACGAATCACTACATTTCTAGGAAGCTTTTAACAACTGTTATTTTGTTGTACTTTAGGTATTAATATATTTTATTTATTCCGAGTAATTTGTATGCATCTAAGTAATCTAATAAACCATTACCAAATAAAATGTAATATTCTAAAACAACAGCACTACTGCATACATATGTTAGTAGTTATTTCCCAAACAGCCGTTATAATATTCATGTGAAAGTTAAGGCAACAAGTGAAGTTACCTGAAATACATACGTCCCCCAACATTTCTAACAGGACTATTATTTCTCTTTCACCAATTATAGAGTTGCTTTCAAATTCGCACTCGAATACTGTAATGGTACGCATTTATTACATTACTTATTATCTGCTTAGCAACAATATTAATTAATAGATGGCACACGCTTTGTAATAGCCCTTGGCTTTTCCGCCCGAATGCAGGTCATCAACGCAAGGCACCACCCACTTCGCTATAAGTTACTGTAACATCAATACCCGGCACGCCAAAGCAACAACAAACCTAAAATATCTTAGCAACAATATTAATAGATGGCCGCAAGGAAAACCGCTGCTCATCCCAACGCACCCACTCATGCCGTCAGAGGTTTGGTAAAGCAACATCGTTGAATAGTCAGTCGTTGAGTAATTTAAGGATACATACATATTTCAGATACCCTAAATAACTGTTATCTTTTTTTTTTTGAGGCAGAAAAAGTTGGCTGTAGGTCAATAAATAAATGTTTGTATTGCTTTATAATAGTTATTAACAACATTTTTTTTTCGTTAGTCATAACTTTTATTTTCAATTTTTTTATTTTTACGTTGCCTGGTAAGAGTTATTTCCAATTTTTTTTTTCGTTGGTCTTAACTTTTGTTTTCGAATTTTTTGTTAACGTTGCCTGGTAAGGCTTACTGCCAAGACAAACTTGTTTACGTTGATCATATAGCCTCAATTGCAGATAGCCTAATTCGCATATAAATGAAAATTGATACGCATGTTAGGAGCACCATTATAAATGAAATTTGAAACGTCTCCATCCTACATGTGCAAAAAATGTATGTATGCGAGGTTAAAAGCCACATTTATGATTTTTTTGTATTTTGCTGCTAAACGATAAGTTTTATCAAAAAATATATCACATAAACATTAGGGAACGTGAAATTTTCCATGAATGTTGTTTTTGTACTTCTATTCTAAAGATTTTCCATTTCTGAGATTCAGGATTCTGGGTTTTAAAACCATTAACAACGAACGTACATTTCAAAGTAGTCTCTTTTCCTTTCGTTCCCTTTGGCAATAATTCTTAGCTCGTTAAAACCGGTTAGACAGAATTAGATTCTTATAACAGCCAAACCAGGTCAAATTCGATTAAGTGTGTATTAAAATAACAAATAATAAATTACAGGTTCCAAAAGATTGCTTCTGTTGTACGCATTGAAAAATATTTATTTACAAAATTATTGTGTATTGAGTTTGACAAATAATATTTTCGCCACTACGTCATCCGCCAAGTTGTACCTTTTATCGGATAATAAAAGCCGCAGTGCAGAAAATGCTCTCTCTACAGAAACCTGTGTAGCCGCCACAGCATGGACAATGTGAGCCATTTTACGTAAAAATGGAAAAGTGTACTTCTTTTCTTTCCAATATTGCAATAAATCCGCATCTACGTTGTTGGTTAGACAACGTAACATCAAATAACTCAGGTATGCTGATAAGATAGACTTCAATTCCCAAACAGTGTGAATAGACATCCAAATAATTCTAGCTTAAAAAAAAGCATCTTTTTATATTTTACTTACACCAAGAGAAAAAATTATCCTTCGAGAAACCAACTATGTAGATACATAGCAACGTAAAAAAACTAAATTTGAAAATAATAGTTACCCGCAACGAAAATAAAACTTGGATTGGGAATAACTCTTAAAAGGCAACGTAAAAGCAAAAAAATCGGATATAAAAGTTATGAGCAACGAAAAAAAAATTGCGTTACCGACAACACTTACGAGGCAACGGAAAAAAATTAAAGTTCAAAATAAAAGTTATGAGCAATGGAAAATATTTTGCCTTGAGAATAACTCTTAACAGGCAATGCAAAATCAAAAAAGTCAAAGATAGAAATTATGAGCGAAGAAAAAAGTATTATATTATGAATAACACTTATGGGGAAGCAAACATTTTTTTAGTTAAAAAATAACTGTTAAGAAAAACGGCAAAATCTTTATTCCTCAATTTTAAAGTTATGGACCAACTTTTTACGATATTCTTCATAACAGTTAGGTCTCTTGGATAATTATAAAACAAACATTTACTTGCAAATTTCAACAATAATTTTTTGTTACGATTATATTTTTCCATTCAATTACATTGCGGCACAAAATTTTGCGGTCGAAGATTTTTAAGTCGATTTAGGGTAATTTGGGGGCGCTGATTACGAACATACTATCAGTTTTGTCGAATTGGCTCTAGTTTTTCAGATAAAGACTTTTAAATATTTCACGAGAAAACCTTAATTAAAAATACCAATATGGATTTAAATTATATTTTTATTGCGCGCCTGTATAAAAATCATACAAAAATAAAAAAATATATTCTATTCATTAATTGATTTTAAAAAAATTACAAAAAACTTTTTCTGTAGAACCTCCTATGATGTCGTTGCTCACGACAATCTCGTATTAAGTTCCAGCAGTAGTCTGCCATCATGTGGTCGTCCCATCGACCTAGGTATCTTTCTTCCATTATTTTTATGTCCTAGTGAAACCGTTCACCTCGCTCCTCACTGTAATCGCCTAGATTGTCCGGGAATTTGTCCAAATGACTATGTAAATAATGTAATTTAATGCTCATTTTAGCTCCTAATTTGCGAAAATTGAGAAGCATATCAGCAACTAGTTTTGTATAGTCTGGTTATTTATGATTTCCCAAAATATTTTTGACTACATTAAAAAAGCTTAGCCAGGCTTCAGACTCAATTTATGACATATGGTTTAAGAATTCAGTGTCTTTTAGAAGGGTACGAATTTGAGGACCATCGAAGACTCCTGCTTTTAATTTTTCCATACTAAGGACTGGAAATTTTTTGCACACATCACCTGTCTTATCAAGGGCTTTGATGAACTGTTTCATTAGCCCAAGCTTGATGTGAAGTGGTGGAAGAATGATTTTTTCTCGCCTTATTAGTTGGTATTTTCATATTTTCTCTCACCGGCCAGTCCTTTCTAATCCAATGTTCATTTCTTGCACGACTGTCCCATAAACATATAAAACAGGGGTAGTTAGTATACCCACTTTGTTGGCCCAATAAAAAGTTCACCATCTTCAAGTCCACGCATACTGACCACTTATGTTGTGCATACAAAATCTTTGCAAAAAAACAATTTTACCATTTTCGTATTCTTCTGTTAGTTTGGTACTATGACCGATTGGAATCGAAGCAAGTTTTTTTCCATTGTGTAGCAACACACATTTCAGACTTCTTTTTGAGCTATCTATCAAAACTTATTGAGGAATAATTAAATTAATACAACTGGAACTGGGTCATATAATTTTTTTCCATTAATTTCTTAAGTTTCGTTTATCGCAAGAACTAGAGCCAATCCAAAAAAAGTAAAAACACAGTTCGTAAGCCTGCTGCCAATGTTAGTAAAAACTATTAGCAAAATCATGACCGCAGGTTTTTTTTAAATTTTTACTACGCAGTGTTATTAAATATTGGATAATTATTGACGTTTGTATTTTTCAAGTGACGTGCAAGGTTGCATTTGAAAAAAAAGTGGAAGCAGTTAATGTAGATAGATGTAGTAAAATGGGTTTTATATTAATGTATTTGTAAAAATTGGCATCTGCTCCCGTTCCTGAGACGAATGAGCGCAATGGCTCTGGTGATGCGACCAAGGGTGACAATTTAACTTATCCACTTGCACAACAAAATCCAGGAGCTTCATATTTGAATTGCAGTGCTTTATAATGCAAGCACACAATTCAGAATATATCGAAAAGAAAATTATAACAAATACAACTTATCTGCAGCAGCCAAGGCTTCACTTTAAAACGATTGGTGACGAGGCACAAACGTCAACTGATTAGCCTTCATAGATAAAATATGAATAAGATTATTATATATCTTTTAAAATCGCCGTAGCTCAAAGGAAAAAACACCCTTTGCCTGCACCTGCCGAGGTACTTAAAAATTCATTATTATAAACTATCTCAGCTTATCGGTCAAATCTACACAACTTTTGCTTCGAATATCAAATAATATACGCGAAAAGGTAAAGGCGAAAATATTTAGAATAAAAAAAAAAACAAAAAACATTAAATAGATTCATTTACGAACCAAATTGTCCAACAAATATTATTTTTGGGAATATTTCGACTCAACACCATCTCTCGAGTTAATTTTTTAATCAAAATACCTCTTATGCATTTATTAATCTCCTTTTCAAATATGAACCTAGTCGGTCCATAAAAAAATTTTGTTGACTTCAGCCCCACCTACCGAATCAACTTTCCCAAAAATGTTTTCTTTGCACAGCCAACCTACATCCTGAATATGAACTTGAACATTTCAGAAATACGATTTTTGCGGACTACGGCGCACCTACCGCGCCTATTTTTCGCAAACTTTTTTTGTTTATATAGCCAACCTACATACTGAATATGAACCGAATCGAGCCATAAATACATTTTTAAATATATCTCGACTCCAGCGCCACCTACCGCACAGTAAATAAAAACAGCCCAAAATGATCCAATTTCTTACCAGTGTTTTGAAGTTTGATTGCATACAACAAGTACAATTTATTTTTATTGCCCCGGGTGGGTACTTATCAAACAGAATGCAGCTTACACTTTCACCATTCTTTGAACTAAAACTAGAAATTTAGATTAAGTTCAATTCAAATTCCGAATCGCATTAATTTTGTTATAACTCAATGATAACAAGAACACTTTCGAGATAAACTTTGTAAATTTTGGTAAAAATTCATAATATCCAAGACAACAAATGATGGACAAAGAATGAATAGAAAACAATACAGAAAACGACAATTGTTACGTTCATATGAGCAAATCATTTGTACATATTAAAAACAAAATACTTTTGTGTACAGAAAAAATGCTATTGAAAGAAAGTAATGTGACAAAAAAATAAACAAAAGTCAGTGGACCGGCAAGGAAGTTTCTATTTGACAAATATTTAATTAACCCAAGCACTCTCAATTTCGATTTCCGTAGCTGTTTTTTTTTTTTTTTTGAATGTGCCACTTGGTGCATTTTTTCCATAAATGTTAGATATTGTTTATGTTGTGCTATATATGTACATACATATGTGGTTGTAGTTGCTGCTGCCTCGGCTGTTTGCATATCCAAATGTACGTGTACGTATTAGGGAGATCCAAAACTGCTTTGTTGGCTTTTCGGTAGTTAGCAAAACCGGATGCCTAGAATTCTATAATATTTTGAATTCTATACAGTCACATTAGAGATTGACGAAAGTTTAACTTAATAACATGCCGTATTTTTTCTCTACTTGAAGAAAGCTTAATAAAAAATTTAAAATGTTAATTTTTTGTTATTGTCTTACAAGCCTATTTACAAAAATCGTTTTACAAATTGTAAACGAAAGCATAGAATAAACCAACTATCAATTTTTTATTATACAAGAGTATGTGCTAGGGTAGCCCAAAAAGGTTAAAGAAAGAATTTCTCGTAGAAATCGTATGAAATGATTGAAACTCAATACTTTGATGATAATTCAATGCAAATCTTTGTTTGCATACAACGACTTACAACATTTTTGGGCGATCTAAATTACTTGCGTTTGATTATTTGCCACTTATCTCAGTTAACAGCCCCGCTTTATGAAATGCTTAAAAATAATTCATTTTTTTAATATTTAATTTTAACAGAACTTCTACGTCAGGACAGATTTTGTTTACAAAAACCGTGTATGTATGTATACTCGCAATTATGTGTAGTCTTTCCAATGTGTTTAACAATTTTAGTGTGTATTATTTCCAACATGTATACCAAAGTCTTTCCTCTCATTTATCTCCACCGGTAAATCTGGTATAACGTCACAGCCAAGTTACTCTCCGAATTTCAGATCAATCACCGTAATCCTGTATTCTACCATTCTTGGTATGCCTCATATCGAGAATTCATTTTGTTCGTGCATATTTTGCATGTGCCAAATACTTACTGACGCTCCAACTTTTTGCTTGGTTACAAATAACATAACAGCTGATACAGGGTTGCAAAGAGCATATCATGCAATCAAACACATCGGGTTCAAAGTAGCAAGAGCGTGAAAAGATTTAAACACATGAAACAACAACACAGTTATCCAATCATGCTATTTATGCTAGATATGCACCATGCTAGACAGTAAGTGACAGATCGAGAATAACCCTAATGTAACTACTCACCAATTAAAAAACAATTTCTACCTATTATGTTCGCTGACAAAACATTTAGATTTTACACGTTTGGAAGTTAAATAAAAATAAAAATTGTGCAAATACTGTAAGCCACCTCAAAAGTAAAGAAAAAAAATATGACAAAATCTGACAATAGATACGACAAAAGCCGAGGTAAATTAATGTTAAACGAAGAAGGTACAATCAGAGAGCTTGCTAGATGAATTCGTACATTTCAATCTGAACATTTTTTATATATAAATATATACATTAATTTTTTACATTTCATGGTCCAAGTTATTTTTTTTAAATAGTTTTTTCCAAGTAAACGTATTATTCTTTCTTCAATTTTTTTTTTTTTGCTTCTGTTAGTTAAAAAGTTAGTTAGGATGCTCTTGACAGAGGTCTATACTGCCATTTTTGTTGGCGATAAACATCGCGTAGAGTTATCGCCTGCCATTAGTAGGATCCAAAAAAAACCCCTGTATTTTATTTTGGCGTAAGAAATTTTAAGAAACATTACATACAAAATCTCAAAATTCTGAACTCAACGCTTGTGTATTGAAAGTAATTTGATGCCGCTTGCCTTTCGTCGCTAAAGTTGTAATCGTCTCTCATGTATCGCATAAAACAATTGGTTCGCATAAAAGTTGTAAATTATGAAGTCCTCTACACCTTTCCGATTTATGAGTCGACTGTTATTTATAGAGCTTGAGGCCAGATTTTTACTAGGGAATAGTATGAGAACACAACAGTTTTTCAAAGTGGTAGTAGTGATACGAGTAGCTGCCATTTCGGAGATCACCACATCACCTCATCAGACTTCTTTCTCTCTAGATTTTTATTTTCAACATGGATGCGGGACACACGAAATGGAACAAGATATCTTTAACAGTTCAGAGATAACAAAATCCATTCCAATAGTTATTTTTGTTCGACCGTTACGAAATTTTAATACCTATGCGTTGGTGGAAAAATGCCAAACTAAAAGAATTTCACAATCATCGTAATACATATTTGTATGCATAGGTGTGAGTGTGTGTTTCTGGCTTGTCTGCAAAGTTTAATATATGTAAAAGTTGTCAACTAAAGTAAAGTGTGGTTTTTATTGGATACACACGCTTCTAGACGGAACATTGGTAATTTTATTGCTTAGTTTGGTTACGTAATGTGGGGCATCTCTGTTCAACGAGAGCGAGTAATAATTCTTAAAATGTCAAATGCAGAATGTGTCAAAAGCATTGAATGCCGTTTGTTAAAGTATTTTTTCAAACGTGAGCACAACTGGATTCATATAATCTAACGATTGCCAGAAGTCTATACATACATAACATACATACATACATACATATACAACATAAAAGCTAAGGTGAATAAAATATATGAAGATAAATATAAATAATTTTCAAATATACTTTGCCTCAAATGATTCAACCCACAATGCACATTTTTCTTTTCAATCAATTTGACTGGCTGAGTAAAGTTCTTATTTGAAAACGTAATCAAAAAATAATTTTGGCTACAATCATTTGGGATTCCGAAATAATTTTAGTGGTAGATTTAAAGATCGCAACGAGTGATTGTAATGCCTCTTTACTAAATCAATTGGTTGATGATATTAAAGAAAAAAGTGGAGCAAAATTGTGGCGCGGAGTGGTGTTGTATCTTGACCACGCGCCGGCCCACACATCAGATGTAACCAACTCTGTCATTAAGGAACGAGCTTTCTCTTATGTATATTTTGGATTTGTTATATGCATATATGTATACTAAAATTTTTGAACGAAATCGGATAATAACCACGCCCACATAACGGTGTTTTGTGACAATCCAAACAATACGATATTTCAGTACATATTAACCCTTTACGCTTAACGTTCGCCCGCCGCCTGCAAAGCCCAACCATTAGTCGATTCGACGAAATCAACTTTATATTTAGCACACATTGTAGTGTTACTTTTCGCACATAATTCCTTTGCCGCAAGACCGCAAGGATTTCGATTTTTACTATTTGGTGAATATGGTGGTTCAAAGTCAATGCTGAAAGATGGCTGGACTTAACCTTCACCTTCATCATTCTTTGAAGCTTCTACATCTTCGATTTTGTAACTGAAGTGCATCGGCATGGTAGAAATTTCCAGTCGAATTTTCATTCATAGTTCTACGAGTCGAGAAGGCATCTGCTTCCAACAGAATATTTTTCCCATGCACTGACATATTCCGCGTCATGCATTTATCAGAAAGCAATCTTCTTAAAAACTGTAGGAAAGAAAAAAAACTATATTGCAAAAATTCTAACACTAAGCATAACCGTTTGTCGAAACGAGCAGCAATAACGGGCACGTTTGTCTTCCGAAAGAGCTCAGTGAATCCGAAAGTTAGTTGTCTGGGGTTAAAGGCAACTTGCTCCAATTTGCCACACAAATTTGGGTTAGAGAAGGGAATACGTAGGTAATTTTTTTAGGAAAATACGCATGACACCGTCCTCTTTAGAGCAAATAACGGTTGTTTACAAACAATCAAATTATTGAATATCTTACTTAATTTTGTAGCGATTCTTTCAAGAAGACTAGGATCAAAATTTGCGAAATGAATGATTTTGTTTTACAAAAAAGTGTGCTGATAATCGCTTAGAATATGTTTTTAAGAAATTGACATTGGTTTAAAATGTTTTAAACCTTATTGAAATACGATAAAGAAATTTTTTCAATTTAATACTCCAAAAGTGTTTTGAAAAACACGAATTTCCAAAAAAAAACTTTGTTCAAATCGCTCCATTTTCCGTATAGTTATGAGCAATTAAAAAAATGAATGTGGTTTAGCATAAAAAATTATGAAAAAAATCGGAGATGCAAAAGCCGACCTGTCGCAGAATGCCCCATATACAAGATATGTATAATTAATTAATCAGGTGCTGGCTCTGTTGATAGCGATGATTCTCGGGTGAGATTTTTGCATAAATTTTGCATTAGATTATTCCTTACGGCTAACTAACTTTCTTTTGCGAAAAATGTAGTATACGCTTGTCGAAACCAAAAATATCAGCAATATCAATTGAAATACGTAAGTATTGAATAAACAGAATAGTTCGGATACAGTAACGGTTATAATTTTTATGAAAAAAAAACATTTTTGAATCGCTATTTGAAGATTTTTATTTTTTCGATCAATTATCATCATTCTCTGATGTTTACTTTTTCAAACAAGATTGTTTGTTATTTTTTATTTTTCATTTTTCCTATCAACTTTTTAATTTTTACTTTTCCCTATCAAAAGTAAGGGTTATTATTGGACTTTTATATTTCCGATCTTATTTGATCGCTATTTTGTGATATTTTTTTCGATCACGGAACGTAATACAAGAATAACGACTATTATTGATCGAAAAAATAAAAGTCACAAAAAACATCGATCAAATATAGTCGGGAATATTGAAAACACAAGAGCAACGATTTTATTTTTATCGAAAAACTAAACATTAAAAGTTAACGAATAAAATTGATCGCAAAAATTAAATTCAAAGGATAACGATTATTTTTTGTATCGCAAAAATAACAATCACGACATAACGATTACGCCATGATTGAAAACGAAAAATCTTCCAAAATAAAAAAGGTCAGATTTATATAGTAAATGACATAAAGGTTAGATCATTATATTCCAGTTTTATTTTGAGCGAATGTTTGACAATAACTTTGTGTATTCTATCTGTTACTAAAATGAAAATACTGAATTTCAAACGGAATTTCTGAACTTGAATTGTAAGTTTCTGAATTTAAATTGTAATTTTTTTTTAATTTAAAGTGGAAATTCTGAATTTGAATGGTAACTTTCTAAACTTTCTAAACTGAAAAAAAGTAGTAGTCATAGACAAAATATTTAAAACCGAAAAAAATTTTTGGAAATCAAGAACATCAATCCATTTCGATTCCAAAAAGTTGTATCGTAGTCGAAATACAGAAGAGGCCTGATATGAATATATTTGAAAATGCTCCCTCTATCTGTGCCTCGCACACTAAATCTCTTTTATTCTCAATTTTTTAAGAAGTTGCAATTCTATCACATGTATGGTGATATACGAGACTTTTTTTTTAACTTAATCCATGGAATATAAATGAAAACATTTTATGCAGAACAATTTCTTTGGGGCTCTCTCTCAATCTTTTTTTCCTTAAGAAAGAAACGCGAAAAAAGTTCAAACAAAAACTTACAAAGAATACGAGGCAAAGTTTTCCACCAAAGGTTTTTATTTTACAATATCTCAAGACTGTTAAGATAGCATAAGTAGTATCTACAAATACGTATAACAAAATGTGATACTTGGTTTAAAATTAATAAAAACGATAATACATCGGTTTATGCGTTAATAAATACCACGAATGGGATGACGCTGAAAACATAAAACAGTTATTACTCGTTCGCATACGACATTTTCACATACATTTTCTTCAAGCCAAACCTGCCATGTTTTGTTATCTAGTTAAAAGTTAGAGTTTAATACATGTGTATCATTCCACTCCATCCTATTCTATTTATAAATATATAATTAAATTCTATGGCTCAGTGACTGTATTTATTTTGATGTGCTAATAATGATTTTCCTATTTTCATGGCATCTCGTATATAGCGTAATAATTCCGAAAATTCAAATCACGCATTATTATTAAGTATGTGCAAACTATATTACGCGGCGCAAATGATGTCAGCACTTCTATAGCAAACATAAATAATCGTTAAATTTTTTATGAAGTCTTAATAAAAATCATTGTTAATAGCAAAAGCAAAAATTTCTCATATGACTACAAGTTGACAGCAGAAACGCTAAGTGCATACATTCAGCACAATAAGTATACTCGTAATAGGATTTATCAGGATTACAAGCATAAATTATTTCGGACATACATAGAAGTGCAGGCAAATGTATGTTTGTATATAGACACTTGTAATAAGTATTAATGTGCATAACAGTTACAGTTAATGTTGTGTGTCCTGTGTGTGTTTATGATAACGAAAGGAATATGTTCTGCGCCTATAGATATGCTATCGCTGTTCTCTTTCATAATATGTAATAAACCTCAGTGCATCTATTATAGTTATATTGCATTTAACTTTTATTGTTCACTATTGTTCACTGTATTTAGATACACGGTTAGAAATTAGAGTCTACTTAAATTTAAAATTTTGTAGAACTTTACATTGGAACCAAAACCAACCAAATTTTAGCACTTAAAGCCTGGGAAGGATGAAGGAAATAAGGGATAGGGAGAAAAAGGTGGGAAGCAATTACTCTCGACAAGTTTTCCAGACTCTTTTATGAATTTGAGAATCGTGCCGAGTGATAAAGACTGGACGTTTTCGTTTCTCAATACATCTGACCCAAAATATACTGCATCTCAGCTTAGAGGAAATGCTCTGTGCTATCTTCATCCTCCAGGCTAGATGTGCTCATCGGTTTATCGATAATGGTAATGGTGACCATGTGCTGTCCCCATGGATCGTGTCCTGTAATCATGGCAACTACGGCTCGTTGCTCCTTCCTCCTCTGTGTAAGAAGGAATTTCGCATCCACCCAGTCCGGTCTTTTCAGGAAGCCTTGGTTTTTTCAGGTACACCAAAGGTTCTCGTGCGTCTTATGTATGGCATCTGTGATGCACCTGATTTTCCCTGCTTTGTTTGGCCCTATAAATGGATGCGGTCGAATGGTTCAAGCTTATTCCATTTTCCAACAGAGTTCAGATTCAACTTAATTTCTTGAAAATTTTTTTAAGAAGTGCGAGCAGTCTCCAAGACCTTTACTGCAGCTTGGCTGTTACTGCAGACTTTGATGTGGTATCCACGTCACCTTTCGCCAATTATCCAGACCGCTACCTTAACCATAGCTAGTATCTCCGATTAGAAAACCGTTATCAATGTACCTAAAGCCGAAAAGGTTCTGAAATCGCCGTCCAAGTGCCAACCAGCTCCAGTCCCAATTTCTGTTTTGGCGCCGTCTGTGTAAAAAGGTTTCGCAGAGTCTCCCAAGGCAGAACATGGATATCTCTATTATTCTCTTGTAGGAAAGCTTACGATACACTTTCTACCAAATGAGACTTTCGGTTTCTCGGCCAAAAATAATGGGTATTGTACTGACTACCTTCCAAACAACTTTCTGTGTCCGGAGTTCCCACCGTCGCACCACAATGCAAAAGAATGTAGTTAACACATGGTTTTCATTGCCTCCTCTAGGATCGTTAATTCAAAGGATAGCAAGTCCAACAAGATATTTTCTATACGCACGCACCCATGCAGCCTGTTTAATGTAGAAACTGTGGATATAACCATAGCTCTTGGCCACCAAACTACAATAGAATACCTGATGATTGCTCTGACTAGGGCTGTGTAAAGCCAAAGTACCACGGCTGGTATCAGACCCCAAGTCCTACTAAAGATTGTCCGACACTCTCCAAAAACTTTTAATGCTATATTTACCTTCTCATCGAGCTTTCCAAGAAATTTTCACTTCCTCGGAGAGCCTTATGGTTACGCCCCTAAGCACCGGAATACCGAGACCTTCCAATTGTCTTTCCCTCGTAAACAATGCTAGGGTTGTTTGCCTGGGGTTGACAGAAAGACCCTGAGGAGTTCACCATGCGTTAATCTTATCAAGGGCTCTCTGTATGTTGTCACTGACCTACCGCGTAAAGCTTAAATGAGAAAGTTGGGACACTTTTTTTGTAACCTGTTTAGTTTAGAACTGAAAACAGCAAATTTTAATTTTGATACATTTCATAATGTTCATTCATCCCATGCAGTTGGCATTCGTAGTGAAGATCTGGTTTATTTTTCAACGAAATTTTTTTCCAGATTCCTCATCCGAGATCGTCTAAAAATCTTTCCAAAGCTATTATACTGGTCGTGCATTCACTTAGTTATAATTACCCGCTGCGTTATCAACAAATCTATTGTTAAATTTTCTCCTGAGCAGCTTAATGGTCTAGAGCACTTTTTTCAATATAACGTAAAAATTCTACCATTTTTATTAGCAGTAGCATAAGTAAAACTAGTTGTAGCAGTTAACTTTACCATTAGAAAAAATAGTAGTAGAAATTAGTAGTAGAATTAGTAAAAATAGTAGTAGTAACTAGTATGCGGATTAGTGAAAATATAAGTAATAGGTAAAAATAGTGGAAATAATTAGTAGCAGCATAAGTAAAAACAGTAGTAGAACATAGTAAAAATAGTAGTAGAATTAGTAAAAATAGTAGTAGTAACTAGTATGCGGATTAGCGAAAATAGTAGTAGAAATAAGTAAAAATAGCAGTAGTGATTAATAGTAGTGGTAGTGGTCAGAAGTAGCATTAGTAAAAAGTAGTAGAAATTAGTAAAAATTGTAGTAGAATTAATAAAAATAGTAGTAGGAACTAGTAGTAGCATAAAAAAATAGTAGTAAAAATTAGTAAAAATAGTAGTAGTAATTAATAGTAGAATTAATAAAAATAGTAGTAGGAACTAGTAGTAGCTTAAATAAAAATAGTAGTAAAAATTAGTAAAAATAGTAGTAGTAATTAGTAGTAGAATTAATCAAAAAAGTAGCAGAAACTAGTAGTAGCATAAATAAAAATAGTAGTAGAAATTAGTAAAAATCGTAGTATCTAGAAATATTTTTTATTTTTATTTTTTATTTTATAAAAGTTTACATAACAATACAATTCCTATATAAACTTACAAAGAAACGCAGCGCTAGCATCGGAGGCTTTCGGCTGGCTTGTGGCTTAGATACGGGTTAGATACGTCGGAGGAGGTCGGAGTTTTTGAGATACTTGTATATCTTTGTTATGTTATCGTTTGTGGGATCTTTCAACAGCTGGATAGGGTCAATATTATTAAAGATGTGTTGTCTCTGGGTTCGGAGTGCGGAGCAGGATGACAGTAGGTGGTTTACGTTGAGAGAAATGTTGCAAAACGGGCATCGACTAGGTTCAGCGCCTTGAAGGAGATGGGAGTGCGTGACAATTGTATGGCCGAGACGAAGACGTGTGTATGGCGTAACATAGTTCGTCGGTATAGTGGGGGTATATATAGGTTTAGCACGACTTTGGTTTATTAAGGAGTAATGGTGGATATATTCACTCCAGTCCGATTGTAGTTTGGTTTGCCTTTTTTGCTTTATAAGCCGATAAATGTCATTTTTAAAGATAACGCTGGATGTCATAGTAGGTATAGCGGCCATTTCTTTAGCCATTTTGTCGGCGTTCATGTTACCTTGTATTTTTGAGTGTCCAGGAGTCCACATTATTTTAATTTTTTGAGGATACGCAATGAGTATGTCCCGGATGCTGTCGATAATATAATTTGTGTGGCTACTTTCCCTTATAGCTGTGATGCAGGACATACTGTCTGAGCAAATTACAAATTTGCCTTTGGTTTTCATAGAGTAAAGGATAGCATTGTGAATTGCTATTGTTTCTGCGGTGAAAATTGAGCAGACAGAGAATAGAAGACCTTGAGAGAGTATTTCCCCTTGCTCTGTTACAACGGCATAAGAAGTTTGAGCTGACTTTGAACCATCGGTGAAAATCATTTGCCAGCCACTAGATTTGTACGCTTCGGTCACTGCTAGGTAATTTGATAAGTAGACATCACTAGGAGTATTCGCTTTTTTCAGGAGAACTAGTTCATTGATGAAAGATGTCTCTTTGAGTAACCACGGTGGGTGTAGTATTTTACGCCTGTGACACTTTTGCATTGGCAGGTAATTCTTCTTTGCAAATTGAATGCTTAAGTGAATGGTTGATGGAACCTTAGGTTGACGTTTTCGTGAGAGCACCAGCTGCACATCCTTATGCAGAATGGGATTCGAGGATAACAAGATTTTGGCGTAGATTTTTAGCACACTATCTTCAGCTTCATCAATTATGGAAATTAACCCAGACTCAGCATACAAATTTCGGAGGGGGGTTGTTGGAAATGCACGTAGTGATCTTCGTATAGCTATGTGATAAGGAGTTGCTACTATCTTCAATTTACTTTTAGCATGATGTCCGAAGATTTCAATTCCGTATCTTATTTTCGATAATATAAGGGCCTTTGTTATGTTGATCAGCAATGCCGAGCCGATAAGTGAGCGCTTAGCCGAAAGATATTTAACAATGCGTAGTTTTGAGCTTATACTATCTTTTATGTACTGACAGTGTTGAGTAAAAGAATATTTTGAGTCTAGTATTATGCCTAAAAACTTAAAACTATTTGTACAGGGTATTGTTACATTTGAAAAAGTTAATGGTGGTATATTACAGTTTCGCTTCCTACATATATGCAGTAGTTTCGACTTGCCAGGGGATATTGAAGCGCCTGAAGTTTGGGACCAGGTGGAAATACGGGAAAGGATTTCTGTGAAAGTTCTAAAGACAGTTGTTTGATCGGTATTTTTAGAGTATACAAGCACATCATCTGCATACAGTTGGTGGTCAATAGTCCTGAATTCGGATAGAAGTAAATTTAATTCATCAAACGCTATAATGAAAAGGATTACTGATAGGGGAGATCCCTGAGGAGTTCCATTTTCAAGGGGGAGGATGGAGGAACGGGAGGAGGAGATAAGAACACTTATTTTTCGATTACATAAAAAGGATTTTACGAAATTGAAAATTTTAGTGCCAACCTTCCATTTGTTGAGTTGTCGTAGTACAATGTGGATACCTATACGGTCGAAGGCTTTTAGGAAGTCGAGGGACATAAGGGAAACGTGGTTTTTGTTGGACAAAGCGTTAGAAATATATTGATCAAGGTGCAACAAGGAATCGATAGTGCCTTGCCCCTTTTTAAAAGCGATTTGACTATTATGGATAAGGTCGTTTCTATAGGCATACCAGGAGAGTCTGACAGCAAATTTTTTTTCTAACAATTTGCCCAAACAAGAGAGAAGGGAAATAGGACGATAGCTACAAACATCAAGAGGGGATTTGTCAGGTTTAAGGATGGGGACTATCATACTTGTTTTCCAAGCTTGGGGATAAATACTGGTAGTGAAAATATTATTATATAGTTTGAGGAGACGGGAGAGTAACGGGAAAGGAAGGTTTTTGATCATAGGGTATGAAATTCTATCGCAGCCGGGTGTTTTACCTTTGACCTTAGAAAGTGCGGATACTAACTCTGGGTAAGTAATGTCCATTTCTAGATATTTGGCAGAGGGCGAGAGACTGCTAGGTGGGGATCGATCAGTGAGCGCTTGATTTTTACTAGAAATAAATTCAGTGGAAAAATTGCCGTCGGAGGACGAAGAAGAGAAATAGGTGGCAAATTCTTGGGCTATATCCTGAGGATATAGAAGAGTGCCACTTGGAGAATTTAGAGCGGAGATAGGAGTGTAATGAGTCGTTCCTGTTAGTCTTTTAATATCTGCCCAGATTCTTTTTGCACAAGAGCTAGAGTTAATGTTGCTGGTCAACTTTTCAAAGCAGGCGGCTTTCGAAATCTTGGCTTTACGCCGAAAAACAGCGTTCGCTTTTTTATATACAATCAGATTTGCAGATGATCGCGATCGCCTATATTCATACCATGCGCTTTGTTTAGCTTGTCTCAATGTTGCAAGTTCAACGTTCCACCATAATGGAGCTGGCTTGAAGATTTTGCCACTTGTTTGTGGAATGGATAGGTTAGCTGCACTCCGGATAATTTTTTGTATCTTTGATGTTTCTTGGTTGATGTTAGGGGAAACCGGAAATGAGTCACAACCATGTAAACATGCGTTTTGGAATTTCAACCAGTCGGCTGAATCAGTTTTATATTTCAGTTTTGGTCTAAAAAGGGTAGGTGGGCGGTTTAAAAGGAGTTTGGTGAGGATGGGGAAGTGGTCACTTCCATGAAGATCATCTAGTAATTGCCATGTACATTTTGTTGCTAGAGAAATAGAGCACAGAGTAAGGTCGATGTGTGTAAGGGTTTTGTGCGTGGAGAAGTGAGTAGGAGAGCCGTCGTTGAGTACATAGGTATTGGAGGTAAGTATGGAGTCTTCAACTATTTTGCCTCTAGAATTTGCCGCGCTTGATCCCCAGAGAGGACTCCACGCGTTGAAATCCCCTCCTAAAATTAAAGGGCTGTGAGCTGTGGGAAAAAGGTTATGAAAATCGACGGAAGTGAACGCTTGGTCAGGAGGGGAGTAGGCGCAAACTATGTTTATTTTATTTATTGCATGTATTTCCAGTACTAAAGCAGAGATACGAGACTGGGGAGGGAAGCATTTGTGTGGAACATTTTTCTTAACTAGTATAGCAATTCCTTGTTTGTTGGGGGTGATGTGGGGCAGATTATAAAAGTAACCCTTATATGCTAATGGTGTATTAGCGCTGGCATTATTGGCGAGATGCGTTTCATTTAGAAGGATTATTGATGGGTTATGTGCTTTAATCAGTATTTCAAGATCGATATAGTTGTTAAAATATCCGTTTATATTCCACTGTAGAATAGTAAGCATATGTACTTATGTAGGGAGAGAGCTGTGAATATGTTGTTGTTGCTTATATGAAAGATAAATTAGTTAAGAATTATTTATGTCCATCGTTGCAGGTAGTGTTGCTAGCGGAGGAAGGGACGCTGTATTCCCTTCGACAGCACCACTGGCTAGTGATTGGATGGGAGGCGAGATAGAGAGCGACGAAGATGAAGAAGTGCAGAAGCGAGAGAGTATTTCAGATAAGTTGTGTGAGTCGGAGAGATGAAGTTCATTATTAGATGATGTGAGAGGAGTATCAGTGATTGAGTTAAATGTTTGTGTGGAATTTATGTTCATTGGTTGTGGATAGGAAGCAGAGTTGGAAGAGCTAATGGGGTAATTATAAGTAGTGGGTTTCTCTGGGAAGTTAATTGCAGATGGAATATTATTAGTGGAAGGTGGTTGGGAGAGGGATTGGATAGAATTGGAATTTATTTTGTTTGTTTGACTAGTTGATGGAATGGTCGTTCCAGTATTTAAACTGGTTTTGCTAGTTTTGTCTGATAGTGGAGTTTTGTCATTGTTGGTGATTTCTGTAGATTTGACTACGTTGGCAAACGAGGACGGATTGAAGGGAGTGGGGATTTGATTTTTGTACTTTTTAATTGCTTCGTGCATACTACATTTCTCTAACGTTTTAATTTTGAGTATGTCTTTAGTTTGTACAAATTTTGGGCAAATATTTGAAGAGGCGGGGTGTTCACCAGAACAATTAGCGCACAATACTCTTGTGCATTCGGAAGGGGAGTGTGGAGGGAAGTTGCAAGTGGAGCACATTGGGAAGTTTTTGCAGTGTTTAGTTGTATGACCTAACTTTTGACAAGATTTACATCTCATGGGGTTTGGGATATACGGGCGGACAGAAAGTATTCTCCAGGCCACTTCAATTTTATCTGGAAGTTGGTATTTATCGAATGTCAACAGAATTGAGCCAGTAGGTTTAGATACACCGTCGCTAGTTTTACTAAATTTGTAAATTGCTGTCACACCATGCGGGCTTAAGCCTTCAATGATATCACTTTCTGCAACATGAGTAAGGAATGGCGCAAAGATGGTACCTTTTACACTGTTGAGGTTGTCGTGTAGCTTAGCGTTGATAGCACAGACTCCTGGTAGAGATTTGGAAAACAGGAACTTCTCTGCAACCTTTTTACTTTTAACAAGAAGTAGTAGACTCCCGTCGCGAAGTTCGGAGATTGTGTTCACATCCTTACTAATGGCGAGTATTCCTTTGTGTACGGCAAAACATGATAGGCTGGTTAGTGGTTTATTCTCGTCTGCTGCTTTGATTATAACGAATTTTGGGTCGTCTTTCTTTGTAACTGGTAGTTCCGGGTACAGATCCAAGGGCGAAGAGTCGGCTTTTTTCCGTTTTGGTCTGGATCTCGGAGAAAGCAGGGCAAACCTGTTGTCTCCGAGGCTGGTAGCCCCAGGAGGCATTATAATCACTTGCTGTTAGATGTCTCTGGTACTTAATAAAACTTTTGTTAGGTATATTAAGAAAACAAATTTCTCGTGGCTTGACACGAATAGCGCTGATATAGAGGAAAACTAATTGACACTCTCTGGTATTAGGCAACCGTTCACGCTGAGTGATAGTCGGAGACTGTATCTAGAAATAACAGTACCACCAGTTAAGATAATAGTAGAAATTAATAAAAATTGTAGTAGTGGTTGGAATTAGCGTTGGTGAAAATAGTAGCAGTAATAAGAAGTACCATTAGTAAAAATAGGAATAGTAAAAATATTAGACCTTGGCCACACGATGTAAAAAATCACTCTCATGCCGCTAAGGAATTTCAGCTTAATTTTAAAAATCAATGTGCCACTCCAGATATTAACCATATGTATGTATATTACAAACCCCGGAATAAACTTTTAACACCAATCGATTTTTGTGTAAGTTATAAAAAGTTATAAATTTGAATTGTCCGACACACCGTTTGGTATTTTGGCTCAAATTTCTAACATTGTGTCCATGTATGCCATACATACAACCTGCATTTATTATTTTACATATATCTCTTTGCCCTACAATGAGTTGAGGGCATAATAACACGGACCTCAGTAAACACGAAGGTGAGCTGACTCAGAATATTTCAATAAATAGCATGTCATAATTTAACATAAACTTTTGAGTTATTTTTTTTTAACGATATTAGAATTTATATGAAAAAACATCAAAGAATAAGAGTAATAATATTTTCGCAAAACATCCAAAATGAATTGTTATTTTTGAGTAACTCACAAAAACAAATAACAACAAAATCACAAGTAAGTATATTGACCAGTTTTTATACCAGAGCGCGCTTGTGCACAAAATATTATAAATTTATGTACTTAAGGTACATCGATATATCAAAATGTTTAGAAGGAGAAGATAAATCGATTTAGTAACTCATGTCAATTCCGCCGGCCAAGTGATAATTCGGGTAAGAATTAAGATATCTTAATGAAATTCGGTACCCTTATATCTGCCTATGCAAGGTAAGTTGATACAGGAAATTGGCAAAGTAAAATGCAAAATAAATTTTTCAATCAATATTTTAGTTAGTTCCAACAACAAATAATTGGCTTAATAATATATAAAATAATTTACACACAAAGCTAAAAAATTCATCTATAATTAAAGAGATCGACGTCTAAAAAAAACTTAATGGCGAAGGAGTGCGAGAGGGGACAAAATCGAAGAAATTAAATTTTCGCTAGAAAATCTTCTTACAATTGGTTTGAATTTTTTCTCAAATTTATTGAAAAGGAAAAGGATAGCTTCTTGTTTATTAATTTTTATGACATTTTCTACAAAAATATGCAACTGTAAGAAGAAATCTCTTCGTTTTTAAGTTAAAAATCATATGAAAGAAATTAATAAGGATATCTCTATTTTTGTTTTTAAAAAAGCCCTTTTTCATTAAAATTTTTCTTTTGATGTCTCAACATACATACATATCAACTTAGTGAATAATCCACTTTGTATTGCTTTTTTTTATTATGAATATTTTTCTTTGCATTTTTTTTAATTTTCAGTATGAGCCAAGGTGGTGTTATAAATACAACTAAAAAATTCCTATGTATTTTGTTTTTGTTTCTGCGTAAGCGTTGTCAAAATTTAAATACATTTTGTTGTTGCTTTTACGGCTTTTGAAAGCTCATACGCAAAAGCCAAAACAAAATACATGTAGGTAAATAAAAAAAATCAAATCAGCTGCTCTTATGCCATCACCTTCTATAAACTCGCCTTGGTATGAACACTTTTGATTTACTTATTTATTTTTCATGAAATTTGCAATGAATTATATTTAAAAAAAATATATAGATTTACTCGATAGTGACGATTTCTTTTCCTCTCAATGTCTCTCTTAAAAATTTCAGTTGTACAGTAAAATTCTGAACATGTTTCAAATTTCAAGAAATGGCATGTGCCATACTACAAATAATTTGGTGACACTTATCACAATTATTAGTAAAGCTTGTATTATTAAGTAATAAAAAATTTATAAAAACAGTATGATATTTGTTTTCAGAAAATAATCTACGTAAAAAAATTCAGGTGCCAATAATTTTAAATTGATAAGATCTTCGGCTTGTTAAAATTAAGACGAGATTCTTATGAAAACCTAGATTCGCGTCTTCGTTATATTGAAAAGGATTTCTTAATTTTACAAGTTATTTAATCGATTTTATTGAAACTTGTTTTCAAAAAATAATCTACTTAAAAAATATAGGTGCCCATAATTTTAAATTGATAAGATCTTCGGCTTATTAAAAGCAAGAGAAGATTCCAATGAAAACCAAAATGCCCTTCTAATTATATTGAAGAGATTTTCATCTGAAATTTACAGGTTATCTACTAGATTTTATTGAAAATATTAATTCTACGGATCACTGTCTTAATTACATTGAAAATTTGTGCATCTTAGTTTTACAAATTATCTTCTTGATTTTATTGAAAATACATACTGGAAAGAAATCACAGAGCAATCCGCTCAATTTTGTTCTGATTTATAGGGCGTTTTATTTGGTATTTTCGCTCTGTGCACTGACAATTTTGATTTTAAGAAAAACATGTGCTAGGTTTATAAAATAAGTACTTCGGTTTCGCACAAACTACGTGCACACTTCTGTACTTGTTATTTTTGTTTATCTCTTTGCGAGTAATCGACAGGTATTGATATGATCCCTAGATATGGTTATTTAATGTTCATTAATCTGCGTTGCTAGATGAGTATGCATTAGTTTGGTTCATAAAATGGGGAGATATGATAAGGAAAATAACTTTAATCCATATTATTATTTCTGTTGTGGATTTGCCTTTGCAGTTGTACTCCCATGCAGATATATTTGTTATTGCAAAAAACATTATCATTACAGTTATTCGTATACGAGTTTTTTCGTGTTATTTTGTATTCTTCATCCCAAATATATCCGTATTTACATTTTCATTTAGATACTCGTATATTGAAGGCTCGTGTTTTTATAATGTTGATAACCTTCAGCTGTGTTCGAACTAAGAATCTTTGCCTTAAATCATCGGCCACAACATTATCCCGAATACTTATTTAAACAATTCAGATTTCCTCAATTTTCCTGTCATGCTGGCCAATTCGCTTAAAGCCAGGGATGATAAATTAACTTTTCGAAATTATGTAAATTGTATCAAATTAAACAAAAGCGTACAAAATTACTTTTTTTAAGTTTTCGTTTAAAGATATTTCATATATATTTGTGAATTGACTTGAAAATAAGTATTTAATAAAACACGAATTTAAAATTGGAATTATCTAAACTTATCCTACAAATAAAGAACTCGCACAGAATTTATTTAACTTAGTTCTCGAAGGTACTAGGAGAAATATTAAAATTTAAAGGCTTGTTCAATTCGCCTTTCAAATATTTGCAGAAAAAACTTCTGAAAGACATCAAATAATTCTCTCTTTTCCTGATATTTGCGCTACCTTCTTTCTTCAATTTCGAAGTTTGAATGTGAAAGAAGAACAGAAGGAAAGATCCTTTATTCATTCCATTATTTTGTTTCTATTAATCGGAATCTTTATTTCCCTTTTTATAAATTTTTGGACTCACTTTTTGTCACTTCAACTTTGGCTTTTTTGCAATCACAAATAAGATTTGTAAAACTAATTTGTAAGACCATCTCTTCCTATTCAGTGTAACTTTGTCTAAAGTTGACAAAATATAAGTTTGTCAGACATGTTCCGTAATTCGAAACATTTATAATCGACCGGATTTCGATTTTTGTGGATTCTCAGAACATGACCGTATAACTAAAAGCAATACTAATTAAAAACAAAGTTATATTCTATGCAAATTTTACCAAAAAGTTCGATGTGATGTAAAAAAACTTTTCGACTTCAAATTACACCAAAAAAGCACAACTGTGGCAACTCTTTACAATCACTGCTTGAAACCAGAGAAGCAACGTAAGCGTGTAGGGAAATAAGGAGAATGGATATTAGTATGTCTTAATTTCACTTCTTTTCACATTTTCTTGACTCTAAGGACACCTGTCGATGGATAGGGAACTAAATGCGTCTAATTTCAATACATCTGAACCAAGATTTAAGAGTTTTAGCCCCGAAAAAAGCGTATCCAAAAAACAAAGAAATCATGCTGTTTTAATTATTTCTCTAGCCAGGCGACTTATATTGGGTTGATACCTATGATGATCGCCACCTGAGTTTTGCCAGTGGTTTGCTCTACAAGGAGACCCAGCTCCGTTTTTTCGATTTGATAAGGAAAGTCACTACTATTATGTAGACAATTTACCAAAGTATGCTTTATAGGGTGAGACTGAACCCATGATCTACATGATTTTCGTTTATGAATTGACGGATTCACGAAATATTATTCCTTCTTTCTTCATTCTAAAATAGGTATCTAAACGATTGGAACTGTGCCCCATAACACTAATTCATAGTTCCAAAAATTACTTATCACTTTCGATTAAAAAATTTCCGGTGGCTGGCTACCAGGACTCCGTTTGGAGCTTTGGAAATCGTAACTTTTACTAGTAAGCGCCTAGTTTTTTTAATGTCATGCTTTTATATTCAGTTTCTGTAGAAGAAGTAATAAAAATAAACCATCGCACACACTGTGTTTGTATTGAAATTTTAAAATAGTAATACAAACAAGTAAGCATAAAAAATTTAAAAACATTATCTTAAAAATTCATTCGAATTTGCTTGTAATAGTTAATCTTAATATATTTTTTTTAAGCGAGTTCAAAAACAGTAGAGACTTGTGAATTGTGAATTTATTTCTCCAATTATTGTTCGAACATAACCTTTTTGTTTGTGAACCATTTTAGATAACTATTTTTGGCCTTAGACTCTACAATGGACCCATAGTCCATTAGGAATTTTGAAGCAAGAAGTAAGGAATCAAGTATTTGTTAATGGGATGGGATAGAGAAAGCTGCAAGCCAAATGTATTTTGTTTTTATAAAAATAAAGCATAAAGCCATTGTTAAACTCATTATTTGTAGACAAAGTTAGAAGCGGCGTATAGAAGGAAAGTGGAGGCATCTTCTCATTAGAGTATTTGGTAAACATTTGATTTTATAGAAAAAAATAGCTTTCTAAAATGAAAATTTCTTTTTGTTAAAATTGCGGTTTAGAGAAGCCTTTAAGAAAATTGACCGTATTTAAGCGGTCCTTAATGTTTCAAATGGAGAGTTCTGAGATCACTTAATGAATTTCTATTTTTTTCAGTTTTTTGTGTAATACTACTTATTCTTAGTTAGTTCATATTCGGTTATGGTATTCATAAAAACTGCATTATAGTGGACAATGGGTTTTGTCAATTGTTCTGTCAGTTCAAAAAAAAAAACATATTTATTGAAAAACAACGAGTCGAAAAATCAAAAATGAACAGTTAATCGATTAGTTGTTTTTGGTTGGTTAGTCGAAAAAGTCGAACGGAAGTTTTGCTAATCGATTAGCAGGTTAAAGGTTTAGTCGATTAAATAGAGCTCTAGCTTTTAAGTTAATCATATGGAATCCCATTAACTGACATCGATTTTGGAAGTGAATTGTAAAATATAATTTAAAGAAAGAAAAACATATTGGAAAACAACATTAATTTCTTTCTATTCCGAATTCAGAACTGCTATAGTGTTATTTATAAAAATATATATTTTTGCCTAGGAATCACTTAGTAATTTATTAGTCAAATTGTCCATATTGCAATGGGCCCGTTTAAAGCTCATCAAAATTAGTTCAGTAGTTAATATAATAAACGTTTTAAAATCAAAATTTTCATGACGACGATAATGGACTCTTGGATTATACGTTGTTAAATTTCTTTACACATTTTTATTCTGTCATGGGTATATCAACTTATAAAAATAGTAAAATAAAAATATCATTAAAAAGGAACAAACGTTGCAAGTTTTATAATCTAAAATAAAACATGGCACGAGTCCATTCCACAATTGTATTTGTTGTTTCGAATTTACATTTTACCTTACTTGCAAATTAGCGTAGGAAGTGCCAAACGGATAAGTATAAATGTCTTATAAAGGAAAGAAAAGAACAAAATGGAATTATTTAAATAAAAAAAAACATCACTTGGTCAAAAAACAATCCATTAAAAGCCAATTCAGTAAAAATAATTTTTTCTTCAGTTATTAGAGTGGCTTTTAGTTCCTTAAGGTATTATGGGGCTAAAATCCTATGTTCTGCCCATTCTGCCCATTTTCACTATATCAACACCTCACCCCCACCTCCTGCATCATATACTTAAAACTGTAAAACTATCTTGGAATAAATATAGTTTTTGTTTTAAATTAGTGCATCTGATTTAAGGCAAATGTACAGTGTGTACTTATGTAATAAACTCGTCAGCAAATCTTAATAAATGACCAAATCTCAATGAATTCTCTATTTTCTATATTAAGGAAGATATAGATCCCTGAATGAATTTTAGCTTCTACGTCTAATCATTGCCTTACCGGTAATGCTTTGTATATCGTCGGCACTCAATTTGAGAGTATAAATTTCGAACGTCTCTGAGAAAAATAAAAAACAATTCTTTAATTTATAGCTGGTTCATCTTTAAATAAAATACGATAGTATGATTTTAAAATTATACGTATTTTTTAGACTTTATTTACTTTACTCAACATTTATTTTAATATACTCAACAAATGCTCATCAGCGATATTTTCTCTCAATGGTTAAAAAAAAAATCCATCAAAATTAATAAAAACCTATTATGCGTTTACAGAAAATTTCAGCAAAAAATTGTCTCAAGGAGGTTTTGCAAAAGGAATGGGAAAAAATACCAACTGAATTTTTTTTGAAAGTTGGTAGAATCGTTACAAAACGCTTGGAAGCTGTATCTAAAAGTAGCGGTTATCATACGAAATACTAGATAGTTTTGCATTTATTTATATAACACTATTAGTCAAATGCAAAATACTTTTAATAAAATACTTTTTTTTTTTACCTACTTTTTTACTTTTCTTTACCTAAAGATGCAAAATACTTTTGGGAGTTACAAATTCAGAATTATCTTCATTATTTGCCAGTGTACCTTTATTTGTTTTTTTTTTTTTTTGTGTTAATTAAGACCCGCCGAAGTTATGACTTGATATATTATTGAATTTAATACGTAATTTATCAATAAACCTGAAAAAAAGGCAAAAATAAAATCGTTTGCTTTATTTGCTTCATATGCAAAATACTTTTCTGAGCCACTGTAAATTAAAATGCGTTTTCACCAAAAGTAGTAAATATTTCTTTAGCGCCAATTGATCTCCACTTTTCCTTCTTATGGCAACTATTTTTTTTTTTTTCAATCCAAAACAAAAACCTGTTTTTGAGTGTATACAATTCGTTCTAACAAAATTTCAACTGGTAATTTAATTTTCTTCTAAAAATGTACAATTCTGAGTCATATTGCTTAGATAACAGGATAAAATACAAAAGCTTCCTCATATTCTGTATGATTATAGAGTTGAAATCATCCCTTCGCGCGCGATATTGAAATGTATAAAGTGTCCGTAGTCGCCAAGTGCTGCATAGCTGCGAATTTGAGCATCAAATACAATACAAAATTTTGTTATCTTCTTATCATTTCGAATGAACTTAGTTTAGCTAAATTTCTTGTTCACCCCCATATTACCATAAAATATTTTGCAATAGCATTTCAATGAATGTTTGCTCTTACATTAGGTGCACATAAAATAAAACTCGTAATATTTACGCAAAATGATTGCTCTTTCCAAATGAGATCAAAGATTACAAAGAATACTACCATCATTTTGCAAAAACCTTGTTTCTTAGTTTTCAAATTACTGCCTTTATTGCGACAAATTTAATGAAACATTTTATGGCTTCGAATTCTGTTGATGATAAAAGTTGTGGGTCAAGAGTTAATTAAAATCTGTGCGTAGTGAGCTAAATTTTGTTACCATTTTCATAGGGCAAATCTAACTGAAAAATAGCTGGTATTTTTGGTATTGTAGTGATATATGTACAAAAATCTACTGATTTAATTGTTTGATTTTGATGTATATGCCGATAATTGAGAGTGACTTATATGTAGAGACGCAAGTGGGCCTCCCAGTTAATACGCTTGGTTGGATTCAATTAAATTTATGTAAAGAGTTTACCGGACATTAATTAAAGTGCATTTGATTTGTTTCGCAGTTAATTAAAAGTACGACCATTAAAATTTGAGAGACTTTGTAACGAAGGGAATGCTTAAGTTAATGGTTTCTGTTTACGGCAATATTAATTTTTTGGTCGTTTTTAGAGATGTAATACTTAAATGAAAGCCATGCCATTGAAAACTCATTAAGTTAGGAGCCTTGCAAACTATTTTTATGTTCATCCGAAAAAACCAATTTATTCTATTAGACTGCCTATTGCCGATTCTATCCTGTGGTGTCACTGCCGAAAAACGTTGCTAAAATCAAAAATTCCATGAATGGGTTGGATGAAACAAATAAAGTAACTGCTAAGAGAGTGATGAAAAATTCGTAAGGGTATAATCTTTAATTTGTAAGTATACTTACATATAAAGGTTCACTTTCCGACATTTAAAATTCCAAGTAGATTTCGTGTAAATTTATATACCCTGGTTATGTATAATACAAAAGTCATTCAAAACTGTAAATTAAAAATAACAGGGGAAATATCTGCACATCGAATTAGAAATATTTAGACCTTTCTGTTTGGTTATTTTTTGGGTATACGCAATATAATTTAAATATCTAAAAATTTCAATATCTATAGCCTATTTCCAAGCCACACCTTTAGCCAAATTACGACCGATTCTTAAAACACGTACTTAGTATGTATTTTGAATTATTTTTTGTAAACGCAAATAAACGTAGAAGGCTACTTTTGTTTTTTGTAACGGGTGCTTTTCTAGACGTGTGGTTTTGAATAAGGCAATACTTTTTTCGGAGTTGGTATTTTTGTCAGTTGTCACTTGATTTATATTTCGATTAGTTTGAAATTTTATAATCAATGGACATACTCCGAAACAACGTTTGCAAATCTTACCAATTTATTAACAAAATAATGGTTCGGTTTACACGACGCATCGCGCTGCGTCCAATATTCGGTCGACATAATCGTCCAGCAGAGTCAGCTAATCGAGGAATAATGGATCGGTTTCGCACCACGTTTGTGCTAGTAGATGATGCGCATCCTCAGAGGTGTCGTACAGTTGACGACGATAAGCCTAGTATGTCAACCCATATATCTACTTAGAGGAAACCAGCGGTTGAATGCTGACCTAGCAATCCGTGTACCTTGCTTCAAGCTTTGCTAAAGTTTAGAAAGAAAGAAGTCTGATGAGGTAATATGGTAAGAAGTAATACTTTTACTTTGAAGAATTGTTGCTTTTTTCATAATGGCCCCGTTTCTTTGTAACCTAGTTGCAAAATAACACTAGCTAGGATAACGAATTGCATGTAAAGCAACAACACTAACTCGGAAAAATATGCGAGTTGAGCCAACTCGGAAAAATGATATCCGACTTAAGATATAGTGTTGGGAAGTGAAAAAACTGCGCTACTGTGAATGAGCAGTAAGAATAAAACGGCCCCAATATTCCTTAATAAAAACTAGTCTCGAGCGCAATTAAATCAGATTTCAAAAAAGATTAAGAAAATATTTAGACTTATATAAAAGAAATCGAGTGCAATTTTTGGGGATCAAAAATAATTTTTAAGTACAACTTAACTAACAAACTTTCAGAATTTTTTCTTCAGTATTTACTACAAAAAAAAAATTAGTTTTTGCGCTTTTCAAGAGTATCTCAAATTTGGCAACAAATTTTTAATAACCCTGGCATCCTGTGTTTATACTTATGTATATATTTTAAAGCTTAGATATTTAACATTCTGATATAAAAACTATAAATCGTACATATACATGCACACAACATATTGGCTTCATCTCATGTTTAATGCTTTTGATAAATTAGCATTAGACCGGCGACATCTATCATTCAATAGTCACAATAAAATAAAATACAATATACTACACCTACATATGGCACATGACTACGGTTATATATTTGATATTTCATGAAATTTTTAAATGGACTATGGATTCGGTATCATTTGAATCCGCTTTTTTGTGAATGTATGTTATTTTCTTGAATTCACCTGAAAAATCAAATCGAATACGTTAAAATATTTATCTACAAAACTAATATTTATATTAAACGAATCTTAGTAATGATATATGTAATCGCGGTAATAAACATATGAAACTGATCATAGTGCAAGCGATAAGGCGGTAGTGTTTTTGAAATCGAATCGCTTTCCATGCAGAGTTGCGTTCAGATTTTTCTTTGTTCTTATTAAAAGTTGTAAATATTTTTTTTTGAGAAATTACGAAATTTTAATAACTGTAGTTAAACTTGTTAATTGATATTTTCGTAAACTGATAAACTTATTGTTGTCGCAGTACATCAAATATATTGTACAATTCTCCAAATGGTTTGCGAAACAAATTTATTTTACCAATTTAAATTTTTTCTTTATTTTAGTCGAATTCAGTTTTTAGAAATAAGTTTTTATTTAAAAACAGTTCTTCATCTGAAGACGAGTCCATTTTAGTTGCCAAAGCATAGCATCAATATTCATTCATTGTGGAAAATAACACATCATATTTTTAACATGTCTTTGTCTGTTGGAGTTTTTCTTGATGCTTGGAAATTGACATTTATCACGCCTATACTAAAAAGCGGAAATAAAAATGATATCAAAAATTATAGACCAATCTCAAAACTTACCACAGTCTCAAAACTGTTTGAGTGTATAGTAAAAGATAAAATTTATTTTGCTGTAAAACATCTACTCTGTCCGCAACAGCATGGATTCGTTCCGGGTAGATCGACTCTTACAAATCTAGCTGTTTTCACGGAAGACTGTTTGGATACTTTTCAGAAAGGATTCCAAATTGATGCAGTTTACACTGATTTTTCTAAGGCTTTTGACAGGGTATCCCATCGAATTCTATTGGCCAAACTGCTTGGCCTAGGCTTTCATTCTAATTTTTTAAAGTGGATCTCATCCTACTTAGACGACAGGCGTTGTGTCGTTCGTCTTGACGGTGTGTCGTCTTTTTCTTTCGTAGCTTCGTCTGGTGTTCCCCAGGGCAGCGTTCTGGGGCCCTTGCTATTTGTTTTGTTCATTAACGATATAACTTCATGCTTTTCTAAATGCAATTTTCTTCTATATGCAGATGACTTAAAGATTTATCATGAAATAATTTTGCAAAGTGAGCTTGACAACCTCTACCATTGGTGTGGTCGTAATAGCTTATTTCTTAACGTTAATAAGTGTCATTTTACCACTTATTCTAGGATTCTTGGTACTACTGCTACGTCATACTGTATTTCAAACGTTCCGCTAAAAAAGTTGATTGAATTCAAAGACTTGGAAATTTATTTTGACCCCAAACTGAGCTTCGTCACTCATATAAATTTTGTTATTTCTAAAGCGTATGCGATGTTAGCTTTTATACGTCGTAACTATTCTTCGTTCTCTGATCCCTATAACTACTCTCAAACTATTGTACTCATCTTTAGTGCGGTCTAGGTTGGCGTATGCGGTTTTTGTTTGGAGGCCTTTCCATGCGGTATATATTAATAGATTGGAGTATGTTCAGAAACCTTTTATACGCTTTGCTTTACGGTCGTTAAATTTTCTAGACCCTATTCCGTCTTATCGTTCACGTTGTTTACTAATAAATCTCATGACATTGGAGTCGAGGCGTACTATGCTGTCGATGTGCGTTGTGTTTGATATCATTACTGGTTCCATTGATTGCTCATATCTTCTTATGAAAGTTAGCTTTAACGTGCCCTCACGGATTCTTCGTTGCAATGAATCGTTTTTTGTGGGCGTTGCTAGAACTCTTTGTGCAATAAGTGCTCCTCTAAGGAGAACACTTTCACAATTTAATGCCTTTTCCTCTACATTGGGGTGTGATTTTTGTTATACAAAGTTTAGATTTAAGAGTTTGCTTATAAGACACTTGTCTTAATGCTTATTATAAATTTTTTTTTTTTAGATATTTATTTTGTAATGCAATAGATATCACTACATATAGTCTGTAAGCATATTGTTTGTTGATTGATTGAATAAATAAATAAATAAATAAATCTACCATACAGTAGTGTAATCGTTTAGTTGAAAATGTCACTTCCCTAAATTTAGTGGAAGTTAAGTCCACCAAGTATTCTTTGAAATTTACTTTTGGCTGTCTCAGGGTTTTCTTAAAAATCTGCCTTTTTCGGTTATATGTTTCGAAGTTTTGCACCATAACTTCTTCCGTTTATGATTAAAAGGCGTAAATCACATAATCAAAATGGAGTTAACTTGCGTGCATAAAATTTAAATAACTTGTCCATTAACGTACGAACGAAAAATGCGTACGATTTTGAATTGCATTAAAACGATTATTATATGAATAAATTAAGGCAACTGACAAGTTTATTTGTTTCATATTAATTTTTAATAAAAACATAGTTCATCCTTAAATACGGTTTTTATAACTCGGAACTTCAAACTTTGTGCAAAATTTTAAAAAACTTAAAAAATTTTGCTTAAACTTTTAAATCAGAAATTTTAGGAGTAAGGGCTCAAGTTTTCACAAAATTGTTATGAGATCTTATACTCATTCTATGATATAAATATGGGCATCACATGAAAAGGAACATATGATTCTATTAAAAAAAGTTGCAAATTTTTTGCCTAGACAAATGTAGTCTTTTGAAAAATGTGTTCGTAAATAACCAAAAACTACCTAAAGGATTATTTTGGTTATACAGTGGTCGCCTAGTACACCGAATGCTTTTATAACGAACGCTCTAAATATAGAATGTATTTTCTTTTCTAAATGCCATGATATCCCTAAATAGCAAAAAGTATTGTACACGGAGAAAATTTTCTTACTTGAGATTGGATAAAAATTTTCATTATAACAAAATGGTAAATAATTGGGGAAGTTATCAAAATTGGCTTGGCATATACCACATTTGAAAAACCGACTGACTATTAAGAAAAATTTGTCTAATATTGTGTTTTGCCGGCTCGAGGTCAAGAGGGTGTTTAGTATGAGTAAAACCAAATGATTTACTATTTTTCTCCAATATATTTCGGTTACACTACGGTAACCGTCTTCAGGGCAAATGATTTTATACGTTCGCACTGTCCGACGTGGAGCACTAAGACAAATCATTTGTTTTTACTCATACCAAACACCCCCTTGACCTCAAACCGGCAAAACACAAATTTAAAATAGGAAAGGTCACGAAAAAATCATTATTATGTATATTTATTTTTGATCTGCTGTTTCTCCGACAGGGTGAGAAGGTGGTGTATATTTGAACGATTTTTCGCCATCACTTTTCAAGTTTGATTTGGAAATAAACCAGTTTCGGCGTAGTACCATCTTCAGTGCCATTCTCCAAACCTAATTTAACAAGGGATGACGGAAAATCGTTCTAATATACATTTATCAAAAACCTTGCGTTGTTTACAAATAAAAAAAAGCTTTTAAAGAAAAATTCTCAGACAAAAATTTGTTAATAACCGAGAAAATATTTTCTTAGATTTACTAAATTTATGAAAACGTCAAATTCCATCCGTATATATTTATAACAAACGCTCGTTTGCTTGTTTGCATAAAAAATATATTTTCAAATTCATAGATGGATGAATATACGAGTCGTACTTAATTTATGGAGCTTACTTACCTACATCTCTTTACAATAGGATTTTAGTTATTCTCCCTTTTATTGAATTATGATGACTTAAGTTAGTTTCTATTCACTAAAATAATTAACAAAAATTTTACTTTACCTATTTTAATTAAAGTTAAAAAAAAAAATCATATTTCGATAGAACGTATGTACTTTTCAATAAAGCGCAAGACTTCGAACATTTTATCATTCGTTATACTGGACACCCACTTTAGTAACTTCGTTATCCTTCACGTCTAATAAGAAGAAAAAAAAATGTGTCTAGCTTTCCTATTACGAGCTAAAGAAAGTGTACCTGTGCGTCCGTAATTTATGTGCTGTTATTTAGTAGGTCGCAAAGTAATCATTATTTATATGTTAGTGTAATAAAAAAAAACAGTTGATTGTAAACTTTATTTGATTGATTTTTTTCTAGCACAAACTGGCGCGAAAAACTTGGTACACAACTTCAAACACAAACAAACACAAAAAACATGGAGCAACTTGAAGCAGCAACCCACGGTTAACGATTAATTATCCTACATGTCAAAACTTTTAGGGGCACTTTGAATATCTTAATCCCCGAATATTACAGTTACGGTTTGAAAAGCCATAATTCTAAGAAAATTTGTCAATAAACACAATTATTGCAAACTATATAATGAGTTTGGCGTCATTTAACATGCAGAGCAGTTGGTTTTTGGCAACGCAGACATCTCATGGCGCTGATCGATTACTTTGTAATCAAACAAAGCCAAATAAATTTATTTCTAAACTTCTTACTTATTCTTCAAAAAAAAAGTTTGCATTACCGTACTTTTCTTTTACCAATATATACTGACAATTTTATGTACATACATATATTTACGAGTACAGAAATAAAACAAAAAAATTTCTATACAGTATCACGAATATTTATTTAAATATAATTGGAGAAAACTCAACCAGAGGCCTCCATTGCGTATACTTTATTTAATGCGAAAAAATATTATATTTCTTATGTTATTTTATAGCATCAAAAAGAAAGCAGTTGAGATATATCTTACCTTTACGGCATATTTTTAAAGTGAAGCTTCTTATGGCATACGAAGACGGATGCGTTAAATGCTTATGAAAGATTTCTTTTCACACCGAAATGCCCGCAAGTGCAAAAATGCTAAAGTTAAATGTCTTGAAATGATTTGAAAGCTATAACTCCAAGTAAGAAATCTGTGTAGTATATTTAGTCATTAGAGCGATCTTAAGCTTTGTACAGCTCCTCAAATCAAAGACACTTTGTCCACTCTTTTTCAACTCGACAGTTGGCTAATTTTAGTAGGTATTATTTAAAAATTTAAAAATTCACTTTTATTCATAACACATTAATAATGTCCATTATAAGAAATCTAAAAGCATCGTTTTCATACACTCAAAAAACAAATAAAAATATCAAAAGGAAGGAAAGAAATATTTTTTTTGGAGAAACCAGCTTTCGTTTCACATGGGTTATTATTCATTTTGAAGAAACCTTGGCTCAATCGGAAGAAAATAATGCAATTTGAAGTAAAAATTACATCGAAATAAGAACAATTTTCCCTCTGTTATTTTATATATTCAATTTAAAAGAAATCTTTGTACAAGTGACACTTAATAGCGGTATGTTTGGAGATAGGGATAATGAGAAGGCCAACAATTTTCACACGGCTATCATAGTACAGCGATTGAATGCTGGACTAGCAATTTTTGTACCTTGGTTAAAACATTGGTAAAAGTTTAAAAAGTACGAATCCCGATAAAACCGTTCTCGAGCTCAATAAAGAAAAAAAATTTAAATAAGGGTAAAAGAAATTACAAAAGTAAAAAGGTTTTACAAATTACATTTTCTTTCATACGCCCTAACGTTACATTTCCCTCAAATTGATATTTTACCAGCCATTTGTAATTTTTTAAAATAACTTTCATAGAGGGTTTTTATTAACTGTATACAATTTTCGCAAAGAAGACCCGCAGTAGAATTTTAAGACGAATATATTGATTGAAACTTTTAAACCTCTAACTCCTTGTTTAACCCAACAGTTTAAGTACTTCTCTAGTAATGGGACAAATAGCACCACTATGAAAAACAATAATGGGTTAAACTGTTTTCTGCATAAATGTTTTTGAAATTTTATTGCATGTGTCTGTTATAGAAAGCTCAGATTTATATTTTAAAAGAGATTTCTAATTTAAAAAAACGTTGGGTTGGGCGTGCTCGGGACTTTAAAACCACTTTGAATAATTGCTGCAAAAATTCAAATTTTAAATAAAATTTGCTTATTAATTATTAACATGTTTGAATATGTAAAAGCCTAAAAAAGTGAAACTTTAGATGTAAAAAACTTCTAACAGTATTTTTACGGTAGTTTGAACAGTCTTTTACCAGGAGAAAGTTATATTTTCTCCGCTTTTTTCTGCGTAGCAAAAATAATTCGTTTGAAAAGAGTATCTTCCTTGTTTAATATTTTTACTAATTTCTACTATCACTTTCACTAATGCTACTACTAATTATTACTACTTTTTTTCCAAAATCTACTAATTTTTTATTTATGCTACTACTAATTACTACTATTTTTTTAATACTTTTTACTAGTGTTTTTCTTCATTTATACTACTATTTTTAATAATGCTACTTCTAATTACTTCTACTATTTTTATTAATGCTACTAATATTTTTACTAATCCCAATACTACGTTTTTTTTACTCACTTCTTCTACGGTGTACTACTTCTATTTCTATTGCTAATGCTACTACTAATTAATACAATTTTTTTTTACTAATTTTTAGTTCTACTACTTTTTTTTGTACTACTACTACTTATTACCACTACTATTTTTAAAGTTTATTACTTGCAGAATAATTAGGTTTGTTTCTGCAGACGCTCTGGCGTATTTTCTTCGATATAATGCATGTACGAATATATATGTATTTTATAAGTAAAAGTAAAAGCAAACTAGTTGTAGAATTTTTCAGATCCTTAAGTAGTTAGAGTGCTAGTCGAAGTGGTGGGTAGTAGCCTAGATATACCCAGATAGATAGAGCACTACTGAGCTAAAATGGCAAATTATACGAAGCGTCATTATCGCTGTAGGGGTTAAAGGAGAAAATGTGCTCATTCAACAAACTCCTATAACTAACACTAACTTACCGTTTCAATTCAACGTCTCCTGGTATCACGAAGTACACATAATAGCGCTGATCAGCGGCCAAGCATACTTGTAGGTGACCGCCTCTGAGAAAAGTGCGTTAAAAGATTTTGAAATTTTTAATTGGATAGGGGTTAATTTCCATGCCAAACATTTTTTTTGGTTTGAAAAGTATTTCCTTTCAGTTAGTCGGAATGAAGAGTAATTGACAATTTAAACAAATTTTAAATTTGTTAGTCAAATTTTTGTAGCAAAACTTCCTTAACAGTATGCCAGTGATTTTTCAACAACCTATCGTGAGTACCGTCACGAAGCCGCATCACAGAGTGGCGATACAACGATTTTTTGAGATAAATCAAACACTCATATTTAAGTACTCGATTGAAGATTTATTCAAAATTTATAGGTAATATTTCTGTTATTGTCTTTATTGCTCTAAATATTCTAAGACTTTTTTCATATTTATTTCATTCTTCATTCACTTTCCTTAAATTAAACAGAAACATTTTCTTAACTTTGACATGCTGGCAGTACCTGTACGAACTGATTTTAAAAAAGGTTTTTGAAAATTTGAATATATGTATGTGATATCCAGATATCACTAACATTGTTAATTAATTTGTATTCAATTTTTCAATGAGTTTGCCACCCCTCAACATTTTTTCGAGGCTAGGCCTTACTAAACCACTTTCGATTGACAACTGTTTTATTGCTCTTTCACTTATCTTCCAGTTCTAACTGATTTTAAATTTTTTAAAAAGTTTGGCAACCCTCTCGAAAATAATTTCTCAAAGTAAACTTTTTTTTAAACAATTTCGTTTGAGACCAGTATTGAAGAATATTGAAGAAAACTTTACTAATGAAATTAAATCAACCTTCGAAAATGAGGGTAACTCTCATAAAAAACGTTTTCGTATCAATTGTTTAGTTTTGCACCAACTGTTTCATATTATTTAGCATGTAAATTTAATCAAATTAATATTTTTAACCCACTTCCTCGAAATGCTACACCATTCTTCGTTTCAGAGCTATATCGCAATATTTGATTTAGCTTGTTATAATTTTAATTTAATATAATTTTTATCGTACTAATTTTTAATTTTTAAGCCAGGGGAACCTCCTACAGACATATTTTTCAAATAACGCTTTCTTACACCTTTTTAATACCTTATAACCGTTTTTCATTAGCTTTACTTAAAATCTTAATTATGAATAGAAATGTTTTATACAAATTGAAACTGATAATGAGAATGAATTTGTTAAAGCGCGAGTTTAAGTATTCCGGTTTCCAAATGCAAAAGATTTTAGAGAATTCACAAAAAGTCATCGTCCACATCAACAGCCTCCAATTCCGACACGAAGCACTGTAACATTATGGTGTGTTTGGTTTTTGAAGAAATATGGACCAATGGATTTCCTGTGTCCATAGAGCACAACCAGCAGTCACTGTTTGAGCATGTAACGGCATCTCAACAATGGCTTGTGGATTATCAAAACTCCAAATGCAACAATTTCGTTTATTATCAGAACCATTTAACCAAAAGTGAGCTTCATTGCTGAACAAAATTTTCTTGTGAAAATGGCAAACCAAACTGAATATAAATCAAGTAACAACTGTCAAATGTACCAATTCCGACAAAAGTATTGCCTCATTGAAAACCACACGTCTACAAAAAACACCCTTTATATGTAGTATATAAATATGCTTATATATGTAGATATGATTTGGAAATTCGAAAATTGTTTATTTGCTTTCTGCTAAGTATATTGTGTACCTACCTGGTAATGTGTTTAGTTCCATCGAAAACTACAACAATTTTTTAAGAAATTACGTTTAGGTTTTTATTTTTACAGATTTTAAAAATACACTACACTAAATTATAAGAACCTTTATATAAATATGTACATATAAGTATTATATAAGTATGTGAGTACATTAATACTAAATTTAGACTAAAGTCATTAAATTTTTAATAAGTAAAGAAATCTATCAGAAATTGTAATGTAAAATATGGATCATGTTATTACAGGGAAGCACTTAGGTGCATAAATATATTGAGTTTCATAAAGATGTGTATTGAATATGTGGCTGCCTTTATAGGAACAGTCACTAAATTATAAAAATGTCGTTGCTTTTCCCTTCTTCAATTTTGCAAACACAACAGTAACAACAGTTTACACGGCTTAGCAAGTGGTACGGTATTTGCCTTGCTTTTCAAAAGTTGTGGGATCAAGCCGCGGCGAAGTGTTGATCTCCAATACAGCAGCTACAATTTCTACCTTTGACGTTTCCAATGTTATTGCTTTTTTCCAATACTTTGCAAATAAAACCAACTATCATTTAGCTCGAAACTTATTGTTGATATAGAAAAGTCAAGCCAAACTATTAATAAATGTATTTTCTTTTTTCCTACAACTAAATTTAAAAAAAAAAAAACAAATTCAAAACAGATGTTTTACTCTAATTTTCAAATTTCGGACAAAATTTTATAACATTCAAAAAATGTTGAATTTTATTGAATTCGGTGCCAGTTTTTATTAGAAAAGGCAACAATATTTCAAAGTTGTAGAAATGATAACTGCTATTTCGGAGATCACCATATCTCCTCATCCGACTTTTTTCTATCTAGACTTTACCAAGGTTTGAATCAAGGTCCACGAATTGCTAGGCCAGCATTCAACGACTGGTCCACTCTGCTTTCTCATAATATTCCTTAATAAAAGCCAGTCTCGAGCCCAATAAAATTCAAAATATCTAAATATAAGGCCGAAAATAATATAATAATTGAAAACAATTGTCATCGAAATTTTTTAAATCATAAATTTTTGGAAAATCTTTGGATATACAGTTTAGCAACCCATTAAATTTAAGTATACCATAGTTCATGTTTGAAAAATTGCATTGATGTTTGATAATTGTGTGATTTTATAATTTCAAAGATTAAATAGTATTCATATATAGAATGCTCTATATTTTTTTATATGATAAACATACCTAAAAATAGAACATAACACTGAACAAAGTAAAAAAAAAAATTGAAATTTTTATGAAACTTTTTTTAAATGTATACCATATTTGTTATAAAAGTAGAATGAAGTATATTTTTTTTGAAAATTTATAAGACATAAATAAAGTGTCGAAACTTGTCAATAAGACGAGTGTCGGCCACAGTTTTATAATTTTTTATAATTTTCTGATGATGTATATAAAAAGACGGATTGCCTCTAAGTGGAGTAATAAATCAAATATCACATTTTTATAAGCAAAATTATGGGGGGTTTTTTAAAAATTCCCGTTAAAGAATAAAAAACTCATCTGTTGGAAATTTTAGTTTTGAAGCGAGTGTAAAATTAGAGCGAGATGGGTTAATTGCTCATGTAAAAAGATTTGGAAAAATTGGAGGAGAGGAAATACTTTTAAAATTTAAGAATTTTTGTTTAATACTGAACAGCGCTGTGGGAAGGTCTACACTTACAGTGAAAAAAAGAAAGGATCTAAGAAAAGTTTTCTTTATTTTGATGTAGTTTTTTCCTCAAATTGCGATATTTTCAACCGATTGAGTAACGGTTTCTTCAAAATTAATATAAATTTCAAAAGTCAAAACTTTTCCTTCAAAAGTAAATATAAATATTCGTACATTTTTAGGACGAAAAATTACACTGAAGATGGTATACCGGAGAAACCATTTTTTCTCCAAACCAAACTTGACAAGGGATGTGAAAAAATTTATTTTGTTATCTGTTTTTACCAAAGTGTATGTTGCGTTGACATTCTTCAGTATTTACGTCAAAGTGTTAGGTCTTAAATGAGGAATTTTTTCGCTTCCGAATGCGTTCAAAATATAATTCGACGTAAAAAAGAATTAACTTAGAGCCTTTTTCTATTAAGGTAGTAATTGGTTTTCTTTTTTTTTTGTTCTATTACTTCAGTACATATCATACCTATAGTTTTATTTGCAGCTAAACAATTTGTATTTTTTTCAACGTACAATGGCATTAAATTTAGTTATGCGTAGATATATTTTTATGTGGATGGATTTACCTTTTTTATAAAAGTCTAACTATTTTTAAAACAATTTTAATCATAGCGAAGCTTATTTCAATAAATAATTGCAGTGTTTTTGCTTTATACTAGATAGATTTTATGCTTATTGAGACTTGTTTTTTTTTTAATTTTTGTATAAAATTTATATTTACTTTTTCTTTAATTTAACATATTATTTATTTAGTTCAGTATAAACACTCATAAAATGCTCGTAGCTAATATACATTAAACATATACTTATTATGCATTAAATTTTCATAGTTATTTATTGTTTTATTAACGACAATTTATCTATATAAAAACAATTAAAAACTTCTTAGATTAGATTCTTCAACAAATGCAATATTAAGCATTACATTGCTTAGCAAACATTTATTGTGACTGGCAATGGTACTTGGTTAAAAACTTTCTTGTCATCGAACATATATATGTACAAAACATATATACATTTCTAACAAAATTATATGTATAGTTATGAATTTCACTACAAGCAATGTGTAATTATTTGGCTTGCTTTTTGGAAAAAGTACATACAATCGCTTTAATGAAATGACCACCGATTTTTATTTGAATTAGCACAAAGACTTAAAAATCGTTGCACTTACTGAATAGAGAATGAGGTTTAGCAATAAGCAAGTGGAAATTAATCGGTATACCATACTAATTTGAATAAAATATAATATTAAGAAAAAAGTACAGATATAACGACAGGTTCGAAATTAGCCTCCAAAAACGCAAGGACCCTTTGAGAACCGAATATGAATAATGCGTAAAAACATTGTCTTTTTGTTTCCCTTTTTAATTTTTCAATACTTGTGCTCAATTTCTCCTACCAAAAGTACTTTATTTAAAGAAATTTTTATCACTCCAAAGGGTTTATATAAGTATGTAAGTATACACTACACTTTTTTCTGTTTTAGTTCAGAAACTTGCAATTCATATTCAGAATTTCCATTTCAAATTCAGAAAATTTCAATTGAAGTTCAGAAAATCACAATTTAAGTACAGAATTTCCACTTTCAATTCAGAAAATAACAATTCAAATTCAGAATTTCCAATTAAAGTTCAAAATTTCCATTCATTCAGAGGGCCTCAATTTAAATTCAGAAATTTACAATTCAGGTTCAGAATTTCCATTCATTCAGAGAGCCTCAAATTAAATTCAGAAATTTACAATTCAAGTTCAGAATTTCTATTCATTCAGAGAGCCTCAATTTATGTTCAAAAACTTACAATTCAAATTTAGAATTTGCATTTCAAGTTCTAAATTTTCACTTCAAATTCAGAAAATTCCAATTCGAATTCTGAAAGTTACAATTCAAATTCAGAATTTCCATTTCAAGTTCAGAAAGTTACCATTTAAACTCAGAATTTCCATTTCGAATTAAGAAATTTTAATTTCAAATTCAGAAAGTTACAATTCAAACTCAGAACATTTTCTTACTCAAGACGATTTTTTTTAATAGGCACCCAAAAAATACGATTTTGAAAAAAATGTCGTTGAACTTGCAGTCAAAAAAGGTCTAAAAATGATTTTTTTATTAATCTTTATTCTATATAGAACAGTTTTTTATGCGCTTTAAAATGAATGTTTTTTTTTATTAATTACACAATTTTGAAAAACATGGTTTCGAGAAAGCTCGTTTTTAGTTTGCGGCCAAGAGATGGAACGGCTCGCCGCCAGGCACTTCCGATAAAATGCAATTACTATATGTCCGATTCTGTGGTTAATTACAAAGAATTAAATTCACTAAAATTAAAAAAAAAATTACAAGAAAAAATATTCACAATTTCGAGAATTAACTGTTCAAACTTTGACACGATATTTTAAGGTGATATACCTATCAATTAAAATAATAAAAAAAAAATCGATTTTTTGAAATGTGCAAAGGTAAATAGGTAAATACTTCTCCCATTAAGGAACATCGATTCTTAATTTAAATGAAGTTGACAAATTGTGTAATTTATGGCAATGATGGAGTACAAAAGGAATAATAACAAACAGAGACAAAAGAGAACATTTCATTTAATACAAAGCGGTTGCATGCCGCTTCGATTCTTGTTGCAAGAAATTATAGTTTTACCACATCAAAACTTAACAAGATCAAATTGGATAATAATCTCCTTCAGAGAACTTTAAGTTTGCTAAACTAAGAAAATATGTAAGTTCTTTGTTTTCTACTTTCTTTGCTCTGGCCGTGAAAAAAGGACGTATACTACAAAGACTTTGCACTGCGTTTCGTTTTTGTGACAAAACCTTTCGTCCGATTTCACCACACCAGAAACTAATTGAATCTAGTCAGATTCTAATGCCAATCAGCAAAAGTCAAATAAGTTCTGGTATGGGGAAATCGAACGTGAGGAACGGTGGGATGGGATGCAACTTCTTTGTAATCTACGGTCTTTGCTATGAAAATGAACGTAGCAATGCTTTCTACAATTGGCAGTTGTTCAACATCTTATGACAATATTCCCCCTCATGCGCTGTCTATCGAAATAATCAACGCAAATATCTAATAACTGATTTAAGGTATCCTAAATCTGAGAAGACTACGCACTTAAATTTGATGTATCACTTGCCTCTGTGCGGTAAGCAGTTCTTAAAGAAGTAGGAACTTGCAAAACTATTTAGATTTGTATGTGATCAGGGAAAATTCTTATTTTTTACCCTTTGTATCGTTGTGTATACCAAACCTGTTACGCAATGATTACTAATTGTAATGAGCAGTAATTTAAATACTTTGGGTTTATTGAAATGTAATCAATTCTTTTCAAGTGCAATTACCTTTTATCAATTACTACTCGAGTACAAGTACTTGTAATTGAATAGTACTTGGAAATACCATCAATTCCCAAAAGTAATTGAAAGGAGTTGAAAGTAGTTGAAAATATATTTTATGAATAAATATATACATATATATGATGATGATGATATAGCGCTATACAATGCCTCTGGGCAGTACGGGCTCCCTCAAATGAGGAAGTAACGTTATCTAACGAAATATATAAAAATGGTATCAAGTACTTGAAAGTAATTGGCAAAAGTACTACAACTACTTTTTCAACTACTTTCAACGCCTTTCAATTACTTTTGGGAATTGATGGTAATTCCAAGTACTATTCAATTACAAGTACTTGTACTCAAGTAGTAATTGAATTTCAGCTGAAAAACGATTACTAATTCATTACAAATACTTTATGAAGTAATTGTATTGAGTAGGAATTGTCCTCGAAATTTAACAGGTCTGGTGTATACGTAGCTTTCTTTCTCATTTTTTCTTTCTTTCTTTCTACATTTTATCTTTCATCTCAACAATGTAACGAATAAAGTTTTAATAAATTGTATTCTCCATTTGCGATTCGACGCTTAGAAAGTTTTACTTCAAAAATTATATTCTTTTACGCAAGATCCAGTTCTTTTTATTCGATTAAAGAGTGTTAGAAATTCGATTGCAGTTTTAAAGCTTGAGCATTGAGTTATCTTTAACCGCAGTTGAAACTTTGATAAATTAAAAATCAATTTTATAGTAACAGGCTTATTTCTGGAATATTTTGTTAAGTACAACCTTTTCACTTAACAATTGTGTGTAACAACCTAAGACAGCCGAGGTATATATAGTATATAGATATGTATACAGTGGGGCACAGCTTAAATCGTGCAGCGTAATTTTTTATAATATTTTTCGTAGTAAATTTTTTTCGTTATTTTTGTGAAAATATAGTTCATTTCAATGTCATAAAGCATGTTGATAAGCAAAAATTTTTTTTTTTAATTCTTTAAAATCTTTACAAATTTTCATTGATTTTTGGTTTTTTTTTTTTGGAACGTAATTAAGACCGGCAACAAAAAAATTTATCAAACATAGTCGAAAACTTTCGAAAATTTCTGAGAGGAGAATTTAAAATTTTGATGAAATTTTTTTGTTAAATTATTTGGGTGATTCAAAAGGTGTTATATAATAATAATAATAATAAGCCCAACGATTACCCTCTTTCCCGCCCAACCGACACGAGGGGCACAGTCCGCATGACGTACGGATCTTGTTTTTTTTTTAATATTTTTTTTTTTTGTGCCGATATGTTAAAAGGAAAAAGTTTGTTAAGCGTCGAGATCCAAAACTGCTCAGCTACAGAAAAAAGCTTCATCAGCTGAATCAAATATATATTATACCTCCGTTAATCATTTATTGAGAAAGGACAGTACAGCTCTTTTTATGGTGAAAAGTGAGTCCGAAATATCAAAAGTGCTGGAAAGACAGTTGAAATCTTGACATAAACATCGGAAAGGTTCATTTAATTCATAATTGGTTTTACACTGTTTTAAATAAAGAGGTTTAAAGTGTCTTGAAATCCGAGAAGGAACATTAAGTTTAACTTCGGCAATAAGAAATGTGCTTGGGATAGACCCTGTGAGTAGTTTAGTAATGAATATTATGCCTAGCATTTCTCTACGGCCGGAAAGAGTAGGAAGATTTATTAGCTTCAAACGATCAGTATAATGAGGAAGATTAAGCCGAGAATCCCATCTAAAGTCTCTTAGGGCAAAAAGTAAGAACTGTTTTTGAATTGATTCCAGCCGATCAATGTGAACTTGATAACGTGGGTTCCAAACTATCGAACCGTATTCTAGCATAGGTCTTACTAAAGTTGTAAAAAGAGCCTTTGTTACATATGGGTCCTTGAATTCTTTTGACCATCGTTTTATAAAGGCAAACATCCCTCTAGCCTTATTAGCTATAGCATTAACATGACTATTGAAATTAAGTTTGGAATCCATTGTAACTCCTAAGTCAACAAAGTCAAACACTTGATCCAGAGTATAGTTATTTATTGTGTAAGAAGCTGGCTGAATAGAATAGGCGTGAAAAACACATAAATTTACATTTTTTAAGGTTAAGTGGCATATAATTTATGTTGCACCAATCAACTAAGCTGTTAATATCTATTTGTAATAAATTTCTTTCTTCAATCGAAGCGTATGATTTAAAAAGTTTTACATCATCAGCATACATTAGTATATTCGAATATCTTATTACAGTAGTAATATCATTTATGAATAACAAAAACAGAATCGGGCCTAGATGGCTGCCTTGGGGAACTCCCGAAGTAACATTAATGACATTGGAAAAAGCGTTTTTGAATATAACGATTTGAGATCTATCATGTAGATAAGAAGAAATCCAGCGGAGGAGAGAGGGTGGAAAGCCCAGCAGATCAAGTTTGTGGATGAGTAAGGGGTGACAAACTTTGTCAAAAGCTTTACTGAAGTCGGTGTATACAACATCTGTTGGAATATTTTCTCTAAAACCATTTGAAACATGAGTTGTGAATTCCAGTAAATTGGTAATAGTTGATTTGCCCTTACAAAATCCGTGTTGAGAGTTTGCGATTGATGAAGAGATCGTATATTTTAACTGATTAGTAATAATTGCTTCAAATAGTTTTGGAATTGCCGATAGCTTTGCTATTCCACGGTAATTTTCAATCGAAGACCTATTGCCGCTTTTATGAAGAGGGATTATAAAAGACTTTTTCCAAACAGACGGGAAATTACCTTGTTTTAGCGACAAGTTAAACAAGTTTGATAAAGGCAGATATAGATAATCAGCAAATTGTTTAAGAATACATGTAGGAATCATATCAGGACCGTACTTGAATGGTTCTTTTAAAGATTTCAGATAAAATAATACATCTTCAGAAGATATTACTGGAACATTAATCGAATTATTAGTATATAGATAATATGGATATTTATAAGGGGGAAGATTGACTTTTGTGGAATAGTTAGACTCAAAGAATTAATGTGTAATAAATCATAAAGTCATATAATGTTAGATTTCACATGTTGCGCTTTTGGATTGCATTGAAGCAAATAATTAAAACTAAGCACTTTTGCTTATTTTTTTTTTAATTATATGACTTTATGACTTATGATACCTTGTAGATCACATAATTGTAAAATTTTTGAATAGAAAAAAATTATGTGCTTTGTAATATTTAAATGACCCATATTAAAAAAAAAAATTAACGAAAAAAATTTACTACGAAAAATATTGTCCATATTGTAAAAAATAGCAGTGCACGAATTAAGCTGTGACCCACTGTACTTATATGTACATACATACATATATGTCAGGTTATTTATGTGTACACACCCTTTTTGCCTTCAATCAATACCAGCACACAGCTTGTCCAGTTAAAGTGCTGCCTGTTATTTCGTTAATTTGTCAGAGTTATATTGTCGACTACTCCTAGTCCGGCATTCGAATCCTCTATTCCTACAAAAATGCCCAGAATGAAAAGATAAATCCTCAAAGTCAGGTCTGTTAAGCCTCAACGAAATTTCTTACAAATATTTACTGCCCATCACTCAAGGTATGGGAGTAAATATTGAACAAATTTAGCCGGAGCTAAAAAAAAACCCTTGTGTAGATTGGTGCAAAGAAATGGGCAACACTTTTTCTTTCGTAAAATGGGGTCAGTTGCTACTGTTCTGCTCTTTAGGATCGAAGAACACTCAATTCTGAATGGTATACAAAAATTTGCATTTTTGCTCATCGTCTGAAAGAAATACGAGGTAAGCGTTTGCGTTTTGCGACATTTTAAAAAAGCCGTTGAGTATTCAGAGACCACGTTTCTGAGGTATTACCTACTAAAGGTCTTAAGGGCGCATTTATTTGGAAAATCATAACAACCTTTTTTTTAATTAAATATGCATATTTTATATGTTTTCCGAAACTTTCGAGGATGCCTTCGATATTCATGATTTATATATGTAACTACCACATCGGCAATCGATAAACCAAAAAACTTACCATACTTAGTTATCTTCAATTAAAGTAGGAAACATTTTACTTCACTATTCAGTCCACGTGCCTCGCGTAATGAATGAAATAATAAATAAAATTTATCTCTCCAAATACATGTGGAAAGAAAAGCTTATCTGTCATAAACTAGTGGAAAAGACAAAATCGAAGCAGCGCCAGCACAGCATCTGAGCATCTGCAATCTTTTTTGATTTTTTATGTGACATTGAAAAAATTGCACAATATCCTAGCTTTGTGAAATTAGAAAAATTTACATACATACATTACATTTCATTTACCAACTACAAGGAGTATACTGTATACTTGTAATAAACTTTTTTTTTATTTTTTTATACATACAAATAGCTGAAAATACATGCGCTTTTTTTCATTTTTACATTTTTTCCAGGTCTACTCCCTTACGCCTGCAGCCATATCATAAAATATCAATTTATTACATCGCGAAAGTATTTAGTAAAATACAGAATGCTATGAAGGCAATTTTTTCAATTAAATAATTCGCATTGCCACAAGTTTTAAGCTCTTAAGCGTATTGTATTACGTTCAGATAATAATTTAAGTCTTAAACTATTAAAATACATTTTTCATACATAAATTTTTTATACACATATTTATGTACACATAAAGCGATTCCACTACATATCACTCAAATTTGCCCTTATCTACATTTTGTATATGTACACTTTTTAAATTTTCATCACTTATTGAGTTGCACTCATATCTTAAATTACGACGGAATTCAGCTCACAATGGACCTGCACAGTTCTGTGTATGATGTTTGCATGTAATGGAAAAAGAGAAAAAAGAGAAAGAAAAATAAAGGAAGATTAATATTGCAGAGCAATTGTTTTTAATAGATTTGTGTTTTTTTTTTAATTTCTAGCAAGAAAAATTCCTTTAATTTTGATTCAAGAAAAGGATATATAAATGCATCAGTTTTATCATTTTTGGTTTTAGAAATTATTTTATGTTTATTAGTTCAGTTGGCTCTATTCGCTAACGCTGTGTTGAAATCCTATAAATAAAGTCAAAATAACCACAACAATAAAACTAAAACTTTAAAAAACTAACCATTGTTTAATAAAATACTGGGATTGAACTCTAAACTGAAAACAAAAACAATCATTAAATATTTCACAATGAAGAAACTATTCTAGAAATCCATCCCAACATTATTCATTGTAAATTCAGTACAATTTTCAGTATGATAAATGTCATGAAACTAGTTCAGTGCAGTTATTAATACCTGAAACATTAACCGAATAATCAGAGAAGCTTTCAGGACTACTGTTAAGCTTAACACGTAGAGAAGATTTTACGGCAATTACTTCTAAAAATAAATTGTGGAGGCGTCATATTTTGAGTTAATCGGCATAAAAAGTGTACAAAAATTAAATATCGCCGGTAAAGGTGCTAAATTACGTTGTGAAATAAGATTGAAAAACAATAAAATTTAAAATTTACGCTTCACTTGAGATCGCTTTTCCTATCAAAATTCTGCTCGAATTTTCAAAAGTTTTGGATATATTTTGTGGAAATATTTGTTTACCATTTTCCTAATTTTTCTTATGGAAGTGCTCACTACGTGTCCAGACATTTTTACATACAAAAATTTTCCCTTCTCGTTCCTTAGTTTTTAGATAGTTCTTTATTAGTCTCATCTCTATATAAAAACGAGAGAATATTCAGATTTTGTAACTATAAGTACATTTTTATTGAATAGAAGAGCGGCTTTCCAGCTGTTGGTATGCCAATCGATTTATTTTTTGATGAACGAGTTTTAATGATAATTGGAGCCTTTGCATTGAGAATGGCGATATAATTTTTATATTCTCATATATGTACAGTGGGTCACAGCTTAAATCATGCATTTTTGTGCTAAATTTTTTTCGTTCACTTTTTATAAAAATATAGTTAATTTCAATTTCATTAATACATTCATACATTTTTTTCTGTGTAAATATTTTACGATAATTTCGCAAAATTGAAAAAAAAAATCTCAAAAATTTTCAAATTTTTTCTTAGTATTTTCAAAAACTGTTTGCGGATACAATTACAATATATCACTTCGTCAATGAATTGTATGAAAGAAAATATGCAACACCGACCACAAGAAAAATTATAAAAAGTCAAAGAACATTTTAAGAAACTTCAAACTTACAATTTATTTATATTTAAAATTTAATGGTCTATATAACTACATACTCTAAAGGTTTCTTAAAATTCTGAGAGGAAAAAATTGTCAAATTATTAAAAAAAAATGTTTAAAAAATTTAAATGCTTTCTAATATTCGAATGGACTATATTTTTTATAAAAAATTAGGGAAACAAATTTAACATGAAAAATATTGGTAATATTGTAAAAAAGAACTCCGCACCTGAGGAAAATAATGTTTAGTAAGTTATAAAGTAATTTATATTATATCTATATTATATACCTATATCCCCGGCAGGTGTCATATGTAAGTGCCGCATTGGAAGAAACTTCGTTATATTTTTCCCAGTTAGGAAAAAATGTTCAATTTATTTCAAACGATGTTGAACAAATCACTATATATAGGTAGGTTCCCTGATTTATGTAATTTTAAAAGAGAAAATCTTAACTACATCTGATAGAAATTTAAGAAACTAGCATGTCGGTCTAATAGTCGTTATTTTTTTTCGAAATACAAAACATGGTAATTTTTTCCTTCGACATTTTTTAACATATTAAATATTGAAGTTGTGTACCGTAACACAATATTTTGCACTGCTCTTAATTATATTCTTTTTCTAAGTACCTATTTAAAAATTTATAAGCTCATTTATATTTAAAAAAAAAACACATACCTAGCACACGTATTTAATGTCTACACAAACTGGCGCAGTGAGGTATTGGCCGGTATAAATTCGTATGATATTCCATATTAAATTCCATGGCGCTATATGGAAGCACTCAAACAGAAGCGGTAATGGGAATGTGGTTCGCCGTGATACAAAAATATACCGGAAAAAATTAATTTACTATAAATTTCACCTCTTCCTTCAAAGAAACATGCATTTGAAGATGCTTATAAATTTGTTTATAAAAATAGCAATTATTTCTTTAAAAAAATCTATACTGTACAAAAAACTGTTTAAAAGTCGTTTCGGTACATTTACATAACTGCTAGCCAGTAACTTCAGGCCTTACATAGAGTATATTTCATTAAAATATGTGGGTGATTCACATGGTATCATAAGTCATAAAGTCATAAAGTGGAAAAAAATACAAAATTGCTTCGTTTTAATTATTTGTTTCAATGCAATTCAAAAACATAACTTTTGAAATCTAAAATTTGATGACTTTATGATTTATGACACATTATGACACCTTGTAAATCACACAATTATAAACAAATTTTATGTGAGTATTAAATGCACAACAACAAAAAAAAAACAATTTAATAGAAATGGTTTAAATATTTTTTTTTTCAACTACATCAACGTAGCTGTTGATTATTTTTTGTTGCTGAAAACATTCAACTGAAATCAAAATTAATGTCAGTCTGCATAAAAACGGGAATCTCCTTAACTCTAAAAACGAACACATTTTTTTTATTTCTTTTATCGTTTTCCGCCCAATTTTGAGTGTTATAGTCATTGTCTGTTTAAGAAAAATTCGTAATTCAGTTCAACCGCCTGACGTCCTTGAGCAACTAATAATTTTGGCTGCCAATTTTCGATAGGAAATCCAAACTAAAGCTGATAATCATTTTTGACCAGATTTGTTTTTACATTTCCTTGTGTCTTCAAAGTAAATTCGCCACAAATGCTGCCAAATTAGACCTCAGAATTTTTATAAGTTCGCGGCATTCTATAAAAATAATTTTAAAATTTATATCAATGCATACAATTTTTTTTGACCCTGCTTTTAGAAAAATACCTTAACTACAAATCAAATCCTTTAATTAAATTGAAAATTTCTTTAAAAGCAATATATCGGTTATAATGTTAATATCAAGAGCTTAAAATTTTGAAGCAGTGCAGGAAATTTTCAGTGAAATATTAGTTTAAGTACTCAGCGTTAGGTAAATTCACACAGAGCCTAAATACGACGATATTTGTTAATAATCAAATGTATGTGCAAAAGCTAATGAAATAATATACGAAATCAAGAAAAATGAATTTTAAAATGGCGTATTATGGCGAATAATTCAATGCAGATCCGCTCGCCACTTTTACGATTGAGTTCTATGTACATATGTAGATCACGACCGAGCACTGATTTTTTAAGGCTGAACTGAACTTCGGCCAATCCCAGTCGACGCCGAACCGTGCATTGTCAAGGCCTAAGATAATGAATTCCAAATTGGTATTATTATAAAAAAAAAAAATTTGTACATAAATTTAACTCGCATCCACTTCATAAACAAACATAATTATATTTGTAAAAATAATAATATAAACTTATATCTTTAATGTGCGAAATTTAAACATTTTATATTGTAATGTGAAAATAATAGCCTATCGGCATTTGCACCTTGCAACTGATATCATATACTAGATACACTCGTTGGAGAAGCAGACAGATATTTCCAATCGAATTTTTTTTAAACAAAAAATATGTGTTTCAAATGGTATTCAGAAATGTCAGAATTTCTTGGGTGATAATGTTCATTGAGGTAAGTGCAAGTTCGTTATGTAATGAATAACTTCTTTTGGTATTGTTACTGCAAATCATATCGCTATCATGTTAGTTCGAAAGATTTTCTTATTTTTTTCAGAAGATAAACGTATGGATCTAGAACTTTATAGAATTTATGAATTAATAATATTGACAAATGTTTGGCCAAAGTTCGTTTTTTTTTTTTTGGCCGAAGCCGAATCCAAAGCCGGAGTTCGGTCGCTCGGTCGTTCTCTAGTTCTATGCCAATAATGTTTTGTCTTGTACTGCACTGTACCGTACTACGCATATGAAATTGTACCGCCCAGTACTGCAATGCGCCACTTTGAGCGGGCATTTATAGCGATAAAATTATTTTAATGGTTTTCCTAAAAAGAATTAAACCACGCGTTTGGTGGAACATGTATTTTAAGTTTAATATGCAGAAATTACCGCAACTTATTTCATGTTGCGTAAAAATTTCTTATGAATGCAGATTAACAGTCATGTGCAAACAATTCTAAGTATGCAATTTTATAGCTCATTAAATTCTAGTATAATCTGATATATAAAAGCCAGCCGGTGAGTAGCAGTCACCACACATCACTCAAACTGTTAATATCATTGCATTCAGCCTGAAAGTATGCATAACAAAAAGATAACAGTTTTGATGCCTCTGTAAAGCGTTGTTTTTGGGGATACAAAATGATTGGATACAGTTGTGCAGTGAAAGTGTCGGGCATTTGCTTCCATACAAAGTATGTTGACTTTTTTTTATATTGAAATAAAAATTGTCAGTCTAGAAAGCTAGGCGATAGAAGTGAAACTTCATGGATCTCGATGGGCACTTGGAATAAAAATACTCACCCTAGCCAGCAACTTTTATGAGATAGAAATACCACCCCGATAACAGAAGCCACTATTCATTATTCAGGAATTTTTAAGGGTGTTGGGTTAATGAAAAAAGATAGTTGATGTTTTCGCATCCATTTATAAAAAATCTATTCATTCACTTCCATACTCTCATGTTCAAGAAAAGATACAATTGGTTCGTGGTATGAAAAATATGAAATGAAAACTCGTGATTGTAAATAATTTAAATATCTTGAGAAAATTGCATCTATTGTCGTGCCTGATCTGGTTGTTGAGTCTTTGGGATTATTATTCATTTTTAAATTAAATTTACTTTCTAAAAATTGTACAAATGGTTGAGCTTCTTCCAAGGCAAAATTGGCATTAAAATCACCGCTTAAAATCATTGGCATAGTGTGCAAATCTTCTCTTTATTCTGCTGCACCAGAGGGAGTATATGGCAATAATGACCTATGTATGAATTTTATTATACCGTTAATTCTCTGGTTCGGAGTTATGTTGAGAACAATCATTGCCACACTCTGTCCGCTTTGCTACCCCTCTCTCGTTTTTTCCTACTCCGAATCTGTCGCGTTTTCGTTTCTCTCCTCTTCTCTCTCTGTCTCCTTCCGTCCGACTGCCCCGCAAACGCGCGCCACCCCCTCCCTTTTCCTGTCGCTTTTTCGTTTCATTCGTTGTTGGAATTACAGCCCAACGAGCGCAAAGAAGATTCACTTCAAAAAGGGGTGACTCATCATATAAAAATATATCAAAAATTAACGGAAATCTTTAGCTACTTTAAACATGCTCTCCACTTTAAATTAATATGCTATAAAACTGTGTACTTGTATATCTAAATAAATAACTACTGCAAATATATTTCTACAAAGTTTGAGATGTAGACTTATAGAGTGTTTTTTTATATAATGAGGCAGACGTTATTGAAAGAAAAACACAAAAAGAGGAATAGCCAAAAGTAATGAAAATATCGGGTACCCATTTTTTCCACATGACTGTATATAAAATCAAAACTTTAAAGCAATTTTCTGGAATTTTTTCAAACATGCCATTCTTCCAACTAACGCGCATTATATGTACATATGTACTATTTAAATATTCACACATGTTTGCTTGCCTATTTGTTTTAAGTTGTTGTTGCTTTCGTTGTATTGATTTATATTTTCGTTGTCAATTTACCACTGTTAATGTTATTACGTCTTTGGTAGTTTGAGGTTCAGTTAATGCTATCGATTCGGTGGCAACACTTCGCATTCCATCGCCATTACTGTTCGGTAATAACTTCATATTACCTTTGCATATATCCGCATTTTTTCGTCTTCGACGCGATTGCGCACTCCCTGTCGTATGACCGTTAAGAGCAACATTAGTGTTTTCTTTAGAATGACATAATAATTCTGTAAATTCTTTACGGAAGTTATCATTCAGCCATCCGTAGAGCAAGGGATTCGTGCAAGCCGAACTCATGCCGAACATATGGCAGAATGCATATAAAACAAGCATACTCTCCGTAACGGCCATTGGACTTTGCATATCAGCATATAGATTATAAACATTCAAAGGCATCCATGAAATACCAAAAATTAGTGCAATTGCTATTAGCAAACAATTCGTACGTTGCATACGTCGTCCGCGTTCGGCTTTGCGTTGTGGTGTTTGCATTGCCACGACTGAGGTGCGATTCTTCAATTTCCTATAAATACCCAAATAAGCGCCCGAAACTATCAGTATTGGCACCAAATATTGAACGCATAGCGAAAATATTGAATAGTAGAAACGTCCATTGCTTAAGGGCCAATCTTCGATACAAAAGCAAACACCATGAATGCCCAGAGCTTGTAGTAGCGGTGGAATTTCAGCTTGTATCAATTGTTTGTAAATGAAGAGCGGACTGGCCAGCAGTACTGCGAGTAACCAAATACAGGCGAGTATGCCGATAACGCCGGTAACTTGGAGACTTTCCCGCGTTGGGTAGACAATGAGCTGAAACGAGAGAGAAAAACGTGTGGAAATGATGAGAATGGAGAGCGTTCGTTGAGTTTTAAAGTAGAAAAGATGTGCGAAATCAAGAGTTCATGAATACGAAATTGACCTTAACATAATAGTCTTTCTAATTTTTACTCTATCGTTCAATATGATACGTAGCACTCTGTTCTGTGCCGGATTCATACGGACCAACTTACGGGTGACACAAAGTATTCCGATACCTAAACGATTTCAGAAGCAATTTTTTCTTAACCCATTTTCGGTCGCTGGTCTATTTATCAACCACCAAATTTAGACTTCCATATCTCTGAAACTAAGTGTAAATTTATTGATCCGTTTATAGCTCTAGTAAATCTAGAATTTATATGTCTTTTAGGAAAAATAGTTAAATGTAGATTGTCGTAAAAGAATAAAATCATCACTATTTTTCAGTGTTTTTTGTACAGATAAAAAAAATAAAGTAAACCGAATTTTTTTACTAATTTATTGTAAAGGAAAAATATGAGTTTAAGAGAACCAAAACAGTTCCATATCAATATTGCAACTAACTTTTTCATGGACGTAAAGTTTAGTGGTCGAAAAACCTACCACTGGCCAGAAATCGTCAAAAAGAATAAAACAAAATCAAGCAAATATTTTCTTTTATTATTAAAAGAGTTGCTACACGATATTGAAAATGTACTTAGCTACTTTTTTACGCTAAAGGTCTGGCAGCACCTACGCTATTGCAACCTTTTTGTATAATATATTTTTCTTCTTCTATCCAACGTAAAGTAAAATTTGAATACGTGATTCGTCGAATTCAGTTTCTTTGATTTTATAATTTAATCGCATTCAGTGAATATATACTCTGGCGTGTTAAAGGTTCTTCTAAATTAATAGATACAATTATTGGACGTAAACAATGCATATTCGTAAAGAGATAAAGAGATTAAATGAGCCATCTTCAAATGAAGAGGAAGATCGTGCTATGTTGAGTTCAAAAAAAGTCGACATCGTATAAATTCCACCGCCTCATGTGCAGAGCATGACTAATGAGAGAGATCTGGATGATGACCAAATTAATTTAAAGACCACAATGATGACTACCTAAATGTCAAGCTCCAGTATTCAGCAGAAGACCAGACATCCCCATGTCCAATTGTAAAACAAGCGATGAGCCGTAATCGGTTCAAAAAAGAAAAATAATAATAAACAATTCTTACATCTCGCTGATAACACTAATTTAAATACAGCAGTTCGTTTTACTAGGGTTCGCCCTATTACTATCGTTCTCAACAAAAGGTTTTTGCAATTTGGGGTCTTTAGCCATATTCTCTCCGTAGACGAACAGATGACTTCGTATTTTGTCCCCCCACTCTTGCAAAATGTTTATCAAAGGAAACCCCATTCGGTTTAGATTTAAGTCATGGTGCTTATGCTCTGAATGTGGATACTTATTTTCTAGTTCAAACCCCATCGCAACCAAAATATTTGCCACTCTAATTGCTTTGATAATTTTTTCTCTCCACACAACCTTGTGTGCCTTTTGAATGAGCGTCGATTTTTCGCAACTGGATCCATGCACGAAAATAGAATGGACAAATCTCCCTTGAGAAATTTAAAAAATTAAAGGCGCGGAACATTTGACCAGCAACTTGATCGTGAGCAAGAAATACTGGCGGTTCGGGTGAACGATAATGCCATTTTCAATGTTATAACTAATGACCCCACAGTCGAGCCAATTATTATCGCTAAAAGATATTGTCGTAAGCCTTTGACCTCCTCTACGTTAAGCTAAATGTTTATAGGCGTCCAAAGTGCTCAACCAGTTTTTATAAAATGTGTACAGTAGCAATGTGAATGGTAGAATGGAAAAAATTTGAATTCGTCTTATCTCCGTATATATAATTACTTATAACTGACGCAGGTCTACAATAATTATTATATAGATCTCATATATCTATATCAAACAAATCAACTTAGACTGGTAGCATCAGAACGGTCTGCCCTTGATATTAGTGATCGAGATTCATTGAGAGGCTGGCATATTGATGCTGTTCAATGGTGAAGGCTCTGATCCTGAAACTGTAATAGCCAATCATGCGCAACTTTGGTTTTGTCGATTCCGTTCCGGTAATTTTGATTTCAAAGACGACAATGGTCGAAAATATCGATGAAATAATGAAAATCGTCGAATAAGCCCTGGGAGCTTTGTTGGGAGGTTCTTATGGATACATCTTATAGTCCGGACCTGGCACCAAGCGTCAGCCAATTTCCGCACAAGCCACACAAGCGCAGTCAATTTCACTGTCTCTTATTGTTCAAATGTTTGAAATATCAAAAACGTGAACTTTTCATTTTGTTTCTATTGCCATACAACCAGACTGAGCCACAGGAAGTCGTTTAGCGATTTTGCTGATAATAAATAAAAAAAAAGCTTATTTTGACAGTCGAAGCAGTGCTATTGAAGTTACAATTTTCTGTTGACTCTGTTAATAATTAGAAGGGCATACATTTGGGGTATTAGCGTAAAGTGAAACTTAAATTATATATGTATATGTATATTTCTTATTTAAAACTTCGATGGAATATTTTTCAGGGAAAGAAAGATTTTTTCATTTAAATAGCTGTAATCCCTTGATTCTTTTGGTGTTATTATTTTGGGTCTATAGTACGCTGTGTCCTCTAATGTGTTGAAGACTTTTGATGAACAGATGTCCTTCCCTGACCTTTTTATTTCATATTTTTGATGGATTAAGAATCATTCTCATTGATTCTGTATGCACTGCCGGAGAAACTGCGATTGCTGAAGTACACCACGCATCTAGTACCTATGTATGAACAACAAGTACTCCACACGTATTCCAGAAAGGGATGAATGGAGGAGAGTCGGATCCCAGGTCGCTGCCAACTCTCACTAAACATTTTCTGTAATTCGGGCTACCCTGACAACAGTAGATGAAGTCGCTCTTTGCCTTAAGAACGCAATACTGACTCTGCCTCATATATCGCCCAGGTGGGCAAAGTAAATCTTGTCAAGGATGACCGCTAAAAGGTCTAAGTCACTAGTAAATATCGGCCTTTACTCCATCAGTGCTGTGGTCGGTATTGTAGCTGAGCACCGTTTGATGGGACTACACGGTACCTGGATGAAGTTTCGATACAATTATTTTTGCCGCAACTGCAGTTTCGAGGAAGAAGTGGAGCATGTAGAACACTGTCTCTTCCACCGTCTTGCTTTGGTAAAAAAAAAACTCGCCACGAAGTCTTTGGAAAATGCTTCTTTGTAGGGGACGGTTAGAGAGGAGTGTATACGAGGTCCACATTTCAGTACCATTGCAATAACCTAACCTAAGGATCAAACCGCTCAGGTAGGTAAGTGCACATCTAGCGAGATCTAGCAGTTCACAGCAAATATGTGTTGCCATACTTTTATCGACAAAAGTTTTGTAGACCGTGAAATACTGATGTTCTGCCATTAATCGGTACGTCGATTCGATTCGGGCAATTCTTACTATAGAAGATTTTTTACATTTTCGAACTGAACTACTCTTCAGTTCAAGACAGATAACATTATCTAAATTCTTACTTATCTAATTTCTTATATAAATTCCATGAACCTCCGCTAAGGTAAAAATACAAAGAATATCGCTTAATGCAAGCAAAGCTCTACAAAGGTTAGAAGGTGCTGGGGCTATGTGATTAAGCCTTACTGGAAAAAAACAGAGATTGGCCGCCACAGGCCCTGGTGATTTATATTGGACTTAAGCGGGATATAGCCCACTGGATTTAGTATTAGTTAGTAGTTAATGTTCGCGGCACGGTTTTGATTTAAAGCGAATCGATGAGAGCCTACTGAACTGGTCCAGAAAATGAATGCTGAGCAGAAATTTGCAGGTTTCTTCTATATACACTTTCGGCATCATTTTTACCAACTTGGGTCGTAAGGGTATACTCGTACCTCTCGAAAATTACCTGACAACTATTTGTTCCTAATTCCCTAAAGTTTGTTAATTCAAGCCAACAAACCACAATCTCTGTGGTCAATTGACATCGCCAAACTATTGCACACAACTTTTATTTACGTTAGCACTATTTTTCATAGATCCTAGGCAACGGTGATGTACAATCCTTCAATAATATTCTATGCTTCTGCAAAATTTTTTATGATGTCGAAACAATTGAAGAATTGCTGGACAGCAGCAAAAATATTTTTCATTTAACCTGTCAAAGTAACCAACGCAAAATGAATTCTCCTACACTTGTTGCAATGTGCCAATGTAAAAAGTAAAATGCAATTTCGAATTCTCTTGTGTGGCTGTGTCAGTAAAGTTAAACTTTCGGTGTAATACGCAATATGTTACGAAGTTTTTAATTACTATTTGCCATAGATATATGAGCAAAACTAAAAATAAGATGGTGAAGGGTGAAAGGTTTGTTCGTTGTGCAAGTATAAATGAATTTTTAAATATGTACACTAATAAATATTATGTTCATTTTAACGTAAGTTACACTAAGCACTGGAGTAGAGTGCACTCCTTTTTTATATGATTTTTATCCTGATTTCGAAAATTGTAATGGATTTCGGGGTTGAGTACGAGATAACGGGAAAGAATATAAAAAAATGCAAAGTTTTACAGAGAGAAATTTTTCACGGACTCTGACAACAGTTTTTTAGTATAGTGTTTTTACAACGGATATGGGGTTCGGTTGCTATGACAAAAAACGTGAATGTAAAAATTTTGATTTTTGTACATTTTATAACTTCTCAAATGAGATGGTCCGCTAAGAAGGAGAAGAGATTGACATATATCCAAGTTTAGCAAAAAGATCAGGACCAGGACCAGACTCGATTTAGCCATGCCCGTATGTCTATATAAAAGCAAACGAAGATTGTACCAGTCCACTATATAGCTGGCCTACAACTGATTTTTCAGATAAGAGGTTATGCATTATACACTTAGAATAAAAAGCAAAGAAGGTAATAATGAAAAATATTGATATTTAATCAAAATTTCAAGATTTTAAACTCTCTAATCAGTAATAAAAATAACTAGCATGTACCCCCGATAATCGGGTGCGATTAAAATGCGATTCTTGAAATTATTTTTTTGTTGAGAAATAAAAATTATGAGGCGAGTTATACTTCAAAAAAAAAAAAATTAGGACTGTTTTTCGAATGTTAAAATAACATTAACTCTAGAAAAAAATAATTATTTTTATGAGTGTATGGTTTTTGATCAAAATTTGTCATAATTTTTTTACTTTGATTTCATTATAGTTAATTTATTTAATTTTTTTTTGTTTTATTTTGTATTCGAAAAATAAATAGTATTTTAAATTTGAATATTTTAACACTAACTATGTAGTAATTTAAATTATCTTTTTATATTCCCGAAAGTTATGAAGGCTTCGTGAGGACCGAAGACGGTCATTCTTTACTTGATTTATTTTTAAATAATATTTACTTTATGGACTTTATTTTTTTCATAAAAAGTTATTGTTTTAGCTTAATTTTTTTTAATCAAAAATAATTATTATTAGTTTTTGATTTATAATTTTTTGATTTCAAGAAAAACTGAGTTCTTAAAGGATTTTTTGTCTCTCAGAATTAAAATTAAATTTTTGCATATCGAAAAACTCAAAACGCCACACCATCTTTCCAATAAAAAGTTTAAAAACGAAAAAAGTTAAGCCACCTACTATGTTAAAGAGCATTAAGTTCTACAGATTTTAATTACAAATTGTATACAAGAAATTTTGATTTTAGGTATTGAGCCAGAACGCCGCATAAAAGACAAAAACAAATTTGTTAAAAATGAGGTAGATATAAGTAGACAAAAAAAAATTAAAAAACCGCTAGACATAAATAGACAAAGAATTTCGCCAGTTTGTCTGTTAATTGTTTAAACGAACAAAAAGAATCGTACCCTACTTCACCTACCTCAGTAATAAGGTCGTTTTTGCATAGTGCCACTAAATATTACAGTTAGAGAGACACCTTAAACAGTGCGATACAAAGATTTAAATTAAACGAATGATTTCATTTCCCTTTTGAGCGCCTGTGATATTTCGTAGTCGTTTTTCAATAGAAAAAGTTTTTCTGTTCTTTCCGAATAAATAATTAACGATGCTATAATTTTTCTCACATTGTATTTTATTTAGCTGAGCAATTTTAGATCTTTCATGTCGGTGGAACGGGAAGAGTATAGCTGTTGAGTTTATTTTTATTAACTGAATACCTTTTCCTAAAATAAATGTAGCACCACAAAAAGAGTTTCGTTAAGTACAATTACAAATCCTTAAACCTAATAGTGAGAAAGTGTTTTAAAATGATTTTCACCAGATCCAAGTACATACTTCTCAAACAGCTGGAAGCTTTGAACTCAACACTTTTGTACCAGGTATATAAAGAAACCTATTTTATGAATATAAGTTTAGGATAATAACAAGTGACTTCTTAGAGTTATCTGCTTACTAATTGCGCTGTGATCACCCTGTAGAGATAATGTGCCGCTAAAAGTCTTCTTTTTAATAGGGAAATAGACTTTTCCAGCCTGCCCCGAGTTTCGATCTGTGCGATAATTATTTTGGTTATTTAAGTATAAAAAGTAAGCAGGAGAAACATTGCGTGTCTATAACGAATTTCCGCAAGGTTCTAACCTTCCACCCCTGAGAACTTTTACCGGGCCGTCAATGAACTCAGAGCTTAGCTATGTATATAAAGCTCAGCTTCGCATAGGCAGAGCATCTGAGTAGAATATGAACGAATGATTCAACTTCGTCATCCTCAAAGCAACTGCGACCAAGGGCTCGGAAGTTATATTATATTAACCTCATAAACTCATATCGGGCACTACCTGGTCAGAACTTCTACGAAGGTCGACAGTTTACGCTCTTTTAACGCACGGAGTTGGACGTCTATGGTCGACCACCAGCCAAAGGGTTTTTGAAATTCTGCAATCATTGTAATCGTAGTATTTGCCTGTACAGAGTACACCTATCCAACAGAAGTCCACATACGGTCGAAGAGTCCTCACCGGAGAAAAACACTTCAAGGGTGCTCTGCCTAACCAGCTCATCAGCCATGTAGTCTCCTGCTAAGTCGCTATGACCTGGCACCCAAACCAATCTGCTATGGAAGTATTCAGAGGCGGTCGAAAGAAAGGTCAGTCAGTTGTCGGTTTTTAGCATTTTATCAATATTTTATTTAAAAACCAACGCATTATATAAAAAATTGTTAACCAGCACAGAATCTACATGCTCACAATTACAACTCGTGATTCTTATTTACATAATCAAATTATTGTATATTAAAACAAAAACTGCTGAAAAGCGTGGCAAAGTATCACAGTTGAAAAATATTCAGTTTTTGATCAAAGTACTTTTAAAGGTTGACATGTAAACACCTGGGCACGTGGACAAAAAACATAGAAAGGAAACAAATGAAAAATAATACAATTGCAGAAGTGAATTTTACTTCAAAATTTAATCATTTCATAGTGCACAACAAACACAAAATACTTACGAATGTACGATACAAAATATGTATGTATGTATGCAAAAAAATCGTGCACCTAAAAGCGCGAGCCAATAGTAAGAACAGAGACAGAGAGTTAAATATGGGAGTAATATTGATAGTAGTTATTAGTAGTAAGTAGTAGTAGTGGTAGTTGTGGTGGTAGTAGTAGTAGTATTTAAAATTCGTTCGTAGTACTTAGTAGTAGCATTAGTAAAAATTATAGTAAAAATAGTAGTAGTAGTTAGAAGGGGCATTAGTAAAAATAGTAGTAGAAGTTAGTAAAAAATAGTAGTAGCATTAGCACAACGGGTAGTAGCACTATTAAACATAGTAGTAGAAATAAGTCAAAATAGTAGTACCATAAGTAAAAATACTAGCAGAAATTAGTAAAAATAGTAGTAGTAGTTAATAGGAGCATTAGTGAAAATAGTAGTAGAATTAGGTAAAAATATCAGCAGCATTAGAAAAAGTAGTAGTAGAATTAGGTAAAAATAGTAGCAGCTTTAGTAAAAATAGTAGTAGAAATAAATGAAAATAGTACTATAAATAGTGGCATTAGCAAAACGGGTAGTATCATTAGTGGTAGTAGAAATAAGTCAAAATAGTAGTAGTAGTTAGAAAAACATTAGTAAAAATAGTGGGAAGAATTAGTAAAAATAGTACTAGCATTAGTAAAAATAGTAGTAGAAATAAGTAAAAAATAGCAATAGCATTAGCACAACGGGTAGCAGCATTAGTAAAAATAGTAGTAGAAATTAGTAAAAATAATAATAGCATTAGTAAAAATACAAGTAGAACTTAGAAAAAATAGTAGTAGTAGTTTGTAGGAGTATTAGTAAAAATAATAGTAGAAATTTGTGAAAAAAAAGTAGTAGCATTAGTAAAAATACTAGTAGAAATTAGTAAAAATAGTAGCAGAAATGAGTAAAAATAATAGTAGCAGTTAGTAGTAGTATCAGTAAAACGTAATAGAAGTAAGTAACAGTGGTAGTAGCATTAGCAAAAATAGTATTAAAAATTATTCAAAATAGTAGTAGTAATATGTAGTGCCTGTAGTAAAAATAGTAGTAGGAATTAGTAGTAGTGGTAGTAGTAGTAGTTAGTAGCAGTAATAGAAGTTGTAGAAACCGTAGTTGTACAAGAAATTAGCAGTTGTAGTAATAGTAGTATTAAATAGTGGTAGTACTTCTGGTGGTGAACCAGTCCCGCACTACTGAAGGGTTCAAAAATAGTCAAAAAATATCTAGTCCGAAAATAGTGCCGAATCGGTCCAGAGTTTGTCTTTAAATGGTCCTGAACTAGTGCTACGTATGTATGTACTTTCGTTACGTAATTTTTATTTCCAAAAAAGGAAGTATACAAACATCCATATGCTTTTATTTAACCATATTCTCTACGAAATCTGTTTCGCGACATACATACATAGTATACTTATTACACATACGAGTACATTTATCCAGCTTACCGCAGATAAAAAGAACTGTTTACGTTTTTATAAACTGTTCTTCTCTTATGCGTAGCAGTACTTATATATGTACTTTGTCTCGTTTCACGTGAAACCAAATCCCAAATCCACACAAAAGGCTTTGTTGTGAAAAATGAGTGCAATTCCAGTAGAAAGTTATATTCTCCTCACGCTGTGAAAAAGCAACATGATGCATGATGAGTAGCAACATCTTTTTATAACTTTTTTTACATACATACATATAATACTTAACTGGAAGTAACTTTTAATTTGACTTTTGGAGAAATGAAATAATAAGCCATTATTTTTGTTCAATAGTTTTGACTGCTGTCATATTTCCTCGTGGAATAAAATGCTGTTGTAAGCGAAATTTCAACTTTTCATACAAGTTAAAAGAATATATCGAGGGCTTGTATTCGATATCCTCTATCTGCAATTTTCACAAAACTACCTGTCTGGTTTTCGAACCCATCTGGGAGTTAACTGTCATTACTAATGTTACTTTTAACTTTGGAGGTAAAAAGTCGCGACACGACGCTTTTGTGACATTAAACAAACCTACATATCTTTACCCATAAGTAAATGGAAATGTATGTATATATATAACTATGTACATACATATATGTAAAAACATACATACATATGAAGCTAGGGACCAGTCTGGTACTGGTTGAGAACCATTTGAGGATTTGTCCGAGATCTTTTCGGAACTATTTCAGGATCATTTCTGGTATTTCGGTACTATTTCAGGGCTATTTCCGAACCTTTTTCGAGATCATTTCGGGACTAGTTCGACACAACTTTGGATTTCATAAAAGCACGAGACTAGCTTCAAACAAGTGCAGGATTGGTTTGGAATTAGTTGAGGACTAGTTTGTTACTCGTTGGAGAGCAGTTTGGAATTAGTTTAGTCCCGGTCCTAACAAGTTTTGACAAGTCTGTTAATGCATAAAATATATGCCTATACGAGTATATATGCTGAGGTAATAAACTATCTGCATGTGACAATCAAGATAGATAAGATCCTAGGAAAAGTTAGTTATGACAAAAAGCAGCACTAAAGCAACTAGTAAATAAACTAGAACGAACACCTCTAACACAGAAAGCATATAAGAAATAATTGTACATTATTTATAATATAGCTAAAAACAGTAGATATATAAAGAATTTGGTTGAAAAAATTAAAAGGAATCAAAGGGCACCAAAAAGAAGCGACAGAGAGAAAGACGAGATGACTTGGACGATAATAACTTAAACAAGAAAGCGACATACAAGTTAGCAAACTTTAAAGAAAAAGTACAGCATTTTAAACGGTAAATAACTTAGGTCAAATCCTACGCACCAACACGACTACAGGGGTCTAAAGAGGCCTGACTTGCGAATGACAATACAGCTACATAGGACAGATAGGACAAAAAGGTTCAAAAACCCACTGCAATACGTGAATCCAACTTTGTAATTTCAGCCCTTAAAACTTTTTTATGAAAAAATAAAGCAAGAACTTAGGCAGGAAAGCCGGCTTTAATATATAGAACCAACACAAGATCCACAAGACTAAAATTACTAATGTCTACCTACCTAGACACACCACAGACACGACCGCGACAGCGAACAACGCCGAAACCGGTTTGCCTCTAAACAAAACTTGACAAGGGATGGAGGAAAATCGTTCCAATACACATCAACTTTTCACCCCGTCGGAAAACAGAAGATCAAATTGAAACAGTACAACATTTCTCACATTATCTTCTCTACCTCTTTATGGAATCGGTAAAGAGGTTTACTAAGGCTCGTTTCATTTTTATATCAGAACCAAATTGTTGTGAAAATTGCAAGTAGAGGCCTCGCTCGAACGGATTCGATTTAATGTTATGTATTCGAGAGAACGTAATGAATTATTTCACAAAAGGTAAAGACTTTTAATTCGTTTTTTTCTTTTGGTTTTTAATTATTTAAAAAAAATCTAGTCCTACTTTATGATTGCGGAAATTCCTTTTGTCATTTCAACTACGCCGTCTGTCATTCGGATTTGGTATAGCACAACTTATTGCTAGAAATATATTATATAAAAAAACAATGCAGTTTTTAAAAATTATATTACGATATACTGACAATAAGCTTGCCTTTCGCATAATTGTTTTTAAAATTAAGTAATTCTATTCAAAGATGTGTCTTGACAAATGAATATACTAAAACTATTTTTCATGACATCTAAATTTAATTTAACTTAGTTTAACATAAACAAAGATTTCTTTAATTTTCAGTAGCAACTCTTTTATGAACTGTAACCTTAGAATTCAATTAATATTTTAAAATAGGTAACAACACTTTAAACAAAAATCGTGATTCAGTCTTGTTAAGCCTACTCTCTACTTCCCTTGAATTTAATTTATTTTTTAAGCAAGCGCCAACACTCTCTCAAATTATTTGTAAATTATTTGTTAATTATTTCAATATTTTATTTAAGATAGGTTAATTTTAATTCCTCCTTTTAAACCGGTGCCAATCCGCTTCGAAAATAATTTGGAATTAAGCTTCACTTTAATTTACCTTTTTGAGTAGCTGGCAACCCTTTTTATAAATATTTTTAAAATAAGGCTTTCTTACTGCTCATTCGTTGCAACACATCTTTCAATATTACCTTTAACTTAGTTTAATTTTAATTAATATTTTAAACAGATGACAACCTTCTCCAAAAATATTTTTGAAATTAAATTTTCATAAAACATTTTTTTTTTGGCACCCATATTGGAAATTTTCATTAAATGTAACTTCATTTGTATTTAAACAGGTGGCAACGTTCTCTCAAAATATTTTTGAAGTAAAGATTTATTAGACTTTTTCCTTAGACAGGTAACCATATTGCAATACTTTATTTCACTCGTTATTTCAATTGAATTGAACCTTCATCAATAAGTTAGCAACTCATATAGCGGATTATACTCTATATATATGATACTATGTGCTAAGTCCTATGAAAATCTGTCCGGTCGTCATGCAGCAAATTGTGTTTTTTTGCTGACTTTTTCAACAGAGGTTTGGATGGATATGTTAACTTAGGTTATATGCTAGTTACGTATTTAATTATATAGAAATTTGTTCAGCGAGTTCGGCGTGAAAAGGTAACAAACATACTCAATCTCTCACACATTGGAGGGCAAACCCAGTAAACATTTTCTATTTCCTCTCACTAAAATCGTGTCAACCGCTATGCTGTTGTTTTTCTGAACGCAGAGGAACTCTCTATGATAAAAACTTCAACTTTTTAACTTGATGCAAAATGTATAATAGTTTAAGAAATAGTCATCAAAATTTGCTAACTTAAAAAAAGTTTTAATTCTTCAATCTTACTTTGCAAATTTAATTATTAAAAGTTACTTACAATATTTTTTTTATTTATTGGTAAAATTTATGATGTCACAAAGCAAAGCTCCTGAAAATTGCAGCTTCTGAGAACTCAATAATTATTACACTGCTTTTCATGCGAAGTAAAATGATGACACCAAAGAAATTTCACTGTTAAGAATGACATAACTGCGTTCGACAGATTATTTGTATCTGTTTCACCAGAAAATCTTAATCACATTTTTATGCATGATTCATCTTTAATAAATCTTTGCGCTACGTATGCGAAATGATCAAAATATACATACATACATGTAGCTAAAGCTTTTCTGGTGTTACAAAAAACAAAAAAATTTGCATAATTACTTTCATGTTTTATATGTATGTAAGTATGTATGTATTTATATTTGCATATCTCGGCTTGCACTCACCTGGTATCTGTCAAACGCAATGGCTGTTATCGAAATCGTCGATACAAAAATGCTCACCGCTTGCAGCATAGCGACCAATTTGCACAGCAATTCAAACATGCCAAATGGCCAATACTTCGAAAGGATTTCCATTAATGTCATTGGCATGGTTATCACGCATAACAGTAAATCTGAAAAGAGAGCAGTGAGAATCGTAAGTAAAATCGCTGCTCATAACTTGAAATGGGATACTTGAGAATAGTCAAAAGATATTGGAAAAAAATTAAAATCAAATTCATACATCGTTTGTATAATGAGCGCAAAACCTTAAAAACGGTGGCTAGACAAATTGAAGGTATTTGATTTCAATGACAACAACAACAACAGAATAAACAATATTTCCACTTCATTTTAATAGGAAATAATAACGGTAAATTATGAAATTAATAACATTCTCTTTTCTCAAAAAAAAAGTCTACATTCCTAACATTTGCATTGCGTTACCAACAAAATGATATTAGTATGAAGAAAAGTGTATAATATAAGGAATTCATTTTTTTTTAATTTTAAATACATATGTACATAGTCTACAAAAGTTTTAAAGATTAAAATAAGCGTTAAAATTTTGAATTTGACCTGAGTGACGACGAACAATAACGACGTAGTTTTATTTTTAGCCAAAAATTTTAAACATACTCCGGTCTTAACACCATTTATCACAGAGATTTAAGTCCACACCATTAAAAATAAAAGTGGTACATTTCCGCCCACTGCCACGCTCCCTCTCCATAGAAAGGATCTGAACATTTCTAAAGTTTGTCCAAATTATTCTGAGTAGGAACCTAACGACAAGGAGTGCCTAAAATTAACCATTTAGCCTCAATGGGTTAAAAAAAAGTTTCAAATTGTCTTGCTTTAAGGCTCGGACAGACTACAACGCCAACTATTTATTGTCGTTCAAATTACTTCGCACAAACCAAGTGCGTTCACACTTGTCATTCCTAATTTATTTTGATAGCTCTGTAGCCACAGGGTTGCTTAGTTCTGTGATCGAAGAAGAAAATTGTGTACATTTCTAAAATATTTTAAATTATTTTCTTTTAAATTAACGATCATAAAAAATGGCTTCTAATGGCAATAAAAATCAATGAACAGTTGAGTGGAATGCAAATATGTCAAAATGAAACGTCCAGTTTGGTTATGGGAGAACACGTTTTTCGATTATTATCGATAAAACTTAGAGTCAAACTAGGGTGTTCGATATTTGGTTATTGATTTATGATCTCCATTTAATTTCAGGTTAATTTATTCAAATAATGCAAATTATGGTATCGCATCGGTTTAAGAAGCTACAATTAAACCTCTAACCCGTGTAGGTCTGGAAGTGGCAAAGTTTGGAAAGTTGTTTATTTCAAAGGCCGAAAATACGTCATACTTTTTGAGCAAGCACACATTGATAAAAACTGCAATAGTTTGATTTTTATCGATTAGTGGCAGCTACCAGTTTTTAAAATCTGATGCCACATATTCTCGCCCATCTTAGGGGCAAAAAAATAACAAAGATATGGGGATATATTTATATTTTTTTTTTAATTTGTCCTTGAACTTTTGACTGACTTTTGACAAAACAAACAGTACTAATTTCATGACGTTGGCAAATGCAATTGAACACCAGAAAAGTTTTATGAAGTTTATGAGTAGCAATGAATTTTATTTTTGTAAACAAATTGGTCATCAAAAATTATCGAAAATTTTTTTCTAATAGCGGTCGCCCCTCGACAGGCGAGTGTATTTCTGCCATGAAAAAAAAAACATTCGCCGTTCGGGGTCGGCGTCAAACTCCTACCCCCCTCAATTTGTGTTACATAATCAAAACGCACACCACAAATTGTAGGAGAAGTTCGGCCAAAATCGCTTAAGCAGTTATAGCGCCAATTAAGTAACAAATCTTTTACACATTCGCTGTATCTAAACTAAATTGAATTAAATCAAAATATTTTGCGATTGATATCGACAATATTAATTTTTGAGCTCGAGGCTAGCATAAGGAGAGTATTTGGAAAAAAGACAACAACAGTGAGGAGTGGTAGAAGTTGTAGCTATTTTGGAGATCACCACATCTCCTCATCAGATTTCTTTCATGGCTCCACCGGTATGTGAACCCACAACCTACGACTTGCTGGGCAAATAGGTACCAATGAACTACATTCGGCTTGTAAACTCGGCCAAAAAATAATGCATGTATATTTGCGACTAATATTTTAAAACCATCCTTTTTTCTATGCCGATATAATTTTTTCAAAGTTTTTTCTTTTATTTTCATCCCTATGAATTTTTGTTCATCTCGTTTTCTTAAGAATTTATTTATTGTTTTTCATTTCAAAAATTCCAAAATAGTTTAAAAAAATAAAAAACAAACTAATGCGATTACCTCTTTCCAATAAATTTAATTTTTTTATTACTTTTGATTACTTTTATTTATTTATTTTTTTTTTTTTGAACTAAATTAAGTAGTTTTTGGTATTTTATTACAATTTAAATAAACTGAAAAAAATTATAACAAATATGAATCCAATGAACGCAATAACGTCTATGTATTAACAACTATGAAAATTAAACAATCTCTTTAAATTGCTAGCGTTCGCTTTTAACAATACCAAGTTTTCGAAAGAAAAGTTTTTTTTTTTTAAATGTCATCTGGGTGTGCATATTTATAATTTCTGAGGAATAAAAAGCTTGTTGCTTACTGTCTTAACGACAGGATACAAATAAACCACATTCTATCTTTCACGACCAAACTAAAATGTTTTTACCGCCAGGCATATGATAGATATCGTATGATTTCAAAAATGTGTGTGCCAATTTTTATCAATGTGATTTCAATTTGGTTACATACCACTTTTATTACATAGGTGATATTCTTTTTCAAATTTATTTGTATATAAATCAGTCATTTCATTAGGGATGAAAAAAAATATTTAACAAATCCAATCGACTTGCGTACGTGCGCGCCGGTGGATTTGGAAGTGATAGCTCGGCCTCTCACCTCTTCACGTAGCCGATCGAACTCTAGCTAGGGAAAGAAGGTCATATCATCAAATGCAGCAGCACAAGTCTCCCATTAGTTCGAGAGAAGATTTAAGATCGAACTTGAAATTAAATCAATATGAAGTGCATCTCCACTAGAATGGATTCCCCAGGCAAGCTAATCGCTCTAACACACTGATGGATCTAAGACTCCGGAGGGTATAGGGTTCGGAGTCTTTGGTATCAAAAGACTCATGTCTTGGCCAATAGAAAGGATACTAAGTAGCTTTCAGAGAAGGGTTATACGCCATTCTCCTTTGTGCAGAGGTTTACATCGAGAGGGCAATCCAAGCAGCACTCAAGGCCCTACCATCGTATGAAATCAACCCCTCCAACTCCAAGCACAAATATTGGGCGTATAGAGACTCAACCCTCTAGGACCACGGAATTGCTTATATATTCAGCTCCTTTGCATTCCGGGCGACAAACGCATCGAAGGAAATAAGGAAGCTGTTATATTAGCTAGGAACACTACTCCAAGGACGCCCATAGAACCCGAGCCTTTTATGGCGGCAAATCAACATTTTATTAATGAGAATTATACATGTATAATTAAAATAATCAAAAATACTCAGGAATAATCAAAAAATAGTTAGATTATGCTTTTAATTTTTTTGGATTACTTTTGTAAATTGCAAGTAATCATTTTTTTTATATCATTCCCTACTACCATAGATTACTATTTTTTCATTATAAAAACAAATTGGCATAATCATTATGTTTACCGAACTCAAGTAATCACTTTGATTACTAATCGTAATCTAAACTCAACAGCTCTGGTTGAAGCTTAAATAAAAAGCACCAAATGTAATCGATCTATGAGCGTTCGCATGACAGTCGGTTCTACGATATCGGTATTCAAATCCGGTCAAGGGCTCTCATTTCAAGAGCATACCCGAATAATCGCAATACGTAATATAAAAATTTCAGATTTGTAATACATTTACCACTAACAGAAGTCAATCTCTTATATAAAATAAATTTGAGAAACTAAAAAAAAAAGATAGATTATGAATAAAACATTATACGAAATGCAGAACTAAGTTCTTTGTAAATACCGCCATCCATCATTCTGTTTCAATGATAAATTATAATATGGAAATGCGAATAAGTTTGAGAATGAGAATGCATTTAGTTTTAAAGAGAAAAAATCTTGCGGAGGAGGTATCACTGAAATGTAAAAAAATATGTATACTGATTTTCGAAATCAAGAAAAAAAAATATTAAAATTAACTAAATTAATAATGGCAAATAAAATGAATATAGAGAGCGAGCAAATAATATAAATTCATAGATCGATGTAGAATGCACAAATGTTACTGAAGAAGAATTATTGGAAAATCCTATTTTCTGAAACAACAGCAAATCCATGTAATAATAGTGAAAAAAAGAGCTCACCCGAAATGGCCAGGTTCAGTATGAATAAATTGCGGGCGGTGCGCATAACTGGCTTTCTCACAACCGCAACAACAACAAGTGTATTGCCCATTGTACCAAGTATGATCATTGTAACATAAATGCCAATCAATATGTAATGCCACTGATCGCTAATCGCACGATTTCGTGTAAATCGCTCAACTAGGACATTTCCCTGTGCACCGAATATACTAGAATTCGATTGTCCACTTAAATTGCCAAAATTCACTTCGAGATAATCGGTAAGAACATCCGCCTCCTCCGATTCGGCGGCGACTGGTGGAAATGAATTAAAAATATCCACCAACGGTACGGCCGGGGGGACGCTTGCGCTGAGCGCTGGCTCCATTTGGGTCATATTGATTATCTGTAATTATAAGAAAATGGAAAGAAACGTTAGCACAATGGAATAAATTTTGTAAAGTGAGAAATAGCAATTTATTCAATCGCCTTTAGTCTTTAAGCGGAAGCCATGTTTTTGAAACAATGTATTATCTAGAATTTAGTACGGAAAATAACTAACTTTCTATGAGCTTTTCAGGAAAGCAAAAAACGAATAAAATTACAAATGCATAATAGAAAAATCTAGGGTTAGTCATATACAACCAAAAAGATGAATTTCAGATCTTTCTGCACAGAGCGAAAAGGCAACCTAAAATGCTCTATAAATCAGAACAAAATTTAGCTGATTCTTCTATGATTTTTTTCTCCAATAAGAAGTCCTTCTTATCGTGACTGCTTGTGTCTTTTAAATAAAGTCAAGAAGAAATACTTTATGTTTAAGTTCAAGGCCGATAGTTAATAAACTTTTTTAAACAAAACCAAATTAAATTTTTTTTGTCTTAAATCTATTTTGAACGAAATTTCGACAAGTCAAGAATATTAATTTAATTTTTCAGCCTATTATTTTTATCAACAATAATTTTTATGATCTCAAGGCCATTTTTTATAAGAACAATTATAGAAAAAAAAATTTACGTGAGTTTGATCCTTGCAAGGAATCTGATGAGGTGATCGCCGAAGAATTATGATGAAAATCTTTTCAATAAAACCTAGAAGATAGCCCGTAAAACTAAGATTAAAATAGGGAGGCTTTCATCTTAATTTTATTTTATTATTTTCTTTATAATTATGAAGGGAATGTTGGTTTTCAGTAAAATCTCCCCTTCAATTTAATGAGCTGAAAATCTTAGCTATTTGAAATTATTGGCACCTAAACATTTTAAGGAGATTATTTTGTTACCGGTTTATTATACATATAATTATAAAAGTTTTACTTATAATTTTAATAAGTTTTAGTATATATATATTATTGTAACAGGTTTTATAAATTTCCTTACAATATAAATACAATTAACTAGGCATAAATTGGACAACGAAAGGAAAAGAGGGCGTCACTATCACATTGAAAAGTTCTGGAACAGTAAATAAGTAAATCAAAAATTTTTATTTTGATGACGCAAAACTCAAAACAGCAAGGCACGATATTCATAATATTAAACTAAAAATAATATAAAGTAGATGAAACCCCTACAATCACTGTATTTAGCGAAATGTTAAAAATACATCATTTATGTTGTATGTCTTTGAACTAAAAAGAGCACTTAAAAAAAAGTTTTTCTAATTAATAAATTCAATCAGATTCTAGTAAAAATGATAAGATCTTATAAATTTATTTTTTTTAATTTTTAACATAAAAACAAAGAGATTTTCTTTTACAATTGTATATTTTTTAACAAAATTACTTAAAAATTAATAAACAAGAAATTATCTCCTTGTTTTATGCCGTTTTTCCGTATCAATAAATTTTAGAAGAAACTTGAAATAAAATTAAGATGGTTTTCTAGCAACCTCTTGCTCTCCTTGGCCACCAAGCTTTGAAACGTCGATCTTTAAGGAGAAAAAGAGATAGACCCATTCGATTTAGCCATGACCGTCTGTCTGTCCGTCTGTCAACTTGAACGCAAACCAGTCCCTCAGTTTTAGAGATATCTAAATGAAACTTGGTAGGCAAATGTATATCTGTAATGTATTAATCATTTGTCTTTGTTCACATATAATTAAAACAATGTATACAATAAAAATTATTAGCATCGAGTTTCTATAGCTTATGGCTCCCATATAACTGATAATTCTCCATATGAGGGTTTGCTTTAAAACTCCCAGGGCTATAACATATAAAACCTCCCACAATGATCATGATGGAATATTTTTTAGTTCTAATGCCAAATATCATTATATTTCCACATATATTTTAAGTTCTTAATTTTTCTAGAAAAATACAATTTATTTTATTATAGTTACTTTTCTTTATTTTAGTGTATTTCATTGAGAAAAATAAATGGTGTTTTAAAAAGCAATGTCTTTTACGCTAACAATGCAGTGGTTTAAATTAAATTTTTTTATATTCCTGAACGGTATGAAGGCTTCGACAAGGCCAATGGTAGCACTTTTTTACTGCTACGTTGTACCATTTAGTTTGGTAATTTGTTATTTTCTTACGAACGCAAAATTTATCCTCCGATCAATTAGTGGCATATTTAGAATAAGAAAACACGTAATTCATTTTGCCGAATGTATTAATAGAGTTTAAATTAAAGAAAAATTGATTCGGTGTGCTCATCTATTTTCACTCGTGTATCACCCGAAGCTGGTTTTCATTAGGTCAAATCTGACGTCAAAAGTTGTCGGTTGAATGAATAACAGCCAACATAATTACATATTTCGATTTGACGCTAACGCAAAACTATTAAATGAGGGCTCCAATGTTTAGATAAAATGTTGCAGAGTAGCTCGAAATTAAAATGGGTTAAAATTAATGACCGAGATAATGGGTATAATGCACAAAGGCTGAGCTTAAGTTCAGACTCCACTTTTCTACTCAAGAAGTGAACTTTAACTGCTTACTTTGCAAAATGAATTGGAGCTGAATTTATTTGTATCTGGCCCAATATCTCAGTTGTCGACAAAATAGCAATATTTTAAATATATGGAACTCACTGGTATGCCTGAATTGAGTTAAAATATTTAATAAAAAGTTCGAACACATAAATTTTAAAAATTCTTTTGAGCTTTCGTATAAATCAATAAGAGATGATTTCACGCTTCATAAATAAAATCTTGTAAAACAAACCATGAACTCTATGAACTCAACAATCCCTTCCGATTTCAACAAACACTATAATGATTGTAATATTTTAATTTTCTCGAATAATCAATGGTAGTTTATTCATCGGTTTTTCGGCGCCTACGCTGCTCCGTCAAATGCGACTCTCGAGCGGTTAGGCGGGAAGTGGGACGCATGTTAGGAATTTGTCGTTAAAAAAATGAACAACAACAACCTTTCTATATTTTCATACAAAGGTTTACTGAAAAATCCAAGTGAATTTTGAACAGTGCAAATTTGAAAAATTCTCTTCAGTTTCCGTAGAAATCGTTAGAGGGTGCATTCACTTCTCTTCCAATTGGGAGCTTGCCTAATTTTCCCGCGAAACTGATTGCAAAAGTCAAGCGAATTTTGAATAGTTACAAAACATTCCAATTGATTTCAATTGAATCGGAATTAAACTAAATATTAAAGTAAAATATTCAAAGTTAAATTTTTGAAAACTTTCGCATTTGCGAAGTAGATTTTTCCAAAGATGTGGTGTGGTTGTGAGGGAAAGTGGGTTTACTATCGGGGTAAAAATTTGTTTTTGATAGAATTTTACCATATATTTAATTCGATTGCAGTTACAAAGCTTAGCAAAAGATCGGCAATTTTCAAATTTTTCACTTCACCACTTGTTCGCACTGCTAGAACAATCAAAAATATCCATGCGAATAATTTGCATTCATAAAGCTTACCTACATACATACACAAATACATAGTATATGAATTTTTACAGTAAATATTTTGCATGAATTTCAAATCGATATGAAATTCAGTGTCTAGTTCAACTTCATGCAACCACATCATACCACAAGTGTTTGGCTTAGTTGCAATATGTCAATATTGATGAATAGCCAACCATTGATTGGTACATAACTAAAACTCGCTGATATAGATATTGCTGTTATGCATTTAATTATAAGGTCAACAATATCGAAGTGACTATCAACAAAAATACAAATTCCGCTATACTTGCTAGAAAGTAACTACACAAAATATTTGCATAGAAATAATAGCCGCGAGCTTAAGTTTATACAAATTTCTGAATATTAGGGTGTACGACTTGTTCGAATTTCGTTTTAGTTTTCAAATGCTATTGTGGTAAACTATGGACTGGCAAACTATGAACTATCGATGATTTAGAAAATATACTGGACAATTTTTTTGTCTTACACAGCAACTGCGTTAATTATTTACAAACCTGTGAATTTCTGTAAATAAATTTATATACTTGTGTTTTTTGATATTTTTTATATCGAAAAACTGCAATTGTAACAATTATAACGAGATATTTCGAACTCGATTCTCATTCTCAATACATTTCGGAAGAGCTGGTTGCTTACTACCATGATTCAATTATTATATAAAGGTTGGAAAATTATTGACGTTCGAGTTTTTCGACTGGCTTTGTAAGGTTGAGTTTGAGAAGGAAAGAGAAAGTGGGTAATAATTTCAATGCCTTTTGTGAAAAGATGGTAGAAAAGTAAATAAGTAGTTTACAAAGGGGAAACACCACTTAAAATGGCCTATAAATCGGATCAAAATTTAGCGAATTTCTTTATGATTTTTTTCCAACCACTTATTATTACGACTGGGTATGTCTTTTCAATAAAACCTGGAAAACTAAGATGACAACTTTTCGATATAATTAAAAAGGTGATCATTAGAATTAAGATAAAAACATTTTCAATAAAATCTAGTAGATAATCCTTAAAATTAATCTCTTCAATATAATTAAGAAGAGAATCTTGGTTTTTATTAGAATCTTTTCTTAATTTTAATAAGCCGAGGATCTTATCAATTTAAAATTATTGGAACCAGAATTTTTAACGCGGGTTATTTTCTGAAAACAAATCACACTGTTTTTATGATAAGTTTAACTACTTATATACTATTATTACAGTTTTTACATAAGTAAAATACAACAATTGGAATGGCCAAATTATTGGTAGTATGGTACATGTCATCTCTTGAAATTTAATACATTTCCAGACGTTTATGGCACAACTGGCATTTTTAAGAAAGACATTGAAAGCAAAAAGAGAGCGGCACTATCGAGTAAATATATTTGTTTTTAAAATCTTATTCATTGAAAACTTCGGGAACAATAAATAAGTCAATCGAAAACTTTCCTTTTTGAAAATTCAAAAATCCAAAGAACAATATTCATAATATTAAACTAAAAACAATATAAAATGGATTATTCACAAAGTACATATGTATGTTGAAACGTTAAAAACAAAATTTAAACAAATTAAAAAAGGCACTTTCAAAAATAAAAAGTTCAATAAGATTCTTTTAAAAATGAGAGGATCTACTTATAAATTGCATTCATATAATTTTGAACATAAAAACGAGAGATCTCTTCCTACAATTGCATATTTTTGAACAAAATTCCATAAAAATTAATGAACAAGAAGCTAGCTCCTTATTTCCAGTTGTTTTCAATTTCAATAAATTTGAGAAAAGATTCAAACCAATATTAGTAAGATTTTCTAGCGAAAAATTCTTCGATTTTGTCCTCTCTCGCACTACTTAATGTATTTGCAAAGAGTAATTACTTCGAATAAAATATATATTAAATATCGATGATCGCTATTATCTGGCTCCTATAGGGGAAGGAAATGAGCTATTTCGACGGAGGTATACCAAAAAGATAAGGGTAATAGATGAGTAGGTTCGAGAGAATGTAAATAGATGATTGGGAATCTCAACATACCGGACATTTGTTGGGAATGTTAGAGGTTGATCCTGGAAAGGTAGGTGTTAAACAAATTGATGATATCTCAAAATGCCCGATACAGGGTAAAATATACAAGTAGACGTGCTCGTCGTTTTTACATATGAAAGCCTGAAATGAGCCCTCACAGAATTCTTATATAAAATTTCATAAATCAAATAGCCGATTGTGATCAAAGAATATGATAATCTAATTGGAGGCAGGACAGGAAATGATTATGTATTGAACTTTTACTAAGAATACTTTCCAAATTTCTCCATGATCAACTCCTTTTCAATCATAAAGTAAAATGTGTGAAAAGCAAATCAAAGGCCGAATAATGAAAACGCCTAGGCACTTAAATATTGCGTATTGTTTAGAGAATGCTATTTAGTAAAAATATTTATTCTTTTAATATAAATCTTAGAGGAAGGTTGGCAAAATATTTTGAAACTATCGCATTGTCAGTGAGGATGTAATGTGGGTATATGATTACTCAAGAAATCCAATCAGTTTTATCCTCTACATAACCGAATTCTGGTGTAGCTTTTTAACAAGTTTCTAATATGAAATTTAAAATACTGTTAAGTGAAAGAGATTTCGAATCGTTGTAGCAACAAGTGGTTGCAAAGAGTTTCCAATCGGTTACTACGACCCGTACACTGTAGTTTCAATATATGATATTTGTCACATTTTCAATAACTTTTCCTTTGCCGCTTTTTTCTAATTAAAAGATAACCTGCTCTAATTTGAGGAATCCAAATTCGTCAAATATTTAATTTTCAAATATCAACCTAAGTTCTAACTTTAATTTGTAGACAATAGTTTTTTTCTATCATTTTCAATAGAGAAAAACTCTCGTAATTATCAATACGAAATCGAAAATCGGGCAGATGCTAGGCTGGATCGACAATTTTAATTTATTTAATTTTTTTTTGTTTCACTGGAACTTAGATGAGACAAATAACTATTTTTGAAATGCCTAGAAAAGTTTTAATATTTAAAATAATAATAATATTAATATAAAATTAATTAGCATGCAATTTTTAAGACTTTACAAAATTTTTCCACTTAGTTTTCTCATATAATTTGCTTCTTCAAAGTATTCAGTTATTGAACGACATAATTCAATTATGTTTTAGTGTTTTCAAGGCCTCTTATTAAATTATTAGTTTTCTGTTGGTTTAATCATTGTATTAACTTAATACGACTTTGTGAATTTGTCACAGGTTTTAGAGATATTGTGATTTATGAAATATATTTAAAGAAAAACAAGTAAAAACAGCGCTGTCTTCGGCTATGCCGAAGGCTTCATACCTTTCATGAATGGAAGAATAGTAAAAAACGTGTTATTGTATTAGAATTTCGCATTACCTATAGTTAAAAGCGAAAACTTCCTTCAAATCAATAAAAATAATTCTAGTAAAGGCATTGTTATAAATTATTTAATGCTTTTCCTTATGTAATTAAAAAGAACTATGTTTTAAGAAGGGAATGGTTTTTGAATATTTTTAATATCGTATCGACGCTTGATATTCAACATTTAAAAAATACAAATAATTAAGTATTAATATGTAAGACCTACATATGTCGGTCTTTGAAAACAGTTATCAGATCCGTAAATAGTTCCCAAACGTTTAACGCTATGATTAATGTGATATTGCGCTGAGCTTATTACTTTTCGCAATAAATATTTGTCCTGAATTTATCTTGCCGATTTACACTGTGAACTCCGTTCTTGATGAATACTAATATATAGCTAATAATGGTTGATGTTTGTGCAAAATTTCAAGCCTTTAGCTGTTTAAATGGAGGAGTTATGGTGCAAAATGCAATATCTGAACAATCGGTTGTATGGGAGCTATATGTTATATTTCTCCGATCTTCATGATTTTCAATACTGATACGTAGCTAATAATGGTTGATGTTTGTGCAAAATTTCAAGCCTTTAGCTGTTTAAATGGAGGAGTTATGGTGCAAAATGCAATATCTGAACAATCGGTTGTATGGGAGCTATATGTTATATTTCTCCGATCTTCATGATTTTCAATACTGATACGAAGCTAATAATGGCTGATATTTCTGCAAAATTTCAAGCCTTTAGCTGTTTAAATGGAGGAGTTATGGTGCAAAATGCAATATCTGAACAATCGGTTGTATGGGAGCTATATGTTATATTTCTCCGATCTTCATGATTTTCAATACTGATACGTAGCTAATAATGGCTGATATTTCTGCAAAATTTCAAGCCTTTACCTGCTTAAATGGAGGAGTTGTGGCGCAAAATTCAATATCTGAATAATCGGTTGTATTATATGTTATAGTCACCCGATCTGGCCGATTCCGACAAATGTTTAATCATTTGTACAACGACACCTGCTTACCAAATTTCATCAAAATAGCTCTAAAATTGAGGGACTAGTTTGCGTTCAAACAGACGGACAGACGGACAGACGGACAGACGGACAGACAGACGGACATGGCTAAATCGACTCAGCTCATCGTCCTGATCATTTAGGTATACTTTTTGATGGGTCTATCTCTTCTCCTTCTGGCACTTACAAACATCGGACCAAACTTAATATACCATTTCATTCTCATGAAAGGTATAATTATTTAAGGGATAGTCGAGTGTTAAAGAGAAACATGACGCTTGCCAAATTATTTGTCGGGGAGTTTTTGATATTGAGATAAATGAAATCAATTGCATACCAAAGTAGCACCTGCAAAACAAACTTAATTTTTCATACTGAACGTTTTTATAGTAGAGAAGTAAAACTTCACATGAATGTAAATAAAAACAATCCCATAATCATCGGGGGAAGGACATGGAAGAAGTTTAGTGACAACTCCCATACAAACTAAACATTTAATAAGATCCTTTCGGTCGGTAATAATTTAAAAGCAAACAAAAAGTTTATTTTTTTCACTCGAGTGATGGACAAGCGGATGACCGAAAAATTGGTGTTTAATTTAATATGTGGAGTTTTATTGCAATATTTTTATTTAGTTTAATATTGTGCCTGTTTTTAGTATGATTGAAAATTGCAGACTCTCTAATGAAGGCGCGATAGATGACGTAGGAGAAAAAAATTCACTTTCAGCTAATAAAAAAGCATCCCAATCCGAAATTAAATATTGGTCCTAAAAAAAATATAAAAAATATATGGCAGGGAAGTATTAAAACTAGGAGACTAAATTGTGACTTTTTGAGTCTTTGTAGGAAATTAAAAAGTGGGCTTGGCATATATCTCTTAAATGAAATACATACATATGTTGCGCGGTGGAACGCTGACACCACGTAAAGTATAACTTAGTTCCCCCCACGAATTTAGAAAACAAAAATTCAAGTACACAGTTTTTCACAAAACATGGGGACTCTGTTTTTGGAAAACCACAATTCAAAAGTCATAATCCAATAAGTAAAGACTCATAAAATCCATAATTAATAATTTATCAATCAGAATTGAGAAAGAGATTTTAGGCATTTTTTGCCGTCTGATTGGTAACTCAAATTTAACTTCTGAATTTGCTTACAATTGAATATTGTTTCTTTTTTCACTTTGACAAACATATTTGGAGGTATATCCATTTATAATAATAAAGAAACTGCTCAATTTGCATAATACAATTTTATTGAAGGTAGGCACAACGCCATTCGAACTGCAAATGGGCCACATCATAACATATTTAATTTTATAAATAATATGAAAAAAGGAAAAGCAATAACAAAAATAAAACTACAGCAGTTTTTAGCTGGAAGTGAACCAATCCGAAAACGCAATTTAAAATGTAAAGATTTTGATCAGCGTTTGATTAATATTGCCACCTCATTCAAAAAAGATAAATCCGAGAGCAATTCAACTAATTACATGCGCGCCATTCAAAGTTCTAAATTGTATTGTTTTGTCTATTTGATACATATATGAATTAATTATTAGTTGTTCTTTATATGCACATATCGACGTTTCTGAATTTTTCATTCTGATTCTTTTGCTTCGGAAAAGTGTTTTCTGCATTAATTTTTCTGAAAAACAGAATTTCTGATTTTATTTCTTCTTAGCACCGTATAACTTACTGGGCTTGGTGCTTATCATATTTCAAAAAAAAACAAAGAATTCACCATTCAGGTTTTTACAGTTCCATTTTGGGCACCCCCACTGAGGTGAATTTGTTGATTAATCGCCATTTACTTACTGAATGGAAAAATCCATTTAATCTGACTTTATAAACAAAATATATGGAAAGAGCAATTGTATTCTGAACATAATTAAAATGTAATTATATCGATTTACAAATATATTACTAAGCTCATTAAAAACAAAGAGTAGTTAGAGTGGTGCATTTATATAAATTGTGGCTATGTTAAAAATTAATAAATATAGTATGCGTATGATATTTGTTTCAGCTTACAATATGTAAATATAGTGTGGGTCGTAGGTTGCATAATAATTACGTATACGCCCCGTCAAATAATTTGATTTGGATTTTCTTTTTTTTTTATAGTTACATAGCTACTTTTTTTTACATAGGCACAGAGCACTTTGTAGAATAATATTTATAAAACAACAAATCGTGAAAATCACTTTCTGTTTGTGTCAATTTGTTTTCCTCTTTCCTTGTTTCATGTGAAATTTGATATATTTAAATTCAAAGTTGTATAATATTGCTTTTCTTCCACGAATTCCATTGATAAACGTATTATTCACGATTATCGAAACATGCGTTGAAAATACAAATGTTTGTGGCATTAAAAATCTACGCATACTATTTTATTAAAGACTAACACCGCACTGACGTTGAAAAAAAGAGGATACTCAATTTGTTAATTAAAACTTTTTCTTTCACTTACATAAAGTACAAAAGTTTCAGATAAGAATCATTGAGAAAAAATAATTTTTATTTTCAAACTTGTGTAAGACCTAATAGATAGATTTTACTGAATTATTACAAATTCTTTAAAACATTTTTTATATCGCCATGTCAGAATTGTTAAATTCGAAGCCTTTAAAAAGTTTTCACTTTTGCAAAAATTGAACGAAAATGATGATTAATTTATATTTATTTTTTCTTCTATTGATACAGAAAAAAAGGGCAGCCTGGGGCAAAAAAGAATTGTTTGTTCAAGTAAATAAATAGTTAACATATAACTTATCTTATTTTCACAGAGAGTATTTTTTATTTATTACAAAAGTTGGAAAAAAATCGACGCATAGACTTTAAACATTGACGAAAGACAGGAAGATTTAACAACTTTTAGGAAAAGGGGAAACTTTCTTTTATTGTTTTTATCTAAAATTAAAGAAACTACCGTTCCGACAACACAATCTTTTTCCTCATGAGGAAAATTTGTTAAATTTGAGCGGCTCTATTTCCTAAATTACTAACAGATGTTAAATAAAAGTTTTCTTAGTCTCTGGAGAATTTTCTATTAGATATGTACGTATGTTCTATTTATCGCATGCTTTCATGACATTTATGATTTTTGCTACGTTTTTGCGACAAAGTCGCCATAGTGCGTAGTAGCTATGTAATAACATTATTTAATTAGAAATAAATATGTAATTTTTAGACGATTTCTGTTTAATAAATACGGTACACCGCATTGCAATACGTAGTGAAATTTGTAAGTATATACAAACATTACATTAAGGCTTTTTATTTTTTTGGGATCGGTTAACTTTTTCATAATAGCTTTGTGTATATAGAACGCATTTTGTATCGCAAGTCATTTATAAACATGTCGTGCTTTTAAAATATTGATAAGAGCATCATAAATCATCGTGTACAATTCTTTGGGAGAAAGACACAAACGTTCCCAAAAATTAATACACCAACAACATTTTTATTTTCAGTCGAAGATACTGTGTGAGTTAAACAGATACCTTCACCACGTTTTCCATAGAGCTATTATTTCGCATATCAAATCACATTGGTATGTAAATATTTTACAATATTTTGAAGTGTAGCCAAGGAGGCAAACAGTAGAAATTTATAACAAAACATTTTATTGGCACACAAGTTTTAAATCAGATAGACAAGTACTTACTAGGATTTCCTATAATATTTTAATTATTATTAAGCTTACATACAAATGTTTGCATGCATTTTTTAATTTTTGTGTGCATTATAAATCAACTAATTTGAAATTTGATTAACTTTCTTCCTTTCAGCCTCAAAATACCTTCCCAGTAATATATGTATATAGCTTTTTCTTAGTAATTATTTTGAGTTACTTCGTTCTAAACTTCAGAATGGTCGACTAAAACGGAGACTAGTAAACGAAAAATAGTTGAGGATTAATCAGACGAAATTGCACCATTAACGCAAACAGAAAATCGCTTTGCGATGGCTGTTTTTCGTTTTCGGCGTTAACTAAAGCCACTAAAAATTTCCAATGAAAGCCAAATTGCATTTGGAATTATAACGGTGTCTCTACAAAATATTTGTAAGTAGTTCCGAAGATTCCAGACGGGATATTTTTCTGTATAGGACGAGGCCCGAGTAGGTCGACCAAAATCTTCCACGAATGACGTCACTGTTGTTCTGGTAACGTCCCAAGTTGACGAAGATCCACGATTCGTGCAATGTTTGATTGCTGTTGAACTGGATTTGAATGGCTATACCGCAAATATTAAGTAATCGTCTGAGATATATGAAGAAATCTACTCAATGGGTTGCAGGAATTTGAAATGAGGTCCCAAAAAAAACTCAAATGTAAAGCCGTTACTTGGACTAAAAAGAAGTTCATTGTATAAAGCAAAGCCACCCTTAAAAAATTAGCAAAAAAAACCCGCAACTAAAGTAATGGTGTCAGTGTACTTCATACTATCAAAAATTGTAACTGCTTTTCCCCTGAGTCAAACGACAACTCCAAAATACTACACCGAAGTTTTCAAAAATGTATTGAAAATCCGAAAAAAAAACGGTTTGACGGTCCTTCTTTTTACATCATGGTAACCTGCCAACTTACACTGGTGAAATAATCAGTTATTTCAAGCGAAATACACCACATTTCATGGATATAGCATCTTGTGATTTTAAGCTATTTTCAAAAATTTTAAAAAATGCCTTTAACAGCAACACGGAGATAATTGAGACGGTTAATGCAGAACTTGATAGCTTAAAAAGCAAGATTTCAAATCAATTATGTAGAGAAGATAAAAGATGACGAAGATTAGGAATAAATATGAAAGTAATTTTTTGTTTGTTTTTTTCTGGTCAACTAAGCGAAATTTTTGTTACTCTCCTTAGGAGTATCGTTAGGCTGCAAAAGGAATGTAAACATGTTAGCCTTTTTATATAAAAAAAACACGTATGACGAAAAACTTCATTTAGTAAATTTGGTTAGAGCTTGTTCGCTTAAGAGATTTTAATCTACGTTCTTTAAAATTCTGATACAGCCTTATCCTGAATTTCACTTTCCGAATCAATAAAAATTTTGCTTGGAAATTTTGCGCTTTCGATCATACTTTCCGCTTGTCGGCAATACTCATTTCTGGCGAAAAGAGTTGCCAGTTTTACGGAATTTTTTCACCTAAACTCGCGATCAGATCTAATATAAAAGGTGTTGCTTTATTTATAAAAAATACAATAAAAACCGACTGAATTTACTTTTATTCTAGGAGTTAAACGATAAATAAGAACCAGAGTGTTATCTTTTTAAGTAGAATGCAGGAAAATTCGTACATTGCTAGATACTTTTATTAGGGAGGATAGAGATAAGATGACTGAGTTTTGAAGGAAGCTTAAATTGGAGCTACATTGAGTAGGAAGAATTTGATAGTCCTCACCAAGTACATTTCGATAGCCATCCTCCGCAAACACACACAAAAAGGCTCTAAGTTTAATGATCAGCGGAATATAAAATTTCTGTCTTGATTTAGCACGTCCAATAAATATTTAAACGCTTCTTTATTTCACCCATAATATTCTTTAAACCTGCAAGTAGGGAATTGTTTAAAAAAAATTGTTCAACAAAATTCCATTACACTTATAAATCATCATTTAGCTTCAAGGGATTAGAACTGTCTCTCAAGTATGTCCTAGTTATTTGTTTGATCTGCATTATCTCTTTCCTCATACAAAAGTCTCATTGCAATTGAGTTCATGCTAACTTAAGGGCTTTTTATGATTTGATTTGATTTAAAGAACAGAGACCAGAATGTTCAAAAACATTTTTATCAACTTTACTCTTTGTAGACAAAACTCAGGTTGCAATTTTCATGTTCGAATTTTATCAGCTGTTTCGCAGAGGAATTGATTTCGGGTGAAACTCAACTTTGACAACTAAGATGAATGCTTACAATTGTACGCAGTTGCCCACATAATCAACGCCAATGCTAAAGCTTTGACAGTCAACTGATTTTCAAATTTCTTTTATTACTCACATTCGCTTAGAAACGTCTAAATTGTCTGCGAAAAAACAAGGTAAGTTCCAAAATTAACCAAAATGAACGCTCAACATTATAGTTAATTAACCTTTTACAATAAATAAATGAGTGTTCTCAAACACGAGGCAGAGAAAAGAAGGGGATGACAAAAGCACTTTCATTACTTCGTACTTGCCTCGTTTGAAAGATTGACGTCACAACTGAACTAACGTCGCAGTGGAACTAAAACGCCTAAGTGCAGTTATCACCTTCCTTTTTATCTCGCTGTTCCTGTAGCAGCAACCGCTGTGACGTGTATGCTGCCGGCGTTGTCGTAATCTGGTTTCCTATCATTCTTGGTTCTCAAAGCGTTCATTGTGGTATCCCTTTTAAATTTTTCGCTTTACGGGCAAACTAACAAATGTCACGGAAAGCCAAAGCTTTTTATATGGCATTGCTTTAACGCTAGACACCTAACCTTCGTCGATTAGACGAGTACGCGACAGAAAATTCGGGATCCGTGTTCGACGAGCGCGTCGATCATTATAACATTGCTTGTCAACTCAGCGTTCGGTGAGCTTTTTCAGATAGCAAACGCGTGTCGGGCAATATTTTTTAGTTAATATTTGCATGCAACGCGATTTAGAAAAATTATGATTTTAATTTTTTATAAATACTTTCTTAATACGTTTCTAATATCCCTAAAAATATTGGCTTACTAAAGTAGTCAGAAAACAATAATGAATTGCAATAAAGTTTAAACTAGTTATTTTATTTAATAGAGCAACAGCGGATACTCATATTTGTTATATTAATACATGAAAATAAAAGTTAGGGCTTATTGGGGACAAGTGCACATGTACCGGCGAAACTCAGAATAAGGCTGCCATCGCATTAGGAAAACGGTGATTATAATGCACAAAAAACTTTTAATTTACTGTAATTGAAATATTGTAATTATTAATTGAAACAGTTTTTATGAAAAGATGAGAAGCACACAAACTAGTGTTAAGTAATTTTTATTTGTCTCAAAATTTTTGCCTACATTCACTACTTTCTGGTCAACACTTATCAAAAATAGCCGGTGCGGCGGAATCAATTTACTTTGGTAAGGAAATGAAGCAAGAATCCCCATATAAACAAAAACTTTGTGTTATTGGACATCAAAGCACACACCACATTCTACAAGTATCATTCAGATAACAGCTGGTTGTTTGTTTGCATAAACATCCTGACTTTTCGCATCTTTGTTCACAAAAAATATTTTACGTACATATGTACGAATTTCCTGGAAATTTATTTTGTAGATACAGCTTTTAATAGTTGGATTTTTTCTACGTATTTATAAGTAGGCCTACATGTAACTAGTAAGCAAGTGTGTAGCATGCGATTCATTCGATGTGTACCGAGTTCAAATCATCAAAAATTTAAGAAAAAAATTGTTCTCGGAAGCCAATGGCAGACATACGAGTGAATTTCTGGCTTAAGAACAAAATATGTACATCTACCGTTCGGAGTCAGCGTAAAACTGCACTTTTGGATGCTCAAAGATTATTATGCCCTTGAAGTATTTGGGATGTCCGCTATTGAGGTGCACTCAAATATAGTACTTGGGTTTCCGGTAAGCAAAAATTAAACACGTACATACATTCATGTACGAATATTTATTTTAACATTTTTCTTCATAAAGACTGAAAACGAGGAAAATAATTCATCGCCAATTTTAGAGGTCGTGCCTGCTGATTTCATAGCATTATCTCCTACGTCGCTGGATGACATTATTGAGGTGTCTGCAGATATAAGCCCTTCCCATTTTGCAACAAACATTGAAGCGCCCAGTCATTCCACTCCTGTGTCTCCCTTATCTCGCTCTCGAAAGAATCATTTTCGCGCCGAAGTTTTTAAAATGATAGAGAATGATAGAAAGGAGCGTAGGGAGGAGCAGTCGAAACTGGCCGAATCATTGAACAATTTGGGGAAGGGACTTTCTGCTTTGGCTGGTGCGGTTCATGAACTTGTAGAACTGCAGAAGCACCAGCAAAATTAAACAATGTACAATTATTTTCGCCATTATGTTTTTAATATTGAAAACTCGTATTCCAACCGGTTTAAAAAAAAAAATCAACGTTTAATACTTCACTACTCTTTAATTTATTTCAAAAATGTAAATAAACGTCAGCTGTTTTCTAGTAGTTACCACCTAGTGCGGTGGTAATAAAATTTTCCGGTAATAAGAACGTGCAGAATACCAAAAGGGTTTAAAAGTTGCCGGAGGTTTTTATTACCGGTAATAAAAATGTTGTTACCGGTGCAGAATAGACCTGTAAAGCATTCGTTATCGACAAGTCTTCCTTTGTGAATGGAATTTATGGCATTTGCCAATAAAAATTAAAATAGTAACGGGAAGCAAATAATGAAAGACTTTTAATATTGAAAAATTTCATATTTGAAAAGCAAAATATACCATAGTTATTGGCCGTTCAGCCGATCATCAGTCATAGTTGATCGAAGATACATCTTCAGACGACGTAACAAGAGGACTTGTAAGAAATGAGAAGGCGCAAATGTGAAAAGAGCTCTTTCATCAACAAAATTTGCGAGTGCGACCATACCAATAAAAACCATTTTCACCATATTTTGCTATATTTGGAGCAGAGGGGCTATATTTCGGAGGCGAGCGGCTGCATGTGTACAAAAAGAAGATAGTAAGTAATAAATCAAAACAAAAACCATAGAAGAAAAATAAGTAAACAAAAAACCCGTTTCTGGATCGCGAGGAGCAATTTGAGACGGCAGATGAGTTGTGCAACAGTTGAGGATAAGAGAGTGGTTGAATTTACCAACACAGGAAATAAAACGATTCGATATTATTATCGCTATCCACGCCAGGCTTTAAATACTTTAAGAAACTATTTGTACTATACAAGTACTTAGTATGTATTTAGCTAGGTGATATGCGTAGTCATGACACTATAAAGTTCATTAACAAGTCACAAAGGTCAATAAATCTTTCCCTTAAGAGCCACCCCACCACATGCTGTCATCGTTTATGTGATTTACGAGAAAGAGCTTCACTGCTCATTAACAAACCTGCTCTGCCCAAAGCAGCACTTATTGCCCTGCAAGTCTCTAAGGTTGTATTTAAAGGATCAAATTGTTAATAGCGTTAATAGAGCAAAGTACAGTAAGTATGTCCTCGACTATACTATTAAAATTATACACTGGCTGTCAACAGTGACACATTTACTTTGTCATGCACTTATTTATCTTCCAACTATGTGATATATAGTAAGTTCTTGCAAAAAAATTTTTTTTTACGATTATTACAGTTTTCGGGCCGGATTTATAAATATTTTGCAACAATAAATTACAGAATTTTTTATATACAATATTAAAAAAAAAAGTTCATAGAGATCTTGCCCAATTGAGATGGACTTAGTAGTTTTAAGATTATTTTATATAGTCTCATTAATTTTGTGGATATATGCAACTTTTTGTATTGTATTTTGAAAGAGGATTCTTCTCCCACGGACTTATCTACATATGTATATTTGGAGTATTGTGAATGAACTTGTCAGGTAACATACTTGTGTTAGAACTTTTTTTTCGTTTTTGAGTGCTACCGTAAGGGTACAAATATTTGCTCAGCAGCTTTCGAAAATAGTGAGAGATGCAGACATACAGGAGATTTATTCAAGTGAATAATAATGATATTAAAAAATTGTTTATCTCTTTCTCATGCCACTAATGCCCACAGTTCAATAATCTGTACCACTCCCTGAGGAAGACAATTAGGAGGTCGGTATGCGTACACCGAATAGCTACACATTTATTTATTTGTTTATTTCTTTTATCTTTTAAACACACAAGAGTTTACACTCAATGATAACACGAATTATTCAAATTAAGTCAGTATTAATTAAAAACTAAGAATATAACAATGTAAGATAAATTCATCAATGTTTTAAGGACTAAAAAGAAACACTCAACAAATAAGACAAATGGCTTTTAGAAATTGAAAAATGCACGACAAATAGTTGCATTGTTTTTGAAATTGGTTTTAAATTGCCTAATGTAGAAAGGGTAAGGGCTCGCAATGTTTCCTTGCATTAAATCAAACAAAAAAATCAGCGATTATATAAAACCTTCGACGTTCAAGGGACTTTAAGTTGAAGAGAAATTTAAAGATCTTAGTGCGAATTTTAGAAATACCTTTTGCACCCGTTCAATTCTCAATTCTAACGAATTGGTTATAACAAATGCAGTAAACAATAATTTAATAGTGTATGGATCTGAAAAATTGGAACTATTACGTCTTATGAAACCAAATAACGAGTATGATTTTGAGAAAAAAAAAAATTGATGTGTCTCGAAAAAGGGAAACGTTAGTCAAAAATTAATCCTAGATCTTTGAACTCATCCACCAGTTGAATGAGATTATTAGATAAATTATATGGCGTCTGTGGAATATCAGTATTTAAAGAGATACCAGAATTAGCACACATTTCCTGGGAACGTCAAACACTCGCATTGGATGTGGTGAGTTGTATCGGCGCACTCGTGACATGAGGTAACCCAGGAATAGCTTAAAATTGGCCCCAATTAGTTGGTTGGCATATAAGAGAGCTCATCGGTTAGCTTTGCCAGCCTGAGGCCTACTTTGCGACCAGAACTCAACGTGCACTGAGTGTATCTAGTGCTGTATCAACATCTTGGATGTAGACCAGCTGAGATCGTAGAAAGGTTCAGGTCCCAAGAGAGTATTGGATCTGATCTTTTTCGTACCAACTGGTCTATAACCTCATCCGTTGCTATTCCGCATTGTCCGTGTACCCAACCCATATGCCCGAAACTACTTGGTCGAACTCTACAAATAGGGCTTTGCAGAAAGTCGGACCAACCGAGTAATTTTCAAAAATTTAAAATAAAAATCGATGTTACAGTAACCATAAGAGGTAATTCGCCCAAATTTGGTACACAGTAATGGGTTGGAGAAAGGATGTTACCCATGTAACATTTTTGTCTTAAATTTACATTTGTAACATTTTTGCCAAATTTCGAGCAACTGATCAAAACTCTGAAAATACCTGAGTAAACTCTACCAAATTTGACACATACTTCGGATTTCAAAAATTATCGAAATCGTACAAAGCAACCTCTCATATAGCGGCCGACCTCTCATGTAACGGTAATTAAAAAAATATATTCGATATATTTGTATATACATATATATATATTACTAAAGCATGCGAATTGTTCAAATGGAAAATTTTTATGGTACGTTAAAATCATACTAATTTATTTATATTTTTATTAAATTAAATAAGGCACAGTTTCACGGGAACTAAGGCTCTTATTTACATTTAGTTTTTTTACCTTCTAATTATTCTCTTTCCAGTGACAAAGATTTTTGTATTTTTTAAACTCTCAAATCTTTTTGGAAGCAAGTTTCGTAATATAGTTAAGATGAGTTTTGTATGTCAGAAATGCTATCGCCTACTCTTTTTTCCTCATTTTCTTTTTCTCAGAGAGGAGGTTAACTATTTCTGCTGACTACGAGTGAGCTTTATGTGTAGGTCCGAGGATTTGGTGAGTAATTCAAGCAGATGTTTATCTGCATCTTCTTTGATTGAGAAAAGTTGCTACAGATTGAATCATAACTTCATCCAATAGTGAGATAAATCTGAGATAGATCTGAGTTTAACTCTAGGCCATCTTCGACAGTCATGAGATGAGTTGGAATATAATTGGTTATGAAAAAATCTATTAAATCAGGAACCTCTCTCAAATCCTTTTGGTCAGTATGTCGGATTACCGGTAGATAAAATATCGCAGCCTAGCTCTTGACAAGCATTCCTTAACTCCAAACCTTGCACGTTGTTGATTGAGAGCCCCAGTTTGCATGCTTGGCATTAAATTCTCCGCCTATTAGTATTTGTATCTTATGTCTATTTAGCAACTGTTTGCATTGCAAAGCATTTAATATTATGTTTTGGAGGAGTCTACAAAGAATTTTTGCTCGCCAGAAGCGTTCAAATAAAACCGTCACAGGCTAACCCTTTCCCCTCTTTCATATAACATGATGCGGCTTAATGTACAACTCTCAGAGATTTATCTAATTAGTCTATGTTGTACGCCATCTTTGAATTTCACACCATCATAGCAACCGAAGACATACTAATGAATGCAATACTACATACATATAGGAATTTGAGAGCATAGAGAGAGTAAAATGATTTGTTTTTTTTCTTCTGAACAAATTAAGGATACAACGAAAAACTATCAGCTTATGTGCATATAAATATATGATTATTTATTTGCAAATCTTACTAACTTTGCAAAAGTAAAAACGCTAAACCAAAATGACAGCAAACTCTTGCAAAATTTATATTTATGTAGTATTACATGCTTCCGTGTGAATCCAAAAAGAAACCTAAAGAAGAGAAACTAGCAAATCACGTTTTATTGGTACTAATCATGTTTTATTATTCCATATTGTACATAAATAATAGTGGCAGACAAATAAATTGTGGTAGTTCAGGGCCATTCATTGATAATAGTTCTTAAATTCATATAACAAAACTAGACAAGCAAAATAATTCAAGAAGTAGATTGGATTTAATTATCATAACTGATTTCTTGTAACACTTAATTTCAACTAAAAAAAAATATTGGGAAAGAGAAATGCTACGTCTATAAGGAGTAAAAGGACAGACTCCTTGTTATTAAAAAAAAAATGAACTGAAGTTATCAAGTTATTACTTGACTTCTATTTTTTGCTCAGAAAATAATCAGTATTTCTTCAGTTTTATTTTTTACTGGCAAATAATTGATATTCTTGTGTTTTATTTAACGCTCAGAAATTAGCACTTAATTTGCTGGTTCTATTTTTATTGCAATTGCACACAAAGTCATAAAAAAACTATGTTTTGCTAAGAAAGCAAATAATAAGAAAAACAAAACACCTATGAACTAAGTTTTATTTTCTGAACAACATATGAAATTCTAAGCATAACGATTTTTTTTCCACCCAATAAATAAAACTCATGATATAACGATTATTTTATAAGCAAAAAATAAAAGTTAGCAGTAAATGATAAAAAGTAATTTTTCTAATAAAATTTATCAGAGATCCAGAACAATAATTATTTGGCCGTTGAGGTTTAAAACAGTCATCGTAATTTTGATAAAAGTCATTACGGGTCAGAAAAATTTTTGAAGTTATCGATATTTATAATTTTGAAACTTATATTATATAAATGGTTTTTCATAAAAACTCTGAGAGAGAATAATTTTTGAAATCAACAATAACTATTTATTTGAGCCTTATATAATACAAATCTTTCCTATATTATTATTCGCGAAATACATTTGTTTACATCTTTCAAAGACTTTTATTTTGGGTCTTATATTATAAAAGTCTTTGCATAAAATTTATGTGTAAAACAATTTTTTAAGTTTAAAGAGGAATAGCTCCCTATTTCAGGACCGAAGTAGTCCAGAAGGAAAACCGAATCAGTCCCGAACTATTAAACAATTTGTTCTCACTCATAATTATTATGAGACGACTTTCATAATATAAGTATCAAAATAAAAGCCTTTGAAGACTTAAAAATATTCATAATATAAATAGTTTTAGATTACTCGAAAAATGTTGTATCTTACTATAATACTTATTAATTAATTTTTACTCCCTTTTCTTAAAATAGTTATGTCCCTGGTTATAACCATTATGACCTTTGTTTAACACATAAAAACTCGAAAAATTTACACAAATTCTCTAGATTTGCTATTTTCGAAATGCACCCGCGATTATGGAAAGCGCGATAAAGATATTTATTCAACGCATAAGATCATCTGAGTGAAGCCGAGCTGAAAATATAGCAGGTATATTTTCGGAGTAAAAAAGAATGTTAAATTGGGTGAATAATTTCAAAGTATTTTTTTGTCACATAATCGTCTACCTTACTTCTATGATATTTCAAATTCATACAATCTATATTATATTGATATCATTTCATAGTTTAACCGTTTGTTTAGCTTTGGGCAGAATTCTACCAAAAATTTAGCATTCAAATGAAATATACCCAATAAAAGAAATTTCTAGAGCTTGTGGCCAGGTTTGTATTAGGAATAGTCTGAGAAAACAACAATTTTTCAAAGTGGTAGAAGTGATAGCTGCTATTTCGGAGATCACCACATCTCCTCATCAGACTTCTTTCTTTCTAGACTTTACCATGGTAGGCGGGACTGCTAGGCGAGCACGCAACCACTCAGCCACGCTAACCGTGTGAAAATTGTTTGTTTTTCTCACTCTTTCTATCTCCAACCATACCGCTATTAAGTGTAACTTTTCGGTTCTCTGTGCTCAACAGAGTGGTCGGTATTGTTTAGTTTTTACAAATCTATCAGCTTTTTGTTCGTACTGGAGTTTTGATTTTTACGTGCGAAAATTGTTACAAGAAGAACGTTAACAACAACAAAAAGCACAGAGCTTCTATGTTGTTGTTTTAAAAAACCAGACTACAAATCTATCCATGCACGTAGAGTGTGCGTCATTTGAATAACATAAATGTAACTGATGGTTTCGTAAGAAAAAAAATACGGAAGATTCACTGCTTTTACATTTTTTCGTACAAAATATATGAAATCTCAATATGGGTAGAAATCTACCCACAAGTATTGGAAAAATATATCAACTTTAAGTTTAACGAACGGTTGACTGATTTTTTAACTTTGAGATATTTAGGAAATATTTGTACTTTTCTATGTACATATCTATACCATCATACTCAAATTATTTGTAATATTTGCGTCAATTAAATTACTGTTTATTTACATAGGCGAATTTATAGCTAAATCTTAAATTTGAAGTTAGTACCGTTAGAGGCAAAAAATGGCGTTTTTTGATTCAATCCTTTACAAATTATTTGGAAAACTTTTTAAAGCGACACTCATTAAATTACCATTTTTATTGGGCCCACCAACTGTGCTTTTTTCGGGTATTTTCTATCACTTCTTCGAGCATCTCGTTCGGTTTGGCAACTATATTGGCACGAATATTGGTCTTGAGCTCGTCAATGGTCTTCGGCTTGTTGGGGTAAACTTTACTCTTTAAATAGCCCTGGAAAAATAAGTCCCGTGGTTAAATCGACGGATCTCGGTCCTCAGTCAATATCACCCCTTTTCAATAAAACAAGTCTGGGGAATTTTTGTTGCAAAAACCGCATTGTTTGGGTTGCTGTGTAGCACGGCAACCTATCTTTTTGAAACCAGAAATCAGTCAAATCTTTTTCAAGGACTATCGGACACACAAAATGTCCATATATCCACCGATTTTGTTTGTCATGGCTCAATTATGGTTTTTGCGCACACGACGGCCCAAACACCTGTTGATCACGTAATGATGCTTTATGAATTTTGTAGAGATTTTTACATCGCGTAACGATCACTGTTGATATCGTGTAACGGAATTACCACATGATGCTAATATCAGAAAAAACATGCACTAGTCCAGAATCATTTCAGGACAAGTTCTTGACCATTTCGGCCCTATTTTCGGACTAAATATTTATTGGCCATTTCAGGACCTTTCAGTGGTTCGGGACTGTTTCACCACAACAACCACTGCTATTCCTACTTCTACTACTACAACTACAATAAAAACTTCTATTTCTACTACTAAATGCCACTACTTATTACTACTACCGTCACTACGACTACTACTGGTACTACTACTAATTTCTGCTACTATTTGCACTAATTCTACTACTAATTTCTATTACTATGTTTACTTATGCTACCACGATTTTTACTAAAGCTACTTTTAATCACTGCCATTATTTTTTACCAATTTCTACTACTACTATTACTAATGCGACTACTAATTTCTACTACTTTTTTACTAATGCTAGTGCTTATTTCTACCACTATTTTTACTATTTCTAATTAATACGACTATTCTTACTAATTACTACCGCTATTTATTAATTTCTACTACTAGTTTCTACTGATATTTTCACTTATGCTGCCACTATTCTTACTAAGGCTACTTTTAATTACTACCATTATTTTTTACAAATTTCTACCACTAATTTTTACTACTTTTTTTACTAATCCTAATGCTTATTTCTACCACTACTTTTACTAATGCTATTACTAACAAATACTACTATTCTTACTAATTACTATCACTCTTTACTAATTTCTACTACTATTTCTACTACAGATACTACTCATTTCTACTACTATTTTCTAATTTCTACCACTTTTTACTAACGCTACATCTAATTACTGCCACTTATTTTACTATTTCTACTACTTTTTTTTACTAATGCTACTACTAATTTTTACCACTATTTTTCTAATTTCTACCACTATTGAAACTAATGCTAATACTAATTACTAATGCTACCTCTCTTTTTTAACTATTTTCTACGACAATTACCTTACTACTCTTTTTATACAACCTTTACTAATAACCACAACTATGTTTACTACTACTACTGCTACCACTTACTAACGAATTCTGCCACTACTACTCCAACGTTCAACTCTCTATCTCCTTGTAGAATCGGCACAAAATCAGCACAAAAGTATACGTTACTATCTACATACATTAAGTATTGTTTTCCAAGCACACGAGCCTTTAAGACCATCTCAGTGGGCGCATTTTCAATTCGATTCGGAGTACGTCATTGCTATCATAAACAAAATGATGGGATGCATAAAATAGTACATCATTCCAACTACAATTCTAGTTAATTATTTTCTATACTTGCCAAAGCTCTTAACACTAACATAATTCCCTGTATATATTTGTGTGTGTGTGTTCAATTTCACATCAACTAAAGTTATACATGTCGTATGAGTAACATGCCCACCGGGCACAAATAGCGCAGGGGTGAACAACACCCATGTATTTATCTAGTTGGTTGAGGGTAAATATACAACATAAATACCTATTGATAGACTGTTCAATGTGGCGAATAATTGGGTATAAACCCATTACTACCGAACGTGCTTAAATCGTACTTGGGAAAGATATGTGAATTTAATATGCTACGTGACATTCGATGATTTATAGCTACACCTAGCGGTCAGCAAGGGGTCAATTGGTTGTATGGCTTACAGGTTGACCTTTCGCTGCCGCACACAGCGCACTTGATCTAAGTCGGAATTTATGAGCTGTTTCAACTGTAAATAAAAGAATTACTTTTGGTCACACCTAGATTCACGAACTTCTGTGCACGCAATAATTTTGTTTCACTGCTGTTATTATTACGGTATTCAAATGGGCACTCCTATCTATGCAGATAGCTACTTGCATTCATCAGAAGCTACAAAAATATATTTCTGAGTTTTATACACGTGTGTACATAGATATGTAAGAGTGCATGTTCTACAGAAAAACAGCTAATAAATTATTCTACTAAATGAATTTTCAATTCAACTTTCTTAGTTACTTCCTTTGAGATTTCTCTTGAAATAGGCCAAAAATTTCATTCAGAGGAACGTATTTCCTTTAAACAAGAAATCACTTTCCTTATTTTAGAGTTAGGGGTTTTCTCTTAGTAATAAGAAAAAAAATGTGTATGCAGAAAACATTGTGTCATTAATTTGAGGAAATAAATTTACTTAGTATTAGTAAAAATGTCCTTAAATAAATTTGAATTTTGCAATGCTTTCAAACCAAAACAAGCGTTGCGGTGTTCTCCTTTGGTATACAAATATGTATGCCAAACTATAAAATTTAAATATAAATCTGCAAAAAATATACAAAAAAAAAATTTATTATTTAATTTATTCAATAAAAAAAACCCTCCTGTCAAATTAATGTTTGCAAATAAATAAAAAAGTACTGCAAATTAACGAAATGTGTTTCTCTCAAACTGTGGCAAATCCTTTACACATTTTAAGGCAACCATGTCCTCGAAGCCATTTCAAGGCGATTTTTTCTTGGAAAAAGTTAGGAATGTTTTTTCTGCGTTTGAGATAACTGAGAAACATAAAATGTTTGCATCAGTTGAAAGAACAAGAAGCTTCAAACTAGCGTATTTGCGTTGGTATGCACGCTGTATCGGAGCTACAGTCGCTAAAACAACATTTTTTATATTTGTTTAATTTTTTAATAATTTATATATTTGAGTTATTTTTAAAAATCATATGTAATACAAACGGTGAGAAATAAACATAAAATAACTGTCAATCACTAGACCAGCTGATAAATATTTAACATATACGATATCTTTGAGTTAATTTCTAACTAGCTTATGGCGCTGGCCATTCCCATGGTTTAAGAACACAAGACCCAAATCACTTGATAGTTTTTGAGCCTTTAATTAAAAAAAACGACAATTTTCAACAATGTATCTTAATGTATCTTAAAACGAACGATTATTTGCCAATTTCTATTAAACTATTATAACATAACAATACTTTTACTGTAGAAAACTTTAAGTTCCGAAAATAAAAGTAATACATGCAAGCCATTAGTTGTCTAACTACCTTAAAGCTTGCAAAGTTTCCCCAATACAACTCAATATTTCGCGTAATTTTTGCGATTAGCGATAGTTAAATTTAACGTTTTTTCTACCAAATATCGTATTTTTGAAGGTTTCTACTTATACAGAAAATTCAGCACATTCTTTTCTAAGCACAGTTTGACATTATACTATTGAAGAGAGTAAGCAGATTTTTGAAAATCTTTAATGTATTTTCTGTTGGTTGTCTATTGTCTAGTGTCTTGATCACTGCTTTACTATATGAATCAAAAATGAGTTTTTAACGAAAGAGGCAATCCCACTGCCCTAGACCTAGAGTTACCGAATTCGCCAAATTTTCAAAACCCAACTTTATTAAACGTTTCGGTAATGGTCATAGCATAGACATAATAACTGAACCTGGAAAACCAAAAAAATTACACAAAATTTATAAGCATTTGATTTTTTGAAATTACTTTCCACTTTTTATTTAATTTCAATTACATATCATACGATTAACAATTGAAACTTAAAGTTAGTGCTAAGCCTACAATAAGCCTTCAATAAGATGAAAAGGCCTGTCTACACCCTATTATCTCCCCTCCCTTTAAAAACTACGCAAGAATTTAAGGACCTGGGACTTTACTTCGACACGAAACTTAGCTTATCTGCTCACAGTACTTTCACATATAAAATTTCAAAATGATATCCGTATTTTTCATAACCATACACTTTGGAATTGTTTTACATATCTGTATATAGGCACTTGAAGTTTAACTAAACCTCTCTTATTTGGAGACATTTTCAGACCGCCCATTCTAACCGTATAGAACGAGTTCAGAAAATGTTTACTTAATTTGCTCATCGCACGTTAAAGTCTTAAGAAACTGTATCCACTTTAGAACATCGGGATATATAATTATGCAGCAAATTAAGCAATATTCTCCATCTACATATATAGTAACTCTATGTCATGTGACCACGCTCGTAGCCTAAGTTAAGTGAACCTATTTACGGAATATTAAGACATATCCACTTTTAAAGTCTAATATTGATTTCTATTGGCCCCGAGACCTTTTGTTGTATTTTACGATTAAAAAAATTAAAAAAAAAAAAAACATAGCCAAAATTTTACCTCTTATCGCATTTTTCGAAAAACCACGTTTTGTTCCTAATTCCGTGTAAGAGTGTTTTTTAATTGTAAACATTTTTCACAAAGTAAATCAAGATAATTGAATACAAAATATTTATCTACATTGCACACATTTATCTAAAACATAAAAAACAAGATTTATAGAAAAAATATCAAAAACGCCACCAGCCACTCTAAGCAATTTTCCGAATGCTATTGACTGGCATGTGGATTTTAACCAACATTTTGTACATAGTTAGTTGTACACAATTTGTAAACTTGGAAAACTGCTATCGATTTCACCTCTTATTATTAAATTATTTTTTTTTTAATTGTTGGCCAAAATAGCACTAAGGTGTTGGTATGGCAATGGGTACATTTAATGTAAATGGTCACTTTAACGGACACTTTAACGGGCACTTTAACAAATTCTTAATGATTTTATATCCTACGGTAATTACGAAATTAAAGTTCATTAAACTGAAATAAATAACAAGGTAGTAACCCACACTTTAGGGTTTTTAAATATTTATTTTTTTTTAAATATTATTGAACTAGTCACATGTATTCAATCCAATTTCTTTTTAAGCATTTTCCCAACGCGGAATTTTTTTTTTTTTTTGGAGTTAAGTTACGTTAGTAATAAAATAGAAGCTTTTTATATCAACTCATTTTAATGTTAAGCTATTTAAGCGAAAAATTCTTTGAAAATAACTGTAAACCATATTATTTATCATGCCATTTAAATAAATTATTAGATAACTCTAAAGCATTGGTTTTATTATTATTTATGTACATATATTGTAATTATTGCAGGCATTAATTAATTGGAAAACATATGCATGTATTATGTATACTCGTATCCAGTAATGAAACACAAATTGTAAGCTGCGCAGTTTATCGCAATTACTCGCACATAAATCAAAATTTCGATTTAATAAAGCATTTGCATGAATTATACAAACGTACTCTGTAATGGCAAAAAGTTTCTAATCTACCCGGTCTAGACTTGTCGTAGATGTTACACCTCAATAAATTAAGAATTATTTTTAATTATATATTATTATATTTTTAATTATAAATATATTATTATACCCACATCAAAAAAATATTACATTTTCTTACAAAGGTAAGGTTTAATAAATTCAGCCCGAATTCGAAATTCATAAAAGATTCGTGGCTGAGTAGGGGGGAATACCTGACAAAACGCGCCCAGTAGATCCACAGTCAATATAGATGAATGCATAAAATTTTTGGAGAAGGCAGTATCTACTATAAAACATAAGGCCAAAGAATTTGCTGTTATTCGTATGACTTTTAAAGGAGTTTTAAAAAACAAAAAACAGAAAAGGCGACTCAATATCCCAAGGAATTTTACTCGTAGATATTAAAGATTGCAACACAACCAGCTGAACATCATCTGAATATTATAATTATAACTAATTACAAAAGTGCTTAACAATGTACTAATTTTTGTTCAGTTCATGGGAAAAAAGTGAGTAGTTTTTCCATGCTATCTCATTTCTCCGAACGACAATCTAATTGAAATTTCGCTTGCACTTACGATGAAGTAAAGTCAGGAGTTTTGGCACATTTTGAACTCAGACTATTTTTTTAACGGCGGCCGCCGTAGCCGACTGTTTAGCGTGTGCGCGCTTCATTCCGTGTGTCCACGGTTCGAATCCTGGCCGGGGCAAGTAACTCTAAATATTATAGAAAAGTTTTTTCGCCTCACGGCAGGCAATGACAAACCTCCGAGCGAATTTATGCCAAGAAAAAGAAACTTCTCACAAAATTCATTTGCCTTTCGGAGGCGGCGAAAAACTCTAGGTCGCGCAATTTATGTTACAACATCAAGACGCTCACCACAAATTGTAGGAAAAGTTCGGCCAAACATGAAGCTATGGTATAAGCGCCAAATTATTATTATTATTATTATTATAGAAAGGATGCATAATAAAGCACGGTAAAAAGTGTATATTGAAAAAAGGGGAGATTATTGGTACAGTAATTTGTTTTATTTTATTCATAATTTTTTTTATCGTTAATCTAAATTCTCGTCAATATTTTAAACGATTTAATCAGAATTAAAAAAAAATTCAGATAATTCCTATGTAATATTAAAAGCCAAGGTTCGAAATTCCTGGTGATTTTTTGTAATATTTTTCGTCGGTAGTGTTAACCGTTTTCTTGCAAATAAAACAATGTGGAAACTTATAATTCGATGAAATGCATCAATGAAAAAAAAAAATTTATTTCAACTTATCACAGAGTACTGTAATGTAAGAGAGCCATAACTCAAAAGTCAGTGCCAGAGATTTAACTAAATGTTGAATCACGCAGGGTCAGCGTTACTACCATAAATATGTAACAGTAATTAACCATAAATAATTTAAAGAAAGCATTCCTGCAAAAAATCGATATTAGTTCGGTGTATATATCACCAATTAATTTATGACAAAAAAATCGATCCAAACAAATTTCAAGTTGTGACATTTCTGCATATAAAATTCCATATGTATGTATAATATCGCAGCTAACACACAAACTAAATATGCATGTAGTGTGAATAACAAATTTTTTTCTTTATATCAAGTTCGTTAGAAATTTACATTTTTAAATCAATTTTTGTTTGAATGAGCACTTTGATTACGAAAGTAGTTACATATATTTTCGCTTTGGCAGTTTGCTTATTTGAAATATTCATATATGAATAAAAGATTAGCCCACAGGAGAGGCAACACAATTTATTTTGTAAATTTGTAGAAGCATGTTGAATATTTAGCTCAAACTGGCTAAGCTCCCATCTTTGCTCTGATAAATAAACAACATATCATATGGCAATTTTTTTTTTAAATTACAGAGTAACAATATTATAATTGGAGACAAATAAGCATAGCACATATTGTGGGCTAAGTTGAGTAATAAAAAGTTGCTCTGCTGGAAAAAATTTCTTTAAAATCAATTTAAAAAGTACTTTTTTACGAACTACACTGGGTTAAAATTCTTCTTTGTTCTTGTAAGCAAGTAACTGCTGCATTTGAATTAAACTAACTAATTATTTAAAAATAAGCACAGTCTACTTTATACCAACTAAAAAATTTTTATTTTTCGTTTAAACAAAAATACCTTTTAATTCCAATTCAGCATACAAATTAAAAATTAATTATTCTACTATTTCGGGCATCGATTCTCGAAAGTATTGTGAATATCGATTTTTTCTTCAATTACACTGCACCCTGAGCTTAAACACATATTTTTAAAATTTTTTGTAAGGGTAGGGTTTTTTTTTAAACTGTTCAGTTCGATCATTGCGTTTCTTGTTTGGAAAACAAGCAAACAAAAATTTAATAAAAACTTAACAAAAACCTGTGAAATTCTAAAAAAAATTGTTTTAAAATCAAATCTAAGAAAACCCTCACATTTCGTCAAGGTTTTAAACCAAATTAATATATAACCAGTATTTATCTGCTAGATGCTAATTAACAAAACTAATAACAATTTTATAAAGATGTACATACATATAATTCAATAAAAATTATTTTACCACATAAAAATTACTTTTTTAAATGGTACCTAAATTTTTTAGATTTTCTGTTTTTTCCGAAAGGTTATATACTCAGAATCACAAATACAACCTCAAACTTAGACATTTTTAACAAAGAGCTATATCACATGTTTTTTTAATTATGAACTACAAAAATTTTATTGCGCCAACAATTTCATATATTTACCACTAAATGTAGAAAAATAAAATTTTATTTACTAATTATAATGATATTTATTATTTAAAATCAATGTTTGCATAACGAATGAGTTTCCAATCAGAAGAATGTGTCAAATATTTCGCAGACTACGAAACATATTTGGATTTTAAGCAACTTCAATTCTACAACTTATACATATTTTGCATACTTGTTCAAAATTTTTTTTTACAAAAAGGGATTACATTCTTCACCTTTTCTACTTCCTTCGCAAATGCAACCTTTTGTACGGGAGAGCTGGATATTAGCTGTCATTATGTATTAAACCTTTAATAATTGATTCATAATTTATTACAAGTATTTTATACAATATTTAAAGTATTTGCTGATGATACCTCAAAAAAGCATACGTTGAATTGACACAACGATAACCAACATTAAAACCACATAGTGGAATTGAAATGTGAAAAGGGAGTTATGGCTGTATAAATCTTTTCAAAAATACTACAGTGTAGTTGAAGTTCTTTTCAGATTTCTCATACCGAGGTAGGTGTAAGTCATGATCCAATAATGAAAGGTGACGTACATAGACAACTTCACTTCTTCTCTACTGACACGTTCAAGTAAATCTACTATATTTATTTTCCAAATAGTTTAATAAACAACTCAATTGAATGTTTTAATTGGTTTATATTATGTTAATGTCCAAGCTCAGCATCGCCCAATTATTAGTACATATGTATGTCATTCCGCCCGGGTTCGAATCTCGGCCGGGGCAAATTACACACAAATTTATAATAAATAGGGGTCGCCCCTTGGCAGGGAATAACAAACCTCCGAGTGTATTTTAACCATGAAAAATTTTCCTTGGTTCCTTAGTTTCCTTGGTTGATGTCGATTCCGACAATAGTTTGATAAACCTGTATCAGCTGTACCAGGTAATTATATTTGTAAACAGACCACATTAGTTATTTTGTAGCACTCGTAATCGCAGCTACTGGTTACATGGCCTTGTTAAATTTTTCAAGAATTATCAATAATTGACAACAGCTGTTCAAACTGATTATCGACTCGGAATTAAAATGATTCGAAAACTATTCGAGCTCACTCGTAATCAAGAACACTACCACCAAAATGAGTCGGAATTGCCTTAATTTTACTATTCAAACCAAAACGAAATGCAGAACAGGTCTGCATATCTGGTAATGTTAAGGTTCAATAAGACAACTTAGGACAGGAGCTGAAAACAAATTATTTTATCGTATTATTGCTTAATAATATTGCATTAGAACTACATATACTAAAAATGAGTATATTTTGATTAAAACTTTTTCCCAAAACGACCTTAATTTCTTCCCATTTTTCCCCCCATTTCTAAAATTCGACGTTGAGTTAAGGCAGTAACAAAACTCACTGTCACAACGTACATCATCTTTTTATTATTGCAGCATGGGTGTAAGCTAAATAATTGTATAGAAAATTCAAGTATGTATGTATATAATTTAAATATTCCTTCACACAGCCCCTTGTCATATAGCGAGCGTATAGTTTGTGAAACGTTGCATTGTTGGCTAAAGACGCACCAAATTGCTGTCGACAAACTACAACAAGGCGGACAATTGGACGAGTTGACAACAATGAAGCAGTAATGCGACGCCAAATGCGTTGTTAACGCCGCGCTGATCAACGGCAGTGAAAACCATGGGGAAAAATTTCACTACATACAAAAAGAAAGTGCAAATCTGCAATAAAACAACAGTGAGTAGGTGATGCGAATGCAAGTGGAAACGACAGCAAGGTGTAAAATGATAGAAACCATACAAAGTAAAGACTGCTACATGACAGTAGTAGCTATGAAGTATTTATATTGATTGCGATTAAATGACAAAAAATCTTTTTTCTGAGAACAGTGTAAAATCACGCAGATGTCAATTGCACATACATACATACATAAGGCGGTGTCTAAAAGTGAAAATATTTTAAAATAAAAGGTGTTTTACGTAAAAGAAAGAAAGAAATATATGAAAATATGGAAATAGTTGGTAAAACTTGGTAAAACTTGGTTTTCAGTACAGCATACTTCGTTTTCCTATTCTTCTCTGTGCCGTTTGTTTGAATTTAAAATCCTCCTTACTTACATGGATTTATTTTTAACAATTCCATTTTTTAAGCAAACACGAGTCAAAGAACATTCATTTCGAGTGTGAATCAATTGTTTTCAAGGAAGCTAGAAGCTCAGCAATAGAACGATATGGCATTAAGAACAAAGATATTTCAAATGTTAAAAAAAATAACATTTAGACTTATCTCTTTGTGCTGATGAGCTGACAAATCAACCTGACAATTGTCAGATTTACTGTACCTAAAACTATACGTCAAAGCTGGGTTTCTGCCCTTAATGATGTCAACAGTCGTTATGGTTGTTATGCCCTACTGAGTACAAGACAACGACGCTATATTCTGTAAGACAGTTTTAGGCGCAGTAAACCTGACAACTGTCAGTTTGACAAGTTTTGTCAGGTCATCGCATAGGACAGTTAAATATTTCGTTGCTATATTTCCGATATAAATGTAACATATATTATAAATTACACTACGTGTATAATTTTGAAAATATTTTACCATATATATTTTACCATCTATTTTGCAACCAGAAAAAATATGCAAATACAACACACCAACCCATACAACCCATTATTTTTTTATTTATTTTTTTTTGTTCAGTTACGATACTTCATTGGGAAACCCTGATCAAAATCTGACGATTACTTTCAGCCGTTATGTGGCGTTTAAGCCGGTATTCTATATGTCAGTTTCATCTAATAATAAGAATAATAATAATTTGGCGCTTACACCATAGCTTGATGTTCAACACAAATTATCTCATCCAAAGTCACTAAATTTGAGACTTTCAGTTAGATACTTGAGACGTTTCGGTATGCAGTAAGCAACAGTCTCAAAACATTTCACCAAATGCTGTGGTGAAAAGCAGTCTCTACTACTCTCTGCTCTGCTGCAATCATCTGATCATATACTCAGCTAGAGATTCACAATCAGCCTCAATGAAAATTGTGTTCATCGAGATAGCACACAATAAACAATTTCTGTTCTTTGTCAACAGCATTATTGTTCTTTAAAAATCAAAACAATATGGTTATCGTAAAATTAACATTGAAGTTAGCCGTTTCAAATTGTTATTAATGCATTACATGTGTACCGATTATTTAAAATACGAATAGAAATTAGAACTATCAACAATCGATAAATGCAGCGGGTTTGATGATGCGTAGTGAAATTGAAGTGTTATTTTTACAGATTTAAGCAAAATATAGCGAACGACCAAGCGGATGATCGAGTGCTAGTTCATTTTCGCATTCGTTCAATTCGTTCAATACTTTCCCCAAATTTCTTTGTTTTGTGACCCGCTCAGGGCCAGCTGATTGGTGACTTTATTTTGAGACGCCTTACTGAACACCGAATAGTTTTAAAATCAATCTCACCACCGAAAAGTCTCAATTAGTGACTAGAGACTGCCTTCAGAATACCTGCATTAATCTCAGCTGCTGCTATTTTGAATTTAAAGACTTTGCATTTGTATTCACTCACAATGATCAAAATTCAGTAGACGCTTAATTTTTTGTATGCTATGCTAATTTTCGGCTAATCACATGTAAATAATAAATAAAAATGATCCAATGTATTTAAAATGGGCTAGATAGGATAAAAACGACGCAAGATATTTTGCGAAAATCCAGCAAATATTTAAATCTTAAGAACAATCAGAGGTTATATTTGATCTCGAAATAAGTTTTCTTAAATTAAATAACTGGAGCAAATTCTGTCACTATTTTTTTAAATAATGCTATGAACTTTATACAAGTCCATCGAATTTTGTAACCGTTAAAAAACAAAGGGATTAAATTTTTCCCCTATGCCTTCTGCTTCCAAAAAAAATTAACCCTGAGGGGAGGCTGTTACATTTTAGAAAATAACTACTTGCAAAATCAAACCCTTAATAACGGGAGATGCTGCCGATATACAAACTCGTAACTCATGTTTTCTGATGTAAATTTTTGTAACATTTACTAAAATAAATAAACTTAATTAAATGAGCATGCAATTTTTCCGGCTAATTGTGTTCAAAATTAACTAATGTCACCCTCATTTTCTTAAACACAAGCTACACGAGATTAGTTGTTGTGATCAGAAATAAAATTGTTTACAACCTCAGACTTCAATTGATTATAGGATAAAAGTCAATGCGCTTAGTTTTTTCCGCGTATTCTTTCAAGGCCATTGAAAACATGTTTAGAGTCACAAAGTTCCAATTCCATTATTCAGTTATTTATTTACATTAATTCCGCTTCAATTTCGAAATATCAAGAAGAAGATATATATATATATAGTGACAGTCTACCTACCACATTCAGCAAGTCCACGAAAAGTCCTTGTTTTTTTGCATCACTGATGAATTTAATCTGCGTTAGATTACAGCCCTTGAACTTTGACATCGAACAGTGACAAACACCAACGAAGAAACTATGAACGTGTGTGTGTGTGTGTGTGTGTGTGTGCGTGACAGGTGTGTCTGTAGTATTTAGTGTCAAGCTTTGGCATAAATTCTCTTTTAACACAGCGAACAAAAGCAACAAATATAGAGAAAGAGATATAAAAGTATAAATAACCAACAGCGTTGAAGTTCATGAGACAAAGCAACATAAATATTCGATACGTATTGTGAAAATTCACTTCATTGTATGTGTTCAAAAATACAACTATACTTATTCAAGTATACATAAATTGTATTATGGTAATAAGTCGAAGGAGAAAATTATATACCCATATGGTGAACTTGGCAACAAATTAAAAAATCATTAAAATATGGATAATTTCCTTAGACAAAGGGCATTGCAAAAATGTTCTATTGTAGCTATATTATTTTCTTTTAGGTGTCTACCTCATTCCTTGAAAATTTAACATTTTAATTTAACTTAAAAAGTTAAGTATTGGGAAACATTACTTATATAAAAAATAAGTCAAAAGCAAGGTGCGAAAACTACAGTTCCTCACAAAAACTATCATTGAAAAATTAATTATGAAGGAAATGTTCGACTACCGAATGAAATATATCAATCGATTTCTTTTCCCATCGGAAATCAAATTTTGTTTGTAATTAAAAAGTATTTTTATTTTTATTTTAAAAATTCAAAATAACAATTATTTTTTATTTGTATGCAATTAAAACAGGCCGACAAAATTCGAATAAATATCAGAACCAGAAACCAGGGTATACTTTTCTGAAGATTACCGGTGCGCTGAACAAGACCCTGGCCTCCATCACGTCAGGTTTTCGAGATATCCTAAGCAAAAAATGCTAAAATCGTGGCGTTTGCCTATAATTGAGGTTGTGTAGGATAACGATTTTAATTTTTATTGTAAAATTACTGCCAGCATCTTAAAATGCAAGCCTTGCCCCTTCACGTCGGTTTAAAAAAATTCTTAATCAATACATTTTTTAGTCTTAATGAAACCTTCGAAATTTTACCGCTCAAATCTCTTACCACTGTTGCGTACGGCTCTCGGCCGAACCCAGAGTCATGAAACGGATGCGATGCGTTATCGACTCTTGCTTTCATAATTACTTAATTCGTATTTTTTATTGATTATGTGCTACTTTCTTCTTTTCCTTCTTTACTTTACTCAATTTTTTCAGTTTTTTTAATTATTATTTTTTAGGATTTCCTTTGAACTGTTAATTTTGGAATATGTCTTATAATTTTCTGATCATTTTTTTTAATCTTTAAAATGAAATGAACTTTTCTCAGTCAAATTTTGTTGTTTTTGTGAAAACGTTCTCGTTTACATTTGAGAATTTCGAGAATCTACAACCTATCATTCCAGAATCTAAAAATGGCAGCTATTTTTGATTCTTATTCTATATGTCTTATGATAACAGCTATTGAAGATTTTTATTAATAATAATCATAACTAAAAATCGTGCAGTGACTTTTTTCTATAAAAGTTATCATAATAAATAAGTCACTGGCCCAAACTTTCAAAAAAACATGGTCGCATCAATTTCCCAGAGAAACCCATGAAAGTATTCCCTAGTGCTATTAATTTGAAGCATGTGGCGTTATTCCAAAAGTATATAAATTATTTAAGCCAAATGTTTATAATTTCTATTTTGAATGGAACTAAACTCAAGAAAAAGGAGACTTATTTTAGGTGAAATTGAAGTTTAAATTGAATCTATATTTGTTGTAAGTAATAAACCAGGTTAATACACTAATGTTCGTTTGAAAAATTTACAATACTTTTATTTATTTATACAAACGAAAATCCGTATGATTTTTGCTTACCACGCCACGAATTTACGAAAGATTTGAATTTTTTCTTATAACATAAAGTTCCTGTGCCAGGGTTTTTATGAAATTTTGTGTGTATGAATGGTGCGTTTGAGAATATGTCGAAAAGTATATTTTATGCTTCTGAAAGGGTTGCCACTTATTTGAAAAGTCTAATTAAATTAACATATACATAAGTTATATGAAAGTTATATGAAATATTGAAATATCGGTGTCAAGCGATTAATCTCTGAAAGAAAGCGCATAGCTGGCCTTTATGAGAGTTGTCACCTGTTTGAAAGCCTAATTTAATTATACACGCTTTATATGAAATAGTAAAATATAAGTATCTAACGGTGCGTCCTGGCGTGGGGAAGGTTCAAACTTAAAATCTGAAGAGCTTTGCCGCCTGATTAAAAACTCAAATTTCATTGAATTATAGACTAGTTATATGAAATATTCAAGTTTCCATGTCAAACGATTTGTTACGCTGAAGAGAAGATTTATAGCTAGCTACATTTGGAAGAGGGTTGCCACCTGCTTGCAAAAATCGAATTTAATTAAAAGATACATAAGTTGTATGAAATATTAAAATGCAAACGTCAAACGGTTCGTCTCGGCGAGGAGAAGGATCATAATTATAGTTTGGACAGGGTTACCACCTGTTTCAACTTATACACAAATTGTGAGAAAATGTGGGTCTTAAAGGGTTGCCACCTTTTTTTTTAAGTAAAATCTTATTAAATTATTATAATAAAAAAAATTCGGCGGCTTGCATATTAGCTTAATGTTGGACCGAATTTCTCCTACAATTTGTGGTATGCGGCTTGGAGTTGTTGCACAAATTGAGGGGCCTACAATTGTACTCTTGTACTCAGGGCAAAACGACACTCGGAGGTTTGCTATTGCCTGCCTAGGGACGACCAATATTAGACAAATTTTTTCTATATCTTTGATATTACTCGCTCCGGCCAGGATTTGAACCCGCGACTCACTGAATGAAGCGCGCACACACTGCTGACACTGATATTAAAACCACGGCGAGGTCAATATTTTTGAAAAGGTGGCATAGCCCAAAATGATTTTTTTTTGGTATGCGAAGGGCAATTAATTAAAAAAAAAACAGGCGGAATAGCGTCTGTCTGGGTTTTCTAGTATCCATATATATTTTCCCCGATTTCTATAATTTTCACAATTCTGCTTACTGAGTTGAAATGCAAGAAGTGTATTAAATTTGGTCTGGTTTTATGAACTAGTGTCGGAAGTATACCCATTTACACTAAAAGGGTGTTGCCGCGCCCATGGTCTAAAATAATAGGCAAGGCCGCTGTCGAAAATCTCGGCACAGTAAAAATACTCGAAACTATTCTGTATTTTCTCCCAAATCGTAGATTTGTTTCGAAAGTAAATAACACTTTGCCCGATCGTTATGTAACACAACGGTAAGCAGAAGCATCCGAGCTTTTCCTAAATCGCCAACCAAATTCGTTTTGACAGGGGCTGGTTTACCAACCAATCGAAGACAGATTTCTCGTATCTCTTAAGCGGCTCCAGCCAATCTTTCTGCTAATATTGTCTTTCAGTTGCTCTAACAGTACATCATATATTCGACGACTGTTCACACTTTACAGCTAGTAGGTCCACCGGTGCTTTTCAATACCAATTCTGCAGAAAATGTCACCAAAATATCAACTTTTTTTTGAAAAATTAGGCTTGAAACAATCAATCTAAATTTTTGATATGTTATCTTATGAGATTCTTTATACTTATATTAAATCTATTTCATAATTATTGACGCTTTTTTAGTTATACTTGACATGTAATTCAGTTATTTTTTTTATAGCTACTTAGTGAGCCGAAAGCCTTGGCAGCCAGAGCTCCTTTTCTCGTGTAAGAATAATTATATTATTATTCCACGTTTGTTAATAAATAAACAAATAAAATAAAAATAAATAATTATTCGTGAAGTTTTGACTAAAAATACCTTTTAAAGAAAGAAAAAAAAAAAGATGCGCTAGTAACATTTAAAAATGCTGCATTTTAAATATATTCATTTTTTATATATTTTAAGTTTTGAGCTCAAGGCGGGTAAACTCTATAATTACAACGAAATTAAGTTTTTCTTGTCTTAATCTTATTTTTCATTTATTACGCCTTTGGAGGCTGAAAAACAACTTCGATCATTAATTTATTACGGAATGGTAAAATTCTGACGGCCAGACAAAAGCAAGACATAAGAATTGAACCTCCCTTTAAGTGTGGCTTCTGGATTTTCGAATTGGAGAAAATTTAGAATTTGAAGAAAATACCGTCGCATTTATTGTCTGATTTCGAGCATTTCCAATGCCAAGCTATTTTCATCCCTTTCTCTTTCTATACAGAACAGTTATATATATATATATATATATATCGGTTATTTCACGCTGTTACAAACAACCGTTATGTTAACGATATTATAATACCCTGGAGGCCATTGAGCTCGGGTATAAAATGAAAATGGTATTGCAACTTTCACAACTTAATTGCACTCTAATTGTGAAACATTCGCAAAAATAGCGTAGCAAAGTAGCAAAATGCACAACGAAATTGCACGCTAATGATTTAAAAATAACCGTACAAATAATTCCAATACAATACGCTTTGAATGGATTTCATCAGCTCGAGTGCAATAAAAAAATGCGCATATTTTTTGTGCAATTCTTTAGTATACAATAAATGAAACATTTTGTGAAAAATTTACGTAAAATATTCACTTGAACAAAGAAAAAGAAAAACAGAAAGTAGAAGAAAAATAAAAATGAAAAACAAGCAACAATAAATTTTCATGAAAAGACGCCAGTAGAAAGCAGAAAACTCAACGAATGTGGGAGGATACGAGTATGAAGCATCATCACACTTGCAAATAATGAAAACTATCTTCCACAAATGGTCAGAGCTTTGAAAGCAGGATACAAAAGTTTTGTAAAACCATTATTTATATTATCATACAAACGTAATTCAAAAGAGTAATTATATTTGATTAGCAAGCCATTGATTTGCATAACATATAAAATTCATTCGCGCAATTTCAGAAATATAAATATTTTTGTTTTTATGCAGTGCAAGGCTAGGCAAGTTGTTTTAAATTTCTAGTAGTGAAAGATTTGTGTGCGTAAAATGAGACCGATATCAAATTGTTTATTTTAAGTTGAACTTAGAAATTAATTTCCACATCTGCGAAATTCATTTAAGTTCACCTTTATTTTTAACACTCAGAGAATTATATGAACCAACATAATTGAAATAGTTTTTCTGACTGTAAATATAAAATACTCTATCTTTTATTTACACTTATAGATAAAAAGGAGTCTAAGCTGTAGATGTGTGAAACGTCGAAAAAAAAGTTGATAGAAACAAATCTCGGACTAAGCAAACACTATATGCACTATATGTAAATTTACACAGATATTTGATATAAAAGGAGATTGATATCCGATTTACTTGAATAATTATATCGAGATAATTGCTCACACAATACGGCCGAATGCCATAGCTCGTTAGAGTATGCGAGCAAAAAGCAGATAGTCAAAATAACCAGCCACTGATTAAACGACAAATTATGGTCGAAATCGGATTTTTTCAAAAATTTTATTTGTGAGGCTTTTCTCGTGTCGCGGTGTTTGAGGATGAATTCCCCTGAAGTGCTCCACCGATTCTAATGAAATTGTATATGCATATTTTGTAGGTATGAGAAATAGGTCGTCAAATATATTTTATGCTTTGGAGAGGGTTGCCACCTATTTGAAAAGTCAAATTTTATTAAATTTACACCAGTTAAGTAAAATATTCAAATATTGGTGTCAAGGTGTCGAGTGGTTCGTGTTAGCGAGAAGAAGGTTTATACACATGTTTTGAACAGGGTTGCCACCTGTATTAAAATAATTAATTAAGGTATTAAAACATGAGTATCAAATGGTTATTTTCGCTGAGGAAGGGATTTATTGCTAGCTGTATTTTGAAGAACGAAATAATAAAATACGGATTTACAACAATTTCTTTCTCTAGAAGTAAGTTTTTGAATATTGATTTTGAAAAACATAGCCCACATTTTTAAATGTAAAATATAATTGAATTATACGCAATAATACAAACTAATAAAATATGAGATTATAACTGTGCATTTCGGCAAGGGCAAGGATGACGGCTGCCATGTTTTTCTAATTTTTATATAGGAATAAATATATACCATCGAACTTCAAACTAAATGGGATCGGTTGCTGCAAAAATTTTACAATTATTCAAAAAGTAGTAAAAATAAATTTGTATTAACTTCTGTACATAGATATGACATAACTTAGAATAGACTATATTTTATTTAGCTAGGCGTCGCATGTGTCGAGATATTTACAAAAACCCAAGGTCCAAAAATGAAAGTGAAAATTATCGATCTTATCCTAATGCTACATACAAATCTGAGCTTATTTTTGTTTAGCAGCTTTTTCGCTTTAAATCATTTCGTAATCGTTGTTTTACCATATTTATTTTTTTCAATCTCATAAGATCGATATTTTATTGTTTCTAACATTCAAGTTTGATTGTTATTTTTTAATTTTTACTTTTTCGATTAAAATCTATCGATAGTTTGTGATTTTTACTTTTTCGATCCAAGGTAATAGGGGTTGATTGTTAAGTTTTATTTTTTTTTATGAAAAATAATCGCAATTCTTGAAAGATAGCTTTATTGATCGATATTTTGTGATTTCTAGTTCTTCGATCACAATTAATCGTTATTCTTGGATTTAAACTTTTCCGATAATATTTAATCGATATTTTGTGACATTTTTTTCGATCATACAACTTATAGTTTCCATTGTTGTTTACGATTGAAAAATTGGAATTCAAAGAATAGCGATTATTTTTGATCGAAAAAATAAAAGTCGCAAAATATCGGTGAAATATGATGGAAAATATTGAAAACTTACAAAAACTATACTTTTCTTATCGAAAAACTGTAGATTCAAGAAAAACGATTATTTTTAATCGAAAAAACAAAAATCATAAATGTATCGATCAAATTTGGTCGAAAAATTAAAATCAAAAAATAAACTTGATAAAAAAGCAAAATCATAAAATACCGATCAAATGGGATCGAAAAAATTAAAATTACAACTTAACGATTAAATTGTGTTAATTTAAAAAAATTATAACCGTTATGATGCCAGATTACATCCGCTACGGTTCTTGATAAAATCCGTATATATCGGCCGATTTTTATGAAATTCAAAACAAATATAGTACATGTTCCAAGCATGATGGGAAATTATTTTAAATGGATCCGCTAGATGGCGTTAGAGCCAAGTTATGCATAAAAGCCGTATTTTTAGTCTGATTTTCATAAAACTAAAACCGTAAACGGCATATGTAGGCTATATTTGCAAAAAGCTAAAATCCATTAGGTGCATAGGTTTTCGGAAAATCCATATTTATAATTTCACTTACTATAAATCGAACAAGCTTTGAGCATTTAAAAATAACCTTCCGTAGTTGTAGTAATAAATATGACTCATAAATCAGTTACAGCTTTAAAGATATCGAATTTGGAAATTATTATAAAAAAAAGTTGCAACGCACTTTTGAGTCGAATACATCATAACTATAATATTGTCTTTAATTTCACCAAAGCTACATTTTTAGCTTTACAAATTGGCTGCGCAATGAGAACAATCAGCATAAAATATTGGCGCAAGATTTATTTCTAAACAAATGGCAGCTTGTTTCTTCGCAGTAACCAATCATCTGGCATTAAACGGCAGTTAATTCTCAGTTGTTCAAAAAATATTTTTTTGCCAAAAGACTTGGTCGTATGGAGAAAAAACAACGAAAGCCTACAAACAGAAATTTGTCAAGACAATGAGATCATTCACACAGCTTATCAAACAAATGATTTTCCAAGCACTCAAAACATCGAATTGATGAGTTATCCGCCATACAGTTTTGCATAAAAAAACGACACGCTGAGCAAATTGCAAATTTAATATAAACTTATGAAAATTTTTGCAATACTAGTTTGCTTAAAACCATTCCTCAGTATATTACTTATGTTAGCTAAGTATGTTGGTTTTCTTTTGAACTTATATTGCGAAGCTTTATTTAACTCAACCTGAACGTTTTTATTGCTTGAACTTTATCTGCCAAATTCGCTATATTACAATACTTCAAACAAAGTTTGCGAATATTAATAAAATGACATCGAGCGAATTTAATGTTACATTTCTTTATCACTCAGACAAATTCAATTTTGTGTAACGCACAAAACAATGCACATGCTATTCAAATTACATACATATAAAATAAGAAGCCGTATCATTTATTGTATTATCTCATTTCAAGCGTGTTTTTTTGTTTCTTCCCTCAATGGACACCATTTTTATTCCATATAGTGCAAACGATGTGTGAAGAAATAAATATAAAAATAATTTACAACAAACAAATCATCGTTCCATTGTAGTTTGGGTATGTCTACTTATTTATTTGTATCTAATTGTATACTTATGGCATAATAAAAGCCAACTCGAGCAATGAATTTGAGCAACAAACAGAAAAACAAACAGAAGCTAATGGAAAAAAGCGGTCAACAAAGTCAGTAAATCACATAATACATAATGCAATCAGATATAAGAAGATGAAATGAAAATGTTGTGAAATTCCATGAATTTATGAGTATCGTAATGTAGGCCACTTGCAAGTTTGAGTAGCTGGTTTAAAAGCAATGGTCGTTTGTCGGGGCGTATGAGCAACCTGTTGACAAGTGTATATGTCGACGTTGCCAGTTCAAAGATTGGCTTGGAAATGGCATACAAAATTATTTAAGTTTGAAATTTAAAAAGCAAAGTAAAGAAAATAAAAATCATAGTAAAAAATTAATAAAGGAGCAAAAAAAAGTATAGCTTGCCAAGTCTCCCAACCCGTTAATTTGCCGATCCATTTTTATTAAGACTCTTTTATGCTTTTTTAGGTAAATTTTTTAACACCCTTTATAAGTTTGTGCATATGTATATTTGCTGTGAAAAATATCCGACTTAAGCTAGCATCTCATTGCCATGGCCTTAATTATTTTATAAACAAACTGTGCACATAAATTTCATAAGTTTTTAGCCCCAAAATATCTTCCTATCTAACTGTGATATTACAATTTCACTTTTTTTCCTTTTGCCACTGACATTATGTAGATATGTATTTCAGAAAAAGGTTTGGAGGCACTCCGCTCATACAAAAACAAAAATATATTGACATTGTAGCTAACCAAATTCTAACTATACCTACTTCAGTAAACACACAACTTTTACTGGAAGTCAAGATATTGTTTGCTCAAAAAAATAATTACACTTTCTCTCAGGCATCCACTTTGAGGAAAAATGTAATTTTTCTTTTACCACTATTGTCATTTCCAGGCTCGAATCTGAACGGGCACTGAAATTGCGTGAATATGAAGGCAGACATGCGGATGTGTTTCGGAGCAAAAGTGATTGATTATATCGATAACTAACTTTTTTACGTAAATATACGGGAAATTAAGAATTTTAAGGGAAGTGAGAAAATGGGGATATACCAAGAGCATGAGTTCAACTGGCAAAGTTAATTTTTTGTTTGTATTATCTCCTCTCTATCGTAGCTTATAAGTTCTGCTAAGTTTTGCTTATGTCCTTATGTATATTAGGACAATTTTTTGCCCCTAAATAGTTTAGTTAATTAAATACCAGAATGGTTGTGCTAATTTATAATGTGACTAAATTCTAATCGGCTTATGTAAGGTGGCCATATATTTTTGATCCCTTGATTACTTTTTTTTCTACATAACATTATTTGTCAGCAATAAAATTATTTGAATTTAATCAGCGACGCTGAAGCGTCGCCCTTTGGCCTTGCTTCATATATTTTTGAAAAGAAATAGGGGTTGTCGTATGCTTTATTTTAGATATAAATCTAGGCAAAAAAAAGCGAAAAATGGGCTTGGTCGGCATATTTTAACTCCCACCTATATATAAGAGCCAAATGTTCCAATTAATATATGACTGCGAATATTTGACAAAAAATTCTGAGATGATGCGAGCCGAAAATATTGAAAATATGTAGCTGAGTCTGTGGAAATTTAGGGGTTCGGGTCGGTCCCTATATGAAAGAAAAAAGTTTGCAATTAAAATCCATAGTTTCAAGGCTTACTGTGAGAGGCTTTTAGGGTCATAAAAATTGTAGTCATTGGAGCGATTCGAAGACCGAGACAGCGAGATATCAATGGATTGCACAACTGCAAATAGCCATGCTTATAAGTTTGAAATGAGATATTTTATCATAAATCAAGAACCAAATCACGAAAAAATCAGTGTCTAAATTTTATCGTTTATTGTCGAAAAATGAGGTCTCCCACAACGAAAGTGGGTGATGCATTTCGCATTACTGCTCTAGAATCTTTCTTTCATCGTCGTAAATTTAGAAACAGATATTATCACAATAAAATTTAAACATATTAAAAATGTCACTAAGCAACTCTGTGTCGAAATAACTTAGAAATAAGAAGTGTGGACGAACTTTGAACTTAGGTTATGCGAAGTAATTTTGATGAAAATGAGTAATATCTCAGTTTTTAATTCAGAACAAGTAGATAAGAGTCTAAGTTAAGGTGCAACCATACTTTAAATATCCGGCGCAAGTTTTCGCTTTAAACGAGCAGTGCTTATTGTATGCAATAAAATCAAAAAAAAAACCATTAATATAATACATATATTTATTTTTCGGCCGAATTTATTTATATCAAACCATAATTTTGATGAGCTCAAGGCCACTTTTCATAGAAAAAATTGAATTGAAATAAGTTTGCAATAATGGGAAGATGAAAAAGCAACAACAGTATAAACAGCTTACTTGGCTCATCTCGTTTAGACTTTGACTTAACGAGTATAAGCTAGGGGACGTGAGTTCGTTCCCTGCAAGAAGTCTGATGAGGAGGTGTGGTGATCCCCGAAATAGCTATAACTTCAACCATTGTTGTTTTTTTTAATAATTTTTGGCCTTGAGCTCATAAAAATTACTGTTTGACAATGGAAAAAAAGATAATGTTCCTTTAACGTACCAGGCCTATTTTCAAAAATTGTATCGTTTGGTAATTTATCGCTGTACTTGAATTAATCAAATACCAAATATTTGTGTTTTTCGTAATATGAGGGGTTAAAATCAATAATATGTATTAAATTTGGTAGAGTTTGACAAAGTCGTTCCGGATCTAAACCTACTATATTTGTTCTACATTAAGCTGTGTCACGCCAATTTTCCAACAGTTTTTTATCACGCCTTTTTCTCTAACCGAATAATTTATATCAAATTTGAGTAAATCAACTTTAATTGTTACTGAAATATTGAGATCAAAGCGAACATTTTTTCTTTATTTTATTTCTGTAACTCTGCCCAAAAAACGTAGATTAAAAACTTTACTAACTAATGTATAAAAGAGAGCGTAAAATTTTTTGCTTTTGTTTTTTGTACTGTGAAATAATTTAAAACATTTTATTTTTGGAATGATTTATTGCAAGTTAAATGGGTTATTTTAAGAGATAGCTGAAGTATTTCAATGAAAAAAAGTAGTGTACCTTAATTTTTCAAAAACTAAATAGGAAGCATCTATGGAATGTTTAATGATTTTAATATAAAGGCACATAAAGCGTGGCCCATATAGTGGTTTCTTTTTCAATATCACATTAGTGAAATAATAATAATTTGGCGCTTATAACTTAAAGGCCGACGGTTAGCCGAACTCCTCTTATAATTTGCAGTATACGTTCTGATGTTGTACCACAAATTGATGGTTCTTCAATTTTACGCAGATTCCGTTAAATATTGAGATTATATTGAACACTCTTTATATCCAATCATAAAATTTTTAATAAGAGAATATAAACAAAGTGAATCTTATGGCTTGAAGATTGGTAAGTTTAGTTACTTTAATTTTACTTTTCATTTTCAAATATTCATATATTATTGCTTGGTCTGATTTTATTAAACGACAATATTAATTTTTGAGCTTGGTGATCTCGGAATGAGCTATCATTTCTATCACTCCTCACTGCTGTTGTCTTTTTTCCAATATACTTTTCCTTATAGTGGTCTTGAGGTCAAAAATTAATATTGTCATTTTTTAATTTCGACTTTTAATTCTTGCGCCTAGAAGTGTATACACAAATATAGATATTTTTCGAATATTATTATAATTCGCTTTATATATGCGCACTTAAATGTAAATACGATTGTTTTACCAAAAATAAATGGCAGTTTAAAGTTGCATATGAATCACAATTTGTTTTGTTTTAATTAATTTCTTTCTTCCAAATAGCTGCAAATGGCAACACTACGCAGAACTTCCATAATTTGATTGACACTTTCGATGTATCATACGCAAATAAATAATCAATCAAATATTCCAGTACCACCAATAGCGAAATAGAGGAATGTAACGTCCATTTTAATTTCGCACAAACAAAAAACAAAATTTTTTTACACTTTCAGTGCGACTTGAATAAGTAATGTATGTAGATATTCGTGTACGTTTATGACTTTAATTATATTGCGAATGGAGTCTTCTTTGTACATTCACCAATATCAATAATAATTTAATTAATAAGCATAATATTTCTCAAAAGCGAACGTAATGCATTTCATTAACGTTTTCCAAAGTATAACACATTTATTTATTTACAAACGCAAAGACCAAGCTTATATGAATAAAATATGTATGTACATTTAATTGAATTTATTCCCATTTATGCTTTTGATAATCTTAAATTAACGTAAATTTGATAATCAGAAGTTCATTGTACGAGTTTAATTGTAAATAAACGATTAATTATTTTTGGTAATGAATTTTCAAGACGTCAAGGATTTTCGGTTATTTTTTTTTTTTTTTGGGATTGTCGCAACATTTATATTGAAAGAATCCGCTTTCTTACTTTTTATTCAAGCGTAAATCGAACCTAAAATAAAACATTGCCTAGAACTAAATAAACCAGGGCTCGTAACGCTGATAATTTGTATTAAAAAAAATTGCTTAATACTTATGGTTCGACTAAAAATTGTTTGATTAAATTTGATTATTATTTTTTAAAGAATTTTAATATTTTAACATATGTTATCGGTATTTTTATTTTTTTCGATCAAACATAATCTTTACTCTAAATTTTCATGATTATATTTCATCGATATTTCCAGAGAATAATGTTTTTAAACTTTGCTACAGTTTTAGCTTGGATATCAATGAAAGTTGATGAAATGTTTAGGATAAAATTCAAAACAGAATTTAGTAATTTACAAGGTGCATTTTACTATATGAGTGCCAATCTGAAGCTTTAAAGAACACTTAATTTCAAAAATACTTTTGGAGAGGGTTGCCATCTGCTTAAAAAATTAATCAAAATTATAATAAGTTGATTTAAATCCGACTACTATAATATGCAAGGCTCAATAAAGCTTCATTCTCCAAATGTTTTGCAAGTAGGTTGTCACCTGTTTAAATCAAGTTAACTTAAAAAAATAATTGCCATTTTACAATATGAGTGCAAAACTAAAAGTTTAAAGAACACTTAATTGTAAAAAGATTGCTAGAGTGGGTTGTGATCTGTTTAAAAAATTAATCAAAATTATAATAAGTTGATTCAAATCCAAATAATATCATGTACAAGGTTCAATAAAGCTTCATTCCCCAAATGTTTTGAAAGAAGGTTACCACCTGTTTAAATTCAAATTAAGTTAAATTAAAAAAGTGAATGGCAATTTAGAATATGAGTTCCAAACTACAGATTTTAAGAATGCGTAATTTCAAAAATAATTTTTGGGGGTTGCCACCTGTTTAAAAAATGTATAAAAATTATAATGAATTAAATCACAACCTACTAAGGTTATACGCAAAGCTCATTGAAGCTTCCTTTCCCAAATGTTTTTAAAGAAGGTTGCCACCTGTTTTATGGCAAATTAATTTAACTTAAAAAAATAAAGGGCATTTTGAAATATGAGTTCCAAACTACAAATTTTAAGAACTTGCACTTTCAATAATTATTTTGGATGGGGTTGTCACCTGTTTAAACAAATTTATCAAAATTATAATAAGTCAAATAACATCCAACTACTAAACATTATTTCAAACAAAATTTTGCACAGGGTTGCCATCTGTTTAAAAAATTAATCAAACTTATAACAAGTTAAATCAAATATTGAAATACGGATGTTATACGAAAGAGTTTGACGAAAACTTTTGAAAATACTTTTGGAAAGAGTTTTCATCTACTTCAAAAAGTAAATAAATTTAGATTACTAAATTAAAGGAAACATACAGCTTTAGATTCAAAGGAAGTAAGTTTAAGAAAACTTGATCATGGAAATGAGACTTCTTAATATCAGCATCGTTTGCTTACGTTGTGCATTTCTAACATTAAATCAGATTTTATCAAACCCGAATGGCATACTTGGCTATCGTCAATAACAAAAAAGTTTCAGCAACGAAGCCGCGGGTTAAAGCTAGAATGTCATAATTATTGATTTTAATTGCATAGAACTGCGGAAACTTTACATTTTTGAAATTTTATGACTTTGTGACACCCTGTAAATCATCTTAATATGCATTCTATAAATGAATCAATGATTCATTATAAGCCATAGATAGTAATTTTTAATATAACTATAAATAATAATTAAAAATTTTTAGGCAAAAGAAAATTTAAATTATGGTATAAATAATGCATTTTTTACAAACAAGCATACATTCAAATTAACTTTCATAATAAGTTAAACACGACACAATTAGTCAAAAATTCGCTACTAAATCATAATTTCGTTTGATCGGTGACCAATGGTGAATGATTTCTCCCTAATTTAACATAAGCTTCACTTTTTAGCTGAAGGCTACAAAAAATATTAAATTGCTTTAATTTGCTATTATTTAAACAATTAACATTCAGTAATTTAGAAAGATTTTCGAAGAATTTTTGACCTGGTTTTTAATTCGCAGAAGTTAAGTAGATTATGCAAAAAAGAAGTACTAGAGAAAAACTTTGCTTTTATCCATCCGCCCGCCTAGTTTGGGGAAATTGCAAATTTTTTATTCATTAAAAGTACGCAATTTATTTCAACTAAAAACCAAAGTCGCGGTCTACACATTGTGCATGCAAAATATGTTGCAGAGCTTCAAAAATTTACGCGGTGCTCTTTCTGTACGATAGTTTATTGTGGTCGCCAAATAAAATCAAAAACTTTTGTTCTATAAATCCGCTAAAAACTTTTCGTTAGAAAAACTAATTTACGCCGATACGCGTTGTTACAATGCACAGATGAGTTTTGGGATATTAAAAATGATATTCCAAAAATATGTTTTATATTTGTGTGTGCATAGGTACAGAAATTCGAATAAAATATATATTTAGTATAACAGTAGAGTTATAGCAATAGAATAATGGTAGAGCAGAAAGAAACATATTCACATATACATCTTATATCAGAGCGTTATTTAAATTTCTTCCTATTCATATAAAAAATTAAATTTAATTCACACATTATCATACAAATACAATTGAATAACTACTAGCTTTAAATGTTTATTCAAATAACTTTGAATAAAGAATGGACTTTCAATTATTATTGAAGGATGAATAAAACCCTATTCGATATTTTAAGCTAATTGAACGACGAATGAAAATGTATTCGTTATACAAAATTATTCAAATGATGAGTGAAACTCTATTCGCTATTAAGCGCAAAGCTCGAAAAACTGGTTATGGTACGAAAATTCTTAATACATTCATCAAAATAGAATTACCAAAAACCGACGCCATTTTTGAGATTCTTCAAACTTTCACTTTGTTACACTAAAATTGAATTCTCAAAATTTATCTGTGAACGCAGATAAAAAAGTTTGAAATTTGTGGAAAAGATTTTTTGGAATCTTGTATTTATAGAGTTTTTGTTGTGGATTGAACTACATATGTTTTTTTATAAAAAATTAAATTGAATATAATAAGAAACGAGTAAAGTGCCGATACGTGTCAATTATTCGCACTCGTTTAAAAATAAATATTAGACGCGTATATAAAATGTGAATGTGCGTCTCCTCGGTCTGCACTTCAATATCAATATCCTAAAATAATTTAAGAGATTACGATGAAATTATCATATGTACAGTTTATTCGCAACTCAATTTGGTGTGTGTGTTAGTTTTTGAGAGCATATGCTTTTTGCTTTTAACTTTTAGCTCTTCTATCTTCTATCTTGGTAACTTCCGATTATCCCCACATGTCCGGATATCTACATAATTTTATGTATTTCCTCCTGATAGCATTTATCAAAAAAATGATTGTTGCAAATGTTTGACAGACTGTCAATTGCAATGATGAATTTTCTTTTAGTTAATAGTACTGGCATATTTGAATGCTTCATTCTCAGAAAAGCGTTAAGAAAAATTCGCCAATACTCCTTGAGCATGAAATGTTTAGAAGTGAAGCAATAATTTTGACTTTTGATAATTCATTGTGAACAGTTGGCAATAGAAGAAGAAGAGAAAAATAAAATATATACAAATGAAATTAATTTGATTCTGATCAGTACAAATTCATAATATAAAGTAACAATGTCAATTAAATTAGCATGGATTTCATTCATAAAAATAAATAATGAAAATTTCTTGTAGAGATAATGAAGCGCGCATTTTTGGTAAGTCGAAACTAGGATTGCTTTATTACTATTTTCTGCAAACACTTTAGAAAATGGTAGTAGCGAAAGATTTTTTTCTTCAGAGTTGTGGACTGACTTAAGGTTCAATTATATGTAGGTGCCATACCATAACGCCATACCCTTAACCAAAATTCAGTTGATAGGTATGGTTATGGTTATGACCATGGCGTTATGGTAAGGCACCACTAATTGGAAACAGTGTTGCCCATAAAGTTGGTTCGATCAGCTGTTTTGTATGGTTATGGTTATGGGACCTATAATTGAACCTTTAAGGAAATTTGCCACAAGTAATTTTCTTGGGCATTTCTAAAGCGTCTTTTAAATGGAGTTTTTTGCTTTTCTTGAGAGCTGTGGACGACTCTAAAGGTGAAAGCGTGTTTTTGTGGTTTTGTGGCCATTCGTGAAGCACAGCACTGCAAAAAATTAATTCTAATGGAGAAAGACCAGATTATTCAGTTAACTACGAATTAATCGAGATTTCTAACGACGTGTGACTACGTATTGGCCACACGAAAATAACTCACGAGTATTTGCTAATCAAAAGTGATAAACCTGCCTGTATATTTTGCCAGAACCAACAAATTAGTGTGATACACATCCTCATAAACTAATGGATGATGTGAAGCTAATACATCTAAATAGCATCTTTAACCCTTTGTCTACCGAAAAAAAACAGTATTACCTACCGTCCGGATCTACTAGACTTTACTGTAATGCGTAGATATTTGTTTCTGTTTTTTAGTTTGTATTTTGAACATATTTATTGAAAGCACATTTGTAACATACTGAAACAGAATGTTCTCCACACATATGTTCTTTACATTTACAGCATTTTGTTTTCGTTTTCCGATCTTTCCGGACTTCTTTTTCTTTCGATGTTCACATACTATTCTGCGTGTTGAGTCAGATGTTTTCCAAATTATATAATAAAATTTCTTCTTTTTCATAGGGTTTTATCATAACTTCAATCAGTAATTAAGAGAGTTCCTCACAATATACATATTCATAATACTTATGTCGACCATATTATAGAAAACTGTCAAAGAATATTTTCAAGTTCATCCTTTCACGTTGTATTTCCTTATCATTCTTTTTCAACTCCAGCTTTGGTGTGGTTTAAGTCTAAAATTATTTCTGGATTCTTTATGGACCCATTATCGATTGTCCTTACGTAGCGTACTTAGTAATGTCACAATTTTTCCCTTTTTTGAATAGTTCGATGTTATCATTTCATCGCTTTGAAATCCAATTAACGTGAAAAAAATTTCGCGATCCTTAGGATTTGTAAAGCAAGTCGGCAAGTTCGGGTAGTTTCTTCTGAAAACCTTTCTCTAAAAACTACTAATTATTGGTCCACTGCAGCACTTCAACCTGGTATAAATCGCTATTTCAATTACCCGTTCCAAATTCCGAAACACTGGCTACTTGATTGCAGTTTGTCAACCGATCTTAATTCCCTTCTTGCAGCTGCATTATCAAATCGGAGAACTCTTAGTATGACTTAAAATCTTGTTCGGCTCCTAATGTCATTGAAAATTTTTCGTCCATCTTTTCCACTCCACAGTTCAGATATATCTTCGTGTTTTGGGCGGTAGACCCCGTTATGTATTAGAAGTCCAATAAACTTTCCAAACTCATTGATTTCCATATATTTCCAAAAACACGACATCCCCCATTGTCTGTCCATTTGATAATAATCTTCAAAAAGTGGTATTTTAAAATAAATTAGAAACAGTAGATAGACTACCAATTTCTCGGGATGCGAAACAGAGAGCAAAAGATTGCTTGTTGTGTCTTCAAATTGCTCATCACTTTTCTTAGACCGCGTTTCTAAGCGAAAGCACTTATGTCTTCAAAATCATCTCATTGCCGATAAAAATAGTCCATTTCATTTTTTACAATTATTTTTCAATAAAAACTAGCTTTAATCGCCATAATGCATCGAAATTTTTGTTTAGACGCCATTCTGCAAAGGCTCATATCAAGATGTCAATAATGCATGGCAACGAAATTGCTCACACCGCAAGATATACAAAACTAAATTTGTTTAGAAATAACATTTGTCACTAACAAGCCCAAACCCACGTTTACAAATTCAGGAGAAAATTTAAATTTTCTATGAAGTAATACTTTGGGTTCAACGGACCGCTAGAAAATTTTCTTACCCGGCTGGGTAGGTAAAGGGTTAAAGCCGCTAACTTCTTAAACTCACTTATGTCACTATCCTTCTCAAATATCCAACAAGTCAGTGAAAGTTTATTTATTTAGTAAAATATAATTGAATACTTGTTCACAATATGATTTATTTAAACTCTTAATTTACTATTCATAATCTAGCTGAAAGTTTTGGTAGCTATAGCTTTCTAAGTCGAATAAAAATTGTACTATATATAATTTTACTATTGATAAATAAATAAATAAAAATAGAACCTCTAGTTATATTTTGAGTTCACCATTATAAGTTAGTTGCATATTCATCTTTCAGAAATACCAAAATATTCTTAAAATTGCATATTCTTAAACATAAAAATATAGTCAAATTTAAATTGTGCTATATTTACCGAATGTGCCTTTTGGTTTGAAAAAGTTGAAAAAAGTCCAGTGGAAATGACTTTTGCATTCCTGGGTCTAAAAATTTAGAAGCTACTATGTATAGATAAAAATTTTTTATACACACTAGCTGACATAAAAAATGGGGCACTTCGTCGTATTGATTTAAAATCGCAATACGCAAAAACTGGGTCTACAAAAACTGGTTCAGTGCATCCGCAAAAGACCACTCCTGTGGATGCCCGTCTTATTAAAGGAATTGTCTTTCGGGCCCGCTCCAAAACAGCTTAAATCATTAGGGCAGAAATTCAGTAACCGATGAAGTGGAAATCAATACGCGAACTAAACAACGGCGCCTCCAAGAACCAGACTGACGGCCGGCCGTTCGGCCTGCAAAACAAAACCACTCTTGACGGTAAAAATGCCGCAAAAACGCCTCCAACGGGCTAAGATGCACAAAACCCGGACCAAAAGAGATTAGAGAAGAGTAATATTTGCGGAAGAATACAAAATTAAGCTTTTTGATTCGAACGGTATGTTATACGTTCACAGATTAGGCAGAGAGGTGGCCGGATAATCTGGGGTATTTTTCCTACCATGTTGTGGGAAACTTGGCCTTGGTGGCTAAAATCGATTTGCCAAATCGGTAAGTATAACCTTAATTCCTTTCTATTTACAACAAAAAAAAGTTGATTGTCTACTAAATTTTTTTTAAATAAAAACCTATTAAGCCAACTTTGATGTTTTATCACTAGACTGGCCTGGGAACTGCCCTGATCTAAACCCCATAGAAAATCTCAGACATATTATGACAGTGCGGATTTTAAAGAAGATACCCAGAACTTTATAAGATCTTGATGAGGTAATTCCAAACTTTTCGTATAGCGATATGCCGGCACAACTTAAAACCAATTTATGAAACAAAAATGAGTTTTCTATTTTAATGTGTTTAGTTTTAAAAAAAAATTTTGTAAGTACCTGACTCTAAATGGAAATATCACAATTTTTTTTGGTTTCTAATAAAAAAAAGACGAAATATTATACTATTTACTCAAATATTTATTTTTGTTTTAAGAAAGTGTTTCATGGCAGTATTTTATAACTTTTGCCTCATTTGTAAGTAAAACTAAATTATTGCGAATTTGTAAGGTGTTCGATTCTTTTTGGCCTCTACTGTATGTGAGTTATTACGCTAACCGGGTTTTATGTAAAATTTGATCAAAATATCATATGCGGTGATTAAATTATTTACAATTTTTTTTAATCATAAAGTTAATAAACATATAAATTATATATATATATATGTATTTATATAGTCGTATGTATGTGCATATGTTTTTGCATTTACTCACCATGGTTAGCTTCTTTTTCGACTAGCAGTTTAAAAATTTTACTTCGCCAACAATTGTACCCCTCCTTATTTAAAACTTGCATCAAATGAAATCCCCTTGGCCTAAAACTGTCATGTTTGTTGCACGCTTCCTTTTATTTATTTAAATATTTGTATGCTTTGTCGTTGTTGTTGCTGTTTTTTTGTTCATATGAAAGAACACAATTTGCACATATTTGAAAACACGCACATGCTAATTTCTTAGTTACGGTTGCGAAGGCTAACTGGAGTCCAGCATAGCATAGCAATGAATTCCAAACACAATATTGTAACTACCGTTTCATAGTCGTACCCAGCTATGTATGTAGATATTTATATAGATTTTACTCTTCTTTTGTGGTAAGCTGCATATGTGTGTATTATATTTGATTTTTTCCGGTAGTTTTACTTTAATTTAAATTTGTAATTTAATTTAACGCCTATTACTTAATTGAAGGAAGTTTTTGCCGCAGGTTTCTTGCACTTTTTTAAAAGTTGTAATAAAAATATATTTATACATATATTTCAGTTTAACACATACATATGTACATTGTATATAGTATGTCTCCCTCATCGCTCAAAAGTTCTGCATTTAAAAAAAAATGTATTTAATTGTATTAGAATTTTCAAAGTTTCGCTCAATATTTATCAAAAAATTCTGAGTTTTATTATTACATATGTTTAAAAAAAACATAATATGTCGAGTTTTATTTTTTTGATCACATATAAAACTAATTTGTTGAGTGTTATTTTTTCGCTCTGTTATAATGATTACTTTCTGTACTCCAATATTTTTATCAAAAATAATCATCATTTTATGAGTTAAATTTTTTTTTGGACATAAACATTTTTTTTTTGGTTTTTATTTATTTTATCGAAAATAATCATTACTTTTTGAGTTTATTTTTCGGTCAAAAATAAAACTCAATTCTTGAACGTTATTTTAACTTTCAAAAATAAAAATGAACTTTTGAGATTTATTTTTTTTTTTTTTCTGGCGGAACTGAAACAGTAAAATTGAGTTTTTTTCTTGGACAACAAAAAAAAAATTACTAAAATAGTATTGATTATTTTCGATGAAACAAATAAAACTCGAAAAAAAATTTTTTTTTTGAGACCAAAAAATTAAACTTATCAATTATAACTATTTTTGATCAAAAAATCAAGAATACCAAAATAGCACTCAAAAATTAGTTTTATTTGTGATAAAAAAAAACACTACATGAGAGTTTTTTTCTGAGCGATTAACAAAAATCGAATAGTAATTATTAATTATAGTTGTTAGATATATCGCTCAAAATTTGTTAATTGTAAATTCACACAGGGCATGAAGAGATATTTAGAGATATATGTACATATATTCAAAACTGTTACCCGACAGTTGGATTCTTTTGATTTTTTTTAAAGAAATTTAACTACTACTACTCGCATGGCATTCGGTTTGCCGTTATGCTTTCGAATGTAGCATAATTTCGTCAAATGTAATGAATTTTATTTCATTTTTTATATATTTTAAATTTTTTATATGCCGAAAAAAACAATAATCTACCACAGACTCATAATTTCCGTTCACGCCTCATTTCCTTGTAATTTTTCATTTATTGACAAATGGGCGGTCAGCCATTCGAGTTTAAGAGTGCTCAATTTATTGTTAAAAATGTGTGTACAATGTAATTAAGTAAACGATAGCACCATTTAGTAGTACGAGTAGACTCAATAACGTCGTATTAGTGGTAGATGTTTTGGAAAGCTGAATCTCAATATGATATACGGAAAGCTGCAGGAGTTTGCTGATCATCCTAAAGGGCGGTTCTCACCAGTGTGAAATTCTCTCTAGCTTTCTGTTTTATGAGGCTTTTGTTCACTGGGTATTTTGAAAGTGTGCCTTTTCATTTTCAACATATCGTCAAGTAAAAAGGTTCTTGCCCTGCGCTTAATTTTATCCTAGAGGACGATATACGATGATGTTACAATGAAAGATGCTACGAAATGATAAATTGGTGTCAAATTACAAAAATTACAGTTGAAAGCAAGCGAGAGCTCGCATGCCGATCGGTATGCGAGAAAAAGCGAGAATTCCATACAGATGAAGAACGCCCATAAGGCACTTATTCCGGTGGTTGTTCAAATAAAGCAGAATTTCCAAAACGTGAACAATGTGTTTTGCTAGTATGAAGAAAACCCCCTCTGAGAAATGAAATTAATTCTAAAGCAGTTTAAAACAATTTTTTTTTTTGCAATGTCAACCAATAGCCGTTTCATACAACGTAATGATTTATTAAACATGGCGATATAATGCGAAGCAAACAATTACCATATTTTGCAAACGTTTTCAATTACTTTAAAAAATACCCTTATATTTTTCTTATACCTAAATTAATGTCCTTATATATGTACATAGATATGTTTTTCGTTTAATTACTTGAATTATTCCTTTCATAGAAATAAGTAAAAATGTTCTACAAATGAAATGAAAGGAATGAAAATTTTAATAAAAAACTTTAAAATGTATTAATTTGAAAATATGATGCCTAATGGGAATATACAAACGAAACTCCCTTACGCCGCATTTATGTATTGTATATTAAATTAGTTTCAAAGTAGTTCACAAAAAATTAATTTTAAAATATGTTTTTTCATTCAACTGACTTATTTTTCCGACAGGTACTTGTCTTTCATAGCTAGACTTATTCATGCATATCGTCAAACATAAAAGTGCGGAAAAATTAAACACAAACTCTTATAGCAAAATTAAATACACATTTAATTGTAGTGAGTTACGGGTAGCACGTGCGACAATTCTATCGCAATTCAAACCAACCCGTCCTAAAAGACATTTGAAGGGCTTGCAAAAAAGAAAAATTTGACGAGAAATATTTTCGTAGAATATTTTATTTTTTGAACCTTACTTCGTAACCCCCATCGAAGAACAAATTTCAAGAATCGTTAGAGGACAAAAATCTTTCTTCGGAAAATTCGTTTTCTCAAACAAAATTTTTATCCAAAGAACATTTAAGTTCACAGCAAATAAAAAAAAAACTATTAGGTCGCCTTGAACTCTGCCACATTTTTATCTCTTACTTTACATTAACATTGCAAGTTAACAGAGTTGTTATCTAATTTTTTATATGAAACTTTATGTTAATTTTAGAGAACGCCTGAATGCCGTCTTTTAGAGCCGACCCTAATCGATTTTTAATACTAGAAACATAATAATATTATATTGCAATATAAAAATAATAGCCCATCGGCATTTCCATCTTATCGATTCCATCGAACTGCATCTCCGAACAATTCTTTCCTAGACACACTCGATGGAGGAACAGGCAGCAATTTTTCTCAACATTAAATATGGGCTTCAATAGGTATTCAAAAATATCACGCCATTATTATCTAAAGTAAATTTTTTTTGCAATTCTTAAATGAATAAAAATTGACAAGTCTTCGGCCAAAGTTCGGCTTTTTTTTGGCGAAGCCGAGCCGACTCTTTTTGGCCGAACATGGTCGAAGCTGCAGCCGAAGTGCAAGATACAGTCAAAAACATATCAGTAAATTAGTTCGCGTATTGAACTCCGGAATGTCAGTTGGCATTATGTCCGTTTTAAATGGTCACAATGGCAAATCTCAAATGGATAAAATGTCAATGTAGTTGTCGTAATGGGAATTGGCCTTATGACATCACATCACTGCTTGCCATTTAAAGCCAAAATTTACAGCTACATAATCAAATGAAATGTTTTTATTCAAAGGGGAAATCGGCAATATAAATATCTACTAGTATTACATGGGAAATATTTGTTTTCCCCTCACGATATTTACACTAAATAGTTATATCCAAATTAATTCCCTTTCACAAATAGATTTGCAAACACCAAAGCTGGGCAAAGTTCGATTATGCTACAACTGTTATTTCCCGCTACTGAATAGATAAAAATGTGAAGCGTACAAAAAGTACGCCACGTTAAGCTTGTAACTATGTACATACAAATACCATAAGCGTTTTTATTTACAGCTATTTTCCAAATATTTAGGTCGACAATGAATTATGGGCTTTTCGTTTTGAAGATAACATTTTATCTTATTTAACTTTTCTCATTAGTTTTTATGATTTACAAATTATCTTTGTCTTTTCCAACCATAAATCTTTTGAAAATATTGAAATGCGGTAGGAGGTGTGGTACCCACAAGTTGGATTAGAAGTGATTTGATTAAAACAACATGATAATCTGCCGGAATTAGTTTAGGGTAACTTTTTATGCAAATATTGCGAATTGCAAATATTTCCACTTAGGGAATGTTAGTAAAAATGTGTTAGCGTTATTATTATTTGCTTTGGTATAGTTTTGAGACTAAAATGTTAATAATTTTCATGATTTACATTATTATCTTTATGTTTACTAACCATAAATCTTTTGAAAGTATTGCAATTCGATTAGAGTTGTTGTTCAAACGTGCTGGGCAATAATTGAATTGAAAATATGATTTTTATATGAGAATCTGCTGACTATTTTACTTTTAGTCTTATATTTAGAATTCGTGAATGTTATGAGAAAGCAACAGATTTCGAAAGCGGAAGGAACAATATTTTTATTATTGATGTACAACAGGCGACCCAGCTTTTTCACGGCGCGATATTTTTCTTAATTTTTTTTCTTTTGCCAGTTTTTTTTTTTTCATTACAAAATTCGATCTCCATTACAATTTTTTTATAACTTAAAAAAAATGTAATTTTATAATAAAAAAAAAATTAACACATCAAATTTTAATTTTTTAATCAAATAGCCACCGCCAAATCCACTGGTATATTGCTATTGAAAATCGATTCACTTGAACCGGAAATATGAATTTTTCGACAACAAAAAATTTCAAACAAAAAAAATGTCTCAAGAGAATCCTTCGGGAGCGAGTTTTCTACTGAACCCCTATTCAAATATTACAAATTCGAACCAAAGGTTTTAAGGTGGCCCCCTAGAGGACTTCTTACCCAGTGATAGAAGTGGTAGCTGTTTTTTTTTTCGGAGCTCACCATATCTCCTCGTCAGAACTCTTTCTTTCTGAACTTTGCCAAGGCTCAAATTATAACTCTTTCTTTATCCCTAGCTCTAATCATACCGCTATTAATTATGACGCTCCGACTGTGTGCTCTATAATTATACTTTGTGTTCTAGTTGTAGTTTGCTTTAAGGCGTGCTCACCCCCTCGCGATTAGTATATTATTTCCGGTCTTATATTTAGTAACTTTAGGTTAGGGTTCATTTTTATGCAAACTAGTGTTGTGTATGCAAAATTCGAATAAGTACACCCTCTCATAAAAACAAACATTAATAATTTTTGAAATGTATCTTCAAGCAATCGGTTGAAATTAATTTATTTCAATGGGAAATGAATAACAGTAAGGTTAAATTACAAAAACGTAAAGAATGATGCATTACATTTTATAAAATAACAAAATAAGCAATAAACTTCAGTTACTAAAGCCAAAACTCTTATTACCAATTTTTTTTTTTTTTTTTTTGTGAAATTTGGAGAAATTTTTCTCCATTCTAGTTTTAGAACTTTTTTTTAAATCGTCACGACTTTTTATTTGATGATGTTCCAATGAGTTTTTTGAAAATCGACCAAAAATTTGGGATGGTGTTTTCAAATATTTGTGACAACTATATGGGATCCATAACACCGTATTCCGCGCTATGTGTTTTGCTGAAATATAAATTTCTTCTTACATCCCAATTTTTTTTGGCCTTTTTACGGAGATTATTTTTTAAAATGTCAATGTGTTCCTTAGGAATCATAGTGCCATCAATGAAGTGCAATTTACCCGCTCCACCTGCACCGAAACATCCCCCCTACCATTAAGGAGCCTTCGCCGTGTTTGAAAGAAGGTTGCAGATTGCTCGTATGAAGGCCTGTGTTAGCTTCTCTCCAAATTTGTATGCGCCCATGCGAGTATTTTATATTAGATTTGCACTCGTCATTAAATATTACCTTCTTCCAAAATCGCATATCTGTTTTCAGATATGTTCGGGCGCTTTCTTCTATTAGCTGAGCTCACAAAAGGTTTAATTATTAAATTATTGATTCCAATATGCTTGATTCATGTATATCGAAAACGTGTGAAAACCCCATTGGGGCACGAAACATTGCATTGGGTTTAAATGCTGACCGGGGGAAGTAACATTAAAAATTATATTCCAGAATGTGGACAATATATAAAGTATTTTTTATGTCCTAGTATGAAAAAGAACTACATTCAAAATTGCGTCTTGATAAATGCATGTAGTAAAACTGTTTTTCAAAACAATTTAATTTTATTACCTGATTTCACCTACATATGTTAGTAATAAGTTTGTGTAGAGTTTTCGAACGACTGGCAACCCCTCAACATTTTTTCAGGACTGAGTTTCCCTAAACCTTTATCAGTTCAAATCAGTAAAATAATGATTCATTGCATTTATAAATTTACTTGAATTTTACTAATTTAAACAGATGGCAATCCTTTGCAATCATATTTCTTGACCGAACATACCTTAAACCTCTTTTTTAACCCTAGTATAGTAGAAATTCAGTTTTACCTTACCAATTAAATTGAATTAACTTTCTTTAACAGGTGGCAACCCTCACATAAATGTTGTCGAATAAAGACATTCGTTTCGCAAGAAAACTGATATATTTCAATAAGCTTTGAAGTTTAATGAAATTAATATTTAAAAAAAAAATAGGTGGCAACACAAAGAAATTTTTATGATTAAATTTTGAATGGCTACATCTCTTTAGTATTTTCAAAATTAAGTGTTCTAAAAGCTCCTTCCTTTGAGTCTCATATTTCAATATGGTATTTGCTTTAAATTTTATTCATTTTAATTAAGTGTTCTTAAAACTTTTAGTTTGGCACTCATATTGTGGAATTTCACTTATTTTTTACTTTAACTTAATTTGCATGTAAACAGGTGGCAACCTTCTTTTAAAAGATCTGAGGAATGAAACCTTATTAAGCCTTTCCATTTAATATCCACATTGCAATATTTTATTTCATTCATTGCTTTAATTCCGTAGAACCTTTTAAACAGATGGCAACTCCCTTTAAAAAAATCGATTTTATGGTAACCTATATAACGGACTATATATGTGCCAAATCTTACCCGCTTCTATCCAGACGTTATATAACACTATGTGATTAAACTTATTTATTTAATTTACTATAACTTTTTAACAGTTGGCAATTCTCCATATAAAATAGCATTTATTATAACTTAGGCTATTTGTATGTAATCACAAACGTCACACTCACCCACATACACTCGCAAACTTTCATATTTATAATACAATAAGTAGGATTAATAGAAATATTAAAGCAACATGCAACTTGGAACTCCCCCTGCCACTACTAACTACATTGGCAAATATTTCTACTTATTAACATATGTTAGTAATTGCTTGTTAACTTTGTTATTGTTTGTTGTGATATAGTTTCTACACTATGTATGTATGTATGCACATATATGTAATTAATTTAATTAAAGGTTTTAGTGTTGTTTATTTCAATTAGTTCCAATGAAATATTTACATACATAAATGTCGAATATTTTGTACGATATAGCGAAAACCACATTGTCTGGGTGGCTGGCTAAGTGATTCATGACATGAGGAATTTAGTAAAGTATTGCGATAATTAACTTTCATATTCTCATATGTGGCTAGGCGAACGATGCCTGTACTACAGAAAATTGACTGAAGCCCAAAAATAGTTCAAGATGAGTTCCCGCTCAATCTACGTACAGCTCCCTACGGCTTCTACTGTCTACCTTAACATGGAGTTGTGCCATTAGCGGTGAACAGTTACCCAAATTGGTATTTTTTTAATATTCAGTGTCCTTATCGTATAATAAAGCAACCAGTTCAAGACGGGTACTAAGTATTACAAACTATCTTTACTTCATAGGGATACTTGCCCGCGGCGGGGTGAGTATACGAACGATGTATGAGTATGCTACCCTGTCGGAAATAGAATTAGTTTAAAACTAATTTAAAAAGTACTTTATTAACAACTATAAATGGTTGAAATTTATTCCTTTTTCATGTATGCAACTAACTTTATTAACAAGGCGATGACCTAGAACCAAGTCAATTATCTGGCTCTGCAATTTATTTCAATTACTTTTAAATATGTATGATAAAAAGAACATCGACATAAATTTTTTTTCAGCTGCAATAAAATGCATTTATTTCTATCAAATTACACCAACAATGCAATTAGCACATAGTTAGGCAATTCGTGCATATTTTTCTTCTAATGTTTTTAAATTAAATGATTTTTTAGGTTAGATTGGTAAGATTTTAAGACCGTCTACTTTTTTCCTACAGGGCTATATACATGGTAAAGTAAGGCAGCACACAACACATTCCGGTGAAAACTCACAGTATATTCTCTAGATTTACATATATTATTCCTGTTTTTGTACATATTGCCTTAAACCCTTTATTTCTCACGATTATATTAGTTATAACAAGGACAACTTTCGGTTTGCCGCGATTGGATAATTTGAACTAGTTAGTACTGTTCAAAAATAAGAAGACATGTTAAATATTAGGTTAGTTTGGGAGTGCCCTTATATAAGGATATACGATGACTTAGACAATTGACCACATGGGGATTTTTGTTAAAATAATATTCGCCATGTTTTTCATGTTAACAAATAATAAATAAATTATAAAATATAAATTTTTTATATAAAAATAATTCGTTATGCAACAACAATCATATAATATTTTGAAATGACAATATACAAGTCTGAATTGGATAAAATTCGGGTTGATTTTTAAATTTGTTTTCTTAATTTCGATCTCACGCACATTTTTCCATCCAGTTACTGTATTTTCTATAAAATTCGAGGTTTATCGGGGTCGTCAATACGAGTACGGTCACCAGGAGTTTGGGGTTTGCGATCTTCATCTTCTCCGGCGATGATTTTGTTGTCACCATTTAGCTTGGTGGGGAAATATCCCCTCTTTACTAGTAACATTTCGCTTAGCCTCTCAAACTCTTTGCTCTTAAGTCGATTTGCCTCAGTCGGTTGGCGAAGGTGTCGTCGTGGAGATGGAATTTTCCAACAATGTGACCAAACGTCCCATTACGTCCCTGGCAATAAAATCGCCAAGAACGATTTTGATATCGTGACGGGGGCAGCGCTCGTAAGTGCGTTCTAGATACTCGTAGAATTGATATTTGATCGCATAATTTTTCTTTTCCGTCGAGGCGTTGGCACAAATCAGCGAGACGTTGAAGAATTTCGCTTTGATTTGGAGTGTGGAGAGGCGGTCGTCGAACGTATACATATGTAATATATCTACCAGCAAAAATCCAGCACCCAACTAGCGTTTTTTCCCATAACAGCTGTAGTAGACGTCGCAAGGTACTATGGGTTCCTTACCTGGCTCTTGTTAGCAGCAATATCAGCCCTTACTGTCATGAGGGCATCACCAGGGCTCTTTCTAAGTACGTGCCCTCAATTTGATTGATATTTTTTATAAGGCTGACCCCAAGCCCAGCGCACAACCAGATACTGGGCCATTTGTATAGCGAGCCACTTGCTTCAAGTCAGATGCCTGCTCGGAGCCCCACCGTCTGGTGAATAAACCCGGCAGACTCTGGTGAGCTCTTAAACTGAAAGCGTTGAATTGAATGCACCTTGTTTAGAAGAATCGTTTCGGACTAGTTATTTCGGGACTGGTTTACCCCTACAATTCTAATTTCTAGTACTAATACCACTCCTAAAATTTCTACTGTTTTTACTACTAATTATAACTAATATTCATTACTAGTAGTTCTACTACTAAAACTACAACTGCTAATTACTACTATCACTATATATTACAATATTCTACTACTTTTACGAATGTTACTACTATTTTTACTAGTGCTACTACTAATTACTCCTACTATTTTTACTAATTTCTGCTACTATTTTTACTAATTACTTTTACTTTTCTACCAATTTCTATTACTATTTTTTACTAATTCTATTGCCAATAACTACTACTAGTTTTACTAATGCTACTACTAATTACTGCTACTATTTTATCAATATCTACTACTATTTTTACTAATTACTATTACTATTTTTACTAATTACTACTATTTTTACCAATTTCTACTACTACTTTATACTAATTCTATTACCAATAACTACTACTATTTTTACTAATACTAATATTGATTACTACTACTATTTTTACTACTGCGACTAATAAGTACTACTGACCGCTATTATTACTACTAGCAATAACTACTACTATTTTAAATAATACTACTATTATTTTTACTAATTACTACTACTATTTTTACTAACTACTTCTATTTTTACCAATTTCTGCTACTATTTTCTACTAATTCTATTACCAATAACTACTACAATTTGTACTATTACTATTACCTCTACTACTCCCATATGTAGCTCTCTATCATTTTATAAAGTCGGCGAATAAATTTTACTTATACTTCTTTACTTTGTAAAAATGTCATTATATGTAGAAAAAAGTGCTGTGATTATAATTAAATTTTTGCTATTTTAAATAAACTCTTCTAAAATCTAGCATATGTAAATAATAAAATATCTCAATTTTTACGCAGCCAGACAGGCAGATGAGCAGAAAGATATTTTCAGGGTCAAATAAATTAAAAAAAACGTATTTTAACTTATCCAAAATTTGTAGCCAAATGTTCAGCACGTTTGAAAATATACAAATATAAAAAATATGCAATTTGAAATTTTAACAACTTAATGGCATTTTGTATTTAGAAATTGTATTTCATTCATATAGTAAATTACTGAGCAATGTATGTATGTTTGTTCAAAACTCGCATATAGCGCCGTTGAATGTGGTAAGCAAATGTAAGAAAAGTCATTTGAGAGTTCGTTAATTTATTTATTTTGTTTTTTAATTGTTCACGCCTATTTTGGCCATATTGCATTTATTTGCATGTATAATATTTCCGCTCAATTTAAATAAAAAGAAATGCTCTTGTATTATAAAAGTGTGTGTTTGTTTTAATAAGAATGTATGGAAGTAGCTATGAAAATAGTCAAAAATATAGGCAAACCATTCGTATATCGATTAAAATTTATGAAATATCTATACATATCTACGACGAATAGACTAAAATTACATACACACAAATTATAGGCATATCGACAAAACGTTGCCCAGCGACGCTCAACCGCAGGAATGTTACGAGCGCCACGAAAAGCGAGGTGCCAGCCACCCGCGATTTTTAAACAAGCAATTGCGTTCACAAAAGAAGATTAAAATCAATTGAAAATTCCAACTCGTGGAAAAATTCATGTTGAACTAACCACTGCAAAAGCAAAAATCCGCCAGCTGCCCCATCATGTCAATAACAAACTCATCAAATTATTCGATTGGCTGCACAGCTGAGTAAAATTCTCGCCAAGCAATTTTAAATTTTGGGCAGTGTGGTTGCAATTATAATTGAGGGAATATACAGTAGGAGTAAGTAAGTAAGAATTAATTTATCATTGCCCGTGGCAAAAAATTGCACTCCAGCTGTTCTCTCAAATTATAATTGCTTTTAATCAAGCAATTCATTTTTTAATTCAGAAAGAATAGATATACTGCTGGTTAAAATGATAATGAGTAAATTAGTTAATTCGGGAAAAGATTTTTTGTTAAACCTAACCGTTTCTTTTAACTAACCCCAAAGGGTGAGCAAAGTTCAACTCCGCGAAGCGTGTTACTGTTTTGTTTTTTGGTGATTAAATTAAGTTTTCATATTTGTGGCCAAAATTGTTGCGAAAAATTATAAATAACGTTTAAAGAAATAATCTGAGGTAATTATAATGTTTAGGCATATGAAATAAAACTTCAGTCACACTTTTTTCCAAAACCCCGATAGGTGGTGCTGGAGTTGAAATATTTATAAAACCCATATTTACGGTCCGATTTGATTAAAAATCAGAACACGTATTACTCACATAAATATAAATATTTTATTTGGAAATTGACCAAATACGTGTCGCTGGAGTCGTAATATTTCTAAAACCTGTTTTTACACTTCATTTTTATTCAAATTCCTAACAAAAAAAAGATTATTTTTTCAAGTGATTTACTATAAATTTAAGTTATATGTTCATTAAGTAATTTGATGCATTAGAGCTCACAACATCCACACACAAAAATCCCTGTACTATTTTTCTATTGGTTGATTAAGAAATGTATTATATTTTAAGACATCCAACAAAATATTTCGGAAAAACATTTAGATTTATGTGAGCTGGGCCGATATAAAAAAAATTTCAATGGATTCATACTAATGAAATTTTTAAAGGTATTTCAAATCGGTCCAGTTCATACAAATAATTGCAGACTTTTTTCGAAATTTATTGATGAAACTTTTAAAACATAATTAGTTTTATAACTTCTTTGGAAAAGCCGCAATTTTTTATTATGAGGCTTACCTAAAGATATTAAGTCAATATGTCAACTTCAATAAAGAGCGCTGAGCCAGGGAGTTTATTACATTTGTCTCTGACTATATTTTGCTCGACCTCGCTATGCACTTTACGAAACGAAATTTCCATAGCTGTAGGTTCCTCAATTTGTGCTACAACAACATGAAATACGCGACAAATTGTTGCCGAAGGTCGACGAACCATCAAGTTACATTTATGATGTAAGCGCCAAGTTGCTATGATTATTACTTCCCTCACTTCTCTCAAAGACAACACAAGTAATCGATCATACTCTGCAATTTACTCTCACTCGGAAATTTTCACTTCACTAGGCTGTTTCAGATATGCCCAATGTGAAAACCTACTCAGTAGTTAAATGCAGAGCATGCCTGAGTGAAAAATAAAACACCACCCTGCCTAAACAAAAGAATAATTACAGCGAAATGTGTATAGCTTACTCCATTTGGCTGTAGGCTGCGCTAAAGCCTAAAACCGGCGAAATGGAAACTGGGTATTACAAAAATATACCCGAAATTGTGTTCCATTAAAATAGTATTTCTAAGCAAATTTAACGAAATGAATGAAAAACTCGCCAGTTTTTAATTGCTTTTCACAGACTATTCAAGAAGTAACTCTGAAACTTTTATTTATAAGTATAGCGTAAATCAAATCGTCAAGTAATAAAAACGTTACATCTGCCCCAATATAGCTCGAGCTTTACAGCTGAGCTAAAATTCATCAGTCTATCAAATACGCCTCTATGTTGCCCTCCAATTTCGAAATTTCTACCGATTATATGCGCAAAAAAAATTAACAACAATTACTTATACATTAAATTTATACGCAGAAGAACATAAAACGATAAAACTGGTCTAGTATTCTGTTCACATACAAATACCAGGCAATCAGCTATTCTCGAACATAATGTGCTGCCTTAAGTTAGACATATCCCTCTCATATAATGGTGCACAATCCTTCGCAAAACTAAAAAATAAATAACGAGTATCAAACAAAAATAATGCCAAATCGCCATCTATAAAAGACCACAAAAAATTATCAGACTACAACTAGGACACTCTAAATATGCTGGCGGACTCCCGTCTGAGTTATTATTGAATCTTTTTTTAGTGGATAACCATCAAACTTTTGTTATGATAGTAATTCAGCGCTTAGATTCAATTTGTGACATATGGTTTAAGAATTCAGTGTCTTTTAGAAGGGTACGAATTTGAGGACCATCGAAGACTCCTGCTTTTAATTTTTCCATACTAAGGACGGGAAATTTTTTGCACACATATTGGAAACAGTCACCTGTCTTATCAAGGGCTTTGATGAACTGTTTCATTAGCCCAAGCTTGATGTGAAGTGGTGGAAGAAGGATTTTTTCTCGGCTTATCAGTTGGTCATGAACCACATTTGCTGTTCCTACCTCCATATTTTCTCTCACCGGCCAGTCCTTTCTAATCCAATGTTCATTTCTTACACGACTGTCCCATAAACATATAAAACAGGGGTGTTTAGTATACCCACTTTGTGGGCCCAATAAAAAATTCACCATCTTCAAGTCCACGCATACTGACCACTTATGGTGTGCATACAAAATCTTTGCTAAAACAATTTTTACATTTTCGTATTCTTCTTTTAGTTTGGTACTATGACCGATTGTAACCGAAGCAAGTTTATTTCCATTGTGTAGCAACACACATTTCAGACTTCTTTTTGAGCTATCTATCAAAACTTATTGAGGAATAATTAAATTAATACAACTGGAACTGGGTCATATAATTTTTTTTCATTAATTTCTTAAGTTTTGTTTATCTCAAGAACTTGAGCCAATCCAAAAAAAGTAAAAACACAGTTCGTAAGCCTGCTACTAATGTTAATAAAAACTATTAACAAAATCATGACCGCAGGTTTTTTTTGAAATTTTTGTTACGCAGTGTTATTAGACGAGAAATATTTTTTATTTCGCCGATAAAAGTTCACTTTTTAAGTTGCCTAATAATTTTTATGCGGGAGAAATATTTCTTCGGTTGACAATAAGAGTGTTTTTTACGTTGTCTGATAGACGTTTTACGATATGGATTTCGGCAAAGATGTTGATGGTGATGATGAAGAGATGAAGATATAGATACATAAGACATCAACGGTTTGAGGGGATAGAATGTCCCCATGGGGGGTGCCTCTGGTCACACGTTTAGTTAAGGACCCATCCCCTAGCTCGTAAAGAATAGTTCTCTTTTTGAGAAGGACCATAACAAAATCCACCACTCCCTGCTGCAGTCCTACTCTAAGTAGGGATTTGACCACTGAATCAGTTAGAACATTGTTGAAGGCTCCCTTTGTATCAAGGAAAACTTCCAGCGTGTACTCTTTGAAGGCCAATCTTTTTTCAATCGTTGAAATGACTTCACTATTTACGTATTAGAAAAAAACTTGTGCTGTAGTTTTTCGTTTTCGCTTTCGCTTTTCTTTAATATATCTTCTTTCTATTTGAGTTTCAAAATGTTTCTGTGATTTATTTACTGCAACTACTTGTATAAAAAATTAAAACATTATTTATTAATCCAAGCACGATTGGATTTGGATTGCACTCACAAAATATTTCATTCCTTTCATTCACTTCGCACTTATCATCGATATGAGAATCCGAAAAAAAAGCAAAAAACCATCAGCATTAAAAAAAAAACCAACTCTTTTAAATTCTTTATATGCCTCAACTCAATTGATTACATTTTTTGTATACAACACCTATTGGATATGCACTGTTTATTGTTCCGCTCTTTTATTGCAACTTTTTACTGATTTATTTCACTCACACAGCACAATATAAAGACTTCAATTTACGAGCGCACGAAAAAGTGTTAAATATGTCTAACATATATGTAAGTCACCTTGTTCTCAAAATTTACACTACTAAATTTTTTTCGTGTAGGTACTTTTTTTTTACTTTTCGATGCATTAAATTTTCCAATTTTTTACCTACTAGCCAAATATACTCTTACGGCAAAAGTCATAAAGCGTTAAATTTATGATATCGAGAAGGCGTGCGAGTGTTGTTTCTTTTGTGCGTGAAATCATTTTCAAAGTAAATACCACCAATTACAGTTTCATTCAAAGTTTCGGGGAGGTGGGCAATGTGTAAAGCAGCTGTGCCGAGCATCACTTCGCGCGCTATAAAACTTTTCCTGTCGATTTACGGAAACTGGTGTTTACTAGACACTGAGCAGCACTTTTAGTGATTCATTTTTTCTGTTTTATTATATATTTTGTTTTTTTTTTGGATTTTGCACAATTATATATTGCTATACAGTATATATTAAAACTATAATTGATGTATTTTCACTTTCATCGTTTGTACCATACAGCTCGTTTTTTGTACAAATTTCCCCAATTTGTAAGCCAAACATTTTTGTTCACTGTTTAAAGTTGCTTTCACAGAATTGCACTACATATTCCGGTGAATAGGCATTAAGTAGATTCATCTCTATTTAGATAGCATGCGTTTTTTAGCGCGCTTAGCGGAAATTGTAAAAAAAAAGTTTAGCAATTTCAGATATCTTTTATGCTTGGTGCATAATCATCAAAAATGATATTTGATGTGTTTTATAAAATTGCATTCTTGTAAAGTATGTTTGCATAGAAACAATTTGAATTTGTTCACTATAATGTATTGGGCTAAATTATTAATAATAGTTATCGATTTTATTTGACAATTTTTACACAATAAAATCCGAGGCAATTAAATATTTTCCGAGAACAGCTTCTTTACTTCTATCTTCTTCCTTTTAGATGGAAGAAAATCCCCAACACCCTCAACAAAAATTTAAAAAAATAAACAAATACAAAAATCGTATATAGTTTCTAGCCACTTGAAACTTACACTTTGATTTACTAAGATTAAACGGACTATCAAACTGCATGCTTAAGACTTTCAGAAAAACTATACTTAAAGACTTGTAATTGTAATAAAAATTTTAAACATTTAACTATATTTTTGAACCATATTTAAACAAAAAAAAAGGATAACCAAAAAAAACCTTGCTATGAAAGACATTGCGAATAGTTATTCTAAAAAAAATACTATGGAGACAATTTTTTTTTAGTCACGTATGTATTTTACCCATGGTTGTTTCTTCAAAATAAAAATTCAATAATTTCCGGTGCTAAATCGAAAAAATAATACCTTTATTTTTTCAAATCAAAAATTATTTTAAATTCAATCACAACGCTCAAAACGGGAACGGTATGGAATTCTTGAAAATTAAATTTTTTTTCAATCTGCAACTGTATTTCTTTCATTCTCTCTCTTATTATTATTTTATTATTGTTTTTATTATTATTATTATTATTATTATTATTATTATTATTTTTATTATTATTATTATTATTTTTATTGTTATTATTATTATTATATTTATAAAAAATGTAAAATGAAGTGGGAACTCAAACAAGAAACGACCGCGCTAGCAACTGGGCATGAAATAGAAGAACACATATTGGCATTATGGCAAGAACGATGGCACTCAGAAAAAAGGGGAAGGTGGACAGCAAAACTTATGCCGAGAGTTCAAGAATGGGCAAATAGAAAATTTGGCGATGTAAATTACTACATCACCCAACTCCTATCCGGGCATGGATACTTCCGAAAAGCCCTCTTTCAGTTGGGCAAGGCAAACGACCGGAGCTGCATACATATATGATTCCGAAGTTGACGATGCTGGACACACGTTCTTCAAATGCCAAAGATGGCGCAGGGAGCGGGTTCCGCTTGAGCGCCGCGTAGGCAGAATCACTGCAGATAATGTATGTAGTTCATAAAATGATAAGTTGCGAAGAAGTGTGGAATGAGATCGCAAAATGAACTACAAGTGGCGGTCCTTGACGCAGGAGAATAAAAGAGTCTAATCGACCTGTGGGCCTCTACCCCGAAGTAATGCGAAAGCGGTTCCAGGGTAAGGGTAGCGAAGAGTCCAGAGAGAGGGGGTTTTTAGTGATCACACCACATACGCAGCAGCGACGGCTGTTATAGAGCCGAAGGGATTTTTCGCAAAGCTCTCCTGCCAAAAAAAAAAAAAAAAACAAACAAAAATTTTTTTATTTTTTTTTAATATTATTACTATTTTCATTATTATTATTATTATTATTATTATTATTATTATTATAATTATTATTATTACTATTATTATTATTATTAGTATTATTATTTATATTATTTGTATTACTGTTATTATTATTATTCTTATTATTATTACTATTATTATTTTTGTTATTATTATTATTATTATTATTATTATTATCATTGTTATTATTTTTATTATTACTATTATTATTATAATTATTTGATGCTTTTGGGAGACTCATAAAAATGATTGAAATTTAAAAACGGTTAAATACACAACTGGCTAATATTCGTTATAGTCCACTGAAGAGAAACAGAACTTTCTGATTGAAAAATATTTATTTTCAAGTATTATGCATCATTTCAAAAATGTAAATACATGGAAAACTTTGAGCGTTTCGCCAAACTTCTACATATTTTTTATTTTAAAAGAAAAAAACGATAGGAATATTGCTTTTTTTGATATGGAATAATCTTAGGGTATGAGAGTATTAAAATTGTGACTTTACCTTTTTTTGGTCACCGTAATGACACTGACACTCATAGGCAATGATTTTTGTACAATATTTAAATTTTTTCTATTTTAATACATTCCCTTCGTTAATACCATAAAAATCATAACATCATTATGTCGAATTTGGAAAATATTTTTTATCTAAATCTCAAAATTTTAAAACAGAACTTCTGGAAATTTCTTGCCTATGCAGTTTTGTAGAGCATTCAATTTAGTAGTAATGGAACTAACAATTAATTTTGGTTTTTAATATATTTTTTTACTGACGGCCTTGAGCATTTTCATAGAAAAAAAGTATAAAGCAATTAAGGGAAAATTTCAGTCACTTTAAATTTTTGCTTCATATTAAAAAATAAAAAAATGGCCCTAAAAACAAATTCCAGGAAATTTTTTCAAAATTCCTATTGAAAATTTTGAAATTTCGGAATTTTTTTTCTTTTTTCTAAATTTTATAAAAAGTCTGAAATATAGATTTATAAGGATTTTAAGATAGAATACACTCAATTTTTGTAAGTCATAAAAGCATTGTGAGGTGAATATTGTACAAAATCACTGTGGCAAAAATTGTTGCACAGCAGGGAAAAATATCCATTCAAAACTCTCATTAAATTTCAATTAAAATAAATTTCACAGCTGCGCATTTTCGTCAAACCTAATTGCACAATCAACTTGCATGGAAGTGCGCTATATGTATTTAATTTGCACACATTGTTCACAAACTGCTCTGCATTTAAATATACAACTCCCAAATGAAAAATTTATCTGGTATTACTACCGTTATCTGCCCGCGCAGTTGATAATGACTTTTAATTTGTTTTCTGTATATAAGTAAATATCTAAAATAACAATTTTAATTCAATTGGTCGCGCTAATCATGCTAAATATGCAGTGTTTTTGTATTTTTCAATAATAATTTTAATTTTTATAAATTCGATCAACCAGCAAACCCCTTTGCTTTGTTATATCTTTTGCTTTACTATCATTACCAACTCTATAAAAAAGAAAAATATTGCTGATTTAAAGTGCTCTTAAATTTCATTGATTTAATTAACATTGTGTAATTATTAATTTTCATTTTCAAATTATGTAAATGACAACCATTACCAAAAAATATTTAAATATTTTTTTTTGTTTTGAAATTGTAATTTATTTACTATTTTTGAATTTTCGCTCTTTCCGCAGCGTCACTCCCGAATCCAAAATGTAGCATATGCATATTTCATTTTTTATATCCTCACGTTAGTAGCAAAACAATAAATACACACACACACATTGCCAACTAACTCGACATCAGTCATACATCATTAAATGTAACACACTTGATTAAAACTTCTTTTTTTTTGTACTTCGGCGCTCCCGTTCAGGCTTTCTGTATGGTCGGCATTCACGCACGTGTTTAATTATTTATTATCAGTTTGCTTTACACAAATATTTTACATATCAACACATTAACAAATAAAATAGCGCCCAAGGATACACGTCCGCTTTGGTGCTCTCGTTTAGCTGAGTTGTATTCCTTTCGGCGGCGTTGTCAATACTGAAATGCGTGCGAGGCGTGCATTGCTTTTTATGTGGCAATGTTTTTGCGAAGGCGAGCAAAGTTCGTGCGGATTCCTTTGGTTTTCTGTTGGTATTTTTTTTTTTGTAATCAACTAAATCAGCTGTTTTTCGGCTTTGTGAAGCTTTCTTATCAGCGAAGCTTTCGCGTTAAGGTGCTAACATAGTGCGCGCTTACTGTGCTTACGTCATTTTGATAACTATGGGGAGAATCGTTGCGGGAAATGCGTTTGTTGCGCTTTAGAGTTTTCGTATGAGCGTTCAACATTGTGAGAGTAAAGGTCGACCGGTTAACATGGAAATTTCACGTTGTTGTTGGCATTGAATAACAGCTGACTGTGGAAGCGTACAATTTTATGGGCGCATTTACATATCAACGGTAACGCCAAAGTTAGCGCACATAAAAAGATGGGCAACTCTGATAAATTAAATGAGAGTTTGAACGGAGATGGATCTATTGCATTTTCACTTAGCAAACTTGAGTTAATATTTAATTTAGGTAAAAATTGCTCATTACACATTTCAACAAACACGCCTTAAATTCTGTTTTCTCTAAAAAAATGTTCACTTTTATTATATCAATAAAAACAATAGTTGTTATAGGGCACATTCTAGCAAGCTTAGTTTTAACGTGTGTTCTGTCAAACCAACACCAACCCGCGGAAGTTCTATGTGAACCGGCCTTAAGTTGCGCCGGCAGTTCTTGGACTCTACAATAGATTTACATATTGCATTTTTGAGTCGAAATTGAAAGTATACTACTAAATACGAAATGATTAAAATCTACCTTTTTTGGTGGGAAAATTTGTATATCTTTATCTTTCAACATAATTGTAAAGCTCTAGCTGTCTTCTATAAATGAAAAAAAAAACAAAGTGCAATTAATCACAAGCCTAACGGAATGTTAGAAGTGCTGCAGTTGCAAGGGGTTTTGTCCGAAAACGAAACTTTTGGCAAGCAAAATGTTTTGCATAGAAGATATCATTGAAATTCCTCAGTCAAACCAGTTTCGGCATTGTGCTAAGGCGCCCCATAAGGCACAAAGGCGCATTTTTCAATTTGATGTCACGAAAAAGAGAATATTCGAATGTCATGGGAAACGAAAAATATAAATATAATCGAAGAGGATGAAATCAAATGTTTTAACAACATCACCTTATTCTTATATAATATAAATTTGTCTCGCAGATCTTCAGCTGAGCGAAAAATAACAGTTAAGAGCTAAAGAACTTTCGATTTGCAATTTAAGAACAAGACAGATAGATAATAGATAGATAAAGGGTGTTTTTTTAGACGTGTGGTTTTCGAGAAGAAATAAACACATATACTTTAATGTTATGGCTAAGAGTTAAGCTTCATTATAACGACAAAGGTTTGCCATTATGTTTTGAAAATGATTTCGGGTAAGCGACCGTCGTGGATGGCTCAAATTAATTTCAACCGGGAGGCCAAATTTTCGACCACTTTTTGCGGCAATTAGGGCCGTTTGTCAGCAAAGGCGTCAATCGTCTTGTGCTTATTTGTGTAGACAAAAAGCGACTTCCCATAACCCCTCAAAACACCAGCAAAGTTAAATCACACGAGCTTGGAGGCCACGCTACAGGCCCCCCATGCGAGATAATCCTTCTGTCCATAAGGCTCACCAAACGGTGCCCTTTTCAAGATGTAACGGCTTTTCAACAAGGCTTGTGGATTATCAAAACTCCAAATGCGACAATTTTCTTTACTAACGTACCCATTCAACCGAAAGTGAGCTTCTTCGCTGAACAAAACTTTCTTGAGAAAATCGGTATCGGTGGCCATATCGTTTGGGCCCATTCTGCGAATGTGCGACGCGCTTGATGGTCACTCCGCTTTCATTCTTGCAAATGGCGCACCAAACTGAGTATAAATCTAATATGTAGCTGCCAAAAAAACCAACTCCGCAAAAAGTATTGCCTCACTGTCGGCAAACGCAAACTATTTTTTAAAAGGTTCATAAACTGTTTAAGTCATTTAAGGTTGTATCCTCCCAATTGATAATTTGGCTGACGTAACCCTTGCCAGTATCTCTTCCAGTTTCAAGCCTGGAGATGTCCTTCTAGTGTGGGCACATTGCATGTTGCTTTGTTTCCGAGTTCAATGTAAAATTTCCTCGCGAAATTGGTAAGCTTGATGATATTATTATTAAGGAATTATTTCAGATCAGACGTCTCTTAGTGCATTCTACGCAAGAATTCCTGGAAATTTTGAGGGACTAAGCTTTCCAAAAGAAAACTATGTCCACTTGGACAAAGAATAGGTAAAGCAGCGAACAATATGTGGTGGAAGCGAACATGATACATACATAAAGAGAGGTAGACACAGTTAGTTCATTTAATCATTTATTGTTTATTGTATTTTGTGTGCTAAGGATGTGCATTCCCAAAGATACTTGATTACCGTATCCTTAAATCTCTCGGGTTTGCAATTGCGATCCCAAGTGTCATATAGGAGAACCAGTGCTGTGGGATCGTGGCGCATCTTTGATTAATGCTGAAAATGCCCCTTCTTGATCTGATCGTGATACGTACCAAAAAACAAAATAATAATAAAAAAACCTGCAAGAGTATTTCTGCCATAAAAAAACTTTTCACACAAGTCATATGCTGTTCGGAGTCGGCGTAAACTCGTTGGATGCCCAATTCGTGATACAACACCAATCCGCCCACTACATATAATGAAAGAAGTTCGGCCAAACATCGTACACAATTCTAGGCCTCGCTCACTGTTTCTGTATTACTCTCTGGTGGGCTCCAGGGCATAGCAATTTTGAAGGCAGTTGGACAAGAAAAAGGATGAAAAAAAAATTCGTAAAAGTTCTTACCACCATGAGTCCAGTGCTTATAGAATGAAGTACTATACCTAAAACTTCTCCACTGAATCTGCCATTTGTCAAAATGAGGTTTATTCTCTAGCCTACCAGAAATAACAGAATTGAAATGGAGTATGGCTGATACTATGAAAAAGGAAATGAATATAGTTCTTTGCGCCATAACGTTTATTCGCACTTCACTAGTACAAACAACGTAGATTACCAAGCAAATCTCGTAACAAAAAATCTCGTCCAATTCCCCATACCAAAACTAATTTGACTTTAGCTGATTGATATTAGAATCTTATTAGATCCAATTGGCTTCTGTGTGTGGTCAATTGCCATGCAACTTCTTCGTAATCTACGTTCTTTGACTGGAAGCACGCGAAATCAAAGAAGTTGCTTGTACGGACATTTATTTCAAATGAATCTGTTCTTTATTCCAAATGAAATCTCTTGCTTTGGAATGCTCACGTAAAAAATATCTCTTCGAAAGCATTCTCGCATGAGATAAAATTGGCTAGGCGACTCAAGACGTAATAATAGCTAGAGATTGAGAGAGGAAGGAAAAAAAATCTAAAAAAGAAGAGGAAGAAGCGCAGAAGAAACGGCAAACGAGAGACCATTTGAAGGTTTTATTAGCATTGTTTTTTGCAAAATAAAAGCAAAATACCTTGGAATAATTTATGAATGTTATAACTCTAAGAATTGCTCCATATACGTCATTAAGATGGAGAACATGACCGATGGCATAAACTTCTATTATATTTCAGTTTTTCAACTGTCAGAGTCATCGCAATACTTCTATCAGAAAATGTGAAAAATGCAATACCCAAAAATATTTAATTCTTACAATCCATACCAAGGCGAATTCATAAAAGGTGACGTTGATCCGACAGTTGATTGAATTCGCTTGATAAAACGTAAAGTCAAAATGATGTGTTTATTGTATATCATACTGTCAATGTGCATCTAATTTGTTAGTGTAAATCTTTGTTTTCCTTACGATAGAATCAAGGCGAATTCATTCACATCTGTGATTTTCGCCTTTGTAGTTGTGAGTATCAAAATGATGAATTTTTTGACATTGTGCGTAAAATATTTTAGTGTAATTTTAGTTGTTGTGCTTCTGCTGCTACCACCTTGCATGAATTTGGCTTCGCTGAGGCAAATAATTCATTAATTCTCATTTCTAGCTTTTCATGACAATTTCATTGACATATAAATGGCGAAAACCAAAATGTTGGGCAATGAGCTTGAGATGGTAAATCATCTAGCCAGATTTATTCATCTGTACAATTCACACACATCACACACATCAGAGAGCATTAATCAAAAAAAAAACCAAAAAGCTAAACATATACGAGTAGAATTTAAAATTTTTGACACATTTCCAATCAATTGACATTGTAAAAGACACATCACTTGATTGTAAAATAAAGCCACAAATAATGGAGCTATATTAAAATACCTGTGCTCTGAAAAATGGAAGATTAACGAAACATACATGCGTTTTCCAGTTTAAATATAGAAACAATTTATAATACGCCTTGCATTGCTTTTACAATGATATATGTATGTATGTAGTGTTTTCCTTTGAAGTATTAGTAATTCGTTGACTTAAGGAATACTATAGTTTTTTTCTTTTGTTAACGACATTTGTTCTGCTACATCCAAAAGTCTACGCGTCATTTTTACATCAATGTGTTGCGGGACGATTGTCATAAAAGATCCAGCACGAAAAATGCCAGTCACACGAACGGAAATGTTGGCGGCACGCGTCATATTCAAACGGACACCTTGCGCTGCTCAATTCAATCACTTTGTTAAGAGCATTAGGAAAATCGTGCAACATTATTTTATGCATGTGACTTTCGAGCACTTTTATGCGTACGAATTGAATTAAATGAAGTACAGGTGTGTTGCGGTAATAAAATTGCTTTAAAAACAATTTAAAAAGTTATGTTTTACCAACTACAAGTGGTTGAAATTCCTTATGTTTTCTTGTAAGCAACGAACTTTATTAACATGGCGATGACCTCGAAGGAAGCCAATTATCTGACTCTGCATTTGATTTCAACCAATTTTAAATATATTTGGCAGAAAGAACATCATAATTAGTATTTGAATTTGGTTTTTGCTAGACGGTTTTAAAACTAGTTTAATAACAAACTACTTACTTTCAAACCAATCATTTAAAAATATGCACAGTTTTCTTTATAGCAACTAAAAAATTTTAATTTTTAGTTTAAACAAAAATATATTTTAATTTCAATTCAGTGTACAGATTTAAAAAAAAATAAGTTTAATGTGAAGCAACGGCAATAAAATTTTCATTTCTGGAACAAGACTTTCGTGTAGCCTATTGCCTTTAGGCCATTTCCGTACAATGCGACTATTCCAGTTATGCTGTTTGAACTGATTTCTTCCTTTAATACCTTCTCCGTATCGTGAATCCCAATCGCACAAAAAACACGGATATTTTGGACGGCCAGATGCTGTTAAGCCTGTAATCAATGAAACTATTTTGAGGTCGCAGCAAATGCGCCACTGGCGCTCGTTATATTTGACTACTTCCAGAATGTGTTTCAAATTATCGAAATTTTCACTAATGTCAGTGGTATACGCAATTGGAACAGAAGGCATTCTATTCGTCTTGTGCAAAAGCACAGTTTTTAAGCTGATTAGTGAAAAATATGTTCAAAAAACATGAAAAAAAAATGTCCAACATTTTGCTTCATAAACACTACAAACATTTTCTAAATCAATTTTTTTTTAATTTTCATTGTTGCACAGGTCTCTAGCAATAATTTGGCTTTAACAGCTTGAAAAAATATCAATTAGTCGACGAGTTATAGCCAAAAAGCCATATAAACAATATGCTGAAAATCGGCATTTGACTACAAAGTTCGAAGGTCGATTAAAAAAAAATTGGAACTATCATAAACAAACGCCGCGATACGGGTCTTCTAATTTAGCCTCTATTTTCACTCCTCACTTTCAGAATCGACCTAGCTTTTGCTAACCTGAATTTGTTCCACAGTATAATTTACTTACAACATATTTTACCACGGAAAAATTATAATCATACACATAGCAAATTAAATCAACATAATTAATTCAACATACATTTGTTTCAAAGCAATTGACACCCAACTACTTTTTAAATTTATAAATTTTTTAGATTGTCTGCATTTTTCCGACAGGGTAACTACACAGATTGTATATTTGTATTGGTTTTGACGGGGAGTTAGTACATGTCATCATTGTACTATACTAACTACGTATACTCTCGTGTATTGGACGATTTAAGCTCGTATGACTTACTGCTCTTTGTCTACTCAGCTCAGTGTTGATATTTTTGGTACTTGTTATCCTCCTTTGGATTTCGCAACACTCAAGCTTACGTTGGTCACAAAGTACGCGAATTACTCTACCTCTACAAAATCATAGCTGTCAATAGTGACATGGGTACTGCAGACAGTTTGTTTAACGACAAGACATACTTTGGTTTCCCCTAAGTACATTCGCTTCTATATCCCGTGTAATAAAATACAAAAAATGTAGATAAATAAGCGGTGCAGTTTTGCTTTCGGGAGGCAATGAAATTAATTGGTTTTTATATTATTTTAAAGAAAAAGGAGGAGAGATTTCGCTTGAGAGCTAAATATTTTTAGGGTCTAAGGTCCCAAGACCTTACAGTTTGGTAAAATTGTGCTCATATTTCAACTTAAATGACTTATGAGGGCAATTTGAAAAGTCTGTGGGAAATTTATCGGGAGTCTCCACTAAAACAAAATCCGTATTACCTTATTAGAATACCAACCTTCGGGCCAGAAAATATGAAGTTTCAAGATCTATCAATTAGTTTTTTTTTTGGCAGTCATTTGAAGCAAACAACTTTTGAGTTTTGTGAAAAATGGCAAAAAGGGTTATCATCAAATATTATTTTTTTACGCCAGAAAACGCCTGCAGAAATTAAAGAGAAACTTAATAAACATTTCTTGGACTCTGGAAGGCAAAAGACGCTTTCACAGAAGAAGCGGTAGAAAAACTCCACGATATTGTTTTGAAGGATCGAAGAGTGAAAGCGAGCCGGGATAGCTGACATGGTGAACATCTCAACAGAACGCCTTGCACGAAAAATTGGGTATGAAGAAACTATCTGCAAGATGGGTGCCGCGTTTGCTCACAATGGACCAAAAACGACAACGAATGATCTCCAGATTTGGCTCCCTGTGACTATTATCTGTTTCCAAACTTGAAGAAATGACTCGGTAGTAAGAGATTTTTATCAAATGAGGAAGTGGAATTTGGAAACTGAAACCTATTTTCGAGACTTTGACGCTGCCTACTTTTTGGAAGGCATCAAAAAGTTGGAACATTGTTGGACTAAGAGTAGCGAGCTAAAATAAGACTACGTTGAAAAATAAAAAGAAGTTTCACCGAAAAAAAATTATTTTCACTATTTTTCCTCGGACTTTTGCTATTGCCCTCGTATTTTCGTCCAGATTACTGCGCATATACCAAGTGCCTTCAGATCTTGGTCAACCTTGTAGCTTAGTTCTTGAATCAAAGGAAAAAATATGAGAGATTGTGTACATTTTTAATATATGAAAGTTTTATTGTGATAATATTTTTTTTATTTACGATCACAAAAGAAAGTTTCTAGTGGCAGGAAAAATCAAGCAACAGATTTGTGAAATGCTGATGTTTCAAAATGCAACGCCCAGTTTGATTATGGGAGAAAATATTTTTCGATTATTATCGATAACATTTCGATCCGGCACCGTTAAGTTCTTGATTTCTGATAAACTACCTCATTTCATCTATTTATAATTTAACATCTCTGGTATTTGCTGTACTGGCGACTAGGGATGGACATCGAAATAATAAACCGATGTTTTTTCTGATGCAATGCGTCGTTTGGTGTGATCGGTGTCTATTCTATATCTATGTTTTCAAGACATCGAATATCTTTTTTGAATACAATGAAAGCATAAAGTTTATATTTTTTTAAATTTTTACCTGAACTCAAATGTGCAGAAATATACCGCCACTTCGACTCACAGCCTAATATACACAATAGGGAAAAGATAATAATACAATCGTATTCGTAGGCGCAGACGTAGGATATGAACATGGACATTGAAATATTTATTAAGTGTAAAAAATAAAAAGTTGGATTTTTATTCAAAATCCACAACACAAATCCCAAAAAAACTCATTATTTTGGACTTCAATCGATTACTCGTATACGTCGCTCTCAAAAATAATGTAATACAAAATTGTGCTAATTGATCTGTAATTCGAGAGAGTAACTTGCTGTGACGTCACACCTGCTTTACCGTTTGAGAGCAGTGAGGGCAAACAAGTTGTGAGCTAATACATACATACACGATTTTTGTAAATAAATTCCATTGCTACGTAGCTCATTCTGTCAAAATTTGCACCACCTTCTTTATTCTTTGCACCACGCGTTGCACTATGGCACCTCTGCGGCAAAAACGTTGCAAAAATCCTAGGTATTATAAAAGCATTCAATAAAGCAATTATGTTTACGTAATTAATTAAGAATTTTCCAGAGATTGCGAAAATATAACTGTTATTAAACAGAGATTAGTAGTTTAGGAGATAGAACCAGAAATTTACAAATTTTCCGCATGGACAAATTTTTTTTTTGTTCTTTTTCGTTATATTCAAGATTGTGTTGTCTGTAAAAAAAGCATAACGAAAGGTTCCTTAATTTTTATGTATAAAACAAGAAAAGTTAATTTTTATCTACAAGTTTTGGAATCTTCCTGTTTTTCGTAAAGCCTAGTCCAATAATAATAAAGAATAAAACAAGGTCCAAAATGTACTGAAATTGAGACTAGTTATTTGTTAAGTATTTATTTACTTACCTTCATTCAAAATTTATATCTGCTTCTAGCTCCGCTTTTATTCGTATAAGAAGAGGACCCGAACTTAGTAAAATCTTAATGCTGTTTTTTTGTTGTTCGACTTTGGTAGTGAGCCCATATGTTTTGGTTACGAACTACATATTATAATTAATAATACACAGTCGTTTATGGACTTTTGAAAGTAAAGTATTCTGGGTTGTTTTAATTAGTAGTGTTTACATTTATTTTAAAGTTCAGATTTTTTCTTCAGATGAATTTTAAATATTTACGAAAAGCAATTCGTCTACCGAGTTTGATAGAGATTGGTAAGCGGTAACTGAGATAAAACATTTGATCACTCTACTAACAAATTTTTAGTGATTTATTTTATATCAATTTTTTTAGGTTAAGCCCAGCTTTATATTTGGAATTCTAGTAAAATATATCTAATAAACCCCAACTTCGCGGTTCGATTTCATTAAGGTTACTTTCAAAATGATTTCAACTGCTAGAAATATGGTTTTAATTTGACAAAATTAACAAGGATTTTACAGGTAATTTAAAAAAAAAAATATGAAAAAGCTCTAAACGAAAAAATACTTACAAACTTTTTTCGAAAATCATGGTCCTGTTTCAAAAACAGACATTTTTCAATATATAATATTTTTTCGAAAATTGAATGAATCGGTACGTAGCTTCGCTTCACTGTACAAATTGAAAAATTGCGAATATACATATGTAATTTAATGTATGTTTATGTGCAACGGTTGAGTTTCTAAAAAACAATATTTATAATATTATATTTCCTACCACTTTGAAAAATATCGATCTTTGACAATACCCCCTAAAGAAAGCTACCCTCCAGCTTAGTAAAACATAAATTAAAAGATAATAATTAAAATTATATAAGGAAAGGCGAAATTGTCAATAAAAATTGTGATTATTTTTTTCGAATTAAATTATGTAGTCAGATCTCACAATCATGATTTAGCTAAACAACTTAAATTGGCTTTAGCGCTCGACATGTCAACGTTTAAAAGAACTATATCAATATCTATATATATTATCTTCTTCTATACAATAATAAAACTGCAAATAAGTCATGTCTGTACATTGAAAATTTATTTCAAAGAATGGCCAAAGGTAATGCCTTAGAATACAGCTGACTGTTGGCCTATTTGGACGCAGTAGTCTCCGATACTACTGAACCGATTTCCATGCGACCTTAAATGATGGCTAAACAGTAAACTCAGACATAAGATCATAGGGTATATTTGATCAAAATATTAAATGAAAAAGAAAAATGCAATTAATAGAAAGAGTTTGTAATAATTTTCTTGTGAATATTTTTTTTTAACGACAACGCAGCTGTTAATTATTATTTGTTATTGATCTTTTTTTTCTATTTTTCAATGAAAATTAATGTTAGTTAACTAGTCTTAAGTAAACGAACTTATATTTACTTAATGCTGCCCAATTCATGGACTACACTTCAATATATTCGTTAGGCTAAGGTTCAGTAAATTGCAATGTTTCATTTTGAAAATCCGCTTTAAGTAAAAAAAAAACCTCATATGAAGCAGATTTCACGCATATTTTTCTTTTAAGTTTTTTCCAGGGTTTTAACTAATATTATTAACAATGATTTCAGCTTACATTTTTTTTGCCGGAACAAGCTAACATAAAAAATTAAATTAAATTGCTCCTATCTCCAAAGTATCACATTCGACATAAGCTACTTTTCCATATGGCCAGAGATCATTTTGCTGATGTTGAAAAAGAAACTAAATACCGTTTGTTGCGAAAGAGTTTTTATGATGTAACCAAATACGGATGTTTTTCTGCAACCTTTAAGTCAGCCGTTTACTACCACTGTATACGTGTGAGTGAAATTCATCAAGTGGTTTAGTTTTTAAGCTGATTAATAACAGTGATAACGGCTATAATTTTATCTGCATATTTATGTAAAAAGATTCGATAATGAAATAACAAGCTTAGTAGTCCATAAAAAACAGAGCTACTAATTTTTGTCGGTAGTGCATAGTAATGCAGTCATGTGAAAAAATAGGGGGCATGATATGTTGACCAGTTTTGGATGTTCCTCTTTTGTTTTAGTTTTTTTGTTTTTATAAAAGTATAATGATAGGCAACATTGGGAAGTTCAACAAATTTATACAGCAACAACAAACTTTTTATTAAGAATTTTTTAGATTTTTTTTTTTAATTTTAAGAATTTTTAGAAACAGTTTTATAGGCCAATAAATTTTAAGGTTTTTAATAATTTTTTTTTTTCAGACAGTGTCGCGTATTTTCTTCTATTCAAAGCATTTTCGACAATTTTTGCGTACAGAAGAAAAATTCTGATTAAAAAGTTTTTTGTTGTAATTTTTTTTGTTTTCTTCACCAATTTTTTCTACAAAGTTTGAAATACAAATTTATATGGCGAACCGAAGAATATCTAAAACTAGTCAAACTGTCGTGGCTCAATTTTTGTTCACATGACTGTAGACATTGTATGCACTAAAAGTGTACTAAACAGATACACATGAATCGGGATTTGCATACATATGTTGATAAGAAGATAAAATACATAAAGCTAAAAGTGATTGCAACATTTGTTGTGCAAATTTTTGTACGCTTGGAAAAGGCAGCAACGTGAGGGAAACTATTTAATGCGCTCGTGATAATAAACGGAATTTAATTTTGCGCTCACGTACAGCTGGCACATCGAAAAGTACAGCAGGTGTTGTGTTTTTTATTTTTTATTTTTTTTTGTTTTTGTATCTCTACAGGCTAACCAGCCGACGGTCGGTCAATTGCTCACACATCCGCCCATAGAAAACCAAAGACCAAACATCAAAACAAAAAAAAAAAAAAAGTTAGGGACCCCAAACGACATGCTGTAATTTTTAAGATGCCCTCACACTCTTTAGAATTTGGTTTCATCGAAGTTAACTGAGCGTAAACCCTTTGAGCGAGTTAGATAATGGTTTGTGCTTCATTAGATTGTATGTAATGTGTAAATAATTTGAGCTTACCTTTTCACCAGGGGACGATATAAGGTTGTAATTCATTTTTACTTACTTAGGTCACTTTACGTTAATCCAATTGCAAAAATACTACATGAAGACTTGTAGTTTGTATTCACTGGTATCTAAATCATAGCATAACATTTTATGCAAATTGAATTTAGCGTGTCATTGCTGCTTTGAAGTTTTCACGTGATTTACTTTTCAAAAATAAATTAGTTTTAATTCAAACCAAGGCACATTGAACAGGTAGCTACGACAGGGTTGCATTTTTGATTTTTTGCATTCGAATTCAGCAGTAGCCTGTCAATATTTGTTTGCATTTTTACGTTTCACAAGAAACTTCAAACTATGTGTTTTGATTGTTGGGAAATTAAAAACTATGTGTTTTGATTGTTGGGAAATTAATTTTTGGAAAAAAGAAAATTGTCATTTTAATAATAATTTGTGCAAAAGCGAATCGGAAATGGGAAAACGTTGTGTGTTTACGAAGATGAGGGAATTTTTCTCGATAGAAGGGGAGCGTTCATCAATATTATTGAATCGGTGGAAAAGTCCCTCCTTAGGGTGGGGCTGCAGAAAGGAGTGGTGGACTTTGTTGAGCCTCTTCTCTAAAAGAGTGTGCCCTCAGCCTCTGGTCGAAAGAAAGTGAACTTAGCGTTAACCCTACAAAGAGTGAGATGTACTCTTCATGAGGATATATAAAATTCCACCCTTCAAATCGCCCTCAATAAACGGAATTGCTCTCTCACCCAGATCAAGTACCTTGGAGTTATTCTAGACAGGAAGCTCAAATAGAAGCGAAAGAGACATCGACGACCGCTCCAGGAAGGCCATCCTGCCTAAAAGCTAGATTACACTACTTCTCTACTCTGCATGGACGTTTAAATTTTCCATTCGAATTCCAGAGAGGATTGCATTGGAAGGTGTCATAGACCTAGACCTCGAGGCGACGGCTATCTTTACAGATAATTCCGAACTAAACTTTCACTGGGCTTCTGCTTTCAGCTATTGGACCACTGCCGCGTTCTTATGACAGAGCTAAATGTCCGCTCCTGCAGACAGACCTATCACTATATACTCCTACAGCCAAGCGGCTATTAAATCTCTTAATTCTCACAAAACAACGTTCATGGTTGCCATAAAATGCAGAAGTTCTATCAAACTGCTCGGATCTTAACGTTCCGTGACTGTGACATGGGTCCCTGGCTATAGTGGCATTCCCAGCAACTGCGCGGCAGATGAGTTGGTAATGAAAGGGACGGAACTATCTGTGATAATTCTGTTGTGGACGCGGGCATGCCTCTAACCTCCGGCAAATACAGTTTAAAGACAAAACTCATTGAAGATGGGAATATCAATTGGGCCATGGAATAAGGATTACCAGACAAGTTTGGCCAAAGGTTGACGTAGTATGATTCAAAGCTCTCATCCGCCGTGGAAAGTCTTCTCTCATACTAATGGTCGAGGTAATAACCGGGCACTGCCTTAGATGCATAACCAACGATTTCTATCGAAATTGGAGGGACGAAATGGAAGTGGAGAGCATCGAACACTATCTCTACCACTGTCCCGCCCTGGGTAAGACTCGAAACCAATTCTTAAACAGGTACTTTTAGACTGTTTGGCCGACCTGAGCTCGGTAAACATTTACGATTTCTTCTGCTACCTAAAGCGATATCGGTGTTTCACCTTCTAAGGGAAGGATGGAGGGAAATTCAGCGGCATTACAATGGGTTTTGTTGGCCTAAATGTGCCTCCGTGATCTTCCACGGTTACAGCTGCTCTAACCTAAGAAGAGGAGGGGAAAAAGATAATAGGGGCAGCGCTTATGATATGGAACTTGTCCAGGTTTTTTTCCAGAATCACGCCTCTAGGTAGTAGCACAACGAAATGCAATAACAGTAATTACATGTAAATAGCCCTTTTAATGGCTGCAAACAATGAACAAAATGATCAAATTTGTGTGAAATGCAATATTTGATTACCCATTATAACGGTTTGAATTTACTGATGAACGTAAAGAATATGCAAAAATTGCTATTAAATATGTGATTAACATTCCAGTGGATTTCAATACTTCCAAATTATTTACCTGCTGTTCTTCGTGAGAGAAGCTGCGGAATTTTCTTATCCTTCGTGATGTTGTTACAGACTGTTGGTGCTATGCATTCGCAGTGTGGTTCTTTAATTCCGAAATGTACGTGAGCACCATCGCTTCTATAGCCCTGCTCTTTGCCTGTTGTCCAACTGAACGTCCTCCAACTGGCAACACAGATGCTAGCACTTGTTGAGTTTGTGCTTGTGGAGCTTTCGAACCATTTCTCGGCAGAGCAAAGTCAAGATCAAGACTTTTGTAGATTTTATTCAGCTCACTAACCTCAGTCGCATTTGAATATCCGTCCTAATATCACTGGTTAAAGTGAAGTTCTCAATATTGCGTAGCTTTGATTTTATTCTGTCAGACAAAATATCGTATGTTTCATCAAGCCATCCTGTTACGGTAGCGGGCATAAATATATTTCAACGTTGGCAACCCCCTACTCTGTTCTTCATGTATTATCCTTATAATATATGATCCGAGATATATATCTTATGCAATTACAAATATAATTCCGAAGAAGCAAAAAGTTATGCAGGTACATTTTAATCGAAAAGAATACATTGATATATCGGTAGTATATCGATAGTATCGATAAATATATAAGTGCATCGGAAGGCTCAATACATCGGTTTTATTCGATGCATCGAATCGCAAACATCGATGTTTTTTGAATCCCTAGTTGCTATGAATTTTGGCTTATCACTGGTTTATTCCAAAGTAAAATTTAGTTTTTTTTTTTAAATCGTTTGCAAGATTTGTAAATGTTGAAGACAATATTGAAAGACAGTTAGGTAAAAATTTTGAAAAGAGAGCAATTTTGAAGAAATTATAATTAATGGCTTTGATATTTCGCATTAATATGATAAAAAGCGCAGAGGTAAAAATTAGACTGAATGCAGAAAGAATTAAATTTAAATACGTGAGAAAATCAACAACAATTAAAAAGAAACATCATAAAAACCTAACTCTTTCAAAAACGTTAAATAAGTGATAAATTTGGTTTCAAATTTTTTTGGCAAATTAAATTAATTTTTGTTATAATTAAAATAGAAAAGTATAAAACTTTATTGATTCTAAAAAGAAAGTTACACTGAGATGGTGGCATTCTTAGAATTTAATTTAAACTGATGTTTGGCAGAAGTTCTCCTATAATTTGTGATGTGCGAATTGATGTTGGAACACAAATTAAGGGGAGGGGCAATTCATGTATAAAAATCGCGAACTTTAAATAAGTATAGCAAAAAATCAGATATATTGGCTAAAAATATGGAATTTGGTTATGGGCGGTGCAACCTCGCATTAACTTTTTGATTCACCAAATACCTGTAATTCTTTTCACTGTATTGTTATATTATTTTAAATAATTGTGTAAGTCATCAATTGCTATTATTTTTTTATTTTTATTTACAAAAGTAGCTAGGGATCCCTTCGGAACTACTTCGTCATCATTAAGAAACCACTATCGAAATATTAGGTCCGTATTTTAAGACTTACCAAAATTTATTTTTTAATTATTATGAAAAGACTTTTATTATATACTTAATTCTCAAAAAAAACTGCTTATTTGTTGACTTACATTTGTTATGAATAGACTTTTATAATTTTTACGAAAATTTTAAAGAACTTTTAAAACTTATAAACAAATACGAGTGATGGTTTTGGTGTTGTTTTTAGAAAAGCTTGCATACAACCTGAGTTTGTACAAATCGGAAACTACGAATATAGTAAACAATGAAAATTTAAGTATAGTAAAAAATTGAAAGCGCAATGCGAATATTTGTATTCAATTTATTTTTTATTTTTTTTTTTTATGAGATATAATTATCAATAATTACATTACATTTGGCAAGGCAACTAGTAACTAAGACAATCGGCCTGTATTCAATTTAATGTAACCAGTGAACGACCCTACACCGAGCTTTTGCGCTGAACCGAACAGAACCGAATTTCGACCAGAGCGGAAACGAACCCGAACTGAATATTTTCAAGATCTAAAATAATGAATGTTTAAAACTTCTAGACTAAAATTATTGTTATTATAAAAGGTGAATAATACATTAGCTTACGTCACATCCGTTTCAATTCATCAGATCAAAAATAATACACTATCGGTATTTCCAACTTGCAACTGATTCCGCGTAACGGTATAAAGTACACAGAGCGAAAAGACCACATAAAATGTCCTATAAAACAGAACAAAATTTAGCGGATTTCTCTATGATTTGTTTTCCAATAAGAAGCCCTTCTAATTAGGATTGAATATGTATTTTAAATAAAATTAAGCAGCTGATATATAAAACTAAGAAGAAAACTTGTCAATGTAATTAAGAAGATGACCTCTAAAATTGAGATGGAAATTTGTTCAATAAAAATTAGGGGTAAAACCTTTTTAATATAATTAAAAAGGGAATCTCGGATTTCAGTAGAATCTCCTTATCAATTTGAAACTGTTGCCAGCAATATTTCTTTAAGTACACTATTTTCTGAAAATAAATATCACACTGTTTTTTGAAATGTTGTTTAATTAATTAAACCAGTTTAATACTAACAAGTATAAGTACTTATATATTATAATATATGCATACATATTTATTTACATAATTTATTATAATTTTTCTAATTCATATACTTAAATATCTTATACCCAGAATTTTTATTTTTATAAATCTGATAATTCAAAAGCGTATATTTTTCAATATTTTTAGACTTTAAGGCCTTTATTGCAAAACTGGCATCTTTAATATCAATGCATAAGGAAGACAACGAGAGAAAAATAGAGTGTCGCTATCGAGTAAAGATATTTATTTAAAAAGAATAACAATTATAACTTTATTTATTAAAAACCTCTAAAACATCAAATAATGAAATTCAAAATTTGCATTTCGAAAATATAAAATTCAAAAAACAATATTCATAATATTCAACTAAAAACAATATAAAGCATAGAAAATGAAAAACAATATAAAGTAAATAAACCCTACAGTCACTGTCGCCAATTAAAATTTCATATTCAAATGGGCTAATGTAATAATTGTTTTATTTTGCGAAATGCTCACAATATATCATTTATATTGTATGAATAGATGTATGTTTAATTTGAATTAAAAAACCCTCTTTTAAATAAAACAATTTTCCTTATTCATAAATTCAATAAGATTCTAGTGAAAATTAGAGAATTTTTATCATAAAAACAAGGATATTTCTATTTAATACTTTTGGACAAAATCCCATAAAAATTAATAAACAAGAAGTTATATCCTTGTTTTGACCTGTTTTTCTTTTCAATAAATTTAAAAAGAAATTTGAAATAAAATTAGAAAGATTCTATATTAAAATTTTTACAATATTGTTCCCTCGCACGCTCCTTGATGGCCAAGCTTTTTTAAAAGTCGATCTCTTTAATTAGAGGTGAACCTTTTAGCTCTGTGTAAGAATGATAGAAAACAAGACAGCGCTGAGAGCAACTAATAGTGACGCAATAAAAGGTAGTTGATAAGAGAAGAAAGAAAAAATATAATCAAATTGCATTTATTTCATCAAAGAGAAATGGTAGTTGCTGTCCAAGTTGCTGACAAAGAGAGGACTAGCGGCGATCATGTATTCTACTCGAATTTCATTGAACAATTGCTCACTAGATACAATATGCAGGCATATAACGGGTATTTTTTTTAGACTGATAGAACTTTCGATAGGGATAGCTGTCACTGGTAAATGACATTTCGTTTTGACATTTCTGTTCAGTAAGCATTGACAAATCATCATGGAAAGAATGACGGCGTAACAACGTTTACAAATTGTGGAAATTTACTTTAAAAGTCAGTGTTCTGTCCGCCAAACTTATAGAGCACTTCGATAATTTTTAGTGGTCCACATAATCGAGCATCAGAGCAGCTTATTCGTCGAACTGTTGATAAATTTCGAACAACATTTACTCTACTCGATGAAAAACCAACAATTTGTCTATTCGCCGCCGTGCTCTACAAGTTGGACTTTGTCCAGCCACAACATGGAAAATTTTGCGCAAAGAAAATTGGACTGGTCGCATTCGATTTACCAAAGCTAGTCGTGGCGGACATATGCCAGAAATCGTTTTTATATATTAAATGTCATGAAAATATCTGTCAAATAAAAACAAGTTTAATTTTTAATATGTTTTATTTCAATTTAAAGTTCTATCAGTCTAAAAAAAAAACACACCATTTACTTTTAATGCATTTTTTCTCAACAGCAAATATGAGATATATGAGAGGTAGCAGATATTCATTCAGAAAAGCGTCGAATATGTTATATAATGAATAATTGATTTTATGTAAATTAGGGCTAATTTAAAAGTAAATATTAAAAGTAAATTTTTAAACTATTTTTAAGTTAATAAAAATTTATCGAACCGAACTTTGTTGGCCGAACTTGGTCGAAGCCGAAGTCCATCTTTCATCGCTCTCTAAATATCTGTGGTCGCAAACAATAACCGCCTAAGTAGAAAAACCTAAGTTCGAGAAAAACAGTTATATACATTTGGTTTGTAATAGTAGACTTATGGGGAAACAAAAATATTTTTGTTCATAACTTTTTGAATAGCCAGATGGGGATTTCACATACGCGTGCAATAGTACTCGCAAAATACGATGGCAAACATAACTCGATTTCATCTTAAATCGACTTAGGCGGTTATTGTTTGTGACCACAGATATAACCGATATAATCACCTTAAAACTACGCTACCAATGGGCAACCACATCAATAAAAAACACACCGCAATAAGACCGACCATTGCCAGGAAATCAAAAAAGCTAAAGCAACACATAAAAATATATACTTACGTATGTATGTATGTATGTGTGTGTGTATATATTAATATCCTGTATTTTGTTTTTATTATCTAGATATGCGGGAGAGAAGTACACAGTTTGCATGCCGCCATCTGCTGCAATTTTCCAGACTAACATTACATGCTAACTGCAATTATGGCTAGTGAGATGGAGAGAGAGAGATGCGAAAGGAAAAGTAAATACATATGTATGTGATATGGTATTTAAATTCATAAATTCTCCTTTTTTCTATATTTTCATTCTGCAACTGACAAATAACTCCATTCGAGATAGCATGCGCGTTCAAACGGCAGTAACATGTTGTGCGAACCAAAACCAGTTCAATGGTCAATAATTAAATTCAATAAAAGTTTTAGTAGTTAATTGAAAAAAAAAAGTGAAAGCATGGATTGTCGTTAACGTTTTTCTATTAAATTCAATTCTGTAAATATTTGATATGAATACATATGAACATACATATATGAATACAGTGGCCCAAATATGAAGTCGCATAGTGGTACACACTATTATAATATACATACATACATATTTATCATATATATGGCATAAATATAGGTTACATTATTCCATTTCACGTTAGTTTTAATTGACCAAAAATTATCCTTGAGTTTTTGCTGTTTCGCGCTGAAGGCGCGTTTTCTTGCATATAACTTCGTATAACTTCGGTTAGGTTAAGCGAGCTGCTTTCGCAGAGAATTCACTCGGTTCTCATTGTGATGCCAAAAAAGAGATTATGCCCTAGCCTATACTTACACATTTTTAAATATTCCTAACTCATCTTAGCGAATATTTTAACGATTCCGCAGCCATTTTTTAACGATATTCGCTTTGCCGAATCGGCTGTTGTCATTAACTAGTCGCTTGTCGACAACTAAACGACAACAAATATGAAGCAGTTAACACAATCGATAAAATAAAAGTCGTGATTTTATTGGTTGCATTTGAAAAAATTAAAACTCGACAGTCCTTTGAATATTTAGCATACGCATGACTTATCACGAGATGAGAAGGAAGTAAGCCCGTACAACATTGGACTCACGTTTCCTCCGAGTTAAAGTTAGCTCATGCAAACTTGTATGCAATATTAAATTCAAATTTCCTTATGCATTGCAATATATAAACACAATTATAAATATTTGCAGGTTTTACTCAAATATAATAACAAAGTGCTCAAATTTATACTCGGCAACACGCATCCATTTATTTCTTTTTTCTATTCCTTTTTATGGTTCTCGCTCATTTCGAGATTAATTTTCACAAATATGCCACTCTTTAGCACTTCGAACAAATACAATAAGGCACCTGTTAAGTATCGTCAAAAATACATCATTTGTGAACCGCACAATTGCTACTGCAAACGGCAAATTTTATCGACAAAAAATACGATTGCCGGATCGTCTCAGGTCTCCGAAGAAATGCTCCACCACAAATCTGGAGTGCATGATGATCATGTGGCCTATTGGAGGTGGCCTATTAGTATTAGTCAATATTCCTGTAAGAATCTTGGTATCCGGTTTAGAAATCTTTTCCGACTTCGTATTCTTCTCTCATTGAGTGACGGCCAAAGTGGACGCATCTGAACCTGCATGTGCCTAAATTGGTCCACCTGATGTTGATAGCTCTTCTGGTCCCTTACTCAACATTTGAGAACAGGAATCCCAACAGTGGGGTGTATGTCCGAGCCCTTAGTATACCCTTCTCGTCTACTCGTCTCCAGGGAGGCCGCTGTGTCCCGGACCCAATATAGGTTGAGAGTGCGTTGCCGAAGAGATGGCAGAGATCGTCGACAGTTCTGTAAGCAGATAGAGCTAGTCGTTATCGATTTTAGAGCCTGGCTGTCTACAGCAAATGTAAGCTTTGAGAAGGCAAAGTTCACTAATTTTTCGTTCTACTCCTGTTTCTTTATCCATTTTTTAGCCATCCCAAAAGATCGGAATCCCGACGCTTCCCATTCATATTAAATAAATAATAGTTGCACATAGTCTTACCAAATTTATTGTGGAATATCGCATCGGTTTGCGGGTATCGATAAACCGAGTTCAGTATTGGAACAACTCACAGAATTTCCGCTAGATGAAAGTCTTACTTACCGTTGGCTGAGTATCTAAACCGATGCAAAACAGACTTGTGCAGCACTTTACGTAAAAACAAACGAAAATTGCAAGAAGAAGTTCTAAAGGCGAAACTGATGAAGGGAGAAGAAATAAGTGGGCAAAATACCAATATATCTACTCCACAAAAATGGGGAGATAAAAGTGACGTACTTTTGATATCAACACGCCATGGACATAATATGTCTAACGTGACTACAAAAAGTGGTAATGTCATGAAACCTGACGCAATAATCGGCTATAATGAAACCAAAAAAAAAGCGTTGATATTTCGGACCAACTGGCTTCAATTCATTCTCCGTTATGTTTATGTTTAACTTCGTATAAAAAGATATCAGTAGATTTACTATTATTTCAAGTCGCGGCTATCAATACTAGATACTTATAAAACGAGGTGACAGATGGCCCTAAGTTGGCATTTGTACAAGTCAAAGAACATCTAATCCAACATTTCCTTGGACCGGCATCAAGAACGACAAAAACAAGCCTCCCTCAAAGGCTTTCAATCTGCTATAGCACTCCAAGATATTTCGCAAAATGTACACAATAAATTGGTACGAAATATATGCTCGGGGTGCTAAATTAAATTTGAAAATCAAGGATTATTGACTAAACAATTCAGGCAAGTACATACTGAGTGCAAAATGTGTAAAAAGGCATTTTGTTTAGATTGCTTTAATGAAAAAAATCTTTAATTTTATAATATTATTCTATCAATAAGAAACTTACATATGTATATATTTGCTTTATACATTGCATGCTTCTTTTAATAATTATAATATAATTTGGAGCCTGAAGTTTGGTCGAACTTCTCATGCAATTTGTGGAGCTCGACTTCACGCCGACTCCGAACGGCAAATGATATTTGTAAGAAGATTTTTCAAGGCTGAAATACAATCGGAGGTTTGCCATTGCCTGCCGAGGATTCCGGAGGATTCTTTTACCGTCTAAAAAATAGCCGTTAGGTAAAAAATCGCGAATTTTCCTTTATTTTCTTTAAGAATACGTTTTTGCCATACATCCAGGTATCAATTAAAAAAATATCGAGTGAAAAAAATATGACTCATTGAACAAAGAATAGTTTAAGTTCGAGCTTTAAATTCCAGAGACATGTTTTTATTTCAAATAAACAATACTTTTTGCATGCAATAAAACCAGTTAATTAAATACTCGACAGTTTAAAAAACTTAAAGGGCTTTTATTCATTTAAATGAAACCAAAAAGAAATTAATATGATTTAAAAGTACCACGTAAGTTAGGAAAATATTAAGATTTTTATGTATTTCTCTGTATTTAAGTTCTTTGTGACAAATTAGAGCGTAGTATTAGTACCGTTTTATTAGAAATTGTTTAATTTTTTCTCCCATTCTATAATTTTCAAAGTTGATAAAATCAAAGAGGACGTTGGCGCGCTCATTTCCCAAAAATTTTAACCACACCTATGTTTATATTTATTTATCCAAGTATCGAATTTAAGCAAATTAAATTTTATAGTTACTAGAATATCACAAATTTCTTATTTTCGTAGTACCGTGAAAAGTGAACTATGAATTATGTATTTCGTTTTTGCGTTGCCATGCTGGGCTATTTTTATATGCAATCGTGAATTGCTCTATTTTTCATCAAAAATGGACAAGCCAGTTTCCTTTTTCAGAAATTTAACATGGTTACTCTTTTGCTTAAAAAACGTTATTATTATTATATTATCCCGAAATTCCAGTTATTTCAAAATATGTTGTTTTTTTAATTAAGTTAGTTTTATGAGAGATTCACCCCCTCACCAAATATTAATTGAACGGTATATTAAAAAAATAAACAATTAATTTACTATTGGAAAAGTGCAGCATCTTTTAGTAATGTTAACGACAATACAGGGCTGTATTTTGACTCATTGAACACTTCCTGTTAATAAAACTAAAGCAATTTTTATGAAATTAGTATTTAAGTATTATTAGTAACATTGTTATATTCTCTATAAAGAATTATGAACTACTACCTAAAGAAAATTCCAGAATAGTTTCAAACGATGCCGAATTCATAACATCATATTTGGTAAAGAGAAACAGTATGTCCAATGGAAATATTAAACAACAAGCAAGTTATAAATTATTTGCTTTCTCAACAATTACTGATGTAACCTCGAATTATTCACAACTTATGTGAGTAACTGCTAACACGCACGTTATGCAGATAGAAATTGTTGGTAATTTATTGTCGGGAAGTCCATAAGACCGTCAGGTGGCTAAAATTAAGTTAATTCTAGGGATCGTTATTTTGTAATTTTTATTTTTTTGATCAAGTTTGATCGTAACTTTTTAATTTAAGTTTTTTCGATAAAATTTGATCGATATTTTGTGATTGTTATTTGTTCGATCAAAAATAAGTGTTATTCTTGTATTTCTATTTTTTCGATCCAAAGTTGTCGTTATTTTTGGATTAAACTTTTTTCGATCACATCAGTCAATATTTTTCGATTCTTAATTTTTTACCAAAAATAATCTTTATTCTTGGATTTCAAAATTTTCTATCATAATAAACGCAAATAAATTTGTCGGCCATGACAATATTTGCAACAACACCAATAATTTGATTTATGTTTTGCGATCGAAAAAAAGAAAATAACAAACTATGTATGATCAAAAGTTAAAAATTAATAAATACTAAAACAAATATTCAGAAACAAAAAATTCTAAATAAAAATAATACCAGATTTGATCAGCATATGGTTATAATTCATATATTGAACGACATGTATACAGTAAGAAAGTAAAAAAACCAAAAAATTAATAGCAACTGGAAAACAAAAAGAATAGTATAATGAAACTAAAAAATGGCATGCATACACATACAATGTTTACCATTTATTAAAATATAAAAATATAAGGTATTAGGATTATATCAATATATTCGAATTGTGTGAATTATTCCCAATGATTTTTATCGGAAAAAAAAAACAAAATATCGATTATTTACCGTCCATGGTTTATAATTATATTTACGATTGCAATAAACTATACAGAGTTTAGAAACATCAGCAACTCGCTACCAATTTTTTTCATTTAAAAAATTAATAAATCCTTCGACTGCTTCATTCGAATCGTCCATGCAAGAAATAAACTAATTTTGAATTATGATTCATACCAACAACATCTGGGGCTAATAAATTAATAATGCTAAAGAAAAGGCAAAAAATAAATATTCGATTAAAAAGTTAAAAAATAAAAAATAATCACTAGACAAATAAAGAACAGTTCAAGTGCGAGATAAACATACTGGGCACTATTTTTTTTTTAATTACTTATAAAACCTTCCAATATTACGTAAGTACCAAATTTGCTAGAGATTGATAAAGTAGCTTCGAAGATATACATACCTTAATTCTCTAAAGCTAATTTGCTATTTTTTTTTTAATTTATATATTTTTCTGCCAAATTAAATTCATACATTAATCATTAAATCAATACATAATTTTTTAAAATATCGTTTTTTCCAATTCATTTAAATTAACATTGTATGAAAGGTGGGCGTGGTTTTTGTCTGATTTTTATAATTTTCGAAATTATGCATATTAAGTTCAAATGCAAGCTTGGTAGATTTTGATACTAAAGCACTTATGGCATTCGGTACAATCGCATTTCTATGAGAGAACATTAGGTTCCTCTTTTCAGTGAAATTTTAAATTAGCTTGGGAAAATTTGGTTATTATTTTTTTTGTGTGTATAGTTTATATGTTTAATAATAACATTGCATATAATAATTTGTTTTTGGCAAAATTTGGCAAAAATTTGTTTCACATGTTTGAAATCTAATAAAAATACTTACATTTTAGATATACAGTAGAATCTCGAAAAAGTTAACCGAAATGTCCCAAGGGTACTTTTTCGAACTATCAACTTTTCTAAGCGGGTTTCGAAATTGAAACAAAAATAATTAACGGAAATAATATGTTAAATTCATTTCAATGAATTACCTTTAATCAAAATTTATTTATTAGGGATATTAATACTATTTTCGTTACTCTAGCGGTTTCTTAGTTGGCAATCCGGCATAAAGTGGTTTCCGTTAGCGACCTAACTTCGCTATTTCTATTAGTCTGAAAAACGGGTTTTCTACCAACAAAACTCAAGTGATAAACAGCTGATTAGCATTTTGCCTATTGCCGGCCAGACTGCCAACATAGGAACCTTGGCACTGCGCTACTTGGCATTTTCGTTAGATTTACAAAAACAAAATATATGTAAAACTGGCAATAACGACGTAACGAACTTAGTGGGAGGACCCATATTAACTTATACTACATTCCCACTGCATTGAAATCTGAGATTTCGACCTCGAAATCTTGAAAACTTCTTGTTTAAGTGTTACCACTGCACTTTTTTTTTAAATTTCGTTGGCTTTCGGTAATTTAATCTTTTTTCTGTGCCCACGAAAGTCATCACTCTTCAACTTCCGGTGTTCGAATTCTACTTTTTTAACCCTTCTGTTGATTTTTTACTCTTTTTAAAATCGTTTGTGTGTTTTTTGTTTACGCAAAGAATTTTGATATTTCAAATGAAGTAGTCGTAGTAAAGGGTTGCATTTTTAAGTATCTAAACGTTTATTCATTATTATATAAATTTTGGCCTTATATGTTGCAAAGAAGTGTAGTTTTATTTAGCTCAAGACCAGTTTTTTTCGTTTTATAAAAGTGAGGATTTCGATCGGTTTTTGCTGAAATCCAAGTAATCGAGATCATGAAAACACTTATATTGGAAATCCTCTCGTTTTTCGAAAGATATCGCGAAATGCCAGATTTCAGTTCAGTGGGAAAGCAGTTTAGATTTAATTGCACCGACTCGTCATAGCAATAAACAAAATTTAGATCGCGATTGCTTTTGTTACCAAACAAATGGTTGGTTTGAAAAATTCAGAGCGGTTCGTGAAATCCGGTTAACTTAAAAGAGCGATTAACATTTGGGCCTATTGACTTTTTCACGATTCTACTGTACTTACAAAACATGCATTTTTTCAATATAATAAATAACAACAATTAAAACACAATTTTCTCTGCGGATTGAAAAAAAAATACTTGCAGTTTTAAACAAAGGCTAGCCTGCTGGATATGTGGCTAACGAACTCTGAAATTTGGATGGAGCTCTGGTACCCACAGGACCGTGGCGCTTACGGGTATAAAATGCTAAAATTAGGCATTGAAGACTTTTATTTTTAAGTTTCATCCCACTACACCATTTCCATTTGTAAATGGGAAAGAGTCAAATTAAATTGTGAAAACGTCAAATTAAAATGGGATATAATCATTTGAAAATGTGATTAAAGTTAAAATGTTTATAAAGGGTCACAATGCAAACTCGCACGTAAATGGGACAAATCTAGGAAAGTAGCGGCGGATTCAGTATTTAGAAAAGCCAGTGGATGATGGCACATACAAAATTTTATTTCAATTCTTATTTACAAAACATGTAATAAAAATAGATTCCTCATTACCATTTGTCGCATTTTGGTTTTCATTTGACGCATTCTGATTTTCATTCAACTCTTTCTATTTTCAATTAACGCTTTCATGTTTCTAACTCATATTCTCATATTCAATTGACACGTTCTTCTTATTTTCAATTGACGCTTTCTCATCTATACCATTATTGTCTTTATACTTAACACGGCATTGCTATGTATTGTAGTTACATCTTTTTGAAACCTCCCTTTCGCTCCACACCGTAAGTACATCAAAGCTTTTTAAAATCCCCATCGTAGGGGAAAATTATTTTGGTAAGTTTGAGAGTTTAAACAGGATTATTCCCCTACTTCAACTAAATCAAAAACAAAATTATTAAATCTAATCCTAAATTTGTTGATAGCTTACTTTAAAAAAACTTAACATTTAACAACACCATTAAAAATTATTCTATAAAAATTACTACAGATTTGCAACCCAAATGCAAATTTGCTTGCCAATTAAAAACAAAAAACGACTATACGTTTCGCTTTCTTTCATACATAGCATTTTTATAACTACTCGTATACTAAGTTTTGACTATATTTTTAAATATTTTTAAAATAAATAAATATGCTAAGTAAATGCCTACCCAGAATTTCCAAATACTTCTGTATAAAACCGATAGTAACGCACATAATAGGTTCGCCAAATGTTCAGCAAATAACGCCACGATAACATTTTCAGCTATTTCAATCGTTTACTTATTGTGTCCAAATAATTGTAGCCATGATATGCCTTGCTTGTGCCCCACTCTTTTGCGTTAACTTCATGACCACCGCCACCAGCGCCGCTATAATAGGAGCCAGGAAAGCTACTGCCAATGAATGTGGAATAATCTGTCCGCGAATATCATCAGAGTAAACCGTTTATATGCAAACAGAAGAAATAAGTGAAAAGAATAAATCAAAAAACAAAAAAACGCATTTAACATATGTAACAAAAATTGTAACAAATTTGCAATAATAGCTTGAAATTTTTTCAAGAAAATAAACAAACAAAAATTCCACCATCATCCACGCGTCCGCGTATTCTCCACTTACCAGCCGGATCGGAATCGTAGACATGCGAATGTGATTGCACCAAATGTGGATGTATTTTGCACAAGGTCTTGAATTTCAGATAATGTATTAGCCAACCCATACCGCCCACCAATAGCACATTCAGACCAAGTACGCCTAGCAATAATGTTACAACAGACATCTTAAGGTGGGCGATCTTCAAGAGGATTATGAGCGGTAGTATGATAAGCCATTTGCGTCGCTTTCGGTCATGCCGTGAACGCCCATCTTTAGTAGATTAATTGTCAAAAAAAATAAAATACCACAAAACAAAAACATAATACTATTTTGTTAGCACATTTATAATGAGAAAAATGTTTTTTATTTTTGAGCAAATACTCACCAACTTCGGTATCGACGATGCGAGCGCCTGTGTCACTGGATAATTTCACTTGTATGCCATGATTGCGGCCAAAGGTCTCTGCTGCGCGTTTTAGAAACTTAAATATCCTCACAAATTCACTGTCACCTGAAATATGTAAAGAATTTATAGAAGTAATTTTGTATGCACTTAAGTGGGTAAATGTAAGAAGAACTAACTACATATGTAGTAACTGAAATTTGAATACCCAGCGCATGTTTTTATTTCAGGTAAATAAATAATTGTTGTATGCAATAAAGCCTGTTGATATAATAATCTTCATTTTGAAAATTTTAACGACTATTACACTGCGTAACAAAAATTTAAAAAAAACATGCGGTCATGATTTTGTTAATAGTTTATATGAACATTAGTAGCAGGCTTACGAACTGTGTTTTTACTTTTTTTGGATTGGCTCTAGTTCTTGGGATAAACGAAACTTAAGAAATTAATGAAAAAAAAATTATATGACCCAGTTCCAGTTGTATTAATTTAATCATTCCTCAATAAGTTTTGTTATATAAATTATTATTCACGTGTTTAGTTATTTCTTTTTCATTTATCTGCTTTTTGACTTTGACGTTGTCAGTTTGTGTCTTATTTCGAGTATTATAGCTCGTTTTTTCTTGAAAAATATGAGTTCGAAACGTAAAGCTTGTGTTAACGACTCCAACAATTTTTGCTATATATGTGGGAAATTTTGCCTTAAAACGCAAAGAAAACCAATCACAGAGTTTGTGAAAAATACCTATGAAGCATATTTTGGGAGAAACTTTGCACAAAAGAATAAATATTGGGTGCCCAGTCTGTAAATCTTGTGTAGAATCTTTGCGATACTGGAGCCAAGGAGGACGCAAAGGTCTTCATTTTGGAGTTCCGATGATATGTAGTTCATCAAAGCCCTTGATAAGACAGATGACTGTTTCGAATATGTGTGCAAAAAATGTCCAGTCCTTAGTATGGAAAAATTAAAAGCAGGAGTCTTCGATGGTCCTCAAATTCGTACCCTTCTAAAAGACACTGAATTCTTAAACCATATGTCACAAATTGAATCTGAAGCCTGGCTAAGCTACGTTAATGTAGTCAAAATTTTTTGGGAAATCATAAATCACCAGACTATACAAAACTAGTTGCTGATATGCTTCTCAATTTTCGCAAACTAGGAGCTAAAATGAGCATTAAATTACATTGTTTACATAGTCATTTGGGCAAATTCCCGGACAACCTATGCGATTACAGTGAGGAACAAGGTGAACGGTCCCACCAGGACATAAAAATAATGGAAGAAAGATACCAAGGTCGTTGGAACGATCACATGATGGCAGACTACAGCTGGAATTTAATACGGGATTGTCCTGAGCAACGACATCATAGGAGGTTCTACAGAAAAAGTTTTTTGTAATTTTTTTAAAATTAATTAATGAAAAGAAAATATTTTTTTTATTTTTTTTATTATTTTTATACAGGCGCGCAATAAATATATAATTTAAATCCATATTAGTATTTTTAATTAGGGTTTTTCGTGAAATATTTAAAAGTCTTTATCTGAAAAACTAGAGCCAATTTGACAAAACTGATATAATTTTCGTAACCAGCGCCCCCAAATTACCCTAAATCGACTTAAAAATCTCCGACCGCAAAATTTTGTTCCGCAGTGTTATCTATCCAAATATAAACAAAACAAGTAAGAAAAAGTCTAAGCTCAGGTGCAGCCGAATTTTAAATACCCAGCGCAAGTTTTTACTACAGATAAATATTACTTGTTGTATGCAACCAAAAAAGTTAATCTTATATATAAAAATTAATGTGAGCCCTTTATAGACGTCCAAAGTATTCAACTCATCTTTATGAAATTTTTACAGTAGGTGCATGTTGTCTTCAGGCTCAACATACGATATATATAAATCTCAAAATGTGGGCGGTGTCACGTCCCCATAGTAGAGAAAATTTTAATTTACTTTATCCCCGAAACTAGGTGCAGATTAATCATATTTGGGCACCTATGGCTTTTGAATCAAACTGTGCATAATTTTGAAAAAAAAATGGGCGGTGCCACGCCCCATACAATAATAATTCCTTATAACTCCACAACTACTCGATGCAGATGCATAATATTTGGTATAAATATCCTTTATATGAAGCGATTAGTTATTTTTTGGGGGAAATCTTCCCAGCTATTTGACGTCAATATATGATATTCGATATATCATATTTCCTTTAGATCAAGGTATAAAGAATACGAGTTTTTTAAGTCAAAAACACTGATCAATATATAAAAAGAAAAAAAGGCTTTATTGGCACATCAAAGCATACCGGGTTTGCTAGTTTAACATGATTTTAAAATCTTAAACGGTATTATTGATTTAAATAAAAACAGAAGAAAATTCGTATGATTTTATCTTACCACACCCACTTTCCAAAATTTGAATTTTTTGATTATTTCTCTCCCTAATTAAATTCTTTACACCAAATTTGAAAGAATTCGCGAGATGATTTAGGAAAACCATGATATAGTAAAACAAACAATTTGATAAAAACGAATATTTTGATTGGTTGTAAATTACCGTTATATGCGAGGTAAGCTTGGTTTTAGTCTGATTTCTATAGTTTTGGAAATTATGCCTTTAGACATGAAATGTAAAGTGTACGTAGAATTTGACAAAGAAGTCTCGGATACATACATACCTATTTGCTCTAAGGTGAGCGATACCATGGCCATGCCCAACATTTATCATTCTCAAAACCCAATATTGTCTATCAAATTTGAGCAAATTGCCTTTTACAGTTACAGTTATCAGATTTTTTTTTTTGGGCTTTTGTATTTTACCGTTATATTAAAAGTAGGCATGGTTTTTGTACGATTATTACAAATTAAAAAATTTTTCTTATTAACTTGAAATGGTGGCATATGTACCTATTTGCTCGAAAGTGGGCAGTGTCACGCCTATTACCAAAATTTTCTATTCTATGTATTTGCTTATGCAACCTCATTCTGCAATTAAATTCTTTTGAAAGTTACTTAAATATCGGCCTTTCTTTTGAGATGTGGTCGTTGTTTTGGCCCAATTTTTTACAATTTCCTTCCACATTGTTCATATTTATTTTTTGATATTTATGAATTACTGATATATGAGATGTTGGTGTGGTTTTTCTGCGATTATAAAAACTTTCGAAATTTTGCTTACTGACTTGGTAGAGTTTGGTCAAGTAGTTTCGGCGGTGCGACCTTTTCTTATAAAGTGGACCACGCCCATTTAAAAAAAAAAACACAATTTACGTACGTATTACTTTTCTCAGCCCCATTCGAGCAAAGGACCTTTGCTGATTATTATCGACAGACAGTTTTTAGAAAAATCTGTCTTGGAGTATACAAAATTTGGCAGTAGTAAGCTAAACGGAGAATCTTTGCATTTAACCGAAAGCTGTTTCTAAAAAATTCAATTTTTATGTAATAAGTTCCTATTTTGATTTTGTTTTTTTATTTTTTACGATAGGAGGAAAGCAAGGCGCATTGATACTAGCAGCAGAGTAGCTAAACCAACTACTAGTTAGTTTTATTTTAAGAAGCCGCATAACTGTCAAATTTTATTCGCATTTTCCCATTTTAATTTCTTCGTGCAAATTGATTGGTTGTATGCGAGTTTAATTGACACTTCGGCGTCTTAAGGCAAAACCTAAATATATACGATTGTGGTACTGTAGCCGAGTGTGTAGCGTGTGTGAGCTTCATTCGGTGGGTCCCGGGTTCAAATCCTGACCGGGGCAAGTAACATCAAAAAATTATAGAAAAAGTTTTTATAATAGCGGTCGCCCCTCGGCAGACAATGGAAAACCTCCGAGCGAATTTCTGCCACGAAAAATTGTCTCACAATAAAAACATTGGCCGTTCGGAGGCGGCGTTAAACTTTAGGTCCCTGAATTTGAGTTACAACATCAAGACGCACACCACAAATTGTAGGAGAAATGCGGCCGAAATCGCTTAAGCGGTTATAGCGCCAATCAAGGAAGGAAGGATGGTACTGCTGTTGACACATAGGGTGAGAACGAGTTTCGTCGTTATTTGGACAGAACCCGATTTCTTGCTACGCCATCTACAGTATAATATTTCGGTCTGAGTATTTTGAATTCTCTTTGCTCATATTTGTAGAATTATTCGATCTCATATGAAAAAAATTTAATCAGCGGATCATGAAAAATTAGACTTTATATAAATTTGTTCAATCTCTTATTTCTTTACCTATTTTGAGCTTAGAATGTGTCGTGGTCAAAATAAAAATTAAATCGACTCTAAAGTTAGTAGCAGTTTATTGACATATGTAACTTTCAATGAACTTTCCTTATATGGAATTTCTATAAATCTCGACTATACATACTAAGCATATTTTCATCAATTTTTTTGCGATTATAGTATACGTATACAGTAAAATGTATCTAAATCGTCAAATCCTCAAAACCGAACCATAAATACGGATTTTATAAATAACTCTACTCAAGCGCCGAATAACGGATCAATTTTTCGTGAAAGTCTCTAGTCGCAGCCACATTATACGTTTTAATTTGATCAAACTCGATTCATAAACCCATATTTTCTAAATATATCGACTCGTGCGCCACCTAACGGAGGATCTGACTAGTGTTTTGAATAAATTTTTTCCAGCCGAAAATATGGGCTCAAAAAATATTTTAAAATTTCACAATTTCTTGGGATGTTCATTAAGAAATGTTCCAAATACATAATGAAATAGATAAGTTCTTTCAGTATTACCATATGGTTATGGTATAAATTGTGGCAGGTAGCTAACGTAAACAGTTTCCTTATTATCATTTTTATTTTTATCCCATTATATGTATGGATGCTAAAATTTTTTACAATTTGTGTAATAACTATATATAATATTTGCGCACGCTTAAATTATTGTTATGTGCTATGGTATTTATTTATTATTATTTTATTCAAAAATATATTCACTAAGCGGGTTAAAACATTATTGACGAATGAAGTGGAATGAACGAAAAAATTACAACATACATAGTACATATCTGCCAATGTGAATGAAACAATGTATGCCAGATACTGACGGGACCCATATTCCGGCAAACAAATGTGACTTAACCCATAAATGTACGGGGGAAAAATTGGGCCCTATTTAAATCGAAATTGGCTCATTGGTCATAACTTAAAAATTTTTTTTTTTAGTTTTTAGAAAAGGCAAGTAAATATTATAAAATTTATGAATATTAGGAAATAAAATCCTTGCATTTTGCTAAAAAAACATTCAAATTTAGAATAATGCTTGTGGCTTCTCCATTAACTAAATTAATGTCCATTCCTAAACAATATAATATAGCACGGAAATTCCGATTTTTGGTTTTCCCAAGTAACTTAATTCCAAATTCCCCCTTCTAAATTTAATTTATGTAGGTCGATGGAAATTCATTTCATGCAAATACATATGCAGCTCTCTATCATGGTATTTGTAAATCACCAATGGCAATGCAAACACAATTTACGTGCTTAGTACATAAAATTTTGGTAATTACAGCGAAAAATGGAAATCCAAGATTATTTGTGCTACATTAACCCTTAACGCTTAATATTGTTTAAAACAAAGGGAGCAGATTGCAAGGAAGTTGCATCACTCCCATCGCCCCTCTAATACCAGAACTAATTTGACTTTTGTTGATTGTACAATCTGATTTGATCCAAATGGTTTCTTGTGTGGTGAAAATTGAGAATTTTAGCTAAGGTGAGTTTTTCAGTCTTCTTTAACTTCCATAAATAAAATGTTCGTTCTTGGGCACGTCTCGAATACATACCAATTGTATGGTGCAATGTTGTTCTGTATTTTTTTAAATTTCAAAAATTTGTTTGCTGGATTGGAGCTGCTTCGGCCGAAAAGAGTAAAAACGAAAAATTTAGTTTTCGTTTTCTCTCCTACGCGTTTCAAAATTTGTATTTTTATATTTTTTGATGGCTTTTTTCTTTCCACAAAATTTTTCATGTTAAAAATTCAAAATCCATATTTCATTTAAGGGTTAACAATTTGAAATCAAATTGGTATAAATTGTACCAAGTCTACGTGCAGAAAACCATGCTGAAATAATGAAAGCCGACGTAGTACGTTGACAACTTTTCACTCTAAATCGGCCATATTGCATTTCCACCTAATTGTTGCTTTGAAAACTTACTTTTAATTTTAATGCGCATTGTACAAAAATTTACATTGAATCATACAACAACTGCAAAAAGGTTCGGGAATTTTTATTGTAAAATCGTTGATTTTAACAAAGAAATCGGGCAATTTCGAGAACTTTCCACAAAAAAAACTAGCCTCGTTTACAAGTCCAATTGTAAGTATTTATGAAATAAATGAAAAATAAGACCATTGCCATATTTTTTTTGTAGACTAGTACATTGTATTTATTCAAAAAATTTATATTTCGTCCAGATCCACCACACACAGAAACCAATTGGATCTAATCAGATCCTAATATCAATCAGAAGAAGTCAAATTTGTTCTGGTATGGTGAATTAGACGAGATTTTCTGTTAGAGGAATGATGGGATGGGATGCAACTTCTTTGTAATCTACTTCAACTGGTATTATTACTGCAAATCATATCGCTATCAAGTAAATTCTAAAAGCTTATATGACCTTTTCACAAAGAGAAACATATTAAAAGTAAAACTATACGCAATTTTTAAATTAATAGAAATAGACAAAGTTCGAATTTTTGACTTTGATCGAAATGAAACCGAACTGAATTTTAGTGAGAGAACATGACTGCAGCCGAAGCCTCCTCAGTTCATAACATTTTATAACTTTTGCGCACCTTGTAGACTCCTAGCATCGCTGAAAACCACAATATCCGCCGGTTCGCCCAACTGTATAATTCGTATACGCCGATGATCCTCCACTAATTCTCGGCTATACTCATTGGGAAAATATCCAAGACTATTTGTAGCAAACATCCAAATAATTTTCGATGCTTTATATTTGATGCAGGACACCAAGCTACGTTTTTCGAAACAATGACGCTGGTTACGTCCGACATACTCGTCAATGTGTGGGAGTGAATTTTGCTGTTGGTGCGCACCAATTCCATCAGCTTTAACATTTTTCGCATAAATAGTTAGCGTTTCATCCTCACGATGTGGAATACTGTTATCTAAACTATCCGTTTGAGATGAATTCGAATGTTCGACATCACTTCGGGATGTAATTTTGTGTATTGCGATTTCACTGCCGGCACTTGCACTGAGCAAACAAAGCGCATGCATTAGCAATAAAAATGTAACACTAAATTCGGCAGTAGCGTACATTATTCAATCTTAACGCGCACATACACACCACGCACGAATTGCAAATATCAACATACAGCCCCAGAAAAAAAAAATCCACTTTTCGCGATAGACCGTTAGATTATACTCTTTCGTTTTCTTTGCCAAGGTTGAACTTGGCCTCCAGACTGGCGTATACGCGGCGATCAAATGCCAAGCCTCCATATTGAGCGATTCTTTTTTATCACAAAAGCGGCGCCTGCCGTGCAATGCGCGTGTCATTCGTCGTAGTGAGACGGCATTTAACACCGGAACCGGTATCTCATAGGAGCTAGCAGCTAATTCCTCTAGCTAGCTCGTTACGACTGAGTGCATTGTTAAGACACGCATTGTTTCATAGATTAACTACTCCAACTGCAGTGATACCAACAACAACAACAACACCAACAGCAGCAGCAGCAGTGCAGAAAAACGTCGCATTCAATATCCACATCACTCCAAATTGGGTCAGTGAGTAATGTGAACATAGATGGATACATAGATATTAATAGTCTGAAGATCATAAATGTCTATCTCCACATTGCACAGCATCCACTTCAATTACACAGACGAATAATAATTGACGCGTAGCGCATAAATGTGAGCGATATTCCAACTCAAATGTTCACAACTAAAATCGTAGAGTGTTGACGGTAACGGCAGGAGCTGTTGTAATTAATTGTAATGTATGCGCATATGGTTGCGGTCGCCCAGTAATCCCAAGTATTTATAAAATATGAGCTTCACCTCAAGAGCTTTCTAGCGTGAATATTAAACGCCAGCGGAACTTTCTTTTAAACACGCTCGGATTTTGTACTCGCAAATTTTGAGTCAACTTTCAAAATATTTCCGTTCAGTTCTTATCTGCCTCTCCAGTCTAGAGGTGGGTTACAGGGCGGGATCTCACAATGAATAACACTGCGTAACAAAAATTAAAAAAAAAACCTGCGGTCATGATTTTGTTAATAGTTTTTTATTAACATTAGTAGCAGGCTTACGAACTGTGTTTTTACTTTTTTTGGATTGGCTCTAGTTCTTGAGATAATCGAAACTTAAGAAATGAATGAAAAAAATTATATGGCCCAGTTCCAGTTGTATTAATTTAATTATTCCTCAATAAGTTTTGTTATATAAATTATTAAAACAAGTGGGTATACTAAATACCCCTGTTTTATATGTTTATGGGACAGTCGTGGAAGAAATGAACATTGGATTAGAAAGGACTGGCCGGTGATATAAAATATGGAGGTAGGAACAGCAAATGTGGTTCATGACCAACTGATAAGCCGAGAAAAAGTCATTCTTCCACCACTTCACATCAAGCTTGGGCTAATGAAACAGTTCAACAAAGCCCTTGATAAGACAGGTGACTGTTTTTTAATATGTGTGCAAAAAATTTCCAGTCCTTAATATGGAAAAATTAAAAGCAGGAGTCTTCGATGGTCCTCAAATTCGTACCCTTCTAAAAGACACTGAATTCTTAAACCATATGTCACAAATTGAATCTGAAGCCTGGCTAAGCTTTGTTAATGTAGTCAAAAATTTTTTGGGAAATAATAAATCACCAGACTATACAAAACTAGTTGCTGATATGCTTCTCAATTTTCGCAAACAAGGAGCTAAAATGAGCATTAAATTACATTATTTGCATAGTCATTTGGACAAACTCCCGGACAACCTAGGCGATTACAGTGAGGAACAAGGCGAACGGTTCCACCAGGATATAAAAATAATGGAAGAAAGATACCAAGGTCGATGGGACGACCACATGATGGCAGACTAATGCTGGAACTTAATACGGGATTGTCCTGAGCAACGACATCATAGGAGGTCCTACAGAAAAAGTTTTTTGTAATTTTTTTAAAATTAATTAATGAAAAGAATATCTTTTTTTTTTATTTTTGTATTATTTTAATAGAGGCGCGCAATAAAAATATAACTTAAATCCATATTGGCATTTTTAATTAGGTTTTTCGTGAAATATTTAAAAGTCTTTATCTGAAAAACTAGAGCCAATTCGACAAAGCTGATATTATTTTCGTAATCAGCGCCCCCAAATTACCCTATATCGACTTAAAAATCTCCGACCGCAAAATTTTGTTCGGGCAAATAAGGATGGTTGTCCATATTTCAACTCAAAAACTCATGCGGAAAGAGAAATGCTACGGGATTTTTATTTTTTGAGTTTTATTTAAAAAAAAAACCGAGTTTAGTCCTTGTTCCTTTTTAGTCCTTTTTATTTATTGCTTAGAAAATAAAACTTAACTTGTAGGATTTTTTTCACGCAAATTATGTTTTATTTTCTGTGCAAAAAAATAAAAGTCAACAAATAACGATTAAAAACTATTTTTTTTACTAAAAGTTCTAACCGTTACGGTCCGTGGTCAAACGACCTTGACTTGCTGGAAGTGGGCAAACGACCTCAAGCGTTAAGAGAACCTGGTTTTAAGGAATTCAAACTGAATGGAAATCCAGTGAAGACCATGACAATTTTCTGCACTGTAAGACGAGGTTCAATATCCGGGTGTTATCTTGGATAGGATAACACCAAGATGAAAACTTTTCAATGTAATTTAGAAAATGATCCGTATAATGAAATTATTTTCAATAAAATCTGACAACTGTAAACCTATTATGAAAACCTCTTCAATTTAATAATTTTTTTTTTTTTAATTTTTAATGACATTAGCAGCTCTTTTTCTTTTTTAAACTACCTCTTGCATGCCGACGACTTGAAAATGTTCTCTGCTATAAAAATCACAGATAATGTTCTTAGGCTACAATCGGATATTAATGCCTTCCTTCGTTGGTACCGTAGTTCCGGTATCTCTTTAAATATCAATAAATGCTTTCCAGTCACTTTTGTTACTTTAGTCAGTCTTCTTACTATATTGAAAATAGTCTACTTCAATCTGTTACGGAGATCAAAGATCTGGCCGTGACTTTCATTCACGTTTTTCATTTTTGTATCACATTAGTTTTATTATATATAATTCCTACTCTATCTTAGGTTTTGTGAGGCGAAACAGTTCCAATTTTTCAGATCCTTACACTCTAAAATTACTATTCACTGCTTTCGTTCGTTCTAGCTTGGAATATGCAGCTTTTATCAGAAGGCCTTATTACCAATTTGCAGTTGATAGAATTGAACGAGTGCAAAAGGGTTTCTTAAATTTGCTCTTAGGTCTTTGCAATTTTCCAATCCAGTTACTTCGTACAAGTCGCGTTTGCTTCTAATCAATTTAAAGTCTCTAGAGAGTAGGAGGTTGATACTCTCTCTGACTTTTGTATATTCTTTAATTAAGGGAAATCTTGAATGCAGACATGCTGTAATGCGATTCGTTTGAATGCATCAAGAAGTTAGAGACATGGTCAATCTACAATTCTGAACGGCTGTCCTGATAATTTCAAGCAATCTTATTACTTCACTTCTGTTATCGCACAAGTAAATCATAGTACGAGGCCTACTTTTTATGCCTTTCCCAACACTACGTTTGATGAGCTATAAGTCGGTATTTTCCCATTCCTCAATGCCATTTTCAATATTATTTTATTATCTTTTCATATTTAGGTGCTAAATATAAAAGGCAACCCTCGTACTATGCACAGCTGTCTCTAAATTATACGATAGATTGGGAAGTGGGATATGATTGGTTGGTTGGTAAAAGGGTTGCCCAGGAACCTACGATGTAATAAGCGCCTGAAGCGCCATTTTGATATGCTAATTCTTCTGAAATCTGGTTTTTTCAAGAAGATGGTATACAATATTGTGCTGAGTGATGTGAAGTTCGGGAGAGTAACTTGGTTGTGACATAACAACTGGTGGAAAGAACTTAGAGGAAACAAGTTTGTTATACATATTGGACAAAATACAAACGATTGAGAGAATATACGCACACCCGGTTTTTGTAAACAAAATCTGTTGTTACGTAGCTGATTCTGTCGATATTTTCAAGAGAAGGTTTTCTGTGCCACAATCTGCGCCATCTTCTATATTCTTTTCATCATAGGGTTTCTTGCTGTCACGATTCCCAACCATCAAACGATTTGATGTCCAAGTCTTGCACCACGAAGACTCCTCGTATCTACCGTAGCTGCCAGGATTGGCACTCACAGTGATTGTGAAGAATTGTTTTTCTACTCTCCTTGACATCTGTTGGATGTTCACGGCAAGTCTAGCTTTTTTGACTTGTCATAGGGGAACCCTGATTTTTTTGCAATTTTGCAAGTTGTTAATCTGCTCCATCTTCTTTTTTTCATTCGTGGGAACTGCTAGTGTAGTTTTTTATTGATTACTCTTAGCTTCACTAAGACAGAATCCAGCCCTTGCCCGTTCGTCAGCTCTCTCGCTACTGTAAATCCCCCAATAGCCCGACACCCACAATTAGATAAGTAACCAGGCCTAACACCCAATTACGCTCCTTCACTGTATGGGAATTTTTGATAGGTGATGATAATGTCCAGAGCGGTGATGTAATATTTAGTTGAAAATATGCATATTTTTGGTATATTTTCGGTATTTTCTTTCAAGAGCTAACAGAGCCTCTCCATGCCTAGTCCCTCTGCTGGAAAGATTTACTAACCGAGTTAGGTAGCCGGAATTTGAGAGAAAGACGCCCAGCTTCTCTGAGAACAATAGCCTCGGACAAAACATAGAGTATATTTTTAAAATGAGGACACCCAATTTTTCATAGAAAATCTTTAGAAAAAAACGGTTATTTAAGAAAAATTCAGTTAAATTTATCATACGCTTTACACTCAAAATAAACTTCGCTTAAGTAGTTGGCTAGTGGGATAAATAGTCGTGAAGACGATAAATAAACCGTTCAGATTTATTTTAACATCAAAAAGTATTCTTAAATTTATTTACAACATTTTTGATAAAAATCTTTGGGGTTTGAAGCTTAGTATTTTGTTTCAGTTTAGGAAGAATATTATTTTAAAGAACCTCCAATGAGAACTAAGCAGCTTTTCAACTTCGATCGTACTCTTTTAAGAACTTTTCTACAGAAAGTATCGAGTACCCATAAATATCGAATTAAAAAGACTCGATAACCAAAATATCGATACTAAATTAATAAGTACCAATTAGGCTTACCATGTGGAATTGGAAGGTTACAAGTGGAAAGAATTTAACCCTTTACGACCCATCATGTCCCCAAAATGGCACTTGAAACCTAAGAAAAGTTGACAGTGCAGGACACACCACACCTAAAATTTTAAAGGGATTAGCTTACAGCGTTACCTTGATATGAACCCTGCATATTTAAAACCATATTGGGATTTAATTATCGGATTCCTAAAAATATTGTTTTTAAAGTATCGAGTAAAAAGTATGGGTATCAAATGTCAAAAATATCGATGTGCTAATGTGTCGTATCGAAATTCTTATCTGTAAACACGAGTGACTTCGCATTTTGTCAATATTTGTTAAAAATAAAAGAAAAACTTAGAATGAAAGTGCAAACAACTTTTTATGATTTAATGTATGGAGAACGCATTTGTAATTTTCCTGATAACAGCTCCACAAGTCGTGAACCAGCTAGATTTATTTATTTATTCGATTAAAACAAACAACAAAGGCCTATATTCGTTTGGTTTTGTTGTGCATTAAAATTAAATAAAATCAAAAAACTATATTTGCCTTATCGTTAAAAGAAGTTTTTTTCTTCAGAGATATTGGGTGTTGAATGAAACTTTCGTATGTATTATTTCATATTTCCCCAACTTTGGCTTAATGCTCACTGCAGTCATCCTCATGTTTTGTTAAATCTGTTTGGATAATTTTTCAAATTTGCATAAAGATGAGAAGAATTCGCCATATTTTGATCATTATCGTTATCGCTGCTATACTGATGCGTTTTTGAATAAAACTTAATGAAACCAATCAAGAAATTTCTTCCAATTTCACCACACCCCTAAACAATTGGAGCAAGTCAGTTCAAAGGACGTAAATTACAAAGAACTTGCACGGCGTTTTGTTCCCTGTGACAAGGATTTTAGTCAAATTCCACCACACCAAAACTCCAATTAGATCAAATCAGATTCTAATATCAATCAGCAGATATCAAATTACTTCTTGTATGGTTTAATTGGACGAAATTTTTTGTTAAAGGAACGGTGAAAGTGATGCAACTTCTTTGTAGTGTACGTTCTTTGGTCAAGACTTCAGCTGTGGGAACTACTTCTGGGTGTTTGGAAATCAGACGCGATGTCTTATTTCGAAAACTGGGCGTTAAAACAAAATGGATTAAAATTTACTTGGCCAATATCAAACACTGTGCTAGCAATTTATTCAAAGTAACAATATACTCATGTACACATTTACGAGTATATTAAAATATATTAACCATACGATGTAAACGATAATCACCAGTGATAGACTCTCAAAAACCAACAGCAACGCTTGTCAGCTTTGTTGAACTTGTATGTTGGAAATCTGCAATGCCGCCGCATGCATTCGACTCAAGTAACAATAGACCAATAGCAAATAATAAAAATAAAAACAGTTTTTACTCGTACTAATTGACTAACTGACTTGACTGACTAACTGAACCAGCAACAGCAATGACACAAGCCGTATTGTTAAAACGGACACAAATTTACACACACACACAAATAAATGGCACCATTAGCAAACTCCATAGCCGCAAGGAAATGAAAGTAAAATTAATATAACCTGATATGAAACGTAGGTATGTAAATATCTATGCCAGCAATGAAAAAACAGACGCATTGAAATAAAAAAGAAAAAAACAAATAAAAGCACAAACGACTTACACATTTATTGGTATGTATGTACATACATGCATATATATATATATATATATGTATATGCATGTGTGTGTGCATGTAAACGCAATGTTAAGAGTAGATGCAAACTTTTTTCTTCTAAAATCTTTTAACATAAATTGTAGCAATAATGGAACTGTGGAAGCCGCAAATCTCTTTAAAATATCAGATATGTATTTAGTATTGTTGTTTTATTATTTCCTATTGTTTTTGCTTTCTTATTGGTACAAACCCTGCACATTGAGTTTTGCAATCACTGATGTATCGGAATCGATGCTGCGCCAAGAGTCATTCTCACTTAGCCACAAAACATAAAAACCATCCATCGCTGACGGATCGATTTACTACGCCAGCGCAGGCGCAGGCGCCTGTGACTGAATTGCAATCACTGTCATTGTCATAAAAACACAAATGCATAAATACATACACACGGCAGGCCTCACATATGGCAATCGATACAATTTGGCTTGCCATAGACCGCATAACAATGCGCTAATAACATTAATTACTTTAAGTGCGAAATGCGAGTATATCGTATGACCGTTGCAGTAGATGGAAAAAAGTCAGCATGCAATTTTTGTTATGTTTTCTTTTTTGTATTTATTTACTATTTTAATTGATACACTCTCGATTGATTGCAAACTAAATCGATATTCGCGAAAGTTTTTGGCTTCTCTAAATTATATCAATTTCCTTGACGATAATGGCTTCACAGCGGAAAATTCCTTATTAAATTGTTAGATAATTAACAAAAAAAAAAAAAAACATAGAGCAAAAGTGGATGTTATTAAAATATACCAAATCTCACTTTTACCATAAATAGATGTGCTGTGAGGAAAATGTAGCGGTAAAGGCAATCCATCTGTTCGTGAGATTTTGAATTTAATATTTTGCTGCTACTTTGTAATATTATTGCATATATTTGAAGTACGTATGCCAATCGGTTTTTCGAAGCTTTTAATTTTTTCCAAGTTATTGATCGAACTTTGTTTTAGAAACTTGCATAAATTTTTATACACATAAAAAAGGCGTGTGTACCACTACAACGAGGTAGAAAGTTAAATATGGGAGTTGTAGTGGTACTCCTGGTTTGTAGTATAGTAGCATTAGTAAAATTAGTAGTAATAATTAATTGTATCATTAATAGTAGCATTAGTAAAAATTGAAGCAGAAATTAATAAAAATCGTAGTAGTAATTAGTATAAATTAATTAAACCACTAATTACTAGTAGTTGGAGTAGTAAAAGTAGAAGTAGTAATTAGTACTAGAATTTGTAAAAATAAGAGTATCATAAGCAAAAGGTAGTAGTAATAAGTAATAGCATTAGTTAAAGTGGTAGTAGAAATTAGTTAAAATAGTAGTAGTAATTAGTAGTAGGAGTAAAAAAAATAGTAGTAGGCATTAGTAAAAATAGTAGTAGTAATTAGTAGTAAAATTAATAAAAGGAGTAGCAGTAATAAAAAGTAGCATTAGCAAAAATGGCAGTTTAAATTAGTTGAAATAGTAGTAGTAGTAATTAGTAGTAGAATTAGTAAAAAGAGTGATAGTAGTTAGTAGTAGCGTTAGTAAAAATGACAGTATAAATTAACTGAAATAGTAGTAGTAAGTAGTAGAGGAGTAGTAAAAATTGTAGTAGAAATTAGTTAAAACACTGGTAGTAATTAGTAGTAGTAGTAGAAATAAGTAAAACTAGTACTAGTAATTAGTAGTAGAAATTAGTAAAAGTAGTAGCAGTAGCTAGTAGTAGCATTAGTTAAAAGAGTAGTAGTGATTAGTAGTTGCATTAGTAAAAATGGTAGTATAAATTAGTTAAAATAGTAGTAGTAATTAGTAGAGGAGTAGAAAGAATAGTAGTAGAAATTATTGCAAATAGTAGTTGTAATTAGTTGTAGCTACTAGATATGCCCACCCACATAGATTACAGCTAATTAGACCCGTAATTGATACAGTTAACAAAGCTTTAAAAAGCAAAATTTTTCTAACAGACCCACAAAATATGGATTTAAGTTTTTTTGTTTTTTTGTGATACTACAAGTATGAATTATATACCGGATTATCAGCAAAGCCTGGCCTAGGAGAATAGGATCTTAAATTTTCTGCAAATATAGTCGTTAAATCAATGTGCGAAGCGCCACGTTATATCAATTATTATGCCACTCCACCGCTCTAGTATACATGAGGACACAGGGTATCCTCTCCGTTGGAACTATTCGAATTAAAAACTGTAAGCTTCCTGAGGAAAAGGTTAGTTACTATTACAACTACTACTAATTACTCATACTACATACTACATACTACTATACTACTACTACTACTATTTACCAATGACACTACTAATTACAACTACAATTTCGACAAATGTTACTACTAATTACTATTACAATTTTTTACTAATTTCTACTATTAATTACTACTACAGTTTTTGTCAATTACAACTACGATTTTTACAAATATTACCACTAATTACTAGCGCTACGTAATGTATAATAGGGATGGTAGTCCCGGGTGCCCAGTATTTTTCAAGTACCGAAAATTCAGAGATTACTGGCCTTCAATCGCGGAATTTTCAAGATTATAAATCAGATTGTTTTAGAAATGTTTCGGGTGTGTTTTGTAGCCCATTCAATTGTAATATAATACCTAAGGGGAAAACTCGAAGTTGCTACAAATTACATTTTTATACAAAAACGTAGGTAATACGAATAACCAAATTTGTATGCAAAAGAAAGGAAATTTTGTCCAATTATTCTACGTTTTGAACAAAGTTTTAAATTTTGGATTTTATGGTTTTTGTTGAATAAGGGAGTATAAATTTGTAATAACAATACTCAATATGATTTAAAATGAGATACTGTGGGAAAATTATCGAAATTAAAATTTTTCGGGGGCCTCAAATTTGTTAGCAAATGGAAATATTTTGACAGATTTTGTTTTTTTTTTTTAATGTCATATTTACTTACATATGTATGTAAGATTCTGTTGAAAAATTTAAAAACTTGATCTCGCCAGTTACCATGAGAAAAAAAAAGCGACTGCCAGGCTTTGTTAAATTCGGATGAAATATGCGGTTCCAAACTAGTCACAAAAGTATACATAAATATTTGACTTAAGTACTAGCCTGAGCATCCATTTTCCAGGTCAAGATATACTGATATAATACATATTTACATACAAATATGCATATATGTACATATGCACATCTGGATGAATGAATACCTTTTAAAGCTAATTTGAAAATGGTTTTATGATAACATATCCGACGTATCCAAGCAGTTGTGCAAAGATTGAAGGAAGCGAGGATTTGGTGAAGGAATCATCACAACGCAGACGTCATAAAGTTAAAACATACTACATACATACATACTTTTGTAACATATGTACATCAAATGCATTTAATTAATTAATCGGTTATTCCTAGTCTGCAAGATGTAGAGGCTCTACTTACTGAGTGTACATAAATATTTTTTTCAGATGGCTTGGCGATTATATTTATTAGTGCTGCAAGTGAGTATTTATTAAGACGACTAGCTGTATTTGCGCTGTCCGCCAGTGACGACTGACAGATATAGCAAGCCCATGGATGAACTCAGCGATTGTGGTGTAGCGGCATCCGTGGATGGTTCCATAATTAAATTCACTTTCCTTTGTGAATATGTCTTGCTACATACAGTCACATAAATACATACATACGTATTGTGGCAAAATTATTGTATACAACCACTGTCTAAGGAGAAAATATTGCGCTTGAAAATTATATGGAGGTGCTTCTTAATTTATTTTAAATTTACTTCTAGGAATTTATTACTGATAGCATGTTTGATGAAAGTAATTTTAACTATTGGAATACATAAAAAAACAAAGCTATATTACATATGAACAACATAATTTTCACACTTACATACTACTTCTATTCCAAGAAAAATACCTCCTGATACGACTAAATTCTGCAGCGCTAAGAATTTCCGACGCGTGTTCACTTTATCTTAATTTATGATCCATTCTTAATTTATCGGCAAATTAAAATAAAAATACGTAATTTAGCCGAGCAAAAATTGTCAATAAATTAAGAATAAATGAGATACTTTATCATACATAAATAAAGAACCAAAACAAGAACAACACAGAGCCAGTTCTAAGTTGTAACTTTTAATAACACAGCTCCACAAACAAAAAAAATAGCTTATTTTGAGCAGAACATGGTCTGCTACACTACTACATGTTTTTGGGGTCGCTGAATTCAAATCTGAAATCAAAAACTTTATTCTTTTGAGCCGTTGTTTTGAGGTTATGGAATAACTTGACGTGATGGCGCCAAACTGACCTCAAATTTGTACTCACCAACTCAAAAAACTTATAATAAACATGGTCTGCTCAAAAGAAGCCTTTTCTTTTTGTTGTGAAGTTAAGGCGAGTCCATACAAGGTGGTGTTATGTATAAGTACAACGACAAAATACATATAGGTGAATAATAAAAAATCAAATCGGCTGCTACAAGGCGAAATCATATAAGGTGAAGTTGAAATGCCAGATGATTGAATTCGCTGGTGAACGTTAAGTCAAAATGGTGTTTTTGTTGTAAATCATACTGTCACTGTGCGTATATTTTGTTACAAGGTGTATCCATAGAAGGTGAAAGCAAGACAAACAAAGCGAATCCGCTGTGTATTTTGTTTGTGTAATTTTGCGTGTGATATGTACAAAACAACCTAGCGAATTCGGAGAGAAAAACAAGCATTCAGCTCATGGGATGCTATCACCTTGTATGAATTCGCCTTGTTTTGTTAGTGTAATTTTTTCTTTTTGCACTTATAACACCACCTGACAAGGCGAATTCATACAAGGTGATAGCATCCCAAGGCGAATTCATACAAGGTGATAGCATCCCATGAGCTGAATGCTTGTTCTTCTTTCCAAACTCGCTGAGTCGTTTTGTTTACACAAACAAAATAGATGAGCAATACTGGGCGAATTCAGTTTTTGACATTTCACTCGCAAAATTAGACTAACAAAATACGTGAGCAAACTGAGCGAATTCAGATTTCGACATTTCATACGCAAAATTACACAAACAAAATACACAGCGGATTCGCTTTATTTATCTTGCTATCACCTTCTATAGATGCATCTTGATAGCATCCCATGAGCTGAATGCTTGTTCTTCCTTCCAAACTCTCCAGGTTGTTTTGTTTACACAAACAAAATACATTAGCAAACTGGGCGAATTCGGTTTTCGACATCTCACACGCAAAATTACACAAACAAAATACAAAGCAGATTCGCCTTATTTATCTTGCTATCACCTTCTATAGATCCATCTTGACCACCTGATATGAATTCGCCTTGTACGAAGTCATCCATCAACGAAATGTCAATGTGTTGTTTTGAACTTTTGGATGATATATAAAAATACATCAAATGCATATGCAATGCAAAACACTACTTCTATTTTAGCAATTATTTTGTTTGGAGTAATTCTGAGACAAAATCTGAATACAAAGAACGAAAAAGTCCACAGAAAATGAAAAGCAAATATGCCTCCTTGAAATAAGCAACAATTTTTTATATACTCCTTAAAAACGTTAACAATGCAAATTAATAGAGGTATTATATAATTAACATTTACTCATGCATATAAATATACATACATACATATGTTAATTCTCAAAGACTATAAAATTCAATGTTCTTTGACGTTACTTTGGTTTTTCTCGTTGATTAACAGGATAGCGCCTACTCTTTCGACCAAATGCGTAAATGATTGAATGAAAAGAGAAGGAGCTACCCTGTTGATCAACTAGAAAACTAAAAGCAACGTGTTATCCCGTCTTATAGTTTTATGTTATTGGACATTTCCCATCAAAAAAAGTACAATTTTACCAACAGAATTATATAATTTATTATTTTTAATATATTTCCGCCAATCGATTTGTAAATGTATCAACATTTATAGTTTTTTCACAAACAAAAATATTTTTGTTTAATATTTAAAAAAAAAAAGCACTTGAGTTGATAAAACAGTGTAAGATATACTTTGAAATGTAGATAAAATAAAAAGTATCAGAAAATACCTTTCCAATGATCTTATGAGTCTTCAAGTTTTTCATAAATAAATCTTTCTTTAAGGGTCTAAATCAGCAGCAAAAATTTCATTATTAGATTCCTTTGATTGTTTTTGAAATCTTTGTATGCAGAACCTTTAACGGTAAACTCTTTTATGATCTAAGATTATTGTTTTTAAGATTTTTAACATTTTTTTTATTTATAAAAAATTTCAGAAATGGCACTTAGTTTCAAATCAGTTCAGCTCAACTGAGTGTTAATATTATTGCGAAATATTTAGGTTGATTTCTTAAAATATAATGAACTGTAGAGACTCAGATTGAAAAACAGTACCGAGTGATGCCCCAAATGTAGATATTCAAAAAAATTAAATAAACAAATAAGTATGCCACCCTACTGTGTTTAACAAATGTTTAATGTAAAAAATGTTTGAAATCGGTTCAGTTATTTGAGTGTTAAATAGAACATAGTTTTGTTTTTAAGAAAAAAGTTCTAAATTATTTGTATTTGGAATTATTTGATATATTGACGTGGTAATCAAAATGCTAGAAGCAGCATGCCAGCGCTTGACATTCCAAGCGGTGTTGGCCAGATGCAACCCTGGTTGTACAGTACGAACAAAGATTTCATTGCGCTCACGGAATCAAAAAGCAGTGTTCGCCCCTTTTTTGTTTTAAGTGCTAGACTCACAAACAGCATTACTGTCTTTCATTACAATATCTTTCAAGACAATTCGTGCCATGACAAAGAATATAAAAATAATTTTGACATATTGGAATATGCTACCCATACGAAATTTTAAAATATGAACAAGTTAACATTTTGCGTAATACTCTGTCGCCAAAAATTTTAGCAAAGAATTTTGTCAGTCAGATATATATAAACCCATTTTAAACACGTCGTTTCCAACGGGATATAAGTCGTTGATGAATTTACCTATTTAGGATTAATGTTACCGTGAGGAAAAACGGAACGAAAAAGTTTCAATCGTCGACCTACCACATAAGAACAATAAAAATCAGCACCGGCCATAAAGTACAACACTGTTTTCCCCATTTTCTCATGTTTGACATTCGCAAATGTAAGGAGCTCAAAACCAAAAAAAAAAGAAATGTATTGTAGAAAAGTTAAATCTGACACGGATTCATAGGTCATCTTTGACAAATTTTTATGGAAGTTGATAAATTTTTACGAACAAAGTGATTAAAACGTCGATTTAATTTTCAGTGCAATAGCAAAAGGTGTGTTTTAAATCAAAATTATTTGTTGTAAACTATCATTTGAAAACAAATGTCTCTGCAGCGAGCAATAGTTTCAGATTTTCCAGAAGCAAGCAAGAAAATGTTTAGCCCTTCAAAGTCCTGTGAAATTCCAAATCTACATACATATGTATATTTTCATTATTTGTGCTAAGTTAATATTTTCTTCTGTTATAGAAAAAAGAAGATGGCGCAAGGTTTAACCTCGCTACAGGGCGGTTCCAACAAGGTATTCATTCAACGCGATTACAGCGAAGGCACCTCGGTCAAATTCCACACACGACTACCCAGCGAGCTGGAAGGTCTGGTGAGTAATCTGTCTGCGACCTTGCTACTAAAATGCAAAGAAAAATTCATTTTCATGTTATACTTAACATATATACATATGTACATATATATTACGCTATTGTGCAGGTTGAGCGGCAAGTGTTTGAGTCGACTATCAATAGGCTAAATGAATTCTTTGCGGAGGCGGAAAAAGGCTCTTGCAGTACTTACTGTGAGGGATGTATTGGCTGTATAACGGCTTATCTAGTGTACATGTGTTCGGAGACGCACTATGAAAAGGTAAGTGCATGGAGTTTATTAATTTTTTTATGTTTTGTTATTTTTTTTTTGGAATCAAAAAGCGATTTGAACATAACTAAATATTTTCAAGCAGACACTACGAAAAATTTCCAAATTTATTGCTTCCCAAAACGAGCGCATTTACAATCCGAAAGGACTGCAGGTGATCGATCCAACGTATCGAGGTTTGCGCGTTATAGAAATATCTGTGTTAGATCGTCCAGGACGGACGTGACTTCCGCTTTCCCATTCGACCGAAGAGTTTTTCATGTGAAAATATCGGTGAGCTTCATTTGCAACAAACAAAAATAACACCACAAAAGGCGTTACACAAAACGGGCTCCGATTATTCACATGGTTTATTATGTTTTAGCATTTTACTAAGTTGTAATAGATTTTTAGGAAAAAAAAACATATTAATTTAATACCTTTTAGTTATATAATTTTTTTATAATATATTAACTACAACACTTAAAATAGTTCAATATTTAGAGTTAACTGTAAATGTGAAGCAACAGCCATTGCCCACGGTTAGAAAAGTCTTATGAATTGAAAAATTTAGACGTTTAAAGTTAATTCCCTAAACTAATATTTATGAACACTATAAGCGTAGTTCTAAATTTATATATATATATATATGTATATATCGATTGAATTAAGCAACTATTGCATTTTTAGCCCCGTTTCACACATTATTTATACTGAATTTGTAAACCCAAAACTCAAAGGGTCAAATAAACCTGGCGTAAACAAAGGAGGAAAACCTGGAATGTATATGAAAAAAAAAAATTGATAATTAAAAAATATAAGCTACAATCAAGGCGCATACATTTAGCCTTGGCTACAATAATGATGCAACTTTTTGTAGTTGTAAATTAAATTTCATGAGCTGACTATAGTGTTTCATAAAAATCAGTTGGTGTCATACAAACTGTTTAGTGTAATGAACAAGCAAACAAACATTCAAACGTTATATTATGTGTAAGTCACTGTTTGAAATTAAACAAAATAATGAAAAAAAACTTAATCTATAAGAGTTAGTAGTTAAAAGTATGTAATGCGTTTACTACTTAAACAGATGAAATAAATTAATGAAAATGCTAATAAAAAATGGAAAAACAATTACAGATATTGGTTGGTATTAAATATGAACAAAACTTTGAATTGCATTGAAGAAGCTAAGCAAACATTTTCACTTCACCTAAAAAAGAAATTTTCATAATCCCCACAAGATGCTTGGCGCCACCCTCAAACGTTTTCAATTTCACGCATTCTCACCATTTACAAATAAAACACCAACCAACATTCATACATACATATATTCATCTAGTGTTTTTAATTTAATTCGAAATTTTCATTTTACAATTTTTGTGCTTTCAGTTTGCTTTGGAAAACGAGAAAAATACAACTCGGAGCATGCTAGTAAATGGAGATGACTCTAATTTAGCCATTTTAGTATTCATAATACATATTCGGGTGATGCACAATGTGTCATAAGTCATAAAGTCATAAAATTCTAAAAATTCAAAATTGCTTAGTTTTTATTCAAACAATTTTTTTTTTTACCACCTTATTTTCATTATTATATGAATGTGCATGTCATTTGCACCAAATCCTCAAAGTAAACTCGACTTTAAAGTTGATTACGATTTTTTTCTAAAGAGCTATCCTTGGTAACTAATAAAAATAATGAAAAATATATTGAAGTCTTTCTAAAAATTTTTGTCTATGAGTTCCAGAGTATGCCTGCAAAAAAAAATGTATAGATTAATATTTAGTACATAAAAAGTAATACTACAAATTACCTTTTCTAACAGTATTTCAGAAAAGGTCAAATGTATTTCAGTAAAGGGCAAATGTATTTTAGAAAAACACAAATTAATTTCAGAAAAGGTCAAATGTATTTCAGAAAACACCAATTGACTTTCAGAAAAGTACAAATGTATTTCAGAAAAACACAATTGTGTTTCCGGAAAGCACAAAAGTAAGATAAATATTTTTGGAAAATTCTGGGCTATGCAAATTTTGCATATTTCCGGTTTATGATAGAACATAACGCTCAAAAATATACATTTAAAAGTGCAATTTGAGTTGCACAAAGATTTTTGCAAGCCTACCCTGGCAAATTATTTAGATGATCGGCTTTGTGCAGTTAAAAACGTTCATCATATGCCTCCGAACATGAATTCCGCAAAAAATAAAAACGAAAACTGAGAGGTAACAGGGTTGCGCAGATAAATACAAACAAGTAGTGCATTTTGATGAAACCAATTTTAATTTGTTGTATTGTCGGGCAAAAGGTCATGTCCAGTCTAGCACACGAGCAGTTTTAACGGTGCCACCGTCAAGGCGACTGAACGTGAATTTGATCGGGACCATCAGTACATCAGATGTACTACGTATGTACATATAGAAACGCGGCGATGGTCATTTGTGTTTTTTTTTAAATATATTTGTATCTTTCTGAAATTCATTTGGCTTTTTTTGAAATACTACTAGGTGTAGATTGCAACAAACAATTTGTGCCCGCTTGAAAAAGCAGTACTTTGTGCATGCTTGACGACTGTGGTGGTTGCACAATCGGCTGCATTGACTATTTTCTCCTTTCGATTGTGCAGTGAAAACTCTTCCAGCATTTTCGATTTTTAATAACTCGAAACCAAGAAATTCAGATAATATTTAATTGAATAATAATGGATAAAACAAAAACAGATAGTAATCAGTTTACAATCAGTTGTTGTTGTTGTAGGGGCTAGTCACGCCCTGTGAAGAACGTATTCACCCATGGTCGTTGTCGTCAAACTCATCTAGAGGGAGAGGGGGGTTAGATGAGCGGGTTTGAGAGGGCATGCGAATAGGTGATTGGTATCGTGCGGAGAAACTCCACATGCCGGATCTGTGTTGGGTGTGTTAGGGTTGATTCTGGATAGGTTGGAATAAAGTCTACTACAATATCCAGATCTTAATTGAGCCAGAGTAGTGTCTTCCATTTCGATTTATCGCAAATGTAGAACATTTGACGAAAGCAAGGGGCTCCACAAAAACATGCATGTCGTTCCCACTACAGTCGGTTCTACGATACCGGAACGACCCGGATTTATTACCGGCCAAGGACTGTCACTTCAGCAGCTTTCCCCAACATTTTATGGGGAATGTTTTATACTGTTACAACAACAACAACTGTACTATTACTGTTTTTCGCTAAACGATTTTTAATGCAAGCAGTTGACTTTTTCTTGATTTTTACTAATCATGTTTTAATTGAAATGTTGATTTGGCTTATGTTCGGAAATGCTTAATAACTTTTCGCAGCGCGATCGCAATGATAACGCAGTCCTACCAGCTGTCTGCGCCGGCGCAACGACAGTTCACATTAATGAAGCAGGGTTGCACAGAAAAACAACGTATCAAATAAAACACAACAATATATGTATGTATGTAAATGCATAGTTTCATAGTAAAACCGCATATCAGAGCAATTGTTGTATAAATGAAGGAGTTTTAAAACATAACCTCGTATCTGAACAATATGCTGTACCTTTTGTGATGGTTTTCATCATGACAAGTGAAAATAATGCCAAATTATATATTCTTAGCTGATTTAGGGTAGGAGCCGAAATGCAAAACATCGTATCTGAACAAGCGGTTATATATGTATGTAGGAGCTACATATGTATGTGTTGAAGTGGCCCAATCTTGTCGGCGTCAGCAAATGATTAATACGATTTAAAAATACATTCTGCCAGATTATTCTAAAACGATGGAACTCGTTTGCATTGAAATAGACCGACGTATAAACGGACTTGGATAAATGGACTCAGCTCGTCATTTTAATAATTTGGTACATGTATGTACTTTTGTATGTGCTTATCTTTTTCTTATAGTTACACCGCTCGGACCGTTTAATCTACATACATACATCAAAGGTTTAAAAAGTAGAACGGTGTAGAAAGGCTCTGTACATATTTATACTCCAGGAACATCTGTCAGAATTTTAGGAAATACCTACATAACTTTTAACTGGGGATAAGGAAATCAAAAAGTTTTATATGTACATATTGGAATATAAGTTCGTACATTTATTTTATTCCAAACGAAAATGTAACCACTGATTTTAATTGTGTAGCTCTAAATAAATACAATTTTTTTTTAAACTTAAACTTTATAAATATATAGTTTCCTTGGTAATATAAATAAGATAATTTTCGTCAGAAGTATTGCTAACTTTTTGGCGCTTAGTTAATAAGCATTTTTCAAATTTTTATTTACTGGATATAATATAAGATATTTTAGCAATTGAAATAAAAAGATATTTTTTTTCATTAACCCCATTGAAACTGAATCTATCTATCGCGGATCATTAAATGACCTTAATGTAGCTCAAGCAAATTTATATAAGATGATAGCAGCCCATAAGCCGAATGCTTGTTATTCTTTCCCAATTCGCTCTGTTGTTTTATTTACATAAACAAAATACTTATATGAGTAGAACTGGGCGAATTCACACTTTGACATTGCACTCGCAATATTACAAAACCAAAAGACGCAATGGGATCGCCTTGGCTTTCTTGCTATTACCTATGACCACTTTAGTATTGCTTTTTGTTTACCGATTATCAAAGTCAATTGACTACTTCTATTAGAAATTATAATTATGAAAAATCGGTTCCCATGACAACAAAAGCTACTAGAAGGAAAATAAATGTAAGATAAACAAGGCGAATCCGCTGTGTATTTTGTTTGTGTAATTTTGCGTGTGAAATGTCAAAATCTGAATTCGCCTAGTATTGCTCATGTATTTTGTTAGTGTAATCTTGCGAGTGAAATGTCAAAAACCGAATTCGCCCAGTTTGCCCATGTATTTTGTTTGTGTAAACAAAACAACCCAGCGAGTTTGGAAAGAAGAACAAGCATTCAGCTCATGGGATGCTATCACCATGTATGAATTCGCCTTGACAAAATACATGTAAGTTTTGTGAATGAATTCGCCTTGACGTCACACCCATGTGTTTTCAAATTATTTCTCGTGTTATAGAAATTTTAATTTTTTTTCCAATTTTATTTGCATTTGAATTCTGCAGGATGTGACAAAGTTATTTTATGTAATTATTTTTAGTTCGGAGAATTTTTAAGACGAAAAGATCAAGCAATTACTTGAATGCAAGAGATAAGTTAAGAAAATTATTTCGCTTAATTTTTATATAATTCTAATTTACTCACCACATGCATATTTCCTATTTTGCAAAAAACTTGTTTACTTTCTGTTTTGTTTCATAACCATTTTTTTTTTAAAGAAACACAATTTGTTTTTCTGTTTGGATTTTTACTCTAGAACATGTACATATGTATGTATAATTAATTTTTGTTGTACTTATATGCTGTACTTAAATTATAAATTGACATGCACATTTATTAAATTAAATTTTGAATAAAAGCATCAATTCTTTTATCAAACTTATTTCTTTTTAAAATTTATCAAACGCACATTTCACACTTTCATTTCTCATATAAAGTGCGGGGAAAAAGTATTGACACATTAATTTTTTTTGCCATATTCACAAAATTTTGATACTAAAACTTGTTCGTTAATTTTTTTTTATCAAATTATAGCTCATTACGTTGCAATACAATATTCATACAAAACTCCGCACAAAAAAAAAATTTCATCAAAATTTCAAACTTTTATTTAGAATTTTTAGAAAAAATATTGTACAGTCGAACTCCTCTATAACAAAAACCTCTCTCTAACGAATTTTTTTTTTTTTTTTGAAACACTACGATTTTCACAATTTATTCATATATTTAGACCTCTCTATAACTTAATTTTAGTATAATAAGGTGCAAATTCTATCGATGGTTTTTGATAAGTTTTTTCACCGTTTGTGTTACCTGTTTTCTTATACATACCCGAAATTTTGAAAAAAAATTAGAAGTAATGTTTGAAATTTTGATGAAATTTTTTTTAATTTGCCAAAGTTTTTGTAAATTTTGTACAAAGCTTGAAATTTTTACTTATATGACTTTTGTTATAGAATCAGCTATATGTTTATAAAAAATAATTAAATAAGTTTTAGCATGAAAAACTTTGTGAATACTATAAAAAAAATATTACTGTGCCAATACTTTTTTCCGGCACTGTGCATATAATTGTAGTTTTATTTAATTTCTTCGAAAGCAAATATTTCTAATATTCCCTTAAACATTTTAGTATTAAATTTCGCTTATTCTTTTGCACTACACTAAATTCTAATAGCTTTAAAGTGCTTTGCAATTACACTACTAACCATAAAGTTTACATTATGCTTCAAAAATATTTTTCTTAAATTGTGCAAGTACATACTTTTAGGTAATTAAAAAAAATTAATTATTTATTAGCGATTTTTGTGCATACATTTAAAATGATTTTGATTATTTTACTTATTTGCTAGCATTTGACTAATTTTTGTGTTTTTAACAGCTAATTAATTGCATAAGCTTTTTTAGTTACATACATACATACTACATATATAGTATATACATATTTGAGATTTCATAAATATCATCATTGTATGTGTGTGTTTATTGCTATAATAGTATTTGCCCTTCGCGGCGCCACACTGCAGTCAATCTAGTCAAGAGAGGGTGTAGTTCATGAATTGGTTTTTAACCAGTTCCATATTGACTGCGTCTCCGCGTAATTTGCATTTGAAATTTTTTAAGTTGCGAAGCGAAAAGTTCTACGAAATTTTCAGTTTCGACAGGGTTGGACTAGAGGGAGAGGCTGTTAGATGAATGCGATTTTGGAGACAGGTGAAGCAGTGGTTAGTGTCATGCGGGGACTCGTTACATATAGAATGTATGTCTACTATGTTGGGGTCTATCCTGGATAAATAGAAGTTTAATCTATTAAAGAATCCAGAACGTAGTTGGTTCAACGAAATAGATGGTGCCTAACTTCGATAACGATATTAATAGGGTGGGAGATAATGAAGTTATTGATAAACACCCGATGAATTTTCGTTTAAAGTATGTCCGTAGTTCGTCGAGCCCAGCGGTTGTCGTTTGTATTACTGAACCTGAACCCTATCGGCTATAATTAACTAGTTTGGAACTAGTAAGTTTCGCTGCAGGTCACTAATCTATACCTCTTTCAGAATGGGTACTCTGCGCCTATAGCGGAAAGACTTAAACTGGCATCTCACTTAATTGCGAGCATTCACATAAAGAACGTCACAAAACAGCAGACTCGATAAACTCTCAACCACTGTGAGTAAATATAAGTTCAAAATCTTAGCTCATAGATGTCAAAATGCGGCACAGCTGAGATCACCTGACGTAGCAATTGTCATCATTCTTGTGCCATTTACTGAACGAATTTCTATGTCTGACAATTAATAATGGCCATTTGTGACATTCAATAACGGCCGCCGTCATCTTTAATTTAAAAGACTTCTCACTTTTATTCATTCACAATGCTGTCTACTTGTGCCGTACGACATGACATTTAATACGCCATGTCAGTCATACAATTTTCCGTCATGACCACGCAAATGTTTGACGCCGCTTTTAACGAGCGTAGTGTAGCTTGAAAGTAAGTGAGTCGTGTCCTATGGCAAAAATGTAGGATTATTTCACCACGCCAATATCTCTCTGTAAAGAACGTTTTTCGCTTTTGCTTTAGTGAAATAAGTTAATATTATTTACCTTATTATTCTGTAGTAAAAAATCTTAGTTTACTTCACCACACTACCAACCAATTGGATCCAATCAGATTCTAATATCAATCAGTGAACGTCAATTTGTTCTCGTATGGTGAAATAAGCTAGAATATTTTGTTGGCATATCCGGTGAAAGTATGCAACTTCTTTGTAATATACGTTCTTTGGTCTTCTCTTTTTTGTTTTGTAGTGTGGTGAGATAAGATGGCATTTCTTGCCACAGACATGAACTTTACGAAATTGCATGGCGTTTCGTCCAATTCACCGCACACAGAAATCAATTAGATCTAATGAGATTCTAATATCAAACAGCAATAGTCAAATTAGTTCTGGTATGGTGATTTGGACGAGATTTTCTGTTTGGGGAACGGTGCGAGTGATGCAACTTCATTGTAATCGACGTTCTTTGGCTAAAATATTCTGTTAGCGGAATAGTGAAAGTATATAACTTTTTTGCATTCCTCGTCCTTTTCCCTCAACTAATGCCAAATTAATTTTCGTGTGGTCAAATGAACAAACATCGTTTGATAGAAGCACGGAACGGATATAGAGATGCGTGTTCCTTGTTTTCCACCTTCAGTTCTCACTTAGCTTTTTTTAGGTCAGTTGCTCTTGCAAACCTTAACTAATTTGTTATTTTAACTAAACATTTTACTTATACATTTGTACGCAAAACCTTAATATACAATACTTCTTTTGAATTTAATGTCTATTTAGTTTATCATTTGCTACGACTAGAACAAGAACTGACACTGCTGTCGAATTAATGTTGACATTTACGTAAATTTGTTTAAAAAAATCGACTAGCTTAATATTTACTTAGTAATTATTTTCATCTACAAACAAAAGTATTAATACATAGAGTTAATATTAAAAGTTTAAGTGAAGTCACATTATCCCCATCGGTCATGGATCATTTGTGTTTTATTTAGATAGTTGGCGAAGAATGTCCATGTTTGGATAACACATTTGCTAATTTAGTATAGTTTAATTTTGAAAGACTTAAGGGGCATTGAAAAGGCACAGTAGCCTTACTGATATTAAAAAAACTGGATATGCTTTTAAAAATTAATTATTTAATTCTCAGACAACCGGGCAGGTAAGAGCATGATTATTTTTTCGGACTTATAATTTTGTATAGATAAAATACATTTCCGAGTTAAAAGTAAAAATTTGTCCCTCATTATTTGGACAAACCACCAACATATTTGCGTTTCGTCGAAAAAATAAAATCATTCCCTCATTCCCTTACCAAGCTGTATGGGAATGGAAAGCACCGGAGTAAGTAAATCCGATGAAATTGTTTTTGTTTTTGACGTAATGAGATTAAATGGGCTTCGAATTCAGATTCAATGATAAATAAATGGTAATCATGTGCGAGGCCCAGATCTGAAGAAAAGTTTTATTATGAAAAGGTTTTTATAATTTATGTCTCGAATAAAAGTCTTTCAAAATTTAAATAAATTTATCTGGGCCAAAAAAAATTCCCACTACTAATTATTTCGCAGATACTTTTATGATTCTCATTAATTTTTCTTTTTATTGTTACAATGCTGATCGCTCTTTTAAAGCTCGGGTGAAATTATAGGTTTACGACAATTGTTGTGTACCGGTTTTCTTCTGGTCATAGTGCTTTTATTTTTCCCAGCTCTCTACGAATATTCTATATATATTAGGGGTCTTCACACTCGTCAGTTTGATAATTTTTTTTGATACATAGTTTGTGTTTCAAAAAATTCCAATAACTTTAACTTATCTACGAACAAAAAGCCACCATTTAACATATTGCCAAAGGGATGTTGACAGTAAGTAACTTTTTCGAATGTCCACTAATTCATAATATGTATTTTACCGCAACTTGCACGAATACCCCTTAAACTTATGTTCTGATTTTGTATTTCGAAAACCAATCACTTTCAGGTATTTAGCCGTTCCTCTAACAAAAACCTAGTAGGCAAAACCATCACACTTTTTACCATCTAACTACAATTAATAATTTTTTTTTGATTATGAAGAACGAAAACAGGTGGATCGTGTTCGATATATCAGTTGTTAAATCTTTCATTCTTTTAACAAAATTTAGTTAGCTAAATTTATGACAAACAAGTCAATTTAATCCAATAATTTTTAAATTAAATATGTTATGGTGAAATAACGGGTGGTCCATATAGTTTTTTTCCGAATCACATGGTATTTTAACAGCGACAGCTCTTTCTGGCTGGAAATCTAGACAGAAAGACAGTGTTCTATCTCGTTTTATGTCCCAAATGGTGCGTTTATTGGAAATAAGTTTTGACCAAATTTGGGGACCCATCACGCCTGCAAGTTCATGAGAATGGCATGTTAGTGGGCAATACTCACAGTCCCCGCCGTCGTTCGGCACGTAAAGCCGAGAATGTGGCTAGCCGAGAGTGCGCACCTCAGACTTGAATCGTCGACTCGCGATGAGAATTTTGCACAAAGACCTCGCAATATTCGCGTACGAGGTCCAATTTACTCAGCAATGGAAGGCGCATGACCAACCGCTTCGTTATCGCTTCTCTCATTGGGCTTTAGAACAACACGAAATGCACAAAAATTTTGCTCGAAAAAACATCTTTTCTTCATCTCGGTGGCTAATTAACAAGCAACTTGGGATTGAAAACTAAATACGTACACAGTTTGGTGTTGATTTTGGAGCGGTGATTCATCATTGGCCAATTTTTCTTTGAAAATGCTCCTGGGAATGCTACGAGCGTAAACGGTGAGCGCTTCAGAAAATTATAGACATAGGCTTGGACGATGATGCGCCCTTGTTACACAGCTGTAAAGGACCGATATTATGCAAACATTCCATTAATGATTCAGACCCTTAGGGCGAATATCGAGCAAGCCATTCATGAGATAGAACCAGAAACCGTCACCTAAGTCTTGGAAAACTGGGTTAACAGGATGCGCTACGGCGAAGATAGATAGACGAGACAGCCATATGAAATCGTACTCCATAAAATATGGCATACACCAATAATAGGTGCTTTCGATTCGCCACTTCTCTACTCGCCGCGCCTGAGCTCTGTTCGCTTTTAAACAAGCAACAAAGTTAGCATGCTAGATTCAGCGATGGCGCGCACCTGCATTACATTCAAAATAAAAATTTGATGATTAAAGCATCCACATTAGCGGAAAAAATGAGCACTCGTTTGTGGTGAGTATTTCAATGTTTCCAAATATTTACGATTCTGTTTCAATGCTGGCGATCTATTTAACTCATGCTACAAGGTTCATCGATTCGTCACTCGTTTATGGATTACCCTAAAAGTTGTCCAGGTTCTGTTGAAGAAATTCGCTGGGTGTTGCAACAAAGAATATCTTAAACATTAGAAGCTCCAACTCGTACCATAATAGGCAACAACATCTGGTAGCTTATTTCACCACACCAAAACCAATTTGACTTTTGCTGCTTGCTATTAGAATTGAATTCGATTCACTTAGTTGATGTGGCGAAATGGGGTTATATATTTTGCCAAAGGAATGAAAACACTGTGCACCAAGAATGATAGATTTAATAAATAAATATGCAAAATACTAGAAAAACGTGGCCTTATTCCTAATTTGTGAAAAAAGCTTTGTCTGGTGGAAGCTGAGAATTGTCAAAACTAAAGCAGCGGTACTTTGATGGCGTCACCTTCAGCATTCAGTAGGCTGTGCGCAAAAAAATTGCATGCCCTTTCGCTTCCTTTGACCACAGTTATTAGCTAATTTCACCATAACAAAAACCAATTGGATCAAATTAGATTTTAATAGCAATCAGACCACATCGAATATTTTTTTGGGTTTATGAAAATAAGTTAACACACTTTTGTTTGAGGAACGGCGTGAGTGTTGCAACTTGTTTATTTCCTGCGCTCTTCCCTCATTGCTTTGGATAACCGTGTGGGGGAAAAATTTATATCAGGTGTTTTTTCCGGTTTTGAATATTATTAAGTAATATACTCGTAACAATTGAATACGCTTTAGTTTCTGAAAAGATATACATACAAAATACTTTTTACTTTCGTATACTCATGAATCGCTTTTTAAATATGATTTTTGCTTTGCTATTTCAATATCACTTTTTTTCATTTAAATACAGCTGTTATTTTTGCCTCAAATATTTTTGTGTAAAAAAAGTATTTTGATTTGTTTACATTTTGCAAAACTCTTGTCACTACATGCGTACTTGTATGTATATATTAATTATCAATCAAGGGTTTTTATTCTTGTATAAGTTTTCTACTTGCTTCACTAAACATTTTGATTTTTGGTTACTTGCTTCGGTTTTTGGTTTTTTGCTATTTTCTTCTCCCAGCTCCATGTATACATAAATATTTCCCATAGCATGTTGCACGCGAGAATACTCAGCAATCAACAAAATTACTATTTATTTTGCTGTCATAAAAAAAATTATTAATTACCCAATTGCCTTCTTTGTTTTTTGCCTTCTATTTTCCAATTAGACATCGGTCGACCCTCCACCGCTGCTCTGCTTATCGGTGGAGGTCACCATATTCTAATTGGAGGGCTTTCGTCACAATAGCGAGCACAGCTTGGAACGCTTCTTCGACTTGTCCGCGGGGCCGATTGTGCCCGCCGAGGATGTAGACGACGATGCAGAAATGTGACCAGGACCCGCAGCTCCGGGCTGTGAAGGACTCGTTGGACTTTTATCATCTAAATCCTCGCTCACGTGCGTGTCCAGTAGCTTAAATGATGATTTCTGTTTCACACCATCCATGCTATTGTAGAGCGTTTTAGTTAGCTTCGAACGTACCGCTTTGCCGAGTGCGCCGGTCTTTTTGATACTTAGCCGCGTACCACTACGATGGTGCTCGGGTGTGGAGGCATCCTCACCGTGCTGCTGCTGCTGCTGCGGATGGCAATTGAGAGTGGTTACGGTGAATTCAATATCCTTGATCTCTTCATCAGCGCAGTCTGGTTTAAAAGAAAATTAATTAAATTAAAGTGGAAAATTCTAGAAAACTTCAAATGTTCTTACCGGCGAACTCCTCCACTGGCTTATCGATAGTGTCGTGATCTATCCAAGTTAGGCCCATTTCCACTTTTTCAGCCAAATCTTGCCAATTTCGTCGGTTTTCCAGAGTGCCTTCATAGAGTGGCATTATCCAGGGAAAAGTGTCGCAAAGCACACGATAGAGCGGCAAGCAGATGACATCAATGAAGCCCACTTGCATTTTAGGTAGCTCGTCTTTGCGCTCACTGTAATTTGATGATGATGATTAAGATTTATAGTATGTGCATTTTTTTTTCATTTCAGCCTTACCGATCCATCATTGCTATGGGTTGCGTATTTAATTGTAATTTCTCTAAATCACCTTGATCGAAAAACTCATCCGCTACCAGTTTGGCTAAACGGTGCTGTACCTCCCAAGGCTTTGCTATGGCACTTACATCACAAGCGGTCATCATCATGCCACATAGCACTAAAAATGTAAATGCAAATAAGAGAGATTATAAACTTTTTAAGCTTAGCTGTTGAATGGAGAGTTTGATGAGACTAACATTCCTTTTTCTCCTCACTCTGCCAATCGAATTCTCCATTTTCGACAAGTTCTAAGAAAGCATTACGTTTCTTAAAGTACATCGCCAAATCGGTTGAGAGTATAGCATTTTCCACGGTTTTCATAACGCATCGATAGTCTTCGGGCGAAAGTGCCTGTAAAGTATGTTGAGAATTTAAATCATTTTTTGTAGAGATCCTTTTTTTTTTTGTTTTTGGGTATTACTAACTTCATAGCAGGCCTTATGGTACTCAATAAAATTCTATTTCCTACCGGCTGCAACAAAAAACTGTAGAAAATAAGGAAGTGCATGTTTTCCGCTTTCTGTGGCAAATATGCCAATAAGAGTCTTATAATAATAAATCAGCTTCAGTGGTGTGGCGAACTAAACATATTTTTTTTGGTTAGATATTCATTTATGTTTTCAAAATTATTTGCTGCACTTTTTACACTTATTACCAGCATTAACGCCGGAGTTAAATATATGATGTATCGAATGCAAGTCAGTTGATTTGTAGCTAATAAAATAGAGCGAATGTTGACATTATGGGACCTCCTCATGTGGAGTTCTATATAGTTTTTATTATTTCGGGGTACTACTTCAAACAATGGCGCACTCAAAGGCGAGGTTTTGTGATTTAAAAGTGGCTTTACTAACAAACGAACTAATAGATAATTTTTTCCATCTGCTCCCTGCTCTGTTCATTCAATCTGCAAGTCGACAATTTTAGTCAGATTAAGCGCATATTAAATCCTGCTTAATGACACCGTTTGTCGATGCTTTAACTCAACTTACTTCCTTCGTTGCCATATTTTATTTTTGAAACAGAAGCCAAGTTAAAATTTATTTGTTATTGAAAAAAGTTTTGTTGAATTATATAATTGATTAAAAAAAGAACACTAAATTGTGAAATATTTTGATAACATTAAACCGACGAATGGGTACCGGCATAAGTTTTTATTTGACAAAGTGGGCATCAAACGGTTACACCACTCTGTATGTTCGATACTTTTTTACTTACTTACTTAATTGGCACTATAACCTCTTAAGAGATTTTGGGCGAGTTTAACAAATTGCGTCAGTCACTCCGTCTTCCTGCTAACTGGCGCCTATTGGAAATACCAAGTGACGTCAAGTCCTTTTCAACTTGGTCTTTCCAACGCAGAGGATACTGTTTATTTCAAATATCTCACTTTACATATCCGAAGTGCTTAGACTTTGAACGCGTTCGCATCAAATTTTAAATAATGTAAAAGTAATTATACTAATCAAATTCGTTACTTAAGTCTTGTGTCTATTAATCAAAAAATCTGAATGAAAAACTTTCTGCAAATACTAGAGCTCTTGTTAATCGACTAATGGACTTACCGGTTAATCGATTAGCGACAGTTGTTTAAGAGAATAGTCGACTTCACATAATTGACTAAATGTTTCTTGTCGACTTTTTCTACTAACCACTCGCAAACAATTTTTCGATTGCTTAGTAGTCTTCGATTTTGATTTTTCGGCTACTTAGTTTCTTGTTTCACTAAAAAAAACTTTTTATATGTGATTGGATTACTTGGTTAACAAACTTGGTTTCCACTATAATGAAGTTTTTATGAATTTATTGCGAGTAACTGTCACTATTCGAATAAATTCGGTTAGCCGACTTTCAGTCTAAGTACTCGAAAGTGAGTGGTTACTGGAAAGTGAACAGTTAGTTATTCGATTATCAACCAACCAAAAAGTTACTAATCAAATAGTTGAATTGCTGGGCAGTCAATTTTTAGTAAGAGATCCATCTAGCAAATACCTTCGAAAAGGTGTTTATATTACCTACTATATGCGAACCTCTGCACATTCTGTATTATAATTCGCTCTATAGTTTAAACCTATGTGCGTAGTTTTTAGCGGAGGGAAGCGGAATACTCATCGAAATGTGCGAATTAAAGAGAGTTATTTTTATTGGCGCTCTAACCACTTAATTACTCTGCCTATTGGCGCTAATTGGAATTACAAAGTGATCCCAAGTCCTTTTACACTTGACCTTTCCAATGTAGAGCAGACTTTCGTCCTCCTCTACCCCTATCAGCGGGTTTACGTAGGGGTTTACGTAGCAGTTAGATTTTAATTCACCGCGGTATTCGCTGTCACAAAAACTTTACGGCCCATAAGTCCTTCGTAGAATCTTTCTCTCGAACACTCCAAGCCTCCAGGCCTTCTGATCCGATGTTGGCATTGTTAGACATAATGGTCGATTCTTAAGGTTTGGTTTTGGTTAGTCGACTGATGGCCTTACTATTCAATGCCTACTCAGACTAAATTATCATTTACTTGGCTTCTTGATCAGAATGCGCAGCTTGTTTAAATTATGACAGGCCCATTCGCCTCGCTTCTTTGTAAAGTTTGGCAAAGGCAGAACTAACAGTGCAGTTGCCCCCTCTTATAAAAAAATTATACCAGACCGATTTATAACCGCAGTTCGGGTTATCTTCTCCAACACTAGGTTAAAGAAATCGTATGGCAAGGACTCCACTTGGTTTGAAATCTCATCTGATATCAAACGGCTCGTAGAGGTTCTTATTAATTCTGACAGTGTTGCTCACGGGTATTTCTCGCACTGACAAGGCCTCGAGAGAACTTTATATGCAATGTTAAGAAGATTGATCAGTATCAGTGGCCTTGATGTTCTTTACCCATACAATTGCTGTTCGAGTTTCGTCTCTTCCGTGGCTTGTTGAAGTGTTTCATAGCAACACAATCTATTTCTGAATATTTTTTAGCTAACTTAGAAACGATGTTCGGTAGCTAACCGCAGTGAGCAACACTTCGGTGAAATCTCGTGGAAATCGTGAGCTGCTTGAACCGCATGCAAAATAATCAGAGACTTGCTAAGCTCGAAACCATTTTTATCAGTAGGTATACATATTTATCTGAATATAAAGTATAAAATATCCGTTTTCGAAAAAAATGTCCGCAAGGGTCTTATCATATTACCTTACCTGCATGACATAGTAAGGACTGAATGTCATGCAGAGTTTAGACGACTGACAATAAGTTTACTGTTTGAGCAGTGATTTTCATCTACATATACGACTTTATTTTTTATTATTACTATTTGCTGTGCATATCGATGATGAAGAAGAAATGTAAGTTAAGGTCAAAGATTTTATAAAGAAGATTATATTAGTTTATTCTTCCATTCGCTATTATTTTAATTACTATTTATTCCTTGTTATTTTTTTCTTTTCGCATGTCTATCAAATTTCGATAAATTTTCGATAGAATTCGAGAAAAAAAAATTATTCGCAATTAGTGGAATATTTCAGAAAGTTCCCAATTGATAGATGATTTGCTCTCAACTTTTTTAAAAGAAATTTGACGTAATTCGACACGCAATTGGAGAGTGGTTGACGAACATGAGAGCGAATTACGCGCCGTGGGAACATAGTATAAGGCTAACAATCGCTCTTTATTACTTTTTATGGTGTTCTGATATTGATATTGAATCTCAGTCGAGGAAAGTAACATCAAAAATTATAAAAAAAAACCTTTTTTCTAATAGCGTTCGCCCCTCGGCAGTCAATGGCAAACCTCCGAGTTATATCTCTGCCATAAAAAATCTCACAAAAATCATCTGTCATTCTGAGTCCACGTAAAACTGTAAGCCCCTCAATTCGTGGTAGAACATTAAGGCGATAACATCAACCAGATAAAATTAAGACTGCATATATTAATCAATCACTATTCATTTCTATATTAAATTAAAACGTTTTCAAAATTACGAAAATTTACTTTATGAGTTGCTCAGTATGCTAATTCATCTTTTATTGTTTAACATTTACAATTTCTTTAATTTAATTTTTATAAATTAATAGATATATTTGGTCAAAAATCGTAGGGGAAATCTGTAGCAGCCAGTTTTATGCAACTTTTATAACACTTCATATTGTGCTAAATGCTAAAAATGTTCCAAGAAATATTTCTTTTATTTTCTAAAAAAGTTTCTGTTTTATATTCATTTAAGAATCGCATTAATAAGCAACAATTTGTTAAAGTAAACAGTATGAAGAAAACTCCATTGATTTAAAAAGTTAATTTGCTATAATTAATTTCTGAAATTTGATTTCAAATTCATAATCACCCCCGCACAGTGGTCCACATGGTCGAATTAGCGGGATTTAATTCATATCTTAAAGAAAAATAGAGCTACAATATTATATTTTTTTTATTCTCATACAAAGCATAGTTGCAGGAGTAATTAAAACAATTTGGGTTGTAAATGAAATATAAAATTTAAAAAAAAAATTAATATGTAAAAAAAAATGTTTAAATTTAGAATTTTTTTTTAAATATTTAACATTATTTTTACAGTATAAGCAAATATATGTTTCTTCATGGCAGTAAACTACCAACCGTGTAATATTACAAAAAGGTATCGTTTAGGAGCCGACATATTTATTAAAAAGTTGAATTTTCTAAAAAGTGGCAAAAGTAGCAGCTGGATTTGTATATTTACGATTGCAATATAAAATAATAAAAATAATGCAATAAAATTTGCTCAGCGTTGCAATTTTATCTCATTTCTGAACAATCACATTCCTAATGTGGTAAAATTAGGTTCCTCTTTACATTCAAATATTAAACAAACTCATTCAAATTTTTAATAATAAAAATATGTCAATAGATTTTTGGCAAATTTTTTTCGACGCCGAAAAAACTATCTGTGAATCCGCTATTTGTAATTAATGAAAAGTGACTTAAAATTCGTAATCCCATAATTAAAGCTTTGAATATTTTTTTGAAGTTCTCTGTTGAGTTTTCTTCTCTCTGCATTAATTTGAAAAAGCAACCCACGGTTGTGTTTTATATATGCACTTCGCACATTCACTCTACAATTCTCTCATCATCCCAAAAAAAACTCACCTGAAATATATTATTGCCTTCCGAATTCAATATCATAACACACTGATCGAAATGGTGATGTTCCATCGTGCTTGTCGTATATAAAATAGCTAGTGGTGATTCGGTTTTTGTTTGGAATGCATTATTTGTGCCACGATGATCGAGATCATGACACAAGCAGGCGACCAAAAGGCCCAATATCTCCAAATCAGTCATAAAACGTTCCATTTTGCCAGTCTTCAACATAGCGAACATAGTTTGTGCCACATTGAGTGCGTGACGCCAATTGTGATATTTAACGGGACGGTAATTTTTGCGTACACTCAACACCCAGCGGCAAAGTACCTGTAAAAGAGTAGTAAAACAATTTGGGATCAAAAAACAAAACAAAAAAAACGAATGCGGGTCGTTAAACTTACTTCATAGGGTATTTGAAATTGTGTGACTAGATTGCATTGCATAAACATACACAAAACGGCGCGACAAGTGTCATCATCACAGAGATTGAAGTCTGCCAGAGAGAGAAAGAGAGAGAGAGAGAGTGGTAAACTTGTGTATGAAATATTAAGCACCTTTTTAAGTAAACAAAAAACAAAATATCGCACTTACCAATAAACTTAAAACTATAAAGATCATATGTTTCGGCCGACTCAATTTTATCGTTCACGAGCTTGTTAGTTTGCGACGCACTAGCGGTCGCATGATAGGACAGACATTCCAACGCCACCTTCTGTTTGGCCATCAATTTGCAGGCATTCTCATACATTTGCGTATTGTGTATACCCAGACCACAAAATATAGCGAACGCCTCGAAGATTGATACATCCGAATCGGTGAAGGGCAGACCGGTGCTCTGTTAGAAGATGAAGTACAGTAAATTAATTTTAAAAATTTTGTGTAACACAGCACGATTTGTTGTACGTTTGGATGTCATAGCAAAAAAAAAAACGAAACGTGCGCCACCCTGCAAGGCGCTAGATTGTCAACTGTGCCATTGTTCGATCTCCCTGCTGAGGGAAATCAAGCTCAGTATTTACTTCAATTTTTTAATAGCGATATGATAAAACTGATGAAAATATTCGTAGGCGTGGATTTCGCGTCTCACTCTATCACATTGATGTATTGACACATTCGATGAGTGTGCATGTATTGCGGTTTCGATCAACGGCGCCTTGCAGGCTAGTAATCTAACTTACCTTATTAATCAGCTGCGCCACACCAATCACCGTCTTCTGTGCATTCGCTATTGGCATACAAAGAATCGCCTTCGTCGCATCAATCTCATTTTCGGTGTGTATCTGATTATGTTCGCGTACCCATTCTTGAACATCGCTGATATTCACTGTTTGCCCGGTGGTTGCTACAAATTGTGCAATCTGTGCCAAAGTGGAATTGCATAGATCATTGACGGAGGGTCGTGAAATGTTGGCCGATTGATTGGAGGCGCCCAGCTCGAAAAGCACGGTGAAACGGGAGCGGGTCTTCTGCTAAGCGGCATTAAGTTGGATGAGAAAAGAAAAAAAAAAACAGGATCAATCTATCGAAACATGCACTAATTCTCTCACTCTCACCTGATCATCCTTTTCATCGTCATCAACGCCCTTGATAGCGCGATTTAATCGATTTTCCAGTTGATTTGGTTTCTCAATAATCTTCTCCAAATGACTCTGTATTTGTTGGGAAGAAAAATAAAACAAAGTTAATATATAATCTCCTTTTTCCTCTCTTAAATCTCTCCGATCTACCACCTACCGCCTCACAGCAATCCAAATCCAATAAAAACACTGCACATCTTTCGCATTTCAACAACTCACGCGCTTCTGTCATAATTTTCGTCACTAGGCACTCCAAATTATTTTGCTCTTCAAATATATTACGCGCCAAACTTAAGAGTATTTGATTGCGTCGATATTCTTGGACGGACATCTCGAATAATTGGGCATTTTGTATGCCAATACCGCAAAAGGTTAAGTAACGACGAAAAATCTCTACGTCATGCTCGTCGAATTCCATGGAACCTGTGAAAGGGTAGACAGCGTTAATTAATTTTTCCAAAACATTTATGGTTTTAAACAGAGAAATCTCTCCAACTTTAGGCTGCTTAAAAAGTTTAGAACTTTAGAGAGTGGCATGTTTCAGATTTTGAATGTACATGATAGTCGCTCGCCAAGATCTGTGTCTTTAGCTAGTCCTGTGAAAGGGCTGCGAAAAACCATCTGAGTAACACTATTTCGACAAAAGCAAATACCATTAACTAGCAATGGTTTTTCTGATAACCAGTAAGAGTTCTTAGGCTCTCCCAGTTGACATTTAGAAGTTGTTCAATTATCTCCCGATATAGAAATATTAACCTCCCTCTTAGACTGCCTTTTACCTATTGTCTTCTATTAGTTTTCGGGTGTAATTCTCAGATAACCCATACAAATGTTTTGGACCAAGCAGATATCGCGACGTTGGACTCCAAATTTTACGAGACTATCCGACTTTTCATTGCCTTCAAACCTCCTATGCCCCGAAGCACAACCCACCGCTTATTGGTAAAGAAGCGTTTTGCGGGCATTCAAAAGCCTAGATTTCATTTTGAGAGCATCCAAGAGCTTTAAATTTGGCCAATTGTCGTTCTGGGAAGCTGTCTGCGCGCACTCTATTTGGAAGAAAGTGAGCAAGTGCCCACTGAGAGTCTTGGAGTAATTCTAGATGGTAGGCCTCTCTGGAATGACAAAACAGAAAACAAAAGGAACAAGGAAGCCACAACAACACTATTCGAACGCAAAAAGGCTTCTGATGTAACATGGGGCTTCCACCGAAGATAGGCCACTGGATCTGCACGGTCATCGTCCGCCCGATATTGCTTTACGGGGCCATAGTCTGGTTTGCGACACTTAAAACAAAACGGAGACAACGCTTAAACAGTTCCACAGGGTGCAACGGAGCGTAAGTGGAGTCTTATGCTCTTCATCTACTGAGGCTCTGAATGCGTTTCTGGACGTCCCCCACCTTGACGTATTGACTCGAGAAGTGGCTGTAATCGCGTCTTTAAGACTAAGAGAGGCAGGCTCCTGGAAAGAATGGCAAAATACCTATATCTGCTAGCACTGGCTTCTTCATATCAGCAAATACTTTCGCTAGGAACTATTAAATTACAAACCAACAAGTTAGGACGGGTAACATGTATTATGGTGACTCCAAACTCGACGGGAAGGTCGGTGGTGGAGCATTCTCTCCAAAGCTGCAACTAGAAGCATCGTTATGCTTTTCTGACCACCGTAGTGTATATCCCGGGGAGGCGCTGGTTATCCAGAAGGCCACTGGACACCTAGTTAAAGATGAAAATAGAGGTGATAGCCAAGTGGCCCTCAAATACCTAAACTCATGCGTAGACAACACTAAGTCTGTAACTGAAAGCCGGAGATCTTGACCCAACAATGTAAAATACGACGCATGTGGATACCTGGACTTCGAGATATTGAGGGTAACTGCAAGGCCGTCGAGCTGGCGAAGAATGGTACGACCGCTCCCATCCTTTCGTGGAAGGACAGTATAAGTATACAAGCTGAAGAAAACTTTCCTTGTGTGAAACATGTGGGCTAACGTAACCCTCATATAACAAAAGGCGCCCGTCCGATCTTTTGAGGTTAAATCAGATCGAGGTCACTGTCTAAATGGCGTACATGCGTTGAGATTGGGAGTGAAAGCGCCGGACTATTGTCGCCGTTGTAAATGGGCTAGTACCGTATTATCTGCCATTGCCCATCACTAAGCAGAAGACGAACGATTATGTTCCGTAAACCATCTACTTAAAACCCTGGGGAGATATTGCAAATTAAAATAAGAACAGTCTCAAAGTTTATTGCGCTAACGAAAGGGTTTGATCCCAGGAGAACGCAGCAACGTAGGGGAACGCAGTTTTAATATGAAATCACAATGATACTTCTATTGGCCTAAGGGCATAAGTTGTCTCTCTCTCCAGCCATTCCAACCCAAGCTAACCTAATTTCACCCCACTGACAGAATTTTCTCTCATTGGTCCGAGAATTGCTGCTCCAGTAGTACCATCTTCCATCTTGGATCTATCGGTATACCAAACTTAGGATCCTTCGAACATCCGTTGGACAGGTGCGCAGAGCTTCGGTGATGGCACCACCAAGTAAGCGGTGGAGCTTACCCAAAGTCCACGACGAAGTATATTTATTATATTTTCACGCGAAACAGTTAAATGGATTTGGAAAATGTGAACATACCAAATTTATAACCTTAATTATTGCACAGGACATTTTTAAAGAGAGTTCAATTAAATGAAATTAATAAGCGAAATCAATATTGCAATTTAGGTATCAAGTGAGAAAGGTTTAATAAAGCATAGTTTTTAAAATGTTATTGAAGAGGGTTGCCATCTATTTAAAAGAGTGAGTACAAGGTTATTAATACACAAGATGAAGTATTACAATACTGGTGTGAAAATTGAAAATGTTTGAATGAACCTGTTAAAAGAGTTACCTCAGTTTAACTAAATAAGACAGGAGGCAACTCTTTTAAAAAATATTTAATTTCTTAATCAGATTCTAAACTATTTAAATAAGTGTAAAATTTATCAGTCGCTTCGGCTTGATAAGGCCATAAACATACTTGGGAAATTTTAGACAGATATTGCTCAAAAATGCTAGAGCAGTCCATTTGGGAGCACTCCGTATAATTTTTTGTTTTTGAATGCTTGGAAATGAATTAAGAAAAGTCTGTCTAAGCCCGAATTAAAACATAGGTAAATTTTATCTGCATTTGATGAAAATGAGAGTACACTTAGAAATAACCTTACATCATAAATTTTGAAATTAAACGCCCTTTAAATATTAGCGTTTACAGCGTCGGACAAATTAATAGAGTCCGCGACATCCAACACTGAATGCTTATATAATATTTGCTTTAATTTTTTTTTTCTTTTTGGTTAGCTTTATTTGCAGTGTTACTCAAATTAGTACGTTCATATCATTAAGTATTTACTTTATATATTTAATGTGCTTTTGAATCTTCACCAAAAATCTTAATTTTTGTATTTTCGAAACTATTCCAACTATTCCAACTCACCATTCGTTTTATTGATAATTTGCGCCACTCCAATAACATCACCTTCGTAATTGCAAATCGGCATTGATAAAATCGCATTCGTTTTGTACCCAGTCTTTAAATCTATCTCACAATTGAAACGTGCATCCTTGTATGCCTCCTTTATGTTTATCACCTGTTTTGTTTGTGCCACCATTCCGGCAATGCCTACACCGAATGGTATTCGTATCTCCTCCAATTTAGCCCTCTTAACGGCATCCTTCAGCGCTGCAATTGGATGGCAAATAATGCAATTGCAATACTAATTACAATAGAGACTGATGCAAAAATTGCTGATTGCATTTTGAATCAGTATATTGATTGCAAGAAAAATTAAAACTGAAGTTGAAAATCACAAAGAAAACCTATTTTCTTTCATTTGTTTTGTTCACTTAGATATCAGATTTCATTTGCATGCAATGCCAAATCCATTGGATCAACACAACCTTCTTCACACGTACACACACACCCACAAATGCAATTGTTTTAGAAATGGTATTAGTAGCTTCGGCTCACCTGTCTTTTGTGTCACATCGAAGAGCTTGGCAACCAGGTATTTATTGGTCGGTGGTCCTTTGGCCAAAAACAATGAGCCACGATCTGCATGAGTTAGCAGTCCCACATTGACGAGAATTTTATGACACAGCACATCAATATCCAATTCATTGGCCACATCACGAATCAACTCCATGAATAGTTCACCTTCGTCCAATTCCATTAAATGGCGTCGACTATCGAGCAGTGAATTGGCAGAGGATGAAGACAATAAGCGGGATTGGGATTTCTGCAAATATGTACATCATGCAAACAGAAGACAAAAGAAAATTAGTAAAATAGAAAGCTGGAGATGAAAAGTTATTGAAAAAGGTAATATTTACATGTTTACATACAGTGCATATGTTCTGAATGAAAGAAAGAGGATTCTATTGCAGTCAACCCTTTGGCTTAAGATGGAATTACAGAAAAAAGTATGTTAATATGAGAGAGAATGTAATTGAAGCAATTTTTTGAATACGAAACACTTAAGCAAAAAAAGAGATGTTTATCAAGCTATTACGAGAGTTGCCTTTTATATTTTGCGCCTAATAATGAAAACACAGTCAAATATTAAGGAAAATAGTTTTATTGTTTTTCAAAATATTCTCCATCCAAGTCAATACACTTCTGCATTCGCTTGAACCAATTTTCAAAACTCGTAAGTGAAAACGTTATAAGCAAGTTTATGCCAAAAAATATCAAACTTTACGATAAAAATATCTAATTACAGCTAATTACATGTAGTGTTGCGAAGGCACAAAATATAAAGGCAACCCTCAAACTCATAGCTACATTGATTCAATTACTTAGGTTAGGTTAGGTTAGAGCGGCTGCAACCAAAGTCCAGGGATGCGCACATAGGCTGAAAAAGTCCATTGTGATACCGCTGGCGGGGGCCATTACGTTTATTTTTATTCCTTCTCTTAGAAGGTGAACCACTGAGTACGCCTTACGTAGCACGGAAGATCGTGAATGGTTGCCGAGCTCAGGTCGGCCAAACAGTTTATTGAATACCCATTTAGGAATTGGTTTGGAGTCTTGGACAGAGCAGGACAGTGACAGAGATAGTGTTCGATGCTCTCCACTTCCTCTTCGTCCTTGTAGCTTCGGTAGAAATCGTTAGTTATGTATCCCAATCTCTTCCCGTGTGTGCCCATAAGACAGTGTCCGGTTATTAGCCCAACCATTAGTCTGAGGGGAAGTCAGCCAAGGCGAATCAACGCTTTAGATCTCTTTACGTCAACCTGTGACCGAACTTGTCTGGTAATTCGACGGGTGGCTTCCATGTCCCACCTCGTAGTCACTTCCTCGATGAGTTTTGTCTTTAAGCTATGTTTGCAGGAGGATGTTACTTGCCCCGGGCTGGATTTCGAACCTGGGACCTACCGAATGAAGCGCGCACACGCTACACACTCGGCTACGGCGGCCGCCCAATCTTAGTTCTTTCTACACCTGTATCGTTAAGTCTGGCGGAAATACAACCTGCCAGAAATTTACCATATAGATCCACCGGTGGAAGATTTGAAATTACTTCCAGGCATTTTGTAGGTTTAGAGGGTAGGGCTCCCATGACCAGCATGGAAGCCGTGCGCTGCACTCGCTCCATCTTGGCTTTTGACAGGGTTTTGCTAGCGCTGGCCACCAGACGCTAACCCCGTAGAAGATAATAGGTCTTGTCACTGCCGTGTACATCCAGTGTACTACGTGTGGTTTTATTCCACATTTTTTTCGTAAAGATGTCTAGCAAGCGTACAAGGCGGTTACTATTTAATTACTTACTGTAAACAAAAACTCCTGTAGTAATAAAAACGGCGAGCTGGGCACTGCGGTAAATTGTGGAGAGATAATTTCTCCACTTCGCTAAATGGCAACAGCAAAAGCATCGCCGGAAAAGATGATCATCCCGAATCCCCAAATTGTTGATTTTTATACCTAGAAAGTCTACCAAATATTCACGATACGCCAAATCTTGGAAAATACCCGTGATTACGTGTATAATTTACCACAGTGTGGAAAGTAGCACAAACTAAGCTGAAGCTGACCTGTCAACAAAATTTTTTTAGAGTGTACGTATGTATTATAATATTTATTAGTTTTATGTTGTGGAACAAATATGATTGTGCTAAAAGCTTACAAAGTGATTTTTTTTTCATGGAAAATCGGTGGAAACGAAATATTTAAAAGTTTATCAAAAAGCTTATGAGGTTAGATATCGTTTCAGTTATGAATTGTTTTTTATGGAAATAGGTGTTGGAAAAACTTGGCAGACGCTGTCCTGGCTATATTTATTTATTAATTGCCCTTTGCATATGTACCCAGAGATGGCATATCGGTTCTTATCACATAAAATAGGTGGCAACCTCCTCAAAAATATAGGTAAGCACTTTGTTCTCGCCGAGATGAACATATTTTAATATTTCATATCCTTGTGATTAATTAAATAAATTTCACTTTTAAAAAAGGTGGCACCTATTTTCAAAATATGGATATTAGCGTTTTCCTACCGAAAAAACGGTTTGACACCCATATTTTACTATTTGATATAAGGTGTATATATTTTAATTACATATATTCGACCTTACAAGCAGGTGGCAACCCACATAAAGTTAGCTATGAATCTCCTTGCCCAGACAAACCGTTTGACGCCCATATTTCAAATAACAGTTAATTTGTATATTAAATTAGTGAAACTAAAAAAAAAATTTGTTTTACATATGAAACCTCTCGATAAAGTTAACCGTAACATGTATGATATGCCAAGCATTTGGTAATACAATAGTTCCATATCATATATGATATATTTATACCTTTCATGAGAATGAAATGGTATATTAAGTTTGGTCCGATGTTTGTAAGTGCCAGAAGGAGAAGAGATAGACCCATCAAAAAGTATACCTAAATGATCAGGACGATGAGCTGAGTCGATTTAGCCATGTCCGTCTGTCTGTCCGTCTGTCCGTCTGTCCGTCTGTTTGAACGCAAACTAGTCCCTCAATTTTAGAGCTATTTTGATGAAATTTGGTGAGCAGGTGTCGTTGTACAAATGATTAAACATTTGTCGGAATCGGCCAGATCGGGTGACTATAACATATAATACAACCGATTATTCAGATATTGAATTTTGCGCCATAACTCCTCCATTTAAGCAGCTAAAGGCTTGAAATTTTGCAGAAATATCAGCCATTATTAGCTACGTATCAGTATTGAAAATCATGAAGATCGGAGAAATATAACATATAGCTCCCATACAACCGATTGTTCAGATATTGCATTTTGCACCATAACTCCTCCATTTAAACAGCTAAAGGCTTGAAATTTTGCACAAACATCAACCATTATTAGCTATATATTAGTATTCATCAAGAACGGAGTTCACAGTGTAAATCGGCAAGATAAATTCAGGACAAATATTTATTGGGAAAAGTAATAAGCTCAGCGCAATATCACATGAATCATAGCGTTAAACGTTTGGGAACTATTTACGGATCTGATAACTGTTTTCAAAGACCGATATATGTAGGTCTTACATATTAATACTTAATTATTTGTATTTTTTAAATGTTGAATATCAAGCGTCGATACGATATTAAAAATATTCAAAAACCATTCCCTTCTTAAAACATAGTTCTTTTTAATTACATAAGGAAAAGCATTAAATAATTTATAACAATGCCTTTACTAGAATTATTTTTATTGATTTGAAGGAAATTTTCGCTTTTAACTATAGGTAATACGAAATTGTAATACAATAACACGTTTTTTACTATTCTTCCATTCATGAAAGGTATGAAGCCTTCGGCATAGCCGAAGACAGCGCTGTTTTTACTTGTTTTTTTTATAAATAATACCTACTTTGTGCAATTACAAATTGGATTGGTCGTAGACTGTCGTATCAACTTTCTGGGTAACTGTTTCCTGAATTTTCGTAGTAAAATAAGGATTTTTTTTCGCTATGAGCTCTTTTATTCTGTTAAAAAAACTAAATTTTATCTTTAATATTAGTAAATACGTAAAACATTGCTTTTTATATATCGTTAAGACTTTGTAATACTTAACACAGTTTTAATGCAATATCTTTAAAGTAAACCAATTTAGTTTAACTAAAGCTATTTTCCTTACTGCTCCAAATATCATATACGATATTTAGATTTATTAGCCAATATTTACTGCAAAGAATGGTATTTCCGAAATTCTATGAAATATCAATAAAAATATTTTTTTCCACAAGTATGAAAAATCCGTCAGTAAAGGGTTAAACCCATATAAATCTATTTCTTTAATTGGTTTTTGTAATAATTCAAATTAAAAGTGAACTTTGCAATTCTACTACTTGCATTTGAAATAATAAACCTAAAGCAAAAGCGAACATCAGTCTTCAATGCCACACAAAGTTCAAAGTAGAAAAGCTCAAAATAAATATCAAAACCAATTTTTTTTTAGTGATATTCGAACTTATTTCTTACACCACAGATAAACTGACAGCGCATCAATAATAAATACAGCCAAAAACATGCGGAATTACGCGCAATGAATGCCGGCTAAAAGTTTTTCAAAGTTTTCGATGCGAGGTCACGTGTCACGTCTGCTGCTGGTTGTTTTCAATGCAACCTCAATGAAAGTCAGAAATATGTGAACTTATCGTTTTTACAAGCATACATACAGACGTGTAGAAAAAAGTTATTTTTCAGTCAATGTGTTTTACAACCATAGCCACATCTGACTATTTACATATATTATGTGGACAAGTGACATAGTCAAGCTGCTTGGTAAATACTCATACTGACTACGCTGACTCATTTTGAGTGAAGTGCTTTTGAAGAAGTTACTTAAAACCTTTAAATTCTATTTGAAATGAAAAATGATTTGCTATTTTTAGACTTAGATTTTATTTGAAATAAAATAATCGGTCAACCTGGACTACAATTTTTTTAATCGGGTAATAGCAGTTAAATTTTGTTTACATACAAAAGTAAATTTTGTTCATGCGCTGTAGGAGGAAAATGGCGAAAACCGTCAGAGAAAATTTTTTTCAAAAATCAACCTGAATTTTTAGCCATTTCACACTTGCACTTTATTGTAGTAAAATTAAATGGGCTATGAAACTGCATACTCGAGTTTGAAATTTTGTAATAATAATAATTTCGTAAACAGTTTACTTAATATTTACTTAAGTTTATGTTACTCTGTTATATTTTTATAAAAACATATTAAAAATAAGTTAATAAACTGTAATGTATTGAATTTTTTTTTTGCCTTTGTTCCATGGTATCAAATAACATTTTTAGTTGAAACATTTTTCAGTAGATGACATTCCTCGTTTCCTCTTTCATTTGATACCAAATTTGTTCAATTTGTATCAGCGGTTTATTTATTATTCGAAAACGACTTTTATTTTGGTCTCAAAAAATATTTGGTCAAGTTTAACTGTTATTACTGTACTAAAAAATAAAAATCCAGATTTTTCAACTATTAAGTTATGAACTTTTTCCCAAAAGGTTAAAAAAAAATAACAAAAATCGAACAAAAATCGAACAGTAACTTGGACAGAAATGTAATTGGCCGCAAATCTTTTATACATATTCTGAATTCATAAAAATATTATTGAAAACTGAAAACTGCCAGGGTATTAAAAATCGAAACTACATAAAATTTAAACTTTCCTATATGCGTTCCCATTTATTTATTCGTTAATCTGAGGAAATTTTGCTTCCGTAAGCTTCCTTGAGAAATATTGAAAATAAAAATTATTGTTTGATATAAAAGTAAATAGGTCAAAAATTGTTAAAATATATATTAATTTTTCCGAGAAAAAATGGAGAGTCAATTGTCCCTCTTATTAAATCTAATACAAAGGTGAGGAACAGAATATTCCTTATGTTATCTACAGTTTTGAGATTAATGTGCAAGCATCTTCCCCTATATGATGAAATTGAGTCTGTCAAATTCAGAGAGCGTACAGACTTTTTGAACCCTTTCAAATCCACTAATGTGGTATATATATTGTAATAAGACCTCTAAATGAAAGCAGCATACTCTACCCTCGAGCGTACAAGAGAAGTATATAAAAACGTTAGAATAGAAGAATCAGTAAAATCTGATTTAAGTCTTCGAATAAAAGCAAATACGGAGTATAACTTTGCAATAATGTAATTTAAATGACTTTGAAAAGAAAATCTAGAGCTAAGATCAATATTGGATTGAACAACTTAGAGCCTTCCATGTGCTAAGAAGTAAATACTACCGAAAATACTACCCTGTGGGACTCCAGAGGACGCAATAAAAGAAGAAGATGCCTAACATACTAACAACACAAATGCGCGAGGAAAGATAAGATTTAATCCACTTTAAAAGAATGTAATGAAATCCTAACGCACATAATTTCGAAACTAACATTGAACTCGATTTAGAAAAACAGAGATATACAGAATTCAGAAAAGACGGCGAGTTTTGAAATTTTCATACATCTATGCTGGTCTACGGATATTAAGTGATTAACGGAAAAATACATTTTTGAAGTAAAACTTTTTTAGCGGCAGTGATTTTGCATATCGCGTAGCGTAAGTCGCATAGGAATATCGTAGAAAGAAAGTCACGTCAGAATATCGCATAACGAAAGTCTTTACTAAATTTTACCACTATATTTACTCATTTCCACCATTATTTTTAATAATTTCTCCCACTATTTTTGTTAATGCTACTACGAATTTCTACCATTATTTTTTACTAATATTAATACCAATTACTACCACTTTTTCTATTCATTTTTACCACTATTTTTGTTAATGCTACTACTAATTTCTACCACTATTTTTTACTAATACTAATACCAATTACTACCACTATTTCTATTCATTTCTACCACTATTTTTGTTAATGCTACTACTAATTTCTACCACTATTTTTTACTAATATTAATACCAATTACTACCACTATTTCTATTCATTTCTACCACTATTTTTGTTAATGCTACTACTAATTTCTACCACTATTTTTTTTTACTAATTTCACTAACTTCATTACTATTTTTACTAATTTCTACAACTACATTTTCTACTTTTAATTAATTTCTACTATCATAAAAAAGTTATAACTTCTGGCTTAGGTGCACGCGTGTTTTTTTCATTCACAAATATTTCAAATAATTTTGAGACCGTGGATAATTTGGAAATCGGTCTTAAGTTGGCAATATGGTTTTTACTTCCACTTTTGAATACTGGATTAATATAAGTGATTTTCTACCAACTCTCCAAGTACAAGCGATTTACTGAACATCAATAGGAGAGGATAGGAAAGTGCAAGAGAGTTTTCAAAAAGATTGGATTAAATTGCCGAATACCATCTTCAACATCAGAGAGCGCCAAGAATAGCGAACCGAGATTGACGAAGAAATTCCTATTCATATTCCACAAAACGATTGCGATAAAGAAACGGGACTTCATTTTATGTCCGATTCGAATTGAAGAATATATTTTCTCTTTAAACGTTTTTATCCAAAGATTTAAATTCGCTGGAATAATACCTAAATTTTTAAAAGCACTTCAAAAATTAATATAATTAAATTAAATTACTCTGCCTTTGGTACGAATAATAAATTTAGAAGAGAAGTTATTAATAGTAGAGGTCGAAATTGCCAATAACAAATTTTGTATCTATTGCAATGTTTCTTCAGTCATTGCTTATAATTATTCGCGATTAATTTGCATACCATTTTTATACAGAGCATTCTAAATTGAATAAAATTGACTCGCACCTAATATACATATGTAATGCTTAAAGCTGTAAGTTGTATATTATATATGTGTGTTATAATAACCGGAAATAGTGTAGAAAATTTTCAGAAACGGAGAAATATATTAATTCATACCTACATATACTCGTATTTTCCACGTTTTAAGTTATGGGATGCTCATACGCAGTGGCGTACCAAATTATTTCTAGGGTTTCTTTTTGTACAACTAGTTAGACACTATAGGTATATACGTATCAATATACATATGTATATATACTTTTATGTTTACAAATACAAATGCCCCCTTGCTGTTGATTAGTTGTCCACTCGCATAAGTTTTTATGACGGTGAAATAGAAATAGGCTTCTGCAAACTAGAGTGCAACATTGCGTATGAGTTACATTTAGCAGTGGAGTACCTTCTTTAAATTCTCATTTTCGGTTTAAAATACAAAAGCTGTCGGTAAATTTTTGTAAAATCTAAAAAAAAACTATGATACTAGCGAAGTTGCCTCTTTGCCATAAATAATTTCACATTGCACATTTGCACTGTGCAGTAAAATTAAACATCTAGGAAAATAAAAATTGAGTTTGTTATTTATGACCATTTTTTATTATTCGCAAATATAGTAAATATTTAGGTGCATAAAGTTTGCCTTTCTATCCACAGCTTTATGTTACATTAGCTGTTTTACACTCGGCTTCTCTCATTCGCGTCATTCGTTTTAACGCTTTGAATTCGTTTGTTAAAAAGGGAAATAAAAAATTATACCAAATTGTCCTTTGTGCTAGTATTTTTATACATCTTACTGTTGGCAATTCTATTCCAAAATATGTCTTGATAAATGTATATACTAAAACATTTTTTATAACAGATTAATTTTGTCATACATAAAAGACAGACGGCCGACGTAGCTGAGTGTTTTCGTAAAATGCTAACAGTTCAAACCTTATGAGTGAAGGATTGATTTATCTTAAAAACTTAGTACAATATGTGGCAACCCTCTCTAAATATTTCTCGAATAAAATTGCCTTAAGTCTTTGACAACCAGTATAGTAGAATTCTGGTTACTTTAAAAATTAATTGGTTCAATTAAAATGATCCTTAAAAAGTGGCAACCCTTCTAAGAAATGTTTTCGTATAATGGCTTTTGTTTAACACGTAATATTCTCAACCAAATGGCAACATTCCTTAAACAGATTTTCGTGCACAAATTTTCTTAAGCCTGCTAACTCCTTTTGAGCCCCATTCCTTAAGACTTCCTTTAACTTAATAATTTATTTTAAATTATTTTTAAAACAGATGGCAACCCTGCCCAATAGAACTTTTTAATAAAGACAGAAACCCCTTTCATTTGTTACCCATATTTCCATATTTGATCCAAATCATTGTTTTGATTAATTTTGTAAACAAATGCCACCCCCTAATCTGAAACATTTTTTTGAAATTGAGCTTCCCTAAAACTTTTTGGTTCGGCAGTCATATTGTATAATTCAACTGTATACATTATTCTACCTTAATTTACCTTTAAACAGGTGGCAACCTTATTTCAAAACAGTTTGGAGGTTAAGCTTTTTAAACCTCTTTCATTTCATACCCATATTACAATATTTGAATTCACTCATTGTTTTAACTGAATTTAACCTACTAAACAGGTGGCAACTCCTTTTATAAAATTTCTATATATGTGCCAAATTTGTCCTGTCATATGAATATATTGTCATATGAATATAACTATTTTGTGCTAATAAGCAATGCGACTATTCGAATGGAATCGGTTTTCCAAGCCCTCAGGCCTAGTTGTTCCTTACATTTAAGGCCTGGTAAGATTAAGGGAAATGGTGGGAATGGGGCCTTTCTTTTCTGTCTAGGAAGAATTTCCCCACCAACCTGTCTGGTCTTTTCAGGAAGCACTTGGTTGCTTTGCAGGCATCGGTACTGTACCGCGGGTTCGCATGAGACCGATTCAGCTATAATTGGCTGCCGTCCAAATACTCGCAGTCCCGGCACTCACATGAGTTAAGGTTTATTCCATTTGGCAGCAGAGTTCAGCCTAAATTTAGTTTCGTGGACAATTTTTGAAGATGTATGAGAGGCTTCGGGCCTTTAGCGCAGCTTGGCTGCCATTGCAGACTCAAATTTGGCATCCGCACCACATTTCTTCAATTATCAAATCCGCTACTTAAAGTATAGCAAATACCTGCGATTTTAAACTCAACCTCATTTCCTGTCTTAAAACCGACAGCTTCCCAAGAGAGCGCATGCATCTCTTCATTGGTACCATTTTAGAAAATATTACGGTATACTTTCTAGCAAAGATACGAAGCTGATATCGAAATTTCTCATTTAGGACAAAAATAAAAGAGGGTTTGCTCTGGGATCTCTAACTAGCGAACACTAAAATTCCTCATGAAACTTTTGAAATAATTTTAATCATAAAAACATAGAGCCCTGTTAACAATTTCTGCACTGCCAGTTCACAGTATACTTGTTTACGTAGCTAAAATATTAACACACCATTCGGCAGATGTTTTCATTTACAACTATCCATAAAGGCTGCAATAACTTGTGGGGTAATGCTATACAAACAAACCGTAAAATTTATGAATAAACTTTATTCTATCTGCTGTAAAATTTTTAACTGAAGTACAGCTAACGATGTATAAGTAGTAGCCGAATGTGCTATGTTAGAACCGTAACGAATGTGGAAAATCATAATAGTGTGCTGTCGACCAGAAACCGCAGTAAGCCGCAAAACGAGCCAACAACTGGCAACAAATCGAGTAGCAAACATAAACAGCTGGCAACGAGCAAAACTTTGTGGCTAAAATTTATGGAAAGCAAAAACTATCACGCAAATTAAAAAAAAAACAATTATTATAACGCAAGTTGCCCCGATTTTGAAAGAAAAGCGATCACGTCTGCCACTTCGGTCAGTCATATTCAAAAATTAGCAGAAATGAGAGTAGAATTGTTCCAGATTTCACTTCGAAAAAGTCACTTTGTTAAATGCTTATATTACATTTTTGAATTTTACCCAACCGATGGTGTGATTTTAAGAATTGGCAAGCATTATTGCACTCACAATTTACCATTTTGATATGAAGAAAATGTGGTGATGGGCAACAATGCTCAAATATTATACTTATGGTACAGCGTTAATTTCTTAACGTAATCGAACAATTGAAATGAAATAGTCGATTAATGCTGTTTGATTAATCTTGTCATCCAACACCGATACACCCACTCAATTGGTGTCGAAATTTTTGCGAGTAACCCTGCAAGGAGACTGACCTTTAACTATCGATTAAATTAGTGGTAAAATTGACTAAAAGTTGGGATAATTTTCGTGGTTAGTTTAGTATGGGCGTCGGGAATAAAACTACTGCATCTCTTTCTCTGGTGCACAATTGGCTTACAGTATAGCTTACTCCCTCGTGCCAATTAGTTGGTAAAGTGCAAGCGAATTTAGTGGTAAACCATATGGGTAAAAATATGGTTAATTTTGCAGAGCCGTTGGTCATAAAACAAGAAATTATCCGACTTTTTTCGCTAAACCACTTTTTTCGCATGCAAACGCTAAAATTTTACCCATTTCCACTTCCACTTGCTACGTGTGACAAAATATACCAAACGATCTAACTTGCTAAGTAACACTGTGATATGTTTATAATTTTGGTATAATAATACTAACTTAGCCTGCCTTATAGGTTACGCCGATTACTACCTTAATGTGAATTAACATTTTTATTTCCATTAGCTCATGAAACTTACCCATACCGATGAACATTACCTCACCGAAAATCCACGAAATGTTAGTGCATTTAGACCAGAGGCTATGTCTCTTGAGGCCGTCAATAATCGTTCGGTGTTACCTGCTACTTACTAAACAAGATTATCGTATGCAAGCTTTCAACGCAAGATTTCTGTATTCAATTATTCATGATCTGAAACCTCGTTTGGCATGAAAGATCTAGAAGAGGTATTTACAAATTCTGACGAAGCTGAATGTTTTGTTCAAAGCCAATTAACATAGCCGTATTAGTCGGATATCCCATTCATATATAATATCACTGCGTACTCGCACATCTTTTTTGAGCGAGATCTTAATATTCTTCGTGATTTTTGGTTTGCCACCATTTATCTGTACCCTCCTTAATTGAAGTTTGTTCCGGAAATCTGTCACCAGGTCACAACTCTTCCTCCTACAAAAATTCGCCCCTTAAAATATTTTGTAATTCGTTCTTCTAGGGGGTGGACCAAGCAACACAATATTTCGACGGGGTCGACCCAAAAAGAGATGAGTTTAAGATAGCTTCATTTAAAAGGCCCAGAGAATAAGTGATTGGTATCTTGAGTGGCATATATTGAGTTTAGAACTAACTTTATACTTTGAGTCGTACTAGTCCTAGGCGACTATATTGCCACAGAATAGTTTAGAACCGGCCGACCTTTCTTTGTCTTTGCCTCATGTATTGCCTCATGTATTGTCGGCTAGCGATTTGAGCGCTGATTCTGCAAAGAGCTCTGCGTCCGCCAAAAAATTAGTCTTGCCGACTAGTATCTTTCAGGTGGATGTCACCACTGGCAAAGTGGCAGCCGATTTGCTACACACCAATTTTTGACAAACAATATTAATTGTTATAGCCAGGCGGAACTAAACGCCTCAATTTAATTTCAATGGTTAGGTTGAAACTGGCCAGCCGGTAGTGGGCTGTAGGTGGTCAAGGTGACTCCGTGCGCTAACCAACCGACAACTCTCAATCCTCGTATTAGTTCTAACCGGCGTTGTGCGTTTAAAATTCATGCCGGTAAACTTAGTGTAGCTTTCAACCCTATTTGCCGCAGCTGTTTGGAGGATGACAAAGTAGAATCATCATTTCATATTCTGCTCAATTATCCTGATTTTGTGTTATACCGCAAACAAAATAGTCAACGATTACGTGTTGTTCAGCGCCGAACCGAACCAGCCTTACACTCAGTTCAGCTTTCGGAGCACTTACTGCGGGTACGCTAGGAGTTTTTTGAGGGGTGTCGTTATGGACCCAAATTATTTAATGTTAATGATTTCGGTCATTCTCTTTCTGAGGAATTTCTTAAAGAAAGGACCAAAACTTTTCTTTTAGGTGGGAGGTAATGGGTTAAAATGTTCTAAGATAATATTTCCTGTGATATTTTTTCTGTGTATGCCTGAAGGGGGAAGTAGAGACGCTTCTCGGAGCCATTTCCGAATCCACCGAGCTCTTGACCGCTTTCAGCGGGGTTTCTCGAAGCCATGCCATTTTGACTGCAAGTACAACGGCATTTATTTTCCAAATCGTTATTTGTTTTTATTGGTAGCCTGTTTTAAAGAGTTAATTTTCGAATGTCGCAAATATTTTAGTCCATCTACAATAAAAACCCTCTTGAGTAAGAAAATGTTTGTTTTGCTGATTTCTGACACTTATTTTAGCAATTTTTTTTACTTTTTGAAAACAACCTAGATCGGGACATAAAACTAAAATTCAGAAAATATTTATAAAATTCGGGCCGCTTTGAGTATCCAAAAAATTTACGCATAGTTTTAAATTTTCGCAGACTTATTACCCCACCCTCGTAATGTGAAAGGATGCACGAAATGCTCGTAAACAACATTTGGATTAAAAAGCACTCGGCGAATAGTCCATTCTCATTTATGAGGCTTTTATACTGAAAAAACGATGTTGTTGCTGCTGCCGGTGAGAAAATTGATTGTGGCATAATGCACTTCACGCACATAGTTAAAATGAGTTGTCTGCTCTGTCAGAGGCACTCAGAAAACAAGCCACGTTACCTGCTTTTCACAGATGCTGGTTGAGCTGCTGCTGCATCGTAGCGCTATAATGCGGCTTCCTCGCCGTTGGAAAGCGAAATTTAATTAACTTTTTTTTTTTTTTTTTGTATTTATTTTCAATAGTATAATTATAACAAGCATTATAGAGAGCACAATGCTACTACTGCAAATGACTATAAAGTACTCGGCGTTGCAACATCAAGCACTGTTGCTTTTTGTAAAATAATAATTAACGACTAATGAAAGGAGTGCGCTACAAATGATCCAATTGAAAGTCAAAGGATATAAAATGAAAAATGATGTGGATTGTGCTGCTCAGTGAGTGGTTATTTGAGTTGCAACAACCGTGCACTTGTCTTTTCCATATCCTACCATCAATAACCTACCTGCACTGGCGATGCCGACATCCATTGCTGAAAGAGATCTGATGTTACTGATGGTCGCTTTGGTGGCTTTCGCGAATCGATAAATTCATGCAATCGCGCCAGCGCTTCTGGCGGTGCACGCTCCATCAACCATTTCTCGAAAGCTTCCGGCTTTTCCTCAAACAAACGCGCCACCTCTTCTACATCTTGCTGTGTAGCCTCACGGCGCGCTACTTTTCCGCCATTATTGAATGCCGCTGTCCCTGGCCCTGCTGCCACTGTTGCTGTCGCTGCTGTCGTCGACGCTACATTCGCCACTGTTGGGCTACAGCAGCTCACTGGCGAATTAAGCGCCGTATTGGTTGTGCTGTTGCTCGTCGAATGCATTAATGTTGCCATGTCACAAGCGGATATCGAGTTAGTGCTACTGGTGACACCCCGATCGGTTGATTGTAGGCGTCCACGTGGAATTGAGTTTGAACTTGTGGGTGATTGCACTGAGCCACACGACGAACGATTGCTGGTCAAACTGGCTGTCATGCTGTCGCTATCCACAATGCTCTCGTTGTTATTTCGGTTCAAGTGTTGCTTATCAGCTTTTATAAGTGGCGGCGATGTCTCTGCATGATGACCATCTCCATTTGTAAAAGATTTATTTATGCTGACAGCTGGGTCATCGATAGAGTCAATTTTGCTTTTGGTCGCCGCAGAGCCAGTTAAGTCGCCATCTGATGTTGTGGCAATCGGCGATGCCCCTGAGGCTGTTGGGCCTGTTGTTGCAGCTGTTGGTGACACATCTGTCATTTTGAATAGAGTATTTCAAACGATACTGTTTTGTGTTCGGGGTATTGTTGTTGTTGCTCATACATGAGATAAGTTGCGGAAATCATTGGCATGAGCGCGCACAGCCGGTTCAATAGCCGTTCATTCACATATCGGACGCCCAAACGTTCTACTACTTCGTTAAACTTCCGATATGTTAGTGCAGCTGCTACGTTTGTACCGTTAAATCTACCGACTAATTGGCAGATACTATCGTCAATCGGCTGTCAAATTTACTTGTAATTGGATATAATCTGCGTATAGTGCCGTCACTTAACTCAAGTTCGGAACATTTGTGACTGTCTAATTTGCTCTGCTCAACGCCCTAAAGCTTCCGACACGTTTCGCTATACGTACACCCATTTTCCTATATCACTCACCAACACACGTACACACACACTTTATTAATACTCTTTGTATTGCTTAGATTTTCTGAGTTCTATAGTTATTATCCAATTTCGTTATTTTGTTGCTTTTCACCCGCAGCTCAATAGCTCAACAGCTTACAAACTCATTGCTTTGCTCCTCCTCAAGCTTCGAAAGTTAACAAGCAACCCCTACTGTGTTTCTATTCCAACATTCAGTGTCTGGTTATGCTGTCGGTTTTCTTTTATTCCGTACACCTGTGTGGTATTTTTGTGCTGTGGGTATTTTTGCATTTTGATTTTCGCTAGACGTGTAGGGGTTTTGTTCAGCAATTCGCTTGTTGGCTTTCTTATTACGTAGGATTATTTGTCCTAAGGAGCGTTTATCTTGGAAATGACTTTGTTGCGTTTACTTTTGCATTCCTTTTGTTGCTTTGTTGCCTAAAATATAGTAAGTTAAATGGTCTCAAGTGCACATTTTGTTTATATTTGCGTTATATGTTTCGTGCAAAGAAGTTTACACTATGTAAATCTCAAGCTGGGAGTTTAATCAAAGTTTCTTCGCAAGTTACGGTTTCATCTTTTCTGTGCTGGCCCAGATTTTGTTTTGCTGTGCATCTCAATTAATAAAGTTTGGAAACAGCTGGTGGCAAATAATGAGGTTTATTTTTGCTTTTGCTATAAAGAAAGATATATAGAAAATTTTGATAAGTAATTGACTGGTAAAGGCAAGTGAATAATAATAAATCTATGGATACTTGTATTAACTTTTAGAGCGAAAATTTGTTTTCAAATTTTTTAAATGGTTCTTGGAAAGGTTTTTGAAGTAACACTTTTTCAGCGACATGAGAGAAATTTTTTACAGTTCGGAACTGGCTCCCCTCTACAAGTACTACTTTTACTACATCTACTACCTACTTACCACAACTACAACTACCAATTACTAGTACTACCACTAATACTTCTACTACTACTACTAACTACAACTAATACTAACTACTACTACTACTGCAACTAATAATTACTAAAACAACTACTAGAACTACAACTTATACTACTACTACTACTAACTATAAAATAACTAATTTTTATTACTACGACTCATTACGACTAATAATACTACTATTATTTTTACTAATGCTACTACAATTACCACTAATATGTTTAATAATTTCTACTACTATTTTTAGTACTCCTTCTACTAGTTACTACTACCAATTTTACTAATGCTACTACTATTTTTAGTAATGCTACTACTAGTTACTACTACTATTTTTCTAATGCTACTACTAATTACTAATACTATTTTCGCTAATTTCTGCTACTAATTTTAGTACTCTTACTACTAGTTACTTCCACCAATTTTACTAAAGCTACTACTACTACAAATCAAATAAAATAGTATCAATGAGAATTTTTATAAAGCTTAAAGTAATTCAAAAAATTGCATCAGAGTTTTAACCCAGAGTTTCCACAAACAGTTAGAGTATGCTGATTTTAACCATTTAAATTTCATTACAATAAAGTGCAAGTTTAGAGCAGCTGAAAATTACCACCGTTATTTTGACAACAACGAAAAAAATGCCGGGTTTCAAGGGAATTATATAATATTTTATGTTTTCAGACTTCGGCCAAAACATTTCTAAAAATAATTGAGATTTACTTGAGCTGGGTAGTTTTTAAAATCCCTTCAAAAATATAGTTTTTAGGGAATAAAAATAAAAAAACTCACTTAATATGATAAAATAATCGAAGGGTATGCACAAAAATGTTTAAAAATTTTTTGATTGGCATCATTATGACTAAATTTGCTTAACTTAGAAATAAATGAAATGGATGAAAAAAAGCTTTCCCATAATACCCTAAAACTTTACATCGGTCAAGTTTTGGCTTAGTTATTCAAGTTCTCCTTAAAACAATCTTCCAAAAAAGGTCAAAAGCGGCATCAGAAATTTCATTACCACCACTAGATTTGAGACCTTCAATTAGAGAAATTTTTCGTGACTTGAGACGATTTCGGTATTCAGTACGCAACAGTCTCAAATTACTTAATTTTGTAAACGATTCTCCGCCATAGTTGAACGAATCCAAGTCATCAGTCTATGTACTTAATTTTATAATTTTCTATAAAAGTATAAGTCATTCTAAAACAGAAACCATATAAATAAAAGTTTCAAACCTTGAACGAATTTCTGAAAAATTAAACAAATTAAAAAAGATGTACATCAAATATTTATAATTTTTAATTTGAATTTTTAGAAAAATTTTGAGGATATAGTTTCGTGACCAAATCAGTTTCAATATAATAAGTTGCAAGTTTCAATCCACTAAAAAGTTGCGATGATTTTTGATAATTTTCGGGCTGTTTCCTCCATTTAACGAATGCTCAAAATTAGTTAATATGGAAGAAAATGTGCAACATCGTCAGTAAACAGTAAAAAATTAAAAAAAAAAAATATAAAAAATCAACGCGAATTTTTAGTCACTTGAATCTTACAATTTATTGTACTAAAATTTAATTGGATATAAAACTGCATTCCCAAAATTCCAATTAGTAATTTTAAAAATTTTGTGTACATTTTATAATTCATAATTTTTATCACAATTTAAATCGAAGCAGCAGAATACGAAGAGCTCTGTTTTTTATGTTAATGACTATAATGAAATCCCACCATATATCCGCCAACTTATTGCAGTTCTAAGGAAACGCAAATAAAGTGAATATAAATTTACAGCTAACCAACTTGGATTCCAACTCACAATAAGTCAGAGACGATAATATTTATAGCAGCCTTGAGCCTTTAGATTTCAGATGCAATTTAAAATCTCAATTTCGCCAATTTTATTTTATACTTTAAGTATTGCAGAAAAACTAAAATCGCTCTACTGTTGCTCATGGCATGCAGAAATTTTACAAACTTGCGAAACTTACGAACAACTAGTATTGCGAGTAGAGCATCAGCTAACAGTACAAGTGTGTTCCACCAAAATAATCGTTTCCACCCAAAAAGTGTTGACAATTTTAAACACCTACCATAATACCTGCGCGATTTGCGATAAAGTTCTGCTATTGCATGCATAGCAAAATACAAAACATAGAGTTCAAATTTTACGATTATATTCTGCACGGCAAAGTGTTTGCAATAACTCTGGCATGTCGCTGGTTGTAAATAGTTGAGTCAAGAGAATTTATGCAAATATATAGCTAGCAGCATTAAGTGAGGCTATTAAAATGTTTACGATATCGTGTGAGAGCATTTGAATTTGTTTCAGTTAAGTTTTATAGTAAATCAGGTATAACTTTATTTAACGGTCTTTGGCGGAAGATCAAACAGTAACAGTCAAAACATTGATGTCTAGTTGATGAAGGCTTAGGTTTGTTTACTCAATACCTGATTAATTAGAAAATTATCGAAGATTGTAAAGTAAAAAAAGTAGTAAAAAAGTTTTCCCCATTGTCCAGTTGCAGTGTACACAATAAGAAGCTGATATGCAGTTTTTGTTTCATTATAAGTTATGAAACCGTCAGCTATTATCTGATAACATAAAATTTTAATCAGATATTAAGCAAATTACCCTTAAGGCTAGTCCACATAGGATTTTCGCGTTGGCGGTCAAAGAAATTTCTTAAGCAAAGAAAGTTTTTATTTCTACAATTCTGGAATTGGCAACGCCCATCCAGTATTCTTTACTGTTATTTTGAATGAATACTATCGTAGTTGTTTTAAGTGGACATCTCGTCGCCTGTCCCTAGACTGTCCACTAGGGGGGTTAAATTTTTTTTCGCAATTTTTGCGCTTTCACCCCCTTGGATTATTCTTTATCGAATAACAAATGCCCTCATTTATTTTTAAATAAAAAAAATATTTGCTGCTCGCTCAACCTGCTCAAAGTTTACCATGTATTTTATATGGAAAAAAACTTTTTTCCAAGCATTAGTTTAGAATCCTTGGAAATTAATATTTTTCAAACTACGAATTTTTTTTCTCTACAGGAGACTTCAAAAAATCCAATTTACTTACTTGTTTATTTAACGTTTTTTTTTAATAGTAATAATTTTTTATGAGCTCCCAAAAATCCCATACAAAAAATTGAACAATGGGTTCGTGCATTCGCAGTCCTGAATGCGCAAATATTTCATGCGCTTATGAACAACTTAATAAAAAATGCTACAATGGTTAGAGTTTCAATCACTTGAAGGAAATGCACCCCTGCATAGATTTCAAAATAAAAGCATCCTCGTGAACGATCCACTTTCGGAATCGTTCCTAAAGATAAGCCATTGACGGCATTTCCTCTGGAACTCAAGTCCAATGGGAAGTACAGAAACCGTAAGCGCCTTGAAAAAGCCCTTCTTTTCTATTGCGATATTAGCAAACATGATGTTCCTTCTTTTTCCTTGCGATATCTGTGAGAAACCATCACCTTCATCTATTTCATCCATCATCGGAATTACCACAATCCTCATCTACATTAACCTCAGTGGCAATTATAATCTCATCTAAAATAAGTACATCTTTGAATTTCATGCATTTATTACGTCTTCTCAATTGCTACCAATATTGTTAACTAAACGCAAACCCCTTCTGGAGATTAAGTTCCATTGAATTTCGATTTATTACATCATACAATCATTCAGGCAATCATCTAAAAGCATTAATATATTGTAGTTGTTACATTTAATAGCAAATATTGTAATTTGTCAATAAATAAGCAATACAAAGTTGAACAATTCGATTTTGTTTTATTCCAGTACAAAAGGTTTAATCCAATTTAATTCAAAAGTTTCATTAGGATCGCTTTATTGGTTCGAGAATAATGACAAGATTTTTATTAGTTTTACCGTAAATTTAACACATTTAAATTAAAATTAAACTAAGTCAAAGTATCAGAATTTCCGTAAGAAATAAAATAATCTTTTTTCTGCCGATTCCAACGAATTCCAAGTTTAGGATAACTCCGCGTGAAATGGTTCAAAGGAGTTTAGTGTGCACAACAAAAAACCTTCACTTTTGCAATATATGAATCAGTCTTTTGTAATGGGCAAATGTCGGTGTGTCTGACGTTTCGGGTGGTGTCCTTCAACTTCATTTTACATAGCCTTAGTAGTTTAGCAGGGATATCAAATTCAGACATCGCGGCATATAGGCAACTTTTTTTAGTGCTGTCCATACCGAATTTAAATTAGCCAAAGGGGTCGTGTGTTTTGATTCCCATATCATGGGTATTTTCCAATATTTGACATATCATAAATATCTGACTTTGCAATGGGCCATGCCCCGCACCAGGCTTGAATAGCTCTGCAGGTAATCTATCATTGTTGATGCTGCGTAGCCGCGTTATTGATATTCAAACGTTAGATTTTTGGCAAATTTATTTTATTTTATTAATTTTTTCTAATCGCTGAATCTCGCGTTGTATAAGAGCCCGTTGTATAAGATGCTTAATCGACTGAGATTTCAGCATTCCAAAAGCGTTTTCAATTTTCACACTGGTTTAACAAAATTTAATTTTGCTAGGTAATCCTGTGAATACGTAACTTCGCATCGCATATATCTTGCAAAGCGATGGAATCGAAAATACCGTGTTATATTTTTTTAGCTTTCTGCTAGTAATGATACTTCCATCCATGCAACCCAAAATATTCGGAAATCCAGTTATTTGTAAATTACACAAAATGTATATAATGAGGCAATTAGTTAATGAATTATATTTATATTTTCAATTGATTTTGCGACTTCTCTTCTTGATTCCATTTGGAAACCTTACTGCATCCGGCGCTATTTGCTTGACAATAAAGTTCGAAGCTTAATTGAAAGTAATTACAAAGTCATGTCAAAATCTACTTCTATGAAAGTGGTTTTATTTCCGGCAAACCTAAATAAAAAATATGAATATTTTCAAATCCAGTTTTTATTTCAACGTTGCATTAGTCTACCAAAAAAAAACCCTGGCATTTGCGGTTTTCTTCCTTTGTAGTTTCTTGTTTTATTCCAATGCGATCGCAGAATATTTGACCACGAGATATTCGGTAAGGTTACAACTGATGCCGAAACTTTTCTTAAACTACAATTTCTGATTTTAAAGAAAAGTTTCATTTGATTTAAAACTAGTTTATTTAACACTTCCTCAGAATAAAAATTTCACATCTTTCAAAAATCTTTATACTCTAGGCGGTTGATTTCTTCCACGAGCTTGCGCCTCAATTTAATTTTCACTTGAGAATAAAGATGAATCCACCAAGTCATTCATAATTTTTTTTATTGAATTTAATAAAATTATGTGATTTACATCCATTATAAAAATATAAATCGCAAACTATACAAAATAATGCGCCAGGCAACGCTTATTCTCACATAAGATTTCGAACTAAAAAAAGTTTTCACACGGTTTTGTGATTTCTTGTTCAATGGGGCCAACTATCATGTAAGAACTGTTTCGATTGCCGATGGGCTAATCATTGCGTAAAAGACCATTTGAAGCCAATTATGTAATACTGGATATCGGCCAACTTTGGCCAATAGGAGAGGAGGAATTGTGTTCCATGAGGACAACACCAGGGCAGGTACATCGATAGTGATTCGCCAGAAGCTCCGTGAGCTTGATTGGGAGATTTTTATAGTCTGGATATGGAAGCAAGTGATTGCTACGTGTTCCTGTCTGTGGCGGATGATTTTGCTGGTGAAAAATTTGCCTCAAGAGGGCTTATGGAAATCGATTGTTCCAGTTTGTTGCCATTAGGATCAAGGATTTCTATGAGAGTGGCTTTGTGAAATCACCTTCGAAATAACAACAAGTTATCGAAGAAAACGGTGCATATTTGACCTAAATGGAATCACTCAAACTATGCTAAATAAACCTTCAATTTAATGAAAAAATGATGGATTTATTTTACCCTAGAAAAATTAAATTGCGAAAACGAAAGTTATACCACAAATAATAAATAAATACCTAAGTTGATAAGGCACTGTAAAGTCTCCAAATGTATCCCAAAATATTTCGCATCTTTGCTGCTATAGAAAATTAAAAAAATCACCTACAAAAAATTAACTTTTATGTAAATTTAAGGTTGTTTCCTCAAAATGCTGTATTTTAGAAAAAATATCTCTCTATTACTTTAGTGCATTCAGAAAGCGTTTCCATGAAGCTTTAAAATTACAACTTAAATATTCTTAGCATGACATCCAAACCAAAAAGTGGATGCAATGTTGACTCATGGAGTACGTGTGGATTGCTGCCTGTTCAGTAACGCATATTTTGCTTATTGACGAAGCCATTCAGCCAGAAATGACGACGACCATAAATTGGACGTAGCGCTCTTAAAGTTGAGGCCATTGACTCGTTGTTTTGGATCGAATATCTTTCCATGATGAAATGGCAAACCTTACTGAAGAGAAATGTCAAAAGAGCGGGAAAAAACATGGCGTCGTTTGCTGTCACTATCGGTCTACTTTTGTAGCGTCCCTATTGAAAAGCCCTTTATATGCGACTACTCTGGGTGCTCGGGGGAACAATAAAAAGCTCTCTTAATCTAAAAGGGGCGATTTTGATAAAGATTTGGAGGCTTCTGTTAACTATCTGAGGCCATTTCACCACAGTAGGGCGGCGGCGAGATGTAGGCGTTTGCTTACTTCTTGTGCGACCTTCCGATTAAAATTTAAGCAAATCCATGGGTTTGTAAAAAATGGGCGCAGCCCTTTGCGAAGACGAAACGCCGAAACCGCCCATTTTGCATTTTGTCATTACTCTGTGGCACACACAGTTTTAATAAATTTTATTTTATTCTCCTTTTTTGTCATAGAAGAGAGCGCCAGCTGTTGCATGAAAAGGAAAAATATTAAAATTCTTTAATATCGAAATAAATTTAGACACATTTTTTCTGTGCGCTTTTTATTAAATATTTTTTAAAGATGTCAAATCACATGGTGTCCGTGTTCAAAAAACAAAAACTGACTCATATGCTTGTTTATTCACCAGAATTGCATTTCAACCACCACCACATGGCATTTTGAGCAATGCAAACTATGCCATTCTATTCCAATGTAGTGTACGTAGTTGAGTGGCCATTAAGAAAAATACCGAGAGTGTATGGTAAGTGGTGGCTGACTGCAAATGCCATTGTGACATGAAAAGGCAATTTGTAAGCACACACACTTAGAAAGGAGAATGCTGGTAGCGAGCAACGATAAACGGCGGATAAGGATTGCAATGTTGTCGAGAGGTCGGTCACATGCTGTGGGAACAAGCGAAATATTACCATACAGCCGCATTCCCACATTGTCGCATAGCCGCATTGCCATTTTGTTTATTTGCTTGTTTAATATAATTTTATGCATTGTTATTATTGTACGTACACTTCCGTTTACAATTACAAAATTAGTATGTTCCCAGGATATTGTGCTATCTACATATTAGGTTATAAATTTTTTTTCGCTACAACAGGCAAACCGCATACGAAAAATGGAAATTGTAGAATGAGTAAAAGGAGGGGGCCTGGCATGCAAGTGGCAAAAGTGAAAGCATGCGACAATTTTTACGTACATACTATATGTATGTTAATATTCTAGAGTGCACCTATGCATTGTGTGTCTAAGTTTTATATGTTACATTGTTTGTTTGCAAACTTTGCACGCTCGACGAGTGTTTATTGCGCGCCTGTGAAGTGTTGACTCGCGAGTGTCAAATGCCGCAAATTAGTTAAATGCTTGTGAAACCGAAAGTAGTCTAACGCCCACATTGGAGCGCCATATTAGCAAAAGCAATTGCAAAGCTAATAACAACAGCAACAGCAACAACGCCAGTGCTAATTACAGAATTGCGTGCACACAGCATTTAAAGTAATTTTCACAATTTCAGTTGCACTCATGTAGCTAATTTTGTGCTCACGTCTGCCACAGCCACAGCTACACAGCTACAGCCTGCCAAGCCAATGCGATTATAGTTTAAAAAAAAAACAAAAAAAACCCAGCGCCACAATTAAGCGCACAACCCATGTGAAACATTTAACAACAGTCCTTTTGCAGTTGCATTTATCTAATGCCATTTGTGCTGGTCTGCATTGCAATGCAACCCATATCAACTAATCATCCACGCTTTGTGCCGTGCTTGGCCAACCAGAAATAGTGAAACAGTGCCATGGCATGTCAAGTGGCTTTAACGGCGTAAATCACTCTATTGACAATTCGGTCACGTTCACTTTGCATTCTTTAACACCCTCGCTCACTACTTGAAAAATTCGTTTAAACTAGTTAGAGAGCTGGCGAAAGTGGACGTCTCGTTGCCCCTCATAGCCTTGCATCCACTTTGTGCAAAGTTTAGTTCAGCGCATGAATGCAGTAGGAAATATCGCTAGTTAAGGCATATGAACTCTTCTATGCAAACATGCAAAAAAAAAGTGGTTACTATAATTACACGTCTTAGATCATAACTTAGTTTATATTATATGTTCACAAAACTCTGCGGAAAATAACTAAATAAATTCCTTAGCACAGATGAAACTGAACTTTATATACCCAGCGGGCAGTTTGTGTTCAGAACGGAGAGACTCTCAGTAAAACGCCTTTGTGAACTCACAACAGTTTGATTGGGATGGAGTTTCCGCTTAAATAGATATAGTCCATGGTTGCCATCTTCTTATATCTAAAGTGCATGATTATTGCTTCCTTTTGATCTTCTGGAAGCTCTTCTGAATGCACTAAGGAAGATGGATTACACTACTCCTCTACTCTACATGTACAATAAATTCTCCATAAGAATCCCAGAGAGGAATGAATGGAAAGATGCCATAGACCTAGACCCAGAGTCGACGGCTGTATTAACAGATAGTTCCAAACTCAACGAAAGAGTGGGCATCGGGATTCACTTAGCTTTCGCTTGCCGGACCACTGTAGCGTTTTTTCGGCAGAAATAAATGCCGCAATGGAGGTTGCTCGACGTCCTACAGACAGTCAACTCTCACAAAACAACATCCACAGTTGCCATAAAATGCAGAAGTTCCCTCAATCTGCTCATGCCTAAGTGTTCCGTGACATGGGTCCCTGGGTACGGCAATTGCGTGGCAGTCAGGAAGGCAAGGGAAGGGACGGAATTACCCATGATAAAAGCAGCTCTAGAAGCGGCCATGCCCCTAACGTACTGCAAACTTAGTTTAAAGGCAAAACTCGTTCAGGAAGTGAATATCAGGTGGTCCATGGAACCCATCTGTTGGATTACTAGACAAGTTGGGCTAAAGGTTGAGCTAAAGTGATCCAATGCGCTGGCTCGCATGGACCGACCCACTCTCAAACTAATGGTTGGGCTAATAATCGGACACTTCCTTAAGGGCACACACGGGAAGAGATTGGAATGCATAACTAATGATTTCTGCGGAAGCATTAGGGACAAAAAGGAAGTGGAGAGCATCGAACACTATCTCTGTCACTGTCCTGCCCTGCCCAAGACTCGAAATCCAATTCCTAAATAGGTATTTTCTAAACTGTTTGGCCGACCTGAACTCGGCAAGCATTCCCAATCTTCTGTGCTACGTAAGGCGTACTCGGTGGTTCACCTTCTAAGGGAAGGAAGAAGAGAACGTAATAACCCCCGCCAGCGGCATCACAATGGGCTTTGTCAGCCTACGTGCGCTCTAACCTAACCTAACCTAACTTTTTGTACATCAAGCAACTAAAGTAAAGGGTGTTTTGTTTAGAGACATGTGGGTTTCAAGAAAAAATAAAACGCATACAATTTAGTGCTTTGCACAAGAATTTAGCTTTATTATAAAGATAAGGGTTTGTCATTGTGTTTTGAAAATAATTTCGGGCAAGTGACCGCCGTGGCTGGCTCGAATAAATTCCAGTCGAGAAGCCCAATTTTCGACCACTTTCTCACCTTTTTCAAAACGCCAATCATCTCAAGCTTATCTGAGTAAACAAGCGACTTCACATAACCATACAAAAAATAGTCTAGCGGTACTAAATCGCACGATCTTGCAGGCCACCCCACAGGCCCCCGACGTGAGATAATGCGCTCACCAAAAGTTTCCTTCAATAAATTTATTGTTTCGTTGGCCCATAGAGCACACCAAACAGTGAATTTTTGAGGATGTAACGGCGTCTCATCAATGGCTTGTGGATTATCAACACTCCAAATGCGACAATTTTGTGTATTGTTATTGTTATCAAAAGTTTAACAAAGCTGGTAATCCTTCAATTGCCGGACTTTATACACCCATTCTATTTTCTTTAATGTGGACAGTGCTATGTTCATTCCCCTCGACTTTTTTTAAACCACGAAATTGTGCTTTCTGACTAGAACCTGAAAGATTGTGGGTTATTTGAAAAAATTTTACAAAGAAGTTTCGAAAATATATCCATTTGCTCTAAGGTGATTCTGATATCATGCATTGCATTCTAATACTCAACCTTTTCCATCAAATTTAAGTAAAAAAATAAAAATAAAACTGCGCTATTATTGTACCTCGTAATGGTAAAGTGTTTAAATAATTTGCAAACATTTTTGGAAATAGGTATTTCTTATATACACTTTAGATTATAACAAAAATTGCAAAAACCAAACAAATTCATAATTTAGTAACTACAAAAAATAACTGCCTCGAATTTGATATACACGATTTGGTGAGCGAAATCAATGATAGGGTTACAAAAAATGGTTGAGAATGGGCGTGGCACTGGCTTTTTAGAAGATATATCTACGAAAATATTTTATAGAAATCAGACAAAAACCAAATCCAACTCTCATATAACGTTAATTTACAAAAAATTAAAATATTAGATATTTTACTAAATCATATATTGAATGAAAGAAAATTTATTGAAATTTGGTAGGGAGAATTATAGGGCGAAGAGAACAATGTAAACACCTTAATTTTAAAAAATAATCATGCTGCGCTAAAATCATAGTCTACTCATATGTTATCGGTTTAAAAGTCGTTTAAATTTGCAAAATGAGGTGTCTTGTATTAACTAGTTGAGTTTCACCCGAATCGATAACCTAATTTACCCTTTTTTCGTTAAAAGGAAAAATTCTCTGCTCAGCTATATAAATATGCAGATGTACTGACAGTTGATGTGGTACTAAAAAAAAACCAACTTCTCAGATGTGGAATGAATGCAAAATAAACTTATTTTTATGTCCGCTTTTTTTCAAACTGCATTCTTTTCTCACGCCGCAACGCTCACACGCCGATGAGATGCTCATGTCCATTGAAAAATATATGTATGTGTACTTTTATTCGTATAATGTCTGCTAAATATTTTCTGTAGCATTTTCAATTTTTCTTTCCATTCACATTGCAACAAAATGAAGAAAACCGTCGATTGTTCAACTTTCGACATTCGTCTCAGCGGACAGACATGAACGGCTACATTCTACAAATCTCACGTTTGTATGCGGTCCTTTGCGAATTCAATTTTTATCCTATGTACAATTCTGTGAAAACACATTGCAATAATGTTTGCGCTACTGTCTAGCAAATGCCCTTTCGTCCTGTCACAGCTGGCCCAGCTGGTGTCTGAGTTTGCTTCGCTTCTGAGCGCAACGCAAACTTTTGCAGAGCTGCTTGGTTAGTCTGGTTAAATTGGTGGGGGTTTTACCTAGTACCTATATATAATATATCTGTGTGGAAAATTGAATTGAAGTTCAGGGAACGAGTAAATTTTATTGGTTTAATTGAAATATCTTAATGAAAATTAAATTCTGAGGGAAATGCGGCATCGAATATACTTTGGTAGTACATATAGATCACATACAAAAATCTGCTGAAATTAAAGCTAGTACCATTTGATTAGCTCACAACTTCACAGAGTGAAATACTAGAAAATTGGAAATAGAGGAAAAGGTGCATTAATCGAAAAATTTAAAAATATGAATATGTACCACATTTTATAATTATTATTCATTTAAAATGTGAACGTTTTCAATGCTTTGATATTCATACTTTTTATATATAACATCGAAATATATTTTGAAGGCTTCAAGAGAAACGGGATGCAACTGAAGTTAGGAGACCATGGCGTATGAGTAACGTACTAAGCGAATTTGTATGAGCGCCAAAAAAAAACCGCCCTGCGCCATGAAATAACAGCTAAAGCTGAGTTAGAATTAACTAATTTGAAAAGAGCAAAAAGTAAATTTTTATACAATTTTTATAAAAAAAATCATGATTTAATAATTATTTTTATTTTTTGTTTTGGTCAAATCTGATCGTTATTTTGTGATATTTGTTTGTTCAATAACAAACAATGGTTTTTTTTTTGTTTTGCTTTTATCGTTTTAATATTTATTCTATTATTTTTTTATTCTTGCACTTACAATTTTTCGATCATAATAAACTCCAACAAATTTGTTGGCGATTACAATAATATGCTTTATAAACGAAAAAAAGTATCACAAAGCATCGATTAAATATGATCGATAAATTATAAATCCAAGAATAACTTTTATTTTTTGATCGAAAAAGTTAAAATTAAAGAATATCAATCCAGCTTGATTGAAAAAATAATAATCACCAAATAACGAACAAACCTGATCGAAAAAATAAAAATCGACGAACAACGATTATTTTTCATCGAAAAAAATGCACAAAATAACGATTATGCAACGATTTAAAACACAAAATTTTTTTAATCAAAATAGGGTCCTATGCTATATAATATGTGGCATAAGAATTAAAGCGATACTTTTAAAATTGGTTTTGAATGAATTCTTGGCAATGATTTCTGGATTCGAAAGAATCAAAATAACGATAATTCTCGGTTCCTGAAATTTTAAGCTATCTATTGGCGCTGAAGGTAACATTTTTTACTCTTTAATGCTTCAACTTATTTGCGTTGGAAAGTGATATTTTGAAAATAGTGCATAAATAGACCCATAATTTTTATCTATTTTGTGACAATCTCTAATTTTTCTTAGATGCAATATTGATCTAGTTTGAACACTGATACATCCACTATGCTTTTAAAAGCTTTAAGAACGTTTGACAATTGACAAGTGCGACAACTTAATAAAAAAAATTATACAGTGAAATTACCTTTTATAAAAATAAAAAAAAACTAACATAAAAAAAGAAGAATACAAAATATATTTTTCACAAAACTATACATAAATAAGTTTCCTCGTAATCTGCGCTAGAGTAGTAGTGCTATTGATTGTCGTTAATATGAAGATATATATGTATGCATGTATTGCATATCAAATAGAAGATTTGTTTCAATTTTTCTTGCTGCCGTTGTTTTTTTTGTCTAGCTCAAATAAAACGCCCTTCTGGTAAATTGTGCTGCCGATCGCTGAAGATGTCGCAAAAAAGAAATTCCACTAACATTTTATATGCAAAATGATAGTAAGAACCTTCACAAATATACAACATTTACATAATTATCACGGATATTAATTCGCCTTGATGCTAACGTCTCACCGTAACATTCTTCAAAATCAAAATCTTCTGCTCTTTTAAAACTAACTCAAGTTCCAATTGCGATGACCGATAACCAGCATCTATGTTTAGCATCAATAGACTACACACTGGTCATTCTTCGTGCAGTTAATTCGCGCATTCGCAATTTAGTGCGCGTTTTGAGAGTAGCATACCTAAGAAAAGTCTGCACTCTGTCTATAGCCACTATCATCATTCCAAAGATCTGGAAAGTTGGGACCGTGATACTGCTGTTGGCCGATTAGGATGAATCCTATCAAGCGATCTCCCTTCTTTGCTCAGCGGTAAAGACATTTGAAGTTCTAAGGCTATGTCTCTTGAGGCAATGTAATTGATGACATGTGCTCGAAAGTGAAAGGTTGTCTCTCAACGACCTTGCTCATTTCTTCACTGGACGTAACCTGACCTTTTCCCCACTAAGTCCCGCTTGTATGAAGGAGCTTAGGCTGGAACTCGACGTCCATGTGGATGGTACCCGCATTCAAATAATAAAACACCAAACAATTATTTTGGGTGTTACTTTTGATAGCTCGGTATTTTTTTTTAGCTCACAAAACTGCAATAAAGTCCTCAAGGCGATAGGCGGTAGCACTTTAGGATAAGATAAATAAACGTTTTTGGTAACATACAAGGCGATTCGCCGGCCGGTTCTAATTTATGTCGCTCGAATTTGGTCGCGTGGGACTAGTAGAACCCTGTGAACAAAATTACACAGCACACAGAACGCACTGGACAATTACCCCCTTCGTCAACTCACACCCTAGGGATGCCGTTTGGGGTCAAACCACCACCCATAGCAGAGGAAGAGCTCCAGCTGCCACGTAAGCGTCCAGCGTCACTTTGGCCCAACTACGATCTGGATATTGTAGCAGGCTCAACTCCTTTCTATCCGGAATCAACCCAGACAATCCTAGTGCATGCCTGGTATGTAAAAATTCGCCGCACGATATCAATCACCTATTCTCAAAGCCTCTAAAACCTACTCATCAAACACCCTTTAAAACTGTCGAAACTACGCACTTCATGGGCCTCCCCCTAGATGAATTTCATGTAAACCTCATCTCCGGCTTTGCGGGGTCTGAGTAATCGCTGCAACAACAAAAACATTGTAATAACGATAATTAAGACTACCATTTTTGTCTAATAGGAGATTTTAATTTGAAGAAGATCATCTAGAAGCTTAGAAGGAATGATGTCCTAAGTCCCTCCAGTCTAAGTTTTGCGTGTGGAATTAAATTCTTAGACTTCCTCTTTAGTATGACAATCGAAAATGATTGTGTTTTTTTCAAGGTATACCTAATTGTCTACTAGTTTATATTGTTTTGAAAATCGCAATCAAAAGTATGTGCCCGGAGTAAAACATAAGATGGTTTTTAAGAGAAGCTTTTCAATTTTGAGCTTGGTTAATGTCTATCAAATTTCTCTGTCCCTCGTTGTTTCCTTACACCGAAAGGGATTAAATGAGAGAGGGTGGACTGTGAATACATAAACACAAATTCTACACATATCATATCGAAATATGCCACTTGTGTTTTATTTCTTTTTCTTCTAGTTATCTATGTATTCGTACTTGTGTTGCATGTTAAAATTTACAAATTGTTTAATTGCAATAATGTCTACCGTTTGACGTGCCGTTAAATATCTAGCTAATTATTAACAGAATCTATACACGCAAACAGGTTAATTAAATACCAAAGAATATTGAGACGGCGTGTAATTGAAAACATACGCTCGCTGTTTAGGCTACACACACACACACACACACACAGTCACAAGGACCTAGACGTATGCATTTAATTATACCCGTGCCCTAGGAGATATCAAAAAAAAAAAACAGTCTTGCTATATGCCTTGCTGCCCGAAGCCGAAGGTGATGCAATTCCCCGGAAAATACTTAATGAAGCGTAATGAACCATTAATTAAATATTTACTATGCTCCTAACTTGGCTGAGCAGCCTTCTGGCACTTTGTGCAAATAAACATAAACTACGTTGAAATTACTTCATACCACTTGAGAATGTCTGCCAGGCGTTTAGCGGGAAAACAAACCTCCACTTTAGCAGATGTAGACAAATTAAGCTTTTAACTTTTAATTTGTAGCTTCATTTTATCTCTATTTTATGTACCGTTTTACTGCGAAGATGGCACTATTTTAGGCGCTACTTAGCTTAGTTAACTGCCGTTTCTGTAAGCGTACTTGACGCGTGGTGCGTTGAAAGAAGTTTTGTTGCATGGGAATATTGCTGTTCCACGACGTGTCAAGGCGCGAAAGCAGCTATACCTTTGCACTTTCTATTGTGCTAGACAAACACTTTAAAGGAGATGTATTTGTGTTTGTGATAGTAATTGCATAAAGCAAATAGATTGTACAGAAATTGTTACAAGATTTTGAATGGTTGAAGGCGTAGCTGGGGCGATAGTTGAAGAACATAAAATTGGGATAATAAAATTAAATGGGCAGTTATAAAAATTTTAAATATTCTAAAACTGAGTTTCATAACAATTTAATTTAATTACGCTTTCTTTAACTTAAACATACACATTTTTTTTTAAATTTCTGCAAACTGGCAACTCTCCTATAAACTGGTTCAAAAAATCTAAGGAAAATATGTATTAATATGTATGTGGGATAATATTACTTCATTTAGCTTATTAATTAATGTGTGTGTAATTTTTCAAATAGTTGGCAACCCCTCGAAACTAGATCTTCCTACACCTACTTCGGTTCACCTCTATGTTGAATTGGATTTAATTTGTTTTTTTTTTTAAACATCTGACAAACCGCTCCAAAATATTTCTGAAACTGTTTTAATTTTACATCCAGTTCCCTTACTAAATAAATTAAATCAACATTCAAAAAAATGTGACAAAACTCATCAGATATATTTTTCGATATGAGGGTTTCTTTTCACGCTAACACTTTTTTGGACTAAGTAAACTTAACAATTGAATAAAATCTATGTTTGTAGCAGGTGGCAACACTTTTTAAACACAATCACATGACTAAGTTTTCTTAAGCCTACTTCCTTTGAATCCCGTCCCATAATATTTATTCTAACTTAATAATTTAATTTTTTTTTTTTAAGCAAATTCCTGAAATAAAATTTTCGTAAACCTCTTTCGTTTGAGACCCATCTGCTTTTATATTCAATAGCCAAGCCACTTTGTAGAGTGTAATCCGGCGTAATTGTAAATAGTTTGTGGTGAACTAAGATGAGATGAATGTGAATCTACCAAAACCACCATTATACCATTTATTAGGAAATATTAGTCTGGATTTTTTTAACCTATTAGAATTGATGGAATGAACATTGTTTATCGAAAAGAGGTTAAAAATCTAGGTGTGACACTAAACCAGCGGTTGGCAAAATTTGAAGTGCGAAAGAGTAATCTAACGAGCACACTGCTCACAAGCGTTAGCTTTGCCGATCCCTGCACTAGACCGAAATCTGCTATGAAAATCAAACTTAGAGGAAGTGGGGAAGAAAGCTGTAAAAGCATTTATGACGTGAAGATTCATGGGTTGGGCTGCTTTCCAAAAATACTATAGAACTATGACCTGATGCTAAAGATACTAGCGTCTAGGTGAACAGAACCAATCAGCAGGGAGCCATACCAGTACTCAACACATCTCAGAGATTGACCTGCATTAGCATAACAGGGGTTAAAAGACCTTATCCGACCACATACATGGAGAGCCTGTTATTGGATTTAACATCTCTTCACTTTCTCATCCGAACTTAAGCGAAGGATACTATAAAACTAGGGTTTAGCTTTATAAAAATTTAGAATTGAACTCAGTAACAAAAAAAGTGGGCAGGTATATATGAAACACGGAACACACGGAGGATGGTATCGAGATGAGGGTGTACCGTTCGTGGTTAAGATAAGGAAGTTAGAAAAATGTATATACTTTAATACTACGCGCAACTATCGGAACTGGAATATTGTCATCTTGGCCGGGAGTCATAGAACCTCAAAGCTCACCAGGTAACTGCAAAACTGGTGTTGGACAACCTGAACACACTTTGTCTAATCAATCGAGTTTGGGTTCTCTGGGTTCAGTTTCATACTGGCATACAAGAACACGTGGTCGTGGAAACTCGGTGAGCATCCAACTCCAGGCCCAGGAAAAAGGAGGAAGCCCACACAGAAACAATCTACCTAGTTTAGTGCTTTTCAAAATGCTCTTATGCTCTTAAAACCTAAAAGATCCTGCAGAACGCTTATCAAAAAAAAAAAAAAAAATGCCGTTATTTCGAGAATTTGTTAGAAAAGAACTATCACCCGAGTTAGCTGAGAATCTACTCGGATGAATGCTGCAATTTCAGCACAGTAGAAAAGTAAACAGCAAAGCACATACTTGACTCAAAAGGCACCAGGTTGATTATAATAGATGGCAAACTGATTCAAGATATTCAGGCATTAATTAAATTGTTCGCTTTATCATTATAATTAATTGGGCGCTTCAAAAGAGTTCACAACAAGTTCAAAACGAATATTTTACAAATATTGTAGATTTTCACTTATTCAGGGGCATATTACTACCACTCTGATTGCCATATCACACCTGAATCAAAACAAAGCAGAAGAAAATGAAGCGGACTAAGATATATAAATGTAAACAGTCATAGCAAGAATTTATCATTCCCTCCTACGTTGTATAAGTAAAATTGATTACATAAAAGCGAATGCACTACAACTGCAACTTTGTTTATTTTCAACTACAATGCCAAACATAGAGCAGATTTTGAGAGATATTTACGCCAATAGCGAAGTAACAGGAAAGTTTAACGCGCCAATTTTATTTTCTCCGTATTGTGTATTTTGTTTAGCGCACATTGCACAAGTAATAGAAGTAGAATACAAAGAGAAATTCATTCGTTTTCGCGCTTTTATCTTTACATCGTCAAGCTAGTTTTAATTATCGTGCCAAATGTATACAGAAACTTTAATGATATTCAGAAAATTTAGAAGCCAAATAAATCGAAAAGTCATAATAACGAAAAAAATTAAACTTGTAATTCAATTCGTGTTCTATGAAACAGTAGTGAATGTACTTTTTTCACTTTACGAGGCCGAATTTATTTATGTAATATTTTTCAGAAATGATATTTTACAGCTACTCAGCTTTGTGAAAAGATCGTCGCTAAATGACTACTTTTCTCATTCTATCAAAATTTTATGTGAAATGGTGGGAAATGCTACCGCCTCGCCGCTTCGTAAAAGGGAAATTGGCCCCAATCGTTCTATTACTTACTTACTTAATTGGCGATATAACCGCTTAAGGGATTTTGGTCGAACTTCTCCTACAATTTGTGGTGTGCGTCTTGTTATTGTAACACAAATTGAGGGACCTACAGTTTTACGCCGACTCCGAATGGCGAATGTTTTTTGTGAGGAGTTTAATTTCATGGCACAAATGCACTCGTAGGTTTTCCATTGCCTGCAGAGGGGTGACCGCTATTAAAAAATACTTTTTCTAAAAATTTTGATGTTATTTGCCCCGGCCAGGATTTGAACCCGGGACCCACCAAATGCAACGCGGACACGCTACACACTCGGCTACGGCGGCCACGAATTGTTCTATTGGTGATACTTTTTCGAGATACTTGGAGCTTAGCAAAAAAAATTTATTCGACCAAAAAATCATAGGCAAGAATTTATTCAAAAACAAAAAAAAATCGAAAATAGTAGCCTAGTCCTTATGCCAAATCTGACTTTATTTCTATATAGAAGATATTTGTTTTAAAGCATTGCATACCCCTTATTTTGTGATTTTATTTTTTGCAATATAAAATAATCGCTTTTTTAGTTGCTCTTTATTTTGTGACTTTTATTTTTACAATCAAGTTTGCTCGTTTTTTATTTTCGTTTTTGCGATCAAGTTTGATCGTTATTTTTATTTTTTTCTTTTTCGACCAAAAATAATCGTTTTTTATACAATGACCGAAAAAAATAGCACATCACTTATTTACCATTCTGGCGTTTTTTTTTTAAATAACTGCAAATGGACCTCGAAAACGGTTCTTTGGAAAAAATAAATTAGACACATCCGAGTGTTCAGTGACCTAAAAGTATCGACTAATTCTACGCATTTTTTTCATGAAATACTTTTTCATGGAAAACAAAAATGAAGAATAACCATAGGTTTTGATCAAAAAAGTAAAAATCTCAAACAAAGGAATAATTCTTAATTTTTTTTTTTAAATAAAAATATAAAAGTTATGGTCGCTGATTAGTAGTATATTTCATCGTTGAAGTTTTTCTTCATATGTTTTGCTCACTTAAACCCAACGTTGGAGATTTGCATTTGCCTCCGTCGACGTTCTTCTCATGAAATTGTTCTCACTAAAACCAAATGACGACTTCAAAGTCGACTTTTAACTTATTACAAAAAAAAGGTGCCGTGGCCATAGTGCTCCGTTTCAACCATGAAAAATGGTCAGCATGGTAATCTTTGCATTAGCTTACACAGACAATAAAGTGCCCCCAAATTAAACTAAAAAAAACGCTTTAATCATAAGAAATGACTACAACCAATTTAGCTGTTAACTTTTCCAGCAATTCCTTATAGTAATCCGCTAAAAGCAGTGCAAAAACTGCAGCTCCTATTTATATATGTAGATAGTAGCTTACAAAATCAACATGGGGCAAATGATTTACATTGTAACAATTATCAATTAAGTAGAGCTCATCTATGGCCAAGGGATTGCATGCGAATTGTGAATAGCGAATTTCGCAAGCTTAATGAAATAATGCAATTAAAATGTACTAAGTGAAATCAGAGAAACGGAAGAGGCAGAACACAATTTGAAAGGAAATACGCACATACATACATCCGTAGAAATAAATGAACATGCAGAATCAAAAGCATATCTGTATTTCCATCGTCAACAACGTTGGATGTTTCCTCGCATAAAAAGTGCGAATAAAATACAACAGCAAGCAGGGGCAGTGTTAGACTTAAGACAATAAACAAAAAAAAAAGAAGAAGAGAAACCAGCAAATATCGTTTGTAGAAATCCCTGTTGATTGATGTCATTTCTCGTCATAAACTTACGCACTTTTATAGTACACGCTTGTTGATATAAAAATGGAGATACAGTGACTCAAAAAATTCAGCACTAGTTGATTTTTTTTTTTTTGTACGATATTCAAAATGTTTTTTCTGATAATTTTATATAAAACTTAAGTTAGTAATATAACAAAAATCATATGCATCAAAAATTAACACATAGTTTAAAATTTATAAAATCGAGCAAATTTTCTTCACATTAAAAAAAAAATTTAGCATAATATTGATCAAGCCCGAAGTGGTTTAAAATTCTGTTTGGTTGTGCGTTAAATGAAAAACTTTACAGGATCAAAATCTCAAATTAGTACGTTAAAATTGAATGAGCTACGAAACAACATATCCCAAGGGGTTTCAAAATTTCTTATTAAAAAGTTCGAAACCCTGATGAAATTGTGTTAAAGTTGGAAATTCTCATTTTATGCAAAAATGTTGAAAAAATTGTCATGAAAAACATTGCGAATATTATTAAAGAAAAATACCACGTAATTTCTGAAGCATATGAGCTCGGCCAAATACCAGTTCAAGTACCTCAACCTCTGGCGAGTCAAAACTGGGCATGCTCGTCTCAGTAAAGAATATTGTATATGAAAACGCTGGAGATTGTAGCCGATTACGTAACTCGCGAGCAACTTGATGTCAGCCATACCAAGCGATGTAATCTCATTCCTACCTAGGAATAAATGATTGTTAGTTCTTAATTCTAGTTACATTTTTTTTGATTATCTTTCGGATAATCTGCCCCTCCAACACTCCAAGGGCGATCTCACCTAATGTTGATAGCATCCATGCTTCTGTGCCATACCATCATAGCACGGCCATGATGAGGGACTTATAGAGCGTGGTTTTCGCCCGTCGAGAGAGGGCTTTACTGCGCAATGCCTACTAAGCTCAAAGTAGTATTTGTTAGCAAGAGGGATTTTTCGTTGGATTTCGAGGCTGACATTATTGTTGGTGCTAATGCTGGTTAGACTTGTCGAACCTCAAGGCAGACATGGCCTAAATGGGATCGGAAAGGGGCGCGCAGCGTTCTCTCTCTAAGAAGGGAAAACATCTCCAACGTAATCGGGGCTCTAACAGGGCACTGTCTGATAAGAAACATGTTGAAAGGTTGGGAGTATCCTTCCGAAAATGCTATAGGAGCTTCAAGAATGACGAGGAGGAGGAAACGATCTTGCATTTACTGTGGAAGTGTTCAGCACTGTGTAAAAGCAGAATGCGATACCTGGGATCACCGATTTTGAATGACCTTAATGAGGTTTCAAGCACCGAGGTAAATTGCCTGTTGAGGTTCATCAGTGAGGCAAAATGGTTTAGTGAGGGGTAATTTTATTCTTTGATGGTACAAAAGTTTTCTTTGTGGTAACACAATGGGCCTCCTAATACTGGCCTAAGTGAGCTGGGCTGCCACTCCAACCTAACCTAACCTAATGCTGGTTATAAACAAAATCCTGTACTTTATCGAAATTGTAACATTGACGCGGAAACTAAAACGCGTATGCGCTGGCTGTTTATTTGAAGACGGGAGGTACTTTGTTTTGTCCTCGTCCGCAAGAATGGAGCTTCGCTGATGTCGATGTCACTGGCATACACCAGCAGTTGCACACACTTATAAAATATAGTACCTTACTGGTTCTGCAGCTCGAACTATCTTTTAAAACATGATGCTAAAGAAGTCACACGACACGGAGCCAGCCGGCTTGGAGAGGTCATTCCCAATTATGACGTAGTTGGTGGTGTTGCTCAGCGTCATTTTATATAGCCGTATTAGTTTTGCAGGGATACAAGATTCAGACATTTACGCAACTTCTTTTCGTGCTATCGAAGGCGGAATTGACGTCGACAAAAAGATGGTGTGTGTCGATCCTCTTCTCACGGGCCTTTTTCAATATTTGGCGTTTTGTGAATATCAGGCCGATGGTAGATTTGCCAGGTCTAAAGTCACACTGATAAGGTCCAATCAGTTCGTTCACGGCGGGCTTCAGTCGCTTACACAATACGCTCGACAGAACCTTATATGCTATGCTAAGAAGACTGATACCGCGGTAGTTGGCGCATTTTATAAGATCACCCTTCTTGTGGATTGGGCAGAGCACACTTAAATTCCAATCGACATGGATGCATTCAGCCGACGATATTCTAGAAATGAGCTGGGACACGCTTTCGCCGTCACCATTTAGCAAAGCGGAGAAGTGTTCCCTTGAGGAATTCGCCCCGGTGTTAAAACCTTCCGTTAGTCGCCGGACCTTCTGATAAAAGTTTCGGGCGCTTTTTCTATCGGCTGGCATCTCAAGCTCTTTGCACTTACGTATTTCGGTCTCTCTCTTCTTTCTGCGAATAAAACGTCCCTCTTCCTTTCTCAACTCGCGGTAGCGTTCCCACACAGCTCGAGTTGCGAACCAGTTGTTCTTTCGGACTTGGTACATAATGGACCAGATTTTTCCACAAGATAACCAAAAATAAGTTAGCATGAAGAGCATTGTGAATGTTTTAAAAATACCTCCTCCCGATTTCCAACGATACTCACTGTATCTCTCTGTATGTATTATGTTCGCAGAAGGACTTCCGTATTTTATTTTAACATGTATATATATATATATAAGTATATAAGTATATATATATATATATATATATATAGTTATATTTGTCCCAATGCAATATGTAAGTATATTTGTTTTACTTTATTGCCTAATTGGGATTGGAAGTCATGTCCCTAGATTTATTGGGGCACAAATATCTTGATGACACAACTAAAATAAAACATCCAAACGAGAATGTAGAAAAAGCGACGCTTTGGTAGATTTTAATATGCGCCTAGATAATAAAGACATACAAACATATGAAAATGTAGAATATACAGACGCTCAAACTATATAAACAGGAGATATTTTTTTTAATACGAAATTAGCTGTGATTTCAACATCGGCCGTTATACATTTATTAAATAAGTGCCCTTGTTTTAGTAAGTTTTTATTTCTTATTTGAACTAATTTTTCTCCAGAGATAAGACAACAATGAAGAAATGATAGGAAAATTTATCAAATGCACAAGCTTGGGCACAAGCTTGGAAACATTTTTTGTGATCACTTTAGCTAAATGTGAGTTTAGATATAAAATCAGTTATTTTGGCATTCGCATGGAAACAAATCGAATTAAATTCAAAAGAAAACTAAACATGAGATCAATTTAGATTAGTCAAAAAGGTGTTTTGGAACTTCAAAGATTGCTTTTTCTAAATACAGTAGTTCAATAACTAAAACCCGAGGTAACTAAATTACATACATAAAAAATTGCCGCTTCCCTACCTATATTATAAGTACAGTAGAATCCGGTTAAATTGGCCTACGAGGTAAGGAAACCTCTTTTTAATTATTATTATTATTTTTTAATTCTGCTATAGGGAGTTGTAATCACTAACCAAATACCAACACGTTTCCACTATCAAATGCACATTACTTAAGTATTTTTTGACGAACAAAAATGCAAACATTTATTTCAAGGTACGACATGAATAAGACACATGAGAAGTTTTTTGTTTGCATTACTGACACCTACAGGGCAACCAAGTGCTTTCTGAGAAGACCGGACAGTGTGGTGGCGAAATTCAATCCAAGGGGCAAATCACATAGCCACCAAAGGCCTAGAGGTGAGCTGGAGCATATTTGTGTCAAACACATTAAGATTGAAGATCGTTTTTATCTAATCTTCGAGAAACTTTTCAGACTCATTAAAAAGCCTGAAAGATTTGTGAAGGAAAAATTAAGTCCCGCCCTCCCATTTTTTATATCCTTTGCCCGATTATCCTTCCTAGGCTTAAACAATTATTTCACTAGCTTACTGCAAAAAAAAAACGGTGAAACAAATTAACCAATATAAAGTCGTTCGCTGGGACCAAAGATCAGTCTTTTTTCTGTCATATAGTTTTCAAGATAGCATCCAATAATGGGGGTTGATTAAAAAATAAGACACGATCAGGATAATCCGTTAAAATCAAATGAAAACGTAACTAAAATGTGCCATACAAATTCTAAAGTGGCGATATTTCCAGAGCTTTTAAAATGAAAACGAAATATATCTATCTATAGACGAAATTTAATATTTTTGAAAAACAAATATTTTCATCAGTCGTTCGTTACTATTACTTTAAATGGTTTTTAAAAAGTATAGACTCGATCTAATATTTAATGGTTAACGGATTAAATTATATTTATTTTCCAACACAATCTGCTCAATACATTTTGTCCACCTCTTCAATAACCCAAATTCAATTCGAAAAAAATCTTAACCTTAACTCTCGCAAAAAGCTTCGAAAAACTCTATTTAGTACAGTGCGTTGAACCTGCAATGTAAAAATTCACCTTTCCAATTAATCTTGTTAGAAAACAGTGAAACCGACGTGGCCAGTTGGATTTATAGATAAAGACTAAATTTTTTGGGGAAAAATATTAATTTGAAAGAATATTTCCTGTTAAATAAAATAACGAATGTAAGTATTCTTGAAAATTCCATTGAATTATTTTTAAATAACTCTGTTTCAATTTCGGAGATACCAATATTAATGTAATAATGTAATGTATCGCAGATAGCAATTTTTTCCTTGCTTTTGTGCCCGACTCAATGTGATAAGTTAATTGCAAGTTGACAATTTACGATAGATAAGTGTAAAGTTGTTTGAATGTGCTGTGTAATCCTTTTCTCTCTCACTGCGCGAGAAATTCAAAAGCTCTTTGCAAAAATGTGCTATATGCAAAGAAACGGCGACGCAGTGCGCAAATTTCAGTACCAAAGTAAAGGGTGATTTTTTTTAGACGTATAGTTTTCAATGAGGCAATAATTTTTTCGGAGTTGGTCTTTTTGATATGTAGCTTTTACTTGATTTATCCAAAGTTTGGTTTGCCATTTCACAGTGAACAGACTTACTCCAGAACATCGTTTGCAAATTGTGCAGTCGACATAATTGCCCAGAAGAGGCGGTAATTCGAGCAACTATTGATCGGTTTCGCACTACGTTTACTCTAGTGAATAATGCGCATCCACAGATATGCCGTACAATGCGCACCGAGGACGCTATGCTGCTGTGGAGCAGAGTATCGAAGAAGACCCGATTGAGTCTATCCGCCATCGCTCGCAACGATTGGAGCATTATGGAAGATTTTGCGGCAGAATCTTGGTTTGCCGTACTAAATCCAACTCGTGCAAGAATTGAAGCCACCGATCCCGATTTTCATAAGAAAATTTTGTTCAGCGATGAAGTTCACTTTTGATTGAATGGGTGCAATAATAAACAAAATTGTCGCATTTGGAGTGTCAATAATTGTTGAGACGCCCTTGCATCCTCAAAAAGTCACTGTTTGGTGTGCTCTATGGAGCGGAGGGCCGGCCATAATTTTACAGTCAAAGGAATTGGAGGGTGTTGATGTGAACGACCTTTGGTTCCAACAAGACAGCGCTGCATGCCATACAGCAAACAAAACAACAAATTTATTTAAGGAAACTTTTCGTGAGCGCATTTTCTCGCGACGTGGGCTGCAGCGTGGCCTCCAAGATCAAACGATTTAACGGCGCTGGACTATTTTTGAGGTTATGGGGAGTCGCTTGTGTACGCAGATAAGTCCGCGACGATTGAGACGTTTTAAGAGAATATTCGGCGCGTTATTGCTGATGTACGGCTTCAATTGCTGCAAAAAGTGGTCGAAAATTGGACCTCTCGGAAGGTAATTTATTCGAGCCAGCCGCGGCGGTAACTTGACCGAAATGATTTTTTAAAAGGTATAACGGCAACCCCTTTTGTTAATAATGAAGCTAAATTCTTGGCCACAACCTTAAATTATATGCGTTTTAATTCTTCTTGAAAACCACATGACCAAAAAAAAACATCACATCATATCACAAAAAAACATATTACTATCGCAATAAATGTAGAGGTGATAATTGCAAAGTTAATAAATCTTTTTGTGGAATAGGCTCCAGATTTCGTATATTGTCCAACGATATTTTTATGATAAGCTATAAACAATGCAAAATCGCATTATTTTGAATTAATGAGAGCTGATCTTATATATGAATTGGCTGAGTGTGAAACAAAAAATTTGTTATTTCCTATAAATGAAACTCATTTATATATAACTAGCTTTTTACCCGCAGCTTCGCCCGCAGTGGAGCAATTAAATAAGTATGCATGCCATTTTACATGCAAGGTGACGCTGGATTGCGAGCTCCACAGGGACCGTGTATCATATTTTTAATAACCGTGTCATACAGATTTTTATCTTCTTCTGGATCTGGAATTTCAGCGCAAATTATGTTGTCAATTTGATTAGGAAGTAGCTTCTGCTTTAGCCAAATTAATATGTGCACATGTGGTAGACCTCGTTTCTGCCATTCAATAGAGTACATATGGCACAGGACGTCTCCAAATATTTTTCCTTTTGTTACAACGGTCATTAACTTTTGGACCTTTAATCGAAATACGCGGGCAACTATGTCATGTCGATCAGTGGCCTTTTGCCCAGACATAAGCTCTTGAGCTATATCCTGCCACGAAGGATTACAGGTAAAAGTTACGAAGAGATCAGGCCTTCCGTAAGTTCGTACATAAGAAAATCCGTCTTGCGTGTACTCATGGAGATAACGGGCACTGTTCACAAAAGTGGACGGCAAAATAACAATTTTTCCAATGTCGTTACGTCTGATATTATTGTCTGCGCTAATCGCATCTTGTAAATATATGTAATTTTCAGCTCGTAATTTTTTCTTGTTTAGAGAAATGTAACGAAGACGTTCGCTCTCTACTTTAATATACATATCTACCAAGAATTGATGAAAAAGTTGACTTGTACGCAGAAGAAGGTTGAAGTCATGCTCTCGAAGCATCATGTAATACGCATAAAAGTCCATGCAGGAAACTTTTTTATTTGGAATTGGTTGTCCCGTTGTTGGATTAATGGCTGGAATATTAAAATGATATCCAGATTCTCCTTTACTGAAAATTAATGGGTACTGCAAAGCATCATAGAATCTATGAGTATCAGCTACACGCTTTAGCGTATTATCATGTGCACGTAGTACTATGTCTCGTGGAGAGCTCGGGTCACCAGTAACCAAAACAACAACTTCATTGACCATCGGCGCATTATAACGCCTTTCATGTTCGCCACGTGGAGTTCGATCAGCATGAATGATAACTTTGTAGTTGTCTGAAGGCCAGTTGTCTAACGCACTTTTAAAGATTTTTACCAAAACATTGTGACTGTGTAACATTCGTTGAATTTTCAATACCGTTTCTCTTTCTACTCCTTCAATATATTGGCAACGACGATTTACTTCATTTTGGCCATCACCTATAAAGTAGACCTGCAGAAATTTATGCTGATCATCATCTTCTGGAAATAGTGATCCAATTTGATGATATATTTGTCCTTGTACAGTAAAAGTTGGTGAAAACCCGGGCATTCTTATCACTTTATCAACTCCAAAGGATGCCATTTGAAAGCAAGAGTTATACTTTCTTATTTTGCTTAGAAATTGCTTTGACTCATCTGTAACATTTAATAATAAAGTTTTCAAAGGCTCTTTTGGTTCACCAAGTAATGGAAGTGAAACTTTACCACCGGAACAGCACATTCCAGCAGTTTCATCTTTCCACTTAAAAGCATCCCAGTACTGACATTTTTTATTCATTGAGCCAATAACAATCAATGGATTATTATGATATTCAATTGAAGGATCATATTGAAACCCAGTTCCATTAAATACAGCCCAATCATTACGCATGACATTTCGGCGGCGCGTGGTCTGCATGTCTGCATTATGAATTCTTCTCGCCTGCGATTGTTCTGGTGTTTCTATCGCTCTTCTAGTTGTCTGCGGTGCAGCTTGTCTTTCTAAACGAACTCGTGCCTGAAGAGGCGTTTCAGCTGCTCTCAAAACTCTTTGTCGCTCAGCTTGTTGTTGTCTTCTCAGCTCTCCGTGAGCCGAAGTTTCTTGATTTCGTGCAACTTTTGCGGCACGGGCCCGCGATGAATTTTTGGATAGACCAGATTTCCGCTTCCGAGGCATTTTTTCAAATAAAATCAGAGTAAGAATTAACATCAGCGAGTAAGATCTAAAATAATAATGTAACAGCTAACCACAAAAATTACGGATAACCTCAAAAATTTAAATAGTTTTATACTGCATGTAACGACAGAAGAAAATAACAATAAATATAGAAAAATGAGAAACAGTTGAAACTATATTCAATTGAATTAGATATTGAATTAGATATTGTCGTCACCGTCGGTAATACAGTCGGCCGGTATTACAGTATTCAGGGTTGAAACTTCATTACTGTGATGCTAGATGGCGTTGAAGTAGCTAAATTTGACGATATTTTGACAAACAATTTTTATTTTTTTTTAATAAAAAGTATCCTATGTTACTTCTAATACCTTCAAGAGTATATGTGCAAAGTTTCATGATGATCGGTTAAGTAGTTTTTGCGTGAAAGCGCAACAAACAAACTTACATTCGCATTTATAATATTAGTATGATTACAGAAAATAATATGTTTTGCTTACTGCTAATCAGAACAATGGTGGATAAAATGAATATATTCTACATGGGATTGAAGTGATTTAACGAAACCAGCCCTTTTCAATCACTCCAGAAGCGCGAAACTGGAACTCGTCCTTGCAGACCGCCTGCCCAAAATGAAATCCAGCTTCTGATCTACTCGAAATTTCGGCTATATACTTATATACATACATATATATGTACTTGAATAAGCAATTCAAAAATCTAAATTTTTGTAGTACGAGTTTCCCAACCATTCATACCATTTTTGTATGACCTCTGCAAATAAATAAAGAAAAAATAAAACAAACAAAGTACACAAAGTAAACTGCCGAGATTTAAACTATGAGCAAAAATGTTCAGTTCGATGCAAGCAAATAGTGCTGATAAGAGCTCAGCAACTAGTATTATTAATTTGAAATGTGTTTCAAGTACATTTCCATTATATAGCTATTACTGCACAAAAAGTTCTTTATGAGCTAAAAGCCGCGTGTCGAAAATAATTACAGGTAATTTACCAAAAATTATTGTACACGTACTTCTTTTATATGTTTGAATATTCCCTTAGAAATTATTTACTATTTATGTGTGTAGTTTAAATGTCACAACGGCCAACATAATTTGAATAATATAGTATAATACATATATATATATAAAATTACTACACTCAGCGGCAATATAATTAGAATACTAAATAACTTTATGTACATATTTATGTATTTATTGATTTCTAAAGACTTTTACTGAAGGCCTGTGAATGTCAACACGTGTGTCCTTCTCCAGCCATGCGTGATTGCGCCCTTAACTCGTACTATATAATCATTGGGAAAACTTGATATCTAAAATGGACACATAATATTTGTATATGTAGAAACAAAACCGCATGTGTCAAAAGTATTCTAAGTATTGTAACCACAACAATGTAATTCATTATTTCTATTTCTTGAGCATTCAAAGCGTAAAATATTATATTAACAATGATTTTTATACACATGCTTTATCGTATATGTATGTAGCTAAAGTCAACTAAGTGTCATTGAGGTGCCTGAAACGACCCGACTTTAAATACTACTGCATTTTACGTGAAAGTAATTGGTAATGTCCTTCTACAAATATTTGATTTGCCAATTACTGATTGGGTAGGATGGTTAATTTAAATGCTAATGAAAATTATAACAATAAATTGTAAATCTGCTCGAATCGTCTCCATTGTTATGCTAAGTATAGGGTCTTGCAATAGGGACGAACAAAAGTAAACCGATAGTGAGAGCAAACGACGCCATATTTTTTTCCGCTCTTTTGACATTTCTCTTCAGTAAAATTTGCCATTTCATCATGGAAAGATATACGATCCAACAACGAGTCGAAATTACTAAAATTTACTATCGAAATTCAGAGTCAATGGCCTCAACTTTAAGAGCGCTACGTCCAATTTATGGTCGTCGTCATTTCTGGCTGAATGGCTTCGTCAATAAGCAAAATATGAGTTATGGGGCAGGCAGCAATCCACATCCCGAAAAAATTACGGTTTGGTGCGGTTTATGGGCCGGCGCACAGTGGTGCCGCTTCATACAAGCCGCGGCAAAAAATAGAAGGAATCGAGGTAGGGCTTTGAAATTTGGCACACATCTCTCATATTGCCAAATTAGATGAAAAAAAAATTTTTGTTAAAATCCGCCCACAACCACGCCCACCTCCCATATAACACAAAAATCAAAAATCATCCTACAGTAACAAAATTTTCTACAGTGTAATATTTTGTAAATATAAGCGTGTCCAGAAAAAATAAAGCAAATCCGCCCACAATTACGCCCATCTCCCATATAATATAATCACAACAAGTAATTATTTAACATCATCATGCAATTCTAAAGTTTTATTTTTGGGATTTGTTCTGAAACCATTAATAAAAGGATCCGATGAAGCTAAAAGCAAGTGCATTACATCTTGATTTGTAGAAATTCTGTCGCATTTTCTAGAATGATTAAGCCTATATTTCTTGTAATCTTTATTGCGAGCTTCTTGAGCCTCCTCTGATAACATGCCCAATGGCAAAATAGAGGATGAAACAATTTTACTTCCATGCATTAAAACTTTATGTACTGTCATTGGCATATAGTAAAATTCATAAAGGCTGACATATAACCTCGCAGTTTTCATGCAATAAATTTCAAATTTTTGAGGATCTATTGCTGCTTGACTATTGATTGTATTTAATATTATTTTAAATCTATGTATCAGGTTTTCGTCAACGCCAACAATATCGGCAGTTTTAACAGGATCCTCAAAAAATCTTCGTGAGGTATTACCATCATTTGTCGTACCCAGTCCCTGCTTCACTACATCAACATTTATTCCCAAGGATGACTTCAAATCTGCTTGAATACGTGCTTTTTCATCTGCCTTCAGTTTTTTGGTACGATCGTCAGTTCTCCATTTGCGAAAAGGTTTGTTGTAAGCAATATGCAGAATACACTCCATAAACTTAATTCTTGCATGCAAGGGAGAAATTCCAAATCTTAAGGAACCTTCGTTTACTGTTCTCCTCAATATACCATCTAAATCATGCATTTCCTTTGGTTTTGCTTTACATATGAAACATACACTCATTGCTGAGGTTGCAGTTACGGTATTAACAACTTTACCATCAATCATTGTAAGAGCAAGACAATGACTTATTTCGAAAGTTCGGTTTGAAATAATTACTACCACACAAATTACGAATTTCGTTTTCAACACGGTTAACTTCCTCAGTAATAACATTGGCTGTTTCTTTCACAAACTTGAATTTTACTGGTCTACAAAATCTAGTGGATGATGGTGTTAAATTTTTCCAGTAAAGTAATTTCTCATCATTATTTTCAGTTAAAGTGAGGGGCACAAGAGATGTTAAAAACATATGTTTATCAGTCATATTTCCATCAGTGAAGCTTTGTTGGTATACACTATGTCCTGACGAAGCACGCAAAAAAAAAAACAAAGCAGCGAAGCAGGCAAAAAAAACAAAGCAATGGATCAAGCAAACAAACAACGCAGTTGCACATTTTCATAACTTTTGATGTGAGTTTTTAGATTAAAATGCTAATTACTCATGAATTGGCAGCTAATTGCAGCTGATTTTTTTTTCTATCGATTAAGGAGATTCTAAAGTTTATTTTGTGTAAGTGGCTAACCTGCGCGCTCCTGCGCACAATAGTTATATTCTGTTGAAGTTGTGAAATATATGATTTTTTTGGACCATGAAAAAACATCATATTAAAAAAAATCTTGAAAAAGAAAGTATACATTTGATGATGTAAATCACATCTATAACATTGGTTTTAATAAATAAAAACTATACAATTGATATTTTATGGTTAACTTTTGAGTTTTAACCTTTGCAATATTCATCACATTTTTCTGAGTAACTTTGCGTTGATACTTTGTTGGACTTTGAAGCTCTCCCAACAAAAAACCATTGAATATATCAAGCCCAAGTATTCGGATAATGTTATTTGATTAGTTCTTAGCTTAAATTGAAAAGATGGTACAAATTTGGAATGATAAAAAAAATCCTTTTTTTCCGCTCTGGCACTACTGTGCGGCGGCGTCATTGGGCCGTACTTCTTCCGTGATGATCAAGACCGGCACGTTACTGTGAATGGGAATCGCTACCGCTCAATGATTATCGAATATTTTTGGCCCGAATTGGATGACATGGACTTGGACAATATGTGGTTCCAACAGGACGGCGCCATAAGCCACACAGCGAATGTCACAATCGATTTATTGAAATCCAAGTTTGGTGAACGTGTTATCTCTATAAATGGTCCAGTCAATTGGCCGCCTCGGTCGTGCGATTTGACGCCGTTAGACTATTTCCTGTGGGGCTACGTCAAGTCTATGGTCTATGCCAACAAGCCAGCGACGATTGATGAACTTCGTACGAATATCGATCGTGAAATTGCAGCAGTATCGGCCGATTTATGGTTGAAACCCGTCGAAAATTAGGTTCAGCGTCTGGACTTCTGCAAGCGTGCGCGTTGTGATCAGGCAAAAGAAATCGAGTTCCATACATAATGGCATCGAATGTACTTTCACAGGAATAAAGAATCGAATTCATGTCCCAAACCGTTTTTGTTTTATTTAAAAAAACTTTCGTAGCGTTCCTATTGAAAACCCCTGTAGTTGAGAGAGTAGAGGGTTAGCGTATATTTTTTGTAATTATTGGAATAATCAGTTTTTTTTGTGTGTTAAGTAATTGCGCTTTAATTTATATGTTTTGCAACTTAGGGCCGATTTTTCAGTGCTAGTTTAAACTTAGCGTTAACTCAGATTACTTAAACTCAGTTGAAATTACAGGACTATTTTCAGTGCGGACTATATTCAGAGAGAGGCTAAAATTTGACTATTTTGTAAGACAACACTGTTTTCTTATTTTTCTTTAGTCAAACGTTATAATCTTTTCCATAAAATTTAAAAAAACATGCTGTAAATCAAACACAAATAGGAGGAAGACCAAGAAATATTTTCCCTTACATTTTTAGAGTTAGAAAATCAAATTTCGGCCTTAATATTTTCGCCATCGAAATCGTCATAATTTGCGATATGTTACACGATTTAAAATATATATAATAAAATATTGTATGTATTAATTTACTAGTTTTAGCCCAAGACTATACAATTTTTTTTTCCTACCGAAGTTCAACACCATATTCCTTTCTCCTCTTTTTGGAATGTATCATATAAAGGGTGGTTAAATTTTAAGGGCCGATGTTGATTTTGAATAAAACACAAATTGGTTTGGAGATTATTGTAATTCCTTTTTATTATGATAATATGGTGTGGTTCAATTATGTATGAAACAAAATATCGGCCAAATGTCCGCCGCGACCTCGGCGGCACACCTCCATTCGATGGTCCAAATTTTCGATGACGCTGAGGCATAATTGAGGTTCTATGCCGTTAATGTGCCGAATTATCTCATCCTTTAGCTCTTGAATTGTTGCTGGCTTATCGACGTACACCTTTTCTTTCAAATAACCCCAAAGGAAGTAGTCCAACGGTGTCAAATCACATGATCTTGGTGGCCAATTGACATTGCCACACGGCCATTGAATTTGTCGCGCAAAAGACCCATTGTTTCGTTGGCTGTGTGGCAAGTGGCACCATCCTGTTAGAACCATATATCGTCCACGTCCATATGTTCCAATTCCGGCCATAAAAAATTCGTTATCATTCACCCAAATGCGGCAATTCTGCTTATTGACGAATCCACTGAGGTGAGGTGAGGTGAGGCGATATGCATTTTGCTTTGAACGTCCATTTTCATAATAAGCCAGAATAACTTTAACACGTTACTCGATTGTGTATCTTTCCATGTTCAAATTGAGTTAGTCTGAAATTTATGCAGAAAAAAAATTGACGTTTAGGTGTGGTTCACATTCCACATCGGCCCTTAAAATTTAACCACCCTTTACTTCCGACTTCACAACTGTCAGTGAAGTTTTAATTTTAAACAAATTTAAATTTTTTAGTTTCAATATTTCGCGGCAATCGCTGAGTTAAACCAACAATAAAAGTATGAAAAGTTGTATATTTTCGTTTTTCTTAAATTTCAGAAAATTCTCGAAAAAATAATTAAACGGTGTCAATAAATTTTCAATTAGAGAAGCTACTGCATTGAAAGGAGGACAATAACAAACAATGAAATTGGATTAATTTTAAAGCTAATAAAAAAATATAGAAAAAGCAACATAACTTTACTAAAAAAAAATTAAAACAATTTTACTTTTATTTATTACTATATTTAAATTGTCCAATACTACAGAGATTCAGAATAATAATTATTTGACCGATGAGTTCTAAAAACTATTAATATAAACACAAGTCTTTTGTTGATAATTATGTGTGAAAAAAATTTTTTATTTATCGATAAATATTATTTTACGACATATATTAGAAAAGGTTTTCATAACATTTATTATTGATAATTTTTTTTTTTTAATTTACCATTATTCTGAGACTCACATTATTAAAGTCTGTTCATAATTATTATGTGTGAGAACAATTTTTAATCAGCAATATCTATTATTTTGAAGCTTATATTCTAAAAGTCTTTTCATAATAATTATCAGTGAGATATATTTTCTTACGTCTTTCAAAGACTTCTATTCTGCAACTTATATTATAAAAGTGTTTGCATAATAATTATGAGTAAGACATTTTTTTTAAGTCTTGAAACACGGAACTATTTCCTGACCGCTGCGGGATTACATCCAGATCGATTCGGAACCAGTTCGATATCGCTTTTGGAAACTAATAAAGAAACTAAGTTTGTAGAGCCCTGAAACTTAGTTTCTTTATTAGTTTTTGGCGTAAAAGAGTGATTGAAATTAAAAAAAGGCTAAATATTCAGCCAGAGTTAGTGACTAATCCTGAACTGATCCCAATCTGGGCCGGAACTAGTCAAGAAATGATTTCGAATTAGTCCCGAATTTCTCACGAAATGGTCCTGAAAACGTCCGTTCTTCAACACTTAATAAATTTGTTTGGCTCATAATTATTAGAAGAAGACTTTTATAATATAAGAAATAAAAGCCTTCGATGACTTAGAAAAGTTTATCTCGCTGATAATTATTATGATAAGATTTTTAAAATATAAGTCTCAAAATAAAAAACTTTTAGGACTTAAGAATATTTATTTTGCTGCTAATTATTGTAACTGACTTACAAAAAAAAAAAACGCTCCATCTTTGCTAAAATTTACTTAAATAGCAAAAGCAACCCTGCTAGCATATTTCATGAAACATGAGACCAATCTTAGTGCTATTTAAGAACGAAAATAATATGGTTATATATTGTATTTAAAAATACTAACTATGCATAAATTCAGATTAGGTGTTAAATTGAAATTTCCAATGTATTTTCATAGGGCTCATTCACAATAGCGCAGTTTTTTCACTTCCCATCACTACATCTCAGGTCGGATATCATTTTACCAAGTTAACTCAACGCGGAATTAGTGTTGTTGCTTTACATGCAATGCGTTATCCAACTTAGTGTTCTTTTGCAACTCGGTTACAAACAAACGGGCGCAATATATGTATGTCTCTTCAGCCGAAAGCCTCTGTTGCTAGTGCTGCTTTAGTTATAGTTTATATATTAATTTTAATTGTATATAAGCTTTTATAAAATAAAAAAAAATAAAAATAAAATAAAAATATGTATGTCTTTGAATAATAGTTAGATTGCTCTTATTATAATTATTATTAATTATTATTGATTAACTTTTATTCTTTTCGCTTTTAATAGTTATGCCTCCGTTTGAAGCCACAATAATTTGATTTGTTAACGGCATGATTGCCTTTGAACTATATTTTTAGTTTTAATATAATATAACTAACTGCCATTGGGCAAAGCAAGATTCCTCGAGCTGATGGTAAGCCACTTTTTAAGTTTGGTCTTGCGATTTGTTTTTCGACATGGCGCAGCTAATCCTAAGGGAAATCTGAAAGCTTTTAAATGAAAATGGGATATATGTGGTAATCAATGGAATTATTTGAAGAAATATGTCTTCCGTGTTGCTGTCATGATTGTCGTTTCGCAATTTTTATAGTAGCAGTCTTTACAAATTCCATAGTTTAGGTGGGCCAAGTTTACGAAGAAAAATAAGAAACGGCCCTAGATTTAGACCAACAATGTAATGTAAAACGACTAGAGGTTGGATGGAGTTGAAAAACTCTACGAGATGGTTAACACTTTCTAGCCGGCTTGGCTTTATCGTGCGAGCTATAGTAAAAGCTTATGCTGTTTACCGACGGGTAATTTCATACTAAATCGTCCAGGCTGTTCATGTCTTTTTTTTGCATTCTATTTTTTTATAATTTCTACATCGAAATCGATTGGCCACGTATTTTTTATTTTTGCTGGATTTTGAGTTCCTTCGTCGGAGAGAAATTTTGAAAATTTGTATTAAAACTCGACTTCGCGAGATTGGCGCGAGAAAATTTTTCTTGAAAATCCGATAGCTTTGAGAAAAATTTACGGCTCTTCGAATTTTTTTCTCCGATTTTAAGTAAAAGAGAAAAAAATGTGAAACATGGTATTTTTGGGAAATTTTTTCTAATATCGTGATTTAAAAAAAAATCAAACATTTGACTTCAAAAAGTTTAAACTGCACCAGTTTTTTCCTTTTAGCTCAAATTTGTTGTTTGAGAATTATGATTTTTAAAAGTCATAGTGCCAATTATTCAGTAATTTTAGGCTTCAGTTATAACCGATGCCATCATTTCACCAAAAGTGGTTCAATCGTTATGATCTTTTTCTAGAAGAGAAAATTTTAAAGTCTAGTAAATTTTCGGATTTTTTTCTCATGATCGTAAATTCCTTTTTTTCTTTTTTTTTATATCGTAATTTAAACAAAAAATCAAAAAATTAATTTTGACTTTAAAAATTTCAAATTGCATCAGATTCTTTTCCTTCATATTTTGTTTTGAGGGTATAAAATTTGATGAGAACAATTGAAGTCAATCAACAAATTTAGGCTAATAGAGGTTAGTGCATAATTTTGTTTATATATATATTACTATTAAAAAAAAATATGAAGGAGTAAAACCTATCCAATTTAGGTTCTCTAAAGTCAAATTTTTTTTCATTTTTTCTTTCTTAAATCACGATTTTTTTTTTTAAACATACCATGTTTTATATTTTTTTCTCTTAGAGGGGTCTTTAAAAATCGAAGACCAGTCATTCTTTCTTATCGCATTTTCCAGAAAAAATGTTCATTCGCCAATGGCGCAAAATCGAGTTTTTAGACAAATTTTTAAAAGTTCCCCACGACGAAAGAACTTAAAATCGAGCAAAAATAAAAAAATACGTCGGCTTCGAGTAGAAACTATAAACAAATGTTATGCAAAAAAAGACCTAACCCTAACTGCCTGGACGATTTGGTATGAAATGACCTCGACGCATTTTTAGGCCACCGTAGCTTTCTCACATAACCAGTTAGCATTTGCGTGATTTTCATTAATATTGACCGTAAAATAACGAATTTCTTCATACTAAATTTCAATGCTATGGGACTTGTGAGCCCAGTTGTCCAAGCTTGTAGTTTTGTAGCCTGCCATAAAATACGGTGTCCTGAGTTAGGTCAAAATTTGGGATGCAACTTGGTTTATTTTTGCATACATACTTTCTCCAATACATACATATATAATAGATTGCAATAAAATTCACAATCCCATGCAAAATTCGCACAACACGAAATACTAGAATTTCACAAAGTACTTAAAACTGCCTTCGATTCATAAAGTACTTCAAAGAAGCTTGCAAGTAGTTCGATACTTGTACTATGGTATTCGAACTACAAGTACGATGCAATTCAAACTACAAGTATTTCTGCGCTTGACTTTGTACATCTGACATAAGTCTACTATGCAAAAGTCGCAATTTTGCTTCAATTATTGAGGAGGGGGTATTTTCATCACATGATTACGCTTCATAAGAATTTTAATTTTTCATTTTGGTTTAAAGTAAAATAAGTAGTGAATTTGCTGTTTTACTAAAATAGCACTTACATTTTAATTAAATGCTAAACTTCACTTGGAAACGATGACAGGCATACAACAGCGCACAGCACAACGGTAATAAAAGCTAGAAAATGCTGACTAAGCACAAAACTCTTGCCAACACAATTAAGGTAGAAATGAAAAATGGAAATTGAAAAAAATAGGACGAACAACAAAATGACAACCAAATGTTAGCCCAGCTGGTGACCCAAAATGGCAATTGTACACTTGACAATGTCGCTCGGTTGGCATTTTTCAATGCTGTTTATAAAGGAAGAAAAAAACAAAACAAGAAAAAAAAACAGCCTGCAGAGAATATTTTTGTATTTTTGAGTTGTCTGCTGCTCCTTGGGACTTGAGACACGTGCCTACCAAACAACTGAGTACTTTAATGCGACGCTAACTTTTGCTTGTTGACCTCTTGTCGAGTGCCTTCAGCCTTTATTTTGCATATTAAGTACTACATGTTGTACTATATATATATATATATATATATAGTTACTAGTCGCTTGTGGTAAATTCAAATTAATTTGTTGCAACAATTTCATGGCCGCCCATTATTTAAATTATTTTAATGACACCACTTTCTGCTTAGCCTCCTGGTTGGTTTTGGCTTCAAATGTAGGAAAAAACTGGTGCGGAATTGTTGTACAATAAAATAGATAATTAACTGGAAATATTTTAAAAGCTTAAATAAATAATGAATTGAAATATTTAGTGAATAGTTTGTTCAAGGTTTAAATTTAAAGCATTCATAGAAACGGATTGTGATGTTGTGATTTCTTTTGGATAACAAAGCAAATTGCGGTGATAGGAATCAGTCACGAATATGCATACATATGATTATTATTCGAAGATTGCAAAAATTTTGAAAACCCGTTTGATCTATTAACAAATATAGTACAACAACTTAAAAACCCGTTTTTTTGTGCGACGAGTAACCATGGTATTTTTCTAAATAAAGTTTTTTTATTTGCATTTAAAAGCTAAGGGGTGTTCATATTAGAATTATAAAATCTTGAAGAGTTGCAGACTTTAATAGCTATGGAAATTTTGTTTCTTTTCATATCTACACTTTTATCCTCTTCCGCCCATCCTTCTACCAGCTTTTACGCTTTTACCGAAAGCATTATAAAGTTGGTACTGATATTTAACTTAGCGCTGCTACTTTTTGAAGAAATTCAACTAAAATGATGGACGAAAAATGGCAGAAAGAGAGATGATAGCGTAGAAGGAAATTATCAACTATTTGTAGGGCAAATAAATTCAATTAGATGTCAAAGCTGTATTTTTGGAGCCACAAATACCCATTGGACCCTCATAACTTTTATGAGCATATTAAAAAAAAACTCAGTTTTGTTCAGCAAACATTTTCTATACGTTATCTTATTTCAGAAAATTAGCATTATTACTTACTCTGTTTCAAAACTAAAAAATAGGAGATGCAGAATATTTTCACTAAATGATGCAAACAAAAAGATTTTAAAGATACACAGCTAATTATTCGCCGTACTTAAGGGAAAATTTTTCTCTAAGGTAAAAAGTTTAAACTTTTAAGTAATTCAAAATTTTTGATTAATTATATAATTATAACGCACCCACATTTTAACATGGTTTAATTATCATTTTTATAAAAATATAGTTAATTCTACAATAAACATCGTTTTAGTCCAAATTCGAAAACAAAAATTTGAAAAACAACTTTACATTTTACTCAAAACTTAAATTGTTTTAATATATTTTATATAGCGCTCTAGAAACTGCTGAATAGACTTCAGTAAAATTTTCGGCCCTATTCTAGTCTTTTGGGAAACTCACTAGTAAGTCATTCATCAAAGTTAAATTGCATCCACTTTCATTGATCTTATTTCGTGCATATCTCGTCTTACTATAGGCTACTAGAAAACTCGCTAGATGGCGCTCCAATCGAGTTTTTCAGAACATCTGTAGTTATTTTCCGATCTTGATGAAAAGAAAGTTGTATACTGCCTCCCCAATGGGTAATAATTTTATGAAATACGGACTCGCTAAATGTTAAACTAAAAATTGGTAGGAGTAAGCGTTCACATGGCAATTTAAGTTTTTCTAGATACAAAAATTAGCTTCATTTTGTTTTAACCAATTATTTTAATTTAATTTTAAACTAATGTATCATTATATTTTGAGTTTATTTGGACCTTAACACAACGTCTACACAACAAAATCACCTTAATTTAACATGCAACCCAACCTGCTGCGTCTGCTGAACCAAATTTTTCACTATACCTTGATAATAAAATAAGTTGGGGTAGTTTTTTTTAACAACTGAGCAATACTGCAGTGAATTTTAGGCGAAGCTCCTTCAAACGCCGCACCAGTGATGAAATCTACATTTTCACTGACAGCCATGCGGATATCAAATCAGGAAGGAAAACGTCGCTGCTGCCGCTCTATTCCAACACATTTCGTGTGAGCTGCCGGGCATAGCGACTTAAGGATTACTCATACGCCCCAAGTATTTATTTTATATAGTCTAAGAAGGCCAGTGGTCGGGGCGTATGAGTAACCTGGTGGCATGTAGTAAATTAAATCGAACAGTCTGTGCGTTTGGTAAATTTTATTAAAATAATACAGTCCCAATAGATTTTTAAAATGAATAAGTTAACATAATACTCAGTAGGCCAGTGTTAAAAAGGGCAATTTTCAAGAAATCAAAATAGTTACACTCGTTTAAAGGCAAGTATTAGAACAATATTCAAAATCAATACTGGGTCAATAATGAATTAAGGTAATCTTTAAAATATACAGATATGATCTAATCGCAAATGCAATTTCTTTCACTGCTACCTCCCATGAGGAAATTCGTCATTACCATTAACTATATCACTACAAACAAAATTTATCAATATACAAGTATCTTTTGAAGTAGCGAATGCTCAATTCAAAAATTATACATCCTTTCGTCAAATCTAAGTGTACCCTTGGGTGGGATATAATAGACATGGAAATAGCTTGAGAATAGTAGATCTTTATTAAAAAGAAAAGGCATTTTTTCGGTGACGTTATTACTCTTAAAATTAACGTACAATATCAAAATTATTTACCAAGGGGTAAGCGTTCATAATTTCCTCAATGATAAAAATGCGAATAGCACCATTTCAGGGTCAGGCATTGGTGTCCACGCACGGGCTACTGTTGGGCATCTAATTCCTAGTTGGGGTAAATTTCCTGTAATTTTCCTCGGGATTTCTAAATTCGTTGTATATGCCGGTTTATTCTTTATTTGGGGATTTCATAATGAACTGCATGCGTTTTGTTGTTAGAATTTCATAGCAATCATCATTGGAACCACAAATTTTAATTACTCCTCCACTTTTTCGAAACATTGTGCACCGAAAGAAATTCTAAGTTCAACTTTTTTTATAGTCAACTAAAATTTAAAAAAAAATTATTCAGAAGAATATCTGCTTACAAATAGTGATTATTTTGGTAGAATATTTTATCATAAAAACTAGATTTTTATATAATCTCGGTAACAACAAGTTGTTTCTCTTAGAGATATGATAATTGCTCTCTTGGTTATTAGGTCAAACGTTCACGAAGGAAACCCTTATTAAATTCTGTCCATTGCAAGTATTTTGTTGCAGTTTTATTTTCTTTGAGAAGAACCCTATAATATTCAACCAGAGGTTTTGTAAAAATATTTCACTTGAAGTTTTCTGTATAGCTCGAAACATTGTTATGAAGCTTAATCAGTTTTGGAACCCTGAGTAAATAATTTGAAATTTAAAAAGACTGCAAAAATATTTGACCTTCAAAACAAAAGGCTACGATGCAAGACACAACGTTAGCACAGCCATATAATCGCAAGTTCTGGCTTTTTATTTGGCCTAATTTAATTTAAACTTTTAACTTTGCTAAAATGGGGGAAAAAATTAAAAAAAAAATTTACAAAAACTCAATTCGAATTCGGAGACAAAATATCGGTAAGCAGTTTTATAGCCCAATCTACTTTAGTTTAATTAAGTGCAAATTTTAAGTTGCTAAAAATGATAGTTCATTTTTTTAAATTTGATTACTGACGACGTTGTGCGATTTTCCCACATAAAAAAATCGATTTACCACTCAAATGTTCTGACCTCTTGCCAAGGTTAACTTTTAAAATCCCTTTACACAGTTTTAGGCAGTTCTCTATATTGTGTATTGGATTTCCTAGTACTAATTATGCTTCTCTGATGGGAACTTTTTCGGATATGAATCTTATAATTGACCTTGATCCATCTCTTCCAAGGTGCACAGTGTGTAGTGTATTATATAATTATTTTTAAATTTATCTTTAACGAAAGTCAGAGAAGCTCTGCAATCAATTAAAAATTTACGTGCAACTACCTATAGAAAAAAAAAGAAATTACTTTATTTTTTGTTTTAGCCATTTTCTTACTGTACTCATTAAGCACGTCGCGCAAATTCTTAGCAGCTAAATACTCGTAATATAAATGCTTGCACCTAATTAAAACTTGTGATGATTATGCAGGTGAAGCAGCACCTCTTGTCAAGTGTTGGCGAGTTAACCAAGCAGCTAGGTGAGGAGAAAAGCGCAATTTGTTCAGCAAACAAAATTTTCAACTGGAAATTTCTAAACACAAAAGAAGCAGTGCATTTGGAAAACATGCATTTATAAAAAGATTTATTAAGCAAAAAGTTTTTCTGCACACTTTTAAGGGAGCGGCGCCGAACGGGTGAAAGCAATTTATTTATTAAAACAAGCAAAAACAAACAAAATGAAACGAACGAATCTGGCACTCTCTTACCAGTCTCTTAATTGCGCATTTGATATTCACAAATTTCACGATAGCGTTATTATTTATTGACATGAAAACGCGCAATTAGCCCACAAACAAGAAGTAATTACATTGCTTCCAAGTCAAGTCAGAACTATTAAAAATGATTAATCTGTGAACTGTATTTGCTTACAGCTAATATTAGTCAATACTGAAGGTATTTAAATTTAAACTGTATACATTTTTCAAGCTAAAAATCTTCTACAAGTAAACTGCTAAAGGCAATAAAACTTAGAGATATTTATAATTACACACAGGGAATTTTCAACTTACCATGCAAAACCATCAACGTCGTTGGCGTTGAACTTCGGTCTGGGCATCAATTACAACACCCACAACAAGTCAGCCTACAAAAGAGATAGAGAGAGAGAGAGAGACAGTAAACAAATTACAAATTAAAATCAATTTTAGTAAAGAAGCAACAGTCGCGGAATAGAATAAGAAAAGTGAAAATAAAGCAAGTAAACTGCCGCTGACGATAGCAAAAACCTTCAACCATAAGTAGTTTGGGTTGTACAGGTCGTATACGTAACATTAGAAAGCAACGCGCAGCTATAAATATTTTATTTAACATCATTGAATTAGCTATTGACACATTTACAAAATACTTGTGCTCGGCATAGCGACACACCACTGATGGTCTTCAAGTAGATAGTTACCCAGCTTACAGCGAACTAAGTATGGGATATTTGTTGCACTAAAAATAGAAGTTCTGCAAAAAAAGTCGTTCAGTAATTTATTTAAAGTAATTCAGTTTTGATGTTACTATTTTTTTACCCAATTAAACAGTAACGAGTTTTTGTATAATTTATAATTGCTTTTCTACTCAAAGTCTGCTTTGTTCAAGGTGAAATATCTTTGCCTAATATCTTACTATAGTTGTCGGCACTAGTTCTAGACCATTTGAGGACACGTTCTGGACCTTTTCGGCAGTATTTTCGGACCAGATATTACGGCATTATTTTAAGACCTTTCGGTGGTTCACCACTGCAACTACTACCACTACTATTTCTGCTAGTACTATTAATTACCAGTACTACTACTACTACTACTACTCCAACAACCACTAATTACTATAAGTATTAATTACTACTACTATCACTACGACGACTCCTGCTACGATTTTTAGTTATGCTACTACTTATTGCTACTACTATTTTAAATCATGCTACTACTAGTTACTACTACTCTTTTTAATAATTTCTACTACTATATTTACTAATTTATACTAATTTCTACTACTATTTTAACTGGTGCTTCTTCTAATTGCTTGTAATATTTTTAATTATTCATAGTACTATTTTCATTAATTTCTACTATTCGTTTTACTAATACTACTATTAATTACTCCTATATTTTTACTATTTTCTACTACTATTTTTGCCAATGATACTACCAATTAATACTACTATTTTTACTAATTTCTACTACTATTTTGATAAATGGTACTATTTATTACTACTACTGTTTCAAGTATGTTCTACTACAATTTTTTCTAATCTCTACTCCTATTTTTACATGTATTAGTACTAATAACTACTATTATTTTTACTAATGCTACTTCTTTTTTTACTTATTCCTAGTATTATTTTTATTAATTTCTACTACCCTTTTCCCTTATGTTGCTATTAATTACTCCTATTATTATTACTATTTTTTACTAATATTTTTACTACTGCTACTACCAATTAACACTACTATTTTTAATAAGTTCTACTACTATTTTTACAAGTGGTACTATTTATTGCTACAGCTGTTTTAAATATATTCTACTACTATTTTTGCTAATTTCTTCTCTTATTTTTACTAGTGCTACTACCAAATGCTACTTCTATTTTTACTTATTCTTACTTCTATTAACTACCGCTAATGTTACTGCTCATTACTCCTACTATTTTTACTATTTTTACTATTCACCTTAAACTCTAGTTTTATAATTGTATTAAATTGAAATAAAAAAAAAAACAAAAATTTAGTACAAAATAGATTTTTCCAGATGATTTTTATTTCGAAAATTAGATGAAATAAATTACCACGCATTTAACGCAACAACATTGAAAATTGGAAATTTACCGAGATTTAAAAAGAGATATATATATATATATATAATGTTAAACACCTAGTATTAAAAATAACTGTTAATTATTCAAAATAATTTATTAAATACGTATGTATTCTATTATTAATAATTCTTTTATGTTGATTAAACTGTACGTCTTATAAAGTACGTCTACAAATTCAAACAAATCCGAACATTTATAATGAAGCTTATTTTTAATTAACCAGCAGATATTATTCAACATCATTGATATATATCAATTTAGAATACTCCTCATATCTTTTGGCTATCCAAAATCTTAATTTGTTCTTCGTTAAACTATATATCACGATCTCCAGTCTTGCGTCATATTCATAAATCTTCTGTAGATTAAAAAATTATTCGTTTTCTAATTTAAAAAAAAAAACTCAAACTTAAATTGCAAAAGTTCATTAAAGTAGAATCATTTTTGATGAAACGTGCACGAACACAACATTCTTTTTTAAAAGTACAGAGCGCAAGAATTCCGCAAAGTTCTTCCCGTTTTCGTTTTTTACCACAAATTTGTTAAATTTCTTTTGTCTTTTTTTAAATCTTTTATATATGCTAGAAGTGTGGCCCATCAGTGAAAATCTGTAAAAATGAATTATGTAAGTTTGAAAATAAATTTCGACAACTTTTAAGCGTTGTTTTGGTTTAAGTCTATGTATGGTAATTGGCTAAAGTATACTGGGCATAAATATCAAAAATATCTGCATATTTTGTCCATTGATTTGACATCCATCCCCCAAGGAAATTTTATAGCTCTGACAAAAAAAACACCTCTTATATTTAAGTATTCAAAACAAAATGAATATGAAATAATTATAGCAGAATTATTGCCTTAACCTGGCAAGTTTTCATGTGCGTCACACAAATATTGTTACAATTATTATTAGTTCACTAAACAAATTTACATGCGGCGTACGCAAATAAATCAAAATAAATAAACAAGCATCACCACTACTGTAATTGAAGGCGTATATATAATATAAGTATATTATGAGTGCATGTGGTGGCGTTGTGTCAGCACCGTATGGCCACAAAAAAAAATAAAACAAAAAAAAAAATGGATCGTATCAACCAGAAAATCAAGCGGCAACAACTAACAAGGACAATGAATGTCAACTACTTGTTTCTATGTATATGTTTTTTTTTTTGTTTTTCTACGCAAACTATACTAGTTTCGGCAGAGTTCTACTCTGTATATTTGTGCATGCGTGTGTATGTGACAAATTGCATGAACGTTATATTCTATTTATTATGTATTGCCTTGCTGTAAGGACTTAGTGTGCTTAGCATGCTGTGGGTGTCGGTGATTTAGTTATGAATTTTTAGTTGTATGGCATACAAATTAGCGCCACCACAGTTAACGTTGAAACTGCCCTACACCGGTTCATTTCAGTAGATTTGATTTTTTGTTTTGCTTGCTTGCAGAGACAAGAAATTCTTCTACCCTGTCGAGAAAACAAACAGACAGTTTAAAAAATTTACTATTTAAAAAAATAGATGGAAGTCAACTGCTTTGAAACAAATGTTTGTTAAATTAAATAATTGTGTGGATCTAACTTGCACCAAATATATACATACATATGTAGCTATGTGTATATTTATAATTTTTATAGTGAAATATAATTTTATTAATTTTATTTTTTTTTTTGATAATTACGAGTGCATTTGGAAAATCCGTTCAAAATATATCAGACGTCTCCACTGACAAAAAATTAGTGTTACCGTATTAGAGTACCAACCTTCAAACCATTATATAGGAAGTTTCGAAAAATCTGTTAAATAGTTTTTTTTGGCAGCCATTCGAAGCAAACAACATTTGAGTTTTATGAAAAATGGAAAAAAGTGAATGCCGTGTTATCATCAAATATTATTTTTTACGAGATTTTTCATCAAATCTCAACTTCAGATGGAAACTGATGCCTATTTTCGAGATTTTGACACGATCTACTTTTTGGAAGGCATCAAAAAGTTGTAATTTCGTTGGACTAAGCCCGAAAAAATTTTGTTTTCACTCTTTTTGCACGGACTTTTCAAATTGCCCTTGTACTAGCTACACATAAATAAATGATTTAAAACATGCAGAGTTATTTCCTTTTTGAATTTTTGCGAGTTTTTTTATTTATTGTTTTTTATTTTTTACATAATATTAAGATGAGAAAAATTTTAAAACCAAAATTTTGAATAAGTTTCATTTTGAGCAGCTATAACTCCGCATGTTTTTAATCAATCCCTATAAGTTTGATGTCGTTCAAAGAGCATTGATTGGCTTTCGAACAAGATACGCAATAATTACACTTGACACTTAAGCAATACAAAATTATTAATGAAATTATACCCCACATAGAATACAAACAGGACGGTTATATAACGATGAAGTAAAACCAACTGGGTTTCTTTCAGTCACACAAAACATGATCAATTTTTTTTTAGTGCAGAAATCGACTTTATTTACAAAAAATCGATTGAAAAAAATGCTAGTATTGCAAAAGTAAGGTTTATATTACATTTAACATTTCTGTTTCTGTTCTTTGTTGCACTAACCCTAAAAATAGCAACAGAAAAAAATGAATAAACAGATTCTGTTCTTGTATCTACTTCTTTTCTGCTCTTTGTGACGCCGCGGCTTTGGATTCAAGATACTGGCGTCTCATACAGGCAGATTTGCGCTCACTAGCTTTTCAGCTAGCAAAGCAAAATTGCATTCCAAATAAATTTTCATTATATCATATGATATAAGCAAAGTGCAAGAAAATTGGGTTTTGTAAGCGCAATAAGGGTGTAATAGGTATCCGATCAGCAAATAGTACTTTTTTTGATAGAGCGAATGGATTTACTGCAAATAATGTTAGCGAATTTTTTTATTTGTCCGAAAACGAGTTTTTCAAATATAAATTCCTAAATATCGACAAAACCGGTTTAAGTATTGTGCACCAAAATAAAGTTTTAAAAGTTATCGCAGAAAATGGCAAAAAAGAAGTTGGTGGTACAGTATACCACATTATCCAAACCATCTATACCATAGTACCCTCTAACTTTTGAAAACGGTAATTTTTTACTTATGTTAGATTTTTGCCTGTAAAGCAGTGACAGAGAAATCGACACTTGCGATACCTGCGAAAATTGATGCTGGAAATAGTGGAGCAAATATTTTTTAATTTGTCTACTGAATAGAAATTAAAATGTGCTTTTGTTTAAAGAAAAAATTAAAAATTGTATAGTTAGCATAAAGTAGAGATATTTACATATTTTGAATAACTTGAAACGAATAGTTTAAACCTATAGTAATTACACTGTTGAAAAAACGAAATTTCAAATAGTTGGAAATAAAAACATTTTATTGCAGCTGAAAAATAAAAACTAATTTTGATGTTCTTTCTGTGTCAAACAAATTTAAAAGCTATTAAAATCAAATGCAGAATCAGATAACTGACTTGCTACCCAAACATCGCCATGTGAATAAAGTTAGTTGATTGCAAGAAAAAAGAAAGTATTTAAAGAAGTTGATAAAAAAGTTGATAAAAAAGTACTTTTAAAATTTGCTTTTGAGATAATTCTGTTTTCCGTCAGGGTAGTAATTGAGGCACGTACAGAAAGCCACTCTATTTCGATGTATCTAAGCTATGTAATACTATAGCAGGTACTATGACCTACGAGGGGTCATTGAAATCTATTAACACGTTATGAAATTGCTCGCCAGCATCAAGTTTAATAAATATTCAATTAGTATTTGTTTCTACACATCCTTTTGTTTGTGTATGGTAGTAACTTTGCTAAGCACTAAGCATAATTTTCAACGGCGTGCAATATTTTACTGTCTTGGTCGTAAAACTTCTTTAACGGCACGGGCGCAATTTTTTACATCGCATAACGATCGCGTGTTGATATCGCGTAACGAATCCATTCATTTTAATTTATAAAATGGAAGAAGTTCTTCGAAGTTAACCATTATTCTTTGGATTTGAACAAAAATGTATCTACATAATTCATAAATAGGAATAAGTTAAAGTTACGAAACTTCGAAAGAATTATTAATTTAGCAAATTAATGTGTCGGGGCAATGAATAAAAGTTGTCTAATATTGTGTTTTCATTAAATTTTATGTATAGATGGATGTTAAAAGTGCAGCCATGGTAGACCGGAGATAATTTTTCAGTTGACGCTGTTTTGAAAAAGGGCGATCGTTCTTCGATGTTCTTACAGGAAGAGCGGCCGTTATAAGCCAAATTTGATGAACAAGTACTTTAATAAAATTGTGGTCGAAAAATACTACAGTACGATCGTCATGCAAAATCAAAGAGTATTTTTCAAATTACTGCTTGAAGGCTTCTTCAGCTAGAGTTGCAGTTTTCGATGGAAAGACATATTCGAAATTCGAAAGTATTTTACGGTGCTTTAAGAAACAGTCTTCAAGAGGAGCTACAAATAAATCAGATATGGAATATAAGTAACCGACAATACTCTTCAAGGCCCCTAGTCTTCACATTGCGCGGTGGAATCTGACGAGAAGTTACTCTGAGTTTCTTCACTTCGACATCGTGTTCTTTACAAATCTGGCCGACCTTTTGGAAAATGTTGCTGACATTTTCTTTTGCGAGTATTAAAGCTCTCTTTTTTTGTATTGTATTTTTCCTGAATGTATTCTAGCGCTTCGCCGTCATAACATGGGCCGATAAAGTACTTACTGTCGATCGCCGAAGATTCCAAAAAAACTGGGATGACTTCTGGCAAACCTTTTCAAGTAAAGTGCATAGTCGGAACAAAATTCAACAATATCTTCACAAATCGCATATGTAGCATTTTTAAAATCAATGTACCATATACAAATTGAATTTTTTTCGACTCTCGAAATGTCCGTCAAATCAGCTGCGAAAATCATGAAAGTTTTGGAATTGTTGTTCCTATCGATGAACTGTTTAAATCAAGGACAAAAATAACAGTTATTTCTGAAAACTGTCATTAAAAAATTCACTATGAAGGAAATGTTCTACAACCAAGTTTAGTTTAGCATTTCTTAATTCATCGAGAATCAAATTTGAAAATAATTTTTCCCCCAATTTTTATGCAAAATTAAAAAAAATAACAGTTATTTCAGATTATTATTTTATAAATTGAAAATAACAATTATTTGTCGATTTTTGTCTTAAAAATCATAAATTGCAGTTATTTCTGATTTCTATTTTATAACTCAAAATGGTTTTGGTATTTATTTTTTAAATCAAATATAATAGATATTGAAAACTTCTTTATATGAAAGTAGGTCATACCTATAAAAGTCCTTTTAATTATTGCATTTCGTCTTATTTCCCTCGAGAACAATCGTTAAATAATTTCACACAATTATATTTGACCTACGTCCCACTTCGAAAATTTAAAATATTTCAATCACTGTACCGGCCAATATGACCACTTTCACCGGCGTTCGATTGTTCTGAATTAATTTAAAATATACGTAAATTTATTATGTTCATTTATTTCAATACATTTTATTATAGCTAAGCAGATCAATACTAGATAATCCTTTGGTTCCCCAACTACTTATTTTCTACAATACGAAAACTTAAAATGTCTTTTATAAATATGACTTAAAAAATAAAAGTCTGCGACTGATTAGTTGATGGATTTTGTAAATAAAAGTCTTCAATAACTTTTACTTTTGGTTTATAAAATAAAAACCAGAAATAACTGTTATTTTTGGTTAATAAAATAAAAATTAGAAATAACTGTTATATATGATTTTTAAAATAAAAATCGAAAAATAATCTTTGTTTTAGATTTATAAAAGAAAATTCAAAAATAACTATCGCAAAATAAACGTTAAAAGCGATTTTTATTATAAAAATTGTAACTGTTACGGTCCATGGTTTAAATATCAAGTCATAGCAAATGATTATAAGTTTATTCTGAATACGGTAACTGGTGCACGTCGCGTTTTTGGCGAATCCTTTAAGTGATCGAAAATTGTCATCGTTTTGATTGGGTTTTTCTAAAGTGATTCTTCCAGAATCAGCCTTGTCGACCGCAAATAATTATCATTCGGATTATGGTTTCCATATGCTTTCTGTTCTTATTTAAAAACTCGACTCTTTGCTCCGACAATTGTGCACCAATGCAAAATCCATTGCGATTTTCATACGCATGCCTTGTGATATTCAAGTAGTGGATGGTTACTGAAGCATTTTTCTTTTTCTTCCAATTTTTGAAAGGTTCCGTCCCTGAATCCAAATAAGGCACAATATTTGCAGAAAGCGCCGTCCATCATTGCCGAGTAAGCTAACCATCTATACTTCAGTAGCCAAGATTGTTGGAACTTCAATTTACTAAGCCCCGATGCCGGATATTTATAATATCCCTTCGGAATTCAAGTCCTGTTTTGCAGTTGCCTCGTAGAATTGTAAATTTTGTTTATTGGTTTATTCACGAGTAGTCCTATATCGTACGGGTTCGCGTCGTAGATGGTTTAAATTGCAAAGAAATTTCTGTTTGTGAAAACGACACATCAGTTTCACTTCTATCTCACGCACTACTTTTTTTTTGTGGGAAAGTAAGTAGCCTTTTTTTATAGCTGGTGATGTATTTTAGGTGATAATTTTTAGCATTTTTAATTATTTGATTGATAAACCTAAAGTGTAAGTACCCATAAAAAAGAGTATGATTCGGGTGTTTCATTTCGTCACACCTCTTCCAATAGAGATTTCATGACAGAGCGAACTATTATAAATACAAATATTATTTTTCAATATAATTAATCAATTCGCATTAGAAAAACTTAGCTTCCAGTACACATCGATGCACCGATTTCGAAAATCTGCATTCTAAAATGGCTTTAGCACAGTTCAAGTATTAAATTTAATTTTGCTTGCCCGTGGAAGGAAGCAGCGAAAAGAAAGGGAGATAACATGAAGCCTTTCAACCGTCAAGTCATTTCAAGTGTCTTCCACTTCACCAATTTCGCCAATGGAAAATGTCAAAATAGAAGCAAAGGAATAAACAAAAGCTTGATTTAAAAAAACAATTGAAGCATGGAAAGGAAATTAGTATATACACAAAAGAGAATGAACAAAAATTGCTTTCAAGTACTTGAATCATTTCTTTTAGAATGATTTTCGCTTGCCTTAAGCAAAAGTGTTTGTAACTTCAAAAAAGTGTGAACAGCTTTCGCTTACTTGGTGCCACATCCCCTTTGATGTTGTAAGATCGCAATTCGGAATATGGGTTCAAGGCTCACAGAGTAAAACCTATATATAGAAATTTGTATGCGCTCTTAAAATTTATTTTGTACTTATGTAACTTGAATTCTAAATAACATCACTCATCAAGCTTTCACTTTCAAGCTTTTTTAGCTGAGCTCGCACTGTGTGATCCATTTAAGGGATTGATTCATTAGTCAAAAAAAAAAAATTCTCCATTTTTCAATTTAGCATACGAAATCGAGATATGAGACTCGAAATTTGACTTTTGCAAAATTATTATTTGTAGTTATTATATGCACGTTTCGACAACTTAATTTTATTATAAATGCAGGCCGCGAGAGATAGTACATATACAGAATAATAAAGAGAGAAGAGAGATGCCTACACTTCCGCTGCATCCCAAGTGTCTCTTTTATTTCTTCGTGCCGATTTATTATCGTTTTACCAACGCCAAAGTAGTTTTACTTCAAACAAAAATAAGTAAATACGAGTCACTTAATGAATTTCTGTATTAAGAAAAAGAAACCAGCTGCTTGTTTGTGTCTCTGGGAAAAGTGATAAAAATGCACACACGGCTTTTCTGTCGCTTAATAGGTCCCTTCCCTATTAGGCACGGCAAGCTCGGGATACCGATATATTTTTTAAGTACGGGAAATCCCGAGATTGTTGTCTTATAAGCAACCAAAAAAATTTTATTTTCATAATTTTGCACAAAAATTAGGCAAATTCGAAAAATTTTCGTTTTATTTCTTGAGGATTTCCATAGTTTTGATCAAATTTTTTAGAGTAAGCAGCAAGTCGCTACAAATTACCGATGAGCTTTTACTTTTTCTTTTCTGAACGGTCTTGCCTCTTTTTCAAACAAAAACTTAAGTAAGTAATACAAATTGATTTTGGCAACTTTTTTCAAGAAACGTATGAATTTTGGATTTTTCTTTAGGATAGTTTCGTATTAAAAATAATGAATATGCTTTTGTGGTCTCGAATTTTCACGCCCCAGTAAAAATTCGAATTTATTGTTCGAAGTGCACAACAACGATGGTGTCATTTAGAAGTTTCATTTCCATGATTAAGTTTTCTTAAGCCTAATTCATTTGATTCCCATGCCGTATATTTCCTTTAATTTTATGTAAATTTTTAAGTAAGTGGCATTCCTCCCCAATGTATTTTCTAAATAAAGCTTTCCTTAAACTGTATTAAACTCCTTTCGTTTGGTACCCATATTGCCATATACAACCCTTTTCGAGAATAAGTTTTACTAAATATCTGGCAGTTTATACCAGTATAGTAAGCCTCCACATTTCTTGGAAAGACTTCCTTTAATGTTTTCTGATTGGCACCAGAGTAGTAGAATTCTCCTTACTACCAACTAATTTGAATCAACGATCTTTAAAAGGTGGCAACCCACATCAAACATGTTTTCATATAAACTCTTTCATTTCAGCGTAAAACTGCTATTAAACTAATGTTGTGAAACACGTGTCAACATTTTTTAAATATATTTTCATTATTAAGTTTCTGTAAGACTACTTCCACTAAATCTCATTACGTGACTTAACTTAACTTAATAATATAGTTTCATTTATTATTTTAAGCAGGTAGTAACCCTCTTCGAAATTATCTTCAAAATTGAGCTTACTTAAAACTTTTTCGTTTTAGACAAATATTTCAAATTTTGATTTAACTTATAATAATTTCAATTAATTTTTTTAAAAGGTGGCAACCCCCTAAAAAATAATTTTTGATTTAAAACTTTTAGTTTGTTTATTTAAAACTTTTAGTTTGGCACTCATATTGTAAAATTGTATTTATTTTTTTAATTAATTTTAATTTGTATTAAACATTTTAAAAATGAAATTTTATTAAATCTCTTTCATTTGATGCCCATATTGCAATATTTGATTTCATTCATTGCTTTAATTTTATTTAACCTTTTAAGAAGGTGGCAACTCCCTATCGGACCATATATGTATATGTCAAATCGTATTCAGATGTATTCAGGCTTTATATATAGCGATTTATGATTTAGCTTATTTATTTAATTGACTAAGACTTTTTTATCAGGTGGCAACTCTCTATAAAATATAGCTTATGTGTTCTCGAAGGACATATGTAGATTATTTGTGTGCAAATTTTTTTATAACTCCTTCCAGACATTTTTGCCTGAAAAGGTAATACATACTCACTCACACACAAACTTTCACATTTATAATATTATTGGGTTAAATTAAAGTATTTTAAAGCCTACTACTTTCCTCTTATTCCGCGTTGTACTTAGTTAAAAAATATGTGAATTTATTCTTAACAAAAAATGCGATTGCTACTTATTAAGTTAGCCTCGTTTTTTTTTCTTCATACCTTAAGTTTTTTATTAGATAAAAATCAGATCAAATTGAACTATTCTTATTTGTTTTTTTTATAGAAGAAATATTTTTTTCAATAACACGTTCTTTTATTTAACGCCCATTTATTTGTTATTTATTTTATGGTAGGAGAGCTTTTTAAACAGTGTTCGTTCAATTTTTTGAAGTTAGGTTGTTACAAAGTAATGAAAATTTTAATCCCGCAATCTCGTTGCTACAATCCCGGGATGCCAGGTTCGTAAAAACGAAAAAAATTACTATCCCTAAAGTGTATGTATTATGTATGTAGATGTTTTATTATATTGCTTTTGTATTACCACTGTCTGCTCTGCTAAATATTCCTATTTCCTCGCCCAGCCCTTAGCCAGCAAGCTTATTATAGTATTTGCACTGTTTGCGAAATTCTCACTTTCTTATGTTGCTTGGAAATACGAGCGTACTTATATCCTCATGTGTGTTTGACAAATTATAGTTACTTAGAGAATAGCCTCAGGATATTTGCAAACAATGCGATGTATATAGGATTTTTTTTTATATAAGCAGATTAGAACCGAAAATACGTATATGTGTTTTATATATTGTACATTATCATTAACGATCAGAGGTGGAATCGTTAACATTTCATATGTTAGCATCTGTAATTATTCTTGCGCTGTTTAGTCAATGTACATACATATAGAAATAAATACATGCGTATTTTGGGAATTTACACGAAATGATTGCATGAATTATTGATAAATGGTATATTTACCATCGCACAAGATAAGTAATCCTATTATTCTAATTAATTTGCTTTTAATTAAATATATTAGACTGCAGGCCTTAGGATTTTATTTGCAAAGTATGCATTTGCGGAAATCTACATTAATTGCGAAAGATTCTATCACCTCCGTTGAGAACATTTGTCGTAAAAAATCTAAGGTTAATATTATTACTCTGGCCAGTCTGAGAAGTCTCATTTTAAAATGTTTTATTTATAAATATATATTTCCTTTTAAAGATGCATATGTCTTTCTTCTTCCTATTCTTCTTATTTTGCTCTACAATCGCTTGTCTAACTGTGCCGAGTCTTACTTCTGCAATCGCCAGTTTCTTCTGCACTTGGTCTTTCCGCAAATTGGTCCTGAATCCAAGGATATTTTCACCAAAACATCATCATTCATAGCCGGTGCAGACGTTGAATTTGTATGCAGTTGACTAAGCCTATGCCATTAGAGGGCTTGTATAGTTTAATATCCTATCCCCTTCGGTACCTGCCGACTTTGCCGTCGATCTTTCGTATAAAAGTCCTCTCGAAAACTCCCAAAGCTTTCTCATTTTTGTTCGACATCGTTCTCGTTTCTGCACCAGATAAAATAACGGAAATGATGGGATATTTATAGACCGAAATTTGTGTCTGTCTTGAGAAAAGTACTGCCTTTCAACTGCTTACTTTGATCAAACTAACATCTCTTAATAAAATAATTTTTTTGCTTAAACTCCAAGCAGATATTGGTAGTGTTTATTTTGCAATCTAATTATACAAAGTTCTTCACTACTTCAAAATTATAACTGGCAATAGTGGCGTGTACCCCAATATGCGGAGATGACTCTTTGAGAGACACTTTGTTTTTTCCACGTTCATCGCTAGACCAACCTCTTTTGACACCTTCTTTACGCTGGATAATACTGTACTGACGCCGGAAGACCAGGATTCAAGCCAGAATGATATCAATATCGTTTGCGATATGCCAGCAGCATTGAGCTTTTGCTGTATACAGTGCCTTTACGATAAGTGCTACATTGGGCTGCGTAGGCAAATGAGCAGTAAATCCCTCTCTCGACGAACGAAAACTACCCTCTATCGGAAAAAATCGCCAAGGCGGTTATGGATTCGGATTTAAAACCTCGCCTGGTCCTGAACGGCTTGAACAGGTCTTACCCAATCTGGTGAGAGCTAAGCACCAAAAATGGGCATAAGGTCTACGAAAAGGTAGTGGCTATGGTATTTCCCAGGTCTTGATGCCCTGTGTCATGTTACAGAGGCTTATCCAACGATAATTGGTATCAGCACATTGAGATTCCATTCTTCGACTCCTTCACTGAAATCAATGATGAAGTAGTAGGTTTAGACGACTCTTAAAATTTAATTCTCCCATGGTTTATGTAAAAAAAATTATTAAGTAATCCTTGCCCAATCTCAGGCTATGTTATTTTTATTCTTTTTTTTTTAATCAATAATGTATTCCATATTTTCCGCTTACTCGTCGCTAGTGTTACTAATAGCTTATTATTATTAGATTCTTAAAAATGGTTTAAATTTGTGGAATTTTCGACGGAGTCAAAAATGTTACTTAAAGTAAAAAAAAAAAAGTTCACTTAAAGTTTAAGTCGAACACGCATTTTCTGGCAACATTCTCGGGCAGATGTCAGTGTGGCCATATGAAAAGGATTGCATAAAAACATAAAATTAATTAAAATCAATATTTTCTAGTCATCAATAGCCAAAACAACATTTGATATAATATCAAATGATGTGTTGAATTGATCCGGCTGATTGCTGAAATGACGCCACAATTTCATCCAACATACCCACATTTTAGTATCGAAATAATCCTGAAATGGACCCGAAGTACCGAAGTAACTAGTCCCAAAATTGCCCCGCAGTGGTCCTGAACTAGCGGCGGAATACTTCCAGGCTTTATATGTAAATACATTTGTCACCATTTACATATGTTTTTTTTTATTTCACAAAAGCGTCGTGTCGTGACGCAAAAGTGTGACACGACCTTGAAAACTTACTCGCATGGCGCTAAAGAGGTTTTACACGCAAACGATATTAAATGAAAATTTGGCTCTAAAGAGAATTTGTTCTTGATCGATGTCCCATAATTTGATGTAATTTTTTGATGTTGACGTTTGTTTATTTTTTTGTTTGATGTTGTAGCTGGCGAAGTTTTACTTCAGTAAAATAAATATGTAATACAGTTCTGATGTAACAATATTAATGAACTATTTCAAATGAAAAAGCTTGAGTTCGGGAAAAATTTTTTTTCGATGTTCGTTGCAACCTGTTGGAAAAGGTGAATTCAATTAAATTAATAAGTTAACAAAAATATCCCAATATGGCGTGGCGCGAAAAAAGCTTATATGCAAAAGAATTATAACACATCGATTTTTTAAAAAGTTTAACCATGATGATATTTTACACATCGTTTTTGCACTCTGAGTATAAGTTTTTAGAATTTGGAAAAATTCCATTTCTACTTCCTAAAAAGACGGGTTGTAACATGTGGGGTCTACATTTTTCCTAGATTTTTTTGATTCAAATGTTATAGCCAAAAATAACTCTAAGGAGTATAACATTTTTGATTCTTTAGACATTTTTTTGTATTTAACTGGACTTAATAATAATAATAATAATAATAATAGCAAATGAATTTTGTGAGACGTATTTTCACGGCAGAAAATACACTCGGAGGTTTTGAAAAACCTGGGTTGAATTTTTTCAGTTCTCAAATTGACCACAGTTCATTCAATATTATTTGAATTCAGTATATACCTACACCCAGCTCTAATTAACGACCCTGTGTTTCATGAATTGACGTTCTAAAAAGTGATTTGAATTATAAATGCAAGTTAAATATCTAAAATCTTTTCATAAGATAGCCGGTGCCGAATGATTAATTCGGTAGGCCCAGGTGCAAATCTTGACCGGCGCAAGTAACATCAAAAATTATAGAAAGTTTTTTTTTTTAATAGCGGTCGCCCCCCTGGCAGGCAATAGCAAACCTCCGAGTGTATTTCTGCAATGAAAAAAATTTTCACAACAATCATTTCTCATTCGGAGTCAGTGTAAAATTGTTGGCCCCTTCATTTGTGTTACAACATCATATTGCGCTCCACAATTTATAGGAGAAGTTTGGCCACACATCAAGCTATGATGTAAACGCTAAATATTATTATTATTCCTATCTTTCATGAAACTGGTTGTACATAGATCAATCCATTTCTGTTCATATGATTTTAAAAAAGACAATGAAAAGAAAATTTTTTTCTAGAAATTTAATAATTTTATATTGTTATAGTATTTCAATCGGCCTTTTCACCTTCAACCGAATCTATATATAGGTATGAAGCTGACCAATGTAAAATTGTCTTTGTATCAGATATGCATTCAGAAAAGTGTCCAATTCTTTATATAATGAATAATATCTCTTAGTGTTATCACTGTAAATCATATCACCATCTGTGTTTAAAAATTGACAAATGTTCGGTCAAAGTTCAGCTTTTCTTGCATATTATAAATAAGAAGTTCTATGCATGTAGGTTACTATTCAGATTTTTTATAGCAAACTAAAATTGAAATGTCAAAAAAGAATTAAATTTAATAAATTTAAAAAACTTCGACGACCCAAATGATAGTCGGCAATGAATTATTGTGCAATGAACCACTTGGCCATAAATCGCGTGATTTATTGCCTTAACATTATGATTTACGATGGGTGTGTGCTGCTAGAAAATTGCCGTATCAATGTCATAGGCAATGTGTTTTATTTCCTTTAATAGGAAGTAAAAAACACACAGACTCAGACACACCCGTCAAAGTGCGCCTACGCTAAGGAAAGTGTAAAAAAGTGAAATGCAAATAAGTGTGTGCAGATATTGCCCTTCGAAGGGAAGCAAATAGTTCCCCTTTAATGAGAAAATAGGAAATTAAGATAATAAAATATAGAAAAAGCATTTGAAAATGCTATTAAAACCCTAAAGCACTTTACAAGGGTTCGCTGATTCGCATTTTTTTGGTTTTTTTTTTTTAGAAAAGTTTGCATAAATTTTTATAGTGCTGTGCAAGTATGTACAAAAATATATACATATGTATATACAGACATATGTAATTTATTTAAGATTACCCTACTATTAACTGTGTGTTCAGTGAAGAAGAAAGGTCATTATCCAAAGCAATGAAATCGATGCAAATTTTATTACTATACATTTTTTTATCCTTCATTGATCATTGATTTAAGACGAGAATTTATGAAGCAAGTTAGTGGGGATTTTTGGATGTACTGGCATGAATGCAGAGGATCAAAGGCCTACATGTACTCTCTCAGCAAGTAATGCGTGGTTTAAAAATGTGTTGCAAAATCAAAGAAATACTTCAAAGAATAGATTTGCATTAAAAACATCATTCTTATAGATTTTCCGGACTTAATCAAATCACTTCACATTAAAAAATAAAGGTTTGAGACCAAGACATTAATAAATGGTGTTTTTTTTTTGAGATGTGGTTTTCAATGCTTTTTTCGGAGTTGGTCTTTTTAACAGTTGGTACTTGATTTATACTCACTTTGGTTTGCCATTTCATAGTGAACAGACTTACATATTTATCATCTCGTCCTCGTTTTGAGCTTTTGACGAGCACATACATAATATTTCAATTCACATCCGCACGTTATGCGTCATCGTCTCGTTTTCGTTGTTATTGTTGTTGTTTTAGTTGTTATAAAGCATGCACCATTCCCCATAACTTACGGTACCGTAGAATCGAAACTCGTGGAAACGATCACATTTTCGTCTTTTAATTCGTTCCTTAAAACGTAACACGCCTAGCACTTTCATTTTCAATTCATTATTTATTTACGTTTTTCTTTTGATAAATTAATTTAAATTGCATAAATTTCAGTAATTCCACACTCTCGAAAGCTGAGTACTCTCGGAAAGATCGATAGTAATAGTGACAAATTATCGTCTTCGATAGATGATGATGATGGAATCGCACCTGAAAATTTTATTTATTTTGTGTGAAAACTAAACAGAAAACTAAATGTTACGAGCTTCTAGGGCGATTAAAAAACAAACCTTCTTGTAATATCAAAGCACAGAGAAAGCGACGAAGTTACTAATTTTTTCCACATAGCAATAATTCTCATATTCGTTATGTCTGTAAATAAAGGAAATAAGCGACACCGACAACAAAAAAGTAACAAAAAACACCGCTAATTTTGAGACACTTCAAACTTGCGCTATATTATATTAAAATTGAATGAATGGACTTTAAAAATTCTTATTGAAAAGTTTGAAAGTTTGATAAAAATTTGAAGAAATTATATGCACAGTCATTTTATTTATAAAAAATTAGAATGCAACAAATACAGGATCGATGCTTACCAAAAGCTGCCTATAAATCTGACTATTTTTTTTTAAATTAATAGATTTTGTCGTTTTAAATCATTACATAACCGTTATTTTGTGTTTTTTTTTCGATCAAAAATAACCGTTATTCTTGGATTTTTATTTTCTCGAGCTTGGTCGTCATTTTTTGATTTTTTTCGATTGAAAATAATCTTTTCTTCGATCATATAACATATAATTGGCATAGCTGAAAAATTTGTTGCCGTTTATTATGATCGAAAAATTGTAAATACAAGAATAACGGTTGTTTTTGATCAAAAACATAATACTCAGAAAATAACGATCGAAATCGGAGAAAATAAAATCCAAGAACAATAAATATGTTTGATCGAAAGAATTACGATCAAACGTGATCGTAAAAATAAAAACGAAAAAACGGTCGAACTCGATCGAAAAAATCCCTTGCGGTGCCTGCTATAAATAAGACTACATTACTTCCCATGCAAAAAAAAAATCAGCATTGTTTCACCATCGGAAGTATAAAATTCATTTTAATTTGTGGTAACAACCAAAATACTTCGGAAAAATATGAGCTGAACCGATGTGAAAATTCATCAAAAAATTAAGTTTAAATAAAAACATTTTTCTCAAATATTTTTGTCAAAAAAAATCATCTCACATGATAGAACAGTTTAAACTTAAAATCATAATAATGCTGGTTGTTGGTTTTTACCTTTGTCGGGACATTGGTTTAAGAAAAATTTTAAAAACTCTGTCAAAGCTTTGCCGTTGAAAAGATATTTTCGCATCATTTTAGTTTCCTTGCAAATATCCCCTTCATATTCAACTTTTTTTTGTTCGCAAATCTCAATATTCCGTTAATTAAATTAGAAATTTCCTTGAGAAGGGGTTTGGTTTTTAATTTATAAAAAAAAACCTTCAAATTCTAAACCCCTTAATAAAACGAAATCTGAGACAGTTAATATTGTTTTTTTTTTATCTTCTGTTTTTCCGACAGGATAAAGTTATGATGTATATTGGAAAGATTTTCCGTCATCCCTTGTCAAGTTTGGTTTGGAAACAAATAGTAAATATTTCTTAAGCGCCATTTCATTCCCAGATAAGTTTGTTTGAGTGTAATTTTTTAAAGGTGTTTTCAAATCAGTTCAGTTCTAATAAATTTTAATATCTTTTCAAAGTATTTTAGAGAAAATCTTACAATACATTAAACTTAAGAATTCCGAAAGATGTTCTCATTACACTTGTGAAATCTGTTATGTAACCTCATTTAAGTTTGTTAGTAGTCTGTAAGAATTTATTGTTCATAGACTTAAATAAATAAATAAATAAATAAATAAAACAGTACCAATTTTATTCATAGGGAGAGTGATATATTCTAATGTACATATGTATATCCCCTAATCAGATCTTACCTACCTGCAGGCTTAAAGCTTTTTCAATTTTTATTTAATACAGGTAAAGTATGCTTTGAATTTCAACCAAATCGGACCATAAATGAAATTTTTACGAATTTTCTGATTTTAGCGCCACCCACCCACTTATGCTAAAAATTTGTGGTCCTACTGTCGCCCTGATTTTAAATGTTGCGTTTCAAAGGCTTTCGAAAAATCCTTTTTGAGTTGCAAAAATATTATAGTTCCTTTTTTCAGCATTTCAATTTGAGTTGAGGCTTGCATCTCGACTGTTCGAGGCATATGATGTTATTTTAGATCAACATAGCCACGTTCTTTTCAGAATTTTACACTTTACAGTACAGGTCGTAAATCTGGTCGAGTTGTTCACAAAAATGTCTTTGAAAATTTCCAAACACCCTCAAATGAGTCAACTTATTCATAAAAAATCACTTCGGCATGACCTCGTCTACAAAACAAACTTTCTTTCTGTTAATTTTTTAGCTATTTAGGGTTTTGACATATATTTCAAAAAAAAAAAAAAAAATGTTGACACTTTTTAGTTCAATAATGACTTTCGCGAAAATAGTTTAAATCTGTTAACAAATTTGCCAATCAATCTGAAATTTATAAAACTTTAGGAATTTTAAATGTCATGATGTTTTATCAAAAGTTACTTTGAGTCATATTAGTGTGAGGCATCGCACATAATTTCAATTAACATTAAGTTTGCATTTATTGAGTTAATGTGTGATGTGTTTTAATCGTTTCTACCTGGAAAGTGTTTGGTATGAACCCAAATTTGAAACAATCAAACTCAGGAAAATGTGGTGAGCAGTGATAATCCTTTTCAAACCCGATGATTTGAATTCGCCAACTTTTGCCAAAATCGGAGGACTTTTACTTTTCTGTCAAACGGTAGCTGTTGTTTATCATTTGAAAACCCGAGATCGTATATACTTTATATACGAGGCGAAGAGTTTTGCAAAAAGTTAAGCCATATAGAGAAAAAGCATGGAAATGTTATATCTCGCATGCAACAATTTTTTGTGAAATAAGCGGAGTTCTGATTACGCTACTAAAGCGGCATATGAAATAATCGGGTGCAAAATGTCAATATGTTTTGGATAATTTTCCTAAAAATCTTGGTTAGTTTAGTGACGATCAAGGCGAGCACTTTCATTCAGACATTATGAGTCGCTTTCAAGGAAAAGATCGGATAAAAATGCTAGCAAATTACGGTTGATTCCTCAGCCGTGAAACCACTGGCAATTTATTGAATAATTCTCTAAGTATTTTATGTAATCGTTTATAAGTCTGTACATATCTATCATTCGGGTTTTTTTTTTAATTTATAATGAAACCCAGAATTTTCATTGCACTTTTTTTTATTTTCCCTCTCCGAATCAAACTGTCATAATTTCGTAAACCCTCAGTAAATTCTGAACACCTGATACCTTATTTTTCTCAGAATAGAACCTTCTTGGCAGAAAACGAATTAAATGTAAATGATTTCCTGTAAAATTGTAGAAAAAGGATCCAACAATGTAGAAAATCAAAAAAAAAAAAGTTGTGTAAATTTCTGACTGATTGGGAATTTCGTTCATAGATTTAAACTTTTTTCGCGAAAGTCATTATTGAACTAAAAAGTGGCAACATTTTTTTCTAAAAAACATGTCAAAACCTGAAATTGCTAACCAAAAAATTAAAAGAAAGAAAGTTTGTTTCGTAGACGAGGTCGTGCCAAATTAGTTTTTTATGATTAAGTTGAGAATTTGAGTGTGTTTGGAAATTTTCAAAAACATTTTTGTGAAAAACTAGAGAGCTACCAGAGCTATGTACGACCTCTACTAGGTCACTTGCAAAGTGCGTGGATTTTTTTTTTTTTTTTTGTTTTGAAGCACTGTGTTATTATGTACGACAAGCTACGTTTTTCGTTAGGTAATTTCGCGTCCTGAGTCTCCCCGTCCTATTAAACTGGCATATCTACACAAGAGAAAGACATATCCAAAGTTTAAGTTCTCGCATTGATATATTTTAAATTGATTAATTAAAAATTTCAAATCTAAGGGATTTGCTTACTACAGTTGCTGCCGTTTTGGCAAGTTAGATAAGATGGGGTTCATAGCTGGTGTTTCATAAATTGCTGCAAATATATCGAATATTATCTACCAGTTTTAGAGATGTGTTGCAGGGTCGTAGCTGAAGATAATTGACTTTTACAAATTTACGCAAATAAATTTAAAGTAATAATTTAATTTACTAGTCGCTTTAAATGAAGAATAATTTTCGACTCAACTACAAATACAAATAAGCTTTTCTATGATGAGCATTTTGTAAGCTGTGTGCAAATCTGTCTGTCTCTTTGTCTGTTTGCAGGTTTGAGCATACTGCTCGCCGAAAGAACTGAATGGATTTTCATGGCTTTAACTGGTGACTAGACAGTCGCTTCGGGCATAAAAGATGGTATGTTTTTGTATCAAAATATTAAATGGCGAAAAACAATTTTTTCTTAGAAATTACTTAGAACCGAATTTCTGTTGCTTATTTTTTGTAGTTGGCATAGCCAGTAAATAATATATTTATACATATTTTAATATGTGGCATAGATTTTTTCAATTTGAATTTTTGTTTTACGAGCTGATTCAACTAGCTACTGTCATTTTTACTCGTACTTTGAACACCGAAAAATGTCAGCTCAATATCAGTTTCCTTATTGTTGAGCATAAAAATTTCGCCAAGCAATTATAATTACATTTGTATGTATGTTTGTATTACAACAAATACAAACTCAGTAATGTATTTTGGGTAAAAAGTTGTAAAAAAAGTGGCATGCAAGAGAACAACATACCTATAAATTTTTATCCTATTCGTGTGTAGGTGCTTGGATTTATTCATAAGATTTTATGAAAAGTCTGGTGACATTTACAAATACTCACAGGCTCATTATGTACACAAAAATATATACTCTTGCACCTAATAAATTTGCTATGAACAGCGTGATATAGAAATATTTTCTTTTCGTTATATTTGCATAAAAGTTAAGGGTTGGACTTGCGGGCAAACAAACAAATATAATAATAATGTAATATAAATACACATTTACATGTGTGTGTGAAACTTATGCCCATACGAAATATTCATAGTAGCCCCAAATTGTAGTCTGAGTTTGCGCCATTTGTCATTGAAATCTTCAAGAGCTATTAATCACTTTAATAAATACTGTTTTTGTACACACATACAAACATATATAATTTATATAACCAGCACTTACATTAGACGACTATTCATTAGACGGTGGGGAGCTTAAATGCATTAGTAATTTTGTTATTGCCTACCGAGAGGCGTCTCCTATTGTAAACATTTTTTTCTCTTATTTGAAGTTTCATTTGCCTCAATATACAAATGTAAATCTACACACTCCGAATATTAGCACCTATTTGAATCCACTGGGGGGTTCGTAATTTGTTTGCTTTCAAAGCATTTAATTGGGTGTGGTCTTGCTGTTAGCAAAGCTTTACTCTCGAGAAGTTGGCGAATGTAAGGGACTATCAATCATTTACTTGCTAGCAGCAAGTGGCGAGAACAAGCAAAATTGCACAACTTCATACAAAGTTTATCTCATACTAAAAAAATGGAAAAGAAAAATCCTTATTCTAAGCTAGTTTATACCCGGGACTTCATCTGCGTTGCTGACTACTTTTCCAAATACTCTCAGAAGGTTTTTTTAAGTGAAAAAGTCAAATTCGATGAATTTAAAAAGAATGTCTCGTAGTCACAGTAAAGAATGATGAAGTATAATTTGAAAATAGTATTAATTTTTTTCATAATTTTCAAAGCGATATCTGCCAAAAATAGCTGCAACTAACTGAAGAGTCAGCTTTATCTCGACTATGACTAAAGAGCACAAAACTTATTAAATTTCAACTAAGTCAAACCATACATATTGATTTTTTGGGAATCTCGACTACAGAGCCATCTATAGGATTTTAATGTATCTTTGTTTTGCAATTATATAAACAGGTCAAATGGTTTCAATTTAATCTAAACCAGACCATAAAAGAATTTTCATAACACCTGCATTATATTCCTCGAATACTATCAATATCGGACTATAAATAACGGTTTTCTGTTCTAGAGCCATCTAGTGGATTGAATTTTCGTAAAAGTACTTCTTCCCGCATCCACATTGTATGTTTATAATTTCGTCAAAATCGTATTAAAAATAGGATTCGAATAACTCGTCTCTTTGGTGACGCTAGAGCACATCTGATTTCATTAAATTTTTGTTTATTGCACCAGCACCATTCTATTCATTCATTCTTTCTAATTTCATTAATAGGGGACCATAAATACGGATTTTCTGAATAACTATTCGCTACACTTCATCTAAATCGGATCATAAATGTAGAGTTTCTGAATGATTCGCCTGTAGCGCCACCTAGCGTATTTATGTTTTGCAATTGTATATCTCGTTGCATCCCCAATATACCTTTCCAATATCATCGAAAATACAGATTTTCTGAATAACTTGCCTCTGGCGTTACCTAGCGAATTTATTTTTCAGAAAGTCTTTTTATTCTACCAGCATCACACCTTTCTAAGATTATCACTATCAGAGCATAAATGCACATTTTCTGAATATCTCGACTCATACGCCATGTAAGGGATTAAAATAGAACCTATGTCCGTGCCACGGTTCTAAGGAATATAAGGTACAAACTGGTTGAAATTCGTTTATAGATTTTCGAGCCAAGTTGGAACAAGGAAAACGGCAACAATTATCAGGCGGATATAGGCGAAAATATTCGATAAAGTTTTCGAGACAAAAATGAGTAAGATTCACAAATTTATTGCTTTGTAGGTGTTCATTTTCCCACTGCCAAATTTTAAGAGCGTTTAGAAAAACATTTTTTTATTCTCCAATAAAAGAAAAGAAAAATAAACCAGTACAAATGTAATAAAATTAATTTGTTTATTGATTTTCGATATTTGTTGTTAAATAATTAATTAAACATAATTTTAGTGTACTTCATTTGCAAATGGGGCAAAACTCACACATTTCATCTTCCGTGACAACATGCAATTCAAAAGCGGTACTTTTTTGCGAGCATGAAATTTGAAATGTTCATAATGAAAAGCCTTAGACTGACACAATGTTCATAAATTATTCAGCTGAAGCTTTAAGAATATCCACTGTTTTCGATAAACATTTTATTCAACGATGAGGCGAGTAAAAAAATAATGGAAACGGTTATAAAGAAGAGGGTAAGTAAAATGCTTCGAGGAAATTTGCTTTATAATTAAAGATCAATCCGGATTCAAAAAATAACACTACTGTGAAATCGCAATGAATATGGTCATCTCTGAATAAGAGACAATTAATATATTCTGCTTCTGTGGATCTGAAAATGGCATTTGAAATAAATCGGAATACTAGAAAACGATCTTAAGTGGTTTCAGAGTTACTTAACGGGCAGAAAATAAAAAACCGTAACAGATTATTTCTTAGTTAGCGGAATTCCAGTTCCATTAGGATTAAAGTATTTCCAAAATACACCCAGTCGGAAAAAACAGAAGAGCAGATAGAGAGAATCTTCCTTGGCTTATTTTAACTCTTCCTTTAGAAAAATCGTATATTTAAATTTGGTTTTAGAATTCAGGGGACTTGTAATTACAGCTCCTGCTAAAAATCGACTATCCAACTATTCGACTAGTCGATTGGCAATTTCTTTGTTGGTTGATAGTCGTATAGCAAATATACGATTAACCATTCACTTTCGACTAACCGCTCACCATCGAGTGGTCTGAAAATCGCCTAACCGAGATTTTTCGAAAAGTGACAGCTACTCACAATAAATTCACAAAAACTTCGTTATTGTGGAAAACGAGCTTTGCCAATAAGCACAAACATTCAAACACAAATAAACCACAAAAAAAATCGATAACGAACGACTAGTCGAAAAAGTCGACAGGAAATGATTAGTCGATTAAGTGAAGTCGACTATGTTTTTATAAAACTTTTGCTAATCGATTAACCGATTAGTCGACTAGTCGATTACCAAGAGCTCTACTCGGAATCCTACTAATATTATAAGTATAAATGTTAAAGTTTTCTTATACATTTTTGCGTCGCAAGAACTCAACCGATTTTTATAAAGTTTTAACAGTAGACTTATGTGACCCCAGGGTAAACATAGTATATTTATAATTTTGGAATCATGGATGAATATTTTAATTTCGGCCTATATCCGCAACTATTTGGTGAAGTTTTATGATATTTCGGAATATGTGCCCTATAGATCACGCTGTATATCATTTTGCAAAAATGGGCAGTGTCACGACCTCTGGAAGAGAAAACCTTAATACGTCATATATCCGCAACTATTTGGTGCATATTAATGATATTTGGGTATATGTGTTATAGATAATTTTGGAAAAATGAAAAAAATTCGTTATATGTAAGTATGTATCTCTACCTTTAATATAACTACTCGAGATTTATCGACAGGGCAACCATTCTTTATTGAATACTTATGTGTTAGCCTTCTTATATTTATTTGACTATGATACTATTTGGATCCTTCTTTTTCTAAAAACAGGAAGTTATCAAGTTGCCGGAATGTTCAGCATCTGGTAAGTTGCCGAAATTATCTTGAGAAAATAAGTAAATAAATAAATCCTCAGATTCATTTCTGATTTATTCTACAAAACTTAAAGTCTATTTATACAAAAATATTAGGGAAAGTCATTTCCATAATTTCATCTCTAATTACGATTTTGATGTTCTAATGGAAAGGCAACAAAAGAGTAGGGCATCAATTTGTGGTAAAACAGCAAGATGCATATCAAAAATTGTAGGAGAAAATGTAAGCGTGAAGTTTTTTTTAATATCATAGGGGTCATTAATGACTTAAGTAGGCAATATATTTTATTATAAATAATTATGCTGAGTAGAAGGACTTTGGTTTACTAGATTAAGTCATTTTCTATTTCCATTTACATATATAATTTTTAATGTAATCAATTCACTTGATAAAACTCAATGTTTTGATTTTCTTATATTTTCAATTATTTTCATTTAATTTCAAGTCATTTGTACCCTGCAAATATTTTGTATTATTTATTTAATTATGTTTTTTTTCATTCCACTGCATTTATTTGCAATTCGATTGTTTTCTCTTCAACTCTTATAAATATATAAAGCTTTATAAAGTACACGTGTGCCCGTTTTATACAACTATGTATGTATATCTCATTTTTATATGAAAAAAATTGTACGCGTTGTTTCTTTTTTCTGAATTTAATTTCCTGCGACTTTCCTGTTGAGCTGACAAGAAATGCATTATTACCTGGCTCTTATTTATTCAAAAAAAAAAAAACGAACTCGAATACAACTGTCGCAATGAGAAAACAATAGGTACATTCGAACTCACAAACGCATTTCCCACTTAAAAAGCCATTATAAAGCTTTAACAAAAGCGAATGTACAAATAAATAATCGAATATATTTGTGTGTGTGAGCAGCCATGTTTTTCATCATTGAGTGGCTATGTGCTCGCATCTGCACACCCACCCATACCTAAGCACGTCTGTGTGTATGGATTTTCCACACTTATTTTTTCGAATTGTCATTGTCATTACCTGACATTTTTGCCGTGATTGTCGTTTCATTTAACGTTAATGTGTTTAAAGGGAAAGTACATAGTATAAGTATAACTGTTGAGCACACTTATAACGGTTTGTAGGTAAAACATCATTGTAGTTGAACCAACATGTAGGGCCATTACGCTGTCACTCATACGCCATGTACGACTGTTTTTTTTTGTTATTCATTTTACAGGCATGGGTGCATAAAGATACTTATCGAGATACAGTGCTGAGCCAAAATATGAGGTTATATAATACAAAGCATAAATTTCAAAGATTAAAAGTTAGATACTTATGTGAGTAACGGCATAGAAGAAGAAATTTCTAGAATTAAGAATTTGACAGATGAGTACAAAACAGACACCGAAAATAACCCTGCCATTTATCAAAGTGTCGTTAACTGCAATTTATTTTGTGTTATAAAATTGAATCACTGCTCATACCTGGCGCATTAAATAATTCGCTTATCTGCTTCTAGCTGATTTTTATTCTTTGTTTTAAATGCAACCGTATCTGGGTAGGTATGTAAATAATGGCGAGTGAAATGTTTCTAATTCGCAATACAATTTAGAAACGAACCTTTTGAACGAAAATATTCTCGTAAATAGCTTCGGTTCATATTTACACAGAGCGAAATACCGTATAAATCAGAACAAAATTTAGCGAATTTGTTTTTGTTTGTTTTTTTTTTTAATAAGAATCACCTCTTATTATGACTGGATATATCTTTTAAATAAAATGCAAAAGATAACCTGTAAAACTAAGATGGAAACCTCTTTAATATATTTCAGAAATGCATCTTGATTTTCATTAGAATGCCCTCTTAATTTTAATAAGCCGATTCCATCAATTTGATCAGAATTAGATTATTTTCTGAGAATAAATATGACACTGTTTTTTGAGCAGTTTTTTTTGTTTGTAATTTAATGATACAAGTTTTACTTACCATTATAATAAGTTTAAGGACTTAAATATATATTACTAAAACAGGTTTTACTATTTGCTTATAATTTTTATAATTCATATGCCTTTAAATCTTATAACTATTATTTTATAATTCTTATTTTTTGTAATTCTTACATTTCTAAAGCGTCTGTTTTCCAGTAATTGTTGGTTCATTCAACTTCAAGATCTTTCTTGCACAACTAGCTTTCCAATGCTGAAACTTTAATATCAATACACACGAAAAAATAAGGAAGAAAAAGAGAGCATCACTATAGAGTAAAGATATTTTTTTAAACAATTATAACTTTATTCGTTGAAAACTTCTGGAAGGATAAATAAATAAATCGAATATTTTCATTTTGGAAATATAAGAATCCTAAGAACGAAATCCATAATATTAAACTAAAAACAATATAAAGTATATGATTCACAAAGTATATAATGTGAATTAAAAAGGGATCTTTAAAAAAAAGTTTTCCTTATTAATAATATTAATAAAACTGTAGCAAAAACGAGAGAATATCCTTAATCTTAAAAACAAGAAGATTTCTTCTTATAATCGCATATTTTTGGAAAAAATTCTATACAAGTTAATAAACAAAAAGTTACCTCCTTTTTTCTGTCGTTTTTCTTTTAAAAAAAATTTGAGAAGAAATTCAAAATAAAACTAAGAAGATTTTCTAACAAAAATTTCTTTAATCTGATCCCCTCTCGATCTCCTTGGCCACCAAGCTTTTTTAGACGTCGATCTCTTTAATTATTGGGGAACTTTATAGCTCTGTGTACTTTAGTAGCTTTTCTATTTCTCACAATCAGTAACCTTAAAATCTCTAACATAACTCATGCTCTCTGTGATATATCACAAAAGAGCAATAAAAGGTAGCAAATGAGAGAAAAAAGATATTGAATTTAATGTAAAGCAGTTACTTGCGCACTCTGTTATAAACTTATAGTTCCACAATCCACTCAATAAAAATTTGAATATGAAATATATTTTTTGGGAGCTCAATACATTTAAAACTCGTAATCGCTTGTATCTGTGTTCCCGAAGATGTCCCAATGCCGAAACCGGTTCCAAGGCTGTAATAGTTTTCGAGATTTACAAGAAAAACTCAAAACTTCACGAATTTTACATAACTTTTTTTTAAATTTTTTTCGTTGGTCGAATTTAATTATAAGATAAAAACATCTTTTGATCAAATTTCATCCAAATAAAAAATGGTTGTTTCCCACCGTTGGTCAATTTGATGTGGAATTACACATTAGAGCAAAAAAAAAAATCAGGAATGAACTGTAAATTTTGTAGAAAATTTTAGTTCTATGAAAAAGCCATATAAATACTTACGTATATGGGTAATTTTATTACCGCTCATTTGTTATATCTCGTACTAAGCCTGCTCAACTGATTTGTCATTAATAAGGAATTTAGTAAAATCCTTCTTTTTTGACGTGTAACTGTAATTTGGAAATACCTCGAAAAACTGTTCATATCAACAAAATTAGCGATTCTACTTAGGCAATGAAAAAAAAAATAATTGCCAAATAGTACAATGAGCTATAGAGAAACTGATTCATATAAACTGCAATCGGATATAAAATTTTACCCATGGCCAGTGTATTCTCTTATTTAATATTTTATCTGTGCCATCTGCCATTTAATAGCCGAAATAAATAATAACAACATATCAGGAAGATATCATCCAATACAGCCCATAAAACAAACAAAAAGAAATAACTTGAATTTTTGATTTTAACTAAATTTTTTCAAGAGATTCTCTCAACATTTATTTGTTACATATTTTGGCGTACCGAATTCGTGTCAAAAATTTTGAGCATGTATAATTTTTAAATCAATTCTTATTTTATTTAAAGTCGAACATTGCATTTAGATATACACTTGAACTTTATGTCATTTATACAGTCTTACTCAGATAGCTATATACATAGATAATATATATTTTAACTGCACACAGCTTATTGAATTTGAACTAAGTCGAAATATAAATAATTTTTATTAATTTTCAGGAAATCTCGGGTACTGAGCCAACAAAGAAATTAATTTTGGTAAGTACATTTCTCATTATGCATGCAAAACACTTTCCAATTTGATTTTTTTTTCACATGTAATATAAGTATGACCCTCGACAGGCAATGCCAACCATCCCAGTGTATTTCTGACATGAAAGAAGTGTAGGTCCCTCCTTTCGGTCAAAATCGCTTTGAATATCATAAAAATCTGATCAAAAATTCGTGCTTTCGGATAAATCGACTCTAGCGCCATCTAGTGGAGTACATCTATTTTTAATTACACATGCAGTATACGTTCTTAGTTTAATCAGAATCGGGCAGTAAATAGAGATTTTATACGTACATATCTACTTCAGCGCCACCTAGCGAAAATATTTAACTATTCATATATATATATTTTTTTTTGTCTGATTTTATTAAACGAAAAAATTAACTTTTGAGCTCAAGGCCAGTATAAGAAAAAGTATATTGGAAAAAAGACAGCAACATTCAGGAGTGGTAGAAATGATAGCTATTTCGGAGATCTCCACATCTCCTCATCAGATTTCTTTCATGACTCCATGTTGTGTCACCCAACAACAATTAAGCACACATTCACTTTAATAGCGGCAGACTGTCGTACTTGAATGGGGTTGGTAGAATACAAGGAAAAGTGGTAAAAAGCAACAGCAACTCACTAGCCGACTGTAGTTCATTGGCTACGCAAATGCCGGTGCAGTCAGAAAAAGAAATCTGATGAGCAGATGTAGTGATCTCCGAAATATGTAGCTATCATTTCTATCACTCCTAAATGTTGTTGTCTTTTTTCCAAAAATACTTTCCTTATACTGGCCTCGAGTTCAAAAATTAATATTGTCAGGGAATACTTAACTTAAAAGTATTTTTCTTCATGGTCACATTTCTTTGAATTCGGATCAGAAATACAGATTTTCAGTATATGTATGTAAGAAATAAATTATTGAAATTTTTTCATTACTTTTTGAACCAAGCTCTAACTAAAAAATCGGCTAACTTGTTACATATGTACTAGAGAACCCCGGCAGATCTAATTCTGTATATATATATTTATTAATTGTTCTTTAGATATGTAACCAGAAAACGCAATTCGGTTTCTGTCACATTTAATAGGTGGGAACCCTCTCAAAAATAGGTATGCACATTTTCCTCATATTTTAATATTATATGTATATCTTTCTGTATAATTTAGATAAATTTGATTTTTAAAAAAGGTGGTAATTCTCTTCAGGATATGTTCTATTTAAAAATATTTTCTCTAGGACGTGGATTTGTAAGCCCTATAATTCACCAGGGGCCACCATAGCCGGATGGGTACACATATGTGTGTATCATTTGGAGTACTGCGTATTCAAGTGCTGGCTCGGAAAAACTATAGGAAGTCATTCTGCTACTAGCGGTCAGCCTTCGGTAGCAAAGAAAAAACTCCCGAATATATTTCTGGCATGAAAAAAACATTTCACACAAATTAGTTCTCACTCGCAGTCAACGTAAAACTGCAAGCCTCAATTTTTACAATAAAAAAAATGGCAAATTTAAAAATCTTTATGATTCGAAGCTCTGTAGTATTTAAAATAATACTTCCATTACTTGGCATTCGTCTAAAGCTTCCTACGACAATTTCCTCTCAGCTACAGTTCCGCTGTGCTGTTCCCTGCAATTGTCGTATTGTTTACTGTTATGCACACTTTAATGCTTTTATAGGAGATTTTCGTGTTTAAGTACGTAAACACTTTGCTACACACTTTTCACTTCATGGCAGTTAACCTTAACTACCATCACCATTGGCAATTAGTTTATACTCGTATCTACTTGGCAAGCATTTGTCTCAAATACATGTGTGTGTGTATGTGTGTGTGTGAAGTTCATATATAAATTCGTTTATAAATATGTAAAGATGTATGATAAGACGAAAGTGAATCTTATTGTCATAAAAGATAAATTTAAATCACTTCTTTAAAAAAAATATCGTAAATGCTAGCACCAGGTAATCGGCATATACCACAATATCCCCAATATTAGGATCCTCAATTAAAAGTCCCCAAAACTTTCAATCACAAAATTCATATATTCTGTGTAAAATACATCAAATGACGACTATATGTAAGATGTACATATATTCGACATTATTCCTCAAATTAAATAAAATTCCAAACATATCGTTTGATAAATTCCCATATACATATTTATTAAGGCAATGAAAATGGCAAAAAATTCAATGATGCGCAATAACATATGAATATATTTTATTTATTTCTATATTTCATTGCTTTCACACAAGCCCTCGAACGATTCGGCCATTGATCAATAGAGGCACGCACAGTTTCTATTGATATTGACGACGCTGCTCGAACCAAAGATTTTTGGAAATCTCCAAATTTCTGTGGGGTATTTGACAGGTCATGTTCTCCAACTCTGACCACAAACTTTAGTCCAATGGATTCAAATCTGGACATCCAGACGACCGATCAACTGCAGCTATGAAACCAGGAATATTGCTTTTAAGCCACAGCTGGCTGGTGTTTGCCTTATGTGCTGGAACGGAATCTTCCTGGAAGATACAAAGCTCTCCAGCAGAGAGTTTTAACCCACTTTTTCAGAGGTGAAGAGGTGTAACGCCTTTTACAGGAGACTCCCCACCAAATCATAACAGCATTTGGATGGTGACCATTTTGAACTCTTGGAATTATATTTTTTGCGTCTTTCGAAGCTTTTCGTAGATTTTGTCATTTTGCTTATTAAAAATTTCTTCAATAGTGAAAATTTTCTCATCTATACTGTAAGGATACTTTCATGGCCGTAGATTGCGTGCCACTGAAGAAGCCGCTTGTATCTGTTGGCCGATGGTAGGCTTTCATGTGGAGATCATCTCGTATAAGACTTGACATTGATTCAGTCGATACATCCATTTCCCTAGACATAATTTTCTATATCCTTAGGCGATTTCGGCGAATACGTTCGCGAACAGTTTTTATCGCGAGGACGACCACCTTTCTGTCATCAACTGTAGACGTTTGGTGAAAAGGATCAATAGTGTGGTAAGCAAATATTCTCAAATTAATAAGTTTTTTGAGGATCTCATAAGTTTCAGCTGCGCTTTTTCCACATTTATGTAAATTAATCACCGCAATACGATTTTCTTTAGCTCTCCACTCCATAACGGCCAATTTTTCTGCGAAAAAATAACGGCCCTCTTTTCTGTGTATTTGTCCTCGCTGTATGCATCGCAAACTTTGTAACGGAATTTATGGCAAGACTAAGGATATATATATATTTATATTTGTACATATATAGTTAGGTATTTAAGTCAGTGAGTGTTAAATAAAATTTACAAAATAACAATTATTTTTGAACGATAAATAAAACTTACTACGTGAGTTTTATTTTGCAACTGAAAAGTAGAAATCACCCGGTAAATTTTATCAAAAAATAAAACTCATTCCTAGGAGTTATTTATTGAAAAAAAAACAAAATAAAACGTCTGTATAATTTATAGAGCTTGTGGCCAGGTTTGTGTTAGGAATAATATGAGAAAACAACAATTTTTCAAAGTGGTAGAAGTGATAGCTGCTATTTCGGAGATCACCACATTTCCTCATCAGATTCTTTCTTTCTAGACTTTAAAAATAAAACTCAGCAAATTAGTTTACGACCAAATATAGAACTTATAAAATAATTCCTAAATTTCATGAAAAAGATAAAAATCAAAACATGAGACTTAAATAATAATATTTTTTCGGTATCGCTTATATCAGCTACGGTCCCTGATAAAACATAATTGAAATAATTGACTTAGGGTTGAAGTTTTAGTTTCCCATAACTGCAGTGTAATTAATACACAATGTAAGCGGCGGTACTGCAGTCACATTTTATTTTCGATTTCATACGCTGCATTGCAGTTCATTGTTATTTTGGTTTTTGTTATTACAAATGTCAAAGTTTTAGCATGCGCACATTAAGGCCAATGTTTCCTATTCAGGGTTACCAAATCTCAATAGGAACTCTGAGAGAGGCTAAGCCTTTCCCTACTTGGGCACAAAGGAATATTGAATATCATAGCTTCTCGTGGGTGTCGAATATTTCAATAATTTATGCGGCTTAAAAACCCCTCGGATAAAAATTACTATAATACATTACTTTTTTAGAGACAAATATCCGCTCTTCTGCCGTGGAAGGCACATCTTCACATATATTTACATTTTTGTGCAAATATATTTTGTTTACTTATTAACTTAAATTGTACAGAACTAATCAATGAATTTGATATTTCCGAAAAGGTTTATCCTTCCATGAAAATTCATGAACATTTTTTCGAAAAATGGAAAAATAATGCTCCGAGCGACCGCAGCAATGAAAGTAAATCCAAAAATATTTCACCGGAAAATAGCCCAATGAAAATCGGAAATGTGCGTGTAAAACTTACTCAAAATATATATATGTGCAACTATCTACATACCGACCTACATACGTGCATAACTACAAATGTGAAATGTGGAAACGTTAACTCTGTGTGTCCATCTGGTCAAGCCGTCTGGCCAACTATTCGTATGCGGTTTATTTATAGCCAACACTGCGGTCTTTTTTATGAGGCCCACATTGCAAAAAAACCAGCACACACATACGTATATAAAATTAAATTTTAGTAGGAAAACGAACTGATGTTGGTTAAGGGTAGCAACAAATAACATTGAGATTTGCCAAGTAGGCTACATGTCTGTAATGTTGCCATCTGTTCTAGACAGGAAACGAAAGTCAAAATTATTTTTTAAATTTCAATGAAAAAACTCAAAAGGCTTTGAGTATTATCTATGCATATCTCTTCATGCTTTGTACGAATATGTTACGATTTAAAAATTTCTGAGCGATATCTCAAAAAATCAGTCTTATTTTTTTGATCACAAATAAAACTCATTATTTGAATGCCATTTTCTCACTCTGCTATAATGATTGTTTTTTGTATTCCTAATTTTTTAAACAAAAAGTAGACGTCATTTTATGAGTTTAATTTTTTTGGTCACGAAAAATAATAATTTTTTGGGTTTTATTTTTTTCATCAAAAATAATCATTACTTTTTAAGTTATAATTTTATGATCATGTATAAACCGTAAAGCCCCTACCAAAATCTTAAAATTCTTGTAAAATCGTGAAACTAATTTACTTTTTTTAACTGAATTACCGTTAAAAAGTAATGTGTAAAACTAAGATGAAAAATTTTCAATGTGAAAATCATGCGGGTTACCGTCTGATTAAGATCAAAACCGTTTCAATAAAATTTTCCTTAGGGTCAAGTTTTGCCAAAGGCGGAGCTTTTACGGCTCACTTATCCCTAAACACTCGATACTTATTGCAGTTTTAACTGAGTACTATCCAGTTGGAATGTAAACCCAGTCGCTGATCTGAAGATGATAACGTAGATTCTTTCTAGTTACATTTAGACTGACAACTTTTAAAAACAAAAGGCGATTGCTCTTAAACAAACAACTTTCTAATTGAACCGCAACTAAAATTAAAATTCGTAATATTTATTAGTGACAAATTTCAAAATAATAACTCATTCACCGCCAAGTCAAAATATACATGCTTCTAGTAAATTAAATTAATGAAATAATTTTAGTAAAACCGAAAAGATAGTTTTCAGAGAAATATTTTTAGTTTCCTAGTTTTAAATGAATAATCATAACTGGCTATAATAAATGAAGTGAAAATAGGTTAATTGAACATCATGAGATCTGACATTGGATTCCGTTGTTTTCAAGTTAAGCTCGGTAGTGTCATGCCGCACAATAGTCGGAGAATTCATGGTGTATGTGAAAAAGTTATATTTAAAAATTGTTATAAATTTGTCGGTATAATATTTTGATGACTTTCTTAACAATTTATTTTTTTGAATATTTAAATTAGTGGTTACCCTTTTTGGTGTGGCGTCCTAAAAATGGCGAATGATTATTTCATATGGAATATTACATAATAAAAATTCGTTGATGATTATCAATACCTTAATAACGCGGCTTATTTGTCAAGAAATACTTTTTTATATTAAGCATAACTAAGGAGCAAAGAGTTTTGCTTTATAAAAAAGTCAAACAAAAGGGGTTCTTAAAGACCTAAGGAAAAAAAGAACATTCTGCCGCCAGAAAGAGTGGCAGCGGTTTTCATTTCACTAGAGTAACTTTGGTAGCTATACAAAATAAAATTAAGTGTATTATTAAAATATTAATAGTTAATGTAATTTATTATATAATCTTCATCCGCGAACAAATCCGTTCCATATTAGTCAATTTGTCTCGTTTTTAAGAGGTAAATCATCAAACTTTTTCATTGTTTTTTTTTTTAATGATGATTCTGGTTCTTCTAGTGAATTTCGAACATCATGAACAACTGCCCGGGTATTTCGATCACGTGGCATACCTTTGCGACGTCCCCTTTTCTTTTGTTATCACGTAAACTACGTCTTGTTTGGTTTCTCGATCGTCAAAACGTCAACGATAGATTCAAGTCTCGAGAAAAATATTCGATGTCGGAATTATCACTATCGTCAAAGTCACTTTCAATCTCAGTTTTATCTAGCAAATATTCTTCACCATCGTCTGTATCGAATCGATTTGGATCATCAATTGGATATTGGTCGAAAAGTAAGAAATCTATATTTTCCGAAATATTTTTAAAACAACGCAAACTGTCTAGCAGGATGACATGAATGCTAACGGTAAACGCCCTACGAACGCATTAACCGCAAAGAAAAATACACTGGGTCAATATGACCCTTATGTACGAATTAAGTACTTTTTTTAATATAGAATTAGGGTCAAACTTTTCTGCGATGATCTAAAAAATATTTGAAAAATTCATGTACGATTTATCTGTTAATCAAAAACCTCGGGTCAGTTGGGCCCAATTTTGGCTGGATTATAAGCAATAAAAATTGATATTTGGATCAAATTGATCCAAAGGCCAGATGAAGGAAAATGGGGATTATGTAATTTATAAAGTTACTTGGATTATATAATTTATAAGCCGTGTGTTAAAAGCAAGTTTGAAGTAAATTTTCAAAACAGCCTATCCAATATGGAGCCCAAAACTAAAAAAAATAGTGAATTTTCAAGAAATTTGGTATTTAGAGGTTTCTTGTTCGCTGATTACAAATTTGAAATAAATCTTTGAAAAGCCAAAATATAGAATCCACTAAGGTGTTTGGAATTTGAATACTTAAATTGTGAAACTATCATTAAATTTGATAGTAAAACGCTTCTCAGCCCGTTGGACCTCCCAATAACAGACGTAATGCGACTTTAGACGTGTTCTTATAGATTAGATAGAGCAACAACAACAATATTTGCATCTTCAGAATCCAGTGAAATATATAAGGAATCAATGGTCATTTAATTAGTTAATTTTTAAATACCAAAAACATCCAGCGTTTCTGTAAATAATTTTAATTGAGTTGTCCAGTCCTTGTTTGATTTACGTTTTAAATTTTTACATTGCTTACTTCTTAAATTCCGTACCGATTTCACTACCTACCCTATGTAGATTAAGAATATTCCTTTTTTAAGGCTGAAATTTGCAACGCTAAGTTTGAAGTAAATTTATTTAATTCTCCTTTTCTCAACACCAAACTCATAACTGTGAAATGGCAACACTACTTATTTCATTTAGAGTTATGTATGTTGTTGTTCTTTGGCTGTATGTTACTGTTTAGTGCTAGTACGTGTAAAGAGCCACACAATTTCCCACATGCATTTTTCCCCCTGCACAAATTCTCATTTCACACCATATATCTCAGGTGACAGTAATATGGAACGTCTATAAATTTACATAACCCTACCTGGAAGGAATCATATTCAGATAGTAAAATACAAACACATTATTCTGGCACATTTGCATTTCTCAACTACAATAATGCCCTTGAGTGTAAGTACTTCGTTATTATTACGAATGTTTTATGAGTTATGAGGAGCCAAAGCATTGTGAGCTACTTGCAATTTTTCTCACTTTGCTTTTTTTAGTTTACTCAAAACCCAACATCCATCAACCTATTTGAAAAGTAGCGTGTGGATCATTTATTTTGTTAACTTCTACAAAAATGAGTTTTAAGTTTGCGAATTATGTAACTTGTTCATGTTTATTACTTTGGTTGAGATGTGAACTTCTGCTAACAAATTGTCGTACATTTTTTTTTCTCTACACTTGAGTATACTGGAGACGTCGTAACTATGGGAGTAAAAGGATGTGTGCTGTAGAGAAAGTTTTCGTGCATTTTTTGAAACACTTTTAAGAAGGTTTGCTATGAAAAATTGGCTGAATTTCATTGAAATGTTTTGATTTAAGTAAAAATAGTATTATGTGCACTAAAAGTTTCAATCCTCTACCATAGACGTTTTCATGCCCAGATCAAATATGCCTTGCCCTTACGCGTTCATTTCCAAATTAAGATCCGGAGAGTAAGGTTGCCAATGGCAACTTGCCGTAGCTTTGGGGTTATGTGATAATAAATACTAAACAAAATCGAATCTGGCAACGTGTGAAAAAGCAATGCCGATAGGTCGCTCGTTACATACGATATCACAACTTGAATTTACACTTAAACTAAAGCAAAGGGCCGAAGAACAATATTCTCTATTTTGATTACCTAAGTTTTCCTTCAAATTACGATATTTTCTCCCGATTGAGTAACGTCAACTTGAATAAAAAACTGCAATGAAAAAAACAGTTATCTGGGAGAAAAATGGAAATGAATTGGCGCTTAAGATATAAGTTTTTTCGAGTTCTGGAGAAATAATCGCATTTTGAAGAAGAAAAAAATAGATCAAAATAAGTAAAATTTTTATTAGGTTGTTTTGTTTACATAAAATGAAATCTGGTTTCTCCAGAAATAAGATTTTTTTGTAGTGCCAAATCATCTAATCTTATTTCTGGGTAATGATTTTTGGTTTATTTTTTCTTTGTTATTTTCTCATAAAAGTCTAGTTCATTGTTTAATAAACTTTGTAGATAACATAGAAGAATTCAACGAAATTTTGAAACTTTTTAATTAGAAATTTTATTATTTAATTCTAAATATTCAGTTGTATAGCCCATTCAATTTTAATATAATAAAGTGCAAGTCCCAAGCAGCTAAAACTATCCGTTGTTCTTTATATTTGTTTTTTTTTGCTGAGTGCCACTCATTTGCTTAAATAGAAAGCAAACAAAAATTTCGAACGCATTTATTTTCGATAGAAAAAATGCGTGACAGCGTCAGTAAAAAAGTTATAAAAAATGAGCCAATATTTTCAGCTGGTTGGGGTTGACGTTTTATCATTCTAAAATTAAATGGGTTATAAAACTGCATAATTAGAATTTTTATAAAAAGTAAAACAAAAAAATTTGAAAAAATTTTTATTGTTCTTGTTGTTTCTACAAAGCATGAACTTTGGATTTATACGGTATTTGTTATATTATATTGAGCTAGAAATTGATAAGAAAATAAGATTTTTTAAGCGCACGAAATGTACAGTTTTTATTTTGTAAAAACCGGAATCATTGTGTGAACTAGGAATTTACTCGAAATAATACTGCCAATAACTAAATTAGCTGGGGAAATGCTCACTTAGATAATGAGGGATGGTTGGTTGATTTCCAGAGATTAATATTAAAATATCGCTCTGATTTTGGGTTTACAAAAATTCTACTCCTTAAAGAAAAACACAACACATCCTAGGGGGGGGCAGTACTTTTCATCTAATAATAAAATTAATTTGTCTAGCAGGAGTCTATCTAAAGTGATAATTTGCTAATAAACCTAATAAATAGGCCGTTTGCCGTGAAAATTATTGTATGCTTGAATGCCTATACTAAGTAGCGGTAAAGATCAACATAAATGTTGGCATATTTTAAATTGTGGTATTTTGATTTCATTGTTTTTTTTTTTGAAGCCGTTTGCAAACTGTTATCATTTTGTGAGTCACACAACTCTTTTCAGACAGATCCTTTATTAGTTATCTGTTGCATTATATACTTAAGTAAATTGCCTGCACTATTCTAAATACAAACCTATACAATCCTTCTAGATAGTGACTAAATATATACATGTCCCGCCTATATGTAACCCGCCTACGATCCCACATACATAAGTAATACTCTTACCTGTAAGTACTGTTTTGGTATTCTCTCGCATTGGCTGCATCGTTTTCATTAGATCAAATTCTGCAAAACAAAAAATTAATATTGGTTAGAGATGCGGCTTTTATTTAAATTTCAATAGAACTATAACATACTTAGTACAATAATACTCTTATTTTAATTTTAATTACTGCATTATTACCGTATTCAATTTAAAAATACCACAGGTTTTACACAAAATAAAATACAATAAAACCCATTAAGCGCTAGTGGTTTCATCTGTTATCGCCCTTGTAATATTTGCAGAAAAACTCATCAATAACAAATCGATTACAGATTGTTGTTTTGTAGCAATGAATGTGGCCAAAGTTGGTGCAATCGCATTCCAAAAAATCCTATAAATATTAAAATGTTATTGTTTATTATTCATCGTTTATTGTTTAATAAAAACAGACTCCCTGACGAAGATGCGAAATGCGTTGAAACTCGTAGGAGGGAAAAAGTAAATTAAATTTTTCGTTTTAACTCTTTTCGGCCGAAGCAGCTCCAACCCAGCAAACCATTAAAATCTTCAACCAAAACCTATCCATGGCAATTTTTTCAACAGATCTGATTCAATTTAAGGGTTTAAACTATATAGGTAAAGAAGATTTAAAGTAAATCCTCATGTCTTACCCCTTAAGTTATTGTGATCCGATCTAGATGTTTTATACGCAGTGGACACTTTCCATTCGTAATAAGTGAAAGGAGTGACGAATTTGATGTTCTTACCAGCTGTAGTGAAGGAGATGTAATAGGAATTCTCTTACTTAAACAATCTGTTGTATAGCAGCTATATATAAAGGGTGTTTTTTTTAAACTGATAGAACTTTAAATTGAAATAAAACACACAAAAAAATGACGCATGATGCCAAATTTTTTTTTATTTGAAAGATATTTCCATGACATTTAATATATAAAAACGATTTCTGGCATATGTCCGCCACGACTAGCTTTGGTGAATCGGATACGATCAGTCCAATTTTGAACCACTGCGAAATTTCCATGTTGTGGATGGACAAAGTCCAACTTGTTGAGCTCGGCGGTGAATAGACAACTTGGGATCTTCTCCAACACTATCACTTACAGCACCAATATTTTCTTCTGTACGTACAGTTCTTTGTCGTGTTGTTGGTTTTTCAACGAGTAAAGTAAATGTTGTTCGAAATTTTTCAACAGTTCGACGAATAAGCTGCTCTGTTGCTCGATTATGTGGACCATAAAATTCACGAAGTGCTCTATAAGTTTGGCGAACAGAACACTGATTTTTAAAGTAAATTTCCACAATTTGTAAATGTTGTTGCGCCGTCATTCTTTCCATGATGATTTGTCAATACTTACTGAACTGAAATGTTAAAACGAAATGTCATTTACCAGCTGTCAAGTGACAGCTATCCCTATCGAAAGTTCTATCAGTAAAAAAAAAAAAACACCCGTTATAAGGTATCGCTAGTCCGAGGCACTAATATTCGTTCAAACATACATACCTGGATTTGGACCTATCTCTTCTTCTATTTATAGTTATAAATATCGAACCAAAGTTATAATACCATTTCATCTCCGTGAAAGATAAAAAAAGGCAATGAATGAGCGATGATTTATAAATTGTGAGGGTAGAGATAAACCAATTTTACTGAAAGCGAGCAGCAGTGTTGCCATTTTAGCCTTTTCCGTCTATATTAAATTTTGTTTCTAATTTCTTAGTCGAAAAATTCTAATTTAGCCTCTAGCTTTTTTTTTTAGCTTTTTCGTGAAATAAATGCTATGCAAAATGCAAAAACTTAACAAAGGAATTCTTAGAGTAGTGTTAAAATATTAAATGCAATTTTATGTATTAGATATGGATTGAAAAAGGAAGAAAAGTGTTATCAAGTTTATCTCATGATGAGGATATAATATGTGATATATATGAATAAATTTTTCGTATGAACAAACTACCTCGTACCTTAAAAATAAATTATTTTTGAAGCTAAATAAATAAGAAAAATCCGAATAAAATTTGTTATGAAATCGTAATATGAATAAAATGTTTGAATTTTTGATTTATATGTGCAGCCTTAAACAAATTTTTATTTAGCCTTTTTCAGACATTTTGGTTTGCCTATTTAGATTTTTTCAAAAACTTCTGGCAGGTAGCATTATGGCATTATTTCAACATATTTTTTTTAATTACACTCAAAATTTTCCGGAAAAATATGTAAAAAGTTCACAGTTTATTTAAAAATCCTTGAGTTTTTCTTCAAAATATTCGCCTTTAAGATCTATACACATTTGCATTTGAAGCAAACAGTTGCAGAAATATTTACGTAGGTACCTCAGAAACATAATTTTCGAATGACTCAACAGCCACTGCAGATGTTGAAAAACGCAGGAGTTAATGGTCGCCTTTTCCGAAATTCATAACTGCGACTAGCGCATCCAAATTATTACTAAAAGCAACATGAAGCTTTATTTTTAAATTAAAATCATAAGAAATTATCGCACGGAAATTTTCATGAAAAGCTGCCATTTTGTCACAAAATTATTTTCTTTCGGTTGTTTGTTAAATCAAAACTTATGTGTTAAATTTTATCAGACAATGCTGTTTATTATGCGCAAATGTCATATTTTTTATTATTTTTGGCCTAATATTTATGAATCGTCTGTATAATTTATAGAGTTTGAGGCCAGATTTGTATTAGGGAATAATATGAGAAAACAACAATTTTTCAAAGTGGTAGAAGTGATAGCTGTTATTTCCTCATCAGACATCTTTCTTTCTACATTTTACTTGGCTTTGAACCATGGCACACGGAGTTGCTAGGCGAGCATGCACAAAGTGACATCCAAAAAAATATCACTTCAGTGCCGCCCTCGTATACACATCTGATATTTTTCATTAAGCCAAATACAAAAAAGATCTGCTTAATTAGGTACGGAAATATAACACTTTTTGTCATTATATTTAAATTCCATAACTTTTCAAAACTATATTTAATAAATGTGAATGTACTCCCCATCGCAAAATTATAAATTATAGCCGCAAATTTGATAATTTGGTTTATTTAACTTATTTTTGTTCCACAATCAAAACCGTTTAAGCACCACTTTTAAACTTTTTGCAAATGTGAAAAAAGCTCTTTAATTTTGATTAAAATTTTCAAATTTTAAATGAGAATTTTTAGAAAATGTTTACTCGGCTTCATCGATTTCTTTTTCATTCCGAATATCTCTACATATCATGGTGCCCGTCAGGTTCATATATGAGAAAAAGAATAGAATGCTTTTGTGCACATGTGCACTCTGGTATAAACATTTTTAACAGTAAATATAAGTCCTTACCCATTCATTTAAAAATTCAAAAGTTCTATGCATTTCAATAGTGAAATCTATAAAATTTTCGTTCACTTCCAAACTTTCAACTTCAGCTCCATAAAAGTTAATCGACGTACATAAATTTAAACAGTGAAGAGCATTGAAAAGAATTTATTTTTTTTTAAGCACAACACACAATACGTGCACTTGAGACAACAAGCACCCCAGGGAAGTAAATAAATATGTGTGTGAATTGAAAACAAAAGGAAGCACATGACATGCTCGAAAATTATCTTCAATGCGCTCTTCAGGCAATACTCGAATAGCAAAATCTCGCTATTGCTATTGTCTTCCACTTTAGTATACATACATATATAACTAAAGAGCACAAATACACACAAAATTTCATAAACGAACTGCGAGCAAATAACTATCACATACATATGTACATACATAATATATCGCTCATACGCAAAGTACGCTAGTTAGGAGATGGCGTATCGAAAACAGCGACTTGACTTGTTTCTGTTTGCATATTTATGTACTACCTATACAACTGCATATACATAAGTAAGTAAATAGGATTGAAAAGTATTGTCTATATGGCATAAATATTTAAATATGTGCAGCTGCTGGTGAGAAAATCCAACACTTCAGGTGTGCATCCTGTTAGTATAAAACCTGCTGGGCATTAAAAAATTTAATAATCTAATATTCCGCGTATATGATGCAAGCTAAATTTTATAGAAGGAAAAAACACCGATTTTTTAGCAAAACTGTTGGATCTTTGTTTTACTGAATTAATAAATTATGAGACCACATACGTATAAAAAGTACATAATTCACCAGAATAGTCTCACAAGCTGCATAAACACAGTTTTTTTTTTAAATATACGCGCTATTGCGATCTTGGTTTTGCTCATTTCTTGTTTTATATGCGTTATTGACTAACAATGATATCCATATAGGTAATTTTATTTTCAAGAATTAAAGTAGATGGTAATTTTTAATTTGTCATTAATTACTGGAGTTTTCACTGATGGGTAAAAACGTACATTAATCACCCAATCTTCAAAGGTGACAACAAGTGTGATATATCTAATAACAGGTCAATTTCCAAATAATCCTCTGTCGCTTAGCTTTTTGAATGTATCGTAAAAGGCAAACTGTATTTTAATATGAAGCACTTGATTTGTTCAACAAGCAACACGGATTTGTTGTTGTAAGATCCAGGGTGTCTAATATTTCAGTTTTTAGTGAAGAATGTTTTTCATCTTTTTGTGACACAATTTATACAGATTTTTCAAAGGCATTTGATAAAATTTCACACAGGATTTTAGGTGCCAAGTTGCGTGTTTGGGAATTCAATCTAAACTTTTTGAGTAGATAAAGTCGTCGTAGATGGTGTTTGCTCGAAATCAATCATTTCTAGTTCTGGAGTACCTCAGGGCAGCATTTTTGGATTCTTATTATGCACTCTATTTATCTATTTATTGATAACATTTCTATGTGCTTTTCTTCGTTTAAATTTCTTCTATATGCCGACGATCGTAAAATTTACTTTGAAATCAGACGTTCTCATGATTTTTCGATTCTTCAATTAGAACTTTATAAGTTTTATTATTGATGTACTATTAGGAAGCGGTTGTTTCTTGATATCAAAAAGTGTCATAAAATAACTTATTCCAAGAAGTTGAAACCTCTGGAGACTTTCTATTTCATAGCGAACACTTGTGTTACCGAAGTCAAAGAAGTTAAATGCTTATGAGTAATATTTTGATACCAGTTTTAGCTTCACCACGCTAAATAAATTTCATAATATCAAATTCATTAGGCATAGGTGCATTTGTGAGACGTCATTCTTCTCATTTTTCCGATCCTTACCCTAACAAAATATTGTACTCTGCTTATGTCCGTTCCAAACTTGAGTACTGTGCTTTTATATCGAGTCCTTATCATGCGATTCACATAAAACGATTGGAAAGAATCCAGAAGATATTTCTTCGTTTTGCTCTGCCCTCTCTTTTCTTTTATGACCCGATTCCATCTTATGATTCACGTCGATTAATAGGCTTATTATCATTATCAGATAGGAGAAATCTATTGCCAGTCTGGTTTATTTTTATCTTGTTTCTGGCAAGATTGATTGCCCTGTTCTTCTTCGGCGAATAAAATTTTATGTTCTGCGTAGAAATTTTCGTAATTGTGAAGTTTTTCGTGTTGGTGTTAACAAAATGGTATACGGTGCTAATGTTCTAATAAATAGAACTCTGCCTGAGCTTAACTTCTTCTAACTTTCTTTAGATTTAGACTTATCTTATACTAAATCTGTACTCGTATTTAAATTAAAATGTTATTTTTTGCGTGGTAATTAAATAAATATTTAAGTCTCAAGTGTCTGTGTATATTAATTCGACATAACTAAATAAATGAATATGAAATAAATATATAAGGCCATTTGCAAGGTCAAATTTATTTCCTCGCAACTACTTAAATTAGTAAAGGTTCCGCACTTAGAGTCCGATACCGTAAATATAGTAAATTATAAATAAATATTTCGGGTAAAAATTAGTGTAAAAAAATCTATGATAATGGTGTTCTTATTTATAGGATAGTATTCTTACAAAGAAATAATATAAGTATATCATCACTGATTGTGTTTCGAATTACGTTTTCTAATTGGTTATATATGTTTGTATGTATAAGAATGTATGTAGTTATGTAGGTCAGTGGGCTTTAAGTAAAATTTACAATATAACAATATTTTTTTTTTATTATTTTATTATAGAAAAGTAAAACTGACAGGGTGAGGTTTATTTCTTGAAAACTTTTAGTTTGGCATTCATATTGTAAAATGTCATTTATTTTCTTAATTTAGTTTAATATGCATTTAAACAGATGGCAACCTCTTTCAAAATATTTTGGAAATGAAGCTTTATCAACGTACTATACATGTACCAAATCTTATCCAGATCTATCCAGTCGTCATATAGCCACTTAGCTAACTTATTTGTATTATTAACTATACATTTTTTAGGGCATAGGGCATTTGTGTGTTGAATTTTGTGCAATTTCGCCCAGCGCCCTGGATAATTACTTACTCACACCAATATTCACGCACACACACACACTTTCGCATTTATAATACTAGTAGGATTATCATCATTCTGTTTGAGAATAAGACAAAATGATATCATGGATCTGAATGTGACCTCCTCGCGTTTTTTCACATCATACTGATCCTCCAAAGTTCTAAAACGTAAAAAGCGGCAATTTGTGAATATAGTTTTTACACGTTAATACTTCTTATATATTCTTTTACCCAGAGTTTTATCTCTCATGCAAATTGTTTAAAACAACTGTTTGGTTATTGCCATTTCTATTCATCGATATTTCGACCTCAATTGCAATTCATCTCCAACAACTCTCGACTGTGCCTGGTCGACCAGATCGAAACATCGACGAATTAAATGGTCATAGCCAAACAGTTGTTTTATTCAACCCGACTTGTATCTCGAAAAATTAAAACACCATCTATCGGAGGCAAAAAAAAAATCATTTTAAAAAGTTTGAAATCATTCAACAAAGCTCAGTGTTTGAATGTCACATGAATTACATATGGGAGAGAAATACATAGAAAATTTATTGACAGAATTTCAATCAATATGATGCTTCATATGATCACGAATTAAATATGAAAATATTAAAAGATCATGACCAAATTACCCGCTTACCTAACGACAACTTTGCAGTAGTCAAGAAAAAGTGCACAGAAGTGGCCAACATAAAAAAATATTGAAATCCATACCTTCGCTGGCCTACGACAAATTCAGTGAACTTGTCTGGGAAGACCTTGCGCCTTTTTATCATCAGTGGCTTCGGTCTCCGCAATATTCTTTTGGCGGAGAATATTAGCTGATTTAATTGCCACCGAAAATAACTTGGACAAGTGTATCTGCTAATAAACCACAAAAGTTCAATATAAATGAAATTATACATACAAAATTTTGTGCCAAAATTGATAAAAATATGGAAATAAATATTTTGTGAATATCTATCCATCAACACTTTATTTATATCAAATTAAATCAAAGCTAATTTTTTATTAAAAAACAGATCATTATACAGTAAAAACCCCTATAGTTCCATAATAATAATTCATAATCAAGAAATTTTCATCAAAGCTTCAAACTTTTTCGTGAGTGTTTTTAGAAAATGTTTGGCTTTTATTTTTTTATGCACGTATTTTGCTAAATGGTCGTGCTCCGCAAAAAACAAAAAATATGGAAAATCAATGAAAATTTTTCGCAAATTGAAACTAGCACTTTTTTGTACTTAAAATGAATGACCTCTAAAAATACTGACCTTTAAATTTTGTAAACATTGTGATAAAAAAATTTGAAATTTTGATGTAAATTTGTTGAGTTTTCTTGCAAAGTGTGAATATTGTATTTATACGGTTTTCGTTGTAGAATGAACTTTATTTACAAAAAAAAAGTAAGTTACCAAAAAGGGTCACAACTTGTCAAAAAAGCGCTGTCTTATGATAAGCACTACGCCTGTTATAGGCGAATAAAAAGTTGTATGACATCGAAGTGACAAATGACTACATTCGAAACTAGGAAGATCGGATCTTTGTAGTTACTACACATTAAAGGAACTTAGATCATTGTAGAAAGTTATCACAAAAGCTCTCGTCTGGAGCTAAATTGTCAAACAGAAATAATTTCCTGAACAAAGAAAAATTATATCAAATATGGAGTTGTTAGTTTAATATCTAACACCACAAATTGTAAAAACCCCAAACAAAAGAATCACACCAGTACATCTGAAAATAGAGTTTTTTTTTAGCTAACTTCATAATTCTGCTTCCATCGCAAAGCCATCAAGTAATCCATTTCGTGTATAAACTTTAAGAAAATGGAATTTTTAAATACCAGCACGTTTGCCTGGAGCAGCTCTGTACTAGGGCAAATGCAACATACATAGTTAAAATAACCCAATATCACTTCCCTTTTAAACTGTCACATTTTCATCAATTCACAATTTTCGTAAGCCTTAAAAGCAAAATTAACTTTATTTTATTTCCAAAACACAAGCACTCATACCGGAACTAATCTTTTTTACACCACATTTAAAAAGAAATTATTTGTCCTCAATTTCCCCCACCATTAGTGTTTATTATTTCTTTTTGCCATCTGTATTCTAATCTTTATGGCTGCCTAATCATAATTGTTCACACAAATTTCACCGCCAACAACAAATGGGTATTAGTTGTGATTTCATGAGCAAACCATTTTATTCAATCAATTCCGTTGCTTTCCCGATCACTTTTACTGTCGGCATTCTAAAAGTTAATTTAATTCGCTTATTTTTAACTCGTGATGTCAGCTATGCAGCACACTTTCTCCAACACGTGCACAAAAGTATCTACCTACCCTACCAAAATCATAACTGCACTCCTCCCAGTTCAATGGCAACTAAGCCACGAGATAAAGTTATCGCGCAAAATATTTGCCATTAGCTCATTTAATCCACTGCGTATAAGTAACATTGTAGGCTGTGCTGTGAATTCACGTCACGTATACGCCTACGCGGCCGAACTGCTACATATGTGCGCGAGTATATGTAAGGTAATGTTATAGATATTTGGAGTAAAATTGTTGTTGATAAAAAAATGTTAATGCTCTTCGGTAGCAGTGATTGAGTAATCAATTAAAAATTGCAATAAATTTGATTACCCTTTGCAGCGCACCAGAAAGAGGAGTATTTGTGGTAATAATTGTGCAGTTTTGCATGTAATTGCAGACAAATATTTTTTGTGCAGCTCCAGCTGTGATTTTTTGCTATATAAATTCGATTGAAAATTAACTTAAATTGCTTACCTCTGAATTTAACACTTCTTGTTTATAGTTTTCTAGATAATTCATTGGAAATGTTAAAAATTATCCAATTTCAAATTATAATATTCAGCTTAACGGAAAATATACTAACCTAAATAATGCCTCGAAAACCACGCAAACTTAAAGCATTTCAGCATCAAAGATAATGGGCAACTTGAAGAAAGTTTCGTTCTATCAACCAACCGCTTGATCAACTTTGTGTGCTTTGAAATCAGAGAAACTGTCCCTCAAACCAATATGCCAGTGCAATTTTCTCTTACGACTTTCGATTGGATTGCACTATGCGAAAGTTTCAAATGGCAAATTTGACTTTCTTTTTTTAAATATTTTCTAAAACTACTCTACTCCTATCTGGTAATAAAACACACGATCGATCTGTAACAGTTAGGCTGCCTTTTTTTATGAGCCACTAAAGTTGTTGTCAAAATATTAGAAATACTAGCTAAAATACAATACAATTGCTCGATAAATATTTTTGTCGAACATTTTATCCCATTAGCTCCCAATTTTAAGTACCACTTTGATTCTTACTTTAACAACCCCCTCCAAAAACAAATATTGAAAGTCGGTAGGGTGTTCAAATCTGAGTACGAGAAAAACATAAAACGAAATAACAAATAGCTGCCATAAAAATTTGATAACAGCTTTTTCAACTTGAAGTGCTAATGTTAATGAAGAGGAACATAAATAAATTTTGGGTATTTCAAATGGGCATGTAATTTTTTGATTGTTTATGGATTTTTACGATCTTGGTATAAAAAAGTTTGAAAAATTTTCCAGCGATTAATTCTCCAGTACAGCTAAACCCTTTAGATATTTTCCAAATTTGTTTTTTCAGGGTTTTTGGTTGGTTGGTGCTACCCAAGTTGATACTCAGGGTTCAATTACTGATTCATCCAAACAAGCTCTAGCCTTAGCCAATTCATTGGGTCTTTCACTGCTTTCTATCTTTCTATGGTCGGGAACTTAGAATAGCGAGATGGAATTTGGCTAAGGTACTGAGCGTAGATTCTAACATGTTTTTACTGGCTTAGAATTGGCTTCCATATATATGACATACGGTGATAATTAGAAAAGTGGTATATGTAAGTCAAAATTAAAGAAAAAAATGAGTTTATCACTTATTTCACATCACATTGTTTTAAACTAAATTACTTCAATGTAAGTTTTACGATATCGTCGAAAATAAACCTTTAGATATAAGTTGTAATTTCAACGCTATACGAAACTCATTTAGTATTAATTACGAAAGTGGTGAAAATCATGGTAGACTACAAGTTTTTGGTATTGGGTCATTCTTTTCTACCGAATGGCCGTGATTTTGGTTTGAAGCAAATAAAATCAAATTACTTACACAAGTCTGAGCATTATTATTAACTGATAGAAATTGTAGTTGAAAGGAAAAAATTTTTGATAAAAACTAATAACGCATCCCGATTTTATTTGAATGAAATCACTAGAAGAATCAATAACAAGAAAAGTAAAAAATACCGTGGCCAGATCTATCTCTTGGCTGCAAATTCAATAGATGGGATTCTTAAAAAATTAACCTTACCAAATGTTCTATAAAGCTTCTTTAGTTGATTCTAAATTCCACGTTTTGGATTTTTCACCTAAAAAAGGAATACCAAAAATATACAGAAATATTACACTTATTCCATTATAGGTGTTCCTGTACTTAGACCAGACTTAAGTAGACCAGTAACGGAAAAAATAAAACAAAAGATATTACGTGTTTACTACCATACATCCCTGCAGTTTTTCAGGAATATTTTAAGAATTTTAAAACCTCTAAATGATAAAAATGAATTACTTTTCAAAAATAAATAATAAATGTTTATGCACTATTTTATTAAAGCCATTGTTTCAAATAAAACTTATAGTTCTTTATTTGTTTTAAGTCGTTGAAGAAAATTCAGTTAATTTTGAAAACAGTCTGAGTCAATTTAAGCTTTAAAAACAACATTTTCGTATGAAATTCAGAAAAACTTGCATATTCATAATAAATTTCTATGAAGCAAGGCTAATAAAATTGTGAATTAAAATGTCATATAATATGTATAATATAAAAATGTAAAAAAATGTCGGTCAAATGCAATGTTTTAAATATCTCCAAACAAGAAATATATGACTTAGACGTATTTCATAATTATAGGCACATACAGCCAAGCTATCTGAGCTCTTTCTTCGCTGTTAGCATTATTTTTGTAGTATTTTATAGGTTTCAGATAACCAAGAACTTCAGCCTGAAATATGGTGGCATGGTTGTCCAAGGACAGTGACTGATTTGTGCCTAGCTTCTCGGAGTCTACTCCATTCCCTACACTGCAGCCCATCTTGGACCCGTCCCTGTAAATACAGCTGACTATTTTATTGGCACCTCGGTCTGTTTTCATTCCCATCTGAACGGAATCCCTACAAGTAGATTCAGTCCAAAATCCGGGCCTTTTACCATGCAGTGCATTAAATCATTTGCTATTGGTGCTAAAGGTAAAAGCAACATTAGCTCAAATAAACGAGGCTTCTGACAGCATAAATAACGATACTTTAACCGAGTTAACTTTAATGTTTTTTTATTTATTATAATACTTGTTGTAGCGAATTTAGGTATAAATTTCAGATTTAATTCATAGTTAAAAGAAAATAGAGAAATAGTTTTTATATCTTTTCGTGCCTCATATGCGTCTGAATTCTCCCAACGAACTGAGCTTTAATCCACGCTTCGGTCAAATTCGAAGGAGTTTGCAATTTGGGTATGGTTGCATTTTTTTGGTTTCGATATAACGAAAAATTTTTTTTAGTATAAGTAGATAGTTCAAGTTTAGTACATATTTAAGTTCAATTCATTTGTAATTTAAAGTAAAGTATTTAATACGATAAAAATTTTAATACAAAAGTTTAATGGTTTAATCAGTATCATTTTGGCTGAGGCTAAGGAATGAACTATGCCCAAAGTTGCTTATTTTCTACAGCCTACCTGAGTGCTGCATCTAACCTGCATCTAAGTACATGACGATGTGCTTTAGGTATAGATAATGGTAATCAAATTCAATGCTTCCATTGGGGCAAGATTTCAGTGTTCATGTTGTTTCGGTAAGCTACTCAGTCTACTGGGATTTTATTCATTCCACTATGCAAAGTGGCCTAGTGATGATAGTCTACATTCACATCACAAGTTTCGCTTTTAAACCCCAGTAATAGATTTAGCTAAAATTTTATATGTATACTCTAATACATATGAGACTATAAAAACTTTTGATTCAAATTTGATAACACAATTATATGGTCACACAAAGCAAATACGCTTGAATATTGCCAAATATAAAACACTACGAATGCATGGGGCTTTCATTTCAATTTAAACTCTCACATGGTAGCACTAGCAAACCAAAAACTTTTTACTCAATTACCATGCGAATAGTTTACTGCTTAATTCAATTCACTTATTACTATTTATTTTATGTGGAATTTAATTAAATAAAAGAGTTAGATATCGCTACAAATAAAACCCAATCGCAGCTGCCATGACAAAATAAATATATTAATTTCATGCGAAATTCACTGTTGGAATTATTGATTTCATGCTTTGTTAATTAATTCGTAGAAATATTCTTTGTGAGTTTTTTGTATTTAAAAAAAAACGACAAATAAAATAGGATGTCATACTTTGTAGGGGATCGCAATTTATTCTACAGTATTATTACTTAAAAAGCTTGAACTTCCAGTGTTTGCAAAACGGGAAAATAAAGTATGGGAATTTAATTTTACAAAAGTTAAGTTTTATCTAATATTAAAAAAATAGTTAGGCCTGGTTCGCATTTCGATTACGATCAAATCTTTTTGGATATAAAATTGGTTGGTGTCCTTGTTTTCAATTAAATTAATAAATCTGTATCACAAACTATCTATTTAAAATCTCGTTAGATGAGCACAGGGAAACAATAGAGATAAAATTGCGAGTACATGTGCAGTATCGAAATCGAAACCGAGAAATCGAGTTCTCGATACAATCTCGGGTTTCGCCATTCTCACGAGAAATGTTGAGTATCTATGGCGAAGAGTTTATTCTATTGTTTCATTGTTTAAAGTAAAAAGAAAACAGAACGCTCAAGTGTATCGAGAAGCTGGCGAGCCTGACGAAATTGACGATGTACGAGAAGCTCGCGAGAAATCGAAGACTATAATACAGACCGAAAAAAAATGACTAATAGTTTCAAAAATTCATGAAAAACTAAATTTTATTTTCCGGAGCTGGTTGTAAGGTGGTAGTAGGGAAAAATAAGGAATACAAATTATTTCTCAAGGTCATTTCAGTTACAGCGGCCTCAAAAAAACACCTATAAATAGTGGGGTCTGCCCTCTGGTCCACAACATTTTTGAAGTAGAACTTTTTTTGACAACGTCGCACAACAGTAACAGCAAAGACAATGGTGGCAACAATAAAACAATGCCCACTTTTTCAGTGTGAAAAAAAATTCTAGGCATGTAGCTGTTTTTCACTATTTGACAATTCTCATTTGGGTCCATAGAAGGACTATTTCGGGGCCTTTTTCCAGACTATGGTGGAACTAGTTCGGGACCAGCTTGGGACTTGTTCGGGATAACTTCGGGCACAGTTCATTCAGGACTGCTAGCAATGGACCGGTTCGAGACTTATTCGCCACAGGTTCGAGACTAGTTTGGGACTGGTTTTGTAATCGCATGAGACTTGTTTAAAACAATTTCAGGATTGGTTTGGAACTAGTTCAGGACTGGTTCGTTACACGTTCGAGCGTACTTTGGAACTGATTTCAAAGCCTTAAATGCGTATACTTATAGTATTTTCCTTTTTCCTCTTTGGTTTTTCCAACAAGTTCAAAAGTTGTTGTACATATATTGGAACGATTTTCCGTCATTCCCTGTCAAGTTTGGTTTAGAGACAAACCTATTACGGCATTGTGGCATCTTCAGTGCCATTTTTTCGTCCCCTCTCTATTTCTTTATGGAAAAAGCAAAGAAGTTTTACTTGCCCTAAGGTTCACGCGGGTGTTTTTTTTCGTTTGTGCTATCAAAAGACTTTTATCACGCCTACGAAAATTTTGATTAATTTTTTTAAATCTCAACTATAAAATTACTTTTTTTCTGCAATATGAAATACAATTTCGATTAAATTTCTTCACATTCCATGGTGCTTTTGATGTCACTCAAGTATTGCGTAAACAGAGTTTTAGCAATTTTTTAACACTTTTTATTTTTAATCTTCTGTTTTTAAACCCTCCCTCAACTCTATCAGCAAAATAATTGTTTTATTCCAGAGCGGGCCGGGTATTAAAAGCCTATTGAAGTAACGATTGTTTCTAACAGCATAAAATAACCGATATTGTTATAGCAAAATGTTTAAAATGATTAAGCCGTGTCGGTTTTTCCGTCCATCATTTGTACTAATGTAATTAACTAAAACACGTCAGATCCAATGACACACAACCGAATAAATCTAGACAAGTGAATTGCACGTGCGACAATTTCCCTACTTTAGTTTTTTCCAACTTACCCAAATAACGCCTGAGAGTGAGTGGTAATATTAATTATTGTGGGGAATCACTGAATATTCTATTACTATTCCGTTTCGAGCATAAACGACGAAAGGAGTAAACACATTAGTAAATTTTTCCATAATAGGCAAAGGAAAGACATCCGCCTCTTTTGGTGGTTAGGTAAGTTAAGTAAGCAGCACTTGGAATCCGGACGCTAATCCAAAAAAAAAAAACTAGTATGGCTTATAATTGAATGGAACTATCACAAATCTCTGTAATCTTGTTGCTTATTGTTATACATATTATGGGCTATTATAACTTTTTTATGTAAAAGAAAATTTTGAAAAAGTGAACGCTCAAACATTTTGTTAATTTCTACTCGCATACCTCTTAACAATTTCCAGATTATAAAGTCAACAGCTCACTCGCCAAATAAAAAGAACTCAAAAAATGTGTCAGTGTATATAGTACTGGGAATTTGGATAAAAAGTAAATCAAAAAAAAAAAAAAAAACAATCACCTACCACCCACAACACCACAAAGCAAACATGTATGCGGGCGCATAGAGGGTTAAGAAGGCAAACCTACACAATTTGATGCGGAAAAACACTTTAACTGAAATTACCCAATTACGTTGTGTGAAAGTTTGCAATCAACCAGCAAGTTAAGGACATGGCGATGTTAGCGGAACAAATTTTCACGGGGACTTTGTATGCAAATGTATAAATGTATTTGTGCTATCTAATATATACGTGCGTACAAGTGTATATATATATATATGTGAACTATGTACGTGGAGGTAAATACAAATATTTAATATCTAACTGCGAAATTGCAAAACACACACACACATAAGCACAGTATTGATACCCTGTCGGAAATAAAATTAATTTAAATGCAATTAAAAACTACTTTTTTACCAAATACAAGCACTTTTTTCTTGTAAGCAACTACCTTAATTTATATCGCGATGTCCTAGGAGCAAGTCAATTATGTGACCTGGCATTTGATTTCAACTACTTTGAAATATGTTCGGCAGAAAGAACATTAATTTTTTTTTCCAGCTGCAGTAAAATGCTTTTATTTCCACTTATTTGAAATTCCGAACCGTTTTAAAACTAGCATAATTATCATCTACCTTCCAACCGGTCCGTTTCCAATTATTTAAAAATAGGTGCGTTTTACTTTATAGCAAATATAAAATTTTTATTTTTCGTTTAAAAAAAATACCGTTTAATTTCAGTTCAGTACACAAAGTAAAAATGATTACACCACTATTTCGAGTATCATTTCTCGAAAGTATTGTGAGTGTCAATTTATTGTTCAATTACACTGCTTTACAGCGAAATTCAGTTATAGGAATGATTAGTATGCACCTTCTGAGCTCAAACACATATTTTTTTTTTATAGTTTCTTTGTATGGTTAGGGGTTTGAGATGTAGGTAATTTTGTATTTTTTTTGGGTGGGGTATCACTTCATTAACAGGTTTGTACCGTAAAGTGCGATTATTGTGTATCTTGTTCGAAAGACAGTCAATGCGCTTTTAAAGACATACAACTTTTAGGGATTGGTTAAAAACATGCACAGCAGAGATCCAGAATAATAATTCCTTGACCGTTAAGTTTTCAAAAAGTCAACCTCATTTGACTTATACAAGTCATGATTTGAATTATACAAGTCATTTGATAAAAATTATGGGTCAGTCTAATTTTTTATGCTCTCGATAATTATTATTTTGAAGATTATATTATAAGCAGATTTTCATAATTATTACACAGTACGACAAAATCAAATTTTTGGTACACATGTTAAGTGGTAACAGAATATGAAAATAGGCTTAAAATAAAGAAATACGTGTCTTGGCGTTTTGCTGTAGCACGTCAGAATTAAAAAAAAAATCGAATAAGCTTCAAAGAACCGTGGGGGTTCACTTCTAATGAAAAAAAAAAAAAAACAAAATGAAAAATTAAATATTAATAAAATAAAAGTATTACATTAGAAGTGAACCTCCACGGTCCTTTGAAGCATAAAAATCGATTTTCTCAAAATTCTGACGTGCTGCAGCAAAACGCCGAGACACGTATTTCTTTATTTTAAGACTATTTTCATATTCTGTTTACATTTCCCGTACTGTGTTATAAGTGAGAATTTTTTTTTAAATCAACAATAACAATTATTTTGAGGCTTATATTATAAATGTCTTTCCATCCATTCTATATCATAAATATAATTACGTTTTTTTACGTCTTTCAAAGACTTTTAAAATAGTACCGAACTAGTCTAGAAGCGATTCCGAACTGGCCCTGAAAAAATTTAGAAGCAATCCCGAATCAGCCTCGAACTAAGCCCGAAATGGTCCTAAAAAGTTTCGTCCTTCAAGACTTAAAAAAATTTTCTTACTCATAATTATTGTGAGAAAACTTTTATTATACAAGTCTTAAAAACACAAAGTTTTTGCAGACTTAAAAATGTTTATCTCGTTGATAAGTATTATGAAACAGATTTTATATTATAAGTTTTTGAGTAATAATTCTAGATTACTCGAAAAGTTTTTATCTTACTAAAAAAATTATTGATAAACTTTTACTCTTTTCTCTTAAAGTAATTATATTTCCGATGCTGAGTTATAGCTGAACAAAATTAAACTAGTCTTTGTAATTTTGGTTTTTTAACTTCTTTTTTAGAACTTTTGCGATTTTTTGTAATTTCTGAACTTTATGTTAAAAAAATAATTAAAATAAATGATGAAATTCTAAAACAAAAAAACATTTAAAATTAATATTAAAAAACTCTCGACCCTCGTAGGAGTTGTGATTGGTCATTGTCCGATGGGTATCCATGCAGTTAGGCTGAACATAGTCTCTGACCCTTTCTACCGCAGCTGTATGGAGGAGGATAAGGTGGATTCATCTTTTCATTTTCTACTTAGCTGTCCTGCCTTTGCGAGACTGAGGTTCAAGCACCTAGGCTCGTACTTCTTTAGGACTCCAGAAGTGCTTTCTGGGGTGGAGATTGGTGATTTGTGTGACTTCATTCGGGGTACGTAACGTTTCTCCGGTTAATCATTCTTGGTTTTCCGATTTTATTTACCGTTCATATAACTGGATGTATCACAATTTACTCCTCTTCTATGTCTAAGTGAGTTCCTACTGCGGGAACTACAACATTAACCTAACCTAATATTAAAAAAAAGTTTTATTTCGATCGGCTATATATACATTTAATTTTTTGAATCTATAATAATTAGTTTAACATGTATTTGTTTCAAAATAGTTGATTTCCAACTATTTTTTTAAATTATTAATTTTTTTGAATGTGTGCTTTTCTCCGACAGGGTATTACTTATCTGCGCACAAACATATTTACATATATCTCTACATAGCTGATAAATTTCGTGTGCACACATACGTGATCATTGATTTATTTTTGAAGAGATACTAGAGTTTTCTTTTTCAATAAACACACAAACTTGAGTATCTAAGCTTAGAAAAGGAAGGAGTAGGAAAATCTTATGTTTGCGTGAGAATAGGCGAGTGCCAATAATTAATTGATATTTGATGCAAAATACAGTAGAATCGCACAAAAGTTAACTGTCTTAAAAGTTTATTGCTCGGTTAGGTTAACCGAATAATGCTCTAGAAAGTAAACTTTTGAATTAGTTTGATTAATTTAATGTTTGCCAAAAAACACAAACGCGATCACAATTTTTGTTGTTTTTTTTTTTTTTTGTATTACAACGACACACTTCGAGGAGTTCAATTGTTGCTATTGAAGATGGGTCAAAATGTTGGTATCACCATTGATGGCATTGAAAGTTGCAGCAGGGATTAAATTATGGAAAATAACGAAGATTTTTAAGTGCCGGATAATGAAAACGACGAATCATAATCGAATAAGATATTCCACAAGTGATTTTTCGCTATCAGTGAGTTAAGTGATAAATCTTCCCGATATCATGAACCTTTAAATATAAAAGGTTTGGCTGACTAGCAACAAATACATTTAAGTTTAATTTTGCCAATTGCTTTTCATTTCGACTAGTCAAAGGCAAAACTTTGCAAACCGATCTAATTTTGTCGGAATCAAAATCAAGAACACCCATTCATTACGACTCTGAAAAATTACCCTGGGCACCAGTGAGCTGGAATACAAAAAAGCACCACCAAATTTCACTGTTCTATCACCGCTAGTGAATATCGTTCACTGCTAGTTGTAAATTTCGATTAAACTACAAAAGTTGAACGCTATCCCAACCTTACAAGACAAGGCAATCTCTACACCATTTCCAGTTGGATTTTAGAAAGCATCAATTGGATTTTAGAATAGTCAAATTGATGTCAAAAAGCGTAAATTTGATTTTAAAATAGTCAATAGGATATCAGGAAACATTAATTGGATATTAGAATAATCCATAGGATTTTAGAAAACATCAATTGGATATTAGAATAGTGAATAGGATTTTACATAGAAAACGTTAGTTGAAAAAGCAAATTGGATTCCAAAAGGCAATAGCAATAGCCTTAGTAATTTAATTATTGTATGCGACAACGCTCCAAAAACCAGTGTACTTTTCTAAGATCCAATTGATGCTTTCTAGCATCTAACTGCCTATTTCTAAAATTCAACTGGAAATGGTGTAGTAAATTAAAAAAAAAATAGATTAAAAATGATATTCAACGCGAAAATTTAAACGAACCTTTACTTCTTTCCAAATCTTTTGTAAGAATCAGTGAATCTCTTTGTCCTGAGATCAAATAGGGGATAATTTTTATATATTTTCAAATTAATTCATTTACTTACGTCCAGCTCAAAATAATTCAACAAATACATATGTACATATTTACATAAGTTAAAATCTCTTTAATCTGATTTAGCTCTGGAAGAGAGAAACAAATGTTTTGTTATGGAAACTCATGGAGACTCACTCATATTCTCATATCCTCCTCAACTTCAGCTATTAAAATAACCGGTATATACGTACATATATGCGCAAATGTACATATAGTATATGTTTGAACAAATATCTACATTTCATATAAATAAAATACATACATAGATTTGGCCAAACAGTAGACATATAGCCAGTAACGAGATAAGTCTTACGAAATATTCAAATGTACGTTCTGCACATGTTACCTACCTGGCGTGGGCAAAGATGAAATAGAAGTGCCAGATAACGCAAACTTAGAAGAAAAGATATTTTAATATTCACGTTTGTTCAAACGCATAAACTAAACCGACAACGTCGAAGTAGTCGCAGTTGTACATATCCTGTCGGAAAAAATAAGACAGTTTAATGACACAGCAAATATAAAAACTAAATTTTTGTATACTACTTTGAAACTATTGAATTGAATACGAATGTGAAATTGATTAGTTCATTCTAGGGAATGGCAATTAGCTGTCATTTAAAAAAAAAGGAATTTGTAATTTACTTTCAAATTAATTTCATTTCCCTCAGGGCACCTTTGTTTTTGCAGTGCAGGTAATTACATAAATATGTAAACGACCAGAGATTTCCATAAACGGAAATTGAGATGAACCTAGACTCAGCAAATGGAAGGAAAAACATAACGCAATTGGAAAAAGATGATAATATTTATTTTGCTTTATATTCAATGGAATGTTGGCCAACAACTGACAAGTCCAATTTGCTTTTCATTGCGCAGGAAATTCTTCAAAAAATTTGAAATATGCGTTAAGTAAGCTCATCATTAGCTTCGAGCATTTATTCTCTTCCGCCTCTAACTCGGGAATCGTTAAATTTCCTCCCCCACGTTCTATCAGTTGATGCGCACAGGATAAGAATGTCTTTCGCAAATTTTCTTTTACCTATTTAAATTTATCAAAACATTTTTGTGCTTATTTTAATAACAGTGGAAGGTGCCATAAACGGTTGCTCTTATAAGCAGGCATCTCTGATAATTTATTTATTAGCTTTAGGATTTATTTTTGGGAACAAACAATTTTTGGTTTTTTTTTTTTTTGCATAGAAAATACTTTCCTATGTGTGGACTTTCCGTTAAACGGACACGAGCACCAAAACGTGTTAATTTGGAAAAAGGTCTCCCATACGCGGACACGGAGGTTTAATAAGCGGAAAATGTTGTTTTTTTATTCACAGCTTTTGTGTTTTTTTTGTTTTTCTCGTTTTTCAAAATTTGGTAATAGTTTTTTATAGTATAGAAAAGCTAATGGCGGATAACAAGTTGAAATAAATGTTTCAATGAAAACAAAAATATTCGAATTTTCTTTAATTATTCATTGACCTAGTGGTTGGCTTTTGATTTTTAACTGCCAGTAACTATTTTCAGTAAACAGTAAATATTTTGCTGGTTTTGCAAATCAAATGATATTATCAGTATTTTTACTGCAAATTATTTTCAGTAACCAGTAAAAAAATATTTTTACTGCTAATTTTTCCAGTAATCAGTAAAACTGTACTGGTAATGCAAATTTAATTTCATTATCAGTAAAGTGTTACTGTTTACTGCTGTACGTAATGCAGTAAATATATAATGCAGTGTGCCCATCTATGTTTTATACTACTCACTTGACACACAAACTTATGGAAGCAATCCCCTAAAAGCAAGGCGAATCCATACAAGGTGGTGTTATAAATACAACTACAAAATTCCTATGTATTTTGTTTTTGTTTCTGCGTAAGAGTTGTCAAAATTTAAATACATTTTGTTTTTGCTTTTACGGCTTTTGAAAGCTCATAGGCAAAAGCAAAAACAAAATGCATGTAGCAAGGTGTATCCATAGAAGGTGATAGCAAGATAAACAAGGCGAATCCGCTGTGTATTTTGTTTGTGTAATTTTGCGTGTGAAATGTCAAAAACTGAATTCGCCCAGTTTGCTTATGCATTTCGTTTGTGTAAACAAAACAACCTAGCGAATTCAGAGAGAAGAACAAGCATTCAGCTAATGGGATGCTATCACCTTGTATGGATTCGCTTTGCCTAAAAGCTTACGCAAAGGTCTAGTAAGCGAACAATTTTGTATTTTTTTTTTTTCAAATTGATGTATGGATTTTTTATTCATTTTGTTTTTCATCTATTGAAGAAGAAAATTTTGTTTTAAATCAGAAAACCGATTTTGTTAATCAGAATAGTATTATGATTTTTTGAGATATTCCCTTTAGCGGGCATCTCTCATAAAAGGACAAAAAGTAGATAGCCATCGGTGTCCGCTTGTGGGAGCTTTCACAGTATATTTATTTAATAAGAAAAAAATTTTAATTTTTAAAATTTCTTTTTTTTTTTATTTCTACCACCAATTCACGTGATAAACATATTATCACGATTGTTCATTATTTATACTGAAATCTTACTTTATTTCTGATTTAGTGCTATGATCGCTCACAGCATAAAATGAAGAATTAATAAAAAGCCAAAAGTTAGGGTAAGTTGAGTCCAAAGTGAATATCCGCAAGATTTGGGTAGTGGAATGTGTAGAACATGCACTTCACTTTTATTAATATTAATTTAAAATAAAAATTTAAAACTGTGAACCAAGAAAGTAAAAGGACACACGAATGCTTAAAATGCTACAAAAACAAAGCATCTCAACTAATTATTATTTATGTATATGTATAAAATTTACTGAGAGCAGTTAACGATTATTTTGCACAGACTCCGTTTTGGAGAGTTCCATTTTAAGACTGAAAATTTGGCAATTGCAGTTTCTTAATTACTCTCTATTGGCCCGAACCAAAATGTTTACTTTTTATTCAAAGCTTTCGCCCGTTTTTTTTTTAAATCAAAAGTAATGTTTCCCGTTTTCTTTCTCCGCGTTTCACGCTATTTTGCGCATTCTTCAAGAAGTCTGTGTTTATATACAAAAAACAAATTAAGTTAATAAATTTGTATACATATTTGACAATCCATGTGATTTAACAAAGCATTGTACTTACTACATTCAATCAAATTTGATAAACAATTAATTCAAAGGACAACACTTACAATAACTCTCACCCCAACGATTAACGCGTATTATTTGTTATTGCCATCAAGTATGTATGCGCAGTTTATACCACCGACGTTCTCTTTGAAATTTATTATGGTACCTTTAATGTCATTATCTTCTTTCGTATTATCAAAGTCTGTCATATCCCCTTGCTTTTTGTCAGAGGTTGAGTTAATGCTGGTATTCTTATTTTTCACGTCTATTTTGTGCTCAATAAATCTTAATGCTCTTTTTGTTATTCCAATGAATATTTTGTTACAGACTTTACATTCCTTTCCAAGTGTTTTATGTGGTTTGTATGAGAAATTAATGTCAGTATTTTATATAGCATTGTCTAATGTTTTTTTGTCATATTCGCAACTTTTTTTTGTATTTCTTGTTACCACAAATCATGCTATTACAGCGTTAGGCTATGTATTTTGAAGTAGGGTCATTTCTATTTACCCCATATTGTCTATCATGAGAATTCCTGTTCACTTAAAGTAAATAACTTTTTTATAGGGTTCATAGCCCGTATTTCTCTTCGGCATCCATGGATAATTATAATGAAAATTAGTCATTCTAGAGTCAGCAATGACTTTAGTTTACCAATTCTTTTCTAGGTTCGCTTTCGCTCTGTGGATTTCCATTGCTATGAAGGCTAATTTCTTACCATTTTCTCTTTCCTTATCCTTCCACGTCTTTATTCTTAATGACAGTGAATATATCAGCTACAAACATTGCGATATATTTAATACATATGTCCTTAGATTTTAGCCCGCTAATACTGTCGCCAAGTATTTTGGCAGGAACAATGTCAGCTAGTGGGCGATAAAGGATACCGTAAGAAGAAAATCAACAGATCCTTTCGATTCAACGCGCTTTGTTACAATTTTCCTCGTGCATTAAAACCATTTGCAATCATTTTACATGTAATAGATTATTATAAGTAAATGACAGTTCATTCAGCTCCATTACTTCCATTAGTATAACTACTTAGAGGTTGCAAATCTATTGCGAAGATATGTGGCTTTTAAAGTTTGATCCTCATGTACTGCGGTTTTCTTGTTTAATTCTCCGATTCCTAAGGATCTCTGAAGACTTTTCGTTGATTCAAAGTTCTTTAAGAAACATTCAATCTATAACATGGCCATATCAAATTCTTTGTGGCATAAAACACAATAGAAAATATTTACAGCTACTCTTATAAAAAAAATTCCATTCTGCACAAATTCCAAGGAACAAATGCGAGTACACAAATTTTTAATAATGGAAACCTTTTTCTGACCACTATTGTATATATGCAAAACCAGAAGTTCAGACCAACATTTTATCTAAAAAAAAAAATAAAGAACAGCATTTTATTTAAAAAAAATTGTGTTTTCGACATTTTTTCCGTGAAAAGCATTCACAAAAATTCTCGGTATTAAATTTGTTAACTTTAGTGGCTTCCTTGCAGCATATGATAAATTTCGGTTTTTTTTCAAGTAGATAGCTACAGAGGTATCAAATGCGTTCACATTGCAGGCAACATAATTTTAGATTTCGAAAGAATAACAAAATTGCCATACTTACAAGTGGCTTCCTGGGATTTTGGATTTTATTATTATATTTTTCGGAATAACGGACTCATTACTTCCACTACTCCACTCACTCTTGATTCTGGTAAATATTTTTCGGCTTTTCAAATAGAACGAAACTGACAGTCGGCAATAAAAGTACAAGAAATAAAAAATTCAAAATTTTTTTACAACGAAAACAGTTTGGCAGTAGGTTCACTTGCTGAGAAAAAAAGGAAAAATTGTACTGCACGTAGTCAATTTAGTAGCCAAACACAGGACAGTTGTGCAATGCAGATTTACGTAAAGATTATTATTTACAGTTATGGCGATTGGCTGATAAAAAAAGAATTCGAAAAAGTTTATGTATTTCCTGCGAAAGGCCACACAAAAATTCCTAGAAGCAAAGCAGTCCAAAAGCTGTACGTTTGATCCAACTTAAATAAATAAACGTAATCATCGAAATATAGCAGCAGCGATTTAAAATCCAGTAGCTTAACTAATTAATTAGTCATACAGTTAGATGCAGTTAGTATTTGCTGCTTCTACCTAGAAAAGCTGCCGAACCGAGAAATAATTGACTTACTGCTTCTACGTCTTGTAGATGTCGAAAACTCGACGTGCAGAGGTAGGTCATTGTAGAATAGGCTGACGGAAGAATACATCTGTTGCATATTTTTGGTATACATATTTTCCAAAATTGTATTTGGTAAAGTACAATATTTTTGTAAATGCATAAAAGAATCATACTATTTACATTTCAGCTTAAAATAAGCTGTAGTAAATAAGGAAAGTTTTATGCAAACTCTACTAACATTTAACATCAAATAGTGTTGAAGAAACCCTTTCAATTTTAACATCTTTATTTAATGAATAAGATCATTCTAATTAGAGAATTAAAAAAAAAATATATGTGGGGAAAATTTCTTTAGTACATTAGCAAAAAAGAGCTTTAATTTTAACTCATAAATCATATTTGCCCTGAGACCCTGCGTGTTCATAAAACAAAAATCTAAGGTCGATTTATCTGGCAGCTAGTAAGTAATTTCAAATTTTAATGTAAACGCAATGTAAAACTTATTATTTTTAAATATGTATCTGTTGGAATTATTGCAAATATATGTAAACACAAATATGAATTTATAAATTTGAACAACACACAAAAGCAATGCGTGTGTACTATACCAGTATTTATTTTTTAAATAAATGCAGCATTTCCGTATTGCTTTGTTTCTCCCTTTTCAGTAATAAATATGTTACTTCCCTTATCAGTATTTGAAGTATAGGAGTAATTGAGCATTTGTGTAACAAATAAGAGCGAATGTTTTGAAAGGACTGCAGACAAATTTATGCAGCTCTCTAGGTATTAATGGAGACGAAATGCAATAGCTTTATTGTTTATAATCAATTCTTTTTCAAAGAAACTTATCTCAAAGTAATGAAATGTTTAGAAACATTTAAAAATTAAATTAAATTTTAGAAACTAAATTTTTTAGCAACATATTTATTTTCAAGTAACTAAAATTCTTCCTGATATAAACGAAATCGGTCAGAAATATACATTAATAGGCGTCCAAAGTACATATCCAGTTTTTCAGAAATCTTTACAGAAACTGTTCGCCGGATCCAACATAGGATATCTATAAATTTGGAATAGTAGGTGGTGTCACGCCAACATGGGAAAGAAAATGTGGATTCCTCCTACATCCGCACCTATTAGGGCTATAGATGAATGATATTTGGATAACTGTGTATCATTTTGGCAAAATGGGCCGTGTGACGCTATATATTACTTGTTGCGAAAAAAGACGCACTCCTGCTCCCCATTTAAAACGAAACTACTATTCATCATATCTTTCCTGCTATTTGACGATGATATATGATATACGATATATACATATTTTCTTAAGATCAATATATAAAGAATATTGTAAGCCCAAAGGCAATGTTCAATATCTAAAAAAAAATATGTTTATTAGCGCAGCAAAACAACCCCGGAATGCCAGTATAACATCGTTTTGAAAACTTAAATAAATACTAAAGAAATTAAGTAGACTTTAAACGTACCACACCCATTTTCGAAAATTTAGAATCCTAACATATTTCTCACTTTATTTAAATTATAAAATATGATTTATTAAAATATCAATTATTTTGATTTTCTGTGAACAAGGTTTCTATTATTTTTCGAAATTTTGCTTTCTGACTAGAAGTGCAAAGTATTTACGAAAGTTGGTAGCGTTTGACAATTAAGTTCGGGGACATACCAATTTGCTCTAGGGTGGGAAATTCCTCGCCCTTTCCCTCGCCTCCTCTTTGAATCCATTTATGTTATTTTCAAGCCCAATATTGAGCATCAATTGTGAGCAAATTACCTTGTGCAGTGAATAAAATATCGATTTTTTATTTGATTTTTGTAATTTACCGCTATATAAGAAGAGCGCGTAGTTTTTGTCCGACTTAAATATATAATTTTCAAAAGTGTTCGTACTGAGATCAAATGCAAAGCGTATACCAAATTTTGTAGAGTTTAATGAAGTTATGCCGGAGATAACTACCTCTATGCTAGAGACCTTCGTACGTTCGATTGAGCTACGAATCGTAGAACCGCAGAATCGCTATGCTCAAATCCGACTGTAAATTGTCGGTAGTTTTGTATGCAGAGCCATCGGTGTCGAAGCTGAACGAGTTTTACAAAAATAATAATAATAAAACGTATATAAACGCGAGAATAATTAAACAGAAAAATATGTAACTTAAATTGATTATAGGAAAAAAGGTTCAATAACGCATATTTTCAATTTTTTTCGTTCACTGCAAGCCTCTGACCCATATCACTTTATCTATCCTCATTTAAAATAATATCTGACAAAAAGTCGTACTGATTAAACTTCGAATTGCCTACTTTTGATTGGCAACGCGGTGAAATGATTAACAGATTACATTTTGCGGTGAACTAAATTTGAGAAAAGATTCATACGGATGTATCAAAGACTCCGGAGGGTATAGGGACCGGGGTAATCGGTCCCAGAGCACGCTTGTCTGTGACAATCTCCCTGTGTACAGAAGTAAATCTCAATAGGAACAGTCGCAATGAGCGGATAGTCATTGCAAGCGACAGCCAAGCAGCACTCAAGGCCCTATCATCGTATGAGTTCAGATCCTCATTGGTGCTTGCTTCCGGTCCACAAAGGCATTAAGGCTAACGAGGAGCCTGATTAATTGACTAGAGGTGCGGCGAAAAAAACACCCATAGGACCCGAGCCCTTCCTGCCGATGGGTCGACATACCATAAGGGTGGTGCTCAAGATAGAGGAAAATAATTTAAAGGAAAGACACTGGCACCAGATGGCAGGATTACGCCAGGCGAAATATCTATTGGGAGCGTATAACAGTAACCGATCTAAACGGTTTATTAACCGCTCAAGAAACCACTTGAAGATACTTACAGGTTTCCTTACAGGTCATTGCAGATTGCGTAGCCATCAATGGATCGCTAGGTCGAAGTGCAGACATCAACACCAATATCTATCTTTATCTATCTATAGGGGTGAATACAGTACAGAATAGAGTACATATTTGATTTTAAGTATATAATATAATTAATCTGATGTTAATAAATTTTGAAATTATACTTTTTAAGTTGAAATCTATGTGTATACTAAAATTGGTAGAGTCTTAACAGGTACTTTACAAATACAACTATTTTGTATAAAAGGGGGGTGAACCAGCCATTAAGGATTACCGTAATATTATCGATGCTATTTACGTCCTCTTCAATACACCCATAACTATGGCAATCGACTGAAATTAACTGAGGAGTCCATCAAGGTTGTCAAGTTTTATAAACAATATCTTTTTGCTAGAACAGTTGTTATACTATCTGATTTGAAGATGTTACCATTTGAAACGGATGAAGACAAAAAAAGTATTTACGTTTATTTCGTATTTTTTTCATGGTAGGATCGCTTGGATGGTTTAGGTGATCTGGCAATGCAACGTGACATTGGAGTCACAGCTGATAAGCCATTATTGAGATATTTAAAAGAAATCGAGGAAGCTTGTTTGTTTTTTGTAATATATCTACAGACATTTTCTGTTGATAACTTTTATAAATCTAAGTATGAAATTATTAATTCAACAAATTATTAAATTATTAATAAAACAAATATTTTAACAAGTTTTCGAAAACATTCTAACTCTCGCTTATTTCTGTAATGAAACACATAAATTTCAATTATACAGCTTTGATCTCCCCCATGACTGGGAGCAATATACAAAGGCCACTATTGTTACTATGTACTTTCCTTGCACCGACACTTTATTGCAGAGTTTTATGTTACGACTTCTAGCAACCCGACATATTCTGTCAAACTCCCAAGTCTATCTTCTAGGATTTATTTATATGAGGGAAGCGGCTGTGCGGATTATTATCAAAGGAGAAGCACAATATAAGCCAAGATATTTATATTATATTATTGCTAGGTTTTAAAACTGTTAGGCCCACTTGCGAGAAATCCAAAGTAACATTTATAAATAAAGAGAAAACTAACTCAGAGTTAAATTTGTAATTTCATAACCCAGACATTGTCTTGCATCAAATAAATACAGGCTATGTACTTTTCTTTTTTGACGTTTTCTTTTAATTTGATAATTTATTGAAATTGAAAATCAAAATAATTTTTGCAGGTTCTAGTCCAACAACGATATGCTTGCTATGCTTGATATCTAAACTCGTGGAAGTGGTTACTTCGCTTGGCCAAACCTCTGTTAAAGTAGTTGGAGCCAACATATACGATAGCATCCTCATTATTATCGAAAAAAGCAATTCGTTTTAATTTTTTTTTTTTAAATAAACGAATAAATTCGTTTAAAATTTTTTTGTTTCTTTCAAAAAAAATTTGTTTGACAAATTTAATTTTTATTTATTTATGACAGAATGTCACAAACTTAAAAATTTAAACCTTAATAGTTGTTAGGCTAAATATTTGCGTTTTTAATTTTGAGTTGATGCCTAACATTCTGCTTTATCAATTAACCGGTAAACTATGAGTTAAATAGATAACCTGCTTTCTCGCAAGTGAGCCCTAGGGTATTGCAATGAGATTTTCTTTTGCTCCATGAAATTATTTTCCAGCAGTTAACTGCACTTCCCGTAACAATCATTGGCGTAGAGAACATTTTTGTTTACACGATTTTTTTTTTAATTTTTAAAATTGTGGGGATTTGAATATTCGCAAGTCAGTTTCTGATTCTATTTTTGTCAAAAAGGTTCCCGGAAAAAGAGCGCTGCTAAGATAACTAGATAGAGCTGATCCTCTGCTGACACAAAATTCCAAAATTATAAAAATTGCTTAATTTTCGGTATCTCTTCGGTTGGCAATTGTTTTTTTTTTACCATCAACAAAGTTTTTCAGATACCGAAAGAAGTTGTAGACAGACAGTGCAAGATTCAGGCTATATGATGAATGCATTAAAAACTTTTTACCAAGTTCCGCCAATTTCTTCCAAATCAACATTTTTGGTCTGCCATTATCATTATAGAATATAAATTTACTTCGTTCAAAAAATCAAGCTGTTAGCACTTTCGCAACTTAGTTCATAATGAACTACTACCTTTCAATTCCACCAAACACTCAACATAACCTCATTCCAATTCAATTCAGACTTTGAAGTTATTTGTAGAGGACCCTCAGTTTTGGACCATAATCACTAGCTTTGATTTTTCTCGCCCTCAATGCATTTTTAATCGTCCCTAATGATAGTATGATATTTCAGTTTAAAAAATTTTTTTTCTTTACTTCGTGTGACACCGAAACATCGAGCTACTTCGAATAGCCGGCTCTCTTTGGATGATTCTAAACTATCATTTGGTTGACAATTACTTTTATGGCTTTCTACTGGCAAGTTGCGTTCCGGTCTTGTTCAACCATTTTCATTATTTCATACACTTTTCCAAAACCACTTGTGGACCTGGCGTTCAATCGCGGCATTTTCTCCGCACGTTTCACATATTTTTGAGTAGGGGTTTGCAACTCTTTTTACCAATTTATAGTAAAAAAAATCATTAGATAGCGTATTTCTTTAAATAGACTAAAATATATCTCGGTATGCCATTTTTCATCACATCAGTGAAATTGGATTAGTGTTCACTGATGTCAGGTCATCAAAACCATCTTACGACAAACCCGAAATCGAAACAAATAAATTTATGGAATATAAAGTTGTTTGGTAACAAAAACAAGTAGCTTCATTTGTTTGCTTTTGTATTTCATATGTACATATGTATATAAATAGTGCTAGTAGATCCATAATTGGATTTCGATGCGTGCACAAAACTCCCTAGCGGGGTTGGAAAAATCAAATAAACGATGATGTGCAAATATCAACATTTGTTAGATAAATTATGCGACATGAGTTCAATGCTCATTTGACGCAAATTTTCAGACATCCAAAAAAGATATTGTGCTAATTTACATACATACAAAAATTGCGCATATTCACATACTAAATGTGTCTCGTACAATGTCATATAAATTGCTACTATGGAAGGAAGAACAAATTTAAGATCATGTCGCATGGATTTTTCCAAATATTTCCTTATATTTCAATTTGCATTTCTTGTCAACCAGCATTGATAGTGGATTTTAAGTTGACATGAAGTTAAATTCATTCTATTGGCGCAGGTGAAAGAGTACAAAAAGTGATTGAAAAAAATTCCACCAAATAAAAATTAACATAGCAAATATTTTGGTTTCACTTATGTAATTGAGTGTTGGAATGCAAGAAACGTCCACAAAGCGGCCCAAAAAATTAATCACATTCGTTCTTTTTTATTAAATACACAATTTAAATTAACAATTTTTTCGGGTTAATTTTTTAGAAAAATATTCAATTTAAAATTGAACAAAGTAAGTATTCAAGTAAAAATTTTAAACTTTGTACAAAATTTAACAAATATTTTTAAAATTTTCAAACTTTTTAATTAGATTTTTTAGAAAACTTTTGGGAGTGCGAATTTGCAGCCTATTTCATTTGCAATAATGTGCAAGTCAAAAGTGGCTAAAAATGACCGTTGATTTTGGATAACTTTTTGAAATTTTGTTCTTGGAAAATTTTCTTCATTAACACATGCAATTTATAAAGTAGAAGATTTTCAAGAACTCCAGCACAAAAGAATATTAAAAATCAACGGGAATTTATATAAAATTCATTTGTTAATTGAAAAATTATTCAAAATTTATCGGCGTACAAAGCTCACTCACTCGCCAAGATTTCTAAAAATACTGATTAAAGTGTTTGAAAATTTGTTGAATACATTTATACATTTTCCAAAAAGTTTGAAATTTTGATTAAGATACTTTTTGTTATACAACGAACTAAAGTTTTATAGAAAATCTACAAAAAAGACTCAGCGTGCAACAAGTTGTAAATATTGTAAAAATCAGAGACCGAAAATACTCGTTATTTTAGGTTTTTCTAATAAAAAAAGCATTGTCAAAACAAAACTCGAATATATCGATTTAATCCTTATGTCGTATGCTGTACAAATTGGACCTTATTTTTGTTTATAAGATTTTTTTGTTTCTAAGGATTTTTATTCCAGTCATAAATAATTCTTATTTTATTTTTTCGATCAAGTCAGGTCGTTATTTTCTATTTTTATTTTTTCCAATCAAGAATAATTAGTTTCTTTGGATTTAAATTTTCGTTGGATTTAAATTTTTTCGATCATATTTGATCGATATTTTTTGATTTCTAGTTTTTCGATCATAAATCATAAATGGTAATAGTGTTGTTGTTGCTATTATTGTCAACGTCGACATTTGTTATGATCGAAAAAATCACAATCAAGAAATATCGATCAAATATGATCCGAAAAATTTTAAATACAAGACAAACGATTTTTTTAAGTCGTAAAAATAAAAATCGCAAAATATCGATCAAATTTGATCGAAAATATAAAAATCACGTAATTAAGATTAAATCATGATTTTTTTATAAAAATTAAAATTTCAACGGTACCTGGTAATAATGACACCATGTGAATGAACCTTGTGTTGTTTGAGTCAACGTATATCACAAAATCGGGTTTCCAGTAAATAGGCTAGCATGAAGGTAAATTTAATAAACAACAAGAAGTTCCTCTAAAATCACAAAATTTTGCCCATAGGTCAAATGACTCATTTATAAAATTAAAATTCAAAACTTTTTTGCTTGATAGATCGAAGGTGACTCTTTCCATTTCAAATCAACCGGTCCGCGCAAGTCATGTTTTTGTGTTTTGATGAAACTTATATATGATGTTTTGTGGTTGATTTAATGAGACACTTATTTTATCTTTTGGCTGAAAAAAAAAAAAATTTTCTCTTCCATTTTTCGATATTATTGTTTTTGCTGTAAAAATCGATTTTTCTTGCGGCTCGCGGGAACCTTTATTTTTAACTCGCATACCTTTGGTAAAAATTAATGGATTTTAATAACTTTTTTTCAAATGTGTTTTATTCGTTCATACTTTAAAGCCGAATTATCAAGAACTGCCAAAATTTCGTGATTTTATATTTGTATAACAATAAACGAAAAGTGTAATTGTTCATTTTTTTTTAAGTGATTTGGGTAAAGTCAAGTATTTAAATAACTAAATATATGTATTGAAATATATCCAAACTTTAATATAAAAAGGAAGTGTTGTTTTTCATCAACTGCTGTTTGCAACATTTCTGTGCGATAATCAGTACAATCAAAAAAACTTTAAACAGAGCATATCGGCACAGCATCCATTGGTTTATGAAGTGTTGCCAATGGCATTTGATTGATATGGAAACCTCTATGCACATCAATGTCAATCAGTTGGAGAGGCCATGTGGTTGTGAAAAGTCCGTGTGATTGACGTCTTAATGAAAAATTCAGGTGTAGCAAACGCCACACAAAAGTCTGTGTAATGAATGCAATGCAATGAAAGCAAGAAGTGCTAAATTGCTGTTACTATACAAATGTGTACATATGTACATAATAAACGCTACATGAACGAGATACTTCAAAATTGGTAACCATTGTTAGGTTACGAGTATTGACAGAAATGATGTTTCAAAACTAGTTTTCAATTGTCATTTTATACGAATGAAGTATTCGATCAACAATCACGGCGGGGCTCTGACGAGGATCGAAAATTCACTTTTAAATTTAAAGAAAGCCCAAATTCAAATTAAAGAAAGTTACAGTTCAGGTTCAGAATTTCCATTTCAAATTCAGAATTTTCACTTAAAATTAAAAAAATTCCAATTCAAATTCAGAATTTTCATTTCAAATTCAAAAATTTTCATTTCAAATTCAGAAATTTACAATTTATGTTCAGTAAATTTCAAAACTATGTAGTTCTGAAAACTGTTTATACCTTGCATTCAATGGAAATTCTGAGCCTGAATTGTAACGTCCTGTACTTTAATTGGAAATACCGTATTTGAATTGTAATTTTCTGAATTTTAAGTGGAAATTCTGAACTTAAATTGTAATTTTCTGAACTTTATTCGCATTTTTCTGAATTTGAAATGAAATATATTCCAAGTTTCTGAATTAAAACTGAAAAAGGTGTAGTAAATAATTCAGTTTGTATTAATAAGATTTTTGAGCTTGCATGTTCTGTACAAGTTCTTGAATTCGTTGGGTAATATTTTTGCTTAAAGCTAGACGCATATTATTAATTATTTTGAACTTCATACCGTGGTCAAAGCTTAAATGGCAATTTCTCAATCCATTCGCCAAAATGGCAACCTTCTTCTAAATACTAGGCCTGCCTCCCCGAGCCGTTGCTTCCTTCTATTTATTTGGCGATCTGCACAGCATTTCAGGCGGACGGAATGAATGTCCGGGTGGAAGTGCATAGACCTGGCAGTAGCCATTAGTTAAAATGGTAGTACAAAAACAAAGTGAAACTTTTTCTTTCTATCACCGCCAACTAGCTGCAAGCGAGACAATTTTCTACTTTACTCTAATTTTATTGCCACACACGTTTTCTACATGCTTATGATATTTTAGTTCTTTTTGACGCGGTAAGTTCCATGAAATATATTCAATAAAATATATTATAATACATTTATTTATTCTTTTCTTTCCACGCTCTACGGAAAACCGGCACAGCTCTTTACCCTCAGCTCATCAGAAATATATTCCTAACAAAGCTTTTTTGTAGAGGGGAAAGGTGACAGAGGATTGCACATCCGCTCCATGACAAATTCCTTGTTAGTTTTATTCCTTCAACGGCCAAAAAATACAGAAGATTATTAAAAATTTAACGTCAAATTTTAGCAACACACTTTTATTTTATCATTTGTTGCTTTTTAGGTAATCAGTATCAGCGCCGCACTATTCTGGTCTTGACCTTTCTCGGCGGCTATCGTCCATACGCAATATACGGGATGACCCATATACAGTGAGTTTCTCTGAAAAGATTCGCCTGCTAAATTTTTTAAGAGGAAGTGTGTGAGAATTTGTACACTTTATTTTTGCTACATATTCAAAATACCTTGTGCACCGTGTAGTTAATATTTCGTCCACTCGCCATCGCTTCGTTTTCTAGCATAAGCTGGAGGCAGATACCTCCAAATTTTTTTTAGTATCCAAGCAAATTGTTTTGTTTTATATATCTTCGCTTTCATTAGTGACCAAATATTTTCAATTGGGTTTTCATTCGGTCTTTATAAAGGTCATTCAAGCTGTTGTAAACCTTTTTCTGGTTTCCAAGACATGAATAGTCGACTCCGATGTTTTGGGTCACAGTCTTTTGGAAGGAGCCAATAATTTGCATAAAGTTTTGCTGCCAGCATTTTCCATAAATTTGATGTAAACTTAGCGCTTTAGTGTAAACGCAGTCAAAGTAACGAATCCCTTTCCAAAGTGATTAAACTGATAAAATATAACTTTGCTCCAATCATGGTCGAAATTCCCCTCTGCGATGCTAATCATTTTTAAAGTATGCTACGATATCTTATGTGAGATTATTTCAAATGGAAATGTCTACATTTTTTGTTTCGCTTGTCTTAGGCTAAGAGTAGGATTTTTTTTAAAATAAATTTGTAATGGTTCGATACTTGGTACATGCTCGGATCTGCTTCGGTTTATTGATTCATTCAGCTGTCTGCCTCGGCTGGCCTCGCCTTAGCGCATCCTGTTAGATCAGTTTTCCAAGAGCATTGTTCGGATAATATTAGCCCTTCGAGCTATTCCCAGTCTTATACAGAAAATATTCTATCGGTGTAAAATCGCAGCTCCGAAGTGGCCAATTGGCTTAACGGAACTTGGCGCACAAAAGATCCATTATGGCATCGTAATAAAATTAAGGATCACACAAAATCACATCTTCAATTTTTGACCACAGAAATGGCGTACTTCTCAACGAACACGTGTGGAGTTTTTGGTCCCCACTTGCAGAAGTTTTGCTTCTTAATCAAGTTGCCGAAATGAAAATGCACTCCGTCAAAATAAATAATATTTGCGTCAAAAATGTGCTTCATTTCCCAACGTTAGTAAAGCGTAAAGAGATTAATTTTTCCCCCCAGATATCTCTCACATTTTAAAAAACAGATCAAAAAATGTGTTGCGCGATTTCATTAATTTCACGATATCCTCGCCATTGTGAAATCAAGGAAATTATTTTTGTATATTATGCGAAACTCTTCATCATCGACGGCCACCGCTCCAAATATTTTCGCTCAAAAGTTTTAAATGATTTTCGACGCTGAGGATCAACTTCCAAATGTTTGCGCTGTGACCGTAGAACAACATTGGTCTTTTGTCTAAACTGTAGAAAGCGAGTTTAAATTTAAGGGTAAGGGACCTTGGATTTGTGAATAGCAGTATTAATTTATTATTAATTTATAATATGTAGCAATCTTGCTACTCACTTGCTGCGGCGCTCTTTTTGTTAATAATGGATTGGATTTCGTTAAGGACCTTAAACTATCAAGCCGATTCATACGAATACAAATTAATTGATTCATTCACATTTTGCTATTCAGACTTTCGATATTGCATTCAAAACCAAGGAAACCCAAACTTTGGGCCTATTAAAAACGCTATTTGATTCACCGCGGTAGTCAGCATTTTCAGTTAAATAAAAATATACAGAAAATTTAATTGGTGAACAAATCTCAACCAGACCAAAAACTGGAACTCCAATATTTATACCTGACACCACAATTTATATTTTTTTTGCATATGTATGTATTTGCTGCAATGCCCGCGTTTACCACTTCCTTTTTTTCATATTTTAAACTGAAACACAAACAGAATAAATAAAATTCAGATTATTAAAAAATTCCATAGTCAAGTTGCTATTTTTTTGCTGCTACGTTTGCAATCAAACCTTGCGGCAATAAAAACCATTCGGTCAAGCGCTCTTCTTCTTCCACGACGACCACGTGTGTCAACCAAAAAAAAAAATGCTCTTGTGCACGCGCAGCGCCACAATTTCGAATTTCAGCTATTTTCCTTGAATTTACGCACACAGCATTTGTTTTCGTTTCACCCCCTCCAGCTAGCAGCACTAAAATAATAATTGCCACAAACTACAGGATGTAGATTGAACTGATAATTTTAGTTAACAAGAATCGCAGTTTCGTTAAATTTGCTTTGCTCTTACCTGCTGCGCGCTGCAAAAAAAAACCAAAAAAAAATGGAGATGTAGTCGAGCGCAATTTGCATGATAAATTGGGTTTTCGAGTTTCCTACCAATTACTTTCGTATGTATTTACTATATATGTATATACACACACACACACATACGTGAATGTACACCACAGTTCTTGTTATCATCAAAATATCATTTTTTTTAGTAACTGCCCAATCTTTTCCATGCAAAATTTTGAATATATTCTAATAACTCATTTGGCTCTACCACTTAACCTTTTAGAACTAATTTGATGGCTAAATAATTTTCACTTTAAAATATTAGTACTACAAATACACTTTATGTACGAAAGCGTTTACTTGCGTTGGTTTATCTATTTCATTAGAAGTTTGCGATTCTGCGTTGAGAGTCATGCGGTTCAAGTTTTCTTTACTCAAAAACTTATATCGTTTGTATTCAAATTTATTTTGTAAACACTTGACATTGTGTCATATAGATTAGGTTATGCAATTCAATTTGAGAACGTGTTTTTTTTTGTTGTTGACATTAATAATTTCACTAAATTTTATTATAGCACGTACACATGGAAATGAGATGTAGATGGACATATGTATGTGTGTACATTAAGACGTATCACGAAAAAAACTTTAGTGTGTGTCAGTTTTATTTGCTTGTTAGATCAAAAAAGAATTTGCACTATCGAATAGTTATATGTTTTTAGAATGTACTTCGAAAGTTTCAAGTCAAAATCTATAGACTTTCAAAAATTTACTATGCGGTATTCTTTTATGGGATTATCTAATGTTTGGAAATGTTTAAATATTTTTTATTAATTTTCAAAACTACATCGATCTACGATCTGGTGGAAGTGCTAAAAGGCAACATCTTTACTCGATTTCCACTGCTGCCCTCTACGAACTCTAGGATCAACGTTCAACACAACTGTTTTTAATACTCTCTGAAACAAGAATTTCTAAAAAGAAGGCAAAGGAAGGTAAGTCGTTTTTTCTATCGTACTCAACAAAATTCAAAATTTTGTGCAAAGCTCGATAACAAATAAAATGTCAAACTAATACCTACGGCGTATGCCATCTGCCACTGTTCCCCATGTATGTCAAATTCATCAAATATCCGTCACCCTTAAGTCGTTTGGAAAAATTTAACAATCATGAGTATTAAATAGAAATCATATTTTATTTCAGTATGGAGAAAAATGTATGTGTGTGCACAATCGTGCCTTTGCATGACTAGCGTCACATCTCAAAAGAACTTGAAAGCTTTAAAGTTTCAAACTTGCAAATACGGTAAGTATTCTCATAGTGAAAATTACTACACAATTTGTCCTAGTGAGCTGCAGGTAATCGGTAAAGCTATGCGATTTTTACACAACATAAAATATACAACATGTTTTTTCTCGATTTTTTGATTTTTTTTTTTTTGGCATTGTGACGTTATTCATGCAAAGGAGCGATATGTCTATATAATAAATACTATTATGCGCAAATGCGCATTTACATTTTTCACACCTCCTACAAGCAGGCATATTGATATAAGTATGTACATACATTCTCATGTTTGCTGCTCCGTCTGATTGTTGTTGTTCTTTATTCATAAGAACGATATAAAAATCAACTCAGACATATCAGATAGACAAGACGTCATACTAAAGGATACAGAAAGAGGCGACCGATAGGATAAGATGACAACGAACCACAACAAAACGAACATATCAAGCAGCATGACAAATATTTTCACAAAACATATGTATACCATTTCCCTGCAGTGAAAAGTCCAAATAGCGAAAAAGCATTCTATAAGTAGTTCAAAAACCGGATTTCAATGGCTGTAGTGAGAAAGTGACTGCGGCGGCTCAGCCACATTTTTATTCGAAATGAGGAGTTTCAAAGCTGGACAGCTGTCGTATGAGTACCATAGTTTACGATTATGGGTGCGGATTCTAATAAATTTTTTCGATCAAGTTTGATCATTACGCTTAACTTTCATATTTTGGATCAAATTATTTCAATATATTTCCGATCATATTTCATCGATATTTTATGACACCTTTTCAATCATAAAACAAATTATTGCCATCGCATTATTTATTATAATCGAAAAATTTTAAGTCCAATAACAACAATTATTTTTTTATTCGAAAAAATAAAAATCACAACGTATCGATAACTTATCGATCAAATGTTATCGGAAAAAATTAAATCCATTTATCGAAAAAACTAAAATCTGCAAAATATCGATCAAATTTGACCGAAAAAATTAAAATCATAAAATAACAATTAAATCAAGATTTTTCTTTTAATTAAACTTATAACCTTTACGGTGTTGGTTCTACGGTCTATATAGTTAAAGGTGACGGCAGTGCCACATCTAGCAAAGTCATGGTGCTATCTCGCTTATATAGTGCATTTCATACCTATAACCCAGCAAGGTTTGACTAGTTATTTTTCTTTCTTTAATTCGTATTACTTTTTTAATAAAAAAAAGCTCATCCTATTAGCACGAAATTCTAGTACAATACAGTACTGGTAATTAAAATTAAATAAATAAAAATAAGTGGTTAAAAATTGTTAATCAGCCTTACCGCAAGTTTCTTCGGAACAGATATTCCCACAAACTTACAAGCGAAACAAGAAAAATTGTTCCCATTTCGTTTTTGGTTTGTTTGTAAATTTATGAGCGTGATTTGTTCCCATGAAGTTGTAAATAGAGCCGAAAATGTATTTAGTTTGTGGTCACAAACAATGACCGCCTAAGTTAAAGAACCTGAATTAGAGAAAAAAGTTGTATACATTTGGATTGTTATGGCAGCCTTATGGGCAAACCAAAATATTTCACAGTCCACAGCTTTTTAAATAGGCCGCCAGTTGACGATATGGGCATTTCACATGCGCATGCAAAAGTAGTTGCAGAATACAATGGCATGCATAACTTGATTTTATCTTAAGTCGACTAAGGTGGTTATCGTTTGTAGCCACAGATATATGATACATAAATTTCGAATTTCTTTCAATTTCGCCGATCGCCGTGATGCTGATACAAAAAATGGCACTTAACTTATCATAGGGCAATGCTCTAATAAATATACCATTTTCTAACATAAAAAAAACAGATAGAAGACGCCCTAAAACGTTGACCAGCAAAGTAAACCAGTTGAAAAGTAATCAATTTGATTGCAAGCTTCTGCTGTCACCTCAAGTACCTATATATGTACATATGAAAATAAGTATATGAACCCACAGCCCACTTTCAAATGTACACCGGCCTACTGCTAGGGCAGAGCAAAAGTAGCAGCAACACTTGATGTTAGAAATGTAAACATTACAAAATTTTATCTGCATAAATGATGTAGGTACATACTAGGGTATGAAGTAAAGAATATTTTCGTATGTGAGTGGATATATTCATGCTGAGATACATTAGCATATCTCTTTGGATTGTACTCATTATTCAAAATGAAACCTCTTAAAGTAAGTGCGCGCAACATTAATTAATTTAAATTTACATCCAGAGGGTGCTTTGGAGTCCTTATTTTAATAATGCTTTTGGGAGCAATGAAGAGATATGCTTGCCTTTTCTGCTCCTCACCATATTGCCTTACAAAGTTATATTGTTTTACCAAGCGTTTGCTTGACAAGCTACTAACCGAACTGCGGAAGGTGTGTTTTTAGTATATAAGGATTTTAAGCTTTGTAGTACTGATTGACCTGTATAAATACCTTGTAGTACAAACCCTATATTAATGTGGCGTTTTTTTTGAGTGCCATTTTTTCGCCCTGAAGTAATAATTATTTTGTGAATTTTTAATTTTTTGGTAAAACAATAAAAATGTTTTTCATGATTTATGTATTGATAATTTTTATTTACCTTCAAGCACTCATTATTTTTCATCGTTTTTCATTTAAAAAAAATAGTATTACATCGTTCATTAAAAAGTTAATTTTCTCTATACAAATTATATTTTATCTCATGAAAATGATATTTAATCTAACAGAAATACTTAATTGAGATTTGTTAGATTAACCAGCATAATTTTATTGATAAAGCGAATATGGAATTTTGATCCTAAATAATACTGTTTTTCCAATTTTTCTTTAAAAATAAATATGAAAAACGAATTTTTCGATCCTTAAAGGTAGTAAGATACCATATCTTTTCTGATTAATTTCAAAACAAAAACTATTTGATCGAATTTTACTCAATTGATCCTAAAAACATCAATTTAAAATACGTTTACAAAATAATTGACTAAAAAAACCCAAAGCTTCATTTAATATCACTGTGCCATTTTTTATAAATACAACTAAGAGCCTAAAAATTTAACGAAACGAATTCACATACAACTATAAATATTTCTGCGCGAAAAACTAACATTCGGATAAAAATTTTACTTTTTATAAAAAAAAATGTAAGTCAATATGTGTTTTTAATTTCTGAGCGACTAATAAAAATCTAAATGCAATAATTCAATATAATTTGCAAAAAATCGTTCGCTCAATTCTAAAGCATGCTCAGTATTTTTTATATGAAAAAACCGAGCAACAACTTAAAAAATGTTTGAAGTTCTGATTAATGGTTTACAATTTAGTCTAAATTTTCTAAATATCACAAAGGTTTTAAACTTGGTTGTAGTTATAGAATAAACTAAGTTTTTATAAAAAAAAATAGCAAAAGCTAAATATTTAAGTAGTCATGAAGTGGGTAATGAGTACTCAAGACTGTTATTCGATATTTGGAAACTATACTTTTTTTAATGGAAAATTAAACAATAAGCATTATATTCATAATATGTATAGTTAGAAGTAAGTTTTTAAAACTTAAGGACTTTATTCAAGTGAGAAAATCAAATATTCATATACAAAGAGCACGGTGGCGTATAAGTAACCCATTTATTCAAGTTTCCCTCATATACTCTGGAACATCCAAGTGATCAATTTACCTAAGAAACTCTTCTAAATAAATTTAATAGTTCCATAGAAAAGGGAGTAAGTTAGGGCATATTCGTGAAAACTGTATTACAAAAAAAATTTTTTGTTTTAAATATGTATGTTGGCCGATTTTAAAATGCTCAGGTTGTTGAAGTTTTCATTTTAGAGCTTCGCAAAAACACTTGCTGAAAGTTAGGTAAGAAAGCAATTTTTTTTCAAACAAGCGGTATTTGAATTTGTCGTCGATAGATTCGGTTTTGAAGACGATAATCTTTTTCTATCGCACAAATGATGCGAAAAACTAACTTATTTTGGGGCAAATTTTGAGATTATAAACTAATCTACTAACTTAAGATTTTTGCATATGTAACTTTCATTTTCGGAATTTGTTTAACTCCAGTAAAAGTGGCATAAGTATAATTCAGCGAATTAGGATTCAGCGGCAGGAATGGAAGGAAATCCTACAGACCAGAAAATTTTCGACGTAGTACCCGCTGGTGGTGACGGAGGAAGGGGAGTGCCTTCTATACATTGAAAATACCTGATAGAAAAGAAGTTGGCTTCAATTGTTGTCGCTAGTTCGTGCCAGTTCTGCCACAATCATAAAATCAATTAAAAATAAAAGAAGAAAGTACATGAAATATTATTTTCCAAAAGTTTACGAAAATGCTCAAAAAGTGATACAATGAGTTGATGTTTGTATGTTGTTTGTCAAAACAAAAGATATTTTCTTTCATCTGATAATAAAGTAGTATTACTTGATATTTTTAAAATACAATTGATTTAAAAACACAAAAAAAAAATCCCTTTTCGGCCACCTCACAATAAAAAAAGGTTTTATTATAATTATAAAATATTTAGATTTACGTGTGCAGCACCAATTTCAAAATTTCTGCAAGAATGGCATGTTTTATAAACAAATATACTTTTGAAAACCAAAACCAAATTAAGTTTAAAGGTCTGCATAATAATATTTAAAAAAATTTGAATAGAATTATAATAGTGAGATTTTGGATGCTGGTTTTGACCTTTTTAATAGGTAGATTTAGGTAGTTCAACATAAAATGACCATCGTTCATCTTAAATATTTTTATCCGAATCTTTAAACTTAAATTATTTAGTGAGCTGAGGGATTTTTTTTTTTTTAATATTTTCACAAACTATTTTTATTTACAAAAGCTCGATTTTGTATGTATTTTCAAATCGGTTCAGCTCTCGTAATTCTTTATATATTTCCGCATTATTTGACTGTAAGCAGAAAAAATCAGGAAAATTGATTCTTTTGAGCCGTCTGTTTTTTTGAATATGAAAAAGCTTGCCGCGATGGCGCCAAACTGTCCTCAGATTTGTATTCAGAGATCCCAAAAACATGTAGTAAACATGGTCTTCTCAAAAGAAGCTATTTTTTTTATGGGGCTGTATAATTAGTATTTATTTATTATTATATTATGTCGATATTCACTGACAGATTGCGCTAGTCAAATATTAACTCAGCAAAGACACTAACCATAGAAAATATTTTTAAATATATTCAATATTACGTATTCTATGAAAGCGCTGGATTGTTTTTTTTCTAACATGTAACATAATTTATTTATTTAGTTGCGAAACAGCTCACGATTATCCAATGTTGAGTTAACATTTTTTGGTAGATGTCAAAAATTATACCAAGTTAAATAATTCGCCTGGAAATGCAGTGTTGTTTTTTCATACAAAGTGTGGGCCTTAGTGTGCATATGTTAGTGTGTGCGTTTTCATATTCAAAATACAAATTATATTCGTTATATAATGTGGTTTATAACGTCTAAAGCAAACAAAGCAACCGCAAACCAACACTAACACGTGTCATCAATTTTAGCGTATCTCTTTGTGTGTGTAGCTGTATTAAATTTACATTATTTATTTCCACTAGGATTAACATGAATCACTAAATGTAATTAATGTATCCTTGGGGTTTTCAATCATTTTAAATGCATTTTGTATGCGTTTTTTTTTGTTATTGCTTTTTAATTTAGCTGTGGAACGAAAAAATTCGCATAACTTAATTAAATGCTCAGCAACACAAAATTGTTTTTCATAATATGAGTATTTGGTTTTACATAACATGTGAATCGTACGCGTTGAAGAAAAAGAAGAGTTACGACAAAAAGGTATTGATTTATGAAACCAATTATTTTTTGCTCATCATACTTTATTTTCAAGTGTTACATTTTTTTAACAGATTTATTCTTGTACCGCACTGGTGTCCAGGGTATTATAACTTCATTCATATAACCGTTATTTATAACCTAAAGCAACCGAAATATATATAGACATAATATCAGCATGTTTAAAAGGAAAACCGCAATTGATTGAGCCCTGTCTATCCGTCCGTCCATCCGTGCATCGGATAACTCGAGTAAATATTAAAATATCTCAATGAAACTTGGTATACACATTGTCTTTGGTGTAGGTAGGTTGCCGGTGAAAATGGTTGAAATTATAAGAAAAACATCCACATAACTCGATATACATGATTGGGTTGGCGAAAGGGTTGAATTTAGATAGCAATTTGTTTAAAAATCAGCGTAACACCACTCACTTTAGAGCAAACTAACTAACTAACCAAACTCTAACAAATTTGGTACGCACTTTACTTTCAACTCAAAAACAATAATTTCGAAAATTTTAGAAATCGAGCAACAGAACACGCCCTGCCCTATATAGCGGTACTTTGCACAAGTAAAAAAAATCAGACAGGAGAGTAACTATTGAAGGTAATTAGATACACAGGGTTGAGTTGGTAACAAAATACGGGAATAATAGTTTAGGAAAAGGGGCGTGTCACCGCGCACTTAAGAGTAAATAAGTATTTTGGCACACTTGTCATTTCAATTCGATAAACATAGCTTCAAAAATTTTAGAAATCTGACAAGAACCATGCCCAACTTTCATATAACAGCAATTTATAAAAAATAAAAAATAAATCCGATGTGTATTAACTACACAGTGTAATTTGGTCAAATATGAACGAATTTGAACGAATTCGTGATATAATTTAGTAAAATATTGAAAATTTTGATTGTGTGTAAATTACCGTTATATGAGAGGTCCGCTTGGTTTTAATCTGATTTCTATAATTTTCGAAATTATGCTTTCTGATTATATATACAAAGTGTTTACTTTGAATATACTTTATTTGACTTTGAAAAATAAGTTTCGGAGATGTACCTTTTTGTCCTAAGGTGGGCGATACCATGGCCATTCCGCACTTTTATGATTCCATGTATTTCATTCTCAAACACAATCTTCTCTATCAAAGCAGTATAGTTAATAAAAATATTGTATGAAAGGTGGGCATGGTTTTTGTACGATTTTTACAATTTTGAACATTTTGCTTATTGTCATAAAATGCAATTTGTGCACTTAATTTGGTGGAGTTTGTGGCATAGTTTTTAAGGCATTCTTATGTATTTGCTCAAAAGTGGGCGGTATCACTCCTATTACCAATTTATTTCATTCCGAGTATTTGCTAATGCAACTTCATTCTGCATACTAAATTTGAGCGAATTGTCTTTAATAGTTACTTAAATATTGGATTTTTGTTATTTTTGAAAATTCTATGAGAGTTGGGCATAATTATTGTTCGATTTTCAAAATGTTTGAAATTTTGCTTACTTACTTGAAATGTGATGTGTCTGTGTTGCTAGACTTTAGTAGTATAGTTTTGGAGTTATACTTATTTCTTCTAAACAGTGGGCCGTGCCACGCCCATTTACAAAATGATTTTCTTCGGTGTATTTGTTAGTGCAATTCTATCTTTCTTATTAAATTTTAGTGTATTTTTGTGACTTGAAATGTAATAAATGTACTAAATGTGGAAGACTTTGGTCAAGCAGTTTAAGAGAGTTACTTTTTTCTTCCACATTGGGCCCATTTTCCATTAAAAAAATAACACCAGTCCTATATATTAAATTTGGGCAAATTATTTTTACTGGTTACTGAGATATCGAATTTTTTATATTTTCACAAAATACCGTTATGTGGGCGTGGTCATTATCCGATTTCGCCCAAAACTACCTAGGGTTCAGGAACAATGTTTATACCAAGTTTCGTTAAGATCACTCAATACTTACTAGAGTTATCTGACCCTCGCTATTAGTTCTAAAAATTTTGGTATATACATACATATAAAGGGTGTTTTTTTTAGACTGATAGAACTTTAAATTGAAATGAGTATGATGGCAAATTTTTTTTTTATTTGAATGATATTTTCATGACATTTAATATTTAAACACGATTTCTGGCATATGTCCGCCTCGACTAGGTTTGGTGAATCGGATGCAAGCAGTCCAATTTTCTTTGCGCAAAATTTTCCATGTTGTGGATGGACAAAGTCCAACTTGTTGTGCACGGCGGCGAATAGACAAATTCGGATCTTCTCCAACACTATCACTTACAGCACCAATAATTTCTTCTGTACGTACAGTTCTTTGTCTTGTTGTTGGTTTTTCATCGAGTAGAGTAAATGGTGTTCGAAATTTATCAACAGTTCGACAAATAAGCTGCTCTGATGCTCGATTATGTGAACCATAAAATTCACGAAGTGCGAACAGATCACTGATTTCTAAAGTAAATTTCCACAATTTGTTAACGTCATTCTTTCCATGATGGTTTGTCAATGCTTACTGAACAGACATGTCAAAACGAAATGTCATTTACCAGCTGTCAAGTGACAGCTATCCCTATCGAAAGTCCTATCAGTCTAAAAAACACCCGTTATGTCTTTATCTACCTCGATGGGTATGGTATACAAATTTAATTAGATAGAAAAAATGATAAATTTCGGAAAATATTTGTAGTACTTTGGAGCAATGAAGTATATTTTTGAGCTTACTTTATCAAAATCTATTAAAATCGCATTTAGCATTAGAACTCAGTAAGCATAACTTTTGAAAATTATAGAAGTCGGTAAATACTAAGGCCACCTTTCATATAACAGCCCTGTATAAACAAATAGCGTTTATTTGAAAAAAAAAAACCTCTGCCAGCTCTATCTCCAACAATACCAATACTAAGTAAAAACTCGGTTTCACCCTTAGACTCTTCTCTACTTATTCGGTATAATTTTGTTACCAAGAAGCCAACCGCGAGTGCCTACGCTAAATGGATTTTCACTTCAAGTGAGACTAATTTCCGTTACTTACCGCTTGGTTGGACTTCGGAATTATTTTTAATGCGCTTCAAAGAAAATTATGAAATTAAAAAAATTGAATTCTTTTGTCATTTACGCAATAAAAAGTTCGTAGCGCCTTCCAACGCACCCGCAATTAGCATAACTTGAAAAGTTATTTTAAATTCTCATTACATAACACCGCACAAATTATAAGAAATAGAAATTGAAATGAATAAATAGAAGCCGAAGTAATACCGCACAGATTCTTTCTCAAATTTATTTGCGCAAGCAATTTCCGCTCGCCATTAAATTAACGCACCAAAATAGCAGAACTCAAAAAAAAAAAGAGTTAATTTGACACAATTGCAATTCGCTTAACAGCCACTTTCTGCTTCTTTTGCAACCGCCCACCATTACTTTTACTGGGCGCGCCCCCCTCAAAAGTACTTTTCCATCCACATTTTTGCTTTCAACGCACACACACACACACACACACACACACACACACACACAAAGCAATAGCATTACTGGGGAGGGCCCTTAGTTTAATGAAAATGCACGGATTAATTAGGATTTCATTCATTCGGCTGTTAATTTCGTTAGGATTTCGTTGTTGTGGCGTTTTTGCACTCAACTATTACGTTGGTATTTTGCAGTGAAAGTGAAGAGCAAACAAAACAAAGCCGAAACAATAAACGAGCTCACGCCACAAACAACACTTGGGCGGCGATAACCGCAAAATGTTGTACGCCCGCCTCATTTACGACAACTCAGCTACTAGCATATTTTGTTTTTGTACAACTGCCAATGACGCCATGCTAATTACAGTACTTTGTTACCAATCTGTGTCGCAGTTCGATAACCAGCATCATGCAGTGCTGCTACCTTGCGCTGTTTGCCTTTTAAATAGACTGAAATTGCAAATTTGAAGCAAGTAAATTTACTGCCTTATTTTTACTATTAAATATTTAAGTATTTTCTATATATATATGTCAGTGTGTATATAAATTTCAATGGTCTGGTAAAATTAATTGATGACTGGATTGCACGTAAAATTGTCATTAATTTGTGTAGCTGAGCGAAAATAAGGTTCTAGCGCGATACGTGAAGGTGATAAGGACGAGCAAGACTGCACAGTGTTTGTTTCCATATTTGCAGTGTGCAAAAATTTAATCAGGATTAGCTAATAGATGCGTAAATGCTAAATCCCACCCGAATATTTTTAAATATAATTAATATTCGCCTTCTGTTCTGTTAATACAGAAACCAGTGATCCCTCGATGTACTTCGCTAGACCCCAAAGGCATTTGACCGACAATAAATGCTATAGTACACTCGCATGTTCTATCTCTTTTTCTCGCAAGCATTACAGTCATATTAAACAACAGCAGCATTACGTCGTAATTGTTGATTTGTTACTATATGGAGGAATTTATAACAAATACATCATCGTATGAAAAAAAATATATTCCTATTTATTATCTTCTTATATATAAAAATAAATCAGCGAACTATATTATGTACGCGCGTAACTTCAGAACCCTGGCAACATATTGAATAAGTTTTGCTGTTATATTTACTGAGGCCCGAGTAGTGTTTGTATGAAAACAAAATTGCCGGTAGGTGGCGCTGTAGTCAATTGTTCTGCGTGCTACGATAATTTTGAAAAGATATATAGTAATATTATTGATATTTAATCAACGAAGGGTAATCAATTGACGTTTGTACCTCGACACCAATCGTTTTAAAGTGAAGCCTCGGCTGGTGCAGATAAGTTGTATTTACTAAAATTTTAATTTTCGATATACTCTGAACTTCGCATTCATATTGGAATCCTTTATAATGCCACCTATAAAACGGAGAAATGTAGAGCCAAGATCTCGAAATACAACGGAATTCGCGATCTAGATAACCTGCTGAGTAATATGAAAACCAAAATGAGATTGAGCAGAATTGCATATCACAAAAATGTTCAGCATGCTCACCAGACGAAAGGAAGATTTCAAACGAGCATTTTATGGGCTGAATGAGACTTCATTGGATAATATAAGGCAATCACGGGCAGACAATCTGAATAAAGTGTAAAGAGACAAGCAAATACTTCGTCAAATACTTGGATCCATGAGCATTGTCTATTCGCGTCGTAAGGCAACACAATTCAATAATGAAGCTCCTGGATTGTGTTAGGCTTGTGAAAAAGTTAAATTGTCACCCTTGGTCCCACAACCAGAGCCATTGCGCTCATTCGCCTCAGGAACGGGAATAGACTCCAAACACTCCTCGGTACAAATACAGAAATACAACGATTGCGCTCAAATGACATCATATGTTAAGGTAATTAGAAAAAAATTATTGCTCACACCTTCAACACTTCCACAAAGTACTCATCATCGCTTTTATTATTACATGCTACAGATCCAAGGTGAAATATTCCACCAAGCAGATTCTCCATTGCCAACGGCAAAAGCAGACCATACATTTCTACAGAATTATTTCATGGATGATTTGACTCGAATCTACATAAACTTGAAACCTGGATCACTGGTTAATTTTGTCGGAAATCATCAGCCTAATCTAAAACTTCCATTTCTGTGTCGTAGTCGGGTCTTTCCCAAAAACTTTACATCATACCGCGAGAGCTTAATTTTCTGAAATTTCTGTTCGGTGACTCTTCCGGTGCAAGATTTATTGTTAATTTAAAACGTAATTTTAACAGGATTTGGGTGCAGAATAGTTATTTCTTTAAATTCAGCATTAAATTCAAACATTTTACCAGTGTTCCTGTGGCATCGAGGAAGAGTTGAACAGTTTCAAACGCGTGTTTATTATCTTTCAGATATATTTTAAATCTATCCTAAAATTTTTGCACATATTACATATGTACATATTTACACTTGCGACATACAGTGGGGTGCACAAATATGTACACAGGCATTTTCTTACAATGCATAGTCGCAATATTTTTTTTCTATCATAAGACATAGCCAAATGTGTTAAAATTCAAAAAAATTGTATTAAATCTTAAACTTTTTATCAAAGTTTTTAGAAAGATTTTTTTTAAGTTTTGTTTTGCAGCACATTTTATATAAATTCCCTTGATTGTAAATATTGCTTTGTGCTTATAGTATTGCGCAATTTCTTTCATGTAAAAGGCAGTTTGCAAAATATAGATTTAAGAACAAAATTTCTTAACTCTACGGCAATTTTCAGTCACTTGAGATTTCCGTATTATTTTACCAACATTATAAGGGTTCCGTATCTGCATAACTGAAAGTTTTTTAAAATTAGGATAAAAAGGTTTAAATTTTGATGAAAAGTCGTTGAGTTTTTATAAATTTTATACAAGATTTGAAACTTGCATCTAAATGAATTTTATTAGAGAATGCAATATGTTGGAAAAAATTATCTTTAAAAACATTGTGTATTGTGTAAAAAGATCAGTGAGTATGTATTGTATTTCCCATCGACCCCAGCTGAATGAAACTTCAACATAGATAGAAAGTTTTTTGACCTGCAATTCGCCTTATTTTGCTTTTGTTCGTGCTTAGCTCAAGCTAATTCGATTAATGTGGGAATTCCACCCGGACTTTTCACATATGTACATGTATTAACCGAATATTTGAATATCCGTAGGCTGAAACAAAATATCCGGATATTCGGATATCCGAATTTTATTATAGCTTCCGGATATCAGGATATCAATATAACATTATGGGCATCCGGTTACCAGAAATTAATGAAATGCAACATATGACAAATAAATAAATTGGAAAAAGGGAACGTAAAGTGGTGTCGATAATAATCGGAGCTTAGGAAAATAAAGCCCGTATTATTTATTGTGAAGATTACTATCTTTGTGAGTAGAGGCGAATGTATTAATATGGCATTAAAATATTCAAGTACCAAGAATTCGCTATCCCAAACATCATTCACTGGTTGCCGCATTCCATTCGTTCACCAACGATATGTGCGCCAGTCATCGCTGGAGATCGAAAGTTATTAGAAAAATAAGTCTTTATTGATTATTGTTATTATTTATAAATTCTTTGGATATCCGAAAATGCGAATATAAACCGAATCTTCGTCAATCCGGATAAGCAACGAATTTCAATCGAACGAATATGCTCCGACGCATGATTGCCCAGATATTCCAATATGCAGAAAGTACCAGTGCCCCTTTCTCTACGCAAGAGAACGCCTATTCAATTTCATAATAATTCTCTTTCGTATTTATAGTAGTGCTTAGAATGAACTAAAAAAATATTTAAAATATATTTTAAATTTTTAAAAACTTCGAATATAATAGATTATAGAAAAAATAAATATTTTAATTGGTTGAACTTCAGCTTAAATTAAGAAATATGTTAATTGAAAAGGTAAATGTTAGCAAAAGCATCGATGGCAACATTGAGTTTTGTATCTTAGGTTGTGACCACGTACATGAGTTTCGTTAAATTTGCATCTCCACAGAGTGTAACCGCACTATAAGCCTTTAGCGATTGAAAAATCTGAAGGCAACATTATTCTTCGTAAAATACCACTGGATAGTCTGAAACTTTAAAATGGGTAAAAATAAGTAAAAAATATTGGTGTGGTAGTAAAGATTACTCGAAAAATATAATTTATTGTTTGACAACTAAATCAATCACCGAGTACTCGTATACGAGGCACTATGGGCTGGAAATCAATTTTTTTCAACAATTTGAGGTAACATGCAGTTGGCGTACTCCATAAATTTTCAACGAATATAGGCAACATTTAAGATAATACATTTTTTTTTTTTGTTTTGTCTGTCGAAACTAACAGGAAGCCCCACTCTCGTCCAATATCGGCCTTTTTAGATCTAAATAGCAAGACTTTTAACTAAGTAGTTCCTTATCATGCAAATATATGAACCAAATTTTAGCCACAACTTAAATTGAAAACCTTAAACGCGGGTATGCACTAAACTTCTTTGACAACTCATTTATGTATAAAGACTTAGAATGCCATCCAAAGCTAAATGAAAATTTGTTTGCTTTAAAGCTTCAAGCAGCAAACTAAACGACCTAAATTTTTATATTTCAATGGCAACCGCAAAAATCAAACAAGACAGCAAAAATAAGTTGAAAAGGATTTTAGGCCACAAACAGAAGAGAAAAATACAAAGTCTGTATGTATTTCGATATGCGGTGGTGTTAGTTATGCCTTACCAAAAAGGTATCTTTAGAAAATACCATATTCAATAAAGTTACTAAAAATAGCACCATAGGCTGCTTCGCTGAAATCAAACATTGAGGATGTGCAAATAGAAAGATAGCGAGAAATATTCTGTTTGGGAAAAAGGGTCGATTTTAATTTCGCCAACCACACACACACACACACACACACACTTTGTATAAGTAAATGAATGAACTGTTTGGGTTCAATTTTATGTATGTGCAGATGTGAGTTCGCAAGTCTGCACGGAAATGCTTCTCAGTTGGGTCGAACAAATAATAGCATTCATTATGTAATGTCTCAATGTCGAAGAGAAACAAATACACCGCCATATTTCGATTGGAAAAAATTGAAAAACCAAAAAAAAAGATATTTACTCGAACATAAGAAGCTTAACATCGAGAAATATGAACATACCTTTTTTCATTCATATATATTTTTTTACGTTCAAAAGAGTTGCAAAACGAAATTCTGGCATTAAAAATAAAATGGCAGCGCGAAGCTAGGACCTGCCGCGCTGCCACCAAAAAGTGAGAGAGAGAGAGAGAGGAAAAACGGGAAACAAGTTTGGCGCGACAAGGGACTTATAAAACCAAAAAAATGAAATCGAGCGGAACGAGCGTACGCATACAACCAAAACCACGCGCTGAAAGATGGAAAAATTGAAATTGCAAAACTTAACAAACAAAAAGCATTAAGGCAAAGTAAAAGATCAATATTTTGAGGAAGCCCACTACATACATACATACATATGTAGTGTCAGCATGCAAGCAAGCAACAGAATACAAAGCAAAGTGAAATAGCAAAAAATTATTTGTATAAAATCGAAGATAGCGCACAGCGACAAAATAATGTCAAACAAAAAAAGACAGCACACGCAGATAGCGTAAAGTGACAAAGTCAGCATAGAAAAACTTTTTAACTTTTCAACAAGAAAACGTAGAACTTTTAGTAAAAAGTTACACAAGAATTTACCAAAAGACAATGTTTACAATGGATTTATGCTGCTGTTTTCGGATTCGCAAAAGTCTAGGTAGTTACTACCACAATATTACGGGCAACTGCTTAAATAAAACTTTGGAAATTGTTAAGGTTCTTAACTGCGTATTTAAAATTAGTTCACTCATTTGGAAATTTAAAAACCGATAAGCGGCCTTATTTATATAATCGTGCGGTTTATAATGACAATGTGAATCCTATGTGGTAATTGGCACTCTTTACAAAAATATTCTCTTACCGGAATAAAGTACTCTAAATTGGTCAAACTCAATGGAATCAATGGATATTAAATAGTTAGGCTTTCAACTGAATTCGTATTCCTTTTTTTACATCTAACTCCTCCCATGTGCCGGTAAATTTAATCTACACGACGAAACATCCGCTAACGGACTGATGCTGATCGACCTCGTCGATACCCGAAACATGGTAGTATGTAGCCCTAGGTTCCAGTTAGATTTTACTATCTACTGATGGAAACACATGAAACCAAAATGGTCATGTTATTGTAGGCGGAAGCCACGCTTCCAGTGTATTCAATGTGCGACCTATTCGAGTAGCTAACATCGACTCGGATCATGATCTTGTCACACCCAAGACTCGCACACGCCTCTGTGTAGCAAAAGCGCCAATCACAATAGTTAGCCAACAACTTCGCCACTCAATTTGCACTCCTGACTTTGAGGGCAACGTTCATTAAAACGATATCTGAGAGTAACGGGACCTTTACGCGCCGCTGAAGAAGTCATTGGTGCCGAAAAGAACGACTGGAAGTAGAAAGCGAGAAGAATCTTTTTTCAGAAGAAGAGAGAGACCGAAGTGTTCGAGTGCAAGGAGCTTGAAATGCTAGCCGACAGGAAAAACGCCTGAAAATTCTATCAGTAGGTATGGCGGCTTAAAGAAGACTGGGCGAATGTCCTGTAAGAATGAAATTGGCAACCAGATAACCGGCAAGCAGAGTACACACAAAGTATTCTCCATGCTGTTTAATGGTGACGGCGCGAAAAACGTCGAAGATGATGAACACGAACTTCAAATCAATGCAGACAGACTTGAAGTTTTGTTAACCGAATTGGATGAAACTCGAACAGAAATAGCGCGACTAAAGAACAATCAGGCCGATGGTGCTAACGGACTCGCAGTAGAACTATACTATGGCGAGGAGCTGGTAAATAGCATACACCAGCTCCTTTGTAAAATATGAGCAGACGAGTGCATGCCTGCAGATTGGAATTTAAGTCTACTCTGCCCAAACTACAAAATGGGCGAACCTCCAATATACACCAACCACCGCGAAATCAGCCTTCTTAGTATAGCAAAACATGAAGAAGTGGAGGGCTTTGTTTGACTGGGAACCAACTCCACTCTCTAGATATAAGTTTCTAAACATGTCCGTGCAATGGCATGGCGCTGTAGCATGAACGGTGGCAACACCGGATGATTTGACCCTTGGAGTGTTCGGAAGAAAGAATGTGCGGTGGTTTTTTAGTCCTTACGTCTCTGCGGCAGTCAATACCGCAAGCGATTGAGCGATGAGATGTAAGAGTTTCACCACGACAAAGACATAGTTCAGGGAATTAAAATAAGTCATATACTGCGAATGAGCGAAAGCTTTTCTGCTCGGAAAGTATTTAACACTGCCAGTGGCAAAGGCAGAGAAAGGTATCCTCTGCGTTGGAAGAACCAAGTGGAAAAGGAGATGACAAATCTTGGTATTTCCAATTGGTACCAGATAAAAGGGAGAAGGTAAAACTGGCGTAATATGTTGAGCCCGACCACAATCACTTAAGTTCTAATAGCTCCAATTAAGTAAGCTCCAATTATTTAAGTAAGTTACTAAGTAATTAGTAATTAAGACCAGCGAATTCTCAAGCTATATACTGTATTGCTAGAAAACATGTAGCTTGGTCTGAAAACTCGTAATTTCTTACCAAAGCTCGTAATTTTTGGAATATAAATAGGCAGATTAGTCTTTATTAAACTTTTATTATAGACAAAAGTACTGGCTTTAGTAATATGAAAAAAATATGAGATTGGTGAACTACTTTTACTGATAGTTTCCTTGAGGTGAGTGCACTTTTTCCGTAATTCAAACTCTCCGAAATTTGGCCGTATCTCAAAAACCAGTCTACTTTTTTCTTACATAAAATTCCATAAAAATCAAATTGGGGACTGCGATATTCACTTTAGACCTATGTCGCAGAATATCTTTTTATTCTAAATAACAAGGCCATCATAATTTCGATGGTGCGGTATCGAAAAATTTCAATTAAACACTTATCAGGCTTAAAGTTAAAAGAAGTATACTTATTAGATGAAATCCTGACTAATTAATAACCAAGTAGTACGCTAAATATTGAATACTTTGCGCGTAGAAAATAATTACTTTGAAGATAAAAAATAAAACATAATTTTGACCCAAAGTACTTCCGAACACCAACAGTGTATTAAAAAAACTTCCAAACGACCTAGCAACGCTGCTTACATCCCAACAACTTTCCTAGGATCGATTTTCGCTGCGAAAAGTAGTAGATAATACTCAGCATACAAGTGTAGATGCATATTGCCCATTTGTAATCTGGAGTACTTGAAACCATATTCTTATAGATAACACACATAAAGCTAGTACTATTGTTTTTCACCACATCGGTGCATTTTGCCCTAAGAAAGGCGATCAAAGTTAAAGTTTTGGGTATTACTTATTCCTTATTGTTTATTTTACCTTCACGCCACAAACGCATTTAACCATCCTACCCAAACTAAGATATTCTCTACATTCTCCTACTCGTAACGCAAAAGATGTCTATAAAATATTAAATATTGCAGGTAGTTTGGCAAATTAGTAATAAAACCGGCACACGGGGAAAATAATAAGAATTTACAGAATACGTGTATATTAAGTACAAAAAGGAAGCTCTGTTGAAGAAAGCAAAATAGCTCTAAAAGTAAAGTGGGGGAAAAGTAAATAAAGTTTGTATATCGCAATCACACTAAGTGTGTCGGATTACGAGGTAGATGTCGCATAAGTCGCAATGTTAAATACGGAATATATTGAGCCCTAAACCGCGAAAAAACGTAAGTGAAATATTTTTTCAAATATTATTTTTGATGCAGATATCCTCCTAGATGCTCGTGAAACATTTCTGCATCAAAATTTTGAAAAAAATTTCGGTTACGGGTTTTTTTACGTTACAGACTTGATTTGTACATGCATATCGGAAAATAATAAGTTAAACTAAGAAATCTATTAATTTTACATACATATGTAAGTTGCCTGACTAATTTACATATGTAAGTTCTCTGACTAATTTACATATGTATGCGAAAAAATATAACTTTAATTACTATATATTCTTCCAAGAACCTTTCACTCTGGAGTGCTTCCTTAGCCTACTAAGTTCAAATAACTTAAGTGATTTCTACCCTATTTAAAAAAAAACTTTACTCTTCCTCAAATTTAACGTCTTAGTAAGCAGCTCATTTCTTTCTTTGGAAACGTAACAATAAAGTACTAAAAATTATATTTTCAACTATATATCATACATTTGAATCGAGTACTAAATAACACAATTTTGAAGAAAATTCGATGTTGGCTGTTTTTAGGGCACGCCAAAAACGCAGATTTGTGTGACCTTAAAATATTTCTTAATAAGCTTTCAATCAAGAGGAGTGACCGCAAACTTTTTTTCATATGGGAACCAACCAGATCTTTTTTACATATATGTACAATGCACGTCATAATGATAGCACTTCATATTCATAAGTTTTGACTATTTATTTAAATTTTTTTAAAATAAAAATCTAATTCATTCTACAACAAACACCGATTGAGTTCAAGTTTCAAACTTTATTCAAATGTAGCAAAAGTTCAATGAACTTTAGACAAGATGTTAAAATTTTGAAAAAATTGGGTATGCCTTTTTTTTTGGCAAGTTTGAAGTGACTACAAATTACCGCTCATTTTTCGCATTTTTTGTCTATACATTCGCCTATATACCGCATGCTCGAATTTTTTAATGAAATAACCGCGAAACCCCGTCAGTAAAAAAATTGTCGAACTAAATATTTTTTTTTTAATTCGAGTTAAAAATATCAAACAATAATTTTTATGAGCTCAATATCATTTTTTAATAGGAAAATTTATTAAAAAAACAGCAATAGTGGAAGTTATAGCTATAACTATCCGTCTTCTCATCAGACTTCTTCCAAGGATCGAACTCACGTCCTCTAGCTAATACTCATTAAGGCAAAGCCTAAACGAGATAAGCCAAGTAAGCTGGGCATACTGTTGTTGCTTTTTCTCTCTTATTTTTGGTCTTGAGATCAAAAAAATTATTGCTTGTTAAAGAAAGACCAAAAAACTAATATATGTACGTAATGAATTACAAATTTTTAAAATCTTGAGTACAGTTTATTGAATTTTCCCCCAATTTGAAACTTGGATTTAACCGGTGTTTGTTGTAGAATGAATTAAATTTGTATAAAGGAAATAATAACAAAGTATTAGAAACATTATAATTAGTATGGGTTGAAAGTACAAAATTGTTCTTTGTGGTAACACAATGGGTCTCCTAATACTGGCCTAAGTGGGCCGCTGCAGGCGGCTGCCACTCCAACCTAACCTAACGGGCTAACAGACACTGCAATCAGAGTTATTGTATTGTATATTGCCTTTTTCTTTTAAAACCTTTGACTTTTAATATAGTTCAGAACTACTTGGGGTTTGTTGTTCCATAGGTTGTTATGTGGTTGGACAAAGATGTCATGTAAATGGCGGAGTGCATGACCTTCGCAGAGAATATCTATTTTACAGAATCGACAAACATCGGCATCAGATAGGCCCAACTTTGTCCTGTGGTTTCTGATTTTGCTCTGCCCTATAAATTAATTCAGTGAAAGGAACTTTCGCAATATTCCCCTTGAGGGAGCAAGGAATTGTTTTGACGTTGACGTTGTCTTGCGCTGTTTAATCAGGAGCTAGCAAATTTCTACTCTTCTAGTCTCTCTACCACTTCGTTAGACTGGCTTTTGGAGAGTCTACGAATTTTCCTCATGTCCAGGAGTTAGGAACTCAAAAGCCTGATTTTGGAGTTTTAAGAGTTCCTTAACTGTCGGAGAAGATATATATATATAGTTATTTGCTCTTTTTATTTTCCTGGGGCACAGATTTTTATGGCATGCATTTCTGCCCAAAATATTGATGACTTACACCTATGGGTATGTATTTGTTTTATCTTTTTTGAATTTGGGGCTATATATTCCCGCCTCTCTTTCACCATTATCCAATTTTGATTCATCCGTAAACCAGATCTGAGAATAAGGTTTGGATTTTGTTATAAGAAACTTTTGAAAAGCGATAATTTGGAGCTAATAGTATCACTCCTTTGTTAAATTGGGTAGCGTTTTAAGTCTTCCAAGATTTTCATCTTCACTTAATATTTCTTCTTTTGAGGGCTGAAATGCTTTCTTACCCTACGGCTGCAATATTTGATTTTTTAACTAATAGTACAGAAACCGATGGCATGTTCAAAAACACTCCCAATGCATCAATTGTGCAGGTTTTCATTGCTCTAGTAATACTAACGCCTAGTAAGCCGCCAATCAATCGCCTTTCTTTTTTTTAGTTTTGGGCCATTACTAGGACGTTATTTTTGGGTTTAAGCCCCACGATTTACTAAAAAAAAACACGCTACTATTTCGCTGTGAATATTCCAGGTAAGCTTTTTGTCAATGATTCTGCCTAGGTAATTCGCTTCATTTGAAAGTTTAATTGGCACATAGTGTACATATGTTTCTTTACTAGTGAAAAGTGCTGACTAGGTACATGAAAAAATAGTTTACATTATCCATTTATTTCATAACAACATTTTAAATACGAAATTTTTTCATAACTATTAATCAAAGTCCAATATCGTATCAATTTAAATCTTTCATTTTCCCAACACATGTGAACAAAAAAAAAAGCCAGTAGATATTTTATGATTGTTATAGGTCGCTGTTTGCGAAATTATTTTCTTTCCATTCACTTTGTTTTGTGAATTTTTACGAGATTCGCAATTTTTTGGCTGCAAAACTTTCATTACCGTTTTTCCATCTATGTTGAAATTGTTTGCCTTATTCAAATAACAGTGCTTGTTTAAAATGGCCGAAAATACAAAAAAAAAAGTTTTCTAGTTTTATTTGTCAACACGGGCTATGTACAAATGCAGAGTTTTTAGTAAAACAACCAAGTATTTTTTTGATAGAATTCTGAATTTTTCAGCGTCCATTATATAGTAAGATGAACAAATTTCAGTATTTTTCCTTTTTTCATTAAGGTTAAGGTTTTATGCCGATGAAATAATAAAATTCAAAGATGTTTTCTTAACTACAAAGGCTGCGATTTTCGAAGAACGATATTTCCCAAAGAAGGGCCTATTAAATAAAACCAAGATATTAAAAATTATAAATGATTAGCTCCTACCACTCCTGACTTATTTTCAATCAGTTAAACATTAAATATATTAATTTTTATTTTGCACATTTCTTTTAAAACATTTCTTGGAACACTCGTAACATATACATAAAGCAACAGTCGACAAATATTAAGAAGAGTAGCATTATTTTAGAAAACGATATCTACAATAACAAACCGACAATATATGACTGTCGATAACTATCGATAACCGTAAATATTTCGATATTTATTAAGAAAACTATAGCTACATATTTCGATAACAACATCTAGCAATTATGACTGCCATATTAGTGCTGATTGGTATGGACAACGGTGATTATATTGATATAGATTTAGAAAAATGTAGCTATTTCGATAACAACATCGATATCATAACGAATTATGACTACCATATTAATGCCGATCGTTAGGATAACGGTAATTATGTTTATATCGATTTTGAAAACTATGAGTATATCGATAACAATTCCGATATTGATGGCGTTGCCTATATCGATTACTATAAAAATGCTGTAAAAGGTATTTAAAGCGAGCATGATAACGACAAATAGGCCGATAAGCTTAACAATGTCGTTAACGATGACATAGCTTATAATAACAATGCCGATTTCGTAAACGTTAACATAACCTAACAAAGACAATTATTACGTATATCGACCAGAAAAAAATAATCGAAAAACAATACCATTTCGGATTTATGTATATACCACTCGTTTTGCGTCGACGTGTCGTGAGTGGAACAACTCTACATCTTGTGAGAAGATTCAATATCCAATTTTTTTTATATACACAGTGGGGTAAATCGTTTTTCTAGGTAAGGTCGTGTGGGCGAATTCTTTCAATTTCATATTCAGCACATTTTTTGTTGCAATTTTTTTGTGTATTAAATTTATTGAAAATTCACTTTTTAGTAAAATATACTAAATGGAAACCATATCAACCCTCTACTGATCAGTTTAGTGTAAAATATGAAAATTATATTACATATCAACAGGTTACTCATACGCCACGGTACACTGCTGATAAATATATTATATGCACTGGATTATCAATGATTTCAATACGTAAAAATCGATATTTCATATTACACGTATATCTTGCTTGGCGAGTGTCATTTGTGAAAGTTAAATTGAAAATCTAAAAACCCCCCTACTCACCTTCGCTTCCAAGTTGACTAAAGACCCTTATCAAAATGTCTCAGCTAACCTAACGCAGGACTCTATCCTAGCACTTAACTTCTCCGGGATACAGTCGAATTTACCACAGGGTGAATATGTAATCCTTACGCAACCCTACACTACACCACGCGACCTACAATTATTAAACGATTGCGCACGGCTGAAAGAGTTTTGTGCAAAGGTTATGCCGGTCTTGGTTGTGCGAGTTGTGAAAGAATGTTTGGTTGGAGATTGTGAAGGACGTTTTATTAGCTCGTGCTTGCTTAGTGGCAGGTACTTTTACCCGCAATTTAGAAGAACGCCACGAACACGCAACATACAAAGTGTCATACAAATTTACTATAGCAACTTGATAGGGCAGGGGCGCATACAAGATTAGGCTCATTGAAATGGCTCTTTGGTTGGTTGGGGAAAAATTCAAAAAGCAATTCTTAGGCAGTAAATAGATTTTAACGCACGCACGGATGGTTGTAAGCAAACCAAATTTGATTCTTAGAATTGTAGTGTAAACACCTACGCATAATATAAATATGGGTTCTCTTAGCATTATTACTTTGCAGAAAGGTACACTTGTACTATATATAGGTATATGTATATAAAACTCTACAATATATTACACTCTACCAATTGTTCCCCATGAATATCAGGCTTTTCAAGCTTAACGTTTCCCCTTTCACCAAAATACTAAAAATAAAATACATATGTACATAAAATGTATAATACCAACCTACACTTTTCAATCACTTTTAATGGTGGGGTTTGAATTATGCGCAGTTTTTGGTAGCTATTTACTTACACATACATACACACATGATGCGTACTTATGCGTGTAAATGAGTTTTATATCTTTCACCTTTTTTACTAAGAAAGCAATTGATTTTCTTACATCTTCGCTGCAGGGGGGATCAAAAATTAAAACTTTCATTCTGAAGAAACCCCTACACTACAATTATATTTTTATTTCAATGGCAACAGGCACCAAATATATTTAATGCTGCTCTTATTTACACAAAACTATGTGTAGATAAGGATAGGTATATAATAATTTTATATTTATTATATAAATTAATATTTTTTTAGAGAGCAGCTCTTTCACTAAAACCATTATATTCGCCATGTTCACAACCTAATTACGCCACCGACATATTTCAAAATCTTAGCACTGCACGAGGAATTTCATTCAAATTTTGTATTTGCCATGAACTCGTAGGTGAATAAAATTAATGTCAAAATTCAGATATAAGCCATGTGCAAACAAATATTACATCTGAAACGAACAACCCAACAAAAAAAAACCAACCCTAAATTATTTAAGTTCAATATGAAATGAATCATGCTAGTAAATAAATATAAACAAAATCTCAAATTTATTAGTTGCGTAATACATATCCCTTACATTATAAATGTGAATGATTGTGAGTGAGAGTGTGTATATGTTGTTTTCTTTTCGGGACCAAACGGCTGAACGAAGTTGTACAAAATTTACCACACAAATAGCCTACCCCCTACGCTATAACACCGGCTATATTATGGAGAGTTGCCACCTGTTAAAAAAGTTATAGTTAATTATTGCGACAACAGAGATCTGGGTAAGATTTGGCACGTATGTAGGGCGTTATATAGGTTACCATAAAATCGATTTTTATAAGGAGTTGCCATCTGTTTGAAATGGTATATTTAATTAAAGCAATGGGTATGTTCCGAATGTTATCTAAGAGGGTTACCACCTGTTTAATTGCAAATTAAGTTAATTTAAAAAAATAAATGGTATTTAAAAAATGAGTAAAAATACAAGGTTTCAAAAAACTTAATTCCAAAAATAATTTTGGTGAGGGCTGCCACCTGTTTGAAAAATTAATCAAAATCATAATAAGCTAAATCAAATCCAGCTAATATTATATGCAAGGCTAAACAAAGCTTCATTCGCTAAATACCTAAAAAAAAAAATTGCCACCTGTTTATATGCATATTAAGTTAAATAAAAAAATAAAAGACATTTTTTATTTATATATAATGCCAAACTATATATTTAAAAAATCCGTAATTTCAAAAATTATTTTAGAGAGAGTTGCCACCTGTTTAAAAAAATACTTAAGATTATAACTACATGAATCAAATATTGAATATGAATATCAAACAAAAATGTTTTAAGAAAGCTTTATTTAGAAAAATTTTTTAGAGAGTGTTGCCACCTGCTTAAGACCGTAAACTAAATAAAATTATTAAGTTAACGGCATTATTATGTAATGAGCTTCAAAAAATGTGGGCTTAAAAAACTTAATTATGAAAATATATTTAAGGAGTGTTGCCACATGTTTTAAATATAAGGAATATAACAGTATTACTATGAAACGAAAGATTTTATGCGAAAACATGTTTTATGAAGATTGTTAACTCTTAAAGACCATTGATTCAATCTAATTGGTATGGTAACGGAAAGTTTCTTATACTGATATCGAACGAAAAACTTTTAAGAAGACTTTTAGAGAAATATATTCGTTCAGTACAAAAAATTTAAGTTCGACTAAATTTATAACAAAGATAAATTAAGCATTAAAATACAGGTTTGAACTGACAGAGGTTTAGGAAAACTTACTATCGAACAAATTTGTAGGGGTTGCGCACTGTTTGAAAATTAAATACAAATAAGAATATTTCAAGTGCACTTACACATCTACATATATTTGCACAAACTTTTTTTAAATCAACAACTGAAGCAATTTTTCTTAATATAAATCCTAATAAATATTTATAATAATGTGAAAATTTGTGTGTGAGTATGTTCGATGTATTTGTATAAAATTTGTCACATATGTATAACCTGGGTTAATACATATATAGCTTTATGTAAATTAATAAGATAAATCAGATATCGATGACGACTGAACAGTTTGAGGTAAAATTTGGCACATACGTATATATAGTCCGTTATATCTTTTAAAATAGAACCAATTTTTTTAAGGGTTTGCCATCTATTTAAGAGGATAAATTCATGTAAACAAATTGATGAAGTCAAATATGACAATATGAGTATTAAACAAAAGGAGTTTAATAAAACTTCATTTCGAAAATTTTTTGAAAGAAGGTAGCCAAAAAATTAATTTAAACTATAAAAAACTAAGTCCAATATTGCAATATGGGTACAATACGAAGGAGTTTTGAGAAAGAATTATTATGAAAATACTTTGGAGGGGTTGCCACTTCTAAATAAATGTCACAATCTTTTGATTACGTTGGGCATTTCTAAAAATAAATTAAGTTTCAATAAATTCGAATGGCATGGCACATTGGACAGTTGCCAATGAGCCAAAAGTTTCAGCATCTAACCGTAATGGGAAATTATGAAGTAGGAATAGATTTTGCTTAAAACTTACTGCCTTTGGTGAAATTATTTTTATTTTTCGTTATATTCGAATCCAAAACGTTAATCCGAATGTCATGTGAAATCGCCATCTCGCCAGCTGGCCTATTATGAACAAACATATTTTGGTTTCTCCCACCTAAGGCTATCATTACAATTCAATTGCATTGAGTGCATGTATCGCGTCTGTAATGAACCTTTTTTGTTTTAATTTTGTAAGGTAACTTATACCGACGACGATATTGAAAAATAGAATTCCATTAAGGTCAATGAGAAAATTTTGTAATGAAGATGATGTCGAAAGAATTGTCTCATTTGGCAACGATATTGATGACGTAAACATTCAGGTGGTAGAAAATCAATGACAGTTGTTGAGTCTTAGTTAAAGGTTTTGAAAAATGTATCGAATGGGCTGAAGTCAAGACTACAGATTTTATAAGTATTTTGTCATTGCAAAGGTTTCGAGACAAAAATCGCTCACCGAAGGCAAAAACATATAAGGTTAAAACATTTTTTTCTCTTTTAATAACTTATTTTTGATTCACTAAAATAAATTTTTATGAATTTTAAGAACAAGAAACTTAAATTAAAACCTCATGGTTCACTCGACCCATATTACACTGTAAGTAATAGTATTTTTCTCTGCACACCTATATAAAGCTTTACATTCAACTAATCGTTTCAAACTAAAGTAGAATCAAGTAAAGCCCCTTTTACTTGCATTATTTCCCATAATTTTCTCCTCGCTATAGCCAACACACATTAAGCAAGCAGCACTGCTGATTTAATATATTTTAAATCCTATTTGAATTGCCAACTAATGTTTACATTATTTATAATAAGTTCTGAGCTATCAGACTTTGTCGGCATATCGTTATAGTAGTGCTGCCGTTAAATAAATAGGGACTAAAAATTAAAAAATCATGGGAAAATGCAGCAAAAAGTTTAACTCAATTTTAAAAGTTTAATAAAAAATAAAAGCATTTTAAAGTTGTAAACAAAAATATAGAAGAAATCAGGCATACATTTTTCATTGTATATTTCAAATACTCATACTATATGTTGCAGTAGATACTTAGTAGGCCAGTTGTAAGGGACAGAGTAATTAACGCCGAATTGGGTTCCCAAAGCAGGACCGTATCACCATTATTATGGTTAATGGTCTTTATTAAATTATTTTTATAAACGTAGTTTCTAATATAATCAATATGTCAATTCTGGTATCGGGAAAAAATCATTCTGTCCTTGGCGAAATAATAGAATAGGTATATTCCTTGGCTTGGTATCTTGTCTCTAGGTATCAACCTTGAGAAAACTGCCCATATGCTTTTCACAAATGAAACAAGATTATCTAATTTCACTGAAATCAAAAAAAAATTAGTGACGAAATTCCCAAGCCGTAGACTCATGGCATAAACTCTGGCAAGCGCGCGATTCTTAGAGGGCTTAACGGTATTTAGAGACGGATCAAATATGGAATGGGGGTTAGTGCTGGGTTTTTCATTGAGTATTAAAACCATTCGGGTATCGTGTCATGGTGCATCGAAGTAAGGTATATTAAACGGGATGTACCCGCGAGTAGGCAGATGAATGTGTATAGATGAGTTTCCCCCGTGGCCGTTGTCGTCAAACTCATCAGCTGCTTGTTGAAGTTGACTTGTGCCTATCGTGCGGAAATTTCCGCATGCCAGACATTTTTTTTGGGTGTCGCGATGGATTCTGGATAAATAGGAGTGACGTCTACTACAGCGTTCAGATCATAGTTGAACCGGAGTAGCGCGGGGTCTACGAGGCAGCTGGAACTCCTCGTCTGTAGATACTCATTAGTGCAATCCATACGATGACATGCAGCAAGGAACTGCTCGCTGATCATGAGGTTATACTCCTGAACTGCTACCAATTTACGGGCTACTTGAAAAATTCATGCACTCACTTTTGCCTCGATTAGATCTGAACTAGTGGATTAATTAATATAAGAGAGAACGGGTATCAATCTGTAATCAGTATCAAAATACCTTAATATGGATCCTGGACATAGGGTGTGGTTAGACAATTAATAAGCTCCACTCGGGGAACACTGGCGTCTTGATCAGGGGAGTGTCAGAGCAGAATTTACCAAATTTATCGTTGGAAATGTAACTAGAGGAGAACCCGTATGGGATCGTATTAGCCTGCAGTTAGGGGAGCCCTGTTATCTATCTAAAAAAAAAAGCCAGTGCAGGAACGAGAAAAGGAAATACCCAAAACCTCACGACAGTCTTCGCAGGGAGCTGACACGTAGAAGTGCATGCATGGCTCTGTATTTTTTTGTGAGCGCTCAAACCTCGCACGGATGAAGCTAAAGATACTCAGCAAGCCATTCGTGCGAAATGGTATGAGATATTGAAATTCATTAAAACCACCAGATATACAGGTGTCTGCACAAGTTGCGCAATCAAAATGGTAAACTTGCTAATTGCATACACCCAGGGTGTAACTCACTAAGACCAACCAACTTTTAAAAGGGTTCAATGAATGTAATATGCCGCGCTATCTGTACCCCGCCAGCTCCTTATTTTCTCCAAATTTCCAGAACAAAAATTAGATGAACAGACTCCGCAGTCGATCTCGAGTGCCGATCCCACTGGCTTACTTCACTTACTTACCTCAAAATCATTATCTGCGACCACGAAAATCTTCGAGCAAAGAGTTTCAATCGAATCAGATGAATTTTTCAAAAAAACGCCGGCCATATTGACTCCACCATTTTGAATTTTTATCACCGACAAAATTTTGAAACGGAATATTTTCCTTAAAATTAGAAACAAATATTTTCTGAGGCGTAACGTTTTCTGTACGAGCGGAAAAAGCGCCGTTAACTAAGCAGTCATGGCGGCTAATTGTACAAAACTTTTTAGTACAGAAATGGATTACAGGATTTTTTCTTACCACTTTCATTCATTTTAAATTTTATTTTCCAAAAGTGTATACTTTTACTGTATAGCGTGTGGCATATGTTAAGTTCACATGCCGAAAGGAATATTTATTGCACTTCAACAACAATACACAATGCACTTTGTTATTTGTTACACTACCAACTTTTGGAACAAATATATATTTTCTTGTTCTCCATTTAATAATTTTCATACGTTTATATTATTCTCATTGCACTAGTTGTGGCACTTTTCCACAATGCGCATTTTAATTTATTCACCCACATACATTTGAGTATTTACGTATATTAGTTAAAGTATATCGAGTCCATTGTGAAACAACTACATAATTCCTGTGAAACCTATTTCAATTGGTCTTTCTATTCAATGGCCTTTTGCATTGTTTGTGGTGTTTAACACTTCGAAATACATAAATAAGAAAATTACTTATGTGTGTAAGGAAAATATACAGTTATTAATTAATTTTAGCGAAAATAAACAGATATTACAATGAATTAGCTCATATGCGTAATATATTCTATGAACATACATACTTTACATATCTGTATAAAATGTGTGTTTAGAGAATAACTTAACTAATGTGTTGGTTTAATAAATTAAGCTAACTAATTATATTCTACATTTATTTTAAGTTCAAAATTAGCAGAGAATGCTAGTATTTACGTTTCAAGCGGTTTTTGTAACTTTTATATCAAATAAAGTGCTAAACTTTCTCACCTACAGTTCTAAACGGGTAATTTTATTTAGTGAAGCTTTAAAGAAATTTTTTAAAATAGTTTAACAAAGAAACTTTTTGAATATAAATTTCCCTAAACAACACAAGTTTACACAAAAAAATAATTAACTAAAAAAATATGTTTAAGCTAAATTTGGGTCGCTGCAAAACCCCTGCTTTCGAGGTCCTTTTGCATTTATTGCCAAAAATCTCCAGAATAGCGAGCCTCTTCACGCTGATGTAAATTTTTTGGGGAAATCGGAACAGTACTTTTTAAGTACTGGCATCTTAATGTGCGAAATAAGGATATTGTTCAGCTTTTTCAAAAATTGTTAATATTTTTTTACTTTTTTTAGAGGATAAATTTTGTAAGAAAAATACCGAAAAATTTTTTCTTGAAAGACAACTTTTATATAAAAATGTGAAGAATAAGAGCATTTAAATTAAACAGAAAATGTGAAAGTTATTACAAATTAAATAAAAGCGACCAACGTAAATGTTTGCTACATTCAATATTTCAGTTGAAAATCTTCCAAAAACTTTTACTTTCACGGTGCAACATACTGAATGTGCATTTGATGTAATATCACATTTTATGAGGATTCTGGTCCGTTGGTTTTAAGATAAGGGATGCTGAAGTTTTTGGATAGTATTGTTCAACATAGGTAGACTTTTCCTCAATGTTTTCCAACACTGTTTTACGAATCGCAATTCTAAAACCGTAGCTGAGTTTAGCATCAAATTATGCAAATTTGGATATCCTAAACGTTTACATTCGTATAGATGATATTCCTACTGCTAGAGCTATTATTATGCCTACTGTACTATATAAATTCAAAATGAAATGGTTTTGAACAAGGAAAAAAAGATTAATGATTATTTATTATCGAAAAAATTAAAAATTAAAAAAATTTCCATCAAATGCGATCGGGAAAATAAAAATACAACAATAACGAGTTTTTTGGATCGAACAAATATAAATGAACAACTTTCGATCAAATTTGATCGAAAAAATAAAAAATCTCGAAATAACGATTACATCATGATTAGTTTTATAAGAATTATAACATTTACGATTCCCGTTCTGAACTCGTCCCTAAATAGTAACGAGGGTCAAATCTTAATCAATGATTTCGAAATAAATTCGTATTTTAAGACAACATTTTTCTCACCTATATTTGTTCCATAATATAAGACTTAATGTAAGAGTTACAGTATTATTTTCAAACTACTTGTAATTTCTGTTCTGGATCTCTGCAATTAAAAAACCAAACCCCCTGCCGATATTATAGAAATCGATGTTCGTTTAACTAAATCTTAGTGGCGTCCGTCGTAGTGGAATGAGCAGCTATGATGGGTTTAACCGGCAGCGCCCCAGTACAAATCTTAGTCAAGCGGGTTTGAAGCATCAAATTGGAAAAAAAGAATCTTTCTTTAAATAGCGGTAAGCAATGGCATCTGGAAATCTGTAAGTTTCTCTAAATTTCTGATGTTAATTTTTGAGCCAGCGTTAAGATCGAAATTTTATCGGTGTTTAAAAACGTTTATGTTTCTCAAACACTTTTGTCATGGGAGTGAACCTTTAAATTATGGCTATAATCAATCTCAGCGATCTGATAGTCACATATTTTATGTTCCACCTCGACTCCGTTTAAAATAGAGGCATGGCACGTATTCAGAGTAGAGATTTGATTTGACGTCAGCCGACTCCCACAAGGCCAACGCACCATAAATAGATTAGAATGGACCTTAAAACCGTTGTATATATTCAATGTATAATGTGCGGCACAGACCGCAGTCTTTCCCAATTTTAGTGAGATGGTGACAGGAATGATAAGAAATAATTACCACAAATATTCATGTAAATTTTCAAAATATCACGTGCAGGCATTTTTGCCGTAAAAAAAACTTTGTTTACCAGAACGCTGCTCTCACGCTATGCTTCAAATTTTTGAGGATATTCGCCCGGGTTTTGATATTATTGACCATAACATATTTCTGAAAAAGTGGAGTAATCACTATAAGTTTGGGAATTTTTTTACAATTAATAAGACGCTAGCTGCTTATCAAATCGAGCACAACAAGTTAAATGCAGAGGTAGCTACTCAATTCTAAAACCTGATATAAGGTGTGCCGCAGAGCTCTATTTTCGGTTCCATTCTATTTTGTAGATTTAATGATGATATTGTTCAATGTTGCCCAAACTCATCGATGCATGTCTATGCTGATGACACGCAGATCTATTTACTTGTCAAGACCCATAGGTATTGTTAAAGAGGAAGGCGATTGCTATATCTCGTACAAAATATGGCCTTGCCTCTATGTTCTTGCTTAATTACATAAATGTTAAATTTAATGAGAAAGCAACTAACCTAGGTTTCAGAATCAATAGGAATTAGGAAACTGTTTTGCAATGCCTACTTATTGCCACAACAAACTAAATTAAAACTTATTAAATCCCTCATTGTTCCGCATATGTCATATGCAGAGTAAAGTATATTGTAGTCTTGATAATAATTCCAAATACAAGTTGCAAATTGTTTTAAATTACGCAGGCCGTTTCGTGTTTGAGAAAAGAAAATAAAAACTGAAGTTTCTAACACCATTCTCATTATCGTTCCTTCTTTCTCTCTTTCGCACTCGTAATAGTTTTGATCTATAAATATAATAGTTTCAATTTTAAGTTGAATTTATATATATATATACCAATTTTGTTATTTGAAATTACAAGAAGATGTACTACAACAAGACTTCGTCTTATCATGTACGAAAACAAAAGAAATAAATTGAATTGAATTGGATTAGTGCCCGGAGTATTAAAACTTTGTTTTCATAAAGGACATCCGTCCGTACGTGCATCGCATAACTCGAGTAAATATTGGAAACCTCAACACAAGATAGTTTTGTATTGAAAATAAAAATGTATAATAACCACACCCACATAACGGTGTTTTGCGAAAATCCAAAATCATCGGCAACCATGAAAGATAATTTTGCCAAATTTGATGTGCAGGATTAGGTTGGAAAAAGAAATGGGCGGATAGGTTTTTTTGATAAAAGGCATGGTGCCGCCCTCTTTAATGAAAAACTCCAAAAGTACTTGACCAATTTCTACTAAATTTCGTACACACTCAAGAACCCGCAAATCGGGATATCTCCGAAACTATTTTAACAAAGTCTAACAAATTTAGGTTCGAACTTAGACTCTCCTTTACTTGTTTATGATCTAAACAAATATAACTTCACTTATCGAGACCACTCTGTTGGAGTTTGTTCTATCACAGTAAACTACAATGAACTGTAATTTTTTAACATAAAAAATATAAAAACTTGTATTTATTACAAAAAAAATCAAAACTTGTTTCTAAAATAAAGATTATGCTAAAAGTTTAGACGTAATTTTGATAATTATATCGGGCAACCGATACTTAATTTTACTTTAAAACTTCGATGCTAAATGATCAAAATTTTTTACAAATATTACCCTATAGACAACAAAATTTACTATAACTTCATTGATATATAGCTATATGGGAGGAAATTTCTTTATATTTGCTTAACTAAATCCCGCAAAGCCATTATATAAAAATTTAAATCGCTTCGAACATTTAAAAACTACCTGAACTTCGAAGCCAAATTTTTCATATTTGCATATCGCTTCTAAGAAAGAATAGCCACATGGGGTTAATCGTTTTCAATCTCCTTTAATATGTAACGCCTCAGTGCTTGAATCTTTTACATACATACATATCATAGTTCCCTCAAAAATTTACATAACACATCCATAAAATGCCTTGTGTATTTTGTGCATATTTGCATATTCGTGTAGCTGACTTTCTAACTGAGCGCGTAACCAAGACAACCAAAACCACATTCGGAATGAAGGTGCAACACGACACTGGAATGAAACTGCCTGACAAAAACAAAAAAAAGAAAGAAAAACAAAAAAAAAACATAACAAAAACAATGAAATGGCAAGTTTTGCTTCACTAAAGAGAAAAACTAGAGCCAAGGAAAAGCCGAAAGAAATTTTTCCATAAAATCACGCTGCTAAAATTTCAAATACGTACGTAGAATACCAAACAAAAAACAAAAATTACAGAGATACATATGTGGGTGTTCACAATGTTAGACAGTTAAAGAAAAAGCACACAAAAATTGTAATCGCAAGCAATCAAGGGAACCAAGCGCGAGACCAAGGAAGAGACACGTACATATGTAGTATGAGTTGCGGACGGTGAACAGGAAATTTGAGGTTAGTTTCGAAAACAACTGCAATGTCCTAACAGTGGAAAATACGCGACGCGAATGTCAGTTCAGCGTGACAGTAAGTGGGGCGAAATATGATAATATAAGGTATTCACTGTTTGTGTGTGTGTGTGTGTGTGTGTGTGTGTGTAGGGAATTTGGTGTATCTACGAAGTACAAACAAAAATATAAATGTAAATAAAAAATGGTAGTAGTATATGCGCGCGATTATGTGATAACGCGACAAGAACTGCGCTCAAAAGCAATTGAATGGAAAATGTAACGGAAATAAGTTCATAAATTATGCGAATTTTTACTGAGTAAATTAGGAACTTCATATTGCATAACGAATGGTGATGCGGTGCCCTGAAGGAAAATCAGCTGGTAGCGATGTGATTAGTTTCTTTTGAATTTAGAGCTATGACTAAATCACATTAATTATATTTCCTCTACGAACGGCCAATAAACAGCGTTGCCTTTCTGCTTTAATTCAAGCTATAAGTGCTACCTTTAAAACTCCAAAATTGTTGCATTTTTACAAATTCACCACATTTTTTTGCATATCCAAAAAACCAAGAAAGTAAAAAAACTGTTGATTTTTGGCGATTTCTTTTGCTGACTGTGTTGCGCAATTTTTTTCAATATAGCGTATGTACCAAATTTATTTTCACACTACACCTTTTCCAACTTTTTTTTTAAGAAAGGGTAAAATAAACTGGGAAAACGTTAATTGAAAATAAGAATAGTCAATTATAATTCAGAAAACCGCAATTGAAAATAAGAATAGCCAATTGTAAATAAGATTAGTCATTTTACAATGCGAAAGTGTCAAAAATAAATATGAGAGTAATCAATTTTAAATAAGAAACGGGCAAATTAAAATGCCAAAATGTCAACTGAAAATGAGAAAGCGTCAAATGAAAATTCGAAATAGTCAGCGACTTCAGTAAAGCTCGTGGATAAAATAGGAACAGATATTATCGTTCGCATTCTTATTTTCATTTTACGCTTTCTGATTTCGAATTGACTATTCTTATTTTAACTTGACACGTTCTGATTTATAACTGGCTGTTCTCATTTTTAATTGACACGTTTGCATTTGCAATTGGAAATGGGGTTAAGTGTGTCGCTACTCATTAAAAAAAAACAAGTCAACAAAAAATAAATAAAACTCGGCATACACATTGATGATCTTAAACAAGAATGACTCTAAACTATTGGTTTTTCATTATTTATTTTAATACAAATACAACCTATTTATGTTATGCCCAAGGTTACTTCTAGTCACCAGGTAAAGGCTTATGAAAATTCGTTCAATAATTTTAGAGATTATTGAGTTCAAAAACAGGCACACAGGCAGACAAAAATTTTAAAAATGTTCAAATTGTATTCTATATCATTCTCTATAGAATAAATGACTTTCGGCATTCGTTAAAAAAAAATTCACGACTTTTCTACAGTTTTGTTTTAGTATAGAAGATGGTAGAAAATTCATTTCATTATCAGCAAAAAAGAGATCAAAAATCATTTAGTTTTGTACAATACAAAGTTTGAAGTTTTAATTTTATGTTCTACCTTATATAATATGCTCAATTTTTATAAAAATAATTACAAAAAATACTTCAGATGGCAAAAGATGTTAATATTGCAAAAAACAATGTTGTAAAAAATTATATTGTTTTTTTAAATAAGCTCTCTAGAATTTTAGACCTTATCTTCATTGGCGATGTTTTGAATTTCACACTACATGAGTGCCTTGCCCTTTATCGACTCCAGGCCTACATCTTATTCCGTTATTTCTTCAGTTAGAGTTCTATAATTATATGGCTATTTTTCCGGATATTAGCTACACTAGTTTCTATAGAAAATTCAACTTTAATAATGTAAATGATGCGGTTTCATCTATAGACCGGAACATGTTATATACAGGGGTCGAAATTTCTGACTGTTTTGCTACTTTGAAGTATAATATTAATGAAATCTGTATACGAAATATTCCTGTAACTCGAAAAAGAAATAATAAGATTTCTTGGTATACCAATGAACTTAAGAAGTTGAAGCAGTTGAAAAACAAATTTGAAAAAAAATTCCAACTTTCAGCTGCCTTGCATCTCAAGGATAAATATTTACAATACTCCATGGCAAATCTCCCCATGCTTGCTTGGAAGATCACTCTAATAATTACTCCCGTTTTCAAAAGTGGCAATAAAAACAGAATAACCAACTATAGACCATTATCTAAATTCTCAACAATGTCAAAATTATTCGAATTTATTTTCAAACAGAAAGAATAATTCGCAGTCAGCCGTTAAATATCTGTTAACCAGCATGGATTTATATCTGAGAGATCAACTGTAACTAACCTTGCTGTTTTTTCTGCGTTCTGTGAACAAAACTAAACCCGCGGATTTGCTGTATTTGACCTCTACTTTCGCGCAAAGGCCTCAAATCATAAAGCACGTTGATACTTCGAGGGAAGATCCTTAGTCTCTATATATCCTGGAGGTAGAGATATAAAATTTATATTGGTGATAGTGCGTGAAACAATCACACAATATATATTTTTTTAGAAGATTTGACTGAAAGTCGTTAAGGATATTGCAAGATAAAAATTTTAAAGTACATTTTTGAGGAGTTTTATTACAGGGTAACTATAAAGAAATGTGCTTAGAATTGCCATACATTGTAAAACTTTAAATTTGCCGGTTTTTTTTTTTTTTTTTTTTTTCAAACCAACATCCTTGTTGGAACTTGGAGCTTTATTTTCGCGCGCAAATCGATTTCCTCATATGTGATTTCAGTTATCTTACAGTGTTATAATTGCAAGTTCTAAATATTTAATTTTTTCCTCAAAAAAACTTCTCACAAAAATCACTTGTCGTTCGGAATCGACATCAAATTGTAGACCCCTTAATTAATATATTATTATATTATCTGATACATAAATTTTTTTAGTATTATAACAAGTCCACACGGCAACGAAACCTAGTTGTTTATCTCTGCCAAAACTGTCTAACTTTATTTCGAAACAATCACAATAGTGTCGAAAACTAAAAATTTTCTTTGTGTTTTCATAAGTGACTGCGTGTTCGATAACTTTTTGACAAAAAAAAAATGGACGATTTGACTTCACTAGTTTAGAGAAAGAAATAAGACTAATAATAAGAAAAAATTGGGGTGAAGAAAAACAGAAATATTTATAATAATAACTAACGGAAGTGTTCTAGCTAAAGAAGAATTATGGCAACCAAACAACCAAAGAAACTTTTGAGTTATGACTTTTTCATATATAGTGTGATATATATTCGTGTGATTTGATGCATATCGTTAAGGTTTTTATCGCTTAACTGTTACCTGCAAAAGTGGCAAAAGTGCGCGCCAAATATTTGCATTGTCAATTTGCCTACGAATTTTATTAATGATAGAAAAAGTTTGATGGAAACTTCCTATATTTAGCTTGGTCTACCTTTCCATCTGAGTTATGACTTCAAATTTACATAAATCTATTTTACACTCTCTACATTTGAATTAAATTAAATAGGTAGCACAGCTATTGAAGTTAACTACCGCACCACAAAACTGAAGAGGATTCTGACACTTTATGAAGAATTCCAAAAAATATTAGAGGTTCTTCAATTTATTGTATTCGATGTATTTCCTAATGCTTTGATTTGCCAAAAAAGATTAAACGCGTTGGCTATCTTATCAATCGGAAACGAGATTGCTACTCAAATTTACTTATGGAATACCATCAAAAAATATGGACACCCCAAATTTGCAATTTCTTATAATTTATATTGAAATTTTTGATTAAAATAAAATTTATAAATTTCGATTATTTTTGCAATCCACTGATTACCCAATAGGGAAAAGAAACCGAGGTCATAAAAAGTATCAACAAAGGGCGTCTAATTCCATTTACGCCCCAGTATAGATAATTTTTTATTTTATTTGTTAAAGATTTTCAAACTGAATTACTTGTTAATTGTTTTTGGTATACTCTTAAAAGAGATAATTTTCTATTCAAGAAAGTCAAAATTAGAACTCGCTCAGGATTGGCCATGTATTTTTTTGTGTAAACAAAATCACCCAGCAAATTTGGGAAAGAACAACAATATTTCAATTCATGGGATGCTATCACCTTATATGAATTTGCTCATGTATTTTGTGTGGCTAATTTTGCGAGTAAAATGTCAAAATCTGTATTCGCCCAGTATTGCTCATGCATTTTAGTTGGGGATTGAGAAAAAATAGCAAGCAACCAGTTGATTGGATATCATCACCTTACATGAATTCGCCTTGCAACAACACAGCGAATTATGAAAGAAGGACAAGCATTCAGCACATTGGATGCTATCACCATATGTGAATTCGCATTGTTTCTATTCATTAAATAAAATAACTTTGTACGTTAAACACAAGGCGAATTCATATATGGTGAAGTTGATTAAGCTGCTGATTGAATTCGCTTGGTGAGCGTAATGTCAAAATGATGTGTTTGTTGTAAATCGTGTTGTCATTGCAAATCATACTGGCATAGTTTTCTATACTTTTTGTCGTTACCAGGATACGTCTATATATTAAACTATATATTGGCGATCCTGCCAGGAGACTGATTTTATTTAAATGTCACTCAATTCCGAAGCTGTTTCTTCTGATAATTTCCCTACTCTGAAACGAAACATTTTCGCTCATATAAACAGGCGTATCCTTATTTAAATTCGAATTTTTCGACAACAGTTGCTGACGAAGATTCTGAAAATCGACATTAACCTCAATTGAGATAAAACTGACAACAAAAACTGAAGCATCGCTCGAAACAATTTCAAATGGAATTGCAATAAAATCATTTTCCATCATCGTTCCTATCATTTTCTCCCCCATTAAATTGGGAAGAACTAGAAAAATTTGTGGAACGAAAAATAAAGATCAACAGAAACGAATCAATGTAACTTAGATGCAAAGAAATTGGCAATGTTTAGAATTTTAATATCCAGTGATTCACAACTAATATTTCCACAATACTGAAGATACTACAACCGGTCTAATTGAAACAAAAATGGTTTGAACTTAAAGAATTGGTAAGCAATTGGAATTTAAAAGGATTAATAGAAAATGGCAACAACGTTCAAATAAAGAACAACTAAAAGCAACAGCTTATTTATTACTATATTTAGTACTATTTTAATATATATGTAAATATTCGTTAGTTGTATTAATATTATTGAAATTGTTGTTAAAATTTATGATACTTTGGTACACTCGTTTCTAAAGCCCAAAAAATGAAAACCCAACTCATACTTGAGATTTAATTATTACACAATACATACATTCTAACGATATTTGGATCAAACGTAATTAAACAAATTAAACAACCTCAGTTTTTGGAAGATTGTTCTGAAGCTTGGTTGTTTTTTTGTTGAAGGACATTTTGAAATAAACAATATTCTAGATGATAGTATTCGATTTCCATATATATTAGTTTTTCTTCAAACGGATATGATTTCAAAAATAGTTGATATGATAAATCTTTCTCCATTAAATAATAAATATGAGATGATAAATAAAGTTATGTGCGAAAGATTTTTACTAAAAGCGCGAATGCACTATTGTAATTTATGGTTCATTCTTAATTTATGGGCCAATTACAATGAAACTAAGTAATTTCGCATTGGAAAATCTGTCAATAAATTAAGATGAAATTAGGTATTTAATCATAAACATAAATTCATCAAAAATGAATTTAAAAAAAAAAACAGTGCAAATTTTATCGATAATAATCGAAAACTTTGTACTCCCCGTAACCAAACTGGATGATTTGAATTTTGAAATTTTAGCATTTCACTCAATTATATTTTAATTTTGTCTGCCTTTAGAAACTTTATTTCATGATCGTAAATTTAAAAAAATTTAAAAAAAGATATTATCACAATAAAATTTTAAAATATTCGAAATGTACACAATTTTCTTCTTTGATCAAAAAACTATAAATTAGAATAAATTAGGAACGACAAGTGTTGAGGCACTTAGTTTATGCGAAGTAATTTGGACGAAAATAAGTAATTTACGTTGTAATGTGTCCGGCGTTGGATTTGTATTCGAGCTTTAAGCGAAGAAAGCAGCCTTGAACAAATATTTTCAAGTGCTGAACTTGGCGATCTGTATAAACATATAAAATAGAGCTCTTGTTTAAAATCGACTATCCAGCTATTCGATTAGTTGACTAGTCGATTAGCAAGTTTTTTGATGGATTATAATCGAATAGCAAGTATTCAACAAACCGTACACTTTCGAATAGTGACAATTACTCACAATAAATTACAAATAAACTTCATTTTAATGGAAAAAGAGTTGTGTCAGTAAGCATAAACATTCACACACATGTAAACAAAATAAACAAGTATTTATTAAAACAAAACAACTACTTAGTCGTAAAATCGAAAATGAAGGATTAGTCGACTAGTTGTTTATGGTCGGTTTGTCGATTATGTGAAGTCGACTATTTTTTCACAACAACTAGTCGATAAGTCAATTAACAAGAGATCTAATATGAAATCTCTAATAGGTAATAAATTTTCGTTTTACCTTTTTGAGTGTAGCGTTGCATATATCCAGGAAACTAGCTATCTGTGCTCTTTACGACGCATCACCCGTTAAAATTTTCTATTATAATTTCCGTTTGAATTTTGAAAGATTAGGTTTTCTACTAAACAAGTATGCAAGTCATATTTCATTAAAAAAAAAAAATTTTTTAGTGTTCTAATTTTTGCGTAGTTTTCAAGTTTTTGTTGTGGTATTTATTTTCCTCTTTTATTTTATGCCAATTATTTGTTTGCACTATTTTCTGTTTACGTTTCTTTCGCCGCATTCACTGTCGATTTGGCTGTTGTTTTTTTTTTGCACCAATCTCGCTTATTTTGTTTAATACACATGCTCTTGTTTCAACATTAACATTAGCATTTCATTATTTATTTATTTTGTTTTACTGCCGTCAATATTGTTACTCGTATGCGCGTGTGTGCGTGTGTGTGTGTGTGTCTGTATATTTGCTCGACCGAGTATGTATGTGTGTAAATATGTAGGCGCTGACTACGACTAGCTGAGCGATTGCTACTCTGGTATTATTTTATATATTTATGTGCATATTTGTTGTTGCTCCACTTGCAGCTGATAACGCGTGCAGTGTGTGTGGCTGCTGCTGCTGCTGAATTTTCAATGAATTAAAAGCACTAACGCTTTGTACAATACATACATATATTATATTTTTTGTTTGTTGTTTGTTGATTTACCGCTTATTGTTTTTTTTTTTTTGTATCTTTTTTACCCCCTATTTTCTCCTCCCGCCAGTTGGTTGGCCAGCGAACAGTAGTAGATCTGACACTCACTCACTCAATTCACTCAAACACTTTGCCAGTTAGCTATTTATTTCGTTAGTTAGTCTGATAATCGTCATTCGGTCATTCGGTGCGTACTTAAGTCAGTTGTTTACACAAAAAATTTCTCACTAGCTATTTCGCTCACTTTGTTGTATGGTGTGCTGCAAGAACAACATTAGACAGCTGTAAGAAAAGAACACACAAAAAAAAAATATTCATCGCACAGCTTCTGCAAAATTTTCACGCTCACACGCGATATTCCAAATCAATCAAAAATATTTATAGATTTTGTCATTTATACGATTTAATTGAGGCACCACACCACCGTTTTACACATATTAAAAACTTTTGCAACTATTTAGAAGTGATAAATTGATTACATTTTGGTAAGATTGTATAATTTGATTATGCAAAAAGATTGCTCTGTGACACATTCACCGGCGGCCATTCCGTTTCCGCTGTTCAATTTCCGGTGCACAACATTTTCAGGCGACAGCTAGTTTTACACTAAACTCACTCACGGCCACATCGCATTCTGCATGTGTGCGTTTTAACCTTCTTTTTTAACGACTTTCTTACAAGTTTTTTCTCAACATTCACTCCGGAGCTCCCCAACGTTTCGTTAGAAATTGCTGTTATTATTTTGCGTGTGCCATGATGACGTTGTGAGAGTATAGACCTTACATACTACATCTCGCACTTAGATTATTCTCTTTAGGTTTAGTGCACTCACGGAGCCCAGTGGCCGCCTGGAGGGCTGGTCGACCGTTTTTTCGATATTGCCACATTTTTCAAGAATATGCAGCTAAATTATGCAATGATGATATGATTTGCGGTAATAACCACAGTTCACATTTACAAAATCGTCGGGAATAATAAGATGTAATATCAAGAGAACTTTCACCTACGGATGTAGCTGAGTAAACAAAATTCAAAGTATCAAATTTGTAATTTTTATTCTTTAATAAATATATCCACTTAGTATATAATAAATACAGATACACAACTATTATAAGACAAAGGAGTAAAAGTTAATCAATAATTATTAAAGTTCAAAGACTTATATAATAACAGTCTTTTTATAACAGTTATCAGCGAGATAAATATTTTTAGGTCTTCAAAGACTTTTGTTTTTGAGACTTTTGTTATAAAATTTTTCTCGTAATACTTATCATCGAGATCAATTTTTTTAATTCTTCAAAGACTTTTATTGTGAGATTTATGTAATAAAAGTCTTCTCATAATAATTATGAGTAAGAAAAATTGGTTTAAGTCTTGTAGGACAGGACGTTCTTAGAACCATTTCGGGCTTAGATCAACACTGATTCGGGGCAACTTCGAAATAATTTCGAGATCAGTTTATTATCGCATCTGTACTCGTTTGGTACTATTTTGGGTGCCAAAATATTTCCGTATTTTAAGACTTAAAAAAAGTTGTCTTACTCACAATTATTACGCAAAGACTTTTAAAATATAGGTCTCAAAATAATAGGTATTGTTGATTTACAAAATTGTCCTAAATCATAATTATTAAGAAAAGCCATTTATAATACAAGTATCAAAATTATAATTATTGAGAACTGAAAAAATTTGTCTGGCTCATAATTTTTACTAAACGGCTTGTATAATTCTTATCAAAATTAGGATGACTTCTTTAAAAAAAACATTGGTTAACTTTGCCAGTTGATTTTAAAATGTCGTGCAAAGTTATTTTTTTTTTTGCTTAACAGGTAGCTATAAGAAATTATTTTAAACTTGTCTTCTTTTTTGAAATGTAAGAATTTCGTTTTCTTTTTTATTTTTGTTTTTGTATTTGACGTAAGTTACAACAACGACCAGAAAAATTTCTCCGTTCATACTTAAATACCTCCAGCATAAAAATAAGCCAAATAAATTATGAAATTCGGAATTTGTTGCCCCAAATCAAATAATTTAATATTTAATCTTTAATCTAAAAATTCAACAAAAAAAAGCTAATAACATCTGGCAGCTTTTATATCTGTATTCTCACCCACAAATACATGCATACATAACTACATGTTTGAGTTTTCCGTTTCTCACTTGGTTCGTGCGCACAATTTTCACCCCTTAGCTCTCAGCCGACTCCGTACACAGAGAGACTTAATTTACATCCATACGCAAATACATTTGTAATTATATTTCCAAACAATGATAAAGGTTCTCATCCAATCAGCTGTTTCAATAATTCGTTTACTACAGTGGTTAAATTTACAGAAAAGGTATGTTCAAAAAAATTATGCGTACATTTTTGAAAAAAAGTTTAGCTAAATTTAACAGATTTATAAAAAATTATTCACTTAGGAGACTCACAATATGTCACAATCAGGCGTAAAGCTATAAAATTCCAAATCTCAAAGTTACACAGTTTTAATTAATTTTTCTCGCTCAAACTGAAAAGCTTTAAATTTTGTTTTTTAGGTTATTTTTTGCAATACAATAATAACAAGAGAAGACCTCTTAAAGTACTATAAAATGTTATTATTAATATTACGTTACGTTATTATAAAATATGGATATACTCGCGCTTTGACCTAAAAATATCTTTTAAGCTGTCCCTTAAAAAATAGTCAGAACCTTTCAAACATTTAAACTCTTTGAATAGTTAGTGTCGTATTAAAAATGCAGATTCAATGAAATTTATTAAATAAATCACACACTGCAATTGAAGCGTGAATTGATACTAGTTTTACGACCTCAAACTGTTCTATTGCATTCAGCCTAAAAGTATGCAAAAATCTACAGCTATTTTGATATTTTTGAAATGCTTTATTTATGTACGTGGATAAAAAATTGTTGGATCCAAATGCAGATTGTGTTTCATATTAGCATAAATAAATAAATATTAATTTCATTCAAATACGTCACTACGCTTTAAATTATACACATGTATAACTATGTAAGTAAAATAAAAGTTTCCAAATATTTTACAAAAAAAGTCCACTATCTCCCAGGAGTAAGTAGAACTGATATAATATAGTTCTATAGAAATTAACAAAAATAAACAGTGACGCAGTTATATACAAACAAATACTCTCTCTTATGGTCCCACTTTAACTCTCTCAGAACACAGTAACAGTATCTTAGTATACTTAGCTCTAGTCTCAAAATTCTTGTTTCATACGCAGCGCGTGTATTACTTTTAATTAACAGCACGTAGATAACTTTTGATAACTACTACAACCAACTTCGTAAACAAATCCAACAACAAAAGCATCAAATAGTTGAACAACAACAAAATGTTAATTACGTACGAACATGGGGTGCGCTCTCACAGTTATATTTTTACATACAACCTGACATAATCACCATGCTCTAAAAAATAAATCTAGTCAAGGAATAGTTTAGTTCATTAACTGGAGTAGTTACACCACTTCGATAGTGATTGCTGTTCAGTTCCATCTTTCTTATGATTGATTTTCATTAGATCAGATATTTGAAGATAATTTTGCACTGACGTCAAATCGAAATATGTCAAAATTTTGACTATTTTCTTTCAACTGACGTCAAAATTGATATAATTTAGTAATTGGAAAGGATTCGTTCAAAACAAGACTCGAATGTATCGATCGATTCCTTATGTATGTAATATTTGCTAAAATTGCTATTCAAATCGGGTCTTATCTTTATTTAGAAGTTTTTTTATTTAAAAACATTGCTTAATAATTTGTGATTTTTATTTTTTTGATCTTCTTTTATTGATATTTTTCTTTCATCAAAAGTAATCGTTATTCTGCAATTTGGATTTTCCGATCATATTTGATCGATATTTAGTGATTTTTATTTTTTAAATCATAAAACATTAGTCGTATTATTGGTGTTGTTGCTATTATTGTCATCGCCAGGATATTTGTTTGCGTTTCTTATGGTCGAAAAATTTTGAATCCAAGAATAGCGATTGTTTTTAATCGAAAAAAATTTAGAATAATGATTATGTTTGTTGATAAAATTTGTTCAAAAATTAAGAAATAACGATCAAACTTGATCGAAAAAATGAAAATCGATCAAATTGACCGAAAGTTTTAAATTTAAAAGCAACGATTATCTTTGATCGGAAAAATAAAAATCTCAAAATTTTGATAGAAAACTTTAAATTTAAAAACGATGATTATCTTTGATCGGAAAATAAAAATCGCTAAATAACGATTAAATCCCGATTTTTTTTATAAAAATTATAACCGTTAAGGAAGTGGTTGTGATCAGGATTTCTTAGCGCCCACCTCCCATTCAAACCAGTATGTTAAAAATGTCAGCAATCCAAGGGCACGTAATGGCAGATGGGACTACTTTTATTTGTTTATAAATAGAAAGAATATAGAGGCATTAATAATAGGGTTGGCTTAAAGCGTAATGGAACTTATTTTAAAATTCGATTTACTTCATACTAGTATTTATATCTTTTTTAACACTTATAGAATGGGGAAATCGAATGAGTGCTAGTTTTAGTTTTATTTTAGGTCTTGACTGTAAAAAATTTAAATATAATTATAGAATATTCAGATTATTTTGCTAACATGCAGGTCATATGTTCATAGGTATTAAGAAAAATTTACCACATGTTTGGAATTCGTATTTATATGACTATTAAAAATTGCCAAATAAAAAAAAAACAATAATTAATAAACAAATTTTTTCCATGTACCACAGAGCGTCGTTGCCAAAAACGGGATCAAGTTGCGCTGAAAATTTAAGTTAGATTTTCGAAATAGTTAATCGCTGGCAGTTTCTCAACTGTATGATGCTGATGTACAGACCGACAATTCGTAGAATATCGGTCATGTTAAAGCTATCATTGACTTATTTGAAAAAAAAAAAGAAGGTAAATAATTAAGCAGCTAAGCAAACTGGTAATAAGCTAATTTAGAACTAGTTAGTCTTACTGCAGGGCAAGTGCAACTCTGCACCTTTTACACGCCGTTAAGCGGATATTTTCGTATGTACATATGTATGTGTGAATGTATGGATGTATGGATGTATGGATGTGTGCACATTTATAGCTGTGTCTGTGCGACGATTTGTTTACGAGCTCTATTATTGCTACTTATTTAAATGAGGGGGAAGGTCGTCGTCGGCGGCACGTACATATCTATGAGTTGTTAAATAGTCCATCGACATTTTATTTTAATTTTGAAAAGCACAGCGAAAAGTTCGAAAGCTCTTATAGGGTTGTTGTGTCCGATATTGACTAATTAAGAAATTGTACTAAAAGCTGCAGAACAAATTTGGCGAGAGATGTTCAAGTATTTTAATTGAAATGATTTACTTATTTTGAACTTACCGTTTGTTTATGTGATGCAAATACGTCTTATAAATAAACAAACAAAAAATATCATTAAAGAATAACTGAAGAGATGCACGTCTGAACGATTTTACGATCGAATTTCCTCCCTGATTTTGATACAAGAAAAGACTTTCGTACTATTAAATTTTGAGCCAAATGTTTTTGATATTTATTTTGGTCAAAAATAATCTTTATTTTTGGATTTTCATTTTTCCGATCATATTGCATCGATTTATTTTAAAATAATCAAAAATAATCGTTATCCTTAGATTATTACTGTTTCGTTCAAGTTTGATCGTTTTTTTTAAGTTATATGATTTCGATAAAAAAAAATCGTTATTCTTGAATTAAAATTTTGCCGATTATATTTGATCGGTATTCTTTGATACTCTTTCTCGATAATAAAACATATTATTGTCATGGCCGACAAATTTGTTTGCGTTTATTATGAAAAGAAAATTGAAATCAGAAATGAACGATCAAATATGATCGGAAAATTTTAATTCAAAAGTAACGGTTTTTTATCGAAAAAATAAAAATTCGATAATAATGGTCAAACTGTATTGAAAAAAACAAAAATCACAAAACAACGATTTTGAAATGATTTCAATGAAAAATCTTCTAAATAAGTCAAAATAATAACAGATTTGTATATAAGGATTAGACCGATATTCGAATTCTTGCCACAAAATCGGTGTTCGGTCGTTTACTACTTCAATGTGTGAAAAGTGTCCTTCACGTAAACTAATACGAGATGCGGCCATTTGAAAAAAATAACATTGAAATTTTTTGAATTATCGGGCAATGTTCCTTCCGCGCTTTAACCTTATGATAGATCCTTTTGTCTGCAAGCGTTTGTTAACTGCAAAAATTGCAAGGAGCTATTTTAACACAAGTTTTGCACAAGATCATTGTGATTCGTAAAGGTGATAGGAGAAGTCAGGCAGAAGTCATAATGTTCTTGAAATAATAAATTGTTTTAACTTTTCTTTTGCATAGTAACTATTTAATAATAAAAAGCATTCATTCTCATGTGTTAGAATTTTTTCTCGAACCCACAGCGATACTACAATATATACATATATATGTAACAAAATGATATGAGAATAATACTATATTTAAAATAGTACTTAACATATGTGTAGATGTTTTGAACGTTTCGTTTATGCTTCTCCCAGCCTACTCTCTGCTTTATCTCTTTTGTGCCGTTTCCGTTTCCTTTTCTGTCGTTTCTTCTCTCACCCTGGTTTGCTCCTCACCATCTTCGCACACAGTTAAATCTTCACGTTGCAATAGTGGCCTTGGAGTTACGGGTAGGAATGTATTACACACCGTAGTTATGGTCTCGCATGCATTCGGTGTATGGACAACAACAAAAACACAATTTTGTATTACATCACCAGGTGTGTTGTCCACATAATGGAAGCCAATATGAAATTCTTCAGTACCACCGGATGATATACGTTTGCCTCGAACGCTGAAAGGATACAAGATGCGAGAATAAGAAATTGTGAATAAAAAATTAAAAAAAAAAAAATTATATTAACTCTGTCTACATAATATTTGACACAATGAACCGTGTTTGTTTAATAAATGTCAACTGTATAAAAATATCGATATTGTGTGATGGAATGCTAGCATTGAGTACTTTAAGCTACAAGGCTAGAGAATAACGGAACACCGATTTTTAGGCCGAACCGAACCAAACATTTAACAAGGTCTAAAATAATGAATAATGAATGAATTTTAAACAATTCTAGATATTTATCATTGTTATTAAAAAAGGTGCATATGTACTTTAAAACCCTTTTATTTTTAATGCTCAAAATTTAATTATTTTATGTATTATATTAAAAAATACTCTATCAGCATTTCCACCTTCCTACTAATTTCGTATATCGGTATCAAGCTGACCTGCAACACTGAATAATTCCTCACTAGATATACTCGAAGCGCAGGAGATAAATATTTTGGATCAATTTTTTCCAACAGAAAATGTGGGCTTCAAAAGGTATTAAAAAATTCCACAATTTCTTGGCAGCAGATGAATTTTGACACTTCTCAATTCGATATGTAATAATAGTTTCTTTCTGTTAAAAAGAAGCTTATTCAAAGTAAAACTTATACAAATTTTAAGTTAAAATTGGCAAGTGTTCCAAAGGTCGGCTTTTGGTTTGGCTGAGGCCGAATCGAAAATGAAGAGAACCGAACTTTCCTGCCCGAATACGGCCGAGGCCAAAGCCGAAATGCGATCAAAATACAAAAAGGACTCATAACTAACAAACTGTTTCAGAAAGCCAAGCAGTTATCTTTAATTTGCGCCAGAGAATGCTCAGAAAAGAAAGTCTTTGAGGACAGACTTTTCTCTATAATAATGCACAATGTTTTTTATGGCAATTTCCTGGGGCACATGCCTTACCATTTTCACGTGTAATGAAACACAAATATTTGAACCAGAAACTCAGAATAGAAATTATTTGATGGTTGAGTTATAAAAAAAGTACTCGCAATGTGTTTCAGATTGAGATGGAATTTCTAAAATTTGATGGGCTGACTTTCAAATACGAACATTAGTTATACTCGTATGGAAGAAAGCAACTCCAGAAAGAATTTTTTTACTAGGCGGTTGAAATGTCGAAAATCGATTTGGCTAATGTTTTGAATTTGCATTGCGCCTAGCGGAGTCAAAATTCGTGAAACCCAAAGAGCAGATTTCGTCCTGTATTGTGGATCATTCCGCCATATTCTTAGTTTTACCATGGTATTCAAGCCCCGTTTCCTAGATATCATTTTTTGTGTCATTTGTGTCTTGTGTACCATTTGGGGATCGTATTTTTGCTTTGAGTAGGGCAGTATTTACGGCCGTTGTGGCATGTGGGTCTTCGGTGGGTCCCGGCTGGCCAGGGCAAGTAAGATCAAAAATTATAGAAATGTTTTTTCTAATAGTGGTCGCCCCTCGGGAGGCAACAGCAAACCTCGGAGAGTATTTCTGCCATGAAAAAAAGGTTCTCACAAAAAAATATTCGCCGTTCGGTGTTGGCGTAAAAATATGGTCCCTCAGTTTGTGTTACAACGTCAAGACGCACTCCACAAATTGTAAGTAAGTAAGGGCAATATTTGTCTTATAGGGCCAAGAATTTGGCCGTCCATCTCGAAGCTCGTTCTCAATGGAAGAATGTCCAGTCTAGAATTTTTGACTTATGAATGGCCTTAAGAAATGGTGGGTCCTTTTTATATCCAGCTTAGAATTGAAACCCTTCACGGAGCTTAGTGGATATCGAAAACTACAAGGAATAGCGTGACGATGTTTGTGTTGTGTTGATGGAGGAACTTCCACCGACATTTCGTCAGTAGTGATACGTTTCCTCGTCTCCATACCTATGAATTTTTTGTCAGCTTATAAGAAAACGTCTTAAGAATACTGCAAACTATGTACCAGTTCTGGGTTATTAAAAAAATATATAAAATAACAGCAATTTATCAAAAATTTGTTAGTACATACCATCCTGTGAATTTAATTACCTAAAATGCTATGTTCTTTTTAATTTTCTCTAGAGGTGAAAGTAGTCGCTTGAGGGAGTACTTTGGGCCTATTGCTGCAATGAAGTTGATCTACAAAAAGTCGGTTGATATTTTTTTACTTAATAATAATCATAATAATTTGGCCCTTTTTCGCTTGATGTTTGGCAGAATTTATCCTAAATTTTTTTTTACTAAAAATTGAGAGCACCGTCTCCGGACGGCAGATAATTTGATGAGAAATTTTTTCATGACAGAAATACCTTCGGAGGTTGACCATTGCCTGCCATTGAGGTTCGGCCACTAATGAAAAAGAGCTTATCTATAAATTTGGATAGTACCTGCCCCAGCTGGCAGTTGAACCCGTGTCACTTAGAGTGAAACACCCGCACGCTACACACCTGGGTACCGCGGGCGCCTTGTTGCTCACACAAAATTAAAGGGCTGCCCAAGTTTCGTCTGTGCCAGTAGGCATAATTGTATGGTTTAAAAATGCATTCCGAATGCCATGGATTGCGTCAGTCGATTAAATTTTGTATATTTACACTCGCTTGTTGTGTGTCACTCAAATGTACTTAGCGAATTTTTACTTACGCCAACGGCTCACCGGGAATTTTCATATCAACTTCTTCATATTTGCTCAACACATAATCCAAAATTTCCTTAGCATCTTCCTCGTCCAACTAGAGTAAAAAAAAAATTGAAATATGTTTCTAACAAATTGAAAAAGATTAACTCACGTTTGTTAGACAAGTTGGCGGCAGGGTCGACAAGCAGAGGCAATCCTATAAAATTTAATGAAAACCATTTTGAAACAAATAAATAATAAGACATTTCTTTTTTTTGTATACTCACTATATATGTGATACATAAATTTAGCAATAAAAAGAATCCACAAATGAATGGCAAAGAAATTTTGCACATTTTATAATTTTTGCTTTTCGAAGTTGTGTTGAGTACAACTAAAAAATTTCAACTGACTTTACACCCACTCAAAATTCTACAAACGTTTTTAATTCAATAGCATTGTGGAGAAAACCAGTTGAATTATTGGCTTTATTGTTTTGGTTGTTGTTGTTTATATTGTTGTTGCAGTGCTAATTTCATTCAATTCCAACTTTATTACACGCTACCAGTAATATTGTATGGAAATAAGAGAAAACCAGTTGTTTTGTTTTCTTTATTCAAATTATGTGAATTGTGAATTGGTGCAAATGCTTTCCGAAATACACTGGGGCTTATATTTATATACAGTTACGTACAAAAATATAGAAACACGAAACTTTGACCAGTTTTGGATATACCTCCACTTTTATGTGTGTTATTTTCTTACAAAAGTCTAGCTTATTATATGAGAAACAGCATATAAATCCCCATTTCAAATTTTGTAGAAAATAATAAAAAAATTTAAAATTTTTTACAACAGCAACAAACTTTTTATGCAGAATTTTCAGACAAATTCTAAGTGCTATTAAAATTATATTAATTTTTTTTTTTGCTGACTAAAAAATTATCGATCATACTTTTTATGGAAGAAATTGCGCGTCACCGTCAAAAAAAAACTATAAAGTTTGATATGTTAATTTACATATATGTATGTATAATAATGTGACAAACATAAATCAAACAAAAAAAGCCAAAACTGGTCGAAATGTCGTGCCCTTATTTTTTACGCGTAATAATAAGTACTTTGAAACCGTTTTAAGGAATGTGACAAATTTCCATACTTAATTTAAAAAAAAATGATTCGGAATTTTTAAATGAAAAAAATCTAAATATTAAATTTTCCGGAAATTTTCAACAATGTGTTTTGTATCTTTAAATATTTGAGTTTTTGAGTTTTGAAACAAAAAGTTAGCAATATTGATATTTAAAAGCGTTATTGAAAAAAATAAAAATAAAAAAAATATTCTTAGTTAGAATATAAAATTAAAAAAACTTAAGAATTTTTAAATTTAAAAAATTTAAAAGCAAATATTAAATACATATAAAATTGTTTTTTGACTCAACTTGTTTTATGTAGTAGAGTTGATTTCAAAAAATTGTACAATAAAATTTGCTCAACATTACAAATAACCAAAGTTTGTAACTTATAATAATACTTTTCGAAATATTCAATAAGGTTTGAAAAAACGTTGTTTCAAAACTCAAAAATTCATATCATGGGCAAGAAACAAAACCTTCTCAAAAATTTCAAGATCAGTTATAGGAATTTGGTTTATTCGTTTTTTTAACTTTCGAAATTTTTATTTTTCGACACATTCAAAAAAAAGTTAAAAATTCCGGGGAAATTTTATATTTTGCATAACTGAGAACAAAATTTTAATTATTTTTTTATAAAGATTTCTATACTCGCATGGTAAAAAAAATTGGGTGATTCACAAGGTGGCATAATGTGTCATAAATCATAAAGTCATAAAATTTTAGAATTCAAAAGTTATGTTTTTGGATTGCATTCAAAAAAATATTATATATTAATTTTATTACTTTATGACTTATGACACCTGGTGAATTACCCAAATGTACACCAAATGAAAACTGTTCAATTCCGAACATTGATCGATTTGACATGGATTGGCTCACAACCTGTTGGAAAGTGTTTAAAATTGTGTTATGTTTTAAATGTACTATTTAAATGTATTTTTATTATATGACTAGGGTATAAACTATCGGGCTCCAAATAAAGAACAGGTCAGATCAGCTTCGCATGTTGGAATATCTTAGCTAAGTATGCGTTTCCCACTTTCTTGTAACCGTAAAAATCGGCTATAGCGTACCTGAAATGCTTTTGTGATAATTAACGAAAAAATTCTAATCAGAAATCTTTCGTCACACGCAATCAGAACTCAAATTGAAATCTACAGTCAAACCTGTATAAAAGATCTAAATCATTTTTTTTAAATACTTACATATTTGCGGCCTAGCCTCGCCGCCGTCATCCTATTACACGCTGAGCCCGGGTTGAAATCTCTGCCGACTTTTGGCTAATAGCGGTCGCCACAAGTTATTGGAGAAGCTCACCTAGTTTATACGATACAATCAGTTCCAATAAACATCGAGCAATGCAAGTTTGCCTCAATAATTACAGAAATACAAGACCCATCACAAAATTTCTTGGAGAAATAAATATACGTGCTTTTCTTTTTCATTACATGACCGTACTTTTTAAATTTTTGTTTGCGAGCTGAATACTTGATTAAACAAAACTCATTTAAATAGAAATTTAAAATTTTGTGCAAATATTCATCAGAATTTCAAAGTTTGTAATCAGAATTAAGGTAAAGAAAAGGCTAAGTTTATGTGATACCGAACTTTAAATACCAGGCGCATGTATTTATTTAAGTTAAACAGCACTTTTTGAAAATTACCGTTACATGATACATTTAATATACATTTTTGATTTAAACGGGGCAGTCTCACAGCCATTTTTCAAAATTTTCTCAAATTTGGTCAGACTATTTCTTATTTTTTCAATGATTTCGCCCATTTTCAGTACCAACCCACCTTAGATCAAGGACAATATATGTACATATGTTTCACCGAATTTCATGACACATCACAATATTTACTATAGATCGACATGGCGTAATTAATTTCTAATTCATTATGAACATTTTGGTTAATATCTATTTTAGTTGTTGTTGAACAAAGTTAACATATCGTGGACATTATTGCCCTCGGGTATAAAAATTGTGTATGCAGGTTTATGCACGTTAAATTTTTGGTATGATAAAGTGGAAACAAATTACCGTTGATTTGCAATATCTTCCATACAATGCATGATCGAAATTTTTTTCCGGGCCAGAAAACTATATATCCCATTTTTTTAGTTTTTAACTAAAAAGTTTAAAACTTTAAATAATTTTTTTTTACTTTTTTTATTTGGATTTAAACAGTTTTTCTATACCAAAACAAGCTATATATTTCTAAGAAAGTAATTAAAATTAAACCAAGAAAAATAGGTAGTCAAAAGTGAACAAACCCTACCATAATTTTTCGATTTGTACATGTATGTTTATAATTGTTTATTTCTTTTAATTTTATTTTATTCACATGTATGGTTTTACAATACCTTGCAAACTAGATAACAAATCGTTGCATTACGGATAGTGTGTAAAAATATCTATAGTCTTAACTTCACTTAATAAGTTAGATTCCCCTAATAAACTTGAGATTGGCTTATTGGCTAATACATAAGTCAAGGGGTGACGTAGTGATTTCATCGAAATAATGAGTTTTATATGGGGCAATAGACAGGGACAATCGATGGCCTCACTTTGCACGTCATATTAGAAAGCCAATCCCAATATTATTATTCAGCTATGAAGAGTATGGGAACTAATCAGTTTACAGCGCTAAACAAAAGCTGAAATTGGCAAATCGGCAAAAGCATATTTCCTAACTCGTCTGGGAATGAACATTGTGTGACAGGTTCTATATTAAAAAAGTATATTCCAATCTCGATCTTACAAAAGCATTCAGAGAAGCTTTTTAGAGTATGGGTCCTTGAATTCAACACTTCTTCTTGTCCTGCCTACTCGATCCCTCTAGTCTTTTGGGTACATACATACTGTAGACATATTTATTATTGATTTTGTTAAGGTGTCGCAAACAACCTATATGAGAAACACTTAATACCCCTGTTTGTAAGTGCAATCGCAAAAAGAATTTTTTTATACTCTTGAATTCGCATGCACACAGGTTTCACTGTATTTATATACACATTTATGTATGTATATATTAATTTGCGTATGAAATCTATATTTCAATCACCTTTTTTCACACGCTGCGCGAATAAATCAAATTTTTAATGAGTTTAATTACAACTACAAACCTGTTTTACCAAGAAATGACTAACAAAAAATATATAGTATATCTATGTACCTATCACTCTCCATGTGTATGGTTTATAAATTGTAAATTAGCAAATAAGAACTATACGATTTTTAATAGATAAGGGGTATTCTCGATCCATAGTATTAGTACACAAATAGGCAAAAAAGCGAACGGCGAATGTTCGCCATCAAAAATAGAGCATACAAACCATTGTGAATGAATGCAAGTGAGAAGTCTTCTAAATTCATGATGGCGGCGGCTGATATTAAATGTCACAAATAGCCGATATTAACTGTCAAACATAGAAATTCGCTCAGGGAATGACACAAGAATGCTGTGAATGGCTACATCAGGTGATCTCAGCTGTGCCGAATTTTGACGTCTATGGGCCAAGATTTTTCACTTGTATTTATTCGCAATGATACTAACATATATGACAATGCGAATAACCAAAGTGTACAACAAATTTCGCCCGACGACCAATCGCTGCAATAGATTTATTTCTATCGCCGAAGGCCAGCGGCAACGGTGAATTCAAATCAGGGTGATTGCATGGCTTTATTATTCAATTTTTTCTTTTGTTTAAAAATAATAATTACATTAATATATGTAAAGTCTGGCTTAAAGTAAAACGTTTGTAGGGAGGTGTTTTTTGTTTTAGCTCATCTTTTTGATATTATTTGGAGTTTTTTTCATATCAATACCTTTTTTTAACATACGAACTAACTTTCCTTGTGGATAGAAGCGGCAGAAAAAGCTTTTTTTTTGTAATATTTCGTTCGCTGTCACTTCAATTATTTTTAAATAAAAATTATCCGGCGAACGTTGGTAATTGATGCCGCCATGTTCGACAAAATTCTCCGTTCACTGGTATTTCGCGATTGCTATTGAAGAGATACTTTTGAGTGACAAAAACATTTGGAGACGCTACAACGAAACCGAAAATGTGCACAACACTGTTCGACTGGGATGGCTTGAAATCAGCTGGATTGAATTCATTCCATATGTTGTTGTCAAAATCATTTCTGCCATTCAAAACACATTTTCTAACTTTCTTTATAATACTTTGTTGCAATTAAACACAGAAAGTGTGCGTACTACAGTATGTTCAAAGAAATTTCAATATAGTGTGTGTTATATACTTGCAGATAACCGTGAACATCGAAAACGCCAGATGGCGCATGACAAAGCTACAAGTAACCAGGCCTAGAAATATAAATGGCAACCCTCGTATGCACAGATGCATATCTTGCCGATGAAAGGTCTTGGTTAATATTAACAAGTCAGTATTTGAAAAGCTATAGGACAGGAACTGATTTTGAACGTGGATGAGGAACCAGATATAAATTCTGTTGCAAATTTTTAAATTGGGATTACTGGGTAAGTTTGTTTTTGAAAACATTATATATAAAATAATATCCATGACTGTTTGATATTCGCAAGTTGGAGTAGATATTAATTTTAAAAAATAGTAAGATGGAACTTTTATGTTCATCAAAATTGAAAATGATAGAAGGCAAAACACAAAGCACGCCTATATCGTGGGGAGAGCATTTATTCACTTTGCTAATGGTGACAGCTGCTTCGCATCCGCCTGAAGATGAAGATCCCGAACCCCAAATGGCTGATAACGGCATTAACATCACCCCAGCCGATTTCGATGAAGTTCGAATAGCAATAACGCGGCTACGGAACAACAAAGTCGCTGTAGTTGAGGGGTTACCAGCTGAGCTATTCAAGAGTGGTGATGAGGGGCTGGTAAAGTGCATGTACCAGCTTATTTGCAAAATACGGTTGGAGGAATGCACGCCCGCTTATTGGAATTTGAGTCTGCTCTATCCAATTCACAAGAAGGCTGATCGTGCAATATGCGCCAGCGCATAACAACAATTCATACAAGGTTCTATCGAGCGTATTGGGCAAATGACGCAAGCCAACCGTTGACTAACTGATTGGACCTTATTTTTGTGGCTTAAGACTGGTAAATCTACTATCGACCAGATATTCACTATACGCCAAACATTCGAAAGAGCCGTGAGAAGAGGATCTATCTGTTTGTCAACTTTAAATCTGTTTTTGAGAACACAAGAAGAAGTTTCCTATCTGCCGCAATATCTGAATTTGGTATCCCTGCTCCGTCAGAGCCGTTTTATACCAAACGAGGTATCAGACAAGGCGGCTCCCTATCGTGAGTCTTCTTTTACCTTATATTGGAAAAGATAATTCGAACTGTAAAATTAAACCGGTCAGCATTGGCTTTCACAACCGCGCCGTCAGTTCTGCCTTTTACAAGCTGGACAATAAAGGGAAGCGACTGTATCTAGAGACGAACGAAGACATTTTGGTTCAAACATCGCTGTTAACAGTGGACTTTGTTTTTCTTGTAACCGATAATAATGTCAGCCGAGGAATCCAACAGAGAATCTCCCTTGCAAACAAGTGCTAAATATCTACTTTCCGTTGGAAAGAAAAGACCATAGAGAGAGGGGCTCAGCTTCATTTGGGGTATATACTATATATACTATATAGCTGACACGACAAAGGAACGATTTGCGTACTTGCTGGAATCGCCATGCAATTATAGCGTCAGTTAAGAAGAAGAAAAAGAGTAGAGCTAAAAAAAAACAAAGTTTAGACCCGATAGTTGCACTAATTCGGAAAAGAACAGACGCAAACAACGATCATTTCTTGAAGTCGAACCAAACCAGTGAGTCCATGAAAACCACTTTTTAATAAATATGTACTACATATGTATATGCACATAGAGTTTATTGCTATATGCTTAATTTTATATATATTAACACTTGAAAAGAGTTATTGCTTAACAATTTTTAATACTTTATTTCTATTAATAATATTTTGTTTCACTTTATTTGATACTTTATATGATTCGCTCATTCGGAAGTAATAAGTTTATCAACTGCATTCTCCTTACCAATACATTTTGCTCCTTGATTCTCGTTCCGATCTTCTCTACTTTTAATGATTTCGTTCCGAAAGTCATTTACAATATGCGCCATTTCGAGCAACACCGAAACGAATAAGCATCCGCAAATTACCACGGCATTCGCAGGCATTTCGATTTGCGTATAAAATTGTAATAAACGGCTTTCTGTTCGACTGGACAAATGTACTAATTATTTTGTGCTGAATTCAAATCATTCTTCAGATATTTATATTTATTAGCTGTTGAATCGTTAAATACATACACACAGCTGCAATGTGATCAAATATTTATTTAATTTTTGAATTTTTTTTTCTATTTTTTTAATTTACTTGATGAAAGCCTAAAAAACATAAAGATTTTTTTCTACAGAAATTTAAAATTTAAATATGGTATACTCGTAAAAAGCATTTCCAATAGAAGTGCAAGTATTTGTAATTTATTTTATCTATTTGTACATACGTTTTGGCAGTGGCTAAATCGCAGTAGGCTTTTTCATAGCTATATGTACGTCTAATAAAAATACGGTGGGTTAGAAGTTAAAATGCAGAGAGCATACAGATGTACATATTACATATATCTGTGCCAACAAGAAAGAGCGTATTTTCGTTCGTCGAAAGAGGGCCTACTCAGCCCAAAGTAGCGCCTGCTGGCATCGAATTATCTGATGGATTTCGAGGCTAACGCGAACGAAGCTAACTGTTTATTTGATGACTCCAGACCTATTCACTTCGCCTCTCTATCCTGTTTGGAAAAAGCAGAAATAACGGCGCGGTTGTTGAGGCCAATGGTGTTGATGTCACCGCATACGCCAGTAGTTACACACTCTTATAAAAAATAGTGCCTGTCACCCTGTCTGAAACCTCGTTTGGTATCAAAAGGCTCGAAGAGCTCCTTCCTGATGCTGATGGAGCTGATGGTGTTGCCCAACGCCATTTTACATAGCCATTTTAGGTTTGTTGGGATACCAAATTCAGACATTGCGGCGAAAAGATAGCTTCTTCTCGTGCTATCGAAAACGGTTTTGATGTCGGCTAAAAGATGGCGAGAGCCCATTCTTCTTTCTCGGGTCTTTTCCAAGATTGTGTGGGTCGTGAATATTTGGCCGATAGTAAATTTACCGGGTCTAAAGCCACACTGATAACGTCCAATTAGTTCGTTGATGGTTGGTTTTAGTCTTTCGCACAATACACTCGATAGAACTTTGTATGAAATGTTAAAAAGCCTGCTCCTGCGGTAGTTCGCGCATTTTGCAGAATCACCCTTCTTGTGAATTGGCCAGAGCACTCTTAAATTTCATGCATGCACTTTACCAGCTCTTCGCCACCACTCTTGAATAGCTCAACTAGTAACCCATCAGTTCCAGCGGCTTTATTGTTCCGTTATTGCTATTCATCGAGGTCGGGTGACGATATGTTAATGCCGTCATCGGCGATTTGGGGTTCGGGGTCTTAATCTTTTCCCGCGACGCTTTCGCTGTTACCATTTGTCAAAGTGAAGAAATCAATTTGAATGTGCTTTGAGCAACAGTCTCTAGGTCGCCGTTCTTGTTCTTGCAGGAATTAACCCTGGTCTTAAAACCTTTCGTAAGGCGCCGCACCTTTTGAGTAAAATTTTCGGGCGTTTTTCCTGGGGCTAGCATCTCAAGCTCTTCACAATCACGTATTTCGACCTCTCTCTTCTTTCTGCGAACAATCCGCCTCTCTTCCTTTCTCACCTCGCGGTAGCGTTCCCAAACAGCTCGCGTTGCACCCGATCGCAGGGTCCCGTGGCTAGCATCGATATAAAAAGGGTGCCTAAGGTTCAACTATGTGACTGTCCTCCGGAGAAAGGAAAGAGTTGTGTTCATACTTAAAAAAGGAAGAACCACACTTTCTACTCGAAGGAATAATACAGACCCATTTGTTTAATTTAGAGAAGTTCCTGGACGCAAATATGTATAATAGACGCGAAACCCCCGGGTGAGTCTATAAAATGGAGGTCGACTGAGACGACACTTCTTTCATTTTTGCTAAATATTAAGCTCTGGAACGAAGGAATGGTTTAAGAGAGTTCTCAAACCATCACAGAGGGGTGCACTCTCGGTCTCAAGGTCACCAATTGGCTTTTGCCTCTCCGATGATTTTCATAATTTTTATGTTATAGTATCTATTTTTTTTTTTGTTTAGCCGTTTTTCAGATATTCATTTTTGGAAAAAAAGCTCTAATTCTTATCAAATGCCAATAACTTTGCGATAAATGAGCTGATTTGGACCAGTTTTTTTAATTCTTGTTATTCTTATTCTCTGAATTGTGTTGCTTGCTAATCCTTGATGGCTTTTCTCCACATACACTCTAACCGTTTGCTCCGTTTCCTCCCACTTTTGCTTTGTTTGGATCAGAGTGTGACATGACACATTAGTGAATGCGCAATGTGGATATGCAATCAGGTTTGGTTTAAACCGTTCGTGGAATTCTGCCACCGCTTGATCTCACAATAATAAAATTACATATAAAAAAAAGCTGCTGCATTGAAAGATGAAAAAATCGATACTACGTTGTAATAAAACAATATTTTCCATAAAATTTCATTTTGATAGTATTATTCATTATTTAATTTGCATCTGATATTCACCAGACTTAAGCACTGTGCTTTTTCACAATCTTTTCTTCGCCGGGGCAATCAAAAGTGACTTGTATACCATTACTTAACCAAGGTTGTGACCAGATTTCAACTTTGCAATTCTTCGCAGCCTTATTTCCATCAACAAGATCCACATTGTACTTGTAGAGAGTGCCAGAGACAACTTGGCGGGACGCTGAATGTATCTTCACGAGTCTAAGTGAGAGAAGACAAAGAAAAATTATTAATAAACTAATTAGCATAAGAGTTCTCACTTTTAAATATTCATTTGCGTAGATGTAAATAAACATGTATGTATGTATGTATGTATGTATGTTTGTATAAATATTTATATAGAGTGACTCAAACCATTGACCACATGTTGATTTATTTGTAATATTCCATATGTTTTTCATGATTTTTTTTTTTTGTACATTTCTTTTATAAAACTTTAGTTCGATATAAAACAAACAACATATGAATTAGAATTTTAAACTGGATATAAAATTTGTGAAAATGCTAGTAGTTTGTATCAAAATTTCAAACTTTTTATTTGATTTTTTAGCAAACTTTACGTTGTGCAAGTCTGTAAGGCTAAAATTTGCTATTGATTTTTGACAGTTTTTGAAATTTTTGTCAAGTATATATGGCAGAAAGCTTCCACGACTGCACAAAAAAAAATATTAAAAATCAACGGGAATTTACATGAAATCCAGCTGTTTATAGAAAAATGTGCGTCAGACTAAAATTTCTAAAAAACAATTCTCAAAAATCAACAATAACTTTCAGCCTTCTGAGACTCGCATATTATTTTGCTACAACTGAATGAGCTACAAAAATGCAAGCCCAAAAGTTTTTTAAAAATTCTAGTTCAAAATTTTTAAATGTTGATGAAAATTTGTTGACTTTTAATCAATTTTGTGGAAGGTTGCCCTTTTTGATTTATATGTTTTCTGTTATATGAGAAACCAAACGTTTACAAACAGCCTAAAAAAAAATTTAATATAAAATATAACATAAAAACTTGGCAATCATTACTAAAAAAAATAATCATCTGGTCAATTATTCGAAGCACAAATCATCGGCAGTACTGCAAAATGTTCTTTGACAGTTTTTAATTTTTCTATCAACATTGCCTTACATTCCACACCAATTATAATTAACGAGCAACTATATTTACATATAGAGCACTTTTTGATTAGTTTTCAGTTGATGTAGAGAAATTTTTGAAAATATTATTTTCAGAACGAATTGCAGTATCTACGACTAAACTAAAAAAAAAATCGCGCACTATTTTCATTTTTCCTATAGCAAACGTACTTGAGGTTGGGTCCATCTCCAGCAGCCAATTTGGTTAGCGAATTTTGAAGCGTATTTTCGGCGTCTTTCAATTCATCGCCACTAAGACTGCTAACGCCGCCAACTAATTGCTATAGAAATATAAATAAGAAAACATCACGAAACCATCCATAGTTTGTATCTGTTTCTATAAGCTTACGTCTTTTGCCTCAGCAATCATTACGGTAGCGATAAAACTGAACAATACAAATAACTTGGTACTAACCATTTTTTATTTTAAAGTTTATAGAATTGCAAACTATGAGTTTTCCGATGAGAATCAATAATTCAACTGCTTGTTATTTTAAGCAAAGCTTGTTTTTATACCACAATTACTTCCACTACTAATATTTGTGTGTAGTTAACTATAAATGTGTGTGAGCAAGTGGCTTTTTATATACATACATACTATATCTACTCGTACTCGTATGGATGTACAGTAGCCGCCCGTTTATGTGAACCCAAACCAAAATGAGGTTTAATTTGATATTTCACTTTAATCAAGCAATGTGATGCAAAAATTAAATTCATTTTCCAACACCCCTATACAAAGACTTGATTTTAATTTTGCGAAACCATGCTGAAAACGTATCGTAGAACAACAAAATTTTTCAAAATTAAATCATTGACATTTACCACTACTCATCTACACAACATCGACAACATGAATAAATCCCAAGGATTTTCAATATTTTAGCTCCGTTACTTATGCAAAACTTGCACTTGACTTGAGTTGCATAGAAACTTATATCTAAACTATGGCTCAGTTGTTCATACTTAACTTAACTTGACTTGAGAATTGTCACATAACAATTGTGTTTAATGGAATTTGTGTATAAGTGATTAGCCAACACGTAATCAAATATAACTTTACTTAGATCCTTGTTGAATTTTGATTCCTGAGTCAAGTGTAGGTGCCGCAAGAGAATCATGTTGTCACATAACGGAGCCAAAACTCCCACTTAACTTGACTTGCATAGAAATTTAGAAACGATTACTCTGACATGGAAAGTCAGAAATGATTTATATTGCCATATGTACTGCATTTAACAAAAAAATCAAGTTTGTATCGCATATTTGGAGGAATTTTATTCAAAAATATATTTATAGGGCCGCATGGCTCGCTCACGGCTCTCTTATCAATAACTCACGGCTCACCTAGACTATAGTTAAAAATCAAAATTCAACAGACTTCCAAATACGGTTATGTTCGATTCATGAGTGATAGAATACAAGATTGCGCAGATTGATGTGAAATTCAGGAGAAAAACATGGGTGTGACGTCACACCAGATTTACTGGGGGCGAAAACTGAGAAGAAACACACAGTTATACATTTTTGAAAGAACACACACTAATATTGTTAAACAAGTCGTAAAGAATACACACGATTGCGGGAATACAAACAAACATGGTTTTCGTAAACAAAATCTTTTGTGACGTAGAAATTCTGTCAAAATTTTCAAGGGAGGATTAGCGGTACCACAATCTGCACCACCTTCTGTATTCTTTCCACCATGTGTTCGATTAGGTATTTTCCAATCACTTATACTCAAGTCAAATTAAGCTAAGTATACAGTAACTGAGCCATTATCAGATGGTACAACATTGCCGGGATTAGAAAGTTTTCTATTTGTATTCAGTACTTTGATCAATCCCCAAATCTTCGAGAGGATTTCCTATGATTTATTCCTGTTACAGAATTACGAGCACCTGATAAACATCTTGCAGAAGCAATGAGATTTTCGGACAATACTTTAAAGAAATTTAAAGAAGGGCGACAAGATGCAGAACACGTGGAAGAAACAAACATTATACAGAAAACAAACTACCGCGATTCAGTAGACGCCAAATGAATCAACATCGCTGCTTTGCCACTGACCTTTATTAAGCTAGTTACCAACTTTTTAACAAGCAAAAAGCATATGAACACGAATATGAGCTCCAATTATTTTTTTACAAAATGTTTTCGAAACAGATATTACGGGTATTTTTTCAATTATCGTCAGAAATCTTAGATTATATATAATTAATATTAATATTTTCTCCTATACCGCGATATAGTGACTTTTGAGTTACATGTATTTCAAGTTTTATTTAATACAAATATACATGTATAAATAAAAATGTTGATGGTTTTAGAAAATCATCCATTTTAGTTTGTTCTTATTTTAACTCATAAACTACTTTACCGAGCAAAAATAATTAGGGGTTATTTAAATTCATATTCTCTGGTACTTATAGCAATAACCGAAAGTCAACTAGAAAATACATTTTTAGCTAATATTTCAAAAGCAATTCTTCGCAAAAATATGTTAACTCATTTTTCCGTACAGTGACTTTAAATTTGCTTAAAACTCGTATTTCCAATTTAATCAAGTTCTGATATTTGCGTAAATTTGGAGTTTTTTTACAGTTTACGATTAAATTCTTAATTATTTATGAAAAAAATAGATATTTTGTTGGGTTGACCAAGAAAAAGTTGTGGCAATGGACATAAACACGGGAACTTTCATCTTTACCCACATTTTAAACCCTAGAACGTTTATGACAATTTTAACCCTCTGATGGGCATAACGCAATCATTCATTACAATTATTTACTTGTCCAGTATTTCCGGTAATTTCATTAAGATGATTTTCGAAATGCTTATTATTAGGGCGCTCGATTTCTGCTCGGACATTATCGAGTACTCGTATTTCGATACCGTGTGCTAGATACAATTCCGATGCCGCCGTCTGCGCTAGAAATGGCGAGTATTTATCGAGACGAGTACTGCGTATGTATTTAAATCGAGAAAATCCAACCGTAATGTGTTCGCTAGAACTTATGTATTGCCTGAACGATAATTTGGGGATCGTTTGGTAAATTTGGGATAGTTTCGAATTTATATGCTTGTATTTCCATAAATCCCGCGTAAGAGTATATTCAAATGGTAAACGAAATTTTAATTAGATGCAAATAAGAAATCTATTCGTTTGAACATCCGAAACGTATCAAGGAGGCTGGAAATTGATTTGGAAATTTACTTACTTATATTTTCTATTAGTTGCGTATTAATCAGGATTGTTAACATAGCAGCTCATTTTAGATTTAATTTCGGAGAAAAAATGTTGCAGACACGAAAAGACTTAACAACATAAGATTTTGAGATAGATCGTGAATTATATACTTTCTTTATTTAAAATAAAAATACGATTTTTATGGAAAGTTACCCTCTGAATCTAAATATGGCTCCTCGTAAATTTTCAAATTTACTAAACGAATAAGTGTTGGTTGCGCCCTAACGGTTTTCCGACTGAAGCCTGTAAACTTTAATTCGAAAACTTTGAAATGAGACTAACAATAAGAAACATAAAGTAGGTACTTATGTGACACTCCAAAAATCATTTTTCAAGCGAAATAAACGATGAAGCTTTTTTTGCAAAGTGTATCGAATTATTTAATTCTATACCATTTATTTAAATAAAAATACAAAATGTCTTCATTCCATCGAGCCTTAACTGCGAAAAATCATAAGTCACTTTTTTTTTGAATTTTTTTTTTATGCAGAAATGAATCTAGATTCAAGGTTTTGTTTTTTTTTTAATTAGCTGCCGTTAGTTCCATTAATTTAAACCTCATGAAATCCTATGTACAATTTCTTGATATAACTGACCGGATCCATACTGTACTATATACTAAACGTTACTATATACAGACATACATACATATCTATATACTATATTTTACAATACGTGCAATACATTTCAAAACTTTCCTCCCATAGTTGTTTTGAATCGCAAGCAAATGCAGTGACAAACGTAAAATGAGTATAACAAAAACATTACAAAGAAAAATGCTCTTCTTCACTCATTACTAAAATATTCTCTCATATTAAAAATATGCACATAAATACACGAACAGCTGATTTTTTACAGTTTCGTGAAAAATAACGACTCGAAATACAATTGCACATTTAAAAGCAAATTTTATCAAAGTTTATATAGCAAAAAGTATTATATAAACTTAAAAAAAACTCCCAAAGCACCAGCTACACTGGCTTTCGGCTGGCCGCTGAGGATTTAGCTGACTAGATGCGTCGGAGAAGAACACATTCCTTGAAGAATTTTTATATTTTACGTATATTGTTATGGGATGGATTCATCAGTATAGAATCGATTGAGGGATAATTTCGCGTCCTATAAATTTCCAATGCTGAAAAGAAAAATAGTGGTTTACTGATTGGGGTGTAGCAGAAATGGCCATTAACTGATTCCCTCGGATATTTTAGTAACATAATATAAGTATAAGAATACTCCGCAAATTGTTGGCGAAGTACGGCCAAATATCGAGCTATAATTATAATTATTTTTAACATAAGTAACCTGAGGGGTTGCAAATTGAAACAACAAAACGGCTTTATTGTAATTGGACTCTCTAGAAAATTGTTGGGTATCTCAACTAAACGACCATTTTTTCTTTCCATTTCACATGTATAAAGTTATTTTTGCATTACTTCTCTTGTACGCAATTTTCGCTACAAAAAATTTATGTATGTAAATATAATCACAGCTACGATTCATTGAAAATTTAATCACTCGGATCCCTGCCACCATGAAAGGTCGCGATGGGCATTTGTACAATGTTATGTTCCATACATAATAACATTGGACTTTCAAAATCATTTTTCAAATTATTACTTATAAAAACCCAGACACATTTCGATTTTTTTTTAATTAAAAATCAAATTGTTGACATTTCTCCAGATGTAAACTAACTTTTGGCAAATCGTTGCCTCATCGCATATTTTTAGGAGAGAGTAATTTTCTATCATATATTGGGCATTATTTACAAAATGGAGGGCTTCATGTAATTCACCAACTTTTCAAAAACTTTGTTTTAAAAATTAATTCAAATAATTTCCATAAAACTTTTAAAACGATAGCCGAAGATGTTCACAGCGACAAGTTTTAGAATGTCTTTCTGTGTTTTTTTTTATATTTCAAGTTTCAAAGTTTGTTTAGTTATAATTTACCCACTTTTTACAATGAAATATTTTTATAGGCAATATTCAAAGTAGAACTTAAAACAATAACAAATTCTTTGAGAAAATAATAATGCGTTATGTCATGTTGCAATTTGAAAAGCATTTTTTTCGGACATTTCGAATTTATTATTATTTTTATCTTATTACCTGGTCTGGGTCCTAGCCTAGCTGCTCGAATTTCCAGGCGGGTAGTACTACCCACTATTCCGCCGCCCCTGTCAGCATCCGACGTTTATGCCTATGAAAAAATAACAAATTTAAATCAAAATAAATTGCTTTTAATACATTTGTTTTTTCTCATTTAATATTTTGATGAAAGTCAACAGTTAAAAGCGCATGAAAATCCGTTCAGTATTGAATGCTGCAGGCATACAGACATACACAAATTCTAAAAATCGTCAAAATGTATTCTGTTACTTTTCCTGCATCATCTTCCGTCATTCTTTTACAAAAAAATATTGAATGTACAGACACGACTTTTCTGCACTTTTATTATAGTAGATAGATTTGAAATATATATTAAAAAAATGTTTAACCATCGATTACTATTTATTGCAATACTGAAATTATAAAACCATTTTCATAATACAATAATTATATGTGGGGAGACTTTTTTTTGTCATCAAAAGCTATTATTTTGAAACTTATATATATTATACAAGTCTTTCCATTATAGTTATGAGTGAGAAACAAATTTTAAGTAATTTCCATATTTCAAGACTTATACAAATATTTCTCCTATAATCATTCTGGAAAAGCTTTTATAATCTAAGTCTCAAAATATTACAGATGATTTGCAAAATGTATCCTTATTATACATAATTATTACAATAAAAGTTGTAAAATATAAGTCTCAAAATAATAATTTTCGATCACTTAAACAATTTTTTCACATTCAAAATTATTATCAAAAGACATAATTTAATTTCAATCTCAAAATCATAGCTATCGATGCAAAGAACTTCAAAAAGAAGTTGCTTCACTCCCAAGAGAGCTCGAACACAAAATCTTGTCCAATTTCACCATTCCAGAACTAATTTGACTTTTGCTGATTGCTATTAGAATCTGATTTAATCCAGTTGGTTTCAGGTGTGATGAACTAAGACAGCACGTTCTACGTTCTTTGATCGATGTAACTGTACAATAGAAGTTTTACAGCATAGTAACCATGGTATTTTTTGCTGAAGAGGTACATCTCACACAGTGGTGCACATTTTGGAGGTTTTCGGCTAATTAAATTTCAATAAAAGTAAATTAATTTCAAGATAGTACTACAGCTTTAAGATTTTCGTATTAGTTTGAGCCCCAAACCCGCGCCACACCTCCATGGCGCACCAACGATCTCTCAGATAATTTTTGCTAAACAAACTTCTAGTCCAGCTTGTTTTTAAATTTGTTTATTTGCACATTAAGATTAACGGGGGCACTATGGGCAGTGCAAAAGCAGCTTTGATGCCGAGAGAAATTTTGTTCCTTATAAGACGCTTAACATTTCATAACTGCACTTTGACCCGCTAACATAGCTCCTTCCAGGAATTTTTTCAGCGTTTTAGTCGAATTTCCCAAACAAAGTGGCAACGCTAAGAAAAATATTAATAGTAACTTTACAATGCCTTCGGAAGAATATGAAAAAATTACGGAAATAGGGATGGAAAAGGCTCAAAGTGTAAATATGAAATGTTTAGCATATAATAAGGAACAAGATTCCATAGGCTCCAAACCTGTAACTCTTCAAGTTTTTGTACTTGTGGTACAAATACCCATTGCGAACCTTGTAACCTTGCAAATTAAAATAAACTCAGAATGATTAGTAGGGCATCCCCTTTCAGAGAAAAACCATGGTTACACTGTTGCAAATAAATTTATAAATATATAATATATAAATGATTGACTTTTATTTTTTTATCTTACATATATTAGTAATTGAGGCGACTATAAGACGCATTAGTTTTGCGGGGAATACCAAATTCAGTTATTGTAAATGCCTCTTAAATACCTAGTTATGCTCATACCACTATGTGATCGATTCTAATACTCATTTAAAAGTATCGGAGAAAATACTCGAGGCTATGAACGTACGATACTCGATTCCACATTGTACATGAAAGTACTTTCTCAGATTTAAATTCTATCTTGTTTTCTGTTTTTGTTTTAATAAACAATTTCGAATTTTATATGTAGCAAAGTTATATGTTATTATTATTATTTTTGGCCTAATATTTATGAATCGTCTGTATAATTTATAGAGCTTGAGGCCAGGTTTGTATTAGGGAATAATATGAGAAAACAACAATTTTGAAAAGTGGTAGAAGTGATAGCTGCTATTTCGTAGATCACCACATCTCCTTATCAGACTTCTTTCTTTCTAGACTTTACCTGGATTTGAACCATGGTACACGGAGTTGCTAGGCGAGCACGCAACCACTCAGCCACGCTAACCGTGTGGAAATTGTTTGTTTTCTCATATTATTCCCTAAAACAGACCTGGCCTCAAGCTCTATAAGTTATATGTTATTGTTTATATTTATTTTTCACCGTCTAGCACAGCTTCCTACTCTAAAATAGAGTTGCTTTTAAGAGGAGAAAGATGAGTTGCTAAATAATGAAAAAACTCATTCATATTTTTTATCCAAGTTTCATTAATTTTGCTACAAGTAAATACTTATACAATGTATACGATACCCACCAAGTACTGGCACACTCGTATCGAAGTAGAAAATATAGTCGGTTTTAGGGGAGGAAGAACTAGAGAATTTACTTCGAAGTAGTGGTATCGGAATATCACAATAAATATTCGATGTAAACCCATTTATATACAATGTACATACATATGTATGTATATTCAATTTGGTGTAGAGCAGTAAGAACGATTTGAGCTATTTTTAATAGCTAATTTTTGGTTTTTGAACAGACAAATGCCACTATTTTACACATGACTGTTCAGTGTGGACGAACCTACATATGTATATACATTTCATACATATCACTAACATATTTACATACCCACATAGGTATACGTATGCACCTTTATCTCCTGCTTGCAAAGACAATGAGTTCATCGCTCTTGGAATAGCCCTCAATTATAACAAAGCATATTGTCACATTCCTTCCACTCACTGCAATGTACCGGCAAAAAATACCCTGAAAATCAATTGATACAAAGAGTTTGTTTACATATGTATATACATATATGTATTTTTTTGCAATATGACATTATTTTATTTACACTTACTTTGTTTACTGTAATATTTATAGTAAAAAAAATCTTCTATCAAAGACCATATCTAATTTAACTACCCAGCCGACATTAGGATTACCTATAGATTAGGCGACGATTAGAAAGCTCGCTCTCAACCTATAAACTCTGAAGTAGTAGGATGATAATTTAGGAAACAGTCTCAATAAAACTGTGATACTTATTTGGGCTGTTGTAAAAACCACTCATCCCAACACACGTACAATTCGTTATAATACTGTTTGCCACTTACGTTTATCAGTTTATTAGTTTTTTATAGTGAAGTATGCTACATTATATAATATGAACCATTTTAAGTTCTTGCGGTATCAAAAAATCGATTTTTTATTTAATTTCAATCTATATGTATCCAAGAATACGCCACAGAGAGGATTTCGTGGAAATCACATTCATTTGCATGTTCCTGGGCTCCGTAGTAAACCCGTCTCCTGGCGTTTTCGAGAAGCTGAGCGTGGCGCACCATCTTTAAATGCCTTTTCCCGAAAGTAAGGTTTTTTTTAGCTGTCGAGTAAGACTTTTCATAAAAGTATTGGTCCGATTTCAAAAATTTGTATATTGAATTAATCAGTGAACATACCGCTATATTTTCCCGAGTACGATTTGCGAAATTTTATTTTGTTCCATTTTTAGAGTCTATAATATATCAAAAAATAACGTGAAAATTGAAAATTTTAATAAATTGTTGCATAAATTATACAATTTACAAAATAAAAAAAATTCTGTTTGGGAAAAACATAGCCAACGTAACTGTGAATATAAAGAATATTTAATTTTTGATTACAGATTACCCAACTGGCCAGAATTTTACTTGAGCGGGACCCATGCAGTTTCAACATCAATTTAGTTAATAACCTTTCACGGGCGACAATATTTTTTTTTGGTATTTGATACAAGAATTTTTAAGTCAAAGCATGTTTCTTTTAAATAAAAAAAAAAATTTTTATCCATTCAGTAGATCCTTCAAAATTTATTTCCAAAAAACCGCTCGATTTCAGGCCTTGCGAGTAGAGGACCCTCTTAAAACTTCGTACAAAATCATCAAGAAATCAACATTTAAAAAAAAAATTGTCATCGAAAATTGTTTAGGTTTCAAGTGTTTAGAATTTACCGCTGATTATTTGATAACTTCTTTCCATCGAAAATCTAATCACTAATTTAAAACCTAAATATTGGAGCGAAAATTTCAAAAATTTTGGTTTATTAAATTATTTAAAAAAAAACATGAATTTCAAAAAATAAATGGTTTGAATCGACCCTGGAAAATCGATACCTTTAAACTGAACATAAAAAATTATGAAAAAATTAGAAATGCAAAAGTCGTTGTTCAATTTGGCGCGGAGTCTCCCTATGTAAATAACTTACATTTTAACCAAAACACAACTGCCCAATTTCCATAAAGCCGCGCTAAAATCTTTACACTTTTTATATTAGGTATGATAATATAAAAAAATAACGATTTTTGATTAAACTAAGAGGAGACGACTTTAAAAAGTCGATAGTAACCAGCAGACGGATTTATTAAAAAGCCAAATAAATACATAAAATTAAAGATATATGTACATATATTTAGAATAAGTTAAAGTTTTCTAGATAGAGATTTTTCCAAAGGCACCAATGTTTATTAAATTTGCCAATATTTATTGGCAAAAACTTCACGAAGTTATGCCTTAAAAGTTCTCACAAAAAATAGGAGTATAAAAAAAATCCTAATTTCTACAGAGCCCTAATAGCAATCAAATCATAAAGCATTTTGTCGAAAACCTGTTTTGCAAAAACACTTCTATTCGCACGAAGTGATGAATGCCTAACAAAATGATAAATAAAATGTGTTTTTAAAATGCTGCGCAGGTGGTTTTTTAATTGCATTTGAATCTATTAATCTGATGAGGTGAAGGAACTGTATGAAAAGAATTTTTTTTATTAAAAAAATACTGACACATATCGGGTGTTTTTTTTAGGGGTATAGAACTTCGAATTGAAATAAAACACAAGAAAATCGTTTTAAGGTCCATCAATTTGGCTTTATTGGAAGGATAATTTTATGCCATTAATGTTTAAATATGATTTCGGGCATGTAGCCGCCGCGGCTGGCTCGAATAAAGCCAATTCTACAGGTCCAATTTTCAACCACTTTTTCGAGCATATGGGGCCGTATGTCGGCAATAACGCCACGAATGTTGGCTTCCAATTCCCCTAACGTTTCTGGTTTGTTGGCGTAGACGAGAGACTTCACATATCCCCAAAGAAAATAATCCAATGGTGTCAAATCACACGATCTTGGTGGCCAATTTACAGGTCCATTCCGCGAAATTATGCGCTCATCGAATGTTTCCTTCAATAAATCGATTGTGACGTGCGTTGTGTGGCATGTAGCGCCGTCTTGTTGGAACCACAACTCATCCACATTCATGCCATCCAATTCGGGAACAAAATAGTCGGTTATCATGGCTCTATACCGGTCTCCATTAACGGTAACTGCCTCTCCAGCATTATTGCGGAAGAAGTACGGCCCAATGACTCCACCAGCCCATAGAGCACACCAAACAGTCAGTTTGTGGATGTAATGGCGTTTCAAGGGTCTCATGTGGATTCTCTTCACTCCAAATGCGGCAATTTTGCTTGTTGACGTAGCCATTCAACCAAAAATGAGCCTCATCACTGAACAAAATTTTGCGATGAAAATCAGCATCGAGATCAATCTCATTTTCGGCCCATACACCAAAATCACGACGCATTGCATGGTCTCGCGGCTTTAATTCTTGCACAAGCTGGATCTTGTAAGGTCGCAAGCCAAGACCTTTGCGCAAAATCTTCCATAAAGTTGATGGACAAAGCTCCAATTGCTGTGCACGGTGGCGAATCGATTCATTCGGGTCCTCTTCAACACTTTGCTCTACAGCGGCAATTGTTTCTTCGGTGCGCACTGTTCGACGTCTCTGCGGATGCGTATTATCACATAGAGTAAACGTAGTGCGAAAACGATCCATGGTTAACCGAATTAATTGCTCTGATGGACGATTATGTCGACCATAAAATTGACGGAGCTCGCGGTAAACTTCGCGAACTGAACCATTATTTTCGAAATAAATTTGCACGATTTGCAAGCGTTGTTCTTTTGTCAATCTGTTCATGATGAAATGGCAAACCAAACTGAACATAAATGACATTAGAGTTGCCAGATTTGACCACAAAATGCCAGTTTTATCTCTATTCGAAAAACAAACCTGTAAAAAAAACACCCGATATATGCAAATATGTTTATAAAAAAAATGCGAACTTTTCGGTTCATTATTAGCAGTGCATATAATAAGTTATTGACTTCTTTTCTTCTTTTTTTTTTGTTTATAAAGTATTTTTATTTAGAGTTCGAATAGCTCCGAAGGAATGAATTCAAAGTATTATACATACATACATAGGTGTTACTTTCGTACTGCGATGAATTCGCTGATAACTTTTTTTCGAAGATTTCAAAAAATTCGGCCCACGATGGATTCAGTGATAACCCCGAATAATAACCATCTCTATAGCTTCATGGCGGCGGCAAATCATTCCTATAAACTTACAAGCAAAACAATATGGGGCTCAGATTCCGCTATGGACCCGAGTAGTTTCAAGAGTAATCGCACCTTGTGCTACGAGGACATTATCGCTATGTCAACCGGACATTTATAAACGCAATATTGCAGTTACACTGCACGTTAGCCGAAGGCAACGTCCCAGCGGAAACCGGAGCCAAAATTTAAGAGAGTACATTGATGACTCTGTTGAGTGGCTGGATATCCGGATTCTTAAGCAAAAAATCCGGATATTCAGATACAGTGTCGGACAATTTAATAGGGTCACGACATTTTTAGAAATCTTGGCAATTTTTCTTTTGTTTGTTAAACTTTTTTTTATTAAAACATAGCTAAATTCCTAACAGAAACTATATAGATCCACATTACAAACTTTGTAGAAAAATTTTAAAAATTCTGCAAAGTTTTGTCTAAGTTTCAAATTTTTTAATCAGCATTTGCGGAATCAATTCTGGCCCATTAAATTTTAGTGTAATAAAGTGTAACTTTCAGTTAGCTGAAACGTTCGTTTTTTTTTTTGATATTTTTTTACTGAGGGTGTCACGCATTTTCTGCCATACAAAGCTGGATATACGGATTCTTAAAAACTAAAATCCAGATATTATCGTAGCTTATTACAATATATCCGGATATCAGAAGTTAATGAAATTCCACATAGAGCAAACAAATGAATAGATAATAGAGAACGCAAACAGGTTTCGGCACTGATCGCAAGTCAGGAAGATAAACCGCGGTATCATTTCTTGCGGAGATTAGTATCTTTGTGAATATAAATGAATGCAATAATATAGCATGAAAATATTCGAGTACCAAGAATTCTACATAACAGTCGCTATCCCAAACATCATTCACGAGTTGCCTTATTCCATTCGTTTACTAACGGTACGTGCGCTTATTGACACTCGTGGAATACCGCAATTAATATTATTGTTCTTTAATTCGCTGATTTTTTTTTTTTTTTTGGTATCCAATACGCGAATATTAACCACATCTTCGTAAATCCGAATATCCGAATAATCACACCAACGAAGATAAACCGGATATTGTTAGCAACATAAAACGTTTCTTAAAACTTTTACAGAATGTTGCTGATGAAGTGGCAGTCCTTGACCGGATATAAACCCGGGTCATTCCGGTATCGGAGAACCAACTGTCGTGGGAACGCCTATATTCGCTCCCTTTATCCTTTTTTAATAGTAATTCGATTTTATGACATTAGGGAACATTAAATAAAAATAATCGCATTGACCAAGGCGAATTCAATACAAGGTGGTCGCAAGAGCACATACACACAAACTCCACATGTTTTGTTTTTGCTTCTGAATGGTGAGATTGTCAGATAAATGAAATATAGAACAATAATTTTGAACAGAGAGAATGCCAAAATAGGAACGAATTTGACAACAAACCTGTTTATTTTTGATTTAGTTGGCTAAAACTATATTTGTAAATATATTTAAATTAAAATTTACAATAGCGACCGCAATTGAAACCTTACTCTTTATAAAGTGCCAGTGCGTTGTCATCACATCTAAAGACAAATGTGCCTGTGGTGTCGCGTCTGTTGATAGTTCCGACAATCTTTTTATGTAAAAAAGAAGCGAATTAATAGAGAATTCCAAAACTAAAATGATTTTAAAAAAGTACCGTGGTAACGTGCCACATCCAAAGTCCGTTAAACTTTGAACAGTCGAAATAGCCGCAGTGCAGTTGGGATTCTCAAATGTTGGATATGTAAGGGCTTTAGTTAGTAATCGAGCCCTTTTTCCTCCGAGAACCATATCATCACGACGGAAGTGATCGGCGCAAATGACATCTTTACACCTCAACTGCACCCGGCATGATCGGGACCACACTAACCGCTCCGACTCTTCACTTGGTACCAAGAAAAACGGACCCGTTCCACGCTTTACTATCTTGTCGCATAATTCACACTTTCCCATTTTTTCGCGAAATATTTGAATATTTGAATATATGAATTCAAATCAATTTGAATTTAAAAATATTTTTAAATGAAAATGTAAACAGAAAATGAAGATGTAAACAAAAAACAAACCAGTTGACACTTTCACCATTCAAGGCGAAAAAAGAAGAAGCAATCAGCTGATCGGAAGAAAACACCTTCTATAGATTCGCCTTGGCATTGACAAAGCAGTTGTTGTAGCAACATCAAAAAAAAAAAGAAATCTCCCAAAATATTTTGTATCCCGCTCTAACGGCCATATAAGCATTATTGACACCCCCAATATGTCGGAATAAGATTTACAGATTAGGACAGAATAATTTAGAACAAATCTATTATAATAATAAATAGAATGCAACAAAATAAGATCGTCAGAATAGTTATTCTTGAAAATAGCAAATCTCTCTGATTCGAGCGACTAAAAAAACTCATTCCGTTGTATTTACACTGGGTTTTGTAAGCTCGCGCCCGGTACCCATTGAAACTGCCACACTGGAAGTATCGGCAAATACAACCTAATTAGTAGATTCTGCCGAAGGAGGGGGTCGCGAAAAAAAAAACTAATTTAATTAAACTAATTTAAGGAAAAACATTCATATTTGCGATTTCCTTGGCTCCATTTCTCCGGCGTGCACCCATGCATATGTCGCCTGATTCAAAATGCCACCGTGACCGTGCCGACAAATTCATTTACATACATACATACATATATCGGCGCTCGAGATGCTCGCGACATTTTCTTATATTTATTATTGTCCATGTCACACGAAATTACAAATCAAAATATTTTGTATTATTTTGAAACTCCAAAGGTCAATTCCGCTCTTCGGAGAAACGATTGGAATAAATATTTATTATTCGACCGGAAAGTTATTCGTCGTTGAATAGATTTTTACAAGGCGAATTCATTTAAGGTGAAGTTGATCAAGCAGCTGATTGAATTCGCTTGGTAAACGTTAAGTCAAAATGATGTGTTTGTTGTAAATCATACTCTCATTGTGCGTATATTTTGTTAGTATAAATCGAAGCGAATTGATATAAGGTGTAGTTACTATGGCAGCCGGTTTGATTTTTTCCTATTCAGCTATGTACTTGTATTTTGTTTTAATGTAAATTTTTGTTTTTGTACTTTTAACACCACCTGATATGAATTCGCCTTGGATTTTTTTTTTTTTTTTTTTTTTGAAGCTATGTACATGTTTTGATTTCTAAATTTTAATTTGAACACCAAAAACATCAGCAACTTCGAGACGTTATTACATTGATGCTGAGACTGTATGGGTCCCGCTGAAGTAAAGTTGTGGCCAGTTGGGTAATCTGTAATCAGAAAAATTGATATTTTACATACTCTTCATACTCTAGTCAGGTTGGCTATGTTTTCCCCGAGGGATTTTTTAATTAATTTCCCAAATTGTTATATTTATCCGTTGCTGTCGAATTTTTTGAATTTTAGTCATTTTTTCTAATTAGAGACTATAAAAATGGAAAAAAAGTCAAAGCGGTATATTTATTGAATAATTTAAAAAGAAAATTATTGAAATCGGACCAATATTTTTACGAAAAGTCATATGCAACGGCTAAAAAAAAAACTACTTTCGGAAAAACGCCTTTAAAGATTACTTACGGCGTATAACTTAAATGTAGGAACTATGCATTCTCGAATACATATAGATTGTAATAAAAGAGAAAAAATTGATTTTTGAAACTACGAGAGTAGAAGACCCCATTAAGTTCACTCGGCAGTCGGCCAAAGACTGTCACTTCAACAGCATTCCTCTAAATTTTATGGGTCATGCAGCTAAATATCTAAGCCAACTGTTGCCTTTTTCCCTTTGTTCGCAATACTAGCTTCTGCATAGAATCAAGCACCACGATTTGACCCATTCAAGAGAAGAGGTGAGAATCCACTGCAGACTGCCGCTGCTCAGAGAGATTTTATATACTAAGATAAAAAGTAAAAAAATGCTTCATATGCAGGTATTCTATGCATCGAAACGATCAAATGCTCAATGAAAAAATTAACAAATCATATTTCATTTTAATGCCATTGCATTCTCAACCCACCGCAGAAATGCCGATAATAAAACAATACAAAATACAACTCAATAAATGGTATTCGCCGATCCTAACAGGGTTAGATCGCCTAAATAACAGCCCGTGGCGGGGTAAAACTCGGGTCATTCAGGTACGTAGAGCCGGCTGCCTTGGGAATGAATCCTGCGTCACTCTGGCCCAACTACGTTCCGGATATTGTAGCAGGTTAAACTCCTACCTATCCAGAATTAACCGAGACATACTCAACCCTCCTTTCCCTTTGGTCCGACCCTGTAGAAACTGCGCGTTTCTTGGGCCTCTCCCTAGATGAGTTTGATGATAACGACCATGGTTGAGCCGATCTTGCAGGGTCTGGGTAACCGTTACAACGACAACAACAACAACTCAATAAATACCGTAAATATAAACAAAACTTGTTTTATTATTTTATAGATCACTTCAGCTATTTATATATTGTATTTTAATTATCATTTTAGTCATTTCGGTTTCAGGTTTCTAATTTCTTGCTAATTTACGTATGTAGTATCTATATGTAGTTTTTATATAAAAATTTATAAGAAATTCTGTATAACGTATGTTATACGTATTGTATGTATGGATGTATGACAAAGGGTTTTTTGCTTTTCTAACTACAAATTACAATACCTCTGCTATTTTAGCACAATTTTTACACATAAGTAGGTAGTAATAGCTTAGTACTAAGCGTCTAATTCTATAACATCTATACAACTACCATTAATACCAAATGAAGAAATCAGTTAGTAACGCTTATTAAACTAAAGTTTCCTAAACAAACAAAAAATATAGTCTTTGCAAAATTTCGAATGCAAATTATAGTCACTTTTATATCTGTGTATTACGTATACGAATAGTAAGTCAAATAGTTGGTTAGTTGAACGTAAATTAAATTTTTCAACCAGTGCGCCCCACACCACATCAACCGTCATCGTTTCAGTTTCGTTTCAGTACGAAGTTGAAATTTCGAAAAATATTTAGATATGTATAGGCACGTGATCCAGCAGCTGTGCCCGATCTGGAAAGATGGCTGAACACATTTCACATTCGAAATAACGTATCTTGCGCTCAGGCTGTGTTGCAGTCGTCGGTGAAGTTGTTGCGACACTTGACGCCATTGTCGTTGCAGTCACAGTGACGCTATCTGTTGGTGAGAGTGAAGAAAATGATGAATCGGTGGTGGTGGTGATTGAGCCACTGCCGTTTGATTTCGTATACGCATCCAAGCTATAAGTGGAAGAATAAACGGGAGTTCTTTGGTGATTTAAGGAACTTTCTTTTTTCTCCCTTCTATTGTTTTTGATTTGTTTATTCCTCGAACTGCTGACATTTGCGATACTACGCTTTTGTGTACGTGACGCGCCATTGGTGTGCAAATCAGGCTCAAATTCTAGGTATTTTCGATTAATTGTACCGGTGCGATTGCGTGCGTTACGCGTCTGTCTGCGTTCATTACTGCTACCGCTCGCAGTGCCACTGCTTACGCCCACACCATCAGTAGCGCTCGCACCAACAACAATCTCACGCAAATCTGGCGATGTCGGCTCGATTTTAATCATATTATGTTGCTCTTCTTCAAGGAACTGTGTTGATGATTCGCTAATGAAGCGATGACGTTCGGTACGATCACATTTAATGGGTGAACGTAGAATTTCTTCCAAATCATTAACTATGCTAGGATTGAATTTCTCATACGCTTCTTTGCGCAACGTTGCGGTGCCACCCAGAAATTGTGTATCGTAAAGATCAAGATTTCTTGAGGATGCAGTGCGATGTGCACTGTATTGGAGTGTACACGGTTGGTGCTGCTGTTGGCGTTGATAACTTTGTGCATCCTCTTCCTTGATACGTGGCGGACTTCGACCTATCTGTTTGGGCAACTCGGTAGCAGGTGAAATAATCTCATAATCGTCGACAATTCGCGTAGATGATCGCATCAATTCCAAGCCGGTATCTTCTTTTTGTGTTATGATTGTTTTCGAACGTTTCCGTCCACCACCTTCATTGCTACCAGCCGAACGCTTTTCGGTGTGAATCATTCGCGGGCGTGTTACTTTGTTGGCGGTTGGGGGTTTTTCAGTTCGTTTACGTGATTTACTCATACTATGATTTTTGCTAATCTGCACCTCCTGTGTGCGCTGTGAACCGCTGCTTTCTATCAATTTGTACCTGGGTATGCGTTCTTCGACATCCACATGTGATGTTGCGTGCGTTGAGCCTACAACAAGTGTATCGATGCTTTGCAAAGTATTTTCCAAATTCGATAGCACCGCACTGGAATTGATCAGCTTCGTTTGCCATAATGTATCGGAATTACTACCGGTCGATTTGTAGCGTGGCTTTCTAGATCTTTCTATTAGCAGATCATTATCGGGCAATATAACACCATTATCACCTTCGCGCATCGACGATGCATTAGTATGATTGTTGTTTTTGGTTTTAGTACGTTTGGATTTTGAAGTTGATTTGGTGGTTGGCGCAGGAGGTTCGGCAATACCCAAGAGATCATCCACATTATCCATATCGAAGTCTGACATTTCGATATCACTGCCGTTGGCATTTAGCTGACTCTCTCTGCGTAAGCGTGCGATTTCATGGGGCTTCAGCTTTCGACGCCTTTTATACTTACGTGGGCCAGTCTGAAAGTAAAAAAGAAAAAAGAAGAGAGTTTAAATTTTGAATGGCAGTATTGGGTTATTACAAAGTAAAAATGCCTTTTATAGGGCGGAGTGATTCTAACTCAATAAGACCTCATAAAACTCATAAAGGTATTGCATTGCGAAGTCAAATAATTTTAATGTAACCTAACTAAATTTAAACCCCATCTGAGGTTTGGGATCGACATAAAACTGTAAGTCCATCCATTTGTGGTTGAATATCAAGACGCACAACATAAATTGTAGCAGAAGTTTGACTTTAATTATATTTTTTTTCGAATTCTAAAAATGTATTTCTAAGAGCGCTAGAAGGACGAAACCAAGGCAAATTCATACAAAGTGGTGGCAAAAGAAGAATAGAGGAATGGAAGCCATTAGTTTTGGTGTTCAAAATGAAATGGAGAAAGGAAAAATATAAATTTAGCAGAAGAAGAAGAAGAAGATATGTTTTATTCAAATCAACGTATAGATTGGATGTGATTTTTCTTACTTTTTAATAGAAGTAGTTTAATTGACTTTTACAATCAGTACGCAAAAAAGAAAAACAAAATATATGTAAATTTTGTTTCTTTTATAGTAGCATCACTTTTTTTGATCCGATATTTTGCAATACCTATTTATTTATCATATTTGATCGATATTTTGATTTTTATTTTTCCGATAAAAAATAATTGCTATTATTTGATGTAAAATTTTTCCGATCACATTTGATTGATTTTTTTGTGAATCTTATTTTTTCGATTAAAAACAAAAGTTATTATTGGATTTAGAATTTTTCAATCATAACAAATGCACAGGCGGCGATAATAAAAAGGCAACAATGATTTATCCTTTATGACTGTTTTAATATCGATAAATATTTTTTTGGATAAATGTAAATCCAGGAACATAAAAACTAAACATAACAAAATATCGATTAAATTTTACAGAAAAAATTAAATTAAAAAAATTTCTTTATCGGAAAAATAAAAATCACTCAATATCGATCGGATGTGATCGAAAAAATGAAAATCGCAAAATTACGGTTGCGCAATAATTTAAAACAAAACCAAACTGATATATAAACAAGTAAAAACAGCGCTGTCTTCGGCTATGCCGAAGGCTTCATACCTTTCATGAATGGAAGAATAGTAAAAAACGTGTTATTGTATTACAATTTCGTATTACCTATAGTTAAAAGCGAAAATTTCCTTCAAATCAATAAAAATAATTCTAGTAAAGGCATTGTTATAAATTATTTATTGCTTTTCCTTATGTAATTAAAAAGAACTATGTTTTAAGAAGGGAATGGTTTTTGAATATTTTTAATATCGTATCGACGCTTGATATTCAACATTTAAAAAATACAAATAATTAAGTATTAATATGTAAGACCTACATATGTCGGTCTTTGAAAACAGTTATCAGATCCGTAAATAGTTCCCAAACGTTTAACGCTATGATTCATGTGATATTGCGCTGAGCTTATTACTTTTCGCAATAAATATTTGTCCTGAATTTATCTTGCCGATTTACACTGTGAACTCCGATCTTGATGAATACTAATATATAGCTAATAATGGTTGATGTTTGTGCAAAATTTCAAGCCTTTAGCTGTTTAAATGGAGGAGTTATGGTGCAAAATGCAATATCTGAACAATCGGTTGTATGGGAGCTATATGTTATATTTCTCCGATCTTCATGATTTTCAATACTGAGATATAGCTAATAATGGCTGATATTTCTGCAAAATTTCAAGCCTTTAGCTGTTTAATGGAGGAGTTATGGTGCAAAATGCAATATCTGAACAATCGGTTGTATGGGAGCTATATGTTATATTTCTCCGATCTTCATGATTTTCAATACTGAGATGTAGCTAATAATGGCTGATATTTCTGCAAAATTTCAAGCCTTTAGCTGCTTAAATGGAGGAGTTATGGCGCAAAATTCAATATCTGAATAATCGGTTGTATTATATGTTATAGTCACCCGATCTGGCCGATTCCGACAAATGTTTAATCATTTGTACAACGACACCTGCTCACCAAATTTCATCAAAATAGCTCTAAAATTGAGGGACTAGTATGCGTTCAAACAGACGGACAGACGGACAGACGGACAGACAGACGGACATGGCTAAATCGACTCAGCTCATCGTCCTGATCATTTAGGTATACTTTTTGATGGGTCTATCTCTTCTCCTTCTGGCACTTACAAACATCGGACCAAACTTAATATACCATTTCATTCTCATGAAAGGTATAAAAAGGTCAGATTTGCATAACAAATGACTTAAGGATTTCAAAGATATATTCGTGTTTGGTTTTAAACGATTCATTCTCAATATTTTTTTTTTATCCGAAAAATCAATATAACGATTATTTCCAGTCCCAGTATAAAAGCATTTTTTATAGCACCAGCACTCTACCTTTCTAATATAAACAAAATCGGACACTAAATATTGAATTTCTGAATGACGCGATTTTAGCGTCACCTAACGACTGGGCACTTTTTCTTGAAAGTTTGTTACTTTACTTTCACTTAAAAACGATTGTACTATAAAATCTTATTGTACTAATAACTTTTATTAATAAATGAAATGAAATTAAATAAATAAAAAATTCTGAATATCTCGATTCATACGCTACTTGACGGATTAAAATACAGCCTATGTAGGTCCGTGTCACTGGGCTAAGGAGTATACCTACTGTCCAAATTAAATCGAAATATTTTTCTCGATTTTCGAGACAAGTTGTCACAAGGAAATTTTGAGAATAGACATAAAGTTATCAGCATATTTATAACGCTTGACGAAATCCTAATAAAGTTTTGTGGGGAATAATCTTTAAACCTCCAATGCACTTTCTTCAAGTTAATTTTTAACACTTCACAAAATGTGTTTATATTATTTTCATTACATCTATTTTGTCCGAGGAAACCCTTAGTGAAAATTTTAGGAAAATAGGTTTCAAGAACATTTTAAGCTGCTAATGTAATTTTAAATTAATTTTTTAAAAACTTAAAAAATATTGTTCAGAAAATAAGTTACTATTATATTATATTATTCATGTTGTCTGAGGAAAAGCTTAGTGAACATTTTTGGAGAATAATTTTCTAGAATATTTTAAACTTCTAGTGCACTTAAAAATAAATTTTTTTTTAGACTTTTAAACAAAACTATTTACTTTATATTCATGTTGTTGAAACAGTTTGCAAACTCTGGTGAATGTCACTGAGGTAGCAGTCATTGTTGACCAAATTTAAATCCGAATCGTTTCGGTATCGAAAACCCAACTGCCAACTGCAATGACACATTTATGTTTTCCGCAAAATAATTCTTCAGAATAATTTTAACTTTTAAATTTATTTACAGTTTACAAAATTTTTGAAATCCCCAGAACGAATGCTAATTTATTTTAAAACCTTAAAGGTTTGCTCACAAGTGACATTGAAGTTTTGACACTACCCTTACTATTTGAAATTTTTTAGTGATGTACGAAGGCAGAAATTCACGTACACAAACATATATTGCTTTTGATTTTGCGGCTTGGGAAGTCAACTTATTTCAAAACTTATCATATAACCAATGAGAGCAATCAGAAAAGCTTTGATCCAGTACTTTTCCTGTAAGAATGTGAAATAGTAAAATTATTCTCTAGAGTGCGAATAAAACGAGACTAAACAACCAAAAAGTATGGGAACACAAAACAATAATTTTCTTGTAAAAACGTGAAAAAGTTTCTTTCAAATTAAAAATAAATTAAATGTTTAAAATTTACATTAATACTTTTCGCTATAGACTTGACAACGAACAATTTTTGTTTCCTTTTGTGCAACAAGTGATCGTTTAACACTTTTCCTGATTTTACCGAAATAAAAAGTTCGGTTAAAATCTTGCAACTTCATTCTCTACACAACTCACCAAAAATTGCTCTCATTTACAGGATTTTAATGAACGGGAACATTTTTCTTGTAACTTTCTGCAAGTTTGGATAAGTTCATAGAGTACAGAATCAGAACTAATGCAACCAAAAATTTCAATTTGATATTCGAAGTTGAAAGGAAAATAAAGAAATCAATTCAGTTATATCAACTACCAACACCACCTAATATAATTCACCTTGAATGCTACTGAAAAAAAATTTACTTTGTTGTACTAACATTTTCAATGGCACCCACTACAAGTCCTAACAAAGAATTTCACTAAGATTTTACTAAGCGTTCCCACAACAGTCGGTTCTACGACACCAGAATGTCCCGTATTTATAGCCAGCCAAGGACTTTCACTTCAGCAGCATTCCCCAAAATTTTATGGGGAATATTTGTGCTGTTACAACAACAACAACAACAACAATAACTAAGATGTCTTATTTTTCCAATTTTTATATAAATGTCCAAAGCGATTATGAAATTGTTTAGCAAAATTTTCTAATCCAAAACTAATTAATTTAATTACAGTTGTGTCTAAAATATTCAAGATGAACATCAAAAAAAAAAAAAAAATACAGCTTCATGTCTGAATTACAGAATAAACTCAGCTTCGGTTGCAGAAGTTTTTGGGCCAGCATATTATGCAATTAGTTATGTTTGGAGAAGTAAATATGCGTGGCGAATTCCAAAATCTCTCTGCTGATGGGGAAAAGGAAGTTATAATTAAATGTAACCCTGCACCCTACCGCCCGCAGACAAAGGTACTAAAAATACTACATAGTAGTAATCTTCCAACTGTACAGAATTTACCGGTTTTGCAAGTTTTTTTCGCTTTCTTGCGCAATCACAGCTGAGAGTAAGTCAAATAAAAAATTAAAAAAAACCGATAAATCTTCCACAGCTTTAACCCGACTACTTTTATTTCTTACCACTGGCTGCCTCTGCATGGCAGTATTCATGTCGCTATGTTGTATTAGATGTTGTACCAAATCAGATGAAGATGACATTTCCATGGAGCACACCGTACAATAGTAACTATTACGTTTTACATCCAATCCCGAGTGATGCGAACGGATATGCTCGCGCAACACTACACGTTGATTGAAAGCGCGAGAGCATACCGAACAAGCGTAGGGTTTCTCGCCGGTGTGAATGCGTTCGTGTTTGCGCAGCGTACCGCCATCGGCAAAAGCCTTCCAACAAAAACGACAACCATAAGGCCTCTCACCGGTATGTATGCGCACATGTATCTGCTGTGAACTACGTGAGCCGAAAGTTTTACCGCATTCATGGCATGGAAACATTTTACCAGGAGCATTGCTGTGCGAGTGCCGATGATTGGATAGAGTGCGTCCGTCGGGAAACTCTTCATGGCACACATCGCAGCTAACAGATTTATCACGATGCGAGGCCATATGGCGTTTCAGACGAGCTTTATTATGAAAATTCTTGCCACATTTCGAACATGAATGACATTTTTCACGCGAATGATCCCAAGCATGTTTTATTAAGGCTTTACGATCGCGGCATTCTTTGCCACAAAGTATACATGAATTGGGTGTCATATCATGTGGGTGTACCGATTGTAGATGTCGTTTAATAGTAAGCTCCTCGAAGAAAGTCTCGCCGCATAGAACACATCTGCGCAATTAAAGAAAATTGTTAATAAAATAGTATGAGAAAAAGTAAAAGAAAAAATACTTACTTGAAAGGCGGGCAGCGCGCATGTATTTCTGCATGAGCCAAAAGATCCAAAGCTTCAGCAAACGTCTCGCCGCAAGTGTTGCAACAGTGGCGATCCTTGTCATTTTCCATTTCAGCTTCAACTCTAGTCTTTGAATGAGTTTTCGAGTGCCTGCGCAGCAAATCTTCCCGATGAAACGACATGCCACATTCGCTGCAGTAAAATTCGCCATATAAACGATCCGATTCAGATTCACTCTGTGTTTCTTCCTCAGCCTCCGCTTCATCAGGATCATACTCGGAATTACTATCTTCAAATGTATGTGTTTTTAGATGTTCCTGCAAACTATTTGCGTCCCAGAACATCTCGTTACATTGACTACATTCATGTGGCTGGTCTTCCCGATGATTCTAAAAAAAAAAAACAAAAAAAATCATTGAGATTACCAACTTCGTTAAGTATCCCAAACACAACTAGAATTGTGGTTTGAAAACATGGATCAGATTTTATGCATGATCACTCTTATAGTCGTAACATTTATTGTTGGGCGAGTAATCTTCATGCACGTGCGCAAGTATTACCCAATCCTCATATCCACTGCATAAAATTTTCAAAAACTAGTTAGTAGGGTTCTCACCTTTGTATGGGCTAGCAAAGCTTTTTCCCGCGCAAATGCCAATCCACATTGTTGGCACACAAATGGTTTGGTCTCATCGATAACAGGAAAGCTATTTTGATGGGCTGGTGATTGATTTTGTGTAAACTTTACAACAGCAGTGGACGCCTGCAATTGCTGACAATCTTCATAAGGGGTCGTTGGGTTGTCTACACTTGTTGCATCTTCAGCATCGTTATGCAATGGTTCATTCAATACATAGCTTTCTTCTTTTGGCTTCAACCGACTGATACGTCCACGTCCCACAGTCGTTGAAGTTGAGGTAGATGAGCTGTTACCGCTAGCATTATGCGGCTTGCGACTAGATTTTTCACTACGCTGCAAGGAGTTTATTTGTGTTGTCCAATCTTGTTCGTAGTAGTGATCGTTGGGTTGCCGTTCATTCTGCTGTTGTTGTTCCTGTTCCACAAAGTTCATAACTGTGGAAGAGAAAAATTATATTAAAGTTGTTGTTGTTTTTGTTAGATGTATCGCGCTGTTACATACATTCGGCATCTAATTCAGGATCGGGAACATCAGCATGTGCTTTTAGGTGATTTATCAAGTCAGAACGGCGGAAAAAGCGGGAGCCACACAGTTTACACAGATGTGGGCGATCATTCTGATGTGCCACGATGTGATTCATTAAACTGGCCTTTTTACGAAAACGCCTGCTGCAAAAATCACACGGGTAGGGGCGTAACGCCGTATATTCATCCTGCACAGTGGGTAAGGGCACTTCCATATCGAGTAGTATCTGAGAACCGGAACAAATTATCTGATCCGCTGGTATTTCAACGCTAAAAGAAATTACACAAATTATTTTGTTTTTATTTTTTTCATATAAAAGTCTTTGTTATTTACCGCTCCTCGCCTTGATGCTGTACCCAGTCATCCGTTATCACCTCTTCGGTAACCATTTGAGGTGTATTATCGACAAAGCTATCATCGAAACCACCGCCTGTATCTGACTGTTCTTGAGCCAGCTCATTGGAAGACATAACAGCAGCCGCGGCTTGTTGCAAAGCCACTTCACAATCAATATTATCAGACGCTGATACAACAAGGGCGCGATTGTCGTCGGCGGTGTTGGTACCGATAATCTCTGTTACCATTTGACCATCGCGTGCCATGAAAATTAGATTTTCAGCGGCAATTTGATCGATGTCCACCGCGGTTGAGACATTGCCATCATCATCATCATCGTCTCCAGAGACTAGATGATATGTAGCATTGCCGGCATCAACCACACCATTGGCAAGTAGCTCTTCTTCAGTTGGAGCTTGTGGTTTCACTATCAATTGACCACCACCAGCACTTTTCAAGTCATCAGGATCGCCTTGTATCCATTGAATTTCAAATGTTTGCCTGTCCATTACGCTGTTCTGATATCAAATTCACCCTTATCTTTTCACGCTGTAAATAATAATAATAATGTCTGCACTTAATCTCGCGTTTATACGATTTTTTCATTAAATCCAAAGATTGATTAAATACCCCACTGAGCGCTGGACGAAATAAACTTAAAAAAATAAACCACGAGACAACACCAATGCTGCCAGTTGATTTAACATTGTCCTAGACTCAAAATCATTGAATATGTAAATAAATATTTGTAGTTGCCGGCATTTGTAGGCACTTCACCCACATTGAAGCGCAGTAAACAAGAAATACATTTGTTTTAAAAAGAATTTGTTAAGAAAAAGATTTAGATATTCGACGAACTTTCTATTTTTATTTCAAATTTCGTGGAACAACTAACACAATTAGTACGGCAGCACTGCATATTTTTCCAGCCGCAATTAGCTTAGCTGAAATCAACACATCAGTTGTCTCTTTCGCTCACTGCATTATCGACAATGGCTGCCGATTAATAAACTCGCACAATGCCCATCATCGGCTACCCGACCCTACTAACAAAATTCCAACTAAAATTTAATCGAACAAAAATTCCATTTCCAATCACAATTGACGAGGTTATGTCCAAATGAGGTTAAGGTAGTTTATTTATTTACACTTTTTACAAGCTAATTGGACGCTTATAATGCACCACAACAATACTGCTATTAAATTAAAGTACGTTTGAAAAATCATTTGCCAGGTACAATAAATGTGGGTCGAACGAAGTCACACGCGATTACATCACACCGCAATAGATAAAATTTTGAAAATCAAAAAAATTCCATTAATTCACGTCTTCAACGTTGACAATTTTGGGGGTTTCACTTTTCCGGTATGCCGTAACAGGTGTCGCAAAAGAATTTGCACTTGTTTAATTAAAGTATATTTTCACTTTTTACGTTCAGCAACGAAAGCGACATAATCTGAAATTCCTTTATTATAAGGCCGCACAAATTACCGACCATCTACGCCAATGCAATTTCTTGAATACGCTAAATGTTGCGAGCGGCGATTAGTGGTTGCTTTGGTTGTTTTTGCAGAAGGGGTCGCAATATTGCCATATCGCACAGTGGAGTAAATTCAGAAGTATGACGGTCCGCTCTGATCGTATCGCTTTTGAATTAAGTTATCATTTTAAATAAATAAACTTGTCAATTTAAGTTCGATTTTTTTTAAGGTTTCTAAATTTGCATACATATGTATATAATTGAAAGGCAGAGGAATCCGTCTGTGAGTAAAAACTCCTACAAAATTTCATCAGAGGCGTTTGTGTTGTCGATAAGTAAGTTCTTTAGGTGTTTGTCTTTGATTTTTAAATTGCCGAAAATAAAACGTTCATTGTCATACATACATACTTCGTTAAAAAGTTGAAAGCTAAATTTTAACATTTTACTAAACGCCTTATCAACCTGACAGTTGTCAACCTATGTGGCAGAATATAACGTCTTTGTTCAACTTATCATCTATAGAGAAACTATAACCAATTTTGCCGCATACTTTTAGGCGAAGTAAACCTGACAACTGTCAGGTCGGTAAGATTTGTCGTGTTAACAGCATAGTTCCAATGTGTATGCAACTATTTGGAATGATTTGCTGTAATAATACTGAGAGAAACCCTGAACACATCCCCAAAGGCGTTTTTCTAGGTTAGTGTATTGACTGTTTTATAAATCTTATTAAGAAATAATTATTTCTAAATACCTTGCTTATTCAAGCTAACCTAGAGCAAGACCACGGGGGATGTATTCAGGTCGTCATAATAAATCATTATTAGCTAAAAGAAAGCTGATCAAAATTTGTCGCCTAGTACTATTTATTATTTTCATACCTTGAAAATGCCCGAATCGGCTAAGTTCGGCATTTCAATTCGCTGTTCGCTCGTTGTCTATATGTTAGACCTTGAAAATGTTCGGCTCGGCTTCGGCCAAAACTCGGCGAAGTTCCATTCAGTTATAACGTTCTATGATCGGTCGTTCGAATTTTGGAAATTGAAAGTACTCTATGATACGAATGATTTATGTTTTAATTGTGTTTCGTTTGTTTTCCAACAAAAACAAGTAAACAAAAAACAACAGCAAACAAAATAAAATAAAACGAATACACGTGAAATTCAAAACAATGCAATATAATTTTTGATTTTAGGATGAAAGGCTTGAACATTTAAAGTAAAACATTCACATATGCAATTTTTTATGGTCATATTATGTTGGGTATTTTTTGTCTGAGTATTTTTATAATAAGTGGGAAAAGGTTTAAAAGTCGTTTCAATATAAAATATCTTATTTGTAATGTATTGTACAATTTCACGAGGAATAATTTCGCAGAATATTTCAACTATGAAATAAGTATTGATTTCATGAAAGGTTCGCTTCGAGACCTTTTCCTTAAAAGTCTGAATAACACTCATTTTCGGGGTCGCTAGAGGGTTCCTCTTCGGAAAATTTTACTAGGGATCTTCTCGGACAAAACGTAGATTATGAATCATTTTTTAAATAAAACACTTAATTTTTATAATAAAAAGAAAAAAATAATTATTATTTTATATTTATGAAATAAAAATCAAAAATACTTTTTATTTTCTCAATCTTTGCATCAAAATTAAAAAAAAAACACCTATGTAAGTGCGCGAGCCACAAGTAAAACTTCTGCGTAGTAGTAGAAATTAGTAAAAGTAGTTGTAGTACTTAGTAGTACCATTAGTAAAAATAGTGTAGAAATTGGTAAAAAATTGTTGAATTTATTGAAAGGAGTTGTGGAAATTAGTAGTGGGATTAGTAAAATTAGTGGTAGTAACTACTTGTACCATTATTAAAAATAGTGGTAGAAATGAATAAAGGTAGTGGTAGAAATAAATGAAAATAGTGGAGGAAATTATTAAAAATAATGGTAGAAATTAGTAGTAGGATTAGCAAAAAAAAGGGTTAGAAATAGTAGTAGCATTAGTAAAATAGTGGAAGAAACTAGTTAAATTAGTGGAAGAAATTATTGAAAATAGTGGTAGAAATTAGTAGTAGAATTAGTAAAATTAGCGGTAGAAATTACTGAATTAGTGGTAGTAATTACTAGTAGCATTAGTAAAAATAGTAATAGAAACGAGTAAAGGTAGTGGTAAAAATTAGTAAAAATAGTGATAGGAACTAGTGAAAATAGTGGAAGAAATTATTAGAAATTGTGGTAGAAATTAGCAGCAGGATAAGTAAAAATAATGATGGAAATTAGTAAAAGTAGTCATAGTGATTAGTAGTAGCATTAGTAAAAAAGTGGTAGAAATAGTGGAAGGAACTAGTAAAAATAGCGGTAGAAACTAGTAAAGCGATTCTGACGCCACATTCGTAACGCGATGTAAAAAATCACTGCCGCTAAAGAAGCTTTACTTCAAAATTAATTTAAAATTTGATTCTTGGTGAGATAACAAATCGATTGGCAGGGGAGCATTTCTCTCATAGTGAATTTTTAATGACAGATTTCGGAAATAACTGTTATTTTGCGCCCCTAGTTATGCCTACGTACATATGTATGTTTGTATATTTAATTAGTTTTATATATTTAAATAATATTTAAATAATTCTGTTTTCGATATAGTGAAATTATCAGTATAACGTATGATCGTGTTATTAAATATACGGGAGTACCCGTTGTATTTTTACAAATGTAGCAAAAATGACACTACACATACATTAAATACCTCAACAGATTTGTCGGGTGGGATTTGATATAAAGCATCACCCATTTACTTTACTCACATTGTATGGTTCTTCGCTTATATTCGCACTCATATTTTCACATGGACTTGATAAACTCCACTGACCCCAACTAGCCAAATGATAAAGTTATTTGAAAAATATTTTCGCTCTGCACAAATCACCTCTTTGTTCTTCCGCTCTGATGCAAAAGAATGCGGTCAACTCCAAATGCCGCTGTCGCTGCCGCAAGAATTAGGAACAATGACGACTTTCGCACATTGCACGATCTTCCTCATACACACACACACGCGCGTATGAACGTCGATGGTTGTTAGTGCAATGGCACAAGAAACGGAGGGCGTGCACGCTTTCCACCGTTATTGCAACTTCCAAGCTCATTTGTATTGTACCTACGTTTGTAATGAGCACATCGACAAAAATCTTTGCAATTTATCTGCTCGGCTGAAGGAAGAAGAGCATAACAACAACACATTCGCATATCACACTCTCCGGCTGCCGCAGAACATACCAGCAACAAATGAAAACGTGACCGAGTGAGTGAGTTTTGTGGTCGTACAAAAGGCGCGCGCGCGATGAGAGTAACGCCATTGTCAGCGCCATATTGAGATAGCGATCGTGAACCGCTGCAGCGTCGGTGGCAAACAGTAGCCAACGAGCAACGTGAGTAGTGCGGGCCCCGAAAAAGCAGAGGCCTATTTGAAGCGACCAAAACGAGCGTCGCATAGCAAACCAAATACGAATTCAAATTCAAATTGAAAAAAAAACACATCGCAAAAGCAAAAGCACGCACAGCGGTCGCAAAACTACTAGCAAAGAAATATAAAATAAAATAAAATAGAAACTGTGGCGCGGCATGAGATGTGAGGTGGGTGGCAGAAAGGTGTTTCGGCCTGTAGCTATGCATGTACATATCTACATAGCTGGTGGCTAGCGAGCTGGTGAGCACCCCAAAAGCAGCGTTCTCGCAACGCGCGCTCGTTAAACTTTTTTTTCGCCTACATACCTACGACGCTCCTCAGTGGCGCTGAGCTATTTTCATTTTCGTTTTACGGACGAGTAAACAGTTCGGCGTGGAACGGTTTTGTGTTTGTGGCGGGCGTGATTGAATTCTGATTTACTGAAACTGATTCAAAGTACGTACGGAATATTTTTTCGGACGTTTTCGGAATAAGTAAAAACGAAGCAAATGCTCAAAACCGTAGTGGAAAGTGTTGAAAAGAGCTTTCGCAGGCGTAAAGGGATACTGTATGTGTTTTTTGTTTGTTTTTATTTTTGAGTTAAAGCGAAAAAAGTGTGCTACCTTTGAGAATGAACTATCAAAAATTAATGAAAACATAAGTACATAAATAAAAAAGAATCAAGTGTAATCAATGCAACTGTGCTTAAAAGAAATGTTTAAAACAAAAACCAAATATAAACTAGCGCAGCAAAAATAGAATGCCTTTAAATTTCGAGTAAACAAAAATTAGGTAAGTACGTGTAAAGTTTAAGATTGTTGTTGTATAGGCAAATATGAATAAATTGTTTATATTTTTAAATAATTTATTGAACTAAATTTGTTCAAGTAGCTGCTTTAAAGGTCGAAAAGCTAAATCGATTAAAATACAAATAAATGTATGAATAAAAATAACGCGTACCTAATTACAATGCTAACAAAAATAAATCAAAACTTAGGAAAGAGGAAATTTAATTAAAATTTGTCTCTAGTACGCAGTGTGAATTTTGAGTAGGTTTTGACTAACTGCCTAAATCACTGAAACAAGACCGCGCTGTAACAAGAGAGTCTTCAATGTTTTGAAAATTTTGATCTTCAAAAAAAAATTGCATTTACGGCTGAAATTTTGTTTTACAATCTTGAAACTATAACTAATATTTAAAGTCAACTGTTCTTAAAATTACTTTGAAATGAAACTTTGGTTTTTGGGCAAAAAAATTAAAAGGGAATCTCAAGTGCAATCAGAGGTGTAACTATCCACACGAAAGAGGGAATATTGACAAATGTGTAGTGAGAAAACTATCCTTCTCTTCTCTTTTTACTGTAAACATATGTACTTACATATATCAAATGTAGTAAAGCAAAAAAAAAAAACTTGAAATTATTAGACGACTCTCTTTACATAAGAAAAAAATTAAAAAAAAAAAAACATTGGTACCTCATTTCTCTCCACATGCCCTACAATTCTTTACGATTCCCGGCAATGAAGGAGAATTTCTCTCACTCAAAGAGGAAAGTGCCCAAAAGTAGACCAACGAAAAAATACCACATTTTATGCTCGGAAATGCTAAATTAGTTGAACGCTTGTTTTTGTTTTTGACCAGGAAAGAAAGTTTTATGTTTTCAAAATACAAAAAAAAAAATTATATGAAAAAAAGTTTATATTATTGTCCAGTAATAAAAAATTAATTTCCAAAGTTAGTTAGTGTTTTTATGATCTACTAAAGCGTTCATGTCAGGGCCTAATTTATTTTCAAAATAGGGGACAAAATACCTGAGTGAAATTTGGCAAGAAATGTTTTCAATGAATATTCTAAACCATTAACTTCCAACTAATAGTGCCGTTTTGACATTTTCTTAAAAAAAACACCACAAAATATTAACGTTAAAAGTCGTTAGTGTTCAGAAAAAACATTATTCTACCGCAAATTGTATATTTTGTTGTATCTTTTTACAAAGAACCTAGAACAAATTGCATTTAAACATCTGCAGTAGACATTGACTTAGGATCTCCTTCATTAACATCACCATTGCTAGTTAACACAGCTGGTATCTAATTTTTATATGCAAGAGGACCCTAATAAAATTTTCCGAAGAATGGTCTTTACGACATTATATTTAATACCCCAAAAACTCTCCCATTTTGGGGTTTGAAGAGTTTCTTGAAGTAAGGGCAAACAAAAATCCTTTTAATGGGCTAAGGCAAAAAAAAAGATTCACAGAAAACATTTCTAATGAAATTTTACTGTGCTAACCTTTCATTTCTCTCAGGCATATATCTTAATAATTGTACCACTTTTTTGAAAGCACTTTGCGACGAGGCGTTAAAAATTTAGAGGGCTATACCAAAAATTCGAACTTAGTTTTTCAAACGCAGCTGGGGGGGTTACTCTTGGATATATGTTATTTTAGAATATTCGAATGAAAGCCGGTCCATTATTATTGTTTCATCCGTAAATAAGACTTCAAAGTTAAATACCAATTTATTGAAATCGATGACCTCCACTCTTTGACTATCGTTTGGCATTCTTATTTAGTTTAATTAACAGATGTTATGTATAATTTTCAATTAGTCTAATTCAAACTCCTTTCCTATTACTATTACTTCTTCTTCGCTCTTTTCGTGATTGCCGTCGTTCTTTCCGTTAACCTTTTTGTTAACGATATCGTTATAGTTATTTCTGCCCTTATCGCTATATATTCGTTAACTTCATGCATTGCAAACTTTATTGATATTTTGTGATTATTATTTTTCCGATCAAAAATAATCGTTATCCGTGGATATTCGATTACATTAAATATTGTGCAAACTACTTTCGGACTAAATATTTCGGGGTTATTTCAATACCTTCCAGTAGTTTGCGACTGGTTCTCCACTACAACTATTGCAACGCCTAATTACTACTACTATTATCACTACGACTACTACTGCTACTATTTTTTCTAATTATTCTAGTAATTTCTGCTCCTATTTTAAATTATGCTTCTACTAGTTACCAGTACTCTTTTTATTAATTTCTACTGTTTTTTTTTACTAATTTCTACTCCTATTTTTACTAATGCTACTACTAATAATTACAACTATTTTTTAAATTTCTTTTATTGTTTTCACTAATTTATGCTACTATTTTTACCAATTCTACTGCTAATTACTACTACTATTTTTATGAATTACTACTACTACTTTTTTTTACCAATTTCTACTACTATTTTCACTCATGCTAAAACTAAAAAAACTAAAAAGGATGTCTTTAAAAGCTATCGCCCATATTTAGTTCTATATCTCTTTGTATAGCCGTCACAGAAGTTTTATTTCTAGCACGCGCACTTAGGTGCACGCATTTTTTTTTTTTTTGTTTTTTTGCAGAAGGATCAAAATTTTTTATACATATATTAATTCATCGAGCTAATTTATTTATTTCATCAATAATTTGTGAGCTCAAGGCCAGTTTTTATTAGAAAACTGTTGGAAAAAGAAAAGAGCGGTAGAAATTATAGCTGCTATTTCGGAGAACACACCAAATTTTCGTGAAATCTACGAACAAATTATCACCGATTGTATGTATAGTAGTTCGAACGTGAGCATATTCGTTCCTACCAAATCGGTTTTAGTGGTCACATTTTCGCAGACACTCATAATTATAGTGCCATCCCAATTAGCAAGTTTTTACTATTTATTTTGTTTTATTTACTACTAAAATTTTGTTTTATAAAAATATAGACCAATCATAGCACAAACTGTTTAAATCGCTTTTTGAAACTTTGTGCGAAATTAAAAAAAAAAAAACTTGATAAATCATACTCAAAATTTAAATATTTTTAATCACTATATAAAGAAAAAATCTGGGTATGCAATTTTATAGCCCATTCAATTTTATCATTTAAAATGCAAAGCGTTTTTTCTTTTTCTTGTCGCTCTTCCGCAATTTCTCTAATACAACATAAGCTCCAAATTTTTGTTACAGAAAACTCTGCGCAACACGTCAGCAAAAACAGAAAAATACAAAATTAACAGTAGTTTCCAACTTCTTCAAACTTTACTTTACTAAAATTGGAAGGGCTATTAAAACTCCATGCTCAGATAATTTCATAAAATTGTGATTAAAAATGTCTAAAGTTTTAGTGAAATTCATTAAATTTTTTTAATTTCGCACTAGTTTGAACTATACATATTTTTACAAAATTAAATAAATGAGAACAAAGAGTTGACTCTTGAATTTGTCAATTTATTTGCATATTACCAATTACACTATTCTATTAATGCATTTCAGGCGATATCACTAATTTTTCTTAATGCCGTTTAGACTGCTCTATGTAACTCTTAGGTTGATTCGCGTATTTTTTTTATGTACAAAAATTTTAATATATTTTTTTTATATAAAAAAGAAACTTACATTGAGAATCAGCGCTTTGACAGACGCGACGTAAACATCAGCTGTCGATCAAAATCAACAGAATACGTCGTCAAATGCAAAATATAAGTAAAGGTCGTAAAGCAAAAACTTGCCAGGTAATGTAAGCGGAGATCAATAAAGTAACAAAAAACAAAACAAAAAAAAATATAAAAAAACGACAGTTCAGAACATAAAATCAATTATTGAACTTGCGAAAATAAAATCAGCACCAGGAGCAAGGAAAAATCTTTGTACGAAAATCACCACGTGACACGCATACGCAATGGGAGACGCGCATGCGCAAAAATAGCAATGCCAGCGCGTGCATGCAAATTCTGAGCGCACCGTGGCGGGCCAACCACAGCTAGCGATCTTGCCGCCAATGTCGTTGACGACGTGCGCTTTTCTCCGCTGGAATGCGAATAAGCCTTGTTGTTGTTGTTGTTGCTTCTACGAATTTATGTACATTGGAGTTGCTTAGAGTTGCAAAACAAATATTTTGCTACTAATGTCTTGTTAATCCACATGTTTTCGTCACCGCGAACAATACGCACAACAGCAGCAACAACACCAACAACAATTATAAATTCGCTAACAACTGCTACAAAATAAAATAAAAATATAATATCTACATACATATGTATGTACATTAAAAAGAAACAGAAATCTTATCTTAGCCGTACTTGCAAATGCGTTCTTATATTATACACATACATACAACGATATACACAAACATACTCGTACATACTTACATATGTATATATTCTGCGCGTTTTCATTGGCTTTTTATTTCCATTTATCGATTTGGCGACACATAATTAATATTCCAGGCATTAACATCAGAATGTGATGCTCAGCGTGCTGGTTGGCAAACTGTTTGCTAGTGCTACTTAAATTGTTGTTGCTGTTGTTTGTCTTGTTGTTTCTGTACATTTTTCTGTTACTTTGCTATTTTTTCTTCTATCTGTTTTATACAACATTGTTGTTGTTCACATATACAACATTTTTTATCATATCAACTCCGATTGATTATGCAGCGGTGAAGGGGTGTAGATGGTGGCATTGAAGCAATGTACAGTGGTGTAAACGTGATAAATTTCGTTATATAATTTAGATAATTTTTTCGGCACTTAAATTCAAAAGTGTTTTATTTTTTGTGTAAACCAGTTGAGTATAGATAGAGCTTTATGTCTTTAAGTTCAACACAATTAAATTATTATTAACCCTTAACAGCCAAATAAATGTAAGTTGTATAGAGGTTGAAATAGATTTAAAAACAAGTAAAGAAGTGCTGCATTCGGCTCTATCGAGTCCTAAATTGTGAAAAAGTAAATTTTATTTTTATTGAAAAAAATTTAAAATATCTAGAAATACGCGTTTTGAAGTTGAATTAACCACCGTTCGCTTAATTTTTTTAAATAAAATGTTTATAGTTATTTAGCTAATACATGTTATGAAAATCAATTAAACGGTACCCTGAATAAAGGTTTTAGAGATACCCCGGCTTCAGCGCCACCTATGGGTGCAACTAATATATTTATCAAAATGGTTTTTTTTAGTGACCTTTCCAATTTCAAATTTGCATCTTGCCGGCTCGAGGTTAAGGGGGTGTAGGATGTGAATAAAAACAAAAGATTTTACTTTTTCTCCAATATATTTCGGTTAAACTGCGGTAACCGTCTTCAGGGCAAATGATTTACACGTCCACATTGTCCGACGTGGAGTTTCGTACTCCGCAGTGTAACGAAATATATTGGAAAAAAGTAAAAACCTTGCGTTTTTATTAACACCCAACACCCCTTGACATCGAACCGGCAAAACACAAATTTTTAATATATATTTATATGTATATATGTGGCTAATATATGCTTTGAATTTGAATCAAAACTAGTCATAAATACGGATTTTAGAAATATCTCGAAACCAACGCCACCTATCGGAATGCTTGTTTGTACAATATACACCTTCGCACATCCTATACATTTGAAATCAATTGATTCAGTAGTTTTCAATTCTATAAACTTCATACCAACAGGCATGCAGGGCCCATAGGGACGAACACTTTTACATTTGGATTTTAATATTTGTTATTCTGATATAATATACTTAAATTTTTCATTTAAAAAAGATGAGCCCTCCTGAAAATATACATACATACATATACACTTTATTTTTGCGGACGGCTTGGCAAGCATATTTTACAATTCCATACAACTTGCCTATAATTATTATAATTAAATCGACTTTTCTATATGTTATAAATCTTCTTCTTAAAAAATCGACAGATATTTTAAGATTCCATATAACTTGTGTATAATTTCATTGAATTCGGGGTTTCAAACAATCTTTCCAAGGCATAAAATATACGACCTATTATCAAACCTACAAACGGTCGTGCCGTTATTCTTGTGTTCGAACTTCTTATCGTTATTACCTTATGCAATTCTCTAATATACATAAGTTTCCTTGCAAATAGGTACAACTAGATTTCTATCCGCCTCATAATAATATTTTTCTAGACGAAATAGCGGTGCTCTAGACAATTGCATTTCTGTCATGAAAAAACTTCTCTCCAAAATCATTTTACGTTCAGAGTCGGCCTAAAACTGTACTTATAGGTCCTGCAAGTTTGAGTATTAATTTTTTCGCCACACACTAGTCACGGTGCAAATTTTATGCATACCTTCACATGCATTGCGCTTTGTAGCCAGCCACGCATGCGCGCCTTCTCATTTGTACCTTACGCCCTTAGCACTACAAGAAATTTACACTACCTACGTACTTTATATAACACATAGTTACTGCTATTATCGAAGCCCAAATCTCTTGCGAAAGTCGCTTTCAACTTTCTAATGCAGCCCTAGCAATGTTTTACCCTTTTGTGGAAAATAGCTAAAAACTTAACAACAGATCGCTGAAACAGTATTATTTGTATGCAATCAAATATTGAGTTATTGATATCTTCCATTTTTCTTCTATAATTTAAATAAATTTTAGCAATAGCGTTCATATTAGTGCAGGACGGGTAGCCGAGTAGCGCTCACCGCTGCCGGAAATGGGGTTTACAGCAGCATTTTCAAAAAAAACAAAAATGGTGGTATATCGCAGTTTTACCTCTCAACGTTGTTGAAGCGTAAAGCGCATCATTTCATGTATGAGCCACACTTTATGTACACTAGGGTAGATAAAATTGTTCAGACGTAAATTTTTCGACAAAGCATATGTTATTTGCGGATTTTATAGATAATTTTAGATTAAGTTAAGAAAAAAACAACAAGACTGCGCTTTTAAAATAGAAAACTTTTACATTTTCACTCCAAATTATGAGAAACTTTTTGGGTATGCAGTATTGTAGCCAAATCATGATCAGTTTATTTGCAAAAATTCATGTACAAAATTTGTTTTTATATGAAAGAAAATAAGCGACATTTGTAGAAAAAGCAAAAAACCAAAAATCAGAAATTTGTAGCCCCTTCAAACTTGCACTTTGTTGTACTGAAATTGAATTGACTGTAAAATTGCATACGAAAAAAATTTCAAAAAAATTTAAAAGAATTTGTAAAAGGTGATTTTTTAGTTTTAAACTCAGCATGCTCAACAAAACTCAACGATCGTAAAGCATATTTAAAAAAAAAATTCTTTGGACGCGTTCTATCCTATTCATATGGCAATTTTGATGGCTTGGGCTCCCGATGAAACAAACGTATTCCAAAGATGAACAAACGAATGCCTTGTATAATAACTTAAGAGTATATAGGTTGGATCATTTTGTACTATTTCGCCTCACAAACCCTTAAATCGATTTCGAAATAATATGTCTATTAATTACTCAAAAAAATTAGCCAAGATCTTTAATCTCGTCTCGTCTAACAAAGAATGACAAATTTTGATGTTTAAATGAAGACGAGAACTAACGCACTATAGGTGCAAGCTGTCAATGCCGTTATATCAAATCTAAAACAGTTACTTATATCATTTATTAACAAACAATAGTAACAGGCCTGGTATACTCCTTTGGGGAACCCCAGAGGAGTCAAAGAAAGATTCCGGCGAAATGCCGTCAACTGTTACCACGCATTTTCTTTTATATTAAGCCCTTACAGGGCATCTTATAAATCAACAAAGAATGTGAAACTTTATCAAAAGCTTTAGCGAGATCTGTGTAGCCACAGTAAACCTGGGGACCAGCAGAAAAGGACGCTATACAATATTCAATGAAGATCCGTTAGAAACAAAACCATGCTGATACGGCGAAATCAGACTGTTAGACGCAAAATACATTTCGTCTATAATGTAATTCAAAACATCATTCTTACTACCACCTTTGTGAATAGGGCCAATAAAAGTAAATTTCCAATTATCAATAAAATTTCCTGAAATCAATGCCAAATGGAAGATTTTTTTTAAAGAAAAATTAGAGCGGGACATTTTTTTCAATAAAATAACTGAAAGTCCATCAATATCCGTTTTCGCAGAAGGTTTAAAGCTAGTTGAATGATTCCCACAATCAGCTATAAAATTTGAGCTGAAAAATTGAGCAAACTAATAGGCCACATCATTTGGAGTACAAGCCGATTTCTCCTCAAACAAAAAAAAAAAAAAAACGGCTGAATGAACGGCAAGAGTCCGACTTTTTTGACCTAATATAATGCCAGAAGGTCTTTGGATTCGATTTAATATTCTGCTCCATTCCAGGAATACAGTTTCTGTAAAGAAATTTATCTAAACAGTTAAATTCTTTTGAGTAGCATTGATATTTAACCAGAAAAATTTGGCTACCAGTTGATTGGCACATTTCACAAAATTTATTCCTAAGGTTCTTCAACTTTTTCAAGTCCAAGTTATACCACGGCAGTTTGTAAGGCCTTTTCTTTATTACCGGAACGTTATTTAACAAAAATCAAATATTACAAGTTTTAAAAATATTATAGCATCTATAAAAAATTGTCAGCTGTTTATATTTTTAATGGTAAAACCAAAAATTAACACTTTTATCTTTGCAAATTCATTCAATGTGCTTGCACATTTATTTCTGTTCCGAATTCGCGTGAAATGCATACATATTTACATTCATAGCCAGACACGTCACAACCTTCGACAAATTGCGTCAAATTTTAAACATCAATTTCACTTTCTACGAGTTGCGTCTGTATGTATTGACTTGTATAACACCCGGTATATGTGTGTGGCAGAAAAATATGTGTACGTATCCATGCAAGAGCAAACAAATTTTCGAAGGCGCAAATACATTAGTTATCATTAGAGGTCATGATTTTCAAAAATCTGCAAAATCTTAGTCGTTGGCAGAAATTCGGTCAAGTGTACTAATAAATAAGAAGAAAATAAGTTTGTACATATGTATGTATAGTGAATCATTAAGTGTATATGGGTAAATATGTGTATGGAAATTTGTTCGAAAATACAATCGTTTATTAGTTTTAATATGCTAAAATTGTAAACACATAAAAAAAAAATCAAATTAAAACTTTTGAGGCGCAAACGCACTCCCTAAGGAAGGAGGCACCTTTCCTTAATTTATAAAATACAGTATTGTTTTGGTTTAGTGAATGAACAAACATACGCAAAAAAATTTACCAAGATGGATTTTTCACTGCCATGTCCGAAGTAAATATGTACATACTATCAACAAAAATAGCTAGAACTCTCAAATGCAATATGGGTGCGAGATGGAAAGTTAGGAATTTTATGAATGAAAATTTTTAAATTAGCTGCAACAAGAAATTTAAATTTTGAGTTGTATTCATTTGATCAGAGATAACACGCGTCTCCTATTTTTTTATTTGGTCAGGAATAATACGCATTTTTATATCGGAGTGCGCCAGTGCCCAGTCGATTATAACTTTGTTCACCAAAACGGTTATTGGTACTAGCATTATGCAACCGAGATAGATATAGACATAATGTTGTTTTGCGAAAATTAAATTTAAACTATGAAAGATAATTTTCTCAAATTTGATATTCAAGATTTGGTTGAAAAAGGAATAATGGGCACAATTTAGGGCAAATATAAATATATTACATATAAATCTCAAAAACTACAATAGCAATAATAGTAATAATAATAATAATAATAATAATAATAATAATAATAATAATAATAATAATAATAATAATAATAATAATAATAATAGTAATAATAATAATAACAATAATATTATTAATAATAATTAGGCGCTTGCACCACGCTTGACGTTTGGCCGAACTTCTCCTATAAAATTTTGGTGTGCGTCTTGATGTTGTACCCCAAAATGAGGGGCCTACAGTTTAACGCCGACTCCGAACGTCAAATGATTTGCCATTGCCTGCCGAGGGGCGACCGCTATTAGAAAACCCTTTTCTATAAATTTTGATGTTACTTGTCCCAGGCAGGATCTGAACCTGGGACCCACCGAATGAAGCGCGCGCTCACTCTACACACTTGGCTACGTCGGCCGCCCTACAAGAACAAACTCTACCAAAAACTCCCATACTCGTATAACGGCATTTTAGTAACAACTAAAGATAATGTGGCCCGGTTTAATCTGCAGGATAGGATAGGGTTAGGACTCGGACAAAAACAAGTAAAGAAGTGCTACCTTGCCGAAGCCTTCATACCTTTCATGAATATATAAAAATTTAATTTAAACTACTGTATTGTTAGCATAAAATCAGAACTTATTCTTGATGATTTTCTCAGTAGACCTGGTAAAATTCGATAAGGGAATAAATAGCCTTTATAATTTCACGGTTTTACTGTCAAAATATAGGAGTTTTAAAGCAAAACCTCATATCTGATTATCAGTTGTATGGGTACTGTAAATAATAGTGATCCACTGTTAACGATTTTCGTTGTGCACAAAGATTCCATTCAATTGAGACACGATATAATTCTCTCTCTAAAGCATGCCAAACAGTTAGCTGAAAGTTGACGGTGCCTAGTGAATCTGTGGGGGGTTTTCTTTACTCCAAATGCAGCAATTTTGCTTACATGCAAATTGAGCCTAAAATGAACTCTGGCCTTTAAAATAATCACTAATTTCGCTCTTTGCGATTAAGCATTCGACCCGCTTTTGGGTTACTGAACTCACAAATTGCTGAACGGGAAGTTGCATTCCCTTTGATCACCAGTCCAATTCTCGCGCCGCATGCTTCTTGAGAGCTTATTTGGTTTTGACATTTCTCAAGTACAATAATCCAATTTTTTTTATTTTACAAGTTAGCGGCAAATAGTTAGTAGTATTTTGTAGATTTATTCAATCAATTTCTTTCTATAATTCATATAAATACTTGAGTAAAATTAAAACAAGTTTGCCTCTGAAAAATTAAAAGCTACTCGTTCTTCTCCCATTTCTTCAAGAAACTTCTTTAGAGTAAGCTGCTCAACTTAAGCCCGCTCTTTTATCAGCGAAAAAGAAAAAACTGTGTTCAATAAGCTTCGAAAATTACCGCTCTCTATTTGCCATGGAGGTTTTAATTGAGGTATTGTATGAATTCGGCTAATAGACAATATGATTTTAAATTGCTGAGAAAACTGAAAAAGATAGAAAGGCTTGAAGGTTAAAAGCAATTTATGGTACGGTTTTATAATAAAAATGCATATAACTAAATTTACATTTAATGAATTCTTAGAAAAGTGAAAATGTGTGCCAAATTAAATTCACTTAATAATATTTGAAAAACATACACCACCACTCTTCTATCTAACTAAATGGGCAATCCAAAAAGCAGGCAGTCGTAAGCAAAACAATTTCATAGCGAAAAAGAAAGTTCATAATTCAAGCAAGACGAAGAGTACTTTGCGCACGATTGCAAAGTAAGTATGAAAATTTGATATGGCAATGCATCAAAGCGAAATAAAGCGGGCGAATGCAAGATATTTCAAAATTTTACGAGTAGTGATGGCAAATTCTTACCACAAACAAATAAATAAATAAATGCAATCATCCGTATTCTATGTATTCGAAACTGAGCCAGTGTGTGTGTGTGTGCAACAAAGTGCAGTGTACACAAAAGAAAGGGCAAAAAATCATTGACGATCAAAGCAATTTCGCTACATTTGATGTTTCTATTATCGAGATGCGTTGGCCAAAAAATTTTAATTAGCACGCAAAACAGAAAAACAAACAACAAAATTAAGAAAATCAGCGTCAAAAGCGAATTCATACAACTAAATTGAAATATCAACAGTCATTGGTTTGACTACAATCTGTAATGCGTGCGGAAAACCCAGGTGTGCATGCAAAATTTCACGAGTTGGCACAAAACTATTTAATTATTTTACATTCATATTATTACAATTTTAAAAATGCTTTAATTTTATTTTAATATTTTTAAATGACAAAAGACATTAGTACTACGTTTCTTTCGTGTCAGACATGTCGTATGAGTGATGTGCCCGCTGACGCCGCACAATGGGGCTGATTCACACGAGTCGACGCACAAAAGTAATCGAATGCGATTTACTCCCTTAAATGTTTACTGATGTTTTACGAAATACAATAGCCCACAAGACTTCTTTTTGTACCTACGAAGTAAGAAGGGAAAATATGATAATAAAGTAAATAGAAAGTCCGCGAAAAATGTCTGTATTAATTCGGAATTTCGAAGAAAATTAAGCCAAAGCTATAGAATATAAAGTGTAAGGGGATGAAAATCCGATCACATTTAATCGATATTTTCATAGATCAACTTTTATTGAATCATGCCAAGAACAACAACAAGTAAATAAGAATCTACCCGGCGCATTTCAAATAAACAGTACTTGTTGTATGCAATAAGCGCAATTATTATGATAATATTCATTTTGATAACCTAAAGACTTTTGTGTTTGAATTACAATTAAAACAAACTAGTATGCTTTCAACATACTACACCCATTTTTCAAAAATTTAATTTTGAAATATTTCTTCCTCTACTAGATATAATAATTCTATTCAAAAATGTATCCTGATAAACTAAAACTGTTTTTTATAACAATTCAATTTTTTTATACTACTTTATTGAACTTCTAAATTTCTTAAATTTTAGAATTTAATTTAATTTACAAACTGTTGATCTCTCAAAACGTCAAACCAGTATTGTGAGCTTCATTGATCTCATAAATTTAATTGAATTAGGTTTTTTGATACAAGTGGCAACCATCTCCAAATATATTTCTAGAATTAAATTTAGAACGTTTTCAATTTAAGTGAATAAACCTTCTTTATAAGGGGGTAACCCTCTTCAATAATTTTGACGCTTAAACGCCGAAATCCTTTGAAGTAATTTCGTCTTTTTAAAGAAGAAATCATTAATTAACTTTTCTTAAGACTAGTTCCTTTGAGTCACTTGCCCTTAATAATTTAATTTATTTTTTTAAGCCGATGACAACGCTCTACAAAGTAACTGTAGTTTTTAGACATGTGGGTTTGAAGAAGAAATAAAACTCATAAAATTTAATGTTTTGGCCAAGAATTCAGCTTTATTATAAAAATAAGGGTTTGCTATTATATTATAACTTGGTTTCAGGCAAGTGACCGCCGCGACTGACTCGAATAAATTCCAGTCGAGAGGCCCAATTTCCGACCACTTATTGCAGCAATTGGGGCCGTATGTCAGCAATAACGTCTTCCCAGGCAACACCTGTCTACGGTTTACCAAGCGACTCTACATAACCTCACAAAAAATAGTCCAGCGGTGTTAAATCGCACGATCTTGGAGGCCACGCCACAGGCTCACGACGCGAGATAAGTTTATTGTCTTAATGTTTCGTTGGCTGCGTGGCATGTAGCGCCGTATTGTTGTAACCAAAGGTCGTCCACGTCAACATTCTCCAATTCAGGCACGAAAAAGTCATTAATCATGGCCCAATAGCGTTCCGTATAGACTGAAACATTATGACCGGCTTGATTTTTGAAGAAATATGGACCAATGATTTCCTCTGCCCATAGAGCACACCAAACAGTGCCTTTTTTGGAGATGCAACGGCGTCTAAACAATGGCTTGTCGATTATCAACACTTCAAGTGGAACAATTTGGTTTATTAACGTCCCTATTCAACCAAAAGTGGGCTTCATCGCTGAACAAAATGTTCTCGTGAAAATGGGGATCGGTGCCCATCTCGTTTTGGGCCCCTTTCACCGACCGTGCGACACTATTGATGGTCGTTCGGCTTTAATTCTTGCACAAGTTGGATTTTGTAAGCCCGCAAACCAGCATCCTCACGCAAAATCCTCCATAAAGTGGATGGGTACAGCTCCAATTGTTGCACGTGATGGCGGATGGACTCATTCGGGTATTCTTCGTTACTCTGCTCCACAGCAGCTATAGCGTCTTCGGTGGGTCTCTGAGCATGCGCATTATCCACTAGAGTAAACGTGGTGCGAAACCAAACCATGGTTGCTCGAATTGCCGACTCTTCTGGGCAATTATGTCGACCGAATATTGGACGCAGCGCGCGATGTGTCACGGTAACCAAACCATTGTTTTGGTAATAAATTTGCACAATTTGCAAACGTTGTTCCGGAGTAAGTATATCCATTATGAAATGGCAAACCAAACTGAGTATAAATCAAGTAACAGCTGTTAAAAAGACCAACTCCGAAAAAAGTATTGCCTCGTTGAAACCCACATGTCTAAAAAAAACACCCTTTATATTTCAAATAAAGCATTCTTAAACCTCCATCGTTTGATAACCATATTTCAATAATACCTTCAATCTCTTACAATTTAATTAAATTTTTAACATCCCAAAATATTTTTGAAATTAACCTTTCTTAAAACTCTTAGTTTGACACTCATATTGAGACATTTAATTTAATCTATTAAATTTATTTAATTTACGTTTTAACTGGCGGTAACCATCTCTCAATATAGAGAAAAAGAACGAGAACTTATTTACCTTCTTTCATTTAATACCAATAACGCAATATTTGTAATGTCAAATTTATCAATGTTTTAATTGAATTTAAAGTAATAAATATGTGGCAACTCCTTTAAAAAATTTGATTCTATGGTCACTCACATGATGGACTATATACATATGTGCAAAATCTTGTCTAATCTGTCCAGTCGGCGTATAGCAATATGTAATTTAATTTATTATGTTAATCTAGTTATGTGGCAAATTTTATGAAAAGTCATCCCGAACTTTTCCTACAATTTTTAGACTGTGCGTTGTGATATTGTTCCACGAATTGAGGGACCTACAGTTCTACGCCGATACCGAATGACATACAAATTTTATGAGAAGCTTTTTCATGGCAGAAATGCCTCGAGAGTTTGGGCTTGCCTTCCGAAGGCCAACCATTATTAGAAAAAACCTATTTTACATATATCATATATTTTTGTTCGTATTATGGGATCACCCATATGCTACACACTCAAAAACGGGGGTCATCAATTTTGCGAATTAGACAGCGCTTTGTTCCACTGTGCGCGAGAACAGCTGATTTCGCTTCGCAAGGCATTAGCGCATATTTATGTGCGAATGTATCTTTACCACTGCCACAGACGCTTTAATGGATTCTTCGCCCACCTTCCCAACACCACCGCCCCGCGCACGTACCACTTGCATCTCTTAAATGATCTTGTCAACTAATTTGTTTAAATTTTTTTCGAGTCTATTTTTGTGTGTCATTGGGTCTCCGCAGACAGTCAAAAACGTTCAATCTCAAACAGTTTATTTTTCTCGAAATTCTTTTGCTTTTTCTTAGCTTTTCATTGACACTATGTGGATTTAATGTAGTTTATAAATAAATTCGTGTTGTACCCTCTCTGCATACTTCACTTCACTTGTGCTGATCGTGATTTCCATCCACTGTCGTCTACGCAGATTTTTCGATATTTTTTGCTCAACTATTTTATGTTTTCTTTTTACTTAGCTGCTAATTTTTTATATGTATTTTTGTTTTCTTTTTAATTTTCCCTCTTTCGGTTCACTTTCAATTAGTAAGAAGCAGCAGTCAACCCACTGACCGTCACAGCATTGACGTTCTCACTCAATAATTTTGTTTTATAGACTTTTTCTGTTTCGCATATTGTTTTGTTTTCTTTTTTTTTTACCCCGTTGTTTATTTTTATTTAAGTGGAAAACAACGATTTTTCAAAAATAACAAAAAGGCGCATAATATATCTTTTTTGCTAATTTTATTGCCAACGATGTTTTGTTTGTTGCCGCTTTATTATTACTTGTAGCTGCCTTCATTTTTTTCTTTTTGCTCAATTTTAATATACATACATTATTATTTGTGTGTGTGTGTGTGTGTTTTATTTCTTCGGTAAATTAATTTTATTGACTCTGTGACAAATTTGTGCAAAGCGATTCAATTGATTTATATCGTTGTTGTTACGTGCTAATGTATGTACATTAATTTAATGGTTTCATGTTCTCACTTAACTGATGTGTATTTACCGATTTTAATAAATTTTGTTTTTTTTTCGCGTTATTTTGCGATTATTTCATAAAAGTTGCTATTAAATATCAAAAGATGCGTGGAATATTTTTAATGGGTTTCAAAAAGTATTGGAATAAAAATTTTCTGCTATGAATTTGTATTAATATTTAATATGTAATGTGTATATAAAAATCTCGTGTCGCGGTGTTTGTGGTCGCACTCTTCCGAAACGGCTCGGCCGATTTTTATGAAATTTTGTATTTGCTAGGTACCAGAATAGGTCGTAAATTAAACACACGTTAAATGAAATATAAAAATGTGGATGTCAAATGATTCCTCTTACCAAGGAGAAGGTTCATACGTATGTACATTTTGGGGACGGTTGCCACCTGTTTGAAAATTCGAATTTAATTGAATTATACATCAATTATATGAAATAATAAAATTTCGATATTAAACAGTTCGTTTCGCTGAAGAGAAGGCTTATAGCTAGCTATGTTTTGCAGAGGGTTGCCACCTGCTTGAAAACCCGAGTTCATCTAAATAAGACACGAATTATGCATGCGAAATATGAATTTATGGCTGCTAAACTTTTGATTCGCTGAGATGAACGCGTATATCACATAGAGTGTTGCCACCTTTCTTAAAAGCCAAATTTAACTAAACTATACACAAGGATGTAAAATATTAAATTATGAGTGTCAAAATGTTCGTTTCGCTGAGGAGAAGGGTTGTAGTTTTCTATATTTTAAAGAAGGTTGCCACCTGATTGAAAGGTCAAATTTAATTAAATTGTGCACAAGTTATATAAAATGGTAAAATATGAGTGTCAAAGCGTACGTTGGCTAGAAAGTTTATAGGCGTTTTTTGAAAATGGCTGCCACATTTCTTAAAAGTAAAAAAAAAATACACAATAAAAAATAAAATTTAAATTATAGACAAGAATATAAAATTTTAATTGAACTGTTCGTCTCGGCGAGGACAAGGTGTATATCTATGTTTTTAGGAGGGTTGCCACCTATTATATGCGACAGGACAACAATCTACCAGGATTTTCTAGTAAAAATTTATTTTCATATTATTGTTAGTATCATTGGTTTTAAGATACTATTACTGTATGTACCCGAAAAATGTAGTTTAAATTTGTACAGTTAATCTGATGCGGCCAATGGTTAGCTTTGTAACCTAGTACCAAAAGAACACTAGGTAGGATAACAAAATATATGTAAAGCAACAACACTAACTCGGAAAATATGCGAGTTGAGTCAACTCAGTAAAATGACATCCGACCTGAGTTGTAGTATTTTGAAATGAAAAAACTGCGCTATTGTGAATAATCCGGAAGAAAATACATGGGAAATTTCAGTTTTAGACCTAATTCAATTTATTTGCATAGTATTTTTAAATATATAACTATGTCATCCTAAAATTTGTTTGCACAACTATTTTCCGTTCTTAAATAACACTAAATCAAGCGCATTTTTAACGAAAGATGCCAACAGGGTTGCTTTTGCAACTAAAGGAAGTTTTATCCGAGTTGGCGGGTTCTTTTGCAAGTCGGGTACAATAAAACGGGTCCATTATATATGTATATATATATATTTATTTAAGGAAGTTTTTACTTACCTGAATTTGAAATTTTTAGTCAAATAGAATGACATCAAATATGGGTATAAAACACTTTAAGAGGTGATATTAATATCCATTTTATAGATAAGTTTTCAATACGTGATGTCTGGTCATAGGTCGTAGATTTCATAATCAGAGATTAGCGAATAACTTACTTTAAACAATTTTTTAGCTTGGCTTGCTTATCGAGCAAAATGTGAAGCTTCTAGTTTTTATGTTGTTCGACTTATTTTTCTCCTAACGGAAAATATTTGTTTCTTAATTCGCAGTCACTAGATGGCACTCACCCACAGCATTTATTTTGTGGCACTGCCTTGGCATTTCTGGGATTCTCTGACTATTTTAAGGTACACGGATTACAATGGCACAGCAATAGAATAAATGGATAATCTTAAAGCAAAAGGTGCAAGGAAATTCCATAACTGAATGAGAACTGCAATAAAACATATGCTGGCTTTAAAGTTTGGGGCTGTCCATAAATTATGCATTCTGGGGATCCGGTGAAAAACCGCAATGATGGTGGCCTTGGCCTGTGTTACGTAGTTTTATATCTACATATTGTATAAAGTAGGTACATATTTATTTTGATTAAAGAGCCAGCGAAATCATCATAGATTCCCTATCTGAAATAAAACGAAGGAATACAGATTATCTGTAAATTATAATTTTCAAGTATTTATAATTTTGCAATTAATATGTGATCTGAATTCGAATGAAATCGGACTGTAAATACGGCTTTTAGTGGCACCTATCGCTCCAATTTTCAAACAAAATAGTTATATTTATGTTGCTACTACATGTTCTGAAATTTAATCAAATCGGGTCACAAATAGGGGTTTTAGAAATAGCTCGGCTCCATTGCCAGTTAAAAAATAAACTAAAATTTTTATTTTCATATATGGCGAATATATACTTTGAATTTGAACCAAATTAAACTGTAAATACGGTTGTTAGGAATAGCTCGACTCCACCGCCACAGACGTTGTCCTGTCCATAATAATTTATTAGCTGCCCTTTACATATCTAACCAAAAATCGCATTTCGGTTTCTTTCATATATAACTTGTATAGAATTCAATTAAATTTGATTTTTTATACAGGTGACAACCCTTTCAAAAATATAAGTACACACTTGATCTCGCCAAGACGAAGCGTTTGATACCCATATTTTAATATTTCCTATAACTTGTGTACATTTTAATTAAATTTGTCGGAATTATGCTTAAAATCTTCCCGGGTCGATACTATTGACTATGAAAAGTTTCAGTTTTTAAGCAGGTGGCACCCCTATACAAATATATTTTTGAAATTAAGCTTTCTTAAACCCTTTAGTTTTACACCCATATTGTAAAAGTTAGTTTAACTTATTGGTTTTACTTAATTTAATTGAATTTAAGCTTTAAAGAAAGTGACAGCTCCCTTTAAAATCTGCTGATATGGGAACCCACACAACGAAGTATTCACAAATGTGGGAAATCTTATCCAAATCAGTCCAGTTGTCATTTAACAATATGTGATTTTACGTCACGTGTTGAACTGAAATTGCATTGAACTGAAAAACAAGATGTGTACTTAAAGCGCCACCTGTGGAGAATTTTTCGAACTTCTTTTTTTCGCGGAGCAATTACCAATAAACTCGCAGAAGGAAGTACCCATTCTGGTCGAGTCGTTTTCAAGTTTTAAGCATCCGAAAAACTCTCGACACATTTTTATAAAGATAGATAGATAATAATCTTTATATGACAGATAGATAATTGGATTATTTATACTAGGAAGAACCTGTGAATATTGTGGTTTATACCATGGATATAAAACGCAAAATGTTTTACACGTGAAAGTGGTACTCGAACAGATCATGGATGGTAAAAAATGTCATGCTAAGGAAGTGATGAAACTTCGAAGTAATGGTATACGAAATTGATGTTGGTGCTCGGGGAAAAGCTACTGGTCTATCGGAGGAAGAGGGATACAAAAGTATAGCAATTTCAAAATTTTGCTTTGCTTTTTCTTATCATCTATGTAAATGATGTCTTCCGATCGCGCTAAAAAATCATTTTGTAATAATTATTTTGTTTTCATTTATAGCCACATGCTCCCACTGACGTATTGAGAAGTTTTGTTATTTATTTTATTATCAATTCCAAATGATGTTTTATAAAAAGCATTATGTTAACTGTAATGCAAACCATAAAAATCCGCGCTGCAAAATTTTGTGGAAAATTAAAAGAAAATCATATTTTCATGAAATTTGCACCCATTTTTTTAAACAGAATTAAAAAAAATCTTTTCAACTGCAAGAAAAAGAAATATAAATACATAAATATAGAATATTTTCTTGTAAACACTGACTCAATGGTATTTCCTATGAGTAATCATAGAATTCCCAGAAATTCGTAAACAGATATTTTAACTGAGCTAATGACCTTTCTGCTGCAAATCAAAATTTACGCAAATAAATATGTATGTATGTAAATAAATCCAAATATACAACAAGCAACATATGCAAACATTTGTTTCACAATATCAGAAAGTGATGTGTCCCCGTTGTTGCCATTAACTATTTCAAAAATTTATTGAAAGTATTTTAATGGAAAAAGGTGGGCAAACATACGCAACTACTTATTATCTTCTGCAATTTGATAGAAATGGTGTGTAAAAAGCAAGTGTTGAAAAATTTTAGAAACAGCACTAAAAGCTTAAAAAAAATTCAAATGTTTGTATACGTATTAAAACAATTGAATACATACATAAGCCTGAGAAAAATTTAAGTATAAAACATATACAATAAAATTGCACCGTAAATATTTTCATAAAATATTTTAACCCATTGACTCCCACATAAAAGTTGTTCTTTGACCCTTACTTCACGAAACCTATAAAAAAAAAACAGATACTAAAAGTCTCTTAAATATTTGCCGTGATATTTAAGTTTATATGTCTCAATATTTTATTTCGCTCGGACATATGTATCTTAACAATTTTTTCCAATGTTTGAAAACAACTTAGATCGGTAAATAAAAACTTTAGTCGACCATAAAAAAAAGTTCGACCCAACTTTTCCAAATCCATCTAATGTTTTATTAGCGGGCTGGATTTGCCCTAAAATAGTTGCACAGTGTAACTTTCAAATTATTTCGCTGAATAAAAATTTTTTAATGGAATAGTTGGAATTGTTTCAATGCTAAAATACTCGTAATAGGCACCGCAAACAAGTTCACACCATGCGCAAGTTTTAGAAATTCACTCTATTAGGAGCCTAACAGAAGAACGTAAGCGTACGTGTGTACATTCGCAGTAAGGTCCAAAAGTTTTAAACCTACGGAAATTAGATTTGCCGAAGTGCAACGATTTAATAAAAAGCCCATTAAACTGGCCACAGATAAATGCATTAAATTATTTTGTTTCTTACAAAGGCATAGTGTAATAAATACAGATTATCGATTAAAAATTCGAAATGTAAAATTTAATATCGAGCAGTGGTTAAATTTTTTACAAAAGAGGGGAAAATAATTTTAGAATTCTCACGACTCTTGGATGCTGTTTACGAACAACTTGCTCTTCGTAAAATAATGGGCGAAACAATTTCGTATGAGTAGAGAATCAATAGATGATGAACCGCGCCCAGGGAAACTATTCGAGGTGGTAACGGTTGAAAATACTAAATTTATGGAGAAGATTGTACTGAAAGACAGATGGCTAGATACGAAAGAATCAGTAGCTATGATTGGACTTTCAAAAGAAAAAACAATGGAATTCTAATGGAAACTTGGAAGACCGACGGGAATAAATTTTGGATTCAATAATAGAATCCATGATTGGTTGCTTGGTTGCAGTGGCGAGTGAAAAACTCTAATTACCACTATAAAGTGCAGTTTTAATACCACGTACTCGCCGGCAAAACAAAGATAGAATAAAAAATGAAAAAAGAGATCCAGCCCATGGAGTTTATGAACTTAAGCAAACGCTTTGAATCCACCTTACCGACCCCTTTTTCCAAAATAAAATTTTCTCAAAAATCTCTTTCTAGTTCTGCAAAAAGCTGAACAGCATCAGAAGAGGTGTTCCACCGTTTATTCTGCATCTGGTAGGTTGCAGCTGCCGAATAAGGCATTACAATCCAAGTCTGACGGCATGAGTATCCACTACCCAGTGCCATGTGAAAACTGCAGCTAGTGTTAAAATGTCCGCTCGATTCATTTGAATTATAGTAGCAAGTCATTTTGCACTGAAGGAGGACCATAGGCACTTACATGTCCTGTACGATTCTAAATTATTCCACTTGCAATCAGCCGAGTTAATCTGGTGTTTGGAGAGACACAATAATCTATACGGCCTCTGGGATACCTAGGGTGGAGTCGTTGAGACCCAACACATCGATCTTTTCGTTACCGGCTTGGCATCCATTACAAGGGACGATGTGCCGACGAGCTAAATGCGTAACGTATTCCCTGCACTAATTCACCAGGTTCGATGTCACCACTTCGGAGGCTAAGAGCACGAAGGCTGGAATAGTACCGTCCCGACCCTGAGATTTATATGGCGAGAAACAATTGATTGGCAATGCAATTGAATATTGTTATTTTTCATAATACTCTGTCAAGAGATCAATCGAATCGCAAAAAAGTACTCAACCTCAGAAAAGGCTTATGACTGCAATCTTTGGGATTTAAAATGATTTAAACTAGCAACACAACAGCAATAAACGGTTACTTTTTCTTTGTTATTTATACACCAACGACGAGATGTTATGAAAAAAAGGAGGAAAACCTATCGCGTTGTTGCTTCGCCGGTTTCACGCCGGTCTCCACATCTAGTATTTCTAAAGCTGACATTAAAGGATGTATTTCATTGAGCTTAACGATCAGCTATTCAGACTAGACTTTGCTACAAGCGACTATTATTTATTATCTAAATAGAAATTCGAGGAAAAAAAGTTAACACCAGAGCATCTCTGGAATATCTAAGAATTAAATAAGAAGATGAGAGAAGCCACAACCCAGCAAACACTGAAGTTAGATATCGGTTAGAGGACGATTCGATAACTACCCCCTTTCTCCAATCTCTAACGTTAGAGAACGACTCGATAAACAATGGAGAAACATAGCGTTCTCAAACAAAATGGGACATCATTCTCCAGTCGCGAAAAAGATAGTTCTCCAATCGATTTCTAATGTGATTCTCGAATGAGATTCTAATGTGAATTATTAAATGCTGTTTAGTTAAAAAAAACAACGCTTGCTAAATTTTTTACATAAATGTTTTAATATTACTTCAAAGCTTTTTATAGTTTTACATGAGTATTATATTTATTTTAATATTACTTCAACTTAAATCTTGTACGCATATTTTCATACTTGTGTTTATCACATTAATAAAAATAAAATCTATCACATGTTCATGTTTGTACATAGTTGGGTTTTTAAATTAAATTTACTTCTTACATTGCAATTGTATAATTGTAAATGCATTGAGATTGTTTCAGTCATTTAGTTTGAATTTCACAAAAGAAAAAAAGCATAAAAATGTTCCAAATAACCGACTTAAAGAATAAACTATTATTTGATACATTCAATAATATTTAGAAACAAAAATATTTTAATTCAAGCCACCAATCCATCATTTTACCTACTATTTAAGAATTGATACTGCTATTTTTATTATTTGTATATGTTGTGCGCTTTTTAAGCCTTCCTTTGGCATGTTGGAAAAAGGAGATTGATGTACGTGCGAATTCATCATCAGTTGATTGAGGAAATTTGTTAGAAAATGCACCTTAAATATAAAAATAGAGAGTGAATTTGCTTAATATTTTAAAATACTCGCAATTTACTTTTTAAAGCTGCCGTAACGCTCAAAGCTCTTGCTGCCGTTTTGGTGTTTGTGCCTTTCCAGCATAAATTCTGCGCTGTGGATATCTCTTCTAATAAATGGGGAAAGCAATTAGTAGAAAACACTAACTTTCTGCAGCATGTAATATTCAAATTTCCTGAATTCAAAGGAGTCTCGAAAAAGTCTTCCAAATTGAGAACTTCTCTTCCTGAAAACGTTATATTAGTACTTTCATTTATAGCTACCAGTTTATATATTAAGTTATTTTTCATATAAAAGTTGTCAGGCTCTCGAGTTGAAAAAAAAACTTCGAGTAATAAAGGAGTCATCGTAGCATTCGGGCAAGTTTTCTACGAATTTGTCTAACATTTGACTAGCACTTCTATTGTATTTAATGTAATGGTCTTTATTCAAAAGAATCCTAATACTTAAGCTGAGTAGCAAAAAATGATTGTATCTCACTGGATCTAAAATATCTTTAAGTAAAAATACACCTGTATAAAGCAAGAAACTTCTAGATTCTGTTGCTTTAAAACGTTCCATATATTTTAAAGATCTAGGACGTCTAGCAAATTCCCTTGGCATTTGATTATATATGTAAGTGTTGGAGTCCTGAATCTAATAAATGAACTATGTTTGGTTGAAGTGAATAAGTTTTGTTGCGTTTTTTTATCCAAACAGTTAATAAAGTTTTTGTTACTCCTAGGCAAACTACGTGCATGTAATCCAAAGCGAATGACTTAACAATGTCGATCGGAAGGTTTTCGATGACCATGGGTTCTAAAATAGTGTGATGGTTTTTATCTGTGCGTGCTCTAAACTCTGCATCGGTACGAAAGGGATTATTTTCCTTTGAAAAAATTATTTTGTGATACTTTGAGTTGCCTCTTTGTGTACACTTTGGGCAGCACGAATACCCGGAATGGCCTTTAATTCCAAGAACAAATGCTCGAGCAGGTGCATCGCATATGAACGCCCGGCAATTAACAGAATACTGTTTTTCTTTAAAAACTAGTCCATTTTCCATTAAAAATACTAGCTCATCAACAAACTGGTTAAGAAACTCATTAACATTTGTTGATTTGCTATTCCCACAGTATGCTCCTACAACCCTTATGTCATCAGTTTCATTCACATTGACTAGAATTGGCCATATCTGAAGATTCGAGCTTTTTGCTAATGGAAGTCCGTCGATATTAACGTTAAGATTCAAACAATGCTCAGTGAAGGTCGTATGATGCAAAAATGCAGTCAAAGCGTCCGCGACTCCGTAATGCACATATTCCCCTGAACCCATTGCCACCTTTGGAGTGACCCTTGGAGTATTTTTCAAAGTGCGGGCACACGTAGGAAGCCCTGTAATGTGTTCCCCTAAAATCTTTAACAAATCGTCCCGTAGCTGAGTTCGTTATATTGTGTTTAATTGTCCACTCTGTCAGATTGGTCCGTAAATCAGTTCTGTTTGTAAATGTGCAGTCGTCAAAGTCATCCTCGCTGGTGGAATTATCACTGGATACATCCGATTCCATGTTTTCCCGGCTACATTGTGCCTGAGTGGCCGGACACAGTTTCTCTGGCACTTCGCTTTCATTTCCGCGATTGCTTGCAAAAAGCAAGTTAACAATTTGCTCACTTTCACTTCTAAACCTTTTTCTATTCATTTTATTAATGTATATTTACTTTTTATTTCCCGATTTATGCAGTCACTTCGCTTGATTTATGTTTGAAATAAAGGATGAGTGTCAACAGCTGTTCTAGATAATAGATATCTATCGATAATCGATAAGTTGTTTGAATGTTGGCTCTTTCTCTAGCCAGTCTCCAATCGAGTTCTAATGTAGTTCTCCACAGTCGCGCTCGACTAGAGAATGGTTAGAGAACTACAGTAGTTATCTAATGGAGTATTGAAAAAATCTCTAACGTTAGAGACTGTGTTTGCTGGGAATTTGTAACTCACTGACGTAATACAAAGAAACAAAATCAATCCAAGCGGTTCACATCTCCCTCTCTGAAGAACTCTGAATGACTTCTGAATCTCAGTTTAAGAACTTTTGCTAGTTTTCTCTAGTTATCTAAAGGATCGGACTATAGATGCTGTGGTTGGACTGGCGAATCGCCAGAACTTGCACTATGTGACTGCCCACGTGCTAAAAGTATAGATTCGCACACTTTGTAGACCGACATGCCGCCCTCCAAAGTGCTAAACTTCTTAAGTAGCCTAGGGTTAGAGTTATAATAATATATATGATGCGGCATTCTCCAAAGAGCTTACATATATGCAAGTCTGGAAGGCTAAAGATACGAGTAATCCTCTCTTTTTTTTAAGGGTTATTACAAAATGCCGCTTTAGGTCGCAGCGCGGGAATACCCATATCTAGTAATAAATAAATAATAAGAGAATCAAATATTGTATCATAACCTTAAACAAATAATGCCATTCTTAATATTCATATGAACTTATGTAAAGGCCAACAAACTGTAGTCAGTAATATTTTACTTCGGTTCTACCACTAAAGCCCCAAAAAAGCATCAGAGTTTGTACTGACCAGAAAAGCATTTTTTAAATCAGAGGCCGAAATTTGCCTAAACAAATTATTTCCATACTTTTTGCCAATGATTTTTCCATTACAGGTTTATAATAAGATCTTTAAGAGAAATTATATTATTATTATTATTATTATTATAAAGAGAAACAATTATAAATAATTGCTACACTTAAAAGAAATTATATTTTGAAAATAATTATAGTGGCTTGAGATTTATCCTTCATTTTATAGTTCACACCAGAAACTTTTGCATCTCACTATAAATAAATCTGACATATTTACGCGGACTTTTGCACGAAACGTCAATTCGTCTGGTCGTCGCCTGTTCGCACTCATAAATCATAATTTTCCTTGATTTTCTCATTTTGCATTCATGATTTGTATTCATCAACGATCAGATTGACCAAAATTTCGTTATCACAAAGGGAAGAGAGGAGACATTTGTTTGCAAAGGCAACTTATTTGACGAGTCGCCTGTTGCTTCGCCTGACGATTTATGCTATGCGCTCGTTGCCTGCTACCCAAATTCAAATTTATTTTTGTATGCGTATTCGTAGCATATAGTAAGTCAATTTCGTATGCAGTCCTCCATAAAAATTTGTCTCCAATTGTTGTACCCACTACCTAGCTACCTACCTACCTACCTACTTGATTTTGGTCGCTGTGGTGGCGGCGGCGCAGCGCATGATTGAAACCTCTGCAAATAATGGTGTACGCGATGTGACGGAGTTGTTGCTCTGTATGTTACGCGCTTAATCCGCTACAAGCAACAGTTTGTGTAATTTGTACTCTATGTACTCGCATATGTATATAGTATACGTTTTTTATATGTAAGCACTTAGGGGCAAACCACAACCACTGTGCAGTTGTTCTTAATCCAAGTCGGCTACAATAATCCAACGGCTGGACCGCTCATCCTCCCCCTTTTTCTTTATGGCTATATGTTCGTAGTATGTACGTATAAATGCCAAAAACAATTTCAACGTCGCATTTACCTAAATTGGAATTTCCGGCAAAAATTTGTATGTACGTATGTGGTACATATAACTAAATAGCTTACTTACTTGCCTACATCATTCACACAAACGATATATTTATTTATTTACCTCTACTCATAAAAAATGAGCGTTATACGAATGAATGTTTGAACAAAAAAAAAACCAAAAAAAAAACAAAAAAAAAATTAAACAGTGCAAGAACATAAACCTAATCAGCATAAAAACATTAAATAATGTGTTCATTTCTTGCTCTCCATACTGCAACACATCGAGACACACACACACACCAGTACATTTGCAAGTCACACGCACACAATTGCATACCAAGATGCATGACGAGAAAAACTGCGCTTGATGTAAAGTAAAGTAAAACGCAGCAAAGCAGCCTCGAAACGTCCGAGACAACAAACCACTTTGGCGATGTAAGTGAATGTCACCGTCTTCTTAAATGGAATAATAATCGTAAATAGACTTTAAAAAAAAAAGCAAGTTAATTGCAATTCAAAAAAAAAAATACAAAATAAAACGAAAGTTAAATCTATATGTGCATATGTATGTGTAGATATCTGCATTAGTATGTGTATGTAGTAAGTTTATGAAGAAATTATATGCACTCAAGGGAATGTGTAAACGAGTAGTAAAGAAGAAATTATGACAATGACGAGGGTCATTTCAAACGTGAATTAAATTATAAATGAATGTATTTTAAAGTGCAAAGGCTCTGTACTCCGTCATATGCATTTTGATTTCGTTTGCGAGTGCGATGAGCTTTATGCAAAAATATAGTTTTATTTTTTCAAAGTGAAATTCCCATTTGAATCATTTGCGCAAAATATGATATGATAATATTAACATTTATACAAAAAAGAAGGTACTTGCAATAAACAAACTTTGACGGATAATAAAATTGTTAGAAGTTTCATAAATTTTGAGTATTATCAACAGCCTTGTCACTTTAATAATATTAAAGCAATATGTAGTACGATTCACTAACTTATTTTAACGAAAATTCTAACGATGCTGCCATTCAGCAGCCATTTTTTAACGATTTCCGCTATCGCCAATTCAGCTGTTGTCGTTAGAGCTAGTCAATTATCGACAACAAATTTGATGTTGTTAGCTCAGTCGAGCAAAGAAAAATTCGCGACTTCAACTTAAATAAAAGATAAAATTTTACAAAAGAAACATTAACTAATGTCGTTTGAATATTTAGCATATGATTTACAAAGAGGACTATCCCTTTCATTTGAATGCAACAGAATTTCAGAAGCTATATCGATTAATTCCAGACTTGGCGGAAGTCCTTATTTCCCAGATTGCCAGATTTTCTATGACCCAAGTGGAACGGATATTCCTTGGAGTCGAATTGATGACTATTCTACCAAATCACTCAAAGAAGAGTTCGAAATTCTTCTGGAACATTTAAAACAATTATAAATATTTGTTGTGTTAAATAACCTAGTATCTTATTTCACTTTAATCAAATGTAATATAAACGCGCTCAAATTTGTATTCGACATTATGCATTCCTTTATTTTTTTCCATTCCCTTTTGTGTTTTGAATAAGTATAACGAGACAGCTGTTAAGTGTCGTTAAAAATAAGTAGGTGAATCGCACAATCGTTACTGCAAACGACAAATATTGTCGACAAAAATTGTGATTGCCGGATCGTTTAAAGTTAGTGAATGTTATGTGGCTGAATCTGATCCTCTCGGTATCGGAGTTGAAACCGTCAACTTTTTCGTTAGGTGTCGCGAAATCTGATTTTTTTAATCGGTTTTAGGTGTTGCAGTATCCGGGTTTGTCAGTTTTTCTTATGGGAAGTAAAACAGTCACTCAAACTATACGGCTTTTGCTTATTTGTGCTTTTTATTTGCTGTAGCAGGCGTTTCTCATTTTGTACAAGATGCCATTCTTGTATCAATATTAACATGATTCATTTGTAGGAGAAAAAATTAAAAATTTACCAAAATAAAAAACAATTTTTTTCTACTTGATATTTGCACCTAATTATAGTGAAATTGAATGAGATGCAAAACTGCATACCCAAAAATGAGGTCTTGTTAAAGAATAAACTATCTTTTATAACAAATAAGTCAAATTAAACAAAGGAAGGCGAAAACTTGTTAATACATTTTGCTATTAGTTTTATCGGCACCCATTTTGCATTTATGCATGTGACAAAAAATCAGGGAAATCAGAAAATCGTAAGCCATAACATATTTATTATATTATAATATATTTATCTTATTTTATTCTCTTATTGGCGAAACAGTGGAGAAATTTTAAAAATTTTCAATCGTTTACAAATTAGCGCCAATTATTTGAATATCGGTTTTGCTCATGTTCAACATAGCCAACTACGATAGAATTTCGCGACACCAAATGAATCGGATCTCGGTTCACATTTCCGACAAAAACAAATTCTGAGTCGAATTCTGCGACATGCCCAAAGTATTTTCTTTTCCATATTTATAAAAATGTTAAATATTTCAAATCAGAAATCATTCAGTGTTTGATATTTTTATACTTGGATGATTCGCAACATTTTTAATAAAATAAATATATAAAATGAAAGACTTCAAAGCAAACCTCGTGCAATTAGGTAGATAACAAAGAAGTTGCATCCCATCCCACCGTTGCTCTAACAGGAAATCTCGTCTTTAACAACCCAGAACTAATCTGACTTTTGCTGGACATTAGAATTTGATTATATGTACATACATATCTAATTGCTTTATGTGTGTTGTGAATTGGACGAGAGTTCTTACAACGCCATGCAACTTCTTTGTAATCTACGTGCATTGCCAGAAGTACACAGAACTATGGAGAAGATCGAAATATCATGGGGTGATAAAATTCATTACCATGCAAGTGAAAAATGCGCAAACTTTTTTTGAATGAAATGGAAACCATCGGTGGTGAACAGTGCCCCGGGGGAATCGATAATTTATAAATGGTATGGATTTGGTTTAAACAAGGTAAGGATCGATTGAAGGCGACTCCCGCTCTGGCCAGCCAGTCGAGGCAAACATATCAGAAATCGAGGAGAAAGTTGAAAAACTTATAGTTTAGGATGTCTGTGGGAAGAAAAAAAAACATTATCTGCTTTAATTAGAGTATCATATATCACCATTTTTCGAATTCTACATGATAATTTGAGTAAGAAAAAAGTCAGCCCAAAATAGGTAGAATGCTCACACGGCCTCAGGAAAAGCAGCGCGTAGTCGTAGAGTTGCAATGACTGCTTTGCACAAGCATGTCTTCGAATAGCTGGGTCATCCACCCTACACTAATTTAGACCTGGCCTCCATTGACTTTTTTCTGTTTCCAAATTCAAAAATCGATTTAAAAAGAAGGAAGTTTTCTGATGACAATAAGGCTATTGCCCATCCATGTGCATTGAAGATATAAAAATGGCACGCGCATTTGCATGGCGCACATAGAAACCGCAACAATGTCAGCTCTCATACAGCACATGGAACAGTTGATTATTTGAAGGAGAAAATAATGGCGCATTCTCCATATTCACTTGATATATCATCTAATAGCTTCTTCTGATCACCATTTGCTAAGAAAAAAATGGTACTCTCTTCAGAGTGGAAAAAATATTTCGACAACTTAAATGCAAATATTTTTGTTCCGATAGCGTTTTGATGGTACGCTTCCCTGCAAAAATTTTCTAACCTTAGCGAAAATAAATTAGCAATTGAAGCACAGTGGACAAAGAGTGCGTGTATTACAAGAAAATAAAGAATTTTGTGAATTCATTTTCATAAATGCAAAAAGCGATGAAGAGAAGTGGTCATTTGATACCCTATGCCCATACCAAGCTAACCGAGAAACTGGCCAATGGTTTGAGTCTATTTTCCCGCTAATTTGAACGTTAGCCAAAGGTTGGCCTCCTGGCAGGGTTGAACGTCATTCATATAAGGTGGTGTTAAGCCGATTTGATTTTTTGATTCGCCTTACATGTATTTTGTTTTTGCTTTTGCGTATGAGCTTTTAAAAGCCGTAAAAGCAAAAACAAAATAACTGGGAATTTTGTAGTTGCACCTTATATGAATTTGCCTTGGTATAGATCTTAAAAACGAACATTTTGATAAACAGCAAAGCTTTTTTTTAAGTATATGTTTTTCCGAAAACTCTCACGATTATCCTCTCAATAAGTAGTTCAGTGATGAAAACGAGTTAGTTTGTACGATTCTTGAAACATATTTTATATCACTCAATATTATTTGTTACTAAGTGAATTTACTAAAGTGAACACATAAACAATGTAAACAGTTTATAAAATCATGCTTTTGACCTTTTAAACAAGTGCTATAGTTATACAAAATATATTGCTCTTGGAACAACACTTCTTTCGAGCTAAACAAAAAGGCAGCGCGGGAAATTAACATAAACATGTGTATAATATAAAAACTTATATATATATACACATTCTAGAGAAGAATTTGAAATCTTTTTAAACTCGAACACCAATATAAACAATTAGGGTCCACTGAATTAGAATTATTAAAAAATTTATGTTTGTACTTCCACGCATCATTTAACACTCTCTTTAGAAGAATTTTCTTCGCACGAAATACTCAATAGAAGTGCGACAGAAAATGCGAATATCCCCATTATATGTATGTAAATAGTTAGCACATGCATTTTAGTCTTCACCGCAAACCAACGATGCATATGCATATAGCAACAAAACACACAATTATTATACAAGCAGATACAAATATTGAAACATGTAATATTGCCATAATACTTAAATGAAATAAAATAAGAAAATTCGCCCATAAAAAATTATTGAACGCCAAACAAAGAGTAGCAAATCAAAGCGTAATTGCTAAGCAATGAGCCAGCAAGGCTACGCGAATGAAAATGTGAACTTGGAATTGCTTGCACGCGTTCAGACCGATATGTAGGTAAAGGGTTATTCATTTGGTGGCTTAAGAATTAAATGTAAGAAAGTAATATACATACATAGATAGTTACATATGAAATATATTTAATTATTTCAATAGACATGTTGAGTTAGTTGCTGAAACTTTCTCATTGGCAACTACGCATTATGCCATGCCGTTCGGGTTTAGTGATACTTAATTTAAAGTTAGAAATGCCTATTTTGAATTCTCATTTTCATGATTAAGTTTTCTTAAGCTCATGCCGTATAGTTCTCTTAACTTAATAATCTAGTACTATTTACCTTCTGAAGTAAGCCACCTACTTCACCGAAGTATTTTCAAATAAACCAATCTTAAAACTCCTTCGTATAAGACCCATATTTCAATATTTGATTTAAAGGCGACCGCCATAGCCGAGTGTGGCCGGGGCAAGTTACATCAAAAATTATAGAAGAAGTTATTTCTAATAGCGGTCGACCCTCGGCAGGCAATGGCAAACCTCCAAGTGCAATTCTGCCATAAAAAAAACAAATTTATCACAAATAAACATTCGCAGTTCGGAGTCGTGGTAAAAATGTAGATCCCTGAATTTGAGTTACAACAGATGCTTTCCATTTCCAGACAACCGGTCAGGCACAAGCATGAATTTTAATTTCGACCAAACTCAAATACATTGTTTGTTGGTCCAAATAATGAGATACGTATTTTTTCTTTTGGCTCGGAAAAATTTTTCGCCCGAATTAAACGCGATTTTGTTTTTCATATAAAAATCGATTATTCAAGTTGACAGTGAGAATTTTTTTTTAAATGCCCATAACTTTGTCAAAATTCAACGGATTCTAGCAATGTTTTTACTAAAATGTCAGTTATTCTTGGTACTTTAAGATAGAATGATATAATGATTGATTTCCATTATTTGGAATTTTTTATTTAACAATAAACAAAAAGTGAAAATTTATCAAGACGCACACCACAAATTGTAGGGAAAGTTCTACCAAAATCGCTTAAGCGGTTATAGTGCCAATTAAGTGAGTAAGTAATTAATTTTTTTTAAGCATTCATTTTTTGAATCTCATTACGTGATACTTTCGTTAACTTAATAATTTGATTCAAGTTTCCTTCAAACTCTTTCGGTTGAGAGCCACATTTCAAATTTTTTAATTAACTTACTATAATTTCAATTAATTTCGTAAACAGGATGCAACGCTCTCCAAAATTATTTTTGAAACTTAGCATTATTAAAATTTTTACTTTGGCACTCATATTGTAAAATGTCGATTTTTTGGTTTAAGTTAACTTAATTTGCATTTAAAGTATTTGAATTTTTAAGGAAACTTTATTGCGCCTTGCAAAATGGATTTGATTTAACTCTTTATAATTTTAATTCAATTTTGTAAACAGGTGGCAACCCTCACCAATGTTTTTTTTTTGCTTTTTCAAATTAAGGTTTATTTTCTTTTTTTGGCACTCATACTGTAAATACATTTACAATTTAGTTTTTTTTAAATTAACTTGTTTTACAACTTCTTTGAAAACGTTTGGGAAGTGAAGCTTATTAAGCCTCTTTCATTTGATACCCACATTGCAATATTTGATTTCGATCATTGCTTTAATTGAATTTAACTTTTTAAACAGGTGGCAATTCCTTATAAAAATCAATTTTATGGTAACTTGTATAACAGACTACAAACATATGTGGCAAATATTATCCATATCAATCCAGTCGTTTTTTAGTAATATATGATTTAACATATTTTTTTTAATTGGCTATAACTATTTTACCAGGTGGCAACTCTCCATATGCATAATATAGCTTATTTTTTAGCGTAGATGGTAATCTATTTGTGTGCTAAATTTGGGGCTGAAAAAGTAACAAAATACTCACAAATACACAAACTTATTCCATTTAAACGACGACCTCGAGATTTACCATTTCAATCGAGTCGAGTCTCAAGTGAGCTAAGGTTTTATTAAGATGATTATTTCTCCCATCACCATAAAAACAAAGTTAATCGAGTAATATCGATACTGGCTATCGAAAAAATATGAAATTATACTATTTGAAAACTTTGGAACGAACCCAAAATTGGTTTCATTGATCTTTAGTAACTTAATATTGGAATAGCATGTCTTCAAACTCAAAACCTTCAAGTGACAAATTTGATTATTCGTAAAGATGGCGACAAAAGAGCTTTCCTTACTTCGTACTTCCCTCGCTTGGTTTACCGAGCTTAACACACTCTTTTGTTCATAAATTTTGTGTAAAAAAGTTGATTTTTATAAGTTGGATGCAATTTTATATTAAATTACACACAAAATATTCCAAAAAAATTGACAGCCAAGTGTAGTTTTTTTTATGGTTTTGTACCTCTTCTTAGTGCTTCTTAAAGAACATTTGCTCGTTGGCCGCAGCTTTGCAATGGAATCTGAAAATATATATCTATGTTTAATTTTTAAAAATCTGCAATATAATAAAAGCAAATGACTATTTTTCTACCGCATTCAATGATACTTCCCGTTCTTCTCATATTCGTTGTTGTGTTTCGGCATGTGACGTGTATGCTGCCGGAATGGCGCAATCTGGTACTCTACCATTCCCGAACGCAGCGATTATTTAAACCACGAAATGTGTATCCCTATACTCTGAATTATGGGAAAATAATATTTACTTATTTCAAAATGTTTTGTTTTTTAGTAATTAGCAACCGTCTACAAAAATACTCGTAATATTTACATAAAAATAGCAAAATAACTCTAAAGGTACATGCAGTTATGCGAATCAGAAAAGATTTTATTAAGACTGAACAACAAAAACAAACAAAGTACAATTGAATTGAGGTGCAAATCTATGTTTGTAATCGAAAAACAGTAAATGGCTGAGAAAATATTTTGTGGTTTGCATAAGGCACGTCCTTAGCATATTAATAACTTATTTATGAACTACATACTTCAATATTTTTGTACTTTTTATTTACTTTTTACTTACTTATAAGGAGCACATAAATTTTAAATGACGCTTTGGATGATTGATTTCAAATGTGATACTCGCTTAATTGGCTAGCCTTATATTTGTAAAATAAATTAATAGAAACTGAATATGGAAGAAGATCAACAACAAAAAAAATAAATAAACGGCTACGTTAATGCCGTTGAAAAAAAATATTATAATAATTCTAAGTCATTTACATATATTAATTTTTTTTTAATATTTAATGTTTAAATAATACTTTTTATATAATGTTTTAATAAAATATACCCTATGCTATGCCTGAGGTTACTGACTAACCATTAGTTAAAGCCCCGCGAAAATCCATTCAGTAGTTTCGGAGATTACTGCATTCAAACATGCAAACAGACAGACAAAAATTTTAAAAATGGTCCAGATGTATTCTATTATATTCCCTGCATTACCTTTGGTAATTTTCTTTAAAGAAATTTTAAATGTACAGACACGACTTTATATGGAGATAGAAACTATAGTAAAAAAAATGTTTCGCTCAACAGAAACAGACAAAATAAGGAATTTGAAATTTGAGAGAATATATGTACGTCTAATATGATGTCTCGAATTATATACCGATTGCCAAATTGACAACGATTGCCAAATCGTTCGAAATCATTGCCCAGACTAAAATTATTTTTACAACTCTCAATGTAATTTACCAAAATCAGCTTGGCTTTGCTAAAGGGATATCTACTATTTCAAATTTTGCTATTTTTACAGATTATTGCATTAAAGGTTTGCAACTTGATATCATAAAATCTCTATTCTCATGCAAGTTCAGAAGTACCTCAGGTTGGTGTACTTGGACCTATTTTATTTATAATCTTTATAAAAAATGACATAAACTCTTGCTTCTTATTCTCAAAATTTGTTTTATATGCTGATGATCTAAAAGTTAATTCGATTGTAAAGAGCCACGCGGATTCTGTGTATCTTCAATCTGTTATAAATGGAGTCTACTTTTGGTGTGAAAGAAATTACCTTTTCTTAAATATCGATAAATGTGTTAAAATGAATTTTTCAAGAAAGCTGAGTAAATTTACCTCATATTATACGATTACTGGAAATACACTGAAATTGTTATATCAGGTTAATGATCTACATGCTTGCATTTTTTCGTCGTAATAACTCTAATTTTTCAAACCCATACACCCTTAAAAAATTATATTGCTTTTGTTAGCTTTCATTTGAAAAATGTGTCAATTATTGTATTTGGCGACCTTCTCATACTACACATGGGCACAGAATTGAGCGTTTGTAGAAAACTCTTATCAATTCTACACTAAGATATTTTAGCTTTACAAAACATACTTATGCCTTGTTGTTGATAGACCCGAATTTTTGTGTAGAATACCGCTCAATATTTCTCTAAGAAAGTTGAGGCGCTCTAACTTATTTCACGTACATACATTCCGCAAAGGCAAATTATGCTATCAATGCACCTATTGAACGCGCCCTCAGGGAAATTAATCAAGTCAATGAAATGGTTGAGATTGAACTTTCATTTCCAGGAGTAGTTCTAAAATCATTATCCCAAAATAAATAAATAAAGTTATTATAAATCTAAATTGTATTTTCAGGCGTCGATAAGAAACTTTATATGTATTGACTGAATAATTTAAATAAATAAAAATAAATAATAATTGAGAAACACATGGAAATCCAAAGGTACTTGAGGAATAGTACGGAATCAGAAAGAGAACACTATAGCTAATTTTTCCCATAAAAAGTCCGATTATTCAATGCATTTGTTGTTTCTTGCCGAAAGCAATACTGCACTATTTCAGAAAAGTAAACCTTAACACCCTAGATCATATTTATAATATTATTTATATGTTAATAAAATCTTCAGAGAGTAAGTCCGTTTAGTGGAGACAAGATAGGTTCGTTAAGTTTTAGGTCTAAGACGGTGTAAAGCAACCGAAATAGATACATGTATGTAAAGATATAATTATATACCAAAATATTTAGAATACAAATGTCTAAAATCATATTTGGCGGATAGGTGTTGTCATTAGTAAATGTTGCACTTTTTCAAATTTTTAGCTATTTGCCGACAATATGAAAGTTTTTGCATCTATTAAAGACGCAGAGGATGTTCTGAAGCTCCAGTAAGATTGGGACAGTCTCAATCGCTGGTCCGTAAAGTCACGCTTTCATTTAACATTTTCAAGTTGTCAAAATGTGTTTAATACATCTTACACCATTTCTAATTATGTATTACAAAAGATAACAGAGTTTAAGGATCTTGAAATTATATTCGACCCAAAATTTTCTTTATTGAGTTAGAGGAAGGCGTACATGGGTTAATTTTTTTTTAGAAAATCTGCGTGGCACTGCCATCTTAGCATACTTGGTGAATGCGTAATGACTCTTCCACTCAAAAAGCACAATTTTAAAAACTATAGAGATCGGAGAAAAAAACTACACGCACTCTCATAAAACGGTAATTTACAAAAAATTAAAATATTCGATATTTTATTAAATCAAGTAGAAAATTCGCTCAAATTTGGTACTAAGATTTTAATTAGGAAGAGAAATGCGTAAAACGCATAATATCTGTTTATTTTTTATTTTCTATCTTCTTATTATACGAGTATCATTCTATATATGTATATATGTACTATAATGAAACGGTAGAAAAGCCGTGATTTTTCATTCAAAATTTCTTTAAAAGAGTAACCGGAGATGATACTGGTAACTTAATATAATACATTTGGAGTTTTTTTTTTAGATTTTTTATCTATCTGGGTGTATGTTTGGCTGTTTGAACTCAGTAATATCAAAAACTAGTGAATGGATTTTCAAGGGGCTTTAACTGTTGACTAGACAAAAACTTAGTACATATTATGGGGTATATTTAACCAAAAAATTAAGTAAAGGAAACATATTTTGTAGAAACGGTTTAGAATCATTTCCCTGTGAATAAAATATTATTTTTTTTAACGGCATATAGGTTTATTTTTTGTTGTTGATTTTTGAAAATTGTTATGTAAAAAACGGTGAATCCGTTTACTCCATTTATTTGAGCTCTTGTTGGAAACCGACTACTCGATTAATCGACTAGCAACTATTCGATTAACCGTTCCCTTTCGATTAACCGCTCGCTGTCGAGTAGTCTGAAAATCGCCTAACCGAAATTTTTCGAATAGTGACAGCTACTCACAATAAATGCCCAATAACATCATTATAGTGGAAAACGAGCTATGTCATTTAGAACAAACATTAAACTAGCTAGTTGAAAAATCGAAAGCGAACGAATAGTCGACTAGTTGTTTACGAGCGGTTAGTCCAAAAAGTCGAAAGGAGAGTTCTACCATTTATGCAGGTTGAGGGGTAAATGCCAAAAATGGGTTTGACACACAAAAAAAAAAATAAAAAATTAAAGCGAAAGAAAAAGTCTTAAAGGTATATTTAAACAAAAAAACGGCGTTTAAATTTTCAAAATGAAGAGTATTTTATTAACAGATTTTAGAGCATACAACAAGTACTATTTGTAAATAAAAAAAATGTGCCGTTATTTAAATTTCGCGTTCATCCGAGCTAAGACTCTTCTTTGTTGTTTCTAGCAGTCTTACATAGACGTCCAAAGAACTTTGCTCTATTTGTAACTATACTTTTTATCTGAAGTATGTATAGGTTTCATGGCTCAATTGGTGTTCATGCTTTGAATATTCTTCCAAAGAAACTGCGGCTGAAAAATAACATAAGCAGCCACAAACTCTCTACGTCACGTACCATCTTCTCATACCAATATTTTGCATTAAAATCGCATGAGTAGGAGAATACAAACCGTGGCATTTCAAACACCCACCTAGTGACCTGTACTTAGAACCCAATAGAGAATATCGACTACTTAATTGTCATATATAGCATATCCACGACTTGCACACATACATATATATGTGTATATAGCGTAAAGAAGGTGTTTCTCCCCTTTTATAGTATTGGTTTTCCCTGTCGTTTTCGAACAACTTTAGTCAATGGTGTCTTATAGTTTTCCATTTTAATTCATTCAACAAGAACAACTACAACTGCAAACACTTTGACAAGTATAAGAATTATGATGGAAAATTGTTTGCTTCCGTTATTAAACAGTTAAGTTGCTAGTTGTGGGGAAAGGCTTATTAAATATGCACGATTGGTGCCACTAACCTGAGAAAGACATTTGTATATGTAGTTGTGTAGTAGAACAAGTGACAGGAAGACATGGCGGCCACAACAGGTGCAACGATTCAAATGAACTTAAGAAGTGACAGCACTTTTTCTGTGCACATACTCGTAGCTATGTATGTATGTGTGTATGTATGGATGTATGTATGTGTGTGTGTGCATATGAACAGAAACTTTGTAAACTCATCCATACAGTAAATCGAACTAATTTAGAACTGGTCTAACCTGCTCCTTTTTCGTTATTAACTTAGCTACATTAGTGACCGTTTGCCCAATGTCCAATTGGAAAGATGTGATTTTCTAATCGATTAGAATGAAAATCGCTTAGCTGACGCCTATGGTATCTTCGATACATCTGGTTTTTCATTATACCAAAATCAACCAAATATGTTTCATATCAGGAGGTGTTATACGTACAAAAAAAAATTTACCCTAACAAATTATACGCACAATGACAGTATGATTTCCAACCAACACATCAGTTTGTCATAACGTTTACCAAGCGAATTCAATCAATTTTCTTTTTTAAATTTTTTAAACAAAACCACTCAAGGTGACAGAAAACTTCAAGCTTTCAGGTCGGCTTAAAAATATTAAAAACAGGTGTTGCTGAGTTATTCAAGAATTTCTTAAACCAATCTTCCAAAAAAGGTCAAAGACAGCATGAAATGTTTCCATATTCTGATTCCATAAACAAGTTTGTAAATATTTTTCAAAATTTTTAAAAACTATTACTATTTATAAAATTCCAGGAATGGAGGTAATTTCGAATCGGTTCAGCTAAGATAAATCTTAATAATATTGCGAAATAGTTTGGTGAATGCTTTTAAATAAAATGAATTCTGTAGTTCCGATGGAAAAACGGCACCAATTTTTTTTGTACATACAAATTGATAAAAAAAATTAAAAAACAATGCCACCATATTATATTTCATTTAAAAAGAAATATATTTAAATCCAAGGCGAATTAAAAAAAAAGGATCAAATCGACTGCTACAGTAACTACACCTTATATGAATTCGCCTTGGTTAAATCGGTTCAGTAATTTGAGAGTTAAATCCAAGGCGAATTCATATAAGGTGTTGTTCAAGGCGAATTCATACAAGGTGATAGCATCCCATGAGCTGAATGCTTGTTCTTCTTTCCAAACTCGCTGAGTCGTTTTGTTTACACAAACAAAATACATGAGCAAACTGGGCGAATTCGGGTTTTGACATTTCACTAGCAAAGTTGCACTAACAAGATACATGAGCAATGCTAGGCGAATTCAGATTTCGACATTTCACACGCAAAATTGCACAAACAAAATACACAGCGGATTCGCTTTGTTTATCTTGCTATCACCTTCTATAGATGCATCTTGGTGTTGTTGATGAATTCGCTTTGTCAGAAAGTATGAAAAATCAGTTCCCATGACAACAAAAGCAACCTGAGTGTAAACAAAATATCTCCATTTGACAATCCATTGATTCGAACAAAAAAAATTAATAGCTTACGCACAATACCGGCAAACGACGGATTTTTCATCGCGAAAGTTTGCTATCAAAAATATGTAGAACACAACCAAAGCTTACAACGAATTTCTCCCGACGAACAGTCACTAAATAAAATAAAATGTAATCAATTTTATTGTTGTTAATTTATTTAAAGTCTGGTTTATAGTCAAACAATTTGTGTGGGCTTGTTTTTTCTTTTAGTTAAATTGTTTGATATTATTTTGCTTTTATTTTATATGAACGCCTTTTTTAACATACGATGACTCTAAATTTCGTTGCGGATAGAAGCAACACAATTAGCTGTTTGTTTTGTTTGTTTAATTGTGTCAACGTAAGCGAAATTATTCAGCGATCGTAGGAAAACGATGCCGCCGAGATCAGCGAAACTCTCCGTTCGCCGGTATTGTACGTAAAGTATAAATGAGTTGTTATGGTAACGCCACCTTATATGAATTCGCCCTGGCCACATCGTTGCAAACATTCTCCATATAATCAATTTTTATACAGAAAGTATAGGTTATTGGTTTCGGCATTGATTATTTTTACTGTGATTTGAATTTGGAGAAAATTTCATTCCTCTACCTTAGAATAGACGTTCGCTGCAAAACGCACACCAACTGTTGTATAACGCATTTCTTTTGCACTAGTTCTAAAAAGAACATACTCCGCAAGTGCCCTTCCATTTGTTTACCATCGGGTACATTATTTTGCAACGACGTAGGGACCTGTTTACACAAATGAGTTTGAAGTTATGGACGTACATTTTAAAATAGTTTTAATAATTTTAGTTTTTCTACCACCGCACTTCCTTAATCGGTTTGAGGTTTTTGGACTTGGTCGCAAGTTCAATAACTTTTTTTTAATACATGTTTTTATTTTTCTCTATTTTTTGTTAAAGCATAATAAGCGTGTGTGTGTGTGTGTGTGTGTGAATATGTTTTTCGTTTATGAGTATTTGAGTTTGATAAGCTGACAAAACGTTATTGAATATTGAAATCACTTCATGATGGTTTATTACTTTTTTTTTACATTTACTTGCAGCTCTCTTTCTTATTGTTATTATTAATTTGTAATCAAAAACGCGCAACACTACCTTTACACTGTCTGTTTAACGGCACATCCGGCGGAAATTCGTTTTTGGTTATCTTCATATTGGCGGCCGCTAATTAACGCAGTGGTGTGTGGGCCAATCAAAGTATTCGTACAATCCGCACGAATATAGCGGTGCGTTGGAGCAACAAGTGCACCGCCAAAATTTTGTCAAACAGCGAACGGGCCAAGAGTTTGTGGTGGCTTTCTTAGCGGAAGTCGGACAAAATGTCTGTGGGTAAGTTTACGCAAATTTACATTCATTTGGTGATTTTTATTAAATGCTCTATAAATGTGCACCTCCAAATTTTCTGCCCAAACTTGGGGTAGTTAGTTGTAAACTTAATTATTTTTTCGCCGCAGTGAACTTAGCATATTGGTAATCGATTTTTATTGCAATTAATTTCTACATTTTTGGTTAGTTGTTGAACAATTATGGAGTAATTAATTTTACGATATTTTTGCTACCGAGCGGAACATATGTTTTGATCATCGATTAGCAATTTAACAAGTGGTTTTTATTTTTGTAAGTAATAAAACTTTCAGTCCGAAAATGGATGAACAAAATTTTAAAGATGGTTTATGAAAGATAACCCCATTATATTTAAAATGTTTGCATATGGTGTAAATAACTGAATAGGTGGTATTATAGAATTAATTAAACTATTGTTTTGAGAGGTAAAAGGCTTAAAGGCGCTGGTTTTTATAAGATGTTTGATTGTCATTTAAAGTAGATTATTTTTGTTGCTATTGTAGGATTGTACAATTTTGAATTATTTAAACTTTATGATCAAGAATGATAGGAAACAAGATTGTGCCTTCCACGCTGAGAGCAACTGGTAGTGACGTAATAATAGCTAGAGAACTACGTCCCGAAAAATATCTAAAAATTCTGCTTAAAAAGTTTGAAATTTTGATGATCATTTCTTTAATTTTATTAAAGTTTGCACAAAATTGTAAGCCTGGATTTACGAGTATATGGTTTTTATTGAAGAATGAACTAGATTTTTATAAAAAATTAACATTAGTTTAATAAAAAGCTATTAAAGTGTGGAAAGTCCTAAATAAGTCCCTATCATATAGACCCAATTGGGAAAATAGTCCGATCACGCCCATTTTCGGAGTCACAGTTGAGCGACCACGCCCATTTTAAAAAATTGCTTTAACCTTAACGCAAAAGTAGTGTTTGTAAAATTCCAACTGGACCGGATAACTCCTTTATTTTTGCGCCTCCTACTAAGCCGGTACACTGTGAGTCCGAGGGCGTATTTAAATGGGCTTTGTAAATAGTTTTCCAAACTCACTTTAACACTCTTAGTTGTTAAGAGATAATTTCCCTTGCTACAAGCAAAAAGAAAAATATATCGCGATTTGAAAAATAAATTACGCCATTGTAACTTTTACTAAATAAAGAAAATTTTCCTTTGATCCCGAGATGTTACTTTTTCAGTTTATGAGTTATTATGTATTAATGCGGTGCATTGTTATAAATCATAATAATATATTGACTAGAATCAAATGAGAAAAATTCAACTATGATCAGGACAAAAATATTGGCTCGGAGGCTACATCCGGAATAATGAGATATTTATAGAATTTACGAGATTTAAGATGAGTGAAAGATACAAAATTAAATTACAATTGTAGAGTACAAAATTACAGCTAGCCTCTGGTGAGTTCTCCTTTTTTTTTTTTTGGAAGAAAAACTTAAGCAACATACATATAAAGGACTAGAGCGTACATGTGAAATGTTCAAACCCTTAATGGGTAATGCGCCGCTGCATGGCTGGTTGATGTCCTCTTGAGGGTAAGGGCTGACATCACGGCCATCCTATATATATAAATGAAATGGACGGGCCAAGGTAAGAAAGCCAGTGGATCTTGCGACTTCTACTATAGCTATCATGTAAAGCAGTGCAAGTTCAATGTTGGATTTGTGGAGGAGGGGAGAGACTTCGTCGTCAAATACTGTCTTCGCCACGATTTGCATCAAACGCCCCGCCGGAAGATAAAGGCGACGTGCCAAAAGATCTGCATTCACCTCTGTGAAGCAAAGTACATGAGTATAAATACACAAGCAAAGCACGACGGTGGAAAGCTGAACTCCCAACAGACAGCTACTAACTATAGTTAGTGTAGCTCCACTACTCGACTCTCACTACTACTCACTAAGAGTACCGCTACCGGGATTGAGAAAGGAATGGACACGTATTATTCGCAGAAAGAAAAGAGAGACCGAAATACATGAGTGCGATAAGCCTTAGACGGAAGCCGACAGAAAGAACGCCTAAAAATTTTACAAAAATGTATGGCAACTTAAAGAAGATTTTAAGACCAAGGCAAATTCATGCTTAAATTATGTAGGAAACATTCCACAGAGTGCATCTTCGGGCTGAGTGAGCAATTGAGCAATAGAGTAATTTTTTCGACGAAAGACTCTATAACTCGCCCATTATGCTCGTCCCGCAGAAGCATGGACGCTACCAATATCGGATGAGATGGTCCTTGGTGTGTTGAAAAGAAAGATTATACGATAACTTGGTATTTCCAATTGGTGTCAGTTAACATGGAGAAGGAACGACTGACGTGATTTATTGAACTATGCCAAAATCGCCTAGGTGGTTATAACGCCAATTAAATACGGCGTTGTGGTTTTCACGGTTAATCTGATTTCACAGGCGTTTCAGGCAATAGAATTTGGTAACCCTTTTAGACATGATATTTCTTTGCACACAAGTTCTGTTCGATAGCACAAGAAAAATTAAGCAAAGGAAAGAAAATCTAAAAATATATGGAGTTTTCTTCACCGAATTAAAGATTTTATTAACTTCTGAGTTCTATTTATATGAAGATGAATTTCAGCATTTTTTGTTGTACACTAAACTGCTATGAGCACTGTCAGGTATTGTTCTGCACTCTACTGCCTTCATCGAACAGACCTAAAAGTGTAGAGAAGAATTCTGAACCAAGTAATCTGTCGATTAAAAAAATGTGAATGCTTAGTATTGTGATCTGCTTGAAGGGCACATTAAATTATTATCAAAAGTTTACATTCATTTGCTTGTTTCGTTTTTTATGCAAAATTTGTGTAAAACGTTGGAGGACTTATCGATTACTTGGTTGTCGTATTCATGCCACCATAACTAATTTCGAAACGGCTGTATGTCATCAGAGTCTGGAACGGCTGGGAAAAGTTTAAAATTAGCCCTTGTACTTGTACATTGTACTAATTAAATTTTTTTAGGCATAAGCTCCGTATAGACCAAAGCCTAAAAAGACTGAATATCAAAAGTATCGCATAATATTTTCCGCTAAATTTTAATGACAAAATTGTCTTCTCTCTTAAATTAAATGTCAATGAACTCTCGAAAAAATGAAAACAAAACAAGATCACGATACAAAATTACTCAATGTTTGATTGGTTATTATGTGCTAACTTAAAAAACATCAAGGTTACGAATTTGGGTCAGTTAACATTTCTGTTTTTTTTTTGCCTTCACATGATTTCAGAGATACAAATTATTCTGAATTTATATAAATAAGTACGTTATACTCGTACAAAAGTGTATGTATGTACATACGTAGCTGTTCCGCGATAAATCTAGATGACTTTACCTCTGCTCCTTTTTAATAAAATCCAATCTTCCACTGAAACTGAAACGGGATGATTTTTTTTGTTAATAACACAGAACAAGACACTTATAATGAAGTGATGTACATACTTATAGTAATTGTGTATAAAAATAAAAAGCGAAACACATTAATAGATGACCTCAGTGTCGACACGAAATGACAGTTCGTGCTGTGATATGGGAATGTCGAGCAATCAGTAAAATAAATTACTCATAAATGAAGAGAGAGGGGGAAAGTAGGATGTAAATTAATGAAGATATAAGTATGTATAGTACATAAATAAGCAGCTCAATTGATGAATACTTTTAATGTAATTATTGTTCAACAAACAAACATATCTACATTTGTATGTTATAAGAAAAAATCAGTTGATACACAAATTAAATGTATAGCGCCTGCTGCGCTGCGTTTCACACGCTCGCAATCTATCTATTAACCGTAATAGATACTTAAGTATGTGTGTAATGAAGCGTATTTTCTCACAGTTTTTCCCACTAGCAGTATGTACGCTGGCGTTCAAGCGAGCATGAAGTTTGACAACCTAGCGTTGCGCTTCATTTATTAACGGCGCTATGAGTTACGACTGGCGAAAAAGTCAGCTGTTTGTGAATTTTGACAACAATGTTTCTTTTGGAACACGCATTAAATTACGTTGGTGAACTGAAGTGGCGTTTTACGAATAGTGAAAATGTAGCTCTTAGTAAATATTCCCAAAGGTTTACCTTTTTGTTTGACACTCATTTATTAATTTAGTGAAGTTAAGTGACATTTTATAATAAAACTAAAAAAATGCTCAAACATCTTTAAAAATTTCATACTCAACGTTCTGCTCTCATTTCTTGTAATGTGTCTACTCGGATCCACCCCAACGCCACACCCTGCTATTAATTCTTTTTTTTTTAACTGGGCTGTTCTTTACTAATCGCCACACTTTCTCTGGCTATTTTTCAATTTTATTTTCATTTTAAAATCACTGTTCATCCTATTTTACTAAGAAGTAAAATGTTGTGTTAGGTACGAAATTCTGATTTTCACCGTGCTCAAAATACAAATGTATGTATGTATGCTCGTATAAGCATTTCTACTGGAGAAGATAAATTGGTTTACGTTCTGGGAAATTGCTAATGTTTTTGTTACTTTGCTGCCATATTTAGAGCAGCGGTACTCAACTTTGCGTTCACCTTTTCGTAACTGAGCTGAGTAGCATCTGATGGATAGTGCAAATGTCAAAGGAGTATATAGTAGATACAAATGAATAACACATACATACATACATACATACACATTGCATACTATTTTTACTTGCTTGCAATGTTGACCTAGCATTTTATGTGTTTGTAAATAAATACATTGTATGTATGTGTGTAGAATTTCCGTCCTCATTTTATTTGGTGTCGGATTCTGTTGCACTTGTTGTGGCAAGTCTTTTGTAGTTTTCGGTTGTTGTGCCCAAAATGTTGCGGTTGTTGTGGGTGGGCCATACATGTCACGGGTCTGTGAACTCTTCAAACTTCTGTTGGTTGTTCGGCTACGAGCAGAGTAGTGTTTGTAAAACGTTAATGAGAATTTTGTGAGAAAAATCAGTTTTTTTTTTTTTTAATTTTGAATTCGAACGGATTTAGCTGCTTATCTTAACATATAAATAATTATATGAATTAAAAAAACTTTCATTTAAAGCGTATATTTTTTTTTTTTTAATATATCAATAATTTTATTTGTTTTCTTGTTTGTTTTTGCGCCTAAGACCTGTTTTTATTTAAAGAGTATTGGAAAGCGGCAGCAACAGTCAAAGCGATAGAAAATAAAGCTGCCATTTCGGAGGTCACCGCGTCTCCTCATTAGATTTCTTTCTATGATCTGATCGGCTTTGAATTCACAACCCATAAGTGGATATGTGTACCAACAGTCCAACAGTCCTGTATTATACTGCTTGGACTGTTGATGCCTTTTTTAAATATTTCCAAATAAAAAAAACTAGTCTTGAGCTGAAAAATTGATTGTTGATTTAATTTAAAACATTTTTAAAATAATTTCACGGAGTTAATGACGTTTTTTTTAAATGCATTTAAACGTTTAGATGAGAACAACCCTCTAAAAATTTCCATACACTTTTCACTTAAACTCTTGTTAAATTTAAACTCAGTTTGAAATGCAGAGTTATTTTCCAATTGTCGATTTTTTTTATTGTTTTAATCAATAGGTATGTATGTATATAGCCTTAGAATATCGTGCCAACGCTTCAACAGCTAATTCCCGAAATTGTGCAAGAGATGCTTGCCGGAAGTGGCCAAACTCTTGACTACAAACTTTAATTTAGATAATAAAAAAATTAGTGAACCGATTTTCATCATCTAACATTAATTTTAAAGTTTTCTATAAAGACGAAAGGTTTCAAAAACAACTCATTTTTAAACCTTTTTGACGGCAAGTACGACGACATTTTTTTTCAAAATCGTAATTTTTTTTCGGGAGCATGGTTTAAATGGTTAATTTTCAAATATCACAAATATTTTAACCTACCTACGATAAAAAAAAACTACGCCTAGCTTAAATCCAATTTTTATTGGATTGCTGCCTTTTCTCTTTAGCGGGTGGCGTAATTAAATTAAGTGAAGCTTTAATAATTAATAAAAATATATGAAAATGTATAAAAGTTACCATTCTCAACAAAATATCAGCGAATAATTTCTCGGATGAATTAATCAATGTATACAAGTAAAATATTTAAAATATTAAAAATTTTTAAAAATATTAATACTAGATTATGATTTTTTTTAAAGTGAATTTATTAGCGCTAATCTAACTTAAAAAGGAAAAAAACAAACCACAAAAAGTAACTTTTGTTCTCTAAGCAAAAAATGAAACTCGAGGCAAAACTTTTATTTTCTAAACAAAGAATTAAAAAAACTAAGAAAAAAATATTTCCTAAGCAAAAATCAAAACTTAAAAAATAACTATTAAAAATTAAATTTTTAAATAAAACTTATAACCGTTACATTGCCTGAAACGCACAATAGATGCGTTGAATGCAAATAAAATCAATCGTCTTCCTGCCTATACATGGAATATGTGAAATGGAAAATATTAAACAGGAATGCAACTAGGGGAGATACTTACACAGTTCATAGCTTCATTTTAATTGCTAAACATGCGTTTACTTCCTCTATTCATTGGTTTCAATTGTCATCGGAAAGGATCAACAATAGGCTGAAATACATAGTTAATTTCATTTACAATGTAAAACTTCCTATGTCGCTAACAATAAATGTCGTTATTGCTGCTAAAATTTTATGAATTGACAATTTAAAAAGTAAAACTCACCGACAACGCGTGCTCGTAATCAAAGAATGTAAAACTGTATGTGGATGTACACATTCCTGTGTATAAATAAGTACATTAGATCAGCTCAAATATTATAATATTAAATTTTTTTTTGCCAGCTCTTTTTAATTTAAAAATTATTGTCGCAAGAGAGGGATCTGTTCAAAAATTTGAATCTCCTTATAGGAATGATATTTGTATAAAAACACAATCGGAAGGAGTTATTTGTATTTTGAGTTTTGATTGGTGATTTTTAGGTTTTACGTTCAAGATTATGTACTTCTATAATGTCGATATGTACTAACATTGTTATAAATTACGTAAACTAATCACGTTATTTAATTCTGAAAAATTATCAGAGACGATTCCTATAATATGGTAGAGAGGTTGATTAACAATTAAGTTTTATTTTGATGCCACATCTGATGGCGGAGATATGTATGTATATGACTTTTTATGTTTCACACACGATCGATTGTTAAGCTCGAAATTATTGTTGTATTGCAAATTAAATAGCGTACACATTTGTTTAATAGCTAATCTTACAGATGTCACGCATAAGTTCTATATTAAAAAATCATTTCTAAGGAACTCCTTAAATCTCCATTTTTTGGTAGGTTTTAATGATAAAAAAAATGTATCACATAAAGTGAGCTCAGATAGTATAAATTGCGATTCCAACATCTTTTCCATCGCTAAAAATATCTAAAATTGTCGCAAGATATCACAAATCGGACGAATATTCTTATAAACATTCTTACAAACTTTTTTTTGTGTACCAAAACAGCTCCACAAAGCTCTCTTTCGAAATGGTGAAAGGATCCGAAGACTCCCCTAGGGATTCCCGCTTTTGCGAAGGATGTTCCTTGCGAATCTTTGTCAATGCGGCAAAGCAGTCATTGTTATGCTACAGGAGAAAAAATATGATTAAAATTGAGGCTATTATTGTTTTTGTTTTACTAAGCTGTATTTTCATTACTTCATTTTCATTATTTTACAGATAAAAAACTAAAATTTAGGCAAGGCTAATGTTAGCGACAATTTTTTTGCCTGACGCAATTAAAGTCATTTTCTAAACTATCGAGACGAGGTAATTGTAAAAAACACAAAAGGTTGTTCCTGAGTGTTAAATTGGGTATTGAAAAGAAACCGAGAGTAATTGTAGTTCGGCAGATGGTGACAATTGTGGAGATCGGAATTTTGATAAGGGAAATACATGAAAGACAAGAAAACTGGCTATCACATCACTCTCTGGTAGTGGGACGGAAAAACATTTCATTTGATAACGTCTGATAAAATTATTTGGACATTGGACAGCAAATTTGGATTCACGTCTCAATCAAAAATTTCCCAAGCGTAAGGAGACAAAAATCAAAGAGGGGGGCTCCATGGGTTCAAGCGTTAAAAAAGTTATTGAAAAATCACCTATTCTTATCGAGTTACAAAAATTTTTATTAGAAACAAGAATTCCCCTGTCTTTCGCCGAATAATAAAAATGTTATTGGACAATATGCCGTTCAAATTGATTTTTCTCATATTTGAGAGGAAGCTCGCATTAAGATGCCACTGCATCCCAAGGAAGATGAGATCCCACTATGCGCGTGGATTACTGTTGGGGCCTTATGAGAAATGCCCTGAATTCCAGTCCAAAAATGAAAGATTGCTTTTTGAATAAAAATATCAAGAAAAGTTAGAGCTAAAATTTTATTTCGCAATGAAATCGTTAATTTACACATGGCGTTTTATTGTTTGCAAAATTCCAACACATCCTTAGATTGTGTATCTCAGCCGAAAATCGTGGCTTCCCACACTTAACGGAATTTCTCTAAAATAAAAATCAGTTTGAAAATTTCTCTGACAAACTTGTGGTCGGTCTAATGTAAATATATACACACGTACACAGTTATATCCGCAAGTAGTTATGCACTCGCTATAGCTACGCACTCACTCGGCTACGCACACTGGCAAGGGGATTACGCTAATTGTTACGCAATTAATTAAAATCTCATTCACAACTTGTTAATGGGCATACACGCTAACAAGAGAAAATGTTCATAGGGGCGGAAAAGTGTTTCGCAAATTTATGAATTGGAAATATACATTTTTCATATTTTTAGGGGATGAGTGGGTATTTTTTTTTTTAAATAAAAGCCATACTTTTTAAATGCGTTGAGCTAAAGAATAATTTTTCGAAGTCTACAGAGTTAAGGTATTTATCATAGCTTTGAAATTGAACACCGTGTTATCCATTCTGTTTTCTATATGTAAATAGTTTAAGAGTACACTCGGTGCTGTTGCGAAATCTATTCAAAATTTGTATCATAGTTAGGAATACAACAAGAACATAATAACATTTTGTAAACCTCAGTTACCGTATTTTCAACGAATAAGTCGTAAGAGACGTCTGAAAACTGGTAAAATATTTATTTTTTGAATTCATCACCACTCTTGTTCAAAACACAGTGTGACTAAATGGACAAAACTATATACATATGTACGAGGGAAAATAAAAGTAAAAACATAAAAAAAAATTAAGTCGGGTGTGGTATCTCGTTAAAAAACGTTCATAAAATGTAATTTCTGTGTAATTTTGTTAAAGAATACAAACAAGTATAACTTATAAAAATAAATTTATAAACATAATTTCTTTCAATCGTTTTCCCAGAGTAATGAAAACTTCAAAATTTAATGAAAAAAATGCATCTCAATATTTCCATGACTGTAACTTAACGTCACAACTAAGACGTATTCAAAAGTATTTGCCTGCCACTATTTGCTATTAATTGAATTATTTTAATATTTCTTAAGACAAATTTGCTTGAAAATTTGCATTTTTCACTTATGACTTCAAATTAAAAACGGTGTCTAGTATATTGTTAAAAATCTTTACACAAATTTTTTTCCAGCAAATTTGTATTAAAGGCGTTTGTTTACAAAAATAAAACTTATTGGAAACACTCCATTTTTCAAATTTTTCTTAATGGTATTACCTTACTTCTTTGTGTTAAATTTGGTTAAGATCGGAGCACGTTTCCCATATTTTTTTGTCCAAAACTACACTACATTGGAAAGGTTTTCGAATTCGCGCAAAAAAGCATAAGGTCCGACAAATTTCAATATGAGTAGTTCCAAATTGATCTAGACAGGTTCAATAACTTCGAAATCTTTAGTTTGGTAGGTATGTACACTAGGGTGGTATAATAAAAGTGAAGAAGAAATTTTAATGATCTCAGCTTATGGTTGTTCTATATCTACATATACCCTCCATTTTTGTGGTTTTTCGGAGACCAACAAAAAATAGCAAGTATTAAAAATTGTAAAATAAATATTTGTACATTACTCTTTGAAGTATTCAGAAGGTAAACAGAGTTTTCGGATGGAAAAATATTGATTTTCACGGATTCTGTATCATTTCTATTAAAACTTGTGCTAAATAGAAATTTGAGACACTTTAAAAACTTAAAAACTTTGAGCGACCTCTAAACTTTGTGATTAAAGAAATATGAGTATTATTTTTTTCGATACAAACCAATTCTAGTAGGTGAGAGCATTAGACTTCCCACGTTAATTATCTGACGGATCTAAATCTACCTCAGAAGTAAAATGCACAGATATGGGATGTATATTAAACCATGTGATTAATATTCTTTTTTTATAATAACTTTGTGAAAAAAACTTAAAAAAGGTATACAACAAAAAATAAGTAATTTTGTTTAAAGCTAAACCGACTTTGAGAACGAAACACAGTTTGAAAAGGGCTAAAGGAAATTCCTTCATATACAAATAATATCAATATCATCAAAGCTTCCGCTCGAAAAGTGTATGCGTGGATATAAATATTACCAGTGGTCAGTTCGGTTAGTTTTGTATGGGCATCAGGTATTCTTATCTTTTTTGCATTTATAAAAATAAATTCTTTATTTTCTCGTAATACAGTCTTTGTTCGATTTAGGCATTTTTTACAGGGCCCGTGAAGAGAATCGATATCGATATTTAAACAATAAAAAATCGTTTAGATGGTAAATTTATTATGAAATCCTAGAGTAAAAACTACAGTTTCATTGAACCGACATTGAAATTTTATTTAATCGCTTCAAAAATCGATGATCAGACCGTGAAGCCTCAATATACGGAGCAATAGAATCAATATTGAAAATTCAATATAACGTTCAGCTATTGATTTGCTTTTTTTTTGTTTTTACAAACAAAGCCCAAAGCTACAATTCAAATACAAAGTGTAAGACCCTAAATGCGAGCTACAGTTCTTTATGCACAGAAATTTTCATAATCCAGAATGTCTATGTTTTGAACAAATACCATTATCAAAATAGTTCGCAAATTTTTAAAAATACTTTCTATACGAAATTCTCTTCTAATATTTAATACAATTCCGACAAATACCATAATCAAATGTAATATGGTGTTAGTCGGTCCAATCTGTATATTTGAGTTATACATAAATCATCTAACCGCTAGATTCTAACCTATCGATCCATAAATTGCTTGCATAGAACTCAGTACTGTGTAGCGTGGCTTTATATTTTATTTTGCATAAGCCATATGTGGGATTTTATAATTTGGAAATATCTCACAAATTGACGAACCTACAGTTTTATGCCGGCTCAGAATGGCAGAGAACATTCGTGAGAAGCTTCTTCATAGTTTGAATATTTGTTATTTTCTGTTATCACGCATTCCTGCTGGTCACAAAACCGCGGTATTTTGGGCACGCAAAAGCTAAACACTCGGCTATGCCGACCAACATCATTTTTCACACAAAAAAGTGGTATTCTGACCCATATATGGTACCTTGCTATACAAATTATTCGCTATGAAAATCAAGAGGTTCGAAATATGAACCGGCATTTGGCGGCGACTACAATCTCGTGCCCTGTGATTTCAATTTAACAATCTAGCTGCTCAAAAGCCGTGCGCCGAGTGGGTGCATTCGCATGCCTTCATTGTTGTTTTGCCCAGATAATATTTCTCTGTGATTTATTTAGAAATACTTCATATTTAGATTTCTATAACCCTACTCATCCCGCCATCTGTTGTAGGCCATAGGACAGCGCATATGTCTTTATTAATCGGATGTCTTTGCGCCGCAAGTAGTCCTCATATTCCATCATAATTTAATTACAGAAAAAAAAACAAAAGCGTAAAAATTCTAATTACACACCTCATAGTCATTTGTTGTCAGCATAAAATACAATATCATGCCACAACTACACACACACACACACACACAAACATACACAGGCGCATAAATTTGTAAGCGTTTTCCACAACTGCACAGCCTCAGTTGACACATCCCCAGTTGACAATTAAACAACTAAACAACTAAAAATGTAAAAGAAAAGCAATAATTCTAATTTCCATGTTTAAGTTTCCATTTTACGCTTTCTTACCGCGACGATGACTTGGAAAAAAAAAACAAAAATGATTTTTTGATCAAATTTCTTAAATGAATTTTAACGACGCGTGCCCCTGAGAGAAACGCTTTGAGATGCGGAGACGCGTTGGCGTATGTCTAGCCATACCGATCACTGTGCGTTGCCCTAAAACTCGTACACCAAGGGGAGCATAGTTTTGTATGTATTTACTATGTAGCTATAAAAACAAAAACAGCAAAAAATTAGAAGTTCAAATGGGATGCCCGATTCGTGGAGCACTTACATACATACAACCCATCCCCATGGTGTATGCGCGGGAATATAAACAAATGTAAAAAAGTCAAAACAACAACAAAGCGCCGAATGACTTCCAATTTGTTTATGCCGCATCCACGAGGAAGCGTTTTTCATGTTGGCGCGCGCAATATGGCATGTTGCTCTTTGTTACCACACCACACCGCTTGCCGCCAACCTTCAAAAACAATTACATTCTTGCTTTCTTGTATGTATATAAATTTTAGCTTTTTTGTTTCCTCTTTTTTTTTGGAGCGGTTTTGTGCGCTTTTTAAAGTGCAATTGTAGTCAAAAAGCAAGCGAGAAAAGTTGAGCGCAAAACATTCAAGAAGCAGTTTTTTTTCCTCAGCAATTGCAACAACAATGCATGTACAGTACAAGCAACTCCACTTTGCTGCGCTTTTTGATCGGCAAGTTTATTATTTCTTCAGCAACTTTTAATAGACTTCTGAATATAAAGTAGAAGTTTATAGCTTACAACAAACACACTACTTCATTATATTTGCTTACGAGTATTTGCTATTCGGAGGAAACGTCTACAATACAAATAACCTTACTGTACTTCATAAAATTATGCCGTTATTGTTGTAAATAATAACACATTTACAACTTGATAGCTGATTCCTTTATTTTTATGAATATAAACAATTAATACATTTGTAATTGCAACAACAAAGTTCATTGCAGGCCATGCGAAGAATGTGCGTGGGGAATGAATGAGATGGAAATAGAGCTTATAATTTAAAGGAATCTGTTGGTCTACATACATAGATATCTACTAAATGGTATCATTATTTGCTTCAACAATTTGTATTGCAATAATAATTATTTTATTCTTCGCTTTAAGTCGAAATTGTTTTTGCATTTGAGATATTTACATACACTAAATATCGCATTTTTTTATATAGCATATCATTGAAGCTATTAAAAGTGAGATTCCTGTCGAATTTCTTCTCAAAAAATTTCGAGAACAAATTTAAGAAAAGATGAAATTATTGAAATCAACTCAAATATGTATGTATAGTTCCTGTCTACATGGTCTTTCTAGTTAGTGGTTATTTTAAATTTAGAACATATTTTAAAGGGAATTCATTATCTGGTTATTTATATACTATATAGTAGAGGTTCTACAGTTTGCATATTGCATATATATGTGGGGCATTCTGCACCGAATCGCACACCAATGAGTTTTTGCACCTCCGCTTTGTTCATATTGTTCTCTAAATACCAATTGGGATTGGCCTTCCTGTTTGTTTCCATATTTGATATTTTTCAAATATCTGCTACTCATGTAAAATACTAGAAAACCCCGGAAGACGTTGTCCTGTCAATATTCATTTATTAATTGCCCTTTGCATATGTAACCAGAAAAAGCAATTCGGTTTCTGTCACATATAACAGGTGGTGACCCTCTCCAAAATACAAGAGGGCACCTTTTCCGAACAGTTTCACTCTCTCCTAGTGAAATGAATGGGTTAACACTCATATTTTACTATTGCATACAACTTGGGTATAATGTAATTAAATTCGACTTTTCAAGCAGGTGGCAACCCCCTATATGCTATAAATCATCTCCTCAGCGTATCGAAGAGTTTGGCAGTTATATTTTTATATTTCATATAACTTGTGCATAATTTAAATAATATCGATTTTTCAAACAGGTGGCAACCTACTCCTAAATATATGTATGAACCATCTCATTGCAGAAACGAACCGCTTGACTCCCACATTTTAATATTTCATATAACTTGTGTATAATTTATTCAAATTTGAGTTTTAAAACAGGTGGCAACCTACTCCAAAATATATGTATTGCTCTCCCCTCGCTGAGGCGAACCGTTCGGTTCCCACATTTTAAGATTTTATATAACTTGCGTAGAGTTTAATTAATTTCGACAGTTGAAACAGGTGGCATCCCTCATAAAAGTTAATATGAATCTTCTTTCCGAGACGAACCGCTTGTCAAAATTATCTTAATACGAGTATTACATAAACCTTGTGTAACGTAATTTAATTTTCAAACAATTCATATAACTTGCGTATAATTTAATTAAATTTGAGCGTTTTTTGAGTTTTCAAATAGGTGGCAACCCTCATAAAAGTTAGCTGTGCATCTTCTTTCCGAGACGAACAGCTTGACAACCAATTTTAGTATTTCATATAACTTGTGTATAATTTAATTAAATTTGAGTTTTTAAAGAGGTGGCACCCCTCTCCGAAGCATAAAATATACTTTGCGATCAATTCAGTTCCATAAAAATCGGCGGAGTTCTGCCGCAAACACTGTAATATGAGATTTATATATATAAGTTTGAAATGCAATTGTACTTATTCATTAAACTATCTGATCAATACCATACTATTGTAGATCTTCTTTGTCCCTAACTTTGTAGAAATAATTTAAATAGTTGAACTGATCAAATAATATTTTAACAGCAAAACTGCCAATGCATCCTCAGAAAGTGACAGTTTGTTTTTTAAAGAATTTTTTAAGCGGTGGCTTCATTGGCCATTGGACCTTTGAAAATGCTGCGGAAAACATCATACCGGTCAACGGCGAGCGCTACAGAAATCAAGGCTATGCACTTGGACGATGCTTGGTTTCAGTTGAATAACGGGCCATGCCACTCAGTCCATGCTAAAATCGATCTCTTGCGCACCAACCCTGCAAGAGGTCTAACCAATAACTATCGGTTATATTAACGGAAAAATGAACTCAAACTATTGGACAGCTGAAGGTTAGTTTTGTACGGGCAACGGACATCAAATGACTACTTGTCTTCTTCGTTTTTTTGCATTTAAGAAAATGAGTCCACAGAACGCTTTATTTTCTTGTAATACACACACTCATTTTCGATTGTGCTTCACTGCAAACATCAAAACTCAAATTTTCTTTGATGATACGTGCGAGCGGAGGCATAATCAGTATGAATTATCTTTTACTCCTCGTTTTCAGGAATGTGTGTATGTACAATCGATAACTAATTTTCGATATCCTGACATTTTTTGCAGATAAATTTGGTGTTATCGGCTACCTTGGTGATGTCGATTGCCCATCTCGAAGCTGTGATTATACCGTTATTTGTGACATGCCGCTGAGGAACACTGTCATGCGAATAATTTGTTAACAATTCAGGCCCTTAAGGCGAATATCGAGTAAGCCATTCGTGAGATAATAGAAATATGTAAATTACTTCTCTTAAAGGTAATATGAAAAAAAATTTAAGTATAGTAGTTTTGAATTTTGATTTCTGAGCATTTTTGGTGTCATTGTATGTATCATAGGAAATATAAATTTAAAATTTTTCTAAACTAATACTTTTTGAATCCACTTAAATCCAAGGCATCTAGTCAATCTAGTCAGAAGCCACCAAAGATATAAGTAATTAATATAAGCGTTCGAGGTTTGAATAAAGACGGTTCCTCTGATCCTATCACGTCCTTTATTGTTCTCTCATACAACTATATTGAAAAATTGTCTATGATGCAACTAAATATATGTTCTTTGTGTTGAAAATCTGCGACCAAAAATTTCACTCTCATTCTCACCGATCGATCTGTCGCGTCGGATCAATGGTACTACTCGTACTACATACGTACATGTATCGCTTTTTCGCTTTTGCGCATTTCTTAAACACGAGCCCCCATAATATGCCCGTGAAAGAAAATTAAAGAAATACAATACCAGCAATGCCATAAAAGAAACCGGGCGTTTGCCAACCAAGTTCGTCACAAACGCACGTCACATCTGTTGAACAGATTTCAATGTAATGCGAGGGCAAATTTAAATCGGTGGCGGCAGGCAGCAGGCGGAAAATGTGGTGGCAAGCATCACCAAAACAAACGTTAATTATTTTCATAAAAATAATGAAAATAATGTATTCGCTCAGCGCACGGGACGAAAAACGCGTAAAAACACAAAGTAAGGAAGCAAAGGTATAACTGTATGCACGAAAGTAGGGGCGACGTGACGTACTATAAATGTGAGGGATACGAGCAGCCGTCGAAAGTCGTCGTAAGACGATGCTACCCCGAAAATTTGTATACTATTTCTGTGCTCATGACAGTGGAAGCAAACACACAGCGATAAAATTTAAATATTTGTAGCACAACTGTTGCATTCGGCAGCCGGTGTTGAAGATGAAAAAAGTGAGTTGTATACTTTTCCCCTACATATTCTATCTTAAATGTTTGTAAGATGCTTTGCACAAAGCAACTCTGCTCAGAACCCACGTTGTCCAGGTCGAGTAACGCAACAAGCGTCACAAACCACAGGTTGATGTTAAATGTCAATTTTTGTACTTCTGGGGATTTACGGTATCTGTGTAAGATTGTCCAAGCAAAAAAAAAAACAGAATCACTGAGGGAGAAAGTGAAAGATCAGCAGTGTAGCAGCGTTATTGGGTAGATGCTATTTTTAGAGGCAAGTGCATGATGCCCCCTCCTACGTCGCATTTAATTTTTGATTTATACTATTCTCACTTGATTTGTAATTCGAGACACACTTGTCACAAAACATTTATACCTAACTATATGTTTGTACGCTTGTATGACTGCAGTTGCACAGTATACACGTGCGCATTTAGGATGTCCCTTAGATTACGCCAGCTGCACTTGTGCGCTACTTGCTGATCAGGAGTGATAATCAACAAATAGTCCGTCTCGTTGGCAGATAGCAAAACAATTCTTAAAATCCTTGCTCGTTGGGCGTGTCTGTGGTTAGTGGACAATATTTTTGGCAATTAAATTAACAGATCGATCCCTACAATGCGGCACTGCCTCTAATTAATATGCGACACACCTTCCATGCATTTCCGCTCTTACCTTCCGCTTAGATATGAACCGAAATGTGAACGTCGTTTTTCACATTTTTCTCAATGCATTATGTATGTACTTATGTATGTCTGTTGTAATCTCCTTATGTTTCTTGCCTGTCTGCCTGCCTGTGTTTCTCCCATAAGGGCATGTGGTGTGCGTGAGTTTGCAGATATGAGTAAAGTACGGCCAATAAAACTCTTCTATTTGAAATTTTAATCGTCTATTTGACACCTCTGGCAGGTAGTAAAATTTGTAATTTCACACATTGCTGTCGCTACTTTATTTAGCACGGTACTCACTGCGTCTCAGCTACAGTTGGACGATTTGATAAGAAGATGCACATTGGAACATATTGTGGTTGTACATTTAAATAAACGTTTTTCCCCCAGTGACGGTGCTCATTGCCTGAAGCGATACATGCACGAGGTCTACATAGAACTTTCGGGTTATGCCTTTGGATTTTTCACCTCCCTCAAAAGCAGTGCATCCCAAACTTTCCTTGACGAGTTACCACTTTAATCTCATTAATATTAGCAGGTACCAAATGATTAAAAAGTACAGTGTATCAACCTAAAAATTAACTTATGCCGGTATTCTGTAGGCAGTCTCTAGTCACTAATTGAGACTTTTCGGCGGTGAGATTGATTTTGAGACTATTCGCTATTCAGTAAGCCGTCTCAAGTCTCTAGTTTCAAAGTAAAGTCACTGTCAGCCGGCCCTGAGCAGGTCACAAAGCAAAGAAATTGAGGGATGTGTTGAATAAACGCGAAAATTAAGTAGCATCGATCTGCCCGGTGGTCGTTAATCTGTAAAAAATAACACTTAATTTCCATAACGCATAATAAAAAAAACTATTTGTTTAAATTTTTGATCCTTGTTCTACCATTTTAATCGAATGAGAAGCTGCATTTATCGATTATTGATAGTTTTAATTTTTACACATATTTTAAATAATCGGTTCACATAAAATGCTGTAATGAGAATTTTGAATGGTTTATTACAATGGTAGTTTTACGATAACCATATTGTTTTCATTTTTAAAGAGCAATAAAACTGTTGAAAAAAAAGAATTGAAAAAGTATATTGTGTGCTATCGATGAACACATTTTCATTGAGGTTGATTGTAAATCTTTAGCTGAACATACGATCAGCTGCTGGTCTCTATTGCTTTTAACCACAGTCTTTGGTGACATTTTTTGAGAAAGTTTCAAAAAATGTCTTTAACTGAAAATCTCAAATTTAGTGACTTGAGATGATACTGAGTTACAGAATACCGGCATTAATCAATGGAAACCTTTAATTAACTTAATTAGAGAATGATGGAACTTCGGTTCGGTTTTGGTAAATTTTTATTAATTAAAATCTTTCGCTTTGAAAAAACGTCTAATCAGCTTTTCGGATTTACATGAAAGTGTAATGATTTGAATTTATAATACGGAAGGAAATTATTCAATATGAATTGGACACTTTTTTCAAATAAAAAAAAAGATTACTGCTATAGGCCGGCTTTATACCGGCACATAGAATAATCCACAAGGGGAAAATGCTGATAGGCTATTATTTGTACATACATTACAATATAAAATTATTAAATTTCGAGCGTAAAATATATAGTTCTTATTATTATTTTTACAAATGGATGTGTACATTTTTAATAACAATAATAAAAATCTGGAGTTTTTATAAATTGATCGATTTATTATGTGAGACCTTGAAAATATTTGGTTCGGCTTCTGGCGAAATTGGCCAAAGTTCGGTTCAGTTCGGTTATAAAAATCGGTATTCGGTCGTTATCTAAAAGTAAGTATTCGTAAAATTCAAAATAACATTAATTAGCAATATTATAATTAAAAACAGAGAACACTGCGTATCAATTCAAATTAACTTGGAATGCCATATAGCACTTAGCGTGGAAAAAAATGTTTACGCAAACCGCGCTCTGAAAATCTGGAAATGCAGGTAAACAACATTTCTGAATTGATCTTCAATTTATATATGTTACCGAAAAGAGAATTAACAAACAAAATATAACTTGAAGTATAATAATAAAATATAGTAACGCAAAAAAATTTTATAAAATTTAGTATTATAAAATTTTAAAACTACATTGCAATATCCCACTAGCTATTTATTTATAAAATTAAAAATATTGCGTTTATCGTTTACGTTTGATTCACGTAAGTCGGAGAATATTAAGACAAACTTTTCATAGCTTTACCTCTCAAAGAAGATCTCTGCAATAAAATTGAAGATCGATTCGGAAATTACAAAGTTACGGGCAAAAATATTATTAAAACGGGGTTTTGAAACTTATTTCAGGTTTTGATTCTGTACTTGAGGTAAAATTTTGCTTCAAGCTAGTCCTACTTTTAATGGATTTGTAAGTTTTTGGTAATTAATACTAAAGAAGAAAATACCTGTTAACATAGATAATTTGAGGGAGAAATCATAAAACAGTGTAAAGTGATGCTTAGAATTTAACTGTAGGTAATAGTTTCGTTTGCATCAAATTCGCCCCAAAGATGATTTACAGTTTATATAATTTTTAAGTTAATAGGTTGAATTTAAATAGAGTCAAAAGGATTGCTTATCAGTTTTTGGTCAACTTTAATTTCACTACTTTTTTTTTCTTTTTGTATCGAAAATAATTATCAAATTTATTAGCCAACATTTGCAGATGACATTTGTTTTTCCTAAATGTGCTATAATTTTTAACGTCAAGTAGTGACTTTAACGTTGCGTAAGTGCTTTCTTTTCGTGGGCCACATTTTTGCGGATCATTGGCTGGGAAACATTGTTCCAAAATAAAGTATTGCACATATACAGTGATGTTTGCATAATATTCGTAATGCTTTCATTTTTGATAATTTTTTTCCTTAATTTTTTGTAAAACTTTAGTCCATAATATAATAAAAACCATATAATTCAAAGTTTCGAACTTTGTATAAAACTCGTAAAAATGCAACAAATTTTCATCAAAATTTCAAAGATTAGTAGGTATGGAGTTTTGTAGTCTATCAAATTTTAGCGTAATAATGTGCAAATCTGAGGAGGCTAAAAACATTCATTGATTTTTGACAATTTTTTGCAGTTTTGGTCTAACGCAAGTTTTTTTCTATATACATATGTAGCAGATGGATTATGCGTAAATGCCCATTGAATTTTAAAAAATTTTTTTGTGCTGAGGGGTTTGCACGTTTTTCCCCATATAAACGAATTGCGTTAAATGAAGAAAAGTTTCCAGCGTTTTGCTCGATTTCTATAACTATCGAAATTATGTTACCTGAAATTTGGTTGAGTTTGGTCGAGTAATTTTGGGGATACATCGAATTGCTCTATAGAGGGTAGTGCCACGCCTATTTTCGGAAAAAAAATTACTCGCGTATTCCTTTCTTCTTTTATTTATCAAAAATTCAAGCAAAGTTTCTGATATATCGCATGCTTTTTATTTATTTTCGCCGTTATGCCGTGACCTTGATTGGCATCCAATTTCGTTCATTTTCAATACCTACCTTGGGTGGGTCATATGAGCACCAACATTCGTTGAGATATCTCAATATTTTCTCGAGTTATACGATGACCAGCAGGCGGACCGACATACATACTTCGATTCCCTCTTTCATTCTGGAGGTTTTGATATATGCAATACCGGGACGATAGCGAGTTTTACTATTATAACAATCGCAAATTGATATACAAGTATATATAACCAATTTTTCGAATAAGAAGTTAGTATCATCTTAAAGAATTGATTTAGAAAAGTACTGTAAATTTAGTACCGAGTCTTAATCAATTTATAAAAATACAATATTTCAATACTTTCAAACATGAAATGCAAAAACGCTCTATACACAAAACCACCCTCATTCTAACTTCTTCTAATGACTAATTAAATTTTGCATCTGTTATGTTTGTCCTGTGCCACAAGTGGACACTGTACATTTTTTATTTACGCATTTGAGCTCAGTTTTATTTTGTTATTCTTCTTGGCTGAGTCCAATTTTAACAAATTACTTAGCCCGCCTTCATGTCGCATTTGAAGCGTTTCAGTCTGCTCACCACTGTTGTTTTAAAGGCAGACGCACTTCCGCACTTATACAAAAATGTACAGAAGTGTTAAATACATCCGATACTTAAGAAGAAACAAGAAAAAAATATGTTGGTATTGCAAATGTTTTTGTTTAAAATAAAAAAGAAGGGAAGGAGGATAGCTAAAAGAAAAAGCAGTCTAAGATAATATTATTTTTATTTTAAAACGGTTTAGTGATCAGTACTACCAATATCCAAGGAATCGAATTGCCAAATAGTTAAATTTGTACCTATGTATGTACTATGTATATTAAGAATAGGAATTGAATGGAGTTTTACTTCTGATCAATTTGTGGTTATCAGGATTGTTAGATAGCGTATGTATAAAGTAAGTTGCATTGATAAAATGAAGCTGAAGAACTGAGCTTTACTTTCGCTTAGAAAATATTACTCAAAAAATAATGATTACTTTAAATGAAAAAAAAACAAAAATAAATAAAAAACTCATTAAATCATTATTATTTTTAATAAAAAAAATAACAATTCACAAAAACTCATTGTTTCAGAGCGAAAAAAATAGACTAGTCGCGTAAAGTATCTATGTTTCAACAAAAATTAAGTAGACACTTCGATATTCAAAAGAGTTATACACTCACAATCAAAAGAATTTTCAGAGTGTTTGCATTCGTTAGAGTGATGTTATTTTTTAAATTTTCTTTTTTAGAAAAAAATTCCAAACTTCATCAATTTCCAACATATTTTTCTCTTCACAATCGACTGGACCTCAAAAATATTCATACTTTAGAATTATTCATTTATGGGTAGTGGCCAAAAGATTGCATTGAATTTGAAAAAGTGAAAAAAAAATTAGTAAACATGTTTGATACTGGTCGAAAAATTTTCTTTAATTTTACCAATGCACCCATGTACAGCAGCTTATATAACTGTTATAAAATCGCATTCATTGATCTATTCAAAACCGTTTGAAAATTATTAACCGGTTCAATAGACGTCAAATTAAAACTTTCTAAATGCTCTAAAACACGAAAACTCATAGTGTTTTCTTTTCTCGCAATAATGTTGCATTTATTCTGCCCTGTGCCAGGGCTGTCAAATTTTTGTGTTCTTTTCTCAGCATTTTTTGTGGGTTGTTGAAAGGGCGAGCGTTGCCCAGCGAATTGTGTGTATCTCTACTCAACAAAAACAGGTTTGAGCTGATCTGTGACAGAGCGGTATTTTTTTGTTCTTTTCTAATTGAGAAAATGCAATCTTTTCGCAGTGCATAGGGGAACAATTCCATCATGTTGCCATACAATCGGGCAACATTTTTTTCGAGAAAAGAAAACGCTATCAGTGTTTTAATAATAAATGAAAAATTTTTGGGTGTAAGAAATTTTTCAAACATCGTGTTGTGATATACTCGACCAGACCGGCGACCTGCTCTATGTCACATGAAAAGTGTGTTTAATTTTTTTTTTTTTTTGGTAGCACAGTGTAATTTTTTACTTTATTTGTTATAATATTAAAAACAAAATCTTTAAATACCAAATACCCTACACTTTCCAGTGGTCAAAAGCTTTCCATATCTTGATAGTTTAAAGTTTGAAAATTTGAGTACCCTTTTTCTTAAATTATGTAGCAGCTCGAAAATTGGAGCTTGAGCACAGATTTGAGGCTGTGTCTTCTAGCAGGAAGGCATAGAGGAGGGATAAGGGCCTCGCCGATAGCGACATAAAAAATATTCACCGACGATTCCAAGAGATAGAACCGAGCAGCCGACATCTACTCCGAATTCTTGGAGCAATCCATGTCAATCAGACTGTCCTTTTACTGCAGTGTATTCCAGGTAGACGTTTTCACGTTTTGACAGGCCTTTAAATCGCTTGAACACGAGAACGTAACGGGTAAGATAACAATTTTCTTACTCATTTCCTGTGTAAATGCCCAGCTTTAACCCGCATCCGCCTAACATCCTTAGGAGGCCCATTTCTTGATAATCTAGGTCCGGTATCAAGGATCGAGATCTCCAACAAAGTAGACTTCATTAAACACTCTGACTGGTTGTAATGCACATCCTTCTATTACTCAGTAGGCTTTGTCTAGTTTATAGTGGCAAACCCGTAATATTCTTAGGTGGGATGAGTCGCAGCCATTTTACTCATCTACCTTGTGCAAATATATAAAGATTATTTCCAAGGGGACGACAAAGTCACTACTGTCAGTCATTTCAACAACTTTAAATTTTTATTTGAAATCTGGGGGGTGTTCAATTCATACATACATATGTATGCTAAATTTAATTTCTCTAATTTCCAACTAAATCTTATGATTTTCATTCTCGCAACCCCACATTTTTTTCTTATCCCTCCTACGTACTTAGATTCTTCAACATTAAAATACATGGCTAGTAACTATACATAGAGTTTATTTCTAACAAAACAATAAAAAAATCAAAAGCTCAATCAACCTGGCAATAGCTGGGAGGTCTGCTTGCTAACAACAACTACCAAAATGTGACATAAAATATCAAAGTTATTACGGAAGTTTTATGATTTTCAGACGAATATCGTTCTCCAAACGACATCGTAAAAATAAAGGAAATTCAAATTTTTCAATGGATAAAACACTGCACCACTCGAAAAATTTCTTTCATTCAAACATTTTAAAGAGATTCGATTATGAATTTATAATTTCATAATTGAATTAACATACGCGTGTATACACCTGTGCATCGAAATGGGCGATAGAGGACCGACAAGAAAAAGTTAAAAAAACGTATAAAATGTATTTCCCTCAAGCTATTGGCTGTACGTAGATGCCGTACTTCCGGGTACCTTAGGGTCATAGAAGTCAAACTGAATGTATGCTGGGCATGATACGGGTTGAAAGGGTGTGATGTTATTGAAGGGTTATCGTTTCTTACTGAGTCAGCACAAGATTTTCATTTTCATTTTCAAATTGTAAATTTTTTTTACACATTTCCACACTCGATTCCAATGAATTTGAGTAAATAAATAGTTGAACAGATCGCATAAAAAATATGCTACGTTCACTCTTGCCGCTCGACCGTACATTTTACATATGTAGTAGATGCATACCAACTGATGTGCGTTAACATGTTGTATGTGTGCAAATGTGTTGATCGCAATGCCTCAGGGAGGGGTGCGCATATTTCACTTAGTTCAGTAGTTCATTTCAGATCGAAAGCAAATCAAATATATGCCAATCAAATCAAATTGATGCTGAATAGGCGAATTGGTGAAGAATAGGAGCTGCTATGAATAATTGGAATGCCATTGATACGAATATATACTATATACTATACATATGCATGCCTTTGGCTCACTGATATGCTGCACTTTTGTTGCATGCAACAAATGTTGCAAGTGAACTACGAAGCAAACAACATAAACAGAAGCATGGGCATTTCAAAGGCATTTGTATAAATACAGAAAGCACTTATTGTATGCACTTGCATACATTCTTGCACACGAACATATCTGTAGATGGAAATATACAAACATATTCATATGTACACTCACACACATACATATTTATGCCAGCGAATACTTATGCTATTAACATTTGCAGTCAGTCCAAGCGACGCGCCGCCACATGGATCATTCATCGAATGTTGGATTGCCACAACGGCGATCGCATCGGTGTAAATGTACATATGTACGTAGATGCGCGTATATAAAATTCAAGCAAGTGGTACTGTGTGTGTGTGTGTATGTGCCGATCACAAATGCAAAGCGTCCTCTTCCTGTTGTTTACTTGCACATTTCCCTAACAAATATACCTACATAGATACATACATATAATTGTACAATATTTTTCAAATATGTATGTATAATGCCTTGCTTCATTTATTTTATACATTTTCCTTATGGCCGCTTGCACGTGATCATCACAATATTGTTGTTTTTGTACCCTAGTGGCCGTTAGCAAAGCTAAGGGTCACTTATGTTGCGAAGAAGTCAAAACAATAAAGGGGCGCCAAGCAGGGATTTGCTGTTGGGGCGAGGCAACGTGAGGCAAATGCAAGATGTGCACATTGGATTCAAGCAAGAGACAAATTTTGAATAAATAAATAGTTGAAAAAACATCTACATACATATATATATTCGAAATAATGATAAGAAATGAGAAAGTAAAGCAAAACATAGAATTACTAGTTTCTGTTTATCCTGTTTACTTGCATCAAAATGTTGCATCGGCGCTCTGAAAATCTTCGAAAGTTTTAAGGCTGCACAACCAATCAATCCAATGAGTAAGTTAGATCCTAAGGTTTCCGAAATAAATAGTTGTAATTAAGAAGACTGATTAATTCTATTATTAAGGAAGATATGGACAGGACATTTTCTATTTTTACCTTTGTCCTAATCTGTATTTTATTCTTTTTCTTTATATTTATCAGTATTCGTATACGCATCTTTATCGACATTTTTATCTTTATCTTTATCTTTATCTTTATCTTTATCTTTATCTTTATCTTTATCTTTATCTTTATCTTTATCTTTATCTTTATCTTTATCTTTATCTTTATCTTTATCTTTATCTTTATCTTTATCTTTTGATTTATCTCTATCTTTATCTTTAACTTTATCTTTATCTTTATCTTTATCTTTTTATTTATCTCTATCTTTATCTGTAACTTTATCTTTATCTTTATCTTTATCTTTATCTTTATCTTTATCTGTCTTTACCTTTATCTTTATCTGTATCTTTATCTTTATCTTTAGCTTCATCTTTATCTTTATCTTTATATTTGTTTTTATCTTTATCTTTATCTTTCAATTTATCTTTATCTTTATCTTTATCTTTATCTTTAGCTTCATCTTTATCTTTATCTTTATATTTGTTTTTATCTTTATCTTTATCTTTCAATTTATCTTTATCTTTAACACGATCATTTTAGTTGTTTTAAAAATCCCATTACTTATTTTGATATTTTTGGAATCCGATTTGAATTAAATTTAAATCGAACCCAACTCAAAAAGAATTATCGGACACAAAGAAGTTATTCCCGAAGTTATAAATTTAATAGTTGAGACCATGCAAAACAAAGCAGGAAACTCTAAATTAAAATGCTTTTTAATTTTTTGTTTGCAAATAAAATGCAGTAACTATATAAAAGTGGGATTTTACCGAAGAAGAGTAATCGGTGCTAATTTGAGCAATATAAAATTTTGTTTTTTTTTTTGGCAGAGATCGCATTAAATGGTTTGCATATATAGTCAGATCCAAAAACGTACAGAGTAATGGTCTAAAAAAACAATGCGCTTATTTCCCTAAGAGCATAAAACTGATAACTTTTGCTTGTTCTTTTCGACTGAAAAATAAGAGGACAACTATCGAGGTGGGTTACCTAAATGATAGTATCCTTTATTGGTCTAAATTTTTTAAGCACAGTAAACCAAGTTCACCATCTGCACTCGCGGCGGTTTAATCGCAGGTATTCGCCCTTTTATGCGCACGTATTTGTGGGCACACATTTCTGTCACATTAACCTGTCAACGGCCCGAGGAAGTACTAAGACAATACAGGCAATAAAATCCCTCTATTTTTTCCGCATTACTTAAACCACAATATTGAAACACTCACCCATAGGTAGCGTGCAGCGTTCAAAGGGTTGCCAACAACCACCCTCAAAAATGTGACTACTCCAATCCAATACTTGAGTGCCTACGGATTTATGACTTCAACTACATGTTACCACAAAAAGTAATAATAATAATAAAATACTTGAGTGCTTCTTTCACTACTGCAACTTGAAGTCAGCCATGCGATTATGTGGCATGCAACACTTGCAGCGAATAGTATTGCAGTTGAAGTGTAAAGATTGCCCCCATAAAGCGGTCGCGAGAGAGATTCAAATAAAGTGAAATGAAAATTCATTGCAATTGAATTTTCTTGGCGCGTATCACTTAAACGAAATGTTTTCCTCCAAAGTTAGTTCTTTTTTACTAACTACGAGTATTGTTTGGCATTCCACCGGGACACAATGTGTACGATTTCAAGATCGCTTGTACGAGTGGAAAATGATCTAAGTACGTATCAGGTATATATGTAGATATGTGCACATACGGGCACTGAAATAGATGCGCTCACTGGGTAACACAATTATAGAAATATTTCGCTAGTTGGTTCTCAAATAACCAAGTAAGGATTTACATAGGTTGAGGATTCATTTGGATTACCACAAGGAAACAATTTATTGCTATCACGAACAGGAGAAGCAAACCCAAATGGATAGCTGAAATTTTACGATGATCTCAAAACTTTATAAAAAAATCTTTCTAGAACTCAAAAACCATAATATTATCGAACTTTCCAATAACGGCAAATTAGACTGCCTCTTTGTTGCAAAACATCCAAAAATTTTAATGACAACTAAACAAAAAGTTGTTCGGAAATAACGACAGCTTTTTGGAGCAATGAAAATAAAACAAAAATATTGCCGAATAATTTTAACGCGGTCTTAAAAAGCACCCTAAGGGAAAACGTTATATATGCACTCTAAAAAAAAATGGTTAAACTTGGCGGTTAAATCTTATATCAAGAAGAAATTTTCTTCAACCGGAGTCAGACCACTTTACCGTATCGAAAATAATATGAAGGGGATGGTTTCCAAAATCCAAAAATACTGGGGGAAAGTATTGTAACCTTATAGTGGGGGTTACTTATCGACGTAAAAACGTAGAGAGTGTCAGCTGTCACGACCAATCCTACCACAGCGCCATGTTAATAGCATAGAATTTTTCTGTAGACGGAGACGTACACGTAGAAACACACGAGAATTAAGTTTTTTTTTCGTAGATACGTGCCAGCTGAGTGCTTTCTATCTCTCTCTCTCTCTGTTCCCATATCCTAGCAGTATTGTCATTTGTGACGTTTGAAACTATTAAAAAATTAATTTAAAAATTGTTAAAATTTTCTGAACATTTAGTTTCGCTTGACTTTAGTTTAGAGCAATTATATCATAAAATCTGCTACAATAAAAAATAGGGACACAAATTTCAATACGATATGGGTACCATATTGATATTTCTGTCATTCGATACCGATATTTTTTACTCGATACTTTTAAGCCGATATTTTTTGGAATCGATAACTTAAACCCCGGTATCGTATCGAATCCGCGAAGAAAATTGTATACAAGACAATACGAGTCCTAACCGCGAAAAAAACGTAAGCGATATTTTTTCAAAATTTTATTTTTGCTACATAAATGCTCCTAAAACATTTTGGAATTTTTTAAAAATATATCGCTAACATTTTTACGCGGCAGAATGAAAAAAGTATTAAGGAATACAAGGCCCATATCAAGGTGGCGATGTAAGCTAATCCCTTTCCAATTTTAGGCGAGGTGCGTCCTTTGATGTCAACTTTGCTCAAGTTGCAAGAGACACATTGATCAAATAAAATGATAGACGGGAAATAGTACCAGTATTTTAAAATTGAAGTCTTCAAATTCGGCATGTCAAGCTAGCGATCTAATTGATACTTGAGCAGACACTTTCTAATTGACAAACATATTAAGTTTTACAAGAAATGGTAGCAGAATTTTTTTTTTAAATTTAGTATCGATGTTTTGGCTATCGATTCTTCAAAATTCAATATTTATGGATATCCAATTTTTTTTAGAGCGAAAGAAGTAAAGATAATTGAATTATCCAATTCAATCGAACAATCTAGAATTAGATTAATGGAAACTACAGCTTAAAAAACTCCGCCTTTCCTTATTTGCATCATATATTTAAACGCGAGCAACCGATATAGATATACATGCCTGTTTTGCATTTCGATTCCTTTTGAATAGTAAAACGATGCAATTTCGACTCGTTTCAGTTTTGGTGTTCTTGATTACGAGTGAGTTCGAATATATTTCGAATCGTTTTTCATAACTAGTCGATAATCAGTTTGAACAGCTGTCGTCAATTATTTATGTTTCTTGAAAAATTTAATAATACTGTTTGGGTGTGCTGAGACAAGAAAAAAACAATATAATAGCTGAGATTACAATTGGGCATTTTTTATGAATATGAAGCGAAATCAAAAACAGGTCAGTTTCATTTCGATCGTTTTCGCTTTGAATGGAAATTAATTTTCATTACAGTTACTCACAGGCAAAACTTTTAAACAAAAATTATCGGAATCGAAATCAAAAACATCTATCTATAAACCGTGCAGAAAATTAATAGATAAATCGACTAAGATTAATTGATATTTCAATAACTATGAAAGATAACTTGCTGAAATTTCATATGGAGAATTGAATCGGCTTAAAAACCCGTGGCAGGCTATACGTTCCGAAAATTTGTCACAAATTTATCATATATTTTGTTTTCACTTATTCAAACTGCATGTAAGTGTATATATGTAAGTATTAAATTTGCACCTACATTAAGGTCGTTCAAAAATAAAAAGAAAGTTTAACCTTTTGTAGTTCTCATGCTCCCACGCCCAGAATTATAACAAAAACAAATATATCTATATTTTTATTTTATTTTGAAATTGGTTAATATTTAATATACCACCAGAGCGTTGAAGTTTCTCATGTATTTTATATAGGGGGAATACATTTTTTTGTAGAATTGCTGTAAAATCGTTCAAAATAAAGATTTTTTTTTTCAGAAATCTTTAATAAATAAAATTCCAGGGCACATCAACTCTAAAAAAAAATAATAATAACGATCAACTAGTAATGTTTTTTTTTGGTCCACCCTAACCTATACATTTCATCGGCCAATTTAAATTAAATTACCCCTACATGTCCATTTTGCACTACCACCATTTCAATGGATCATATCCTTATCGAGTGTAGAGAGTTTAGGGCAAAAGTATAGCTATTAAGCACATAGTGGCGATGTCACAATTAATAGCGGTATGGTTGGAGATAGGGATAATGCGAAAACAAGCAATTTTCACACGGTTAGCGTGGCTGAGTGGTTGCGTGCTCGTCTAGCAATCCCGTGTACCATGGTTCAAAGCCAGGTAAAGTCTAGAAAGAAAAAAGTCTGATGAGGAGATGTGGTGATCTCCTAAATAGCATCTATCACTTCTACCACTTTGAAAAATTGTTGTTTCTCATAATATTCCCTAATTCAAACCTGGCCTCAAGCTCTATAAATTATGCAGACGTTTCATAAATATAAGGCCAAAAATAACAAAAGTATTTGTTAAAGTCTAGAAAGAAAAAAGTCTGATGAGGAGATGTGGTGATCTCCTAAATAGCATCTATCACTTCTACCACTTTGAAAAATTGTTGTTTCTCATAATATTCCCTAATTCAAACCTGGCCTCAAGCTCTATAAATTATGCAGACGTTTCATAAATATAAGGCCAAAAATAACAAAAGTATTTGTTTTTTTTTTTTTAAAACTTCATCTGTTGTGAACAAATTAAAATAATTATTTATTGTGAAATGTAACTTGGTTAAAGCTTAAATTTGTATCTTTAAACCTCGAGTCGTTGGTATATACTCTTTAGTTATAACCTTTATGCTAAAATCTGAATTTTCAAAAACAATATGCTATAAGGCGTTCATAACTCTTAAAGGCGTTGCCAACCAAAAACAGGAAATTCGAAGTTCTAAGTTTTAAATAGACAAATATAATTTCTAATGAAGACTGATATTAAAACGCATGTTTCTTTTTAATAATTAAATAATTCAGTCAAAAAAGAAGCAGGCTGTGTCAGAGACACGGCCATTAAGTTTAACGTAGAATACGCCATCCGATAAGACAGAAAACATATGTAACAATAAATGATAAATAATACAAGCAAATGAATTTCTCTATTTGATAGTTACTTTGGATGATATACATAAGCTTATGATAGGAAAAATAGGATAAAAATGTTTTTAAATTATCAATTAAATTTCTCGCAAAAACGAAGTCAATGGCGGTTATCAATAGTAAAGATAAATGATAAATAACATACGCGAATCAATTTTATTATTTTTTTTGCAGTGCTTGGCAGCATTTTCTCTTCTTTTACTCTACTTTAACTTGCCCGCCTAAAATTATGCAATACAAAGAAAGGGCTGCACGAGTACATTTAAATCGCCCAACAGCAAACACTCAACCAAACACCACACACATATTTGTGTGCATGTGTTTATACAATTTTCATTTGAGAAATTTAAATATTAGGAAGATATCAACCAACATGAAATGTATGTCAAACGAAAGCTAACATCTTCATTTGACTACAAAAAAAAAAAAAAAAAATTAATCGAGCCGTTTCCTTATAATTAAAGAAATAGAGATTACAACAATAAAAACCTGACATTGGTGCCCATACCGTAAGGTAAGACGTATTCTACGCCAAAATTGCATAAATATGTAGAGAAGAATGTTGCATAATGCTTCCAAGCCATTTAGATTCATTGATCAAATGTAAGTTTTTTAATTAATTTCACATATTTTGATGCTTAATGGTTTAAATAATTAAAAATTTGTGCAGCACCGAACGTACGATGAATTCTAGCATTAATTGAAATATTAATTTTAATATTTGCTTAATACGTAAATACATAAATGTCTTCCGGTTTTGGTGAATTAATAAAAATTTGTATGTTGAAGAACCACTGGTTTAAATATAAAAATAAACTTGATATTAAAATAATTTTTTGTTGTTTTTTAAAATCGGTTGGGTATGTTAATGAAAATCGCCACTTTTCCAAACTAAATTACACGCACCTATTGCAAGGTCCTCAAGTGTTGCATGTTCATACTTAGATGCACACACTTTCCACACTCACGCCTGCATTCTTTGCTCTTCTTGCCTTATTCAAAAATATGTATATACATAGCTCCGAGTGATCGCCTACTCACTTGACTTTACACATTTGCATTTGAAATTCTGAACTCCCTCCGGTCCTTGAGAGAGTCAAAGTCATTTTAGCGAGTCAGTCTAAGTGTCTTTTCCCACTCTTAATACACTCCCTTTTGGCCACATATGTAATTTACCCGACTGTTTTTCCAATTTTACGATCTGCCCTGGCACTACTAAGTTTTTTATTTTCTTCTTCCATCGGTCGTTTGTCTCTGGACTGCCAAACGTCTGCGTCTGATTTTTCCTTACCAATGCCAAACGATCACGGCCATGCGGTCCGTCTGCACAGCAGTTGGCCACTTCACTTTGTGTTGTTTTACTACATATGAATCCGTACATATGTACATAATATATACATAAATGCTCACTCGTAATGCCTTTGAAAAAAAAGTGTTTTCGAGTCTTCTTTTCTGTAGTTGCTGATAATTTGCGCTTCTCAGAAAACACATTAGCAGAAATTCCGAATGCGTTAATACATTTGTGTGTGCCATTTAGCTTCTTAGTAAATAGCTGTCAGTTAGTGTTTTGCTATTTCAGTAAACTCTTCGTAAATGTAAACAATGATTTTACTCACTTTATCCTCTGTCTTCTGATTATGAACTCGTAAGATCAATTTGCAGCACTTAATTCCAATCATTTGGCACTACTTTTGAACAATATATTTTTAAAAGTATTTTAGTACTGAAATATAGTAAGCTCTGAATATAAGAAATCAGGCTCATGTTCAGTGTTGCAATTTTAGCCTTTTTCGAGCTAGATCTTTTTTATTTGCTTTTAACAAAAAAATTTTAATTTAGCCTTAAACATTTGTGTTATCATTTCTTAAAAAGGCTCGAATTTATACTAAATGTCATGAAAATAGAATGGAAAAAATTAATGTAGTATTTTGGGCAGAAGTTCGTAAATATTAAATCGCGCTTGGTTAAAATCATTCCACCACATTCTATAGTTTCATTTTTCATTTTTTTTTATCATTCCCCTTAGCAATGGAGAAGTAACGAATTTTTAGCAATAAGAACATAGCCAAAACAAAGCAAAGACATAGAAATAGTGTTAAAATGCAATCTTAAGTTTTAGATACGGCGTATAAGGAAGGAGGAAAAAAAGTAAGTCGTTCAAATGATATTATATATCATTTATTTTTTTCTGATGATGAAGAAATTAATTAAACTATCGCGTACTTTAAAAATTTATTATTTTTGATGATTATTAAGCCAATATAAATATGAGAAAACTGTATAAATATTGCTATGAAATCGTAATACGAAGAAATATTTGAATTGTTTAGCCTTAAACAAACTGTTATTTCGCCATTTTCAGCCATTTTATTTTGTCTATTTAGCCTTTTTCAAAAAGTTCTGGCAACACTGATCATGTTTCACAAAACACAATAGTTGTGATATCAGGAGTGTTATTGCTTGGTAATTTAACTTGAGTGAGAGAAATAATAAAGTTTCGCAGTCGGATGATGTTCTTCGAAGTATATACCGTGACTCAAACAAATGGCACCTGGTTTTTTTTTTGTTGTAATATTTCCAATGTTCTTAAATCTAAGTCTTGTTATTTTTAAATGGTCGTTCACTAATTGTCAACGCTTTCGAGACTCGATCACAACTCGGCGTTATTTACACAGACTTTTCAAAAACATTCGGTAAAATTGATCGTTCAATAATGTGGCAGAAGTTAGAAATGTACGAAATCAATGGAAAACTGTTCTTCAGTTTTTTTTCGAACAGAAAACAATTAATTAGTCTAAGTCATCTTAGGTTATCGACGCTTGGGCGGGAATTCCACAAGGAACTCACTGTGGTCCTTCATTGTACGCCATCTTTATTAAAGACTTGCCTCAACAATTAAAATTCGCCAAATGCTTAATGTTTGCAGACTATGTTAAACTATTAAGAGCCAGTGAGTGGTATCCGCGATTTCTGTGACTGCATCAACTGACAATCTGAATTTTTGGGATTGTGGTCTTATGCTCATTTTTTCATATAGCCAACGGACCTTATGTAACTAAATTTGCGATAATTTTTAATATCTCTTTGTACTGGGGGTCTGGCACATTTCTGTCATTTAAAATACATAAAAGACATTACGAATATTATAAAGAAAAAATCGAGTTACTGTCGCAAATACCTCGTCGAAGAAATTTATGATTGAACCCGCTAATTTACTCCTCACCTTGGTACCTACTTAGTCCTTGTTACATAGCTTACTTCGCCTGATTTTTTACCCAGTGTTCGCTGAACTGAAATGGGGTATATCTGTCTAAACGTACTACCTAAAGAGGAAGGCCCATATTTGGAGCAATCTTACCTACTAACTTAATTGGTGCTATAATCGCTTCAGCGATTTTGGCCGAACTTCTCCTACAATTTGTGATGTGCGTCTTGATGCTGTAACTCAAGTTAAGGGACCTACAGTTTTACGCCGCCGCCGACTGGCGAATGATTTTTTGTGAGAACCTTTTTTTCATGGCAAAAATACACTCGGAAGATAGCCATTGCCTGCCGAGGGGCGACCGCTATTAGAAAAAACTTTTCTATAATTGTTGATGTTACTTGGCCCGGCCAGGATTCAAACCCGGGACCCACTGAATGAAGTGCCCACAAGCTACACATTCGGTTACAGCAGCCGCAATCATGTCATTGAAAAAACTCAGAGTTCTCTCAAGATTAATAAAATTTGACTATAGAGACCCTTCCAGCGAAGGACGAATGGTGTACAAGTTTGCACCGATTCGTGAATTGTGGAAACAATGGGTTGACATGTTGTCCAAACTTTATAAAGATATAACAGTAGATGAGTAGCTGGTAGCATGGAAAGGAAGATGTCCTTTCCGACAATACACACCATCAACTTCAGCAAAATATGGTATAAAAAATTAGGATTCTTTGTGATGCTCTTTCAAGTTATGTTTCGAATATCCAACCGTAGACAGGCAAAGTTAAATAAACCAAGGTATTCGTGTAGTTCTTGATTTGAGAGTTGCACAATTTGCATAATGTGACTACAGACAATTTTTTCACATAATATCAACTTGGACAAAACCTACTGGCAAACACATCACTTTAGTTGGAACCATTCGCAAAAATTTTTAAGACTGAGTAATTAGCAGCTCGGAAATGAAATGCAGAACCTGCTTAATTACTTGTAAAAAGTTTATATATAAGGAGCCTGCTAAAATGAGTGTTTTATGTAACTAATGCAACAATTTAAACCTTGAACTGGATTCCAATTTGACTTCATTTAAATTTTGATTTAACTTGAATTCAAATTATTACGATTTTATGTGCATGACGTTCCTGGCGACAGTTTTATGAAATCTAAAAAAATTAAAAGTAATTGCTTATTAAAGTATAAATTTTATTTAGTATTCTAGCTAAAAATAATATGCAAGGTTAATACACTTTAGTATGGTAAATTAGTTTCTATACCAAATTTACCGCTTGTGTCAAATTTGACCCGCGGAACTTTAACGTCAGTCGTTTCAAAGATATTATGAAAGTTAATAAAACAGTGTAGCCTAACAATATAAAAAAGCAATTGAGTCTTCAAGTGTCTACTGAGCGAATTCACCAAATTTTAAATTACAGCACTAATCCTAAATATGACAAACGTGTCGTTCAAACAAGGTTACCTCAAAGGAATAAAACTATGCGTTAGAGATATGAAATATGAAAATCATATATTAAGGGATGATGAGCGGAAAAATGTGGTTTTTAGCGATGAATAAAAACTAATTTAGTTGGCCCCAATACTCGTGCAAAGTTTTTGAGTGATATATCAGGGAAGGACGCGAAGCTGCTTCTTCAATTGCTACAATGCACCCAATTATATTGAACCTCGCAACCACGAGTTAATTGAATTTACACCGCCGCCACTCAAAATACTAGAACAACCACAAAGAATTTTTTCGTATAGAAATATAACTGAAATGAAATGGCTAGCTATTGGCCAATATCTCAATCTTTTCACGATGCGTTTATGAAGAAAGTTGCCGTCTTTTGAGTCTTTAAAGGATCTAAAGTCCCTTATTGGCAACAAATCGAACAATATCATAAATTTCGCTCATTAATTTAAATCAAATATGAATCCTTCTCTGTAATGAAAGTGAATTTTCGTTTTATTTTTAGGAAATTATTATTAGGAAATTATTGAAAAGAACAATTGTAGGGGTTATAGCTATTTCGGGGATCACCACAACTCCTTATCAGACTTCTTTCGGGAATCAAACCCATGACCTCCACGGCTAACTCGTACTCGTACTCCTTAAGGCAAGGTGTTGTTTTTTCAATAAGTTCCTAATAAATAAATGGCCTTCAACTCATAAAAATTATTGTGGACAGAAGAAAAGGTCGAAAATTTAAGATACGATTTTTGAATTTTGTGAGACTGACTAAAACGTCGTATACTATAGTTATTTCTTGCGGGGAATATACAGGGTGCGACGTTTATAAATATTTATAACTTTTCCATTTGTCAACCGATTGATGAAACACCATTACATGATTAAACCGTGACTGTTTGGGGTGGCGTGCCCGCAATACCATCATTGAGATATTTTTCTTCAATGAACTCAAAACAGTCGGTGGTAAACGATATCGGTAGATGTTGCCACATTGTGTGGTTTCAACAAGACGGGCGCCATGCTTCACAGCAACCCAAACAATGCCGATTTCGCAACAAAAATTCTCTAGACGTGTGGTATCGAAAGGAGGTGATATTGACTGCCCACCAAGATCCTCCGATTTAACTGCCCAGGATTTCTTTACATGTGGTTATCCAAAAAGTAAAGTTTACGCCAACAAGCCGAAAACCATTGACCAAAAAAGTTGCATAATATTTCGTTCCATGTGGCAAGAAATGTTCTCTTGTTTCACCACACCACAAACCTATGGGGTGAAATAGGATTCTAAGATCAATCAGCAGAAGTCAAATTTGTTTTAATATGGTGAAATAAGGCAACATTTTTTGGTGGGAGTGGTGCAACTTCTTTTTTCTATTTTATTTGCATTGACGAGCTCAACAAAGAACATAGATTACAAAGAAGTTGCATCACGTTTCGTTTCCTGTGGCAACTACTCCCGTTCGATTTCACCACATCAGAAACGAATTGGATCTAATCAGATTCTAGCATCAATCAGCAAAAGTCAAATTAGTTCTGGTATAGTGGAATCCGAGTGATGTTACCTCTTTATAATCTACGATCTTTGAGCTCACGGTCAATATTTGTACCGAAACCAACCAAGATGTTCGAAGTAGTGACGAAAAATGCGCGAAATGGGGAACAGTTTGCGGTGGTCATTTAATTGATGTTGTTTTTAAAAAATAGTTCACATAAATTGTAAAGAAATGAACTAAATAAAAACACCACTTTTTGCAATCTATTGTTTTTTTCAAAAGTTATTACGCATTCTTATACCGGAGGAACTAAAGGCGCACCCTGTAAATTACACAAAACTTTTCAAGGTGTTCACGCAAACAAATACAGTGCAAACGAAAGCAAAGTGTGGGAGTCATATCAAGAATTGATAATCAATTTTTTTCACACAAATGAAATGCAGACGAACGACACCAAAAAGTCCTTAATGTGAAAGATCGCTTGAAAATTTAAGTAAATATTTAAATAGTCTAATCAGAAATGCAAAATGCAGTAGAAGGGAAAACCACGGCAACAGACAAAATCGGTTGCGCAAGCGCATGTGAGTCTCAAATCAAAACACACACGATTGTACTACGAAAAAAAAGAAGTAAAATCATTGATAAATGCATGAAAAGACAAATCCCTTTATTTGAGTTTGTGTTTACCGACCATTTGCGCATACAATCGGCCTAATCACATATGCACACTGCGAAGCCTAGTATCAATGAAAAACATCCGATGAGACTATGGAAAATCTTGAGTGGACACAAACAAAGCCACAGCGCAAAAGTAAAGCAGGTATCAAATGTGGCTATCTATGTATGTCCATGGCACTCGACAAAAGTAGGCACAGGAAGAAGTCAAGTCATGCAAACACACCATGAACGCACACACACACAGACACACGAGAATACTACGGCAGACAACAGCGCTCAACGAATTCAATCACTTTGGAAAATTCTCCGGCTGGTTTGTGACGTTGCATTGAATTTTCCATCGACGCGACGAAGCAGCAGAGCTCCGCGTGCAACGCGTACGTTCTGTCCGACGCTTCGTGGCGCGGCGCAGCGCAGCTGAGTGGGTGCAATATGTTTGCCAGACGAGTATTTGTATTTGTGCACGCCAAGCGATCTCGCATGTGCCGCTTCACATTCAGTGATGGGACGATTGGGAGAGGGACGCAATAGTAGAATGTTGTTTGTTGTTGCAACACTGTGATTTCCTTCATACAACATACAAATAAAATACACGATGAGTCCATGTGTGGATATTGTTTTTGCAGCACACATACTAATCGAAAAAATTCAAAAGGCCCAACACAAATGCGGCAGCCATAGAAGAAGGCAGAAGACGAAAAAACGAATCGACAACAACAACGACGGCAAATGACGATCGCGGCGTGTGCAGTAAAAACATGGGGGGGATTCACAACGCAAGTCAGCAACATAGGCAATGCGCGCCAGCAACATGAACATGAAAGGCAGAATGCCTATCGTGGTCGCTGCCGCCGCTGAAGAGGCTACAAATCGTTGCCGCACGCATGTCTGAAGAATTGAAGTTTTCGAATTTGTTTATTCCGATTCGGAATGTCAATGCAGTAGCATGCAACAGCGGAATCGACGTTAATTATAAAAAAAAACAAAATTCATTTGATACTTGAAAATTCATTTATGTTTTATGCAGACTTTTAGTTATTGCACTGAGTTTACGTTGTGTTTGATCGGCGATCGTCGGCTAAAATCGTACTCATTGCTGAGTGGATGATCAAAGTGAAGCTTTTCCCTTTGCGAGTTCAATTCCTGTTGTTGTTTCTTTTTTTGTTTTGTTTTTGGTTTTGTGCACAACGATTTTTTTAAGCACGTAGTGCTTGTGTATTAAGTGTGGAAAAAAGCGCGCGCTTCTCCAAAAGCGGCTATGTACAAGTTTACTCGATGCATAAACAAAGCTAATAAAAATAAGTAGTGAAACCGTTAAACATATTCGAATTCAAAACAAACTAAAATTGGATTTTTTAAATGAGTTTTAACCTTATGCAGTGAAAGTGAAAATTCTTTATGTTTATAAAACTCAAATCAGTGAACACAATGTGTGTCAAAGACAACAAAGGCAACATACTTTTAGTGTGAGTTGAAAACAAACAAAAATTCTAGTGATAAAACAGTCATTGAATTCACAAAACTTTGGATTACAAGTTGGGCAAAGTGCGGTAGCAAAAATCAGCAAAATGTTCATCGCTTTGGATCAAACCAACGCTTTTTTCTCAGGTACATATAAATTGTTGGCTTATCAGTGGAAATTTTTACTCACAATGGATTTTTCGATAGTACACAAAACTAAAATATATTTTGTTAGTTTGTGCTTTTATATAAGTAGACTCTCAGTCACATTTCCAAGTAAGCTCAAGTAAGTAATTTTGAGTTTCAACTTGTCGCTCAAAGCTGATTTGTGTTTTTTATGGGGTGACAATTTTCAAGAACTAAAAAAGTGACTGTAAAAATGTCCTTAGATTACTCAGAGCAAAATTGAGTTTCTAACGGGCAGCTCAAAAAAAATCACACAATTATAAAAAAATAAAACTTATTTTTCGAGTGTTAATTTTTCGCTCTAAAATGAGGATTTTTCTTGAATTGATATTTTTTGATCCATAATAAAACGAGTTTTATTTTTCTTAAAAAATAATCATAATTTTTGTGTTTTTTTTTTTAACTAAAACTAGTTTTTAAGCGTTTTTTTATCTCAGAAATAAAAAGTATTTACCATCAAATAATTAGTTGAAAAGCGGTGTGGCATATTAATTTTTTTGAACTCTAATTTTTTATAATTTTTTTTTTAAATATAAAACAACTATAGATATGACATTAATTTTAATATAAAATATAAAAAAATTAATTAAGAAAGTTTAATGGTTATTTTTTATGACAAAATATAACTTTAAAAAAATATTATTATTTGTGATCAAAAGAAGAAAAAAAAACAAATGTATATGTTAATAATTATTTTAAAGTGAAGAAAACGAAAAACGATTCTTATTTTTGGAAAAAATATATATATATATATATGTACAATATAATTGTACAATATAATTGTTATCTGTTAACAAAATCATAAAACTTATTTTTTTTTTAATATAACACAATTATTTTTAATTATTGTTTCAAAGATATTTTTAACAAAGGCCCAATTTCGAACTCCGAAGACACATTGCGGAGGCTAACTTAGAAAAACAGAAGAAGTTTTTTTTACTTAGGCATCAATCTATTAAAAAAAATTATTTCGACCCAGGAAAAAATTTAATTTTGCTGAATAGTGTTATTTACTGCAAATTTAAAAAATCTTAAAATAAGGTTTGAAACTTTTTTTTTCGATTGAACTTATAATTATTATGGTCTCGGCAATTTATTTAAATTTACGTATATTTATCACGTTTCAAATCAAAAAGACACAATATATCTTTGTTTACCCTTTTATTTCGGTGTTGCTAAGTCAAAAATGCACTTGCTTTTTATTAAACTTAAATTAAAGGGGCTATAATACTGCGTAACTTTTAAAATATGTTTGTCTAAAAATTCGGCTAAAAAAATTTTTTTTAATGAAAATTTCAAATGTTTTCAAATTTTGTACAAAAGACTTTTGATTAACACAGCTTCTGTTATAGTATGAGCTATAAATAAATTATAAATAATTTATAATTATTTATAACATACGAGTCTTATTATTAAAACAGAAGAAGTGTAATTCTTTTTTTGTTTTTTTTTTTTTGTGTTTGAGCTCGACTCCAGCTTTTATTAGGGAATAATATGAGAAAACTACGATTTTTCAAAGTGGTAAAAGTGATAGCTGCTATTTCGTTGAGCACCACATCTCCTCCACAGACTTCTTCGTTTCCAGAAGGTTTAATCCATGGTACACGCAGTTGATGGGCTAGCATTCAACTACTAAGCCACTCTAACCGTGTGAAAATCGTTTGCTTTCTCATTATACCTATCTCCAACCATACAACGCCCCCAACCTGCATAAAACGCTATTTAAAAAAAGATCCTCGTTTTCATTAACTACTGTAGATAGTTTAGCTAAATTTAATATATAGTGTCATTTTATGAAATGACTTAAATAGGTGATATTAAAAAAAATTAAAGAGGCGTGGCACAGCTCACCTTAGAGGAATTATGTACTTGTATATCTCTGAACTATTTCCTAAGATCATATAAATTAGGTATAGAAGTGATTTCTAAAATTGTAGAAATTGAACAAAAATCACACCACCTCACATATAATGAAGTTTTTCAAGACTCTAAAAAATACAATATTTCAGTAACTACATACATATGTACATAGTGAAGTTAATACATTTTGAAGTTAGGATCTGCTACTTTACCCAAAAAGATATCCAGACACCAAAAAGTTAAAATTTTGGGAAACGGTTATCGATAGAAAGTTTAAAGAGTGGCAATTTTTGAAGATCGGAAAACACTTCCCCAAAACAAAAATCAATTTCCTTATTTTAGAGTTACTTAATATTAAAACACACGTATGTAAAAAAATTTTCAAACATTTTTCAATTTCAAATGTTTCATTTCTTTTCATTTCCTCTTAAAAGTAAAACAAAACTGTCAATTCCCCCAACATTAAATAATAAAGAATTCTCATTACAAGTTAATTTTTCCTAAGAACAATAAAAATGGTACTGCAAATTATGGAAAATGTGTTTTCTATAAACTGGGTAAAATTGTTAAATCTTGTTAAGGGAGCCATGTCTTTGGAGCTGTTTCAAGCAAATTTGTTCTTTGAATAAGATATTTTTCATAGCGCCGAGGTATGTTTTTTCTGAGTGTATTTCGTACATGAAATATATAAAAAAAAAACATTATACACTTCATTATTTCTTTGTTAACGTTTTCTGTTAATGATGAATATATATTTTTTTACCAATACAGAATAAGTATACATGAGTTTTGAAGCCAGTAATTTATTTTTAAAATACTAACAAATTGTCACAGTTGTTGAGTAAATTTATTTACTTCTTAAAGTTACTGTCGCGATATTATTCACAGTTGTCCCAAGAAGTGATAAAACTCTCGATGGTGTACGTATTAACTTTTTTTAAATTAGATCTGCCAATATGACCACCTCTTTATCGTGTGTGAATAGGAAAGGTCACAGCATGAAAGGCATTTTTTCGAGTTTTTGAGTTAGTTTAGACTTTACACTTTCCAACTAACACGATTTGTTCCAATTCTTTAGGCATTTGAATGAAAGTACAAAATATTAGACGTGCGGACATAATATATTATAAACAATTATAAAAATCTTTATTCGAAAATTTGCTAGATTATTTTCGGGTCACATTATTCGATTTTGACAGACCATACATAACAATCCCACAATTAGGTTAGGTTATTCGGCAGGCCATTGTGGAGTTCACTTAGGCTCATGGCCCTTTATGGTGCCACATTGGGGTTGATAAGTAACCCTTGTTCCAATAAAACCACTTGGAATTCCGAAGAAACCGCGAAAGATCCCTTATTTCGATCGACCTGATATCGTCAAGCTCATTAGGGAAATAACTACTCAGAGTTTCAGCTCTCCTTCAGCAATCATTCGTTAGGCAAGTGGATTCAGCATGCCACCTGTCGTTTGCGATCCTAACAAATTTCTTGTTAATCCATAGCTACATGTCTGTAGGGGAATGCAAAATGCATCACTGATATCAGTGTCCGGTAGTGTTCGGCGTTGACGAGCAAACTCTTCACCTCATCAGCTTCCCCACGCAGTGGCCGAGCACCCATACGATATGTGTTGTAAATGTCTCAGCCATATCGTTAAGAGATCGGCGGGAGTCCGCAGCTACCCTTAGTGAGTTGATAGTCGCCTGCCTGTCAGTGAAAATAGAGATTTCAGTGCCGGGAAACATATTACACTTTATTAGTGCTGCGCCCTTTGAAATTGCCATTAGCTCCGTGTCCAATCGACTCTCTCCCCTTTCGGCCAACTGGGTCATGAATTTGGTTACGATCGGGATGGGCGAAAGCGAATAGTTGCTTGTCGTAGATAGTTCAGCGAGTTTGGCCATTATTTACTAAGGGCCTTAGCGGGTATAACTAATATTTCTATTATTTTTCAAAAAGTGTATTTCTGGCATGAAAAAAACTTATCGCAAAAATCATTTGGCGTTTGGAGTAGGCGTACAACTATATGCCCCTCAATCAAGATGCACACGCTAAATTGTGGGAGAAGTTCGGCCAAACATCGAGCTTTATGATGTAGGCGCCAAATTATTATTATTACTTTGCTACTTATATTTTCAAAAACGAATTCAGAAAATTTCTTAAAAAATATTCACTTCAGGTTTCTCAATAAAAAGCATGCTGAATATATTTACATATTTGTGTTAATTTGCGGTTATTAAGTACTGAAAAACTATAAATAAAAACTATTAAAAACATTTTTTGGCAAAATAATGGGAACAAGATAAATTTAATGAGTTAAATTTGGAAAAAATGTATAGCTCTTCATATCAAAAACTAATTATCACAAGTTTGTTCCTCAATTGACATAGTCATTTAGGAATCACTAAAAAATTTTATTCTTAATCAGAATTATTGTCTTTTTGTGTAATTACTTCGTGCCAGTTTATTTCCTAACATCGAACCTTATAGTTTGATAACAATACTTTCGATTTCAGCTATGATTATTGATAGTTTTTTGCACGGTGTACTGAATGCAGAATGTGACGCGCTCAGAAGTACCGCTACTTTGGTTTTGCCGAGATTGATAATTCTCCAACTTCAACTAGGCAAAACTTTGTTCACAAATTAGGAAAAAGAGCTCATTTTTTTTTAGTATTTTGCAAACTTATTTATTAAATCTCTGCCTATAAATCCATATTTTTACACTTTAGAACAATTACAACACTTTTTTCACCGAAATATTGGAAATTATTCAGGTTTCTCTTCCCTCTATCTTATTCTTGTTTACTAAAGGCGAGATCTGTCATTTCGACACAGGAAGGCGCATTATTGCATTCTATCATTCTTGAGTTTTTTGGAACTATATAAATCAGTGCACTTTTCAATTTAACAGAATAATGGAATTAGTTTTCGTGTTAAGAATGTCACGAGGAAAGAAAAAATACAAATATAACGGAAGGAGAGCAAATCAGCTGTGTGAATAACACCGCATTTTATGAATTCATGATTCAATTATTAAAGGTTTGATACATAATGACAGCTGAGCTTTGTCTTTCGCCACAAAAGGTTGCATTTGCGAAGGAATTGGAAACGAGAAAGAATGTATCCCCTTTTTGGGGAAAAATAGATAGCAAATATGCAAAGTATGTAAATATTAGTAGAATGTTATTTGCGGAAAAACGAAATCGCAATCCACGAAATATTTCATGTAATTTTCGGATTGTAAACTCGATCGTTATGTAAATTTTGTTTTTAATCAATAAATACCATGATAATAAGTAAAAGAAATGGAGTTGTATATATTTAGTGGTAAATATAGGCAAATTTAAATTTTGTAGCTCACAATTCGAAAACACTTGATTTCAAAATAACAGGGAAACGCTGCCTAATGGGCTCAGATGAAACGGTCATTTAATGTACCAGTCGCGATCTAGACGCACAAATCAGGAAAAATGTCAGTGACTTAGTGTAAAACATACAACCAGTATAACCGACACTTTGTTTTTTTTAACAAATTAAAATTTTAGTGTTATTTAAAAATATTTTAGATTTTTTATTATGGAATCATAGTATGAATCCATCTTATCTATAAATCTACTATGAACAGAAGAAAAGGCAAAGGGAGGAATGCATGGTCATTGCTTTTTCATTACCATTTTAGCTTAAGTAGCAAAATCGGCATAGGCTTTGTTGTTTATTTTGAAACAAATATAATGAAAAGAGTTTTTTGCAAAAAGTTCGCTTTTTTTAATTTTTAGTCAAGAATATATACTGCTATTAAATTTGTTCTTCTTTGTAAAAAAAAAGCCCGCTATTAAATCATAGAATACATTTTTTCAACACATCCAATAATTTAACTCAATCACTTCTTTCCAGATAATCCCTACTACTTCTACAATGACAGCAAATCACCGCGCACGCCGGACTCCCAGAGTTCCAGCAAAGCGTTCTCAATATTCAAGCGACGCAATTCGAAAGGCAGCAGCCCGCGTGTCATCATACCGGAACAGACGCGCCTAATCACTTCGGCGAATCTCGATTCGGCAGCCACAATGGCATTAGGAAGTCCGCGTGGCAGTTTTGGCTCACTTGGCGGTTTCTCACAAGTGAGTTTTGTAGAAAATAAAACAAATTAATTTACGTACTATACGAGTATTCCGTTGAGTTCGCCCCGTTATGGGAACAACCAAATGTTTACAAATCATAGAATTCCTTTTACTATCAGCGTCAATTGCTTCACTTCTTCTTTTTAACTTCATCATTCTAATAGCACATTTTTCATCAATTTTGTTTGCATATTTACATATTCAACTTCAACTCAACGCATTCGCGTATGATCATCTGTAAAACTCGTTCATTTGAATGAATGAATTTTCTGCATTGCATATTCATAGCAATCTTTTGAACTACAGCCATTGATGTATCGTCAACGTTCGTCGAACTCACATTCGGAAGCGTTCCGCGAACGGCTGGGCTCGTACAATGAATCTAATTCCTCGACATGTGAGGCTGGAGGTGGTGGTGGTGGTGGTGTAGGCGGTGACTTTGATGATGTCTTTTGCATGTCGCCCTCAAGGTGAGTATGGGCTGGAAGTGTTTATGAGATTGTGGCAAACTGGCGTTGCTTGTTTGCTGGGTTTTTATTTATGGATGTATGGATGTATGTATGTATGTGTGGATGGATGTATGGAGATATGTGTGTGGTGGCTGATGAGTTGCTGACAACTGTGATGAATGCAGCTGTTGACATTTTGGATTAATTTGCTAATCGTGCATGCAATTCTCATCTTTTTCTTCATCTACTTAAATCCTTACCTATAATACCATTTTTTTTTTGTTTTTCGTTGCTCTTCTCCTTCTACGCCAAATATACTACAGCAAACACCATCACACACTGCCGAGCAGCAATACGCGACGTCATTCCTTTGGCAATTGGCGGCAAGCGAGCGAACGTCATCACCACAAGAACACGGGACTTAGCACACCGGATGAGGTGCCGAACATGATGGCCCCACGTCCGCCCGTCTTATCACCAAATAAGTATCGGGGTTTGCATCGACGAAGAGGTGAGTGCAATATTTATTTTATTTTCGTATTTCGGTTCATATTTTTAGAAAGATACCGTTATTTGTGTAATTTATGAGATTTAAAAATGTGTATTTTCATATCTGCGCTGATTTAAATGTGGAAAGTTAGAATGTGAAAATTTAGTTTACCAAAACTTTATATGCGAATTTGCAGTTTTCTTGAGTACTGCAAATACCAAACCAAATATTCAATAAAAAATGGTTTTAAATTTTTTTTTAAATTTGCACGATGTTGGTGATTTCCTTTTTAAGCAAAGTAACCGAGAGGATTTATTGCTGAATTTTGTAACTGAAAGTCTTTGTTAACTGTAACCATAACACGATTAAAATAAAAATCCAAAATAACTGTTATTTAAAAAAAAAAAACAAAAAAAAATATTTGCAAATTTTGATTATAGTTGGAAAAATAAATCTTTTGGAATATTTCACTAGTTGGTCGTTGTGTTAACTTCAGCAATAAGTGAGTGGCGCTATGCAAAATAGATGAGAAACCAAAAGTATGTGGACCCAGCCTAATGTGTGTTGGCTCATTTATGTATCCCATTGTCCAAAAGAATAGACACACTATATGTATAGTTTTAATTTTTTCTTCACTCAGTACAAAATAATTTTTTCTAAAAATATAGTGCATTCTATAACAAAAACCATATATATCCTAAGTTAAATTTTTTGCAAAATTTAAGATAAGTTAACAAATTTTTGTATATGCTTTTAAAATCCATTCAATTCGCTTGAGTGTACAAGCTAAAATTAGCTAAAAAATCATTTTTAGTAATTGTTTTGCGATAAAACTGCGTATCTGATATCATCTGCACTTTTTATTAAAAAGTTTGAAATTTTTATGAAAATTTGTTGAAATTTTTATGAAAATTTGTTGAAATTTTTAAATTTTTCACTAAGTTTCGAACTCTATATTCCATACTTTTTGTTATAAGAAAAAATTACATAAAAAAATTATGGAAATTTAATAAAAAAAAACTCCTTTTTCTGTAAGTTCTAAGGATCATAATAATAGTTGTTATCTCCTATTTTATTTACGTTGTACAACAGATCTTTTTCACCTCAACTCATGACGCATATTGAGATTGTCCTTCAAAAAATTAAAATTTCGCCAGCATATACGAGTATTAAGTCTCAACATCATTTTAAATCAGTTGCAAAGATTTGATATGTTTCGGGACGAATTTGTATCAACCCATGCTAAATTTGTTTGTATGTTTTTGTCTCCCTATTGGAAGAAACACAAACATCAAAACACAAAGAACTCATTTGATACAATACTTTTTGATTGTCATTATCCCCTTAGAACTCCTTACTATTAATACGCTCCGAAAGTTGAAATACAAACATCAGAATATAGGTTAAGATATTGCTCGAAATTCGTAGTTTGTAATTAAAATTGAAGTGAAAATACTAAAAAGATATCGCCGTGGATTTATTATCTGACAGGCACATATTGGCTTTCTTGGCCTTCGCAGTGTATCATTCTTTTAACTGAAATGACTGATCTTCAAACTCAATTGGAAAGAATGTCCATAGTGATTTATCCATTTTAACAAATATTCTCTATAGAGCTCTATTCTGAACCGATAATCAAACTTGAGCTACTCACTCTAACGAAAAACGGCGATTTTTATTTTATTTGTGTAAACAAAAGGGATGTAGGGATGTTTTTTTTTCAAAACATATCGAAACACATCCAAAAACCCCAGAAAAATTAGTCAGTAAAATAATTTAGAGGATAAGGTGTATTACTTAGTCATACTGAGTTTTCCACGAACAGGACTTAGTAAATATTTCCAAGGAAGCCCGCACAGTTGCATTTGAATTTATGCTTTTGAATTATTTTACTTATACAGGTTGTGTTTTTGTTTTCCGCTTGTTCGTTAATAACTCGCTTCTTCTTTCGTTAAAAAACCACTCATATTTATGCTTTTGCAAATTTACTCAAATGGAGCCATGTGGCAAAATCAGCTGTTCCTCTACAAGTGAAATGTCAAAATTGCGCTCTCTCCTTCTAAATTTCGCAAGTCTAAACGAAGCCTAAGCGAACAATTTGTCTCTGATTATTTCTCGTAGAAAAGAACACAACTATTTGGACTTTATGTGAAACAAAAAGTCAATAAAATGTTTAAATTGTGCATTATAAAATATTACCATAGTTTGCCTCGTATAAGCGGTACTGCAAAGTGACAACAGTGTCCCACTAAATATGCAACAGTCTCCCTCGCTACTGTTGGCTGCCTTACCATTTGCGCCTGAATTGCGGATACTAATGCAGGTATTTTGTCTCATCTCAAGTCACTAAGTTTGATACTTTCAGGCACCTTTTGTGACTTTAGACGGTGTCGGTAGTCAGTAAGCAACAGTCTCAAAAAAATTCACCAAATACTGTGTTCAGTTAGAGATGCACAATCAACCTCCATGAAAATCTGTTCATCGATAGCACACAATATACTTTTTCAATTTTTTATGAACAGTAGTCTTGCCCTTTTAAAATCAAAACAATATGTCGTAAAATTAACATTGAAATTAACCGCTCAAAGTTCTTATTACTGCATTTTACGTGAACCGATTATTTAAAATATGTCAATAATCGATAAATGCAGCTTCTCATTCGATCAAAATAGCAGACCTAGATACAAATGTAAACAAATAATTCTTTTATGAAAAATAAGCATAATTTTTTACTGATTTAAGCAAAATATAGCGAACGGCCAAGGGGTAGATCGGGTGATACATCATTTTCGCATTTGTTCAATACTTTCCACAATTTCTTTGTTTTTTCTGACCTGCTCAGGACCAGCTGACAAATTAGTGACTTTATTTGAGACTAGAGACTTGAGACGGCTGACTGAATACCGAATAGTCTCAGAATCAATCTCACCATCGAAAAGTCTCAATTAGTAACTAAAACTGCTTACAGAATTCCGCCATACAAGTTAATAAAATTTTCGATACTAAAATTTACTAGTAACAAAATTGCCAGTAACATCCAACATATACCCGATAGTCCTTTTCCCCGATAGCTGTGACAACAAAATTATTTGACAGATGGTAATCGCATTGAGCCCTCTGATACATCATAAACTTCTACTCTCAACTACGGCTTTTCAATTTCTTAGCAACAAAATGCACTACTCTTCAAACCAAATCACTCTTTCCCAACTGTGACGTCGCATGCCGACAATCCTTTACATTCAGCCGCATCAGCCAGTTTTTTATAGATATTTTATGCGCCAACAATTTAAACAATTGCATTTTCGATTGCAAAACACAGCAACACGTTTGCATGCTAAAAAAGATAGCAAAAGCTGCCAACTGAAACGGCAAACATTGTGAAGCGAAAGTTATGGATAAAGCGACATGCATGTCCCGGTTGTTGTTGTTGTTGTTGCGTTTGTCGCAGGCGCCAGTGAACGCATTTCGTTACAACTATTTATGCAAAATGAAATACTCGTAAATAAGATTATAAGACAAATGCAAACGCTAGCTATTCATGCGAATATATTTACGCGCATACATCCATAGATAGAAATTATTGGCGCATTTTTCAGTTAGCGGAAAAAGGAGTAACTCCACTAGCGCCTGGCCGACTGCCGGCAATATTTGAATTTATTGTATTCGTTGCTGCTGCCGCAAATCAACTCGAAACATATAACAATTTATTATTTTACACACACAAACATACACACCACAAATGTATGCATGGATTTGTTGTCTTTTTTCACGTGCTTGTTGTTGCTTTCGTTATTTTATTATTATTGTTATTTGTTTGACATTGACAGCAGTGAAAATGATTGAGCGCATTTGTCGTTGGCGAAGAATCGCTGATCACTCGTCCGTCTTATTGTGGCAGGTTAAGGCGCGGTCACTCAAAAGCTGTCGAGCCCCGCTAACGAGTAGGAAGCAGTTGTGGGCGCATGCGCGAAATTTCAATGAAATTCAAATACGCACACACATGAAAATGAAATGAATACAAAAAAAGTGCACCTATGCCCAACTAACGCCAAAGTAAATAAATAAATTATGTGAACACCACAACTGGTGTGTTCTAGGGTTATAAATAAAAATATGCTAAGTTTATTTCATTAATTGGCCATTTGAATGCTTGAAATGATTTAATGTTAATTACTGAAAGCTTAAAGAAATAGAAGAAACATGTGTAGACTACTTTTGTGGAACTGTAAATTGAATAACAAGAATGTCGTGGAGTTATTTATGGCGCGGAGCTTGGTAGTTGATGTGAAGTTTCCTGTAGATGAAATAATAAATAATTTAAATTTGAAATATGTTAATTATGTATGCCTGATTGAGTGAATTTAGCTATTGGCGTGAAAATCTTTTAGCCAGACAACTCTAACTGTTAGAGTATATTTTCACCGCGAGCTTTTTCTGCAATTCAACTGCACTCAACGCATATGATGGCAGAATAATTTCAAATCAAGAGAGGAACCTGTATGAAGCGTTTTATAGGGAAATATACATATATTTCGGCCTAGCAAAATTTTACGAAACAAAGCTTTGTAAAGCACCCCATAAAAACCATCATATACGGATTGTTTTGAAATTGATTTCGCTAGAGGATATGTCAGAAAATGATCCTAGAAAAATTTTCAACAGGACTCCTTCCAATCAAAATTTGTTGCAGAAAAAAGGGCCAGTCTAAGCGCATGAATACCTATCGGACAATGTCCGATCAGACCTTCTACGAGGATCGAGAGTTGTCGCTTTGTGAGTGACTGGAGCTTCGAACGCCTGCGGTTCACCACTAGCCAGAGGGTCCAATAGAAGTCCGTAAGCTGCCAGGGCTGCTCCAACTCTCTCCGTTCTTGAAGTAATGACTTCGAGGGTACCCTGCCGAGCGAGCTCATTAGCCATGCAGTTTTCTACAATGTTCGAAATCAATCCGATATCAAAGTATTCAGGTGCGGCAAAGAGATAAGTCAGGCACTCGCCGACCATTTTCAACCTGACCATTAGGCTATCAGAATAGACGTTTGCCCGTCTAAAGGGCAATACGTTGGTGGGTAGCCAATCGGCTGCCTTTTTGATTGCGGCCATCTCCGCCTGAAACACACTGCAGTAGTCCGGAGACACCCCTCCAACCTTACCGTCCAGGTTCGCACCGTCCGTGAAGAAGTTAACTAGCTCCTCGCCCCAAAACGGTACCCTCCTTTCATGATTCCAATGTTGATTAAATGCATCACGATTACGTTCTGCAGATCACGCTTCCACACACTTATGATATGTCGGCTTCACAAATTTGTGTGGTCGATATCTTTCTGATCAGTTAAGCTAACCTAACCTCACCGAGAATGAATGGGGTTGGCTAATATTTCGTGCACGATTTAATTAAAAAATTAACAGATTTTTTTCGAGGGAGTGGATATTTTTATTACAATGTAAAATGGGCATATTTGCAGCGGTTATTATCACAGGTTCTTACTTCCTTCAGGAAATACATTTTAACACAATCGACTATGCTGGCTAGATCAACGCGGTACCCGCTGGTGGGGGCAGAGGAAGCGGAAGGCATCCTCTACGTTGGAAAGACAAGATGGAGAAATACTTGGTGTTTCTAGCTGGCGAGAGTTAGCTAACCAGAGGAGCAATTGGCGCCCTATGTTGAAAACGGCCACAATCGCTTAAGCGTTTACTGCGCCAATTAAGAAGAAAAGGAAGAAGAAACAACTGGTATTTCTAGCATAGCGGTGCGGTACGGACAGCCATGAACATCGCACCAGTTTGACAAAGTAAATAGTCAGCCCCTGCCTCAGCGTTACACCAGTTGGCAAAATAATCTGTATCAGTAGTCATCATTTTGTTTATGTAAGTTTCATTAGGTGCATTCGATTCGCCACTTCTCTCCAAGCGATGCCTGAGCTCTGCTCGCTATTGAACAAATTTGTGTGTACAAGCAACAACAAGGATAACTAGCCAGATTCGGCGATCGCGAGTACGGTGATTTCTCATTAAACTGGTCGAATTCGTTACATTCAATGTTGCAGATATTATATCAGTTTTAAACTGCGCATAAACGACGATCGTCATGCGCGAACATTACATTTGAAAAAAAAACAAAAACTGTGTTGATGCTAATTTATACCAGATGCTGCGTCGATACGGCACTCGCTTACAGATGGCGAAACGAATACGGCTATTATTATGTAACAGACGCTGAGATGCAGATATTGGCGAACTGGTATAATTATATCTTATAAATACCAGTTCAGAAACTAGTACGAGCATTTTCCTTGTGCAGTTTCGATTGTCCCTGCAGGATATATGCAAATTAGCTGCTTGTGGCTTTCACACACCATTTCACTCATGCTATTTAAATTACCAACTAATCAGCCATACATACATTTCCGCTTGTAATAACCGCTTGGATGCGCTGTTTTGTTTGGCTATTACATTCACTCCACTGCCTGTGGTGGCAGCGATGGAGGTACATACATACGTTGTCTCTTTGCTTTATTCGGACGACGGTCAACGGTGAATGACTGTCATCATCAACATGACAAATAGACGAACAACAGCAAATCAATAATTTAAAAACAGCACAAGATACCCGTTAAATTAAATGCTGCCACAGAGGTCTTGCCAGTGTAACATATGCCACGTATTTAGTTGATGTAAAACAGAAAAACAGACAACATTTTTTTTGCATTCGCTCTTTTACATGTATCGATGATAATTGTCAAATGTTGTTTTTACGCTTTACTCTGTAATTTGTTTACACTCTAACCAATTTTCAGCTATTGTTCTAAAGGCTTGCCTTTTCACGTAGACTCTTTGGGCTGTGTGTCAGTTTTACCAAAAACTGGCAATAACTTTTTAATTATTGACGAACGTGTCAACGCGGAAAAACGGAAGCAAACCTCAAAATTTACGAGCGCAATTTTGTCATAGAAATTCTAGGCAGGTACATAACCAAGCACATACATAAATATGTATTCAAATATATGTAAGTATGTATCTTTGTATGTGCACCTGTATGCTTAGCAAAGAGAATACTTTGGCGCGTGCCAATTTTTCGTAGCTCCGGTAAGCTAACATATGGCCGGGTGCCGCTCGATAAGGAAGTGCCACACCATAATTGGCAAAGGGGCTCAGTACTTCTTTCTGCTTATGCGCCCGCTTTAGTGCGCTTTCAAATGTGGTGAATATTAATAGTAAATTTTGTTCGACAAGAGTTTTGCGCTTTTGTTTTTATTTAGTTCTGCTTGTTTTTTTTTTTTTTGTTGAATATTTTTTCAAGTGGCAGTAACCGCAAATTAGCTTTAACCAACTACAAAGTGTTGAAAGCGTTTAACAAATCATTTAAAACTGCTGTCAATATTCGTCAGAAAACTTCAAAAGTCTTTTAGCTGTTGCGGGTTTTTGTTTTTGTGCCTTTTGAACTTTTACTTGTATATTTTTCTAGATCATCTGCTCGTAGCTGTGAAAGCGGCTAGTGAAAGGCACATTTCCGCACAATTTTCGAATGCGTGTGCGTTTGCATATTTTAGAGTTTTGACATATACCAAAAACAAAAAAAAAACAGAAATTAAATTAACACTGGCTTTTCCGAGTTTTCTTTATGATATGTATTGTGCATACACTCATGCTGAAAATAATAGATACACGGCGGTATGACGTTATTCACATAACGGTTGTTTATTTTTTTTTATTTATTTGTAATAGTCTTATGATTTAATATATAAATTATTGTAAATATATTAAAAAATATTACAAACTATATGCATTGATTCTAATAGTACTAAAATTAAAAAGGTTCAAAACATAAAATGTATACTGGGAATGTGCGCTATGAAACGAGTTATCCGACATATGCCGAGGCGGTCTGAATGGACGAGACTCCGATACGATGACCGAGAGATTGGACGAGACTCCGATTGGACGAGACTACGATTCTCTCGGTCATCGTATGGGGCGAGCTTCTAATCCCCACTGGTTAGGCGGTCGGAAGTTACATCCTAAAGACAGAACAGCCTAAGCTACCGATATAGATATAGACTTATATATACCAAAATTTTCAGAATCAAAAGAGGCATTGATTTAGCCATGTCGAGATATCTCAAAGAAACTTGGTTGATTGGTAATATTTGCGAAACTAGACGATAACCATGCCCTCATAGCGGTATTTTTTTCAAAAATCAAAAAAGATTGATATTTCAGTAAGTTGGTCGCGCCCACTTTAGAGCAAATAGGTGCATATTTCTACCAATTTCAAAAATTATAGATATCGTACGAAAACCGTGCCCACCTGTCATACAAAAAATTAAAAAGGCAATATTTTAATATCTATAAAAAGTATGTATATCTCCGAAACTACTGCATCAAACTCTATCTAATTTGGCATACCTAAACTTTGCATTTCTTTAAGTATAATTTCGAAAAGTATAGAAATCTCATACGACGGTAATTTATTATATCGATATTTTATTAAATGATGAAGTAAATAGGCTCAAATTAAGTACGAAGAATATAATTAAGTAGAAAAATACGTGAAGGTTTTTTTGATTTTATTTAAATAAATAAATGTCGTTTATGGTTCAAAAATGGATAGTATTATATAAATTTTGTTCTATTGCATATACGAACCGTTTATTTTAAATAAAAACATACGTCGGGTGTTTAAAGTTCGGTTTTACCGGAACTTAGACTTCTTTGACTTTTTTATTAGAATATAGTGGTTTCTATAAATATATACATTTGTATAAATCCAGATTTATAATTGTATACAACGTTTAAAAAAAATTTTATAAAATTTTTAAATTCTTTGGTTAGAGTTTCTTTACAGATTAATAGCCCATTCAATTTTAGTACAATAAAGTGTAAATTTGATGTTTCTGACAATTTTTTTTTGCGCACGGCGCCTCACATTTTCTTCCACATAAACACAAAATTCCAGATTTCGAATGCTATTATTTTGACCATAACTGTAGGCACGCATACGCCCCTAACTTCACCACATGCCCAGACTATTGATGACAAGTACAACAACAACACAACTAATCGACTTCATTACTTCGCCTTTTTATTCCGCTATCCTCCTCCATAGCCGTGTCGTGGCCGCCTTCATGGTGGCCCAACTTCAGCAAATGCTGGAACGTTGCCGCGATTTTCCATAGCAGTTTTATCCACACAGGGCGCTGCCAATGCGTTTTTGAAATATTGCAGGTGATTTTGGGTCAGACGTCAATTTTAATACAATTAACGCACGTCATTCACTTTTATCGACACTGGCATAGAAAGGCCCCCACATATGTACAGGAGTTGAACTGAAGCGGGAATGTGAAAATTCAATTTGCCTAAAATAAAATAACAACAACACCAACAACACCAGCAACACCAACAACACCAGCAACTTTTTCGTTGTGGTTGTTATTGCTTGCAATTCAATGAAATGTTTATGAACTGTGTGCACATTTGCTTATCTCTTTGCCTGTTTATACAATGTTTCCGCGCATTTGCTTGTATTTGTATGGGTTGTTTTAGAACTCATTGTTTGTTTTTATTACGCAGTAATGACTTACAATAACGCCAGCAGCAACTGAAAGGGTATGGCGGTGGCGGTCATGTGGAGGCGAGGATTTTTTTCGCGGAACTGCTCAACATCTGTTTTACAAAAAAAAAAAAACCACTGCGACCGCTTTTTTATAATTTTTTTTGAAAACTTCGGTTTTTGTATTTATGTAGAAAAAATGTTCGGTAATTGTAAAAAACTGGTAATAAAAGATTGTAAAACCTAAATAAAATTACATTATGTGAATGTTCTTAGATCAACACACATCCAATGGTATTCTTATACAAATTTCAATTGAAAAGGTTGTGATCCAGTTTTGTTAAATAAAGATATTTATTCTTAAAATGTACGAAAAAAGAGTTTCTACTATGAAATTCTAACGAAAAAATCATAAAAAAATTATTGCTTATTCTGAATATTTTAACCAAATCTTTATACGGCGATCATAAAAGTCCACAGAGATTAAAAAAAAAAACAAATTTCACGCCTTAAACTGTACAAGAAATTAACATTAACAAAGTTCTACAGAAGTTATTAATTATTTTATTTACTGTAGAATTCAGCTTCAAATGCACACCGATTTTGAGTGAAAACATCCATAATGAAATTTTCTGAAATATCATTTTTTAGAGCATTGTAAATCTCTAACGTCTTCCCAAATCTGTATTTTTTTTAAGAGTTGCGTGAAGTTATGGTTAAAATGCCACATTTAGGGGGAAGTTAATGTGTTACAATATCAAAAATATTTTACGAAAATATCTTTCACTTCGCTCAGAATTTAATTACATTTTAAACACGAACCGAAAAAAAGCTTCATTTTAATTTTTTCCCCGATAAAAACATCACTGGGAAAAATTCATTCAAAACAAAAATCAAATATATCGATGTAATCCTTATAGCACATGTTATGCAAATCTGACCTCATTTTTATTTACAATATTTTTTTTTATCATTACATAACCATTATTTTTTAATTTTTATGTTTTCGATCATATTTCATCGATATTTTGTAAGTTTTTCTTCTAAGAAATTTTATTGATATTTTGCGATATTTTTCGATGAAAAATAAATATAATTTTTGTACCAAAATTTCGCGTTTACATTTAATCGATATTTTGTAATTTTTAAGATTTTCGATCATAAAAAAGTGTATTTTTTTTTTTAAATTTAATATGATCGATTACACTTAAATCTGATTACAACGATTAAATGTGATCCAACCATTTTATACCCAAGACTAATGATTATTTTTCATCGAAAAAATTAAAATAAAATATTGATTAAATTTGCTCGAAAAAAATAAAAATGATTCATCGGAAAAATCAAAATCACAAAATTATAAATTCACGACTAAATTTTGTAGAGGAAACTGAAATCCAATTATAACGGTGAAATCAGTTTTCTTAATCCCTCATTTTATCCATAATTGCATTTTTTTGCAAATAACTTTAGCCGGGAAATGAAAACTTTAGTAGGTCATACAAAATGGAGCTAACTTTTGCAAATCCATTTAGTGTTTTATAACTTAACAGATAATATTAATTTGCTTGAAAAAATTTTCAATATATAAAATATATTTATATAATTAGTAATTATTAAAAAAAACTCTAAGTTTTTTTTTCAAAGTTTAATCTGAGTGTCCTATTAAAAGTTGTGTGTGTTTTTTTTAATTAATACTTCTAAGATAACATTGTATGAAAACAAAAGTTCGTTCAAAATCAATAGTGAACTATTGAAATTTATGCATTTATGGTCCTTATTATGAGCAATATTCGATCTTCGACTGAGATTGAAAAAGCTGATCGAAAAAATTTGCATTCGATATTATGGAACAAATTCGCTACACAGCTCATAATATGAGTTTAACATTCATTGTTCCATGATCGAAAACCAGAATGCAGCTCATAATTAGGACCTATGTATTCATGAATGTAAGCTGATTCGGCCATATCATAAAACACGGAAACAGCATATCCGTAATTTAAATGTTAATGCACGAATGAGTCCTTCAATGACCTTTTTCAGTGCAGCAGCCATGTCACGTACAAATTGTAAATGTGAGTGTATGTGTAAAGGTGTTCATAACGAAAGGTAAATTAAAACATTAATTCAAGCATGCAAAGCCATAAATAAAATAAAAAGATGTACACTTCGGGCATACATACATACATACATGCATTATACATTTGAACATAGTATACATATATGCATTTCTTTTTAACTACGAAAAAGCATTGAAAGGCTAACAGCAAAACCGTCAGTGCAAGACTTTAGCCTAACTTGACTTCCTACCGTCATGTAACGTTCCCCAGTACCAGTACCACCGTCAAGTACATACATATGTATTTCGTCAGTAGCTGGTTTGGGGTATTGAGCTCTCCGTCAGTGCTCTTGTCATACCTTCATTCTTGATGTAATAATTATAATACTAATTTGGAGCTTAGTTTGGTATACAGTTTTATGCCGGCACCGAACGGCAGGTGATTTTTTTAAAGGGTTTTCATGGGTGCAACCCATTCGAAGGTTTGCTATTAAGAATACAGAAAGTAGCACAGATTGTAGTACCGCTAACCCTCTCTTGGAAATTTTGACAGAATTTCTACGTCACAACAGATTTTGTTTACAAAAACCTGTGTATCTCGCTATCGTGTGTATTCTTTCCAATGCGCTTACCAATATTAGTGTGTATTCTTTCTAACATGTATACGAACGTGTGTCCTCTGCATCTATAATTATTTGACCTTACGTATTTACACCATGCGAATTTTGAATCCGGGGCATACCAGACACACACACGGCTACGGTGGTATTGGTGTAGTCCAGCTTGCTATTTTCCAGCCGCCTACGCAGTAGTCTCAAAATAGTGCTGCGTTTATGTATTTATATAATAAAACTCTTTTTGTTATATGAATTATTATAAATAAAATAAATAAAATAAATATCTGGTTTTCTGCGAGCGCTGCAATTCTATGATTTTTCCCCCAAAATGTGAACACTAAATATGACATGTTCATATTTTGCTGCATTGCATACCAGACTTTGATGTAAATTGACAAAGCCAAAATTGTTTAGATATTTACAGTAGTAACCGTGGTCTGTCGGGCCCTGGGTTAGGAGAATGTTTGCCCAACCGATCTTTTGATGCACGGGTTTTGCAATATTTGAGGTTAAGAGGAATAAATCCTCTTGATTTTTTATAAAGATTTGTTAATTTCAAGCTCGAAAATCACTGCAGAATTGATATCGTGCTATTCCTTTGTGAATGTTCAAACTTGTTCTTTCTTCAACCAAAATATCTATGGGCATCATACATAGCCTAAAAAATGCATGATTGGATTGAACATCCAGGAACTTCACCCATACTGGTTGGGGTTGTGTCCAGGAACTCCAAAATGAGTGCTAAATATTAAATGAAGGCAGAGACAGCTGTGAGTACTTGCAGTGATTTTAGGATACTGGCTTGGTTTTTGTTGGTAAAAACCTTTACACTTTCGGTCTTGTTCGTCCCGTGCGTTTTTTTTTTAATTGTAACTTTATAACTGTAACTGTGTTCCAATTAAAAACTACAGGTTTTCAATAAACTGGAGGATTCAAAAAATAGGCATGCCTATTGTATGCACTTCGTCACCGCTTCCCTGAATTTGCGTCCGTAGCAAACGAAACGGGTCGCTGGATTGCCGTTGTTTTCTGAATCCAGGCTGACGTGTTGATATCCCTCTTTTGTCTGCCGTAAATGGCAGTAGTCGGTTGTAAATGATCCCTTCGAATGCCTACATATACAGTAAGCCAACAAAGTTTACCTACAGTGATATTTTATACAATATTCACTATATTTTCCAAATAAGATGTTTTTCGCTAATTTCTTAGATAAAGGTTAATTGAATGAAAGTTTCAAAGTTTGTACAAAAAATTCAACAAATTTCCATCTAAATTATAAATGTTTTAAATACAATTTTAAGCCTGGATACTGAAATCCCTAACAAACCCTGCTGATATTGACAAATTCCCTAAATAAAAAAGTTGTTTTAGTTCAAATAAAAGAAAGCAACCTCTAAATGCTCAATTTACACCTACTACAAAAATTTAGTCATTGCCATTTGGATTAAACAATTTGACAACACATCTTTTCCAAATCCTCATTTTAAATTTAGAAATGCTAAATTTTCTTGGGTAATAAATTTTTTCAAAAATTAATTTAAATTGAAAGGTCTTTTAAAAAATACTTTGTCAGAAAAATTATGAATATAATCGAACTGCAATACGGTCTGCCTTATAACCTTTCCAATGATACTCCATTTATGCAAATCGGCTCAGAAAATGTGGACTTTTATTAGGAACTATATTAGTTTTCGCCAACTCTGTAACTTTTGTTAAAAAAAATTTTGGCAATTTGTTTTAGTCTAACTCCGTCAGTTTTAGCATGAATTTGGATAATGTGCAAAATCTTAACGAAATCGAACATCATTTGGTAGGAAGTCTCCCAGTTTTGAGTGGCTAAAAATTACCGTTGTTTTTTGAAAATTTTTTTCCTGACGCTCTTTCGTAAATTCGTCCATATAATGCATGCCCGCATATATTTTTTTATGGGAAAACCCGCCCAACATCGTCAGTAAAAAATTTTGCAAGACTCCACGTTAATTTCTGCTTTTTATCATACTAACATTGAACTAAATACGAATTGGTTTTTGTTTTTTAACTCGTAAATTTTTCTGTAAAGTTAGTGGAATTTTTCCCCTATTTGAACAAAGTTGAAATTTGGATTCAAACTCTGTTTGTTGTAGAATGAACTACATATATTTTTACTTCAAAAATAATTAAAATTGAGTTAAGAAAAATAGCTAGTCGAAGCTTGTGATTATGAAACTACATATTCAGTCGGGAACAAAAGGATATACATATTTACATAGTATTCATTTGCAACACCGCGTTTTTAAAAATTTGCAACTAAACTTGTATATGTACATATGTAGGTATTTATACATTTTCATATATGTATGTACATATATACATTCATATGTAAATTTGTATGCAAATGTGGTGTTGATTTGCCAACTAAAAATTTTGCGAATTTCGATTACTTCCAAAAAATAACAACCAATAATAATTCACAGTAAATTAACTGCAACTCCAAAAGGGGATTCTAACGAAATTTTTATTTCGTTTTTTTTATATTTCTTTCTATTTTGTTTTGGAGAGTTTCTTCCACAACTATTAATGCATTTAAAGCTATACACAAATTTTGTGTATGAAAAAAAGTTTTATTATTTATATACTCGTATCTACTCGTACATATGTACATATGTAAGTATGTATGAAGTTATGTTGTATGGCGATCACGTTCTGTTTGCAACTGGCAAATATGTTTTCTTCCTATTTCTTTTTTAATTTCTTCTTCTTGCTTTTTTCTTTTTTTTTTTTAATTTTGTTTAAGGCAACTTTTCTTCTGCAGCACTTCTGCACAGCACATTTGTATTTATTGTAGATGGCCGATCGACCACGGCGGCAACTTGTTGGCGTCTTGCCGCTCATAAACAATAAATGTCGCCGTTGCCCTTGCCTTTAATTTCATACTCGTACTGGCACTTAAATCAAACAAACAGTAGCAAGGGGAAGAACATTAATAAAATTGCGAAAAATAAATGTTTAAAAATGGCAGCGCATATGCATATTTTTTTAGTGTGTCTATATATTTCTGCATATTTGTTATTATGACAGGCGCATCAAATGGATTGGAATGGTTGAATTCGACGCCTGCACATGCGCGGCTACCGAGCAGTAGCAGTCGGCAGATACAGAACTTGCTGCTAGCTAGCAGTCGTCCATTGCAACAGTCCTCTTGTGGCCCTAAAAGCCGTTTGCGGCTGCGCAACACACAAACGCAGCGCACCTGCGCAAAGATTTGCTTTAGGTATTGTGTTTTTTTTTTTGTGGTGCACTTATGGCTGCGTGTGCTTGGCGTGCGTGCGTGCTTATTTGACCAGCTTGTCGCCACTTTAACTGCGCGCTGCTTCCTTTCAAAGCCAATTTCGTTCCGCTACCAACCAACCAACGACCAACCGATCGACCGACCGACCACCGTCTTATGCGCCCATTTTGACAAGTGACAAATTGGCGGCAATGTGCAAATGTGGCAAGTAGGAGTCAACAGTCATTATCGCTTCAAATTCTAACTGTCAAAATGCCAATTTGGTATTTGCAAGTACAAAATGTCTTAACGCCAAAATGAAAAATAGTCAAAATGAAAGGCCGAAAAGAGTGCGTGGCGCACTGCCATTTTTTCATTCCTACCACCACTTTTTGCAGTTAATTAACTCCCGCACGATTTAAAGTGTCATCGATTTGCCATACATAACACTTTGGTTCAGAACACATACACACACATACACACGAACACACACACATACATACATATGTACATTTGTTTTTAGTTATGGTCATGGACTAATCGGATAGTAGAGCGGCGCTTACGGCAGCTATCAACCTATTTATAGCTAGGAACGCTTTGACGCACGATCGGTGCGTTCGATTCGGAACTTTGTCGCTTCTACTCGCACTATGTAAAGCTTGTGTATGTGTTTATTTAAGTGGCTGAAAGGCTAAAAGGTCTGAGCCACAGGTACGTATAGAGCGTACGTTCTCCAAAACACAAATACCCATCACAATATTTCAACGAGTATGGTAAATATACAGTCATGTGAAAAAATAGGGTAACTCTACATTTCTAACAGCCTTGGTTATTCTTGTTTTGATTGCATTACATTTTTTTTTTATAAAAGTCTAACTCATTATAATTCGAACACTATATATGTAAATTCACATTTCAAGCGATGTAGAAAAACCAAGTAGCTTCAGCACACTTTTTCAACAGCAATAATCTTTTTACTCAAAACTTGCAGAAAAATTCTAAGTAAGCGGTTTTATAGCCCACCAAAGTTAAAATTACCGTTAATTTTTTATAGCTTTTTTGCTGACGGTGTTGTTTTTTCTTCCATACAAACTAATCGACAATTGTTTCAAGAAAAAAGATATAAAAAAACAACGGTAATTTTGTACTACTGCTTTTTATCTTACTAGAGCTTAACGGGCCCTAAAACTGCATACTTAGAATTTTTCTATAAGTTCTGATTGAAAAGTTTTTCTGTCGTTATAAAAGTTTGTTGAATTTACCCATTTTTTCCACAAAATTTTAAATGTAGTTTTATATGGAGTTTGTTTGTTTGACTTAAAAAAAAAACAAACATAACACTACCAAAAAAAAAATATCGTGGTCCTATTTTAATGCACATGACTGTATATGTAAATACTCGTTGGTTTTCCTTTTGTTTTATCGCCTTCAAGTATGCTTTTTTCTTCTATTCCCTACAAATTTTTTATTGCAATTTATTTTGTTTTCCTACTTCTCTGCGGCAATCGATGTTCGCTGTTTAACTTCGTGACTTCGGTTCGATTCTTTAAGCCGTGTAGTTTAAACTTGGTAGAATTCTAAGCAACAAAAACAAAAAAGCGAATTTCTCTCGCTCGTATTGTGCGTGTTCGGGCTGCTTACGGCCACGAGTTTCTTAACCAACTTCGCCGCTTAGTTAGTTCGCCACAGATAAGTGAAGGACTGTTGACTGTTCAGTTGTTTGCAACGATTGTGCGCGTTGTTTTCATATAATGTGATCTTTCACAGCTGAAACGAATTAAATATTATACAAAACAATTCACAAATCGTATGCGTATCGGAAGTGTTTATATATTTTAGTAGTGGGCAAAACGTTTGAGCGAAATGTGTAAATAAGTTTATTATTTAGTGATTTTTTCAAAAAAAAATCGTGAATGTGTTTGAAAAATTTGTGAACGTGGTGAGCTAATGCTCGATCGTCTTATTTTTTTCGCTTGTATTTTCGAGGTGCTTTTAAATAAAGCAAATCATCATGAAAATGACAGAGAGCATTGAAATGGAAACTTTTTGTTGTGGTGAGTGTGAAATTCCCTATTTTTGTTTTTTTTTTTTAATGACTAGAAAGTAAGAATTATTTTGTATGCGATTTAAGATCGCTCAAATAAAATTCCAGTGAGGTAAATCCGAAAAATACGGACAGAAATTTCTTCAGAATTATTTTTAAAAATATTATAACAGTTTTTAGTATTTTTTTAGTTTAAAACTATTCGCATGCAATGACGAAAAAAAATAAAATTAGTCAAAATACGAAATATTAAGTAATAACAAAATTCCATTAACTTATGACATTTTTTATATACAAAAAAAAAACGAAGTTTTAAAAGGATATTTCTATGATATCGTTTTATTTTGAATTGCTTTTGAAAATGCATTCGTTTTGCTACGAACTTCACAGCTTTATGAAAGATAAAGATCAGAGATAGGATATATGTAATTCTTGTTATGAAATTTTCAGTATAATATGTTCGACCATTTTTTGTTTTAGTCTACTTGTGAGAGGAACATATACTAAGTTCAAGTAAATATCTCAAAAAGTTTTTGTACAACCCTTTCAAAAGCAGTTGCTCGTCGTTCAGAAACTTTTTAATCAGAATTGCTTGCAAATTTTTGGATATGAAGTTTTGTAGCCCATTCAATTTTGGTATTATAAAATGTAAGTGGGAAGTGGCTAAAAAATTCCGTTTAGTTTTGACAATTTTTTCTTCCATATAATGAATGAACGATATTTTTTTTGTAATCGTAACATTTTTTACGAAGTACAAACCTTATTTCCTCATTTTCGATACCTTATTTCTTACTCATGTTTCGTGTAATACGAAGGCAACTTAAAACTTAAAAAAAATAAGTTTTTTTGACGAAGGCTCGTACCAAGTGAAATAAAAATATTTTACAATGTAGTTTAGAAAATAAAATTATTAAATGTTTTATATGCATATATATTTATTCCTCTCTTTTGTTTCTAAAGAAAGCAAAATAAAAATTTAGTACAAGAATTTACAAAATCTTAGTTTCCAAAAATTAAAAAAAAATAACTTCACTTGGTTTTATTACAACACAGGAGTCTGTGATAAATATCAATAAATACGCATTCCTCGTAAACCACTGTTGCGTATTTTATTGGTATTTACCCAATATTCACCAATTTTGGTATTAAAAAAAATGGAGTATTTTAAAATAGGGAGTTCAGAATAGGACCTGACATACGGGGAACAATAGGATATTATTGGATGAAAATCCGTCACTCGGCATTAATAATGATAAAGTAAATATCTACATAATATATATTTAAAATAAGCCATAGTTTTTGAGTTAATTAAAGTGAATTAGCTAACACTATGCGCAGGAAAAATAAAAATTCACCACTATACTTTTTCTGTTGTATTCCAACTAGTAATTGTCAAATGATATTAAAAGTCCCGACACTCTATCGTAATTTATGGTTCATTATTTAATTTAGGAGCAAATTAGAATGAAACTAAGTAATTTAGCCTAGTCACATCGGTCAATAAATTAAAATGAAATGAGGTATTTGATCATAAATTTAGAACCATTGTATCAATAATAATCGAAAAAGGGACGATGAATATTGAAAAATTATAATTTCACGCAATTATTCCTTGATTTTTACTGCCACTAGAAGCTTTCCTTCATGATTGCAAAATAAAAAAAAATAATCACAACGAAATTTAAATATTAGCATTAAAAATTCACACAATCTCTCACACTTTCTCCTTTAATCAAAGGACTAAGCAACCATGTGGCTACAGAGCTGCGTTTTGTGCGTAGGAATTTATCAGTAATTTACGTAGTATGTCCGTGAGTGTATAAGATGCACCTAAAAACTTTCAAATTTAAATAGACTATCATCAATGTTTAATTTAAAACATTAATACACATACATACATGCATGCATTTGAGTAGTACTTTTTTCTTACCACTTAAAATGCACGCTTGCACCTCTGATTGCTCAAAGGAGTAGAGAGGTACTCAAAACTACTCCAAATAATTATTGCTGCGGTAAACATCAGAATGAAAATTAAACAGACAGACAAACACCTTTTGATGTACAAAAAACAAAACAAAAGCCATCAATAGCAATAAAACCATAACAAAAAACAAAAGCGTGATGAATAAGTACAGCTACAACTACAACTATAAAACATTTTAAAATCCAATTGAAATAAAACATAAATGCGGGCAACACTACAATCATACTATTCACATTTGTGTACATTCTATAGAAGTCAATTGAAATTGCGCTCAAGTGTTGTCGCTTGAAATAAAAGGCGCTGCGCCGCTATTGCTGCTGGTTGAAATAAGTAAACCTTTCTTTTACACCGCTCATACTCAGGCGCGATATGCGAGTACTACTTATCACCAAACGCCCCCAAGCATACTTACCTTTAGCCTTTTGGTGTTCTAGCAATTTACGGGCGCTACTATGATATGTAAATATGTTGTATGTATGTATGTATGTATGTTCATTTATTATACACCCGCTATAGTTGGAGAAAATATGTAGAGTACTCACTCATACAAGTACATATTCCACTTAGAATGCTCCACACGATTACCCGATTACGACTCGCAGGCAGCAGTTATTCAATTGTTGAGTTAAAGCTGATTGAAATTGAATTTTCAGCACACTTTGAGGTGCATACAGATGCGAGTAAGTATGTTTGTATGTACATTCATATATGAAAAAATATTTAAATGTAAATATACATATATATCTAATCACCACTTTAACTGGCAATTTTTTTTTTTTTAAATTTACCTGTGACGTATTGTACTATATCAATGTATTATATTTAATAGAGGCGGCTGTGGGTGTCGCTGTTGTATTGATATTACGAGGGTTGCTACGACTACTTAAGTGTTGAGATGGCAAATAAACACAAATAGTTTTGTAATTTTTTCAAAATATTCTCCATGAAGATCAATACACTTTTGCAGGCGTTTGAATTAATTTTCGAAACTGTTTCCCCACTCCAATTGAGGTACCTTCAAAACATGTATTTTTAACGCATTTACCACTTTTTCAGGGTTCAAAAAATTAAAATGCATTGTTAAAAATCTCACCAGAACTGCATATTATTTTTCTAAAATTAAATGAGCTAGAAACCTGCACAACCAAATTTTTTAAATTTTGATGATGATTTGTTTAATTTTTATAAATTTTGTACAGAGTTTAAATTCTGATTTATATGATTTTTGTTGGATTACTGACTATATTTTTCATGAGTTTTAACGAAAATATTGTGAATATTATAAACAAATCCATATGTGGTCAATTGTTTAGGTCTAGCATGCATAGTTTCATCATTCGTCGCATGTTACGATTTTATAGATCTCTTGAAGCACCACAATTTAAGTTATTGAAATATTTTTTGGCAACAGCAGCATTTTTTTTAGCTGATTACAAAGTTATACGATACCCAAGACGAAGAAAAAGAACGGAGTTTTTATGCTAATATAAATAACTAATCAGTGTTGCCGGAAAAAATTTGCATTTGGAGAAAAAACGTTCGAAAAAAGAGCTAAACAATATTATAATTAGTTAAAATAGAGAGCTAATTTGTACGGCATAAGTAAAGAATAGGGTCCACTGAGCTAGAAAAAAATAAAAATGGGCGTAGTCCGCCTTATAGTACAACTTTTTTTGCGCAAATGAATTAGGTGGGTGTTATAGAGGGGTGAAGGGAGTATTTTCAATATTTTTAATAGCTTATATTTCAGAAACTATTAAACTAAAATAATTTTATATATGTAGTTAGTTTTAAATATTACAAGATATTTTGCTTTAGTTGTGCTGGCGAAGGTAGAACTGGTCACATTGGGGCTTATGATCCTGAGCGACCGAAAACTTCTTCAGTTGAATCGGTCAGGGTTATTTTTTTGAAGCACGGGTGCTTATTTACTGGAGTGAAATCAATTTACGCACTGTCACTATTATTCTAGTGATATACCTACAAACTAAATGTCGTAAAGGTAAAATAAAAAATTCCACTACATAAAATTAATGCCAGTTTACACTAATAAAATCCAGAATGAACTTTTAGCCTAAAGATCTGGTTTTTAATAATAAGTATTTAAAGTAAGGAAAAATTTTGCAGTAAACGTCGATAAAATAATTTTTTTTATTAAATGCATATTAGTGTAACAGCCATAAAATCATCACAGTAGTAGTCCACGATATTTGTTTCTACGAACTCCATACGAGAATTTTGTGAACTGGTTTGAAGCCAACTTCTTTCGCTGAATGTGCTTGACAGCGATAACTCTGGTTTTAGATTTACTAAAAAAAGAATCAAGGAATTTTTTTCTTTATTTTGAACTGCTTAAAATCCGAGAACGCAAACAAACAATAGCAAATGTTGCGCTATCGTTTTACAGAAAACATTTTGTGAATGGTTACTTTACTCTGCTACCGTTCGTGATGCTAACGCAAACAAAATAATTGAATATAGAGAAATAGGAAAACAATCGAAACAATCTTAACACAAAGTTAGTGCTCTCAACACAAAACAAAACCTTTCGCTTAGTAATCAAAATATAAAAAAAAATTAGAAATTTTGACAGAAAATTGCTGGCGTGTGTAAATATTAGGTTCAGAAGGATTCGTTGTTTTATGTATTGTGTTTTGCTCATGATGAGTACTTTTAAAATAAACGAAACTAAACAAGTAAGCAAGGGAACAAATAATTCGATTAGTTTGTACTCGCCTGCTAACGTTTCGTGTATTGCTAATGCTCGGGAGCAGTATGGCAAAAAGCGAGAAAACTTTTCGTAATTGTTTTGAAAATACATAGGTAATGAATAAGGTTTATGTAGGTTTACATAAAACCAAACTTATTTACTTCAAAATTACTAAATATTTCTTTGGCGGCAGTTGATTTCTACTTTATTGTCGGCCTATTCAATTTAATAGCAGTTCTTCAATCCTGACAAATTTTTTTGAGTTCGAAATTGCTTCCAAAGTCGTTAAAAAAATTCTACTCTGATTAAAAAAATTTTAATTAATTAATTTTTTTAACCACCGTTTCCACCAAAAAATTCAATTTCCAATTTGTCGCTTGTCACACCTTCGACTTCGCTCATATCCGTTCACTATGAAGACTTGTGCGCTGTCTCTGTGTCGCTTCCTGCTTTCAATAAAGGGGGAAAACACTTACCAACAAAATGCGTACGTGCCTTAAATAGTAAAAATTGGAAACATAATAACTAGCAAATCGTGCTTCTTAGAAGAAATTGAAAATAAAACTAATCTAAGCTGAAATATTTTTTGTTTTTTTTTTTTTTTGATAATTGAAAGTCAAAATCAATGTTGTAACAAAATACTATACAATTCAAATATCCTTGCATGCGTGACTACTAGCAGCTAACTGTTAGTAGAATAAAGGAAATTATATAATGCATTTAACTAAGCGCACACTTGTCGCAGTTCCGCGCTGAAACGTTTTCCCTTACTCAACTCGATATTTAACCCTTTCAAACGGCAAATCGCGCTCCCTCTTTCACCATTGATATAAAAATAGACACATTGATTGAATTTACTATGAGAAAAAGTAATTTAAAGTCTAGACATGAAATCTCGTGGTGGAGAAGTGGGTAAAATAAAAAATCAGGAAAACACAAAATATCAAAACAAAATATATGCTATTGTAAAGGAACTCGCGTCTGCCTTTTGTTTTAGTTTTGTTCGTACGTAAATCGAGAGTCCTTAAAATACTGCAAGCGTACATATGTAGAATTCTTGAAAAAAATATCAAAAAGCAATAAAACTCCCCCACGAATTTTCACGGCGAAAATTCAAACGATCTTTTAGCAGTGCGAGTTGTTTGTTGTGGTCGATTTTTCCTCTTCATGTTTGTTGGAGCGCTCCGCTCACTTCTTTTTTCTTTTCTTTTTTTTTTTTTTGTTATTTTGAGCGAGCATTTGATGCCCGCCACCAGATGTGCTTGGCATGAAATAGAAACGCAGATGTGTTTGGAATATACAAATGTACAATTTTGCCTGTAAGTGAAAACAAAATCCAGCACATAAAACGATTTTAAAAATAGCAGTTTTCTTTTTGCTTTCGAACAATCGCAACTCAAAGATTTTTTTGTAAACTGAAATACCTTTTGAAAAATCACTTTGAAACTAAAGGAATTAATTGAAAGCATTGAAGACGCTGCTGATTTGTGGAGACGAAAACACAGAGCACTCTTTTATTGTTGTTAATTTGAAAATGGACTATTGTTTTTGAAAAAATAGAGTACAGCTTATGCCAAGCAGCGATTAGCAGTAATGCACTTGCCACTCTTGCAACTTGCAACACAATTGCACAGCTGCAGAAGGGAGAAAAATATCTATGGGATTGTGAGAATATTTATGTATGTATGTATGTATGTAGTAGTTCAGTTGCCCACAACTAGTTGTTGCATTCAACAACCATCGGTTGATGTTGCAAGCAACAAGGGGGGGTGAACGAACAAGCGTGCAAATACGAAGTATATTTAACCCTCAAAGGGGCAAAATCGTAGAAATGCATAGCCAACTTGATGAAACGATAACTAATCCGACATGCAGTCTCGCGAAATACAAACAAAAACCTTAGTGTTATGAATGGATAGGGATGGCACGATTAATCGAAACCCAGCTAACGATTAAGATAACCCGATTATTTCCTTTAGATAAATCAAATGGCTGACCGAATAATTTTCAAAACAATCGAAAGTACACCTTTAAAAATAAACCACTTTACACATGCCAGGCAAATGAATAAAAATTGCGTGGTCAAAAACTTCCATTCTTAATTGTGTCATTCAGCAAGTATTAAAAGTAAGTTGTGTATCTCTTAAAGACCGAAATTTTCTACTAGTTTGACCTTCGCAAAATGGCGGAAAATGATACCACATACGAAGAAAAACCGATAATGACTTCTTACAGCCACAGAACAAATTCAGCTTATTTCCCAAACCTATGGTTTTAGCAATGAAAGGCAAAGCAATTGATGTCTAAGAAGAAATGAAGTCCGTTTATACTAAGCTGCACACTCTCTCTTAAACATTTGGTTTTTTAAATTGAACTTGCGTACCCTCAGAGAGTCCGTAGCGGTGGCAAATCGAAATAGACTTACAACGAAAAACTAGTTATTTTGAAATCCTGTTCCTAAAAACTGATTTTTGTATTGCTGGTTAAATTTTGCACCAGCAGTGAGTAAAAATTTTTATATTTTAGTTTTAGCATGAGGGAAAATAGTAGTAGAAATTAATAAAGATAATAGTAGAAATTATAAAAAAAAATAAGAGTAGTAATTTGTAGTAGCACTAGTAAAAATATTAGTAGAAATTTGTTAAAATAGTAGTAGAAATTAGTAAAAAAAAATAGTAGTAGTAATTAGTGGTAGCATTAGAAAAATAGTAGTAGAAATTAATAAAAATAATAGAAGCATTAGTAAAAATAGTAGTAGAAATTAGTAAAAACAATATTGGGAGTGGTTAGTAGTATCATGAGTAAAAAGAGTAGTAAAAATTATAAAAACAGTAGTCGAAATTAGTACAAATAGTAGTAGTCTTAAGTAATAACATTAGTAAAAATAATATTAGGAATTAGTAGAAATGGTAGTAGCAATTACTAGTGGCATTAATACAAATAGTAGGAGTATCAGTTTTTAGTTTGGTTTCCATCACCATGGGGCTCTCGGAAAAAAGATGAAAATTTCCCCTATTTTATACGAGTGTGATACTTTTAAATAAGTAGCCAACCAAAGATTTACCCGAACTATTACTATTTTCCGTTTATAAATAGCAATTTTAATCAAGTTGGTGTGTTCATTTGACACTCAGTTTAAAAAAAAAACGAAAGTCTCATTTAAATAGTACAACGCTAAAATATTATCCGCAAGTGCTTGCGAAAAAATATTGAAATTGATCAGTTGGTCCTTGGGAAAGTGTAAAAATCTTGATTGATATTGGAACGATTTTTCGTGAACGTTCTTTAACAGAACTGAAATTGGCAAACGCCGACGTCGGTTTGTCTCAAAACCAAACTTAACAAAAGCCATATACGTTTCGCCATCCATTAGCGAGTGGTGAAGCATCTAATATAAATTAGAATTAGAAAATTTTTGTTTTAAAATGTAAGATTCGCGCATCACAAACGGCGAGTATACAACAAAAGTGCAAGCACGTCCGCACACATGATCGGTCGTTTATGCATAGCCTAAAACTGGTATAATATCTGCAGCATTGAATGTAACGAGTTCGACCAGTTTATTGAGGTATCACCATACTCCCAATCGCTGAATCTAGCTAGCTATTGTTGTTCTTGCTTGTACGCACAAATTTGTTTGAACATGAGTAGAGCTCAGACATCGCGAGCAGAAAAGTGACGAATCGAATGCACCTAAATAATGACGGAAAATCGTTTCAATATACACAAATGTTTCACCCTATGGCAGCATACAAAAATCTTATTTATCATAAAAAAATTTAATAAAAAACAGAGATGAAATCTTCTGAAAACTTAAACTGGTGAGATAATATTTTCGTGGTATTGCTGTTGTTACTTCATATGCTTTTGCCCTCCGTGTTTTTGACTTAGCTAGCCAGTAGTCTTACAAAAAAAAAAAAGTCCCTTCGAACTATTCACTGACAAACAACCGACATTCAATTTCACTGTAAGGACCAGAAAATAAGCGCTGCAATTTACTACAGCATTTTGATCATAATACAATTTTTTCTTTTTCCGTTTTTCTTTCGAACTTCAGATATACATACATACATTGATTTCTTATAGCAAATATACAATTAGCCTTAGTTTTCAAATAAGTATACGGCAAATCTATATTCCAAAATCTGGTAGAATCGTTCTTAGTGAAATTCTCTTTCGTTAAACTAGCCTTAAGGACAAGTTTTCAATTTTTTTCTTACTTGCAGTACTGTCTAACAAAATCATTCCTGTGCTACAAAAAAATACAATTTCTTCATAAATGTTGCTAGTACGTATGTAGGTACTGTTCTCTTCAGCGCTCATTCGCCGCCGTTCATTTAATGCAGTGTTAAAAATTTCGATGTAATCAAAATCATACGAAAAGTTAAGTAAAGGAAAAGCACACACAAAAATAATAGATAAACTCTGCATACAACAATGTGGAAATTTTCAGCGACCGGAAAGTGAATGCATGTAGCAACAGCAGTACAACAAAACAACAACAAAATACATAGCCGGTAAACAAGTAGTAAACTGCACGCACCGGAAATCGTTCATATATTTAGTACGCGCACTCATACGAATACAAAAATGACAAAAACAAAAACAAGAATATCTAGTAATAACAACCGCTACAACCACATCACATCGTAAATGCAAACAGGGCTATACAGCAACTGCAAAACACGCTATCATTAATGCCACCGCAGCACGTGATACACAAAGGGTATATCTGGTAATAGTAGTCATTTTTTTTTTGTTAGTTTGCAGTGATTGTGGTTTCAATTTGCCTAGATTAATTAATTGGCATGTGATTTGAAAGGGAGTGCCACAAAATCCCAAAAAAAAAATCCCCAAACACAAAATCCCCAGCTGAAAAAAAATCCCCAAACACATAATCCCCAAAATCAAAATCCCCAAAATTAAAATCCCCTAACACGAAATCCCCACCTTTTTTTTGAGGCAGTGTCACAAAATCCCCAAACACAAAATCCCCATTTTTTTATTTTTATTAAATATTATTACAGATCATATAAAAAATAGTAAAACCGCACTTTAGTTGAGTTTTAATTCGTAGTTACATATATATGTACCCATATATGACAATATATAAATATAGACGAGAACGCATGACGGATTTAGAGGAAAAAAAATAATTATTTCATCAATTTAGCGACTAAAAAGCTAAAAAAAGAGTATTTAAGAAAGCGGCCCAGACGGATTTGAACCCAAAAACCTTGCATGACATTATTTGTGTTGAGTGATTGGGATTTCGATGGTGAAAATAACATTATTATGGGCACAACGAGTTCCCTAAAGGAATTGGAGAGGTCACACTGCTGGGTGATGGATGGGACGTTTTTTGATGTACCGAAAGTTTTTCGCCAACTGTTCACCATACAAGGGCTAATTGATGGTCAATTTGTGCCTCTAGTTTTTTGCCTGATGAGCAAAAAATCCAAGCAGGCGTACACTGAATTTTTTCATCAACTATTTAATTTGGCTTTAGCACAGAATATTAATCTTAATCCGCAAAGAATTATTACTGATTTTGAGCGAACCGTCTCGTCTGCGGCAAACGAGTATTTTCCTGATGCCCGATATAAAGGGTGCCTATTTCACTTTGGCCAGATCATTTGGAGACGAGTTCAGAAAGAAAGGCTTTCTCAAAAATATGGCAATGATGAAAGTTTCAGCATAGCTGTTCGTATGCTGAAAAGTTTATCATTTGTTCCCCCAGAATGTGTGTCAGATTATTTCAGTGAACTGAAGAGTAGCTCGACAGACAGAGATTTTAAAAAATTGTGTGCTTGGTTTAAAACCCAGTACATTAGTGAAAATATGAAGGCGGGTGCTATGATATATAATCCAAATTTTTGGTGCGTTTCGGATTCTTTTAAGGATAATTTTCCAGGCACTCAAAATTCAATCGAAGCTTGGCACCGTAGGCTTAAAGTAATTATAGGGAGAAAAAAATGTGGTGTATATGAAATCATAAAACATTTAAAAAAAGAAATGATTGAAGTTAAATCAACCATAGAAAAAATACTCTCAGGGATCGGTGTGCGAAAAAACAAAAAGAATGTCGAGCGTGTAAAGAAAATTAAAAAAGTTGTTAAACGTCGTTTAGATTTAGATAAACTTATTTATTTAAAATCGATAGCACACAGTATTTCATTATGTAATTAGAATTTCCATACATGGTTTATTTATGTAAATGTTTTGAATATATTGCTTTTTTGTTTATTTACATCACTAAAGATTGGTCTACATATGTATGTATGTATATAAATAAATGTTTTTGTTAATGTATATAAGCTATTCGAAAAATTGTGAAGTTTGTATTTATTTATGTTGTACAAATATGTTAAACTGATTGATATAACATGTATTGCATTTTCTTTAATTTACCTATTAAATATTCGTGAAACCATTAAACATAAAATATCTCGTGAACTTCAACTTTAGATATAATATTGAGTATAGAATTTCCTTTTTCTGTGTGAAATACATTGAAATTAGGTTTTAAATCGCGGCGATTTTAAACCTAATTTCAATGTATTTCACACAGAAAAAGGGGATTTTGATTTTGGGGATTTTGATTTTGGGGATTCTGATTTTGGGGATTTTGATTTTGGGGATTTTGATTTTGGGGATTTTGATTTGGGGATTTTGATTTGGGGATTTTGATTTTGGGGATTATGTGGTACACCCGATTTGAAAATGTAAAATATAACGAATTTCAAGATAGGTGAATACACGTAGACATCTTCTGTGGCTATTTGTTGCTGTTAAGGAATTTTTAAGTATTAAGACAAAATATGCGAATAATCCTTCTCTCGATAAGCGAACAATAATTTCTGCTTTCATTTTAGTAAGTTTTCGAAATAAGTACTGCATTCATAGGATATTTGAAAAGTGCTAAAATTGCATAGAATTTTCTCTCAACTTCCAAGCAAAACACAAGCGCCTTGAAGTTAAGTAAAACCAATTCAGTCACTTCAAATCATTTATACATTCACATTTTGAATAACGTCTACATGTGAGTATTCTTCCCAAAAGCAAACACGTGTCCTTTTCCAAGGGCTCTTGTGAAAATGTCATGCTACTTGAAGAAAACGCATTAAATTATTATACCTAATGTGAATACGAGAATTCGTGAACTGGCCTCATGCTGAGCTGTAAAGGATCATAAACTGTGCGCACTTGAATTTCAAAATTTAATGAACTCAACAATTTAGAAATTGGAAATAAATGAGAAAATCGTTTAAGCAAATCTATGTTTCTACAAGCGTACATATTATTTGAGGAATATATATAGTGGCAGAAACAATGAAATGAGTGCTAAGAAAATTTGAGCGCTTAGAAAGAGTAGTTACTTTGGAGTGAATTAATAAAATTACCGCTTCAAACATTCTTAAAACGAATTTTCACTCAAATTCCAACTCATGCCTTAATATTCAAGCAACCCAAGCACAATTTAAAACACTCAGAAAAATCTCATTCTCTACTTGAAATGAAAATATTTTTTTTAAATCATAAAAAAAAAGATCGCACTATCATCTGACATTAAGTTTAAATAAATTAAAATGTAGTGGGTAGGTAGGTACAATGGTTACGACCCATGTCGCACAAGTAGCAAAAAACCTGTCGTTTTGATAACCTCAACAATAACCTCAATAAAAACTACCGAATAATGGAAGAATGAGCATTACAACCAGCCAGAGTTGTTAATGAAATCTGCTATGTTAGATGTCTCGTTCCTAGATACGTGCCCTAGATTATGAAGAAAAGTACTTCCTAATGACGTTAGACGAATACGGGTTAGGGCAGGGCCATTGCACAGGAAATGCTCAAGCGTTTCCTTCGCTGCTACGTGTGTGCAGCTTCTGCAGTATCCGTTACGCGGAATGCGCATTCTTCCCGCATGTGTTTATGGGTAACGGCCCTAGCCCTACTAAGAAGACCTCTGATCCTCTTCTCATTGTTGTCCGGCCAGGTAGTTCTTGATATCCTGCAAGTAGTGCTAGCTTTCCATTTTCGTTGTGCCTTGTTGAGATAGAAGTTTCATATATTTCCCTTCGCTAGGAGTATACGTAAAAAACTAAGACAACAAATTTTGAAAAACATTGCGAATATTATGAAAAAATCACCACGGGATCAATTATTTGACTAACTGTATATATTTGCATATGTATGCACTTCTGTGAGAAAATTTATTAAGTAGATAAAAGACGAAGTAACCACAGAATCCTTTCATATGATTTCATATTATTAGCCGCAACTTCATTAATCAAACAATGAACAAAGTAACCGAAATATGCCCCAAATAAGTTCCATACCAATACTAACATAAATAAGATAAACACACACCTAAACTGTCTACTATCCCTTAGCTAAGAGGAGGGGGGAAAGCTACATAAAATTTGTATAAAAATTAGAGCAACAACAGGAAGTAGCAATTACTCATCTCCGCATCAACGCCTGTTGGGAAGTTTCGAAGAACTTAAAATACATAACAAACTTCAAAACTTGAACTATAAAACAACCAAAAATTTCAAATTCTTTAGCAAATATGCTTAGTTTTATATATACAAATGTATGTAGATGCACATATATGCCTGTATGTATGTATTTGAAGGAAGTTTGAATTTTACGGCCAACTTCCTCTCACAAAACGAACGGGTGACATTTTCGGTGTGCAGTGATCATAAATGTATTTCCTTAGTAGGATGTATGTACTATTTATGACTACCTATAATATATTCTTCGTTTTTTCACCACATTCATAACATGGCATTGATTAATCGCGCAACAAAAACCGCAACCAACAACAATGTGCCACTTAAATAACAAGCGCTGTGGCTGTGCTGTGGCAGTGCTGCGTTGAATGCGTACGACTACTACTTAGAGTATTAGATGGAGTATTCGACAATTGTGTCAAAATGCTCAATCAACTCAAAGGTGTCACATGGCGGCAAAACACATAAATAAATGTCTATAGCAGATAGATTTGAATGCTTTAGTATTTTATGTATATTTATACAGCTACTACGCAATAAATTCACGCGCTCATACATAAATTTCGCCCTAAAGCGGTGAACATCATCTTATGCCGTGAAGAACTTAATATTAAGGTAAATACTTGAGTGCACACTCACACATACACACATGCACTTCGCTTACATGTATGTGTGTGTATGTATTTAATGCGTAAACTTATTCGACATTTTTCTTTGACAAACTCATATTTGTTGTTGATATGGCAAGATGCGACAATGCATTCGATGGATCCACCACCGCCATCATCATCATCATTCGTCGTGTATCAACAACATAATCAACATCAACAACAAAATTTTTTCGATAATGGACTATGCACTTTCACACACACACACACACACACACACACAAACACAAACTGTCACATAAATTGTAATGCAACTGTGGGTGGGTGGCTGGCTATGGGGGGAAGATATCCCATCTTACGTTACGCTAAGCCGCATAGGTGATTTCACTATCTACAGAATTGTTAAATATATCCACCATTGATTGCCATTGTACAGTGAAAGTTGAGTATGACGTTTATGTGTGCTATTTGCGTCATTTTATATATGAAGACAGCGACTCATAAATGTCCTCATAAAGTAGCATATTGGCAACAGAAAAATGGGTTTGCGTGAGCGATCGCTTGATTTCATAAGTATTTACGTACCTACGTGAGTGATGACGCGAGTGAATTTGCTGAATTTCATTTTGAATTTTTTGAATTTCTTTCTAGTAAGAGTATATCCCATCCAATCCAATGGAGTCCGCAAGGTGCACAATTAGGGCTCCCTGTGTGGTGTGCTATCCCTCCTAGGGAAGCTCCGAAAAGGGTCCTAAAGAAGCTTATCATCTGGAGAAAAGTGACATCTTTATATACATATGTATATGAAACACTTGTGATTTCGTTAACCTGCAAAGACTCTATGCGAATTCCTCTATTCGCCAATGATTTATTTAAAAGAACTTTTAAGTCATCCGAAGAGAACATAATAGTAGCCAAAGCCAATTTATAGAAAACGGTGTCAAAAGAACAGCTGATTTGTTTCATTTAAATTTTCCTTGCATTTGTGCAGGAATTGTCAAAATGAATATTTGTTTACAATAAAATTTTCGATTTTGTAAATAATAAATTGTTTACACTGGCGAGCAAAAACGTTCGAATGATGGTGGCCTTTTTATAATACAAGGTTTTTCGTTAATTTTATTTCGTTTCGTTAATTTTATATAAAACTATAGTTCATACTTTTACAAAAATTCTGTAAATTAATGTTTCAACCTTTAAACACAATTTATAGAAAAACTAAACAAATTGTCATTGAAATTTTTAAAATTTTTAGAAAGATGTTTAGACACGTTTGCACATTTATAGCCTATTTAGTTTGAAGTGACTATAAACTAACGCTGATTTTTCATATATTTTTTTTTAATTTTGGCCTTGGGCGCTTTTTATACTAAAATTAATTAAGCTGTAAAATTGCCTGCTCGAAAAGTTTCTAAAAACTCTTCTAAACAATTTTAAAATTTTGATAAAAATTTGTTGAGTGTTCATAAATTTTTATTAAGTTTGAACTATGTTTGTACATAAAAATAAAATAAAAAACAAAAAATGTATCATAAAAACCCCTGATAATATTTTAAAAAGGTCACAAATCGACCATATTTGATGTTGTTTTTGTTGATGCTGTAACAGGGAATGTCTTATCCCCATAATGTTGCTAAAATGGCAGTACTAGAATCTAAATTCGGGTCGTTCCGGTATCGTAAAACCAACTGTTCTGCGAACTTTACCGTATTTGCTCGCCACTGTATGTTTGTTTTTTTTTTTATATTTTCTCAATTCGCCCAAGAAATTCGCCCTAGATTGACTTTGACAATTTCCATACCAAAAACCAAAAAACAAAATAGATGTAAGTTTTGTGAATAAATTCGCTGTTGCTATTGCCACCTCCTTACTGAAGGCGCCTTGATTGTAGTGTTTTGGGATTATTTTGTTTATTTAAAATTAAAAAGTATTGGAATTTTATTTTCATTGGTTTTATGATTGAAAAAAATGTTAACTGAATGAGAAATACAAATATAAAATAAATTTTTATCTTTTCTTCTACGTTCCCTTTATAGCAAATGCGTCTAAAAAGTTCTAATGTTAGTCATAAATATTATTTTTTTATTATTGTTTACCATTGAATGTATTCGTAACTGTCATAATGCCCACAGCTTTTTTCCGAACCGGTTTTAATAACACTTTTATTTGAACTAATAAATCAAGCGAAAAATTACACGTTTTTATACGAAAACCTTTTGAAAAAAATAAACCTCAAACATAACAAAGGGGGACAGCTTGATTCTTAAACTCTCCCATACGGTGTTCTAGAGAACTTCCTTTCCTCTCCATGGTCATATGTCCAGATTTATTCTCATTTGTGTTGTTGATTAGCTTGAAATGTTCAAAGGATGTCATTAAAACTTTTAAGATACAATCATAAGCATTTCAAAGGTTTTTTCCTACAATGGTTGCATTAAATTTACTATGACAAAACCAAAGTAGGTACCAAGCATAATTTGATAGAAATAGGACAAAACCACACCCACCTCTGAACTGCAATTTACAAAAATTGAAAAGAAGCCTTATTTCGGTATCTATAAAATATAATCTGTTTCCACTATTAAGTCGGTGGATAAAAAAATAGAATGGAAATGGCCGTGGCAGCGTCGACCTAAGAACTACCTATTTCCAAAACTCTTTTATTAACTCAGTAAGCTTGATTTCGAAGATTACAGAAATCGGACACAACCTTTTACATGTTGATGTTTTTAGAACACGAAGAAGGCTCGTTTCAACTAATCCAATACATAAAAGACAAGCGTTTTGTTCCTCCTAAAATTAAAATTCGCTCAAACTGTTTATTCCATTGCCTTCAGCCTGAAAGTATGCATATAAAATAATAACACTTTTACGTTGATAAAAAATAGCTGAATGTCGTCGTGTTCTAGTACTTTCTCAGGACTTTTAATAAATATGATCCATTCTATGTATTTATTTAAAAAAAAGTCTTTAGAATGTCGGTATACCTTATGTGGAGTTAGTAATGTCTCTGTAGTCGATATGTCAACACGAAAACGTCGGAAAAGAATCCGGTAAGAGCGTGAAAGACTGGTTAGTTAAGAAAAAATATCTTGTGAAATTATCTGCCCAATTTCCTAATCTCAAATGTCTCTCGAAAATGAGGGAAAATTTTAAATTTTAAAATGTTCAGTGAACATCCGATGGCATAGTTAAAATTCACAGTTGGTACTTTCTGTTAAATGTCCCAACAGTAACAATGGAATGCTCTGTGTAGAAAATTTTCTTAACGCATAAAATTTTCGAATTTTAAATATTCGCACTTCCTTCAAAGTGTCAAAAAATATAAAAATAAAAGGAAAAGCTTTGCGAGAAATTTATAGAAGTGTTGAAATGTTAAAATTTACAACGCACTCCATTGTCCTAAGTGACTGTAGAAATGAAGACAGGAAATGTCAATTTCCAAACAGCCTTCTAACACACACACACAGTCCAAACATTGCATATGTATTTACATTGTTGGTAAATATTGAAATATGGATTCCTAGTTAATTTCAAGAAGCTTTCAATATGAAACGGAAATATATAGGGATTTGTTTGCTGATCATTAAATGTTTTCTTCGCTTATTATAATGTATATTTATAGCTATATATATTAATTTTCGAATCCATATACATACCTTTCTCAGAATGCAAGAAAAGTGCGGAATATTTGTATATTTATTATTGCAATTGTTGAAAATTATCATTGCCATGCAAGTAATTTCCTAGCGCAACAATAACACCCTTCTCTCTCCGTGCTGGCGAATGGCTGCGGCTGCCGCCTGTAGCGCCGGAAACACCATCAGCTGTGCTGTCAATATGTACACACACACACACTCGGAAAATTTCAATTTAAACATGAGCACTCCCACTCGCCACCAATTTCTATGCCAGCAAGGAGCCAGCAAAGAAAATGTTAAAAACTATAAGCGCCAAAGTCATTGCTGCTATTTACGAATTGTGAAGAATGCGTCCGCTAGTTTCTGGGTTTCTGCTAAAATAAGACACCATTCAGACTTGCAGCGATTCCCAAAAGTACGAGCATCTACTGCAACTTCCTTTCGAGTGCTTCATTTTCCACAATACTGAAATACTCACACCCAATTGTCAATTTCAATTGTCAAGTTCAATTTCACAGAATTTCATTACATTCGACTTTGATTCGACAGCAGCGCCGCCATGTACTCGCCGTTTCGAGTGTTTTCTTGTTAGTGATGGCGGCGTTGGGGAATCTGCAGTTGGCGCTTGTGTGTAGTGTGTCCACTTCATTCAATTTGGACGGTCATTCACTGCAGCAAATTACTGACAGTGAATCGCAGACAGTGGAAAGTTCAAGTATCCTTATTTCAAGTAATCGGCCTTCTAATGTGAATTTCAAATTAATAAAGTTTTACTTTGAAAGTTGGGCGACCGTCCCAGTAAAAAAGGTTTTAGTGTATAGTTACACCCAGGGGTTAAAATCTCGGTTGGGGCATGTAACAATGTCGGCGTGGGAACTGCGGCCCAGGGTATTATTACTTTGTTCACATAACGGTTGTTTGTAACAGCCTGACGCAACCGAGATAGATATTGACATTTTTATACCGAAATCTTCAGAATGAAAAGAGAAAATTGATTTGATTGATTTGATTTATGTATCGGACTTGACTTGAGTACTTATTGAGATATCTCAGCGAAACTTGTTACTTATATTCCCTTTGACCCAGGCAGGTATTGAAAATTATCGAAATCTAATGAAACCCCTGCCCACAAAACGGTATTCTGCGAAAATATAAAAAGCTCTATATTTCAGTAAAATATGATTTGCAAAAAAATTGCAAATATTATATACACGATTGGGTTGGAGAAAGGAAGTTATGGACTAAACAGATGTTGGAATTTAGATTAAATAGGTATATGTCCGAAACTACACGACCCAATTCTGCCAAACTGCAGATTTTAAACACAATTTCGAAAATTATAGAAACAGGACAAAACCACCTCAATATTTTAGTGACTATAGAAGGTAATTTGGTTAAATTTATTATGCAGCATTGGATTGGAGTAAAATTTTTTTTTAAAGAGTGCATATTAGATGATTTGTCCACGTTCGCTGTATTTTTCTTGCAGAAATTTCAGGCCGTTATGCCGGGCTATGTCTTTCAAATAACAATTCTAGAAAATTATTTTAAATTGGCCTCAATTTCAATAAGTAAAGTTAATGCTATCTTTGGCACATACCTTTCATAAATTAAAAAAAAAATTTTAACTGTAATTACTTACTTTATTTTTGCGTAAAAATATTAATTTTTATAATATTATTTGTGTTTTTTCATATAAACTAAAAAAAAAAAGTAAAATAAATATTTTTAACCCTTCGACAATGACGCTGAGTCATATTGAGCATTCAGATAGCTGGATAGACATACACATCACATTTCCACTCATTCCGGTCATACTGGAATTAATTAAAAATTATTTAAAATTAGGCAGTTCGTTAAAATTATTTTATTAAACATCTAGGGTCACAGGGGTCCAGTGTCACAATTATTTTCACGTTAATGGCGCCGGGCTAAAGTAAAATCTCATAGCTGAACAATCCGTTGTACGATAGATAAATGGAGTTTCGAAAAATGAATAATTTTAGTCAGATATATATAAAACATATGGACTAATTTGCAATCGAATAGATAGATAATCAGACAGATGCGTATGACTAGATCGGTTCAGCTCGTCCTGCTTACTTTGGTATACTTTTATAATGGTCCGAATATTCTTCTATATGAAAAAAACATTAATTGATAGGTATGTAAAAAATTTTTGGTTATGACCTATTTACATTAGGGTGCCTCACCAAAAAGGGAATTCGGCAAAATATAAAGATTTGAGAATTCAATTTAAAAACAAATGATTTTTCACAACATTTTGCTAAGAAAATAAAACGATAAATTTTTCGATATATTTTAAAATCGATCCATGCTACTTAAAACTTAATATTTGGTGAGAAGTCTTAAAATATGGCATAGTAAATTTTATAATGCCGATCCTTAAAAAATACCGATTTTTTTTTGTATGAAGAGTGATGCACCCTAATGTACATTAATATAGGACGTGCACTTTATTTGGACAATATTTGCTATCCTAATTTCGAGTTGGTGCAAACGAAAATTTATTTTTCACTAGAGTAATTTTCGAGCTATAGTGCTTATCATAACTATACCACGGGGACTTTTTTGGAAATTTCGAAAATTCGTTTATTTCTAATTAAATTTTAGTTGATTTTTTATAAAACTACAGTCTATTGTGTAATAAAAACCGAAACCGTATAAACCTAAGTTAGGAACTTTATATAAATTTTAACAAAATTCATCAAAATGTTACACATTTTATTCATAGTTTTAAAAAATTGTTTGCAGGCCACTCAATTATAATATAATAAAGTACAGGTTTGAAAAAGGCTCAAAAATCGAGTCGATGTTGATAAATTTTTTTTGCTCACGGAATGTATACTCAAAAAATTTCCAAAAATTCTAACTAAAATTATAAAATTATTAAGCTATAAAAGTGTATACTAAAAACAAATTTTCTAAAAACTCTGACTAAAATTATAAAATATGTTAAGTGTACACCAAAAAAAATTCTGTTAACAAATTGAATTTTGATGACAATTTTTTTTAATTTTGTTGGAATTTGCACAAAGTTTGCAAATTGAATTTATAAGGTTTTAGTTTAAAAGTGAACTGCATTTTTACAAAAAAAAAATTAGTAAGTAATAAATAAAAAGCAGAAACTTGGCAAAAAGTTCCTGTCGTTTGGTTATGATAGGCCCTATATTCTCCATGTCGCGTTTTTTGTTTCTAATTCTTTCAAAGATTTCAAAAAAATATTATTATGTGTACATATATAAAATATTTACTAAAGAAAAAATATACCTTTTACGTACGTCTTCCGTAAAAAAAATAAACCCAGATAACAAAGTAAACTACAATAAATATAACAAGAATTTAAACAAAAAGTGCAATGTGAAATCATAAATCCTCACTCACAGCTGTTGTTGCCACAGCACTACTTGAACTCATACGTCAATCATGTTTTGTGATGGGCCACCCGGTAAAGCTGAAAAAAAGCTGAAAATTAAAATGCATTTAACGCCACCACCACCAATGCCAGTCAATGGCCACAAAGATACAAATGGAATATTTAATGCTTGTGGCAATGGTCAAAAAAAAAAAACATACATGCAGAAATGAACAAATCATTAAATGCCACCGAGCTTGTCCAAGCACAATATGCATTCAATACGTTTTCCAATTACTGCGAGCGTAGACAAAATTAAAGAGAATAGATGATAGCTGGAAAATTTCCAAATTACCAAAAATTATTTGTATTGACTTAAATTGTTTCTTGCTAAACGAAAGATCATCACTTAAAAGCACTCGTCTTAGTTACTCCACTCTCACATCAGCAAAAACAAAAAGCTGCATAAGATCACACTTTATCCCATGTCTACTTAGTACGAGTAGTGAAATGCAGCAGCAAAACTGTACGAATTTTTTTTTTATATTCCAAACGGAAATAGCTCGTTTATGCTGTAGTAATAATAATAATGATCAGCAGCAGCAACAACAGCAATAACAATGTTAACTGTAGAAGAATGCGCGCATAGTTTAACACCACTTCTAGCGCCCTCCCCCTTCCCCCCTGCACACTCACTCCCTCTCTATTTATGTACTACCCACTCGTCCACTGCTATGTGTTGTTAAAATTCTCGGAGTCCATTAAATGCTTTAGCGCCCTTCTGACTGTATTAGAATGCAATATAAGCCAACGAAAACAAAAGAAAAAAAAACTAGAAAAAACCTTACAACTCCTATGCTTTCATAACCACTACATAGATCGAAGCGCCACACAATGCACAGATGTACAACTCCATGCTAGTTTGCCATACTCGCGCTGCCCTCCTCCACTTTGCTCCAATGATGCGCTTTGCACACGGAAAATTTATGCTATATTTTATGCTTCACAGAAATGCGGTGCATTCATTTTATAATAAATGAATATAAAAACTAGATAAACAAAGTAAGGTAAATATGTATGTATGTGTGTTGAAAAAAGTTTTGTAAATGCCATTATCAAATATTTTGATTTAAATTCGTAATTATATTGCATAGGAGTAATATACTTATAAATATTTTTCTTGTTGTTTTTTCTTTTGTAAGACATGCATAAAATTTCTTCGGTTCTTTATGGCAGCATTTAAGGTGTAATGGCTAAAATATATGATGCATTTCTGTGAAGAATCTTAAAGAATTATGTGTTTTCTTATTTTTGTTTTTTTTTTCTTTAAATAAAAACATTCTTATGTGGCAATTTAGGGGAGATTTGCAGTACCGCATAGGAGAACAAATATGAATCATTTGGCATTAATCATTCTTCTACATTCTACCCCTTAGGGTTAGGTGAAGGATCATAAAATTTATGTTGTGTTTTAGTGCTGGTTCACACATTTCGTTCCACAGATAAGATAACTAAAAGTTTTTATTGTTGCTTTTGCACTAGCCAAATGGTCTAAGAGAGCAAGTGTGAAATTCAGGCCATATAATTTTTGGATACGGCTTCTATCTCGCGCCCTCGGTAAGCATGCAGTTCATCTGACTGATGGTAAAAGTTGAGTTGGCCACTGGGTGTCAGTGTAATAAAGAAAACAATTATTATTTGGTGTGCCATCGGAAAAGGTTAAAATTATTTGTTTACTTCAGGTGAGCCACACAATTTTTTTATATATACTATTTTATAGTCACCACATTTATTCTTATTGACAGCTGAAGCAAAACTTCGATCAAAACATAAATTTAAAGCAGCTTTAATATTTCCACGGAAACTACCGTCTCAAAAGGCTTAGTTACCCGGGAGATTGACCTCATATTACACTCTGCAAAAATTGTATGGATATTCAAACCACATCGAACTTTGTAAATGTTTTCTAAAAGTGTATCTATCAATTAATAAAACACTAAATACATTTGCAAAAGTTAGTCTGAACATTAACATTTTTAGTCTTCTACTAAAATTGTAATGTATCGGCCAAAAAAAGTAGAGAAAGTTATTAAAATATATGTCAAAGTGAAGTGAAAGGTTAAAACACAGTTGAATTCCAGGTGAAATATTTTCGTAGAATACTTTAATTCATTAGCTCCCACCTTTGCCGAAAAAATTTAACAAAGAGTCCCCTCAGGCAAATCTGTGTGCAATTAGGAAATTAGATAACAGCTCTGTTAACTTTCTATGTTAATGTTAATATATGTTGGTTTTATCTGTGGAAGTTACATTATTAGTATAAAGGTTTTGTCTGAGAGGACCCCTACCAAGATCTTCCGAATATTTGAACCAATTAACGAATAGCAATAAATGCCATTATTTTTGTTAACTGCAAGTATTATTCGTCATTACCAGAACATGTTTTTGAACTTTTTGCATAATGACAATTTTTGTTAACTGCAAGTATTATTCGTCATTACCAAACATGTTTTTGAACTTTTTGCATAATGACAATAAATTTTTTTTTATTAAACTGCAATCTTGATTGATTTGGTGCATTTAGAAACCTGTTCATAACACTTTTGCCGTTCTAAAGTATTTGAAAAATACATTCGGCACCGGTAATGATAATGATGTTGATAATGATAATGATAATAATAATGATAATGATAATGATAATGATGATGATGATGATAATGATGATGATAATGATGATGATAATTATAATGATAATGATAATGATGATAATGATAATGATAATGATGATGATAATGATGATGATAATGATAATGATAATGATAATGATGATGATAATGATAATGATAATGATAATGATAAAATGATAATGATAATGATAATGATAATGATAATAATAATGATAATGATAATGATAATGATAATGATAATGATAATGTTAATGATAATGATAATGATAATGATAATGATAATGATAATGATAATGATAATGATAATGATAATGATAATGATAATGATAATGGTAATGATAATGGTAATGATAATGGTAACGATAATGATAATGATATGATACTGATAATGATAATGATGATGGTAATGATAGCTATTTAGAATTATGGTGTATGCGTTCTAAGGCTGTTGTTTGACTCTACTTTTTTTTCATTTACCGCAAACTTACCACATTTGTAACATAATGTTTGAAGTGTCGATTCGCTTCAATTAACTCCTTTGCTTCCCAAACAACAACTTATAATATTTGAAAGAATTTTATTAAATATATATTCCAACCACTATTCGATCATCGGCCATATCTGTTATACATGTACATTTTTAAATAAATTCTAAATTCATGCTGCTCCAATTTTCTCACAAATTTTATGCTAAAACTGTGAATAAATTTAACACTTGATTACTTGATGCGGGTCTATTCAGTACAATTAAGACTCAACTAATGCCAGTAGAGCGGCATATGCACACGAATACAAACATACACAAATTTAAAAGCCGTTAGCATTGTCTAAGTATTTATGAGCACACATGCAGCAAAAACAAAGAACTATTCGTTTAATAAAATTTGAATACAGTTCAACTGGTGGGCGGAAACGCGTTATTTTACTTAACGAACTAACGAAACAAACACATTTACACATTTACACATACATACACTGGTACATAGCATACGTAAAAATAATACTAACGAACACGCACATGTTGTACTCGTACAACAAATATCGGGTAGCTACTATATATTTTTTGTACGTTTTTATGCTACCCCTAGATTGTATGAATTTGTGCTACTTCCATGCATATGGTTGTGTGTGTGTGTGTGTATGCCTGTACGAGTATTCACACATCCACCACTCTCCTCTCACATCAACTCATCCGCTCATGTAACTAAAACCCAGTTCAACAAGCTAGCATTAAACGCCTAGAAGCGTGCACTGCCGCCGCCGTCGCTCGAAATCACTTATGATTTATGCTTCGTTATGGAAATTATTTGAAAAAATTTGACGTGTACTCGTATATGGCCTGCAAGTGTGTGTAGGAGTTTGCCCTCGATGCTAAAACGCGGCATAGCATAACTGCGAATTTTGCATGGACATGGATTTGTGAACGCAGATTACCAGTGTTAAATTGGCATAAATAGAATTGAATAAAATCAAGTGAATGGAAAATATACAGCATTTAGCGAACTACGACACTTATGTATAGTAAGTACTTGTGTGAGTTTTTATAAATGCTTCCAGTAGATTATTTCCCAGCTAAAAACTTTGGTTACGTGTAATGCATGAAATATCCGAATAATCTGAATCCACCGCTTGCCTATCTACTACTGGTAATTCAGTATCGAGGAGGCTATATATGTAGCTTACTCTCAATTGCTTGAGAGTTTGTTATTTACAGGAATCGAAAATAAATGTTATTTTACTTTTTTCGGCTAAAAAAAGTCATTGAGAAGAATTCGGTCCAAACTAGATTTTAATGCATCAATCTAATCCTTCTGCCATTTTAAAATAACAATTAATTCATAATTTTTTTAGTGAAAATTAAATAATTCAACTGCCAATTACGGCGACTACTTTTATTAATTCCTACTACTACAAACTTTTATTTCTAGCTCGCGCACTTAGGTGAGCGCCTGTTTTTTTTCACGGCCGGATAAGTCAAAGTATAATGGATTAAAATGAACCACAAAAATATTAGTTATAAAATTCTGCTATTCGCCTCTGAATACACCAAAGCTCAAATCTCAACGTGAGTGTCTTACTTATCCGAATTTTTTGTGCTAGTAAAAATAAGATTTAGGTATAATACGTAAAAATTAAAAGATGATAACAAATTTAGCTATTTGAGAAGGTGTCAATTATTAGATTTATATTTTAAGTCTAGACAATTCTACACCGCTATCGGATTTCAACTATTAAAGTCTCACCCGAATTTGAAATTGGTTTGCTGGGTTATGTAAACGAGGATTATTGCTGTTAAGTATTGTCTTTAGAGAGCTTTGTTTGCTTTATGTGCTGTTAGTTTTTTTTTATAAATTTAAGCTAGGTTTGTTTTTATTTTGAGTTTTTGGGGTCAACTTAAATTTTTTTTACTTTAATCCAATAATACGCTGGAGTTCATGGGTAACGACGATGTAATCCTACGGTAAATATCTTCTTTTTTATTTGTTTGTCGCAAATTAGGGGACTTGTAGTTTATGAAATACGTAAATATTAAAATGCCGTAGGTAAGGCTAAGTTTGAAATTATTACAGAAATTGGAGAATAAACATTTTTAATACTTTTATATGTGTAAATATGTATGGATCTATGTAATGATATTCTTCAATTTCAAGAGATATTAGACAATTATAGAATCCCCCGTAAAATAGTTTCCCAAAAGAATATATCATTTATTGATATTTTTTTTTTTAACAAATATTCGTTGTATTTAATTTATTTAAACTTTATGCTATTTCTACTTTGTTTTTTATTCTACTTGATTTTTTATTCTACTTTATTTTGTTATTTCGGTTTATTTCATTTAATTTAATTTTGTTTCTATCTTATTTTAATTTATTTTTCCTTGTTCATTTTGCTTCAATTTTCTTTAACTTTTTTTATATTTATTTAAATATTACTTTATTTTTTACTTTTAAATTTATTATTTTAAATTTATTATTTTTCCTATTTTATTATCCTTGTTTTTATTTTATTTTACTTAAGATAACATAGTTTTATTATTTAATTAATTTTAGTTTATTTTTTTTTGTTTTATAGTTTATATATTTGATTGTATTTTATTTCATTTGAATTAAATTTTATTTTACAATATATTTTAGTTTAATTAATTTTTTTTTGTTTTGTTTTGTTATTTTGTTTACATTACTTTATTTTAATGCATTTTTTTTTTTTTTGTATGTTATTACTTTTACATATTTTGTTTGATATATTTCCTTTTGTAATTGGTTTTGTATAATTTCATTTGAATTAATTTTCCTTCATTTAATTTAATTTTATATTTCATATGTTTAATTTTAGTTATATACTATTTTATTTTGCAATAATATTTTTTACAGATATTTTATTTCCAGACTATAATTATTTTTGAGCTCAAGGCCCGTATAATATACGATGAATATGTTATTTCATTTTGTGACTTTATTTTATTAAACATTATTTTTTATAAAATTTTATTTTATGACACTTCTTTTTATTTGCTTGGTGTTTTTAACTGCATTTTATTTAGTTGTGTATTGTTTTATTTGCTCTGTTTAATTTTATTTATTGTATTTTAATTTAATTATTTAATTTTTAAAATAATGTTTTATTTAGTTTTATATTATTTTATTTTATTTGTTGGTTTAATTTTTTCGTACTTTAGTTTTATAACCTCTAACGAGTTTTTCTCTTTAGCTTCCAAAATTAGTGATTAGTAAGACAAATTCTTAATATAACGCGCATAATTTTTTTAATGACTTAAAATTCACAACTTAATAAGGATGTAAACAATTATCGCAGTCTATACATATGTATATATATACGAAAAAATATTTATGATATATTGTCAGTAAATTTCTCATGCCACTTCTTTCGAACAAAATCAAATACAAACCAAAAAAGCATAAAATTAAAAGAAATCACTTGACAAAACTAAAAATTAAACATTTAGTGATTACGTTTTGAATCTCGTTTGTCCTTTTTGACTCAAACTAAACTACTAAAGTATAAACATTTATACAAACTTCAATCTCCTTCATATTTCCAAACCATAGTACGCACTTATAGAAATGCATCGTCCGACCGCAGGCCGCAGTGGACCACACTCATTGCCATGTTACAGACTTAATTAAGTTAAAGTTGACATTATTTAGCAATTATTGCTTTTTTTTGGGGTTAATTTGTTGTTGTCAGCTTGTTTGCTGCAAATATTTTCAACAACAAAGTACGAACACAATTAAAGAGATATTCAACAAGCGACAGGGGAGGATATTTGTCTCAGATATACTTTATGTACGGATGTATGTATGTCTGTTTATATTGTACAATACAATTATATTAGTACAAATGTATGTAAGAATGTGTGTACAAGTATATATGGATGTTTATTGAAGGGACAAAAATCTTAATCTCACATAAATTTTGATTTACGCACCACGCTACGTCAAGCTATGTCATTGATTTAAATTGACCAGCTGAAACATTTGGAATCAGCGTTGAAGCGGACGTGCTTAGGGTTCGGTATAATACTTTGCTTATTTGTTGACTTTATTTTGATATTAGTAAAATTTTTTTCATATACCCATGTAATAAGCTGATAAAGCTTATTATGTACCCTTTTTTGGAGAAAATATATTATTCATATATGTATATGTCGGTATTCTATAACTCAGCCTGTTCTCAAATCACTAAATTGGAGATTTTCAATTCGAGACATTTTTTGTGACTTGAGACAATTTCGGTATTCCGTAAGCAACAGTCTCACAAAATTTCACTAAATACTGTGATGAAAAACAATAGAGACAATCATATTTTTCTTAGATAATGTAACCATACTTTAATATTGTTTTGAACGAATTATAAAGTTTGGAATATTTTGTGATTTATCTTAAATACTAAAGTGTATTGTCATATTTTTAATTATTGTACCTTGAACTTTCTTTTATTTTGTGTCTTATTATGAAATTTTACTCAAAATATCCCTTCGTTTAGTGAAAATAAATACGAAATGAACCTTTAGAAAATATTTTCAGTTTTGATTTATGTCTGACATTCCAGTTAAAGTTCGAGCTTTGGATTATTTAGAGGTTTGAAGTAAAATTGTATGAGAAATATTTCCTTAGCACAATTTAACCCATCCTAACCCTGTTGTATGGGTATTTTTTTAACTCTTTCTCAAAAGAGGCAAAAAAGGGTTATGCGTTGAAGAGGTAGAAGGTTAAAGTTAAAATGTTCTCTATCATGAACGTATGCTATACATATCAAAATGTAGAGACCATGCGAATTCCTACGCCGAAACCCCTTCTACAAATAACCGTTGTCGGAAAGTCGTTATTTTGGAAAAAGCTTTAAATAGTTGTACAGCGTAATTTTTCAAAGTATTTAATAATCTAACAGCCTTCCAAATTCTGGAACATTTTAAATCTTTAACAGCTTTTGAAAGTAGTTTTTGGAGGGGTATCGTTATTTTAAACGACACTCTTAGGTGGGAGTTAATGGGTTAAAATTAAAATTTTACTATATACATATGTTTTCCAATTTTTTTTAAACAATTTTGGCCGAGACATGGAAAATTTAGTAGGCAATAAAAAAACTCGAGCTCCATTTTACGAAAAATGTAAAAACTTGATTTTCTGAGTAACAAAAATTTTGTAACCGTTACAGAATGGGATTGTAAGTCTAAGCAATAGCATAACAATTCTAAAATGTTAATGCGCCGCAAAATATGCATTGAATAGTGAGAGTTTGAAATATGTTTTTAAAATGCTTTTGGAAAAATACTGTGTTTAATTTTTTTTTTAATTCGGAATTGAAAAATTTTTAATAAACCAATTTCGTATTGCAATATAAAGTCTTCTGCCATGTTAAAAAAAAAACGTTAATGTGCATTGGAATTTATACTGCCCTATCGCCAACTTCATTGAAACGACTCTTTCCCATAAATTTACAAGCAAAAAAACCCCCAAAAATGGGGACAATTTTTATTTTTTCGCTTGTAAATGTGGGAATATTTGTTCACATGAAATTGGCGATAGGGCTGATAATCTTTTTCCACCCTACGCCTATTTACATTTCTGTGAATGATAAATCTAAAATCAAACATTTTTATATGCAACTTTCTAGAATTTTTTTTTCTTAGGAATTTACTTAAATTTTTATATCTAATTAAATTTAATAGGTACTTTATACTAAAATCTGCTCAAAACTAGTTATCGCTAAGATCGTCGAGTACTCGTTCCATCACAACTAGACACCATTTTAATTAGCCAATTAAGTTCAGCAAAGCATAGCGCATTCTTTAAGATAAAACTCAAATAATTTTACTTAATTTTATGGGCAAACACAAACACAATAACAAATATGTTTTTTTATACTTATATAAAATTTAAGTACTAATAACATTCGCGTGCCTTTGCTTAGATTGTCGCCAAATTGTGGCTGGACAGAAGCTCCACGCTTTAGTAGCGACTTAATTGCTAAACGGACAATTAGTGCAAACGGACTGCAGATAAGTGCGCCGCTTTTTAGAGTAAAAACTTGTGTCCCGGAGATATGAAAATAAAAAGATCTACTTAAAGAAAATAAGACCGATATATGTAAGTGCATATTTCCGTATTAAAGAAAAAATTTATCAAGTAAATATGTCGCTGGGTGACGGCGATGGCAAGAAAGCGTGCAACACCTGTCAGCTGTTCACTAGTTGCGCTTTTTCCCGGAAAGCATCCACTAATGACTATCCAGAATGCGCAGACTTGGAAATGACGACGGGTAAGTGGAAAAGGAAAAAATGGAGCAGCAAATAAAACAAAAACCACATTGAATTTAACGCTAAGGTATATTGAAATCAATTGGCGATAAATCAACTTTTTATTGAAACTTATCGGCAATTGATTTGTCACAATATTATTCAAAAGTGCAAGCTGTAGCTGGCGAGCAACTAGGGTAGTGGTTTTTTTTTATTTCCTTTCCCTACTTTGAAATTATTTTCAATTGGCGTGCACATTCGCGAATTGTTTCAACGACGATTATGTAAAGTAAATAAAGATTTGCTTAAAAAAAAAAAAAATATATATAAAATCGTTGCAACAATGAAAAGCTGTCGCTTGCAACAAACCATTTAAGTGCTTTCGTTGTACAGCGCGTAACATAACTATACGTCAGGGAGTTATTTGAAAATTTTTAATTTTTTTTCGTTTTTTTATTAAATTTTAATTATTTTTTTCAATACAAATATCGTAAAAGTTTCGATATATTTTATAAACTATTTCAATAAATATAAAGCAAAATAAATAATTAAATAAATAAATAGTTCAAGTTTCAAACTTTCTGCAAATTAACAAAAAAATCATAAAATTTTCACAAAAAATTAATTATTAAAAGCAGTTTCTAGTTTAATTCCCTTTTGGTATAAAAAAAGTGCAAGTTTGAAGGTTTTCAAACAAATTCCGTAGTTTATGATAATATTTTTGTGGTTTGTTTTTTGCTACGGTGTTGTGCATTTTCTCCAAAAAAATATTAAAAATCAACGCAAGTTTTGAGTCACTTCCACTTGAAATTTACTGACCCAAACTATTCAGATTAAAAAGTTGGAATTTGTTATGAAAATTTGTCGAGTTCACTGTATATACTAAAAGTTACTAAGAAGCAAATAAAATGTCAAAACTTGAAATTCTGAAAAAAGTGAAAAATTGGGATGAAAATTATTATTTTTTTTTAAATGTCATAAAGTCCCAAACTGGAACTTATTTTATGGTTTTTGATGAAGAATGAACTATATTAAAAAAGAAGTTAATTAAAATTTAATGAGAAATAATTAACTTGTCAAAAGTGGCCAATTATATAATTATGCTACGCACTATACAAATAGCTACAGCCGAAATATTTCAAATGAAATACTTTCATTGTTATTTATCTTAAATGTAACATTTAGCAAAAAAGAAAAACTTTGAGATTCTGATAGTCGAAAATGCATCAGTAAAATGTCATGATGTTCATTAGTGTGACTCAAGAAAAAAGTTACCGGTTTTCTAAGAGGACTACAATATCTGTGATGTTTTAAGATTTCCGCCATACTATTCCCGTTAAATATTAAGAATTAAGTGAGCTGCAGGTTATTGAAAAGATCATCAAAAATGAAGTTTTTGAGGGCAACAAAAAAGTTTTCAAAAATGTTTTTGAAAAATCGTCTCAGTTTATAAAGCAGTTTAAGCTTAAAAGGTTTGCATATGTAAATAAAGATATATGTAGAAAAAATAAATTTCCAATAAGTTTAAAGTAATATTCCAAAAAAGGACAAAAACAACATAAATAATATCACTATTATGATTCCGTTTAACTTTTTCTTACATATTTTTATGCAGGCCTTTTAAACTAAAAAAAACGTCTATCATCTGAGTACATTTTTTTGGAAAATATTTTAAAAATTAATTTTGGTTTAGAAAAAACTCATTTTTGAAGGTTCTTGATACGTTTTCAAAATATTTTGGTGGAAGTAATAAAACATAATATTATTATTGTTCCAATGGAAACAGCATCAAAAATCAAAGGGTCGCCTCAAAGAGCGTTGTAACCGACAACTTTTTTATACCTCGTTTTTTCGCCATCATGCCAGTGTCAAATATTTCCTTAAACGGGAATTAGCCAAAAAAAAAATCTGAGGTATAAAAACAATGTATTTTATAGGAATATTTGAGGCGACGATTCAATTGTACGAGTATTATTATGATTTTTTTAAATATTTATAAGCAAACTTTTTTTAAGCTTAAAATTTTCTACAATCTAAGTTAATTTTTTTGAAAAAATGCTTTCAATATTCTTATTTTTATTTACAAAAACAACTGCATTTTTGGAGTAAATCAAGTAAATCTTAATACGTTTTCTAAATTTTATTATCGTGGTCCCGTTCAAATTTATTTTCAATATTTTTATGCAGACATTTTAAACTTAAAATTTCCTATAATCTGAGTACATATTTTTTTTGAAAAAATATTTTTAATATTTTTTTATTTATTTATAAAAAAAAGCGCACGTAAGTCTTAATATGTTTTGTAAACATTTAGGTGGAAGTCATAAAATATACAATAATAATTTTTATAATTCTGGAAGAAAACAGCCGCAATATTTTTGAATGGAGAGAGATGCGCCTTAATTTACATATATCCATTCATAGATATGTAGATATACATATGTATATGGGGCATTCCGCGCCAGATCGTCCGATCCAAAAGTGGCACATCTTCGATTTTGATGAAATTTTAAAGGCTTAAAAAAGTACTCGAGAAATGACGAATTCCAAAATTTCAACTATTTTTAAGCATTTTTATGGATTTTACAGTATAAACAAAAAAAAATCACCTTTTTACTACATGTCAATTATCTTATCGAAGATGTGGAATAAAATTTTGAAAAAATTTACACATTTCATTAATGAAATTCTTGTTTTGGGGAAATTTTTAGAAATTTTTTTTTTTCGAAAAAATTTTTCAAAAAAAATTTTTTTTTCAAAAAAGTCAATTTATTTCAAAAGGCCCGGTCTTCGATTTTTAAAAAAAAAAAATATGTTATAGCCGAAGTCATCCCGGAAATAACGCATATTCTACTTTGAAGGAGTCACAAAAAATGTGAAAGTTATGAATTTTTTAGTGAATTAATCCACGTTACAGCGGGTACGCGCGCGAGGCTATACTTGTACGCTGCCAGCGCTTTTTACGATTGCGCGTTTGGTTTTTGACCATAATTTGTAAAGTTTGGATTTTTCACTTCAATACTTAGTGTAGGATTCATATTACTCATTTCAAAACAAACTAATTATTAATCAATAACACTGTCATCATAATAAATAATAGTGTTCAAGGTCACTCGGAGCCAATAAAAAGATGTTCTTTTCGTTTCGATTATTGAAACATATTTTTTTTTTCGACCTTTCGAATATTATTGATTATCACGAATAAACCAAGGTTAATTATTCAATGAATTGTTGTGTATTACCTGTGTTCATTAATTTTGTATTATACATTATGAAAATGTTATTACAATTATACGTATTTTTAAGTTAACGGCCGCTTACCGTTTTCAGAATAACATTTAATTTATAAATATTATTTCGTTGTGATCGACAATTGATTTTGAATTGCTTCTGCTACTAAAACATCATTTCCATTCTTGAGGAAGTTTATTAAAATAAAAAATTCAATTAATTGTTTTTGAACAAGTTTTATAATTTTTAGTTTTAAACAAAATTACAACTACATTTTTTCAAACAAAGAAAATTACATTTTAACTTCTAAGGATTTCAAACTCGTTGCCGTTGTCTTGAACGCAATTGTATTTTCAGACGTCGGGGATACGTGGTGAAACGAGAGTGTTCCTTTTACAGTTTTGCACTTTTCATGCCTTAGTTTTAAATACTCTGAAGCAACTTCGTAGTCTTCCTTAGAACAAAAAAAAACGTTGTACTTTTTTAAATGAATGACAGACCATTCGTAAAGCTGCTGAGCGGTCAAAATTTCGTTTCTTGTCCCTTTTTGTAGGGAGTATCGTCTTGCAATTCGTTTCAATGTACCGCCGACTCCATCACATGCTCCTTTTCCATGTGCAGTCGCAAAATAATTCCATTCAGCTCGTACACCGAAATCATCGTAATGATGTCTCAAATTGGAGAAGTTTTTTTTATTTTTGTATTGCTGAGGTGCACCGTCCGAAAAATATATAATTTTTTCTACAATCGTGAATTTGTCTTTCAAAAACTGAATCATCTTTTCTTGAAACATAAACACAGCAACTGTATCATGTTCAAGACAATCAGATATTCCTACGTAGCATAATGTTCAATATTATTGCTGTTAATGTCTCGATAATATATGACGAACGGGTGAACTGTCGCTTGGTTGTTATTCCAATGGAATCCTTGAACGGCTTCCTGGACAACAAACGCATAATTTTCTGAAAAATCGAGAGTCACCAAAAATTCGCCAATTTTCAAATTCTCTTTAACATTCGTCCGATAATCTTCTCAAGTCCTTGCTTGTGTCTATAGAAATACATAATATATCGATAGGACTAGACTTGTACTTAATCATAAAGACCGGTATTATACGTGGAACTTACGGCCAGTGCAGCTTCCGAATGGATTCCAGCATGGTTTTTTCTTTGGCGGGCTCATTACGCTATACTCACAAAGAACGAAATATCACATAATCAAAAACTGTAAACGACTTCTTTCACAGTACGGCTTTAGATACACTGACGTACTTCGTTACCTTCATATGCCGTTTATATACTCATTAATACACTATGATTCATTATGATGACAATGTTATTGATTGTTATAATTAGTTTGTTTTGAAATGAGTAATATGAATCCTACACTAAGTATTGAAGTGAAAAATCCAAACTTTACAAATTATGGTCAAAAACCAAACGCGCAATCGTAAAAAGCGCTGGCAGCGTACAAGTATAGCCTCGCGCGCGTACCCGCTGTAACGTGGATTAATTCACTAAAAAATTCATAACTTTCACATTTTTTGTGACTCCTTCAAAGTAGAATATGCGTTATTTCCGGGATGACTTCGGCTATAACATATTTTTTTTTTTAAAAAATCGAAGACCGGGCCTTTTGAAATAAATTGACTTTTTTGAAAAAAAAATTTTTTTTGAAAAATTTTTTCGAAAAAAAAAATTTCTAAAAATTTCCCCAAAACAAGAATTTCATTAATGAAATGTGTAAATTTTTTCAAAATTTTATTCCACATCTTCGATAAGATAATTGACATGTAGTAAAAAGGTGATTTTTTTTTGTTTATACTGTAAAATCCATAAAAATGCATAAAAATAGTTGAAATTTTGGAATTCGTCATTTCTCGAGTACTTTTTTAAGCCTTTAAAATTTCATCAAAATCGAAGATGTGCCACTTTTTGATCGGACGATCTGGCGCGGAATGCCCCATATGTACGATTTGCGAAATCTTTGTGCAGCCAACAGATTGTTTGTTTATCAAATCATCAGTTATATTTAAACGAATGTCTTTTGGCAATCACATGCATACAAATATATAAAATTATATACGAATGTTTACATATGCAAATACATACATACATACATACATAAATGCATATATATATATATATATATATATTGTGTATATATAAATTAAATAAAATTAAACCATATAGCGACTGGCAAGCAGTTAAGGGTCGCTTGGATCACGCCTTGTCTGTTGTGCCCTTCATTCTTGGCGCGCACGAGATCTCGAATGGGAACGTAACACTTAACAGATGTGCGCCTTGAAGCCCGAGACACCGGCTGTTGCAATTTATTTTTAAAAAAGATTAAAAGCGTATTTTGCAGAAATATCCTCGCACCGCTGCATCTCTCATTCTCGCCCATTCGTTATTCGTTCTTTTTTTGTTTTTTTTTTGCAGCATTGTCGATCAACCGAGTTAATGCGTGCGTTCTTATATCATTCCATATACTATGCAGATTTGTATATTATATACATTCTATATATAAATGCACAATAGTGGCATTCGTAATGTGGGATTTGCCTTATCCCAAATATGACATTTTTGTAATTGGTGCAGTGGTGCAAATGAATTGCATCTGCTTGTGTTCGATAAGCTTCGAAGCTGTGCCAGCGATTCGGATTACATGTGGAATTTGAGTGCCAGAGTTTTAATTAGCATTAACAAGTTTTCTCGAAGGAAAATTATGGAAAATTCATTATTTAAATCTGATCTGCATTTATATATAACTAAATTAAATAAACTCATCACGTATTCTGAAACGATGAACGGTCAACGTAAATAATTTTAAAATTGTTACAAATTAGAGCTCTTTCTTAAAATCGACTATCCGACTATCCGACAATTCAACTAGTCAAATAGCAACTTTTTTTTTGATATTTGATAATCGAATAGCAAGTATTCGACTAACCGTTCACTTTCGACTAACCGCTCACCATAGAGTAGCTTGAATATAGACTAACCGAAATTATTCGAATAGTGATAGCTGCTCACAATAAATTCATAAAAACTCCATTATAGTGTAAAACGAACTTTATCAATGGGCATTCTCATTCGCACATACAGAAAAAACAATAATTTATTGAAAGAAAACAATTAGTTGAAAAATCGAAAATGATCGGTAAGTCAAATAGTTATTTTTGGCAGGTAAGTCGAAAAAGTCGAACGAAAACGGTCCGTCGATTATGTTAGGTCGACTAGTTTTTAAAACAGATTTTTCTAATCGAGGATTATCAACCAAAATTTGCTGTTCAAAATAATATGGCAATACTATAAATTTAGTTAAACTTAAAGTTTCTTCACGTGTGGCAACCCTCTCCAAATATTTTTCTCGAGCAAAGCTTCCTTAGCCCGTTTTTATTTAAAGCTAGTATACATATGTATGTATGTAGTAGAAATTCAGTTGCCGTACCAATTATATTGAATTAACGTCTTTTGAAAAGTGACAATCTTTTTCACAATTTTTTTCATATAAACGCTTTCGTTTCACTCCATTAATTCCGGTAACTTTCAATAAACTAAGAAATTGAATTAAATTAATATTTTAAGACAGGTGGCAACCTCGTTTGACTTAATAATTACATTAATTTACTTTTTTAAGCAAGTGGCAACCCTCACCAAAAGTTTTTTCAAAATAAAGCTTTCTTACACCTCCTTTGTTTGGGATGCATACTTCAATATTTGATTGGATTTAACTGATCATAATTTTAATTAATTTTCAAAACAGGTGGCAACCCACTCCCTACATATTTTTAAAATTAATCTTTCTTAAGCGTTTAAGTTTGACACTAATGGTTTAAAATTACATTAAATTTATTGATATTGATTAAAAAATATTGAAAATAATGTTTAATTCATTTCATTTAATTTAATGTTTTAGACGTTTTAAACAGCTGGCAGCTCCCTTTAAAAAATTACTTCTATGGTAGCCCATATAACGGACAAATTGTATTAGTGTCTCTTGATTTTTGCTTCTTTTTCTTCGACGGCTGAGCGCTAATTTCATTTGAACAATACCATAAACTACGCACATTTAGTTCACCACCGCCACAGACCGCCTGCACTTCCATCCATTAACCTTCCCGAAATTCGCGGTCATCAAATCGTCAACGTTTTCAAACCCCATAAACTTTGAATGAAGAAATTAATCAAATGTGGAATTAGAAAAGTTACACATACAAAAATAACGCCAAAAATCTAAGCCACTGCTATTCCTCTTAAACCACGCGTGCCTTCTCCGAATTTTACTTAAAAGTGGTATGTATGTATGTGTGTGTGTGTGTGTTTGCGCAAAACTTTTCGAAAGCCATTACTCAAATGATTTTTAAAAGTTTTTCAACTTAATTAGTTTGTCAAGCAGCTATATACATACTTACTCGTAATATGTATGTATGTACATATATTCCTTTCGATAGAAGTATGTACGTACGTACTCTGAAACCACTTTCGTACCCAAGAATCGTTCGCAGTATTTTTTATATAGTACTAAATTTTCAAACAAACATATTTTCGCGAACAAAAAAATTAAACCCCAAAGCCGCAGCAACCAAACTAAATGCCGCGCAAACAGACCGAATAAAAAGTAAAATCTGCAATAACAATAACAACAATTTGCGTTATTCAGTCTCCATGTGTAGTAAAAGAAGAATAATTGGTGGCCGATTCAAGTGCGATGGCGGGTCGAGTGATGAGACGCTGGTGATGTTGCTACAGCTGTTATGTGGCTACAGTTGCTGTTGTTTGTTGTTCGCTGTATTTAACGCAGTATAAGTGATGGCTGAAGTGAAGCTGCTGGTGTCTGGCGCTTCAAGCGAATGCGCTATTGCAGAGTTGCCGCTGAATTATTGTTTTAAAAAAAATACTAACAGATTTTCATGAAAATTCCAGTCTCTTTAGTAACCCGAGTTTTGGACGGTGTATTTCTCAGCATCGCTCGAACACAAGACTAATCATTTGTATCTATAGACATTTGCACATTAGGGTTACCCAAGAAATAAAAGCAGCGATTTTTCCAACGGAATTGGAACTTTTTTTATGTTTCAAGACTTTCACCAAAATATTTTTGGGAGAATATTAAGATTTATGTGAGTTGAACAGATTTTGAAATACCTCCAAGAATAGAGCTTTTTAAACTATTTTTCAAAAAAAACCACCTGAGACGATAAAAAAGATCAAGCTTAAAACGTGTGCAAAACAATTTTTTAAAAAATTCAACAGATTTATAATATTCAGGCGAAAAAAATTAAGATCAGGAAAAAAGAGTTGCTAGGCAATAAAAGGGGTGAAAAATACTTCTCCAACAATGGCGCATCCAGAAAAATAATCTATTAAAAAAAAAAAAAATCACCAAAATAAACCAATACACCCCCCGTTGGCGCACTACTCTCTAATGATACGTTATACGCCTACATTGGTCAAAGTTTTGGCTGGGTAAAATTAAAATTTTTTTATAGTTCACACAAAATCTATGTAAATTAGAGTTTCAAACTATTTACAAAATTTATTAAAATTCTACAATTGATGACAAATTTAAATTTTTTATCCGAATTTCAAGACAATTTTGAGCAGCTTCCCCTACTCTAAAAATATGCATCTTCGAGGTGGCTAACAATACTTGTTAATGTCTGGAAATATTTTTTTTTTTTGTAAAAGCTTGTGCAAATATTTTCCATATAACGCACGGCCACCAAAGAAAAAGTGCAAAAACAAAATCGTTTTTCCATTTATCATTTTTTAGTTTTTTTTGGTATTTTTATTAATTCCATTCAATTTTTAACAGACCGACCAATAACTGCATGTTTTAGGTACTTGTCACGTAATTGGTCAAAAGGACCCACTATGAGATACAATAATGGGTTAAAATGATTTTAGAAAAAAAATGATCCTAAAATTTTATTTCAGGTATCTAATTTTTCCACACAACCTCGGCCACGAATACGAAAACCTAATTTGACCACCGGTTTGTCTCGAAACCAAACTTGACAAGGGATGACGGTAAATCGTTTCAATATACATCAACTCACCCTCAAAACAAAGGTGTCGCATAGTGTTAACTCTAATTTTGTGCTTAATTTTAGAATTTTAGCTTTTCGGTAATTTATTTTGAAGCAGTATAATGAAAATATTTTAATTGGTCTGGTAAGAGAAAAACGGCAACCCTGGTATTATGTTTTCGTTGTATTGTTGCTGCTGCTGCTGTTGACGTTAAAAATTGTTTTGCTCTTGCTAAAAAAAAAACAAAAACAAAACGTATACAAATTTTTTGCAGCTACTGTGCGCACGTATTGTGGGTGTGCAGCATTCGAATTTTTATGCACAAAAACTTCTCATGTGGTTATCTGTACTTCTTTGGCAGTCTTGTGATCGTCTAGAAGCGGCGAATTCAAAACTGCAAAACAGAAAAAAAACAAAACAACACTCACACTCAAATATTTATGTACGCTATTAAAGAAGGGAATTCAGTCGTATTTTTATTTATACGCTCATAATGAGCGGCAATACTTATTTTGCATAACGCAGGGAGGAGACCAACCAACTTAACAAACTAAGAATTTCTGCCTGCTACTGCGAGTGTCGCGTCGAGGTAGTCGACATTTGTGATTACTCCCTACATTCCCTACTACTAGCCATCGTTTTTTGTTGCCGCTGTCGCCGCCGTTGTCATTGGTGGGTGTCAAGAAGTTCACAGCGTCAACAGCAAATTGCTCTTTCGCCCAGCAGCGATAAAAATCTTGGGCGCACAAGGTTCGCGGTACGTCTACGCGGTGTTGCAAGTTGCGACTGCATTTGTGAACACGCTGCGTTACGCGAAGTGTGTTTTGGAGTGAGAACAGCCAGTAGAAAGAAAGTCGGACGCGCGCCCAAAGTTTTTGAGACAATTTATTTTTCGACTTTACACCGTTCCGTGCAACGGAAGTGCGCGGGGGACGGAAAATTCAACTGGCGCGCAGAGTAGGTGGCGGCGGTGATTTTATTATTCAATTTAATAGACGGCAAACAAAAAAAAAATGGACTACCCGAGCTAAAAACAAGCAAAACCCAACCAAAGCACAAAAAACATCAAATAAAACAAACAGAAGCCACAATTTGATCATAAAAAAAATTTACTAATTCATACATGCCCGTAAGTTTGATATTGTTGCGCGTTGTGGAAATAAAAAGTCTATTGCGTTTATTTAATTTAATTTAAATGCCGAAAACGTGACTGAATTTATAGTTTCGGTGGCGCGCTTTTATTATTTATTCAACACAAAAAGACAATTGTGATTATAATGTTTGTTTAATATGGATGGATGGAGGAGTTGAGTTCAATAGAAAGAATAAAAAAAATTTGTTGTTGAAAGGGGTCAGTTCATTATTTATTATTCACACAATTGTGTTCAAAACAACTTAAATTCGACCAAAAATTATGTTTTAATGATGCTTTTGGTCTTAACTTTGAATTTGTGAATAATTAAATATTTTGCTGGCGATGGCCGATCAAAATGTGTTCTGTGTATTGGAGCGAGTGAAAAGGCGCAAAGGTAAATTTATTAGATTTATATTGAAAATGCATTAAAACATGTAACATGTCTAAATTATAGCATATTTTTAAAGCGTGTTCACTGCTATAATTTTTAAAAATTGACAAATCAGGATAAAAGTATTAAACACAATTTAAACGAGTAAAATAGAGCCTCAGTTCGGGAAAACTAAACTTTGAATATCCTACGCGGATTTTAATTTTAAATGAACAGTACTTATCGTATGCAATAAAACCAGTTAATATAATCATTTTCAAAACTTAAACGACTTTTATTTATTTAAATATAAACAAAAGTAATTTGCCTACTATTTAATTTTTATGTATTTCTCACCCTAATTAAATTCTTCGTGTCGAAATTTCATCGAATTTGCTGCATGATTTATAGTTATATAATATTCAGATTTGAAATTATGCTTGCAGACTTAAAATGCAATGTATGTACAAGTAATGTTTGATAAAACAGTTCCAGAAATAACCGATTTCCCCTAAAAAAAATTAATTTCGTATATATTTGTTTAACCACATTTTCCAAAACAAAATTTACCCACGTTTTCCATTCTCCAAACAAATCCTTTACATCAAATCTGTGCAAGTTATCTTTTATAGTTACCGAAATGACACATATTTTTAATTTCGCAAAATACCGTAATATTAACCGATTTCTCAGATCTTCAATTCCAACCTACCTTGGGTCAAGGCCAATAAGTGTATCAAGTTTAGCTGATATATTTAAATACTAACATCAGTTTGGCGATGTACGGGCGAACGGACAGACAGGCAGTTTAGTTTGAACATTTTTATATATGTACATATATATCTATCTCGGTTGTTTTAGTCACTACTGTACTTGTTCATTGTAATAGATTTTAATATAGAGCACTTTCATTGGTTGTGCGCGCCTTTCTCTTGATATTTCAGTGTCGTTGTCAAGTCACGACAAAATACATGTAGGGGTTGCGCCTTGGACAAAACTATAGAAAATTATTAATTTTGCTTATTTGAGCCAAACATGTTATTTCTACTTACATACCTAGAATATTTCACGATAAATATATGTGTAGCACATTGTAACGCATTAACGCCATGAAAAATTATTCTATAATCCATGAAAGGAAGCACATTAGATATCATGGTCGCATTGCGTATCCCCTAGCAATAATAATAATAATGATATCTTAGAACTGTTCACAAGTAGTCCTCTCAGACAAAATCTGTATGCGATTAGCCAAGACTTCATATAGTGTAAAATATCAGTTTCCCTCAGAAGTAGCATAGAAACTCTGTTAATTTATAATGTTATCCATGGTGGACTGAATACAGAAAGGGACGCCGTCAGTAGTACCGCTACTTTGGTTTTGTGGGTTTTGACAATTCTCAACTGCTAGCAGATCAAGCTTTTTTCACAACTAAATTACTGAATATAGAATCTGTCACTACGGCAAGGAAAATGGAATCTTGTATTCTGTCATTCCTGAATATTATCGTTGATGAAGTAGCTCTCCTATTTTGTGTACTTTTGGTTAGCTTTTTGCTGTTTTATTTCCTGACTTATTCTGCAATTTAGATTTTGAGAAAATAACGCGAGTGAACTTTTCCGGAGAATTAATTTCTAGAACATTTTTTTGGGACTGCTTAAGAGAATGTCCCATTTGTGGATGCGTTAATGGATTATTGCCGGTATTCAATAACGCAGTCTCATCTCAAGTCAATAAATTTGAGACTTTCAATTCGAGTCTTTTTTTGTGGCTTGAGACGTTTTCGATATTCAGTGAGCAACAGTTTCAAAAAATTTCACCAAACACTGTGGTGAAAAGCAATAGAGACAATCAGCTGATCGTATATTTAGCTAGACACGCACAATCCACCTCAAGGAAAATGTATTAAACTATAGCACACAATATGCTTTTTCATTTCTTTGTCAATAACATTATTGCTCTTTAAAAATTTAAACAATTGGGTGATTCGCTAGGTGTCATAATATACCATAAGTCATAAAGTCATAAAATTTAACAAATACAAAATTGCTTAGTTATAATTATTTGGTTCAATGAAATCTAAATACATAGCTTTTGAAATCTAAAATTTTTTGACTATGATTTATGACACATTATGACACCTTGTGAATCACCTAAATATGGTTATGGTACAATTAACTTTGAAACTAAGCATTCAAAACTCTTATTAAACCTAACAGAATACTGGCATAAGTCATTCTAACAAATATTTATCGTAAAATTTTACTCTCTAAGGTTAAACTAGGCATTCCACTACGTTTATTTCTTCTTTTTAGAAAAACCCTCAGGTAAATAAATTAAATTTTAATTTGGCCGCCAATGTTAAATTCAGAATGCAAACAGCTTTGAAGAATTGATATGTCTGTGAAAGTGGGTTATTGTAAGAATGGGAGTACGATTGAACATTTCGAAGAGCTGAACGACGATCGACTAGCGAGAACAGACTCTTATTTTACAATTTTAATTTTAAATTATCAATTCAACAACTATTATCTCTATTATTATGTCTCTAATTTTGTAGAACAAGGGAAGAAAGTTTGTTTTTGGTTTTTCCAAATAATTCTTATGCTGGTTCAAAATATTGTTACGTTGAAAGTTTTTCAACCCCTGGGCTGTCAAAATTCAAACGATTCCAAATTTCTCTGCAACAAAATTTCGCTGCTTGCCGTCCAATTTGTAGATTTTTTGAGAACCGAGATGATGAAATATTGCAAATTGGCGATTATGTTTTATTGGGAAACTAAAGCTAAATTTCAACTACATGAATTTTAAACATTTTACGAAGAGGAATTAGATACTTATGTAGAGCGACATTCGGGTTCGTAGGTATGTCATTACTTTGAAAATAAAATACAAGCAACCCTAAAGATCGCAATTTTCGTTTCCATAAGTTGGCACTTAAATGGCTTAAAAGTATTTAATAAATAGTCAACTTTTTCATCTTAAATCTCTTTGTATTTCATTTGAATTGAAATATAGCCAAGATGGCATTTCACTTTTCTCCCTTGCGACACAACAAATGCCAATGTTTTACTTATTTATCCGTTATTTATTTAATACAAGATTGATAAATGCACATAAATAAATACATTTCGAAATTGTCCACAAATTCTCCAAACTAATCCTTTCATTCCCCTACTTAACATGAAAATCAGCGAAATAACATTTTTTATGGTACCAATACATAAAACTAAGCGCATAAAAATAGCAAAAGCCAAATAATGCATTCACATACAATATATAAGTTCGTATGTACATATGTGTTTCTTGTATGTTTTTACATGTTTGCTTTTATTTATGAGTATATTTTATATATGTACTTTTGTATGTATGTACATATGTATGGGTGTTTGTAGGTGTGCTTGCTATAAGTAACAGACAACAGGCGAAAAATTCTTTTGGGGACAACCCCATTATAATCCACAGCAGCGCAGACACGTCTCAAAAAATTATGACGCCACAACGACATGCCGTGACAGAACAGTGGATATGTAGATAGATATGTAAATATCTAGATGTGTACAAAACAAACAACGCGCGGAAAGAAAAAGTAAAATGAGGCACTTTGCAGAGTCTATAGAAGATGCAAAGAAATAGCAAAATAAAAATAATGAACCGAAATTAAAACAACAGTGACGTTATGAGAAACAGTTGCGAATGTATTGGACGTACTTACATGTGTGTAACAATAACAAGAACAAAAACAATAGATCGCAGCAGTAGCATGTTTGGGGCGCCAACAATGCACCGGCTGGCACTTTGTTAGTTGCCATAGATGCAAGATTCCACGGATTGCTTAAAAAAAGAAGTTTTAAAACAACTTATAGGAGTTTAATATTTATATTATAACTGAATCTATTTTTAGTCAAATATAATGCTAGAAGGAAAATAAAAGACACAAACCGCAAGAGCTAAGTATGTTTAAAATATATCAGAAGCAGAGCTATAAGAAGTTGTTGTATATTGGAACGATTTTCCGTTTACCCCTTGTCAAGTTTGATTTGGCAACAAACCGGTTTCGGTGTTGTGAAATCTCTAGTGTCATTAAATTAAAAATTATTGAAAAAGCTCGAAAATACCCTAATTTTTGCATTTAAACGTAACTTAAAAGATACTATTCCTAATTTCCACTAAAGATATCACTGCATATAGAGAAGCAGAATTTTTGTTGCTATTCTGGAGTTCTCATAGTAACTGCAAAAGTACCTCGAAAACTGGGGTTTTGCATATATCTCGAAAACGCTTCTTTGCAAAAGTAAATGAAACTTATTTTCTTGCTCAGCGGCTTAAGGTTAGTCTGTATATTTGTAAACTAGTGTAATAAATACGAGTGGGGAAATCTCTTTTAGGTCATCCGTAACCGTTATTTTTGAGACTGATATTATAAAAGTCTTTTAAAAGTTTTCAAAATAATTTTGAATGAGAAAATTTTAGTTCATAAAATACGTTACTACTTCGATAAAAAAATTTGGGGCTTAATTCGGGACCAATTCGGGACTATTTCGGAAAAATTTCCGAGTCATTTTGAAACAAGTCCCGATGTAGTCCCAAAACTTCGCTTGAAATGGTCCGGAAATTGTTCCGAATTCCAGGACTAAAAATTTTTTTTCTCATTCAGTTATTAAACAAATACTTTTCTAATGAAAGTCTCAAGATGAATGGTTTTGAAGTTTAATGGCATCCCTAAAAATAAAGAGCATCTCATTACGCTAATCGCCTCTTCTGCCACGTGGTATGGCCGCACGTTTGACCGATTCTTTCAAAATTGAATCCAATCCAAATTCCGAACCCATATAAGTTAGGCGATATGTTGTAGGACACCAAATGGGTTTCCAGCCTTACGCTTTCATCGGGGAATTTTATACCATCGAACTTTTTCTCAATACCACTACAGAGCTACACTACATGTGAAAAAAATAGGCACATGACATTTTGACCAGTTTCGGTTATTGTTCGTTTGTTTATTGTATGTTTCTTAGTTTTTTATGAACCACATTTTTTACAACAACAACTACTTCTTGTTCAGAGTTTTTAAAAAATCCCAGTATACAATTCTAGTCTAATGAAATATAAATTTCATGTCGCTATAATTAAAATTGTTAAAATTAAATTAAATTGATTAATTTGTTTACATAGCAGTAGGTTTGACATTAATTCAGAGGTAACAAAAAAACAAATATTTAACCTAGTAATTATTGAGGCTAAACCGGATTTTCATAAGAAGTTTCGTCAATTTAGCATTTAGAAGAATATCCATTGCTTGGACAGCAGTAGGTTTAACATTAAACAAATGTCAAAAATAAATAAATATAACCCAGTACTTATTGAGGGTTAAATTGTTAAGTTTGTAACATTCTGCCATAAATAAAGAAATATTAAGGTTTTGTAATTTTTTTTTTGAAATAAACAAAAAAATAGAAACGAAACACTTTTTTCCGACGGAATGAGGAAATCATTGAATATGATGGTTCCAATCCTTTTAACAAAGCTATAGTAGAGCGTAGGGACCACTTCCACGTTCTGAGACACAAAGTATTCCAAGTATTTGAACATTTTACAAGAATTACCAAGATCAAAGAAAATGTAAAAAGTCATGGTTACTGGATTTTATTTGCTGAAAGGAAATGTCATGGCTATGAAATTCAAATTTATCTCTGGGTTACTTAACTCTGTAATTATAAATTTAATTCTGGATACTCAGCCTTCGAATCTTTCGGAAAATTCTGACTGAAAACCCACTTTGAAAAATTGCTGTTTTCTCATTTAATCCCTAAGTAAAAACCTGGTCTCGAGCTCAATAAATTACACTGGTTAAAAATGGTTGTTCTCGGAAAAATTTTGTGTAAAAATTTGTTTAAATATTTTTTTTTAATGTTTCTACACTTTCTAAATAGTTTGGAAATTCGATTTATATAGTACTTATAATGCTATATTTTTATATAAAAATAACAAACCTAAAGCAAACAAAAGTAGAATAGCCAAACCCAGTCAAAATGTCGTGTTATATTTTTTTTACATGGCTGTATTTCTTCATAAATATCTACAGTTTTATTGTGCTTACAGTGCTTACAGAGCTTACAGTGCTTATTGCCTGTAGTTCTAAATAGTTTTAAACCGTTATAAGCTGATTGCGTATGCATCTTCTCTTTTAATTTCTACTATCGCAATTTCCTAGCACACGAATTCTATGAGAACTCGGTCAACAGGAAGTCGAGATCTACTGTTGTTGTCGTCGTTGCAATAAATTTTCTACCGCAACGAACCGAAACCAAAATATTGCAGGTTTTGACAACTCATTGACAACTGCAAACACACAACCTACGTTTACGCGCGCCATCGCACTCTATGTTGTCGAAAAGACTTTAATGCAATCATCACACAAAAAGATTCCTCGCTGTCTCCCAGCTAACTGCACGCTTCTTATCTGCATAGCCAAACACAGCCGCGGCTTATTGCTTTTATGCATTTGCCTAAATAGTCAAGTATTTAGTGTTGGCAGCTATCAAGATATTCATGACGTATTTGCTGTCATTCTGCTGTCACTCAGCTAACAAACAAATGACACATGAAAACACAAAACGGCACACAGAAAAATAGAAGAAGTCCAAATGTTCTTGCATCAAAAGTCAACCTATAAATCGCCAATAATAAATCCTAAGTAAACACACTCACACACACACACAAATTATCACTTTCCACTTCGGTGCGTTGCAGTGTGTGAGTGTGTGTGTGTGTGTTTGTGGCTTATCAGCATGCCACTCTTCGCCTTTCGATATTATTCACTTGCTCAACCGCATACTTTAAGAACTTTAAATTATATTTATTTACTCTTTGGTCACCCACATATTTTACCTTGCGATATATATATACCGTAGATATATGCAATGCATAATTTTCAGTTTTCCATGCACACAATTAACCTCTCCTTTAAAATTTTCATTTCATTTTACAGATAACTGCGGCACAGTAAGCAACTCATTATCGAACAGCTCGGGTCCCTATAATATGGACGATATACTAATTATCACAGCAAAGCATAGTGAGCGCGCCATATTGCGTGCCAACTTCTTGAAAAATCATTTCGATAAGATCACAAAACAGCGCGGTCGAAAGCCATTCAAGTGAGTTAAATATAAAACAAAAGAGCTTTATATTATAAATAATAAGTGTTTAATTGACAATTTGTTTTTATTTTGATTTTAATTTTTTTCAGCTTTTTGCACATCAAAATCGAAGATGGTCCCTTCAGCGAGGAGATAGCGCACAAATATCAAAATACAGCCTTACAGATTGTCATACTCTGCCCAGCACTATTGGCACTTTCGCACTCATTTTTACTCTCACAATTAACAGCCATTGTACGTGTGGAGAAAGTATTGGGTATTTTATTGGACATTACCGAGGAAAAAGTCAAAGAGATACAGAAAACAGGTATGATTTGCTTTGTTGTGAAATAAAATATTATAATATAGTGACATTTTTACAAGTTTCGACCCCTCTTATTTGTTAACTACTAAATACTTTTGATTAATTTAAAAAAACAAGCACACACACAGTTCATTATACAGTAGGTTAGGTTAGGTTGATGTAGGAGTCCTCTCAGGAAGAACTCACTTAGACAGTCTATGTTCTATGATGCCATTGTGATACTACTTATTGTTTGAACGGTAAAGTACACCGTAATCAAAAACATGAAGAAACGTTGTGTACCCAAAAATGAAGTCCCGCAATCAGCTGATTACCACCCCTGGGAGTTTTTCTGGGATGTTCAGTAAGTAAGAGCCTAGGTACTTGAACCTTAGCCTCGCATAGGCAGAACAGCTCATCAGCCATGCAGTTTCCTGCAAAGCCGCTATTGCTGACACCCCCGATTCAGTCCGATATGAAAGTATTCAGAGTAGGCAATCCCCGACCAGTTTCGACCTGGACATTAAAGACCTCAAGGTCTTGACTACAGCAGGGCTATTATAATAGATGTTTGCCCGTCTACAAGGCATTACATTACTGAATAGCCAATCGGCTACCTCCTTGATTGCGACTTCCTCTGCCGAAAACACACTACAGTAGTCTAGAAGACACCCCCTCCAACCTTTCCGTCCAGCTTCAACCCGTCCGTAAAGAACTTCACCGATTTCGATTGAGTTTTTCTTTCTCTAATAGTAAATTAAAAATTTGCTTCAAATATCATAGTTTCGTCAAGTTTTTTTCTCTCTGCGATTTAAGGAGAAATAAATTGTTCTTCACAAAAATTTCAACATTTAAAAAGAAGCACTAGTTTTTTTTTATTTTAGTATTTTCTATAAAATCTTTTAATATTTATTTCACTTCTATGTTTTTTTCAGCCCTACCAAGCTATTATAAATGGCGTCGTTGCACAATACGCGACAACGATCAGGCGCAGATCAGCAATATACTCGGTATAGCTACAGATATTTTGGGACGAGCACTATGTCAGCGACCACCATGTCATGATCATAGCAGCATATCACGAAGTATTTCGAGCTGCTCGGAAGGGTTTACCATACTGCCGAAAAAAGTGAAGATCGGACAGAACAAAGTCGTCGCGATGCTAGCTGAACCGCTGGAAAAGGACGATACAATTAAGATAATGGTCGAGAAAACCGGAGAGTTAATTGAGATCAGAAATTTCAAGTGCCGTAATCCGTTCACAGTGCAGTTCTCCATACCAGGTAAATACAAAGTGAAAAACAGAAAACCATTTAGATTATAACACCTAAACAATTCCGTGAAACTTGTATACGAGTATACAAAAACTAATTGATTTCTCTTCTTTTTCTTTTCAATTGCCCACACAGAGTCCTGCATGGAAATTTCCACCATGGTTGAGATACGCATCGAAAAGAACGAAAAGAGTCTTGGCGCGCGACCCATTAAATGTGAAAGCCGGATGCGCGAACTCGAGCAGCTGTTACGCACCGAAGACTCGCCGATTGAATTCATGTGCCACTCACTGGGTATTGGTCCAGCTGAACGTGATGCACTCGACTTGCATTTATTACAGTGTTTCCAGAAAAATATGCCGCCCAATTTTCATTTACTCAACGGTCCCTACGAGAAGCAACATCATTTCCTCACCATACGCGAATCAAGTCCCGAAGAATATCCTACGCTATTGCATTTCGCTGCACGTTGGGGTCTCAATCGCCTTTGTATTCAGCTAATGGAGTGCCCCGGTGGCGATACAGCTTGTGGCATACGAAACTGCATTGGTAAAACACCAGCTGAGTTAGCCGAACAGGAGGGTCATCATAAATTGGCGACAAATATCGTTAGCTTTTCCGAGTTTCATGAACTCACCACAATGTACCACTACTTCAAGGGTATTGGTGGCAGTAGTGTGCACAACAATAATAATCAGACGACGATAAATGGCAAAGTAAGTAACGTAAATAACAACCTCAACAATCACGGTAACCACAACAACAAAGTCATCATTGAGGCTATAAAATCAACACCAGTCTCACCAAAAGTGAAGCAAATCAAACCACAAAAACCCATACCAGCTGAGCCACAGGAAACACAATCGGCAGAATATATGGAAATGTCAAGCGGCTCGGAGCGTGAAAATACACCTGACGTCAAACCGAAAACAGAGACGTTAGCTGTTTCCAACTTGAATTATATTAGCGTTGAAGCAGAGGATGAGAATTTGCAAGGTTCGTCTGCAGATGTTTGTAAAAATTTCGAAAAAGTTTTAACTACACCAGAAGAAACAACAAATGAACTGCGCATAAGTGAACCGCCCTACTATCAATCAAAGGAGCAGAACAAATCGGTCGATGTCACCGATTCACCCTATCAAACTGATAAATTCAGTCATGAATGCTCACAGCTGCTCGAGAACTGCAGCGGTACTACAGCTGGTAATGATTATGTGCTACAACCATCCAATGTACTAATACCACCAAAGCCGGTTGTTGTACAATTACCCACAGTTGTATCCAGCGCAGACGCTGACGATGGCAACTACCTCTTTCAGCCCTCAAATCGTCCAGTTGAAGACGAATTGCTGCCACAAAATCGACTCAGCTTGAGTCGCTCGCTCAGCTCATCTTCGCGTTCCGGTGGGCAAAACCCCACTTACGGCACACTGAAACGCGTCGCTTCGGACGCTTCAAGCGTGACAACGCGTTCCAATGCCGACGATGAGCTGGCCGAGATTATGCACGACTTCAAAAATAATGTGCTCAGCATACGCGATGTGGAGTTGTTGGTTGAGAAGTGGAAGCATCGCAATGATGTGCAACAGAGCTTCCGCGAAAAACAGGAACAAATCGATCAATTACGCAGGGAATATGAGCGTATACAGGAGAATCTAAGATCGCAGCTAAAACGTGAAACACCGTTCGAAAAACTCAAGAAACTATTCTCACGCCACAAGTCTACACCACATTTAGCAGATAAGACATCCGGCGGCGATAGCGCACTCGATGAAACCAAATCATCCATTACAACCAGTTCAAGCTTCAAGTCGTCACAGCGTCCCATTAGCTCACTTAGCTTGCAAAGTGTATCATCTTCGTCGTCTTCGGGCCGCCTCAGCACGGGCAGCAATTGTAGCGGCGCTTCATTAGGCGATTCGGGCACACATTCGGATCACGAAGAACGCCGTTTCGGCTGTCGTCTCGGCTCACCTGCTGCACTAATGGACAACTATCTCGTACCGCCACCACCGCGCCCGGTGCTCACACCGAACTCAACCCCCGGCGAGGAGCGTCACCAATTGGTATTTCCCTCACCGAAGTCATCACATCAACGGCTGAATGCACCGACCAGTCCGACAACCAGCGCTAGCGAACATTACCAGATCTTTCCATCGAACATACCCGTCTACACCAGCCAGAATCTGTCAACATCGCAGCCCAACAACTACCTGAATACCATAATGGAGGCGAAGGAGCATGATTGCGGTGTTGCTACTAGCAGCAACAACAACCATCAATACCAAAATGGCGTTACATTGCAACCGATTAAAATTAACGAACGTCCAAATATTATCTATGGTAAGCTGATGAAAGCATCTCCCACATGCAGTTCGTTCAAGCCGAAACAGGTGGCAGTGCCACAGGTGGGTAGCATTGAAGTAGAGGCTGAGGTCTATCAGAATATCGGCAATAATCTAGAGCACATCAAAGAGGATGAGCTGGCAAAGTGTGAGATGAAGAAGGAAAGTAATGCAGTGGAAGCAGCTGCGAGTGAGGCGCCCAACTACATGAATTGCTGAGCAGTGCAGTAAGATAGAGAGAAAAAGAGGGAGAGAAAGAAGGGAGAAATGTGTTTGAAATATCGCAGATGACGGAATGCATATTACGTGTGGTTGCTAACGACGGCTGAGTGAAGAGATTTTCGCTTCATATTTGTATTAAATGCACACTCTGTTACAAACGAAGGAGCAGCTTTCGATTTCTGTATTGTCGAATTTCTAGTTTAGCATAGGAATGAAGCAATTGATGTAGGCATTTATTGACATACATATTTATTTTATTTCAATGTCATAAAATTGACAGAACATATAAACATTGTAAATAGACATTGAAATGTTCAACACACTAGCTTTTTAATTTGAGTACGCAAACTTTTTAATTTATGTAAGCATTAACGAATTTAAATTTAAGCTTAATGTATTATTGATTTGCGTTTGTTTAAAACGTTGTAATTAAAAAACTACGAAATGAGTATGAACTAGTTAATGAAAAAAATATGCAAATAATGATATGATAAAGAAAAAACATCGGAATATGGCGCACTAAGAGTAAGTGTCTGTAAAGTCTACTTCAGATTAAGTGTATGGGCGAAATAAGCGAAAATTTAAGTAAATGCTCGGTAAAGAAAAAGTGCATGAAAAATATTTTTAGCGCTGATTTTTGAGACTGTTATGGAAAATTGAGAATTTTTAGCTGAGAATTTAGGCATAAATATCGCAGATTAAAATTTAGGTATACTAAGTATGAGGAGATTGACTAGTCTCAACTAAAATATACACCAAACAAGAAAATGATTTTCTAAAATATAGTGCGTTGCATAACTATAGGTCAACCACATATTGACAAGTATTGAATATTTATTTTTGAATAGCTAATTTGATTTTTTTTTTATAAGGATCAAAGTTTCTAAGATTCTACAAAATTGGGTGTGCTATAGCTATGAATTGCCCTATATAGTGCCTCGGAATTTTTAGAGAAAGTATTTTGGTATGTAGTTTTATATCGCATACAATTTTACAAATGCCGTTGCTTTTTGCTAATTTTTTTACCGAGGGTGTTGCGCAAGTTCTTTCTTATAATTTATATGGAAAAATCCTTTTTTTCTTATTTTTTATATCCCGTCATCAGCGTCAGCAAAAAAATAATGGTCAAAACTTTGATGGACTACATAACTAAAGATAATATATATTTTTATAAAAAAATAATTCGAATTAGATATTAAAAAGTAGATGGGCAAACCTTTTCAATTCGTGGTAGGGTTATGGTTACGAAACGCACTATATTTACTTTTACGATGTTCAAATAAGTCTTATTTTATTTTCAAAAATCATTTAGCATACTTTACTCAAACACTCACATACATAGAAACATAAGTTAGTAAATAATCTTGAGAATATCAATATAACGCTTTAAAATTTTTGTATGTACAGCCACAACCAAACATTTTTAAAACATATCACTTTAGTTAGTTACAGAATTAATATGTAATTCGTTTACCTACATAATTTGTATATTATTATTTTTTTAATAAAATTAATATAAATATTAGGGTGCATATTGTTAAGTTTGTATGTATTGACGGCATCAAGCAAACGAACAAACCAACGATTTTTATTTTTCAACAGAAATTATTCGCTTCATATTTGTATTAAGTAAAGCGAATATTTTGTAGAATATCTAATATATTTAATTATAATATAATTGTTTGTTTTTTTTTTCTTTTTTAAATGCAGGTGCAAATATTAAATATGAGTTATAAAAAATTTACATATATATTTTTGCATGCTCGTATCTACTAAAGTTCTTTTATGAATTAAAATTAACCATAAATAACCATTTTATATATATAAATATGTAGTTGCTGACGATTCTTAGGTTAAAATAATTTAATAAATATATAAAAATAAATACAAAAAAAAAATATCAAACGTCCTACTTCTTATTTTTTTAATTTTATATACCGTAAGTATTTTTAGTAGATGCATTTTATGAATCTTTGCAGGGCATATTTAATTGCATTATTAAATTCACCAAATTAAATATTTAAATTTTTTTATCAACACGTGCCAAATATATTTCTTGTGCTGAAACCTGGTGCCCCCGACTACCATGTTTCGAACCCCGGCATAGTCGATTAGTCTCTGACGGAAGATCCCTTCTTCAACCACCCTGGCATTGAAGTCACCAAGCACGATTTTGATATCGTGACAAAGGCAGCGCTCTTAGGTACTTTCTAGGCGCTCATAGTAGTGATCCTTGATCACATCGTCCTCTTCTGTCGAGGCGCGGGCACAAATCGGCGAGGTGTTGAATAATTTCACTTTGATGCGATTCGAGTCGAGACGCTCGTCCTCCGATGTGAATGACCGTACTCGACAACGCAGTCTCTCTCTCTCACCACAAATCCGGCACCGAACTTGCGCTCCTTTCCATGGCAGCTGTAGTAGGAGTCGCAAGGTCCACTGGTTTTCTTACCTTGTCCCGTCCATGTCATTTCTTGAATGCCGTTGATGTCAGCCCTTGCTCTTACGAGAACATCAACCGGTCTATTTTTTAGAACCACAATATTGATTCTATATTTTTAGTTGTTTACTCAAAATTCCTAAACAATGTTTTACTGTGCAGAGAGACTCCACTTCGCCAAGCAAATTTGTGAATGGATGTATGTAATCCACATTGTGCATTCACTTTGATCAGCCGTTGGAAACTAAAGTACGGCAAAATTAGAGGAAAAAGAAAAACAGAGGATGAATTTGGATGGATGTGGTTTATGCAACGGCGCGTGAATGCTTGTGCATTTTTGTTTTTTTTTTCATTTTGTGAGTTTGTAATGCTTATTCCACTCATTACTTCTCCTCAAAGTGCGCACAAACTTCATAGGTATAAATTAGCATAGCGTCACATCTAAAATTTTCACAGCATATAATTTATGTTTGCGTCGCATTTAAAAAGTTTAAAAAATCATTTATTCACATTTTTAAATGGCCGCAAAACCAGCGGAAGTTTTATTGCACTCCACACATACCGAAGCATAAATACAGGCGTTCACTTACACAAGCGCTCATGAAATTGTTGAAGCGTACTCACTCACTCGGCTACATACAAAAAATGCTAATCTCCCTTGTAGTTATTTATTTTGGTGCCACTTCTCTTTATCGTTTCTCTACCTTCGCTACTACTACTAGCTAAGTAGAAGAAATACTACGAATTGTCGCATAGTACCGGCACATTTCCCTTTATATGTTTTTGTTGTTATTGTACAACAACACATGCATATAAAATCCATGTACTAAATTTATTTTCATAAGAATCACACAAGCGAGTAGAGCTTTCATTTTCATAGAAATTTACGCTTCTCTGCCGTTGCACTTGACGTTTTACAATTTTTGTAGTGATACAGAAATTTAAGTTTACAAAAGACACGAATGTACCAATGCATGTATTTCGAATCCATATATATATATTATGTATGTGTATGTGTAAAAAAATTGCATGCATCCGTTTTCATTTTGCTTTCTCTTTACTAGTAGTAACTATTTATTTGATTGTGGGGAAAATATATAATAAGTATTTCAGCTGGTCAAAACGAGTAGAACTCGCGATTGTATTGTATGTATGGATTTCCAACCTCTCCATCATTTGCACGTTTTATCATTGTAGCGGAAACATTCACGTATGCTTGCAAACGACCGACAACAGCTTCCCTCAAAGATTTCCGGTATCCATGCACTCGTCGTCGTCGTAGCATTAATACCCTCTCTGTCTGCATTCAGCTGTGCTACAGCTGATGTTGCTCGCATTCGTCGTTTACCAAAAGTGCGAGGGAGATGAAATGATATTTGATAAAATGTTACAATAAATGTTGTTCGTTTTATTTTTCTCTTTGCACTGTGCAGACGAAGCTATCAATACAAGAAACTAGAGGGTACCTCAAATGCATGAAATTTAGTTGAATCAAGTACAGTTTTACGAGTAAGAAAATATTCACGTTCGAAAAATTGTTATTCTATTTTGACGGTTTTATTACAAATGTCGGTGATATGAAAAGTCGCTGTGGCTTGTGGGTAAACTTTATAACAAAACGCTCATTACTGAAAACCGACTTCAATCAGGTAAAGGGTGGTTAAATTTTAAGGGCCGATGTTGAATGTGAACCACACCTAAACGTCAAGTTTTTTTCTGCATTTCATTTGACATTTCTCAATTTCAGACTAACTCAATTTGAACATCGAAAGATACACAATCGAGCAACGTTGGCAATGTTGGCAAGAAATGACAACAGTGGATGATTAATTTTCGAAGAAAATCATCTTCAGTGATGAGGCACATTTTCACCTCAGTGAATTCGTCAATAAGCAAAATTGCCGCATTTGGGCGAATTGTCGAAAAACCAATGCACCCACAAAGAGTGACTATTTGGTGCGGTTTATCGGCTGGCGGCATCATCGGGCCGCATTTTTTCCAAACTGAGGCCGGTCAGGCAGTTACTGTGAATGGTGTTCGCTATCGTGAGATGATGACGAACTTTTTAAGGCCCGAATTAGAACATGTGGATGTGGACGATATGTGGTTCCAACAGGATGGTGCCACTTGTCACACAGCCAACGAAATAATGGCTCTTTTGCGCGTCAAATTCAATGGCCGTGTTATCTCACGTGGTGGCGATGCCAATTGGCCACCAACATCATGTGATTTGACACCGTTAGACTACTTTCTTTGGGGTTATTTGAAAGAAAAGGTGTACGTCGATAAGCCAGGAACAATTCAAGAGCTAATGGATGAGATAATTCGGCACATTAACGGCATAGAACCTCAATTATGCCTCAGCGTCATCGAAAATTTGGACCATCGGATGGAAGTGTGCCGCCGAGGTCGCGGCGGACATTTGGCCGATATTTTGTTCCATACATAATTGAACCACACCATATTATCATAATAAAAAGAAATTACAATAATTTCCAAAATAATTTGTGTTTCATTCAAAATCAACATCGGCCCTTAAAATTTAACCACCCTTTACATTAATAAATCAATAACTGCCGCTATAACCGCCAAAGCGGCTTTGGTCGATTTTAATAAAGCACGGCAATCGTCCCTTTGCTTTGCTAGTGGCGTCAAGTCCTTCTCCACTTGATGGTTTCAAGTCCGGAATACTCCAAGATTTATCTCATCTGATGTTGATGCAAATGGATGGCTACGATGAGGGTTTTACAGAGCATGGTGTTCATGGTTCGTCGAGAGAGCGCTTTATTGCTCATTTGCCTGCTCAGCCCAAAGTCACACTTCTTGGCAAGAGAGGATCTTCGCTGGTTTTCGAGGGTACCGTTATTGTTGTAATTAATGCTGATTTCAAGATAAACAAAACCCTCTACATTGTCAAAATTATAACTATGACGCCGAAGCCAAGACGTGAATGTACTGACTGTTTATTTCATGTTTGGAGGTACTTCGTTTAGCTCTCGTTCACCTCTAGACCCATTAGCTTCGCCTCCAGCTTGGAAAAGGTAGAACTAACAGCAGAATTATATTTTCTAGCAAAATGTTAAAGAATTCACACGAAACCTAGTTTGATTTCAAACGGCTCAGAGAGGTTCTTCTCAAGCACATATTGGCCATTATTATCCACGATTTCGGGTAGCTTTATAATTTCATCGGTGTAGAACTTCTGTGGTTCAACCGTTATTGGCCAAAGCCAATTGAGTTCTGCCGGCGCTTTGGTAAATTTTTTCACCTTTTCGATAGCTTTTCGGAGACTGCAGCAAATGGTAGTCAGACAGTGCAAGGTTCAGGCTTTAAGGTGGCTCCGTTAAAACCTCCCAATCAAGTTCCGTCAATTGATTGACGAATCATCAAAGTTATGTGTATAGCCTGGCATTGTCCTGATAGAACACTACTCATTTTCTGTTGTCCAATTATGGACGCTGTTTCTTGGTATCTTCGTTCAAACATTTCGAATTGTGTACAGTAAGAGAGCAAGTTTTGAGCACTTAGCTTCAAGCGAAATCAAAGAGTTAACATAACCTTATTTGGCGTTAATCCGGGCCTTTAAATTCGGTTTTTTACGGGTTTGACCATAATTGCTTATTCCGGTATTCAACTAATTTTCGATCGCCCATAAGGGTTCGCTTCAAAAATGATTCGATTTCGTTGCGTTTCAGAAGCATTTCACTGATGGTAATTAGGTCAGTAGCATTAATTCATGTGGCCCTCAAAAATTTACTTCTTTAAATGGCAGGCTATTTTTAAATTATACCAGTCTCATGTAGTTGACGTTTAGTGCCTTTCCTATCTGCTGACAGATGACAGCTCGGCCAGTGGTAAAATTTCATCGACTTTTTAATTATCTGGGCATCCAAACGAGGTGTACTTTTGATTCCGAAATATCCAGAACGAATTCCGGCGAACCAAAATTGGCGGGTATTCGAAGGTTTTCAATTTACGTTAAATGCAAAAAGTAAGCTCAGAAATTGTTTGTTTGACAGTCAAGAGTTCGTTTCGACGTCAGAATCGACTCCTACTTAACCGGTGACGATATGCACTGGTGATATATTTAATAAATAAATGCTATGAAAATATATATTGAGCATTTAGGCTTATTGGTCGTTTCAACTAGACGTAAGGAAATGATTTAAGTCACACCTTTGATCAATTGGACCAATTCTTAAATAAATGTGAATTATTAATTTCCAACAATAACCCTGCATTTCTCACACAATATTTTTCAAGAGAAATATGCTCTCCATGAATCTACTAACCATTGCCCTTACAGCGACCCACTGGTTTGGTTGCCGGGTGAGCAAAAATTCAAAACACGAAACGACTTGCTATGCAACAGAAACTCAAAAAAGCACCCTTACCTTGTGCTGAGCGAAAACCGAGTGAACAAGTGGTGGCTGTGGTGTAGACAGAATATTCAGTTTTCCTTGTAAATTCAACGTGTAAACGACGCAAAAAGTTAATGCGGCGCCAAATAAATTAAGAAAAGTTTAAGAAAAATTTAATAAGAAATTCAAGAAAATCGAACAGCCGTGTAGTAAAGTAACTGTCGGGAAACACCAGTTCCAGCGTTTCTTTTAAAGATATCAAAGTGCGAAGCAAGCAAGCATAAATTTCAAATTATAAGAAAATTTTATAAATTTTAATTTGAAGGATATGCAATTTTTTAGTGACTTTAAGCAGTGCTCTAATTCAAAAGCGTAGTCGAACTCAAAACATTTTACAACACAAATTTCAATGCAAAACGAAATTACGCATTTATACATTTAGCATTAGATCAGTACGCAAGGAATTGAAGACGAAATTACAAGAATATATCTATACATATTTTACACAATACTATCATAATCGTATCCAGCGTCGCTGCATTTTCCACACCAACAACAAGAGGTGAAAATGTATTGAAAAGTTAAAATCACTCACAAAAGCAACAGCAGAAAACAAAAGGAAAACATAGACCCAAAACACAAGCATCAAACAATAACAAAACCCAAGTGCAAACCGAAACGGAATAAAAACAAAAAACAAATCACCCATATTGTCCCACCACGCGCCGCACCACACACTGCTCCCACTTCTCCCACGACTCACCACTCAGCCGAAGCCCCGAATAGCCGTAGGCATTTGAAGTTTCGCTCTCTCTGGCATTCACAATTTTGGCACGCAAGCAAAAGTAAAAGTTCAACGGCGTTATTGCCTCCGATTTACGCTCAGCAAAATCGGCGTCGACACTGGCTGCCTGCCCCAACGACATTAGGCTCGTCTTAGTCGTTATCAGCATTGCTGAGGAATTAGTCGGTATTTTGAGTCCATTCACATCTGTTCGGCTAGACGATTGCATTGCGGTTCGTTTCGTTTGCGTGCGCTTGCCGAGGATTTACGCAGAAAACTGTTTAATGTAATTGTGGAAAATTTAATCGAATTAAAATCATTCATACGCCAAGGTGGCTCAGTTACGCTGTCTGCGTACACAGACGCATACAAACATACAAACATACAGACACACACTAATATCGTAAATGCTCATGGCTGTGTATCAAAGTTGCATGTAAAGTTGATTCAATGTTGAAACTGAATTTTTGTAATGGTGTAGTTGGAAAAAGCAACAGTAACATGTACTTTAAATACATTGGAAAACTTATTTGAAATGAACAAAATGCAAAAGCACAGCGAGTGAAAAAATATGAAGAATATCACATTTCGCTCAGCCCTAGAATAAAACAAATAATAAATGAAAACAGAGATTTGAAGTGAAAGTAACATTTGCTAGTTGAAAAAGTGTACCACAACGCACAAAGAAAAAACAATAAAAGCAAATAAGTAATTAACCGAAAGAAACAGCACAAAACTCCATTTCAAAAAGTATATTCTAAGCTAAAGGAACCCAAAACCTAAAACATCCACCGCTTAAAAATTATTTAAGGTAGGTACCTATCATCAGCCGGCTGCATTGTAATCTTTCGACCGGTAGTGTAGTTTTATTTCAACTTGATTGTATTATTATTTTATTATATTATATTTAGAGCAAAATAAATTTAACGTGTTTCCTCCAAAAATCAAAAAAAATTATTAATTTTAAATTTTCACTGAAAAAAATCAAAAGCATCCAAATGCCGGAGAACAGTTTTGAGTATATACAATATATTTTCATGTCCTATATGAATCTGTTACGATTTACAATTTTTTTTCGCGATATCTCTCAAAATTATACTTAATAACTATTTTTTATATTTTTATTAATTGTTCAAAAAAATATTAGCGAGTTATATATTTTTGATACAAAATAAAAAAACTTCTTAGAAAAACGTTGAGTGTCTTCAGCCCTTCAATAGTCCAAAAATTAATTTTTATTTCTGAGAAATAAAGCAACAGTTAAGAACTGAAGTGAACTTGATCTAAAAAATGTACCTGAAAAATGGAGATTACTTTTGACAAACAAAATAAAAAATTTTAACTCATAATAAATGACCTTAACGGTTATAATTTTTATTAAAAAAATTAGTATTTAATCATTATTTCATGATTTTTATTTTTTCGATCAAATTTTATCGCTATTTTTTAATTTTTATTTATATCAAAAGTAATCATTACTCTTGGATTAGAAACTTTCCGATCAGATTTGATCGCCATTTTGTGTTTTTAATTTTTTAGACCAAAAGTAATCGCTATTCTTCTATTTACAATTTTTCGGTCATAACAAACGCCAAGAACACAATAATATGTTTTACGATCGAATAAAAATATCCGATAATATCGATCAAATATGAAAAAATACTATCTTTGATGGAGAAAACAAAAGTAAAAAAAAAAAAATATTTAAAAACAACGATCACACTTGATCGGAAAAATAAAAATTCAATAATAGTGATTATTTTCGCTCGAAAAAAATAAAAATCCCAAATAACGGCAAAGATTTAAAAAAATTCTTCTAAATAAAAATAAGGTCAGAATTGTGTAGCACATGTCATAAAGATTGGGTCGACATATTCGAGTTTTGTTTTGGAAGAATTCTTGCCTATGATTTTTTGAGCCGAAAAAATCGATTATTTTTTATCGAGAAAATAAAAATAGTGAGCACACTTGAAAAAATAAAAATCCAATGATTATCTTTAATCAAAAAATTACAATTCACAAAATGATCATTATTTCAGAGCGTACGACGAGTTTTATTTAAAATTATAATTTTTATGTCTGAAGAAAACGATAAATCTCAGAAATGTATTATTATTGTTGAATGCAAAGTTTACAATCTTAAAATACTGAACACATATTAAGTTTTTTTGATGGGAGTGGGCACAAATCAGTGAGATATTGGAGAATCTCGCTTTGATACGAATCGTGTTGAGACTCTTGTCGACCTGACTGAACGGCAGTAGTTAGCGGCGAAATTCCACTGCCACCACGAATCCAACACCGAACTTGCGCTAAATTTAAATGGCAATTGTAGTAGACGTCGAAAGGTCCAATGGTTTTCTTACCTCACCCCGTCCACTTCATTTCCAGGGTGGTGGTAATGTCAGACCTTACTCGCAGTAGGTCAATAACCAGCCGGGAAGCGGCATAACGTTTTTCGTGGTCCTCATCACAGCAGGGAAAATCTCTCAACCGAAGCTTGTTGAAATTTTTCATTGGTGATATTTAGTTTACGTGGCGGATCCCAAGCCCAACGCACAACTTGGTTCGGGGTCGTTTTTCGTAGGGACACATTTGCTTAGCGATTCGCTTGCTCAAAGTCAGACGTTCGTTCGCAGCCTCAACAGATGCTGTTAGCTTTAGTGTGGTCTTAAACCGAAAACTTCGAAGTAACCCTCCTAGGTTTTCACTTTATCTCACTCCCAGAGGATAGTTCGATGAAATTACCCAGAAGTCGTAAGCTGCTTGAATCGCTAACAGAACGTTATGCTGCTTGGATGTGACGTCTACACTCGGAACTATCTTCTGAGTTGAGTTTTCATATAGAATAGATATATTAGGTCCAGTAAAACGAAATCCACTATTTTTCCAAAAGGAAAATACGTCACATTTTACAGTCTTTTTTCGAGAAAGGGAAAACGCAAGCCAGGCGGCTGAAAATGTGAATGGTGTTTATGGATGGTCCTGGTACTGTAGCAGCCAATCAAGCGCAATTTTGTTTCGGTAATTTTGATTGTCAATCGATAAAAAAAATGGAAATCGTCGAGTCCGACCATCATGTAACTGTTTCGATTGCCCAGTTTACCGGCCAGCTTTAGCCAAGAGGAGAGGAATTGTGTTCTATTAGAACAACGCCAGGCGACACATATCTATAGCGACTCGCCAGAAGCTCCGGAAGTTTGTTTGGGATGTTCTTGTGCATCCACTTTAAATTTCGGACCTGGCGCTAAGTTTTTACTACCTGTTCCTGGCTAAGGCGAAACTTATGAAAATCGACAGCCCCAGCTTTTTGCCAATCGGGACTAGGATTGCTATAAGAGTGGTATTGTACAATGACCTTCGAAATGGCAACAAGTTATCGAACAAAACAGTGTATATTTGACTTAAATCGAAAAATTCTAACTTTTTAGCTATGCTAAATAAAACCTTCAATTTAATCTAAAAATTATGGATTTTTTTTTACTAGAACTAATATTAAGTAAGTGAGCGTTTTAAGAAAGATTTTAATCAAGACACTGTTTTTAATAAAAATATATTAAGATACAATATGAAATCCCGCAAACTGCTAGTTTCCACAACAGAGAGCTCTTTTGCACCTAAGCCTCAAAAAGTAGAAAATTAAAAGTTGATTCCACCTGGTCATCCTACGAACAGCCGCGGCACAAAGGGTCAAAGACTATATTCAGCCTAACCGCATGAATATCTATCGGACAATGTCCGGTCAGAAGTCCTACGAGGGTCGAGCGTTGCCGCTTTGTAAGCGATCTGAGCTTCCTCGAACGCCCGCGGCTCACCACCTCCCAGAAGGTTCTTGCAATTCTGCTTGTCGTGGTATTTGCCCATCGCTCGCTGAGTCGACATGGAGTCCAGCTGTCCAATAGAAGACCGTAGGCGGCCAGCCCCTACCCTCTATCTGTTTGTAGTAATGACTTCAGGATAAGTCATTGAACTTTTAGTGGCAGCTTTTAAATATTCTTTAATTGAAGTTTGCGAAAAAGTCAGCGCTACATGCAAGTTAAGAGCATATTTAAAATATTTGTCACAGTGCACATCCGATACCAAACCAATATTTACATAGAAGCACTAATGCCAATATTGCAAAACGTCATATAACAAAATGCACGTAGAATTGGAAACCCCTCACCATAAAAATATTTATATATACATAGGATACGCAAGGCTATTCAAAAAGTCAGATTACAATGGAAATAAAATATAACAACGGCAAGGATTTCATCTGCGTTTGAAAGGCCACACGTGCGTGTCAAAGTGCCACACTTATAAATTCGCCTTTAGGACACAATTCTAAATAGTACGTTCCGAAAATAAATATTTGCAAAAGCATGTAAAGTCATACATTGTACCATTATAACTATAGAAAGTATTAGATGTATGTGTGCGTGCAACTTGCTTGTTTATTTCTTATTATTTTTTTCGATTGTAGTGTTTTCTGCTTGACTGCAACTATTTGTTCAACATTTAATATTTTCTTTCTTCTTTGCCATCCAATTTATGTTCTCTACCCGTTTTCGCCTTTTACTTGCCGCATCGTAATCAAAATAAGTGAGCGCACATTTATAAAACACCTATACACACACACACAACTCTATGCAGACGTACTATATGAATCGTCGTGGGCTATGTTAAAAAATAAAAATAAAACAAACTCACACATTGCACTTTGGACCATCGAGGAAAAGAATGTCCTTGATCTCTGCCATACAGCAGCCAGCAAGCAGCATGAAGACACACATTTACAAAATCTTCTATGCATATAGGTGTAATACGTATGTGTGTGTGTGTGTGTGTGCATTTTCAAAGGTCACCATTTCTTTGCTTGCGTAGGCATTTTTGCTATGATGCGTATATTTACATAAGGTGGGCCCATCGCTGCGCTTCTTTGTAAATGGCGCTAGTAAATTTTTTGATAGTTACACTGTGCAACACCCGAAACCTGCCCGAAGTTTTTTGGTATTTCCTAAAAGTAGCGGCATCGTAGCCGAGTGAGCTGTCATCAAAAATTGTAGAAAAGTTGTTTCTAATAGCGCTCGCCCCTCGGCAGGCAATGTCAAACCCCCGACCGTATTTCCTTTTCACAAAAATCATATGCCATTCGGAGTTGGCGTAAAACTGTAGGTCCCTCAATTTGTGTTATAATATTAAGATTCACACCACAAATTGTTGGAGAAGTTCAGCCAAACATCATGCTAAATTATTATTATTATTATACCTTTCCACTAATACAACACTCGAAGGGTTTGCAAAAGTTAGCTCGAACTTATTTATTTTTAGGGCGTACTAAAATTCTCATGTACCGGTCTAATTGTTTTCAGTGGAAAATAATGGGAGCAATTTCAGTGGAACAATTTAACCATTAGGTCCCACTGAAAGAGCTTTTACTTCAAAAAACTGTTCAACAATCAGATTTGGAAAGTCCTAAGAGAATTAAAATGTTCTAGATAAGTATGGTTGGTTGATTGGTTGCAGTGGCGAGTGAAGAGCTTCAATTAGCACTAAGAGCGGTATTTTAATACCACGTACTCCAAGAGATAGAACAAAGAATGAAGCAGAGAAAATGAAAGGGAAGAAACCCCTTAGAACCAACTCGAGAAGCTTAAGAACTTAACCAAATCATTTACATCTACCTTACCCAACTCTTTCAATTTTCCAAGTTTTTAGTTCTGCAAAAACCCAAACAGCCGTAAGGGAGATGTTCCCCCGTTTCTTCCACACCTGGTGAACTGTAGGCGTTGTATTCTAATCCCATTCGGGAACTATAAGTACCCTATGAAAAAAGCGGCGAGCCCAGAAACGTTCGTTCGATTCATACTAATGAGAGTAGAGGACCTTTTGGCATTGAGGAAGGACCATAGGCGTTCGCAAACACGATTGTTACTTCTTCCACTTATGGTTAGCCTAGTTAGCGTTATTTATCCAGTACTGGGAGATCCGTCCCCTATTGAGTCTCGGGGGCACAAGAACTTCTACGGCCCTTGAGATAACTAGAGTGGAGCCGTCGCGAGCCACCTCATCAAAGAGCTAAGTTCGCAAAGTACTCCCTGACTATCTGTAAAAATAGCGATACTAGACCCTTGCTTCTAACGCCATACGAGTTCTACTAGCCTCCCATATGGGGAAAAATCTCTGACTGAAAAACGCTCGAGGAATCCGGAAGACGCAGAGATACCTCTATTTGAGGGTCCACTGAGTTGATTCCCACACCTACATCAATACTCGTTGTTGGCCCATCCGTGAAACCAGATACTGCGTAGCGCTCTGTGCATAACATATTCTTCCACTCCCTTTTAGAGGGGAACAAGGCGCTGAAGTTTCTGGATAGTAGAATCTCCGAATTTTTTTTCAATATCCGGATCACTGACGGACTGCAGTATGAGTCCATCCAAGCTTTTTCCATAGTCCCAGCTCCCTTCGCCTTAGGCCACTCTAAGGAGGTGACTTGTTAATGCAAAGATCTACTGCAGGCATATGACACATCACGTTCAAGGCCTCCGTCGGACACAATCTCATTACACCAGGGAACGCAATGCAAACCGACCGCGGTATCCTGCTTAGTTTCCTTTTAATAAAGTTCACTTTAACGGCTTTCCACCAGACTAGCAAACCGTAGGATATAAATGGACGGATTATCGCCATCCGGTCTCAATTGCCGCATGTAAACCTTTTTTTTTAGCCACCATTTCTTGCTTGCAATAATAGAGAGTACCTTATGGCTTTCTAACTCGGTGTACCGTTATCAATCTCCAGTTCAACTCAGGAGTATGACTCCAAGTATTAGACGAAAGAGTCCATTTAAAGAAGGTAGGTTGGAGTTGGAAGTTTCTTGCTAGTGGTGAATAGAAACAACTAAGTTTTTTGAAAGTTTAATGTTGCGTCCAACGCTTCTCGACCATGAATTCAATTCTCTTAGTGCTCTTTGCAGAATATCGGTAGTTACATCAGTAGGCAACCTAGATATCATAACAACGACATCGCCCGCATATGCAACTTTACTTTAACTCCATTCTTGTTGAGTCTAGAGATAATGTCATTGATGACGGAAAATTTTACTAGAGGTTTTTATCAAACTAAATCTGGGTGCAAATAAAGTTCAATTACTTTACGTCCATTGTACTTATAATGGTTTTGCCTGAGAACATTTGCATCTTATAAATTTTCAAATTTCGTTTTTGAAGGTGGGAGTTGTGGGGTTAATATTTTACGAAAATATAAGTCTTAACCTTTCATTTCGCTCCGACACATATGTAAATGAAAATGTTCCACTGTTTTGGAAAACAACTTAGGCCACGAGATGCAAACTTTAGTAAGCGATACAAAAATGCAAGCTTACTTCTATAAATCCACCGAGTGTTTTATTACTGGATAGGTACACTTTCAAAAAATATAAACAAAGTCCTGCATATTTTGAGTTGCCTACAAAATTTCCGCACAGTGTTATAAGTAAGTAAATATATGGCGAGCAAAGAACGGCGACAGCTTATGGGGTTTACCATTAATATTCGCCGTCTTCGCACTAAGCTCATCTTTATTTATGTTAATGTGACAGTGTGTGCTGGGACAATTCATGTTGCTCCGCGTTAATGTTGGTGGTATGCACCTTCACCAAAGTCAGCAACGGTGGTTGGCACTGCAAACATCATTACTCGTACTAACAGCGAAAAGCTTCACACATCTGTAAATATTTTAGTTGGTCTCCAAACAGGCAGTGGCAATACAAGCAAATCTACACTCATTAACAAAAAATATGTACATACATACAAACAAATACCTTTACATTCATTAGTGGCACCCATTCACCACTTTACATACATAAACTTACGGGAATACAAAGAACTGAGTGTCATATCTAAATTCTTGCGGCTTTTGAATTCTTTGCTTTTCTGACTTGCATCAACGACACTCTACCACCACGGCTATAAAAACCAGGATGCTCTAGTATTTACAACAACAGCGATCACGTTCACGAACGGGGCGCACTTAGCAAACAACAGAGACTAAAATAATTTTAATTACCACACATATTTAGTACACATACTGAGTGATATTACCCAACAGCCAACCATTACGCCTCTATGTAATGTGCATCAAGTATATAGTAAAGTCAAAAAATTTCATATCCACAATAAAAAATATTAAGATATTTCATTTCTGACAGAGGTATAGTGCAATAAATTTAAGCTTTCGTTTAAAAATATTCGATAAACATAAAATTGGAGACGGAGTTGCGAATCATATTTTAACGCTGATGATGAAGTGAAAATTCATTTAAAATTCATTCAAATTTATTTTTCTTTATGTTTAGAAATATTAGCATAGCACTACAGTGTATTGAAATAAAGAGATATTTTATTGAAAAATTAAAATATTGGCCTACGAATTTTCCTTTATTTTAAAGTTCAGGTCAGAAACTGCCGGACCTTAATATTTTTCCCGATCTTTCGGTCGTAAAAATTTCCTTGAGTTTAAATACAAAGCTATAGGTTATTGAAAACTTCGTACGCTAAAAAGAAAATTAAGTTTTAACTAATATTCGGAGTGTCAGTTACCGTTTTCCTACATTTTAACAGTCGTGGAATTTTTTTAAAACTCAGCATATCGATAAATTATAATTAATCAGGGATGGAAAATAGCAGTTACTTCTGATAACTGTCATAGAAAAATTCACTATAAAAAAAATGCTCACAACCAAGCGTAATATACCAATCGATTTGTTAATTCAACGTTGTTAAATTTGAAAATAATTTTTTTTTTTTGCAATTTCTATTAATTCAGATTTTATATATTTAGCTTGTAAAAATATCGACTAAAAGTGTTTATTTCTCAACGCATATCCGCTGATTCACATGAGGGTGATCCTTCAATATTTGCCAACTACCGCGGGATCAGCCTCCTTAATATTTCAAACAAGGTACTGTGAGGCCCACCGTGAGCGAAATGATTGGGCCTTATCAGTGTGGCTTTAGACCTTTCAGAAACGGAAAGGACCTCTCCGACCTGTTTTTAATCAAGCTACTGACGATAAAGAAGTTTTTTCATGACAGAAATACACTGGGTGGATTCCCATTACCTGTCGAGGGGCGACCTTTCTTAGAAATTAGTTTTCTATAATTTTCAATGTTGCTTGCCCCGGCCATGAATCGAGCACGGGAGTTTGAATGAAGCGTGCAGGTTTCTCACAATAAAAAAATTTCGACATTTTCCATTGAAAGTTGTTTTTTTTTTGTTTTGTTATCAGCATGTCGAGTTATTCCAAAACTTTCCGCAGTTCATGCTATTTAATGCAACTTTAACCAGATCAGAAATATAACTATGTTAGGCTTAAATATTTCGACCCCAATTATAAGAAATGGGGAAAGAAAATAAATACATTTTTAGGGATACCTTAGAATATAGCCTTGATTTAAAATGTTTCGTAGATGCTCGTCCAAAACCAGGAATACATATTAAGCATGTCTGTATATTTTTTTTAATAATTTTGATGTAAATCTTGTTAGTTTACGAATATGTAAAGCCAGAATATTATAGTGCATATTTTAAAGCAAATCAAAGTTTGAGAAATGGGTGAAAAACAACAACTTTCTTCACGAGGCGCTTTAACATACATACTTACATACACACATCCATACCATGCTTTTAATCATAATTTACGAACACCAAAGCTTAATCCCACACTACCAAAAGCATAAAATCGGAATTAAAAAGTTATATACTATGACAGCGCGCCGCACTTGAGGCTGCAACAGAAATAGTGTGATTGTTATGTTTTGATGTTGGTGTTGGTGTTAGTGTTGGTGTTGATGTTGCAGACAACTAAAAATGAGACAATAGCGTTTTAACGCTTTTTTATACAACAACGGCACACAAACACACACATAGAGCTGCATATGAATACCCACACATGCTCGCGTTGGACTGTGATTGTAAAATATTGCTGAGAGTGCGTATATTATTATTTGAATGACTGCTACAGTTTTCTTTTTTAACCAATTGGTAACAAACTCTGTAGCTGTTGGAAGTAAGTAGTTAAAATGTAGTTCAAACTCAATCATTTCATACCAGTCCAGTCGTAGTCTTTAGTAATTAATGCAGAAGCAGAATGTTCAAAAGAAAACTAAAGGGTCTTGTGAATAGAAACGCTACAAAAGTAGACCGATTGTGACAGCAAACGACGCCATATTTTTCCCGCTCTTTTGACATTTCTCTTCAGTAAGGTTTGCCATTTCATCATAGAAAGATATACGATCCAACAACGAGTCGAAATTATTAAAATTTACTACCGAAATTCGGAGTCAATGGCCTCAACTTTAAGAGCGCTACGTCCAATTTATGGTCGTCGTCATTTCTGCCTGAATGGCTTCGTCAATAAGCAAAATATGCGTTATTGGACAGGCAGCAATCCACACGTAATCTATGATTCAACATTGCATCCCGAAAAATTTACGGTTTGGTGCGGTTTATGAGCCGGCGGCGTCATTGGGCCGTACTTCTTCCGTGATGATCAGGACCGGCACGTTACTGTGAATGGGAATCGCTACCGCTCAATGATAACCGAATATTTTTAGCCCGAATCGGAAGATATAGACTTGGAAAATATGTGGTTCCAACAACAAGCCATACACAACAGCGAATGCCACAATCGATTGATTGAAAACCAAGTTTGGTGAACGTGTTATCTCACGAAATGGCCCAGTCCGTTGGGCGCCTCGGTCATGCGATTTGACGCCGTTAGACTATTTCCTGTGGGGCTACGTCAAGTCTATGGTCTATGCCAACAAGCTAGCGACGATTGATGAACTTCGTACAAATATCGAACGTGAAATTGCAGAAGTATCGGCCGATTTATGCTTGAAAACCGTCGAAAATTGGGTTCAGCGTCTGGACTTCTACAAACGTGCCCGTGGTGCCCATGCAAAAGAAATCGAGTTCCATACATAATGGCATCGAATGCAGAATTTAATTCATATCCCAAACCGTTTTTGTTTAATTTAAAAAAAATTTTGTAGTGTTCCTATTGCAAGACCCGATACTTTTTATACTGGGCCATTTCGGGTAATGCCCAGAGAACAATCACAAGAATTTTTGGCTAGGAAAAAATACGTTTTTGACATTTTCATACCACGTTATTTTGCCATTAGCGACGTGGGGTGGCTTGAGAACTGATACTTTCGATTAAATATATATTATAAAAGCTATTTTGAAATGTTTGAATTTAAATATAACTTAAATTGGAATAGTAACAAATTATAAAAAAACAAAGAATAAAAAACCTTAAAATAATGAGTACGTGAGAATTTGAGACTAATAAAAGCACAAAATTATAAATGTTGTAAAAGTTGTTTAATATTAAATGTGCATAAGCTGTAAAATTATTTTGAATATTTGACTTTAAATAAAGCTTAAATTGAAAAAATTTATTATAAAAAATAAAAAGTACGTTTAAAAGAACGTATCCGAAAATTCGAAAATGATAAAAACCAAATATAATCTTTTTTTTTTAAATTCCCAAACTTACAATTACAAAATTAAAAAAAAAATATCTGAACATTTAAACTTAATTCGTAAAAATAACAAATCATAAAAAATAATGAGTAGGTAAGAATTCAAAAATAATACAAAAAAGATATTTTTTTTATAAATTACTAAATGTACAGTTAAGAAGTTTACTGTAGCAATAAAGTTATTTTACAACATTCGAATTCAAATAAATTTTAAATTGAACCATATGTATAGCAAATCATGAGCAATACAAACAGCGAAAAAAAACAAAAACAAATAAAATATGAGTACGTTTTAAAAACTCGAAAATAATAAAACAAATCATAATTTTGTTTTTAGTATTAAATTTACGGTTGCTATAAATTTATTTTAAAACTTTTGAATTCTAATAAAACTTAAATTGGAAAATATAGCACATCATAAACATACAAAGGATGTAAAAACTTAAAAATAAAATTTGAGGACTTTTAACCGAAAATTCGAAAATTATAAAAAAAAATAATATATTTCGTTTTAATATTTAATTTATGGTTGCTATAAAGCTATTTTAAAACATTTGAATTTAAGTGAAACTTAAAATGGAAAAAAATAATTACTCATAAAAGTTCCAAGTAAAAAAAAAAATAATACAAAGCATAAAAAAATAGTGAGTGCGTGAGAAAGTAATCAAAATAAGATTTTTGTTTTGTTTTTTTATTTTTCATAAACTTACAATAGCTTTGAAGTCATTTAAACAACATTTAAATAAAACTTAAATTGGAAATAAAAATCTTAAATAGTGCATGTAAGAAAACATAATTCCATATCCGAAAATTCGATAATAAGTAGAAACAAAATATATAATAATTTTGTTGTAAAAAATATATGTTTTTATATTAAATTTACAATAGCTATACAGTTATTTGAAAACATAAAAAATACAAATAAAAACCAAAGGATAAAAAACATAAAAAATAATGAACGCAGACAAAGCCATATGTAGGTCCGTATTCGAAAATTCGAAAATAAACAAAAAATGATAATTTACTAAATTCACAATTAAAAAATTAACAAAATTAAAACTAATATTCTTTTTTTAATATTAAATTTAAGTAGGCATAAATAGCGTGTGCTCGAGCTCAGAACCTCAAATATTATATGTCAACGCAATACCCTATCTGACATTATATCGACAGCAGCAGTGTTAGCAAAATTGCAATTTCATTTTGAACCAGTATTTTCAAACTAAGTAGTTCTCAACTAGTATGTTGTAATGCACAGTGGAGTGTTGAAATAACTGTGACATCTCATTTGATTTAAGTCTAGGGTAGGGCTGTTCTTAACATTGAAAAGAGATCGGCTGGAATCAGTAACCCCTCTCTATATTATTGTTATTTGAGTATTTCTGAGCCAGTGCATTTTCGTGCAGGGTAAAAACACAACAAATATGCGAATAAGCAAATACAAATACACTTGAAAATGTATGTAAGCATGTGTTACAGTAAACATTGACGTGCGGTGTTGAGCGGTGAAGTATGACACTGAAGGTTGGTATTCTTTATTTTAACAGTGTCGATTTTTTCTTATTTTCTTAACAATTGCTATTGTTTTAACAATGCACCCTACGCTCCAGTTTTCTTTGATTATATATACAGACCCTTTTACATATTTACGTATGCACTTATGATAAAGATTAATTACAGTGTGGCTCAATGTCATTATGCTAAGATGAAAATATTAAATGTTGATTCTGATGTAATTTTTTTTTGTACATGCATATATGGTGGATTTCAAAGGAAATGTAGAGCAAAAAAAATAAGAATGTGCCTCAGCACTATGCACAAGAATTTTGTGTACAGTAGCAGATATTTAATAGAGGATTGAGCTTAAATAAAGTGCTGTCAATACCTAGGCGAAATCTGGTATTATACATATGTATATATTATTTAAAATATTTATATTATAGCCAAATAATACCGAAGTTTTTGATAAGATTCACATCAAAGCCGGTTATATCCGTACTTTTCCCAGAGTTCCTGAAAAATCGGCCAATATTTTTGCCATTATTTGAATTTTTTTATCCCGTCTTCGACTTATCTAAATACTATAAAACTCATTTCAGTTTTGAATAAATTCTAAATCTCAGCCGAATCAATTTATCAAGATGATATCTAATGTTACGCTAGTACGAGAGTTGCCTTTTATATTTTGCATCTAATAATGAAAACACAGTCAAATATTGAGGAAAATAGTTGTATTGTTTTTCAAAATATTCTCCATCCAAGTCAATATACTTCTGCATTCGCTTGAACCAATATTCAAAGCACTTTTGCCACTCAGAAGAGGATACCTCTAAAACGAGCTGTTTGAAGGCTTCTACAGCTCCTTCAGGCGTTGAAAAACATTGGCCTCGCTTTTTTTTTTTTGCTGTTCGGGAATAAAAGGAAATCATTAGGTGCCAAATCAGGGCTGTAAGGCGGATGACCCATCAATTCGACCTTTTGAGTCCTCAAAAACTCTCTTGTGTGAATCGATACGTGAGAGCTCGCATTGTCTTGGTGAACAATGATTTGTCTTCGGCGGTTGGTTTTCCTTAATTCTCCAAAAACTTTTGGCAAACAAATGGTTGTATACCACTCAGTATTGACCGTTTTAAGTTTATCTAGTGGAACAGTTGCGACTTGACCAGATTTTCCGAAAAAACAGGCGACCATTACTTTGAGGTGATTCTTGCGCGAGCAACTTTCGTTGGATTAGGCTCGTCTTGGAACACCCATACAGTCCATTGCTGCTTTTTTTCCGGTTCATATGCATAGATCCAAGATTCGTCACCTGCTACGATGTCATAGACGTGCTTTGATCCACCGCGGCTAAATTTCTTCAACATTTCTTTACACCAATCGACACGAGTCCTTTTTTGGGCAATTGTCAAATTATGCGGTATCCAACGAGAACAAATCTTCTTTACGACCAAATGATCATGCAATATTGAATGTATGCTAGTCCCACTATCTCGAGATATGTCACATGACGATCGATTTTGTATTATCAATTGACGCACAGCATCGACTGTTTCTGGCACAACCGCCGTTTTTGGACGACCTTCACGAAATTTGCCCTGCAAAGATTGGCGGCCACGTAGGAATTCGTTATACCATCGTTTCACAGTGGCTAAGTGTGGTGATTCAACACCAAAAGTAGAAGTAAGTTGATTGATGCACTCCTGTCTCGATAATCCACGTCGAAAATCGTAGTAAATCATCGCACGAAAATGTTCACGGGTTAATTCCATTTTTAGGCAATATGAATTTTTAATAAACTCACTATAAATAAACACCAATAAAACTCGTAAGTGAAAACGTTATATGCAAGTTTATGCCAAAAAATACAAAACTTTACGATAAAAATATCTAATTACATCTAATCACATGTAGTGTTGCGAAGGCGCAAAATATAAAATGCAACCCTCGTATTGTAATCAACGAATACAGTCACGAACTGTAGACAAAACAAAGCATTTAGGATGTCTTTATTTGCTTTAAAGTCACTACACTTATCATTCAACCGGCTTTTGGTTGTCTCGCTTTCATAGTTTATTTCCGAGTCTGTTTGCAAGAGTGGCTAGTAGATTTAGAATCCTCATAATATACCAACGCCTCAATTTGTCAAACATCTCTGCTCAGAGGTGTCACTGGAAATATTTTTCATTAGTTTGCACTTTTAGAAATTATGACTAGCACTCCAGATAACTACAGCAAAAGTATTTTTGGTCACCTCATCGGGTAAATTCGAAGTATCCCACGAAGCAACCGAGTCATTCACTCTCCTTTGTTTAGTTATTTTACCCGAGCTAACAAAAACACCGTTTAAGGCCTTCTAAGAATTTTTAAAATAGCAAAAACAAAGCTGATAAGAACACAACAAAAAGTCGTTTCTAACCAACTCCAAACATACAGGGACAGAGAAAAAACTATTAATACAAATAAAAATAATTTGTATTTTAAGTAAACTGAAAAGGTTGGCCCGTTTGACGGTCAGATGTATAAGAGTTTGTCTAACCGTGGCGTAGGAGTTTCTCTTAAGCTAGACTCCTCTCTATATTTTGATACAAACAGCAGCAGCTCTCTTGTATCGTGACTACGATTCTTGGGAAGGATACAAGAATTGAAACTATGTAGATTTGCTGACTCTATGATTAGAGAACTCTGCTTCGGCGGGAAGATTGAAGTCACTGAAGTAGACGTTTCGCCAAACAAGTACCACATCTTAACTTCAGGTCTATACAATACTGCACTGACGGGTCCAAGATGGATGAGAGGACAGGTATATATATTCCTGTATGAGCATAGTACGATGGAGATGGGCAAATGGCCCGCCATCTTTCAATATCGCCCTGCGTCAGTCTGAACCTCAAAAACTAAATGTGTAGGTTCAGTGCGGAGTAAATAACAGAGACGGGTGCGACCTTTTCTCCCGCGTTTATTAGTAAAGCATAATTTATCTTGAAAAATCAGGGCTACAGGCAGGTGTAGGGGTAAGAAGCCTTTTCAGGCTGCAGCGCCTCAAGCCTTGTTTTTTTTAGTATCGATACATTCAGCTGGCATCTAGGTATGGCCGACATCGAGTAACTATTCCTCAATATTTATGTTAATCACTGGTCATTACAGTTCCTCATATTATGTTAAGTGCAGAAATCACAGTAAAACAAAATAAACACTTCCGTTTGCGAAATATCTGCCTTTAAGAAATAAAACAACACGGAAAAAAAAACCCAATACAACCAATACCATCAAAATTTTAATTATTTGGGGCATAGCAATTTTAATCACCAAACATTTTACGACAATTATAATTTTAGATTGAAGGGCGTCTCGTCCTATTTGCAATGGCATTAATATGGTATGTGAGGTAAAAAATGGATTTAGCAAGTTTACACTTTACCTGGATATAGTGCGGCATTGCCTAATTGCAAGTTTCGACACCGTATTTGCTTCTTATTAAATTTTATTTAATTATTTTATACTTTATTTCATAGGAATATAGAGAACGGTTGTAACGATTTGGGTCTCAAATTACTGAGCCCATTCTTTTTGAATTGTTGTGTTTAATTGATTTTTTACAATGAAATATTTGGGAAAGATAATAAGATGGCATACCATTGTTTTAGCGAATATGTACATTAAGGTTCATCACTCCCGATACGAAAAAACTGGAATTATAAAATGTATTATATTTTAGGGCATCTACCAAAACATTTCGCAATATTATTAAGACTTAGGTAAGGTAGACCGATATGAAATTACCTCCATTTTTGGAGTTTATTAAAAAAAAAATTTTTTAATATTTTTCCAATAACGAAATTTTTAATGCTGGCTTTGACTTTTTTTTGAAGATATCTCATTTTGTGTAAAAAAATTTGCCAGTAACTTCAGAGTCGACTTCATCATCATCAATGAAGGATTACGAGACAAGTATTTTTTTATAAATATATTGTTCTCCTTACAATCAAAATAAATAAATGCATGATTCAAAATTCGTGGAAATTTTTTCTTAGTAATACAATTACTACAATTATTGATAATCAATTAAATTTTGTTACGAATTTTCGAATTGAAAATTTATTAGTTAATCAAGCGTGCATGCCGTAATTAAGGTTTCATAACGATATCGTTATTGGAAAACATACAACAAGCATACTACAATAACAAACATACCACAAACTCGCAACGGTGGCAACAAAACCAACAGGGCACAACAACACTAACCAAACCACAATGATGGTCAAAAACCAATTTCAATATTGGTAGCGTGTGAAAAGCTCATTCAAAGCGAAATTGTCAATAATCGCGCTAATTTGCAATCGAATGCGTTCTCCAAAGGAAATTGCAAAAAGGGCTGTCGAATCAAACCATAGCACTACCACACGGTTTGCATGAACGTCACTCGATTGAGCAATCAACCGTTAGACCAATCCACCCAGATATTGAAATTCTCAGCTTAAATCCCCAGCGGCGGCAAGTTCGCCTGCGCCTTTAAAAGAAATTCAGAATTGTTGATGCGTAAATTTACGCCGATGGTCAATGTGTGTTTGGTTCACAATGCGCTTTGTTGCTTTAACGATTGGCTTTCGATTTGTTGGCGATACTTTGTTTTGTTTATTCTGATTTCATTTTTTTTTTTTTACCTTGTGTGGCTTCTATTGAAAAAACTAGCATTTTGTGTATGTACACCAAATAGCGCAAATGTCGAAAAACTCCAATAGCACGAAATGGTATTTTCATTTATTGCAACCTCACACTCAATGCTGTTGTCTGTATGTAGCACACTGTTGTGTAAATATCATTTTATACCCACCGCTGTTGACCCGGGTAGAGTTTGGATATGTCACCATTGGTTTATGTGCATGTAAAACAGTAGGTCCGTAATTCAAATTCTTTGTGAGATCACTGGGCGTATACGCAACATTGCAATGTGTCGTAGGAATGTAGGTACATATTAAATAAATGCTTAGTCAAGAAATTCAATACTTGTGCGAAAGTAAATATATAAAAAAATGAACTAAATAAAATTCAGTATTCAGTATTCATCAATTGTTTTGGAAAGGCCTTTTAAGTTTAGAGGCTGTGCATGGGAACATTTAATGTAAATAATACGAAGATGAATTCAACTGCTTTAAATAAAGTCTATACAAAACACACAAGAGGTTTTGTATTTTGTTCCAAAGCGTTCATTCGTTTTATGACTATAAAAAATATAATTAAATTAAACTTAGAACTGCATATTTTTAAATGGAAATAATCAATTTAAAATACCATTTTTATTCTCATATAAGCTAAGTAACCAGCTCATATAAAAAACGCCCAATAAATGAGAAACAAAATTTTCTCCTATCAAAATTTTTAAATCAGTTTGCAGCTTTTAATTGCTCGTTTATTTATTTCTTAAAAAAAATGTACAGCAATGGCAAATAATTTTTTCAAGCAAGAGAAGTAATAAAAAATATTGCTTGTGATTTTTCTTGAGAGTGGATATACTTAGCTATAATAAAAAATACAGTCAAATAAATGAGTCATACGTGTGTGGTTCGATCTGGTCGGCTCCGACAAATGATTAATCATACACAATGAAAAGGTAAACCTAAGAAAAAATTTTCTTCTTTTGATATCGTAAAGAAGAAATCAAATTGCGATATTTTCCACCGGTGCAGTACAGGTTTCTTTAAAATGAATAAAAAAAAAATAAAGCAGCTTCCTTTAAAAACCTTCATTATTACATAAGCGACAATTAACTCCAATTTTTCTTATTTTCCATTGCAGCTCTCTTTAGTCCAAATAATTATAATGTATACCAATTTAACCATTACCGACAAACCCTAAAAGTAGCCTGCCGATTAAATTCAAACACACATGCGAAGTTTGTATTCAAGCCAATAAGAAGAAAATGAGAGAATTTTTCGAATGGTGGTGATAAATAAGGAGTTTCTGCAAATCTCAATTACAGAACGGACGGAATGGATTTGAATACATTTTTTTTTTTTTCAAATATAGTATACTATACCATACACTTATTTATGTTTCCACTTTTATCTAAATCCGAGTAGATAGGCATTTCTAATCGCACCAGCAGAACATTTTCTATTCCAGCGTCATCTAGGGGATGCATTCTTAGAAAAAGTACTTCCCATCGCACCCACATTACGTTTCTAATTTTATCTAAATCGAATAAAAAAAAGGAATTTTCTGTATCTGAATAAAATTATTCTACCACTATCTAGCGGATCCAATTTTCATAAAACTATTTCCAGTCGCACCACCATTGCGTTTTTCAAATTTTATCACAATCGGATTATAATTACAGATTTTCCGAATGACTCGGTTCTAGCGCCACCTAGCGCATCTATTTTCCATAAAAGTATTTTTTATTGCATCAGCACCATAATTACTTATATCATCTACATATATCGGACCATAAATAAAGGTTTTCTGAATATCTTGACCCATGCGCCACCTAACGGATTTAAATATAACCTATATCTGTGGCACACGTCTAAGGTACATACTGTTCAAGTTTGGTTGAAATCCGTTCATCGTTTTTTGAGACAAGTTTAACAAAGGAAATAAGAAGAGCAAGCATTTTTTGAATAACCCGACTCTGGCGCCAGCTATCGGATCCATTTTTCGCACAATTACTGATCGTAGCACCAGAAGCATACATTCCTAATTTCATCAAAATCGGATTAAAAATACTATTTTCCTGAATATCTCAACTTATGGTATACCCTATCGCAGGCGGCACCCACTCCAACCTAACCTAACCATACCCTATCTCCGTGCCACTACCGTTGGAAATATACTGTCCAAATTTGGTTGAAATCCACTCGTTAGTTTTTGTCACAAAGCAAACGGCTACATAGATTTGTTGAATTATTTGTATGGTTTTCGTTATAAAATGAACTTTGTTTTATAAGAAATGAACGAAAGAACTTACCACGGAAAACATTTTGAATGCTTTTTCGATTAACGGTATGTATATCTTGATTTTCGGATATATATATATATATGTATATTGCCAAAGGGAATAAAAAACAAAACAGAATATTAAAACAAATAAATCACAAACACACTAACCAACGAATAATACTTAATATTAGCGAAATGGCAGTCAATTGGAATATTTTATGCACTCGATTTGGCAGCAATTCAAATAGGTGCAATACTTTGCTAACCAGCACCAACAAAAAAAAAACAAATAACCGTACTTGGCATTGAAATGAATTCAAGTGACGACCCATTATTATCATTATATGAAAAGCATTACTTTTTATTAACTACTGAAAGTGCACAAAATTTTATATATATATGTATGTGGGTGTGTGTGTGTGTGTATGTAGATGCATAGGTAAATAATATGCGAACATTCAAAAAGGTATAATTGTGCATTTTGTGTTCTAGTAGTTGTTGTTGTTATTCTACCACTGCAGAAACGGCACATTTCAAGAAAGTTTTTAGCAACTTCATAAATTTGCAATTGCATGCAACGATTAGTGTCACGTGAGTACACAATATTATAAGTACGAGTAGTAAGTATATTTATTTATGCTTTTTGGCAGATGCACATTGTTAGTGGTGAGTCCAACCTGCGCTGTCACAACGCCCACAAGTTCGTGCAGCGCGGCTCAAAGAAATCCCAGCCAATTCTATTTCTTATTTCTTGTCACACAATAAACGAATAGAAGTGCAATGGTAGAGTATACAATAAAAAATATTTGCAATTTTCGCGCACTGAGTAGATTGAAATGAATATGAAATTTGAAAGCTATGAGTAGTTATTGAAACTGCAATCAATAACTACTGATTTTATGCAATCAAAGTAAGATGAAATTATATACATATTTATGTAATGGAAAAGTAATAGCAGAGAAAATACCATAGAAAATACTAAAGAAAATAGGGAGGAAACTGTATTACATTATTTGAACAGTTTACATTGCATAAATATGAGTACATATAGGTATTTTCCTTTTGGCCATGCAGTCTATTGCTTTTCTGTGGGTTTAGATTTTCCTTTATGCAGTGTATGCATGTACATTCTCATATTTAATTGGATTAAAGCGAAATTGTTATATAAAAGCATGTTGCTGCTGTTGCTTTCGCTGCTAGTGCTGGTGCTGGTTGCCACAAAATAAAAATTCAACCATCATCGCTCTCGCTCTGTAATTGCCCTCAACATCGAATTTGTAAATTATGCAGCTACTTGAAATGTCAAAAAGCTTTCAGTGTTCCAAATGCAACGGAATATTCATGGTAGACGAAAAGGAAAATATATTTTGTAGACAAATACAACTAGGTAAAATGGCTATAGGGACATAACTATATATACGTATTTACCCTGGGTATATACTCGTAACTGCATATTTGATTAGAGTATCCTATTAGAAAATTTGTAAATTTTGATATGACAAGGCTACTTAGGGGCAAGCTGAAAGTGCAAATGATATGTTTTACTTTAAGTATCCACACTTGATTGAGAGGTGCTATGTCTACTGTTTTTAAATGAAAATATAAGAAATGCTTGTCGGTTAAAGATCTTCAATCTGGAGTAATTTAACCTGTGAATAATTATTTGTATTACCTATGATATCAGTGTTAATTTAATTTAAACAAAAGAGAAATTAGTTTCAAGATAGTACTACATTTTTAATATTTTGGTAGGGATTTGAACCCCAAAACATCCCTCTTGGGTGCACCAATATATGATGGTAAAGCAGCTACTATATTTCGTAAGAATGTGTCGTTAAAATGTTAAATGGTTTCGCTACCCGCGTATTCTCCGTGATGAATATAAAATCTGTAGAAACATCAGTGCATCTCTAGTTGAAAAAAGCCGTGCGATTTTTACTTCACTTCCAAAAGTTTGTCAAAAAATCATAGACTTGGACTTGGACTTTAAAGACCACTTTCTCTCAAATCAGTAGCTTAAGAAGAAATAACAATATAAACATTTTATGTTAAAAGATAATGAAAACATTTTTGATAAATTTTTGACACACAAATAACCTTAAAATCACAAGAATGGTTTGGTATGGCAAAAGTAGCCGGCTTTCTTTTATAGAAAATTTTTTATGATGTAATTTCGCATTAATCCATTTACTTAAGTCTTAAAAATCATGCTTGATATTTTGAAGAGTTTTTAGAATGAAGTCGAAATCACATGACTGATGTTCAGATTTTTTACAGATCTTATTTTGAATCCCCAAGCTGCCTATCTAAATATGAATGGAGTTAAAATAGAAAAAACATTGCCAAACGTTCGGCTAACGAAAGGAGTTCTAGCGCTTTATTGTAGTAATCATTTTGACTTTCAACGAATTTAGCGAACGAAAGTCGTTTTGTGTCTACTAATTTATTATTATTTGTTTTTACTCATTCAGTGTTTAAACATTCGCGTTCGATTGTCAGCATAAAGCTGGTATTTTACACAAAATAAATTTTATGCTCGCATTAATTTTTAGCAAAATATCTATCTCAAAATATCTACTGTTCCAAGCTTTTCAAACCCCTATCTAACAAGGGATAGGAGAAAGCCAAAAAATCGTTTGCTGGCCACATCGAAATTTTATATTTTCCCATATTATCATATTTTATAAGCCTAACCTTCTAATGAACCGTTCTTTTAACTTCTTGGAAATGTGGCAACTGTAATCAGAAATATTTTTTAAACTACTTCAACCTTTTTACGGTTTAATGTAGAAACTAAAACATGCTATGAAGCCTTAAAAAAGCTGTAAATATTCAGATACATGCCCAGAGCGAAAATACCACCTAAAATGCCCTATAAATAAGAACAAAATTTAGCAGATTTCTCTATAATTATTCTTCAATGAGAAGCCCTTCTTACTAACTATTACTGTCTTTTAAATAAAATCAGGAGGGCAATCTGTAAAACTAAGATCAAAACTTTTCTTTACAATTAATAAGGGGCCGTAGAATTAAGATGGAACCCTTTTCAATAAAATTAAGAAAGGAACCTTGGTTTTAATTAGAATCTCCGAAGATCTTATCTATTCTTATTGCTACCTAAATTAGATTATTTTCTGAAAATAAATATCACACAACTTTTTTAAACTTTTAGTTATTTAATTATGCAAGATTTACTTCTAACTATAATTAACTTATATATGGTATTATAATCGGCTTAACATATTTGTTTATAATATTTATAATTCATATTCTTATACATATATTTTAAAGTTAAAACTCTTACTTTATTTATAATTCTTTTAATCCTTATAATACTAGAGCGTCTGTTTCTAATATTTTTTGGTTCTTATAACTTTAAGGCCTTTACTGCACAACTAACATCTTTATTATAAATGCACGAGTAAAGATATTTATTTTGAAAAAACATTATAACATTATTAATTGAAAACTTCTGAAACAATAAAAAAGTGAAACAAAAAATTTAATTCTGAAAATATAAAAATCCAAATAAAAATATTTATTCAATTGAAAAAAAAAATAAACGAGATTATTCACATAGTACATAAGTCCAACAATTAGAAGGGCTCTTTTAAAAATAAAAAGTTTTCCTTATTAATAAATTCAATAAGATTATAGTAAAATTTATAGGTTTTTTAACATAAAAACGAGAGGATTTTTCCTTACAATTGTATATTTTTTAAAAAAATGCTATAAAAATGAATAAGCAGGAACTTATCACCTTGTTTTCAGTCGTTTTCCTTTTCAATACATTTGAGAAGAAACTCAAAATAAGAAGATTTTCCAGCAAAAATTTCTTCAATTTTGCCCCGAGAACATACATATTATGCGAGTCGACAAGGTCCCGAAACTTGGCCTGCGAAAAATTCGTTCATAACACATCATACACTCTCCCACTTAAAACAAAACCAACGCCTAGTTGCCCGAGATGGGGCAAAGTAATTCAAATGTTTGTTTTTTTTTTTGGTTTAATAGCATCGATTGCCTTCGGTAAACCCACGGAAACTAGGCAGCGGCAGGTCAGCAAAACCAAATTTTTAGATAGTTCAGTATTATTAGAAGGGTTCAAAACCTATATTTACTTGTAAAATAAGCACAGTTATTAAGATAAGTTGTAGTCTTCAAAGGTGCTGATAAATATTTACAACAGTCGTTGGAACAAGCCAGAGTTTAACCCAAATGTAATTTGCATAAGCGGGAAGCTCATGACAACAAAAACCATTTTAGATATCCCGTTATTGCTGGTCTTCGCTAAAGAGGCTCATCTTGAATATCAAAGCCAATACTTATTTAGGTTTCAGCACACGAATTCCTCCGAAGAGGGACTGGGAGCAGAACATAGTTAACGGGTGGTGTACAAACACCACAGTACTCTACACTGACTGATCTAAATTGGACGGCAAAGTTGGAAGTGGCATTTATTATCAAGATCTCCCGCTCAAGCTCAGCTTTCGACTGCCTGATCCCTGCAGCAACTTCGAGGCTGAGTTTACAGTAATAAGAGAGGCTGCGTCTTGGCTGTTTAACTCGGCACTTAACCTGCAAGTAATAATTATCTTCCCCGATAGCCAAGCTGCTATTAAATCACCCGATTGCTGCGTAATATTGTCAAGGACTGTGATCGAGTGCAAAAAACTTTTCACCGAGCTGACAGCCAGATACAGTACGTGTGTATCCCTGGTCGGGCATATCCCTTATTCTTCTTATAGACTGTGGTTGAAGGCCAATGTCCTCGATCTGGAAAATGCAAGATGGGCTAAAGAAGACCGTCAGCTCTAGCCCAGAGTAGACAAACGTATACCTTTCGGTCTAAACAATATGGAACGACGGCTCCTGCGTCTGGTGACAGATTCATGGTAACAGGTCACTGTCTTATAGGTATCAGTACGATAGGGGTTCTCGCAAACGAGTATTGCCGCAGCTGCCGTGTCGAGGTGGAGTTGGAAAGTATCGAACACTACCTTTGACATTGCCCTGCTTTAGAGAAGGAGATGCCTACATCAATACTTCTTCGACATGCTACGTTTCATTAAGCAATCCAATTTGATAGGAAAACGAACGCACAAAGGCGCCCAATAGTGCCCTGATTCAATGCAATAGTAGAGTGTGACCGCTATAGCCTAACTTAACCTAGGTTCCGCTTTATTCAACTATAGCAGGAGTTAGGTGTAGAAATTCTGATGCTGATTTACACTAGGTAATATATGTGTGATGTAGTCATTGGAGCACCCAACGGGGCGGGGGGTTCGTGGTTCAAGCTCGTACCAAAATCATAAAACTGTAGTACCACCTTGAAATTAATTTACTTTCAGTAATTAAATTTGCGTAACACCTCTACCCTTCTCTCCCTCATTAATATAAAAAATTTTATCTGTGCACCACTGGAAACAGTGTCCCACAATTTTATATTATTGCATATTTTTACAATTATCTCTATAACTGATTCAGCGAAACCTTTAAAATTTTGGGTATGAGTACAAAATTTCGGGTTAAAAAAAGCTTATTTCGTATTTGGTAAAAGGTATTCATAGTAAAATAAAAGCAACATTTTTTTAAAATATTTTTTCCATGCAATAGTACCAAAAATTTAATTGAAAAAATTTAAGCGATTTTAATATAAAAAATTCAGGTATATTCCGGAACTCGAAAAATTTGAAATCGACTAGATTTGCAAAATCATATCATATAAAATATTTACTCATTTCCAAAAATTTAGCCTGCTTTTGGACACGAGCAAAACTAAAAGCACTTTAGGCAACACACATCCAATATTCTATATATGTGAGTGCGTACGAGTCTGACAATGCATAGCCACTACACAACCATTCCACTGTTTCTTTGATTTTTTCTAAATTCACAGTATACTATATGTATTTTCCATGGGCAGAATGTTAAAAGTCCAATGGTTTGTCCAAGTCTATGCCGCAACGCGTCGAATGCCAATTTTGTGCCGCCGTCTGCTGTTACAGCAGTAACATCAATAACAACAACAACAACAACAGAAACAAATCGTTGACAACTGACAGTAATTGTGAAGTCATAAATCATTAAGCAAATGAACGCGTGCTAGTGACGTTCAGGGGTATTGGTGAGTGAAGCGAAATTGCAACTACGTTAAAGTATAGCATTATCTTTCATTACAAAGTAAAAATGCATTGAGTTGATTGCAATTAATTGGCATTCACCACGAAAATCACACTATTTTCGATTGTTGTCATTTAATTAAATGCAGCTAAAGTTGGCTACAGCAAAATGTTACTCATACGCCATGGAGGGGAGCGGCAGCAGTCGGAAATCCTTTAATGCTGCAATTTGAAAGCGCGTGAGGATTTAAAGGCTTAAGTGCGCTTTATAAAAACAAATACAAATTAAAAATTTAAATTTTATGTTTTGTTCAATTTTTTGAGTCACTGAAAAAAAAACGCTAAAAACACCTGGTAATTAATATTTGAAAAAAAAACATGACTAGTCTGCAAATGACAATAAAATCTCAATTCTACTTTTATATATTATACACATATTGTGCATACCACTTTTGTCGCCACAATATATGTATGTACGTGTCTATTACATGATTTTAATTAAAAACGTGCTGCTGGTAAGTCGTTGCTGCAAATTTCATGTCTGAATTAAGTGTACAACAAAACTAACATTTTGCCGCAAGCATAGTGGCCATGCTGCAAGTTATCTACGTACTCCCGTATGCATATATATATATATAGTATAAGGTAGGTACTCATAAATGGCCTTTGTGGAAGACAGTGCAATCGGGTGTGCAGCAAAATACATATATGCAAAACGCTAGCAAGCCTTTCATAGCTCTAAACATATGCAGTTGCATATTTTCTTGCAATTAATTCGGCTAGTGGCTGTCAACGTGACTTGCCGCAAAGCTGTTACACTTGAAAGCACATATGTATGTACCTATATATGAGTACTAGGGTGGATCAAATTTTTCGTGAAGAACATGGAGAAGCGTCTGATATTTTAAAGCAAATTTTCTTTCACAGAAAATATGGACTTCAAAAAGTATTCAAAAATGTCACAATTTCTTGGCAGAAGTTTTTTATTAAGAAAAGTGACCTATTCGTTATGTAATGAATAACTTCTTTCAGTATTATTACTGCAAATCATATGAGTATCATGTAAATCCGAAAGGCTTGCTTGAATTTGTCGAAAGAGAAACAAATTAAAAGTAAAGTTATATAAAATTTTTTAACTAATAAAAATTGGCAAATAGTCGCTCAAATTTCGTTTTTTTTTTTTTTTTGCCCGAAGCAGAACCGAAACCGATCCGATAAATAAAGAAGAAGAAAGCAAATATTTCTGCCTGTATTTAATTTGATCAAGTGCAAAGTTTTCGAAAAGGTTGGTCAGTTGGTCATCTTAATAAGGTTACACTCGTCTAAAATATGCAGAACTTTTCATTTCCTTCTTGCAATATTTTAATCTGAGCGGTATTTTCATTTCGTTTAACAATCATTAATTTTTTCCCCCTTTTTTTATTTGTATTGTTAAATAATTTAGTTTTCTTACATACCCCAGCAATTTGCAGTTAATTATATTTAAAAACAATTTAATAATTAACACTTAAATTTACCAAAAAATACCAACCTTTTTCCATTATTTTATTATTTTTAATTATTCGATTAGTTTTAATCATGTGATAGTTTTTATTTCATTTCATTGTTTTTAATTACTTGATTATTTTTAATTATTTTTTAAAAACATATGCATAGGATATAAATGTATTTGGCTGACAAATTTCAATCAAAAATCATGAATTTAAAAATAAACCAACATTAATTGGAAGTTATCAAATAATTGTATAAGTCATGTACAATAATAAAAATGCTTCCTTATATTAAAGTTGAATATATTGTATATTCATGTTTAACATACAATTTTTTGATATCGCGCCGTCATTTGATACATCAATTTTATATAGAATTTCACGCTGAATCGAAATCCGTCCCATTATAAAAAAGTTTAATAGTTTTTTTTTCAGATTTAACTATAGTTGGCCCATCTCAAATTTAATAATCTATAATCTATTTTAGCAAAATTTAATTTTCTATAATCTATGTATATGTCTAATCAAATTTCTGGCTTATGGGCAATTCATAAATTTACCGGCAATTTTGCAAGATTTGAAAGCAAATTTCTAAAAAAAAAAAACTTGGTGTTATTGAAAAATAAATACACTAGGTTTTCTTGCAAATTCCTGGTTCGCAATAACAAGAGTAGTCATAATTTCGACGACGCAAAGTCGCGCGGCCTAGTATTCATCTCATCCCAAATTATGCCCTATCACATAGTGAGAATTTTTGCCATTTATTTTTCTTTATTTTAATCTATGCTCAGACGTCGCGCGAAACTTTAAAATAAAATTCAAAAAATTTTCCCCAAAATCTAAAAGTTTTATTAGAATTTAAAAAATTATTTGGGTACGCAGTTTTATACCGCATTCAATTTTCTTTTTTTATTTTTACTTATTTATTTATTATCTTATATGAATATAAAATCTCGTGTCACGGTCGAATTTCCCTGAAGCGTATTGAAACGTATAATGAAAAAATTGTATGAAAAGTCCGAATTTAATTAAACTAACAACAAGTTATATGAAGTAGTACAATATGAATGTCGAACGGTTCGTCTCGGCGGCAAGAAGGTAAGGTAATATTTGTATTTTGGATAGGGTTGCCACCTGTTTGAAGAGTAGAATTTAAATTAAAATGAGGGTGGGTGCCAAACCATTTATTTCGTTCTGCGAATGTTTATAGGTATATTTAGAAGAGGGTTGTCATCTTAATGAAATTTGTTTACATTGTACACAAACAAATAAATTATTAAAATGTGTGTGTCAAACTGTTCGTCTCGGCGAGGGCAAGGATTCTAAAGCTACTGAAGCGATTGAGCTGAAGTTTATAGGATGTGTTTGCAAAGGGGTCTATTGTGTAAACAAAAATTCTGAAAGGTGGCGCTGGTGTCGAGATATTTCCAAAAACCGTATTTATAATCCGATTTGATTTAATTTTAAAAATATATTAACCGCATAAATATCAATAATTATTTTAAAAATTAACCGATAGGTGGCGCCGTATCTAAAATATCTCTGCAACCCATTCACAGTTCAATTTAATTCAAGTTCAGAACATTATTTGGCCCGCTTGATCAGCTAGTTATTTTTATAATAAAGTGCAAGTTTAAGATGGCTACAAGCTATAGTTGATTTTTTGACAATTTTGATTGCTGGCGATGCGGCTTTGTTTATAAAACATAAAAAATTTAAAAAAAAATCTACATTTGTTTGAAGCGACTTGAAACTGCAGATCCAAATTATTATTTTATTAGATTCTAATTATAATATTTAAATTTTTAGTAAATATTTTTGGTTTGTTTCTCAGTTTCACACACAGTTTGAAACATATATTTAAACGGATTTTGTTATAGAGTGTAATATATTTTTATTTAAAAATAAATTTAAATAAAACAAGAAGTAGTCAAAAGTTGTGAATATTTATATGGTGTGGTTATAATTTTACCATGAGCTATAGATGTAAATATAAAGCAAAATTTTTTTTTGTTCAATACGTATCACAACTCAGTTTTCATCTCACGTCTGCTATATTAAAAAGTACTGATTTGGATGGATTTACAAAGTCGTAAAGTGTAGATTTTTTCACTGAAAAAAAAGCCTGGCAATCTCCCCCAGAGTGTCAGCAAAATTGCGCTACTACTTACATGCAAACGTCCACTTTTAGTTAGAAGTGTTTTTGATGTGCTAGCTGCGTCATTTAAAAATGCATATAAAAATACTCGAGAATAGCGTAAGAGATTGCGGCACATGTCAACTTAAGATACTTGCAACTTGTCGGTAAAACTTTCTCTCGCAAGACGAGTACAAAACAAAACACACACAAAAGAAAAGAAAAAAAAGAGAGATGAAAAAGATATTCTCATACATATTTTGTTTCAAGAGTTGCGCTAACAAGTCCATTGTAGTGTGCGTTAAGTGAGTATTACTTAAATAAAAAGAATACCCTTATCCATTAGTGTTAGACTAGTAAAAGTTCAGGCATGCAAACAAACGTAGACATACGAATGTATGTATGTAAGCAGATAAATAAATACGTAAGTAACATGAAATAGTAGCCGGAGAAAGTTTAAAGGGAGTAAGTGAATTGCAACATGAAAATTATAAAACAATTGCATGTTTGCCATTGGCAGCAAAATTGGCTGGCTACAAGCAACAAATGCTTTCGCATACACTTTAAATAAATACGTCGATAAAATATATGTGCACGTTAGACCAGGTCGGGATGATTCTTGGCGTATACTAAAAGCAACCAATTCGAATTTTCTTCATAACTGTTTTATTTATTGCTCGATTCGAATGTGGGATATAGGAGGCCTGTGCCAATTGATTGAAAAGTTCTATGATGAGAATATATTTTTTTTTACTATGGTGAGAAAATTTTACATTTCTACTGTGCCACACAGAGCTAAAAATGTCATTTATAATTAAAGAGATCGACGTCTATAGAAGCTTGATGGTCAAGGAGTGCGAGAGGGGACAAAATGGAAGAAATTGTTAACAAATTTTTCATTTAATATTGGTTTGAATTTTTTCTCAAATTTATCGAAAAAAGAAACGGCTAAAAGTAAGGAGATAACTTCTTGTTTATTAATTTTTGATGAAATTTTGTGCGAAAATATGCAACTGTAAGAAGAAATCTTCTCGTTTTTATGTTAAAAACCATATAAAGAGAACCTCCCATTTTATTAGAATTTTATTGAATTTATTAATGACGAAAACTTTTTATTTCTAAAAGAATAATAATTCCAACTCATTTTGGTGGTGGGCTTCTTGATTCCGAATAAGTTCGAATAGATTTCGAATAGTTTTCGAATCATTTTCATTATGGATTAATAATCAATTTGAAAAGCTGTTGTCAATTATTTATGTTTCTTGAAAATTTTAAAAATGCTGTTCGGGTGTGCTGAGGCATGAAAGCATGTTGCGCATTCAAAACAACGAAAATCATTAGCTGAGCTTACGCGTGGGCATATAACGAAAGCTGCATTTCCTTTGTTTTGTATCGAATTAATTAATGTAGATTGTTTAGAAATATAATCAGCTGGTCTCAATGATACTATCGTAGGGGTTGCAACCAAGTGCAGATACTGTACCAAAATTGCGATTCAAATAAAATATTTCCGCAAAAGGCATTAATTTAACAGCACCAATGTATTTTTATAAAGTTTTTCACACATTTACAAAGGTTCGAACGAATAATAAATGCCACGAACATAAAAGTTTAAGTTCGAATATTATTTAATAATATTTCTGGCGCATGGCATTACTGAACTTTTCGAATGAACATTGCGCATGCGCTGAAGTGGAACCCAGAACAGATCAGTTTTGATTCGATCATTTCCCCTACCTGCGATTATCTAAGTATTTTTGAACAGAAATTCTCTGATACAGACTAATCTAATTGAATATAGATTAAAGCAAAGAAATATTTATAAATCTTCCAAATAATTTAAAATTTTAAATACAAAAGGTTTGGCTGTCAAACAATATACGTATTTGGGTTTAGTTTGACATTTGCTTTTCATTCTGACTTGTCAAATTAAAAACTTTTCAAACCGAAAAAAATTCATCATTTCATCGGAATCGAAATCAAAAACACCAAGCCATTCCGATTGCGAAAAATTGCATCCACCTAGGTAACCAAGAGAAATTTTCTCATGGCAGAAATACACTCTGAGATTTACACCGGCCGAGATTTAAACCTGGGACGGAATGACAAACTCACAATCGGGCGATGCTGAGCTTGGAAAGGAACACAACACACAGGAATTAAAACCTGCAATTGTGCTTTTTATCAAGGTTTTTGTAAAATAAATAAAGACTTGCTTGAAAGTGTCAGTAGAAAAGGAAAATATAAAGGGTCCTTTTTTAGACTGATAGAAATTTAAATTGAAATAAAACAAATAAAAAATGAAGTATGATGCCAAATTTTTTTTTAATTTTAAAGATATTTTCATGACATTTAATATTTAAAAACGGTGGCTGGCATGTGTCCATACCATACGGTACATTTTTCAGGATGCAATGGTGTCTCGAGAGTTTCATGAGGATTATGCTCACTCCATATACGGCAATTTTATTTGATCACATATCCGTTTAGCCAAAAATGAGCTTCATCACTAACACATTTTTTCGATAAAACAAACAAAACACTGATTTTGAAAGTAAGTTTCCACAATTTGTAAACGTTGTTGTGGCGTCATTCTTTCCATGATGATTTGTCAATGCTTACTGAACAGAAATGTCAAAACGAAATGTCATTTACCAGCTGTCAAATGACAGCTATCCCTATCGAAAGTTCTATCACTCTAAAAAAAACACCCTTTATAAAATTACTGAATACATTCCTTCATACTTGCATATGTCTAATATTATAAATAAGAAATTGTAATTTACGATTTCAATCAATGAGAAAAACAAATGCTAGCGAATAAAAAAACTTTGAATATTGAAGCTGTGTTGCCTACTCCGTATATTTCGTGAACTTCAACTTAACTCTTCAAAAAAATTCCCCTCAAAATTAGAAAAGAGATCACACGGGTTTTCCAAGGCAGTCAACATGGACGATTTAGAGTGAAAATTTGCCAACATACAACAACCTTCATTCTTGCATCATGGTTTTTACTTTAATATTATGAATATTGTTCTTTGGATTTTTGTATTTTTATTTTTGATTTACTTATTATTGTTTCAGAAGTTTTCAATGAAAAGACTTTCAAAAATTTCAAAAACAAAATATATAATTTATGAATAAAAGTTTTAAAAAATAAATATCATTATCTGTCTTAACTTGTATAATTGGGTTAAGAAATGGCACGTGCTATACTACTTATTCGCATAATTTGGCAACACTAGTTATTTAAAATATTTATTTTAATTGTTCTTATATCTTATAAACAAATATGTAAAAGAAAACTTGTCAAATTCAGAAAAGATTCTAATTAAAATCAAGATTTTCTTCCTATTTTTACAAGTTATTTACTAAATTTTATTGAAAAGATTTTCATCTTAATTCAACGGGTCTTAATTACATTGAAAAGATTTCATCTTAGTTTTACAGATTATTTTCTTGATTTTATTGAAAACACATACCCAGTCGTCATACAAAGTGCTTCTTAATAGAAAAAATCATAGAGAAATCCCTTAATTTTTTTCTGATTTATAGGGCATTTTAGGAGGTGTTTTCGCTCTGTGGAATTCGTAACTTTTTACTGCTGGAAATTTTTGACAGATTCTTTGATGGAGACTATGGTGTAATACAAAAATGGTGATGTCACTTAAGGGGTGGTTGGTATATTATCGGAAATGCCGGCACTCCAGCTTATTTCTGGACAAAATAGAAAGAAAAATATGAAGCAGACAGGTATCAGGTATCATTCTTTGGTCTTATTTTTCTTTCACTTTTCGTTTCAAGTTTATTGAAACACATCGCCCTGATAGTTTTATATTTCGCTCCAAATTTTCGTTCACTAAATTCATTCACAAATGGGAAAATTTCTGCCAAAGTCTAGCAAATAAACGTGTTCCAAGAAGATCACAGTTATCTTGATCACCGTATGCGTTCAACATCCAGCGACAACTCTAGCATAGATTTCAGCAATCCCGGTCGTAGAAAAACAAGACTTCGACGAAACACAGATCTAGATTATGTAGCACCAAAAGCAGCCTGTAACAATGACGGTGGCGCTGACGATGAGATTTTGTGGTTTCCCTATCACCACCAAAGAAGCCTAAGCGCTTTAGTAAAGACTCCCAAAAATCCAATATACCTCGAGTTAAATCACACACTGACAACGGTGAGGAGGACGACGGTATGACCTACCCCATTCGCCTCGAAAACCTGGAATTGTCTGGGGAATATTTGAATAAATCTTCGAGGCACTGGAAAAAGAAATAAAGTAGTACTAATTCTCCTCCTTTTTCTAGTGCCGTCAAATGCATGGCCACAGTCGGCATGCAGAAAAGGTGAGGTTATGTAAGTGATTTCGCCTTATTTCATTAAACCATTGATGCAGGCGAAGACCACCGAGTTAAGGTTGTAATTAAATTCAACAATTATGTACCAAATATTTGATTTTGCTGATTTTACTGCCTCTGGAACTGAAATTCATTCTACTAAATTTTCTTGATTATGTTTTCTGTCAAACTGTCAAATATTTCACCAGCCCCTTCAGCTCGGAAATTATTACTCACCTCATAGTTGTCACAAATTTACTTTATAGAGTTCTTTTCTATCCATATAGTTGAAAGGATAATTTTGCGTAATATATTCTTCAAGGATGCTTTTGCTTTGGAGGGCCTTCTTAGCTTACTAAAATCGAATAACTTAACTGTTACTCTCCCTAAAACAAATTTACTGTTCATTTATTTATTTTTATATTTTTATTTATTTATTTCAAAGAAAGGTAAAAAACTACAAAGGATAAGCTGTAGTACGTTGAAATTAATTCTTTTCAAAAGAAAGGGCAGTCAACGTCACCACGGATGATATCAAAAGAAAGCGAGAGTACTGATCTTCTTGCCTCAAAAGACTTTAGGCTTATCAAAAGCAAACGAGACTTATATGATAATATTGGCTTCTCAAAACCAAAAAAAAAAAACATTTTTGGACGCGTTCAATCCTATTTATATAATTTTTATGGCTTGACCTCCAGATGAAACAGCGTATTCCAAAGAGGAACGAACAAATGCCATATAAAAAACTTAAGTGTAGATGGGTTGTAAAATTTTGAACTATTTCACCTCACAACCCCTAAAACGGAGTAAGACTTCGAAATAATAAGACTAATATGACTAATATGTTTATTAAACGAAAAATTACTCGAAAAATGTACGCCTAGATCTTTAATCTCATTCAAACTTTTTAACAAAGAATGAGAAATGTTATAAGACGTCGGCAATATATGAAGAGCTTTTGAATATGTGACTTTAAAGCATTTTTTCATGTTTAAATGAAGGCAAGAATTAGCGCACCATACTAGCTGCAAGCTGTCAATGTCTATTTGTAGCTTACACGCATCTTCCGGCTTCTCAATTTTCGAAAATACTTTTAAATTATCAGCATAGAGGAAAAATTTAGCAAATCTAAAGCAGTTACTTATATCATTTATAAACAAAACAAATAATAACAAATAGTAACGGGCCCTTGGGGAACCCCAGAGGAGTCAAAGAAAGATTCCGACGAAATGCCGCCAACCGTTACCACACAATTTCTTTCAACGATATATCGCACTTTTATCGAGTAATAAATAAAATCAAGTGATGAAGATTTTTACTGTTTTCAGGTATGTCCCAAAAATCCTCTCAAAAAAAGGTTTGCAACTAGAGGGGCTAACTGCAAACTATTTTTTGAGACCCAGTCTAGTGTGCATATTTCGTGCATGTCCGCTGTCTAGTCTGCACAAAAAAGGATTAATTCAACAGTCCAACCTGCAGCTAGACTTGCGTGCTAGACACACGAAAACAATAGTATATACATATCTATACCCAAAATATATGTACAGAAAACCACATCTGACAACGCTCTCATTCATATCATTGTTGTTTTTTACAAACTTTTTACTGCTTTCCGTTCTGTTAGTGAAATTTATTGTGGTAATATTAAAAAGTTCCAAATATATTCGTGCATGCAGTTAGACTAAAAATACATACAGTTATGCACATATATACTCAATATATGTATGTACTTAGCCTTGTACTGGCAACGCCGCCTTTGACATGCAATGAGTGAAAGCTGGTGAGAGTCATAATTCATTTTATTTACTCCACTCCAGACCTTCGCCAACACAACGCTTCTTGTCGGCTTGCTATGAAGTACCGTTATTTTTGCATTAAAAATTTACATTTCTATTAGTAGGAATATATCTGTCCGCCACGTTGCTTAACATTGAAAGACTTCCCGTTACTTAGATTTATTTAATGCGGCAGGCAGTCAATCAACATGTCATATATTATTTTCAATGGTAGTATTTCTAGTTAGCAGAGAGAAGGAGCGAATTGGTGTGAATTGTTGAACACGGCTAAAATCGCTGAGCCAACTAAGTAAGAAAGGTAATATTTATCTATACTAGATTTTAGCCGCAGGTCCGTTCCCATGGCATTCCATTTAACGTTTTGCTTTCGACTGTATTTCAATTAATTATTTTAGTTTTATTTTCTAAAAAACGAAACATACATATCAGGCCTGTTTTGCATTTCGATTCCGATCAAATTTTTCGGAAACGAAATGGGTTACTGTTCTTGGTTTCGATTGCGACAAAATTTGGTGGTTTGAAAAGTTTTCCCTTTTGACTAGTCGGAATAAAAAGTAATTGGCAAATGAAACCCAAATATATATGTCGTTTGCTAGCCACATCGTTTATGTTAAAAAATTCATATTATTGGGAAGATTTACAAGTTTTTATTGCTCTAATCTGTATTGAATTAGTTTGATAAATCTGTTGCAATACTTTTTTAAATTATTTTATTGATGGAAACTTTTTTCAAAAGTGTAATAAAGGAATATACTAAAAAAGGTTTCCACCTTAATTTAATATTTTTATAATTTCTTTAACTCACAAAGAAAAAGTTAGTATAATTTTTGAAAGGTGGCAACTCCTTTATAAACTACTTCGAAAAAAAATTTATTCTACGTGCGATATTCTTATTTTATTTACGTTATTAATTAATTTGCATATAATTTGCCCTGTTTGCAACTCTTCCAAAAAATTGTAAGACTAAGCCCTACCAAACATCTATCGATTCCCACCAATGTTACAGTTATTTTAAGCAGTTGACAACCTCTACAAAATACTTTTAAATTCAGCTTTTTTAACTCTTTCTCAGTTGACAGCAGTCTAGTCGAATTTCAGTTGCTTTACGAACTAAATCGAAAGCAGCTTTTTAGTAAGGTGGCATTGGTATTCGAAACTGTTTTTATATTGTATAACCCCTTTCCTTCAACGTTAGTAATGTTATATTTCAGTATTCTGCTTTAATATTTCACATCACTCAGTAATTTAATTTATCCTTTCTTGCCCGGTCTAAAGATAAATTTGATATCAAATTTTCTTACGCTTTTTTCGTGTGGTATCAGTAATAGTAGCATTTAAGTTAAGTTGTTAATAAAATTTACTTAACGTCTTTAAACTAAATTGAAAAAGATTATTTAAGCAGATGATAGCCCTCTTTGAAAACATTTTCACGATTAAGCCTTTTAAGCCTATTTCGTTTGAATCCCACATCATAATATTTACATAATTTAATTTAATAATTTAATATAGTTTACCTTTCTGAGCAGGTGGTTTTTTACCTTTACCTTTTCCAAAAATACTTTTGAAATAAAGCTTTCTAAAAAACTAATATTTCATTTAAATATTTTAATATTTCACTTAAATAAGTTATATAACTGTAATTGTGTTAAATTGTTTAAATCGGTGACAACCCTCTGCGAAAAATATTTTTCAGATGGTAGCCTTTTGTTATAACATTTTGGAAATGAAGCTTTATTAAACCTTAATGCCCACATTGCAATACTCGTATCTACTTCTTATCAGGTGGTAACTACTTTTAAAAATAACTTGCATGATAATCCAGATTATAGTCTATATATGTCAACCACTAAGTATTTCTGCAAATTTTTAATACTACCCTATTCAAATCTCTTACATTCGAGGTATGTATTTCCTCATATTTGAAAACGCCACCACAGAAAACCTCCCCACCGTTCGTTTGATACTTGTCTGGTGTTATTACCCTCAATATGTCATTGGGTATGCACCCATATGAGTTGTACGAGTATTCTACAGTGCTGCGACATTTTGTTTAGACATCTGTGACTTTGTGTTGTCTACACAAGTGCTGAGTGGCTTCCTGGATAGCCAGAACATCCGTCTGGTCTACACTACTGTGGCCTGGAATCCGGAAATAAGTTTATAGTTAAAGCTCTGAGGAGAATAGTCCTCCTCTAAACTTCCCATCGAGTTTAGAGCCAACAGTGTACATGTTAATATTGTTTCATTGGTGGTCCAGTCCTCTCGAGTTGTTATGGTGATTTTAATGCTTTTGGTGAAGGTATTTGATGGTATAAAGTAACAGATATCGGTAGGGGTGTCATCCGCACTATGTTGATTCCAAGAACCTGCGTTTCTGGTCTTAATGCTGCAATAACAGCTATCTCTAGACCAACTGCGTCAAGATGAGGCTGGATGAGAACCATAAAGCTGCGCATAGCTTGGCATTTATTAGAGGTAGGGCATCAGAATAGGGCTCCATAGCGCAAAATCGGACCAGCGATGGTCGTGTACATCGAGTGAACTATACTGGATGAGAAACTCTATGATACATCAATCGCCTTTTTACAGCTAATGAGTGGCTTTTCTATTGTGTTCCGTTGTGTGGTCATTCCAGTGCACCTTACTGTCGAGATTTACTTAAGATATTTGGCAATATGATTTAATTTCAAGCTTAAAACATCGAGTTCAGGAAGTTTTAATCGGGCTTGCAACAAGCCAATACCTTTTATTTCACTAGTGAGATTGCACAGGGTTTTGCTAAGAGAAAATTTCCGCAACATAACGATGCAATAGTTAGATCGCTGTGACCACCCCTAAGTAGTGGAGAGAGCCTGAGGAGTACCCCTCCAACTCCGAACTCGACAACTTGAGCAATGGATGGATGAACCCGATCGGACTTTTGCCCACTCTCAGTTTCATCATTTCCGAGACGATCGCATACGGCTATGTCCAGGAAATTTTCAATGTTCGTTGCGCATTAGATAAACAGCTGAGTTAAGAGATTTTCATATATATTTGACTCTAGAGAGAGGATAATAGGTCTGATGACTCAAGGTTTACAGTGTGCTTAATTCGATATGAACACTACCTTAATTTCTGATCAAGGAGATGTTGCCAAGACTCAAGTAGATATGGTTTACAAAATTTCTTGTCACTTTTGACTTTAATTATTAGCTTTGGTGCAGCCTATCAGGTTAAAATCCAAAATGCTCCCAAGTCGTAGGAGGCCGGTAGTCTCGATGCTGTCGACAATTAGCGACGTTGGGACAATCAAAGCAGCCAGATATGACCTATTTATTTATTATCAATTTTCGAGTTAATATTACAAACATTTTCAAATAAAAAAAGACTAACCAAAAGAAATAAAGTTAGTTCTTTTTATTTTCCATGTTTTCTTTCACCAAAAGAATCACTTCTCAATTACAAATGCGCTTTTAGTTCAATCTCTTTTAAAAAGTACAAAAATACATACTACGTATTAAACTCTAATAATAAACCACAATGATTTTACAAAGCACTTAATAGCTTTTACCAATGGATTACAACAACAAACCAAGTTCAACAGAGACTAAACCGTTTACATCCAAGAAAGTCAATAGATTTTAGTAATGGTGCAGGGATGTTCAAGTGATTTGGAAAACAAATCAAATCAACACAGAATGGGAGGGAATGAAAGAAAGAAAGAGCTGCAATAGACAGCATTCACTTTTCATTACAAACAATAAAATCAAACACAGACAAGGAGGGTTGTTGTATCAGGTGTTCACAATACATATCCATACGTTAAATAAAAGGACGCGATTTCCACAAAGGGATACGTCAAACACATAGTACGAATATGTATGTGAGCACTTGCTTGAACAAACATACATACATACATATGTACATACTTGTTAATGTTTTTGTCTTCAGGTGCAAAACTGATCAGCAGTAATTCGGACTGTCCTTAGAAAATGAGAAACTGACCCATTTTGGAACAGTATGAGTAATAGCTCGCGCGGTAGGATATGAAAAACGTCAAGAACGATATACTTAATACTTGCAGATTGTGTTGTTGGATTTGAAATTCGGGAGAGTAAATTTACTATGATAAGGTTATTGTTTTAAAGAAGTTGGAAAAAATTAATATAATTGAATAAATACAGACAGTCAGGATTTTTTATACCGGAGCGCACTAGTGCCCAACGTGTTATAACTTTGTTAACATAACATAGCAACCAAAAGCAACTGAGGTAGATATAGACGAAATGTATTATGCCATGTCTGTATGTCCGACCGTCCCTCCGTGCAGCGGATAACTCGAGCAAATATTGGCATATTTTAATGAAACTTGGTATACAAATTCCTTTCGACCCAAGAAAGGTCTGTATTAAAATTGGGCTACATCTGATAATAACCAAGCCCACATAATAGTACTTTTCGAATAACAAAGATAACTTGCACAAATTTTATATATATAGGATTGGGTTAGAGAAAGGAATACGTGAGTTAAAATGTGGAAAATGGCCGAGGAACAGCCCACTTTAGAGGAAGCTGTGACAGCTTTAGTCAATGTCAACTCTATATACAATACTTCATTTCAAAAATTATTGACAAAACCACGCTCATCTCCCACATAGCGGTAACTTACTAAAATCTAAGAAGGTAATTTACCGAATTTGTTACACAGGGTTGGATGAAATACGTCATATCATGTAAATGGGAGTGACACCGCCTATTTTCGAGCAAACAAGTATATCTCCGAAACTACTTTATCAAACTCGATCAAATTTGACACACACGTTGAATTTCAAGTCAGTTAACTTAATATTGAAAATTATAGAACTCGGACAAATACCGGGGCCACCTCTCATATGACGGTAATTTACAACAAGTACTGTTTATTTAAAATAAAAACATGCACCGAGTATTTAAAGTACGGTTGGACTATCTTAACTTGTTGTAACCCCAATCCAATTCGACGTAGAAAAATCACCTACATGTATTTTGTTTTTACTTTTGCGGATGACCTTTCAAAATATATGTCAATTTTGGCAACTCTTACGCATCAAAAACAAAATACATGGGAATTTTGCATTATATGAATTTGATTGTATTTTAGGATTATTTTGTGTAGTTAATAACGAATCCGAAGTCAGGTTTCAAAATCCACGTATGTACGTGTTTTTTCTACATTTCATCTTTGAAGAATACTAGGTATTGAAGTCTTCTTCTTCTGACAGTTCTATACCTAGGAATATAAATTTCGGTACGATACAATACCATATCTATACTTTAGCCATAAGTTACCGATATATTTTACTCGATTACTTTTAAACAGGTTTTTTTGTTATAATCGAGTTTTTGAATAACAGTATCGCAGCGAATTTGCGAAGCAAAATTATTCACAGAAGAATATTTGGGTATGACAATCAGGCAGAATGAAAATAGCTCTGCAAATAGGTTACGCTGTAAGTTAAACCCTTTCCAATTTTCGGTGAGTTGGTTGTGTCCTGTGCTGTAAAATTTGCTGAGGTTTGAAGTGCCATATCGGTGAAGTACTTGTGCAAACAATTTCTTAAGGGCAAACAGAGAACGTTTTATATGGAATCTGAACGTCATTTTTAATTTAGTATCGATGTATTTTTTTTTAATATTTTTAATTTGATACTTAAGGGTAGCCGTTTCTTTTCGAATGTATACCATGTCGATACTTCTGATATCCTCTGCCTATCTATATCCAGCAAATGTTCAAGACTGCTGAAAAAAATCTAATATGTCTATAAATTCATCTACATCTTCCATATCTGAGACACTTGTTGAGTTTGCTTTTGGAATTTCAAGAAGACGGATATTATTAATAATTAGATCGGTACTGTCCAGGGATTATCTTCAAATTAACTTAATTGCACAATAAAATCTTCATCATCATCTAAAGATTAGAACAAATTATGAATTCGGACGAATCATCAAAAAATTTTGCCCAAAGGAAATATAACATATAGAGGAGCCTCCGAATGTTTATCTCTATTAGTACAACAAAACCGAAATTTTTAGAAGAGGATGCATACAACTTTGTAATATTGTCCAATATTGCAATAAATTAACTTAGTTAGAACCGAAAAGTTAAGGGATATACTAAATTAATTCAAAGAGGAATTAAGTAATTATCAAAAAGTACCAACTAGTCTGATGAAAATTTCATCCAAGTTTTCCAATTTCGTGGATGTGCAGATTAAGTAAACTATATCGTAAGCCAAAAAACAGAAACTATTTTCATCATTACGGGATTAAATGGTATATTTCGTTTTACTAAATTCCGAAATTGACTTTTGCTCATAGAACCAACTCGCCTGGTCCACAGTGCACCGTGGGCAAACGCCTTGCATCCACTTTTGAGCTCCACTTTTGTATCTATGCTTTTTCGTTTTCCTCATCCCAATAAAACGGTGAGGAAATCGGAACACTCCTTCTATGAGACTGTATCATATTCTCGACAGGTTTTGAACACTGTTGTATTCATATGTTCATTTCAGAGTTGACATGGGCTCACTCACACATAGCCTATGCACTCATTCAGAGCACTGAAGCGTCATTTTCCCCGCCACTTTCCTCGGGTGGAGAAAAAAAACAACAAACCGAGGCGGCTGTAATCTTTTGAATGTGTCGCAAACACAACACAATTAAGCCCTGTTGCTGTTGCACATCACTGTTGTAAATTGCATATTGTCACTGCAGTGGCAAATCTCAAATCGATTTTCTCACTTGTTAGCTGCATTTGTGATGGACAAAACCCCACAAATACCAACATATAAACATATTTCGGAATACAGCAGTGTATTATACAAACATATACCAACAAGGTACGAATATAGGTATGTATGTATGTGTTCATTTTCAAAAACATAATTACATGCATATGTATATCGAAATGCATGTAAACGCGAATATTGGTAGCGTCCATTGCAGCCACCGGTTTTATGGCATTTTGTGGTTTATCCGATTGTGGCGACAGTTCGCAAAGTCGAAGTCCATCCATGAAAATCGAATGAACTTTTGCCCTTAACTCAATTTGAAGTTTTTGTTATTGCAAAAATGCAATCCAACACAAATGCTGACCCTCTTTTGCCCACTTCCTGCGAGTAGCAACAGCAGCACCCAATAACAATTATAGGAAATTTTGTTATGAACTCCAAAGCAACGACAGCAGACTGACAGGCAGACAGACGGTCGCTGATAGTATCAATATACATAGGTATGAGAATGCTATATACGCGAGCACATACATACATATGTATGTATTTATGTTGTACATTAGTTTGGGTCGCAAAAAAAGTTTGCAGGCTTACTTTGAGAGAGTTTTAGTAGGGCCCGAAAATAATAGTAATTTTGATTTTTTTTTTCGGATAAAAAAAATTATATTAAGCTATGAAAATCTGTCCTTATTAGTATTATTATTTTTATTGAAAAGATTTTTTTATGTTTCAATCAAGAATGGTTTTTATGTGCTCAAGGCCATTTTTAATTAGACAATTTTTAGAAAAAACAACAATAGTAGAAGTTATAGCTATTTCAGAGATCACCACATCTCCTAATCAGACTTCTTTATAGAATCGAACCCACGTCCTCCACGGCAAACGAAAGTAAGAAATAGTTATAAATTCTACCACTGTTGCTTTTTCAATAATTTTCCCTATTAAAAATGATATTGAGCTCATAAAAATTATTGTTGATACAAATAAATAGGCCGAAAAATTCAAATATGTGTAGGGAAAAAATAAAACACAACATATTTTCTATAAAATAAATGTGACAATAAAAAAAAATACAATGGCAACTGTCCTTCTCGTTTCGTCCCCTTCGTCAAATTTGATGTATTGGCGTCAAATGAGTAGGGTTGCATTTCTTAGCAATTAGTAAGTTTTTCCACTTGGTGTTATCCGTCCATGAGTCACTCCTAAATATGTATTTTTAATTTAAATCATTGCAACACCCTTTTATCGATAATTTTTGATTTTTATTCTTTTGATAACAAATATTCGTTGTGCTTGGATTTAAATTTGTCCGATCAAATTTAATCGACATTTTTTAATCTTCATTTTTGCGATCTTAAATCGTATTATTGTTATTCTTGTTATTCGAAAAATTTTAAATCGAATAACAACGATTTGTGTTGATCGAAAAAATAAAAACCACAAAATATCGATCAAATGCGATCGAAAAAATAATAATCGAAAAATAACGATTAAAACATAATTTTTTTAATACAACTTATAAGATAATTTTGAGTACTTTATGTTTACGCTTTCAAAGAAAGAAATGCGTCATTTACTAAAACGTTTAATTTTATGAAGAGTAAAGTTATTTTAGGGAGGATGGAAATTAAGTTACACGATGCAGAGAAAAGAAGGTGACGACAAAAACTCTTCCCTTACTTCGTACTTGTCTCGTTTGAAGGATTGGCGTCACAACTTTCTCTTAAAAGTTGATTTTTCAGTGTATTGAGTGATTTTTACAAAAAGTTAAACACTGAATAATAAATGTGAAATGCCGAGCTTTGTATTTTAGCAGTTGCAGTGCAAATGAAACGCCCAAGTGCAGTTATCACCTTCCTTTTCTTCTCGCTATTCTTGTGGCAGAAACCGCTGTGACGTGTACGTTGTCGTAATTTGGTTTTCTATCATTCTTGATTAATTTATTTGAATTTAGTCGACTGAAACACTCCAGAGTAAAATAATCCCATAAGGTACACAATATATCATTGAAGTCGAGTAATAGGGATTTATGAGAAGTTTTGGCTAGTTTTAGGACACTCCAAGGACGACAATTTGTATCACACGAAAATCCTATCTAAACACCATATGGGGGCTGACCCGACCTAATGTGCATACATACATATTTACATATTTGTGCGCACATATGTACGTGTATGCTTCCTACAAGGATAACGGTTATGTTGTTAGCACAGCGAATCGAAGATTTAATATAGATTCCAATTAGCGATAACTAAACTGTAATTATTTCAATAAATACAAATTCCAAGAGAAGCGAACATTGCATATTGCGATATGCTTCGCGAATTGGGTTAATTGAAATGCTTGTCAACGGCATGCGCCATTAATTAATGAATACAATATCATATTACATAAAGAATATTTGGACAATTCACAAGGCATCTTATTTGATGTTATTTGTCGTATGTGCTATAGTCTGAAACTCCTCCCAAAATCTTAAAACTGTAATACTTTATTGGAATGAATTTACTTTTTTTTATTAAATTAGCGTAAGCCTCGAAGTCTTCGTAACGCGAACACTTGCTACTTGCTAAAAGCAACAGCTTATAACTACGACCCAGTAGACGTGGACGTAAAATAACATAAAATGGCACTGAAGATGGCACAGCGCCGAAAACAGTTTGTCTTCAAATCAAACTTGACAACTGACCTAAACAAATCGTTCCAATGTACATACCTACTTCAGCTGTATAAAACTTTACCAAATGTGCTGCACATTTTGCATTTCAATAAAGTAAATACGCTCTTGCGGGTCACGGATTGGGGAGGAGCTAAGGTTGTCCCATACGCTAATGACGTCAAGTGGTCCACCCGCCGGGGGTTTAGGGTCAGCTCATGTAAGGTGGAACTCGTTCTCTTTACGAGGCGGGTATAAAATGCCGTCGGTAACTCCACCGGCACTGAACGGTGTCCAGTTAAGTCTTGCTATAAGTTGCAAATTTTAAGGCGTTATTTTAGATATGAAGTTGAACTGGAAAGAAAATATAGTTCAACGTTATGAAAACGCTTCCGCAGCCCTCTAACCTGTAAAAGAGCCATACGCAAGAAATGAGACCTTAGTCCCCGGATTTGTCGGTGGATCCTTTTTCTTATTTGGTAGAACAACAGATGGCAGCAATGACTGCTTTGCGACTAAGAGCGACATCCCAGTAGCATCCCGAAACCCAGGGGCACTCTTGTATTTTAAACAAGTTTTGCTCTATTCAGAACGGCACTGACCGATGTGCTTCGACATCGGTTTCTGAAAGTAATTTTATTACAAGAATTCCAAGTAGAGGGGAATGGAAACTGGAGCTTTACACTCCACCTGATAGTATTGTAATCTATATAGATGACTCGAAGCTCGATAGTAAGGTGGGAGGAGCCGTTTTCTCTCAAAACCCTCTCCTACAAATTTCCTTTAGGCTACCAGATCACTGCAGCGTTTTCCAGGCAGAGGTCTCAGATCATGGAGGCAATAAAGAAACTTGGAGACGGAATTCTAGGAAGGAACAGCTTCATTTAGTGATAGCCAGGCTGTAATCAAAGCTCTGACTGAGTTCTTTCACGTTTAACTCAAACCTCGCGCTGGACTGCCGCTTATCTCTACAGGAGATGGCCAAGCAGAACAGACTGCAGATTTTTCAGGATAAAGAACGCATTGGTATGATGCTTGCCACTTGTAAACTGCTATTTAGGGCATATATACATATATGAACAAGCTGACAATAGATAGAGTCAAATTACGACTTGTCGAACCTCAAGGCAAACGTGGCCGAAATGGGACTGGAAATGGTCGCGTAGCGTTCTCGCTCTAAGAAGAGAAAATATTTCTAACGTGGTTAGAGCCGGGCACTGTCTGATAGAAAAACATGCTGAAAAGCTGGGCGTACCTTTCCGAAGAGGCTGCATCTCATATACCGTTAATTTACAAGAAATCAAAAATTCTAGATCTTACCACCTCATATACTTAGCAGGAAAAATTTAAATTTTTGAAAATTGGCTTGGTACATTGAAAGCATTTTAATTTCGAGAGACTGTGTCTCTTATATTAGTATTTTATTAACTGGTTAGATTCCTCTTCAATTGTTTACTTTAAACTTTATGCTATTTGCACTTTCGCCAAAGCTTTGAAGAATTTATAAATCGAGCAGCTTTCATCAAAAGTAACTGTGAAAGCTAAAAGTAACAAACGCGAAGTATTACATAAGAATGCTATTATAGTTAAGTAAAGATTATGTGAAAGGAATGCTAACACTAAATAGTTTTAACATGTCTTCTGCTCTATTAACAAAACTGTCGTTTCCGGTAACAAAAAGGAACAGACAGCTTTCACGCCCTTTTCATGTTCGATGCACACTTACTATCGGTGAATTTTATTACCATCATATTACATGGAACAAGGTGGTAATAGCGGCAGCATAGATGTTTACTTCCTATCTGGAGTTAGTAACCGTATATTTCACACATATTACGTCTTTGTGGGGATAAATAAAATCGATAGAAAGTTTTAATAACACAAATTCAAATGTGGAGCATTTGGCATTTTTATTCGATGAAAGAAGTTTATGTGATTAAAATGTATTTAAATCATAAATAGAATTATAAGTAAAAGTTACAAAAGTTCGATAGAATTATTCATTTAATAATTTGATTCGTGGGGGCTGCACGGTGGACCGCACAAAATTTTCAAAATCGCAGAGTTTGTTTTAAATAATTGCTTGAAAGATTATTCATGCAAAATTAGAAATAATAATCTTTTATGTCGTTAGTCCCCACATTACAGCAATAGGTCTTACAAGAAGAAAATCTGAATTTTTTCACTTCCATATCGTATTCTTTACAAATCTGTAAAGCTCTTGTTTAAAATCGACTGTCCATCTTTTCGACTAGTCGAATTAGCAAATTTTTTAATGGAATAGCAAGCAGCCATTCAGATTCGAATAATAGCTCACCATCTCGTAGTCTGAAAATCGACTAACCGAAATTATTCGAATAGTGACTGAATAGTTACTGATAATTAATTCAGAAAAACTTCTTTAGAGTGGAAAATGAGTTTTGTATGTAAGCACAAACATTCGAACACATATAAGAAACAAATGTTTATTCAAAGAAAACGACTAGTTGAAAAATCGAAAATGCACTAGTTGTTTATAGTCGATTAGTCGAAAGGAAACGATCGAATGTTTTTTGATACAACTTTTGCTAATCGATTAACCGGTTAGTCAGTTAGTCGACTAACAAGAGCTCTACAAATCTATAGTCCTCCAATCATCTTGAATGTTTTCTATTTAAGAAACTGAACCTTGCAGTTTCTGACCGGAAAAATTTTACATACATACAGCACTAACGACCAAATTTAAACTATGAGCTGCATACTTCGAACACTTAGCAAGTTTGTATTACTGAATGTAAGCTTCTGATCCGTGAAACATTGGCCGATACTCTACTCACGGTCTAGCCATGAACTAGGTTTAGCCCTGAACTGGGTCTAGCCCTGAACTTCTTCACAAATAGCACATGGGTTGCATTTTTTAAAACAATGGACCAGATAAAAATTGGAATTTGTTAGATTTGCGAAATGTTTGTCAACTCACCTGTCAAGAGGGTGGAAGCTTTGGAATTGCTGATCCTATTTTTTTAATTATCTCATTTGTTCTGCGTTACTAGTGAGCGTTGGTTTAGCCTAAAACCGCACCAACTGAAAATAAAAGACATAAATTAAAATTGTGGTCATAAAATTCAATTTCATCTTGATTATCTGCGATTACAGTAAAACGAAGGTACAAATGCTCCAAGTGCTGAATATAATATATTTATAAACTTTTGCGATTGTAATAATCGAGGTTCACAAAAAACTCAGTATTTTACTTTTGCTATGTTCTGCCAATTGATACTATTTATAGCTAAATTTTTTTTATTTACATTCATGTGCATATAACAAGCTATACGTTTCTACGGACATATAAATATTGCTTCCTTCCATCCTACATACCCGTAGCAGTTCATTTATTATTTTATTTACTTTAGCATTGTTTGCATTAAGCTCTTAGTACAATCTGAATAGTAGGAGTAATAAAGAACGTTAAGTATAAGTTATTTTTGTATTTTAATTCAGTGTAATAAATTGCTTGGAAACAATGCGGAAATACTTCCGCAATGTAAATTTTTAAAACGCTTAGTAAAAATAGTTTTCCATTTTGCGATTGTGTATTTTCTTATTTGTGTTCTTATTTTCAATTCTAAGGATAGTCGTTCACGTAAACACGAATGCAATTGAATACATTTGCATTTAAATTAGGTGCATTGGAAACGAAACAATGGAATATTTATAACATTGTGTTACACAATGGTAGAGAAATTTCGCTGATATTGGCAGCCGTCCTTTTTTGTTTTATTTTAAGAAATTTTTGTGGCGGCTTAATAATTTTAAGTTTAAAAAACGATAGTTTAAGAAAAGATAATGTTAATAAAAACTATTGATAGGCATGCTAAAGTCTTGAAATATAAGATGCATACTGTAGTTTTGAACGACCAAATAATATATAGAGCAGCTTGCCTGTGTAGGGACTTAAAAATTCTGTACTATTGTAACTGACAAATGCTGATATATTTAAAGGCAAGCGATTAGTAGTAGGTACACCACAAAAAAAATTTAATAAACATCAGTTTAAAGCCCTAATGAATCTAATGAATTTTTTTTTTTAGTTCATCTGCATAGAGTACAAAACCCAAAAATACAACCTTGGGGGCTCCATACTATGCGATAAAAGAATAAGACTGTGAATAATCAACCATACACCGTCGCCAGATCGACAGATTCGAAAATAAAAATAATCGGGTTTAAGTGCGGGAGCCAGAAGTAAAACTTCTTTGTGGTAGTAGAAATTAGTAAAAATAGTGGTAGAAATTAGTGGAAATAGTGGTAGTACTTAGTAAAAATAGTGGTGGAAATAGTGCTGGTCAATCGGAAGAAAATATCGCAGAAGCAACAACAGTATACACAGCTTACTTGGCTCATCTCGTTTAGGCTTTGCCAGAATGAGTATAAGCTAGAGGACGTGAGTTCGATCCCTGCAAGAAGTCTGATGAGGAGATGTGGTGGAGCTCATAAAAATTATTGTTTGAGATAAATTACTATTATAATGTCATCTTCATCTAATTAATTAGAAGAGCTTGAACCAGCCTACAAAGTTTGTGAGTGATAAGAAAATTGGAAATTTCGAAATGGAAACAGCATTTCGATAAACGTTTCAATGAACATCTAATATATATTAACAATTTTAGGAAACTCGAATTTTACGTAATTTTAAAAGTTATATTTTAAGTAAAATAGGTTGGGAAAATGACCATGAATATAGAACTAAATTTCCATGGCTAGAGAACAAAAACAAATGCTAAATCCAGACACAAAAAGGCTGATCGCTAAGGTCGCACCATTTGTTAGGGGTTTTTAATTTTTTTTTTGCGTGAACCGAAGTTTTGAAAAACAATTTTTTTAAACATCATAGGGCCCGTTTTATTGTGCCCGACTTGCAAAAGAACACTGCAACTAGGATAAAACTTTCTTAAGTTGCAAAAGCAATCCTGTTAGGATCTTTCATGAAAGATGCACTTTATTGAGTACTATTTAAAAAAGGAAAATAAAAATGCAAACAAATTTTGGGTTGACGTAGTTATATATTTAAAAATACTATGCAAATAAAAACGAATTAAGTCTTAAACTCAAATCTCCCATGCATATTCTTCCGGCTCATTCACAATAGCGCAGTTTTTTTTTCCTTCCTAACACTACATCTCAGGTCGGATATCATTTTACCGAGTTGGCTCAACTCGGATATTTTTCCGAGTTAGTGTTGTTGCTTTACATGTATTTTGTTATCCTACCTAGTGTTCTTTTCCAAATAGGTTGCAAGGAAATGGGCCCATAATGAAGAGAAAAGTTGGAATTATTTTTTAGGAAAAACATTTATTTCATACAAAAATTGATATAGCACACTTTATTGAAATGTTTAGACAAATGATTAAGTTCTTTCCATGAAAGCTAAAGTTTTATTGATCTGTAAGTAAAAGTTGTTTTGTAAAAAGTTCAAATGATTGGAATTTGAGCAAACTAGTTGGGAAACATTTCGAAAATCAGTTTACAAACAGTCACTTAAAAAAACTTTTGAACTCAAACGAAAGCACATATTTTACATACCATGTACAAAAAAAAATTCTTGTGGCTTTTCCATATTTGAATATATCTAGGCTATATTAACAATTATTTTACATTTCAGTCATAAACTTTCATGCAATAAATTATTTTCAGTCCGATGCATAAATAAATTAACATGAACTGCAATTGTGAAATAATGTCCTCAAAATATGAAAAATCCAAGTGGTTTCCTACTTTACACACCATTTGCTCCTCTTTTCCTCTTTTTTTTTTTGTGAGTAAGTGATTAAGTTTGCATAATCATCATAGCGTAACTTTTAAAATGAATGGCACCCAATATAGTAATTTATTAGCAGTTTTCAACAAAACCCAGAAAACCCTGGTCATAAATTTTTAAATACTGTTGAAATGTACAAAAAGCTGAAATGGTTTAGCTAGCTAGTCGCTTGGAGTGAAAGGAAATGCTATATTTTTTTTACTCTTCATATACATATGTATGTATATATTTATTTATGTACATATGTGTGTGCGTATGTAAATCTGTAGAGCCTTCAAAGCGCAGTGGATTATAAAAGGAAAAAGAAATACGAGAATAGCGTACAACTCAATTTTCTAGGTGGCAATGAATATCCCAAACAATTTGAGGTCGAGTGCTGCTTAGTTTGAAAGTAAATTGTGGCTCTGTAGAAGGCTCGGGTGTTCAAATGTGGCAAAGGTAATAGATATACTGATGGTAATTCTTATATGTAGACTCGCTCAACTTAGCCACTTTAAGTTTTTTAAGCATTGCTTAAAATGAAAACTGCATAATTTCCTATTGTCACTGAAAGTTCGCAGTAAACTTCGATGGGTCCAAGGCGAATTCATATCCTGTGGTGTTATACGTACGAAAACAAAAATTTACACTAACAAATTATAGGCACAATAACGAATTGGTTTACAACAAACACATCATTTTGGCTTAGCGTTCACCAAGCGAATTCAATCAGCTGCTTGATCAACTTGACCTTAGGTGTGCTGTTACACAAGTTAGAATTTATTTCATGTGGAACGCTTATAAATTTTTTTTTTTTTGGAATATATTTTTAAAAAATTTGATTCAAAGGTCTTATATTGATTCCACTTTAACTTGCAACAACAAATGGTTTCATTTCTAAGATTTATGAAAACACAACCATACTATACCAGAGGAAAACTGCAAAATTTAGGCTTTTAATGAGTCTAGGATATCTACTTTAGATTGGTGAGATCTCAAACCTGAATCTGAGTCATTATTTACAAAAACAATAAAAAAAAGGGTATAAGTTCGTCGCCGTTAGTTCTGCCCTTTCCAACCTGGAAAAAATAGGATAAAGAAAGATAAAGAGCGAATGAGTCTGGAGTTGAACGATGTCAAAACGAAGTACCTCCTGTCATCAAGTGAACAGTGGGCGCATTCGCGTCTTGGCTCCCGCGTCACTGTTGACACCAGCGTTAACACCAACAACAATGGCAGCCTCGAAATCCAATGAAGAATCTCTTTTGCCAACAAGCGCTACTTTGGGCTGAGTAAGCAAATGAGCAGTAAAGCCCTCTCTCGATGAACCAAAACTACACTCTATAAGTCTCTCATCATACCCGAGCTATTATACGGCGCAAAACTATAAACAATGTCAACATCAGATGAGAAGGCCCTTGGAGTATTTGAGAAAAAGAATATCCGGCAGATTTTTGGACATTTACGTCTTTGCGACGGCGAATACCGCTGACGATGGAACGATTAGTGGCATAAGATTTATAGCGACGTTAACATAGTCCAGCGAATTAAGATTCAGCGGCTACCCGCTTGTGGTATCAGAGGAAGAGGAAGTACTCCTCTATTTAGGAAAGGTCAGGTGGAGAAGGACTTGGCTTCACTTGGTGTCTCAGCTGGAGCCAGTTAGCAATGCAGAGGAGCGACTGGCGCGCCATGTTGTTAGCGCCAATTAAGAAGAAGAAGAAGTTTGGGTGAAATCGTATTCCATCGCCGTCTGTGTAGTTTATTTCTTTTCCATATACTTACATCAGATTTTTAAAGCAGCATTGATTGAATTTAAAAACAATTAGGGGATTTAGAAGGATTCGTTGCATCTTGTTAGGTTAGTAGCAGTTTTTTGACATAATTTTCAGTGTAAAAATATTTGTAATTGAACTTGAAGCACATCTTTGTAATATCTTTAAAATCTAACTTTATTTTTTACCCACGCTTTGCTTGTTCAGTAATTATCGATATTGAACTACCATTCGCTACATTAAAAAAAATATTCCTTAGCCGTACAAAGATATATAGAAGTGGAAAAAAATTAACATTTTGTACCGCACAGTTCTGATGTAATCTGTTTCTGAAGTTTTCGATGAAGTTATTTATTTTGGCTCTAACTTTGGACAAGAAATAATTATTTCATTCCTAAAGAGCTTGATACTTTGATGCAAAAAAAAAAATCTTGAGCTTTTATTAATAGATGTTTTACAAGAAATTTAGCTTTTCGAGGCAGCTGGTTACCGATCTTAAATAAAAAAGTTGTGATATATTTATTTTAACAATATATTTAGGATCTCGACTTTGGAGAAATACCGGTTTTTTAAACTTCAGACCCACCTCTAGAGCTTATCCGACCGACTTGAAATTTCATGAATGGAGGTGTTTTGGATAGCCTCGTGGATGGGCGTTATCAGAAAGCTGAATAATTTAATATTAGAGAAATTATAATAAATTTGCATTAAACACGCAATTAACATTGAATAAAGAAATGATTTTCAGATCACAAAAACATTTGATACCAAGAATTTAATTAGGGAGAGACATACAAAAACCTAAACTTTTAGAAAATTGGCATGGCCTTTTTAAAGCAGTAGGGCTATCTCTACCTCTCAAATAAAGGCAATTAAAAAAAAATACATATATTTCATCTTTTGTTTTTTTAATCATGTAGCTAAATCGTTCAAATTTGCTACGAAAAATTTAATTAGTGGGAAAAATTGTGGGAAATGGGCTTGGTACCTCAAAATCATGCTTATTCTTTAGATTTTTTATTAAACAAAAGTCGTTTAAGTTTTTAAAATGAAGAATATTAAATTAACTATTTCGTACGCAAAAAAGTATTGTTTATTTGAGATAAAAACATACGCCGATTATTTACAGTTCGGTTTTTTCCGAACTTACTCTTTTTTACTTGTTATTAAGAAGCTTTTTTTATACTTAGCTTGCTTTCGTAGTTGTCTATTTAGTACACATTTTGTGATAAATTTTACGCAAATCACCGTTTAAATTTTCAACATAGGGCAGGTCTTGAAGAACAGCCAATGTAATGAAAAAATTTCGTTAGATGGCGCAGGAGTCGAGATATTCGACTTGTGATGATTTGTGTATACAACTTAATTTTTATTTGAATAATATTTCAATTTAAAAATTCCCTCTTCTACCCGATCAATATCAACAATTTCAAAAAGAACGCCCGGCCACCACAATGTACAATTAAGATCTCAGATTTTAAACCTCTGAAATAGTAACTAATTTTCAAGCGTTGAATTAGCAGGCTTCCCACGCGAGAAATTTCGTTTGTATGCCTTTTTTTTTATGTAGACAAATGCATACATATCTCTACATACATATGTACCCGCCTATGTTGGTCAGTCCGCCTGTGAATCTATCCGTCACCTTGAAAACACTTGACTTTAGCTGATTATCTTATCTCTTAATACTCTGTTTCGCAATCGATTGTTAGTAAATGTTATGCACTCATTTCCACAAATCCCAACTCCTACCGAACCCAATACCCCTCCCAACATTCATTGAGTGCCTTATTTCCCCTTAACATGGCCTATTACATAGCAGTGTGAGTAGAAAAATAAGTACTTATCACTAATTGGATTTGCGCAAATGGTTGAAACCTTTGCAAATCACTGAACCATAAAATCCAAATGACAAATATCGCACTGACGTTGAACGCTGAACTTGCACAATTTTAATTTCATTAGTTTTTTAGATTGAGGGATTTACGGCTAGTTAGATTGGTTGTTGTTTTTCGTTAGCGTTTTGAATACCAACTTAGTGCAATGGTAATAATGAAGAGGAAGAAAAAAGTAACACAGCGGACCCCAAAGACCATTTGGTGAGAACGAAAAGAGAATTTTTAAAATGCGTACATACGGTGAGAGTGGTGTGGAAATTCAAATTGTATACCCACAGTAGCAGAAAAAGGAAATGTTTGAATGAAAATGAATTCACTGCCATGTGCGTGGGCACAGCTTTATGAGTATTATATAAGTAAAATGAGCAACGAACCGCAATGCTATCCAATATTCATACCTTTATGCAAAATTCCACAAAGCACATGAAAACTGAACGCAGGACAAAAGAACGATAAGCTAATTTAACTCTTATATATAAAAATCTCGTGTCACGGTGTTTGTGGTCGAGCTCCTCCAAAACGGCTCTACCATTTTTTAAGAAATTTTGTATTTATATTTGGTAAGTATGAGAATAGGTCGCAAAGTATATTTTAGGCTTGTGGAAAGGGTTAAAATATATACAAGTTCTAAAAAATATTAAAATATAGGTTTTAAGCGGCTCGTCTCGGAGAGAAGGATCATAGATAATATTTATGAGGGGTGCCACCTGTTTGAAACCCCGTATTTAATTAAATTCTACAGAAGTTATAAGCAATATCAAAATATGGCTGTCAAACGGTTCGTCTCAGCAAGGATAACATTATATACATATATTTGGGAGAGGGGTGCCACCTGTTTGAAACGTCAAATTTGATTAAATTATACACCAGTTATATAAAATATATATAAAATTTGGTTACCAAACGCTTCGTCTCGGCGAGGAGAAGGTTCATACTTTTATTTTAAGGAGGGTTACCATCTGTTTGAAAAGTCGAATTAAAATAAATTATATACAAGTTATTTGAAATATTAAAATATGGATTGCAAATGGTTCGTCTCGGCAAGAAGCTAACTTTATGTAGCCAGCCAACTGTTTTAAAAATTCAATTTGATCAGATATACGCATTTTATATTCTAAAAAGTGCTGCCACTTTTTTTAAAGTCAATTTTAATTAAATACCAAGTCGTTTGTCCCTTAAAATAAGGTTGATTCGTAAAATTTGAATACATTATGGTTCCATCGTTAATTTGTATTCGTTTGACAATGCGAATGATGTCCACCCACTTAAAAATTCTAATTGGTTGGTTGACAGCCTCTTGTAATTCGAAACGCAAATAACAATTCGATGGAACTGTATTTCGAAAAAAGAAATTACAGGTCCACAAAATTTCAACAATTTTATGTTTATTAAAATATGTATTACATCCTTTTCTTATAGGGGTTTTCCTTAGAAACCTAAAACTACCGAGTTAAGCTACTAGTTTTAATAATTATTTCATTTTGTTTAAGCTTTCATTACAGACATTGCGTCAATTTATTTTTTAAATCCAAGTTGCTCGAAAACTAGAACCAATCCATTATCTTTAAGGTCAGATTCGGATTAAATAGAAAACATTTTATAAGAATCGGCTATACTATTTTATTCACCAAAATTCTGTTGGACAGAGTTAACATTCATTTTAGTTTTTCATTTGAAGGTATTTGTATGTGTTTTTCGTGGTCAATTTATTAATCACTTTAAGCGGGGTACTCACGTTTGACAAGTCAAACCGATTTGCGGAACTTAATAAAACAAGAATAGATAAGATAAAGACTGTACGATAGGCACAAGTACTGGCATGGGCAATTATTGAATACAATGGAGATGATTTATAAAATAAAAATCAAAAATAACTTAAAGGTGAATTAAATTAATAATAAAAAAGAGCGATTTTTATAAAAAAAATTGTAACCGCCTCTGAGCCTAAGTATTTTATCTCGACTATGAATAATGAACCGCACAAAAGTTTATTAGATTTAAACTAAGTCAGACCATACATATGGATTTTCTGGAAATCTGGACTACAGAGATGGATGGATGGATTTTTATAAAAAAAAATGTTTGCAGTATACATACTATAACGCGACTCTAGCGCCACCTATCGGATGTGTTTTTGATTTCATCAAATCGAATCATAAATACTACCAATTAAAAAAAAAATACCTTATAATTCATTTTCATTTTGTTTCAACGAATCTGTATTAATTCGTAAAATATTTCTGGTCCCTTGCGATTACGAATTATCAGGAGACCACTCTAATTTACATAGAAAAACGTGAGGCAATATTCTCGTTCAAGATAAAAATTTACGTATATTTGATGTTCATACAAATAAATATTAACTACATATATTATATTTCTTTAATTATAAATAATATCTTCTCTTTTCAGACAATCTAACAAATGAAACTCGTTTCTGTCCAAAATTGCAATAAAAGTAAAGATAAAACGCAAGCAGCATAGCAACCACAAAATAAATATATACAAACTTTTCAAAAACTCCAAACATCCAGCACAGACGTATCGAAATACCAAAGCGACAAGAAAGTTTTTACTAAAAAGAAATTAAGAGGATTCGGTAACAGCGTCCAAAGTTTTTATTGTGAAGGAGACGATTGCGGTTGCCAGAGCATCAAAGAGCGCTATTTTATTACAAAATGTCGAATGTAAGTTGCAGAGAATTTTTTTAGACTGGATGCGTGTGTTGGTAAATTTAGTTATTCATTTATATTTATTTGCACAATCTTCAAATCAGTCTTCTACTACTTGATACTAAACGGTGTTTTTTTAGACATGTGATTTTCAAGAAGAAATAAAACGCATATAATTTAATGTTATGGCCAAGAATTTAGCTTTATTATAGCGATAAGGGTTTGGCATTATGTTTTAAAAATGCTTTCGGGAAAGTGACCGCCGCGGCTGGTTCGAATAAATTCTACCCGAGAGGCCCGATTTTCGACCACTTTTTGCCGCAATTGGAGCCATATGTCCGCAATTACGCGCCGAATGATCTCTTCCAAGGCGTCAATCGTCTCGGGCTTATCTGCGTAGACAAGAGACTTCACATAGCCTTACAAAAGATAGTCCAGCGGTGTTTAACGGTGTTGGAATCAAAGATGGTCCACATCAACATCCTCCAATTCAGGCACGAAAAAGTCATTAAGCGTTAAGCGTTCCCTATTGGCTGTAACATAATGGCCGGACTGCGTTTTGAAGAAATATAGAGCAATGATTCCCACTGTCCATAGAGCACACAAAACAGTGGCTTTTTGAGGATGTAAGGGCGTCTCAATAAGGGCTTGTGAATTATCAACACTCGAAATGCGTTAATTTCGTTTATTAACGTACTCGTTCAACCAAAAGTGCGCTTCATCCGAGCCGATCGAATATTTGCAAACGTTATTCCAGAGTAGGTTGGTTAGGTTAATGTGGTAGTCGCCGGAAGAAAACTCACTCAAGAGGAACTCACTTAGACGTAGTAAAGAAATCCATTGTGATACCACCTATTATTAGAACGGTAACGAACATCGGAATCAAGAAATGTCGTAGTAGTTTCCAGCGCTCGCTGAGTCCACAGATAGCCCGTCTATCAAAGAGAAGTCCGTAGGCAGCCAAAGGAGGTCCCACCCTCTCCCTGCATGGAGTGATAACTTCCAGGGTACGCCGTCGAGCGAGTTCATCAGCCCTGCAATGCCGCTATGGCGCGGAACCCAAATTAGTCCAGTGTCGAGGCATTCCGAGGCGGCTGAGAGAGAAGTCCGGCACTTCTAACCATTAGCGACCCTAAGGCCTTAAAGCGGCCGGACTATCAAAATAAATGTTTGCCTATCTAGAGAGCAATACATTGGTGAGCAGCTATGTAATCGGCTGCCTACTTGATTGCGGCCACCTCCGCCTGAAAAACACTACAGTAGTTCGGAAGCTTGAATTTCCTGCTGAGGGAGAGCTCCTCGCAGAAGGTAACTGCTTAACTTTCGATACCTTCTCCAGTGAGTTCCACCAGACAACCACTCTAAGAAAAATTATAGGCCTAATTAATTCGGCCATAAGCTCCACCAGGGATCTGACTATACCCAGAGTAGGTTTATTCATTATGAAATGACAAACCAAACTGAGTGTAAATCAAGTAACAGCTTTCAAAAGGACCAACTCTGAAGAAAGTATTGCCTGATTGAAAACCATGCGTCTAAAACAAAACATCCTTTATAAGATTTAAAAATCAATATCACCTGCCTTATTCAAGTTATTATATTTCTTTTTCTATTTATATCTTTTTCTAATTGCTATAATCCGCTTACTCGATGACATTGCCAATTTCCTATGCACATGCATTTGCCATACGACTAGTTGCTCTACATGGATGAAACGAATTGCAATGGTGTCTACGCAACCAAAGTCAACAGTGGGACAGCAGCACTAACACCAACAAGCAACAATATCATCAATAACGATTATAGTAACGGCAACAACAATAGCAACCATATTATACTAGCTGGCAATATTAGTATAAGCAATAGCAACAACAGCAACAATAACACTACTAACATTATAAGCAACACAAATACAAATAATATCAACGCCATCACGAACATCATGAATGTGGCGGCGGCGGCCTCGACTGTGACAATGACAGCAGCGGTTGGCAACACCAATGCCAACGTTAACGTCAACGCCAACACCAACGTCGCTGGCACCGGCCTCGTATCAGCGACACTACCCACATCCATATCGAATGAGGATCTAAGCCAGAGTTTATCGGAGTATACGGATGCCGATGAAAGCATATCAGCGCCGACCGAGTTTCTAGCTGAGGTGAGTATGCACGAAAAGTAGAGTAGTAGTGGTAGTAGAACAAGTAAGTAGAGGATGCAAGTGGAAGTGGAAGTGGAAGTGGAAATGAATGTGGGGAATGTCTGTAGGGCCATAATTTGCTCCACTGACTGCCAATTCTATTCATGCTGGCGAATAAAGCTGCCAATTGCTCTCTGCCTTTTGGCAATTTGTAAGCTTTGATAAAGCAAACTGGGTTGGCTTTCGAATGTGTAGGCCTGTGCATATTTTTTGCGACTGAAATGCTTTTATTTTTTCATACATTACGCGTAGATAGATAATTACGTATATACATATGTATGTATATATGTCAATAATTGAGGGATTTCAGGGATTCAAGCAGAAGTCAGTGACAACTATAAATTAGACTGCGAATTAAGAATACATTCCATAGCTCCGCCGTTGTGATAAGCAGTGAGCGAAAAATAAAATCTAATATCGTAAATAATTTTATATATGAAAAGTAACTAAATATTGAATAATATACTTAAAAAATTATCAATCCAAAAACATATCAAGCGAATTCGTGGTGAGTTTAGAATATCTCAAGATTCTTAATCGCCTTTCCAAGATTTTTATTTAACTGATGTGTGTAGTAACCAGTGTAGCGCAGTAGGTTTTTTAAAAAATTTCAGTAAGTCTGAAAAACAAATCCCTTATGGACCGGAGCTGAAAGTTCTGTAAATTTTAAACTCGCTACAAAATTTTTAGTTAAAGTTGGCGAAACTCTGTGTATCATCTGACGGCATTACACGAACTACGATGATCAGCATGAAGGAAGGTGGGTAAAGTAAAGGATAAGCCAAGACATGGCCGCCAGCTGGATAAGAAAGTAGTACCCATAATTAGGAAAACCCGCTCCATGTCAAAAATAGATGTCGCCACACAGGTGCGAGTCACTCGAATTAAGAAGAGAAATGGTATAAAAACTCATAAAATGAAAAAAGTTCCAAAACGAAGAGAAAACCAAACTAAAAAAGGCATTTTCCTTGCGCATAAGTTGTAAGTGACACAACTGGCAAATAAAAATTTTTGTGAAACTTATTTAAAAATGGGCTTGAGGACATTGTCGGGTAAGCAATTTTACTGCTTGCAGTCTGGAGAAGGCATTTATGAATCAGAAAAAACCATCCAGATTGAAAAGTTTGGAAGAAAAGTTCTAATTTGGCAAGCCATTTGTGGTTGTGGGCATAAATGGCAACCATCAACCCTGAAATTTACGTGAAGGAGTATCTTCAAAGAAACCCTCCTGCCCTTCCAACGTCATCATAATGGTCCAACTATATTTTGCACGAATTTGGCTCCAACACACGACGCCAATGTCACCCGAAAGTAGGTCAAAGATAACAATGTGCAATACGTAAAGAAAGACTTGAATCCTCCTAACATGACAGAGTTGCGACCAATTAAGTGATATTGTGCTAAGATGAAAGCCAGACTTTTTGAAAGTTGGGAAACCGACCGGATTATAGAAATAAAAAGTATGTGGCTGTTGTACAAAACTTAATGACTGGCCTCTCAAGCAAAATTCGCGCACACGGACAGCAAATAATAAATGCAAATAATTTCTTTTCCTATCATCACTACAAATATGTATTTTCATATTAGTAAAAAAAAAAATAAAAGCAAAAGAATTGAAGCACTTAATGAACGTTTTTTAATTAGCAGAACTTTCTGTATTGGACCTTAAAAACGTTTTAGATATGAATTTTCGATTTATTTTTTATAAACAAGCAAAAAAAAATTTGAAATATTTAACCCTTAAATGTATGGTTTTTCCTTACGGTTTGAACACAATTTACGAAAATGAAAACAACAACGAAAGCGTTTATTTTTTAAGATTATTTTTCTAAAAAACTATTATTTTGTATATCTGCATTGCTTTGGATTTAAGTTTGAAAATAGTTTACTTGCCGCTGCATTATTGATATGTAACTTTATTTAATGAAATTATTTGTAAAGACTTTATTTTTAAAAAAGAACTCTACACAAAAAATGAGATATTTTAATCAAAAATAGTAAATAAACCAAAAAAATGCTTCAAAACAATGAAATAAACGTTGAGGTTTGTGATTTTCTGTAACATGGTCATTAGTACAATATTCTTTCTATAACATTCATGTTAAGGGTATGTTCCTGTTCTGCGACAGTGATCATTTACGGGTTAAACAAGTAAGGAGTAATTCAAATTCGGGTAAAACCAATTTATATAGTTATCTTCATATTGAAAATTCAAGCGACTTTTATTTATTTAAATATAAACAAAAATAAAAATTGTGATTTTAACACCAATTTTCCAAAACTTTGATTTTTACTTATCAAATTCTTTGACCAAATTTGAGCAATTTTAATAAAATATCGAATATTTTAATTTTTTGTAATGGCAACCGCATTTTCTTTAGGCAATATACCTTTAGCAGGTAATGAAATGTCGTTTTGTTTAATTGTAAATTACCGTTATATGAGAGGTGGGCCTAGTTTCCTCCGATTTCTATGATTTCCGAAATTATATCTACAGAGTTAAATTGTAAAGAGTGTAGGCGATGCCACGCCACCCATTTTCCGAACAAAATTTAACGAAAGTCTTCCCGTCGAAAATTTTCGAGCTATGAAATCTTTATTAAAATCGAAACAACGGGTTAAAACTGAACATTTTTCATAGTTTTCTAACTATGTATATAAAACAGTCCCATGAGGGGCCACCACATCTATTTCACTTACGAAAATTTTACGAGCATTTCTCAAAACTGGAGGAAGAAGGTGGAAAACAAAATGCAATATATATGATAATCTTGAACCATTTTTAATGAGTGATCTAAGAGTTTGCTTACTCATATGCAAATCAATAACATGGCTATATTAATTACCGTATTTTGCATATTTTTAAAATTACTGAACATGTACTTGGAACTTAAAAATGTATTATTTTCTAATTAGCACGTTAAATGAGAATAGAAAATCGAAACTGAAACTGGCTGCATTTGTATTAAATTAGTTTAAAAGTAGTTTACAAAAAATTAATAGTTATTTATATTGTTTCATGAAACTGGCTTGCTTTTTCCGACATGGAAATTTATTGTCATAAAGTGTACACCCTCATTCACAATCTTTAGCATACCTTTGTACTCCCGACCAACAATTTGCATATATTTGTGTGCTTGACGATTTGCCCTGACATAAATTGTTGCTTGCCAATTTCCAATTTTCCTTCGTGTCCTACTTAACGGCTTCCTTGTCATTAGTACAAAATAAGTACTCGTGCACATAAGAAGTAAGATATGAATATTTAGGCACACTCAATATCGTAAATATCTGAATTTATGTATAAGTCGTTGGGCTGATTACCTCCTGTGTACAGTTGTTGAAATAATTTGAAGAGGATTAATGTAGCAAAAAAAAATAACAATGTCGAGACGGAAATTATTTACTGAATCTTGAAACCTTTTGGAGGGTAATTTGAAATAGAAGGTAGAGAAGTGTGAGAAATTATAGTGAAATATACTTAAGAGATTTATATTGGTGAAATGGTTGCACAACCACACAAAAACAAAGTCCCCTAATCCTATCAATTTAAAGTGCTGAATCCGAATTCAATGTAAGAATTTGCCCTACATATCAACAAGGAATGTAGATTACATAGAAGTTGGATGGAGTTTCGTTTCCTGTGGCAAGAACTATTGTCCAATTCACCATACACAGAAACTAATTGGATTTAATGGGGTTTAATCGGATTCAAATAGCAATCAGCAAACTCAAATTAGTTCTGGTAGGTTGAATTGGGTGAGATTTTCTATTAGAGGAACGGTGGGATGGGATGCAGCTTCTTTGTAATCTACGTTCTTTTATTTCGGCGTTTCACCCTAACCTTAAAACACTTGAAAAAATTGGAAATACTAATTTTCTGAGGATCAATTCGGTCATTTTTCGATGCACTGTATGCGAATTAGCTGGCAGAATTTATCCCACACGCTGTCTTTAAACACCTCAATCACCGTTATCTTAAAAAATCAGTAGAATGTTATACATCTGTCTGATTTGTTTAAAGGCTAATATCAGCGGAATCTCGTTCTTACAATTAACGTGATCTAACTTCAAAGTTCTCTAAATGCCTTCCGCCTGATTGTTTCCCAATATATTGTACCAGTAAATTCATTTCCATCTAAGCTTCATTTTTTTTAGTTAAGAGTTTTGTTGATCGGCATCACATACACCTAGCTTCAATTTACCATTTAAAATTCATTAGAATTTTCGCGCGTTGTGCGTAAGCCATGTATCATCCATATTTAGGAATTTTACAAATTGTTTAATCAACGAAATTAGAATTGTCCGAGGATTAGCCAGACTCTAGTTGATGGTGTTGTGAGAATCGGGTTTAAATGATTCAGTCTCGGACCTATTTTTTTGGCATAATAGTTGGCACGATCTCTGCTATTTCACTGGCATAGAAATCATGGTTATTATGTGCAACTAGAATGTACCCCTAGTATCATGGTTATAATTTTAAGATCTCTGCAGATCAGCTCTTTGTGACCTACTTTATCCAAACGCATTTTCAGATTATTATACTTCTATTTAATCACTGTGGAGTGATCAATTAAAGTGAGAGCGTAAGAATTGATATTGTGTAGTAAAATTCCTTTTAAGCTTCGTCTCGATGAATCAATAAAAAGAGCCCAGTCTTCATCTACTGTTTTCAATTAATCCATCAAACTCTTCACATCAGTGCAATAACCCTCTTTATCTTTGGGAAGAGTTTCTGGAATTCTCGTTCACTTTTACGATAAAATGAGAATTTTGTGTTCGTACGCTAAGAGCCTAAAGATTTTGTTTTCTTGTAGCATGATACTCTCTATAAACCGAGTCACCCCTTGATAAAAGGGACGGTTGCATGTTGTCGAGCTCGGTTTGCCAACCTGTCCCGATCCCGATACAGGAGTTCCTAAAACTTTGCTGTATATTCACCGCTTTGCCATCTTCGGCGTCGGTTTTTCGTTCTGTTACGTTCATGTTTACTGGACGGTGTTGATAAGCTTTTATTATAAGCAGGTGTCAAAGTCAGTTAGTTCAGTCCTGGGTATGTTTTGTGTTGATTGTGTATTTTTCATGTCTATAGTGAAACCTAAGTTCTTGTTTTCTTTTTTTGTAAACAAGTTCTAAAGGTTCAAATATTACGTATGTTCGTTTATTATTATTGGGTAGTTCTTTTAATACCAAATCTTCAAATCAATGTAAGAGTATTGTTTATGGATATACATGGCGTATAAGCGATTTTTGGCTTTGTTATATATATTGAAGAATTTTTATATAGGAAGAAATGCGATTGATTCCCAGCAAAGAAAAACTCCAAAAAAATACGAAAAGTTTCATAAATTGCATATGTTGATTGTCTATGGAAGGAAAGACACAAGACCGCTAGCAAAACAAAAAACTTATCATGATTTTTGAGTCACTACAAAGTTGCACTTATTTAATTATACCAAATTTAAAAGTAATATAAAATCGCATAAGCAATTTTTTTAATTCGGATTTAAAATTTTTAATTTTTTATAAAAGTTTGTTATGTTGTAAAAAAATTAAATAATTTTTTAAATATGAACTAGAAATAGAAATGCGCAAAAAACTAATAAAATTGAACGCAATTTTTAAGTTTCTTCTAAATTATACTTTATTATACCAAAATTAAACTAACTCTAAAACTTGCTTAAAAATTTGTTTTTTTATTTCAGATTAAAAATTCTTATGAAAATTTGTTAAATTTAAAAAAAAATTTAATAATTTATTTAAATGATTTTAAAATAGACTTTTAAACATAAACAAGGAAATGTGCAAAAAAAATTAACTAGACTTTTAAGTTTCTTTAACTGACACTTTGTGATACCAAAATTAAATTTACTGCTAAAGTTGGTTAAAAATTTGTTTCTTAATTTGGATTTAAAATTCTTATGAAAGTTTGTTAAATTTTGAAAAAAAAAATATAATCTTTGATTTAAATGATTTTGAAATATAAACTAGATTTTTATAATGGAGGGAAATGTGCGAAAAAAATGAAAAATTTTTGTGATTTTTAAGTCTCTTCAAAATTACACCTTATAATACCAAAATTAAACTTACCATAGAATTGCTTAAACAATTTTTGATTCAAAATTTCTACTTAAATTTTTTATGAATATTTGTTAAATTAAAAAAAAAGTAATCGTCGATTTTAATTATTTTTATATTTAAAAAAATAATTTATTTATTTTTTTTTAATAAACTATATTTGTTCAATGGAGGAAAGTGCGTAAAAAATATTAACAATTAACGCAATTTTCAAGTTTCTTCAAACTTACCTTTTTTGTTTCTTAATCGGGACTTAAAATTTAAAATTTTTTTATGAAAACTTGTTAAATATAAACTAGATTTTTATAATGGATGAAAGTGCGCCAAAAATATAAAAAAATTCTTCAAATTCTTCAAACTTCTTGTACCAAATTAAATTTCATAAATAGTTTTTTTTTCATTCGGATTAAAAAATTTAAAATTTTGAGGAAATTTTGTTACTTTTTATAAAGTCAACTTTCGAACGCTTTTCTATTTATATTCATTACATGTAGTTTCATATAAAACAAATTAAATAGTATTATTCTAAATAGAAAACAAAACATTAACACTTACATTTTTTTACAGTTTCTATCAGCAGTGATGCTTAAAGATTACAAAAAGGCCTTGAAATACTGCAAACTGAGTAAGTTTCATTTGAACATCAAAAACGAAAGACACACCACCTGCAAGTTAAAACTTTTAATTAACTCGTAAACTTTTGCTAACCTCTTCCACCACTTCTGCATCTCTTTATGGCTACACTAACCAACTGGCATTTGGCAATTGGCGACTGGCAACTGTCAACGAACAATTTAACAGTATTACAATATGAACCAAACAACGCGACAGCCAAAGAATTCTACCCGCTCATAATCGAAAAATTACGAAGTAAGTTGGGCAAGTAGAAGGCTTGTACTAAAATGGTGTCACGTTTATTAAATTGTGTAATAAATTGTATTCTAAATTATTACCCCACTTTTACATTTACCAAGTAAACGCTGCGGCCAGTGACAGTGACGAGAATTACAATAAGTCATCGTCACCCGAACCGATTTTAGAGTTACAATCCTCGGATCCATCAGCAGGTGAAAGTGATGAGGCGGGCTTTGAAGACCATCCCATCGGCAATATGGATGATGTGATGGATGAATATGGGCTGGCTGAGGATAACTGTAATTCGTTGGGTGAATCGAATAGTCACGAATTGAATGTGAGCAGTCGTAGTGGTAGCAGCGATTCGGCGGGTGGTAGTCTAAGTGACTCGGTGGATGATGATGATGTCGAAGAGGAGGATGATGTCGATGAGGACGACGATGTTTGCGACATTGACGAAGACGACGACGATGACGACGATGTGGATGTGGATGTGGATGATGACGACGATGACGATGATGATGACGATGACGATGTGGAAGATGTCATTAGCAGCAGTGGCGATGATTTGCCGATCGATGATCCGAATTCGATTGGCGCAGCGGCGGGTACTGGCAACAATTCACTGTCATCGCGTAATTCATCGAGCGGTGGTGGTGGCGGTGGGCGTAGTCGAAGTGACAATACAACGCACTCTTATTCGAGTTTGTTGCTAGAAGAAGAGGATGACATAGTGCCGATTAATTTGAAATTCACTAAAGAACTGTCATCGCCGGATTTGGATGTTAGCAATGGTAAGTGGGATTGAGGTGGCCAAACAATTTTAGTTATTTTTCACTTAGCTGCGTTATTTGTTTTCTTTTTATGTCAGGCAACAAATTGCCGTCAACATCCTGTAGTGACTCGGAGTCGCCAACGGAACCGCTAACACAACGCCTAGCTGCAATTTTGCGCTCCAAATGTGGTGTATCCAATGCTGCTGATAAATACTAGAGGCCAGGCAGAGTAGCGGGTTGGTTGGGGTTGGGATGGGGACACAAACAAAAAACCAAATGCATATACAGAATGCATAGTTATCAGGAAAAACAAAAACTGGCATAAAAACACAAAAATATTAGCCACAAATGCATACTACATACATACATAAATAATAGAGATTTTAAGTACATACATATATGAAGTATAGAAATATATGTATATTTTCATGCAATTACTTGTATGTACATATGTATTGAAGTGTTACATTTGTAATCGACGTATTTATACTCTTGCATATATTCGGAAACAGATATACACACATGTAGGAAATCTTCGTAAATACTTGTACTTATATATTTAATAATGTATGCATGTAAATGTAGCAGTTGTATAGGTGATTTTTTCGACTATAAAAAAAAATTATTTAATAACTTTTAAAACTGTTGCGAGTCAACTTGAAACTTATGTGTCACTCACATTTTGCGCTGTGTTTGAGTTTGCTAAGTTTTTGAAGTGAAAAGAACAGCTCAAGGAAGAATGAGATATATATAACTGTATACTTTGTAAGATATATTCACTAAACAAAAACTATGTAATAAGATTCTTATAAATTATAAAGACGTACTTATATTATATTTATTAACATACATTTAAAGATTCATTTAAATATCCTTAGAAAACGGTAGCGAGATTTTGAAATTTATGGTTCGAACACTTTGGATGTGACGAACAACGGGCTACAGCTGTCAAATTATTTTTACACATATTCTTATGTAGATAATTATTTTGTATATTTATATTTTTTCAAGCGACAGGGAGTACTCTTAATCTTCTTAGAACCAAGGAGAGCGTCTCGACTTAGGAGAAATTTTTATCTATTTAAAAAATTAGATAATTCTAAATTCTAACGCTGCACCTTTATAAGTATCAGAAGTATCAGAAAATACGTATTTAAATTAAATAAATTTAAATTTTTTACATTAAATAATTTTTTGGGTCAATGTTTAATAATTTTACAGAATTTTTTTTAATTGTATAATTAAGTGATAACGTTTCCTAATATGTTGTTGTCGCCTCCGTTTCGACCAAGAGCCCGGCAAAGATAACTTATAAGTAGATAAAACGCTATAGTCGGTCGGTTGTCACTCGCGTCCAAAGTGTTCGAAGCTTGACTTCGCAAAATATATGTGTCCAAATTAGTTCGAATGCTGAACTAGAAGTCTATACAAAACCATACGACATGTATACAAATTTTTAGGGCATTTCTTTCTCGACTTCAAAATTCATCGCCTCTTTAAATGGATTTTCGTTATCTCGAGTGAGCGTTTTGTGCAAGACAGATTTAGAAGGCAGTCAAAATGCAATATGATAGTAGGAAGTACAACAAACACATAATTATGATCCTCAGAACCACGGGGGTGAAAATCTCAGCTGATCTGGTAACACGACGTAGTATTAATTCACCATGGTAGTGCTGCTGGAACAGCTGATTTGAGATATTTGTTTTATTCGTCTCAGCATTTGTAATGTCAAATTGAAAGATTTTGTTTACATTCTGATTGCTTTCTTCGGTGGTATGAATTCCCTTTAATTCGTAAACATCGTCATCTGATTTCTTTGTAGAGATAAAACAAACGGATTAGCGGAATTTATAGGATTTCTTTGCTTTTGCACAGCTCATTTAGATAGTGGATTTTCTTCTCTGCTGCGACGCACTGCGGTACGGCTTCATATATTTTTTGGAAAAAATTAGAACTTCTCTTACAGCATCCACTTTCTTGCATAACAATTTCGGATACAAATCATGACAACTCCGAAAAATTACGAAAAATTAAACGGATTTTCAGGAGTCTTATAAAAATTATTCAAATACACTTTTCATTGCTTATTTTTCCGCCGGCGCTGCCACCTATTTATAAGTGCTAAATAAATTCACATTAACTAGAAGTCGAAAAAAATGCGCCTCAAGTATCAAAAACGTTTTCAGGTATATTATTATTTTTGTGAGTTGAAAAATTGTAAAATCTTCTACCGGAAACTCTTTATCAATTATTCAATAATTTTGGTATTTCTTAGTGCAATAACTACAACAATTATAGATAGTATTCTGAACTGAACTTTTGTATAGTATTTGATATGCACACATTTAGGCGCCAGAAACACAAACTTTTGAAACATTGATAACCAGAGTAGCCCTATTCATATTTAAAAAAAACTGAAACGTGTGGCATACCAAGGAAATTTGCATGTTTCCAAAATCCTCTCTAAACAAATTGCTCCCAATTTTTCACAAGATCAAAGGTAACCATGGTGGCAAAAAAACACAACAAACCGACTATTTTTATAACTTATTATAACTCCTTTAACCGGGTACTTATGTATTTGCAGAAAGTACTATACTAGAAATGTTATTGGATTTTTATAGCCAGACTGATGTCCTTTAAGTTTATTTTTTTCATATAGTAGGAAGCAAGACATGGATGTAATGATTATATCATAAAAAGGAAATATTTTTTATTCATAACTCAACCACTTTTTTTAATACGCTACTCTGGTTCTCATGGCCTCACATAATCCATAGACGTCTTGAACGATAGAGCTTAAAAGTTGCAGATGCAGACATAGTTGTAATACAGAATCCTCGAGGCAAATATTATTACTTAATAATTTCCTGCAACTAATACAAGTATATCTTTAGAAATCGTTTATCATAAGAAATCTCATGCTCAGGTAGAGGAAAAATCAGAAAAGAGAATATATTTACTAAATCTATATAACAGGGACCGTAACTGTTATGACTTTTTTTTTCAAAAGAGTCAATAAATAATTGTTATTTTTCCACCGATATATTTTCAGTCAAAAATAAAAGTTAAAATTTTACTTTTATTTTTTGAGTCAAATATAAAAGTTAAAATTTGACTTTTATTTTTTCGGTCAAATATAAAAGTTAAAGTTTGAGTTTTATTTTTTCGGTCAAATATAATAGTTAAAATTTGACTTTTATTTTTTCGGTCAAATATAAAAGTTAAAATTTTACTTTTATTATTCCAGTCAAATAAAAAAGTTAATATTTAACTTTAATTTTTTCAGTCAAAGAAAAAAGTTAAAATCTGACTTTTATTTTTTCGATCGAAAATAAAAGTTAAAATTTTATTGCTAATCTGTTTGAATGTAACTGTTTAAGATAAAAACATTTTGTTGCTACGTATAAACAAGACATTTGTCATTTGTTGTATAACTTATACCTTAAATTAAAGCAATTAAATTATTGTCTAGGAAATATATTTACAGAAGACGGAAAATTGCAATTAAAAGGAAGTGAGTTTTTTACTTTGATTTTTTTTTTTTATTATTAAAACATATTGTATTGTAATATGTAAACTGCTATTTTTGACCGAAAAATTAACACAAAAATTTTAACTTTTATTTTTCACCGGAAAAATAAAAGTCAAATTTTAACTTTTATATTTGACCGAACAAATAAAAGTCAAATTTTAACTTTTATATTTGACCGATCAAATAAAAGTCAAATTTTAACTTTTATATTTGACCGAAAAAATAAAAGTCAAATTTTAACTTTTATATTTGACCGAAAAAATAAAAGTCAAACTTTAACTTTTATATTTGACCGAAAAAGTAAAAGTCAAATTTTAACTTTTATTTTTGACTAAAAATATATCAGTAAAAAAATAACGGTTAATTGCTGACTTTTTGGTAAGAAGTAAAAAAAAATATAAATCATATAGGATTAGCATTCCTTGGCTAACAAGCATCACATTGGTATATACAAATGTTAAAAAAACAAATTCTTTCCAGCTAACTTTTTAAATTGAAATTTCGAAAATAACTATTATTTTCGATCCCTGCTATATAATGATTACGCTAAAAATACTATATTTAGCCTCATTCGGCTTTTAGTTATAGAGATCCAGCTAACATTTTGCATTTATTCATCAACTTATTTATTAAGGGTGCCATCTAAGGTCAGCTCTCGTCCATCACTCATTCAAGTAATATAATTTTCTTTAAAAAAATGTTTATAGCCTAACAAAATAACTTTCTTAATTTTTTTCGTAACACATATTCTGCAGTTTGGGAAGCCATAAAGCAAATTCGTGAAATACACTAAGGAGCCACTTCTTTTAGCATTTTACTAAGTGAGATTTTTAATTCATACCAAAACATAATATTGAATGATAGCAAAAAAAATCGCCCATTTCGAATTACACTAAGCGCTCAAAAGCGAGGCATTCGACACCAATTCCTATCAAAGAAATAAAAATGGAGTTTCGTCTGATGGTCCCTATAGAATATATCACCATATTATACACTAAATACAAAAGAGCCACAACTCAAAAATCCGAAAGATCCGTTTTTCTACGATAAGATATCAAACCAGTTGAACATCATATGATATAATCATGTGACATTATCAGGTGATGTGATGATGTGATTAGATATCATGTTCATTTCAAAATATTGTAGTTTATGTATGTAATGTGCTGGAAAAAATAGTTGCTCGAAGTTTTCTAGCTTGGAATTTAATCCATAGTACATAAAGTGCGCCAGATGTATGTATGTAGATGAAAAATTATACTATTATCGCAAATCCATCAGGCTGGTTTGAGTTGACATAAATATATTTATGCGATTCGTAAGGTACTTATAACCTACTCGTGCAGAGCTGTACTTAACATGTGTAGAAGGATAGCGTATCATCACTTCAAACTGCAGCATAGGTAGCAATTTGCTTGCCCGAAGCCATCAACTAACTACCAAAAGTAGCGGCGCATGATCCTTCGTACATCACATGGAACAGTTGATAGTTTGAAGCAGAAAAAGTCGAAACAATTACACATTGCCCTTATTCTTTGGATCTACTATCACCTAATTATAAATCCTTGTTTACGGCGGCCGCCGTAGCCGAGTGTATAGCGTGTGCGCGTTTCATTCGGTGGGTTTCGGGATCGAATCCTGCCCGGGGCAAGTAATATTAAAAATTATAGAAAAAGTTTTTTCTAATAGCGGTCACAACTCGGCAGGCAATGGCAAACCTCCGAGTGTATTTCTATCATGAAAAATCTTCTCACAAAAAACATTCGCCGTTCGAAGTCGGCGCAAAACTGTAGGTCCCTCAATTTGTGTTACAACATCAAGACACACACCACAAATTGTAGGAGAACTTCGGCCAAAATCGCTTAAGCGGTTATAGCGCCAATTAAGTAAGTAAGTAAATTTCCGCTAAGAACAAATTGAGTGTTTAGCGATTTTTAACTTATGAACAAGCCGTTGGGCATATAGAAACCATATTTTTGAGGCAACCACTTTAGAGTGAAATAAATATTTCGACAAATAGTTTCTATGAGTCCAAAATTGTATAGAAGTTACAGGCAAACATAAATAAAGTTTCTTTTCCTAAAATAAATATTCTTTCCATACTTTCCCGCAATTATACGTATAAAACATACATATGTGATTATTTAGACTATAATAAAGTATATTTGAATTATCTTCAAGATACTTGGTAGATGAACATATCGTACAAAAAGTTTGATACTTTTTGCTAAAATTTAAAAAGAATGGTAAACTACAAGTTATAAATATATTTCGTAAGCATTAAAGCATTATTCAAAATATACAAACATGCGTATTAATTAATTAAAATCTTCTGCGTCCTCAAACAAATATTTTCCAACTAATATTTTAAAGGCATTATTAAAAAAATTATTAAATGAACTTTTGTAAAGGCATCCCAAGTAAAACTCATTTCAAATAATCTGAATAAGTAACATCTCAAACTTCAATTTCCTCATAACAATAAAAAACAAATATTTTACACCATTATTGCTATTATTATAAAAATTCTCTAATAAATAGTATAACACATTTTATATCATTCAAATCAAAAATTTAGATTGTAAAGAGAGAAATAAATTTCATTAAAAAAAAAACACTGATTACGCTCGAAAGAGAAATCTAACAATTTACATAAAGACTTCATTATTAGAGAGACTTCAAACAAATATGTACTTATATAATGGAAATCGATTATTAAATATTAGTTTCGAGAAAATAAGTTATAACCACTACTACTACTATTTACTATTTATATTTAACTAAATATATACTCAACTTAGGAAGGTGTACAAACATACATACATACATTCATGCATATATACATATATATATATATATACATATATATTATGACTACATATGTATGTATGTGTGTACGTATATGTATGTACTCGTGTGTGTAGTTCTCCTGTAAACATATTTGTTAACAATACACATACATACATATATACTTAGTAAAACTATATTAAAGAAAATATTTATTGTACTTGTAATATTCAGGTTGAGATATGTATCAAAGGACTTTTTCTGAAAACATACATATGTATAAACCAATACCGCAAACACAACGTATTTCATATAAATAAAAACAAAAAAAAATAACAGAAATAAAAAAGACATTTCGTACACATTCAGAGGCAGCAGGAAATTTGAGTTTCGTTTATTTATTGGGGCAAATGTAAGTGTATTGTAAAAATGTTACATATGGTAACCTTAATACGCAATAATCCTAACAGGCAACAACGTAGCTTTCAGAATCATAGAACAAATCAAATATCAATTACTAGCTGAACCCTCGGCCGCTTCGCTAGGCATCAAAAATAATAGCCTATTTTCACCGAATGCGCACAAGACCGCAGTTAAGAGCTCTGTTAAATTAAATAAATGTTAAGCGTTTTTTAGTTTGATTTTTTTTTAGCATTTATTATTACAATTAGTTGGAGCATTTAACTTGCTTAAAGTAGAATATATAACAGCATGCTAAAAAATAAATGTAAATGCAATTTGTTTGGCAAAAATTCTACCACAAAGCAGTTAATTCAATTTTCACTTTCATTAGTGCCAGCTCGGTCTGGACCCAAAAGAATTTTGTAAAATGTGTTTAAGTTTGTAATGTGGACTTCACTGTAGTTTTAAACATTTTATTAGAAGAACAAAGTTGTGATAATTTGACTGCTGTAACATAACATTTTTGGTTAAGTAGCAAGTTATCGGCAATAACAGCAACAATTGTATGTATAGGCTTTAACGCATTTAGGGCCCTTTTCTCGTATGCGTGCTAAAATTTATCTCCTCTTTAAACGCGTTTTCCTTTTCTCAAGTGGCTGTTATGTTTATCCTGCCGACAAATTTAATTGGCAGTCAATTCTCCTGTTAAAAATTTGTCGCTTCGACAAAACCATCTGTTTTGTTTGTAAACATAAAACAGCCGATTAACTTGTTTTAATTTTTTCGTCGTTGGAAGTTAACTTTTTACATACATACATATATAGCATGCATGTTTTTTATTTAAAAATATATGCATCACAAGAAAACTTCCTGGATTTATTTATTTTAAAGTAGCTGATTTTGGCTTTTTCTTTTGTCTTCTTCTCCGGTGCTGCCAAGTATTTTCTAACGTTAAATAAATATTTAACTGGTTGTTAAGAAAATGAAATCGAATTTATCATGCCGACATAATTAACTTCCAGTTCCATGACTCTCATATTAACAGCCAGTCGAGAAAAGGAGTCTTAAACGTTCGATGATAATTGGCTGTAAATCTAGAGCAATCTGATTAATTCCCGAAAAGTGTATTGCACTGTTTTTAATTAAATCTTCTTTAGCGGACTAAGAGTGATTTTTCAACATCGCATCACAAAGTCTCGTGACTTTGGATTAGTTCTAGATCACTTCGGAATAATTTTAGGACTAGGAATTTTGCGATCAATTCTAAAACTATTAGAAAATGTATTCTAAAACGCACTTAACAAGAATTATAAATATTAGAAAACGAAAAATTCACAACTTTCAAAAAGTTATGTGCATATTTACTTACCCATCTATAATATCCACGCTTAAAAGAAGCACTCAATATAGCTCAGAGGGGATTACTGCCTTTTCTACAGGAAAGTCTACTGTAACCGAAGAATTTGTCGTATATATATCCACTAGAAGCATTCCAAGGAAAAGTGGAACTCTCAACCATTTAGCAAACATCCGATATTTGGAAATTTCAATTTACATTTAAAGAAAGATAATATCTTCATGTACATTGATTTAAAGCTTGAGTCGCCTGTTTTAGGCTATATATGTGCAACTAAAAGAATCTTTGGCAATAGATGGGGTTTAAAATCAAAAATTGTACACTGGATATACACAGCTATAGCCCGACCTATACTCTCTTATGAGGCGTTGGTCTGATGGCCAGCCCTTACTAAGGATTACGTTGTTAAGAAACTATGTGTAATTCAAAGGACAGTAGCCGCCGTCGACGTAACGGGTGCTATGAAATCGTGTCCAACGAATGTTTTGAACGTTCTGCTACATTTATTACCGATAGATATCATTATCGAAATCTTAGCTACTTACAGCGCTATCGGACAGCGTGTATTGGGGTTCTGAAAATAACGGAATTTCGACTATATCTCACAACGCACTTCCGCCTGAGATTAAAACGCTGCCCACTGACTACATTCTGACAAAGACGTACCCCAGACGAAATTTCCAAGCCGCATGGACTGGTTTCAGGGGAGGGGCCAACCACTAGATGGCTTATCTGTCTTTACGGATGCCTCAAAGATGTTATGCGGAGTATGCAATCGTTGTTGCAGGCCGGTCGGCTTAGCGGAATATCTTGCTAAAATTTCGGTACAACGTCATTAAGCCATATTCACATTACGATGTAAATTATTTATTTTCATTCAAATTACTTCTTATAAATCAAGTGTGTTCATACGTGTCATTCCTAATTTATCTTGCCAGCTCTGTAGCCACAAAGGAAAAAATGTGCGAGATTTTTGCAATTTTGATATGTGTAAGTTTCATTGTGATATTCTTTTTTTAAATTTACTATCAAAGAAAGGCGGCTTCTAGAAGCAATAAAAATCAAGGAATAATTGAGTGAAATGCTAATATTTCAAAATGCAATGTCCAGTTTAGTTATGGGAAAACACATATTTCGGTTATTATCGATCCAATTTAAAGCCGATACTGATTTGTTCTTGATTTAGATTTTGATTTATCATAAAATACCTCATTTCATTTTAATTTATTGATAGTTTTTACAGGGCGTAATTACTTAACTTCAACGTAATTTAGTTATAAATTAAGAATGAGTTATAAATTAAAATAATGTATCCTCTCTGTTATCGATGGTCAAATAACGGAATGGTAAACCAGCATGATGTAGCCCCAGAGAAGATTAGGTTCATTACATTTACTAACACAGTTAAATCGTTATTTGCATTTCATAACTTTGAACTAGTTAAGAGGCTGGTGATTAATTTGAGTGAACTTAGGCACGTAGACAATCTGCTTATATGCCGACCCTCTACGTTATACACGATCTTTCAACAATAGGGTTTGTTTGAATTATCGCACTATTTTTGAATTGTCAACAATACAGCAACTAATTGTGTCATATTATTTGACAAGTGAAGACTTCACATTCGCAGATTGAGTGCTGAAAATGCATGCAAAAATTATAATTTTCAAAAAAAAATTATTGATGATTTTTCAAAATAAAATTATTATCAGCTATCCAGCTTCTTTTCTAACTCTCTCTTTGGGTACCTAAAAACAAACAAAATTGCCGTTTCTAGATAAATTAGTCAAACCACCGCTTCATGAACAAGGAGTGACAGATTGGTGCTCTTTTTGGGCCGGTGGTGTGATTGAGCGATACTTTTTGTTGACAATTAAGCTGACGCAATGAGTGGAGTGCGTCGCTATCGGACATGATTTTTCTCCCAAAATTTTTTTATATAGATGTGGGCAACGTTTATTGCCAGCAGGACGGCTTAATTTGCCACACAGCTGATAGAAAGCATTGTAATTAAATACAAGTGAAAAATCTTAGCCCGTAGACGTCAAAATTGGCACAGCTGAGATCACCTGATGTAGCAACCCTCACCCTCTTGTGTCATTCACTGAGCGAATTTCTATGTCTGACAATGACCATTTGTGATATTTAATATCAGCCGCCGACATCTTTAATTTAAGAGACTTCTCACTTGTATTCATTCACAATGGATAAAATAATGGATCCATTGCGTGAAAAATATTCGGACTAATTCAACATCATCGAAGCCAAGGCACGAGATATACATAATTCATAAAAATTCACATCGTAATGCAAAAACTTCCGGTGCTGCCATTCTAAACCGAAAAAGTTGTCCATTCATTTGCATTGCTTTTTTTAATTGAAAATTTCTTATCATATACGATATTGAATCTCAAAGCTCCATTGCAATACCTGAAACCCGTTCGTTCCCGAGACTTACCGCTAAAGCTACGCGTAGGTAGCTAATAAGTCCAACAATTCTTCCAACTGCAGATTATCAAAACTTCATTTATGAAAATTGAATATTGTACAACTTAACATTACTGGATGTATATATGTATAACTGTGTTTGTGTGTGTTTGTATATGCATATGAATTTATTTCAGTTTAAAATTTCATCGAAAATTTAATTTTACAATTTCATAAATTTTTCCTTAAACGGTTCTAATGATTTGCATTTAAAAAAACAAAACAAAAACTTTTGAGTATTGTAAATACAATGCAAAAGTGAATATTAGAAGTTAGCTATTTTCTATTTAATTCGTTTACAAGTCGCCTTATAAATTATTTCATTTATTAATTTTTTTTCAAGTTCTTTGCTTTTTGCAAAACTTTTGTTGTTTTTTAACTTTCATAGTACACACGTATTCCCTTTGTTCGAGGCATGTGTGGAGAGTTATAAAAAATATAATTTTCAATTATGCAATACTGATGTATTACCGATAATTAGTAGTACAGCTAAAACCCTTTTTAGGATAACTAAAAAGTATCGCTATTGGTTATACAATTTGTAAGTATGTACAAACATATTCCATTTGTAAAAATATGATTTTTGGTTTTATTCGACTACAATTATGTGATATGTTAAATAACAATCTAATGCGAAATTCAATTCAATTGGGTCGCAGGAAAAAATATATGTATGTATACGAGTATTAACAATGACAGAAATAAATATTGGCATAATAACTTGGTTTTTTCATAATATTCACAACGTTTTTCATGTTTAAACTTGTTTTTCAAAAGTTTTGTTCAAAGTTCACAAACTCAGCAAATTTAAAAATTTGAATTTTATTGAGAAATTTCGAGTATGCAATTTAGCAGACCATTTAATTTTAGTATAACAAAGTGAACATTTTGAGTGACTAAAAATACCTGTTGATTTTGGCATTGCTTTTTTCTAACGGTGTTGCGCATTTATTCCAGATAACGTATAAAGAAAATTTATTTTATTATCAGGGACGGAAAATAACGGTTATTTCTGAAGACTGTCATTGAAAAATTCACTATGAAGGAAATATTCTACATCCAAGTGTAATAGACCAATCGAGTTCTTGAAGCATCGAAAATAAAATTTGATAATAGATTTGTTTTCTTTCAATTTCTATGCAAAATTCAAAAAAACAGTAATTTTTAATTTTTATTTTATAAATCAAAAATTTAAATGACGTTTATAGGTGTGATTTAAAAAAATAAAGTCAGCGGCTGATTTATATTAATGATTTTTATAAATATAAATAAGAGTTATTTTTCGATTTTTATTTTATAAAAAAGAATAACAGTAATTTTTAAATTTTGTTTTATAAATCTAAAATAACAATTATTTTCAGATTTTTGTTTTAAATCATAAATAACAGTTATTACTAATTTTTATTTTATAAATCAAAAATTTAAACGACGTTTATAGGTATGATTTAAAAATTTATGATTTTTATAAATATAAATAACAGTTCTTTTTCGACTTTTATTTTATAAATAAAAGATTTATAAAATACTTTTGAAATAACTGTTATTTATGATTTTTAAAATAAAAATTTTAAAATATTTGTTATATCACCAGAAGTTCTTTGTCCCCTAAAACTCGCACCTTATTATGCTAAAATTGAATGGACTACAAGACTGTTTATTCAAAATTTCTGTAACAATTCTGATTGAAAATTATGAAATTTTTCCAATTTTTTTTTAATTTGCTGAATTTCTGTGAATTTTTGAAATCTTGATTTATATGGTTTTTGTTTTTGTTATAAAATGAGCTATATTTTAATAAAGAAAAAAAATAGCGAATAAATTGTACCATGCACAAAATTGTGAATAACATGAAAAAATGACTGTGGCAATATTTTTTCTCGGCACTGTAGAGAAATAAAAATTTGTAAATCTTTTCAATCTTCCGAAATCCAGTTTGTATTTTTAAATTCTTCATTATTTACGTATGTCTTAACCAATCTTGATTTCGGTTTTTATTTCAAACTTCAAATTCGCGTAAATTTGTATAAGTTAGTCCCGTTTTTTTTTCAAACAGATTTGTGACTAAAATATCAGCACCATTAAATTAAATTTCATTTGATTTAGAGCTGTAGCTATTTATTGTTTTAAGCGCGTAAAAGCAACTTAAACAAACTTTTTTGAAACTGTGTGTGTGTGTGGTGTATGTGTTTTAACAATAAATTTATGCACTATGCGTATGCGTAAGTGTTTTTTTTTTGTTTTGTTGTAAATAAATCAGGTATGTTAGCATTGCTATAAATAATTTGCTTTAAATATTATTTGCACTAAATCATTATTCTTAAATTTAAATTTGAAATACCTTAAGCAAAAGTTATATGTAGGTATATTATGTATGTATGTATACAAAGATATAAGCGCTATTTTTGTTTTATATAGATTTCTTTCTACAACATTTTTGTAGCTTTTTTTCAGGCCAAACTATTCGAAGCAAAAGTAAATACTCGCTAGTGAAGAAAAAACAAAATTACTGTGGCATTTGAATTGCAAAAGTGTTTGTATATAAATTTAGATCCTCCTATCAGCGAAAGTAGTCTTCGGTGGCAATATTACCAAAATAACGTGTCTTCTGGGTATGCAGTTAAAGTTGATTGGCTATACTCAATCCCGACTCGTGTACCCTAGGCAACATGAGCAACCGATGTGAGAGATGAGGTAAACAAACCGTGTGAAGCCTTGGGTCAAGGCTGAAAGAGAGGTGGGGCCACTCCGACTTGATCGGTTTAAGAGCTCACTAAGGTCAGCAGCCTCTACTCACCAGCAGGAGCAGCTGCAAGCTGTCGGCAATTGTTTGTGCGCTAAGCTTGGAACCCGCCCTTTCAATAAATATATTCAATAGAAATACAAATTGAGCCTACTCTTGGAAAGTAAAAGGCTGACAATACCGCAGTACAGGCGATACGATGAATGGGCCATGGCCGTAAGACGTATGAAAGGAGTGACTTTTATTACTTCTCCCATGAGGCGGCGTATAGCTTTGGTGCGGGATTGGCGAAAGCACCGCCACCGCCACCTTGTCTTCAGGTTCACTTCCATTAAAGCTAAATTCAATAACAATAACCTAAGATACATAATACACAATACATAATACTCGCGATCCAAGCCTGTAGCACAGAAAATCTCCAGACTTGCAGCCTGTTTCATGGAATTTATGGTGCAAAATTAATTTATAAATGGTATTTACATAGAGAACACAGAACATCAGCTTCGACCACCAAAGTTCGGTTCGGCTTCGACCAAACAAAATCTGAACTTTGGACGAACATTCGTCAATTTTTATTAATTTAAGAATTGTATAAAGTTTTAGTTAGAAAATTTTTTTTTTTTTTTTTGGGAAAAAATCTTATGAGAAATTGTTGAAAATCGTTCAGGGTGCCAAATTTGGCCGAAGTTCGGTTTTCGTTCGTTCTCTAGTATAAAATCATCCAAGAAATTCTAACCAGTCCGTAATGTCTCGAATTGGTGAAGTTCAAGAACTGGTAAACATTAAGAGCTGACGCTTGATTCAATCCAAGAACAACACAAAATATATTTTAACCAAATGGAAGGATAACTATGACTTCAGCTCCGCCGGAACTACAACGTAATCTATTCAAGATTTAGCAACTGGAAAAGACTGCTTAGATGCATGTGATACGTGAAAATTTTGCGAACTTCATGCTTGCAGGGAAGAATAAATTTGATCCTACAAAAATAAGAAAAGTCAACGCTGACAGATCAGAGGTGGCAAATTTCACAATGGGAGGGCTTAACTAGAGTCAAAACCTTTTGTTTAGGATAATTGAGTAGCTGAAATTCTGCAAATTGAAAAAGATCCTACAAAACAGGGTTTTTTGCAAGTTCTCACCTTATTTGGACAAAAACATTAACGAACTTGAGTTCAAAATACTGCACCTGCTGATATTGTAGTTATAAATCCTATTTACTCCCTATCACACTCCTAAAAGCTGAAAGCTATCACCGACAGCTCCAGCTTGTTAAACATGAAGCAGTAGTAAACCATATATTTTAGCGATTTAGAAATTCTTGATTCCTAGAGGGAGATCAGAAGAAGAAAGTATAAATGCAACAGTGTGATTTTTCTTTTATATGCAAATGATGTTATTGATGTTGTTGTAGGGCTAGCTACGCCCTGCTAGAATAGCTTACCCATGGTCGTTATTATCAAACTCATTCAGGGGGAGGCCCAGGAAACGTGCTGTTTAAATAGGGCTGAACCATAGTGAGAAGGGGGTTAGATGAGTGGGTTTGTTGACGACACATTCGTTTGCGATGTTGGGGTCGAGTCTGAATAAGTAGGAGCTGAGCCTACTACAATATCCAGATCTTAATTGAGCCAGAGGAAACTGATGTAAGCAAAGTAAGTCAAAATATTTTCCTACTTTACTAAATTTGTAGCAGTTTTTCTTTAAAAGCACCTTCAAACTAATTTGAAATAAACAACTTAAACTCAAAGGCGGTATTAAGCTATTAAAATTGGTCATTGCGCCACAAGAATTGCAACATTCGGCCTCGTAACCATCACTTACACCAATTAAACTGAAAGCAGCAAGTTTACAATTGTCAAATATAACAGATTTATCGATAAACAGTCAACGTTGTCTCAGCAGCGCTAGGCAATACCAGTTCAACGTCGATGTCGACACGAGGTGAAGTCGAATAATAGAACGAAATAAAATTGATTTAACCCAATGAGGACCAGACCGTTACTTACAAACATTTCTGCAAAGGACTGCGAATAAATAAATATTAATTTAATTCAGCACTATAAAATCTTATAAATACTCTACTTCTTTTTTGAACTTATGTAGCTCCATACTTTCAACTTACCCAAATACTTACTATACATAAATATGCTAATTACACTAAGCTAATAAATCACTTAATACTACTAAATTAATTTATATATATGTATATTTACATGGTTGTCATTTAACTATATATGTGGATGCGTGTACTCGTATCGTATGTAAGTATTTTAAATATGTAGCAGTTACTTATGTATATTATTTATTAAATTTGTTCTTGTTAAACAGAAACTTTAATTTGAAAACTTTTCAGGTGAATATTGTACTGTTGAGAATAATCATCATTCATTTATCGTCAAAATATTGATGTATTTATATAAATAGATATAGTATATACGAGTATTTATATTTGTAAGTCGTCATTTGTCATAAGTTACATTAAAAAATAATAAACTTAGGTACAGTCGAACCCGCTTAACTACAACTTGATGAAGACAGGCAAACGTATTCGGCAATTCAACATTAAGAAAATAACCATAAAAATTGTACTGAATATAAAAATTGGTTTTTTTCGCTTACATTTCATTGAGCTCGCTATGAGAAATAAACAGGAATGTTTTTTAAAGTAATTTTGTACAATTTCGTACGTTTTTATTTTCAACAGTGTACGACTCTTTAAGATAGCTCGAATAAAATGATGAAATACGGAATTGCGGTGATTTTATTTGAAGTAAGCGGGTATTATATTTAAATTATCAAGTTTCTGACAAGCGAGTTCGTCTGTACATAAAACGTACTAATGCAAAAGGGACAAATATCGGCGTAGGTGTTCGTGTGAAATTGTATAAGTAATGTGCCTTAAATGATTACAATTATTGTTGATTAATTTCTAATGCTGAAGGAAATTATTGGTTGTCATATGGAGCAAAAAAAACGAAATTTGAATCGATTGACACCAAAAAAGGGATCTCAATTATTTTGTTAAGTACTTTTATAGCAGCTTTCTCCCAACTTAAGTAGAATAACACAGCTCAACCAAAAAAAAATCCCAAATCGATGTTACCTTACCTACCAATGACAGCTGATTCTTATGTATAAAGTTAACCTGCAGACACAGGCCTTAAAATTACTCCATTCATTTAAGTTTTCTACAAATTTTGGTTTGAAAATTTCAAAAAATGGACCTATAGTAAAAATTTCTGAACACATATTTTAATTTAAGCATAATAAAAGAAGATACCTAAGACATACAAAACTCGGCGCATAAAGCACCGACGGTATTAAAAATTGGTGAAATTTGGCAACACCCACGACCACCTCTCATATAAAGGTAATTTACAAAATATCCAAATTTAGTATGCACTCTGCTTTATAGGGCAATAATCACAATTTTGAAATTTATAGAGATCGGGAAAAAAATCACACGTACTTCTCATGTAGCGGCGTTTTTTAAAAAATGCAAAAAATAAGATATTCACCAAAAATTGCCTCAAAGTATGCAACATATTTAATAACATAAAACTTTGCATGACCTTTGTCAGAAAGTTTCTCAAACCAATTCTGATACCGGTGAATTGCCCTCCATGTTGAAGTAATAGGAGAAGAGAAGAAATTTCCCGGGAGTTTCTTTTCAAAATAGAGCTGTATAGATTTGTTCAGCGATGGGTGATAGAAAGAAATTGTTTTCATGTAAATCAAAGCATTTATTTGTAGTAAAAAAGCCGAGCAAGACCGAGTCAACATTTCTTTTTCTTTTTTTTCAAGAAGAATTACAAACTTTCAATGGATATTCTAAAAATTGATGTCTTGCCGCCAAAATCACACTCTACTTGTTTTCAACAGAAATGCATTTAAAAAAAAACAGATAATGAGACAAACCTAACTTCGAAAAAAAATTATTATTTTTTAAGTTTACTGTATTTTCTCTATAATTGATAATCTGCCGTAGTATTTTTTTAACTTTCTAATATGTCATATAAAAATTGCGTTTGAACATTAGAAGATAAACAATTCGTAATCGTAATTATTAAAGGTGCAATTTTGTATTAGTGTGTAGACTTTTTAACTATGTATTTGTTGTTAGGAGTTTTAGTCAGGGTCGGAATGTTATCGTTTGTAAACAAACAAAAAATACTACTTGTTGCTTGGCACATTAAGTAAATAGTTGTTAGTGTGGAAATGTAAATCAATTTTGATTGCGTTAGAATAGGGATGTTAAAGGCAAACAAATAAAAATAATATTTTCGAATTCATTTCACATTGCAAATGGAGCCTAAAAGTTGGCAGCCATTACTGTGACAAAGTTTTTATAGCATACGAGTAATAGAATAAGGTGGAAATATACTAAACGCCAATACAAGACTTAAAATTATAATAAAACGAACGGATATGAAATTAAAAGAGATTTTTATTCCAACTAAAAACTTAAAATATAAACATTTGCAAGATTATCAAAACTTCTGCTTTTATTTATGTCACTTTCAATGCTGATGCGAGTCGAGGTAAACTTGCCATTTTAAAAACTACGAGTACAAATAAGCATTCAAAATTAAATTAGAAAGTAAAAAATTATTTTCTTTATAATTGGTGATTCAAAATTACAAACGAAATTTTATATATAGCTTATAAATAATATGGTATCGCTGAAGTAAAGTAAAATGGATTATTTATGCGGGTATTATATGTACATAAATATATATTTCTGAAATATCAAATAACAAATGGCAGTAGATGGTGCACGAAAATCTGATGTTTGTGAAATTACATAATAAGATAACAGAAAAAGGCACAAAAGAATATTAAGTTGCAACAAAATAAAATTACAATATGTGTGTATGTACATTAGGGGGCCTCTCAAAAAACCAAGTGCGGATTTTTCGCCCGGAATTATAGAATTTAATTTGTTCTAAGACTTCCGCCGAAATATTTCGCAAAAAAATAAGATTTACTGGACCGATTTGAAAATATCTTCGAAAATGGAGTTTTCGATAAATAAAGATAGATTTTTTGTTTTTTTTTTCTTTCAAAAACTACCTGGCAAACAGTGCTAGCTTAAAAGCTATCATAGTAATGAGATATGCGAAAACACAAATTGGGAAAATATCTTTCCTATGATACCTTATAATTATGATTTTTATTTACAAAAAAAAAAATCCGCATTGAATCGTTATTTTGCGATTTTTATTTTTTCCATTACATTTTGGTCAATATTTTGTGTTTTTAATTTTTTCGATCAAGTTTGATCGTTATTTTTCAATTTTTATTTTTTCGATAAAATTTGATCGATATTTTGTAATTTTTTATATATGCGAACAACAATAATCGTTATTCTTAGATTTAAAATTTTTCGATCATCATAAACTCAAACGAATTTGTCGCCGATGACAATAATGTTTTATTATCGAAAAAATATCACAAAACATCAAGCAAATACGATCTGAAAAATAAAAATAAAAATATCGATTAATGAGAAAAAATAAAAATCAAAAAATTTAAAACAAAAAATTTTCTAAATAAAAATAAGGCCGATTGGCATAGTATAATGCATAATAATTAGATCGATGTATTCGGAATTTTTTTCAATGATTGTTTTATCCGAAAAAAATTATAATAAGGAATATTTTCGGTCCCTGCTAAATCGATCACGTTTTGGCCGAGTTATTTAAGTGTTTCAAACGCAGACATACAAAATTTCGTTATAACGATTCGGTTGAACTGCAAATCTTTTAAGCTTGAACTGTTTTATTATCTGAAGTGTTTTTTTTTTATTCACCAAAAAACTATTTTCAATTTATAAAAAAAACACCTCCATTTTTTGAGGAACATAACTTCAAATCGGTCCGAAATATTTTAATTGATGACTTAAAAAATAGTGATTTATATTATTTCGCTTTAAAATCCGAAATTTTTATTTTTTAATGGAGAATGTTACACCCTAATGTGCATACATCCATTGTGCATATGTGTAAAATATAACAAAATATCGCAAAAAAAACTTGGAAAACTAATCAGATGCAGGGCGTTTCTCTCATTTTTGTGGCAAAAAAAAATATGAAGGCTCATTTTAACACACTAAAAATTATTGAAATCGTATTAGAATCGAATGATGTGTTGCAAAAGATAGTTTTTATTTTTTTTTTTTTTTGTATAAGAGAAACGGCGAGAGTGATCCAAATTTTCTGTTTTCTTTGTTCTTTAATATCAATGTACACTGAAAACAATTAACTATAATGTATTTGTGTGAATGTATATAACATTATAGCATTACCAATTTTATGCTTATTTTAATGTGTAACGTCAGTCGCGTAAAAAATAATTGTGTGTGTTTTACTTACAAACTTTTCATTCTTATTATACATAATTTTTATATATGTATATATTTTTTTTTTTTTAATTTTAACCGGCTTTGTTTTTATGAATGGCAATTTTCATTTTACATTGAAATCGTTTACACATCTCAACATTAGTATGTGTGCTATGTACGAGTAAGTAACGCAATTATCAACGTAGATAAGCTGAACGCCAAACTTTTTCTATTATTTACTTAACTTTCTATATATGTATGTATATTTATAGTAAATATAAAACTAACAAATCTACACTTTAAAATGTATCAATTATTACACTATATATACACATGTATATATGTACATATATTAATGTGTGTGATTCGGAAACATATGTATCTATCATAAACATATTAATCTAAACTAAATCGGCTTAACTCTATGTATGTACTCGTCAAATTTAGCAATATGTATAAACTTGTTCTCATGCTCTGGTAATCACTTCAACGTTTTTTTTCGTTTTTGTTTTTTTTTTTTTTTTTTGGAAGTGATTTAATACCTTTTCTATAAGCAATTCGAAGTTAAACGTTCTGCCTCACAATTTGTATTATTTTCAATTAGCAACGGCGTTGTTGTATATTTGCACAATTGTGCAAAACGCTCCATAACGCACGACGAGGATAGTCGTGCCTCGGCATCATGATCCCAGCACTCTTCCATAGTGTCGCAGAAAATGTTGAGACCCTGTAAATGAAATGAAATGAATATGCATGAGTGGAAATTGTTTTAAATACGGATAACTAATAAATAATTTGCTACATTTCTAATCTCAATGTGAATACCTAAAAAAACATCGATACTCGAGCTTAACAAAATTCTTTGTCCACATAGTTACTGTTCTATTTTGTTTCTGTTCTACCATTTCTTTTAACCCTATTCCATTAATTTAGCAGCTATATACATTCTCAAAAGCCCGTAAAACAAATCCGGTGTGTTAACCGTGCTGTAAGCCCTTAAGATCATAATTGGTTTCTACGCTCGTCGATTTCGGGTGTTTTTTTCTTTATTTTATTTTTAAAGCCTGTGTTTGCTGTTCAAATGTCTACGTCCTAGTTCTCTTGGCTGGATAACTTTCGTTGTATTCAGTCAATACTGCGGGAAAGTGTTTATTTTTTTTTTGTAAAAAATCGTTCTAGAACAAAAGCTGTATAAAGTCAATCTTCAAACTTTGTGAAAATTATAATAAAATTAAAAAAAAAATTCTTTTAAATTACATACTTTTTGATCGGACAAAAAATTGGGTATGCTGTTTTATAGTATAAGTTTGAAGAGGCATAAAAATCGCGTTGATTTTTGACAATTATTTTTATTGATGGTGTTAGTAATTTCCTTGCCTCGTCAAACTTGCACTTTTTTATTCTAAAATTGAATGGGATAGAAAACTGCATAACACAACATTTTCTAAAAAAATGCTGATTAAAATTTACACAAATTTACACAAAGTTTAAAGCTTGGATTTATGGGCTTTATTGTAGAACGAACAGTATTTATATAAAAAAAAGCAATAAATTAAGTATTGAATTTGTTGTCAATATAACTCCGCCTAATTTAAGCAAGGTATGATATAAATTTATCAATTTGAAATATCTCGAACCTAGCATCACCTAACGGGTAAATTTTAGCAAGCATATTTTTCCTTATATTTTAAAATTTAGCCAAATTACACTACAACTACTCTTGCTCAACCAACTAAAGTCCATAGTCAATAAGTTTTTTATTTCCTATTATGTTAATTGTTCTCAATTTGAACCCAATCGGAGCGTAAATATAGATTTTTTCAATATCCTGATAATCGCGCCACCTAACGGATCAGTTTATGGCAATGCCTACGTTGTCTTGGCGCAACAAAGTGCTATTTGTTGTTGCTCTTTCATACAAACCTTGCATACATTTTTTGGCCCGGCCTAATGCTATCACTTCCAAAAGTTCATGGGGATTTCGCATTTTCTCTTTATAAGAGTTTCCAAAAAAAAAAACTACTAGGTATTTTCCCAGCATTTTTCACTTATTAATTCTGGATACAGTCCCGAAGAAAGTTGGACTGCTGGACTACGCTCTGTTCTCTTTTAACAGCAAGTATGCCAGAAATGGATGGACGGATGGAGGAGGCCCAAAACCTGACCCCGAAGATCAGTTTCCATTGAGAATACTAACACCAAATGGACCGCAGAACCCTTTTGTCCGATTACAAAGAAAATCTGTTCCATGATCGACGTTAAAAAGTCGTAGGTCGCTAAAAAAATATCGAGCGATACTGTTGCAGTTGTTGTTGTTATTGTAGCGGCAAGTCACGCCCTGTAAAGAGCGGATTCATTTAGGGGGAGGCCCAAGAAATGCGCAGTTTCGACGGAATCTACTTAGAGTTCTTAAAATTTTTGGAACCCGAATTCTGCTTAACGACATTGACCTTAACTAATCACGATATTGAATTGACTTTCGCCTTAATAAATATTTGATTGGGTTTTTGTTTAGAGCTCGACCTTTCGACAAAGCGTTCTTACTGCGACTGTCCGCATCCACCTCAACCTAACCTAACCAAACCTAAGTATTTTCGCTGGTACAGTAGTTTCTAAAACAATACTAATTTTAAACTCCATATACTTACGGCATGTGCACGCCATGTATTTAGTAAGCGCGGTCTCAATTTCTTTGTGACTACAGTGTCTTGTATCTCATCCAAGGTAGGGCGTAATCCAAGCTTAAAGATAAAAAAAAACAATATAATTATGTCAAAGCTTCCCACATACAGCTAAGAACAAAAGCATTAGCTTACCTCAGCTTCAAATGGCGACATGTAATCGCCAACAGGTCCCACAGCAGTGCAACGCGACACCATCTCCCACAACACCAAGCCGCATGCGTACACATCGATGCGCAAAAATGCATCACGATTGAAATTAATGGCGCCCTCCAGTACCTCTGGCGCCATGTAGCGGCGTGTGCCAACTTGACCATGCGTTTCGCCACATGGTTTGCCTGCAGACAAAAGTGGGGGAAACAAATTGAAAAATAATAAAATTTCACATGGAATTCATAGAGTAATGTATTGTAAATACCCGGCTGAAAGACCATAGCCAAGCCAAAGTCAGCAATGCACGCCGTCAAGTCGCCCTTTAGCAAGACATTGGTCGATTTGAAATCTCGATGTGCTATAGATGGTTTTAGGCCGTCCGTTTTACCGGCTGGTATTTCCTCATGCAAATGCATTAAACCTTGTGACATCGATTCAGCGATTTTGCATAGCTCCAACCAGGATAGCGTGTGGGATTTCAAGTAATTACATAGCGAACCATTCGGATGATAGACAGAGATGAGCCAATATTCAAGTTGCACTTTCTCCGTGTGCTTCTCGCAACCAAGAAATTCTAAGATATTTGGATGTCGCATACGTGGCAGCTGTTGAAATGAGTGGATAGATCTTAGTGGATTAATTTTATTATTTATTACACTGTGTAGCCAACTAAACCAATCCGGGCATTGCTGATATTCCTATTCAGGAATAAAATACTCGATGGAATTGTTTTTATGGCCTACTAAAGATTTCATGCCCCAGCCTGAGGAATTTTCGAAGGAGTAGAAAAAATGGTTTAAATATATGTCCGAGCGAAATTAAGGGTTAAGAGATATGAGTTAAAATAACACGGGAAACATTTTCGTAGCACATTTTAATCCATTAGCCCCCAATTGCAATTTCGTTAACCAAGAAGAAGAAGAAAATGCAATGTTTCCATTATATATTGTAGGTCTTCGCAATACAAAGATATTATTTTAAGTGAAGAAACTGAAAACTTCTGAAGTACAAGTTTTCAACTTCATAAAAGAAACCTATGATCGTTTTAATAAAGATCAAAGTTTTAATGTAATTGAGTTGTTTCATCCTTTCTTCAAGAAGCCTCTCAAATAATAAATTTGGAAAGTCGCTACAGGATTAAAATGCTCTATGGAATTTTATTCGCTCGATAATTTCACTATTGGTTTTCTCAGACAAAATTTGTATTCGATTAAAGTCGAATTCTTCATGAAATAAAATAGCAAATAGTTTCACGTAACATTTAGATAACAGCCCTGTTAAGCTGTCAGGTTAATGTTAATTATGGATATCATAAATAAATTTTGCACATTTCTAGGCGACATATTTGTATTTTTTTCTGCAAACTTTTATTTAGGTTATTTGCATAAGGATTTTGACTGAGAAGAACCCTAGTAAAGAATAATTATTAATAAGAGTCAAAACGACACTTTTAGATGGGAGCAAATGAGTTAAAATGTTCTAGGAAAATAGTTTGCATATATTTGAATTTTTACTGTATATGTTTTAACCTTTGATATCGCTCAGACAGATAATTTAACAATTGTTTCCACACCTTTGAAAACCACTTAGGCCGAAGCATGAAAACTTGAGTAGGTCATATAAAATTTCGAGCTAATTTTGGCAAATCTATCGAGTATTTTATGACTGAAATAATGCTTTGAGTCGCCATAAAATTGTTACACCTTTCCACAAAGAAAAGTTGTTTTTTTTTCTACCTTATAAATATCGACTTCTGTATTCCAGGAGTCCTTCTCTTGCATACGGAATATCTTAACGGCAACATCCTGACTGTGCAACTTTCCATGCCAAACGTCACCGAAACGACCGCTAGCCTTCAATTCCAACAAATGTATAGGCCGATTGTTGAGTAGCGGCGATGCATTTGTGGCTTCAGTTTCATTCTGAAAAACGCAAGATTATAGTTGGATTGTAAAGTAGAATATGAAATGAATATGAATTTTGTAAATTAACTCACCGTTGGTATTTCATTGAAATTTGTTGGTTTACGTTTACGATAGTAGCAAAAGGCGAATGGTGCTGTCACAAGTGCCAAGCAAACGAAGACAACAGCGCATACAGTTATGTAGATCACATTGGTATTATCGGTTGTCTTTTCCTTTGGCACTGAATAGAGTAATCAAAAAAAATTATTAAATAACAAGAAACTTTTTTATTTAAAACGCGATTATGGTATATGGCGATTACGTTAAATTATTTTGTAATCATTGAAAAGTCCTTCCTTTTCTGTATTTTGGGATGCAGTGGACAAGATATTAGATATGGCGAAGAATCCCAAATTTGTTTGCGTTCTTACATCAAAATAATTTTTTTTACAATATCAATTTTTTATAAAAAATATAGTAATTTCTATAATCAAACGCATATCAATCAAAATTTGAAATGTTGTACAAAATTTATAAAAATTCAAAAAAAATTGTTAAATTCCTTCAACTTTTTAATCAGAATTTTTAGAAAATTTTTTTCCGTTGACTTTTGGCAATTTTTTGGAACTTCTCGCACAAAACAATTTTAAAAAAGCAACGGAAATTTATATAAAATCCATCTCATCTATGGAAAAAAGTGCGTAAGAAAAATATAAAAAAAACTCAAAATTTCACCGGAGTTTTAAGTGACTTGACCTAAATGCTAAAATTTATTGAGCTACAAAACTGCATACCCAAAAGTTTTGTAAAGATTCAAATTAAAAAGTTGGAGATTTTGATGAAATTATGTAAATTATGTAAAACCTTTGAAATTTTAATTTACTCGTATATACTTTTTGTTATATTAAAAAATTAGCACGTAAAATTGTAAATATTTAAAAAAAAATCTTTTGTTACGAATGGAAACCGCGCAAATAAAACAAAAAATGTGATTACTCTTGGTGGAAAATCTGAATGTATTTTACAAAAACCTTTAAACCTCAAAAACCACTTCACAAAGAAGCAAAATATTTATAATTTATCGTATCAAGCAAAAAGCTTTTGGTTATTCTGTGCAAAATCTTGATAAAACTTACAAGTTTCTTGGTAATTTATAAGGAAGAGAGCCAAGGCAAATTTATATAAGGTAGTAGCAGTACTACAAAAACAACAATTTACTTGTATTTTGTTTCAAACCATATGATTGAAAAATAATCAAATCAGCTGTTCTAGTAACACCACCTGAATTCGCGTTGAAGAGTTTTTTTTTTTATATTTTTGACACAGAATACAGCAAGATGGATCCATAAAAGGTGATAGCAAGATAAATAAGGCGAATTCGCTGTGTATTTTGTTAGTGTAACTTTGCGAGTGGAATGTCAAAATATGAATTCGCCCAGTTTGCTCATGTATTTTGTTTGTGTAAACATAACAACCCAGCGGGTTTGGAAAGAAGAACAAGCATTCAGCTCATGGGATGATATCACTTTGTATAAATTCGCCTTAGAATACAGAAACCAAGGATCCATGTGTATTTTATTTGTTTAATTTTGCGTGAGAAATGTCAAAAACTGAATTCGCCCAATTTGCTCTTATATTTTGTTTCTATAAAAATAAAATAACCCAGCGAATTTCGAAAGAAAAACGAGCATTCAGCTCATGGAATGCTATTACCTTGTGTGAATTCGCCTTGACCGAAACCTTGATAAATAGTAAATCCAAGACGAATTCATATAAGATGGTGTTACTAGAACAGCTGAGTTTATTGTTTTTTTTCATATTACGGCTTAAAATGTCACATTTAATTTTTTATTTATATTCTGATCATTCTCATTGACTTGCGATATAAATTTCTGAAATAGTTTTACAGTCGAAGCCGCAAAAGTAAAAACAAAATACATGAACATTTTTGTTTTTGTACTACAGCTACTACCTTATATTAATCTGCCTTGAGTAAGTAAGCAAAATTGGGAATTTGTCAAGTGAACGGAACCTTGAGTTTTTTGAATACAAATTTTCGAATATATTTTGGTATAGCTTTTACGAATGGCGATTTTCAGAGCCGTAAAAAATTGTTTGGAAAGCCGCCGCTAGAGAGTTAAAACATTATTCCGCGGAAAGACGAAATGTAATACATATTTGTATTTATAAGAAAAAAAGAAATAAATTAAATAAATTAATGCAATAAACATCACTTGAATCACAGACGTTATGTTTCCGTTTATATATTTTTTTACTACTCTCTGGGGTGAAAAAGCTCAGGTGTTTGCCTCTTAACACGTCCCTCGCAGATAAGGGACAAATACACCAAAAAGTCGATATATGGCCTTCCGCAAGACAATTGTCTATAGTACCATCTGTTCAATGAGAGCAGATGTCTGGCGAGATCTTTTGAGATTGTTTCGTAACATGCTGATCGGTCATAAGCGTACGCGCTATGCAAAAACCTTCGATTTGTAAGCATAATTTGGTTGCTTTTCACTACTCCACCCTTTTGTTGGATTTCACTTTTTTACAACAGTGGGCTATTGTATGGAAATACGGTGTACTGAAAATGCAGAAGGTGACGCCTTCAGAGGTACCGCTACTTTGGTTTTTCCGAGTTTGACAATTCTCCAACTTTGTCTAGTATCTTTTTTCACAAATTATGAAAAAGAGCCATTTTTTTAGTGTTTTGCTGATTTATTTATCAAATCTCGGCCTACAAATCCATATTTTTACAATTTAGAACAATTAAACACGTTTTTCGCTGGAATATTAAAAGTTACTCAATTTTCTCTCTACCGCATCCTCGTTTACTAAAGGCGAGACCTGTCACTTCGCCTCGGGAAGGCGCAATCTTGTATTCCATCATTCTTGGTGCGAAAAATACATATATTCTCGTTCGTTTAACAAACTTATTGAAATTTTTATGTTTCAGATATTTTGAAAGCTAACACTACTCAACACTGAAAAATTATTTGTAATATTTCATATCACAGGGAAATGAGGTTGATTCCAAGGCTTACGAGAAGCGCACTCGCATTGGGACGGATTGCGCCATTTTCAAAAGAAACTTAAAATTAAATTAATTACGTTATAGCTTTTGTGTTGTCCCTTTAAATCTTTTTTCCATTATATTCTGTTAACAGATCTAATTTGGAAAACCAACCTGGACAAAAAGATTTTACATCTTTCAATTATTTGTTTAAATCTTTTTTTGTTTTTGTTTTATTCAATTGAATATTACTTTGCCTTGATTGTAAAGGATATTGAAGAACTTGCACCTGATTTTAGTAATGATCTGGGAATTTTGCGAAAACCATACAAATTGTTTAAGCCATTTATCACCAACACACATACAAATTTTGACGGTGCGTTTGTTCACAATCAAACACCGCACACTTCATCATCCTCAGTTCGAAATTTCAAACAGGATTTCTTAACAATTTTGCTTTTTTTTATACCATTCTTAAAATGTAAAAGTTTTGCGCGAAACGATTCCTTTACACGCATTTAAACTTAGAATTAATTGAAATTACATTTTTTTTTGTAGCGGGACATAAAAACATTAAATGTGAACCTTGGATCGAGCCAGATCAAATTATTTTGTCAATTAGGATTCATAGTCAAATTTTGTTAAGCGCTTCCAGTATCTCAAAGAAGAATTTCCCAAATCAAAAAAATTCATCTTTTCCATGTACTCTTAAAGCCCGGACACACTAGCGTAATTTATGGCTCAGTCTTAGTTTATAAGTAAATTACGTTGAAGTAAAGTAATTTCATAATAAACCAAAAACCAAATCAAGAACAAATCAGTTTCATCAGCTCTAAATTGTATCGATAACAATCGAAAAACTCAGCTATTCCTTAATTTTTATTGCCTCTAGAAGCTGTATTTCTGGATTATAAATTTAAAAAAGGTTATTATCACAATAAAATTTAAATATAAATATATAAAAAGAACTAAGCAACTCTGTGGCTACAAAGCTGTCACTCTTGGTTGGACGAAAATAACAAAGACACCGGATTAAAATTACAAAAATGTTGTGAATGTGAAAATGGGAGCACCAAATATATGGAAAAGCGATATTTTTGAAAATTTAAACAACTCTATTATTGTTACCCTTTCTCCAACAAATTCTCGTAGGAAAATTTTCAACGACTTTTTGTTAATCTCTAGGAAAATCCCCTTCCAAAATAAATGTTTTAGAAAGAGCTTAAAAATGCACTTTTCCAAATTCAAATATTCACATTCTTGTCAAATATGTAGGAGCAACAATTAGTAGGTAAACAATATTTATATTTCGCTAGCTTTTTTTCTTCTTGGCGACATGAGAACAGCTCAGGTGAATAACTGCTCGAGTGGCCAAATGGAGAAGGGTTGTATGCATGGATGTAAATCCCAACAAATGTGGCATGTGGATTGTATGAATTTCTGTGTGTGTGAGGGTGTGTGTGTGTGGGTGTACATACATTTGTAAGTAGAACCAAAAAAGCGCACAAAAATGAAAGTTCTCCCCTAATTTTAGAAACAACTCCTACACACACTGTCACTACATGCACTTAAAGGCACAAAAAACATACACACATACTTACTCACAAACATTAGCACAATATACATATGTATGTATATATGTAGGTACATATATATAACACACAAAAAATAAAAACAAAAACAAAAAAAAACACAAAATGGGCACGGAACACAGGAACGTGCTCCAAGTGAAAAGTGAACACAAAAACAGAAACAAAAACTAAAATGCGGCACTCGCTCCCCTTTTCAAGCATTTTTTAATATTTGCGAGAGAAAAAAAGTAACAAAAATCCAAAAAAAGAAAAAAAAGAGGAAGAAAGAAACGGCAAAAAAGCGGTAAAATGAAAAACGTACAAAAATGAAAAACAAAAAACAGTAGAAACGACAGTCGACAGTCGACTGCCGATGCAACAGCCATTGAAATATAGCAGCACATCTACATATGCAGCGTGCCATCAACCAACCAACCAACCAACCAACTGAACGTCACCCACCAAACAGTCGAGATGCAGGCAACTGGATGCGAGTTTTGCTCCTTACTGCAGCTGGATTCTTTGCTATGGAGCTGATTTTTTTTTTATTATGTATTTCCTTTTCTTTTTTTTTATAATTTTTGCTGTTTGTTTGTTTGTGTTGTCGAGTTCGTTAACTTAGCGCGGAGTGTCAGGAGTTGGGGATTGGAGTACGCGCTATAGTAATACCGCAACAGCGCATTGCCAATATGGCACGACAATATTAGCTGCACCAACGAACAGCGAACAGGGAACAGTGAAGAGCGAACGGAGCGCAGGAGTTGGATGCAGCATTCAGCTACCGAAATGCAAAGACCCCCCAAACGATACATAGTAGCAAAGCAAAGTAAAACAAAGTAAAAATTGGGGTAAATACTGTGTGGCATCGTGGCGTTCGCAAATCGCGTGATCCAACAAGCAAGCACACGTGCCATAGCCATTGAAGCCAGCTACGAGGTGTACTCGCTCTGTGTATGTTGTTGCTGCTGTTGCTGATGTTGCAACCCCAACCGCCAACAAATTTGAACACTTCAACGGATGAGCAACAGCATCAGAAGAATCAAGCGTGTTTATAAATAAATATGTATGTGTGTGTGTGTGTGTGTGAGTATACAATATCAAGGTACAACAGCGGCAATCGTCACTTGAGCTACTGACAACTCACGCTGGGTGACAGTGTGACGAATTGGCGAAAAAGCTGAAGAGTTAAATGTTTGCTCAAATATTTCTTTTTGTTGGCCATTGATCCATAGCAGCACGCACAGTTTCTATTGGGATTGACGACGCTGCTCGAACCGAAGATTTTTAAGACTCTCCAAATTTTTGTGGGGGTATTCAACAGACCATGTTCTCCAAATGTGACCACAAAATGTAGTCCAATGGATTCAAATCTGGACTTCCAGACAGCCAATCATCTGCAGCTATGAAACCAGGAATATTGCTTTTAAGCCACTGCTGGGTGGTTTTTGCTTTGTGTGCTGGAGCAGAATCTTGCTGGAAGATAACTACTCCCCCTTTTTCAGAGAAGTGAAGAGGTGTAACGTCTTTACTGGAGACTCCCCACCAAACCATTACAGCAGCTGGATGGGGACCACCTTGAACCCTCTTTCTGTCATTTCAGACTTTCTTCCGTAAACAGAACGATTCTCACATTGCCCTCCGAGACGAAATACTTGGGCATCATATTATATGACAAGTTAAGCAGGAAGACAAACATCGAGAACGCTTATACAGCCTATTCAACGTATCTTCAGTAGAAACTGTGCATTAAACCCAAAGCTTAAGGCCTATACTAACCTATGTTGGGCTAGTATGGTGGCCGGTACTGGGCAAGCAATATAACATCAAGAAGTCATGTAGCATCCAACGCGCGGCTTGTGCAGCTGTACAGGACACATTAGGTCGAGCCCCACGGATCCGCTTGATGTGATCATGAATAAACTACCCATCACACTCAGAGATTCGGAATGTTGAGGTCACAGCAATACGGACATAGTGGAGCTCTTGACAAGCTCTTAGAAACAGGGGCGCATACTGACTATGTACCTCCATCGCTTGCTTTCAAGCAAAACTTTAAGCTAAATTTTCCTTCAAGGCGCGACTGGAGTTGAGAGAGAGTGGCCGAGGAGGACACCGCGGCCATCGACACCGACGGGCCCAAAATGGACTGCGGGGTGGTTGCCTGAGTGTTCTCAGAGAAGCTAGAAGTATGTCTCTTGTTCCGGCTACCTGACCAAGCGGAGGTGCTAGGCATTGAGAAGGGCTGCAGATGCTGACAAGAAATCGCAATGGGGCACAAAAAGCATACATACTTATTCTTAGATAGTCAAGCAACACTTTTAGCATTGGATTCACTCTAAGACGGTTAGGAAATCGTTGCGCTTCGCATCCGGGTCAATGGAAATCTCTCTCGTCTAGGTTCCCGGCCATAGGAACATATACAGGTAACGAAAAGAGCCGACGAAATGGCCAGACCCGGAGCTTGCCTTGATGTATCGATGGCCGAAGCAACAACCTGCCCGATAGAGGTACTCACGAATGGCAGAACCAAGATGGAACAGATTGACCACCTGTAAAATTGCGAAGGAAATCTGGCTCACTCATAACATACCAAGAACGATGGGCCTACTAAATAGGTCAAGGAAATATATATTCGGACTGACAGCCACGATAACGCATAGGGCGATTAGCGAGCATGCGGCCAAGATGGGCATTCCATATAACACTCGATGTCGGAACTGCAATCTCGAGGACAGTAGTTCTTCATTACCTCTCAGTGTTCGGCTCTGGCTCTTAGTAGACAGCAAACGTTAGGATTCTTCTTGGCGAGCTACCTGAATAAAGTCTCTATCTGCACAATGAAAAACGTCAGCAGATTCATCCACAAATCCAAATGGTTTGAAAATTAGAAATCACAACAGCGGAAAAGCAGTAAGAAATAAACGCTGGAAAACAACCCTTATTGGCAACGGAAAAATTACAGCTAGATGTTGAAAAGCTCTGAACACCTACTATGTACTTAACAAAAGAAAAGAGGAAGTCATTATTTTGACTTCGGAAAAGCAAATTGTTCTATGCCATTGAACATTAAATGTTCTTCGTTTCTCAAGAGCAACATTAGCAATTGGTCCAGTTTTATGTAAGAAGCGAAGATTTTTTCGAACTGTTCCGTAAACAAACCGGTTTTTTGGAATTGGTTCATTTTGAAATACCCAGATAGCGGATTGTGGTTTAGTTTCGTGCTCTTATGCATAGATCCAAGTTTCTTCATCTTTTTGAATACTATAAACGTTTTCAGAAGCAACAGATTGAATTTGTTGAGTAAATCTTTGCATGAATTCACACGAGGCTTTTTTTTAGCTCCGGCCAAATTGTGGGGAATCCAACGACTAAATTCTCATGCAAAATCATTTGTATTTGACTTTTGGCAATGTGCAAGGATCCCTCTTTCTTTAAGACGCTGTTAAAAATCGAAAAAACTTGGCGGAATTTAAATCTGGCAATGTTGCTTACCTTAGCAAATATAACGCTATCTAATGGCAGTTTTTGGTTACTTTTAAGGTTGCAACAAAATAACTATCCCCGTTAGCCTTTGGAAAATAAGGAAGAGGATTTATGAAGCAATCATAGATTATGACTAGAAGAGGGTTTGACAATAACTGAGAATTATTTATAGTTACGGCATTCATAGCGATGACTCTTCCCGAGTTATAGTTGTTATTTTTGTTTTCTTGTTCAGTTTGAAACCTCCGGCCAGCTCTCATTTGTAGGATAATTCCCATAAATGATGAAGGAACCGAAGAGCACTAGGCGATCGAAAATGTTTGCTGGAAGCTGCTTGGAATCGTTATAAGAGACCAACCGAGGATTCCCCTACGATCGAAAATCCATGCCGTGATGTAATTTGAAATCAAACCAATGCTCTATAAAATGAGTATTTTGGGTTATTTGTAATTTTTAGAATAACCGCGGAATATTCATTGTGACTAATCAATTTAAAACTCTCCGACAACTTGCTGTAATCTAAACAATGAGAAAAAGCAGTCCGAATAATGGAAGATTCTGCCGGGATTGAAAATGTTTGATGCGTTGAGTCAAAATTTAAATTAATTTGAGAGGCATTGTGATGAAGTGTTCAGTCTCTATTATGCGAAATGTATAACCTGCTACAGTTTCCGTTAATCAGGGGAGTGGGATTATGGAAGTGGCATTTTGTCCCCAACATTTATGAAATAAATACAGGAATAGCTCAGATAAACACATTTTACAAAACTCCCAATGAACAAGACCCCATTAAATTAGAACTGCAATATATTTGAAAATTTTAAAACAAAAACCTTATGATCCATAGTTTTTTGGTATGTATATTTTTGGATATGAAGTTTTATAAACCATTTGATATGTTTATAATAAATTAAAGTTTGAAGAAATTAAAGTTTGAAGAAATTAAAATTTGAATAAATGAAAGTTTGAAATACGTATGAATGGGAAAAAGCAAGTACCGTAACGTTTACAAAAAAATCATGAACAAATTTAATCGGTAGTTTGATACAAAAAATAAGTCGTTATATTTTTATTAAAAAATTTACAAGACATTTTGGAATTATTATTTTGTCGATCAAGTTTGAATATATTTTGAATTTTATTTTTTCAAAATACAAAATAATCGTTGTCAGTTTTTTATTCCTCCCATCACATTTGACCTTTATAATTGGATTGCGATTACAATAAATCAAAAACACTTGTCGGCGATGACAATAATAACAACAAAAACAATACAATTTATACTAGTTGATATTGGTATAATTGAAAAAAATTAACCCCTGAAAATATCAATTAAATTTGTTCGCAAATATAAAAATCTTATTTTTGTTAGAAAACATAAAAATATCGATCAAATTTGATCGAAAGAATAAATAAATAAAATCGTAAAAAAATGTTGGAATAACTTGAAAAAACAAATAACTTGAAAAAACAAATTTTCTAAATAAAAATAAGGTAAACTTTGCTTGGAAACTGCAAACAATATTAGATCGAGGGAGTTACGTACGTTTCGAACGAAATTTTTGCAATAGTTTTGATATCCGAAAAAAATCTAAATAACAATTATTTTCCTTCATTTGTATTTTGTATCCAAATTTTGATAAAAGGCATCTTCCGAGTTTCGTAAAAAATATTATAAAACTCAAAGTACCATTTTTTACTAACACTCACAGTATGTACATCGTGTCAGTGTATGTGTGCGTATTTCAATAGTCAACTTCGAAAATCAATTCAGCGCCATGAACTTGAAAACTAAGCGTTTTATGTTTGCCATTGAATGTATGAATCAATCTTTATATCAGTTACACAGTATCCCTAGTAACGTAATATCTACTGTCCCTATTAGCTTACCTTGGGTTGTCGCTTCGGTGGTGGTGGGGATCCACTTATGTTCGGTGTTGCACATAGAACCCTTGCAACAGCAAAAATATAATTTATTTGGTCGGAGTTCTACATTGGAAACACACTCCGTTTGGTTGCATTCATGCATATTTGTAAAGCAACCCTTCATTTTAATTTTTGTTTCACCTGAAATAAAATAAGCCGCACATCACTTTATGTTTGCTATCTCTCTAATTTTTTTTTTATTTTTTGCTTTCGTTAGACATTTTTGCAACATGTAACATCGGTGAAATGCATACCTGTGGCGCCATCCATGGACCAAAGAACATAACAGCTGGATGTTTTGTCCGATTCCACTTTGCAATGCTCCACTTTGATGGCGCAACCACCTTCAGTGGTGCAATTCTTTTCATCGTAGTGTTCACAGTCGATTCTATGGCCATCTGGCAATACGGCGCCCTGTGTCCAACCTGCCAAATCTGCAAAAAAAAGGAAATGAAAAAATATTGTTATTGAATACGGAAGTGGGAACTTACAATATTTCGTAGATAAAAACAAAAATAGTAACAATAAAAAAAGTATCAAACGAAAGCCGAACTACTTAGAAAGCAAAAGAGATAAAAATGGAAAGTAAATAGAAAAAAAGGATAATAACAGAAAGCTAGCATAAAAAGCGAAATTTGTGTAAGTGGGTTTTACTTGCAACAACAACAAAAACTCCAACGTATGTATGTAGATAGAAACCATAACCTAGCAGAAGTATTAAATGCCTCATCAAGAGTATTGGTGCCCTTTCATCTTCGCCAAAGGAAGTGGACCGAGTTTCGTGTAGAATTTAGTGGGCAGCAGTAAGCCTAAATACTAAGCTAAGTTGCAAAGTTGCATTGCGTTGTGTGGCGCAACTAGAGAATTTTCGCTTTGTAGCCATATCGTATGCCACACCGGCATTATTGCAAACGACCTCTTCTTCTCAGCTCCGCTGTAACTGCAGCTTGGCATCCCATCTTTTACATACCTATGTACCTACATATCTGACCGCACATTTTCATTCAGCTTAGCAGGAAAATGTGAATACCCAGCCACACTCCTCAGTATGCGTAGTATCTACTCTTTTATGAGTATAGTGTGCGGGTAATTTAAGTCGAGCATGGAATTCGCAATGAGCTATGCTAAGGACATCATCACCTCCCTCTTCTCTAAAATGATTGTTTTGCGCTATGTTCTACCGTAGTGCATATGTAGAGTGGATCTATATATTTGTGTTTAGCAAGTGGGTGGGCTTCGAGTTGCATTTGCAGGAATATTTCTGTATATGCAATGCAGTTCTAAACTGAAATGAAAATGGTAAATAGATAAGCAATGAACAGTGAAGCTAGTTGGGGTAGGTTTCTGGAGCTGGGTGCTGTACATGAAGAAAAATAGATTGATTGCGAAGCTTTGTGAATGTCAAACAGATTTTAAATTTCTTAGAATGATTTGAGCTAACATTTTATGCATAGTGTTGCTATCAGAAACCTGTGGTGTATTCAGTTTATTTCAATGGAAAATAAATAGCAAGGAAAGCTCAACTTAAGGTAGAGAAATTGTCTGAACTCTGTAACATAAAACAAGTGACGATTCGCCCCTATCCTGAGCAAATTGTGGTAAGGCTTTTGGTGATTTCAGAAATTTATTTCAGAAAAATATTTTTATCAAATGGAACATCTAATTTCATTGTCAAATATTTAATTTATTTATTAATTCCCATAATAATACGATGGTCTTAAGTGTTAGATATGGCAACACTAAAGTCAATATATGTCAAATCTGACACCTGACGGATTCGCTCGCATGACATTCGGCTAGACGTGGATTCGAATATAATAGAAAAGGAAATAAATAATTTCACCAAAGGTATTAAGTTTACTATCTAATCCAAAACTTACCTCTACTTTATATTTTTCAATTACGGTTAGTTGTTGAAACTTTTTTCTCATTGTAAAATACTATAAATCTGGCAACCCTAGTTATTACTTTTCTTCTTCTCATCATTTCATTGTATTACATATTTCCGTTATACTGAATAAAGTTGGTCGGCTTCTTAAATTGAAACTGCGCGTATCTATCTTTGCGATTCCATTCGGGTTTAGTGAAATCTAATTTATTATTAGAAATACCCAACATAATCAAATTTGAAGTCTCACTTTCATGATTTATCCTTTTAAAACCCTTACAAAAGTTGGTTCTATTATAACAGATATAACGGTCTATATACTTACGTATGTATATGTGCCAAATCTTACCCTAATCTGTCCAGTCGTCAAGGATATGTGATTTACCTTATTAATTTAATTGCTACATATGTGCCAAATTTTATACAAATCCATCGATCATACTCACACAAAAACTTTCCTATTATCATAAATGTTTGTTGGGATTTATATTAAGAAAAATGCTTTAGTTTTAGAAACGTGGCAACTCCTTTATGAACAGTTTTCAAAAAGTGTGTGCAAACATATGTATGTATGTATGTGTATATAAGAATACTTGAAATATTCTTGTTTGTATTTAATTTTCACGCAGTGAGCAACCCCTACAAATTTATTCGCTACTAAGTTTTTCTAAACCTCTGTCAGTTCTAACCCAACCCTCATCACACATGTATTCGTATAAGCAAACTCGTTCGTTTCAGAGTAATACTGTTATATTTCAGTAAGCTTACAAATAGCTTTAAATTAATATTTTTAAACATGTGGCAATACTCCTTAAATATATATTCATATTAAGTTTTTTTACATTCTTTAAATCCTAATTCGTAATACTTCCGTTAACTTAATCACTTAATTTAATTTACTCTTTTAAGCAGGTGGCAACCCTCACAAAAAGTATTTTCAAAATAAAATTCTCTTAGAACTTTTTTGTTTGAGACCCATATTCCAATTTGCTTTAACTTATTATACGTTTAAGTGATTTATTAAACAGATGGCAACCCTCTCAATTTCTTCTTATTTTTGAAATTACGATTTTTTTTTTAATTTGTAGGTTGGCATCCGTATTGTAAACTGTCGTTTATTTTTTGATTCAATTTAATTTGCATATGAATATGTGGCAACCTTCTTTAGAAGTATTTGGGAAATGAAGCTTTATTGAGCCTTGCATATTATATTAAATGGATTTGATTTAACTTATTATAATTTTGATTAATTTTTTAAACACGTGGCAAACCTCTCCAAAATTATTTTTGAAATCAAGTTTTCTTAAAACTTTTATTTTGACACTGATAGTGTAAAATGTCATTTATTTTTTTAATAAACTTAGTTTTCATTTAAACAGGTGGCAACCTTCTTTCAAAAAATTTGGGAAGTGTAGCTTTATTAAGCTTCTTTTGTTTGATACCCATATTGCAATATTTTAATTCATTCATTGCTTTAATTGAATCTAACCTTTTAAACAGGTAACCTATATAACGGACTATATATGTACATATGTGTCAAATCTTATCCAGATCTGTCCAGTCGTTTTGTAGCAATATGTGATTTAACTGATTCATTCAATTGACTACAACTTTTTAACAAGTGGCAAAAATTGCGGGCGCTAATTTTCTATAACTTTTCGAATTCAATCGTGGCCGTACTTTGCTGCGGGGAATTTCGTGAAGTTTAACCTAAAACGAGTTGTTGTGCTAGAAAACGTCAATGCTGTAAGGGAACTTATATTTCAGAATCGTCATGTAACATACGGTAAGGTCGACCCTCATTTAGCCGCCAAAAAGATGTGTAAACAAAGCTTGCGTAAATTAATATAAAGAAATGTTGAAGAAATTCAATCGAGGTGCTTCAAAAGTCATCTACACAATCGACGATCATGGATCTATGCATATGAAGGCGAAACTAAACAACAGTTGACGAAGAGTTAAGACGGGCCAATTCTATTAAAAGTTATTTGCGTAAGAAGCAATTCGAGGCAAATGGTCGCCTCAATTTTTTCCAAATAAATTGGCAGTCGGGTCTACGTACCGAAAAGATCTGGATTTATATCTTATCAAGAACTGAGAATTCCGTAACACTTCCCAAAATGTAGTGTGGACAATTTTTTGTGTTACAACAACAACAGCAACATCGAACATTCATTCCAGATAAAACACCAGCATTTTTTTGCCATCGTCCATTATACACGTTTCAACTCAAACACAAAAGTTTTTGAGCATTCAAAATATCGCTGTACAGTCCTAATTTAACACCCAATATTTTTCAATCGGGTGTGAAAATCAGTTCAAACGCATGCGGAAGTGTATTGATATTCATCTAGAACATTTTCAAAAACAGAGAAACCATTTCCCGTTATAAATACAGTATCGGAATAATTAATAGGGTCCTAATATTTTGACAAGTCTTGATTATTTTCCTTCTGTTTGTTTAATGTTTCTTCATTTTTCATAAAAGTATAGCTCATATTCTAACAGAAGCTATATAGAATCAAATATCAAACTTTGTGCAAAAATTAGAGAAATTTTGTAGAGTTTTATTTAAGTTGCACAATTGTAAATCAGAATATCCAGCAACAATTCTGGTATGTGATTATACAGCCCATTAATTTTTAGTACAATAAAGTGCAAGTGCAAAACTGCTGAAAAAACACTGATTTTTGATAATTTTCATTGGTGATGGTGTTAGGCACTTCCTTCCCTTCTACATACTTTGCTATGTTCGAATTTTTTTTTATATGCAAGGAAATGAGTAACACGACCAATAAAAAAAATTCAATATTCAATTGTGCTTGCGAGAAGAGAGAGAAAACAAGTAGACAAAAAATGCATACTCAAAATCTTGGCTTTGGGTTGAAACCCACATTTTCGATAGGTTGCAGCATATACCAGACAAGTCCTGAAATTGTTTGGTTTTGGTCAAAACGAATTTAATAATTTAATAAGATGGTGCCAGTAGCAACTGATTTCTTTCACCAAGGTACATCAAAAGTCAAAGTTAAGTCTTTGTTGTACATTTATTGCAATACTAACTGTCATTGTGCTTATAATTTGTTAATTTTTGTTTCTGTATGTTTAACGCCACTTTATATGAATTCCCCTTGGATTTGATTTATTTTCTCGCGATTGGTAATAAAATTGCAGGACACCAAGAAGGTTCCCGGACCTAGCAAATTTCTTTACTTTTGGGCAGACTTTAGAGCAACCAGGAATTAAAACTTTACCACCAAGCCTATTATTGCACTGTCTTACTGGCAGTGAGCAGAGACGGCGTGCAAAAAGATTGGGATTCACTCGCAACGACATCCGTAGAAGTTGAAGAAAAAGAGGAGCCAGAAAAATTATCTAAAGCAATTACATTGAGGGTGTCCTGCATTGTAAAGGAAACCAAACATGTCGATGTTTTTAAAGTTTTCATTAGGTAAAATTTTTGACAAAGAAATTTGACTCGAAATGGCAACATGTTGAAATTTTATAATTTTTCAAGGGCATTGCACCAAATTGTGATCACCCTTACAGATTTTTTTTCTAATATGCATATTGCATCAAAGTCGACTTGAAATTTGGCTCTGAAAATCTAAAGGCGTATTCTTAGCCATCGATCATATGATACGAAACTCTTTGCTTCGTGAGAGCCGTGTGAGTTTGGGATTTGTTAAAAACATGTACCATTTGCCAATAAGCATTTGTGGGCATTCGTTGACGATGTTTTGTGATTTTACACGGTGTTCACTCCGTTTGCCAAATGGTAACCCTACTTTGCTGCTTTCGTCAAAAATCTCTGCTTAATACTTAGGTCTCTGCGAAATTTAAGAAATCCATTGCTCCTTTCTATTGATTTGGCGATCCTCATAGCAGATTGAAGCGGAAAGTTGGTTTTTATGAAGTATTTTAAATAAAAAATATTATAATCTAATTGTTTCTTCCTTATGTCCCCCCACCACCCTCCCCAACTGTAGTGGGAACGCTTGTTCAACGATCGCCTGATTCGGGTTTGTTGCTAGCTCAAACCTTTAGCAAGCGGATTAGAGAGTTTTGTATCATATTATCTTTGTTCTTCAAACTATGGGATGCCACGTAAAGTTATTATGTGAATTTTTTCGACTAAACCGCTGGCATAAATAATTTTAATTAAGTCAGAAATAGTTCGAATCTATTTCCAGGCACGAAGGGACAAAACGACAGCTGCTTTGGTTTACAAAATTCAAATTGGCTATATGGTAATTCTTTTTATAATACTCGCACCTAGTTAATATTTTTTCATATACCTAGTTCCTGCTACAACAGTAAATAAAATTTGGCTAAAATGTAAAAGATGATTTATAGGCAGAGATTTAATGGAAAAATCAGCAAAATAATAAAAGAAAGTGGCTCTTTCCCCCCTTTTGAGAGTTGTCAAAATAAGCTAAACCGAAGTAGCGGTATCTCCGAAAGCGTCACCTTCTCCATTCAGTGTGTAAACTGTATTATTTTACGTTCCTCGCGCTATGGGCGTACTTGGCACTTTTTTGACGCTTTGTGAGAAAGTTTTTGTTGTAAATCCGGGTCGTTCCGATATTCTAGAACCTGCTGTCGTGGGAACAGATAGTTAAAACTGATTCGCACTATGTATGTATGTATGTATAGTGACTGGCAAATGATATTAGAGGTGATTTTTTACAAGTTCACAACTTTTTCCTCGTCAAATGTTTTCGTCTAAATTTTTACAAAACTAAAGATTATTAAATAGGCGTTATATAGAGAAAATATGCAAAACGTTCTGTATTTATTTTATATATATGAATGTAAATTGATAATTGAACCGATTATAATGAAACATTTGCGAAAACCATTAGCATACATTGGGGTGCAACACTCCTAATTGAAACGAATTCGGTAATGTTTTCACATCGGAATTATAAAATTCATTTTATTTTAAGACATCATCCAAAATACTTCGCAATAATATTAAGAATTGGTGAGCGGATGGATTTGAAATTATCTCCATTTTTTATTTAAAAAATTGTTTTCAAAAAGCTTTAGCTCAAATGATAGAAAACATTAAAAAAAAACAGTTAAATATTGTAAAAAAAAATCACCGTGCGGTCAGTTGGTTGAGTTACTATATATTAGGATGCACAACACCATACAAAAAAAAATCGGTACTTTCTTCACTCAGAATTATAAAATTCCATTACACATTAAGGCATAAACCAAAAATGTAATTTTTAATACTAGTTTTTTAAAATATAAAAAAAACACTTCAGATCTGCATACAAATTTCTAAAAATTTGTTCAACGGAATCATAATATTGAAATTTTGAATGGTGTCTTTGACCATTTGTGAAAAGGTTGGTTTAAGAAAAACTTGAATAATTCATACAAAACTTGACTCATTTCATTTACATAGCATTTTATTCGCAAATCTCTTTATTATGATTGCGTTGCCTTAAACACTTTTGGGCAGGCGTTTAAGCTTACACGGTTTTATCATCAAGTAGTTTTTTTAAAAAGGAAATATTACAAACAAAAACATTGTATTTATAAAAAACTAACTTTATGTAGACATTTCCCAATAATATTTTTAGTAATATGGTATTTTGGCGAGTCTTAAATCATAATAAATTTTAGAACTCGGATGGAAAACCCGCATATTTTTATTGGTTTGTCACTCTATTGTAGATAAGTATGTATGTAGGTGCATATGTACATATACATATAGTACCTATATTTATTTATATCCCCAGTAATTCGTAAATTAATTTATAAATTATTTAAAAACTGGAGCTCCTGGTTACTAAGTCCATTTTGACTTGTGTTGCCACGTTTTTATGTTTTGATGACGGTTTATACATATGTATGTATGTATATAATCTTCCTTTGAATATTGTTCTTTGAGAGGTGCTTAAACTGCTTAAAGCCTTTATTGTCTTACTTAATAGTGTGTTGTCCTATCGTCTCCATTATAATAGTGGGAGGTATCGAATACCGTAGCATTTACTCATCATGCGGAAAGTTGGCATTGTAGTTTGGTCATTTAATCTGATGGTTATGTTTTATAAATAATGAATTAGAATCTCCCCATTTCATTCTTCCTCTTCTTCTTCCGGAATTTTATAACAACTCTGGGATATGAAATTAATTATATCTATGTACATATGTATGTATATTGGACATGTTTTCAATTACTTTATTTACAAGAGGTATCCATTTCAAATTAGAATGCAAATGAGAATATAAATACGAAACTGTCTGTCGCTGTTATTAAATTAGTTTAAAAGTAGTTGACAAAAAAATTAGTTTTTAAATATGTTTCCTTATGCAACTGACTTATTTTCCCGACAGTGAATAATTTGTAATTATTGGACTTATACAAGGTACTTCTATGGTTAATGGAAGGGAGCAGGAGTGCCTCACTGGCTTTGCAATCGGCCATTTCTTTCCCACTATTTCCAATGTACCCTGCAAGATCGGTTCAATTATGCTCGTTATCATCGAACTCATCTAGGCTGAAGCCCAAGAAATGCGCAGTTTCGACAGGGTCGGATCAAAGGGAAAGGGACGTTATATGAGTCGGTTTTAAAGGGCAAGTGAAAAGGTGGGTGGTATCGTGCGGGGAGTTATCTCATGCCGGACATACATACATTAAGTGGGTTTATTCTGGAAAGGTAAGAGTTTAACCTACTACCATATCCAGATCGTAATTGAGCGGTACTAGAATGATTTAGTTGCTGTTGTTGTTGTTGCTGTAACAGCATGAAATATTCCCCATAAAATTTTGTGGAATGCTACTGAAGTGACAGTCCTTGGCCGGATATAAATCCTGGTCGTTCCGGTATCGTAGAACCAACTGTCATGGAAATGATTTAGTTGTGGTTGTTGTTGTAGCGGCTATCTAAACAGGATAAGATCGCCGAAACAACAGTCCTTGGCCGGGCAAAACCCGGGTCATTCCGGTACGTAGAACCGACTGTCGTGGGAATGTCTTAGTCTTTTACACTGCTTTTATTAAATTCAAGTATAGTTTTATCGTAATTCGTCGAACTAATATATTTGACGTCACTCGTCCATCCAAATAAATTACGTTTTCGGTTTTAAATCTATCACGTATTGGATTGCTTGTTCTGGAGCTGTTAACTCGGTTTTGTAGGTACCAGCGTGTTGAAGTAGTAGTGCTTTTTTAATGTAGATACATATTTTTAAATAAATTGTTTCAGTAGGCAACTAAATAAAATACGTTGGTATTTTTGAGGCGTAATAAACTAATTATCAATCAAACTAATTATAGATACAAATATTTGCAGATTTAGTAAATATGTATATGCATGCCTATGCATGTGCATACATATGTATTTATATATATATTTATATGTATATGTGTATGCAACTTATACAATTATTTGTAGTAAACAAGTTTACTTACTCGGAAGCAGGATAAGTAGGGTTATTAGCATCACTGGCAATGGCTTGGAAATCAGCTTAGCTGTTCGCCAGAGCGAATTGATTTTGTTCATCTTAAATATTCGCAGATCAATTTTATCAGAAGGTAACGTAAGCGTTGTTAGTTGTTTTGTTGGCGAATTGGTTGCATTAAAAGTTGCTATTGTAGATTTGTATGAATAAGTGCTGAATAAGTTACAAAACGCAGCTGTTTTATATTTTCATACATTATCTTAGTTTTTAATATACATATATTTATCTTTTATGCACTATATGCATTTCCAACTACGCGAAATTACGCCCAGTGAATTCTGTAAAACTTCCACGTTTGTTTCATACCACACATTTCCAACCATTGTGTATACGTTGTTGCATGGCTTATTTTTTTCTATTTATTACTGCAATGCCTATTAATGATTGTTGCTTTTTACTATTTGTATAAACTATGTGTGTTGCGGCAATATTTGATAAGATAGCATTATCACAACTATAGGCATGAAGCGAAAATCACTTTTATCATTGAAAATTCACCTGAATTTTTTAACTGAACTACATTCGCACACGCACACACATCTGTACACAATACACGGTCCAAAGTGGCCACTCCAGAACCATACGAATTTTCACTTGCCTTTCCCGCAATAACCGCCGATATAATTGCACTTCAACTATTCACATATCGTTAAGCATTTATTGAAATCACGTTTTTGCACAACTTTTCCAAGCAATTTGGTGCATTAAATATAAATTTTCCGCACTTTATTACTTAACGCGACTTTGTGTTGCATCTTTTCACTTGAAATTAGTTATTTTGCTGTCATTTTGACTTTTCTTTTCGCAGTTGAACTGTTCTCAGTGAGCACACTTGCACGCGCCACCAATGGCAACGTGCGTGGGAGCGAAAAAGGTTACAGGAGTAACGCGACTAACAGTCGCCACTAGTTGTAGTGCTATATGCTAGAGAAGGATAGCAGATGTAGTTTGATTTTATTTAGTTTACTTTGAATTTACTGTGACAGGAATGCATTGTTATGGCATTTAACTTGTTTTGTTTTAATTTTGATATACTCTAGTTTCTGGTTTATTGAGCTTTTTCCACTAGCAGGTAATCTCATTGGACACAGGTAAATTACTTTCCATGAAAGTCTTCCGAAGTGATTTAATCCCTAAACATAGAACTGTAATGCAAGTTCGGTGCTATAAAGCAACATTAATAGTTTTGCTATTCACCAATAGGTGGCCGATAAAAATTACACTCATGCTATCCCTTTCGTACTCGAATGTGCATTTGGAAAAAGTGCATAGAGAAATAAAAATATTAACGTCGCCATTTTTGCAGAGACCGCAGCGAGATCTCAAAGGTAAGCGCTACAAATTTGTGTATTTTCTTGTAAATAAGTTAATCCAGATGTATAAAAGTTAATGAAAATTGTAAAACAAAACTTTTTTTTGCAGGAGAAAAATAAAGTTTACCATAAACAAGTAAATTACTAAAAACTAAACAGGCAAAATGACTGGTCGTGGAAAAGGTGGTAAAGGTTTGGGTAAAGGAGGCGCTAAACGCCATCGTAAGGTAGGTGATTGGAATTGGGCACCATCGATTAAAATTATGGGGTGGTAGTTGTGAAATAGTTTGGGAGTGCTCATTTATAGCTATACACTAATACATTTAGCACTAGAATTTGCGCGTTACAAAGATGGTAGTTCAATTATCACATTTCTTATGTAGGTGCTCCGTGATAACATCCAGGGTATTACCAAGCCGGCTATTCGACGTTTAGCACGACGTGGAGGCGTAAAACGTATCTCCGGTTTGATATATGAAGAAACGCGTGGTGTCTTGAAGGTAAAAAGAATCTTTCACAGCTTCAAATTTCATTTCAAAACTAATATACGACTAATGTTTTTGTTTCTGTCCATTGCAGGTGTTTTTGGAAAACGTTATCCGTGATGCTGTCACCTACACCGAGCACGCCAAGCGTAAAACTGTTACCGCCATGGATGTAGTCTACGCTTTGAAACGCCAAGGTCGTACCCTATACGGTTTTGGCGGTTAAACTTTTTAAACCCAATTTTACATGTCCAATAATATCCGAATGGTTCACTAACTAAGCGGATAAATATTGCATTACTATTAATTGAAACGCTATAATGCTCTTGCAAATTACAAACAGTATGCACATAAAAAAGTGAAATACAATACAATTCCATTTATTGAAAATTCGGTGTTTCAATCGAACTGGGTTTTTTTTTTTGTAATGGGTGAGTAAAAAGTTTTTGTGTACGTGGTTAATTGAGGCCTAAAATTGTTTCATAAAACAAATGTATTTTAACTTACTTAGGCATGTGTGTATGTTGAATATATACCATGTATGTATATTACACATGCACAGATACCATAGATTCCTTATAAGTATTTGGATTTGAGTTCCTTAATTTCAGAAATACATATCTAACTTGAGCTCAACTGCGATTATCCAATAAATATTTATAGTATATTGAAAATACATAAGGAAAAGAGGAAATTTATGTACGAGCTTTTTAATGTTCCTTTTATTCGTGATATTAAAACAGAAAAGGCGGATACGTTCGTTAACTCAGTATTTTTATGCAACCCTGCTACATTTCTGCCGACAATCAGCTGCTTCGAGTGCTTTGTGCTGAGAAAAATTGTGTAGCATTTCAGAACGGAAGAGAAAATGGAATTTTTAATTAATGTAATGACGTTCAAAAATGCAAAGAATATTTTGTTGAATTAAAGAAAAGGATAAAGCATGTGAAGGGAGCTGTAAAATATTTACAGCAATGGCGGTAGAGATTTGCCGAATTAGGCCAACTACTTTACATTAAAAACGTTTAATCAAAAGCAATAGGTTTTTTGACAATCGTGTTGCTGCAGTAATGCATTTACGAACGAACCCATACGTTGCGCCCACGAAGCATTGATTAAAGTACTTTAGAAATAAATGAGAGTGATGACATTTTAATGTTGATTGAACTGGAAGTCTAAATGTTATATGAAGAAATCATTCATAGTTCCACAAAAAAAAAAATTGTATACATACGAGAACCAACATAGTAGAGGTTATAGTAGGTGTTCCCACGACAGTCGGTTCTACGATACCGGAACGACCCGGATTTATTTTCGGCCGAGGATTGTCACTTCATTCCCCAAAATTTTATGGGGAATGTTTTATGCTGTTACAACACACACAACACACAGGTATGATGAAGCACCGCATTAGATAAGTTTTGTGATACTCCCTTAGCAATCCAATATTTTTTTGTATACCGTTATTTTGGTACTCGTTAATCTTTTTAAAACTCGACTATTCTCTAACCGATTTTTAAAACAAAATGTTTTGAAAATTGAAAGGGTGTAAATTTTGGGCGAGAAGAAAAGTTTTCGGGATGTAGGTCGCACTGCATTCCATTTAAAGTTATACAGAAAAGGAAATAAATAGTTTCTCGCAATATAATAAATTTTAATATTTTTTTCAAATTGTTTATAATTGTTGATTTAAGAAAACAAAAACTGCCTCTACTACATACCCAACTAGTTGCTGGAACTTTTTGTCATTGGCAATTGAGCGCTGTGTCAATTTATTATTGACACCACATTGTTTTACATTCGAATTTTAAAGTTTTGTACAGAGTGGGACTATATTGGGATATTATTTTGGGTATATAATGGGCCATCTTTTGATAAAAAAAATTTACGAAAAGGTTTTAGCATGAAAACCATTAGGAATAATATAAAACAAGTTACTTTGCCAATCTTTTTTTTTTTTTGGGCACTGTATATAGATCCTTTTTCAGTAGTAGTAGTAGTATTATGAAAATGACTCTTTTTAAAATCAAATACTAAGTATTATTACACTTTAACAGAAACCATCTTTTTAATTTAGAAGTTAGATCAGCTTTTACTTAAGCTATTAATATTTTATATTTATTTTTTCTCGGTTGACGCCCCCAATACAATTTTTTCGAGAAATTCGGCGTTGGACCTTGAGTTTCTTCGCCGACATTCTAGGCAACGCCCTCCTAAACCTCTATATAAATGTTTAAATGGTGGCAGCTCTCCAAAATGTTTCAAATTAAGTTTTCGGAATCTTTATTCGTTTGACACTAGTATAGTACATAGACACGAATGATCGAAAACAAGATTACGACAACGACGGCAGTGTACACGTCACAGAAATCCTCTGCCAAGAATAATGAAAAAAGGAGGGTGATAATTTGACAATAACAAAGCAATTACAAAGAATTCCACCCATATTTCGGCCACAGCGTCATCAGCGGGAAATGTGAAAAAACTGCACTTTCTATATTTGTTTTTGATGTTGCTTGCACAATTCAAAACACGGCACTTCTTTTTCTTTATTTTTAAGATAGTTTTATACAAATATTTCAAAATTAACTTTTAGCATACGTTTGCAATTTAAATTGTATCAAAGCTTTTAAAAAGGTACCCCTCTTCAAAACCTTTTCGTGTGAAACATATCAATATTTATTCTGTCAGTTAACATATACATAAATTTAATTAGTATACTCAATCTAAGCAGGTGGCAACCCTCTTTAAACACATTTTCATTATTAAGTCTTAATGCTGTAATGTTTCATTTAACTTAATAATTAAATTAAATTTATTTTTTTAATATTTTGGTATTAAGCTTTCTCAAACCTTTCTCATTAATGTGTAATTGTATTTGATTTATTGAACAGATGATAGCCCTCATTAATGTATAATTGTATTTGATTTATTGAACTGATGGTAGCCCTCTACCATTTTTTTTTTTAAATTCATCTTTCTTTAAGCAATTCGTTGCACACCTATGTTGTAAAATTTCGTTTAAATTGTTAATTTACTAAATATTTTTTGTTTGAGCTCAAGGCCAGTAGTTGAACAACTTTTATAAATAAAACAAAATTAAGTTTTTCTTGTCTTAATTTTATTTTCATCGATATCTCGGCTTCAGTTTGAAGTCATTTCCTGGACTGTAATTATTAAAGTTATTAGACTTATATACTACTGGCCTAAAGTTCAAACTATATTTATACCTTTGGAGGCCGAAAAATAACTTCAATCATTATTAATTTAATTTAAAACCTTTAAAAAGGTTGCATCCTTCTTTTAAAACATTATGGAAATTAATATTTATTAAGCTTCTTTCGTTTGACACCCATATTGCAAATATATGGTTGGTTTGATTAAGAGGGTGGGAACTCTTTTCAAAAATAGCTTATATGGTAATCGAGATTATAGATAATATACATCTGTGACAAATATCCAAATCTATCAGTCGATATATCGTAGTGTAATAAGTAATTTAACTTATTTAATTATTTAAATATACATTTTTATAAATGTGTTTTTTTTTTGTAAATAGTCAAATTCTTTTAAGAAAACGAAAGCGTATAATATATACTTATTTTAAAACACAAAAAAACCTAGCTTTATAATTATGACACAAAGGCTAAATAGGGAGAGTTTTCAGTGTCCCACCAGTCACGTTCTTTCAAACAATAGTTACAAAGAAATTAAAAATTGTTTGGTATTTTTTTAGGGCATTTTACAAACTAATTATTTATCTATGTTAAAAATATATTTCGCTATTGCATATATTCCGATCAGTCACAATCGAATGCACCATATGTCTTATTATTATTTGTCTATGTTTATTTAATAAACCAATATGTAGGTACAAAAGTATCGTTAAAAATTTGATTTTTCGATTCAACATCCTTTTCAGTAAAATATCGCGCTTATAGCCATATACATACATATATCTTATAGCCATGGCATATCTGCTCGTATAAGGCAGCATTACAAATTTAGATTTGGAATTAAAATGGCTCACCCCGCTAATGAACAGCTTTCTCTAAATAATTGTATTTGCAACTTTTTATAAACGACTATTTATTTAAACATAATTTTATATAAAATATACATACATATGTATATTATATGTATATACACAGAATTGAGAAAAGGGGATTACACAAGAACTGCTGTGAGCAAAGAAAAAATATACAAAAATATATTTCGGACGCTACAGAGAATTTGGTCGTGCAATTTCATAACGTTTGATACACGTAACTCTCCTCTTTCTCTTTCTCTCTCTCTCTCTCTATCTCTCTCGCGCTATACTTCCTAACAAAAACCTAGGAAGGAATGAGGAGTGATTATATACATTAGCTCCTCGATGACAGCTTTAAATGAAAAAAAAAAATACTAAATTCAACTAACAAAATGAAATGAACTTCGACACAATTTTCTGGGCTTTCTTGCTTCCTTCCTTTCCATACAACTGTCTCTCCTCCTTATTCACCGCACAATCCCAGAAAAAGCGAACGAGGCGACTTCATAGACATTGTCGTTGTCGTTCCCTCGCCCTGGCCATGCTGTTGCATTTGCTGTTGAGAAGTCAACGACTTGTTGCGCCTTATGAATACCTTCAACGGCTGATAATCTGCGACGCTGTTACGCAATGTATCCGAGTCGCTGGAACAGCCATCGCTGGTTTGACTGCGCGATGTTGATATGGACAAATCGTCGATTTCAATTTTATTGCAAAAACTATTGCGGCTACTGCTAGAAATAATACAACCACCGCCACCATTATTCATCGGTTTCTTATCAATGCGTGCTGTCAATTGTGGTGGCATTGGTGAGGAGCCGCCTGAGAGGGGTAACATCATAGGTGACATATTGTTGGCAGCCGAATCGCCGATGTTTGTTTCGAAGTGTACTGTAGTGAGCTGGAACTGTAAAAAAAACAGAAGTTTATAAATAAAGAAGTATAAACAATCTCAACCTACAGAATTTTGCTACGTACAGTTTAAAGAGAGTTTTATCCATTTTCTTTTTTATTATTAACTTTAAACGTGTGGAAGTGTAATTGCCAATTATAGCCGCCTTTATAAATAATTTGTTAATTTGTTTATGGCTAAAACTCACTTAGAAAGTATATGAAAAAAATCAAATAATATAGATTTTTTGATGTGTGTGTAAGAAAAATTGGATTACTCCTACTATAAGGCAATTAAAAACTATTGCTGGTTTCTCGCACTCTCGCATGATTTTAAAATCAATATAAAGTTTTCACGAAAATTTTGGTACCTCATTGTAACTAGGCTGCAGTTGAATATTAATACAGGAAATCCAGTATACTCGTATGACTAAATAATCCCACCAAAAGTTCAGAAATATTTGAAAAAGAGCGTGAAGTTATAGTGGTGTAGCAAAAACATTTTCTTGTTGTAAAAATACACATAATTTTATAACAGAGATATGTAAGTCAAAATTTCCAACTTTTTAGAAAGTTTATAAAAATTCAACAAAGTAAAAAACAATGCGATAAAATTAAAGTTTCTAGCTGCATACCCGAGAGTTTTTTTTTTAAATCGGATTAAAAAGTTAGAGCTTTAGATGGAACTTTGACTTGCATGGATTTTGTGATAGATTTATCTATATTTTTATAAAAAAAATAACTTCAATTGAATAAGGAAATACAAAATTGTCAAATCTTATCAATACATTTTGATATTATTTTTATGAACACATTATTTTGATAACACTCGAAAAAACTTATCCGGATTAAAGTAAAACATTTATCAAATGAAAGGAAAATGGGAATAAATTGACGCGAAAAAATATTTACTACTTTTGGAGCAAACAGATGGCATTTTATGTCGATTTTTGGAGGTTTTTTTTATTTTAAGTTTCTGATATTGACAAAAATGCGCAACCACAATGTGATTTTAATTTGCAATTCGTTCGCGCAAGTTGGACATTTCCGTTTGCTTTGGTTTGTATTTTTTACTTTTAAGATTACAGAGAGTATTCTACATTAATCGTGGACAAATTTTCTAATAATAAATAATTTTTTGAACATTTGTTTGCATATTTCTCAAAATAAGACTGAAATTTACCCTCGTGAATTCGTTAATGGCATGTAAATGTTAAAAAAAAACTCCGCAAATTAAATAGTATTTTCATATGTTAATCCGAATAATTTATTTGCCTCTAAAAGGTCGTAAAACCGTGTTTTCACTTTTCTCAAAACCCCCTAACTAAATAATTTACAGTTTTATTTGGTCATAAGTCTAAATAAAATTGTTGCGCAGTCTTATAAAATTTGTTGCGCCACAATAAAAGGATTGTCGGTTTTTTATTTCAATATTTTTTTTTTCAAACACACAACTGTTGCAGCAATCCCCTGTTATTTATGTGTTGCATGTTTTGAGCTTCATTCATAAGTAATTCAAATTATTGAAAAAAATTCGCTTAAAATATTTTTCCATTTCTTTTTTTAATGTTGAAGCTTTTCTATAAATCTTTTTAATAAATTTTGCGTGCTTATTCTCCCTGATTAAAAATTGCTTTGCAAACGGTTTAACTCACGAGCGTTTTAATAAATACAATACAATAATAAATAAATACAACAACAAAGTGGTTTATGAAAAGTGTATAAGTGTACAATAATATCACAACAAGTATGTTGTTAAAATCTCATAGATTTGCTGCTGGAATCGACTACTTACATCAGTCTCATTGGCGAATTCATGATCTGATTTGGATTCCTTCTTTTTCGAAGAATCTTTCGGTATTGGTTCCACATATTTCATTTCACTTTTTACCTTACGCACTTTAAGCAGCTTACGCGGCACTTCTTTCACGGTCAAGGTCGGCGATGGCAGCGCTTGATGCATCGATACATTCGCCGCACTCTCAACACTCGCCGCGTTATCCCGACCAGAAGAAGCGGCGACACTGCTAGTAGACATACTGACACTGGGACATTCTCGCATCGATATTTGTGAGTTTTGTACTTGTAATGCATTCATTTTCTTGGAACGACTATTGTTGTTACGCGGCGAATTGCTACGACACACACTGCTGGCCAGCTTTTGGAAGTCATTGCGCCTGTAAGGATAGCATAGTCTCTAAATTAATGTTTTGGGCGGAATATGATTTTTATTTACTCTTTAATGATGGACTGTAGTGATTCATTTTTCACAACAACATATCCTTCGGGTATGCGTGCATTTGCTTCATTCTCCATTTGATTTTCGTATGCGATTATCTGATGGTTGAGTTTCTCATTCAACTGTTCAGCCTTTTTACGCAATACGCGCTCGAATGCCAATTGTTCCTCCAATGTTTTAAGCTGTTCCTTGAGTTGCGTCAATGTGACGCGATTCTTTTTCGACTGTGCATTTTGACCATGACCGCCAGCGCTCTGTTGCATTTGACCCTCGAGCATTTTCTGATCTTCATCCTCTTTACCCAGTTGTTCACGTATGTTACGTTGTAGAAATTTACTAATACCTGCATTCCCCCGTACATTAAAATCAATAATATAATTGTTGACCTCAAGACAATCCAAGATCATATTTGCGGAACGATCGGTCAGACCACAATTTTCCATATCGATCACTGGGTGGAAGTGGGGGAAATTCAATATATAAATAAATAAAGAATCACAAAGCAGCATAGTTGAAGTAAGAAAGAGTAACAGCTGTTTACCTTTTACCCATACATCCTCCTTTAATATTTCAACAATTGCTTTCACACCATCATCACCGATCTGCGGATTACGCGCCAGTGCAATTGAACGCAGTCCAGGTATAGTATCCGGATCTACGTCTCGATAACGTAACGATTTTTGCCAGCCTTCCGTATAACGACTGATCTTTTGTATCTATAAAAGGAATCTTAGTTATAAGGCAGTGTTTCCAAAACAGTGACGATCAAAGAAATACATTGATATTTGGTGTTTATATTGGAAGAGCGATAAAACACTAAATCAATTAATTTCAGGGGCCAAAAATCACGGTTAACTCGAATTTACATATTGAAAACGTTGGCGGAATTATGAAATTTAACGAAAATGTTGTTTTATAACAGTTATTAGGTGAGACATATTTTTTTCACCGTAGAGCGTTATATCCCAACATTTATAACTGTTGTGGAAGATAAATATATATTTTTAAATTGCCTGATAGCCGTTAAGCAGGAGAAATATGTTTTACGTTACCAGTAAGACTTATTTTTCAAAGTTTAAAGATGGAGGAGGAGATAAAGTTGAAAGAAAATATAAGTGTATAAAGATAAACTAAATTATAAAGACAATACCTGTCATCCACCAACATAAAAACTAAAAGTTGGGATAAAATATTTATCCTGTGTAACAGTTATCAAGTTACGTAAAAAATAAACGTTGCGAAATAACTCTTCTTAGCAAGGAAAAAATATTTCTATATAACAGATATGAAGCAACGAAGAAATATGTCCCGTATAACAGTTATTAAGCATAATAAAAAAGCTGCGATATAAATCTTATCGAAAACTGAAAAAATGTTTGCCCAGTATAACAGTTAACAAGCAACTTTAAAAATAAACGTTGGGTTATTACTTTTATTGGCGCCATAAAAATATTCCTCCTGTATAACAGTTATTAAGCATAATAAAAAGCAAACTCTCATTTGAACAAAGAAATGCTTATCCTATATAACAGTTATCAAGCAATGTAAGAAATAAACTTTGGGATGTATGTAGATTTTATTGAAAACGGGAAAAATATTCTTCTACATAACAGTTACCAGGTTATGTAAAAACTAAACATCGTGAAATAAATCTTATTGAAGACGAGAAATATTTCTCCTGTATAACAGTTGCCCGACAACGAAAAAAAAAAACACTTATCGAAGCTCTTAAATTTTTTTTTTTTAATTATTTCTCATCTAATAACTAATATTGAGCAATATTTTTGCGATAAAACTTCTAACTGTTATATCTCTGGTTAAATTACACCAGTAAATCATATGCAGAGCGAGTTTTGCTCGATTGTGTGAGAAGTTATTTGGTCGTCACTCTTTCAAAACAATGTGAAATTCGTTAAATATTTAAAACCGATCGCGGAAGTTATAAAAACTATTAAACAACAGTTTAACACCTTAATCATATCGGCTACGTGCTCGGCTCCTTTAGTTGACAGCTCACATTCTGACAAATTTAATTTTTCAACATTTTCCAAATATTTTATTGTATTACATATAGCCTCACATCCTTTATCATAAATATTCGAACGTTGAAAACTTATTTCCTTAAGGCTTTCATTTGAAGAGAGTGCCTACAATGAGAGAAACAGAGAGAAAGTGGATTTTTTATTGCAGAAAAGAAACACAGAATTTTCCATACCTTAGCTATAGATTCCACATATTTATCATTTAGTGGTAAACCTTCGAGATTTAGAATTCTTAAATTCTTATTGAATTCAATACAATTTGAGACCGCCTCCACGATTCCAGAAAAAACGAACTTTGTACAGATCACAGGCTTTTGTTTGAACAGCCGTGCCTTCTTTTCTGTATCCAAATGCTCCAATACTGTAATAAGTAACCAATCAGTACTCAATCACATCGGCCCCCCGAGTACGAGTACTACTCACCCATTCCCAAAGTTTTGCGCATTCGTATGCTAAGTGTTTGTAGGACTTGATCATAGTAGAGAGCTTCTATGATTAGTAACCAATCAGTAACGCCTAATTTTTCGCCGAAAAAATCCAACATTGATGTTGCATTATTTTTGGTGCGAATATCTGGCAAGGGTGTCAGATTCTTCGCACGACAGAGCTCCAAATACCGAAAGTGAAAGGAACGACAGCGGTTAAATTTCTTCGTCGATGTCAAACTGCACACATCACGCAATTCCAGATTCTTTTGCATTATTGTTGTTGCTATTGCTATTTTGATGCCTTTTCTTGCTTCAGGATTATGTTGCAGTTGTTGTTTTGTTTCTTTTTTTAATCCGGGATTACGATTTTTTTTTTTATTGTGATTTTTGCTTACGAGTGAAATTCGTGCGACGAACGGTTACTATCGGGAGGGGAGGGAGGTAAAAAGTTTGACAGTTTTTTTTAAATGAAAAAAGGTAGAATTAAAAAAATCTAAATAATTTTGAAATTTTTGGTTTGAGTGATAGAAAAATTGTGGTTTTTATGATTTTTTTCTGTTTCTATCTATGATTAAAATTTTTAAGTTTACTATTTTTATTCATATCTCAAAATATGCTGTTGTTTTTTTTTTGAAACCTTGACACTGCATGAATTTAGTCAAAATTTTGTTTACTACTTTTTAATAACATTTTACTTGTTTCAAGGATTTCGTTTATAATCAAGCAAACAAGCTCATTTTAAATTGCACTGTATCAAGAAACTTATAGTTCAACAAATCTGAGTTTTTTTATTCGCACTTAAAGATTAAGAGTATACAAACTTGAAGAGTTACAGCTTTAATGCCCAAGAAATGCAACCACTTTTTTCAGGACCATTGTGACCCCCTTAACCTTTAAGTGCAAATACAAGAAACTCAGATGTCCTGGGCTATAAGTTTGTTCAGCAAAATGGATCTGAATGATGTCCCCTTTCAGAAGAGTATCATGGTTAACATATTGTAAACAATTTTGGCTTCCTTAAAATTCATCAAATTAAAAATTTTTTCACATAAAATATATTTAAAAAAAAGTTATGTATAAGCCGAGAAAAAGTAGCGGCTCAGTATTATTTTTATTACACACAATGTTTTTCTTGCTTAAACTTTTTCGTTCATTTTTTATCAAAATATAGCCCACTCTATAACAAAAATTCACGTTCCAAATTCCAAACTAGGTATAAAAGTTACGAAACTTCACCAATTTAAAAAAAAACTGTCATCGAAATTCCGGTTGATTGATAATTTTCTTTCCTAGCCATGCTACGCATTTTCTTCCACATAGCAAAATTTATTTTTATATGGAAGAAACGAAAAAAGTTTCAAAAATGTTCAAAAATTATCGAGCAATTTTAATTGTTAAAAACTTTCACTTTATTACACGAAAACTGAATGGGTTACAATGAAATTGTGCAAATAATTCTGATTACGAAATGTGATATTTTGATAACAATTTGTTTAGCCTTGGAAAGTTATTCTTATTTTATATACGGTAAAGTTATATTAGAGATTTTAATTTAGAGGCTAAATATACATATGTATGTATGAAATAAAAGTATTTCAAAAGAATTAGTTTCACTCAAAAATTGGAAAATACATGAAAGATGAAAACATATTTGTTTCCGTCTTAAAAATGGCGTGTATGAGTTAGTACGAGTGCGTCATCGATTTAAAGAAGTTTAACCGCCCCGGGTTTAATTTGCGGAATTTTGTGCAAAGTTTCATTATGTGATTTTGTTTCTAGAATGAGCTACACTTTTATAAAGAAATTAAAAAAAAGGATAGCATGAAAACCATTGTGGATATCATAAAAAAATATATATATCAATACTTTTTCCGCCGTTGTATTTTTTTTTGTTATCTCTTTAACTAAACAATTTGAGCCATTGAGAAACGGAATAACCGAACTGGCATTTAAAACTAACTAGAGATGCATTACTAACATGGTATTGGTAAATAACTAAAGTAATGCACTTTTTAACAGCAATGAAATAATTTCATATTTATGGGCCTTTTTCTCATTCAAATAAAAAAAATCTTTGCAAATAGCTCCCCTTTTTCAAACCTTTTCTTTAAGTTTCACTAATAGAGTTCAAATTCAGAGAACACGGCGGATGAGGCAACAATTCGTAGATCGTTTCAAGAGATTTCGCAATGGACTCTACGCACGTCTTTTTGGCCAAGTGTTGTCGGTTTTTCTTCAAATCGGCGTTGAATCGATATAATACTTATGTGGATATAATACACTATGCCACAACCGAAACCAGGTCGGAGTTTGTTAATATTTTCTGAAAGTATACCTAATATCCAATAATGTAACACTCGATGGATTTGCAAAAGTTAACTATATTTTTTTTCAAGACCAAAACTAAGGTTTTCATGTCTGACCTAAGATGTTTTCAAAAAAATGCAAAAATGGTTAAAATATATGTCTGAGCGAAATGAAAGGTTAAAACATATATAGTAAAATTTTATGCGAAATATTTTCGTAGACCAATTTAACCCGTTAGCTGTCACCTGAAAGTGTCGTTTTGATCCTTGCTTCAAATATATCACTCAAAAAGAAAATGTCGAAAGTCGTTAGACGATTAAAATGTTCTAAAATTATTCTTCAGAAAATTTTACTAGGGATTTTGTTAGGAAAAGTGTTAATGGCGCTAACGTAAACTAAAATACTTTCAATACAAAACAAAGATGCAGCGAATTCTGATTCGCTCCGCTATTGGTATGTTTTTCCTAGGAGCTTAGTTTTCTTATTCACTTTTAATTTAGATTTGTCTTAGCGTCCCTTTGCTAAAATTCAAGCACAAGTGCAGAACGCGAACTACGGATTCTTCTTCAAAGACATTTAAATAATACGTAATTGTTTTTTGTTAATGATAACATTAATTGATTTACTGTAAGCCAAGATATGTGTATCATGGTGTAATGATAAGAAGGTGGTGTCAGTAGCGACATGTTCGTGGTAATTTTGACAAGATCGGCATACTATTTCCGAGTTTTGCCATCTCTACTACTTTTCCTATAGTTCAACCAAAAAAACTACGCTCTCCAATAGTTTGTATTTTATTTTTGAATAAGTTTAGTTACGGTTTACAAACTTTGTATTAATATATCGCGCAAATACACATCATTTATTAGACTAGCACAGTAGTTTTCATACTATAGGAAATGTCAAAAGAATCAAAAATATTTTCAATCTGAAATCCTCGTTTTAATCAGGTTTAATACAATTACGAAAAAGTGGCAACCATAACTCACCACTAATACTATGTCGAAATGTGATTGCTATAAAGGGCAGCATTCTAGTTGTACTTTTATGTTTAAGGAATCGAAAACTACCAAAAGATAATTGTGGTTTGACTAAAGTTCGCTGTATTTCTACAACATCTTTTTACAGTTACACCTTCGAACAAATTTTTGATCCACTAATAGATTTCCGCTAGAATGACGTATTAATTATACAAATTAATTGGTACAAAATAAGTGCCCTATGCCATTTCTTTTGAAACGTTTTTTTTATCAAGGTTCATAGTTAAAACAAGTACCCTTTTTGGGAAATTATTTGGATTACGGGCAGAATCAACTTGTTAAATAACGGACATCCAAATGTACAGAAATATGAATTTTAGTTACAATTATAGCCAGAACACACTCTAATTACGCTTTTTATGTTTTAACTTAAGAAAGGCAATTAAATACTTTTACAGCTATACAAAACAAGTTCCATAGCGCCATAAGACACTTTCAACATTAAGGCAAATGTCCAATTTCCATTTGCTGCTACTTCAAATTACGAATATCACCACCACCTTACGAACGAAATGTATGCAGTTTATCTTTTGGAGCTTTGGCGTAATACAACTTTGATAAAAAAAAACAAAATTTGTCACAAACTAAATTATATCAAATGTCAGGCAACCGGCAACCATCTGCACATAAGTACATGCATATGTACATATGTACAAAATATGCATACATACATATGTACCTATGTACCTGTGTGCGTAACTGTATGAAAAACTAAAGTAAGTGCGTACGTAACTGCAGAGTGTGACAAAATACCAATCTCACGAACTCGACAGCCTATAGGACTAGTAATATGACTATTGCACAATATTTGGTTCAAGTACACATTTACGCTAATTGCATACATACATACATAGATATGGGAATGAGTCGGTAGATATGTACATATGTATGTTTTGTAATTCCATGGAGTTGTTGATTGTGTAACTCTGGACTGGTATTGTTCTGGCTTATATTAATCATGACCTTAGGTGAAACTTTTTATATACTATACGCAAACTAGTATGTACAATTTATATGTATGTACATATGTATGAAATTATTCCTATGTGTTTCACTTAACAATTGTTCTTGGGCTTTCAAGCAGAACATTGGACAGGTAGGTAAATATTATTTAGAATCATTCTGTAGTTTTGACTGATTTTAATATTTAATTGGCGCCTAAGCGATTTTGGCCGAATTCAACATTACACGCCAGTCGTTTCAGGAATAATCCTTCTAACAGCTGGCAATTGGGATTACCAAGTGAAGTCAAGTCTTTTTCGACTTGGTCCTACCAACACACCAGCTGGTACCGTGTTGTATAATTACAGCGCTGGAATGTTTTCGTCAATTCGTACGACATGTCCCAGCCAACGTAGCCGCTGTATTTTAATTCGCTGAACTATGTCTATTTCGCGGTAAAGTTCATACAACTCATCGTTTCATCGTTCAAAAATCTTTCGAAGAATCCTTCTTTCGAACATTCTAAGGGCCGTCTTACGCGATACTGATAGCGCCCATGCTTCAACGCCATACATCAGCACAGAAAATGACCTACTCAACCCAATATAGCATTTGTTGGAAAGAGAGTCTCGAGGCTAACATTATTGTAGGTACTAATGCTGGTTCTCAGATAAACAAAGTCCTCAACTTTTTTAAAATGACAGGAGGTACAGACCGAAAATTGGCAGATGAAAATGAGATGAAGTAAATAAGGAAAAATAAGTAGCATTTTCTTCTCCAAGTTTTAAGAGGGTTTCACGACCAATTTGTTTCAAGTTTCCATTAAGCTTGAAATGTAAACATAACTTCAATGTTACAGAAACTTTAAAGCTGTTTCTCTCTTTTCGAGAGCGAATCCACCAGAATTTTTCTGCTGGAGGAATACTCGAACAAACTAAACAAAACAGTTATTTTTTGTTTGGATTTTGACACAATCGTTTAATAAATTAATTAATGAAAAATAGGTAGGTTTTACTGGCACTTAGCAATGTGTACTACAATAAGAAGTATTTCACCGGTATCAGTCGCTATTTCACTGTATAATTCCATTTTTTACTATATTTTTGTTATTTCAATAAACATCGGTAGCTGGTGATAAGTTGACAGCTGAACAGCTGATTAGATTAGAATATCCATTCTGGTACGATTAAATTCAGTTTAAACTAGTTACGTTTTAAGCTACACAGCGAGTTTAAACTTAATTTAAACGTCAAACGGTTAAACCACACTGAAAAACTAGCCTTAATAGTGAATTTGATGAAATAAAAAAGCTATCCGCCAGAGAAAGGTTAAGGTATTAATCCAGTGTATTCTTGCTTTGCATGGGGAGCTCACAAAAATTATTAAAAATATATTACAATGTATGATTAAAAATGGCAGCTCTTCTGCAATTTTAGCTGAAAAATGCCACCTATAAAATTCTAAGGATAGGAAAAGAACTTGAGTTGAAGAATTTCTAAAGCAAGCTCGCAGTAAGGAACTCATTTATTAAGAGTTTGAGATTACGCTTAGATTAGGTCTAGTAAAAAGATCCATTATTTTTTAATTAAATTGAAGGTTTTCGTTAGCATAGTTAGAATGATCCGATTCAGGTCAAATAAGAACCATTTGGTTCGATAACTAGTTGCCATTTGGAAGGTAAAACCTGAGGCTGACGATTTTCACAACCTTCTCTTGAGGCGAACTTTCCACTAGCAAAATCATTCGCCATAGACATGAACAGGTAATAATCACTTGGTGCCAAGTCCGGACTATAAGGTGGATGCATAAGAACCTCCCAACCAAGCTAGCGGAGCTTCTGGTGAGTCACTATCGATATGAGTGACCGGACGTTATCCTAATGGAACCCATTTCCTCTCCTATTGGTCAAATCTGGCCGATATTCAGCCTTATTTAAACGGTTTCTAAAGGGGTTTTTGGGCAATGTTAATTTCCTGAGCAATCGAATTGGTGGCTCTCTTTTTCTAGACTTAAATATATTGAAAGATGGCAGAACGCCGAAACCGATTTGTCTCCAAAGCAAACATGACAACGGGTGACGAAAAATTGTGCCAATATACATCAAATCTTAAGCCTCAAATACTTGACGCACCCTATAAATAAATACATATGTCCACAGTAATTTCGTTGTCAACTCATCGCTCAAAGCGGGCAACCCCAAAGACGCTTAAAACGATGCGGCTAAATGCCGGCTATTCAGTTCCCGCTGAATTTTCGTTTGTAATTATTTTTACTATCAGGCAAATAAAGAAATACAAACATAACTTTACATAAACAATATATCAACCAACAACAAAAACTAGAGCGGTAGCCGCAAGAGAGCGGCCGCATAGCCCTAGCAACGTGCGAGCCGACGCCACAATCCTCCACTCGCTCTTTTCAATTTGTATAAAAGTCTTCACGCTTTGGGCGCCAGAAAGCGCCATACTGCACGCCACGCCACATTTTAAAAGTGCCATCAATACGCGCACCTCTTTGGGCTATATGCCCACTGAGCTTTACCGCTCTGCTCTTTAACTACAACCACAAAATGTAAGAACTGCCACTAGCGGCACAAGCTGCCAGGCAGTCTGAGATGAAGTTGGTAGTAAATAGTTAAAGCTATAATTGTTTCAGCAACGTTTGGAGCCCAGTTTGTAAAGTGCAACAAATCCATTTTGATATTCAGTCGCCGTGGAGTCGCCGAAGTAATCGGTTGGTTAAAAATTGGTGTAATCGGAAGTTTGTGGTTATTATAATAGAAATTGAAAATAAATGAAACTAAACATCATTAGAGTATAATTAAATTAAAATGTGATTTGTATTGCTCTAAAAAAGTCAGTGTGGTGTTAAAGTGGTGTGTAATAATATTGAAACATACGAAATGGGAATAGCATAAATAAACTTAAAATTACAAAAAAAAACAGAAATAAAGTTTCTTATAGGGTATCCTTTTTTTTAACTATGTACATATATACGAGATCATAAGAAATAGTGATTTAAATATGACTTGATGCTTAGAGTGACTTATTAGATGGAGAAATTAAAAAAAAAACAACGTGTTAACTTTAGTCCAACCAATAAACCTTCCACTTATGTAGTAGTAGTGATGGCACTTGGTCTGCCCATAAATCCGTAAGTCACGCTTCGTGTAACAACTAATTTTTGGGGCTCTTGACTTCTTCAAGTCAGTCAAATAAAGCATAAATTGTGTCATGGAGAAAAAACAACCACAAAATTTACGTTTGAAAAGAATAATGAAGGCAATGTGAAAACACTTCAACTATAACGAAAAAAAAATTTGTCAGAATATAATAAAATAACTTAAATAACATTGTGGATTCATATTTCAATATACATACATTGAAGTAAACTAATACCAAATACATAACACCTGTGCTGCTGAAGGAAGGAAAGAAAAAAAGAGGGAAAGCTAATGAGCTGTAAACATTTCATAAAAGGATACGCAAGAAGGGTAAGTTGCATAAGCAAATAAATATGTACATACAAAGATACATTAACCTAAAGTGGCTTGCCTGTCTGACAGGATTATAAGATGGATATTGAAAAAAGTTTACTCTTACATATTTATAAATTGTTTCTTAATTTTACTTTGCATTTTGTTATAAGTACAAATATAGCGATTTTAAATGAGTTTTATGGCAAGTCTAATTGAAATTAAAAAAAAAAAAAAATATTTGAATGAATTGTGTTTCTGCGAAGGTCAAAGATTAGGGTGGTCCAAAAATAAAGCAAATTTGGAGTTTTAATGGTCTCACGCACTAGAATTGTAATATCGAAAATAGAATAAATGTGCATAGAGATTGTGTAGAATCCTTAAAAATCAATATTTTTCAATCATGAAATTCTGTTTCTCTTCGGGAGGTTTCAAAGGATAATATCCAATTGTTTATTTAACCATTCTTTAATATTAACTATTTCCCCCCTTTTTGTGGGCCTATTTTTTTATTTCTGTTAAATAAATAATTGGTTGTTATTCTTTGTATCGGGGGTTTTTTTACAGGTTTGTTTTTCGAATAGAGATAAAACTGGCGTTTTGTGGTCAAATCTGGCAACTCTAATGTCATTTATGTTCAGTTTGGTTTGCCATTTCATCGTGAACAGGTTGACAAAAGAACAACGCTTGCAAATCGTGCAAATTTATTTCGAAAATAATGGTTCAGTTCGCGAAGTTTACCGCGAGCTCCGTCAATTTTATGGTCGACATAATCGTCCATCAGAGCAATTAATTCGGTTAACCATGGATCGTTTTCGCACTACGTTTACTCTATGTGATAATACGCATCCGCAGAGACGTCGAACAGTGCGCACCGAAGAAACAATTGCCGCTGTAGAGCAAAGTGTTGAAGAGGACCCGAATGAATCGATTCGCCACCGTGCACAGCAATTGGAGCTTTGTCCATCAACTTTATGGAAGATTTTTCGCAAAGATCTTGGCTTGCGACCTTACAAGATCCAGCTTGTGCAAGAATTAAAGCCGCGAGACCATGCAATGCGTCGTGATTTTGGTGTATGGGCCGAAAATGAGATTGATCTCGATGCTGATTTTCATCGCAAAATTTTGTTCAGTGATGAGGCTCATTTTTGGTTGAATGGCTACGTCAACAAGCAAAACTGCCGCATTTGGAGTGAAGAGAATCCACATGAGACCCTTGAAACGCCATTACATCCACAAAAACTGACTGTTTGGTGTGCTCTATGGGCTGGTGGAGTCATTGGGCCATACTTCTTCCGCAATAATGCTGGAGAGGCAGTTACCGTTAATGGAGACCGGTATAGAGCCATGATAACCGACTATTTTGTTCCCGAATTGGATGGCATGAATGTGGATGAGTTGTGGTTCCAACAAGACGGCGCTACATGCCACACAGCGCACGTCACAATCGATTTATTGAAGGAAACATTCGATGAGCGCATAATTTCGCGGAATGGACCTGTAAATTGGCCACCAAGATCGTGTGATTTGACACCATTGGATTATTTTCTTTGGGGATATGTGAAGTCGCTCGTCTACGCCAACAAACCAGAAACGTTAGGGGAATTAAAAGCCAACATTCGTGGCGTTATTGCCGACATACGGCCCCATATGCTCGAAAAAGTGGTTGAAAATTGGACCTGTAGAATTGGCTTTATTCGAGCCAGCCGCGGCGGCCACATGCCCGCAATCATATTTAAACATTAATGGCATAAAATTATCCCTCCAATAAAGCCAAATTGATGGACCTTAAAACGATTTTCTTGTGTTTTATTTCAATTCGAAGTTCTATACCCCTAAAAAAAACACCCGATATTACACCATCTAGATGCACACCACAAATTGTAGGAGAAGTTCGGCCAGTATTGTTTAAGCGGTTGTAGTGCCAATTAAGTAAGTAAGTAAGTGAGTGAAAAGCAGGCGAGTTTTTTATTGAAAAATATGGATTTTTAAAGATTATATACCATTTCGACGAAAAATCTTTTTTATAAAAATATTAGGGTATTAGCTTTTTTCGAAATAGAACAATCGTAGGGAGTGGTAGCATTCAAATTCCAACCTTAATTTTTCCCGTGTAATTTTGGGTCACTCTAACGAGAATACTTTTTGACCTTGTGTGGCATTCTATTAAAGAATGTACTGCACTTTCTGCTACAGTTCTCTAAAGTTATTTTTGTTTTAAAGTGTGTATGTAATAATCTATCCAGTAATAAGACCATCGATGAATTTGCAAAATATAGCTCGATTTTTACGCCCTATTAAAAATTGTATGCCACGGTTTAAAAAAGGGAAGAATGGTTAAAATATTTGTCTGAGCGTAATGAAAGGTAAAAAAATACACTCGAAATATCGTAGAAGATTTTAACATGTTAGCTGCCACCGATTTACGAACCCAAATGTTTTTTTTTTTTGTTTTGAAATACCAAAACCGTGCCGAAACCGCATATCAGCATATTACGCTTTTAGTAGAATCGGAGACCTTGGGCATTTATGTAAGTACCTATTAGGTCGTTAGATCGACATTCGAATTTGAAAACTCCAGTTTTGAAAAACTGGTACTTTTTCCGGACAATTGTTTTATTTAACCAATGTGGCACTTGGAACTTGAGCGATGTTGACAGCAGAGGGCACACCTTACCTAAAATTGGAAAAGGGTTAGCATACATCGTGACCTTGATGTGGGTCTTGTATTCGTTAATACATTTTTCATTCCACGTGTTTGTTCTATCCATATATTCGAGCTCTAACCGTAAAAAAATGTTTGCAAAATTTCTATTCTAGAGGCTCTAGAAGAAAATTTTGAAAAAAAAATCGCTCATGGTTTATTAGCGGTTTTATCGCAAACTCGATACGGTAGTGGGGTTCGATTCTAAAACATATCGGTTTAAAAGTATCGAGTAAAAAATATCAGTATCGAATTGCAGAAGTATCGAAATGGTATCCCAATTCGTGTCGCTACATATAACTACTGGACACATCGGATATCTAAAATGTAAGGATCACATGTTCTCTTATACCGATTTGTCATAGGATTGCACAAAAGGGGGGTTATTTTTTTCTTGCTCCAAAAGAGCCAAGTTACATTGAACAGGTAGCAGCAGGAGAACAAATACAACCAGCGCTTTTATATATCTTTGTATCTCTTTGCCAACGTAAAATGTCAAATATTTGTAGATTATATAACATAGATATAAACCAAGTTTGTGTGTATGTGGAGTTTATTTTGATGAAATGTAAACAAACTTGACAGTTTAGGTTAAAAATTTGGAATGAAAAAATAAAAAAATCAAACCCGCTACTGCTACCTACTTAATTTGCTTTGCGACAAACTTTTTTTTCTTTTGGTATTTTTCTTTTTCTTGAGCGCTTGAAAATTCGGCTTAGCATGAAAAACTTGGTAAAAGTCAAATTTTTTTCTTATTTTATGAATAACTGTACATACAGCACTCCTTCAGCCATTCAAGAAGGATTAAGCTACATAGACATAGCAGATATGAATTAACGACTGACCACGAAGCAAATTGGAGCTGTGACATCTGTAGCCAATTGTCCGCCTACCGTAGTTTTACATTACTCCGCTCATTTCGAGTATTGCGGTTCAGAGCGAAGACTTACTAAAATCCCAAAGTCAAGCTCGAACGGAAGACAGCGCAAATAAAATATGAAGTAAAAACTATTGAGAGGACGATGACACTTTTCCAAAACTTATGGGCAAATGAGCGCGACAAACGAAAGAAAATAAATAAATATAAATAATGCAAGCTATCAAGAGTCATGGAAAATACAATATTTACATCGGTGGTAAACAGATTAGCGAATGATAATGGATAAATACATAACTGCAACTATACGTAAATACGAGTAGACAAAAATTAAGTGCGATGAGTTATGACGAAAAGTCAAAATTCATACATACATTAACGAGTTTGAGTGAACAAGTTGCTTAGCAATAAAATTTGTTGATAAACAGTCAAAATTTCAGCGCTCAGCGCTTACTTATCTGCCACATCACACGCTTGACTTGGCATGCTCCAACGGCATTTCCGGCCTTACCATAGCACGCGCTATTTTTTTACATTTCACCCCAATTTAAACACTTTGAGTCATTCAATCATTCATAAATAGCTGCATGTAAAGTAGTATCTTTATTTCCATACCTCCATGTATATATAGTATATACATACAAATTTATATAAGCTTGTACTTGTACTCTATAAAAAATAAAAATAAAAAATATGTTAATTCATGCAGGTGTTTTTTAACTAGCTTGCCGCTTCTTTTGTCATTGCGGCAGCAGCATTTCCGTAACCGCCAACAAAGCATCCTCAGTGGCCAACAGTCAAGTTCAACGTCGCTGCTGCTGCTGCTCCAATGAAGTCTATGTTTGTTTTATTTTTCATTTTTGTAATTTGTTTCGTTAGCATAGCATTTTTTTATAGCAGTTCAAAATAACACCACCAACGCCAGTGTTGGCAGCAATAATAGCCGCGAAATAAACAAACAAATCAACAAATGAAGGAAAAGAGCCGTTGCGCTGCTATGATTTTTTAACTAATATATCACCTCGTTCCATTCCAACATGTCCAATGGAAAATACACAGCTTGAGGTAATAAGTTTTCAGTGCGAAAACGCATACAGTTACTCAAACAATTGAACTCGGGGTGATTTTTTTTATAACAATCGCAGTGGTTTTTATTAAAAAAAATGTTCCGCTACCTTTGTTTTAAATAAAGTTCGTTATGTAACCAAAAGCATGTATCGCAATTTTAAGCTTAACAAAACATTTTTGAAACCTCAAAACTTTTTATTCTGAATTTTTAGAAAATTTCTAAGCATATCATTTTGTAGTCCTTTCAATTTTCGAGGTTAAAAATTCCTGTTGATTTCTTAATGTTTTTTTTAATTTTGGTTTTCGATTTTTTTTTTCATTTAATGCATACAGTGTAAAATTATAGCAGAAGGTGTGTAAAACCGTCGTCCCAAAAAAATATTAAAAACTAACGTAATTCTATATATAATACATCCGATATATGGAAAAAAGGACATAAGATCAAAATTTGTAAAATTTTTAAAAATATAGCAGAGTTTTTAACCACTTTCGAAATTTTATTTTATATAAGTTTTGTTAAAAAATAAAAAACTATATGTATTAAGAAAAGAAAAAAAATTGTTTGAAAAATACTTGTATAAAATGTGTACAAAGTGTGAAATTTTGATGTATATGCTTTTTTTTAAAAAAGCGAAATAAATTTTTATAAAAAATATTTTGAAAAAAAATGTTAATGAAAAAAATTGGAAAGTTTATAATTTTAATGAAAATTTATTGAATTTTCATAAAATGTGCACAAAGTGCAAAATTTTAATTTATCTGCTCAAACTAAATTTTTGTAAAAAGCTAACAAAAAACAGAACTGGAGAGCAAAACATTGTTAATATTATTAAAAAAAACACCCTGTGGTCAGTTATTTAAGTTACTGTACATTAGAGTGTGCAACTTCTCATACAAATATCGTTTTTCCACCGAAATTATAAAATTCATTATATTTTAAAACATTAATCAAACAGTTTCGGAGAAGTATAACGATTTATATGAGCTGGACTGATTACCTCCAAAAATGTAGTTTTTTAAAAATAAAACATAAAAATAGTTTTTTTTTAAATATTAAAACAGTTTAAGCATAAAAGGAGCGGCATCATAACAGTGACATGTTTAGTGCTATTTTTGGAAGATTTTTTAAGGTATATGTTGAAAGGTATTTTCTTACCCCTTTTTATTTTTTCTGCAAATAAACTCATGCGCGTTTCAATTTTTTCCCAAATCTCTTTATTATGATTTCGTTAAAAAAATGTAAATGCATTTATGCATGCTCTTTCAGATTACACTATTTTATCAACTCAGCTTCAGCTTCAGAATTTTTCCGAAATATTTTGGCGGAAGTCTGAAAACATAGTACATTTTAAAATTCCGTTGAAAACCCGCAACTTATTTTGGTGAGGCACCCTACTGTAGATATGTACGCATGAGTGTATGAGAGATTTTTAAGTGTAATGTACTCGTTTGTAGTGTTAAATTCTTTTGGTTCTGTATGTAAGTATATAATTACTATTTATGTGTGTATGTATCATTTTCAGTACTAGGAGATCGAGCCAGATATGTACATACATACACCACACACACACTCATCGCTTTGGCGCTTTAATTTGTCCGTCACACTTCAGATAATTTCTAGCAGCAAAAAGTATACGCTTGCTTTTAGTTTAATTATTTGCATCTTTGGGGTGGGCAGTTGATTTATAAACAATGTAGAAAAACCTTAATTGTCCAACAAATTTAGCAAAAGAAATAGTGATTAGAAAAGAAAAATTACAAAAATAACCGTTACTATATTGAGATCACCTCATGAAAGAAGAGCACTTGTAGATTTATGGAATAATAGCCCAAGCATATCGCACACATTGTATGTATATACCCAGATAAATGTATGAAAGCGAAGGCAAGTTGAACTTTTTCCCCAACTATGTAGATGTGTGCGCGTGCGTGTGTATGCATCTATATCTCCATGCAACTGGCGACCATCTGGATACTACGCTGCTTTTCATATGTAGACCAGCACACCTTTTTACAACTTAGCGACCTAAGGTTTTCGAAGCATAACAGTGTTTTTCTTCTTTGGTGTCATTAACACTAATTTTGAGGCGAAATAGTTTAGGGCAGGCGTATATCTGTATTATTTGAAATGAATTTAAAATTCTTTTTTGCCATCTCGCTATCCGGTTATAGTAAAAACAAAGTATATTTGTGATTACACAAATATAAGTAGAATGATAAGAAAAACCCCAATTTTGCAAAAATCTAAATTAAATTTTTTGTGAAGCTTCTATTGGTTCAAATAATTGCTAGGGAACCTTTTGCTTAAGGGGCAACATATAAATGTCTCAAACAAAAGCTTCGTGCTACAAAGACGATATGATCTATACCATTATAAAACTATAGGAAAGACGTGTTGTATATTGAAAATTTTTTTAAAGTAATGTAATAAAAAACATTTAAACCATTTTTAGAACTTTTGGGGCTAATACCCCTACCAAAATCTTAAAACAGCAGTATTAACTTGAAATGAATTTACTGTTTTTAATTAAATTAGCGTAAATCAACAACTACAATTGATACGGCCTAAGTTGTTTTTAAAAAATGTGGAAGAAATCGTTAAAATATATATCTCATATAGTAAAATTTTTCGGGAAATATTTTCATAGAATTTTAAAATACAATTGAGTGCTAATTATGTAGTATAGTAAGTACTTCAATTTGTGTTGTGCTTTAAAATGACAGAGTATTGACTAAAACTTCCCAAAAAGCGAAGGACAAGACATTACAAAGAAAGAATCTGACGTCAGAAATCAGAGCATACTTCAAACCCCCTTTTGATAGAATTGCATATTCAAAAACGATTAGCATGGACAAGGGAAAATTTGGACCATCAATGGACCAAAGCGATATTTACAGATGAATCATCTTTGATGTTTGGAACTACTGGAAAAAAGCTTGGGTTTAGTAAAGGTAGTAAATTTGTTCAGCGGTCTGTTTAGTATCTGTCGAAGGTCCATGTTTTTGGATGGTTTCCTGATTAGCCTTTAAAATGTCTGGATGCAAACCCAATTCAAATTGCTGAAGCGATTGAGTTCGAATGTTGCAATAATGTCTATTGTGCATAGGTTGTGCTAGAGTCGAAATATTTCTGCAAAGGATTGAAATACAATATAGTTCATATGTAAAATCAAATTGTAGATTATGTCTCTCAGATACATTACGTACAGTAGAAGAATCCGGAAATATCAGATACTTGGCAAACTTCAGGCAATTAGGTAATTCATTTATAATAATAATAACAATATAGCTTGATATTTGGCCGAACTTCTCCCAAAACTTAGGGTGTGGCTCTTGATGATGTAACACAAATTGACGGGCGTACAAGTTCTATGCCGACTCCAAACGGCAAATTATTTGTGAAAGACTTTTTTCATGGCCAGGATTCGAAACTGAATTGCACCGAATGAAGCGCGCATGCGCTAAACATACTCTTAAAAATAACAGCGATCACAATGTGTACCCTGAGCTATAACTGACAAGAACTTTCGATGTTATGTATAGCATGACTAACCTTATCAAAGGTTTTAGACTCCATATAAATAACATTCAGAAAGTAATTCTTTTTCAAAATCACATACTATGTGAAACGCCATTATTGCCAAATTCATGCACGTGCAAACATCATCAGATTTAAAAATTTAAACTATTTCCACTGTTCTAGAAAAATAACTCTGTAAGCACAAACTTGGAAAAACTGGGCCGTAGACCACATAAACCTTCAATCGTCATGTATTGTTCCCCGCTACTAAAGTCAAGCATTCCGCCCGCATTTCAGTATGTATTCACGGTTGAGAAAAGTAGAGAAATATAACTGACATTTGTAAAAATAATACTTTGAAAATCGGGCTTACCTTCACGTAAAATTAAATCATTTGGAATCCGAGTTCGTTTCTTAAGTCTTTCGATTGAAAGGTATTATATTAAGGTGAAACTATACATTGATAGCAAACACGCATATATTTTCACAGAAAACGTCGATAATATTATCAAAGGTCCTAAAAGACAATTTAATTATTTTATAACTTCAATATGAAATGAGTTGTAGCGCTTTAAAAAACAATAAATACCTTCAATTGTAAGTTTTGTTTCAAGGTCCATGTACATGTGTATTAAAAAAAAAATATGGCAAATGCCGTCTAAGACCTTCGCCCATGTAAACGACCAAATAACATTAGACCCACTCGATCCCTATATAAAAATTATTTGACTTCAGTATTTTATTTAGCGTTCCAGCTAAGCGCAAAATAGAGCTAAATTCGCAACTATTTTTTCATAGTAGTAGTTGATGAAATTGAGATGTTTTGTCGAAGGAGGTACTTTTAGAATATATATTACTTAAAATGCCTACCACGTGGTAAGTAGATTATATTCCGAAATTAGATATAAGATTTCAAGTTTGGTTATGGGGTAATTACTAACTTTTCTGGCGACCCAGTCTACTATTCCCGCGTACAGTAAATGTCAGTGTAAATCGTACAGCAAATTTTTGGCAATATTTTCAAAACTGATCTTCTTAAATTTTTCTTGTATTTTTTATACTTTAACAGGGCTTTATAAAGGGTGGTTAAATTTTAAGGGCCGATGTTGATTTTGAATAAAACACAAAATATCGGCCAAATGTCCGCCGCGACCTCGGCGGCACACATCCATCCGATGGTCCAAATTTTCGATGACGCTGAGGCATAATTGAGGTTCTATGCCGTTAATGTGCCGAATTATCTCATCCTTTAGCTCTTGAATTGTTGCTGGCTTATCGACGTACACCTTTTCTTTCAAATAACCCCAAAGAAAGTAGTCTAATGGTGTTAAATTACATGATCTTGGTGGCCAATTGGCATCGCCACCACGTGAGATAACACGGCCATTGAATTTGACGCGCAAAAGAGCCATTGTTTCGTTGGCTGTGTGGCAAGTGGCACCATCCTGTTGGAACCACATATCGTCCACATCCACATGTTCTAATTCGGGCCATAAAAAGTTCGTTATCATCTCGCGATAGCGAACACCATTCACAGTAACTGCCTGACCGGCCTCATTTTGAAAAAAATGCGGCCCGATGATGCCGCCAGCCCATAAACCGCACCAAACAGTCACTCTTTGTGGGTGCATTGGTTTTTCGACAATCACTCTTGGATTATCATTCGCCCAAATGCGGCAATTCTGCTTATTGACGAATCCACTGAGGTGAAAATGTGCCTCATCACTGAAGATGATTTTCTTCGAAAATTAATCATCCACTGTTGTCATTTCTTGCCAACATTGCCAACGTTGCTTGATTGTGTATCTTTCCATGTTCAAATTGAGTTAGTCTGAAATTGAGAAATGTCAAATGAAATGCAGACAAAAACTTGACGTTTAGGTGTGGTTCACATTCAACATTGGCCCTTAAAATTTAGCCACCCTTTAGCTTATTCACAATTTTTTTTGCGGATGGTGTTGTACATTTCCTTCTATATAAAAATCGATTACCCCCTTCTAGTTTGAAAGCTTACTTTGAACGGATTTTAAAGTCAAGAAATTGAACAGCGAAAATATAATCTTTTTCAGAACTTTTTATTTATTATTCGATTCCAGCATGTGATACAACGTTGAAAATATAATTTTGAGTACTGTACTAGGATCCTTCTTGTCTGGAGTGTCCTTAGCTTACCAAATTAAAATAACTAAATTTCTATCCCCTAAAGTTGCTGTGCACAAACTTAAACATTTTTGAAAGCAATGCATTTCTATCTTTGGAAGTGTTACAATCAATCAATAATCAAAAAAGTTACAGAAGCTTAAAACTTGTTTTTTGAGCATGCCTAAGATAAAAATTTGTGTGTCCCCAAATCTTTGCAAGGTAAGCTTTTAAACGAGGAAGGGTAGCTGCTAACTTTTTTCTTTCTAATTAGTGCCGCCCCGGTCTAGTGCACACCTAATAAGTTTCTCAACATTCTGATTAAAAAGTTTAAAATTTTGTTGCAATTTATATATATATATATATTATATGTTTTTTGTTTCAATAAGAAACATATTTTTATAAAAAATTACCTATAAACATGTACAATATTTGAAAATATTGCAGAATAATCGCTATACATATATACTATAATAAAAATATAAACAATGCGGTGCCTTTGCCGGTAACCACCATATTTGCATTATTTAAAAAATCGAACATAATTTACAGAGCAGTCAATTGACCACACACCTAATTAAAACGTTCAAAAAAGCGAAAACAAGAAAATATTCACCGTAAATTTACACTAAGTAGTAAACAATTGAATAATTATTTCAGGCAAACGCACACAAAAGCAATGAATATTCGCATCAAAAGCAATTGAAATTACCTGAAAACCACTTGCAACATGCAACACCTCAGTCACCGCAAACATTTGTGCGTGTGTGCGAGTGCGCTAATGTAGAATGAGTTTTTATGCAAAACACTCAGGCAACACAAGCACTGCTATACTATATTAACTTAATTATGATGCCACAAAAACAATTGCACAAAAAGATGTGTGTGCAATAAAATCAAAAAAAAAAAAATTTCTGATACCTGAGCCGCTCTAACAGCTAGTGTATATTTGGCATGCTCATTTACATGCATATGTACATATTTAGGTAAATAAATGAGTTATCACAAAACACGCGCTTATCGTACGAGATCATCAAAAAATCTATTGCTTAATAAATCGTTGCTTATGCTAAGTTTTGTGTCCCAATGGATGACCGTGAAGTATTTAAAGTAGCTGCAATTAAAATATACCTCTATTGTAACTTTAGCAAAACTAATCGCACTTTAAACACTACTGAAGATATATTTTCAACTTTTCCATTACAAAAACAAAAATATCTATGTAGGTACGTTGTAAGCCGCGTCGATTATTTTGGCATTAAAACAAAAAGATATAAAACAGCTGATATCGTTTTAGACGAAAAGCAAAATACATAATTGGGTCTTAGCAAATAAAATAAAAATATGAGTAAAACCCTACTCAAGGTCGTAGGCACATCATTAGATGCTGGATAAAAATTATTTTATACCCATACAACAAACATACATAAAATATGCTAATGTTGTTGTATGCTGATCTGTTGTTTACTTCGCGCTGTTCATTGAGTCTCTGATTAGTTCGTGCCCGCTTTTTTTTGCAACTTTCTTTTCGCTTTTCATTGAATAAAGTGCAAGCACACAAACAAACAAGCATAGCGAATTTCAAACATAAATAGCAAAGTATAAGCATGCATCTGTTTGCGAAGCTACAATTTATTTAAATTTTAGCCAAAGCGAAATGCTAATGCAAATTGATAATAGATGGCTGAAAAAAAATTTAATATTTTCATATGGGTATTTGTTTTTTATTTATTTAGCTAAAGAATAGAATAAATTCCTCTACGTAGAAGGCACGATAGACTGAATAGGTACCTGCCAGTGGTACCGCTACTTTCGTGTTGTCGATTTTGACAATTCTAAGGTAAAAGTAAACAAACACATTTTTTACAAATTTAGCGGAGATTGAGGGAGTTCATTAAGTGATTTATTTTTATGAAACCTACATCTATCTTATCATATTTAGAGATTTTGTTGAACTTGATCAAAGTTATAGTAATGGGAGCATTTCGTGCATACAAAATTTTGAAAACACTAACATAGAAAAACTCGTAGAAATCTGGCAGGAATGTTGAAAAAATCTTGTCGAAGAGTTCATGATAGTCAACAACACCACGAACTACATCGAAAATTAAAGACAAAGACAGAATTATTCTCCTATTATGCAAGGATTTTGGGTTGGTAAATGAGCATATCGATTCATAGGCGGAGATAGCGTCAGAGAGGTCCAAAAAATGTAAGGTAAGATAAGTAAAGCGTAAGAAAAGCTTGTAATGGATGTCATGTAAAATATCCATATTTAAGCCTAGAATATACGAATGCCTTATGCAAAAAATTATATGTACATATATGAATCGATGCATTCCGAATCAATTCGCCGTACAAAGACAAGTATTGCATATGATTTAGAAATAATTAAATTAATATGACCATGTTCAAATTTTGAGTCGAAGATTATTACCAGGTCTTTAATTTCGTTTACACGCTGGAAGGCAGCACTAGGAGATATGATAGGAAGTAGGAATGGGATTAGGACATTTAGCATGGGTAACGTGGAAACATTTATTTGTAGTCAACGGGAGATGGTTTTGGTCAACCAATTGCTAACATTATCAATATCAGTCTGCATTAATTGAGAATCAAGCGATATGCTAATCGACGAATAGATCTTAAGATCATCCTCATAAAGCTGAAACCCGAGTGCAAACCAACATAGGCTCAAAGACAGTTTGGTATGTTAAAATAAGAACCAAAAATAATCGGTATGAAAAAGTTTTTCTAATCTTCCCCACCTTTTACATTTTTTTGTTTTGTTAACAAGGATATAAATTCAGTTTATTATATTCTATTACTATTCTCAACTGAATACTTTGGAGGCAGATTATCATTCTAAATACAAAATACTATCACAATTATGTAACTATCATTGCTAGCAATACTTCAAGTTCTTTAAATTTTTGTACGCACTGTAAATCAGGCTTCGAGTGATTATTAAACCAGTATTTTACGGATCCAAGCATGACTAGGTTAGGTTAAATTAAGTTGAGGGGTTCCCTCCTATTTAAACCATCGTAAAAAGTTTGTGTAGCTAAGTAATCCTTAGCCCACCTGGATCACTTAGATCCCCCAAGAATTCTGGATGCATGCATTTTTTTATCTGCCTCCACAGTGCATAGTGCTCACACTGTAGATGTTTTCGAATTTCCAGCTTCTTCTCGCCTCTGCAACTTCTACAGGATTTCCAGCGTAGCGACATGGTTCCTGATAGATATGTGGCATGTGCGCATTTTCATGGCTCCAACGTTCAATTTTTGAGCCCCAGCTGGAAATTTTATCTGAAAGTTAACAATGATAGAAATATGAAAAAAATAAAACGTTATCTAAAAATCTCATTCTAGACCTACACAGAATATAACAGCTGCGAAGTAGTTAATCTACAACACTTTTGGGTACATGTAGCTAGTCATTGAATAATTTTATTCAAATTACATTACGGATATAGACTGAGCTTTATGCAGTTAATTTGAAAATTGTCCAGTTAAAATAAAATATGTTTGAAATAATTCGAGTTTTTACTAAAAACCTCAGTTGGCTTCGTTTAAAGCCCGACTTTTCTCTTTATGATAGAAAATAGAAGTTTTTCAGAAAAATCTATTGAACAAATAAAGGTAATTTTTTAAATTAGCGACCAAAAATTGGCCCAGCACGAGTACTACCTTTGCTGCCTATTTTTGGCTTTACATGGATTTGTGTAGTTACTATACGATCTTGAAGTCTGTGTTAAATTAATTAATTAAAATTGTTTAATTAATAATTTTGAAATATCTAGTTTCATAAATCAGGCACCGTAACGGTATATAATTTTCTATTTAAAAAAATCATGATTTAGTCGCTCTTTTGTGGTTTTTATTTTTTCGATTTAAAATAATCGTTATTCTTGCATTTAAAATTTTCTCATCATATTTGATCAGTATTTTGCGATTTTTATCTTTTTGATAAAAAATAACCGTTATTCTTGTATAACAAATTTTTCGATCATAATAAATGCAAACAAATTTATCGGCGATAAAACAATAATATGTTTTAATGATCGAAAAGTATGATCGGAAAAATATAAATCTAAGAACACTGTAAATCCAGGAAGAATTATTATTTGCTATAAAAAAATAATTATTAAAAAGTAAAAATCGCAAAATATCGACCGAATTCGTTAGAAAAATAAAAATTTTAAAATATCGATTAAACTTGATCGAAAAAATAAAAATCACAAAATAACGAATACGCAATTATTTAAAACAAAAAATTTTGTTTTGAACGAATTCTTTCCAATGACTTTTTATCCGAAAAAATTAAAATATCGATTATTTTCTGTGCCTGGTAAAAATGTAATTAAAAATCCTGTCGAAAGGGACTATTAATGCTATTTATATATTTGTGTAACTTTTCTAAACAGATTTTTGACAATCGGCTATTAGTCAAATCTTCAAAGTACTATAACCCTTTTACTTGACTTTGAGCGGTTAAAATTTAGTTTAAATACTGCAAAAATAATCTTTGAGCTCTAGTGTTTTGATTAAAAACGTTTGCATGTGATGTCATAATATCAGTAAAAAAAAATCGGAGTAAGCAGTGCACGGCACGTTCAAAATCTATTTTAGACTAAACAATGTGATCTGTGATTTACACAGTCATACTTTACTTAAATAATAATGCACCGATTGCACTTGCAATAATTCACTGCTATTTTCCCAAGCCAACGACATGGATCTTGTACGTATGTACATACATATTACATTACTAATACACACGCACATGCATACAATGTACTCGTGAACCGAAAACGAACATGCAAGCCTCTTCATAAGTAGCTAGGTTTTTTTACATTAAATCGATGCCTACAGGGAAGATTGAATGAAAAGGTGTGCTGAATAAGTAATGGTTGTCGCACAGTGCAAGTTTTGTTGCAATCATTGAAAATGTTAATCTATGGTGTCAGCGATTATGCTATTGTACGAATATCTATCTAATGCTATTAAACTGAATTGGTTAATTAAACACTAATTTGATATCAATTTTAATTGTGGGCATAATCGTATGCTGTTTAATTATCTAAAGAAGAAAAGGCAGATTTGTATGTGTAAAACGAAACCATAAAGAGCAATAGTTTATAAACACAAGTACAGGGCACACACCTGAAAACAATCATATTCAATTGTTTAAGTAGAAACAGTCCATTGTTTTGGGCATGCTTTGAGAATACTATTGGCTGGTCAGTGATTGTGCGCGCATGCGCGGTAATTAAATTCTATTGAATGCTGAAGATCATACACAAGTTTGTACATATGGACATACTTGAAAGCAGTGGTGAGCGTACTATAATTTTCATTTTCTGCTAAATTGAAGAGTTCTTCTAGTTGTAAGGCAATTTCGTTTTCTTGATAAGCTTTAATTATCCCAATGCTCATTCATACACACCTGCTACTATGTATTATGAGTAGAAATTTATGTACTTAGTTAGATAAAAGTAAGTAGAACCATATATAAGTGCATTATGGTAGTAGTTAAAATCAAATGATCGGTTTTTATCAGTCTCACCCCCACAGTTGGTAATATGTTGGTCAAACATTGAACATGGAAATTTTGGTACCAATTGGCGACGGTTAAGACGTATCGTCCAAGGGTCAAAGTATATATTAGCCTATGAAAACTCAAAAAAAAAATTAAACTAATCTGTAATATCTTCGACTATAGTAGTATCGATTTTAGGTATCAGATGAAAAAATAATAATTTTAATTTTTCCAATCTTCGTAGTCTGACGGCTTAACCATCTCCAATCCGAATGTTTATATGTAATATTTTTCACTATGGTAGTATCTACGAAGGCGTTGAGGTTGAGAAAATATGATTTCAAAAATTTCTTTTTACATTTAAAGAACACTCTAATATACATACATATATATTTCTTTATTTTATAATTAACTTGAATCTGCGCTTAGTACGTAGCTAATACGCGTATTTTGTACTTGGCATTTTCAAACAAATATTTCACGTGATTTAATTGTGCCAACATATTAACAACATATGTATGTACATAAATATATACTCGTATTGTGCGTTGTCTTACTTATTAAAGATTTTCTGAAGCGCATCATATCTAAGGTTGAACTAATTACAACACCTCCAATTTGTGTACTTCATATACATACCATGAATTCTATGGATATATATCTAGTAAGTTTTAAAAGCATTTGGCCTACCAAGATTAAATTTTGTTAATTCCATTATATTACTGGACTTTTCATTGGCGCTATAGCCACCTAGGCGATTTTGACCGAGTTCATCATAGCGAACCAATTGTCCCTTCTCCCAGCTAACTGGCGCCATTTCGAAATACTAAGTGTTACCAAGTTATTTTTCAGTTCTACAGAATTTCTCTGATTCCTGCCAATTGAAAAAGCTGCGTGAAAGAATTATCAGAATCGGTAGGTGTTTTCATACCAAAAGCGTTATTTAATTACTTGGCAATTTGGCATACTATTTTGTTTTTGTAAATCTAACGAAAGCGCCGACGGTTCACAGTAACGAAGTGCCAACATTTTAATAACAATCAGCTGTTTTCCACTTGAGTTTTGTTCGTAGAAAATCTGTCCGTTTGGCAGACTAACAAAAATAAGCGAAGGCTAGTACATTCATAGAAAAACACTTGTCCGGACTGCTAATTAACGAACCGCCAAAGTAGTAGTGTGAATGAAATATTTGAAAACCAAATTCCAAATAGCTCTGGACAGAAAAACTGCAAAATTGAAAGAATTTGGCGTTCAGTGCAAGGTAGATCCCAAAATTTCTTTCCACTGTTCCAAAAAAAAACAAAAACAGAACGAGTAAGGTGCTTTTGTGTTGGTATGCGTCGGAGCTTTCGACAGAAAGAAGTTATGGATTCAATTGTAACAGATGATGCAACCACGACGTCCAAGCTCGAAGGATCAAAGGTAACTAAGCCTCAGAAAAAGATTGTGGCTATATTCTTTTCGGATTCTGAATAAAAGAATTTTACTGGTGGATTTTGAAGATCGCAACACAAGAGTGCTTCCTTTCTACCGCAATTGCGAGATGGTATTTCGTAAGAAGTGTTTCCAAGGAGTTCGACTACTTCCCATATAGTCACGACTTGGCCTTAAACGACTATTATTTATTCTCCAAATCGAAATTCCACTTGCGAGCAAATAAATTTAACACTGATGATGATAAAATCGTCAACTTCAAAAATTAAAAAAAAATGCCTACAAAATTTCGTATGAAATTAGCACTTTTTTGTTATTGTGACGCAAAAACGGACAGCAAAGAAATCAAAATAAAATACGACGAAATTATTAACTGTGTCTATATGTAATTAAGAAATCAATAACTTACTCAAGTAACTTATTGGTTTTTGGTACCAAATATTCTGCCCTCGTCTACCACGATTGTGCGACTGTTTTCCACTTCTAATGCAATTGTAAAATAAATAATACGTTTACTAATACCTTAATATCTTAAAAAAAAACTAAAATAATAGAAGAAACGATAATTTTTTGTATTTCATAAAAAACATATCAGTATTAAAACCGTGGTTAAATACGCAGAGTTCGTAAATAAATATTTTATTTTTAAATTCGTTCAAATTCGTGAGTTTTCTTCAGTGATAGATACCGGTACTTAAAAATGTAATGTCAGGATGGGTGGAATCGAGAAAGATTAAATATTTAGTCACACGCCCATCTCTCATGTAAATTTTACTTTTATGTGGAACTATTGAAGAGGCAAAGTAAACGGGTTGTTTTACAATTTGAGGATGCAAAATTAACTATGCCGTAGGCAAATCGTCAATTTGCGGCGCTGTAGAACCCATCTCGTCCTTGCTATGTCGACCTGCTACCACCGTGTTTGTTGGTCTTCTAAATTGTCGTAATAACACTGGTTTACTGCAAAATTTAACAACGGATGCTACTATCCATTTCCTATGCAGATTCGTACGCTGATTCCGAAAATCGATAAATTTTTGAAATGGGACAGTTGTCGAGATATTTGCAATTTACTGTTATTTAGCTAAACAAAAATAGTGGAAACTATTTTAATCAGTTAGATGTTAGGAACCAGTTAAATAATATTATTACAAGATATGGCAAATTATAGCTATTATTAGGCCTAATAGTTTCTGAGCAATGTATTAATGGTTTCTTTTTGTTCTTCTGTTTTTCCGACAAGGTGAAAGGTTGATGTATATTGGAAAGATTTTTCGTCATGTCTTATCAAGTTTGGTTTGGAGACAAAGCGGTTTTGGTCACCTGCGGCTCTGCTTAAGTTCTTGTTTTGGTTTTCGTAGACAAGTTTTAATGACCAAAATATTACGACCCAAAAAATACATACAGGCCTTCGAGGCCAACTGTGCTAGGAGATACACATAAAAATTACTTATGAATAAAAAATGTTGTAAATAGATTTTAATAAACAATTTTACAAACAAATTAACTTTAAAAGATTATAAATTTGTATTTTCAGAAATCACAAAATATCGTTGTTATGCAAATCCTGCAATGACGATGAAGTTTCTTCCTAAACCAAAAATACTTGCAAAAAAATATGGACAACGAAGAAGCACTACCGTACTGCCGCAAGCGCACTGCAAATGCACGACACACTCACGCAATGCCCGTAAACTTCACTGAAAATCTATTACCAGAGATTAGAAGAAAATACAGGAAAGTGCGCTTAAAAGTCAAAAGAAATTTTTTCAGTTCCTTTGTTAGTGCAATTGCGCTGGTTTTTTTTACTTTACTGCCGGTAGTGAGCAGTAATAAACCACCCCGGTTTGCAATCGACGGCGGTCAATCTGAAATTGTTTTGCGATTGAAGGAGAGTCCAGAGACTGCTGTAGGTAAGTTTCCACAAAGAACATAAAAAAAAGTTACATCACTCTCATCGTTCCTCTTACAAAAAATATATATGCTAATTTGATCTTCGTTCATGCAAAGAACGTAGATACATAACTAAGGACTTTGATACCAGCTACCACAGCTTTTTGGTGTGGTGGAATAAGCTAATTTTCCTTACCACAAGAAACGAAACGGCATATAACTCCTTTCTATCAAAGTGCATTTGGGTATGCTGAAATGATTTTACGAGAAAAAAAAACAAAATTTTCATGTATTTTGTTTTTGTTTTTTGTGTAGCGATGGCGAAAGTCAATTAACTACTTCTCTCAGAAAAATTGAAAAATCGGTTTCTATAGCAACGAAAACAACGAGAATATTAAGAAAATACTTCAATTTGACAATCCATACGCTTATGGGATGCTATCACCTTGAATGAATTCGCATTGTGAGTTGTTATAGTAGCGCTACCTTTTATGAATTCATCTGGATCTCATATTCGATTTTTTTTTTAATAAATACATTAGTTACATGGTGAAAAGTACATATAAGATAACCCAGGCTCCGTTAAACAAATTTATAAATATTTTTACAGACAGTTTAAGGATAAATTATTTTATTTTATCATCTTAGGTTTTATTTCCAATATTTTAAAAAGCCATTTGTATTTATAAAAAAAAATCCATTCTTAGAGGAATATTCAAGTCAGTCCAGCTCACGTAAACCCTAGCATTTTTTTCGAGAGATTTTGGTGGAAGTCTTAAAATAAAAAAATTTTACATAAAATTCTAGTGGAAACTCATAACTTTTTTGATGAGACACCCTAGTATACACACATAAATGCTTTAGGGAGGTCCTAAAATTCATCGGTAGAAAGTAAAGTCAGAATTTTAATGTTCTCACTTCTAAGGATTGTTCTATATCTAAGTAAAAAAATCGAATATTTTTTTAACTACTTTTTAGTATTAACTAATTTTATTGGTCCCCAGAAAACGCAAAAAAATGCAAAAATGATGCCAAAAAAGTAGTTAATATTAAAAAAATGCCATAGTTTGGATATTCTTCTTTTCTCCGAAAAATTGTTTCTCTCCCATTTAAATACATTGAAAACTTTTGGCATTTTAAGCATTATAATTCCGACTTTACTTGGTTTTTACCACACTATCTATGCCTTACTTATTTATACCAACAAAACCTTATTACTAAATATAAATTTTACTGTCCATAGGATCCCTAATTTACACCCTTAAAGGTTTCGATCCTGATAATGATCCCTTAGTATTTGGTAAACGTCCATCACACGATAGCGAAGTGATACGTATCGAGAACGCAGGGGCCGATGAGGCTAATGTCTACTTAGCCAAAGAGTTAGATAGAGAGGTTGGTATCGCAGACTTAAAAAAATCACAAATCATATTGCTTCACTTTATGCATTCTTGTTTCGTTTACTCGCCTTCTATAGTTACAAGACGAATACTCCATAGTTTTAACACTAACCGATAATCATTACAACGACTACAATTATGTAACGCAAAGTTTTCTGCTACTCGTAGAGGACATTAACGATAATGCACCCATATTTTTACCTTATCAAAGCGCCATCGAAATACCAGAAAATAGCGATCCAGGTATTATAACAACACTGGAGGCAACAGATGAAGATGAAGGTGCCTACGGACAAGTTGTCTACTATCTACAAGAGCTGAATGGCGACAATGACATGTTCGCCATTTCTACATATCAGGGCAAGGGTGTACTACGGTTGATGGGCGAATTGGATTACGAGACTAAAAGTTTATATCAATTGCGCGTCTTAGCCGTCGATCGTGCCAATCAGGGGCCCGTCAATACCGGCACAGCTGCCGTACTAGTCAAAGTGGGTGATGTGGGCGATCAGCCACCGGAGTTTGTCGAAATGCAAGCTGTTGCGCGTATACCCGAAAATGTAGAGGTTGGTACGCGTGTGTTGCGAGTACGCGCTATTGATGGCGATCGTGGCATTAACAATCCCATTGAGTATGAATTGGATATGAATGATTTGTTCGACATTGATCGGCAAACGGGCGTGGTCTACACTGCGGCACAGCTCGACCGGGAGGATAGCAGCAAGCAAGTGAATGGAGCGTATATTTTGAAAATAACAGCCACTGAGATGCCACAGGTGCGTATGTGGGTGATTGCATTGGAATTCACTAACCATGACATTGATCACTAGCAAAAAATACATATAGTGTAATTATGTCACTACATAAACGTTTCGTTATTATTTTTTTTTTTGTAGTCTCCAGTGACTGCATCCGAGGAGGTGATGCAAGTCAAAACGGAAGTGACCGTGATCGTGACGGATATTAACGATGAAATACCAACATTCAGACAAACAATTTATCGCTGCGAGGTTAATGAGAATTCACAAAGCAACACACCATTGAGTTTTATAGACGATGACGTACAGAACTACGTTGAAGATCATGATGTAGGTAATAATGGTACATTTCGCTTATTTTTGGATCCACCAAATGATCTCTTCGAAATTGTGCCTGCGGTGGCAGTGAATGAGGCAAACTTTATGGTGAGAGTGAAAAATGCGAAGGCGATCGATTACGAAGAGGTGAAGGAGATTAATTTCACACTATTTGCTAGAGAAATCGATGAACCGGATAGATGGAGGTAAGCCGACTTTGGGCCAGTTTTTCAGTATAAGTTAAATTAGGGTGGATTTCTTAAACTGAGCTTAACTCACTTTAAGGGGGTTGACTGTTAAAGTCGCTCTGAAAAACTGACCCTATGAGTTAAACTCAATGTTACCAATGAAAATATACATTTTTGTGTTTTGGTAGCTCGGCGCATCTTCAAGTTTATATACGCGATCAGAATGACAATTTTCCCGAATTCACACAAACAATCTACAACGTCAGTATACCGGAGAATAGTGAACTGGGCACCATTGTTACTAAAATCGAAGCAACAGATGTAGATTCTGGAGATTTTGGCACAATGGGAATACGTTTTTTCAACCTACGTGGCGGTATCGCACATTTGTAAGACCTTTATGCAACTACATAAATATAATTCAGAAATTGTTAAAACTAAACCAATTTTCTAGATTATATCTAAATCCAATTACCGGCGTAATTACCATCAAGCAACCAGGTGACTCGGCTTTCGATCGTGAAATCAATTCGCTGCATTATCTTACCGTCGAAGCGATCGATAATATTGGCATTGGCAATCGCAATACCGCTCAAATCATAGTCAGCATTGAGGATGTAAATGACAATGCGCCTATTTTCGTACAACGACACTACGAGGCAAAACTGCTGGAGAATAAGGCCGAGTTCGAGACACCAGTAGTGCTAGAGGCACGCGACAACGATCTCAATGGCACCGAGAATAGTCAGATCACGTACGAGATTGTCGAGGGCCTTTATCGCTCTAATTTTACAATCGATCCCGAACATGGTTTGTTGCGACCGTTGCACTCTTTCGACTATGAAGAATTATTGGAGCATAGGCAGCGTGTAAGGCGACGTGCCGATAATGGTGTACGTGAGATCGATTTGTTGGTACGTGCACGAGACTCGGGTATTCCCATGCTCTCCACGGTAGTGCCAGTGCTGATATATGTTGAGGATGTAAACGACAATTCGCCTATATTTCAAAAGACTTTTTACGCCAAAACGATACCAGAAGACCTCCCCGGTGGCAGTTCGATATTACAGGTAATGGCAATCGATCGTGATGGATCTGCACCGAATAATGTTGTTGTATATCGTATACAAATGGGTGCAAGTGATAAGCTTATAATCAATTCGGAATCTGGTGTGATATCGGTGGCGCAGGGTGCTAATCTTGATCCAGATCTGACGGAGCCAAAGCGACTTGTATATACTCTGACCGTGGTGAGTTGGATTATTTGAGCATAGTATATATGTGTATACATATGTAGATTAAGGTGCCCCAACAAAAAAAATTCCAATTTTTCTACCGGTGTTATGTTTTAAAACTTCTGCCAAAATGTTTTGCAAAAAGATGAAGATTTACGTAACCGTGGTCGAATTTAAAAATACCTCCAAAAATAGTGTATTTTATAAATAAAAATACCTAGTCTTAAAAAAATTTTGGTTGGAAGTCTTAAAATACAGGGTGATTCCAAACTCTGTTCAAATATTTACTACGTATTTCTTGGACAAACCGATAAATCGATTAAAGCATTGAAATATTCTATTTTTGACTAACATTGGGCTAATATCGCTTGAAAGGTTTTGAGTTCTCTACAAATTTAAAATAAATTTTTAAACCAATCATTATTGTTTGAGTGCGGTACACAGTATCAACAAAGGTCGCAGATTACAAATAAGTTGCATGGCTTTTCGTTTCTTATGACAGAAACAAATTGGATCTAATCAGATTCTAGTATCAATTAGCAAAGGTCAAATTTATTCTAATATGGTGACATTAAACGAGGTTTTCTATTAAAGAAACGGTGGTTCTTTGTAATCTATGTTATTTGGTACCTCCTGAGAATTAATGAAAAATTTGCAGAAAAAATCGAAAAGATTCAAGTTAAATAGGTGATTTTGGTGGCCAAACGATGGTGCCACATTTTCCAATCCATCGACTTCGGAAATAATCTGGCCGATTCAAAACTTCCCGGGCAAATATATGAGGTTTAATAAGCCAAAAATTTGTTATCTAATTTATCTTCATTTGCCCGTATCTCAGTAAACAAGCCCCATTTTTTGTTGGTTTTAGTTTAAGCAATACGAGTGCCTTTTTTTAAGGGGAGTGATATACCCTATATATCTATCGCACATATCTGAAGGCATTTGAAAAAAATAAGTAACTCGAGTTATCATTTCTTTCCTGTCAAGCATAAAATAACTATTTTTTGAAAAAGTATTTAACCGTTTATATAAACTAAGTTCCAGTCTTGGTAAAACTTGAAGTAAAATATAAAAATGTGAAATAAGAGAATTTAATAATCTGAAAACAAAAACTCTAAAGTCAAGCAAGTATCTAATGATTCCTTCATGGAGTATCCAAAAACTGTGTACTATAACTTTGAGGATGTAAAGAGATTGAAATTGGTAAAGAAAGTTTGTATTCAAATTCTTTTCCCACACTCAAAACCAAATGACGCACTTTTTGAAAACATTTTATTGCGTTTTTATATTTACTTCTGTATACTTGGGTTTTCAGCTGGCTTTGGATGGAGGTATAGGCAATTCCCAACTCATGAATTCAGCAACAGTTAATATAACCATTAAAGATGTTAATAATAAAGCTCCTAATTTGGGAGAACTACCTACCATACGTGTCATGGAAAATACTGTTGTGGGCACCCAAATATACCAAGTACAGGCTTCGGATCTCGATGAAACGCCAATCATACGATATCGCATAAATCGGGATAACTGTGAAGCACGCAATGAAGAGGGAACCTTTATCAAACTCACTGAATTTGATTTCTTAAGCGCATTTGACTTGGATCCCATTGTAGGAACGCTGAAGGTATGTTTTGTTAACTACGATATGGGGAAATAGCGAGCATAAAAAAAACAATTTATTGTAGCTTCTAAAGCTCCTGGATCGTGAGAAGGTGGAACATTTAAAGCTGGCCATAACCGCCGAGGACTTGGCTGCTGTGAAAGGACGGCAAATGGTGGAAGGTAAACTGAACTCGCACCGTTTTATCATGCATCTCGAAGAAGAGCAACTTTTTGAGAGAAATTAACCACCCTATTTTGATGCCAATATCAAGACTCATCGCATGACTACTGTCATAGCGACTGCGCCTAAAACTATGACGCAGAATATAAGCATTGTTTACGTCGTTGTCACTATTTACAATGACAGTGGTCAACATTAAAGACCTCGAAATCATTTTGTTATTGGCTATGGAAATAGAGCGGTCAAATTCTTGTGAAGTTAATTTATTATAGTTTCAATTATGCCGTTAAGCTTCAAAAAATATTTTACATACAATTTTTATTTCTTTATTTATACACTTCAGGCTTTCTCAATATAATAGTTGAAGATGAGAATGACAACAATCCGAAATTTAAACAGCCATTTTATCGTAAAACAATTACCGAAAACAGCATGAACGGCGTATTGATCGCAAATATACTCGCATACGATGTCGATAAAAATAAAACACTCACATATTCTCTGGAGGGTAATCCTGTCATAAGAAATCTGGTACATCTTGATCCACAAACAGGCGAGATGGTAGTCGCTAATAAAATCGATCACGAACAATATCAGTGGTTAAATTTGACAGTGCGTGCAACGGATTCGGGCTTTCCGCCTCGCTCTACGCTCGTCGATGTTTATGTATCGGTATTGGATGAAAATGATAATAATCCGTATTTTGTTGGCGGTTCTAAAAACTATACTATAAGTGAAAATGCCGACATAGGCGCACGAATTGGCACAGTACAGGCAACCGATGCTGATTCAGGAGATTTTGGAAAGATCACCTTTCTCATGGATCGCATTAGCTCGCAGGTATGTACATACAGTTTCGAAAGTCATTCACATTTTCGTTAGAATTACAAAAGTCCTTTAATAATTACACTGTAAGCACAAAATTTGGAACAGAGTAACCGTGATATTTTTCTGAAAGGGGTCAAAGTATAGATAGTTTTTGATAAACGATCCTATAATTCAGCACGTCTGAGTTTTTTTTTGTTATTTGCCCTTAACGGTAAAGGTGGTCCCTATTGATATTTGTAGTTTTGATTTCTAATAAATGCTTTTCCTTATAAAAAGTTGAGCATTTCATACCTACACGTTGACCCTCCACCATCCCCTCTTCTGCCATTTTTCCCTTCATTTTAGTTGAATTCACCCAAAAAGTAGCAACGGGAAATGAAATCGTAGTGCCAACTTTATAATGATTTCGGGAAAAAAATGCCCGGTCCTTTAAGCGAAATAAAAAAACTCAGACCTCAAAAGTGCTCTGAACGATGTCATCTTTCAGAAAAATACCATGATTACTTTATTGAAAAAAACTTTCTGAAACGGACCTCCATTTTTTCGAAGCTCAAACTTTTCTGTGGTATACATTTTTTTTAATTCCCAACAATAAAAAAATATTTATTTTTTACAATTTTGAAATATTGAAATATGTATTTCAGAAGTTATAGCAATAAACTTTTAACAAGAAAACATCATCATTTCTAAGTGTTTAAGAAATGAGCAGAGTCGGTTATTCTAATCGCTAGAAAAAAAATAAAATCCGCACAATTTCGAAAAGAATATTAATAACTTCCGAAATATTGTCAATCAATTTCAAAGAAAAAGTTCGAGTTTCGAAACAATAGTTATGAGTGAAAAAAACCCTTGTTTAGAAATATAGAACCATTTCGAGAACATTTCTTACGCCAGGCACCATTTCGTGGCTGGTTCGCAAACGATCCAGAATAAGTGCCATATGATAATCTGGAACTTTTCCCGAAATAGTTCTGAACTAAGAAATGGTTCCGTAGTTCAAAGCTCAAACAATTTTTCCTTACTCATAACTATTATAAAAAGAGGCTAAAAATGATAGTTACTGATGACATAAGATACAAGTCTCAAAATAATAATTATCGATGATAATAATCTATATACATATATACATATACATATATATAAACTCACGAACGGGCCAACGGATGTTTGTATCATTTTTGAATTTTATTCTTTCTGTCTGTAGAAGGTTAGCTATGAAAGAAAACTAGAAAAATGGATTTACCAGATTTGAAAAATCAAAAAAAAAAATGTTGTAATATAAAAAAAAAAGTAAGGACAGGATTTTACTGAGAATGTATGCACAAATTTTAAATAGAGGAAAAGTTGATTAGGCTTGCCACCTTTAAAAAAATAAAAAAATAAAAAATTATTTACAGAAAATATTTACATATACAAAATAACAGTACGGTTAATTAACGAAAAGCATTTGAAAGAACTGTACACCATATTTCAAGTTAGGGTTGCCACATATCTAAACAAATGGGAAAAATTGGGTCGCCATGTTTAAGATATTAAAAATAATAATTTAAACGAAGCGCAATAATGGTATTTATATATACTGAGAACATATGAAACAATTTGAAATAGAAAAAAAAAAATTGATAGGGTTGCCAACTTTCGCCAAAATTATAAAAAGGATATTTAACAAAAGTAACAACATTTTTAATATAACAGTAGGGATGCCAAACGAAGCGTCGAATTTAATTAAATTATGCACAAGTTATATTCAATACTAAAATTTGATATAGTGTATTATTTTGAAGAAATCTGCCATCTCTGCCGTCTTCTTGAAAACTCAAATTTCATTCAATTATACACCAGTTACATAAAATATTAAAATGTGGATGTCAAACGGTTTGTCTCGGTGAGGAAAAGCTTCATAGCAATATTTGAAAGAGGGCTTCTATCTGTGCGAAAAGTTAGATTTAATTAAATAATTCACAAAGTTTACAGAATATTAAAATATGGATGGCAAGGGATTCATTTCACTGAAAATATTCTATACACCAGTTTGAAAATTCAAATTTTATTCAACTAGACACAAGTTATATGTGAAAGAAACCGGAATACGATTTCTTGTTACATATGCTAAGACACTTAAAAAATTAATACGTACAAGAAAACCTCAGGTTATTTCTATAATAATTATTGCTTAATTTTTATCCTTTCTCTTATAATAGTTATGTATCTGGTTACATTAGATTAAAAGTATATAGATGTTTATGAATTGCATTATTTTAGGGAAAATTTTCAATCGATGCTGATACTGGCGTGCTCTCTGTTGCTGATAGATTAGATCGCGAAACGAAGGACTTCTACATGCTTGTGATCGAAGCTTGGGATAACTACCAATTTGGTTTCTTAGCGGGCGAGAGTCGTAACGCTTTCAAGCAAATATTGTAAGTAAATATTAAAAACACTTAGTGTAAAAAACCACATATCAATGTTATCCCCTCCCCCCCCTTTAGCATAACAATACTGGATGAGAATGATAATGCGCCCGAAGTTTTCCTACCCAGCGGTTGTGTGCCGATCACCGAGTATCACGAATTAAATGAGAAAATTGCGACTATTCGTGGCAAAGATGCAGATGATCCACAATCGCCAAATGGTCGTTTGGAATTTCAAATAATTAAAGGCAATAAATATGGTTAGCAAAGAATTAGCTAACAAAAGCTTTGGAGATAACTAAAAAGATCCTCAATTTATTCCAGATCTGTTCGAGCTTCATCAAATCGACGAATGGACGGCAAATATTTATGCACGCTCATCGCTACGCAACAAGTTTGGTAATCACACGCTTACCATAAGCACACAAGATTTGGGTGTGCCCTCGAATATAGTTACCAAATCTTTGGATATATGTATATCCGATTTTAATGATCATCCGCCTGTTTTTGTTACACCTTTACATAATACTACATTGCGTGTACCCGAAAATACTACCGTAGGTACTCAACTGCTGCAAGTGGTGGCCACCGATGAGGATATTGGCATGAATGCGTTGGTCCACTATCGTTTGAAACCCGATCCACTGGGTAGCTATAAGATATTTGAGATCGATAGTGAGTCCGGGCAATTATTTTTGAAGGAGAAACTCAATCGTGATAAGCAGAAGATACATGAGGTTAGCGGCTTTAATTTTTTGTATCATTGTCGATTATTTTAAAATTGTGTTCAGTAAAAAACAAAACGATACTGATTTACATATTCGTACGTACAAGCCTGATTTTGTTTCACCAAACAAACATTAAAATCCTTACCACATGTCTCAAAGTCGAGTCACTTTTGCTTGACGAATTTAAAAATTGAGTCAACATGCAGTCATGTTTCAATTTAGGCTGAATAATTTTGCCATATGTTAATTCCACGTGGAAATATGATTCTACTACTCTGGATGGCACAGACACAGAAAGTGCAGAATCGAGGAAACGTAGTGACGTATCGACGTAGTAATCGATAGGTGTTTTGATCTATCAAGCGGTATTCTATTATGCCAGGTACAAGTGATCTCGTTCCGCCATTCCCTACTTTAAAAAGCCTGTCGCAAACAAGAAGCTTGCAAGTTTGTAATAGTATATCTAATTAACGACTTATATTCTCAGCAGGAAGTGTCCCTCTGTGTCGCACTTTTGATTGAAATGACTTAGCCATCTCGTTAAAAGATGAGTGGCAATTCATGGTTACCATGGATGTTGTCGACTATCCGGTGAAAATATAGATATTAACCTTGGATATTGTTTCACACTCCTGTCTATTGCCATCAGTTCCATATAAAAAGCGCTGTAGTGGCCCTAAAGGCGGAAGCTAATAAAGATTCCCGGCTCTTCAGAGGACACGCCTACGCGAACCCTACTTACGAGCTTTGAGCCATTTGCGTAAACATGGATGGACTCGTCATTTCTTACAACATCCCGTTTCCACTCTTCCTTTGAGGGTTGGAGGGTGCTGAACGATGTAGTGAGAGTATGTCTATCGGAAGTAAGTTCAGTAGGGCGTACTGTGCCTTCGATGCCTTTGCTCTCATCGCACTCCTTATGAGTATGGATGCAAGCCTTCATACATCTTTTTGAAGTGTATCCTTTTCTCACGCACGCTTGGTACTCGTACCATAAACCCTAGAGTTTATCGACCATGTAAACGCCTTTAGCAGAGGAGATTTTTATATCGCAAGATCTCTAGCGGCATTTCTCTACCGTGTATACTTAGTTTAATACTCTTTTATTTCAATCTAGATTAAGAAAACCGAGCAACAATGTAAGGGTACTCTAATGGGGATCTGTAGGGTACAAATTCCCATCGAAATTGGAAGTCAGGGTTCTTTGGTCGCTTAAATGAGTTACCCAGGGTGGCTTGACTAATAATCCAATCTATGTCATATGTAAAGTATTCATTTAAGCTTTCCAATTTGTTTTCGATGTATTACTGTAACGAAACACTTTTCATTCCTTTGTTTCATAATTTCCAGATAAGAATTGAAGCATACGATCAAGGACTGCCGACCTCACTCAGTACCGACTTAGACTTAACCATCTACATAAGGAATGTTAACGAATACGAACCGCAATTTGTGGTTGAAGAAATCCACGTTAACTTTACAGGTTAATAAATAAAATTAGTTTTTAAATTATCATAATTTCAACAATCCCATTAATTTTTCATAGAACACTCTGATCCCGGTTCGGAACGTGTTAAGCTACCCGACACTATCGACAAAGACGAAGTAGATGATCTCGATGATCCACCCAGCTCAGTTTGTTATTTTATTGAAAAAGGCAATGAGCAAGGTTACTTTAAACTTGATCCCGAAACGCATATACTCAGTGTAGAGAAAGAACTGGATCGTGAAATAATTGCCAACTATACTCTATTTGTGAGAGCTACAGAGAATTGCGCAAATGAGAAAATATCCTACGCTTCAAATCGTCGCTCTGATGTAAGCTTGCTGGATTATAGCGCCTTGAGACAAACCCACACGAATGTTGGCCAAAAGCAAAATGGTTTTATGCGAAATTCAAAAGCTTTCGATCGCTACAAGCATTCACGAAATTTGCGTTCCATTGTCAGTGAAGAAAACTCCACGTCACCGGAGTTTGACGAGTTTGCTGAGGAGAATTTCGCATTAACCAGCGAAGAGCTGCTATTGTACGATAGTACTGTGGTACGCGTGCGTGTACGCATTTTGGACATTAACGATAATCCACCACATTTTCGTACGAAGGTCTTCACCGGTGGTATAACTACCAGTGCTGATTTTGGCACGAAATTCATGCGCATTGAGGCTATAGATCCTGACGAGGGGTTGAATGCCAAGATCTCGTACTATTTGGTCGGTGAAATTAGGCAAACATTATCGGTGGGTTTGGAGAATGTGAAAAAGTCACCTTTCCTTGTGGATGGTGAAACGGGTGATGTGCAATTAAATTTCGATCCACAGAAAGGTATGAAAGGATATTTTGATTTTATGGTTTTGGCGAACGATACATTGGGTATGAAGGATGTGGCGCATGTTTTCATATATTTACTGAGGGAAGATCAGAAAGTGAAATTCGTTTTCCGACTACAACCGGATGAGTTGAGATTCAAAATTAACGAATTTAGGCAGACACTCAGCAATGTTACTGGCGCTATTATCAATATAGATGAAATTAAAGTGCATGAAAATAAAGATGGTTCGGTAGATAAAACTAAAACTGATCTATATATGCATTTGGTGGAACGAGAGGATAACTCTATCTATGAAGTACCTGAGGTGTTAAAGCTAATTGATCAGCATATCGAGCACTTGGATGATCTCTTCAAGGAACTCAACGTGTTGGACACACAGGCAGCTGAAGCAGAATTACTTATAGCCGGGCCACCGAAACCAATGTTTGTTTGGTTAGTTTTCACTAATCTATTTTTGGTTACATTGCTGGTGGTAACGTTGGCTCTGTGTGCCTCACAACGAAAGGGTTACAAGAGACAATTACGCGCTGCTAAAGTTAATATATTTAGTAAGTACTTTGAAAATTTATCAAATCATCCCATTTATATTAAATTTTATATTTTTTTAGGGAACTCCTCGTTATCGCTACACAACAACACAGAGCCAACAACTCGTGTGCCAAATACGAATAAACACAGCGTTCAGGGTTCCAATCCAATCTGGCTTAAAGGCTATGAAAACGGTGAATGGTTCAGAAATGAGGAAAACTTAAGGTGAGTAATGAATTTGGAAAAGATGAAGTTTTAAATAGCGAGTTAATAGAAATTTTTTAAATGTAAACAAAGCATCTGATTTTGATAAAAACAAGTCAACAAGTCAACTCAACATTTCTTACGTACTCAAATACTTGTTTTTTAAAGTTCTTCTTCTTAATTGGCACTATTACCGCCTAGTCGTTTTGGACGATTCCAACGTTACACGCCAGTCTTTCCTTCTCCCGGTCTGTTTTTATTGACTATTACTACTCGCGAATATTTCCACTTCCAGTCGTTTTTTAATGTTTTTTAATATTAGACGCAAAGCCACCTCTCAACCTAAATATCTGCTCCCTTCTTTTATGTATGATATGTATCTATTCATTCACTACTAAATATTCACAGTTTTGTATAAGACAAGTGCTATTAAAATATTACATATGCTCAAAAAAATCAGAAATAATACTCTAGATTTTGTATTTTTACAGCCAAGGTGGTCAGGATTCGTTGGATGATAATTTTCTAGCGATTGGTACGCAGGATATACACGAAACGCTTAAAGGCACCGCGAAACTCTTTAATCATACAAATGACCTCAACCGACACTTCAATGTGTACAATCAAATTGATAAATTAACAAATAATGCTCAAATATTAGCCCGTAAATTAGAGACTACAGAATTATAGAGATGAATAATATGGTTAAAAAAAATAAATAAAATAAAAAATAATATTATAAAGTTGTACTTTTAAAATTTAAAGAGAATTTGCATGAAATGTGAAATATTAGCGATAATATTAATTTAACCCTTGTAAATAAAATATCTAATGGTATTAATTTAAAAAGACACTTCCAAAACTTAATGGAACAAATTTAATTAGTGACACAATGTGGGATATGTAGATATGCATGTATAAAAACATTGGTAATGTTTTTCCATCTGAATTATAAAATCCATTATGAGGCATCAACCAAAATATTTCGCAAAAATATTAAGTTTATCATGTGCTGGACCGATTTGAGTTGATTTTTTACGAAAAAAAACTGTTTTTTTTTAATATTTTTCTCAAAAAATCACCTCAAATGATAGAACATTTTAAGCTGCAGAAAAATATTTTAAAAATGTTTCAACGAGATTTCGTATGCTGTTGTTTACCCTTTTTTGAAGATTTGTTCAAGTAAAACTTGAAAACTTAGCCAAAACTTGAGCGATCTGGATGGAGGTTTAAGGTATCATTGAAAAGGTAGTGTTTTTTTTCTTTTTTTTTTTATTTGCAAAAAATACCCCATTTCGCCTCAATTTTTTCGCAAGTTTTATTATTAAACTTAGTCATTCACACCAAGTGTGATGTTCGTGGACGCCCTTGGCTTTCCAAGATGAAGATTTGCAGGGTAATTTCACCGGAGCATCATCATTGCGAAATCATTGAATTTGTATGCGATTGTCTATGTTCTTGTCATTATGGAGTTCGTACAGTTTGTACATTCCATCTTCTTCGATACCTGTCGACCTCGCGGACAAGACCAAAGATTTTACGTAGAGTGGTTTCTTCGAAGGCTTATCATCGTTGTTGGACATCGTCCGTTTTTTGGGCAACATTAAAGGACTAGAATGATGAGAGCTTTGTAGAGCGAGAGGGCTCTGTTTTTCAATTGCCTACCAAGCCCAAAGTAGCTTCTTCAAAAGCGCCGCTAAAGCCGACGTGGGTGTTGTTCGCACAGTATCGTCGAAAGCGTCTTATAGGCAATATTAAGAAGGTTTATCCCACGATAATTGGAGCAGACAGTTAGATCGCCTTTCTTCTGGATTGGACAAAGCACTGTGAAATTTCGGATAGGCTGCCAGCACCTGAAGCTCTCCGATCTATCGTATTTCTGCCTCTCGTTTCGTCCTCTTGAAAATACGTCTCTCCTCCCTCCACTGATCCACAAGTATTTAGTGGGCGATATGTATACGCCCAGTCAGCAATTGCGATCAACAAAGGTTCGACTAAATCCCGCCAGTGTTAACAAAGAAATTTTTTAATACAATTTGAAAAACAAAAATCATCAAAAACGACTTGCAATTTTATTGCGGACAAAAATCCCAAACACCTTTCTATGAAGCTCGAGAGTGATTCAATTTTCCAATTAACTGATTGTGTTAGTAACAAAACATCAGACATTTTTCTTCTATTTCACGTCGCAAGGGAAAGAGAGCTTCAGAGTGGGAACGAGTTATCTCTTTGCATCCACTGGCGCTGAATCCAATCTCAAACAGATTTCTGGTCCTGAAATATGATAGCCGCCAGAAGCCTACATAATATATGCTCACTCAAATAATTGAGCACATTTTGATTATTTTATAATCAGGTATGTCGTGGAGTCCGATTTTCTCGGTATCGGATTTGAAACCGTGAACTTTTTTCGTTAAGTGTCGCGCAATTCGATTTTGACGGTTTTTATGTTTGAATTTTTTTTTATCACAGAAACTGAGTTTGTCAATTATTTTATCGGAAGTAAAGCGGCAATTCAAACTTTGCCGTTTATGCTTATTTTTGTCTTTTTTATGTGCTGTAGCTCATAAAACATAGGTATATTTTGTACAAAATGTCATTCTTCTTTCAATATTAACATGATTCATTTCGGATTATTTGGCACCAATTTCGCATTCTTGCATGTGATACAAGTCAGGATTTTCCTCGTAAGCCTTAATATATTTATTATATTGCAATATGTTTATATTATTTTATTCTCTTTTTGACAAAAGATGTACATATGTATTTATATGTATGTGAAAAATTACAATATAAAAATTCTGGATCGCTTAGAAATAAGCGTAAATTTTACCACATCAGTAGATCAGCTTTTTCGAATCTCGGTTTTGCTCATGTTCGACAAAGCAAATTACGATAGAATTTCGCGACACCAAATGAAACCGATATCGGGCTTACATTCCCGACATGAACCAAGTCCGAGTCGAATTTTGCGACATGACAAATATTCGTCAAAATTTCATTCAATTTTTAATTTAAATGTTTTGAAAACTTTGTGTATGCTCATTTTATTTTGGCACAATAATGCGCAAGCCTGATGTGCCTGATTAAACGAAAAAAATAATATCAGGAAAAGCATTTAGATTACTTAAAAAAAGTATAAGTCGATCCATCAAACCTCGTCGTTGAACACGCAACCGAGGTGCAACATGGGAATCATAGAAACATACTGCCACCAGTTCTGGCATTCAACTTTGAATTTTGTCCTCCGAGTCCAATACTCATCAAAATGGCGCACAGACTTAATTTGGCTACAGATATTTTCGGTTTGTACGAAAATTGAATGGTCTTGGAGATCAATTAGAGAGATGATCTTAAGTAAATAAAAAGTAAAGAAAAATATGTATATCCAACTTTGCTACAAGAAAAAAAGTCAGGCTTATAGTTACGCCGCGAATGAACCTAAGATGAGCTGTAAACGGTAAATATCGCATGAAGAGGAAGGAAAATTACCAAATTCCATGAAATGAGCGAAAGGCATACCGGGATGGGCCGCCGGATCTGCTACAAGTATTCAAATAACAATCCATACCTGCCGACTGGAATTCAAGTTGATTGTAGATTTTTCTAGCGTCTACAAAATATGCAAATGCCTATTATTGACCTCGTGCTTGCTCTCCCAGGAAGACTTTAGCCGCTATGTCCGATTTAGACTTCACAAGTTGCGTCCAATGATAGCAACTACCCGCAACCTGCGCCCAAGCCATATAAAATAAACTATACGTTACTTTTTTTGTTTTGGTTTTTGTTTACTTTTATTTTCTAAAAAATTCTTTTTTACTTCAGCTTATTCAGTTTTTGTTAAAAATTTGATTTTAATCATACAAAAATAAATCACAAATGCAGAAATTGCGAAAGAAAGTTACATAAAAATCAGGTGTGAATAAAGAATGTATGTATGTATGTATGTACGCATGCATTTGAATTGTTAACACAAGTGTTACATAAACAACAAATGTGCATACATACATATGTATGTATGTATGCATGTATGGTATGTTACGGCATACAAACTGTAGAGACCTGGACATGTATGTGTAAGCGATAGTCGATTAATGTTTGTGAATTTGTACACATTACTTATTACAGTTTAAATATGTATGTACATATAATTATTACTAGCAATATCTGTGTCATTTGGGGTGTCACATAACAGGTGAGTTGTTACAGTGGCGACGAGGATGGGATCGAGACACCAAAAATAAAAGATTGGAAAAATTTGAGTAACGGCAGTTGCTACCATTTTCTTTGGTGTTTTTCGAACGAACATATGTATATATATATATATATATATATATATGTATACTCGCTGAACTTAGGCTATTGATAACGAATAAATGTTGAACTCCAGATATTGCGCTAGTGTGTGTGATATATTGAGTTGCGAAATCAAAGAAAAGCAACTGGAACTTGACGTAGTTTGAGGTAAAGTGAAAAACACTTTAAGATAGCACATTTAATTGTGCATATACATACAAAAGAGTGAAAGACTAATTGAGTTGATTAAATTATCTGATTTCAGATCTCGTAAGACGGACGAATTGAATTTCGCCTATACCGAGTACAAATCAGAGGGGACGAATTAAATTTCGCTACAGCAATTTGAAATCGAAGGTGACGAGTTAAATCTCGCCTGCGACAAGAAAAGCTAAAAGTGACAAATTAAATTTTGGCAACGGTACGAGTGCAACCACAATAACACGAATTGGGTAAAACTCACAAACACAGGTATATCGAAGTTGCGCATTCATTTGAGCATATGAAAGTAAAATATTTACTTAAACAAATTTCAGATTAATTTTGAACGTAAATTTATGCAAAATGACCGAAATTCGCCCATTTCTGTGCGATAATACCGACAAAGCGCTGATACGTTCAGAATGGGAAAAATGGTACAGGTCCTTCTCTTTATACCTTCAATCAGAAGACATAAACGACGAAGTAAAGAAAAAGAATAAACTGCTACTCCTGGGCGGACCACAGTTACAAGAAGTTGCATTTAATATTCCAGGTGCATTGGTTGAACCCGACAAAAATACTGATGTCTTTAAAGTGTTAGTAAATAAACTGAACGACTATTTCTCCCCAAAGCGCAACTCCACTTTTGAGAGACACCTTTTTCGGAACCTGTCCCCTACTGAGGGCGAAAATTTTAGCAAATATTTGTTGCGTCTCAGACATCAAGTGTCAAAGTGCGAGTTTGGCAATACTAAGTCGGAAATCACCGAAATTTGCATAAAAGACAAAATTATCGACTCATGGGCTCCCGTTGAATTGAAAAGAAAATTGTTAGAAAAAGAGCAAAGCCTTGAAGAGATACTGGAGTCATGTCAGATCTACGAAGAAATCGGTAAACAATCGGGATCGATGTCTGCTAAACCGAGTGAAGAGAAAATTAACAGGATTTCAACCAAAACACCTGGAAGAAAACATGGCGACGACGAGTGTAGTAGAAGTGGTCGAAAAGGCAATGGAGCAAAAGACTCGAAGTGTCCAGCAAGATTCTTGAAATGTAACAAATGTGGTTTGGTGGGACATTTTGCTAATCTCTTTCATTAACAACACATTTGAAACATTTTTATAATTTTAAATCACCATGGCGTACACATTTCGCAAAGACAAAACAGCAATCTCAGTAGATAAAATTGGGGAAGAAAAAATTCCAACATATCCAGTAGATTGGTTCAATAAGGAACGAACGAAACCTCTATTCAATAGGCATAAAAGTAACCATGCACTTGTTGAATTGCGTAAAGTAGTCGTCATCCCAAAAACTCTGCGGGAGAAAACATTACAGCTGGCTCACGAAGAACACCCGGGAGAATCGCCCATGAAACGGAGACTACGTTCCAAAGTGTGGTGGCCACTAGTAGATAGAGATGCGGAATCGTTTGTAAAAAAATGCATCAGTTGTTTATTGACATCTCAGCCAAACAAACCAGAACCAATGCAGAGGCACTCATTCCCGAATGGGCCCTGGCAATGTGTTGCCACGGATCTTCTGGGTCCGCTCCTAAATGACGAATACGTGTTGGTGTTAATCGATTATTATTCTCGATATCAAGAGGTCAAGTTTACAAAGAGAATTACCTCTGAAGTCATAATTGAGATTTTGCAAGAGATATTCAGCCGTTTGGGCATACCCCACGGTACAACAGGGTCTTCACCATCCGAACTTATGTTTAATCGCGTCATCAGAGACAAGATTCCGGGTATACAGGACATATCGGAAGATATGATGGATTCGGCGGCTAGAGATCTGGACATGATCAACAAATGGAAAGGGAAAGAGAAGGCTGATACGAAGTGTGGTGCGAAGGAACCGGATATTGAAGTGGGGGATAAAGTCCTTTTGCGTAATGTTGTATTCGCGCACAAACTCACGCCAACCTTTGATCCAACCGAGTATCAAGTAAAAGAAGTAGATGGACATGAGGTGATAGTTTCCGCAAACGGAAAGACCTTCAGGAGAAACATAAGCCATATCAAAAAGTTGCCGTTTATCAAAAACGCTAATGCTACAAAAACAGCAGAACGACAACACCCCGGAGATCCAACCACATCGACTTCAACTATGTCAACAACACACACACAGGCCAAGGACGACGAGCTCCACAAAATAGATCGTCATCACCAGCATCTACACCATAAAGACAGAACCTGGTCATCACCAACAATCCACACTACATCCGATTTCAGAGATGGAAAAGAAGACTCAAAAATAAGGGAGAGATGTAGAGACCTGGACATGTATGTGTAAGCGATAGTCGATTAATGTATCGAGTAAGAAGCCGTAACTAGCAATATCTGTGTTATTTGGGGTGTCACATAACAGGTGAGTTGTTACTCAAACTATATACATACATATATAAATACATAACTATTTCTTTCGCTTTTTAACTACATACATAAATAGTGCTTCTCTTCTTTCGACGCAATTTATTCCTTCCGCTATTTCTAATGCTTTTTTGTTATGTGTGTCGTGTTTTCTGTTGTTTTTTTTTCAATTGTTTTTAAATATATGTATATAGCAATAATTTCCCTTACAAGTATGTATTGTATGTATATTATTTTATTAAATAAAAAATAGTTTGTTAAATATATATGTTGTATGTATGTATGTATGTATGTACTCATATGTACATACATATGTATGTGTAATTCGGCTGCATATTTATGTAGGCGCATGTCTGTATGTATATATGTTTTTATGTAGTTGTATAATAATAAAAGCTCTATGTAATAACAAAAAAGAAATTAATATTAAAAAAAAAATACAAATATAAATGTTAATGTTAACGTTACGCGTTAATGTATACGTATAACAAATTTTGTTCGATATTTTCGCTTCTTCCTTTTTCTTTTTTCTTTTTTGCTTACAATTTCTTTTAATATTTTATTTCAAAATTTCTAAGAATTTAATGTGGTTGAATTAAAAGCAAATTTTGTACAATTCTATGTGACGCTATTATGTGGTGCGCAATTTTTACAAGATTTCATATTCTATTTATTGAATTTTATTTAAAACTGATGATGCACAAATTTACTATGTACATACATATGTATGAATGAAATAGTTGATATAACTACAAATTTATAATGTAGTTTATCCAATTAATTCATTACATTGTAGAGGATAATTTGAGTGGGTATGTGTGTATTAAGTTACGTCGCACGACTGCGATGAGCAGTCCGATCTTCTTTCTCTTCTGCCTTTCTACCTTTCCTTAGTTAAGCCTACAAAAAGTAGTTTCATTTATATTCTAATTTTAGATACTGCCCCTTTTCAAATCGATAAACGCAACACATCAACGACTTTTCCAAACCAACTGGTAGCTGGGTCAAATGAATTCATACGTACATATGTATGTGTGTGTGTGGGTGTGTATATACAAGTATTTGTAAAGACGACGTGTGCGTGTGTGCGTGGGTGTGTGCATTGTGGCGAATATGCCGATGAACGTAATTTATATAGAATTTATTTAAAATGCACTTACATACATATGTTTATATATATATATAATAATAATACTCGAGCTTAGTTGGCGACTGAGGTGAAAATAAATGATTTAGTCAAATGAGATGCTAATAGATGAAAATATAAAGGCTAAACGTTAAACACTAAATATATTCTAATTATTAACAAAATAGTTATACGACTGAAACGAGTATATTTATATCGTTACCTTAATGCGTTTTATCAAAGTAATTTGGAGCAAAGGGATAAGAATATACAGTAGTATCGGATATATCTTTTTCGACAAAATGCAATTTCTTTAATTGTAATATTTTTTTTATAAAAATGTATATCTCATTCTATAACATAAACCATATAAATAAAAATTTCAAATTTTCAACGATATTAAAAAAAAATGCTCAGTTTCGAAAAATTTCCATCAAATTTTGAAATTAGAATTTTTAGCAACGCAGTTTTGTAGCCAATTCAATTTCAATATATTCAAGTGTAAGTTAGTAGCAGGTGTCTAAAAACTCGCTTTGATTTCTGATATATATTTTTGCAATTTCTTTCATAAAAAAACAACAATATTGAAGTTTGCACTTCATTATAGTAAAATTTAATGCGCCACAAAACTGCCTACTCAAAAGGTTTTCAAAAATTCTCATTAGAAAGTTTTCAAAATTTTTATATAATTTTAATTCGTTGAATTTTTGTGAATTACGTACAAAGTTTAAACTGTTATTTATATGGCTTAAGTAATGGAATGAGCTATACTTTTATAAAAACTAAATTAATTAAAAAATCCTAATCATTTCTGTTATAGCCGAGACTGTGATACAAAAATTGTAAAAAAAAAATGTAACCGACGCTTTCATTTAAATAGAAAAGATTTTAGTGCTGTAATTTTTAATTTTGTCAAGCAAAATCACATTTCTGCTACTTGAAACAGTAGTTTGCCATTACTGTGAATTTTCTTGATTTTTTATGATTTTTTGTTTTTTTTTTTTTGTAAATATGTAAAAAAAAATGGTAGTTTTTGTCAAAATTTAGTCAGCGTGAAAGGTGTTAAGGTAACGATATTTAAGTAGATAATAATTTTTCTTCACATTTTGATTACACAAATTTTTAAATAGACATATGTAGATGATTATGATGAAAATATTTCAAGGTAATACCACCGCTGAAAGCCAGTCCAAACAATTTTTTTTTTATTTGCCAGCAGCATAAGATTGTACACTCTTTTTCAAAATCTCACACACACATTCTTTCAGCTCACATTTCGTCTGAAATTTGAATATTTATATTTTTTTTTTGCTTTTACTGTTGTTTCGCATTTTAGACGTTTCAAAAATTGCAATTTTGTTAAAGTAGACAAGGTTGCAAAAGAAATTTTGATTAATTAAATTAACGAATTGTGTGAACAGTTTTACCTTATAATATTTTTATCATGGAGTATACAAAACGAATACAATAGGCACATGAACAGAAATAAACACAGTTAAGATTCAGTTGAGTAGGGAACTCAGGCATACACACACAGCTGTACATACAGATAGACTTTACTTATATACATTTTTAGTGTTATTTGCTGTTACATACATATGTAGTCCTAGTGCAACATTTGCCATAACAACATTAGTAGTAATGCTATGCTGTGAAAGGACATACACAACATACACACGATTATCAATTTCTACATCTTTACATTTTTTTTTTACTTTCGATTTTTTTTTTTTGTAATTTTTTTCAGTGAATTATTATTATTTTTTTCTTTGTTTTTTTTTACATTTAACTAAAGCCTGTTATCACTAAAATGTAAATACATATTCAAATAAAAAAATACGCTTCTCCAAATTTTAATTTTAGGTAACTACATACATAAAAGTTATTTGGGTTGTTTAATGAAATTAAGTTCAATCAAAATTAAGGGTAAAATAAAAAATAAAATAAAACTTGCAAGTGTATAAAGCCTTTCCTTAAAAGTAGTCGTTATAGATATAGTTATTGTTATTTATAGTATATTCATAGTATAATTTATATAATAATACAATACGCGGCTGTCTAATTGTTTACCGGTTATTATTACACTTTCAGTTTCAATTTTTATCAGCAGACGTTTTTTTCAGTCCAGCACATTTTGTAGCGATGCCTCTTGGTGTAAATACAGTCACACTTTGGACGGCATTGCAAAGGAAAAACAAAAAGAAAAGTTGGTTGCAGTTGTTGCTCTGTTTGTTTTGTTTTTTTTCTGCATTATTCTCTTATGTTTTTCGATGTGCCTTAAATTTACGTATGTGCATTTCTTCTAAGATTTTTGTTTTTTTTTTTTAATTTTTGATTTTTATTATTTTTTTTTTTAGTGCTACTTGAAGTAAAATGCACTTTTCAGTTGGTATTAATCTAAAAGCTTTACATGGACAAGACGCTTTCTTTTAGTAAAAATGAGCAAATGTTAAAAAATTGGTTTAAAAAACAAAAACTGAACGTAACGGCAATAAGAATGATTTAAAAATAGATTTCAAAACTTCATTTTGGCAACTCAAAGCGAATCAAAATTTGTTTGCGACGTTATTGTTTAATAAAGATTGGTCGGCCATTTAATGAAATTAAACTATTGCTTTACAGATTTTTGTTTTACTTTTTGCTGCAAGCGACCGGTATAAAAAATAAACTTAATAAAATTTAAAATTTGTCTTTTTTCGGTCAAAAATAAATTAAAATGTGACTTTTACTTTTTCGGTCAAAAATAGAAGTTGAAGTTTGCCTTTTATTTTGTCAGTCAAATATAAAAGTCAAAACTTGACTTTTTTCAGCCAAAGAAAAAAGTTAAATATGACATTTATTTTTTGGATGCTCATCTTGGAAATATATTTACAGAAGTTGAAAAACTGCAATGAAAAAAAGCGTTTTTTTTTATTTAAAATATATTTCCATTAAAAAATCGTGTATTGTGATAATTTATGTTAGCTGATATTTTAGACCGAAACAATTTAAGTCAGATTTTCACTTTAATATTTGACCGAAAAAATACATAATTCAAATTTTTACTTTTGTTTTCGACCGAAAAAATATTTGTTATTTTTTAAAGGAAAAATAAAAGTCAAAGTTTACCTTTTACCTTTATCTTTTGAAAAGTCAAATTTTAGCTTTTACCTTTATTGAATTGAAATTTAAAAAACAGCTACTATTTTCGATCCCTTTCTTTAATATAATAATAATTAGACATTTACCCATTTTCGAAAAGCATAAGGAATTATCCAAGTTATAATTATACTTATTTACCCTTTTCTTTTTCCAGTATTGAATGAAAGTGGCTTTCCACTTGTTACTCGTGTTAATATGTACGTAAATTTTTCAACTATTTTCATGGTTCAAATACAATAGTTCTTTAATTTTTCACATAATTTCATTAGTTACAACATACATTTAGCCTTACGCTTACGTTTACTAGATCCAATTGTTTAACATTTGCTACTGAAATTTATTCATTCAGTGCAACGTTTAACTTTCTTTCTTTATAGTTTACATATTTCATTCATTTTATAACTTCACTTCGTTACGGTTATATGTAACGTCATTTTGAACTGTATGTGTGTGTGTATACAGTTTTTTGGGTGAAGTTCAAATGTTATCTTTCAGTATGATTTTAACATAACGTTTTTACATTATCATATACGTATGTATGTATGTATGTATGTACTGTGCAGAGTGTGTTGCCTAGTAACTTATTTTAAAGTTACAACTTCACCGACATACAGCAGTTATGTATGTATGTATGTATATGTATATGTATATGTATATGTATGTACTAATTAGCATAAATATACATTATTTAATTATAATAGTAATTAAATAGTGTAAAGGATTTCAAAAAACATTCCAGCAAATCGCGCGTGTATTCTGTCGCAGCGAATAAAGTCAAGTAAAAAAAGGCAATAAAAACTATAGCTATAAATATAATATATATTTTAATCCAAAAATCGAATATATGCACGAAATGCTAAAATGTTAATTAAACCCTTATTTTATTTTTTAATTTTTTTTTTTATAAAACAGCATACTAGTTTTTGTTTACTTTTTACTTTTATAATTTTTCTTTCATTTCCTTTAATATTTTTTTTTTTGCTGTTTTTTTCGTTCTTTTGTAATTATTCCCATGAACCCCGTATGCGTTCATTCATTTTATATGCTTACAGATAGTCGCCATAGACCCATCATACATTCATACAGCGATGATTTTCATTCCTTCGTCCCACCATTTACGTTTGTACAAGACCTCGTATATCGCTCATATTACTTGAATTTACACTCCCGCCACCGCCACCTGCACTGTTGCTGCCACTATCATTGAATAGTGTTAACGTATCAATACCAGATGTGGCGTCTGGCGAATGCATCACCGACGATACTATATCCATTTTGCCGCACATAGTATCAGTATCTGCGAGAATCTCATCGTCATCGGGAAAATCGCCTAAGAAATCAATATCTGAACCAATTGTTTGTTGCAGACTCTTGAGATGTCTATCAGCCATTTCGAGAGCACGTTCCACTTCTTCGCGCTCGTCTTGATGCACTGAAATTGATTTCAAAAATTGAATTTATAAATATACTTTAGTTTATCATACACGTATGTACACAGATTTTTGAGTCAGCACTTCAGCGCAAAAAAAAAGAAGGCACTTTTCGTGCAAATTAGTCATTTGTGTTTCGTACTTTCCCCCGTTAGGGGCGTGTTTGAGAAATCTGTCAAATTGTCAGCTGTTCCGCAGTGTAAGGAAGTGGCTCTGGTGTTAGTGAATTTAGCAAAATTGGTGAAATTATTTTATTTATTTATATTATTACTAGGCAGACGTTGGCCCGTCTATATTTATTTATTTATTGACCTGTAAAAATCGCATTTCGGTTTCTCTCACATACATATAACTTGTGTATAATTTAATTACAAACAGGTGGCAACCCTCTCAAAAATATAGGTATAAACCTTCTCTTCACCGAACTAGCTATAAACCTTCAATTTGACGTTTCGTGTGATACCCGTACTGTTGTACTCTATACGTAGTTATTTTACTTAAATATCGTTTTAATTATTTTTATGAAAGATGGCAACCCTATTAAATTTTTGTTATACATATGTATTTTCTCTTACAAAATTCAGAAAAATTCAACCAATCTAAAAAAATTGCCACACAATTTTCAAGCTTTTTAATCAAAATTTTTAAAAACTTTTAGGGTATGCATTTTTTTGCAGCGAATTAATAAGCATAAATGGCAAACTGTATTATATCCATGGCTCATATCGTATGTTATGCCAAATGTCACTGTCTAGTTAAATCCCATTTAAAATCCATTCAGTAGTTTTGAAGATTAATGCGTTCAAACAGAGAATTACACAACCGAAATTTTAAAAAAATTCCAAATGTATTAAATTACATTTCATGCATCTCCATCGGTCAATATTTTAAAGACATTTTCAGTGTACAGACACCACTTTTCTACAGTTTTATTATATACATATGTAAATAGTATACATTTACCTGCTGTGAATATTTCGTTGAATGCATCTTCCGGTAGTGCGCTAAGTACATTTGCTAGATCATGCTCCTCTAACAAACGCGTGTCGCCTAGCGGTATATCATCTAACAAACAAACAAAAAATACATATGCAACAATAGGAGTGGATTGTTATTTGCTTTTCTCACCTGCATCATTGGGACCCACCATCAGCTCAGTTTCGCTCAAACCACCCAGACCAGTATCCTCGGAACTGGCATAGACCGAACTATTTTCACAAACACTTAGCAATTCTTGTCGGAACAATTCCTCCGTTGACGAAGGCAGCGATGACGACGAGCCTAGCGCCGATGTGAAATTAGAATCACAATTTGTGCTAATGTAATTATAGCAATTATTAATGCTACTGTTGCTGTAAGCATTGAAGCTGTTGCTATTTTCATTATTTCTAATGTGGTTGCTATTATTACTGTTAACGGCGACAGAGAACTGTGCCACCAATTGATTAATTTCATGTGGCTTCAAATCTTGCGACATCACATCATTGGCTGTTGGTGTTGCAGCATTACCGTTACCGCAGATAGTACTAAAATTATGTTTACGTTTCGGTAAAGCTACCGATGACACAGTGCTGCTGACAAGAGGAACATTGCGTCCGCTAAGTGGTGCCAGTGCAGGCATTGCAATCTTAGATTGCGGTTGGACATTCATATTTGACGAAATGTAATACGGTTGGGAATTAGAGGATTGCGAATTACTTGCAATGGATTCTAGTGAAGTGGTGCTGCTCTTTCGCTGCAGCACTGCTGAAGTCAATTGCAGTGGTGCAACTGCAGCGGCTACAACTGGTGCTGTCGGCGTACCGGCATTCACACCCATCTTTCGTGGACGCTTCTGTGGCCGACCAACTGTGTTTGTCGCCGGCGCATTTGTAGCTTTGCGCTTGCGCGGAGCGGACACTTTTACATTGGCAGCTTTTTTGCTTTTACCAATTGCAACAGCATTATAGAGATGCTGTTGGGTTTGCATCTGTTGTTGTTGCTGTTGCTGTTGCTGCTGTCGTTGCTGCTGATGTTGTTTATGTTGATGCTGAATTTGTTGTAGTTGCAGTAGCAAATCCCCACCATCACAATCCAAATTAGATGGAGATATGTTTGCAGAAGCTATAGTCGTATCAGCAAAATGTTGATCACCTGATCGCTGTTGGCCGTGCCAGCCATTAATGTAGACATCACGCTTGGACGCGTGTTCCCGACAAAGGGGCAAATCGTGTTTTATGTCAAAGACTGGTATACGGCATTGGGTGTTGTCGGCGTATTTCGCCGTACATGGCAAGAATATGTGTTGCGCAATGTTGTTCACAATGTGATGTTCACATTGTACTGCCATTTCAAGGACATCCTTGTTGCAACCAGCAAAATTGCATTTCTTCTGGCCGATTATGCTGTAAAATGAAAGTGATTGGACAAATTTTAAAATTATGAATAGTAGAGTAATAGATATTTGCACACATACTTATGTACGTACTTAGTACAATGTTAAAAATATAATAATAAAAGGAATAATAGGAATCTTTACAATGATTTCGGTAGTTTGGATAAACCTTTAACTTGGATGAAAATTGAAAGGTTTGCCGCAATTTTGCTTTTATTTGAACATTTAACCTCAAAGGCACGCGTTTCCTCAGTACAGTGTAAAAATTATCTAAATGCTACAATCAATAAGCAACAAATTTTAGTTGCCTGGTATACTTTTTATCAATTTATACAGGGTGGTCCATGAACAAATATAAATTTTCTTCCGTATTTTACTGGTTTGCTCGAAAGAGCAAACATTATTATAAGAGAAGGACCGAACTTCGCCTGCTGCTTGGCCATGTTCGGCCACCAAAGTTGGATTCGGCTTCGCCAAAAAAGAATTGTATAATACTTCAGTTTTAATATGTACTTGTATTTAAAAAAAAATAAAAAATAAACCTTAAGGGTTTACATGATAGCGATGTGATTTCCAGTAAAAATACTGAACGCGAGTATTCATTATATAAGGAATTGGACACTTTTCTCATTGAGTATTAGCTGCGAAGAAATTATAACATTTTTAAATATTTTTTGAAGCCCGCAACAGAATGTGATTAAAATTCTTTAAAATAATTATCTTCTCCTTCATCGAGTGTATCTAGTGAGCAATTATTCAGCGTTACAGGTCAGCTGTATACCTATATACGAAATCATTACAAAGTGGAAATGACGATCGATATACTATTTTTTATATTCTTTATACAATTATTAAATTTCGATCATTAAAAATACACATACAGTGCTGGACAATAAAATCGGGAACGACACTTTTACAAGTTTTGAATATTTTTCTTTTATTTTTAGCTAATTAGAACCTGCGCATTTTTATAAATATAATTAAAGTTTGAAAAATTTTATGAAATTTTGATGATTTTTCTTATTTTTTTGTACAAAGTTTGTATTTTGATGTTTATATAAAGAGCTATACTTATATAAAAATTAATAAACGTTAAACAAACAAAAGGAAAATGGTCAAAACTTGTAAAAAATGTCGTGTCCCGATTTTATTATCAGCACTGTACGCTGTTTACTGTTATTTAAAAAAAATGTATATATTTATGTGAAGAATTGAAATGGATATTATATAAACTAACGTACATTTAAAATAACAATAAAAAAAAATCTAGAATTTCCAAAAATTCATTGGTTATTCGTTATTTAAGACCTTAAAAATGTTCGATTCGGGTTCGGACAAAGTTCGGTTAGGTTCGGCCCAAAAATCGGTGTCGTTTTCTAATTATTATTATTATTATTATTATTATTATTATTATTATTATTATTATTATTATTATTATTATTATTATTATTATTATTATTATTATTATTATTATTATTATATTATTATATTATTATATTATTATATTATTATATGATTATATTGCTACAAAATCTGCAGCAAACTGTCGCTCTCTGATTATGTATTGGCTTCTCGATGATCACGAGCGGGTTTTCCGATTGCCGTCTAGATGAAAAGATAACTTTTCGAGCATTTCGTTTCGTTCCATTTCATTTGCATTAGATATGAAACTTACTTTCTATCATTATTTCCAGCAGGAGCGAGGTGTCACTATTGAAATGAGTATTATTTATAAAAAAAAACACTATATGGACCACATCATGTATGTCTTTGCATTGATGTGAACTCAAGCAGCACTAACTAAGCTCAATTTTTTGTGAATTCAAATACAAAATCATAGGGTATTTATTATTTTATATCTTGAAAATATTCGGTTCGACTTCAAAAATCGATATTCGGTCGTTCTCTACTTATAAGGAAGGATTGGCAGTAATTAGTGGTAGAGCGACAATATTTCTGTTCAGAAATAAACCTCTTGTATGTATTACTGAGTAACTACTTATCATACCGAATTTGGTGTGAAGACCCAGTCGTTAAATATATAAAAGATAACAAACGAAACAAATTAAATTAAACACCAACTTACTCATCTACGCCATGACGCTCGTATTTTCGCAGCAAACGATCAACGCACATCAACCGGCGTTTAGCTGCCTGCAATGGCAGCTTTTGCAATGAATGTGTGGATAGCAGTTGTAACGCTTGACGTCGCAAAAGTATCTTTCGCTGTGTAATGCGCGACTCACGTTCGCTTGTCGGCATTAAAGGTGTATCCAAATTGCGTACACTTTTGCCATCTGCAGTTGCAATCCCACCAACGCCTCCAACCATCTGTATTTCGCGGGTAATATACATCCAATGTTTTTGTATGCAATACGGTAGTACTATAGCTGATGCCAACAAAGTTGTGTCGGCTTCAATTTCAGCAGTCGACATTTTTACCACAGCCACAGCATGGCAGTTACGTTTATTTTGTCCAATACTACAACTTTCAATCAAAGCACTACCACTTGTCAACATTTGATTATCATAGGCTGAATGTAGTGGTCCCATTTTGCGGCTACGCTTTTTTCCGTAGGGTGTCAAGGCATTGTTACATTTCAGCAACATTGTTGGCGTGCCAGATGTTTTTCGTTTGGCCACGTTTTTTCCAGCAGACGCTGTTGTTGTTGCTGCTCCTGTTGCTTTGACTGCAGCCATTAACTTGGGTGTATCTGTTATTTTCGGCGGACACTTCTCTTCCGCACGGATATTTTTAACACTTACTGCTGCTGGTTTTTGCACAAACTGTACAGGGGTTGATGCAGTGACATATTTTAGCGGTTGTGGTGGTGATGGCGGCTTTGCCATGGAAGACATATTTTGCTGCTGTTTAGTCGCAGGTGCAGGTGAATGGTAACGAGGTGTATTATTTGTGTGGGCAGGTAGTGTCGAATTAATGTTGCTTGGCGCAATTTTAGCAGTGCCTGTGTGCGTAAAAACAATATCCCGTAGCACATGGGGAGCGGGCTGTAAACTCGGCAGTGTCGAATTTGACGATTCTGTAACCACAGCTGCAGCAGGCAACGCTTTCGGTTGCATCATATTGGTTGTGATAATTTTAACATTCTTCGATTTCATATTAGTTGGACCCTTCTTGAATGTCGTTTCGTTAACAGGACTTCTACCGTTTGCCATTGTGTTGTTGCTACTTTCGCTGCCATTGCAGTTGCGATTTGCATCAGTGCCCAAAGCGGTCACACTTACGCTACCACAGAGGTGTGAATGTAAAATTTCACTTGTTTGAGGCTTGCGAAATATAACATTTACTGGAATTTCATTCAAATCGGAATCGGAATGTCGTGGTGGTGAAACCGCCTGAATTGCCTGCAATGGGGGCGGTGCAGAGGATGTGGCTATGATAGACTTGTGCATTTGCGCCTGTGCTTGGTGCTGTTGGTTCCCATGTCCTTGCAGTTGCGCTGTAGTCGGTTGCACTATGACCGTTTTGGCGCATAGTTCCCGACGCTGTGACTGCTGATGTTGATGATGCTGCTGCTGCTGTTGCTGCTGCTGCTGCTGATGTTGCTGCTGCAGTTGTTGTTGCTTCAGTACTGCTTGTGATTCCTGAATATTTTGCTGCGTTTGAAACTGCTCTGCCGCCGGTTTGCCAATTATACCATCGACGCCAGCAATCGATTTCTTTGGCTTTTTAATGCATTCCACTTTCTGCAAATGCTGTGCCAGTGTGTTATGGTGAAATTTAGATGGTGGCAATGTTGTTGCCGTTACTGTAATCAGCGGACTAACCATAGCTGTGGCTGCCATAGTCGGCGACGGTGCTTGCGTGGGCGTTAAAGCGCCGGTCGCCACCGTTGGAGATGGCAACGATGCGGGTGAGGTCGGTGGGCTTACCACTGCAGACGTTGTGTCCAGCAGTAGCGGTGTCTGCCATAGCGACGGTGTATGTTGCAGTAACGGCGGGGGCGAAGACGCTTGCTTTCTCTGCTGCGCCTTATTATAGTGTTGGGGCTGACGTGACGCAGGAATCGACTGTTGCTGTTTCTGCTGTTGCGGTCGCACTATACATACATTCAAAGCTTTCTTTTGCTGCAGTTGCTTTTGAGTTTGTGAATTTGTTGTTTTCACAGCTGTTGTTGGTGAGACCGCTTTCGCCGTTGCCGTTGCCGCTGCTGTTGGCCCATTGTGGCCCGTTGCAGCAGCCAACGTCGATGCCACCTGCGTTTTTGTATTATTGCCATTCAACGGTCCCAATGGCAGTTTCTGATTGAATTTTAATTTTGTATTTGCTGTAACTATTGGTGTTTTTGGTCGCTTGTTGTTGTTGTTGGCAGCAGCTGTAACGAGGGTTAGTGTCGCTGTCGTTTGCGTTGCAATGGTTGGGGTTGTAATTGCAGCTGTTGTTGTTAATGTTGGTGTTGATATTGGTGTTGGCGTTGGTGTTGTTGTTATTGCTTGCGCGTCTACGAACAACCTGCTTCGCGATTTCTACACATATATCGAAAACATATTCAATTACCGATAAAATGCGATTCTAGAAAAAGAAAAAATTGGAGCAATAAGCACCTGAGCGTTAAATAAAATGGGTGGCGTTGTTGGCACTGTTTCTGTGAACACATACGGATCCTGATCCTCAGATGAAACTGATGTTACTGCTGTTGTAATGAGTCGTGATACTTGCTGACATGACATGTCCAAAACGACAGAATTTCAGTTATACTTCTTCGCTCTTGCACGCTTCCTCTGTAGATAATGGCGGTTGGCGATTTTTGGTTATCTCGTTTATTACTCCTTTATGTGATAAATTTTTCCGGTGCGATTGCAGTTATAATATGTTGTGCAAATATTTAATTGATATATCTAAAAGAAGCAAATATAAAAGGAGCATTTTAGTTATACTTTGTTTTATATCAGTGGTCAGTCAAAAGTGTTTTCAGTCAAAAATAAAAAAATTACAACTTTACTTTTATTTTTTCGGTCAAGTATAAAAGTTAAAATTATATTTCTATTATATTTTATTTTTGGTTGCTAAGTTGAATTCCGAATCATTGCTGTAAAAAAGTGAATAACTTAAAGCTTGAATCAAATTCTTATTTAGGAAATATAAATATTTACAGAATATACATATTTGCTGGTTGGAACCGGCAATTAGAAAACAACCAAACAACTTACATTCTCGCAGTGTAAAAAAAGTTCAAATAATGTCCGTCGTATTGGCCTGTTTCATTTGTTAATACCAACATATTTTTTTTGTATTTCTCTGTTAAAGTTAATACAACTGGAAAATATTAGCATTTTCAGAAACTTTTGCGATTTATTAATGTCGCTTTCGGATGTAAACCAAAAGCAGCTGATAAGTAATTCGACATTTTGACAATTTGTGCCCAGAGTTTCGGACGCAAATAATAAGACAATTACTATCCAATACCTTCCACCTTTCGCTCTCTATTTCTATACAAGATTGACCCTTCCACGAGCTGCTAATACTCTCTTAGTCGATTCGACAGCATACACCCACTTGCTGACGAAATAAAAAACTGACATTTTGTTACACCAACAAAACTAATCAAATTTCCTATCGTTATATCATCTGTTCGCTTCTTCCTCTTCTTTTTTAGAATTTGCGGGATCGTGTAGAACAAACGTAAGTTAGCCTATTGTTGTTGTTGTAACAGCATAAACATTATTCAACAAATTTTGGCAGGCTTTGGCTGGATATAAGTCCGGATCATTCCGGTATCGTAGAACCCACTATCGTGCCTAATTTAATGTCAACATTTTTTACTGAGGAGAAAGCAGAGGTCTTAGCTTAACCTCACTTGTTATGCCTGAGTCTAATTTAGTTTTTTGCTAATATGTGCCCTTAAAACATTCGACCGACCCATAGGTAAGGATGAAATAAAACAGAATTGATCCAAACGTCTTCAAAAAAAGATAAAAGTTACCAAATTTAAGGTAATTTATGTTGAAACCATGCATAATATAGAATCGATTTCAAACAGTTTCATAAATCTCCAGTCTTTATAACAAATATTTTTTAATCTACACCGAAAGGAACTCTATTTCATCAAACAGCATTGTACTCGTACAGAATACTAAGCTTGTGATTAAGACGCCTTTCAAAGAAAAAATAATTGCATACGAGTTTCCTGATTAGCATTACTAGATATTTACATAAGAGCATATGTAAATACGTTTCTATTTATATATAGCGCGGTGGAAAAAAAGTATAATTTCACATTTAATTATTATAAAGACCCTGTGCCAATTGAATGAAAAGTACCCTGGAGAGTAAATTTTAGACAAGTAGGGGGCGAATAAAAATTGCCTAGTCGGCAGGGTTAGTGAGAAATTTCGGTGTGGCGTGCTTTTTGTTCCAATATTATTGCTAAAACATCTAACATGCTTGGATTTAATTTCCAGAAGCATTAAATAATATCACCAAAGGCTAATAATTAAATAAATATTTCCTGCATTTTATTAATTGCTTAACTCGCTAGCCTTCAGCATCAAAGTAACTGTCAATAATTTCCAGAAGTATTGGCACAGCATAAATGGAAAACTTTCTCACCACAGTTAAAAGTTTTTTCCCCATAGATATTTTTGTATCAATTGGCACAGGGCCAAAGATAATTTTCCCTTTTGTGTTTGAATATTACAATATTACGGCGCATCGTTAATCTTTCGTAGATTCTCTTCACCCTAAATGCGTGAACTTTGTTATTGGCCCAAAATGAACTAATTATAATTTTCGAAATAATTTGTACAATTTGCAAACCATAATAGGCACAATCTTTAATAGCGGTATACACTGATCTGATCGTTATCGCAAAATGGAGCGTCTTAAATTTTAACTCTCTTAAAAGCAAGCATTTGGAAAAAGGTGCTAATACAATTTTTTTCTTTATTTTGTGGCTGCAGTCTTACTAGATGATGTTGATAATTAAAAAGTTGTTACTCTGTTTGCGGCTGAGCTAATATGCCGCACACACTACAACGTAAATTATGTACGTATTTTCGTCTAAATCACTTCGCATAAACCAAGTGCGTCCACACTTGCCATTCCTACTTTGTAGTGACAGCTCTGTGGCCACAGGGTTGCTTGGCTCCATGATCAAAGGGAAAAATCTGAGAGATTGTTTACAGTTTTAATATATGTACATATATAAGAAAATTGTATTGTGATAACTTCCCATTTTTTAAATTCATGATCTTGAAAGAATGCTTCTAGAGGCAGTAAAAATCAAGGAACAGTTGAGCGAAATGCTAATATTTCAAAATATGTCGTCAAGTTTGGCTATGGGAGAACACATTTTTCGATTACCATCCATAAAATTTAGAGCCAGCACTATTTGCGAAATTACTTAGTCTCATAAATACGATAGTGTGTTCGGATTTTTAGATATGAGCCGGTTTTTCTGATAAAGGACTCGTTCCATTTACAAAAACAGCCAGTAATAATTGGCACCTTTTTATTTATTTATTTATTTCAATATTTCTGAAGTCTATGAACAAAAATTCTTACAGACTACACATATTAGTAAATAATATTATTTATATATTCATGTCTATGGTACAGAACAATATCCTACATAATTATACATTTATTTCATTATTTAATTACAAAAAATTACTAGTATTACATAAATAGGACTTAAGTCGATTACGTAAAATACATTTCGGCAAAGAGAGATCAAGGTCCAGAAAACTGGAGATAATGTTGATATCTTGCAAAGTTCTATTCAAAGGGGCATTTTTGCTGTTTGAATAAATAATGGTGGCATGCGATTTGTAGAATATCCCACTTCAAAGGGTCACCGAGCACAATGAACCGAAGAATTCATTAAATTTGGATATACTTTGAGTTCGTTCGTAAACGGTTGACGAAAGGAACTCGTTGGCCAAAAAGGGCGACAGTACTGCTTTTTGCAACCAGCTGTGCAGAAGATATTTTACAGCTACGAGAAACCGAATGCAAAATGATAGAGTGAATAAACTAATTACTCTTTTGTTGTTGTTATGGAACAAACTGATTACTCTCATACTATCTTCCCTTTATACTATAAGTATAAATTATTTTCGCAGCACAATCACACTGATAAAGCAGTCGAAGCAACTGAGTGTGCGATATCAATCATAGTCGGCAAGAATGCAGCAAACATACACAAATATATTGCATTTACGAACAGATACATTCACAACGAAAGTGGAGTTTAAAAGCTCGCTATTAGCCTGCTAAATCATTTGGCCTAAACTCCTCGATCGGTATATTAAAGTAGAGGATTTCCCGTTAACGTTTCCGCAAGCAGCCAGAACTTTTACAGCGGAAAAACATTCCGCATCTATGCCGCTCATATGAGCAGAAGTTATAGAATAAAAGGGTTCCTTCTTGTGCCAAGTATTGATTTGTTCTGAATTTGTTTTTCAAACTTGCCAACCGATTCTTGAGCCTTGCTTGTTTTTTATTGTGTGCTATTCACTAAGGGCTAATAAACATAATAAATTGAAATAAAAAATAAAAAACATTTTTGCACAAATTTTTCTTGCAAAGAACTTAATAAAAATACTATTGATTTAAACGAAAGTTTATTGTTTTTACGTTTGATATTCGACGCTTTTTACCCTGAGCTGTTTGTTTGGTGATGTTGTTGTAAACGTTGTACGCCCTTTCATAGCTTTGTTACGTCAAAGTTGTAATTGTTGTTCCATCTATCTACATATATACATATGTATGATGAACAAGCCATGAAAACAAACAAAGAAAATAAACTAAAAACAAACGTTTGTGTACCGTATGTGTAGAGTATAACCAGACGCCACAACCCAACCTATTTGCACCAGCAGTTAAGAACATCGGCGCAATTAAAAACTCGATAAAACACATAGAAACAACCATAACATGAAGACCAACACACAGAATCGAGACGACGAAAGGAGACAAAGTGCAACAATAGGCAAAACGTAAACAACACCAATACCATCATCGCCAATATTCAGTAACAACCTCAGACGCAGCGTACAATCCTCCATACGTATACCCCTATGTACTTGCATATTAATTTATATACAGGGTTTTTCAATAGAATTAAATAAAACAAAAACGGCTTGGGATATGAATTAAATTCTTTATTCCTGTGAAAGTACATTCGATGCCATTATGTATGAAACTCGATTTCTTTTGCATGGGTACCACGGGCACGCTTGCAGAAGTCCAGACGCTGAACCCAATTTTCGACGGTTTTTAAGCATAAATCGGCCGATACGGCTGCAATTTCACGTTCCATATTCGTACGAAGCTCATCAATCGTCGCTGGCTTGTTGGCATAGACCATAGACTTGACGTAGCCCCACAGGAAATAGTCTAACGGCGTCAAATCGCATGACCGAGGCGCCCAACTGACTGGGCCATTTCGTGAGATAACACGTTCACTTGGTTTTCAATCAATCGATTGTGGCATTCGCTGTTGTGTATGGCTTGTTGTTGGAACCACATATTGTCCAAGTCCATATCATCCAATTCGGGCCAAAAAATTTCCGTTATCATTGAGCGGTAGCGATTCCCATTCACAGTAACGTGCCAGTCTTGATCATCACGGAAGAAGTACGGCCCAATGACGCCGCCGGCCAATAACCCGCACCAAACCGTAATTTTTCCGGGATGCAATGTTGACTCATGGAGTACGTGTGGATTGCTGTCTGTCCAATAACGCATATTTTGCTTATTGACGAAGCCATTCAGCCAGAAATGTCGACGACCATAAATTGGACGTAGCGCTCTTAAAGTTGACCATTGACTCCGAATTTCGGTAGTAAATTTTAATAATTTCGACTCGTTGTTGGATCGTATATCTTTTCATGATGAAATGGCAAACCTTACCGAAGAAAAATGTCAAAAGAGCGGAAAAATATGGCATCGTTTGCTGTCACTATCGGTCTACTTTTGTAGCGTCCATATTGAAAACCCCGTTACATATGTATGTATGTATGTATATACAGTAGCTCGCATCTAATTAGAATCGATGCCCCCCATATGTCATGTAAATAATTTTATTTTATTCCAAAGCAAAACCCTATGAAAAGTTTATTTTAATCAACACTTCAATGTTAAGCAAATCAACAGCAGCTAATCAGAAACGTTGTTGTAAAATATTATAATTTTTGGGTAATTCATTAAATAGTCAATATTTTGTCGCAACCCCGTTATTCCGAATGACGGCTTGCAATCTGCGTGGCATTAAAGTAATGTGGGATCGCACTCCATGACTCCATGAGCTGCGATTTTCTTTTTTACATGCTGCTATCATATTTGTACTACTTCAATATTGGCAGTAACCTAACTGCGTAATGTGTTAAAATTCAGCCGTCTAAGGGCGGTGGTTTCAAGGCAAATGTATAATTTACGCCTACGCAGGTTTTTCATGCATAACGATTTGACAAACACAAATTTGAAGGGGGCTATTTTACTCTGGGGCCCTTATACCCCTTTTTCGACCATAATTATTTATACAAACTGAAATATGCCGATGAAGTATTAAAAATTTTATTTCATAAGTACCTGGATATAAGAAGATTAGCAATTCTTTATTTGAGATTTTTTAATTAATTTGTACATAAATTTGCATTTTCCATTGAGTAAAACTTTAATTTCAATTTCAGCTAAAGAGAACAAAAAACTTAGTGACTCAGACTCAACATTTTCAGAGAATATTATAAAGGGTTTCGCAATGTAATCAATTTCAATTTTGGTAGCGGTATGGTTGGAGATAGGGATAATGTGAAAGCAAACGAATGTCCCACAATTGGCGTGCATCGGTGGTTGAATAATGGCTTAAAAATCCGTGGGCCTGGTTCAAGTCTTGGTAATGTCTAGAAAGCAAGAAGTCTAAAGAGGAGGTGTGGTGTTCTCCGAAATAGCAGCAATTACTTCTACCACTTTGAAAAATTGTTGCTTTTTAATAATATTCCCTAATAAAACGCTGACCTCGATTACTTGGTTTTGCTTTTATTTTTTTATATCTCTGTGCAGTAATATTTACTTATTGCACTTGTATATATACATTTACGTTTTGGTTAAAATAGAAGTATTGCATATGTACATATATGGCTGACATATGTATATTCTCTATGAGATTTAAGTCCGGACTGTATATATAATTCTGGAATGTTTGGAAAGCTGAATACACTTGCTGTATTTTCTGGTGAACTCCTTTAATTCGGCTTCCGAGAAACTCGTCCAAATAATACTTTCACTGTATCAACAGAAAGTCTATACTAATTTTCGCCAAATACGGACGATCTGATTTCATTTGCCGTTTTATGTGGGATTTTTTTAGATTCTCTAATAACAAGACTGTCTTCGTAAGCTTTTTCAGGGGTATACGCTTTCGTGGGAGCTTTTCCTTACTGTGGACTTTGTTTTGAAAACCATATTTTTGGATATGCCTAAACTGTTTTGCAATCCACGCATATGATTTTCCGTCATTGTGCATGGATATTTTTCGGGTTTTATCATCACAACTGTTATTACTTCCAATGTTTTTTCTTTAGATGATAATTAATGGATATTAAGTAAATGACAAAATATTAGATAGATATTGGTATTGAGGTTAGCACTTCGACCTTGCGATCCGAACCATTGTGCTCTTCGTTCTTTATAGTAGCGAGCGTACAAGTTCCTGATTGGGGATGTATGAGCCCAGATTCCTCTGACGTCTTCTCCAGACGGCTTCACATTCGAAGAGCATGTGCATCGGGGTCTCCGGGGCCGAGCCACAGAAGCGACACAACTCGTTCGACCATATTCCGCCGAGCCTATGCAGATGGCTTCACAGTCTGCAATGACCTGTACGAAAACCTGTAAGTATCCTCAAGTTGTTTTTTGAGAGGTCGATAAACGGTTTTGATCAGTTACTATTATACACTCCCAATAAACATTTCGCCTGGCGCAACCATGTCGTCTGACTTTTTTGTCACCAATATGTCACTTCAAACCTGAGCAAATTTGACAGTACAGGGCACATCGTACCTAAAATTATTAAGGGATTTGCTTACAGCGTGTCCTTGATGCGGACCTAATGTTCCTTCTGCCTATTTTTATTCCACCTGGATCCCGTATTCCAATATTCAAGTGTAAATAATTTTTTCGCAAATTCGATACGACACGGGGGTTCAAGTATTGGATTCCTAAAAAATATCGGTATCAAATGCCAAAAGTATTGATATGAAGTCGTATCGTATCTAAATTCGTGTCCTACTACCTACTAAAATAACTCGTATCTAATTAAGTGTACGCAACTTTATGTATTAACAACAATCAACAATAATATTGACAATATGCGCCAAATATGACTAAACACAGTGGGCAAACTGATATCACATGCCCGTTGGAATATTCGACGCAGCGTACTTGAAAGCCTTCACTCGTCGAATAAGAAATGCCAAACAAAACAAAAACCACTTCCCAAGCCCCTTGCGTTACTTTTAGTCATTGGTATGGTACGATACAGTATGCTGATTAAAACCATATGTATGTACGCACTTAAATACATATGTACATACATATGTATGTATCTAAATGCTTGTAAAAACGTCAACAAAAATACAAACACAGATGCAGGCGATGGTATGGTGGGATGGTGGCACGAGGTGGAACAGAAAGTATGTATGAATTTGTGTGTAGTAGCAAAGGAAAAATAATAAAAGCAGTATAAACACAGACAAAAACAGCAAAGCGAAATTTATGAAAAATAAAAACAAACTTAAAACAGAATAAATATTAAAAACAAAAACACATGAAAAGAAACGGCACAAACACACTTTGAAAATATAAATGAGTAAATTTGCATTCACATTTAGACGACATTGAAGTGAAAAGTTTTCACATTCAAATTGCGATTTGCGCGTGCAAAGAGAGTGTATTACTCTGGATGGTTAGGTTTGCCTACTTAGGTTTGCTTTTTGCCTATCCATAAAAGGCAAATATTAAATTTGTGACATCGTCAATCTATTGTGCTTAAAGAAATTTTGCGAGTATTAATCTTAAATCTAAACTGTTCTTATGAATCTGGAGATGCAAAAGTGTTCACGGAAGTGAGGAAATTAATAGATTAGCTGAATAAAGTCACAAGCTCTTGGTAGGGAAAAACGTCTTAAAAACATTGCCGCTCAAAGGAATATCCAGTGAGTGATATTCCGAACAAGCATACTCACAATATACATTCAACTTCAAATCAATCTGCCCAAGCTTTAAATTCAGTCGAATGGCTTGATTCTGCTTCTGCTAGCGTATTAAATTTTTATAACAGGCTCGCTCGCACGCCGTTCGGTTATGATTTCGATGAAATAAATACATTTTTTTTGTGGGTGGCAATTCTATTCAGAAATCTATTTCGATAATTGCATATACTAAAATTGCTTTTCATATTTAACTAAAACAAAAATTTTGTTAAGTTTGGAAATGGCAACTCTATTATAACTACTTTCAAAAAACGTCTGTTAAATACTTTTTTAAAACTCTATCAGTTCAAACCAGTATAGTAATGATGAAGTTAGCTTATAAATTTATTTGAATGTATAGACAGGTGGCAACCCTCTCCAGACAATTTTTTTAATAAAGCTTTCTTCATACTAGAACAGTAGAGTTGCAATTACCTTACCAATTTAATTGAATCAACGTTCTTTAAATGGTGGCAACATTCTTCAGCAATGTTTTCATAGAAATGCTTTCATTTCACACGAATAGTGTTATATTTCAGTAAACTTGAAAATTGAATTAAATTAATATTTTCAAACAGGTAACAACACTCTTTCAAAACGTTTTTACGATTAAGTTTTCTTTAGACTCGGTCCTTTAAATCTCCGATATAGCGAAGATTTCCTTTAACCTAATAATTTTATTTTATTTTATTTTTTAAGGAGGGGGCAACCGTCTCCAAAAATATTTTCAAAATAAGGCTTTCTTAAACATACATACTTCATTGGATATCCATATTTCAATACTTTATTTAGCTTATAATTTTAATTAATTTTTTGTTTTTAGCTTTCTTAAGACTTTTAGTTTAACACTCATTAGCTAATTTAATTTACCTTTACAAAGGTACTAATCCTCTCTCAAAACAATTTGAAAATTAAGCTTCATCAAACTTCTTTCGTGTGATACCCTTATTGCAATATTTAATTTCACTCATTGTTTTAATTGAACTTAACAATTTAAATAGGTGGCAATCCCTTTTATAACGAACTATATATGTATGTGCCAAATCTTATCCAAATCTGTTCATATGGCACAATATGTGATTTGACTTATTTATTTAATTTACTATAACTTTTTTCACATAAGGCAACTCTCGTCAAATAGTCTATATGTTAATCTTGGTTACAAGCTATATATGCGCCGAATTTCATACAAATCCGTCCATCCTTTCAGGCGTGAAAAGGTAACAACACACTCATGCACAAACTTCACATTTCTTTTTTTTTTTTTTTTTTAATTCGTTTATTGTTTGAAATTTATAAGTTTACAAGCTACTACAATAAACACACACATTTCGAATATTTGTAGGATTTCATGTAGAAGTGAGACCTGTAGAGGTTACTTATACCCTGAAAGGGTTTGCTTGTCCAAGGTCATTATTACCTAACTCTTTTAAGAAGAGAGCCAAGAAATACTCTTTTTCGACGGGAATGACCCAGTCATAGAGGAACGTTAGAAGAGTTGGTTTAAGGGGGCGTATGAATAGGTGAATCTCTAACGATAAGTCTACCACAGTATCCAACATCGTAGATATCGCGTTGTGCCTTGAACTTTAACGTTGGAATCTGAGGAAAGAAAGTCGCAAAGTTTAGGAGAGTACGCCATTTCAGTCCATAGACTGACCCGATATAGAAGTGATGAATCTGGACGCTAGACCTAAAAAAGATATGATTTGTATATTTCGAAGGTCCGTCATGCGTTGTTTTGTTTGAAACTAAGAATTATACATTATAAGGTTTTCAACCCCGATGATGGATAAGCCTTTTATTAGGTAATTATACTCCATATTGTCCGTTGTTTTGTTTGAAACTAAGAATTATACATTATAAGGTTTTCAACCCCGATGATGGATAAGCCTTTTATTAGGTAATTATACTCCATATTGTCCTTATAATAAGTGATTACATACATTTTGCATAGCCTATAAGCCAAAGATATAAGGGTTACTCTCAAAGTGAGAGAAAATTGAGAATATGACCAGAGCTGGGCGACGACAAAATGATGTTAGCGAAAATAAATCATCAGTTGCGTCAAAGAAATATGATATGAAACTCTTTACTTAGTGAGAGCGCTGTGAAATGTGGTTTTTTTATAAAATTTTCCAATACCGCCAATAGATAAAAAACGAATGTGGACAATAAACCTTACAATAATAATTAAATATTCCAAATAACGCCTTAAAATGTCAGTTTAATATAATTATTAACCTTATAATAAGGTGTGTATGTTCCACATAATGAATTATAATAATGCCTCATATAAACCTTATTTTATATGACCTAGGATGGAGTTGCTGTCAGAGAGAGAGAGAGAGAGAGAGTATACTTTATGGACTGATGTCATCAACACTGCAAATGTTGGGGTAAAACAAGAGATCTTTTATACAACGCGAAACATATGAAATAAGCCCTAAATAAGATGCAAATTTTTTTATCGGTATAGGCATTTGCTCATATGTACATACATACATGCATGTGTGTTAATGTTATTCATTGTAACTCGTGAAATCCATTTCTGCGTGCATAATTCTTCTTACTGGTTGCCGCCATGCTCTATTTAGAGATAAATGCAAATCTATTAGATACCTTTGTGGGATACGATACCACTGCTCTTACATCTCAATGTCACTTTCCAAATCAGCGGAATACGAAAGATTTTTTCATCCTACATTGCTTGTTTATATGTAAATAGACACGTATTATATACAAATTGCGGTTTTTTTTATCATCATTCATATTCTTTGGTTTTGTTTTTTAGACATTTACAAATACGATGACGTCCATAACTACTCTCCGCGAGACACTGCATCAACAAAGAAATATTTATATTGGAATAAAAGCGGAAAATTCGATATCAATCCATAAACGCATGTGTTTGTAAACTTTGTGGATACACATTTGTATGTGCATGCATATATGTACATATGTATATAAATTTATAATAATATACTTATGCACATACATATGTAAAGAATGTCTGTCCGCATATTTTATTTTTACTGATACAACGTGACCAGTTAATATTAGCCGTAAATCCGCAAAGTAATCAGATTTACTTACATATATCTGGGTAGACTGGTATCGTGAAATTCAAGTGCATGTATGTATATTTTTTAGCATGTACAAATCTTTCTATTGTTAAGCTTATAAAAAAAAATTCTTTTTGTTACTTGCTTTATTAACGGCCCGTATACTAATACTTTCATCTTTGCTTTACTTTGAATTTTCGCTGTCATTTTCACTATCCATTCACTTTGTTGTTTGAAATTTCGCGCTTGGGAAGAAAGTACAAATATATATAAACATTTATACGAAACATGTACAGCCCCGGTCAACTAATTAGCAACGATATCTACTTCACAATATACCATGAATAAATTCACCTTTCATAAAGCATCCAATTATTGGAAATGTACATTGATTTAAATGTGAACATTTTTTATTTACTTTCGTTAGTTCGGGAGATTTTCACATTTCTTTGAAAAACAGTCGGTCACATACATAATTAGCAACGGAAGATTTTATTTGCATAATTTTGGATATATTATGAATTTTTTAGAAAAATACAACTAATTTTTTATATTCTAGCGTATTTTAGACTTTGAATAGTTAAAAATAAATTCTGCGACGAAGCTATGAGAGCCATAATAGACAAATACCGCAACGACGGAAAATCGTATGGCGAAATCGCGAAAACTCTAAACATTTCAAAAAAGGATGGTTTTTAAAGTAGTACACTATTTCAGAAGAAATAGAACCGTCAAAAAAGTTCCACGAAAGCAAAAATCTCGAATAACGTCGATTAGGGAAGACGAACTCATAGTGCATGGATCTAAACAATTCCCTTAAAAACTCGCAAATGAAATTCGTGTTAGTGTTTTTGGCGAAAAGAACGCTTCTCCATCGGTAGACTGTTAAGAGGCGTTTGAGAGAAAAAGAAAGAATTTCTCGGAAGAAGCCCTTGCTATCGGAACGAAATCACCCGATGGAAAATCTTACGGTCGGCGTCCCCCATTGAACCCGTATGGCCCGAAATATACCAGCTCTACGCTTAAACACGGAGGCGTTAAAACTATGGTCTGGGGGAAAATGGAGAGCCGTATGAATCAGCATCAATATATTTTAATATTGAATGATGTAATGTTTCTTTTTTGCGTTACAAGCAACGGGCAACAAAACGCTGGATGGAACAAAATATGATAAAATTGTTAGACTGTCCTTCAAGTAGCCCTAATCTGAACCCCATTGAGAATCTCTGGGAGTACTTAAAGAAAAAAAGATCGATTGCACAAAATAGCAAATTACGCCGATCTAATGGTAAAAGTTCAGATGAAGTGGGAAACCATTCCAACCTCTGTGTGCAAAAAGTTAATCGAGTCAATGCCCGATAGGTATGAAGCAGTGGTTAGAAATAAGAGTTTGCAACAAAATATTAATTGCACTACAATAAAAAAAATTTTTTTTTTTAAATAAAAAACGAAGCGTTATTATTTATATGGGCGACAGATTAGGAAGTGTATTATGTAATTATTACAAAAACGCAACATATTTTAAATATCTTTAAAAATCAAGTTTTATCGAAGAAACATTACTCTCAGCGAAATATGTACCATGAAATAATTAATAGCCTTCATAGATGTTTGGAGTTTTTAATAAAACAATATCGGTGCTTTGTTAATTAGTTGACCGGAGCTGCATATACTACATATGTAACGGGTGTTTTTTTTAGACTGATAGAACTTTCGAAAGTGACAGCAAGGTGAATTACATTTCGTTTTGACATTTCTGTTCAGTAAGCATTGACAAATCATCATGGAAAGAATGACGCCGCAACCACGTTTACAAATTGTGGAAATTTACTTTAAAAATCAGTGTTCTGTTCGCACTTCGTGAATTTTGCACCTTCTAGTTTCGTTGGTAAGCGCTTTTATTCAGTCATATCCAAATTAACCTAATTCAAAACCGTCACACAAAAATGCTTAGTCAAATAAATACGGCAAAATGTATGGGATTCGATGGGAATGGAGTTATATTTTATTGTAGTGCTATGCTGCCTGGATTCTAAGGAACCTTTGAACAAGAAAACAAAAAAAAACATAGAATGCAAGCAAAACTTTGTAAGTCTTTTTCGACAAAATATAAGAAGTTTTTTGAAATTTGTTTTTAATATAGACTTATAAAGAAATTGTGCATCATTTCTCAAAATTTATTACCTTTACTTAGTCCAAATGCAAATCCATTTCCAGAAATAAATTTGGTCTAAACCCAAAGTCTCGTTTACCCCGCCAGGTCTTTGTTTGTCTATCTGGTAAATTAAAAAAAAATTAGCCTAGCAACTTTGCACTCCAAGTCAGCGATGTAACACTTTTAACTTGAAAACATTAATTTCACAAGGTAGATATATGTATATGGATGAATACATACATACACACATACATATGTAAATACTTTATATGCACATAGTACGCTCGTAGTACAATAAAGAAGTTTTTACTTAAAAAAAAAAGTTGGAACTATGCACATGTCTTTAAAAAATAGTAGATAGGTACAATGAACTAAGACAAAGCGACTACTTATGTATACAAGATTGCTATGATTAATACCACACAACAAAATTAGTGCATAGCAAAGACCTAGAGTGTTGTTCAACCCATGTTGGCTCCGATTGACTGACTTGCTTTTTAGCTGACTGGGTGTCTATTAGTAAGTACGGGCTATGAATATATGCACATAGATTGCTGACAAAACATCTCCAACACATTTTTTATAACGATCATCATAATCTTTTATTATGTACACCTGTGCACACAAAAATAGTAGCAAAATGTATTGTTAAGTTCTGACAATTTTGTATTTCCTTTTTAATTTTAATTAATTTATTATATTTATGAAAATGTAGTTACTCTCTGGCAAGAGTCATGCAAGTCGAAGTTTCAAATTTCTAGAAAATTTATTTTAAAAAAAAACTCGACAAATTAAAAATTTTGAGTATGCAGTTTTGTAGGTCATTAAATTTTACTATAATAAAGTTTTAAGTAATTAAAAATTCTGGTTGATTTTTGATAACTCTTGTTTATTTTGCTAAGGGTGCGAAGTTTGACTTTTTATTTAGGATGTTAAAAAGTAAAAGAAACAAATTATTATTTAGTAAGTAAAAAACAGATTTAACAAAGACAACAGTTAAAAGGCAGGTGTATTTTGGTTTGTCAATTGAATAAATAAAATTAAAGACTTAAAGCGAACTTGGCAATAAATTTTTCTTCTATTTTCGTGAACACATCTGTACATACAATGAGTCAAACAATTGAGCACAAGGTGATTTTTTTGTTCTTTCTATAACTCAAATCCCAATAAATCAAAATTTCCAACTTTGTACAAATTAAATTTATAAAATATACATATTTTTAATAAATATTGTGTGAGCCAATTGATAGAAGAGTTCTATGGTAAAAAAAACTTTTTACTATAGTGAGAAAAATTTACATTTCTGCTGTGCCAATTCGTAACGTTTCAGTGCTCCAAATTTTTGACAATTCCTTTGATGCAGACGAAGATCAGCGAGTTAAGCCAGCAATTATGTATATAGCAAATATTTGCTTCTGCTGATTTAATTTCCTCTGGAACGTTTTAACAAAAAAACGCGCGAATATCGTACAGACTTTTATGGCATGCGTTCGGTAATCAGTTACCCGCAAACCCCATTAAACAGATTCTTTATGTGACAGCTCTCAAGTCATGACCTGTCGTGTTAAATCTTCATAACAGAACCTTAAAGTCCCTAAAAATTCCGTTTTAATTTTGAACATTTTTTAAACGTAATTTAGATCTGCCTGGCTCAAGATTTTTAAGTTGTTATTTATTTTTAAAGCTTACTTTTCTGAACATAACTACCCAAAAAGTTTTTAAACTCGTTTCTTTTCTGTATTTTGACTTTATTATTTTCAAAACCCGGGGTCACTCACGTACCTCTTGAAAACCAAAGAGACTTACGATAATCAAGAAAATACAATATGCTCTTTAGACCGTGTCATAAAAAAAAGTTGAAAATGTGCTCCTCGGGTTTGAAAACTTACAGTAGAGGATTCCAAAAATGGGAAAATTTATTTTTTTAGCACCCATTAGAAACAGGATGTTTCCTATAACTTCTCTATTTGCTCTTCGATTTTTTGGAATTATATATAGTTGTAAAAGTATAAGCCAAAGGCACATTTCGACTATAGAAACCATCATGTCAAATCCAGATTATATGAAAGCTTTTCCCAAAAACAACACCCTGTATTCAAGACACTTTATTACAAAAATAAGCTCTATGAAAAATGTTACCTATAATTTTAACCAAAAATTTATTTAATTATATCATACAATTATGTATGTATTTGTAGTTTATATAATTCATAAAATTCGAACATCAAATAGAGAAATTATCGGTGAAAAATAATCTAGCTGTTACAGGCGACGATAAAAAAATGTTCCCGTACCTCAAAATCGAGTAAATGAGAGCGATTAATGGAGAGTTGGTTGGAGAATGAAAGATTTTACCCAGACTTTTTCTTCTGTTAAAATCACGAAGTGTCAAGCGATCAGCTGTTGCACAATAGTAAACAAATATGGTACGTTATCAAATTGATAACGACAAATTTTACATCAAATTTAAATCATTTTGTAGCAATTGAAGGAAATAAACTTTTAATTTATTGCCTGCCCTAGCAGAGGTCCCAGCATATTTCTCTGTATTTAATTGTTTTAATTGCCTTATCTTTCACGGCATTGTTTAAAGTTACCGCTCACAAAATGTTCCCGAGTGATTTGAATCGGTTGAGTTTCTTTACTTGCATGAGCGAAACTAAATAAAAGGGAAACGTTCGCTATATTTTGATTGCGTTCTCTGGTTGTGAACAAAGCGAATTTATATCAGGTGGTGTTATAAGTACAAACAAAAAATTTACACTAACAAAATATACGCACATTGACAGAATGATTTACAACAAACATAGCATTTTGGCTTAACGTTCACCAAGCGAATTCAATCATCTGCTTGATCAACTTCACATTGTATGAATTCGCCTTGGTTGTGAGTAAACGAAAAATATTACCTACACGTATGTATAAGAGATTCAGGAATATTTGAATATATTCACAACCCAACCCATTCACTACACTACAGAGTGTACTCTGTTAGTACATATGTATGTACAAAAGTGTATATTGTACTTTACATGGTTAAGTCTAAAATTCGTTACAAAGTATACTTCTGTCCATCCTTTTGGTTGAACAACACTGCTTTACAGGTTAATGTATCGGCAACACTGCCCATAATCTTGGTCGTGGTATTTGCCTTTGACGGATAGAAGCTGCTGGAACGGAATCCACAAACATACATATGTACACACGCTGGTATCTAGACCGCAGAAGAACCAGAAAAAGCAGAACGAAAATACAGATGTACTCACTATAGACATATAATATACACGTCCTATGTACATATATGTATATGTACATGTATGTATGTACGTACAGTATTGTGTAAAAGTTTATCACCAATAGAGTTGGCATTAAGAAACCCAATAGGTGTATGCCTTATCATAGGTTAAACGATTGATTTTTTTCCTTATTGGGTTGCACCAAGAATTTGGCCTCGATATTGCAGGAACTTTTATTCGGCAGTAAGTCCGCACCGGCTCATGTGATTTACAGAGTATTATGAATAATGGACTTTTTGTCAAATTGAAAATAGTCGTAGAAGTAAAAAAAAAAATGGTGTTTATAAATGAAACAAAATACCGACGAATGGCGTATGGCGAATTTTCCTTCGCGAATGTTCGCTGTCAAAAAAAGAACCTGCATAAATAGCTGGCGACAGCGGCAAACCCCAATCCGTCATGACTATATATTTAATATTCGCAGGGTTGCAAATCGAAATTGAAAAAATGCTATATTAAATAGTTTTTGGTTAAATTAATTTATTTATTTGTAGAATTTTACGTTGTAAAAATCTATTATCAGCTAATTTCGTTGTCGCCGTAGTTGTACTGAGCAAGGTTTTTGAGGGAACGTGGCTGACATCGTCGCTTCCAATCAATTTGCAGATTTTGAAGGCACGCCCGTTTAATTACATCGAATCATTCGCGAATGTCGCTTTTAAAGCAATCATATTAGTTTCTATAATCGTAATAAGGTGGAACATAAAAAGATACATATATAGAAAATCAGATAGTTTATGCAAATCAGGTATATACTGACTTTAGCTAATTTTTCGGTACCATTGACTGGTGATGTTTCACAATATTGCGAAAATGCTCAAACTCTTAAATTTTTTAAGTTAAAATTTTTAAAATTTGTGTCAGACAGATTATGATTGTTTAATTTTGAATATGTAAACTTTCGCGAAATGCTAAAAAAAATAGTTGACATTAAATTTTAATTCCCTACGAGCTCTGCTAAGAATATTTCCGAGTACCAGGGACTTGGAATTAGAGCTTCAGTTATTCTTCAGGTACACATCGCATACCGCAACCCCGTCATATGGCGCCAATGTCTTTCTTTTAAAATATTTTCCTATTTTCTAAGCTTCTTCCTAATAGTATGTTGCCTTGTGGATAGGAAGGGCTCGGGTCCAATGGGTATTTGGGCGCCGCTTCTCTAGCTAATCTATCGGCTTTCACGTTTTGCTCGAAATAAACAGCAGTTCGCAAGTCCGTTTTGGTTCACAGGCTGCGTATGTATTTGCTTGGCAAGGCGGTGGTTGCGAAGAGATCTAGTTATCTCCGAAATAACAGAAACAATTTCTACTGCTCGGACTTTTCCAATACTTTCCTAATTAAAATCTGCCTTCAGTTTAAAAATTATTGATGATATAAATAATATACATATGAATGTATGTACTTTAAAATAATTTTTAGAACTTCTTGTATTAGAAAAAATATAACCTTATATTTTGTATTCCATAAAATCTCCAAACTAGTTAGTTTTTGCAAGCACAGTATTTATACATACATATATGTACATACATATGTGTTTGTATGTAGATATGTACATATGTATCTACAATGAATCGACAATTGTCTTTGCGGTCACATGTTCTGACTTCAAACGAGTGGGATACCTGATGATCGTGTGCATGTACATAAATATGTACATACATCCATACATACATACATACATATGTAACAAAGGAGTGGGATAACTAGGTTTGCAGAGTATGTACATACATGTATATGTGCAAATTTACATTGAAGCACACATATTTTCAAGACTCAAAAGTCATCAGAATATTTAACAAATTTAGAATTGTGCTTCTCTTTAATATCCGACCATTTTTTACGTTTATACGCTCCCTAAAACGACAAATATACTCCGCAAAAAAAGAAGAAAAAAATTAACTCACTTTCCGTAGTGGTATCGAGAATCAAAAATGCTTGCACCGCGCAAACCAGACAGGTAATTAAATAATGCGTGCAGGTTTTAAATTGTATTCGTTTACTATTTCTCGAACTGCCATCAATCCCTGCAGTCTTCCAACTAATCTATCGCCATTTACTTAAGGGAAATCACCCGAAAAAGGCTTGGAAAATCTTCCGTATACGATGATAATTAACGTACAGCGTAAATTTGATTCTCCCGCTGCCAATATAAATAAAGTTAACTAGTTTAAGAAGAATTATTGATAAAAATTTAGCGAAATAATATCGTGGAAACCAAATTCACTCTTTCGTTTTTAATTTAGAACCATCGCTCTACAATACTTTTTACAAAAAAAAAGTGCACTTTTCTCACTCAGGGCATTGACACCCTCAATATCGGATAAAACCCAAATTGCTGGAAAAGATCAACAGCAACTACAGTAGATGTCGATTTAAATAAGTCCGTTAAAAACACTTCATTTTTTAGGCTTTGGAACTTGTAATATGTATAGCCTAACGGCTGTCCACATTTCCTGCTCCATAGCTGTTTGGTATTCATCGGCCGTAACGGCAGCAATTGCTACAACAGCGACTGGAGCTCCTCCAACACGGTCATTATCATGTTTTCTTAATTCTGCTGTTTGTATTTCCTTGTCATGTTTTTGTTACTATTGTTATTGTTGTAATATTTTTTTTTTGTTTTATTGTTATCCGCGGCGTCGCCCTTTTTCCTTTGTTTTTATTTTGCCCCGTCTGCAGCTGCGTCGTCTGGCCTGTTTGAAATGCTCTCGCATCTCTCTATTCTCACTCTTTCGTATACATTTTACCATTCGTTCTGGGACCCGTACCGTATCCCAACACATTTTTTTTTGCCTTTATAACCTCTGGAGTGTATCACTTCAACACTTTAGCTTTAAAATTGATATTCACCTTTAATATTTAAATTCACTCTATATTTCAAGACATATTTTTGCAATTTAGCATAATTTTTTTAAACACAAAAACCTTCTTTCCAATAAATTAACCTCACAAAGTGAACAAACGCAAACCGCACTAATAAACTGAACAAGAAATGTCAAACTTCTCCATGTACACTGTCGCAGTCGCCGACGTCAAAAGATAAATTGTTTTTGTATTTCATTTGTACACACATCCATATACAAACCAATTGCACGAACGAAGCAAACCATTTCCCCTTGTTTCCAAATACTCGATATGGCTGAATACAGAAAGAGAACCGCAGAAATGAATGGCACTCTCGAAACGTATGTAATTATACAGTGTTGTATTTAAATGTTAAAAGACTAATCCTATTATAAGCAAATCGAAAATGGAATACCGAATACCGTCACATTTAAAACAAAAATTAAATAAAAAGTCAATTAAAACTGTAAAAGGAAAAACAAATCAACCAAAAGTCTAACCGAAGCAGATAAACGATCAACTTTATATACCAGTTATTTGCAGTGATTTATTTTTAATATTACAAAATAAATCATATTTTACCATACTTTTCGGTCGCTGCTTAAACCTTTATCTTCGCTAACAGCTGATTGAAGCCTAATATACATATTTTGAAAATGAAATATGATACTTGGCTCCAAACATTCGGTTTCAAAAATTAACGTTTTAAAACTACCGGACAAACTCGCTACTCAATTCGTGATGTGTTTGCATTTGAATTAGTGAATATTAAAAATCAAATTAGTAAAAAACAAAACAGAATAGCATCTATATAATGTGATTTCCAGTATAGTCATTATTGGGCATGCATTAGTATAATGTCCAGTAAACTTTTGGCTATATTGAAAAAGGGAATATTTACAGCACCTGGCAATAGATCAAAAATGAATGAATTGCGAAAAAATAACATTATTTATTTTTCGGTATAAATCGCAATATTTGTGGGTTTTTCTTTCGCAATGCGTCATATTAACTTCAAATTCATTTGTGAAGCACACAACACTATTTTTAGTCTTCTTTCTGGTCAGTGACTTCTGTACTCATAAACATTACCTAGAAAATTTTCCCTTCTCACTCTAGCACCCGCCATTATCTAACACTATACATCATAACAAACATCCGCATGAAAGGAGAAACCGCCAAATAAAGCGTGAGAAATGCTAAACAAATTTCACTGCCCCTACATTTTTATATTCACTTCCAGCTGCGGAAAAATTTAGCAGTGCAAAAATTCCAGGTAAGAACACAAATGACCATACGATTGAAATGTCATTGAAACTTTCAGGTCAAATCATTTTCGGTCGATGACTAATGGAGGAGGAGAAACTTATCTGCGGTCTACAGTTGGGTAAAAATACATACGTACACACACATATGTATATGTACATACTTACACATGTATTTTGTTAGCCATGGTTAACAAACTGCAATACCTATCGGTATTTCATCAATGCCGGCCACCAGGCACTGAAGCAATAGAAATAACACGTACACAAATTCATGTTTACCACATAATAATAAAAAGAGAAAATGATACGCACCAAATACTCGCATTTTGCATCCTGTTAAAACCTCGCCCCCAACGCGTAAAACGGAAGGATGAATACGCCGCCAAAACCGCTCCCTACTTTATCTGTTTCTTTCTCCTCCAAAACCAAATACCCTTCGTCAAATTCATTTACACACCCCTCCCATAAAACAATATCCATATACATATTTCCTATAACGGAAATCTGAACAAAACTACATACTGAATCAAATGCGATTTTATTAGCACCCTTCGTTTGTCATAAACATTGCTCCAATTGAAACCGCGTCGCAATAAACCAAAATCACCCGCTGCGCACGTTTTTTCCCCCCTTTTTATACAAAAATAAATATGTACTTTATTCATCGCCATCCATACAAGCTGTTCATTCTCTTGCGAGTAGTTTTCATGCCAATCTTCTTTGCTCCGTTTACCCGATACATACACAACTAGCCGATATCCCCTCATTCCACACACAATTATACAATCAATGGCATATGGCAGCACCAAATATTCACAAACATTTTCACATACACAACGTGACTCGTATCCGCTCACTTAACAAATGAATAAAATGAACCTCGGCCAATTAAGCCAGCAGTAGCAGTAGCAGCAGCAGCAGTCGACCTGGGAAATTTTTTTATACTTTGGTTTTTTTCCATTCTCATTTTCACTTTGCACTTTGCAGTTGAACTTTTACACCCTAATACCGCATAAAATTCAAAGTTAACCAACCTTGGATATAGTAATTTACGAGAAAAAAGCTTTAAAATCACCTTCTTGTAATTCGAACAATTAGAATATATTTTATTGCGATTTTTCAACGAACAATTTTTGCTATACGAACAGCAGTTGAGAGATGACAACACGCAACTAAAATGGCGGACGTTTCTCCATTCGGTGTTCATCCGTTTTCATTTGTATTTGCTTTTGACGTAGTTGCTGTATGATGGTGTGTGTGGCGGCAGATTGAATGCTCTGCAAATAAATTATTGAGAGAGTGGCGATTTAACCCAGTAGTTGGTTTTTCGCAATGCATTGTCTTTAAAACAAATGAAATAATGCATTACATATAATTTAATATAAAGATAACTTTATTATGGTTAACTTCTAGATTTGTCTGTTAAATATAAGATAAAAGACATATGAAAATTAACTGCAGCTCAACGTGAGCGCAAATATGAGAGTTGGTATTGTGTTATGTGGGAAACTTTGTGTAATTGCATGTATCCAACTTACCTGTCAAAGCGACCTCTGTCGTTTTGACATGATCTTCCCATTCGCAGACGAATAATAGCAGCAAAACTTTCGATCGTTCTGTCGTCTGCCCATTTCTTCTACGTTTCTCTTTTTAAAACTTTTTCATTGCTCTCTCATTGTCTAGCTTTTATCACATCAATTAGAAGATTATTATATCCACTAATACAGTAACAATATTTAAAGTAAACAAAATATTTTCCATGCAATTAAACGAATTTAGTGTAATTTATCATTATTATTTTTGAGGTGAAGATCGAGGCAGCCAAAACAAAACTGAGTCCATGCAATTTTCCTATAAAATTAATAACGTGAGCACAATACGTTAAATCCACTTAGCCAAAATATCATCATCGAATTGTTGTCTATAGAACGGTTTCGTATATGGAATAAAAGACGATACGTTGCTATATGGTGTCGCTGCTGCAGCTCCAGACTTTGTCAAAGTTCCGAACCTATGTAGCTTTGTAGCTAACAGGGATGTATGCGGTTTGTATAAAAATATATTAACTGAATCCGCTTAGAATATATTCCACCATAAATATGGCTTCGATTTAATTTGAATTTTTTTTAAATTCAATATATTCTGCAATATTAAATTATATGTGTGTGTTTTCAATAAAAACTTCAACATCTACTGCATAAATTGCCTTGCATACTACTTATCGTTAGATACACTTTGCGCATACTCCACTTTTGCCGCTCCGATACAATGTAAAATAAGCAGCAGAGGAAATTTAGTAGTCTTGGGGTGTTCTTTTTCAAGGCAGGTTTTATTATTGGGAAAATGGCGATGGGAACAAAGTCGCTAAGAATTGCAGCGGAGAATAATTATTGTGTTATTGATAAAGTGAAAGAGTAAATCTCGTATAATTTACAAAGTGTATAGTGTATAAACAATTTTTAATTGTGAATTGGACATAAAATAAAAATGGAAGGTCTCGTTAGAAAAGGTAAAAAAAATTAAATTTGCTAGACCAACGATCAAAGCCACTCCTGCACTTTATCAAACGGCAGAAAACGACTACCAATTTCAGTTTTTTGTGTTTCTCTTTACTGCGTTTGTCGATTGGGGCTGACGGGCGATGTCGCTTTGTCGCTATTGCTGTTATGCACATATTTATTTTTGGCGCAAGGGTTTCCGTGCTGGTGAATTAAAAAAGTAGCTGTGCTTTTTAAAATTGTAAATTAGAAGATTCCTAAGAGTAATACAATGCAAGATCGAGCCATCCCGCGACGAATTGATATAACTTCCAATTTTTAGTGAGAAACGTGTTTTAATTTTGAAAAGTGTTAAAATATAGTGTATGGACAGATATTAAATAAATAAATTTTCAAAATACTAAAAAAATGTGACTGCTGGTCATTTGTTGAAAAAACTTTTGAGAACTGTCAAAATCGACACATTCAAAGTAGCTGTACCACTGACGGCGACACCTTTATTTAGTTCACCCAAGGCACATTAAACAGGTAGCTGCAACAAGGTTGATTTTTTAATTTTCATTCGAAAGCCACATACAATACACGCCAGGGTTGTATTTTCTGAAATTCTGCTACCCAAGTGCGGTGCTACTTGGACAGCTGATTTGATTGTTGTTGCTTAAAAGGTCAAATTTAAATTTTTATTCATATCCTGATTGTCTCATTGGTTTGAGAAATAAATTTTTGAAATAATGTGACGGTCCACTCCGTAAAATCAAAAACAAAGTGCATATATGTACGTTTTTTACTATTGCTATCACCTTATCACCTGTTATATGTGCCTTGATTCCACCGTGAAAGACACTGATTAATATTTTTTTTTAATTAAAAATTTGCGAAAAACAAATATGTAGCATATTTTTTTTGGTTTTTTTTGAAATTTTTGAAATTTAATTTAGTCAGCTCAAAATGTTTTTTTTAATAATATCCCTACAAATTTATATTTAACAAAGTACGTAGGGTGTTTGCTAGTTCAAAATAAACGACTAGTGCTTACTTGTAACAGGTTATCGAATTTTGATCCTACTTTGCTAACCTATAATTATCAATATTTTATTTAATTCGTGAGGTCTTATTAATATAAACAAACTAATTACAATTATCTTTCAGTTTAATCGCCGTAAACTTATTTTTACTTAATATCACTCTTTCTATATGCTTTAGTTCAAGAGAACCAAATTAAATCAGAAAATGTTGGGCTGAATGCTACCGGTGGTGGAAACACTAATACTGCTTCGCCTAACAAGCAAAGTTCGGAACAGCAACAACAACAACCACAAAAGACAAAACGTAAACATCGTCGAGGCAAACCTAAGGCCAAAAATGCAAATAAACCGTACAAAAAGTCGACTTGGAATTTTCAGGTACCACGACCAAATTTTAATGGTGGCGGTGGTATGAACAATAGAAATGGAGCGCGCCCCAAAATACTACGATCACGTTCATTGGTGCCATATAACACGAATAAGTTTCTCATGGAAGAACATTTAGCTGATGTGCCCAGTGCGCTGCTTACGCCCTCTGGTCGTACGCGCGATTCCAGCTTTTCTGTCGATTCCGAAGATAATTACTTCTTCTCATTGCCTGAAGATGAGGAGGAATTTTTAACAAAAGAATTCGCTAATGTATACGAGAAGGCGCGGGTTGAACGTTTGGAAAATTTGACTAAACAACAACTTATTGAGGAATGTTTACAAATTGAAGATCGATACTCATCAGACCAAGGACGGCAACAGCAATTAAATGTGCAGCGTATTAGTTCGGAGTTTATGTCGAAGATACGCATTTTGGAGGAAAAAGTGCGCGAACTTTCACGCGAAAATTATAGTAAGTTATTATAATATTTGATTTTAGCGCGTGTTTAATATTCGCATACATACCTATCTATTTATTTATTTTAGATTTACGTTGCCAATTAATGCGCTCTGCAGCAATGGCTGTGGCAGCTGCAGCAGCAGCCTCACCTCCCTCCGCTGCTCCTCCTACTGGTGCTGCATGTGAACCCATGCCGATGGATTCTTCTAGTATGGATAGCGAAAGTGATAGTTCCAGTTCATCCTCCTCTTCATCATCCTCTAATCGAAGTGCAGCAGGCCAACGAAACAATAATGCACGTCAGCGACGCCAGCGTCGAAGCTGCTCTTCACCTAGGTCACTAAGCGATTATCAAGCTTTTAATGAGAACGAACAAATGGAAAGTGACGAAGAGAATGAATTGGTGGCAGCTGCCGAAATTAATAGATATGTTGATGAAAGTGCCGAAAATAAAGGAACAGTACCAGAATTTAATTATGAGTCGAACTCTTATGAACAGCGCAATTCGAGTGCAAATGACCGGAGCCTTGTTGATGATCCGGAAATGGAGAATGAGCTACCCTTATTTTCTCCTATTTTTGGTGGACCCGATACCTCACCATCAACGGAGAACGCATTAAGCATGGGCTTGGAAGTAATCTCAGATAAGAAAGATTTGCCAGAAGCAGATAGCAGCGAACCGAAACGTAATTGAACGTACTGACGATCTTTGCAATTTTTATAAATATTTATTTTTTTAATTATTGCCGTACAATGTGTTTAACATACATACATACATACATATATGAGTGCTCTTTCAATTTGCTACAAATTTAAAGCAGTATGTAGTGAATGTCCTATTAGAGGATCTGCTGGCATAAAACTAAAGTGAACAGTAAAGTGTGCAATTTTATGTTTTCTTATAAATCTCAACTTCAATATTTAAACGGACCATAAATAATGTTTTAAATAAATTTGTATTAAAGTTAAATACATTGCATAACTTTTAGGCTATAGAATTATTTTACCTGTGTTTGTTGTCAAATCGCGCATAATTTGCATTATGCATGGCAACTCTCTACACCCACTACTTTTTTCCTTGCAGATTTTCTGACAATATAAATTTATGTATTATATATACTTTTATAGTTATGTATATAAAATTGGTTATATGGAGAATGTTTTAACGCAATTCGGCTCTCAAAGTACGGAACCGATTTTAATAATTATGTTTTGAAAATGAAAAATTTGAGAAAAACAATAGAGCAATTAATTTAATGATAGTCATTTTTGGAAGAAAATGTACATTCGGGTGCATCACTCCCCATCCAAAAACAAATCGGTATAATTTTTCCATTGGAACTATAAAATTTCTAATATTTCAAGACAACAACAAAAATATTTCACAGCAATATTAATATTTAGGTGAATTTTTCCGATTTGTAATTATCCAAGTTTTTTTTATAAATAAAAATAGATATTTAAAATGTATTTTCCACAAAATCAAATCAGCTCATAAAACAGTTTAAGCTTAAAAGTTCTGCATACAAATATTTAAAAATTTGTTCAACGGAATTATAATATTGAAATTTTGTGTGCCGTCTTTGTTTGCCCTTTTGTGGAAGGCACGTTTTAAAAGAATTAGAGAAAATTTGACCGATTTAGAGTAATAATATATTATTGGAAAGGTATTTTCTCGCCTTCTTTGCAAATCTCATTATAATGATTCCATTGAACAAATTTTTTAATTTTTTTTGCAGACCTTTTCATCTTCTTACTGTGAAATAATGATTTTTGTTTTTATATATAAGAAAATTAATTTTATTGGAAAAATTTTCAAATCGATCTAGCTCAAGTAAATCTTAAAATGTTTCGAAATATTTTGGCGTAAGGGGAAACCCCATAACTTTCTTTGTTGGTATGTATGATATGTATATTTTTTTAAGTTGAACTAAATTTTGATATATAAATTCTTTTAGTAGACAAATATATAAAATTTAATGCATTGTTCTTTTTGAGGTGTAACAAAGAACTGCGGGCATTTGCCTAGTATATATTACTTTCAATTATCCAAATTGGGAACAATTATTTATGGTCCGGTCCGTAACACCGAGTCATCAGTTGGTACTTTTTTTTTTATTTAATATCCTATGTATTGTACATACATATACATATGTATATGAATGTATGTACATAAAAATTATTATACCTAAAATCTTCTGAAATCACTCCTCTCTGCATTTAGTTTTAGAAAATGCATTTATCAGTTGAATTACGAATTTTTAATGTTTTGCCCACATTTACACTATAAACATACACATTTACTGATTTTTAGTACAAGGAGTAATGTATGATGGCAATTTTGTTAACACTTTGTGGGCATTAAGAACAGAAAAAGTCCACTCATCACTTCCCTTGTATGCACATCAAAAATCACTTGTTGAGGCGTACAAATTTTTATAAGCTAATCTTTTTAACTAAGTAATTATGTATAATGTTTTTTTTTCTGAACCCAATGTCACATTGCTCGAACATTTTTGGTAGTCATAAAGTTTTAAAAAATTATGAAGTGAAAAATACCAAACTTGTGATATTTTCATGTGTAACTTTTAATAAAAAATTTATAAAAATCAAACCTTTTTGGCATATAAAAATTGAAAAAAAACCAGAAAAGATACAAAAATTCAAAACAAATAGAATTATTTTGGTATTCAAAGATAACTTATTTTCTTGTTAAGATTTTTTATAATATGTAATAAATCATTTTATTCATTTAACCACATTAAATAATAAGATATGACCCTCTTTCAATTGTGTACAAACTCTTGTGCATATGATATTCAGAATTGTAAATATGATGATTGGTTAAGAGGACGTACTTATATACAAATTCTAATAAAAACGTACTTTAAACATTGTCATTTTCTTCTCAATCCTGACTATCTTTTGTACATTTTATATAAAGATTGTTTTATTTCTACGGACTAATTTAGAAATAAATGTACATATACATATGCATATTGACGTATGTGTATAAAAAATAAATGCATAAATTTATAGAACCCACATACAAATACTTGATTTTATATTTAAGAAATTAATCAATGATTATACTTATACACAAGAGTGATAGAATACAAGATTGCGCCTTTTGCAAACCACTAATCCTTTCTTTGTCGATTTGACTGCATGTTATTGTCGCACACTTGGTCTCTATCTTCAAACTCATCTAAGGGGAAGTCCAGAAAACGAACAGTTTGGACGAAGTCGGACCATAAAAAAGGGGTGTTAGATGAGTAGGTTTGCAGGGGCAAGAACAGGTGATTGCAGGTCACGTATTTTTTCTCCAAAAAAAGAAATGTAAACCGTGCTGTAATTTCTTCTCTTTTTCTTTAAAATTTCTCTTTTATTCTCTCACATTTATGAAATCTCGCTGAGTTGGTCTCAGCTTAATTGGTGTAATTTTGTATTCAATCGTTCTTGAGTTACGCATATAGTTTGTAGAAAGTTATTTTTGAAAAATGAATAAAAATAAATTATTTGAAATAACTATGAATGATGTTATTTGTAACGGAAGAAACTCTGGAAATGATTTTCACATCTGTGTGAATACCTTTGTGGTGTACTGTTATAATTACAGCAAAGAACGTAATATTTCTTCAAAACCATTGTTGCCCATCTTGTGATGCTTTGGCTATTTAAGAACGGAAAATAGTTGTGCAAACACATTTTAGTTCGACATACATACATAGGTCCCGTTTTAATGTAACCGAGCTGCAAAAGAACGCTCCAACGTTAGCCCTAAAATTTGATTGCACAACCATTTTCTGTTCTTAAATACCACCAAACAAATCGCATCCTTCATCATGATTCAACTAAAGGCCAGTTTAATTGTACCCGAGTTGCGAAAAACAAATAACATGTAATGTAACAACACTAACTCGGGAAAATATGCGACTTGAGCCAACTCGGTAAAATTAAGTCCGACCTGGCGAATAAAAAAAAAAATCCGCTATTGTGAATGAGCCGTAAGAAAATACATGGGAAATTTCAGTTTATCACCTAATCTGTTTTTGATCAATATTGAACATTATTTTGGCAAAAACAACGAAAATGTAAGTGTTGACAAGAAGAAAAGTCATGCTACTATTCCCTGCAAAAACTCTAATCTATAATCATCGGTTATATTAGCGGGAAAATTAACTCAAACTAGTGGTCAGTTTGTCTGTTAGTTTTGTAGGGGCATCGGGTAACAAATGACCTCTTCTCTTCGCCTTTTATTTTCTTGTCATACACGTACTCTTTGTCCGTCGTGTTTTAAAGCTAACATAAAATCAAATTTTCTTTGATGTATTCGTACGTGCGGAAGCATAAACATTATGAACAGTATTGCAGGAATATGTAGGCACAAACCCGCAAAAAGTGCATGCCCATGTATAGCATATTTGTCGATACATTTTATGAGCAGGAATCGAGTACAAAGTGTTATCGGCACATCACTAGCAACACACTTTATTAAACATTGGCGAAAGCTCATTTATCTTTGGCAGAACGTTTCAAGAAGTAATAACAGCAAGTCGTGCGCTCGTCTTTAGCAATCTAAATCGAAACCTGGAAGAAAACAAAAACAGTGAAACTTTCACAAATATTTTTTAAAGTATATCTGTTGAACGGAAAAACAGCACATATCTACATTATGGATAAAGTGTCGCGCAAAAATTTACCAGCAGAAGATTTATCGAATGTTGAGTTCGAGACCAGCGAAGATGTAGAGGTAGTTCCAACTTTCAATGCTATGAACCTCAAGGAGGAGTTGCTGCGTGGTATTTATGCTTATGGTAAGTAGAATCAATAAGTGAAATATTAAAATATAAAGAAACAAATATTATTGATATAGGTTTCGAAAAACCATCCGCCATACAACAGCGTAGCATTAAGCCCATTGTAAAAGGTCGCGACGTAATCGCACAGGCACAATCCGGCACGGGAAAAACAGCAACGTTTTCAATCTCGATTTTGCAAAGTTTGGACACCACGTTGCGTGAAACACAAGTGTTGTGTTTATCGCCAACCCGTGAATTGGCGGTACAAATCCAGAAAGTTATACTGGCACTGGGTGATTTCATGAATGTACAATGCCATGTATGCATTGGTGGCACCAACTTGGGTGAGGATATAAGAAAATTGGATTATGGTCAGCATATTGTTAGTGGTACACCAGGTCGTGTATTCGATATGATTAAAAGACGTGTGTTGAGAACCAGAGCCATAAAAATGCTTGTACTCGATGAAGCCGATGAAATGTTAAACAAAGGCTTTAAGGAACAAATTTACGATGTATATCGTTACTTACCTCCGGCAACACAAGTTGTGCTAATATCTGCCACATTGCCACACGAAATATTAGAAATGACTTCCAAATTTATGACAGATCCTATACGTATACTTGTAAAACGGTAAGTTGAATCGAATTTGTTACATACATATCTACAAAATTACCAACATAAAGTTTTCTCCTCCATTTTTAGTGATGAATTGACATTGGAAGGTATCAAACAATTTTTCGTCGCTGTTGAGCGAGAGGAATGGAAATTTGATACACTATGTGATCTATATGACACATTAACAATTACACAGGCTGTCATTTTCTGCAATACCAAGCGTAAGGTGGACTGGCTGACGGAGAAAATGCGTGAAGCCAATTTTACTGTGAGCTCTATGCATGGTGATATGCCACAGAAAGAACGCGATGAGATAATGAAGGAATTCCGTGCTGGACAGTCGCGTGTGCTGATCACAACAGATGTCTGGGCGCGTGGTATTGATGTGCAACAAGTTTCATTAGTTATCAACTATGATCTGCCAAATAATCGTGAATTGTATATACATCGTATTGGCCGCTCAGGTCGTTTTGGCCGCAAAGGTGTTGCAATTAATTTTGTAAAATCTGACGACATTCGTATTCTGCGTGATATTGAGCAATATTATTCAACACAAATTGATGAAATGCCCATGAATGTGGCTGATTTAATTTAAAAAATTAATTAGACAGGTTTAATTTAATTAAAATAAAACAACAAATAGTTTTAACTTTAAAATGGATTTATAATATATACATATGTAGCACGATTTGTACTAAAACTTAATAATTTACACTTTGGCCACAGGATTAGTTGAAATCGTTTAGCTCGTATAAACAACTGAAATTTACATACCATCAATATGGTATGAATTAACGTAACGTGTATGTATGTAATACACGAGCAATTAAATAAATCTAAACATAATATAAAACCAATAAAACGTTTCCCATCAGATTCGGCACTTTTAATTATTCTGCAGCGTATTCATATGCTGGATATATTCACTATTACAAGTTTTTAGTTTCTATTTTTTTTTATCTGTACTCATATAAAAGTGATTATTGGGGAATATTTGTAACGATTTGGCTTTCGAAGTACAGTACCGATTTTAATAATTATTGTTTTTTAAATGATACATTGCGAAAAACACTGGAGAGACATTGAAAAAATTTTAAGACATTAACCAAAATATTTCCCAATAATATTAGGAGTTAGGTGAGCTGTGAGTTTTTAACTATTAATTTTTTGTCAAATATTGAAAAAAAAAATCACAAATCATAAAAGAGTCTCAGCTTAGAAATTCTGCGGATTTTTTGTTTAATTTGTTCAACGGAGTAAAAATAATGAACTTTTGATTGTTGTTGTAACAGCATAAGGCATTCCCCATAAACTTATGGTGCGTGCGATGATAACAAACTTGTTTTGCCCAAATTTTTGTGTGACTATGATAAGGCTCATGTCACTGGAAGCCAGCATTGAAGCATTTATTCGTGAGATACCGGCCGAAATGATGGACAGTTGCCAAAATTGGACTAAGCGGATGGAGCATTTGAGGTGCAGCCGCGGCCAACCTTTTCAAACATTAAAATATATCGATTCAAATAAAAGTTTCAAACATTCTTCTGAATTTTATGTGTTTTTTTATTTAAAATTTCAGATAGCTCATAAAAATCACTCATACATTATATTTCCAATTGCTTAGTCTATCCATGCTTTTATCTTTCCCTGTAATAAGAGTCTCATGGCGTCATATTTTTGACCGCTTATAATAGTCTTAAATAGGCCGTCTTTCCTTTATCTCATGGACGACGCATTCTGGATTTCTTAGCTTTAATTTCTTTTCACCGCAATCCAACATTACTTTTAAAGTTTAAGATTTATGACACCTCGTGAATTCACAAATTCTTTATTATCTGGTTATAATTTCCAACTTTGAAGTAATAATTAAAAAAAAAAATCCAATATAGTTTTTACGCGTGCAACTTTTTGCTGCTGTTTTAAAGAGTCATAAAAATTTCCGTTTTTCAATACATTGTATTTATTTGTTTTCTATATATTATTTTCCTAATTAAAAATACGTAATCCTTTGGTTCACAAAATAGCCAATTGCTCTTCGCACTCATCATTCATTAGTCCTCATAAATGTCATTGCCATAATCTCCATGAAAATAACTACGTCAATACCTCACGTTTTTTTGGTATTTGCACTAGGCCACTTGTCGCCTGTATTTGAGTAAACGCATTGCTCGTACCAGGCACTGCTATGTTATCTCTGGTTTCTTCAGTTTTTAAAAGAGTGCCCAAAATAATGCCAAGGAATAAAATTAGCCCAACCTGATGGTTCGAAAAAAATTTCTTCGCACAATCTGTTGGATTATTTATATTTAGCGAGTATATCTGTAAAAAAAATAAAATAAATTGCATGTGAATCCCATAATTATGGTATTAAAACTACGCCAATTACTTGTTGTACTAAGTGAGCGCCCACTACACCAACTGCTGCATAGTAAGCTATTGTTTGATTGGTTGCCAATCCGGCTAGTGTTAGCCCTGATAACATAGCCGTGGTAAAACCAGATAGCCAGATTTTAGTATTATCTCCAAATCGTAAAGCCGTCGATTTAATGCCAATTTGTAAATCGTCCAATTTATCTTGATGTGCATATATTGTGTCATATACAATGGTCCAACAAATACCCGACAGATACAAAGGTAAACAGGCTTCCCAATTAACAACACCCTGTGTGGCACACCACCCCAAAAGCGCACCCCAATTAAAAGCCATGCCCAGCACTAGTTGAGGCCAGTAAGTTATGCGCTTCATTAATGGATAGGTAATGACTAAACCCAAGGAACTTGCTCCCAATAGTATTGATTGCCAATTTAGTTGAAGTAATACTAATAGACCCAAACTTAGTTGAGCCGAGAGAAAAACAATAGCATCAAATTGCGTAACTTCACCAGCAGCGAGTGGACGCGTGCGCGTACGCTCAACTTTTGCATCGATATCTTTATCCCAGAGGTCATTAATGGTACAACCGGCTCCACGCATTATCAGTGCGCCTGTGGCGAACAGCCCCAACATTTTCCAATCAGGCCAGCAGCCGGCATTTGCACTGAGCGCAATACTCCACGCACAAGGCCAAAATAGCAAGTAAGTGCCTGTTATGCAAGTAATTAAGTCGATAAAAATCAATTGCATTTCCAAAGAAATACATTAAAAATTTAGCTTACCTATAGGCCGATCCAAGCGCATTAAACGGTAGTATGGTGTAACCGCTGTTATTATGCTTTCCTTTATCAGAGGAGAATTACTTAGATTACTTGTACTTTTATCATTTCCAGTGTCCTCTTGTAAATCGAAATTCTGCGACAGCGGTTTTCTTTCATTACTTGCATATCTTTTTGTTGGCGGGCAAAGGAACGTGCGGGGTGTATCTTTTTCTAAGTTTAAGTGATTGCGTTGGCAATAACCATTAAGGAGCGATGGTAATTTAGTTAAATGCCTCAAATTAGCCAAACCCATGTGCGTCGCTCGTCCAAATAAGAACAATTTTGGTGCAGCGTAAGTTACTGTTGACAAATTGAGACTTCTTTGAAGGCATTCCATACTGCGTATTAATGACATTTTTGTTTGTTAAGGCGGGTAGTAAAACTGTAAAAAAGATGTATTTCCGGTTTGTTTCAAAGTCAAGGTTCACATGCGATTAACATACAAACATACTTACCTTTTTGACAATGGCAAGATTTAAGGTGTAAAATTGCAAGATCAACAAGCAATAACTATTTGCGCTTTTTTATGATGCTTTGCTTTTTTACTTCGTCCCTTTTTATATAGTAATTATGCTAGATATATTAGCTCGCGAATGCTTTTTCCTGGTGCAGTGGCTTTGATGATTGTTTCGTAACCTTGAACTGGATACTATTTGTCTTTATTACTTACTAATAAATAATTCCGCAAAGAAGTTCCTTCCGTCAGGTAAACAAAGTGCATCCCTTTATTGGCGATTTGATTTTCCAGTGAATTTTAGCAAAAATAAGCTAGTTTTATCTCATAAAAACAACATATTTCAACTCAGAACAGCTGCAGAACATCCGACTGCTGCAACAGCATGTTTTTGACAGTTCGCCATATTCCATTTCGTAAAGGCCGGTCCACAAATATTTTCCGCTTTGACAGCTACTATTTTAAATGTCATCGTCAAAGCGAAAACTTTATAGTGAAAAAAGAATTTAAAGTGTGTTTTTTAAATGTGCAATAAACAAGTCCTTACGTATTTAAATAAGTTTGTTGAGTGAAAATGCAATAAATTTATGCCCGTTTATATTAAATTTAATATATAACCATCAGCTGATGGTCAACGCACGCAAAAAGATAAGAGCTGGATCAAGTTATAAAGAATATTGCAACTTTTCGTGTGCGTTATCTTTGGTGTTGGCGCTGTCTTTGATATGTGGGCATGTCCATATAGTTGTGGGTATTCATAATCAGCCGTTAATCAGCGCCAACGCGAAAGTCCTATGCGAACGGGCCTTAAGAGTTGCATGAGGGTTACCAAGTTATTCTTGAAAATATCGGCGCTGAATTAAAAAAATATTGGTATAAAGATTCTATATATGAGGCTATCTAATATTTGTTGGAAAAACAGGCCACCTCACGCACCCATGAGATGAGAATACTGTTCACCAGATCTTCCCAGCGTTTTGACGTTGCATATGACATTCGATTTATACATATGTATCAAGAACTGTTCAATATCTAATACTAAAAAAAACACTCGTGAATCTAAGTGCGCGAGCCAAAAGTGAAACTTCTTTGTAGTAGTAGAAATTAATAAAAGTGGTCGGAGTAATTAGTAGTAGAAGTTTGTGAAAATAGTGGTAGAAATGAGTAAAAGAGTGGAAGAAATTATTGAAAATAGTGGTAGAAATTATTAAAAGTAGTGGGAAAAATTATTAAAAATAGTGGTAAAAATTATTGTTACCATTAATAAAAATAGAAACAGTAGTAGAAATTAGTAAAAATAGTGGCAGAAATTATTAGAAATAGTGGTAGTAATTAGTAGTAGCATTGGTAAGAATAGTGGTAGGAATTAGTAAAAGTAGTGGAAGAAATTAGTAGAAATAGTGGCAGAAATTAGTAGAAATAGTGGTAGCAATTATTAGTAGCATTGGTAAAAATAGTGGTAGAAATCAGTCAAAATGGTAAAATTAGTGGTAGTAATAAGTTTTTTTTACTGGTAGTAATAAGTTTTTTTTACTAACTTATTACTACCTGAAATTAGTAAATATAGTGTTAGAAATCAGTAAATAGATTCTGATTCCACTTTCGCTATACGATTCTGACGTGACTTTCGTTACGCGACGTAAAAAAATCACTGCCGCTAAGAAGTTTTACTTCAAAAATATGTCTATATTTTAAAACCTTAAGCGACATTTATTGGTTTAAATAAAAACAATAGAAAATTAGTGAGATTTTAACGTAACAAACTCTTTTACAAAATTTTGATTTTTTAACTATTTCTCACCCTAATTAAATTCTTTATACCAAATTTGAAAGAATTCATGACATGATTTAGTAAATAATTATATATTTTGATTTGTTGTAATTAATAATTTCAAGAAATTCAGATTTCCCTTGGCCTCCTCGTTCACCAGATTTAACTGCGCCCGGTTTTTTTTTATGGGGATATTTAAAAGACAAAGTGTATGTTAACAAACCACAGACACTTGGACAGCTCAAGCAGAATATTCGAGACGAAATACGGCGCCTGCAACCAGAAACATTACGCCGTGTAATGCAAAATGCGCTAAAAAGAGCCAATGCCTGTATCGAGCAAAATGGTGGTCATTTGTCTGATGTCATATTTCACACATAGTCACGTTAAATTTCCATAAAATGTATTTAACATATAAAAATAAATCATTAAAAAACCGTTATTACAAGAGTTACACGTATTTAACATCACTAGGTCTCATTTGGGCCACCCTGTATAAAAGGTGGGCGTAGGTTTGGTCCGATTTTGTAAATTTATGTAATTTTGCTTACTGACTTGAAATGCAATGTGTGCATCAGTAGACTTTGGTGGTATGGTATGGTATGGCAAATTCTTTTGATTTTCACAAATTTTCACAGAACTCCCTTATGTGTATCGAGTACGGATATTTAATTTTTAAAATATGTTCAAATATTTAAAATTTATTTGGTTTGATTCGAAAATATATAATACAATAATAACGAAAATTATGTTTTTTGAAAAAAAAAAAAAAAAATAAATAAATGTAATTTCAAAAACTCAAACAGTTATATAAATACAAGGTATTTATACCCAATAATGTGAGCGTGATTATTATACATTTTCGTCCATTTGTAATAACAAAGTACATTGGGTCTAGGGCAGTGTGTTTACCAAATTTCGTTGAGATAGCTCAATATATCCTCGAATTATCCGACCCACGGACGGACGGATAGACAGGCATGGCTTAATCGACTCCGGTATTAGTTCTAAGAATTTTGGCATATATAAAACATGTATATATGAAATACATATTTCTATATCTTTTTTCGGTTGCTTTATGCTGTTACAAACAACCGTTATGTGAACAAAGTTATAATACCCTGGGCACCAGTGCGCTTAGGTGTAAAAAAAATTCGTTTACCTTTCGAACAATACTGCCATTTACATATACATACATACATACATACTTGGGCCATGGTAAAAGGTATACCGTAGAAATGGTTATACATACATATATATGTATGTGCATGAAACTGAAATAATTGTTTTACTTTTTTAATAATTTTTCTTACATATTTTCCCTTTCTTTAGGATCGATTTTTATCATTGAAAAAATTTTTAGTTGGGAAAAATAAAGAGTAATAACCTAATTAATCACAATAATAATTAACTATATACATTAATTACGTTAGGATAATTACGAAAAAGTTATGCACCCACCAAGTTATCTTCAAACTTTTCGCCCATCGGGTGTGCCACCAAACCCTCAAACCTACACAATAAGCTTCGCCACATTTTGCACACACCCCCAACGTGAAGAAGTAGACTTCTTGAAAATGAACTCCCTTTGCACCCGACACTAATTGGACTCGCACTACCAAAGTTTTTGCACACGTTCACCTCCTAATGATCCGTTAACTACAAGCACATATACATACATACATATATAATATGTAGAAATGAAAGTCACAAGAGCTGGTATCAAAGCCACCGAGACAATCATTGCGAACCAGAAAGTCGGTCAACGAAAGCAAATGCACGGACTTAAGAATTATTTTGACCAAACTACTACTTATTTTTGTTACTAGCCGTATTGTACATATCTTCATAAATGTATATTTTTCCTTTTTTCTTTTACACTCTACAATAAATCGTATTATATATTGGGAATGTTTGCAACGGGTTTTAATTTAAAATCCGCCCGATTAGAAAATTTGTTATGGTATTCGAGCTGGATTACTTCAACGATTTAAAATTTTTGTTTAGTGATTGCAATAACTTTTGCAATGATATCTGAAAATTAGGCCAATATATAATATGGATACTGGAATAGCGGAATTACGTGAAAATTCAAAACCAACTAATTATATTATCACTTAAAGAAAAAGTTAAATGCAATTAGAGAGGAGTTTAAAAGAAATTTGAAACTAAACTTTTCTCAATTAAAAAATATGTGAATTAATTTCATTATGATTATTACACGATAATGTAGTACTAAATTTTTTAGAAGAATTGGCGCCGAAAAAAAATAATGCAAGGTTAAAATATAACAAATTATACAAACCAAGCCCAAATGCAAAGTGCCCACCCATTTACAAAAATTTTCATTCTATATTATTTTTTGGTTTATCCAACCCAATCTATCAAATTTGCGGAAATTTTATTTTTGTCAAATACATTTATATTAGAGGTGGGCGTTGTTTTTGTTCGATTTGTATAATTTTCGAAATTATGGTTATTGATGCCCGGATGGACGGTCGAATGGACGGACAGACATGGCTTAATCGAGTTTGCTTTTCTGTCTAAAAATGTTGGTATATAAATATATGTCTAAGTTTTTTCTTTATTTTTTTTTAAACTTTACCAACGCTCATTGCAAAAATGTCTACGAAACGTGCAAAATTCATGGTAATATTATAAAATTTAATTTAGAACGATTAAAAAGATGTCTCATATAATGAAATCGGAACAGAAATTTCGATTTTAAAAGTTTTTCATATGTGATAATGCGGCCTTGAATTTATATGAATTTTTTATTCCTTTGAGCTTTGAAACATTGATTTATGTGGTTTTTGTAGCAGAATTAACTATATTTCCCTAAAAAAATTACTAAAGTAAATAAAAACAAAAAGTTGTCAAAACTTGCCAAAAAGCTCCTGACGTATAATCCAGATACGCGCTGCAGTTAAGGGATGAAAAAAGTGAATTGCATTAATATAGTGGTTAATTCTTTTTCCAAATAATTAATGACGTATCAGTATCAAATATTTTTGAGCTTCAATTTAAATTATGTAGTCCGTTGATACCCAGGTAGAAAAAAAAAGTTTCTCACTGGTAATATTTTTCATAAAATGTTTCCCTCAATTTTCGATAACTTTTTAATTAAAGAGCTTATGACAAATTGTTCAGATACAAAAACGTGATGTTATAAGGATCAGAATCGAAACTTTAGCTCACTGTGCACCATGGCGCTGAAATATATTGTCTAAATCCAAAAATACCAAAAATGTTAGAATACAAGATTAGACAGATTTGGTCCTATGAGTGTGGAAGTTGTTATCACGCCGTTCCGCCTTAAGTACTACACTGTATTGATGGGCGATATATGTATGTAGTGATTTTTCGCTATCAGTGAATTAGGGGACTGAGATTTTTTAATCACTGTGATTTTTTAGTGCTATTGCGATCGCTGTCATAATCAGTCATAATTTTAAAAGAACTTTAGACCAAATGAAATTCTTAATGCTTCAAAAACTGGCAAGAAAGGGTTTGGGTTTTAGATATAAATGTTTTATTTCACAAAAATAAACAACAAGTTTAGAGAAAAATATGAATTTTTAAAAATAACTAAATAACCAAATATGTAATAAACATTAAGGATATTTTGATTCAAATTAATACTGCAGCACGTCAAATATACTATATTGATTATCGCAGCCCACAGGAGCCCTAAAAATCACAGTAGGAGCAAAACAAGGAGACAAATCATAGTAGCTACAACTCACGATTAAAAAAAATTAACCACTAAAATTAACAGAAACAAAAAATTACTAATCACTGTTTATTTTGATTAGCAGTAGCTGTTGAATTAGTGATTTTCGATTAATAGTGAAAAAATCTTCGATAGTGAAATATCGCTCATCACCAGTACACTGCAACTCATAAGCACTTTCTTCGCACACATCATTTGTTCGATATATTTTCATTAGAACGAAACAGATATTGTCGTCTTAGAATGTATACCTGCTAACTAACTCCAAAGATATTTACAGGGTAGACAATAAAACTACTTATATTCTTTATTTGTACACATTTCTTTGAATAAAAATATAAATAAACGCGAGTATAACTTTTTACTTTATTAGAAGTTTTTGGTCTGCAATAAGTAACAAAAATTAAATAAAAGGTTTTATTTCCACAAAGTTTGATATGGATTTATGTGTATGTTAAGTTTATGGCAGGTCTCGTTTCTAATTAGCGTCTAGCCATGGGTAATATTAACTAGGGATTGAGGAAACGGACCTTATAGCCTTAGATTGAAGTAATTGGCTTCCTTGCAGGATGCGGCGCACAGTGGCGCAATCTCTTATATGCTGCGGGCAAAAATAGTTAACCTACTCTGATTTTGAAATAATTATTATAGAAATTTAATGTGCAGGTAAAGGCTAGCTATTGTCTACTAAAAATTTAACTTTATCTTTCTCTTTGCATTTAGCTTCCCATTTAAATAACCGTAGTTGGCGGATGCTTAAGACCTAAATCAGAAGGTGAATGCAGAAGATGGCGCCTTTAGAGGTACTGCTACTTTGGTTTTGCCGAAAAGGTAAAGGGAGGTTTCAGCCCCGTTTAGCAAGTGTTCTTATCAATTTTTTGTTTATGAATATGCACTTTGTAAAAAAATATTTTAAGTAGGTTGCCAAAGCTAGCACTTTTGAGTGAAGGGTAGTGATCGATTCTGTCTTAAATCGTCGATATTTAAAAATTGTCCACTATACAAATGTCTTGATTATCTAACCAGCTTCTTTCATACGAATTTATACAAAAACTGCATTCAAACTTATTTAATATAAGCATAAATGGAAAACGATTTTTTTGTGTGCAAAAATGCGCGAATTTATATGCCAATCAATAAAAAACTTATATTTTTAAAATCAACTACTTGTTTAGTCAAAAATAATTGTTGCTAAAAAATTGTTAATATTTCCCATAACTCAATATTATTAATACATCATACGAGGTAAACAACGAATACAACAGGTTTACACTATAAGCCGACTATTTTTTTAATTATCTCAACAACATAAAAGTACATTTATTTTAACAAATATCAAGCCGAAATTCTTTGGTTTGTCAATCTCCACATATTATATTCTTATTCATCTTTTTCCTCTTTGTTTTGACTCTAAAATGACGTACATACCATGATGTTACCGATTACCAAAAGCAAACCTGTTGATTTAGTTATGTACTTAAAAATACTATAAAAATAAAAACGGATTAGGAGTTAAATTGAAAGTTCCCATTTATTTTCTTCTGGCTGATTCACAATAGTGCAATTTTTTCACTTCCCAACACTGCATCACAAGTCGGTTGTTGCTATACATGCATATCGTTATTCTACCTAGTGTTCTTTTGCAAATCGGTTTCAAAGAAATGGGCCTATATAAATTTATGCTTAATTTGGAAATAACAAACCGTTAATACGCAAAATAAAATAGAATTAACTTTCATACAAAAAACATACGTAGCAGGCAAATCATCATCTGTCTTATGGATAAAAAAACATCATTCCTTTACTGTACATATTTTATCGTATGCAAAAAAGTCTGTTGTAATCAGAACATAAACTCTAGGCGATCGCTTTGACTCTGCTAACCAAACAGTACATAGTCTGAGTATACAGCAACGGGTTTGTTGTTCTCTTATCTCTTATCTATCGGCGTTAGTAGTAATTGTTCTCGATGTGCTTGTTTTGGAAATTATTTTCTTTAAAAATACCCTAACTGGCTGCGCTGAAACCCAGTGCAGGTTTCACTCTCGCTTAGCGTGTATCGAGTAAATTAGTTGACATAGAGTACAATCGTATCGCCTGGTGAACGAATTACGATCAGTAGTGACCGCAACAGTGATTGCGAATAATACGAGTATACATATGTATAATAGTACAATAACTATCTCATAAGTTTCGACTGCGTTCTATCTTATTGCGAAATTAAGCCGCAACTGATTATTAATATACTACATATAAACAAAATATTGGATATGGATCATATGCATAGCAATGGTAGCTCGACAGCCCAAACTACTTGCCCTATGATAATGGTGGTATGTTAATTAAATAAAAAATTTTGCATATATACATATGATATGTATGTTTGTGTGTGAATACAGTGAAATCCCCTTATGTTGGTCATTCAAAAATTATATTAAACAAATTTGCAAGACCCTGGTTAGATATATGAAAAATGCCCTATTTAAAAAAGACTGCCTAGTACACTTTCAAACAAAATTTTGTTCAATAAAATATTATAGCCGATTCTTTTTGGATTTTCACACATGGGAATGCTTCAATACTGCCCTTCAATATGAAAGATAGAAAAAATATGGTCGGCCCGAAACTGCCAAGAGTAAGCAACAAGTAGTGTAAAAAAAATTTTCAAAATCAAACTCGAATTCGACGGAAAAATGTCGTACTAGAAACAGCTGTAATATTTTAGTTAACATAAAATTGTTAAAATCTTTATTGGCCTGCGTTATATGTAAGGGTTTTCCAAAAGAAATCAAGGTAAGCTTTGTAAATGACAAGAAAATAGTTAAAGATACTTATTGGACCTATATTTATATTCAAGGTAAGCTTTGTAAATGACAAGAAAATAGTTAAAGATACTTATTGGACCTATATTTATATTCCGATAGTACAAACTCTCGATTATAATATTCAGTTTAATTCAGTTCTCTGTAGTCTATCATAAATGGGCTGCACTGTAGGTCACCATAGATAGCTTTCTACTACATAAAATAGTCCAAGCTGAGCTTTTAGTTAGCTGCGAGCGCGGTTTATTTTTAGTTCGTTGGAATTATCTCTTTCTATTTCGTGAGGTTTATTAAAATTTAATCGGTGAGTTCGAAAAACGTACATGTACAAAATCACCGCTCCGAGAAAATCAATTGTTGCAAATACCTGACATAGACTATCGGCAGATGCAATCAGCTGTGCTACGTAAATGGTTTAGCATCTAGTACGGGGTTTAAGCTCAATGAATTTTAAACAAAATGGCTATCTTAAATTCAAATGTAAAATTTTGGACTTATATAGTTTTCGTACTCACCGGTTCAGTTATTGTTTGTCTGTTGGTCTTTTAGAAAATTATTGCCAAGTTCTCTATAGAGTCGGGAAAGAGGAAAGTTTTGGAATACTAAGCTTTATTTAAGTATACTCGTAGTTCGTTTGATTAAATCTTTGCGTAGTTAGATATTAAATGATAATGTATATACAAATGTATGAGTGTATGTGTGCATGTGTGTTTTTATTTATAAATAAGTTAAAGCGCAGTATAATTCAAAGAATTATTAAAAATTTGTTGACAAACGTTCGGTACGATTTCCAAAAATATTTCTGAATATAATATTTGGAATTTTATCATTCTATCCATTTCATCAGAAAATTTTTCAAATAAATATTTATTTTTCACAGCATTTTTGTTCAGAAATATATGAAATTTTAAATACAGTGACTCAAACAACTGATCGCATGGTGATTTCATTTTACGATATTTGAAATGTTTTTTTACACAAAATGTGTTCGTTAATCTTATTATAAAAATCTCGGTTGCAGTTAAATATAATCCATATCTATAAACCGAAATTTCAAACTTTGTACAATTTTAATAAAAATAATACAAATTTTCATCAAAATTTCAAACTATTTTATCAAACTTTTGGGTATGCAGTTTGGTAGTCCATCCAATAATGCGCAAATCTGAAGTGGCTAAAAATTTCGGTTGATTTTTGACAATTTTTTGTTTGTAAAATTTCTATGAAAAATTTCAGTTGATGTTTGATATTTTTTTTCGGTCTTGCATATTTTCTGCCATGTTAACTTCAAGCGTTAAGTAAAAAAAAAAAACTTCAAAAACTTGTTCAAAATCGACTGAAATTTTTAGCCTCTTTGGACATGCATATTACTATTATACAATAATTGAGCTGATTACAACAAATTTGCATAAAAATACAAATTAGAAAGTTGGAAGTTTTATGAAAATTTATTGAATTTTTGTAAATCTTCTACAAAATTTTAATTTATATTCTTTTTGTTATAGTATTACGAACCATATTTTTATAAAAAATTATCGTAAAAAATTTGTCATGAAAAACAGTGCGAATATTATTAAAAACCATGTGGTCATTTATCTAAATTAAAGCTTCTTCAAAACATTATCATTTTATGACATCACGAGAAAACGATCAGCTATTTTCGTACTATTTAAATCAGGAAATCTCCAAAATACATATGTTTTCCAAGTCTACATTTTTTCTTATCCTTTTTTCAAAATAAAAATATGGATAGTTCGTGATACTAAAAAAAATTGGCTAAACATCTTTGTTGATTTTTCATATTTTTTTGCTCTCTTATACCGCATGCTAAGTGTCACGATTTCTACATATCATTCAGTAGCGACTACAGAGTGAATGCTGTATTTAAAATATGACTAATTGAGGTTAAAATCGGCATGAAACAAGAAAAAACCACTGAATTGTAATTTAATATAAACAGGGAAATAATCAATCAGTGACTCAAATATGTCTATTTCTTTTTGCTTTCTAGGGCTATGAAGTAATTTTTGGAAAAGATAATGGAAGGGTTAAGTATAAGACCATGGCGATAAAATTGGGATTTGAAAGATTAATTCACATTATGTATAACAAAATTATAAGTAACCCCACTTGAGTCTTTACCTAAAGTTCTATTTAAAGTCAACTTTAGCATTAACTCTTAAAAAAAGAGTTTTTATCGATCTTTTCCTATAACAAGTATAAAACGAATAAAATATAAACATATTGTTAGAAATACGAATACAAAATTCAGAAAGTTTGTTTAATATGTTTATTTACTATACCTCGCTTTTACCGGAAAAATGCAGTATATTAGGCTTTGAATGAACACCAGAAGTTAAACTGCCATTATGAATGATTGATCGTACCATGGGCAAAAACTATTGTTATGTACATATTTGTGGTACTGTAGGTTAATCATTAAATTTTTCGCTTGTTAAAGTGAGTAATTCGAAGAGTTTCCAACTTACAGATCGCCTAAAAAAGATTTGTTTACATTCGTTAGTTCGACACGGTAGCGGCGATATATACATACATACATATGTACATATTAGACTGGGTCGGCCCCCTATGAAAGAAAAAAGTTTACCATTACCCCACCTAGTTTGAAAGTTTGTTTTGAGAGGATTTTCGGGTCGCACAAGTTTTCGTTCTTGGCGTGTCCTAAAAACAGCCAATAAATTTTACTCTCTAATAATTTAATTTCTACTCTTACTCCCTTTAAGTAAGCAATTAATTTCTTTTTTGTGGAAACGGAACAATAAAGTACAAAAATTTATATTTTCAATGTGTAATAATAAAAAAGTTCGATTTGGATGTTTTCAGAGCAGACCAAGAACGAAAATTTGTATGTCCCTAAAATCCTCTCAAAGTAAGCTTTCAGCTTTCATTCTTATTGGGATGAGAGATTCTTCGCTGAATTTTTTAACTTCGTCTCGATAAGAATAGAATTGATAGAGTCCACAGTGTTGCGCGGTTTTTCCATATAAAAAATTCGAGTACACGTTTATAGTTACAAAAATTCAATAGGCTATAAAAAAATTAAATTTTAGTAAAGAAAAATAAACAATCAAAACTTCTCCAAATCTGGAGAGCCTATGAAATGTAAAACTATCCACATAATAATTTCTGAAATTTTTCTTTACAATTGTATTGATTACGTTTCGAAACAGCCACTTTAATGAGATACCGCAGTTTTCTTCTCGATGGGAAATGAGGTATATCACATTTTTTAAATTCCAATGAGAATACAATACTCCATAAAACTATCTAAATAATGTTTTCTGTAATTTTTATTTAACACTGTATTGATAAAATTTCATTACAACTACTTTATTGAAAGACGATAATTTTCACTACGATGTCCCAAAACAAAACCCTATAAGGATTTTTAAAATATAGATCTGATTTTTGTCATATGTGTTTTAAGTTGGCGATTTTCAGGATACCCTTGGAAATATATAACAACAAATTTTGTAAAATTTGTCGGAGCCGAGAACTCGTTTTTCATATTCACTTTAACACAAAACCTATTTTATTTTAACTCTTTTTATTAGGGAGAAATCCAATTTTTGATCCTTTGTTGTAAAACTTATCCTAAACATTAAGTTTTTTAAATTCATTTCGATTTTCATAATCTTTTTTCGGCATTTCATATTTTTTTCAAGAAAATAAAAAAAAAACTTCCTTGTAACAAAAAATATTATTATTATAATTATAATTGAAAAGTTCGCGAAAAAATCATTATTAAAAAATTTTATTATTAAAGTGTAATTTTTCTATAAAAATGCTTTCACAAAACCATTACCATTAAACTTGTTTCTCTAGATTAGGTTTTTATTTTCTTACAAAAATCATTGATCATTGAAACAATGAAACAGTAATAAAATTGTACAACAGCCTAAGTTTTAGGAATAAATCAAAAATTAAATTCCCGAAACGAAAACAACTGTAAAATACTATACCTTTTCCGAAAAAAAACTATTTGCTCGACTTTTACCCAATCTTGTTGCACTGTGTTATACGATGTGTAATATAATTGATAGTTTAACAGTTTTCAAATCCTCCAATACTTCTATAAAGTTTCATGCAAAACACTAATTTCCAAAATGTTTTTCTTATCTAAAATTCCCAGTTCCATGGTGGGCATTGTGAGCGCATTCTTTGGCGGAGTTGGGTGGCCAGTACCTATGTAGAATTCACCTTCTCTTGCTTAGCGTTTGTTCTGATGGGTTTCCTCTATGAAGCGTTGAAATGTTTACGCCAACATTTAATCAAACGTGCTGTTCGAAAGGAAGCTAAACGCATAATTTTGGATTTGAATCAGTTGAACCAGAGTACTGATACTTGCAGTACAGGAACACCGAGGGAGCTTGGTTTTACGAGCACTATAGCACTAACCGATATTCGCGTAACATCGAAAACATCCTCTCAATTCCTTACAATATCGACTCACATAATAACGACTCTAATATTTTTTGCACAAGTTGTACTCTCTTATTTACTAATGTTAGTGTTCATGAATTATAACTATTGGTTATGTTTGTCAGTGGTTTTGGGCTTAGGTTTGGGTTATTTCTTTTTCGGTTGGAGTCAACATGATGCTTATGAAGTCGATTGTTGTCACTAGAAAAAAAATAATTAAATGAGCTACACTACAATAAATACAATACCAATTTATTTTGTAGTTATTTATATAAGAGGCATTGGGAAGGAGAGTTACTCAACCGATATTTAAAAAGATCTACTATTTATTTATTTATCTTATTGTCTAGGAACATTGTGGTTCTTACAGACTACTTAGGATTAATTATAAACTTAAATAAGTAATATAAAGTGAATGATATTAAATAGCTGAATTTAACAAAACAGAAAATTCATTTTTGGAAATTGCAAAGTCAAGCGAAACAGAACTCGAGATCTCATTTAATTCCCGAAGTGAACGATCAATAGGAGCATTTCGCGCATAATTCGTATTGGACACATTAAGGTAAAAACTATGATGTTGTTGATATTAACCAGAGTGGTGATCTTTTAGTTAGTAGCTGCAGATAATTTCACATATGAAGGCCATATTTTTATTTATTTATGAACTTCTTTTTCTCATATAATTCGGACATATTTTTTGCAGATTGCCTACTCTGATTCTCATGTTCTCATGTGTGTGTATGTACGTATTTATGTATACAAAAAAAAGTATCTACTTTACATTTTGAGTATATGTTTTACTTTAGAGTGATAATAATAATTTTTATATCGAGTAATTAAACAAGTAGTTTTATTTCTCACTGCGGCTAAGAAAGCTTCCGTAGGCTTATACTCGTAAATATTTTTATAGATGGTAAAGCCAGAAAGTAAGTATGCAAAGATATTCTGTAAGTTCATATATGTAGTATACATATGTATGTATGTATACTACTCATAGAAAGAGTAGTAGCCGTTCCGTGACCATCTCCTTATTTATACGCCAACAGTTGCATTAGTTACTCTATCTCCCTCGGAATCATCGCATATATTGGCCAGTGCCGCCATTTGACGAGATTTTTAACAATGCAAACATAAATAGATTACTTATAATCATTTTAGGTAGAAGTTGGGTAAAACTCCTTACAAAAATCAATTGCCATTCGGAATCGGTCTAAGACTGTAGGTCCCTCAACTTGTTTTGCAACATCAAACCGCGCACCCCAAATTGTAGCTTCTTCAATGTAAGCACCATGTTATTACTAGAGAACGACCGCACTTTGGCTTTGGCTTCGGCCATGTTCGGTCACCAAAGTTCGGTTCGGTTTTAGTTCGGTTTCGGCAAAAAATCAGTTTTTACTAATTTAAAATTGTATAAAGATCTACTTTTACGATGTTTATCTTTAGAAAAAGTCACATAAGCTTTCGGCTTTACATGATAGCGATATGATTTGCAGTAATAATACTGAACCGTAGAGAATTTATATAGGGTGGTGTTACTAGAACAGCTGATTTGATTATTTTTTCCATCTTACGACTTAAAATGTTAATTTTAAATTTTTATTTACATATATTCTGATTGTTCGTATTGGCTTATGATATAAATTTTTGAAATAATTTGACAGTCGAGTTGCGAGCATTAAAAATATACGTTGTTTATTGTTATTTTTACAAAAATATGTACATATGTATATGGATGTGATTTTTAAGCAAGAATGATAGAATACAAGAATGAGCCTTCCCGCGGTGAAATGACAACTCTCGTTTTTAGTAAACAAGAATACTGGAGAGAGAAAATTTAATGTCTTCCAAAATTTCAGTGAAAAAGGTGTTTTAATTATTCTAAATTGTAAGAATATGGATTTATAGACAGAGAGTTAATAAATAAATCTGCAAAATACTAAAAAAAGTGGCTCTTTTCCTAATTTACGAAAAAAATTTGTTTAGTTGAAATTGAGAATCGTCAAACTCGGAAAACCCATAGTAGCGGTACTTCTAAGGCGTCACCATTTGCATTCAGTACACCGTGATTTTTAATGAATATATAAAAAACAATTATTTTAAATTTGAATAATTATTCATTAGTTTAGTCCTTCGAAATGTTCGATTGGGCTTCGACTAAAATTGGCTGAACTTCGCTTCGGCCCTAAAATCGGTGTTCGGTCGCTCTGTAGTTATTATTATTGTTATTAGTAGAAGTTCTTATTCTTGTACTGTAACTAGTCAATTGTAATGTGGTATGTGGTATGTGGCAGCATTCCACAATAAATGGAAAGTGTTGTACAACAAGCACGCCAAGAATATCTTAGCTTATCAGTTCTGTACTGCTTTGTTTTATTTGAGTAAGTTGTTTTTTTTTTTTAAATTTAAAATGCATTTCGTTATCTTTTTATATGAAAAGGCCCTAACTCATTATACATTTCATGCGGTCGAAATGATATTATAACTTTGGTATGTAGTCCCTCAGTTTCAGTATTAATCACAAAGAACGTAGATTACAAAGAAGTTGCATGACGTTTCGTTTCCTGTGGCAAGAACTCTTGCCTGACTTCATCCCACCAACAACCAATTGGATCTAATCAGATTCTTATCTCATTCAGCAAAAGTCAAATTAGTTCTGGTAAGGTGGTAAGGAGGAATGGTGAGAGTGATGAAACTTTTGTGTAATTCTTTCTTCGTTCTTTGTGAATCATTTGTCGTAACCAAGAAATTAATTAATCCATCTCTGTCTCCTCGTCCGTCCGTGGATCGGATAACTCGAGCAAATATTGAGATATTTAAACGACACTGGGTACACACATTGCTCTCGACCCAAGATAGGTTGGTATTGAAGATGCGCGGAATCGGATAACGCCGTTTTGCGAAAATCAAAAGAATGCGGTATTTCAGTAAATATGAAAGATAACTTGCTCAAATTTGATATACAGATTTGAAATCAATAAGTATAATTTCGAAAATTATGGAAATCAAACAAACACCACGCACACCTCTCTTAAAAAACAAAATAAAATTGGTTGATAAGAAAAAAAATATATATATGGTATTTAAATAAATAAATTAAAAAAAAAAGTCGTTTAAATTTATTAACTGGTTTTATTGCATACAAAAAGTATTGTTTATTTGAGATAAAAACGTTAAAGTTTGGTTGGATCCGAGCATATACTCCATTTTACTTGTTTTTGTTTAAATTATAAAATATTTGTCACAGATTGCATTATAAATATATGAAGGGAGAAAAAAACAAAAACACAAATATCTTTCTCAATTACTAGAAGTTACAAATTTGGACAAAACCACAGATTAAATATTTTCAAATATAAGATTTACATTTTTTATTGCGTTTTGTTTGATATTCTAATGAAAATTACTTTGATTATGAGTTACGGCCTTTTCGTTTTAAGTTAAATAATGTTTTCTTGAGTTCCAATTGTTTGCTTTCTAACAATTGTAAATAAACAAGAAATTTAGGTTGTACATACCATCCATGTTATCGGGTTATCTTATTATACTTTTCCACTTTTTAATTTTTAACAGTAAATTGCTTTGCTGGAAATTGAAAAAAATGTACACAAATTTATTGGCATGCACAACCCTAATTATTTTCCTCTAGCCAGGTTATAATTGAAAAAATTCCTTTGCATATTTTCTAAAACTAATTTTGTCTTAACAGTTTGCATACATGCATATTATGGTGATTGTATGTGCCCTTTTTACTGTTCGAATTCTTAACACTTGTGTTTAAAAATATGCTGAGAAAATTTGCACTCAATCGTGGTAAGTTGAACAAAAGTGCCACTGAGACAATAATGTGTTATGCAAAAAAATTAAATAAACCTTTCTATTCGCGGTTGCCACTTGGTTATTTTTAATCAAAATTTAATGCTTTTATTTAACTTTTTTTAAAATGGGTATACTTGCATACGTTTAGGCTATGAAAAAATAACATTTATAATATACCCGAGGTTGCCGTCTAGTCATCAGTTAAAGACAAAAATTCTAAAAATGATTTTTTACTTTTTGAAATTTTCAACGCACTTACACGACTTTTATACAGTTTTACTACATTAGTAGTAGTGTGCGCGTGCTCATTTAGTGTGTCCCGGGTTCGAATCCTGGTAAGTAACAAGAAAAATTATTTTTTTGATAGTGATCGCCTGTAGAAACAAGAAATATGAGTAATATCCTAATATTTAAAATAAATGTTATAAGCCTAATTTGTTAAAATTGTGAATTAAGATTGTAGGTCAACAAAAAATGTGATTACCATCATAATTTATAACTATTTATAATCTTATAATTTATAATTTATAATCTTCTTAATTTTTTTAAACGTTGTTTATACTATTAAAAAACATGGGTTAAAATTTAAAAGTGTATTTAAATTGTAAAACAGTTCAACAAATTTTTATAAAAAACTTAAATTTTTAATCAGCACTTTCAGACTGTAAGAAGATGAAAGAGCAGGTTTAAATTGCCAGCAAATACTTGGTTTTTTTCAGCTAATAGTCTTATGTTCAGTACTGCACACCCTCGAATTGTTTACTTATTATTTTATTTTATTTATTAATTTATTGATGCAACGTTTTAGGTGACTATAATTGTAAAAATGTAGTAACAATGAACTGCAAATATATTAAATTGTGTTCCGGCACGTACAATCTGCAAGAATGCACTACACTCATTCTTGACTCAACGTAACCTAACTTTTGATTGCTTCTTGATTTTCGTTTATTTATTCAATATGTTTATTGTCTCTATCTCATTCGTTCTACGATGATGTTTCAAGCAATGTACTATAATCTCTTCTTCTGAAGGTGCATTCTTGTATTCTATCATTCTTGCATGGAATAACTCTCTCCGTTGAATGAAAGAACTCTGTATCGCTTAACCCTTACGATACGATACGATTACGATACGTTTCGTTATGTTCTTGGTATTGAATTTCAGATTTTTTATATTTAATTAGTTTAGCTAAAGTCTTGATAATAAACACATAATATTAGAAAACCCATCCATTATAAGGATATCGTCAATTATACAAGTTTATCTGGGCCAAATGTTCTTTTGAAAGTAACGGCAAAAAATACCAAGACGAATTCACATAAAGTGGTGTCGATCGCCCTGTAAAAAAATCTAAGTGTCTAGCTTCTGCTTTTGGTGGGTGATTATCAAATTTATGCCATCCTTCCGGAACGAAGAAAATGAAAAGAAAATTTAAATACTCGCACTTTTGATGATTAATCAACAAAAATTTATTAAGGCTTGTATCGATTCGAGATGCTGAAGAAAATTGTAAAGAGACCTTGACAAAATCTTTTTAGGAAAATCCTGACAGAACGATGATTAAAAAAAGAAGGTTGTTACAATCAAAAAGTTTTAATGGATAACAACATTTTTTTTGGTTATTATTAACGGCTTTGCCACTTTGATCTCCGATATCGTCCCCATATTTATAAGTATATACATTTCTTAACGTGTATCAAATCAAAAATCATTATTATATATTTTTTACTTACGTGATACGTTCCTGTTTTTATTAAAAATATATACTATGCAATGTAAACAGTAAAAGCACAATGAAGTTTTCTTATGTTATATTAAAAACAAAAAGCGATTATGTTGCCTTTTTTATTTTTCTTCTTTTCATGTACAATTTTGATTTCTTGAATCTGGTCATTTAATAATTTAGTTTTAATGAATGTTCCTACTAAAATAAATTTTTTTTAATAAAGTGCTTTAAATTTACTTTTAAATTTTCCTTCAGATTTGCCAAAAATAGGATTCAACAAATTTTAAATTCAAAACAAAAAATATAGTACTTCTAGTGAATTACGTAGCGTAAATTTGATGAAATGTTGTAAATTTAATTTTAATTAAAGTCAAATGGTTAACAACAATGCCAATTAATTTTTGTAACATGAATATAATCAATATTTTTTTAATACTTGCACGAAGTAGGGGAATATTTTTTTCTCAAACAAAATTTTTAATGAAAATTTATCCACTTTATTCGCTTCTAGTACTACAGTTTTTTTGATGTTGCAGCAACTTAAGTCAAACTTTCGCGCAAAAATCCTAGATCAAGAGAATCTCTGCAATAAATTAACTTCTGTAAATGTGTAAAATGTTAAACTGTTTTTTTTTAATATTATATTAAAATGTTTTTACTATTTTGTTCTTCCGTTTTTCAGTTCCATGGTGGTCATTGCGAGCGAATATTGTGGCGCGATTGGGTTGCCAGTACTGTTGTGGAATTTGCATTATCCTGTGTCGCTTGGTTTTTCATCGCTTTCATTTATGAAGCATTAAAATTTTCACGTCAACAGCTGCATAAACGCGCGCAGCAAAAGGCCGTAGAACGTATGGCGTTTGAGGTAGCAGCGAAAAGTAACGCACATCCCCCCGGCTGTCCACATGCGACAGCTCCTTTGCCGGAGATCATTGTCAAAACTTATAGAGATCAAATTTTTTCGATGCATCATATAACGCAAACGCTGTTACATTTAGTGCAAGTTATAATATCCTATCTGCTGATGTTGGTATTCATGACCTTCAACTATTGGCTTTGCTTGTCTATGATATTGGGTTTAGCTGTCGGGTACTTTTGTTTCGGTTGGATGAGAAATCAAAACACTAGTACGGAATGTTGTTCCTAAGGCATACTAAATGATCTCGTATGATTCATTCTATTTTAAATAAATGTTGTAATACTGAATATCTCCTTAAGTATTTTATTTTTAAAAAGTTTACAAGTTAGTTACTTTTTATATTTAAGGTAAAAGTGGGCAAAGAAAAGAATCAATATTTTAAATTGAAGCGACTGCTTGTTAAACACTTTTAATGAATTCGCCATTAGCTATTACAACAACCAGAGACAGAAAAGTAACGGAAATCAATGTCATTTGGGCTACCCATAATCTGGATTACCGCTACTGTGCAAGATTCGTTAAACTGCTACGCTTGTGTGAATGCAGTTGAAAAAAGCGTAACGCCTAGAATAACGACATAATAATGACCAATACAATTTTTGAAATAATGCTTTCCAAAAAAAAAAAAGATCCAAAATTTTGATAAAGCCCATGAAGCAGCTCATTTGCAAAATCTGGTCGGTATATAAGCCCACCTTCGACCAGATATTCACCGATACGCTAAAACTTGGAAAGGATCCATTAGAAGACAATAAACACGCATCGTTTCTTTGTCGACTTCAGCCGCTCAGACACTATCTTTTATAAGAGCGCTATACTGCGGCGTACGCCAATGACATCGGTCTCAGCAACCTCGCAGTTAGTTCCGCCTTTTCCAAAGGCGGATAAAGAAGCGAAATGAATGGGTCTGGAGGTGAACGAGGTCCAAACAAAGCACCGCCTGCCATCAAGTAAAAAGTCAGCGCATTCGCCATGCGCCTTGGCTCCAAAATTACTGTTGACAATTTATATTTTGAAAATTGTGGAGGAATTTCTTTATTTTGAAACCAGCGTCAACATCTATGTATAATAATGACAGCCTCTTGCCAACAAGTGTTATTTTGGGCTGAGTAGGCAAATGCGTGGTAAGCCAACTCGATGATGTCCGTGTCCGTATTTTATGAATGGCGCGGATCCCTCTTTACTGGAAAGATCAAGTGGAAAAGGTTTTAGCATCGCTTGGTATTTTGAGCAGAAGGAACGACTGATGATACATTACCACGACAGTCGGTTCTACGTACCGGAATGACCCGGGTTTTACCCGGCCAAGGACTGTTGTTTCGGCAATCTAACCCTGTTTAGATCGGCCTACCCCATAAGTTGTCTGTCTCTCCTGGAGCAACTCCTTGCAGCAGGGTTGCTTCACCTCCTTCTGGTCAGGGCTGGCATCGAGTCAAACCCTGGTCCAGAAACCTATTTTTGCTGCGTTTGCCAGAAAAAGCTCCATCCGAACTCCACTTCGGTAAGGTGTAATTCGTGCGACGGATGGAGCCATCTTAAGGTCTGCTCAGGCCTCAAGACCCACAAGGAGTGGTCCACAAACTATGTGGCCCCATGTTGTTCGCGCCCTACGGCGCCCATAGCCTCTACGGCTCCCCTAGTTGCACCTAGTGCACCGGTGCCTAGCACCGGCAGAACCTCTACGGTTCGCAGGAGCACACAACAACATGGTCGCTCCCCTCCCCCCCCTCAACCTAGCTCCGCCCCCCGTGTGGGGAATAGCCAGCAGCTCCTGGTACCCCACACAGTCTGTTCCGTGTGTCAGGCTAGGATATACCGGAATGCGGCATCAGTCAGGTGCAATTCGTGCCAAGGCTGGTGTCACTTTCGAGTGTGTTCTGGCCTGCGCACCACACGTGAATGGTCGGGTGACTACCTGGCTCCCTGTTGTAGAGCCTCGCAACCGCACGCGCCAGTGGCGGCGCTGCCAAACAACACCATAAGGCAGCCCAACGTGCCATTGCATGTGCAGCAGGGTCCAGGTGGGCAACATCACCCTTCCCTCACACCCCTCTCCGCGACGACTCTACCGAGGCAAACGAGACTCCTTCAGCTGAACTGCAATGGGCTGCAGGGCAAGATTGAGGAGATAACCGACTTTATGAGTCGGCATAATCTGTCAATAGCTGCGATCCAAGAAACGAAACTGCACAGCAACTCAACTCTGTTGAGTTGCAACGGCTACAATGTGCATCGTAAGGATCGCGAGCGAGGTAATGGTGGTGGCTTAGCATTCATCACCCATCACACAGTGCAGTATCGTCTTATTGAAGAAGACATCGACCGCAGGGACACTACCTTAGAATGTCAAGGAATAGCTGTCCGGTCAGGCGATGTCGAGCTCGAAATATTTAATATTTATATACCCCCTGTCACCTGCTGCCCGGCAGGATATCACCCTGACATAGGTGCGCTCCTCAGAGGTGAAAACCGATTGGTAGTAGGTGACTTTAATGCGCACCACGATCTCTGGCATTCAAGCCTACCAGCTGATCGGAGGGGAAACGATTTGGCAGAGCAGATAGACGATTCGACATTCTGCACGATGAATGATGATGCCCCCACCAGGATTATGGGTAGTTGCAGCAGCTCGCCTGACCTAACGATAGCTAGCGCAGGTCTGATAAATAGCATAACGTGGCGACCTATGCTATCGCTTGCATCAGACCACCTACCTATAATCATCTCGATTGACAGACCTGCTGACTTTGTCTCCGCGGACCATCGGACCTATATCAACTTTAAAAAGGCTGACTGGGTCAGGTTCGCGGAGTTCACCGAAAATGCCTTCAGGTCTCTTCCCGCTCCCACCGACGTTCGAAAAGGCGAACATAAGTTCCGCAAGGTGGTTGCGTCAGCTGCGGCCCGCTTCATTCCGGCAGGGAGGATCCCTGAGATCCGTCCCAACTTCCCGGCTGAAGCGGCCGCTCTAGCGAACGAACGCGACCACCTTCGCCGCTCCGATCCCCGTAATCCTAATATTCAGGATTTAAACGTGGCGATTCGGAGGCTGGTTGACCAACACAAGCGGAACAAGTGGGAGGAGCATCTGAAGTCCTGTAATCTGGTCACGGGTGTTGGTAAGCTTTGGTCTACCGTGAAGTCCTTATCCAACCCGACGAAGCACGACGACCGAGTGGAAATTTCATTCGGGGATCGTGCCTCGTCGGACCCGAAGAGATGCGCGAGCTATTTTAGCCGACAGTTTATACTGCATCCTTCGGGGGATAGGACCAAGCGGAAGGTGACCAGGAGGCTGCGCAAAATACCGAACAACAGCGCGCCTCTTACCTTCACTTGTGGCGAGGTAAAGGAGGTCATCGGGAAGGCGAAAGCCTCCAAGGCCATTGGCCCTGACGGGCTAAGCGTGTTGATGCTGAAGAATTTAGGCCCCGCGGGAGTTGAGTACCTCACCGGGATCCTCAATTTGTCTATGGCCACCCTCATCATTCCAGACATCTGGAAGGTTGGGAAGGTGGTCCCACTACTGAAACCAGGGAAACCGGCCGACAAGGGTGATTCCTATCGGCCGATTTCCCTGCTTTCACCTGTGGTAAAGACACTTGAGGCCCTACTCCTCCCGTACTATACATACCACCTTGGGTCAGCTAAGCATCAACATGGCTTCCGGAAAGTGCACAGCACAACAACAGCACTTAATGCCATAAACACACAGGTGAACCGTGGTCTCAACCAAAACCGCCCCTGCGAGAGAACCGTCCTAGTAGCGTTGGATCTGTCGAAAGCTTTCGACACAGTTAGCCACTCCACGCTACTAGCTGACGTGGAATCATCAACTCTCCCGCAGGGACTGAAACGGTGGACCGCGAATTACCTGTGTGGTCGTCAATCATCGGTATGGTTTAGAGATACAACATCGAAACCAAGGAGGATTAAACAAGGGGTACCGCAGGGTGGCGTCCTATCCCCATTACTGTTTAATCACTACATCTCCAAGCTCCCTCAACCGCCAGAGGGAGTCACGATTGTCTCCTATGCTGATGATTGCTCGATAATGGCAACCGGCAATGCAATTGATGATCTGTGTTTGAAAGTGAACGGATATCTCTCAGATCTTGCCCAATTTTTCACTAGCAGAAACCTGGCGCTGTCCCCTGCCAAGTCCTCGGCGACCCTTTTTACCACCTGGACGAAGGAGGTCAGGCTGGATCTTAACATCCACATCGATGGCACCCCCATTCCGACGGTTAACCACCCGAAGATTCTGGGGGTGACTTTCGACAGCCTGCTCTCCTTCTCCGCGCACACTACCGCAATCGCCAATAGAGTACAGAGCCGCAACAATGTCCTCAAGTCGCTCGCCGGCAGCTCTTGGGGCAAAGACAAAGAAACGTTGTTGGCAACATACAAGGCGATTGGCCGGCCGGTAATAAACTATGCTGCGCCAGTTTGGTCGCCGGGAACCAGCAGGACACAATGGACGAAGCTGCAGACCTGCCAGAACGCCGCACTCCGCACGGTGACGGGATGTCTTCTGATGTCGCCTGAGGAGCATCTCCACCAAGAGGTCAATGTGCTCCGAGTTAAGGAGCACAACCTCATGCTCAGCAAGCAGTTCCTTGCTGGATGTCACCGCTCGGGGCATCCAAACGGGCACCTGCTTGCCGTGGAACTGCCCCCCAGGCACATTAGAAGACATCTACTAGAACTAAAGGACGAGATCCAGCCACTCATCACACAACCGCTGGATCCGGAGGCGTACCGGCGGGTCCTAAGCAACATCCACAGAGACACAGTCACGAACATCATTGACTCCCGCCAGGCGAATGCAGTCATCGGAGCCCAACCACCACCTGTAGCAGATGAGGAGTCCCTGCTGCCCCGCGAGTCCCGCGTCACTCTGGCACAACTACGATCTGGATACTGTAGCAGGCTCAACTCCTACTTATCCAGAATCAACCCCGACATACCCAACACATGTCCGGCATGTGGAGATTCTCCGCACGACACCAACCACCTATTCACATGCCCTCTCAAACCCACTCATCTAACCCCCCTCTCCCTCTGGTCCAACCCTGTCGAAACTGCACGTTTCCTGGGCCTCCCCCTAGATGAGTTTGACGACAACGACCATGGGTGAATCCGCTCTTCACGGGGCGCGACTAGCCGCTACAACAACAACAACAACTGATGATGGTCCCGGTCAAAATTGCTTAGGTGGTTATAGCACAAGTGAAGAAACTAAGTAAGTAAGTGAACTGATTCGAAACTGCCGTGTGAAGTGAAAAATTTCGACGGAAAGTGAAATGCAGAGTATATTCGATAAATTTATTTATTCCATTATACAAACAACACATTCCCATCAAATACAATCTCTTACGTAGAGGAAATTTTGATTTTCAAATTTGATAACATATTTTCCAGTCGATAATTATATTTCATTTTTATTGAAATTGCTATGATTCCCAAAACGTTTTCTACCATTTAAGTTTAGAGCTTAGTGTTGATTTCTAGATAAATATAATTATTTTACTTAGGTATATAATAACAATATTTTATTTTAGAGGTTTTATATTTAGTACATTATACTCGTGTATAAAAACTTTTTAATCGATATCGATAAGTATTTTTAAATTCACTGGCAATTTGTTATTCTTCTTTTTTTAAAACTTATTCACAGTATTTACATGTTTATAAATACATTATTTTATATTTTATATTTTTTATATTTCTAGTTCAATTTTAATAAAAGGCACCACGCACTAACAGAAAAATCGATTGTTTAAAGAAAACATACAAATCATAGATTACACTCATCGAGGCAAGTAAAATGTACAAAAGTTAGCGATATTCGTGATAAGTTGCAAATAGTCTAGCAGGGCTGCAAAACTATCGACTGCACTAACAATTTTTTTTTTATTTTTCGCCAATATCGATTTTTAGTAGCTATTGAAAGTCAGCCAAGCCAAGACTTTAAAGCATTTTTGTAAGTGTTTTTTTTAATCCAGCATTATAACACGATATGATATATCAAAGTTTAAGCGTGACCCACATATCTCGTTAGTTTTTTAAGAAAAAGTGACAGCTATGAAATATCGAAATTTCTTTGGTAGTATTGAGTGCTGGGCATCCAAATATGATTTACCTCAGCTGCATCCTCCTGAGAAGGTGGCAGGTATACAACCCATACAAAATTTTTCATTCGAAACCCGAGATTATAAAATTATCCTAGATTATAACGTCACATTTCTCTGGCAGCTCTGCATTTTTGTGTTATCGATAATTATAATTACGAAGTAGAAGAGAAACGGCAATGTAAAAAGTAAAACAAAATGGGTGCTGGTAAGGCAAATAGGTTCATAAAGATACTTCCAAAAAAAAATATTGAATAAGAATATGTTTTTTTTAGAAAAACCCGATCACAGTGGCAGAAAGAAGAAACTGAACGTCGTCTTAATTTGTTGGGGGAGAAAATATCACACAAACGCAAAAAATTTGACAGCTGATTATTGTTGCGTTGCGTTGATTTGGATTTGAGACTTAAACTCCAATTATTTTCGATACTATCGAAATGTTATCAAAACTACTATTACAGCTATCGGTGGGCCGAATATCGATAGTTTTGCAGCTCTATTCTCCAACACCATTTCTTTGCAAATTATTATTGCAATATTTTTTTAACAGAAATTCTTAGCATATCAAAATTGGCTTTTTTCTATTTATAACTCAATAAAAGATTCAATAATTTTATCAGCTCATACGAATATAAACCGGATCGTAAATTCGAATTTTATTGATTTAATTTCGTGGTAATTGTCTTAATTTTTTATTTATTTACATTTTTGTTTTTAACACATATGTATAGTTTAAAAATATGCTAATACGGATTACATGTACTATTAAATAATACGTTTTTTTATTTTTCACTTAACTTTTGTTTTTTAATATATAGCTAATGTGATCTAAATAAAATTTCAATAGATATACATTTTTTGCATTTATTACTTATAATTAAATATATAGTTTATTATAATTTAATACATATGTGTACATATAGAAGTAGATAATATTTTTAGTGATCGCTTAATTAATAATTTCTGTATATAGACTTTTGAATGCACTTCTGAATTTGGAGAATCATGTTACATCTAAACACCAGCAGGGTATTAAAAGTTGTTCTGTTAAGCATTAACAAAAATTTTTTTTTTACTTTTCGACATATATACATATGTACATGCATATTGGGACTGTGTAATTTAATGGTTCGATCTAAGTATAGCAGTGGTGGGCACTTGATTTGCCCAACACGGCTGATTGGAATTGGGCTACAAAACACTGCTTTTGATCCGACGTACAGTGATCCTATATAAGCTGCGGGCAAAAATAGTTCGATTCTGCTGTTTGCTGCGATTTCACTATGATTCGTTATAAGCTCTTCATTTATTGAGAAATCTAAAATATGATGATAATTGGATCAATGTGTCGCGCCTCCTACGCTAGTGGCCGGAAAAATTTAAAGTGCGACGATTTTAATAAAACTTGTTATATGTCTTGATATTATATCAAAAAGTAAAAACATAACAACTGAAATTGAGCTTTAAATGCACTCACCACATACAAATATTTGAAACTGATTTGGTTCGAAAAAAATATCAAAAGGAAGTGGTAAATTTTACACTTTATTATAATAAATTAAGGTTACGAAACTACATACTTAAACATTGTACATTAAATCGAATGAGTTGATGATTTGACAGTAAATACATATATTAATGCTGAAATATTATTTTTCATGTTTTGTTAAAAGTTTGCATTCTCTTAATTTATTTTTTATTTGCAACCGCGTTTTGAATAATTTCTGATGCAATTTTTTAAAACGTTTGATAAATGAAATAGGCTTGGAAATTTAATGTATTTATTATTTTTTTAGCAATACGTTTTATTTTTAGTTATTTTTAATCAAAAGATACACAAAGAAAAATATCGAAATACAAATATGGGGTGCGCCTAACGCGTGATCTTCTATAGCGCTATAAGTGATATCGTTTTGACGTGTTAAAAACTAGATCGAAAATGTGAAAGAGGGAATCGACCACTGAACCTTTAAAAGGATGGACCATAAGTATATTCGAAAGAGCAAACGTTCACCTTATTTTAAGAAACACGATCCCATTAATGGGGCTGCCTTCACTGGCTTGGCAGAAGTGCATCCTGTTAACCCAAGTTTTCAAGACCTTGGTGACGGTTTCTGGCCCTATCACACGAATGGCTTGCTCGATATACCCGAATCGTTAATTGATTGTTCGCATAATATATGTAGATCCTTTACGGCACCACACAAAACAAGTATAATGGCGTCAAATCGCAGTTGCGATTTGGCTAATTGAGATCGCCGCTACGACTGATAGGACGATTGGCGAACTTGGAGCCTCTGTTGTGCTCACTGTTGACCGAAATGGCCTCTGCACCATCATTTCCAAAGGAAAAATGGACCGATGACTTCACCGCTCTGAAATTCGCCCGCAATTCACTCTCTGATTTCGCGACGATCACGTGCGCGGGTTTTGTTCCCCAATTGTTCCCCAATTGTGGCAGATTTGCTTGTTAACATAGCTGTTATATGATTTTTCGAGCAATATCGTTGTTCATTTTGAGCTACTCTAAGCCATAAAACTTAAAGTTTGTAAGCGAATAATTCATTATATTATATTAAAATTAAAAGCGGTATTCTTTCTTTAATTTATGGTTGGAAAAAAATGGTCATCACCATGAAAGTTAACGATATCTAACAGAAAATAATGGGTCATCTCTTCAAAAAGCATCTAAACATTCCGTCGCTTTGGCTTCAGCGAAACAATGTTTTGAAATATTTCATAATAAAATTTTATTAAAATATTTAAAAACTACTTGTTGAAAAATTTAATTTGACTTTAATCGAAAGATCTTTTGAATATTGCTATATTTTTGCGCGTAGCAGAACGGATATTTGTTTGCTTTGATATTTGTTTGATCAACTGAAATATTTTTTTGCAGTGTAACAAAAGCGAACGTGCAGTCGCATTTGTATTCCCCAGCTCCGCACACAAGTGCAATATATGATGTGTGTGCGAGTTTGCTGCCGGCCCACCTCTGCTAAAGATCAGAACTCTTCTTTGGTAAAGCAGATTATATTTTTATGAATACTTTACGCAATATATTTTTAGGCGCACAAATAGAGAATTTGAAGCCGAGTTCACCCAATTGATAATTAATATGAGGAATGCAGAATATTTTTTTTTAACAATTGCATGTTTCGTTTTTAATTGCCACCTAAGTTTTGAACTGCAGATCACTAATAGTGGGAATATTTATAAATTCAAACTATCGAACAAATTTTATTAATTTCTTATAAATTCATTTCTTAATCTGCTTCTACTATGTATCATAAGATTGCTGTCGCTTTTATTTCTACGCCCTTTCCCTTTCAGTGGGAACTGACCATCCGCATACCGTAAATCTCATAAGCCCGTCGCTCCGGCCGTCATCATACCACTGTGATGATGATGATGCATGCCAGTATTTTGGAAATACATATAGTAGTTGTAGGGCTGTTGTGCCACCGCTGCTACTGCTACCTGTGTTGATGCAGCTGCGCTGTTCGCCATGCCATCACAGTCATCGCTCCCGATCAATTGATGTACCCCCGCACCCATACCACCCACGGGTGAAGAGGTCATTGGTAATCCACTCATTGTGTTGCCCACCTGACAGCTGGTACGCAAAGCCATCGCCTGATGATGTGCCAAAATATCGCTAACAGAGTGTGATGAGGGCCAACAGTGTGCTGCAGCTGCTGCGGCTGCTGCCGTACGTAACTGATGAGTGGTTTGTGTGGATTGCGGTGGCGATGGACTCCCACAAGATACAGCCGTTTTCATGCTATAAGCGCTATAAGGCTGATAAATTGTATTGTAGAGGTGAGGATGCGCATGGACAGCAGCAGCGGCGGCAGCATGTTGATGATGCGCTGCAGTGGCTACTGCCGAGGCACTTGCATTATGTGGTGATGTGTGATGGTGCGAGTGGTGTGTGTGGGCGGCATGTGTGTGCGTATGATGATGATGGGCTGCTGAAGAGTTTGCGTTGTTTGCCGCCACCGCAGCGGCGCTATGATGATGATGTCCAATCGAGCCGAGTTTGTTGCGTAATATACGAGAAATAGAGCTGACGCTGGGTACATTCGTTTTATCACAGATGCCTTCGGTAAGTAAACGATCGCGTATCTCCCAAGCGAAAATGCCCGGATCGCGCTGTTTGAGTTCGCGTATATAATTCACAACTTTTGGGGTTGTGACACGCGGCTTGGAACCTCCTATAGCGCCGGGTAGAATGGAGCCCGTTTCATGGTATCGCGCTAGTATTTTTGAGACGCAACCATGACTGACACGTAACTGACGAGAAATGTCGCAGGGTCGAATGCCGAGACGTGCCAACTCTACAATACGCATGCGCGTTGCATTCGGCAGTGGGCGACCGTTGACGAATACGCCGCCAAGCTGATTCACCTCGCCATACTGCGGGCACTGATTTTCTGAAATGATAGAAAAGGGAAAATAAAATGCAGTTCTACGATTAGTATTTTGCAAAAAGAAATGTAAGTCTACAAAAGTGTATATACATACATACATACATATGTAAGCACACACTATAGTGTGCTTATCATAAATATAAGACCGGGACTTATTGACAAGTTTAGGCACTTCAATTATTTCTAATTAATTTTAGTTAATCCTACTAATATTACAAATGTGAAAGTTTATGTGATAGGGTTTGAGTGATAGAGTATGTTCGTTACTTTTTCACGCCCAGACAGCCGATGGGTTTTTTTAAAATTTAGCACATAAATAGCTGTTAGCCTGTACTAACACATAGAGTATTTCTGCGGTTTGTTTAAATAAGTGAGTTAAATCACATATTGCATCCTGTCGAATGGACAGATTTGGATGAGACTTGGCACATACATTTAGTACGTTGTGTGGGTTGCCATATATGCATTTTTTTTTTTAAAGTGACCACCTTTTTATATAGTTAAATTCAATTAAAATAATCAGTGATTAAATATTGCAATATGGATATCAAACGAAAGAGGTTTAAAAAATCTTCATTTTCAATATGTTTTGAAAGTAGGTTGCCACCAGTTTGAATTAAGTTAAATTAATAAGTCAAATGAAATTTTATAATACAGGTAGAAACATAAAAGGTTTAAAAAAGCCTAATTTCAAAAGTTATTTTGTAGAGGGCTGCCATTTGTTTAAACACTAAATTAACATTACAAAAAGTATTATAGATCGCAATACTGGATTGGTGTGAAACGATAAACGATTTACGAAAACTTTTTTGAAGATGGATGCCACCATTTTCAAATGTTGATTTAATTTAATTAGTAAGGTAAATGGGATTCTTCAATACTGGCGTCAAATGGAAAAGGTTTAAGAAAGTTTTATTTGAGAAATATTTTTCGAAAGGGTTGCCACATATTTCAAAAAATTAAGTTTAATTAAAACTATATGATTAATGAAGCATTAATAGAGAAATGAACGAAAGAGGTGTATGAAAGATTAGCCTATAAAATATTTTGAAGGTTTGCCAACTGTTTGAAAAATTATATACAAATTAATTAATAATGTGAGGGAAATCAGGATATCTCACATACATACATATATTTATATGTATATTTGCAAACAACATTTTTGAAAGCAGTTCATAAAAGAGCTTGTCAAAATTATAGCAAAAATTTCTGTTTAAATTACATACATAAAGTATTACCAAATTAAAAAGTTATGAAAAAAGTTTTAAAAATGTTTTCAGAAAGACGCATTTTTTAATAGAATTGTCATCTTTACAAAATTTAAAAAAATCTTTCCTATTTATATATACATATTTTTTTTTATGGAATAAAAAAATAAAATGAAATAAAATTTTAATAAAATTGAAGAAATTTCCACTTTTTAATCAGAATACATCTCCTCTAATCACTTTTACTACTTCCTTTTCATACTGTAGTGCTTATCATAACTATATGACAGGGACTTTTAGAGAAATTTCGACTCTTTATTTGCCACTGACTAATTTTTTATTAAAATTTAGTTCATTAAACTTTTAGCGGATTGAAGCGTACACTTTATTGAATGGGTTGTAAAAAATTCTGATTAAGAAGTTAGAAATTTTGATGAAAATTTGTTGAATTTTATTAAAGTTTGAAGGTTGAACTTATCCTGTATTTGTTGTAGAAAGAACTTTATTTTTGTAAAAAAAAATTGTAACTAACAAATAATAGATCGAAATTAAAAAAAAATCCTTGTTTTATAGTTATGATAATGACTATAGCATGCATGTAGAAGAATTAAATGTTATCAGGAAGTAGTAAAAGTGAGTGGCGCAGATGGATAAAGCATTTGCACTCCTACTGTAGTATTTTCGTTTTTGTTTTTTATTTCGTTTTTTAGCGCATGTTGTTGTTCATTAGAAATGTGTACGTACGTACTTATGAATATTTGCACCATTTTACAGTATAGGGATAATTAGTGCGAGTTCTGTTTGAAATGCAGGCGGCAGTTTTGGTTTGTAGCGGCTTAGTTCCGAGAATTGCGGATGTGTGTAAATTGGCCGATAATAGATTGGCATTGCTGTGGAGGCACGCGTTGCTTTTCTGGAGCATGTTCGTTTGCAATTTTCAAGTGTTCTTAGCCACTTTAACCCATTTCGATTATTTGTGAGAAAATATTTGTATGTATGTAGTAATGTATGTGAATTACTACTAAGCAGGCGGCGAACAGATGTTCAAAAGTATTTTTCTTTTGCATTAGAAATTTATTTTCTCCTACTTTATGCAACAGAATTAATTACTTGTTGCTTAGTTTTCTGTAAGAAAAGCGTAAAACATACAAATCTTACGAGGTATACCATTCATATATCTCGACCGAGCAGAGCTCAAGTTGTTACACCAAATTTTCATTGTTACTAAGAAAGGTATGTTAAATAGAAATTAATTTAGACACTTTGTTTCAACTGAACTGAATTTTTTAAACTATTTTCATTTCCAAAAAATATCCGGGATTTAGTTCACTACAAGGCGAATTTATACCGGGTGGTGTTATAAGTAAAAAAAACATAAATTAACACTAACAAAGTATACGCACAATGACAGTATGATTTACAACAAACACATCATTTTGACTTAACGTTCACCAAGCGCATTTAATCAACTGCTTGATCAACTTCGCCTTTTATGAATTCGCCAAGGTTCACTACTTCAGATTTTTGACGAAAAGAAGAGAATTTTTTTTTAAAGAGAAGAGAATTATATTAATTTGGAAAGAAAAAAAGTTTCCACGACCTTTTTCATTTCAATACGAATCGATTCCAAAATGTTTCTTCGCTTTTGAGGTGCGGCAACACTGGTTTGAAGTATTTATTGCTCCTTTGAAGAAGCATAATAACCTTTGCAAAATGTTCTCCTTGACATTTTCCGATATGTTCAATGGATATGTACAGATGTACATACATATATACCGGGAGTACATAATATAGGCAAGCCCACTGTATATTTATGCCTCAAATTGTGCAAAGAAAATCGTTCTATCGCCTTGAGTGGAACATTTCAAAACGCTATCGATTTGACAATAAAAGAAAAAATTGTTGTAACTATAAACAAATGTCCACTCACCTTTAAGCTGGTAACTCATTCAAACCAACTAACCAATCGCCAGCGTTTTTCTTCTAAACAATTTCAGGCCTTCTGTGTCATTAATCGATTTCCGTAATTACTAAATACCTACGTACATATATGGTGTGAGTAATGCTCATATTGTTACACATTTGTTCAGATATTGCGAAGTATTTTTATGAATGAAAACGAGGTCGATACACTCACTCACTCCACTCATTGTTGCTATTCACGTTTTGTTATTTTACGTCTTGGTCTACTAATTTTGTAGCAACTCTAGCTACGGTAACAATTACTAAGTACCCTTTGTAAACAAATTTTTTTTTGATGACATTTAGTTCTTAAGTCTATGGTTTTTAAAGTACTTAAAATTTTAATATGATTGACTAAGAAATTTAAAAAAAATTTATAACTTGGTCAACATGCGTTTTACAAAATAAATAATCACATCTTTAACGCACTTACATATGCGCATTAGAGCGGATCTCTCGCCCTACCAAAAAAAAAATAGCGGTACTGGTTTTCCATCGGAATTCTAGAATTTATTATATTTTAAGACTTTCACTTTATTTTGGTGAGACACCCTAATGTGTTATATGTAAATATAACCATACACATGCACGAGGATTGGCCCACCCAATGGTGGAGGTTTTTGGGTTCAAATCCCTACCAAAATCTTAAAACTCTAGTGCAATCTTGAATTAAAATTACCGTAAAATCCCCCAAAATATTTTCACGAGTATTTCTGAGAGAGAGAGAGTGGTGAAAATAACAAGCCAAGGCAAAATGAAACAATACGGGCTTTCACATCGGTCTCTTTTTGGTGAAATAATCAACAACTGGAAAACATTGGTGGAAAATCGGAAATAAATATTTTGGCGGTTGAACTAAGTACATGTGCATTTTATATATCTGTTTTTATTTCGGTTTCTCTCACATATAACTTGTATAGAATTTAATTAAATTTGACTTTTCAAACAGGTGGCAACCCTCTCTAAAATATAGTTATGAAACAACCGTTTGAAACACATATTTTAATAATTTATACACTTGTGGATAATTTAATTAACTTTTACTTTTTAAAAAGTGAGAACCTCTTCAAAATATACCTATAACTTAGCCAAAGCAAAACGAATGCTTTGACAACCATATTTTTTTATATCATATAATTTATGTATAATTTTATTAAATTCCGCTTTTAAAACAGGTTTCGGCCCCTATAAACGTTAGCTATGAACTCTAAAGCCGGGACGAAACACTTGGCACACATATAAAAACCTGTCCAGTCGTCATTTAGCGATATGTGATTTTCCGCCATGTGTTGAATTATAATTGAATTGAGCTGACAAAAACGAAAGGTGTGCCTAGAGCGCCACCTGTTGAGAATTTTTCCACGTTTCTTTTCCCGTTAACCTTCGCGGAGCAGTTACCAACAAACCCACAAAAGGAAGTATCCATTTTGGTCCAGTCGTTTTCAAGTCCGAACAAGCATCCGAACAAATCACAATTCATTTTTATATGTATGTACATAAGTATATAGGTTATATAATGGAATACATTTTTATAAACAAATTGAAATTTGTTACTTGGCATCTACACGCTTTCATTGGATTTACAAAAGCGAATTTTTTTAAAACTGTTGATTATAATTAATTATATTTAATTATTTTTATAATTAATTATAGGCTAATAGTATTAGTTAAAACTATCACAAACATTTATGTAAATCATTAATACGGAAGCGTATTTGAACTAAGTAATGTACAAATGTGTAGGAATTTTAATGAATGTTAGATAAAAATTATAAATAACAAGCAACACTAATCAGTAGTGTCGAAATGTGTACATGTTTAAATACATATGTATGTATGTACATATATATATATATGTATCTACTAGATATGAAAGACAAGTACCACAACATTTTTCTGATAGTAAAAAGACTTGGACATTTTTTTCTTTTTAATTTTTAAAGGAGACACCTATCCCATTAAAAGACTAAAAGACTTAGACTAAATATATTAAATTTTGAAGTTTGGCCAAACATGGAGCTATATGATGTAGCGCCAAATTACACAGTGCAACAATATTCTGTGTACTTGATGAAACCAAATACAAGCTTGCACCTCCCATCTCCCATAGATCTGGTTTTTTCGATTTTTAGGTAACCCTGTATAATGGAACGATTGAGTTAAATTCGATCAAATAATAATTTTTTCTGGAATATTTTAGAAAGTTGTGGTTTCTTAGAGTCCTTTGGTTCAAGAGTTTAATTTTTGATGATTATTTTTACCAAAAACTTGCGGTGTTTACGGTGGCATTTTCGTAAAATTTTTCTTTTTTGCTTTCACTGCTTTCATAGCTCCGAAATTCAAATTTGAGGTCTTTTTGAAAATCAAACTTATGGTAGACAATGTTTCAAAGATCATTTCAATATTTTTGTTGGACAAAAAGGCATTATCCTGAGGAACCAATTGTACGTTAAATATGCTCTTAGAAATATAGAATTTCTATAAGGGAAATGATTTTTTAATTGGAAATTATATTTTTTTCTACAAAATACTTTTTATATTCATCTCTAAGTTTAACAATGAAGTATACATTTAATAAAATGGATTTGTTAGCCTCATACATAGCAAAATACTATTTTCTCAAATAAAAACCATAAAAAATAGCGAAAGTTTTACGACAAATATAAATCTACATCAAAAATTTAATTCTCGACTCCAACAATAGTAAGTTACCTTTTTTACGAAAAAAAAACATTATTTGATCGACTTTTACTTTTTTACTATTTTTCATTTATATAGGATATACAAAAATCAGCAACATTAAATTTTGGTTTCTAATGGAGACGGTTTGTGTGTTTTTAAGACTCATACAATTACACGAAACACGCTTTAACTCTCTCCAATCAGAACCAAAATGTATATACTTATATAATATATTATATAAAATTATCGCCCATAGTAGTATCGACGTAGGGGTTGATATTTTAGAAATTTGATGTAAATTTTTTTTCTTACATTTAAGGACCACCCAAATGTACACATATACGAGTATATTGTATTTCAAAGAAAATTGAGATCTAGCTTAAGTTAAGATTGAAAACAGTGACGCAATAAACTTCCTACTATAGGGATCATTTCATATAAGTGATAACTCCATTTTACTTTTCATGAAAAGCTATTCACATTTCTGGGAAAATATTAAAAACTATGGAAACCAAAATTTGATACTAGCTATAGACAATTTCGTTGCATTTTTGATGGATGCTATAATGGTAGTTCTCAACTACAGCCGAATCAAAATTCGTTTGGGAAGAGAATCAATTAACGATGAACCGCACCTAGGACAGCCATCCGACCCTATTACGGCTGAAAACATGAAACTTGTGGAGGAGAACGTTCTGGAAGATAAGCGATTATAAACTAAAGAATACACTATTATACTCGGTTTTTACCTCTTTGTGAAATCTGACAGAAAGAAAATGTGGATTCAATTATTACTAGCACTAAAACCATGGGCCTGTATCATGATTCTTTGCAAACATAAGCAGGAATCTCAGAAAAACATTATGGCTACAGTTTTTTGGAATTTCGAAGGAATTTTACTCGTGGTTTTTAAAGATCGCAAAGATCGAAACACAGCAGTAGCGGCGGTTACTATGCTATCATTCTACAACTGAGATGATATTAAAGAAAAATGTCGAGGGAAACAATTGCAAGGGGTGCTGCTGCTTCATGATAATGCACCGGTCAACGTATTGGTCAGCCATTAGTTGTTCTCTGAATTGAAAACATTTTACCACTGACAATTAAGTGCATTGCTTTGTACATTTTGACAGCAAAAATTCAGTTATTTTTTGAGGAGTATAGAAAGTAGGGGAAATGCTTATAGTCTGGGAGGAAGAGAAACCGTGCGACTTATATAACTTTTGATCTCCTTGTACGAAATGAACTGTTCCGGCATGCCCACACCACACCTAATCAGGTACCAAAAGGGAGCGAGAGCGCCGGGGGAAGGAGTAAATTTCCAGCACTTCATGGTTAGGCCTTCGGGAATAGTTTCCCTACATTATCTTCTAGAATAAAATATGAATTCTAATGATTGAACATTTAAAAATTTTCCTAAATCCGGTTTGAGATGGAGTTATTGAGATTTTACAATACGGCAGCGCAATGCTGTTGCCAAGTGTTGCATATTACCACTATTAGTTCTATAATTACTCAGTACTATTTATTTTCATTATAAGCAATCCCCATAAGTTCTCCATAGCAATTAGATCGAAAAAAAAATGCTGGACGGCCAAGCCATTCAATATCATGGTTGTCAAACCACACCTTTATTGATCTACTGTCGTGAATTGCTACGATAACTTACTGAACAATTAAAGTTTTGTCAGGATTTGCAGCGAGATAAGACAGTAAGTGGTCAGAGAGAACACTGGTATTCATAGCTGTTGATTCGAGTTGACGGTAATGATGTGCCAAGTAGAGTCGACTGAAGTACTTTAGAAGTGCTCACATACTCGAGGAAGCAAAATTTAGTATTCGCAAACACAGACTCGAGTACAGGTCGAGGTCTTATAGCATCCAAATACCGAATCGGATATACAAATCGCAGTTTTGTGATATAGTATATCTCTATAAGCCAGCAATTATTAAATATCGGGATATGATGAAAAAATTTCAATGTTTTAAGCAGTTCAAAAAAATAAAAAAATTTTCCTTGTTCCGGAGGTGGCCTTTATTGTTAAGTTATTTCAAATTCATTCCGATATGCAAAAGGAAACATATTAATTTTCGTCACGATTTACCAGCATTGGGATTTTTTTATACCTTTCATGAGAATGAAATGGTATATTAAGTTTGGTCCGATGTTTGTAAGTGCCAGAAGGAGAAGAGATAGACCCATCAAAAAGTATACCTAAATGATCAGGACGATGAGCTGAGTCGATTTAGCCATGTCCGTCTGTCTGTCCGTCTGTCCGTCTGTCCGTCTGTCCGTCTGTTTGAACGCAAACTAGTCCCTCAATTTTAGAGCTATTTTGATGAAATTTGGTGAGCAGGTGTCGTTGTACAAATGATTAAACATTTGTCGGAATCGGCCAGATCGGGTGACTATAACATATAATACAACCGATTATTCAGATATTGAATTTTGCGCCATAACTCCTCCATTTAAGCAGCTAAAGGCTTGAAATTTTGCAGAAATATCAGCCATTATTAGCTACGTATCAGTATTGAAAATCATGAAGATCGGAGAAATATAACATATAGCTCCCATACAACCGATTGTTCAGATATTGCATTTTGCACCATAACTCCTCCATTTAAACAGCTAAAGGCTTGAAATTTTGCACAAACATCAACCATTATTAGCTATATATTAGTATTCATCAAGATCGGAGTTCACAGTGTAAATCGGCAAGATAAATTCAGGACAAATATTTATTGCGAAAAGTAATAAGCTCAGCGCAATATCACATGAATCATAGCGTTAAACGTTTGGGAACTATTTACGGATCTGATAACTGTTTTCAAAGACCGACATATGTAGGTCTTACATATTAATACTTAATTATTTGTATTTTTTAAATGTTGAATATCAAGCGTCGATACGATATTAAAAATATTCAAAAACCATTCCCTTCTTAAAACATAGTTCTTTTTAATTACATAAGGAAAAGCATTAAATAATTTATAACAATGCCTTTACTAGAATTATTTTTATTGATTTGAAGGAAATTTTCGCTTTTAACTATAAGTAATACGAAATTGTAATACAATAACACGTTTTTTACTATTCTTCCATTCATGAAAGGTATGAAGCCTTCGGCATAGCCGAAGACAGCGCTGTTTTTACTTGTTTTAAATTTATTTTAACAAGTTTTCGCATGCAATTGTTTTCATTACACTATTGCTATATACGTATATCTTTTTTTTCTGCTTAAGAGCGAGAAGCCCCTCATGAATATCTATAAAAGCTTTCTTTGCCATTTTGCAAATCTATTCCTGGTCCTTTCTTGTCAAAAACAACTGCGAAGCTGTGTTAATGTCAAGTTAGACGCCTTAGCCGATTTGTAGAAATATTTGAGTTTGAGTAAAAATCCGTGTTCGAATTTATATCGTTTTCAATATACCCGATCAGCGTATCTGACTCGAGTTCTGACCCGATTTTTTTTGAATGAGCACAAAAGTACTCGAGTACCAAATGTAGTCGGCTCGGCACAACGCCTTAGCCGATTTGTAGAAATGTGTAAAAATCCGCGTTCGAATTTATATCGTATTCGATATACCCGATCCGCGTATCTGACTCGAGTTCTGACCCGATTTTTTTTGAATGAGCACAAAAGTACTCGAGTACCAAATGTAGCCGACTCGGCACACCGCCTTAGAAGATTTGTAGAAATTTGTAAATATCCGCGTTCGAATTTATATCGTATTCGATATACCAGATCTGACTCGAGTTCTGACCCGATTTTTTTTGAATGAGCACAAAAGTACTCGAGTACCAAAAGTAGCCGACTCGGCAGAACACTGGTGGATAGAGTAGCTATCGCGAATGTGACTATAACGAGAGGTACTCGTAGCTAAGATAGTTATTTCTTTGTGAATATAGCTTTTTTGTGCATCATACTGTAGAGTACCTGTATAGCGATAGTTCGGAGCTAATCAACACCTACTATGTATATATTTGAAACCCCACCGAAGCTAACTATTTGTACCTTTTATAAGTACATACATACATATATTAATACCATTACTTTTTGCAGGGATGTGTATCGCCACAGCCACTTAAATAAAAATGTATGCATGTAAATGACTCGCGCTGAATCGATTCCTTAGAAAACCAAAATCTCTTGGATCAGACGAACACTTGTTCCAGTGCGTCAATGCGACCACTCACCATACAATACAATAATTAAAGGCACCAACCAAGTACAAAGCTGTTCATATTGAAAGTGAGTTGGCAAACAATTAAAGTTGTAATATGTACTCTGCAAGGAGCTCAAGTTACAATTAAGTTATACAAAAAATGTACCTACATACGGACATACATACATACATACTACATATATGCCAACAATCAATATGTGAACAAAAGGGCTATAATGTTTAGTTTAATATATGTATGTATGTAGCATATTCACACTTGCAGCAAAACTTGCCACTGCCTATGTGCTATTGATTGCAACATTTACAAGCGACGGCGGGCGATTATGCTTGAATATTTACAATGCGCTTTATGTTTGAGCTACTGTAATCTTTAATGTTGTAAATGACTACAATGGTTTGCTATGAACCGTGACTAATATGCAAATAACCAACCTATATGCGACTAGTCTGGACTATCCGTCGTCTATTTGCACAATTGATGCTGTCCAAATGCATTTAGAGATGCATGCAAATACACACGCAGTTAGTATGGGTGTAATAGGGATGACCATTCAGGGATGCTGACCACCTTTGACTGCCAAAAATTGCGAGACTAGTCTTTTCGAATCACGGGATTTGTTGCGTGTAAGTTTTTTACACCAGATGCAAAGCAGATTGAAGAAGTAGGTGGTTGCGATAGAGCAAATACAACAACCTCATGTATTTTGAATAGCAAATTAAAAAAAAACCTTCTAGGGAAGCCATTTAAAATGTACATTTAGCCTCTTTACTTTCATATAACGGGTGCTTTTTTAGACGTGTGGTTTTCAATGAGGCAATACTTTTTTCGGAGTGGGTCTTTTTGACAGCTGTCAGTTTGGTTTGCCATTTCATAATAAACAGACTTATTCCGGAACATCGTTTTCAAGTCGTGCAAATTTATTACCAAAATAATAGTTCGGTTCGCTCGACGCATCGCGATGAAGCTCACTTTTGGTTGAATGGGTACGTCAATAAACAAAATTGTCGTATTTGGAGTGTTGAGACGCCGTTACATCCTCACAAAGTCACTATTTAATGTGCTCTATGGACAAAGGAAACATTGGTCCACATTCCTTCAAAAATGAAGCCATGATTAATGAATTTTTCGTGCCTGAATTGAAGGATGTTAATAAGGACGACTTTTGGTCTCAACGAGACGGCGCTTTATGCCATAAAACCAACGAAACAATGAATTTATTGAATCAAATTTTTGCTGAGCCTGTGGCGTGGCCTCAAAGATTATGTGATTTAACGCCGCTGGACAACTTTTTGTGGGGTTTTGTGAAGCCGCTTGTCTATTTGAAGCAGCTTGTCTACGCAGATAAGACCGAGACGATTGACGCCTTGGAAGAGATTATTCGAAGCGTTATTTCTGACAGACGGCCCCAATTGCTGCCAAAAGTGATCGAAAATTGGGCCTCACGGCTGGAATTTATTCGAGTCAGCCGCGGCGGTCACTTTCCCGAAAGCATTTTTAAAACATAATGCCAAACCCATATCGCTATAATACAGCTAAATTCCTGGCCATAATATTAAATTATATGCGTTTTATTTCTTCTTTAAATACACACACCTAAAAAAACACCCTTTGTCTTTTGTGTAAAATGAAATTTCGCTTTTTGTGTTACAGACGTTTAAATTAAAAAAATAAGGCCATTTCGAGCTTTTTGCTCGATCATTTTAGTTGAAAAACTTTAAAAAAATATTACATTAATATTTTTTAGCCTATTTATTTTTATATCAAACAATAATTTTATGAGCTCAAGGCCAGTTTTTAATAGGAAGAATTATAGAAAAAACAGCAATGGTAGAAGTTGTAGCTATTTCGGAGATCACCATATCTTGTCATCAGACTTCTTGCAGGGATTCGAACTCACGTCCCCTAGCTTATACTCATTAAGGCAAAGTCTAAACGAGATGAGCAAGTAAGCTGTTATTTTTTCCTTCTTCCTATTCTTCTTCCTATTTTAAAAAAATAATAATTAGAAATTTCTTAATGAAAGAAAATTGTATTACGAAGATGCTATGTTGAGGATGAGTAGTACCAATATCGGGGAGAAAGATATCGGAGTCGTGGGATGATTGACATTTTTGCAGAGAACTATACTGGGAAAATCTACCAGATTTTGCAGTGCTACACAGACCCGCTCTAAGGATCTTATAACCTAATACATTTTGGAGAACGCATAAGCTTTGCAAAGGATAAACTAAGAATTATAACAGGAATTCTTAAAAACCATTGTAGGGTGAACTATCACTTGACCAAACTGGGAGTCTACTCGGATAAATGTTATATACTCTGAAGAGTAGAAAAAGAAACTGCAAAGCACATACTGGAGCAGTGCCCTAGACTGATGCATAAACGCAAAAGGAACCTGGGTGGTACATATGAAATAAGCGAGGACAGTATGAATTCCAGAGATTTAGGTTCCATAGTAAAATTTATCTCGGATGCTGGAATTAAGGAAATTCTATAATCTATGAAAGGGGCGCCAACAGATCTCAAGGTAGTAGTGCTTATTCTCCAGCAATAATAATAATAGAGGATAACACTCTCAATGCTTTAATTTTTCACGACCATTTTAATTCGTGCATGTGTTACAAACTCAAGTCGCATACCACAAATTGTAGGCAGTTGTACTAAGTATTTTATATTTATTTATACTTGTGGTATAAGCATTTTGTATAAATTCCCTATTAGAGAAAACAAATCAGTTTACTGAAAAAAATATATATAAAAATTAGTGTTTTGCGAACTAGTTTAAACTAATTTAATACAATTGCAGTGTGAGCCAGTTTGTTTTTTATTTTCCAATTTTCCGTGCTAATTTTAAATGAATATATTTTTAAGTTGTTGAATTTAAATTACAAGTGATATTGATAATAAATCAGTTGGTTGAAGTGAAAGGCAATTACTTGTAAATTACTTTAAATTAATTTCATTTCAGTTTGTAGGGTTTTATTTTCTTCTTGTGTAAGTAAGGCCAATTTTATGATTTAAAAAAGTATAATATTGTAGATCGGAGATCCCGGCATTACAAACCAAAATCCCGAATATCGCGTGATGAGTAAAATCCTGAAAATTGACATCCCTAGTACCTCTTTAGGTAAATGATATTTGTTAACTAAATACGTATGTTAATATTTTCTATTAGTATTCATAGTTTGTAATTGGATTAGAACCTTTAACTTATTCATCATCTAAATACGAGTACGTACGTAGATCAGAACAGACGTTACGCGACTACATAAAAAATAATGCAAAGCTTAGTATGAGTTTTTGTACGACTAATGTACGTCATACTTTTTTAGAACATGTGCAGTTACTAATTGTTTTTATTGCACACGAAAACTCTTATTGTTAAACAAACGTATTTGTTTGCAGGTGTACCCAGTTAGCAAAATAGTTGTGAACGTGCCCGAAAATCGAAAAAAAAATTGAGAACGATTGTTCATCGGACACTTTTTCCTGTAAAGTTTTCTATGAAGTTTTGAGCAATTTTACGACATGTTTTCTCATTCGTCATGAGAGCGAATATATTCATTTTCCATTCTGGTTTGAAATTTCCATGAAATTTCGACGTCGCCTAGGAGTCTTTGGGTAACAAAAATTGATCGGCGAAGGCATTATTCATAAAATATACAGTTTCTTGCTGGGTGGGTAGATATATGTATTAAAAGTAGGTATTATATGTATGTACATATATAAATGTCTATTGGTTGCTGTTGTGCACAGTAAACCTGTTACGTGTTTTAAGCTATACTCTTTCAGAATATTGAAATTATTTTTTCTGCATTCTGATTCTGAAATTCGCAGTAGTGGAATCGAAAATTTAGACAGATAGCAGTTTTATACTCGTATGATATATTTTCTCTTGAATCATCTTGCGATTTTCATTAACGAAGTTTTCTATGGATGTGGTGTCTGCCATGATTTTTTTAAATTACTTACAGCTTCGTTTTGTAGCTGCTACTACCTGGTTATGCCCATGGAATAAAATTAGTGCAACGTGCGTCGCAAAACTTTTCTCCGCTGTTTAAAAACAAGAACGAGTGAAAGAAATGCTGTATTCCGTTTTTCTCTATTTATGAAGACCAACGAGAAGAATTTTTGGATTAAAAACGGAGTCGATGGATTGGTGTCGACCGAGATCACCGCAACCAATAAAGCAAAGGTGAGCGAGGAGTGTGCTGACTTCGTGACAACGCGTAGGTCCACACAGCGGGTGTTTCCATGGCTGCCTTTAAGGAGTATGGTCTCACCGAACTTGACCATCCCACGCAAAGTTCCTACTTGGATCCAAGCGACTGTTATTTATTCTCTAAACTTGGGAGGAAAAAAATTTAACATTGACAATGAACTGAAATCAGCTGTTCTTGAACATTTTGAGGATCACTTTTTAGAGGTACATATAGAAATGTTAGTCAAGGGCTGTGAAAAGTGTATTCAAATAAAGGTATATCATATATGAAATCATTAATAGTAGTTTGGAATATACATATCCCTCAATTTTAGTTAGAGCCTTTTTATATTAAAAAGCCTTTAACTGAAAATACTACTATTAGTTTTAATGAAAAATCACAACAGTAGTATCTGGACTTCTTCAAATAATAATAATGTAATGATTTGGCGCGTACACTATAGCTTGATGTTTGCCGAACTTCTCCTAGAATTTGTAGCGTGAGTCTTAATGTTGTAATGCAAACTGAGAGACCTACAGTTTTACGCCGGCTCCAAACGGCGGATGATTTTTGTGATAAACTTTTGCATGACAAAAATTCTCTTGGAGGTTTACCAGCCATTGTCTGCCAAGAGACGACCGTTATAAGAAGCAACTTTTCTATAATTTTTGAAGTTACTTGCCCCGGCGAGGATCCACCGAATGAAGCGTGCACATAGTACACACTCCAAATTGAAATTGTAGTTACGAAGTTAACTGAACAGAACGAAAAGGACACTGAAAATGGCACAACGCCGAAACCGGTTTGCCCCCAAACAAAACTTGACAAGGGATGACGGAAAATCTTTCCAATATACATCATCTCAACAGAAGATCAAATAGAAGATATTAGGTTATTTCCTGCTTTCCATTCGGGAGCCCGTGCTACCAAAACTGCCCAGAATTCATTCCTGTACCCAGAAAATGAAAATAGAGAGCCAAAATTGGAATGTTTTGACGGTAAGTGGCTTCTCCTTCATGCCCAAAACACAGAGGACTTTTTCGGACACAAATGGGATTGGTGTCAAATTGCATATCAGCTGCTCTTTGTTTACATCCGAACACATAATTACAACAACAAAAAACGACTCCGAGCGCGAAATGTGACTTTTCGCATTCGTAAGAACTTCTGGACACTTTCTTCTCTTTGAGAGGAAAATTTTGCCTTCCGCTCTGATTACCGAGCGCACTTCGGGTTGTATCGGAAATAAACAATTCTAAAACGTTATATTTATGAATGGAATTGGATGGAATTTTTGTTACCGAACTTGCAGCCACTCAGCTTCACTGTGTTCGTTTAGGATCGTGCAGCTGCATAAATACATACATAAATATGTAGATGGTATTGTACTTCGCGTCTATTGCCAACACACTTGTTCCGTAGTACATATTTGGACTTATGAACAATAAAAAAACATAAAAGCCTGACTGCCACTGTTTCTGATAGAAGTTGCTAAAATAAAAAATACAAAATTTTAACTACTGCGTTAAGTACATAAAATGCACTCGTACAATGGCAGCTAGTAACTATTGTTTACTATTTGTAGCACCTTACATAAAAAAAAAGAAAAATTGAAACAGAAAACAAACAGCAGACTCGGCCAAAGCAACCTGAGTTATCACGACGTTGAAGTAATAAAAACCGAAAATATACAAATGTAGTACACCGTTTTTACTAAACAAATTTATGTCAAGACGTTAAAGTTTGCAAAAAAATAAATAATTATGTATTTTGAAAACTAAATTTCCTATATAAGCTTTGAATTGTTGCGTGCGATGCTTTAATATCGAACAGTGTCGGCATAAATGCTTCTAATTCATTACAATACGTACAGTTGATAAGTGAAGACAGGAAAACGAATATTGTGCGGAAAATGTATGAGTTTTATAAAATTAAATTGTTGTTGATTTGCATCTGTACAATTATTGGGAGTTTTGAGAAAGTGAATGGAATAGCTAAAAATGCAGTAGAACAAAAAGTTGTGCCGCTTTCCGACATATTAAAGATTACCGGTGGGAAATTAGAGAGGAATGTGGGTGCTGATATCAAGAATTATGTAATGTATTATAAATTTTAATGCAACGCTTTTTTTATGTAACAGAAACGCGGTTTATTCGATTATCTATTGGCTGAATTGTATGAGTATTTCGATTATAGCGACGAGGATGATTCTGAAGAAGACGAAAAATACTGTGAAGACTGAATTAAAATATTTGATTTGTTATTAAAGAGATTAATTTGTATTATATTTTATTTTTCAGTGATTTGCAGAAATTGTACAGTTATTATTAGTCAGTCAGGTGTTCAAGGAAATACAACAATTAAGCCGCCTGTTGCACCTACGATTGCGCCCACAGGTAACGTTAAAAATAAAGCGAATGAAGGATATTAGTATCAATACATATATAAATATAGTATGTATATACAAATTAACCTATGTACGTAATATGCATTTATGTACAATAGTTATTTTTAAACTAGCAAATTTTTGCGATAAACTATTTATCTATACGAGCGCACTCAGAGTTGTGAGAGGAATCGATTAAGCCGTGTCTGACTGCCATTCCGTCCGATATTTTTCAGAGATACAAAATATACAATAAGGACAATTTTTAAAAACATATGAATATTTATGTAGATCCGAAAAAACCCATGACAACTAGCACATAATGGTAATTTGTAAAAATTTGTAAAAATTCGATATTTTAATAACTAGGACGGCAATTTGAAAAGTTCGTGCAAAAATAGTGAACACAAAATTTTTTCGGGCAAATTCCATTTTATTTTTCAACATAGTCTTGTATTAGCTCGATACAATTAGTGCTACGATGTTCTAACTTTTTGATGGCTTCCAAAAAGTAGGCTGCGCCAATAGGCCTCAGTTTCCAATTCAATTTCTTCATTTGATAAAAATCTCTTTCCACCGAGCTATTTCTTCCAGTTTGGAAACAGATAACAGTCGCGGGGAGCCAAATCTGAAGAATACGGAGAATGAGGAAGCAATTCGTGGCCTAAATCATTCAGTTTTGCCATTGCTTTCATTGAAGTGTAAGCCGGTCCATTTTGGTCCATTGGAGGCAAATCCATCCGGCACCCATTTTCTGGATAGCTTCTTCAAACCCAATAATTTTTCGTGCAAGACGTTGTGCACACGTTCTGTTGAGATCTTTATCGTGTCAGCTATCTCGTTCAGCATCACACTTCGATCATTTAAAACGATCTCGTAGATTTTTTCTACCGTTTCTTCAATGAGACCGTCTTTTGGCCTTCCAGAAAGTTCAGCTTCATCGGTGGTCGTACGACCACAACGTTAAGCTACGATTCACTTGTAAATCATTCTAATTGATGGTGACGAGTCCGGGAAATGTGTATCAAGCTTCGATTTTATTTCTGTAGGTGTTTTCTTGTTTAAATAGGAATATTTTATGATAACACGAAATTCACTTTTTTCCATTTTCCACAAAACTAAAAAGTTATTTGCTTCAATTGGCTACTAAAACAACTAATTGACGCTCTTGGTACTCTAATACGGTAACAGCAATGTTATTTTTAGTGGAGACGCCTGATAAATTTTGCAAGGACTTTTCAAATTGCCCTCGTAATGCAGCAAACATCGCTCAAACCAATTTTAAGAACTCTACCAATTTTCAATCATTGTAATTGAATATTCCATTTACGGATAAACGGGCTATAAAACTCAAGTTTTTTGCATTCTAAACCAAAAAATTTTTTTTCATGGCCAACAAAATTTGAAGTTTTTTTTGTTAAAGTGCACTTCTGATTCAAATTTGTATGTCCTTTGGATTTACGTTGTGTGCTCAAAAATAATTTCCAAATGTATTAACAAGCTTTGACAATTTTGTTTTCCTTATTTAATTTTAACTATTTCCTATAAAAATTTAGGAACATAATTATATACAAAAAATAATAATTGAGGTCGAAATTTCACACTTTCTAGAAAATAAATAAAATAAAATTTAAAAATATTGCCATAAAAATTTCTTACTTTGTAAACATAATTTTTAGAAAATTTTCAAACTTTAAGTGGCTGATGTTGGTTAGTATTTTTTTCCATACAAAAGTAAATCTCGCTCATGCGTTGGTTGAAAAAAAAAGTGGAACATCGTCAACAAAAAAATTATCTATTATTGAAGCTCACACTTTTTTCATAATAATCGATATTTTTTGGTTTTTTTTTCTAAAAATTTGCGATTTTGCTTCAAAACTTTTGTTTTTATATAATTACCTATATTCTCTTAGAAAGTAACTAATGTTAAAGAAAATACGAAATGGTTAAAATGATTCAATACAATTTGCTATTATTCTAGAATGTTAGAATTCAGCGATTGTTGTATGCCGATTTTATCTGAGAAGATCCCTTGTGACTCCTTTTGAAATCAAATTTTCGCAGACTTCCTAAAAAAAAAGACAGAATTACCCCTTTTTGTGGACGTTATTCTACAAAAAAATGTCTCCTGAAACTTTACTTTTTATGCTCAGATATGAAGTAAGCCGTTATTTCCATTTTAACCAAAAACTCTCATAATCCAAAATTTCAGTTGGTTATACAAAACCACATGCTCATTACTCTAGATAAAGATATTTCAGTTCAAAAATATAAAATAAAGTTATTATGTTCAGAAGTATTTTTGACACGAAAAATTTTAAGTTTCATAATATAATTTTTTTTTATCATAAAATATCGAAAACGCTTAATGAAGACGAAATAGTATTTCTTACAATGTCTTTGTTCTGTACGCAGAGAAAGGGAAACGCATTAGTAATAACGAGTGACTTTTTGATACAACAATAACACTTCTCAAAGAGGAAATATGTACTCTATTAAAGGCTCCTCACGTAGAATATTTCTAGATTAGAAAATTTACAATTTGAGTGATTAAATGTTTTTTCTCTATTCAAAGAGGATGTTCTCTATTCAGGGCTCCACATATAAGAGTAGAGTGTTTTGCATAAATTTGCCAATTATTCCTTCTATTTTGAAAGGTTATTTTGAGGCGTGACCTAAAAACAGTCAAAATCTAATTTTCTTCATAACTCTTTTATTTATTACTCGATTCGATTGTTGTTACGTTTCCATTAATTTATAAAGAGTATTGCTATTTTGGGGAGGAGGAATATAGAGTTATTTGAACTTTGTAGGCTAATGAGGTCCTCCAGTGTAAAAGGGTCCAAGAATATATAGAATTCAAAATTTATTTTTAACGATGTATCAAAACCAGTATTTGTCTTTTTCAAAAATAGAGAATGTGTTAGAGTCTTTTTTATCCTTTCATAACTTCGATATGCATATACATATACATATTATTTAACCTGCGTGGTTTTTGGGTTTGTCCAATTTTGATAACAATCATTCCAAATTGTCACATTTCGGTATATTACAAGTTATTCATTTGTACTTGATACCTCAGTTATGAATATGGATAACATATTTAGAAATATGTACATTACAAAAATAAATAAAAAAATGTAATTATCAATTTAATAGTATAAATAATCTAACGATCAGCATTTAAATTAAAAATCTGTATATACATTTTTCAATTTCTTTTTAGCTACACCTGCAACTATCACTCCAAATACCCCTACAACACCTACACCAAGTACCGCAGCTACCACGCCACCTCCGTAAAAACTTAACAGACAGCGGGCATTAACGTGCAAGAAATTAATTAAAACACTAATAATTTTTAATATTTAAATTTCAAGTACATCTTCAAATTGAATTGGTACACACTTTTTGTAAATGTTTGTTAATAAATAAATTCCACATAAATTATTATTTGGTCATTAGTAACGACTTAGTAAAAAATTGTTATATTGTGTGAATTTCGCCGCTTTTTCTTGACACTCACATCACGTTTTTATGAGCTGAATGGTTTTTTTTTTTAGAATATGGTGGGTGTTTTTGAGTTTTTTGTTGTGCCATACATTAAGATTTTACTGATCAAATTTGTTTAAATAAATATTTTGATGAGCTCCACACATTTTCCGAAGGGCTGCTAAAGGTGGGGTTACACGGTCTGGCTAATGTGCAGGTTTTGTACCGATTTTATGTGCAGACCGTGTAAACGCCAAATATTTTTGGTTCTGTACCAGATAGCCAGATTTTTTGTACATATAGGCAGATAAAAAACAACTCTGTATGCCAGACCGTGTAACCGGCTGCCAGATATACATACATAAATGAGCATACAAAAATACTTAATGTACAGATAATTCGATCTGCAACTCGAGTACAGATGGAAGTGGCAGACCAGGCCAGATGACACTTAAAAAATAATAAAAGTGTTTCAAAAAATAATCACACCACTGTTTTCCACTGTAATCGATATGTTTCCCATCCCTACACCATTTTATTTATATATTTCTGCGAGCGTGTTTTGGTGAGATTAATGTTATTTTCATACATAAAATAATAGTAAAACGCATTTTTTTTAGAGATGTCAGACGACGAACTCTATGAAATTTTAAATTCTGCAGTAGCGAAAAAAATGGAAACGGCAGCAACGCCAATAGCAAAGGCAACACGTAAAAATCCGAGGAAAAGGCCACATGTTAAAACAACATAATCGACAGAGAGCAAATTTGGCGTTTTTTATTTATTTTTGCTTTTTCACGTTCTCTTTTTAAGATTATATGCGCACACATGCATATAATAGTAACTAATTTTTTTCTTTTTACCAAAGACATCATTAAAGTACACACAAATATTGTCAATATGTGAATTAGACTACTTGATATGTATCTATGCACCTTAGATTTTAAATTACTTTAACCTTACTATTATTACTATAACCTTCAGGAAATATATAAACTTAAAATTTTTGTAGGTCTCGAATTATTAACAATAAAATTTATCTGAGCACGCCTCAAAAACTGAACTCAAAAACCCCAACAATATTTAGTGATATCGACTTCTTCTATTGTGTGACGGGCCAATGCGCCTGATGGATGACCACATGAATTCGAAACAAGAACGATAGAATACAAGATTGCGCTGATAGAGGAGGAAATTTTGGCAAGTAATTTTGTTGTGACGTAATAATTTGTTTGACATGCGAGCGATCTGAGTGAAAATATTTCGATAATACTTTAGGAAGAAAAAAAATACACGCTATTGTTTTTTTGTATAGTAAGCAAAATCAATTGTGATGCGAAACAATCAGCTGATACTGTCAAAATTGACAAGAGATGTTTAACGGTACCACAATCGACGCCACCTTCCGTATATTCAGTCCACCGTGCATGCTGCCCGATACCACAGAAGGGAAGACTCACACCAGGCTACTGTTGCCAGACGAATGGAGAAACTCTTCCTTTTTTCAAGTCGGTTAAAGATGGACTAATACTTTAGTCTTAATATTTGACTATAATAATAATATATAATAGTAATTTGAAACTTACATTATATATGAACATATTTTAGCTCGATGTTTGACCGAACTTCTCGTATACAATTTTTGGTTGATGTTGTACAACAAATGAGGGAGAGGGACCTACAGTTTTACGTCGACTCCGAACGTCAAATGAATTTTGTGAAAATTTTTTCATAGAAGAAAAACACTCGTAGGCTTGCCATTGCCTGCCGAGGGGCGACCACTATTTTTTTTTCTATAATTTTTGATGTTACTAGCTCCGGTCGAGATTCGAACCCGGCACATTCCGAAGGAAATATAATGGGCAATAAAACGTATACCCAAAAATGTTTGAATTTTATTAAAATTTTAATAATGTACTTATATAGGATTTATATGGATTTTGATCATGATTCAATTATTAAAGGTTCGCTCGATAGTGGCATTAGGGTTTTGACAATACGCTATTTTTAATTTATATTCAAAGATAACATAGAAATATTTTTTTCTCCAAATGTTGCTTTATTACAATTTGCACGTAGATTTGAAGATTTAGTAACACGACGTTTTGCTAAGGTTGCCGATTTTGTCAAGAGAGAGCGAGAATACTGTTTACTGAGCAAACCTTTAATAATTTAATCATGGATTTTCATATAGAAAACTTAGTAGTAAGCTACTGTCGTATTGTTATGATACGTTTTATTTTTTGTCACAACTGAATAAGCCAATAACTATTTTGTTGGCTATCGGTTAATTTATTTTCGGAAACAATGTTTTTTTCTAAAATACATACAAAGTTTATAGTTTTGTTTAGTACTAAAGCATAGCAAGGTATTGTTTTAATTTTTGTTATAATTTAGATAGCCATTTTAAGTAGTCCAGGACTTGTAGAATTATTTTAAAATTATTCATATTTTGTGAAAATGTATACTTAAAAAATATGTATACATGTATATATAGTACGTATTTATTCCTTAAGGGAATCGTACTCAAGAAATATTTAATTAAGTGGCGCTAAGACGACGATCCCCACAATATAGATATATATCTATATACAAACATCTGTTTATTAAAAACATCTTGCCAACACGGTGGTTCAACTCCTCAAAAACTCTTTTCGTTTTGTAAAGAAGGGAAAATGTCCCTAGCGCTTCACTACAAAATAAGGAATGATTAGCTCATAAACAAAAATTAACTGAGTAGTTTTCAGATGTATCTAGTACGTAGCGTAGATGATCAGAAAATAGATATATATGTAATAAATAACGCCATCTACACTTCGGCTGAGTCTTTCATTTGCGACTAAGAAAAACGGGACGATTTCGTTAGCATCGAAATTGCCCACATGATTTTTCGACATCAATAGGTTTTTTTTGGGGAAGCTAGTTAATGTGATTACCGAGGTGAATTTATTAAAAACATTTATAACGAATGATGTTTTAAATATCGAATTTTTGCTCTTACATTTTAATTTACGTATATTAATGCAAAATATCGTAGGGTATCTCCATTCTCACTATTTGCCAAAACACATTTGTTAGCAAAAATGAAGATACTCGTACACAAATGTGTGCACATTTAAGTGACATCGCACAAAAAGCACAGCGACATTGAGTAACAACAGGAAAATACAAGTTGACATTCTGTTTGACATTTGTAATCTTTCGATCGTTAATTATTTTCGAATTGTGTGAGCAGCACCATGAATATAGAACCACACAGGAGTGCAACATCGAAAACAAAACAACAACAACATCGTCATTCACTAAATTGTGGTAAGTGTGGTACGTGTACATACATATGTACGTAGTACATATTTACAAATTTTTTCGATTTTGGCGCGTTTAAATATGCACTTTTATCATTTACTAGGCTGGTCGAACTTGTTTTTGCTTATTTTTCGTACCTACATATATTAAAAATACATTTCCATTATACCCTAGCGCTTTAGTGCCCAGAGTATTTTAACTTTCTTCACATAATGGTTGTTTTTAACAGCCTAAATCATCCGAAATAGATAATAGACATATACGAGAGCAGTCAGATAAATAGTTAACGTACAAAAGAAAAATTAAAGTTTTGTAAAAGAGGCGATACAATTTTCAACATAGTTCTCGTTTTGCTCGATATACTTGGCCCAGTGATGCTCCAACTTCTTCAACCCGTCTGCAAAATATGTTTTCTCGAGGCCTGTAAAGTGGACCTCCGGGCGGCGATCACCTGCTCATTGGACTCAAACGTCTGCCCGGCGAGTGACTTTTTCAAGTTTGAAAGCAATATGGAGTAGCACGGAGTAAGATGTGGAGAAAATACGGTGGTTGAGGTAGCAACATGTGGCCCAATTCGATAGCTCAGGATATGGCCTGCGCGGTCTTTTCATGTCTCCTACTCTCTCAGCTATCTCTCGAACCTTCGATCGGCGGTCTGCCAATACGAGACCATGCGTTTTGGTCACGTTATCTTCCGTGGTAGCCGTTTTTGGGGCAAATCAACCAGGATCATTTTTCTAAAATCTGCGGGCACGCCCGCTTTTACACGCGGACAAAACAAACCTATGAGTCCGATTTGACTAAAATTTTGACAGTAGCCGTCTACTATAGAATATACTACACGGTATATTGGCGCCATCGAGCGGTGACGCTAAGTATTTATCAGGCAACCCCGTATATACCAAAATGTTCAGAATTCAAAGAGAAATCGAGTAATCTATGTCCGTCACTTTTTTCGTCCATAAATAGGATAACTCAAGTAAATATTGAGAAATCTCAACGGATGTTGGATACTCACATTGCCCTTGGTAGGTTCTCATTGAAAATGGGCGGGACACCGCCCGCTTTAGTAAAGATACGTATATTTCTGAAACTACTATGTCAAACTCTACCAAATTTGGTGCATATTTAGATTCTAACTCAATAAGTATAATTTCGGAAATTGTAGAAATCGGGCGAAATCAGATATATCAGTAACTATAATAGGTAAATTACTAAAATGGAATCAAACAATTTGGGAAGTGGATATGGCACTTTATATCTTCGTAACTGCAAACTGCTGGCGCCGTCAATGGTACCGCTAATTTGGTTTTGTCGATTTTGACAGCTCTCATACAATAAAAGTAAATAACAATTTTTTTACACTCTACACCCTACATACCGTCCATTGCATTATGGGAGGTATGGCCGATTTTCTGGCCAAAGCCCAATTTCGCAAGTATTGTCATGGATTTTCTGTTTTTTTTAATGTAGTGAAGAATACTTTATTGTATTTGAAAGCGCACTTTATTTGTGTAAAAAAATAGTTCGACGCTTTTAGGCAGACGATGAAAGCCAGCACATGTGAGTAACATTTTTTAGATCGAATTTGTGTATTTTTTGTTATTTTAGAACAGTATACTTTTTGTTAATTAATTATCCCGAAAAAAGAACAAATTCTAAAAACTAATATCACTCCCTAATCGATCACCCTACTTCATACGACATATGTATGTATCTGTGTTCAGATGTCGACGCACATATTTATATAAGTTTTATTTTTCTTGTCTTCAAGGCAAGTGAAATATGCGGGGTATGCGTGTTCTGCAATAGCTACAATTTGTAAAATTTCGACTCTTATCTGACTTTTGTATTTGACTTTTGCGGTGAATGTCAACAAAGTAGTGTTTATTTCTTGAATTGGCTTATTCTGTGGTATTTTTTGCCATCAAATAAGTCCACATGTAATGTACATATGTACTTAAATAATTCAGTAGTATTTATTGCTTTTTGTCTTTTATTAAAATCATTTTTGGTTTGTATTTACATTTACCCATTAATGATTTAAGAAAAAAAAAAAAATAGCGAAAATTTACAAGGTGACGGTGGTCCGTGTCCACTGATTTTGCTAGGACTTTTAATATTTAGAAGATTTTATTTACTTTCACCTGCCACGGTGTTTATAATGTAATCTTGGAAGTTAAATTTGACCTATTTGCCAGGATTCGATTGAGCTAAAATTTGGTATACTTGTTGTTTTTTTAATCAAATAGGCGGCAGCGATTTACACTGGTCACATTAGTCCCTGTAAAATGGGTCTGAATTGAAAGGGGTTTATTAGCGAATCACAGTAAGTAAAGTAAATCAAATATGGCGGACGTCACGATTTATAATTGTCATTATGACCCCTATGATTTGGGTATCAAATGAAAGCCCTCGAGCGAAATATTATGAGTATAGCGACATCATTGTTAATCCAAGATGGCGGTCGTCACAAAATGAATATTTAACATTACAAACTTTTATTTAGTTTAATCTGTCCCGGTGTCTGTTTGTTTATCTGTAATCAAATCTTGCGGGCTAAATTTGAAATATCTAACAAAACGACGAAAGTCCATCATCTTGGGATTCGTTTGGTCTTCTTGGTAAGCACTCTGACTAGGGCCTGCTAACTGCATACCCAAAACTTATTATTATAAAACATCCTAATGTGAAATGTTTAAAGTTTGCAGTAAATTTTTTGAATTTTTATATATTCTGTAAAAGTGTGAAATTTTGATTTAAATAACTTTTGTTAAAGAGCGAGCTATTGTTTTTAGTAAAAAATACTATTGTTGTGCTATGAATGAATGAACGAAAAATAATAATTAAAACAAAGCTTTTATTAGCTGCTAATATAAAAAATTAAAAGGTAAGAAATAATTTTATTCCGATTGGAAATAAGCCGCTTTAAATTCGTTATGTGGAGAAAATCTGGGGGACAAAAAATCAAAAATCAACGAAAATTTTCAGGCTGTTAAAAATGTCGCTTTATTATACAAACCTACATACCAAACAAGTTTGAAATTTCTAAGTATTGTACAAGGTTTGAAACTGAGTTTTCTATGGTCTTATAGAAGGAACTACGAAACTACTAACGAAATATTGTAAAAAATGTACATATGTATATTAGGGTGAATCCTTCTCCACACAAAAGAACGGCACTGTTCTTCCATAAGTATTATAAAATTACTTATAATTTAAGACTTCTGCCAAAATATTTCGGAAAACACCTCAGATCTTAAAACGCTTTGAGAAAAACTTAAATAACTCAATGAAAAACGATTTTGACTTATAAGGTACCATTTTGTAGGATTTTTCTCAGCCTATTTATTTTTGCAAATCAAATCACTCGCGTCTCAATTTGTTTCACCAATTTCAGAATTATTCGGTATTATTCCGTTGAACAACTTTTTTCATATATTTTATGCAGACCTTTCTTTAGCTTTTATTTATAAAGAACTCATTTTGGAGGTATTTTAAAGGCGGATAAGCTCACGTAAAGCTTAATATATTTCCGAATTTCCGAATTATTTTGACTTAAAGTCTTAAAACATAATACATTTTATAATTCCGGTTCAAACCCCGCGTATCTTGGCTACAATATTCGAATAACAATTGTCATATCCCGATAACGCAGAGCATGTTTTGCTTTCAGACTGCCCTAATTCATGCTCCACATATTTAATTCACTATACATAATTAACTCTCAAATGTCAAATCAAATTACAAATCAAATACCCTTAGTCCGCTTATGAGCCATTTGTAGAAAATTTGTAAATTTTATTTGATCAAAACAAATCAGACAGCCACAAGGAGTCAAAAATCAGAAGCTGCCGCCGACAACATCCGCTTCACAAATTTGTTTAGGTGCATTTGTGCAGAATATTTGTTAAGACAGATGCATGTTTGTTTGCAGAAAGGAGCTTCTGTTTAGTGGCAAATCCAAAGTGCAAATATTTACAAAAAGGCTCATACAAATTGTCTTAGCTATGCCACCATTAAATTAAAAGAAGTTCAAGCGGAGCACATTTCTTTGTAGGTTTTTTTTTTATTAAAAGGAAACAAGATGCTAGCATTACCTGAGGAAGAACTACTCGTAACTTATTAAGATTATCGAGTAGAGTTGTATGCCAAAAATGATTTTACAAATAATATTTACATACAATTTTACATTCACATCCTTAGTCGATTTTTAAATCTTCTACAAGTAAGCCAGTTAAGGGTTCATCTACTTCCATTTCATCTTCTATATGTTTGTTCCTTACTGCTGATCGCATTCCCATTTTACAGGCTCTTGCTCTTACATGTGAGAGCAAACAGAGTCATTCCATTTGCATTTCTGCTTGTTGTACTCGACATCATTCCACTAGTCAGTTAGACATTTTCTATGTAAACAATCGCGGCTACTTAAAGTAAATATAAACCCGCCTTCATGACTGCATGTACTTTGGCTTGCAGTTGGCTCAAAGTGGCTTCCGTACTTAACTGATCTGTAGTATGAGTAGTACCTTTGGCTGCGACCACCAGCATGCTCGGTAATGTCTTTTTATTAGTGTTCAATAAAGAACAAATACTCGCAAACATACATAGATACATACAAATAAAGTTATAGGGTATAGAAACCAGTGGCTGTAGTTGTGGCTGCATGCATCGCCGGTGGCATATTTGCACCTCCGAAAAAATCAACAATGCAGCGGTGCGATCTACTACCTATGTATAACAAACATGTTTATTAAATACAATATGTATATGTATATGTAAATCTAGAAGTGTTCCTGTAAATCTTCAAATAATAAGTTAATTCAAAAAGAGTCGCAACTGCAAATTAGCAGTGTTTTGAAAACAAAAAAAAAAACGGAGGCGCGAGGTTTAGCATATATTTGATATAAAGATGCACATAGAAAAACACTGCAACAACTTCAGGCTCCATAGTCTGGGCTAAACAATTTGATGTATGAGTTTTTCTTAAACCAATCTTCTAAAAATGAACAAAGGCAGCATTCAGAATTTCGTTATGGTTTCGTTGCACAAATTTTTCTATATTTTTATGCAGAACTTTTAGGCTTAAACTGTTTTAGGATTTGAGATAATTTCTTTGAAAAAACATTTCAAAATACCATTTTCATTCATAAAAGCCGCAAAAATTGAGGTAGCTTAAAATCAGATCCTAAGCTCAGATCAGATCACCTGCTATTTTTTGTCGTCGCCGAGAGGCGAAAGCTATTAGAAAAAAAAAGTTCTCTAAAAATGTTTGGTGCTACGTACTCTGATCAAGATTTGAGATCGGGGAACACAGTACGACGACGCACACATTCGTCTACGGCAGTCACGTACTTATATGGTTCGGAATTACGTACATAAATAATAGAACATTTCTACCAATTAAAGCCATTACAAAAGTGCCATTTGTATCCTTATTATAATAATAATAAATATAAGACATCGGTTGCTCGATCCATCGTTCAAAATAACATCGACGTTTAATACTACACACAAAAAATGTAATTCAATCACAATGCTTCTTTTTATTGTCTCTTATTTCGTAATGAATTTAAAAATACGCCATCACCTTATATCAAGTCATCAATTTGACCGTTCCTTTTGCTTTGAAGCTGAGGTAAAAAATTGACGATGCAAAGTATATACATACATATATACATCAAAATTTAATAAATTTCCATAATTTTTTAAAATTTTTAATCCGGATTTTTAGAAAACTTTTCAAAAAAGTTTCCAAAGCAAAATTTTTTAAAAAACTTTAATAAATGTTCTCGACCCTTGAGACTTATAAAGGGTGATTTTTTAAACGTGTGAATTTTAAGAAGAAATAAAACGCAACTAATTCAATGTAATGACCAAGAAATTTGCTTTATTATAAAGATACGGATTTGCCATTATGTTTAAAAATGATTTCGGGCAAGTGACCATTGCGGCCCAATTTTCGACCACTGTTTGCAGCGATCGAGGCCGTGTGTCAGCAATAACAGCGGTTTCAAATCGCACGATCTTGGAGCCCACGTCACAGGCCCACGACGCAAGATGATGAGCTCACCAAAAGTTTCCTTTAATAAATTTATTGTTTCGTTGGCTGTATGGCATGTAGCGCCATCTTGTTGGAACCAGAAGTCGTCCATATTAACATCCTCCAATTCAGGCATGAAAAAGTTATTAACCATGGTTCTAAAGCGTTCCTTATTGACCAACCCAACCATTAATTTGGTAATAAATTTGCACGATTTGCAAACGTTATTCATTATGAAACGGCGAATCAAGCTGAGTATAGATCAAGTAACATCTGTCAAAAAGACCAACTCCGAAAAACGGATTGCCTCATTAAAAACCACACGTCACCCATTAGTTGATTGGCGTGGTACTAGATTGCCTGAAATCAAGCGATTAAATTCTGTACATGTACAAGTGATAGGAGCGTCGGCACCGTAATTGGTTCTGAATACACCTATAAGTATTTATGTATATGAATGAATTCCGAACGGCGGAGGATTCTGGAGGGAACATTGGATGAAACTTTATCTGAAAGAGAGGGACAGACAATATGGGCAGACTGTTTTCAAGGGTATCCAGCAGGCGACGAGAGCGATGTGAAGGTAATGGCACAGAAATGTTAAAGTATCGGAGAGCAAAACGAAGGAAAACTTTTGAACTCGCAAAAAATCTGCCGGGTTTTCGGTAGATGCGAAAGTTTTGAGATCGGCAGCAAGAAATTGGCGAAACTAAAGCAGGACCCAATACTATTTATAAATATAACAAAACCTAGAGATCCAAGAATGCTAGAACGCTTGCTTGAGGAAGACTAGAAGATGCAGAAAATGACTGCGAATTAACATTATCCACAATAGGCTAGAAAGACCGAATAAAAACCAAGTGAGGCCAACTTCGACAGAAGGAAACGGTATCATACTTTGCCGAAAGCTTTTGAAAAATCAGTGTAGATCGTATCTACCCGGAATTTGTTTTGAAATGCAGAATGTATGAAAAACAAAATTTAACTCATATTTATTAATTTATTTTTCAATATTTATATAAAGATATAGCCCATTGTGTAACATAAATGATGCAAATAAAGGTTTCAAACTTTTTACAAAATTTACATACATCAATTAAATTTCAAACAATTGTTTTAAAATTTGCAAACTTTTTAATAAGAATTTACTTATGTATGAAAGTACTTAATTAAGTATTTATGTATGGACCCTTGGCGTAACTGAGATCGTTCCGACTGTGCCTCCTCTACCTTTTTATCGATGGCTCTTAGCTGCACACAGCCGCTTATACAAATGTGTAGTACACGTTTGTTGTTTTTATTGCCACTAAGTACTAAGTACAAAGTGATGGAATTATGTTTACCTTCGGCGTGATTGGATGTTTCGATAAAGAGTTGTCAACGTTTTTGTACTTGAGTTACGAGCGGACGATTAGCCTAAAGTGGAAGTGATTTGGTTAACCTGCATTGGTTTAAGATATGCTCTCTTATGGTTAAGTTTAAGTCAATTTCAGTGCAGTGTATGCAAAAGTTGCAAATACTTTTCATTCGCTAATAGTTACACAAGTGTGCACACATACAAACATACATAGACTCATCCATATGCGTATATTTGTACATTTCACCACATCGTAAATTCATCTTCTCTAAAACTATTGTTTATTTATGTCTGTTGGACGATCAACAATATCACCCTAAGTCGTTTATTTATTTCGCCATTTCCTTCTTTGCAAATTATTCCACTTGTTTTTTGTTTGTTTAATTTTTAAAAATAACACATTTAAACGCTCACGCCCATTTTAAAATTGTCTGAATCGTTCAAGTATTTTTCTTGACCAAAGTGAACTCAGTGTACCGCCGTTTGAAAATGTAAATAGAACTATAAAATAATAAATCTGAATAATGCAAATTTTGTTTTGATATGCCCATATTATGTTTGCAAGCTGCCAATACCTACTATAAAAAATAAAGCCGCGTCGAGAAAACTTCGATAAATCGTATTGTTGGTGTTGTTGCTATTATTGCCATATGTACTATTATTGCCATCTGTCGATCTGATCGAAAAAATTTTAATCCAAAAGGGTTTCATAAAAGATTTGTTTAGGGTAAATCGTGTAATTCATATATTTACTAAATTAAATAAAACTATGAAACAAATATTGTTAGACCGATTTCAAATAAAAGAAACTTCTACAAATATCCTTAATGATATTTTGATGTATACAAATAATAATATTCTTAAGGATCCATTATGTTTTGGAAATGAAAATCGGCTAAGTAATAGTCGTGTTATTTCATTTTACATATAACTTTAAAATTCTTCCTAAAACTGTGTACGTTGCCAAATTTTTTTAAAAACTTTGATGCAGATTTTTCTCTTCAGCCTACATATTTTTTTTAATTTAATGTTATTTATTTTCAAATAAAAACTTCGTGTAACTCCAATTTTTAGAGATGTGCGTCTACATATTTGCAACTCTGCTCACAGAAACGTAGCAAACTCTTTTAGCGCCCTAAGCTACTTCTTTTTTTTTTATAAGCAAGTTTTTATTGATAGAAAGTTATCTGGACAATAATCAGCCAACGGACGCTAATTTCCACTTTCTGATCACACAGTGAGAGTTTTCTCAGTGATTTCATACTTTCAAAGAAGGTGTGCTGTTTGTGTCTTCCATAAAGCTTCTTCCATAACTTACGCTATTACGCAGCAATCGAAGTCAAACCATTCATAAATTTTATATGGATAAATATCGATTGTCGAATTGATCGAGAGCGACAGTTTGTTCAAGGGATATTTTACTCAAGTATTACGCTGGTCTCGAGATGGTTTCAAAAGAATATTAAATTAATAAATAATAGATACATCAAGAACATTTTGAGACGTTCATTTGGACATTTACTGAAACAAAATTAGATAAATTATAGATGTTGAAATAAAATATTTTGAAATTTTCTTCAGTCGCCGAAATGTTTTTACCGACGCCCAAGAAACGAATATTTATTAGGATATTTTAAAAAGGATATATTAAAAACGCCGTATACTGCCTCAGTATGGGTCATAAAACTCGTATGTGGAACAGCATCTTTTCTCTTAAGCGATTTTGGTGTTTGTAAAATAAGGTGAAGACCATGTTTGTAAAAAAATTTCGGAAAATTAAATGATTGATTCGAAATTATGCATTTCCTTTCAGATTTTTAAAGTTTTCTCAAAAAACAAAAGAATAAATTACGTTTTATTAAAAAAAACCACTTGTATTAAATTCATTTTATTTATATTATTTTTTCATAATCGCTGATATAAATAGCGCCACATAACAAAAGTTCTAATAAAATATTAAGTTGAAAATACTGCCGTTATCAAGAATAATTTGTTGAATTCAATTGTGCATTAAATGAGATAATTAACGAATTTGACATTTGAGCTTTGAAAATTGTAAACATTTGACTGCAGCAATGATTTTTTATAAACGTACAAATCTATGTATGTACATATGTATGTATATATGTACATTTGTGAAGATGCTATTACAACTTAGGTTAAAAATCTACACCCGGAGACACACAAAAGTTTCCACCGACTATTTCAATAATCTGTTGAATGAATGAATCCTAATTTGAGAAAAATAAGCTTTTAGCTAAACTAAAACTTCCAGCCTTTATCGTAGATGTTCTTTTTCATATGATGTCACTAAATATGATGTATAAATATAATGTGCCTGGTGCCTGTGACAAGGAATCATCTTGTTCAAAAGGCCTAAATCCACACTGATAAGATCTAATCAGTTGGTTTTTGAAATATACTTAGTAATAATATGAAGCCTGTTTCTTAAGCGCCATCTCATTCGCCTTTTCTTTCTTTTGATAACGGTTTTTTTTCAATCCAGATACTTTTTTTTCATTAGAATTAATGTTTAGTGGTTTCAAAAATCTAGTTCACCAACTCAAGCGTTTCGAGCTAGTTTTTTAAATAAATTTGAGTTATGACGACTTTGTTCTGCCACCAGAACTACACTATTATTAATCAGCATTTCCTCCAACGCTTCCACTGCTGCCGCTATTGACCAGAGTGGATAAATGTCACCTTCATAATTTAGGTATGCTGTGGTTGGCAATCATTAGGCCGTCATTCTCGTATTTTATGGTAATTTAAACCTTCTGTGAGCCCACGCACTTTCTGATTTAATTTGCCGGCGGTCAGTGGGCCTAGCATCTCAATCTCTTCACACACAGACCACCATGTTTCTGGCTATGGAGAGGTCGATCAGCTTTAAGCCGTTAGTATAAGTTTCGTCATAAAAGCTAAATCATCCGTCCAGGCATTAAAAACGTTAAACACGTTTTTATAAACCATGATAGAGGCAACGCTAGCACCTCCGCTCAAGGAGCTCATAAAACCGGTCTTTAGCCGCACATAGCCCTTCTCTTCCATCTGGGATTGGGCGTAAATTTACGAGGAGGTAAATGACAGAACTTAACGTATGTAGTATGCATATTCTGTTATAGGTGATGATTAATTTCAATTATTGAACATATCTTTAGGTGTTGAAATGTCGTTCGGCTTTGAAATTAAAAAAAAAAATAACGTTCATTTCTTCGCTATAAAATTGTAATTAATTTTGACCAACATAAATCGCAAATTATTTTAGAATACTTATTCGCAATAAACATATTTACTTAGGATGTTTGTTAAACAAATTTTGACTGGTGTTCTATTTGCAATGGGATCTTGGCTGTTGAAGATATTAAGGGAGTTATCATTTTTACACCATACACTGCATACATATAATTGGCGCGTGTACTATAAGAATTTCTCTATGCCTTCCTCCAATTTTGTGATTTTGGGTGTGCGTCTCTCAGATGGGGTAACCTACAATTAAATGCCGATAGCGTTTTTAGAGGCTTTTTCTTAGTCGCATTTAGAAAAAATTTTTATACTTTACTTAATGTTTTCATGCCCCGAAATATAAGCCGACGGAAACCTCCATCCACAGCGTTGTGTTGGCCGTCGGTAAAATCATAAACTTTCTTACCTACAGACACACGTACATATGTATGTCTGTATGTTCATATGTACCTCCATATGTAAGTGCACACTAGTTTATCAGTTTGCTTGCAGTTGTATTAAAAATTTATTTGAAAAGTGTTTATTTTATATTGGTTCTAGTCAGTTTGCGTTTGCTAATTGCCTCTGTAATCAGATTAATGCGCTTCACTGAATCTTCAATTATGTCAGCATTAGTTTACTATCCGCTCAGCGAAAATTGTCACAAAATAATCATTTTTACGCCCACACCAACATACATACACACACACACAGGCAGACATGCCCTCAGACTGGCAGAAGCCTCAACATTTACGATCATTAAATTGTATGAAAAAATAAATTTAAAAAAACAATAAAAATTCGTATATTTATGTTTAGTGCATATGTATGTATGTACGAGTATGTATGGTATACAAATGTAAACGAGTGTGTGTTCGATTTTAGCAGCAAAATTGTTGCATAATTGTGGGCTTTTTGACGCCTTACTACCATATTTTCGCTTAATTTGTTAGCGCGAATTTCTATCTCTTTCGGCATTTTTACACAAAGAGATTTTTCCAAGAACGATTTGGTAATTTATTCAAATGTTGGTTCGTCGATATGTAGCCATGTAGGAATATATGTACATACATATTTATATATGTACATTAGGGTGGGCCATCATTGTTTGTAGAATATTCTTACAAGGAAAAAAAAGACCGGTAGTGCGATTCACTAACTTATTTTAACGATATTAGCATGGTTAACTCATCTTAACGTAAATTTTAACGATATTGCTATTCAGCAGCCATTTTGTAATGATTGTCGCTATCGCCGAGTCAGCTGCTGTCGTTAGCTATTCGATTATCGAAAACTTCACGATACAAAATTTGATGTTGTTAACTCAATCGAGAAAAAATCGTGATTTAAACTTAAATTTAAAATTCGGTGATTTGTTTTCTTGAAGCTAAAAAAACATTAAATAATGTCGTTTGAATATTTGGAATAAGGAATATCACGAGGTGACGAAGAAATAAGCGGTCCAACAGTGGATCGATGTTTACTCCGGGATGTGGACAATCCCCTTCATTTGAATGCAACAGAATTTCAGAAGCTGTATCGGGTGACTACCGACTTGGATGAAAAGCTAATTTCTCAGCTTGACAGGTTTTCTATGACCCAAGGGGAGCGTCAAGCTAGTAAAGAAATGTTTGCTTCAGCGTCGTCACCTTTTGTGGGAGGCACTATTGGGACCGTCTATTGTACTCCTGTATCAATTTTGGCGCCTAAGAATCATGAGGGGCCTTATGGCAACCACTATATCTATCATTCAGTTAATGTGCAAACGGTAAGAGCAAACGAAAACCTGGGTGATTCCGGATATTCCTTGGAGTCGAGTTGATGACTATTCTACCAAATCATTCTGAGAAGAGTCCGAAATTCTGCTACAACGGAACATTGCAATATAACAATAAAAACAAATTATAAATATTTGTAGTTCGAAATAAACTGGTATCTTATTTCGCTTTAATGAAATATTTAATTCATTTAATTTTTTCCATTCCTTATTGTGTTTTTCGCTCATTTTGGCATTTGGTTTGACCAAGATGTCACTCTTTAGTACTTTGAATAAATACAACGAGAATAAGTTAGTGAATCGCACCATCGTTATGGCAAGCGACAGATATTTTCGACAAAAATTGCGATTGTCGGCTAGTTTTAAGTTAGTGAATCGCACTATGGGTGAAACCGAACTTTAAAAACTTTGGTCATGTGTTTATTTTAAAAACACAGTACTTGTTATTTGCAAAAACAAAAACACATTTAATATGTTCTTCATTTTGAAAACTTGAACGACTTGTATTTATTTATTATTTAATTTTACAGACCTGTCAAGTTCCAAGTGATCTTATTTTTAAGATATTTTTAGATCGCAGCTCGGGTATAGCCGACCTTATAATAATAATAACAGTAATAATAATAATAATAATAATGATAATAATAATAATAATAATAATAATCATAATAAAATTAGTTCTTTGAATTTATTTATTTGTTAAATATTAATTTGTTGGGTTTAGCCCTCACAGATTTCGATAGTGTGTAATAAAAATAATAATATTTATGAAAACAAATTAATAATACAGGATTCCATATAAAGTCACAAGCTTTAACTATCAATTTCTTGCTCTTCGCGTAGGACTCAAGCCACGTTAGGACGATGGAAGAAACTCACAACATTCCCGATTTGGCAACAACTAGTTCGTGGTTTAAATTACCCATGTAGCTTTGCAAATAAGTTTCCACTGATGCGTAATGGTATTACTGATGAAAAAGATCATTCAATACATTTTCACCCACACAAATCAACCCATCCTAATGTGCATTTGTATGTATGTAGGTTTATTTAGTAACAACCGCTTAGAGTAATGCTTTTGGAAGAAGTTGAAGAGATGCTCGGACGCTAAAGCTATTCGTAGTGCTCATCATCATATTCACATAAATAATCAAGTAAATTTGTATATGAGCGTTTTGTGAACAGCAATTTAGTTTGAACAATGAAAGTTTTTGTCTTCGACAATTTTCCCAGAATTTATAGTTCGTAATTTCGCTTTTAATTAGGCTTTTTATGGTGAATATTTTCCATATACATATGAGCACAAATGTAGCGATTTTTGTATGTACGAACATATGTAATAAGTTTTCCGAAAAATGCACAGACAACCAACTTTGAATGCATTGAAACGGTTTTAAGAATATTGCATTTGAATACATTAGAAATGTTTCTGATTTTTTAATGAATAATTTCATGTTAATTCAAGGACAATAAATGGTGTTTATGTAGATTTAATTAAATTGTTTCAAAATTTTCTTTTATGAGATAATAATAGCGTCAAAAAATTCATGAACAAATATTTATTGATAATATCGATTCGCACACCTTGTACTAAATAAGATCGAACGGCAGCATTAGGGAAAAATATTTTTTCTGAATATTAGACCAGACTACGTTACCACCACAAATCAAATGTTGCTCTGTTGTAAAATAAATTTGAGCAACAGTCAATTAAAACACACACCTGCCTTAAAATGAAGAAAATTCATACAAAATTAATTTAGATTACGAAATGATCGCATATTCAGTATAAATTACACAGATTTTACGGCATTCGAGTGCATTTATATATATGATATTCAATTCAAAATTAAGATTATTTAACAAATAGGGTATATGAAACGATTTAACTCAGCGTAGTTATATAACGGCGCCCGCCGTAGCTGAGTGTGTAGCGCGTGCGCGCTTCATTCGGTGGGTCCCGGGTTCGAATCCTGCCCATGGCAAGTAACATCAAAAAATTATAGGAAAGTTTTTTTCTAATATGTAGGCAGGCATTGGCAAACCTCCGAGAGTATTTCTGCCAACAAAAAACTTCTCACAAAAAAACTTTCGCCGTTCGTAGTCGGCGTAAAACTGTAGGCCCCTCAATTTGTGTTGCAACATCAAGACAGACACCACAAATTGTAGGAGAAGTACGGCCAAAATCGCTTAAGCGATTATAGCGCCAATTAAGTAGGTAAGTAATTAATATATGTAGCTGTGATAGTAATATTGTGGCTGTAAGGGTTAAGTTTGATTTACAAAAATTTATTTTTCAGGAAATAAAAGCTATGTATATTTTGAACTTTAAGTTTTGACCAGAAAATAGTAGTTATTTTGTAGAGTTTTATATTTTGCTTGGAAAATAAGATAGTTATTTTTTGGGCTTTATTTTTTTCTTATATAAAAAAAAAAAATATTTTTATTAAGTATTAAACACAAGTTGCTGTTTGAGTCTTTTTTGTTTGGAAAGAGTATTTATTTCTTGCTTGTAAAATAAAAGCTAGTTTTCGTAGTTTTTTTTTGTTTAGAAAATTAAGTACTTTTTGGAGTTTTTTTTATTTATTGCTTAGAAAATAAAAATAATATTTGAGCTGCATTTGTAAAATACATTTCATTTGTTTATTGCTCTGAAAATAACAGTAGTCTTTGGGTTTTATTTTTTGCTGAGAAAATAAAAGTATTTTTTTAGTTTTTTCACTTCTAAAATAAAAGTTATTTTTTGCTAAGGGTATGTTTTGAGTTTTATTTATTGATCAAAAAAAGTTAATTTTTTAAGTTTTATTTTTTTGCTCAAAAAATAATATTTATTTTGTTGAGTTTTGTTTTTCGTTTGCAAAATAAAAATTAATTTTTTTAATTTTATTCCTCGCTGAAAAAATAAAAGTATTTTTTTTAGTTTTTTTCCTTACGAAATAAAATTTGTTTTTTGCTAAGCGTATTTTTTGAGTTTTATTTATTGCTCAGAAAAAGATAATTTTTTTATTTGTATTTTTTTGCTCCGAAAATAATAGTTATTTTGTTGAGCTTTATTTTTCGCTTGGAAAATAATTGTTATTTTTTGGGATTTAATCTTTGCTTGGAAAATAAAAAGGTATGTATTTTTTGAGTTTTATTTTTTCCATGTAAAATATAATTAATTTTTCTAAGTTTTTTTTGTTATATCAGTGGTATATGGCGTGGAAGTAATTTCTCCATTTTGGTCCTACATAGTTGCGTTTTGTGGGTTAATTTTTTTTTTAAACAAAAGAATATTTTACTTTCGCTTTAGTCGGAATAGCAAGTGAGATCGCATTTTACATATGTATAAATGAAATTTAGGTTTTATAGTATTTGGAATATTTTCTCTAAAGTCTAAATACCACTATTGTAAAAAAATGAAATGGAGTTATCACATCTTAATAGGAACATGACTGCAATGCAAAAAAAATCCACTACTCACAAAAAAAAAACCGTTTTATTTTCCAATTATATTGAATACTTGTTATTGGTACACCCTATTTTATTGCACAAATAGAAGTGTAAATGACGGAAAACTCGCTGTAAAAAGTATTGCCATTGGAATTTAATATAAATACGTTTATGCCAAAAATATTAACATGACGACCGAAATGTGATAACGAAACTATCTTCTCTTTTGTATCATGCTTTACATCACCGTACATATGATTCATTTAAAATAAAATATGATGTTTTTAGCCAATTTAACTATTACAAAATATTGCACACGCATTCATAACACTATAAATAATGAATCCCCATTTTCCAATTCTAATCACCTAGTAAAAACATTAATTTTTCCATTCAATTCCAAACAAAGAAACATATACATATATTGTACATGTATGCGAATTCATTAATACAATAAAGTTCGTGCTCTTTTAATTAACACGTTCCGCGCCATAATTTTTATGTAGCGTATAATTAAACTTTTAATAATTCATTTTAATCAAATTTATAAGTATTTAGCCCAATTAGAATGACTAATTTCAGAACGTAGTGGAGCAAAATATTTTTTTGTTAGCGATAGCGCAATGTTGGAGAGTAAAGAAAAATGAAAGGTCATTGCTTTTTTTTATAAAGTATGAATTTTTGTAAAATAAAAAAAACATTCTTGCAAAACAAATTAGTAAAGAAACATCATCGCTATGATTTGCGAGAATACTCTTTGTTTATCTTCGCTAAGCCAAATTCATAAGAGTGCAAAATTCATCTACCATGGCACAAAGGTGTGTGTGAGTATTTTTAGTTTTTCTGGGATCAGCAAACACAAATTGAAATATAAATTTGGCATGAAATGGCGTTTTTACCGGCATCGTCTGCGTATTTTCTGCGCCCATCTTCAAATTAAATTTTTTCGCTACGAAAGGGAAATTATAAAAGCGTATAACACTCTTACACAAACATACAAATAAATATCTATGTACATACAGACGTATCTACTGTTTAGGTACTATTTTTAATTAAATGTAAAGGACCAGTACTTTATAAACGGAAAGTGTGACGTTGCAAGTTGGAGCCAAAAAATTGTAGGGTTTCGCAGTGCGCGCTCGAAATCTGCCCCAAGTGATTGATAGGTGAATGTATGTGCCTCTTTGTGAAAAAGGGGGCGGACAATTTCTGCTGCATTATACATACATAGTACATAAATAAATTTACATAATATGTATATTAGGGTGCCTTAGAAATTATACAATTTATTATATTTGAAGTAGTTGTAAAACAAGTCACGTGTAGCACCGTACACCTAATAGAAGCGAAACTTCTTAAAAAATTAAGAATAAGGAGATTTGATAAGCGAGGCAGGGAAAGAGAAAGCATCACAAAAGATGTACGATAGGTCCGTTTCTTTGTACCCCCATCCAAAAGAGCGCTCCAATTGATAAAATTTAATTTACTTGCAAAAGCAACCATGTTCGCATATTCCATGAAAAAAAGTTGTGTAAACAAATTTTAGGTTGATGTATTTATATATGTATGTATATTTAAAAATACTATGCAAATAAAGGCGGATTAGGGGTCAAACTGAAATTTTCCATATACTTTCTCAGGGCTTATTCACAATAGCGTAGTTTTTCCACTTCCCAACACTATATCTCATGTCGGATATTCTTTTACCGAGTTGCCTCAACTCGCATATTTTCCCGAGTTAGTGTTTTTGGGCTTTACATGCAATTCGTTATCCTCCAACTTTTGCAACTAGGATACAAAAAAGCGGGTCCTATATATCACTCCATACCAATGGACTTATTCCCAGTAATTTCGTATTTTTTTATGCATGCGTAAAACAATCTTCTTTTAGAAAAACACTTTCTCTAACTCTAGGGTATAGTTTTGAGAATTATCAGGAAAAGTAAGATATTATTTTAACGGACCTCGTCCATTTCCTAAAATGTAAGTTTTTGGCAATTTATCTCTGCACTTGATGTAATAAAAAAAAAATATTTTGATTTTTTGGAATTGAGAGGTTGCGCGGCTTTTTCCACGAATTTCATAATTTTCGAAGTTATGCTTATCAAGTTAAAAGTAATATGGGTGTATCAAATTTGGTAGGGTTTGATACAGTAGTTTCGGAGATAAACCTACTATATTTTTTCCACATTGGGCGGTGCCACACCAATTTTCCAACCCACGCCTTTCTCTCTCCAACCCAATACTTTATATCAAATTTGAGGAAACCACCTTCAGTTGTTATTGAAGTATTGAGACCAAAGCGAACAGTTTTTCTCTACTTTTTATGCATCCACCGCTGTAGCTCTGCCCAAAGAACATTGATTTAAAACTTGATTGAATCAAATTAGATTATAATATCTATCAAGAAACGTTCAATTTGTTTTGGTATTGTGAAATAGGCGAAAATATTTTATTTGTGGAACGGCGAGACTATGCAACTTCTTCAGGCTTTGCGCTGCCTATGGACAACAAACAACAACAATAATAAACGCCAGCGAATAAAAGGGACAGTTGTTCATTCTTTTATGTCCATCTTTCCGCTGATGAGGTGTCTATCAAAGGTCAAGAATTATAATTATTTGGCTGTTGAGTTTTAAAAAAGTCATCCGAATTCTGATAAGAATTATACAAATCTTTTGATAATAATTATGAGCCAGATAAATTTTTGAAGTCATCGATATCTTTTTATTTCGAAACTTATATAATAAACGGCTTTTCATATTAATTTTAAGTTAGAAGAACTATTTAAATCTGCAATAACTATTATCTTCAGACTTATATTATATAAGTTTTTCCATATAAAATATATTATAAAAGTCTTTGCATAATAATTATCAGTAAGGCAACTTCTTTTAAGACTGAAAAGACGAAACTATTTCGGACCCAAAATAATACCGAAGTAGTCCAGAAGTGATCCCGAACTGTCCCCGAAATTATTTCGGCGTTTCAAGGCTTAACATTTTTTTTCTATTTCATTTATTATTATGAGAAGACTTTCATAATATAAATCTTAAAATAACAGTCTTTGAAGACTTAAAAAGTCCATTTCGTTGACAATTATTATTAGAAAACTTTTATAACATAAGTCCCAAAATAAATTCCTTTGAAAACTTAAAAAATTTTATTTATCGTTATAAGTCTTTGAATAATGATTATAAATTACTCGAAAAATTTGTATCTTACTATAATAATTATTGATTAATTTTTACTCTTTTTTCTTACAATAGTTATGTCTCTGATCGAAATGATCGTAGCAATTCTTTGCTCAATGTAGAAATTTATTAATTTTTCTACCCAAATATTTCGTAAGTGGTTAGAAGGAATCCTAAATATGAAAAGTTTGTGCAAAACTTCAGACCATGCAGTTTAATTTGATGCATCCATTGCCCCTGTGTTCTAAACAATTTTCACTGAAGTTGTTACTTACTATTTTCTTATTTTTTGCACATCTTTCTCTACGTTGTATCTTTCGTCTCAGCTATGTAACGAAACAAGCTTTCAAAATTTTATTCTCCATTTGCGATGCTCCGCCTAAGAAGTTACACTTCAAAGACTTGTTTTATTATATTTAAAAATATTTCCAATGGAATCAAAATATTGCGATTTTTAATGCCATTTTTGGCTGGTTTTTTGAAGAAAAACTTGAATAAAATAGCAAAAACTTGACCAAATCAGACTTATAAGGTATCAATGGAAAAATATTTACTAAATAAATGCTTGAGGAGGGAAACCCATGTAAATGGATAAAATCGTAACTTTACTTCAAACGAGGATAGAAAAAAGTCTATTGATGATAGAATGATAAAATTGCAACAGTATGGAGTTCATTATTGATACAATAAAACAGAAGAAAGGACGTTGTAAAATTTGAAACCAATTAAAATGGTGTGCACGATAAAGCCACAGGAAGTGTTCCTGTAACAAAATAAAAAAAAAGTAGCTTTTTGCCTCTACTAGTCCTTGGTGGGTTTTCCAAAAAAAAAATTTTTTTTTCTTTTTGGAATATCAAGAAAAAAATGTCAAATTTGTATTGTTATTTTTTTACAAAATGTTTATAAAATTTTTTTTTTTGACACAAAAAACTCCGTCAAGGACTAGATAATTATATTTTGCATAAGTGTTAAACAAAATTATGCAAATCGGTTGTGCAACTTAGCACACCGTTTTATAAAACCGTCATTTGGTAAAAACGAGTTCAAAGTTTTTTCATGATGATGAAATGGAAAATATTCATTTATTCTGTCAATTTTTGAAAGATTCATATTCATATATTCTGTCAATTTATGTAAAAAATTGTAATCGATTACATGAGGTTCCCCTTTAAATAATTTCAATGCGGCCCTTTTAAGCTTAGACTGCCTAATCATCCCAATGGCTTTTGTGAAAAAATATTTTTAAAAACTAATTTTATTTATAAAATTGGTACCGTTCCGATGGAAAAATAGAATCGATTTCTTTTTGTATGGGTAGCGAGGCACCCTAATTTTAGAATCTATGTGCATGAATGTCTTCATAATGTTTGAATAGTTGCCGACGAGCGGTACACATTTTTTTTGGCTTTACAAATAAAGGAAATGCATTTCGAGTGCAAAAATACATACAAATTTATGTACGAGTGTGTATGTATGTACTGATATGATTCTCAAGCTAAAAAATTAAAATAAAATTATATTCGATTTACGATTTTTAATGCGATAAATCAGTTCATTGCCGCTTGCATTAAACAAGTAAACATTGCTATTTATTGCTATACATATATTGCCCATACATACGTCCATATACATATGTATATGTGAGAAAGTAATATGCACATTTGTGTAGATGCTAGCTTGCAGTGGATCAACAAGAAATCTGTCATTGACAAGTCTGCATTAAAGTTTTTTTAGTAAACAGTAAGCAAATATGTCAGATCGTTTATATTTATATATACATATGTATATATATGAATGTGAATCTGATGTTGATGCGCCTATCAGAAATCAAAAGTAAAAGTTCAAATTCAAGTGTTATCAGAACCACTGCACTGCTACATGCGTCAATTAACATGAACGCAAACAAACTGTAATAAATACTTATACATACCAATGTATACGAGTACACATATGTATGTACTACATACGTTCATACTTTTTCACTAACAGTAAGCATTTAAATATGTTGCAAAAGCGTGTGGAAAACATATACATATGCATACTAAGCAGAAGAATTCTACGTTCATGTTTCAAGCGAAATTGCCTTATTTGGTTTGCGAACAATTCTGAAGAGACTCTGCAGGCTCCCTTGCATATACAAAAAGGTACAGTATGGTGTGGTTTACATGCAGGTTAGGTTGGTGGAACTCGATTAAATTTCCAACCCTCTTCCGTGGTGTTAATAAATTGAGAGCCTACCTCGCATAAGCAGGGCAGCTGAAGCGAATTTAAGAGGATGATTCTATCGAGTCATCCTTCAAACAGCTACGACAAAGAGGGTCAGAAGTTGCATTAATCCTACCCGCATGCATTCATATCGGACGAGGATCGAAAGCTTTTGCACCGCTAGTTAGAGGGTGCTTGCATTCATGTCGCGGTATTTTCCCAGCTCTCGCTAAGTCGACATAGAGCCCACCAATAGCAGTCCGGAGGCGGGCTGATATGAAAGTATTTAGAGGCTGTCGAGGGAGAACTCAGGCGTTCGACGAAACCATTAAAGACCCTGTCTAAAAAGTATTACACTGGAAAGTAGCCAATCGGCAGATTCTTCCCACCTAGTTTTTGTGATTTTACTCCGTTAGACTAATTTTTGCGGCGATTAGTTCGTAGTAACGTTGGCTTGACCTGATTCTCTTGACCATTCGGATTAGTGGAATCTACTGTTAGTATTTATTGTCTAGTTGGAGACTTTATTTAGGCCTCTCACTATTAATAATCCCAGTATGCAGACCTGAATCTGCACACAGTCTCCAGCAGACCTGCATACTCACAGATAAATTGAAAACTGTTTTCTTACTGAGATTGCAGTTCCGAGGTTGAGTGCTCCGTGATCGTCGCTCATTTCTGAGTATAACGGGCAACTAATTGCTTCCACCTAAGATTCATCAATACAGGTTCTGACTCTCTTGGCGAAAGAAATGTGTTTTGACGCGGCCGCCAAGCTTAATTCTCACTTACAGTCCCTGAATATCTTGTAATTTGTCATTAGGGATGCTAGCGCTAAAAGAGATGCTTGACTATCTGAGAATGTGCATTATTTTAGTGCCCCTGGCTATGTTCTGTCAGCACCTTACAGATCCTCGCAATGTCTAGCTCCTCCGAAAACTAGAAAAATTAGATGGCCGGAACGAGAGAGAGATGCCCAGATTCTCTGAGGCCAACTCGCCCCCTACGACGCATTCTACTTTAGATCGGTCGCAATAGACGATCGTGCAGACATCCGCTTATAAACCATGTACGACTGGCCAGTTGGAAACTAACATTCGGAAGGTTGTTGGCGAGATAAGTTCGCCTAAGCTGCAGAAGTGGTGTAAAATTGGACCGAGAGATGATCTTTAATTGCGAAATATTAAAGCAAAAATATTGGCCATTGAATTTATTTGTCTATGTTTTATTTAAAAAAAAGTTCTGTAGTACTAAAAACACTCTTTACTTACTAAGCGGTGCCTTTTTCTATTGCAATTGATTATAATAATAATGATACTAATTTGGCGCTTATATCATATAGCTCGATATTTTGCCGAACATCTCTTAGAATTAGTGATGTGTGTCTAAATGTTCGATCGCCAGATGATTTTTGTGGGAAAAACACTCGGAGGTCTGACTGCTATTAGAACATAATTGAAATTGGTTACACTTGAAGAAGGTCGACGCTTAACGCGAGTTAAGTATTTACGACAGAAATGATATGAGATTTATTTATTTAATTCTTGTAAATATTTCATTCTATTTGTAACTTAAACGAATAAGCAGAAAAATTTGCAACAACGTACATTTACAGACATTTGTACAAATGTTCGAATATGTATGTATGTATTTAACTACAAGGCATTTTCATTATACATATTCTGCATTCATTTCTTTAGGATTTTTGCGTCAGTTGGTCTGTCATTCTGTCGTTAAATCAGCATCTCATGCTTTTTAAACGCATTTAAAAGTTCATTTACTTTTGTATAATGGCTAAGGTTCCAGGTTCCAGATAATGCTCTACGGGTCATGATAACAGAATTATAAATAAATGAAATATATTGAACTGAGCTGGAGATGGGAATAATAAAAGATTATGTGCATAAGTATGTACATATACTAATATGAATTTGTTAAGTGTAGAAGAAAGTGAAACCATCAGCAGCCATTAAAATGATAACTCCATCTCATCTTTTAGAAAAATAACACTCTGACTTTCGAGAAAATATTGAAAACTAAATTTTGATGTTATGTGTTTAAAATGTGGTATAGAAATTAAATTATATTTTATATAAATTAAATTAGAGAACAAAACACAAACATATTAAAGATGGAGTTGTTATTTTTATAGTTGCCACTAACGCTGTGTAGATGTCTATATGTCTTTTATGGAGTTCGAAAAGGGTGAATAAAGAAATCCTGACGTAGAAAATAGTTAAATACAGAATCTCGAGAGACACGACCAAATCTCGAGCGTGCGGAATCAAAACAAAAAATCCTGATGAAATATAAATATAAATTTTTAAATTATGTAATTTTTCCTTTTAGATGAATTTATCTAAATTTTGGGTGTCACTCCTTACGCAAAAATGTCGAAAAAATTACTGAAAACAGAAATAATCACAGCCGCCCATTTGCTATTTTCTTGTGCAAATTAATATTGAATGTTCAGCCTCCGGTCGTAAACCCCTGTGAATTTCATTAAAAAAAAGTCTGCGTACTTTAGATATGTAAAACAGGCAATGCTTTTTTATTAGAAAGCAGCCCCAAAAATAACCTTCGTCTGTATTATGTCCTGTCTGGATTTTGAAAAATTTTCTATACTTATGTATTGTACGGATTTTAAAATTGATTACCAATCCTTATCACGAAATATTTATTCGTGTTGCTGGAGGCCGGACTCATTAAAACGAAAATCTCGATCATAAGAAATTTTTGTTTTATAAGTCTATGCAATTTTCTATTCTAGATTTGATTTATATGTCCTACTATTCTGTATTTGAGATTGTTGGAATATTTTAACAACAATATGTAGGGAACTTTCTGCGAAAACCACAAGTCAAAAACACAAGGGCTTATGTACAGCAAATCCCGAGTAACTATACCTATTTCTTTAACATATGAGTTCAGTCCTTCTATTTAATGTATTAAATTTCACCAATAGAATGAATGAAGATTAAAATTAATAAGAAAATTGGTAATGCTTATTTTGAGAAAAAATTAAATAAAAGACTTACGAGTATTTCTCGTACATTCAAGTTAACCGATGTTGCAAGTTTATGGAGAGCCTGATAAGTCAATATTTATATATGTATATCAAAAACATTTGTGCATTTGCAATATAAAAAATAATCAGACGATGTGCCAAAAAAAGCAATGCACAAAATTTTAAACGAAATTGAATTAAAAAAATAAATCAAAATAAATAGAATTTTCTTTCTGGTTTGGTAGTTTGGTATTTAAATAACTTTTTACCAAGTATGAGTATTTTTTGGGGATAACTACAAGAATAAAAGGATGAGGATGGAGTGCTCAAAACTTCTGTCAAAACTGAAGTCAAGTATGTTGTGCAATTTTGTAAAATTTTCGGATTACTACCTTCTGAAAAATAACGAATTGGAAGAGGAAATCAACTATCTTCTAATATTGCACGCAGATGTTTGTAAAATTAATGTATCAAGTATATTCTTCAGATTTAACTCACTAGGCCTATGAAGCAATACAACGTTGCATGGAAATTTGGGCGATTGTAGCGGTGATCGATGAAAAAACGAATATTTTAAAAACCGTAAGGAATGATATTGCTCAGAATGCGCGGGACAAATTGTATTGGGCAGATTTTGAATGAAATTTTATTGTTTTTAAACGAAAAATCAAAGAAACATGGGTTCGAAATGAAAAACTTTAAGAAAATGCATCTCAGTAACTAGGTATAAGTTTGTGGGGTTGCCAAATATTTCTAATAATTTGGATATGAAACGAGCGGTGTTCAAAGCTAGTTAGTGTGGCCTAGTTACGTATACGCCAAGCGTTCTTTCTGAGAATAAATTAATAAACTTAGAACTAATCGCAAACTTTAGGGGAACGGAGGGGGATTGGTGATCCGATTGTAGGGATCTAAGGGTTCTTTGAAATGATAGGTGGTCCGAAAAAATAAATTCTTTAAAAGGACAACATACGCTTTATAAAATTCTTTGAAAATAATAATACAGAAAATTTGGTGTAAATATTGGTAAATATTGGTTTCAAAATAGAAGTGTTTTCGAAGATTGTACGGTGATTTTTAATTTTCGTCTATATTTTCTTTGGTATTAGTTATTTTTCCTCTGGTTGATGGACTTTAAATATCTTGCACTAATCTCTTGTTTAAAATCAGCTCTTAATAGAAAATATTATCTATTTTAGGGATCAGCGAACGATTTGGAAAATCATCCAATAAGCAAAATCGATAATTACAATCCAGAGCCCACTGACGTAACAGGGATATAATAAAATAATGAATGGAGAGAAAATATTTGTATTTATATTTATACAGATTGGCACTAGTCGAAAGCAGAAAGTGCATGATCTCCGTTTAAACTAATATTAACTAATTTAATCTTCTGAACAAGTAAAAAATTAACATTAATTGAAAAAATAAAATTCAAAAGAATCACTTTTACTTTTCAAGCAAAAATAACTATTATTTTCCAAGCAAAAAATAAAACTAAAAATATCTAATATTTTTTAAGCTAAAACTAAAATTTGTATTTTCTGAGGAAAAAATATAACTGAAATAAAACTTTTTTCTAAGCAAAAATAAAACTAAAAACTTTTATTTTCTGACTTCTTCGAATATATTGGTATTTTCCCACAAATCTACATTAAATAAAATAACAAACAGTTTTGAACACAAATTAGATAACAGCTCCGTTAATTGAAAATGTTGTGTTATAGCATATTTGTTTTTTATTTTTTGCGGACTTTTACGGTACATGTCTGAACCTTTTCTTTCGGTCTGACAAATATTTGAATAATTTTTCCCACTTTGTTTTAAAACATGTTTGGCCGACAAATGAAATTTGAGAAACTTTTATAAACTTAGCTAGGGTTTTACTCTTGGGAAGGTGTACTTTTAGAAAATACTAGTGATCCCCGATCAGTTCAATTAATAAACAATCTTGAAAAAGTTAAAAGATAACACCTTGCTAGATGTGTATTTAAAGCCCAACATTATCTATTTATAGATTGATCTAAATACATACATACACTAAAAAAACTTATTTCCTTACCGGAGAAAAAATGCTCTATACTAGCATGTCGTATTTTTTTTTAAATCTGTATATTTTTACTCGAGTTCCTCGAAAATAATTAAAAACCTGCATGAAACAAAGCGCTTTCCCCTATAAGTAGTGAGTATTTATTTAGCGCCAATTCATTCCACTTTTTCTTCTTTTGACTTCTTAGTAACTTCCTGGGGTTTACTAAGAGTATTCCATTTATATTTCTGAATATTTTTGAATTTATGTTTGATCTTCACTAATCGCAGGAATAATTTTTCCCAGGCTCTCTATTCGTATAAGATAGGGCCTTGAAGGAAGAGGGCGAGTTCCAAGTTACAAGTTGCTTTGTATTCGCATAGTGTAACGAGTTCCTAGATGCAGCATGCCTATACTCGTAATATGCAATGTATCGTGACCCAATTTGTTTTTCGTACGTTTTCGATACGCTTATGGTACATGAATAATTTTTGTTTTGTTTACAGACTTTGTATATGTATATAGTTTATATTTTTTAAGGTTGTTAAATTGTTAATTTTATTCGTCGTCCCTTCTACTGAAACTAGTTCTCCAACTAAGTTTAAAGAACTACGCCAAAATCTACTCGAACTAACGTTTAGTTACTCTGCGAATATCGAAAGAGTTTTAAAATTTTTAAACAAATTTACACAACTCGAAAATATGTCAAACTTTTTTCATTGTTGCAAATTCACATATATTTCGAAAAAAATATATTTTATCTATGCCAAAAATATTATTTAACAAATTTAAATCTAATTGGAAATATCTTAAGACAACAAAAATCTAGTAATTTATATTAAAATACATTCGAAATATTTTTAATGAATAGATTCCTTTAGCGTCAACATCTTTGTCTGTCAACAGAAATTAATGACTTCATAAATCACGGCAACCACCAGCCAAAACACCATAACCAACAACAATAGTGTCACACAAATCGCAGGCACCCAGCCAACAAGTGCAATGAACAAATATAAATACATATTTACATATCTATATATCTACATACATAGTACATATTTACAACGCAAGAAATATGACTACTTATGCCTGAAAATGGGGCTACTCTAAGATATTTTGCGGTAACATCAATTAGACATAGCGATCATCTATCTTAGGCACCCACTGAGGGCGGTATTCCCTCATGTATAGGGAGGGGGTGCAATACTAGGGAAATCGAAATAGCTAAAAAAAATTCCATTAACCGCCAACCGCAACCAATGTGACAATAGAATTTTCAAAGAAATTCGACCAATCGCATTCAATGCAGCGGAACGACAAGAGAATCACCATTTCGAACAACAAAAACACTGAGTAATGAAAATGTTGTTTTACATAGAAATACTAGAAGATTTAGCATAGAGTTGAACAATAGTGTTGACAGCCAAACATAAATTGTTGACATTCTCGCATAGAAGCAAATTTATACATATATATGTACATTAGGGTGGCTCACCAAAAATTTTGCGTGGTTTCCACTGAAATTATAAAATTCATTATGTTTTAAGACTTCCATCAAAATATTAAAAATAAAAAAATATTAAGATTTACTTGAGCTGAAAATTCTTCCAAATAAAATCTGTCTATCTGTCAAATGATAGCAATTTTTGAAGCTTAAAAATAAATACTTAAAACGGAATAATAATAATGAAAGAAATAAAAGGCGATTTCTAATGATTCCTTAAAAGTCTAACCTAAACCTGTTTTTTCAATAAACGGTTAGCAAAATTTCTTCGGTTAATAACCGAATAAGCTAACCAGACGATTGCCTACCACAAAGGAAAATTTGTTGGAAAAAATATGAGAAAACTCGTGGCGTTCTGCTATTGGAAAGTTATCAATAAATTCTCCTCTGCACTGGTAAAGTTTAGAAGCTAGCTTTTTCGTTTTATTGCTTCCATTTGTTGGGCAAACACAATATTTTTAAATTAAACAATTACGAAAACAGCAAGCCAATAACACAACCAAGTTTAATTTACTGGTAATAAGCGAAAAAAAATCTACACTACCAAATTATACGCGGATTGACAGTATGTAGTTCTACTTCCACCACCGCCATACCTTTCTAATATCGCCAATATCGGGCCGTAAATACAGGTTTTCTGAAATACTCGATTCTAACGCCACCTACCGTTTAAATTTGCCATGAAAATATTTCTCATCGTACTCCCATTATACGTTTCTAGTTTCATCAAAACCGGATCATAACTACAGATTTTCTGAATAACTCGCCTCTAGCGCCACCTAGCGTATTAATTTTTTATTACACTAGCACCATACCTTTCTACTATGCTAAATAACGACCCATAAATAGGGATTTTATGAATATCTAATCTCATGCGTCACCTAACGGATAAAATATAGCCTTGGTCCGTGTAAAGGGTCTGGGATTTATACTATCTAAATGTGGTTGAAATCCGTTAATCGTTGGGGGCGCAAGTAATTCCAATAATTATAGGTCACCCCTCGATAGGCACTGTCAAACCTTCAAGAGAATTTCTGCTATGAAGCAACTTTTCAAAAAATCATCCGCCGTTCGGATTCATCGTAAAACTGCAGGTCCCTCAATTTGTGTTACAAGATCAAGACGCGCACCACAAAATGTAAGAGAAGTTCGCGCAAACATAAAGCATAGGTGTAAGCGCCAAATTATTATTGTTATTATGTAACAATGAAAGCGGATATAATTTAATATATGTTTTAATATATGTAGATAATTTTAAAGTATAGATATGCTTCCTTTATTTCATGATATGGGTAATTTTCTTGACAAAAATATTTTTATAAACTACTTTTATTTATATAAAACTCTATTTTTGGAGGTATTTTCGAATCAATCCAGTAAATCGTAATATTAATTTCAAATATTTAGGTGGAAGTCTAAAAAATAATAAATTTTATAATTTTGATGGGAAAACAATGCCCGTTTTTGTATGGGGAGTGATGCACCCTAATGTACATACATACATACATACATATGTGCACACATACATATGATGCGATATATCTATGTGTGTAAATATTTGACTGTATCGAAACGATTAGGCACTACGTGCATTGCCGACGATCGACGACATGTGTGGGACAGATGAACGGCATCTACACAGCTTGACTTGTAGTTCCGGTCCCTCATTCCCCAAGCATAGCTTGAACTTCACCCCATCTTGTTAGTTTGTCAAAGTTCAAATATTGATGACTAACCCTTAATCACTACTCGTATGACCTCTTGCAGATGTTTGGGGGTATGCTAAACGATAAATAACCAACGTATTCAATGCTAACCGATCATTCTTATTCGAATCGCGTGCCATTGGAGAGTACCTACATACCTACCTACTCGTACAAGTTGTATTTACAAATGTTCGTCTATTAGAATCTCGTTAAATTTATGTTAATGAGCATGTTGCAACAAACTTGAAGACATTAAAATTCAAACATACATTATGCTTGCACAAAGTGCGACTGACGATCCCACCAACCCGTACTACACTACCACTTGTCATAGTCAATATCTGTGCGGCATTTTCCGTAGGGAATTCCGTTGCCTGTCCCCAAGTTGCTTGACATGATGGTCACACAGGAGCTGCAGCTCCATGGTGGTGGTGCAGGAAGATTGATGCGGATGTTGCTGTATTTAGCTATTATACACTGTTTTAGACAAATGTAAGTGTCGTCTAGAGGCCCACTCGACTACAAGAGTCTTGCGGCTGTGATAGCTGGAGTTTTGTGTGGCAAGAGGTATAATCTTTTGAATCAAATTAAAATTGCATTAGACATAAATGTGCATTTATTTCAAAATCTGTGCCTCTTAAATTCATATGGTTTTATTAATGAATTTGCGGTGGTTAAGTGAGCTCAATTTTCCATGGATTCAAGTAATCACGTGATTTCTTTATTAAACGGGGTTTCATATAGCGTAGAAAGTTGCTAATAAAACTGATAAAATGGTAAGCGGACTACATGTTCCCAAATCCTTTTTACACTGCGATTCCAAGAAATAATTACTAAAGATAACCCAGGTTGGCAACCGTGTATTTGTAATTGCATTTGAGAAAAAAGCAAGAGGCGTAATTTTTAAATATTGCACTTTTTGCTCCACTCGGTACCCGCTGATGGTAGTAGGTGCCTCCTCTATGTTTGAAAGGCCAAGTGGAGAAGGACTAGGCTTCAGTTGATGTCTCCAATTAGCAAAGCAAAGGTGATTGATTGATTAATGTGTTATTAATTTTAATCTTAATCAAACATTTTAAGGTAAAAATTTGTAAAGTAAAAATAATTAGAATTTTCGTGAAATAATAGCCAACCCTAACGCAAATTTTTTGAAACAAGTATTCCCATAAATTTACAAGCGAAGCAAAAACAATTTTTTTCATTTTGTTTTTGTTTTGCTTGTAAATTTGTGAGAATGATTTGTTCCCATGAAGTTGGCGATAGGACCGAATAATGCTAGACTCTTCTTGGTTGTGACTGTCCAGCCTTGACTCCAACACCTGAAGATTATGTTAATTATTATCCTAAATATGATGAAAGAGGGACAAAGTTGTCAATAAAAATAAGGGCTATCCCTCTGTACCGACAACTAAAAATTCACTTGGTTGTGGAAATTTTGTTAAATTCAATTAAATTGATGTGGATTTACACTGAAAGTTAGATACTAGTTCGGATATGGTAGGAAGAGTTAACGAGAAATAAAAAAAAATAAATGTTTAATACATTTACGATAATCTCAAGATCCAAAAAATTATTAAATATTTACTGATTTTTAGCATATTTAATATCTTATATAAAAAATATAACCTCAAGACCTTAAAGCTAGATAAAAAAAGAAATGAAAACTTGTAAAAAAGTTTTATTTCGAAGATATTTTCAAAGAGATTAATCGTCTGACTAAAAACAGCGTGGGTGCCAAACGAAAAAAAGTTTAATCAAGCTTTATTTGAAAACTATTTTAAAATAGAGTTGCGAACAGTTTAAAAAGTTAAATATGCATTAATAAAACAATGGAATAGAAATAAAAATTTTGAGTAAAAGAAATAATTAATATGTTATAAAATATATCTAGCCTTTCTTTAATTTTTGCTATGAAGTTTCTCTTCTTCTACGCGAAGAGTATTCACGTCCCAGACATTTTAATTGTATTTTATTTAAAATACTTGAAGCAAAATTTGAATAACCGAAATTTTTTAACTAAACCTGTAGCCTCCTAAGCTTTGTAACGCACCTTATGCCACTCTAAAAAATAAAATAAAACAATGTGTACTTATTTTGATGATGTTGACCCGCCAAAAGTTATTAAATAAAAATGTCCATATATGTAATTTTAAAGGAGCCTAATACATATTTTATATATTGACTTTTAAATTTTACTGTTTTATACAAACACCGATATGTATGTATGTACATATGTGCATTAGGGTGGTTCACCACCACAAGTAGCGGTTTTCCACCGGAACTAGACAAATTATTATATTTGAGGACTTCCGTTAGAATATTTCGCGAAAAATTTCCGATTGCATACATCATATACGGCCATTTGGAAATGAATATACAATAATATACGTATAATTATTAATATTAATAGCTCAATACTTGCAGATGTGCCTAAGGCTAGGTTAATAACACTGTCCGACAAAACAAAAAAAAAGTGAATATACTTTCGAAGCGACCTAGTAGAGATTGTTCATCTGGTCAAATATTACACGAAACCACGTTCAAAAGATTTCTATCACCCCCAAAATCTTTTTTTAAAGTCAAAAAACCGTATTTTTAGCTTTTTCGTCTTAAAAAATTCATTAAAAAAATTTTTCAATCGAATTAATAATACTCAACGGTTTTGGATAGGTGAATGGAAATGAATGATAATTTTTGGTTATATGTCATCGACAGGCTATTACTACTTAAAGATACCAATTATCACTACTTAAAGATACCAATTGATTTCTTTCAAAAAGGACTTCAAGTTTTCAAGTTATGCAGCATAATCCAAAATCTAACCTCCAGGGGTACCGGGTGTAAATTTTTTTTATGAATTTTTTAAGACGAAAAAACTAAAAAAACGGTTTTTTGACTTTAAAAAAAGATTTTGGGGGTGTTAGAAATCTTTTGAACGTGGTTTCGGGCAAAAAATTTTTTTTACAATTAGACTACAATTGAAGATTCTGAAGAAAATAAATTATCAGTTTTTGAACAAAATATTTGTAAAAGTCCATAAAAACTTTATTTTAATACTGTCCCAATATGGCTTGATGGTTTATCTAAAACTGTACAAGAGTATTCTGGATATCCCAAAGATTCGTTTTGGCCCAACCCAAATACAAACCAGTTTATCGACCCACACTAATGCACATGCTACAGCGGTAGCGCAATTCTTTAGCTACCATAACCCATTGCTTTGCTCGGTCTGTTGCAGAATCGATCACCCAAGTTCCGGAGGATTTCAGTGGATGTTAAATAAATGAATTCTGTCAGAAGTGCGTGACTAACAGCTACTACCGGCTACTACTGGCACAGCCGGCATCACTGCTTCAATAACTAATCATACTATAGTCTTAAGCAAAGAGATCCTGAAATCGTAAATGAGCAAAAAAGCAAATGCGTAAAGGGATCAACAACAAAAAACAAATATTCACTTACAACGATAAACACACACATACATACATGCATACATACGCACTATAGCCATTTAAACATTGGTAGCAACAATTCCAGTAGCTGTACTGCAGGAGAGTCAAGATCACCACAACAACAGTGTGTAAACACTTATATAGTCGCGTCATTGTGTACACGCCTTAATGGAAAAGCATACTTGCAAACATAAATGCAGGCTGGCATCACATAGGAATACGAGCGGGTATATGCAAGGCTTGAGCCCACCAGACTTGTCACCGATCGCCCTCAATGCACCGTCACACACACACACACACGCACGTATTTGAAAGTCTCGCCGGAGTGGCGGTCGTATACGGAGACGGAAAAGGTCTCAAAAGCCAAATCAGAAAATGTTCAAATATATGTACATATGTGGGCATATATATACATTTGAACCAACATGTGTATATTGAACATACATAAGTCGAAATTAAAAGCTGAGCTTGATATTCGAAACGCCGATTGCTGTTTCAAAAAAAAAAAAAGAAGGAAGTTGGACAATATTTCCGTTGTTGGGGTATCAGGTTAGTCTGCAATGCAATTACGTGGCGGCGGCGAGCAGTATTGACGACAATGAACCTTGGCGGTGAATGCTCTGGTGGCGGCAAATTGTAATGTGAGAGCAAGTTTGTGTTTTAATTAAAATACATGAAATGTTTTTGGTTTATCTGGAAAATAATATTTAGTTTTCCATCGAATTTTTTGGCCCCCATCGTCTGTTAACTCAATTTTGGCAACAAGGATTTCAGATTATCCCTCGGCTCCAGGGTCGGACACTGTTTGATTTCTCATCCAACAAGTTTTGACGCGGCTGCAGAGACCAGAAAAAAGTAAGGAATATTTACCGATGGATCTGCCATTATCTCACTCCGGCCAAAAACAGTTCTGCGAAAGCTTCAAGATTGGGAAATATTGCCCATACAATTTTAGAAAATGTTGCTGAAGTGACAGTTCTTCTCCGGATACTAATCCAGGTCGTTTTGGTATTCTAGAACCGACTGTTATGGATATGAAAACGGGTTCATATGTAAAATCTCTCGCTGATTCCGAAAATCGAGTTAATTTTTTTCTATGAACTAGTTTTTGACAATATTTAATGGGGGAAACATAACAATAAAATTTTTGAAGTTTCATCACTTTCACAATTCTCCTCATCTAACAGAAAATTTTAGCTTAGTTTACCATACCAGAGTGGATTTGACATTCTCTAATTCATATTAGAATCTGATTTGATCCACGTGATTTTTGTTATGGTGAAATATGCTACGATTTCTTGCCAAATGAGATGAAACACCATACAGCTTCTTAACGATCTTCGTTCTTCGGCGATAGGCAATAACCTCATATAAAAAATGGATTCGATTGTTTTCAATTATAATATGTTCGTATGTCCAAAGAAAGTAGATTGCAACGAATTTGCATGCCGTTTCGTTTCCTGTGGCAAGAACTTTCGTCCAATTCACCACACACAGAAAACAATTGGATGTAATCAGATTCTAATATCAATAGGCAAAAGTCAAATTAGGTCTGATATGGTGAATTCGACGAGATTTTCTGTTAGATGAATTAGAGGAACGAAACGGAAGATGAACATTCTTTCTGGTCTGCATTGGTCAAACTGAAAAAGATCTTGGAAGAAGATCGTCAAAAATAATTAGCAGGAACAACTCCAAGCCATTTGATAACAAACAGGGTTTCAGGTAGGGCTAAACTGATTGTGGAAAAGTTATACGACTCTCGGAACTAAATTGTCTTTCCGAAATTGAACAAAAAAGTGAAGTGCATGGATTTTGACAATGCCGTCTAAGCAAAGTTTTTGTTACCGTGTAATAACGATTTGGAAATTGTCAACATGTCGACTTTTGAAGGAATCGACATTTATAAACATATTGAAATTACCGACGCCGAATAATGCGGATGATGAGATTTACATCATTATATTTACGTGATCAACCGTCTCCCTTTTGGAAGTACAGTCCTATTTTTATAACCTATGCCTTCCTGTGAAAAGTGTTCTTCTTCGCAAGCAAATTGGATAGATATTGAATTATGTGTTCAGCTTTCATCTGAAAAACTGAAACTGTCTGCTTGAAGAAATTAAAAGATTGAACTCATGTTTAAATCTTAAAAAATGTATACAATGGGAAATCGACACGTTGATATTTAAAAAATTGGGTAGATATATTTAGCCATCTACAAAACCAGCAGTTGAAAGAATTTTTTCCAATGCAAATGATTTTTAGGCTAGTGAGAAATCTAGATTGGCTGTTGATACTCTAACTGCAGCACTTGCCGTAAAATTCAATTTATATTAACTATACATTCAGTTGATAAGTATTCATTAAAAGTTCAATTAATGAGTATATGTTTTTCCATATATTTACGTTATTAAGTTTTTTATTTTACATTTTTTCGTTATATAGTTTATTCTAATTCCAATGAATAAAATGATTTTAAGCGAAATTTCCTTATGGTCTCCTTTTCATTCTAAACAGGGTGGCCACCTTAATTATAAATATTTTTAAGGCAGCAGTATTGTTTTAATATTTTCTTTAGTCTCCAGCTGATTGTCTGACTTAAAAGAGCTCAGTAGCGCCATGCATTAATATGTTTTAAAGATATTCGCATGGTTAATTCATTTTAGCGAAAATTTCAACGATTTCGCTATTCATCCGCAAATTTTTTGACACTATTCGCTATCGCCAAATTAGCTGTTGTCGTTAGTTAAATACCTTAATTTATTTATTTAGACCTGAAGGGTAATTGAGCGAAATTTCGAAAATGGAAACCATACCATGTTTTTGAATTAATTTTATTAATTTCATTAATTCATTAAAAATTACTAACATAATTTTCTCTGGTAACAGAAAAACATTCGAGGAGACGCAATATTATTGTCCCTCAAGCCTGCGATAAGTTCTGACTGATATAAAATATAACTTTCTTTACTTGAAAACAAATATAGAAAATTCAGAGTCAGACAGAATGCCACTAGTGACTTGCCAACGGATTATAATTTAGCCATATCAACAGTATCCAGATCCAAATCCAAACCACATTCGCCCACTTCTACAAATAAATAGCAAGTCTTTCCCGCAAAATGATAGCGTTAAGTATCTTGCTATGAACCTGGATAGAACACTAACCTTGAAAAAAATGACCCAAACAAATCTTAAATCATCAAGCCTTCAGTATATAATGATTTACAAATCTAAGCTGAGTTTCGAAAATAAGACTTTATTCTTCAATGTACTGTTCAAACTCTGCTGGATATCTAGAATCGGACTTTGTGGTACAACTTTGAATTCCAATGTAGATTAAATAAAAAGAATATAGTCAAAAAGATTTCGAAACATATGCAGAGCACCATGGTACATAAAAAATGCAAATATCCGCAAAGACCTTAATGTAAATACGGTGCAAAAGGAAATCGACTAGCAAGAGATCTTCTAAGTCGGAGATATGTAAGAAGATTAAAAGGAAAGGATTTATCTGAAATTAGAAAATGATATGGTATATAATAATATTATCTTCATGATATTTCTTTGTAAATATTAATTATGATATCCTTTATGATATCTTCTTTCTGCCAAACCTACTTATAAATTATTATATCCCTTTTGATAAAGGATGATATCTTTAAAACATCACCTAAAACCAACAACAAAACCATAAAGTTACATGTGTATATATTTACTATTTAAATAATATTTCGATATCATAATATTCGATGTAGTGGCAGAGAATAAATTGTTATACTTTAGATTTTTGCATTTTAGCACTTATTGTAATTTCCTTTGAAAAGATTCAATAAATAAAAAATTGCAACACAAAAAAAATTTTAAACAAAACTAATTGAATTTAAAATAAAAATATTCCAAAAAGTGAAATCACACGATTTGGCAAATATTTTTAATTGTATCTTTTGAAAATAGTGAATATCTTATATGAAAACTATAAAAAAAAAGCATCTGTCTTGTAATATAAATAGCTATAGTGCCAAACTTTAAGTTTTTTCGCTAAAAATCTTGAAAAAGATTTTTAAAATCGAAATAATTTCAAAATTTTCGAAATTTTCTATTTATTTTCTTTCAACAAATATAATAAAATCGCTTTCAGAATTATATTCAACATCTAATATTAATTTGTTTTTTTTTTAACATTACTCTTGGAGGGTTGCGCACCTGCAGATGTTCTTCTCTCAACATATCTCCCCTATACTCCTTATATCTGATTGCAGAGAAGACGGGCGCGTATAAAAAAAAATATTAAATTCAGGTGATTGTTACATTAAAAGTTACATGCAAAAGAACAAATTCCTTCCTAGACCTTCTGATATGTAGGCGCGATGCCCTATTAGCTTATATTACTTGCAATCCATCGAACCCTCCCAATTTTCTTAATCATGGCCTTAATGGCCGGAAACGGGAGTGCTATAAATAGTTGTGGCCAAGAAAAGTCTGGTCCCAACTCACCAGTGGCCAAGGGACCTCCGCTTGCTTGATTAAACCATTCTCGTGCCTTAGCGGAAGGAATTTTCAAAATATTTTATTTTTAGTCACAACTTTTGTACATATTTACCTTTTTCGCCACCATCACCTTATTCCAATAGCTTTGCTCACATTTTTTGGCTTGAGCCAAACGCGCATGCCAAATTACCAAAACAGCATGAAAACTACAAATTAAAATCAATCCACGTAGTATGTTTATGAGTGCAAATAATCGTACGTATGAAAATAAGCCAACATATGTACATACATATGTACATATACTATCTAAATGTTTGTATGTTTAGTTGTTTGCACAACCACTTGGTACGATCATAAAGTGCGTGGCGGCGAGCAACTTAAACGCACCAACTGTTAATTGAAAATCAATAAGTAAATAAAATGCTACCAAAAATGTTGTCAAATAAATCCGTCAATTTTAGACCACCAAATCGGTAGCCATACGAAAGTGCCAGTAAAACAAGGCATAGAGTAAATAAAGCGGCAAGGGAAGTATATGGTAAGAGCCAACAGAAGCAATGAACATTAGGCAGTGCTCATAATCCACAAACTCATAAACCACACACACGCACACACAAACCCAAACATACGTATGCATGTAAATTAGGGTGGTACCACATTTTGGTTTTAAGTAAAGTCGGAAGCTTAATGCTCAGCATTTTTCTATGTAAATCGAAAACACAATACCTTTATTGATATTTTTTTTTCAAAAGATATGTAGAGGTCGCTTAAAGCGTCACAAGTAATTTATATGACTAAAGAACATTTTTTCGTAAAAAATGGTATAGCTTTATTGAAGGTCAATATTTTGAAATCAGCAACTTCTGTTTCTCTTCAGGACACTTCGAAAAATAATACCCATTTATCTATTTAACAATTTTCTTATTATAAACTATATTTATATTTAAAAAGTTGGATATCATTCTTTGAACTCTCCTGATTCAATGATTCTTGCGATTTTTACGATAAATTCTTTTTTCTCCATATAGAATACAAGTCCCCTGGAGGACAGTAAAAAGAGCGCGCTTACGTCAGAAATACAATTTTCGAGAAAATCGATCTCAAAGTTGATATTGATGCTTTTGCACGTTGATATGGCTTAAAAATCGTTACTCTGGTGTTTTCGGAGTCGCTGTTTACAAATACGGTATGCTATTTTCAAAATTCAAAATAGCAGGTCCAATAAAGCAGAGAAAGTATAAACCTTAAATGGATTTGCTTAAAACTGGTCATATTGGATCTGCACGTTTTTGAATTTTAAAAATTTGATGACAGATAAGTAAAGAGTTTCAAGCAAGCCCGATCATGTTTTATAAACATTATTTAATCTAATTAAATCCTTGTTATAAACGCATTTGTAAATAAAAAATGAAGCTAGAGTTGAGCCGTTCATTCCATCGAAACATGATATTTTTTTCTATAGGAATTAACGAAAAAGTGAAAATCGAGTTTTCCCTTTTAACCGTACAGGTCACACATAGAAGACTTTGAGGACTTTAAGAAAACTCTAAATATTTTTCGGTTAAAAAAACAAAGGGGTATAGCTTTTTTCAGTATAAAACAGTATAAGGTGGTGAGAGCATTACTTTTTTTTTTTACCACCCTAATGCACATACTCTCACACACAGTTCAGCAAGTCAAACAAACATCAAACATTACAACGATCATTAGTTAAATTAGGAAGTCAAGTCAGTTAGTCAGTCAACGGTCGGTAAGTCATCGTTCGTCTACCACTACCATACCATACAACTAGACCAACAACACCAACTGTATGGTCAACTATGAGCGGTGGTGACTGGCATACAAACATCATCGCGTATGGTCAATGATTCAACCAACGGACAACATTCGCATTCAACGGTAGCGAACAGCTACCGACTGGCAGGCGATCATGCGCAACAACAAACGACACATTGCATCGAAAATCGTAGACAAACATTTAAGCCATATAAGAAGAGTATATGTACATTAAAAGGTGTATAGGATAGGCGAACGGATCCAAAAAAAAAATACTATACCTTTGGCATTGTTTACTTTGTACTTGGTAACCCAGAAGCACGGCAACGCTAACCCTGAATGATGGAATGATAAACATTCACTATGTGAGATTGTGTGTGTGTGCTGGGGAGCCATTGATGTGCCCGAACATAGGTTGAAATCTCGGTTTAGCAGCGGGAGACTTTGAAGAATTAAGATTTCAGCGCTAAAGGGTTTATATTGTTTGTCGTGCGTTCCTCAAGTTGTTAGTAAAACACTTCAAGTGCTAGCTCGTTTTTCCCCAACAATTTTCAATATAACTGCTCATCGTAGCTATTTATACTGGTATAGTAGCAGCGTCGTACTTTGCAGCATCTAGGAAATATTTTGTAAGTGCCGAAATCTTATAGTCCAAGAGCTAATTAAAACAAAAATACAATTTTGTGCAATGAAGACAATTTTTTTTTAGTTATTAGAAACAAGATTTACATAAGTATTAGGTTGGGTTTCCTTGGCGAGGCTAGCCCAATAGAAGAGAACCTCCGTATCGATGGTGAATGTGAACTACTCATGGCAGTGAAGCTTACGGGTATGCCGCATAAGAAGCATGCTACACTTTACGTAAGGCATTCGCTTTGACAACTAATTTGAATGTATACAATTGTACGAATATGCTACCCATAAATATTCTTCAGAAACAAGGTAATTTTAAAATTTAAAAAAAAATAAATGCTCAGCATTATAGTTTTTTTAACCTTTCACAATAAATAAATGAGTGCTGTGAAAACATTTATTGTAGCATCCCTTTTGCGTTTTTCGCTTTTCGGACAAAGTTACAAATGCTTGTTATGTGACATCGATTTTAATTTTTTAACGATGTCCACGACCTTCTGCAACACGCGAAATGCGCTACAGATAGTTGAACCATTCTTCTCAGCAAGGAGGACCTTTATATGTGCCTAGACAAGAGCCTTGGATCAGAATGATGCAGTTATGGGTCTTAGTTCAATATATGAAACTATAAACATGGGTAACAGACCAAGCTTTATTTTTTCGAGTTTAGTGGCTAGACGTGTTGTGCCTAAATCTGTGGTCGGAAAATATTGACTTCACCTTGAGATTTGGAGAGTTTCCGACAGAGAAATCAAAAGTATAATAGCCCAGAACCCTAGAGCTATTGTTATTGGCTGCGAAGCACACTACTTACTAAATCCCAGAATAATTATTTGTAATTAATTTTCTCGAGTTCAGATCGTTTTTCTGGATAAGAGAAGTGGTCGGAGAATGACGGCGTTACCGTTGAGGATTGGAATGATTCCGACAGACCATCAAAGTCTGCTGGATACTCTTTAATCACTCAAAGAAGCTCCCCAACTTACTTTTTATTAAAGGCAAGAATGATGTATGAACAGGCTCCACTCAAAAATCATTAGAATTTGTGCATTCCCATTTCTCATTATGCAGCAACATGGGGTAAAATAAAACTGTCACACACACCTGATAGAGAACTGGAATATATAATAAACAAAAGTAAGATCGTCTATGCAATATGTTTCTCTCCGTCATATTCCCAAGTCCGGATGGGAGAATACAGACCATTTTCAAGAAATAAAGCACGGCTCCTTAAAACCATCTATAGAGGTTGTATTAGGATGAACTACATATGTCCCTCAGAGTTAGAGACGAGTAAAAGTAGGGTTCATGCCGAAGCCTGGTAGGAAGAACCGCGAAACGGCAAAAGACTTTAGACGTCTTAGCCCGACTTCGTTTGTTCTTAAACCACTGGAAGGGCTAATAGACATATAAGATAGCTCGAGGGAAAGCAATCCCACATCGCAACACGCATACCGCTTACAACAAAGGACGGAATACACTTTGAATGAAGTAGTAGGATTTATATAAAAATCACTGCATTACAGCAAATTACTTTGATGACTTTTCTAGATGATCTAATCATTTGTGATAGTTCGTGTGAACGACAGTGTGACTGGGTGGATACGAACACTTCATACTCTTATAAAATGATGCTTAGTAGGAACTGGGGTTTAAAACCGAGTTTCGGTGATATGAATCCCTTGTAAAGTGCCGACCCCCTGGTAAAGTGCCAGCTTTAGGCAAACAATAGAATGCCTGTGGACTGAGTATCTTACAAAGGCCGGAATCATCGGGGATTACAGGGGAACTGAAGTCCTGGCGCACGGAAGCACTGAATGTTGTCCTCAATTTGATTCCCATTGATCTGTACTTAAAAAAGGTCTCAATATACTCAGCTATAAGACGGAAACGTGAAATTTAGACATAGCTCAATCCTAAGCCTTAGTGCAATAGCAAATAGGATCAAGTACTACATGGTAAGAAGCCTGGCTTTTGTCCTGAATGTACTTGTGCGGTTTCCATTCAGAAGAAGATGTAGAAGGGAATAAGCTGCCGATAAAGAAGCTATCTGTATCTGCACCGACGAGTCCAAAATGGGCTGCGATTTAGGGATAGGTGTCTAACCTGAGATGCTTGGTGGAAATCGGTATCTGCTCATGGAAAGACAACCCAGCATATTCCAAATGGAAAAAACTGTTATAAAGGTTATTTTGTTAAAAAAATAATAATTCTTAACATGTTTATAAATCATAACGTTTATAATTTTGTAACAGTGATATTTTTTTACACTCGCATAGATTTTAGCTTCATAACTTCTCTCTAAATATGAAACTATACTACAAAATCAAACTAATAAAATCCTTGGGTTTTCGTAATTCTAATAATGACTAAAGCTATTCAATTTTAATTGTTATTTATAATCATTGTTTGATCACAATACTTACATTTTTGTATTATATTTATTTTTGCACCAAAGAATTCCCTTTTTATAAATTAATTAGTACACATTCATAGCTTCGAAGGCTGATAAGAATTTCAATAGTTATTTGTTTATATATTTGTTTTTCCATTCAAAAAAAGTATTAAACTTTAATTTTTATTCAAGTACTTGAAGTTATATATTACCCACTCCTATTATTATATGGAGCAAGAATTGTATATAAATAAAATTAAAAAGAAACAACCCCATATCCTTGAGCTTAACAAATGATTCTAATGAAATAGTTTTTGTTATAGCTGGCAAATATCGTATATCGAATACTCATCAAGCAAACATATTTACAAACTAACAAAAACAATGGTTAGTAATAGAATGCATAATAATTGTGCGCTGCCTTTGAAAAAAACTTTATTAACACCTCGAGTAAAAAATAACGACAACAAATTAGATGTATACAAATACATATATCGATATTTTTCAGTGCATATATTGACGAGGGCATTTCAAAAAAAAATTTAAAACTCAAAAATTAATTTTTATTTCTGAGAGATAAAATAGCGCTTAAGAACTCAGTTTTGCTTTCGGTCAAAAAAATATAACTTAAAAGAATAATGACTACTTTTAATGAAAAAATTCTTATAATTTTTAATCAAATAAATAAATCTCACAGAAAATTATTATTTTTAATGAAAAAATTAAAATTCGCAAATAAATGATTATTTCAGAGCGGAAATATAGCGCTCGAAAAACGATTTATATTTTTGCTCAAAAAAAGTACAATCATTACATAATTTTTATTTCGGAACAAAAACAATAAAACTCAGAAATTTATTATAATTATTGATTGCAAAGTTAAAAGTCTTAATATATTGATTAAATATCACTTTTTGATTATAATGATTACCGTCCCTAGTAAAAAACAATGAAGGAAATTACGGAGTTTTATTTGTATATTGTATTTATGTATGGCCGTGACGATTTTGGTCAACTATATTTACGGATAATTGAATTTAAGTGAGTGCACTTTTTTCAGATCTCAAAACCCCAAAATTTGGCTACATCCTAAAGCGATTATACTTTTTTATATTCTGAGTTCGTATTTGAATTCAGTGTAAATATGTTGCATGAAATTTCCGAATCAAGCGCAGGGGTAGACTAGTGTACTACCATGAAACTAAACATGTTACATTAAAATCAAGTTTTGGAATACCGAAATCCATAAAAACGAGAGGAATCCTAACAAATCGCCCCAGTCCACGGTATGTATACGTTCTATTCAAGACAGAATATCCAACATTGGCTGCTCCTCGAATGGCAATTAATTTTAGCCAATAAAAAATATTTTAGGAAAAAAGTGGCATGACCATATTAAGTAATGAAAAAGTGTCTACAACGGCGCCATCTTATTGGTGAATAGTCTGATTGTCAAATGGTTTTATCAGCACATTGGCATAACTATGTAGTTTTTTAATTGATTTTGGGCACTTTACTTTGAAGAGTGAATCAAATAATGTAAGTTAGATTAGAAAGTTTATGTTCAACTTTATTGTATGGCTCGAGTTATTCAAATTTGACAATAAACTCTCGATTCCAAACTGCATACTCTATCTGCACTCCAAATAAAATTTCAGGGTTTTGGAATACTCTTTATAAATAATGTGCATATATAGGTAATAGTAGGCTGTTTTCTTATATAAAACCACTTGATTAACACGTTTTCAAAGTAGCAAACCAAGTCGTAGAAAAAATAAGCCTAAAGCAAAATCGTTAATTAGCATCTAGTGACAACAGTTTTGGATTAAACAATATACTTATATTAGTATAACTATAGACATTTTGTGAGTTTTGAATGAATTAAATCAACAATGCGTGATATTCGCAGAATTATTGAAGTTTCTTTTGCTGATATACCAACGCACGTCCATACTTACGTGTATGAAAATATACTTAGTTGGCAATAACACTAGTTTACAAAGAATTGACCTTTACTTCTACGAAGAACAACACTATCTAAGTCTTTTGTAAAATATGTCACTGATCATGAAAATCAAATTTTGTAGGACGTGCAGTTTTTGAATTAACACCGATGGTTTTGACAAAATGAAAATTGCAAAGTGGTTTATGAAAAAAAAGGAATCGAAAAGAACCGTTACATTGATTTTTTTCGTATAAAACATGCTTGGAAAGAATTCTTTCAAAACCAAACTCGAATATACCGACCGAATTCTTATGGCGTATGCTAAGCTAATCTGACCTTATTTTTCGTTGGTCGATATTTTTTGGTTATGATTTTTTCTTTCGAATTTTAGCATTTAAATCAAAGTTAATTTGATCGATATTTTGTTATTTTTATTTTTTCGATAATAAGTAATCGAGATTCGCAAGATATTGATCAAATTTGGTCGAAAATATAAATATGTCGGAAAAATAAAAATCATAACTATTAAATTTGATCGAAAAAATTGTAATCCAATTATAATGATTATAACATGTTTTTTGTTTTAGAGGTAATGAAGTTTTCTATCTTTGTTCCATACATACATCTAATTTCAATTCCGATTTCAACGTTCGAGATATTTACAAATATTTCCAAAATAAAATGTAATTTTTGAAAAATGAAAAAAGGATTGAGTAATTATATTTACAATAAAAATGTAACACTGATTATACTCCTTATTTAATAATTATAAGTTGTATCAAGGAAGGAAAAATATAACGGGGAGGGAAGATCAGCTCTTAGAACGAATTTGCCTCCAAAATCGATTATTGACAGATAGAGATAGACTGATGCTATAAAAATGAGTAGTCATACTACGAGCATGGCCCAACTTCTTGTAGGCCCACCACTTCTTATAGGCTTACCATTCCAATGTAGAAAAAAGATTTAATTGGACAAAAAATGATTGGAATGTGACTGGACCCAATGGTAGGTCATGGTTCGAAAACGACCGAATGAAGGGGGTGTTGTTTTTCCCGCTGACTTCAAATCAATGATCGGAAAGTCTGGTTACCAGAAACCGTTCGGTACGATTCTAAGCTCTCCTCAGATTTTTATTTTCATATGCTTTCTTTATGTTTTGTTTTAAAATTTTTATAGCCAAGCGCATTAGTGCCCAGGGTATTATAACAGTGTTCACCTTACGGTTCTTTATAATAGCATAAAGAAATCAAGATATGTACGAAAATGCTCGGAATGAAAAGAGAAATTATTTAAGCCATATCTGTCCATCCGATCGTGCATGGGATAGCCCGAGTTAATATTGAGATATCTAAACGAAATTTGGGGCATCCATTGCAGACGACCCAAAGTAAAAAAGGGCGAAATCGGGTAATAACCACACCCAAATAACGGTGTTTTATGAAAATAAATATAATGCGATACTTCAGAGACTTTAAAGGATAGTTTTCTAAAATTTGGCATACAGGTTTGGGTTGGAGGAAGGAATACGTGGATAAATTTTGTTTCGGAAAATAAGCAGTAATATATTTACTGGCTTTATTACAAAAATAAATGTCAAATGTTCTGATGCAAATAATACCTTGCACCTGGTCCTTTTTGTATTAATCGTGTTTTCTAGTCAGTTTTAAAATCGGACGAAATATTTTTTGTTTATAAAAACCACGATTTTCACATGGTTTTTGACTACACTCACAAAAAGGGGGCGAAGATTTTTTTTTATTTTGATGTCATAATTTGAATCCAAATGAATGGATTTCTACATAATAAAAAATAAATATGCTTTCTGCATTTTTATTTAAGCGGAATGTATGTACATATGTGAGTACATATGTATATACAAAAATTTAGAAAACAGATTTTGATAAATTCTGTTTCACTTATTGTTTTTTAATCTATCAAAAACGGTTATTTGGCAATAGTTCGAAAACTATATAGCAGACAAAAAAAAATTAGGTGGATTTTCGAAATCAAACATCAGAACTTAAGGGCTAGGTTATTTTTGGCCGCAGACTAGTGTAATCAATGTACGTGTGTATATAAATCCTACCTGGATCCATGAATAATGTAGCTATTTATAATTTGGCTTCTTTTTAATCCGTTTTTATGTCTGCGTTTTAATTTTGTCCAACTATATTTTTTTAAGGGGAATCCCCCTCGCATAAATCAGCAAATCGCTGAACTGTGTAAATTATGGCTGCAATTATGTATAGTGGAAACTGTGAAAAAATTTTGATTGCATACATTCACACAACTGAGTACACTAGTAAGTAAGTATTTATGTATCTATGTACATATATTGAATAATGTACTCTCAAACTTTTCGATTAGTTTCCATGCTATGTTGAAAGTACCGACTTTTAGTTGCTCGGCAGTTCACAATTTTATTAACACTTTTCCCGATTTTTTCTATGTTTTTTCTATTTCCGAAGAATAGCTTGCACTTCACACCTTGCTGGCACAACGCACAACAGAGATTTGGTTCTCTTTTGTTTATCTATGTATTTTGCACTACTCGCTTCGTGGGCGCCAAGCGCAGCCCAGCACAGTTTCCAGAGTTTATTTTGCGACGGGATGGCAAAAGCAATGAAATCGAAATTCGCGATCACCCATTCACTTCGTAGCGGACCAGCCTATTGAATGGTTTATGTATTTCAGTTAATATATTTTGTGGATATATTTGGGTTGTCTACACTTCTACGAATCAAGAGATCAGCAGGGACGAGCGATAATTTCACTTAATGTAAAATATGTTTTGCCAAAGTTTAATTTATGTCAATTGAAATGTTACCGCATTTTCGGGTATGTAGTTATGTCTCTTTATCCGTGTAATTGCCACCGTTGGCATTGATGCGCGTACGTCAAATGGAAAAAATCATTCGCGATCAATCAAAGATCAACCATCAATCAAACAAAGCTTCCATGAAGTCATACAAATTACAAAATCGCAATATATACTGTACTAACACAAACACAACGAAATAACTCAGAGACGCTTACGCTAAGAGACAATATATAATCAAAACAAAACAAAACTTAACACCCGCAATTTTGCTACTTTTTTTTAAAGTACATTTCCTTTTTTCAATCACTAAGTATTTAAAGTTAAGTAAACAATATTCATATGCACATATGTATGTATGTAAATATGTATACACTTTCGTGTGCACTACCGTTGAGCTGAGATCTGATTCGATTCGATGCGTTGCTCTACGATGCGATATACCACGCTACGATCAGTATAATTGATGCGATGTGATGCGAAGCGGTGCGACACGTTCTACCGCTGCTTGCCCTGTTGCTCGAATACTCGAATGTGTGCCCCCAACGTGTGTTGTTCGTTAGCCGCCGCGTTCGCTTCAACTAATACCACATTTTGCGCGACGATCAACAGCATCCAAGAATGATCGCCACAGCCATGTCTAGGCAATGGCTAAACCAAAAAAAAAATATACAATATTGTTATTGTTGGTGTTGCGATTGTGATGTTGTTGTTGCATTTCTGTTGTCAATGTATTTGTGTTGCTTCTGTTTGGTTATTCATTTGCGCCGACCTGTTCTCTCAAATCACACACCCACACGCACACAAGTATATGTTTTGTGTTTTAGCTATGGTCTTTCGTATTGGTGAGTGCTAATGGCGCTGCATTGCATTTGTATGTGTGTGTGCAATTGCATGAAAAATAAAAATGAAGAACATCATTACAGTCGCTCTTATTACAGGAGCGGATTTGCAGGCGATGGATGAGGTACTATCGATTGGATCGAAAAGAATTCAGATATATTTTGTTTAAGAAAGATTAGACCATTAGGGACCAAATATAATTGTTATCTCGAAGTTAAAGTGTTAAAATATTCTACAAAAAATGTCATGAAATTTCGCCATAGGCCTCAGAACCGATAATTGAGTTTATTAGCGATATATTAAAAAAAGTGAAGTTTGGAAATGGGTTTGTTGAGGGGTGTACAGATTTACATAAGTTGTGGGCTCAGCAAATTATCTGCCATTAGATATCACCGTAAAGCAACATCTTGTTATGTTTGCGGATGATATTAACTTGTTTTATCCTCTGCGGTTTTAAAGGGGCAAGTAGCAAAATTGTACTATCAGAGTTATGTATATATAAGTTAGGTTAGGTTAGGTTAGGTTAGTGATCTGATTTTGATCATCCAACAATCAGTTCTGCGGGAGCTTTAAGCCATAGATACCCGATATTGCAGATTTTCATTTTACACTTTCTATTTCAATAAGTGACAGGAGAGCCAAATTTTATATTCTTAGCTGTTCTAATGTAAGAGTTACATACATAAGTGCATACATATATGTGGTCCCATCTTGTCGAATGCGACAAATATTTAATACATAACAAAAATTTATCTGTTTAACAATTTCAATCAGATATCTGTAAAACTGGCATATGTACATGGCTAAATCAAGTTAGCCCGTCGTCCTGCTCATTTTGGCATACGGGGAAGTGGGCAAAACTCTTCTTCTTACAAACATCGGACTAAAGTTATTATACTATTTAATATTTATTAAAGGTACAATGAACAAATTTAAAAAAGTTAATTCGGATGGGTTTCGTATAAAATATGATGCCATACATATATTCGATTAGAACAATAACTAATATTAACACACATTGTTAGTTTTCAAAAACCAACCCTATAGGAAGCTTGGGGTAAATTGTCCCCAAGCCACCAGTTTGTCGACTATTTTGGGTGACTTTTTGGTGACATTGCTAAAGGAGCGTCTACATTTTTTGCTTTGCCTTTGACAGGTGAGACATTTCAGACAGCTGTAAGCTGATGTTTTTTATTTGTTTCATTTTGTTTGTAGTGTATTACCGGTTTCAATGTCTCCCACAGCCATAAGAATCGCGTAATCAATAGTTCCAGTTGATCTAGTGGATTCTCAATTACAAGCACGTGTTAAATGTCTACAGTAGAGAGCTTTGCCTCAGCGAAATTTTTTCACTCTCCTACAAAATGGTTCTTGAAACCAGAGAGCGGACACATACCGAACGTATTACAACCCATTTCCATAACAAATACGAAAGGTGTGTGTTTTTTTGTCATATTACGCCCAAGCACTAACAATAATACAAAAAGTTAATTGTTTGTCCCATCCCCCCATTTTTTTAAACATAAATTTACTAGTATTTCCTGTTTAAATCAATATCAAAAAATTATACTGTTTAGAACTAAGATCAGCTTGCTTCTTAAAATACAAGGCCGATTCTCTAGCTTTAGACGGCTTTTAGATGAAGTCTTTATAATGAGTAGAACCCGAGATGTAACGATTTGAAGCAGTACATTATTGGTCAGAATCACGAAACAAACAAAGGTTTTTAAGAAATATTTAAGGCAAACATCTTTTGTAATAGGATTGTCACCTATTTCGTAAACTATAACAATACGCCTTATGATATGTGCTAGAGCGCTTGTTTAAAAAAATAGTCGACTTAACCTAATCGACTAACCGTTTCCTTTCGACTTTTTCAACTAACCGCCCATAAACAACTTGCCGACTACCCGTTCGTTTTCGATTTTTCGACTAGTTGTTTTACTACGTATTCATCTCGATAAGGGGAAGGTTCATAGCTATATTTTAAATAGAGTTGCCGCCTGTTTCAAAGGTCGAATGAAATTAAACGATACAAAAGTTTTATGAAATATATATTAAAATAAGGGTGTCAAACGCTTCGTCTCGGTGGAAAGTGTTCAGCTATATTTTTAACAGGGTTACCTCCTGTTTGAAAAATCGAGTTAAATTCATTTATACAGAATTTAGCCTAGATATTGGCGTACTATAATAATGATTAGAAATTTAAGTATTTTGCTTTGCGTTTTTTGTTTTGTTACATTAATTCAATACAAAGGCAAATAAATAAATAAATATAGGCAGAACAACGTCTACGTTTTTCTAGTATACACAATTAATTTTGAAAACTTGCGCCCCTTAATGAAAGCGAACATGTTGATCAATATTCATAGAAACACAACTATTCAACCATTACACAAACAAATGGATTGCGGTTTCAGCGTCTCACAAATAATACATCCTATACATAGTCTACATAAGCGGAGGTGCGCGTGTAGTACATGTTTTTTTTTCTATAAGCATCGATCGCTTTGTTTTTCGTTTAGATATGTATCCATATTTTGCCGGATGTGTTAGTGCGACACTCTGCTTGTGTCAGTCATTTTGCGATCGTATACACAGATGTGGAATTTAGTTTGTGTATGTAGTTGAATATGGCATGATGGTGTTTGTGTATTTGGTCGTCTCGGCTGTATGACTGCTTTGAATGGCTAACAATACGCAACCGGGCGGAGTTAATGCTTGAATGGCCAATCTGAAGCAAGTAAGCGTATCCGCAGCGTTACGCCGAGTGCGAGATGTCATGACTTTTTAGCGTCATTGCGCTCGCGACGCGTTGAGTGACATTGTAGGCGGAGCAGGTCCTACTTAGGCACTATATGAAACTGGAAGTAGATATGTACATAGATACATAATTACATATTTGAACAAGTACTTTTAAAATTTCAATTTTTTCTTCAATTTCAATTTTATCCTTATTGTATGAAATTACGCTTTATTTTTATAAACATGTTGTTTTTGTTTTTTGGCAAATTGTAATGGAATTTGGCCAGTGAATGCACTTAATAAAAATATTCGAAATATGGAGAATGTGTATTTAATCAATCAACATTTTTGTTACCATATATTTGTGCAAATATGCACACGCACATACCTACATACATACAAACATTTGTATAAATAATATATGCACTTTTGTATATAAATAGATCCCTTTAAGTTAGAGCCTTTTCGCGCCAGTTTTCCGCTCTTCTACGCTCTGCTCTGCTGCATTTCCGATTGCGTTGAGGCGTTGCGTTTTGGTTGGTTAGTATTAATTACGAATGCAAAAGAGGAGAAAAGAAAGCTCTTACGCATAGTTAGTTGAATAGAAACGAAGAGAATTGATAGATGATTCGGCCTCTTGTCACAGTGAGAGCCAAATAGCAAATATTTAATTAGATATTTAAAATCACGAGTGCCTGTTAAAAAAAAATATGCACACATTTGGTTAATTTTTTAAGGGACAAATTTGACGCATTTCGCAAATGTACTTTCGTTACTACATAGTACATATGTACCTATGACTGTACTTTGTATGTATAAGGTACTATTACTAACACTTTTTACCATCCGTTGTGTACATGGGGCAATGCCCTTTCAACTGGTAGATCATATATACCAACTTCGAATTATAACTATGGCATCAGAACTTAATTAAATAAATATATAATGTACGTGATTCCTATTAAAAAAAGTACCAACAAATTTCTAAGTCCTATATAACCAATGAATGTATGAGGGACACTGAAAAATCCCTTTTTTTATTTGCCCACTCAAAGTCGAATTTTTGCGGAACCGCCAAATGTTTAAACCAGTTTTTTCTCTGTTATAAAATATATGCTATCGATTTCGTTTTCATTAAAAATCAGCCTGATATAGCCCTCATAAAATTATTTTAAACCAGTAAAGAAGAGTCTAATGTCATGTCCCCACGGCAATGAAAACAAATTCTTTTCAGAAGAGGTTTTCAAGATTTAACATAACCGTCCAGATAGTAGTCCTTTTTACTAACAGGTTTTCGATGGCATTTCTCTTTTTATTTACCATTTTTACTCTAAGGAAATTCGGTAACCCCCAGAACTTCATATAAATGCTTCGCTGTGCCAAGCTGTGCCCCTTTTTAATAAATATTTCCGTTTTTCTCTACACCGATTTTTTCGTATTATTATTCTTATTCCTTTTCCTAAATTAGTGACGGCAAAACATCGATTTTTGTGATAAAAATTATCGAACATAGAGTTGCTTATGAAAACGCAACGAAAATTTAGATATTTTCGAGATTATCAAGATTGTTTCGTAATAAAGTTAGACAGTTTTTGCAGGGCGAAAATATTTACTTTCAACTTGTTTTCAAAGAATATCAAGAATGAGTCATAAACAAGTGGTTTTGGTCGACTTGGTATAAGTTCGGAAGAACTCGTACTTTAAATACATAGTTATAGTTCAAATATACAGTGCTTCTTATGTGGAATAAATAACAGTACTCTTAATTTTGAAAATTTCAACGACTTTTATTTATTTATAAGTATATAAAAACTAGTAGATACCCTTCGTCTGCGTGGCTTATTTACTTACAGAAGATTTTTGAAAGCAGAAAACGGACTTTTGATGTATTTAAAAACAATGTCACGTAGTCCCAGCAGAGATGAAGCCGACTCTAAAATTAGTAGCTTTTTGACATATTGTCAATAGAATATCTGCAAAAATAGCTACAACTAACTTAAGTGTCAACTTAATCTCGACTACTTATAACTAAGCGACATTGCTTTTAATTGCACAAAGTTTATAAAATTTAAACTAAGTCGAACTAAATAATGGGTTTTCCGGAAATTTCGACTAAACCGCCCTCTAATGGGTTTTTTATATGTTTTTTGGTTACATATACATATATAGTATACATACTTATGTATGCTTCCAATTCTTCTAAGTCGGATTATTAAAGCATTTTTAATCTTACCTGCATATTTTTCTAATTCCATCAATACCGGAGTATAAATACGGATTTTCTATTCTAGCGCCATCTAGCGTGACTTCTCGTCACACCCCTATCATTAATTCATTCATTCATTCTGTTCCCCATTATCCGTTTCTAATTTCATCGGAATCGGATCATAAGTGCAGATTTTTTAATAACTTGCCTCTAACGCCTCCTAGAGAATTTTTTTTCTTACAGCAACACTTGTAATATTATTAATATCGGTCCATAAATATTGATTTTCTCAATATCTTGACTGATGCGCCACTTAACGGATTAAAGCCTATGTGCGTGCCATGAGTGTAAGGAATAACTGTTAAAATTTTATTGAAATCCGTTCATATAGATAAATGAAAATTTTTGTTTTTAATGTACCAAACTACCATTATATGAAAGCCCAGCGTGTTTTTGTCCGATTTCTATAATTTTCGAAATTATGCTGACAGAGGTGAAATGCAAAGTATGCACCAAATTTAGTAGAGTTTGATTAAAGGGTTTTTCGATATACCCCTAAGGGGCGTGCCACGCCTGTTTTCAAAATTACTTGTCAAATTTGAGCAACATACCTTTTATTGGAAGCGAAATAACGCTTTTTTTATTTTTGTGATCTGCCGTTAAATGAGGGAGGTCGTGGTTTTTGTTCGAATTATATAAATTTCGAAGCTATGCTTATTGAGTTGAAATCTAAAATGGGTGCAAAAATTAGTACAACGTATTTTTTCTTCAACTTAATCCTTTATATAAATTTGGAGGAAATTATTTTTTATAGTTACAGAAATAATGGATTTTTCTATTTTCGAAAAACACCCATGTACCGTGGGTATCGTTGATATCCGATTGGATCATTTCCAAGTTTCGTTGAGATATCTCAATGGTTACTCGAGTAATACGATGCACGGAGGGGCGGACGGACTGACAGAAAAAAATGTCTTAATCGTTTTCTCTTTTCAAACAATTTGTGGTAAAATACTATTGGGCCCGTTTCTTGATAACCTAGTTGCAGTAGGTAGCATAAGAAATAGCATGTAAAGAAACAATACTAAGTCGGAAAAATATGCGAGTTGAGCCAACTCAAATCAAAACTGAATGGAATGCACATCCCTAAGCCGTCGGGATATGGTTTCGACATTTAAATTAACGTTGTGAAATATTTGCATTTCTACTATTATGGAAAGTGCACTTTTAAAGGGGTAATTTAAGCAAGTTATTAGACTGCGCTCACTCGAGTTTCGGTGCCGAGCTGATCAGTTTTGGCGCAATTTTCCCTTTTATTGGTAAAAGTTGTCGGAACGATAAATGTCCATATTCAATTCTTATAGCAGTAATTTGCCGAAAATATTTATATAGTACATATACATACATTTTCTTTATCCAATGACAGTGCTTGTTTTATTTTTTATCGCGCATTTTTTTATGATTTCACCTTTCTGGCCACAAGATGGCATCAAAAGATATATTTATAATAACTACATAAAAATCGTGGTTCGAATAACGTAAACAAAACTGATACGTGAAAACCCGGTTCCCAAGTGCCTGGGAACAGATTTGTGTTCTTTTCAAATTAATCAATTTGTGAGGAGTATTAATTAGGGAGGTAGCAGAATCTGCAGGAGCGGCCAATCTTCAATATTTTTTCAGAGTTATTTGAAAAAAATCAAATGTGAATAAAATTTCATCAAAATTGGCCACACTTAACATACCCGCTCATTATTTTCCGTTTTTAAATATCTTCAAACAAATCAAGAATAAAAAGATAGCAATGAAAATCTAGAGATTAGAGATTAGACTCCAATACAACTGATTTTTCATATATGAGATTTTACGTTATAACTCTAGTACTAAAGCAGCTAAGAACATGAAATTTGGCACATAGAGTAAATAGAAAGTATTAAATGAAAAAAGATATAGATCGAGTCACTATACATAACTATAGTTCCCGAAAATATAATTGTATCCGAGTAGGAGCTTTCTTTTGCTACTCAGTTACAAAGTCCAAATACTAAACCTGCTAATTTTTTCCTCAGGTCTGGAATTGATTTCTTATCGTCAACATAACGCAGACCTAATGTTTCTGAGACATCGTTCGGTTTCTGAGATATCTTTTACAAAACTTGAAATTTTCAAAATGCCTAACTCTTGAAAGGTACATTTGACGCGAACAAATGAAAGAACTAAACGTTTTCACTGATTTTTCACGAAATTTTCTCAAGTTAATTTTTTTTTTTTGCTAGAGCCTCTCTATATCCGATCAAAATATTTTGTTTCTTATAGATGACTTTCATTTATATTATTAAAAAACAAGTCATTATAGAGAAGAGAACAAATGCACCGGGAAAAAGTTTATTCCACTTTTTTTTACTTTCTTGGGTCCCATAAATAATTGGGTATTATACTCTGAGCCTCCTGAAAAGAAAAAGAGCTTGTGAATTGAACAAGTTTTGAAAATGGGAAACTGGACGCGCTTTGCGCGACCTCTAACTAGGGTTTCTTTTAAAAATACAAAGGGTATTGCTTTTCTTCGATATAAAACAATCTTAGGAGGTGAGAGCGGTGAAATTCTGACTTTTTTTTCTCTATAGATTTTTCGATCATCCTAATGCGCATAAATATTTTATGAACGAAAATGTTCCGAGCAAATTTGAGCAGACTGAATTTTAAATTCGGTCTTAATGTCATGGATGAAAATAATATAATATATGAGATTATTACAAAAAGCTCAGAAAAGGTCGCATTTTTTTAAATATAATTCAAGAAATCATAAGAGTACTCAAATTGTCTTACTAAAAACAAATTGTCTGACAATTCTGAACCTTTGTAGTCGCCGATAAAAAGTACATGAGCGACAAAAGACAAGCATAGCAAATTAATATAATTTTTATTGCGCTGAAACAGAGTTGAAATGCAAAACGAAAATATCGAGTATGTACGTATATAGTTACATACACATACAAAAATTACTGTACATATCTATCCATACATACATGGGTCACTACCATATCCAAGAACAAAAAAAAAGTTAAACTCTAAAGGGTCCATCAAAAAGTAGATCGTGTAGTTCAGCGAAATGATGATATTCGGTAAGCGCGCGAGTCAAATATCAAAAGGACTGAGGCAAGAAAATCGACACATCCTCATGCTACGTAGCCAGCCTCCAAAAAATGTTTATGTTCTTACGCAACGACATATGTTCTGCGCGCCATACGCTTGTACGATGCGTGTCGTAACTATAGCACCACAACAAATTTCATCACAAATTACCGATATATATTTTCTTTATTTAATTTTAATTATTTTTTCATCAAAAGTATAGTTCATTCTACAATAACATAGATTCAAGTTTCAAACCTTGTTCAAATGAGGGGGAAAATACATAGAACAAATTTTACACAAGATTTTAAAAGTTTTAATAAGAATTTTTAGCAAGAATTTGGGTATGCAGTAGGGTTGCGAATTCAATCCGGATTTTTCACCTATAGTAGGGATTTTCCGAATATTCGGATATGCGGATACTTAAACGAAAAATCCGGATATTTGGATATTATCATTGCTTCCGGATATCCGCAAATGAAATGCAACATAGGGTAAATAAATAAATGAGCAATAGGAAACGCAAAGAGATTAGAGTATAAATCGCAGGTTAGGAAAATAAACCGCGGCATCCTGCGAAGATTAGCATCTTTGTGAATATATGAGCATACGGCACGAAAATATCAAGTACCAAAAATACTACAAGTAGCTATTCCAAACATCATTCACAAGTTGCCTTATTCCAATCGTTCACTAACGGAATGTGCGCTTATTGTTAGACTTGGAATAGCTCGCATCGGAAAATTATTATTATTGTGAAAAAGCAGACGCAGCTGCGAAAAATGCAGCAAATACACCAACCATAACTTTCGGTTATTTTACAAAACAAGACTTTATAACTGAGATTACACGCCTAAGGAAAAAATCAGCAAAAGATAATTGGAGTGGATATATTCATCACTATTCTAAAATCAACCCGTTCAGAATTAAGCCGACCTGCACTGCCGACATCACCTTACGCGCCATCAGGCCCTTTACCCGCTTACGTCTGGGGCACACCATAATTACACACGCTTATTTATTGCAACGTGCCCCTCATGGAAACTGTCCATTCTGCGACGAATACGCAACGTTAGAACACATATTAACCGCTTGCCCTATAACTGCGACAATTAGACACGAGATTTTTAACTCGGCCGATCCATTCCAGCTTCTGAATGAGCCCACCGCAAAAAATGTGATTATGATTTATAATTTTCTTAAGGAGACAGATCTACTTCGACGAATATAAGTATATATAGCTACTCTAGTTAACTCACTAACCCTACTTCCTAAGTACTAATCTATCCTTTCACTTCTGTTTAATATTACATTAAACATACATATGTATGTAGTATAACAGACAGCCGAAGGCCTCTGCTGCCAGTGCTGCTAGATATTTATTTGTAGAATATTAAATATTGTACAAATAAGTTATAAAATAAAAAATAAATAAAAAAATATTAATGTTCATCAACTCGTTGAAATTTTTGGATATCCGAATATACAAAAATTAACCCGAACTCTAAAAATGCATGCTCGAATTTTTTATGGTAAAAACCGCACAACCCCGCCAGTAAACAAAAATTTCAAAAATCAACAGTAATTTGTAGTTAATTCACAGAGCTTAAAAGTTCACCTATAGTTAAAGAGATCGACGCCAAAAAAGCTAGTTGGCCAAGGAGTGCGGGAGGGGAGAAAATCTAAGAAATTTTCGCTAGAAAATCTTCTTAATATTGGTTTGAATTTCTTCTCAAATTTATTGCGGCTGGAAATAAGGAGATAACTTCAAGTTAATTTTTTTTTTTTGGAATCTTGTTCAAAAGTATGCAAATGTAAGAAGAAATCTCCTCGATTTTATGTTAAAAATCATTTATACTAGAATCTTATGGAATTTATTAATAAGGAAAGAGCCCTTTTTTATTAAAATTTTTTTTTAAGATCTTTACATAATTAACGTACTTTGTGAATAATCTACTTAATATTGTTTTTAGTTTAATATTATGAATATTGTTCTTTGGATTTTTGCATTTTCAAAATGAAAATTTTTTATTTAATTATTTATTGTTCCAGAAGTTTTCAATGAATATTGTTCTTAAAATAAATATATTACTCGATAGTGGCGCTCTGTTTATCTCTCAATGTCTTTCTTGTGCATTGATATTAAATAAGCCGGCTTTACAATAAAGGTCTGAACTTGTATTAAATTTCAAGAAATAGCACGTGCCATACCACGAATAATTTGGGCTCTCCAATTGTTACATTATATTTATTTTAATTATTATTATATTATAAGAAAATATGTAAGACCTGTAATATTAATATACGAATACTTAAACTAATCACAATTATAAGTAAAGCTGGTATAATTAAATAATGAACAGTTTATAAAGGGGTTTTCAATAGGAACGCTACAAAAGTGTTTTTAAATAAAACAAAAACGGTTTGGGATATGAATTAAATTCTTTATTCCTGTGAAAATACATTCGATGCCATTATGTATGGAACTCGATTTCTTTTGCATGGGCACCACGGGCACGCTCGCAGAAGTCCAGACGCTGAACCCAATTTCGACGGTTTTCAAGCATAAATCGGCCACAGTAATGCAATTTCACGTTCGATATTCGTACGAAGTTCATCAATCGTCGCTGCCTTGTTGGCATACTCGTAGACCATAGACTTGACGTAGTCCCACAGGAAATAGTGTAACGGCGTCAAATCGCACGACCGAGGCGGCCAATTGACAGGCCATTTCGTGAGATAACACGTTCACCAAACTTGGTTTTCAATAAATCGATTGTGACATCTATACATAACTATAGTTCCCGAAAATATAATTGTATCCGAGTAGGAGCTTTCTTTTGCTACTCAGTTACAAAGTCCAAATACTAAACCTGCTAATTTTTTCCTCAGGTCTGGAATTGATTTCTTATCGTCAACATAACGCAGACCTAATGTTTCTGAGACATCGTTCGGTTTCTGAGATATCTTTTACAAAACTTGAAATTTTCAAAATGCCTAACTCTTGAAAGGTACATTTGACGCGAACAAATGAAAGAACTAAACGTTTTCACTGATTTTTCACGAAATTTTCTCAAGTTAATTTTTTTTTTTTGCTAGAGCCTCTCTATATCCGATCAAAATATTTTGTTTCTTATAGATGACTTTCATTTATATTATTAAAAAACAAGTCATTATAGAGAAGAGAACAAATGCACCGGGAAAAAGTTTATTCCACTTTTTTTTACTTTCTTGGGTCCTATAAATAATTGGGTATTATACTCTGAGCCTCCTGAAAAGAAAAAGAGCTTGTGAATTGAACAAGTTTTGAAAATGGGAAACTGGACGCGCTTTGCGCGACCTCTAACTAGGGTTTCTTTTAAAAATACAAAGGGTATTGCTTTTCTTCGATATAAAACAATCTTAGGAGGTGAGAGCGGTGAAATTCTGACTTTTTTTTCTCTATAGATTTTTCGATCATCCTAATGCGCATAAATATTTTATGAACGAAAATGTTCCGAGCAAATTTGAGCAGACTGAATTTTAAATTCGGTCTTAATGTCATGGATGAAAATAATATAATATATGAGATTATTACAAAAAGCTCAGAAAAGGTCGCATTTTTTTAAATATAATTCAAGAAATCATAAGAGTACTCAAATTGTCTTACTAAAAACAAATTGTCTGACAATTCTGAACCTTTGTAGTCGCCGATAAAAAGTACATGAGCGACAAAAGACAAGCATAGCAAATTAATATAATTTTTATTGCGCTGAAACAGAGTTGAAATGCAAAACGAAAATATCGAGTATGTACGTATATAGTTACATACACATACAAAAATTACTGTACATATCTATCCATACATACATGGGTCACTACCATATCCAAGAACAAAAAAAAAGTTAAACTCTAAAGGGTCCATCAAAAAGTAGATCGTGTAGTTCAGCGAAATGATGATATTCGGTAAGCGCGCGAGTCAAATATCAAAAGGACTGAGGCAAGAAAATCGACACATCCTCATGCTACGTAGCCAGCCTCCAAAAAATGTTTATGTTCTTACGCAACGACATATGTTCTGCGCGCCATACGCTTGTACGATGCGTGTCGTAACTATAGCACCACAACAAATTTCATCACAAATTACCGATATATATTTTCTTTATTTAATTTTAATTATTTTTTCATCAAAAGTATAGTTCATTCTACAATAACATAGATTCAAGTTTCAAACCTTGTTCAAATGAGGGGGAAAATACATAGAACAAATTTTACACAAGATTTTAAAAGTTTTAATAAGAATTTTTAGCAAGAATTTGGGTATGCAGTAGGGTTGCGAATTCAATCCGGATTTTTCACCTATAGTAGGGATTTTCCGAATATTCGGATATGCGGATACTTAAACGAAAAATCCGGATATTTGGATATTATCATTGCTTCCGGATATCCGCAAATGAAATGCAACATAGGGTAAATAAATAAATGAGCAATAGGAAACGCAAAGAGATTAGAGTATAAATCGCAGGTTAGGAAAATAAACCGCGACATCCTGCGAAGATTAGCATCTTTGTGAATATATGAGCATACGGCACGAAAATATCAAGTACCAAAAATACTACAAGTAGCTATTCCAAACATCATTCACAAGTTGCCTTATTCCAATCGTTCACTAACGGAATGTGCGCTTATTGTTAGACTTGGAATAGCTCGCATCGGAAAATTATTATTATTGTGAAAAAGCAGACGCAGCTGCGAAAAATGCAGCAAATACACCAACCATAACTTTCGGTTATTTTACAAAACAAGACTTTATAACTGAGATTACACGCCTAAGGAAAAAATCAGCAAAAGATAATTGGAGTGGATATATTCATCACTATTCTAAAATCAACCCGTTCAGAATTAAGCCGACCTGCACTGCCGACATCACCTTACGCGCCATCAGGCCCTTTACCCGCTTACGTCTGGGGCACACCATAATTACACACGCTTATTTATTGCAACGTGCCCCTCATGGAAACTGTCCATTCTGCGACGAATACGCAACGTTAGAACACATATTAACCGCTTGCCCTATAACTGCGACAATTAGACACGAGATTTTTAACTCGGCCGATCCATTCCAGCTTCTGAATGAGCCCACCGCAAAAAATGTGATTATGATTTATAATTTTCTTAAGGAGACAGATCTACTTCGACGAATATAAGTATATATAGCTACTCTAGTTAACTCACTAACCCTACTTCCTAAGTACTAATCTATCCTTTCACTTCTGTTTAATATTACATTAAACATACATATGTATGTAGTATAACAGACAGCCGAAGGCCTCTGCTGCCAGTGCTGCTAGATATTTATTTGTAGAATATTAAATATTGTACAAATAAGTTATAAAATAAAAAATAAATAAAAAAATATTAATGTTCATCAACTCGTTGAAATTTTTGGATATCCGAATATACAAAAATTAACCCGAACTCTAAAAATGCATGCTCGAATTTTTTATGGTAAAAACCGCACAACCCCGCCAGTAAACAAAAATTTCAAAAATCAACAGTAATTTGTAGTTAATTCACAGAGCTTAAAAGTTCACCTATAGTTAAAGAGATCGACGCCAAAAAAGCTAGTTGGCCAAGGAGTGCGGGAGGGGAGAAAATCTAAGAAATTTTCGCTAGAAAATCTTCTTAATATTGGTTTGAATTTCTTCTCAAATTTATTGCGGCTGGAAATAAGGAGATAACTTCAAGTTAATTTTTTTTTTTTGGAATCTTGTTCAAAAGTATGCAAATGTAAGAAGAAATCTCCTCGATTTTATGTTAAAAATCATTTATACTAGAATCTTATGGAATTTATTAATAAGGAAAGAGCCCTTTTTTATTAAAATTTTTTTTTAAGATCTTTACATAATTAACGTACTTTGTGATTAATCTACTTAATATTGTTTTTAGTTTAATATTATGAATATTGTTCTTTGGATTTTTGCATTTTCAAAATGAAAATTTTTTATTTAATTATTTATTGTTCCAGAAGTTTTCAATGAATATTGTTCTTAAAATAAATATATTACTCGATAGTGGCGCTCTGTTTATCTCTCAATGTCTTTCTTGTGCATTGATATTAAATAAGCCGGCTTTACAATAAAGGTCTGAACTTGTATTAAATTTCAAGAAATAGCACGTGCCATACCACGAATAATTTGGGCTCTCCAATTGTTACATTATATTTATTTTAATTATTATTATATTATAAGAAAATATGTAAGACCTGTAATATTAATATACAAATACTTAAACTAATCACAATTATAAGTAAAGCTGGTATAATTAAATAATGAACAGTTTATAAAGGGGTTTTCAATAGGAACGCTACAAAAGTGTTTTTAAATAAAACAAAAACGGTTTGGGATATGAATTAAATTCTTTATTCCTGTGAAAATACATTCGATGCCATTATGTATGGAACTCGATTTCTTTTGCATGGGCACCACGGGCACGCTCGCAGAAGTCCAGACGCTGAACCCAATTTCGACGGTTTTCAAGCATAAATCGGCCACAGTAATGCAATTTCACGTTCGATATTCGTACGAAGTTCATCAATCGTCGCTGCCTTGTTGGCATACTCGTAGACCATAGACTTGACGTAGTCCCACAGGAAATAGTGTAACGGCGTCAAATCGCACGACCGAGGCGGCCAATTGACAGGCCATTTCGTGAGATAACACGTTCACCAAACTTGGTTTTCAATAAATCGATTGTGACATTCGCTGTGTGGCTTGTGGCGCCGTCCTGTTGGAACCACATATTGTCCAAGTCCATATCATCCAATTCGGGCCAAAAATATTCGGTTATCATTGAGAGGTAGCGATTCCCATTCACAGTAACGTGTCGGTCTTGATCATCACGGAAGAAGTTCGGCCCAATGACTCCGCCGGCCCATAAACCGCACCAAACCGTAATTTTTTCGGGATGCAATGTTGACTCAAGGAGTACGTGTGGATTGCTGCCTGTCCAATAACGCATATTTTGCTTATTGACGAAGCCATTCAGCCAGAAATGATGACGACCATAAATTGGACGTAGCGCTCTTAAAGTTGAGGCCATTGACTCCAAATTTCGGTAGTACATTTTAATAATTTCGACTCGTTGTTGGATCATATATCTTTCCATGATGAAATGGCAAACCTTACTGAAGAGAAATGTCAAAAGAGCGGGAAAAAATATGGCGTCGTTTGCTGTCACTATCGGTCTACTTTTGTAGCGTCCCTATTGCAAGACCCTATATTAGCAGTGTGATATTAATATTCAGAAAGTAATCTATGTAAACAAATTTAGGTGTCAATAATTTCAAATTGATAATATCTTTGGCTTATTAAAATTAAGAGGAGATTCTGATGAAAACCAAGATTCCCTTCTTAATTATATTGAAGAGGTTTTCTTCTTAAATTTACAGGCTATCTTCTAGATTTGATTGAAAAGGTTTTCGTCTTAATTCTAAGGGTCACCTTCTTAATTTAGAAGTTTGGATCTTAATTTTACAAATTATCTTCTTGTTTTTATTGAAAAGACGTACCCAGTCGTAATAAGAAGGGCTTCTAATTGGAGAAATCATAGAGAAATCCACTAAATTTTGTTCTGATTTATGGGGCATTTCATGTGGTCTTTTCGCTCTGTGTTGAAATTAACACTGAAAAAAAAACATCCAAACTCTCTAAAAAGCTTTGAATTAAAAAGTTTAAAACCTTGTGGAAAAAGCTTGAACAAAATTTGAAACTTGAAAGAAAAGTTAATTAAATAACGAAAAATAATTTTTCGAAACTGGTCAAGTGTAGTAGTGCTATAGTTATGACATACACTGTATACAAATATGTAGATATATATGAGAATTTTATTATTTATATAAATACATTTTTCTTTACTACAAGTACGAGTATGTATGTTTTAAGCATTCTCACACCGTTCAAGTGCCAACAACACTTGGAAGTCACGAGTGATCACTGCGGGGTGCTGCCTGCCACTGCCCACTTGTGCGGAAGCGTCAAATTGTCTACGCTTGCAAGAAAATGTCCTCCCTACCCACAGTTACACTTACATTGTATGTGTAAAATAAGTACTCCTAATAAAGTTATAGATCATTGCATGATTAGCATGTCAGGCATAGAGTGTCCACTTGAGCTGTTAGGTTCCCGTGGCAATATATATGTAAAGTATATGTGTATGTATGTGTGTGTATATTAAACAATGAGTTATTGCTGTAAACTAACACTTTTGAGTGGCTAGCGGCCTTTGTCCACTATTGTCCGCACCTGAACTGCACCATTTCATGTCATCGTCTGCACATCTTGCAATCTTACACAATATTATTATTTAAAAGTAATGTTGGAAATTGTGCGCATGACTTTATGTGTTAAACCCGCAATTGAACATTACCAAAAACAACAATCGCCATCGTCAACAATTTATGTCAACGCATATGGTCCCAACGTCACAGAAAAAACAACACAAGCCTGGAAAAGAAAACATTTCGGTATTTTTGAAAGTAAATCCTCGGTCTGTGATTTTGCCATTGTCTCTGACATTGGCAACCATTGGCTGTATGTGCGGCGGGTATTGCTTGCTCTGGCTCTGTTATTTTAAGGAGCAAGCGACGCAATCCGGCAGAAGGAAGTGTCTCGATCGCATTTCATAAATTTATTTCATCTGCAACGTTGAAGTGGGGAGAGGAAATTGGGGCGATATGGTTCATAAATTTTAATCTCTGTAAAGTTTTTGGAGACTTTAATGTGCCGCCTGAGATTTTTTTGTTCTTCTTAGTGTTTGTATTTATTTTCAAAACAATCAAATTTGTTGATGCTACTGAAGCAGAATATGTTTGAAGTTCATGATGCTGTGGAAATGATTCGTATCCCTCAATGTCATGCAGTTTTTTCGTTGGGATTAAATGTTTAGTACATAAATATGTAAGTAAGTATGTATGTGCTTGTATGCTGGGGAAAAAGTTAATCTGAAGTTTTATCCATTGCGCTTTGAATAACCATAATATTCTTAGTTAATAGTTTTAATTTTAATTATTTTCATAGCGAATAATTTATATGGGAATAGAAACAACAAAATCAGCAGGCAGATACGACAACCATCGCCCCTAACTAGGGTTTCCGAAAGAAAGTAGGGATTTTTAGGTTATATATTAATGAACTTAAGTAGTACCTCTTTTCAGATAACGTAATAAGTAAACTATGGAAAATAACTCTTATTGGGAACGGGAAAAATAATTTTCTTGTATAAAAGTTATCAGGGGAACTAACTTTCACTGGGAAAAAAATGTTTTTAAATTCCTGATAAGTTGTTTTTGGTCCTTGATTTCCTTGACTTTACCATTAATTTAGAGTTTTTGATATCACAAAATTCCAGACAAGTTTAAAGTTTGCAACACTGGACTGCAAACTTGAAAAAATATCCGAAAGAGTTAAAGTCTTAGCAGGAGTTTTCATTTTATTTTATATAATGAACGAAGTCCTTTAAAGAAAGCCGCTATCCTATTTGTATAAAAATGTATTTAATTTATAAAAAGGATTATAAGTTAAACTTACAAAACTTCGAATGAATTATCAATTTAATAAATGGATGCGTCGGGTAAAGAAAAAAACTCGCCCAATACTGCGTTTGCATCTATTTTAACATCTAGATGAATGTCAAGTGTAGCCAATCCGTTAAGTCGATTTTCACGCATGATAGACCGCAGAGAATTTCTCAGTTGACGCAGTGTTGAAAAAGAGCATTCATATTTTTACTAGTATAGCAGCCATTACAAGCAAAATTTAACGACCATTGGGAAAATCATTTCGTTACATCAAGTGCTATAATAGAATTGTAGATATTTTAATCCAAAATTCGTCTTCGCCAAAGTTTTACTTCGTCGACAAATAATTCAGCACAATCGTAATGAAAAATTGCAGAGTATTTTTTTAAATAATTGCTTCTGCATTTGGGCGGACACCGTTGCCGAGTGCGTAGCACATGCGCACTTCATTCGGTGGGTCCCGGGTTCGAATCCTTGTCAGGCAAGTAATACTAAAAATTAAAGAAAAGCTTTTCTAATAGCGGTCGCTCCTCGGCAGGCGATGGCAAATCTCCGAGTGTATTTCTGGTATGAAAAAACTTCTCACAAAAACACATTCGCCGTTCGGGGACGGCGTAAAACTGTAGGCCCCTCAATTTGTGTTACAACATCAAGACGCACACTAAAATTGTTGGAGAAGTTCGGCCAAAATCGCTTAAGCGGTTATAGCGCTAATTATGAAAGTAAAGTAAGATGGAAAAAGTCATACCTAATTCGACGTTATTTTATGGTGCTTTAAAAATCGGTCTTCAAGAGGAGTTACAAATAAATCCAGATGTGGTATGTAAGTAGAAATCCGATAATACTCTTCAATGTCGCTAGTCTTCACATTGCACCGATGAATCTGGCGAGAAGTTATTATGATTTTCTCACTTGGAGATCATATTCTTTACAAATCTTGCCGACTTTTTGGGCAATCTTACTGAAGTATTCTTCTGCTTTCTCTCTCCTGACTATTAATACTTTCTTCGGTGCATCTACCCACTTTATGGTTTCAACGAGATCTTGATTTGCAGTTTGCAGAACTCGACTCAATGATAAAGTCAGTAAATGAATCGAATCGAGCTCTTACAAAGAGACTCGAGATTCGTCTCTCTGAAGGTGCTTTTAACTGCTGGTTGTAAGTGGAGATAAATTTTGACTGTTTCGTGACGTTCCATCCACCTCGTTACATCAGTTTGTTTAAATTTAGTGCTTGAATCATCTGAATGTGTTTAGAAATTCCATCTTGCATTGCGAGCAAACATTTAAGATAATTGCAAAAAGAATACTCACTTTGGATTGTGCCTGGAAGTTTTCTAATCGGAACAATTTTACATGTAGCACCGTCATAACATTGGCCGATAAAGTAGGTATGTACATACAGTCTATCCCCGAAGATACCAAAAAAGCTCGGATGGCATGTGATAATATTTTTTGCCAGTAAATGCGTAGTCGGTACAAAAAATCTTCACCAATCGCATGTGCGCAGTTTTTTAAGACAATGTACTGAATACAAATTGAAATTTTTTCGACTCCCGAAATGCCTGCCAACGCAGCAAATTACCATAAGTTCATTCAGAACACCATTGCTGGTGTACATCACGCTTTTTACTTAAGAATTTACGAATCTATTTTGAATCAGTTCGATGTAGCAAGATTTCTGATATTTTCCACATAGTTTTTTATTAACCTTATAGTCTTCACGGTTTTTGAAAGGTCAAATAGAAAACTTCACTCTGTTCGAGACTGTATTTTAAGTTACAATTTAAAGTTAAAATTCAATTTAAAACAGATTTTGTACAAAATTTATAAGAATGTAGCAAACTTTCATCTATTTTATTCGAATTTTCGGAAAAAAAATTTGGGTATATAATTTATAGCTCGTTGAATTTCAACATAAGTCTTTCTTTCATTTCTTCCATTTGGTGTTTTACACTCAACGACCCATGTCGGTAAACTTTAAATTGACAGGTTTTTATCCAGCCGGTTGATTTTTAGCATATTTTTTTTTTAATTTCGATCTTACGCTCTGTTTTTCTATAAAACGAATGAATTTTATACATTTTTGAGGTTTAATATATTTCGTGCGTTAAACGAAAAAAATTTCACAAGTCATGTTTTCAAAAAATTTTCAAAAATCAACCGGCTCGATAAAAATTCATCAATTCAAAATGTGCGCATGTTGTCTCTTTTCCATGATTGCGTTTGACGTTACCACATTTTATAAGCAAGCCAACGTATAAATCCCTGTCGTCCGTTATGACTTGCATCAATGAATTAAAAAAGCGTAGTAAAAGAAGGTTGGGGGCAGTAAAATTTTAAATTTATGAAAAGTTTAGCCAATTTTACTACGATCGTATCAAAGCGCCAACTGGTCGCAATATTCGATAGGGTAGAATATTGACATACCCTACATAAGATCCTGAGTTCGAAACTTCTTACGAGAACAATCAGGCATGTGCTGCAAACCGTACGATTTGAAATCGATATGAGTTAAAAATATTTCCTGGGGGTTTTAAACAAAATTCTTTCAATTTGGCGTACGAACAACTTTTATTGCACAACTAATGCATTTATTACAGTTTATTTACATAAAAATCAGTATTAGTAGGAATATCCAAAAAAAATTACCACATCATATGATTTAAAACTTCTTGTCCTCAAGTGAAGAGTTCCTAAAACACAATTGTCCATCGAAAAACGAGAATGTTTTAAAAAGGTGAAAAATCTTATACCCGCAAGCTGGGGGAATGTGATAATTCAAAAGCTTGCAACATTCGAGAAAATCTTTTAGGCAGGGCAATTGCGCACCCCACCCCCACCCAAAGTCGAATTTAAAAAAAAATCAAGCTATTTTTTAGCTTTGCCCTCACCCTCAACTTATTTTAGATCGTTTTTCTCGATTCCCAAATTAAAAGTAACTTCTTATCACAAAAGTAAGTATACAAAATTACAAAACAAGACGCAGTTTATTTTTGCAGTTAAAAACAGTTTTAAAGCCAAATTCTAGTATTTGGTTGGGCAGCCTTTTGACTTAAAAATAACTTTAAGTCGGTATGTTGTTGAGTTCACCAAGTTTTGAGTTATTGGTAGCATTATTTTATTTCACTTTCCTTGCAGTATTTTTTTTAAATAGTGCTTGTTTCATATTGAAAAATTCATAAACATCTAAATCTTTAGCTGTTGTCATAAATGTTCAATGGGGGTATTATATACAGTGATTGAGAGGTATTTTCAGGTGTTTTCGAGCACTGTGTGATTATATTACAATGCTCCCAGTGTGTTTGAGACATTATTATTAGTAATAATAATCCAATATCCAACCCACCAAGCATCACAAAACCATTTCCTTGCCATGTTTAACAGTGCCGGTCATGTTAGAGTTAGATCCCAACCCTATTCTGACTTTTCATAATACTTTTTCGCGGCTAACGGATCTACTAGCATTGGCATTCATCTGAAAAATTAACTTGGTTCCAAAAGGGTTGATCATATTTTGGCTGATATTTTACGAATCCGATCCGTTTTCCACTTCAGATAATAATTTGGAGGCGCTTATATAGAGATGTTTTCTTAATTTGCGTAAAATTACGCTGTTTTCTCTATAACTGAAGACCCAGAGTGGGACTTATTAGTGGTGTTTCCCAATTTTTTTTCTTTATTACTTTTTTAAGATCATTTTTTGTATTGGTACAACTAACTTTTATCCACTAAACGATAGGTTTTGTATAAATATTTACGCTCCTTGAGATATTTTATAATATAATTTTTCAATTCAATTATACAATGAATTAATAAAACGCATATTTCTAAAATGGTTCACTTTGTATTTTTTGATAAAACGGTCTTATATTTTTACCGAAACGAAAAGATTGAATAATGTTTACCAAGCAAGCCTAGGTTTGATTCTAACTTTTGTGATACTAATTGATAATAATTGAATTTACTACTATTAAACAAAATCTCCACCAGAATTAAGTAGAAAAGGGATCACACGTTTTTTTTTAATTGATACATGAATTAAATATAAGAACTGAAGTACTGATACTGATAGTGGTCTTAAAACCCGAAAGCATCAATGTGTGTTTAAAAATTTCACTGTCAATTAAATATCTGTTTACTTATAAAAAAAATATGAATGAGAAATGTGCATCCGCAGGCTTATGAAAATCTTGTACATAATGTTACTGCAATGTCGACAACTTTTTTATGTACATATATGTCCAAAATTTTAGCAACTCTAGGTATTTGCTAAATTGCTTCCAAGAAATTAAATATATTTTTGTAATTCGGTTAAATTAACTTGGCATTGTAAATTTTTCTAAGTTGAAACAGTAAACGCCGACATCATAAACTTAAACGCAAATAAAGCCAGTACCGTAGCAATCACAATGCAGTCATATACAAATACATACATATGTGCATATATATCTAAATATCTAAGCATATCCATATGTACAGTGGTGGGCATAACATGTACTATAACTACAAACATTTTTTTTAACTAGGCTGTACTTTTTTAATTTTAAAGTACATACATATTAATTTTTTTTTAATTTAAGAAATATAAAATGATTACACAATCAATAATTATTGCCATTGATAATTAAAACATACACAAAAAATATGTATGTATACAAAATTGTATTTCTTTTAAGATCCTTCAATTACATGCAGCGCTGTAAAGGAGAGATATAGTCTATGTTAGGTTAGGTTGAAATGGCTTTAGGCCGCCTAGCCCATTGCGATGGCACAGAAGGCTGGAGCTGCAAAAGCAACCCTGTTGGGATCTTTCATGAAAATGCGCTTGATTTAGTGCTATTTAAAAACGGAAAATAGCTGTGCAAACAAATTTTAGGTTGACGTAGTATATATTTCAAAATACAAAGCAAATAAAAATCAATTAGGTCTTAAACTGCAATTTCCCATCTATTTTCTTAGGGCTAATTCACAATAGCACAGTTTCTTCACTTCCCAACACTACACCTCAGGTCGGATATCATTTTACCGAGTTGGCTCAACTCGCATATTTTTCCGAGTTAGTGTTGTTGATTTACAAACAATTCCTTATTCTACCTAGTGTTCTTTTGCAACTAGGTTACAAAGAAACGGTCCCATTCTAATTTTTCAAATTATTCCATATACCTGCGCAAAACTCATCGCATGGGAAACCCATCCTGGTGCCGTGTAACTTCATCAGATAATGCCCTGCCATAATTCCGGCCACTAACCTGAAGTCAGTACTTGACTTTTGACCACTTTTGACTGAACTATGGTCAGGTAGGGGTAGGCTGATATTTAGCCTCGTTTGAAGCTATCCGTAAAAATTGCCTCCATTCGATCCATTCTGGGATACGTGTGAAGAACTTTTTTTAATACTCGTAAATATTTCGGGGTTACTCAAAAGACGCCTTCCTTGGTTTGGTCAAAATAAAAAACAAAGTAAACATATTTCGAAGTTTAATTTTTTGGCTAATTGCAATTTGAAGAACAGAGCAGCTATATTTGATGCTCTCGATTGGGCTAAGTAGGATGGATGCAAGTTTTTTAATGCCATCAAAAAACTTTAAAGATACTTCGGAATTCCCAGACTCGTGGAAGTATTTAGGGGAAGTCTAAACAATTTTGTCGCATTGAGTAAATCGATTGGAGCAAACCCAAAATCCATAGATATTGTTGAGGTGTGAGACTCACCCAATAAAAATTAATTACATCAATACACATTTTGGCAGTGGTTAACAGCTCTTTTTTTTGAAGAACGTCTTTTTGCGATGCATAGATTATTAACCGGTTGGATTATCGAAACCAGCACGGATTTTGTTAATATTTTCTGAAAGTATGCCTATCCGGTAAAAAACTACTCGCTACTACTCCTTCATAAAGTTTTCATGGCGCGGCCTCAGATGTGTAAAAAAAATTTAAAAAATGATTAAAATACAGGTCTGAGCGAAATGTAAAACTAAAATATGTTCAGTGAAATTTCACGGGAAATATTTTCGTTTAGAGCCTTACTTCAAGAAATCCCTCGTAAAACAAATTTCGAACGTTGTTAGAGGATTCTTAAATTATTCTTAAATAGGAAATTATTCTTCGTAAAATTTCATTAGAGGTTGGTTCAGAGAAAATCTTTACAGAAAGGACCTAAAAGTCCACAGAAAGTAAAAGTCAAATATATCCCCTTGAAATATCCAACGTTATTTATGTTATCTTTAATTAACATAAACATTGCAAGTTAAGATTGGTGTTATCTACTTTTTATATGAAATTATTTGTTATTTTATTTTGTGTAGAATTCGGGTTTAATCGCACACAGATCTTCTGTGAGAAGACGCCCAGTGAAATTATCCGAAGAATAAAGCTCTATAACATTTTAACCCTCTAGCGGCTTTCCAAATATGTTTTGTGAGGAGTTTCTTGAAGGAAGAGTCAAAACGACTCTTTTAGGTGGGAGCTAATGTTCTACGAAAATATTTTCGGTGAATTTCTATTCTATATGTTTGAACCTTTGAAACCTGGAACAAATAACTGAAATGAATAATAAAATATAATTAATATATTCCTTATTTTGATGTCGTATTTTTCCCCAACTTGCGATATTTATTACAAAATATAAAATTTTTATTTATATGGTTTATGCAAAAAATCAATGACAAAACTGTAACATGGAAAATCGTGCTACCAAAAGATAAAACCCAACCATTATCTCTATCTGTAAAAGTTATAATCAGTTTATTCAAATCGATTCTATACAATTTTGCGATTTCAAATACTCGCCTCCCGTTGTTTTTTATATTACTTTTACAGTGCAGAAATTTATTTTAGCAGAAATTTAAGCCCGGAAAATTTACTGATCTATTTGTAAAGCTGGGTCTGCACTTATAAAAGATGATTATTTGATGTTCAAGTGTAAATATATGGTCAATATTGCGCAAACTAGGAACGCTAAATGAAAATTTTTTTTTTGAATTACGCACTTAATCATATATATTTTGTTTATATGCATGCTATAGCATCTATAAACCTCTAAATACCTCTAAAGAAGGATATAATTAGTATTCCTTGCGATTTCCATTGATATAATGAATGTTTCATTTTTTCTATGCCTCAGTATGAGGGAATATGTATTTCACGTTAATTGATGCGTTTTATCAACTTCGTCGATCAGTGTAATGCAAAGATTTAAAAAACACTGCAACGAATAATAAATATTCGATTTTCTACGTTTTAGATAGTGTACAATTATTTTCTTGTCCCAAATTTACCAATTTTCTGAAATCAAATCGCAATGTAACATCAAAGACTTTTTTTGTAACGTTAAAGACTACACATTTGGATTTGCCAAATTGTTGTATACTTCTATCATTTCTTTGAACCTTGGTCTTGTGAAAATTACATTGTTTTAAATTTTAGCTCTGCAAGATTCGCTAATTATCGTTCAAGTGTTGAGTTACTTCCTAACTTACTTCCAAAAAATGTAACGTTAAAGACTAGACAAAACTTCGCGTATCTTTGAAACTGCTGACGATGGAAAAAAAGTTTACATATATAAAATGTAAACCTTGTGGCCTACTTTAATGTACATTTGAAAATTTTTATATATCATTTAATATTACGGATATATGAACGAAAATATACGTGCGACTGTAACGTTAAAGACAATGATTTTGACCATATGTATTCCTTTATGTTTATATTGACATTGAAAGTAAAATTGTTTCTGAAATTTTAATAAAAATTGTGCAAAATTCTCGATAACCCCCGAATAGCTCTTAAATCAATAATCCGAGTAGAAATTGTAGTTATATAAATTATAGCAAATTTTATTAGCTAGACATAAATAAAAAATAATTGGAAATCAGTTAACTATGCGCAATTATTTAAGTCACTTACTTTTTTTCAGATCTCAAAAAATCTGAATTAGCTATACCTCAAAACCCGTTCTCATTTTTCATATTCTGACTTTATATTCAAATGTTACAGATCAGATTTTTTTGACGGCTAGTATGATTGGTTTTAATTCGAAATTAGCTGAAACTTAGATTTGAGGATTTTTACAACTCGCTATAAATTAATTACATTTGACGTAAAACGATAATTTAAAAACGCAGATGGGACTAACAGCCTTTTTTAAAAACAAATTATTCTTTAGAATTTCCTTAAAAAGTAGAATTATATATGACAATTTTTAAAATCAATTTAAAGTGTATTTCCTTAGGTTTCTAATTCGTCAGTCCATTAGCAATAATATGATCACCACTGTATGCAACTTCAGAAATTTCGGCATTCATTTTTAACAAACGCCAAAACGTCTCTAATATGTTTTTATTTCAGCCGTCAATTTAGCCATTACTACATGCTAATCCAGTCACTGCATCTGATATGTGTACGTATGTATGTTCCTTGCATTTACCCACATAAATTTATATACCTGCGTATGCCTGTCTGTCGGCTACACCTGTCGGACTACCGATCGCAATAATTAAAAACAAATAAGTAAACAAATTTTTGTTGTTCAACTAATTGAAGTTCAAATAACTGAATTTTTTACTAATGGCATCAACCGGACCACCCAGAAAACAACAAGAAAAATAATAATAACCATTGAACCGGTTTTGTGTTGGAGCAAAGCGAATAAAGAGGTACAAACAAACCCAAGGTTTTTTGGAGGTTTCCAAGCACAATAACACAAAAACAGTGTAAACATAAAAACAAAAATACTCTGATCAAATGTGATTGGTTGTTGAATTTGTTGCGGTTGGAGTGGGGCTAACCGCTGACATTGCACGAAACACCTATTATGATATCATACGATAGCAAAAGGTGGGCGGGAGTAGAAATGTATTTTTTTTATTACATACATACACACATATGTATATCACTTTGTGGTAGTATGTATGCATTTGTTAGACCGATTGATACATTTTTTGATGCTTATAGGATTGTAAGATGTGGCGGCAATTGATATTTCTTGATCAATAAAATAACGTTTTTCCCGAACGTTACGTTATTATTCCATATACTTGAATATGTCGTCGGCTTAGAGTGTAAACCAGGGGAGCGGTACTCTATAATACGACACTCGAAATAATGCTTTCCAAAGTCATATGTGATTCGAAAGAAATCGAAAATTTCTATGTGAATGTATTTACCATATTTTTTTCATTAAAATTTCGAAAAACTGAAAAACAAGGCAACATTAGCGGAAATTTCATAAAATTTTGGGTGATCTAAACAGAACCATAAGCAACCTTGTCCCTTATTTTTAGTGGCGGCCGCCGTAGCCGAGTGTGTAGCGTGTGCGCCCTTCGTTCGGCAGGTCCCGGGTTCAAACCCTGGCCGTGGCAAGTAACATCAAAAATTATATTGTAGAAACGTTTTTTCATCAGGCAATGGCAAACCTCAGAGTGTATTTCCGCCATGAAAATGCTTCTCACAAAAAAACATTCGCTGTTCGGAGTCGGCGAAAATTTGTAGGTCCGTCAATTTGTGTTTCAGTATCAAGACACACACCACAAATTGGAGGAGAAGTTCGGCCAAAATCGCTTAAGCGGTTATAGCGCCAATTAAGTAAGTAAGCAAGTATATTTTTAGTTGTTGGTATAAAATTAAATTAAATTTCCAAATATCATATATTCGTGGAATAATGAATGAATAATTAATACTATTTGTACTAAAGTAGTAATAAAAACTGTTTTAATCGCTTCTTCTACGTGTTATTTCATTAGTCCATATCCAGCGCGAAAAGTTCACCATTATTAACGATTATTTTATTTTATCTTTTATTTGGTTTCAAGAAGGCAGTGAACAACCCAGCCCAGCACTTTAACTTCGTCATATGCTTTATTTGTTGTACTGAACAATAAAAATCACAAGTTAATTCCCCATTTTGGAATGCAACAAGGTTTGCTTTTTTTAAGTTATGTTAAGTTAAGTAAAAAATGTAGCAGAAGGACGTGAGTAATAAATATGATTTTGGAAATCGTAGGAAACGGTCTCTTGTACGGTATATTGGAAGTATTTTCCGCCATCCCTTGTCAAGTTTGGCTTGGACACAAACCGGATTCTGTGTACGTAATTTTGGGATTCAACTTTTGCAATTTTGTTCTTCAAAAAAACGTAAGTAATGTGCATTATACAAAAAAATAAAAAGAGGAGTTATGTTCGACGTAGTTTCATCGAAAGTCATTATAACCGGATTCCACTGTATATACCTATATTAATCTAATTTATCAGAGTAAATGGGTATTATTGATTATTCTTCTTCTTTATCCACTTCTTTTTCTGTTTCAAAATGCTCTATAGTAGCATTCAAATAATGTTTTTTGAAAGGAGTGTGGAAAGATGTGGAATATATTTTTGAGGTTTTGATAAGGCGGACCTCTATATTTCAATATATAAATAAATTAATAGCTCGATCTCATTTGGAACCGTTAAAAAATTACTAACATTTATTGAAAATTTACACAAAATCCTATTGTACTTCTCTCCATCAACGCCGGCCCTAAAAATAAAACAGTACATAAAAAATACGTAATAATTAAACTAAAATTAAATACCGTTGGTTTTATAACACATTGTTAAAACTTGCCACAATCTGCCGCAAACCATATTTCACATCTATCCTAAGTTGGGGAACCAACAACCTGACGGATCCGGCGGATGGAGCAAGTATTCCGATGCCCTTAGGGGAATCCGGTTGGCGGTGCTACCTGTGAGCTATCCGGCGGAAACTCTTGGGTCGGCGAACCTGACGGTACTGCTGGAGGCTATAATGGATGAGATGCTTAAAGGATGGGCGCATTAAAAGGAAATTGCACGATTTGCATAACGGATATTGGTAGAAAACAAGTTGCTTCCATGTAGACATTTATTGCATACGAAAAGCAGTGAACCTATTCCGAGGAGTATTGTGAATTATTGAGGCTGCCAATAAGGATGAAGATTGGTGTAGTTTAGCAGCATCTTTATGTATAACCCTTGGAACTGATTACAAATGAATACAATCTAGAGAAGAGTAAATGAAAAGAAGTAGCTGTAATGGTTCATTGTGTGGAAAAAGAGATGTGTTGGCGATGCAAACGAGATTCGGTTATTCTAAACAAAAAAGTGTTTATATTTTTCTGAACATATTTGCGACTTTCTGAATCAGAATTGTGGTTTTCTGAAATGCATTTACCTTTTACTAAAATACGATGAAAAAAGGTGTAGATTCCGACATGGGGCAGGGTATCAAATCCGACTTGTCATTGATAGTATTGTAACCCAGGAGTAGTAAAATTGATATTGGCATTATTTTCAATATGGGGATTCTCTAATGGTAAAACGACAAAACACCCGCTAAAAAGATATATGCAACATGTAGTAAAAGTGGTAGAGCAGGTAAAGATATGATTAAAAAACTGAAAATCGGGATGTTATTTGTATCTAATACATAATCTTATGTTGGAAAGATGTGCATTTCTATTGCTTCTATTCTAGTTAAGTTGAGTACCATTGACTCAGTGACCTAACAGCTTGAAGAAAATCCAAACAAAAAAAATATTTATGGTTACTTTGTGTTAAAATTACACCCTATAATTGTTAGGCTAATTCTTAATGCTTCACCTAGAAAATACTGCATTTTATCCCCTGTAAAAAGAGCTATTACTGCCCTCAATTGTAAACAAATTGCCAAAGTTATAAAGCGTTTTGCAAATCCAACCAATTTTACACTAGATTTAAAAAATTTTAATTAGATTATTTAAAAAAAAAAATGTGGATATGCAGTTTTATAGCCCATAAAATTTTAGTGTGATAAGAAGCAAATTTCAAGAGACTACAAATTACCATTGCCCCTGTCCACATTTCTATGTTATATCTTCGATTATAGTAGTATCGACGTAGAAGTTGAGATTTATTAAATCTCATGTAAAAGTTGTCTCTCGTCATTGATAAGAACTGTTCGTGATGAGTGGTTTCACTGTACATAGTTGAGGAGATGTAACAAATTTGGATTTTTTTTTGTATGCGCCGCGGCAACAGGGCAGTGTAAACTAGGTATAACTTGTTCTAAAGGGCATACATGCTAATATATATACATATAAATATTTTCTTCAAATAACTGGGATGATCATGATTTTCTTTTAAATGTTGACTGTAAACCAAATATTGTACATCTGCATAAAATGGCCTCGGAGATATAATGAATTTCGTCTTTTTCTTGTATTGTGCGAGGCGCCACTAATTTTTTTTAAACAGGTACACAGCTTATATAACCAAATATTATTAATCTGCTACAAATAGTTGCGAATATATGATGAATTAAAATTTGCTCTTCCTTGAGGGCGTGGCACTGCCCACTACTCCAAAATTATATACATATAACCCATATTTGGCCCAAATATTACATGAACCTACTGCAAGAATTTTAGAAAGATCGACGGAGCACTTTGGACGCCTAAAAGGACGCACACACACATTAATCTTTATATATGTATAAGATTTAGTACTCAAAAAAAATATCCGGTATGCCCTCTTGTGGCGTTATTTATTGGTTATGAAAAAAATAGTGAATATGTTCTTACATTTGCGAAGCGGTAATGGTCTACTATATATTTTGTTTTATTGCGTAGCTATTGTGATTTGCAAATGCCATGATGTTAGGCTATTTGCATTTAATCATGAATTGCCCTATTTTTTCACAATTTTATAGCAATTCTACGAAAAACATTTATTTTTCTAAGTAGCAAAAACACTAGGAAATTTCAAAGCTTTGGCGGCGGCTGGAAAATAATAATGAATGTGAAGTATCTTAATGTGTGTGTGTATGGAAGTATGTACCATATATTTATTTGCAAAATAATAATTTTATATCCAATACAATAAAGATCATTCGTGCACGATTTCTCACAAAACATGCTAATTCAACAAGGAAGTATTGTAAATATTTTATACCAAACCCACATACCTGCAAACATATACACATAATTTCAAACAAATGTACTACGTAAATACATAAGTGAATATCCACATACATATGTAGGTGCAAAAATATATTGGTCTGATGCTGCAGGAATTCAGTTGTTTTAATCGTGTAGACATTTTAATTATTTCTTGCACATAAAACATTTTACAAAAATAACTAATACTTAATGAAAACAATTGCAAATCTCATGTGCAATTAAAGAATTTCCACCGAAAGGGCATGAAACTGCTGAAACCGTCCTAAATGGCGGTAGCAGCGGCGACAACAACGCTATACACCAACATCGGCGGTAACAGAGTGCAGGCGCGAGCGCAAATGGCAAGCTTTATGAATCGCCATTAGCCATCAGTCGCCAGAAACCAGCCACCAGCGTACCACTAGTAGCCAGGGAAAAGAGTGGTTGTGTACTTTGGCCATACCCTTGCTATAGCCATAGTTCGCTTGCAACTGCGACCGTCAATGTGGCATGTACGGTGGTGGTGTGGTGTGGTGTGGCAGAGTGCGATCCGGTACTGCATTGATACCCTCCCTATGGAGTAGCTATAGATCGGCGGCGGCCAGCAGCCAGCCACTCAGTACGAGGCTTCACGCTCGATACACTTGAATGAATGAACGCTTCGACGGAATTCTGATTTGTGGCTGCATATGTTGTGCCCGATAGTGAGGCGCGATGAAGATCGGCAAAAGCCCGCCAACGGTATGTACCACAGAGGCGGGCGGGATGTTTTGGCATTGCCTGTTGCTCGGCAATATTTCACATCACCCATCGCGCGGCGTTTTTGTTTTGTGTTTGATGAATATGCGAGTGTGTGCTCGAAAAGGTAAAATCGAATAAAATTAAAGGAGAATCAAGAATCAGAAGAAGAAGCAGCAGCAGCACGACCTGCATACCAATAAAACCGCAGTCGATCCGCAAAGTCTAAGGTGAAAGTACGAGTTGCACACTTCTTAAATCAGATGATGAATAATATTTTTGTTTTTTAATAAATCTGCATACATAATACGTATAGATATGCGCGTGTTTATACTATACATATATCACTGTCAGATGTAAGCGATGTTGCAGTTCTATAAAGTTACCTACAAAATTTTGTCCTCCCGGGATGTGTCGCGCCTATCTGTTTGTCTAGCAAAATCTAGCTGCCCAGCCCGCCAGCCCGTTGGACTCGCCCAAAATTGGCTGCGGTTGTTGGATTCGAGCGTTCAACGCTTTTTCCGCATCATGATATTCGATGATAGACGCATTTTAGATGCAGAAAATTGCTTACTATAAATAAAATTTAATGAAACACAATTCTTTCTGCCACCAACTAACCATTCTAACTCACCCATTCTCCGCCTCATACCTTGTTGTTGAACGATTCGTCACAGTGCGCTTCAAATATACATACTGCATACATATCTGTTGCTATGTGTATGTGTAGATTTGGTATATATGTACTATAAATGTATATTTTGAATTTCTAATTCCTTAACAATTTTTTCTTTAATTAAATTTGAATTATTTTGTGTATATCGAATCGAGAGGATGTTTCCTGCTTGTGTCGAGGCGCATTAAATTTTCATAGCACACATGTAAATAAATGTTGTGGTTATTCTCATCTCATTTAGTTTCGCATCTTCTATGCTTTTTGAATTATTATGCGTAATTTGACGGTGTCAAGTCATGTGTAACTGCATAATATAGGAATATCTGTGGCGGGCCTTTTAAGATTTTGTCGCGGTAGAAAATAAATTACTAAATAGCTGCTTTATTAGGACGAGTATTATAATATGCATCGGTTTCGTATTAACAGATAAAGCGAACTTTACGGCCCCGAGTTGCGGGGACCGCTGGAAGCCTGAGAAGCGTTAGCGAGTTAAATTTCTTTTTTCCCGACCAAGTGTAATGAGTGGGTGCCGAATCAAGAAGGTATGAAAATTGCCAAATGATTGATATTAGCTATCATAAATTAACATATAAAGTATAAGCGTTGTGGCCAAAATTATTTGAAACTGTTCGTGGTACTATATCATATTTTGAAGTTCTTGGAAGAGTTTTGTTTTTAGCAATCAAATTAAATGTTTTTTAATCGCTCTATGACCTGCATGCGGCCGCAGTAGCTGAACGTTCAGGGTTCGTATTCAGGCCCAGGTCCAGTTTTTTCTAATAGCGCTTACCACTCGGCAAGCAATGACAAAATTCATGAAAAACTTCTCACAAAAATCATCTGTCGTTCGAAGCCGTCGTAAAATTGTAGGCCCTCAATTTGTGGTACCAAAATAATGGTTCGGATCCATGATGTTAGCGACAAATTGTTATAAAGGGTGTTTTTTTTTAGACATGTGTTTTTCAATGCGGCAATACTTCTTCCGGAGTTGGTCTTTTTGACAGCTGTTACTTGATTTATACTCAGTTTGGTTTCCCATTTCATAATGTACAGACTTACTCCGGAACAACGTTTGCAAATTGTGCAAATTTATTACCAAAATAATTGTTCGGTTCGCGCGACACATCGCGCGTTGTGTCCAATATTCGATCGGTTCGGATAAAGCTCTCGCCGTTACATCCTCAAAAAGTTACTATTTGGTATGCTCTATGGGAAGAGGGAATCATTGGTCCATATTTCTTCAAAAATCAAGCCGGCCATAATGTTACAGTCAATGGGAAACGCTATGATTAATGACTTTTCCGTGCCTGAATTGGAGGATGTGGCCGACCTTTAGCTCCAACAAGACGGTGCTACATGCCATACAGCCAACGAAACAATAAATTTATTGAAGAAAACTTTTGGTGAACTCATTATCTCGCGTTGTGGGCCTGTAGCGTGGCCTCCAAGGTCATACGATTTAGCACCGCTGGACTATTTTATGTGGGGTTATGAGAAGTCGCTTATCTACACAGATAAGCCCGATTGCTGCAAAAAGTGATTGAAAATTGGGCCTCTCGGCTGGAATTTATTCGAGCCAACCGTGGCGATTACTTGCTCGAAATCATTTTTAAAAAATAATGGCAAACCCTTATCTTTATAAAAAAGCTAAGCACTTGGCCATAAATTCTACAAATGATCCAAATGTATTCTATCACTGTTGCTGCTTTTATATTTCCGTATTTTTTTTAAATAGTTTAAATAGAGAGCTAAGTAACCCTAAATTTGTACATTTACAAAAAAAAAATGATTTAATCGTTGTTTTGTGATTTTTATTTTTTCGATAAAAAATCTTTTGCATACCCTTACATTTTATCGCTCATAATAAACGCAATTACTCGACGATGACAAGAATAGCAACAACACCAATAATACTATTTATGTTTTATGATTCAAAAAATAAAAATTACAAAATAACGATTACCAATGATCGTATATATATCGTATATTTAGATCGATATATTAGACTTTTGTTTTGAATAAATTCTTCCCAATGATTTTGCTATCCGAAAAAATCAAAATTACGATTATTTTCGCTCCCTACAAAATCAAATTGGTGGAAAACAAATAATAACGTGTAATGTCAAAGCAAAAACACTTGCTGCATTAGCTGTCACTTATAAAGTATGGTTCACTGTGTGAGTGTGTGTGCGTGTTCCTAGGCTATAGGGCGACCTCGTGCAATGAAGGGCGGTGGCGCTCTTGGCGCGGAAGCATTTGAATTTGGCTCATATAAAAATGTTATTAAAAGTACGTTAAGTAAATTTTAGTTTGAAATGAAATGAATCAAATATTAATAAAATAAAAGTGTTACATTAGAAGTGAATCTCCGCGGTCCTTTGAAGCTTAAAAATCCATTTTCTCAAAATTCTGACGTGTTAAGCCTATTTTCATTTCTCATGTGTACCAACCACTATCGTACTGTGTTATCATTCTCATTCTAATTATCATTATCATTGTCATCATTATCACAAACATTACTTACTTACTTCCTTAATTGGCGCTATAACCGCTGAGGCGGTTTTGGCCGAGCTCAACAAATTTCGCAAGTCACTCCTTCTTCCTGCTAACTGGCGCCAATTGGAAATACCAAGTGATGTCAAGTCCTTTTTCACTTAGTCCTTCCCAAGCAGAGGAGACCGTCCTCTTCCTCCACCGTTGAATACTTTCAGCACTGGAGCATTTCCGTCTATTGGCACGACCACGTAGCCGCTGTATTTTAATTCGATGAGTCCATTTATGTCGCGTTAAAGCTCATACAGCACATTGTTCCATTGTCTGCGATATTCGCCGTCGCAAAGACGTAGAGGTCCATAAATCTTTCGGAGAACCTTTCTCTCGAACACTCTAAGGGCTGTCTCATCCGATGCTGACAGTGCCCAAGCTTTTGCGTTGTTGAGGCTGATAATATCGTTATTATAAGCATATGTCAAAAGTTGAACGCTCTTATAAAATATCGTGCCTGAACGGTTCAATTTTGCAACTCGAATTATCTTTTCTAACAAAAGGTTAAAGAAGTCACGCGACAGAGAGCCATCCTGTCTGAAGCCTCGTTTGATATCCAGCGGCTTGGAGAGGTCCTTCAGAATTCGGACCGAGCTGGTGGTGTTGCTCAACGGCATTTTACGTAGCCGTATTAGTTTTGTTGGGATACCAAATTCAGACATTGCGGCAAATAGGCAGCTTCTTCTCGTGCTATCGAAAGCGGATTTGAAGTCGGCAAAAATATGGTGTGTGTCTTCTTTCTCGGGTAATTTCCGGGATTTGGCGTATCGTGAATATTTGGTCCATGGTAGATTTGCCTGGTCTAAAGCCACACTGATAGAACATTATATGCTATGCTAAGCAGACTGATCCCGCAGTAGTTGGCGCATATTGAAGAATCGCCTTTTTTGTAGATTGGGCAGAGTACACTTAAATTCCAATCGGCGGGCATAGGTTCGTTCGTCCGATAATTTTTTGCAAATGAGCTGGAGCATGGACTTTACCAGCCCCTTCGTTTTAATTCACACTGCTCGGATAGTTGCTTGGTTGCATAACATAGCAAAATATCGTTCTAACACATTCATCTCATCTTACTGTCATGGAAAATGTGGAGACTTAACATTAAAAAAAATGTTCCTTAAAAAAATGGGACTTGGGATAGATTTCTACAAATTTTATGTTTAACTTGTAACTAACATAGATTCATACACACAGAGTGTACAAAGATATTAATTTGACAAATGAAATAAAAATAATAATATTTTTGTTGGTATAAGGGCGGTTGGGACCATTATTTGCACACTGCATGTCTGTATGTATCCATGCAAGTGTTAATATGCTTTTTGGAATTTCTTATGATTGTTGATTTTGCATATTTGGTCTGTCTACATGCATATATAGTATGTACATACATAATCATGTATGTATGTATGTATGTATGTATGTATGTATGTATGTATGTATGTACATGTGCTCGTGTTATTCGCATTTCCATGCGTATTTTCTTTAAAGTCATTTTCGCTATTACACCGTTACGCAACATTTAAATACGAAATGCGCGCGCTAAGCAATAAAATACGCTTCAACTTCGCCATTAACACTTTGGTGCTCACCAACCTCCCCTCGTGCACAGTAAGCAAAACGAAAAAAAAAAAACAAAACACAAAAAGAAAATCAAAGCGTAAGAGCTTCTTAGGTAGTGAGGAAATACCCTCACAAATATTGAAGACTAAACGCACTACTATAATACGATTTTCATACGAAAACATTAAAAATCCGCGAAAAAAATATGAAGTTGCTCAATTCCGCGGCTAAATGTTTTTGTAGAAAACTTTTGCATTTGTTTAGTGTTTTATTTTTATTTTTATTTTGTAGAGTGTTTTAAACTGGAACTAAAGAAAAAAATACGCATACACCTAAGTACGCGTGCCAGAAGTAAAACTCCTTTGTCGATTCCATAAAGAGAATTGATAGGCGAATGTGAAAGCAACTATATCCATCTCTGGATTTGAAACTGGCAACAGTGCTGATAAACGTAAATAAATATATGTATGTATGTATGTATATATATATGTAATTACCTACGTGCATATAAAATCTCTCTCATGCTGCTAAAGAAGTTTTATTTCAAAAATGTCTGTAAAATGATAATCCAATAACGACATGTGGCATACCGTGAGATTCAGGCATCCCTTGGTTTGCAAAAGATATAGCATGGAAATTTGGTCTGACTGAAAATTTGTTCCTGTTGGATTTCGCATAATTTGACAATTGCCCAGGGACCGCAAATAACGATTATTATCCAAATTTCAACTCAAAAAGCATGCGGATAGAGAAACGCTACATGTATGTATAAGGAATAAAGCAATATACTTCTTGTAACAAAACGACATTGGTTTTTAATTTTTTGAATTTTAATTAAAAAACTCAAGTTTAATTGTTACTTCCAGAGTTTTATTTATTGCTCATAAAGTAATCATTATTTATTGAGTTTTATTTTAGAAGACAATCATTATTTCTTGAGTTTTGTTTATCGCTCAGAATCTAAAATCTAATTTGCAGGGCTTTTTCTACGCATTTTCGGGGGAAAAAATTAAACTCGAGAAATAACGATTATATCTTAAGCTAAAAATAAAACTCAACAAATAACGATTAAAAAGGATTTGTTTAATAAAAGTTATACCAGTTACGGTCCCTGTGATTGCCAAATAAAGAAACACAACTGCATACCTAGTATTTTTAGGAGTGTTCGGGATAAAGCACTGTAAAAATTAGCCAGTAAAATATTTCACAGAATAAGGGTCTTACTCTCTTAAATACCGAAACATATTGAGTTCCGCGCGAGCAGGAATTAGCATGGTGAAAGAATATAGAAGGCGGCGAAGATTGTGGTATCGCTAATCTTCTCTTGAAAATTTTGACAGAATTTCTACACAGAGGGAGAATACCACATAATATGCTCTATAAATCAGAACAAAATTTTGCGGATTACCAATAAGAAGCCCTTCGTATTACGACTGGGTATGCCTTTTCAATAAAACCACGAAGATAATCTGGATAACTATGATGGAAACTTTTCAATGTAATTAGGAAGGTGACCTGCAGAATTAAGATGAAAGCCTCTTCAATACAATTAAGGAGGGGATTGTTTGTTGTTGTCATTAGAATCTTTTCTTAATTTTAATAAGCCGAAGATTTTATCAACTTAAAATTATTGAGACTTAAATTCTTTAAGGTATCATTGGAAACGCGTTTGCTCAGCCTTTTTAGTTCTTTGCAAAGAAACCCCTTCACGTACGAAATATTTTTTTTCGCGAATCTCATTATTGTGATTCGATTGAAAATTTGTTTAAATAATTTTATGCAGGCCTTTTTAGCGTAAACTCTTTTATAATCTCAGGTTGTTTATTAGAAAAAATAATTTTAAAAACTATTTTTAAATGCAATGAGTTCCGTGTTTGAAGTTTTTTCAAATCGTCTTAATATTTTCCCAAAATATTTTGTCGGAAGTCTTAAAACATAGTAGTTCTATAATTCCAGTGGAAACCCACAACTTTTTTTGTTGAGCCACCCCTAATTTATGGTTACACAAGTTTATTGATACAGTGGCGAGATGATATACATATGTATGTACATATGAATTTTTTTGTTCATTTTATGTTCATATTATTATAAAAAACTGAACAAATTTCCATCACAATTTTACAATTTTTTTAAAAGATATTTAGAAAATTTTCGGTTATATAGTTTTAAAAAAGGGGTATTTCCCCATTTTTAATAGCTTTTATTTCGAAAACTATTTAACCGAAAGAAAAAAATTTATTATTTTTTTGATTTCGTCGAAATATACATATACATATGTATGTAACATATGCATACATATGTATATGTATGTATAAATATTTACATCAGGTGAAAGATCTCTTACCTATCCAACCATATCAGTATTTTTGAAATCGCTTAAATGGTTTTTCAAATATAAGCTATTTAAAATAGTGAAAATACCCTCTTTACCTCTCCATAACACCCTCCCTATTCGTTTGCGGAAGAAAAGTTTTACAGCAGAAGAATCAGTAGAAAAAGGCGGGCCACGCCCACTTTTTTATTTTTTTCTAGCTCAGTCCCCCCTTCTGACTATATGCTATTCATTTCCAGGAAGTATGACCAAATTCCCCGAGTTTCCGTTTCCGTTAATATTATTTCTATAAAGATTTTGGCAACTCTATGCCTGCAGCTAAACAGCTGTTCCAAAATAACACCAACAAAAATTATGCATAGCATTCAACTCAACGACGTCGTCGACGTGGAAAAGACAAAAACTAAAATTAGAATAATAAAGTGCCGTATATTGGAAAAATGGCAATAAACAGCACACCAAGCTGTAGGCGATTAACAGAGTATTAGTGTAAATGTCAAAGAATTGTTATTTTAATAACTTGTGAATAAACAAAATAGCCATACAAAGTTTATTTGGAGTCGAAAGTTCTGTTGGTGCCGTCGGGCGACACTGTGGAGCGATTCGTTGAGGGGCACTGAGGTTTCAAATACCTTCAGCGTAGCAGAATATTTGGAAAATTGTTGTGGATAAATAGCAATTATGTAATCCCGTAAGAGACGGTCAGCACATTCATCCTTATCTTCGCCTCTTGTGGGTTGTAGTTGACATTTTTTACTGCCTTTTTAAAACCGTTTGCGCGGATATCTTCATTTTAATAAAATAAAAAAAATAGTAGGCATGGATTCTTTGTTATTCTTAACTGCGGCGGCACATATCTTCTATGCGCCATTCACCAAAGTGGAGGAAAGCTTTAATCTACAAGCAATGCATGATATTCTCTATTGGCGACAAAATTTTACGCAGGTTTGTAGCAATTTGCTAGCTCTATTGACTTAAGTTAATGAACTAGAAATTTTACATTTCAACAGTATGATCATCATGACTTCCCTGGTGTGGTGCCGCGTACCTTCCTCGGGCCACTTGTTATTGCTATATTATCCACACCATTTGTGATACTTTTCGAAGCGCTGCATGTGAATAAGTTTTGGGCGCAATATGTAGGTAAACTAGAAGACAACATATGCACAAAGCCATGCACAAATTACCTTTAGAATTGTTGTATTGATTTGCATTGTAATTTACCATTTTATTTAGTGCGTTTAGTGTTAGCCGCTGTGATAACAGCATCGTGGACTAATTTACGGCGGGTGATAACAAAACAGCTCGGAAGTGAGGTGCGCTTGTGGTTTACTATAATAACATTAACGCAGTTCCACTTCATATTCTACATGGGTCGTCCATTACCGAATATTATTGCTTTACCTATTGGTAAGTTGACGATGTAGTAGTTGTTTGCATTATTATTATTTGTGCAAGGCAATAGAATTACTCATTTCACTTCCAGTACTTTATGCACTGGCCTTCTGGCTGCAAGGACAAACGAAACACTTCATTTTTAGCTCCGGCATTGCAATATTAATTTTTCGCTCAGAGCTTTTGATATTCATGGGACTGCTGTTAGCTTACGATATGCTGTTTCGTAAAGTTTCTGTGGCGTGGTAAGCTCAACCAACATGCACTCTGTTACATTTATGCATCATTTCATCCTATAATATATTTTTAAAATATTAATATTAATACACTTGCAGCGTACTAAAAATAGCATTACCCGCAGGTTTAGCTATTTTGGCTACGACAATCATTTTGGACTCATTTTTCTGGCAGCGACTCTTATGGCCCGAGGGAGAAGTGCTCTGGTATAACACTATACTCAATAAGAGCGCCAATTGGGGTGTATCCTTTTCAAATTTTATATACATACATATGTATATATATACGTATAAAATACATAATAACTAATTGCGGTTGCCTTAGCTTTCGCCATCAATTTGTAGACATCTCCATTTTTATGGTACTTCTATTCGGCGTTGCCACGTGCTCTAGGCGCTTCAATTGTACTGGTGCCGATTGGCATTTATCTAGAACCGCGCATACGCCCTTTGGTGCTGTCTGCATTGGCATTTGTTCTCATCTACTCACTATTGCCGCATAAAGAATTGCGCTTCATTGTTTATGTGTTCCCTGTACTCAATTTAGCGGCTGCCTGTGCCTGCAGTCGATTGTAAGTAAAATAATACTTTAATTCAGTACTTTTTAATTCCCTTTTTCTTATTTATAGCTGGGTCAATAGCGAAAAATCAGTTTGGCACCAATTTCTCGCACTTTGTGCTGGCGCGCATTTATTAATTAATGTTCTTGTAACTGTATTCCTCTTGGTTGTATCGAGTACCAACTATCCAGGTGGAGTTGCATTAACACGCCTGCATCGTTTGGAGGCACAAATGCCTAATGTTTCTGTGCATATAGCAAATTTAGCGGCACAAAGTGGGGTGTCGCGATTTTTACAAATGCGAGATGACTGGCAGTAAGTTAACCGTTTAACTAATTAAAAAGGCTTAAGCGAAAAAATGTATACATATTCATTTACAGCTATTGCAAAGATGAATCATTAACTTATGTTCCTGAACAGACACAACGTTATACGCATCTCTTGGTGGAAGCAAAGAACAAAAATAATATACAACAATGGTCAACGCTGCAGGAAGAGTTTGAGATCGTAGAATATGTCGACTGTTTCAATAATATCGGCATACAATATAGCTCAATGGTGCCAATACGCATTAAGACGAAGCCATGTATTGGCATTTTAAAGAGACGAAAACCCACTACAAAGATTGCGAACAAAAAGAAAACGGAAGATGAGAAGAAAGAAAAGAAAAAGACTAATAAGTCAATCGACACGGCGGCATCGGATATACCTTCCGTTGCAGTCGATTTCGAAGAAGTAAATGAACCACCGAAAACCATACTATATAGCGAAGAAAAGACAAATAAAAATTCGTTAGAAGAAACAATAAAGTTTACACAACAAACAGCAGCAAATACATCCTTTGAAGATGGTTATGTGGAGGATTGGACATTGGAGGCGTTGGATGATGATGAATTCGAAAGTGCATCAGTTGAAAGTCAACAACCTCATATGCAGACAGCCGCTAGCAGTGAAACCCACAATGATGTTTCTAATATTAACGAAACGCTAAGACCTGAAGCTCAAGCGGACGCATCCGATCAGCAAACGAAGGACATAAATTTCTATGAATTACATAACTTAGCGCTAGGCAAAGTCAATCGAAAAACATTGGCAACAAAACAAAAAATTCGTCAACTAATCGAGCAGCATTATCGCTCGAAGGGTCAACAAATTGAAAACTCTGCGGAAAAGTTGGATAAACGTTCCCATGCCGCCGGTGTCGTGTCTGGAACGCGTCAATCGGTTAAAGCGATTATCAAGCAGGAACGAATTAGGGAAATGATCGAACAAATCGCTACAATGGACTTAACACGCATATGTGATCTCGAACGTGTATCAACCAAAAACTGCCTGAAGCAGGTTATCGACAAACTGGATGCCGATGATAAGGCCCGGAGCAATTCGTAATTTTTTTTTTATATCTGATATAAACATAAAATGAAGTAGTTTGCTGGCAACATACAAACACAGGTTTAAATTATTAATTATGGAATCATATGATACCTACAGTGCCGGAGAAAAGTATTGGCACAGTAATTTTTTCGCATTATTTAGGTTAAAACTTTTTCGGCAATATGTTATCAAAATTTATTATTATTTATATTTATATTTAAAAAATTCAGCAAATTTAAAAAAAAATGCTTAAAAATTAAAAATTTTTCAATTGTAATTTTTCATAACATTTTGATTACGCAATCTGGTAGTCCATTAAATTTTGAAAATTCTTTCCACCAGTTGTGTTATCGGTTTCCTTACATATCAAAATAAATTTTGTTCATGAGATACAAAAAAAATCGCAACACTGTCAGCGAAAAATAATTAGTTATCGTGTTTTTTCAGCCATTTCGCATTTTCATTTTATTAAGGTAAAATTGCATGTTCCTCTAAACTGCATTGTTGAAAGATTCAAATTTTAATGAACATTTTGTTTTTATGTAACTAGCTGAATTTTGTGCACGGTTTGTAATGTTAACTTATATGGATTTTGTTATAGAATCAGCTATATTTTGATACAAAAAATTAATGAACAAGTTTTAGCTTGAAAAATTGTGATTATAAAAAAATAAACTGTGCCAATACTTTTTTCCGGCACTGTACATACTTACATACATATTTGTTCGCTTTTATTTTTTATTTATTTCAAATAAAATAATGTTTACCAAATCTAATGAAAATTTCAATAAATTATATACATTGCAAACAAATGAATTTGCATCAGTAAACCGAGCAAAGCAAGACCCCAGGTTATACGATAAAGCATTAAATCCCTGCTGCCACCTTTCAAATGTATCGGCTTGCCATCATCCTTTTGGAAATGCTTTTGTAATTTTTTTATTTTTTCCAAGCCAGGATTTGGTTTCTTGGTGGGGCCTGCACTTGGGCCACACGTAACCGTTTTTTTACCACCGGCTGCACTAGCAGTAAATCTTGTGACCGTTGCTAATAAGCTGCGGCCTCTGCCACGGCTCAACGTTGGCTGCAATAATAAGAGAACATTTTATGAATAGCATTTGTGGTTGCCATAGTCCTTTGCTTACACGAATCAATCCGAGCATCCTTAGGTTATGAATTCGTGTATTTTATTTAATATGTTAATCAAAACAATTTGCAAAATGAGAACGAAACAATTTAAATAATTTGAAGGTTTATGGCACTATTTTCGTTGCCTATATAGAAATACAAAAAAATTATATGTTTTATATGAAACGACAACAGGGAACTTAAAAACAACAATTATATGATTCATTGAATTTAGCACACTTATATGGGGATCCAGAAAAAATCGTTGTATAATTATAAAACCAGTTTTGAAATTTTACCGACTGTATCCGAAGGGATTTCGGAGTTAGGACAGTTGCATGGCAAAGCACAAACCGATGAAAACTAAGAAAATTTGTATCTAAAGGGAGGGCACGGCAAAAAACAAAACTTTTGGTATCCATTACCATTCATGCACATACCAACTTCGCCATTAAGCTGTTTTTTAAGAGGATCATTCCTCGGATCTACAAAATTCAGTCAGTAGATGTTGATAAATAAAAAAAAATGTGCTATTAATTTTAGTTTTAATATAAACTAAATTTGGTTTTCTTGGTATAGAGTATATTTCCATGTTTTAAATGCATTTATGTGAATGTTCAACTCCATACACAACACATATGTAAATCAATTTGAAATGTGTTTGACAAGAGGATGTGTGCTACTTCACGGGCATCAACACCACTTGAACAACTGTAACAAATAAGTAAATTACATAAATACATATTATATTAGAATTAGATTAATAGCTTACCACAAAAAACAAGAAAACATACACATACACCGAGATTAGTCATATGTTTTTAACTTTGAAAGCTTAAATTAAAAAATTAATTACAAGTGCTTTGCATCGCAGTTGTTTGCATCTAATCCTGGCTTTGGGGCACGCTCAGGTCGTAGAACAATTTCCCCATACCACCAATACCGACCAAACTTAAAGCGACGGTTAAACGGTACAGAAGTTGATCAACAATAGATCCCTTAAGGAACACTGGCTTGCCATCCGGTTTTTGGAAGTGCTCTTGCACTTTTTTCAATTCGAAATAGCCCTTCTCAATTTCGTTCTTGGCTGCAGCGCGACGTAGACCGGTGGTGGTAAGATTACGGACTACAACCTAAAATAAAAATTTAAATCAATGCATTTCCACACAAATTAAGAGTTTTAATAATATAAATCGCTCCAGTTACTATGAGAATCGAGAACATAGAGCTTACGTAATGGCCCGGACCATTTGCAAATAGAATTTTGGTACACTTTGGTCGATCAATCTTTATTATCGACAACAAGAAAGGAAACTTTGGACTTACTCTGGACAAATTAAGCATTTTGGCAGAACTCATCTTTTGTAATAATTAATGCAAAATTTCAAAGTCGGATAATTTATTACAGCTGGCTGCAAAAATATGAGAAGCACAATGGAGTCTTCATAAAAAATGACAGCTTTTTGACATTTGATAATCCACTGGAAGCTGGTCATATTTCTACCTGGAAATAAATACAAGAGTAGCGTGTTATTGAAACACAGGATGATAAAAAAACTGTAGAATAAATTGGATATATATTAGAGTTTAGTCGAATGAAATGCTTTTTGTTTAAGCAGACTCATTAAATTAAATTAAATCGTAATAAGTCATGCTATGCAAAGCTGACCTTATTTTTATCTAGACATTTTTTTGTTTTCGCTATTTGTGATTTATATTTTTTCGATCACATGTAATCGATATTTTGTTACACTATTTTACGATTATAACCGAATTTATTTGCGTTAATTATGACGGAAAAATTTAATAATGGCGCGTTTCCAAGGTGTTTTCCTTGTCGGTCGGAACTTAGTATATATGCATTATCACTGATATATGTATATCTAAATACACATTTTCGATAACTTCGAAATTTGATATCGTTGTCAATTGTTCAGCCCACCCGCAGAAAAATGTATTTCAAAAACACACCCTGTTATATTTCATTTCCAATGTTTTTCAAAGCAGTTTTCATATGTAGGAAAACAATTGCTTGCCTTTGGAGATTTCATTACATCCTTGGAAAACAAACGTATGAGTTCAATATTTATTTATAAAATTCATTCCGTTCGGCAAAATAAGTAAACATGCCAAAATATTATTGTGATTATTGTGATACATATTTGACTCATGATTCGCCATCTGTGCGAAAAACGCATTGCACCGGACGCAAGCACAGGGACAATGTCAAATTCTACTATCAAAAATGGATGGAAGAACAGGCGCAACATTTGATCGATGCCACCACAGCTGCTTTCAAAGCCGGTAAGATTACACAAAATCCTGGAGTTGCAATACCGCCACCAAATATGGCACAACCTCCGCGTCCTGGTCTCATGCCGGGTGGACCAGGTATGCCACCTATGATGATGGGACCACACGGGGGTATGCCGCCACCGATGATGGGCATGCGACCTCCACCAATAATGGGACCAATGGGCCCAATGATGGGACCTCCACCACCTTTAGGTGCTCTAGGCATGCGCCCACCGATGATGAACGGTCCTCCTCCCATTAAATAACGGAAATTATTCATTCAGAGAATTATCGTCTTAGTCTAAAACTATCGTAAGTCAGACTATATTTGTATTACGTTTAAGAAAATAATTAAAATAAAATACTTAACAGCTACATATACTGATTTTTTTTTTGTTTATCAGTCTTAATTTGTTAATTCTGTTCTGAAACAATAAAGTTTGCGGAGCTAAACTCGTCAGGAACCTACAACATTCCTAAAGATTAGTTATGCACTTTTTGCATTCCGCATGTAGAGCATAGCTAGGTTAAGCAGGTTGCTCTCGTAGAGAGTTCCCTCAGTAGCCACTGGGCCTATTGTGATGCATAGAAAGGGGATATCTCCCCCAAACTCCTAACACGTTCATAAACCATATCGATCAAATCAGCTAATCGCAATAGCGCCTCGAGTGCGCCCACGCCTAAGTCCTCCAATTCTGCCCCAGAAATCTGAAGCGCATTTCTTAGTACAGCGCTCTAACAAAGAGAATGCAGAGATCCTCTACAGCTCCGAACGCAGCTCGATTTAGACGTTGCCAAGTTTAGAACTTTGATCGCCGCTTGTCTGTCTTCGGCAAAAGCAAGCTTTCAAAGAGGAAGGATCACCATGCCTACCAATTTTGCTGCTAGGTCAATTGCAAAGATTTCAGCTTGGAAAACAATACACTAATCTCGAATTCTACACTTCCTTTGTTGTTGTTGTCGTCGTTACAGCATAAAACATTTCCCATTTTCGGAGAATGCTGCTGAGGTGACAGTGCGTGAATCGCGAAGTTGCGGCTAAAGTCCAGTCCCACGATTTGATAGTTACATCTTTCTTATTCCACCACGCTCGTATTATGATAGAGGCATCACCCTTGTCCGTTGACAGCAGCCGGAGAGCTCTTCGACGTCGCATCTAAAATAAATATCTATAGTAGTGGCTTCAACGTCGTTTGAAGCGTGAAGTTTACTGCTCCCGTTGCCATACATTTTACGTCAGCCACCTTGCACCAGGTCAACGCTCCACAGATTAGAATGGTCCTTACACAGGCAATCTTGCAGAGTAGAACGCATTAAGTACCTGAGTTATTCGAGAATTACTCACAAAAGTTTAGACTCCTTTTCCAGTATAAGATTTTTGCCACTAGTTGAAGGAGTTCTAGAACTGTCAATTTTTTTTAGCGGCTTGTGAACAAGACTAGTTCTCTTTTAGCGGGATTAATTCCTAGAACGTGCGCTTGCCTCCACTTCGTCATGTCGTTACGTGCCGACTGCATCTTATATAATAAACACATATATAATCGGCGGTTTTACTAAAAAAAATTCTATTTATTGTTAAAATGCACACAATTCTTACACATATACAGTATGTCAATAACTTTAAAACAAAAATAGTCAGTTACATTACAATTTAAATAAAAATTTTATACTTTTGCTAACTTATTGCTAGTTGTTTTTGTCAAAAATATATATTAATATATCCTTATACCATTTGTGATGCTCTGAAAATTTATTACTTCCGATGATAAGAAAATGCAATTGCCTATATCAAGAAATAACAGTAGATTAATTATCCTAAAGAGTACGACATTTTACTAGGAGATGCAGTCAATGTAGGTCTTTCTTGTTGCATAGAAGCGTGAATCACACTTTCAGACCGTTCATACTCTCTGGCAATTTCAGATAAATCTAAATCCGCTTCAATTTCCAATACCTATAAGAAAGAGTTGTTTAGTAAGAGATATTCCTAACTGGAGTTATTAATATAATTTTACTATTTACTTTAATATTACAGCCTACGCGTTTTCGAATCAGCCAGTCTTCATGTAGTTCGTGCAACTGTTTAATATACTCATAGGGAACACAGGCCTCTTCTGAGCGTGCACGTTTTCGTATCCGTTCATATGCTACTTCAGGTGATGTACGCAAATAAACTGAAAAGAAAAATAAGCAAGTTTTTTTTAAGTATAGTTTTACATATTGTATTGCATAATTTGTAATTTTATACCTATTAAATCAGCCTGTATGTGTGCTATATCTTCTACACAACTATACCATTCTTTAAGTACATCGTACATGGCATCATGAATTAGTCCACACTTATGTAAATTTTCCACGAAACAATACCTTTGTGAAAAAAATTCTGTTTGTTATTAAATCGCAAAAAATGGAATACCAAAAATTATCTCACTTTGCACTGTACAATGAACGTTCTAATATTTTAATAGGTTTGTTTGTTAACTGGGTGTGACGCTCCACCATTGTCAGCATCACGTAAGATTGAAATGTCATCGCCCAACGCTCCGGATTAGCATACATCAATTCCTAAATTCGAACATACCAATAAAGAAAAATTTAATTTGAGCATACTTTTAATTTTGCTTTCACGACGACTTACCAACAAATTGTGTCCATTGAAGTTGCGCCATTTGGCCACGGGCTCCTCAATGGCACATACTTTATCTTCAAATTTCTTGAAATGCTCAATAAAGGCTGTCTTTCCACTACCAATATTGCCCTCGATTAAGACAGTGAATGGCTGACTTCCAACTCCATATTTAGGTAATGAGGTACTCATTGGTTTGTGGGATGTCATAGTGGATAATGAACGAACTGCAATCAATATTATCACTTGCAATTAATATTAAGACAATATTAAATTAAACGCTCTTATAATTGTAATTTTTTTTAATGAAAATTCTTCACTAATAATTTATCAATTTGTGTCACGCTGAAAAGACCGTCCACTATCTTGCTCGGCTGCAGAAAGACTTGTAAAAACGCGCCAAAATGTATCTTTCAAATACAATTTGGGCGCATTTTTTCATGATCGCCGTCATTTCTTGTTGTTTGTTTATTGTATTTTGTAGATAGGTTTTGTGGGTAGATGCAAGGCGAATTCATTTGTTTTTTCGCCTTGGGTAGCCGAATGCGTTTACCATATTTATATGTACGTACATATGTACATATATGAGCGCACAGGTGACATGGTAAAAGCAATTTCGTGTTTCCTTTTAATTCAATATTTTAATACCAGACATGTCCACTCATGTTTGCCCATCAGCTGTTGAGGCAATGTATATAAACAGTATCCTCCTCAACACCCCTTCTATGTTTTAGTATCAAGGTTAACCAATTTGCTCAATCAGGTCTAAACGAAGTTTAGTTTTATTCCGATACCTTTTTGATATACATAAGTCCCTTGTGAAAATTAAATATGACCAACTTACTCAATATATTCCGTATCATTTTCGAAGAGCCTACAATAAAGAACTTCTATAGCTTCATATATTTAATGAAAAACGTTAAAGTACACAAATTACATTTTTAATAACGAAAGGGTTATATTCGCAAATAATCAAGGAATATGCAACAAGATCAGCTGTATTGCTGCACATGTGCCAAAAATGTGATTTGGTAACACTTACATTAGGGTAGTACAATCCGAATGATATATCAAGGAATATGAAAGCAAATAAATAGACATACCTAAATTGGTCAAGCGTCAACGAACTGCCAAAATTTCTCATACCGATATAATTGTATGGACCATCCCATAATAGCGCCGAGCAAATTTAAGATGGCTGCTGTAGACAGAAGGGAAAGAGAAGGAAGATAAAAATTAGAAAGTGTGAAAGACAAATACAATATAGAAAACGCAAAGACTCAATTTAGGTACCACAGAAAGATTGTATAACTTGTTACATTTGTTTGTTCGCCGTCAAGCATAGTTTCCAATCTGAATTGATATTTAGGTAAACTCGGTCATAATTTAAAAATATTAAAATGTACATAGCTGTGGAATATTTGTCAAAGTTTGTCAGCACTGATGTTTTCCACGTGCTTTCCTCAACAACTTTTGACATTTCATTTCGTTGTGCAATTTCGCGAGTTTTACGCACACACAGGTGGGTCCAGTGGACCCACTCTTCCGCATATAGACATCCGTGTGCATATATACTCATCTACATTGCGCATTCAGGTTTATGTGTGCGTCGTCAACCAATTCCGTGGAATGGGAAGAGCCGAAGTCAAAAAGCAACTGTCAAAAACGCCTTGTTTCAAACAACCAAACACAAGTAATTTTACCACCGTTGCTGTCTTGCGGCCACGTGAAGAATTTCCTGTTTAAGAGCCGTGTGTGCTGTCCAGATTGGAGCAAATTGTTGAAAGTTATAGTATTATTAAATATATTATTGAAAATAAGTGAATTGTTAATACGAAAAAGTGAAATTCAGTAAGAAAAGTTAAGTTTGTCACCGGCATGTGAATGCATATTGAGGTTAAAAGCGGGCGCGGAAGCTGAGAACAAAAGCAAAAGCAGAAGCGAGCACGTTGTCGACTTGGCATCAACCGCGTGCGATATTTTGAATTTAAGGTGTTAAAAAAAGTGCCCATTTAAATAATTTATAACAAGGGAATATTAAGGATAAAGTATAATATAACGGAATTGTAATCGAAGGTAAGTTTTATGAGGAATTAAAAGCAATTGGAAAAACAATTTGTATGTGGGGGAGGCTGCGTTTTTAACGGCATTGCAGAGATGGCTATTGGCAGAAAAAGACGAAGAAAAGTAGCATAATTAACTGTTAATATGTACACCTACATACATGTGCATATAATTGTGCGCACATATTGTTACCGACGGACAACAAACTAGACTATGCTAAAACAATTGTTTTGATAATTAAACACATTTAGCTAAAAATGAAACAAATACGTACTTTTATACATATGTATGTATGTATATTCATCAGTAAATAATTGAATATGCAAAAAAACAGTAGTTTGTGGAGAATATACGAAAATAAAATTTTAAAATATGTATTTTTTCCATCTGCACATTTAACTTTTTATACCTGCATGCACATTTATATATGTACATAAGTACATATGCATGTTCAGATTCTTGTACATCTGTATGTACATACCTACCTGGATTTACATACATACATATACATACATATGCCAACAGTGCAACGTGTCGAACGATTGTCTTCATGGTGCAAGAGAATTAGACCTTTCACATGCGTACATGCAAAATTTTACTTGTATTAAAAAAATTTAAAAGAGTAATTGTACTAATAATCGCTACAATACATTCTTATATACATATGTACATACATCTGTATGAGGTGCATTCAGAAGATTATAAATTAATATTTTATTAAATCCATTAAATAAGTTAAATTTTTTTTTTGGAAAAACCGTTTGAAGTTTTTTTAAAATGTATGTGCATACATATACACAACCATACATACATACAGCCATTCGATGACACAAACACACTACACGAACAGCTGCTTCGGCCGCTTCTTGCCAAAGCACATGGTTGGATAGCAAAATCATCGTTACGACGTTTTACAAACCAGTCAATCCAAAACTACCAATGATGATAATAACAGCAAAAATATGTCAACTAATAAGACTATATTGCGCAGCATTGATATTGCCACGCTAGCGAGCAGTCCATTCATATTAATAGTGCTTTATCCTTTCTCGTCATACCTGGGTGCGAGTCATTGTCACTCGAGTCTTGAGCACAAAAATTGATGAAGAATCTTTATGATGATTTCAAATAGAACATTAATAATTTCATTGCTTTTATTTTCTTTTTTTGTTTTTATTTTTGCAAAGAACTAACTCGATTCTTAAAATTCCAAATGTAAACATTACTAATACATTTTTATGCACATATGGACATGTGTATGCATGTATATATGTATGTAGGTATCTACTTGGTAGAGCTCTTTCTCTCCCTACTTTGAAAGTAAATTTTTGACGCGCTTTTACGATTCTCTCCAAACATGCTCTTTTTTGATACAGTGCAGTCTGCTTATAATGAACTCCAGTGAGTTCTCAGGTAAAATGTACACTATAATTTAGTGTTCATCTTATCAGAATATAAATTATGTAAATATGTATGTATATATGTACATCCAAAAAGCAGATACTTTTTTTTGATATATTCGATTTCGGAAATATCGGGTGACTCTTTTAAGAGACTGAATAAATTTTTGTTTGTTAGTGAAAATTCTTACATAGAAACCTGATAATAACAACAGCATGTAAATACGACCGTATAGCCGTGGATCGAATATTATAATCTGGAATTATTTTTAAAATAGCATACTATGTACCCTTGGCGCACCCACGATTTGAGGGGACGAAAGTTTTTGGGTTAAACTCCAAAAAATCTTAAAACAGTGGTTCTATCTTGCAAATTATTTATATTTTTGTAAATTAAATTAGTGTATAACTTCCAAAATATTTTTCTGTGTGGGCCATTTTCGACGAAATTCAATATAATTCAGTCTGCCCCTTGTGTTTATAAATTTTTTTTTTAATTTTATAAAAATTTTGCTTATTCTATAACAGAAATCATAAATGAAAGTTTCAAAATTTGTACGAAATTCACCAAAATGCTACGAAATTCAAAACATTGCGTTAAATTTTCAAACTTTTTAATCAGAATTTTTAGAATGTTTGGGTTTACATTTTTGGGGTCAATTCTGTTACAATATACATATGTATGTAATAAGGTGGAAATTTGAACTCACTAAAATTTTGCGTTGAAATTTGATAATTTTTGTTTTCGTTAACGGTGTTGGACTTTTTCCTGCAAATAAAGTTTGCATAAAAATATTTTTTATATAACTGCATACCCAAAGATTTTCTAAAAATTTTAATACCAATTTTTAAAGAACTGATGACAATTTTGTGAAGTTTATTGAATTTTTCTGAATTCTCTTAAAGTTTGATACTTCTATTTATATAGTTTATGTTTTAGAAAGAGGATATCTTAATTAATAATTTAAAAAAAAATATTATGAGGAATATCATTTTATGTTTATAACCAATACCAGTAAGGATAATGTTACAATGAAAATTATATAGCACATTATTTGCTGATAGCAGAGAAATCGTTTCCTTTGAATTTTCTTGCATATCTGTGGCTTAGAGGAGTGGTTGAGGGGTTGAGTAATCGTGGTGAGAAACTGATGTTTAGTTTTCGTATATTTTCTTACATCGTATTTACAATAAGATCTTTGTGGATATTTGCATTTTTTATGTACCATAACTGAGCATACTTTTAACACTTTTGTAAAAATAAAATAACAAGAAGGAGCCTTTTTACATCCAGACCCACTAACACAGACAAGTCAGCCAAATTGGACAATATAAATGATTTTTTCCAAATTCCGCATAAATTTGTGCGCAGAATTCTAGAGTTATTGTAAATTAATAAATAATTTGCATTGCAGGTTGCGAACAACAATTTGCGCCATAATGGACTCACGGCTTTTGAACGTTTTCCACGATGAACCGTTTGACGGCAGTTACACACAACTAAATACAAATTTTTGGGATACAGAGCATGAGTGAGTAGAAAAAAAAATTTCGCATCAATTTTGAAACCTACATACATTCGTTATTTATTTATCTTCAGTACAATGGGTCAGCTTACAGAGACATTGAATGGAATTTTGCCAATTCCTGCAGACGCAGATCACGATACAGATATTTACAGCAGCTCAATGCTTGCGGAAGACAATTTTCATATAACAAACAAAATAAATGCTGCAACGAGTTTGCAAGATAAAGATTTGGTAGGTGTACAAGTCAATAATGCGAGAAAACTGAAATGAATATTATTTTGAATAAAATTACTGTATGTAAAGTTGCAGCTGGGTTTTGAAGACTTTACACAGCAACAATTACACACAGATGGGGCTATAGAAATTATAACAGTTGATCCTAACTCATTGGACACTGACTCGGATGATGACAGCGATGATAATGAAGATGATATCGATGATATCTATAATGGCAAAGAGATCGTGGTAGGTCATGAGCACTTCGACGACAATCAAAGTCAATACAGTGAGGCTACGTTCCGTACAAGGACCGACAGCTCTTCTATCGGTGACTACGAATCGCATACAAGTGACTATGATGATAGTTCAGACGACGATGAAAATGCTAATGATAACACAAACAATCAGCACGCTGATATAAGCAAAAGTAATAAAACGGATATGATTTTGTTCGAAGTCGATCAGATACCAGATTTAACAGCCGGTCTGTTAGCTGCTGATGGAATTGATCTGAACCCTGGCTTCCAATTACCGCTAGAAAATATTGCAATAGGTAATAAAATACGAACTATCAGCACCAATACCATCGATTCGGACGTGGATGTAAATAATTTCGATTTGGCGGAATTTATAACTAATGACGATTTGACTTTAAGTGTGCCAAAAAGGAACGAGACAATTATTAGTAAAGCGAAACCACAGACAGTTTTTCAAAAAAAACCTGTTGCGATACCGGTTAAACAAAATAATATTGACATTGAATCTGATGCTGATTCAGATGTTATTGTGGATATAGAGACAGTAGATGTTGATAACGATAAATCTTTATGGGAAATGACGTCGAAAAATTCCAGACCTACAAATGTTAATGTTAACACCGATGTTGTATACGAAGATAATATAGAGAAGGATCCATCTTGGTGTCCAAAGAGCATGAAAAAGCAGGAAACCATAGTAAAAGAGGTATTGTTATTTAATATTAAAGCAAATTCTTTGTGCTTAGCTAATTTTTGCGTAATAGTATAAAATCACGGGACAAAAGATAACCAATATGTTTCCAGTCAAAAATAAATGTTAAAATTTAACTTTTATGATTTTGGTCAACTTTTTTTTATATTTTCCGTTTTTTCGGTCAAAAATAAATGTTAAAATTTAACTTACTTTTGTGCCCAAAAATAAAATCTAAAATTTCACTTTTATTTTTGTAACACTCTAAAATACATATGTACATATGAATTTACTTATTTTTTCGAAAATTTTTTTTAAATTATATTGCTTTTATATTAAAGCATAAGTAATTTTAAAGATAAAGTAATTTTTGAACGACAAAATAAAAATCACATTTTAACATTTATGTATATTTGATCGAAAAAAAAATTTTTTACTTTTATTTTTAACCGAAAAAATAGAAGTAGAATTTTTACCGGAAAAATATGCGTTAAAATTTAGTTGTGAAAAAAATGAAAAGAAAATAAATCATTTAGGATTAACATTAAATTTCAATCTCCGTATAAAACAAAATCAAATATAAAATGAAATATTTTCAGACAAAGGCACGACCAGCTACCACAACATCTTCTCCTGCAAATCCTACAAACGCTAATCTACAAAATACGCGAAGTTTTACAATTATACCCAGCAAGCGTCAATGTGACATACTTAAAGGAAAAGTTAGTGCCGCCAAAAACAAGCCATCATCAAAGCATAGTCAAGGCAAAACAAATACGAAACAAGGACCAGAGACCACAGTAGGCAATGCCCCAAAAGCTGGCTCACTTACTTGCAGAGTTGGTGTGGGTCAAGGTGGAAAAAATTTAGCACTGTGTTTACAAAATAACAAAAGTTCAGAGACAGAGGAGAAAAACTTAGAGACACCATTGTCTACCCTACCCGAAACACAAGTTACTCCAAACACAATCGAAAAACCAGCAACGGAACAAACCACACTATCCGTAAAGCGTAAACTTAATTTGGAAGAGTATAAGCGCCGACGCGGTGACAATACTCCAACAACTGCTCAGATCGAAGGAAATATGACGACATACGAAACCCAAATGGCAAGCAAATCTACAACACAAAACACACATGTTAAACATAGCGCGGAAGTAACATCTGTGGTAAAGATTTTGAGAAATCAAACCAATCAAAAAACTACAATTGATCCCATAACAGAAGCTAAAAATAAGGTTTTACGCATGCAGGAGTTGAAAAGAGCACAACAGTTGAAAATTATAGATTCGACAATATCTGCAAAAGTGCCGCGAGTTACAAAATTACCACCGCTTAAAGAGATCGTAAAGGACACATGTTATGCAGATAAAACCGAAAACTCACAATCTTCGCCAAATACAAAGTCATATGGTGATTATGAGGAACTGATTATTGTATCGGCTGGTAGTAACACTGAGATTAGTATACCACCGATGAATATATTACCAATTAATACTTGTGAACGTTCACTTTTAAAATCCTCTGCATTGCTCTACCATATGCCAAGCGGATTGACATCAAGTAGCTCATTAATTGCTAGCATACAGGATGTTGTTGTACAAAAGGTGGTTGGACCTCGGAAGGCAACAAATCTTACGAATGCTGCCACAACTTCGGTTGCGGAGAAAACGCAAAAAGAAGCAGAACAACATGGTGAAGATAAGGTTATTATGCATTTGCGTAAGGATAGAATACGACCGTCCACCGTCAGCATTGGCATACAAACTGATCTACAACCAGGTTTTGCACGTTTGCCGAAAATCGAACGAAAACGGCGCACCCAACGAAATTATCGCAGACGCAATGACAAAATTATTTTAGATGATACCGATAGTGATACGTCGAATGGTCGAAGTCGCAATCGGCATCGCAATCGCAGTCGTAGCCGTAGTCCAGTTAATCGATCACGCAGTCGCTCAGCTGATAGTTATGCTTCGTCTATGGAACGCTCAGGTGCTAGACAGTGTGATCCTGCTGGTGGTTATTCGTCGCGCAGCAGTCGTCGGCATCGCAGTTCTATCAGCTCTTCGTATTCAGAGTCGGGACGCGCGTCACGCAATACACAACAAAAACAGCGTACAACAAGTTACAAAAAACGCAACAGAAAATATTCTCGCCATTCATCGGCTTCGTCACTATCATCTTCAGATTCTGATCACTCCTATCGAAGTCGTAGTCGCAGTCGCAGTCGAAGTCCATACTATCGACGATCATATTCGAGATCGCCATCGCGCTCACGTTCTATTTCACATGCAAACAATCGGTTCAGAAAGCCCGGTGGAAACAATAAAAATCTCAATATATCACAACCAGGTGGGTGGCAAAAAATAAAAGTGTATAATGAATTTTATTAGTATTGTAGCATTTTAACAAAATCATTATTTATCGGTATATATGAAAATATTTCAATTAAATAATTAATTAAATATTTGGCCCCAACTCTGACAAAAGCAATATTTCTATTTTTGCCAAGTGTACTAAGATATCTAAAGTTTTTCCTATTAATTGGAAGCATTATTTCAATGTTAAATCAGTCAATCTCTCTATCAAACTTGAAATCATTAGTTGATTTTATCAACTCTACTTTTTTCAAGGTCCACAAATAATGAATATTTTTCAAATTTAAACTAAAAAATTATACTGACAGTGAAATACTGCCTGCGTAAGGAATACACCAACAAGCAACTTTGGTTTTATTAATCTTTATTTGTATGAGTTACTATATTAAAAAAACTCAATAATAATTATTATTTTCCGAATCTCTTTGTTGCTAAAAAAAAATAGTGGTTTGAGTTTAAGTTTTTGCGTGGAAAATATTAGTTATGCTTTTGGGCATTATTTTTTTTTTGCTTAAACAAATTTTTTTTACTAGTTTTATTTTTTTGCAGTAGGGTGCACGCACGCTTTGCAAAATTTATCTATATAAAATGGGTACATATATTCAGCCCTATCGCAAATTCCTTGGGAACAAATATTCCCACAAATTTACAAGCGGAAAACCAATTTTCTCCATTTTGTTTTTGTTTTGCTTGAATGTTTTGTTCCCATGAAGTTGGCTAGAGGACCGATTTTTTCTCTTCCCAATATTTCGTTCAATCCGTATTAATGCGTCAAACAAATTGTCAAAAATAAAACAGACTTGCATATTATAATACTAAAATTGAATAAGCTTCAAAACTGCATACTCAAAAATTTGCTCAAAACTGATTAAAAGGTTTGAAAGTTTGATGAATTGTTTTAAATTTTGTTACATAGTTCGAAATTTTTTATTTACATATATATGATTTTTTTTATAGAACGAACTATATTTTTTATAAAAAACATTGTTAGTATTATAAAAATTATAAATGTGGTCAATTGTTTCAGTAACTGGAGCTTCGAATTCTTATATCGGTTTCGTTTATCTTTAAAAAAAAATAACTTTAATTTTCTAAGCAAAAAAAAAAAAACAAAGAAACTAATGATTTTCTAAAAACAAAAAAAAAATTCTCAAAATATATGTAACTATTAAGTCAAAAAAAAAAATAATCTTGGGTTTTAAGTAATAAATAAAAACTAAACTTTGGTTGATTCACAACGTGTCATAATGTGTCATAAGTCATAAAGTTATAAAATTAAAAAAAAATACAAAATTGCTTAGTTTTAAATATTTGTTTCAATCCAATCCAAAAACATAGCTTTTGAAATCTAAAATTGTATGACTTTATTATTTATGACACCTTGTGAATCACCCAATTGTAATTTAAAAAAAACTTCCTGTTTTTAACATTTTGCTTGGGTTATTTTTCACTTTTACTTTATTTAGTTGAGAATAGTTTAGTTTTTTCACTCTAGTTTTATTAACCGTATTTATTACTTTTCCTCAGTTTGCTTAAGTTTAATTTGTTTATAAAACTCTTTATTTTACTTTAATGTTTTTCATTTCTTATTAGTTTAGTTTAGTTAATTTTATATTGATGTATTTTTCGATTATGAAATGCAATCTTTCTTTATTTAAATAGCTGTCGAAGAACGCCGAATAGTGTACGTTGGACGCATTGAGGAGGAAACCACCAAAGAGATGCTTAGAAGAAAGTTTTTGCCTTATGGAACCATCAAACAAATTTCGATACATTATAAAGACAATGGGTAAGTAGTTTAATTACCCATAAAATATTTGATTAGATTAATTTAAAAACCATTCTAATTTTTTCTAATTTACCAATTGATTTTTTCTCTTCAGAATGAAATATGGATTTGTCACTTATGAGCGTTCAGAAGACGCCTTCACTGTAATAGATAGTAGCGCACGTGATGCAACAATCAATATGTACGATATCAGTTTCGGTGGTAGGCGAGCTTTTTGTCGCTCTTCTTACGCTGATTTAGGTAAATTATTATGTGAATTCTTAACAAGTATCATTTGATCAACTCATCTACTAATTTACAGATAATGCTGGTATCAATACCTATCATTCGATTGTATTCCCCAAAGTTGATGTACCAAAGAAAGAAGAAGATTCCTTTGAAGCTTTACTTCAAAAAGTAAAAGCGAAAATGAACGCAAATAAATCAGGTGCAGGAGGGAAGAATACAACCAAAGCCTGACGTCAACCATGGCATGCAAACACGATAAATTGTGCTTCATTTCTAAGTATAAGATGCTGAGTTTATTATTTTAGTTTGCATATTCGTTTTCATTTTTATATTCATACTAAGCTTGTTGTTGTATGCTTTAATAATTCCAATTTGAAATATTTTATACGCATACAACTAAATATCATAACTTTATTTTTCTACATATAAAAAAACAAAATATTTTTTTTTAGTAAGGTTTAGTTTGTATATTTTTTTAATAAATGAATTGCTAAATGTATACCTTTATACGCTAATATTCATGCTAGAATAATACAATTTAGTTAGATATTGAGAAGAAAAAAAAAATTGTACAAGCATGCGATGCTTATTGGAATCAAAGTTAAAGTTTTTTGTATGCTATTTAAAGAAAAGAAAAGAAAAGAAAAGAAGCAACTTGTAGCATAACTGTATCTTATTTCTCAATGTACATGCATGTAGTAAATAAATGCATAATGTTAGCTAAAATGGAATGTGATAATAGAAGCCACAGTCATATATGTATTTATTGCAAATAAGTTGAACGAACTGCTTAATATTTAAACAAAATAAATTACCACACGAGTTACATAGATTTGGTATGTATGTATGAGAATATTGAATACTTAATGGATTTAAAAGAGAAAGTGGGAGAACATAATTGAAGCTGACGATGTGTTAATTGGTGAATTTTTTACATTTAACTGTATAAGCATTTTTTTGTTGTAAATTAATTTTGTACATTTGTAAACAAGTAAAAAACTGAAAACAAAAACCAACAAATATCCCTAAAAAATAGTCTGTATTTAAACTATTTACAAACGTACAAATATATGGAATGAAACGGAAAACAAATTAAACTGTTGATATATAATCCTGATATTAGTTGTAATATTATGCACTTTTTAAATGTCTTAAATGCAATTTTCTATCAATTCATGCTTGTATTCTAGTTAAGTTAAGCAACTAGGTATCTTTTGTTAATATTAAATCATTTGGGGAGTAAAAGTTGACGAACAATTCTCTTCCTAATAGCAACGAAAATTTAGAAAATGCAAAAATAACGTGCCGTCTGACCTAATGCACCGTAACCTAATCTAACGTGTATAATACATATAAAAATGTACTTGCTATATAATTACTCTTATATAATATAAAGCTATGAAAAATAAAAACACGTTTTAATTGCGGCTATGTTATGCTATGACGTTAATTGTATTTTTAGTATGCCACAAATAAATCTACTCTGTATTGCTATGCAGATCCAATGTTTCTTTAATTTAAGAAGACACTACTGTAATCCTATCAAGCCATTAAAGAATTACATATAAAAATGCGCGGCTATATGAAATAATTGTTGCCTTTAATTTAGTGTTAAACTGCACACACACTTTATTTATACGAATCCCATAGATATGCCTTTTTTTTTAATTACTTACAATTTAAGTTCAAGCGTTTTCTTTGTATATATTTTATGCTAAATAAATTACAAAGGTTTACTTATGAAACAATTGAAATTGTATCTTTTTTATTTATAATATAGTCAGAAAATCACAAATCTCCAGGACCTAATTCCTATGGACGGAAAAAGATGCATACGTTTGTTTGTTGGCAAATGTTGGCATTTCATAATTCGGCAATAGCGTCAATTTGAAATACATGTGTTAACATTTGGCTGTTTTCATTCAACTGACAATAATTGATGCCAAATTTGACCTAATGAAAACGAAGCATAAGAGTAATCAGTTTCTTACTACGGCACCGGAACGACCCGAACTAACATAGATATGTACATATGTATGCACATCTTGTTACAACAACAACAACAGCGCAATCAGTGTATTCGCTCTTCCATTTTGGTTTCTGTTTCTCATAACTGTAAAATATTGCTGCAATTGTTGCAGAATTGTGCCGAAGTGCTGCCAACCGCTTTCATTGACGAGAAGCAGTACTGCCGAACGATTTTTTACGAACGCGTTGCTCTTGTCAAATGTCTAGTGCAAATACAAATAAAAAGAAGTCGGATGTTGAATCACTTGAAGTCTCGATTTCAAAATATCAAACTTCTAGGGAAATTTTCACGCCATGAAAAAGAAAATCAACATGGGACGTTCACGCAATCCACTGGCCCAATGCCACCATCGCCAAAAAAAACCTACCAAAATGTTGTTAAAGTGGTTGTCCGAGTATACGAGTATCTCTTGAATTTTTGGAACACCAAATATGGAAATTTCGTTTGTTACCCATACAGAGATTTGAAAATAAGCCTCGCCGCTGAGAATATCTTTTGTTTTTTGGAAAATCACGGCTTATTCATGCATTTCCGTTCCGAAATAATTCTGTAGAGCAGAAATACTGAATTTAAGAATCAAATTATAATAATTTTAGACTTTAGGTTTCGGGCCTGGGATTTTTCCATTAAATACCTAGGTATGTATATCTAAGTACTTTTTTGCACATCTTATTTTTTATTCTCACGCTAACTGGAAATGCACGAGGAGCGAATAGATTAGCAAAAAAATGTGGAAATATAAATGGTCTTCTAAACACCCTGTATGGGTCACTGTGAAATCTAGTGCTGTTTTCGTTTTGCGGTCGTAGTAAATTTCAATCAATGAACTTTTGGTTGGCAGAGTAGTAGGTTTGTTTACATTTTGTTTACCGCAAAGCAAAAAAAAAAATTGAAAAGAGAGCGACTTTGCGTTGACGAGAGTGTAAATGGCGCAAATTGGGGATTGTGACTTTAGTGCAGGCGCAATAAAATTTATGTACATATTTTTGAATGCACTGTCCAACAAAAATTTAATAAGCAGATAGAATATTTAAGATAAAATATATAGAAAAACTGATAGAGGATTTGGATGAAACCAGTACATTTTTTAGATTTTTCAATTCAATTATACAACGTTAATTTCAACAGTTATATATCAGGCATTCTCTGCATTTCACTTCGAAATGGATTCGCAACTTGTGGCTATCTGAAATTAGCGGGTGATGTAAAAAATCCCGAGTAAAAGTGAAATAAAAATAATTGTGATGTGGGTATTTCCACCAGCCAAACAAAAACTACGGCATTTCTGGGTAAATTTAGTTGAACTTTAAAATGAAAGATAGTCCAAAAATGTCGAAAAATAATCCTGGTGGCAGGTTCGAGACTTTTTAAAAATCGTTTTTAAGGTACGATTTTGTTTCAGTTCAGTATATGCAAAAAATGACCTTGCTGGAGACGAAATATTTAAAAATAATTTTTTTTTTTCAAGTTGATCTGGTTAAAAGTTGACTTTGCATAAAAATACTACGAAGGCAACCATCCTCCTCCCGCTCTACCGATACGAAGGGCGCAGTCCGCGAGACGTAAAAGATAAAAACTTTTATCAAAATTGAGTCCGAATTATCAAAAGTGGTGGAAAGACAGTTGAAGTCTTGACACAAACATCGGATGGTTAATTTACTTCAAAATTGGCTCTACACTGTTTCAAATAAAGAGGTTTTAAGTGTCTTGAGACTTGAGAAAGAACATCAAGTTTAATTTCGGTTGAATTAGTATAGAAATGAAAATTATGCCAAGCATTTTTCTGCGGCCGGGAAGAATAGGAAGATTTATTTGTTTCAAACGATTAGCATAATGGGGAAGATTAAACAGAGAATCTCAACAAAAATCTCTTAGGCCAAAAAGTAATAATTGCTTTTGAATTGATTCCAGCCGATCTATGTGAACTTCATAACTTGAGTTCCAAACTATAGAATCGCATTCTGTTATCGGTCTTACTAATGTTGTAAAAAGATCTTTAGTTACATATGGGTCCTTATTCTTATTTAAATGGATATTGTTTCAGTAAATCGTTAAGTCGAAATTATATGAGAAACTAAAAACGATTTTCAACGAGACAGATGTGACCTGAAAGTAGATTTCCTGATTTGTGTAGAGCTAGTGAGAAGAGGCATCTTAATTTTTCTTTATTTTCAGCTGGTGTCATCTTGAAGTCGGACGATCGCCGCAATAATTTGTCATTTTTGTTATACATATTCAAAGTTAAGATGTTTTGTTTGGTTTTTTATGAACAGCAATATCTTACTGAAACTTTGTTTATCGCTTGCGTTGCCTGCTTTTTTTCATAAAAGCTATGACAGCTGTATATACATACAAAGATATGTAGCTGTTAAAGTAGTAGTCCTTTGTCCGTACCCGACTGTCGTGGGAACGAAGTAGATGGTGCATTTTATACTATTTTATTTTGGTACAGAACATTTTGGGTAATTTGAGAGGGTATTCCACTTTATAGGTTTTACTGCATTCATATTCATACCGATCTACATAAAAAACTGTTAAAATTGAGATACCCAGTCATGGTTAAGTGCTGGACATAGTAGTAATTAAAAATTTCTTTAAACTTAGCACGTCTAATAACTTCCAATATGAAAAAATTCTTATCGAAAATCTCCTGATTTCCAAATTAAAAAGTGTTATAATTCTTTATTCGCTTATTAAAAAACTTAATTTCACTAAACAAAAACATACTCCTAAATGAAAATATTAACATTTTTACGCACGGCCACAAAAAACAAAAACTCAAAAATACGAAAATAAACAAAATTCAACTTGAACATTATTGGCGTATCAAATGTAAAATACATATAAAAAGACGTAACTAAAGTATTCTCAATCGCTTTTTTCGACACCCTTATTGAAATAGTTTCTAACCTTGCCATCTTTCATTTTCATTTTAAAGAGGGGTTGCAACCCTTGGTTTTGCAATATATTGCATAACTAAAATACTTTATTTGAAATTTTGATAGATATGATTTTATTATGTAACGAACTATATTTTTTAAAAATATTAACAAACAACATTTATCATAAAAACAATAAGTTTCATGAGCTCAATGCCATTTTTAATAGGAAAAATTATGAGGAGATGTAGTGTTCTCCGAAATAGCTGTAACTTCTACCATTGTTGTTTTTTCTATAATTTTTCCTATTAAAAATGGCCTTGAGCTCATAAAAACTATTGTTGATAAAAAACATTGAAATATTATGAAAAACCTCATATGTTAATTCGTTTGAGTCACTGTAAGCTTTATTTGTGCAAACAATTTCTAAGGAACAAGCAGAAATTGTGACTGACCCCTATTTTGAATTGTGTATCAATATTTTTATTATTGGGTATTTTATAGTTACCATATCGACACTTTCGCTTCGATATGGTGTTCCTAATCAGGCACAGGTCAAATCTTGGATATCTAATTATGGATAAATTTTATTTTATTGTAAAATGCAACTACTCGATTTTCATGTTTATGAGTTCGTAAATAAAATTTATCAAACCCGATAATTGATTGTAATTAATATATCCAATTATCGATAACATATTATAACATGAGCTCGATGGAAGTTAAGATAATAAGCAATATCATTAGATTACGAATCCTCACCATTGCCAAGTTTTTGCGCCGAAAGTTTAAAAGCCATGTGGCAACAATCTCACAACTCAGAGAGATGCGTTTGTTTCATCCCTTTAGGTCGATTGCTTGGCGAGCAGCGTCTCGGAGTATTGTATTAGCCGCAATACTAACAAATTAAGTCATTCCGTTGTAAACATTCGACGTGTGTGGTACGCGAGCGGTCTGCCGTCGATACTTACAAACCAACGTTGTTATGAATGTAGGTAAATTATAAATCTACTTGGTTAATATATGAATGTAAATATATATACACGTGCCAAAAGAGCCGGCTTAACTTGTGGAGTGCGGTGAATGAAGTTATGTAGTGTGTGCACTTATAAAAATTGGTGATAGTTAATGTATATTAATACAAAGGAGAGTTTAAAGAATTATTTATGTAAAAGTGTGAGAAAGGGTTGATGAAGAATAAATACATATGTATGTATATGCTTAGAAAACTTTGAATTTTAAAAAATAAATAAAATAAACGTAATTGTGAGAAAAAAACAGTAATATTATTCGTCCATGTGTTTAATTCCAATGAATAGAAGATGTACACTTGAATATCCATCCGCACGCATTATACATAAATATATGTACATATATATATATATGTATATGTATAAACAACTACTGTACAAACAATATAAAAAGGTTACTTTGACGCCTTTGAGTTGCGTGACTTATCCAGCCGATTGGCGCCTGGCGGCAACGACCCCACAACTAAGGCAATAAAAGGCAAATGAAAATAATGTATACAATACAATAACAATTACAGTTGCGATAACGATTTTAACGATTTTACATATACAGGTATGTATTCATTCATATTGCTATTAGACTTACTGATTGCCGATATTAACGTCAATAACCATACCAATTTCGGTCTAGGGACATTTGTGTTCATAGACTCTGGCTAAATTGAGGTATATCTATATACATACATATATTATATGTACATATCGCGTATTTGCTAGAAGAGCGACATAATTCAAGACTCAAAAACTGGAGTAAAATAATTTATAATTTTATATTCAATTTACATATATAAAATTAAGTTAAATTTTCTTCCATTGAGCTGTTGTTTGATAAAGTTCGACCCTTTTTTTATTACCTAGTAATTTTGTGATTAATTTTTTATACAAATAAAAGGCTTTCTACAACAAATACCATATAAATTCAATCTCCAAACTTTGTGCAAATTTTGATCAAAATTACAAATTGGTTAATCAGAATTTTAGAAAATTTTCGAGTATTTAGTTTTGCTATAATAAAGCACAAGTCCAAATTTTCTAAAAATTTCCGTTGATTTTTGATAATTTTTTTTTGAGGACGGTATTGGGCACCTTCTACTATAAAAAAAAACCATTTGCACCCAGGTGCGCGCGTCAGAAGAAAAACTTCTTCGCCGATTTCATAAAGGGATAGAGAGGAAATGTGAGAAAGACTATTGATGAAAACTTATTGAATTTTATTAAAATTTGCACAAAGTTTGAATATTCTATATATACGGGTCTTGTTGTAGAACTAATTTTATTTTTATACAAAATTAGTACAAAGTTAATAACTATTGTAAATAACAAATAAAAGGTCCTATAGTTAGAATAAGCGCTACAACGATATGTATAGATATTTTTAAACAAAATAAAAGAAAAGGTGGGGTTCGTTTCTGCCCACGTGAATTAAATTTTTTTTTGTGAAATATGTCATTATTTTAGCCAACGCGCGATACATATGTATATATGTAAATACTAACGTTTGGAGACTATCTTCGAATTCATTCTCAAATCAGACATTCGACATTTTTGAAGGAAGGCAAATAACGTTGTCAGAATACTGAAAATTCCGCTTAAAAGAAATCAAATGAATGTACTAGGCATATTTTCTTAATTTTTCTATTGCAAACAAAAATTGCCTTAAATGTCACTCATACGCCACATATCCCCCCAATAAATTTGATAAGAGTGTGGCACAGAGCGTATGAGTAACATGAGCCCTTTTGGTTTTGCGTACAATGGCGACTTTTGGACTTTTTGTGTGCTAAGTTATGCCAGACAGAATAAAACGGTCTGCTAACTTACACATTAGTTTCTTTTAGTTATTTTTGTTTTAGTTTTGTGCCTCTGGGTTGATATTTTGTTTTTTTTGGTTTATCACAGCCATCGATGCCCTCACTTCGGTTCTGCTCTATTTCGCACCACCCATACATAAAAATAGTGAGTACGATTGACGAAATGTACTTCCTGCGTCTGGGCTAGACAATTTAATTTCCGCACTACAAAAGCGAAAGAGCCGTTGAAAGCAAACACACAAGAATTAATATAAATATTAATTGTTCTGCTCTCGTCGACATTAACACATTTATTGCAAGTGTATGTACTTAAATAAATGTATTATACGCCATTATTTTAAGCAGCACATATAAAAAAATGTTGTTAAATTTGTTCATAAAAGACAAATTGAGGCTTTGCTATAAAATGCTTGCATATCCAAACAAAAATTATTCGTAGCTGAGCGCAATTCAATATTTGTATATTTATGTATACAGTAAACATGTAATATTATATATACTTATATAAGTAATAATAAAAATTCAATTTCCTTCAATTATATATATATATTTATATATTTTCCCTGAAAGGTTAGTGTACCGTAAGAACATAAAAATGGATGCCACACTTATATACATACTTTATATATATACTATGTATGTACATACATAATCAATAGGCTATTTTAGGCTCGTGCGCAGGTGGTGGGCAGGGTTTCGGGGGTTTAAACCCACCTAAAAGAGAAGTTTTAAATTGAAGTTTACATTGCAACTGAAAAGGTATGTATAGTCTATTGCAGAAAAAAATAAAATTCTCGTTTTGACTTTTCAAACACCATATTTCTATCGAGAATTTCATTCATTCGAAAAAAGTGCGTGTGTTGTGTTGTAAGTGGTCATTATATTATTCGGAGAAAACAAATAGAAAAAACATATTTTCGTACTGCAAAAACTATCTAACTTTATTACGAACCAATCATGATAATCTCGAAAACATCTAAGCTTACGATAATAACAAAAAATCGGCGTGGGGAGAAACTGAAATATTATATAAAATGCAGCACTGCTTGGTGTGCACAGAGCGAAGTTCTGGGGGGCATGGTTACGGGATTTCCTTAGACTAGAAAAGGTAAATAAATAGAGAAAGGATATCGAAAACCAGTTAGCTAAATGGACTGCCATCTGGACGGTCTTCTTTAATATTGAAAGGATTCTCGTGAAAACAACTTATTTTCATTGCTGTGTGGACACGGTATAAGAGAAATTGTACTCCACTGTTGAATTTTGAGAAACCTCTCTGCTTTATGTTCTGTTGGTGGACATATAAGTTAAATTTTGATAGCTTTTATGTGAAAAATGTGAAAATTTTCGTAAAAATTGAAGTTTATGGTATCAAGGTTTCTATATAAATTTTAGAATACCCCGTAAAGTTATAATATTCAATGAGTTTCAAATTTAACTACAAATTTTTCTAAATCGAATTCATTCAAAATGGATATTCGCATTTTTTTTAATCATCTTCACTCCATTACTATTTATTTGGTTATGGTCTATTAATGAGCGACAATTTCGCAATCAGAAATTCGCTTAAATCTTTTCACTTGAATATAAGCTTTGCAATCATAAACTCTATCCGTACATCCGCCGAAACCTGCAGGAATTTCACAAATATAAATTTCTTCGCTTTTTTAATCATACGCGAATGGAATGAACTCAACGAACTCAATTCTAACAGTTAACCTCAAGACAAAATTTGGATGCCGAAATAACTGTATCGATTTCCGGCATCGTTGAAGTTTGAAGTTCCAGCATTTCCGGATACCGAAGTATAAATGGCTAGCTTCTTCAGCGATGATGGACGGCACCATTAGGTTGGATCAATGTGGCGAAATCTTTTACAAATTGGAAGAAAGCCCGCAATAAAATCGATAAAATCCATGAGAGTCGAAATTGAAAGCAACCTGGGTTATCTATTGATGAATAGTTATAGGAGAAAATAGTAGAGTTTTTAAATGAAATCAGAAATATCATAGAAGCCATAATGCAAACTGTAATTTCCTTCGAACAAATTTGTAAAAAATATGATATTGAAGTGAGGAAATCCAGAACAACTTCTGGTCAGCCTCATCGAAGCAATGTTGATACTAACGACATTGCAGATTATTATCTGATTTCTACTTACATATTGTACCATAACCGGATTAATTCTGAACTCATCTTGAAGACCATTTTTAATGCAGCGTAATATACTTCCGGATTTAGCATGTAATTTTCCATCGAAAACTTCAAATTATTTGAAAAATACTCTACGATTTTGCATGCCGACTGTGTTGAAGTATTTGGCGACTAAGTAAAACTTTAGCAAAGGTGAATTTTGGATAAAAATATTCACGATTCGGTTGAAGCACTTGATTTGGTTAAAGCACTTGATGTTCATAAAATTTTGCTTTTAATGCCTGCTTTAGAAATAACGACATCAACGTTGTTTTTCAACACCGCCTCAATCTGCGGTCTATCATGAGTGCAAATCGACTAAACGGATTGGCTGCAGCTGACATTCATTGGGATGTTAAAGTAGATGTAAATGGAGTATTGGACGAGTTTTTTTCTTTGCCCCGACGCATCAATTAATTAAATTAGTAATTCTTTCGAAGTTTTGTAACTTTAACTATTTATAAATTAAATAATTTTTTTTTTGAAGAGCTTTTTCCATTTTAAAAAGTAAAATGCAAACCCCTTTCAAGAACAAACCCTCCGTACGGACCTGAGCCATATGTATATGTTAACGTAGGTGGCTTTTACAGACAAAAGTGTACGTGTTATTTAGGTTTTCTTTATACAGTACATATGTAAATAGAAAAAGTACTTATGTATGCATATACATACACACATTTGTACAGATGTTGATTTCAATTGTTTTCATGCGGATGTGTGTATACATCTTTTGCAAACAATTTCCGTTATTATCGGACCAATAAGCATCAATCAATTGTATAATATGTATGTATATATATATTTATATTTCAGTTAGTTAGCTCAATACGTAGGTAAACAAACCGCATTTATGTTGGCATCAACTTCTTTTACATATGGATATGTGTACATGTGAATATAGTACTTATAGGCACGCTACACATTAAAAGTGAAGTAGTTTAGGATTTGTAAAACCTTTGGCATCAAAAAATGCTTTTCACAAAACCTCAAGCATCATACGAGAAGTTGTCCCCGGCGACGTTAACTATTTTTTAATGTTGTGTAGTAATAGAAAATTTGTTAATGAAATTAAAAGGTGAACCTAGAAACTACCTTTTAGCTACCCATTATTTTTTGGCAGAAATCTTTTCGAAGGCAATTTTGTGTTCTAGGAATATATTACTCTACCCTCGCAGCTAATTTTTGTCTTTAGAAAGACTAAATGGAAGGAATGAGGGCAGATTGCATTACTGTTTTTCCTAGTTAACATTATTTTCAAATTTACATATAAGGCAGTTGTATTGTAAAAAGTTTCTTCTGACACTGCGTTAATGTTGACCCGATACCGCCATGTACTCGATACCCGTACTCTTTAATAGTATCGAAAAGAAGTATCTTACTACCGAAGAATTGGGGGAAGTACTTACTAGTATCGGATTCATTCCAAAATTCTGCAGTATTTTTTTTTATAGCACAATTCTGAAAACATACATATTTATTACAAAAAAAGGAAAAAAAAATTATTCGGTTTGTACCGGATAAAATTACTTAACATTGTTTTTGAAATAATACAAAATATAGCGCTGTTAACGCAAAATATAGATTTATTTAAATTTATCTGTATATTTTCCCTTCGAACGACTTTTTGTTACCTGTTTAATTATATTTTAGCGAAGTCGAATATAGTTGACGAAAATAGAGTACAATTTTTCTGCATGTAAAATTAAGCAATTACACTAGGCGACAACAAATCTAATGTCATTTGGTCAGCATTTTTATTTACGTAAATGCAATATATTTTCCCGAAATTAGTGTGAGTAAAATTTTCTAGTCGGTTTATTGATTTAGGAGTTATACGAGGGTCGACAATTTTGCACAATTTTTACTAAAATTTAAGAAAAAATTCGACACTCAACATAAACGAATACTTTTCCATTCAGTTTCTCTTTTGAATATCAAAAACTGATTGTTAACAAATGTAGCAAGGCTATGTTTTTGTAAATTCAAGCTTCAATCTAGAAGAATAAACAGTGGAGTAAATTTTCAGGGCTTAAGTTTTAACTAAAATTTAATGAAGGTGACTTCGCAAAGTACAAATAAAATAAAATAATAAGGATAAGCGGATATTTGAAATCGTAAAATTGTACGAAGTTGCTTTTATGTGTTTTTACGCTTATAACTTTTATTTTAGTAATTTTTTAACAAATCAACAAAAATTTACACTTTTTAATGGAAAGTTTCATCACTTTGAAATATATATGTGTATAGATTTTATGTAGTTTACTTTTATCATTTGAATTGTCTCTATCAGACCAATAAAAACCCGGTTTCAAAATTTGTTGTTATTTTATTTCCCAAAGACGCTCAATTTGTTTAATGTCTAGACATAGGACCTCCACTGCAGGAAGAGAGTATTGTGCGACTCAAAAAACGACTTCGTTGCATAAAAAAAATGTATCTGTACATTGTCATGTTCTTCCCCAATTGAATTAGCTTAGTGTATAATAAACTTATATGTGATTCTACATTCATGCCAATCAGCAACATTTCTAAAAGTTTATAGGGAATGATTTATGCTGTTACAACAACAAAACAGAACAGCACAAGCCATGCGCGATCCGACTCCATATTTGTGATTAAAAAGTCTACTGTTAATATCGAATATCCCTCCAATATTTATGGTAACCTTCTGGATCTTCAAAATTGATTTTCTTCTCATCACTGAATTTGGCATTATTGATTTCCATGTTCCAAAATTTGTACTTCTCATAAAATGCAAGGCTGGCTGATATTCTTGTGAAGCTGCGTTAGGTGGAGAACCCTTGGTTGATATTTGAGATGCATGTCTTCTCTTAAATTTCGCTAACTGCCAAGTAATAGTTATACCCAATTTTGTTTTAATTTTGTTGCAAGTCAGCATGTCCTGAACAGCTAAATGCTCAATTCGCTGCTTAGTTTGCTCATCAATCTCGTAGGTATCGGGCTACTACACTTGCTAATTGCATAGTTTTTACACGTTTGTTTTTTTGCTAAGTACACACGAGGTAACCGCTGAAGCCACGTGGTTGGGCAATCTGCTTTGCTTATTAAATACACGCGGGGCAACTGTAGAGGGCCACCGTTGCGCCAAATTCAGTATTGCGTGCTATGTAATCAAATGAACATACGGAATACAATTTTCAACCTGAGCAATGTATAAGTACTATGTGAGATAGCTTCAATTATTCTAATTGACGAGCTATTATATCAAGATTAGAAAGAATATATGCAACTATTAAGTAAAAGGAGAATATGGTATTTATAGCTTCAGGCGTAATCGTTATTTCTCGAATTTTATTTATTGCTTGGAAAATAATCGTTATCTTTAGAATTTAATATTTTGCTCAAAAAAAACGATTATGCCTTAAGCAATAAATAAAACTCAAGAATTAAAAATTAAGCTTGATTTTTTTTAAATAAAACTCACAAAATCCAAGTCAATGCCGATGTAGGTAGCATTTTGCTTTCCGTACGATTTCTTAAGTTTACCTCAATTTGGAAAATGATCGTTATTTGGTGTCCTGCATAAAAACAGAGAACTTTGAAGCCAACACTAATACCAACAATAAATATCTGTCTGCTCCTCCATCGAGTGCGTCTAGTGAGCAATTGCTCAGTGCTGCTGGTCAACTTTTTACCCATAGGGAGAATCGATTGCATGGTGGAAAAGCCGATAGGCAGGCTATTATTTTTACTTTTCAATATAAAATGGTTAAATGTCAAGTATCGAAGTAAAGCAATATCTCAAAGTGGTCCGACTTTGTCGGTTCCAATATACAAATAATAAACTTATCAAAATATATCTGCCTACCAAATTTCATTGATATAGTTCTGAACCCGACTGAGTAGTTTTCGTGCAAACGGCCTTGGCTAAACCAGAACAGCTCGTCGTCCTGATAATTGTTATATCCGACCGCGCTAGTTTCAAGGTATTATAGCTTTGTACTCCTAACGGTTGTTTGTAACAGCATTAAACAACCGAGATATATAAACATATCTAATTGTGCAGCAATATTAGATAACTTGATTAAGCCATGTCTGGCTGTCCGTTCACTCGAGCTTCGGATAGCTAGCATAAATATTGAGATATCTCTGAGAAAATGAACAAAATCGAATAATAACCACGTCCTCTTAAAGGGCGTAAAAATAAAAATACGCGATTTTTCAGTAACAATAAAAGATAATTTGCTAAAATTTGATATACAGGATTGATTTGAAGAAGGGAATTCATGGGTAACATTTTGTTTTTTTTTTCTTTGGAAAATGTGGTCGTTGCCCCGCCCTCTTTAGAGGAACTAGATATACCCCCACATCTGTCTTAACTCTAGCAAATTTGTTACAAATAGTACATTTTAATTCAATTAGCATAATTTCGAAAATTATAGAAATCGGTATATGTACTGAATCGATATACATATATATATATAGCTATCATATAACGGTTGTTTACAAAAATTATAAAACACGCCATATGCTAGTAACTATAAAAGGTAATTTGCTAAAATTTTAATTATGTACTGGATTGAGTTTGAGAGATAAACACGGGTGTTAAAAAAAAGTGGAAAGTGGGTGTGGCCTACTTTAGGTATATCTCCGAAGCTACTCTACCAAATTTCGTAAACGCTTTGCATTTTAACTCAAGAAACGCAGTTTAGAATATTTTAGAAATCGGACAAAACCACACCCATCTCTCATATGATGAAGATAAATTTCGATACTTTCGTAACCATAAAAAGTAACTTACTCAATTTCGTTATGCAGGATTGAGTTGGAAAAATGAAGGGTTAAAAAATGTTGAAAATATCCACCACCCAATTTAGAGCAAATAGGACCATTTTCGAATATAAGAATTTTGAAAATTATAAGCAACGGAGGAACACATTCGCTCACCTCTCATATTACAAAACATTAAAATAGCCGATATTTTTTTAAATCATGTAGCTAATTCGTTTAAATTTGGTATGAAGAACTTAATTATAAAGAGAAGAAAATACGTAAAAATCAAAACTTTTGAAATTTCTCTTTGTTTATATTTAATGAAGTAAAAGTGATTTAAATTTTCAAGATGAAGAGTATTATATTGACAGGGTACAGCAAGTACTATATATGTATTTGAAATAAAAACGTGCGCCGGGTAATTAAAGCTCGGTTTCATCCAACCTTAGACTCCTCATTACTTCTATTGGTATACTATTGCAAGGGGCTAGCTCTTATTATTCTTCATGAAAGATATAAAAATAACTGCCATATTTTGCTTAGCTACCATTAGCTGCTTAATTTTGATTTAAAAAAAGTTGATTGTGGTAACGCTGGTTAGTTTTACAAACAAATAATATCGTTAGATAAAAATCTTGCATTGCAGCATGGTTACAAAATAATCTCTAATGGTCGAATATAATATTCTCATTACAATTTTCCAGACGCAGAAAATATAGATAACGACCCAATTGTATTGCCGTATTATACATAATTACACATACGATGTTGCTAGAGATACACAATTCAAATAATTATGAGTACTATGATAAAGGTTAGACGTCAGAAAAAGTTTCAGCATGTTGAAATGTTGAAATTTCTATATTCCCATTTATTAAGTGAAAACCAGTCTAGACAAATGTTTATGTGTTAAATTCTGTGCTCGGAGCTCCATATATTACATGCATTAACTTTCGCTCCAATTTTTACACCTCACCCGGCAATTTCAGATAGGCAACTACGGAAATTTATGCTACAGTTTTCTGGATTATCAGCAAGTTATTTTTATGAATTTGCTGTACCTATAAGCCAACGGATATAAATATGTATATATGTATATTATAGCGCCGACATGGTTGAATATAAAGAAAAATAAAGAAATAAAATATATGTGTCGAGGTAATTAAACTTTTTTTAAATTTGGCTATTCTTCCAGTCTACTTATTTTTACACCTATCTTATACTTCTTAATAACTTTTGTAAATTTTGCCTAGTAGACTTATAAAACTTTCAAGACAACAGAGGGTGTTATAACTTTGCATATTTGTGGTTGGTTGTTGGATTGAGCTCGTATTTTTAATACGATTATGGTACACCTGTGGTAAAAATGAATGGTAAACAATTCTATGCATACAAATATATTCATAATTTCTACTCGTGCATTGAGGAATTATTTGATATGCTTATAAAATTTTGTGCGGCAAATAAAAATTTATAAGAAATATTTATGTGTTATTACTTTTTATTGCAATGGTTTTACTATCTGAAGTAAGCCGCTATTAATGGAAAATTTAAATAAAATATAGTTCTTGTTTCTGGCGCTAATGAAATAAAAAGAATGATATTATATAAGGGAGCTTAATACACATATATACATACATACATAAATTCATAAATACATACATATATATATATATATATATGCACATGAAGCCTATAGTACTTGGAAACAATCGAGGTTCGAGAATATACATCATGGATAAAATAATACATATTCGACGTTTTGGGCAGTTTTTATTATTTTTCGATTGTTTATTGAACTTCCATAAATTTGTTTTTATAATAATATAGCCCTTGTTCAACAACAATCATTTAAATTCAAATTTCACATTTTAAGAACCGTTAAGGTAATAATTTTTATAAAAAAAATTAATTGGCTGTTTTGTGATTTTAATTTTTTTGATCACATTTGATCGTAATTTTTTAAATTTTAATTTTTTGAATTAAAAATAATTCTTATTCCTGATCTTTATTGTCTCCATCAAGAATAATCTTTAATCTTGGATTTTAAATTTGCCGGCGATGACAATAATAGCAACAACACCGACTGTATGATTTATGTTTTATGATTGAAAAAATTAAAATCACAAAATATCGATCAAATATGATCGAAAAAATAAAAATTACAAAATAATAATAAAAAAAAATCTTCTAAACAAAAATAAGGTCTGATTTGCATAGGATATGACATACGAATTAGATCAATATATTTGAGTTTTGTTTTGAATCAATGCTGTTTTTATCCGAAAATATTAAATGATTATTTTCGGCCCCTGAAAAATTGAAAACAACTAAAAATATAGACGTGAATTTTTAATCAGTGTGTTAGAAAAAGTTTGAGTATGCAGTTTTATAGCCTATTCAATTTAATAACATAGTGTAAGTATGAAGTAAAAGAAAGAAAGTTTGAAGTGGCCATTAGTGTTGCACATTTTCACCCATGTTCATTTTTTTTATATGGAAGAAAAAATTATAAAAACTCTACATACATAACACTACTTTCATGTTTGAATCAATATTTCAGTTTAATATAAAGTTTTATTGTCTTCGCTTTTTTTTAGCATAAAAACGAATGTACGCTCTGGTAAATTACACAGAAATATTTGGTTTTAATAATTGTTTGAAAATATCATTTCGATAGTTAGTAGTTTGGAGAGTTTCGTGCTTTAGTTTTGTCGGACACTGTATATGCCCCAGTTCGATATGCAAAATTTTTATTTCGTTTAATTTTTATTATTATAAATATTTCATTTTAAAAAATATTAATAATAATAAATATAATAAAATAAAATAATCTAGTATGTGAAAAAATGACGTAAAATTTCAATAGTTTGACAAATCGTTGCGTAAATTTTACAATTTGGAAATTAAAAAAATCTCTGTAGGAAAACATAGCCATCGTAACTTTGATTATGGAAAATATCAATTTTCTCATTGCCGGTTACCCAACTGACCACAACTTTACTTAAGTGGGGCCCAAGCAGTTTTAACTTCAATGTAATTAATGACGTTTCATGGTCGCCAATGATTTTTTTTGTCACAATTAAAATTTAAAATCCAAAAAATGTAGCTTTAAAACTATTCAGTAGATCCTTTGCAATTTACTCCCTAAAAAACCGCTCAATTTCGGCCCTCTAGAGCAGAGTACGGCCTCAATCACTCACACGCCACGTTCAGCTGGCTACACAGCCAAAATATAAGTATACATAGATATGTACATACAGATATATGTATGTATGTAGATGACAGTTGTAAAACTCAGAATAAATGTTGACAAATTATTATTTAAGCAGCAATAAAATTTCGTGCTGTTACCACCTACTTACTACTCGTACTGCAAATCATTACAAATCTGAGAGATTAATTTCCGTAGCGCACGACTTGTTGTTTCTAATTTATCTAGTGTGCAGTCAACCGTCAAACATCTAACCGCTGAATGAGTCTTGCCGCAAAGCGCCATAATCTGTTGGTGGCTTAGTTGCCGAGTGGTTAATGTTATACCAAGTTTTGATGTATTTTTGATTGAAATTTTGAAAAAGGGCATACTCATATATATAACATACAGATACATATAATTATTTATACATGTATATATAATTATTTATGTACCTTTAAGTGCATATATGTATAAGTATGTATGTATGTATATATATTTAGTGTATAAAATTGTTAAGTTCGTTTGTTCGGCGCTCAAACCTCAAGAATTTCTCCACTGATTGAGAAAATATGGGTGTTAACGGTTAATCTCGGCGAGGATAAGGTTCATGGTTATATATTGGTGAGGGTGGCCACCTGTTGGAAAGGCAAATTTAATTAAATTATACACAGGTTATATGAAGTATTAAAATATGGGTGTCAAGCGGTCGGTCTCCGCGAAAAAGGTCCAAAAGGTGTTGTGTGTGGCATCGCCAAATTATATCTACTTTAATCGTCTTTACACGGTTTACCGGCACTAAAAACTCTTGTACGAAAGCGATTTAAAAAAGTTGTATTTACCTATAAAGTAATCTAATTGTATCTATTTGGAAATAAAATCGCGTGAAAGAAAAAATTGTGAAAACTAAATCAAAATTGAATGTGAAGTTCCCAACTCATTCCATCATTTTAACTGACATTTATTCTATTTGCATATGCATATGTGTGTACATACATATATAAGTAGATATTATTTATATTCGGCAACCATGCGTGGTGCACGGTAACAAACAGGTGGTGTTTTGTGGTATAGAGCCAAACCGATAAACAAAGTTATATTTATATTTGTACATGCACTAAGGTAATCCCAAAATACACTGCGACCTTTTTGTTATTCACCCACTCAGCAGAATAATAGAAAATAAAAAGAAAGATACCCGTTTTTTAATTTGTTTTCTAATTGATTAAATTAAATTGAAAGGAAAATACATACTTGTATTTTGTACTACTACCAATAACTACTACTGCAACGAATAATTACTACTACTATCACTACAACTATTACTGCACTATTTTTACTAATGCTACTTCTTGTTACCACTACTCTTTTCAATAGTTTCTACTGCTATTTTGACTAATGCTACTACTAATTACTACTACTTTTTTTTTACTAATTTGCACTACTATCTTAAGTAAAGGTACTACTTATTTACTACTACTATTTTGAATATGTTCTACTACTATTTTTACTATTGCTATTACTAATTACTCCTACTATTTTTTGGTTTTCTACTTTTATTTTTATTAATGCTACTACTAATTACTGTTATTATTATTTTTATTAATTTCTTCTACTATTTTTGCCAATACTACTATTAATTATTACTACTATTTTTACTAACTATTTCACTACTATTTTCAATCATTCGAAAATTCAAAAAAAACTAAAAAGTTTTATAAAACTCTCCCCCATATTTAATTCTATATCCCTTTGTAGAATTGGCACAGAAGTTTTACTTCTGGCTCGTGCACTTGGGTGGACGCATGGGTTTTTATTAATATCATTTTATAAAATAAAAATTCATGAGAATTTGATTTATTGAAGTTTTTTGAAGAGACCTTTATTCGATAAAAATATAATCACTTATTTTGAATCATACAAAAAAATACACTTTGCTATTTTTAAAATATATCAAAGAGAGAAGAGTTGTAAGTTCAGGTTAAACTTCAAAGGCTTAATTTAAAAAAAATACCCGTTGTAGGCAATGAAAGTAGTTCATTTAAATTATTTTCATTTAGTTACACAGGAACAGAAATAATAATTAGTAGGTTTTAAGGCGCTACACCCATTTCTCAACATATTTGACTCTATTGATTTTCTTCTCTAACCCATTCTGAATATTAAATTAGAGCAAATAACCTGAAATATTTTTTGAAATATTGAATTTTTTTAAATTTTGTAAATTACCGTCATATAAGAGGTGGATATAAGCCGTATCAGTCAGTTCTATTTGAACAGCAATGGCGTTTTTTGCTACAACTTTCTTATTTGAGTTTTTAAGTCTTTATGTCACCAAAGAGATCCCGCTTACTTTCTTTGGCTCTTCAAAGGCTTTCGCCGCAAAATCCGGCTTAGATTTGTACTTTCCCTCTTTTTGTAAATACCAAACCTAGTTTTTTATTTTGACATCAGAAATCTAAAGCTGTCGGAAAATTATGAGGGCTTTGCTAAAAAAGTGTTAGACTGGGCAACTGCAAACTTTTGCCCTTTAATAAAAAATTATTGCTCACACCTCAAAATGTTCTAAGTACGTTTATGGAAGAATACTACTCTCATTTTTTGCTTTTTCTTTGGTTTTGTTGTTTTCCTTTCGGTACTAATAATAGTTTCAGGGGCTCGAATATTACATCAGTTGAGGCGCTTATCTGTTAATTTATTATTTTCACTTTTAAACTTTATTGTTTGTATATTTTTATATTCTTCAATATGTATTGACGTTGTCTTTTATTTTATAGAATATGCTCGGGATCCAACCATTTTTTATCCACATAAATAACGCACTGCAAATATATTAAAACTGTATGCATATTTTCAGGCTGAAGCCAGTGGTAGAATTAACAGTTAAAGCGATATGTGGTGCGGAGCAGAACGCTTATCTTTTATATATTAGATAAGTAGCAGCTTGAATGCCTCGGCGTACATTTATTGTCAAACATGTGGCTTTAGTTACACCTTTCTGAAGTCCTTTAAGTGTTCTTGGAATCTAGTTTTCATCTTGCGACCTGTGTGACTTATATACCTGTACTGGCATTCACAACATCGTTTGTTCACCTCCTTTTTACTCCAAGCATGCGCGACAATTCAAGCAATAAAGGAGTACCAAATCCTAGAAAGTAGCTTAATTTATGTCCGCTTACTGGTAACTATGTCTATACCTAATAACAAAAAAATAAGCCAGATAGTGGGGTTATGACCCATCATAGGATAAATGCCAAGTTGTCGTTCAAAAACCCAAAGGAGAAATAACAAAAGAATACAACGCAGAAAGAACATAGCAGAAGAAATAGAAAAAAAACACGAAAAGTAACTAACGCAATTTGCTTACGAGCAGTGGCTTATGGAATGGAGAGTGCGGATATCGATTAGCCTAGTTTCGCATATAAACAACATGTCGTGACAGAGAAAAAAATTTAGTGTATTGAAGTAGGCAGTAAAAGCGATGACAATTGTTGTGTGTAGTATGATAAAGTGTAATATTACTAGGAACGTATGTGCACCACTCCCAAAAAAGAAAAAAATCGGTACTGTTTTTCCATCGGAGTTATAAAAAAAATCATATTTTGAGTCATCAAGTTAAAAAAAAAATCAAAACACCTCCTTACAGATCATAAATCAGTATACGATTAAAAAGGCTTCCATTAAAATATTATATTAATTAAAGACTCAACCAATGCTTGACCAATTATGATGTATTGGAAAGGTATTTTCATACTCTTTTTATTTGATTTATTTAATTCGCGTCCCTTTTGTTTAGCAAATCCTTCTTCGTTGAGCAATTTATTTTTTAATATTTGTATGCAGATCTTTTAAGCTTAAACTGTTTTGTAATCGCAGGCGGTTTTATTTATTTTTTTAACTAAAAAAAAACAATGTTTATATAAAAATAATCCATTTTTGGAGGTGTTTTCAAATCGGCTCAGCTCACGGCAAATTTTGTTTGCAGAAACACCCTCAAATGTACGACACCCTTATCAACGATCACTCACTTCGGCATAAAGAAAGCACATGGAACTCATTTCTTCAACAACTGCATCGTCAGTTACAGATAACAATGGTACCACAATATCCCACGACCTACCTCCACACTACGCAAGTATATTCGATGCCGAACTACAGGGCTTACTTACTACTCTAACATTCGCTAAAGATACCAACGATAAATATGTGATACACACTGACAGTAAATCTGTATTCTAAGCTCCAAAAAACATCACCTAAATGACGATCCACTATCTTCAAAGTATCTCAGCAAAGATAAAACTGAGGTGGATTCCAGCCCACTCAGGCATTATGGGCAATGCAAGAGCCGACCAAGCTCCAAAATCTATAGTATACATATATACTACGATTATACTTCCAACCAATTTAACAATACGAGCAAACAGTTGCTTCATGCGCTTTAGACTGCGCCACACGCTCTTAACTCATCAATATCTATATAAATCAGATACTAGGCCCATACGCCACTTCTGTAATAATTGCAACGTCACGGTTCGGCACATACTAGTAAATTGTGCAGCTCTCCACAATCAAAGGAATCAAAATTTTCAACGTCATAACCTATTCGAATCAATTTTACCATTTCCTTTAGAAGCGAGTATTAATACAATTGCACAATTTTTAAAAGATATCAATGTTTTCCACTTAATTTAAGATACCTATGTATTTAATCATATGACTAAGCCGATAGCCCTGGTAACTTGTGCTGGCATGTTGTTTTGTAATTTTAATTATAAATAACAATAAAATAATAATAATAATAGCATCCAGTTTCAGGATTTTTGCACTAACAGCCAGTCAAGAAAACGGCCGTAAGGCACGAATATATTGTGAGGTAGAACAACAGATATCAACACACAGAACGTAACACCACATACCCGACAATACCAAAATTACTGAGTTCTACCCGCCTAAACTCACTACAAATACGACCGCGAAATAAATCAAATTTGTATAGTAAATATATGCGCCCCCATACAGTAGTCCATGTACCTATATGTGGAGCTGCTATAACACAAACTCTTACTACCTATTAATTACTACATAATATAAATAGAAAGCAGTAGACGCTAATTGAATAGAACGAAAAATTACACTACAAGATCAAAATTTAAAAAAATAAGAAATAATATTTAATATAAGTGTAAACTAATTATGAGAAAATATCGATATCATTTTCAGAAAGCGGTGGCCGCAATTATTGTACACTTCGTTAATATTTCTTGTTTCTACGACTGAACTCGGTATTGATTTGATACGTGTAATACTAAAAAGAAAGAAGAAGATGTAAAATCACCAGCGCAAAGCGAGTTTTTCAAGTGTTTGCGAACAAAACAAATTTGCAATTTACTTAACTTGTCGCCAAGTGTCGTTGAATTGTTGTTGCAGTTAAAAACAGTCAAAATAAGTGTCCTGCCTTTGTAAACAAACCAATTGCAGTGTCGCTGTATGCCTTCGGCTACAAGTGAAATAAAGTACCTGCTTCTTTTGTGCGCAAAAACTTGAAACACTTCTTTCCCGAAATCAATATGTACATATTTACCGGCTTAAAATGATCGTCACTTGTGCTGGTGCTATTTAATTGCACTGCCCGCTTTGCCCAGGTTCAGCCATACACTGATTTTAAGCAGTAACTGTATGTAACAGTGATGGATAAAGTTGCCACAATTGTGATTTTTTGGAACAATTTGAAGCCGTGAAGTACTTTGACATCACATCGATCTTTTTGGTACAATTTCCATTGAATGTTATTTATTATTTACTTATACGCCTATGTTCTATAAATCTACAAAAACAAAGATTTTCGAAATCAAGTCGATTTCAAATAACTCGAATTTTGTCAACTTTAAACAAAGATACACTGAGTTGGGTGAGGATGTTGTACCATTTGATTTTACAACGTTACAATCTTCCGACTTCTTATTTGTAATTGCAAAAAATCCAAAGACAAAGTAACAAAAAATTAGTTCACAAATTGATTATAATAACAAAGTAAAGATCCGATTAATAAAAACTAAAGAATGCCAATCTGCTTCCGAATTAAAACTTCCAAAGAATTTTCTACGTTTGCCAATTGCCCATATCATGAATACAAATTTGCGCAGATCTTTTCCTCTGCCCTTCTTTCACATTCGAACTTCGAGGTTAAATAAAGTAGGCATCACGAGTATCAGGAAAAGAGTGAATTAATTGATCTGTTTTGAGAATAGCTTTTGTAGATATTTGACAAGTCTTTATATTTGAATATTAATTTGGGCGTATTCCTCTTAGTACCTTCAAAAACTAAGCTAAACAAATTCTGTTCGAGTTTTTTATTTGCAGGTTCAGTTCAGATATTTGGCGATGGGCAGTTTTGTATCACTCCTGTCTAATTACATTTTCCGAATAAAATAAGTATTTGTGGAAATAATAAAAGCAATCCTTCTAAAATTCATATATGTTTGTTCATTTTATTAACTACTGGGGATATCTGCTGAATCGAATTTCGAAATTTCTCTGGGAATGTTCCTAGAAGTTTTCTAGTCCTTTCCCCTGGAAGAATAAACTCCTAATTTTTCTTTTCTTTATAATTCCTAATTTTTAAATATTTACTTATAAGCCAATTTACAAATATATTTGAAATATTTTTTACTAAAAATTTGGCACATGGTTTTCTGGAATTTGGCACCATTACTAAAAGTTAATTAATCAACCCTGGTAATAATAATAATAATTTGGCGCTTATACCATAGCTTAATGTTTAGCCGAACTATTCCTAGAATTTGTGGTGTGAATCTTTATATTGTAACACAAATGGAAGGGCCTAAAGTTTTATACCGACTTCAAGCGGCTGACGTATTTTGTGAGAAGCTTTTTCAAGGCAGGAATACACTAGGAGGTTTGTCATTACCTGCCGAGGGGCGACCGCTATTAGAAACAACTTTTCTATAACTTTTGATATTACTTGAGGCGGCCAGGATTCGAACCCGGGACCTACTGAATGAATGGTGCACGTACTACACTCTCGGCTACGGCGGCCGCATGGCGATCTCTGCTTTGCACGATATTCTTATACTAAATTTACTTTTAAAGAAAGGTATTCTAGGTTTCTCAATAAATGGTATCGATCACCTTACGCTTCTTTTAAATGATATATTTTTTTTGTTAATCAGTTAGCACTTGTTTCAACTATCATCTATTATCTTTTGAAAATATTATTTAGACAGTTAATTTCGAGCAGCCCATGCGTTTTGAAAATGAAATCGCTTTCCCCCTATTTATTTTACACTTACATTAAATATATCGGTTTCCACTTTTTAGATTTACATATCTGCTATAAAAGCATTTTTTCACTTTTTTAAACTATTATTTATTTTATACTTTTTAAATATATCTGCTATTAAAACATAGTTTTTAGTTTTTTAATTATTATTTATTCTGTTAATAATTACATATAATATTTGTTAAATGAATAACTATATTACATCATTTCATTAAATCATATACAATATTTAACGACATTTGTAAGTATGAGTTTATACAATGGTAAAGCGAGCGTCACTACAGCATTTCTGTGCGAGAACTTTAACAGTCATATAAATACATAGTTAATATGTACGTAAAAAAAGTAAACTCATTTGAATATTTAGCTTTAATTCTGTAATACCAGTAAAATAAGCAGCAAATATTACACCACGCCAGGATAGAGTCAACGCACACAACGGTTATAAGCGTTGCTGAAATCTAAATCGGCACTCACTTTCATTAAAAAAGCGTTAAATTAAAATATATAATTTTTCCTGGGTGGTTACAAACAATTTGTAGTCTAGTGTTAATTTTATTGTGCAGATTGAAATAGCTGTCCTTTAAAAGAAAAAATAGTAATAAAATATTACTTCGACTTTTATTGGAAACTAGCAGATATGAGCATTTTTAGTACGAGTATATTAACAAACATAAGGTCTTTTCAGTTAATGCACTTTCGACGTACCACAAGCTTTAGATGTTGATTGCCAAGTTGGCGCCCATGTATGGCAATTTTCACTTTCGCTTGTCGTGTAATTAGTGATGTTCCAAAAAAAAAAAACATGTGGGTGAGTTTGTCAGAACTGCTAAATGTTAATTGGTCTTGTAATTATAAAATTATAAATTTCTTCGCGCTGTTACCTATTTGTGTAAATATGCATGTTCTAAATTCAACAACCACTTTAGCGTGAAAAATATTAAAATGCAGCTCATTTATTAAATTTGCAATTGATTGTAGGTGCAGTGACCGTATAAATTTAGTTTTTAATGTAAACTAAATGATTTGATATTCAGTCTATTACTCTTTGTGAACTAGTTATGCAAATATGTAGTTATTAAATTTGATTTTCTGTTTGTATAACAAAAGAAAAAGAACAACTGTTGATTTAAATGTACCATGAAGTAAAAATGCGTATCAATCAATATGTAATTTATTTTGAGAGAAGCCGTTGTTTTATGCAATGCAATAAAATATATATTTCCAATAAAAACAAGTTGAAGTTCGGGGGAAACTGAACTTTGAATGTACAGTAATCGTTGTATATACAATATTTAAAATAAATAATAAAATAATATAAATACAAATTTGTATGTTACAAATTTTTGCTCTCTACATAAATTCTTCGTAGCGAAATTCAACGAATTTTCTACATGTTATAGGAAACTATGGATTATTTGATTTTTTTTGTAAATAACCGTTATATCTGAGATGGGCGCAGTTTTTCTTGACTTCTATAGTTTTCGAAATTATGCTTAAAGAGCTGAGTTGTGACCACTAAATTCTGAAAGGATTCATATTATAACCCTCGTATATTTTGCGCCTAGTAATAAAAACACTGCCAAATATTAAGAAAAATAGTTTTATTGTTTTTCAAAATAATCTCCATCCAAGTCAATACACTTCTGCATTCGCTTGAACCAATTTTCAAAGCACTTTAGCCACTCAGAAGACGATACCTCTAAAACGAGCTGTTTGAAGGCTTCTACAGCTCCTTCAGGCGTTGAAAAACGTTGACCTGTTTTTTTTTTTGATGTTCGGGAATAAAAAGAAATCATTAGGTGCCAAATTAGGGCTGTAAGGCGGATGACCCATCAATTCGACCTTTTGAGTCCTCAAAAACTCTCTTGTGTGAATCGACCATTTGCTTTGAGGTGCTTCTTGCGCGAACAACTTTTGTTGGATTAGGCTCGTCTTGGAACACCCATATAGTCGATTGCTGCTTTGTTTCCGGCTCATATGCATAGATCCAAGATTCGTCACCTGTTACGATGTCATAGACGTGCTTTGATCCGCTGCGGCTAAATTTCTTCAACATTTCTTTACACCAATCGACACGAGTCCTTTTTTGGGCAATTGTCAAATATGCGATATCCAACGAGAACAAATCTTCTTTACGACCAAATGTTTATGCAATATTGAATGTATGCTGGTCCCACTAATGGCCAGGGATGCCTCTATCTCGCGATATATCACATGACGATCGTCCTGCAAAGATTGGCGGCCACGTAGGAACTCGTTGTACCATCGTTTCACAGTGGCTAAGTGTGGTGATTCAATACCAAAAGTAGAAGTAAGTTGATTGATGCACTCCTGTCTCGATAATCCACGTCGAAAATTGTAGTAAATCATCGCACGAAAATGTTCACTATGAATTTTTAAACTCACTATAAATAAACACAAATAAAACTCGTAAGTGAAAACGTTATATGCAAGTTTATGCCAAAAAATACCAAACTTTACGAAAAAAATATCTAATTACAGCTAATCACATGTACATAGAGTTGCGAAGGCGCAAAATATAAAAGGCAACCCTCGTATATATAGTAATATGGCTGATTAATAATAAGTACCGCGTCCAGTTTATTTTTATGTCGCATCTGTTTATTTGACATTTATTTGTTTTACATCCGTTCGATATGGACAGTCTGGAAATGGTTTTATATTATAGTTCAATAGCTAATCTCGAAAAATTTACGACTGTGTGGCAATAGACCTAATTTACTATTTGTAGCGAGCTTACTCTCACAACTTACCTGTTTCCTAGTGCTCTGTTGAATATTTAAAGGAAACAGAGCGTAACTGTAGCCCGAAAGCGAGTTTAAAAGAAGTTACTATGTATTTTAGCCACTCAGTAACTTCAAAGGAACATTCGATATCATGAAATTTGTATTGGAAAAAACTTAATAGTAAGCATAAAATCGTCTAATTTACGCAGATATTTGAGTCGTTCCTTTTTTAACTCGTTTCCAGTCGGGCTATGCAAAATATTGTTACTCATTTCGAGAGTGAGATAGTAAGATATTTTTATTTACGTACTCGTGTTACATTCTTACTATATCAATACCAAGGAATAATAACACTGTACAACATCACCTTTGGCAACAGATTAGCTAAGGTATTTTTTTTTTTAAATCAGTTTTGCTTACCGAAGTTTTAGTACAGCATTTCGGAGTTTTTTTTTATTTCCTGTTAAATGCTAAGGTGATCGCAATAGGTCTTCGTACCCCAACATAAAAAACTTGAGGAGTTACAGCTTTGATGGATAGGGAAATGCTGTTCCTTATAAAAAGTTCAAAAACATTTCATATCTATTGTACACTTTTACCAGCCACTATACACCTTCCCCTATTTTTTGGATTTTTTATCGAATAAGACGAAGAAGAAGAATTGATAATGCGATTGACATTCAACGACTAGATAATTGACTTTGTGCAATATATAAGTATGTGTGGGTTTTTTGCTGAATAATTTATATCAATAACTGCCAAGTGTATATGATGACCACGGGAGAGATGCCAGCCGGTTTATGGGTAGTTGGAATGCTGATAGAAGAACAAAATATTGGATTTGCTTAATTTAATATTTAATATCGGCCCAGAGAAGACAACATTTAGAAAGGTCAACAGTCGGACGAATCCTGACAATATTTCAAATTTCTGTTTAGTTAGCTAAAATTTAATAGAAAGTACGTATAAAGATTAAATTTAACGTAACACATCCAAATTTTTGCATAAAAAATTCAAATTTCATATACCTAGACGAATATACGTATACTGCACATCCCAAAATTACACCCAAAATTAGACTCAAAATTTTCAAAAATTTTAATTGAAACTTAAAAAGTTTCAAATTTCAAATTTCTGTTCCGCTATCTAAATTTACAAATCGAAAAATTGTAGCCCACATTGACAACTTTTGACTATTTTTTTATTTACTTTTTATTATTATGTTTTAAATATAGGCCATTTGTAACAAAAACCGTTAAAATTCAAGTTTTGAAATTTGTGTGAAATTTAAAAAATTCAACAAATTTGACTCAAAATTTCAACAAAATTTTAATAATATAATTTAAAAAAATACTTTTCAAAGTTCTCTTCCGCTAACTCTAATTAAATAGAACATACGTGCATTGCATCATCGTAAAATTGTTTTTATTATTATTGTTTTTTTTTAATACATCACTCTGTAACATAAACCATTTAAATCCAAGTTTGAAATTGTGTGCAAAATTTAAAAATTTAACAAATTTTACACATATTAAAAAAAATTGTAAATAGAAAAAAAAACTTTTAAAAACACTTTTAAAATTTCTGTTCATCTGGTTAAAATTACTTAGAATATACGTATACTGCCCATCGCATAGTTATAATCCCATCATATATTGACAACTTTTGACCATTTCGTAATTTAATTTTTGCTTCTTTTTCAAATACGGGTTCGTTTATAACAAAATCCCATACAATATAAGTTCTAAATTTTGTGCGAAATTAAAAAAAAATCAATAAGTTTAGTGCAACAAAGTGTACATATAAATTGGCTACAAATTTGATTTTGAAAAATTTTTGTTGCCGCTTTCTCATTAATTCTTTCACAAAACGCATGCTTTACATTTTTTTAATTGGTTTTTCACTCAATGATTTTTTGAAAACCTTATCTTTTGTATTCAAATCCGAGGTCTACTTGAGTTCACTAAAATAAAAAAGCCAGAGAGTAGGGAATAAAAACTAAAATTGAGTCACAGAATTAGGCAGCTGAGTCCGCTGAAATGTTGAAATTAAGTAGAGGTCCCTGAGTAGAGTATATATTTGCATGCATGAGCTATAATATTTGAGTACCTGGAAGTACAAATATTCACAAGAATTCAAAAAAAAAAAACAAAATAAAATCAAAGCAAAACTCATTCGTTTGAATGAATTCATGCAGATTTCCAAAACATGTATAAGTTGATGCAAAAAAAAAAAAAATCATGGTAGATTATTGGCTTTGAAAATAAAATTTCATTTCCCTTCTACGATATTTAGTTACTAATACTTTTTTGAGCAATTCATGCAAATTAAGCTGTCATGCAAAACACTTTTATAAAAAAGCATTTCGTATTTGGTGCCTTCATAAAGTTTAATTGCCTTTCACTTGTGTTACTGGTAGATGAGACGCAATAATAATAACATTCAAATTTTATGTTAATATCTGTATTGCCTTTGCTCTGTACTGCTCTTTGTGGCAACTTACTTACACAACTATGTAAATATGCGGTAAATGCACATGACTTGTTGTCTGTAGTAGTTAGTGTGCGCTTTTATTTTCAAACCTTAACTGCGATGACGTATCTTGATGAATAAACCAAATGAATATTTGCAAAGCATGTGCACGTCAAGTGCACTTATCAACCCTTTAAAAAATGCAACAAAGCGCTTGTCGGTGTGGACATGGCGTATACGTAACATTTTGCTAAAGGTAAATTTTTAAATTCTTATCCCCGCCGTTGTGTTTATTACTGTTGCGCTGGCAAGCATTGACCTGTAAACAGCATACTTCAATGGTCATTCATGCAGTACGGTACTTTAAAATTTAGAATGGAAATGAATTGAACAAATATGTTGCAAAAACTAGCTCAGGGTTGGGCGAGCGTCATGAGTGTGCTTACTTATTGCAAAGGATCATCTTGGAGTGGCATTAAAAATTTCTTATAACTTATCATGGTTATTGCGCTCTTGCTGGTAGTTTACTTATATCTTCCTTTCCGCAAATAAACCATTTTCCGCCACTTCACCGATAGTGTGCCACTTTGACATCCATCCATTACAACAACTCACTGCCATTTGTCTTGCCAGCTTTACTCGGGACAGCACGAATGAATTTGTATTGGTTTAATATTTTCTTATCTTGATATTTACTGCCCTGCCATGAATTGTGGCAACCAACAGGTGGTGTTTACTTTGATGGCAGATAAATCGCCAGTTACACAAACAAAGTAGAATGCCTACAAAGTGCAAATCCATTTAAAATTCTTGAAAATAAATTGCTCGTTACTGAAAGCAGCAAATCAACTTGACAGAGGTTGTCATCAATTAGTGCATTTCGCATTGAGCAATACTTTAAAGAATTTGCTTACAAATAAATGAAATATCTAAATAAGTCAATAAAACTAGATGTTTTCAAAGTTACAACAAAAAGTTCCAGTAAGAAGGCGTAATTAAAAAGAAATGAAATAAAATAAAATTTTTTGGAATAAATTACACTGTGTTACAGTTTTAAGACAACTCAAACTGGTCTGCCCTTTTTTAATATTTTAATGAAACATTCGATGGGTTTGCAAAGTTAGTTAGCATTTTTTTTTTTGTATGTCCTACTAAAGTTTTCATGCTCCGTCCTAAGTTGTTTTTAAAAAAGTCGAAAGAAGGTTAAAACATGCGCCGAAGAGAAATAATAGGTTAAGATATGTGCAGTCAAATTTCGCGGGAAATATTTTCGTAGAACGTCTTAGCTCCCACTTAAAAGTATCTTTTTGACCCTAACTTTAAGAAACCTCTCTAAAAATAAATATGGAAAGCCACTAGAGGCTTAAAATGTTCCTTACTAAAACTTTTTAGTCATTGACAAGTGGTTATACTTATATATAAAGCAATGTTAAAAAAGTCTCAAAAATTTTACCCCAGAATGTGGAAAATGTTTATAGGCAACTCTGCCCAAAAGTTTCCCGCGATAACGAACACTGGTATTTGCATCAATTTAATACTATGATACTAACTTAAACCGGAAGAATTTGTTTAATTTTAGAAATTTTCATTTCACGTCCTTTATATCTATTGCGCGCTTTATCTAAAATTAACTCAATTTGCGTGTTCCGAAAATGCAAAAATGTTTGAAGATGATATGGTTCCCATTGAATATACAAACTACATAAATTAATTTTTTTTTTCAAAAACTTAAATTCCAATCGTAATGACGACTTTGTGTCTCTATCGAAGGAGTATGCATAAAACTGACAGATGTGTTGATTGCGTGATTTGGATGGAAAACGGCAGATAAGCAACGCATATTTAATTTCAAAGAATACACTTCAGTTTTTCGAACTTTAATAATTAAAAAAAAAAGGCATTTAATAGTAAATACATTCCGTGAAGAATATGTTGCACGTCTTTTAAGAGCAATACATTTAAATGTTCCAATTCATTTTAAGTTAACCAATTCGTACAAAACTTGACAATGAAAAATAAAAATATTTGTATAAATTCAACGATTTTACTGTTGAAAGGAGTTGGGAATCAAATCAAAATCCAGAGTTATTATGTTGGAGGTTATTATGTTGGAGATCTGGATTCAGATACCTGACCTAGATTATCGCGAAAAGGACTTCCTTAAGATGTTAGATGGATCCGGACTAGAGCCAGAAATTTCCACGGAAAATGCTTGATCGTTTCATTTGCGGCTACGTCTTTGCAGCTTCTGCGGCGTGCATTATGCGCAATACCCATTTTTGTTGGGGTGCATTCCCAAAGTCCAGTGTACACTGTAATTAGTTTATGGGTAATGGCCCTAGACCTACAAAGAAGACCTATGGTACTATTTTCATTGTAGTCCGGCTAAGTAGTTTTTGATATCCTGCAAGTAGCAGCTGCTTTCCACTTTCGTTGCGCCGTGTTGCGATAGAAGCTACTTATATTTTTCTTCACTACCACTAGGGGTATACCCACTTCGGTACTGGTTGTTACTTCATCCTCTGCCGCACCGTACCTCGTTATCTTCAATTCCTTTATGCCCGGGAACCCAGATGACAGAGATTTCCAGAGATTACGTTCCTGTCATCAAGTGATTTACAGCCGGAAAATCTCCGCCTGGAACACACTTCGGTATAAGAGGAGTCTGATAATTCCAAGGATTCATCTCCAGAGTATATCGTGGAACCATCGGTGAATATTTTTATTTCCGTGGGACAGGTGCGAAAGCTGCCATGACAGCAACACACGCAATGTGTTGATCATTCTGTAGACTAGTTTGGTTGTAGATCTTCCGAAGAGTTTCCCACCAGACTATGGAGCCTTAGATCAGCATAGGTCAAACCACCGCTTGGTACATCCAAGCACAGACCTTTCGAACTCGCTTCTCAATGCACATTTTCCAATTTAATTTACAGTCGGTAGTTGAAAATATTTTGCAATGGAAGATAAACCTAATTGCCAGCCGTTTAGACTTGAGGCTTGAAAGTAGGCGTGTTATATTTCCCCGTGAAGTGCAGTAGCGCCAACCTATTTGGCCACATCCTTACGCCCATCTACCCAATTTTGCCAACGTTCTTTCCATGATTTCGCTCATCACGGATTCGTAATAAGGATCGCCACATCGACGGTATACGCCACAATCTTAATCCACCCTGTGTTAAGTTCGACCAGTACCACAAAAGAGATGAAAGCACTTCTACTTCTGGTGTATCCCTACATACTTGTTTGTTCAGTTGCGCAGAGGCGAGATCCAATTCCTAATTGGTTCTTTCCCCCTTGCCCTAGCGAGGTCAGATTCTCCCACATGAGCCCTAACATTCTTGAAAACGCTCTCGACATCAACAAGCGAAGTCAGAATGCCCCCGTAGATCTTCCTTTGAATACGTATGCTGCGCCGCTGTATAAGACAAAAATTCCCTCAAGAACTACCCCAGACTTTGTAGAAAATATTTAAAGCTATTGGAAATCAAAGAAAGCTTTTATTTACAACAAGATAAAAAATATTTTTAGTAAATTAAATAATTAAACAAACCAATAATATCAAAAATGGAGTAATCATTTTCATAAAAAACTGAATTATGTACTGCTGCACTAAGTAAATATATTTTGCTGAAATATATTATGATCACAATAAAAAAACTTTCAAATACATAGTTGAAAAGATATTTGAATATCTGGGATTGAAGGAAGATAGTAGAAATGTTAAGCTGTTTTTAGACTTTTGGTTTTTTGATCATAAATATCTTAATTTTTCGTGTAAATTGTATACATTTTTTCTTAAATTTTATTGAAAAATTTGTAAAAGAAAGACCACAATTTGGCATACTGATAGGTTCACTATGTAATCTAAAAATTGGTACGCAACTAAATTGTTTAATGTGAAGCTGTTTTTTAGACTTCTCGTTGCTTTTTACATTACACTCAATTCATCTCTCAAGCTTCCGACTATAAGAGTGTTGTTGCATACAATTTTTTTTAATTTTTTCTTTTACTGACTTGATGAAAAATTTTTAAAACTCAAAAACAACAAAAAATACCACAACTTGGCATACTGAGAGGTTCACTATGTAATTTAAAAATTGAGAATCAACTAAATTGTTTTTACCCAACGGATTTGCGTAATTTGCAATTCTTTTTGTACACTGAATTTATAGTATTTACAAGTGCTTCCAGTATTTTGCTTTGCTAAAGTTTTTAAGCAACTCAAAACTTGCTGCCATTTCGAAATTAGATGATGTTATCTGGTAAGTAAATAATATGTTTTTTTTTTTGTTTTGATCAATGTAATTAAAACTTTAATCATTGCTTAACTTATTCAACTAAGCAACTTAAAACTGCTATTGGATTAATTTCACTCACTCTTACATATTTAGATACACACATACATATGTGGGTACAATATATGTATATGTACAAGTTATAAGTACATACTTACATGCAAACATATGCACATGTGTGAGTATGCAACGTAACTTTTTAGTTATGACCTTCACAAAACGCACTCGAGTGCAACCGAGTATCTAACATAGGAGGTCTATTGAATTTGAGGGGCGAAGTGGAAGGAGGTCGTTCAGGCACACGCAATTTTATTTGAACCGACCAGAAAAGCAATGGAAATAAATTTATATAAGCGTGAAGGCACGCTGCGAAATAACAGAAGTGGTAGTGAAAGGATTACCAACCGACAAGAAGAGAAGTTGGCAACACTGCTTATTGAGATGTTACGCATCAGCGCACAGATGTACATACATATATTGAAAAGTGGGGGGGAAACTGCAGTGGTGCCAAAACGAGTGGTTTTAAAGCGTAAAACTAAATTTCACTAAAGAACGAGGGATATACATAACTGTAAATGTTATATGTACAAAGCAAGTTGCACGCATAAATATTTCGATTATGAAAATTTGCATTGCCAAATGAAACCTTTTAAAATTTCAAACGCTTGGTTAGCTTTTGATGCAAAAAAAAAGCAAAACAAACTGGAAGTCCATATAAAGTTTTGCCCGCCCTGTTATTGTTTGCGTATGACCTCTTTTAAAAATTAATTCGTTTTTGTCTAAGTAGAGCTACATATAAGTATTTGAAAGACTTAAAGCAAGGTGAAATGAGTGTTTTTAATCCTACTTCACCTGGATGTACGCGCAAGCTGTTGCCTTTATAGACAGAGGCATTTGATCGACAGCTTAATTCCAAAAATATTTTTGAAGAGGGCTACCACCTGTTTAAAAAATTAATTAACATTTTAAGAAGCTAAATCAAATATTGAAAAATGGATCTCAAGCATAGGAGGTTTAAGAAAACTTTTTTTGAAAATACTTTTGAGTTGCCACCTGCTTAAAAAAGTAAATTAAATTAAACTATTAAGCTTAAGAAAATAGGTAAAATATTAGTAGACTTAAAAGAAAATGAAAGACTATGTTTGAAGTGTGTTTAAAATTTGAATTTAAAGTATTGCCAATATTGTAGATTGCAAAAAAAAATTATTTAATTAATATTAAGTGTAATAGAATTAAATTGTTATGAAAAACAACAATATTAATATTTCGAGTTCAAGGGCAATATAAGGAAAGCATTTTGGGAAAAAGACAACAACAGTCAGGAGTGGTAGAAATTATAGCTATTTCGGCGATTACCATATCTCCTTATCAGATTTCTTTCATGACTCCACCGGCATTTGAACCCACAACCTACAACTTGCTAGGCAAGTACGTAGCCTATGGACCACATTCGGGTTGTGAGCTGCTGATGCTTTTTACGACTTTCCTTATATCCTACCAACACAGTTCAAGTACGACAGTCTGTCGCTATTAAAGTGAATGTTTGGTTATTGTTGTTGGGTAACAGAAAATCTATTTATTTATTATTGTTAGAATTTGTTATGTTTGGTGTGCTCATCCATTACAAATATTCATATATTATTTTTTGGACTGCTTTTATTAAACGACAATATTGATTTTTGATCTCAAGGCCTGTATAAGGAAACTATTTTATTTGTCGTTAAAGTATTAATATTGTCGTTTAATAAAATCAGACCAAAAAATAATATACGGTTATGAAAAGCATCTGTACATTCGTATAAAAAACCAGGAATAAAGGCAAGTTTTGTCCTTGGTGGTAAATAGATTGTCAATATCCTGCAATATAATCTTTGCCATACAACTGATTTTCCAGATATGAGGTTTTGTGTCATAAATCTTAGATGAACGAGAAATTTGGCACTCCTGTAAGTTATTAAGAGGATGTTCTGCCCTTGTCAAAATAGCAGAGAGTTCCTGGAGTGAAGGGTTTTGAGAGGTCGGATAATCTCAAATAAAAACATAAGGTAAATCATTATTTTTACGCGTAATCCCTTTCTCTATGCCGTCACACAAGGTTTTTCAGAAATTAAAAAAAATTTTCGTAGTTGTAGGATTTCCGGTAATATTGTCAGTAAATATTGTTTCGGTAGAGATTTTTAAAGAAACTTGTGTGAAGTCTTAGAGACAAGTTTGCTGAAGAACAAAAACCATATTATGTGTCAAACAGTTTAATAGGTTTTTGAAAACTGTTCACCTGCCCTCTGAAAACATGATCTTTGAGGAGACGTATTTATAGATATAGAGTGTGATAAACAGACGCCGCGCGCAGCCGCATTTAAAGCTCTATAACCACTAAACGAAGACGGAAGTGACTATAGTCTATTAACAGCGTATTTTTAATATCGTTTTAATGAAAAATATGCAAAAAAAATTCGGCGTATTTTTATTATTATTATTATTTATTTATTAATTACAATTAAAATTATAGATTAATACATATTATAGCACTAGCTACCAAGGCTATCGGCTTAGTGCGTATTTTGAAGCCGCTATGCTAGGACATCCATGAATTGGGAAATTCGAAACCGGGGTTTTCCAAGCATTCAGTTGTAGTTGCCCATTTTAGTTAAGGTTTCGGAAGGATAGAGGGAAAATGATAAGAAAAAAAGGCGGTATGTGACTTTATTTCCTCTTCCCAAACCTTCCAAACTTTTTAATGAATCTTCGAAGCTTGTTGAGATATAGAGGATGATGGTTTTTCATTTCTAGTAATATCTAATACAAATATACCTCAACTTAGTCAGACAGAACAGATGCCGAATGTGCTTGCTGTGCTATTCCCAATTTCCAGACAAGATGTGCAAATCAGGTCATCAATAATATGTATGGTGACAATATGCTGCTCACTCACCAAAGCTCGCAACTCTTTCCTCGATTGGCAAAGAAGGAATTTCGCTACTACTCTGTCAGATATCTTCAGGAGTGCTTGGAAAGTTATTGTGTATTAAATTAATTTATTTATCTAAAAATTTTTTGCACCCGCATTATTTTAGTAAAATATACTAAATAGGTGTGATATCAAAAAAATATGCTGGCCCATTTAGATGAAAATATGCAATTTTTCTTTACTTGGCAACAGGTTACTCATACGCCCCGTCAAACGACTGTCTTATGGAACCAAAAGTTACACCCATGTGACTTAAGCGCAAAGCTAAGTTAAAATATTACGTTTGGCAAAAATTATGATACAGAAGTTCTCACTACACTCTCTAAATTTTGCTGTCAGGTCGTATGATTAACCTACTGATTGATTTCATATTCCCCATCAAATTGACTAGTATATTTGTTGATACATTGTAAAAAAAACTCGTAAATCTGAAATTAAAAAAGTCGTTTAAATCACATTGCCTCCGAAAATGATTAAAGCCTTTGAATTTAGCATGCTCGAATTGACCTTACCTGCTAATGCGCCGATGAGTCAGTAATAGCAGATTTTATTTTCTACCACTTTAATTATTCTCCTGCTTCCAATTTTCGCAAATAAAAGCAGGCTTAAAGCCTATACATACATATATACAGAAACAAAATAAAGCATGCTATTTTTTTTGTCGATTTTGGTTAAAATAAATTCTGTTTGTGACAATACTGTTTACCACCACTTGCTGAGCTCAGAGAAAATTTACCTTCACGTTTGAAAATAAAAAGAAACAATTTTTTGTACATATGCAAGTATGCGCTTGTTTGTAATTTTCGAATTCATTACCACTCGAGTTGTTAACATCCTACTCAAAAGTTTGGTAGGTGGCCTAGCAAAAGAAATGTATAATCCCACTTCAAAAGTTCTATTCTGTTTTTTTTTACTAAAGTTAATTTTATTTTGTGTTGTGAACAGATTCCAAGCCGAGGACACGGTGACATTATCCACAACGGATAAAGTGAGGAGCAGACTGTTTACCGTAATTTGTACACATATTTCTTGTGCAAAGACTTTCTCTGTTTTTTGTTTAATGATTACGATTTTTTTTTATCATCATCCTTTTTATACATCATACCAATCGTTTTTTAAAGCTGTCATATCATCGTCTTCGCAATTTGCAAAAAGTATACTCTGATTGATTCTATAAAAAGTTGGCATAAATGCAAGTTGAGAGGCATCGTTAAGCAACAACTTGGCCAAAATTTGTATACCCGAGTGCAATTGTGCACAAAATGTTCAGAATGACACAGAACGACAAAAAATTTAGATATCTCCACAGAACTTTATATATAAGTATGTTGCTCTCGATGCGAGGTGAGTAGTGGGGAAAATCACCATTTCCACAAAGCCACCTTTTTACGTACAAAAATTGTTGAATCCATTGCACAGAATAAAACATGGTGAACTCCAAATTTTTGAAAATGGGCGTAGTAGCCCCACCTTAGAGCAAATACGTAGTATAAATCCCTTAAGCTATTGAATAGAATCTGTCGAATTTGGTGCGACGTAGCACAAGCTAAAGTTTATAAACCTTTTCAAAATTTTAAAACCAAATCAATATTGTAGAATCGAATTTTACTAAAACTTAATGTAAGAGATTGCATTAGAACGAATAGGTCATCTCTGAAACTGTCTTGAAATTTAGATAACGTGATATTTCAGTGACTAATGAAGCAAATCTCTAAAATGTTAGTCTTACAAACTCTATCAAACTCGGTACACACGTTCCATAATACTCTCAGATAAAAATCAGTGAGCTCGGCCGGCATGAAACTTTAAAATAAAATTTTCTTTTGTAGTTTTGATATAGGGTGTTTTATTTTTGACTTGTGAGCAAGCGGCTCGCTATATATGCTAAAATTGCTCCAGTATCTGCTTGGGCGCTGGGCTTTGGACCTTCAATAATTGGATTATTTGACGGGCCGTACGACATGTGGACACAATATAAACGGAAATTTAAGCTTTCTCCGAAATTTGAAATTTCGCAAGCATAGTTCTTATTTTTTGTTTATTTATATCTAATTAATATACACAGATACTTAAAACTTATGTACTAAAAAATATTAAATTAATTATATTAAGTTGACTTTTGAAAATATGAAAATTATGAAGCTAATAAGAAGCTAATTTTGTGCAAACTGTTGATTAACTTTTTCATATACTCTAAATTATTGTAAACTGTTTTAATATTTGCGAAATTCAATAAAAACTTCATTTCCATTCTGAACCAATATGATTTGACAGATATATTTGAAACTTGGCATTTATATTTATGAAATTCTTTTCCTATCTAAATGTCATTGAGAAAAAAAAAATATGACCCAGCATACGGAATACACACGCAAGTACAAGAGGTTATATTTTCGATAATCAGTAAACCAAAATTTATCGATAGTTTTCATTACACAGTGTGTACTATAATATTATATAAGTACATACAAAATTGTGTATTGATTTAAAAAAAAACGAGGAGGGATAAACTAAGTAATACACCTCTGTGAACATAGAACATCAAGCGTGTGCAACTTTCCACCGAAATTATTTCACCCAAATGTATTGAATTTGGTACACTTAATGAAATGGCTCCAAGGCTGACAATATTTCATGTACTATCAAAGTGTATACCCATATACATATTTATACTTATATGTGGTACGCTTTTTGCGCCTACAGGCTGTCGTTTCATGCTTATCAGCTATTACTTGTTTCGGTTGATGAATTCTTTTTTCATTAAATTTGATCAGTTTCCATTTCATTTGGCCCTTGCAATATTGAACGCCTCAGTTCATATAATATCTGCAGGGCCGGATTTACCATGTCGCGGCACATAAGCACCTTTAACCTTTTCCAACATCCAGAAATACATTTTTTCTATCACAATTCAGTTACTCATATACCTAACTAGACCATTTATTCACTATATCATTAATCTATTGAAGACATATGTAGCCTCTTAATGTACAATAAAATAAATGAAAGGAAAGTTTTGCGTATTTTTTATTGAACGCAATAACATAAAATAAATGTATGGGTTCGGATCGTTGGTGTTTTAAAATGAAAACTATTTTATAAAATAAATGTAGATATTAACTTTTTTTAGATACAAAGTCGCTTAAAACTTCTTGAAAGTTGACCTTCCCCAATATACCATCCTCAATACTTATTATCGCCAATGAATTTAAACGGTTCTGAGTCTTTCATGAACGAAGACAGTTATTTATTAGTTTTAATTTCAAAAAGTTGTGTTCAGCCATGGTGTTTGATATTATCAACCTTCTATTTATTTGCAATAATATCATTATATTCATGAAAGTTGATTGTGTCCTATTTTCAAAAATCAATTTATACTATTTTCCCGTATTCACTTAGTGTAAGATGAAGTATTTGAACTTTATCTTCCGTCCACGAACTCGTTCTCAATGTCCTCTGAATAATATTCACTAAACTTTCTACAAGCGTCTTTAATATCATCTTCGGACTTCGCCAAGAAATCGGCTAGATAGCCAAAATACGCGAAAATTCTATACACTGCGTGTCCATACAAGAATGATAGAAAACCAAACAAGATAACGCCTTCCACACTGAGAGCAATTGATAACAATATAATAATATCTAGAGAATGAGAAATCAAGGAACCAATTCTAAAAAGGAAGAGGAAGAAGCGGGCAAACGACAGAGTATTCGAAAGTTTTGTTGGCAATGTTTGCTTTTATATAAAAATCAAGTTGCTTTTAATTCGTCAGCGAATTGGTGGATGTCGTCTAATCGACAAAGGGAAGACTAGTGGTCCGCGGAAGGCAAAATCTTGTATTCCATCATCCTTGATGTCTATATAGCTGAATAAATATTAATTTAAAATTTACTTTTTCCGCGTTAACATCAGTTGTGTCATTTATCTTCTTATCGTATTCGTCAAATAATCTCTTTTAGAAAGCAACAATTGCCATTCGAAGTACAATAGTTGCTTTTTTCAAAGACTTACTGACACCATTGATTAATAAATCTAATACGACAGCCTAGAGAATTGCCATCGAGGAATGCTATATTTTTTCAAGTTATTTCATCTGGCTTAGCTAATCGGTGCGACGCCGGATTCTCTTCGTCAGCAATAGATTGCAAAAGTTTTTAGAAACTCTCGTAAACTTTTGATAAAGCCTTAGTCGTATCGGCTCTTGAATATCGCTTTGTATCAGACACTTTTTTCAGAATTTATGACGGGGATGGATTAGATTCGGGACTTCGGGGATTCTTTTGTGTTTGTGTCTTTTGTGTTTCAGTGCAATTGCCCAGTGATGAGGGGACGTCGAAAAAAGTTGTATAGTGTCTGTACAAATCCGATTGTTCCAGAGAAGCACATACTCCAACTAACTTCAGGTGGATTTATTTTCTTTATGTGCTCTTGTAACAACCAGGTATATTTGATCTGTTATCGAAAGAATGCTCTCTCGCATGTTTCCTCCCTTTTTGACTTGCGAAAGGAATAATTGTAGGAAAACGATTTGCTATTTTTCCATTAGACGTAACGTATCTCAACACTACAGTCAACTGGCCAGTATAAGCTATGTCTGGTGTTGAATCAACACATATTGAGAATTATTGGCTTCGACAATTTCATCAGCAATTAATTTTAAAACCTTACTTCCCAATATTTTAGTAAATTTCTCGCAGACTGCTTTCGTTTGTCTTTATTACTATATTTGGCTAAATGCCATCTAGTACCAATGAGTACCAAACATTTCATTATCAATAAGAAATGCTAATCTGCGGAATGATACAAATTTAATTACTGAAACCACTCTTTATACAATTTTTACCACCACTTAAATGTTTGTGAAAACAGCTAGATTTGACAAAAACTTTTGCTATCGTTTTATTGTCGGCTTGAAGCAAAACAATTGCTTTCCAAGTGTTGACATTCATTAAAAGATCTGGTACATGAAACATCTTCTGTTTTGTTGGAAATATTTTGCCATAAGTCAATGCCCTTCAGGTATTCTACAGCTAGTAATCTTACATTGGTTTTGTTGCTCTTATTGCTTTTTACGTTTTTTCGAACTACTTAGGGTTTTTTTTCTTCAAGTCTTTCCCCGACTGTTTGTTTCTGAAAGAAAAGTTAAATAACGTCAAAGAAATACTACCAATGGCTTCTAATATATTAACACAAAACAAACTTCGGCATTTCACACTCGTTGAAATTTATAGTTGCCATGCAGCTTTAGTATTACATTTGTTCGTTGTCTTGCAAATTTTCTCAAAGCATTGACACTCTTTATAAAAAACATACTAGTACTAATATCCAAAATCGAAAAAATAGAAACACAGCGCACAGTAAAACTTTTAAAATTAAATCACGACCCCAAACTCACAAATCGCAATTATTTAACGAGTGTTGCAAAAGTTTTGTTTATAATACAACTAAGCTAAGCAGCGTATCCAATAAGTCGAGGACTCCCCGAATGCTCTTTGCTCTTTACTGTCAGTACTGATACCTTTATGAACGTAGCATGGCCATAGAGCAGATAAAGACTTAATATAGTAGCAGCTCTTCAGCATTCATAGTATAGAATTTTTGGGAGCGCTTTGCGTTAAAAAGCGCTTTTGCAGTGGTCTGATTAGTCGGCGTTAAACTCGCCGTGAAAATATCGAATACCTAATGTATAAGTATTTCATTAATGAGTGGTACCTCGTTAAAAACGCATTTTAGATTATTTGTGGGTCACAGAACATGAAATTAAGTTTAATTTATTTTTCCAGAATAGTGTTTGCGAGATAACCAAAGCCCTATTTTCGAGGTCCTTTAGCAAAAAAACTAACCTTCTGATTTATAAGTACATTTAGCTTTACGTTAAAAAAATTTTTGTGTAAATTGGAATAGCAGGCTTTGAGCTATAAACGTCTAAGTGGAAAAAGTAAGGATATTTTCCAAAATCGTTCATTTTTTATTCAACCTTTAATGATAAACTTTGCAAAAAAATAATGAGAATATTCAATTGACTACATCCTTAATGTACATTTTATGGATTTGGGCCCGCGGAGTCCGAACATGGTTCCCAAATTTTTCTATTACATCTAGATTTCGAGATACAGGGTGCTGGATACATTTCATGAGTTTGCCTTTTTTTCAATTTTTCCCAACACTGTTTTACAAATCGCAATTCTAAAAACTGCTCTATTAGCTATTTCAGAGGAAAAAGTTAAATGGCACTAAAGTTTAAAATTACACAATTATTTAAATAACATTTAACTTGCATTCGCTTCAGGAACACCTCTTCTTAAATATTCCAAAAAGTGGCATCATTGTTGTTGCATTTGTTTGTCTGCTTACATTTTGTGCTGATTATTCAACGGGTTCCATATCTCATATTTAAATAGCCAATATCGATCACTTAAGTGCGTTTTGAATACAATTTAAAAATGTAATCAATCTCTACTTACGTAAATATCTCATCTGAAATTTGGGCATGAGGATGCAAATCTTCACATTAAATTTTCACTCGTTGAAACATTTTGTAATCTTTTTCTGACTGTGCGGGCCCCTACTAAGTTTCCTACACTTATTAGAATTGAGATAATCCGGCTCTGAGTGTATGTATGTATGCGTGCGCACTTTGTATTGATATACAAACACAAATGTTTATCAGCCTTATTCTCATATTGCAACTCTACTACTCGAATATTGTACATACTTGTTCAGCTTTCCTTCATCTACAGTAAAATTCGTATATAATATGCACATCTATACAGCTACAACAATAGGGCTAGTCAATTCGTTAAAAAAATTTATTTGTGTCGACATCTAAAGTATTATTATTATTATTGAGGAGCGTATTTTAAAGGGGACAAAAATGTTAGCAGAGATTCAAACTACTTTGTGTTCGTTTTTTTTTTTAAATTTATGATGTCTTCAAGGGGCTATTTGAGAAAATCCAAATATTGAATATTTGTTATAATATGTTTTGGCTTCCACCCTAATGTACATCTACATATACTGTAGTACAAATGTATGTATTATATCTTCTTGCCGGCCATTCGAATGCGTCAGACGTCAGCAGTTATTATTGGCTTTGGTGATATTCAAAACAATATAGTTTGCTAAGTTAATATTGATAGAGCAATTCAAGCAGTAAACAACCTTTGACGAACAAATGGCAGGACGGTAATTTGTGATAATTGCAAACACAAACGTAACGGAGTGAAGGTAGGCGATGTATGTACAAATGTAGTACGATTGGTGTAAATAACAGCTTCCAATGGGACTATAGAATTGACGATATTTGAATTATTAGCTGGCATTTGAAGCACTCTGTTTTCTATTGACTTAGCTTTAGGTGAAGTTTTAACAAATTTTCGAAATGGAAATTACAACAAAAACACGAGGAATTTTTATGAAAACACGACATGCTCAGATTTTGTAGCTTAATGGTCTGATTGATTTTATCATTATATTGTACATAAAATAATTTTTACATATTCTGTGACCAGCTTCAAACAAATATAGCTACAAGAGTGCCGTAAACTTGAAGATTCAAACTTGATATTGCTCTTTAGATTAGCTAACTGACCGTCGATAAATGTCAAAATAGTTACTTTAGTTTTCTTAATAAAGCAGCTTAACAAAAGAAACCATGATACAAGCATTGTAAGGTAAACTCGTTCGCTCAATTCGTCGGCCATACTTTTTTTTTGAAGTATCCCAACATTTCTATTGAGAGCGAAGCAAACGACAAACAAAAGTAAAATAAAAAATAAATAATTACAAATATTGGAGTTTGTTTTTGTTTCAGAATGTGTTGCGTGAGAATGTGAGTTGGGGAATTTTTTATATTCGTAATAAACTCAAAAATATTCAGACTGGTTCTGAGCGGTTTTACCTTATAAATACTTGTATCATAGAATAAACTAAGTTTTTTCGCTTTTTTAAGTGTTTTATAATAATAAAAAATTTTAATTTTATTTGTGTAAAAAATTAATGAAATAGGCCAAGGTTTTTTTCGAAGTTAATAATAAATAAAATGATTGTTTGCATTGATCAAAACATAGTAATGTAGAAATAAATTACTTAATTTAAAACTGAAAACGCTCTCCAATAAAATAATTATAATTGCGTTTTTGTTCTTTTTTTTAACAAAGCAAGTATACCCTTGCATAAAAGAAACAAGAGCTTTCGATGACTACTCAGACTTCTTATAACTTTTACATCAAAGTATAAAATTTCTTGTTTGATGGAAAATTTTAACTCTTTGTGCTTTCTCCTTTTGAAAATTCTTTTATGTTGCAAATAATTAACTTTGATTAGCTAGAAGGTTATTTGTTTTTGTTTTTTTTTGCAACAGTATTATATAACAAGGAGTATCAATAAAACGTAAGTGCGTTGCGTTTTTCTCTGTAAAAGCTATCCTGCTTTGAGCTGCGCAAAAAATGCAGAAATTTAAAGAATTTTATCACGATAGGAAATAAGATGAAGGGATATGGGAAACTGTAGTACGAAGATTTTGATGAATTTGCGGTTTTCGATGCACGCTTTGAGCAATGGGTAATCAAATAATGGATACCTCTGTTTTTGGTAGCGATATATAAAATAATAGAAGTTGGATGCAAGTTTTTTTCATTTTCTCTCTTTGACAGTTTGCCATTTTTTAAGCAGATGTGTAAATGTTTATGCTTTTATGTCAAAGGAGAAAATATGTATGGCAACAATCAGCATTTCGTTATTTAAAAATACACCTGAATATAATTCCAAAATCCTGTAATTCAAGTTGCCAACATGAAGCGGTACGTATAATAGTAAAAAAAAAAACAAAATAATTTCGTTGTTGGTCAATGCTTGTTTTACGTTGAATTCATATCAACTTAAAATAATTTTAGCAATTCAAACAATGAAGCGTACTGTGCGAAATTTTTAAGAGCTATTGTTTGAAAATGCTCGAGATGTAAATTTTTGACCAATTCGTATGTTTGTAATTTTTTTAATATTTTGAACGGATTTTCGAAAAGATTTCCTAAGCCCGAATTTAGAAAAAATGTTTTTTTAATCGACATTTCATTCAATCGCCATATTGAATCGGCTATTTTGATTGTCGCAATTATACCATTATAATATTCTTCACGACCACAAAAACGTTCTTTAAAATCTGATATTTATTTCCAAGCAAAATGTCTGACTTTGTACCATATAAATTTATTTTTAAAACATAGTATTATTATTATATTTTGTTTTTGTTTATTAGAACACTTACGCCGAAAAATAAATTTTGGTGTAAAAATTTAGTAAAAACATCAAAGGTGATTTTCTATAATTTCTCTATCTTCGGTGATATGATACGTTAATGGTTTATATAGCTGAAATGTAACTTTGATTTATAGAATTTATCGGGGAAAAGCCAATTTAGCTGTTTTTATTGAGTACATAAAAAAAGATGTTTACACCCAAAGTTTTGTAAATAAAACTGATTATGCTGTAAAAGTTGCGTTAGCTTGAAGGAAGTCAGAAATCTATGCCATCTATTTTCGAGGAAAAATAGGCAAAGAATTATATATCACATATGCAAAATACCCGCTCCTCGTGAATAAGACACTTTACCCCCAAAATATAAGAAGCAGATGAGTAATGAATTCTGGCTACAGACTCCATGGAGTTTCCTTTCTGAACTTTTGCTTCGCATTATGAGACTCAAGGATTTTCGTGTAGAAATTTGACATTTAGATTTCTCAATTTCTTGAAGTGCTTTCCTTCTCAAACAAATTTTTATAGATGAGGATAATGTCAAATAGAGAGGGAATTTTATTTAAGCTGCAAGCGAATGACCAACTGTTTATCGTGGAAGTGTTTTTTTTTTATAATTAGCAGGGCTATGGTCCCTGCTGTAGATCGCCGAGTTTTATGTTATTTGTTCAATATCTTTGAATATAATTTTGTAATGTTTAGAGTGTACAAAATAAATATAAAGTTTGTACACTACATCTTAAAAATACATAACATTGTAAATATTCAATCGCACTTCTACAAACATAATTAGTTAAGGAACATAACTTGATTATGCTGTACAAGTTGCGTTAACTTGAAGGAAGTCAGAAATCTATGCCATCTACTATTTTCGACGAAAAATAGGCAAAAAATTATATATCACATCTGCAAAATACCCGCTTCTCGTGAATAAGACACTTTACCTCCAAAATATAAGAAGCAGACACGACCATTCCGCTCTCTATATCTTTATAGAATTTCATTTCATTTCATTTTTTTATAAAATCGACAAAGAAGTTTCACTTCTTGCTCGCGCGCTTAGCTACACGCGTGGTTTCTTGTACTTTCATAACTTTTGAACTTTCGACTTTCTTTGTCTTTGCATTCCCACCTCAACACATCCCTTCCCTGTATCTCTGTGCACCCATTCGCCATATTTCACCTTCAACATCAAATACAATAAAAACAATAGAATGCAAAGGGGTTACTGTTTGTATTGTATTTGCACCCTGCGTCTCTAATTTGTTTCATAGCATGCGCACAATTTTTGGCTTTTGTATTAGTGTAACTTTAGAATTAATTTTTTCGCTTTACACAACAGCAGTTTCGTTCTATGTACGATAGCAGCTAATTTCAGTTTGGTGACATTTTACCAACAGTCTTTCTTTCCTAAGCTTTTCATTTTGCACTCTCCTCCTATTTAGCCATAGAGGCATTGACCAACTTTCAGCAATTATAGATGATATCAGCTATTAATTTCCCCGTACCCAGTGTTTGCCATTAGTTGATATTTGTTGTTCAATAGTCGAAATAAAATAATATAATTATTTACCAACATACGGCATATGATCGGTGAAATTAATATCTGAATTTGTATAACTTTTTTTAATTCTTAACTTTTCTATGCGGTTTTCAAATTTGAAAAAAAATTACAATAAAAACATAGATTTTTCGGAAATAACACACTACATTTATTTCAATTGGGCAATTCCCAAAGACTCTTATTTGATGCTATATTAAAACAGTTTTATTAGCATTATTGTTCCTTCCTAAGCAAAATACCATACTCTATAAATATGAGTTGCATAGTTGGAATGTTAGTAATAAATCTTTTTCATGTGAACCAACAATGGCGCTGATAAAACAGCTGTAAAGACTTAATAAATACAACGACAACATCAAATAAGAAACCTTGTGAAGTACCCAAATGAATTACTTTTTGTCATCATTTATTTATTAACATTATTTTCGTCACTCACATTATTTTCGTCACTCCGGCGGTTCGTTAGTTGACAGTCCGGCAAAAGCGGTTTGCTGTAAACGACCCTGCTTCATTTATTTACTTTATTTAGTCTGTAAAACGAGGTTTTTACCAACAAAAGGACCTTTGTTTGAAGACCCTTATGGACTTAGATTAATTGTACCGAATTGTAGACCAATAAACAAAATTGAGATCGCCCTTGTGTTTGCTACCAAAAAAACGGTAAATTTGAAAAATTCATAAGCTCAGGAAATTTAACTTTTTAACTCAAAAGTTAAAAGCGGTACGTGGACGCTAAAGTTCGGTTAACTTAACCTTGTGTGTGAGGTAACTTTTTCGGGATTTTACTGTAGTTTGCAGAATGATGACTGAAAATTGTTTTGTATAAAAAATCAAGTATTCTCATAATTTTCAATCAAATAAATATACTTAGAAGATATAACTTTTCATATACCAAACAAATGGAAGCAACTTTAGGTTTTAATTACAATAAACAAAAATCGAATCAAATCAAATCAAATCATTAAGCGGGTTCTTAGCAGCTTAACAAGACCTTTTAGTATTCTTTTAACAGCATTCTATTTTTTTGCGTATGTGCTTTGATCTAAATCAATTAATTGAAAAAATGTCAGCTATACATTTTCGCTACGTAACCAAGTGCTACTTTAATCAACAAAGCTTTGATTTCAACTCTACTAACAAGTGAACTCATTTACTCATTCCAACAATATTATGTTTAGCTAAATAGAGCTTACCAAGCAGTGGTACTTTAAGCAAGGGCTTACTGATTCACAAATTCACAAATATATAAAAAGCAAGGAAACTTCTCTATCCGAGCAAACACTAATATGCCAAAGAAAATTCCAAGTATTTTTGGTCCCATGTGGTGTCAAGTCGAGGAATTTCCATTGGTGTACACAAAAACAAAAAAGTAGGTTAATTAGCGGGTCTTCTGTCTTGAAAAGGCAGGATGGTGTGCATTCCTGTAGTTTTATCAACATACACATATATATGTCTATATATATTAGTATTTGCACGTATCTATTAATGTACATATGTGCACCCGTTTGTATATGCATTTATACAACTCCATTTTAATCGCATTCGTAGTTGCGTTTACTTCACCGCGATTGTATCTCTACAAAAAATACGCCTTGTCCGGGTTGTATACGGGATTAGTCGCAAAGAAGCATACGACTAATCCAATTTTATCGCTTTATACGTATTATATGAACTTCCTTTTGTTCGAGCGTGCCTTAGACTAATTGGCGCCTTTTATATCCGAGCGGTAGTGGAAACCGACTACTCGGTTTTATATTTTCTAAAAGCCCTTTAATAGTTTAAATTAACAACACATTTATTTTAATTGTTATATATTATATTTTAATATTTAATTGAAGTAACAAACTTAAAAGTATTGGAATGTAATTAAATTGATTACTCAAAATAGTAACCAGAACATTGAATTTTTATATACATAAGTAGGTATGTGCATTAGGGAGGTTCAAAAATGCAGGAGGGAAAAAGTGAATCTCGAATTATCTTTTCTAATCTAAAATTTAAGAAGAAGCACGAAAGAGAGTCTGAAACCTCGTTTGGTTTCAAACGGTTCGGAGAGGTCCTTTCCGATTCTGACGGAGCTGGCGAATATTGCAGGGTTGCTCTTTTTGAGGATTTGGCAGACTACACTTAAATTCAAATTGGCGGGCATTTTGCAAATGAGCTGGTCACCGCACTTAAATATCTCTGCTGGCAGTCCGTCAGCACCAATTGCCTTATTGTTGTTTAGCCGCGCTATTGTCGTCCAAGTCGCATAACGGTACTTCCTCTTCGTCTTCATTGATTGGTGGTTCGGATTCCTCATCTCCGATGTTTTCTGCGCCACTGCCATTAAGCAGCGAGAAGAAATGAACCCTCCACAGTTTGAGTGTACTATGGACGTCGGTCGTCAGGTCGCCATTTTCATTCATACAGGAATGAACCTTCTGTAAACCGCCGTACCTTCTGATGGAATTTATGAGTCTCTCTCTTCTTTTCTCGGAAGACACACCTCGCTTCCTTCTCTCCCTCACAGTTCGCGTTGCGCCCGATCGCAGCGGGGCCCTATAGGCAGCCTCTTTCTTTTCTATGGCGGCGCGGCATTTCTCATCGAACCGATCGTTTTTTCGGACTCGCTGAAGACCAATGACCTCTTCAGTGGCGGTACGTAATGAGCGAGAATTGGCAAAACGGTCGGCTATCTATTGCAGCTTTTGCACGTCGAGCACGTCTAAGACACTGGAATCATGCCTTCCGTCTACCATAACATGTTCACTTTGATTTCGTGATTGCAATATCCTCATTCTTGGACGAGGCAGACTTCTGCTCTGTTTCAAAGTAGTTGTGAGATTAATCCCGCCTGGTGCGTACCTCTTATCTAAAATTCGCCAAATCCTTTGCGGATTTTCCTGCGGGTTAGCAGTCGTTTGATACACGAGTATAGTGAGTAGCTTAGCACAATTCCACCACCCATCGCATCACTTAAGTAGTAACCCTCGTATTAGTGCATGTGAGAGCATTACTATACTTGGAAGTTTAATTTCATACACATATGTACATATTTACTTATGCAAAACGCTTTTTGCCTTGTTAGCTCTGCCCCTTTGTAGATACTTCGTAAGCCACAAGAAGTGAAGCGGCAAAATGACTACTTAAATTTCGCAACAATGTTTTCAACTATTTGATGGTTTATGAGTTAGATGCCTTGTTAAGTGTGGCTTGTTGAGTTTGTAACATGCCGGTGACAGTTGACACATGTAAAGATGTATATTTACATATCTACACACATTAGGGTGCATCATTCCTCATATACAAAATATCGGTATTGGTTTTTGATCGGAAATATATTGTATGTCAAATTAATTATATTTTAAGCAGGGACCGCAACAGTTACAACTTCTATTGCAAAAATCGGGCTTTAATTGTTATTTGGTAATTGTAATTTAATAAATCCCTTAAGAGCAGTTGTTTAAGATTTTTATTTTTAATTTTACAAATAGGAGTATTTTTTATTTTTATTGATCGTTTATTTTTAATAAAAATCTTCAATAGCTGTTATCATGCGAAGAATAAAAGAAAAACCGGAAATAGCTATTTTTTCAAATGTATAAAAAATAATCAGAAATAACTGTTATTTTATGTTTTAAAAAGGGAAAATCAGAAACAACAGTTTTTTTTTAAATATAAATACAAATCAGATAAAACTACTATTTTGAGATCTATTGTATAAAAAAAAAATTAAAAATACGAGTCATTTTTTTAATGTCGGGTAAAAATTACGAAAAAAAAGGTTTTTTAAATTTTATTCTCGGTGTAAAAGTAAAAATGGTTGTAGAATATATTCTTCTTTTGAATTTTTCTATGACTGTTATTTTCGGTCGCTGATTTTAATACATCAAACACAATCTTTCTGAAATATATTAAGATTTAAGTGAGCTGTAATAATTTGAAATTTTTATAAATAAAAATAATTTAAAGACGTATTTTATTAAAATAAATCCCCTACTACCATAACACAGTTTAAGTTTAAAGTGTCTTCATACAAATATTAGAAAACAATGCTCAACGGAATCATAATAATGAGATTTGGATACTGTTTTGACTTTTTTTTGAAAGATTGTTTGAATAACTCAATCAAGGCTTGACCGATTTAAAAAAAAAAATATTTCCACATCCTCTTTATTTCTTCAAATAAAACAGTTCAACCCCGAATTGTGTTTTTTTAATTTTATTTTTATGACTCCGTTGAACAAATTTTTTAATATTTTGAAGCAGCCTTTTCAAGCTAAAACTATCCTATCAACTCAGATTTCTTTGTAAATATTTTACAAAGAATTTTTTTTATAAAAAACTCTTTTTTGTGAGGTTTTCGAATCGGTCCAATTCACGCAAACCTTAACATATTTCTGAAATATTTTGGCAAAAATCTTAAAGATAGCAAATTTTGCAATTCAGTTGGAAAACGCGCCACTTTGTTTTTGGCGAGGCATCCTAATTTACAAACATACTTCTTCACATATAATAATGTAATGGAAGAACATTTATTGGTCAAAAATTAAATATTTAATTACGTGCAGTTGACACATGTATGTAAATGACTATATATTTACAATATATTCTTGTTTTACTTGCAAAAGGACATGTGTTGGCTTTCAACTTTATAAATAACTTAAAGCATTTACTGTCATTCTTGCCAACTAATTTATTTCTATTAAATAATCTGCTACGTCACTGCCACAAGATTCATCAATACCAAGGTTATTGATATGATTTTAAAAGAATTTAAAACTTGATTTATTCGTCTGTAAAGTTCAAACTTTGCTTATATTTGAAATTAGCAAAAACGTACATGTGAAAATTCACACATACACCCCGTATTCAATTATCCTACATATATTCCAAATATTTTTTACCTAACTTAAAGGTAATGCTGCTGTGCGAAGATAACTTAAAAGTAAATACGGTAGAGATAATCACTGGACAGCTTTACCTCACACTTCGGTTTTCCTGTTTATGTATTTGATATATGGTAAACTGAGAAATTCGTGCATGTGGCTGGAGTTAAGGTCTCACATTTTTCATGATATGTGCAAAGTTTTTATGAAAGCTACTATGTACAAGAAAATGAATTTCAGACAGGTTTTGTATTTTGCATGCCATATTGAAGTAATGATATCAAATAACTATTTTAATAAATACAATAACAAATTATAGCTTTTGTAACATTTTTTTACAAGATAAATGACAGGTAGCTTTTGGAATATAGAAAGAGAGATACAAAATGATGTTCGTGATTTAGTATTACTACGGCTTGGCCACAGATTGTAAAATATGAAATTAAATATTTACTTTTTTCGTGGCAAAATCATCTGCCTCTCTTAACAGCAAAGTACAAGTTGGGTAAGCACAACCATAAATTATCGAGAAAGGTTTACTTATCTGGACAGCTCAGTTTTAAGCATTGTGGATTTTATAAAAACAAAAGTTGGCACGCAATCAGGTTATATTGTCGGGACAGTTGTATTTCTGCATTGATTTGCCAAGTAGTGCTATTTATCGAAATGTGCAGCTAAACGGAAAAATATACATTCAGATTTGTTTGCTTTAAATATTTTATTTGGTGAGTTAAAAGATAACATTACTAATTATGCACATATATTAAGTTTTTGGCCGAAGTTTTTATTTATATCAATAAAAAGTTTTTAGCTCAGTTTTTTATTTGGAGATTGTTGGAAAAAGTTAACAGCGGTAATATAGCTCAAAAATTGTTGATACGAAATCAGGTAAAAAAATTAATATATGTATGTACTTACATATGTAATGGATGAGCACATAAAACAAATTCTGTCAATAATAAAATATATATTTTATAACTAAAAACAAATTCATATTCATTGTATTAGCGACATATTTGACGTACTTGCATTATGTTTGGAAGTAGAAAGGTACAGAGGCATTCAAAGTTCAGATGTCAGTTTTGCACAGCAAAAGAAGAAATATTAAATATCAATAACATTTCGATAAAAATTCGGTAATAGAAAAGATTTTGCAACGCCTGTCTTTTTACTCTATTTATATCTAAAAAGTGTGAAGTCGTGCAAACACTGTGGTGATATTGAAAATATACATCCGTATACTTACTTACTTACTTACTTAATTTGCGTTATGACCGCTTAAGCGTCTTTGGCCGAACTTCTCCTACAATTTGTGGTGTGCGTCTTGATGTTGCCACACAAATTGAGGGACCTACCGTTTTACGCCGACTCCGAACGACGAATGTTTTTTTGTAAAAACTTTATTCATGACAGAAAAGCACTCGGAGGTTTGCCATTGCCTGCCGAGGGTCAACCGCTATTAAAAAAAACTTCTCTATAATTTTTGATGCCACTTTCCCCGGCCATGATTTGAACCCGGGACCTACACTCGGCTACGGGGGCCGCCGTATACTGTGCGTGCAAAATCTATTAGATGGATCTGTAGCCGAAATTTCCAGAAAATTCCTATTTATGGTGTAGCTAATAACTTTTGAGCATTTAGAAACAATGCCTTTAGTACAAGGATCTCGATGAATATAATTTCACAGCACAGCAGTAGAGTTGACCAATTGAATTTTCATTGCTTCTACAGCAGAAAACTTCAATCGCATATAATAAAAGTAATAATTTGGCGCTTACGTCACAGCTCGATGTTCGGACGAACTTCTTCTACAACATGTGGTGTCTTGATGTTCAAAATGAGAAACCTACAGTTTTACGCCGACTCCGAATGACAAATGATTTTTGTAAGACATTTTTTCATGGCAGAAGTACATTCTAGAGTTTATCATTGGCTGCCGAGGGTCAACCGCTATTAAAAACAACCAGGGTTTGAACCCAGGACCTACTAAATGAAGTGCACACGTGCTCCATACTCGGCTACGACAGCGCCACATATACAAAAATTATTATCCTTAGGCCACGATTAAGTAAAAAAAAGTGTTTAGCAAAATATGAGTATGTATTAGCTTATAGTATGGCTCAAAAGCAAATTAAAGACTGAAAGTTGATTTACTCGGAATTTCGTTTCTGATATGAAGATATTCATTCTTTCAATCTGATAAAAACCGTCGATAAGTAAAAATGTGTTTTAATGCTTGTAATTTTAGAGAGACAATATATTAAATCTGAAATAAATTATGCGCTGATAATAAATTAAAGCAAGCTGGTAAGATATTTGCTTTGCCATTCGCTACACTTCAAGTACGCTGTGTTAATTGGTTTTCTATTCATTATCCCAATGCACCTCTTTCAATTAAAAATATATCGCTCAAATCTCAGAAAAATCAATTTTAAAGTACTCTTTCAGGTTTTTTTATGTACCTATAATATGAAGAACACTTTACTTACCTAGGCGTATACGTAACAAAAAATGAAAAACGAGCCTTTCCGCTACCCAGCGTCGCTGAATAAGTTTTATGACGACGGTTTGCCACGTTTGTGTTTTTTTTACCACTAAAATTGGTGGTAGTCACAGCGATGCTCATCACTTATTGGCTTTTTCATTATACTTTTCGTACACCAACGCGGTGATAAAGCGTGAGACTTAGCTACCAGTTTAATATTTTACCGAAGATACGTGACGAAATTTAAGTAAAGACATGAAAGAAGTAAATAAAAAATTAAATGAATGAAAAGCATGTAATAAATAAACAAAAGCATATATATGCATATATTGTTCAAAACGTACAATTTTATTATATGTATAGTAAAAATGTCAATGCTTCAGCAAATGCTGTAGTTATATTTTGTCGTCAATTTCTAAAAGCCAAGTTATGTCTACTTTCACAATATTTATTTATTTATTTATTCGTCTATGAAATAGTGGCTTCTTACAGACTGGTTTCGTAATAAAAATAAGTCACTGACGCTCTTGATTAAACTAAATACAAGAATTTGAATAATTAAAGGAAATAATACAAAATATTAAAATTAAATTTCTAGAATAAGAGAAATGAAGTAAGTTAGAATTCAGCATCAGATTAAATTCATTTAAAGCACGCATCAAAGGGACACTGCGCTCATACTCAGTTTTACAGTTTTTTACATTAGCAAAAGTGTTCCGCAAATTACGCTGAAGAATGTTGAAATTTATCCATCCTAAGAGAAAAGAATAATCAACAGCGCAAAAGTCAAGAAAAATGAAATGAAAAGTAAACGACTGCTTTACGATTGTATAGGATATAGAAAAGCCATGAGAAAAATCTTTTGGGCAGTTTATTAATGAAATTTTTATGGAATGCCCACCAAATAAATTTATAATATTACGAAATGAGCATAAGTATATAAGAATTTTGAGTTAAATTAGTAAAATGTACTGAAATTTCGCACAAATTCTGAATAAATAAATTACGGAATTTTTTATAAAATTGTTTGATTTTACTTTTAATTTTAAACAATGTAGGTGTATGTTTGGTGAAGAATGAACCATGGGTTTATAAAAGGAAATTAAATTTAAAAAAACTAAAATAATTAAGAAATGTGCAATATTCTTCTTTATTTGTAGTACTTTATCACAATTTTGTGTGAAGATATGAAAATGAGCCATATATGTACATAGCTTAAAGTTTCAAACTTTGTACAAAGTTTAAAAAAATTCGAAACATTTCAGCAAAATTTGTGGAAAACCCATGATGAAAATATTTATTCGTCCACCATTGTCCAAAATTAAGATGATTTCCTTCCTGTAAAGATCGAAGTATATAATTGGAAATTCAATATGAGTTATATGTGAATCTTGTTCTGACCATATACGACTCTTTTCGGTCTCTTGCTCTGGATTATTTTACGACTCTTATTGGCAAATCCTTTTGGATTCGTTTTAGACTCGTTTGTGACTCAATGACGTCCAAAATTGTTTGATTTACGTAGCAAATATATGCTTTAAATGCGAGCAATTCGGAAGCATCGCCCAGCTTATCGGTGCGTTAGTTGTTAATTGGGCGTTGAATTTCCTCGCCACAATTCTAACCTGGAGTTTGAGGGGATTTTCTTGTGTATTAAAAAAAACTCAGCTTCGTTAGAAAACTTTCGGCTACATGCTTCTAACTATAAAGATATAATACAAAATAGATTAAAATAACAAAACATAATTTTTTTCGATACAAATTTTCATTAAAATGCTGACTCATAATTTAGGTCAGATACGATTCCTATAAGCTAAAAAAACCGGTTTTTTATGTTCATATGAATGCTCAGAAAATCAAAACAAACAAATGGAACGACGGCGAATTTTTTTCAAATACCAAAATTACTAAAGCTGGCTCTCAACGGTAGTACCAAGGCAAATTCATATAAGGTGGGATTATATAACAGCTCATTTAATTTTTTTTATTCGAATTTGTTTTAGAATTGTCAAATTAAAATATTTTGTTTATATTTTGGTTGTTTTCGTTGTCATGGAAATTAACTTTTACACTTTCTGTTAGAAATAACAAATTGGCTTTGACAATCGGTACGCAATGAACAAAAACGAAATACAAGCAAAATACCAAGGCGAATTCATATAAGGTGAAGTTGATCAAGCAGCTGATAGAATTCGCTTGGTAACCGTTGAGTCCAAATGATGTGTTTGTTGTAAATTATACTGTCATTGTGCGTATATATTGCTAGCGTTAATTTTTGTTTTTGTACTTATAACACCACCTGATATGAATTCGCCTTGGTTAAACACATTAGAACAACTTATAAAGTTAATTGACGTTTGTTTCGTTGCGCTAAGGAAAATATAAAGCATTTTTAATATATGAATTTGAAATTTAGTGTCAGTAAAGTTTTTCACATTTTAAAGGATGATACTTAATGTATTTAATATGAACCCAAATTTTAAACATCCGCAGGTGCAAAGCTCTCATGCAAATTACAAATTAAAAAAAATATGATTCATTACAAAAACTATTGCAACAAATTTTTTAGCTCGAAATACTTAAATTATTTACAGCTGAATTTAACCCATAATGCAATGTAAAATCTATATTGCTAAATAGAACTCTTAGAGAAATTTTCAAAAATTTAAGCTTGAAAATAACTGTGTAGCGTGTAAAAATTTTAACGCTTTATTTTATTTAACAAATATACGAAAATTCATGCCAATACTAAAGCTTGATTAATGTCCTAAAAAATGTTACCAAAAACGTATGCAATATTAACGTAACTTTGCATCTTTCATTACAATAAAATCATTTCATTCAGTACAAGTTGTTTCCTGTGGATTTTGAGTTGTATTCATTCAATCATTTTATATAGATTTATATTCAATGCTTTTATTACATATATTTGCTTTATCTTTCATTTTGTTCTGGTTAACATTTTTCATCCTTTCAAATGGATGGAAACAACCCTATCCCGCCCAGCGAAAACAAAAACTAAGTTATTTACACCATAGTCTATTTGAAATGGTGTTCCATTGATTCAACTGAAATAGAAATAGAATTGTGTCAACTCATCATATTTAATGGCCTAACACATGCCAGTTGAATCTTACATAATTTATCATCAATTTGATGTACGACGTACTTACTTTATTGCAATTTTTTTAGTTGCGACAATTGGGTGATACATTGCGAAATAATAGACATAGTTACCATCTTTTCTGACAAAACCCACATAAAATTGATGCAAATGATGGGGGAATTAAATTAGGTGCTGGTAAGAAATATCTGTAAATACTTTTACGGTTGCCTTGAAACTTTTATGTTTTATATATATAGTTTATATATTCAAATTTGCACTTCCCACTTTCTAGTTAAGGTAGAAATGTGTCCATTTAAATACAGCACCTCCGTTATAATGTATTTAAATTTTACCAAAATAAAGTTTAACCAAATGTTAAAAATAATTAACGCTGCTACGAGTAAGAGCGGCCAGTTTGTTGAATATTAAAATGCAGTGTTTCGGAGTTCTTTTCTGTAATTGCCTCCAGGTATTAAGTATTAAATGGTTGGTTTCATTAAAGCAACCGCGCTGCCAAATGCCTAATTACCACAACCGGCAAACAAAACGAAAGTGTCAAAAACTTTTGATTAATTTTCCAAACTTCCAAGCGTAAGAACAGAAATAGACGAGTGTCATATTTCAAAAAACAAAAAACAAAAAAAAAAAGAAATAATAGAAACCAAAAAAACTTTTTACTTATGTACGCAGAAAAATTTAACTGCGAGCTCTTCCTCCATAGCAGTATTTTTAACAGCGGGTCGTTGGAAGAAAATTGATATTAATTTTTTACTAAATTGAACACTTTAAGGTATTTTTTTTTATTTGATTTATTGAAATATTATAAGTACATTCTTCTAGCGCATGTGCCTTTTATGCGCCACATTTTGATTGCTGACTGATTTTTTATGTGTCTCTTATTTGTTTATTTGTTAATTTGCGAAATTTGTTAGATTCCGTAATTTATTTTCATTATCACGTCTATAAATTCATATATTAACAGAATTTGTCTCTTTATATATACATATGTGCATTAGGGTGCTACCCCAAAAAAGTTGCACATACTACCAAAAATTAAATTTTTTTATAAACAAAAATTATCACAAAAAAAAATTTGTTTTCATGCAAACCTTTTAATCTTAAACTAATTGATTATATGAAGATATTTTTTTGAAAACCACAAAAAAAAATTATTTTAAAAAATTTTAATTTTTTTATAGAGGTTAATTACATTTTTCTTTTACAAAAAAAAATACATTTTTTAAAATATCTTTTTCTTCAAATTAGTCTAAACTTAAATGGTTTGCGTATAAAAATATTATTTCTGTAAGTTGTTTTATTTATATCAACAATCTCTACCGCTTTCACTGTTTGTAGCCTTTTTCCAATACCTTAAATAACGGCCCCTAGCTCAAAATTTATTGCTGATACAAAGTTTTAAATATTTTTATGCAGACCTGTTAAACTATTTTTTCAACTAAGGATAAAACATTAAAAAAAATTTATTTATACAAAAATTTTTGATTGTATCTGCATATTTTTCCCGATATATTTTGGTGGATGTCTGAAAATACAATGAATTTTATAAATTCGATGGAAAAAAGTACTAGTTCATTTGTATGGGGAGTGATGCACCCTAATGCACATATTTCTTTTCTCTTTCAAACTTTTTGTCAGGCAATTTGTTTTATTGCCCCAGACAGCGGATGTAGCGCATTTCAGAGTCAGCAACTTTTTACGTAATACTCATCATTTGGTTAACAAATGTCTGCGCAAACACCACACATACAAACGCAATATATAATATATGTACTTAAATTATAAACTCACACATTAGGTGCAAAAATTAACCTAAGAATTTTTTTTTACATTTTTGTTTATATATTTTATACTCACCAGTAGCTAATTAATTCAAATTTGTGCCCAAAAATTGTTTTTTTTTTGTTTGACAACTCATCAAGAAGTAGATATGCAAGTCAAAATAGTTTACGGCATGAATTGTCTTAGCTTTCTCCTATTTTATCTTGATGCACCTGTGTAGTTAGTGCCTAGCAAATAGTTTGTAGATTGCAAAGTTTCCTCAACTACAAAATCATGCAATTGGCCTAATTGAAAAATAAACGCAATTTAGCGAAAGCCTTCTATTGTTTGCAGTTAGAAAACATTGAAAATTGTTACGACTGCTACAGAGATAGAACTGCAAAGCACGGAGCAGAAAGTATGAAGCATCAAAAGTTATTTCGGCGCACATCCTATTGTTCGCACAGTATTATTGTTTTCTCGCTCATCTTTCGCGCCAGCGAGCGTATTTACCAAATTCAACCTTAACTTTTATATGGACTGAAATTTAATAACATTTCTAACATTTGCACACATAAATACACATACATACATATGTATTATATTTTCACAAAAACTTTCATAAAGCGAGCGTTCATTAAACAGATTAGAAATTTTGTTCGCAATGGATCTTATTTCTTGCGAAATTAACCTAAGTACAATACCAGGCGCTCAAAATATTTAAGGACTAGAAAATGTAAAATATTCTTAATAAAAATTGGTTCCAATCTAAGAGTTTTGGGGATATGAAAGTTATTATTTGTTAGCTCATTTGTTACACAGATACTCTTATCATAAAGGGTGGTTAAATTTTAAGGGCCGATGTTGAATGTGAACCACACCTAAACGTCAATTTTTTTTCTGCATTTCATTTGACATTTCTCAATTTCGGACTAACTCAATTTGAACATGGAAAGATACACAATCGAGCAACTTGTTAAAGTTATTCAGGCTTATTATGGAAATGGGCGTTCAAATCAAAATGCATATCGCAACAGTGGATGATAATTTTCGAAGAAAATCATCTTCAGTGATGAGGCACATTTTCACTTCAGCGGATTCGTCAATAAGCAGAATTGATGCATTTGGGTAAATGATAATCCAAGAGTGATTGTCGAAAAACCAATGCACCCACAAAGAGTGACTGTTTGGTGCGGTTTATGGGCTGGCGGCATCATCGGGCCGTATTTTTTCCAAAATGAGGCCGGCCAGGCAGTTACTGTGAATGGTGTTCGCTATCGTGAGATGATAACGAATTGGAACATATGGATGTGGACGATATGTGGTTCCAACAGGATGGTGCCACTTGCCACACAGCCAACGAAACAATGGCTCTTTTGTGCGACAAATTCAATGGCCGTGTTATCTCACGTGGTGGCGATGTCAATTGGCCACCAAGATCATGTGATTTGACACCATTGGACTACTTTCTTTGGGATTATTTGAAAGAAAAGGTGTACGTCGATAAGCCAGCACCAATTCAAGAGCTAAACGATGAGATAATTCGGCACATTAACGGCATAGAACTTCAATTATGCCTCAGCGTCATCGAAAATTTGGCCCATCGGATGGAGGTGTGCCGCCGAGGTCGCGACGGACGTTTGGCCGATATTTTGTTCCACACATAATTGAACCACACCATATTATCATAATAAAAAGAAATTACAATAATTTCCAAAATAATTTGTGTTTTATTCAAAATCAACATCGGCCCTTAAAATTTAACCACCCTTTAGTTGGCTGACGTAAAGAAAGATCAGGGAATCTGCCCTGTACACACCCGCGAAGTTCATAGAGTAATCTCTCGCGTCTAAGTACTTTGCGTAGGGGTTTAGCCTTTAATAAGGTATGAATTGGAGCTCTTTGGAGGAGGTAGGACTTTAGGTACCTTTTGTAAGATTCCTACTGCTTTCATTGGGTGGCCCTCAGGTCGAACTTTCTAAAAAGTATGAATATCTGAATTTAATGCTGGATAGGAAAACTTCGTTGCCTAAAGACTGAATATTGAGGGAAGATCGCAGAAATTACTGTTTGCCTTGTACTGTTGTAGGTTGGTTATGAACAAATGCTGGGGTCTCTCGCTTAGAGCTATTAAATGGTTATAAGAGCAAGTACTAGAACTGGTTCTTTTGTACGGCCTTCTTGCCAAGTTGGGGTGGCTTGGATATGACTACGGTAGTCAGGAAGCTGGGTGCAAAGATCGGGTTTTATAAGAATCAGCGGTTCTTTTTGACAACACCAACGCAAGCCCTGAACGTATGATATGAATTTAATTCGGATTGTGGAAATTCGAGAATCCTACAACGTTTTGACCGGCTACAACGCATCATTGCGTACCATCAATGGTTCCTAAAAAATGCTTTTGGAGGGTTGGAGATAAAGTATACTGCCAAGAACTCTTCCTGACTCTCTTTCTTAGGACGACCTTTGTAATGGCTCTAAACGTTACTTTAATAACCAAGTGACAATTAGAGAAATTGGTTCAATAACGGTGCTATTAAAAGTGGTTATGGGTTACTTGATATCTTTTCGAGATATTCGGAATATTTCTTTGTCAAAATAATCTTGGTACCTCGGCACTTGAAAAGGATTCCTTAAGGAAGGAGGTGTTCGGGATTCCTCTAGTCATCTGTCGACCACTGCTGATTGAATGGAGTTGCGATCCGCTTGGTGAACGCTGGGCAGAGGTGTAATCTGCTAGGTTATATTTACTCAGTCACCATAAATTCGCAAGGCTAAAACTCAATTATCTCTCCTACAGATTATAATTAAGAAGTTGCCGTTCTGTTTTTGAATGTGCTATGGTATTACAAAAAATGCCAGAGAGTCTCTGTCAGCTTCTAGGAGCATCCACGCTAATCTAACCCTACCTGGCTCATGTTTTGTGAATTTGAAAAAAATAATCCGCTATAAACTTTGAACAAGTAGATTCTCAAGAACCTTCGAAAGTAATAGACGTACCAATCATCAATAACAGTTTTAAGTGTTCTCCTAGCCTAATTTAAATTCAACAAATTAACTAGTTTCCGTTTGCTATGAGTGTTTGTTTCAACGCAGAATTAACTGGCATGTATTTCATGTAATACATGCTAATGATATTGCCCCTCAGGCGTGACATTGTTATTGTGAAACATATCCAAATTGCCAGATTCCAGAATTGTCCAAAGATTGCGTTCAGTGACATTTCTATTTATACTGTAGTTCTAGGTCTTGCTGTTATTTCAGACTTAATGCAGACACAATGGTTCATCTTTTCGATGATAATCGTTTGTAATACTCGTAAAAGCAACAAATGTGGTTCCAGCATGACGGTGGTTTCCATTGCTATTAGGGAGAATTTACACACAACTTTTCCTCTAAGATGAGTAGGAAGCGTTGGTCCTGTATTGTGGCCCGCAAGATCGCCTAACTTAAACTCTCTAGATGTCTTTTTGGAGGATATTTGAAAGCATTAGCCTTTGTTAATCCTGTAACACAATGTATAAAAATATATATGATATCTTAAATGGCTTCTTTCATTTAGATATGTTGATGAAACTTTTTATTGATTTGTGCCTTTCTTACTGTTTTCGTTATTTGCATCCAATGAATATTTGCGCGTCATATGATTTTTTTCTTTGGTTCATTTTTGTGGTGCTAAGGAACTTATGATGAGCTCACTTACACTTTGGAGCCGATAGTCATAACGACTAGTATTTCTCTTTGGTGAATTGAAGCGCGTTGTACATTAGAGTGATTCAATACGAAAGCGACATCGACCTGCTGAGAACGTCGGATTGGATTGGAAGCGATAAAAACGATGGTCGTAACGCTCTAACGTACCGCGCGTCTAATAAATGTTCTTATGGTGGTGTTTATCGTGCAGCAATTTAAGTGAAGCGAGTCAGTTTGGCGAATCGCTGCAATCAATCTGTAAACATTTATTGAAATTGTATAACATAAAGAATAAATATTCATGGAATATGTAAATATTCATTATTTGAAATTCCGTTGAATAACTTATTATATTAAGAACAATGACAGATTTCCTACTACATCATGATATGTAAATCAGCTCTATTCTGCATTTCTATTACGTTCCCGCATTCCGCTCCGCATCGATTGGAATTAGGTATTCCGAGTTACGACGGAATCGAAAGAAAAAGAAGAAGAGCGGCAACCTTTTCGAAATCAGCTGTTTGCCTTGGAATGTGTGAAATTGAAACAAAATAAAGCAGACAGATACAAATTCGTGGCCAAACTATTGTTTTTTAAATAAAATAAATAAAAATATAATCGCGTAATGGATTCAATAGCCGCGGCGATACTACTTGAGGAGGACGACAACGCATCCGAGAATGCTGACACAAAAGTTGAAAGGAGAAGATTTCGAGATATGTGTGATCCATTTCAGATGAGTGACGAATTGTAAGAAATTGAGTTTGGAAGTGATAAATCTTAATTCATTGATTTACTTATTTGGATTCAAAAAAAACTTTAGACTTAATAAGGGCGCTTTCAAGTATGTCCTAGATACTTTTGCGGAAGAAACTCAACCAAGTACTTTGACGTCGTTATCTCCGCTTAATCGCGTAGTGGCTGCATTGAGATTTTTTGCGGAAGGCAGTTACCAACATGGAGTTGGTGCAAATTATAATGTCGGAATGGGTCAGTCAACTGTATCAAAGTCAATCTCTAATTTTCTCGATGTCATGCAACGAAAGCTTTGCCGTGAGTGGATCAAATTTGAACAGAGTGAAGAGGAAAAAATGCAAGCGAAGCAAGCGTTTTATGCATTTGAGATTCCCTCCCAAAACTCCATGACTTCCTCCTTCGATCGCTTTTGAAAGCCCTGCGCAATATCCCTTTTGGTTGCCATTACATCAGCCAATTTTTCATACTGCTCCGGCGTTGTTGTTTTTGACCTGCAAACATATCAAAAAACATCAATAAAGCCCAAAAAACTTAAAAAAAATCATGTTGATGACTTTTACAACTATCAACAACAAGTTTTACTCACATTTTTGGGAAAATTATATTTTAAAAGTACACGAAAATAAAAATCTAGCCGTCCTCCGCCCACAAAATTTCAACTTACAAAAACGTAACTACGATCGCAATGTAGAATACAAAAAATTGTAAATTTCGAAGAATGATCGAAACTCATCGAAACACAGAATACCAAAGTTGCCAAACTGAGAAAATTTCGATTCGAGTCGAAATGCGGAATAGGGCTGATTGTTTTGAAGCAAAAGATCCATGGCGCTTTCGTCATAATTGGATGCACCTGATATCGCTTTTCCTTTTCCATTATTTTCTAAATATTTCAACGAATGCTTAGCTAAGAAGAGAGAAGATTTTTTCACGGACTTCTTCAATTTGAATGCTTGAAGGTGAATTCACCTATGAACACTTTGGTGTAACAAATATTCAGTCGTTGACTGCTACTTAGAAAGTGTGAACCGAATGGAAGCAATAAAAACAATGCACACTTGTACGACAGACACACGCCACTAATGTGCACCGCGTCCAAGATACCCATATCGTTTGTATTGCTTCAATGTGCATCGCACCTTAGTGTGCCTGAAAAGTGGACGCTACTGAAATAAATAAAGCTTTAAAACTGGATGCTTAATATTTCATACATATTCGCGCAAATACCGCAGAGTGGAAGCTGACCGGAAGCTGATTATTTGTTATTTTAAGTGCTGATTCTTGCATTCACTCTGCGGTACTAAATCTTCATCAGCGCCAATCGAAATCAGCTTTACGCTTGGCTCGGATTTTAGCGTCTACTCTGCGGGGAGCATAACAGTTATATGACGTAGTCTATAAATATCAACACTTGTGTAATGCTTTATGACAACTTGGGTATCAGCAATAATTTTTATGAGCTCAATACGATTTATTTATTCGGAAATTAATGCGAAAACAACAGTGGTAGAAGTTATAGCTGCTATTTCGGAGGTCACCACATCTCCGCATTAGGCTACTCGTACTCATACTCGCTAAAGCAAGAGTCCCAACCATTTGTTCCTAGTAAGCTATGTATACTGTTTTTGCTTTTTCATCTTCCTATTTTACAAACACATGGCCTTGAGTTCAAAAAAATATTGTTGATACAAACAAATAGACCAAAAAATTAATATACATACATATATATATAACTTATGTAAACAAAAAATGTGCAGATTATTTTCAAATCGAAAGCACAATTTTGCAAGACTTTGAGTTTACTTTAAACAGTCCATGCACCATTTACTTATACGAATATGAAAGAATGAATAAATATTTATCTTTATACAGGATTCTAGTTTATCATGTCTTTTGTTGTTAAATGTTGTGCTTTGCATATCATTTTTGAAATACAATACAAATAGTTCTTGTGACTAATGGTATTTTGGATTTTTATGGTGTTTAAAAAAATATTCTGTGATTGATGTATTTCGTTTACATCTGAAAACTGAATGAGATTTGAAATTTTTAAAAGAGCATCACCACACTGACAAAAATTTTAAATATCTTACCAGCAAGCAGTTAACATTAATTTAGAGTCATAGAATGCATTGACATTTTGCTTGAGAAGAGACACTGAGTTTTTTTTTGTAGATCTGTTTGGTTTGAAGCCTCGATATTTGCATGATATTCTCTCATTTTCTGCTGCATTTCTTAATAAGGATGGCAATAAAACCTCTTCCTTCCCCATATCATTAGCTGAAAAGAGAAAATGCGGTATGCCAATGGAAAATCCTCGAAACTAGCCGTCGAAGTCAGTGCGTTTTTCAATTGTATGGAAAAAGTAAATGTTATTCTATTGCTATGAAATCATAGGATTTGTTAAAAAATTAATAAAGGGATTGTATTTTTTTTAAATAAAATATTATTCAAGATATTTTCTTACAGAGCGACGGTATGGACTGCTTATGAATATAACCCATTTTATAATTATAACACCACCACATATTGATAAATTTTGACTACTAATTTTTTTTATTTTTTTTTTTTATAAAAATATAATTAATTTTGCAATACAATCTTTGTGCAAAGTTATGAAAAAATTGAAAAAATTTTCTTTAAAATTTCAAAATTTTTATCAGAATAAAAAAAAATTTATTGTGTAGTTTTACAGCAAGTGAAAGTTCGAAGGTGCCAGTTTATTTCCGATAATTTTTGTTGCTGATGGTCTGCCGTAATGTGCTCGAATTTTAATATTTTGTGAATTTTTAAAAATAGCAGTTGAAGTTCTTCTTGCAAAAAAATAATTAAGAAGTTTTCCGAAACAATTTCTCTTGATTTTTTTTTTATTCCTCCGAACATTATATTTAGCTCAGGTTGATACTTTAAAAGGTATTTTTAATATTTCGAAACAATCTTGGTCTCAAATACGAAAATTTCATTTGGTCACCAAACAAAAATGTTGAGGTTTAATATACTTTTCATTCTACAAAGAAATTTCTCTGATTTATAATTTGTGGCACAGTGTTATCGGCGGTCTGATGGATGCCTCAAAAAATGAGTCTATGGTGGAAGAAGATACTCTTAAAAACTGCGTAAATAAAAATTTAAAAAACAAAAAGAAATTATAATGTCAACGCATTCACTCTATAGTTAAATTCTTCTTACCAAATTTGACCGAACTTGCTATATGACTTAATGAAATATCGAATATTTTGACTTTTATTATATGAGAGGTATGGACAGTTTTGAAGATAAACCTATTTACTTTCAATTTAACAACTATTTCCACAATTACTTTTACAAAATATTTTATGACTCACGTAGGCCTTTATCCAACTCAATCCTGGGTTGGAATGGAAGATGACATAAGGCTTAAGGTTTATATCTTTTACAGTATTTAATTTTTTATTAATTGTAGCCATAAAATGAAATTTTTATAATAAAAAGTTAGATTAATTTGGGTACTTATAGTTATGGGAAAATAATAGGGATACGAAATTGTGACCAGTTTTTCATATTTTTTGTTTGCTAATTTTATGTTTGTTATTTTTTTGCACATTATATAATAATCACCCTATAAATCAGCATTTTATACTTTGTAGAAAAAATATGAAAACTCAGCAAAATTTTATTAAATTTTCAAACGTTTTTTTTAATAAAAATTCTTCGTATGAAGTTTTATATATTTTTTTTAAATTTTAGTGTAGTAAAATGCAAGTTCCAAGTGCTAAACACTTCCGTTTATTTTTAATAATTTTTTAAACTGACTGTGTTACTCATTTTCCATCATACGAACTACGTTCGATAATTTTTTTTGTGCATGGAAGAAATTTAGTGAGACCAACAGCAAAAAAGTTATCAAAAATTTGTTTTATTAAAGCAATGTTTTTGGTGAAAGCAAGCCACTTCGTAATTTGTATGCACCTTTTGCATGTAACTATTTTTTAAGCGAACTAAATTTTCAATCAACTCCGTAGACGATGTTTATACGACGACGTAGTTTATTCAAATTGAAATACAATAGGGTAGTTCATTATATGCAAATTGCCTAGAATTTGCAACTTTGAACATGCAGCGAATTATAAAGGCCCTTTTCACCAGAGTCTCTCTTATTTTGTATATGTCGCTTTTTTTCTGCAGAGAACTTAAACAAATTCAAAAGCTACAATACATACATATGTGACTTGAGCTGTTTAATAAAATGAGAAAAGGCTTCAAACAAGAATCACAATTAAATACGAAATTTTTCTAACTAAGTTATGGTAGACTTAATCGAAAAAATACTTTCTAACGTAGCGGAGAATGAGATTTTTATAAAATGTTTTCGATGTTTATAACAACCAGTTAACTGTATACATTTTCAAAAAAAAGAGAAAAAAATTAAAATTAAATTCATGACTTCTCTAAATCGATATGCGAACGTAATCAATCATTTCCATTCAGAAAGGCAAATCAGCTTCGACACAAAAATTTCACTCCCCATCGATTTCTTTTTTGTTTTTGGATTCTAAAGCTTTCGTGGCGTAGAAGTTCCAAACAAAGGCAAGCATCAAGCATATCATTTTAAATGCTGCTCTTTTGTTTGTAGGCAGTTGGTTATGCCACCACGATTGCCTTATGCGCGCTGGGCGATTATGTGCGTTTTCTATTCGGCTTTGAAATTTACATACTTCCATGATATATGTAGATAGACGTGACATGAGCATTGAAAGCATTTGAAATTGCTGAATTCGCACAAGTTATGAGGCAGAAATGATTTCTCGTATTCAAGATTTAACTGCAAAGCGGTTCAGTTCGAAAGCATTATTTGAAAATCAATCAAATAACGTATACGCAATGGCGGCGTTTAATTTTGTGTAGGTAGGTATTTTATAAAATTATAAAGTTTTACAGTTTAGAGAAATTTTAAATAGAATTACTAGCTCGAACTCTCGAGGTGAAAAATATGTGTTTAAACATAAATATTTCCGTTTTCAGTATGAGTCGTAATAATAAAATCCACTATTATATTCCCACATGGGATGGCATTTATGTGAATTTTCAACCTGAAATTGGCGTATTGAATAGCGCGAATTTTTTGTGGTTTGCAATAAAACAGAATTGCCTTTAAATTAAAATTAATTTAAATTATCCTTTAAATATACACTATTTGCTTTTGCCACGAAATGCTTTTTCTATAAATTTGAATTGCAGGCTTGGTTTTATACCGGTTTGGTTTTACCCGCTGCTTTGCTCGCACGTTGTGAATTTGAATGTAACATACTGAAATGAAAATAAATAGATAAAGATAACGACTTTAAATTTATTTATGTTTTTTGTTTTTAGTTACATTTTCTAACAAAAAGTACTCCTGCTTAGTAATTGGCATTGCTGAACATTTTTCATTTCCAGTCAAGCAAACCTTTCGGTTTTTAGGAAGCCTCAAAAATTATATTCCTGGATATAGGCAATGTATGTTGAAAAATAACTAGAATTTCGTGCTAGTCGTTTTATATGCACATACCTACATCGATTCTTTTTTTTTAATTTTTTGATGGGTGGCAATTTCATTCTAAAATGTGCCTTGATAAATGAATACAAGTACTAAAATTGATTTTTAAAACAATATCATTTTAATATACTTTCTATAATTTAAACAAAAATTCCATTGATTTTGAAAACGCTTTTTACTTACGTTCATATATTTATGAACTGCTTTCGAAAAGCTTTTCACTTACGTTTTTAAATAATTTGTATTCAATTTTCTTACAGTTGGCAACCTTTCAAACTTTTTCGAGATTACGTTTTCTTAAACCACATTCGTAGCAGTATTGTAATGCTTAGTTTGTTTAGTTATTGTTATTATTTTAATTTTCTAATAATAATTATAATTTTAATTGTAATTAATATAAATAAATAAATAAATAAATAGACTAATCTTTAATAGTTTTAAATTTGTTTTTTGAAACCTACTATAGTATTATGATAGATAATGGAAATTCACGTATTCGTTTTTATTTAAAAATGTGCTGTCTTCTTTTCAACACTCCGGATAAATATACAACTTTTTGTTTACCTGAAGAAATGTAATGAAAATTAAATAATTTTGCTTAAGTACTAGAATTTGAATTCTGTAACTAAAAGTTCTGCAAACCAGTTAAAACTCTTAGGAAAGTGCGTAAATTTTCGAATGTTGAAACAGATGATAGTTTGGAGCGCGCTATCCGCAACAAAATCCTGTCTCTCGCAAAGCGATCTTAAAGAAGAACGTAACGCTACAATTATAGTTTCTATTGTACGAAAAGTAAGGTTGAACGAGGAAAATACTATCATTGTTCAAAATGCTTAACAGATAAAAGTTGAATTCCAATATATGGAAAAATGTTCGTGAAAATAACCCAGTTCCAATTTGCATACTGAGCAAAACATTGCCAACGTTCGTTTTCATAAACAGCGGAAAAACGTAGAACACAGGGAAGTTGCATGCTTTCAACGTTCCACTAATATAATATTTTAGCTTATTTTACCAAATCAAAGCAAATTTAACGTTCTCTGATTGATATTAGAAACAAATTTGATTTAAACTAACATTTCTTACCACATAAAACGAAACAGAATGCAACTTTTTTGCAATATGTGATCTTTAGACAGCGTTAGCGCTGTGGATCCACATAAGATCAGGAAAAACTGTTATTTTGCGTATGTTTGTTTTTATTTGTTTTATACCCCAAGTTGCCAAAAATTATAAAATTTGTATACCTCAATTTAAAGTAAGAATCGCGGTTCATTAATAGCTTATCTATTTGACAAGGGTCGCCTATTCACAATTATTGTGGTGTTCGCAATTATTTACAATGAATTAGAATTAAGGTCATATCCTAGCAAGAGTTGATGTTTCTCTAAAAGGGGATTGTTTTTAACCTACTGCATCACAAAGTAGATTGTTGGGAATATCATGCTTTTTACTTGAGAAGTGTCAAAATTGGCAAAATAAAAGTAGCGATACCACTGACGATACCACCTTGTATATTCAGTTCACGGTGGAAGCTCAACGAATTAGAAAGAAAATCCGGGACTACCAAAGATGCCCCATTTTTATATGTTATCTCGCAAGCCACCAATTAAAATATCAACAAATGGCTGTAACGGCCATATTATTGACTTGTTGTTATTCCTCCTTATTCCATAGATTAGTTAATCTGACAATTCTGAGAGACTTTATTCCAATCGTTTTTCCGCATAGGGTAATTTACACTCGGATTGTCAAAATAATACCAATAAGTTTGATTTGTGATTTCGATAATAAAGATAAGAAAAAGTCGCGATTCTCTCGAGCGGCGATATAAACGAATTGAGAGGAAAGGAGAGGAGACGTAACGTTTCGTAGTTTGTTCTTGTTGAGGTCGATCACGATGGCACTTTGAATCAGGCGACATATTGATGTACACCGGAGCAGAGGGCCCGGGAAAATCGCAAATACATACAAATACAAACAAAAGGAAACGTCACTTAAGGGGTGGTTGTTATAATTTCGAAAATTTTGGCCTTAGAGTGATGTCGACTCCATTTACTTCTGGGCAAAATGGAAAGAAAAATATGGAGCAGATATATTAACAGTTTTGTCAAGAAATTATGTGTAGGTATCATTGTTTCTTTGTTTTTATTTTTCTTTCACTTTTCGTTTCGCTGGGAAAATTTCCGCCAAAGTCTAGCGAATAAAATTGTTACAAGAAGATCACAGTTATGTTGCTCGCCGTATGCGTTCAACATCCAGCGATGACTCCAAGTGAAGAAGAAGAAGTGAAAATGGCGGTGGCACCGACAATGAGATTTTGTTGTTTACCTAGCACCACCAAGGAAGCTTAAGAGCTTTAGTAAAGGCTCCCCAAAACCCAATACACCTCAAATTACATCACACACTGACAGTGGTGAAGAAAGCGATGAGGAGGACGATGGAATGACCTGTCCCATTTGCCTCGAAAACTAGGAAATATCTGGGGAACAACAACAACGCTTTTTTTTTAAATGTAGAATGCAATATTTGAATAAATCTTCAAAGTACTGGAGATAATACCCATAAAGTAATAAAACAGAAATCATAATCGCCTTTTCTTTAGTACCTTCAAATGAGGTTATGTAAATGACTTCACCTTATTTCATTGCACCATGGTATTCTCCGTAATAACTATTCTGACCGTCATATTCCATTTTATTCTATCAGTTAATAATAGATTTATTCCAAATTATTCTGTCATAATTTGTAAATATTGTTATTCCGTCTTATTCAGACATATTCGGATTGTCAATAATATGCAGAATATTATCATGCAAAGTTTTGTATTACTATATATCTTTTCAAATGCTGCACCATGCTACATGCGCTTTTTTTAAACAATTTTCGAGCCTTTTATATTATGTAAATATTTCTCAAACTTCGCAATCAAAGAAGAGAAACGGGGTCTAATTTAAAGTTGGTAGCATTCTTTTAATTAACATAAGAACAAACTTTACCGAATGCAAAACCAAATTTAATATTTTTTCTTCCAATCACCTCAACCTAAATTCCAAAGTAAAGCGGAACATTTCATTTAACTTTACAACCAAATACACAATCCTTTCTTGTGCATATGCACTTTAAGTCCTACTAGCAAATAAATTTATTATTTTACAGTTCCCTAAAGCCCAATCGAAAGCAATGCAATCAAGGAGGCTTTACATTTAGAATTAATGCGATTGCAACCGAATAGGTTAACCCGCATGCCGCACGTCGTGTTTGAAGTGAGGGCGATTGTACGAGTACGGCGGAAATGTGCACATTCTGATAAGTGGAGCACGTCAAGTGCGGCGTAAGTATGCAATAACTGTAGGTGAGAGGTGCGGAATGTTGGTGTTGACAACTTGAAAAGCACAAGGAACGTACATGAGTTTGAATATTTGATGAACGAAAATTGGCCGTGTCGCGTCGCTATGTTCCTACAAGCACTTACACATATGTACATCTATATATTTCTATGCCAACACATGTTTTTACACGCACACAGACACAAGAGCGCTCTACATTTATGCATTCGCATGTGTGTGTGTGTGTAGTTTTATGTGGCATGCGTTATTTCAAGTATGTACATATATAGTTCAAAGGAGAACCCTAGAATGGATATCTCTGGCTGCTTGCAAATAGGTCAATGGTGAATGGAAGTTGACGCTTGGCGCGTGATGTCGTAAAATAAGTAAGCGCCAAATCGGGCATATACGTGTGAAAATTTACCCTTATTACGAGTAAAATCACTCTAAAATACTTGATGGGCTAGGCTGGCGACGTGTGCGATCGTGTGTGGCCTGTCATCATAACCACATAATGAAAATGCATCTATCTCAATTTTCTGTCATTAGTTGGCGACATGAAAATAATCTGCATTACATTTTACACTATAATAATGACATTTAAGACAAACCCTTTTTTCAGCGCCGAGCGTGCACGGGGTGCGGTTTTGGAGGTTTCAAGTCACCTATTGCAACATAAGTAAAATAAGATAAGCAAAAAATTGGTTGTAGTTGCACAGACAAGCGGAATACATTTAATATTTATCTCAATTTTTAATATATTTATTTAAAATGTGTTACTTTGAGATTTTGGTTTACAAATTTTAACAAATATTTTTAAAATTCAATCCCATATAGCAAACATCTATTTCAAAAATCATTCGATGAACTTGAAACTTGTTATTTGGCGGTTTCGCTGATTACAAATTTGAAATATCAGAAATTCAATATAGCAGACTAACTTTTTAAAAGTAATAGGATTTGCCTGATACTGATCACTACTTGGTTAACACTGCCCGACACGTTTTTCCACTCATGAAAAAATCAAAAATTTTCGAAAAGTCTGCACAAAAAAGGTATCTACATTTTTCCGTTTTTCTAGATTAATTCATTTCTGGGTTATTGGTTTCTGGGGGAGCAACCTCTTTAACAACCCCTGAATTTATCAATAGAATAGGGATTTTTGAAGCATTGTTAAACTTCGTCTCCAAGGGTTGTTGGGGTTTCAAATCTGAAGCTAATTTTAAAAAGTTGCTGATTAGAAAAATGAAGTTTTAAAAATTCTAAACGCCGTATGCATTTACAAAAAATCGTTGGTTTTTTTTGAAACTAGACATCCAAATGTCCAAAGCTGAAGTCAATCTTAAAAAATAAATATTTAAGCAATTCTTTTGACACAATTTTCTGCTAAATAAACAGGTCTTAATTTTTTTCATTTCTCGCATCTGGAATGTTTTAAAAATGCATCCGCCGTTTGAATTATTGAAAACATATTTCAATTTAGTAATCAGTGAATCAAAGAAACTTTGGGTGGCAAATTTGAGAAACATCTGATTTTTTTAATTTATACGCCATATTGGATCCGTCGTTGTGAATTTTTCAAAACTAGCTTAAAATTTGGAATCAGAAAATATAAAAACCCTTGACTACAAAAAATCACATGCCACTTTTTGACTGGCTTTTTCTCCCTGCAACCCGTAAATGAACTGATCTAGAAAATTGAAAAAATAATAATAATAATAAATAAATAAATAATATATTTTTACTTTCGAAAAACGTTAAATTTTGGATAAGTGCAGCAAAAGTTGAATAACACAAACATAAAAATGAACACTGAAAATGAATGAAATGTATAAATACAGAATGTTATAAAAGTTACGTAAAACGGACAGTTATATATTCGCTCCCTCAGTTTTTAACTCTTATATTGTTAGCTTCGTTTCTTTACTTTTCTGACAAAAAGTCAAAATGGAAGGGCGTAAGAAAATTGAGCTCGTAACCTATAAGAATTAGTAGCTCACAGGGAAATGTTCAATGTTCACCAGAAATTTTCTTGCGCATTTACTTAAACTAATTAGAATGCTTTTGTTGGTTTACATGCACTTTTTTCTCTAGCCAAATATTGGACAGATATTCACTATACTCCAAAAGAGGCACGCCATCTCTTTGTCAACTATCCCTCCCTATGAGTGGAGAAAATCAAAATACTCAAATTCTAAATCCGCAAATTAAAAAAAACGTCTACGTGAAGAGCCTTGAAAATACTATATCCTTTTTATTGTATCAAAAAGGCTATCTAACAAAACTTTATGGCGGGTCTCTCAAGGAAAAATCGTGCGTACGGAATTGAAATAATTTCTTTTCCTACTATTACTACAAATATGTATTTTTAATTTGCAGAGCTTTCTGTTCCAGCCCTTATTGCCTTGACCCTCCTCTGCGTACAGAGCAGTGACGTTGTTTAAAATACTATTTCGTCTACGTCTAGAGTTTTCAATATTTTATAAAAAGTAAAAGTTTATTTAGAAATTTTGGTTGTCAAAAATACTTGTATACTATTATTTTTAATTATAATAATAACTTTATTTTATATTTAGAATGACAATTTGTTCATTACGTGAAAAAATAGAAATACTGCTGAACTAAAATATTCATTTCTTCCTTTTTAGTAAACACTGATGAGTGGAATATTTTAGGAAATCAAATTTTAATTAGAAACTCATTGAATAGTTTTTCAAACTTTGAATGATGCGGAAAAAGAGTATTCATGTTGTTTTTTTAAGGGAATTCAACTTCGCAAATAGCAGGCACAATTATTTTATAGAGATATATGATTTTAAAATCAAAGTATTTTTCTTATCTAGCGAATCAGTCATCAGAATCAGAAATGGCATGACTGAAGCGCGTTCATGATTTCTTTTTGATCTTCTGTTCTTCCGAAAGAGTGAAAATTTGATGAAAGGAGATGTTTCGAAATCAAACTTGACAAGGGATGACGGGAAATCGTTCAAATATACATCAGCGCATTCATGATCTTTATGAAGACTAATTCTAGTTCGAAAAGAGAATGCGCATTTGCTCTAAAAATAAAAAAATATAGAGGTGTATATTGCGTCTGATGTCCCCACAGAACTAAATATGTAGAATTTATTTTACTTACAGTTTAAATTTAATTCCAAAAATGATTAAAAGCAAAGAATAACAAAATTTGCGCCATTAACTGAAATTATTCTAAGCAATATAAAAAAATAGTTTGCAATAAATGGTTTATTTTAGGAAAATTGCTTCAAACCCCCCTATGTAAAACTTCTGCGTACGGACCTGACATGATTGCCCCCTTTTTGAGTGTATATATATATATATATATTACCCATATTAAAGCCCGTACAAAAGTACATACGCCAGGCACACATGCAAAATCAGAATCTCTCCAAAGTATTTTTAATTGAATATGTGGAACATCTTGAAATACAAACATACTTAGGTACGTAGGATGTCAAGTACATTTGAGAATATTACGCTTGACTTTTTCAGCAATCTGCATGAGTAAATTAGTTAATTAAATTTGATGAATTTCGAGAGGAGAATTTTAGTCAGATTTAGAGTTTTATTACTTTGTGTTACAACATCAACGCAAGTTGTAGGTGAAGTTCGGCCAAACACTAAGCAATGGTATAAGCGCCAAATTATTATTATTATTATTATGTCAAATAACATACAATATACAAAAGTTCTTATCGAAAAATCCCCTGCTTTGGAAATAAAAAAAGAGCTGCAATTATTTATTCGCTCATTAAAAAATTTAACAACACTAAAAAGCTGACTCCGAAATTAATAAAATGCAATATTTTCGTTGGATATTCATTTTGCGATACTTCGCACAAGTATCATACAAGAGGACCGAAAAACCTTGGCTTGGTTGCTGACTTTCAAATCTTAATAATAAAAAGAAAAATCACCAAACCCTTTGCAATTGTTTTACGAGATCAAAACGATCGGCTAAAATGGGGAAAAGAGAACTCAAAATAGCTGAGGATGAATCAGATGAAATTCTCCAACAACGCGTAAACTAAAACCACTACAAATATTCTATGAATGCCAAATTGCAATTTTCTGTATATGACGAGTCGCGTGAAATTCAACCAAATTGATTCAAACATTAACGTTTTTATCACATACGTTTTATTAAAAATAATAAGAAGATACATTGACAGGTTTTTATAATTTGGCCTTTAATTATTTTACTATTATTTGTTTTAATAAAAAAATAGATAATTCTATTGCAAAAACAATGTTAATATAAAGTTATTGTAAACAATTAAGGTTTCAAACTTTCTAGAAAATTTATAAAAATTCAACAAATTAAAAAAGATTGTCATCAAAATTACTAAGTTTTTAATCCAAATGTTAGTAAAAATTTCAAGTAAAACTGCGTAGCTAAATTTTTTCAAAAAATTCTAATTAATAATTTAAAAATCTAGCAAAAAATTGGTTGAATTATTCTCCCATTCGAACAAAGTTTGAAACTTGGATTTATCCAGTATTTTTTTGCAAATGAAGTATGTTTTTATAAAAAAATTAATAAATAAAATTAAATAAAGTGAAATAAACAATCAAAATTTGTGAATATGTGGTTGTGTTATGGTTATTACATGCGCTGTATACTTATAAAGCAATTACAAAAGTTAACCTACGTTGAACTAATTTTATTTGTACAACCGCGGCTGCTGGCACAAATTAAGCCAAAACTTTATGCAAAAAAAAAATATTCAATTCAAAAGTGATGTAACACATTTACTCAAAACCATTTGACCGACTTTGATGAAATTTGTGTGGTTTGTTAAAACATACTATACTATGGTAAACTAGTGAGCAATAGATTTTGCCTATATAATTCCGCATTTAAGAAAAAACAACAACAATAAATACAAAATATGTATACGGCAACATGTAGGTATTGTGTGTGTGGGCAAGAGAATGACAGAGAGAGAGCACACCGGGGGGCAATAACTTTATTACCAAGCACACCGGGAGACCACTGGTAAATAATGAAATTAAAATTATACCAAGTATTTAGTTACTTTAATGGTTTAATCATCGTATTCCATGTCATTAATCACTTTCACATCAGACAAAATTATTTCATTAATAGATGCCAATGATTTGATTGAGGATTTATGTAATTACCTCAGGGAAATAACTATATGTGCATTAACATAATTCAATAAAACTAACTATATATATTACGTTAAATAATTCAACATAATTTATTTTATAGTAGTATTTTATGGTAAAAAGTATTAGTAACAAAACAAAAACCAAGAGCATTTACATATGCTTGTTTAAATGAAAATAAAAAGCTTAGTAGGGGCATCCCTTAGGAACTAAGTAAATGTGCATGGTAGTAGATATTAAATTAAAATTAACCCTGTTAACCAAAATGGGTTCTTTAATAATTTATATGTTTTCCTTTTGGCATGGAGTTCACTAACTGTTGTAACGTTGTGATACTTATTTCATCCCACTCATTTAACAACGCATTTTTTAGCTGTTTAATCGTCTCAAACTGCCGACCATTCCTGTAAACTTTGCTAGATAATATTCCCCATAAGTCTTCAATTGGGTTTAGATCCGGGCTGCTCGCTGGCCACTCTAAAACCTGTATATTCCTGGATGCAAAAAACTCTTTAGTTCTGTGTGCGGTATGAATTGGCGCGTTGTCTTGTTGGAAGATCCAAGAATCTCCGTAAAGATCCCCAGCGAATTCGATTAGAACGTCATCCAACAGCTTTACGTACATCTCCGCGTTCGTTCTGGTGGGTATGAAACAAAGTGGTGACTTTCCTGCATACCCAAAAGCTGCCCAAATCATCAGCGATCCGCCACCGTGATTGCGCTTATGGCGAGTTTGCCGGGGTTGCCGTACATCGCGCCAATACTTCTGGCTACCATCCGGACCGTCCAAATTGAATTTTTTTTTGTCAGAAAAAATAACATTTCGGAACTCATCCGTCCAAAATTTAAAATTTTCAGCAAATGCCAAACGTGCGGTTATGTGGCGCTTCAATAGCTTAGGTACTGGCTCTCGGGACTCATACCTGACCAATTTATTTTCGGTCAAGGGTTGATGCACTCTTCTCCTAGATATGCTAAGATCTAAATGGGCCTTGATCTCTAGGCACGACATGTTTTTCTCGACTGCCAGCCGCCGAATTTCCCGCTTACATCGTTCATCGACATTGGTCGGTCTTCCGGAGCGCTTAATTTTGCCATATTCATCGGGACTTTTCAAGTAATTAGAAATCGTATTTCTGTGCCTATTCACTCGGGCAGCTATATCGGCTATTTTTGTTCCCGCTTCAGATAAACCCCGTATCATTCCGCGCTCTTCCTCGGACAAATGTGTAGCACGTGGCATTATAACCTAAAAATCACATTAAGCGTAAATTTTATGTGTTAAAAATATACCGTGCACTACTTTCGCTTACGAGTTTTTAGCTATAAATATCCCCACTTTACTTAACTTCGCTTGCTCGCATTCCAATGCATACTAAACTTTGATTGCACATATACTTATTTCCTAGGAAAAACATACGTCTAATTAGAAATTGAAGATAACGGTGCTTAGAATGAAATATTTTTGCATTTGGAAATAAAACAGAAGATGTAACAAAAACAATTGCCTACCTAAAAAATTTATACCGTTATTAAAACAGAAGCAAACAGTTAAAAAAACAATGCACATATAATTATTTCCCTAAGGTATGTATGCACCGTAGGCCCACTATGTAGTATCAGTAGACATCAGTGAGGGACCTTTCTATTATTTATCTTGCTTTTCTTTGCCATTTAAATTGCATTAGAAATAAAAATATCTGCACATGAAAATAAATAAAAACGTAGACATGTTGCTTTAAAATTCATCGCTAAAGTAGAGATATTTTTGAAAAATGCAAAAACGAAAATATTTCAGTAAATATTGAAGGAAATTTACTCGAAACTGATAAATAGAGTTGTATTTAAGCCTAACAGTTAATAATTATGTAAAAGACGCGTCACAATGCGCACTTATGATAAAATGCGTTAAAAATCTCTGCCAACCTCGATAGACGAATTGATTTCGAGAAAAATTTAACATTCTTCCACAAGACAACACGAGCGTTATTCAAAATTTATTGTGTCAAAGTTGAGATATTTTTGAAAAGCGCAAAAATTAAAATATTTAACATTCATTGCTAAATTAGACATTTGATGTTATTGCAAAAACCTTGTACTAAAATGAAATAATATTTTTAGTTGAGGTTAAAAATGAACTTGTATTTACTTTCTGTTTCAATAAAATTACGAAAAGAAAAAAAACTGTTGTAGTTAGTTTTCCTTAACATCTATGATTCAAGGAGTTTTTGTAGGTCACCTTCACCTGATACTTTGGTAATTTTGGGGCTACTCGCGCAATATTATATATTTTTCCTCATATAAACCGAGATCTATAAACAGCGGCAAATATTATCAGAAGTGTATTTCCTAGGAAATGCATTTGTTGGTAGAGGAAAGTATTGAACAAACGCGTAAATGAAGTAACACTCGATAAAAAAATAACACGAAATTTCATAACTACAGAAACTATTTATTTACATATGCATATGTGTCTTATTCTGCCATTTTGATCGAATGTGCATTTGGATGAGAAGCTACATTTATCGATTATTGATATTTCTAATTTTTACACATATTTTAAGTAATCGGTTCACATAAAATACTGTAATAAGAATTTTGAACGGTTAAGTTCAATGTTAATATTACTGACCATATTATTTTAGTTTTTAAAAAGCAATAATGCCGTTGACAAGGAATTGAAAAAATCTGTTATGTGTTATCGATGAACATATTTTCATTGAGGTTGATTGTGCATCTCTAGCTGAACATATCGCCTCTACTGCTTTCCACCACAGTCTTTGTAGCTCACTGAATATCGAACTCGTCTCAAGTCACAAAAAATTTCTCTAATATAAAGCAAATACCTTAAATTACATAAAAGTTTCATCCCATGTCACCGTTCTTCTAACAGAAAATCTCGTCCAATTCACCATACCAGAACTAACTTGACTTTTGCTAATTGATATTAGAATCTAATTACATCCAATTGGTTTCTGTGTGTTGTAAATTGGACGAGTGTTATTGTCACAGGAAACGAAACGCCATGTAACTTCTTTGTAATCTACGTTCTTTGTTGTAAATTTCAAATTTAGTGACTTGAAATGGGACTGAGTTACAGAATACCGGCATTAATATTTTCTTCAACTTTTTATATTGCATAGATGTGAAGGTCGAGCAAACGCCCATGGGGTTTGTTGGTTTCCCTCTACTTCGATGGGTTGACGTACCAGGTTTTTCATCGTCAAATAAATAATAATCAGTGCTCATATTTCTTTTCGTTTTATGAAAATAAAGTAAGTTTTTTTTCTGCTTTAGTTTGAAGTTCTTTCGAGCCATTATTGCAACAGAAAAGAAAATAAATTGTGAATTATATTTAAAAATATTATTCACTGCTAATTAAAGTAACACAGCAAACTTTAATGTTCAAAGTCCAAAAACGACATAGTTTATTTACGCTTATCACTAATAATTAAACGCTTTCCTAATTGTAAGACATTTTGCAAATAAAATGGGCGAAACATAGAATTTTGACTTAATTTTACGGATGATATTTTTGTGCTTTTTTATCCTCCAGCAAAGTTGAAAAAAGGGTCGAAACACAGGCTTTAGGTGAAACAGGTAGATCTAACAAATTTTGGAAAAAAAATTTACTTTCCTTTTTTGTTTATAACTAAAGTTGAAGAAGCTTCCGTAAAAATATATGCAAATAGCAACCGGTCGCTCTATTTACAGATAACACAATCTTAAATATGACGAAAAAGGGGGGAAATACACATTTTTCCACATAGCACAAAATGCAAGGCGAATTTATATAAGGTGTAGGTAAGACCGATTTGATTTTTTGTTATTCACCTAAATGTATTTTTTGCTTTTGCATATGTTTGTAAATTTTGACAATTCTTACGCAAAAGCAGAAACTAAAATATGGGAATTTCGTTGTTGTACTTATAACATTACCATATATGAATTCGCCTTGCATTTTGCTCTATGTGGAAAATTTCTCAACTTTGAGCGTATTTAATAAATATAATATTTCCTTATTCTCTGGAAAATGTTCTATAAGATACGTATGTTCAATTTGTGCTTTCAAGAAATTTTTGAAATTTTTGCAACGCTGTCATCATACGTACATCTCCCATATGTGAACGAACAAACCACCATAAAGGAAAATATAATATCTTTCCGTTTGGAAGAAAAGTAGAAACATTCCTCTGCATTGCTGATGGAAACAAAGCAGAAATTTTGAATCGACATTCACTTGAGAATTGTCAAAATCGATGAAGCCGAAATAACGATACCATACCACTGACGGTGCTACCTTTTGTATTCAGTCAACTCATGAATTTTGTTCAAAAATATTCAATTGTAAGAAGAAATTACCTTGTTTTTATGTTCAAAAGCATATACACTAAATTAATATGGAAACCCTCTCATTTTTACTAGAATTTTATTGAATTTATTAATAAAGAAAACTTTTTGTTTTCTAAAGAGTCCTTTCTATTCCAAATTGTACATACATTTATTCATATAACATTAATGATGCATTGTGAAAATTTCGCAACATACAGTGACTGTTTATTTACTTTGTGTTTTTAGTTTAATATTATGAATATTGTTCTTTGGATTTTCGTATTTGCAAAAAAAAATATTAGAGATGCCATTTGTGTAATAAAGGTCCTGTCTGAACATGTACTACAGTTCAAGAATTTACACGTTCCACACAATTCATAATTTGGTAACACCAATTGTTATACCTATTTTTATTGTTCCTATATTATAAGCAAATGTGTAAAATCTGTTATAATAATATATAAATACTTAAATTTACTATAATTATATTTAAAGCTTGTAAAATTAAATAATACACAGTTTAAAAAAGCAGTGCGATATTTATTTCCAGAAAATAATCTACTTGAAAATATTTTGGTACCAATCATTTGAGATTGATAAGATCTTCGGCTTATTAAAATTAAGTGGAGATTATAATAAAAACTAACATTCCCTTCTTAATTATATTGAAGAGATTTCCATCATAATTTTACGCGCAATCTTTTTAATTACATTGAGTGGGTTTCATCTTAGTTTTGGTAGGGTTCCTACTAGATTTTTTTGAAAAGGTTTTCATCTTAATTGTACGGGGCATCTTCTTAATTACATTGAAAAGTCTTCATCTTAGTTGTACAGATTTTCTTCTTGATTTTATTTAAAAGGCATATCTAGTCATAACAAGAAGGGCTTCTTATTGGAAGAAAATCATAGACAAATCCGCTGAATTTCATTATGATTTAGTGGGGACTTTAGGTGGTATTTTCGGCCTGTGCAAGAAGGATACAAATAAATTTGTATGAAAAAAACCAATAAGTTTAATAAACGAAGACTTTATAAAATTATAATTCAGCATCAATCAAAAAATCGCTCGAAAAAGTTTCTAACATATAAATATGTTCATATGAACATAGTTATGTATAATTGTGGTATTAAATAATATTTCTTTGTTTAACTAGACAACAAACATTACCATATATATTCCTGTAGTCCGCTATTTTGCTATTTACTCTTAGATACGTAGATTCGTATGTATGTATGTATGTATTTAGCTTCACAAAAATCCTTCTTTTAATTAAAATGCCAGAAACGAAAGCAAACATCAAAAGTCGAGCGCTTCCGCTTTTCTGTTCATTTTTATTTTTCCGCTTAAATGTTCAACATTGACATTGCTCAAATGTCTTTGAATACGAGATACGAGTGAAATAAAAATATACATATGTATGTACATAGTATGTATGTATGATAAGATATGTGCATGCAAATACCCAGTCAGCAAGGAAATGCAGTTTTGCGAAGTGTGCCGTTTCTGTTCATCTTTCTTATACTATAATATATAAAATAGACGGAAATTGTCTTCTATGCCAATTTAAAATCCGAAAGCAAATGCAAACAATTTCATAAATATAGTGCTATCTTTGGCACTGCCGATGGCTTCATATCTTTTGAAAATATAAAAAGATTTAATTTTAATCTTTTACTTCGTATAATAATACATTTTAATATACTGTTTATTTTTCTCAATTTAGATAAAATAAAATGACGCATAATAAAGGAAAATGCGCGAAAAATTTTTACTGACTTTAACCCGCAGCTTCGCTTGCATAACATCTGGTTTAACGTTATTTGTTAATGTTTCCTTTAAAAAATCAGTTTATGAAAATTAAATTATTCAAACAGGTTGTTCTTTAAAACATATCGGAAAGAGAGCTTTCTTAACTATCTTTCAGATGTATTTTATAATATCCCTTTAATCTTAATAAGAAAATAATTTTTTTTTTTTAAAGGAGGCAGCCCTCTAAAAAATATTTTCTTTCAATGAGAGAGAGATATTTGATCAATGGTTTTACTTTAACTTAATTTAGTTTTTTGAACAGGTGGCAACACTCTTTAATCGTAACAATGAGCCTTTTTCTTGAAGAGACGGACACTTCCATAGGTATACGTGTTTCTACAATCGGACCACGAAAACATATAGTATATTGATTGTATACTTTAAGTAGTTTATCTTTTGTGTGTAGGTTAACCGAAAGCTCTAAAAAATATCGTTTCGTGGCCACTATTGGAGTTTGTATTTTTTATCGCCCTGATACTGTCTTGATCTTGATGGACCATTGTAGAGGAACCGATTCTGGAAGTCGTAGAAGCAATGTCTCATTGGGTTGAAGTTAGAATCGTCCGTTAAAATAAAACACAAGCTGTGCAAAATTATAGCCCCCATGCTTTGCTTAAGCGAATCCCCTGAAACAACGGCACCGCATTTACCAAGTGCTTCCTAATTGCTGCACGGAAAATGGTATTACATTTCAAATGTCGACCTCCTACCATGCTTCGAGGTATCAGGCAAAACGAATGGTATATTTAAAAAAGTTATTTAAAATAATGCAATTAACGAAATTATGCCGACTTCCAACTCTACTGAATCAGCTGTACCCTGATGCTCACAAAATGAAACCTTGCCCGTATATAGCCTCGGGGCAGGTAAGAAAGTTTTAAATTGGAGAAACCGTTTATTTGCGGAATTATTATGTAGTACAATCGACTGCAAAGCGTCCCGAGAGTGTCAATCAATACCTGTTCGCCATTACCAGAGGTCGCAGAAGATTATTCGACTACGTCAAATCTTGTTATAACGATATCACCTTCACAGAGTCCAAAAAAATATATAGTTTTGATCCATGATCCATGACTTATGTGTATATATGTATATATAGAGTATTCATCAAAGAAACTCGCTCTAATAAAACCGCAATACAGTTCGCACATTCCCCGCATTTTATTGAATTGATTGCAGTCTTTTTCCCGAAGATTACTACAGTTAGTCTGCAACCAAAACCTCATATGCACACAATCAGGTTTAAGGTTTCAGCCATCCGAATGAAACAAAATCTCACATTTGAACAATCAGTTGTATTAGAGCTATATTTAGTCCGGTCTTTTCTATTTCGAGAAATGCTTAATAATAATATTAATAACTTGGCGCTTATATCAAATATTTAGCACTATATTCAGCTGTTGTACCACAAATAGAGGGGAGTGTAGTTTTACACGACTCCGAACGATAGATGATTTTGAGAGAAGTTTTTTTTAAGACACTTGCCTTAATTGTTGCTTACAACATTATATGAGGCGACCCTTCAATGTATGCATGACACAACTATATCTGCTTACCAAATTTCAGTGACAGTTGGTAAGGACATACGGACATGGCTGAATCGAATCAGCTCACCGCCCTGAGCATTTGTTATACTTTGGTAAGAGTCTATCTTATCTTATTCGTATACTTACAATCATCGGACTAAATTTATAATACCATTTCATCTTCATGAAAGGTATAAAAAGGCTGGAAGTTTAGAGAACCAGAGTAGCCGAGCGAATGTATAGCGACACTTAAATACATTAGGGTGTATCACTTCCTATACACAATATATATATAAATTTTATTAAACCAAAAGACATCAACCAAAATATATTGAGCTTGAGGCCAGGTTTGTATTAGGGAATAATATGAGAAAACAAGAATTTTTAAAGTGGTAGAAGTGATAGCTGCTATTTCGGAGATCACCACATCTCCTCATCAGACATTTTTCTTTTTAGACTTTACCTGACTTTGAACCATGGTACACGGAGTTGCTAGGCGAGCGCGCAACCACTCAGCCACGCTAACCGTGTGAAAAGTGTTTGCTTTCTCATTGTCCCTATATCCACTTTTACCACTTTCAAAAATTGTTATTTTCTCATATTATTCCCTAATACAAACCAGGCCTCAAGCTCAATAAATTACAGTCGATTCATAAATTTTTTCGCTTTCGAACATACTTTTCGCTTATCGGCAACACTAATTTCGGGCGAAAAGAGTAGCCATTTCACTGCATTTTGTCATTAAGATCTAAGAGGTGAACATACAGATTCAAAACTTACATAAGACTTGATTTTATTTATAATATTACAAAAAAAAGAATTTATTTTTAATAGGAAAAGCCGGGCATCGGCAGACGATTTGTGAGGGAGAATAGAGACAATATGGCAAGGTTTAGGAAGCAGCTAATATTGTTGTTAAATTCCGCGAGACCAACTTAAAATTCTTTAGCAACGACATTTTGATAGGCACCCTCCGCAAAAAACTTAAAGAAGCCCTAAGTTTTACGATTGGCGAAATACCGACTTTCTGCCTTGAGTTTGGTAATGCACAAATAAATTTTATTACACTTATTTTGTATTTTGGATTTGGATTTGATTTAAATAATGGACCTAAATATTTTAGTTATTATTTTTGGTTCTTCTCAGTTGTACACTTTGTAAACAAAACACAGAGTTGTAATTTCCATGCTCGAATTTTATCATCTGTTTCAAAGTGGAATTTATTTCGCGAGCGTATTCACTTCGGTCGGTTGAGAACTCAGAATTAGGCTGAATACATTTTATAATTCCGGTGAAAATTTTCCTTGGTGAGCCACCCTAATATACAGACATAAAAAGGTAATATTTCTTTTTCAAGTTACTTCTTTCTCATCCATTTAACTCAGCATTTTTTTGTATATATACCACTTTTATGTACGTATGTATATACATATATTGGCGTATATTGTGGTTTAAATTCTACATATAGCAAATTACATTTTTCGTGCAAGCTCTTGTTTTTTAAGCTATTTCACCACCATAATACAAATTCTGGTGTCATTCACAGATTGTGTATTCATTTGAAATTTACTTTTACCACTAATTCACTTCGAGGTAGAACTGGCACTAACTGGCAAAAAAATTGTCCTATATGATTGAGTTTTTTGTCTGTTCTATTTGGACAGCACCAAAAATAGCATACACATTTGAAATGGCACGTACATATGTATATATGTAGGATTATGTGAAAACTTATTTGACCGAAAGTGGTAACAGTAAATTTAATAAATTAAACAGAGCTTCGGGGAAAAAATACTAACAAATTATATGTATATATTCATATATGTATATGTATGTATTACACATATGTATACTATATGAACCAGTTATTTTCTCTTCACTTTGGGATAGGTTTGGTCATAACAGCTTCAAGGCTTCTGAAAACAAAGGACCCGCCTTCCCTTTGAGAATCCCCCTGTGGCTATTGATCAGGGGACCAGAAATTATATTTAGAATTAGCATTCATGCGCCTTTGAGTTCACATCTTGGAATTGGACATCCTGATTCACGCGAATTGTACTGCTTATCGAAAAACTCGCCGCATTTAGCATTTTCCTTTTTTCAGAAATTTTTGATGAATTTCTACGCCCCCCCTGACTTTTATTTCAGAGTACGCACGATCAAATGTTCAAAAGTTAATTTTGATGAAAGAAGAGTATTTTTCTATTTCATTTTCATGTTTTAACCAATCTTCAAAGAATTGCTTATTTTAACAGTGCACTGAAAAAAAATTGTATTCTCTTGTGTAATTTAAAATATTGCGAATTATAGAAGGAGCTCTACCACGCTCTTTTATATATATAAAAAATTTAGGCGGGCACATCATAATTCTGCTTCACGAAAGTTTCCAAAGGAAAAACAAATTTCATGGAGAACGTTACATTATTTTGCTTTACTATCACTCAAAATTCATATTCTATTTTATATTCACAGATAACGTCTTTGTTCTAATACGTTAAATAATTTATAATATTTCACAATTTCATTTATTTTACACGTAGTAAGATTGTTGTACACGATTGACTGATTATTTCAGTAAATAAAATATTTTGCTTTAATTTAAATGGCCGGAGCAGCTCAAATGCATCAAACAATTTTATTGGAACTTGGCCCTATTACAAAACTAAAATATATTTCTATCAACTTAAGCCTTTTTCCTCGTCACGGTGCTTAGAAACGCAAGTTTCGAGGTATTGTTTTTATTACAAGACTCAATTCATCGGACAGCACATGGTCACTATTAACATCATAGTTGGCCGGATGAGCGCGATCAGCTTTTTCTAGGTTAAGGTGAATCAAATTGGGTCAGATATTTTGAGAATGGAAAACACTCATTCTCTATCCCTCGATTCACCTTCTTTCTTATCCTTTTACCACCTTCAACCTTCGTATGCCTTAAGTGCAATGGGAAGCTATGAGGGCAATTCGAAAAATCTGTGCAAAATTTATCAGTCGTCTCCACTAAAAAAGTGGTATTACCATATTAGAGTACCAACCTTCAGTCCATCAAATACGAAGTTTCAAGAAGATCTGTTAAGTAGTTTTCTTTTTGCAGCCATTCGAAGAAAACAACTTTTGAATTTTGTGAAAAATGGAAAAAAGTGAATTTTGTGATATCGTCAAACATTCCCCGGACTTTTCACAATCAATCAGAATAATTTACAAGTTTAACAAAAAAGACGCTCTCAGTGAAGAAAGGATTGAAAAAATCTGCGATTTCGTTTTGAATGATCGAGGAGTGAAAGTAAACCGGATAGCTGACATGATGAAGATCTCAACAGAAAGTGTGCACAATGCCTTGAACGAAAAATTAGGTATGTTGGGCGCAAGATGGGTGCCGCGTTTCCTCACAATGGATCAAAAACTTCAACGAATAAACACTTCGAAGCAATGGCAAAACTGAATGATTTAGGCTACAAAATGTTTCCTCATCCTCCGTATTCTCAAGATTTCGCTCCTTGTGACTGTTATCTGTTTCCATACTTGAAGAAATGGCCCGGTGGTTAGAGATTTTTATCAAAAGAGGCTTTGACGCAGCCTACTTTTTGGAAGGCATCACAAAATTTGAACATCGTTAGACTAAGTGTAAGGAGCTAAAAGGAGACTAAGTTGAAAAATAAAACGAAATTTTCCTTGGAAAAATTATGTTGTAGCTATTTTTGCCTTCGTATGCCTGAGTGCTTGAGATCCCGCTTTAGGTTATCTGGCTTATCTCGATTCCATTTCAACCCAGAATGCAAACGAATTCCGTATGTTATTTCGAAAATAAGTATAAAAATAGATTGAATAAACTTCGGACAGAATCTGATAACTATGAAGCAACTGATTATGATAAAAAATAAGCTTCTTATAATTGTTGGTGACCAAAGCGTTTAAATATTTTCAAAATTACATCGACTTAGTCGAATATTCATTTTTATGGCTACATACCTTTTACCAACATTCATTTAATGTTCATATTAAAATTGCAAATAAGCTATGGGCAATAATGTAAGAGACTAAAAAAAAATTTCAACCATATAATATAAAAAGATAAACGAGTAATAGAAAAACAAAACGGGATCACCCATGCGAACAGGCATATGCAATGCATATGCTATTTATATTTGGTTGCCATTGCGTATACGTGACATTATCTTCGTGTTTAATTTACTGTCACTTTTGCAACTTGTGAACATTATTGACCGATATAAAATTTCAAGTAGCATATGTATGTATGTATGCAATGTAAAAACTCATACAAAACCGTAGACAAATTTATAAATGCAAATACATTTATTGATCGGTGCCATATCGCTCGCGTTGTTCGTGTGCGTATGGTATATATGTATTGTATTGTTTATGTATGCATGAGAGTACGAGAGTAGTCATATTAACTTAGGCGCCTAAGTAAGTCTGCAATTTACACAAGAGTTTAGCTATATATGTATATGTAGTCATTTATATATTATTGCTGTATTCATACCGCCAGTTCTAAATAATAATAGTAGTAGCTAACAACAAAAGCTTTCGAACTTCACATATACTTACTTCTATGTATGATGCTCAATTAGCACAAAGGCCAAATGTACATAGGTAATGTATGTATGTACTATATCTACTATAAAAACTGTAATAGGGATGCCAACATTCGGGATAATTTTAATCTCGGAATTTGTTGATATTTTTAATGTAATACTGGCCTCCCGGAATTCAGGCCGGTTAATAAGTTTCTTAAATTTAATACAAAATCCAATAAAGTTAATGCTAAATACTGGTATATAATATTACTAGCTGACCCAGCACGATTCGCTCAACTCTACAAATACATATTCTGAAATTTAATCAAATTGAATTGTCAATATGGGGTTTAGAGATATTTCTAATCCAGCGGCACTTTTTGGTTCATTTTTTAACTTATTTATATATATGATAACCTCATTATATGTTATATATGTTCTGAATTTGTACCAAATCGAACGGTAAATATCTCGACACTAGCTCCACCTATCGGGCATTTCCTTAAATATGAGCTCAATCGGTTCAGTGGTTTTCTAGTATATAATCGAATCGAATTTCGGTTTCTCTCACATATTAGGTTAGGTTAATGTGGTAGTCCCCGCAGAGGGATCTCACTTAGCCATAGCAAAAGAAGTCCATTGTGACACCACCTGTTGTTAAAACGGTGACGTACATCGCAACCAAAAATGGTTAATTGGATAAAACGCTGCGTTCCCAGAATGAAGTCACGCATTTACTAATTTCCACCCCAGAGGGCTCTTCTGGGGTACTAAAGATGTAGAAGCCTAGGTACCTGAACCTCAGTCTCGCAATGGCATGGTAGCTGAGCAGAAAATTAAAAGATGATTCCACCTCATCATCGTCCATACAGCTGCGGCAAAAGGGGTCAGAGACTATGTGCACCCTAACCGCATGAATACCCATCGGACAATGACCACTCAGAACTCCTACGAGGATAGAGAGTTGCCGGTTTTTTAGCGACCTCAGTTCTTACGAACGCCCACGGTCCAACCTCGGCCAGAGGATCCATGCAAGTCGTAGTAGTTGACCAGCGCTCGCTGAGTCGACAGAGAGCCCATCTATCCATCTATTCCTTAGAATCTGGCCCAAGTACCTGACCCGGTCAGAAAGCACAATTGGGGGAGCTCGGGCATCAGACACTCTATACCTTCTAATAAACAAGACGATCTCCGAGTTGCTAGGATTTATAGCGAGCCCACACATATTACTTGTGTATAATTTAATTAACAAAAAATTTCATAAAAATCGGTATAGCCGTTCGGAGGAGTGCAACCACAAACGACGTGACGCGAAATTTTTATATTTAAATTTTATCTTCTTCAAATCAACACAAACAAATAATTCGTAAAACAAGGAAGTACTTATATATTCCACGGATAACCCAAACCCATAATTTTTAAGACGAATTGGGTTTATAGGGCTCTACTCTAAAGCATTTATAAGCCTCAGATTAATGAACATATATTCTTAAAGGGTCCTATAAGGTTCTGCATTTATATATAATTTTATAAAGGCTCTTCTTTTATACTGGTTTCTCTCCTGTTTTGTGGTTAGTGAAAATCAACTACAAATTTAAGCTAAGTATTATATTTCTCCTTTTTTTATTCAGAGTGATTATTTAATATCAATCACATTTTTATTTTTAGAACAATTGCGGATTCACTTTTCGAAGCAGGATTTGTCTTCATAAAGATCACGCTCTCTAGTCAAACAATTTCGGATTTCGCTAGGTAAGAAAAATACTTTATTTTTGAAGTCATATATGTATGTACCTCTATAAATTTTTCTATGTATATTTATTTCTCCTCCTCTTTTGGAATCTTGATTCCTCTTCAGAAATAACAACACTGCGGAACCAAATTTTGTGGTCGCAGATATTTAAGTCGATTTAGGGTAATTTGGGGGCGCTGATTACGAAAATAATATCAGTTTTGTCGAATTGGCTCTAGTTTTTCAGATAAAGACATTTAAATATTTCACGAAAAAACCTAATTAAAAATACCATTATAAATTTAAATTATATTTTTATTGCGCGCTTGTATAAAAATAATACAAAAATAAAACATATATATTCTTTTCATTAATGAATTTAAAAAAAATTACAAAAAACTTTTCCTGTAGGACCTCCTATGATGTCGTTCCTCAGGACAATCCCGTATCAAGCTCCAGCAGTGGTCATCCCATCGACCTTGGTATCTTTCTTCCATTATTTGTATGTCCTGGTGGAACCGTTCACCTTGTTCCTCACTGTAATCGGCTAGGTTGTCCGGGAATTTGTCCAAATGACTATGTAGATAATGTAATTTAATGCTCATTTTAGCTCCAAGTTTGCGAAAATTGAGAAGCATATCAGCAACTAGTTCTGTATAGTCTGGTGATTTATGATTTCCAAAAAAATTGTTGACTACATTAACAAAGCTTAGCCAGACTTCAGATTCAATTTGTGGCATATGATTTAAGAATTCAGTGTCTTTTAGAAGGGTACGAATTTGAGGACCATCGAAGACTCCTGCTTTTAATATTTCCATACTAAGGACTGGAAATTTTTTGCACACATATTCGATACAGTCACCTGTCTTATCAAGGGCTTTTATGAACTGTTTCATTAGCCCAAGCTTGATGTGAAGTGGTAAGGAGAATGATTTTTTCTCGGCTTATCAGTTGGTCATGAACCACATTTGCTGTTCCTACCTCCATATTTTCTCTCACCCGCCAGTCCTTTCTAATCCAATGTTCATTTCTTGCACGACTGTCCCATAAACATATAAAACATGGGTATTTAGTATACCCACTTTGTTGGCCCAATAAAAAATTCACCATCTTCAAGTCCAGGCAAACTGGAGTCCACAGAACTGGGTCATATAATTTTTTTCATTAATTTCTTAAGTTTCGTTTATCTCAAGAACTAGAGCCAATCCAAAATCCAGTTCGAAAGCCTGCTACTAATGTTAATAAAAACTATTAACAAAATCATGACCGCAGGTTTTTTTAAATTTTTGTTAGACAGTGTAATGAATGCTCTTAATTATGGCTGGGACGATCCCCATATTCGAATATCCGGATATGCATGCAAATATTTTTGATGTGAAAGCTATCTGGATATCCGGACTTACGAAGAGCGGGCTAATATTTATATTTTCTGAAAATTCAACAAAAAATCAACGAATTGACGAACAAGAATTGACGCAGAGAAGGGTCAACGCAATAATACTAGACTAGAGTTCTTTATACAATAATATCATTTTTTGAAGTGGAAATACTCTTTTCATTCACATTTAGGATTTGAGTGTTTTGTATAAATTTGCTAAATTCATAAAGAAAGTTGTATGTTTAACATCTCCACGTAAACTATTTTCGATTTTTATATACAAATTATTTCTATAAGTACCTTTGGATAGACATCTGAATGAAACCTCTCGGTTCTATTAAATAAATAAACAAATATTTTTATTAACATCACGACTCTAGCTGCACCTATTGGTTAAATTTTCAAATAAAATACTTAAATTTATGTAGCTAATACATGTTCTGAATTTTATTAAAATCGGGCCATAAAGACAGATTTTAGGGATGGCTTGGCTCCAGTGCCACCTTTTGGTGCGATAAATAAAAAAAAACAAATTTTATATTTATTTTAATCAAATTATAAATTAAATACGGTTTTTATAAATATGCGAACTCCAGCACCACCTGTCGGTATCACTTCGTGTGCTAAAGTGTTGATCTCAGAAACGAATGTGGAATCGGAAGAAATTGGTAAGCGTTTCGCTTCTAAAAGCAATTACTTTAACATATGCATGTCATTGGAGATAACGCCTTACAGTTGAGTTTGCATCCCCCGTAGCAGCGTAAGAGATTCTAAAATAATACCTTCTAGAATTCATTCCCTGTTAAAAATGTAGAATCGGTTTTGGTGGAAACGCAATCCATGGATTGGCATCTCTCTACTTTACATATGCAATTTTTCTTTTCTTTACAAGTATTGCATTAAACTTACATGTGTATGTTTTTGTTTTATTGCTGTCAAAAGTCTTTTCTATTAAATTGGCTTTTTCTGCAAGCCAGACCCGCACCTACTTCTTGTTCAACGCTAATATAGACATTTTCTTGTGTATTTGGAATTAAATGGAAATAAATTTAGAAGAAAATATTCTTTGATCAATTTCACTTCGATGTAGAATTAACTCATATAATTTCTGTAAAGTTGATGTACTTCGGAGAACACAAAGTTAAGCAAATTGGTTTAAATTGTATTTGCGTTCAAGCGTTCAGGTATTAGTAAGTATTATCAATTATTTACATACTTTACTTTTTCAAAAATCGATTAAAACATTTATGTAATAACGAGTGAATCAATTAGATAATTATTATTCTTGTTATTGGAAATATTATTAGTTTATATACAAATACTTTAATTGCAAATTTTTGATGCTAAAAGGGATAATTAGCAATTAATATTAGTAGCATGGCTTAGGGAAAACATTTTGAGCAATAAATTTATTTAGTTAGCAAGGTGTTATGTTTTCAGTTTTTTGTTTTTAAAATTATCATACATATTCAAAACTAGGCTCCTTTGAAAGAGAAATTAAGTGTTTTAATTTTTTTTTACTTATATGGAAGAAAATTTCGAACTCATATATCTTTAGCAAACAAAGTAACTCTTTAGGGAAGTACTCTTTAAGATAAATGCTTTAAGATATATGCACATTAAGGTGCCTGGCGGATTTCTTTCCAGAATAATAAAATGTATTGTGTTTTAGGACTTCCGCCAAAATATATTGATTGATGTCTTAAGATATAATGAATTTTATAAATCCCATCGACAATTAGTACTGGTTTTAGTTTTTTATGTATACACAATTTACACATATCGTTGAGATTTACAGGATATCAGAGGATAGTACGAAACCCGTAATAACTAGAAAACTCACTATTTTCGAAACCATTTGCCGATCTCTGAAAACCATCCGATTTCAGATTATACCTCATTTCGAAAATAAAACAAAAAACAGGTTTTAAAAGTCGAATGATCCATGGTGGGTAATATGGCGATAAACAAAAATATCCTAACAAAAAACTCGTTGTTTTTGGGCACTCTCGAGAATCGTTGTCGACCATTTAAAAAAACTATTTATATATTAAATTCAGAGTTTGAACCATAAAACCCGACATGGCCCTGAAAACTTACTAATAAGAATTGCAAGCACTGCTCGAAAATTTATTGACACTATTTTTGTTACTCTGGTGCTTCATTAGTTGGCAGTTTGGCAAATTTGGTTTTCCAGTTAACGACCTTGCTTCGAAAAATTTGTGTTAGGCTGCCATTCCAGTTTTCTACCAACAAAACTTAAGTGAAAAACAGTTGATGGCCTTTTGGCCTATTAAACTCCGAGCTAGGAACCTTGGGACTTTGTTACTTGGCGCTTCGGCGCTTTGTTAGGTTTACAAAAACAAAATATATGTAATGAGCCAGGCTTAGAATAAAAGTGAATACGAAATAAGTGCAAAAGTTAACATTTGAAGTTTAAGGTCGGTATACCACCCCTTTTCCAAATTATTATTTATATTTAATTGGTCCTATAACAACTTAAGCGATTTTGGCCGAACGTCTTCTACAATTTGTGTCTTGATGTTGTAACACAAATTGAGGGCAGTTTTACCCCGACTCCGAACGGCGAATGATTTTTTGTGAGAAGTTTTTTTCATGGCAGAAATACACTCGGAGGTTTACCATTGCCTGCCGAGGTTCGACCGCTATTAGAAAAAACTTTTTCTATAATTTTTGATGTTACTTGCCCCGTCCAGAATTTGAACCAGGGACCCACACGTGCATACGCTACACACTCGGCTACGGCTCCAAAAACTTAAGAAAAAATGGCTTGAAATTTATAGGTAAATGAAACACTTTAATATGGACTGATTACAATCTAATTGTACATATGTACCAAAGGTAAGTAAAGAGCTGAAAATTTATACACACATACTAATTAAAAAAAAATCAACAATTTAGCAATGTGGCGCTTTTCACTATTCTTATTATTACATCGAAATATTTTTAACTAATTGATATTTACCCAAATTACATTTCAACTGCATGATACGTAAAAAAAATATACCATTGCCGTTAACTCTTAACCAAATTAATTTTCTATAAGCGATTGTATGTTAGCTTCCACTCTATCTGCTAGTTAAGAAATATTCTTATCTCTAAAATATATGTATATGACCTCGAGCCGGCTAAACTTTAGCTTATATTTAACATAATTATTACAAGAGGTACATATCGTTGGTAAGCAACCGTAACTTAAGATGCTCAGACATCTTGGAAGTTATCGAACAGAGATTTTAAAGAACCATATTGAAATGGTGTAAATCCTATGGACCCAAAGAAATTGATTGTTAACGAATAGACTGAAGAAAATATACAACAAAATTTACACAGAAATCCAACACTAATTTAATTACACAAAATAAATTAAATAAAAACGAAAAAATCTGTATTTGCATTTTATTTTTTTTGCCTTTAGAAGTTTCAATACATTTTCAGTACCTACTTTTTTCACGAGCACTTTTTTGCATTTTATTGTTCTGATTATTTTGCATTTGCTTCTCGTTTATTTCTACGCCACATTAGATATATAATATGCGCAACTTACCAAAAAACTAGCATACGTTAGTGGTTGCGAAAATTGGCATTTCAATCTACTATGATTCAGAAATAAAAGAATCAGATGCTTTGAATTGCTGCATTTCAGTGGAAGCTCAAAAAACGAAACTAAATTACATATGAATTTATTTCAGAGTGCAGCTTACAATTTTTTAATTTGTCATACGCAGAGAAAGCAATCCAATATTTCCTTAAATAATTATACAACTAACTTTCTTCTCATTCCCTTCTACGTTCCATTTGGAAGTCTGTTTTTGCCACCATTTCAAACTTAACACGTGACACTTTTGAATTCCAGCTTGGCAACTGCGCTACTTCAAACACTTACATGGTGTACGCAATCCGAGTACATATTCACTTATATATATAGAGAATAATATATTAAATATTTCAGCAAAAGTAAAAATTTCACTTTGAAAAGTATTTTGTTACATTCCGTCAAAGAAAGACAGTTTATGTTTATAAAGTGGCTGCCAAGTACCGTCGTCCTCACGCTGTCAAACTGTCAAATAAACTGATTTGATACCAAAAATTAAATATATAAATATGTATATAAAATATAACTGAAGAAATTTATATATGCAAACAAAATATGCAAAATAAATGTAACGAAGAATAAATTATACCGCTCTTCTACTCTCTTAGATATGCAAATTTAAAATTTCATAACTGGAGAAATTTACATGAATTAAATAAGCCTGCTTACTTAGTGAAACAAAGGTTGCAGCACTTTCGCTTCCTTAGATGAAGTCACATTTTTATTTTTTTCTTATTTATTTACTTATTTCAATCTATGAACACATGTTTCTTCGATTATAAAAACTTAGAATACTGTGTTTAGAGCACTAGAAAATACACTTTTTGAAGATGAAAAATCAAGTTGGATAGAACTCGATAATAATATAATAATATAATATAATGTTTTAAAATTATACATATAGAAAAGTAAAAAACTACGAAGATTACGCTGTGGCATGTTGAAATTAATTATTTCCAAAAGAAAGGAGCCGTCAACGTCACCACGGATAATATAAAAAGCAAAATAAAACGAGAGTACTGATCTGACTGTTTCTAAAGACTTTAGGTTTATCAAAAGCAAACGAGATTTATTTGAGGGAATTGGCCCATCTAAACTAAACGACCGTAAAGCATATTTTAAAAAATTTATTGGAGGCGTTCAATCGTATTTATATAATTTTGATGGCTTGGCCTCCAGATGAAAGAAACGTATTCCCAAGAGGAACGAACAAATGCCATATATAATAACTTAAGAGTATATGGGTTGGAAAATTTTGAACTATTTAACCACACAAACCCTAAAACCGAGCAAGATTTCGAAATAATCTAATCATTTATAAACAAAACAAATAGAGTAACGGGCCTAGTATACTCGCTTGTGGAACCCCAGAGCAGGCAAAGAAATATTCAATTCACAATTCGTTCTATAAACAGAGGAAAAATCAAACTTTTACATACATAATACGTTTTACTTTTAATGACACTTTTCAGTATCGAAATAGTTGATAGCTTTCAAATGGGCCTGTAATTCAAAACATCATTCTTACTACCACCTTTGTGAATAGGGGTAATGGTCTGGTTCAAAAAACATCGATATTAAGTCGTAAATATTCGAGCAAGACACAATAATTTCTATAATCGATTTTCCTAACGGCAAGTTGCCTGAACCAGAAGTTTTTCAAAGTTACGAAAATATAATGGAGTAGATCGGTTTTAATGAAGCTTTGAATAAGGCGCCTTTTGGGTAGCTGATTACAAATCTGAAATTAGTTTCAGGAAATTCAAAATGGTGAATTCATCCCTGCTCGCCTCTGCAGTTGCGACAAAAATCTTTCCATGTGTGCCCATAAGACAGTCCCCAGTTATTACTCCGAGAGAGGAGCGGCCAAGGCGAATGACAGTTTTACGTGAACCTGTAGTTTAACTTGGCTAGTAGTCCATGGCCTATCTAGTACTTACCTCCACGGTGAGTGTTGTGTTTTTATAGTGTTTGAAGGAGGTTAGAGATATGCCCACGTCTGATCATAATTTATCACGACTATTTCCGTCATGCCAACTTGGTGGGCTTGCACCTTCCGGGAATGTCTCTGTCGTCAGGAACCCATACAACCGTCACGGAGTATTTGGACGCGAGCAGGTTGAGAGTGCTTCTGCATTCCAAGGCCACTTTATGTGCTATTCCGTTAGATTTCTTGGAATCTTAGAATCCTGTTTGTCAGAGTATATAGTGCTAGGCCGTTTTGGTGAGGCGTACGCTGTGACCTAGTGGGTATCCATTATGGCATTTAACTTCGCCTAGAAAACACAACAGTGAGCCAAGCAAGCAAAAGTTTAGGTTAAGTGCGAGTTCGCCGGAGTAAATGACTTTTCAGGTGCGGTCCTCGATGTTTTCCCCCCAGTCGAGTTTCCTGTCTTGAGTAACTCCAAGGTACTTGACCGCGGTTGAGAGAGTGAGTTCTAACCCATTTAACCCGGATATTTTGAAAGAAGGAAAGAATAAAATTAGTAAATTAGAAAACGGTTTTTTTTAGATATGTGGTTTTCAAAGAGAAAGAAAATGCATAAAATTTAATTTAATGCTTTATTATAATAAGATAACATATATAAAAAGACGATAATATAAAATAAGGATTTGCCATTAGCTTTAAAAATGATTTCGGCCAAGTGACCGCCGCGACTGGCTCAAATAAATTCCAGCCGAGAGGTCGTATGTCAGCAATAGCGCGCCGAATATTCTCTTCCAGGCGCCAATCGCCTCAGGCTTATCTGCCTAGACAAGAGGCTCCAAATAACCAAAAAATTGCTCAGCGGTGTTAAATCGCACGATCTTGGAAACCACACCACAGGCCCATGATGCGAGATAATCCACTCACTAAAAGTTTCCTTAAATAAATTTATTATTTCGTTGGATGTATGGCATGTAGCGCCGCCTTGTTGGAACCAAAGGTCGTCCACATCAACATCTTTCAATTAAGGTACGAAAAAGTCAAAGATGTTTGAAGAAATGCTGACCAATGATTCCTTCTGTTCATAGAGTACACCAAATAGTGGCTTTTTGAGGATTTCACGGCGTCTCAACAATGGATTGTGTATTATCAACACTCCAAATACGACAGTTATGTTTATTAACGTACCCATTCAACCAAAAGTGAGCATCATCGCTGAACAAAATTTTCTTGTGAAAATTGAGATCGGTGGCCGTCTCGTTTTGGGGCCGTTCCGGAGTAAGTCTGTTTATTATGAAATGGCAAACCACACTTAGTATAAATCAATTAACAGCCATCAAAAAAACAAACTCCGAAAAAAGTATTGCCTGTTTGAAAACTACACCCTTTATATTAAGCTCAAAATTGTCAAATGAAATATATGTATATATTGCTTTGGGATTGCAAGATATACATTGATACATCAATGCAGAAACTTTCAGTAGAAAACCATTAATACTTTTGCTTAAAACTATTGTTTTGTTAAAACGTACAATTTAAGTGAGAGGGTCTATTCTTGTTTTACTCATAAAAGTATTTAAGTAAGCTATTGATGAAAACCAGTCTGGTCAAAATTAAAATGAGGGACAATTAAATCGCGAGAACGGACACACTTGGGAAACCCTAAACTTTCATGAAGATATTGATGTGCAGTAATAAGGCGCAAAAGGAATATGCAGCTTCTAGCTTTCATGTAGTCAGTGATTTCACAACAGATACATATATATCCAAACGCTTTTCAAATGCATAACGCGTTACATGCTTAAAAGCCACGTTAATTTTATACCACGAAAATTATTTTCATAGAAATTGAATGTTTGAATATCTACCTGCAATAACTAAACAATTTATTTGAAGCTTAGGCCTATCATACCTTTAGTTATTCTAGTACATTTAATCAATGTCTTGTTGAAATTTGTTTCGGTAAATTTTTGCCACTTTAAAGGGGCTTCTGCCCCACAGTAAATTGGTGTGAATAGAATGCTATGAACTAAGCAGCTATGAACATAACAAAACTAACAAAGGAGTGCCGGATAAAACAGCAATTGTTAGTTTATATGTAGCTGTTAAAGGCTAACGATATACATACATACATACTTTTCAACCATTGCTGCTTTGGAGATACTTTCCCACAAATAGAATTGTAGCTAAACCATAAAACCGAACAAAAGGAAAAACAGGTTAAACCGGCATTGTGTTTATCATTATGATAATTTGTGTTCTATCTCATGCTAGTGATACCCGGTCACGCCTGTATCTGGCTGAGTGGAATAAAATATAAAAGAAAGAACAGAAATTGCACATATTTGTAATGTGTCTCAGTTCACAATATAGATAAACAATATTTGTGATTTTCCCCAAAGGAAATGGTAGCACCTTCTTCAAATATGTTTCTATTGAAACCAATTTCATAATTTATATGTTGTCGTAGAATTGGCATAAAACAATAAAAAAAAGAAAAAATATTCATAAACACTCTACATTTATGCCTTTTAAATATTGAATATTAACATCTAATGTACTGATAAGAGCAGGCCTCCTGATTCTCACCACACATCGCTCAAACTGCTAATACAAAAAGAATAACAGTTTTGATGACTTTCTCATACGTAATTCGATTCGATTTTGTCGATAAAAAATTGTTGGATCCCGCCATGTGACGCGCTTTTATACATACTAGTTTTTAAATATTACCAAGTGACCTTCGTTGATCTTTCATGTTAAGCGATGTAAAAATTTTGTTAAGAATTTATATGTTTCAGATATGTGGGATCAAAAATAACTGCAATCTCGATTAAAAATGATTAAATTATTTAAAATTTCCTCCTCCATTTATTTGATACATTATTTTGATAATGTATATAATTTCAATAGTATAGTTTAAAATTTTTTATTTCAAATTGAGAAGTAAACTTTAGGTTAGATGAGTTTGGAATTGCTACACTTAAGCCAAGGATTGCTCCACCGTGATGCCATATATAATTTCGTATCCCTAGGATGCTGTGACACTCTCTCATTTACAATGACACTGCTCTTATTTTAAATTTTGCTAAGCTCGTAAGCTCTTATGGAGATAGTTTTCCGTCGTCATTTTATTTAATTTTTATCGACGTAAAACTTCTTTAGCGGTATGGCAATAATTTTTCAACATCAACCTACAAAAAAAACAACAGCACCAACAACAACATCTACAAAAATAACAATAAAACCAAGCCCATATTTTCATTGTGAACAAAAATTCTAGATTTACACTGAGAATAAGAAAAAATTCTGAAATTAAGCAGGACCAAAATTTCGTTAAGGCCAAACTATCATGCAATATCGTTTGTATATAAACCCAGAGTTGCCTTAATCACACGCTATGTTACGTACTGCTCTAACATTATCATCCGACGAGCATTATAAATATTTTTAAAGTAAACTTCTTTAGCGTAATGAGAGTAATTTTGTATGTAAATACTCATAGCATTTATACACGCATTGTTCATCAACAGTGTTGCCAGCTTCAAAGCCAAAAATGGCTATTTCTCCATCACATTCTTTTCCATATCTCGCAATCCTTGATCTTCAATCTGATCTACAGACTGCTGCAGGTATTTGCTGAACATTCTGTTTCGTTTGTTTAGTGTTGAAAAAGTTTTAAAAATCATATTCTAATTTTTCTGTGAGATATCCTGTATATATTTAATTTTCAAACATTTGAAACGAACCTCTATCAATTCAATCAAGTATTGTAATGATTAAATTTCTTATAAATTTAGTTTGTTATATATTTTTGAACAGGTGGCAACACTCTCCAAATATATTTATCGAATATAGCTTGATTAAACCGCTTTGCTTTTACACCAGTATAGTAGAATTAAAGTTACCTTACCAATTAAATTGAATCAACGTTTTTTACAAGGTGGCAACTCTTTTTAAGCAATATTTCGTATGAACGCAATATTGTAATATTTCAGTGAACCGCCGTACCCGAGTGTGCAGCGTGCCCCGTGTTCGAACCCTGGCCTGGGCAAATAACATCAAAAATTCTAGACAAGTTCTTTCTAATAGCGGTCGCCCTTCGGCAAGCAATGACAACCGTTCGTGTTTATCATAAACAACTTTTCACAAAAATCATCTGCCATTCAGAATCGGCGTAAAACTATAGACCCTTCAATTTGTGGTACAACAACAAGGCGCACGCCACTAATTGTAGGAGAAGTTCGGCCGTTTTCCTAAAACCTCTTTTTATTAGAGCCCATATTTTAATATTTAATTTATCTTGTTATCCCTTTAGTTAAGTTTTTAAACAGCAAACCGCTACAAAAATATTTCTGAAATTAAGCTTTCTTAAAACTTTTAGTTTTACGCTTACATCTTAAATTAAATTAATTTGTTTATTTCACTTAGTTTATCTTTATGCATTTAAAACATTTTGAAACCTTATTAAACTCCTTTCATTTGATACCAACATTGCAATATTTGATTTCACTCATAGTGTTAATTGAATTTAACCTTTTAAACGGGCGGCAACTTTCTTTAAAAAATTGGATCTATAGTGGACAATATACATACATACATATGTGCCGAATCTTATCCAGATCGGAAAAGTCGTCATATAGCAATATGCGGTTTAGCTTATTTATTTATTTAATTGGCATTGCAGGTGGCATCTCACACACACCCTTTCACATTTATAATATTAGTAGGGAGGATGTAATACTCGTATTTTTAATTAATTTTTTAAGTACTATCCTTCACAAATATTTCATTTTGGGATTTATCGATTCTCGTAAGCAATGTGCGATTTTCATTAATTACCTTTTGTGTGACATGACCTTAGGAATGGTTGAATTATCATTCACGCATTACAAACACTTGTATTTTTAGTACAATATATAGTACTTCACAACGTAGTTTTGGGGTAACATTAAGGGAAGGTAATGGCGTCTGCTTATCACAAAAAGAGAATATGTAAAATTTAATTTTAAACACATTTTGAAAATTAAACGCCCATAATTTGTATTCTTCTTTTGCATATTCATTTAAAATATATACAAATGCTAACAAGCCATTTGTGAAAAGAGAACTTCTGGAGAACTTCCTTTGAAATTTCTTCAAGCATGCACATCCACTACAGATAAACACACACACTCGCACACATTAATTAAAGTACAATCCGACATCTAAGGATTTTACTATAAAGATATATTACAACATTCATTGCAACGAGGAAACACATAACCCCATTTAATTGTTATTAAATCATTTTAATACCTTTATTGCTGACGTGGACGCAGGTAGTATTATGGTTTATACTCATATGTGTAGATTTGTATTGGTTTTGCACCTCACCGTCAAAGAAGATAACTACATCCTTTGTAAATGCGTATGTATGTATGTATTTCTTGCATATAAATTTTTGCACAGGTGTACTGGGATTATTCGTTATCAACGTATGCTATGCATCAAATAATTTCCATTATACTTACAAAGTAAATAAATACACACAGACACATCAGGGACCACCCCTCTGATGAATTTCAGATGTTAGACATTCACATGGATGGGGATTCAATGAATTTATTCATATCTTTGCAAATATGCTTCTTAACTAATCAAAATGTACATATATAATAATATAAAATCATAACAAAAGAGAAATTAAAGTATTTTAGAGGATAATAAGATAAATGTTGGTGGTGTATTATGACTTTTCGAATTTGTATCTACAGTAAAATACATAATTTATAGCTAAGAAAGACTAGTAAGATGTAATTCTGGCGACATACTCAAAACAAATTTAAGGATGCTTCAAATGGGGGAAAAATATAAGAGACGAAAAAAATCGTCCATTTTTATATGAGATATCATAAGTTTTCCTAAAATACCACATGTCTTAAAATTGTCTTTTTGTGAAGTTTTATAAACTCCCTGTTCGTTGTAAGAAGAGTGGACTGATTAAATTGTAACACATAATTCCTTTTGAAGGAAATACTACCTTAGCAAAATCGGATAATAACCACGCCCCCGCTCAAAAATTAGATATTTCAGCAACTATGTAGTATAAGAAATAATTTGCCCAAATATGATCGGAAAACTCCCTGCTCACTTTCGATATAACGGGATCTTCAAAGCTCTAAAAAATGCGCTATTACTCCTCCACTAGTCAATCTTAGGAATATAATAGAAAGGGGGAAAAATTCGATTCTATAGGGTCCACTGAAGTAAATTCTTAATTCGCAAAGGAATATGCAAAATTAAAAATTTTGAAAAGTGAGCGTGGCACAACCCACTGTATAGCAATATCTGTGAAACTAATTTGTGGAACTAGAACAACATTTGGCTCCATTAAAAATATTTTCGAACACTATAGAAATTGGACAGAAACCTCGCCCACCTTTCATGTATCAAAAATTTCAGAAAATACCAAAAATGGGATGTTTCAAACCCTTGTAAAGCAGATCTCGTAAATTTGGTTCAAGGGACATTAGCAAAAAATTTAATGATTGGGTTAGTCTGACCGGCCATATGTTTATGGGTGGCCCCTAGTGATACCTATAGAGACCATAATTTAGGTTGCCAACGATTTAGGGAAATATAACCTGCGATCGAGGCTCCAGTGTTATTACGTCCTCCAACTTGTTAAATCCAGAGGTTCCGGGATTATTAAATAATCTTATATTAAAGCAATGAATTTTCCGCATGCCATCCTGTTTCATTAATTACACTGGATTCAGCTAAAATGCACACCGGATACCATAGTCGAAAATGGAGTTGATGTGTTTTCTATAGGGTAGTTTAGATATACAGGACTTAAAGTAAATAGGTATATTATCTTCGAAACACAAGGTCTGCCAAATTTGGTTAGCATTTTGCATCTCAAGACAACAAGCAAAATTGAATGGTACGTTAAAAGCGTTCTAATTTATTTTGATTTTAATTTAAGTATAAAAAAATCGTTTAAGTTTTTATTTGTTGGTATGCAGTTTATAGACTTAAAAACTACTGAACCGATTAGGGTCATATTCATAGAATGTCTTTGCAACGGTATCTATTGCGCAAAAGGCAAAAATAATTCATATAAATATTATACTTAGAGGCGCATATTGGGTGTGCGAGTAGAAATACGTTTCCGCTAAATAAAACCCCCAGAATAAAGATATTTTTAAAATCTCTATTCGCCGACCAATTTTAATGGAGTTTGAATCGTATACTGTAATTGTGATGAGAAATGCTTTAACGAGAAATAAATCATCCAAATAGCGCTAAAGTCGAGCTATTCAGCAAATCTGTATTTATGGTCTGATTTGATATTAAATAGGAGGATAGGCTGCAGGTGAGATTAGAAAAACTTTTACTTGAGTTACAGCTATTTTTGACATATTGCCCATTGAAAATTATGTCAAAAGAACGCCACTACTTTAAGGGTCGACTTCATTTTAACTATGAATTCCGGATTTTGGTTTTAAATTAATCAAATTTACTGCAAGTGAAAAAAAAGTACACAGTTGGAAATAAAACATGTGCCGGATAATTAAAATTAATTTTCGCCGAACTTAGACTCTGCCGAACTTAAACTCTGCTTTACATTTTTTCAAGTGAATTTCATTATCAGTTTCACTTTCGCTCGAAATGCTTCCCTTTGTCGAAAAAGTAGCGAAAATGACGGAGAGTTTTTACATAAATTCGAGAGGTGACCAAACTGTTGTAATACGTAAGTAATTCAGTTTTATTTATAAAATTACAATAAACACTAACTGCATTTACTTTAATTCTATGAGTAAAATAATGAGCGATGTTTTTTTAAGTGATTGATTCAAATTAACTGTCAGCTTGAAAATAGAAAATTATTTATGAAAAAATTGGAAATATTCTTTCTGGTATTTACTCAATTTTAGAATGTTTAAACAAATTTCAGACCTCCTATTTCTATGTTCGAATTTTGCCAGCTATTTTGCAGCATAATTGATTTCGGGAGAAAATCGTAATATGCATATTGTCTTCGGGCAGATGAAAAAATACAAGGGGAACTCACTATAAGTCTGAATATAAATAATGATAGAATACAAGATTGCACCCAACAGAGATTATTTTTGAAAGTAATTTGTATGTGACATAATACTGTTGGAACTGCAAATGGGAAAAGTTAACATGGAGAACACGAATACAGTGAGCATTCAGTATGACGAGTGATACGATCACTGTTCCTCATCAACAATTGCACAACTGTTACGTCAATGCGCGGCTGACTTTGTAAAATTCAAAAAAAGCTAAGTAGCTGAACGAGATGGGCACAACCTTTGTATTCACCCAATGATGTTTGAATTTGTTTACCTGCATCGGGAAACTAACACTCAGGTTAAAAAAAATGTCAAAAGATTTGCATCTAGAAACATGAACTGAGAAGATTTTGAACTTAACAAAAATGAAAAAAAAACAAAAAATTGCATACATATGAGGTCATTGAGATATGAACTAAGTTTTGTTGAGTTCTTTTAAAACCGAACCAAAACATGGATCGGATTGGTTATTTACAGGCACCAAAAATAACTGTTACCTCGAAATTGAAATAAATGCTTGTTTCATAACACTTATTAGAGGAGAAAACATTTTTACTTCATTGATATGTAATTTTTTTTTGTTGCTTGATAACTGTTATACGGGGGAAATATTTTCGAACGTTGCCTTAACACAGTTATTTTGTTTTCATTGCCAACAAAAGCCATATACCAACTTTTTGTGATAACAGTTATTCCCCAACATTTATTTTTAAGTTATTTGATACGAGTTGAATCATCTCTACTGTTATTTGTATATTGGTCTTTCACTTTATCTATATATTTATTTCCATCTTTGCTTTCATTCTCACCATCTTTATTTTCTCCTACTTATTTTACAACATTTATAAGGCACCGCAAAAAAATAACTTTTATAGGCAACTGAAAAAATATTTTTATATTTCGTAACTGTACCAGACAACGGACAAAAAATTATGCAGAATAACTCTTATTGTTAACGGAAATAATTTGTTACCTGCATAATAGTTATCAGTTAAAAACGGCCATACTTGGGTTTCGGCTTCGGCCACCAAAGTTCGGATTCATTTCGATTATGTTAAAGCCCATATTTTCAGTTGAAAAAAATTGCTTTTCAAATATCTCTCTGCTTCTCCATCGAGTATGTCTTGGTTATTACTTTTACATTACAATATAAAATTGTTAAATATATAAGGATTTTATTGTTAGTTTTACAAACATAAGTATCTTTATTAAATCAATGTGATGTAGACTTAAAAAGATCTTTTTTATAATAACAATAAAAAGATCGCTTCTACTTTGGTTCCGCCATAAAAATCGATGTTCGGAAAAATAACACTCATTGGCAACGGAAAATATATTTCTTCTGTATAACAGTTTTTAGGAAGCGTAAAAAATAAACCATATGAATGATATGAGTTTTGAAGGCTAAATAAAAATATGTCTCTCATCTAATATGTGGTATGTAACAACGTTTTTGGGAATAAATTTATAACGGTTATGTTTCTGGTTATTTATTAAAACAAAAATCGAGTTATTCGTTTAGTAAATAAACTAGGCGCTTGTTGCTGTTTAATGAACTTATATTCCATAAAAATTAGCTACATCAAAGGTTTTGAGAAATCTACCACTTACTTAGCTTTTAAAATAAGTAAACTTTGAGTGAAATTTGTTAAACATTTTTAGCGAGTATACTTATAAAAATTTAATTGCTCAACTATGTCTTAACCAACATTTGTTTTCGAGGTATCAGTGAAAATATATTTTTTCCTTTACAATTGACTCATTCAAAAGAAAAGCATTTTATTTAAATGTTGTTGGCGTACACACAGACTTGCATTTTGAAAGTCATCTGACGTCATTGAATTTATTGTTGGCTTCAACATATTAGAAAATTCGCAACCTCCTCGGCTTTGTCTCGCTCAATTATTTTGCATGTCGCTTTACGCATCAATGCCTATGTATATCTGTGGCTAGGTTCTAGGCTCGGCACCAGTGGGATTTGTATTCATTCATTCAAACACCTTTTCCTAGACAAAGTTAACTACCTCTACACAATCTGAAAGCAATAAAAATCGATACATACTTACATATATATTGTATGTGTGTAAAAGGCGGCTTTATTGGCCTGAAATAAAAATGTTCATGTAAATAAAAACCCACGCACAGCCGCAATTGCGTATGCTGAGAATAAATTGTTTGCTGATAAAGGCCTCTGAGCAGGGTGGGTAAAAAAAGGTGATTTTTTTTTAATCAAAGCACTTGAAGAGGGGCAAAAGGTACATATTGCTGTACTATTTCTATACTAAAGAGCACACCGGTATTGTTACATTGTTCATGTGATGGTGACATAAAATTCGAATAAAATTGAAAGTTGTTTTTTATCCAATGTGGGTTGGTTTTAAAAATAGATGAAAATGGGCTATATACCAGTAATTTTTATTTCTCTAAACAGTTCTAGACTTCGGTAACTGCAAAGCTAATTAAACAATGTAGAATCATAAATTTTGGTAAATGAGAATTAGGGCGCCAAGAGTATTTTAGCAAACTCTTTCAAACTTAGTACACGTTGCATTTAATCAGGGATTCACTTATGAAAACTGTCATTTAAAAATTCAATATAAAGTATACTACCAAATGAAATATTCCAATCGGTATTTTTTCCACCGAGAATCAAATTTGACAATAAATGTGTATTTTTAATTTATAAGGAAAATTTAAAAAATAACAGTTAATTTTAATTTTGTTTATAACTCCAAAATAAAAATTATTTCTGAGTTTTATGCAAATAATTTACAAATAAAAGGTGTGTTTTTTTTATTTTTTTCCCTTATTTTTATGAACCGTCTGTATAATTTATAGAGCTTGTGGCCAGGTTTGTATTAGGAATAGTTGTGTTTTATTTTTATATTATATGTCTTTTGATAACAGTTATTGACGACTTTTATTAATATTATATTTATGCAAATGTAATGAATATACACTTACTTGATAACCTACAAACATTTTGCTCATAAAATTAATTACAATAGATAATATTAAAATGTAGAATGTGTGATTTGTGGAAATATTATTAACAATAATATAAACTAATTTCATTCTCCAAAAGCTATTTTCTGCGAAAAAATGATAATGACTTTTGTAAGTACGACTTCTAAAGATAAATGATTTATAATGACAATTTTTATAAGTAAAAGACACTGAGTGATTTTTAAGACGGGCTTTTTTTATATAAAAGTCCTCAATAACTGTTATCTTAAGACATATGTATAATATAAAACACAAAAATAACTGTTATTTTTTATTATTGACATAAAAATAAAATATTATTGTTATATTGGATTTATAAAATAAAAATCAAAAATAATAGTTATTTAAAGATGAATTAAATAAAAGTCAAATAATAAATTTTATAGAGGGATTTTTATATCGAAAATTGCAACTGTCATGGTCCCTGAATTTCATTAATCAAAATTATAAAAATCGCCCCACTTTCGGCGTAACAAATTCTTCATATTACAGTAGTCGAACATTTCAAACATAATTTTGAAAATGATAACCAAAGTTAAACGGTACATGCTCACCTCCAATATAATGAAAATTCCTCACACAAGGGAATACGCAAAGTTAAAAATTTTGGAAAGCGGGTGTAGCATAGCCCACTTTAGAACGAATAGGCATATCTCTGAAACTAACTTTTCGTTCTCGAACAAATTTGGTTTCATTACAAAAATACACCACTCGTATACTAACAATTTATAATTAGAGATGTAATATTATAAAAGTAGTTAAAATTTTTTGTAGAAAAAATCAGAGAAATTTATCAATTGGAGAAAAATATCAGCGTTTTAAATTCATATTAAAATTAGTTAATATCTATAGCATCTAAGCAATAACAATAAAAATGCATATTAATTAATAACAGGGCAATTCATATAAACTTATAATGATCCTTATTATACGGTGATCTGCAATTTATCGCTTTATATAAATACACTAATAAGTTTTTGAGTTTAATCTTTGTGATCAAAATCCAAAACCATACCAAGATTTTTCCATCTTGCACGAAATTAATGCCAGTGTATGAAATTTATAAACTTTTTTTTCAAACAAACGGAGCATCTATCAGTTTAAGTTAAGACGAGCATGTTGAATTCTGTGGCGGTAATGACTTTTCTAGGTTAGATCATTTGTAAGAGTTTTTTTCAATTTTAAATTTCTTACCTACTACAATTTTTATTTAACATTTTTGAGTATCAAATTTATTTATTTCTTTTTTAAAGTTAACTAGCCATATATTATTTTAGTTAAATGAGTATGCTGTTCGCTATAATGGAGAATCGTATGCAATTACTCATAGCTTCCCAACCGGTTACTCATACGCCCCGACAAACGGCTGTCTTACAAAACCAATAATCACCCATGCGACATAATCAGAATGATCTTAGGCTAAACAAATAGCAAAAAATTTGGGCACAGATGTCCCACTGCACACTCTGTTCCATCTGTATATATGTATGTATGTACATACATATGCAGTTGCTTTCAATTGCTCCTGGCAATACACCAATCTATCTATAGATTTCCTACTACCAACTTTTATAATATGTAATAAATTTATACAGTTCCTTCAACAACATTCCAACAAATATCTGTTGAAAGGGAATCTAGTTTTATAAAGCAACCGTTTGACGGGGCGTATGAGTAACCTGTTTACCTGTAATGAAATATGCAATTCTTACAGTCATCCAGCAATTAACAGATATATTTGTTTATATCGTTTTATCGTTTCCAATTAGTATATATCACTAAAATATTGCATGCTCAAAAATTTTTTTTTGGAAATATGTCAATTTAATACTCAAAAAAATCGAATTGCACTACAAAGGAAATTTAAAATAGAAAAAAACGCCCATGCAGTACTATGGAATGTCCGCTTTTTGGTTTTTTCCAGTTGATATTTTTCCCATTTCTAACTTCAAAAATTATAATAAGTCTGTTAAACTTCAATAAGAAGTCAATAGAAGTTTTAGTTAGTAATGCGAGTATACAAAGCTTAATAAGGTATTTAAAAAAATTCCAAATTAATGAAAAAACTAAATTTTCAAATTTACAACATCGGTTGCAAATCAATAGTGGAAGGCTGTTAGAGGTATTAAAACCTCCTCAAAATCGAACAATGATAGATCAATATTGTAGGCTTAGAAAAAGTTTTATTTACAACAAAGTATGAGCAATAAAATGTAACAACGCGAAATATAGGAATAAATTGATTAAGATTTTCTTTTTACTTATTATACATAATGATAAGGAATAGTAAATTTTGAAATATCTATGAAACGAATATTTGTCATATCTTTCTTGATTTTTTTGAAAAATTATTCCAGTCTCCGTCAACTCAGAAATTGATATGCATATTTGTGAATATTTATAGCTGTTAAAAAGTTGAGTAATTTTTAACCAGTTGAGTTTCGCAAGTAGATGTTACTCCTTTAATTCAAACAATAAAAATTTCGTTTAGTTATAATTAATGAAATCGACAAAAGTGCCAATAACTATGCACAAAATCTTAAAAACATTACCAACATATGTTATATTCACTACCTTAAAAACATTTCAAAAAAGTTTGTCGAAAACCAGCAGTTTCCACAATTTTACGTCCACAAGAAAGTTTTGCTTCGAACATTCGATTACCTAATGCAAGAAAAAAAAACTTTTTGAATATGAAGTTTTTGTAATAAAAGCAAGTTCAAAATTTTGTTAACGAATTTTAAAGCATCCTCTGTATATTACACTAAAAGCTGAAGTGTTAATATTTCAGGTTTAAATTTTTAAAATATCCTTCCTAGTTCAATATTTATGACTTTTTTAAGCGAAAAATGTTTGCAAATCAATTAGTGCATACTCAACATCATCGAGTTTGCTACAGGGATTTTTGTGAATTTGTTTTAAACCGCTACGCTTCTAAACTCTACGTAGTTTTGCTAATCGAATGAGAGTGGCTATGCGAGTTGTGTACAAGCCTCAGTCGAAAGTTGCACGCTAAGTACGGCCGGACACGTCACAAAACGGCTTTTTTAACGATCCTGGAAGAGGCAGTTTTTGAATGCAGTCATATTATTCACGCCTGTCTTCAAAAGCATTTGCAGCTGTGTGTCATATCCATCTTATCGACGTTATTAATATCGAAGTATTTCGTCGTCGTATAATGCGTTAATGGGAGATAACAAATCAGCAATGTTGTTGTCACATCCGGGCAGGTGCCACATATATGCCTGTAGTAAAACGACTAATGAAGTCAACTTATCACGCTCGTCGCGGCGGTGCCTTGTTTTTCCTTTGGCAAATTTCAAAAATTAGAAGCGTGTGGTTGGTGAACAAAACGAATGTCTATACAAATAAATATACAAATTTACTTGGTATAATGAGTGCATTGGTTTAAGATTTAAAAGAAAACATCATAAATATATAACATGCTATGGTTTCAAAATAGCATAAAAAAAAGAAGAAAACTGTTTACTTTTTATGAGTCGTGTTACAAAGACAGCTGTCATATTCATTTATCATGAATTGGAAAAGTTTTCGGCGTAAACAAAAAATAGTTGCTGAATCACGTTGGTTATGCCAGTAGATGGTTTATTCAAAGTGACCGAAAAAGTTATATAGCAACAAGAAATCAAAATAAAGATATATATTCGGTACATATTTCTAATATTCTCAAACTACTGTTATACAGATTCCTAAAACGACACCAAAACAATAATAAATACTAAAGTACCCTACAAGACATTGTTAAGCAGTTTATACAAACATTCTAACATGCTCACAATTTCGTGCTTTGTATCTAATACAAGCGCATTTCCAAAATAATTTTGTTTTTTGTACAATAATTTATTAATGATAATAGCAATAAGCATCAAAATTATGAGTTGATTTGTTATGCAGAGTTGCCGTTTGTAGAAAAGAGGACAAATATGAAACAAACAAGGGCAAAGTACTCATTTTTTGCCCATGCTCTGAACAAAGATGAGTGCTTTGCTAAGCACTTTTGTAATTAGTCGTAATGATAATACAGGGTTTTTCAATAGGAACGCTACAAAAGCTTTTTTAAATAAAACAAAAACGGTTTGGGATATGAATTAAATTCTTTATTCCTGTGAAAGTACATTCGATGCCATTATGTATGGAACTCGATTTCTTTTGCATGGGCACCACGGGCACGCTTGCAGAAGTCCAGACGCTGAACCCAATTTTCGACGGATTTCAAGCATAAATCGGCCGATACTGCTGCAATTTTACGTTCGATATTCGTACGAAGTTCATCAATCGTCGCTGCCTTGTTGGCATAGACCATAGACTTGACGTAGCCCCACAGGAAAGAGTCTAACGGCGTCAAATCGCACGACCGAGGCGGTCAATAGACCGGGCCATTTCGTGAGATAACACGTTCACCGAACTTGGTTTTCAATAAATCGATTGTGGCATTCGCTGTGTGGCTAGTGGCGCCGTCCTGTTGGAACCACATATTGTCCAAGTCCATATCAACCAATTCGGGCCAAAAATATGCGGTTATCATTATCATTGAGCGGTAGCGATTCCCATTCACAGTAACGTGCCGGTCTTGATCATCACGAAAGAAGTACGGCCCAATGACGCCGCCGGCCCATAAACCGCAATAAACCGTAATTTTTTCGGGATGCAATGTTGACTCATGGAGTACGCGTGGATTGCTGCCTGTCCAATAATGAATATTTTGTTTATTGACGAAGCCATTTAGCCAGAAATTACGACGACCATAAATTGGACGTAGCGGTCTTAAAGTTTAGGCCATTGACTCCGAATTTCGGTATTAAATTTTAATAATTTCGACTCGTTGTTGGATCGTATATCTTTCCATGATGAAATGACAAACCTTACTGAAGCGAAATGTCAAAAGGGCGGGGATAAATATGGCGTCATTTGCTGTCACTATCGGTCTACTTTTGTGCGTCTCTATTGCAAGACCTTACATAAAATCCACGATATTCAGCTGTCTTGTAGGTACAGAGGAGCCTATAAAAATATAGATACATATTCATTTTGTATGAGTCTATTGGTTTAAGATTTAAAAATACTTATATAACACGCAACGTCTTTAAAACAACGTCCAAAAAGATTAAATTGTTTACTTTTCTTTTTATGAGTCGTGTCAAAAAGACAGCTGTCATATTCATTTATAATGAATTGGAAAATTTTTCAGCGTAAACCAAAAATAAGTACTATTGAAACAAAACCAAAACAATAATGAATACCAAGTGGACCAACATTTATCAAAACTAAGATTAATGAGACAAATAAAATAAATGTGTATGTGTGCAGCTCGCCGGCTAAAATATATCAAAAAACTGTCGTATTCAGTCTACTTTAGCGTCGAAATGATGCATGGTTAGGCAAAATTATCTGTATACTATAATGCTGCAGGTAAATTACGTGCAACTTAGCAAGCACATTTATGCTTACAGTAAATCAAACAACTGTTAATTTTTGTACAATATTGTAAATCTTTTTCATGATATATATATTTTTGTTTTGTTATTTTTTATAAATATATAATTAGTTAGTTAAGGGGCCGCCGTAGCCGAATGTGTAGCGTATGTACCCTTCCTTCGGTGTGTCTTGGGTTCAAATACTGGCCGGGGCAAGTAACAGCAAAATTTATAGAAACAAGTTTTTTTCAAATAGCGGTCGCCTCTTGGCGGACAATGGCAAAACTCCGAGTGTATTTCTGGCGTAAAAAAACTTCGAACAAAAAAACATTCGCCGTTCGAAGTCGGCGTAAACCTATAAGTACCTCAATTTGTGTTACAACACCAAGACGCACACCACAATTTATAGGAAAATTTCGGGTAAAGCGCCAAGTATTTTTATGATATAGTTAATTATATAACAAAAAGCCACTTAATTCAAATTTCAAACCGTGTTCAAAATTTATAAAAAATTTGCAAATTTTCATCAAAATTTCAAACTTTTTAATTTGAATTTTTAGAAAATTTTGTACAAAATATATAAGAATTCCAAAAATTGTCTATCTTTTTCAACTAATTTTTAGAAAATTTTAGGGTTCGTAGATTTTTGATCACTCAAGATTACTTTCTATCCTGTTGACATTTGACAATTTTTTGAAATTTTTTCTTAAACTTTTTTTTTCATTTAACCGATGCAATTTATGTATGTGGCAGAAAATGTGCAAGACTGTCAAAACAAAAAAAGAAAATTAAAATCAACGTAAATTTGTATAAAATACATACGTATGTTATATAGAAAAAGTGCGTAGTATCAAAATTCGTTTGAATTTTTTTTATAAGCCAAACAGAATTGTTAGCAACTTCAGAGTTGCATACCCATAAGTTTTCTTGAAATTCAAATTAAATACAATAGTTGAAATTTTGATGAAAATTTTTATTCTTGTGACAAATTATGTGCTCAGCGCTACTTAACGTGTGAATTTAACCAGCTCATCAAAGTTCTGGCACTATATGATATTTAAGCATAAAACTACTCAACTAAAAATAAATCAAAATCTTTAATTTTTATATGGTCAAAAAAACATTTTTGATACAATGTTATTTATTACAATATTCGCAATGTTAAGTGGTCTTCGAAGCGAAAAAATATACACACAATAAAAAATTTTTTGAACAATTTTGAAAACTAATTTTTACTAGAAGAGTCTTGAAAAGGCGCTTAATTTTTCATAATATTTGCCATATATGTGCTGAAAATATTTTCAGGATTGATTGTAGTGCGCATATATTTTTTGGAAATAATTGTAAGGAGTTGAGGTAGGGCTCCAATTTTTCGGATGTAAATTTTACGGACATAAATCAAGAAGAAACTAAAAATTAGCGTGATCGGTTTATTTTAAAGTTTGCTTACCACACAAATCTAAACGCAAAAACCAATAAAACCAAATAAAACCACTGGGAAGGTCAAACTTATAAGATTTAATATTAATTTAATATTATTTTATTACGATTTTGTTGCTCTCAAAATTAAAAAAGCTCATATCTTTCAAAAAACACCTTAAAATTTTCTGAATCTATTAAGAACATACAGCGGTATTTTATGTACAAAAAAATAATATTTTTGATTAGTCAATTTTAATAATTACAAAATACTTATCTTTTCTGCCGTATCCTGTTCCACAACTTCTGCCGTATCCTGTTCCACCGCCAACAGAGGAAGAGTATCGGCTTCCAGTCCAGGATTACTGAACGTGTTTTTTTTGTCTGGTTCGTCAGGATTGAACATGAATATAATTCCAATGTGTCGAGGCTTCCCAACCTTTTATCCTAATAGTATTCGAGTAGGTTACTTTATCTATAATCTTCTCCCTGCTTCTATTATCAAAGGTGACTTTATTAAATATAATTTGGTTAATGGGCACTAAGTACCTAAAAACTGACTCGCCCCGATCGTTAGTTCTCGAGCTGTGTGTTGGGGATGGCATCACAGCCTGCCACCAAACTGGCCTACTGCTGTTCCACCCACAGGGTAAGGTAACGGAAGGGCATCGGTTAGGCGTCAAACTCATCATACCGCATTTAGAAAGATGAGAGAATACGTCCTTTCCCTCTCTGCTCATACATTGCCCCTAATAAAACTGCATTCCAAAATTGGAGACGAAGAAAAATATTTGTATATTTCTTTGCCAGTATACAATTCCGAATCTTATCTCCACCCAAATATAACCACCAATACGTATGCCTCTCGGGTTCTCTACTGATATCTGCATTTAGGATGACCATCCGGAGGTAACCTATGCCGAATCGGATGAGGCCACTCGTGCGACGCAAGATTTGTAGAGAATGTGACCCGTGTCCTTTATCAGGCGCACGACCACGAACAATTGTCCAGTCCTGAGCGCCGGAGTCCGTGTTTTTGCGCGCACTATTGTACGCGTCGAAGTCTAGGACTCCTTTTTGCCACGACCTATGACCTTGACTCCCTTTCACCACTTGACTCAATCAAATATACCAATATTATTATTATGGGTATGTTGGATCCTGGCAAGTAGCGCCCTCATTATAGGTTCCTCCATATTGAGTCATTTAACATTAGCAATCTTCGCTTCCGGGTGATCGCGATCGAAAACTGCAACACCTGAAGTTCAGGTGCAGAGCATAAGACCGATTAGGTTTTCATTCGATTCTACTCTGACATCTGCTTCTCTCTAGACAGTTGTCTTTTTGGAGTGCGTTTCGCCGGCCCCATCGTTCTAAGACCAATCGCTGCTTTTGGCGACCAAGGCCTCTCGCCATCCTTCCATGGTAGTGATGGGTCTACTCGTCTCCCCACTTGCAGATAGCTGTGCATCCTTCACCATTAAGAAGCTCCCGCCCCCAAGGGGAGGTTGCTTTTCGCAACTACGGGAAGCGAAGTCGCGCTCCTGAAGCTTCGCAAGGAAGCGACGAGAGCTTTTATACCCCATCTTTCACTTCCTATCCTTAGTCGTTCTGGTGGGGCGACGTTGCTTCTTTAGCAGGTAGCAACTCTTTTTAAAAAATCGCTGCCGTGGTAACAAATCGCTGCTGTGGTAACACATATAACGGATTATATATGTGCAGTATTTTACCCAAATATGTCCAGTGGTCATACATCATCATACGATTTCACTAATAATTGAGTATAAATTTTTTAACAGGAGACAGCTCTATTTAAAATATACACTATATGTTAATCCAGGTTAGAGGCAATGAAAAGGTAATAAAAATACTCAAACTACACTCACTCACACACAAACGTACACATTAACGATATTACTAAGTTTTAAAGTTTGTTTGTATTTAGTTTGCGTTTTCTCTTAAAAAATTAAGGACGCTTTTACCAACAGTGTATTTAGGAAGTTGCTTGATTATTAAATGGTGAATATGTTTTCTAAGTTATCAATAAAAATACCCCATTCAAAGCTTAATAAAATTGAACAACATTCACTGCTGAACTTAGCATGGGTTTAAAATCATTTTAACGTTCGTATATGTTTTAATTTTATATTCGCAATAAATAAAAAATCTAGGTACTATTCATTACTAAAAAATTACTGCAACAATTCCCTTGAACAAATCTGTTTTAAATAATTATTGCCTTTATTAACCTTGTCATAGTGTTTGCAGTTTATAAATATTAATATTCACTCTTCAGTTCAGTTCAAGAAAAATAGGAGGAATAAATAAAATTTAATAACGTTCTTAGTAGATAATTAATTATGATAATTATGATGAAAATTCTATGCTCCTTCCGCAATATTATATTTTATTCACCAAACCATACCGTAAAAGCTAAATCATAGAATATTCCAAGTTAATATAAATTCCACTTTATCCAATCGCTCAAAAGAAAATACTTTCAATGAGTGTCCACTTCGCATACAAAGCAGCGGTTTAAATTTTCGTTTCTAAATAATTTAAGTAAATTATCAAGTGCTCTCCTTTTACTGACACAAAAAGAAACTATGGAACGGAAAAATTGTAAACGAAGCAGCCAGTTGCGAATAATGACATAAATACGACTACTAAAGCAAAGAAGAAAACGGAAGCACTAACGATAAGAAATGAATAGAAGAATGCACGAGAGAGGGGATTTAGGGAAGTTTAGTCGTTAAAGATGAAAGTCAAGTTAAGGCAAAAGTTCATTCCACTCAGCAAATTGTCGCCGTAATTGAATATAAATCAGTTTGGCAACGCTTGTAATATTTATCGCACATTTATCAAGGTTCACAGTTCACATATTTAGCTTTCAACAGAAGTTAGTGAAATATTTTGTCGTAGTTTACTGTAAAAAAAAGTACCTTTCTTTATTTAAGTATGATATGCATTCTACGCTAAACTGCAGATTGTTTTATGCGGTTTTTTGAAGCATGTGATATTTTTGCGTAATATTCATTTGACGTGTCCGATTTGTACAATAAAATGTTCCGCGAAAAAAAATTTCAAATTACCTCCCTCATAAAAATTTTCATCCCAAAAGTTTAAGTATCCAACTCGCAAAAAAAAATTCATAGAAAAATACGCTCACAAAATGGGAAAGAAATTTTCTTCTATCAAAAGTTCTTAAGTCATTTCACTCGCGATCAAGAAACAAATGCTCGCATATTTATTTGTTCAAGAAAATTTACAGCAACGGCAAAGTATAGGGCCTTGCAATAGGGACCCACAAAAGTAGACCGATAGTGACAGCAAACGACGCCATCTTTTTCCCCGCTCTGGTGACATTTCTCTTCAGTAAGGTTTGCCATTTCATTATAGAAAGATATACGATCCAACATCGAGTCGAAATTATTAAAATTTACTACCGAAATTCGGAGTCAATGGCCTAAACTTTAAGACCGCTACGTCCAATTTATGGTCGTCGTAATTTCTGGCTAAATGGCTTCGTCAATAAGCAAAATATGCACGCGTACTCCATGAGTCAACATTGCATCCCGAAAAAATTACGGTTGCGGTTTATGGGCCGGCGGCGTCATTGGGCCGTACTTCTTCCGTGATAATCAAGACCAGGACGTTACTGGGAATGGGAATCGCTACCGCTCAATGATAATGATAACCGCATATTTTTGGCCCGAATTGGTTGATATGGACTTGGACAATATGTGGTTCCAACAGGACGGCGCCACTAGCCACACAGCGAATGCCACAATCGATTTATTCAAAACCAAGTTTGGTGAACGTGTTATCTCACGAAATGGCCCAGTCTATTGACCGCCTCGGTCGTGCGATTTGACGCCGTTAGACTCTTTCCTGTGGGGCTACGTCAAGTCTATGGTCTATGCCAACAAGGCAGCGACGATTGATGAACTTCGTACGAATATCGAACGTAAAATTGCAGCAGTATCGGCCGATTTATGCTTGAAAACCGTCGAAAATTGGGTTCAGCGTCTGGACTTCTGCAAGCGTGCCCGTGGTGCCCATGCAAGAAAAAAATCGAGTTCCATACATAATGGCATCGAATGTACTTTCACAGGAATAAAGAATTTAATTCATATCCTAAACCGTTTTTGTTTTATTTAAAAAAACTTTTGTAGCGTTCCTATTGAAAACCCCTGTACTTCTTCTAGCAATAGAAATAATGAAAAATAATTCTTGTGATTTTCCTTGAGAGCTGTATACTTTGCTTAACCGAAAAGTGGAGCATTGCGATTGCTTTATAAGTAATATTGTTATTTGTTAACCGACTTTGGTAGCTATTTTTGGGTAATATTATGTGCCACAAAAGTACCTCTTTATATTAGTAAATTAAATTTTCTCAATTTGTGCCGCAAGATGTTCAGTTTCAGTTAATATGTAAGTAATGTTTTCTTTGCAATTAATTGGTTGTTTTTAGCGTGTAGGTTTTATAACATAAAGCTTCTTTTACGGTATACTATTATATTATATTTTAAAGCGGCATCACAAACTCTTCTTAATTTGTATTTATTTGATTTATAACTTGTCATTTACAAAAAAAGAACGGTCGAAACAATATTTGAATATATGGTTGAATACTCCAGTATACAAATATTTCATTATTGAGTGATTCCTCAATAAAAAGTGCTCATTAGGCTAACTTTGGGTTGCTGAACATTAAAATGAGCTTAATTTTTTCACTCTCCCACTGTCTTTTTTTTTGACTACCAACCTTACCGAAAAACTTTAAATTCTTAATGATTTTTGTTTTGTACAATTAGATGCGACAAAAATCTCTGCCAGTCCAGCCATGGAAGTATTTTGGTGGCTGTATAGAAAAAGAAAAGTATGCGCGGCGCCAAAAAGGACGGAAGAAGCAAAAGGGCTTATCTTTGGAGTTCCTAATTGGCGCTAACTTTGTCTAATTTTGACACAACGCCTATCAAAATGAAAAACAATGCTCTAAATAACTAAATTGCATTAAATCCAAAAAATTTGGACGCTGCGTTCGACTTCCATTCAAATTATCTATCAAATAAAAAGCTAACTCATCTTACTTTAATCTCTTCGAATTTTCAATTAAAAGTTAGATTTTGTAGGTCGCTTGGAGTTTGACGCGCGAATATTTCGTATGTTTGTAAAGCCATTACACATCCTTACTTATAAAAAATAAAGCAACACACATATCTATAATGTCTGCGCCATAAAATGTTCCATGTACCAGTGACAAAGAAAATACACTTGGATTCAGCTCAAAGCACAACAAAAGCGCCTAACACTTACTATACCCCCTGTATTACGTATGTATGCCCGACTGACTGAGTGACAGACACAAGTCAAATGTGAGACATGTGTGAGCTCTCTAGGCGCAGACATATACATTTATACCGTACTTGTGTACCTTTGTTCTAGTATGTAAGTGTACATAGTATGTATATATATAGCCAAAGGTATATGAATGTACATAGTTAACAGAAGATGTATGTAGTTGTATTAAGGTGCCTCAGGCTGCATATGAAAATATTTTACATAATTTTTTAAATATTTCTATGAATATTATGTCATTGGTAGTGGAATCAAAAATTTAATTTTAAAATTAATTTAATTTTATATTTAATTTTTAATAATTTTTTTTTAGTATTTCTTTTTCACTAAACAAATCGAGGTCTTATAGTCATCGCATTGCCAGATATATTTGAAAGATTTTGCTACTGGTTTTTCTTTTTAACGGACCTAGAAATGGGTTAAAAGTTGCGAAACAGATCACTTCATCTCATGCGTTTCTTTCATCTATCAATTTGGAAATATATTTCTTTTAATGAATTATTTTACCTGAAAGCGTTAAAAGATTCAGGTGCGGACCTGATGTGAGCCCGAAATGTATTCTTATGAAACTTCTTTAACCTGTCTCTAAGGCAAGGTATTCTTCGTCAGTTTGAAAAAAAAATCATTTAATCCCTCATTATAGAAGCGACAGCAGGTCTTCGATTAAAAATTACCAGGGAACATTAAAGCTGCCTGCAATTTCAAAATTATTTAAAGCGGTTCTTACTAATGAGTTGAAATATTCGGTTATTTGGTCTCTTCATCAATCGCATGAAATTTGTAAGGATAATTAAACTAATACCAAACTATTACCATTTACTCTTGGGGTTTAAAACAGTTCTTACTTTGGCATAAGAGATTTTAGATGGGATTCTCGGTTTAATCTTTCCCATATACTAATCTTGAAACTACTAAATCTTCCGTCCAGCCGCAGATATATGATAGGCATAATATATTAATATTCATAGCTAAATTACTCACAGGATTTATTAAAAGTATATTCATATTCCCGAGGTTGAACTCAGTGTTTCTTCTAGGGTTTCAGGACACTTTAAACCTTCTTATTTAAAACAGCGTAAAAGCAATTTTTAATTAAATGAACCTTTCCCAAATTTTTGTCAAGATTTCATCTGTCTTTCCATCACTTCTGATATTTCGGAGTCACCACTCTTCCTTAACAACTAACAAATGGCGCTATAATGTTTTTGTATTTTATATATTATATGCAGCTGATGGAATTTTTTTTCTGTAGCTGAGCAGTTTTAGATCTCGACGTTTAAGAAACTCTTGCCATTTGACGACTCGGCACAAAAACAAAAGATTCGTGAGTTATATGGACTGCGTCCCTCGTGTCGGTAAGGCGTGAGGAGGGTAGCCGTTGGGTTCATTATTATTATTACATGAAAAACTTTTTTTTAATGCATGTATGTATATACCAGAATTTGGAGCGAAAATTTGTTAATGAAACTCATAAAACAATTTTTGTGTAAAATGTGTACTTTTATGAAAAAATATTTTTACGAGTGCAAAGTTATAGAAATTATAGAGAAGATCACCATATCTTCTCATCAGACTCATTTTTCTTCCACTTGAGCGTGGATCGATCTCACGGCCCCGTCAAGCAAAGCAAGCGTGCTTTTACCAATACGTAAACAGCTCCTCCGCTTTTCCTTTTTTAGACCAGAGCTGCAAAACCACCACTTTTCCGGGATTTAAACCAAACAACAAACCGAACAGTTTTTTATTTGAAAAACAATTAATTGTCTTCTGACTTTACTTCTTCAAGGATGGATACCAGTTCATTATCAGAAGTTCATTTTGATAAATATCATAATTATTTGAATTTGATCTCAATAACAAAGTCTTTTATCTTTAAATTTATACAATTTTTATATTTTTGTGAAACTTGTATCATTTATTGTAGTATACAAACTTGTAAACATTTGAGCAGTTGAATCTAACTGCAAAAATTTTTTGAGCTGTTTGCTGCCTTGCTTAGAACCAACATCCTATCATGTACGGCTATTCTCTCGTTCAAGTCTAGAAAAGAGAATTATGTTGAGCAGATAGAGGCTAAAATTTCAACCGTTTTACCAATTGTTGTTTTTAAAAATTACCAAAAATAATAATCTTGAGACCGTCTCATTTAAATATTGTTTATATAAATAATAACGCTAAAAAATAAAATAATATATATAAGTACTTTTTTTTTTGTTAGGCGCCCTAATACTCAAAAAAGTTTGTATTTCTTTAGGGAAAGTGTTTTCAAGAGGATGGCACAAGAAAATGCTTTTACGCATTATTAATTCAATTAAAACTAAAAGGAAAGGGTCGACATCGAACGGAAGATGATTTGTATGAGAAGTTTCATCATGGCAGAAATTCACTCTTTTGTTTGTTATTTCCCGCCGAAGGGGGAACCGTCTATCGGAAAAAAGGTTTTCTTTGCTTTGATATTTCAAAGCCTTACGAACGAGATTTGAATTCAGTGCATACGCTTCGCTAAACGTTCAGCTACAGCCGAGTGCCATTATTGTAGCTATTTTAAGCACTTCAATCGCATTTTCATTATGAAAAATAGGAAGGAATAAATTCATTAAATATAACAAGTTAATAAGAACAGTGACATTTGATCATTGTACTTACATATAAAATAAAAAACAAATCACACGGAGTATATAGGCACATACATGTGTGTATCATAAGCATATTATATGTAAATATATTATATAGAAATAATGTTTGACAAAATTACTTAAAATAATATATTTCTTGATTAAATTTTTTTGAATGCTTACGACTCATATTAACTCCTAGGGAGCTAAAAAATGTAACGAAGTTTAAATTGGAAGAACCCGTTCCTTCTCTATGTTTTACATCAGTCAATTTCTCTCCAGATTTACTAGAAGTATTTATATCTAAAGCTTTTAAAGTGATATAACATCCGCTAACACATGTTTCTTACCACTGTTCATTATGCATACAAATAAAGGTTTTAAGAATATAAGTTCATTCTGATTCAATTGTCTATGAAATATAAAATACTTCGTCTAAAATTGCGGCACAATTCATGTCGTCGTGGATGTGAACTTCAGTATATTTGTAAGATCTAACTGAACTCAACGCCACTCAAAATTGATCTTCGATAAACCCATACTCTTTTAGACAATGCGATATTGTTATTGTATTAGCATGCCTTAAATTGACATATTATTATTAGAAACATTGGAAACTTTTGTAAGGGAAAATAAGTATACCGTGCAACAAGATATACAGAATGTGCTTTTAACTATTTGTTGGAATTAAATGTTATTGCAAGTCCTCCCCGCTTATAATAAAACCCCAAAAGGATTTTAAGCCAATCTTTCTAGATTTTTCTAGGTTTTTGTTTTGAAGAAATTATTTTAGAAAGTTTTTGTAAATTACAGTTTGCTTTTTTATGGGTTTCCATTGAAAGCAAGTATCGTACTGAGATATCCATTTATAATATATATTTAATTGTGAAATTTGTGATAGATGGGTTTACAAAGAACACTTCATAGTTTTTGTTAGGAAAAATAGAGTTGTTGTGAGAAAAAATATTAAATGTTCTTTATAGAGAAAACTCAAAAAAAAAATTTTTATTATGAGGAATTTACTTTTATAAAATTTTTTAATTTACAATAATTTATTTTATATTAATACTATAAGAATTTAATAATATAATATATATTAAATAATAAAATTCTTTAATAAAATAATTTGAATTTATCAGAGTTTTATTTTGTTATTGATTTATTTTATATGTAAATTTTTGTGTGAAATTTTATTGATTTAAATAATAAATAAATTTTATTATAATCTCAGTAATTAATGTTATAAATCAAGGAAACTTGGAAGTAGTAATTTCATTAATCATTGGCTAAATTTGTGCCAGCAGCCGCGGTTAAACAAATAATACAAATAAAATTAGTTCAGTGTAAGTTAAATTTTGTAATTATAAAATATACAATATTTAAATTTATTAAGTGAAATTTTAAATTTATTAATTTTTATTTGAATAATTTTAATTAATAAATTAAAATATTTTTTAAAGTACAAAATTGCAAACAAATTTTGAAAATGGAAATAAAGTTAATATCTAAATTTTTGGTCTTTTTGGAATCTGTATATTTACATCGTCACGGCTATAATCGTCATTATGAATTGCCAAAAAAAAAAATGGATTTCTTCAGCAACAGTAAAAATCATTATTTTGTCAATAAAAAATCATAAAAATTAGCCAAAACTGTTTGAGGTAAAAATCAAATCTTGGACTTGAACAACCATAAGATATTATAAGCTTCCAGAAGAATTTCAGAAGAAATCATTATTTGATCGAATATTACTCGATTTCTCCTGCATGCAGGGTATCCTAAAATTCACAAACTGTAGATAAAAGGATCGGGAATTCCATCTGGATTTTTCAACTATCCGAATGATCTGAATATTCGAATATCCGGATACTTCAACGAAAAATCCAGATATCCGGATATTGTCATATCGTCCAGATATCCGCAAATTCGCAAAGCAATATAATATTCGAATCCAAAATTTAGAAATTAATGAATATAAACATAGGGGAAAAAATATATGGGTAATAACGAATGCAAAAATGTATCGGTTTTAATCTACAAGTTGCCTTATTCCATTCGTTCACTCACGGCACAACACGGCACTACTATGTATTTACAAGAAGTGTTTATTGATTATTATTATTGTTCATTAATCCGTTGATTTGTTTTCAGATATCCGTATACACGAATATCAACCTGATATCCATAATATCCGGATTTTATCCGTGCCCGCATATGCTGATAGTCCCAGCTCTAGTATAACAAAAAAAAACCAGATCTATAGGCTTAAAATCATTTCTAGAGCAAACTGTGAATTACTTTCCGTTTCATCAAATATGGAGGTATAAACCTCAATTTTTTATCACAGAGGTAGAGGATACCTACTAAAGGCATTTGATTCAAAATTATTAACAAATGTATAATTATTTTATAGTTTGTGGCTATTGTGGTGTACGAAACTAATAAAAGGAGACAGAGACAAAAGATAATTATTTTTATTTGAGTTTTTATTCTTTTATGTACATCCTCTGTTGTAGTGCTCTGAAAATGAACGTAGTAATTCTTTACTCTGTATGGAAAGAAAAAAGTCACAAAAACCGAAAGCGAATAAAAGAAACAATTATTATATTATTTCATGCCTATCTTTCCGCTTATGCGCTGTCAATCGAAATGAACGTAGCAATGCTAAGCTGTAAACATTTTAAAATCTTTCAAAGCAAATATTTCGGATCTTAAATCTGAAAAGTTGTTGCAAAGTTTCACTGTAATTTGATGTAGACTTAGTCTCTGTACGATTAGTAAATTGCTGGGGATAAGCAGATTGTCTCATAATAATATTATATATAGATATATCTTTATTAGTTTATTCTAACATTTTACACTTTTCTTTTACTATCAATTCTATTACAATTTTTATGTAATGACTTTTTAGCTTTATTTTTTGGTCTGTGCGTTTTGCATGCTTTTAATGTAATCTACATAACTTCATATTATACTTTCGTTTTATACTCTCTGGGAGGGTTTTAAATAATTAAAGTCCTTTATAAAAGAGCGCATATTGTTCCACTGTGATACTATGGAATTTATTCTGAAGTAATTTATTTATATATTCAGTCTACAGATTTGAATATTCTTACAAACTACGGGTATTTGAAATATGGCTTAAAAACAAAGTAATAACTTAAAATTTAATTGATTAGTGTAAAAATATTGGGTTTAAAGTTACTCCTATTGTCACAACAGTTAATATGCAAAACTTGTGAATTGCACAGGCATATTAGCAGCACTTGCTTCATTATGGGCAAAAGAGGTTCTACACGTTGACTCTTTGAAAGGCTTGTGACTATATAGTTGAAGCATAGACTCATTCGCTTTGAAAAGGCTGTAAATATCTTAGCAATAGAAATTTCTTGAAAGAAAGTTGTAGGCAAACATTATAGACAATTTGAAGCGCATATCTAACGATGATTGAAGGCCAAGTAGTTTTTTTTTTTTGATTCAAGTGTAGGAATACCATTAGGTCAATGCATTCCAGCATGAATCTCAAAAAAAATTGTTGAAACCATTTCAATTCTGCGAGAGTATGAATCATGATTGGCTCAAAAACTGGTATTTCTACATATTCAACTTTAACCGTTAGGTAAGTTATCGATTGCAATTTTTGTTATACCTTTTTAAATACCAGCTTTTACAAGCGGCACCGCTTGCACAGCATTCGGTTCAACGTTATGCTTTCGAATGTAATATAAAATGAAGGCAACTGAGATATATCAAAATATTTAATATAACTTTTTAATAAATACACATTATTTTACTTTTTGTAGAGGTGGCAACCTTCTTTAAAGTCTTTTGGAAAGTCAGTTTTCTTAAATCACTTTCGCTTTTGAAACCCAAGAAAATTGATTGTCACCCGACTTGCTTCAAAAAACACATTTACTAAATTTAACGAACACTTTTCAAAGATGGCAACCCTACTCAAAGTTGTAGTTAGATTAAGTATTTTTTTAAACTACTTCCGTTTGGCACTCACATTGTAATATTTCTTTTATACAACCAACTTGATCGAATCTCAAACAGATGGCAACCTTCTTTCAAGTATTTTGGAAAGTGACCTTTGCTAGATCACTTTCGATTTTGAAACCCATATATGGTAATATTTATTTCGTCTAGTCAATTTGATTGAATCTATTTTTTTTAACGAGTGACAGCCCTCTACAAAAAATATCATTTTGCTATTTGACACCCGTATTGCGACATTTAATGAATCCTATTAATATATTTTAATATAACTTTTTAAATACTTAGTTGGCAACCTCTTTTTAAACCTAGCAACGTCTTTCTACAATCGAACCACGGCAACATAGCGTCTATCGATTGCAAACTTTTATTTATAGAAAATATGTACGTTCTATACCTATTTAAGCCTCTTTTGCTTCTTGGGTGCAACTGTGTATATATATTACGTGCTTGTGTGTGCATGCAGTCAATATTTAGAGTGTGCTGATACAATAATGACCTTATGAATCCTCTCGACCGCAAAATTATTGTATGAACTTTCTGCAAACACATTTATCCGCTTGGTAAATATTTTAGTAATTGAGAAATTTTCGTCGACCACAGGAGGGCGGTAATGTTGATTTGTTGATTTGTAAGATGTTCATTTAGATTGCAACGAATTACGTACAAACGTATGTATGTATTGGTGTATATCGCGACTCCAGCATCTAGTAGTGCGTCCAAACGAATATTTGTATCACAAAATAAAATAAATATTTGAGTCATAAAAAAACAAATAACATTAATAAAATTTTATTACTAGACTAGCAGCAAATACCCGGCATAATTTGTTACGCCTCGAATAGTACAACGTATTAAATTTTATGTATTTGCATACAGAAATAATTTATTTAAGAAAAAACTAGGGTTCAAATTGTGTATTATAATTTTCGTGAATTGTATCAATTTCAAAAAGCCTGCAAAAGTGGTGTTTTTGTAAATAAAACTAGTTTTTTAAATATTTTTTCAAAATAACCACTTAACATGCTAATAAAGGCTAAGCTATATAAAAATGTTTAAATATTTATTCAACGGAATCATCATAATGACATTTGAGAAAAGAACATTTTTGACATGAGTGGGTTTATTTATAAAAAAAATACCAAAAGGGTGGGAAAATATCTTGTCAATAAAAGCATAGGAGTTTAAATTGGTCCAGTTTTAGCTGAGTTTTTCTTAAACCATTATCGCAAGAAAAAAGTCCGAAATATCATCAAAACTCTAATTATTATGATTCTGTCGGAAACATTTCTATCCAGACCTATTAAGTTTGTACTTGTTCATGACGTCACGTAATTTTTTGAAAAAAAATCTAATTTTTTGAAGCCCCCATTTTTGGAGGTAATTTTAAATCGTAATCCTTCCAAAATTTCTTGAATTGTATAATTCCGATAGAAATACACTATAGTATTACAAAGAGTTCCCATATAGCTATTTTTTTTTTTTTATAATAGCAAAGGTGAGAAAAAATAATAATAGACAAACATGCAGTAATAAATAAAGCCAAATTTTTTATGATAATAAAAGGCTTCAGCAGTGCGGAAGAGAACGCTTTCTTAACTTGTCTATATAAAATTTATTAACTATTATTACATTAGGTCTAGTAAAAATAAATCCATCTTTTTTTCATTATTTTGAAGGTTTTATTTCGCATAGTTAGGTAGATTGATCCGATTTAGGTCAAATATGCACTGTTTTGTTTGAGAACTTGCTGCCATTTTGAAGGAATTTTCTTTATGACACTCTCATAGAAACCCTAGTCCCTTTTGGCAAAAAAAAAACTGGGACATTCGAATTTCACAGGCTTCTCTTGAGGCGAGTTTTTCATTAGTAAAATTATTCGCCTTAGACAAGAAAAAGTAATAATCCTATGGTACTGGGTCCGGCCTATAAGATGGATGTATAAGGGACTCCCAGTCAAGCTTTCGGAGCTTCTGGCGAATCAATATCAATGTGTTTGGTCTGCGTTGTCCTGTTGGAACACAGTTTCTCTTCTATTGACCAAAGCTGGCCGCTATCCAATCTTATGTGAATGTTTCCAATGAATGTTTTTTAAGCAATGTTTAGCTCCTGAGCAATCAATTTCCATTATTTTATCGATATTTTCGGCAATTGGCCGTCCAGAGCGTGGTGCATCTTTGATATCAAAATTACCGGAACAGAATATCTCACCTTTTTAACGCTGTATAGCATAACCCGATCACACTTATACAACGGAAAATACAAATTACTAAAGTCATCTATTGGTAAAATAATGAATTTCTTTTTACAATTGTACATACATTTTCTATGCCGTTTTAATACCTTGCACTTCCAAAATGCAACTCTAGATTGAAAACCTGTTTCCAGAAACTTATATAATTCACACAACTTATGCAGTAAGTATTTTTAAAATACTATTTTAGTTCTTTCTGGAAAAGTTTCAGCTACAGTTTACAGTTTACTTAGTAAGAAAGCGCTATATTGATAAAATTGCAATCGTTAGGAGAAAATTCCAAAACTACATGTATATATTTTAAAATAACTTTAGTGTCTTCTTTTGTCTTCGATCCAGGAAAGATAGGTTTCATTGGAATGTAAAGCGGAGCTAGGAAAAAAATTAGCAGCAAGCATAACCAAGAACAATACGATACCCGTTCGTTGTATGTTCTAATATTAATAAAACATCTAATAAATACATGAATCTCAGTTCCAAAGGAATTAAAATCAGCAAATGCAAATACTTGCTGTATAATTTCTGTACATTTACTTAACTCGATGGCCTTCGTCTGCATCAAAGAAACTGTGTAAAATTTCCCACTAATCACAAATTATTCGTATCAAAGAAGTAGATAGCTAATCAAAGCTGGTCAAGACTTTGAATGTCAAAAATTGATTTTTTTTTATTCAAGCATGCAATCCATAACTTGACGACAAAAAATATTTGCAACTTTTAAAAGGTGTTTAATAAAAACCCGTGGGAAGAGCATTTTTTATATTGTACACATCAGTTGATATTTTGATGAGGCAGCTCGTCGCTAAATAAATAATATGCCAGACGCTTTTCCAAGAAGCGCCATACAACTTTCAATTTAAAGTGTATACATGTACAAGCATACACGTATTTACATACATATATACATACATACATACATACATAATTATTTGAACATCTGTTTCGAAATCAAGACATAACAGAAAATTCCCGTTACAAAATATTGATTGTTTGCTCACAAAAATAAGAAGACAAAATCAGTAACATGAATTCTCAATTCCGTGGCTTACCTCTGGTATTTAATAACTTAACTTTACTTAGGATATTACAAACGAAATAAATACACCGGAAAATTAACATGAAAATTTACATAAAATTAATGCTGCCCACTTCAACGTAAGTTGATTTTAATTAGTATGCCAATGTTTATAGCAAGTTTGTGAGTTCATACCATTTTCTTAGCATGAAACGGCATATTTGAGTTAATTTTATTGAGTAACTACAAATGCGCCAAATGGTCGTCAGTATACCAAAAATTTAAGTACATAAAAAGATATTTTTAGATAGGTAAAAAACAAAAATACAGCGCAACTTTATTGCCGCTCGTAAAAAGATGCACAGTCATTGTCCTCACCTTATTTGGTAGAATAACATTGAGTAGCATAACAAAAACAAGCAAAAGCAAACAAAAGCCTAACCCCTTTAGACCCAAGTAAGCAATTAAACAATGAGTGCTAAAAATAAATTTAAAGCCGTACCACATAAAAACGTACACATGTTTGTGTTTATTTATGTGAATATGTATGTTTGTGTGTAGTAAACATAAAAAACTTTTCATTTTGTAATGCTTTATTAAAATAGTCAACTTTTAAAAGTTTACCTAAGTTGCTTTTAGCAACAGACTTAAATAAAATCTGCGCTCGCTCCTCCGATTCACACTGCGTATACGTAACTTATTTTTACGACCATTTTCGCCAACAATTCATATTCCTATTCAATTTAAATGCAAACGAAGTAGACAAAAATGTATAAAATTAGATTAAATATAATTTAATAAAAGCAACAAATATACAATGAGAGAGTAAGAAAGGCATAAAAAGCCTAAAGAAAACTAAATAATAACCCGCTGTTTATAAAAAATGCACAAATAAAGTAAGAAATATGTAATGCAAACACTTGAAAAAAACACAAACCAGCATGCTGTGTGATGTATTGTGAAAATATGTTGGTATGGGAGAAGTGGAAACACCATGAATGGCTCTTTTTACGGCTAATAAACATAAGAGAATTTTTGAATAAATAAAGCAGCATCGCTGTATGGTCACAGCGGTTGGTTAGATGCAAGTGGAAGCATGAAAGTCTGTAGGGGAATGTGTACGGGTAGGCAGCTAAAGGACTTTTTCCACTTTTAGCGCTATTTTCAAATGTAATCCCGTGCTAAATATATGCAGTACGTGCGGGATTGCATTGTGGTGTTAATAAATATTTCGATGCAACTTTAAGAAACTCCAATTTGGGATTCACAAACAAGACACAAAAAGTCACCTATGATGTTTGTGTTAATGATCAGTGTTATCAGATTTTTTTTTGTTTTAAGCTGTATTGTTTATAAAATGCGAATATAAAACCCGATCTGATAATATTCGAAAGATATAATGCTGTTGTATGTGCAAATAATTCCACGCCTCGGTCGAGATGTTCAAAAATCCTTATTTATAGTTTGATGAGATGAACATGAGAACTACAGGTGTCGGTCGGTAGTAAGGTTGGTTACCAAGGTGGATCCATAGAAGGTGATAGCAAGATAACCAAAGCGAATCCGTTGTGTATTTTGTTTGTGTAATTTAGCGAGGGAAATGTCAGTATCAGAATTCGCCCCGTTTTGTTCATGCATTTTGTTTGTGTAAACAAAACAACGTAGCGAACTGAGAAAGAAAAACAAGGATTCAGCACTTTGGCTGCTATCCTTATATGAATTCGCCTTAGGTAGTAACACTTCAATTGCCGGACCCTTTATATTTGCAAAACTAATCTAATTGAAAATGTATGCTTCGTATACGATGAGCCCTGTCCTCGATATTTCCAAGAAACTGATTTTTATATTTCAACTTAAAAATCTGCTGCAATTCCAATTGCCACTCGAAAACTCTACAAATCTTATGTTATACCTTTACTCTGAAAATTCCAGCAATATTCCCCGTCCAATTAATTCACTACCATTATTCTTAGCACTACTTAATCCATTAACCAATTAAATTAAATATTTGTATATAAGATTCCTAATCAAGCCAGTAGTTTTGCATTTGCAGTGTGCACGGTATTTGCTAAATTTCTGAAATTGGATTGCAATATTCGTTTGAGCATACTCGTAGTTCTTGTTAACCTTCGCCGCAAGCTTTGATATAGTCAAAAATGCTAAAACATGTAGTAAGGTTTAAAAGTTTCTGGCTTGTAGTATAAAATGAAAGAAATTTTTAAACAAGCATTATTCCCATTCACTACAAAATTCCTTTTATTTTAATACAATTTTTTTGAGATTTTTGGAGAGTTGTGTAGGGGATGAAACTGCAAGATTTTGCCAGAACTTTTTCTTGTGATAAAATCAAGTTGATAGCCATAATTATTATAGTAATTTTTAATCACTTTGTGGTATTCGAAGGAAATAAGAAATAAAGAAAACTGTTTGACGTTTGTACAGGAAAAATGTTTTTTGTGTTCCCGTACTTTCTCGTTGTCAGCCTCTTTTTACTCTCACCCTAGAGAGTAATTTTTCTATTTGATATTCTTACAGCATATTACAGAAAAAGTACATGAACAAGGCTTATTTATTTCCATTTCTGCCACGTTCGAAGCCACTAGAGAATGAAATTCCCACAGCTCAATAATACCAATAAATAAATTCCACCAAAGTCACTAATACTGTATTCAGATTAGTCTGCAATACGGAAACAAATATGTCTGCACGTTTTGCGGCAAACCTGAATTATTTATATAATATGATGAAGGTAACGTGAAATCAATTTTTTGTATTTACTTTTCGACAGTATTTTATCTGATAACGAAAAGTCAAGCAATTTAATAAGTTAAAAAATTTAATCTAGGAAACTTTTAACTTTTGGATCTTACTACGTATGGAAGTAAAGCTCGCGCCACTTGTGCATCCCTCACACTTTTTAGAATTGTACATATACACATACATACAAACCACCGTACGACCAGGTGGTACACAAAATTATCACCAACCCCAGAAAAAAAGAGCAAAGACGCAATTCTCGTAGCGAAATAAATAAACATTTGCCTTGGTTTGTTCATAACCACAGGTAGAAGCTGAGAGGAAATGATAAAACTCTGAACAGTTTGCTAAAGGCAATTCTAAATAATATGATGATGATTTATTTTATTACTCCCCAAAGTCAATGGTTGAAAGGTAAGTTAAAGAACTGGCTGAAATGAATGAAGCAGAGAGTGGAAAGCATAAATATTTAGGTGTATACGTATGTGCATATTTTTGTGAGAAAGCACATATGTATATATGTATATTTAACTTATCATAGTTTTGAAATGCACAAATATTTCTAGTATCACACAGTTATTTTCAATCAACCATATCCGCTGACTTTTTTATTCGAAAAATTTCTCAGAAGTAATTGCATTACTGAGTTGGCATGTCATGGAGAAAAGTTGTTATAAAAACGTACAGAAATATAAACTTTACTGGTTTAACATCAATATCATACATACAAAATAATTTCGCATATGAAATATATTCACATAAAAAACTGTAAATATAGAAAGAGGTTATTCGGAATTCGTTATGTATGCCATTGTATTCCGTATTTTTAGTTTCTATAGCGATTGCTGTGGAATTCTAACATACATGCATTTTACTATAAAAAACAACAAACACAGAAGAACCAGGGGAAGATACATATAACAAATACCAAATACCACTGTAAATTTCTGGATATCCTCAAAATGTTTATACATATTAGTTTTATATTTAAAATATACTTAGTCTTGCCGTTTGCCGTGTTTGCTTTACACGTGTACATAAGTGTGGAAAAAGCGCAAGTGAGTTTTAGAAACTTCTCAAAAAACTTGATATTTCGAGAATGTTTGTTTACCGCACTATTGATTGTTTTCCCCAAACCTCTACAGTTAATGACAAAAAGAGAAGTGGTAGTCCTCGCGTGGTTCGAACCAATTCTGCCATAAAAACTGTTCGCGAACCCATTCGCGGAAATCCCTCTAGAAGACAGAAAATTATGTCAAGACTTATTCGAGATGATCACCACATGCAAGCTTACCGTCGGTCAGCTGGCCATCTTCTGACACCGCGCTTGAAGCAAATGTTTGAACCAACCACTAATCGTGTGAAAGTTTCAACAAATATTTATAATCCTTCATTGAAATTTCGTAACTATACAGCAGGGACTAATACACAGGTTGCTACTCTCTATTTGTTACTTACTAAGTTTTTGTCAATTTTTACTAAAAAACAAAATTCAACTAATTTTCATCAACATTTTAAATTTTTCATTCACAATTTTAAGAAATTTTTTAGGTATGCAGTTTTATAGCTAATAAAGTGCTAATTTAAAGTCTATAAAAATTTGCGATGTCTTTGCAGAGGGTTTCATTCATTTTCTCTGATGAGTCTTTTTAAGCTTGCAATTTATTGTACTAAAATTTAATGGGCTAATAGCTGCTTACTTAGAAATCGTATAAAAATTCTAATAACAATTTTCATGAAAATTTTTCGAATTTTATTAAAGATTGCACAAAGTTGGTTTTTAGTGCAGAATGCACTGTATTTTTATAAAACCCAAATAAATGTCTAGGGGAAGGGTCTATTTTCTATTCATTCTGGAAAAGTTTTTAAATTGAAAATATTATTTTTAAGTTTGATAAAGTTGTTTAGGTGGAAGTAAATTTTGAGAAAATAATTTGTATTTTATTTTTTTTTGGCTACGGCAACCAAGGTTAAAGGTTCTCCTTTGGCAAAAAAAACCGAACTTTGGCCAAACAATTGTGAATTTTCATTAATTTAAAAATTATATAAAGTTTACTTTTAATAAGCGTCTCTTTTTTGAAAACTTTCAAATTTACATGATAGCGATATTATTTGCAATAGTAATACTGAAAGAAATTATAATTATGGACATCTGCTGCCAAGAACTTGCAACATTTTCGAATACTTTTTGAAGCTCAAATTTTCTGTTAAAAAATATTGACTTTTAATAACTTTCTGCTCCTTCATCGACTACATCTAGTGAGCAATTATTCATTACTGTAAGGTGGAATGAAATGCCGATAAACCTATCCATTTTACCTACATTACAATATAAAATTATTACATTTCGAGGTTTTTTATTGTTATTTTTACAAAAATATGTGTGTATATTAAAGTATACCTTAAAAATCAGTATTCAGTCATTATCTAGTTAACACCAACAATACTATTTTAAAACGTTTATACTCAAATTACTCTAATTGCCATGTATCGCATTTTAATCAGTTATTTATTATGTATGAATTTTAATTGTTGAACGCTTATGAACTTTTATCGTTGAACAAAAAAGCTCATTATGTCAAATAGTTTTTTTTTTAACTTTTGTTTCTGTAGTAAAAAAGTAAAGCAAACATAAAAATTTGCCATGAACAGATATGTGTACAACTGCGTACATATGTGTGTGTGTGTACATTGTGTATGTGTAAAATTATTATTATCTCTGTACATGCATGCTAAGTGTGAACCTCTTTGCCGGGCATTACGCTAACACGAAAATTTCATATTATACTCTTAATATAAGCAGAGCTACTTTGAAACCATTTCCAGGTATAACTCGAATAAGCTTATACATATTTCCTCGTAAAACCCTTGCTGAAAAGAGTACATATTTAAAGCCAATAAAAACAAATGCAGTAAACTATAATAATATATCTACTTATGCGGCCATTTGTACCGCGTCTATTTGACTGCTCATATAAAATGCCATGGTATTAAGAACTGCAATACCACTCTCTGGATTGCACTACGCTGCGTCGTACCACACTTGGTTTTACTGGTCTTTAATTTATGCTCGCATGCTTTACTCTCCTGCTTGTGTTGGCTATTTATTTACGGAGAAAATTGTAGAAAGGCTGGTGTGTTATGAAAATTGTGTATATTTCGAGCAGTAACCGCGTAAAAAGCGTAAAGACGCAGAGTCGCAAATAACAGGAACAGAAGGAGAAACAGAAAAGCTTCCCTGATTCTGTTGTCGAAATAGAAACATAAAAGGAAACGCCATTAATAGGGTTCTTAATTTTCACTCATTGCGCATTTTATTCTTCACAATATTGATGACAAATTATTCTACGAAATGGATAACAAAATATAGGTTTGGTTTGGTGAAGATTTAGTCAAATATTTCACATTTCTCCAGCAATAGAAACAACTTCCAAAGTATTTATGTCAGTTTCTATTGTAGATATCCTGAATTCTGTTCCTGTTGCTGGCACCACTAGAATCGCGAAATTCTGTTGACATTTCCGTCGCTTTCAAAAAAATGCACTGAATTCTTTTCCTGCTTCGGTTTCTGTTATTTGCGGAATCGCGCCTTAATTTTAATTTTATTTATAATGCAGAAATGCAATTTTGAAAACCCGCTTTTCTCGGGGCTTGAACTTGAATTGTTAAAATAACATACAAATTGTAATATATTTGTTATTCATTTAGTTCGGACCAAGACGAATTCATATAAGGTAAAGTTGATCAAGCAGCTGATTGAATTCGCTAGGTGAACGTTATGTCAAAATGGTTTGATGATGTAAACAGGGCGTATAATTTGTTAGTGTGAATTTTTGTTTTTGTACGTATGATGTGAATTCTCCTTGGTTAAAAAATGCCTTTCTTTACATTTAAAAAGTTTTACTATTGAAAAAGGCAAAAATATATTAGGTACCTATAGCGTTGAAGACATAAACAGAGATATTAGATAGTTGAGTTTTAAGAAAGCCATCGAATAAAAGTGTTTGGATAATAATTATGAGTGAGATACAATTTTTTAGTCATCGGTAATTAATATTTGGACAATCTAGCTATAAAAGTCATTTAAGTCTTCAAAAAGCTTCCATATTGAGACTGAAGAGTATAATATTAATATATATGCAGGAACAAAATATGTACGTCTTAATATGTGGAAAAATGTCGGGACAATTTATTACAATGTTGAATAGTAATTATTTGATGGTTGAACTTTAAAAAAAATCGTTTTCATCGTAAGGACTATAAATGTTTTTGGATAATATTTAATTATGAGTGAGACATTTTTTTTAAGTCATCCATAAATACTATTTTGAGATTGAAATTATAAAAGTGTTTTCATAAGAATTAACCGCAAGATAAATTTTTTCTGTCATCAGTTAAAGTTTTTCCAAAGAACTTATGAGTGAGAAAAACTTTTGTTTAAGTCTTCAAAAGACTTGGGAGTATATTAAAGAGTCTTTCCATTTTAATTACGTGTGGGAAGAAAAGTTTTTAGTCTTGAAATACGAAACTATTTTGTGATCATTTCGAGATCATTTCGGAATAATTTCGGAAGTAGCTCGGTATCATTTCGACACTCTTTTGAAATCATTTAGGAATCACTCCCAAAATGGCCCTATACTAGTCTCGAGATGGTCCCGAGCTTGTCTCGAAATGGATTTTGAAGACTTAAAGAAGTTTTTCTCACTCATAATTAGTATAAAAAGACTTATATAATATAAATCCCAAGATAACAATTACCGATTACTTAAAAAATCACCTCGCTGATAACACTACTCGACAAATTTTGATCAACTTTAGTCTCCAAGAATAAAATAGTCCTTTCCTAAAGTGAAATTTTCTCCTGATTCCGAATATGACTTCCATTTTCTTGTGGCAGATCTAGTTTCCGAGATATCGGCGAAATATAAACTTTACTGGTTTACATAAACAGTAAATATCAACACACAGAATTGGCGTCGAATTGCAGTCAGCAAAACTCTAATTTCTATGAAATTGCCTCCAATTTTATGAAATAATTTCACATACAAAATAATTTCGCATATGAAATATATTCACATAAAAAACTGTAAATATAGAAAGAGGTTATTCGGAATTCGTTATGTATGCCATTGTATTCCGTATTTTTAGTTTCTATAGCGATTGCTGTGGAATTCTAACATACATGCATTTTACTATAAAAAACAACAAACACAGAAGAACCAGGGGAAGATACATATAACAAATACCAAATACCACTGTAAATTTCTGGATATCCTCAAAATGTTTATACATATTAGTTTTATATTTAAAATATACTTAGTCTTGCCGTTTGCCGTGTTTGCTTTACACGTGTACATAAGTGTGGAAAAAGCGCAAGTGAGTTTTAGAAACTTCTCAAAAAACTTGATATTTCGAGAATGTTTGTTTACCGCACTATTGATTGTTTTCCCCAAACCTCTACAGTTAATGACAAAAAGAGAAGTGGTAGTCCTCGCGTGGTTCGAACCAATTCTGCCATAAAAACTGTTCGCGAACCCATTCGCGGAAATCCCTCTAGAAGACAGAAAATTATGTCAAGACTTATTCGAGATGATCACCACATGCAAGCTTACCGTCGGTCAGCTGGCCATCTTCTGACACCGCGCTTGAAGCAAATGTTTGAACCAACCACTAATCGTGTGAAAGTTTCAACAAATATTTATAATCCTTCATTGAAATTTCGTAACTATACAGCAGGGACTAATACACAGGTTGCTACTCTCTATTTGTTACTTACTAAGTTTTTGTCAATTTTTACTAAAAAACAAAATTCAACTAATTTTCATCAACATTTTAAATTTTTCATTCACAATTTTAAGAAATTTTTTAGGTATGCAGTTTTATAGCTAATAAAGTGCTAATTTAAAGTCTATAAAAATTTGCGATGTCTTTGCAGAGGGTTTCATTCATTTTCTCTGATGAGTCTTTTTAAGCTTGCAATTTATTGTACTAAAATTTAATGGGCTAATAGCTGCTTACTTAGAAATCGTATAAAAATTCTAATAACAATTTTCATGAAAATTTTTCGAATTTTATTAAAGATTGCACAAAGTTGGTTTTTAGTGCAGAATGCACTGTATTTTTATAAAACCCAAATAAATGTCTAGGGGAAGGGTCTATTTTCTATTCATTCTGGAAAAGTTTTTAAATTGAAAATATTATTTTTAAGTTTGATAAAGTTGTTTAGGTGGAAGTAAATTTTGAGAAAATAATTTGTATTTTATTTTTTTTTGGCTACGGCAACCAAGGTTAAAGGTTCTCCTTTGGCAAAAAAAACCGAACTTTGGCCAAACAATTGTGAATTTTCATTAATTTAAAAATTATATAAAGTTTACTTTTAATAAGCGTCTCTTTTTTGAAAACTTTCAAATTTACATGATAGCGATATTATTTGCAATAGTAATACTGAAAGAAATTATAATTATGGACATCTGCTGCCAAGAACTTGCAACATTTTCGAATACTTTTTGAAGCTCAAATTTTCTGTTAAAAAATATTGACTTTTAATAACTTTCTGCTCCTTCATCGACTACATCTAGTGAGCAATTATTCATTACTGTAAGGTGGAATGAAATGCCGATAAACCTATCCATTTTACCTACATTACAATATAAAATTATTACATTTCGAGGTTTTTTATTGTTATTTTTACAAAAATATGTGTGTATATTAAAGTATACCTTAAAAATCAGTATTCAGTCATTATCTAGTTAACACCAACAATACTATTTTAAAACGTTTATACTCAAATTACTCTAATTGCCATGTATCGCATTTTAATCAGTTATTTATTATGTATGAATTTTAATTGTTGAACGCTTATGAACTTTTATCGTTGAACAAAAAAGCTCATTATGTCAAATAGTTTTTTTTTTAACTTTTGTTTCTGTAGTAAAAAAGTAAAGCAAACATAAAAATTTGCCATGAACAGATATGTGTACAACTGCGTACATATGTGTGTGTGTGTACATTGTGTATGTGTAAAATTATTATTATCTCTGTACATGCATGCTAAGTGTGAACCTCTTTGCCGGGCATTACGCTAACACGAAAATTTCATATTATACTCTTAATATAAGCAGAGCTACTTTGAAACCATTTCCAGGTATAACTCGAATAAGCTTATACATATTTCCTCGTAAAACCCTTGCTGAAAAGAGTACATATTTAAAGCCAATAAAAACAAATGCAGTAAACTATAATAATATATCTACTTATGCGGCCATTTGTACCGCGTCTATTTGACTGCTCATATAAAATGCCATGGTATTAAGAACTGCAATACCACTCTCTGGATTGCACTACGCTGCGTCGTACCACACTTGGTTTTACTGGTCTTTAATTTATGCTCGCATGCTTTACTCTCCTGCTTGTGTTGGCTATTTATTTACGGAGAAAATTGTAGAAAGGCTGGTGTGTTATGAAAATTGTGTATATTTCGAGCAGTAACCGCGTAAAAAGCGTAAAGACGCAGAGTCGCAAATAACAGGAACAGAAGGAGAAACAGAAAAGCTTCCCTGATTCTGTTGTCGAAATAGAAACATAAAAGGAAACGCCATTAATAGGGTTCTTAATTTTCACTCATTGCGCATTTTATTCTTCACAATATTGATGACAAATTATTCTACGAAATGGATAACAAAATATAGGTTTGGTTTGGTGAAGATTTAGTCAAATATTTCACATTTCTCCAGCAATAGAAACAACTTCCAAAGTATTTATGTCAGTTTCTATTGTAGATATCCTGAATTCTGTTCCTGTTGCTGGCACCACTAGAATCGCGAAATTCTGTTGACATTTCCGTCGCTTTCAAAAAAATGCACTGAATTCTTTTCCTGCTTCGGTTTCTGTTATTTGCGGAATCGCGCCTTAATTTTAATTTTATTTATAATGCAGAAATGCAATTTTGAAAACCCGCTTTTCTCGGGGCTTGAACTTGAATTGTTAAAATAACATACAAATTGTAATATATTTGTTATTCATTTAGTTCGGACCAAGACGAATTCATATAAGGTAAAGTTGATCAAGCAGCTGATTGAATTCGCTAGGTGAACGTTATGTCAAAATGGTTTGATGATGTAAACAGTGCGTATAATTTGTTAGTGTGAATTTTTGTTTTTGTACGTATGATGTGAATTCTCCTTGGTTAAAAAATGCCTTTCTTTACATTTAAAAAGTTTTACTATTGAAAAAGGCAAAAATATATTAGGTACCTATAGCGTTGAAGACATAAACAGAGATATTAGATAGTTGAGTTTTAAGAAAGCCATCGAATAAAAGTGTTTGGATAATAATTATGAGTGAGATACAATTTTTTAGTCATCGGTAATTAATATTTGGACAATCTAGCTATAAAAGTCATTTAAGTCTTCAAAAAGCTTCCATATTGAGACTGAAGAGTATAATATTAATATATATGCAGGAACAAAATATGTACGTCTTAATATGTGGAAAAATGTCGGGACAATTTATTACAATGTTGAATAGTAATTATTTGATGGTTGAACTTTAAAAAAAATCGTTTTCATCGTAAGGACTATAAACGTTTTTGGATAATATTTAATTATGAGTGAGACATTTTTTTTAAGTCATCCATAAATACTATTTTGAGATTGAAATTATAAAAGTGTTTTCATAAGAATTAACCGCAAGATAAATTTTTTCTGTCATCAGTTAAAGTTTTTCCAAAGAACTTATGAGTGAGAAAAACTTTTGTTTAAGTCTTCAAAAGACTTGGGAGTATATTAAAGAGTCTTTCCATTTTAATTACGTGTGGGAAGAAAAGTTTTTAGTCTTGAAATACGAAACTATTTTGTGATCATTTCGAGATCATTTCGGAATAATTTCGGAAGTAGCTCGGTATCATTTCGACACTCTTTTGAAATCATTTAGGAATCACTCCCAAAATGGCCCTATACTAGTCTCGAGATGGTCCCGAGCTTGTCTCGAAATGGATTTTGAAGACTTAAAGAAGTTTTTCTCACTCATAATTAGTATAAAAAGACTTATATAATATAAATCCCAAGATAACAATTACCGATTACTTAAAAAATCACCTCGCTGATAACACTACTCGACAAATTTTGATCAACTTTAGTCTCCAAGAATAAAATAGTCCTTTCCTAAAGTGAAATTTTCTCCTGATTCCGAATATGACTTCCATTTTCTTGTGGCAGATCTAGTTTCCGAGATATCGGCGAAAATATGAAAATTCCCATTTTTGCAGAACACTACTTCATATAGGTACGGCAAAAATTTGCATTTTTCATTTTTTCGTTTTTAACTGTTGAATTATGCATTATACTAATTCCCATAAAAATTTCTTGCCTTCTTCGCCCTCAAGTATCTTCAGTAGTTTGGCCACTATGCCAAAAAACGTTCAAAAAATGTTGAAAAAAAAACGAAATTTTTTACACAATTTCAGATTTAACCACTTTAAAATCGGAAAAATTCTATTGACGAAAAAAAGTTAGCCCTCCTATGTTGTAGGTAATTTAACTACGAAAATTTTAAGCATACCAGTACAACAATCGGACGTGCCATTGAAACTATAGCCCGTTAACTTGCAAGCGTCTATCCTACAATTTTAGTATTACTCTGATAAAATTGGCGAGACATTTCATTTGGTCACTCTACCTTATGGTCTAATAAATTTAAAAAGACATCAAGTATTTAATTGTCACTACTGTTTGTTGTAAATTTTGTTTTGCAAATTGTAATGCAAATTTATACATACTATATCGGTAGATGTGTTTACGAAATGGCTTGTTGCAAAAGAGATTTTAAATGTAAAAATAATCCGGATGATTTTTGCTTTATTTGCGGACATTATATTTTCGGAAACTCAGCTCGGAAAATAACTAATTCTGTCAGAGATGCATACTTTCATTATTTCGGTTTCCGTGTAAAAAAATCTCGATAAATCTTGGACACCTAATTTTATTTGCGCCTCCTGTAGATTAACTTTAATGAGATGGGTATCGGGTAAAGGTCATAACATGAAGTTTGGTGTTCCAATGATGTGGACTGAACCCTTTAACCACGACCAGTGCTATTTTTGCGTGATAGACCTTAAAGGTAAAACGAGAAAAAAGAGGAAATTAATAAGTTATCCAAATGTGGCATCAGCTAAAAAACCAAAACTACATGACCATACCTTACCCATACCTAGACCGCCTATAAGTTTTGAAGCCTCAAGCGAAAGTGACTCCGAAGCAGATAATTCAGAAAGTGGACAAGAAGGAGAGATCCCACATCGAGTCTCACAAGCCGAACTTAATGACTTGGTCAGAGATTTGAAATTATCGAAATTTGATAGCGAAGTTCTAGGATCTCGTTTGCAGCAATGGGGCAGCCTGGGCCCTTCGACAAGTACTTCCAAATTTCGAAATAGACACAAGACTTTCTCTTCTTTTTTTACTAAAAGTGAAAATATTTGCTACTGCAATGATGTTCAAGGTTTATTTGAAGCACTAAAATTAGAAAATAAAGTGGATGATTGGCGCTTGTTTATAGACAGTTCAAAGCATAGTTTAAAAGCAGCATTACTCCATAAAGGAAATTCGTTACCGTCAATACCAGTGGCACATTCTGAGAATACTAAAGAAACTTTTTTAAGCATATCAAATTTACTTGAGCTCATTCAATATAAACAATTTAATTGGAAAATTTGTGCGGACTTAAAGGTAAGCAGTTTCGGTGGTACAGTTTAAAATAAATAGTATATGAAATACATCCTAGGTTGTAGCTATAGTTCTCGGACTTCAAGGAGGTTTCACTAAATATTGCTGTTTTCTCTGTCTTTGGGACAGCCGTGCTAGAGAAACCCATTATATTCAGGAAAACTGGCCACCAAGAGCTGAGTACGAACCAGGTGCCTTCAATATCGCAAACCCGCCTTTAGTAAATCCCGAACGAGTTATTTTGCCAGCACTTCACATCAAATTAGGATTAATGAAAAATTTTGTAAAGGCTTTAAATAAGGACGCGCCATCCTTCCAGTACCTAACGAAATTTTTCCCTAAAATAACTCATGCCAAATTAAAAGAAGGTATATTTGTTGGTCCGCAAATTAGAAAGTTGCTGAAAGACGAAAATTTTGCGAATCATTTATCATCAGTAGAAGCAGCGGCTTGGGACAGCTTTAAGCAAGTCGTTAGTGGGTTTCTTGGCAACAACAAAGATCCCAACTATAGAGAGATGGTCAAAGCCTTGTTGAAAAACTACAGTGCTATGAAATGCAACATGTCCCTCAAAATGCATTTTTTGCATTCACATTTGGATAATTTTCCCGCAAACCTAGGTGCTGAAAGTGATGAACAGGGTGAAAGGTTTCACCAAGACCTCATGATTTTTGAAAAGCGTTGCCAAGGTTTTTGGAATGAAGAAATGATGGGAGATTATTGCTGGACAATAATACGGGAGACAAACCCAGAAAATTATAAACGGGTAGTTAGAAGTACCCACGTCCCTCACTATTGACCACCACGGTAAAATCGCTCAATTTGACTTTTTTAGATGTAGATATGTATGTATTTAATGTTGTTGTCGTTGTTGTTTTTTACTGAATTGCTGATTTATACTCATATTACTCAATTGAATACAGTTTAACGTGCAAACATATGTCTATAATAAAACGTTATAAAAAAATAAAAACCTAGTTTGAATAAAAATTTTCTCTATAAAAAAATTGTAGGATAGACGCTTGCAAGTTAACGGGGCTATAGTTTCAATGGCACGTCCGATTGTTGTGCTGGTATGCTTAAAATTTTCGTAGTTAAATTACCTACAACATAGGAGGGCTAACTTTTTTTCGTCAATAGAATTTTTCCCATTTTAAAGTGGTTAAATCTGAAATTGTGTAAAAAATTTCGTTTTTTTTTCAACATTTTTTGAACGTTTTTTGGCATAGTGGCCAAACTACTGAAGATACTTGAGGGAGGTGAAGGCAAGACATTTTTATGGGAATTAGTATAATGCATAATTCAACAGTTTAAAACGAAAAAATGAAAAATACAAATTTTTGCCGTACCTATATGAAGTAGTGTTCTGCAAAAATGGGAATTTTCATATTTTCGCCGATATCTCGGAAACTAGATCTGCCACAAGAAAATGAAAGTCATATTCGGAATCAGGAGAAAATTTCACTTTAGGAAAGGCCTATTTTATTCTTGGAGATTTTTTTTGTCGAGTAGTGTAATTATAATAGTTCTCGAAAAAATGTCCCTATCATAATTATATAAAAGATTTTTATAATTTCAGTTTCAAAATAATAGTTATCTAAATCATCATAAATTTTTATAATACTCTAAAAGTTGTTATTTGACTTTTATTCCTTTAACTTATAATAGTTATGCCTCTGGATATAGCGGTAATAGAATTTCAGTGGAAAAAATTATTCGTATATTCATTAGTTCAACAATCGATTTTGGAATAAAAGAAAAATAATACAGGGGCGCAATAACGAAGAAGTCCTTCAAAGAATAAAATTATTATTATTTGTTCTTTATATAAAGGTTTTTTCAGATCAGGCCCCGAATGAAGTTTTCCCCTCAAATTCATTTTACTTACGACTTTCGCAAAACAGAGCTGTTTCATTTCGTCAAATTTCTATAACAACGCAGAAATAAAAAATAATAATTTCATAAACCAAAGTTTTTTACTTCGAACCTGTACACAGTGTTGCCAGTGAAAGTGGTCCAAAAAACTTATTTTTTTTAATCTTCATTTTTTTGTAACACAAACTGTAGGTCAGTTTTAATGCCGATTCCGAACGGCGAATGTTTTTTTTGTTCGAAGTTTTTTTTCATGGCAGAAGTACACTCGGAGGTTTGCCATTACTTGTCGAGCGGTGACTGCTTTAGAAAAAACATTTTCTTATAAATTTTGATGTTACTTGCCCCGACCAGGACTGGAACCCGGAATCCACCCAATGAAGCGCGGACACGCTACACACTTGGCCACGGCGACCGAATATATTGAGAGTATACTTATGAACGCATAGTAGTCGATGTAAAATTTTGAGATCGTAATGCATTGATTAAAAAAAAATTGTATGGTACATATGAAAATCCCACTTTCGAATATATTTTTCAATTTTTCTAAAATATTTATAAAGAATATGATAGCAATAACACAGAACCGAATGTCGTATTTTATTTTCTTTGTATTTTGTTATTTTATAGCTATTGTTTTATTTCTAATTTTATGTTAACTATATATGTACATAGGTATATCGATTAAAAAATAATTCTTATAAAAAGTAAAGTTTTTTCTACAAAAAGTTTCTATCAACTTGAGTTGAACAGCGCTGAACGTAATTATGAGCTGATGAAATAATTCAATTATTTAAGATATTTATTTCTCAAATGTTCAGTCTCATTTACAGTTAACAGGTCCACAAATCGACAGACGGGAGCTCATGTATATGATGATATAATTTTTCACAGCCAAACACTGCGCACCGTCATGAATTTAAAGTGCAAACCATCATCGATCAACCGCCTCAATCACCAGATTTGAGTCCGCCTTTCCACAAATAAATAAAGCTGAGACTTTGCTTTCCCTAATATACATTATATATATGTATATATAAGTAGTATGTACGTGTATCTTCTATACACATGTTTGCTTATATTTCACCCAAAGACAACTTACGCCATGTTGTGTTGTGTAGCTCAAATTTCTTATAATAATGCGCATTCGAGCATTTAATTACAAGGCACAATTAATATGTTTGAACATACTTAAAATTGTAATTAATGATCTCAAAGCAGACGCATTATTCCGTGAAATTTAGATAATTTTGCCATATAACTTTCGCACTTTAGTGGCAGCGAACAAGTCCTTTGATTCTACAATTAAAACTTTTAGTTAGGTAATTATTAATTTGATCTTTGCTATCCGACGTTTGTTGTTAATTGCATAAAGAAAGGAAAGAAAATAAGTGAAACATATACTTACAAACAAATTTTATTGATATTTCATAAATGTCAGTTCTAAGACTCAGAGTATTTTACGCAAACCAATAAACAATAAAATTGAAATATGATCATTAAAAAAAAGTTTGTTTTATAGGCTTAAAGTTCTTTTTAAACTTTACAGATTTTGAGGCAAAAATCTTACATATATTGAAAAATATTTTCTATGCGAAATTTCGGTTTTATCTCCGAACGGCTAGAGCTGTAGTAGCTGTACCAAATCCTAAAACTTTATGCACGTTTTTCTCGAAACACTGTTATCGAAATCGTCACATAGTTCAACCCAAAAAAGCTTCATATTTTCCATTCAATGTTTTATGAATGTTGCGCGGCGCTGTAATTAGTAATACCTTGAGAAAGAAATAAAGATCGAAACTACTCGTATTCCGCTCATTTGTTAGATTTTAGGTATTTATGCAACGTAATGTTGAGTGCTATTGGTTGGACATACGAGGACGGTAGTGTTTGGGGTGTTTGGGGATTGGGGTATTAGTGATCTTAATATTGTGGAATGTAGTTTTGAAATTTTTTGTTTTAGTATATAAAAAAAGGTGAATGTTGGCTATGGAGAATGGATTCACTGATTTTATATACTGGCAGTTGTATGGAATATTGAAGAGGTTGTACTTTAGCCTCGAAGTAAATATTGTGTATAGATTGAGATTGGAATCTTGGCGTATTCCGTTTTGGAGAGCATCGTTGGGGGGACTTTCCAGATTATAGAGTAGTGGTTTGCTACAGAGTCCATAGATTTATAATGAGATCAGTGTGGAACAGTTGAGCATTTGAAGGAAGCATTTATGTATTCTATACTTTTTGTTAATAACTAGTCCGAAGATTTTTGAATTTCAACTTCGGTGCTTTTATGCGTTAATAGGGATGACGGCGCGTTTGCAAATCAATTAATAAGTTTACTTATATATTACAATAGTGGTGTGGAACAAAGGGTGTTGGCACTTGTTTAAAAAGTGAATTAAATTTAATTAATAAGTTGACTAAAATGCTCCTATATTGGGGGCTAGAAAGTTAAATTTATAAAATGAACGGAGCCGTTTAAAAAATAAAATTAAATTAATACAATTGGTTATTGTAGCAGTAGATTTATTTTAATTTTAACTTCTCATGAATAAACATTTTTCTACGATAAATTTTCTATGCAAATGATTACTGGTTGAAATGATCCAACAACCAAAGGGCGAGTACCGATTACAAACATTGTAATTTACAATATTCCCTCAGCTGAATCAATATAACAATGATATTCTTCGTGCATATTAGAAAATATTTGTATTATAAAAATCTGCCTTCCAGAAAATTTTCCTATGAAGTTTCACTTCACCGGACGTAGGGACTCTAAGCAATTTTTTTTACTTTCTTTTACACTTGAAGCTATGTACAATATTTGTAATACTCTCGAAAAATACGTGGTTAAGAATTTGGTTTGATAGATACCATAAAAGTCATCCCAAACTAGTCCGAAGTCAACGCAAACTAGTCCCGATGACGTCTGTAACTAGTGCCGAATTAAAACCTGATGATCTTGAACAGACCCTTAAAAATTCTTGAAATGGTCCAGAAACAAATAGTCTCAAAATTGTTCCGATATAGTCCCGAACTAGTCCTGAAATAATCCATAAATAGATCCGAAATAGTTCCAGAATTGTTCCAAAGAGGCCAGGACTAGCCCCTAAATATTCCTGAACTAGTACTACCAAAATGATCCCAAGCTTCATACATTGTATATACTTATATCATTTACATGATAAAAATTATTTTTGATACAAATAAATAGGCCGAAAAATTAATATACATATGTACATATTATATACTTAAAGTAAAAAGTACCACATTACCCCCAGCGTAAAATCGTTAAACTGTAGTACTATCTTGAAATTAATTTACTTAGTTTTAAAATTAAATTAGCGTGTTTGAACAAAATATGTACATAATTGTACAACTGTTGGCATATTTACTTACAGAAACTTTACCACACTGTATTATTATTAGCTATTGTTGATGCAATTGAGAACAATCGCTTTTTTTTCTAATCTGCCTTAAAGAGGTACACATTTGTTTATATTTCTCTCCTTAAATTGTAAAATAAATCGTTGCAAATGATAGATTTTCCCATCTTTGTGAAATTGAAGAAAATGTAGGATTATTGGGGAACTCTGTTCATGTTACTATGAGCACATCTTTCTATATAAAAATCAGCTGAAATGATATACAAGCCGTTGTTTGAGTAATCACTAAGTCTACCTTTCTCTCAAAGTGCGGTGCATGTATGTATTTGCATAGGTATGACACTTCATTCACACTCGCCTAGTGTTGAATTGAATTTTTTTCCATCGCTGCCATCTTATCTCTGGAAAATTGAAATTGCCATGAAAAGAAATGCAGGAAATTGCTTCAGTGCTGCACAAAAAATCTGTTGGTTTTTTTTTTGTCGTATTCATGCTTTTAACTTCAGCCACAAAGCTGTGTGGTATGTTTTCGTTTTCCCTCACATTTTTTGCCTTGGGCAAGTCATATAATAAAATTTTAAGAGCCTTTTTTTTTTGCTCGTTTAAGTTTGTAAGGAAGATGTTCATCGCAATATAAAAACGGGTTACGGGAGTAAGAATACATCTTTATAGACGTTTGAAAAATCAGCAATTTTTTTTTTAACAATAAATCTTGCTCGATAATAAAACTAAATTTTTGTTTGTGGTGTTTTAAAAATTTAATCTTATATATTTGGTTTAGTCATTTTGTGCTTGCGAGGAAATGTTTGTGGATGGCAAAATAGCATTATGTGGCCCTGAAATTACGGTATTTGAAAAAAGCGATTATATTATATAACGGCATCTGAAAGTTCATAACGTGCAAGAAAACTAGACTGATATTAGGCACTGGAGTTGCAATCGTATCAATGTAAATAAAAATGATTGGCTATGTGTCGTTGAGTGGGGTATGATCGCTCTTCCGGATATGCAGTTACAGTTGAGCGGCTATACTCAATCCCATACCAGTTCGTGCGCTCTGAACAACGTGAATAACGCAAGTGCGAGATACGGTAGCCCATGCTTGTGAAGCCTTGGGCCACTTGAAAAAATATTTCCAATAAAAAGCCCGAAAGAGCCTCGGAAAATGTTAACGATGCATTCAAACGCAACAGCAACTACGATTTAAAGATATGCACCTAGAATGTCTGGACCCTCCATAGAGAAAGTGCAGCTATCCATCAAACTGCTGGATGTCTTCCGAAAATAAAAGCCTGGCATCGCTGCAGGGCCACACTGAGCTAATATTATAATTAAAGAGATCGACGTCTAAAAAAAGCTTGACGGTCAAGGAGTGCGAGAGGAGATAAAATCGAATAAATTTTCGTTGGAAAATCTTCTTAATATTGGTTTGAGTTTTTTATCAAGTTTATTGGAAAGGAAAACGGCTGGAAATAAGGAGATAACTTCTTATTTATTATTTTTTATAGAATTTTGTTCAAAAATATGCAAACGTAAGAAGAAATCTCCTCGTTTTTATTTTAAAAATCATCTAAAGGAAATCCCGTAATTACTAACGTTTTTTACTTTGAAAATAGCTCTATTTAATTCAAACTACGCTTCTAACGTCGTAATATATATATGTACTTCGGGAATAATCTACTTTATATTATTTTTAGTTATATATTATGTATATTGTTCTTTGGGTTTTTGTATTTTCAAAAGATACATTTTTGATTTACTTGTTTATTTTTCCAGATGTTTTCAATGAATAATTTTTTAAAAATAAATATATTTACTCGATAGTGACGCTCTCTTTTTCGCCAAGATTTCCTTCATAGTTATGTATATTGGAGAGGTTTTCATCTTAGTTTCACAGGTCATTTTCTTAATTGCATTGAAAAGTTTTCATCTTAGCTTTACAGAATATCCTTTTAATTTTATTGAAAAGACATACCCAGTCATTATAAGAAGGGCTTCTTATTGCAAAGAAATCATAGAGAAATCCGCTAAATTTTTTCCTGATTTATGTAGCATTTTAAGTGTTGTTTTCACCCTGTGCAGAGATGCGGTGGACGCGATATGGCTGTAAGATGTATGCAGCTGTAATAAATGAATTCGACTGAGTTTTCACATTTCAAGGAATTAATTTAAACTGTACCCGAAACAAATAGTCGATCTGTGAATAAGTTCATAGATAATTTAACCAATAAAGTCCAGGGGTAATACATAGATGCATACATAGTCAGAAATATTAAACTACTCATGAAATATATCCTAGTTCTACCGTATGTATCGGGTAAAGTTGCTATAAAGTTGTTAAGAAGATGGAATTCTATGTGTGCGTGTGGGGCTCTGTAATCTACTTTCAAAAAAAGAAGAATCGAAGAAAAAGTTTCTTTATTTTGAACTACTTTAACACTTGACACTTTCTTGGCTGATAGCAACGTTAAAAGTTTCACGTCACAATTATACAATTCAACGCTATATCGTAGCTCAGATTTGCGCACAATTCGATATAACTATAACATAAATTAACGTATAAGATATTTTTTGAAGATCGCTGCCACCTTTTTGAAAAGTTAATTTCAATGAAATTAATAATTGCAATATGGATATCAAGAAGATCTTCATTACGAAAATATTTTGAACAGGGTTGCCAGCAACAAACTAAAGGAATGGTATTTATAAAATATATATAAAAAGTAGGTGTCGAACGAAAAAAATTAAGAAAACTTTTTCTCAGATTTTTTTTTTAAAGTTATATATAAAATGAGTAATGATATAAATTACATATTGCAAAATCCGTGTGAAACGAAAAGAGTTTATTTAAACATATTTTTGAAGAGGGTTGCCACCTGTTTAACATAGTTAATTTTATGTAATTAATAAATGGAAAATAAATTATAAAAGGTTTGTATGAAAAGTATGTGGAACACTATCCAAAACCACCTTTTTAAAAAGTTTCATGCAATTCAATTGATATCTTGTGATGAATGTAGGTTTCAAGAGGTTTTCCGATGGTTTGAAAAATTCAACGCATTTAATTTAATTACATTAATGAAATATTACAATAGGTGTCCCAAGTGAATACTGTTAATGAAACCTTTGTTTAATGGCTACTACCTATTTAAAAAGTTAAATGGAAATTAATTAATAACTTACATTAAATTTTACAATACTGGTATTTAGTAAAGCTTGATTTCGAAAATGAAATGCAAATAAACCATAACTACATACATATATTAGAAAATATATTGTAACCATCCAAAAAAGCAGATGAAAACAACTCACTAAACATAACAGTTCTGCAATAAAAACTGTGTATATAAATTTTAAAGAATTCGAATTAAACCTCGTAAAAAATATTTTCGAGATCATATCGATTCAAAATTGTACAATTTTCCGCACATGCCTGTATATTTTACTCGTAGTCGTAAAAATTACGTATTTCATAGAGATCAAAGTTTAAGCTGGCATTTAAAATTGAAACAGTTTGACACTGGGCAGATGTCTACATACGTGTATCGTACGTACATACATACATACATATGTACAATATTTGAGCATACTCTCGTGTCAACAGTTATTAAAGAGATTATTACTGTCAGAAGCAGAGAAGCAATAACGTGAATTTACAAAAAAAAAAAGGAATGGTTCGTAAATATATTCACATATCTGTATATCAGTGATGGCCTCGGTGAAAATTCCATTTTGCTGGTTGGGAAACATGCGATAAAGCGCTAGGCTACTATCAAAATAATATATGTGTTGATGTATGTGTGTATGTACATATGCACATGTAAAAAGATTTACACTTTTCCCACTGGCAATTTTACTTTAAGAATATGTTGATATCAGGCGAAAAAAATTGTATGAATTATTTAATGATAGTTCCGGGCCATATTGAAAAGAATGTACATATGTAATTTTTTAAACGAATTTTCACAAAACCTTATTAAACTTGTTTAAGAGGTGAAGCGAGTTCGGCTTTGTGCCATGTTCAGTACTTTATGGTGGCTAGGGTTTAAATCCTACATTTTGCTATAGTTTCATGTATCTTTTTTTGTCATACTTCAATTCAAGTTGGCAAAAATAGGATATTATAAATAGCTCATAATCCAACTATATGTCTTATTTTTGGAGAGTCATATATTTCACTCTAAAGAATAATAATCATTATTATGATAATACTTTTCCAAAATAATTTATTTGGTGTTGTATTTCAACTTTTTTAATGGAATTTCCAAATGGAACCAATATTTTTCGACCTCGAAGGAGCCGGATAATACTAATACTAACATTCCCAATGGATGCTATCTTCCATCACGAACTGATACGAAGGGCGGACGTGGGTCTGTTTATACTTTTCAATACCAACCACGCCAAAATAACTGTATTATTGTAACCAGAAAAATCAGACATTTGTAAAATTTGCGTGGCACTGTCCACAGTAAAGCAATAAGGTACAGGGACCGTAACTGTAATGACTTTTTTTCAAAAGAGTCAATAAATAATTGTTATTTTTCCACCGATATATTTTCAGTCAAAAATAAAAGTTAAAATTTGACTTTTATTTTTTCAGTCAAATATAAAAGTTAAAATTTGACTTTTATTTTTTCGGTAAAATATAAAAGTTAAAATTTGACTTTTAATTTTTCGGTAAAATATAAAAGTTAAAATTTTACTTTTATTTTTCCAGTCAAATAAAAACGTTAATATTTAACTTTAATTTTTTCAGTCAAAGAAAAAAGTTAAAATCTGACTTTTATTTTTTCGATCGAAAATAAAAGTTAAAATTTTATTGCTAATCTATTTGAATGTAACTGTTTAAGATAAAAACATTTTGTTGCTACGTATAAACAAGACATTTGTCATTTGTTGTATAACTTAAACCTTAAATTAAAGCAATTAAATTATTGTCTAGGAAATATATTTACAGAAGACGGAAAATTGCAATTAAAAGGAAGTGAGTTTTTTACTTTGATTTTTTTTTTATTATTAAAACATATTGTATTGTAATATATAAACTGCTATTTTTGACCGAAAAATTAAAACTAAAATTTTAACTTTTATTTTTCACCGAAAAAATAAAAGTCAAATTTTAACTTTTATATTTGACCGAACAAATAAAAGTCAAATTTTAACTTTTATACTTGACCGAAAAAATAAAAGTCAAATTTTAACTTTTATATTTGACCGCAAAAATAAAAGTCAAATTTTAACTTTTATATTTGACCGAAAAAGTAAAAGTCAAATTTTCACTTTTATTTTTGACTAAAAATATATCAGTAAAAAAATAACGGTTAATTGCTGCCTTTTTTGTAAGAAGTCAAAAAATATAAATCATATAGGATTAGCATTCCTTGGCTAACAAGCATCAAATTGGTATATACAAATGTTAAAAAAAACAAATTCTTTCCAGCTAACTTTTTAAATTGAAATTTCGAAAATAACTATTATTTTCGATCCCTGATAAGGTATATCTCCGAAGTTACTTTATTAAACTCTACCAAACTTGGTGTGTATTTCAGTTTTGCAAGCGTTGTTTTGAAAATTATAAAAATGTGACAAACGCAACTCCCACCTCTCATATAACGGCAATTTAGAAAAATTCAAAATATTCGATATTTTACTACATCATGTAGCAATTTCGTCTATCCGTCACAGATTTAGCCACCAAGAATTTTTTTAGTGAGAGTAGTATTACTATGGAATTGATTTAACGGTACGCATTTGAGATCTCGGTAAAAAAGATTTTCAAAAATCAATGGTATTTTTTAGCCCCTTGAAACTTGCATACCCGAAAAATGTACTGGTTAAAAAGTTCAAAATTTTTATGAAAATAACTTAAACTTTTCTATTTTGGCGGTGACAATTATAAATATACATATATCTCGATGCTTGCCCGAACTTTTCTTAAAATTTGTGGAGTGTGTATTGATGTTATAATACAAGTCATTCATGTGAGAAGTTTTAACACAGTTAACCGAAACCTGCCGAGGGACGACCACTATTAGATAAAAGCTTTTCTCAAGCCCGAGACACTCCAAGCGAAGCACAAAAGTACTTCAAAATGCTCAAGAGATCGTTTTAGGGTAAATTTAATAATTTTATGAACAATCTAGTGCTTTATAATCTTATAAAACTTTTCCAATCCAGCTGTTGCAAAATTCTAACCGATATAATAGAATACCACCTTCACAGAAATCCGCATAACAAAATGTTGCTCATACGCCTAGTACTAGTATTATGTTAATCATATGCTCTATTCCTAAAGTTCATATAACGCGCAACCATTAGAAAGATACCAATATTTAAAGCCATAGGATTAGCGGGCCCATCTGCCATATAGCAGAATTTTGAATAAAAAAGTTTAATGTTTTAAAAAATTTTTAGATATGTACAACAATAGTTTAAGTAGCATAACTTTAAATATAATTTTTTTAATTTCTAATAAACAATATTTTATTGTATGCAATTAAACCAGTTAATATATTAATCTTCAATGAGAAAACATAAACGTTAAACATTACCTGGGAGGTGGGTGTAGTTATTGAATGATTTCTATAATTTTACTTACAAAATAATTTCAGTTTAACTAATAACTATTTTAACATGTAAACTAAAACATACTTACCGTTTAACAAAATATTTTACTCTGCTTTTTGTTTTTATTTTTAGCTGGTCTTTACCATCTTTGCGACATAATAAATCAATTTTTGTCGGAATAAAAAAAAATGCGAACATGCATTTACAAATGTGTTTATATTCACATATCATTGCACAAATTAAATTGCACATCCACCATTAAGATAACAACACGACAGCAATTTTGAAACGCTCCCACATGTAAGCATGTTAGGGCGGGTTGGTGAATCCACAAAAAAAACCTCTTTTCAAGCTTATACTAACATGCGATATATTTTAGATTTGTGAAAGAATATGTTGAGATCTAAAATAACAACAGATTTTTCTAATTCAATAAACAATATTTTTTTTTAGTAAACGTAATATCTCCATTTTGAAAATTTGAAAAATAGCTCAACACAACAAAAACTTACCCTACGTGAAGTCGTAAAATGCAATACGGATCAAAATTTTAATAAATGCAACAAACCGCATCAAATCCACTGAAGAACTCGTTCGATAGGTGATTACAATCCAATTGCTAATCATTTCAATAATAATACTACCGTATCGAATTTCATAATGGTACCAATTTTGTGAAGGCGTGTATAGTTTAGATTGAGTATTCTCTTAGTAATATGTCATCTATACAGAAGATATCATCTAATATCTTTTTGAATCATAGAAATTATTTTATATGATTATACTATATACATATATATAAATGGGTATCTATATATCTAGAAATATAACCGTTTTCTTTGTTACAACTTGGCTCAAGCCCCGATGACAGGATTCCAACTAAATTTGAACAGTATTCGTGGCACGGATCAAGGCTATATTATAATCCAATAGGTGGGGCATGAGTCGAGATGTTTAGAAAATCCACATTTATAAAGGTATGGTGTTGGTACGATAATTAATACTTTTGTGAAAAATAAAATCCGCTATGTGGCGCTATAGGTGAGTTATTCCAAAAATATCTGTTGCTGATCTGTTCATACTGCTAAAATGACTCCTAGGCGGTCGGAAAGACTGCGTTTGCGACCCATTCAGTCTCCCTGTCGTGGCAGTTGCAAAGGCATGGTTTCCACGGCATGTTTTCAGTGGGGTGATATCCTCAATTTTTTATGTTGCCTTTGTGGTCGGAAAGTTTTAGTTTTTGATCCTCCCAGTCGCGATACATTGGCAGATATTTCCAATCTGCGCTAGCACTTTAAATTACTTTGTTAAATCTTCCGATTTAACCAGTCACGATACTTTGGCAGTTGGAGAGATATAGTTTCCAGAAATAAGCTTTAAACAGCACTTCGTTATCTTTTATAAAAGCAAGAAGAATTGTTATTTTGGATTTATAAATTTTAAATCAAATATAATTTTTATTTATTAACTCATAATAAAATTTTGAATGGCAGTTTTTATGAATGACTGTTATTTTCGGTCCCTGCATTAAACAATTTTTTAAAATATATTTAAATATAAATAAACAATTACTTGGACTGCTTACTACACTGTGATTTTATTAATCATGAGGATTATATTTGTCCAGTTTACCACAGTTACAATCTTCAAAAATATCTAATTATCATAAAACTTAAGCAAAAGTTTTAAATTTACCAATTTTTAAGGTTAACGTATATTCGGGTTGAACTCCCCATATAAAAAATCGGTACTCTTTTCCAAGGTAATTATAAAATTCATTATAATTTAAGACATCAACCAAAAGGTTTCGGCAAAATATTCAGATTTACATGAAAGCTGGACCGATTTGAAATTGCGTCATAAAATTAATTTTTGCATAAATAAATTTGTTTTTTTTTAAATATTTTTCCCTTAGATAATAAACCAGTTTGAAATGAGATGATGAGATGAAGATTGGTTTAAGAAAAACACGAATTGCTCAGCCAAAATTTTAGATTTTGGGTCAGTTTCTTTAAAACTGAAAACTCAAACCGAAATTAATCGAAATTCGAGTGAAAAAGTGGTTTTTTTCTTTCAATGGTTAGCACACATCCGTCGGTTTAGCAAAGGATGAAGTTTGCCGGACGATTGCCCACCAATTAGTATCTGATGACTGCGAAAGCAAATCTCAAACTAACTAATTGAAAGTTACACATACAATTTTATGATATGGGCTTTCTACTCTTTCCAATTACGATTCTTTGAAAAATATGAACACTTTTTATCCTCGCAGAATACAGCATCATTTCATTTATCTTCTATGATCGTGATAAATGTATTTATGTAATTTTGATAAAAGCCCAAAATTATGCCCAGATGACTTTAAATACATTTTCGACAGCAATAGAAGATGGTATCTATATGCTCTGCAAAACTAATAAGGCTATTTTAAATAATCAGCTTCGTCAGAATTGATAAGGAGCTATTTGACCGCTTTGATACCAAAAGATATTTTAGACATCTCCCACCTCATTTAATTTTTTTTATTATTAATTTTAAGCAGATCTTTTAAACTTTAACTTCATTATCATCCTAGGTGGGACTTTTTTTGGTGAGACACCCTAACGCGTACATATTTACGTATATGTATATATCTATGTACTTGTGTTTCTGCGCATTGCCTGAGGTGCCACTGCAGACATTTCAATTAATTCGATCGTAACAATTTTCTTTATTTTTTCGTTTTTTTCTATACTTTTTCATTGCAGTTGGGAGGTAAAATAAAAATGGATGCCAAAATCAACAAGTCAATTGACAACGAATTGCTTTGCAATAGCATGCAGATATATTGAAGGCATGAGTTGGTAAAGGGATATTTGTTACTCGTAGTGATTGTTATATGAAAGAAAAACTGAAATCCACAATGAAATAGAGGTCAATACATCACAACTGCACTTGAGAGCTTAAACATACATACTATGTATAATTGTGTGGTTTGACGGCGGCACCACTGACAAAAGTCAAGATATATTCAACTTGCAGAAGTAGCATCAATATTTAACCACAAACATCAACCAATTCAAGCCGCTCTCAATTTTGAAACCGAAAATATTCGCTGACGCTGAGCACTCACAAATGAACAAACAAATCATAGACCTACGTACATAAATATATACATCCTACATAGGAATATAATACACATACATACATGTAAACTTAAGTATACTCGTATGTCTGTACTTCACATCGCAAGAGTAATGTTATAAAAATAAATATCATGATTATGAGTTTATTGACAGAGAATTCCACTCTAAAATGAATGCACTTGAGCGGATACACATCATTCAATTGGCAAAATTTCGTATCCTCAACAAATTGATTGGAAACAACAAAGAATAACAAACCTAATTGTACGTAACAGCCAACCACTTAGTGAATCGAACACAGGTTTTTTTTACAAACATAGATATTCGCACATATGCAGTATGGGTGCGAATTCGTCGAGCAGATCGGATGCAAATCTGCTCAACGATGAGGATGGTGAGTATAATAAAAATGATTTACATAAGTATTATCGTTGTACTATTTATGGATAGCTGTATGAGTTTAGTTGGAAAAGCTTTAAATATAAAAATGAAAAATGCAATATGATAAATGAAATAAAACCCATAGTTTTGCGATTCACTTTGTGCTTCAAATCAAATTCTCCCATCGCATTTCTTTTCAAGAGCAGCCAGGAAGAGTAGCTTTAGTACATTTTTAGCATGAAGAATAACTTAATTTAAGTCACTGTCACAAATAGACCAGATACCCAAAATAATAATTGTTTGATGGTTGAATCTTAAAAAAGTCATTAAACTATTCGAACGAATTATAAAGGTATTTTCATAGTACTTAATTATATCAGGGCGACAAATTTTATTACTATTATTTTGAGATTGAAATTACAAAAGTCTTTTGACAATATTTATGAGTACGGGAAATGTTTAAGTCTTCTAGAACTACTATATAATTATCAGCGAGACACAATTTTTAAGTCATTGATAATTATATCCATTATTTTGAGACTAATATTATACGAGTATTTTCATAATAATTATGAGTAATACATCTTTTTTAAAGTCTTGAATTACGGAACTATTTCCGTACTATTTCGGGATCATTCCGAGAGTATTTCGAGTGGAACGTTTCTAGGTCTTGAAATATGGATTTCAGGTAATTTTGGAAATAGTTCGAATGCCGAAACTCGGTATCTCGAACTTTTTCCGTAAAATTTTTATTTAATTCGGGACTCAGACATTTTCCCCCCACTCATAATTATTATAAAAAGAGTTTTATAATATAAAGCACAAGGTAATAGATACCGATGATGTAGCGAAATATTTTCTCTTATAAAAGTTATGCTTCTGGTCGGCATTGTAGCTAGTGTTCTAAGTTTAAAACTTGTGTATTTTTGAATTCGACTTCCTAAAAAATAAATATGAAACATATTCTTAAAGCCGAAGCTCTGAGCAGTACTTTATTTTTATCTGCTTTTTTTCACTACGTGCCTTGAATTGTTAACAGTAGAGTTTATAGAAAATTGGCAAACCAAATAAACATGTTTTAGAAATGATTATTTTACTTCACAAAACTCCTGCGTTTCAAAGCGCATTTTTTTATATGCAAGAAATTCAAATTAATCTGATGGTCAATTTATAGAAAGACGTATAAGGTCAGTTACTCTTTAAAAGTGTAGTTTTGCGATATTATCTTGGTTTTGCTCATATTCATGCCGTTTACAAATTACATTTGTTTTAAAATTCAAAACAGTTTTCAACTTCATAGTTGTACTCAACCCCTAGTTTTTGGTATTTTACACTACGCCTTCTATTTAATTCACTTAAAAATTTCTTTTATCGATATTGGGTTTGTTAATTTAAAAAAAATATCCTTGTAGTTTGAACCAAGCTCCTGTACATTGATGTTAAGTTTTTGAATTTCTTAATTTGTGCTTGGATAAAAAATAGCTTAGTAGTATAATTTTGTACTAAAAGTTTAATTTAATTATATATATATTTACCAATTTATATCATTTTTTTTATAACCTGGAACCGCTGACGATGGCTTTCATTGGATATAGTCAATTTTGATCACTTTCAAATACTACGCGCCATTGGCAAAGGTAGCTTTGGTAAGGTAAGTATTATCGTAAATTAAAATTCAGTTTCGCCTGCAAACGAAAGGTTTAAAATTAAACAACATAAACTTAATGTATAATTAAGTTTAATTAAAAATATAAAAATTTTAAATTTAATTAAATGTAGTAACTGATAGTTCAGGATTCGTTTTGTATGGCATTCTAATGACAAAACTCTTGCACTTTAATATAACAACCTCAAGCCAAAAAAATCCATATTGCAAGGGCATATAAAACGAATACTGAACATCCCTTATAACCACATTTTAAATATCTTTCTTTTTTGGAAAAACCCCTTTGTTATTTACATTTCGAATAACGATTTCGGATAAAATATCAGCTAATATGGCTTTAAAGTATAAACATTTTATAGCAATGAATTTTGATCAATAAATATATGTATAATAGTAAATCATATATTACACTAGCGGGTGTATTTTCCCAAAAATGTGTCTTTCACTCTAATTATCATATGTTCCAAACAGGAACAAAATCGGGCCATAATTTCAGCGCAATGTACATATTTTCTACATAGTCGTAGACTTTGAATTTTCCAAATGTACAAATTTTTAGCAGATCTAACTAAATGTTTTTTTAAGCATGTATATGTACAACGTTTAAAACTTGTGTATTTTTGAAAGATTTTTAGTCAATGGGAGTTGTCATTTCATTTAAGATAACTAGCAGAAGAAAAAGAAAAAAAATACTTTGTCGTAGAAAATAAATAATTTTTATAAAATTCCTTGCGCTGGAAATTAAGTTCTTTCGAACTTTCATATCTATCCTATACCTACCTCGATATAGTTTTGCAATAAAAACGTAAGTTTTCGAAATATTTACAGAAATCTTTCATATAAGAATAAAAAAAATGTTAAAAGCATAATGCTGAAATTTTAGAGGGGAAAACACCAAGCCACAATATAAACATTTGTATTTGGGAAAAATTCGAACTATGGAAAAGTAATGTAAATTATTTCATAGTTTTAGAAATTTAATTAAATATTAAATTAAAGAAAGTCTTACGCCATGAGATACAAATGAAGTAAGCTTAGGAAAACTTATTCATGGAAATGTGTTTAAAAAGTCTTGCCACCTATTTAAAAATATGAATCTAATTCAAATTCAAAGCTTACTGAAATGTAGTAGTATTGCTGTTTGTGCGTAAATATTTTTGAAGTGGGTTTCAATCTTATAAGGAATGTATATCCAATTTAATTGCCAAGGTTACTGGAATTCTTCTATACTGCTGATAAGCGGAATATTTACTTTAAAAAAATATTTGAAAAGGGTTGCCACCTGTTTCAAAAATTTATATTCTACTAAGTTTATGAGATAAATTAAGCTAACAATGCTGGTTTGAACAAATAAACTTTTAGGAAAACTTCTGGTCGAAAACATATTGAGAAGTTGCTAACTGTTTGTAAATTAAATTAAATTCTAAAATTAAAGAAATCGTTGTTGAAGTTAACTAAAGTGTAATAAAATTAAATTGTTGTGAAAATTTCGTATAGACTAGCACGAAAGCTCTTCTTCATACTGGTATATACTATATTGCCATTATCTTGTGATATAACATTTGAGACTTCCTTAACGCTGAAACCAATCAAACCAGTATGATTTATCTAACCACCTGAATAAGCGTATTAAGATAATTAGATACCTGTGTATCAGATTGAGGTTCAGCCTTTCAACACTGGAAGACAATAATGAAACTTCTAAATGATGTTATCGTTTGATTACAATGCGTATATCTAACAATAAGTGGGATTGCAATAAACTCGAATGGTAGTCTATGCAGTTGGCAATGAAAATAAAGATTCAGGCACCAACCGGCTGACATAATACAAAATTAAAATAGATTGAAAGTTATTACCTTTGATGAAATTAAATACTCCAATGAATATGCACATAGATTCTAATTGAATAGCTTTTGATGATTATAGGGCAGACGTTTGTCGTGGCGTATGAGTAACCTGTTAGCATGCCATGATAAATTACATATTTTCCACTAAATCGGCCAGTATATTTGCTGATATGATTTCAATTTAGTATATTTTAAAAGATAATAAATAAATTATCTTTAGACTCAAACTAATATAGTCAATTTCCTGAGCACTCCATTAGGTTTCGTATGAAATAGCTTATAATATTCACTTCATTCAAAATTTTTACACTTTTACACAGTTCCAGTTTTTTTCGTCACCACCAATGTTCGTACTCACCGAAAATTTACAAATCAAATTTTACAGATTTTAATAGCTGATACATGATTGAAAATAAATGATCTCTGTATGTTCTCTGTTTAAATAAATGAAACCTGCATTAGCTTTTCAAGTTCGTCTGAAATCGACTCTTTAAGCAAGGTGAAATATCTTGGTGTTATTCTGAACGCTAAACTTAATTGGAGGATGAACATTCAGGACCGTCTAACGAGGCCTCGGCGGCTTTCTATGCAATCGGAATAATGTTAGGCAAAATATGGACGTTAAAAACAAGAATAGTAGACTGGATGCACACTTCTGTTTTCCTATTCATACTCTCCTATGGGGTGCTGGTTTGGTCGCCAGCCTTTATCAAGGATAACTTTGTTAAGCAAATATGCTGATATGATATGTTGCCGTAACGGGTGCAATGAGATGTTTTGAACGTTTTGGGCGATTGATTACCAAAATGTATCTTTATCGTAAACTCAGCAACTAACAGCGCTATCAGACTGCGGATCTTGGAGTTCTGAAAGGAAACGCTGTCCTGGCCTCCATCCTCATCCGCGGCGCGCTATCACCTGCACCTCCTCAGCGCTGCCCAGTGACCTTTTCCTACCGAAGACTTAACTTAACGAAGGGTTAACGCCAAACGCACCACGAAATACCAAAGCAATATGGACTAGCAGGAATTTTAACTGAGCAATATAATCTAAAGAACATAAAACATAATTCACCCGAGAGAACGCAGTTGAATATCTTCTCAGGTAGCTAGAATCGGCTATGCAGGTACTCTATTCTACCTCGGTTAGATATCAACTAATAGATGAGTATAGGAGAGAACTGGCTGCGATTTCCGTTCCGAGACTAATATATGTCCCTGGACATAGGAATCGATTTTCGAAAATGAATATAGGAGAGAACTGGCTTCAATTCCCGGTCCGACACTAATATGTGTCCCGGGATATAGAAATAGATTTTCGAAAATAGCGTATGAAAAATCGACCCGGCTCTGCAGTTATAGTGTCCCATACAGTGGATATTTACTATAGGAAATCATATAGGAATACCCGGCAGTTCTGGATGTTCTATAATCCATCTTTTAGGATGAGGAAAGATAATACCTACAAACTCACAGCAGTCTGCATAGTCTGGTCTATAAAAGTGCTCACCAAAAGGATCAGCTTGCCCTTCAATAGGTTCTGTCGCAACTGCGAAGACCCCGGGTCAAGGGGGCAGTCGAATACTTTTCATGCCAGTTTCCAGTTTGCGCAAGGATAAAGCTGAAGACGCTTGGTAAATCAGTTCTGCAGAATATTTCAGAGTGCAGCGGCCACTCGTATGACATACTGAAATTCTCCGGGTCAGATGGCTGTATGTTCCACATGTTGTGTGCTTACTACATAGCATCAGGTTAACAATCCACTGAAACTAACCAACAAACCATCCAACCAACCTTTATTATCTGAGCAAAACTCAAGAAATAGCAACTAAAAATAATTATTTTAAATAAAGGAGGAATGTTAAAACGTCCACCTATTCAGGATATATGTAAATACCTCAAGCATTATTATTATTCTCTGTCTTCTAGTATTCAAATGTATTTTTTAGTTTGAGAAGAATATGTTTAAAGTAAAGTTATCCAATTTTGAACATATATAGTCGAACAAAAAACAGAGGCAAGCTTTTACTTAGTTAGATTAAATAAATATACTATATATATACCGCAAATACAAAATATTATGGAAAACCAAAAAGAGAATTACATAGTAGCAAATATTATTTTTTGTTGACTAAGTACATTTTTAGTAAGTTCTTAGCTACACTGATTTTAATTAATTTTAATAGCACTGCTGATATTTGTTATAAATAAATATTTAATCAAGCGCAAAAAATTCGTTGATTGTACTCAGTCAGCAAACCAAATAATTAAAATAAAGTGGTTTACGGTAAGTAATTTCCACATTAACCGTGTAATAAATAAAATTAAACATGCAAAGTGGAAAGGTACATACATCGATGCAAATGTAGATATATACATACATATGCATATACTCGTATTTACATTTGATATCACGTAAAAAAATTGTTTCAGGGCAAACGTAAAATATTGTAAATTTAATATGTCAAGCGATTAAAAATTTGAAGCACTTAATCCTCGAAGCATTTTCATTGTCCATAGATTTAATAAACCTTTTTAGCCAGCTTATACTTATAATACAATAAAAAATTTAAATTGCACATCGTAAAAAATTTAGGGATTAATTGACGATTGCTACTAGTATTACAACGCATTTTTATCAGCAACAAATTCGACAATTTTCTAATTCGCAAACTATAGTATTGACAATGTTTTCATTGTTCATGTTTCTCATTTTTTAGCAGTGCGACCAGGTTAGCCTTTTCGGAGATAATTCTAGCGTTTATTTTTATATACCAGGCACACAACTTTAGGTTTTCCTTCAAGACATTTTTCTGAAATGTTTTGTAGTTTTATTATGATATTGAAAAATGTATTATATACTTAATATCAAACCAATAAATAAGTAACAATTTGTGAAGTGGGCGCTCAATTTTTCAAAGGTCTATCTTTTTAAAGTAAAGCTTCTTTAATGGCATGAGAGTGATTTTTCAACTTTGCGTCACAAAACCGTGACCATTTCGGTACTAGTTCTAAACCATTGCAGTACTATTTCGATCCTTTTTCAAGACTATTTCGGGACCAAATACTTAAGGACTAGCTAAAGACTAGTTCAGGACTGCTTTTGACCTAGTTCTGGACTGGTTTGGGACAACATCGGGGTCAGTTCGAAATCAATTCCGGACTGGTTCTGTAATAGTATGATACAAGTTTAAAACTAGTTTGGGAGTGGTTTGGAACTACTTCGGCACTGGCTTGTTACTCATTCGAGAGTATTTGGGAACTGGTTTGGAACTTGTGCGGTCCTACTTCACAAATTTCTACTCGCGCTCAACATCATTTCGAGATTTCTCACTTTTTCTTTAATATGCCTTTTCTGTATGTAGGGCGGTCAAATTTTGTTTGACTAAATTGTATATATATTATTTTTTTTGTTCTTGTCTAATTTCATTTGCATCAACGAAGGCCAGTTTTTTGGAAAGTATTGGAAAAAAGCGAAACTAGTCAAAGTGGTAAAAATTAAAGCTCACATCACATCATTAATTATGAACCATACCCAGTTCTGAAAGAATAGTTCGCTTTTGGAGAATGAGCCCAAAAAAATCCACCACTTTCTGTTGCACCCAACACTAAGAAATGGTGAACACTGTTGAAAGCTCTCTCGAGATCGAGGAAAACTCTTAGCGGAAATCCTTAATAGCTAATCCAAAACCGAGATGCTAATCTTCACGAGGAAACAAAAAACCCCTTCTTTCTCCCAACGCATCTCTGGAATTAATTTTAAACCTTCCACCGGCTGAATGCGGTCCAGCCGTGGAAAGTAATCATATTCGGGACGCAAAGATCCTGGCAACTCTACCTTCTACTTAAGAACCCCAGAAAAGAATGAATGAGGCCCAGCTTTGATGACTATCTTGCACATGGCTCCACGCTAAGCAGAAGGGTAGGCAGCTTTCGAACCGCTGCAGCGTTTCCCAGGCAGAACTAAATGTCATGATGGAGCCTGATCGCTAGCTTCCAACGGCCTGACACTATATATAAGTACTCTGGCTGACAAATTGCTATTCAATTCAAGGGAACAACGTCCATAGTGGCCATGGAATGCAGAAAGACTCCCAACCTGCTCGCGTCCAAATACTCCGTGAGGGTTGTATGATTCCCTGGGCGTAGAGATTTTATCATCAACTGCTTGGCCAGCGAGTTGCCAAGGAAAGGGAGTGGAAATAGCCGTGGTAAAGTCTGCTCAAGACGTGGGCATACCTCTAGCCTTCCACAAACACAATTTAAAGATTGAACTTATCGAGGAGATGAATGCGAGGTGTGTCATAGAACCCACCTCCCCGACTTCCAAACAAGTTTTGCGAAAGGTTGACGTAAATCTATCCAAAGCTCTCATTCCTTTGACCGCTCCTCTCTCAGAGTAATAGTCGGAGTATTAACTAGACACTACTTTTTCGGCACACTTGGAAAGAGGTTAGGATAGCCAACCAACAATTTTTTGACGCAGCTATTAGGGACGAGAAGAAGAAATGGCAAAGATGTTCAAAAAATTCTTAAATAAGTAGATTTAGGATTGTTTAGTCAAATTAATTACAGTGCACATTCTTGAGGAAGAGAGAAACGTTTTCCCCAAATCAGTTTCAGTTTTCCTGTAAGAATCAAGTAGGCATGTTTTGATGAGGAAACTTCGCTGATATTTTTTCTACTTCATTTTTCGTTGCACACGCTGGTCACACTCGTCGTTAGTTTGTTGTACATTAGTAGCGTCAATATCATCATAGCGAAATGTTTTCATATATCTACAGAATATATTTATTTGAAACGCCTTAAAGCGTAACACTCTTTTGAAATACAATATGTATGTATGTAGCTTAGGAAATTTATTTCTAAACGAGCAAACCATTAAAAATTTATTTCAAAAAATATTCTGACACCAATTAGACAAGTCATGTTAGACTGTGAGGAGAAACAGCAAATAGTAAATAAAATTTTCGGAATAGGCAAAACAAGGCTAAACTCTAGTGATTCATTTCTAGTACTTGCCATACAGCGTAGTTTTTGCAGAATTCAAAATGCGCCATGACAAATTTCATTCACTGCTATGAACGACAGCTTTCCACTTTCCAAGTACATATGTGTGTGTATATATAATTTTTTTGCCACTTTTTCTCTGACGGAAAATTTGTCTCTAAAGATATATACATTTCTATGTATGTATGTATGTATGTAAAAAAAATGCCAATCCGGCAATTAAGACAAAATCACAATACTTAAGTCAGAAAGCTAATAATAATTAATAAATTTAAATTTTTAAATTGATGAAATGTTCTTGTTATTTAAACGATAAAAAAACTTAGAAAAAAAGTGGGTTTTCAAAAGACATTTACTATAAACGTATTTGCTGCTACTTAAATGCGGATCAATGAATTGCTGAAAATGACAACGTTCATCATTATAAGTCAAATAAAAATAAAATAATAAGTTTATTATACCTAAGATAGGTCTTTAAAGATGGTTTTCTTGACCGCAAGCTCATGTTAATCTTCTTCTTCTACTTCTTATATATAAAAACGCCGCTTGTGTCCGTTGGTATGTAGTTTATAGACACGTATGGCAAAATGGCCCGTATGGCCCATAGCTAGCGCTGGAGTCGAGATATTTCTAAACCCCCTATTTACAGTCCGATTTTATTCAAATGCAAAATATGTACTTGCCAAATAAACATCTTTTTTTTCAAACGGGTTGATAGGTAATGCTGGAGCCAAGATATCTCTCAAGTATTTCAAGTCTGATTTGATTCAAATTCAAAACACGCATTAGTTCTATAAATTTATATATTTTATTAGAAAATTGGGCGTGTAGGTGGCGCTAGAGCTAAGATATGTCTTTATTTATTGTGCGATTTAATTCAAGTTCAAAACCAGTGTTAGTCCTATAAATATATAACTGGCGCTGGGGTCGATGTAGCTCTAAAACCCGTATTCAGAGTTCAATTGGGTTCAGCATATGTAAATGTAGATTGCCGAAGCTCACCGGATAATCCAGTTAAATAGAAAACGATGTACTTATATATTTGTGGTACTGTAGGCACAGAAGAATTATATATACTGATACATGGTGTACTGAATACAGAATGTGACACCTTCAAAGGTACCGCTACTTTGGTTTTCGCGTTTTTTACAATTATAAACTGCAACTGCTTTTCCTCGAAATTGTGGGTAAAGAGAAATTTTTTTAGTATTTTGTAGATTTGTTTATTGAAACTCTGCCTAAAACATGTTTCTTACTGAAATATTGGAAGTGAATCATAATTTTTTATCCCATATTCTTTGTTTACTGAATTTGGGATCTATCACTTCGCCGCGGGAAGGGCAAACTTGTATTCCACCATTTTTGGTGCTGATATACAGTCGCTACAAAATAACGATATTTTTAACAATAAACAAAATTTAATTAATTTTTTTTTTACAAAAAAATAATTTTTTCTTCGTATTATATGGAAGAAATTGCGCAACATCGTCAGCAAAAAAATCATGAAAACTCAACGTTAATTTTCAGCCCCTTAAATATTGCACTTTATTTACTGAAATAAATTAGCTGTAACTTGAATACCAGGAAAATTTATAAATATTCTGGTTACAAAGTTTGAAAATTTTGTGACATTTGGTTTCAAATTCGTTGGCTTTTTTTTAATCGTTTAAAAAGTTGAACATTTGATTTGATGGATTATGTTAATTTTTTGTTATCATTGAAAAGAGAAAGAGGCGAAAAACTCTACTTCAGGGCGGGTGTGTAGAAATGAGTTTTACGCCGCTTCCCCTCACAAAGTTGTAGAAACGAGTCCTCCTTTGCCATTGAAATATACCACTTATTTTCAACCAAAATTATTGAAAAATTGCGAAAACCGCGGCAAACCTAAAAACCAAAAAGGTGTAATATTCCCATATCAAATTTATGGGAACGGCTGTGAATTCATAATTAAATGTTCCGATCTGTAATTTTTTTTTTGTTTTTAAGTTTAAAATTACTGGTTTTATTTTTTTTATATGAGAAAAATAAACAGTGTTTTAGAATTCAATATTTTTGGGCTAAAAAAAGGTAACAAATTAAGGAGACTTTTTTTATATTTCAGAAAGGTAGAATGTCTGTGGCAAACTCGAAGACAGCACTGTCTTTACTTGTTTTTTCTCAGTTCTCTCCAAGTCTAAGCGACTTTCGATTTCACAAAATCAAATGAGTCCCAACGTAGGTTGTTGACATTGTGGTCCTAAATAATTACATTTTATTGCTGAAACTATTTTCTTTATGTTAATTTGGTGCAAAGTTCTAAAAATGGAAATATACAACATGATTACAATTTTCATGTATTAAATATTAAGCTATGTATATTTGTAGCTAATCTTCGTGTATATTTTTAGACAGAGGTTAAATCTAATTGACCAATTCACTCATGTAACTATCTTCAGTTTAACTAATTTTTAATTTGATTTATTTTTTCTATCTTTCATCATGCTTCGATATCATCATCCGACAAAAACATGCACACAGGTATGCATTGTTCAAAAACGTGACAGTGGCATACTTTATGCCATGAAATATGTCAGTCGTTCGGCGTGCGAATCGCGTGGCGCGCTGGGTGGCGTTATCAAAGAAGTAGAACTGCTAGCATCATTGGAACATCCATTTCTAGTGAACTTGTGGTTTTCATTTCAAGGTAAGTTATAATCAATTTTCGCTGTCAACATTTTTAAGAGACTGAAATTATCCGAAGTAAGCTTTCACACATTTTTTCACCACCCAGATTAATGAACATATGTATGTACTATTAAAATTTTACCGCAAATTATTGTGTTACATGAATGCGCAATATGTACAATATTATTTTTGATTACAAAATATGCAGCTTTTAATTTTCCAGTCGTAAATATTCAATAATCAATAAATATTATTTTGATTACTTCTTTCATTTTTGTTGTCTACAACAACTTCGTTCAATGCAGATGAGGAGGACTTATTTATGGTTTGCGATTTGCTGACTGGCGGTGATTTGAGGTATCATCTACAAAATCGGGTAAGCCAATAAACCCACTTTCACATAAATGTATGTACATATACTAGCGTTAGGGTAGTCCCCAAACACACAGTAAACCAAACTTTTTGGAATGGCCATGCGCTCAGGTACCAGAATTATAAAATATGGAAAAATATCCGAAATCGAATCAGATATTTAGTGGTGCCACCAGATCTTTGAAGTTTCCCAAGTATTAACGGTAATTTAAAAAAAAAATCAAAACAAAACGATATTTTAGTAACTATTAAAGATAATTTGCTCATATTTTTTATGTAGTGGGGAGTGAAACTGGAAAAGCGCCGGCCACTTTAGAGCAAATAGGTATATCTCCGAAACTACTTTATCAGTCTCAATCAAATTTGGTACACACTTTGCATTTTAGTAAGCACAATTTTGAAGACTATGAGAAGCGGACAAAAGTCGCACTCCCTTCTCATATAACGATAATTAACAAAACCAAAAAACAATACGATGGATTGGGTTGGGAAAAGAAAAACGTGGGATAATTGGTTTTCTGTTTTTGGAAAATGGTATTTTCTCGAAAATACTTTATCAAACTTTACCACATTCGGCACACACTACTAAACATAGGTGGGTTATCTTATAACAATAATGTACAAATATCAAAAAAGGCGATGTTTTAATAACTTTAATAGATAATTTACTCAAATTTGATACACAGGAGTAGGTTGAAGAAAAGAGTACGTGGGTAATACAAATTTGTCGAAATTTGGTGAAAATCTCGCGCACTTTAGAAAAAATTCAATTATTCAATATTTTATTAAATCATGTGGCAAATTCGTACGAAGGAGTTGATTAGAATGAGAAATGTACAAAAATCAGTATTTTGAAAAAGGACGTGCTAAGTTAAAAGCAAAATAAATTATATGTGTTTATATTTAAATAAATAAAAAGCCGATAGCCCTGGTAGCAAGTGCAATTACATTAATATGTAATTTTAATTATACTTTTAATAAAAAAATAATAACACTAATAATAAATAAATAAAAGTTATCAACTTTTTCAAAGTGAAGATTATTATATTAAATTCACTTTTTACATAGAACAAGTACTGCTTATTTCAAAAAAAAAAAAATGTTCATCGGGTATTTAATTTTCGGTTTCATCCGAACTTAGACTCTTCTTCTTTGCATGTTTCATTACACCTGTAAAAAACTTGCGAAACTTCATAGTTTTGGGGTGCCACTAAATATTAATAGCTTCCGAATTTAGAAAAATACGTGTCTCTTGTTTCCATTATCTACAATTTTGGCTGGATTTTTATTCTGTTTTTTTAACCACCCTAACCACCTCGAATACTCTGTCGGAAGAAACAACTAAAAACCAAGAAATAATTGAAATAAATGAAAAAAATTTAAATGCACTTTATTAGAATGATAATAAGAAAATCGCCAAGATCGATGCTTTATAAGGTATAGCTCCCATACAACTGATTTTTTTGTTATGAGGTTTTGCTTTAAAAGCCTTTATTTTGTTGTAATTTTTTTTTTACAAGAGACTAATAATGTAGGGAAAGTAGGGAAAGCCGCCGCAGCCGTGTGTTTAACGTGTGGGTGCTTCCTTCGATTGGCCATTGGTTCAAATCCTGGTCGCGGCAAGTAACATCAAAAATTATAGAAACAATTTTTTCTAATAACATGAAAAAACTTGTCACCAAAAAACATTCGACGTTCTGAGTCGGCGTAAAACTGTTTACCCTTCGTTTGTATTACAATATCAAGGCGCACACCACAAATTTTAGAAAAAGTTCGGCCAAACATCAAGCTATATGGTGTAAGACAACGCTGGGTTTAGTTCCTGTGTTAACAGTCAGTCACTTTTTTGCTTTGCTGATTGACAATTTACGCTGCGAAAGGCAAAATGCTTGAGTTTAATTTAGAGATTGCATAATTCATAATTGACGTTTGGGGCCAAGTCGCGACTATATGGAGAATGGTCGAGCTCCTCGCAACTGTTTACCGCGACGGCTGTTTATGTTGAGTTGCGATCTTTAAAATCCTTCATTAAATTTCATTCGGAACCCGAAAAGATTGTAGTCATAATCTTATTCTGAAGTTAAACGACGTCATTCCATCGATTCTTTTGTGACAGAAGTTTATGAACATCGCCAGTAACAATTCAATTCTCAATAACTTTCTGTCAGCCTTCACAAACAGATTAAAACCGAGCACATAACTTGTCTCGTTCTTAAGTTTTGCGACCCATCTGGTGCTAATTTTATTCATTCCCAAATATTCATTTAGGATTCTAGGCCCTGTGGCTATTTAAGATCCAATTATAACTGAGAATTCTTTAGTTTTTAGCCGCTTTTATTTTATAGTACTATACTTTGACATATTCATCAGTAATGACCACGGATTATCGTTCTGGGTACAGTTCATCATCACTTGATTTTCTTTCCAATTGAAATTGTTTCGTCGATTCTTTTACAGTGTAACATAAAGGAAAAGCAAGACCTTACTATATGCACATATCTTTCATAGCAAAAACGTGCAAAATTGAAAGTCATAAAATTTACATTGCATATATTATCCTTAAATTCTTCCCTTCATGACTTTTATCACTTCTAGACAAGACTGTACATCAAATAAATATAGTACGCGTATTTTTACATTTTGTTTTTTTTTCAGATGGATTTCAGCGAGAAAAGTGTTGCCTTATTAGTGTGTGAGTTGGGAAGTGCTTTAGAATATTTACAGAAGCAAAGGGTGGTGCATAGGTGAGTGAAAGTTCGATTTATTTTATTATCTAAAAATTTATGAAAATATTTAATATACTCCTTCACAACTTTATGATACCGCCAATCTTTAAGTAAAAGCTAACATTTTTTTCTTTTTTCTACTCGTAACAGGGATATAAAACCAGACAACATTCTTTTGGATGGTGTTGGTGAGTTGAAAGCAAAACATAAACTGCCTGCAGTATACAGCTGTCATATTATACAAAAATTCATATACTTATTTTTTGTGTTTATTTGCTTAGAGCCTAAATAGGCAAACGAAATTTTAATAAAAAACAACCATGTGGTAAAGAATTAATTTTGGAATAATGAACGTAAAATTGGAAACAAAAAATTTGGTGGTACAGTGACATATTTAAAATAAATGTTGGGTTATGCTTGAGTAATGTTGATGAAAAAAGGTCTACGGTCATTATTGCGGTAATAAAAAATATGAGAATAGCAAAAAGTCTATAACAAAATCAAATCGGTAATAATATCGAAAACGAAAACCATAACAAGAACGATGGTGATAACAATCAAAATTTCGATAACGACAACAAAATGTCTATTTCGATAGCAATATCCTTATAAATGGAAATAATACGGATAACGGATAACGACGATAATATGCATCAAAAGTGCTATACGTCCGCGCACATGATCGTCGTTTATGGTCTAATATCTGCAGAATTGAATGTAACGAGTTCAACGACTTCAATGAGGTATCACCGCACTCGCGATCGCCGAATCTAGCTAGCTATCGCTGTTGTTACTTGCACAAATAAATTTCTTCGAACGCGAGCAGAACTCAGACATCGCGAGCAGAGAAGTGGCGAATCGAATGGATCTAATCCGTTTTTTAGGTGACCCTAAGTCAAATTTTTTTGGGAAAATTTTTGTAGTATAATTTGGTACGACAAGTCCTGGCAAATAGGACTTTTAAAACACTTTTGAAAAACGTCGGTAAAAATTACCCCTAAATGTTAAATTTTTTGTGTTAAGGGGTTCAACAAAATATTTCCTTCTATGTAACTTAAAAAAAATCAAAGATTTAGTAGGCCAATATTTCGAAAAAATTACGTGACTAAAATTTTTTCTGGAAATATTTTTTTTTATTTAATGCATGTGGTAACTTTTAGTCGTTTCAAACTGGCGCTTTTTTAAGGTTTTGGTAACGAAGAAGTACTCGATACTTCCCAACACTAATAATAATAATAATAATAATGGTAACTTGGCTCACTTTATTTATGATATTGGGCGATGTTTGACCAAAGTTTTTATTCAATATATGACGTTCATCTTATGTTGTACCATAAGGCCACCGAAGACAGTTGATTTTTAGAGAAAAGATTTTACTTCTGTTACTTAGTCTGGCAGAGGTTTGAACCAGAATACTCGGTTTGATAGTACGCACACTCTATACACTCGGCTATGGTGATCTAGGCAATAAACCGTTCAGGATCTTCTGTATATTTTCCCTTTCAAAGATATTACTTTGCATGTAGATGAAGTTTACTAATCCCCCTATTTTATTATGGGAAGTCCAAAACCTTCGACCAACTTTTAAGCGAACCATTTCTTTAACTTCATTTTGTTTATCTTTTCAAAATTATAAATTCTATTAAGAAATCGTTTAAAAACATTCGATATGGTATTCGGTTTCAGAATTTTACTTAAATTTTTCAAAAAATGGGATGCGAAAACTGTTAACAGAGATCGAGAAGGGAAAAGCTTTGTTTTAAGTGCAAATTCCGCAAACGTTGGCAGTTTATTCAAATGGACTATAAAACTGCAGACTACTAGGTCAAAGTGACGGATCCCTATTTTTTTAAATCAAATTTTGATTTGGATACAACCCGGTTTCGGCATTGCGCTTTCGTTCGTTTTGATGCCGCGTAATTGTTCCAATAAAGAACAACTTTTCAACTGGTCAGAAAAGCAAAAGACCAAAAAGAAACAATACATAAAAGCTGTATCACTACGGCCAAGTATCCAAATATCGCTCGAAGCGCTAACTGATTCTTGGGCATTGGTCTAACTACCGTGGGCCTTCTCATCCGATGTTGATAGCGTCCATGCTTCTGCGCCTTATTATAGCGTGGTCATCTGGTTTTAGTTCGTCGAGAGAGGGCTTTACTACTCAATTGCCTACTCAGGCCAAAGTAGCTATTGTTGACAATAGAGATTCTCTGTAGGATTTCGCTGCTGACATTATTATCGGTGTTGACTCTGGTTCGAAGATAAATAAGGTCCTTCACTTTTCAAGATTGTAATCAATCAATTCGTTGATGTATCGACTTTAATCTTTCTCACAATCTTACATGAAATTATAGTTTACAAACCAAATTATTTCACATACATCCTATTCACTTCATACTTTAAATATCTTTCAATACAATTTTCCCATACAAAGTAACAAAAATTGTACCAACTTTGTTCCTTACAGGTCACGCACACTTGACTGATTTTAATATAGCGACGAGACTGCAAAAGGACGGACTTGCATGCAGCATGTCTGGTACCAAACCATATATGGCGCCAGAAGTGTTCATGTGTGCTTTAGAGGAAATAGGTAAGTCCACGTTATAGAACTGAATATGTCTACGATTCTATATACGCTAAACTTCTATACATTTAGCTGGTTATAGTTTCCCCGTCGACTGGTGGTCACTGGGTGTCGTTGCATATGAAATGCGTGCCAATGTCCGACCCTTCATCGTACATTCGAACACAGGACTGGCGGAGGTGAAACACATATTGAACGCACCGGTACACTATCCGCGCTATTGGAGTCATGATTTCATCGATTTATTAACTAAAGTGAGTATTATTCAATTTTGTTGGGCTTTAGTTGAGTTTACTATTTCAACTCCCATTTCTTGATTTGCTTATCTGTATACCTTTTCATAGTTACTCTGCGTGCATCCGGGCGCACGCATCAGTTCTCAGCAAGAGCTACAACAAACACCACTTTTGCGATATGTGGACTTTAAAAATATATTGGAAAAGAAATCGAAACCACCGTTTAAACCACCGGAAGATCATCTCAATTGTGATCCCTGTTTGGAATTAGAGGAAATGATTGTCGAAACACGTCCGTTGCATAAGAAAAAGAAGCGATTGGCAAAGCAACGTTCAGCGCAGCGTGACAGCGATCCCGAAACGGTGCTGATTAAAGAATTCATTGTTTATAATCGCTATAAAGAATTGAAGCGAAAAGCAATGGAGAAGAAGGAGAACGACTGGCAACGGGAACTCGAACATGCAATGGCGAACTCAATCGTAACTAGTTTAGCGCCGATACAGGAGAAACCAACAACGCTTCATTTTAGTAGCAATGATGGCGGTAATGACGATAGTGTCGACGTCGACGTTGAGGTCACAATGCCCACGAATGGAAATGATAATACAGTTCATATTTCTAAAGTTATCAAGGCATCAGCTCCAATTATCACAACGGCTACAACAACAACAACCTCGTTAAGTAATGACAATAGCGCATTGCTGGCAACCAAATCGAATTGCGCTGTGACAGCATCAATTTTGAAAGCGACTCCGACGGCAACCTCTGCGGATACAGCAACGACAGGTGCAACAGCATTGCCGCCAATCTGTGTGAAATGTCAACAACATAATGTAACATCTGGCGGACAAATAACGGAGCAATCAAAAACACAACAATCAAAAAGCGCAAAGGAAAATGAAAACTTAGAATTCATCGATCGCACACCATCACCACCAACTACAGAGATGAAAGCGATGACGCAATTAGCGGTGGCAACAAACGTAGATCCATCCGCACCGGCATATATAAAGACTTGCGAGAATTTAACTCATTAAAATTTTGATGGGTTGGATACATTAGTTTGTAGGCAAAATAAATTTAAAAATTTTCATAACCGCGATCGTAATATGTATAAGTACCTACTATAGGATATAAGTATAAATATCATATAAAACACATATGTAGATTAGAGTGGTTCAAACTAAGTAAAGTAGGAGTTGTAATGCTCTCACCCCTTTGTTATATATTTTTTATTTTCAGGTCGCTCAAAGCGCTCAACATATCCCATGTAATTGCGGAAAACAATTGTTCGCAACAATGGAATAGAATCCTTGAAGGCCCATCTTTCAGTGGAATTTGTTTTCGCTATAGAAGAATCCTATGGGGTGAGAGCATTAAAATTCCGACTTTACTACCTCCCCATGCACTTTTGGACCGCCCTAATGAACATGCATATTAGGCTGAGTCTATACTTCTGTTTTTATGAAATTTGCATCCAAGAAGGTATTCTTAAGGTATCGAACATACTTCTGCCGCCGAACATTTTTTCTATGCTCTGCTCGCATTAGCACTCAACTAAGTGGTATATTTTTGGCGTTCAGTCTTCGCTGGTATAGTACAACAGCAAGTTAGCGTTTTACAAAACTTCATTTTCATTTTGGTTCAAATTGCTGAATAAAAAAATTATAAACCCAGCCTAATATAATTACACATTTGCGATTTACCTGAAGGACTATGCAAAACAAATTATTATTCTCATACATAGTATAAGGTATATGGTATTAAAAAAAATTTTGGTAACCAAACACTTTTGTACAACCCTACATTTTGAATCCTGTTATTTGCCAATCTACGAAGTGTTAAAAAATCTAAAATATGTAAGACGAAATTAGGGTAGCCGAACTAAAATTTTAATTTCAAGACCTTCTCCACAAATTCAGATTTATTGTATTATAAAGAGTTTATATTTGATGTATATTAGGGTGATTTTCTGTAATGCCGGGTCAAATTTGGTTCGGAGACAAACCAGTTTCAGTCATTTTCAGTGTCACTTTTCGTTCTTCGATTGGCACAGCGCCGAAACTAATTTGTCTCCAAACCAAATTTGGCTTTATATGTGTGCTGATGGAAAACTGTTTCATATGTGATCGGTCAGTACTTTTCATATATCAGGAATGTCCGCTAGACCCAATTTGTGTAACTGTCATTATTGTACGAACCTTTCTCATTCGGGTTTTTCCCCAAAGTTTATGTTGCACCAAAAGCGTCACAATTTTCGTGACAATTTTATTTTTACTGGCGCTGCCAAAGAAGTTACACTTTAAAAGCTACATTTTGAGTTATGTATCTTAAGCGCATTTTAGACTTTCTTCAAAATCCTGATTATTAAGAAAAATTTAAAAGCAAATTAACAAAGAGATTAAAGCTACTAACAAAGTTCTGTATTCTATATTAAGTTAGGTTTGTAGACGTACCAGTTTCAGAGTTCTGCCAACTTCAATGTCATGTTCCATTTTGTTAGTGAACAGAGATGACGGAAATTCGTTCAAAACTACAACGGAAGAAAACGCAACAAAAAAATAAAAGAAATCTAAATGAGAGTTAAACTACAGTTAAGAAATATTGGGATCGAATATGTTTTTGAGAGTTCCAAGGTATTTTCTTAACGAAACAATTCATCAAACATACATACATATGTATGCATTTAGATTTATGCAGTATAATCAAAATTGAAAAAACTAAATTTCAATTATAAATAAATAAGTAAAAACAAGGAGCTTTTGTTAAAAGTCAACCAGTAAAAAATAATCGATTGGAAGACAACTATCGAAAAATCATAAATTAAGCAGACGAATTGAAGTCAACAATTTTTTAAAACAACTTTTTTAAATAGATTAACTGTGTAGTTGATTAACAAGAGCCGAAGTAAAAATAAAAGATTTAATATTTGCCAAACTTACTCAAAGAGCACCGTTAATTTTAGTATTTTATCAAATTTCATTGGAATATTGAAAATGGCATTTTTAGTTATATAATTACATTAATTACATAACTGATTTATGGTAAATCATAAGTATTTAAATAGTCGAAAATAAATTAAATAGTTTGTAAATATTTACATAAGTTAAAAAATACATTTATATATACATATGTAAGTAAAATATTGCACAATGATGATTTGAAAATCAATTAACAAAAATTAACGAACCCAAAAAATATACATATAAGGCTAGTATTAATACAAATATAAGAATTAGTCTATGTATTTTTATTCGATATGAGCAAAATCAATTAAATTACAATAACAAAATAATGACATAAAAAAATTGCAGTATTCGATGTCAATAAATTTTTAAAAAAATTTTAATTTTGCATTGTATTTAATTGAAAATTTTTATAGAAAATATGAGAAACGTCTTTTGCATGGCTTATTTAAATTAATCACAGGCAGTGATCAATAAGTTCAGAGCTTCGAACTATGCTTTCTATTAATTGGAAATAATTTTCCATTTATAACAGGGCTGAATTCAGAACAAATACCTTTTAATATTAAATGAGTCTTCTAATGAGGGAGGAGCTTCCGTGTGTAGAAGTCCACGCAAGTGGGGAAAGTCTCTGATTTCCATTCACCTGGGAGTGGCCAGAACGATTCTTCTGCGTGCGGTGCAAGAAACTCACGACTTCCAGGTGATTTCGCCCAAGTGCCCTTGGGTGGCTCCCGAGCATCCGACGTTTTCGAGCTTTTGGGGATCGCTGACGGGAGTTTTTATTCGAAGAATGAAAAGAGAGGGGAATAGGTGAGTGCGAAGAGCGTGAGCCAGCAGGAAAAGCGCCCGAAAAGTGTTTATCAGAAGGTGCGGCTTTTAAGACCAAGGCAAATTCCTGTAAGAACAAGAACGGTGAACTGGAGGCTTATATCCAAAGTACACTTTCTTAAATGCGACAGCGAAAGAGTCGCCGAAGAAGATGAAGATCCCGAATTCTAAATCGCTTATGACGGCAATAAAATCCTGTCACCCGACCTCGACGAAGTGCGGATAGCAATAACGCGGCTAAGGAACAATAAAGCCGCGACCGCTGATGGTTTACCAGCTGAGCTATTCAAGAATATGGTCGGACGAATGCTCAGACCAGTCCACAAGAAGGGTGCTCCTGCAATATGAGCCAATTACCGCGGTATCAGCGCCTGCTTAACATTTCGTATAAGGTTTTACGAGCATATTGCGCGAAAGACTGAAGCCAACCGCTAACGAACTGATTGTACCTTATCAGTGTGGCTTTAAACATGGTAAATTTACCATCGACCAGATAATCACGATACGCTAAATCTTGGAAAAGACGGGTGAAAAAGGCCGCACGAGAAGAAGTTGCCTATATGTCGCGATCTCTGAATTTGGTATCCCTGCAAAACTAATACAACTGCGTGAAATGACTTTGAGCAACACCATCAGCTCAGTCGTAATAGGGAAGGACCTCTCCGACCCGTTTGAATGATGAAACCGATCAGGCACAGTGCAACTACTAACATTTGACGATGACATCGGCATCTTTAGCCTCAACAGCCGCGCATTTTCCAAGCTGGATAAGGAAGCGAAAGAGGACAAACGAAGTACATCTTCTCATAAAATAAACAGACAGCACGATCGCGTCTTGAGTCCCGCGTCACTGTTGACCGTTACAATTTTGACAAAGTAGAGGACTTTCTTTATCTTGGAACCAACATTAACACCAACAATAATCTTTGCGATGGCGAATACGGCAGACGATGGAACGATGAGTTGTATGAGCTTTATAACGATAGTGACATAGTACTCGTACAGCGAATTAAGATTCAGCGGCTACGTTGGCTTAGGTCATGTTGTACGTATGGAAGAAAATGCTGCAGCCCTGAAAGTATTTCACACGGTACCAGCTAGAAGTGGCCGAGGAAGAGGAAGGCCTCCTCTACCTTAAAAAAACCCGGTGGAGGACTTGACTTCACTTGGTGTCTTTAGCTGGTGCCATTTAGCAAAGCAGAGAAGCAGAGGAGCAACTGGTGCCCATTCCCACGGCAGTCGGTTCTACGATACCGGAACGATCGGGATTTATATCCGGCCAAGGACTGTCACTTCAACAGCATTCTAGCGCCCTATGTTGAAATCGCCCAAAATCGCCTAGGCGGTTGTAGCTCCAGTTATTGCTTGATTAACGCTTCTAATACTTTTCGAAGTATCTGAAATGTGTTCGAAATAATCAGTAGATTAAATGATATCATGAGAACGACCCATCTTCGGCTTTATCCATGTTCGGGCACCAAAGACCGGTTCGGCTACGGCAAGAACAAAAAATCCGAACTTTAAAAATTAATAATTTATAGTTTTATTTTTTCTCTCAATGAACATCTGCCGTTATACGGCATTCATTGATTATTCATTATTTTATACAATGAAAATATTATGTTCGGCTTCGACCGAAATTGGCCGAAGTTCGGTTCAGCTTCGACGGTAAAAAATCGATGTTTGGTCGTTTCCTAATGATGTCTCTATTTGCACACCCCTAATTCATAAGGTATAAATGAAAACCTAGCTTTTCGTTTCTTTCTTCGTTCATATATTTCAATTCATTGTTTCACAAGTTTAATATTTTATTTAATATTTTTGTATAAAAAAAAAGGAAAGTAAGTGTGTATTCTTGTTTATAATATGTTAAGTGAAAAACAAAAAATAAAGGATTCACCAAAACGGGAAAATATTTTAAATTAATTAAAATAAACGCACATGTTGCTTTTAAATGTTTCTTTTGTTAGTTCAATATATGTTTGTTGTTTTCGTTTTCTTTTTCGCAAACATTTTTTTAATTTTTTTTGTTGTAATTTTTGTAAAAAAACGAATGCGGCGGTCCATACTGCAAGTGCAGTTTAACTTCCGCTTTTCAAATTGGAACAGGACATTTGGAAATAGCGTTGAGAATTAATACCCGTTAGATTCTTTCGTTTTTAAATTGGTTCTTATTTTTGTCATATTTTCCCTTATTTTTTATTTTTTTTTTACTTTTTTATAATTTTTTCCTTTAATTTTTTCATTTTGTATTTTGCTAGTTATCTTCGTGGCTTCATTATACAAATAAGTTAAAACGTGCGCGCAAGCAAATATTTGTAAGAGTATTTTTTAAACTATGCAATGCACTGCATAGGAATTTTATAAAAACAAAAACAAAAACTAGAATACAATATAAATCAAAGCGGAAAATATAAAAAATAAAAACAAAACAAAAATAACAAATGCATTGCTCAGAATGGAGCAGATATTTTTCTTTGTCTATGTCGTTATTTTTACGTTAAGTTTCAAAAATGTAAAACCAGTTTGGCCATTGCCACGGACAAATTAAGAAACGTGCGTAGCTGCATAATACGTTGTTAAAAAAAAGAAAAGGGCAAATATTTAGTTTTATTTGTAAGGGCGGGTGGTGGAGAAGGAATAAATGAATGTTAAACAATTTTCTCTCGTTGAACGCACGATTCCAAATGTCCCAACCAAAAGTACAGCCGTTTCAAAACAGCACGTAGTTCATACTATACTGTGGTGGTGTCAACGGACTCGATGCGAGCAGCTCCGGCGTCGCCGCCTGCGGCTACATCACCATTGGCAGCACCGCTACCACCTTCGGCTTTCTTCTCATCAAATTTAAGCAGCTCCACATTGACCGGCACGGTCTTTGTCTGCTGTGGTTGTGCAGCATCTCCTTCAGCGCCGCTGGCATTACCAGTGCCAGCACCACCACCACCACCACCACCGGTTGTCACCGTCAACGACAAGTCGGTTAGCGAACTGAGCACTTTGTTGATTTCCTCATCAGTGCTCGGTACGCCATTGCGATTACCGAAATGCAAATAGCATTTACCAAATTGACCTTAAAAAAAAGAAAAAAAGAAAACATGTATTCCCAAATGGAAAGGTAATAATCAAAATGTGTGTAATATATATCAAACTAGGTAGTTATTCCTTCGAAAATGATAATTATGTCGTGCATAATATTAAAAAAACACAAAAAAAAATTGATGAAACTCACCCTTCCATGAGATATAGAGCGGGTTGCATTCACGTTTGCGCAACTCTGACTTCAGATCCTTAACGCGTACATCGCGTGTAATATTCGAAAGTTTTATGCAAAAGTCACGAGCGAGGCGATTCTTACGTACGCGCTGCTGCTGTTGTTGTTGCTTGCGATCGCCGCCAGCACCCTTGCGCTCCTGACTTTTACTTTCAACGCCGGACTGATCACCTTCAGACTATAAAAAGAAGAAGAAATAAGGGTTGCACAATCAGGGTAGGCAGGCTAATGTTTGATCTTTTTTTTTAAAGATATATAAACTAATTTACCTTTGTTGGGCGTCGTCTTCGGTTGACGAAACGGCGGTTTCGGCGTGGATTACGCTTTTGCTGATCTTGCTATTTGCGCCAAAAAATATACTTAATTAGCAAATTAGAGACAAATCATATAAAATTGAGATAGAAACGTACACCCTGTTGTTCAGTGTCTGTTTGCGAAATGGCGCGACGCTGATTACGACGTCCTCCAAAACGCCGACGGAACGGTCCACGACGACGGCTGCGCGCATTTTGGTTTTGCTCAATGTCAGTATCTACTTCCTTCAGCACAATCACTTTGCCGGCCTTCTCTTCGTTCTCTTTAATCACCTGCAGTACAGGCACAATTTTAAGGCGACGGTCCGACAACAATTCCCAGAAGATGCCAGTCGGACGTGGCAATCGTTTGGCAACATGTATGATCTCTGTTGGTGTCACAATTAAATCAACGGGTGTATCATACTTTTGAAACAAGTCATGTGGTAGGCTATCTACAACCTAAAAAAAAAACAAGAATAGTGAAATACAGCGTATATGAGTTATTATAAATTAGGAGAATGCAAACGTCAAAAATGCATGGCAGAAAACGCATCGCGTAAGTAGCGTAAGTAGCGAAAAATAAGGTAGCGATAAACTTGAGGTCAGAAAAGATTTGAAATTTATTCGCTTAGTTCGTTTGCAATATTTATAATTTTCAATATTTTTTGTTAATAGACCCATTTCTTTGTAGCCGACTTACAAAACACTAGGTAGAATAACAAAATGCATGTAAAGCAACAACACTCGGAAAAATATGCAAGTTGAGACAAATCGGTAAAATGATATCCGACCTGAGATGTAGTGTTGAGAAATGAAAAACTGCGCTATTGTAATGATTCCGAAGAAAATACATGGGAAATTTCAGTTTAAGACCTAACCCCTGGTAATTTGCGTAGTATTTTTGAATACATATATACATACATACATACATATATAACTGCCTTAACCTAAAATTTGTAGGCACAGCTTTTTCCCGTTCTTAAACAAACAAAATATACGAATCGCATTTTCAAATTTCGTTGCCACGACAGTCAGCTCTACGATACCAAAACAACCCAGCTTTATATCCGGCCATGGACTGTCACTTCAACAGCATTCCCCAAAGTTTTAAGTCGCGTACAAAGAAAAGGGGGCTAATATTTTATAAAGCTTTAATTTGTAATAATACAAAAAGCAGATAAATTAAAATTTCAAACTTTGTACAGATTTTATAAAAATTTAATGAATGTTTATCTAAATATCAAACTTTTTTATCAAAATTTTTAGAACACTTTTGGGTATGCAGTTTTGTCTGAAGTGGAGAAGACGGATGGATTCTATAACAACTCTCGTTGATTTTTATATTTTTAACGTGTGCTGGTGCTGGATGCCTGGCACAGCTTCTGCTGTATAAGCTGCCATCCGTTAAATGCATAAGTCTCAAAACTAGAATTTCAAAATATTGTCAAAAATCAATGGAAGATTCTAATCTCTTGAGACTTACTTACCATAATACTAAAATTGAATCGGGTACAAAAGCGCATATCAAAAATTTTGAATAAAAAGTTTTTAAAATTTTATAATTTTATACCAACATTAAAATTTACATTTATACGTTTTTTGTTATAAAAACAAACTATATTTGTAAAAAAAATAACCAAAAAATTAAAAAAAAAAACAATCCAAATATTATAAGAAATCTTTGTGCAAAGGTAGATATAATTTTTTTTGTTACATTCGCATTCACACACGCATACAGATACAACTACATACCTGCAAATCATGAACCATCGTAACTATTACTGTGTCCGGTGTAATTGAACCGATCTCGGTAAGTAAGCCGATATCCAGATCGGCGAAACCGTTACCACGTCCAATGCGGTAACCATCGCGTGACACTACCACCGAACCAATAACTACCATATCCAATTTGACTTTGGTCTCCAAATCTTAAACAATGAAATTAAAAAAAAAAATTCAATTACTTTCAAAAAAAATACTACATAATCGTAAATTATAGTGTGGTTATAGTATTTTCTGAAAGTATACGTATAAATTGCAAAAGTTAGCGCTTTTCTAGATAAAATGTAAATACATATGTACATATGTACGTCTGAGCGAATTTTCTTAATGATAAATTTGTTAAATATTTTAAAAAGATCCATATTATATATATATTATTATATATTTTTTACAAAGTTTATAATTTTGGTATAAAAAATGTTTTATGAAAAACATAGCGATTATAAAAAAAATACAATTTGTCAACAATCCGTGCAACATTTTACCCCTCTAGTAACCGAATTTCTTTTTTGAGGGATGCTTTAAGGTAATGGTCAAAGTGACATTTTTAGGTGGTAGCTAAGAGGTTAAATTTTTTTACGAAAATATTTATATACATATTTTAAACATTTTACCAATTCTCTGAAAAAAAAAACTTTAGTAGACCATTAGGAAAAAATCGAGCTAACTTTTCCAAATCCATCCATTTTATTACTGGATAGGTACGAATTTACTATCAAAAAATGTTAGCAGCAAAGTACACGCTGATTTGATTTGCCATAAAATGGTCGCATAGTTGTAATCAAAGCCCTTTTTTACTCACCTATTTCAGTGCGATGTTGATGTATATCCTGCACATTGAGAATTTCCTTCTTCTGTTCTTCAGTAGCGTCAGCAGGCACGTCAACTCTCAAATAGATGGCTTTCGAGTCACGTCTACCTGGTAGATACAAAGTTTTACCAGCCAATAGAGTTGTCAATTTTATAGAGTGCAAAGCGCGATCGATGTTAACCTTGATGTTTTCTATACCGGTAAATTAAATATAGTTGATGGTAATTTGGTTTTCATGCCTGTCTACAATATTTCTTTTTCACAAATTTATAGTACACTTACGCGCCCTTTTGAACTCTTCAGTGTCGGAGAGCAGTTTGGCGGCTTTGTCACTATCAACAAAGCCAGGTATGCGATTGAAAATTGCATTGAAGCCAACACCGCATTTGTTGTCTTGGATCTTCTTCCAGGTTTCGACACGCAATGAGCGCTTTGTTGGCTCAGCGGGTACTTGCGCTGAAATTTATGAAAACAGTGACAAAGATTATTACTTTTATAAAATTGAAAATGATTTAATCGTTAAAATTAAATTTTAATTTTTGTTAGCAACTACTGCAATTTTTACATCTATATATTTAGTTTATATTTATTCGATATTTGGCGATTTTTCTTTTTTCGATAGTGCTGGGCAAAGCGAAATTATCGTTAACCTTCTTATAATAAAAAAAAAAACCAACGTTTTTGATAGTGTGTTTATTTTGAGATTTCAGATGGAAAAAAGAATATTGAATATATAATATAGTAATATATACATACATATGTACATATATTAATATTTATTTAGAAAATATGGAAACCTTAAAATATCAACCAAACAAGACCGAAATATTAAAAATGGAAAAAGTAAAATAACTAAGGACAACTAACGAACTAATTAAAAGCATATATTTTCAATTCACATTTTTGAAACATGTTGGTCAATTTGTCGCAATGAAAATATCTAGTCCATTTTTCTAACTTAATACAAAGTTCACAGAATTTCAGCAAATTTAAAAATTTCATCAAATCTTTAAACTTTTTAATTAGATTTTTTTTTAGAAACTTTTCGGCATAATATAGTTCAACTCGGATAAAATTTTCTTTAGTTGCAAAAGCAACCCTGTTCGCACCCTTGATGAAAGATGCGATTTGTTTATTTTGTTTTTTAAGAACGGAAAATAGTTGTGCAAACAAATTTTAGGTTGTCGTATTTATATATTTAAAAACACTATGCAAATAAAAACGAACTCAACTCGCATTTTTTTCCAGGCTGTTTTGGTGGTTTACAAGCAATACATAAACAGTGTCAGCAAAAAAAAAAAGTTATCAAAAAGCAACCAGAATTTTTAGCTACTTGAAACTCACTATTAAAACTGTATACCATACTTTTTTTTAAATTGTCGAATTTTTAAAAACTTCAACTTACTTGCTTGGTTTTTGTTATAGAATTTTAATAACATTTTTATGAAAAAATATTAATATTAAAAATATGCACTTCGCAATTCATTTTGGTACTATTTTCGTCATCAAAGGTATAATTGAGTTGTGCGTTTTGTTATTACACTACAGATAAGGGAATTGAGGTTATAAACAACAGATTATTTTTAGGGTTCTTTTTTAGATAAAACGTTCGATGATAACTACCAGACCTAGGTGTAGAAAACAGAAAACAATTGAAAAAAAGGTGACCCGAAAATAAAGCAGCTTTATTTGGCGGTCTTGCGTGATCATATAGATTTTGTTTTTATTTAAGATCCAGGCGGCAGAAACTAAATCCAGAGAATTTTGTCATATTCGATGGCTTCTGTCAAATTTTATGTAGGAATTTTTTTTTAAATTATGAAAACACATTGTTTTTAAGAACTAAAGACAATGCTCTACCTAAAGCTTCACACCTTTTTATTACACTCTTTTAAATATTAACTTTGTTCTAAAAAAATTTTATCGTATTTTCGTGTTTTACAGATGCATATGTATGTACATAACCCAAAGAGAAAGTAGTATCGCATTTTTGAAAGCAAAATTTACGTTTCCACAAAATGTTCAAACTTTGTAATTAAAATTTGTAAAAACTTTACGAGTCTGCAGTTTTGAGGCTAATTTAATTTCAGTACAATAAAGTGCAAAATTCAAGTGGCTCAAAATTTCCGTTGATTCTTCAGAAAGAGAAATACATAAAACTAATTGTTCTTTCGAGAATAACATTTAGCCAACAGTTTTGGAAAAAATATGCAGATGAAGCAAAATTATCTTGATAAACGTTCTTCTTGTTAAAGCAATGGAATAAAACTTTCCCTGCAAAATATTGATAGATGAATGTTACTCAAGTGACAGGCCTTGGTCAGATATAAATATGGTTCGTGCAGACAGCGTCGATCTGACTATAGTTTTGTACTAACATAAACAAAAAACTTTCGGGGTAATGTTGCTGAAGGGACAGTCCTTAGCCAGATCTAAATCCGAGCCGTAAACTGTACGTAAACCCGACTGTCGTTCGAACAACCCGGCTGTCAAGACTTGGAAAAAATTTGAGTCGGATGCGACTATAATACCATCATTATAATCAAAATATTATTGCTATGCACTTCAAGAACGCTAGCGATCGAATAGAAAATTACGTCATAACCAGTTTTGCATAAACCCATAGTATGTTTTTGAATACTCTACAAAAACGAATCACTAATTCGAAATTATTTTTCATTAGTAATCTAAAATAGTTAGTACACTAATCGTTTGTATAAAGCTGTCCGTATATTATACGAGTGCTTCATACATATGTATGTACATACATATTTATACCAGTATAAGTACCTATAAATGTTATGTGGCAAAAATGGTCAAAGTCAGATTACTACAGGCAAACCCCAAACGAGTAGATGAAAAAAACAAAAAAAAAAAAAAAAAAAAAAAAAACACGAATAATTAATTGTTTATATGTATGTACATGGAATCAAAGAATGAAGAACTGAATAAGTTATAAAACTTGTGCACTTTTTTTTTGCAATTTTCGTATGTGTGCGCGCGCTCATTTCTATTAGGAATTGTTAATGAAACTCAACGCAAAGCAAATGGAAAAAAAGGTAAGGAGCTTGCAATGTTGTTGGCATTCGTCAGCGATGAGCGAATCATACGAATCATCAATAAAGAAAACAAATTATTGTATGAATTTTAGTCAACCACTAACGAAAGTTGTGGAGTGTGTCTGGTTCTTATTGAGAAGCAAATTTCGTATGGCAGCTGGAAAATTGTTCATACCTTGGAAAAGAATATTTATAAACAATTGCCGAAGTTCTTTTTTCAAAGGCAAGATGCTACTCTTCCGATATTACGGTATTTATTAAGAAACTGTAATTACCAAGTACTGATGCCTTCGCACCATTCCTCCCTCCCAGAAACCCATATAACAAAAACTCATGATTAATACTACTACATGGATGGACGTGCAAAAATTCGTTTGAATACAAGTATTTGAGTCATACATATGCATGTACATATGTATGTGCTTGACCGATTCAGTGCTTTGATTTGTTTTTCTCCCTGGTGAAACTAGGCTACGATAGAAAAAACGAATTGCAGTTTATTTGTAAATAGAGGAAGGTCAAGAAGAAGCTTTTAAAATAGATCAATTGGATATGGAATAACTAGTTGTAAACATATGTACATACATACATACATATGTACATATGTACTTCAGAATTTAAAGCTTTGTAAAAAAAAAAACTTCTAAAACTTTAACAAATTTTTATCAAAATGTAAGCTTTCATGAATTGAATTTTGTAACTCGGAAATTTTTATCATTTAGCACATACAGTTTATATGGCAGAAAATGTGCAAGACCGTCGGCTTGGTAAAATATTAAAAATCAAGTATTTATATAAAATCAAACCATTATAACTACATACATATGTATATGTACATACATACGTTAGACTAAAATTAAAAAAAAAATACATTGATCAAAAATCTTTCAGGAATTTCTAGCTACTCCAGACATGCATTTTATTTACTAAAATTTAATGGGCTACAAAATTCAAATGAAAACTTGTTGATTGAATAGCTGTGAGGGTAACGTTACAGAAGCCCAGTAAAAAATAAAGCAGATAATAACGCGTCTTACTCTTTCAAAGACGGAAACTTGCTGATTTTTTGGCGAACAGGATTTAGTATACATTTACAAGAAAACAAGCGTTGCATTTATATTTAGACTTTTGAATCGTTTTACTTATGCAGTTGGCTTTTTTTTTTGTTTTCCGCTTGTTCGTTAATAAATCGCTTCTTATTTCATTCATAAATCAATCATGTTTGTGCTTTTGCAAATTTATAATTTGAAATAACGAATTTTTTTGTTGATTGAAATGCAACCATAGGCCGCAATCAGCTGTTTTTTTTTGCTTACTAATTTGTGCTGGGAAAGGTCAAAATTGCGCTCTCTCCTTGCAAATTTTGCAAGTGTTTGCCCAAACGAATGAGATTTGGTACAAGTTGGCACCTAATGTTGAACGATAATCCGAATTCACCCCCGATAATTTCAAAATTCATTTTTTTCCTTTGATTTATGTACATACATACATACATATGTACTGACCTAATTGTGTCTACATATTTCTAATGTTTTTAACACTGTCTATTCTGTTATTTTTTTATAAAACCTTAGTTCGTCATATAACAAAAATCTTATATAGTAGGTATATCAAACTTTGAACAAAATTTATAAAAATTTTAAACATTTTCGATTTTTTTCTCCTTATAAAATAGATACATAGGTACCTAGGAAACTTTGAACGCTTTTAAGCACCTCTAAATATTTTTAAATTAAGTAATATGGGTATTGTTCTATTGGAATAGAATTATGACGGACCCGACATTAAAATTCCAAGCTCACTTTTTTTTTTACCACCCTAATGTATAAATCCTTGTTTAGCAGAACAGCGTCATTATTCAAACAAACCATGTTTTTTGTGTATAGGGTAAAGACGCTAGTTGTCGGACACTTAACTTTTTTTCCGACTTAAAACAACTGTAAACACCATGATATTTTATGTTCCCTTGATATAAAAATTTATTTACATTCGGCAACTATTTTAACACCAGTTAGTAACTTTTTTTTTTTTCTAGAAGCGCTTCACTTTTAGTTATTTTCGATTTACTTAGGAATGCCGTTTTGAGTTAGTAGTCGGACACTTTTTTTAGTTGTCGGACACAAAAGCTTCAGTAGTCGGACATTGGAAAAATCAACATATTTCTTAAAGTTTATGGAATAAAAACGTTTATTAAACAAGGATAAGAAAACACAAAGTTATAAAATTAATTAATTCATAAATAAACACAAAAAAATAAAATATTGAATAAAAAAGCATAACAAAACTCAAGTAGCATGTGGCGCGCATTTGGAACAAATAAATGACGAACTTGCGGCCTCTATATATGGAAGTTCCATCAAGGAAGTGCATTTCAGGTGAAACCAATCTGGGCAAATGTCGCAACCAATGTTTTTTAACCCTTCATCCTCTATATCACTCACAAGCTCTTCATCACAAGTTGGGCATGTGATCAGTGGCTTTACCTTTTTACGTGCCGCCTTCCCGATTTTGTTCGCTTTATTCAATTTTTTTTTTGCCAATCTTTCTTTCTTCCTCTGATCAACTGCTTCTTGTTTTTCTTGCTTTTCGCGTTCTTTTTCAGAATGAATATTCCTCCATTCTTTGGAAGAGATAGCACTTGGAGGTCTATATCCATCCTTCTTGAAACTTTTTCCTAAATGTACCATTTATTGTTACAAAAAATATGTAATTCATAATGCACTAAATATGTATACCTGTAAAACCAATAGGTTTTGGATAAAATAGGTGCTTTGTTAGCACATTGGATCCACTAGATGTTATGCTCGATGTCGATGGCTCACACACAGGTGTTACCGCATGAGCATTATGTTGTGTACTGCCACAGGCCTCTTCTTCTAACTCTAAGATACCTTCATCATTAACAACAAACACACCTGATGGGACTTCTATTTCACTGAGAGATAAATCTAGTAATGACATCGTTGCAAGATTGCACTCTTCTAACGGCAGATGTGCTTGGTCTGTAGTATTGGCCTCTGGAATCTGGTCACATGACAGTTCTCTTTCAAAAGTTTCACCCTGAACACACAATATTTCTGCTTCAGCTATCACTCCTAAAACAGTATCTGGATTTATTGCACAGTCCCGCAATTTGGAAGAAATTTCTTTTATTACGTCTGATGCAATTTTGTATTTATTATGAACCATTTCTGCAGAAATTGAGTCCGGTAGAGCTTCGAGATTTCTGAGAGCATTATTCCTTACGCATTTTGAATGATCGATGGCATCAGCGTCGAGTGGGTAAAGGCCAGATTTTCGGAAGCCATTTTGAATAGTACTGGAATAATTTCCAAGGGCCTTATCAAGTAATGGGCAAAAATTCTTCTTTGTTAAGGTCTTGCCTAAATTTTGACTTTGCCATTCACGCACGGTCTGTTTCCAATTTGATTTAAGGGGTTTAAAAAGGCTAACGTCAGCAGGTTGCATAATATGAGTTGTATTTGGCGGCAACGCATATAAAATGATTTGTTTTTCATTGCAAAATTCGCTTAAATCTATATTTAAATGGGACTTATGACCATCTACGAATAAAATAACTGGTCTTCTTATATTATTTTCATCCAGCCATTTGTCGAAACAGTTTGCCACATATTCAAAAAAAATTTCAGTTCTCATCCACCCGCTTTCTGTGCGACCCAGAAACCAACTTTCTGGCATACTATTTATAACTTCCTTTGGAGGCCTTAAGTATGGGAATATAACCATAGGTGGTAGCATATCTCCACGCGCAGAAAAAGTTATTAAAACTGTAATGGTTTCCTTTTCGTTCGCTTGAGCAATGTGATAGACGTTTTTATACCCTTTAGGTCCTATGACTTTGCCAGTTTTGGGACACAAAGAGAAGCTTGTTTCATCCCCATTAAATATTCGAGAAGGGTCCTCCATGATTTCTTCCTGACCAGTGGTTTTAAGATATTCTTTAAGTTCTGAAAACCATTCCCGTATCGAACCCTCTGTTACGACTGCTCTGCCTTTGCTAATACTCTCTGCTTCTCTAGTAACCAGTATTGGATTTCTTTTAAAAAATAACTTGAGCCAAGTTTTACCTGGTCTATGGTCTTTAAATGGAGTAACTCTTTCACTATCTCTAATTATCTTTTGCACAGTATTAAGCAGATCCTCCCTTTTTAATGGAAACCCACATTTGCACATGTTTATTACCCATTCTGTAATTTTTCCCTCTTCTTCTGGAGAAAGAAAAGATTCAGGACCTCTCTTGTTTGCATACTCCGAGATTCTTCCTGACACACGGTCATGTAAAGTGGACTTGGGTACATTATGGGTTATCGCTGCCTTTCTTATGCTCATGGTTTTGTTGCGAATTTCTTCAAGAGCACATGCAATTCTATTTTGCAAATCCATTATAAAAAGTTTTATTCTAAGCAAAATCAGAGAGAAAAAATTAAACTAATAGGTACCTATTTAAGTGAATTATTCAAAAAAAAGCATCCGTCCGATTACTAAAACTTTCATTGATTTGTAATTTTCAGTTCCCGGACAGGTTGTCCGATAACTGAATCCAGCAGTAAATTTGGATTCAGTACTCGGACATCTATTTTAAGGAATAAATTATAGTCAATCACATAAAAATATTTCTTAAATGACTGCTTACCTTCTTTCTAAATCACTCTTAAACGAATTATAACACTTTTTATTTAAATATTGCTAAAAAATCACTTCAGCTACACAACCTGCACTAACCGAAAACATACAATTACTACTCTCGGGCACTGCTGCGTCAATGACCGAATTATGTTTAATTTGCCATAAATTCAATTTCCAAGGAATTTTAGATATGAATATGAACATGGGGTGCAGAAATTCCACAGAATTGCTTGACATTATTGAAAAAATTGTAAGTGTAACGTATTTCTTATTTTAACAGTAGAAAGCGAAAAGTGTCCGACTACTAGGGTGTGTCCGACTACTAGTGCCCTTACCCTACTACAGCAGTATTTGTCCTTAAATTTTTTGAATTGTAAAGTCTGTAAACATATTATTAAATTCGAATTCATTCATTCATTCATTCTATGGATAGCAGATGTAGGATTTCAATTTCTGCCACTCCATATAAAAAACAATGGAAAAGGGGATTTAGAAGGGAAGGTCATAGGGAATGGTTTTGTATTCCTGAAATTATAACCTGGGAAGTGTTATCGACAGGTCAAAGTTAATATTAGGCATTAATTTTATTTTATTCGATAGGGAATTTAATTTCCTTTAAATTAGTATAGGTACTTCCTTCTTATGTGCAGCACAAAGGAGAAAGTAAGTAAGAAACTAAGTATACATATACAATGTAAGAAAATAGATATGTATGTACATACATATGTATGTACATATATAATGTTTGACACGCAGCAATATTTTTTATTTATTTACGTCAAAGTGCAGTGTTTATAAATATATTAAAACCTTGTAGTACATGAAAAATATTTTAACAAATAAATTTAAAACAATATGTGAGCCCTTTTATAAACATCGGTCAGTGAACACCTCAACACCCCATTTGAATTTCATTTCGTTTGCTAAAACATGCAAAGCATCCTTATTAAAAATCTACCCCAATTTAGTTTGCAGACAAAACGGTTTCCTTGTCGCGCTATTTTCAATGTCATGTTTCGCAAAATATATTTAAAAAAGTCTCAGCAATTACGTATTTTCTTGCATGATTCTGTGGATAGCGTCGCCATAGTTGCGCTTTTCAAAGGACACCGCGACGGCGTATGTAAATCCTAGAGGACAGGTTTAGGTCATTGAAAAGTAATATAGGAGTCTTCCAATTTGATTATTGAAAGGACCATCCCCTGCTGCCCTCCACACGCAAACATACCAATGCAGTTTTTTACTTATTGCCCATCACTATTGGCTGTCAGTATTTCAATGGCCTGGTCAACTCAAATACAGTGTGAATTCACTTTTCAAATCGAAATACCAAAAACTGCAATAACTTTTACGTCACCGCGCCACGGATATTCCGTATTCATATCAAAATATGTACATACATATATATGTGCATATACATACATATGTATGTAATATATATACATACATACATACATATGTACATACATTCGCTTATTCACCGCCCATTTTATACCAACGAATATCAATATTCCCCACATCTCACTCCACAGAAGAAAATAAAACAAATGTGTGCTATAATTATTTTCAACCACTTACTTGTGGAAGAGACCTCCGGAGTAGCGCTCGAGCCATTTGCTGCATTAGTGGCTGCATCTGGGACGGCAGCAGTGGTATTGTTTTCACTTTCCATTGTTCTTTATTTTTTTTGCAACGACCTTGCAATATTTAAAGCGTTTTCACTAGTGTCACAATGCGGCGCGAAAATCACTGAATAATTTTCTTTTTCTATAATTTGACAATTTTCTGCTGGGCTGCTTGCAAACTGAAAAACCACGTTTTTTCGCCTCTTTCCTATCGTACGTAGCGGTACTCGTCCCGTTCGATTTTTTTTGTTGTGCTCGTTCCACCAGCGGCAATAGGTACCTTCTACTTGAATGTCTTATACCTTTATCTCTTTTACGCCGATACACTCCAGGGAAAGATAGCAACCGCCTTTCTTTTCTTTCCAATTTTTTTTTTCAATTCCACCAAAAATTAATTTAGCGAAATGCGGAGATTTCTTCCCTAATATTGGGATTAGCCAAGAGTTATGAACGCGAAAATTGTTAGCACAAAATCTCGTCGTGCGACTTTTTGACTGCCGTTATTTTTCTTATTTTCAACGAGAGAAAATTTGTTTTTTTTTGGGGGGGGTTGACAGAAATATCACGTCAGCTGCAGAAATAGAATTTCTTGTCTGTGCGATGCGGAGCTGGAACGAACTGTGACGATTTTCACCAAATTTTCTTCGAACTACCAAACGAAAAGTTCTGTATAAATTTTCACCTTCAGGTATGGTAGATATAAAGTAGGAGTAACAACGACAACCATTATGATAAGGGCTGATATGTGCCTCTACCTTGGTAGTTAGAAAGAAAAACCCGATGTACTATTAGCAAAGTGCTGCCAAGTTAACGTTGTTCGGGTACAGGTCACACCATGTTTTTATTTATTCAATTAGTGAAGACACAGAGAGACTGACTACATCCGAATAAATAAATAAGTCGGTTCGATGAATACCCTACACGCAAAGAACATATAGGGAGTTCACAAGCCGTGTTATATGTCTTATATATTTAATTCGTTATTGAAATAACAGTGGAACGTGTGAACGCACTGTGCTATTTCGTTAACTTTTGTATGTCGTATTCAACCAATTAATCAGCTGAGTAGAAGAAGAGAAAACAAAACGAAGTAAAAGTATAAACATTAAAATGTCTAATGTGTTTGTTTTTTATTTAAAATCACTTACTTCGTCATTTAGATGTATTTCCATTCTTTTTTTTTAATAGATCTCCTTCAATTGTTTCACTGGCCGCTTTTGCAAAAATAATTTTAAAAAAGTGACGATAAACAGAAACAGCTGATCGAATAACACACACAAATAAAACACTAAACATACCTTTCAGAGTTGTATTGAAATAAGACAATTTTACATGTGAAACAAAAACAACAAGTTTACAACTGTTGTATTGCAATAACACGATTAAAGAAATACGACAAATAACACGGCTTGTGAACTCCCTAATAGATTACAAAGAAGTTCCATCCCATCCCACCGTTTCTCTAATAGAAAATCTCATCCATTTCACCATACCAAAAATAATTTGGCTTGTGCTGATTGATATTAGAATCTGTCTAGATCCAATTGGTTTCTGTGTGTGGCGAATTGAACGAGAGTTCTTGCCACAGGAAATGAAACCCCACAGGAAATGAATCCCCTTTGTAATCTACGTTCTTTGTAGCAACGCACTAAACTCAACAACTTGAATCTGTAGCCAAGAAGCTGCGTAGCGTTTCGTTTACCAATCAGCAAAACTCAAATTAGTTCTGGTATGGTGAATTGGACGAGATTTTCTGTTGGAGGAGCGATGGGATGGAGCGCAACTTCTTTGTAACCTACGTTCATTGTCTGTAGATCCAAAGAAAGTAGATTACAAAGTTAGAAGTTACAATGTTTCGATTCCTGTAGCAAAAAATGTTGCCTTATCTAACCACACCATAAATCAATTGGATCTAGTAAAATTCTAATATCAAGCAACAAAAGCTAAATTAGTTCTGGTATGGTGAAATCGGACGAAACTATCTGTTAAAGGAACGGTGGGAGTGATGCAACTTCTTTGCTTTTGGCTTTTCAAAGATACGGTGCCTTCCCATACAAATACGGTTAATTATGTACATACATATAATGCATAGATAATACCTTTTGCGTCTTTATTATTAGCAGTTTAATTTTGACAAGAATTCACCTTATAAATGTACAATCCTCTTCCAAAAACATAGCAGCCAAATGGACTGCAAGTTCCTTCAGCCATTTATGAATTTTGGTAGTACTCGCATTGGGTAGTACGAAAATGCTTAATTATAGTTTCTATATTTAGATATATGGTTTTTACAGACTATCGCTTTTATCTCCCTCCTTGGCTCAGTCACAATAAATATGTTTTAATTTTTCTGTTATTTTTTTAACACGAAAAATGTAGCCCAATCGAGAAATCGATAGCATTTCAAATCACAGGAGAATTAAGGTAGGGAATAGTAAGATTCATTGTTATCCCACCTCATCGTATGGCCTGAGCCATGTGCAAAGGTGTAACCATGAGTGTCAGTTCAGCGTCTTTTAAATTTGCACCTCGCAAATTTGCTTCCTGCAAATCACTTCCAGATAAGTTGCAACGCTCTAAATCTGCACCAGCCAGTACAGCTGAACGCAAATTGCAATTCTTCATGTTTGCATCCTTTAAATTGGCAACACGAAGGTTTATACCCGCCATATTGCTACTCTCTAAGCAGGCACCTTTCAGATTTACACCTTCCAAATTTGTACGCTCACCAGTCGGATTTTCAAAATTACAACCACGCATATTTGCGCCCTCCATATTGGCACAGAGACCTTTGACTGATACGAGTTGCGAGCACTCCAAATTAGCGTATGCCAAGTCTGTGCGTTCCAGACAGCAATAAGTCAGATTAGCATGAGATAAATTGCATCGTTGCATACAAGCATACTTTAAAATAAATAGATTTATAATTGTGCATTTAATAAATTACATAAATAAGAAAGCCTACCTTAAAGTTTATATTGCGTAAATCCAGCTTACGCAAGTCTGCACCTGCTAGGTTCACGCCTTGAAAACGTAATTCACTAGCATGAGGTGTTTGAATCAATGCATTAATAACATCCCGTCTTGTAAGTGGCATATCTTCTAAAGGGCGATTTATTTGTGCAAGTTGGGGCTCTAGTTGACTAATAAGCGAATATATGCCAAAAAACCGCGCTTCTTCCAATACGCCTTCAAGGCTCACATTGGCGTCAACAATCAGTTGCCCATGCCGCAAGTAGTTAATGATTGGCTCGAAGTAGTGAGCACTTCGATCGATGAGATAAGCGCCTTGTTCATCCTGTTCGCTAGGCAGCATGCCATCCTGCGAGAACATACGCGACAACATACTATCAGGCTCTTTACTAACCAGCGTACATAAAGTGGTCACATACACCTTTCCACCAACATTCAACTTCACCCACTTTGATGAAGGAAATTTTGTATCGCCTTCCCTAACTATTTCCGTTGAAGGCTCCATTGATTTCGTTAAATGATCCGATTTCAGTGGAGATGTTGTGCTAGCTTCAGGTTTATAGCTACTAGTTGTAGTCCGCTCCATATTCTGAAAATCACGTATATGAATTTTTGTAATATATTTACAAAATATAAGATATAAAAAAATTCTATTATCGAACTGAATCTGGCATTTCTTAGTTGATGTTTATTTTTTTTATTTATTTATTTAGTTGATGTTTATTTACCTATGACGTTTATTTATTCGTGTTTTTCTGCTTTGTAATTGGAACGTCATGGAAACGTCAAATGTGCTAAATAAAATATACTGGCAAATTTTCGCAAAGTGATTAATTGTTTCTCAATTACCATTGGAACAAAAAAAAGAATTATATTTTAAAACAATTTGTAGACTAGGAAACAATTATGAGCGCAGTTGTTGGAGAACGTGCTGGGCAGCGCGGTGTTAGCCGTGTGCTTGTTAAATTGGAAAATTCAATTGAATCAGGAAATTACTATGAAGCTCATCAAATGTATCGGACATTGTACTTTCGATACACCGGTCAAAAGAAATATTCAGACTGTTTGGAATTGTTATGGAGCGGAGCAATGAAGCTCGTTTCTAAACAACAAGAAACCAGTGCTGCAGATTTGGCTCTCCTTCTTATCGACACATTGGAAAAGCGCGGTAGTGCGGAAACTGATGCCAATAATGATAGTGAATTGTGGATCAATCGTTTGGGTACTCTTATAGGACACCTTAGTGCTACGACTGTGGAACGCGAAACTTTAGTCGTAAGTATTTTTATTTGTCAACTATTTCTATCTTTCCAATTACGAATTTACTTAGAGTCGTGCAATAAAATGGAGCTCAGATGTGTCCGGAAATTCTTTGGGTCATCCTGCCATGCATAAGGCTATAGCTCAAATATTTTGGGCTGAAGGAAATTATGAGCAAGCACGTCACCACTTTTTACTCAGCCGTGATGGAAATCTTTGCGGACGGATTCTAATAAAAATTCACAAAAGCAAAGGCTATGACAGCGAATTGGATTTGTTTATAGTACAAGCAGTACTCCAGCAGTTGTGCTTGAAGGATCGCAAAACAGCTGAAGATACGTTCATCTCGTTTACCACAAATCACTCAGAAATCAGGCGTAAAGAAGCTCCTTTCAAGCAACCACTACTAAATTTCACATTCTTTCTGTTTCGTTGCATTGATACCGGACGGCAGGATTCTTTTCACACTTTATGTGATCTATATAAACCATCTTTGAAAAGAGATCCTTCATTTGAGAAGTATTTGGTGAAAATAGGTGTACATTTCTTTGGTGTTGCACCATTACCGACAATGGCCGGTGGTGGTTTAATGGGAGGAATGTTTGGCGATCTATTTACACGATTATTTCAGGGATTTGAAGATGACGAAGACGAGAGGGAAAATGGGCAGCATCCAAGGTCATCTGCAGGTGGACATAGACATGCAACAAATGCTGCAGACTTAGACTAACATCCAATGAACATCACATGATGTGCCATTTGGACAGTAAGATTTGTTTTATTCTATGTTTGTTTGAAAAATAAGTTTCAATAAATTATACGATTATTTTTGCATGTTAAGCTTGACAAAATTTTATTCTAGGTCCAAAGTAAATTAGCAAAATATGATATTTATCATGATTTGCAATAAGAAAATTTCTTGACAAATTTTTCAGTGTCCTACGTTAATTAAATGTGAAAGTTTGTACAAGTATCCTGTTATCTTCTCAGACCCAAACGGCTAAATGGATTTTTATAAAATTTGGCACTTAAACAGCATATAACATGGATTAACATATAGGTCAAGAATTATTCTTACGTATTTTGAAGAGTTCTCATCTTATTAAATTCAATTAAATGAATGAGTGAAGTCCAATATTTTAATATGGGTATCAAAAGAAAGGGGATTAATAAAGATCTTCATTCACAAAATGGGAGGTTATCACCAGTTTACAGGTAAAATAAGTTATATTAATAAATTAAATTAAATTTTCCAATGGTTGTTAATAAGAAGACCAAGTTTTAAAACAGTTGAGTGAAATGTTTATATTTCAAAAGGATGTTGTTGTTGTAAGAGCATAAAACATTCCCCTTAAATGTTTGGGGAATGCTGCTGAAGTGACAGTTCTTGGCCGGATATAAATCCGACTGTCTCAAATAGATCGTCCACTTTGGATGTTGTTGTTGTAACAGCATTTCGGTTACATTTTTCGATTATTATTGATAAAATTTAGAGCCGTCAATAACAAAAGTTAATTAAATTAATTTAAGAGAAATATTACGGCACTATTACACAATTCAATTGGAAAAGTTAGTGAAACTATTCCATACTGGTGTCAAGTGAAAAGGGTTCAAGGAAACTTGAAAAATAATGTAGTATGTACATATGTACATATGCATATACTACATTTACATTTTTAAGTTCCTAAAAGAAGTTACCAGCTTTCGTAAATTAAAGATTTAATTAAAACGAAATTGACATGAAATATATTTCCTTAACATGGGAAGACTGACTTGATTTAAATGCGTAAGCAAATACCTGCGGCATTCAACTTCAGTTTTCAACACTAGGGGATAATAATGATTTTTCTAAATGCCACTATCGTTCGATATCGTTGCGCATTTCCTAACAACGAATTGGGTTGCACTAAATAAGAATGGCAGACCGCCGAGTTATCAATGACAAACAAGTTTCAGCAACCAACCGTGATAGACAATTATGAAGTAGGGGTAAAATTTTCCCAGATACATAGTAAACAATTAAAATCAATAAGTTATTACCTGGTGTGAAATTATTTATTTCCTTTTATGTTACATTCGAATTCATAACGTTAAACCGAATAGCATGCGACTGTAGCCGCATTTAAAAGCTAGTATTAAATAAATAGTATAACTAGAAATTATATCCTTGGTAAGAATCAAAAAACTGATATGAAAAAAATATCCGCGCTTTGTGTAACAAAATTTTTGCATTACATATAAACATACGCATATAATTGCGGCAATGTTTCACAATAGTCGAAAGATGGGCGCGTATGTCCCGAAAAAATGTTTAATTTTATATTTCATTTATAGAGATAACATCTTTGTTAGCAAAAGATTTAGTTAAATAACTCCGAACAATTAAATTAAATCGATTAAGTCGACTATAATTCGGAGTGCTATACAGGTGAAAACAAATTTGCCGGAATATTCACAAATGCATATTTATAATAGTAGTTATATAGATAACACCGATTGGCAACATTTTACGGTCAGATACGGTCTGCGAAAATTTTCGCGTATGATCTAGCAGCTTTGGTAGATGCTTCAGATTTGGTGGATTGGTGCTGAAAAAATCCAACATAAAAATAAATAAACAATTAAACAGTTAACTTAATTGTCTCAGAAGACTTACGATATTAACCCACCTTATATTCTTAGGCACTCCGAATAATATTCGTACTTTCTTTAAAGCATTATAACACTTGGTTACATATGTTTATGAATACTACGTATTGCTAAAAGTATAAAACAAAGTTTTTGTACCTAAATTAAATTCTGTAAAGCGTCTACAGCTGGATTGTCAATTGCATTCCAACTGCAACTTGGACAGAATTCTAGAGAAATTTTTCCTTGCCTTATATGTAAACAAATGCCGGCATCTTCGTCTGTGGTTTTCGGCAGTGGCATTTGCCCCAAATCTGCATAACTATGTTCATGTGCAACAGTAGTTAATTGTATCAAGTCGTTTGCTCCGAAGTTTTCATCTAGATCGGTCAATGTATCATTAAAAGTAGACGAAGGTGCGAAATCTGAGAAAGAATTATCAAAAATATTACATAACTGAATTGCACCGTCGGGATGATAAAACTCCTCTGTAATTCCTACGCTACCATTATCCGAATGTTCCGATGTGGAAGGATTTCGATCAAAACTGCCATTTTCAGAATAGTTGTCCACACTGGCCAAATGCTGAAAAATGTTTGGTGATAGACACAACGGCTGACCTGGTGAATTCAGCATTGGTGAATATGCATTCGACGTCTGCTGTACATTCATTCGAACACTCATGGCCTTAATAAGACTCTCTATTTCTTTGTGATTGGTAATAACAGCCTGAAAATACTTTTTCTCACGTTGAAGTTGACCAACTGCTTTCATTTGCTGCTTCAACATCTTCTTAAGTTGTTTGTTTGCCGTCCGCACTTCCTCAAGTTCCTTCTCCATTGCTTCTAAATGTGCTTTTTTCTTACGACGATTTTCCCGTGCCAACAAAGCATTTCTGTTATGCACATTCGGATTCGGGCGCCTGGTTGGCTTGCGACCTTGCCGATCTTTCTTAGTATCTGTTTTCTGTGCTGAAATTGTGCTTTCTTCCTCACCAGTCTCCGAGTTAGAATCATCCGTAGAGCCATATTCGAGACCATTGTCCTGGAGCAACTGCTTGATATTATCCATTTTGTTAGTGTTCCAGAAAAAGTTTTTGGAAAATTTTACAAACAGGAATCTTGTTTATTATTTTGACCCAGAAAAAATTTCCGCTGGTACTTTACCTTAAAACACCTATTTTTTATATTTCAATCAAAGAGAATTTCATCTAAATTACGCCACAGATGAAAAGAAAATGGTGGTAAACTAGATATGTACTGGATACATCGACATTTTTGAAACTCGATGTTTTTTGGCGAAATAGTTGGGGCCGCAAACTACAGATATCCCAATGTTCGGTAGTTTTGTCAAGTCGTGTTGCAACCATATCCTAAAGCTGGTTACACATCTGAAAATTTCCCAATAAGGAAGCACGCTCGGAAAAAAGAGACTTGTCTCCGGAAGCTTTTGCGATTATTGGAGAATAGCAATAGGTTTGGAAAATAGTGATAAAAGGATGCATTTTTACACATTTTCTAAGAAAATAAGTGTGAATTAGGTTGTATACGCAGGTCATGCGCAAATAAAAATAAACATCAATAACGCAGTGTTTATATTAAAATTTGGTCAAGTAAATTTAGAAACTTCATCATTAAATAACTTTCCAACTATTTTTACTTTTGCTCAAAATGTTCTAAATATTGGTCAGCGAGGACCTGCCCAACAGTCCCTGTAAATTTCATTTGAAAATTCCACGTAGTTTGGCTAAAACAGCTAATGCGTCCTTATTGGAAAGCCGACCCTTACACATAGCCAATATTTGAGTAGAAAACCTTCTGCTATATTTAAATACGAATGAGAATACAAACTTTTCGGATCGTGTTTAGTGAAGTTTTACAATATATGTAATTTTTTTGCTTTCTTTGTTATTTTGATTTAAGTGATTATTTATTGAATAAAAGTGAATTGGCAGCATTGTAAATTTTGAAGACTGGATAAATTAATAGGAACGTTCAGGAAAATGCATGGGGTGGTGATTATGTAGAGAATAATAAAGTTGTAAAACGCATGGCACAACGTGTTCGAACGTGTACACTTTATATAACTCTGTAACATATTGCAAATAAAAAAGTATGCTATCAAAATGCCTAGTTAATAACACTCTCAATCGCTCGAAAGAACAAAAAGCAGAAAGCGTACTAGATTTTCAGGCGGGTGAAGACCGTCCGTAATGACCCTTGTTTTAACGTCAAAACAGATTTTTCCATACTGGCAATGCTAACACGAATACGTTGTAAAAGGGGAACGAAAAACAAGGAAGCAACGAAATATAGGCAGAAGGGTAGAACACGTAAAGATCGGACATTATAGCAATCGATGGACGGACAATATTCCTCAGCAGCGACAGTCAGAAGAACTTGTTGAATACTTTTGGAAATTTCCAGGCCTGGTTTACATTGAAGACACAATATAGTTCACTTACAAAATAAACGAATTTAAGCCACTCTGAGAGGTGGAGAGTGCACGGAAATTATAGAATGTATACTCGCGAAACGGAATTGCGCCGACTGCAATCCAACGATGTAAACCGGCTGGCGGAGACACTGGGTTTCGATGGTGGGCGAAAGTTGATGGAAACTATTCCAAAAATCTGGTCCACACAAGATACAACCAATGTTGGGGATACGGCAGTCAAAGGTAGCCATAAATGGAATGGCGAATACAAAGGTCCAAGTGTCGTCGAGCTTAAATATAAGCCCGAACAAATTCGTTTAATAGAAGAAGCAACTAGGCAAACGAGTGGCTGTTATTTTGCTGAAATATTAATACAAGAATGGAGTACCAGCGGTCGAAAACATGAGCGCCCAACGGTCGGGCTACTTTTACAGTTATTAATAAAGGCAGACCTCTGGAATGCGGCAGATTTTGTGGCAGAATATTTTCTTAAAGGTAAGTGAAAATATTAGTTAACTAATTAACCAAGGATATGATGTCAACTTTTTGAATGCAATCTTAACATATAAATATTTACATACGATCATATGTAAATGCATATACATTATTTTTCTTCTGTATTCAACATATGTACATACATATGTAAATATATATGTTTTATGAAAGAATGCATTGAATTTCTTATTGGCATTGAATTTTTGTGCGCGCTAATTCACACATTCACATTCAGATATACATACATACATATATATTTCCAACCATAGAGAAAGTGTAAACAAAAATTCTACTCAAATTGCATAGCTATTTCCACAAAAAAAAGCGAAATGGGAAAATCCAAATAAAATTCAAAGCTTAAATAATTTTAAAAATAATTTATTGCTAACGGAATTGTCATAAACAAAAGTCTTTTAGTCTTATCAGCAATTAAGAACTAAAGAATGCAAAAATTACTATACGTACATGTATTTATGCAGATATGTATATTTGTGTGTACATACATATGTATGTATATGAATATTAAAATAATAAATTCACCAAATTTTAAGTCAGTACGTCAAACGTATGTACCTATTTTAACTTATTTCCTCCAACAGAACCGACCCCTGAGCGCCCATTAGAAGGACCAGGAGCTAAAGTAGATATATCTATACCAACGGAATGTTTGGGAAGTGTTGTAGACTTCGTTAACGACTCCATCGGCTTCCCAGACACAGAAACATTGAATGACAATGCCAACTGTGTGAATAGCGTGGCAGATCACAATCGAGATTATTACACAAAATTTCCACTATTCAATAAGGATTTAAATGGCACGGCTCCAAAACCACCACCTCGAGCGCAACGAACTGCACGTCAGCAAAATTTACAAAACCTTCAACAACAATTGCAAAATCAGCAACTACAAGTACAACGAGCACAAGCTAACAACGATGCTGCTACAGCTGTGGCTAATGATGGCAGCAAAACAAGCCCCAGCTGCGAAAATGTAAAAGTATCAGAGGTGCAACAAAATTGCAGTTCGGCCAATAATAGCATCATGTCGGCCCATAATATACCAGAATTAAGTGACTTACTTGAGATTAATAGTAGTCTTAATACAACAGCTAAGTCAGACAATCTACAGGGGCTCCCTATGCTAACGCTCCTAGATGCCAATATCACCACTGCAGCCACAAGTACACCAGTCGTCGCTTCAACATCAAATGCTGCGCCGACGTCAACATTTGGAACTGCCACTGGCGAAAGTCTACCGCTGATAACTGAACTAAATTTAAGTACCAAAAGCGTTGAAATATCGAATGATTCTACAGGGAGCGGATATCATTCAAATCAATTGCCGCGGCAAATTACACCACCATCTCCAAATGCTCCAAGTGATGACAGTCACTGTAGTAGTTTAAGCAATGATAGTTTCGACGACGACGACGATGTTGAGGATGAAAATGATTATAATGGTATAAATATGACAGAAACTGTTGGCAATGTTGATGTTGAATTGACTGATTTGAATTCAGGTGACCAAAGCCTGCCATGTCTAAGTGTATTTGGGCGCCAAAGTCCAAGCAATGACTCAAGTTTGACGACTGTAACATGTACCAGTGGCGATAATAGTTTCGAACTAAGTCTGAATGATTCGAGTTCAACTTCTACAACTGACCCCACAACGCAAAAGAAGTAAAAACGAGCTTCTGTTCGTTGCATGTATTTTAAACAAAGTAAATTAAATGATATATAATGCATTGAACTGCGCCTGTGCTAGTCAATTCTATGACATTGCATTCCAAAACATTTTTAAAGTGTTACATGGGTTATTATTCATTAAAAAAAATTGTTGGCAATGATGCATTGGTTGCGGACACATTCAAAATACAACGGTACATATTTCTAACTCAACATTAGATAATCAAATGCGTTAAGACAAGTTTAAATAATATTTAATCGCATATCATGTAAAAGTTTCTAAAATTTAAGTGACCGTTTGGAATTCCAACTAAGCTTGAATTCGTAAGATATATAAATTGTAAAAATGTAGCGTGTAAATTTAAACAAATATATAATCCCAACATTTTTTTTTTGCTTTTTCGTATTTAATAGAAATACAAAGTATTTTTAACGATTTTTTTACGATTGCGATATAAATCTATTAGCAATAAAAACTGGATTAGTTAAAAAAAAAATTTTGTATAACTAAAATACATAAAATCATATTCATAAATTGTGAGATTGAGTTAAACTTTTTGGCGCTAATGTTATGTAGAAATTTCCATATTTAATATTAATAAAAAATGTAAGTTATACTAGTGTTATCAACCATTGAAGATGTGTATTTTATTTCGGTCTTTTACAATTCTCTTACTAAAATAGTTTTGACCCGTGAAGAGCTGCTAAACTGTTGTTTTATCAAATCAAACAGAGCTGAAAATCCCTTTATTAAAATCTGGATAATGGATATATGTATGTACATATGTAGAGATCTAGATTGGGTCCGTAAATGCAGCATATGTGTGCAACGTTTCTTTTTTTCCACAACGCGTTGCTGTCCTCAAACGTGCAGTACATTTATAATACTGCATTTACGAATTACCGTTATCAGCATGATGCATCAGTCCCTCTTTTAATTTTTAAGGGATCCCTCGTGGAAATGGAAATCACTACCACTATGGTTACAAAATGCAACCATGCAATATAAAGAAGGGGAAATAAGAAGGAAGGCGCAATTGACACATCACGCGAAAAGTACAAAAATATACAGAAAGCGATAACTATAATAAAATTCATAAATTTTGCAAAAAAAAAATCGGTCTCATTGAAAAGTTAAAAAACATTTCCAGCCAATTCCTTTAAGTTTTCCACAATTTTTCATCAAATGGACGAGTCCGAATTACTCTTCAATTTGTTCTATCTGTTATTATGCATGTGCATTATCTATCCACCCGAAGAGTTTCAGCGGCTTGGACTAACCATCGAGCAAACTTGCAACAAATTGTTAGGTGATGAGACCATCAATTTTATATGCTACCATCAACGACGTACGTCACTGAATCTATTTGTGCACAGCTGTCTGCCGGCATTTTATTTTCTTATACACAAGTTAAAGTTCTCCGTATTTGCGGAGCGGGAACCACCTGAGGATGCTGATCTGGATCCTGATTTCCCAATGCCTCAAGAGGCTGTAGCATTTAAAACGCTTACCTGGAAAATTGCACAACGCTTTAGTTTAATGGCAGTGCTGGCGGTGCCAGCGTTGGTGTTTAATTGGCAACAACGAAATTGGCGCCGTCATCCCATCAGTCAGACACTTTTAAAATACTCCAATGTGCCAAACAGTTATCAATCAGTAGCGAGCGACATAAGTACGGAGTTTCGGCGGTATGTAAAATAAATGCTTAGCAAAATTAAAAAAATACCGATAGTAAACAATTTTTTCGTTAACAGAGTCAACATTTACAAAAAGAAGCTAAATTCTATATCAACTGTAATTGCAACTGAAAACTGGATAATTAAAACCTCACTTTACAACGTGCATTTTGCGCACCAAAGTGATACCTCGCTCAGTGTAGCAAAGGTAAGTGTATTTTTGACTTGTATTTATATAAAATACTAGAATACTTTGCTAGGCCTCAAAAAGTACAATGTGCTAAATTATATTTGTGTACTGAAACAACCCTGAGGGAAATGAAAATAATTTTAAAGTTTATACATAATTAAAAACTATTTTTTCAAGGAAGCAGTTTTCCTATCTTACATATGTATGTTTTCAATTGTTTTACTTGCAATTTATATTCAACAATTTAAAAATGTATCCACTTCGAATAAGCACGTCAAATAAGAATATAAAAATTAAACAGCCTCTCGCTGTACTTGTATTTGCAAATGTTAAAATTTAGTGAACTGGACTGATTTGAAAGTTCCTCAATAATGGAGTTTTTTTTATAAATAAAAAAAAAATTTTTAATATTAAAAAAAATATGTACTTGCGATGATAAATTATCGTAAGCTTAAAAGGGCTGCCTAAAACCTTTTTAAAATATGTTCTCAGTCGCCGACTATCATTCAAAGCGATTAGACGTGGTTTCACAGTGATTATTAGTGTGTGGAGTTCCGTTATTATTAACTTGTGCCTCTATGAATGAAAGCGCATCAAACTTCTTGTCAACCTCAACTGCCTCTACCCCTCTCACCACCACACGCCATAGCCCAATCAACAATAACTCAACCGACTCAAATACAAGCCTCTCTCTATATATGTATATCGCTAATTTCGAAATTTACTCAAAACTTACTGAAAACCAATGACTATTACGAACAGCTTAGACGAATCCATGGACTCGTCGCAAGAAGAATTCTAATACATTTCCCTTAATAGTATAACAAAGCATCTGAATCCCGCCTTTGGATATCTTTTTTGTAAAATCTATTTTTACAAAAATTGCATATCTTTCTCTGCCCACATGAACTTCAATATACTCCTGTGGAATATAAAAGGTATTATAAACCATTATTCTGAACTTCAGATGCTCATAAAACAACACAACCCTTACCTTATCGCCCTACAGGAAACCCATTGTAACAACTATTTTACTCCAATACTCCCAAGAAATTATTCCGGCTATTTCTGTCATGCAGTAGCAAGCACACAAACAACACAAGACGCTGGCATTCTGGTAAAAAGCCATATACAACACAAAAGAATACAGATTGTTTCCCAACGACAGGTGGTAGTAATATCTATATATATTCCGCCTAGTCAAACGTTTTGAGAGACCTAAGTGATATATTTCTGTCAATAAATACCCCAATCGTTGTTCTCGGAGATTTCAATGGTTGGAATGGTTTATGGGGATCAAGTAGTGTTAATCATCGCGGACGACTTATCGAAAATGCAATTATACAAACGAATCTGTGCGTTTTGAATGATGGTAGTTTGACTCATTTCTCCACCCACTCTTCATTTACCCACATTGATATTTCCCTCTGTTCGCCTGCCATTTTTCCCCTCATTTCATGGCGAATTCTAGTTGACCTGAATAACAGCGACCACTTCCCTATAGTCTTAAACATGTCGCTCGGCTCAAACAATTCCCAACTTTTAAAACTCGCAGACTGGCCTAACTTTGCAAAACTTGTAGACATTGAATTTTAAGCCCGAACTCCTGCCAAATCCTCCAATCAAGATGCGGCAAACTTCGCGAAGGCCATTCGAGTGGCTGCAAACCGCTTTACACCACAAGCGACTCACGCAAAAAAATTCAATGTAGTCTGGTTGAATAAAGAATAAAGAGAAAGGCGAATGCTAAATTCCGGAAAGAAATGAAAATAGAAAAGAAACACAGCTTTGCAAGGTTCACTGAATCCATTAACCCAAACTCCTCAATCACTATGATATGGAATCAAATTAATAGACTCAGCAACCGAAATGTATCAAAACCTGTCACTGCCATAAAATGCAATAGCTGCACGCACGTCCTCCGATCCAAAAGTAATCGCAAATCAGTTCGCCGCTGATTGGTCCAATTACTCATCTGACACTTAAATTTCTCGAATAAATTCAGATACTCAAAAACCCGTGCTGATCAATTATCAGTAACGATCTTAAATACACACCCAAGAGCCAAACTTATCGAAGTTCCAATAACTAACACAGAATTAACCAAAGGCAATACTCCAGGATTTGACCGTATATCCTACAAAATGATAAAGCCCCTATCTATTAATGCCAGATCCCGGCTGCTAAACCTTTACGCCACAAAAGCACGCAGGAATGGTACAACTACAACCACCACCACTACACCAACATAAACCGAGAACTCCCAAACCCTATTTATCCAACATCCATTCCGAAAGGCCACATCCGGACATTTTCGCGTATTCGCCTTGGTAACACACAATGCACCCACCAGCACCTCTTATCAGGTGACCCAACACCATCCTGCCAGCTCTGCCATAGGGATTTGACTTTAAAACACATATTCTCTGATTGTACCGCTCTTGAATGCACTAGAAACATAACTGGGTTGAGATGCTTAAAAACCCTACAAAGGACAACATAACTTCAATCAACAGTTTCGTCAAAGCCATTAAAGCACCTATTTAATAAGCCTTTTAGTTTGATATCTTAATCAAAAAAAATTTTCCTCTGTAAACACACATAAGTATTTTTTTTTATTTTTATAGAGCTGATAGCCTGGCAGCTAATGCTCGTTAATTACATTAACTTGTTCATTTATTTAATTTTGTTAATAAATAATAATAATAATAATAATAAAATATGTTCAACAGCTACTTATACATATATTCCAATGCTGAGTTATTCAACCGAACTTTCAAAAAAATCAAAAAGAGCATCGAAAATTACTTTTTAATAATTCCGTTTTTAAATATTTTTGTGAGAAACTTTTAATCTGAACCCGTTTTTTGTTCAGAGGTGATTTTGTTTTTTAACTATTAAAATAAAACATTTTTATTTATAAGAAACCCCAAAGTTTGAGGTAATTTCAAATCTGCCCTGCTCACCTACTATATGTATCTTAATATTATTTGTGAAATATTTTGGTAGCTATCTTCAAATACAAATGATACATTTTATAATTCCAATGCGTAGTGCACCTAATGTACATTTTCTTCAAAAAATCTAGATGCCATAGGAGCATTTCTGCAAGAAAAAAAAATTGGAAAAAAATGTCGATTACATTTTTTTCGCGGCTAAGGCTCGATATTCATAAGGATAATGGTGGATTTGTCGTGGCTTAGTTGGACATAATTAGGCGCATGCCGCTAAGCTAGACTCACTTTTAAAAAAAAAAATTAAACTTTAACTAGGTCATCAATATTTTAATGACATTCATACACATGTAAATAAAGCAAGGTACTAATCACAGTTCATTCCAATAGACTGAAACTTACAACATTTCCCAGGACAGTAACGATACGCTACAAATGGTGAGCATAGTTGTGAAACCAAATCGCCAAGGTGTTGCTGATTTTCACATACGTATTAATGCCTTAGACTTTCGTAACCTGGAGGAGCGTATTAGTCGACCCATTACTATACCATCAAATATACGATTCCATCGTAATGTGATCGATCGCTTCATAGATGTTTTCAAAGAACAAGTGGCACATAATCCAATATATCAAGCAGACCGCATAGCCGATAAATGCTTCGCTTGTACGATTGCCGAACCGAATATAAAGATACATAAACAATGTGAAGATTTTGATCGGGATGGAAGACCGTTATCAGCGGAAAACACCTGTTCGAATTGCTACTGCCGACCCATGTGGTGTGTGGAGTGTTTGGCGCGTTGGTTTGCGGCACGCCAGAATGAATATGATCGCGAAGTGTGGATGGAGCAAAAATGTACATGTCCCATGTGTCGTGCCAAATTTTGTCTGCTTGATGTTAGCTACATTGAAAGGCGGGATGTTGGAGAAGTGGGTGAAATGTCATATCCCAGCGATAGGGCGTGATATATACAATCGTAGGTTGTTTAATTGACGTTTGTGAAAAGTCAAATCAAAAATTTATGAGAATTCTCAGTTTCGCCAGTGTATAAAACAACAACAACGATTAAGTTAAGACACTTCTGCTTGTTTTTTTAGTCGAGTTGGAATTTTTATTTGGCATGTAATAGTTAACATTTTCATAATTGTTTTTTTTTTATTAAAAATGCTTAATATTTTAATTTTACATAAACATACATATGTACGTAGTATATGTATTCATAAATTTAATAATTTTCTAAAGACGAGTTACTTAATGTCTAATATGTTTGTAACTATCACGTTTTAATACTTTACGATACAAAAATTATTTTTATATATAAAATTTAAAGAAAAATGTTGATTAAATTTTTTACTAATACATAGATCATTATGTATGTACATATTTCTAAATTTAATAATTTTTTTTAAATACTCAATTAGAAAGTAATCCGAAAATTCTGTTTTTGGGCAAGCTCACGCATATTCGAATATGAATGTGTTTTGGATTTTCTTTACCAAAACATGAGGCATTTCGTCAATTAAAAACAGGGACCGTAATAAATAAAAATTTTATATAAAAAATTAATCTTCGATATTTATTTTCTTAAGCTTTTATTTAAATATTCATTATATAATAGTATTTTTTTCATTTTGTTTATTCTTGTTTGAGAAAGCGACACTGAAAAATAAAACCAAATTTGGCAAACGATGTCGAAAAATTGTTTCAAGTAGTAGCAATTACACTGTTCAATACTGCTGGGTATTAGGCCAAACAACGTTTTTTTCGAGAGAGCCATAAGTAAAAAAATAAGTTATCCATTTTTTTTTTTAAGTTAGCCTACGAAATCGATATATTAGGCAGTCAGGTTTCTCGCAAAGAATTCTTTTCATTTATTATTTTAAAAACATTGTACACTATCTAAATTCGAAGAAATGGTTGTGGTCCCCAAAGCTTGACTTCGAACTTCAAAGGCCCATATCTCGACTTCGAAGCCTAACTTCGAAAAACGGATAACTTTTTTTATTATTTATGAATCAATCTCTCAAATAATTGGTTTGGTTCGATACTCCAAAGAAGTTTATTTTGCCTTAAAAGTGTTATTTTTGATTTATTTACAAATAATTGATGTTTTTAATTTTAATTTTATTTGTATTTATAAAGAAATAAAAACCCACACAGTTATTGTGGAGTAAGTAAAGATTTCTAAGCATGAAATAAAAAAAATCGTTTTAGATGTTTTGTTTGAACAACTAATTTTCACTAATAACAGTTAAAAAAGAGTTTAACTATTACATCCTGTTGCTGCAGATTGCAGTTGTTATTTTTGGATTTATAAAAATAAATAATAATTATTACAATTTATATTTGACATAAAAAATGCAAAAAAAAAAAATTGTTGTCAAATTTGGTTCTTGGCGTGAAAAGGAGTCTATTAAAATACTTCTTTTGGTTGTATAACATTTGCTTCATATCAATTAAATAATATTCATAAATTGCCGTTATTTTCGGTCCCTGATTCAAAAACGTACATACATACTTTGGCAGTACGCAAGCGTAAATGCGTAAAATTCGCAAATGTTTCGTTGTTGGCGAAGCTTTTAACTTGATGGGGTTGTTATACCGACCGCCTTTTCAGTTTTATTAAAACTGCTGGCACACAATTAAGACTTGAAAATATAGTAAAAAGAAATGTAGTTATAGTGTTATCGTTTTTATGAATGCTTAATTTAAAAATAAATGCGTTGTGTTCAACATTTCTTAAAAGAACTATGCACATTTTATAGCATTAATTAAAAAGCACTTAATTTAACCGAACATTAACTTTTTTGTTTGTGAAGTGAATTTCACCATGCTAAAACACAATATATGTATATGTTATTAAAAGTTAAATACATTATAAAAATAGCGTTTACACATTTCTTTCACAATATAGTTTGATTTAAAAATTATATATGTATGTATATGTATATATGTATAAAATATAAGTATATGTAATTTTTCGCAAGTGTCATCTATAAATTCGTTTCATAGTAACTTTTGTAGCTATCTGTCTTCTCTCGCATCATCGTATTTCTGGAATTTGAACTAGCGGAAGATGAGGGCGTGGACTGTGTCGAAAATAGTTTGCTTGACATTGATGAAGGTTGACGGTAGGTGTTCTGAAATAAATAAAAAAAACATAATTAGTTAGGAAAAGGAATGAAACGAATAAAAAAATAATAATTATCCTTATAGAATACTAGCAAACAAGCGACGTATTTTCCTTGTGGAAAATGAAGTAAATTTTTAAGTGAACTTAAAAATTACTTTCTTTTGCTCAATGAAAACTAATTGCCATTCCCTACATTTCATGCAACTGACTTATTTTATACGACAGGGTTGTTACGCCTCTAGCTGAACAACGTATTCAATTTGCTATCGTTATGTACTGAAACAATTTATTTAATAAAACAACAAAAAAGTTATGGGGGTTTCACCAAAATTATAAAATGTATTAGGCTTTAAGACTTCCGCCAAAATATTACAAAAAATAATAGTAAGATTAACGTACGCTGGAACGATTTGAAAACTGTGCATGAAAATTTGGGGGCGTAGATGGGCTTATTAGGAAAGAAATTAAAAAGATGAGTTTTGGTTAGGTTATTGAAGTTTTTCGTAAATCAATATTCCAAAAAAGGTCAAACATTTCATTATAATGATTCCGCTGTGCAAATTTTTAAATATTTTTATGCTGAACTTTTAAGCTTGAACTGTTTTATGATCTGAAATAATTTTTTTTAAATATGTACATATATTTGAAAAAAAATATTTTTATTTATGAAAACACCCAACAAATTTAGGTGGTTCCAAATCGGTCCAGCTCACCTAAATCTTAATACTATTGCGAAATAGATTGGTTGGTATCTTAAAATATTATTTATTTTATAGTTCTGATGGAAAATCAGTACCACTTTTTTGGTAATGGAGAGCTATCCACCCTAGTGTACATATTCTTAAGCATATAAATATGCCAATCTATTAGTTGTCGCAAATGTTTGATTAAAAAAAAATATAACTATTAAAATCGGTTCAGCAAAAGCTATAGATACTATAAATAAGAATTTTATACAATACATGCTAGGTTTATTGAAGTTAAACGTTCATGTTCGAAAGGTCCTAAAATAGCATCAATATTAAAGAGATCTGTTGATTAAAAAATGGGGTCGTTCATAATGCAAAAGTTAGCCGCACTTCATGAAATTTCTGCAGCAGTAAATATTTTATAGCTACGAGAAACTGAAGCCAAAATCGAAAAGTGAGTACACTGATTGCAAGTTCTACCCAAAACAGACTCGAACTGATCCTGAAGTTGTCCGAAACCAGCACCGATCAAGTTATGAGCCAGTCGCGAGCTAGCAGTTCTGAACTAGTGCTCAATTGTGCCCCAAGTTATCGAAAACTAGTTACGAAATGGTCCAGAATTACCGTTGAGTTTTGAGAATTTTTCACTGATGGCGTTGGGCGGTTTTTTTCCACATAAAAACTATCATAGCATACGTTATAAGAAAGCAAATGATCAAAAACCAATCATTATACTAAAATTGAAGACCATAAAACGGCATACTCGAAAAATTTCTAAAATTTGTATTATGGTGTTATTGAAATTAACTCTTTGAAAACAAAAATTACAGAAAAACTGCAACATGGAAAATTTTGTAATTATTCTAAAAAAAAACACTGCACGATTTAAGCTGTTAGCCACTGTAGATTTCAAAACAACGAAGATTCCAAACATTTACCAGTTTTTTACTGCATTTAAAAAAAGCACTAACAGTTTTCCCTTTTCTATTAACTTCAAATAAATGACCAAATGTGAAGGCCCCCATTCAATTTTTGCGTAATAAGGTGCAAGTTTGTATTGGTGGTTAGTAATACTACTAATTTACCTACAATTGATCGGTAACAGGCTGGGATATTAAAAGCACGTGCATTTTTTTATAATAACCAATAGTGTTCGTCTTTTAATACTTTATTTAATTACAGACGCAATCAAAAAAATATCCTAAGCAATTTTTTAAGATCTTTGACGGATCTCCAAAGGCATTTACAATATGTAGGTTTTGGATATTGTAAATATCTATTGTATTTGGGGGATTCACAAGGTATCATAATGTGTCATAAACCACAAGGTCATAAAATTTTAGATTTCGAAAGTTATGTTTTTAGATTGCATTGCAAAAAAATAAATAAAGCTAAGCAATTTTGTATTTTTTAAATTTTACGACTTTATGACTTATGCCACATTAGGACACCTTGTGAATTAGCCAATTGTACATATTTCGGAGAACGGATGAATTTTATATAACATCCCGTGGATTGTAAAGTTTTTTTTATGTGCTGACGGTCTTGCACATTTTCTGTCATATAAACTGCTTGCGTTAAATGTATAAAGCTTCCAAGCCCAAAATAAAAAAAAACAAAAAATCAAAACTTATCAGGAATTTTCAACTTCTTGAGGCTTGCATATTGCTAAAATTTAATAAATCTGCATAGCCAGATAAAAATAAAGTCGGAAAAACAATACACTTATTTTTTGTAATAAAAAATAATTATACATAGTATATACAATAATAGATCCCATGTATTTTATATTGGAGGAAGATAATTTTTCCTTGAAAATATGTATATATTTTTAGATCGGCTAACTCTGTTTCTCTTCAGGAGATTTCAAAGAATAATACCCATTTTTTTAATAATTTTTTAAAATGAAAAATTTTAGTATTTTTATGGATTTTTGAAGGGCTTAATTAAAAAAAAAATCATATTGGTATTGTGAGAGGTGTGAGCATTGAAAGCCCGACGTAATTTTTTTTGTTTGGATCAATCCAATGCACATTTGTATATACATATAATATGTACGTATATGTAGTAGAAAATCTTCTTAGTAAAAATTGCGAAATATAATATCTTTGAGTTAATGTGCGATATTTTATGATATGGCCTAAATATTTCGCAAAAAGTTATTAGTATGTCTACAAACGTACACACATATATTTATATAGTTCTGCACTCCTCAGAACATTCATTTTTTTTTATTCTTGGTATGATTAAGTTCATGAAGATTTTTATTTTTACGAGTACCTTACTCGACGGGTTGTACTTATATTTTTTGATAAAGTTTAATGGCATCTGCATACATATGTACATCCTATGTATATTTTACAACTCTTTTTTTGATTATTTCGGTTCGTATATTTATTTTAAAGCAAGGCCAGACAATTGTGCTAAATTTTTTTTCGCAAATCATTTATAGATCTTTGCGGAAGAAAAAAAAGGACTTATTCTCAACCAAAACCCTCATTCTTTGCTACGCCACTTCTTTAAATAAATATTTGTATATCTTGTTGATGGCATTTTTTTTATCAGATTTTGTAAAAATGGGTACATACTCCTTAAGTAACTAAATTAAACCCATTAACATTTGTTTCACGGGACAAAATGATGATTTAAAATAAAATTTGAAAAGCACGTGGCAAAAAACTTTAAAATCATTTTTGCTCCCAGAAATTAAGGCAATTTTATCGCTATTGTCTCGAAAGACCTACGGGCGATACACAGAGGGCGAAACGCTGTGATCAACTTCTGGGATAACATTCCATGTTCACCTTGAATGGATGCGGCAATTAGAACTTTAAGTAATAAGAAACTTAATGCCGATGGTATAAATAAATAAAGTGACAGATGATAAAATAATAATATTCAACTGTTCTTTAGAATGCAACGCGATTATAGCGGCCGACGCACAGTGGTATTTTGGTGACAAAGAAACAATTTTGGAACCATCGAATAACAAAAATCTAATGACGTTGTAAAGAGAAATGGCTGACTAATAAAGTTCACAATTTTTCCACTCAAAAGCAATGTTTTGCCTTAGAAAAAGTTGAGCAAATTACTAAAAGATTGTATAATGAAAACTGATGAAATGATTTTAATAAAATTTTATTAAAATATAGTTTTTTTTTAACAATTTGAAAAAAAAGTATTCGGTTTACGTAATTTACTTAAATTTCAAAATTGGGACATCTTTCCGGCTTTCTGACCACTATAGTGTATACCCTGCTGAGTTGCTGGCTATCTCCAAAGGCATTCGGCATCTAGTCAAAATATCAAATGACAAAGTACAGGTATCTCATTCGTAGACAATACAAAGTCTCTCACGGAAGGCAGCGGGTCTGTAAACGAGATGGTCCAGCATTATGAAATACAACTCATATGGGTGGTTGGACACCGATAAATTGAGGGTAACTGTAAGGCTGACAAATTGGCAAGGAATGGTGCGATTATCCCCATCCTTTCGGGGAAAGAAAGAGGTACATATACCAATGGCCACTTTCAAATTTCGTGCTATGATAAAAAGCGTGCGCCCTTACTTCTGGGATTAAATCGGAACATGATATCCACTCTCACAAGAATTCTTACAGGCCATTGTCTAATTGGCAGACAAATTTTCAGATTAGGACTACTGTCGTAGCTGCAAATACGAGCCCATCACTCAGCAAAAGACGACTAAATCTGCTAAGAAAACCATCTCTACAGAACCTTTGGGATGTAGCGAAAATCAACAAATTTAAGCAGTGCCCAAGTTAAATTCGCAAATGAAATAGTTTGAGTTCGGGTGAGCATCCCAACAACGTAAAACACAAAGATTGCACATGAGATCACAATGAGTCTACTTTGGCCTAAGTGCAGGGAGAGTCATTCTTTCTAGCCATTCAAATCTAACCTAAATTACCGTTATATGACATGTAGGCGCGGTTGTTGCCCAATATCACCAATATTCAATATCGTCGGTACCTTTCATCGGAGTAACTTATGTGCCGAGTTTCGTTCTTAAAAATTTGATTATTTTACTATGATGGATCTCCTTAAAGTAGAAATTTTTTGACTTGAATAGAGGATTTATTTATATTAGCTACAACATATAGAATTCATGTCGAAAGTCAAATTATTTTATATGTAAGTAGAGTTTATAATCCAATTGCGATATTTCCATTTCCAGTGCTTAAAAAATTATTTATTATTATTTATTGAAATTTCTAACTATTTAATGAGTGTATAAAGTAAACACGCAACTGAATGCAGCCGATCTACTATGTCTATGTACAGACAGTATTGTAGTTAGCGGTTAGAATTATTATTTCTATTGAATTGTTTATTCAAGTATGTCACAGAATAGTGCAAGAAATTTAGATATATTTTTTTTGCAACAGAGTAAAGATAGTATTTTTCTGAAAGGAGACACCGTTCATATGATGCTTTTGGAAGAAACTTATGGACCATCACGTCTGAGTTTGTTTTTACTTGCACTTAAAGGACAAGGCTGTTACAGTGGATATTTGTAGCACAAGTACAAAAACTTGAAGATTTACAGCTTTGCTGCCTAAGAAAATTTCGCTCTTTATAACTGAATTTAATTTCATATCCACACTTTAACCCGTCAACATTTCTCCTTCCGTCATTTTGTTCATAATTATTCTAAAGGCATTAAAAAGTTGTTACAAATATTTAACTTAACGTTTATACTTTTAGTAGAAATTCGATTAAAATGGAGGATAAAAGTCTAGAAATTAATGTTTAACTTTTTATAAGGAACAAAATTTGATTAGGCATCAAAGCTCCAACTCTTTAAATTTTTGTACTATTTAAGAGCAAATCTAAAAAAAAATCAGATAGGAAAAAACTATCTGTACGTTGTCCTCTTTTAGAAAAATACCATGGTTACTCTTTTGCAAAATTGGTATGGTAAGTGTTATTTCCGCAGCCTTGTTCAAATTTTCTGAACAGTTTGAAGGATAATGCCTTAAAAAACCGCAACACTTACATATCTACTCTAACACCGCAGGAAAATCCTTCGCTTAGTACGCAGTACTAATTTTAGTACTATTTTTCGTATCAAAGTGTTAAATAAAAACTTTGTGAACAATGACATTTATTTAAATATATCTTGCGGGATACTTGTACAACAAATATTTACCAAGTTTAGTACAAGATTTTTTATTTAAAGTTCGATATATGGGATTTTGATGTGAATATACTGAGGAAAATATTTAATTAACCTTTCGGAACTTACTGAATACTTTGCATAACTTATTGAATATAACCGGATATAATTTTTTGTTTATAAGTGTACCATTTTTAGTACTTTTTTTCAAAAACGTCGTGCTAAAAAAAATTAGTTCTTCAAAGAAGGAAATTGAATTTTTTAGGAGAGATGAAGATGGCGTTTAAAGCGAGAATAACATGAACGTATGTAAAGAATATATAATTATACAAATGAACAACACTTTTGGTGTTTTCATTGATCAACAGGGTAACCCCTATCCTTTTCATTCAAGCATCTACCGATTCGATCAAAAGAGTAGTGAAAGTCGTAGAAAGAGTTGATCAACGACAAAATGTAAAAGTAACGTGTTATCCTTTCTTATTGTTCTTTGACGTATGTTCTTTGACATATGCCACCTTTCTTTATTGTATCACGGTTGGTACTGTTAGGTAATTTTATTGAGTTTTCCTTTTTCAAACATAAATTATGTGCCACTTTCATCTTCATATTATTTGAGAGAAGTACAAATGGGAGTTAGTTCGTAAAAGGTAAATTGGTTTCTAGTAACGATTCCGAAAGTAAGTGGATCAATGTCAATACGTATGTGAATAGGCAGTCGATTTTTCAACAAGGTATTCTGACGGGTACTCACTCGTACGCCTTCTCATATCAATTTTTATGTATGCCAATACGTTCCTTGTATTCGCCTTGACACTATCATTCTTATCAGCGACAGCCTAGATAAGTTTTTATTGGTGCAAGGTACAAATTAAAAACTTTTAGCACATAAAAGAAATCGTGCAAAATGGCAAATAGTATTTTTTTGCGAATTCTTTGTAGTTTTATTGTTTTTAGAACTGGAACTGATTGTTTAGTGTTATCGAAGATAATGTCATTGTATGTATGTACTTGGGTAAAAATAAACATTGGTAAAAACCACTACATTTCAGAAGTGATTATATACTACTATATATCTACATACATACGCGATCCAAGAATGATAGTATACATGATCTGAAATTCAGAGAGTAGTGACGTCACACCAGATTTACCGGTGAAGGCAAATGAGAGAAGACACGTTGGTATACATGTTAGGAAGAACACGCATTAAAATTGTTAAACACGTTCAAAAGAATGCACATGATTGCGAGTATACACACATATACGGTTGTTGTAAACAAAATCTGTTGTGACGTAGAAATTCTGTCAAAATTTCCAAGAGAGAGTTAGCGGTACCGCAATCTGCGCCACCTTCTATATTCTTTTAACCATGTACGCGATCGGTAGCTTATAAATTTAATAATGGCTTCTGGTTTGTTACCATATTTAATATCGTTTTTTTCGTGTGTCGACCCAACTACGAAACGAACCGTTTTTGTCAAAACCGAATGAAAACCACTCCAAAAAATTGTTCTGCTCGCGTCATTATAAAAATCTACAGAAATATTTTTCAAGTTTTGCCCTTATGGTACGAAATTTGAAATTTGGAGATTTGTTACTTTGTTAAAATTCTGAAAATGCAATATTTGTCTACTCGAATAGATTTACGCTTCGTTAGCATGGTGTACTGAATATAGACAGTGACGCCTGCAGAGGCCCCCACATTGGGTTTTGACGATTTTGACAATTCTCAGCTGTAACCAGACATAGATTTTTTCATAATTATTTAGTATTTTCCAGATTTATTTCTTAATCCTCTACCTATAACTCATCTTTTAACACTTTAGTATATTTAAACACATTTATCACTGAAGTATTGGAAGCTATACATTCTTCTCCCGTATTCTCGACCTCGATCCCGAAAACTTAAATAAAGTTTCTACACATTTTTTTTAACTATATCTTACTGTAAATTTGTAAAAAAAATATTTGATAATAATTTATAGAATTTATTACAATCCACTTAAATAATAGTGCCTTCTGACTTCCCTTCTTCAGATATGGATACCAATTTATTATCAAAAGTACCCTGAATTAACAATTTTTCTACCTATGCGCACTAGTGACCAGGGCATAAGGGTGAGGGGCCGATATATGTGGATATATATGTATATACAAGGACGTATTTATATCAAAATGTTCAGAATAAAAATTGATACCGATTAAGGCATGTCAGTCGGATAACTCGAGTAAATATTGAGATATCTTAACGAAATTTGTGGCAGACCTTGCCTTTGACTGAAAATAGGTGAAATCGAAAACCACGGCCACATAACGGTGTTTTGCGAAAAACAAGGGAATGAGATATTTTTGTAACTATAAAATTTAATTTGCTCCAATTTGAGGATTGGGTTGGATAAGTGAATATAGCATTTTGGAAAATGGGCGTGGCACCACCCGATCTAGAGTAAATATCTCCGAAACAACTTTTTCAAGCTCATCCAAATTTCGTACACATTTTATACACACCTCTCATATAACGGTAATTAAAAAAAAAAAAATTAAAATGCACAAGATTGTGTTGGCGAAGAAAATGCATGGAATTACAAATATTTGAGAAATATGAGATTATGAAATTCCATCAAATTTGGAACGCATAATTTCAAGCATTGGGTAGTTGTAGAAATCGGACGATAACTACCCTCCAACTGTCAAATAACGATAATTTACAAAAATCAAAAAAATTGATATTTCATTAACTATGTATGCAAGGTAATTTGTAGAAATTTGATATACAGTGAAAATGGGCGTAACACCGACCACTTTAGAGCAAATAGGTAATTTTCCAAAATCACCTGACCAAAGTACAAAATTTGGTAAACTCAATTAGCATAAGCGTGCAAATTACAGAAATCGGAAAAAATCACGCCCACCTCTTATTTGCATAATGGTTATCTACAAAAAAATCTAAAAGGCAATATTTTAATAATTAATGTAGCATCTTAGAACATATTTGATACGAAGCATCTAATTAGAGAGAAAGGTACACAAATTTCAAAACTTTGGAAAATCGGAGTGACATAACCCACTTTAGAGCATATCTCCGAAACTACTTTATGAAATGCTACCAAAAGTGGTGCAAACTTGGTAAGCTTGGTAGCTTAAAAATTGTTTTGCTTAATTCTTGAGAGTTCAATTGTGGACGAACGAATTTGAACAAAGAAATAAGTTGCATCATTCTCACCATTTCTCTGGTAGAAAATCGCATTAGCCGTCATTCTTTTGTAGTAATATCTTTTCTCTGACGTAAGATATTTATTGACCCCTTTCCAAATAAATTAAATTTATTTTTAATAAAACCCACCCCCAAACTACGTAAGGATAATTTAATTAATGCACGCCCACAATGATGACGGGTCATTTGATGGAGGGTGAAAAATATTTTAGGGTAAATTTATCGCCTTCACTAACTACTTTACATAATATATGACTAATTAAAGCAAACCAATACAAAATTGAATCCATTTGTAGGTACATACATATGTACACACTTACAAACATATATACATATACATCTCACACCTCATTTTGGATGAAGTAAAATTCAGGTAAAAGCCGGGAATACCTTTATTGATTCCAGCATTGTGTAAAAAATTGTATTCGATAAATGGAGTTAGCACATTAACACTGAGGGATAATTGCGTTCCGGGAAATAACCCGCACATTTTATATGCATATGTACCTATGTTTGTATATATCGATATATGTACATATGTACATACATATGTATGTATGTGTGTGGGGGGGCTATAAAATGAAACACTTGCAAAAGCCTTAAACAAGAAATTTTCATGAATTGGTTTTTTGCTGTTACGAAATGAGCGACTGCTTTTTAAAATGAAAGGTTTTTATATCCACCTACAAAAAAGTCTATATATACCTACATACAAGTACAGATGTATGTATATATGTGAGCAAGTTGGGTTTATTATTATAAATATCAAAGGTTTCACAACTTTACCGGTTGACTTCCGTTTTCGTGGCTGGTTGATTTACTTACATACATACATTTACTTATTTACATACTTGCATATATTCATGGACATACATATGTACATACATACATACATAAGTAAGAAAGTGAAATATTATTCTTTGGCTTCTCGATTTCAGTAAAGCAGATTAATTTTTGACGCCAATTATTTATGCATACATTTTACCTACATATACCTATATTCTCACATATGCATGTACATATGTATGCACATGTTTTGATACCTAAAAAGGGTAAAATTAATTAAAAAAAAAACACATAAATTATTGCGCATTTACTCTAAATATAAGTATGATATTTAGTGGGCGGAAAAGCTTTTACCATATCTGAGTTGATGGGAGTTCATGAAACTGTTTGCAGCGACTGCAGTCAGTGTTGCCATTTTAGCTTTTTTTTATTTTCTTTTAGCTGGAAAGTTTTAATTTAGCCTCTAGCCTTTTGTTTTAGGATTTTCCTTAAAGTGTAAATTCGATACTAATGCAATAAGTGATATCGAGGCGCAATGGAAAAAATTACACTTTTAGCAGTGGAAAAATCTACAATGTATTGTAGAATTTTGGGCAGAAGTTCGTAAATATAAAACCGAAATACTTTTTTGATACCTTTTGTAGCTTTGTTTTTAATATTTTAACGTATTTTTAACGCTATAAATATTGGAAAAAAACAAAGAGATAGATTCGTGTTAAAATGTTAAATGCAGATATGGCTTCAAGTGTTGTCAGGATTTCACAATTGACAAAGATCTCGTTCAAATGATGAACAATTCTAATATTATAATTATATTCCTAAATTTATCTGATCATAAAGATGTAGTGCTATAGAAATGTATGAATTAATTTTACGTATGAACAAACTGCGTCGTATCTTAAACATAGATTAATTTTGAAGCTCCTAAAGCCAATAAATTTATAGATATAAGCGAAACCCGTTTGAAATTCGTTATGAAATCGTACTGGGAATAAAATGTGTGAATTATTGATTTCTAACTTTAGCCTTAAGCAAATTTCGATTTAGCCTTTTTCAGCCTTTTTATTTTGTCTATTTTGCCTTTTTTTTATACAGTACTCGTACTAAAGAATATCTTATTGCTAATAGCCTAAAGATAACATGCATCAATCCACCCATATGTATGTGTATAAAAATCTTTGTATGTATGTATATACTTACATAAATTAATAAATATTTATATACTTAAGTAGTAAGCTCCAGAAGTTTATGGAGCACCTAGATTAGATTAGGTATAGCGTTTTCTTTTCTCGAAATAAATCCCACCTAATTCTAGGCCAACATTGCGAAAATGTTGCATTCTTTAATTCAGAAAAGAATAAAACAAAAAATCCCCATTATCAATTTCACTTCCATCATTAATTTATTTCATCGAACGCAATAAAATCAGGCAAATAACTTGGATTTAGTTTCAAAAGTGAGATTTTCGAACAAAACTATTGCACGAACGAACAATTAATACACAATTAAAATTAGCTACAAAACGCTCACCCGCACGTTTGGTAGCGGGCAGAAAATGTTGCCCTTTTGTCGGGGCAGAGTGTAACATTTTGAGAAAAGAACAAACAATCCTGAGAAAATGCTGAGAAAAAAACACGAAAATTTGACAGCTCTGGCACGGGGTAGAATAAATGCAACATTATTTCGAGAAAAGAAAAAGCTATTAGTTAACTTTCTGAATTTTTTTTTTAAATATAGTTTAATAAATTCAGACTGTCGATTAATAAATTAAATATGAAAAATTGAATGGATGCTGTCCGCGGGTCGTATTCTAGAGTAAAATAATGGGCGAACACCGAAAACCGTACTGAGAGACAGTCGAATAAAAACTAAAGAATTAGTAGTTATGCCTGTGATAAAAAGATACAAATCAACAGATATTTGCATCCACTTGAAACTCTCACTTTATTGTACTGGCTACAAAACTGCATAAAGACGCAGTGTCAAATGGAACAGAAACGGGAATTCGGGAATTCACTACATTTTTGACAGCTACAGAAACGGCAACAGAATTCTACAATTCTAGTCCTGCCAACAACAGAAACAGAATTCAATACATCAGCAACAGAAACAGCAGGAAGTAATTTGGACTTTGATGTTCGAGAACGAAAGCGACGCTGAAGATCGCACTACACGAAAACTGGTTTGCTTCCAAACAAAACTTGACAAGGGATGAAAGAAAATCGTTCCAATATACGTCAGCTTTTCTCCCTACAAGATAAAAAGGAAATACTTTGGACTTTTTTTTTTGTTGATAGGAAAAAATATCAAATATTTGACACAATTTTTACGAAACCAATATTTTGCTGCATTGAATGCTTTGTTAAATATTTTTACATGGATATTGTGAAGAATAACCTCTGCATCGAATAGAAACATAAAACAATATGAATAAGGTTTCCATTTATATTTCGGTTCTTTGTTTCATCTACATGAAAAATAGCAGTAACTTACAAAAAATCAAAATATTCTATATCGAAGCTGCAAATTCGCATATACATACTATCTATTACTTCAGTATTTAAATACATAATTGGGGGGAGAAAATTTAGAAAAATTCCGCAAGTTTTCACCAAAATTTCAAAATTTTTAATTTTTTTTTGTAGAAAGTAAATGCGTAATACCTTCGCAAAAAAAAAATAACCAAAAATCAACGATGAAATTTGAGTCACTTGCGACTGTATTACACTACTTCACCGTATTTTAAAACTTCATACCAAAATTTCTAAATAAAATTTTTTTAAATTTAGGTGTAAATTATAGGTCGTATTTTTCAAAAGTTTCTAAAAATCTTGGTGCTTTTTACAAACATTTTTAAATTGAGGTGCAAGATTTTTAAAATTTTGAATAAAATTGGAAACTTTCATTTATATTTTGTTTTGTTCTGAATAAAGCAAAAAATGTCTGAATAAAAATTTTAAAATTTAGTAGTGTTAAATGGGCACTCAACTTCATACCAAAATTTTTGAATAAAAATTTGGAAATTTAGGTGAAAATTGTAGATAGAGTTTTTTCTACAATACATTTTCTGCAGTTTCTGAAAATAATGGTACTTTTTAGAGAAAGTTTGAAATGTAGGTGAAAATTTTACAAAATTTTGAGCAAAATTTTAAACTTGAATTTATATATTGTTTTTGTTTTGTTCGAGTATATTTGTAGTAAAAATAAAACAAAGACAAATAATTTGTCAAAATTTTGCTCGCGGGTGTAGATACATACATACATACGTATGAATATATTTGCATACATAAGTACATACTCTCATATACATACATACATATGCAAATACATACTTATTTATATCAGCTTATTTTGCGAAAAAAGAATTGCATGCTTATTTTTAGCAAATGAACGAAATTCTGCCGAGCAAATAAAAGTAAAACGTGAAATGTTATATATTTACATGTAAATACATACATATGTACTATCTGTGTATGTATAAGTGTGTAGAACTTTTATACGTACACGAACCTATTTACATTTACATACGTACAGTGCCGGAAAAAAGTATTTGCACAGATTTTTTTTTACAATATTCTCAAAGTTTGTTAGCATAAATAATGTGGGATAATTTTTTATAAAAATATAGCTCATTCTTTAACAAACCCCCTATAAGTACAAATTTCAAAACTTGTAAAAAATTCACAAAAAGCAGAAAATTTAGTTTGGTTTTGAATTTGTTGACCATTCAATTGTAGTACGATAAAGTGAAATTTTTCTTGCTGATGGCATTGCACATTTCTCACCAAAATTCGTTTTTAAACATACATACATATGTATGCATGTAAGAAAACTGGTAACACTATCGGTGAAAAAATTATCAAAAATCCTCGGGAATTTCGAGCAACTAAAAACTTGCACCTTATTATATTAAACCAAATTTAACGGACTGCAAGTCTGCGTACTCGAAATTTTTGTACAAATTCTGATTCGAAATTTTGAAGTTTTGGTATATTTTTATTTTTGAGATATGGACTTATAAGATTTTTGTTATAGAACGAGCTATATTTTGATAAAAAATGAGTGAACAAAGTTTAGCGTGAAAAACATTGTGAATATTATGAAAAAAAATTACGGTGCCAATACTTTTTCCGGCACTGTCCATACGTGTTTATTTGTATGTTTGCGCATCCGAACACGAAAAAAACACACGCTGGAAAATTGATAAGCAAAGAACAGCAATGAAACAAAAAAAAAAAAAAACAAATTAAAAAAAAAATGAAGTTATAAAATAAGTCAAGTAACTAACCAAACAACAAAGTTGTAGCTAGGCTCTTAGTCAGCCAACCAGAAAACCAACCAGCTGACTTGCGACACACTTTGCCGACTTCGCGGCGGATGTGGCCACAATTGTTGCAACTTAAATGTTGTTGCATGGGCTCAACAACAACAACAATAACAAAAGGGGAGCAAGAGCAACAGCAAATAAACAATAAATGTCGTGGATTTGAGTGGAGTTGCTATACAGACATACATACATACAAACATACATATTGTAGGTACAACAAAGATGTAAAGGTATAACAACTGTGCATGACGTAGAAAATGTTTCATGAATACAGATTTACAACGAATGTAGCACCTACAAAGCCTACAGCTGCATCTGCATAAATGTAAATACATATACACACATGCATACATACATACATATCTGTGTTCATAAAAATAATAGCAAAACGTTTTGCCATGTCGTCTTTCCTTATTTAATTTTAATTGTCCTTTATAAAAATATAAATAATTAATTAAAAAGTTTCTTCAAAATTTATAAAAATTTCAACAAATTTTATTTCAATTATTTTGTGTACAAATTTAGCTAATTCTATAACAAAAATCGTGTAAGTCGAAGTTTAAAAATTTCTAGAAACTTTATAAAACTCAACAAATTTCCAAACAAATTTTTGAAAATTTTCAAGAACGCAGTTTAGTAGCTCGCCCAATCTTATTATAATAAAATGTGAGTTTCAAGTTTTCTTGTTAATTATTGAAAATATTTCTATTGACGGCGTTTAGTATTCTCTTCCATACAAAAGTAAATTTTGTACATATGCACAGCTGTCGTTTCACACCAATATTGTTACATATATTTTAGTAAACTTATAAATTAAATTAAATCAATATTTTTAAATAAGTGGCAAAACTTTTTAAGCACATTTTCATGTTTTCTCAAGCCTATTTAGTTTGAATCCCAGACCGTAATATTTCATTTAACATAATAATTTAGTTTAATTTAACTTTTTTTAAGCATGTACCGATCCTCTTCAAAAATATTTTCAAAATAAAGCTTAAACCTGCTTCCTTTGAATCGCGTATTTCAATATCCGATTAAGCTTATTTTAATTTTAATTCATTTTTAAACATGTGAGAACCTTCTCCAAACATTTTTGAAATTAAGCTTTCTTAAGTTTCATATTTAAAATATTTTATTTTATTTATTAATTTAACCTACTTTCAAAACATTTTGGGAATGATGTTTTTTTAAGCCTCTTTTGTTTGCTACCTAAATTGCTATATTCGATTTCACTAAAATTTGTCCAGTCGTGTTATTTAGTAATCAGTGATTGAGTTTCTTTATTTAAGTGGCAACTCTGTTTATTATACCCATTATATTATTCCAAGTTATTAGATATAAATTTGCCAAATATTATACAATTCGTTCAACCGTTTTGGTGAAAAAAGTCACACACAAACTTTCACATTTTAGCTAAATATCCAGCTTCAGAAAAAAAAACAAAATATTCATATAAAATTACGTCAAGAAATACGTAGTGGAACATTTATTATGTTTTCCTATCAAACTCAAATTTTTCGTAAATATGTAGAATTTCTATAAGTGTTTTAGAACATTTTAAACTGTGATTGGCATGGGGTTTGTTATAAAATTAGATATACGAGTATTAAAACAAAAATTTAAAAAAGGAAATACAACATAAACTTATCAAACATTTTTTGTTATTATTTTGGCGAACACAACTGTATATGCAGTACGTAAAAACCTTAACATTCAGGTGCAAATCTACATACATACATTTGTATCTAACTTCGTAGGCACAAACACATGTATACATTTGCACACATACATATATATGTACATACAACATATATTTTTATGGTATCCTACCTTATCCGGCTCCTGCTTGTAGTGTGGATTCATGGTGGCGGACGCCATGACACGACTATGACCCGTAGCGGCAACTGCCGACGACGACGACTTGCTTGACGCCGACATCGCATTGGGCGCATTGCCCGCATCGAAGAGTTTGCCATCGACAACGTCGCGCTTGCGATTTTTCGACTTGAAACGACCCGAACGTGAGATTGTGAAATTGCGCCACTGATGACTGTATTCGCAACGTGACTCCTCCTCGTTCAGGATGCTGTCCAAGTAGCTAATCGGTTGCTCATGCGCCGTCATTGTGCTGCTGCTGTTGATGCTGCTGCTGCTGCTATGTGGTAGGTATTTAACTTCTAAAAATCAAAGCACTATTTAAACAGTATTTTCTCTTCATTAATCTCCTTTAAAACACAGTTTTCTATGCGTGCAAGTCACCTTTGTTTATTTCCACGTTTGTTGTTTTCTTTTTTGTTCTTTTATAAACAAATTTATGTTTGCATTGTTGTTGGCTAGTTTCGCGGCACCTTTTTGTTTGAGGCTTTATTTACGATCATAAAATTTTAGTTATTTTTACATTTCAAACTGCGAGTATCTTCGAATATGATGCGTATAAGAAAATTACTTGTACGTAGATATGCAACAAAACTTCACTCACATTAACATTAATATCCATAATAAAATTAATCGCGAGCTTAATTTTATATTGTCCGTTAGGATTACGAGTATGATGCACTCGCGATAAGACACCGCTGTTTTTTTTGTTTTTTTTTTTGCTTTAGAGAAAATACGTCTGTAGTTAAGACTCGTAAGCCTAAGTTTGGTTCACAATCAATGCTGTAGTTGCAACAGCAAGCGCATAAATAATAACAACAACAAATACACCGTTTATTGCTGCAGCTGTGTCTTCAGTTGCTGTGTCTTCTGTTGTCTCTGTGCTTTTCCTTTACTGTGTGCTGAATTCAATGATAGAAGATCAAGATCAAGATCACACGTCGTATTTCTGATGACTTCTGTTGCGGCTGTGATTCTTCTTCTTTTTCTTTGTCGTCGTCTTCTACCACAACTTCTTATTTTTTTTTAACGTTTTTACGTCTTGCTGCTAATGATTGCCGTTGCCAGTGACATCCAACTGTACGGACGGATGGCTGCGAGTGCACTGTACACTGCGCTTCTGTGCGGCACACCGATGTGCGCTGCTGTGAAGTTTTGTCAAAGTGAGTTGCTTCTCCTCGCGAAGTTCAAAAATATCAAGTCGAATATGCCGATACCAGTTAGAGCAAATACAAAAGTATACCTATGGTCATACATCTACAATGTGTGTGCGTTTGTTTGTATGTATGTATGTATGTAAGTAGCGCGGTACCGTGTTGTGTTATGACTGTTTTCCTTTTCCGGGGACTTCTTATTGATATAGCAACCCTGTAGAGAAAACGTTTATTTAAATGATTTAGTTTTGGGTCAATGTTACATACTGGGTGATTCATTTGGAGGTACTTGTTTTTTTAGAAGAGTTTAATGCCGGTTTTTAGTAATTTAGCCTCATCGCAAGTTACTAAATTTGAGACTATAAATTAGTGATTCTTTTTGTGACGTGAGATGGTTTGGGTATTCAGTAAAAAAGTCACAAAATGTTCATTAAAAATGTGGGGTAATAGGATTCTTGTCTCAGTTGGAGATGATAAAATAACACAACGTATATTTATTAATCATCATTAGGAATCTTCTAAGAATTTATAAAAATTTAATAACTTTGTATTATAAGAATTTTCTTTGAGCAGATGAATCTAAAAAAGGACACTGAACAAACCAAACCTCATAAATGATGACAGAAAATCGCTCCAACATACATCAAGTTATAATACCCTACCGTCCACCGAATTGTTCCCGCAGTAAGGCCATAGTTCCAGGCTCCATATGAACTCATTTTTAAACATATATTCCGCCAGCCTATAAACCTCATCAAACCGTCTGCACTTATCCTCGGGTCAATGGAAAATGTTCTTTATTCTTAATTGCTTAAAATGTTGTAATTTGTTTTGGCAAATCCCAACATTTTATCTAGCTTGAGTAATGGATTTAAAAAAAAACGTAAATTACTTCAATCCACAAGTCTTTTTGTTTTTGAGTGTTCAAAAAAGAGTCACAACTCTAAGCCTTTTCTAGTTCCTTCACGGCAAAAAGAGCAAAATGTTCTACCTTATGATGTAGGCGGCGAACCTTTTTACGTCGTGGACGAAGAAGATTAGCAATTCGGGACGTAAAAAATCTATTTTGCAGAATAAACGCCTACCAAAATAAAACATCCCATGAAATTGTGCTAAATACTTCAGCGGTAATGAGACTAAAAATAATTCTAATTAATTACTATACGGTACCTAAGTTAATATTTCAACTTCATAATAACATTTTTTAAATTTATTCAATACAAATTCATTGAACTAGGAAAAATAACTTTCGTATTTTTTTTTGTTGAGCAATTCATTTTTTATTATTGCCCACAATTCCGTAAATTGATAAAGTTTAATAACTTTGTTGCTAATGTCTTTAAGATAAATGCATATTTTAATATTGGAGTTTGTTTTATTTTATTTTACGCTTATACAATTTTGAGTAGGTGATAAGTACCACAATAAAAGTAATCGAGGAAATTAAAATTTTTTTTTGGGTAAATGGTAATATTTTTATTCAACCACGACTCTGATAACGGGCATTTGATTTGACAGTCGAGCATTTTTATTGGGCCACCTTGTACTAACAATTATTTTTTTATTAAAAATCTCAATTACAATAGTTATTTTCCGAGCCTTATTTACTACTCAAAAAATAATAGTTATTTTTTTAACTATAAATGCAATTTTGGTTTTTTAAATTTATTTTGACAAATAAGAATTTGAGTACGTATCCTGGACCTTAAAAAGGTTAATATAAGTTTTAGTCCAGAAAATTCACTTCAATTCAACTTGTTTTGCAAACAAGCTTGTAACTATGTAAATATGGATAGAAATATTTTTTCTCCTGCCAATTTTTCATAACATCCGCATTTACGGAATGTAATTATCGATTTAGCTTATCGCTGAAAAAAATGAAATTTAAAATAGGTTTTATTTCCTAAGCATAAAATAAAACTAAAAAAAAAATTATTATTATTTATATTTTATTTTTATATTTTCAAATCATTCATTTTCTAAGCAAAAATTAAAGAAAAAATAACAATTATGATTTTTTAATTAAAAAAATAAAGCTAAAAATTAGCTTTCAAGCGAATAGTTAAGCTCAAAAAATATAATTAAAAACATTACTTTTATTTTCTAAGCCAAAAATAAGATTACAAAAATTTCGGAGCAAACAATTTTTATTATTTTCTACGTAAAAAATAAAATTAAAGAATTAACTATTATTTTTTGAGCAATAAATAAATAAAGCGGAAAAATAACTACTAAAACTTAGAATTAGTCAATAATACTTCTGAAAAATCGATGCAGTGCGCACTTAAATTGAATGTCTCGAGGCACCACTGACTTTTTCTAGATCATAAAATTTGCCAATATCACAGAAAAGAGAGGTCGCGAATTAGTCACCGGTACAATGGCAGGGCAACAGTAGATTTCGCTACAGGGCATACACTTTTGCACACATACATATGTACGAACGCTAATAAGTTTGTATGTATGGATGAATATACTTACTTATATTTAGTTTGCATGAAAAACGCTCCAACTCAACACAACCTCTACTCCTCCACTACACCGCCTTTGCACCTTTCCCACCTCACACTCCACACTCCACACGTTATTCACTCACACCTTTTTCTCAGGTACATTTACGCCAGCGTGCGTCACAGTCACAGACACAACGCCACTCTCTCCTCCGCCTACCCAATTTATTTCGTGTCGCCAATATACATACATACATAAATATAACGTTGTTAAAAGTGTTGTTATCGTTGTTGTTGCTCTCGTCTGGGGGCTTAAGTTGTTGTTAATTTTGCCGTGAACTGCAGACCGTGTGCCAGTGTTGTGCATCCAGTATAAACTCCGTCGCGCACAGTGTAATGGCCTAATTAATTATTGATAATATGAATATTAGTATTACTGTTGTGGAACATAGAACAAAGTGATTAAATAATGTAATCAATTTAAATGACCGTATAGTTGTCGCCTTCTAATCGGTAATTTCGTTGTAAAATTCAAAAATCATTTAATGAAAAAAATAAAAATTATATATACGTGTATATATAGACATATGTGTGTATGTAGATGATGTGCTATAATATTCTTTGGTCTAGTTGGTGTTGTCTTTCGTGCACACTGTCTGGTATTTTCATGCTTTCAAAATTCTAGGCGGCTCTTTGTTACTATTAGAGATCTGCCAGCGAACATGTTTTTAATGTTAAAGTTTTTGATATCTTTTTATAGATTACCAGCTGGCCCGGCGAGCTTCGCTACAGTTTACAAAAACAAGTTCTTAATTTTAATCAAATCAGATTGTAAATACGGTTTTCAGAAATATCTCGACTTCAGCGTCCTCTACGGAACTTTTTTCCCCTATGCATAAAGTACACCATTGCAAAAACTAGGGACACGAACCTTCGCTACGACCACACTGTCATTTAGCCCCCAATTCTTGCGGAATCTCAAAAATCATCCCATCTCTATTGTCATAAGTACTCTGCCTGCCTAAAACTATACCGCAAGACTAGATCGGGGTTTTCGGACACAAGGCCTTGTTTAATTGTCTAGGCCGCAAATGATAATCTGAGGGCGCAGTGTTTGGCTTATAGGGCTGATGGGGGAAAAGATTTCATCCAAGCTCGAGCAATGCGAAGCTCGTATTTGGCCTCGCGTTATCGTGTTGGAAGATCACCCTCTTCTGATTGACTAGCTCAGGACGTTCCTGCTGGAAACGGGCAAAACACTTTTGACATTCAGCTCGCGAATTCTTTTCCCAGCAGCTTTATTTTTTCCACGAATAAAATCCCCTCATTATAAACTCCCCGGGTGAATATTTCTCACTGAAAAATTGGGTGAACAAATTTGGGTCATCGAATGAGCTGTTTTAACTTTTTTAAATTCAACCGTTATTGTTTCTTGCAGATATAATTTTATATACACAATTTTCTCCACCACCATAACACTGTGCCAGTCAACACACTGTGGTAGCAAAAAAAAATGGTTTCGACCGCTTTGTTTGTCGGCTCGATCGAGACCGGTTGGATTGGTATTGGCTTTTTGATAGGCAGAAGAGAAAAGAGGAGACGCAGCTTCGGCGGGTGTGAGGAGCGTATGAGGTGTTTGGAGAGGCAAAGTCTATATGCACACGACGTGTTCACGCTGACTGGCACATAAAATAATAATAATGGTAAGAAAAAATAATGAGTAATGTACACTCACAACTGTTTGTTGCCTCCTCCTCTTGAAGATTTGCAACCATCTTTCTTCTGCCTATTGTTATAGTTAAATGCATGTATTTTTTATTTTGGTAAGTGTGTGTGTGTGGTGTGTGTACTCGAACTTTTTTTGTTCAAATTATAATACTCGTATTTTCCCACTTTACGTTTTGTAGCTTTTTCGCTGCTTAAATGTTTATTTTGTTTATTGTTTTGTTTTTTATTTGTTTTTTTTTTTTTTTGCTTTGCAGGCTGGTTGGTTTGATTATCTCGAAACGAGTGTCTACCTATTTGCCCCGTTCTTCATGTTGTTCAACTGTAGCCTTTCTGTTATTTTCCTTTGTAGCTATTATATTTTGTTTATTTATTTATTTGTGCTTTGCTGATATCGTACAATACCTTTATATATTATTCTTATTTTTATTTTCAAACACTTAAATTAAGAAGGGAAACAGTAACAATTATAACACAAAATTAAACAACAAATACAAAAACAAAACACTCTGCGATTATGGGAGTTTGCATGAAGTATGTATGTATGTATACATATGTGCGCGTGTGTGTATTGCACTAATTTTGTGTATGTATGTTTGTATGTATGCGCCTACAATGTATCTATTTCAATTTCGGCAATACATCGCCCCACAACCTACTCCAGATGTGCATTGTATTCGTAGATTGTTCATACTTGAACCAGATGTTACACCTACATGCGAATACTATGTACATAGTATGTACAATATGTATAAGTTGAAACAATGGTGATTTCATCTTGATCATTTACTTTATTTTTTTTTATACATTATATTTTTTTTTAATTACCTTTAAATGATAGTGCTCGCAATAGCGGTGCATACTGCATCTAAGTCACATTTTTTAGCTTTTCCAAAGTTTAGTTATAAGAGCTCTTAATATTTTATCAAAAGTGAAATGGGGTTGCGGTGCCATAAAGCTTTGAAGGCGGAAAAGTGTAGGAGTTGTCCTTCGCTCATCGCTCTAGCGGGTCTGTTTGGTAATTACTGGTAATTTGTTAACTTTAAATGAAACAAATAAAGAATAAGGGCCGTTGAGCTCGATCAAAAACGTGGGCGTGTTTTGCCACTTTTTATTGATTTTATTGGTATCAATTTTGTTTGGTGAAAATTACTTGATAGGGTGGTGTCAGATGGAATTTTTGAATTTTTTAAATGCCTATGTTTCGAAAAATATTGAATATTAACAAATACACCTAAAAAAGTAAAACTTATTAAATTTTATGTATTTGGGTACTGTAAACATTCTTTAAAAAAACTTGGGTTGAACTCAAAAAATATATATACTATGTACACTTAGAGTGTCTCATCAAAAAACGTGGCGGGTTTTCACTGGAATTATAAAATGTATTATAAGTTAAGACATATTTACATATTTTAAAATTTCTCAAAAATTGGAGTTTTTAATAAGTAAAATTAATTGTGTTTAAATATTAAAAAACAACCACTTGAGATGAGTGAACAGTGTAAGCTTAAAAAGGTGTGCTTAGAAATATAATATTTAAAAATTTGTTAACCAAAATCACATTAATGGGATTTGTGAAAAAAATTGGTGAGTGGCGAATATTAGACTAAGTCGTTCAAGTTTTGGTTGAGTTTTCCTTAAACCAAATTACAAAAACAAGTCAAAGACAGCATCAAACATTTCATTATAATGATTCTGTTAAACAAATTTTTAAATATTTTTAAGCAGAATAATAATTATTAAAATTGGTTGAGAGCCAAATCGTTAAAAACATTCGCTATATAATCAAATTTATATAATCAGATAGATTCATCAACTTAAAAGCTCATCAACTTACAATCTCTAAACTCTAGAATAACTATACTCTCGCTCATCTTTGTCTTTGGTATTATACGTGGCTCGATTGACGGCCCATTCTCACTGGAACGCATTCACTTTAATATCCGTACAAGAAGTCTTCGAACCCATGATACTTTTTTCCTAGAACGAGCTAGAACTCTGTATGCCGCCAATTCTCCTATTCAAAGAACTTTAAATGCATATAATAAAATCTTGAATTCCACTGCACTTGATTTAGATTTACCAAAAGCTAAATTTAAGGTATTATTAAATGTAATGTTGAAGTAATGACAATAATCTGTAAGAAACTTTTATGTTTTCTAGATTATTATTATTATAAATAAATAAATAAAAAAAAATACCTTTGTTTTCTGCGTTTCTCCGCCTTTGGGCCGCTCAGGACCATAACCCTCAGTATGATCAATTCTTTTTTCGTCAGCAACAAAAATAAATGTAAAATTTCTCACAATACTTCACCTAACTATAATAAGTTATGCATCAAATTAAAGTAATTTTTATGGTATTTTTGATAAACATAGTTAATTACGTCAAAGAAAAACATAATGTCTTATAAAAAAGATTAGCAGAATTATTGTTGTTTTCTTAAAGTTTGTTTTCATAATATATAAATATATACATTTAAAATGAAAAATATAACTTGATTTCCAACTTTATCCACACTTTGCAAATCAGTTCAATTTTTATAAATAGTTCAATATTTATACAAGCCTTTGAAAATATTGAAAATTTTACATTTGCCCCTCTCAGACATCCCTATTGACTTGCAGCAAAAAAAAAAATTATGTTCCATATTTATACATATATTTGCCCTATGCGGTTGAAAAAAACATTAACAATTCAATCTTATTTAAATGGGATTTGAAATATACAATATTTGTCATTTATATTCTACCAACTCTTGACAGCGTTAACATTTGCACTAGGATTGTGATTGCTAGAAGTGGTTACAATTTTCGGTAATAAAATTGCCGGTAACATGCAGAATAAAACCTTAAGAATCAGATTTGGAACTGCATCTGGGCTTGTAGCTTTCTGCCGTTGGAAACTTTAGCGGCAACTGCAACCTTCTCTGCTGCATTTAGTATCTACTAATTTTCTTAGTAAAACAAAGAAATGCTTTGATTTGGAAGTAAAGTAAAAACATTCGTTTTTTACGTTTCTTGTGAAAAATCAAGGGAAATATTAAGATTTCTACTGTTTTCTTTTAAGATCTTAAAAAATCGGTGAGTAACTTCATTCTTTGCGTAGCTCTACCTCTATTTTCTGTGGTCAGCATGAGAGAAAACGCAAATACTTTTTTTGTGTACAGATTAGGCTAATAGAATAAGAAACTCGGGACAAGCAAAGCAACAAATATTATATTTCTTGTACAAGCTTAGTGTCCAAATCTCAAGAAAAGCGAAAATCCATATAAAACACACAATAACTGCCAGTGAAATAATCTTGAGCTAAAATTTGGAGCAGTATTTAGCTCTTTTTTTCAATACGCTTTTTTAATAAAATTTGAATATGACAACCGGTTTTGCGAACTTATATTTATTTCTTAAAGAGAAATTACAACAGAAGGACAAATTAAGTAAATCACGCTAAGTTTTTCTATGTATTTTATGTTTTGGTTAATTTAAACATTTCAGATATGGAATCCAATTCCAACCACATCAAATACTTAATTTGTATTTTTTTTAAATATTAAAATATTTCCGGTACTGAAGGGCAGGTCCCCTTGGAAAAAGGAATCTAATAAAATTAATTTAAGTAAAAAATATTGTTGGAAACTCATGTTTAATAAAATCAATTTTCGTTCCTTTCTTATTTGCCTCACTTCCTTTTCTATTGCCTTCTTGACGACAAACGTCTAATTTACTCGCTACTGCTATTGTATGCAGCTGAAACATCAAGCAATTTTTCTTAAGTAGTTTTTTGTAGCCATAAAATAATCAATTATTCTACTACCACCAAAGGCAAAATCAATCTTCGTTGCGTCTTAACTTTCTCCCCTTTACCTGTATTATACATACTTGTAGTTATTAATATTGGTTATCAAAGCATATTTACTACTTAACTTCTTTGTTTGTTGATTGTAAACGATCAAAATTTATGCGAAATCCTTATGCAAAATTTATTAAGAGCTTTGTTCATTTCAATTGAAATTTTTATACGCACTTCATATGATACTGACGATGAAATTTCCACTTTCTATTGTCATAAATTTATATGGAGATAAAGCATTATTTGCTAGTGTACAATTTTTAGACTCGATTAGATACAATTTAGCATAGGTATCAACAAAGTAACCCAGGTTGCATTGCGCAAAGAACTGTAAAGTCACAAAATTATATGTATTAAGTCAAAACCGCTTTAACATCGATTATTAGAATTTGATTCGAGAAAATACGTTTTCTCTAGTAAAGTGTAACGTGTGATTGCAATCACCCGGAGTAGCCCAGGTTCAAATCTCGGCAAATCAAACAGTTTTTTTTTTAAATACCGGTCGCCCCACGACAATCAATAAAGCTCCGAATAGAGAACTACTGAACGTCAATCTTTTGGGCCAAACCGAACATTATAAAAGTTACAAAATTTTAAAAAAGTCAACATTTTTAGATTTATACATATTTATTTTTGTAAAAATAATAACATATTTTTAATTTTCTATTGTAATGTAAAAAAATAATAGCCTATTTCCACTTTGTATGCCTATTTTTAAATTCATATTTATGTTTGTAGAAAGTAACAATAAAAAGCTGATATTTTTAATTTTATATTGTAACTAGAAAAATGTGGCAGACGTTGTACTGCCTTTATTTCTTGATTAATTGGCCTTTGCATATGTAACATTAAAAAACATTTCGGTTCCTATCAACATAACAGGTGGCAACCCTCTCAAAATATTGGTATGCACTTTATCCTCGCCGAGACAAACAGTTTGACATTCATATATTAATATTTTATATTCTTGTTTATAATTAAATTAAATTACACTTGCAATTAAAATAAAAGTTTTGACGCCCATACTTGATTATTTCATATAACTTGTCTGATAATTCCAACAGGTTGCAATCTTTTTTAAAATATAACTAGCTGTATACTTTCTCCTCAACAAAACGAACGGGTTGACACATATATATTAATATTTTATATGTACTTGGGCATAATATAATAAAATTTGACGTTTCAAACATGTGGCATATCTTTCCAAAATATATGTAAAAACTTTCTCCTTGCTGAGGTGAATCGTTTAGCACCCAGATTTTAATATTTCATATAATTTGTATATATTTTAAAATTAAAATTTGACTTTTCAAACCACTGGTAACCCTCTCTCAATTATAAAACATACCTTACGACCTATTCTCACACGTACCAAATACACATACAAAATTTCATAAAAAGGGTCGAGCCGTTTTGGAGGAGTTCGACCACAAACACCGTGACACGAGAATTTTATATATTAGATGTAAAAATAATGCAGATGTTCATTATGAAAAGTTTCTAATTCGTTAAGCTGGAATTTTCCATTAAGTATTATTACTGCAACATATTGAGACTAAAGACTTTATATTTTTTATTATTAATAAAACTTAACAAATGTCCGGCTAAAGTTCGGTGTTTTTTTTTTTGGCCAAAGCCAAACACCGACGAAGCTGAAGTTCGGTAGTTCTCCAGCTCCGAGTGTATTTTTCATATGAAAAAACTTCTCACAAAAATCGTCATTGTAGCCAGCATAAAATTGTAGATCCAAGTTGTAGGAGAAGTTCGGCTAAGCCTCGAGCCTTACCGCTCATTAGATCCTACCTAAAAGTGCAGTTTAGATCCCAATCCCATTTAAGATCCATTTGGAAAGTAGTCGGAGGTTTGAAATGCTCTAGAAAACAATTCTTCGAAAAATTTCACTGCGAGTCTTCACAGATATGTAGTTTTGTATTAAAACTCTTTCATTTAGAATTGTTAAATTTTGGTAGATATTTACTTATCAATTACAGTACAAAGTCTACTAAGAAAGTAATTAACATCGGTTCTCAAAAAAGTTTGTTTCCCATACCAATGATGGTTCTGATATGAGGTACTTTTTTAAAACTAATTCTTATTTTTTTTTTTATTTTATACGAAAAAAATAAATATTACTTTCAAACGCAATATTTTTACACTAAAAATAAAGTAGTAAATAAAAGAATAAGTTTTTATATCCATGTAGTGACTTGTTTTGTGTAATTTTATTAATTTTTACATTAACCTTAGAAAAAAAAAGGCTAAGAGTGTTTGAATTTTTCTTAGTTTGATTGTCAACCCAAAAATTTTGCCTGATTTTTTAATTTTTCCTACAAATCTATCTATATTAGGATAATGATTAAAACTTTGTTGATATAACTAATTTTCACTCGAGCTGTCTTGTAAATCTATACCTCATATTCATTCTCAATTGTTTTCACGCATACGTATGTATATTGAACGTTGTATGAACGAAGTTATAATACTCTTATGGGAAAGCGTGACGAGGCGTATGAGTGACCTCAGCTCGGAGAATTATTAAGCGACGACACTTCCAACAGCTAATAATAATAATAATTTGGCGCAATCATTATATAGTTCGAAAACAGTTTTACACCAACTCTGAATCGAGGGCGACTGCTATTAAAAAAAGCTTTTTTGTAATTTTGTATGCCACTTGCCCAGCCGAGAATCAAACACGGGACATTCCGAGTGAAGCACGTACTGTGTAGCTGGCTAAGGTGGCCGCCAATGAGCATCGGATGAGGCCACCCTATTTTCATGACGATTGCTGCATAGGTTTTCAGGGCTACGATTTGGGAAGGTGCCTCTGCCCGGCTAGTTGATGTCCTCGATTGCTGACATAACCGCCATCCAAGAGATGAGATATACCGAGCAAGAAATGAAGAACATTGGACCATACAAAGATTATTGGTCGCCAAATACTGTTGTTCATTTGAGGAAATGAAGGAAAATCGAACTTGTCGATTTTAATATCATGGTAGAAAAGAGTTCAGCTCCACGACGAACATTCGATTGCGGACTAAGGCTACGCCGGCACGAAAAAATAAAAAGATACATCCAGCTAGATGGCTATCTCCTGATAGAAACACGCAGCACCCAATTCACCATGTTGTAGTAGACGGATGGGTTATTTCCAGCGTTCGCACTATTTGAGGAGCTTGGATAATCATCTTATCGCAACAGATAACAAACTACTTCTTCATTCGAATTGCACTCCTTCTCTCTGAATGCGGGTAAACCATATTTCTCACTCTTTACGTACCGCCACTGAAGAAGTAATTTGTTTTCAGCGATGCTGAGAGAACGACTTTTACCATGATGAATGGCACGCCGCTACGGGAAAAAACAATGCTGCCTAAAGGACCACGCTCAATATAAGCTCCGCGGAAGTGATCAGCTGAAGAACGAAGTGATAGACATATATGTACATAACCCAGGGAATTAAAATCCAATGACCTCATTGGCTAGGTTGTGTTAATTGTTTCAGGCATGAAGGTATTCAACGCTGGTGTAGGCAGAGGGAAGAGAACGCCTCCCCTGTGTTGGAACTACCAAGAACTAAGCAAGATTGTAGAAAAGCAAAAACCATCCAAACTAGCACTCGATTTATACAAAGATGGTTAATCGAAATTCAAGTATTATGTTTTAATTAGCTACGTGTATTAGCATTTAGACGAAATATAATAATTTAGAAATTGGTCTTCGCAACAAATCTAAAAAAAAAACAATTTATTGAAAACTTCCAATATTTTCTGCAGTTGTCTCAACGAGGAAATACTTTTGGATAACCTTTGGATTCTTACGCAAATTTAATTTGTTCCACTCTATTTATATCTCGCAATATATATATATACGTATATATATTTATATATTGTACATATATTTAAAATATTTTTACTAGAATTATTTTAGGAGTAAGCTGAAATGAATCACTTACAATAAAATGCAGCAACTCATATAGAATGAGGTTAGTGTTTTTAACGCTTTTTAAGAACTTCAGAACGATTGTATTTACTTACATATAAACATGCATAAATATAAAACTGTAGTTTTAAAGAGGCATGTTGTATGAGACATACGCAGTAAGGTCTAAAAGTTCCAAGTCTGAATTATAAAATGATCGATTCCTTTTTGAAGAGTGGATCTTGATAAAGAATCATGATTTTATCGTCAGTAACAATTGAATCCAAAATTTCTTTCCGACGGTCTTCACAAAGGACTACAAACTGAGTACAGCACTTGCCACTGACATTAGGTTAGGTTTGCTTATAGTGGCTGGCGTTCGCATCCACGGCCAGTCTGCTTGGTAACAGTGCTTGTATCATCTAGATAGGAAGCCAATAAAGATTCACGGTTTTGCCAACAGCCAACGTTCCCAAGGCCCCATTACACTATATTGTGGGCTCAGAACAGGTGGCTTGAAAGCAGAGCTTTGCGGGCTGCCTGATTGTCGATGCAGTGAAACCCCCCTCTGCTAGCTGGTTGTATAACTAACATCAGCTCAGCTGCTTTCTTCATGATATAAGACCTGCTGATCTCGGATTATCACATCTACAGATCTCTGGTACTGCGCAGTAAGCCGCAGCTCCAGCTCCTTTTTCTATTTTAGATCCATCCGTGTATATATGTATACATATGTGTGTCGGCTTCTTGTCCTTCTCACACCCCTACGCTATCCATCGAACTTTATTGCGGCTCCAAGGTACTTATCGAAGTTCAGGCACGGGATCATATAGTCTTTTCGTCCACTCAGAGACGACACTATACTGGTGTGACCGTATAATCTGATCTTATTCATACCCAAGAGTCCATGGAGGATTCAAAGCACTGATTTTGGAAGTCTAGTCAAAGTTGTTAATTCGTTATTTATAGCTGCCTTTTTCAACAAAAAATTATTCATACCTTGATACTCAACTCTATACACTTCGAAGTTTTTACGACAGTCTGAATTTATTACACTTCATACAGCGTTGGACTGAGTATTAGCGGCCCCTTTGTTGATTAAATTTTTCATTGTTAAAAATGAAATAACAAATAATATTAATATTATTAAATTAAAACATATATAAGAAATTAGTAAAAGAGGTACAGTTTTATAAATCTACCCTTTAATTTGCAGATAGCAGCAATCTCCTGGGGTATGCTGCATATATGTAAGCTTTACACATTCCACACTTGAATCTTTCTTTTCTTTCCGCTTTAAAATAGCCCACATACGCTCGGTGGATTTGGGTTCTAGAAACACCGCAGCCCTATCTAATAAAACAATGTTATTGTCTCTAAACCAGCGCTTTGCGGTTGCTAATTTGTGATAATTAGTACCGGCCAAAAGGCATGTTCACAAATGCAAAAATGCAGTTCCATTTATGAATTTTTGACATCAGGAGCCAACCCCAACCCCAGATCATAATGCTGCCTCCGTCCGTGCGCGCCACCCAAAGCTATATTGCTTTTTGCAGCCTGCAGACGTACCTCCATCGCACATCTTCTAGCAGTTCGGTCGAACTAATACTTTTCCCAATTTCTTCCGACAGATGTGCAGCAAGGGAAGAAGAGGATTTTATACGATCCTTGAGATACTCATGGATTAGTTTTCGGTTTTCACGTCTGTTATTAGGGTGGAATTTTGACTTCACAAATCATTTGATAGCGCATTAGACTACGCACCGCGATTATCCAACCAATTTCAAGCACTTTTTAGGAAATTAAAAATCAACTTTTAATAGAATGCAATTTATGCAATGGTCATTTCGTTACCTACATTTAAAATAGCTAATATTTTTGGCCATACGATCTTGTTTCTGTAACAAAATGAAATAATTTAATACTTTTTGTTGCGTGTGGGTAACGAAAATTCTAGTAATTTAATTACATTCATGTTTTGCATTTTCGACAAATGTAAACTGGGTAAGCCTGAAGCTTTTGAACCTTACTACGTACAAACCTGTAGTAGTAGTAGTGTATGACTCACGACAGCATAGCGTAACTTTTCTTTGTATACAAAATTAAAATGTATCAGAAAACGTATTCTATTTGCTCTATTGTATTTATTACAGGTCGAACAAAAATGCAAAAATTCAATTCTAAGAATAGATAATTTTTGTTAATTTATTTTTTTTTTTAAGGTTTTCTATTTCAAAAATACATAAATGAATAGTATGATTCTGAGAAAAAAGGAGTTGCCATTTGTATATTTGTATGTACATATTTCAATTAAACAAGTCGATATGCCATTTTATGAATCAGAGCCAACAGGCAATAAATAGTTAGATGCAACAACTCCTATTGAAAGCCGTAGACTATGCGTACACGTGCAAAGCTTAATTAGTCATATTATAGCTTATAAACAAAATACTGTGAAACTGAACTTAATTCAATATTTAAGACAATCATTGGTTGAATGGATGCATACGATTAATTTCTAATAAACATTTCGTAATAGCCACGCTTGTACTACGTGTGCCAATCAATAAACAAACGAAACATAAAAGCTTCAGGAGTGCTGACACAGTTATTAAACGATAAAAATTATCTTATCTAATTGGTGTACACAACCACCTAGGCTCTTGCCCTTGCACTCTAAGAATATTTGCTTGCGAAATTTTTTATTACTAAAAGCCAATAACTTACAAAGTATGAAAGAGATATCGAGTATCGAACGCAAAACGGAAGTTATTAAATGTGATGGCATTTTTCCTTCTGCAGTTCTGCTTTCCATGAAATCCTTATCACAAAAAATTTTGCGATCTGGCGACATGACCGTGTGATTATTAAAATTTGCACAAAAAGTGCTTTTTTTAAAGAAATTCATTGCACTATTACTAAAAAAGGCAAATATTTTAAAAGCTAAATTTGACAAATAGCCGGGAAATTTATGTATTTTGGAAAACCTTTGGTTATATTGTAATTTGCGATTATTAAGCCTTAAGAATATGAGGGTTTCAGGAAATACGCAGTTTTATAATTATTCGATGGTTAAGTTTTAAAAAAGTCATCAAAATTGGCGGAAAAATTATAAGTCTTTTGTTAAATATTTAGGGTGATCAAATTTTTGTATGTTTTATGTTATAAAAGTCTTTTGATAATAGTTATGGATGAATTTGTCGTTATGTATGAATTAATCGTCGATAACTATTATTTTGAGCGCGATACTTTTTTATGTAATTGATAATTTTTTTTTGAGGATTATATTATAAATAAGTCTTCCTAATCATTCTGAGTGAGAATTGTTTTTTTTTTAATCTTCAAAAGACTTATGTTGAGAACTTATTTTACATGTAAAAGTCTCAATAATAATTATGAGTGAGAAAAAATTGTCCAGGTCTTGAAATACGGAACTATTTCGGTGTCATTTCGGGTGAAGTTCTGGACTATTAAAGAACTATTTGAGAACTGATTCCCAAAAATTATACCGAACTAGTGTCAAAGTGATCTCGAAATGGTCTGGCACTACGTCCGAATTAGTTCCGTATCTCAAGATATACAAATTTTTTTCTCACTAAAACGTATGAAAATTATAAAAAAAAGTTAAAGATAAAAAGAGTTAACAGAGCTGTTATCAAATTTTTATATTGAACCATTTGTTATTTTAAGTAGAGTTCGACTTCAGTCACACACATATATTAGTTATGTTTTCGTATTCTCCTGTAAAAAACTATCCAGTAACTTGCCAGTAACCAAATTTCTGAGCGTAAGCAAAATTTGCTATCAATGAGAGAAACATGTAAGAAAGTACGAAAACGCAAAACCAGCAAGAAGATGGAAGTTTTTGTTACAGCTGATTTTTGTTTGGCGTGAAGTTTAAAAAATACATACTTTAAATAAAGAAATAGCCCCTCAATTCATAATTTACGTCTCCCTAAAGATGCCAGTTAAACACACAGATTCTAGGCGTCTTTCTGATATGATATATACAATGAAATTAGTGCACCTTTATTTTTTTACTCACTTTTTCTCTTTTTACCTTTTTTAATGAAAATAGTCATCGATTTTAATAATTAATTTCTACTTGTGATCAACTGAATAATTTCAATCGGCTGTTTATCTTACTGACAAATTTTTGCTAGAAATTTATCCAGTAAAACATGCAAGTTCAGCTGTCATTTAAGCTCTCTCAATTTCCTCTCTTTTGCCGGTTTCTTGGAAGTTTTGGCGTACGAAAAGGCTATATAGTAAAATTTCAGTAAAATTATTGCTTATTGCATAGTGAATACGAAAAGATAACTATTGTCTAAGAGATCCCGAATAATAATTTTTAGAACATTTTGATCTTCTAAAGACTTACTAAATTTGTTTTTTTTTAGAAGTTTCTTGAAGTAAGGGAATTTCAAAACGAAAACGGTTGTGTTCCAAACCCAAAAATAACCGTGGTTCGGTTAAAAACTCTACATAGAATTGTTTGTTTTTACGATTATTTCAAACATCGAGTTGGTTGATGTTTAGCACGTCTTTGCTCAACCATTTTTATTATTTCATCAACTTTTCCAGTTACTGGCCGCCCAGAGCGAGGTGCATCTTTGACATCAAAATATCCGAAATGTAATCGATCAAACCTGGATCTTCAACAAATTTTCAGCGTTTTTGCAGCATTTTTAATATTTTTATAGCATAAAAGCTAAACCATGCCATGTCTTTTTCGAAAGAATATAAGTTTTTGCATGAGCCAAGAATTACAGCACTGCTTTCACTGAAAATTGGAGTGTGCATGTAAAAATCGAGTAAAAATTATCTAGCAACAAAATTTGACGGCATTCGCTCTCAAAGAGAAAACTATCGAAAATGGTAAATGAACGGTCTACGACTAGAATGTTTTATACGAACAATTGTACGAAACTAAAAGTAAACTTGAATAAAACCCTTGCTTAATATATGTAGTTATTCACTTTTCCATTCCATTTTATTTTTGTGTTTTGTTTAATTAAATTAACTTAAGAAACAAAATTTTTCATGTTTATTTTGTTCATAAAATGTTGGCATCAGCTATTTTTCTTACTGGCAAGTTGTAAAAATTAGGTCCGTTTGCGATTCAAATAATTGTTACAAATTATTACGAATTGGCATAATTTTTTTTCAAATCGCATTCACGGTGCTCAAAAACTTGCAAGGAAGGTGAAAGATGGGAGAACAAAATAACATTTAATTTTGAGGGGAAGCAATAATTTGTAATCAAGGAAGTCAGCCAAATGTGACACATGGTTGCGTTTTGATCAACAAAAACTGTGTGGTAAAAATTGTTCTATCTACGAATATACAAATTTAACAAAATTGAAAATATGTCACTATATGCAAATTTAAATTAATAATTACATAAGTGATGCTTTCCATTTCCAGACAACCGGTCAGGTACAAGCATGATTTTTAATTTCGACCAAACTCAAATACATTGTTTGTTGGTCCAAATAATGAGACACGTATTTTTTCTTTTGGCTCGGAAAAATTTTTCGGCCGAATTAAACGCGATTTTGTTTTTCATACAAAAATCGATTATCCGAATTGACAGTGAGAACTTTTTTCTTTAAATGCCCATAACTTTGTCAAAATTCAATGGATTCTAGCAATGTTTTTACTAAAATGTCAGTTATTCTTGGTACTTTAAGATAGAATGATATACTGATTGATTTCCATTATTTGAAATTTTTTTTAACTTTTATTTTCTCAAAAAGTGTATTTTTTTTCCTCTGAAACTTTTTCACTGGGTAATAGACACTTTGAACTACAATCAGTATAAATCACCAATAGCAAAGATTTTTTTTTTCGGAGCTATGATTTTTTGTAGATATAATTCGTTTTTGTGGTACATGCTAAAATCTAATCAGTAATTTTCACTTAATCAATCAATCTCCTCTTTTATAATAAACAATCAAATAATCTCTGAGTTTCTTGATAAAGAATATTCATATTAATTAAAAATTTAATTTTATTTGGCAAATAGGAAAGGGTATTGCATGGTTTCACGAAAATATTTCGTAAATGGGCCGACCATGCCTGCGTAAACGCTGTTTGATATTGCGTTTTGGCGATATTCACTGCCCGGCAAGATAACCTGTCTCAAAAAGCATGCGTTTATCAGCTCTATTCTAAATAGAAATCCATCGGGAATTTTCTCCTTTTTCCATGTTAAAGCAATGGGATATGAGAACAAACTCCCTTGGAGCTTCTTTTCAGAATAGGGTTGTATGTGAATAAGCATCAGGCGCCGTAAATCCCTGAATTATCGCCAGAAGTCTTATAAAAAAAAAAAAAAACCAGTGTAAATGCCATAGAACAGGCGCAAATATTAATTAAATGTCTACCTTGGATTAGTATATTTTGCGTAAGTGTTCGAGTTTTCATTTAGTCTTAATTTTGTAGATACTTACGGTTTTTTTTTGGTTTATGGAAAAAAATACAAATTCATAATTACACATGTAAATGTATGTTTTATTATACTATACTTAAAAAATTTTCGCATTTAAACCAATTTATACGATGAGTCTATAAAATGCGAAACAGTCGCTGCAAATCGCATTTTTTTAATTTTTTACTTGATTACTTGAACTGCCGGCTTCTAATAGTAACAATTTTTTTTGCAAACTTTTAAATATTGCACTGCGTATAATGCGGATATTTCATATTGGGAATGCTCGATTTAATTTTTGATTTAGGCTGCGAATAATTATAAACTCATCGTTTTTTTACGACTGGTAGAGGTAAAGAAAGTTTTGAACACGGTGGATTGAAACAAAGAATTTTAGACCTTAAAAAACTTTGAAAAAAACGAAAAAGAACACGTCTGTGAAAGTAGGTCGCAGTTTGTTGTTAAAACTTTAACTTTAGATGGTCAAAATGGGTACCGTTAAAAAACCGCAGGCAAGTATTGTATTTGATAATTCATTCCAGCTCTGGGGTAACAAGATACTTGTTTTGCATATCTTCTTCTGTGTATACCGTTTTACGAGGGAAAAGGAATTATATTCCAGCAGGACAATGGCCCTTTATCACTTGAAAATGATTGACTTGAAATTTTGTAACTATGTCGAAAATATCGCCAGCGTAGCGTATAGAAATTCCTATTAACAATTTTAAAAGCCCTAGCACAAAATGTTTCTAGTCGCGATAAAAAAAATTAGAATTTAAGCGCAAGTAATTTTGAGTTTATAAATACCGTTTCTGTTTTTTGAATTAAACTGAAGAATATTCCAAATATTGAATTGTTGTTTTTAAAACGATTTTAGGTTATTTAATCATTTGAACCCCAAAACTACCCCTTGGATGTGCCAATGCTCCAATGAAACAATTTATTGTTATAATAAAAATATATCAAAACATCAAAAATTAATTTGCTTTGAGTTCATAATTTATACGCAACACTATAATTACAATTTTTTTTCCTAATTTTTGTTGACTACCTAACAATTTTAGTAAGTGATTTTCTTGACGATATAATTTTGCGCTCAATGGGTAGGTGTGGCTGAATTATGGAACCATCATTGCATTTATCTACTACAAAACAAAAAACTTTGTCAAATACTTATATCACCACTACACTTTTATGAAATGTAGCTACACTTTTCATTCCGCTTGTTTATATATTTAATGAATGCACTACCGCTAGCAAGTCTAAAATCAATGGCTATAATTTGCTCAGCAAGATGGCATGACTTTAAGGCGTTCAAATGCTTGTTTTTCAAGCTTTTCACGATGATCCGGGTGACTGATTTGGATGAGTTCATAGGCACGTTGACGCATATTTTTGCCAAATAGCGAAGCGATACCGTACTCAGTGACAACATAATGAACGTGAGCACGTGAAGTAACAACACCAGCGCCTAAAATAAAGTAATAAAACAAATAGTAATTATTTATACGCTGCAATTGGGTTGTAGCTGTAATGAGTAAAAATTTGTTAAGTGGACAACCATTTTTTTCACAATTTTTTTTCTGGTTCACAACAATAAAAAAAATATATGCATACGCTTGACAATTTTTCGAAATTCGAAAATTTTCGAAGATATATTTTTTCGAAATTGTTTGGATTTGATTTTTTTTTAACAAAGTACTTTCGACAATTTTTTGTTTGTATGGGAGAAAATGGGTGACCGTCAACAAAAGAAAACTGATAAAAAATCAACGAAAATTTTCAGCTCGTTTTTATATAGGTAGTTTATTTTTTTTTTTATAAGGAAATAAGACTAGCCAAAGCTGATAAAAATTTTCGAAGTTATATTTTTTCGAAATTGTTTGGATTTGATTTTTTTTTAACAAAGTACTTTCGACAATTTTTTGTTTGTATGGGAGAAAATGGGTGACCGTCAACAAAAAAAAACTGATAAAAAATCAACGAAAATTTTCAGCTCGTTTTTATATAGTTTATTTTTTTTTTAATTTTGATAAATTTTCCAATTGTTTTTGCAAAGTAAGAAATAAGGAAATAAGACTAGCCAAAGCTGATCAAAATTTTAGAAGTTATATTTTTTCGAAATTGTTTGGATTTGATTTTTTTTTAACAAAGTACTTTCGACAATTTTATGTTTGTATGGGAGAAAATGGGTGACGGTCAACAAAAGAAAACTGATAAAAAATCAACGAAAATTTTTAGCTCGTTTTTATAGTTTATTTTTTTTTTTAATTTTGATAAATTTTCCAATTGTTTTTGCAAAGTAAGAAATAAGGAAATAAGACTAGCCAAAGCTGATCAAAATTTTTGAAGTTATATTTTTCCGAAATTGTTTGGATTTGATTTTTTTTTAACAAAGTACTTTCGACAATTTTTTTTTGTATGGGAGAAAATGGGTGACCGTCAGCAAAAAAAAAACTGATCAAAAATTAACGAACATTTTCAGCTCGTTTTTATATAGTTTCTTTTTTTTTAATTTTGATAAATTTTCCAATTGTTTTTGCAAAGTAAGAAATATGGAAATAAGACTAGCCAAAGCTGATCCAAATGTAATGTTCCTATTATTTTTCACATAACTGTATGTACAAACATTTTTTAACCAGTTCCAACCGAATAACGGACCAGACCTTTTCTAGTTCCACTCTAGTTCCGAATTAGCTCATAGTGCCAGTCCCGAGCTAGTTTCGAACTGATCCCCAAATTGTACCAAAGCAGTCCCTAATCTGTGCAGATCAAGTCCCGAACTCATGCAGCCCTGAATTAGTCCTCAACTGTGCCAGAAGCTAGTCTTGAAATTGTTCTGAACCTATACCGAAATTGCCTTGAAAAAGGTCCCGAAATAATTTTGCAATGGACCCGAAATTGTCTGGAAGGAGTCCAGAACTAGTCTCAAAATGGTCCTGAACTATTGCCGAAATAGCACCAAGCTATATATGCACATATTATGTATGCATACAAAATTCATTGCGCGTCAAGAGAAAAAAATTGAATAACTTCCTTTTTATTTCGCAAATGATTTTCAACTGAATGCAGTATTACGCAGAAAAGCGATCTTAAAGCGATTGAGATGTCAATATTTCAAAAAATGTTAAACCTTTAAAAAAATGTATAAAAAATAAATATGGCAAGAAAACATTATCATTTCCGAGTGTTAAAAAAAAGTGGCAGAATCGGTATCATCAATCGCGAGCAAATATATGAATAAATAAAATCCAAACAATTTCGAAAAAAGTTGAAAGCGATAGCTACCGAAATATTTCGAATTTCGAAAAACCTTCAAACTTATATTTTTTTAATATTGTTGTGAACCAAAAAACAAAAAAAAAATCAAATTCACAAAAAAAACTTGAACTTCGAAAAACTGGTGACCTACTTTAGAAGTTTTTTACTCTAATATCTCTTACCTGGCTGTAATATAGGTACAATCTTGCTTTGGCCTTTATTTGTCACAGATGGCAGTGCAATAATCGGCACGCCTTTGCCATCTAGACCTTCAGCTGCTCCGCGTATAAAGTCCACTTGTCCACCAAAACCTGAAAAGAAACGTGTACTGATGGAATCAGAGCACACTTGGCCAGTAAGATCCACTTCGATGGCTGAATTGATGGCAGTCATGCATGGTTGCTGTTTGATAATGCTAGTATTGTTTACATAGTCGATTGCGTACATTTCTGAAAGCGTAAAAGTTTCATCATTAGATGTAAGATATAACAATATACAATTAGCACACGCTACTCACCAATGAATGGATTATCATTGACAAAGTCATATAGAGCTTGATTGCCAATCAAGAACGAACCGACAATGCGTCCTTGATGCATCTTTTTTTTACTATTGTTAACGCATCCCTTCCTTACCAACTCCACCACGCCATTGGCAAACATTTCCGAGTGAATACCAAGATCTTTGTGATTGTGACAAGCATTTAAAACAGCATCCGGAATATTACCGATACCCATCTGTAGTGTGGCGCCATTGCAAATCAAATTGTCGGCAATTAATTTGCCAATTTTGTTTTCAACTTCACTCGGTGGCTTACCGCCATGTTGTGGCAGAGGTGAGTCGACTTCGACGGCAAAATCAAATTGTGAGGAATGAATGCAGGCATCGCCAAATGTCCGTGGCATTTGTTTGTTAATTTGACCTGCAAGTCAAAGTGGACATTTTTTTATGAGTACAATTGGTAAAAAAATTGAGGAAATACTGAATATTTACCAACAATAAGTTTTGAGTGATTTGCAGCGGCACGCACACAATCCACGCTGGTACCCAGTGAGCAGTAGCCATGACGGTCTGGGGGTGAGACGTGTACGATCGCAACATCGGGCTTTACAATACCCCTGTAGAAAAGATAGGGAATTTCGTGCAAGAAAATAGACATATTATCACCGCGGCCTTCGGCAACAGCCTTTCGCACATTGGCGCCCATGAAGAAAGAGTTTGAGCGAAAGATATCTTTGTTTTCTGGACTACAATAATCGGCTGGACCTTCGGTATGCATATGACAAACGGTAATATCTTTCAGTTTATTTTCTCTGCCATGTTTTGTCATCGCTTTTAGCAAATCGACTGGGGTGGCAGCTGCGCCAGAGGCGAAAACAGTATCACCTAAAAGTTACAAAAAAGAGAGATTTTTTTTTAGTTAAAAAAAGTTTCGGTAAAGTTTTTATTATAAAAATAATAAAAAAGAAAACAAAAATTATGAATTTAAAACAAATTCCAATAAAATAATTTCTCCGCAGCCAACATTAACTTATTGACCACATAGAGCTAGGTAAAACTTATGGATATGAGTTTTGAATACATGACTATAAAAATACTTTCATTAAATCGGATCGTCCAGGATGATTATTTATACGTTGGCTAGCGAATCAAAATAGCCAAAATATTTAAAAAGGTATAAGGAACAAAATTGTTTATATTTTACGCGTAAAGTATGCCATGGCTTTTCCCCGAATGCAGTTCATTGTTGTAATTATAGATCAAATACATGAGCTATACATTTGCAGAAAGCAATAGCCACTTTGTTTCCTCTACTTAAAATAAATTATATTTTAATGGGGGCACTAAATCATTTGAATTTGAACACTTAATAATAGTAATTATGGGCGGATGGCAGATCGAATAGTATATTTAGCTCGATGCTTGGCCGAGCTACTCCAACAAACCCCATATTGTTGTTTTGGCCGACCCAATTAAGTCTGCATACCAGAAATTATTAAGAAAATGTTATTAAAGACTATTAGTTACTAGAATGATGATTTGTACTTTTAAGAAATTAAGTTGCAACTGCCTATAAAGTGTACTTTATTTTGAGTATAACTACACGCCCAAAGACTTAACCACTCCTAGTTGAGCAACCATATTATAAAGTTCACCGAACTAAACTACACACTTAAGTTAGTTAGCTGGGTACGGGTCCAAATCCAGTTAGGAATGCTCGATATTTTAGAAATTGTCGATATTATGAATCGATATGATTCATTGTACATATGTGATATCGATATGTTGATCTTTCGCTCCGGACAATCGATACCGATATAGGAAAAATCGATATAATAAACCCTATATTAATAAAATTACAAAAAAACGACGGTAGCAAATAGAATCTTGTAAATTCTAATTTTATTAGAATAATATTGAGAGTTTAAGTGCACTTACTTAAATTTGTATGAAAATGCCACTTTCTAAAGCTCTAAAATTTCAATGTATGTACATATGTATATACAGTATATGCACACTTTCGATTTGTTTAACACCTAGTAGCAACATTACAGCATTTTTAACTAGCAGGTAGATGAAAGAAGAGTGGGACCAAAAAAATCAAAAAAACGTCGGAAAGAGGAAGTAGGAGCATTTATATAACTTAGCCTTTAATGAGAAGCCGAATAATTTTATAATGGCTTCAAAATACATCTCGAATTTCAATCTGTATATAAATTTTTCGTCATTCATTAACTTAATGCCAAACAACAATATAAGTTGTGTACAGACATTTAAGCCTAATTAATATACAATATACTGTTCGATCTAGATAGAACTGTAAAACTATCGGCAGTGGCGGCATTCGATAGTTTCAAAAATACTATCGATATTTTCGATAGTATCGTGTAATATCGTATTGTACATGTAAAGGAACTTCAACTCCGAACAAAATGTGTATAACAAAAACATATGCGCATATGGATCTATGGATAATATATGGATCTATGGATAATATATACCACAATATATGTTTAATATATCCACATGTATAAATAATTTACATAAGTATGCCAATGCATAGATGTTTGTATACAGATGTAGTTCTATCCTCAATACGCAGAACCGCCAGCCAATACCATCTAATAAAAAAAGTATAAATGTCGCCATTTAATTTTGAAATTCTAAATTTTTTCCTTGCTTCAATTCACAGCGTCACTTAGGTAAAGATAAAAGATAACAAAATTCATTATTAAAAATATTGTACAAAAATCACTATGTACTCATTTGTGCTTCCCAATGAACCGGGAAATATCGACCGTGAATCAACATTTCTGATAATCGATATTATTTCGAACATTTCGGATGAGAGTTTCCAAAATATTAATAAGCCGGACACACCACAACGTAAATTACTTACTTTCGTCAAATTACTTCGCACAAATCAAGTACGTTTACACTTGCCATTCCGAATTTGTATTGACAGCTCTGTAGCCACAGACTTGCTTAATTCTATGATCAAAGGAAAAATGTGAGAGATTGTGCACATTTTTAATATATTTAAAATTAATTGTGATACATTTACGATCATGAAAGACAGCTTCTAGAGGCAGTAAAAATCCAGGAACAGTTGTGCGAAATGCTAATATTTCAAAATGTGTCGTCCACTTTGGTTATTGGGCAAAGACATTTTTCGATTATTATCGATAAAATTTAGAGACGACACAATTTGTTCGTGATTTCGTTCTTGATTTATGTTAAAATACCACATTTAATCTCAATATATTGACAGATATTACAAGGCGAAATTATTTAGTTTCATTGTAATTTGCTCATAAATGAGCCATAAATTATGATAGTGAGTCCGGAGCTTTTAATTTGAGTTGTTAAACTACTGCCATAAAATAAGGTACCGATGAATACAAAGATGGGGTTGTGCTTCATTGCTCTGATTGATTGCATCTGATGCGGTTTCGCAAAACAGCTGCACAAATGACTAAGTATAAAAATACATTCAGAATGCAAATGCAGTAATGCATATTCCGCTTTTTTTATATAAATTCGATGAAAGTGGTTTAAAGTCAACCATTTACATAAATAGCGGAAATTATATTGTATATATTAGGGTGGGATGTGTATATTAGAGTGACACAAAAATGCTTGGGGAAAAAGTAAAGTCGAAATTTCAATGCTGACTATTCTGCACTAAAAAAAATATTCCTATTTTCTTCTTTTTTTTTTTAACAAAAAACTATTTATGGGTCTCATGTATGTACGTTAAAATGGTATAGAATCCTTGGAAATCAAATTTTTCAATCGGTAAGTTTTAAACATTCTTATGGGTAGTCCAAAAAACCAAAAAAAAATAAACAATTGGGTATCATTCTTTGAAATCTCCTGAAGAGAAACAGGGTTTGCCGATTGAGAAATATTTATTTTCATAAATTCTATACTAACGAAAAACTGTTTATTCACATACAAAATACATGAAAAAAATTTTAGCGGTTTGAGCGACGACTTCAAAAACTTTTTGATTTGATTTTTTTTTGATTTTTTTCGATGTAATCATAACTAAAAATATTTACATATTTGACTTAAAACTGAAAGAGACAAGTAGTAGAAAAAGCTGCGCCGCTATTTAAACTCATGACATAACTAATGAAACCTTTATTTTTGACTCTGAGATGTAAATATAACAGATGTGTTTCTTTAGAAATAATTTTTTAAACGTTTCTGCGTGCGACAGTTAGAGAACCCCCACTAGAATATCAGTTGACCAAATTACGAAGAATAAAAACAAAAACGTGGAGTTTATGAAATTTTTCCATGCCCATATGCGTCAGACTATAAATATTGCATATATTGAGAATGGCCTTGTTTGTATTACATTACCGTTCGTTGACTGATACTATGTAATTCGCTGGGTTCGACTAGTTCATTATAATTTGTTGACAATTATTATATGCAGGGTTATTAACACTTGCCTAGTATATTGCAAAACATTGTGATTTTACGAGTACGAGTTTCAAATGCCTCACAAAATCGTGTAGTGCATACATGATTTTAATCAGCAGTTTTATTTTGGCATCAAGTATGTGGCGTGATGATGAGTTTATCAGAGATAAGTGCAGAGGAATATTATCACAAATGCTATCTATACATCTGGATTTGTCAATAATGCTAAATAGCTCAATTTACATTTGCATCTACAATAATACAACCTTTGCCAAAAGTATTAGGCACCCTATTACTATTTAATTCATTTAAAATAGAGGAAACAAAAGTTACCATCGCCTTCTGCAAATGTGTTGCTCGCGTGTTAAGTTTAAAATTACAGCAAGAAACAATGTGAAAAATCACAAGTTTGCAAATATTTTATTAATGAGTGGTACCTCGTTAAAAAAGTGCTTTTTAAACTAATTTTGCGACGTTTATTGTACTGCCAATAAATTTAACGAATCTACCAAACACATCCAAAAGAAAATATTTAATTAAAAATCATATAAAAAGCTTTTTGTAATAAATTTCTAAACAATTATATAATTAAATGTTTAAAATTATGTAATATGTATGTATGAAATTATTCAAAATTATTTAGAATTCAAGATTAATTTAAATTGAAATTAACTCGAAAAAATTGTACTAATCTTCACATATAGATATATAAGAATAAATGTTAATATCAAATAATTATAAACCTGCAGATAAGCATTGTTGCTTCGCGGGTTGCATTTTAGTATTTTAAGTCTTATTGTAAACGAATAACGAATAATAATAATAATAATAATAATAATAATAATAATAATAATAATAATAATAATAAAATGTGTTTCATTAATTATTCCAAAGAACTAATGCTACTATCTACTACTACTTCTAATTATTGCTTCTACCACAATTAATACAACTAACTAATAGTAGTACAACTACTATTGCTACTACTTCTACCCCTACCACCACTACTACTAACTAGTACTAATACTGCTACTACTAATTAGTACTACTACTTTAACTACTAATAGCACTAGTTCTATTACTCTACTGCCACTACTACTAGTACTACTACTACTACTACTACTACTACTACTACTACTACTACTACTAGTACTACTACTACTGCTACTACTACTCCTACCACTGCTACTCACAACTAATGCTGCTACTGTCATTACTTTACTACTACTACTACTAATTACTAGTACTACCAATTGCTACAACTAAGTACTACTATCTAACACTACTACTATTGGTATTACCTACCAATTACTACTGCTACTACTACTATTATTAATACCACTACAACATTTCAATACTACTACTAGTTACCATTACTATTTTTACTAATTTCTACTGCTACTACTGCTATAACTAAAATTTCAAGATTATTTCGATCAATCGAGATTTTTTGAATAGCTCGCCCCTACCGCCATCTAGCGTATCCATCACACTAGCAGCATACATTTCTTATATAATCAAAATTGAATCATAAATGCAGAATTTTGAATATCTTGACTCGTGCGCCAATTAACGGATTAAAATATAGCCTATAAGGGATATAATGTACTGCTCAAATTTAGTTGAAGTCCGCTCATCGAATTCCATATGAGCATACAGTGCTTTTCTGGATCAGCTCAAGATACGTTGTATTTATTGTAATTTTTTACTAAGACTACAATAAATCGTGAATTGACCTAATTTTTTATTGAAATGTATAAAAAAGGTGAATTTGCGACGGCAGAAGTGCGAGAATCCAGATCCAAGTAAGGAAGGGTTGAAATTGCTAATTTGGTGCTTTGGTGCCAACACTCAAATGAATTACGGAGACAAAATCTTAGCAAAATAATCTACAAAGTGGAAGGAAAGAGAATGAAAGCGAAGATCGAAATTGGTAACAATGTTAGTGCTTGAACGGCTAGAAGGCTCGTTAAAGCTGGTTGGAAAGGTCACAAAGCCCGAAAGAAGCTAAAATTAAATAAGCACTAAATGATAGGGTGGGTAATACCAATGCTGTATGCACTTCATAAGACTAGCGAAATTATCAGATTGGTGTACTATATGTATGAGTTTTGGCGAATTAGCAAGCATGTATTTGTGAAATTGATTTTGAACTGACCAGACATGCGAGCAAATCATTCAATTTGCTTAATTAACTGACGAGCTCGTCACAACTGCATGCCACAGTATTTCACGTATAACTGTAATTGTATTTGCGAAAATGTTAGATATTCGACAAAAATAAACGTAAGCAGCATTTTCCACAAACTTCGCCGTTAAATGATACAATTGTCGTCTTGATCTTTATTTAGGCTTCCTTCGTTAATAGCATATTATAATGTGCATGTATTATGTAAGGTGTTAGTTAGAGGCTACACTTTTCGAAAACGATTAGTATTTACGAATTGGCCAGAAATAGTACCGCAGTTCATCCTGAATAGACTAACGCCCAGAATAGCTTGCATATTGTGCAAATTTATTTCAGAAATCATGGATCAGTTCTAGTCTGTTCAGTGATGAATCTCATTTCTGGTTCAATGGACATATCAGCAAAGTTACCGCGTTTGGTGTGCGTAGAATCCACGAGAGATTCACGTACTGCCGTTACGACCACAAAATTTCTTTGTTCGGTGTGAGCTAGTGGGGTCATTGGTCTTTTCTACTTTAAAAATGCGAACGGTCAGAACGTTACCGTCAACATCGAGAGTTGATCACTTCGTGCGTCAAGTGAATAGAAAGTTGGAACATTACATGGTTTAAGCGAACGAACAGGAAACTTTAGACAACATTGTGAGAACCATTGAAAAAGTAGTCGGAAAATGGACATTTGAAGTATGTATTTTAGGGGGCCAGCTGCGATAACCACGTGCCCGAAATCGTATGCAAACACTTATGGAATACAATTATCTTTCTAATAAAGTTCTACACCTCTATTTGAAGAAGAGTTCGAAAATTCGATCTACAGATTATATCATGTACGCATAAAAAGCATAAACTTATAAATTTCCCTTTTTTAATCGGAAACTCTACACCTCTAAAAAAGAACAAATATAATAATATATAACAATATATGGCGCTAACATCATATTTATACCTCGATGTTTGTTCAAACTACTTCTACGTAGGAAGAAGGACCTAAAGTTTTGCGCCGACTCCGAACGTTAGACGATTTATGTGGGAAGTTGTTTCATGGTAGAATAAACTCGGAGGTTTGCCATTAACTGCCGTGGGGCAACCACTATTAGAAAAAGGCTTTTCTCTATAATTTTTGATGATACGTATTCTGGACGATATTTGAACCCGCGTACTCCGGGCGATAGCAGGCTACAGAATATGGTCTACGGCAACTGTTCTCTAAAAAATAACATCCTTATATTAAAATTGCACTTATTGTAACTTATTTGACCGGTAAACGCAGTTATCTGTGAAACACAGTAACTGTCCACGTCTCCTTTCATAAGTATGTATATCTACATAAATAGGTATTTGTTTGTATTTGCCGACAAAACGAGTTTATTTTATTAACGAAATTGAAGCGTTTTTTTATTAAGACTTGCTAAATTATACTGTCATTATACTTCAGCTGTACTGAGTACTTCAGATTGAAGTATAAAAACTAATAAAGAGGATGTTTACCTTAATTAAATTGATTTGTTATTGAATTAAGTAATTTCAATAATTTCGTTACCTGCTAATGACAACTAATTTTTTTTATAAAACTATTTCCTTTTAATTGAAAATGTGGCAGATGTTCCAAATAAAATCAAAAACTTGTTGATCAAACCAATTCGTGTCATTAATATTAGAGTTCAAAATATATTTATTGTGGAGAGTAAAACAAAATGCTATAATTGACATAAATTAATGGATGCGCGATGGTGGATTGCTGACGATGATTATGAAAATGCCGTTGGCTGGCGTTGTTTCATTGTTGCCCTTGCTACTCGTTCTCGCTCTGAATTATAATGAATCGCCGAAATGGCCAACGGGACTTTTGTTAAAACGAATTTGCCTGTTCCTATTTTCCTTCCTATTCTTCACAGTACTGATAGCCACAGGGTTGCAGTCCTATTTTAGTGTTAGGCAATAACATCCTACTCTCCAGTGAATGCTCTGGGTGATTAACTATATTTCAAAGCGGCTAGCTTGCTGGGCGGCCGGCGTACAAGTCCGGAATTGGTTCGAACTTCCGCACTCCTGAACTGACCATCCTTAGCAATCTACGAGCACCTGGAGGAAGCGTATGAGTGCTGTCCCCGCCACGGTCTCCAAACTGTGCTTGGCGATTGTAACGCTAGGGTGGGAAAAGAAAGCATATTTGGTCCAACAGTCGGAAAACTCAGCTTCACGATAATACCTCTGAAAACGGAGAGACACAAATCGACTTTGCAATGGAAAACGCACGATGGACACTCGAGAAGGATTCTACACGACTTTCAATCCTACTTAAACAATTAAACAATAAACTCCCCGGATATGAAGAGCAGTGGAACACTGTCTCTCACGCTTTGCATACCGCTGCGGAAGAGGTGGTTGATTAATACCACCCACGCAGAAGCAGATGGTATGGCGAAGAGTTCCGAGCCGCTGTAGCAGACGAATACGCAGCATACAAATCTATCTTAAGAAGAAAAGAGATACAGCTGAAACGACTTATGGAGTAGGCCGATCTAAACAAGGTTAGACCCAACACATGTCCGGCATGTGGAGATTCTCCGCATGATACCAACCACTTATTAACATGCCCTCTCAAATCTACTTATCTTACCACCCTCCCCTCTCCAACCCTGTCGAAACAGCACGTTTCCTGGGCCTCCGTCTAGATGAGTTTGACGACAACGACCATGGGTGAATCCGTTCTTCAAAGGGCGTGACTAGCCGCTACAACAACAACAGAGGCAGAAGAACTTGGATGCTGGCAGGCAGGAATGTCGTCCGAAAATTTTATCCGAAAATAAGACAGTAAGCTCGTGGTTTCAAGACCATGGCTGGTTCCTGCAGAGATGACGATGGAAATCTGGTAACGGGCGCCCAAAGTACACTTCATATATGAAGGGAACACTTCTGAATGCCAACACAGGTGGTATATTTGAAGAAGATAAGACCAGTCTAATGTTTAGGGACGATGTTCACGTTCCTCTACTAGACCAACACGAGGTGAGAACAGCAATCGTGCAGAGCCGACGGTTTGCCGGATGACTGTTCAAAGCTAGCGGCAAAGAGCTGGTAGTTTGCATGTATTAGCTTTTTGAGCACAATTTGGCGTGACGAATACATGCCCGAATATTGGAATCTCAATTTGCTTTGGCCAATTCTTAAGAAGTGTGATAGTCTAAACATCGTCTACAAGGTCCTATCTACGATACTGTGCGAAAGACTGAAGCCTTACATGAAACGTCAAATCCTGGAAAATACCATTGATAGACAAATCGTCACACAACATTTTTTATTTAGCGATGTTACAATGAATATGAACTTTTTAAGTGATATAATTAGCAAAAATGTTTTTAATATTTTGGTAAAACTCTTAACTTTTTCATATTGTAAAATATTTTCAAAATTACTTTGTAAAAATCTGCCAAAAAAAAATCTTACTTGGACAAATTTACTTTTATTTGTATACAACTTTCTTCATGACTGCTAGAGCTTATTTTATTCTAACCTATTTTTTTTTTTTAATTCTTATTAATATTTTTGGCTTTATATGTTTGAATCGACTGTAATTTATTGAGCTTCAGGCCAGGTTTTTATTAGAGATTAATATTTGTTTTGTTATTTTACGGTTTCACTAATGTCAACCTTTCTCTGTCTTTTCGTATACATATTTGCTTAAAAGTGGAAATATTATCTATAATTAACCAGCAAGTCAGATCTGCGTGGATGCAATTCTACATTGACGCACCAACCACGTGACATGGGGCTAAATAGATTTAGTAGGTATGTATATATGAATATTTATATATACATACATTACATATCTATGTATGCGTACGCTGATAACTGTGACTTTGTATATGTATGTATGTTTATGTGCGTATGTTTTAAACTCTATTAGTACCAGTATAAATTTCTTGAAAGCAATGATACTACTACTTATAGAATTTAAATTCTTATCGCAAAATGAATTTTTATTTTTATTTCGAGTATTTGTAGTAGGAAAGCCAATGTTTAACATACGATGGTCGTTAAACCATTCAAATATGTCCTATACACATATAGTATATAATGGAACGTAGTAAGGTTCAATAATTACTGCCTGCCAGAATAATAAAATTATACAAATAACTCTCAAACCAATATTGTTATTTTTCAATCTTCCAATCTAAAAAAAAAAACACCTGTCTTTACTTCATCATCAGCGCTAAATTTTTTTCTCGCATGGCGAATCAGATTTCAATTAAGATAACAAATAATAGCAGCTTGAGGCCATTTCGGGACTATACGGGTGATGTTCGAGCTTAGTGAAACCGCATTCCCGATATGTAGACTGGCGCTTTGGTATAAATAAATCAACTTGAATCTTCGCGTCAATTTTCCTCGACGTTTAGCAGCTTAGTCATTGATGCAGCAATGAAATATAGTAATCATCCGTTACTGTTCTGTTGCGTTCTATAAAATCCAGCTGTATAATTCCTTTGCCATCCTAAAAGATTGTAGTCATCATTGTTTACTGAGACTGAGTCCCCTTTGCGTTTTTTTGGTCATGGTGAGCTCCGGCGATGCCATCCTCAATTCTTTTTTTGACAGAGGATCATGATGAAAAAACTTTGGTTTCATTGGTAGTAATAATTGTATCGAAAATATCTTTCTGTTGACCTTCAAAAAGGGATAAAAATTGAGTGCAGAACTTCTTGGGTTTGAGCAGAGGAAAGAAGTTTGGGACCCACCTTGTATTAAACTTATTCATACCCAAATGTTTATTTAGGACATGCAGCTATTTTTCAACTGCTACTTTTTTAGTCTTCTCACTTCCAGTACTGTCTCCTCCACAAATTTGATGATTTTATCCGTAATGGCTTCAGATGGTCGCTTTAGACGCGGTTCATCAATTTATACTCTTCCCAAACGAAATTGTTTCGCGCATTCTTTTACGACGGAAAAGAGGACGTTTGATTTCCGCCGTTGTTTTCAGCTTTTTTGAAACAATTTTTTTACAGCTAATTACATATAGCCCGATTTGTATCTTTGCCACATCTAACTTGGGGAGGTCAGAAACTTTTTGACCATACTACTACTACTGTACATGGTACGCATATTAGGGTGTGATAGAATAAAGTTGCGGTTTTCCACCGGAACTATTAAACTTATTATGTTTTAAGACTAAAATATTTCGGAGAAATATTAAGATTTACGTCAGCTGGACCGATTTAAAAACATCTACAAAAATTTTCTTTTTTTTTTATAAATAAAAATAGTTTTTTAAAATTTTTTCAATTTCAATTTTTTACCTTAGATGGTAAAATAGTTTTAAGCTTAACAGGCTGTAACAAAATTGAAATAAAAATTTTTTCAACGCTATCAAAATAAAGTGTGTCGCGAAAAAAAAAATTGGGACGTGAACGGGTTTATTTGAAAAAAAAAAAAACAAAAATAGTGAGAAAAGACCTTTCAATCATACCTTATAATCGAAATCGGTTATTGGGCCGAGTTATGTTTCTTAAAATGATCTTCAAATAAAGTCAAAAACAGCATCAAAAAACTCATTATTATGATTCTGTTGCAATTTTTTTAACAAATATTTTTGTGCAGATCTTTGAAACTTTATTATCTGAGATGAATTTTGGGGGGAAAATTACATTTTTTATAAAAATCTTTATTTTTGGAGGCATTTTTCTATTGATCCAGCTCACATAAGTTTAAATATTTTAAGAAAATATTTTGATATAATTTATAAAATATGATAAAATGTATAATTCCGATGGAAAAACCAAACCGATTTTTTTTTTGTATGTGGAGTTATGCACCTTCATAAATTATGAATGATTAATTTTTGTTTTTAATAAATTTTCACAACAGAACATCCTCAAGTGCCTTGGGCGATTCTATGGCAACTTGCATTACAATGAGAAGAACAATTTTAAGAGTTTTACTACGAATTCAACGCATAAAGATACAAAAATGTTTCACATTTGAAAATTGAGTTATACTTAACGAAATTAATTAAACATTTTTATCAAAAAAAAAAAAAAATCTGGAATATAGTTAAAACGTAACGGTAACTCGCGTTATATATTTCGGACGAATAACTTTGAATAATTTTTATAATTATACATTATACAAATTAAAATAAAAATCCATTTTTGTTATTTTGAAATGTTTCAAGATCAAAGGAAGGATGATATGTAAAACGAAAAATTAACAATTAATATTAATGTTATTGTATATAACGTTTGGTAACTGGTGTTACTTAAAATACAATTAGCCTTTTTTTCTTGCACCCACTGAAAATTTTATCTATGCCAACTATTTCGACAATATCAAGTGTGCCTAGTTTTTTTATAATGTGCCATATTTTTAAATTTTTTAAATTTTTTTAAACAAAAGTCCTATAGGATTAAAAAATTCTCGAATTGTCACAATTCTTTGGATTTGCACATTTTATTTTTTTATAAATTAAGTAAATAGAGAATACTCAGCTGTTTTGCAAATTTATGTCTTAGCAAATGTATATAGTATTTTGAAAGCAAATATTTGAATGTTTATTTTTGATAAAGAAAACCTTTAGAAGAAAGATATTTACCCACACGTCACTAGAATGTCTAAAAAAACTCAAATACGAAATTGTATGACTTGCGAAAGGGACTTGTTGTTAGCACAGGTTGACAATTAAGCTGATAATTAAAAGTAAAATATTTTACAAGGCGAGTTCATATAAGCTGCTCTGTTTGGAGGTCGTTTGTCAATATATTTTTTATTTCGCCATGGTAAATAATAATATATGTATAACACCATACAGCTAGATGTTTGGCCGAACTTCTCCTATAATTTGTGATGTGTGCCTTGTTGTTGTAACACAAATTGAGGGACCCACTGGCGACTCCGAACGGCAAAGGCTTTTTGTAAGACGTTTTCTCATGGCAGAGTTACACTAGGAGATTTGCTATTGCCTGCCAAGCTTCGGCCGATATTAGAAATAACTTTTTTCTATACTTTTTTGTGTTTTTTGTTTGCCTGGCTAGGATTTGAACCCAGGACCCACCGAATGAAGCGCGCACACGGTGCAGTCAGTAAGTGAAAAAGTGAGAGCATTTCTATCCTATTTTCCTCTTGTTCCTTCAGAGAAGAATATTAGCTAACATTTGACAATCGCACACCAAAACCAAAAACAAATACATACATTTTTTGTATTTGTAGAATCAACACCACCACCAACTTATATGAATTCGTTTTGCATATTTAGACCATGTGAGTGCAATTCCAAAGTCCACAAGTGATTCTGATATTGGCGCCAAAGTATAGAATTCCGCGCAAACAAATTTAGAAATCCTGTTAATCATAAATATACATATATATGTACATCCGTACGCACACGCACGTTTGCTTCATGTATTAAATATATACATTTGTTTGTATGTATTTACATTCCAAATGTACACATCTAAGTATTTCGGAATCTGCATTAGAGAGTCTACATTGAAGAGTGCATCTATTTTTAATTCGATTTTATATCATTGAACTATACTTATTAACTATTTCGTTTTTGTTTTTATATGTAAATGGGACTGAAAATAGATATGAGCATTCTCGTTAAACATATCACCAGCGGAAGTATAAGAATTTTAGTGACCCATAAAAAGTTTTTGTTATTACAATGCCTACTGAATATTTGGTAAACTCGAGTTCAGTTTTCTATATACAGCTAGATAATAAGATCGAAAAATATTATTAAAGATCAACTAGTTGGTTATATTTAAATTTCAAAAATAGAAAGTTCCATAAATCAAGTAAATACTAAACAAATGAGTAGTTAATTCGTTTTGCTATATCACCGAAGCGCGGCTAATACCTAGAGGAGCGTATTTTTCGTATAATATATGTATGTATGATTGTGTTGTCTAAATTAGGGTTGGGCAAATTCAGCACATTTGTACTGTGCTGGCAGTGAGCACCAGTTGTGCTACTGGGGGAATTTTACCCATTTTAGAACCCTTTGCCCCGGCCTTTTGAAAATGCGGTATTTTTACCCTATTCCAAAATTAAGTGCGATTTTATTTTAGAAAATGGCAACAGAACCATGTCAAAAAACATTTCTTCGCTTAACTTATAAAGGAAATGAAACTCTTCTGGCAGCGATTCGAACTCTGAATATGTTTACAATCCTGTTTTGTGTCCAGCTTGCCGCAAGTTGAATTCGTATAAGGTAGAGTTCGATGCATAGTTGAGCGATTTCGCCTCACGGCCAGGAATTTCAAGTTATATGTATTTTGGTTTTGCTTATACGGCTTTGAGATCTGGTCATGAAATCAAAACAAAATATATATATAAAATTTGACACTCATAGCCATAGAAGCAAAAATAAACCACATATAAATTTTGTATTTGTACTTCTGGAGAGTTTGAGCAAGGAAAGCTTTTTGAAATACTTGCTAAAAGGATTTCTCTCAACTGAATTTGATTTTGTTGCATTTTATGAAAGGACTTTGTTTTCAGAAATGCAAAAAAAAGTTACAGTTAAATCCACTAATTTATTCTTTCATTAGGTTAGAAAAGGAAAAACTGGAGAGCACTTCTGTGGGCTACAGGTGTTAGATGAAGGGAGATAGATCCCAAGGCCCGGGGAAAAGAGTACTAATAGCAACATAAGTTGTGCTTTACAGAGTTATCACTATTTTATAATTCAATGTCTTGGGTGTTAAGGCGTTAATAGCGCAAAAAACGTATGTGTTTCACTTAGCTTGCAGATAAGGGCAACAAATATATGTAGAATAGCTTTGCTCGCGCTTCTGAGAACTGTTTTACTTATCAGTTTAGCATACAAGCAATCCACGCGACCCATTACTTGTTATGGGCAGATTTGGGTTTGAAATGTTTTTAGGTTTCATATTTAATCACACTGATGATACAAAATGGAGGTTTATGTCTCCGTATTTGATGAAATTAGGCTATATAAATATAGTCTGGGTTTTTTTTGCAATATCTATCTAAAATCTGTGGTTTTTAGCATATCGTGGATACAGGAAAAATTGTGTAACATGATCAAATAATATTTGTTGTGAAATTCTTTTTGAAATTTATGTTTTTTAAGATCAAGAAATCTATCTTTTGATGTCTATTTCATTGTTAAACTTATCCTTTCGTACTCCATATATGGGAATTCTCGCCGAGAGCTATAGGTTCTAAAAAGGTCAAAAATCAAGTTTTTAACCACATTTCGATTTTGATAATTTTTTCTGCTATTTTCTGGAAATATTAAACATTTTGTTTTTTTTATAGATAAACAAAAATCGTATTTTATAGGATAAAACACCTTTTTACTAAAAACAAATTTTAACTTAAAAGAATACTTTAAATTTCAGCCAATCACAGATATCTTAACATCCCCTTTTAGCTAAAATTAAACTGAACAGAGTCACTCTCGTGACATGAAAAAGTTTACCAATATTTTCACAAGTTCGCTCTGTACCAACTGATTTATAACTAAAATGGAGCGCCTAAAAGTAAGCAATTAAAGAAAAAATTGATCAACAACTTAAAACCTACTTTCAAAATCACGTTTTCCTCATGCTGAACTTAAAACACAGTTTTAGAGAAAAGGCGTATTTACGTTGACTATAAAGAGGTAAAATAGCGTTTATTTGAAAATACAGTTGTACCCGTTAAAATAATATTTTAAATTTCTTTATTTTTTATAAACAAAAATATAATTTTTCTCAAATAACAATTAACTAATGAAATGATCTTTTTGACCCCATACAGTATCAGTTTAACAATGAAACAGATACTATCAAAAATGCAAACAATTATGCGATAGCGACACTTAGCGCAAGTTTTAAGAATTTTGTTATGGTAGATATATGTATAACTTTTAAAATTAATTGCAGTACCGTTAGTTCCATACTTTCGATTTCAGTACTCACTGACGCCGCCAGCTTTTGACCCTTATTGGAGAGATTTTAAAAATAACTGTACATATGTATGTACATATGTATGTACATATAAAAACGAGAAATTTTTGCACTTTTACTTTTCCTTACTTAATGCTTTGTTTAAGTTCAGCTCATTATATGAAAAAACATACATATGGGCATATCCGAAAAAATGTCAACCAAGAAAAAATTTATAAAGTTGATCAAAAATTGTTGTTGATTATATAGAATAATAGACTACATTTGTACTCTTACAAATATCATCATAAAATATTTCTTTGGCAATCCATATTACGAAAATCAGGACTTAAACTTCAGCAACCTTACATCTTTAATATTTGAACAAAATATGCATGTTTTTTGGCTGCTGTTAAACAAGCTTTATCCAAAACATGGCTGCTCCATGTTCGAAAAAGTTTTTTTTCTATTAATTTTCTGCAACTATATGCAAGAAACGCTTTAAATACTCTATTAAAACATACTAAATAAAATTGACTTAAATTACGTCCACTCTTTGTAACGTCCGCAACGGAAAACAAGGGTGTTCATATATAACGAAGAAACAAAAATTTTTTTTTACACCACATTAATATTCCAAACACAACTAAAGCTGGTCTTTAAAGTAAGAAAAAAAAAATTCTAAAATATATAAAAGTATGTTTAATTTTTTAAAGTCCAAATTTGTAACGTCCACAACGGTATGAGGGTATATTCAAAAATCTGAAGATGCAAAACTGATGCGATCAACCAGGCCTACAACCAACACTAGGTCATTTCAGAAGTGTATTTTCAGTGACACACCGTGTAATAAAAACCACATACAAAAAATAATTTGAGAACACAGTTAACAAATTGTAATCTTTTCTATTTCTCTTATAATTATTTCAATGTTATTTGGCAAGGAGAGCTTCGCTTATTTTACATCTTTCTTTAACATGTGCTGCCGCTAATGTTGACTGTCAAACAGTGTATTTTTCTCTTCGGATCTCTAAAAGAGTTATTGGTTACTTACGTGGACAGACGTATACTAGTCGATTTCAGTTTCAGATCATTTGAACTACTTAAAAGACCAAAATTGCGATTAGTAAGTCGGGTAAAAATGTGTACGAGTACAGAAAGATCAAAAAAATTTCGAATAAATTTAAGAAATGATCTAAATAGCTTGCTGAAGCAAAGATCAAAAGATGCTGAAAGAAAGCGAGCTTATCGGAAAAAAATTAAAGAAATCGCGAAAGGCAACGCATCGCTTGCAAAAGAAATTAAAGCTAAGAACAAACAACGAATGGCGAATTACAGAGAAAGTCAAAATAGAAAAAAAACAACAACGCTAGTCAGTCCCTATACATGCAGGCAGACTCTAAGCAAAGCTGTAAGAAAAGTTGAGCGCATTTTGCCAAATGATATGGAGAAGAAATGTAAAGTCCTCAGTGTACTTTGTGAAAAATACCTTGGCAATAGAAAAGAAGTAGAACATGATGAGCAATTAGATGACAAAACAAAACTGATTCATGATTTTTTTTATCGAGATGACATTTCTGTGCAAGCTGCTGGAAGAAAATCGACACTACTAGCTGGGTCCCATAAACTACCAGTAGCTAAGCGATTTATGATAATGACGGTAAATCAGGCCTTTCAGCTGTTTCAAGCTGAGTTTAGTGATCAAAAAATTTCTCGAACGAAATTCCATGAAAATCGACCAACAATAGTGGAATTGTCTGATAAGTTGCCTCACAACATGTGTGTTTGTCAATACCATGCAAATTTTGGGTTTTTATTGGAAAGTTTGAATAAAAAGATTCCTGTATTCCCTTTGAGCTTTGGTGACTTTTTAGAAAAAGTTTGCTGCGACGTTGAAAACGAATTTTGCATGTCAAATGAATGCAATGACTGTACAAAAGACATTAAAGATGCGCTTGTCCCTTTACTTTATATTAGTGGCCTTGATGAGGTTACTAAATGGAGGCAATGGAGAATAATAGATAATCGTATGGTATTAAGTTGTACTGAAGCCCCAGTGGCAGATTTAATTTTTGAATTGGAATCCCAACTGCCGTCGTTCAAACTTCATACTTTTGTGAAACGATGTCAACAAAAATACTTTGAGGAAAAACGGAAAGCATTGGAGCCAAATGACCTGATTCTGCAAATTGACTTTGCCGAAAATTACAGACTTATTTCTCAAAATGAAATACAGTCTGCTCACTTCAGCTATGCTCAAGTAACTATTTTCACTTGTGTAGCATGGCTACATGGCTGCATTAAATCATTTGCCATTATAAGTGATCAGCTAACACACAATAAATACGATGTTTATTGCTTTTTATCAATACTTATTCAAAATATTCACAAGCATCATTCAATTTCTAAAATCAGTGTGTTTTCCGACGGATGCGGTAGTCAGTTTAAAAACAAATTTATTTTACGTAGCATTCCACATTTTAAGAATGAATTTGGTGTTAACCATTTTGAGTGGAATTTTTTCGCTACCTCCCATGGCAAAGGTGCAGTAGACGGAGTAGGCGCTATCGTGAAACGTAAAGTTTGGCAGTTAGTAAGAGCTCAAAATCTTATTTTGAAGGACGCACACGATTTTTATAGACTGGCCAAAAGTAGTATCGATGGAGTTAAACTAATATACGTTACAGCAAACGATATAAAAACCACAACTCAATATCTAGGTGAGAAATGGCTAAATATAAAAAATATTACTGGCGTAAAATCTCATCATCACTTTTCTTCGCTTAATGAAAATTTTATCGAAATGGCACGCACTGCAGTATCTCCTAAACAAAAACTACAAATTTAAAAGAGGAATAAAGTTTATATTTTTTGAAAATAAACACAAAAATGTTTTTTTATTTATATGAGGAGGACAGAGGTAAAAAATGTAGCGTCCGCAACGTAACGTCCGCAACAAATGTAAGCCAAAATTGGGAATAAACTAACAATTATTTGTATGCATAGAAAGTGGGTTTGATATGCTTAAACATTCCTCTTTCTTTAATGTATTTGTAGTTTTTTTGTTTATACTGTAAAATTCGCTAAAATTTATGAAAATGTGTATTGAACTCCACAACGACTTCTGTATTGTGTAACGTCCGCAACGGCAATTTAAGTACAATTATATTGTAATTGATAAAACTCAGAAAATATTTGTAACTGCCATTTGAAAGCACTCTCAAAGATCAATGTACCACCGCAGGTTACTTAAGAATGTAACGCTCAGAGCGCCAACAGTATTCAAAAATATGCGTACGAACGTAACGTCCGCAACGCAGGATTAGCCCATATGTACTATATATGTATGTAAATCAACATAGTACATAGGTCAAAAATTAGAAAAATTTATCCAATTTTAGAAAAATTAAATTTAAGTACAACAGCTTTCAAATTAGAATTGGCCCGAAACACATTTTTTCTTATGGTTTAAAACATTTCCTTTCATACAAAATTATAACATATTTTTTATGTTATGAGTTAAAGTTTTATAAATAATTAATACAAATTCAATCAACAAAAGAAAAATTGCTAAAAATTGGCAAAATGTTGTGTTCCCACTATTTTTTCGAACACTGTAGGTATGTTTGTATATTGCATTTCGACGACGCGTGAAGAATTAACAACTGTTGGCATTGAAAAGCATTTTTATTGCCAACAGTGACACAACTCATCTCTTAAGTAGTCGCTGCTAGCAACAAAGTAAAACTGTATACATACACACTATGCAATTATGAATTAATGTTAATGAAAATATCAGAAAAAAACGAATATGACAAGCATTTATTAAACTAAAAATTAAAATAAAGAAGCAAGCAAAACAACAAAATAAAAACTTGCACAGAGGTATATGAACTTTTGGATTGATTAATGTGCACACGTGAGGATTCGAACAAAAATCTGATATTCTTTTGCATTTCGAAGAGAATTTATGATAGCGTGTGTTTTTCAGTAGTAAATTCATTGCACTAAATATATCGATTTCAAAATTTTACCACTTATTCTTTTTTTTTCCCAACTTATATGTTAAATACGTCTTTGCACATCGAACTTATTATTATTTGAAGTAAACTATTTGAAGTAAAAATTCTTTATCGCCATAAGAGAGGTTTATCTCCGTATCGTCACACTTTTGCGTCACGACATGACCATTTTGTGAAATAAAGCGTTGCCCATAAGAACACGTGAGTGTATGTACTTAAATGCATACATATAAAGCTTGGGATTGTATCGGCTCCAGTTTAGAACCAATTGGGGATTAGTTCTGAACCATATTGGGACAATTTTGGGAGTAGCCCTTTCGAGTCCATTTCAGGATAATTTCGGAAACTTTGCGAAGACCATTTCCGGACATTTCAGGTCTAGATCAGGACCATTTCGGGGATTGTTTGGGATAATTTCTATCACAGTTCAGAAGTACTTTGTATCTAGTTCGGGACTCATAAGAGACTTATTCGGCACATGTTCGGGACATGCTCGAAATTAGTTCGGAACAAATTTTGTAATAGTATGGGACTAGTTTGAAAATAGTTCGGGACTGTTTTTTTACTCATTCAAGAGATGCTTGGAACTGGTTTAGAACTAGGGCGGTCCTGATCCAGTTCTGATGGAGCAGAAGCAAAAATTGGTAGATGTATGCATAAATAAAATTTATATTTTCATCAGCAGTGTTGCCAGTTTGAAGGCCAGAAATGGGCAAAATCTTTCTCACAGGCCCCTCCCTTTCTATAAGTTTTACTTCAGTCCTTGGCCGGAAATAAATCCGGGTCGTTCCGGTATCGTAGAACCGACTGCCGTGGGTACGCTGCACGCGTGTCTTTTATTTTGCATATAGCATGAATGTAATGACAATTGTAGTAAAAATGTAATGCCACTTTTTACATTAAAATTTTCAAGAACAATGTCGGCTTCAAAACGAAATCTTTTTGTAACAAGGCATGCTAAGAAAATGGTTTCCAAAAAATGTCCGCCATGGGGAAGCATACATATGTAAATATGTACATATATAAAATATAGCTGTTAATTGTGTGTAAAATTTAAAAAAAAAATTTAAGACTAGAAATTAAAATAATCTGATCTCCGCGCCTTGAATTTTATTCTCTTGAAAAAAATAAAAATAGAGACCATCGTAAAACGTTGATTTAAAAGCAAAAATTTAAAAAGAACAAAAAAACAAAAGAAAAATTTGAAGCGAGATAATACAGATCATTGGGCGTTTTGTTTTAATGCTCGTGCTCGCTTTACAGCAGATAATCGTTATCTTGCGACTCAGACACCTCTTAAGTCTTCACATAAAAAGCACATACTGTGATTTTTAGCTCGCTATTGTTCTACATATTTATACTCGTATTATAGCAACGCTCATGGCAACCACTCTGCCATCAACCTAAATTGTTTACATTTTTTGTTTTAAAGTCCTTTAACTCAAGTTGTAACTTAAGTGTCTTCTCATTATGCGCAATTGAACGAATTAAAGGTCTATCTATTATAAGTACATACATACATACATGTGTACATAGTTGAAAAACAGAAGACCAACAAGATACATACATACATTCAAAGAACCTTGCTTGCGGACTTGTATTACAGCATATGAAATCATATTTAGTACTATTAGATATGAGTGACGGTAACGCGAATAGAAAAGAGACATTTTTTCTCAAATACCAAATGTAAACAAACGAAATTATTTGAAAAAACTTGTAGCATTTGTAACAAGCCATCGCGTTTCGTGTTTTGTTTTATTTTGCTAGATGCTCCTTATTGCTACAGAAATATAGTTAAAATCGTCGGCGTTAATTAGGCATTTATTTTTCAGTGTTCAAAGTGTTTTGTATTGCACCAGCACCATGCATTTCTAATATCATCAATAACAGACCATAAATACGGATTTTCTGACTTATGGGGTTGGGCGATCTAAACAGGGTTAGATCGCCGAAATAACAGTCCTTGGCCGGATAAAACCCGCGTCATTCGAGTACGTAGGACCGACTGTAGTGGGAACGTGGGCACAATTACGATCGGGATACTGTAGTAGGCTCAACTCCTACATATCCAGAACCAACCCTGACATACACAATACATGTCCGGCATGTGGAGATTCTCCGCACGATACCAATCACCTATTCACATGCCCTCTCAAACCCACACATCTAACCCCCCTCTTCCTCTGGTCCAACCCTGTCGAAACTGCACGTTTCCTGGGCCTCCCCCTAGATGAGTTCGACGACAACGACCATGGGTGAATCCGCTCTTTACGGGGCGTGATAACCGCTACAACAACAACAACAATAATGGATTTTCTGAATATCTCGAAAATATAGCCTACGTTCGTGCCACGGGTCTAAGGAATATAATGTCCAAAGCTAGCTGAAAACCGTTGAACTAAGTTGAAACAAATATATATATATATATACACAGTGACTTAAACAACTCATCACTTGCTATTTTTTTTATAATATTCGAAACGTCTTTCCTAACCAATTTCTATGTAACTTTAGCTTGTAAATAAGAAGTATAAGTAAGAATTTCAACAAATTTAAATTAAAAAAAAATTTAGGTATGCAGTTTTGTAGTTCATTTAATATAAGCATAATGATGTTCAAGTCTGAAGTGCCAAAAATTCCGTTTGATTATTAACAATTCTTTCATTTCGTGGTATTTATAAACTTCCCATTGATTTTTAATATTTTTTTGTCCTATAAAACCTCGCTAGGTGGCGCTGGAGTCAATTTATTTATAAAGATCATTATTAGCGCATGTGCCAATTGATAGAAAAGTTCGCTGCAAAGTAAATTTGTGACAACTATGAGGTAAATAAATTTGACAGCAAGCATTTTTTGTTCTAATATTGCTAAAAATGTCTAATAAATGCATGAATTTCAGTTCCAGAGGAATTAAAATTATTTACTGACTTAACTCGTCGGTCTTCGTCTGGATCAAAGGAACTGCCAAAAATTTCATCTAGAAAAAAATAACGAATTGGCACAGCAGAAATGTACAATTTTCTCACAATAGAACCTCTCTATCTTTTATTTTTTTTAACAAATTCAAAATGTATGCTACTTGCATGATGGAAAATGAACCCGAGTTGTGTCGCTGAGTCGAGTTATCTGTGTATAAAATCTGTAGTGTTAAGATTTGATGAAATTAGAGCTTTATACTGTGGTGAGAAGAGAAATTCTTTTAGATGACACTAGAGATGGTGAAGATTATTTAAAGGCACTATTAAACGTCCAAAAGTCCAGCAAATAAATTATTTGGTTTTTATATTTTGCAATACTCCTATTTGATTAATGTCTATTCTTGATTATTCTCCTAAAAAAACGAGATTTTGGTTTTAAATTCATCAAATTAATACATTCATACATATGCATGTATATGTATTTATATAGATTATGCACATACATACGTATGTATGTACTTTAGTACATACGTGTCAAAACTTACTTTCATTTATGTCAATATATTCAGAAACAATGAGTAGTAAAAGTAAAAGCTAAAAGGCTCGGTGAAATTGAAGATAAAACAAGATTTTGTATAATCTTATCATGACTCGGAGATAGTACATTTAAAAAAATTATATATGCATGTATATACATATGTATGTATATAGATACAGTTTTTAAGCTGTTCATTGATGTAGGTACATACATACATACGACATTGTGCAAAAAAAAAATATTAAATAATATAGCTGACCACTTATGTTTTTTAATTTATTTTCAATAATTTTTTACAAAAGTATAGCTGATATCATAACATAAATCATAAAAATAAAAATGTATAAAAATTCGTCAAATTTAAGTCATCAACTTTTTAACTTTTTTATCTGGATTATATAAAAATTTTAAAGTGTGCAGTTTTGTAGGCCATTTAATTGTAGTATAACAAGGATAAAGTTTTAAGTGAAGTGTCGTGGTTTTTATTTTCTTGCTGACGGTGTCGGATTTTCTGCCATACAAAAGTTAACTTTATATGGAGAAAAATCTCAATAACTTCTATAAAAAAAAATGATCGAGAATCACCGTAAATTTTTGGTCACTTAAAACATACCTAAAATGCTTTTAAAAATTGTGACTAAAAAGTTTAACTTTTTCAGGGTTAAACAAAAACCAATATTTACATTTCAAAACATTTAAAATTATGAACACATGTTATACACATAAGTACGAGGGTTGCCCTTTATATTTTGCGCCTTCGCAACACTACATGTGATTAGCTGTAATTAGATATTTGTATCGTAAAGTTTGGAATTTTTTGGCATAAACTTACATATAACGTTTTCACTTACGAGTTTTATTTGTGTTTATTTATAGTGAGTTTAAAAATTCATATTGCCTAAAAATGGTATTAACCCGTGAACATTTTCGTGCGATGATTTACTACGATTTTCGACTTGGATTATCGAGACAGGAGTGCATCAATCATCTTACTTCTACTTTTGGTGTTGAATCACCACACTTAGCCATTGTGAAACGATGGTACAACGAGTTCCTACGTGGCCGCCAATCTTTGCAGGACGAATTTCGTGAAGGTCGTCCAAAAATAGTGGTTGTCCCAGAAACAGTTGATGCTGTGCGTCAATTGATAATACAAGATCGTCATGTGACATATCGCGAGATAGAGACATCCTTGGCCATTAGTGGGACCAGCATACATTCAATATTGCATGAACATTTGGTCGTAAAGATTTGTTCTCGTTGGATACCGCATAATTTGACAATTGCCCAAAAAAGGACTCGTGTCGATTGGTGTAAAGAAATGTTGAAGAAATTTAGTCGCGGTGGATCAAAGCACGTCTATGACATCGTAACAGGTGACGAATCTTGGATCTATGCATATGAGCCGAAAACAAGAAGTGTATGGGTGTTCCAAGACGAGCCTAATTCAACAAAAGTTGTTCGCGCAAGAAGCACCTCAAAGCAAATGGTCGCCTGTTTTTTCGGAAAATCTGGTCATGTCGCAACTGTTCCATTAGATAAACTTAAAACGGTCAATTCTGAGTGGCATACAACCATTTGTTTGCCAAAAGTTTTGGGGAATTAAGGAAAACCAACCGCCGAAGACAAATCATTCTTCACTAAGAATGCGAGCTCTCACGTATCGATTCACACAAGAGAGTTTTTGAGGACTCAAAAGGTCGAATTGATGGGTCATCCGCCTTACAGCCCTAATTTGGCACCTAATGATTTCTTATTATTCCCGAACATCAAAAAAAAAAAGGTCAACGTTTTTCAACGCCTGAAGAAGCTGTAGAAGCCTTCAAACAGCTCGTTTTAGAGGTATCATCTTCTGAGTGGCAAAAGTGCTTTGAAAATTGGTTCAAGCGAATGCAGAAGTGTATTGATTTGGATGGAGAATATTTTGAAAAACAATAAAACTATATTCCTTAATATTTGACTGTGTTTTCATTATTAGGCGCAAAATATAAAAGGCAACCCTCGTATATATGTATGTACATATGCACATACATGCACTCTGAACTAGACTTATCGCTTATCGCGGGATTTTAAAAATTTATTAAACTAAAGATTTTAATTGCAATTAAAGCGTGCTGATTTTGTGACTTCTGATTAAAATTCAAACCAAGCGTAAACAAAAATTCACACCATTTGAGTTGCCGAGCAATTGTAGGTCCAAAGGTCGTATGGGGCTCGGCTGACATTGATAATCAACATTCCACATTTAAGAATCCTCATAAGACTTAGTTATATGCAAATATGGACACGGATTCATAAACGTGTTAGTTTGAAAAATCTATTATCGTATAGAGTATCAGGTCCGGGCCATATTTATGTATAATAAAATACTTTGTTGTATGCACATATTTAATTAAGCAAGCTTTAAATTATAGCTACATACATATGTACAAATGTACATACATACTTAGGTATAATAACACAATAAAATTGTTATTCAGCGGTTCGCTTTTACGTTGTCCCATTCATTATCATTTGCAGTTATACTCTATTTGCATAGCATGAATGCGCTCCTACTAATTTAAATGAATGCAGTCGCTTACATTCATTTGCCCTTTTCTCTTTCTATACACACTCGTCATATACTAAATTTCTCGATACTTTTCGCTGTCCCAGTTTTACTGGCCACACGAAATTGTTTGAGTTACATAAGCTCCAGTTTTTTCGGCTATCTAGAATTCCGGTAGCACCAGTAGCCAACCAGTCGATCCTATTGCTCTCTTTAAATTCTAAATATCACATGCATGCAATCTTATCAACTTGTATATAATCATTAGTTGGTTTTACTGTGGATTTACCTGATTTTATGCAGGCTACTGCCTCTTCAGCGCATACAATATTTGGCTTCCTTTGCAATGGATGCGTGATTTCTTTGGGGGAGGTGGAGTAATATTTAGCAATTACTGGACATATCTTGTATGACCCAGATCGGGGATTAAATTGTTTTCCAATCATCATACTCTTCATTATATTCCTTTAGAACTATGTTTTTCCAACGAATCTGCGAATAATTGAAGGATCACTATTTATTTTTGGATTTACACACAAGCATATAATGCTTTTGCGTATTTTTCTGAATTAAAATTTAACACAACAGTCGATTTTGTTCAAAATTACTTAAATTATTGACAATGTTAACAAAACCCACCGAGGCAAAACTTTTCTTCACAGCCGCTATGAACAACTCAATTTGTATGGAAACACACACACAACACTGCCCGAAAGTGGAGACTTTCATTTGCTGTTGCCACTTAAAAAAAAGTGTTCGCCAAAATTGTAAAAGGAAGGTACCATATTTGCTTTATTGAATCGACTATTGTTTTTGTATTACATTTGCAGGACTACCATTATTCCTTTGGGTTGGAAGATCATCAGGCTTCAGCGATGTGTCATCTTCAGTGTATTTTAATTATTAATTTTTCATTTACGGAATGTGCTAATTTATACAAAAGTATTGACACATTCCCTTGGCATTGTTTCGTTATTTTACATATACATATGTACATACATATAAAATAACATAATTTATACAAAATATTCAATATATATGTTTACACATTCTGTATGAGGACATATTAAAAGTTTCCTGTACTTTTAGCTTTTCATTGGTTAGTGCAAAGCTTTTGGGTAGACTTTGAAAACTTATTAGCTTTAAAAATAAATTTACTGCTTAGAGTTGTACAATTGTTTTAATAGACAAATTAAGACTCATAGTAATTAATAGGATTTACGAATGGAAAAAAGTTTTAGTTTTGGTATCAAGATAAAAATATGGCATCCGTGCCCAAATTGTAAATATTTTATGAATGACATCTGCCAAGCCATGCCACACTTTTAAAAATGAAAATAAAATGTGCAAACAAAGTTTGTGCAGTTCGTTAGATTCTGCAGTTCTTTGCGTTAATTGGTACGTTTCCACAACAATAACGCTGATAGTTTGCACAAACCGCTTGCATGATTCTTTTTTTCAGACAAATGGGATAATTACATGGGAAATTGTTTTTTTTGTTTTGTTTCTTTTTTAGACAAATTGGATAGATCATTATGTGAAATATTTTCAGTCGTTGTACTTGGAAACAAATTCGCATTTCACGTTTATTACCCGAAATACGAAGAGTTAATGAAGTTTTTTTTTAACATTGAGGTGTATAGATAGATTTTTACGAAAGTTTGCGTTGCATACGGTGGGTTAGAGAAAGAAGATCAAGTATAATGGTAAAAATTTGTTTCATTACTGATAAAGAACACATTCCGCGGGCATACAACTAAGAATAATTAGATAAATAATGTTAATAATAATTAATTTTTAAATTTCAATTTCTAACTTATTTCTTAATTTCTTTTTTAATAAAGTTTAACTAAAAAATTGAGCCCAGAAAACTAAAAAAAAAATTTAACTTACATTTTTACTTTATCTCAAGAAACATTTTACACCTTGGGATATTTTTGGCACACAAATGGAAATCGATGCATGTACTAATTTCATATATAATTAGTTTACGATTCTAGCTTTTTCATAGAACGTTTGAATTTTTTTAAATAACCTCAAAAATACGATAAGGATAGTGATTTAAGAAAAATCGTCTAAATATAAATCTGTATAATGTAATTTTTAGCTTGTTGACTTCAGACTTTTGCTTGTAAAGGGCCTTAAAGTTTGAATAAAGATAATAGCTTCCAAAAAAAGGTCATACGCTAAAGAAATATGGATATCAAATGAAAGAACGATTTGTTTCGTCGTCATTCTGTGATAAAAAAAACTTCAAAAATAAGCACCAATTAATACTCAATTTAATAAAAAATATTTGCCGATTCTTTAAAAAGAGAGAGAGGGGAATGTGAGAAAGACTATATCCATTTATGGACTTTGTACATACATTTGATGAACGTATCAATTTTCGCTTGCTCAGTCAGAACTAATTCAGGACCGTACTAGTCCCAAACTCCCATCGATCGAGAATCAAACCGGTTATGAACTAGTTTCAAGCTAGTCCCATACTCCACTGCCGAACTAGATCCTGAACTAGTCCCCAACTGTGCCGAAAAACTTAAAACCTTGAACTACTGACGAAATGTTGAGATTTTTTTTTGTTGGATTTCACATAATTTGACAAAAAATTTTGTGTTCACAATGAAAGTGCGGGTTTTTTTTATTGGGGTAGTTGTTGTCGTTGTGGTTTTTATTATTGTAATTGTATTATGTACATACTAGAGATATTATTAATTTACTTGGCGTTGCTACTTTTGGAAGAAATCCGACTACTATTATGAAAAAAATGGCACAAGGAGGGATGGCGACGGATCACAGTGTTTATAAGGAGTAACATTTCTTTAGCTCTAACTTTGTACTTGAGTTATAAAGACCTACTGTGATCCCATTAACCGTTAAGTGGAAATAAAAAACTCAGAAGTGCTGGGCTATAGGTTTGTTCAGCAAAAATTATCTGTAAGTTGTCGCCTTTCAGAAAAACACCATGGTTACTCTGATGCAAAGTTACTGTTTTAAAGTGTTATTAGTATAAATAATAGTAAAAAAAAGACTTATGTTCTCCAACAACTTCTTTTCTGTGATTGATTTTATTGATGAATTTTATATACATATACAAGTCTTCATAAGTCATAAAGTCATAAAATTTTAAACATAAAAAATTGGTTCAATTCAATTTGTTTCTATGCAGTCCGATAACATAACTATTGAAAATTAAAATTTTATGACTTTATGATTTATGACACCTTGTGAATCACTGAGAGTTACACGAAAACGTCGAACAAGTCAAGTATGAATACTCCTACTGTTATAAAATATGCATCTCATATTACATATGCATGTACATAGAAAACAACATCAGAATAAAGTTTTAATAATTTATTTGTATTTTTTCTTTTTCATTTCATATTGTAAGCAGTACATAATTATTTGTACGATTTTACTATTTAATAAAAGAATTTTCATAACAATTATGGTAAAATGATAACAAATGTACATAGTTTGTTTATATGTAATAAAATATTATTTTCATGTATAGTACAAAATATTGCGTTAGTTAATATTTTAATTTATAACAACTAAATATCGCACACGCTGATCGCTCAAATCCATATAATACATACAATACATATCTACTAAGTGATAAAAATGTATCCAACTAATGCTAGACTAAATTAGTATTTAAATTTCTTGTTTGTTTTTTTCTTTTTTCATTATTTACGCGTTTCCGTACCTCGAAGCACTTGACCTCTGTTCAGGGAGGACTCATGTTGACTAGTCAAAATCTAATTTTCAAAAACGAAATTCACTAAATTGGTAAATGATGTTAGTGTATAAAATAGATTTTAAAATAAATTTTCGGCAGCTCTAGGGCCATTTGCGAAAAAAACGTAATATTATTGTTATTTATAAAAACAAAAAATTAAATTATAGATTCCTTTAACAAATAGTAAAACTAACGAAAATGTGAAACAACTTTTGGTTGTGTGATTTAGAAAAACTATGTCCACATTATTTGCAACGATACATACATTGTTTATTTATTTTTTTTCAAAATGCAAAACAAAATTTTTATATTTGGACGGAAACTTAATTTACAGTGTGTTTTATTAGTATGCAATTTTTATTGCGTTAGAATAAATACAGACATATTTATAGTATGTCTAGTCAAATCCTTATAATTTTCTACTTCCTACAATTAGTTTATGACAATAAGATTTTTTGGCTTAATTTTTTGTTGTACAAAAACAAAATTTTACTCTGACATTTCGTTTCGCTTTTTGTGATTTATTCTAATTTATTTTCGTTATGCCGAACATTTACTATTAATTAAAATATGACTAGATTTATTTTCAGTGCTATATGTATTTTGCGATGTAGTTTTGTTTTAATACGACATACATATGTATTTTCTCTTTATTGCATTGGATTATCGTTTGCAAATTTTCGTAACTTTATTGGCTAACACAAAACCAACACAAAAAATTTTCATATGCAATATGTATGTACATATGTGGGTTAGTATTTAAAAGTTTGAAAGAAAATTGTTAAAATAAATATAGTGACTCAAACAATTGACCACATGCTTATTTTTGTACAGTATTTAAAATGTTTTTTATGATCATTTCTTTTGTTGCTTTTTTTTATAAAATTACAGTTCGTTATGTAATAAAAATCATATACATAAAAATTTCGAACTGCGTACAAAATGTATGAAAAACAAATTCAAACATTTTAATCTGAATTTTTAGAAAACTGGGTATGCAGTTTAGCAACTCATTCAATATTAATATGCAAGCCTCAAGAGTCTAAAAATTCCTATGGATTTTTGACAAGTTTTTGAAATTTTGGCATTGCAAACTTTTTTTTCATCTAATGACCGTACAAAAAAATATCAAAAATTAAAAAAAAAAATTCACAAGTACCCAAAAGTTTTTTTTATATTTATTATAAAAAATTAACGAAAAAAGTAAATTGTTTGAGTAAATAGTAAATATTTTGAAAACGTACACATACATACATTCAATATGTATACAATCAAATTTTTTGCCCGCGCTATTGATTATTGACATTCGGGGTACCCACAAACTATGTTAATTTCCTTGTTAATTTTAGCCCCTGCTAAATTTGTGTCATTTTGCCATACGCCGTCTTCATTTGTTTTCAGTTTGCGTGCTATGCAGTTTTAGTAAAAACTTATAAAATTTTCAAACCTAATGATATAATATTTTCCTTGGGGGCTAATGGAATGCAAAGCGAAGGCTGATTTTGGCAGAAAGGTTGGTTGGTTTGGGATTGGGGCAATTTGTGAATACCACAATTGTCTTTTATGTTCATTGAAGGAGTCAAATTTTAATTACATTAATCCTAGGAAACTATTCGTTATGTTTTTCGTAATATTATTTTTAGCTACTCATAATATTTGGAAAATATTTGAATCTACTGCTATTTATTTTCTATGTAACTGGTCAGTATGAGTACTAGCATTATGAGAATATTAGATGTGAATTTAAGAACACAGTCACATAAATAACTAAATTAAATAAATGCCATTAAAAATAGCGAGCAAAAGTGATTTGACGTGATGTGTTATACTATCTCTTCCATTCGTAATTCGCTCTCCCATTCGTTATACACCCTCTAATTACGTGTCTAATTGTGAAAATTTCGAAAATCCGTGTTGAGAGTGAATCATCTAAACTGATATATAAAACAAAATCTTAGATTGTAACTTAAATTTTTTCTCCAACCTTGATATCTATAGCGAAAACAAATAATAAAAAGTAAATAACAAGAAGTGGAGCTGCCAAACAGGTTAATTCACTAATTACTTGGAGAGCGAATTGCGTTTCATGCGAAAAGTGATTTGAAACTATTTATTAATTGATAACTATACAATATGATAACTATAACGGCGAAGATATCGATTACTACAATATAACGATTAGACTTAAATTTTTTTCCTTAAAAATAATCGTTATTCTTGGAACTATTTTTTTAAATATATTTGTTAGAAATTTTGTATTTTTTCGGTGTTATTTGAACGATATTTTAATATTTTTATTTCTACGATCAACAATACAATTTACTGCTTTTAATGTTTATTATATGGGTATAATTTGATGGCGATGATTCGATTTAAATATTGTCGATAAGTTTTGGTGGATCCTATCAGGCTGCAGTTTTTCGAGATAATGTGAATGATTTGATATGAATCTCAAAATAACAACCGCAAACCACAAAGTGCCGATCAAATAAAAAAATGATAGAATACAAGATTGCGCCCTCCACGGAACACCGTGCAGGCTGTGACTCCGTCCAAAAGTGTTTTTCTTTTATGCACCTTCTTCTTTTTAATTTATATTTTGCTCTCTCATTCTCTCACTTTTATGACGTAATCTTAAGTTGCGCTCAGCTTGATTGGAGCAATCTTGTATTCAATCGTACGTGGATCAAATGCATATGGCCGAAAAAATAAAAATTCAAAAAAAATATAACCGTACAACAAAATAACGCGAAAGAATAAGCAAAATATTTTTTTTGAGAAAAAGCTTAGTAGATTGGTATGCACTCTACGTACGAGTTTTGTTTTTGGCAACTTTTTGGAAATTATTTTTGTTTCTGAAAAAATTAAAATATCAATTATTTTGTTATTTAGTATCACCTTTTTTAGAACTGTCTATACGAATTATTTCACATTGAGGCTGTTACTTTGCTAGTAAAAAAAGTTGACTATTTTATAATTCTTGCTTAGCATGGTAAGCAGATCTCAAGAAATTTCAAAATTCTATAAGTTTACACAGGATTTGAAACCTTTCACGAAGTATTGAAAAAGATGGCTGCGCAGCGCAAATATCGAAGTTACATTTTGGAATATGAGTGTCGACAGCTTGGGTTATTTTCTGTGTATTGTTGTTAAAATACAAATTGAGGGACCTACCTACTGTTTTACGCCGACTCCGAACGGCGAAATGTTGTTTTTGTGAGAAGTTTTCTTTCATTTCAGAAATACACTCGGAGGTTTGCCATTGTCTGCCGAGGGGCGACCGCTATTAGAAAAAACTTTTTCTATAATTTTTGATGTTACTTGCCCCGGGAAGGATTCGAACCCGGGTGCCACCGAATGAAGCGCGCTCACGCTACACATTCGGCTACGGTGGCCGCTAAATATATGGCCTCGAATATAAAGTCATGTTAGATGTAACTAGTGTCAGTAATTTAAAAGTAGATAAACACAAAAAAATAAAGAAGACGATATCGTTGCAATGTGAATAAAATAAAGTAACGAAATTATTTCTTAAAGAGCTCTAATTACAAATTGCAATTGATGTTATACGGAAATGCCGCTTATTAAAACAGATTAGCTAAAAAGTGTGATGATTTCTACGTGCACTTAATATTCCTCTTCGCGTTTTATACTAATATTGTATTTTTTGTTAAGTGTATAAATTTTACTAATTCATTGTGCCCTTTGGTGATTTGGTTTTAGTTCAACTCTCATTACTTGATTTCGTCATGTTCATACACAACTGATGATCCCGTCGATCGCCCCATCCACCATTACCCTTTCGCAATTTGGTTTTCTTCACTAAACTGGCCGCTGTTAGCGATAAGCTGCGTGGAAACAGCTGTTTCGACTTACGTGCTATGCGTAAGACCTGTTGCACCTTTGCAATTACTTGATTGGATTCACAGTTTTTCTTTTTGTGATGGACACCGCTAAGGATAAAAAAAAAATAAATGAAAAATTAGTAACATGCAATTCTCATTTTAAAAGGACTTTATTATTATTATTATTGTTATCATTATTATTATTATTGTTATTATTATTATTGTTATTATTGTTATTATTATTATATAACTAGAAAAACTTCTATCCGCTTGTTTATTGGGTATAAATTTAGATGACCTGTTATCTATCCATATCAATTTAGCTCTTAAAACAAAGTAGCTTGTCATCCAAATGAAATACTCGTGGCTATCACTGAATCCATCGTAGTACGAGTTTTCGTTAAATCTACGAAAGACCTATCATAGAATCCATCGTAGTACGAACGTATGATATATTTATGTACTTTGAATGCTTTCCTTCGTAGCTATTTGGACTCAGTAATGTCATTTTCTACGATGGTTTCAGCGATACTGCAGATTAATTCATTGATGATGTTTGAGCCCAGTTTTCAGTTTTACGAGGAGTTTGCCCAGACAATTCCAGCGGATTCAAGAATTCAATGTGATAGTTGACTATCTCATGGTATGTTTTAAATTCTTTTGTCATTTACAGTTTTTTAAAGTTAGGCATTCATAAGAGACGACATTTAAAAACAGTTCAAATAAAGCTTCTCAAACACATTTCAATTGGTACACATCCAGAAATATGTATTGCATTTAATTCTAATTAGTTTTATTACTTTTAGTTTTTAATGATTCAAAAATATTTCTAAATAAACGACTACGGATACCCTTATTGTAATATTTTATTTATCTCATCAATCTGACTTAATAACTTTTTTCAAATAGGTGGCAATCGTCTTCAAATATGTTTTGGAAATTAAGCATACTTACATTTCTGTAGTTTGATATCTATGTATATTGTAATAATTAATTTATTCCATAAATTTCATTTAATTTATAATATTTTCAAAACTAAATTTTCTTAAACCCCTTGAGTTTGGAACCCTTACTGAATAATTCAACTTATCTTACCACTTTAAATAAATTAAATACAATATGTTATATACAGTTAAATTAGAAGAAAAGGCGGACCTCGCACAAGATTTTTACTTTTTGTTTTTAGTTATTTTCATATAACAATTAAAACTAATTTCCCATTTCGAAATTCGAATACCCAAATTTCGATTTCGGAGACCGAATTCGAAAAACGGAGAAATTACATCTTTATTTACGACTCAATTTCTTAAAAAATTGGTTTGGTCAAATACCAGAGAAATAGTTGATTTTGCCGTTTAGTGGACCGTTTCTTTGTAATCGAGTTGGAAAAGAACACTAGGTAGGATAACAAACTGCATGTAAAGCAACAATACTAACTAGAAAAGATATGCGAGTTGAGCTAACTCGATGAAATGATATCCGACCTGAGATGTAGTGTTGGGAAGTGAAAAAAATTGCGCTATTGTGAATGAGCCGGAAGAAAATACAATGGAAATTTCAGTTTAAGACCTAATTCGTTTTAATTTGCACAATATTTTTAAATATATAACTACGTCAACCTAAAATTTGTTTGCACAACTATTTTCTGTTCTTAAATAGCACTAAACAAATCGAAGAGGGTTACTTTGCAACTATAGGAAATTGTGTCCGAGTTGGAGCGTTCTTTTGCAACTCGGCTACAAAGAAACGGACCTAATATTATTACTAATTTCATTATTCTCACTATTATTATTATTATAAGTACAATCATTATTATAGCTTACCATTCACCAATATGGAAGACTCTTGGACCTTTGACGATCATCGCGTGCAGCTTCTTCCGCAAACACTGCTGGGACACATAGTGCAGCGACCAATCCCAGTTGTAATCATCGTAAAAACAGAAATGCTGAGCACATTTTCGTATATTCGACCAGGTGCTGCGATTGAATGCGAAGCCCATATTATGTTTACTACTTATCCATGGCATCACTTCGACCTTTGTGGAAAGTAAAAAACATTTCTTTTTCAGAATTTGAGGAGAAGTCAGGTGGACGGAGTTTCCTATAGATACACCTATGCATTATGTATGTATGTAAGTATAAAAATATGCATTTCAAACATTAACAAATTTTGAAACTCTAGCACTCATCAATAAACTTAATTTTACATTTGCACTATCGCCAATTATTTTTAAAACATTGCAATAAATGAATAAAAAAGGAAGAAGGAGTTGTAAGCAAAAGGACGCAATACACATACATAGAAGAAAGATATGTAGTATGAATCATGCATTATGTTTAGTAATACTCGTAAATCAGCGAATAAGAGTTATAGCTAACTTTACTACGTATTATAGAATCTATGTGTAAGAAGCATATTAGAATTACTAGATTTTATAGCTCCTAGTAGTAATAAGTAGGAACGGATCTTATTAAAATTGCCCTTTTTTCTGCTATTGTATAAAGAACGTTAAACTAAAAGATAACTGATTAGTTTTCCATGATTCTAAATATACAAAATTTATTGTGCGGTTTCCAAATTATTTTCGCCTGTTTAAAACCTTTGAAATATTCTAAAAACTTGTTGGAATTTGACGAAAAAGAAAACCAATTCGAATTTCAGTCACGGTTTCAACTGACTAGAGAGAAGAATACCGCCAAAATCTGGAATATAACGTCCCTATTCTGACAGTCCTCACAAAACTGTGAATCTCACAATTGTGATAACTAGTGCGACGAAAAAAATATATATAATGCAAAAACTGTATTTTAATAAATTTAAATTTCAAACTTTATAAAAATTCAATTTGCTTTAAAATTTCAAACTTTTTAGTTTGAATTTTTAAACAAATTTTGGCATAAGAAGGTGCAAGTGTCGTAAGTAGCTTAAAATTCGGGTTGATTTTCGACAACTTTTTGATTTAAATTTTCGTTAGTTTTAAATATTTTTCTTGTACTAATGGTTTCGTAATTTTTTTTGTCACTTGAACTGCGTGCATTAAATGAATAGAAGTTTTCAAGACTAAAATTAAAAAGTAAAGTTTTCAGCTTTTTTTATTGTGCTAAAATTCAAATTAAAAATTAAATTTTTAAGATTTTTTTTTTACTCTTTCCTGTATAGCTCGAACGAGAGAAAATGGCCGGAAGTACAGGAAGGAAGCTGAAATAAAAACACATAACAACTAATTGTAATATTTTGACTATTAATCGCCATATCCCCCCACTTAACTATTACGCCTAAAACTATGCCGCAAAACATGGGTTTCATTACCTCTAAGCCCAATAGCTATTTATATCAGATAACTTATACAAACTGACTAATGCAAATGTAAATATATTTGAATATACATAAATATGTACATTTGACCGTATCAGGATGTATAGAGCTACAAATATTGCAAAAATGCTACATTTACTTCAAGGGAATCCAAAATTGACGTCGGTCGAAAAAAAATACGAATGAAAAAAGCAAATGTCGCTATCTGGACCAAGCGCCATAGACGCCTTCGACGTTCAGTCACTGCCATCCCGAAGGTTCTAATTTTTTGTGAAATTTTAAGACAATTTATTCAAAAAATGCATCGCTTAAAGCGTCGTTTCAGCGGTCGGTCGTTATATATGGAGCTGCTATGAACTATATATATATATTATTCATAAAAATCGAAGATCAAATAGAGAAATGATTGAAAACAATTTACTTGCTTTTACTGGGTGAAATCCTCACATGGTAATTGTAAAATTACAAGGGACACATTTTCAAATTTGTCTAATTTAAAATACATATATTTAAGAAATTATATGATTAAATAAAGAATGATTAAATTTTTGAATTAAATAAAAATTCAACAAACAATATGGGCAAAAGCGTTAAAATTAATAAAATCCTCTATGCTATTAAAATTGTGCTACAAAATATGCAATGCCCCGTTTTCGTTAGGTCAAATTCTTGACGAAGAAATTCGATAAGAAATTGTAAATTCTTGATGACACTTTTCATATATGTAATTTTGCATTGACGTCAATTCGAAATCTGTCAAAATTCGGCACCAAAAATGACTTAATGAAAACCAGGCATAACACGTGCTAGCATAAATTGGTAAATGGTACTGTTATATATCCAGATTTAAATAGCACTAGCTAGCATTTTTAATGAACACTAAGTGAAGGTTTGTTTTTTATTTTCCATCACTAATTCACCTATGTATTTAGTCTACTTTTTTGTTCAAACTATTTGCTAATTCTGCTTTCTCTAAATAAATGAAGTGTTCGGAAAACAAATATTATATGTAGATAGAACACGAATTAGTAGATACCTCACGGAATTTATTTTGTGTTGGTGGCTTTGAAATATGTGACACACGGTAAACAACCTAAATAATTAGAACACGATATTTAACAAATAAGTAAAAAAGTATTTTTGTTTAAATAAAAATAAAAGTTAATATTATGTGTGCATACAAATGCACACGTATGTATACTAGAAAAAACATTTATAAATAACACACAAAACACAATCGATTGACACATATACATAAATACACACATACATAAATGTAAATAAACACATAAACAAACAAATGACTTAATGGATGAATTAGATCGAATTAAGCTGCATACTAAAATGTAGAATCTATGGACATATGTACATGAACAGGGTGTCCTAAAACTATGTGCATTAATTTTTTGGTGGGAAAGATTATGAAATTTTGAGTCGAAAGTTCATGTGGTTGTTGTTGTAGCTGTATTAACTGTATGAAACATTTAATGTAAAATTTTTGGGGAATGTTGCTGAAGTGGCAGTCAGTGTTCGGACTTTACTGTAATTGTTGCAGATCTACTGGAATTTTCGATGTGAAAATAGTCGCAACTGCTAGACTTTTCCTAGATGTTCTAAAATAGATATATACTCTGAATATATGCTGTAAAAACTTCGAGCCTGTATTATATGGAAAAATCGCGGAAGAGGACGCAAAAAAATAGTCAAAAATCAATGGTAATTTGTAGCCACTTGAAACTAGCACTTTATAATACAAAAATTGAACGGGCACACCGGATCAAAGTTTTGAAAAAAATTTGTCGATTTTTTTCAATTTCTTACAAAATTTGAAGCTTTGATTTAACCGGGTTTCATTGAGGAATGAACTATGCATATTTTTATAAGAAAAAAATAATTTAAAATCAAATGAAAAAAAAGTCAAAAGTTGTGATTATAATTATGCAATGAGCCGCCATATACTTATAATATGTACATAAAGTTACACAAACAATTGACTACAGGTGATTTTTATATAATTTCATGATAAGTTATTTCATAATTTTGTTTTTTTTAAATAAAAATATAGCCCATTCTATAACAAAAATCATACAAATCAATTATAAAAAAACCAGAAAATTTGAATCAAAATTTCAAACTTTTTAAGCAAAACATTTTTGAAGTTTTTGTGGACGCAGTTGTGTAGCCAATTTGATTTAAGTATAGTTGATTCTTGAAAATTTGTCGAAATTTTGGCTTTGGAAAATTCTTTTCATTTAACGCATACGCTGCATAAAGCAGAAGATATGCAATAAGGCCAGCACAATTCAAAAATATGAAAAATCAAGTAGTGCGTAAAACCAAAACTTCAAAAATTATTCAAAAATCAATTGAAGTTTTCATTCACTTCAGAATTGAACATTGTTTGTTGAACATTATTAAATGAGTTATAAAACTGCGTACCAACAAGTTTTTCTTAATTCAAATTAAAAACTTAAAATTTTTATGAAAATTTTTTGAATTTTTATAAATTGTATACTAGGTTTAAATTTTGAATTTGTACGTCTTTTATTATAAAACAAACTAAAGTTTTATAAAACTGCAATAAAAAAGACTTGGCGTGAAAAACATTGCATCAACTTCAAATGTCGCTCTCCTTTCACCCGCAAAAGTAAAGAGTGCAGTTTTGGGGCACGCTGTATATTTACCACATATCTACAATTTACTGTATGAATGTATACAAAAAATTAGAAGGTTTTAATAATAACTTAAGTAGTACAATAAAGCGGCAAGCAAATGATTTTTACAATAATGAGTTTATATTTGACACAAAAATGCACATACATACTAATGTACCTAGATATGTAATGATCGTTTGCATTTGAATCAGGTTTAATTTGACTTTGCCTTAAATATAGGGTTCTAATATTAACTAACTCACGAATAAAAAAATTGGGTGCCATTTTCAATGGACCCAAGTCCATATAAAATGTGATATTATATAAAATGTACTTTCTAGCTGTTGCAACGTGAAATTGATAAGTATTTGGCAGATTTTAAACTGAAATAGTGAATTGGGAAAATTGAAATTGGTCACTGTAATAACTTTTACATTTTCCGTCCGATTTAAATTTTTGTAGTAAAATTATCTTTAAAGGGGTACCTATCTTCTATAGATAGTTAGTTTTAGTTAGTTAGTTTTTAGTGGTTAGTTTTATTTGTTATCTTAGAGGTTGGCAATTGCTGCAAGAGGACCTCGAAAGCAGGCGCTACTTAAGGCCAGAACAGCGACGATAGCTGTAGCAGATAACTGTATGCATCTAAAACCCAGTAAAGGATAAAAATAGGGGTTGGAGTCTAGTCATTGTGGCTAAAGTTTACAAAGGTATAGCGTGCAGGGATTGGGATTATGAAACTCTCAAAGAACAACATTAGGGTGATAACAAGTTTTTCTCAAAGGTCACTGCACACTGCAGAGTCATCTGCACAAGGTGGGAATTTGGTGGACTGAGTTCTGTAGCTACTGCGATTCGACCCCAGATACCCCATGTGCTTGGTATTCGACTGTGACGTCATATCGAGAGGACGACAAGGATACCTAGGCTCATACAGCCCTGGGAAGGAACTCATACGCTCGCTACCACCAACCATCATATTAGACATTCTAAGGGTGCTGTAGTTAGATGAGGTACTGCAATGAGTAAAGGGCACAATGGATCTTTTAGGTCGGAATTCAAACCTCTATAATATATCCATCTATTGAAATCAGTTTTAGTTATTTTTCCAAAAAAATCATTTCCCAGATATAGGTTCTTGCACGCCTACTCCTGAAAGTGAGGCGCTGTGGAGGCTACCTCTATATCCAAAAAGTTTACATATTACACTTCCTCCGAAGTCAAAAATATCTCCATATCGTCAATTGGCATAAAGCAGTAATGGTAGAGCGTTCTGCTTTATACGCCTGCTGACTGTGGTCAAGCGGTTCCCGCCGCAGAGTGTCTGACCGGATATCATTATCTGTAATCTTCTCCATTGCTTTGAGTGCTAAGGTGGTTAGACTGATTGTTCTAATTGATTTAACCAAAGAATAATCTCTTTTACCTACCAAGTGCCAGGAAGTCCCTCATTATCTTTACCAGGGTAGGAGTAGTCTGTTCATCGCCCTACTGCAGCAGCGCCAGCCGAATACCATCAACCTCCAGAGAACGGTACCGATCTTTTAGCCAACCACAGTCGGATTGCAAACGCTATCTTTCATAAATATTTTCAGATTTTCATTTCTTTCATAAATATGTGGCTGATGTTCTAGATCGATAAAACTCAAACTGAAAGTTATTATCAACTAAGATCGGACGAATTCAAATCCAAAAAAGAACTTCAAATACCACCCCCACACTCTAGGGGGGGGGGGGGGGGGGCAGTGGTCTCAATAAATGGGAATCCATAAAATTATCATTATTCTTGATCAGGGGGAAATGGCTGTTTCTTTTTTATCTTCTATTTTTACGACAGGGTGAAAATTTCGCCGTCGTGCCATCTTCATTCCTCTCGAGAACGAGGCAAGGGATGACGGAAAATTGTTTAAATATACAGAAAAAATGTTTATTATTGAGTGAAAATTTGAAAATATATTTTATTTTCATAAACTGAAGTAAAGTAATAAAACCTTCAATAGAAATTAATTTTAGAATAAAATATGTATTGATTGTCATCAAATAAATATCATTACACTAATTTATATTTTATATCAGATCATTTCCACTGTAAAAACTTCTATTCCAGCATTACGTTTGATATTTTTGCTGAAAGTATTAAAAAGTTATTGCTAATACTTTACTTAGCACTGCTTGTTTTTGAAATATTGTTTTGAAATTTTTACTGCGGGGTGTGATACAATATCTTTTTGCTTTTAATTTATTTCGTTTATTAAAAACGCGGTGAGCTCTCTTTACAAATCGCTAAGTTTAATAATTAGTACGAAAAAGAATTCATAAGAAGTTGAAGCACCTTAAATACATAAATTAAAGCTTAGGCTAATCTTTATACATTTGAGTACCTCCTTATAAACTTTTGACAGTCGAAGTAGCGCTGCGTATAACGTTGTAAGCGACAACTTTTTTGAGACCTTTGTTTTTAGGCAAATTTGAACCGTTCAATACTATCTGTAACGGGAATATGCTTACAAAAAAAAAGAGATAAAAAATGTCGCTTACGAGGTTATTCAGGGCGATGGTTGAATTTTTTAAAATGAGACCTTAAGATTCGTCAAATACTTGTCATTTTATTTCGTAGTTTCTCTATCCTGAAAATTTAGTTGGCGCTATTTCCATTTCCTACGTAAGGTAACGATTTATATGTACATATGTATGTATGCTTACCTAATTATCTACATATATGAATAGTATTAATGTAATGAAATGTGAAATCTGAATGACGTCAAACAGTAGGATAATTTAATGTAAAGTCAATACCATTTATAATGCAACTTCCATGCACGCCAACAAACGTCAAAATGTGACAGTTTTAAGTTATCGTGCAACCGACTAGCAAATTAAAGAAAAAGTGTGGACATCAATAAAAATAGAATTATTTAGAATAAAAATAACTAAAAACAAATTTCAAGGGATGGTCAGTAATAGACCGCATTCCTACACACATACTAACTACATATATACAATACAAAAGCAGAGCCATAAACGAAAGTTAAAGTCATGTAGACCGTATAGCAAATGACGACAATCAGATAATATCGATTAATGATTTAACTAAATTAGTTACTACAATACAAAACATTCAAATAGATAAATACATAGTATATGAATTCCAAAAAAAAAAACAAAACAAAACAAATACAATAACAGTTTTACATGAATAGGATAATTGTAGCAAAGTTTAGTGTTCATTTTTTGTTATTGTTTTGTTTTTTTTTTGTTTTGGTTTTGCTTTAGCCCAACTACCTTCTGATAGACAGAATACAGTGATGGTAGCACGTGATAACTCCACGATTGCTGTGCGGCGCTCTTATCTGTTGTGGTTGTGGTGGATGTGGTTATGGTATTGTGGTTATTAATTATGAGTGCATTATTATTATTTGTATTGGCGATGATTGTATCACCGACATATGCTTTTTCTTCTTTTTTATTTTCGTTAAAATACTTTTTATTAAAACTATTCGCTGCTGATGTGGACGATGACGATGACGATGCGTGCGATGACAATTGCTGTGAATTTCTATTTTTATTGCGATTATATCCTAATAAATTGCTGGAAGTGAGCAGCGAGGAAGCATATTGACTGCTAGGGGATTTCTTATTAGTCTGTCATCATTTAAATATATCCACAAATTAAATGGTTCAATTATAAAATGAATAAATTAAAGTGGGGAACGAATTTGTAGCGCAGAGTGATGTGTGAAGTAAAATCAAACCAAAGTAGTAGATATATTTTTTATAATAATAATAAAAAAAAAGAGAGAAAGAGAGAGAAATAGGTTAATGAGCTCAAAAGCAGTTTTAAAGCATTAATTTTTATATGCGTACTGTTATGTACTTATACTACATTGTTGGAAATATGTATTTAAAAGAAATATATATATATATGTATGTATATATGTATATATTAATAATCATAAAGCACCCTTAATAATTAAATTAATTTCAATTAGTTCGTTTTGTGTTTGCATTAAATTCAAATACTAAAACTTACTTTACTATTATACGTGTAGTAGTTGAAGGTTTTTAAATATGTGCCCAGCGATAGTATATCGCATTGCGGGCATAGAGTCCCCGTTGCCGACTGCATCATACCGAGGAGATAAAGAAAATCTTCGGCTACATAATGATCTTCCTCTAGGAACAATACCAGACCTATAAATAAATTTGTATATTTTTGTAAAAATATTGTATATGTCTATCTATTTCGTATTTATAACGACACCAAATATTGACCAGTTTTCACTATTTATTTTTCCTTATTTAAATTAAATTATGTAAATGCGAAAAAGTCCGACATAATTTAATTAAAACTTCAAAATTTGTAAACAGGATAAGCAGCCGTTGATTTTTGATTTGTTTTTTATTTTCGGGGGTTTTTTTTTGTAGTGGAAAAACCGCGCAGAAAAAAAATATTCTAAAAAAATTCAAAATTGGAATTATATTGTTTCAGTTGCAGAATTAAATATATATTTATTTAAAAGATTAAAATTAAATAAAGAAAAAAAAAACAGTTGTTACTTGTCAATATTTAATAGAGTTATCAACATGTAATATTATTAAATATTGACAAGTTTTATTTTGATTAAAAACTATGAAATTTTGATAGCCATTTTTTGGATTTTTTTTGCCAAGCTCCCAACTGGGTAAAAGTATTTAAAATTGAATAAAAAAAAAAAATAAATGATGAAAACTTGTAAAATATTTAATCAAATACTAAATTCTGAAAAAAATTTTAAAATTTTGATGCAATTTTTTTTGGATTTAAACGATTTTTAATGTAAATATACTTTGCGTATTTTTATAAAATATAAATAGTTAAAATTAAGTAAAAAAAATAGTCAAAACTTACTAATATTTAATAAAATAATAAATTCGCATTAAAAAATGTGAACTTTTGAAGAACAAAGTTTGAAAGGGGTTGAATTGCTTTTGTTGAACATTTTTTAACTGTTTTCACTTTTGCAAAATTTGTAAAAATTGTATTTAAACGGGTTTTACTGTAGAATGAACAATATTTTTATCAAAATAAATATTTAATAAAACAATAAATTCTGCCTAAAAAGTGAAAAAATGTGCTTGCTTGTAGTTTGAAACTTCAATTTTAATTGCTTTTGTCATTCTAAAACACTACTATATTTTTATTTTTAACATGTATTTAAAATAAAATTAAATTGAAAAAAAAAATAAATTGTCAATTTTTGTCAAAATATCGATCTGTTCACGTTATAATTATGCACTAGACTGTATATCACTACTCACCAGTGTGATAACGGGTCACATCCAACTGATCGAATACTCGATTCGCTTTCCACCACCAATGATGCTTGGTTTGTGTGAATTTTGCTTCCCTATAATGCCCATATAAATCGGGATATAGGGCATTATTGCACTTTCGTGTTATAGCTCTGTTAATAAAAAATGTAATAAGATTGCTAAGAGAATGGGTAAGCGTAAATGTATAAAAATATGCACTTGTTAACAATTTGGGACTTACTGATCTTTTTTCATATCACGCGGGCAGTCGTTTGGGTCCACACCGGGAAACTCATTTGGATGAGTTTGTATAGAGTAGGGATAAAATATCTGTACAAATGTAATGCAATTGGTTTTAGAATTTCATTATCTCATTGGTGTTTTCAATTACCTGAATGACTTTACAAAAATCGATAGTTTGCACCAAATCATTGATGTCATCGTCGTAATAATCATGCGAGAATATTAATAAAGTTTTGGAAATATCCTTGGCCTGCGCCAGACTAACGATCAAATGGCGTAGGTAGGTTATGCGCGTATGCACCTAAATTTAGAATAAAAATGGTTTTTTGATTATAGTCCTGCTTCCAACAAAAGCATGCACACATATATTTGAAGGGTAGATCGATAAATTGTTTTTTTTTTTTTGATTTATTTTTTGGTTTATAAATTACACCGTTATTTTGATATTTTTATATTTTGAAACAACAAATATTTTATAAGGTGCGGATGTGCACCGACAAAAATTACAATAATACTAACAGTAAAGGGTTAGTAGAAGTTTTTTTTACGTCCAACCCAACGAAACTAACTCTAACTCAGTATAGAAAACTCAAGAAAATTTTAATCCATCTCATCATATTTTTTTCTACAATGAGCTCAAATTTAAAATTTTTGCTCAAAAACGCTACTGATATTTTGAAATACGATGCATGAATTGATTGCAAACACAATTTCGGTCTTTACGGGTACATATATTGTGAAATTTTACGAGGTAGTAGGACCCTTTTTCCAGTTATATCTTTTTTCCAAATATATAATCGCGAAATGTGGATATTTTTCGGTTGCAATTATTTTGAAATCTACTTTTTCCTTCACATGTAAATGTAGACAATTTCCTCATTGGTATTTAGACTGTTCGGTTTGGAATTTCTCCTAAAATTTATGGTGAAGGACCTACAGTGTTATGCCGACTCCGAATGGCAGACTTTTGTCATTGCTTGCGCCGGCCGGATTCGAATCCGACACCAGCTAAGGAGCCGTCTTCACTGGTTCATACTTTTGAGGCGATTACCGTTGGCCCAAATTGAACGATGTGACGTATACGACATGCGACAATATGCATTTTCAAATATATATATATATTTTAATTCGTTAATTCGAAATTCTTTATTATTTCCAAATCTGCAAATACAGCTACTTAAACAACAGTTACTCAAACAATATGTTGATTATTTTTATACTATTATAAGTACGTAAATAAACCTTTCAACCATTGTACACAATTTATAAAAATTCTAAAAAATTTCAAATCTTTGAATCATAGTTTTTAGAAAATTTTTGTTACGCCCCAAAAAGATGACTTTTAATAATTTTTTTCGATTATTGTCTTGGACTTTTTTCCATTTAACGCATCATGGCAAAAAATATTAGAGACCAAAGGAAATTTATATAAAAACCATCCGATATATAGAATAAAGTGCGTAAGATGAAAATTAAAAAACAAAATGTCAAAAATCAACCAAAATTTTTAACCGTTCAAGCCTTGCTCATTTTTATGCTCCAATTAAAAGTTATTGTCCTGAAAAACATTGTAAATACTGTCAAAATAGCCACCATATGATCAGTTGTTTAAGTCACTGTAACTATTATGAGCATACGAAATACCAAAGTGGATAAATTATAATAATAATCTACAAGTAAGGATAAAAACTGAAAAATTAATATTTGTCGATATAATAATCTACAATTAAAATTTTATTTTCATTCCCTAATTTTGGAGATGCTTTAACCCCAAAAACCCTGTGTTGCGCTCACGATTGATTGTCTTAAATTATAAAAAAGTAAGACATTTTGATATTTGTATACTGTTTGAGGCAGCCAACAATGCCAAAAACCATTGTGGTGTATGGGGTAGGCCGATCTAAACAGGGTGAGGTCGCCGAAACAACAGTCCTTGGCGGGGTGAAACCCGGATCATTCCGGTACGTAGAACCGACTGTAGTGGGAATGCAAATCCGCACGATACCAATCACCCATTCACATGCCCTCTCAAACCCACTCATCTAACCCTCTTCTCCATCTGGTCCAACCCTGTCGAAACAGCACGTTTCCTGGGCCTCCCCCTAGATACGTTTGACGACAACGACCATGGCTGAATCCGCTCTTCACAGAGCGGGACTAGCCACTACAACAACAACAACAACAACTACAATAAGTAATGACTTCTAAACACATTTTTGAGTAATTTAAAATACCAACTTTCAAATGCGCTTTCGTTGGGTTAAAAAAGCACCAAAGATAATATTTGTATATTCAATCTGAAAAATTTTCAAATAGAGTAATTGATAATAAAGCTTTCAACGGTTCGTGTTTAATATTTTTTTACACTAACTCGTCTTTAGTTGGTATTCCTTGTGACCACAGAATTGCCACTGTGCAAAAGATGGAATGACCTCCGTAATATAACTTTTCCAATCGTGTATTGTTATGAATTTGTTCTTATGGAAAGAAAATCAACATCAGTAATAAAGAATCAAACAAAAAATAAAACTGCTGTACTCGAGAGGAGGTAAGGGGGATGCATAGTGACAAAATCAAATTAAGCATCTGAAGACCATTTTCAATAAGAATTAGTAGTTAAAGCGGTGGGAATATTTAGCCCTTAATTATAAAAACAGAATCATTATAAATTATGTATGCATTTCCTGTTTATTTTGAAACTTTTAATCAGCTGGTCTAATAAATTTCTTGGAATGGGTGAGACTACGAATATATCCTTATTATGAAGATCATTTGAGATAATAATTAGCCAGAATTGGGTCAGGGTTGTTTTTTATGTACACAAGTGTCATTCTTTTATTTATCACGACAAAATTAGTTCGTTTTCGATTTTCCATTCGTTTGCATAGCTTTACTTAAGCTGTTTGTAAATTGTTTTAAAACAAATATACACCTACTACATAAATACAAAGATTTTATACATCAATATGTATGTATATCTAATTCACCTTACCTGTATTACAATTATCACAGAATCATTTTGCAGCGGACCATAAGTGTCCTCATTTAAAACTATTTGCAGTTCATTATACTTGGCAATTTGTTGTTTTATTTCCGATATATTTGGTGGATGATAATAGTCCACATAGGAAGTATTATATCTACCCGTACTAGAGCTATTATGTTGCACTAAAAGCAAGAAAAAGTGAAATTAATATTTTGAAATTTATTCGCTACTTAATTTTGGATTTACGCGCGAGCTTACTTACTATGTGCCGCTGTGTGGTTTCTCGATTTGGGCGTTAGAAATTTATGCAAAACCGATGGCACCATTGAGAGCATCGCGTCGATTGAATCGTTGGCTGGTTCACCAAGCATCGACATTTCACGAGTATCGGCTATTTAATGGAAATAATGGAAATAAGAAAGCAACATGTTACATATGAAGATTATATAAAACAAAAAATCGCATGCATTTTTCGCACAACGATGTAGCTTTCAATTCGAAAATGATGAATCTTTATGCGAAAAGCAAGAAACTAAATCAACACACACATACATATAACGTACGTATGAAAATAACGAAATGCATGTGAAGAAAAACAGTTAAAATTCATACTTACTGTAATTAAAAACGTGCAGCTGCATTAGTACGAATATGAGGAGAGCTACCGCAAAGATTCCACGTATATAATAGGTATTCCTTTTGCGATGTATGAACCCCGTGTTTGGCAACGGTAAGGGTATTTTACGAACTGTAAGTGAACGAAATTAAAAATTTCATTAGAAAACCTTAATTTAGCTTCCAGGGCCAAGAGTGAGGGGACACTAACTAAAAGTCGTTAACAAGAAACTCACCCCTCATTTTTGAATGTACAGCTAACGCCTTTGTTGTTGCTGCTACTATTGCTTGCGTTTAATTACACCTTATTGATTAATTCGTTGTGGGCTTAGCAATCACCATCTTTGTGGCTGTAAGTTTTACAATAAAAAAGAAAATAAAAAATATTTTTAAATACTTAAAGTGTTGTCACATTTAGGCTAAAATGAAATATTCTTAAAATTGGCATTCAAATGACGGGATTAAATTACATCTTGGAATAATTGGAGTGCTCATGTAACAACCCAGTAAAAGTTATACAAACAAAAAATTACATAAACGGCAACTTGTAATAAGTTGCAAATTTTCGAACAACTGATTTCTTTCCTTGGCGCAACAAGTAAAACCAAACAATTTGATTAAAACCTTACACTTTTTTTTAGCATAATTTGCATCTTCCCTTGCAAAGAACTCTTAATTTCGCCTTACGTGATAGTTTGTAATAATTGAACAAAATAAATTTTAGCATTAGGGCATAGGACATCAACCAAACCTCAAGACTATCAATACGCTCCCACGACAGTCGGTTCGACGATACCGGAACGACCCGGAATTATATCCGGCCGTATCATTTCAGCAGCATTTCCCAAAATTTTATAGGGAATGTTTTATGCTGTTACAACAACAACGATATATATTTGCTTGCCGACGAGCCACTTCCCAGGCAAGGACGAGATCAAGCCGCAAAAAACCCAACCGCTGCATCTGATAGCGCAACTTTATGTCCTAAGCAACAGCCACAAAGAGACATTCACAACCACCTTGGACTCTCGCCTTGTTAATGCCGTGTCAGGAGTCGAACCACCACCAATTGCAGATGAGGAGCCCCAGCTGCCTTGCGAGTCCCACGCTACTCTGGCCCAATAAGATTGTAGTAGACTTAACTCCTACTTATCCAGAATCAACCCTGACATATCCGGGAACTGGAGACTCTCGTAGCTAGCTGTTACAACAACAACAACGCTCTACTTCCCTTCGTTCCATTTTTGTACGGTGAATTAAATGCTTTGTCCAGAAACGGATAAATTTGTATTCAGAACATTAAAAAAACTGCTGATAGAAACATTTAACCTTTTTTTATTGAAATTTATGGAATGTAATAGTACAATATATGTATTTTTCAACTAATTATTTCTTATGTACTCGATTCTCAAGAGAAACGGTAATACTCGATACTTAGAAGTACAACTACTGAGTACTCGTTTAAATCTCAGTATTCAGTTCAAAATACTTATACTTAATACTTTTACTCGCAGATAATATTAAAATAAAGTATCGATACCTGAAAATTATCTTATCTAAAGTATCGATACTTAATTTTATCTATAGTTTTATTCTAATTTGAGATATGAAGGTATTCCGTATGGACCAAGTTAAATTTTAATTTCTGCGAATTTTTATAAGTAAGATATTTAATTAATAAAAGTATATTTTCATGTCTCAAATTTAATATTGATTTGATTAGTTTTAAAGTATACTAATAAAATTTTGTACAAAATTATATCACACATTTTATTAAATTTTCCATGAATATTTTCATTTCAGTTTTAAAGCGTCAACAAATTTTGTAGGAAGCGGTAGACCATAGCGATACCTTGAAAACGAGCATCGATAAAGGCTTGACTTATAAAATTTTTCATGATAATAATAAAAAAAAAAGAAAAAAACAAATTCAACAACATTTTCTTTATTTAGAACATGCTAGATTTAAAGAAAAAGTGTACATGGATCCATTGTGTCTCATCCAAAGCCATTTATCAAAGAAAATTTGATTTATAATTTTTTTGCCTAAAAAATTATAGTTTTAGGAATATGTTAAATAAGTCCAGAAAGCATGGCTGAGAAATTAACTTCTTGAACATGAAAATATGTATTTTTTATAAATCCACAATACTCTGCTTTTCAAAACTGCAGCATCAATGTAGGAGTTATAAGGAGTACAGAAAAAACACATCCCATAGATTGTACCTATACCATTTTACAATTTCAAATACTCGCCTACTCTTTTTTCGTTTTTGTTTACATTGCAAAGCCCAACTCATTAAACTTTAGCAAACATTTAAGTCCGAAAAACTCTCTGAACTGAATCCATATCATAATCTTCAATATTGGGCCACAGTAACTTATAGCTCCTAATCAATTGTTTGTTCAGATATGAGATTTTATTTTAAAGCTCTTATATTTAAACAGTTATACAGTGAAATTGTGTGGGGAATTTAGTGACCAATCATGCAATGTCTACTGAGAAAAGTATCAAGAATAAGTTTTGTTGGAGACTTTCACGTTAATAGCATTCCTTGCAATGTGATTGTTGGACTACATTCATGGCTAGAAAATTTTCCTACTATAAATGAGCGAATTGAGATTGATTAAGTAGTTATTGACGAGTTTTTCTGTGGAAGGAGGAAGGACGCCTCTTATAATAACCATACGGTATATTTCTCGCTCCTAATATCATTACATTTCCATACATACATATCTTCATATTTTTAATTTTTTTTTCTACAAAATAAGATTCATTCGGTCAAACTTTATTTTATTTTATTGCATTCACTTTAAAGTATATAAAATAAATTGAATATTTGTACGCTACCAATGCTAATTCTCACGTTTCAAATTTTTCGAAAACTTAAAAAAATGTGGCTGGGCCATAATTTATGAATTTAATGATATCACAAAATAATATTTATCGATGACTTAAAAAATTTATCTGGCTATGATCAAAGAATTTTCAAAATTTCGATCCCAAAACAATAGTTGTCGTAGAGTCAGCAAACTTTAATAATTATTCAAATATTTTTTAAAATTCAACCATCAAGTAATTACACTAGTTTACACGAAAAAATTACTAAATTAAAAAGTGTCGTTTAGTTTAATTTATATTTCCAAAAAAGGGTTTTCGAGATCCTTGCCCAGTTATTGCCAAAAAACTCCAGAATAACAAATAAACCTTACCTTTAAGGGTCTCGTTTTAATGGTACAATCAGATTCTTTACGGTAATATACCTTATGTGTGAAATCGGAATAGTACTTTTTGAGTTACTGGTGTGTAAATGCGAAAAATAAGGTCATTTTCGAGCTTTTCGAAAATTGTTAATTTTTATTTACTCTTTTTAGTGGATAAACTTGGTAAAAAATATTTAAAAATGTTTTGTTGAAAGAGAATTTTATTACGAAAATGTGGAGCATTAGAACGCTTAAAGTGGACAGAAAATGTAAAAGTTATTACTAATTAAATAAAAACGGACAATTTAAATTTTTGCTACTTTCGGTATTTCAGTTGAAAATTTGCCAAAAACTTTTCATTTCCTGATGCAACAGCCAGCATTTTCATTTGATGTAATATCTAATTTTATATGGATTTTGGTCTGCTGATTCTGAAAACGGCATCCAAATTTTTCTATCAATTTAGATTGAGATTTTTTCTAAATGTTTTCCAACACTGGTTTACGAACCGGAATTTTAAAGTCTGATGTTAATTTAGCATAAAGTTATGCAAATTTAGATACCCAAAACGTTTATATTCGTAAAGAGTTTGTAACAATAAGAGTCAGTTTTATGGCATAAAATATTTTATTATTTTTCGATTTTTATTTTGCTAAAATGAGGTGAGTGGTCTTTATCAAATATTTGTAAACCAGCGTTATTATTCTGGCTCGCTGCATATAATAGCTTTGATCTAGTACTTTTCGTGTAAAATCATGTAAAAATATCTAACAGCCAAATTACTCTCTGGAGGGAGAATAAAAAGAGAGTAATAAAAGTAAAAAAAATATTTTCAGTGTACAAACGTCCAACAGTTTTCCTTCAAATTAGAAATAAAATGCGAAAAAATGGAATACAATAAATTAAAAGTTGATTGTTCGGCAGGACCATTGCATGGCATACGAAACGGTAATATTTCTTAACTTTAAAAAACAAAAACTGTACATTTTGTGTTTACTTTTATACAACAGCTGATCGCTTGAAACTTTTCGAAAAGAAAAAGTTCGGGTAAAATCTTGCAACACTACACAACTTTCCGAAAATAGTTCTCATTTACAGGATATTTGAGTTACGGGGACATTTTTCCTGTAACTTTCTGTAAGTTTGTGTAAAAACCTGGAAATTAATGGAGTACAGGAACGAAACTAACACTTTCTGAAATTCGAAGTCAGGCTTGTGATGCAAAAGTTTTTAGACAAAAAAACGAGCACTCGCTTCTGCATACATACATATATATATATATAAGATTTGTACATATTTATAAATACATTTAAGCCAAAAAACAAATTTTTTAACGTGTCACGATTGAACTTCCGTACATTAATGACTTTTTTTTCGTCTAATCTTCAATGCATGTTAATAAAAGTGTCACGAATTAACACAGAAAAATATTAAAGTATGTACTAACAAAGTACATTTTGAAAGCAAGTACAAATGTGGGCATGTATTTGTTTATACATATGTAAATGTTTTTTAAAGTTCTCAGGTCTATGCGCGTACATAGTTACCTTAATACGGGTATGTTAATAACTTTGCGCGGAATATTTATTTATTCTAAGTAATGCCTTCATGCTTTATTTGTTTTTTTTTTATATACTATATGCACTTGGAAGCTTCAACAATATATATGTATGTGAGTGAATATATTCATACCTACACACATATATACCGAGTAAGAACATTATTCTAACCTTAGAAAGAAGTTTGATTTAAATTAGTCTTCTAATATTTATCGAATTCAAAATCAAGTAAGAAAATTTAATTGGATTTCGATCAGAGAATTATTTGGAAAATATAATGCATTATTACGATTGTTGACCAGGTTTCGAATATAAGCGAAACAAAGCAAATATAGTCCATAGCTCTTCGTTAAATTTAGTCGCAATTCAATTTAAAAAAAAACCAACCACAATGCGGTTATATAAAAAACTTCAATTTTACAGAACCCGATATCTTCTACACCTTCTATATCCGAGAAAATTGGCCTACTCAAAATCGACTAATTTTTTCATCGTTCTCTAACCTGACTGTTTGTTGTATATCACATACTTTAAATACACTATACGATATGCAAACAGTTATAACTACTTGTGCTGTAAAAATACTATTATTATTTACATATGTCATTAGCATTTTATCATTTCGTAGGTTGTGTAAATTAGAGCCTACATATATTTCCAAGTGAATTCACGCGCTTCTTAGCGTGAAACCTGCACAACATACACACATCCATATGCACATATATGTGTATATATGTACCTACATATGTAATGCACACATCGTGATCAGTGTGACCAGACTTTTCGAGGCTAGATTTAGCATTTATTTTATATATGTATCTAGAAATTTGAGTATGTTACGTTGCGTGGCTTTTTTCTAGCCTTTTTACTTTAAATATTATTTTTTATGATTACGTAATGAACGTTCTAAAATCTCTGAACCTTCTACTTATCAAGGTGATTCAGAAGGTTCTATAATGTGCCATAAAAATGCATAATTTTCATTTTTTATTTCGGTTAGCGCTTTCGATTTCTGCCAGCTTGTTCGCGAGTCTTTCGATACTCGAGAAATGGCGAAACCGAGATCCCGATAGAATCTCGGGTATTATCGTTCTCGCGAGAATTGTCGAGTATTTATCGAGACGAGTACTGCGCATGCATTATCTTTCGAGTTACGAGAAGTCCGCGAGCCTTACGAGATTCTCGTTACGAGATTCGGTTGCCTTGGCTCACTGTACACGTAAGGGGCTCGATGTGTAGAGCAATATTATAGAATTGATTTTGAGAGGCTCGAGAGACGGGAGCCATACGTCATGTCACCTCCATCATAGAACTTCGGTTAAAAATTCGAGAATTTAAAAAAAATCATAAGCCGAAACCCGAATAGATTTAAAATAAAAGTGTTAAAGATGTTCATTAAAATGTTTATCCAAATGTTCCAAACCCATTTCAAAATTACCAATGGATCTCATCTTTATAGTGAATTCACGAATTTCTTATTCAATTTCTTCCAATTCATCAGATGAAGATGGCATTAGGTTAACTCCACACGGCCCAGGGTGGATCCGGCAATTACCAATGGGCGAATTGCAAAAAGTAAAAAAAGTCGAAATAAACTTTGGAAATTTGCCTAGTTTTTACAAAATTTGAAAAAACGTATTAGACTTTTATACAAAAATAACAAACATAAAACAAACAAAAGAAAAATAGAGTAAAAGTATTTAGTTAATAGAACTGGCAAATACCTAGATTTTTCGAAACCTTAGAAACATTTTTGTTTTTGGATATTAACAAATATCAGCACCAAAAAATATGTCCATTTGTGTCTAGAAAAAAGACATTACTGTTTTGCGCACGAAGCAGAAGATAATTACAATAGAATACGTTTCATTTTTCGATCTCTATTACTCAGGTTTTTTAAAAGAAGAACGCTTTAAGGGCTGTTTTGGGCACTCGTGGAATTTCGCGAACCCATATGAAACAAATCTATTATACAATTCAGTCAATTGTAGTTATTTTATAATAAACCAAACGATAATTATGTATTAGTCAAAAAAAAAAAAAAATGCCCCTGATATGTTATGAAACGAGAAAACTTATTTTTATAGTTTTGCTTTGCAATTTCTATGTACAAAAGCCAAATTTATTTGTCCCCTTTTTGCATTTTTTAGAGAAGGTAAGTTTCTAAACTTTCCGTTTAGTTTGACTTTTTTGATCATCTGGTCACACTGATCATAATATTTCTTAGCGTGAATGCGAACTACAAAATAGGCTATATGTAGACAAGAAATAAATAGCACATCATTTGAATAATAAATAAATTATATTATCAAGATTACTCTCTTTAAGCAAATTTATTCCAAAGTTGAATCGTTAAAGAAACATTTTCTACCTTATGAAAAATATATACATTTATAAAGGTAGAAGTAAATTGAAAATAGTTGCTAACTATTTACAATACGCTTTTATTACACAATGCAATAAGCACTAGACACATAGTACCTACAATCCTTTTTAAATTTTCGTGACTGAATTAAATTTTATATCATTATGACTAAATTAAAAGTTATTTTATTTAACGGAGTGCTTTTCGAAAAAAATTTAGGAATTTTTGTACTTCAATAAACGTCTGCTCAATGCTTTTATTAATACCCGTGTTTGACGAGTCTGCTAAACAGCTGTAGGTTGCTAGACGGTTAAAATGTTCTAAAAAAAGATTTATCAGAAAATTTCCGCAGGGATCGGTAGGATGTGTTTGTATTATTCCCTAAAAAAAAAAATTAACAAAAATTTATGTATTTATATACAATTGTAGCATTGAAATTATTTTATTTTATTTGCTGTAAAATTCTATTTAAATTAATCGCAATAACTTTTTTGTCTGAGAGAATCCTTAATGAATCCGAATATGATTAGTGTTGGGATGTATCGAACGCTTTTGGAATCGAGTTCTTCGGTATCGATTCTTTAAAGAATGCGGTTTCTGTTTAAAGTAGCAGTTACTTACTTTAACTTAGAAGTTAGCGATGGTTTTTGAGTATTGAGTTTTCTAAGATCACGAGGACGAAATTCGTCGTATATATTAAATTTATGTTCATGTTAAAGCTGTTCAGAACTTAGTATTGATCACATTAAAACGATCCTGTGTAAATCCATCAGTGATGATTAGTACTCAGAACTTTTAAAGTTCATTTGGGTACTGAGTACTTTTTAGTACTCAGGATCGATACATTCAAATAAAAAAATAATTTTGGCATCGATACTGCCCAAAACTAAATATTACCCTGCAAAAAATTTTGCGACTAATCTATAAAGAGAGTATTCCGGAATAAGTGTCGATCAGGTACAGTTGGTCGCCAAATAGTCACAAGTAGTCTGAAACAAGTGTTGGAGATCAATTAGTATCGATTCATTTTTAATTTGTGTGCTTAAAAGGGAGCAAAGTGACATTAGTCGCATCCCGGACTCGTCGCAGTTTTTACAGAGTTTTCATACACAATCACAACAAATTTTATTGTTTGTTTCATGTTTAGCATACTTCAAGGCGCATAGCCATTTGCTAGATATAAAGAATAAGCTTAATTTTTTCCAATTGACATAGTTTGCGAACGTTTAGGAAATTTGCATATTTTCCTACTGCCCAAATTTGGATACCGATTTTTCATTAAAAGTATACTTTTTGTTTTATATATTTAAGTATTTCCATAATTCAATAATTACATATTTTAGTTTATTTTTTAATTTAATGCTCATTTCATGCATGCGAAAAACTTGATGCATCCGAATTTGAATGATCGAAATTTATCCTAAAGAAGATTGAGCGTCGAATGGTACTCATCAAGACAAATTATCTATACATATGAAGGACCAAAATACAAATACATACAAAAATAAATGCAACCGCCTTGGTATCCTTCTACGTAATCCTGCTGCAAAATTATATGGCAACACGTTTCGCCTTAATGTGCGCTAAGTTTTGGTAAATTCATATGTAAACTCCCATGGCGGTATCTTCTAATTAGCTTCCGAAACGTTTTCCGTACAAAACTCCAAGCACTACATAGTGCTCAAGAAAAGCCTTTAGTTCCCCTTAAATAGACTTTAAGGCTTTGTGCTCTTGAAAGTTTAAAAATAATGTATGCCTCTCAATTATATGTATACTACATACGTAGATGCCATTTTTTTATATCACACTTTTCTAGCAAACGTACTTAGATACCCAGTAGGGGAAGCTGAGAGACGATAGCTTCATCGATGATTCGTTCATGTGCTGGTGGTGGTAAAGTTCCATCTGTATTTAGAGAGTGGTTTTATACAAAAATGATATGACAGTGACTTCACGCGATAACTAGATCTTCTGTTAAAGTCTGTTGCGCTATTTTCGAGATCAATAAATGTAAATTATTTTATAATATCAACAATAATTTTATGAAATCAATGCCATTTATTAATAGGAATATATTGAAATAACAACAATGGTAGTAGTTATAACAACCACATCTACTCATCATACTTCTTTTGGGGATCGAACTCACGTACTCCACGGCCAACTTGTATTCGTACCTACTTCTTAAGGCAACGCCTAACGCCAACGCCTATAGTGGCCGAAAAATTAATATAATCGATTTATAATATTTTAATATCAATTAAATGTAGAATAGGAAGCTTGAGTATATGATATGACGGAGTTCTGAAACTGGAGTTATAAACACGAAACATAAAAAATTTTTTGTGAAGAAAATTCTTAAAGATTTTCTCAAAATCAGATACATTTTCCCACACAATTGTCAAATTTCTTACGTATGTATATACAAAATTCGGTAAGAGATCGAAAGGAGTACTCATGGCAAATTAATATAAGGTGTAGTTGAATGGACAGCTGAGTGATTTCGCCTCACGGGTAGAAATGCCAAATTACATGCATTTTATTTTTGCTCCTACGGCTTTGAAAGCTGCAGCTATGAAAGCAAAACCAAAACAAGTTGAATTTTGGCAGCTGTAGCAATGAAAGCCAAATAGATGTGCATTTTTGATTTGTTGGGCAATCGACATAACCTTATATGAATTTGCTTTGGAAGTACTAATGCTATCTACAAATTAAATATTATATATTTTACAGTGTAAACAAATACAATAATTCAATACTGAAAAAACTATGCGAATTCGTAATAGGTCGCACACCTTATGACGTTCAATAAATGTGGAAATTGAATTCGCGCCGTTGAATATATGAGTGGTACTCGTACAACCCATCGACATACAGTGAGTCTCATTGAAAATTGTTTATAATTGGCATAATCCATAAAAACAAAATTTCAAACTTTAGGAAAATTTAAAAAAAAAATTAATCAACGCGTGCATATTTTATATTTAAAAACAAAAAAGATATTTTATATTTTTATAAACAAAGATTGCGCAAGACCGTTACCAAAAAAAAAAATCAATAAATATTTTAGGAATTTGGAACTTAAATTTTTAAGAACTTGAAGCTTGTACTTTATTGTAACGGGTGTTTTTTTAGACGTGTGGTTTTAAATGAAACAATACTTTTTTGTAGTTAGTCTTTTTTAACAGCTGTTACTTGATTTATACTCAGTTTGGTTTGGCATTTCATACCAAATAGACTTACTCCGGAGCAACGTTTGCAAATCGCGCAAATTTATTACCAAAATAATGGTTCGGTTCGTTCGACACATCGCGTGCTGCGTCTAATATTCGGTCGACATAATCCCCCAGCAGAGTCACTAATTCGATCAACTATGGATCTGTTTCGCACCACGTTTACTCTAGTGGATAATTCGGATCCTCAGAGATGCCGTACAGTGCGCAACGAAGACGCTATTGCTACTGTGGAGCAGAGTATCGAAAAAGACCTGAATGCAAGATTTTGTGGAAGTCTTGGTTTGCGGTCTTACAAAATCCAATTAGTACAATAATTGAAGCCGAACGACCATCAAAACGATTTTCACAAGAAAATTTTGTTCAGTGATGAAGCTCACTTTTGGTTGAATGGGTACGTTAATAAACAAAATTGTAGCATTTGTAGTGTTGACAGTCCGCAAGCCATTGTTGAGACGCCATTACATCCTCAAAAAGTCACCGTTTTGTATTCTCTATGGGCAGAGGGAATCATTGGTCCATATTTTTTCAAAAGTCATGCGGGCCATAATGTTAGAGTCAATGGGGAGCCCTATAGGGCCATGATTATTGACTTTTTCGTATCTGAATTGGATGATGGTGATGTGGACGGCGCTACATGCCATACAGCCAAAGAAACAGTAAATTCATTGAAGGAATCTTTAGGTTAGCGCATTTTCTGGCATCGTGGGCCTGCGGCGTGGCCTCCAAGATCGTGCGATTTAACACCGCTGGACTACTTTTTGTGGGGTTATGTGAAGTCGCTTGTCTAGGAAGATAAGCTCGACGATTGACACCTTGGAAGAAAATTGGGTATCTTATTATCTTTATAATAAAGCTAAATTCGTGGCCATAAGATTAAACTATATGCGGTTTATTTCTTCTTGAAAACCAAATGCCAAAAAAACTCCCTTTACTTAAATTGAATAAATACTAGATACCCAAAAATATTGAAATTTTCATAAAATTTGTTCAAAGATTAATAATTAGATTTTTATGCTTTATGTTATTGATAAATATTTAAAAAAAAATTATGGAAGAAACCTAACATGGAATACATGGTCAATATTGCAAAAAATAGTGTGAGTCACTGTATATACTTGCGTTTGAGCCTTGGCTCATACTTCGCAGTTTTCAAATTCAGTGATCAACTTAGTACATAGCAGAATTCTCAATTATATCACTACCAACACACTTACTATGTACATATTACGTTTTTCTACTGGGTCAGTTCGCAAGCACATCCTTTTCGTAGATGTGATGAATGGCGCATTTATTCACGACAAAAATATATTTCCTAAATCTCTTTGCACTACAATTTCCACAGTAAACGAGAAAGTACATGAATAGGTGCATACAGATGTAAGTGCTTGCGTATTTGAAGTAGACATGTGTAATCTTTCCTTTACATGAAGGATATGCTTAAATAACTTTGTAGTTATGTATGTACATGGTATATTTAGGTATGTAAATGTCTCCTCCTTCCTAAAAATATATATGCACATATAAACAGAGATAAAATATAATGAATATGTTTTTAGTTTCTTGTGAAGAGAGCGAAAGCAATTAGAACGCATGCTGTCAAAGGCTATATAAGTACAAAAAACTTCCTAACAACTTGCTTAGTTGTTCTTAGATATACATAAATATACTACACACTTCTATATTTATACCAAATACTAGCAGTTTTCGTTTTTAGTAAATTGCGTGGGCAAACTTTAGTGCTCGGTAAACTATTTGACTACCTACATATGTGCGCCGTTTTGGGGCTTATATAATTCTGCTCAATTTGCGTTGCAACTCTTGATGTTGTTCTAAAATTATAGACATTATTTTTAAGATACGCCTTTGGGCGTATCCGTGGTGTAACCTCGTTTAGAATATTCTCTTATGCTGCTGCATTTGGAATGTGATGTGTTGCCATATAACATCTAGGCCAAAAAATTCTGAATACTTCTATGGAGTTTTGACCAAAAAACTTTATTGATTTTATATAGTTTTGTTCAGACCAATAAATTCTGATATTTCACAGCATAAATTAATATATCGACTAAACTTTTATAAAGATGGTCTTCTAAAATACAACTTTGGTTAATTAAGTGTTGACATTTTCAATCAAAACATTGTATGTATTTTGAGTTTGGCAGAAAAATGCGATACCTCGATATCCGAAAAATAGCCTTGGCTAAGTAGTTTGCGAAATAAAATATCGTTATAAACAAATGGAAGTAAGAAAAAAATACTTGCTGCTATCGTAAAGTAAAGTAAACGTTATAGTTTTTTATATTTAAATTGAATTGAACTTATTTAATTTTTTAACATACAATTTACACTACACACCAATGTATTTGTGGTAACAACCGTTATGGAACGTCCGAATAAAAAGATTGATATCTGCGATATTCACTGCAGCCGAGTGTGTAGCGTTTACGCACTTCATTTACTGTGTCCCGGGTTCGAATCCTGGCCTAAGCAAGCAATATAAGAAATTATAGATAACCTCCGAGAGTATTTCTGCCATGAAAAAGCTTTGGAACAAAAAATTTTTTGTTGTGCTGAGTCGGCGTAAAATTGTAAGCCCCTCAATTTGTGTTACAACATCAAGTCGCGCACCACAAATTGTAGAAGAAGTTCGGCCAAACATCAAGCTATGGTCTAAGCGCCAAGTTATTATTATTGTTTTCATTTTAAAGCAAAGTTACAGTTTTTTAAAACTTGGATTACTTTGATACTTTGGTGTCTTTTCAACTTTTACCCGATGATTAATTAACCACGACCTTTTCGACTAACGTTCTTAATCTATCTTAAAAAATAATTTTACTCTGAAAATAATGTAGGAAACTGGACATTCTTGGTATATACTAAGTACTAATTTAAATGTTCTAATTCAAGGATTCGAATGTGTCTTCATAAATAGCGTTCGAAGAAGAAGCGTTCGATAGCCAAGATTTTCCCATATATCATCCCAAATTACAGAACAACTTTTGGAAGAAAACTAAGAAATAACAAGGCATTTGATATCTAATTTTTTATAATTTCTGTTGTTGTTCTTTAAAAACGTAAAACCTACATAAGTAGGTAATTTAATTTTTTACTCTAACTGAGCGTAACAACAATTCAATATGAAAATTGTTAACTATTCACGCTATATAAAAATTTCTGAATTCAAATGAAGGTTGGGTACAATATGATTTTGGTTCAAAATTCTGTATTTAAAATTCTGTATTCAATATTCTGTATTCAAAAATCTGTAATTCAAAATTCTGTACTGTTAAAATTCTGTATTGCGGAACACTGTAATTTTAAATTCTGTAAGTCAAAATTATGTATTGGCAGTATTTTGTTTTGCAAAACTCTGTATTGAAAAACCGGAAGAGCATATGGATAAATAAAAAAGTGCGCACTTGGCAGTATTTTGTTTTGCAAAACTCTGTATTGAAAAACCGGAAGAGCATATGGATAAATAAAAAAGTGCGCACTTTTTTATTTATCCATATGCTCTTCCGGTTTTTCAATACAGAGTTTTGCAAAACAAAATACTGCCAATACATGACTTGTCTTGACCCATATGGTTTCCTATATTATCAAAACAGATTTACATAAAGCAAATGTACATATGTTTGTATGTATTTATAGCTTCAGAAATTTCAAAATGGTCACAAAATTAGTCAAACGAAGAAGGCTGTAAAAGCAAACAACAGAATTAAAAGAATAACAAAAAAAAAGGCTTATATTAAGGCATGTTTCTTTTCTAAAGCGAATTGCTAAAAATTTAATAATATAATAATTGTCTCGCCATTATAATGTAATAACTTTTGTTTTGAATGAATTTTTGAATTTTTCTTTAATTGCCGTATGTATATATACCATTGATTCTATAAAATCGGAATTCCATTATTCATAAAATAAATGTGCTATTCAGGTAAGCGTGCTTATCAGGTTATCTGCTTATTTGGTTATATTTTTACAGCATTTTGATCGAAAATAATTTTGATTCCAGAATTTTAATATACAGAATTTCAGTTCTCCATCATTTTGATCATACAGAATTTTAAATACAGAATATTGAACCAAAAGAATTTAGGCTGTACAGAATTTTTTTTTTGATTTTTACAGAATTTTCATCCAAAAGAATTTTGAAAAGCAGAATTTAGTACCTCTCCCTTCAAATGGATATGGTTGAATCGTGACAAATTTTAGAATTAGCTACCCATGAGGAATTGTACCGATGCTGAAACCAATAAAAAGTAACCATAGCTATATGCATTTAACTGTGAATTACCCCATTACAAAAAATTAAAAAAAAAACATTAAGAAATAAAAAATATATAAGGAACGATAAAGCTTCATTTTTATTTGGCTAAAGAAATCAGTACAATTGAAAAATAATTGCGACGAAAATACATATGTATGTGTTTTCCATTGTAAATAGTATAAAATCTATTATGTTTTAAAACATCAACCTAAATATTTAAGTAATAAAATATAGATAGTTTTTTGAAATAATAAAAAACATCCGCTTAGATGATACAACTCTTGTAGCATAAAGGACCGGAATGTAAATATAAAAATATATGAGGTTATTGCAAATTAATGAAAGGTTTCAGAAAATACTTTTCTATAAGTCCGAATCAGTAAAAGTTTAGTGGAGTCATTCAAGTTTTCAAACAAATCTTCCACAAAAAGTCAAAAGCAGCATCAAAAATTTCATCACAAAAATGTTTAAAACCTTAGTATATTTTATTATCTGTGGGGATTTTTTGAAAAAATATTTTTATTCAGGTATTTTCTTAATATTTTTCCCAAATATTTTGGCAGAACCTTTAGAACCTAATAAAGGGTCGAAATTTTCAGTTAGAAAGCAAAACATAAAAATTAAATTTTTTAAATATGTATGTATGTGTATGTAAATTGAAATCCTCATAAATCGCAAAATCCTATACATACATGTGTGAATAAGAATCATTTACCACATACACTCGCATCATTTTTCTTTTGTTGTATTTTGTGTTTGTCGGTAAAAGGTTTGTGTGAAAAAATTATCGCCATGGAACGCTGGAGTCAAAAATTTAATTACTAGGAAGCACTGAAGTCGAGTTATAGCCAAAAATGGTTCATATTTTAAATGGTAATATATATATATATTTATTAACAACTGGACGATAAGTACATTTGCAAAAAAAAAAATGAAATGCCGAACGCACGTTAAATCCTTATTTGGGAACGTTTGAACAGATTTGGCAATTTTTATTTTTTCTTGAACCAAAAACAGTTTAAGCTTAAAAGGCCTGGTTAGAAATATTTAAACATTTGCTCAACGAATTTTTTATAATGAGATTTGAGAAAGAAAATTGAGTTTATTTGCAACGAAATAAAAAGGGTGAAAAAATGACTATCAAGCTTTGGCTGAAATACATGATTAAAAATTTCACTCCGATGATCAAATTTCTAAATATTTTTATGAATAACTTTTGAACTTAAGCTGTTTTATGACTTACATAAGTTGATGTTTTCGTACGAATATTTTGAAAAAACTATTCTTATTTACAAAGAAAAAAATCCCGAAAATGGAGGTAATTTCAAATCGGTCAAAGTCACCTAATCTCAATATTTGTGCGAAATATTTTGGTTAATATCTTAAAATATAAATTGTATAATTCCGATGGAGAAACAGTACCATTTTTTGGTTTTTCTCTTAAAAAAAAAATAATTTTTAAACACGGTAAATTAATTTGAGAGCTAAATTACTATACCATGTATATTTTTCCAAAATGTTTTTATATAAAAAAATAATTTTAAAAAGCGGTTGAACAAATTGAGGACATAATTATTAATATATTGTATATTTTTCGAAAATGTTTATCTTTAATAACATAATTTGTAAAAATGTTTGAATAATTTGAGAGTCAAATCATTATAAATATTCTCCATATAATCAGTTTCATATAATTGCACAGATTTTCAATTCCATTTTTCAAACTAGCTTTGAAAACTAGTGGAGCTGATATAATATTTTTTGGGGCTTAATTAACAACGATCGTTATCAAAACTAAAAACAGCTTGGGTGAAAAATGTATGTCGAAAGGGTTTTTTTAAACCAAAACCGTTCCATGCCAATTTAAAAACAGAATACTTTTCTATGTGAAAATAATTGCTAATTAATTATGCAAGGAAAATAAAATTAAATATTTATGGTACGCTATTTGTTGCAACGTTCTCTGCCGATATTTTTCCTCAGTCGGCAGCAGCTATGCAAGTTGGAATATATTAACAAATAGCTGCATCCTATGAACAATAACTAACTACCGATATTGTAAAGAACTGAATATGCAATGGAACTACATATAGAGATATGTACTAAATAAATATAACATTTTCTTTTCACCTGTGCGTTTCGCTGTAGTGGCGTTTTGCCGAATTCTTCTTTGTCGAAATGTCAAACCTATGAAATTTTCGTAAGCACATGCCCACATTTTCGACTCAATTTGTTTCGTTGTTTGTTATTGGTGTTGTTGTTACGCTGCAAACAAACGCAATCGATTTTCCTGAATTTCCTTTCACCGTTGCGTGTTTTCGTGCTTCCTTTAGCGCTCAATGCATTTCTGCTTTCCTTCAATGTTGAAACTCTTGAGACGTAGACATAAATAGGCGCTTTTTGAGCATTCTCGTTTGCAAACTCTTAACTGGAAAAGGCGCTTTTCATTCTTTGGATACAAACCTAAACTAATATACTATATATGTATGTATGTATTTGCACATACATATGTACTTAGTATATAGAAGTATCAGCGCTAATTGTGGCAACTTGTTTACTGGCACATAGCGGAACCCCTTCGGATTGCTTCGAATTATTTACAGACTTCCTACTTAGTTGGCGCACTGACGACTTTCTCGAGTTGTCGCAAGCTTTGGTGCTGATTTGATTGCTGGCGAATGCGTTCAATTTGTTATTGTACTCGTCAATGTATTCAATTAGTTGTGGAATTAGATAATGGCTTGAGATTTTCATCTCCGCTTTGACTATGTATGTATATCGCTTTATTAGACTGTATCATTTTATTATGCACATGGTAGACCGACCGACCGACCGCCCAACTGAACATCTGACCATCTGGCAAAGATTACAACTCAGCGAATCGCAATGAATTTTGTATTTTAAAATTTTTGTATTTTGTATTTTGCAGTTTTCTTATTTCTGATTTTGTATGCCTCTAGTATTATGTATTTGCAAACATACATACATACATACATATTTACTTAGTTATGCAGGCAACATCGCAGTTTTTGGCTCGCAGCCACAAGCCGCATACATCCACACATACTATATGCGTTCGCAAACACCTCCCACCACTGGTCATACCTTGTTACTTTTGCTCAACTTTTTTTCACATAATCACTGCAAATTCATTAAATATATACTTTAATTGTACGAATATACCATATAACCGTACATATAATTTTACAATTATTCACAGCTTTGATTCGTATCAAATTCCATTTATGTATATATTTATTACATTCGTTGAAAATTGGGTGACTATCGCCACTTCGCGTATTCAGAGCAACTGTGGGCCAACGATGCGAATTTTTTAAGTTACATTTTTTTCTAAAAACACACAAGCCCGCTTATAAATATATTGCACCCCGCAATCAACTAACTATTTTCGCCTGATTATTTCAATATTTTCACTTTTACCTAGCACTATTTAGCAGCACCACTGAAACAACCGTTTATTTTGTTTTTATTTTTGCCTTCATCTAAGGCTTTATAATTTTCTTTGGTTTTTTGTGTGGCTGTTTGTAGCAGCGCACTGCGGAACGTTTCACTCATTCAACTCGGCTTTCGTAGACAAACTGACTAATTCAGTATGGACGCGAATCCGAAAAGGCGAGAATGACTTTATATTTTGTATCTGTGAGATACATACCCGCTCATATTAGTAGCACTGTTGTATCTGTTGACTTCGTTGTCATGACAGTTCTACATCTCCTTGGCTTTATGCTTTGTTTGTGACATTTAACGTCGCTATGTTTTAGCCCACATTTGCCTTTTTGTTTTGTTTTGTTTATTTTATGCCGCTTTGTTTTTAAATGTTTTATGAATGAATCTCTCTTTTCATGTGAGATCAGGTATTTATGTACATATATGTATGTATGTGTATGTACGTATGTAAATATTGAAAGATGTATGGATGCAAGTTGTGAGCATATCCGACTCGAAAACCACCCTACTAAATAAACGCTGGGGGTGTTGTTGTTAGGCGTCGTTAAGGGATGTTTAAATAAGAAATAAATATCCGACTAGTTGTATGTAAATATATTTCAACAAGACATTACATAAAATAATCATTACATATTCATATGCGGTTATACCCAGCCAACATTTAGATTAATAAATGAGTAATTTGGGAGTTCTAGCTCGGAGCGCTAGTGAAGTCACAGCTCGAAAATACCACCTAAAATGCCCTATAAATCAGAACAAAATTTAGCGGATTTCTCTATAATTTTTGTTCAATAAGAAGTCCTTCTTATTACGACTGGCTATGCATTTTCAATAGAATCAAGAAGATAATCTGTAAAACTAAGTAGACAAATTTTCAATGTAATTAAGAAGCTGAAACGTTGAATTAAGATGAAAACTTTCAACAAAATTAAAAAGATAATCTTGATTTTCAATAGTATCTCTTTTTAATTTTAATAAGCCGAATATCTTATCAATTTAAAATTATTGACACTTAAATTTGTTTAAGTAGATTAGAGATAATTGTAATAATTTTAAGTACTTATGTATTATTATAAAAGGTTTTATATATTTAGTTTATAAGATATAAGAACAATTTAAATAAGTATTTATAATAATTAATGTTGCCAAATTATGCGTAAAAGTAGTATGACGTAAGCTATATCTTGATCATTAATACAAGTTTAGATAGATAAAGATATGTATTTATTTTCGAAAACATTTACTCATAACTCATATTTTATTTCTGAAAATTTTGAAACTCTATTGAATGAAAACTTCTGGAACAATAAACAAGTAAATCAGAAATTTTCATTTTGAAAATCCAAGAATTCAATTATTAAAGGTTTGCTCAGCAAACAGTTTTCTTGCTCCCTCTTGACAAAAACGGCTCCCTTATTAAGGCGTCATGTTACTAAATCTTCAAATTAAAGTAAAAGCAACATTTGTAGAACAAATATTTCTCTGTTATCTTTGAATTTAAATTTAAAATTGCATAATGGATGAAATCTATGTGAGTTTTTGCTTAGGTTACATAAAGACAACCTTTGGTAAAAGAGCGTCAAAGCTGTAATGTCACTAAAGAGCAAACCTTTAATAACACCGCGTAACAAAAATTTAAAAAAAACCTGCGGTCATGATTTTGTTAATTGTCATTAACATTAGTAGCAGGCTTACGAACTGTGTTTTTACTTTTTTTGGATTGGCTCTAGTTCTTGAGATAAACGAAACTTAAGAAATTAATGAAAAAAAATTATATGACCCAGTTCCAGTTGTATTAATTTAATTATTCCTCAATAAGTTTTGTTATATAAATTATTAAAACAAGTAGTTCGTTGGTTTAAATATTTTATTTCCCTTGCAAGAGAGCAAGGGCAGCCGGTTAAGTCTGGTGAGTTAATACAACTAAACATTAATTCGACGACTTCGCCTAAATACCTGAATCATTTTTCCACCACTTCACATCAAGCTTGGGCCAATGAAACAGTTCATCAAAGCCCTTGATAAGACAGGAGACTGTTTCGAATATGTGTGCAAAAAATTTCCAGTCTTTAGTATGGAAAAATTAAAAGTAGGAGTCTTCGATGGTCCTCAAATTCGTACCCTTCTAAAAGACACTGAGTTCTTAAACCATATATCACAAATTGAATCTGAAGCCTGGCTAAGCTTTGTTAATGTAGTCAACAATTTTTTGGGAAATCATAAATCTCCAGACTATACAAAACTAGTTGCTGATATGCTTCTCAATTTTCGCAAACTAGGAGCTAAATGAGCATTAAATTACATTATTTACATAGCCATTTGGACAAATTCCCGGGCAACCTAGGCGATTACAGTGAGGAACAAGGTGAACGGTTCCACCAGGACATAAAAATAATGGAAGAAAGATACGAAGGTCGATGGGACGACCACATGATGGCAGACTACTGCTGGAACTTAATACGGGATTGTCCTGAGCAACGACATCATAGAAGGTCCTACAAAAAAAGTTTTTTGTAATTTTTTTTAAAATTAATTAATGAAAAGAATATATTTTTTTTAATTTGTATTAGTTTTATACCAGCGTGCAATAAATATATAATTTAAATCCATATTGGTATTTTTAATTGGGCTTTTTCGTGAAATATTTAAAAGTCTTTATCTGAAAAGCTAGAGCCAATTCGACAAAACTGATATTATTTTCGTAATCAGCGCCCCCAAATTACCATAAATCGACTTAAAAATCTCCGATCGCAAAAATTTTGTTCCGCAGTGTAACTGAATCATGAGAAAAATCCAAAGAACAATATCCATAGGTAATATTAAACTAAGAAAATTAATTTAGATTATCCACAAAGTCCATTTGTATGTTAAGACGTTAAAAGCAAAATTTGAATTAAAAAGTGCTCTTTTAAAAATAAAAAGTTTTCCATATTAATAAATTCTATAACATTCTAGTCAAAATGAGAGTATATCTCTATTCATTTACTTTATATGATTTTTAACATAAACACGAGCAGATTTCTTCTTGCATTTGAATATTTTTGAACAAAATTCCATAGAATCTAATAAACAAGAAGTCATTTCCTTATTTCCAGGCGTTTCCCTTTTCAATAAATTTGAGAAGAAATTCAAACCAATATTAAGCAGACTTTCGATTTTGTCCCTCTCGCACTCCTTGGCCATCAAACTTTTTTACACATCGATCTCTTTAATTATAGGTGAACTTTTTAGCTATGTGCGGCAAATCAAAAATCTCCTACAACATACATATATCTAATACTTCTACATTGCTAGAAAATACATGGTACTTCTTGTTGAATAACGTAGCCTAAACCTAGCCGTTTTATACTTATAATAACTTTATCATTCAAAAGGTATTTTCTCACCCTATTTATTCATTCACGTTCAACAAATCTCGTTATTCCGATTCCGTTGAACGCATTCTTTATTAATTTTAAACAGACCTTTTAAGGTTACACTGTTATCAGACAGCTTCTCGCTCAAATTTCGGAAAGTTGCTTGCCTTGGAAAGTCCATGTGATATCTTTTTAATTTTGGGAGAAAATTTGTTGAACAATAATAAGTTTAATTATGAGCAGAAAGGAAAAGATTGTTGTGTTTAAAGCCTTTTATCTCCCTTTTAAGTTTGCGTTCATAAGTGCTGCATTCATTTGATCCATTTTAGAACATTTTTTTGATGCATAAGCATTAAGTGTTACTCTCTACATATTATTTTGTTAAATGTAACCCTGGCGGATTTAAATACATAAACTATATTTTAGATATGATGTTGAAGGCAAATCTGCTCATTTACCTCAGTGAGGGTATTCTTCGTCAATAATTGTTTCATTTTGAGTTCGTTATTTGGTAATGAAAGAGACTAATAAAACAATTAGAGGAAATCTGTCTACCTTAATTATTAAATTACAAACGTTACCAAAATGCAACTAGTTATAAATTAATTTTTAATATACTAAAAAATCTTATTTTTATTTTTACAATATCGCATTACGATTACAATAAAATTAAGAAAACCCTTTTTCCCCAAAACGGCCTAAATTTCTTATCCTTCTTCTTCTACATGGAAAATACAGGATCAAGCTAAGGGAGTATCACTTTTTCATTACATCATGGGTTGAGCCCAAGTTTTTTTAATAAACTTTTTCAGTATACAAATACATACAATTTAGTACGATTTACTTTTTGAGGCGTAACAAAGTACGCCCGGTATTTGAGAGTAGAAAATAAAACGAGAATGTATCAAAATTGACAATTTCACTATTAAAAACTAGGGAGCCTACCTGATCTTCACTGAAAGATTAGTGATGTAATACTAATAAGGCATAGCGGGTTTATACATTCTTTTTTCCAAGCATTTTCTAGATAGGAATCACAAAGAAGAAGCTATTTTCGGAAGGACACTTTCGCGCCACACATTCGCAACCAGTGTAATACTTGGAAATTAATGTTCAGTTATGTATGCAGATATTTTAAAATTTGGGTTATGTTACATCTGATCATATCCTATATCTTACTCCTTTTTGCATAGCATAATACGATATTTTATTCTGGATATTTGTCACAGTGAGTACTTTGCATCAGTGCTTACATCAAGGGCCGCTTCACTCGTCAATAAGTAACAAAAAACTAGAGGTAGGAAATAGCGATAGACAGCGTGAATTTTATCCTAATTGAAGTTTTTAATTTTTTGTTTTAACAAAACAAGCAATACTTTTTAACTAAGCGCCGGTATTATCGAAATTGATTTCACTTATTTGTTTGTTAAAAACATGTGGTTGAACCACTTTTGAAATGATTTGGCTTTTCAACCTTTGTTGTAGTTTACAAGTCCTCAACGAAAATATGGAAAATTTCCATCAAAGCGAATTCATATATGAGAATAATTCCTTCCGATTCTCACTGTCATTGTGCGTATAGTTAATTCGTTAGTGTTTGTTGTTGTACGCTCAACACCCCCTAATTTAAAATGAAAAAATAAAGAAGTTATGTGCATTAAAGTTTATTAAATTCGGTCAAGTTTCTCATGTTAAATTTTTAAAATATTTTTTTGTTCAAAAACATAGTTTATTATGTTATGGTTTAAAACAAAATTAAAATAAAAATCAACATAAAATATTTGCATCAAAATGGCTAAGGGTTTAGGTACGAGTATTTTCGAATTTTCAGGTATTTATAACAAAATGCAAGCTTTCTTTGATTTTCGATAATTTTTTTTTTCGTGCAACAGAGAGAATTTGAAACTGAATAATGGCAAAGAGCATGGAACTATAAGAAGGGGCAACACGTTACTTTTGCTTTTCTCGTTGATCAATAGGGTAGTGCTTACTCTTTCGACCAAATGCGTAAATGATTGAATGAAAAGAGAAGGGTGACGTGTTGTCCCGTCCTATAGTTCTATTTTCTTTGAAGATGACCAAGAAAAAAGATCGTCATTCGAAACGTTCGCCATATTGGATTAAAAATGGCAGTATTTAAGCAATCATGTATTGTCGCGGGAATTAAATCGGTGAGTCAAATTTCAATCCGATAGCGTCACCGAAAATAACTGAAACATTGTTTGCTAAATTCCGTGACAAACAATGTGAAGTTAAATAAAATCCTTTTTTTTTGGGATCAACGAGCGATACATATGTACGTAGGAATTCGTTAGCAGCATTCGGTGCACAAGAAATATTTTCCGTGTTATAATCATAATTATCACACTACGTTTTAATTGGTTATATAAAAGTAGTTTGTAACTAAACGATTAAGAAAATAACTAGTTTCAATTAGCATTAGTTATCTTTATGTAATAGGTTTGCATTGTGATTGCGGACTTGGAATTCAATTATTAAGCACTACGATCAATCAGTAAGCACTGTTACAATTGATTTGATAATAATTGAATAGCGGCATCCTGAAATCGATGAAGTCCTCCCGATCGATTGTGTGGCGCTGATAACATTGCATGAGTGGGTCGAATTGGAGAATTGGCTATAATGCCATAAATTAATATTTTAAATTGGATTTTAAATTTAAAAACTTACATGCATCCATTTAGATAATGATTTTACAAATTCCTTCGACATATATTTATTTGTTTGTATATAAAAGTTTGACAAAGTTTATTGTGCGTTCACAAATCACTAAAATTTACACCGCCGTATATTTATATTTTAGAATATAATTTACATTATGCACATACTACATACATACATATATGATATATTTATAATACACAAATATTAATGATTATATTAAAGTTTAATTTAACATTAAATTAAAAAGTCTCTTTTAGCTATTTTTACATAAATATACACATTCCTCTCCGTATAAAAAATATATATGGTTTTGTACTCTTATCTATTTATTCGATTGTCCAATTGATGCCGTCTTCTGTATTTGCTCATTTAAAAAGTTTTCATCTGCCAAGAATGTTGTTTTACCAACTTTTTCACCAGTCTCCATATTAAATTCGAAAACGCAAGGTATACTATTTGGTACATTCACAGTTGATATACTTTCATCAGATACTTCTGCAAAAAGAGAAAATTAAGAAATTTTATTAAAAATTTGATAACGGTTTAAATATTATATATAATACGAGTTAATATATTTACATAAATATATAATACGTTGGGTCATGTGTATGTACTAAGCTGATTTGAATTTTGCTTTATTTATTGTCAAAGATTTTTAAAACAATTTGCAGCCCTGAATAAAAAAGGCACCTATCAAGGCGGATTCAAATAAGGTAGTATTAAAAGTACAATTATAAACGTACACGTATTTTGTTTGAGTTGTCAAAATTGACATGCATTTCTTCACCGGCAAGGTGGGGCTGCCAGAACAGCTTATTTTACTTGTTTTCGAATGCCAAATTGGAATCTTTATTTATATTGTTTTAATTATCTATTGGATATAAATTGAGAAAAAATTTGGCAATTGGGGCAAAATGCAATTTTAGTAAAATTTCATTTTTATGATTTTGATAAAATCACTCGAGACGAGATTATAAAAATTGATTGTTAATAAAGCTCAAAAAAATTTATTCAAGATACGGATTCGACTTTTGGACACTGTCGATGACTTTTCTCTACCTTACAAATTTTTTTAATGAAAAATTAGCATTTGCAGTGATTAAATTTGTCTCACATCGTATAGTACCTCTTCACGGCTTGTTGTGAATACAAAACTATCGTCACTTAAAAAATGCGAATCGAAAAGCTTACAGAAAATATATTACATCTAAACGCGATGTCGACCGTCAGAAATTGATTCAACTAAGGAAAGATTACGACTACTTTCTTAATCCAATCTAAAATCGAGTCCATCTAGTTTTTGGCATTAATCTAGTTGACATTAATACCAGGAGAAAAACTAATGGATTTTCGATTATTTTCTGAAAACGCAAAATCAGATAATGCACGTGTTTTTGCAATTTGTTTGTGAAGCTTTTTTAAAATGCATATAACAATTCATACCCATTTTTCAACATACTTAAATATTCGCCTATTGAAGCGTTTGAAATACAAGGAAATACCAATCTTTGTAGGTTCTCGGAAGCTTTGTTTTATTGCAGGCAATCGCTGCAATCTAAGTATTTGATTATAGGTCTGGTCGTAATCTTTGATTCAAAATTAATCTTTACTCAATGATCTGCTTCATACGTATAAATCTTTGGTATTCCTCCTATCCAGTGACACTTAAGTTACGTATCACTCGTGCGTAGGATTTTAGTTTAGATTATTGTAAAATAATGATTTTGAACCCATTTTATAAAGTTCACGCGAACAAGATCGAAAAGGTGCAAAAAGTTGCCACGATGTTTGCATTAGGTAGATTACAATGGCGTGCTGGTTTACCTAGCTGCGTGGGAAGACGCAACACCTCTCCGAAAGATGAACCTAAGAACCTATTTCTCGATTTTCTTTGTATACATTGTTGCCAATTCAAGAATAAACTGTTCTGTTTACGAGTTTTCAAGAAAATATACGTAAAACGATTTACTCCTATTACGAGCCTCTTGCAAGATGAATTCGTTCATGCAATAACCTTCCAATAGAGTTAAATTTCAAATTTAATTTCAGTTAGTATAATTTATAGAGCTTGAGGCCAGGTTTGTATTAGGAATAATATGAGAAAACAACAACATCTCCTCATCAGACTCTTTTTTCCTAGACATTACCTGGCTATGAACCATGGTACACGGACTTCTTTTTTTCTAGACTTTACCTGTGTGTATAATATATGGTATAATAAATAATTATAATATAGTATATTTAAATAATTATAAAAAGATTAATTATGAAATAAATTGAAAAACTCCGTGTCCTCACGATATTCCAACAAACACCTTTTTTATAATAATTCAAAATTATGAAATTTTTAATGAAATAAATAAAATATAAATGTTGATATTATAATAAGACCACATAACCTGATAACATTCCCATTACAGTCGGTTTTACGTACCGGAATGACCGGGGTTTCACCCGGCTAAGAACTATTGTTTCGGCGTTCTAACCCTGTTTAGATCGGCTTACCCCATAACAAGGAGGGAGGGAATGCACCCCATATGTTTTTTTTTAAATTATTTTATTTAAAAGTTAGGCCTTTAACTTTATTTTTTGCATGCATTTTATATGGAAGGAAGAGCTCTGTGCGTCGTAGATACAAACATCGGCCCAAAGTTATAATACCATTTCATCTTCATTAAAGTTATAATAAATTATTTTTACAGATATGTCTGTGTAGCTATAACCAAACATCTTATTTGACTTTGACATTTTTACTTTTCGACCAATAAACAAAATTCTCATTTTTTTTAACTTAAACTAAGATAGTAGGTATTTTAAACTCTAGCTATAAGTAACTACTTATACTTTCATGCAATTTAAATCATTTTAAGTTTTACAGAAAAATATGCTAAGTCGAGATAAGTGGTCATTTGGGGTATTCTCGATCCGTTGCATACTCTCTAAGCTACTATATAAATGGCATAATTGGATAACTTTGTTGTTGTTTCATATTTTAAAATATTATGCAATATTTTCATGCTTCTGCTCCTATGCACCCCCTGTGTGCTTGATTGCATGATATGATAGCAGACTTTTTGCAACTCTGTCCCAGCTGTTATTTCATTTTTTATTAGAATAAAATGAATTTTCCATTTGGTGCAAATCTTGATAATGCAAATATGCCATATTTATACTTATGCAACGTATCGAGAATACCCCTACGTTTATACATATGTATGTATGTACAATACTCACTATCGATGTGTTTGATTAGGGCGCGCGCCACTGTGCCATGCGCTACGATAAGAACTCGTTTGCCGGCTAGCACTTGTTTGAATATTACATTCTCAAAATATGGTATGGCGCGTTGCATTAACACTTTCAGCGACTCTGTGTCTGGGAATTCTGGCTGTGGTATATTCTTGAGATTTGGATTATTACGTATGAGGTCATAGTATGGATTGTCCGGTGTAATAGGTGGGGGGAGAACATCGTATTGGCGGCGCCATAATTGAACCTATGTACAGTACAAAAAAATTTATAAAATATTAATCATCAAAGTAATTACCGACAATTGCGTAGTGTAAATAAATAATGGAACGGCATACATACATACTTACATATTCACATAGATTTACAACTAATTTATACGCTAAAAAAAGATTACCATACTTGATTACTGCGCACTGCGAAATATCTACAAAAGTAGTTCCACGCTTATTGGCGCCTGTAATTTAGCGCGTAGGCTATAAAATGTAAAACATACTGGACTTTCAATCATAAGCGTAATGTTGCTTGCTTCGTGGCTTTCTAACAAAATGGAGTTTTCCAATAATTTTATTAACTAAGATTATAACTAGACAACTCGTCTTAAATTATCATATAACTATAGTACATACATATTTACAAGAGTAACAAATGCTTTGAAACCATTAAAGCAAAGTGGCATAGAATGTAAAAAATTCGTTCGAGTGACATATTATATCAAAGTTAAAATAATAATAAAAAAATATAAAAAAATTAAAACAAGTAGTTCATTTGATTAATGGTTTAATCACCATATTCCATGTTTTATGAATCAATTTCACATCAGACAAAATCATTTCATTAATATCTGCTAATGATTTTGACAAAATATATGTAATTATCAGTTTGCTTGCTTCATATAAAGTTTTTTATTTAAGCGGTTCAAATTTAAATAATTTCACCGTACACCAGCAGTTTTGCGACAGAGTAACTATGGCAACTTTATGAAAGGGGGTATCTAAAAGATAATTTTTGCGGAACAAACTTATCGTCCAGTACTTCTGAGTTTTTTTTATTTGCCCTTAAAAGTTCAGGGGGTCATAATGGAGCTTAGTACCATAAGCATGTTGTTCATCGTTTTAGTCGTTGTATGTGTTATATATGTAATGAGCCATACTTTTATAAAAGAAAAAATTATAAACATTAAACAAACTAAAGAAAAATGGTCAAAACTTGTCAAAATCTCACGACCCAATTTAAAAAAAAGTTTTTTTGTTTACCATTTAAGAGATGCTAGTGAAGAAAATGCGATTTAAACTTTTACTTATTTTTATATTTACAAAAAAAAAAAAACGCCAAGTCAGTAAAAATAGTTGTCAGAAATCAAAGATAATTTGTACCCATTGGAAACATATTTTTTAAAACACATAATAAATTTAATGCCCTATAAAATTGCATACTCCAATATTTTGTTTTAAAAATTTTGACATTCACACATTTCTTTTATATTTTTTTTTTTTTGCCCTAAATATTACTTACTTGTTCCTCGCCATATTTGTCTGCCATGTCGCGCTTATTGAAACCAGTTAAATTTCCATAATGTCGCTCATTCAAATGCCAATCACTTACAATTTCCAAATCACAGATATTCAATTCTTTTAATATAATACTGAGTGATTGTCGGGCACGTGATAAGGCTGATGAGTAAGCAATGTCGAATTTTAAATTACTTTCACGCAATGCTGCGGCTGAAATATTCACAGCATCTTTGGCGCCTGTGGTAATTAAAAAAAATATTGTAAGTTATATAAGGTGTGTGAAAAAATGTAATAAAAAATGTGACCTAATCAAATAAAATTTTACAACAATCACCCCAATGAAGTCTATTTGAAACCATTTTAAGTACGAGCGGCTGGGAGAGCTTCTTCCCAATACTTGGTAGGCATATCGATAAGTTAAGTTAAAAGGATGGACAACAGACAACAGAGGTCTGCTCCGTTCTGAAAAGCCGGACATTTGTACAGCTCTTGCAGAGTTGGGTATGCGGAGATTTTGAAGTAGCAGGCGTAACGCCAATAGCTTAGAGCTTCTTATTTTTGTCAGAAATTTTACGTTTTCGTTAAGAGTTGTATATTTGTAGATCCGTATTCCCTATGCTTCGGGTGTAGCTTGAAGATAAACAGACCTTTGGAAAATGTTTACACTAGCCCACCTGCTATTCGTAGACATTATAGCCCTATCTTCAACTTACGAGGGGAGACAACTAGACGAGCTAAAATTCCTCAAATCGAGTATTTAAGTCCTGCCGAATTTTTAGCCAGGAGTTGTATAGCTCATTTAACTTTGGCACAATATAATTTCTAAAAATTAAAATTAAAAGGTTTGAAAATTTGATGAAAGTACAAAGTTTAAAGTTTTGATTATTTACATTTTATTAGCTATGAACCAAATTCTCATAACAAATTTCATATTACCATGAAAAAAAAACTTTTAATATTGTAAAAACTCATCATGTGGTCAGTTATTTCGGTGTATACTGGTAAATTGTATTACTTTTCAGTTGCTATAAGTAAGTATATCCTTTTTTAGCAGTTCGTAAGATATACCTGATCACATTGAATCGCTTAAAATTCAAAACGATTTGACTTCAAAATTTCATTTCAAATTAATTTGTATTTCCAACAAACGTCAAAAAATTGACCTCTTTTATAAATATAAAAAAAATGCATAGCAAGAAAAATTTGAATTATGGCGCACGTCTGCCTAAAATTTAATAGTTCCGTAAATTTTTTGCTTGGGTTTTTTTATTATTTTTTATTTGAGAGAGAACTGATTGTAATTTCCTAGAATATTGCTGCTTAATAGCTAATGTTGGAAAAATACAATCGTTTACTTTTTTCTCCACCCACATTGTAAAAGGAAATTATAAAAATTCAACTTTAAAGTATGGAAGTCTTGAGATCCTCAATTAAGAGCCCAAAGTTAAAAAAAAAATGAAACGATCCTGATTCAATGGATTTCGACTATTTTTGGATTAATCGCTTAGACTCTTACAGCGTACCCCCGCAGCAGGGAAAACCGCTTTCTTTTAGAATATTTTCTTTTAGCCGATCCATCTCGCTTTCGCCGTTGTTCAAAATGTATTTTGTTTACTGGGTTCCTATATAGTATTCTTAGGTATTGCTGAGCCTTTCACATTCTCAATTTGTTTTAATATTCACCTTGTTCACTCAAATCGGCATCGTGCCAACCGCAAAAGAGATTCAATTTATTCCATTCGCTCTCGCCGTGTCGCAAGATTATCAATTGATTTGTTTTCATATTTATTTGTTTTGCTTTTGCCTTAGTCGCGGGGCGGACTGATTTTAAACTACAAATGAAAAAGAAAAGAAAATCAGCTGTTTAATTGATACTATATGTATACACACACACATATACATACAGATATATACATATACAGTGACTCAAACACTGATTTTATTTAATTTAATTTATATGTTTATAAAAATATAGTTAATTTATAACAAAAGTCATATAAATCAAAATTTCAATTTTTAAACAAAATTAATTAAAATTCAACAAATTTGCAAACTTATTAATTTAAAGTGTTAGAAAACTTTTCGGAATTAAAAATTCCTGTTGATTCTTTAAGTTCTTTTTTTTTGAAATTTTTACACTTTTTTTCTTTAATTGAAAAAAATTCGAACAAAATTGCTATGCTACATTTTAATGAGCAAACAAATTGTTGCAGAGAATTTGTTGATTTTTGATAAATTAAAAAAAAAAATGAAATTTTGATTTATACGCGTCTTGTAGATAATAAAACATATCTGTATAAAAATATTACAAAAAAAAAAATGTATTATGAAAGACAAGGCGAATACACTAATTATAAAAACAAAACATCATCATGTCGTCGGTCAATTGTTTGAGCCACTCTATGCAGAATTTTTAAATTTCTACGCACTACAGTAGTAGTACTATGTAACATATGTAAATATGTACATATGTATGTACTTATGTATGTACGTATGTATGTAGATATGTATGTATGGATGTATATGTGGTTAAATGCATATTAACATATATTTGAAAACAATTATTCTGAATGTCTTCTCGCAAATTGCTTTACATCGTTTAAAAACGAAAACGATATATTACACATAAATACATGCACATTAAGTATGACCAAATTTTTTTAGCTGTTTAGGTTCTTGCTTCTAAAAACTTGTAGAATGTAAAAATTTATCCCGATTGGAAAGGTGAAAATACATTCCCAATCGCTTTGAAAACTATTATTAGCGCTCTTCCTCTTCCATGGATATATCAAGTTATCAATGAAAGACAAAAATTGATTTTGGGGTTTAAAAAAAATCGCGTATCATACGTATTATTAAGAATGTATTCAAATATAATGAAGTTATGAAATGTTTTCGTTTAAAAAGTATTTTTTTATCGCTGAATCCGAATCCAAGGTCCATTTAACCTAAACGTCAAAAACCAATATGACGAATAATTTTTTGCTAAATAAATGAAGAGTTACGGGTGCATAATGCGGGACTGCGGGTCTGCTTTCCTACACTGACCAGCCGCCGAGATTGGAGTTCCTAGATATCAAAGCCACAATCTAGAACCTTTCCCAGATCACAGAATCGCTCAGTGGCCCACCGTCAACAGGTGCAATTGTAGTTGAATTTCAATACCCAAGTTTTGAATTCTTTTGTATTGTATTACTTTTTTTTTCGCTATACAATAATATACAAATCATTAAAATTTCCCCTATACATGTTTGGACTACCCTAATGCACATGCATGTGACAAAATGCTATTATCACCAAGTTTCGTATTATTTCCGTTGTATCGTCTATGCGTCTAAGTATTTCCTGATAGGTGAACGAGTGAGATTTGTGTGCAGAGGGCCATACAGTGATGATGTTAATGCCAAGTTGTATCTATTTTTTAAATTTCGAATTTCTTGTTTTTGTTTTATGCTTAGAAAAAAAAACGAAATTCATTATGATCAGAAAATAAAAGCTAATTTTAAGTTTGATCCAACACGTGCCAGTTTGCTCAGAATTCTAATTAAGATACGTTTTTATGTTATTGGAGTTCTTTGCATAAATCCGATAACTCAATTTAATTATTTACAAAAGTTTCACTAATTGATTTAAGAAAATTTTAACCGGTAGATTGCAAACAAATAAGACGCAATTTTCATAACTTGACAAAATAAAGGATTTCTATTATTTTGGCCGTAGATATACAATTTTATGGTTTAGTGCAGGGACTGTAACGATTATAATTAAAAACAAAATATCATGTTTGATCGGTTTTTATGGGATTTTTAGTTTTTCGATCAATCGATTTTCGATTCGGACTTGAAATATCGATTTTGTGATTTTTTTTCGAAAAATAATCGATATCTTGGAGTTGAATAATGTCATCAAAAACAATAATAAGATTTATGTTTAATGATCGAAAAAATAAAGATCACAAAATATCGATCAAATATGATCGAAAAAATAATAATGAAAAAATAGCAATCACAATAAACGAATATGCAATAACTTAAAACAAATAATCTTCTAAAAAAAAAATGCTCCAAAAAAAAAAAACAAAATAACGATTATTTGCGGTCTTTGTTTTAGTACCATAGTTAAACAAAAACCAAAATAATAATATAAGGTCTTTTAATTGATCAAACACATTATGAATCCAAAAACAATTTTTATTATTTTATGAACTCTATCTACATTCTTAAAATAACTTAAAAACTAGGTGGAAAAGGATTTTGACAACCTTTTCTTATTTAACAAAAAATTGAATAGTAGGAGAGAATACTATTTCAATGACATCTCCGAGACAATGATCAGAGAATGCTGAATGCTGAGTAATTCAAATTTAATCAAATATGCATCAAAATCAAACTTTCGTACTATTTTTTTTTAATTTAAAAATATATTTAATTTAAAAAAAAAAGTTTCTTTTCTTTTTTGACACATTTCGTACGAGTTTTACGTTATACTAAATTGTTTATGATACCCGTAAAAAGTATGTTAATGAACATATCCATATCCAAACATTGGCAGTCATTGAACTTGTTCTAATAAATAAAAAAAGAAATTGCAAAAAAATCGCCTATTGAAACACCCCATATAATCATTGGCATTTAAACGACTTTATCATTGAAAAAAGTCTGCGTAATCAGCGTTTTTAATTTATTTTTAGCGCAAACTATTTACATATCGTTTGGGTTCGTAAAGGTTGCGCTGATACTAATTTCCGACTACTGTCCTTCTCTGTCACTGGCAGTGTCGTTAAGGACGCATGCATGCGACCCTGACCGTCACTAGCGCCTCTCAATGCACCTACGCCCACCGCTAGTCTTAAAAATATTTCTTCTAGTCATTAGCACACAAGTAAATAAATGAGTTTTTGACCGCAATTTTCAGGTAGTATAACTCTTTCAGTTATTAGGGATTTTATTGTTTATAACTTCTGAAACTTGTTGATTTTAAATAAATAGTTTCTACTCATAACTCGTTCAATCTTATAATGCGCCACACGACCCGGTATGAAAACGGCATAAACAGTAGAATAAAAGGTATATTTGTACATATGTAAGTGCACGTTTTTGATGTTTATATGTATGCATGGAACTTTTTTTTAATTGAGAATATAAGAAATTGCGCTCCAGTGCAAATGCCAGTCAATGCCACGAACTATTCGACACTTACGCGGTCCAAGTGTTCAACATTTTGTTGTTTCGTGTTAGACGAATGAACCTCAACGGGGAACTGATTGTGGACGAACCTACCGTACGGTGTACGGTGACTTACTCTACTTGGCTACACTTTTTGGTTTGCGTTTAGCTATTAGATTTTTACACATGTATGTATGCATATAAATTCACATACATATATAAGACATATCAGTGGCGTCTTAACAGAGAGACTCCGAACGAAAGTAAACACACAAAAATTATGAAAAATTAGAGTATTTGCCACAACTTCCTCACTTTGTTCATAAGCGGTTTCTCTCCTTAAGGTTAAAGCGCCTTGCAACCCTCTGTTTGGATTATATTTATAAAATGTGGAATTGCAATGCTAAGTTATTTGTTAAATAATTTAAATCAAAAATGTAATTCATCCAATTCAATTAATTTAAACTACCCACAACACAATACTCTTTTACAAGTCTTCCTGGGCAAAAAATTACATCAATCGGTAGGAAGGAGCATCCAGCGATATTCGATTTCGGATCCCTTTATTTCCTCCAGCTCTACTTAAACGACCAGTTATTCTCCCCAAAAAATCCATAGAAAAATTATATTCGATAGAATTTGGAAAACCGAAATATTCCAAGGATAATTAACTTTTTAGAATTATTATCTTCTCCATAGATTCTCTAAATTGAAAAAATACAAAAATAAATATAGATTTATTTATTATCCTAAATTTAATTTGAACCGTCTGGTTTAAAATTCAAAGTCGTACTTGACTTGTTTGTTTTTTTTTGTGACATCTCGTGACCATTTCCGTACACTTATAGGCAAGATGTGCCGATTGCGCGTTGTGGAATATCTGTAATTATATTTTGGTTTTAATTTTTAATGCCATCAATTCTGATGTCAACATTTTGACCCAACTTCGGCATCAACAATTGAACTACTCGTAGTAGTACTAGTACCAAATTAAAAAAAATCATAAGCTCAAAAAAGTTAACTTTTTTAGCGATCCTTAAAATAAGAACGAATGACGAATAGATTTCCATTCATAATTTCAATAACTTTGAATAACAAATAGATGTTTATTCATCATTCACATAATTTCGAGTCACAAATAAATTTTTTTTCACCTTATGCATCATTGTCGATGTCCGTCTGCTAACCTTAAACATATTTTTTTTATGGTATTCGATTACTCTACTCTAAATATACTATTTCTGCCACTGTCCTTCTTTTGCAAAACCAAGTTTTTGGAAAATTCTTCTTTTTGGAATAAAACTTCTTTGAATGCTTAACAGACTTAGACTATGTTAGTCTGCACACTTTCCTGGAAGAAGGGGATGATAACTTTGACTGAGGCGAATGTATTAGTGCCAAATACGCGCCAGCTACAGACAGCAAGTGAGGTCAATTCCCTCCCCACCCGGTCTATATAATAGAGAGGAGGAATAATATCAGGGATGGAGCATTTTCTTCATCACCTAGCCAGCGTAGCCGTTGAATCTTAATATGCCGAACTATTTCTAATCCGCTGTAAAGTTTATATAACTCGTCGTTTAATCGTCTGTGGTATTCATAGTCGCTAATCAAACAATTATTTTGAACAATTTTTCTCTCGAACACTCCATCGACCGTCTCATCCGATGCGGACAGTGCCCAGAGACTTATAGAGTGTGGGTTTGATTTGTCGAGAGAGGGCTTTACTACGAAGTTGCCTACTCAGCCCAAAACAGCACTTGTGGGTAAGAGAGATCCTCTGTTGGATTGCATGGCTGAGATTATTGTCGATATTCATGCTGAATAATCATAGTCCACTACTATTACTTTTTCAAAATTGTAACTGTCTACATTTATATGAAAGACGAGATGAGAAAGCGCTGACATTTTATTTAATGACAGAATATACTCGAGACAAGGCGAATTATCTTCTTCAACATAAGGTTAGAGAAGTCACACGATAGGGAGTCGCCCTGCCTAAAACCTCGTTCCGTACCAATAAGTTCGGAAAGGTCCTGCCCTGGACGGAGCTGATTATATTGCTCAAACTATATATTTGTACATCGCGTGTGGCACTGACTTTTCGTCATTTCTGTAAGGTGAAAAGTGTGACGAAAAAATATCAAATTTACTAATCCATTAAATAATTCCGCAATATTTGGCATTATGGTTTGAATCTAAAGCCAGATCACAGCTCAAAAATCTACCGAAATTGCTTTTTGTCTGTATTTGCTTATTTGTGAAACCTAAGTCCATTTTTATTGAACTCCAATCTGATTCACATGCAAAGCCTCTGAATCCCTTTTTGCCACTGGTTGGCATTTAACCTTAAACCGGCGCTGAGGAATATTTGCATACGTACTACATACATATCAATAGTGTTAGTGTTATTTTAACAATTTCAAAGATTTGCGATAGTGCTAAGTATTACTATTGTTGTTGTGCTTTTTATTGTTTAAGTAGTGGGATTTGTGTTTCTTTTTATGCTTTTGCCACGGGCGCTGGTCACGTCTGTCACTTCTTATAATACTACGTATCATTTCTGTTAGATTTTTTTCAACTATATTTTATTCAACTATTTGTCATGTTGTAATTCTTAAGAGATCCACTGCGACAACAAAAGTGCGCTTTATATTAGACTTGCTTTGTTTTCTTTGATGCTGAAATTATCTTACCCCTCCGCTATTATCATTTGCTAGACTTATCAAATAAAAGTGGCGCTAGTGCGTTCATTTATACTATTTGTTTGTTGTTGTTGCAGTATTTTGACTACTAGCAGTATATTTAAAGCGTTTCACAATATTAGATGTATAATTTTTTTTCATTTTGTTTCAGCCGCATTTTTTACTTTTTTATTTTATTATTATTTTCACGTTTTGTTATTATTATTGTCTTCGCTTTGCGTTGCTGGCATGCGCAGTTGGGCGAATATTTTACGCTTGGCTCTTAAATGATTTTGTTAATAATAATATATTCAGATTAACGAACAATTGGTTATTAATTCAAATAGACATTGTGTTTGTTTGAAATGATTGGTATTTTGTTATTGTTTTGTATGCAGTACGAGTAGCTATGTGGAGTTTCTTGTTGTCATTGGCGGTGAAGCGTAAGACTGAGAAACAGTGGAAGTAATTGGAAAGGAATTTGATATATGTACATATATAACAATGCCTTTGCCACTATTGCGCTGTCTTAACCCATAACCTCCTGCCTCTGCTAATCGGTCACTTTCTAAAAAAAAGGAGAATAGAGAAGAAGTAGATGCATTTTTGTACATTTTGTCCAGCTATATAAAACATTATGTAATAAACACTATATAAATCCACACTTAAAACTTTCGTGGAAAAGTAATAAAAAATTAAATGAATTTGTACAACAATAACAAAAAAATTGTACGGTGTTTTTAGAAGAAGTCTAAGTATGTTGGACAATTTTTTTGTATGACATAAAATTTGTGAAAAAATATCAAAAATCAGCGAATCTAGCATCTTCAAACTTTCACTTTAGTTTACTACAATTCAATGGCCTCATACTTAGAATTTTCTTTTAAAAATTTCGAAAAATAGAGCTCTTGTTAATCGACTAATCGACTAACCGGGAAATTGCTAAAGTGGTTTCAAAAAATAGCCGACTTCGCATAATCGAAATAATCGTTTCCTTTCGACTTTTTAGTCGATTACTTACTATTCAATTCTCAACCATCAAAAATGTTGCAAATCGACAAATCGACAAGTCGACTAGTCGGTTTTAAACAAGAGCTCTAATAAAAATTATTTTTATAATACAAAATTGTTGACAGAGATGACCCAAAATAATAATTATTTGATGGTTGAGTTTGAAAAAAGGGCACCCATATTTTCATCAGTGTTATAAAAGTACTTTGGTAATCATTATGAGAGAGGAAAAATTGTCTTTAAATGTATTTTATCTTGAGACTTAAATTATGAAAGTCCTTTCATAATAATTTTGTGTGAGAAAATATTTCGAAGTTTTGAAAAGAAAAGGAAGTATTTCCGCAAATTATGAAACATCTATTACATTTCAAGCATCCAGATAAAAATCTTTTGAAGACTTGAAATAATTTCCTCAGTCATGGCCATTATGCAAAGACTTAAAATAGTCATCGATGACTTGAAAAAATTATCTTGCTGATAATTTTTTGTGAAAAAAATGTATGATTTCAGTCTCAAAAAATGGTTATCGATGAGTTACAAAATTTTAATTGTGCTATAATGATTATTGATGGACTTTTATTCTTATAACAGTTATGTTTCTGAGAGGCATGAAACCCTGTTTTCCCAAGTGCCTTCGGAAGAAGGTTTCATTTGATGGCAATGCGGGAAAGTTTATACATATATTCCCCACGAAAAATGTGAAAGTTTAAGCCTATATAGGTTTTTAAAATAATTTCTTTTTAAATAAATTATACTAAGATGTGGATGGATTCAATTTATGTATCTTCTGTATATAAAAAATTGAATATGGGTATTTGATCTTTGCTTATTTATGTATGGAATTATGTAGAAGCACTCGTATGATTTCCTTGTCATTTCTTTGCTAATTAATATTTATTAGTGCATTCAATTATTCGCCCTTTTTCTTTAAGCAGTTTTTGGGTAATTCGGAAGTTAGCAATTCGAAAGAAAATAAAATATTTTTTTCTCTGCTCCTACTCTGTAATGTAAAATATAATACGTCGTTACTATTGTACGAAAGTATTAACTCCTAATTAACGTAGTTTTCATTAGAAGCAAAATGTGGTGCATTTTTGAAAATTTTTGTAATTTCATCAATGACTACAGGGACTGAGGGATGGCAGGGACTTTTTAAAAAGTTTCGAATTTATTACTTACTCATTTTTGATTAGTTTTTTGAAAACATCCGCATAAATTCCGTAAAAATTTAATAAAAGTCAATATATTTTCAACAATATTCAACTTTTCATTCAGAATTTTTAGAACGTTTTTACGTATGCAGTTTTATAATAATTTGGCACTTACGCCATATAGCTTAATATTTGGCCGACTCTTGCGCGTGCGTCTTGATCTTGTGCCACTCATTGAGGGACTTACAGCTTTACGACGACTCTGAACGGCAAATAATATTTGTGAGAAATTTTTTCAACTCGCAGAGTGACCATTGCTTGCCATCGGGCGATCGCTATTAGAAAAAACTTGCCCTCTACTTTTTAATGTTACCTGCCCAGACCCATTATATTTTAGTGTATCAAGTTCACGTACATTTTGGATAATTATTTTTTTTGCTATGCTCGAATTTGTTCTTCTAAGGAATCAGCAAAAAAAAAGAAGAAAATACACAAACTTATTCGGGTTTATTGTAGAATGGTAAAACGGTAAAGTAACCCCATAATATTTTTGAGAAATGGTTAATATAAACAGAGTCCATTTAATTAAATTTAAAGAGTATGCCCCATTGCCATCGCTAGCAGCAATATTATTGAATAATTAATTCTCGTGAATTTGCAATAAGATATCTCCTTCCGGCAGACCAGGATAAACATTGGCATCATATTTGAATAATATGATAATTTGTAAATAAAGTAAATTATAAACAGCCAACAAATTGAGTAGATATGTATATGTAGATAAAGATTTGAGTCGAATCAGTGGTGTAGCTAAAAACATATTAACTTGTGTTAACTTAAAGCGTCAGTTCGGTGTGTCCAGCGATCACATAAAAATTTTTGAGCGACTTGAGCAATGCTTGGTTTTTATTAGGTCAAATTTGACGTCAAATATTGTTAGTTGAATAAAAAAGGCAAACATTTTGGCATATTTCGATTATAATATAATATATAATAATAGCACGTTAGAATGTTGCACTTTGTGTCATATTTTGTTGTCAAAAATTTAAACTAATGAGACCCAGGCATAAGTTATTGGCTGAGGCTTTGTATAAGTACTTATAGTAATTCTGCGAGGGCCTACACTACACATGAGGATATACATTTTTGAGGAAATTTCTACTAAAAAAAATCAACAGAAAGTTATAAAATGTACTTATAGTAAATCTGTAAGTACATTTTTTGAGTAAATTTCTATTAAAAAAAATATTCAAAATCGTACAACATATTTTGCTTCAGCTTGAAATTGTTGGACTAAAAATAAAAAAAAGGCTCGATAAAAAATCTAAAATTAAACAATATTTCAACAATATAAAGAGGAAAAATTGAAGCAAGCTTTTTAAAAAAAAAGTTAAGCTAAAAAAAAAAAGTTTTCAAAATGGGCTTAATCTGTTCAAAGTACTGAAAAAAGTAAATTTTTTCGATATTAATATATATACATAAGTCATATGGAGGCTGTCACCGTAATGTTAAAATCTTCTTTATTAAAGAACAAACTTTTTTTATGATAAATCTATTTAATTTTTTTCATGTAATTCAATTTTTTATGTTATATATATTTTAACTTAAATTCAAACCCAACTTGTTTCTGTTTGAGCATCTATTTTTAATTTAAATTGGTTTCAAAACGGAAAAATATTTTTTTGTAGACATTGGCTCCAATATTGCTCAAAAACTTCTACCTACAAACTTCTTTAGGAATCGGCTAGCATTGGTAGGGCATAAGGCATTGGCATTGAAAGTAAGGAGACAGTATTGCATTGATGAAGGGGAGATGTATCTTCCGTTTTTGGCTACGCCCCTGCGGTCAATAATTAAACAGTTATTTTTCAAAATTTTACTAGAATAATAATGATTTTACATTCCTTTGTGACGATGCACCGGAAAAGTAATTCGGCTAATAAAAATACGATCAAGTTATTAAAACTCAAAGCATTGGTGGATGATTTTAAGTGTTTTTGATAATATACTAAACTTTAGGAGCTCACTATTTTGTTCTACCAACAAGTTTGACATCTATAGCATTTTAATACAAATTCAGTTATTCAACAGTATAATTTAGAAACAGCAAGCAAGTTTGCAATTTTTTAATAACAAATAACGTATTTTAAACAGGTTAAATAGACTTGTGTTTAGCTACCGGGTCAACAAAACTGCATCTCTATGTTTTGGGCGTTCTCAATAGGAAAAAAATATCCATTCTGGCACTACTACAACTGACGGCACGCTGAGATTTTTGGTGTAAGGTGGCTTTCAAACAGCTATAAGGAAAGATGGCTGCATTGCAAATGTTGTAGTACTGTTGGAAAAGTTATTAAATGTTTGCTAATTATGACAGAAGGCGAGATTAAATCAGGAAGGTACGTTCAAGAAAAATTTGGTTTTTGTTTTTTTGCTGATTGTGTTGGATATTTTTCTCCATACATTGAAGGAGGATTGCTTCCTGCGTGTTATTCTTGTGCTTCCCTTTCAAAAGTGGTAAAAACTACAATATTTTTAATTTTAAACTACTAAAATTTCGTTTTTACTCCAAGCCCACGAACTCAGACTGAGGTGTATGAATGCCATCCGAATTTTTTCTCGTGAATTCGTTTTTCAGAGCATGCAAATTCACTCGGAATTCATTTTAGAAAAAAATGTGGAAATAAAATAGGGAAAGTGAAACACAGAACACCAAATGTCGGATTGAAAGTGAATTTACTGGATATTCACTTGGAAGTGAATTACAGAAAATGGCGGAATAAACGGATTATAAACAGATGGATAGTTAGGGATACAAGTATGCCCTATGTATATGTGTATTTCATTATCCCAAAACATCTGTACTGCATACATACATACATATGTACATACATACAATGTTGGAAAAACTAATAGGATCGGGATATTTTGACTTTTAGCTTTTAGCTTTTGAATCCGAATTTGTAGATAATTTTCTGGTATGCATTCCACTATTTCTTCTATACAAAAGTAAATTTCGTTTATGCAAAAAAAAGTCAATAATCAACTAGAATTTTTAGCCACTGCACCTTATAAAATATAATGGGTAAATGCAAACTCCGAAATTTTCTAAAAATCCGGTGAAAAAAGTTGAGTTTTTTTAAACATTTTCTAGAAAGTGTAAACCTAAAATTTACATGGTTTTCTTTATAGTAGACTATATCACTATATTTTTATGAAAAATAATTTAAATTAAGTAGGTAAAACCATACTTTCTGCTACTATTTTCGCGAGCAGAACTATATATATTTATGTGCATATGGGGCATTCCATGCAAAGGAGGTAAATGAAAAAAAATTTAAAATTCCAATTATTTATCCCTTTCAGTAGTAACCTTTAGTTATGTGATTGGAAAATATTGAACAAAATAAATAAACAGGCGTAGAATTTTTGAGAATAGGTTATTAATTAATTCGTTTCTTGCAATTGCATTCTTCCGTTTTTTAATTGCTTTTTAATGCTCTATAGTAAAATTTTTAAATAACTACATTAATGAAGTTCAAAATAATAACACAACTAATTTCGGTAAACAACTATTTGCACAGATTTTGCACTTAACCCACCAGTCACAATTTTAATTGCTTTGGAATATTTCTATGACGTGTAGTGCAGTTTAATTTTTAGTGAAAACGAAAGCATGTAGTAAATACTTTACAACATATAAAAATCTATGTGAAAATTAAGTGGTTTAGTTAAAATTTGTACTGGATTACACAAAGGTAAAATAGGGGAAATTTTCAGTGTCCCACAACTCACATTCAAACAAATATTCGTTACAAAGAACTTAAAATTTGACCGGTATTTTTTATTTTTAAGGAATAGTTTGCGTTAGTTATTTATAATAATATATAATATATTTCACTATTGTACTATAACTTCACAGGTGGTGAAATTTTGAAGTTAAATGCCCTACGAATCCCACATTTTTACACGCACGTTTACAAGTCTATTTTACACAAAATTATCGTTGCCGGTAATAAAACACTATACCAACTCTTACACCCACATTTCGTATTCTGTGCATACTTGTCGCCAGTGAATTTTGTTACCATCGTATTGGGTGGCATTTCTGTTTGGAAACCAAAGGGAGTTAGGGACGCATTTTTCAAGCATATTTAGTGTTTGCGTTGATAAAAACAAATCAATAAAAAGTTTTAAGTGCCCTATGAAATATGCAATATTTGAGATTTTTATGAGACAACCTGTTGACAGCATTAACATTTGCGCTAGAATTGCGGTTACTAGAAGTGGTTACAATTTTCTTTAACAAAATTTAGTTAGACGTCAACACAAGTTATTTTATTATTATATTTCTTTTAGGTTAGTTTACAATGATGGCGAAGAACTCCTCAGCCCCCCCGTTTTTTATCGATTTCATTTGCTGTCTGTTTTTTTTTTACTATTTCACTATTTTGCATTGGTACAATTCTACAGGAACCCTTTTCATTCCTTCACTTTCTCACTGATTTTCACTCACCTAGAATTATCGATTTTTGGTTTTTTATACATCGATCTCTTCTTTAGGAAGTAATGGTTTTGTATTCCGTGTTCCTTTAGGAGGTTTCACGCAACCAATGTTACGTGGGCGGGTAAATCTATTTTTCGATTTTAGTTTTTTTTTGTTTAAGTTTTTCACATAATCGTCATTTCCAGATTCTCAATTATATTGGAACACGACATGCAGTAGTATTTTGAATATACTATTTTTCTATTACAACAATATTATCACTGTACCGGTGCGGATGCAGTAAATATTGATAAAATACAATAATAAAATTAGTTGAATTTCTCAAGTTGGTTGAGCTTCCTCATCGCCGGTGTTGGTTTTTTTTTTGTTTTTGGCATACCTTTATTGTTAAAAACTTTAAGCCTGAGTGAAATCAACTCGTTGCTGGTATTCGTCCGCTTTTCTTATGGTGATTGTTTTTACGCTGAATATCAACTAATATTTATATTCGCATTTTCACATTCATTTATATACGTTTAGGCCAACAAGCGAGAAGTTCTATTAATTTACAACCATAAAGACACTTGGATATACATACATACATATGTATGTACATATGTACATATTTACATGATTACGTCCCAAAAGAACATATGTATGTATGAAATACAGGGGATTCGCGATAATTCATCCACAGTTAATTCGAAAATCTTAATAATTCATAGAGCTGGAATTCCACATCAGCCCTTTCAGGCGTCGTGCTTTTCGGAGTTGGCCAAGTTTTAAGCGTAGTACGCAGATCTAAAGAACTGTCGAAACTCTACATAAAAAATGCGCAAGAAAAATAACTTGAACCCAAATATTCTCAAGCAGTACGGAAAGTAAGAAATTTACTACGATTTCCACAAAAAATTTTTTTTAGAAAAATTCTATTGTTATTTTTCTTTTGACACCAGGAATAGTAACAATTTTTTCTTGGTGTAGAGGAGAATTTTCCGCCCACATAGCCGAGTGTATAGCGTGTGCCCGCTTCATTCGGTAGGCCCCGTGTTCGAAATTATCGATTGTTGAAAACCCGAGGATCTATTTTTGCCATGAAAAAACTTCTCACAAAAAACAGTTGAAAGAGAAGTTCGGCTTGATGTCAGCGCCAAATTATTATTATTATTATTATTATCAATTTATGGTTTAAAAAATTAAGAACCGATGAGAATAAAACTTCTTAGTTCAAACCATTTTAATTAACTTAATGTATTAAGACTTTTTTCAAGGTCATATTAGCATATTATCAAATATTTTTGTTCATTTGATTGTCTCAATTGTATGCAAAACTTTTATAAAATGTTGTAAGAGTTAGCCTCATTCATGCGCACCAGAATTAAGTTTGAAACAGCTGTTTTTCACTAAACGCTTGTGAAAATCAGAAAATTTTCTACAATTGCTCTACTTTAACTTAAGGATTGGTGTGAAGTTCTCATAACAGTCCGTTGACTCCTTGAAGCAATTTCGTTAATTCGCAAAATTTCCATATATTTTGGTAACCTCGTTAATATATATTTTTTGATAATGCAAGTTATGTTCGGTTTCTTAAAAATCGTAAGTAGTTTTTAACAACATCTTTTAATTCGTAACGCACGTCAAAATTCTTTCTAAAAAATTACGAAAAAAGGGAAAACTCTGTGGACAAAATACGCGAAAGGAACTAAAAGCAACACAACAGAACCCACCGATATTACAAAAACGAAGTTGACTTATTTATTGCATTAATCTTTAAAAAAAGTTTAGTTAAACTCATTTTTTTGAAAAAAAACAATTCGAAACAACAATTTCTCAAACCTTTTCGTTGTACACGCATATTGTAATATTTCATTTAACTTATTAATTTGATTTAAATTAACTTTTTATAGAAGGCAGCAACCATTTAATGAAACATTTTTAAAATCAAGCTTTACAAAACCTCTTTTGTCTGACACCCATGAACAATTTGTAATTGAACTTATTAGTTATGTTGTATTGTATTGAAATGTTGGCAACACTCCCCAAACAAAGCTGTCTTAAACTTTTTATTTTGGCACCTACATATATCAGAACATTTCGCTTAGCTTATTAAGTGTATTTACCTTTAAATAGTTGACAGTCTTCTTTCAAAATATTTGCGAAACGAATCTGTGTCAAAGCCTTTTCGTCTGGCCTCCATTTTACTTAATTTCCTTAATTGAAGTTGAGTTTGATTTTTTTAAACAAATGACCACCCCCCTATATACATATATAATATGTTTTCAAAATTATTACGATTACTAATGAAATATTTTAAATTGTATTTGATTTTAATATGATTGACAACCCTCTTTAACTACCTCAAAAATATTCTAAATATTCAAACAATAGATTTATTAAGACTCTTTCCGTTTGACAATTTTATTTACTTCGACTTTTTAAACAAGATACCACCCTCTTCAAAATATAATTCTGAATCTTATCCCCGCCGAGAAGAACCGTTTAACAACCATATTTTAATATTAATTCGGGGCAGAACTTGATCAGGTTTTGAACGTCATACAAACGAAATATACAGAAATCTTTATGTAAATTCTAATTCTAATTTTGACTTCGCTAAATCTAAATCTCTATATTTCGTAATTCTCGCTAATTCGCAAACCTCCTATATTCGTAAAGCATTACTGCAAAATCTTGCAATTTCGAATTATTGGGATTCCACTGTATATACAACAAAAAATATTACGCCGCTAGCAAAGATATCCACAAGAAATGTTAATAAAAATGTCTGTATGTAGGTACATATAGTATGCTTACATATCTGTCTATGTTTGTACGTTTGTGTATTTAGCACGCCCCTAACTGCAAGTGTGGTAGATATATAGAATATAAGTAGAATGCGAATGAAATACGTTATTAATCTTACACACTGTGTTCCAGGTAAACACAAGAGCCAAAACAGCAACAAAAACAATAGCGTACAATCAGTGTCAAGGCATTTGTTTTGTTTTTCTTATTTTTTTTTTGTGTTTTGTTCTCTGCTGGACTCCTATCCTTATGGCTGTTTAAATCTTATAATGTGGCGACAACTAGCCAAATATCATAAAAAGTTAAAACCTACTTGTTATATTGCTGTGCCACTGATGCTGGGCCGAATAGAGTGAATAATTAGGAAGCGTGTGCTGTTTCCACTAAGCAGCACGTAGACGTACGACTTTTATTTGTTTACGATTATATGGAAGTTGGAAATTTAGGTAATTTCGTCACTAAAAATATACAAAATTAATTTTGTCTTGCTGTGACTAATCAACAGTTATCGAAAAACTAATACTTCCTCGGCTGGGATTGGTTTTTTGAGAGGAGTGAGAAACCTCCAAAGTTAGTTAGGGAATTGCGCAAACTATTTTTAATTTTTTTGGTACACGATTTTTAATTAATTAGAAAAGAGCCACAAGCTATGCGATTTTTCAAGTATTTACTATATAAAAAAAATAATCTTCTTAAATGTGGAATGTGAACCGAGGAAACATTGCTGGTTTATGATTTAAGTATTGTAAAGCAAAAAATGCTGTAAATGTTCACATCAATACTTAACATTTATGTATATATATTGCGTAATCAAAATACGTGCTACTACACATTTTTCAGTTTTAGTTCAGAAAGGAGTTTCTATTTCAAATTCAGAATTTTCATTTCAAATTCAGAGAATTGCAATTTAAATTCAGAATTTCCAATGAAAGTTCAGAAAGTTACAATTCAAATTCAGAAATTCAATTTTAAATTCAGAAAGCTCTAACTTAAATTCAGAAAGTTACAACTCAAGTTCAGAATTTCTATTTCAAATTCAGAAAATTGCATTTCTAATTCAAAATTTCCAATTTAAATTCAGAAAATTACAATTCAAATTCAGTATTTTGCTATTCATTCTGAATTTCCATTTCAAATTCAAGCATTTTCATTTCGATTTCTGAACACGAATCGCAAGTATCTGAATTCAAATTAGGGTTTTCTGAATTTAAAATAGAAATTCTGAATTAGAATTGCAACTTTCTGAACTTTAATTGGAAATTCTGAATTTGAATTGTAATTTTCCGAATTTAAAGTGGGAATTCTGAACTTAAATTGTAGTTTTCTGAACTTCAATTGCATTTTTCTGAATTTGAAATATAAATCATATTCAGAAGTGCAACTTTGTGAACTAAAACTGAAAAAGTAGTAGTCCAAGGTTCCCAATATCTCTAAATGGTTATAAATTCTATAGGCTTTAAGACTCCATATCGGTAAATATCATATATAAAATGCCAATTTTCTGAAAAAGTTTTTAGGATATATTAAATGAAATTTTGAAAGTTAAAAAGTATATTGTGGGACAAGCTATGAAAGCAATCAAACTGAAATACTGTCTGATTCATATCCTTCCAAACTTATTTACTTCGTTATATCAGAAAATATTAACTTATAAGAGTATAAAGTTTTAGTACGTCTTATTAGAGACTTTTTTCAAATTAGCTCTCTCCATAAATAATGGGAAATATGTGTTAATTAAGTTCATTTCAGTCAGTTCGAGTTTGAATACATAATTTGAGTGAATTCGGAGACAATGACTGCAGAAGCGCGTTACGTCAATTTGGAATGCCTGTGCAGTTACAAAGCACATTACATTAGGCTGCTTAGGTTGACTGTTTGTTTTTATTTGTATAATGGATTGAAACCAATTCCGAGAATGCCCCGTTGTTCGATACAAAAAAAAAACAGTTTAGAAAAACTTTCCTTCGACTACTTCAAATTTGACACTTGTAGGTCAAAGTTTTTTATGAGAAATAAAACTCCCGATTTCCTTTGGTATAAAAATGTTTACGTTTGAGTGATTCACAAGGCGTCATGATGTGTCACAAATCATAAAGTCATAAACGTTTAGATTTCAAAAGTAATGTTTTTGTATTGCATTGGAACAGGTAATCAAAACAAAACAATTTTGTATTTTTTAAATTTTATGACCTCCATACGTACATACATATGTATGTATGAATGACCTCGTATTAAGATGTGTTTGTTTTAGCTGAAGAACGGTAAATTTCATATACATATATATATCTTGAAGACTTGTCCATAAAAATAAAATTAACTAAATTTTCAGAATCAGGGTAGGTTCTTGATAAAATTTGAGTAGTAGCATCCGGTGCCCATGCTTCCTGTAAACCAGTGTTATTACAGCACATGCTCTTATGGTATATACATATGTTAGAAAGAATACACACTAATATTGTTAAACACGTTGGAAAGAATGCACACGATTGCGACCATACATACATACATACACGGTTTTTGTAAACGAAATTGCTTGTTACGTAGAAATTTTCAAGAGAGGATACCCCAATCTGCGCCACCTTCTTTATTCTTTTCAACATGAAATTTGTTGACACAAAAAATTCGATTTTCAACCGGTTAAATATTTATTTAACGGTAGAGACTACTTGGCACCATCGGAGAAGAAGATAGAAGAAAAAAGTCAAAATCAGATATTTAAAAATAAATAAATATAGGAGTTTTCTTTAGTTGCATATATTTTAAATAAAAAAACAGGCATGTGCATATAAGCAACAAAACATGTACATATGTATATGTGAACTTCCGACGATTAGCTGTTTTACGTTTACAAAAAAAAAAAAAAACAAATTTGGCTACCTGTTAAATTTGTAATTGGAAAACGACCCTTAGAATAGTAAAGGCAATATAACATCTGCTTCTCCCAGCATCGACTCTTAGACAAATTTTTGTTTATGGTAAGTGCTGGAAAATTCTAAATCTTAACGCATCATTTTCAAGTTTATAACTACAACTTTTAATATAAATATATTCACTTTCTTGCATTATAGTTTTGTTGCCATAATGCTTTAGTAATTTATCCTGATTTTTTTTTTTAATATTAGGATTAAGTGGTAACATTGCTTTATCTGATGTTGTCGCCGCCATTATAATCTACTAGCTTAAACTTGGCCAAATTCGTCAGTCTTGCGAAAAACAGCTTGCTGTGTGCAAATATTCCAAAAATACTTTAATTTGTGTCACGTATTAAAATACTTAAAGTGACAAAAGGAACTTTCAACTAAAAAAATTCCCTTTCTTCTCACTGTAAAATATATTGAGCAGTATTTCAACTAGAGTTCGTAGTAATGTTCAAAAGTTTCTGCCCTCAACTCTTCAATTAAGGGTAAATCTCAAACTATTATTATTGGATTTCATTATCATCTCCTTTTTATTTCAATAGCGCTTTACTAACATTTCTATACCCTTGCAAAATAGTCTGACCTTTTCAGCTACACTGAAAAAACAATAGAACCTATGAAAAAATATCCTTGTTTTTATATAATGTTTTCTTCAAATTGCGATATTTTGTCCCGGCTGATTAACGGCTTCTTCAAAATGAATAAAAAGCTGCACAAAAGGAACTCATTATCTCCAAAAGTAGTAAATATTTCTTAAGTTCTTTTGATAGTTTTTCTTTCAATCGAGATATTTTGAATTTTTTTATGTGTGTATAGTTGTATAGTAATCGTGTTGAAAGTATTCTGTATAAAGTGAATTTAATAATTTCTCTGTTGCATCAGCTGTGTGTTATGCATTATCAACAGTTCTGTTAGAAAAAGTGCAGTTTTGGGACACCGTTCGTGTATAAAGTATGTTGTTTACATAAGTGACAATTTTTGAATGAAAAATGGACGCACTAAGTGCCGCTGGAGTCCAAATACTCCTTTTTAACAGACCTTAGCAATATTCAAAGATTACAACAAATAGCTTGTTACTTGATTCTGGATTCGAAATGTTAAGAAGTCGTTTTTAATTAAAATATTTTTTTTTACATTTACATCTGTGTAGAAGATGCCGGCGTGATTATATCAGGATACAATAATTTTTGGTGGACAAATTAAGTTTTCAGTTCTGAGCCAAATATGTATAATGTTCTGACAAATGCAATAAAACTTCATGACTAATTTTTTGTAAAACATTTCTTTCTTAATGGGTACCTCTGACCCTTTATTTGATAAGTACCTAAATGCTCGGTTAAAAAGAAGTTACGACACAAACTTCGTACGATTAAAAAAAATTCCAAAAAAAATGTATAAAGAATATGTCACGATGTTACCAGTTTTTTCATATCAATGTTTTCAGTGCAACTCATTGCCTTTCGCTTCAGTGCCTATTTTTTTGTATTATATGTTCATAATTCGCACAATAATATTATATATGTATTTCATAATCAATTCTTTTCAGTAAAATAACCCGATTGCCGCCTTTACATCTACGCCATCAGTGTTGTCTTCCCTTTAACAAGAGTTTTTAAAAGACGAAGCCTCAAATACGAGCACAAACTCGCTGCTCCGAAGAACATTGAATGAGCTAGCAGTGAACTCAGCTTCAGAAGGAGACAATGAAGAGCAAAATGTTTCACGTGAAATATTGACAGAAAGCGGATTGACGTTTGAGTATTGGGAGTCACAGAAATATTCACTTCCTCATTTTACGTCAGCTTGTATACGAACTACGCAAGAGTCAGCGAAGAGAACTTTTTCAGCACTATGGCGCGTATTGACGGACAAACGCTATTACTTGGCAAATGACATTTTAACCTCGACAATGTTTGTCAAACTCAACAATGTGTACAGATTACACTTTTCTTGTCATTATTAATAAAATTATGGTACAAAAAATAAAACCATTTTTGATATGTACAACTTTCTCCAATTCATGCTTTTTTAATTTCAAGTCTTGAGCTAGTCCATAAGTGATCCCGAAAAGCTTCCGAGGTAGTCTTAAAAAAAATTTTTTTACTCATACTTATTGTGCAAAGACTTTTATAATGTAAGCATCAAAATGAATGTAAAAAAAATATATCTCGCTGAAATAATTATCGAAAACTCTTTATAATATTAGTCTCCAAATAATAGGTATCGGTCACTTTTAATTATTATCAAAAGACTTTTATAATTCTTATCAAAATTAAGATGACTTATTTAAAACTCAACGGTCAAATATTTATTATTCGGGATCTCTGGACTTTTCACACCCCACATATTGTTGATATGTCAAGTTAGCTTAGAAGCTGCCTAAGGTACCGAAAGCGAGAAGGTACATACTTGAAGCATTCGACTGAACGATCCAGCGTTAGATCTACATGCATATAATACTGTTCACGTTGGTATCAGATCGACAACGAATAAGAAGAAAATAGGCTGGGGCGCGGTGATGGACCGAAATATAGATGCTCCGATTTGGCGGCCATGGAACTACATCGGTGCACTGGGATGAGTAATAAACACAAATATTTGAAGTAAAAAATCAGCACATACTTCTGGGATAATCTAGGAAAAATGTGTCATCATATTTACATACATATCTTAATAAACTTTTATTTATTTATTTTTCAGCATTCTAAATCTGCCACACAATACGTATGTATGTATGTATGTGGACTTGCACGTATAGTTTATAAGATTAAGGATTTACATTTTGCAGGCAATTGACTTGATAAAGCGCATGAATCTCTTGACAACAGTAACAGTTTAACACATTTATATATGTAGTTCATAGTTCTTAGTATTTTGAATTTGTTTTTATTTACTCGTATTCACTTTCAGCGTGGAATTTGCCAAAAAGGGTATTCTAATATTTCTGCTGTTCTAAGTACACATCACATATCTCAAATCTCTTTTTACAACCCTAAATCTCACAAGCTTAAAAACTTATTTACACATTTTGTAGTAGTTGGAAATGGAGTTTATAAATTTGTGTTTTGTGTTTTGTTTTTTGTTTTTCGTTTTTGGCAGATGATAGGCAGCAAAATTTTTTATATGTATGTACCAAGGCGAATTTATAGAAGGTGTTTTCTTCCGATCAGGTGATTGCTTCTTCTTTTTTCGCCTTGAATGGTGAAAGTGTCAACTGATTTATTTTTTGTTTACATCTTCATTTTCTGTTTACATTTTCATTTAAAAATATTTTTAAATTCAAATTGATTTGAATTCATATATTCAAATTTTCAAATATTTCGCAAAAAAATGGGAAAGTGCGTATTATGCGGCAAGATAGTAAAGCGTGGAACGGGTCCATTTTTCTTGGTACCAAGTGAAGATTCGGAACGGTTAGTGTGGTCCCGATCATGCCGGGTGCAGTTGGGGTGTAAAGATGTTATTTGCGCCGATCACTTCCGTCGTGATGATATGGTTCTCGGAGGAAAAAGGGCTCGATTACTAACTAAAGCCCTTCCATATCCAACATTTGAGAATCCCAACTGCACTGCGGCTATTTCGGCTGTTCAAAGTTTAACGGACTTTGGATGTGGCACGTTACCACGGTACTTTTTTAAAATCATTTAAGTTTTGGAATTCTCTATTAATTCGCTTCTTTTTTACATAAAAAGATTGTCGGAACTATCAACAGACGCGAAAAATTTTCTTTTAACAATGGAGTTGCATTTTATGGAATTTAGTATACACTTTGATAATTCACTAAGGCAGTGCAATCGATGTTTTTTTATACAAAACCATTTAACAAACCCATAAGCAGTGTTTTAGCAAAATAACTTTGGGCCAATCAACTACATTTGCTTTTGCTGCATTAATTGTGGCAGTTCATTTACTCGCATATTGCACCGGCACTTTATGCGGTCGCTATTGTAAATTTTAATTTAAATATATTTACAAATATAGTTTTGGCCAACTGAATCAAAAATAAACAATTTTGTTGTCAAATTCGTTCCTATTTTGGCATTCTCTCTGTTCAAAATTATTGTTCTATATTTCATTTATCTGACATTCTCACCATTCAGAAGCAAAAACAAAACATGTGGAGTTTGTGTGTATGTGCTCTTGCGACCACCTTATATGAATTCGCCTTGGTATGTACATACTTATTTTGATATTTTACTCCATGTTTTACTGTAAAAATCTGCTTCACCCGAAAACTTGCTGTTTTACTTAAAATTTTATTTATTTTCATTGATCCTCAGTTATTGCCACAACAATTTGCTCTTAAATATTTGCTAGTCGCTTTGATGTTAACACATTGAATATGAAAATTAAGAGCAATGACTTGATTTCTGACTTTGACTGGCGAATGGTTATTTGTTGACTGTTGTGCGTTTGGATGGGCTATGTATTTTTGGGGGGAAAAATCAATAAGTGCATGGTTGTATGACTCGTTGGCAAACTCGGAGCGAAAATGTGGTCAATGCGAGTGGGCGTAAGAGTCAAGAACGGCCCATTCTCCGACTTAAGTGGGTGCGCAATGATTTGCTCTTGCTCGACTTTGTCTACCTGTTAAATAATATAACTACAATTTTTTTTTTTGTTCTATTTAGAATACGCCGACTTGAGAGATATTTGATACACAGAAAATAGCAAGAACATATTATTGAGGTAGGCCCGATGATGCGCACTTGTAAAAAAGTATTCGAACGAGATAAATAAAATTGTTTTATTATTAATCTTAAATGGCTTCATTGGGCGATCAAGCGTTTGGTTTTAATCTTCGGACTTATGTTGCAATTCTACTCGCGATATTCATAAACATACTACATACTACATACATACATATTTATATGAATACTCGTATACCTGTGAGCACGAAAATAGTAACAAAATCTAGTGACTAGTGATGACAATTTTGTCTGCTCTTGATTAATTTGAAGACTCTTTTTTAATAAAAATATATTTAATGCCACGATATAACTAATTATAAGGTATAGCTGTTGAGAGCCAGCTTCAGAAATTTTGACGTTTGCTGGCATTTGTTGTTGTTGTAACAGCACAAAACATTCCCCATACAATTTTGGGGAACGCTGCTGAAATGACAGGCCTTGGCCGGATATATATAAATCCAGGTCGTTCCGGTATCGTCGAACCGACTGCCATGGAAACGCTGTCTCTCGCTGTCATTCCACTTGCTTGTTTGGATTTTTACTCAAGCCAAAGAAATATTCCCACAAACATATTCGAAGCACTCAGAGTTTGTGAGTCCGTGCAGAATCCTAGTATATATGAAATATGAAGATTAGAAAAACATTTTTTTTAAATCATAGCGCACATACATTCACATAATATCCAAATTATGGGCTGGCATTTTGATGAAAATTTGTATCGAAAGAAATGATGTTTTTTTATATTGTTTTAATTTGTTGTGTATTATATCTTTATAGAAGCATGTAGCCGCAAATTTTCGAACGAATCTGTTTTTTTTATATATAAAAAATGGTATCAAACTCCACGGGGCTGTGTTAGGTTAGGCTAGAATGGCGGCGAAGTGCCGTTTTGAAACTATAAAACCTGGGGAGATTGGGTTAAAATCAACTTGCACAGTTGTTAAATTTCAGAATGTTGTTGAGCCTAGAGTGTCTTCCGTTTACTCATTAGAGCCGGACATCTGCATGGAAGGTAGTTAACTGTCTGTTGTTAATTTTTATCTCTGCGACTTCGATAGTAATCAGTTTTTCCGGGAACCGTGTTATTTTTAATTGAATATTAATATATATAACTCATATTGGGGTTAATTTATGTATGGGTTTTAAATCATATCTTTACATGAAGGGAAACACCTTAATTTTTGACTCTTAAATGATCTCCATATAAATAAATAAGACTCCTTAATAACTCATTTATGACTTCAAATGTTTGCTGGGATATTTCAGTAACAAAATTTCCAATTATTTTCCCTTAAGGGCACCGCACTTTGGAAAAGAACGATGTTGTGCTTACATACATTGGGTCAAATGATTCAATGCAAATGTTCTAAATATACATAACTTAATACTTTAGGGCCCCAGTGGGCGTAAAAGTAATACTTAATTGTATACTTAGCGTAAGCTATACATAACACAGAAACTTAGTGACTATTTATTTCCTGTACGGGAGGTCTAGAACAGGAAACCGTTTCAGTCGAAACATTTCATCTGTTTCATCCAATAACGCAATAGCTAAAGGGTTGCAATGATGCTCAGCCTTTCAAAATATCTAGAACTAAATTTCTTAATTTCGTCCCTGACACTTGGTATATTTAAATCCTTTTTAATTGTGTTATTGGAAATGAACCAAGGGGCATTTAGAATCATCCTAAGAGTTTTATTCTGATACCGCTGTAAGATTTCGACGTTTGAGTTGCTGCAAGTGCCCCAAAGCTGGATTCCATACGTTCAAACCAGCTTTAGTACGGCTTTATACAATAAAATTTTGTTTTCAAAGCTTAGTTGAGATTTGGGTCCAAGATGCCAGTACATTTTAGTCGTCTTTACTTTAAGCTCTTTTCGTTTTGCTTTAACGTGGTTTTTCCACGTTAATCTCCTATCGAGATGGAGGCCCAAATACTTAACTGTATCGGAGTTTGGAATCTCCGCATTGTTCATAATAATACTTGGACAGGAGTCTTTTTTCATAGTCAGGGTCAAATGATGTGGAACAAACAAGCTGAAGACATGTGATGGCACGAATTCTCTTCCATAACACAACAAACATCGCTCCCTTTTTGCCATATTATTAATTAATTAATTAATTAATTATTCTATTTGAAAACCTTTTTTTTTTTATAAAAATATAGCATATGATTTAAAAACTCATGCCAGTTTAAGTTTAAAACTTTCTAGAAAATTTATAAAATTTTGAAAAGTTTGAAAAAAATTGTCATATAGATTTCTAACTTTTGAATCCGAATTTTTGAATGCGCAGTTTTGTAGTTTATAGAAAAGTTTTTTCTAATAGCTGTCGCCTCTCGGTAGACAATGGCAAACCTCCGATTGTATTTCTGTCAAGAAAAAATTTTCCAGGAAAACCATTTGCCGTTCGGAATCGGCGTGCAACACCAAGACGCACACCACAGATTGTAGCAGAAGTTCGACCAAACATCAAGTGTAAGCGCCAAATCATTGTTTTTATTATACATAGATACATATTTGTTGGTTCTTTATATTTATGTTTTTATACTTTAAAATTTTCTACAAAATCTGATTAAAATGTCAAACAGGTTTGATGAAATTTTTTTGTAATTTTTCGAATGTCCATAAATTTTCAAAAATGTTTAAAACTTTGACTTACATGGTTTTCGTTATAGAGTAAAACAAATTTTTATAAAAACTAATTAAAAAAATAATAAAAAAAAATTATCAATACATTTTGCTACTGTTTTCGTGAACACAACCGTATATACACATGTATGTAAGTATGTACATAGTACATATGTCTATAGGCACAGCTTCTAACATAAAAAATTCTATTTTCTGCGAAGAATAACTACCATTTTGTATTTTAATTAAACCTTGTGGAATAACAAGAATGTTGCCTACCGAGGTTTCACTGGCGGCTGTTACTGCCTAAAGTAGTTGTTCTTGAGGGAATTTTTAAATCTATTTTTGTAGTAAGGAACCGTTATATTTTGACAGTTAATTTCCCGAGCTATACTGCTTTTTCCAGCATCATTTGACAGTTAGTAAGGCATCGATTTAAACATGGGCACTGCTTGACTTCCGCGTCACTTTATTTTCCAAGCCAGCATCCAGCACAATACGCGTGAAGTTGTCAATTTGTGGCGTCTCTGAGGTACATCCGAAAATGGCGCATATGCTGTAGGCAATTTGAATTCTACGTGCATGAAGTGAACAATTTTTCATAACTTTAACTGATATTTTTCTATAGAAGACTTAGTTAATTAATTTAAATTTTTTTGTTCGATAGAAATATCATTCGGGAATCCATCGAATTCCGAATTTTCGTGAAATCTAGGAACAACCTATCACCGAATCCATCGTAGTTGGAACATACCATATATTTCGAATGTAATCATTCGTAGAAAATCAGAACCAATGATCGCATTTTCGCACAATTTAACAAAAATTCGAACTACGATCGATTCAGTAGATATTCCCGACTTTTTCTAATTACTTAATTTTCAATACGAAAGGTTGTAAGATATTCACAAACGTGCATTTCTGAAAAATTTAAAACAAAATTTCAATAAATATTAATTCGTCTATTACGTAGGGAAAGTCAAAGGATTTCGAACTATAAGAATGCAAAGCACGTTCAAATATAAAGTGCTGCTCATTTTTATAGCCAATGTTCTTTGGCAAAGTTTTACTATTTTTAATCATTTTCTTCCTTTTGTCAGAAAAGTAAGTTCTAAGCAGGGTTGATTTAAATATGTGTTCGAATTGGAATCTACTAAAAATTAGAAAAGTAAATGTATAAATAAATATGGTATAATCTCTCCCCTACCCCCACAGCCACCCTGTTATCAACATAAGCAAAACAATTCAAGCAGCTGATATGTGTTGGATCAAAACTCAATTTGGATTTAAAAGGTGTCCGAAGAACTGACTATCAAAATAGTACAGTCGATCCCGATGTAGAAAAGATAAAAGATCACGCTAAAAAATATTGTATAATAAATAATATACTTTATATTACTTATAAGGTTTTCGTCTAAAAAAGTTATTGGTTTACACAACATTAATATTTTATACTCTTTTCACCGGATGTGTCTTTAAATACCTCCACTAAAACATTGACCCAAGATTCCCAATGCATTATTGAATTTTTGATTTCTGTTTCGAGATATCGCGATTTTGATGAATTACGTTGTAAATGGGTTAAAGAGTTGCTCAAATACCAGATATACAAATGAAAGCATTTGAAAAATACAATAATAGCAACTAATAAATGAAATATAAAAATATTTAAACAATAGAGTTAAGTTAATATAAAAGAAAATAAGTAAAAAATTAAACAAAATGAAATAAATAAAATTAAAAAAATTAGAAAAAAAGTATCATGAAAGTAAACTAAGATACTGGTAAAAGAAATAAAAAATATAAATGAAACGAAGAAAATAATAAAAGCATAAAATTAAGCCGTATAAAGTATAATAAAATAATACAAAATAAATTAAACTAAAATAAAATTAAGTGAAACAAAGTAAAATTAGATCACACAAAATAAATTAAATTAAATATATTTGAATTGTATAAATGATAAAATATCAACAAAAAAAATTAATACGAAAAAATAAGGAAAGGTTTTGTAGCTCGTTTTCAATGTGTTTTAGGGATTATTTAAAAATATAAATAGAAATAGAAAAAAAGATATAATTCCTTAACAGAGTATTTCGACAAAATTAAAAAAAAAATGCAAACTGGTGGAATGTTATGATAAAAACCATCGAATGAAGAATGCATGTAATCCAGAAATTATTGTTTTTTTAACATTCGTGATACCTAGTTTCATTAGCACATGCTTCGTGATAAATCGTGACATTGCAATGAAAACAATGACAACAATGAAAATTTTAACGTATTTTGATTGAACACCCTATTAAAATAATAAAACGTCAACATTTTGATATATCGTTCCATATTTTGTTTTCAAAACTTGTACCTAATGAAAACTAGGAATGAGACATTGTCAGAAGCTGTCAACAAGGTTTGGAACTAATGGACACGTTCCATCCTTCTAACGAGAACTTAATATATGTATTTTCACCAAAGGACAAACATATATAAAACTTAGTCATAAATTGTATTAGGTTTTTGTAGCGCACCTGATTTTAAGAGTTGCAGATTAGCTATCGGTTTTCGGTAACTCCCGACGAAAAGTGGGTATTCTTTATGGCATCACCGTGTTGATTTCTTTTCTTTTCAACGCTCCATTAGAGATCTGAAATATTTCAATATAAAAAAATTAATTAGTTTTATAGTGATACGATTTTTTTTTTTTAATTTTTTCTTTTGTTTAATGAAAGTTATTTAAAACTAAGCACAACAATATTTCTTCATTAAAACTACAAATATAATAAGATAACAAAACAAAATATAATTCAACATTTTTTTATATTTGAAACACATTTGATTTGCAGCTATTGAAAGTATTAATAACAGAAATAATAAATGCTTAGCATTTTACATAAATATCAAATTGGCAAATCTTATTGAGAAAAAAATTTAAAATTGTTAAAGAGTAATAAATAAAATTTAACATAAAATTATCAGAATGTAGTTCAACACAATTTAAAATTCAAAACTAATTTGTATTATGCATATTAAGGCAAGTATTTTATAGGTGTGAGTGAGTGTGTGTGCTTTAACTCAAAGTTGGTGAATACTGTGGACTTGAGGGGCTCTGAGGAGACATTGGCGAATCATTTCGACTATATACTGGGCTCGTAGGTGAGGACGAATAGTAGCTAGGACTAAGTGGAGAATAAGCAGCATCGGTATTAGTCTTAGTCGAATAATTTGGACTTGCAGGACTACTAGAATATTGTGGAGTGGTTGGTGAGTAACGATTTGAATTGGGCGAGTATGTGGGGGAGGTGGGTGAATAGGCTGCTGAGGAGCCACTTGAGTAGTGCGGACTTGGTAAAGAAGCTGAATATTGTTGTGGAGAACTTGGTGAAATAAAATGTGGTGAAGTAATAGTGGGTGAATAGTTGATTTTCGGACTCAATGGCGAATATTGTGGAGAATTTGTCGAAAATGAAGGACTTACGGGCGTATAGCTGGGGCTAGATGGATTATAGCTAAGTGTCGATGGCGAATAACGTGGTGTTTGTACAACAAAATTTGGACTCGAAGGTGAGTAATGGGTGTAGATTGGGCTTGTGGGTGAATAGGTGGCATTGCTTGATGGGCTTGCGTTACTTTCGGGGTAAAAATAAGGCGTAGCACGATATTTTTTAGGCTGTGCGCGTTTAGCGCTACCACTCGTTGTTGTTGATTCATTTTCAACTAAAGTATCTGGGGTATTGAGTGGTGAAGATGGCGAATATAATGAACCATTGTGGCTTATTGGCGAAGTTGGCGAAAAGCTGATACCTTTTTTGCTAGCACACACAGCTGTTGGTGAATACGAGGGTGAAGTAGGTGAATAGTTATTAGTTTGTGGTGAGTAACTAGGTGAAGTGGGTGAGTAACGCGTTGAACTGTTAACGCTGTTTTGTGTAATTGTAGGACTGGCTGGTGAATAAAAAGTAGTGCTATTATTTGAAGGGGATTGTGGTGAAGGGACTTGATGAAAATGTTGATAGTTCGGTGAGAATTCTGGCGAACTGGGCGAATAGTGAGGTGACTTCATAAGTGTAGTTAGTAGATCGTTGTCGCATGGTGATTGAGTGCAGCAGCTCGACGCATTTGAGAAATTTACTGTGGCACGGTCGTATATCGGTGATGAGGGTAAATAGAACGAATCACCACCATAATACGATCTGAGGGATGCTGATGATGGTGAAGAATAGGGTGAATTGCAAAAATCATCTGGGGTCAAGGTGGGTGAGCTCATGTTCGACAAAGGCGAAAAGCAGACGGAGCGTGCCGATTGTGGTGTGAGACCATCACCCATTCCAGGCGAAAATTCAATGATGCCACTTCGTCCACTGACAGGTAAAGTATGTGGCGTAAACATTGAACCGTAAAATAAGGCATTTTTATTGTTGATTGCATCAACTTCCATAGCGGATTTACACTTAGCGGCATCAAGCAGCATATCGAAGCAGCCGGTGCCGATGCGTGGCATTTGGCCCATAATAATATTTTCCGATACACCACGCATATCATCGCGTTCACCATGCGCTGCAGCATCCATAAGCACATCAACCGTTTCCTCGAAAGAGCAACGCATCAAAGGACCGGTTTGTTGACGATTAATGCCATGGCGGGTGATAGCCATAAGGTGACCCTTGGCGGTCATAATGTCGCAGAGTAGCGCCAAGTGGCGATAGTTGACGTATAAACCTGGAAAAGTTTTAAAATTTGAAATTTACATATGTATGTATGTATGCATGTAAATATATTGGAGTGGTAAAAAATGCATGGGGAAAAAGTAAAGTCGGAAGTTGAATGCAACCCCCCTAGGACTGTTCTATATCGAAGAAAAAAAGCAAGTTTTTGATGTCTTCGCAAGAGTAAAAACTGGCATCACCGGGAATGAAATGAGAAATGTAAGAAAAGCATACACATAGCTGCCATGAAAATAATCGCAAATTCGGTGTTGGAAGCGGGATTTTGTCGCCAAATACTGTCGTTCACTTCAGGGGACGACTGTCTCGCCACGATTCGCATCAAAGCGAGATTCTTCAAGATCTCACTGATTCCTCAACCGAAAGGAAGAAAGACGTGAACAAATATCAAGTCTATGAGCCCTATGAACACATTTACGAACGCTTAAATTTCTCCACATTCTAAATGGGGAAAACAAAAGCGTCGCACGAAAAGATGAAGATCCCGATGCTCAAATCGCTGATAACGGTATTGACTTTCCGTCTCCCGACCTCGACAAGGTTCGAATAGTTCAATAGTCAAAGAACTAATTACACCTTATCAGTGTTGCTTTAGTCCTGACAAATCTACCATCGACCAAATATTCACGATACACCAAATCTAGGAAAGGATCAGAGAGAAGCGAATCGACACACCCCATCTTGTTCGCGAATGCAAATCCGCTTTCGACTGCACGAGAAGAAATGCCTATATGCCGCAATATAAACTGACTTTGAGCAACACCAAAACCACCAGCTCCGTCGGAACTGGGAAAGACCACGCCGAGCCATTGCATACCAAACAGTCTGACTCCCTGTTATGTGCTATTTTTAGAGTAATTTGGCAAAAGATAATTCGCATTAGCGTCATGGCTACAACATCACTGTTGGCAGTGGAGTGAATAGGAAATTGATGATCAAGGCCCTCTCTCGATGAACCAAACGGCTGTGCTCTTTTATGGCCCAAATTTAACGAGGTTGTCAAAATCAGATAGGTCATCTTATCTTGGAGTGTTCGAGAGAAATATTATCCGAGAGATTTATGTACCTTTAAGTCTCTGCGATGACCTACATATATGATAATATATCAGAGGAAGAGCGAGGCCTCCTCTCCAGTGAGAATACCAGGCGGAGAAAGACTTGACCTCACTTGAACTGGGATCGAAGGTGGGCCCCCCAACCACCCTAAAAACTAGCGACCTCTATATTGGTTTGATAAAAAACAAGGTAGGAAAATCCTAGGAAGTGGGAGGATTTAAGTTTCAACTTTACTTTTTTTCTAGACCACCCTAATGTACATTTGCTTGCATATATGTATATAAATATAATATATGTATGTATATGTAAAAAAGTATAAAACTTACCATAAAACTGCAGCACATTATTCATTTCTTTCTCAATGGACTTACGCACCGCTTCTATGCCCAACACAGTGAACATTTCACAAATATCATTACTGCAAGTACGCGTTTGGTCGACATTTCGTTCGCTAAGCACACGCATTAACGCGGTACCATCGGTTTCCAACAACCATTCAGCCACCGATTTGAATTCACCCGTCTCGGTAATGTAAACGCGTTTCTTATTGGTCTGTTGCGGTAAATGCATATACACTTTGGAAATAGACTCGATACCCTGCAATGTCATATCGGATAACAAATTGCCTTCGATGCAGCGTAAAAACATATCGTCATCTAAGCGCGTAAGTGCGGGTTCCTCCTCGACTATTTCATCATTTTGATATTTATTCTCCGCATTCGAGGTATTCATTATGCGTATACGCATTATCAAACGTGGTGCATTGTCATCATTGAAAATACACTTCAAGTCATCACCGAAAGCGGCAGCGATGCGTTCGGCGATATGTTCCATGGTGAGTTTCTTTTCAGTCATATGTTTACGGTCGAGTTCGATGCGCAATAGCCATGGTGAAATTTCGCCTACGAGGAAAAATGAGAACTACGGTGAAACGCGTGTGGTATATAAATCAATGTTGTGTAGCGTTGAAAGAATTGCCATAGGTAATATAAATGTTTGCCTTAGCATTTAGCCCGCTAATCCGCAATAGTATGGAGATGATTCGTGAGCTAATGCAAATTACGGCTGTTAATGCACATCAATGTTTCCATCTGTCTTTCCTATAAGATTAACGGGTATTCCAAAAAGTTTATACATACAAATGTATTCTTATAAGATACTACTATAAATATTTATTATTTATTTAAGCAACACACCTGTGAATTTTCTTGGTTTTACCTTTGCTATTTCAACAGAGACTTTTTTATTCAAGAATTATAATTAAAAACTAAACCAGAAACATGTTTTTATTTCGGATAAGCAGCACTTGTTTGTAAATTATCGATGCTTACATAGTTGAATTGGCAAAGTTTGGTAAGGTAGTTTCAAAGATATACTTATTTGCTTTAAAGTGGGCGATGCCACACCTATTTTCCAAAAAGTTCTTTAACCAACCTATTATTTTTTGTATCAAATAATATATTTTTGTTTTGTTATGTGGTCGTGGCTTTTATCCTATTTCGTCAGTTTTCGATACCATCCAACCTTTGGTCAAATGCAATATGATATCTCAATAGTAACTCAAGTTATTAAGGTACATACATATATGATTATATTTATATCGGCTGATTTAGGGGGATACAAACAACGGCTATGTGAACAAAGATGCAACACCCTGGATAATGTACATAGATAGGTTAGGTTAGGTTAACGTCGAAGCCCTAGGAGCTCACATATACCCTCTGGGATCCATTCCGATACCACAGTACGAACGCAAACAGAGCGTGAATTTTTTAGTCTTAATTTGAAAACCCCAAAAAATCCCAGAATCGTTTAAGCCAGTATTGAATAGCGTTAACTACGAGGTAATAATACATAATTACTTTGAGTCACTGTAATGAGTGCGATTGTGATAAATTATTTTCCTTTAAATTATTCCCCCTGCACCTTTTCATTTGACTTCTGCGATATTCTCATATTTTATTGTTATAAAGAACTTATTTATAATATTTCTTGTTAGTTGTAAGCTCGCTTGACTTAAATTTTTTACATATTTTAATCATATCACTACATAATGAAGTTTATGTACTTTTAAAAATTTCTTTTCTTACACGCACAACCACCGTTCGTTTAAATAACTAAATAGAAATAGAGAGTGAATAAGGTGCGATCCCAAATACTTAAGTCTTAACCTCACGAAGGCAGGGCAGCTGCAACATGATCTAACCCAACGTAGCCGCTGTATTTTAATACGCTGCACTATGTCACTGTCGTTATAAGGCTCATACAACTCATCGTTCCATCATGTGCGGTATTCGTCGTCGCAAAGAAGCAAAGAAGCAAAGATCCAAAAAATCCAAAAATCGAACACTCCTCCCCCTCTGATGTTGACAGTGTCTATGCTTCGGATCCATGTAATAACGTGGTTTTCGTTCGTCGAGAGAGGGCTTAAAACAAAGTCCCTACTTTGTCAAAATTGTAACCGCCAAGACGCGAATGCGCTGACTGTTTATTTGATTACAGGAGGTACTTCGTTTTACACTCGTTTACCTCCAGACCCACTTCTTTATCCAGCTGGACCGCCAAATAAGGAATCATAAAACAAAATCCACTTTTGGATATATTTTCAAATTGTTACAGCTCACGTAAATCTTACTATTTTTCCGAAATATTTTGATATTGCTGTCTTGAAATATAATTAGTTTTATAATTCCGATCAAGGCGAATTCATATAAGGTGTAGTTACTATAGCAGCCGATTTTATTTTGTTTTCATTCACCTACATGTACATATTTTGTTTTTGCTTTTGCGTATGAGCTTTCAAAAGTCGCAAAAGCCATAATAAAATGTACATGTAAAAATATTAGTATGTTGTCGAAGTTGGATTTAATTGTCGCTTCAATCAGACAGTGAGTGATTGTGTATTTCTTATACTATATTATATTATGTACTACATGCCCAATTCATAATCATTACTTACTCGGATCAAAATCTGGTATTTCATAATATATATTCACAAATTCCTGATCTTCCTGCACCACGGTATTCATCGGATCTGGATCATAGTATATAGAAGTATTGGCTGTAACTTTCTTAAGCGTTGTATGCTCCAGGCGGCACAACACATCTTTAGCCTTCTCCACATCGCGCGCTGGATTACCAGTTAAGAAAACCGTTAGCGATGGTGAACGTGGACGTTTCGATACATTGATAATCTCCTTCAAGCGTGGCACACCCAAGGTAACATTTTTCGCCGAAACACCAGCGAAATGGAAAGTATTGAGTGTCATTTGCGTGGCTGGTTCTCCCAGCGATTGTGCGGAGAGTGCGCCCACCATTTCGCCAGGACAAACTTGTGAGAGTTGAAAACGTGTAGCGATTTCACCAAGTAACATTTCAAAGGATTCTGGTGTCAAGTGATGCTTTTCAGCTACCACCTTGGAACATAGCGTAGAACGTACCAGACATTGAAAGAGGAAGGTGGCATTATCATTGGCCTGTTGTGAAATATAATCGGAGCCGGCGACAATGACACATTGCTTGAGTAGATTACGTACGCCTAAATAAATTTAGAGAATTATTAGAAAAACAAGTTTTTAGTATATAGCAAATATTTTCGAAAGATAGTACTATAAGTAACTACACCTTTCATTACGTCCATTGGATTGAGCGTAGTGGTGGCACGTTTGTCAACATGAAAGATTTTTTGCACATTCCAAATCATCCGTTGTAAGTTGCATGGCAATACCACCTTGGAATCGCCAGTTGGGAAAATCTCACGCAAAGCTTCACGGTCGCGACATAACTGATCCCACTCCACCTCCAATTGTGGAATGATCTCGATGGATTCGGTTATATCGCGAACTGTTTCTTCGGTAAAATATTTGCGTAAATTTCGTGGCTGTGTGGCATCGAATTTGAATTGTTTCTCGAAGGTTTTGTTTGAGAATTGTATGGTGGGTAGAGTTTGAAATTCCACCGATTCACCGCAGAGTCCATCTTCGCCATAGCGTAACTGAATGATTTGACCTTCGGCATTACGCACTGTGCCATCGTATTGAACCATTACCGATTCCATAGCTTTAATTAGGCGTCTTTGAATATAGCCAGTTTCTGCAGTCTTCACTGCAGTGTCGATGAGTCCCTCGCGTCCGCCCATTGCGTGGAAATAGAACTCGCTGGGTGTCAAGCCTGCCAAGTATGAGTTCTCGACAAAACCGCGCGCCTCTGGTCCATAATCATCCTTTATGAAGTGTGGCATTGTGCGTTTACGAAAGCCGTAAGGTATACGTTTACCTTCAACATTCTGTTGACCAACGCAGGCGATCACTTGGGATATATTGATGTTGGAGCCTTTCGAACCAGCGATAACCATGGCCTAAGATGAGTGCATGGGCAATTTATTATTATTATTGTATACTTTTTTAAGTACACCTCTCCACTGTGGACGAGGAGCTAGAGATTTTTATTAAAATTAATAACTCCTGAGGGAAAATAATCTTTCAACTTTTAATTACGCTTTAATTGTTTTTGAGCTCGCTGATTACGAATCTAGAATCAAATTTTAAAAGTTCAAAATGGCAGACACCAAATGCATCAAATTAAATGTTTTTCGTAAAAATTGGTATTACGCCAAAATGGCAGATCCAATATGGCAGACATAAAATGTAAAAAGTTAATTAAGTTTCGTAAAACTTGGTTCTAAAAGGTTTTAGCAGTCACTGATTATCTACGAACCTAAAATGAAATTTCAAAAATTCAAAATGGCGGTCACCAACGCATGAAGTTAATATTTTTTCGTAAAACTTAGTGCCACACTTCTTTGGGTCAGTGAGTACGAATTTAAAATGAAAAATAAAACTTTAATTTGCCGCATCCAATTCGGCGGATATAAAATGTAAGAAGTTAATAAATTTTGGTGAAACTTTAAAATCAAACTAAAAAATTCACAATAAGAGATATTCTAAAATGTCTCGTTTTCTAAATATCATTTTAAACACGCAAAAAAAAATATTCTTATCTGCTTTAGTAGAGAAGTTATAACGCAGAAGCTATTTTCGACATAAAACCATGGTTTGTATGTTAAAATCAAAATGTGCAAAAGATGCGCATATCGAAGTTAACATCTGTGGTCAATATTAATTTAGTCACTAATGAACTTTTTTCTAAAATTACTCCTCTAATTATGCGTAACTTAGTCTATATTCATAAGAAAGTAAGAACTAATGATTAAAATAATTTTATCTTACATGTAAAATATAATATATGTACATATGCATGTATTTTGCCTCTATCTTTTTCTTAAAAGTGTAAATTCGATACTTATGAAATAAGTGACACTGAAATGTAAAAAAACTACCCCTTTATTAGTTAAAAAATCTACATATACATATATGTGAATTATTAAATTTGTTATGAATTCGTAGTACGAAAAAATGTTTGAATTGGTTATATGTTTAGCCTTAAATAAATTTTGATGAAGTCTATTTAACCTTTTTTCCAAAAGTTCAGGCAACATTGCTTATAACATTTAATGATATCATATTAAATAACATATTGAATATCCAAAGGTCGCTTGAATGTCAAACTATTTATAGTATTTAAAAAGTCCCAGAATTTTTCTCAACTAACCAGAGTACATATATTGTGTACAAAAGAGTATAGAAACATATTATATTAATCTCATTCAAATTAAAAATTGTTGAAGCTAAAATCTCGAGCTACTGTCCCATAGTACACTCTTACCTCTTACCTTCAAATTATTGTACTCTGTGAGTGACTTCTTTGCCGAACCACCAGTTTTATCGCGTGCATCATTCAATATGCGATTTACTTGATTCTCAAAGGTTTGACGCAATGTATTGCCCGGTGTGGGTTCCAATTGCATATTATGCGCTTTCTGTATCACCAACATTACATCATTTTTCGCTTTTGCAATAACATTCTGTATCTCCTTGTATGTAGCTGGATCGGCAATGGTGTCGCCAATGCCAATGCTATGCCCTTCGATTAGTAGCCAAGCATTGACCACCTTTTGTATATTGGCATAGAATTCGCCAGCTATTTGATGACCGAGCTCAATGTAGGCGATGTGCAGTAGAGATCCAGCAGCGGCACCCAGCGTACGTTTACATAATATACCCATAATAAGTTCACTGTATTCGACCATTACCTTGAATGAGAGAATGGCATTTATGTTTTATGTTGAAATTACAAAGAAACTGATGAACTTTATTATCAACTAACCGCTTATTACGCGGCGCCTAATGAATATGATTCGGGAGCCGCATACCGACAGAGGTCAGCCTCTTTTTACAAAATGATGAAATTAATGTCTAACATCCCCCTTCAACTATGTTGATATATGTATAGTGAAAGATTTACATCCTCCAGAGCCTGATTTGTATCCGGCTACGTATGCAGATTGTTTCTTATTACATTAGTTTGCCCATGTTTTTCCGTTTTGTCAGAAGTGATCATTACTTTCTCCTTTATCAGAATTAATACGCTTAGGTCACGCTCTAGTATAAAAATAATCATGGTCTGACAAACCTACCGATTTTGTGAATGAGAGCCCCATTTTGGTTAACAAATATGGTATTTGTCAATCACTCGATTACAGCACCATCTATAGAAATTGTACTAAACAAAGTGAAGTACATATACTAAAAATTCATAGCCGTTCTTGAGCTATGCGTGTTGAGGAACAATTTTAATTTAGGAAAATTGGAAAAACCAACAATAACTCAAGTGGTAGGAATTGATGTGGAAATCACCACATCCTCTATATCAAGACTCAAACTTGACTCCCGATATTTGATTTTAATTTTGTGGTTGCTGTTACAAGACAAGATGTTGACAACAGAAAAGCGTTATTAAAATATTAAAAAATAGAGTCCAAAAGCCACCGTGTCCATCGATCCATCAATTGATAGAGAAAGGACTTCAGACACTCCCACCACACATACAAATGTGATAAATACCTTTTGGTTTTAAAGGACTTCCATATGCATCCTTAATAGGCATACAAATTAGTATCTATTATTAGGTGGTAACTCTTTTTCTATTTCTTTTGTTTAGATTAGGTCAAAATGGATGAAGTTAAATTATTTATTTATTTATTTATTTAACAGCTCGGGAGTTCGTAAGAGTTCTGACAAAAAAAAAATAATATGATGCGATATTGCAGGTCTCTGGAACTAAAACTTTGTAAATATATTCTAAAGTACATACTTGTGCTTTTAATATATGAATAATTGAAATACCCTTTTTTGGAAAATTTAATTATTGTCGACTTGAAAATTAACTTTATCTTTCTCTTTGCACTTTAATTAGCTCTTCATTTAAATAGCGGTAGTTGACGAATGCATATGACCAGGACAAGAAGTAGAGCGGTACTAGAAAATAAATCTGGGGTCGCAAACAATAACATCGAGTTATATAAGTATGCCATCGTATTCTGCATTTACTATTGCATGCGTACGTGAAATGCGGCCTATTTAAAAAATTGTGGACAAAAATATTTTGGTCTCCTCGTTACAATCCAAATGTATATAATTATTACTTAGGCGGTTATTGTTTGTGATTACAAAAATATAACCTCACACAAACACACATTTTTTTAAATCTCCTTTTTATTTATTTTAATTTATCGGTTTGCTTTGCTATCCCATATCTATTGTTTTTTTTTTATTAAATAGAGGTTTCGGCCTCATGATTTTTGGACGCATCTTATTAACTGTACGTCAGTTCACTAAGAAACAATGCCTAATTGTGGTAATTCAAAGAAAATACTGGCAATAGCGGAAAAGATGATTAAAGCTTTATTTAAGTTCGGTCTATTCACAGCCTCAAGTTACCCCAAATTATTCTAGATACGCCCAGTTTGGCTACATGCCCCTTAAAAAGAAAAAGAGTCAGCTATCCAGAGTCTTTCAAAATGAAAAATGAGAAAAAACGGATTTACTGATCGATAACTAATAACGAATGCTGAGTTAATTCTGTCCGTGAAAAGTATTTTTCTAAAACCCATCTCTATTCGCGAGAGGACGACAAGGTGATGAATTTGAGAAGCTCAGCTGAACATCTATAAAAAAGATTTTTCTTCTACCAATCAGGAGTTGCGGATACGGTGTGCGAAATCGGATAATAACCAAAAATATATATAGGATTGGGTGACACTGCCCAATTTAGAGTAAAAAGCTATATATTTGAAACTACTTTCGAAAACTATAGAAATCGGATAAAAACCACCCTACCTCGCATATAACGGTAATTTACATACAAAAACATACGTTATCTCGGTAATTATAAAAGGAAATTTACTCAAATTTACTGTGAAGGATTCGATTAGAAAAAAGAATACTTTTGAATCCCAACTCAACTTTTGCTAATATTATATTAGTGGCATGTAATTATCTATCATAAAATAATATTTTTTAATGATTTAGAATTGATTTTACTTTGTTTTTTTGGTTCACAAAATTACTTACCTTCGTATCGCCCGGTGAAATCCAACGGTATTGACTGTCATCTTCATCATCAGGATGCGTTGAATGTGTGCGTATCATATTCAAATTTCCGGGTATAATTAATGAAAACAGCTGCTTTCCCGACCACAGGACTGTCGGTTTCAAAATACATGGTTTCGGCACCACACCATCCCAGCACGGCATATGCATCAGCAAATTCATTAGCTGTTCATGTGTTATGAAAATATCACGCTTTGTCATCTTACATACGCCGGTCAAACAATCCTGTACTATACCCATTACCGGCTTATTTGTTTGCGGTGTGACAATTAGTCGTGGCGTTAAATGAAGATTTTCAATTTCTGCTCGTGTTTCCATGCTCTGTGGCACATGTAAATTCATTTCGTCACCATCGAAGTCGGCATTATACGGAGTGGTACAGGAGAGATTCATGCGGAATGTGGACCATGGTAAAACTTTGACTCGATGCCCCATCATTGACATTTTATGCAATGTTGGCTGACGATTGAAAATCACCAAATCATTATCGCGCAAATGGCGTTCTACTTTGTAGCCAAGCTCTAGATGTAAATCACTGGGTTTGGGATGGAATCGCAAGTCGATACGATCGCCATTGTTGCGTATTATGTACTTAGCGCCAGGAAATTGAGTGTTGCCGCGTTCAACGAGGGTTTGCATTAGCTGGGAATAAAGCAAAATCGCTGAATTCAACTTTAAAATTTAACACGTTTTTTAAGGTTAAACGGAATCACTTGTTTAAAACCGACTATCCAGCTATTCGACTAGTCGATTAGCAACTTTTTAGATAGTTGATAATCGAATAGTAAACATGCGACTACCCCTTAACTTTCAACTAATCGCTCACGATCGAATAGTCAAATCGACTAACCAAAATTATTTTATAATTGAGGGACCTACAGTTTTTCGCCAACTCCGAGCGGTGAATGTTTTTTTGTGATAAGTTTTTTCATGACAGAAATACACTCGGAGGTGTACCATTGTCTTGCGAGGGGCGGCCGCTTTTAGAAAAACCTTTTCTATAATTTCTGATGTTACTTGCCCTTATCAGGATTTGAACCCGGGACCTACTGAATGAAGCGCACACTCTATGCTCGGCGTCACAGCTCACGAAATTTTTCGGGGAAGTGTAATAGTAATAAAGTAGTATATTTTATAGTTCTGGCGTGCAACCCGCAACTTTTTTCTTTTGACACACCCTAATGTACATAGGGCATGATAATTAGAGTAGTCTATTTGCAAAACAAATGTCTGTGAGTTATGTCAGAAAATCGGCCCTTACATACAAAAAAGGACAAAGCAACCAACAGGGCGTCATTCCGTTTATTACCAATACCATTTTTAATGAATGTTTGATAGCATATCTAGATGTCTTATATGGCAGTTAGGGTACTGAGAAACTTCACTGGCAAATATATATTTACCTCAAGATTAAAGGGAGTCACCACTTCAGGGTAAGTCAAATTTTGCGCCACAGAGCGTGGCACGCCCACTTGATCGATATTTAAATTTGGGTCAGGCGTAATTACAGTTCGTGCCGAGAAATCTACCCGTTTTCCCATCAAATTTCCGCGTATACGTCCTTCCTTTCCTTTCAAACGAGCATTGATACTCTTCAGTGGACGTCCAGATTTTTGTAGAGCTCGCGGCAAACCGGGCATTTCGTTATCGATTAGGGTGGCCACATGAAACTGCAGTAGAGAGCAGCACTCTGTAATTAAATGGTCGGCAGCACCTGTTTCAATGCATTTCTTCAGTTCATTATTTGCCTTAATGATATCAGCTAATTTGTGTGTAATGTCGTCGTGCGAGCGTGAACTGCCATACATCATTACCGATGGGCGTACGGAGAGCGGTGGGACTGGCAGCACTGAGATGAGTAACCACTCTGGTCGGCAGTGCAGGGGATCCAAACCTAAGTAGACACAATTTTCATCGGAAATATTGCGAAAAATTTCCAGCACACGTTCTGCTGTTAAAATGATTTGACGCTCTTGACGATGCTCGGTTAGTCGCTGCCATCTGGCATGGAACTCCAGTTTGTGACGTGTAATGCGTGGCTGATGCTGGCCGCAGCCACCATGATCGGAAATATTGCGATGGTTGTGGCCCGTAATAGCGATATCAATATTTTCGCCACCCTCGCAAATTGTCTTCGACTTGCACAGTTCACGCATTAGGCTAAGACGCATACGTGGACGAGATTTCGTGCGTGCCAGCACTTCCTTAACCTACATATGTGAAAGTTGAAAGTTTTCATCTATACGTTATTTCTATTTTCTATATTATATAAAAATGATTATAGGAAATAATTTAGTAACAATGTGGCTCTCAAAGTCCAGAACCGATTTAAACAATAATTTTTGTTTTAAATTAAACATTTGTGAAGAACCATTAAGTGGCTTAATTTTTTTTTCGAAATGATAAAGCACAATATAGTTTAAGACATCAACCAGAATATTTCGCAGTAATATCGTGATTTATGTGAACTGGATCGATTTTTTGTTAGTTTTTTTTGTTATAAATAAAAATAGTTTTTTAAAATATTCAACACATTTTTCAACAGTCATAATGAAATGTTTGATGCTGTCCTTGATCTGGAAGACTGGATCAAGGAAACTTGAAAAGCTCAACCATAACTTGATGACTTTAGACTTATAATATACCATCAGAAAAATATTTTCTCACCCTTTTTATTTCGCCGAAAATAAACCAATTTTTCCACAAATCTCATTATTTTGAATACATAGATGAAATGTTTAAATATTTTTGACCATATCTTTTACTCTTAAACTATAATTTTTCTGAAAAAAATATTTTAGAAAACTATTTTTTATTTACATATAAAAAAATCAATTTTAGAAGGTAAATCAAGTAAATCTTAATACTTCTAAAAATAAATTGGTGGAAGTCTTAAAGCATAATAAATTTATAATTCAAAACCGCCACTTGTTCTTTTGGTGGCCCACCGTAATGTAGAAATGTATATTTTTGTAAGTTGAAAACAATTCTAATCTTGCAAGCATTTTACCAATTTACCTTTGCATTGGATGGTGATATCAGTAGCTTGGAGCAGGAGAAGCAAACACACCGTAATATTTTTATAATTTTCAGTATGAAGCCAATGTGAAAAACTGGCAAACTTAAATCAATATGACCGAAATGTCCGGGACAGTCGGCAATATTGCCGGCGCATGTGAAGCAACGGGACTCACGGTCAACGACACCTTGGCGTGGATCCATCAAACCACCTAAAGCGGGGCGACCATCTTCCACGAAGACGGCACGTGTGATGCCGCCGTCAGTAACGGATAGGCCTTTGATTTCATCCGGCGAAAGCACACCAAATTGTATGGCTTTAACCTTCCGTGCGACGAAGCCACCACTCATGTCGAATTTAATATTCTGTTCACTTACGTAGAAATAAAATAAAACTTATAATATATATTTTAATATTTCAAAGAAATCGAATTTATCGCGCACATTTTCTACGTATTGTTTTGTTTTAATTAATATAATTGGCAAAAAGTTTCGACAATGGGGTTTTAAACTAAATTAATTAAAAATTTGCGCAGTTTTGACAGTTAATGCGAAGGAAACGCTGTTGAGGCGGATATTTGCTTTTGAATTAGCTATACGGTTATATTTGTGGTGTGTTCAGTTCGTGCCCGCAGTGAAAAAGCGGCAGCATACCTTTCGCTTTTGACGTTTATCATTTTGCAAACTTCCGTAGGAACGCAACCGTCAAACTCGCTGCTGTGGCAGATCAGATGATTTAGTTATTTATTTTTTCTGGCTACAAGTTTAATAAAACCATGCAGACGACGTAGAATGAAACGTTTCACAGAGAAAGTGCATCATGAGGAGCAAAACGAAGTGGTTTGGGTAATGCGCGAAACAGGTGGCAGTCAGCTCGAGCAGCGGCCAGGGAAACGGAAATCAAACGCGGAAGAGGAAAATGATGAATCTTTTAAACTTCCAATTGTTTACTCGAATAGATATGGAGTGCGTTTTTGTGGCATGGAAAAACTGCATCCCTTCGACGCCGCTAAGGGAGCACATGTTTTGAAAGTGAGTGTTTAAAATGTTATCTAAAATCGATAGTACTGAAAATGTACCCCTTTCAGTGTCTTTTGCATAGTGAAGTATTAGGTCCAGGTCAATTCTTTGAGCCAACAGAAATCTCAAAGGAAGAGCTACAAAAAGTACATACACGCAAATATTTACGCAGTTTAAAGGTAAGTGAAATGCACTGAGCAATGCATGCAAATGTATATACATACATATGTAGGCATGTTTGCATTTATTTGTGTTTTTATTTCTTTCAAGTGGAGCTTAAATGCAGCAAAAATATCAGAAATACCACTACTTCTCTTCGTACCAAATACATTTGTCCAACGTGGCTACTTGCGTCCCATGCGTTTCCAAACTGCGGGCTCTATATTAGCTGGTACTTTGGCTTTGCGTTACGGTTGGGCTATTAATTTGGGTGGTGGTTTTCATCATTGTTGTGCCTATAAGGGTGGGGGCTTCTGCCCTTATGCTGATATTACTTTGCTGGTCACAAAAACTTTCGAAGAGGAACGTGATGTTGAAACAGCGATGATTGTAGACTTGGATGCACATCAGGGTAATGGACACGAACGTGATTTTCACGATAATAACAAAGTTTTCATATTGGATATGTATAATGCGGCAATATATCCGCGTGATCATGAAGCTAAATTGGCTATAAGTTGTGCTGTGGAGCTAAGACCGCGTACGGAAGATGAAGTTTACCTAAAAAAATTGAAAAGGTTTGTATATTTGACAGCTTGGCGTAGCTTGTTTATAACATAGACGACTGCTACATGTTGTCGAATCACCGAGTTTTCTAGTGGTAATTATTTGTCGAAATTTTATTGTTTATGATAATATTATATTGGTAATATAGGCTTAATTATAGTTTACTGGCAATTGCCGAACGTACTTTGTTAACCGTTAAAAAGTACAACCTATTGCATAACATTATAATAGCTCAGCAAAAGAATTTGCTAGTTTCCCATCAGAATTATACAATTTATTATGTTTTATGACGTTTGCCTAAATATTGCGGAAAACTTCAAATATTTATGTATGTGAACTGGGCATATTTGAAACATATTAAAACCGTTTAATGAACAGATTCATAATGAGATTTGCGAAAAAAAAATAGTTTGGTTTATTCGCATCAAATTAGAAAGGGCGAGGAAATACCTTTCCAGTTATAACAAACCAATCTTTCAAAAAAGTCAAAGTGAGCATCAAAAATTTCATTATGATTCCATTGAAATAATTTTTAAATATTTTTATACGGTACATTTAAGCTTAAACTGATTATCTAAAGTTGGTTTTTGGAAAATATATTTTTAAAAAACTTCCAAATTATTCAAACCCCAAAAAATTTAGGTAAGTTTAATTTGATCCACCTCAACTGAGTTTCAATATTGTTGGGAAATATTTTTGTTGGTGTCTTAAAATATATTGAATTTTATAATTCCGATGGACAAACAGTAACGATTTTTGCTCGTGTTCTTCAAAAAATAATATTAATAAAATAAGTATGCCACTCTATTGTTTTTCGCAAATGATTAATTTAAAAAATAATAATTATGGAAATCGATTCATACATATAACAAATATAAATAATGTCGGCTTAAGTGTAACGTTTATTTTACTATGTTGATGCAGGTCTCTTAAACGCTCGTTGAATGAGTTTCGCCCCGATTTGTTGGTGTATAATGCTGGTACAGATATCCTTAAAGGCGATCCCCTAGGGCTACTCTCCATCACACCCGAGGTACGTATTTGTGCAATATGATTTTGCCACTTACTTTTTATTGAAAGATTTTGCAGGGTGTTATGGAGCGTGATCAATTTGTTTTTGCTACTTGCCGTGAGCAACGTATACCTATTGTCATGTTACTCAGTGGTGGCTATTTGAAGTCGTCGGCAAAAGTAATAGCCGAATCCATTGTAAACTTAAAAGCTAAAGGTCTGCTTGCCAGCTAAATGCATATTTTAGCCACCTATGTAACGCTTTGAATTACTGCTTACCAATAATTGATGGTAAGCGCCTAAAAGTCTTAATATTTGCAAATTTGTCATTTGCATTGAATGCGCGATTAACTACAAAATGACATACGTATGGAACTTATATGGAATTTGAAAATAAATTAATGTTCCTTTAAATTAGTACATTCACGAAATTTGCCTAGAATTGCAATATGCAAATTTTTAATACATATGTATTTACGTATACAAAGCTGTAACTGATTGTAACTAAACTTGTGATGTAATATTAAAGTGTAATTTCACATTCCATGAATAAAATAAATATGGTATTTTAAACAAGCAAATACTTGGCGTATTTTCTTACGCTTCAAAAAAGTACACTAAAAAAATTACTGCCTTTCCACCGGAATTTCAAAACTCATGTTGTTTTAAGAATTTCGCCAAAATACTTCGATAAATATTAATTTTTACGTAAGCTAGATCGATTTGAAAATGTCTCCAAATATAGTTTTTTTAAAAATCAAAATATAGGTATATTTTTTTAAATATTCAAAAAAAAAAAAAAAACTTGGGATGATATCGGGGGAGAAAATACTTTACCAAGTTTTCAAGTGTTTTTTAAACCAATCTTCCAAAAAAGGCCAAGTAAAGCTTCAAAACGTTCATTTTTATGATTCCGTTGCAGAAATTTGATTAAGGTGATATTTTTGGACGAATATTTTTAACAACTTCTTTATTTATAAAAAAACCTAATAATGGAGGTGATTTGAAATCGGCCTTGCTCATCTAAATCTCGATGTTATTGCGAAGTGTTTTTACTGATATCCTTAAAAAATTCCTTTGTGAAAGCAGTAACGATTTTTTTTTGCATCCTAATGTTCATACTCTTAAAAAAAGAAATACAATTTAATATAAGCATGCCACAAGGCGAATCAATTTGACATTTGCTGTACCACGGAGAAAGAAATCAGCTGCTTACTGCCATCACTTTTATAAATTCGCCTTGTATGCATCTCTATTATTATTCGCAATTGATTCATTTAAACAGAAAAAAATTAATTTAATAATTTGAGGGCCAAATAGATTAATTATTATTTTTTATAATGATCTTTTTACGGGATCCATCGGTTAGTTACACGATGTCAGGTGGACATATCCATCTAGATGTAAAACGGACCATAGAGTGACCGATGTTACCCGAGTTGCCTTGACATGGCATCTCTATAAAAGAAAGGAAATGAGAATATAGAATGGAAGGCCCCTCGACCCTCCGGAATACCATTTGGAATGGCTTTTAAATCGTGAAATTATTTACTGAGAATTTTTTGTATAAGGGCAATACACTTTAAATAAAATTAAATTAAAAGTTTTAAGCCACTTTCAAAATGGCATATAGTTACAGTTATATATTTTCTACGAAAACAATGTTGTGGTTGGGTCTATTTATTGGCACACCAACTTGTAACCACATGCAGAGTCGCACCCAAAACGTTGGTTGTAGTGGTGCAGAGTTTTCCCGTCATAATAATTACCAGGCCATCGGCGTGGATTGCGGCATCGTAGCCACACACTCATGAAGTCTAATGAAAAGTTCGTCTACCATGAGTGACCACAGCAATGGAGGCAATGAGTTGTCACTGCTCGAATGCTCACGGAAATATTGACCAAGGAAGAAGAAATTTAATCGATCAACATGCCGTTAGTTCAGCCATCAGTAGAATGGACTTTAATTCCTCTAAAGATAGATCCATCCATAGGCAGTATTAGAAAAGCCCCAGGATCTTCTAGTTAATGCAATATTGAAGGAAATAAACCAGTAGCCGAAAGCTGAGTCAACACGTGCACAGATGTCTCGCGAGTTGTTGTTTTAACGAATGCCCAGAACGATCCGGATTTGTTCCGGTATCATAGAGCCGGCTGTCGAGGGAACGATGTCTCGCGAATCAGACGCACCGGTTCGAGTTTTTAGACTCGGAGCTTTATTCTTTTTTTATGATGATTTAATCGCTATTTTTTTTAATTTTTATTTTTTCGTTAAAAAATAATGGTTATTTTTGCATTTAAAATTTTCCGATCATATTTGATCGATATTTTGGGATTAAGAATAACGATTATTTTTTATGGAAAAAGTTAAAAAATAACGATCAAACATGATCGAAAAAAAATCATAAAATATCGATTGTGCAATGTTTTAAAATAAAAAATCTTCCAAATAAAAATGTGGTATAAGGTTTAGATCGATATTGGAAAATTGTTTTGAACGAATTCTTCCCAACGATTTTTTGTCCAAAGAACTCCAAATAACGATTTTTTTCGGTCCCTGTTAAAAATATTACTGCACGTTAAAGGGACATTTGAAACTGCAATGACATAAACTTACCGTGTTTCATAGCACTGCACAACGGTATATCTGATGATTAGGTTATATTGCGTGATACGAGCCAAATTTTTTATGACGACCTGCGACTTTTTACAAAAAAAAAAAAAACACGAAATATTTATAGTTAATTTAATTTTATTAAGATGTTAAATGAAACAAAAAAATTAAAAACTTTCGTATGCAAGACATCGTTCGAAGGTCCTTGTGAAATCGCACGACCTAATAGCTATAACTCGTAAATATGAGCTGCTAAAAAACAAATGAGGTTATATGTATGTATTTAGAATCACCGACGTCAAATTAACAAACATCATCTGCGATTCATTAGTCCAAAAGTGCAATTTTTGTTTGGCCAGTTTAATCATTTATTTATTAATAATTATAGATAATTTATTGAAATAAATTTATCTTAATTCTTAAATCGCCTATTCATAAGACATTCATTGTTTTAAATTTAAATATGTATATATATACAAAATGTGGTATATAACTTTGACTTAAATTAACAATTTAGTTGTGAAATTGCGAATAAAAAATATTATACTTTAAATAAGATTTAAAATAACTGAACGGGAGTACTAGTATCGTTACATATTATTTTATTTTATTAAATTAAAAAAAAGGGGTACAGATTTTTTATCAATACTGAGATTTGCCGATTCGCATATATTTCTAACTATAATTCACTATACGAGTATCTGGAAACATATTGAGTAATACAAAATTTTAATTAGTAACGATATGGAATATCAGCTTGTCTTTTATAGTTACATATGTATGCAAATAAATATTAGTTATGTATGCCACCACATATGTACATATGTACATAGTATGTATGTGTGAATGCGTTGGAAAAAAGGACGAGATTACATAGCATATTAAATAAATGTGTTGTAAACGATTGACGACATACACAAAGTGCACATTATTATTATTAATGATTATCAATTTAGTATTTAAATTAGTTGATTTCCAAATTTGGTTATGATAAAACTATTATTAATTAAAAACACATAGATACATATATATTGCATGAATTTTTAGTGGAAACCGTTTTTGAACAGTTTACGCATTGAATTCAAGGAACTCGCCTAATCATTCGTGCTACATACTCGTAGTTTTCCTACAATAGCATAGCTTTTCTTTTACATTTACATATTTTTTTAAATTGTTTGCTTTAATTTTATGTGTTTTTTTTTTTTAAATTTATTAAGTTCTTTATTTATGGTATTGATTTTTATTTTGGTAAAAATGTAACAACTTGGCAGCAGTCTTTGAGTGTAGTACGTACGACAACTGGCGTGTGTGTGTGTGTTGTGTGTGTGCGCGGGCGTGCGCGTCTCTTTATGCATCAGCTTTTGTCCAATTGTCGAGTTGTCGATTTGTACATTTACATACACACACACATATATGTAATTTGTAACAAATTAACGAGTGCTCTAATATATACCGATGATGAACTACTTTGTAACGGTTAATGGGAACGGGCTAGTGGATATTAATAAGGGATGGGAGTTGGGTTATGTTGGGTGTACTCGATGAGTAAGACTTAGAATATTGATGAAAAGACAATTCATTAATTTATTAGTTTGTTAAGTGTGTATGTGTGTGTATGTTGGATATATTGACATTTTCAATAAGTATTGAAATTAGAGAGACGATCCTGTAATTTATGTTTATAACGTATTGCCTTGTATATTATTATTAACAAGCAGTGGGAGCCGTTAACCTAGAAAAAGGTAACAATATTACATTGCGGTTTACATATAAAACGTTTTGTTTTTTGTTTTTAAATATTGCAATATGCGATTTATACAAATGAATATCTATACACAATGCATTCCAGTTTTAATGACAATCGTTCCTACATATATAACATATTCGCATAATATATTTACAGTTCTTTTTGTTATACCTGCGAAACATGCATTCAAATAATCTAACATATATGGATATACTATGCTATTATGATGTGCTATTATACGCAAAGGAACTCGAAAATAAATTACAATCGAAATTTGATAACCCTTATTGTGTTTTGATGGATGTTAAAACACGAATACTTTACGAAAATAGTTCTGAACAGGGACCGCATAGGGATTATTTTTCCAATTCCAAGAAAAAAAAAAAAAAAAATCACACTGAAAGCGAAATGCTATCTGCATAAGTACCTTGTTAAATGGACTAGCCTTCGTTGCATTGATTTTTATTTGCATGATATATTAAAAAAACTATATACATACATATGTATTTACATATGTATATGTACATACATGTATGTATGTACATACATATATAAAAAAAATATTTTCTGTCTTTTTTATTATTTTTTTTTGTATTTTTTTTAGTTTAATTTTACATTTAATTTTTGTTTGGAAAATAAAAGTTGTTTATTAGATTTTTTTAAGTTGAATTTTGCGAGAAAATAAAAGATATTGAGTTTGTTTTTTTTAAAACTATATTTTATTTTCAATTTAATTTAGCAAATAAGATTTTATGCACGAATTCGGAAATAATTTTGTTCAATATTAGTCTGTCTATTGCTAAAAAATACTTTTATTTTTCGCGTATTTTTCAAGCAAAAAATACATACAACTCAAAAAAAAAAAATAATAACTTTTACTTCCTAATCAAAAGTATCTGTTTCTAAGCAAAATCATTTTTTTAAAGAAAAGAATAAAACTAAAAGAAAAGAATAAAAAATAGCTAATAGTAAATAACTATAAGCAAATAATGAAACCCAAAACATGTGTTTCCTAAGCAAAAAATAAAACTAAAAAGTATCTGTTATTTTCTAAGCAAAATTATTTTTTTTTAAAGATAATAATAAAACTAAAAAAACTCATGTCAAATAACTATAAGCAAATAATAAGCAGAAAATAAAACTTAAAATATAGCTGTTTTTTTCTTGGCAAAAAAATGAAACTAAAAACAAAACTAAGTGTTTTTGTATTTTTTTTTTAAATAAAACTTATAATCGTTACGGTCCCTTGGTTCTGAACGCTTATTGTTGGCTCAAGTTAAGACGACCTCGAGTTAGCAAATATCGGCAATATTTTGTACGCAAACAACATAAATTGAAAATTTAAGATTATGTGTATATGCTGATGAACATGATGAACATGCCAAATGTGCCGTTATTCCCACTAAATAAAACCAATACTACTTACGCATCGGAACTTGTCGTTGCACCTTCGAAAAGCACTTCCGAGCGACTGCTTATGATGTAAACTAAACAAAAGGATATTATCAGCACAACAATACCAATGGAGAGTGTGACGATTTCATGTATTTTGGACGGCCGTAGGAACATGCGAGCGCTGAATTGTGACCAAGTCGATTCAGTCCAGGTTGAGTATTGGCCAGATTTCCAATCGTAATCTAATGAAAGAGATATTCAAATATATTATTATGATGCTGCGAATATTGAATGAAAGAAAGTTAGTGGGATGGTTAATACAAAAGCAAAACAGTTACATACATACATAGTTCACTTCAGGATATAAAAACCAGGCAGACGTTGTCCTGCCTATATTCATTTATTAATTGCCTTCTCAAATGTATTAGTATGCAGGGCCGGATTTTGGCCATCTTAGGACGTAGGCGGACGTTGTGGTGCGGGCCCCTATTCTGAGAGAAAAAATCTTTCATAGATATGTATGTATATACACCCATTGTCACCTAAATAGCACATTTTTTGGTTTTACATTATTCACAATGTGTTTCGTATAAAATCTTTTCGTTAATTTTTTCTAATAAGATACTAAGATCTCTGCCAAATTATAAAAAAAATTAAAGTTTCAAACCTCCTACAAAAGTAACGAAAATTCATCGCAATAATAAAAAAATTCATCAAAATTGTCTACTTTTTATTCAGAATTTTTTAAATTAATTTCGCTATGCATTACCGCTGATTTTTCACAATTTTTTTTTCTGAAGGTGTTGGGCATTTTCTTCCATACAAAGTGCGTTCGAAAAATTTTTACATGGAGAAAACGAGCAACACCTTCAACAATAAAAATTGTGAAACATCAGCGGTAGGTCGTAGCTGCTTCAAACTTACACTCTATGGGACTATAATTGAATGACCTACAAAACTGCATACCGAAATTAGTTTAAAAAATTCTGAATAAAAAGTAGACAATTTTGATGAATTTTTTTATTATTGCGATGAATTTTCGTTACTTTTGTAGGAGGTTTGAAACTTTAATTTTTTTTATAATTTGGCAGAGATCTTAGTATCTTATTAGAAAAAATTAACGAAAAGATTTTATACGAAACACATTGTGAATAATGTAAAACGAAAAAAATTTGCTATTTAGGTGACAATGGGTGTACATATGTACATACATATGAGTAAATAAAAACTCATTACCAATTTTAATTAAATTGACATAAAGGTCCGTCTATTTTTATTGTTGATGAACGTATTTAAAATATCTTCAAAGTCCATTGTTTTAAGAACATCGTTTTCTAAACTTATTAAAGCCAAAGCGTTTAATCTTCCTTCTACCATGGACGTACGAAGTCTGTTTTTGATTAATTTTAGTTTAGAAAACGATCTTTCTCCAGTACTGTTAGATATCATGAGAGACAGATACATTCTCAAAGCGATCTCCACATTAGGAAAACAATCCTTTACATTTTTTTCGTAAATTAATTCAAGAATCCACATTGCCTGAGAAATATTTTCCTTTTGTGTGTTTTTGAATTCTTTGAAAAAATATTTAAATTGTATCATCTCATTTGCAAAATGATCTTCTAAATCATTATAATAAATTTTAATTAAATTTTGAGCCGAGAAAATTATTTCCTCATCCGTTAATTCGTCTAATTTATTGATAAAACCGAAACGGAAGTCAACCAATTCGTATGCCTCAAGCCTCTGCTGCATTGAAGCTTGAAACTGATCTAGAACAGGAATAAAGTTTTGCACTCTAAATTGTTGTGCTGATGTGAAAACAGATTCTGCTTCGTGAACACAATCAAGAGTAGACAAACGCACGTTAATTTTACGCTTACGTTGCGTTGTAGATTGATATGTAGTGCAACAACTTAATTCGGCAGCTTTTTTTTCATACGCTTCAAAATTATTTCTTTTGGCCTCTGTGTATCCTTTCAGCGATTTCAGTGTTGCAACGGCTGTACATAGATCTAATGTTGGACTCTGTAGAATCTTGCTTGTTTTATTAACTTGTCCTAAGATATCATCCCAAAATACGGTGTAAATTCCAATTTCTATTGTTGCCATTTTGTTATGCAAACCTAGAGCAATAGCGCGCGATTTACCAGTGTCTTCTTCATCTTGCGAAATTTCAAAAAGTGCATTTTTAATTTGGCTATATCCACGTACTAAAGCACTTGTTGCGTCTGCTCGACAAGACCATCGTGTTGTTGTTGTTCTTTTAACCACAAGAGTAGATGTGTTAGAACATGCTTTTGCCAAGCAATCGGTTAAAACTTTATATCTGCTTGTAGACGCGGTAAAATAAACAAAAATTTCTTCTAAGAAGTTAAAAAAAACCACTGCACCCAAACAGCATTCAGCAGCATTCTGCACAACAAGATTAAGAGAGTGAGCAGCGCATGGTATCCAAACAGCTAAATCATTTTCGGCTAATACCAACGCTTGTAGACCATTATACCTCCCACTCATTGAAGAAGCGTTATCATAAGCCTGGCCACGGCAATTCATAATAGATATGTCATTGTCTTCCAAAAAACTTTTTAGACTTGCAAACATATCTTTTGCTTTATGGCCTTGATTTGGCATAAATGTAATGAATCTTTCGACGGGCTTTTGTTCTTCCAAATATCTAAAAATTAGAGTAAGTTGATCAACATGACCCTCATCTGGTGTTGAGTCTAAAGATATTGAGTAATATTTTGACTTTTTAATTCGACAAATAATTTCGTCGAAAACATATTTGCCAATTAAACTCACTAACTCTTCGCAAATGGATGATGAGAGGTAATTCGTGTGACCACTTCCACAGCTTCCGTATTTTTTTATGTGATCGCGCAAGAAGTCATCATATTGTGCAATAAGTTCCAAGAGTCCCAGATAATTACCGTTACGTTTAGATCCAAGTATTTCATTATCTCCTCTAAATGCTAACCCTCTTTCACTTATAAAAACTATTACACTAACAATTCTCTTAAGTACTTCGCGCCAGTAGTTTGCTGCGTCATTTGCTTGCTGTAAAATTTGAAGATCAATACGCCCTATTTCTTTTGACCGCATCGTAAAATCAAATACAGCTTTTAAGTGATTTTTAGACGTTTCGTGTGCAATTAGACGTGCAGCAGCATTTTTCCAATCACAAAAACCGGCAGCATTAAATTTTGTAAGTGTTTGTGAAAAAATTTTGCATACGAAGCAGAAAACACATCCAGTGCTAGGAGAAAAACAGAGCCACGAACGTTTTATAGCTTCCCCGTTCTTTGCTTTCCGTTCAAAAAAACTAATTTGACATTTTCTTGTAAATATTTGGTCAGCAGTTCCATCAGTTTGTTTAAAAGATTTACTATCAAATAGATACCCGTCACAATTTTGAAATGCTGTAGCTCCCGTCTTTATGCAGTACTCTATATTGTTATTTGTTAAAACTTCAGGCCACAGCCCAACATCAGTTTTCAGCAAATTAATTTCATTTGAATTATTTTCATCCGGGATTGTTGTAATTGTAGAAGAAGAGTTTGATATTGCAGTTGACTCCGTATTTGTTTCCAAAGTTGCTGTAGCCTTATATGTTAAATGTAAATTATATATATTAATTAAAGCCTTATAAACAATATGTATTTTGAACTAACAATTTCGCGTTCTGCAAAGTTCATAGACACACTCGTAGTTGCAGTTGAAAACGTATCTTCGCCAGTTTTTTCACCAGGTGTTATGGTTTTCAACTTCATAAAATCGGTCATACGTCTTGACTTGGCTATAACTTCTTCAGTCAGTTTTTGCTTCTCTTTTGCAATCCGGCGTTTAGAACTACCACTTTTAAATCGTTCTTTCGTTTTATGACGATTATTTTTTAGTTTATGGCGGTCCATTATTAATTTATAATATGCACTGAATCACAAGCACAGGAAAAAAATCTTCACTTTTATACACTGTCAGCACTTCGCAAGCATCGAACCGAAACTGAGCAGTCAATGTTTAAATACGAAAAATTGTTGCTCTTCATGAATCAATTAACCGTTATTTTCCGAATTATATTCAACAACATGCGTTCATGCAAAATGAACACAATTTTTTCTAGTAAAACTCGGCGCCCATATACTGCGAATCCAAGAGCTCAGACGTAGCAGTAAGAAATTCAAGCTAAATACTTACAACTTTTGTATGTTCTAATTTACACGTGATTGTTTTTGGTATTTTTTTTTTAGTTCCACGGAACTCACAACAAAGTCAATACGCTTTAAAGTTTAAGCATGCAAAATAAAACCAAAACTAAGCTGCAATAATTAATTGTATGAAAATTATGATATGTAAAAATTTATGTATTTTAAGTATCCAAATTTATTTCTGTTGACATGTTGAAGCTAAGCTTACTAATTTTCAGTGCCGGCTGGGCCGTGAATTCAAGTCCTGTCTGACGCTGAAAATAAGAAGTCTGATGAGGAGATGTGGTGGTCTCCGAAATAGCTATAACTTCTACCATTGTTGTTGTTTTTCCTCTTTTACACAATAATAGTCAATTTTCGTACAGAAAAAACGCACTATTGGCCTCGAGCTTAGTTAAAAATTATCATTTATTTTATAGATATACAAAAAATTATCTCTACGTATAATGTTAAATAAAAAAAAAAAAATAACGTTTTGCGAAAAAATGTATGTAGGTATGTAGTTATGTATGATAATTTGTGGTGCGGGCCCCATTGTGGTGCGGGCCCCTAGGCTGCAGCCAGCATAGCCTATGCCTAAATCCGGCCCTGTTAGTATGCATAAAATGCATTATATAAATATCTGTAAACGAACCCTTCGACATTCATGTTTTAATATTTCATACAATTTTTGTACAATTTAATAATAATAATTTGGCGCTTAGGGGTGGGGCACATATTACGTAACGCGCCAGGGGGGTTGGCGATTTGAGACGAAGTGTGACATGCGGTTTTCCTTTGCTTAATATATAACATATATCAATTAACATTCTATTTTATTCTACGATTAAAATGATCAAAAATCGCGTTACGTATTATGTGCACGACCCCTTTCTTCATATTTGTAACTCGATGTTTGGTCGAAATTCTCCTTCCATTTTGTAGTGTGCGTTTAAGAAGGATGTACTGTTTTACACTACCTTATCGTTCAAACGACTATCATGGTGCTTGCTAGATAGAGACCCTCTCGCTCGACTCGGCCCGCTAGCTATGGTTGTATCTATGCGAGAATGACACAACCGAATCATCGACCGTTAAAAAAACTACCGTGCAACCATTATATATATGTAGTTGCACAAAAGAGAAAATCGCCAATGAGGCAAATTTCGCATATGCGAGAAAGAAATAATCATGAAATTCATGAATTCAACAAAAGCCACGAATTCTTTGAGAAAAATCTGAAATTCACTTTCACCATATTACTTTTAGTTTTGTTTATGGAATGAATTGTGTTTGTTATTTAGCGTGTGAATCAAAATAAATAGATAAAATCCACAAAAACTTTTTTATAAAATCAAAGAAATAAGGAAATTCATTTGTTACAGGTTTAAACGTAAGCCGTAGAAATTTTCAGTACTGATGGTTTTTTGTATGCAGCACTGACTCAGGAAGACACACGAAAGTGAGCAGTAGAGCTATATGCTAGTGATGTGCTGGAGTGAAATGTAAGATCACACATACACATTTGTTGGCATCAGTTTTGGCATAGTGGCCTTAAGAAACGGATACCAACTTTGTTCTAAGAGCTGATAAAATTTTTTCAGCATTGATTGTCGAATGTACATACAATCAATTGAATGCCGCTGTTCTTGCAAGGTTAAAACCTGGATTAACATAATTTTAAAGAGAGCTGCCAAGTTTTTCAAAAATTATAGTTAATTAAATACGTGATCGTTTTGGTTTGAAAAGTAAAACGATGAAATTTCGACTGGTTTTAGTTTTTGTGACCTTGACTCTGAGTCAGTTGGAATAGATTTCGAATACTTTTCGAATCACCGCCAAACCAACGTACCATTTTTGGTTTTAAATCCCATCTTTTGTTCAACATTCTTTTAGTTGTATAGAGACCCACTGAGGCTTTCCTTGCATGCTCTTCGATATTTAGGAGATAACCAAGGCGAATCCGTTGTGTCTTTTGATTATGTAAACAAAACAACCCAACAAATTGGGAAAGAAGAACATGCAGCTCATGGTATACTATTGCCTTATATGAATTCGTCTTAACCTATCCATTTCGATTCCTAAAAATTTGATAGGAAAGCAGAAAGGCATGATGAAAGCGAATTCATATAAGAAGGTGTTACTATAACAACTCATTTAATTTTTTTATTCGAATTAGTGCATGAATTGTCAAATTGAAATACATATGTTGTTCACATTTTGGTTGCCTTCTTTATCTTGGGAACTAATTTTTCATACTTTCTGATAGAAATAGTTTATTGAATCGGTACGCAAAAAATATGAATTCGCCTTGCATCTGAAACACATAGTCATAGGGAGCTGCCATATTTTCCAAAAAAAAAATAAATTTGTAAAAAATATTAAGTCAAATCAAATACTGCAATATGGCTATCAAACCAAAGAGGTTTAAAAAAGGTATATTTTCAAAATGTTTTGAAATAAGGCTGCTAAGTTTGAAGGTAAATTATTAAGTTAGATGAAATTTTATAATATTTCTGTAGAAGGTTGCCACCAGTTTAAAAATTGAGTTCAAATTGTAAAAAGCTAAATCAAATATTGTGAAAGGGGTATCAAAGTAAGAAGGTTTAGGAAAGTTGCTATGAATGATAATTTGTTCTTCATAGTCACACAAAGATGGTCCTGGCGCATCAGGATGATCAGGGAGGTACATCCAAAGAACGTAGATTACAAATAAGTTGTATGACGTTTCGTTTCCTGTCCTAAGGCAAACATTTTGGTCCAATTTCAACACATCAGAATCTAATATCAGTCAGCAAAATAAAAAAGCCTGTTGGAGGAACGGTGCGAGTGATGCAACTTCTGTGAAATCTACGTTCTTCGGTACTGCAAAATTTTTTTCCTTTGAACGTCTTTGCTTCGCTTTTTTTATGTTAGTCTGGCAAACGGGGTGTCCACCAACAAAGCTCAAGTGATTATTAGCTAATTGGCATTTGCCTGTAGCCGCCCAAACTGCCAAGCTAGCAATCTTACATGGTATACTGAATACAAAAAGTGAGACCGTCAGTGGAACTGCTACCTTGGTTCTGTCGATTTTGACAATTATCAACTATAAGTAGACCAAGCTTTTTTCCCGTCATTTCGCCGAGGTGTAATCTTGCGTTCCATCATTCTTGGCAACTTTGGTACATCGCTACTTAGTGTTTCTGCCTTTCCGTTAGATTTACGAAAACTAAATATATACGGATATGTAAAACTACTAATTCATAACGTTAAGCGCAATGCCGTGCGAGCGAAGCCGCTTTGTAAAAGGTAGTATATAGTTATCTAATAATAAAATTGAAGTATACTTGCTTTCAATTAAAAATGCTGGACTCAAAGCGTAGCTATAGTTATGTGTAGTTCGTCGGCATTCGCCCACGCCTTTCTCATCGGTAATCCATAGCAGTGGCAGAGTTGTACAATTTGCTTGGGTAATTTCAGTTTCTACAGATGATAACAGCAAGCCAAATAGGCGATAAGTCCAACCGGAGGACTCTTGAGAACTACCAGCAACACTGATATAACTGCAAGGAAATTACAAACAAAAATTGTAATAAAAAATTAGAACATATTTTTTTTAGTTGTAACTCACCGCGATGGAGGATATGGCATGGCGGGTATGATACTCCCTGGCGAAGCGTCTTTGAAAACTCGACAATCAGATGCCTTTAGAAAACAATATAATAACTCATCCACCAATAGGGGACTAGCGTATAGTTCATCCGTACGCTCTTGCCGTAAGAGCATTTGCGACAATGCCAAGGCCACACTTGTTGATACATTACGTATCTTTATTTGTAATGAATCGGCAGTGAAATAACGTAGAGCTTCCTCTGTTGACATAAGTTTAGTATAGTTCAGTTCGATATGATTGCCGTAGGTGTAGTTAACATTTGCTGCATTGTCATAAATAGAATGATAATATCTGTTCGTCGGCTTCGAATTCAATATAAATGCTGGAAATGTTTGTATTTTACGTAAGAATGATTGTGCTGAGGTGGGTGGCAAATTTTTGCCCACACTCAACTCATATTGTATATTGAAATTTTGACCCTGTGATTGCAAGATCATGGCAAAAGCTTTGGCCGTTTCCGAGGCATTTAATGTATGCACATTGATTTTTGTTATATCATCTAGTGTTCCAATGTCGATCATTAATTCAATATTATTAAAAGATATGGGTGATGTTTCGGTCGAGGACGATGGAAAGTCAAAATGTTCCATATCATAGACGAGACGTTGTGAGCCAATATAGTCATAGGATTCGCCATTGAATATCACAAATAGAATATTGCTTTGTTTTTCCAAGTCTGAATATTTACTTGGTAGGTACTGTTTTAGAGTGGCGGCTAAACTCATCAGCGTCACATAACCGGTAAGTGAATCCATAGCGCCTGAACCTGAAATTAATTTTAGTAATAAAATTATTAAAAACCTTTTTAACTCAAAAAAAAAAAAAAATTAAAAATGAAAACCAAGCGAGTGTATTAGCATTTTAGAATATTCCGAAAAATCACTCACCCAGCCCTTCAAACATTGAGGTGGTATCCATTCGACAGCTAATTAAAATGAATTTTTCATTTGTGTCCACTTTACGTTTTCCCCCTGCCATTGCACTACTCGAAAAGTTACGTGGATAAAGTGTGCCGTAAACATTTCTGCCCTCCAAGGGATCGCAATATCTAGTGCGCTCCAACGAGTTAGTGTAATTTGAACGACGCAAACATACTTCAGAATTAACCGCTGCCGACATAAATGCAGTGACTTCTACAGCGCAAAGACTGCGCTTGGCGTGTCCATCATAATTGTAATTATTAAATTTTTCAAAACACGATTTCAACGTATAGACCTCATCTGCGTCAGCTATGTAATATATGGGGAAAGGAAAGTCTTCATGCAGCAGACCAGTACCCCAAGGATTCCATGAATTTTCTGCATTGCGTGTATCACAGGTCGCTGTTTCCCGGCTGCCATTCAGCAATAAGCCGCTGTACTGATTCGGGCACGTAAGTTCATGTGTAAATTGTGTCATCTTATCGACGTCATTGATGAGCAAAACTACAAAAATATTTTGTTTGCCTTCGCTTTTCAAGCGTAGCATATTTTGACGCGTGAATAGGTGTGGTGGTATCATGGGCGCATATGGTGGCGCAGGTGGGTTTCGCAATAAAAATTCAAAGTCTTCAACAACTTGTATAAGATGTAACGCACCAACGGACCCGAATTGTTGTGCTGTTGGAGAAATAATATGCGAAAAGGTAGTTTTGAATTTCAAACCGAAGAAATTACTACACCGGGCGGCATGTTCTGCATTTCACTTTCACTGGGAAATTTTCACTTCTCCCTTCATGGCCAAAGTACCCAAATTCATTCGGAAGTGAAATGCCGAACAAGCCTGAACAAAGTTATAAACTTACATGAACAGCCTGTCTGGTGGGTGCCATTGAGGCGTCTGAAGCAGCTCGCTCCGCTTATTGTCTTGTAGATTAAGTCGCGTGTACGCTGACTATCGGCGGCTATTAGGTGTTGTGTTGATGGATGAAGTGTGCAGAAAAACATGCAAATAAAAATATTATTGGTGAGTCACTGATAACAATCTACAGCAGTCAGAAGCTGCCAACAAAAACACTCAGAAGCTGCCAACACCAACACTAAGTATGAACCGTACTAAAAATCTAAATAGGCGTAAGTGGCGATTAAGGCGAATTCATACGGATCCACATTGGTGGCGATATTATTTGGAAAATGTTCAGGAGCGCCAACTGTGTTTCCAAATATAAATAAATCCTACTCTGCTTTGCAAACAAAATGGCAAGTATGTATGTATGTATGTAAGTTTGCAATGCATACATATGTACATACATACTCACGTAGGCGTAGACAACTTACCCAACACCGTGTTTAGGCTAAAAGCCTGCAGAATTAGCAAAGTTACGCTCGCCTTCAACTTGAACCACATTTTTCACTTAAGCCGGCTGATTTTCTGATGAATTCCAATAATTTTCGTACGAAATGAAAAATGTAATCTCATTTGCTGCAGCTCTCGACTGTTTTCTTTCGCGACAAATGGCGTGTGGGGCGTTCAGTGAAATTATTACGGGGGTGTGTTTGATGCAACAAGCGCTCGGAAAACGTTAACCTTTGCATGAAGAAAAGAAAAAAAGGAAACATGCGTGCACCCATGGTGCAATGATAATAAGATATCAGTAGCGACTTTTTATTAATATAACGGTCAAATTTATTAGACTAGTACTAAAAATAAAGCTTCAAAAGATTAATAAATGTATCCCATTTTATTACCTTTAATAACATCACCGCAATATGACTGCCGAAAAAGTGAGGTTAAAATATTGACATCACCTTATTATCATTGCACCTAAAACTTCTTTGTCGATTCGAAAACAATCTCGATTTAATTTCAAAATATTCATATACTATTATGAAATCAGTCCCCAACTAGTTTCGAATTGAACCTGAAGCTGTGATCCCAAAACTAGTACCAAAATTGTTCACAAGGGGTCCAGAACCAGTCCCCAAACTGCCCCAAAAACGTCGTATCGTGACGCAAAAATGTGACGTGACCTTGAAAAATCCCTCACATTGCGCTGAATGCCTCAAATGTTTGTGAAATGATAAAGCAGGCGACCCCTAGATTTGCGTGCCCACGATATTGAATTAAAATTTGGTCTTAAAAATAATTTCTTCTAGTTGGATTTAAAAAAACAGCTGCATATTATTTAGGTGATTCACAAGGTGTCATAAATCATAAAATGTTAGATTTCAAAAGTTATGTTTTTGGATTGCATTGAAACAAATAATTAAAACTAATCAATTTTATATATTTTTTTAATTTTATGACTTTATGACTTATGACATATTATATGGCACTTTCTTAATCACCAAATCGTTGTTCTTGTCGCCATTGTCTTTGTTTCTGTTGTTGTTGTTGTTGTTGTTTTCCACAAAAGCGTCGTGTTCTTGCAAAATCACTCACATGGCTTACTTCAAAAATTCATCAGATTGTCCGTTCTAGATTTATTTATTTTATTTGATATATGTATGTTGTATTACAAAACGTGTTTTTGAATGCTATTTTAAAAACTAGTATTCCGTACAGTTTTTGACGCCTACAAAAATGAAGTGCTCGATGCATTTGCATTACTCTACTAAACAACCATCAGGCGTGGCGCAATGTTCATCGACATTAACTCCTGGAACAGCAACTTGGCCGCGTACGGCAAACGGACCTGCGATATTTGTGTCTTGTTCTTGCAACCTTTGCATTCAAAAGTATTATTACGCAAATTAGCTATAGCAATAAGTCCACAGAAATTGCAAACATGCACACGATACGGATCGGAAACTTCAAAGAGACGTTCACGTAGAAATTGTGCAGCACCATGAGATATCTGACAATCACGTTCCATCTCACCAAAACGTAAGCCACCATCACGTGCCCTACCCTCCATAGGTTGACGCACCAATATCTGTACGGGACCACGGGCACGAGAGTGAATTTTGTCGTCCACCATATGCTTGAGACGTTGGTAATAGGTGGGACCTAAAAATACTTGGGCATTGATTTTGCGGCCAGTATGCCCATTGTACATCACCTCGTTGCCACGTAGATGATAGCCGTACTCTTGTAGGAAAGTGGAAATTTTTTGTACGTTGACTGCATCGTTGAAAGGGGTGGCATCACCAATTTCGCCTTTGTTAGAGCCCAGTTTGCCTTCGGATAGAAAATGAAAAAAATATTATGTGCAAATCAAACCGAAAATAATTACTCCATACCTTGCAGGCATTCGATTAAATGACCAATTGTCATACGAGATGGAATAGCGTGAGGGTTGATAATAATATCGGGTGCTAGGCCTTCACATGTAAATGCCATGTCTTCCTGTCGGTATTGGATACCGCAAGTACCCTTTTGTCCGTGACGTGAGGCAAACTTATCACCAATTTGCGGTATACGCACTGAACGCACACGAATCTTACAAAACTTATAGCCTTCACTGTTAAGTGTTAACATCACTTGATCAACAATACCAGTTTCAGAATTACGTAGGAAGGTTGATGCATCTCGTTTAGTGAAACGCTTTGTGGTGCCATCGAGCTGCAAAGAATAATTGATTTTTGATTAAATTCAACATTTTTGAAATTACTTTTACGCTGCACTCACCTCATCATCATTTTCCGGTAGTGTAATCGTTTTGCCAATAACCACATCATCACCGGACACACGAATACCAGGCGCAATTATGCCATCGTCATCCAATTTGTCATAGTGAGCATTACGCATACCTTGACAAGTCTGGCGATTGGGTTTTTCAAAGTTTTCTTCCTGATCACCAATACGTTTATTTTCCGAATCCTTATATGAACGGTAGAACACCGAACGGAAGAAGCCACGCTCCACAGCTGAAGCATTCAAGATGACAGAATCTTCTTGATTGTAACCAGTGTAACATAAAATAGCAACTATTGAATTAATGCCAGCTGGTAATTCTCTGAAACGTAGATATTCCATGGAGCGTGTTGTGACCAAAGGTTTCATGGGGTAATAGAGTACGTGAGCCAAAGTGTCCATCCGCACATGGAAGTTGGTAATGTAAACGCCCATAGCTTGTTTACCTGCAAAGTAAAAACCCAATACACAATGTAAAAAACCAAATTTAATGTCCAACTAAAGTTTTAATACCCATAGCGCTTTGATATGTGTTACGTGGACTCTGGTTGTGATCGGGGAACGGGATAATTGAAGCGCATACACCCAAAATCATAGCTGGATGAATTTCGCAATGTGTATAGGTTGTACAATAGGCATAATCTTTGTCCTGTTTCAAATCGTACGGTGACATGGCAATCATCACCGTTTCTTCTTCCAGCGTATCAATGTATTCCACTACACCCGATGCGACCAATACCTGCCAACTGTAGTTGTTGTAATCACGTTCCTTCAACATGTCAACATGAGTTTTCTTTAACAACAGCGAACCATTTTCAACAATCAATAGCGGACGACAAATACGCCCAGCATCAGTGTAGATTCTTATTTCACGATCACGAATATCACGAATCATAGACACTTCCGACACAATGATATCCATCTGACGACGCAATTTACGCAAAGTGGCCATCAATTGCTCAGGATCACGATGTATGCCAACCCAACAGCCATTGACGAAAATCTTCGTCGCATCGGCAATGGCAGAGGGTGCGATTTCCTCAAGATTTTCCATAGACCATTCCTCCAAGAACTCCAGAATGGGTGATGGTTGCGAACCCACAGAAATGTAGGCCATAAGCGCCAAATTCTTTACCAGTCCGACAGCAGCGCCCTCTGGTGTCTCTGCAGGACACAACATGCCCCAGAGGGTATTGTGCAGCTGACGTGGTTTGGCTAATTTACCATCACGACCAATTGGCGAATTGACGCGTCGTAAATGTGACAATGTGGAAGCGAAAGTGAGGCGATTTAACACCTGTGATACGCCAGCGCGAGCCTGATGCGCCTTCTTTTGATCACCCCAGTTGCCAGTGGCCAGCGAATAACGTAAACCATCGGTAATGATATTCGTTTTAATGGCCAACTCCAAATTGAAGTCCTTTCCACGATCAATGAACTTCTGGGTGTACATGCGAACTTCTTTCATGAGATTTTTAAACAGCCCACGGAAGAGGAATGCCAATAGCGGCCCGGCAAGGTCCAAACGTTTATTGCCTATTTAATGAAATCAATTATTTCCTACTATGCGTAATTTAAACAGATCAAAATTATAATACTACCGTAGTGATCGCGATCATCCAACTCTCGCCGACCCAAGGAAGCCAACAACAAACGATGCACCATATAACCCAAAAAGTATGCCTTCTTTGTTTCACAGAAATCGGATACGCCCACATGCGGCAACATTTCCTTCTGTAAAATTTCTTTTGCATACTTAATACGCTTGTCTTTAGTTACACCTGGCCGTGCGCCACGTGCACCAATAAAATTGAGCGCCACATTCTGTTCTTGTACGACGAAAGCTTCGTCAAGTGACGGCTTCACCATTTCCATCATTTCAGGATCATCAAAGTCGTATATGATATGCTCCAATATATCGCGATCTGCTACGAAACCCAAAGCACGGAATACAATCATAATTGGAATTTCCTGTTTGATGTAGGGTAGAATGGCGATTATGCGTTGACCGATGGCTGATTTCTTGATGTTTTGTGAACCACGCGCCATCATATTTACCCACAATGTGGATGTCGGTCTGGAGCTGTGTTCGAGGCAAGAACGAATTTCCGATTTAAATGCATATTTGCCATCTTTCATGCTGAATACGTATACCGTATTTGTGGCCATTTTTTCTTGAGCAATCAGTACTTTCTCAGAACCGTTAATGATGAAATAACCGCCTGGATCTAGCGGGCATTCATTTAATTCTGTTAAATCACGATCTGTGAGTTGAGAAAGTAGACAATATGTCGAACGCAACATAATAGGAATTTTGCCAATGAATGTTTTCTGATGCTGTGTTTCAACTGGGTCTGCACCTTCGACGATTTTTGTCTTTGTAATATCCACATAAAGTGGTGCTGAATATGTCAGATTACGTAAACGCGCCTCGTTCGGCATCATAGGACTTGGAGAGCCATCCTTTTCCCAATGTGTGGGTTTGGATAGGTAAATTTGTTCAAATTTAAGTAGAAAGCGAGGCTATTCGTCCAAAAAAAAAGTTTAAGAAAAAATTATTAGCTTCAAGAAATTATTTATGCTACTATAAACTCACAGGAGTTTCAATTTCACCAGAAGTATGCTGCGCTTCGGCCTGCAAGTCAATGGCGGGTGAATCTTCGACTATGCGCTGCACAGACATTTGTATAAATTCATCGAAACTGTCCAGCTGCTGACGCACCAAACCTTTTTCGTCAAAATATGCGTTGATAACAATCCAGCAGGCCTCCTGCCACAACTCATGGGAGATTTCCTCCGCATTTTCCTCCTCGTACATTTCTACAATTGGCAAAAAAAAAAAAAAAATTAAGCAAGCTCGTTCCAATTATGGTAGCGCAGCACCCAGTTGGCACAGCTCGCTTGGCTGCAAAAAAAAACTTTTATTCACTTACCATCGTCATCGTACATCATCTTGTCTGTTTGCCAAACCCCTTTGGGTGCGTAATAAGAATTAAATTAATTAAGAGACCCTTTTGTATGTATTAATAAAACTCAAATTCTCTCGAAAATTTCACAAAACAAAAAATATGCCGCAATCGATAACACGATAGTCGGCATTTAGCGAAATGTCAAATGTCATCTGACAGTTGTGCAAAAAAGAAGCGCTGTCCCCTAGATATATTAACGGCGTTTAAATTTTAAATGCCGTCGGCTGTATTTATGGTTAGACATTTTAAATGGGTTTTTAATTAGATCTATTTGGAATACTTCGCATATGGTATATAACATATTATTGGTGACTATTTGTTTTTCTCAGCTTACCGATGGTCACTACCATCAAACTCACCTAAGGGAAGCTCCAGGAAACGACAATTTAGCCTCTGACAGGATCCAAAACGTTGCAGAGTAATGCGGAATTCACAAGGCAGATGGAACTTCTCGTCTGAAATGGGGGATTGTGATTCAATAACAGCATTCACTGGGCGATAGTTGGAAAATAGGTTGTTGTTGTTGTAGCGCCTAAATATTCCCTGATAAATCAGCTTACCCTTGGTTGTTGTTGCAGCGACTAGTCACGCCCTTTGAAGAGCAGATTCACCCATGGATGTTGTCGTCAAACCCATCTAGGGGGAGGCCCAGGAAACGTGCTGTTTCGATAGGGTTAGACTAGAGGGAGAGGGGTGTTAGATGAGTAGGTTTGAGGGGGCATGTGAATAGGTGGTTGGCATCGTGCGGAGGATCTCCACATGCCGGACATGTGTTGGGTATGTCAGGATTCCTTCTGTATAGGTAAGAGTTAAGTCTACTACAATATCCAGATCTAAATTGGGCCAGAGTAACGCGGGACTCGCGAGGCAGCAGGGACTCCTCATCTGCAATTGGTGGTGGTTGGCATCCTATTACGGCATTGGCCTGGCGAGAGACGATAGTGGTGGTGACTGTCTCGTTGTGGATGTTGCTTAGGACCCGCCGGTACGTCTCCGGATCCACTGGCTGCATTATATGTATACGGCGGGATCTCGTCCTTCAGTTCAAGGAGATGCCTTCTGATATGCCTGGGAGGTGGCTCAACAGCATGCAAGTGCCTATTTGGGTGCCCCGACCGGTGACACCCAGCAAGAAACTGCTTGCTGAGCATGAGGTTGTGCTCCTTAACTCGGAGCACATTCTCCTCTTGATGGAGATGTTCCTCAGGCGACGTCAGCAGGCATCCCGTCACCGTGGTCGTTATCTTTGAAGGGAAAAGTTTGTTAGATTAGTGGGTTTGCGGGGTCATGTTCAGAGGTGATTGGTATCTTGCGCGGACTCTGTACATGTACATTCTCACGAATGCCGGTTCAGCGTAAGACTCCGGAGACATGAGAAGGCATCCCACCGTGCAACGGTCTGTCGCTTCGTCTACTGGATGGGCCAGCAATCTGACCTCGTTTGATTGATTTGTTAATTCAAGTGAAAATTTGCGCATAAAATATTTTAAAATCTCTCTTTTGTTAGTCATATGAGGAGCTACTCTTACCGATACCATAGAAGCTTATTCAGGGAATGGCATCAACACACAGCACGAAAACATTCGACACCGCCAACCATGTAACCATTTCGAGAAAATTGTCAACTTGTCCAATTGTTGAATAGGATACTTTATATTGTCAAGCGTTGGTGGAATTTCGTAATCAGGCTTTAATTTTCCGTAGGGTTTAAGAGGGACACCTCTGAGGCAGTGCCTTATCTCCGAACTCCTTAATTATCTTGGCCTTTTGCAGGAGTTAGCATAGTGACTTACGCACGAGGATGTGTGGCCATGGCTACGATCCCAAAGGGTTGAATCTATGCTTTACTTTTTTTTTTAGTGTAAACCATCTTAATTACGTTTAATAGCCCGTCATCCCCACACGTCTCCCCGACCTGTAACAAGCTTAGATTTTTGTAATCATCCGCCTCCTTCTCATGTGAGCAGAAACTTTAATGACTGGCGCAACGACTTACTGAATAGAAACTCCTAAATAAAGCTCGTTCCATATTGGGGATTAGCAACGTCCACAGGACATATATTATATACTTATAGCCGCGTGAATAAGTTAAATTTTAGTCCCGCTATAATCAGGATAGTTCATTTGGTTCTAAAGTTACCTCTTACCACTGAACTCTGACATAGTAGACGGCTGATACGACATCAGGTTGATCTTTGGGAGCATATATTACTCGTCGAACTTGACCCCTAAGATGGCAATCGGTGGTCTGCGTTAGGGGAGATACACAAGCACTCTTCTCACCATGTGATAAAGCCTTTGAAAAACCTCTGAACGTACCTCCATGCAGTTCTCTTTTATATCATGAGGACAAAACCTTCCTGACAAAGTAGCAATACACTAACAATTCCACCTCGCTACATTGAGAGGCATCTCCCACAAATCGCTGAGTAGCTAGCCATACTTGGAGGGTCTACATAATTTTCTCGCACTGCATAACTGCGCATTCGTGACTTGACTTTTACGTCAGTGTTTAGAATTTTAGTTTTCAATTAGGTAAAAGATATAACATCAATCGTCAAACATAGCAATGACTATAAAGCCTTTTTTTAACGAACGAAACTCTTACGACATTCGAAAATTTCACTTATCTCTTCATGGTCTTGTAACTTGGTACAGTCCTGAATATTGCAAATTTAATATGACATACTCCCGTCCCTTCACATGTTCCGCAAAGTCACCTCTGCTAACTCCTCATTCTGTGCCACGGTTCTTGAGCTTATCGTTAGATGATATCAGCAAAATATTATAATCTGCTAAATACAACAACAAGGACCACAGCCCATAAGGTCGTGCTTAAATTATACGAAACTAAGACCCTGTGGAAGTTTGACAGATTTCCGATGAGCTCAATGAGCTTTACGGAGACATTGACACAGTGCAGTGAATAAAGATGCATCACATAATAATAATAATAATTTGGGGCTTACTCATGAGGTACCAGGCCGAGAAGTGAATGCCCATATCATGTAGTTCAGTTACCTTCAGTCTCGTCTATGAATACTAGACGATCCTTCCTGGAACAGAGTATTTGTACTTAGGGATTTAACTATGACTCGCAGTTTCTGTCTCGAGTTTCTTCCATATAAAAATTAATTTGGATTAATCGTTATATGGAAACAAATGCAATAAAGATTAATTAAATGTAATATACATACATATGTCGTGGTTTAATAAAATTATTATTTTTGGTACTTTCATGGGGACTTAAATGTTGACTATACTCATTATTTGATTACTAAAAAATTTTATATGCCCACATTTTCTATGGAATTATTTTCCTCTAAATTTGAAGTTGCTTTTTGAAGGGAATATTTTTAGTATTTGATAAGTGCCAGATGAACCTAGAAACGTATGAATCATCTATGATAAGATTCATTTAAAATTATATTCCTATTTTTGGTTTATGTGTAAATTAGATTTAGTTTCGTCTTCTGTGCGTAAGCTCACAAAGGTTCTTGAACTACAAACGCAATATTGACAATATTTGGACTGCGGCAGGCATAAATAATTTCTTTGGTATTTTCAACACGTTTCAGCACAGTCATGCTAACTTACAGACTACATACATATGTATGTGTGAATACAATTCGTATAATATTTATTACATACGCATTGTATTTTGATGTAGGTAATGTGTATTTCGAGCTCGTTTTAGTTACTTGCAGCTTTTTAATGATTTTTTTGCACTTGTAATATGATTGATTTTCAAAAACAGTTTCAGTCTTAAAAAATTCAAAATTTTAGCGCATACTCAAATGTCTATTCAGCTCGATACATAAATACGCAGAATCCGACAACGGTTCCGACAACGGATTTTGGTAGAAAATATACATAAGTACGTGTTTCGAAGAAGAAAGTTTACGCCTGAGTTTTATTTTAACTTTTTACAAAGCACACTTGATAAAGAATGTTACTATTGCTCGGTTTAAATGAAATTATACCAAAAACTAAAATACAAAATCCGAAGTTCAAGTAAATTAAATTTAGCATCAATTAGGAAGTAGCTTAGAGTCATTGCTGGCGTTCAAGTTGGACTTTAAGCGTCGGAGTGTTCAGACTAGGGATGTCAAATCAGAATTCCGAGATTTTTCATCATTGTGAATTTTTTTTTATATCAGATACAAAATAGGAACACTTTCATCACATAGATCCACCTTTTTTGATTAATGAAATTGGTATTTGCTCAAATCATGCAGAACGGTGCAATAAATTTAGGTCACGCTTAGAGGATATCACAATCAATGCTTTAATTTTTTTAAGATCATACTTTAATCAATTCAAACAGTAAGAAAAAGTAATTTACCAGTATCATACTCTTGATTAAATTAGTTTTTACGCATAACTAGTTTCATTGCATAACCTTGGGAATTAAAGTTATTTTATATCGATCTCAAACAGTGATATCAAATATTAAAAAAAAAAAACCAGCAGCAACTGGAAAAAATAAATTCGAACTTGTAGTAAAAATACTATATAACAAAATATTGAAAACTTAAGTTTGCTGTCTTAATAAATATCTGAATCACTAAAAATAATATTTCTTTCTTAATGTTCTGCTCTAAAACACCATAACAGTTTGCACATATTATTACATTGACCCACCACTTCTTACATTTTTTAACAAAACATTTTAATTTTGGGACAGATTTTCAGGATTATATTATGTAGTCAGGAAATGCTCAAAATTGAAATCTCTAGTTCAGCCACTTAACATTCTAACCCATTTTAACTTTGTTTTATGTTTATTTTTTCTAAGTTGCAGAATTCACATTTAAAAAAATTATATACATAGTTTCATGAAAAGAAATATCACTGGAAGATTCCGGCATCCCAATGCCTAATTGATGTTAAGTAGAGACGTTTCGGTTGGATTGGGAGACTTTCCGCTTTTGAAACAAGGCCACAATGTCTAATGCATAACATTTAGGAAGGTGATCTGAAGCCACGTACAATCGCCCATGGTCATTTCCACGATAGTTGGGTTAGCGTTACGGGTTGAACCCGCATTACCTTTTATATCCAGCCAAATAGTGGAAATTCAGCTACATTCATCCACGCTTTAAGATAAATGTTTTATGCTAAATAGAAAAAAACTTTTGAGTTACTTTATATAAACCGACCTCGAAAATGTCGCCATTGTCGCTTCAAAAATGATTAAAGGAAAAGTGAGCTACTTTTGAGTTGTACAAGATTCTTTAAACACCGTATGTCTAAGAAGCCTGCGTGTGTGAACTACTAATCCTCGGGAAGTCTTTATTTTGCGTGCGACGTCAGATTTAATGATTACATTTATAACATTATTCGTCATCTTATCCACCGGATTTCAAAAAGTTGGCCGATGTCATCAACGTCATTAAAAAAGTTACCCTGGAAAAACCTAACCTATAAATGTTGGTTATATTAGCGGGGAAATTAACTCCAACTAGTGGTCAGTTATACGGGTAGTTTTGTATGGGCATTGGTTATCAAATGACCTCTTCTATTCTTCGTTTTTTTGCAGTTTGAAAATGAATTCACAGAATTCTTTATTTTCTTGTAATACACACATTCTGTGCCCATTGTACCTCACATTTAACATTAAACTCAAATTTTCTTTGATGTATACGTAGGTGATGAAGCATAAACAGTACGAATTGGCTTTTTTCATCGTTTGTAGATAACATTTTTTTCAAGGTCAATGAACTGATTAGTTAAACTGTGATTCCTGTGGTTTTTGGAAAAAAATGTCAACCTTCCGAAATCAAACCCATTTTACATCAAAATACCAAATTCCTTAATTACTTTTAAAAATCCACCTAAAATACTGTGTTTAATTTTTCTAATTACTTTCTCTTTCACTGCTCTTCTTTGAGGCAGCATTTAATTAAGTTCACAAAATCATGCAAAAATTACCATAAATCACCGAAAACAAATTGCCGTTGACAAACCATTAGAGCTACATACAACCAGGTAGTAACATATCGGTAGCGCGCCCACAGTAGCCTCTAACCATAATGGGACTAATTAGTATTTAAACATATTCAATTGATTGGACGGTTATTAACACCAGACAGTGCTGCACACAACACAAAAAATAAGCGAAAACAAATGGAAAAGCAAGTGGGCAAAAACTACCAAAACAAAGGTATCAGAAAAAAGAAAGAAAAAAATAAGTCTAACAAATTAATATTCAGTTAATTGCCTTCGTAGTTAATGCTTCACCAACAATATCAATTGTTGTGGTTTTGTTATTGTATATACATAAGATTTTCGCACGAATACATTAATATGTTAGTAGATACCCTATACCGAAATGCCTAACTAGTCAACAAAGAATCTAGTTCATGAACTGGTATTTAAAGGAGGTAGGAATACCAGCTGGAAAGTGAATGCGGCTCAAGGCTTTACGATACCATCTTCGAAATGTGGAAGTTGCAAAGCCAAAAAGAAAACGCAAAGAAGTCCCATTCTCGCATAAGACGACTGTGGCGTCTTGTGAAGTTTACCGTTTAAGAAGAGAGGGTTGTGGATATTTTCAAAATGATAATTCAAAATAATTAATTAAATATTCAATGGTCATCCAGAAAAACGAGCGCTTTAAAAAATGAACTTTTTTTTATATATCGATGCCTTGAATTAGTGAGGGGCAGCTTTTTCTCGACTTCGCCAACTGATGTATTCTACTAGGAAATCTAAACAAAAAAGTCCAGAGAAGCATAGCTCTAAAATTGACTTGAGTCTCTTTATTTCTAATTTTAGTTAATAATTCTCAATAAAACTTTTTTGCTACACCCAAGACGGTAGAAAGCAAACGGTTGGAACAGGGAGTAAGTGAAAAAAGTTAAAAAATAAATAACAGTTTTCCAATGCAACCGCTTCAAAACGTTATTAAAATTGTTTTTGCTTTTTATATTTTCAAATATTTTTAAAAGTTAGAAACCCTAGTATATAAAAGTAATTTTATAAGCTTATTATACCCAGCTCTCAAGAAAAAAAAAACCAAAAATTCTTATAAAAATACGTTCACGCTTCTAGTAGATGTCTCTTCAATATAGCTAGGAAGAGGAGACTACTCTCGGACTACTCTCTGTATGCAGAAGGTATAAAACTGAAATCAAGACTGCTAAGCGGAAACGTGGAGGAGCTTCTGCGATAACGTGGAGGGGTGCAATTAAGTCTATAGGTTTAGACGTTCTCTCTCGAGGAAGCCAATTCTCTTGGGATACTTGAGATCCAGCGCAGGGAATTGGAATATGAGAAGCGAAGTCTCGTGTCGCTGGCAGGGGATACAGGCAGAGTAGCGTTTCAGGTGAATCAGTCTTTTATCGTTTGACTTAATGATGCTTCAAAGTATAATTAACCTCACTCTCTCTCTACAGAGAAAGGCACTCAACAAAAGGGAGTATTTTCGCCATTAGATTGGGTTGCTGTAGTCAATGCCCTGCTGTTGGGACTAGATCCAAGCTATTGGATATACATTTAACTCTCATTGTGGCCGTCGAAAATTTTGCAAAGTTTCGATTTAGTCCCGGTTATAACGGACCCTTGTTAAGCCGCCTTCAAGGAAGTGGCCGATTGGTTGTATTGCCTAACTTATCTTCTGAGGGAGATATTAGTTAGCTTTAGATAATTCGGAAGTACAATCATCTCAGCACTTTCTACTCCATTGCCTTGCGTTCGGGGCGCTAAGATTCAAGTTTCTGGGATCGCATCTAATTCACTCGCCTCCAGTTAGCTTCGTAAATTCAGTTGTCATTATTTTTTTGAATGCGTTGTGGTGTCGAAATGTCCGCATAGGGTCTAAGTAGGCTAGTAGAAACAGCCACATAAAGCTAACCCTAACGTGAATGAATAAAAACCGTAAAAATAAAAATTAAATAAAGCTTTCTGAAGGATTGAACCCAGAACATTTTGGTTGACACGTCAAGGCTGATAAGACAAGCTTTTGCGAAGAGTTGGCTAAGCAACTAACAGCTGTATGGCAAGTTAAAACAACCGATTAGCCCTGTCGGAAAACAGAAGATCAAAAAATAGCCGGCTAACGGCGAGTGTTCGTTGTCAAAAATATAATACACTGACATATATGAGAATGCACACAACCAAAGCGAACGACGATTTTCGCCACGTTCCAATAGCAGTCGGTTCTACGATACCGGAACAACCCGGATTCATATCCGGCCAAGGACTGTCACTTCAGCAGCACTCCCCACAATTTTATGAGGAATGTTTTATGCTGCTACAACAACAACAACAACAACAACAACAAAAACAACAGCGAATTTCGCGCGACGACTAATTGTGGTGATAGATTTATTTCTATTGTCGACGCTGTCGGCAGCGGCAAATATAACGCATTGTGGCTATATATTCAATATAATTAGGGTTTCAAATTGGAAATTGAAAATATTAGTTTTTAGAGAAAGTTATTAATTTGTTTATTTGTAAAATTTTACATTAGTAAAAGCTAAATATTATCAGCTATGTAATTTCGTTTTCGCCGTAGTTGTGCTTTACTGAGCGCAATTTTTGGGGGAACGTTGGTGACGTCGTCGGTCTACGAAAATTGAAATAGTTACAAGCATAAGACTTCTCTGTTTGGCAGAGTTTCACTTTTTCTGTACTGCCACATTGTTATATTGACTTTGCCATGTTGCCAGGAGGTGTTGAAACAACACGGCAGGGAGTTATTGACAAGTTTCGATACTCAATTTATTTTTTATAAGTTTTTAGTTAATTTTTTTTTATAAAATTGAGCAAACTTCGATCAAGATCCTAAACTTTTCCTTTTAATTCGACATTTCTAGACATTTCTTGGGTAAGCAGGTTTATAGCCTCTTTAATTTAAGTAGTGAAAGAAACCTTAAGAATCTCAAAATTGTTCATTTTCTCCATGTAGACACGATGACACCGTCAGCAAAAAAAAAAACAAAAAGAAAAAAAAGCACGCACTCCTGCACCTATGTAAGTGCGCGAGCCAGAAGTAAAATGTCTTTGTGGTAGTAGAAATTTAAAAAAGTAGTCGTAGTAATTAGTAAAAGCTGTGGAAGGAATTAATAAAAATAGTTGTAGAAATTAGTAGTAGCATTGATAAAAATAATAGTAGAAATTAGTAAAACCAGTGGCAAAAAGTAGTAAAAAGTAGTAGAAATAGTGGTAGCAATTAGTAAAGCTAGTCTGACGCGATAAAAAAATGTAAAAAAATCACTGCCGCTGAAGAAGTTATTCTTCAAAAATTATAAAAAATCAATGCATATTTTGAGACTCTTCGGACTAGCACTTTATTATACTAAAATGGAATGCGCTTTAGAACTGCGTACCCAAAAATTTTCGAAAAATTTTGATGCATAATAATTTATTAATTTTATTAAAATTTACACAAAGTTTAAAGGTTAAATATATTTAAAGATCATTGTCGAAACTAGTCAATAAATCTCTGCTATATGATTATGATAAGCACTACATTTAGTTTAGGACCAATAAGTTTGACTGCAGGGTACATCATGCGACTACCCATGTGTGGTTTGGTATCGAAAATCATATGCTTAATTAAAAGCCATTTATGAATATTCGCACCGTGAAAAACACTTATATCTAGGCATATAGACTCACAGATGAAGACATAAACTCTTGCTTGAATTAACTTCGAAAGAAGAAGAAATAAAAACGAAACAAAAACAATATGTTTATTTTTCTATGCTTGATTGTGGCTACTCACCGTCCATCCGTCCATTCGACGACTGCCGCCAAGAGTGATGGCTTCATTTTGATTATCAATTCATACACCCACCTTTACGCAAAATCAATTACACTCAACTAAGAAATGACACAATTTTCGTTGTTTTTTTGTTATTAAATATACGTGTTAATATAAATGTATACAATAACGATATTTATAAGAAATCAATCACAATAAGCCACACAATACTTAAGCCATAATCACTTAATTCTACTCGTAATCACCTCAAATTAAAAATACAATAAATGTGCTAAACATATACAAATTGAAATATTACTTATAATCAATTTTTCTTTTCTAACTACTACTACGTATATACATACATACATACATACATACATACATACATACATACATACATACATATATACATAGATATGCTTGTTTGCACATGCCACCCACCACAGCTGTTCATTGTGTCGCTCCCTTATGGAATACACTTATCGCATAGAATTCTGGTAGTCGATATACTTTGAGACGTTGATGACTAAATTGACCATTGGCGAGCGCCTTTACATAGAAAATATCCTTCATGGTTAGCTCGCGCGGCACATCCAATTCATTGGGATGGTGGTGTTGGTTTGTGGGTCGGTAGGCTTTACGCTTCAACAGTTTCACATAAATTACATGATTGTCTACATCATCATCACCACCATCGTCATCCAGCTCTCGTCCTTGGAGTTCTAAATTCCGTGACATCGGATAGAGTAGTAAAGGTTGGATGGGTAGCACTTCATTTGGTCGTTGTGCGTAATCGAACGCTTCTATTGCATCGAGGGATTCGATTGTGGGCAGTGGTGCGCTAGAGGTGATGCAAATGTGTGCCATTAGCAATATGATAGCGCCGGCCATGTGGTAATTGGTGAGCTGCGTGATCGCAAGGAGAGAAAATTAAGAGATTAATGATACATAGTTTGTACATTCGAGGTGCTTAAAATTTTGGATTTCATCCCGGAAACTTTTTTTCTATCTTACATCTATGTAAGAGTAAAAAAATTGAGCACGCTTAGTTAGGCTAAAATGTACCCGTAGTCACTTTGAAAAACAGAAATTTTTGAAAAATCACATGTAACGATATTTACATATGTACATTAGGGTGCGTCACTCCCCATACAAAATAGAAATCGGTACTGGTTTTTTATCGGAATTGTAAAATTCATTATATTTTAAATCTTTAACAAAAATATTTCAAAAAAATATTATGATTTGCATGAGCTGTACCGATTTGAATATACCAACGCAAATATTGTAGAATTTTATATAAATAAAAATAGTAATTTTTTAATATATAAAAAAAAACACCTCAGATCATAGAACGGCGTAAGCTTAAAATGTCTGTATCCAATTTAAACAAAATTTCTCAACGGAATCATAATACTGAGATATTTGATGCTGTTTCGCCTTGTTTATTTTGAAGATTTGTTTTTGAAAAGCTTAATGACCCAGGCAAAACCTTACCGATTTAGACTCATATGGTATTATTAGAAAAGTATCTTTCAACCGTTTCTTTGCAAATTAACCGATCACTTTTTGGGAAATTTCTTTATTATGGTTCCGTTGATATTTAAAAAAAAATTTAATTATTTTCAATTCAGTCCAGCTGCCTAAAGTCTTAAAACACAATAAATTTTATAATTCCGGTAGAAAACCCGCAACTTTTTTTTTTGATAAAGCCGCTCAATGATTGTATGTACATAAATTGTTAGTCACAATAGCTGATCATTTTTGATAATAATGAAAGTCTAGCAGAGTAGAGAAAATTGAGAGCACAGAGTGACCATTTATTTTAATTGGAAGTTACTAGTTTCAGCTGATATTTGATGACATTTTCTCTTTAAGAGACAACACACAATTAGTGATAAGAATTTCTGATGAAAGAATAAGCAAATAAAGTTCATTTATGTAATGGTTAATTTTTAACTAAGTAGAAGGATGACAAAGTGTACATCCGTATTATATAACCAAAGTTCGTAATACACTAACAAACAGATTCTTACATGATTTAAATAGAATATTTATTATATCACTAAATATATAAAAAACCATCAGTACGCCTTTGCTGATTGCAAACATAAAACATAAGTAGCCGCAATATCACCCGTGTCCTCTTTTTTATATATTGCTATTTTTCCTTTTTCCAAAATTCGAATGGTTTCCAGTTTCGTTAAAAAAAACCTTTTGAAAATAATTATGAGTGAGAAACATTATTTCAATTCATCGTAAGACGAATTTCTTTAAATTTTGCAGTATGGAACTACTATAGGACGATTTTAGGTCTACTTGTCCATCATTACGGTACTATCTCGGAAGTAGTTCATAAATACGTAGAAAAAAAAAACAAAAATCAAAAAGAAATTAAACGCACAAAAAACCGACTCGTATACGAGTAAAGGCGCAGTGCCGCGAAATATAGAAACAGGAACAAAATCTGACTGATCCCGATGCCGTTTTCTTCTGTTGCCGATTTTAAGGTGGGTCCATTAAATATTGGTTTGTTAAAGACAAGGGGCTGTTATAAGTACAACTACAAAATTCCCATGTATTTTGTTTTTGCTTTTGCGTAAGAGTTGTCAAAATTTGCATACATTTTGTTTTTGTTTTTACGACTTTTGAAAGCTCATACGCAAAAGCGCCTGGGTAAAGATTTAGTAAAAGATTTGACAAAATTTTGACGTTTCAGTCGCTGTCAAAACTGTACTGAATTCTGTTCCTCTTTCTGTTTCTGTTCATTGCGACACTGCGCCCCCAAACAATTTGCTTCCACTTTGTAACGTATGTGCCCATTGTGTTATGAATTCCGTTATTCAGATTTGGCTTAGTGGGTATTTATGTTTTGTGCGTTGAGCAAATTGTATAGTTTTGCCATGAGTGTGTGTATTTGAAGGACAACAGCTTTATTATTTCAATTACGCATTGCAGTATTTTATTATTACGTAAGCGAATAAATTTATGTTTTGTGGTGGTTGAACAAAATATTAAAATAATTAAATTTTTTTTTAAATTTTAGTGCCAAATTTTAATTTATTTAAAAATATTACTTTCTTTTTAATATTTCTGCCAGTTTTAAGTTTTTACGATACTTAGAAGATGGTTGCGTTAAAGATTTGACGCCACGGTTTATTATCTAAAAGCAGACGGCTTTGGCTTAAATTTTACACAGAACTATAGAATGTTATTTTCGAAGAGAGTTGCCATCTGTTTTAAAAGTTAAATTAAATTAAACTACTAAGTAAAATAAAATAATTTAATATGAATGGCAAACGAAAGATATTAAAAATGATTAATTTAAAATATAGTTTTAAAGAGAGTTGCCGCATGCTTTTTAAGTTAAATTAAATCAAAATAATAATATAAATAAACAACTATTACAATATGGGTCAAATGAAAACCAAACCAATTTAGAAGTTTATTTAAATTCATTAAATAAACTAAACGAAATAGGTTTAAAGAAAAATACTTTTGAGGAGAGGTTTCATCTCTTTAAAAGGGTTTATTCAATTTTACAAATAAGCTAACTGAAACGATATCATATTAGTGTCATATTAAAAAGGTTTAAGAAATCTTGATTACGAAAATATCTTTTGGAAAAATTAGATTAAATTAACGGAATAACATTAGTGAAATATGGGTATTAAATGAGAAAGGATAAAGGTTTTGTTTGGAAAAATAGTTGCAAATTCAATACAAGATTAATGAAAAATATGAAACGGAAGAAGCATTGGCATTTCTTCTAAAAAATATTAAAACAAAAAGTTAAAGAAAAATAGTTATTTATTATTTGAGCTAAGTATCCAATTCTCGAGAAAAATCACAATAACAATCTTTTATTATTTTTGTTGCTCGAAAAAGTACTTTGTCGTTGCTGAAAATTTTCCTGGCGAAATAAATATTAGATAATTTATTTATATTTTTTTTCAGCATATTTTTATATGAATTTTTCAAAGAGATAACACACGAAAAAAAATTAAGCAATTACATTATAATACAGAGGGGAAACTTTACAATGACTGCAACTTTTTTTTATTGATTTTTATTACAATATTTAAAATGTTTTTCACGATACATTTTTTCGTGAATTTTTTATATATTTATGTATATTTCGTTATAATAATCAAAATTTAAAATTAGCCAAATATTTTATTTTTAATTCAATAAATTTTAATTAAAGTATTAACTTTTTAATTTGAATTTTTAAAAAAGGTCTGGTTTTTTTAAGTTTTGGCTTCGGAAGCTTTGCGCTTATTAAGGGCTGCAGTTTATATGGCCAACTGCTTTCTAAAATTTCAAATTAAAAAAGTGTGAAATTTTTACGTTTAGTTTGTTAAATTAAAAAAAAAAATATTTGTAAAATATTGCAAATTTTGATTATATATGCACTTTGTTAAAAGTTTTCCATAAACTCAATTGAATTTTTTATGGAAAATTTTTGAACTTTTAGAAATTTTTCGCAAATTGAGATTTTCATATGTATGAGGAAAACATGGCGAATATTATTAAAAAAACCACTTGTCGCCAATTGAGTCACAGTATATCATGAAAACAGCTAAACGTTTCAAACTGAAGGTCTCAAAAATTAAACACCATCAACATGACTTTTTTCGTTTTTTTTTTTGATTTTTTTGCTCAGCATTATTTTTAGCACTGCGATATATTTTCTTTGCGTAACTTATGAACTATCATTCCAATATCACATCACAAAGTATCTTGAAATCATACCATTTTAAAAAAAATATATTTTAATTTTGCGACTGTTGTATGTTTGAGATTGCGTTTTCAAATTGTAACTTTACACTTTTTTCTTTTCAAAAATTCTCCCGTCCTTTCCTTTTATTTTCTTTTCGTAAAATCAATAGTTAAACTATCAATTGTCGTCGTGGATGCGATACGACTAGTATGTTGCGTGAGGTGCGCGCCAATGTCAAACTATGACTGTTAGTCTACGCAAGGCCGTTGTATGTAACTTCATTTACCGCAAAGCACTTGCGCAGCGTCGCACAAATGTCACCATGCAAACAAAACGCAAAACGCGCATGCGCACATATTGAATTGAATGTCACAAAGCATATGACAGATATCTATACAAAAAAATGTACATACTTATATGGGATTATAAGAAAAATCAGCAAATAACCAAGAGCGATCAAGTGTTTGCGAATCGCTTTAGCCAACCGTCATAGTAGCCCCTATAAATTGACTATAGATGTGTATTTGTATTTATTTGTAGTCATGTATGTATGTACTGATGGATGTGTGTAGAAATATTAAGATTTGTTTAAATATATATTTTTTTTTATATTATTGTCCGTTAACGTCTGTTTTAAGTAGCCAGGTATCAGCATAGAATAATAAAAGAAGATCAACACAAGACTTCATCATTAAGAAAATACAGAAGCGCAGGTATTTTTGTTTAACTTCGTTTTTTTGTAATTATTTAATGTTGGTTTTCAATTTTAACTCCGAACATATTTTTTTTTTTGCACTCTTCACAGGTGCGAACTCTTAATGAGCAAAACTATTTAAAAAACAATGCAAATAAAATTTATAGAAAAGTAAATATGAGTAAATAAAAAATGTTGTTTATTATTAGCCGTGTACATGTACATATGTATATATTTAGTTATGTAGTAATAGCTAATAGCTGCTTGCTATGCGGCATCTCATAGTAATTTTGCATAGTTGCGAAATAGCAAGTTCGATGGGGAAAAATGGTATATCATTTGTTGTCTTCAAATTCCTATATATTTTTATATCAAATGAGCTAATGCCATATAAGATCGTTAAGAAATGTCGAAAATCTACAATCTCGTTTGTACCCAACTGAAGTAGGGAATCCTTATGACAAAAACCAACGTTTCCAACAAATCCATTCTATTAGTTCTGGAAAAAGAGTAAATCCAGAACTTTTTCGGGTTAATTTCGGGCTTAGTTTGGTACCATTTCAACACTATTGCGGATGATTTTGGCACTTGTTCGCGACAATTCAGTAATGACCCCGAACAAGAGCCCGACTTAAGACATTTTTCGCTCTCATAATTATTTATAATCGGAAGACTTGTATGATATAAAACCCAACCAATAAAAAAAAAAAATGGTACTTTGTAGCCACTTCGAACTGACAGTTTATTACATTAGAGTTGAATGGGCTACAAAACTGCATACTCAACAAATTTTTTAAAATTCTGATTAAAAAGTAGGGATTTGGATGAAATTTGTTGTAATTTCTATTGTTTTGTGCAAAATGTGAAACATTGATGGTTTTCGTTATAAAATTAACTTTATTTGCATAAAAAAAAGCATAAAAGCATTTTGAATGCAGTAAAAAAAATTCAAAGTAAAAGGAAAAAGTTTAGCGTGTGCCAGTTTTATTCGAACAGGTATGTCGAAAAAAATTCGGGTGTTCAAATTCTTTTTAGGACCGAATTTTTCGCTGTAACTTTTTTATTCATATGATGCCCAATTTTTTAAATCTTTATGGCGCTGAAAAGGTCCCGCTTAGGACCATTTTTGACCCTTAAATGGTTTTGGATTTAAAAACCGTTGTGATTTATACCTTCACTAATTTTAGAAATTGTATCCCTATTTTTTTTTTTTATACTATAAACTAAACTAAAGCTCTCGAAAAGTTATGAGGACTTTGCTAAAAAATATATTAGGCTTTATTCACTAACAAAAAAGTTGTAATGTTTTTAATATTATTGTGGAAGCTTACTGTTTTAGTTTTTTTTTTAAGTTAACCTTTCATGATCAAAATTAACGTACATATTTTGTGTGGAGCACTGGTACACAGTAAAAAATGTTTTTTTTGAATCGAAGAGTTTATTCTCCCAGAAGCTACCAACAAATCGCGTCGTATTACAATACTTAATTTATTTAAAACAGAATGACATTTCAAAAAAGGCCAAAAATAGCAAATTAATTCTATATTCATCAAAGTAAATTAAAAGACTTATCAATGTTTTGGATCGCGCGAAGACTCCAATACTTGGTAGACTTTCAATTCGTAAATATACAAACCTAGTTTTCGAAAAATATTATTTTGCTATAAAAAGTGCCACTAAATATATAGATGAGGAATGGAATTGGCTATTTCGGATCTCTGTAAGTAAATGCGGGATAGATTTGGGGAAAATATCAGGTTGAGTATAAACTTGAATAGCAATTCTTACGAGGAAATGATAGACTGGAAAAGATTTCAAAATATTGGGCCGCCATGTTGGAAATTTTGTTTGCTAAAGTAGCTGTTAAAGGATTAAAGCCGTTTCAGTCTTCGTTTACGAGTTATAGAGCTACAAACACGGCGTCTCTTTATCACGTTCTATATTTTTAAATGCATCTCCTGAAAATTTACTTTTTCAGCGGGCGGGTGAACAGTTTTGAAAAAACGGTTGAACCAATTGATACATATTTTGCATTTTTGTCGTCGGCGCACTTGTTGCTAAGACGTCACACAAGTTGTTTTTTTTGAAAATCTCTACCGGAACAATATTTAATGCTATTATTCCCAAAAAAAAACAGGGCAAACAAATTTTTTCTTAGCAAAATTCTACAATTCCAAATTTTTTTTACAATTTTGAAAAGGCTTGTGCGACTGCATAGAGATTCGGATTAAAAATGATGATTAAGCTCATTATCCGAACTCTCAAAATCCTTCACCCCAGGCACCCTCATATCTTTTGACAAGGGCAGAGTCAAGATTACATAATTAAATGTGAAAAGCTCTTGAAAACCAAAAAAAATTTTGTCAATAATTGAAAAGTTAATAAACATAATGAAAAAACTGAGCTGAAAAGACTTCAGTAGTTTGCCAACAATTAATTCTCAAAAATAGGGTTCGGAAAGGGGCCGCTACACAAGAACACCCCCATAAGGTCTGACATCGGGTAAAAAAGTTATAGCAAAAAACGCTCCGCAAAACGCGGGCTCCTACAATAAAAAATGTTTATATCCAGAATTTTTCTCGCCATAAGTGTTCAAATAAAACTGAAAAATACGCTGAAGTTTTTTTCGTGATACGACTTAATATATGTATATACTTGGGTGATAACATATGAAACCTCATACTGTGCGTGCTTTTTAATTCCATGATATTCCTAATGATATTAATACATTTCTACATATATCTTTCTATTTTAAAAATAATAAATTTATGGCCAGGTTTGTATTAGGAATAATATGAGAAAGCAACAATTTTTCAAAGTGGTAGAAGTGATAGCTACTACTTCGGCGATCACCACATCTCCTCATCAGATTTCTTTTCTTTCTAGACTTTATCTGGCTTTGAACCATGGTACACGGAATTGCTAGGCGAGCACGCAACCACTCAGCCACGCTAACCGTGTGAAAATTGTTTGTTTTTCTCACTATTCCTATCTCCAACCATACCGCTATTAAGTGTGACTTTCGCCACTCTGTGCTTATTGTTGTTTTCTCATATTATTCCTAATACAAACCTGGCCACAAGCTCCATAAATTATACAGACGATTCATAAAAAATAAGGCCAAAAATAAAAATAATAATAAATTAATTTAATATACCTTACTTTATTGCATTTTATTTTATATGAGAAAAATAAAAAAGTAGTTATTTTTACGCTAACAATACGGCGATTTCAAAACATTTTTTTATATTCAAGAAAGATAAGAAGGCTTCGGCAGGACCGAAGACAGCAAGCACTTCTATCCTTATTTTATTAAATAAATATTATTTTTTTTGTGAGCATTAGCCAAATTGGTATATAAATTGGTTTTCACTCTCTACCTACCGAGCCCCATCTTTTCCAGAATTGTTAGAGGTTTTCCAATTAGATCGACTACAGCACCTATGAAGATCAAAACAACGTACCTGAGCAATAAAGTGCAAAGGTTTTAGACCCAATTGTTAGCATAGAAAATGGCTTTCATACGCCAAGTAAATGCACAAAACTCTGAAGTCTAGTATTAAATACTTTTTGGTCGTATAATGTTTTTTTCAAATGTGTGATGCTACCTATCTTGGCAAAAACATAATTCACAAATATGCAACTAATATTAATAATTAATTGCTTATGCAAATTACTATGTACTTGCGCTTTAGAAACCATTAATGATTGTGTAAACATACTATATATGTATGTATGTAGATTGTAGATATGTATGCATTGAGTAATTGTCGGCGTTTTTAAAGTTCCTAAGGCTAATTTTCAAACATATCTACATATATTCCGCCTTTTTGTGATATTTATTGATCATAAAATCTAAATTTTAAATACGAAAAAATAAACCTTTTTTTACTCAAAGAAATTTTGCACATAATTTTTGACTTTTATGCTTTTGAAATATTATTATGTAGGTAAGCATAAGCTGTTTGTTGTGATTGTTTTGCAAAAAAAAAAAAACAATAAATATCATCTACAATCAATTCACTAACTAGTTTTACTATTGCGTTTTTTTATTAGCCGGCAATTATGTAAATAGTAAATTAGCATAGTACAATGAGCAGCAAACTAAGGTCATAGCAAGCCAAGCAAGCATTATTTCAGTTAGCGGAATGCACTTAAAGTTTTCGGAATTGACACGCTTTCCTCCTCTCTGATTTTTAATCCCGTGATTACATGATTCCTGCCATTTCTACTAAGTGTAATGTGAAAAACAAAATCGATTTATCTTCTATGTGCATACATAACTATAGATATCACATGATTAAATACCACACCCACCTGTGCTACATCATATCATGTGATCATTTGATGGAGTCATATGATGAAATCACGTGATGGAATCGCATGATGCGATCAAACGTTGAAATGAAAAATTGAAATAAGAAAATCTTAAAATCTTTTGAAGGCTTAAGATACTTTAGTACAGTTCAATATTTTAAAACTGCGTTCTGAATTATTTATTTACTTAATTAGACTAAGTCGTCTAGAAGATCTTGGCCCAGCATAGTCAGCCAGTATTTCTTTTATCTTGCTAATTGGTGCCAATTGGAAACAATAAGTGGTAGAAAAATAAGCAATTTAAATGAAAATTATTTAATAAAATAACAACTAATTTTCTATTTAAATTACTGGTGAAACCGGCTGTAAGAATGTAAAGTGATTAAATAACAAAACCAATAAGTTCGGATAAAGAAGAACAAATATAAGATGAGATTATTTAAACAAATTTTAGAAATCAATAGAATAGATAGTAGCACCTGAATAGCTGATTGAAATTTCAGCATCTTAAGGTAACAACAAAATATATTCGATTGTTGCATTTGCTCTACTGCTACTTCCTGTTTAATCTGTCTTGGTAGAATCTCATTTCAGTGTTTCGCGCCATTAAATTTAGGTAAGTTTCGAGTGATTGCCTCCTCTGGCCACTCACTTAGGCCAGTAATAGGAGTCCCATCGTGTTACCACAAGAAAAATTAATACCATCCGAAGAAAAATTTTGCCTCCCCGATGCATCTCAACAGCCAATTAATCTCGGTGCCTGAAACCACACTAAAGTCATCCAGAAATAGAATCCCATTCTTGCAGCTCCATTTATTGTCAGCTTGCTTATATATATATACTCTAATGAGAAGCTTGCAAGTGGCAAATGGCATACCAATGCGATCTGCCATGCCGTTTCCCTCTATGTCCCGGTGACCAGGGACCCAAATGAGGTATATTCTGTCCTGCTTGGCTATCTCTTGTAGAGATAGGCGGCAGTCCAGCGCGATGTTCGAGTTAAACGTGAAAGAGCTCAGAGTTTCTTAGAATTCCGGTTCCAAGCTTCTCTACCGCTTCCATGATAGCTGAGAGCTCAGCCTGGAAAACGCTGCAGTGATCGGGTAACTGAAATGAAATTTGCAGGAGAAGGTTTCGTGAGAAAACGCCATCTATATAGATGGCAATGCTATCAGGTGGACTATCAAACTCAAGTTTCCACTCCTCTCTACTTGAAATTAGTGTAATAAAATTACTTTAAGAAACCGATATCGGAATAGAGCAAAACTTGTTCAGAATACAAGAGTGCCCTTGGATTTCAGGATGCCACTGGGATGTCTCTCTTAGTCGCAAAGCAGTCATCGCTGCCATCTGCTGCCCAACCAAATCTAAAGGAAGGAGATCTAAAATGGCGTTCAAGGCCTCATTTGGCGTGGTTCTGAGCGTCCACTTATACAGCTCATACTAGATCTTTGCACCTTGGTGAATAGCCTGAGGTTAACCTCTTCTTCTAATGCAGGCCACCATACGATCACCTCATATAGGAGAATTAGTCTAAGGACTACTGTATAGATCCATAGACAAATTCGGGGATTAAGACCCCATCTCATGTCTATGGCTCTCTTACAGGTGTAGAGGGCTACGGAAGCTTTTTCATAGCGTTGAACTGTATTCACTTTCCAGTTCAGATTCTTATCTAAAATAAAGCTTAAAAATTTGGCACTTGTAGCAAGAGTTAAACGGACGCCATTTAGTTCCGGTGGAGTTACCGAAGGCCATTAAATTTACCTAATTCACAAATTTTTAACTTACCAAATTTTTCTAGTGTAATTAGCAATTTTTCCATTGTATAGTATAGATAAGTACATATTGGAAGTGTGGGAAGAACACGAGTCGCTCCAAACCTCGACAAATAATATTATAGCTAATTGATATTCCAATTACAACAACAGCTGCACGTACTCTATTATATACCATAAAAAAAAATTATATTTTTCCAGTAATTTCTGCTTTCACACTTCTACTCGAAATTAAGACGCATGGAAGTGTTCTCGCCAAAACGTTGCAATGAATAACAAACATACTAAAAAAATAGTGCCACCAATAATGAAATGAAAAAAAAAATTGGATATAAACAAATCAACGCATATCGCCTCAAAGCGAAAGTAACTTTTGGTTGGAATAATTTAAACTTTAAAGTAATGGGTGCCGCTTTGCTTTTTTTTATTGAATGGAGTTGTCGCTGTCGTCAAATTTATCTGATGGAAATCAATTAAGCGCTCACGATCTAGAGCTTTTAGTTGAAATCAAATACAGAAATCAAAATTGGCGATTTTGTTTACGTAGATTTCAATTTTTGCTTGTTTACAATGGCGTACTTGATCTGCATAAAGCCGGCTTAGACTTAGTAGGGTTATAATAAGTTTTGAAAGCAGAAAACAGTTGAAAGACAAATTTATGTACATACATGTTTAATTAGCTGCGCTGTGAGTTGAAAAAAAGAGTGAAAAGTGCAAATAGCGAACGATTGCAGTATAGCAATATTTAGAAGGCAATCACAATTTTTTAAATTTTGTAGTTGTTTTTTTAATTTTCTATCGTTTACTGCTTATTTCATTTTTATGTAAAGTATTATTGTTTGCTAAAGTTTTATTGTTTGCTAAGCTAATTGCTTAGTACTCTAAAAAAATGAAAAAAAATTGGGAGTGTGTTCAGCACTCATGAGGTTTTGATCTTAGTTCTCGTAGGTATTTGTACTCGATTTTCTGTAAAATATTTACTTGGGTCTTTGGATTCTTGCAATAAAGGAAATTGAAAGAAGTGAGCTTTCACTTAGCTTTTCCAAGACATTTGTGCAATTCCGCAGGTTCCACCTTTAAACAGCAATTCCTCTTCATCCAAACGTTCCATTAAAAGAAATGCAATTGCTTCAAAAATTTGTTAAACAACTTTGTTGGTTCCTTTTTTAACTTTTATATAACGTGCACAAACAAATTTTGAGAAGTTTTGCAAAGAAGATAACATGAGAACGTAAGGATGGATATAGAGACTTCCGAATTCAGACGATTTCGTTTGGATACGAATCGTTCGTCTAGCTTTTCGTTCAAGATGGAGAAACAACCCGATAATTTCATAGCATTTTGAAAAAAAAATTCACAATGATATCTCCCTAAAGTATTTTTGGCCACTCACTCCCTACAGGCCCGACTGAACTCAGTACAATAATGTGTGTTTCCTCTCCAGCAGAAGAAGTGCAAGTGCGTGCTGTTAATGACCTCAGTTCTTGCTTTTCAATAAAGAGGTTTAGTTCTAGAGAAACGCTAGAATGGAGCGCAGTAAACGCTTCACTCTTCTGAGGCATTTCAGTTGATGTGAGGTGACAGTACACTCAACCTAATTCAATCTAAATCAGTTTTCGTTCAAGGTATGAGAATGTGCAATATATGATAAGACGATGCAAAGCTGATCTAAGTTAAAGAATCTATTACGATTAAACATTTTTCAAAACGTGTACATATATAATATCCCTCCATATGAATTATATTTATTATTGAACATTTAGATAATGGCCGGACACAGTTCTCCAAATACAAAATTCCATTCAAAAAAGTTAAGAAAAAAATTCTAAAGTTAACTCTAACGTGCGCTAATATAATAATAAAAAAAATGACAGTCCGCTGGTAGGTACATGCGACGTATCAAAATTCGTTTGATGCTCATATTTTACATCCTACAAGAAATATACAATGTCACTATGTGTCGAAAACTTACTCGAGATTTTTGTAAGAGTTTTAATTAGTGTAGACTTGAACTTTACTTAACAAACCTAACAGCACACTACTAAATGAGAAACGAGTACAAATGATTGCTCCAGACTTAACTTAACTTAAAAAAAAATATTTTGAGAGCTATCGATTTTAGATTCTTAAATAGCGTAAATTGTGAGCGTTGAGGGCGATGAGGGAATCATGCTGCCGCTGGATTTGTTTATTTTTAATGTCTCTAAGTCTCCAAAAATATGAATGTAAGAATAACTTTTTACATTAACACAATTGATTGGTATTTTTAGAAACGAATTGTAAAAACCGTAGAACCAAAGTCATAAAAAAAGCCAGGACACAAATATTTATAAACTGCAGAGAGCCAGTCTGAAAATTTTTTAATTTTCGCTAATAATATATAAAACTCACTCATACGATTTCATTATTCGTCTGAAACTCAAACAAATTTAAAAATTTGCAATTGTTTATTTTGTATTTTACTTTTATTTGGCGTTTGTTTCGCGCTCAACAGTAATACCTTGAAATGGTTTTCGCTTCTAATATTTTTATCATCATAATATCCATATGACCACACTCACAGAGGGATAATTTCAACATTTTCAAAAATAAATTATGTTACGTTAAATTATTTTCCATTATATTCCTATTAAAAGATATAATTAGGAAAAATATTTATGAGCTGCGGAAAAATATGTTTTAAGTCTTTTGTGTTTTGTTGATTTGAATTTCTTTTCATGACTTGACTTTGACTTTTATGATGACCTGTGTAGTTTGTAATTTCAATACACTCACGCTTTATATACAATAAATTTGCTCATTTCGCAACTCATCAGCTTTCTTTACAAATAATTTTAAGGTTCATAATTTCTTTACGAGTTTAAACAAGAGAATTACTTAGAAAATTAACCGACATCAAATCGTCTGAACTTGACTTAAAAATATACTATTTTTATTTATTTATGACATATATAAATCTTCCTCGTTTTGAATGTAATATCTTTTTCAAACATTCATCGCCCAAATTCACAAGAATTTTGCACGTGCGTTTGTTCACAATCAAACACTGCGTATTTTAAAACATGATTTTTAAAAATTTTGCGCGAATCGATTTCTATTCACTTTTATCAAAAAAGAATGTCTCTAAGCAAAGCGAATTCACATAAGGTGGCGTTAAAAGTATACATAGCTACAAAATTCCCATGTATTTCGTTTTTGCTTTTGCGTAACGGTTGTCAAAATTTGCATACGTTTTGTTTTTGCTTTTACGGCTTTTGAAAGCTTAAACGAAAAAGCAATAACAAAATAAATGTAGATGAATATAAAAAAAATCAAATTGGCTGCTATAGTAACTACACCTTATATGGTGTTATAAGTACAAAAACAAAAATTTACACCAACAAAATATACGCTCAATGTCGGAATCATTTACAACAAACACACCATTTTGACTTAAAGTTCACCAAGCGAATTCAATCATCTGCTTGATCAACTTCATCTTATATGTTTTGCCTCTAAGCTTCGAGTAAGTTGAAACAAAATTGTTTTTCTTTTTTGGATTATCTACATCTCCAGTGAGTCATAAACAAGACAAAGCTGGGTATACAAATTTTCCATTCAAATAAAAACTGCAATTTAAAATTATATATTTTTGTAGTCTAAAATATATTGTTAAAGTGTAAAACTTTTCAAAATAATTTTGAAACTACTATATTTGTTTACAAGTATATTACAAGTTTATGGATTGCTACAAGATTATTACAAACAGACAATAATATTAAAATGTTCTTAAATCTCTTTTTGCTAAAATAAATTAATATTAATAGTAAAAAATTTAAAAATACTGAAATACCAATTATCCCTAATTTTAAGCATGTGCTGTATTATTTATGCGTTTTCAAATATTTTTGAAGTATAAAAAACCCAACATATTTTCCTGTCATTAAATATTTACTTCGCGTTTGTGTATATAGAACGATTTGACAGACTGAGTAATCGATTCTGAATGTTTACGTAAATTCATTTAAGTTAAGTCAAATTTAAGTCAATACTAATTGCACTTTTAGTTAAGTTAAGGTGAACAAAAATTTATTTTTCTAATAATAACAAATTTATAAAAAACTTTTTAAAATCAATACATCAAAGAAATCAAATACCCACACTGAAATAGGAACGAAACAAACGAAACATTATAAGCTCATAAGCTACAACGCGTTACATAAATAAACCGGAAAAAATATTACATTCATACTTTGCTTTGAAAAAATTAAAATTGGAACAATTGTCATTTAAGCCGCTTAAGAATCTTTTGATACGTGCTGCTTTGTCCAAAGGGCTTTGTTTTTGTAATTTTTCATTTGCTTATCACGCATTTATTATGCGACTTTTTCGATTTTACTCCACAACTACAAATCTCTAGGTAACTTAAACAAAAATTGGATCCACCTTTACACTAAAGTACTGCGTTTACCTGCAAATAGAAAATTAATAAGTGTAGGTGGAAGAAATATAAGAAGGTCAATTTAATTTAAAAAAAGAAATACGTGATTCTATAAGAATGGGAAACATTGCAGTATACAAAATAAGCTTATTATGAATTATTTGCCTTGGAATTTAAGTACAATATAATACGAAATTTTTGATATTACTTATTCTTTTTGTATGTAGTTATGAGAAATTATTAGCACATTTGCTCGTTTCAATTTCTAAACCTCTAATGCGCTTCACAAAATGGTTTTAACGATATTCGCATGGTTAACACATCTTAACGAATATTTTAACGATTTCGCTATTCAATAGCAGTTTTTTAACGATCTTCGCTATCGCCGGATCAGCTGTTGTCTTTGGCTAGTCGATTATTTGCAAGTTTCGTTTTATAGACTAAAATTTTTGTAAATAAACTGAACCCATATTATCTATTGATCTATCATTCTGTGGGAAAGGTTTCGACACCCAAAAAACGGATTTAGCACGTTTACGGATTTTTTTACAGTAAATACTAGTTTTCCAAAGTTTTACTGGACAATAATTACTTAATAAAGATTATTTTTACAATACATCTTACGTTTCAAAATACATAGGTGCTGCGCTCAGATTGTTGTGGTAGCAATTGTAGAGGTTCAAAGTGCAGTAATAAATACAATTTTTCATATTGAAGAAAAAACTTAAAAAATTACCGATAGATTCATTTTTAAAGAGTACCATTTCATCTTCTGGCGCAAACATTACGGGAAGCGAATCATTTAGCTTGTTTAGGTGCAAATTTTTCAACTTTAAAGTACAATTTTACTTTAGTAAATGAATTATTCTTGTATACAAGTTTAAACCTGAATAAACCTCCTTCATTTAGGGCTCACTCTTCATTTATGAGGAAATTGCAATGAAATTTAGTAATTTCGCTTTATAAAATCTGTCAATAAATTAAGATAAAATTAGGTATTTTATCATAAATCAAAAACCAAATCAAGAACAAATTATTGTCGGCTCTAAATTTTATCGATAACAATCGAAAAATGTATTTTCCCAATAACCAAACATTGACGATGCATTTTGTAATAGTAGCATTCCACATTACTGTTCTTTGACTTTTACTGCCTCTAGAAGCCTTCTCTCGCGATCGTAAATTAAAACAAAAAATATTATCACAATAAAATGTATTGAAAATATGTTTACCATCTCTAACACGTCTTTCTCTGGTCAAAAGACTAAGCAACAAGGCGGCTGTCAAGTTAAATTAGGAATGGCACATAATGACAGGTGTAAACGCTCTTGGTTTATGCGAAAGTAATTTACGTTGGAATATAAACATTATATTTAATAGAAACTTACCGAAAATCGTAAGTTTCAAAGCTAACCATTTTGGTTATTTAGTTATGAAAATTCCCAAAATCCGCTGAAATCATTTGATTTTTGTTAACAAACAATTCAAGTTATTTTCTTTCATTTGGTTTATCGTAATTATTCGTGGGCTTCTTCCAAGTATGTATGTTTATTTGACTAAAATAGCTAAAGGGCATTTTACGAAGACACTGACCATGGAAGTTAATCTGAGGCTGTTTATCAGTTGCTCAATTATTAATAGCTAGTATTTATAAAACCTCGTCGCATGATGAGATCCAACCATTTTAAATCCACTTATATTCGAATAGCTATAATTTTTTTTATGAACACTTTCGAGAGAAATGTGGTGAAAAGCAGAACGCTTGTCTTTTGTTTTTATATATTAAAATTATTAATAATTTTTGTTAATAGAGTTTTTTTTTTTACCCAAGAAACTATTAGGAGAGAGCAAAATTAAAACACAGAATGAGACAGCTGTTGGTATGTTCACATACTGTTGTAAATTTTAAAATAAAAATGGGTCAATTATCAATTATAATCACATCGGACAGTTGTTGGAATCGACAATTATTGATTTGCAAGAATTTTGGTGAGAACTTTTCTTTCATTAAATAACAAACTTCTACCAAAGATGAAAAATATAAATTGTATCATTTATCGGATCTTTAAAGTTTATTTTTCGAATATCTCGAAGGGTTCTAGAGTGGTATTTGGAATCCCTGGTTAAGAAAGCTTACTTTTGACATAAACAAATAAATTTTAAAACCTACTACTTCGCGCTTATTATAAATTGTAATTGATTAAAACATATGTGAACTTATTTTAAAGAAATATACAATTGCTTGGTTTTTTCATAAGATATCACAGGTTCTCTAAAGTTTAGAGAGCGAAGAGCTTATTTAAAAAAAAAACTTTTTGAACTCGCTCTATACGACTGATATGAGAAGCAATAATAATAATAATAATAACAAAAATAATAACAGAACTTCGTCAACTGAAAAATTAATATCTTTGGCAATATTAATAGACACCGTTGAGCCGTTCTTGATTTGTCGTATTTCGCAAGTAGGTTTTAAGACATGAACAACTTTGTTCAGGTGTGGTTAATAAAACAGGCAAAAGTGCCAATTACTCAAAATCTTAAAAACACACCCTAAAGACTTTTTATTTGATACTTGAAATGTATCGAGAACATTTTGAAAATGTTTTTATGAAATTCGATGTTTCAAAAGTTTGGCAAATATAGCCTCTGGATCCTTCCAAGTTATTACTTTTGCGAGCGCTCTAATTACAAACGATTCGATGCGATACTCGTATCTTGTAAAATGCCCTTCAATAAAGAATTTTTGATCTATCGAAACCTAAAATAATTAATGATAAATCTCGAAAATGCCCTTAATATTGGAACTATTTCGTTTTTCACAAGTGATCCCCATAGAAGGTTAGTTTTATTTGCTTTTCTGAAGTATCACTCATTTATCAAATATTTTTTTACTGAACTTTCAGTAATGAATATGTAATTCTACACCCAAAGGGTATGCGTTAATATTCGGTCAAACAAGTTTTATTTATTGTGTTGTCTAATTTGTGCAAAATTATAATTTGACAAATGCAAAATGATGAACTTTACCCGGATGAGTTAGTCTATTGCAGAACTTTAACATTGACAATGGATCAAAATAAGCGATGCATTGTATCGGGTCTTGCAATAGGAACGCTACAAAAGTTTTTTTAAATAAAACAAAAACGGTTTGGGATATGAACTAAATTCTTTATTCCTGTGAAAGTACATTCGATGCCATTATGTATGGAACTCGAAGTTCAGACGCTGTACTCAATTTTCGACGGGTTTCAAGCATAAATCGGCCGATACTGCTGCAATTTAACGTTCGATATTCCTACGAAGTTCATCAATCGTCGCTGGCTTGTTGGCATAGACCATAGACTTGACGTAGCCCCACAGGAAATAGTCTAACGGCGTCAAATCGCACGATCGAGACGGCCAATTGACTGGGCCATTTCGTGAGGTAGCACGTTCACCAAACTTGGTTTTCAATAAATCGATTGTGACATTCGCTGTGTGGCTTGTGGCGCCGTCCTGTTGCAACCACATATTGCCAAAAATATTCGGTTATCATTGAGCGGTAGCGATTCCCATTCACAGTAACGTGCCGGTCTTGATCATCACGGAAGAAGTACGGCCCAATGACGCCGCCGGCCCATAAACCGCACCAAATCGTAATTTCTTCGGGATGCAATGTTGACTCATGGAGTACTTGTGGATTGCTGCCTGTCCAATAACGCATATTTTGCTTATTGATGAAGCCATTCAGCCAGAAATGACGATGACCATAAATTGGACGTAGCGCTCTTAAAGTTGAGGCCATTGAATCCGAATTTCGGTAGTAAATTTTAATAGTTTCGACTCGTTCTTGGATCTTATATCTTTCCATGATGAAATGGCAAACATTACTGAAGAGAAATGCCAAAAGAGAGGGAAAAAATATGGCGTCGTTTGCTGTCACGGTCGGTCTACTTTTGTAGCATCCCTATTGCAAGACCCTTTATTTGGGAGAGGATTGCAATAATCGCTAAAATGAATTTAGAAATGTTTGAGAATAATAGGGATAAGCGATGGTGATGTGTAGAATTTGGCTGTCGGACTGGCTGTAAGAAACTTTTTTTAAAATTAAATTCAATACAGTAAAAACTTTACGGGTTCAAAGCAAAAGTTTAGTTTAAAAACTCCGCCTTGCAGAGCTTTCAGTTTCAGTATGGTTTTTTTTTTAAAGATTTACATAGTTGTACGATTTCTTATATTTTTCGTTGTGTTTTTCTTTCATCCGTGACAACCGTTGTGCTATTATGTTAATTGAAACTAATTCATGTATGTATGTATGTATGTATGTGAAAAAAAAGTTTTTATTATCTGATAAAACAACTCAGCACTTTTTTAGTTGCATAAACTCAGCAATACTCAACAATAGTTGCCTCTGACCCATGTTGACCCACAACGACCGCACGCCAACTCTATAGCTAAATTTTTATGTGCTTGACGTTGTTGTGGCAATCTCCCAGTTGTTTGCTGCTGGTCCGCTGTGGGCTGCATTGCTTTGTGGCGGTATCACTTTTAAAAAATCTCCTTTTGTTCTTTTCACTGCTGTTTGGTCTGAACTTTATTCATTTGGCACTTGTTGTACTATTTAAATGAATGCCCGTATTTTTTTTTTGCTTGTCTGACCAGATTTTTCGTACAGACACACAGAGTTGCTTTGGTGAATTTTTGATAGGAAGCCATGCAGACAAGAATTAGCAATTCGCGCGAGTGTGGGTGAGTGGGGAAAATGTAGAGTGAGAAATTAAAAATTACTTTGCAAGTAGCAATCGCGTGAGTTGGCTGGCAGGGCTTTTCTAACATTATATATACATATATGCATTAGGGGGGTCCTTAAATATAGGACGAACAAAAAATTAAAACTAAGTATATTTCATTTAATACTCAAAATTTTGATCCCGATTTGAAGCGGTACTGGGGTCAAAGTTTATATTACAAAGTTCAGATTTCTCCATGGTGACTCAAAAATTAAAACTAAATATTTTTCATTTAATACCCCAAATGTTGGACCCGATAGCAGACGGTGCAGGGGTCAAAGTTCAGATTATAAAGTTCAGATTCCTATATGGAAACTGAAAATTTAAAGCTAACCTTTGTTGATTTGATACTCAAAATTTGGACCCCGATTGGAGGAGGTATAGGGGTCGAAGTTTAGATTAAAAAGTTCAGCTTCCTCTATGTAGACACAAAAAATTAAATCAAACCCAAAATTTTGGTTTCGAGAAGAGGCGGTACAAGGATCAAAGTTTAGATTGTAAAGTTCCAATTCCTCTAAGGAACTCAAAAAATGAATACCCAAAATTTTGGGCCCGATTGGAGGCGGTACAGCGGTCGAAGTTCAGATTACCCTGTAAAGAGTCACTCACGAGAAAAAATTTGTATGTCTTATCTTCGACTGTTGTAGTATCGATTTTTGGTGTTAGATGAAAAAAAATTTAATTTTTTGAGCCTTCAAAGTGATTCTGAGCTTTGACCCCTGTGCGACGCACCTTCCTCGTGGACCAAAATTTGTATGCAATAGTTTTTACTCAAGAATTAACGATTGAGGTGTGAGGCAAGAAAAAAACGTCTGTTCGATTTTAAGAACCACCCTATTATACCTATGCATATATATATTAAATTGTATGTATGTGCATGCACACATGTATATGGAAGTGTTAAAGTGTGAGTGCACAGCTTGTTTTTAGTTGCACATCGACTCAAACCCACGTACCTACAGCCATTTAGCTAGCTAGCCATTTTTATTTTCATGCTTAATTACAGCTACTTGGCTTCCGTTTCTATTTTCTTTCTTTTCACCTTCGCCTGCTTCCTTTTGACCTATTGTTTTTTGTATCTAGTTTACTGCCTTCCTACTTTGTTGCTTCCGTGTTTTTGTTTTTTTGTAGTTTTGTTTTTTGCCTATAAACTAGTTTGGCATAATTAATCATAAACGAAGCGCCCGCCGAGTATAAGGAATAAAAGTACATAGCAAACATATCAAAAAGAATTCTAAGTCCATTGACCAGGTCGTGAACTGTGAAAAAGTGAACGAGAAAGTTCTGTAGTGTGAGAATATAAAAAGAAAGCCGCTCAGTCGAGGAGAGCGTAAAATATTGGAGCAGCATGGTAATTGCTGATGACAAGGAGTGGTAGTGTGGTCATTGACGCTGTGTTATGTCCTGAAAGTAGGACACTGTGTATTAGCAAAAGGATGTATGTTTGTTTGGTGGATAAGTTGATTGGCGGCTACCTGTGTTGTAGCTGTGTCAAAAATAATAGATTTGTAAACTTCCCACTATATGCAACCTTAAAGTTGCACTGGTAACTTTAAATATAACATGTAATCAGTGGTGTAATTTAAATAAATGAAAAAAAATATTCAAGATAGTCCTACAGTTTTAGGATATAGGGCATAGGGGTGAACCCCAAGCCCCCGGGTAAAAACTTATAAATAGTTAATTAAATAAATCACTTAAATCACATTTTACTATATCAGGACAGATTTGGATAAGATTTAGCACATACATACTTATATAGTCCTACATTTGGGTCACCATAGAAACAAGGATTGCGACTTGTTTAAAGGTAAATAAATAAAATTAGAAATTCCAATATGAGCGCCAAACAAAGAGTTTAAATGCTTGATTTAAAAAGTGTTGTTGGAAAGGATGCTGTTTAAAAAATTTATTAAATTTATAGTATGTTAAATCAAATATTGAAATAAGAAATATTGAAATAAAGGCATTTTGAAAAAGCTTTATTCTAAAACTACTTTTGGGGAGAGTTGCCATCTGCTTAAAAAAGCAAATAAAATTTAATTATTACGAGATGGAATACAAATAAAGTAGGTTTCAGAAAACTTAACCAGGAAAACTTGGTTTTGAGAGTGTTGCAAGCGTTTTAAAAATATTAACTTAGTCCAACTTTTCCGTGTACTGAAATATAACAGTACTGGTGTCAAATAAAAGCGTTTGTATGAAAATATTTTTGAAGAGGGTTGCCATCTGTAAAAGAACGTTAATTCAATTTAATTGGCAAGGCAACTGGAACTCTTTAATACTGTTATCAAACCAAAGACAAACCTCTATTGGAAGCTTTATACAAGAATTGTATTTGCAGAGGGTTGTAACGTGTATAAAAAAAATTTTAATAGAGCCTCGCAATACCAATGAAGGTTTGGAAAAATTAAGCCTTGAAAAATTTTTAAAGCTTTGTTAACTGCTTGAAATTAAATAGAGCTTTATTAGTAACATAAATGAAATCAAGATATCTCTCTTATATATAATATATAAGTAAAGTTACATAAGAATTTTTTAAAAGCAAAGAGTTTCCGCCTTTTCAAAATTAAAAAATTATGATTTAAGTTAAATTTAACTAAAGCGTAGTTGGAGAGTAATCGGTAAGTTAAGAAACATGTAAGAATATTTTGCAACCTTACAGGGAAAACGAACTACACCCAAATGTGCATTAACAATCTTAATTTGCATTAACTCATCAATTATTCCGTGTGCTAATGTGCATTAGCTCGCCATATGAATCACACAGATACGATCGGCTATTCATACGCAAGTTTCTTAGTGTGGGTACATTGGTCTAAATGCACAAGGTTGCCGTCTGTTATGATGAAATCTTAATCTTCGTTTGAGCATACAATTTCAAATAAACTCTGTTCGCCTGCAGCGCCATTTAAATAGCCAAATATTTATAAAAAAAAAGAAACATGCAGAAACAAAAAAACAGAACAAATACAAATAATTCTAAATTTAAATATTCGACTTGAATTGAATTGTTTTTGATATGAGTAATGATATCGGTATTGGTATTGTTATCAGTATTGGCATTAGTATTGGTATTGGCATTTACATTGGTATTATTATAGGCATACATAGGAATTATTTTAATTTTATTTATTTTATATCATTTCAATAAATTGAACAATAAATTCTTACTGATTAAAGAAAATGTTAACTTTATATTAAATTCTAATTTCTAGTAGTCGTATAGGATAAATATGGGCCAGACCTTGGAACATTTTTTCCCCCTGATAGGGTTCACATCAAGGGAGTAAACTTTGCATGGTTACTTTCTGAAGAGCCGAAATAGAAAGAAGTATATATTAAGGACTAAGTAGGCTGCGCATAGGAACATCAAAGGTGATTCTTTCGACGACTCAGTCAACTAATTCACTCTATCAGAAGATACGGCGAAGATAAAGAAGATCTCTAGATTTGCGAAATTTCCTCAATGAATTAAAACGGCGTCCTGATGACTGGTATCTAGGAAAAACCTTTAACTATGGAGGGAGCACTCCACTGAACTGTAAGTGTCCTATTCTCAATCCGAAAAAATGGCGAACCTACATTATGCTGGAACTACTGCGAGATTAGTCTTCTTAACATAATATATAAGGTACTGTTGAGCGTATTGTGGAAAAAAATTAAGCTTACCGACAGCTGAACATAGAACACTTAAGCTGTGTGTGCCCAGAGATAAGCGAACTATGCCTCAGGTTGGTTGTCGATCGTTTACTAAATGGCTTGGAGTTGGCCATCCGAAAAAGGCTAAAAGGATTATTACAAAGGAATATGAATGTTATTCATTAATTCTGGTGCATAAGTAATAATTCCATGATCATTACGTCTTTCGTAACATTATGGAAGTACTTGGTCTATTTATCATTCTGGGACCAACCTAACCGTCAAAGAGATGATTCACCCTTATCTTAAATTTTTCACGTCGTTAGATCTCAACTAGGTGTAGGAGAGAGCTGGCTTTGTTGTATGGTCAATAAGAGATAACCCTAATATGGGTCTTGGGGCATAGGGGCATTTAGAGAAATGGGACAGGGGATGTACTAAAGATTCGCGGCTCTACACAGTGGACATTGATAGGATCCACCTAAAACTACGGCTCGTTTAGGAATGAAAAAAGAAAATACCTGCAAACTCACGACAGAGCTCTCAGGGCTCTTATCCGTAGAAGCCGATACCGAAAAGATCCGCTAAACCTGCAATAGCTTCTGTTGCAGCTGTGAGGATCCGCGCTCAAGGGAGACATTCAAACACTTTCTATGCAAGTGTCCAGCTTTCGCTAGGATAAGGCTGTACACACTCCAAAATCCACTCAATCCGTCTGATGGCTTTGGGTTTCATGACTTGTGGAATTTAAGTGCCAAACTTGTTAATTACATGCCACCTTAGTGAGAGTTCACTTAAACCAACCAACAAAAAATTCTTTCATCTGAATATATTATATATATATTATATATAATATATTATAATATAGTATTGGACAAAAATATTTTGTTAAATATTCCTCTACCCCAATTTGGCTTTAAAAATGCATTTTTTTCTTATTTAAAGCAAACTAGTATGCACAATATTTAATATAAGCACACTTAATTTTTGTATTAGAGATATACGTAGTAAACGGGATCCGCTGGAGCCGCAGGACTAATTTCAAAATGGACAGGATGGGCGAGTTCGGAAAGTTATTCAACAATTAGCGGGCGGGACGGGATAAAAATTTCATCCCCGACACTTTCACTAAAATCACCAGCTCCCAAAATTTCAGTATGTCTTCCTAAAATTTAGCATTTTTTTGTTGGTATTTCGAGAAACGTATTAAATTTCTGCAAAATTTTTTACCAAACATATGCTTCTCGACAACTTAACATTTCGCCCGCGTTTGCCACGAGTGAGCTAATTTTTTCCACTTCGAATAAAATTTCAGAAGAAGGAGAAGCAGAAAAACATGGAAAACATGGAAAAAGGCCTTTTTTTAAAAAAATAATTTGAATAAATAAAAGTAAAACAAAATTGTCATACATTTTTGAATTGAAAACAAAAACTGTGCAGTATTAAAAATACAAATCTATTTAATATCTACGACTAAACGCAAAGAATTTGTTAAATAAAATAAACTAATTTGTAATTCCTGTGAGGGACCCATGGAATCTTCGGGAAATATATATGAGAAAAACGTCGGTATAGGCGGATTCTGGACTTAAAAAATTTATTGTCAGGATAGGCGGTATTTGGACCGAACATTTCTTTATATTTATAATTTATTTCGGCACCCATCTCTAAGAAGTACATCTAGTCTGTACGGTATACGAAATATATACAAATATATGTTGTTGTTATTTTTGAGTAGCTCTAAATGCAATCGCGAGATTTAATCTGAAAAAAAATTTCCTAAGAAAAGTTATTTTACAGATCTCTGTAAAAAGGTTCAAACGTTATTTCAGTCCACCTCAATAGCTCCCCATCTTCGTTCATATGTCAGAATCAAGTCACTGTCAAGGCATACTACAAGTAGTGCGAATGCGCTGAATATATGTGTATAATAAATACATGCTACTTTAATTATCTGCACCTTTTCGCCAGCACCCAAATACTCGTACTATGTTCACCCTTTTACTTTACACAGCATTAATAGTAATAATTATTAAGCAACTTATCCTTTTTAATTCCATAATCCTTAACAAAAACACATTTGATTGCGATTTTCTTGCGAATGGCAAATTATCTATGGATCACACAACACAACTCAGCAGCTTGCAAGTGTGCTATTTAATATTAAACTTTTAATGAAAATAGTTTACTAATTAACACCCTACAATATTTAATACATCAATGTCATTTCCCCTTTGTACGCTTTGTACACACATGTACACATACACATACATACATAAGTACTTCATCAAAACATTTCTATTTAAAGCTGTGAAGTGAATATTTTTGTTACTTTAAGTAGCGTGTATAAAGTTACTATATGGATTTTCCTGAAGGACAGTTTACTTTTCAACTCAAACAATTTAGTAGGTAGCTTTTGGCGGAATAAATGGATATGCATATTTTTTATTCATTTGTGCACATAAACGGATTTTGGGCGAAGGATGGGGTTATAAAAGTTAATCTCTTGAATCACTCCACTTGGTCAACTATGCAAGGGATCCTAGTAAAATTAATCAGAGGCTAGGAAAATTAGATATAATTTCAAAAAATGAACATTTAATAATTACATTGTGATACAAAAAAGGCGATAGTGTAGGTGTTAGATTTCGCCACATAAGAAAAACAATTTCTTGAACCCTCAAATTTTTGTTTCAAATATTTTTTTTCTTTTCGCACTATTCATTAATTGGCTATTTTATGCTTTAAACGCTTTTCTATATTGAACATGTTTTGAACAGGGTAACAGGTAACATTTGTGTAGTTCTACAGTTCAAATTAAAAGCCCTATATTTCTACCGTTAAAAAAAAAAAAAAAAATTATAAATAATTTAGTGTGAAAAGTAAGAAAAAAGTAAAAAAAATAGAAAACAGTTTTTTGGCCTAAAAAAACATTTTTTAAAATTATATTCGTGTGTACTTTTATTATCGCACCATATTATTTTACGATTTTTTGTTTTTTAATCAGTGGTAATTATAAATTTTGAGTTTATCGTTTTTTTCCTGATTAGGAATAATAATTATTATTAGGTCTCAGTCTGTAAAATCGTCCAGGCTCGTCTGTGAAACTACTCAATCGATTTTGAGTCGACTTTCTGTTACCCTAAAGAAATATTGAGCTGAAAAAAATTGCATATTTTTGAGCCCAATATTGTCCATATCTGTATTAGTGTGTAATTTAATATGCGGAGTTTTATCGTTATATTTTTGCTCATTTTGATGTTGTTTCCGTTTTTAATGTGATTGAAATTGCGGACTCCCTGATGAAGGCGCGATAGACGCCGAAATACGTTGAAGAAAAAATAAACTTTTTGTTTGCTTTTAAATAAATATCGACCGAAAAGCTAATTTTTAATCAAAATAAATCTGCATCGGCGGCATATTAGCCAATTTAATGTTGTTATACTTTATTTAACTTAAAGAGCAAACGTATACTGGACTTTGGAAAGGTGGCAACTCTTTTGCTGGAAATTTCCTCTCACTGACAAGTAGGCGGTCTGCCATTACTATTGTTAGAAATGCATAACGTTATCAAACGAAACCGCTACTTATAAAAAGTTGAAACTGAGTTTTGTATTTGTATTGTATTGAACTTTTCAAACAATTGGCAACGTTTAAAAAAAATTCGTGACTAATGGATGCTAATTGAGAGTTGAGTATCAGTATTCCAAGCTTCGCCTACCTAAACCTCTATTAACTCACACATTTATTACTATGTTTGGCTTATCGAATAAATTTAATTGAATTTAAAACTTTAAATACGTGGCAACCCTCTTTCTAATATTTATAAAATTAAGCGTTCTGAATTATTTTTCTTTTAACATCAGTATAGTACAAAAATTTTAGTTAGCTTACCAAATAAATTTGATCAAGGTTTTGAAAAGAGTGGCAATCCTCTTAAAAAAATATTTGCGGATGCAATATATCATTTTATACCAGTGATCTTTTATTCCTGTTAGCTCATAAGTTGAATTAAATTAATTACTGCAAACAGGTGGCAACTCTCTTTAAACACATTTCCTTGATTAAGCCTTCTTAAGACTATTTCATTTAAATTAAATGCCTTGATAAATAATTTAACAATAAATTAAATTTAATTTACTTTTTTCGCACAAATATTTTCGAAATTAACAAATTCTTAATCCTGTTAATAAATACATTAAAAATCAAAAGCAAATAATCAGCTAGAATCTTTGTTAATATTCATAGTAAATGGATAATAAATTCTAATCAATGAATAGAAAAAACTGATATTTTGCTATATATGCACATAATGGTGGTCCTTAAATATAGGAAAACTATTTTTACATCATATACCCCAAACCTTAACTCCTAAGTCGATGTTTCTATATTCGAAGATATCAAATATAAAATTTGGCTTTGATTGGAGATGACTAAGGCGTAAAATTTCAGACTGCTCTATGAAGACTCAGTCAGAAAGAATATCTATGTACTATCGATTTTTGGTATTAGACGAAAAAAAATTATTTTATGTTGTAAGCCTTCTATAATATGTAATCTGAACTCTTCTTCTGCAATCTGAACTCTAACCCTTGTGCGGCACGCCTTAACCGTCTTAATTTGGAACCAAAATCTATCCGTATTTGCTATCTCTCATAGTGGTATTACAGATAGAGGAGGTGAGACTAATATACGCTGTGGCCAAAAAAAATAGAAACATCGCCCTTGATATTGAAATAAAATATATAGTAAATATACTTAGATTTGATTCCTACCACGGTTGTAGAATACTAGATGAACTATGTATTTATTTCACTTTCAATCATTATTAAAATCTGCCTGCATTTCTAACTATAAACATATTTTTTAATTTACTCAAAATCTAGTTGGAAAAAAAAGAAGAAACAAATCGTGTCAAGGAATATACAATTTATTTTTATTATTAAAATAATTATTCTCACTATTAATTAACAGAAAAGCCTCCATTTTTGATAACCTCGGTTATTCTTTTATGCATAGAGTCCACAACTTTGCGAGATTTATCAATTAGAATTTTATACCACGTGCCCTGTACAATTTTCCACAAATCAACTGCATTTGAAGGAGAATGTTTTCCAAGCTCAACTTTTAGGTCTTGCCATAAGTTCCGTTATTCAGACGGTCAATCCAAAAGATCAATTTTTTCCAAGTGAAACCAATTTTTCGTATATTTGGCGGTATGTTAAGGATCGTTGTTCTGTCGAAAATGCAACTTTAAAGGCATGCTTTTCTCGACCCATGGTAACATTGTGCTGGCTAAAATATCTACAGAACTTTCTTTCGTAATTTTTCCATCGATACAAAAGATTGGCCCCACTCCATACCACGAAAAACAGCCCCACAACAGGATTCACTCCAAAGCACATTTCGTCTCTGAACGCTTGCTCTAAAAGTATTATCCTGTACATGATATTTCGTAGCCATCCAAGACTCCCTTAGTCGTTCTTGTACTAACTTCAAGTCTTGCAGCGTCTTTAAGCTCACGTGACAAAAAAAAAACGGATTCTACTTAGCCTTTCTCATTAGCAAGTTTTTACCAGAAGGACTCTATTTTTACGGTCGACCTCGATTTTCCCCAGAATCTTTTTGCACTGTAAATATCTTTTCCGGTGAGGACTTAATGATTTCGGCGTTATTTCTTATGGATTCGCCACCTTATCGGAGAAATTTGATCATGCCTCGTTTAGTAGAAGTAAGATGCTTTCCTAAACCTATTTCGTGGAACTGGACCAGTACATACGTATATTTTCTAATAAGTGGAAATTAATTTAGTAAATTCTGTGTAAATTTTTATCGTTAACAACATGCATATTTTCTTAATTTATTAGATGGTTTCTTTTTCATTTCAGTTGAAAGGGTAAAAAAAAAAATCAATAAGAACAAATAAAATTGCATTCCAAAGAAAATGATTCTGAGGCATTTCTAAAAAAAATTGTTTTTCCCCTTTTTACATTTTGATAAAATATACCCTAGGTTATGTCCGAGGTCCCCAGTCATCAGTAGGCATTACCCTATGAAAATCCATTCAGTAGTTTCATAGATTCGTGATTTCAAACCGGCTAACAGACAGAGACGAAAATTTAAAAATGGTCATTCGTTTAAAGAAAACTTCAATTCACAAACGCGGCTTTTCCACAGTTTTATTACAATACAGAAGATTTCACGAGGCGTAAGCAAATATAGTTCAACCAAAAATTTATTTCCCTCAATGTTTCGCACGTTTGAAAAAAAAATATTTACTCTATAAATAAAAACCAAAAAGAGACCATTCAGAATTAAAGGTCAGCATTCCAGCTGCAAAAGCGAATTTTCAACTTTTCAACTTTTCAATATTGCCCGCTGGAGTTCACTATCATTTGATCAACGTTCCAATTTTTTTTTACAGCTCTTATTTGGTTTCAATATTTTGCTACAATTCGATTTCAGCGTTTATTTTTTTTTATATTTCAATGACCACTCTGACATTTGAGTGAAAATTTGTTCTTTTACCTGGGCGCAAACCAAAATGCAATCGAAATAGAGCCATTTCGAATTTCAACTCGACCAGCCATCAAAGGCACTTACTCCCTCCCCTACATTCATTCATACGTTGCAATATAACAACTGTTGTTGTTTCGTTGTTGCTCTGTGTGATGCTTACATATGTAGTACGTATGTATGTATATAGGTATGTATATTTATTTTTTCTGTCCGAAATATTTTCAAATATTGAGTGAGAAGCTTGATTTGATGGGTGCGCAAATGAAAAACGGAGACAAATATGTGACAATAGTTTGTTAGTTGGTTGGTTGGAAGGGATAGGGGTACATGTTTTTCATATAAACAATTTATTGTTCAAATAATGAAAAATGTTGGTTTTGGAAAAGGTAATAAATAGAAGGCAATTGCACACATACATATGTACATACTTTGTAGTGGTATAGTACTAGGTATGTGTTACTCATACGCCATGGTAGCGAGATAGAGATAAATTTAATTACATATGTATATAAATTGTAGTAATACAGATATATTTATTTCCATTAGTGAAAAGTATATAGTGCATAAATTGACAGACGCTGTAATTAAATTTGAGGTATACCGCTAGGATAATATGGATGAGAGTCCCACAGCGTGGATTTGTTAGATTACCCTGAAAAAACCTTGTTGCGCTTTTGAGTCATATACAAAAAATTCATGCGTAGACAAGTGAATCTTTAAAGCTTATCACTTCTTTGCCCAAACTTTATTAATATTCTATTATATCTGCAATATTTATAATCAAATTGCTATAACTAAATAAAGATATGAACATTTCTTTTAAAACCTCCCACAAGAATACCGGTTGTTCACAATATTCTACAGGTTGCTCAACAACATTTTTTAGGAGTGCCCAGATGTATAACTGCAACTAACAAATTGAAAATTAGAGAAAGTCGTGGTAGCAGCATTGATTTTACTTCGGACACCCAGTGATAGAGATGATATGACTGACAGTCCCCATCTTTGGTTCCAACTTATCCCCCGCAGAACTTGAAGAAATTTTGAAAGTTCTTAATTAATTTGAATTTAATATCACAGATAGCTGGCAAGCCTCTTCAAATATATTTACGAAAGCAATCATTTCTACAAGTTTTTCCTTTCCAATCAGTATCGTCAATTTCCATTTAACTCACACTGTGCTATAAAAAAAAAGAAATACACTTTTCAAGTTATATGGTACAGCTTATAGTTCTGGTCAAGTGCAACACGAAACCGTGTTCAAAAAAAATCATACACTCAAAATTTTTTGATTTATTGTTAAAAAACTGAGTTTTTGTTTTTTCGAGCATTTGGAAATTTCTACTTTAGCGTCTATTGAACCGATTAACAATTTTCAAACGGCTTTGCAAAGGTCAGTGATTGCGTTTTTATAATATATAAATTGTTACACATGTGTATCATATAGAACACTATATCATTGAGACGCTTTAAAGCGCAAACAGCCCCAGATTGAGACGCATAACAAAATTTCGCAGCCGCAAGCAGAGGTGCGCCAGGATGCTCCTGACAGCTGTGGTTTGAAAATGAAGTTGAAATCCAAAAAAAAAAAAAAAATACATAGTTTGACAAGCCATTTGTTCCTGTGGCCGAAAAACTAATCTTTCCCTTTTATCACAGCCAGTAACATAAACATTCAAGTTTATCGAGATGAATGCCTCAAAAAGCGTCTTCTGCCATTTATTAACAGTCCTTGTAGCAGACCACTGTGTTGGCCGGATCTGGCGAGCTGCCTCTATACCAAGGGGACATTGCAGTGGTACAACGCAAATGACATCGATTTTGCACTACGTGATTGCAATCCACCAAATAGCCCAGAGCTGCGTCCTATTGCGAAATATTGGTAAATCGTGAAAGGAATATTGTAATTGTGAAAGAAAATTAGTAAAGACATATTTTTAATATAATTGATATTTATAAACAATTTGCAAAAATCTACATGTGAGTGTAAAAAATTTAGTTACGAAAGTCTAGTTGTTCTTCATACTGGCACAAATATTGTCTATGGCCTGCAGTATAATTTTAGAGACTTCGTTATCAATGAAATATTGTGATGATTTATATAACTAGCGGAATATGGATGATCACCAAACAACTGTAGCCTTCTGTGTATCAGATTAAGGTACATCTTTTCATAACTAAATGGTGCATTTTTAGAAATAAATTGAGCTTCACAAAACTTGAATGGCATACGTTAAATCGAGTTTGTTTTTATTTTATTTTTCTAGCGAATTATATAAATTGTATCATACCTTATGACCCTGTATTAAAAAAATAATAGTTTTTTTTTTTAAATTAACAATGCAGTAATTTAGTTTATATTCAGCAGGACCGAAGACAACTCTTTATTTATTTTTTTGAAAATAAAATAATTTCTGAGGTATGACAGTTTGCATTTTAACGGTTTGTTCTATTTTCGAAATTTGCTCTTCCTAACCCAATTACTTCTGTACAATTTTAGCAAATTTATCGTATCCTTTAATACAGTATAAAATTTTATTTAGTTCTTTTAAATTGTTGGTGTCTAGGGATTTGGCATCGATTTTATCCTATGTCCATAGTTTGCGGATTTGGTAAAACGCGCTCAAATGTTTTCGGAAATATAGCTCTTTGCTTTAAAGTGAAGGGGGGGGGGGGGGGGGGGGGGGGCAGCACTTATTTGAAATTGCACTCTTTTTCGACCTACTAGCGTAATACAATAAATAACGTAATTGCATTGTCATTTTTTGCACGCCATTTTAACTACCTGACAATTAAGCAGATTATGAGATTTCGTGCTACCATTTGTGGTAAAAAAGACTTATGTTTGTTTCTTTTGTTTGAAATAAAAAAAAAATTAAAAAATAATTTATCAGTGCCTAAATACAAAGCATCTATGCAGAACTTCCTTTAATTCTCAGTTATTTCGAATACTCGGGCATTAGGTGTTAAGGAGTGTGGCTTGTCCAAATTTTGCAATAATTTGTAAAACAAAGCTTTTTAATTGATAAGTTTTCGAATTACATAAAATCCTCCATTTTGTAAATAATGCCCAATATACCATTAGAAAATCGCCATCTCCCGAAAATTTCCGATGGGGCAATGCTATGCCAAAATTTTACATCTGTCATGTCATGCCAATAATTTGCTTTTTAATCAAAAAAATTCGAAATGGAACTTCTTTCTTGTATCATGCCTACCAGGATCCCTTACTTATTTATCCGCCCCCCTAAAATAATGAAAGAATCGAAATTGTTTTATTTTCTTTAATCGATAGATTGACTATGTATCTAAAAATATCTGTACGACATTCCAGATCAAAATTCCAAGTATTTTAGAAGATATAGTCGGTTAAGTGACCCTTGCACCACGGCGAGTCGATGGGTGCAAGTCACACACGCGCTCGGCTGGAACTTTAGGCGGTGTTTTCTCGAATCCATTTTTTCTAAACTGAGCACACACTATTTTATTTTTCGATGTTTTTTCTACATAAACTGAACAAAATTTCAATAAAATTTTTCTGTGAAAATGGTAGTTTTAGATAGTATTTCTATATAAATTTTTTCGCGAATAAAATAGTTGATATGGAAGTATGAATCATACAGTTTAACGAACATACCAATATTTATGTTTCAGATAAGCGTATCGAGCGTTATCATGGTCGCAGATCGGAGGCGCTTGCGGGAAGACTTCTTGGTACACCTTGCATAACTTCGCCATTTTTCCGTATTTTCAAGCAATTATTTTTAAAAAATTTCTTTATATGTTTTATTAGGTATATTTTTACCTTAGAGAAAAATTCCCTATCTTGTTATTATAATGCTCCAAAAAAAGTCAAATTCCACCATTATTTTGGCCTCAAGGGGAGCGGACCGAGTAGTTGGTCCTACGATGAGGTATGCGAAATGTATAAGATAACCTTAGATTACGTGTGTGGCAATTAAAAATAATTGACTCCAGTAAGTCACTAGTCTCTTATAAAGATTATGGAATAAAATTTCCTACGCGTTTCTGGTGTTGGCAGCTCGAGCAAGACCACCTGCCTCTATACTCCGGCACATTCCTTTCCAGTTCATATGGTGATTGGCATACCTGGGACAATTCAAAACAAAGTGATTGTGGGTATCGCGTAAAGTTGAAAAGTTCATCCACTTGCATATGAAGCAAATAACAACTAATATTTTAAAATTTGAATTATGTTTAAGCCACAAAGTATTATAATTAAAACAAATTTAACATCAAAGCCTTTTAGCTGTTTTTTTTTGGTAGTTATTTCTAAGTGTCGAAGTTTAGGTGTGTTCAATCTTTAAAACGACTTTGCCCCAATATCAGAAACTTTGGCAAATTTTCACATAGCAATCGAAAACAAAATGCCAAAACGTGCGCCATTTCGTCATTTACAAGTCATAAGCTGTTTTGGTGTCAAACCGCAGGTGAGGTGGCTTAAAGCAATAAACGCAATCACGTACAAGCCAATAGCAAAGCGTTGACAAATGACATTGCCACAAGTTGACATTCACGCATACACGTACAATCATTTTACGAACGCATGTAAATGGCAGTTTCATTGTAAACGGATGTACGAATGTACGGATGTGTATGGAGCGGCTTAGCCAGCTGTTGCCGGTGCGAAGATGTTGACAAACCGCAGAGATTTAACCGCATGATGACCTCTGTCTCGCACACCTTAACACCACACGCATTTTTTTGTTTCTTCGACTTGCTCAACAAACTTGGCACCTTAGCAGCGGCGATCTGAATACATAACTATAGATGTACGTACGTATTTGTGTATTTGTATGTATTTCGTATATACAGACGAACATACATGGCGTATGAGTAATAAATGGCAAGTGTGGTTGGTGTTTGGTGAGTTTGAAATAAGAATGCAAGAGTTGATACACAGATGTGTGTGTGTTTTGGATTGGCTTTTAAGCATTCATTTGACAGTTATTTGCAGCATGGCAGGCGGTCGAATGGTCACAGAAACTATACCTACATATTTGGGTAGTTGTGGCACACATGAAATATTAACGAAGGAATTAACACTTGTCTCGGCGTCTGAGCTCACATAAATACTTCGAAATATAAATCTGCGTGTATGTGTAGCATGGTATACAGTTGCTAACATTAAAACTTGGAATAGGCACGAAACTAAATTTCTACTTAATAAAAAAAAATCAACTCAAACTAATTCTATATGGTTACTAATAATCTTAAATATTATTAAAAATACCGCTTTTTAACTCACATTTGTCCGGACTATGAGTAGATCTTGTCCTTGGTACAATAGTAAAGTCAAGTCAAGTCTTAAAAGCACATAATAGGTTATATAAAAAATGGAAATGAGCCAAGACTGACTCTGCTTGGTCACTGTACAAAATTTGCTCAGAATAAAGCTACCTCAATTACAGGACATGCTAAGCGGTTGTACTCTAGCTCCAAATTGAACCCTTTACTACCTTCGAAATATTTATGGCACAACTTAAAAAGTCTTAATATGTATGGAAAACTTAGGCCTCAGTGTAATATCGATAGTAATAATAGCTGTGACAGTTTTGTAGCTAAAAATACAAATAGAAATTGTTTGATGAAAAATAAGTTTCAATTTAACGGAGTGAAGTAGAAGTTATGAAATCCATCATGAGCATCAAGTCCAATGCTGAGGTTGGTGAGTATGGGAAATTTCTGAAGTTTATAAAACTCACGCATATCATCAATCATTGCTTTACAACTTCTTGCTTTCCAGTGAAGTGGAAAAAGGCTGTTATTATTCCTGTGGCCAAAATGAATATTGCCACCAAGCCTAGTGATTTCAGATCAATTAGCATTTTGCCAATATTTTCCAAAATACGTGCATCCAAAATGGCAGCGCAAATGTGCATCTAATGTCCAAGAAAATGATCTTATATCTCCACTGCAGTCAGGATTACCGACCAATCAAAACATAGCTGTTCTACGGATATTTTTAAAACACTTGATGACATAAGAAAACATTTTGACAACGGTGATTTAACTCTAGTTTGCCTCCTTGATTTTTCAAAGGCATTTGACTTAGTAAATGATGACCTTCTTCGTGCAAAGCTTCGAAACTCTTTTGGATTTGCTGATGGGTCTAACGGTTAAGCTTATGTTCAGCTACCTTACCGGAGGAACATAAAAATTTATGTGTGGAGCTACCTCCTCCAGATCATGTATTGTTGCCTCTGGTGTGTCGCAAGGATCTGAAATTAGTCCCCCTTTTCTCTACTTGTCTATTTCGTAATTTATATTATTTAATGTCAAGTTTGAACTTTAATTTAAAGGATAATTCTTTATAGGTATTGTAGTAACATATTTATTTCATGCAACACTTAAGATGAGATAGTTATAAGATTTGAAATTCCAATTACGTAATTTAATGCGCGTAGATGTATTTTAAAAGTCTGAAACGGCTTACAAATATAACCTCATTTCTCAAATAAATAAATAAATTGATAGTGGGACAAGACAAAAAATATGAGTATTAAAAAATTTACAGCATCAAATAGTATTTTGGTCATTGTAGCTATGTAAGAAATTCTCAAGTACCCTACTATACTCATCAATGTTGCCAGAAAACTAATGCTATCCAAACTTGAATACGCCTTGCCTATTTATGGACATTGTGCAATATCCGTAGTGCGTAAATTCTCTATGCCTTCACATACAGCAATCCGTCGGAGCCTTAAAGCCGTTTCTATTTCACCAACGAAGTTTTTACTTGCTAAACCTGGCTTGCCGAGCATCTTCAGTATAGTGGCTGATGGAATCTCGCATTCTTGCGAAAAACTTGACTGTGCGAACATGACATTGGCAAATACCTTCATCAGAATAAAGGCTCGCAAGGCACCATTAAAAATACCATCAGCAGTATCCAGATCTATTGAAAATGCCAGAGTCAATTTCGTTTATTTTTATGGAGGCAAAAAGAGCCTTAACCAAAAAGGAAGTGCCTTTTTTGGTTTATTAGCCCAGCATCTTTTGAGAATGTCTTACTGAATTTTGCATATATCTTCACTTACTATAGTGCATCGGAATGACGTTTCAATTATATGGATGGCTCTAAGACAGTAGACCACACCTCGTTGGCCGTTGTCAATAAAGAAGGGAGACATAATTTACCAATGACTTCGATGGATCCGAAATGTACAATATTCACTGCCGAAGCTTTGGTTATCGAACTAGCTGTTTTTGAGCATGCCAAAAAAAAAACATAGCCAAATACTTGATGTACACTGAGAGCAAATCATGCATAACGGTAATTTCATCATTCAGAAACTCCCTTATCGCGGCTCAAAATAAATAAAAATAAGCTTATGTGGGTTTCAGGGCATGTGGGGAAATAAACGCGCAGATACTGTTGCAAAAGAAGTTAATAGATCCCTTACTCTAATGCTTGACTTCTTAAGCAAAGGCGACATATTCAGTTTTATTAAAGCAGAAAGAAGAAATCTGGAAGTCGTGGACTGGATACCATAAAACCATTATTATATTGGAATTAACCCAAGAAGAACGGCACCAACTTATCCTGCAAATCTGGCAAGCAACGTCCCGAAGCCGTGCATATGTCTAAGAGACTCGGCCAGACTACTGTTTTAAATAAATAAGCAAATAAAAAAAAACTCACATTGATAGCAGGGTAAGACAAAAAATATATGAGTATTTCAAAATTTACAGCATCAAATTCAATTATTTGGTCTTTTTGGTTCTCGACTGCTTCTTCTACTTCTGTCTTCGTACCACTGATTCAGCAAGAGTATTGCACACATTAGGATTAATCTACTCTTCTTGCAATGCATTCTTTAATTGCTTTTTAGATGTAGATATCCTGTCCTTCATTCTGCCACTTAATTCCTTCCATAAATGTTCAATTACATTGAGGTCGGGACTTTGCAGAAGTTTTGATAAACTTATAGCCAGTTATATAACAACCAACCAACTAACATCATGAGCTGCATGTTTTGGTTTTAGGCCATTATCCTAGTGGAACTTAAAGCTTTCTTTAATGCCAAGGTTTTGTACATTTACTTTCAGATTTTTCTTTCAAATTCGTCAAACATACACAGAGCAAAAATATCATCTAAAATATCCTATAAATCAGAACAAAACTTAGCGGATTTTTCTATAATTTTTTTTCAATAGAAGCCTTTCTTATTATGACTGGATATGTCTTTTCAATAAAATCAAGAAGATAATCTGTAAAACTAAGATGAACACTTTTCAATGCACTTAAGAAGGTGACCCGTAGAATTAAGATGAAAGCCTTTTCAATAAAATTAAGAAGGGAATCCTAGCGTTCCCATCTGGAACAATAAATAAATCAAAATTTTTCACTTTGAAAATACAAAAAGCCAAAGTACAATATCCATAATATTAAACTGAAAAAAATATAAATATAAAATATAAAACCAAAATGCGAATTAAAAAAAGCTATTTTAAAAATAAAAAGTTGTACTTACTAATAACTCCAATGAGATTTTAGTAAAAATGAGAGGAGCTCCTGATTAATTTACTTTATATGATTTTTAACATAGAAAACAAAAAGATTTCTTCTTATAGTTGCATATTTTTTTTTTTAAATGAACAAACAAGAAGTTATTTCCAGCCGTTTTCCTTTTTAATAAATTTGAGAAGAAATTCAAACCAATATTTATAAGATTTTCTAGCGAAATTTTCTTCGATTTTGTCCCCTTTTGCACTCCTTGATACTTGATCCTCATTCTCTTTATTTATAGTTGAACTTTTTAGCTCTGCCCACATGTCTTTTCATTATTCCATCTAGTTATAAAATTTAAATTCCTAACTCCTGAGGCTGCGGGTTTTCTTAGGTTTTTCGCTCCAAGCTCATGATTTGGCTTAAGTTGCACTTTGTCTCTTCCATCGCATCCAGATAAATTAAATTTACTCTCGTTAGTAAATAATGCCAAAAAATGTATTTTACTATCATGAAATTGTTGGTATTATCAATATTGACTGTACTACTACTTTATCCATATATTTTCGAGCGAATTCGAGTCGACCCAACAGGAGGTTTTTGTTTTTGCTAATAAGGGACTACATATTTTTATATATGGTGCTTTTTTTTAGATATTTGGTTTCTAATAAAAAATTCAACGTATATAATTTTATGTTATTGTCAAGAATGTAGCTTTATTTTAAAGATAAGGGTTTGCCATTATGTTTTAAAAATGATTTTGGGAAAGTGATTGCTACGACTAGCTCACATAAATTCCAACCGACAGGCCCAATTTTCGACCACTTTTTGCAGCAATTGGGCCGTAGTTAAGCGATAACGCGCCGAATATTCTCTTCTTAGGCGTCAATCGTCTCGGGCTTTCTTCGCAGATAAGTGACTTCACATAGCCATACAAAAAATAATCCAGAGGTGTTAAATCGCTTATGGATTATTAACACTCCAAATGTGATAATTTTGTTTATTGACGTACCCATTCAACCAAATGTGAGCTTCATCGCTGAACAACATTTGCTCGAACTACTGACTCTGCTGGGCGATTATGTCGACCGAATATTGGACGCAGTATGTGATAAGTCGGGTAAACCGAACTATTATTTTGGTAACTAATTTGCACGATTTGCAAACGTTCTTCCAAAGTAAGTCTGTTTATTATGAAATGGCAAACCGAACTGAGAATAAGTCAAGTAACAGCTGCCAAAAAATACCAACTCTGAAAAAAGTGTTGCCTCATTGAAAACCATACGTCTAAGAGAAAAAACCCTTTAGTTTGTGAGCTAACTTCAGTACAAGAACATTCTTTCACCATTGCAGCTAGCTTTGGTGCAGAAATAAACAGAATTTGCTTTACTTCCCTTAGAATAAAGTTCTCATCGTGAACTCTTGACTTGCTTTTATTTACCAAATTTGCTATTTCGTGCTCAGTTTTGCCTTGCCAGGGGTGGTGTATCAATAGTTTTTGCTCTTCCAAGGTGAACTGTTTAATATTTCGTTACATTTTGCAAAAAATACTCAACTGAACTCCATTGACTGCTGTGCAATATTTAAATAACCATTACTCTTGCAAATGAGTACTTTTCGAATAAATATAACGGCATATTTACCGCTATATTTTCTGAAAGCACAATATTTCCGACCTTGATTATCGATTTTGGTTGGTTTTTAATAATAAAACTATTCGAATCCATACAAAACTAGTTTGAGTTGTATATCTTATTTATGCGTTTAAAACAAAAATAGTATAAGTGAAATTTAGTCTTGCGTTTGTCTGACATTTAATGTGAGCGACTGTATATTGGTTGATACCAGACCACAGGGTAATCTTTTTCAAATCATTTGCTGGGACATGTCCCAGGCATTGCCGAAGTGCTCGCAAGCTGCCCAGCTTTATACGGTTGGCTGGATGTTTGTTCACTCACCTGGCTGGCGTTCAAAGGAGATTATAGTTTCATCTGCCAAACACGCATATATGTCCCTAGTAATGTCGCACATTTTGAACTCATTGTCTTTGTTTCATTGTCAGCTGTCAATTATTAATCACATGTTTCCTGTTTGGCTTACATGGCAACTGTGCTTTTGCTTTAGCTGCCATTATCACACCAATAACTGTCTAATGCGATTTTGTGGTCGTATTGGAGGTGAGTTTTTTGATCGCTAGCGTGGGGTTAGTTTATGGTTGATTAGTTCTAATTTAAAATAAATAAATATTTTGTATTGCTTTCTTCTCGGCCTTCTCTTTCTTCGACAGGGTGCAAATCAACGGAAAATCGTTGCAATATACATCAGTTTTGTATTGCTTTCTTTTGAAAAGATTCCTGATATAAAGCAAAATTTGCAGATACTTGGCTTATTGATAATGCTAGGTTAGGTCATTGCGGTTACCTTTAGAGACGCACTTAGTTTCAAGTCCCATTGTGATGTTACATGAGGAGTCAGCAATTTTCAATTCCTCCTCAAACCACTTTGAACACTTTGTAGAAATTTTAGATAATCACTGGCTGTTTATGCAGGAACAAAAAATAATTATTGTCACAAAATACGTTCAAGACCTGCACAACTGCCGATTTTCTAGCGAAAGCATCGAATTTTTCAATATCAGTCACACAAACGAACACTGCCTGTCATTACACAAACCAATAGCATTTTTGTTGTATGAAATATTATCACTAATATTTGTAATACTTTCGTGGAGTGCTGATTTCAAAGCTGAACTCAAATTGTTTTTGCTATATAATTCAAACGCATTTCAAAGAAAATTTTATTTTTTTATTAAGAAAACCATTAGAAATACAACCACTATTTATAAAAAAATATTTTGTACGATTTTCTTACTTATTTTGCTTCACGAGAGCTGTTTTTAATGCTCCAACAACAGTCCGCCATCAAGTGAGCATTCCCGTGACCCCTGGTAACGTTCTTCTATAGTTGGAATGTCAAGTTTCACTATATCACCAAGATCTTCAAAGAAATGGTCCAAAAAGCTATGGAGAAAGTGTTCGAATTATTGAGCTTTTTTAGCTATGCATTTAAAACAATCAGGCCTTGTTCGATGCTTTAACAAATTTTTGTATAAGCCCAAGTTTTATATGCAAAGCTGGCAGTACTTTACGACCTCTGGGCACAAGGGGTTCATTTATCAAAATCAGTTTTCTCGAAACCATAGCTTGCCTGGAAGGCCAATATTTTCTAACCAAGTGTTCAGACTTCGCTCGGTTGTGTCACAGACAAATAAAACATGGGTTTTTTATGTAGTCCCTTCGTGTGCAAGAAGAAAATTTACTATTTTTAGATCTACACATATCAGACACTGGTTTTTGTTTTACCAGATTCTACCAACAAGAGAAGCTACAGTAACATATTCTTCTTTGAATAAATGCCATTCATTTGGACTATACTTCTATACTCCCATTACTTTCAATAAACCAATAAACATCTGGACAAAAATCACAGTCGTTGTTTTCAGAAAAGAACGAAAGCATTACAGGAAAGTATGAAATTCGTATTTCTGAGGTTGAAAGATTTCTTTGTTTTAATCGAGCAGCCAGAACCTCTGATGCTTTTTATAGAAATACCAAGGTCGCTGTCTAATACACTGAGGTCTTATTTAAACGGAGGGAGTTCAGAAGAATACTTAGGTTAGAAAAAGTTGACCCACTTTCAAGATGCTTGGGCTAACATGCCAAAACGAATTCAACATAATTAAACTGCACCTGTTTTATGAACCCCAACAATTTTTGAAAGTATATTCACCACAAAGGTTAGAAAAATAGTTGGGATCGTTGTTTAAAAATTTTTCTCGACGTGACTAGTATAAAAACATGTCGAACAGTGGTATCTCAAAAGCTAGAACTCCTAGAGAAAAAATGAGGGTAGATCTGATATTAGTGACCTCGAAGTAGTGAACAACAAACAAAAAATTCCATGTATCAAAAAATTTTCATCTAGTTCCCTTGTGTTGTATATATAATAAATTTTTATTAATAAAATAATAACAAGAGTCAATACACGTTCATATAAGTTGCAATTTAACTATAGCGGTATAAATCCATGAACTTTTGTGCACAAAAAAAACTAAAATAATACAAGTTTACGAAAAACTGGTATTCCAATATATATTCTAATACAAGAATAAGAAAACAGACAAACTGGGAAATTTTGATGGCTGAGTTGAAAGCATTTTGAAAAGTGTTGATTACTCGCTAAGTTATTACCAAATCTAAATCAAAATATTTGCCCACGCAGATACTGGCAAAGTTTAAGGTAGAGAATATATTTTCGTATCGAGTTTTTAAGAGGTTATACTATCTTAGGAACCCGAAATCGGTACCCAAATTCAATTTTTTTTTTTGCAGAGAAAGTATACTCGGTGAGGGAAATTTTTTGAGAAGGTCCCAATGTGCATACATTAAAGTTGCTTAGAAAAAATTTTCAGGAAAACTATAATTGTCTAAGATCCATCGTAGGGCTTTGCTATTATATGAATTTATTTGAAACTACTAATTAATTAATATTAATAAAATAATTGTTATAAAAAAAAAATACGTGTTGCAAAAATTGGAGGATCGTGTTGCGAGCGTTTGAGTATAAAAATCTTAAGAATCGGTTGAAATTTTTGGAGATCTGCTCTGTACAGTTTTTAAAAACCGCGTTTCGAAAAAAACGCATTTGAAGGAATTTAAAGTTTCTATATACATATGTATGTATACGCCTATGAGTGTTTGAAGTAACTTTACTGTTTACAACAAAAACAACTTTAACCTTCAAAATTATGTATGATTTCATATTTTCCATAATCTCGAGACTATAAGAAAACATTTTAGCAAATAAAAAAAAAAGATTTTTTTAGAAATCTTAGGGTGGGGTTAGGCAAGCAAAACACTAAACTAAACGCAACTTTAATCGGGTCTCATTATAGTAGTGATAATTTATCGATTCACGCAATGCAAACAAGCTTTTGACATATCTACTTTGACTTAATAAGCCTGCCATGAGTCCTTGTCACACATTTTTTCTTACAAGTAGCCCCCCTTTGGAAATTATATACCTTTAGAAACACCTGCTATATATCTACATATGTATAGTGTGTGTAAAGAGACCCAAAATACTCTTTAGAGGCCATCCCAATTGTGGTCTTTTCGTATCTAATTATTTATTTATGTTTTCGTGTCTTAGGATGTTTTACATATTTGTACTTACAAGTATATGCACTTCTTTGATACATTTCCCATTGAATAATAATGAATTGAAGTTACAAAGAATTTGCCACACACACACAAATCTATATACTCGTAAATATGTGTGTACAACCTGGTGTGGTGATTATTTCAATGGGGATGAGTAATGCCGTCCATACACGTCAACTACGACTGAACTGACTGATGAAAAAGATCATTGAAAAACACACTAGGACAAACGGTAGCAAAGTTCTATGGCGAGATTTTTTTTTTACTAAGGTGAGGAAATTTTTGTTTTACTGCTCTGGCAATCAGTAATTTTTTACTGCATAAAAATTTTGACAGCTACTTACTTGCAGAAAAGGAGAAAACTAAGTTCATAAAAGAAAAATCCAGCAAATAAGTAGTAGAAAATTTTACCAATATCAATTCTTTTAAAATTAAAGGTTTAACTTTAATTATACAACAAACAACTCGCCAAAATTCCAGATAACTTGCTTGGCAAGATGTTTAAAACCGTAAACAATGACTTAATATTGTATTTAATTTAATTTTTAATTTCTAACTCATTATTGAAAAAATAATGAAATAATTACAAGTAATACAGTTTTTGTTAACATTTTTGCGGCATATTTGCTTCATTTTCATTTGTATAATGTATACTAATTTCGGGTTTCTTCTTCATTCTGCTGGTTGTCAAAAACTTCCAATTGTTTGTCAAACTTTTCATTAACCCTGTTAGACCGACAAATTATATTCACTTTATAACTGTCAAAAATTTCCATTCCCTATAAAGAAAATGCCGTGCAAACAAGTGAAATATACGAAAATAAACATTTATTATTTATTTTTCTGCTAAATTAAAAAAAAAAAAATTGCAGTTATTTCTTATATTTATTTTATAAAATTAAACAATTATTTATTTCTGATTTTTACTTTATAAATTTGAAAATAGTAGTTATTTTTTTTATCTAAAACCCCATTGTGTATGATTTTTTAGAAATGCTTCTTTATTTTCGTTGAATAATTTCTGAGGATTTATCGGGAGGCAAATAAAATAAAAATTAAAAATAACTGTTATTTGTTGCGTATTGAAAAAGAAAAATCAGAAGTGGTACCTATTTTCGGAATACTAATATAAAAGTCGGACACAGCTGTTATTTAAAGATTTATTAAATAAAATTCAAGGTATAAGCAAAAACCCGATTTTTGAAATATAAATTTATACTGTTCGGGCCATTGAGTGAAACTTTGAATGTATTCACGCGTGACACACCTAAGGTTGTCACCCAAAATTGACGAATTTTCACTGAGCTTCATTAAAGAGTGAAATACCCACTAAACTTGGTTATTTAGCTTTGATTGACGTAACGGTACATGTCTCATTGCTGACTGATGTCTAATATTGCTATTTTGACTAACTGCCGGGGATCATATATAACCGATTGGCCCGTATTTTCTAACCATGAATTTGCACGTAGACGAAATTCGCTTCAATTTTGATTGTAGTGTATGGACAGCATAAGGCTGTTAGCGATTTTCTTGTAGTAATTGTGATGTGTTAGCGTTAAGCTGTAATATCGATGTGTCAATTTAATTATAATAATTGACGGAAATTACAATATACATATACACACAAATACATGCACATATATGCATACACTCTCATACGCTTAGGGGAAACATTAATGCGATTGTTGATGGCTTTTATGCTTTCGTTTACTCAAACATATGAGAAGGTTTAAGTATCATTTAAGTATTGGATAGAATTAAATACAGCGCATTGATTGGTGTTCTTGTATAGGATTTATTTTAGCGTGAATTTTCCTATGCACAAAAAAGTAGTTAGAACATAACTTTAGCTATTTATATTGTAGCAGACGGTAGTTCTAATTATTACTCTCCTTATTGCGCTGATTTTCGATAGCTACTTTTTACTGATGGTGTTGCTCATTTTCTTCATATAATGAATGTACAATTTTTGCTTATTTGGAGGAAATTTATCAACATAACAAATTAATGAAGTGATAAAAAAGTCAATTAAAAGTTTTGGCAAATTTAAACTTGCGATTCACGACTAATTTGACTAATTTTGTAAAAAGGCGGCCGCCATAGCCGAGTGTGTAGCGTGTGCGCGTTTTATTCGGCGGCTCCCGGACTCAAATCCTGGCCGGCGCAAGTAACATCAAATAAAAGATCTTTTTTGGCAGACAATGGCTGATTTCTGAGTGTATTTCTGGCATAAAAAGTTTTTTTTACCACAATCATTTGCCGTTCGGAGTCGCCATAAGAATTTAGGTGTTAGAACATCAAGACGCACACAATAAATTGCAGTAAAATTTCCAAACATCCAGTTAATATGTAAGCTCCAAATTATTTTTATTTTATCATTATATTAACTGTCACTATTTGTATAATTTCCGTTTATCTATTCTCAGACTAATTGAGCGGTGACCGGCAGTTGAAAATAAAAAGTTGCCAATCGACCAATTCGACTAGTCGAAAACCCGGATAATCAATATGCCTGGTATACTCTTACCACCCGCAGAACTACCCACCCGGGCTTAGGACGCTTCGCCACCCCTGCTTGTAAACACTCCATTTTGGTAGAGTTTCGCTCCGACCATTCATGAGCCGAAGGATTTTTATTAAAAAAAAAATGTTGTTGCTAATATAAACAAACAAACAAAGCTTTTCGCAATTTTAGTTCCTAAAATGCATAACTTCGGCTGTCGATTCAAAATTAATTGTATTAAAAAAAAAATATTTCAAATAATTATTAATTAATTTTGTTGTTTATAACAATTTCCCAAAACCATATTTTTCATGGAAATTCTCGATGGAAACAACTATAATAATTCTATAAACATGGATAAATAAAGAAATCGTTGTTAATATAGTAATAAAAGGCGCATAAAATTTTTTTTATTAATAGTCCATATAAAGAACTTTGTTTTATATATTTATATCTTATTGCCCATATTCACCCATATGTTAGTAAAAATGTATGAAAATATAATAATCAACTAATTTTAAAATGATAAAAAGGTATTTAAAAAGTATTTACAAATATAATTTTTATAAACGAAAATTATCCCAGCAAACATGAAGTGTATGAGGACATTTTTAGCGCGCCGAATGCAACAGGTATATTGAGAGCAATAAAAGCGTCAACGGAGATGTCAGGATATCAGGAGAGCTAAGAAAGCCTGAAAAATGGAGAGACTCTGCCGCGGGATGTGGTGAATAAAATTATTGAACGATTCTGCGTAATAAACAAATTTCACAACAAAAGAAGCTCGTGTGCCGTATGCCCTGCGTTCATTTGGTCGTCAGTGAAATCGAAGTACTTTCCGCTGACTGCAGGTCATAAACTCGATGCTTTTATACGTTTTCTGTGGATTAGTAGGCCACTCTGTATACTTTCACTTTATTTCGCTTTCTATTTCACTTTAATGCTTTATAATATTGTGGCATCTGGATAGCAGGATGCACACACTAGTGGACGAACTTAAAATTTATTTGTGTGCGCACATAAATTTGCGTTTTCTGGCAATAAAATTTTGTAATCTTTAGCTTTTCAGATTAATGTTGCTTTTATTATTGCCTTAAAAATATATTTTATTTGCTGTAGGATGATTTACCACAAGTTACGTTGGCTTCTTGATTTAAATGAAATACATTTATTATTTGTTTGGTAGGTAGAAAATTTTTTAACCAATCGCAAAAAATAAATGAATAGTTTATTTTTAGAAAAAGGTTAAACGTTAATTTCTTGGATATTTGTATGTACTGTTAAGTAAATTAAGCAAACATGACTGGTTTATAGGTCATGTTCTGAAAATCCAACGATTTGAAATCGTACAATTTGTTAAATATTTTTAATTATAGCTGTTAAAATTACTAAATATTTGTATAATATATTGAAAACTATAAAATAAGAAAAAATAATTTTTTGATTAAAATTTTAGAAAGAAAAGTTTCCAAAAATTTTTTTTTGAATTTCACAACATCCAAAAAATAAACCAACAGTTGCCGGAATATTGCACCCAAACGCCCTGAACAGCAGGTACACAACTTATTTAAAAAAATTGTTGGAAGTTTATATCAACACAATAAAAGATCGTTTGTTGATGCAAAAATTCTTCGGAAAAAGTTATTAGTTGGAAAACAACTATTTCTATCAAATTTCACGGAATTATTTTCCACTAATAAAGATTAAAAGACGCTGATTTCATTAACAAATTTTAGCTGACAAAATGGCGCGTGAACCAGAATCCTTTGAAAATATTGAGAATTGTGGTTTCAGTGACTTCTGCAAAAAAACCAATCGTGCTCCTAAAAGTGTAAGCCAGAAATGAAACTGCTTTGTCGACTAATAGTGACAGTAATTGGTAGTAGGATTAGTAAAAATAGTAGTGAAACTAGTAAAAATAAAAGTAGGAATTTATACCAGCTTTTGTAAAAATAGTACTAGAAATAAGTAAAAATAGTAGTAGTAATTAGTAGTAAAAGTAGTGAAAATAGTAGTAGAAATTAGTAAAAATAGTAATAAAATTTAGTAAAAACAGAAGCGGAAATTATTAGTAGCATTAATGAAAATAGTAGTAGAAACTGGTAACAATAATGGTATCATAATAGTAGCATTAGTCCAAATAGTAGTAGAAGTGAGGAAAAATAATAGAAAAGTATTAGTAGAAATAGTAAAAGTAGTAATAGAAATTAGTAGGAATAGAAGTAGAATTAGTACTAGTAGTATAATTAGTCAAACTATTAGTATAAATTAGTAAAAAAAAGTAGTAGTAGTAGTAGTAGTAGTATTTTTACTAATAGTGTTAGCCAAAATAGCAGTAGAAACTGGTAGTAGTAATTAGTAAAGGGTCTTGAAATAGGGACGCTACAAAAGTAGACCGATAGTGACAGCAAACGCCGCCATATTTTTTCCCGCTCTTTTGACATTTCTCTTCAGTAAGGTTTGCCATTTCTTCATGGAAAGATATACGATCCAACAACGAGTCGAAATTATTAAAATTTACTACCGAGATTCGGAGTCAATGGCCTCAACCTTAAGAGCGCTACGTCCAATTTATGGTCATCGTCATTTCTGGCTGAATGGCTTCGTCAATAAGCAAAATATGCGTTATTGGACAGGCAGCAATCCACACGTACTCCATGAGTCAACATTGCATCCCGAAAAAATTACGGTTTGGTTTGGTGCGGTTTATGGGCCGGCGGCGTCATTGGGTCGTACTTCTTCCGTGATGATCAAGACCGGCACGTTACTGTGAATGGGAATCGCTGGCGCTCAATGATACCCGAATATTTTTGGCCCGAATTGGATGATATGGACTTGGACAACATGTGGTTCCAACAGGATGGCGCCACAAGCCACACAGCGAATGTCACAATCGATTTATTGAAAACCAAGTTTGGTGAATGTGTTACCCCACGAAATGGCCCAGTCAATTGGCCGCCTCGATCGTGCGATTTGACGCCGTTAGACTATTTCCTGTGGGGCTACGTCAAGTCTATGGTCTATGCCAACAAGCCAGCGACGATTGATGAGCTTCGTAGGAATATCGAACATGAAATTGCAGCAGTATCGGCCGATTTATGCTTGAAAACTATCGAAAATTGGGTTTAGCGTCTGGACTTCTGCAAGCGTGCCCATGGTGCCCATGCAAAAGAAATCGAGTTCCATACATAATGGCATCGAATGTACTTTCACAGGAATAAAGAATTTAATTCATATCGCAATCCGTTTTTGTTTTATTTAAAAAAAACTTTTGCTGCGTTTTTTATTGAAATGCCCGATAGTAGTAGTCGATAGAGGTAGTAGTAGTTAGTAGTCATACTACTATTTGTAATTTGTAGGAGCGGTATTAGTAGTGGTGGTAGCCGTTAGCAGTAGTAATAGAAGTTGTAGGAGTAGTAATAAAGATATGATTTATCATTTCCTGTTAGACATTGATCATTTAATTGATGACGAATTTTATGCAATTTCATCAACCTTAAATTTAAGAAATAACTCTGATTTTACCGGTAAAAATTTCAGTGCCTAATATACCACCTTAAAATTTTCAAAATGGCTTTCTGATGTTTTTTTAACAGCAGATCACGCGTTGCACACACTTCAATGTTCTCTATACATTTTCACGAAATATTTGTGAATTTGTTTTAAATATTTGCACTACAAAGTCTTGCTCAACAGCAACTGATTTCATTTGTTTGCCGCAGTGCTAGCGAAGCAACAGACGATCGTCAATTGTCGTAAGCCGCACGAAGACGATTATGCAAAAGTATACAGTAGATTTCTTGTAGTCATAGTTGAGATCACGATGCAGAGAGAAGAAGGTGAGGACAAAAGCACTTCCGTTACTTCGTACTTGCATCGTTTGAAGGATTGACGTCACAAATGACTGTCAAAAAGTCGATTTTTGGGAGTTTTGAGTGATTTTTACAAAAAGTTAAATGCAGAATAATAAATGTGATATGCCGAGCTTTGTATTGTAGCAGTTGCAACGAAAGTAAAAGCTCAAGTGCAGTTATCACCTTCCTTTTCTTCGCGCTATTCCAGTGGTATAAACATCCGTGACGTATACGCTGCCGGCGTTGTCGTAATCTGGTTTTCTATCATTCTTGAGTTGAGATAATAGGTTATCTATTTTTATAAGAGCTTGATATAGTCAATTTCTATGCGAACATTAATTTGTTCAGAAAATTAAAAACAACCACAAAATCAAACTAAAAACCTGCAGAGCTGCCCCATTTGAATTGCAGTGAGGAAAGAGACAAGAAAAGAAAAGACAACAATAGTTTATACGATCTAATCTAGATGAGATAGCGTGCTTGGCGAAGGTTGTGGGTTCGAGTCCTGCTAAAGTCTAGAAAGAAGAAGTTTGACTAGGAGATGCGGTGATCTCCGAAATAACAATCGATAACAAAGCGGGCGTCGGACTTGCTAGCGATATAAATGTGTCCTAAATAAAAAAATGCCCTAAAATATGGTTATGCGCTGGCTTGGTAACTGCCCCGAAAAATATCTTCCAGTGAAAAATTTCAACAAAAAGCTTCGGAGGGGATCCCCCTATTCTGATGATGACCACGGCAAACGTTTAAAGGAGACTGTGATTTAAGGCTACACACCGGGAATGTCCGGACCCTTAACTAGGAAGATGCTGCTGTTCGGGCCTTGGGACGTCTACGACGGAATACAAGTTCGGTGTTACAATTTCGGAGGGATAGAGGCTTCGCCGCCAAGCCCTGTCGTTACTCCGGTAGACGAGCGTCTTACCACGATTCACAACGATCAAAGTAAGATCCTTCGTCATCTCCCTTGCTCGTGTCCATGCCCCGACGGAAGAGAAGCACGATGTGACCAAAGATCGATTCTATAACCGCCTTGAGCGCGAGTACGAACGCTGCCCCCGACACGATTTAAAACTCGTACTAGGCGATTTTAATGCCAAGGTGGGAAGGGAAGGGATCTTTGGTCCCACAGTAGGTAAATTCAGCCTACACGTTAAAATATTCGCTAACGGACTGAGGCTGATTGACTTCGCGGGTGCCCGAAACATGGCAGTATATAGTACCACGTTCAAACATAAAAAGATACATCAAGCTCCATGGCTATCTACTGATGGAAAAACACGTTATCAAAAGCCAACAAAAAAAATAAATATAAAAATATTGTTGATATAAATACTAAGACCCGTATTTCAGTATTAAGTATTTAATTATCCAAGTCTGCTCCTGGTTTATTGGTATTTCTTAAAGTAGTTTTTTGTATAAAAGTAATTTCAAGATCTGGATTGTATTGCCACTCAAAAAACATTGAGTTCAACTGCATCTGCTTACATTTAAACTCGTACAATCTTGACAATATCGATTTGCATTTTTGTTGTTTTTACATTGCTCTTTCAATCGTATTGTAGTTTTCCACATTTGTGGCTTGTCTCATTATTATTTCCAAGAGCAGTCAAAACTTTTCATTCAAAATCTCTTTCAATCTATACAACTGCTCAGCAGCAAATGGAAAAATAAGTTTTGCCAGCAAAGTTTTTGACCACAACGTATTGTGGTCGAAATGAATGGTTAGTTGGATATTTCGAATTCGGAATACAAAATCCGTTGAAAAGTTTTGGTGTTTCTTGTTTTTTATTTTTTTTTGCGATAATATGAATATAAAGTGCAACGAACGATTGCGATTGCTAGAAGCGTCTCTAAAGCAAATGAACAGATGAATGCAAATAAAGTTCGGTCAAAAGATTAAGAAAAATCAATTTGAGTGCAGATTGTAACACACTTTCAACAAATAGAATAGCAGCAATAATGGGGAAAGAACGAAAATGAGATTATGTAACTTTGTGATGGAAATATAGTCAGTAGCCAATGCTTTGTAGCAAATAATTCCAATCGTTTGCACTACAAAAGATAAAATTACTCAATCGCTTTTTGTAAAAAAAAAAAATTTGTACCAATTGTAGAAATATCTATATAAACATGGAAAATCACCGATAACAACAACTTCTGAAAGCAAATTAGGTTTGATGATGAATTCGATACTAGATTAAGATTTGCATATTTAATATGGACAATTTTTAGTCGCTTTAACAAAAATCTAGTTTTTAGTGTTCCTTCTACTTGATTCAAATCTCTAATTCTTATTGTATTTATGACTTACTATAATTTTATTTTATAGCTAGGTACCGAATGTGACCATTATTTTGATTTTTCGAATCAAAAAATCAGTTGCAAAAATTCGCTCAAAACAAAACTTGAATATATCGATCTAATCATTATACCATATGCTGTGCAAGTCTGAATTCATTTTAATTTCGAAAACTTTTTGTTTTAAATCATTGTATTACCATTATGTGATTTTTTCGATCGAAAAAATAAAAAAATCAAAAATAACGATTATTTTTTATCAAAAAAATAAAATTCCCAAAGTAAATCAATTGTGATCGAAAAAATAAAAATCCAAGAATAACGATCATTTTTGATCAGAAAAATAAAAACCCAATAATAAAGATTACTTTTGGTCGAAAAAATAAAAAAACAGAATAACGATTATTTTTGATCGAGAAAATTAATCTTGATCGAAAAATTAAAAATACAAGAATAGCGATTATTTTTAATCGAAAACACCCAAGATAACGATTTGATCGAAAAAATAAAAATCCAAAAACAACGATTATTTTTGATCAAAAAAATGAGAATCCAGGAATAGCTACTACTATTGATTAAAAAAATCACAAAATAACGATCAAAATAGATTGAAACAGTAAGAATCAAAGAATAACGATTATTTTTAAAGCATATAAGAAATTCATTTTATTTTTATTTTCTGTAGACTTTTGCTTTCCTTGTGTAAATATTTTGCCGAAAAAAACCCTAGTGAAATTGTCAAGCCAATAATTCCTTAAAATACTTTAACACTCTAGCTATCTCTCAAAATTATTTTATTCAGGAGCGATATAATGGATTAAAGTCTACTAAATTATTCTTCGCGACGTTTTACTATGTGTACCCAAACTAGATATTTCTCCGAGATATGAAATTTAACCCTTTTGCCCATTTATTCTGAAAGGGAAGAAATATCAAACTTAATAGTTAAAAAAGAAATCAATTAGAACTAGAATCACGTTTTGTTCACAGGGCCTAGTATTTATTAAGTACTTCCACGCTACTCTCCACTCGGCTGAGAGTTTTATTGCGACCTAATCCATTTCATATCGGCGCAGGTCATGGTTATTGGCTGGCAGAAATTCATTTTGTGATTTTTTGATGTTTCCGTAAATTGCCAAAATGTGAATTCGCTCAGTTTGCTCAAGAATTTTCTAGTACAAAAGAACGAAAACTAGCTTCTTAGTTTTAACAGATATTTGACTGAAATTTGTTAGGCAGATGTATCTCTATAATGTATTGATCATTTGTCGGAACTGGCTATATCGACTCTTATAAAGCTGCTATAGAACTGGCTGTTCAGTTATGAGGTTTTCCAATATAACTTCTGCACCAAAGCCGCTAAGGCTATACAAAGTTTCTATTTTTCATTTTTTCTAGTAGCAAGCAAATTCATTTCATGAATAACTAATTGCCGTAGAGAGACAAATAATAAATCAAATTAAAGTGCGTGATCTCAAAATTTCCACACACTTTTCAGATTTCTTAAATTAATTACGAAATATTTGCGTTGAATTACTGCATCGTGCAAAACATTACACTATGTTCAATTCAGCGAACTGGGGCGAAACAGCAGACAAATGGATATAAGAGAATGAACAACTGTCATTCATCTCTGTTTTGTTTTTTTATTTTCTATACTGAGCAAAGCATTGCTACATACGTTCGCTTTCATAGAAGGCATTACAACGGATGATGTACGTAAGGTAATGAAAAATTACATAATTTTGCCTCTATTTGTTTTCGTTAGTTTTACACACCACGGTTGTTACAAATTATAAAATTATATACGTACAAATATATATCATGCAATTTAAATTAAATAAAAACCCTACCAAAATCTCAAAACTGTAGTACTATTTAGAAATTTTTTTTGTTTAAAACAAGTTAATCGTTGAACTAAAATTAATATACGGCGAACAAGCAGCACAAAATTAAAAACAAAAGCCTTGTGTCAATTGGTTTAAGAAATTCGGTTAAAATGAATGCAAAATTCCACTGTTGGTTAGAAATATAAATATGAGCCCTTATACAACTAAAAAGTAGCTGATGCTAGGATTCTCAGAGGAGATTTTAACGAAAATTTTGCAGCAGATGATTCTACTTATATACCGCCAGTAACTTCCTTTGGTCTACACAGATATAAATAAAAATTCAACGAATCACCAATATAATTAGCAACTCCCATTTTTGTATTATTGCACCTATACCAGTTGAGATGTTCTCTCTCACTGCCACCCACAATAAATCTATTTTATTGTTAAATTTTTAAGAAGTTTTACTTCTATCACGTGTACGGCTTTGCGCTGGATTTTTTTTTTAATTTCTCACAAAGTTTGAAAATGGGATTTATACGGTTTTTGTTGTGGAATAGATTTTATTTTTATTCAAATTTTTTTAGAGCGAAACAAATAAATTTAATTGTCGAAAGTTGTGAATTTCAATATAGATTAAAATCAAAAGGTTTCAGCAAACTTTTTTAAGTTTTCAATGCATATAACTTTCCTCGAAAATAATAAAATCCGAATTGATACATATTCCTATTTAAATATTTAATTGAACAAGTAAAAGTGATACATTGCAAATGAATGTCCTTTGAAACGTTACTGAATTACTTATGCAAATTTTTAGAAAAAAATATTAAAAATTTTGTTGAAAATTAAATTTAAATTTTAGGTCCAAAATGTAATCTTTCAAGGTATAGACAAATTTTGTAAATAGTTAACCTTTTATTATAATTTTGTAGAATTGTATTATTTGATGGTTAAGTGAAATCTCATAACATTACAATTTTCACAATTTTCATTTCTCGATTAGCTCAGAAACATAGAAAAAATGTGCCTATGGCGTCACAATGCGAATTGAGCGGAAAAGACATCAGGAGGTGAAGAAGGAAGTGAGGCATATCATTCAAAAGAAGAAGAGGCCGTCCGCATACGCGAGAGGCTACCCGTCAGAAAAAAATAACCGATAATTCAATCGGAAGGTATGGCGGCTTACTGAAAGTTTAAAGAGTCATTTACAGCAAGAATGAAAACGGCGGCCAGATGACCAACATCCAAACAGCACTTCACAACGCCTGAATCTCCAATCAATAGTGACAGAACCGAAGTCTCGGTACCCGAACAGCAGATCCTCAGCTACTTAAGTGTGGCGGCGAGGAGCTGTTAAAAGGCACGCACATTTGCAAAATATGGTCGGACGAACGCATGCCTGCCATGCTTGCTGATTGGAATTCCACAAAAAAAAGCGATCCGCAGCAACTTTCTTTGCCAACTGTAAACCCGCCTTCTACATACCCCAGGCTATATAACAGGACGTTGAGCAACTTCATCAGCTCCGTCAGAATTTGTGAATTTTTTCCACGAGCTGTTTCATACCAAAAAAGGTTTTAGATAGGATGACCGCCTATCGCCTGACTTTTTTAACATTACGTTGAAAAAGATAATTCGAGTTGCAGAATTAAACCAGCAAGACACAATCTTTCATAAGATCAATAGCCGGGTCGTTAGTTCTGTCTTTTCTAAGCTGGGTAAGGAAGCGATACCTCTGGTAGGACGTTGTCGTCTATTAGAAATTTACAGTCGGACACAAAAAATCGTACAACAATTTCCCTGATTACTTTATTTCGGCTATTTAAAGACAAACGGCGTTGGTAAAATATTAACTTAGAGAATAATCATGGGAAATATTTATTAGCTGATGGTATGCATATCTCTAGCGAATATTTTTAGACAAAATAAAGAAGACAGCTACACTTACAATCCAGTGCAAACAGTCTTGTTTTAGAAAAGTGCTCGCATTTATAAAAAATATTCCTGTAAGGAAAGTAAACATCCACTCCGATAGTCAAATGGCAATAAGAGCCCTTGGTGCAATAACGGTGGGATCCAAAATAGTTAGGGATTGCCTGACTTCTCTTTCGAGAGCTTCGAAATATATCTGAGTCAAAAAAAGCTGGGTACTGGCGCGCAACAATATCCCTGGGAATTGTGAAGCAGACAAGTTAGTCACCTAAGATAAATTAGAAAGGGACTTCTTAGGCAAGGAGGTACGCGGGGTTTTTCCGGCCATTTTGACACTAATTTTGCAACAACCATTTTGTTTTCATGTTTAAACGTTGCTTTTGGCAACAAATAAGTGTATCTCTAGTTGAAACATACTGGTGAAAATTTTTTTGATAATCTTGCTTACTGAGTACCGAAATCGTTTCAAGCCGCAAATTTAGTGACTTAAAATGAGACTGAATTGCAGAATACCGGCATAAGACTCGAGCATCTGGGGTCGCATCTCATTCACTCTCTCCCCTGTGGACATATCGGGAGTTGAGATTTGCCAGCGAGTAGCTTCATGGTAAGCACGCAGTGATTTTCAGATTCTAAATAGGAAGTTGCCTTGATTTTGGGCTCTACGGTATCACAATGGACCCCAAAGGGTCTAGGTGGGCTCCTAGGGGCAGGCACGTCCATCTAACCTAAGTTAGATGGTCAGATGCCCGCCCCTCGCATCTGCTATTTATTTCATAACAATTGCATATAGCTAGAAGGGAAAGTTTTTGAATTTTACAAAAATTATGCCTTTATTAAATTTGTGTATGTATTGGTAAATTAAAAATTTCAATGCTGCAATAGCTTTGAGGGCATACTTCATTTGGAATTCCTTCATTTCTGCTAACTGTGTACATATAAAACTCGAATCGCAGCTATCTGCTGCTTTGGATTTTCACTTTTCTATAACTCCGCATCATTTCTTGCATTCGCTGGCAAGCAACACATTGCGGATGAGTGATTTTTTTGTTTTTTGTTCATATCCAGTAGAGTTCGATGACGGCTTTGCTATTGTTGGCTTATATTGTGCTGTTTCCACTGCCAATGCAGTTGCTGTCACTGTACGCATATTTTGGCTTACCGTTCGAAGCGTTTACTGCATTTTTTTTTATTTTTTTTATTTGCTGTCGTTGTGGTCCTAAACACAATTTCTGCTTCAAGGACCAAAATAATAGATTTCAATTGAGTATTGTGGCTAGCCAAAAAAAAAAAAAAAAGAAGAAGAAGATAAAGTAGAAGAAGAAGAAAGAATGACTCAATGCGCGTAGACCATAAGATAGCACGCAGTGGAATCATTGAGGGAAATAAAAATAATATTATTTTGAGCTTTAAGAGTATTGACGCAAAAGCAACAATAACGAAAGCAAGAAAGAGCATAGCATGTATGTTTTAAATACTTTTCCTGTTTTGGATAAAAATGCATTGTATATACTTCTATAAGATCTATATACTTTTCAATATCACTGTGCCGCCAAAAAAGTAGCACACACTATTTCCAGTAACATTTACCGGCACAACTTGCAAAAAATTCATGCTTATTTACTGCATCAGTGCACACAGTGGAGTAATCATATGTGTATGGGTGTGTCTTTGCATGTATCTATGTATGTGTATGTGTAAGGTGTATATTCCGACATGGATTTACATAGTTGAGAATAATTTGCTGGAACTTAATTGAATTTTCTTGGAGCTTAATTGGATTTTTACATGAAAATCCTGTAAGATGAAATGACTTAAAGAATTTTGCTTTTTTTTTTGGATAGCGTGCCGAAACGAAACTTATGTATGAGGAAAAATTAAAAGCAACTTGCTGGTTATTTATGGAATATTGGTAAATATAGCTTAATACTTACAATTTTACCTAGTGTACAGGTGTTTATTATATAAATGGATTGTGTACTTGATGAAATTTTTATTGAACAATGCGATTAAATGCAGATTACCTTGATGGAATTTAAATGCAAGTACTGAGCTAATGTTATTGATGCACATAAGTATGAGAGGTATTTTTCAGGCTTAGAAAATAATCATCGTTATTTTGCGTTTTATGTTTGTATCCATTCATTTCGTTATCACATTAATTCAGAGACCGAAAATAACCGGGGCAATTGTCAAAGTATCGCAAATTGCGATTTATTTTGTGTTATAAAAAATAAATCACTGCCTATAACAGGTATATAAAGTTGTTCGCTTACCTGCTTCGGTTAGACAGTTATCTGATTTTCTTTTTCCTAACTGACTTTTAATTTTATTTTTGGTTCTAAATTCAACGGTATCCAGGTATGCGAATAATTCCAACAAAAATATTTTCGTAAATAACTTCGGGTAATATTTACATCGATACTTTCCTATTTCTCCCAATCATTATCCTAAAATCTGTAACATAAATTATTCCCTCAATGATATATCACAAAAGGACAGATAGTAAATGATAGAAAATAATGCAATGAATTTAACGTGGGGCAGTTATTTTCTCTGGCCCCTGATTTAATTCTATGTTAACAGGCTGGTTTTATCCAAATGATTGGTTCGAAAAAAATCGAAATTATTCCAATTTTTAACTCAAATTTTCATTAAAATATTTTTAGCATCTTTCGGGGTATCGAAAAAAATTGCACCTTTAAAACAACACTCTTTGCATACATTTGACTATCGTAAGATAGCAGTAAACAATTAATTTTCGATTTGTTTGACAAATGGAAGTGAGAAGATCAAAAACAATTTAGCTATAGAAAAAAAATAATATCAATCGGTATATATTGATTTTTTGTAGATTATCTATGATTGATTGATTGAGTTTACGACCATTTGAGGACAAGTTCTGGACCGTTTCGGCAATATTTTCGGATTAGATATTTTGGGACCATTTTAAGACCTTTAAGTAATTCGGGACCAGTTTGCCACTACTACTACTACTACTACTAATTACAACTACTATTAATTGCTGGTATTACAGTATTACAAGTCCCACTACTACTCCTACAACTTCTAATACTACTGCTAACTGCCATTAATATTTACTACTACCACTACCACTACTAACTATTTTTACAACTACTAATTACTACTACTATTACTACGACTACTACTGCTAATATTTATACTAATTATACTACATATTACTGGTACTATTGGTTTACGGTTTACTACTAATTTTTTCATTAATTTCTACTACCACTTTTCTTTGGCGGCCGCCGTAGCCGAGTGTGTAGATTGTGCACGCTTCATTCGGTGGATTCCGGGTTCAAATTCTGCCCGGGGCAAATAACATCAAAAATATTATACTAAAAGTTCAATGGTAAACCTCCGAGTGTATTTCTGCCATGCAAAAACTTCTTACAAAAATATTCGCCATTCGGAGTCGGCGAAAATTGAAGGTCCCTCAATTTGTGTTACAACAACGAGACGCACACCACAAATTGTAGGAGAAGTTCGGCCAAAATCGCTTAAGCGGTTATAGCGCCAATTATGTATGTATGTATGTATTTTTTTCTAATACTACTACTTATAACTACTAGTATTTATGTATTTAACTATGTTCTACTAATATGTTTTACTAATTTCTACTACTATTTTTACTTGTGCTAGTACTTATTACTCTTTTAAAATTTTCTACAATCATTTTTACTCATTTTCGTTACTATTTTTACTAATGCTAGTACTCATAACTGTTAATATTTTTACTATTTTCTACTACTATTTCTTACAAATTTCCACTACTATTTTTACTTTTACTAACTACTCCTACTATTTTTTATTAATTTTAGTTTTTTTTTTTTACTAAAACTACTACTAATTACTACTATTTTTTTAAATTAATTTCTACTACTTTTTTCTAGTTTCTGCTCCTATTTTTACCAATGCTACCACTAAATACTAGTGCTATTTTTATTATTAATTTCTGTTACTATTTTCACTCATTCTGAAACTAAAAAAACTACCAAAGATGTCTTATAAAACTCTCCCCCTCATTTAATTCTATACCTCTTTGTGGATTCGGCACAGAAGTTTTACTTCTGGTTCGTGGATTTAGGTGCACGCGTGTATTTGAAAATTTCCAGTTTCAGAAATTGGGTTTGCTCATATAAGCGCCAGGCGACGCGATATCGATGGTCACAACGTTATGCGATGTAAAAATAAATTGTGTCCATGCATTTCCTTCTCCAACTCAATTCTGTTAGTAAAATTTGAGAGGGTTATTTTGTAAAGCATTTCATTATGTAGACGTGGATATTTAGTGATTTTGTCCATTTTCAATATGTTTAGCAAATGATAAGATATCCATGTAGCAAGTTTCGTTGATATATCGCGAATTGATTCAGGTTCGACTTTTTACGATGGTCGTACAAAAATCTAAATATGCATAAAATTAGTTGATATTGAGATTCATTCGACTAGACAATAATTGCTCCAAAGTTAAAAATTTGTATTTAAATATCATTAACTTCAAGTTGAATTTACTGAGAATGTTTAACTTATCTAGTAGTTTGAAAAAATCTTTGTAGACGAATAATAATTAAATAAATATCTACTAAATCTGTTGATTTTTGCTGTTATTTGAAAAACAAAATTGAGCGTTCGGGTTTAAAAAGTTACATTTTCGGTATTTGTAAAAGCAAGAACAGCGCATAATTTAATAAACAAACAAAATTACGTACATATATAGCCAATATCAGGTGTCAATTAAATTCCGAAAGTCCAATTAAGGTGCTTCCATTAATCAAAACTTTCAACTACAGCTGCATTACCGACGCATTATTCTTGTCGAACAAATTTCGTATATAATGGCAAACATTAGTTACAACAGTCAGAACATAAATTGATTGGATAAATATTTGCAATCAATAAAAAAAGAAGCAGATAATCAATTCGACTTGTTAAAACAAACTTTCATGTAATAAATAAATACTTTTAGCACACAAATGAAGAAAATAATAGAAATAATAGAAAGACCTGCAGTCAAGCGTAACGAAATGTACATACCTACAAATGTACATACACATATATGTAGTATATATTTACTTTATTTAAGCAAGTAAACGCCCCACATGTCGACTGTTGCAGTTGGCCAAGTTCATGGTCAAGGGCCTTTGAGTAGGGGCAATAGACGCCATCATCGTCATGTGGCTTTTTACTGATTCCAAGTGAAAGCGAATATAAAGTTTCCAAGTGGTAGCGAGCGGGCATTCAGTTGTACCTAAACATATTAATTCAAATACCCATGTATATTTCGTTATTTGTATGTAAGCATAAGCAAAATTGTGCATAAATATTTCTTTCTATATTGTTACCATTCTTCTTCACAAAAGCGCCCCCCTGCCATGCGAAAATCTACCTGCGCTACTCGAAATGTCTGCGGCCGCGTTTTGGTTTGCTTTGGTTTGGTTTGGTTTGGTTTTTTGAATGGCTTTTAACATAGACTGCGTGTGTCACCGGCTGTCTGACTCTTATCTCCGGCCCACATAGATAATTATCAATTCAAACTTTCATTTTTACTCTGTGATAATATTGCGAAGTCTGAATTGGCGATAAGTCAAGTCAAATGTGAAAGTTATTCGCAGTTTGTAGATAAATTGTGATTTCGATTTGGTGAACGCGTTGTTGTGCATTCGTTATTTATTCGATTGCTTGAATTTGGAAATATATTTTGTTTTATTTATTTTGATCATTGTATTATATTTTATACACGAATATTGTTCATTGTTCATTGTTCGTTTGTGGGTTGACTGGTGAAATGAATGTGTTTCGCATTTCAATTACGCAGCTAAGCATGACATTGCACTTTAAAGCGAAATAAAAAAGCGCAAAAAGCACTAAGCTGAAATTGTGCAAATCAGAGAATTAAATTACACGATAACCTCAACAATTTCCAATCCAAATACAAATACGATGAATTGATTCTCTGTTTCTTCGTTGACCAGTGAAATTGCTTTCTAAATTGCTGATTGTGGTTTGTTTGATTTTGATAAAATCTGTGACATTTCTATGTTTGCTTTATTTATTCAATACCAGCCATAGCCAAATTGCTTTGCTGCGATACAAAAAAAATTTTGGTTTTGATTCTTTCGAAACTGTATCAAGTATTTGCAATTTGCTCTACTCATAACAAAAAGCGAAAAATCATACGTTTCTTCTTTCACTAAGAGTGTCAAGAGAAATTTTTGGGGACAAATGAAATAAATAAGCAAAAATATTCCATTTTATATTTTTTGACATTGTTTTTAGGTATGCATGTCTATATTTAAATTATCCATAAATGTCTTCGAGACCCAAGTAAGCTCGCTCCCAAAATAAATATTTAACGTAAGAAATCAGAGCTTTAAATGAAAATATAATATGGCAAAAATGCAATGCTATTTCAAACTAAGACTTCGTTTTGATGCGGTTCTTGAAGTCACCGATTCAATAACTTCGAACATGCTCTTTTTTATCCGGATTTCTTCGCCGTTAGCACAACTTAAAATAACTGTTTGAACTCCAAAAAAACAAAAAAAAACATTTAAATTTGATCGACACTAATAAGATAATATTGTAAACATTTTTCTACAGTTCTTTTCATTTTTTTCATACGGTTTCAATTTAACGCGGTGTAGAAAAAACATTGATTGAGTTTACTCGATTTTATTCGATTTTGCATAATAAAAAAATCAATTTGATTCAAGCTTTAAATAAAAATATTTTTTTTTTAACCGTTATTTAGTTAGGGAATCACCCTTTCTAATATATTTTTATAGCAGCTAAGATATGTTTTTCTTTCTAGTCTTTTGTTTAGTTTTCGTTTGGTTAGAGCGGCTTTATCCATAAGAATATAGAGGTACACGTAAGTTAATCAAAACCGTTTTGAATCCGCTAGCGGGAGCTGTGCATTTCTTTCTTCCTTCCCTTAGAATGTGAACCACCGAGTGCGCCATTCGTAGCACATAATATCGAGAATGTTCGCCGAGTTAAGGCTGGCCGAATAGACTAGAAAGTACCTATTTAGACATTGGTTTCGAATCTTGGCCAAGGCGGGAGAGGGGCAGAGATAGTCTTCGATGCTCCTTGCAACTTCGATAGAAATCGTTGGTTAGCCATCCCATCCCATCTTTCTTCTATTAGTCTCAGAGAGGGCCGCCCAAGGCGAATGAGAGCTGTGGATGGCTTTGGGAAACTTGGCTGGTAATCACCTCCTTGACGGGGTTTTCCATTAAATGCTGATTGCAAGACGCTAGAGCCATGCCCGCGCCTAGAGCAGAATTGCCCGCAGATAATTTCATTCCCTTTCTAACCGGCTCGTCTGAGGCGCAGTTGCCGAGAATGTTGCTGTGCCCAGATACCGATGCAATAGTCACGGAATATTTTGGCACAAGCAAATTAAGAGAATTTCTGCATCTTATGGTAACTATCGACCATGTTTCGTGAAAAATTACGGATTGAATGACTACTTAGATGTCGGAGTAAATAGTGAGAGGCTTTTCTGTAGGAGCGGGCCAATGAGCAGCACCTATTATGAAATTAAACTCTGCCTGAAAACCGATGCAGTGATCCGGTAAGCGAAAGTAGTGATCTAGCGCAAATTATTTAGAGTGAATCCCACTGCTGACGCTTTCATTCAGTTTGGAACCATCTGTAAAGATGGATGTCGGCTCTAGGTCAAGGTCTATGACACCATCCCATTTATTCATCTCTGTGTGAATATGAAATAATAGAAGTTGACTTAGATACAGTTTCAGCATGATCTGAGGACTTGTATAGCTCGTTGTCGTGAATTAAATAAAGAGCTGTCCAAATAAAAGTTGCTGGGAGAAAACTCCAGACCCTGTTTCGATATCCATTTTCGGGCCATCTGTGATGAGCGGAGTAACTTTTGTCGGGAATATCATTATTCCTAGGGACGGATGAGGAACATTAAAGTTGTGGCCGGAGTCGAGTTCCGCGGTCTAATAGTCACATCTTTCTTGTTTCTCCCCATTCGTTTTAGGATAGAGATATGCCGCCAATCCGTTATTCGTAGCATGTTAGACACTCTCAGTTTTAGACTGCTCTTAGCTGCCTACAGGGAGTGCCTTCAACGCCGCTTGAAGTGGCCAATGTACTTCTCTCGATTCGTATACATGCCATTCGTGGTAATTTTTGCTAGCTGAGCAGATAGGATTTGACGTCAGCCGCCTCCCACCAGACCAGGTTAAAATGGGCTCTACGAACACTATATATAAGCATATGTATCTGTACGGTCTTTCCCAATTGTATTATTTCTTTCTTATATTATATTTCTTATATTTATAATATAAATTTATGCTATTTTGTAAATCCAATACAAACTTCAGTTCAAAATTATATAAGAATTTACTTCAGTGTTAAGTGATATGCATTGCCTCGAATATTTTGTGACGTACTTTGCTATATTTTGCGTAAAATAACTTCAAGCGAAAGAGGGAAACGAATCATAACAATCAAAGGACTACCGCTTTCAGAAAATAGTTTTTAAAGGAAATTTCTTAGGTGGCGATTAGAAAATGGAGAGTACGGTTTTTACATCGATACAAAACGGTTGAATAAACATTTTTAGATCACAAACAAATCTGTTATTAAGTTAAGGTGTGGAACCCGAAGCTCTGCTATTTTTCTGTTTGCATACTGAGAAAAGCATTGCAACGATCGTTTTTCATAAAGAGCGCAAATAAGTTAGAAAATAAATAAGTTGAAAAGAATAAGGGCTAGGCATACGGGGAAAAAATGGGAATGGGATTTCATTTCCCTTTCCCAAATCTTTCAGACTCTGTTATGAATCTGAGAAGCTTGCCAAGAGATAGAGAATGAATATTTTCTGACTCAATATATCTGACTCAAATATACTCCAACTCAGCCTGGCAAAATTAGGACAGGTTCAGATGAAATACAAAAAAAAAACAAGAGTTTTTTTGTTGCTTAGAGCAGAGAATAGAAGTTGAAGACAAAAGCGCTTACGTTACTTCATACTAGCCTCGTTTGATGGATTGCCCCCATTAAAAATAATTATAACGTTGATTTTTGTAAGTTTTGAGTACAAAATATTTTGAATAAAAATGTAATGTGCAATGTGGCTACTTTAGCGAAAATAAAAAAAAAACCCAAGTACAGCTATCATATTCTTTTTATTCTAAATATTCAAGTGACAGTAACAACTGTGACGTGGACGCTGCCCACGTTGTGGTAATCTGGTATTCTATAATTCTTAGATAGAGTCCATAATTGGTAGTGGAAAAACGTTGACTACTAGATGAAACATTAAAAAGTGTGCATGCCCGATCCTGGAGAATCTGCTGGACTTTGAAAGAGAAGGGAATTTGTCATTGGCAGAAAACAAAGCACGCCGCCAAGCTCGAGTGAATATTTGGCGTGCAATCGTGGTTGGAAGAATAAAAATAAATGGCGATTCTACAATCTGATAGATAGAAATTCGAAAAAAATGCCTATGGTCGAATTTCGACGTAAAGAAAATAAGAAAACCTCTGAATAGATACCTGGGAATAAGTGCATTGCCATAAAATAGTAGTTAGATATGCAAAAAAGTATATGTAGTGCATATAAAATGATTGTCAAATTTGGATAATCAAACATTTATGTATGGCATGTTTTTGCAAGGTATTTAAGTTATACAGGTTCTGGTGCTCTGGGTAGTGATAAAGTTTAATTCTCTATGATAATCGGGACATATCTTAACGTAAATTTTACATCAGATGATTTTTTACCGCTAACTAATTTTCCTTGCCAGAAATGTGGTCCACACATAATTAGTAGTAGACTTAACAAAAATAGTTTCAGAAACTTCAACTAATAAGAGGCAGAAATTTGTAAGAATAGTTATGGAAAAAAGTAAAATTAGTGGTAGTATTTAGTAGAGCAATAATAAAAATAGTGGTAGTTATTAGTAGTAGCATTAGTAAAAATAGTGGTAGAAACTAGCAAAAATAGTGGTAGTAAGTAGTGAAAATAGTGGTAGAAATTAGTAATCATACTGGTACAAATTAATAAAAGCAGTGGAAGAATTTAGTAAAAATAGTGGTAGAAATTAGTAGTAGCATTATAAAAATAGTGGTAGAAATTAGTAGTACCATTAATAAAAATAGTGGTAGATATTAGTAAAATAGTGGTAGAAATTAGTATTAGCATTAATAAAAATAGTGGTAGAAATTAGTAAACATACTGGTACAAATTAATAAAAGCAGTGGGAGAAATTAGTAAAAATAGTGCTAGATATTACTATTAGCATTAATATAAATAGTGGTAGAAATTAGTGAAATTAATGGTAGCAATTACTAGTAGCATTAGTGAAAATAGTGAAATGCGTAAAAGTAGGGGAAGAAATTAGAAAAAATAGTGGTAGAAATTAGTAGTAGCTTTAATAAAAATAGCGGTGGAAATAAGTAAAATAGTGGTATAAACTAGTAAAAATAGTGGTAGAAATTAGAAGTAGCCGTAGTATCAATAGTGGTAGGAATTAGTAAAGCGATTCTGCCGCGACTTTCGTTACTCGATGCTTACTTCAAAAATATTCATAGAAAAGCAAGTAGCGTATCAGTTTACGGCCCCAACAATACTACCTTGTAGTGAATATTCGACTGGTATCATAAAATGAACAAACTTCAAGTAGAACAACAATCATACACCGTCGGCCATAGTTAAATGGTCATCCCACATAATTGCATTACAAATTTTAAGATGAGCAATAAAAAGGAACGCGAAACAATCAATTAAGATCTGGTGAGATATCCCAATTGTTATAGGTATTGCGGTTGGTATTTTTCAATTACAAAAAAAAACACACACATTCATAGAAAAGCGAGCAGCACACAAGTTCACGACCACAAAAGGACGAACGAACTGTGTTGATTTAAATGGCAAATTAAAATATTCTCAGGTGTATAATAATCTTGAATTAGCTGCGATGGTTTTAATTTATTTCGCTATGATTAAAAGCGCTTTTGGTTCGCCTTCCATCTGTACATATTTGCCATTTTGTTTGCACTTTAATTGACGTTGAGTGCAATTACGTTGTTGTACGTTTCGTTGTAATATGTAAACTAAAGCAACAATAGATTAATACAACAACATTTTCCACACATGTTCATATGTGTTCATGTAATTGAAAGTTTTCCTCATAATGAGTTCCACTAGAACCAACCAAACCACCAAACGTACAAATTAATTACCCAAGTTTGCTTGTTAGCGGGGTTGCTCATACGCCGTGGGTGGCGTAAAGATTTTGCTGTAGCAGCTAGAAAATGTGTGCAAAATTTGAATTGCTCTGCGACTTGAAAGTGTGCGAAATTCGCTAACTCATCTAAAAAATATCGCGTGCTTTAAACCGCCACTGACGACCACTTTTTTTACTAGAAACTTGTAAAATGAAGATGAGACAAACTTCAATTAAATGCGCGGCGAAGAGAATGTCAAGCTGCTGCGTGATGCGCGTCAAATAGTTTGTAGCAAAAAAAAAAAAGCAAGGCAAACACAAAATCCTCCAGGTGGATTTGAAACTTTTTGACGGAATTGTTACTTATGCAATTTGGCCTGCAATGTGCGCTGCCATCTGAGCGGCCTAACTTTCATCGATTCCGAGTTGGAAAAGTGTCAGCAGTGCAATTTTTTTATGATGTAGTTTTTTGGTCTTCCATCAAATTGAAATTAAGATTCGCTTTGCTGTGCTGGCAGTATTTTTTTTTTTTGTTTTTTTTGTTCAATATAGTAGCTGTCGTTGTCACTGAGCTGTCATTTCCGCATAGCGAATAGTTGATGTATTCAAGTGTCATTGTTGGGCGACACTTTTTGGGCAAGTTAAAATTAAAATTTGCGAGTATTGCGTGAGGAAAATTCTTTCTGATTTTGTATTTTTCAATTGTGGCTTTGGGCGAAACTTAAATATTCATACATTATTTGCTAACACTAACGGTGATTTAGAAACTTTTTGTTATAAACATCTGGGGAATTATAATATTGATTTGAAATTTTAAATTAATTGTTTAAGAAGTGAAGACATTTTTGATGTTTAGTTCCTCCTATCCTGAGTGAAATTGCTGTATGATTTAACTATATATCGAATGTTTTTATTGTTGTTAAGTACCGTTATATGAGCGGTGCGTGCGATATTTCCCAGCGACTTATAAAATTTTCGATATTATGCTTGAGGGAAAAGAAATTGCCATACTCTTTGTTGTTCATCACCACCCCGATTGATTCTATGTATACATCGCATTTGAGTTACTAAAATATCGCAATTATTTGATTTTCTTAAATTACTGCTACGCGAAAGGTGGACGTAATATTTGTCTTCTTTTTATAAGTTTCGAAATTACTTGCTTTTAATGAAAAGGTAGTTTCGCAGATATACCTATTTGATTTTCGAAATTTGTGCATATTCTTTTATCTAAACCGAAAAAGTTGAATTGTTTTAACTATCACAAATTACGTTTTTGTTATTCTTGGGTCGAAGGAAATGTGTGCAGCAAGTTTGGTTGAGATATCTCAAATTAAGTAAAGCTATCGGATGGGCGGCCGAAAAGACAAGGCTTCATTTATGTATTTATCGTTTAATTTTGAATACTTTATATATATAGATATATATGTCTACATCTATCTCGATTACTTTAGGGTGTAACAAAAACCCGTAACGTAAACACAGTTATAATACGTTAAGTTGAGTTAGAATGACTGCCACGGTGTTAGGTCACTCAATATTATACCGCTGGTGAAATTCATTTATCTCGTTTTCCCCTTAAAAGCTGCAACAGTACACTTTATATAACCTAATAAGTCGAGAACTTCTTAGTTTAGGTCTGCTAAACAATCCAAAAAGTACTTGTGGAAGAATTGATTGCACACCTGGTCACAGCTGAACAATCTCAGATCCTTAACCTCTTTCCATGTATGTGCTTATGATAGTTTCAAGATAGGATCGGTCAACGCAAATAAGAGGATTGGATCGCTTTACATTAACTTTTGGGCAAACATGTCTGGTAGTCTGGCAGGTAGGTTCTATGAACCACTTGATAGATGCTAGTCGATAAGTTTAGTCTTTAGGGTGTGCTTGTAGGAGGTTAGAGGTATGTTTGCCCTTTCCTTGCCAGACCATCGGCTATGAAGTTTCCGGGAACAGTCACTGAGCATTTGGATGCGAGCATGCAAAAATTCGTCACTTTGGACATTGCTAGGTACCTTGACGTCTAGCCTAAGCCAGAGAAGCAGTTAATGCAGGCGAGAGGACAGCTAGCAAGCGACAGAGGGGCAGTGATAACAAACGCGAAATGCGAGGGTGACGGTACCAGATAACTGCGGTGATGACAAACCATCAACCTCTAGGACTCTTCTGGTTAAGCAAGACGAGAAGGTATTTGCATTTAGATGGAAGAACTTCAACACCTACCATACATCCTTCAGCGGCAGGTGGAGAGCTGCAGTCTTGGTAAGGAAAAATCTATACTAATCCATGTCGTCTAATTATAGTACTAAGGACCTAGCGGGTGTGGCCATTGCGAGGGAGAAAGGGAGGAAGTTATCCTAGCCTACTGCTATATGGCGAACAATATCGATGTACCGCCGGAAGAACTAAGAAAACAGGCAGCAGAAATATGACGCAACGAAGGCAGGTTAATTATAGGCCCAGATGCGGGGTTGTGGGCGGATGCGGGGTTAGGTGATGAGATTTGTAGTATGCTTTTATTTAGGACGCTTTTTATTAGAAATTATCGAACCTACTTTCATAGGACTCACTTCACAGAGTGCGTTAGACCAGTCTGTGAGGAAGTGCCGATCTCGCTGGAAAAAATTAACCGAACTATACACATATCTGCAAGATTGGAAGCAAACACAAAGCAGTTTGGTTGCAAAAATCATGTGGCAAATCATACGACACTAAGCTAACGAGCTATTTATCATAACATAAGGGTCATAACACAAGGGTTTTCATCTATCGTGCGACGCTTCATCTGGTAACTCAAAGTACCTGCGTGATGTTGGGATTAAGCTAACTTAACTTTTTAAGTTGCCCCATTGGATCTTGGCTGTCAGAGTATACGTTGTGAGCCGCTTCCATCATAACAGTTAGCTCTGCCTGAAAAAAGCCCACCTTTGAATCAACTGCTTAGATAGCCGTCAGCTTTGGGCCTACGAGTATGAAAATTATCATTTCCTAAATAAATTGTACTCGCATTTAAATTAAATATGCACATTTTCACATATTTGAAAATCTTTTTTCCAGTTGGTTTCTGTGAAATAGATATGACATATACCACCAAAAATATGATTCCATATTAAACATTCACACATAATTACACTCTTCGGCAATAAGAGATTTTCAGAACTGGTTAGAAACTGAACCACTTAGATATCAATTGCGGCGGTAAGATTGTTAACTGATATCGGAATATTGGATCTATTCACACAGACAGAACTTAAGGGTTGTCCTTTATGATAACGAATTAATATTTTATGGAAAACTACGAGGCACACTCTGCAGCCATAAAGAAAACAATGCCTACGGACTTCTATTAAAAAAAAAAAAAAACAAACTCGAAAATTACTATGAGCTACGTACGACTATTCTCTGAAAGAAATATTTAAAGTCTTACATATTCACAGCAGTGGCTTCCCTACAGTACATTTGACTAATTAGTTTTCCCTACAGCCACAATACAATTTTCGATGCGATCGCATTGCACGTCATCAGAAAAGCAATAGTAGCTTCTTTAGGACGAAAAAAAGCACACAAAAAATTCCTAAAGATTGTTGTTGAATGCTCGTCCATGCATTCGTGTTCCATGTAGTTTCTACTCAGCATTTTTATCGTATCGTATGCATACAACTGTATACATTACTTTGTCAAAATTAGATGCTGAGCCATACTGAAATCTAGTGATATGAATAGATTAATACAGTATTAGTTCACTGTCAGCGAAATTGGATTAAACATTGTAGTGATTGCAATTGGATCAACCGCTCATTATACACTACATAGTATTTTATGCATACATACACAAAAAGATACGTACTGTTGCATATTGTACAGATGGTAGATGTTTGTATGTACATATGTGAGATTTCATAGTAGTACGAGTGCGCTGTGGCGTATGAGTAACAACTTGACAACCCCAATACGAATTCATGTTTTTGTTTTGTGATGAATGTGGGAGAGTATAATTACGGACAAGATGCATAGGATGCAGAAATTGCATATTGCGTTTCTTAATTAAATTGTGGGCTTGCCGAACTCATACACATACTATGTATATGTATACTTCTCACTGTATTTGCTTGCGTGCATGTGCAATGGCGGATATAAGTAAAGTACATAGGAACTTGTTGTGAATGGGCAATTTATTCGGAGGGAGTTGGTGAAAGAGGAATTTTTTTACGCTTGGAAGAGGCTTACATTTTGAACTCAATTAACTATAAAAGATGTCATCGCTATACGCTCGATTTTGCGAATACAAATTTACCGATTAATCGGTAATACTCGGTAATCGACTCTAATTCTTTTTGCTCGTTCTTTTTTGGTAATCGCCAAATTTAAAAAAAAAGTAAAGTTTGAAAGCTCTAGTTATCATATTGTTTTATAAATTTGTTACAAATTTCATAAAAAAGTAACACTGCAATACAAACATTTCGTATTTTTCGAAAAAATTTTTATTTTTTAAAATTTTTTTTATTTTATAAGAGCTTATATACAATTAAAATTAATATATAAACTATAACTAAAGCAGCACTAGCAACAGAGGCTTTCGGCTGAGGTTTTCAAAAATACATTTTTGAAACATCATCTAAAACCCAGCACAAAAGCCGCATCAAGCCTTTTGCGGAAATGGGCTTCTTGTGAACTGGGGATTTCCCGCATATTAATAAAATGAGTTAGGGGTTTTTAAGATATTTGTCTGCTCTCTATCAGAATTTTAAAGTTCAGTTTGCAAGTTTAGCTTATAGAGTGCCGTATTTTGGATAGTCGAGAAAACCAGTGCCTACGAAAACACAGATGACTATGGTTCAGAAAACCGTAATTCTTATATTGTTCGAACGAAAAATGCCCGTTCATAAAACAGCAGCATATTAACAATCTAAGGAAATTTCAGTGGGCTCCTTTGTTTTTAAATACCATGAAACTGGTCAACTGGACTGGAAAGAAGGATAAGACAGGAGAAAATGCACAAATCTGAGAGTGTACCTTGTTATTTTGAAAAAAAGCCCTCAAAACAGTTTCCAAAATGCTAATGAGGGTAAAACAAAGCATCATAAATCCCTTTCAAAAAATATTTCGATCCAAACCGTTCAATACCGGTTAAAAGATAAGGCTATGTCGGCCAGAAACTCTGAAAAACTCGCAAAAATGAGAGAACGGCGGTTCAACTGGGCAAAAGTAAAATAAATTGGACTGAAGCTGAATGAAAACGTCTCATATTTTTTGATGGGCCCAAATTCAGCTTTGTAGGCCCTGATGGCTATCGCATGCCTCGCCGTAGACCACGTGAATGATTTGGGGAAAATGCCATACCTCCAACTGCATTGCAATCCCTCTAAATTATGGTTTGGCGATGCATTTCAAAGTACAAACCGAAATCCCTAGATATAATAGAAAATGGCAAAAAGTACGAAGATATTGCCAAAAAGTACAAATCTATTTTACTCAATTATTACAATTTTTCGGTCTATTGCTTAACATTAGATTGCAAACTTCAAGAGAGCGTTTAGGCCTAGTGTCACCCGGTTGGCCAAGGAATATAAAATAGGAAACGAAAGCCCATAGAAAAAGTATGGTATGATGAAATTACATCTAAATATCTAAAAGATTTCTATGATTCGATACCCAAGAAAGTGCAGAGCGTAAAAGAAGCACAGGGTGACAGAACAAAGTATTAAAAAATAAAGAAAAAACAAATCGTTTTAAAATCCCCTATAATGCTTTTCAAAAGATTAACCATTAAGATCTGCATCATAACGTTGGGCTATGTTACCGCTGCCAACAATTTTGGCAAACAAAGGCTTATTGCACAAAGCCAGTAAGATTACTGAGGTTAGATATGGCTACAGTTTTCTGAGAATCATATCCAGATTTAGGAAAGCTCATTCCACTTTAGAAGCTTGAAGTGCTTTCAATTTGAACCAGAACTCAACAAATCAAAAATCATCCTTCTGCCTATTGATAATACTCCGAAATGAACTCCTAACTATAAGCTCTGAAAAGAAAAAAGATTTACTAAAGATCTATGGACTTCAGATTTGTCAAACGAATACGCGCAGTTTTATACTCGTATATTGTAGAAATTTGAACATGTTTGAAATACATTTTTAACTACTTATATTTCTGTAATGTGATTGACTAACTTTAAACGATCCGACAATCGCAATTTTTGCCGACAATATTAACGGCACTTAGCAGCTGTCACTTTGTATTTATTCAAAATACTAAAGAGTGGCATTTTGCTCAAACTAAATGCCAAAATGGGCGAAAAACACAAGAAGGAATGCAAAAAAAAAAAAAAAATATGAATGCGCGCTGTCGAATATAAATTTGAGCGCGTTTTTATTATATTTGATTAAATTGAAATAAGATACCAATTTATTTAAACCTACAAATATTGATAATAGTTTTTATATATTGCAATATTCCATTGAAACAGAATTTCGGACTCTCCTCTGAGTGATTAAATAGACAAGTAATAAATAGTAATCAACTCATGCTCAAAGGAATATCCGGAATTACCTGCAATCATGCCACAATTTTCGTTTTAAAAATCCGCACCATTACGAATCGCGTTGTGCTCCAGGGTATTTACAATTTAAATGTAATAATCTTTTTAATTATAAACATTTATCTGTATATTAAAACTAAATTATATTTACCTCTTTATGCTACAATCCTTGATAAAAGTTTGCTTTTATCATTTGCACATTAATTGAATGGTAGATATGGTGGTTGAAATAAACCTACTCATAATTCTTTGGTGCCAAAGTTGATACATGAGTCAATCGACGGTCTCAATAGTGCCTTCCAAAAAAAGATGCCAACATTTCCTTAGCAGCTTGACGTTCTACTTGGGTCATAGAAAACATGTAAAGCTGTGAAATTAGACCTTCAGCCAAGTCTGGAGTTAACCAAAAGTGCTTCTGAAATTCTGCTGCATTCAAATGAAAGAGATTGCCCACATCCCGGTCTAAACGCCGATCTACTGTTGAAGCGCTTACTTCTTCGTCCCCTCATGATAAACTATATACCAACTATTCAAATGACATTATTTAATGTTTATCTTTTAGTTTTAAGAAAACAGATCAATGAATTTTAAATTTATCTTCTATTTAAGTTGAAATCACGAATTTTTCTTTTCTCGGTTGAGTTAACAACATCAAATTTGCTGTCATTTAGTTTTCGATAATCGACTAGCTAACGGCGGTAGCGAAAATCGTTAAAAAATAGCTGCTGAATAGCGGCGTCGTTAAGATTTTCGTTACGATGAGTCATACGAATATCGTTAAAATAAGTTAGTGAATCGCACTACTGATTTGGTGAGGGTGGAATTTAAGGTAAGTTAAAAAAAGAATTTAAAAAATATATATATGGCAAGTTCAAATAATTTTCTCTTCTTCTGCTGAACACTTTTATTGTTATCGCTTAGAACGTTATTTGAGGCGATCATTCAGTTGTCACTCCGCCAACCCCCATTTAAGCCGCACCCTTGGGTAAATCAAACAAAAACTTTTGCCCCCATTAGCAATCCCTTTTTCGAATCGCCCTTGATTATATAAGTAAATATAGTTTATATATGTAAATATGCTTGTGAATGTATACAGGTTATGCACATATCCACTTACACACACACAAATACAATATTGTATAATTGGCCATGTAGTATGTATGTACATATATACTTATTGTATTCCTTTGTTGGTTAGAGCACTTGCGTTGGCGGCGCTTTTAATTATTGACTTGATTTTAATAACAACATGCAATATTCGAGTAAACTCAGCATCAATAACAAAGGCACAGATGTTTGGCATATGCAATTCTATGGAATTTGTGTGGAACATGTGTAAGATCTGTGTATATATTGTTATTGGCTATGCTGAACGTTGTAAAGTGGCAGATTACTGAGCAAAGATCTGATAGCCTTCTTGCTCTTTCACATGCTGACAGCGATGATATAATCACATGGATAATTGTTTATATGAGTATGTGCCTTTTGTTTATGATAGCATTAGCTCTTGGTTTCCTTGACAACTAGATTTTGATTTATCTGCTTGTAATTGGTTTATTGCTGTCAAATCCCTGTTAATACTCTCAGTATGCACATACTTATAGAAAATGAGCTTATTTATGATAATATTTTCTCAATTTATATCGGATTTTGATGGCTATCGGATTTCGTTGCTTAGCAACTTTGAATAAGTAAAAGTGTAATATACAAATATGCTGATAAGATTTAAGCATTATTTATAGCTCATTAAGCAGCTGATAACACAGTGCGAAAAATTGTTAGTTAAAGTTGTTAGAGGTAAGAAATTTCATTTGTATAACAATGCCGTCGATTGGGTGTTTCAAAGCCATTAAAGGACAAATTCTTTTTGAAGAAAAATTTAATTGACATATTTGTAAAAAATAAAAAGCAAAGTTTAAAGCTAAATGTTCGGACGTATGAAACAAAAATTTCATTAGCAATTTTTTTCATTTCCCTTCTCTTTTCTTTTTTATCAGTAAATGACCAGAACAATTGCAATCGCTATTTTTATCAGACCTTACGGATTTCGGTACCATATTGGTTTTCAAAAATATTTTTTCTACCAAGGCTGCAAAGAGCTTTACAAATTGATGCATCTTTGCTTTAATAGAGAAGATAGCATCTCCGATACTGTGACCAATGCACTGAGGGCCTCCTGATTAAACGGTGGGGGTTCGGAGGAAATACCTGGGTTAAAATCTATTGTCCCACTTTCATCAAATAAAGAAGAGCTTGGTTTCCAAGTCGTAAGCATTTTGTGTAGTTAAGGAAGCTTAGGCTACTGGGGCATCTCCGGAGTATAGGACTGGTCGAGTAACAGATTAAAAGGTAGGGCAAAGCCATTTCAATCGATTTCTTTTTATTAATGCCGTTAATGTCAAATACACAAAAATTACAAGCAACTTGATGATTTGATGATGAGGTTTTCGCCACATCATTGGTATTTGATATTTAAAATTGGACATTTTCCTATTCACCCATAATCAAAAATACTACACACGTTTTTAACATACTATGTGAGGGACCTAGCACTTGTCACGGGTGTGTCCAAAAGTAACCAAAATACATCTGTTTATGAACTTCGACAATTTTTTAATGTATTAACCATAGATGCTACAAAAATAGTTGGTATCGTTTTTACAAATATTTTTCGACGTGGAAATTGTTAAACAAAAAGTTTATAAAAAAACAGCTCGGTTTATTTGAAGTTTAAATGTGAATAGTACCAAAGCGTATGAAACAAAGCGAAATTATTATATGCCATATATTCTTTCGATTCGCTGATTAGACAACAGTTTTATCATTGCATTAACCCTTTTGGCATAAACAACTTTAGTTTTATTTTAAAACGAAACAAATTTATCGCGCAACGAAAAAAACAAAAATTACAAAACTGTAAATTATACTTCGTAAAATAAAACTAAGGATACTGAAACAATTCCGTACACTGCAGTAATGGTCACAATAATTAGGTAAGTATATTTTGTGTGCTGACAGATGTGGTAAAGAAAGAGGATTGGATTAATGTGTCTGATATCCCACTAACCGCATCACCCAAAACTACTACTTGTTGGTCTGCTTTTTTTTATTATTGCATTAGCTAAACATAAAGTGTGCCTCTCCGCTTTTTATCAACGACAAAAAATGAATACCAGCACACGTTAATACCATTGAAAAAATAAAATTGTATTCAAAAGATAATGATTCTAAGCCATTGCTACGATAAATGGCCCATCATTTAATATTTTGATCAAATTTATCCTGTGTTATGCCCGAGATTACTGTCTAGTTACCTATGAAAGCCCGCCACCAGCGAGTCACCATTGGACGCCTATCACATTATTAAATTATGAATCCTTCGAATATTTCGTTATACCATAACAATTTTATATACGTACATTAGGGGTGGGACTATCCGCATGTTCGGATATCCGTTGATACAGATAAAATACGGATGAAGTATGGATATCCAGATAATTGCAGCAACGAATATTCGGATATCCAAAAAACATCAACGGATTGAAAGAACAATAAAAATAATCAACAAAGACTTTTTGTAATTTTTCGATATGTGCTACTCCACGACTTTTGATAAGCACAAATACCGTTAAACGGCTTGTAGAATTCTTGGTGCTCGAATATTTTCCTGGTGTATTACTGCTTTCACCTATTCTCACAAATATACTAATCTTCGCAAGAAATGGCACGAATAATACCGAAACTTTTTGGCGTTCAGTATTACTCATTTATTTATTTTCCCCATGTTGCATTTCATTAATTTCTGATATCCGGTTATCCGCATATATCCGGATTTTTCGTTTAAGTTTCGGATGGCCCAATATTGGGATTATCAAAAAAGGGTTAATGTCAATAAATATATGAATTATTTATATCTTTTAAAAATTCAAAATTTTTAATATATATAGTATATATTATTATTTCGAAAGGTTGAACTCTAATATGAAAGGTATTGATTAGTATAATTGCATACATTTTTCTTATGGAAATCGTAAAAGCGTACAGGGATTATCGAGGGTTGTTATTTTGGTATCCACACGTGGCCAAAGGCGAGGTTCGGTCGTTCTCTAGGAGCAACCTTACTCTTTTATAATAAGAAATGAGACCTAGCATACATAGAGATTTATGAAAGTGTTTATTGAGAATTTTTTTAATAACTTTTCACAGTTTTTTGAATAATAAATTAAATAAACGTTTAATAGTAAAAATAGACAGCACCGATTTTTAAAACTATAAAAATATCATATTATACTTGAACAAATTTACATTTAATTTGTCATACGTAGCAACCTTTTAAAGTAATAACACACACTTTTATTATTTAATTTAGCATATTGCAAATCATAATTTAAATTAATGTAATTTATCTTTTGCTCAGCGCATTGACGTATGAACAAACAGATATCATATTTGTAAGTACACGCTTGTTGGAAAAAAAATGTGTATGAATTCGTTAACTTGATTGTTCAATTGATTGCCAACATAAAGACTTACAAGCAACATGACATGCATATGTCAAAATTATTTTGTTTTATTATCAATTGTTTTATTTGGTAAATACATATCGCGAGTTCAATGGAAGAATGGTATAGCTTGAAATATTGATTTAGAGTTACGGTTTGACAACTGACTGGCTTTCTGGTGGTGAGCAAAACAAGAAATCAGACTTAAATCTTATATGCATTTTCTCTACGATGCGCTTTCAGTTTTCGATTATTATTATAATATTTACATGCTATTGAATACTTTGCGTTGATTTTTCTCGATATTTCGTTTCTTGAGTTACGCAATTCTTCCAATCACCGCATGCATGCCTGCACATTCACACTCACACACACTTTTGTGTAATTACTTGGCATTTAATTGTTTACAATCAATATATTTCGGAATTGCATGCTCTAATTAAATTCTCCTTTGTGGTCAATTAATGTGTAGCGATTAATTTGTGATATTGTTTGGTAGGCATTAAATATTTGTTAGAACCATGATTGAAATATTGAGAGCAAAAATATTAATTTGCTGAAGTGTTTTTTCATGTATATTGTAAATAATATAATACTTGCCGGACTCTGTAATTATTTTGTGTTATTAAAAATAATATATGCTATAAATTGCAATTCATTACAGAGCAGACGCATATTTGGCGTTTAGAAAACGCTCACAACTAGCAACCACATTCACTTGAATTTGCCGATAATATAATTAATGCTGCCAAAATTATTTTCCATTTATATACGGCCATAATCTTCGACCATAAATGCCAACTCACAAATTTATAAAAAATACTTATCATATAAAATTAATTATATGGTTAATGTTTGTAACGATTTGGCTCACAAAGTACAACACCGATTTAATAATTTCTTCTTTTTAATGAAATATTCGCGAATATTATGTTGCATCACTGCCCATACAAGAAAAATCGGTACTGTGTTTTTAATCGAAATTATTAAATGAAATATATTTAAAGAATGAACCAAAATATTTCGCGTGCGTAGCGTGTGGGCGCTGTATCCGATGGATCCCGGGATCAAATCCCAGCCGGAAAAAATCGGATCAAATTGCTAGCAAATTACTGCTGGTCCTTCATCTGTAAAACTCCTGAGAATTTATTGAACAATTTGTTAAGTATTTTATGTTATCGTTTATAAGTCTGTACGTATGTATGTATGTATATCTATCCTTCAGTTTTCTGCAAGGTTTTCAATGAAACCGATAATTTTAATTGCAGTTTCGATTTTTTTTTAATTTTCTTTCTCTGAAGTAAATGTCAGAATTTCATAACCCTTCAGTTAATTCTGAACAGTGATGCCTTATTTTGCTCAGAGTAGAACGACCTTGGCAGAAAATTATTTCAATGTAAATGCTTTCTTGTAAAATTGTAGAAAAAAGAGCTACCAAACTATACAATTAAAAAAAATGGTGTGAATTTCAGGTTGATTGCAATTTTTTTTCACAGATTCAAACTATTTTCGCGAAAATCACTATTGATCTAACAAGTGGCAACATTTTTGCTTTAAAAGGTATACCAAAATCTAAAATAGCTAAAAAATTAAAAGCAAAAAAGTTTGTTTTGTAGACGGGGTCATGCCAAATTGGTTTTTATGAATAAGTTGAGAATTTGAGGGTGTTTGGAGATTTTCAAACACATTTTTGTAAACCATTCGACGAGATCTACGACCTCTACTAAGTCACTTGGAAAACTCGTACATTTGTTTCGTTTTGTAGCAGCGTGATATTATTATTATTAATATTAAGATTAATGTAAGATGGGCGTATTTGATGTTACCTTAACTTTTGAAGGCTTTTATAAATCAAAATAGTTTTTAAAAATATTTTTTCGAAAAAATTTCCTCAGATCATAAATCAGTATAAGTAAGCTTTTTAAAGTTGGGCATACAAATATTTTAGAAATTTCTCAGAGATTTTTTATCTTTTTTTCGACCTTTTTGCACGATTTTTTTTAGAAAAAGGATGCCATTGGAAAGATATTTTCTCACCCTTTTCATTTCTTAACAAATAAATCTATTTTCATCATAGGCTGTTTTTTCTCACAAATCTCAAAATTATGATTCCGTTGAAAAAATTTATATATTTTGAATAAATTTATACATTTTGCTCAACATTTATATATTTCTGAGAAGACCTTCTAAGCTTTCTCTATTTTAACATCTTAACTTCATTTTTGGTGAAATTTTTAAATCAATTAATCTCTTAATATTTTTCGAAATTCTTTGGCGGAAGTTTTAAATCATATTATATTTTAAAATCCCATGGAAAAACAGCAATTTTTTTAGTGAGGTATCCTAATGGTTTTTTAAGTAAATTATTTTAGTACACAAATATATAAAGTATAAAGCCGGGTATTTGCGAGTAAATTCATGAATTTGTATCGAAAAATTTGTATAAAAGTATATACTTTAAAAGCTTACTTATTCTAATTTAATTTTTCCTAGTATTTAATCCACTTTGAAAATGTTACAGAATAAACATCAGTGAATTAATTAGACCAAACAAAACATATCTAACCATTTATCCGTGCAGCGTGAACAACTGTCAAGCGTTCTCATTGTACAAGCGTTCTCACAGTACAACCAAAATATCTGAACAGTACATGCAAAATTCTTCAATAGAGTAGTAAAAATTTTTTGAAGACCTGCTCTTTTCCTTTGCGTACAGAGCCGCAACAATGCCCTCAAGTCGCTCGCCGGTAGCACTTGGGGCAAAGGCAAAGAAACGCTTATAAGGCGATTGGCGGCCGGCAATAAACTATGCTGCCCAGTGTGGTCGCCGGAAACCAGTAAGACACAGTGGATGAAGCTGCAGACCTGCCAGAATGCCGCACCCCGCACGGTTTGATGTCGTCAGAAGAACATCTACACCAAGAGGTGAATGTGGTCCGCGTTAAGGAGCACAACCTCATGCTCAACAAGAAGTTCGTTGCTAGATGCGGTGCACCCAAATACTCTGTAATACCGGCTTGCAAAATTCTGTGGATCTGAAAGCTAAATATTTTGTGTTTTTATTTTAATAAAATATGTATATTTTGTATGGTTTTCCGTAAACTTTCAGGCTTAGCAACGTACGAAGCGCTGAATGAAAATGAAAGAGATTGAGCTTTGTTCAAAAATTATACAAATTAAGCATCTACTACTCGTACCTATAGATAATCATTCGCAATATCTTGACGCTCTTTCTTGTGATTTTTATTTATGTTATTAAGTAAATATCTCTACGTACTTAGAGTTTTGTATATTGGGCCCGATTCTTTGTAACCGACTTGCAAAAGAACACTAGGTAGGATAACGAATTGCGTGTAAGGCAACAACACTAACTCGAAAAAATATGCGAGTTGAGCCAACTTGGTTAAATGATATCCGACCTGAGATGTAGTGTTGGGAAGTGAAAAAACTACGCTATTGTGAATGAGCCCTAAAATAAATACATAGGAAATTTAGATTTAATAACTAACTTGTTTTTATTTGCGTAGTATTTGTAAATACAATATATAACTAATTAAAACCAAAAAATTGCGTTCTTAAATAGCACTAAAAAAATCGCAACATTTATGAAAGACGCTAACAGGGTTGCTTTTGCAACTAAAAGAAATTTTATCCGAGTTGGCGCTTTCTTTTGCAACTCGGTTACATTAAAAAGGGGCCTATTGTAGTTTTTTGCTGCATTTTTCTTTACACCATTATTTTCATCACAAGCCAATTATTACTTTTGTCGTTCTCCGTAATTGTAATTCCATTGGCTTTCAGTAGACGCATTGCGATTTGCTTAAAGTATTATAACACTGCTGATCCAATGTTGTTTACTAAAACACCGACCGTAATTATTTTACAAAAATCGCTTGTAATATCAACCAATAAGCAACCATCCATCTTCGATTACAGTTTTTGTGCTGTGCCAATACTCAAATTATATGTAGTCTGTGAGAGCACTAAGCTCCTCGTTGACTTTATTATCCTCACTACACTTAGCACTTTTTATATTGAGCTCTGTTCGCATCTTTGACTTGCTGATTGCCTTTATTTTGCGTACCATACTCATAAAAATACTATACATACTTATCTAGACTTACAGCTAGCGATAATGTTTTGATAATGTTTCTTCAGCCATCGACATTACAACAACAATGTTGCTGTGTTTCTTAACGCTGTTTAGTTGTGTTTCCAGTTAATTTTTGCTTTGCTTGCTATCGTTATCTTCGCCTTTTTTCTCCCTTTTCTTTTCGCTCTGCTTTTATTTGTATACAATTTGAAATACCACTCTTCCCTAGCATTTTTAATACTTACATCGCGTTCTTAAGTTACACACAAAGCTCTAGAAGAGCACGAAAAAAAAATGTATAGCAGCTGACAAGCGAAAGGGATTTCATCATCGCTCATCTCCACTTAATTGGTCTGAAGTGGCCACTTGTACGTAATATACGTTATGGTTTTTCTTTGGGATACTAAGATGCCAATCTTATTAATTAAAAAATTAATTATGTTGTTATGGTTTATGACGCTTACAATGAATTGTTGTAAATGCTGTAATTAGCAAATCGGAAAAATGGGTAATTGTGTAAAATTTTTCGCCATTACATGATTAAAAAAATTAATTTCAATGCATTGCCACTTCGAAAGGTTTGCCTAGGGATAAATATTTACATATTAGATGGCTTATCAGAGATAACGTAAAAAATACATTTCTTAAAAAATGCAATAAATGAGCAAAAGGATACTATATATTGGGCAAAAAAAGAATGCAAACTAAAGTACAGCCCATGCTTAGACATGGGGAGTTACGAGTAGCTGATATTTCAAGACTTTGTTATAAGTCTGAGAGAAAAGAAAATTAAACCACGTCCTTTTTGAAGTGAAACTTTGTAAAGGACTTTGAGGAAAGTTGTTTTAAAGCTTTACTTTTCACGTCAAAACGACTAAATCCATCCTCGATACAGTTTTACACATATTTAGCTTATTACCGGAATTAACGCATACGGTATTTTTAAAAATGGATTTGTCGCCTATTTAAAAAGTTCAGCTAAATTAAATGGATAAATGAAATATTGAATTACAATGTAGGTATCAAATGGAAGAGGCTATGAAATGTTAATGTACATATAAAATATGTTCGAAGACTATTGCCACCTGCTAAATAAGTTTAATAAAAATTATTTATTAAAATAAATAATATATTACAATACTGGTGTAAAACGAAAGAAATTTATAAGAAAATATTTTTAATTGGCTTGCCAATTGTTGAAAAGCGTAAATTCAATTTAACTAATGAGCCAACTGATATGCCACAATAGAGTCGTCAAAGTAATAGAGTTCGTGATGTTAATCCGAAAATTGATTTCAAAAGGATTCTCACCTGTTTGAAAAATTATTGTAATAAAATTTAGGTGCAACATATTTTTGAGATGAATATCGCCATCTGTTTAAAAGGTTAACAAAAAAAATTAATAGGATTAATAAATTATTTCGTGAACCAAAATAAATTTAGGATAAATGAATTTAGAGAGAGATAATTTTTGTAAAAAGTTGCCGCCTGTTTGAAAAATTTAATTAAAAAAAAAATAAATAAAACTATGTTAAAAAAACATTTGGTAAACCTTTTCTTTTCTGGAATTTCCCTTATCAAGTTTCATCTCTGCCACGTTTAGGGGTCACAACCCAGTTTTTTTTAAGGAAAATCTTGTATCCGTAGGTTTTGCCAAATATGTATGTATGTATACCGAAAAAGGGGTATATATGGTTAAAATTTGAAAACTTTTTTTGGCAAAAAAATTATAGATGAAATTTAATAGATTATATTTAGATGGAAGCCGTAACCGAGTGTGTCAGGTATAGGTGATTTACTTAGATTGCCCTGGTTTCGAATTCCGGTCCGGGCGAGTAATAGCGGTCGTTCTTAGGAAGGCATTGGCGACATCTCCCAAAAGTCATTTGCCTTTCGGAGTTTGCGGTAAACTGCAGGCCGCTCAATTTTTTAGTTCAGCATCAAGAGGGATGCTACAAATTATAGGGATGTTCGGCCAAACACCAAGTTAAGCCAACTCTTTATTATTATTATAATCTTGGATACCTAGCTGAGCTTTAAAATGAATATCAGAACAGAAACGTAAAATGTTCAGTTAGCCCATTATTCCTATAGAAATGATAAGAATGTTTATTTAATCTAGCGGTTTTTTTCATCCTCAGGACGATAGTTTTATTTTTTATTTTTGTGGAACTAATAAATGATCTAGAAATGAATTCCATGAAATTATAGATAACATTTTTCAAAATATATCCACCTTAACGATATAAATTTAAATACACAATTTTAATACCTTTTTCTGTCGATTTGCTTCCTTAGTCATTCGAAAATCATTGTTTCGAAATTTCATATAAAATTAATTTCCAGTTAACATGTCTTGATCTTGCGAAAACTTGTATGTGTTATTCTATCCAAAACTAATTGAAAATTAATAGAACTTCATCCTCATCGAATTGTTTTTCTTCATATTTTCCAAACGGGCCTAGTTGCCTCTTTCCATTGTGAAATTTCGCTAGTTACTATTTACATTAAATGCTGTACATATCGAGGTCGTATAATTGATCCTAAAATTGCGTTTATTTGTTCTAAAATGGGTGCCAAATCAAATGATATTTGCTCTAGAATATCGCTATTTGCTCGATACAGTTCAACACTCTAACTTCTTTGGCACCTTTCGCCCTCGACAACAGGACCGTTGGTTTTGTCAAAGAATAATTCTCCCGAAAGCTTTCCAAGACTTCTCATCTTTGTTCGACAACGGCCAAGCTTCCGCCCAATACAGAAGAACGGGAAGTATGAAAGATTTGAAGAGCGACATTTTCGTTTGCCAAGAAAGGGTGCTGCTTTTTAATTCGCTATCGTGCCCAATACTTGGTATGAACTGTTATTCGTTTAATCTCCAAGTTAATACTGTCTGTGGTGCATCTGCTGAATCCTCAGTACACAAAGTCATTCACTACTTGAAAACTATAACTGCCCATAGTGACTTGTGTCCAATTTCGAGAAGACGCGCCGTGTATTTCCAGAAGGTAGTTGGTTTAAATCTTCCTCCACCATAACACCAACTTTCTCCTCCTTTTGCCTCCTTCTCTAAGCTGGATGAAGCTGTATTGACGGCAATGTTGTTGAGTGCAGTAATGCCAATACAACCTTCATACTCTTTCTTTATGTATGACGAGTTTTTTAACCGGTTCAGTTCTGCCGGTGTATTGTTGGCTAATGGGCATTTGTTGTGCTTAAGCCGAATAATTTGCTAACCTTACCTCGCCTTGGTATAGCGAAAGAACGTAAATATCGAATCCGAATATTGGTCTACGTTTCTCCTTCATCAAACGCGTTGAGCGGTTTCCCCTCCATATCTCCACCGTAGTTGATACACATGGAATTTTCAGATAAGTTTCGTATGCTTTCCATTGTGCTTTATTTTTTTATATAGTACAACTAGAAAAACCAGGCCGTCATTGCCCATCTAAATTTACTTATTAATTACCGTTGCACGTGGGAACAAAATAATATATTTGCATTATTTATACCCATTTATTTATTCAGTGTAACAAAATCACCCAGAGGAAGCCCTTTAATTTATAATCAGTATATTTAGCATAATTGAATTAAATTCCACTTTTTAAATAGGTGACCATTCTCGTTAAAATTTAGCCAAATTAACGCTCTATTTGCCGAGAAGAACACGACAGTCGGATGAATGGTCTCGGCGTCTATTGAATTCAAACAAGTTCCCAGATATAACACAAAACGAAATGTAACAAATTTTATTTTAATTAAAATATTTCACGCTTTCTTTTACGTGCGAAAGTCGTTGAGTGCCCAAATCTATGCGTTTGAGTTGAAATGTTAAGCTGCTTGGAATACTGGAATTTGTGGCATATTTTCCGGTTACCTTTTCCGTATTCCTACCCAATGATGATTGTGATTTTTACAATGCACCTTTTCAGCTCCTGGTTATTCATCAGTGTGACCTTTAGTTCAATCTTATGTGGCGAAACCTCCGACAACTCTAAAGAGTTTAGAAAGTCCTTAAACAATTTATATTTAATTAAAATGTTTTCGAAATTAGGCTTTCTTAAACTTACTGCCAAATTAATATTGAATTAACTTCTCTAAACAAATGGCAAACTCTTTAAACTGACATCAATATCCTAAAATCTCAGTAAACATACTAATTAAAATGAATTAATTTTTTTAGACAGGTGGCAACTATTGTTAAAAAAAGGTTCATGACTATGCCGCCTCAAGTCCATTTGATGGGATTGCTATGGTGGGATATTTTATTTAAGTTAATAACAATTTAATTTTAGAAAAACTATTTCGAAGTGAAGCTTTCTTAAACCAGTTGCCTTTTGCATAACAATTGTAATATTTCCACTAAAATTCTTAATTTGACTTATCTCACCATTTTAAAAAGGAGCCAACCACTTAGTAACTGATTTTAGGTAAACAAGGGTTTTCAACATATTAACTAATTAGTATTTAACCTTTTAAAAAGTTTGCAACACTCTTCATAAATATTTTTCTAACGAAGCTTTCTTAAACCTTATAGTTATCTAACTTATAAAGTTTATTTAATTTAACTTTATTTAAGTTGAATTTATTTTTTTAAACTGTTGGCAATTCTCCGATGTACATGTACTTTACAAATAAAGTCAGTAAATATTTTCAGCTTATTAAATAATTTGATTTGAATTTTTAAAAAGGTGGAACACCTACATATATAAATATATATAGATAGGTTTCTATACTAAATATTCAAACTAAAGATTTCTTAACACTCTCTCATTTTAATGTTTTCTATAACTTGTACTTACTGTAATTAAATGTGAATTTCCAAACAGAGACACCCCTCTTAAAATTATTTTCAAACCTCTTTTGCCCTTCATCTAGTTTAGAAATTAAGCTTTCTCAAAACCAGTTCGTTTGATTCGATGCAATTCATTAAGCTTTTCAAATAGAATTTAATTGAACTTTTAAAAAGTTGGTAACCCTCTTCTAAACCCTATTCTAAATATTCAAACTAATTCTTAACATTTTCTCATTTCACACCCATATTTTTATATTTTCTATAACTTGGGTTTAATTTAATAAAATTCGACTTTTCAAATAGGTGGCAATGCTCTTCTAAATCATATTCTAAATATTCAAACTAATTCTCAACATTCTCCCATTTCACACCCATATTTTAATATTTTCTATAACTTGTATTTATTTTAATTAAGTTGGATTTTTCAAACAGGTGGCAACACTTTTTAAATTTTTTCAAACCTCTTTTGTCCTTCATGCAGTCTAGAAATTAAGCTCTTTCAAAACCAATTCGATTAATATTGCAGTAATCCATTTTACCTAATTGAATTTAATTGTCTAACAGGTGGCAACACTTATCATACTCTAACCCAGATATGCGTAAATACGGAGATATACGTCTTACTACAATCGCATCACGGCAGCAAACATAAAGTTGTGTCTAACGATGTCAAACTCGTGTGCGCGCTTCATTCGGTGGGTCCCAGGTTCGAATCCAGCTCGGGGCAAGTAACATCCAAAAATTATAGAAAAGTTTTTTCTAATAGCGCTCGCTCCTCGGCAGACAACAGCAAACCTCTGAGTGAGTGTCTGGCATGACAAAACATTTTCACAAAAAACATTCGCCGTTCGGGGGTGGCGTAAAATGTAAAACTGTAGGTCTCTCAATTTGTGTTACAACATCAAGACGCACACCACAAATTGTAGAAGTTCGGCCAAAACCGTTTAGGCGGTTATAGCGCCAATTAAGTAAGTTAAGTAAGAATTACTCATAGTGTTTTAGAAAAACGAAAACTTTGTAGTCAAACAAAAGGCGCCTTTATAGCATGAGCAGTGAGTACCCACTAAACTTACTTAAAATTTCTTTACTACACTGGGATCAAGTTAAGAGCCATGGGACATGCAGCCAAACTGCTTACTCAGATGCCGCACAACACTCCCCAATACCGCCAATTTAAAAAAATAGTCAAAATTTAATAGCACAAAACGCCCACAAGCTGACCTCATTCCCATGCTGTCTTAACGCATTAATTTCTTTTGTTGTAGATACCAAATTTTAATGCTCTACATTTATAACTTTAACTGCATTAAAATCTTGCTGTGGCTATATTTCAAGCGGAATGAATAGCATTAGTTAGGTTTTGCATGCGACGCGACTACTCAAATGGACTCACCTAAATGAACCAAATCTCCAACAAATACTTACCTCAAATAAACGGACGCGAGCGTTAACATAGTATTTGTAAATATGTATGCAAAAACAACAACAACAACAACAGAAAGTTAACTGGCTTTAACGAGAAACCAGCGCGAAACAAACGAACCGCAATCGGTGAGAAACCCGCGAAAGGCAAAAAATAATAGCGGCTTATAATTCGCATACTATTTACCATCATAGCCTACTTTGAGGCTGGGTGCGGTAGCAGCAGTTGTGTAAAATGTAAGGATGTATTGTATCCGTGTGAAAGCAGGCGGTGGGTGTGGTCGGTATTTTCGGCCTTTTTGTTGCGCGCAACTAATTTATATGCCTGACTTTACGTCATCATTAATTGAAGTCAATAAATAATGTTGGACTGATTTTAACAACAATAAGAAAAATTACAAAATATCAAAAGTTCACCAACACAAAATATGCTCAAGGGGATTATGGCGAAATATTCTTTTGTTGAGATTGTGTGGTACAAAGGCACACTGCAAATGTTAAAAATATAAAATTTGTGTTATTTAAAGCTGGTTTTTTTTTGCTATGAGCGTAAATAAGTAGTGTACTGTTGAAGCGTAGCCGGCTAGAGATGTTTTCTTGTTAGTAAGTAGCCAAGTTGTTAAGGCGGCTGTAGCAAACAAAAAAAAACTTTATTTAAATTTAGATTGGTGGTATTAGTGGGAGCCTCTGCACGAGCTAAACTGCCTTGCGAAAAGAATGCTTTTCTTTTATCCGATACTCAACTTGGCACTTATCACCCCAAAAGTCGATGACCTTGTTGACGCCCTAGCACTACTAAATAAGGCTTAATAAGGTTTGTATGTATGTGGAGGAGATTCAGTGGGAAATGAATTCGTGATGCGGCATGCCAGACATTTTGTATAATTTATGCAAATTTCATTATTAATTCAAAAGTGAAAACTATTTTCAACGCCTTCGATTTGGGAGTGTAATTTAAATGTATACCAATTTGTGCACAACGCTTTAAAGGGGGTGCGTTTTAGTTTTAAAGAAAACCAAGGAAAAGTCAACTGCCGGCTTGCAACTTTAAATAGGTAATACGAGTGTTTTATAAAATTGTAATGGTGTTTATCTTGAAGCAATTCACATAGATTCAAGTTGGTGGACATTTAAAAAAATTTATGAAATTGCGTACATTGTTTAATAGCCAAAGGATTCGCCGCATGATTTAATAAAATATTCTTATTGTTACATGAGAGCTGAGCGTGGTTTTAGTCTCATTTCTATAATTTTCTAAATTATGCTTTCTGACTAGAAATGCCAAGTGTGGACGTAATGATAGAATTTGACAAAGAAGTTTCGCGGACATGCCTATTTGCTCGATGGTGGGCGACACCATGGCATTTATGATTCCATGTAATTCATTTTCAAACCCAATTTTGTCTATCAAATTTGAGAAAATTACCTTGTATAGTTAATAAATAACTTTTTTTTTGATTTTTGTATTCTACCAATATATAATAAGGTGAGCGTGTGGCTTGTCCGTTCTATATAAATTTCAAAATTGTGCTACACCTATTTCAAAAAATTTAATTCCGTATATTTTATGAAATTTGAAAAAATGTCCTTGATAGTTGATAAAATATCGATTTTTTGAAGTTTTCTAATTTCCGTTATACAAGGGTGGGAATTTTGGACGATTTTTACCATTTTCGAAATTTTGCTAATTGACTTTACATATATGCATTATGTGTGCCGAATTTTGTGGAGCTTGGGACAAAGTTATCGAGATTATTCTATTTGCTCTAGAGTGGGAGGTGCCACGCGCATTTCTATTTTTTTTTAAATTTTTTGTATTTGCTTACGCAATTTTATTCTGCATATTAAATTTAAGGATTTAATTTAATTCTCTCTAATAATTACTAAAAATAGCGTTCTGTTTTTTTGAATTTTTTTAAATGAACGTTATAGTTATGAAAAAATGTAGAGTGTTATAATAAAATTGTTTGAACGATATTCAGTTTTTAAATATTGATGCCACATTTTCTATAGAAAATTTGATTTTGGCACGTTCACGCCCGTTTAATGATATTTTGTGAAATATAGATGCTCCGGATGTAGGCTTTGTCGATTCTCAGAGATGGCCACCCTAAAATCACAAAGTTTTACATTGTTACATAAAAACTGAGGCAATAGTAAAAATAATAACACTATATCTGCTTCTCTATTCCGACTGAACCTCGTTTTGATAGGCGCCAGAATAAGACATAGCAAAACCAAGTATCCTCACGTGTTCATAATTTTTATCACTCTGAAATTCTTGTGATTGTATTCTTTTTATGTCCGCATGATACATAACACAGTCCAGTCTAAAACTAAGTTCTCATGCCACTCTCCACAACTAATTTCTTTTGTCTTCAATTTTAATCTTTGACAATCTCATTTTTTCCATTGCTTTGCTGGCAGTTTTATTAACAGTTAAAGTGCTGCATGTAGAAATATGGAAATATACAACCAGCACACATTTGACGAAAGAATAATAAATGAACAGACTACCAACAACTCAGACGTAATATTTGAGCCCTTAAACTTAGCTAGAACAACAGGTATCAACGTACAGTACCAACTTGGTTGGTTGTTGCAACATATACATACGGAATGGACGTTAGTTCTGCAGAACGAACCACCAAAATTGACAACAGATGACGGAAAATCGTTCCACTATATATCATCTTCATACCTTATGAAATTTTATTTAATTTATTTTTAAAGTAAGAATATTAAATTTTAGAATACCATTATTTTAAACCAACAATAATTACATATGTATATGTGCTTGAGGCCAGTTTTTTTTTTATATTTAGAAATTTGGAAAAATAATGGTAGTAAAATTGGTACAAATTATAGCTCTTATTGCGGAGGTCTTCACAGAATTTGTTTCACCTGCAAGGATTATCGTTCTGCTATAGCGCTACTGCCAGCACAATAAAGAAACAACAAATTTCTTAAGCTTGGGGATATAAAATGAACATTTAAAACTTTTCGATATTTATTTTATTTGCCAATATTACATTTAAATTTAATTGGTTGCACTCACTTTTCAATTATTCTATTTGATTTTATTTAACCAAGTATGTACGACAAAAGTTGTATGGAAGTGGCGAAGTGTGATTCTCGAAAAATAAGCAAAAAATTAAAATCGCAGTGAAAATAGCATCCAGATGGTATGCTGATTGTATGGATTGGCAACTGCATGGCCGATGCTTTGACAGGAAGACCTGAAATCTACTTGTCAGCCTACCAGAAAAGTTTGACCAAAGGTTGACATAAAGTGAACCAAGCTTCTCTCTAATTGGAAAAATTATAATTCAATTAGAACTGCTGTTGGCATCGCAATAACCGGTAGGTGTGGAGGCATTGGCCTACGATTATTTTGAAATCCTTGAAAACTAGCCGACCCGGTCGCTACATCCTAAAAATAGAGAGATGCATATATGAAAGCCGTGAGTGCCTGCATATTTTAGCGACACCTGTCAGACCAATTTCATTAGAAAATACGTGGCTAATAATATGGGAATCAAATTGAACTATGAATAAAGGGTTTCAGAGATATCTCCGTTAAATCGGTTTTAATTTAATTTTTTAATTTTTTTTTGTAAATATAAAAAGAAGACGAGAAACGACGGGTCGGTTTCTCTGTTTGAACGCAAGCTAGTTCCTCAGTTTTATAGATATCTGACTGGAAGTTGGTAGACAGTTTTTTTATGTATGATGTATTAGTCATTTGTCGGAACAAATCAGTTCGGACCTTATATTGCTGCTATAGTACCGACTGTTTAGATATGAAGTTGAAGTTTTATGATGTTATATTCGTCAAGCGCGAAGAGGACACTTCGAGCGCATCAAAACCCATTTGAAAACTCCTGATGTAGTTTACATTATGACGGTAATGCCGTAACCCGCAACAGTTTTTTTGTGAGTTACCAAAAAACTGTCTGCTATGAACCTGGTATTTCTATATTTCTATTCTTAAATTGCCTCTAAAATTAGAGCGTTTTGAAGAAAACGAAGGCGGAATCCCGCTCCGGAATTCATAAGCCAGTTGGAAAGCTCAAATTTCTTTTGAAATGAGTGATAAAACCGAGCTAGTGTGATAAAGAAACTAGCGATTACATAGAAAAAACAAAAGCCAGCCCATTCCGCATGAATCTGAAAAGAATAAATACTTAATCTCCGGATGCTTTCAAAATTTTCTTTGTAAGCCCCTTCGAATCCTCTTGTTTTTGTGTTTCGAAAAATCTATACTATTTACATATTAATATCGTTTGCGCATTATTTAATAATTATTGAATACGTGTTGTATAAAATATATGTATACTTAAATTATAAGCGACTGTTACTCAGGCTTTTCTCGTGTTTATTGTTCCATTGAGTGCCACGCTGCTACACAGCCTCTATTGCCCGCATACAATTTGGGTATTTCTAATCAATTTATTCCGAACAGCCTTGAAGTGAAATCAAATATTTGTGTTTAATATGCAGGCCATAAACGAACGCATCCCATCACATAAATACACACACACATACACACTTACACACCCATGCCTAATTTCATAGCAAACCCTTCCATTTTTTTGTAAGTATAAGGTCCTTGTAAGTACCTTGACTTTTCTACTTGTTTAGATACCACTTCATGTCGTATCTGAACTTATGCTGTAAACGCTGAAGGGCGAAAGTTACTTGGTTGCTGTGTAACAGCCTGGTGCTGTTAACATTCAACAATTCCCCGCAACCATTCAACTATGTATGTAGATATGTACACTTGCAGTGGGCTTTTTTGAAAAAAACATTTGTTAAAAGTTATTTTATTGAATTTTGGGGAGCGTTCTAAAGAAGAGTGTATGAAATTTTCTTAAATTAAATTAAATTTTGATTAAAAAAAATCAGTTTTAGCCAGCTGGATGATTTCCAAATATTAGCAAAGGCCACAGGTATCCTATCGAGCGCAGGCCGCACCCTTTTACCTCGTTACCAGACAAAATTAGTAACACTTTTAGTTAGTCCAGCAGTATCTATGTAAATATAGCTGTTTCTTTCAAACACTAGATTTAAAATTTTTAATTATAATTTTATTTTTTAAATTGGGGTATGCAGTCTTATAGCTTATTCAATGTTAGTAGATATAATAAAATGAAAGTTTTAAGTGTCTACAAATTAATGTTGATTTTTGAGAATTTGTTTACTGGCCGAGGCCATCAGAAGAAAATCCAAAAATCAAAGCTAAATTGTCACTTGAAACTGCCATCTTATTATTTGGAAATAAAATCGGCTATAAATTTGCGCACTCAAATTTTAAAGTTTATGGTAAAATTTGTTGAGTTTGAAGAAAGCTTTTTTACTTTGGGAATTTTTGTACAATTGAAGTGAGCGATAACGTCTTTTACAGGGGACTAATTTTGTTTGTTTTAGGCGAAACATTAAAAATTGGTTTAATATAAGTATAGAATGTAATTTGAACTTATCGTCATCATACCATTTTTTTTGCATTTTTCTCAAACTATTTGGCTCACTGAGTCAATAGTATTCAGCTTAACCTAACAATCGACATTGCATAAACAGTGCACTATTAGCACAAAAACAAACAACACAACATTAAAATTTGAAATAACTATAACTGCCAAGGCAAGGTAATTTCTGCCAACTTTGAAAATACAATATGCTTTTTTGTTTTACTTTTTTTTTAAGAGACAATTGAGGTGATTTACTTATTGAGCCTGTTAAGAAATACAGCAGAGCAAAGCGTATGCTTTCATTTCCAACTCATATTTACTGCTTTAACAAAACTTTCATCTTAAATTTTTCAAAACTAACGTAACTTACTCTTTTTTTAAATTCATAGTTGGCTACTCTATTCAAGAGTATAACGCTGGCAAAAAAATTTCATAATACCTTTGGTTGATATCGATTGGTTGCTCTATTTCACTTAAAAATATTATATATATTTTAATTTTTTCCAAAGGTGACATATCTGTTCGAAAATTAAGCGTGGCTAAAAAATTCTCCCTTAACTTTCGTTTGATACCGATATTGCTGTGATTTATTTAAGATATTAATATATGTATATATTGATTTTAATTTTCTTAATAGGTGGTAAGCCAATTATTAATTAAAAGTATTTTATATAAGTGTGGATTTGGGGTCCATATTTTATAACTCAGCCAATAAAATCCCTTAATCTATAGACAATTTTTTTTCCAGTGGTTCTTGGTTTAGAAATCGGTTCGGTGGAATCTCCAAATGAACGGCAACATTCAAATTATTATTATATAAGTGCTATTTTCCTGCGTATATTTTTCTAAAAAGTGTTATTTCCTCTTTGCTTTATCTTCCGCTGTATCTTTACTCCAATTTCCATCTTGATTTTCTTCTACATTTTATTGTAATTTTCATCACATTTATGTTCTTCTCCATTTCCATCTTCAAAGAAATTGAATCACTTCCACCGTTCCTCCAACAGAAAATTGCGTCCAATTTCACCAGCAACTTGACTCACTTGACTTGTGGTGATTAGAATCTGATTAGATTAAATTGGTTTTTGGTGAGGTGAAATTGAACGAAAATTCTTGCCACAGCAAACGAAACGAATGGCATACAACAAAAAAGTAGAATCTAGCCCACCGTTCCTCTAACAGAGAATCTTGTCTCATTTCATTTTTTGTTAATTGACATTAGAATCTGACTAGATCCAATTGCCATTTCTAATGTGGATAAATAAGACAACAACTAGCTCATGATAAGGTTATATTCCAGATTTCTAAGCTTATAGCGCCTTATCAGATCTACTTCAACAAACTTGGCCTTATTTTATAATTTCGTTTTTAAAAAACTTGAAACTGGTCAGGAATGCGACGGTATATGCATTGACTTCTCGAAAGCCTTTGATAAGGTCAGTCTTAAAATATTACTTAAAAAACCGGAATCTATTGTATTGCATGCTAGAATGCTTGAGTGGTTTGCATATTATCTTGCTGATAGGCCCCAATTCGTCCATATAAACAAAACCACGTCAGATGTGATTAAGGTCACCTCGTACCAGAAGGCAGCCTGCCGCCTAGGACCCTCACATTTCTCGATTTTTGTCAATGTTATTCAGAAATTTTACTAAAATCGCATTGTCTAATCTACGCAGATGACATAAAGGTATAAGGTCGCATGTGTCTGACTGCATTAATCTTAAAGGGGACTGCAAACATGGTGTGATGCTAATCAATGTTGGAAAATGTCAATTTATGTCTTTCAGTAGGCGTAGGGTAACATTTGACTACCATTATAGGTTAGGCGCCGCTACACTTGCAAAAATTAACGAAAATAAACATTTGGGGGTATAATTCACTTCAAAAATGCCCTTTCCTATGCATATGTTTTTTATGTGGGCTTTATGATCACCAAGGGTAGGTCAATGCTCGGTTTTTTAATGGAGAATTTAAATGAGCTTGTACTTTTCACTTATAAGATCGAACCTTGAGTATAGCAGCATCATTTGGGATCCTTCTTATTTGGGGTAATCTTAAAGGGTAGAAAAGGTTCAAAAATGCTTTATCTCATAACTAAGCACTCCCTCCGGTGGAAATGTAGTATGCTGAATTATAAAAGCAGGCAAGTTTTATTGGCATTGCCTGCATTAGAAACGCGTAGAAAAACTTCCTATGTTATGTTTATTAGAGATATAGTCACCAACCACATCAAATACCACTTAGCCCGCTCAGAATCTCAGATTCAGTGATATGTTCCACTCAACTTATCTCAGGACTAAGTAAATACTCAATGAATCACTTCCACGATTTCTGAGGCAGATTAACAAATTTTGTTCTAATTTAGCAGTTTTTTCAAATTCTCGCGAGAGTTTTAAGTCTTAACTAAATCTAGTGATGCATTTTTGTTTTTGCAATTGTAACTAGTCTTCTTTAATCCAGTTGCATATAGTATAAATGCCTATATACTTTGTACAAGTACTTAATATTGTACCACCTTTTTCATTTTTCATTTTGCGTTTTTCGTTTTTAATTTTAAGTTTTATAATTTTATAATTTTAGAGACCTATCTTAGTTTTGTTCTAATTGATGAAATAAATAAAAAAAAACAAAATACATATAAGTATAATGAAGTAAATAAATTTCATGCTACAGGAAACAAAACGCCACGTAACTTCTTTGTAATCTACGTTCTTTTTTCTTTTTACATCGTTGGAAAGATTTCTTTCTGTTCTTTCTTTCCTTTTATAAGGAAAATTCAAAAAAAGAAGAAAGAAGATGTACCAAAGGCAACAAATTTTACTTAAATTTATATAACAGGAAATTCGCCTGTTTAATAGATGGCAACCTCATTTAATATTTTTTGTTTCAATATTCCTTTTATCTAATCAATTTAACCAAATATAATTATACAAACAGGTGGCAATCCTTCAAATAATTTCGAAAGCTAGACCTCTCAAATCTGTTTTGCTTTCCACGCCCATATATTATAATATGAACTTTACCTAATCAAGTTAATGGAATTTAATTTTCGGATCGAACTCTTTTCTTAAACTCTTTGCCATTTGTCCTCAATCAATCTTATTAATTTAATTGAACTTTTCAAACAGATGGCAACTCTCTGTGAACATTCTGCTTGCTAAGTAGTTTTAGTTTTATAGGTTTTACAAAACAAAAGCTCCGTTATCAAAAAGCGCCATATAACCATTAAAACATTGCAGTATTTCGTTGTACCAGCGGATTTTTTGAAGATAATGTCACAGAGATTTTGATAAAAAAAGTCGCTTTTAAAATGAATTTTTTTTAAGGATTGGCAGGAAAATGCTATAAATACAATTTGTATTTGATAATTAGATTAAAATTTTTTCGTTATTATAATTGCCCAGTGTCTGTTCAAGTAATTGTTGCTTCCCACTCCTGCTTTTATTTTCTTTTTCCAATTGTTTGCGTTTTTAACAACGCCATTGGCTTTTACGAATCACTGCACTCCGCCGTTGTAGCCACCTTCCGATTTTGCCAGCGGCCTAAGTTGTTAGTTAGCTGCTGGTAGCAGTCAATGTATTTCTATTTCCATTTCCATTTCCATTTCCAATTCTAATCGCAATAGCAACTTGCTTTTTACACCTGGCTGTACTGGGAACAATCTATTTGTTGTTTGGCACATTGTTTTCGCATCGTAGATTTACTTATCATTGTTCTGCACTGTTTCACTTCAGTTTTATCTGCTTTTGTTGTCACTTTCGTATTTTTCGTTGCATAAGTTCGTTGCTACCAGTTCATTGCTATCATATTTTTCGCAACCACTTTGGCCTTCGATTTTTATACCCAGCGCACTCTGCTGTGGTAAAAAGCTTTGTTTGAAAATTACTGTTTATAATCTGAATGTTTGCGTTTAAAAGGTAGGCTTGAAATTCTAATCGATTTTAGGAATAATAAAAGGTTTCCTATGCTTTGGTTTGTGCCATTTCCATGATGAGATTTGACTCGGTAAATAACTCAGATTGATTGTATGGTTTAAAATCGATAGCTACCAGCTACCAAAGTTACACACAATGCTACACAAACTGATACTCGATGGTCTTTGACGCTAGGTGGCGCTGAAGTCAATATATATAGAAAAATCGCATTCGCTTAGAAATAGTATTTGTATAATACTTTCCTTATTACTCATTTCCCTCCCTTATTAAATTCTTCGTATTAAATTTTAATGGACTTGCGACATAATTCAATAAAATATCGCACACCGAGTTTTTCCCAATTTCTATAATTTTCGCATCTAGGCCATACCCATTTTCGGGAAAAATTTATTTAATTTATTTAAGGGAGTATCTTCCTTCACAAAATCCTGTACATCAAATTTTGGTAAATTACCATAGTTACTAAAATATCAAATTTGACTGATTTTTGTTAATTACCGTTATATGAAATATCGAATTTTTTTTAAACTTTTTTAAAATCACCGTATATGAGAGGTGGGCGCGAGTTTTGTTTGATTTTTCAAATTCTCGAAACTATGGCTACTGAGTTCAAATGTAAAGAGGACCGCTATTTGCAAAAAAAATTAACTCTCGTATTCTTTTTTCTGTATAATTTGTTTTTTCTTATACTTACTAAGATATCGCATTCTTTTAATTGTCACAAAATACCGTTATGTGGGCGTGGTTATTGTCCGCTTTCGCCCATTTGCAATACCAACCTACCTTGGGTCGAGGACAATATATATATCAAATTCCGTCTAGAGCGATGGACGGTAAGGTGAACAGAGTTATTCTATCTCGGGCACTCGTGCGGACGGTTATAAAAACTGAGCTCGCTCCATGCCGCTGTCGAACTTTTTGAAATTTTGAAAACAAATCTGTGTTAAAAATTCACCCTTTACCCTTAAACTTTGCCCCAGCTACTCCAAACAGCCCCTTTTAAGGTTCAAGTTGTAAGATTTTACGAATATTGAAATTTAGAATCTGATGTTCAAATTTGCCTATTACCCTTAGATTTTGCTACAACACTCCCCAAGCGTAAAATTTCTAGACTACTGAAATTTTCAAAACTGGTATTGTATACTACGTGTTTTGATATGCTTAAAACGAATATGAAATCAACATTTTTCCTTAAATTGCAAGCGTAAATTTTTAAGATTTTATGAAAATTCTTTTTCTTGTAGTCCTTAACTCTTCTGAAGCCAAGTTGCTCTTCAAAAAAGAACTACCATCGCCTGATAACGACGCCTGCGGCCTGCTTTACCACCTAGGTCGGCCGCTGATACTGGGGTATCCCTCCCCTACATCGTAAACCTATTTTTACCTACTTTTGCCAAAAAGGAATTTTTTTAACCTAGGAAATTCGCCGTAAATTTCCATTGCCCGCCTTTAAAAGGAGAAGGATTGAAATGATTAAAGGGTTGAATTAAAATAAAAAAATCTTATTTCAAATTTGAATTTTCATAAAATTTTAAAGTTTAACCCTTAGTGGGGGTGTTGGGCGATGTGGAAATAGTTTGGGAAAGTCGCCTTCATAACTGAACTGACACCAACAGCAAAAGTTATTCCGTCTTCAAAAAGTAACATTTATGGTTTCCTTTATTTATAAGTTTTATAATTGGTTACTTTAAAGAGTGTAAACAAGAGTTGGTGGGTGTTTATTTGAGCTAATAAAATTGTCTTTCTGTTTGAAGTAGGTTCCATTTAGTATGCCTCCCATTACGGTTCTCCTTTTAGTTTTCTAATTAAATAGCGAAACTTGTTTTACACTTTTTATAAACCAACATTAATTTTTGAGCTCAAAGGCAGATATATGAAAAATTATTGGAAAAATAACAACAACAGGCAGAGCGGTAGAAATAATAGCTGCAATTTTGCAGATACCAACTTTTCTCATTAAATTTCTTTCATAACTCCACCGGGGTATGAAATTACAACATCTGACTTACTGGGCCCAGTCTGCCGCTATTACGATGAATGTGTGGTTGTTCTGGTTGGTTATCACAAATCTATTTTATTGTTGTTGGAATTTGTCATCGATTATATACATATGTATATAGTTTTTTAAAATTATTGACCTATTTTATTTAAATCAACAATAATTTTGGACGTAAGGAAAATTGTTGAAAAAGAGACAACAAAAATCAGCGCTGTAGAAATTGTTGCTGCTATTTGCTATTTTGAAGACCACCATATCTCCTAAGGATAATAGAGATTCTTCCATTTACACACGAAGTTAATTTATTACAAAATAAAGCGCCTTTCTTAAAAACGTTTTATTAAAAAAAATATTTAAATGTATACATTTTTAATGCTATAGAAAAAGTAATGCCATACGTTACAACCCAAAAATATATGATACACAAAAGGAGGGTATGCTTATTATCGAAAAAATTATGCAAATATTCTGGTATTTTTATTTCAAAAATGTACATTGTGTAATTTTTGATTTGAACGTCAGTTTCGTATTTCGATGTTTTTTACTAAACGCAATATATTGATTTGTTTTTTCGTTCTTCTTAAACGGTTAAATTTCAGTTTATCGAAAAATTTTATTTAGCATCCAATTTCATAAAATTAGTTAATAAATTAACAGCAATTGATTCCATCCGAAAAATGTTAGCCATAGAGAGACAGACTTTGTATTCGAAAAAACAAAAATCGTAAAGTGCCCATCACAATAAAATATGATCGAAAAAATAAAAATCAGAAAGCAACAATCAAATATGAAACAAAGTTCGCGATTTGTGGTATACAAATTACGAGCCTTGCTAAAATGTCCATCGGGTATAACGATACCATTCTTTTCGAACTTATGTACTTTTTCATTGATTTTTATTGTTGTGTTTCCTTTGTTTATTTCTTAGCGTCATTTTCCACCTCATCGTACATTTATTTGCAAGGCATTCCAAATTGCAAATTATGTAGTTGAAAACAAATGACTGGAACATTGGTGGAAATGCTTACTTATTTTCATAGAAGGATGAGCACTATGCAAAGAAAATATCTTTATGATTAAACACATTTTTTGTTTGTGGTCTAAGCAAGCGAAGAAAATATGAATTGAATAAATACTTAACTTTCAAATATCTGATTTTTGATAATTGCACGAAAGTAACCGCCGGTCGTCCCTCGGTAGGAAATGGCAAACCTCCAACTGTATTTCTGAAATGGAAATATCTTCTCACACAAATCATTTGCCACAAATTGTAGAAGAAGTTCGGCCAAACAACGAGCTGTGCTAAATCATGTGAACGCTAAATTATTATTATTATTATTATGAGAAAATATTCCATTTTTATCAAATCCCAAACGGCTATGAGAAATACCTTAAGCCTAATTATTTGTTGCCATTTCACGTGAAATGAGCTGTCACAATCCATATTAACTGCTCTGCCATCAAATTCCACAGCATTTCTATGTAATATCTTCACTGTTGTTTAAAATGCGTGAAAAGTTACAACTGAAATTAAATGCGCGCGGAATTCCAGCCAGGAATGGAAGTTGCCAATGGATTAGTGTTTAATTTATAATAATTTGAATTGAGATGTGCAAAATATCAGCTAGTGAATGAGAAAAAGATGCATGCAAACTACCGAGGAAAATATAAATTGTGTGTTTACAAATTGCGTGAATTTAAATTTAGTTGAAGTGGTTTTTGTATTGATTGTTAGTCAATATATTTTCAGAGGAATCAGCGGAATTTCAAGGCTAAGCCCAGGTATAAACTTTGTACACGCTTTTCACTACATCTGATAGATGTCGCTGTAATCGATATACGTACATATTTCAAAAGTTATGTTTTTGGATTGCATTGAAACAAATAAAACCGGGTTGTCTCGAAACCAAACTTGACAAGGGATAATGGACAATCGTTTCTATATACATCGTCTTCTCACCCTGTCGGAAAAACAGAAGATGAAAAAGAAGCAGATTACTAAAGCCATCTATTGGGAAAATAATGGATTTCTTTTTACCAGACCTAATTTTTTATATAATTTATCATATTTTTAGCTTGTTCAATTAAATAAAATCATAAATATTGTAGTGTATTTATTTAAGTTACTTATGGTAATGTAAAAATTTGTACTGTACTTGTAGACATGCTTGCAGATTTCGAAGTAAGCCGCTTGGTTTATATGTACGGTAACTAACTAATAGCACGTTGATGACTGCAATTAATATAAACGCATTACATAACACCTAATATCAGCATTCGCACAGCTCATCAATTCACAATAACGCACAAAAGTGGGGGGCGGGCGGGCGTAAATTGCTAGTTTTGTTGGCGGCCGGTTGTTTTGCTTGTCAACAAAACACATACATAGCTAAATTTTATTATTCAATGCCGGGGTAGCACAAATTTGACAAAATAAACATTACTCTAATTGGCACGCAGCGCAACATCACTAGCGACAATATTGCCCATGTTTCGCTTTTTGCCACTTGCGGCAATTGCTACGCGCGGCGTCAAAACTCGTCAGTGCTGCGGCATTTTCGACGTTGTCTAAAGTGTAGTAGTTTGAAGCGTTGGATATTTAAGCTTATGTAAAATTAGCAACATACATAAATAAGAGTGTTTACATATATTGCGCAAGCACACACACCCATACATACATACATACATATATAATGATTGTGTACGCCACTACCGTCAGTTGCTAAACTGTGCACGGAAACTGCGATTTTAGTTTTACGACTTTAGTTCATTTGTCGACACATCATAGAACGTTGGTTCAAGTTTTTTGTTTAGTACTAGTTTTTTTGCATAAAATGTATCAAATGATATGGGAATCTACCTACCAACTGATTACATTTTTTTTTGGATTTTTGATGGTTTATTTTGTAACCAAATAGACGGCTTTACGGAGCAATCATTTTTACCGAGCACAATAAATATTTTTATATGAAAAAAACTGAGATACTTGGATCAAGTGAATAAGGCTAACGTGAATAAATTTTGTAAATGTTTTCACTTACAAGCAGGGTTGGAAAATAACAGTTATTTCTGAAAATTGTCATTGAAAAATTCACTATGAATGACATGTTCTAAAAGCAAGTGTATTTTATCAATCGATTTCTTAATTCATCGAGAATCAAATTTGAAAATATTTTTTTTTTGCGAATTTTTTGCAAAATTAAAAAAAATTACAGTTATTTTTGATTTTTATTTTATACATAAAAAATAGGAAATGACTTTTATATGTATGACTTAAAAAGGAAAAGTCCGTGATTGATTAATATTGAGGGATTTTATAAAAAAAAGTCTGCAACAACTGTTACTTTTGATCAAGGTATACAAATATTGGAAATCCTAAATCACTGTTTAATATCTAAAAATAATATGTCTTAATTGGCGCATCAAGGCAAGTGAGGTTTGCAAGTATAACATCATTTTAAAACGACGTTCATTAATTTAAATAAAGACAAAAGGGCCATTATTATAATTTTAACGTACCATACCCATTTTCCAAAATTTTGAGTTTTTATATATTTATTGGTCTAATCAAAGTATTTATATTAAATTAGAAAGAGCTCGCGATTTGATTTCGCATACCATTGAATATTTGATTAGTTGTAAATTACAGTTATATTGATGAGAGGTGACCTTGTTTTTAGCTCAATTTCTGTAATTGTTGATATTATGTTTTCTGACTAGAAATGCAAAGTGTGTATAAAATGTGGTAGAATTTGACAAAGAAGTTTCGGAGATAAACCTATTTGCTCTAAGGCGACTGATCCCAACATTTATGATTCCATGCATTTCATTTTCAAACTCAATCTTGTCTATTTAATTTAAACAAATTACTACCTTGTATAGTTAAAAACACCGAATTTTTAAAGCTTTTGTAAATCACCGTTATATGAGGTGTGAGCTTGGTTTTGATGCCCGCTTTTTACAATTTTCGAAATTTTTCTTATTGACTTGAAATGCAATATGTGTACCAAATTTGGTAGAGTCTGGTGGCATAGTTTTCGAAGAAGATAATGTCACTGGCTAATTGGAAATTGAGAGCCGCTCAGTTCTTCAAAACAAAAAACTCCCTTACAGGCTAGCCAAAGAATTTGGCGTGGTGAACACCCGCGCCGCCGACTAGGCATGGAATGCAGAGGATAGATTTGAATGGACACCTTTCCAATATTTCTCGTAGTATTTTTATGACGATTTTTGGCTCGAAATTTCACGGCAGCTTAACACGTTCACTTTATAAAACGGCCAAAATTTTAATTCAAGCTATGGTGTCTAGGGTGTTCCGGAAAGAAAAAAAAAGACTTCCATCATTTTTTTATTTACTGCCGAGCGACGACGGCTATTAGGGAACTCATTCACTTGTGCGAGTTACTGTGCATACGCTGATGCAGCTTAGCAAACTCAATATCAACATAATTATAGCGGGCTAAATGCGAAAATTGCATTTGGATCTAATTTCGAGTTTTTTCAACAGCATTGCTATTGTAACAGCTTTAAACGTTTTCGCTTGAGTTTGTATTACCTTTTGATATGTACATTCTACAAATATTTTTGTTTGCAATGCCGTGAATGTGAGATGATGTACATTTTTTTTGCGGCACCTAATGTGTCACATCACCACTTGAACGACACTATACAATCACGCTGAAAGAAGGTTGAGGGAGTACACCATGCAACAATTGCGCCATGCAGCATTTTTAGATTAATTTTCTAGAAGTGGTATGTGCCCTCCTCAGAAAGGCGCATAAAAAAACATCCCCATAAAAAAAGTTATTTACTGTCAGTAAAAAAGTTGAAAAAACCAAAACAATTTATTTCTTCATCCCAAAATTTATTATTTTATTTAAAAGTGAACATATATTAAAACGTAAAGTTTAAATCCGCATTTTAATCAAACACAAAAAAAAAACAAAGTCTTTGCAGAGCAAAAACGGTTTGTAAAACCGCATAAATTGAAGTCAGCAGAATAACCGATTAAAAGAAAACCTAAATGCACTAAACAGCTACAAATGTAATACACCTTTTCAAGCCTTTCGAATTCTAAGGTTATATTTTGTTCAAAATAAGTTTTTTTTTATTATTTATTTGAATTGTGTTTTTTGAAAAACTAGAAAAAATTGGGGAAAAGTATTAAAATCAATAACTGATCAAAATTTCAGCATTCAATTTCCAAAAACTCAGTAGTTCTGGCCAGCAATTACAATTAGTGAGCGCCTTATATCAAGTCCATTGGACAACGAAAACCAATTATTTATGATTAGTTCGTGATATTCTGTGAAAACAAATTGAAAGTACACGTTTCGCCCAGCAAAAGTTGTCTAATTTTATTAGGAACCAATCATGATAATCTCGAAAGCATCTACATTTTCGTTGTGTTTCCATAAGCAACTCTGTGTTCGATAACTTTTTGCAACAAAAAAATCGATGATTTTCCGCCACTAGTTTAGAAAAAGGAGTAAGGACAATAATAAGAATGAATCGGGTCGGAGAAAAACTATTTATAAAAAGCGGCACTACATATAGCACAGCTTTTGAAGTTCTGGAGGGCATTTCGGTTACCGGATTGACATCGAAAACCGGTATATAACACGGAATGCTGTCTGGGAGTTTATACTGAAATTTAAGTTACAATCTGCTACATGACATGAATAAAGTTCTCGTTTTGATTAAAAAAAAAAAAACGAATATACCTTTAAAAACCCGAGCAGACAGTAAGGTTTTTTAAAAGTCAAATTGAGAACTTCATTCATTTGAAAAAAAGCGCGGGTGTTGTGGTGTAAGTGGCCGGTAGTTGGCACTGTTCGTAAGATAAATTATATTCCACTGTTATGATTTGACAAATCTGTTTGCTTTTTTTTTGCTTAATTTTGAGCGTTTTCATTTGAAGAAAGTTAGAAACTATATGAAAAATGAGGTTTATGATGTAAATTTGTATGCGTAAAGTTAAACATCATTAGATATCCCGTAAGTAATGACATTGCAATGTTTCGATTTTTTGAATTTTTCTCCCAAGTTTATTATTTCAATTTATTTCTTTATCATCTTCTCTCCATTATTATTAATTTGGTTATTGGTTATTAATCAACAGTTGAACGCTGAACATGGGAAATCAGAAATTCCAACTCTACATCCGCCTAAATCTGCAGCATTCTTAAAATTCTTCTCCTTTTCAACCATCGAACGAGTGAAACGCAACGAACCCCTACGATATATGTGGAACCATTCGCGAACAAACCAAAACTGATAGCCTCAATTCTAAATAACTAAAACACGATGTAAACCAGGCACGTTTTCAGAACTTATGGTTATTTGCTATGTCTTGATACTAAAGTAGATCATCCGTTGGATTAATAATCCCAAAGCGATTTGTGAAGATTTTTTGGCGTTTGATTCGACTCTATCTCTTTACTGGAAAAATATTCTCATCAGATGTCATCCTAATTTTGTGTTTTGGAATCATCAGTGATAGGCTGCAAGTACTTTATCGGCCAACCATGTCGCGAAACAGACAAAGTTTTTGTCCACCAACAACTAGCAGTTAGAAGAGCCTTAAAAAATGTCTCGAATACCTGAACATAGTCAAAACTTTGTGCCGACGCAACAATTTATTACATGAATAAATCTTTCGAAGTTTTGTAATTTTAACTCATAAAAACCTTTATGAATTAAATACATTTTAGAATAATGATTTTCTTTGAAGAACTTCTTCCATTTTATAAAACAAAATTTAGAAAACTATATTATCGCCATTCTCGCGAGAAATGTCACTGTCGTTGAAAAATGCCAGCCATAGAACTTACGCTGTCGGCGAAAGTAAGCCAGCTAAATGAAAAAAACATATTTGAAAACTAATTTTTTATGAACTACTATTAAGCTTATTTAATACAGGGGCAGCATGAGGAAGTTTCCCTTTTATGTTCTCATTTGCAGAGTTAATTTGAAAGGAATACATTTTTACATTGTTAAATTCAAATTACAAATAAAGTAGTGGGAATACAAATGCAAGATAGGGTAACAATCAATTTAGTTATCTTATCGTATGGAATATTGGAAGGTTCGCGAACTTTACGATATATGTATGAGAAATCGAAGGCTTTAATATGCGGGTGTTTTCTATTTCGTTAAAAAAAAAGTTTGTTTTTTGTAAGTTTTAAGATAATGACTTTTTAACATTATTCAGCTCAATTAACTGATAAACCATAAGTTGTGAAAAAAATATGCAAGCACTTAGAAATTAAAATTTTTACTCCTTTACAGTAATCTTTAATCGACATTCGACTATTTTCTCTTAAAGTTGAATAAATTTTAATTTTTTCCTATTATCAGTTTAAATTCATGGAAAAGTTCTAAAGGTATAGGTCATATTATGATAACGGTATCTGAACTAGTTTATGAGTTATAGAAATAAAAAGCGTCCCAAAGTGTAATGCGTTCCGTAACATGGGGCTCACATAATGAATTTTGCAACATCGCTGTTGTTTTCGAACTCGAATGCCTTGTTATTACAATAAGCTTTCAGTTATCAATTGCTTTACGAGTACCGGTACCCCTATATTGAAAACAGAACAATATGTTACACTATCGGAACTGTTAGCCACATTAATATCCATCTACATATTAATTAATATATACTATATACTAAGTACACAAATTATTTATGTGTTCGCATTGAACATTGAATATTGTTTTTCGACTACTTATAGAATATAAAATACTAGTTTAGCAATTAATTGGCTATTGTGGAGTACGTAATTTATTATATTGTAATTTGTGGAAATTTTCAGCAGTCAATATTTGTTTTTAATTAGGTAAGGATTTGCGCCAGTGAAATACGTCATTTTCGTGGTTATGAGGTAAGCTTTAGCTATTAAAATTGTTATTTAATTTATTTTTGCCAAGTTTGGTAATTTGTTATTAGCTCTTAACACTTTATTGGCGATTATGTGAATGTAATTTTAATTAATTCAGAGAAAATTGGAAACTTAACGCAAGTAAAGAGTAGCAGCAATTGTGCAGATCAATAATAATAAAGCAACTGCAATCAATGGTGCCAGGGCATGTACTTACAATACATAGATGGGGAGTGGAGAGACGTAGAGGTAGAGATGGGTGCAGGTGCTATTATTTACTTATTTAGACAGCGTGGCATGGGAGAAAAACAAACCTCCACTCTACCTTTAACATACCGCTTTTTTAATTGGATTTGTGTAGGCAAAAACGAAATTTATTTAACGGTATTGTAGGATTGAGAGAAAATTAAATATATTTTGTTTATAGATTCCCTTAAATCCACCAAAATTTACTTTTAAAAATATATGCCGTGTTTGAGACATTTATGGAATATTCGATTTTCATGCGCAATTCTTTTCTAGTGTTTTATTTAATAAAAATTAAATTCCTTAAAATTAAAGATCCCGAAATTGGAAGGTGATGTTATGAAAATACAAACAACAAAAATGATAAAGCAAAATTCCTGGCCATTTTCTATAGAAATCTAAACAAAAAGAAAATAAAAATTATTCATATGAAAAATATTTCAAAAGACGTCCTGTAAAATATAAAACGATTTTCAAATTTGTGATTTTGAAGTTGAAATACATAGCCAAATAGCGAAAGACATTATACGTAGTGCCAGCTCGATTTCGTGCTGTATTAGCTTAATGATGGAGGCACAAGAAAAACAGGAAGAAAAAAGGCCATTTATTTGAAAAAGTGCATAGACTCTTATATGAGCTGTTAGCTCTCCAAATACTTAGGTAATTAAAATATTAATATTATCAGGCACTTTAGATATTTCCGATGCGGCAAATAGTTCCTCATTTCTTTCACATACTATTTGTTGAAGTTCTCGCATACTAAATCTTTTTGCACAAAATAGATCTTACCTTGTTGAGCTTACAGTCATTTTTTATTCACTTGCACCTTTACATGGCTGCATAGCAATTGAAAAACTAACTACGGCAAAGACAGTCGATGGTCCAAATCACTTTTAGCATTGGGCTTACAAGCTCTAAGATGGTTAAGGACTGTAAGGGGCGTTAAGTTTGGCGACCGAGCCAATGAAAACCTCTCTCGGCTGGGTTCCCGGTATGGTAGCGAGAGAGCTGATGAATTTGCCAGAGCTGGAGCTTTTATTGATGTTTCCGAAGTAATAAGCTGGCCGCTAGGGGTAATCAAGAGAAAACTGCACTTATACTGGCCGATTAGCGAACATGCGGTTCAAGAGAAACCGTTCTTTACTACCATTTTGTGTGTCCGGCCATGGCTCGTGGTAGACATCTCATACTAGCATTCTTCTTGGCGAGCGACCTGAAGAATGTCTCTAGTAGCAGAATGAATAACATCAGTAGAATCATCCAAAAATCCAAATGGTTTGAAAAACAGGAAACACAACGGCAAAACAAAAACAGGGAACAAGAGAATCCACGTATCAAAATGGCGCTCAAAGCGTTAATTGGGTTCTCGGGTTTTCCCAGGCAACGCTACAAGCAACCAACTATATTTCCATGTTCTCTAATATTCTCAGGTATTCGGCATTATTTTGTATATGAAGTATTTTGACTGCTTTGTTATCGTTCTTCGTTGTATGTTTAATCTCGAATATTTGGACTTTAGCAAACATCGACTCCGGCGTTGCCTTTGGTTTTTATTTATTTTTACCTTATACCGGCTATTTTGTATGTAAACTTTTCCGTGAAAGTTCGTATTGAACAAGCTTGTTTTTGCTGAAAGCTTTAGTCGCTTTAAATCCTCATCTAACTTTATCTACCAGCTCTTTTTTATAACAGTTGTTCGATCCCATGGTGACTGTCGCGTTTAGTTTTTTGTACAATTCTTTTATTAAAGGCATTCGTTCAAGTCTGGTTATGAATTGCCTAAATACTGAGTGTGTCTTGGTGTGGTGAGTGTGGTTTGATGTGCTATTTATTAAAGTGTCTGTATCTCTGGGCTATCTATGTATTTCGTCATCCTGTTCGCATCCTTATTTAGTTTAATTGCTTGCTGGGGCTGGTATATTCGGAATAAAGTCTCAGGAGTGTCTGCCAATGGAGACTTACCCAACCATCTTGCAAGTAGAGGCTTACACAATTGAAATCTGTGCCCGCAAATGTCGTCGCAGAAGGACAAATGATACCAAACCACACATATGTCGGAGAGTCAGCTAGGTCTAAAGGCTCTGGACTCAAAACTCTTCCGTACCTGGGCACCCACAAAAAATATCGTTGTGGTTTCGGAGCATGAAGGGTTTAAAGGCAACGGAAGGACTGACAGCTTCTCAAAACTTGTGGCCCGACGATATCTGCTTGGTACAGAACCTATCTCTATCTCGCTATATCTATCTCGTCTACGGTGGCGGCGATTATAACCATATTGAATAATATCTGTAGATGTGCGCGCTTAATTCGATGGGTCTCAAGTTCAATGCCTGGCCGGAGTAAGTAACACCAATAATTATAGAAAGTTCTTATCTAATAGCGGTCGCCCCTCGTCTGCTAATGGCAAACCTCCGCCGAGTGTATTTCTGGCATGAAAAAATTTCTCACAAAAATCATTCACCGTTCAGAGTCGGAGTAAAACTGTAGGCCCCTCAGTTTATATTACAACAACAAGACGCACACCACAAATTGTAGGAGAAGTTCTGACAAACATCATGTTATGATGTAAGCGCGAAATTATTATTATTACGATTAATAATCTTGATTACCATGTCAAGATTGTTTATTTGCCTTTCGATTTTGGTTTCCATCGCAAATTTTATATTCTTGTGCTGTTGGTTGAGGTATTCCAATATTTCATCTTTCTTAGATGATTCGGTCTCTTTCAGGTTTTGCATGAAGCCTGCTAATGTCCATTTGCTTGCTTATAAATGTTGTTATTAAATTTGTAGTAACTTCACTGCATATGTTTTAATGTGATGCTATCTCTGTTATAAGTGAATGTTTTCCAATTCCTTCGCGGAGAGTGGGAACCTTAAGGTCTCGATGAAATTGATCGTTTGTGACATAGTAAGGGGTTTTCATTGGAATCTTTGCCAGATTTCAATATAAGAATTTGCTACAGTACCCTCCAACTGTATGCCGATTGGCTTTATGACAATTGAGTGTAGGTGTAAATTATTGCCAGCTGAAAGCTGAGAGTTTCGGTTTAAAAGCCAATATGGGTTACTGAGTTTTATAACGAGGGACTTGCGTTTGGCGAATTTGAGAGTTCTCTAAGTTATTCTCCTGCCAAAGAGCATACCAAGGCATTAGATCTCGTTGCATTGGGGTATATTTATATCAATCAGTTCTGCGGGTAGACAGGTGTCTCGATTGATGGAAAAATATACCTGAACGGATTTAGTCTCATTGGACTTTATGCGCAATTTTTCACCCAGTCCCTCCTTGAAGTTTGAGCGAATTCAAATGCGGAGAAATATCCTCTGCTAAAATAGCAGTATCTTCCGCAAAAGTGCCAATGGGGAGTCCTTGTTTTATAGGCATATCGTATGTGTAGAGTAGGTATAGTGTGGAACCCATGACACTGCCTTGTGATGCACCAGCTTAGATCTCCTGGAGTTCAGTCTGTTCTTCGCTTAGTTTTACGTAGCGCTTTTCTAGACAGGATTTGATAATTACAAACAAGTTGATAGGTAGGCTGATTTTTATTTTGTAGATTTCTAATATATTTTCTTAATATTCTAAATCAAAATTGATGTATTGTATTAGCTTTCTCTTTTCTGTAAATGGAAGCGATATTTAAAAAAAAAATACTTCCCTGAGAGTAAGTGGTAAGCAATAGTACAATAAGAATCGACTTTACCAACATTTTTTCCAGGTGTAAGTATCATCATACATAACGGTTTCTGGATTTGGCTGGGTCAACCATAATTTGTACAAAAACACGCATAACGGTAGTTTTTTTTAGTTAATACATTATCAATAGTTAGATATGGACTTTACGAATTGCTTTATGAAGAAACCGCATTGCTTTAGTGTTGCTGTGTGGCATGGGACCCGTCTTGTTGAAATCAGAAGTCAGTCAGACCTTTTTCACACATTTTCGGGCACACAAAATGTGCCAATATTCACCCGGTCACTTTTTGATCATAAAGAAGTGTACAATATATACATAGTTAAAAACGTGAAGTCATAGTCATGGGCCTTTTTTAGTTTCAGCTTTTCAATCGCTGGCTTCACTTCCGATTTTGAGATCTTTCATATGGGTATGCCCATTTGGAAGCGAAAATCTTGAAGTAAGTTTTAATTCTTCTGTTGTACCGGATGGGTGTTATATTATGTAGCGAGAATACTGTTTCAAGATAGCTGGCAAAGGTTGCTGCGTTTCCTAAATCGCGTTTTGCCCATTTATTGTTCTCAGTTCATATGGCTAATTGCTATAGGGTCGGAATCTTAAGTTTGCTCGTAGCTTTCCAAAGAGAGTAATTAGTTGCTGCAGTCGCATAAATATTTCTTTAAGTTCTTTGGTGAGAGCTTCTTGTCTTCAGAGTATCTAGCCTTTTGCAAATTTTTCCTTGCTAGTCACCCTTCACTTAGCCTAGCTTTTTCAGCTACGGAGATTGGTGTAGATATTTTTGTATTTTGTTTTGCTTAATTTACGAAATAAGGTATTAATTGTTGTTAGTACCGAGGTATGCAGGTTTTGATTTTTCACTCAAGTAAGGGTTAAAATGATCTCCAAAGTTTATTCAATTTTCATATTAATTAAAATTATTACCCTTATCTTCTTGCTGGTATGTTTATTTATACTTTATCCTTGTTGTATGAAAGATATGTATTTTACCTTCCACAATTTAATAGTTTTCTTTAGTTTTTGTGCATATATTGTACAGGCAATATTTTCTGCTCAGAAAAGTTTCCCGGCAGAAATGTGCTGTTAATTTTTTTTTTTTTTTGACAGAAAAAAGTTCATGTTTATCATTTTGAATGGTTTCATTGATGTAAGCTAATTATTCAGACTCCCACAAAATTAGCAAAACCCTCATGTAATGCGAATTTACAAAATTTGTTGCATACTCCGGGGACGATATATATAAAAAAAAAACAATACAATAAACATTCTTTCAAATGAGCTACAATAAAGAACGCTCAACAAAATTGCGAACGCAACAGAGAATTACACAAACCACAACTGCATATCACAGTAAGTAAGCTTTGGCGGGAGGAGGGCGGAAAAGTTTCATAAGACCAAACAGTGTGTTTATTCGCACTTTACTTAATACATACATACATACTCTCGTATGCACTTTTGCGCAATTTTGCATTTTTCATTGGCTGCTGATGAATTGCGTTAAGCGAGAGGGAGAGAGAGAGGGAGGGAGTTAAAGTGATGGGACATGCCCTGGAAAATAACATCAATTTGGTAAATCTTCGTCAGTGCTGATGTACACGAACGAGCAAGAGTTTGCACATGTGTGCGTACTTGTATCAATATATGTAATTATATATGTAACTGTAGAGTGCTCGTTTTAATCTGTTACTCATATGCACTTTAGTTGTTGAATTCGTTGCAGCATAGCCAAATGGATTATTACTAACTTAATTGAAGTTTACTCTCGCTAGGGGAAGGAGAAAGTTGATGGTTTGTAAAATGTTTAAAAGCATAGTGCAATGTTTTCAATATTTGCAAATTGTCACACACACACATACATATATACATATACATGAATGGCCGTACATAATTTTATTTACTTATGCAGCACTGGAATGGTGCAACGAAATAATCTAATGCATTTACCAAACAAAGAAATGGATTTATTTTCGAGGAAATTAATTAAAATGAGAAATTCTTCAAGTGGAAATTTTAGTCTACAGGCCAGGAGTAGGGTAGGTGCACTGATCGTCGGATAACTTGGTTTTCTTCTTGTTAAAAAAGCAAATAAAATATTACATGATTTGATTTGAAGTCGATTTAAAAACAAAACATTTTTTTTGCTAAGTCAAATGGTAAATATTTGATAGTAGAAAGCCTTGAAGTGTCAATAGAGTGTTATGTGGCAAAAAAAATGAACTTGAAAACGCAAGTCGATGAAATTAAACAATAATTTCAAAATGTCACGCGTGCGCCTAATTGCCAGAAGTAAAACTTCTGTGCCGACTCTACGGAGAGGTAAAGAACTAAATATGGTGAAGAGTTTTATAAGACATTATATTTAGTTTTTTTGCAATAGTTTTAGCATGAGGGAAAAAAGTAGTAGAAATTAGTAAAAATAATAGTAGAAATTAGTAAAAAGAGTGGTAGAAATTAGTAAAAATAGTAGTAATTAATAGTAGTATTAGTAAGAATAGTAGTGAAACTAGTAAAATAGTAGTAAAAAAGGAGTAACTAGTAAGAGAATTAAAAAAAAAATTGTAGTAAAAATAGTAGTAGTAATTAGTACTAGCGGAAGTAAAAATAGTAGCAGAGATTTGTGAAAAATAGTAGTAACAAATAGTCAGAATATGGTGAAGAGTTTTATAAGACATTATATTTAGTTTTTTTGCAATAGTTTTAGCATGAGGGAAAAAAGTAGTAGAAATTAGTAAAAATAATAGTAGAAATTAGTAAAAAGAGTAGTAGAAATTAGTAAAAATAGTAGTAATTAATAGTAGTATTAGTAAGAATAGTAGTGAAACTAGTAAAATAGTAGTAAAAAAGGAGTAACTAGTAAGAGAATTAAAAAAAAAATTGTAGTAAAAATAGTAGTAGTAATTAGTACTAGCGGAAGTAAAAATAGTAGCAGAGATTTGTGAAAAATAGTAGTAACAAATAGTCAGAATAGTAGGACAAATTAGTGGCACCATTAGTAACAATAGTAGTAGAAAGTAATAAAACTAGTAGCAGCAATTAGTAGTAGCATTAGTAAGAATAGTTGTAAAATTAGTAAAAATAGTAGTAACAAATAGTCAGAATAGTGGGAGCAATTAGTAGCATTTTTAAAAATAGTAGTCAAATAAGTAAAAATAGTAACATCAATTAGTTTTAGAACAACCAAAAACAGTAGTATAAATTAGCGAAAATAGTACCAGAACATAGTCAAAATAGTAGTGGTAATATGTAGTAGCATTAGTAAAAATAGTAGTAGATATTAGAAAAAATGTTAGTAGGAGTGCATTAGAAAAAATAGTAGTAGAAATTAGTAAAAATAGTAGTAGTTTAAAGTAGCAACATTAGTAAAAATAGCAGTAGAACATAGTCGAAGTAGGTGCAGTGAAATAACGCCCGCGGAAATAGCGCCGTTATTTCCTTTCCGCAATAGAAATAACACCTGCGGGCTATATTACCTTTTTTCTATGGGCGTTATTTCCCTTTCGGAAAAGCCATAACGCCCACAGGCTTTATTTCCTAAATAAGAGAGCATTATTTCATCTGTATTGCGGCTCTTGTCTTGATTTTAGAACACATCCAAAGTTCCTCTGTCCTAACCAAATACTAAATCATAACCAATTTGATGATTGTATTAAATGCAATTTTTATTTTCCTTTATTAAAATAAAAAAATCAAAATAAATAAATTGCAAAGCATATATTCAGTACATAAATAGGTATGAAAGAAAATTAAACAATTCAAGGTTTCAAAAAAAAAACCTTACATGAAAAGCAAAAAGTTACACAAATACTTTCGTCGATTGCCTAACAATTTGTCGGCAAATTGGACACAAAATGTCTGTATTACCATTGAGAATGGTACGCCTACTGTGCTCTGCAAAGCAGTCTGTGCAAAGTTTAAAATGATTGCAAGGCGTTAAAAGAACATCTCTTGGCTTACTAAAACAAATAACACAAAAGAGTTGGTTTTGGGATTCTGAAAAATTGTTGTTTGAATCATCGTCTGAAGATTCTTCTATTCCGGATGCATTTACATCATCGAGGTCAATCATTTTATTTTCCCAATTACTCATTTGGTTTAAAAAATCATCCAGTGTTAATTCGTTGTTTGTGAATTTGTTCGTCGCTTTTTCAATTAAATCAGCCCTTCGCTTGTGTGACTACCTTGGACATTGGAAAATGCCATTAGTCCCGTTTAGAGATTGCTTCAACTGAATAGACGCTTTGAAATCCTCATCTAGAAGGCAATTTAAAAATTTGCAAAAGTTTCCCTTTGGTACAAGTTTTTTGTACCGTTAGTTTGTAAAAATTCGCTTAGTGATTAGCTAAAGACAACGTACGATTTTATGTGTATACTACAGAAGGGAATTCAATGCATAACTACTGTAGGCAACAGGTAGTGATTGATTTAAAATATCATTTAGTTTATGCAAAAGTATGCTTGATGATCTCAATACAAAAAACTATAACTGGGTCGGTGCAGTAAAATAATACACGCGGGCTTTATTTCCTAAAGAAAGAGAAATAACGCCCGCGGGCTTTATTGCCTTTTGTCGGCGGGCGTTATTTCCCTTTCTTTAGGAAATAAAGCCCGCGGGCGCTATTTCCGCGGGCGTTATTTCACTGCACCGTCGAAGTAGTAGTAGTAATAAGGAGTCCATTAGTCAAAATAGTAATAGGAAGTGTAAGAGCATTCGTAAAAATATTAGTAGAAATTAGTTCAAATAGTAGTGGAAATTATGGAAAGAGTAGTAATAACTAGTAGTAGCATAAGTTAAAATAGTAGTAGTAATAAATTATAGCACTAGTAAAAATAGTAGCAGAAGTAGTCGTGGTGATAATGGGACACGTTTAGTTAATAATTTTTTTCTGATTTATTAAGTGTTGTTCCGAAATTCACAAGATATTAAAGTTAGAAATATTAAACTTTATTTTAAAAATATGAGCAAAAGATCTGTGAGCATTCGTGACCGGGAAATATTAAGGAAGGCTCTTTGCGAGGTCCGAAATAGGACCCTGTTTTGAGAGCACCCGCTTAAAAATATTGTACTCCGTATTGAGCTCCCGCTCATCGATTGGCAAAAGTTGTTAAAAAACAAGTCGGCTTCACTTAATCAACAAACCGTTTCAATGTACACAGATACTACTTATCTACAGTTTTATTATAGTACAGAATTAATTTATATTTCTAGGAATCGAAAGTCCATTTCATGTCGTCAAATCTTTAGCACCAAAATTCAATATAATACTGCTTCCAACTTACGTTAACTAATTTATTTATTTTTAATAATTTTTTAAAAAAGTGTAGTTCATTGCAGCAAAACTTATTTAAATCAAATTTTAAAACTTAGTAAAAAATTTCTATAACTTTTTTAGTATGCAGTTATGTAGTGTAAGTGGCTAAAAATTAACGTTGATTTTTGATAAATTTTTGATTCCAACAAGATATGGCGCTACATGCCATATAGCCAACGAAACCATAAATTTATTGAAGGAAACTTTTGGTGAGCGCATTATCTCGCGTCGTGGGCCTGCGGCATAGCCTCCAAGATCGTACGATTAACACCGTTGTACTATTTTTTGTGTAGTTATGTAAAGCCGCTCGTCTATACATTTCCTGCAGAAATCTTCTCTTCTTCGAGGACATTTTCCTATAGGGGGGCTCGTTGCATAATTGGGTACTTTTCTCCTATGAAAAGCGAGTATTAAGGTAGTTATTTTTTTTGCGTCATGTCTGTATAAAAGCAAATGAGAAAATGCAGATTTGACAAATAATGTATTGAAAATTCATTCGAAAGGAAGTGAGGTTTTCCTGATGAACAATACGGTTTGGGTCTTAATGTTTTTTTTATTGTCTACATGTAAACTTTTTTAAGTCATCTGTTTCTTATGTTTATAGAAGGAGGCATTTATTGGAGACTTAAATAAGTATAGCATTCCTTAGAATGCGATTGAGCCAACTTGGACTGCATTAATTGTTAGACAATTTTCCTACTATAAAGCCGCAAGTTGTTGATTAGTAATTAACGAATTTTGCTGGAGACAATAAACGGATGATATCATTAGCAACATTATGTTATATTTTTTTTTTTATATATATCTTTATTTTTCAGTTTCTCTCGAAAATTAAAAATTTATTTATCATAGTTACTTCTCTTTATTTTATCTCATATGAGAGAATAATACATTGCATTTAAATTCTGAATTGAATATTTTAAAATTGCTGTAATTTCAATTAAATTTTTTTTGTATTTGTGGACAGCGCCTTAGCACTTACTTTACCTCATTTTTTCATTGCAAAAAATTAACAATTAAATTATACCACACATTTCAGACAGTTTTCGCGAGAATTTCTTCGCTTTCAATAATTTGTTTAATTGAGGTCTGTTCAAAACAACTTAAAGCATATACCTAAATGCAAATAAAAATATATCACTACAAATATATAGAGCTCACCTACATATTTTAATTTTCTCTTCGTTCAGCTTTGAAAAAAAGCGCCTTTCAAATACTTCATTGACTCACTCTCAGCTTAAGCTGCGCGCATAAAATTGCTAATAAGCCATAATTTTATATGTGACGGTGGGTGAACAAAAATACTGGATGACGGCACGAATGGTGTGCGTACAACGCTGTCCCATCAAAGCTTGTGATGAATTCGAGACTGTCATTTACAATCCGCTTAATGTAAACCGCGACGCCTTAATTCCCACCACGACAAATAGCACTGTTGCAAATCCCTGTTTTAAACCCAAAAGTAATGCAATGATTTTAAGGTCGTAGCGTATTTTTAATACAGCAGATTCTCTGTAGATATCTGAGTAATCCTGTTGAACATGTTGCCTATTCCTTTACATACGTGTTTTTTTATTTATTAATGAATCGCTCCAATAAATGTCCTCTCATCGAACGGTCCTATTTTTAAATAGCTCGTTTGTACTTTCAAATAAATTGATTCATTAATTATTAAATAAATTCTTCTAAAATAATTTCTTCAACGGTTCTTTTCATATATCGACAATGATTCTTCTATGACCCACTAAAGTCAGCAAAATATTAAGCTGCCTCTCTGGGTATACTTTCTTTATTTCATAGCAGGAAAGTTTTACTATTTTCCCACGTTTTAAAAGAACATCAAAGAGAAAAACATCAAGAGAGGTATGTATTACTATATATTAATGTATATTAATGTTAAAGCCCGCAGAACAATAAAACTGATGAGAAAATAAAAAACCTGAGTACCATTATGCAGGCAGAGGTACACGTGGAGGTTTGCCATTGCCTGCCGAGGGTCGACCGCTATTAAAAAAAAAACTTTTATATAATTTTTGATGTTTCCTGCTCCGGCCAGGATTTGAACCCGGGAACTACCGTATGAAGCGCGCACACGCTGCAAACTTGGGCACTGTGACCGATATTAAAAAATATTAATTTGTGTAGCAAAGTGTTATTCTAGTTGATCATAAGAATAATAAAAAAGAGAACAAAAGGAGCACTTGTGCAGTAAGTGAAATATGTTTGACGGCATTATAAAGAGATAACGAGTTAAATATGGGAATAATAGTTGTTGTAGTAGTAGTAATGGTGGTTAATAGTACTTATTCCTAATAGCATTTAGTACTACTTAGTAGTTGTTTTAAAAAATATGCAATATTAATTAGTTGTAGCATTAATAAAAATTTCTAGTAGAAGTAAGTAAAAATAGTAGTGGTAATTAATAGTAACGTTAGTAAAAATAGTGGTAAAGATTAATAAAAATAGTAGTAGTAATTAGTAAAAAAGTAGTAGAAATTAGTAAATATTGTAGTGGAAATTAGTAAACATAGTAGTAGCAGTACTTAAATATATTAGTAGAAAGTAGTAGTAGAAATTCGTAATGGTAGTAGTAGCATTTTTAAAAATAGTAGTAGAAATTCGTTAAAATATTACCCTCAGCGTACATTGCTGTGTCGGCCGATGATTTAGATTGCTTTTAAAATGGGCTGTGAAAATTTAATAAATTGCGTCTAAAATAGGAAGACTTTATGAAACGAATATATTTCATTGAATTTTAATAAATATTCAATCACAATTTCAATAAGCGAGGAAATTACTAGATATACGCGTTCGCTCGTGCGCTCGTGCAAAGATCGATTTTAATTTTAGGATAGTTCGGACGATCATATCGTTTCGGTTTATCGGTTGCAATGTACGCGAAGCCTAAGTGGTAATTAGAATCAGCAGTAGTAAAAATAGCAGTGGATATTAGTTAAACTAGTTACAGTAATTAGTAATAGTAGTTGTAGAAATAATATAAGAAATTAGTCCAAATAGTATTGATAATTAGTAGTAGTATAAGTAAGAATAACAGTACAATTTTGTAAAAATAGTAGTAGTAGTAGCATAAGTAAAAATGGTAGCAGAAAATAGTAAAATTAGTAGTAGTGTTAGTGACAATAGTTGTAGAAATTAGTAAAAATAGCAGTAGAACTTGGTGGTACCATTAGTTAAAACACTGGTAGTAATTAATAGTAGCATTAGTGAAAATGTTAGTAGTAATTAAACGTAGTAAGAGTAGTAGTTGTAGTTGAAGTAGTCGTATTAGTAATAAATAGTTGTTGTAGTAGTAGTAATAGTACTAGGAATAAGTAGTAGTAGTAATCACTAGTTGTAGTAGTAGCAGTTAGTGGTATTGGTAATTAGTAGTAGAGAAGTTGTAGGAGTAGTGGTGGTACTATTGAATAATTATTAGTTGTAGTAATAGTAGTAGGAATTAGTAGTAGCAAACTATAGCTGTAGTGGAGAACTGTTAGGTTCTGAAAAGTTCCCAAAATATCTAGTCCGAAAATAGTGCCGAAACAGTCCAGAACTAGACCTCAAATGATTCTGAACTAGTTCCGAAACTAGTGCTGTAGGGCAAAATTGAATAAAATAGAAAAAGTGAAAACGAAAACACGAGAATTGTCGTATTCACATAATAGAATTCAAACTGCATTAACTAGTTGTGAAAGCACATCTGAGGATTCATACATACAGATATATAAAAACTCACGCTTATCCGTTATGTGAGGTACGAAAATTACAACTCCATTTTCTTTTAAGAAAAAATTCAATTCGTTTTTGCACTTTTAAAAATGCTAAAGACGTTTCTAGTGCAAATATGTTTTTGAATCGTTTTCGATATACTGATTATTATCGACATCTGTTTCATAACTTATATTATTGTCGTTGTTGTCATGGTTATTAGATTGGGTCGCTAAAAAAGCTAATAACCTACTTGGAGAGAATTTCAGGGTTACACAAATCAACAGCAGTTTTCGTTATAATTTTACAATTTGAAAACATTTAAAAACTTTGATAAAAATGTTCACTTACCTTTAATCGGGAAACATTTAAAATAAAAACCAAATAGATGTGACAGTATTTATTTATTTCAGATTTTTATTTTTTTTTATTATTTTTTTCATAGTTCTTTTTCGCACTATTAGATAGCTTACTGCTAATAATCTTATATTTTATGTTATTGTTGCTACTTTACGTAATTAATTACGAACTAAATGAGTTTATAAAAAGTTGTATTACTTAATTGAGAACAGTAACGATTTAAATTGTCTGCTGTAACTTTGCGTCAAGAGCAAAGTAATAGATAGTGGAAGGAAAAATTAAAATCCGAAATCGTGTAAGAAACGGAAGAGATAAAAATTAAATTGCAGTCGTTTTTACAATAAAATATTGGTTTGGCTTTCATAGAGATTTTTTGTTTTTCAAGTTTATATTTTAATTACAACTAAATTCACGTTTTCTAGTTTATGTTGAGAAAACGTAAACTAGTTTTTAAATTTATAGTAGTTAAAAATAATTATAGCTCAAATGCATTAACTTAGTGCTAATCCTATTCATTTGCCTTATTTTTATTATTTATTAGTTTATATTTAATTTAATGCTAATTTGGGTTTGTATTACTAATTGTTTTCTTTATAATTTACTATGCAGTATTTGTTCATTACTTTCTTAAGTTGCTCAATGTATCACTTCACGCATTTCATGGTAATTTTTTTTTATATTTTTAATTCATGTGTGACTTAGTTTAGTTTAGTCTACATTACATTTATATTCATTTCATTTTACTTAATTGCTCTTTTGTTTACTTATTCTAAGATAATACTCAATTTCATATAAATATTAACACATTCAGTTAATTACATAAGTAGTTAAAATATTCATTAAATTTTTTACATAAATTAGTATTGTTTTTCAAAGGATTTCTTTTTATTTACTAACCTTTTACAGCTGTTTGAAATAATGCTACTTTTAGTTGCTATTTTTGCTACTGTTTTTAAAATATTTATTGTAAATCTTACTTTTTACTGTACATTACGTTTTTATTGTTTTATTTACATTTTATATTTCCTTTTTAGCTAATAGCGTGGATTGCATTAGCAGTTCTTTGATTCATATTTATTACAATACTTTTTTTTTGCTTACAATTTTGCTAATTACTAGATAATACTTATATATCCCTATATATTTTGAGTATATTTTATTTACGAAAAAAGGAAAACTTAACAAGGGATTATGATTACAAAATGATTTTGTTGATTTATTACCAATAGTATTCTAAATAATTTTGTCTTTACTTTTTTTCTTCTTTAAATTAGTTTTCGGGACGTATGACAAAACAACGTATGGGCCAAGTTTTGCAAGGAATCAAAAATTTGTGAGATTTTAAATTAAACCAGGAGTTGAATTTATAAATATTATCGCTTAATGCTGTTCACCATAAAAACTGTAGTTTTAAAGTTTTGTTTGCCTAGAAAGCTTTTGCTACGAGTATACGTGACGTTTGTAAATTTGTCAGAAATGCGAAAAACGCAAAAGGGATGCCACTATAACGGTTTTGACAACACTCAGTGGTTAAATTTTGATTTTGTGGAAAATTGTAGCGTGTAGTTTTTAAGCGAATGTATATTTTGGAAAATTCGTATAATTACAAGAATTCAACTTATTGGTCAAAGCGAATCTGTCATACAAAGCGAGCTTTTTACTTATGAGGCATAGCCTTAAGGGATTATTCTTCGCTTTCCTTGTGCAGCTTACTTTGCAGCGTTCTAAATTATGTACCCTTATTTAATAGAGATTCTATTTATCAATTACTTCACCAAATACTCTATTATTTCGCGGGTCGTTTCCACCAATAATGAAGTTGACTAAAAATTCAGAAGCTTACAATTGACGGCGGATTGGGAAAAGTTTGAACGCCTCTGTAGTAATTTTTCCAAAACTTATTTTACGGGAATTTATCTTTAAGTGTGGTTTAAAAAAGAATTATGTATAAACAAATTTTGCTAAGACATCACACTAGTGTATTTCAATGTTTTTTTTTACCGGCTGAGTTCCAATTTGAAGTAAGAATTCAAAGATTGGCTCAAATATCGCCCTATTTTAGTTTCAAAAGGTCGATGTAGACTTGGAATCTTACGTTTTCCTCTGTCCGTCAAAAATTTGCTAGAATGTTTTAATTACACTTTTCTTTATTTAACTCTATTTCATTGATATTTTGGTGAAATGGTGTTTCAATCTCTAACTAATAAAATACTTGACTACTATTTATTTGTAATTCAAACTCTATTATTTTTTGAGAAATCTTTTACTAATTCCTGAAGCTAAAACAAGCATCTCATTTTTTATATATTAATTTTTGTTAATAAAATATCATCACTCTATATGTATGTGTCCCTACTTGTAATAGAAATTTTGAGAAATATTCCACCATACTTATTAAAAGCATATTACTTAACACGTCGTAGCTTTATAAGCAGAGATGGAAGAGGGAATTTCGACAGAAGGGTACTTTTGTCGGGTAAGTTTCTTTTGGGCCACATTTTTTTACCAAGTGCTACGTCTGAGCTGTATCGTGTTACTTACCAAGATTGATGATATCTCATAAAACTAGATTGTTTGCTGTCTTAGCATAATAGACAATACACTGAAACAAAAAAAAACCTATGCAAATTTTTCCTTATTTTGATGTCATAATTTTGTCTTTAAATTGCGCTATTTACTCCCAATTGGTTGAAATGTTTTCTCAAAATGATTAAAAACCTGCATAAAATGAAAAAAAAGTAGTAAATATTAAAGGTCTTAAAGGCCATTTCATTCTCATTTTTCTTTCCTTTGATAACTGTTTTTTACAATGCAGATAATTTTAATTTTAATCGTATTTTAAGTTCTCATTTTATTTACTTTTAGTTGGCGAGTTCGAATCCGAATTAAGACTGAATCTGATTTGTTTTCAACGTAGAAAAAGACATTGAAGGCCACTAGCGTAATATCTCAGCCAAAACTTTGGTTTATGGGTGCCTGTGTTAGGTATCTACAACAAAAATCATTGCAGACTCATAATCGGCGGAAGTTATTAATTAATTTTACCGATTTTTAATCTGCCATATAAAATCTTAAACCAACTTTTAACTATGATGGTATTACAATTCTTGAATTATTTATCACTCAATATTATTGAAAATTTGCATTTCTAAGTCAGTCGATAAATCTGGTGGTGAAAGTTGTGTATCAAACCATCGAGATATCGATAAACAACACATATTTTTTATTAATTTAAATATAGTTTGCACAAAAAATACGTGAAATATTTTCTGTGCAATTCTTAGCAGTGGAACAATGTATCCAACTAGATTTAATGTATTTTTTTGAAAGCTTTACATAACTTTGCCGTGAAAATCTATTTGTACATATAAAACCCGGAAAATTTGGTTTAACTTGAATTCTTCAAAGTTTCTTGTTAAACTGAAAATTGGTAGTAAGAATCGGTTGCACTTTATTACACTGTGCCACAATTTCAGGGTCCGTTATCTAGGAGCAGGCTGACTCCAACTCGAGATGAAAAAATAGATCCACTTAATAAAACCTCTTCTTCCCATTTTGCATTTTTGCATTCTCAGGCTAATGACCATATTGAGTTTGTATGGGGTTAAAATTTATAATTGAATGATGTAACTGTTTATGTAGAAATACTTAAATTTAATGAAGAATAATTTCATAGAATACGATAACCCATTAGCTTTCTTACGACACAAATTAAACATTAAACCTCTTTGTTTTTGAAAGTCTGAATACAAAGAAATTTTAGAGGTCTTTAGAGAGTTAAAATGTTCTGGAGAATTATTAGCCAGAAAAGTTCATCAGGGGTCTCCTCAGACAGAATCCTTGTATAAGGAACGTTATCCCCTTGAAAATCAAAGAACGTAGATTACAAAGAAATGTTAGCTTACTGCACCACGCCACAAACAAATTGGATCCAATCAGATTCCAATATCAATGAGTGAACGTCAAATTTGTGGTTATGGTGAAATTGGCAAAAATATTCTGTTAGCATATCTGCTATAGCTTGTAACTTCTTAATAATCAACGTTCTTTGATAAAAACGAATTAAGTGCGCAAAAAATTTATACGGTAGGTGTCGCAGTGAGGCAGATATCCATAAAAACTGCATTTATTGTTTAATATGGGTCATACTCGAAATGTAAAAAATTAGCAATTGAGCGGTAGGGAAGATATCTGGATCATATGAAACATTGATATTTAAATTTTAATGAAATTATCGGAAACAATTAAAAACCATAAAATAATTATTGGCATGACAAATATTTGTTAAAGTAAAACGAGCTAGAAAATATAAATTAATTTTTCCGATACATACAGACCGACACTATGCAATTCTTTTTCTAAAAATTTGTAAATGTAAATGTAAAACTAACCCGACGTTGCACGCGTGGCATTCTTATACCTAATATAGCTTTGATACGAATCGAATATCGAAATTGCTTAGCTTACAAGCTCTAGTTGACGGGAGGTTATTTTATATAAAGAAATACCTTTTTTTTCAAATTGATTCTTGCTTAAACAAAGTGCTTTTCGAGTGAAATGTTTATTTTTTGAATCCTTAACTGCCCGTCGTTCGACTTTAAAATCGATATGTATTTTCCGACCCTGTGGGTAGAATTCTACCCATATTGAAATTTGGTAGATTTTGTACGAAAAAATACAGGTACTGTGAATCGTTCACATTTTATTTATTACGAAATCAAACTTTACATTTTGTTTATGCAATCGACGCCCACTGTACGTGCATAGAAACTTTTGCAGGCTGGTTTTTTTACAAAAGCAACATATAAGCTTTATATGTTTTGTTTTTATTGATTCTCTCACTATATCTCTTTCTGACAACCTTCACAACATCCACGTTATCTGGCAACTCCATTCTATAACATTAAAGCTGATTGTGGATCAATAGTAAAAATATCTCGTAGTTCTCTTAGTTCGATAATCTCCTTGTTGTGAAAGTAAAGAGGAGGACGAGAATGATTTGGGTTTAGTAAAATTCTCCCCATAAGGTGGGAAAATATACAATTCTTCATATAAACCCCTTTGTTTTTTTTTGCATGGCATTGAACTGAAATCGATTTTGTTCAAAAATAGTTTCGCGATAAAATCATTGAGTTTTAGCCCGATTTCAATATTTTTATTGGGTACATTTTTTTAATTCGAAGCTAAATTTTGGGTAGAATTCTACTCAAAGGTCAACAAACGGGTAATGCTTTTTTAACACAAACAAATTCAAATTTGAACATTTAAATACCTAGATTTTTGAACAACACTTTTATTTATTTCACATCTTTTGTAACATGGAAATGATTTCTTATGATTTTTTTCTAATAATAAACGAGTTCTTAGAAATATAAAACACAATACTTAACTAGGTATTTTCAAATATTTTACTACGCAACAAATGAAAATAAATTTTTTTTTTTCATTATATTCGATTCAAGATTTGTATTTCATTTTAGGTACAGAGTTGCTGTTGCAAAATAAAGCTATAATATGACAAATGTTTTGAAGGTAACTGAGTTATCAATTTAGTTGTGCAAACATTGCTTTGGTATGGAATATATTTAAAATTATGTTATTAGATTGTTAAAGGATAATTTATTTTACACGCTCTTTACAAAGCTTTTGAGAGTACAAACTATTTCTTTTATTTTTTTGGTACATAAAATAAGTATATTTTGTACGCTAATAGTTTTCCTCTTAAGTCCGTTGCTTTTGTAATTCTAGGTTTTTATGCGCATTTTGATATGTCGTTCGGTAGTATGTAGTATGTGTCATAAATATAATACAAGTTATTTATTGCTATTTAAAAAATTTTCTTATTCATTCATTCTGCATTTTTCCAGTGAGCGCTGAAATTTTGTTTGAGAAAAAAAAATTGATATTTGGAAAACAAAAATGAATGGCATTGGTATTATTTATTTTCAAAAAATATTGCGTTGTCACTAAAAAAACTTCTTTTATTCGTAACTCAAATGAAAGCGATACCTTTGACTATTTTTAGACTGTGCAAAGGATGCAAATTTTTTACTCTTAATTTTAGCTAAACTAGATATTTACGTTATATACTTACACATATCTTTACTGTTCCATTCAAATGCCTACACTGACCTATAAGTATAAAGGTATTTATTTACACTAGTCTACAAATTCTAAAGTGATATGCTAAGCTCAGAAGTGATGAGAGTTGCAGTGGTTATGTAAAGCTAATAACATCGCATTTCGATCAGTATAACGACCGGTGGAGGAGGCTTGAAAAGGTCTTTAATAACAATTAATTCGTTCTTAAAGGTTTATCAGATAATGTTTTAAACGTGTCTAAATAGTGATATTGTGAAAAATCCCAAACAAACAAAATTGTCAATTATTTCATAAATTTTATGTACGAAGTTTAAAAAACAACTTCTTGGCAATTCCTATCTAATCAATATTTTATGAAAAATCTGAAATTCGATGGACAAATATTTTTCTGATTATGTCCTGAAATTAATTATATAGACTTTATATCAACCATTTTATTTAGATCCAAAAATTAAACCATTCTAGGTTTATTTGAAGGTGAATATGGACACCCTATTTTCAGAGCGATAATGTCGTGAAAAACATCTGAATACTTGAATCAAGTTATTCGATTTGACAATACTATGAGCCGACGCTAGGAAAGTTCTAAACACAAGTTTGCTATGATTCGGAAAATTTTTGATAAATGGTTCGTACTTTTAGTTGATTATATCAATCCCTCTGATTGCTTTGAAATTGATGAGCAATTACTTGCTGTTCGGGCAAAATGCAATACATATGCCATACATATTCCTTCTAAACTTGATAGAACCTAGCTACCGTGCCGATGGGGAACAAAATTAAAAACAGAAGAAATTATTTAGTATTATGATAAAATAAAAGGATGTTGCCGATTCACAAACATTTTTTTTTTCATTTATGTGTCGTGGATAGAGTTGACAAAATATTGGTTTTATTCTAAAATATGTTCGAAATTTCAGCTCTAAGCGCGTTCGTTATCTTCAAAGGCATGACTCCAAATTGACAAAAAAAAAACAAGAATACAATAAGAGAGTTTGGAGGATCTCTTGCAAAGCCTAACATGGCATTGAAAAAATGTGTACCATTAATTGAAGCTTCAATATTTTTTTTTCTTTCCAGCATTTCGGGTGATTCACAACATAAACGCCAGCACAACCTTGTGAATCTACAGAGCCTCGCGAGAGGTCGCCGCCATTGTTCGAAACTACTCGAAGAAGATGTGGAAGTGCTCCACGAGAAATCAAAATATAAAGACCATACACGTAAAACCGTGAACCAAAAAAAAAGGGCAATTCCATTGCCACTTTTTGGACGCTATAATAACTACTTGACAATTAGACAGATTATTACATTTCGTGCTACCATTCGTAATGGAAATATCTTTTCTTTAGATTTGCTTATTTTGTTTAAATGCAATTTATATAAGACAATTCTAAAATGACTTGGGCGATTTATTTAAATCAGGTTCTTTAATAATTAGATAAACTTAACCAAATTGTAAATATCCGGAAATATTATTTTTTTTTAGTTACAGCATAGCAAATCGAATGAAAGAAATTTTAATTTTTTATTATTATTATCTGAAATAATCCATCACATAGGTAAAAAAACACTTATTTGGAAAAGATATGTTAGTTTTATTTAAATAAAATTGTAACTTACAAAATTTTGAAACTTATCTTTAAATATAAAAAGCTCAGAAAAGCTAGTAAAACACTCTTAAACTTTTCTCTTTGAACATCTTCGGCTATCCTTTTAAATATTGATGAAAAATATTGGAATTAATTTTTAGAACAAAGTTTTATCATAGAAAAATTTTCAAATTATATGAAATCTTTTATTTTGTTGCCCAATATTTGATTGAAAATTACCCTCTCTTAAAAATATACGATGGGGCAACGCTTTGCCAAATGTTTACATATGAGGACATGTCAACAATCTGATTTATAATAAAAAACAAATCGAAATGGAACTACCTTCTTTCTTGTATCATAATAAAACTACATGTTCTCATGGCGAAAATGGCGTTACTCACTGTACTCATAATCGCAATTGTTTGTAAAATGTATAAAAATTAATTAAAATTTGTGTTTCCTACCAAACATAATTTTATTGGTACAAATAAATAAAAATGCTATATGTGCGAAAAGTCGCACTCGAGGATTGTAAACGTAAGTTTTTTGAGGAGGACTCTGAACACAAATTATAATTATATTCACTTTTCAAATGTCAGTAAGCTGTATAAAACAAATTTAATGTTTAGCAAACTTTTATTTATTTACAAATCTCTGTAAGTGGAACTGAAAAAAGATATGCAAGTTTTATTTATATATTTAAATTCAGTTTTGTTGTTGTAACAATCTCTATTCTAACACAGTGCTTTTTTTAAGCCCAAGTTGCCACTACTGAGCTAATCCAACTTTTATTTTGGAGCTAAAAACATTTAATGTTTCTTTTATGGGAAAATTCGAAGAATGTTTAATAAAAAATGAGTAAACAAAAATATTTTTGCTAGATTAAATTCAGCAGAGTGGTTTTTTGAAGAAATAACCTACTATAAAAAGTAGAAAACCAGATTTTGTTTTGCTTTGCTGCCACAGCCTGAGCTTGCTATCACCCAGCGTGTCTCAAGTCCATGTATCGCGCGGAGTTAGTAACTTGAATAAATTCCTATAGAAGAGGCCATGTTTCTTATATCAGTCGTCTCTTGGAAGGTAATAGCAAACCTGCGAGTATTTTGTACCATTAAAGGTATCTCATTTTAGGTAATCCTAAATAATCAATTTTTTTTATCCAAAAAATAAAGATTTTCTTTTTTTCGTTAGTTTGGAGAAAGTTGAAATTGTTTTGTTTGTTCGGACTATTTAGTGCGAGATGATCAAAGTTGGTTGAAAATTGTAAATTCATTTGTGTTAATTATCTGTTTTAGATAAAATCTGAAGCCCCTATCCTTACGTTCAATCGGCTGCTTTAGTAACATTGAGCTCAAGTAATATGTAAAACTTCTTATTTACGATCTTAGCGGGGTGCAGCTATTTATGTCTTTCCAAAAAAAAAACAACAAAAAAAACAATTTATTCATGCCGAGTTTTTACGACTCAGTTGTTTGATTAAATTTCTTCTTATTTCAACGCCAAAAGCGGATTCGAACTTGAAAATCATACCTTGAAAAGGAACAGAGCGATCTTACGTTTTCTGATTCATCAGTTCTGTTGTGAGGACTCCAAATCTACACTGAATGCCAATTTACCAATACAGGTAGAAATTAAGGCACAACACAATATAATAAATAAACTAAGCACAAAATGGGAGTAATGCCCAGCGACAGCGGTCGGCAAGTAATATAAATATTCGGCGTTCAGCTGTTAGTCGTGAGCTGACTTAGGCTCTACTCTCTATACGAGGACAATTTGTAAAATCCGTGCAAAAATAATGAAAACGAAATGTTTTCGCGCAAATTTAATGTTATTTTTTTTAACGTAGTCTCCTTTGAGCTTGATACACTGAGTCCAATGATGTTTCAAGTATTTGATGTCTTCTGAAAAGTAGACTGCGTTAAAGTCTCCTCAGTTTCCAATTCAACTTCCTTATTTGATAAAAATCTCTTACCGTCGAGCCATTTCTTCAAGTTTGTAAACAGATAAAAGTCGCAGGGATCCAAATCTAGAGAATACGGAGGATGAGGAAGTTATTCGTAGGATAAATCATCCAGTTTTGCCATTCCTTCGCAGTGTGTATTCGTATGCTGACGTTTTTGCTCCACTGTGAGCGAACGCGGCACTCATCTTACTGATAACATTTTCCTACCCAATTTTTCATGCAAGGCGTTGTGCACAGGTTCTGCTAAAAATTTTCACCATGCCAGCTATCTCACTCACTTTCATCCTTAAAAACGATATCGTGGATTTTTTCTCTCGCTTCTTCAGCGAGACCATCTTTTGGCCTTCCAGAACGTTCAGCATCGTCGGTGCGCGTACGACCACAACTAAAATCTGCGATCCACTTGTAAATCATTCTAGTTGATGATGAGGAGTCCGGGAAATGTTTATCAAGCTTCGCTTTTATTTCTGCAGACATTTTCTTGCGTAAAAAATAATATTTGATGATAACACGAAATTCACTTTCTTCCATTTTTCACAAAACTCAAAAGTTGTTTGCTTCGAATGGCTGCCGAAAGAAACGTATTTAATGGTTTAAAGGTTGGTACTCTAATACAGTAGCAGCAATTTTTTTTAAGTTGAGACGCCTGATATATTTTGCACGGATTTTTCAAATTGCTTTCGTATTAGGCATCAGGAGATGGGAAGGCATTAAGTACCTCTCCTCTAACGGCATAGGTATTAGGAGACTTGGCGGTACTACTCCTTCTTCTGGAAGGATATCCTGTAGTATAGTAGACGACTTGCCGACGTAGAGCGAAATATAAGTACAAAGAAATACGAACTCTATTAATTTTTGGGAAGAACCCCGACAACCACTCTGAGGATACCCCAGGATGAACTCGGGGTTGGTAATACTGTTAAAAATAACCAATTAAACTTTGTCTCTTTCTCATTGAGAGTTGAATTACGGAGTTGAATTACGGAGCTAGAACAGAAAAAATTGATATATGAAACGCTCCACGTCAAGTGTCTCCAAAATTCTATTGCACCGATTAAGATGATTGAAACGAGCCCCACAAGTTAACCAAAAAGGTGGGAACACTAGTGGAAGGTTTTGAGACCGAAGTGGTTTCCTGTAACTACCACTAGCTGTATTAGAATTGGGAAGAACTTCTCCGTGCCATTTGATACCACTTCAGGTTTCAGAAAGGATGACTACCTATCGTTCGGTTCCTTTAACGCTATGTTCGAAAATATCATTCGAATTGTAGAACTAAACCGGTCAGACATCATGTTCTGCATTTTTCAAGCTGGATAGAGAAGCAAAGCGAATGGGTTTGGAGGTTAATGAGAGAAAAAGAAGTACCTGCTGTCATCAAATAAACTTTCAACGTATTCCTACGCCCTACCTCCTACGTCTGTGTTGAGAATTACAATCCATCATTAACATCAATAATGATGCTAGTATGATGAACAAAATTTCGAACTACATTTAAAGTTTTATGAAGCTTTTAACGTTCTTGGTGCCGCAGATAACAATTCTGTTAAAAAACCCAACTTCACTATTTGTGTTAATAGAATTTTTTTGTTTGAGTGAAAAAATGATATCTTTTTCAAATAAAAACCTGTAACTTGATTTGTTATTCGTGCTTGAAGTTTTCAGTACTAAAATAATAATTACAACATTTGATGGCCCATCACAGAGGGGCACTTTTTCGGCATGCTTTTTGAGCGAAGAGATTTAAATAGTAAAATATCAACAGATTTAATACCCTGACATTATGTGACTTTTCATTTCAACCTCAAACATCAATTACTATTTTATTAGTTCAAACAATGGATCCTATCCTATTCGAAAAATATGTCAAATTGCATTAGCTAAATTAACTTGGGGGTTTTTTTTAGCCATCAGTCACATTTTTCAAAATAGTATTATGCCTTTGTGAAAAATATGCTGCCCATTCATCATTTGTATTGCATTTCATCCTTCAACTACTTTCTCTTGTTTAATTTCTTTTGATTGCATTTCCTTTTGTTTTGCCACAGTGAATGACTTCCCTAGTACTAATTTTGAAAACAAAACGCTTTGGCTTCCCATTACGACCTCGGCCATCGATATCGACATGTCAAACAAGATTCAAAAATATGAAGAAAAATTGGAAATGCTGCTACTCGAACAAAATGTAGTCATAATTCATTACGGGCAAAATAGCGACGCAAGGAAAAAAATATTAAAAAGGACTGGGAAACACAAGATTACAATGTAGAGATAAAAGTGAGCAGAACGCTCGAAACTGGAAAGTATGTGATTGAAGCTTAGTTATAGAAATAGGAAAAAAATATCGAAAAGGTGAATGAAAAGTCATTGATCAAGAAAGGGCAAATGCGAAAGTGGCGAAAGGTCCAGGGTGGTGGCTGAAAAAGTGTGCGAAAATCTGAGTAATTGAGGGAGGGCAGAGGAGTAGACACAAGCCGTAAATAAAATATCGACAGATGGGCGAAAAGAGCAATGCGAAAAACTAAATGCAACTTGACAACGACACAGAAAAAACAAACAAAAAACAAAAACAAATACAAAAAACGCTGTTATGAAGAGTTATAGTAGTTCGACTACTTATTGCAAGTGCGGCAATGCATGTGGTGCGAATGCATCAAGTGCGTACAAGATTTTTTTGGTTCTTTCCTTGCCACAGCTCTGCATTTATGAGCGAAGTATATCAAATGCATTTTGAAGTTTCTCTTTTTGCTGTTAATTTTACAAGACTTTTCTGATGATGCTGCACACTTACACTTAGAATTTTGATGCAGCAACATAACTTGATGTGACTTAAATAAACTTAGCTACTAGTGTGTTGTACAATTGCAAGTGTGCAGGTGTATGTGTGTGTGCGAAAGTGCAACATATGTCGCAACGGATATATAGCCACAATATCATTGCAAAATAAATTCTTATTTCATTTTCCTTTATTCTTCCCTTATTATTTTCTCAATTCATTTCACAAAACTCAAATGAGTTTGAATTAAATTAGCTTGCTAGATTGTGAAAAAAATATTTATTTTTGCAAAAGTTCCACGTAAACTTGATGATAAATTGCAATTTACTGAACATTCGCAATTTTTGTACAAAAATTATATTTATACCGCAAGTTTGGCGGCACTAGGGCAGCTACTGGCTGGATGTCGCAGTGCAACGCCATTGCATCGAAATGTGTCTGTCTGTGTGTGTGTGTGTGTGTGCACGCGCACTGCATATGAATATGAATTTTGGTGTGACAGTTCTTCCTGTTTGAGTATTTTGGCGGAAGCGAAAGTTGTGGAGCAACATGGAAGTGATGGATGTGCAAGATTTTTGAAATTTTCGGCAAAAAATTTAGCTGGTCATAGAGGGGTAAATATAATTAAAAATTTGTAATCAAACACGTTTTGAAAATTCTTAATTGGAATATGTGTTTAACTTGTGCGATAAAGTCAAATCAACATCTCTTTAATATATCAAATTTTTATAAAGGGAATGAAATAAGTTTTTTGAGTTAAAAAGCGTTTTAACAGATTTTGACCTTAAAATTCGAACAGTATTTATTTAAAGTAATTTAAATAAGTAATTTAATGATATATAATTAACTAACCGACAGCCACTTATTGCCAAGTTTCGACACTTAATTAATTTTTTATGAACTTCTCGTTCATTTTTTTTTATAAGAACACAGTTCATTTCACAATAGAAACCGGTATAAATCCAAGCATTAAGCTTTGTGCAAGTTGTAAAGAAATTCAATTTTCTCAAAATTAAAAAATTTTCATAATTCAAAAAAAAAGGTCTTATAAAGTGCATAGGTTAGAATATTCTAAAATTTTTGAGAAAAACATTTGCAATTTTGATGAAAATCTCAACTAAAAACAATCGTTATTCTTGCATTTTCATTTTTTCGATCAAGTTTTATCGGTTTTCTTTGAATTTTTATTTTTTCGATAAATAAATTTGATGCTCTTAGATTTTTATTTTTCCGATCATATTTGATCAATATTTTTTCGCTTTTATTTTTTTTCAATAAAAAATAATCTTTAGTCTTAAATTTAAAAATTTTTGGAAAAATTTTTCATATGTGATCGGGTTTTTTGTGATTTTTCTATTTCTATCTTAAAACATAAATATGATCCAAGAAGAATAATGAATATATGTGAACAAATATATAAAAATTTGAAAATAACTTTCAAACTTAATCGAAAAATTTAAAAATCCAAGAACACACATTTTTTAACGAAAATTAAAAATCATAACATCACGATTAAACTTGATAGAAAAGATAAAAATTAAAAAATGACGATCAAACTTGATCGAAAAAATAAAAACCAGGAATAACGATTATTTTGACCTAACAACCAAAAATCAAAAAATAACTACTATGCAATAATTTAAAATAAAAAATCATCTAAATTAAAATAAGGTCACATTTTTAACCTTATAAGAATTAGAACGATATATTCGAGTTTTGTTTTGAACGAGTTCTGCCTCTCCATTGGCTTCAAGTGCAATTATTGTGTCAGTAAATATCGGTGCTGTGTGTGATGATTGTGTAAGACCTTAATATCACGTACCGTGAGATTGAGGCATCCTAGGGCAGTAGTGTGACGAGGAGAATGCTAGACTCTAAGATTGCGTCTTCCGATTGACAGTATCTACTCACTCGAAATAAACGGCGTTCGATAGTTCTTGGTATGACGAGCATAAATTGGATCATGTAAAAAAAGGTGTATTCGTATTGGATCCCATACAATTTGAAAACTTCCAAAAAGAAGCTCGTGTGGAGTGGAGTGGTGTAAGAAATTGCGAACAATGGACAATATTTTGAAAAGAAATGAAACCGTTTTTAACCACCAATACGTATTAATTTTACCATAGGTAGCCCTGAAATATAAATAGCTACCCTTTTAGTTCGTTAGCGATTCCATTGGACTTAGTTGGTCTGTAAAAAATGTTTCAATCTATGCTAATCTTTAGATATAAGAGAAACATTTGCTGCTGAGGCGTTAGGAAAAAGGAAAGGTATGGTTTGAGCTTAAAACAAATATTTTCCATCATCATTATTTGACGTGACATTTACTAGTACACCCTGAGCCTAAATTCTATTAATGCCCATGCCTTGGGCACGATAATACTCTAAAGTGGGAGCGACCAGATAAGTCCGGATATTTTTGGAAATAAAGGGTGTCTAAAGAAGGAGTACTAAATATATTATAAAAGATAACTTGATCCACTGAAATCAAGTATGTTAATTCCAACATAAGTAATAGATTTACTTTTGCAAACTGCTGAACTCGATCTCTAATTAATTTTTAGTTCAAGACGGTTATTAAGGACTATTGTTGAACATTCTAAATCAAAATTTATGGCGACTGTCTTCGATGTATATGTTATTAAATTATTTCACCAGTAGGAAGTAGTTACTGAGCTCTTGGAAAATTGCGACACTACGCCGGTAGCAAAAACATAACATAGCTATTGACTGAATTTGCAAATTGATGGCGGTTGTGGATATATAGCCTAAAGTTCTTACTGGACATATTAACAAGAAAAATTAATACTCAAAAATGTTGAAATAAAATCGGCAGGACGTATGAGTTACCTATGTAATTCATATCGTTTACGGAATTGAACATCGCTTACTAAAATTCGGACGACGATCTAGGCGCCAACCGATGTCGATTTCTATGACCAAAGTTAAAAATAATCAATGAATTTTTTAAAATTGTATTATTTGAGTATTGTTATTAGTTCAATCGCATCCATTTTAGCTCATCACATAAATACACGTATATAATTTTTTTTTGAAAAAATAATATAAAAACTTTTACAAATTTTTAATGCTCGAAATTTAATAATTTTTAATGCTATGTAATAATATTAGGCAGTTTCAGCTTGCATTTGATTTCGCCTATAATTCACTAAACATACTCGATGGAGGGGCAGATAGATTTGTACAATTTGTTTCAACAGTTTTAAAACAGTTGTTAAAAAATGTCATAATAGCGGATTTTATTTTGTTGAGAAAAGTGTCCGATTCATTATGTGTTGTATAATTTCTCTCAGTGCCCATTGGTTTCTTCGGTATGAGAATGTTGAATAACTTTTGAAAGAAACAATAGATTGCAAAAAATGTTTTTTTTTAAATTTACAATTTATGTGGACTACTTTTTAAAAACAACATCAATTAAATGACTACCTTTATTAACCAACGCAAAATGTGCTCTTTTTCAGGCATTTTTCATCACTACTTCGAGCATTTCGGCCGTTATGGTAGTAATTTTGGCACGAATATTGGTCTTGAGCTCGTCAGTAATTTTCGGCTTGCAGGCGTAAACTTTACTCTTTAAATAACCCTGCAAAAATAAGTTCAGGAGAGTTAAATCGGGAAATCTCGGTGCTCAGTCAATGTCGCCTCTTTTCCGCATTTTTTGGTTTGCTGTGGCGGCGCAACCATCTTGTTGAAATCAGAAATCAGCCAGATTTTTTTATACATTTTCGGATACACAAAATGTGCCAACATCCACCGATATCGTTTAACATCGACTGTTTCGCTTTCTTTGAACAAGAAATCCCAAATAGCGGCTTTTTTTTATCATGTAATGGGGTTTTATGAATCTCGTGAGAATTTTCTGTCCCTCAAATGCGACAATTTTATTTATTAGCACCGCTAGTGAGAGTGAAATGCGCCTCGTTGGTCATTAAAACTTGCATCCAAAAATCTAGCGTGGCTTCCAAGATACATAGCCACTAATTTGGCGCGTTCTTTCGACGAGAAGCGGTCCATGATTAAAATTGTACTAGATTGAAGCTTCCTAAACGTGTCAAGGAAAGTAAGTGGCTTGGCTTGCACAAAGGCTGCTTTGACTTTTCTTTTCAAAGAGAAACATATTGAAAGTAGACCTTTATACAATTTTTAAGCAAATAAAAATTTTCAAATAATCAGCCAAAGTTCTACTTCTACTTTGGTTGAATTCGAACTGAAATTTGGAGGCCGAAGCCGTAGTTAGGCTGTTCTCTACTAAAGTTATTTGCAGTTGCACGTTTTCTAATTAAACTTTACAATATTAACCTTTGACCACCCATTTTGAGTGTTCGTATTAAACAATTCCAAGGATAGCATTACTTTATTTTACAGATGGGAGCTACCAAGTGATTATTGAGTGAGTACATCTTGACATGCGGGTCTTAAGATGGCGTGAAATTAATAATTCAAACCGAGCCTAAAACTAGAGTCCCTAATAAACAAGATGCACCAAAATGAGTGGGAAAAATTACTTGTAAGTACAATAAAAACAGTTAATTATCCAACATTTGTGAACCTTAATATTCTTACAGGAGTTCGAAATTTTTCATTTTTTATTTTTGGTTGCAGCTGTGAAAAATGAATACAAATTGAGTCCTTCATACATAAATATATCCCCCCAAAATAATAATATGAAAAATGTCTGCCAGCCGCAACTAGTAAACAATTTAATTAAAAGCACATAAAATTTCTACCACTATAACATTTTGTAAAACCTGATTTGCCTCAAACGAGAGCACAGAACAGAGGTTACCCTTCACTCAATACACTTTACCACAGTTTTCCTTTGGTTGTTGGCTATTTGAAGTGGTTTTGGGTGTGTGTGTGTGAGTTAGAGACCAGTAAAGCATTACTTATGTACGTAAATGCGTGAATAACAAACTGGGTTACATTACACAAAAAAAAAAAAAATTAATATCGTAAGTTTAATAATACTCGGATATGGCCCTCCAACTCTTGGAGGGTGGGAGTATGTATTTATATATATTTTATGGTACGCACACATTCACAAACACACACACAGAGACTCACAAACTCACAAAAACACACACATATATTAGATGTGGCAAGCAGTGCTGTTGACAAGTGTGGTTAAATGGTGGCAGTGGTGGCGGTGGTCACAGAGATAACATTGGTGGTTGCAAAATGTTTCATAATCAAAATGTTTATTTACATATATTCGTAATAGCAAGTGAATGAGTTTTACACGTTTAATGGCAAGTAAATAAACTTTTTGTTGTCTAAGAAAATAAATATTAATGACGACCGATATTTAAATAATTTATGAGTATTACTGCATACGGAAATATCTTCGTAAATATCCGCGGCGTTAGGTATTAAACTTAACCCTAAATTTTTGGTTTTATTGCGGCTAGTAAGATTTATTTGAACTACCTTTTGAACCGATAACAATTGATTGCCCTCGTAAAAGCGCTACACAATAATCTAAATCATATTTTGAGTAGTACTAAAATTTAGTTTCACATAATTTTGACTATGTTCTTAAAAGTTAAGAGGTTTATTTAAAGAGAAATGCTTGTGAAAATGAAACGGAGTATTTCCTTGCTTCAATTACAAAATTTGAAAATTATAATGTACACTAAAAATTGTCATTATAAAATTATGAACATTCATGTACATATCTGTTCAGGGCTCTTAAACTCATGGGTGATGTGCGTTTTGCGATAATTAGGCCAAGTTTAACTATTATAACTGGTATACAAAAATAAAAGTCCATGATAACTGATTATTTTATTAAAAAAGGAACTAAACGCCCAAAAATATCATTTTGCTAACGAATTTTATTATAAAATAATAAAAGTCCGATTCCGGGTGTACATATATATATACACATTTTACCAAAAATTCGAATAACGCAAAAATTGTCTTTATTTGTTGCTACGCTTAATTAATATATCTTTCGTCTTTTATTTTTGATCCCTATATTTTTTTCAACTACTATTTCCCGCACATTCTTCAACCAAAGTGCAGAAAAATTTATACATTTTAAAGAGTTGTTTTGTAATTTGCTTTATTCTTCTGTAAGTTTTCTGCTGATATTATATTAATAATATTTTTCTGCGCAGAATGACAACAATTTATGTTCATAAACTTGTTGAGAATGGGGTAGAGATGCCAGTCATAATTTGCGTTCCGTATTTTACCCACACTCAAAACTGCCGTTGCAGCAAAATCACTCTAAACCAAATTATGTGCATAATGTTTTGAAGTGAGTGAATATATAATATGAAGGAAAGAGTGTATTCATAGTGTATAGTATTGCCCCTTTAAGGCTCTGCAGAAGATACTAAATTTTTAACACATTTTTTCTATGTGTGCGCCAAAGTTACTTTGTTACTGTGACTAGAATTATGGCAAAAATAGCGAAAAAATTTGCTAATGCACAAATAAATTTTACGACAAAAACTTCGCCAGCTGCCACCAGTAGTGACCTTTTCAAACACACACACACTACAAAATATAGCGCACATATATTTGCTCACTACTATTCTCTGTCAGCTCAGCTATTTTCGCGCATGATTTTTAGATATTCTGGGCGAGTGCTGGCTTTCAGGTTGTGTTGTTCATGATTGGCTAATGAAATGACCACATCAATGTCAGATAGAAGTGACAGCATGTTGCTGACAGATTTTGTTTATGGATGCAGGTATTTGTTATTAGCTGCTGAAGTTTGCAAAAACTTTTTAAAATCAATGCTGCAGTAAATTTTCAACTTAATTTTGATGGTTGTGCTAAGTTTTGAATGTTGTGGTATGCCTCAATGTTAATTGTAAATGCAACAATTTTTTGTTTTTAATTAGTTTATTTTGATTTTTAATAAAAATGATCACTTTTGTATTATTTGTAGTCATTTATCTATTATCGTTTCAGTTTATGCGACTTTGTGGCGTCTGTTTCAAGAGAAATTTTTTAGTTACTTAAAATTTCAAGTACTGATATTAATTGTACGCTGAGACTGAGGTTAGAATGTTGAAGATGCCAGTGCAGAAGTGGCGAGTTATTTATATTGATATTTATTAGTAGAATTTCCTGCAAAGCCTTGTGATTTCTTCGTAAAATACTAAGTGCTTGCAAAACTTCTACTGTTGGTTGGTGATATAACCCAGCCGTTTACCGGGGCGTATAAGTAACCTGCTGGAGTGCACTGAAAAAGTTCCTATTCTCTATTTATTAAAATATAGCTTTAGTTAAATAAGTTAATTTAATACGTTTGGAAACAATCTTCTGTCAGTTCTTTTAAAATTTGGTTTCATTTAATTTAATACTTAAAAAATTGTGATAAAAAACCTTACTACCTATGAACATTGGCTGCAATTACCTAAACTAGAAAAAATTATAAACTCCGCTGAATTCACCATGCTTGAATTGAAATCAACTGTTAGATACCGCACCTGTTCAGGTTTTTGAGGGATGCCGGCCATTTCTGAATTAAGTTTATCGAGGAGTAGGTGAATGTTCAAATTTCTTGGTACTTCTTGGTAGTTCTCATATTCACCAACATCCTATAGAACATATTGCAACCGTCCACTCATTCGGCACCAGAATTTTAATTTACGTATTAGTGAAATATACTTTGTTTAGCTTAGATAAATAACTGGTATATCTTTCATTCCATTCTGAAGTTTTGTTTAGGTCACACCACACAAATATTACAAAAATTACTAAGGAAGGTACTGAGAACTAGAGAGTCGATATTTTTTTTGTTAAATAAAGGGTGATTTTTTTTGCTATTTTCTTTTTGGCGCACATCATCCATTTTATGGTCAGTTTAATCGACCTACTGAGGCGGCTATGCGGGCTATTGTGATTAAATTTCGCACCAAATTTTCAACCAACCAACACGTTTACGTTGTGTGCAAACTGGGGAAAATATTGCACCAGTATTAGCCAGTGTTAGTGATGACCGTGGATTATAGTTTCGCCGCCGTTCGCTGCAATTTTCAAAAGGTTTAAGGTGTGAAGACTTTCAAAATAAAATTTGTGCAAGACTTGGAGCCGAAAGACCTACTACAACGCCAAATTTTTATTGAATAGGCTCTTGAAAAGTTGGTTCAAGATCCAGTTTTGCTTATGGAAAAATTATGTTCAGCGATGCAGCTCGTTTCTAGTTTAATGGTTACGTAATTACGCAGAATTTCTGCTTTTGGAGTGAAGAGCAGTCGGAAGCATTGCAAGACGTACCAATGCATCCAGCAAAAGTCACTGTTTGGTGTTGAATATGGGCTGGGCTGAGCTGGGGCATAATTGTGCTGTATTTTTTCAAAGATAATGCGAATTGTAACGCTACTGTAAATGGTGAGCGCTACCGTGCGATGATTGAACACTTTTTTCTGCCCAAAATGGAAGACCTTGACTTGCATGATACGTAGTTTCAACAAGTCGGTGCCACATGCCCCACAGCATGCGAAACAGTGGACCTATTGAGAGGTGAGTTCCATGAACAATTCATTTTACGTTTGGGGTCTCTCCATTGGCCCCCACTAGACTATTTTTTGTGAGGCTATGTTAAGGCTCTTGTTTATAGCGATAAGCCTGCTTCGATTGACGCACTGGAAGCCAACAATTTAAGCATTTATTCGTGAGATCTCGGCTGAAATATTGGAAAGAGTATGCCAAAAATTGGACTAAGTGGCATTATAAAGTTCTATTCTCGAACTGGCATTAAAATAATGTAGCTGCAACAAATTGTGCATGCAAAAAGCCCCTAATTTCAATTCAAAAATTAACGATGTGATGAAACTACTTGCAACCAAATTAGTAAAAAAAAAATCTTTTACAACTTTACTAACCTACATCAGCAAGGCATAATCAAAACTTCCATCTCACGATGATAAAGTCACCGCCGCGATGCTTAAATTTCCATTTACAAAACTAATGCAAGAATAAATCTGTATAAATCTCTGTACGAAAGCACAGCTGGTGGTCGCCGTAAAGTTGACTACACTCAACACTGATTGGAGATTATCATGTTCACAACGTGTATGTGTGTGTATGTGTGTGTAAGTGTGTGCAATTTCTCGCTAACCACAAGTACTCGCAATGTAAACGTAGAATATCGCACACAATCGTCCGCGCCTTCAGCATAAACATTGTGGGCGTGGCAGTTAACGAGAATGATATTTGGCAGTTGAGTTGTCAAAGGATCCGCGTAAGTAGCAATTAAGCAAAAATTTATCATTATTGCGGTTGGCAGAAATTCGAACAGCGGTAAGAGTGACAGTTGCTTTGTGGCCCAAAGCCAAAGTGAGTGGCAAGCTAAAACATCTATGTATATATCGATACACCGAGATGAATAGAGCGTGGGGGTGTGAGCGGCATACGAGTGGCAAAATTGATGTGCTGCCAACGTTTTGTCAACCGCTTTCGAGATTGAACGCTTCGCTTTCAGAGCTAATTGTTGGACACGTGATACATCAATGCACCGCTCACAATACGCAGAGCAGAAGTAAGATTCGCGGGTACACATTCACAGGGCTGAGGAAGTGTGGTTGGTTACCTTCGTACCCTTAGCACCGTTTTATTATTTTTTTTTATTACCTGCTAAGTATGCTGCTAGTTAGTTGCTACATAAATTTGATTTGCTTCAAATGTTGTTGCTAGTAGTTACCGCTGAAGCTACTTGTGAATCTATCCTGGTGTTTATCCACTGAAATTCACTTGCATAACTATTCTATGTATGTATATACAAAAATCTTGTTACGAGTCTAGTTAGTTGGCAGTAGTTGTAGTAGTAGTAGTAGCTACTAGCGTTGGGAGTTATCAGAGAGCGGAATAATTGAATAACGAAAAAGTACGAATAACTTATCATTCATTATTCGAGTAGTTTTTAATAACGAATAAATTGTCTTACGTGACTCAAGTCATTTTTAATAACGAATAGATTTTCACTCATCGCACAAATAATTTAAAATATCGAATAGATTTTCATTCACCATTCAAATTTATATTTGTATTCAATGCATACATTCGTCTGACTGAATGATGATGAATGCCCATTTATAGCTTATTCAAAATTATTTAAATAATGAATGAACATTTTTTAAATGGCGAATAGAAATATATTCGTTTATAAGAAGTATTGACATAATGGATGAAAATGTATTTGTCAATCAACATTTTTTTTAGGACAAATGAAAATCTATTCGTTTATCAAAATTTTTAGAACGATGAATGGAAATCTTGTCATTATTCAAAATAATTTAAATGATGACTGAAAGTCGATTCGCTTATTAAAATTACTTGACCGATAAATGAAAATATTTTTGTGAATCAAATTTTTTTTAATGATAAATGAAAATCTATTCGAGATTCATCATTTTATTCGTTTAGAAAAATTATTGACATGATGAATGAAAATATATTTGTTAATCATTTGCCAATGATAAATGAAAATCTATTCGTAGTTCAACATTTTTTGTAGAGAAAATAAAAATCTATTCATTTACTAAAATTCCAATGAATGAAAATCTTATCTTTATCTCAGTTTATTTGAGTGATGAGTGAACATATATTTGCGTTTCAAATCCCTCTGAATGATGAATAAAAATCCATTCCTTGTGCAACACTTTTGAATGATGAATACAAATGTATGTCTTGTTCAAAATTATTTGAATGGCGAACGAAAATCTATTCGTTTACTCGTAAAAAAAATATTTGGATGAAGAATTAAAAAAAATGTTTGTGATTAAAATTTTTGTACTGAGAAATGAAACTCCATAAGCGATTCGACAATTTTTGAGGGGCAATTGAAAAAGCATTCGTTTAGCAAAATTGTTGGAATGATGAATGAAATTATATATGTCAATGAACATTGTTTGAAGGACAAATTAAAATCAATTCGTAATGCAACATTTTTTGAAGGACGAATAAAAATATATTCTTTTTCAAAAATTATTGGAATGATGAATGGAATTCTATCCGCTTTTCGAAATTATTTGCGTGGCGAATGAAAATCTATGCTACACTTTCACGGACACCACTGCATTTTGAAACAGTTATCGACCGATGAAACCTCTTAAAGTACCACAATGATTGGTTGTTAATGGTACTGAATTACAGTCGAGTCAACAGCAGGGAAGTGGAATAAGTGGAAGAAAGGGAAACTGGAGAAGGGAAGAATGGAAGGGCGGAGCAACAGTAGATGTTGAAATTCAAATGCTTGTAAATGATTGTAAACATGAAAATAATGAAACTACTACATAGCAACTGAAAAAGGGACGATGGCAAACCATAGTGAAAGCATAAAAATAAGTAAATATTTATAAAAGATATTAGTAGAAACCAAAAAACAGAAGCGACAGTGGAAAATTCTGCTCATGTTCGCTGAGGTGGAAAACTTATTGTGCTAGAAATAACCAAAGTGACAGGCCAATGGAACAAGCTTGTATATTGTTGATTTACAGCTGTTTTCATGCTACAACAATAACAACAACAACAACTACATATGCATAAAAGAACACCATGAAAATGGGCATAGCAAAAAGTGCAAAAAATAGTAGGAAGCTTGAGTTCAGTGTGCGCTGCAAATATAAACCATAGATAAGGGAAGCGAACGAGCATAAATTTTAACTTAACATGCTAAGGTAAAGCTAACGAATGAGTTATCTAACAATTTAAGGTGTTGTAAAAGGATTTTGGCTGGCAAAGCTTTGATTTCGGTATCTATGCAACTGGTTAGAAAAGAGGCCATTAAGTTTAGGTTACACTGGAAGTGAGAAAAAAATGTGTATAAAGTCATGACTGGCTTCAAAAATAGATACGCATTACCATTTACATACTACACTGACGTGTTGTTTGTTTCGGATTTCATGAGTGACAGCTGCGGTTGTTGGCTGAAAGCTAAAGGCAGCTATAAGCCGACGGGCTTATTGATTGACATCCCAACAACCGTAAAAGTGCTGAAAAAGAAAGTAATGATGGGGAAAATACAAAATAAAAACACTCTGTTAATATAAACCCGCCGGTATCTGGGTTTTGCTTTTACTGTCAGTTCTATATTTTGCAAGAGAAACATGAGGATGTGATTTAGGCCAGATTTTCATATAAGTGGTATAAGTCGCGCCGGATGTAGAAGTGCCAGCCTTCTGAACCGCCTTCGACTTTACGTGCATATAATATATAATATATATAATAAATGTATGTACGCAAAAATATTATATTATAACAACTCACTTCAAAATCCAAAGCCTCAGCACAAACGCCAGCATTTGTTTAAAAACTTATGGCTTTTGCAGTTTGTTTTAGTTATTTTAGCAGATCTGGCAAACAACAAAAATGTATAATAATGACTACTAAATTTATAAGTATCTCGTTGGAAAGGGATACAATGACTTACTTTTTTTTATACATATGAACAGTTCGATAGGAAAGGAAAATGCGGATACCGGTTCGCCTGCGAGAGTAACGGTGGATTTGATGCGCAATGGGATTTGCCGTCTGAAAGGTCTCGTCTCAGTAGGTGGCCAAAGAAACAGATTTATCATGTTTAAAACCAAACTAGCTTCGGAACCCTGCATGGGTAGTGCCGTCAATGAAAAGGCCAAAAAATCTTCGGATACCGCATTGACGGTGCTGAAAGTGCCTACACGGTCCAATACATTGAATCAGTAATCCGCAGTGACTAAAGAATTAGCTAAGATCCTAGAGGGAAAACCATTCTCTAGCAAAGCCGGCAGAGCAAGCACACTTCGGGTATACCCACCCTAAAGGAGGCAAACGCAAAGTCCTCTGATGCTTTCCATTTCCAGACAACCGGTCAGGTACGAGCATGATTTTTAATTTCGACCAAACTCAAATACATTGTTTGTTGGTCCAAATAATGAGACACGTATTTTTTCTTTTGGCTCGGAAAAATTTTTCGCCCGAATTAAACGCGATTTTTTTTTCCATACAAAAATCGATTATTCAAGTTGACAGTGAGAATTTTTTTTTTTAAATGCCCATAAATTTGTCAAAATTCAATGGATTCTAGCAATGTTTTTACTAAAATGTCGGTTATTTTTGGTACTTTAAGATAAAATGATATAATGATTGATTTCCATTATTTGAAATTTTTTATTTAAGAATAAACAAAAAGTGAAAATTTTTTTTAACATTTATTTTCTCAAAAAGTGTATTTTTTAAAGTGTAAAAAATTTTATGTGTAGATCCCTTTATGCACTGATAGAAGTAAAATGTCTTTATTTCGTAACTGTTATTATTTATTTCGTAAACTGTGCGGTAGACAGTGTGTTTTAATATCTATTTGATACACAAAAAACGATCACAACACTGCTTTTTGCTGATATATTATATAATAATGTTCCATTAAGTTAAACAATATAAGAATACTAGCTGACCCGGCGAACATTGCTCCGCCTTAAAGCAATAAATGAGCAGATTCTTGATTTTATGAGTTTAAATTTTTTATTAGGATAATAAATATAAGCAAGTACCAAAAATCAATTATTGTAATGATTCTTTATTGGCCATGTATTTTAGTGCACTCTTAAGTGAAGCACCTTTTGATAGACGATATTTTTAGTTTTATTACTATGTGCAAGAACAAATAACGCAGCTGGTCTTCCGACCCTTGAACATGCCGCATATAATTGACCATGGGAAAAACATGGATTTTCTAGATTTCGACCACAAACTTTCAAGGATTGGCCTTGTGATTTGTTAATGGTCATGGCGAATGCAAGACGGATCGGAAATTGAAGTCGTTTAAACTCAAACGGCATGTCGGTTGGGATCATCGGGATCCTCGGAATGAGAACTTCCTCACCTTCAAATTTTCCTTTGAGTATCGTCGCGTAAATCACATTATTCATCAATTTACTTACCACCAAACGCGTTCCGTTGCACAGTTTTGGTGGGTTTATGTTTCGAAGCATGATTATTACGGAGCCAACCTTTAGTCGTAAATTATGCGGTGGTAAGCCAGGCACATCCAAGGAGTTTAAAAATTCAATTGGATAGTTGGTGGCATCATCTGCATTTGTTGCACAGTCAATAGATTTGAACAAATGTAGTGTACTAATGACCTCATTCTGAATTATGTAGTAGCAATGAGTGCAATGGCCCAGGTGGGGGAGTCAATAATGGCAATTTCACTTTCCCATTAAGGCAGCACTTGGCGTTTCTCCGGAAAACTTCAATACTCGCAAACCACATCCATTGGCCCAATGCGAATGCTAGTATGCAAGCAGTAATCAGTGCTGCAATCATATCGAAACGCTGCTCGATTCAAATCAGTACTTGATAAATTTCTCCTTGTGCGTCGAAAATTATCAAGATGTTGATCTCTTAGGTTTGCTCGATGATTTCTCATAGCCAACCGCGCCTTTGCACGGACTGCCTCGCTTTGCTCTTGTGATTGAGAAGCACGAAGTCGAGCCATACTAAAGCGGCGCTTTTCACGTGCAATTTCTTGTACTTCTTCAGTCCTTTCATTCCCAACGTTTTGCATCCTAGTTGCATTACGGCTTTTTCGGGGAAGATTTGATCGTCTTGGACGCGGCATTTTAATGATAATAATATCGACACAATATTTATAGACACTCGAAACAAACACAAAAACCGGTCAACTTCAAAATTTCTAACTGTCAATTTTTCACCCAACAAAATTCGTAAAAGTAAACAAAATACATGTTAATATTGGCAATTCACACCAATTACATGGGTATTGCCCATCTTCGCTAGATGTCACTACAATTTACATCGATATTACCTTTCGCCGCCAGAGTACATGCAAATTTTAGTTTTCATACAAAAAAGCAAAAGCAAAATACATATATGAAGGGCGAAGAAAAAAAATCAAATTTACCGTTTTTTTGTCGTCCCACGGTAACGGGATAAAAAGTATCCTATAACCTGCCCCTGGTTCTAAGCTACCTCCCCACCAATTTTCAGCCAACTCGGTTCAGCCGTTCTTGAGTTATAAGTGGTGTAACTAACACGACTTTCTTTTATATATGTATATAGATTACAGTATGTACCACAAAAACGAATTATATCTACAAAAAATCATAACTCCGAAAAAAAAAAATCTTTGCTATTGGTGATTTATACTGATTGTAGTTCAAAGTGTCTATTTCCCGGTGAAAAAGTTTCAGAGAAAAAAAAAATACGCTTTTTGAGAAAATAAATGTTTAAAAAAGTTTTCACTTTTTGTTTATTGTTAAATAAAAAATTTCAAATAATGGAAATCAATCATTATATCATTCTATCTTAAAGTACCGAGAATAACTGACATTTAAGTAAAAACATTGCTAGAATCCATTGAATTTTGACAAAGTTATGGGCATTTAAAAAAAAAATTCTCACAGTCAACTTGAATAATCGATTTTTGTATGAAAAAAAAAATGGCGTTTAATTCGGCCGAAAAATTTTTCCGAGCCGAAAGAAAAAATACGTGTCTCATTATTTGGACCAACAAACAATGTATTTGAGTTTGGTCGAAATTTAAAATCATGCTCGTACCTGACCGGTTGTCTGGAAACGGAAAGCATCCTTTACGACAGCTGCTCAAAGTCTATTTTGTCCTACATCAGAGTCCGACGAAGCCGAAGGGTTGCCACGAAGGTCATCAAAAAGCTAGGGGTTATCCTGTATGACCAAGTAATGGATGACCAAAAAACGATCCATTAATTGGGATATGGGAGTATTCGTCGTCAGTAACAAGCGGGAAGACGAACCACCTGCTAACCCAAATCCGCGGAAGCATCTGGCTTCCAAGAGACAGAGATCTCTGAAAGATACCTCGAGAGTTGTCAGTTAAGGCTCGTTCCTACTGCTGAGCCGTTGAAAGAAGTTACCAAGGAGCCCTAACGCTGGCTGTGGTGGATAAAGGTCATCCACATGGTTATCTAAGTACGGACAATTGGAAGTCTATGCTAGTCGGTAGAAGCAGGGTCTCTATAGAGGCGCACCCGGAAAGTATTCAGGCACTGGACGAGCCGGGTGGTATCAGCAACTGGTCAAGCTTTGCGCCAACGAACGATCGATTCACCTTTAGAGAGGAGACTTTCTCTACTCTACAAGGATACTATCTGCTATTCACAATTTTTTTCGCAATAACTGCAAAAGGGGTTTAACCTATATCTCGAAATCGTTTCCTTGGGAGAATTAATGAAAGTAATTTTCGTGTTCAGCGACCTAAAATTAGTTTAAAAAGCATTTTTGAATTACTGCTCATTCCATATGATGCGGGAATGTTTTTTGTTTTATAAGTTGAATATAAATTCATATGTAACAACATAAAGCTACTGAGTGGCGATATCGACATTCATATACCCAATTGCAGAAAATGAGTAGTGAAATCGATGAATTCATGTCTGTCTGTCCGTCCGTCCGTCCGTACTTGGATTGAATAATTCGAGCTTTCTTACCGAAACTTGGCATACATATTACCCTGGATGCAAAGGAGTTTGGTAATGCCTATTGGGTGAAATCGGATAATAACCACGCCTTCCCAATGGTGTTTAGTGAAAATCAAAAGAATACGATATCTCGGTAACCAGCCCTTTCAAAATATTGGTATTTATTAGGGTCATAAATTAATAAATTTTGCACTTAATTTATTTTTGGCCTAAGTCATTTAAATCATCTATATTAATTTTTGAGCTCACTGCCAGTATATGGTGATCTGAAATAGCTATAATTTTTTACAGTTCCTGACTATTGTTGCCTTTTTCCAAATACTTTCCTTATACTGGCCTTGAGCTCAAAACTTTTCTGGAAGTTAAACTTCTAAAAATAACACCGTTTTAGGTTAATCTATTTGCTCGGAATTAAAAATTTATTTTCTAATACATTTCATACTTCGCTTATGCGGCTACTTAAAATTCATCACCACTTTTCTTTTTTGTTTGTTTCTTTGTTTTTTTTTTGCTATATAAAGTGCTTTAGATTTATCTCTAGTAAAATAAAGCCCACCAACATCTTTCTGCCTGCAATTATTTTCATTTTGCTAACTGCAATTTTATGCACTGCGAACGAGCATTTTCCAAACCCCACTTAAGCAGCTTAACCGTTAAACTTAACGTTGAGGTAACCGACCGGCAGGCACCTACATTTTAACTGTGGATATTTGAAACAGTGCTTTTTTTTTACGAATTCAGCTATTGAAAAACAAAAAAATTATTGCGTTTTTTTTATGCGCTTCAACATATTTTATAAATAAGATTAAAATCCCATTCCCTGTGGGCGCGTGCTTGTGAATTTTCGAACGCCAGCGTCCAACGTTTCACACACAGAAATGGCGCTCCGTTTCTGTTGGTGGTATCTTTTTGGGTGCTTGAACAAAGTGACTTAATTCGGTTACAGTTGCAAGGGTGTTGAGATGAAGTAGGGCCATGAAAAAATTAGCGACGACAGTAATGGGTGGCAGAGAGCGTAGGAAGGAGAATTGTCCATGCAGTAAATTTTGTTGTTTTTTTTTAATTTATAATTATTTCATGATTTTCCAAAAAAGTGCGAAACAAAGTGATGGAATACCTGGAGGGAAAGTGAGGAATAGCAGCAGGTTGAGAGAACTCACTCAAATTGTGCGCGTGTGGGTGTGCAACAAAACCTTCAATTTTACTTGTCATTTGCAGAGCGAAATATCGGGCAGTGCGAGATAAAAATTGTAGTTTGAGATTTGAAATATGTTTGTTTTGAAATTCACCGTTGTACCCGTAAAATGTCAAATTTAAGTGTGCCAATCTGATTTGAGTGCAAATTTATATTCAGTTTCTAGTTGTGGTTGATTCAAGTTTATTATGCTATTTTTAAGTGCCATTTGATGGGCTATAAAAGTGAAAATTGTTATTAATTAATAAATTCAGCGAAAACTAAACAACCAGAAGTGGCAGCGTGGACTGCTAAGTGGCAGAGATTGGTGAGATACATTTGGTGTTTAGTAGTGAAAGCAGGGAATTTACAATTTACGAGTGACCGAACTTTAAGCGGTAGTTCAATTTTATTGCGGGAGAAAAACAAGCGGAAAATGTATAAAATAATGCAAAAATGTGCTTGCAAATTTTCAGTTCATTCAATATTAACAGAGTCATTGGTGGGGATTTTAGTTAATATTACTTTTAGTTCTAAAATAATATATGTGTAGACCCCACTAAATTGCAATGAAATTTATTTAGCGGTAAATAATCATCTAATGCAATATTTATGTTAGAATTTCTCCTGAAAATTGCAAAGCTTTTATCTTCGCCCCTACCAAGCGCATCAACACCAGTATACTCGAAAATACCTTGTAAATGTCTATCATGCTTTGAAGTTAGATTATGATACTGTAGGTATTAGGGCTGAGAAATCCAGTTGGATTTTTCTACCATCCCAATAAACCGAATATTCGGGTAAATAAACGAACAACTCGGATATTTGAATATCATAGCCTCCGGATATCCGAACTTGCGCTTTATAAGAGTTAATGAAATGCAACATAGGGCAAATAAATAATGAGATAGCCGCAGTCCTAAAATGAACGTATACTTTGTTTATAGAGGTTTTGATTAATACAAGCGTTTTATATACACTAGATATGAACATATTTTAGCTACATCAATCAATCAATCAATATCTGGCGCTATAGCCGCCTATGTGTTTTTGTCCGATTATAAAAAAGCAAGCCAGTCCTTCCTTTGTTTTGCTAACTTGCGCCAATTAGAGACAACAAGTGAAGCCAAGTCCTTCACCACCTGCTCTTTCCAACATACTGCTCATCGTTCCATAGTCAGTGGTATTCGTCGTCACAAAGCCGTAAATACCCAAAAATATTTCGAATAATCCTTCTCTCGAATATTCCACGGGCTATTCATGCTTCTGAGTCATATAATAGCACGAACACAAGGAGGGATTTTTAGAGCGTGGGTTTCATTCGTCGAGAGAGGGCTTTACTTCTCATTTGCCTACTCAGTTCAAAGTAGTACTTGTGGGAACGAGAGATGCTTCGTTGGACTATGTCAAAATTGTAACTGTCAACAGTGACACGGGAGCCAAGACGCGAATATTCTGACTGTTTATTTGTCTCCATGCTCGAATAGCTCAACTGGTCGGGTGACGGGTGACCCTCTTCAATCCTCCTTAGAGCGATTGCGATGGTTACTAAAGTGAACCATATGAGCCATGAAAGGTATATAATGGTTCTTTATACCAGGGGTGAAATCAAAATGTTGAAAAACTCTATATTCCGTAGTCCAATCGCCGCCTGCCACGTTTTCCCCGCAGTATCTATTCGAACTATATTTGACAAGATCTACACCGTTTTAGTTGACGTGATCCTGAGGGCCCCACTGATTCCATCAAGAGCCGAACTTTGCACACGTTCTACCTTCCTGACGAATGCATTATAATTTAGGGCAGCCCATCACAGGAATGCGGAGAAAAGTATCGGGTATATTACTAGTTCATATAACCGTTTAAAAGTCCTATGCGAGAGCCCCCAGCTTATGTCATTTACCAACCTAAAGTTGACTAAGTAAGAGCTCCTTCTTCGATGTTTCCAGAATTTTTAGTTAACTAGAAAATTTTCTATTCAGAATTAAGTCCATATATTCAACCTTACCAAAAAGTACGAGCAGAGCGCGACCCGTCGAAGACAGCAAAACGGTGAAGTTCCTGTGTTTTCCGGTAATAGATTGATCAGGTTTTATCCAGCTTTGCATTGAGTCCAAATGGTAGACCCATTTAGTTATCCCTGTACTAATTTCCACAAGGTACCCAAAAGTCAACCTTTCTCTGGCGAAGAACGTCAACTACTCCACATAGACAACAACTTGGCAGCCTTCCCGCTCTAGTCTGAACACAAAATACCTTACTACAGCATTTCAAAGTTGCAAGAAAGAACAAAAAACTGTTTCTAACTTTAGGTAAGTAAGCAAAGGATAAGGCTTATAAGGTCAGTTTCGATCCCCAGCTTGTTTAGAGACTCAACTTTAGCTTGGTCTTCGCATGTGTGAAGAATGCTGTGTTACCGAAAATATCTCCTCTGTAAGCTCCGATTTATTATTTTTATAACTATTATTACTATTATTATTATTATTATTGAGGAATATTTTAACCTATTGTATCCTTTGTGGCTATTTTTCTTTGCACTTTTCTTTCAAAAGAGACAAAAAATTATATTGATATATTAGAGCGTTATAATGTTCCATAAAAATTTTGCTTTCCTTATTTTACATATAACTGCTGAGCACATTTTTTTATTTAAAACGTAAGGATCACATGGTTTTACAATTTACCATTCAAATGTGAAAAAGGGAACAATTTTGACCCCGCTTTAAATAAAATTTAGACGTTAACTTTCAAATAACCAGTACATGTTAACTTTTTCGTTTGATCCTATCTCAAAAAAAAAAAAAAAAAATCCTTCATTTGCTATTCAGTGTAGCCACTGAAAGGCAAAAGGGTAGTTTCCTTACTCGTTTATAATTTAGTGCGAAAATGTTGCAAACTATTTGGGTTTCCATTAAAAATTAAATAAAAAAGAATATTATGCAAATAAAGCAACAAAACTTTTTGCTCCCATTACATATTTAATTTAAAATCTCATCTTACTGTCCATTCGCACACCGACGAGTGCTAATCAAGTTGTGAGTTATCCGCCATTTAACACTTTTGCAACTAGAGTTCAAATTTCTGCACTATTTATGGCTTGAGTGAACTAACCTTTGTCAATCGAAATGACACCAAAGCTTCCGAGAAAACATAAAATTAAAAGGTTCATGGTAAAAAGAAAAAAAGTAAGCGAACATATAAAAAAAATGCCTTGTTTTGCTGTGTACCGTATTTTGAAATGAATTCCGTCATCCCTTGTCAGGTTTAGAGATTTAGAGACAAACCTGTGTAGGCGTTGCGCTATCTTCGCTTCTTTTGTTAGTACTAGCTTAGGAAGTGTTTGTCCAGAATTCAATTAAATACAACCTTTTAAAACATTTTTCGCTTTAAACATTCACATTCATTTATTTAATCTACTTTCACACTTCACCGAGGACGCACTTGCGTCTACCGTAGTTTCAATGTATTTTCGAAATCTGGTTATACAACTTTTTCGGGCTTTTATAAATTTTTTAATATCTCATTTCTTTGTGCTATCTATTAGAAAAGGTAAATAGAACAAATAGCGAAAAATACATTAAAAGCGGAAAATGAATTACATAAAATCTTAGTATCCCAAATTATAAAAAAAAAATTAACGAATTGTTTGTTTTATTATATCACAAACGAAATGCTTTGTTCGTTTCTTTTTGTTTGCTGTTTTTATATCTGTACAAAAAAATGAAATTATATCAATTTTAGATCACATAGACACAATGATTTGGTGCACCATTTTTGTTGTTTTAATCTGCTCAAAGTGATTTTTAATAAATGTATGTAAGTAAGTAATTCTATTGTTCGAAAAAAGTGAAAAATAAATATAAAAAGAATAAATTTGCAGCTTGTGCATCAAAGGCGATGGTATATAAAGCGAAGGATCAGAGTTGGGCATTAGGTTTGTTTTTTGCGCTCCTGCAATGAGGTCGGATTCCAAAAAGTGATCAGAACAAACCCAACCGCTTACAGGAAGTTCCACGCCACATGCTCTGTTCCAATTGGATCTTCTCCACTGATCTTGCGGAACCTTAAAAAAGTTACAGCCTTCCCCCCTCCTCTTATTGCAAAGAAAACATTTTCCCATTTCTGAATATGTAAATATAATTTGAATATGTAATATATAAACAATTTATTTTCATCTATAATCAAAACAAATAATAGTTTGTTATGATAAAATGTAAACAAATTTTGACAGCTGGTGAACCACTTCGAATGAAAAAAATTAAAAAATCAACCCTGTTGCTGTTACCAGGTTAATGTGCCTTGAATATATATATCTTTGTCTCGTTTCCTCTTATTGATTTTCATACTTTTATATCAGGTAGTCTAGAATACTAAAAAGGTATGAAATTATTTCTATTATGTGTGAACGTTGAGCCAAATGTCTACCAGAAAAATAAAAGATAATGAAATATAGACCCTAGTGAATGGTGTAACAAACGAAGAGAAATCTTTGTCAAAAAATAATTCGTACAAAAAAAGGGCAAACAAGATACTCCAAGACGTTTTGTAAAAGCAGATATGGAAGAGCATCGATGGAAAATATTATCACATAATTCTAGGGGTTAACCGCTACTCCTCATCATGAATTTCGAAGGAAGATATCCCAAGTTTTCAATCATTTTTTCCATCTCCTCAGATGAACACTATTTTGAGATGTACCAATATGGGTGGAAACGTGCTCTCGATAATGATTGGCCTGACATCGACTACATTGAAATGTTCGCTTTTATTGGTTTACTTTTGTTAGCTGGATTGTATCGACCCAATAATAAAATTACCGAAAGTTTATAGGAGCCTGGAAGAGGAAGGTCCATGCTTGGGGCAACCTTGCAATTGAAAATATTTCAAGTCCAAATGTAGTGTCTTAAATTAGTTTCTATACTAGAAATTTACTGCTTGGGTCAAATTTGACCCGAAGAACCTTACCGCCAGTAATTTTGAAGATCGTATGAAGCTTAAATATTAATTTGAAATTGCGTGAATAAAAAAACATATCTAGAGTTTAGACGTTAAATGCTAACTACAATTTCGATTTTAATTGTACTTAAAGCTATGATTTCTACGACAACACTTTATTACAAAAGTAAACTCTTTTATCAGCTACATTTTACTAGGCAACAAGTTCGTCTACCCATTTAAAAAATAACTCATTAAATAGGTTACGTTTATTTATTCCACAAAATAATTAACTGTAAATAAAATAGTAACAGATGTAATAAGGAAGCTAAAAGTTGTTTGGAGTGTAAATTTTATAACTTATCGCATTTGATAAGGATAATTACAATTGAAAGCATATTGTAAAACCTATCAATATATATACCTATAAAATTTATATATTATTTCATAATATAATTTAGATCGTAACAATACAATAAAATTAAAACATAAAATTATTCTTTTGTTAGGTTTTCTTATAGAGTCGTGTATGCTTGTTATAAAGTAAGCTCTCTGTATACAAAATTATCCCCTTAAATATATTGTTTTTATTAAAAAAACCACACATATTAGATTCTTCTTTAATCTTCGAAGAAGAAGTCTTTAAGATTTAAACCACAGCGAAAGTGAGCTTATCCGGTGTCATGAAATCACTAATTCAAGTTTAATTTAAATAATCAATCAGTGGAAGAATTAAGATGTGAAAACTTATGATAATATAGGTGAATTAGAGAATGTTTTCTAAATTTTTTTTGTTGACTACAAATTAAACTCGTTAAATAATGATTTTATACCACCACCATTTAGGAGTCAAAATCATGTGATCACGCGAGCAACTCTCAAACTGTTATGGTAGTTTTGGTTAGCACTGAAGAAGGTCTGTTCGCTCTTAATGAATAAGTTTATAAGCAAAGTTTACAAGAACCATGGGCTTACAACTCAGGGGTGTGTGGATTGAGAGTCAGTGGATGTAAACTTTTTGGGGAGAAAGAAAAGTTTTCGCACACACTATGCAAGCTGACGCAGCGAACGCTTCAAGATGTATCTAGGTGGCCCAACCGTTGCTGACTAAAAGTCAACTCAAACAAGGCAGAGCTCGCCCTCTTTACGAGAATGTATAAACTCGGTAACTCAAGCGGAACTAAACGACGTCCGGTTAAATTTGCTACAATATACAAAAGAAGGTGTCAAATTTTTGGGAGTTATTTTAGATAGCAATTGAACTGGATAGAAGATATAGTTAAACGATATGAAAATGCCCATGTATACCTATAAATGAGCCGTAGGCAGGAAATGGAACCTTTATCCACGGATCTGTCGGTGAATATTTACAGCAGTCGTTAGACCAAATTTCCTGTATGGAGGGTGCATTAGAAAAATATGCTAACCTAAGTATTCTCACCAAGGTGCAGAGATCTAGTATGCTCCGCTTAAACGGGGCGCTCAGAACCACGCCAAATTATGCTTTGAACGCTATTTTAGAGCGGTGCCATGACAACAGATAAAAGCGATGGCTACTTTGAGATTAAGAGAGACATCCCAGTGGCGTTCTGGAACCCATAGAGTCTCTTATATATTAAACAAGAGTTGTTTGATTTCGAGCTGTAGGGATCGATGCGCTTCGGCGTTGGGGTCTAGCACTCCACCTGATAGTATTGACATCTCTGTAGATGGCTCGAAACTCGACGGTAAGTTGGAGGAGGCGTTTTCTCACAAAACCCACAAGGTAGACGTAGCCTAAATGTGAACGGCCACTAGGCGCATACTCTTTAAAAAGGGATACTATTTCACCCGATGTTGAGGCTCTAACTAGGTACTGTCTAATATGCTAAGCGTGTCTTTCCGAATACGCTGCAAAAACCTATAAGAACTACGAGGAGGCATAAGCGGTTTTACCGGCTGTGGTATCTGAGATCACCGTTTCTGGTTGATCTTAACGAGGGTTCAAACCCTGAGTTAAGACGCCGGATGAGATTCATCTTAAGGAAATGAAATGGCTCCGCAAGAGGTAATCTTCAGACGCTGTCAGTTTTGTAGTAACAAAATGAACCTTTTATCTATGATCTAAATAAGTATACCGCTGCAGGCGGCAGCCTCTTCTACCTACCCACCTACCTACCTACCTAAGTAGCCAGATTTCCATAATCCATTAACGTAGATAGTCTACATTCGCATTTGATACGAGTCAATACAAGTAAATGTGTTTATTATTTAAAGATAATACAAGAATGCCGAAGGCGTATATTGCCGCGCTTCAAAAATGATCAATGCGTATGAACGGCTTTAGTTTTTTTTGTTGTGAAATTTTCAAAGCCAAAAAAAAAGTCATACACTTTTTCTCTGATGTGCACGTTCGTTCTCATGTTAATGTATTTACTTACTTACTTAAATGCCTCATTCGAAAACACGAAAACACATAAGTTGTATGTTATAGCATATTACGGATATAGTGGCATTAAATTGAAATTCGATTATTTGCTTTTCATGTGCTGATAGCAGCAAGGCGCTTTTATCGTTTTCGCTTCGCTGCACTGTGGTGTAGTCGATACTAAAATCGGGGCAAAAGTATATTTTGCAAAAAGAAAGATTTTGAAAGCACAAAAGTGCCTGATAACGCCGTTGTAATTGTTCAAAATAATTCGAAATATGCAGATGTTGTATATATTTTGAAAGAGCGTTTTATGTCTGCCAGATAACAAAAAAATATGTAAACAAATTAGTTTTATTTTTATTTTTTGGCCAAATTTTATTTATATAGACATATGAACAATAACTTTTGACCTCAAAACCAGTTTTTTTTAAACTTCGCACAGCTGACAACCATCTTCAAAAATATTTCAAAAAATCTCTGCCAAGTTAATTTAATTTTGTTGTTCAAATAGATGGCAACTCTCTTCTTATTTCATTTATTATTGTTTTTCTTTCAAATTTAGCCTATTGAGCTGTATTTCGTTTGACACGTATAAAGGAGCAGGAGGAGTAATATTAATATTATATATATTTAAATTTATATATATTTAAATTTGATCTTATTAAAACTAAGAATATACTAGAATTTCAGTTAATTCATTAGTTTAATTAAATTATATAAAAATGTAGCCGCTTTCTTTGTTAGAACTTGGCTCAAAAACCGAGAAACGGACTTCAGCCAAATTTAGACAATATATTTCCTAGGCAAATAACATAAGCTATATTTTAATCCTTCAGGTGGAGCATAAGTCGAGCTATTCAGAAAATCAGTATTTATGGTTCGATATTTATGATACTAAAAAGGTATAGTGTTGGTGCGATAAAACACTTTTGTGAAAAATAAAAGCGCTAGGTGGCGCTAGAAGCGAATTACTTAGAAAATCTGTGTTTATGATACGATATTGTGATACAAAAAAGATAGGGTTGATTTTGAGAAAATTAGAAACGAATAACGGGGATGCGACTATAAGCACCGCTACAAAAAATTAGTCCGCTAGATGGCGCTGACATATACAACCCGTATTTTTAGCACGATATTGATGATGTTCGACAAATATGCTGCAGGGGCGATTAGCAAAGCTTTTGTAAACCAATCTATACGAAAATGAAATGATACCTAAGTCTGTACACTGGAAGAAAAAATGTATAAAAATTAATTAGATGACTCTGGTGTCGAGATTTTCAGAAAATCCATATTTATGGTGCCACTTAGTCCAAATCCTATAAGCATTTTAATATAAAGTGGACCCTTAAGTTGGTTGCAGCTATATTTCACAGGTATCCCATTAAAAATTATGTAAAAAAGATGTTACTAAATTCAAACAGAATAAATTGGCAAAACTAGCTAATATTGTTGTTGCAATATTAAAAAAAATGTCGCGGGTCGCATCTAGTACTTACTACCCTACACCTAGTACATCTCCTTCTAAGCTCTAATTATGAACCAAATAACATTTCAATATCTTCTTTTTTTAAATTAAACTAGCTGACCCGGCACGCTCTGTTGCACTCTTAAAATTGAGATAATGGGATAATGAATTTCGGGTCTGGCACTAGCTATATTGATTCAATTTTAAGATAAAATATTTATATTATTCTAGCCAATACGTGTTTTGAATTTGAATGAAATCGGGCGGTGAATACGGTTTTTAGAAATATTGCAACTACAGCGCCACCTATTGCTCCCATTTTCAAATTTATTTTATTTTATTTATTTGGCTAATACATGATCTGAATTTGAATCAAGTTGGACCATATATACGGATTTCATAGAAATCTTAAATTGATATTTAGATATGTGGCGAATACGTATTTTGTATTTGAACCACATTTTACTGTAAATACTGTTTTTAGAAATATTCGATTCCACCGCCACAGCCTTTGTCTTGTTTATATTAATTGATTAATAATTAATCCAACATGATTAATTTTTATACACAATTATATAGATTACTTTTTAGAGCTTGCTGTCAGCAGCTTTTTTGCAATGACAAATGCGAAAATAATATTTTATTTAGTTTTTTGCATCAAATACTCCACAGTGCGTCGCTGCCGCATTTTAACTTAATACAATCTCATTGTGGAGCAATACAGAGAAAATACAGAATGTTGTGTGTGGGTGTGGAAAGCAATGAATGAAAGCGCATTAAGAAAATCGCAAATACGCACACACACACGTACACACATATGTAAATATTTACACAGCAGTTAGTTAAGTAGTATGCAGTCATAAAAATATATTTGTCTGAATTGCAATGAATGCCAGCCAGCCTAATGGAAATAACAATGCAATGGAAGTCGATGCTGTATGTAAATGAAATTGAAGCTGCTACTTTCAGGACTCCGCTCGTATGAGGCAAAAAGCTGCTGGCGGTTGTTGCGCTCCATGAAATAACTGCAAGCATTTTATGACATGTTGTGTTCGTTTGCTTTCGTTTGCTTTCTTTGAATTTCCTGGGTTTGTGTACACTTCCTGTGCAAAAAAAAAACTGAATACCTGTGTGTGTGTGTGTGCAAACATGTTAAAATACCAAACTTTTTTGTGTTTGTATGTGTTACTATGTCCGTATATATGTATGTAGAGTAACTATATGTATGTTTGTAGTAGCACTTTATAGGACTTTTATCAGCAACAGCTTTTTAAAGCTGTTTTATGTAGTTTATAAACTTTTAACTTTACCTACTGTAATAAACATTGATATTGTAGCCGATTTTATTGCCATGCCACAACAGTATGAGATTCGTCAATTACTAGGCTTGCCATGCGTCAGGTATAGACAATAAGTCAGGCATTTTACAGGCATTTTATCGGCAATTATGCTTTCTATCTACTATTTCTTGATTTCTTGTTGTTAATTTTTCTTTCGACAATGAATGCAATGAGTTTCTGTTCTCCATGGTCAAATTTTGTTTGGAGAAAACCCGGCATCGGTCTTATGCCATTTTTATTACGAAACATTGCTCTGAAGATGGCGCAAGTCTGTTTGTCTTTAAACCAAATTAGATAAGGTATAATAGAAATTCTTTACTATGATATAAGCTTTATTGTTTTCAGGTTTTTTGACTTTCAATTCACACTAAGGTTTAGCTTCGAACAATGCTGAATGATTTATTATTTCACCTTCGGTTTCATCAGTATCGTCTGGTTGCAAGCAATTTAAAAAAAAAGTCAGATGTTATTTATATGTATTGAATGCTTCATCATAAAGATATTCGTATTATATATCGAGTGTTTGTTTTTTATTTTATTTTTTTTATAATAAACGAGTAAAGTAATAAATATACAAAACAAAAAAAAAATGTTAAAAACACAATATTATTTTCAAAAACTCACAAAAAAAAATTTGTTATTTCCCACTAGAATCCTAATATAAAGAATTTTAACTTTTGCGTATCTGAAAAAATTTGTCTTTTTCACAAAAAATTAAATAATCAGTATTCTAAAAATGAAAAGCCAAGTTAAGAGAATAATTCAATGGTTATAGCTTATTCACAAAAAGTTTCATATTTCAAAAATAACAGTCACCAATAATTTCTAAAAAGGAACCGTATATTTGGTTTGTGCGCATTTTGGATATAATTTGTCCAGCCTAGCTGAATATTCGCTGAAGGTTCATAAGTTCCAAAAAATGTTTACTGCTCCTAATACCGGAAATGCAAAATGTAGATTTTCGTTAGAAACGTAGGCCTTTTTTAATAAATAAAGCTATTTAAATAATTAATTTAATTCGCTTATTTTCATAAGAAACTTTTGAAAATACATTTTTTTATTTTCATAATACTAGCCTGTGTGCTTAGTTTATTTGCCACGAAAATGTAGCCAGTTCTAAAATGGAGCTAATTCCCCGATAGTATCGACTGTGTTAAAAGTCATCAAATACCCAAAACCATCAACACATCGATAGTGTGATAGCTCTAGTAAGCAGCATTGTAAAGGTTTCCTGTTTTGAAAATATTTATATGAGTTCTTGCTTATCGGAATTTGACACTTACAGGCAGTGTTCGACAAAGTTGCGCCTAAAAGTAGCAATTATTTGATTGTCAAAATAATTCGCCATTTTCAAACTTAAAATCACAGAACTCAAAAGACAATAGATTAAAATTTTTACTCAATATCGATTGACAGTACTCAGTATGGTTTTAAAGTACTCAGTAGTGAGTTCGAAATCGGTCTCTCTAAATTATTTCCATATACCCTACACATCCATTTTTATGTGTGTGTGTACGTAGTACATGGTGAAATTTTTTAGAATTTCTTGCCGAAAGAGACTAGAAATTTATGATGGATCTCAAGTAATAAATATTTTTCATATTTACCTGGACTAACTTTAGTTGCATTAATTTTTATTTAAAAACTGTGTTAAAGCTCATTAAAAATAATTATTTTCTGAATCTGATTTAGTACTTAGACAACAATAATTATTTATTGAGTTTTATTTTTTGAGAAAACAGCAGTTAATTTTTTAAGTTTTTTTTTCTTGCTTATCAATGTAAATATGGATATGTATATTTTTTCTTCTCCCAATATTTCCTTAAATCCGAATTTGTATCCATGGGTTCCGTCTTGTAATTAAAAGTTTCGTTTATCGCTTAAAAAAAATAATTCGAATCTCCAGGTAACACCAAAAATTAAAGAAATTCATTTTTCTATTGGCGGTCACCCCTCGGCAGGCAATGACAAACTCTCAAGTATATTTTTACCATGGCAAAACTTGCCACAAATTATCTGCCATTCGAAATCGGTGCCCTGAATTTGTGGCGCAGCATCAATAACCACACTACAAATTGTGGGAGAAGTTCGGCCACACTTGGAGTAATGCAATATCAGATAGAAATTATTATTATTAAGTAAAATTAAATAAATAACTATTAAAAGTTTAGTTCTTAAATAAAACTAATGACTGTTACTCCTTTGCTTTTTAGACGTACTATTTCCCATACCTCAGGAACTTCGAAAACTTCACTTACGAAGATCAACTCAATACTGGTCACCATAATAAACTACATATTTAATTTCGGCATTGCTGTTCGGAAACAAATATTTTTGGAAGTTTTCAGAATGCTAAAAAATGTTTGAAATGCAATTTACATACTAGATATTGTGCGCCAAATCGGACAACATTTGGTGTTTGCATATTTAATTTTTTATGTTATAATACGGATTGATTTAAAAAAAAAAGCTTTGTTTGTGCAGCTGTTTTCGAGATACCGATTTTTGAAAGAAACATTTTTTTTTAAATGCCCTCAACTTTTCGAAAAAGTACCGATTTTGACAATTTTTTTTTAATTTCTTGCTTTTCAAAACTGTGTAAAATATGAAATTGAAAAAGAAAACAAATCAGTTTTTTATGAAATTTCAAATATTTATAAGTTTTGTAAGGAATTATCATTAATTTCGCAACTTGAGCCTAGTCTGATAAAAACTAGATATATTTTTTCGAACTTTTTAAATTAAAATTGACACTGTAAGAAACAGAATATTTGTTGGAGGTTTTTGGAATATTAAACATTTTTGTTATGTTAATTTGGTTTTTGCGTATCCAATATTTTTATGTTATAGTATGGATTAAGGGATAGTATCTGTCTTTTTTTTTGGTTTTGGTTTGTTTTGTTTTGTGATTTTTTAAAGAAACATTTATTTTTTAAATGCCTATAAATTTTTGGAAAAAGTACCGACTTCGATTTTTTTTTTTGGAAATTCTTGCTTTTCAAAACTCTTTTGTATTATAAAATCGAAAAAATAAATAAATAAAAAAATAAAATTTCAAATATTTTTAGTTTTTTTTTCTAAAGAATTATCATTCGTTTCGCAAGTTTTGAGCCTAGTTTGATACCAATGGGATCTATTTAAAAAAAAAAAATTGAAACTAAAATTTACAATGCAAGATAAATAATTATGAAAACATCGCAATAGAAAAATGGTCTCAGATTTGACGCATAATGCCTATTGCAAATAAATATGCTTGCTAACTTTTTTTAATTGATTTTTTTTTCTATAATTTTTACGTTAATAACCAACGTCTCGAATTTTTAACGAACGTTCCTTTATTTTCTCCTGAATCATATCGCGGGTTTCGTTAACGAGTTTCTATGAACTGTTCAAGGAGCCTTTCTTCTAATACGGTGCTTCTCAGCCATGTTTTGCTTTAGGATAGACTAGGTATATAGTTTTATATTTTTACTTCTTGATTTTCTTAATTTCGACTTTGTTTTGTTGCTGCACTAACCGAGGTTTGACTGTATCCGAATTTTAAATAGTTGAGGAAATGAAAAATAGTGACTTGAAGTCTGTCAGACTCGGATATGAATTCTTGTTAAAATTAATGAAATAAGAAAGAAAATGTTTACTAATAATTCATTTCGTTCCCAAAAAAAAAAATCTTAAACATATTTTTTCCAAACCCAATTATATTTAAGTTGTGAAAACTACTTTGAATTTTTACCGGAAAAAGAGTACGTTCAAATAGAATGCGTATATATTTTAAAAATCGACCTTTGTAAAAAAGAAATATTTTTTGTGAAGTTTTAAAAAGTGAAAAATCTGAAAACATCAAATGATTGACATAAGAAAATTTTTAATTTTGCATCTTTAATTTTCGAGCTTTTGCAAAGCACGTACAAAGAATGAGTTTTGCTTTTGGCCTACATTGTGGACGACCATATGTACAAAATACATACCTTCAATATCTGAAACTAATCACTAAATCCATTGAGTAGTGCCGAATTGACAATTAAAAGAATGGTAAAACTTAATTTCAAAAAAGACGCAGCAGAAGCATGTAGATTTTACTAATCATTTTGGTAGAGTGTGACATTCATGAAAGAAAAAAAGCGTTCGGTCGGGAAGTTTTTGTTGAAAGCGATGAAATTACATACAGCATTGGTTCGGGATTCTTGTAGTTTGGCTATGAATCAAAAAGGGTTCGTTATCTGCAGTGGCAAAACACTATTCATCATTAATAAACTTCTATGCTTTACATTATTGTGTGCGAAGAAGCATTCGGCGGTGTGGCTGCCGAAAATAATTGCGTCTTTTGACTGGCTCAGGAAACAAGAGCGTTTTAAAAGATGTCATTTACTTTCCGCTAAATGGAAAATATCGCTACTTAAACCAGCATATTTCTATCAATATATTAGCGCTAATACTTTCACAAAAGCCATTAACATTAACAATTAGAGTTTTAAGCAAGTCGCTAAAAAGTGACACCATATTTTTTTTTTTGCTTTTCAATCATAATAAAATAATAAGATTGTTTTTTTTTACTGTGCTTTTGCTTACATTTCTGGACACAATATCTTTAAATAAAAGGCCATAAAACCAAGTTCATTTGAGAAAAATCAAATTTAGAAGTACTTTGAAACATTAGACAGGTAGTAGCGATAGTACAAGTACAAAATGTATATGTGTTTTATTTTTGCTTCTACGACGACGACTAAAATATTTATATCAGTGGAGGGCATTCTTAAAATTTTGCTATCACGCGTGATTGAACAGCATTCGCTGCCGACGGCGATGCTGTAAGACGTACACAATAAGCTTCTTCGTTAAGCATACGATCAATGCACGACACTGCCATTCAAATGACTTCGGGCAGTAGCTTGAGAGCACATTCTTAAAATAAATCATACCAGTTGCACTACATAGTCAAGCAAGCCGGTCTGTATTTTGCAACTTAAGATAAATACACAAGGAGAAAATGTTTGAAGTAATTTGGGAGTACGAATTTTTTGTCGTTCAAAATATGAATGATTAAGTTCAATGTTTAATATGCGAACATATTACTTATCGTTCTGTAAAATACTTTTTACGTAGACACTACGTTGGTCATCACAATAATTTTGAATTACTTCTAGCTTATGAAAGAAAACTAAAATTGTATGAGTTGAAATCAAAATATTTTTTGAAATATATTTTTGATAATGATGATAATACCAATACTAATGCTGATAATGATATTACTAATGCTGATAATGATCAAGAAAACTCAAAATTTATCAAAGCCTCTTTTGCTGTTGCGTTGGCCTTGCCGACCATTTGACGTTGGTATATTTTTTAAAGATTTGAGTCAGTTAGTTTTGGGTTATTTTGGAGAACAGGGAAAACAAATGCAACAGAATATTGCAAAAATCCCTCTATCCAGGCGAACCATAGCACGACGAACCGAAATCATTAGTAAATATTTATATTCCTGTACTAAAAATAATTTATTTAACTGCAAATCTTTTTCTTTATGCCTTGTCGAGAGTACTGATATCAATAATTTAAGCCAGCTTGTCATTTGCGTAAAATCAGTAAATGATCTTTTGGATACCAATAATGAGGAAATATTATCCGTTGTCTCAATGCATGGACATGTAACAGGCGAAATCCTTTATAAAATAATAGACAAAAATGTGTTTTCCATATTCAGTAAAAATAAATATTCTGCTATTTGCACAGATGGAGCCAGAGTAATGACAGGAAGAAATCAAGGTTTGATAGGATGGTTGATAAAAGATAAAATAAAAATTCCATCATTTCATTGTATTATTCACCAGCAATTGCTGTTTTCAAAAGAGTTGAATATGTCACATACAATGGAAATAGCCGTCAAAATCATCAATAAAATAAAGGGGGGACACCATGCCCTACGACATAGAAAATTCAAGGAGCTTCTCGCTCAGCTTGAGTCTGATTTTGGTGATGTACTCCTAAACACAGAGGTCCGTTGGCTTAGCCGTGGTAGGAGTCTTGAAAGAGTCTTTGATTTAAGAAAAGAAATTAAAATATTTGACAAATATTGAACAAAATTCATTTCCCGAATCATCTGAAATAGTTTTTAATTTATCAAACACAGATTTTCTTTTGGACTTGGCATTTTTATGCGATTTAACTTGTACATATATTAAATCAACTTAACCTCTCAATACAAGGCAAAAATAAACACATCTTAGAGCTCGTGCCTATCATCAAGTTACATAATTATCCATTAACAATTACATGAGGAGCTAACCATACTCAGAAACGATATAAGCCTGCCCTTGGAAATGGGTACAAGTTTTTGGAAGCATGTAAAAGAGGAAAAATACCCAAAAATTAAAACAGAAATTTTCAAATTATATGCCATGTTTGGTTCCTCATATGATTGTGAAGTTAGTTTCTCAACGATAAAAATTATTTAAACCAAATTGAGAAATATTCTGAATGATCAACACATACAAGATTTAATTAGGATAAAAAGTTATGATTTCGAAATAAATATAGAAAATATTATGGAATTCGAAAAAAATATGACAGTGCATTAGGACCGAATAATATTTTCTATTTCACTCTCGTCAAAGCTAACAAAAAAAATGCATGCATTTCTTCACAGTGTCGCTCTCTCGAAAAACACACTAGCATTTGCAACTATGTATTGGTTTGCCCTGCACTGGTTTATATGTATTTTGTTTTTGCTTTCATGGCAACCAGTATCAAAATCTTATAAGCAAAAACAAAATAAATTTAGAGACGCGGTTACGCATAGAACAGAAACTGAACAGAAAATACGATCTTAACTTTTTATTCCGTGACTTTTTGCCGTGAGTCGAAATCGTTCAGCTGTCCATCTAAATTCACTTTATATGAATTCATCTTGTACAAAACAAGATTGCAAACAAACACAGAAATTGAGTCACGGCGAGGAAAATACTTGTATTTCCCTTCTAAGTTTGAAGTGATGAATTTGTTTGCATTTACAGGAGAAAAAGTGTGTTGGCATTTTCACCTCTGAAAAAGGGGCAAAAGTCGCACATAATTTCGGAAAAGTGTTAAAAAAAGAAAATTTTCCAAAAGTCGAGGCAGGGTGCTTAAAATGAGCCAAAATTCCCTTTTAGTCGCACAACAACAACACTGCCATTGAGCAACTACAACATCATGACAACGGCTCTACTTGTTTTATTTATTGTTGCTATCCCGAGCGAGGTTGGAGTTCTAATTGGAATTATGAAGTGACAACGGAAGCTTTAAAGTTAAATTTATTGTTGTGGCAGCTTTTTCGCAACTTTAAAGCGACGCTATAACGTAACGTTCGGTACTTTGTGGAAAAAATAACTTTTAAGTTACATACTATTAGTTGTCGTTACTTTCGTCATGTATAAACTACTTTGAAGTCGTGTTTTTTTGGTAAATTTATTCTGAAATCTGCCATTTTTTAGCAAAAACTTACGTTACCATAAATGAACTAAAAAATCAAGAATTATTTAACAGTATTTCCGCAACGAATTTTAACAATTAATGCTATAATACCATAAGACAATACAATAAAACTTTCAGGAATCTCGCATGTAATTTTCATGTATGTTGGTAGATATTTTATTAAGAATATTTCAATAAAAAGTGCAAAGTTTTGTAGCGCGTGATCAAATTTCAAAGATTTATTATTATATTGGGCAGTAAATTTTCATTCGTTTTAGTTTTTGTATGCAGGCTATCGCAAGCCGAAACGATTTTCATTCCAATTTTTTTTTTTCATTATCAACACTATTATCTTCCATTATTCTGTTTTGAGGTTCTTGGTGAAATAGACAGAAATCCTTTATAAGTACATAATGCGACAAATATAGCAAAATGAGTTTCGAGAAAGGCGCTGCCACTACGTTGCGACATCCCTGCTACGTCAATGGAATGTTTCTTGATAGCTTACAGGCATGCCGCTCGAATATTGTGGTTACCGAAATATCATTCACCATTTTGATCGTTAGCACATAATAGATAGACGCGTTCCTATTACGTGGCCGTGACTAGTAATAAAACACTTTAAAGTTACCACAGTAGGAACAGCTCCGTTCCAGCGACTATTTGTGCCAGTTGGGTTGCGAGCTGAGCTTTAAAATGCCAATAGAGGAGGACAGCAAAATAGTTGCAAAGAAACCCTCAGCATCATTCAATTAATTTGATTAGTATTCGGAGAATGCCCAGTTCACAAATCATAAATCAAATTTCCGTGAAATACTTGATGCGACTGCTTTTTTTGTTGCGTTGGGTGTACATGGAAATCATATTTGTTGCCAAATTGTTGCAACTTTCCATCAATTGTGAAAAATTGCTAAGCCTTTGCACATCTACGATTTTCTTGGAATTTTTTTTCTGGTTTCACTAAAGTTTCAAGTATCACAAAGCACACAATAGCAAAAATGTATTTATAGCATATTTTATATGAAATAATATCTATTGTATTGTATAACTTTCCAATAGAATTTATTCGCAGAAGATACAAAATTTTATGCAGCACTTCATGCTTTTTTTTTCTCAATAATCAAAACTGAATTAATTTAGTGTTTTTACATTCCAATCATACGCAGTGCGTCATTGAATATGGCAACAAAAACTTCAATATATTTCTGTAGCGCAGCGAAAAAAAAAGGAAAAACTACGAAATAAAACTTTTTCACTATTTCTGCAACATATTCTTATTATATAGTAATTTTATTCGATGATGACAATAATAGAGTATTCGCTATTTGAAACGAGGTTAAATTATGAGTTATTGAAATGCAAGTAGTTGGAAAAGAAAACTTCAAAATTCAGCACGCCTGAAAAGAGCACAAAAAAACGTGGCAAACGAAAAGTACGACGAGGCGTATAATCAACATTTTATTTACTATAATATAGTATACTACATAAATTTGAATTGCGTCGAGAAATTGAAAGTGTTTGCTTGTATTATATGTATATTTTGCGAATTACATGCAAATGCACTTCAATTGGGAAATAAAAAAATAAAAAATAAAATATTAAGTGGTACAAGAAATGCGCAGAATGCATATAATTGCATACATACATATGAAAATATCATAGTAGCAATAAATTTGCTGAAAAGCAGTTTGGCGTTGATGGAATTTTGCTTGCGGCGCATAACAGTGTAAATCGAAAATCTAGCGGTACAAAATTAGGAGAATACAAATCTTCAAACCAGTGTACGAACCGGATGCAATGATGAATGAAATGAATGCCAAGTAAGTACTTTGCATACCAGAGCTTCCTTCAAATTTCAGAGTTCGCTATCATATCCAAAGCGTTAGATTTTCGGACAAAAAACAAGCCCATTATTATTCATATAAGGTTATTTTTCCATAATCAAAACCAGCGATGTTTTATTAAGTTTGCTAAAATTTTATATGAATAATTTCATTTGGGGGAGCAATACTACTAATACTTTAAACGTGAAAGCTTTGAGTGAGTTTATCTATGAATTTCTTAAGTCGCTGAATGCAATATGACAACTGGACGTCTTTGGATCAGGCATATTTAGTCCATAATATGAGTAACCACATAAGCTATTTCGCAAAAAGAGTTGCCACCTATTTGCAAATTTTAATTAAATTAAATTAAAGAGCGAAATCATATATGACAATATTGGTGTCATACGAACGAGTTTTAAGAAAGCTCTTTTTCCGATTTTTTTTAAAGAAGGTTGCCACCTGGTTAAGGGCAACTCAAGTTAAATTACAAAGATTGATGGAACTTTAAAATATTTGTGTTAAGGAAAAACAGATCAAAAAGATTTTATTTCGAAAATGTTTTGGGAGAGGGTTGCAGCCTGCTTAAACAAATAAATTAAATTTAATATAAGTCACATTAAATATAAAGGGTTGCCATCTGCTTAAATTTAGTTTGATTACTTTTTATTAAATAGCTGACATAAAATATAACAGTTCTGGTGTGAAATGAAAATTTTTGTAAGAAAACGTTTCTGATAAGGGTAGCCACTCAAACGAAAAAGATTAAAAAAGCTTAATTTAATAAATATCTTTGATAAAATTAGAACCTGTTTTAAATATAAGTTCAAGTAAATTTATTAGATAAATCAAACATTTCTTACATGAGGTATGCGAAGGAATGTTTGAATGTTTTTTTTTTTTTGAAAAATCAGTGAATTGCAGTTGATGCGTTTAAAGCCGAAATAAAACAGAATTTTATTTCCGTGCGCATTTATCAACAAGGTGCAAATTTGTTATTGCATAGGGGATGAGGCCCATTTTTATCAGAGCATGAAAAATAGTTGGACTCAATTTTCTAGTAAATTGATTTTTCCGCATATTTTTCAATAATCTTATAACAATATTTTAGAAAGGAGTAACCGGACATCCGAAAAATGTTTTTAGCAAATAAATTTTTAGGGTCAAAAAGGGAAGATTACAAAAATAAGAAGCAGAGACCCTACTGGGTAAAGCTTTTATTAAACAAATCGCGATATAATCGTCATTTTGTGGTTTTTAAATTTCCGACCAAGTTTGATCGTTAATTTGTAATTTGTATTTTTTTCTATGAAATCTGATTGATATTTTGCTTTTTTTTTTCGTTCAAAACTAATCGTTATTCATGAGTATTTATTTTTTTGATCAAGTTTGATCAATATTTTTTAATTTTCTTTTCTTCGACCAACTGTAAAATTTTTTTTCGATAAAAAATAATCGTTGTTCTTTTACGTAAAATCGATAACCAATTAATTCAATAGAAAAATACTAAAAATAACGATTAGATCATGATTTGGTTTAATAAAAGTTATAACCGTTTCAGTCTCTGGTCGTAATAAACATAAAAAAAATTTGTTGGCGATAAAATTTATATGTTTTGTGATCGAAAATGTATCATCCATAGGATAAACTTTTGATTGAAAAAGTAAAAATCACAAAATGGCGATAAAATATGATCGGAAAATTTTAAATCCAAAAATAACGATTATATTTTTATCGAAAAAAAAAAACAAAATATCGATAACAAGTGATCGAAAAAATAAAAATCACACAGTGGAACGATTATGCAATGTTAAAATTTAAAAAATCGTCTAAATATGAATAAGGTCAGTTTTGCATATGGCATATCGATCTACGATATATACGAATTTTGTTTTGAATGAATTCTTACTAATGATTGTTTTATCCGAAAAAATCAAAGTAAGTATTAATTGCGGTAAGATCGATATATTAGAAATTTGATTTGAACAAATTCTTCCTAAATTTTTTTTTGTCCCGAAAAATTAAGTTCAGATTTGCATTTTGTCCGGACAAAAATTAAAGTAACTATTATTTTTGGTAACAGACACTGTTCCATACTAAGAGTTTTTAAGTACAAATAGGTTTTGATCAAATTACTTCCAATAAAATTGTACTATGAAAAACACATATGTACCTATTTGTGTTAAATTAAAACAAAGGATTACAATAATTTATTATTTAAATTTTACAATAAACTGCTAAAAATTTTAGATTTGATTAAATACAATTTTTTAAGTTGTTTAGAAAAGTATGTTATTTAAATTTTAAAAATTATTAATAAATTTTAGGTTTGGGTAAATTTTTTTAAATTATTCGTGTTGGTTTTCAAAAAATTACTTAAAAAATGATGGGTCCTGTAAAAACGTATACTTATTTGCAAATAGCGTGTAAGGTTAAAAAAAGTTTAATTAAATATAGGAAAATATTTTTTTAACTTAAAATTTAATTAAAAACATTTTTTTAAGTTTTAAGAAAATCAATTGTTTATTTTAAGTTTAATTTAGCAAATTTGTGTTTAAATTTGTTCCAGCAATTATATTTTGTATGGATAATTTAATTAACTTAATTTATCTTGAAGATGTGAATTTAATCCCACTAAATGGATCATTTAGACCACTGTGCAGTGGCAATTTGCGACACAAAATCAGCATCATAAAATCAATAAATCCTTATGTAGCTGCAATTCTGGAAAAGAACAACGAATAACTAGTAAAACCTCGATTTCAACACATTGCAGAAAAATAGGATATTTGCAAAAAGGCATGAGCTGTGAAAAGCAAGGGTGCTGAACTGAAATTGAATTTGCCTTTCAATTAAATTTGTAAGCGCAAGTGAAGTGAAAAGCAAAGAAAGAGCTCGCCTACGGCTAAGTTTTATATAATGGCCCACACCCGCTGTATGTATGTGGATGAAGTAAATGAGGAGAATAAAAATGATGGTTTTGTTAGTGAGGAGTACTATAAATGCGCCGCTGTCAGTCAGCAATGTGTCAGCAATGTCAGCCTTCCATTAAATTTGAATTGCAAGCGACGTTTTTAGGGTCGATATACCTAGATATGAACTTACGTATTAAATATTTGTGTATTTATGTAGCGCTGTATTAACACAAGCAATAAATCTTGGAAATTCCATCACTTTCAACTATAGACAAAATGAAAATTAATTGTACAGCATTGTGTGGTTCGCCGTTAAAGCGATTCCAAATATGAATTGTCATCTGTCTCATATTCGAGTGAGTATGTGTGTATGTATGTGTGTGTGTGTGTGTATGCTTGGATATCCACGCGATGTACATATGTATGTATGGATGTGTATGTGTGTTTGTAGTTGGTGCTGCTAAGAAAGATTGCAGTTTGAAAAGTTTTTAATTGAAATTTCCTCGTGGCCACTCCAGGGTAGTTTACTTTCAGCTTGTCTCTTATTAAAATAAAAATTTCTCAGTCTTGCTAGGATATACCAGCGTTACGGCGACAAGTTGGCAGCTGTCAAATTGTAAAGTGTCGCTCAATTGTTGTTTGTTGTCTGTCTATTGGGAGTAGTTTGGTAGTGCACAATTTTTTTTTCCTCTTTCTTATTGCATTTGCTTTTCGTTAACAATACAGCTGAGCAAATGAATATTCAATTTTCAGTAACAATGAGTTGTTGGTATTGTAATAAAATCAAATTAGAATGCTTTTACTGAGTTTTGTATATTATTCATAATTTTTTTTTTCGGTTAGTGGTTTCATATTGAATTAAAAATTGGTTCGATATTGTATCTTCCTACACTGCTTACGCGTATTACGTATACGCCATGGTTGCCTCAGCTGTCAAAGTGAGAAGAGGGGAAAAAACAAAAACAAATAAAAAAATATTTATTTAATCCTATAAGTTTTTTATTAGGCGAGATTTTCGGGATTATAGTAAGTAAACTCTGGATCGAAGGACTGTCCCAAAATAAAAATTGATTGTTAAACATGTAACAAATGGAAAAATGTAATAGATTGAGCAGCCTATTATATTATTTTAAAGCAAAACATTTTAAAAAGAAATACTATTTTAAGTAAATCAGATATTTTCTAAGGCAACAATCGCTTTTTTATTAACCAAAATCAAATAAAATTTTACAAACTTAAGTATTCAATATTTTGTAGTATAGTGGTTGCTCTAAAAATACAAACACTTTTTTCGCAGTTGTAGCTGGGGTTTTTCTTTAATTATACAGGCACACTGTTTTTGAAATATGAAGTACTTTAAGGTAAGTTTTTTAGTGTACAAAAAACGAATCTGAGGTCTAAATTTACCCATCATGCTTAGATTTGGCCCCGGCATTCCCCTAAAGTGTAAAATTTCTAGATTACATAAAAAATCAAAACTAAAAATTTTTTCTACGTTTTTTTTCGTATGTTCAAAACGATTAATTCGCTTTCAAATATTTGGACCCAAAAATTTACACTACCATAATTTATGGTTCATTCTTAATTTATGGGCAAATCACAATGAAACTAAGTAATTTTGCCTTTGTAAAATCTGTCAATAAATTAAAATGAAATGAGTTTTTTTTATCATAAATTCAGAATCAAATTACGATGAAACCAGTGTTGACTCAAAATTGTTTCGATAATAATTGAGAAATGTATTATCCCATAACCAAACTTGACGACTTATTTTGAAATATTGGCATTTTACTCAACTGCTCCTTTTTTTTTACTGCCTCTAAAAGGTTCCTTTCAGGATCGTAGGTTTTAAAACGGAAATGATCACAATAAAATTTAAATGTAATAAAAATGTACACAATGTCGCACATTTTTTCCATTGATCAAAGAACTAAACAACCTTGTGGTTACAGAGCTGTCAATACAAATTCGGAATGGCAAGTGGGGACGTACTTGGTATATTCGAAGTAATTTGGAGGGAAATTCCTCGAATAAATTTGCCAAAATTGTTTAAAAGGATCATCTTTTTCCCTGGAAAAATTCACCGCTAATTTTTATTTAAATTCTTTCTTCCCAAATTTTTTTGAAATAGTCATTTATGTAAATATAAGCAAATTCACAAATACCTTTGGAAAGTTTTTTCTTTGAAAATTTAAAATAAACTTATTACGGTTTTGCTTAATTTGTTAAATTTTTTCTGACATTTTGCACATTTTTGAAAAGTAAAATAATCCTCACTTGCTCTTCAATCTCATATTACGTGATATGATACGGTCATCTCGAAACTGGCAGCTATCCATCGGCCGATTTTTGGGCGACTACACATCAAAGTACAAAGCGTCCGGCGCTTTTGACTTCTCGAGTATTCTTTTAAACGCACACATACACACAGACACACAAACTCACACATACAGATGTGTCAATCCAGCGAATATGCCCCCGTCGGTGATGTTAGCCATAACAACAGTTTTACGATCCAATGACTTGTGACCAGCACAACGTCAAAAGGTCGCCGAGATATGACACGCGTAGTCGAACAAATGTTCGAAACGTTAAACTCGAATTGCAACGCTGCTGATTGCTTATATAACTCGTAAGAATTCGTAATAGTTAAGAGTCACGCAATGCGTCGGCGCATGTTCAATATGTATTTATGTACTATGTATGTACATATAGTACTCGTATGTACTAAAAATCGCAAAGTACAAAAATCAAAATAACAACTGCCAGCAGTCGTTTTGGTTGCGTAATAAAAAGTGTAATTGGGCAGCCATCAATCAGCTAAGTATGTAAGTGCGCAGATGGAGTAACGGTTATTATGCGGGACCATTGTTGTAATTCGAATGAATTCGAAAAGTACAAATATATGTATGTAAGCAGTTAATGGATTAGATATGTATGTGTGTAATAAATAAATACGGAGTTTTAGGAAAATCAGGAATGTTGATACGCCGTGAAGAAAAAGCGGTAGGACAAAGGAAATTCACTTTTGCGGTCTAAATTCTGCCCGAAGGTAAAAGACTTTAGACTAAAAATTTAAAACTTATTAAATGGGAGTATGTAAACTTAATGCTGAAGAAAATAAATATAAATAGTTTTTACTTTACCAATTGTTTAGTATGAGCTCTTAGTTTTTTCAAAAACTGGCTTCTTTCACAATAATAATTTTTACAAAGCAGAAATTTTCCTTGCCTCACAAATAAACGCCTTTTTGATGTTTTATTGCCGAATTTTGGATACAGTAATTTTTTTACGTTAAAAAAATATTAAAAAAGCTAATAAAATAATATATGTAAATATAACAACACTATTTTTACACAAAAAAAAAAGTTCATCCGAAAATATTTTTTAACAGGGTTGCCAGCCGTTTAAAACGGTTGATTAAATTTAACTAATAAATTAACTTACATGCAACTATGCGGTATTAAACGAAATAGGTCTTGGAAAGCCAATTTTGTTTAAAGGGAAACATTAATTTTGCAAATATTTTTCAAGATGGTTGCCACATGTTTGAAAAATGAAATTCAGTTAATTAACCATTTCTATAAAACTAACAAGTTTTAAGAAACCTTTATTTGAATAATATTTGCGACGAGGGTTGCCACCTATTTGAAAAGTAAAATATAAATTGTTGAAAAAAATGTTTGAAATATTACAATGCTAGCGAAAGTGAAAGAGGCTGACACGAAAATGTTACAATGAAAATACTTTTGAAAAGGCCCAACTCAATTTAATTAGTTAAATAACTACTTAAAATGCTAGTTAATTGCTGTGCAAAATGTTTATTGAATGTTTTATTGGAAAAATACTTTTGAGTAGCGTTTTAAAAGTTCAAATACAAATAAATTAATAAATGTTTTAAATACAAATAAAATAATAAATGAATGGAATTAAATTCAATTTATAAAATCTTAGTTTTGAAAAAAAATAAAGTAGCTTGCCAACTGTTTGAAAAATTAAATACAAAGATGTGGTAACTATATTAAAAAATATATTGTAACTCCTTTCCTATTTGCAATTTTCCATATGAAGTTTCGCTTCCTGCTCCGTTTATATTGGCTCCACAAACTCAGTTTTATTTTTTCTGGGATTTCACTGTTTCTATTTCTTTCAGTGTAGAGATACTAACTGTGTGCTACAGCGTACGGGTACAGCAAAGTCGTAAAATGTTGATGTTATAAATTGGAGTAAAAAAATTACAAGTGGATTCTATTGAATGAACTTTTACCGGATCAAAGTTTTATGGTCTGACAAGTAATAATTTTTGTGATGAATTTTGCATAAATTAATTGGTATTATGTTAGAAGTAATATTTATGATACGTTGGAACAAAAAAAAAAAGTAAAAAGTTTTATAGGTCTATGGTGAAAATTTACTTTTTTAACTACGAAAAAATATGGCGGAATCTAAATTACAAAGAAACTCAGCTGTTTTCGAATTAAGATTTGTTGTGCACAAAACCGATAGGAAAAACTTTCTTAAGAGTTAAGGGTCGGTTATTGGATTTTGCAAAACAAGTTTGTGACTGCAGTTGAAGATTTGACAGCAAAGTTTGAATTAATATCACATTGAGACTTAACCGCGAAGAAAAATTTAGGTGACACTTTTTTCAAAATTTTATTTTTGATGGAGGAATGGAGAGAACAGCTATATGGATTTCTGTATCAAAAAAAAAATAAAAAAAGTCGCGTAAGTTTTTGTTTTTACTGTTAGGGCTACATAAGTATGACTTGTATTTGTTTTAGGTATGTAAGTATTGCAATAGGCACACGAATTCCGCCAAAGTTCGAAATTTAGTTTAAGTTTTTTTATTCATCTGGTTGGGAAATGATAAATGCGAGTTTTGGGGTACAGTTAATTAATTCCCAGATATGAATTGGAATAGAAAAATATTCGAGTTAATAAAAATAATAGCCTAGGAATAGTTACATGTAAAATTCAAATGAGTTGAATAAAATGAAAATAAATTTTTAAAACTGTAGGAGTATATTCTAATAATATTAAATAATTTAATGGCGACACACTGTCGTACTTGAATTGTGTTAGTAGGATATAAGGAAAGTGTTAAAAAACAACAGCAGCTCACAAGCCGACTGTGGTCCATTGGCTACGTACTTTCCCAACAAATCGGATGTTGTGGGTTGAAATGCCGGTAGAGTCATGAAAGAAATCTGATGAGGAGATATAGTGATCTCCGAAATAGCTATCATTTCTACCACTCCTATATGGATAGTTAAAAAAACTACATAAAATGTAATGAGATAAAGAGAAATTAATTATAGTAAAATGAAAAAGAACGAAATGACAATAAAGCTATAAACTAAAAGCAATTAATTCATGAGGAATGATATAAAATGAGTAAAGCGAACGGAAAAGTCGTAAAACTACATAGGATGAGATTAGATGAAGCGAAACTATGAAATTGAAATATTAAATTAATACGCAAATAAATCCATAAAAGTATATGAAATGAAACGAAAGGTTTAAAAAAGAAATCAAACGGAAATTATATAAATACATGAAGTAAAATGAGATAAAGATAAATGAAACGAAATGGAAAAGTTATTAAAAGACAATGAAGCCAAATGCAATAAAATGAATGGAAATTAACACTTTTCTTTTATTTCACTTCAATAGACTGGTGGGTGGATTTTCATGTCATTTCAGTAAGAAATCAAGAATTGTGTACATAAATCAATGCCAAATAAGAAAATTTTGGTCACACGGTATTACCCAAAAATTTTTATCGGGGTATAAAATTATTATTTATCTAATTTTTTTAAGACCGAAAATTCAACTTATTTTATTCATAGACAATTTAAGATAGAATTTTTCAAGAATGAAAAAGAGATAAATTTAATCCCCATCGGCTTTATTTTTATAACTTCACTTTTCTCTGAGAGTATTAAATATAGAAAAAATGCGCTGGCTAAGAGTTAACTGATGTGTTTCAGAGTATTGTAACGGCAATAGCCACAAGTCAAAATAATTTGAAACAGTTTTTTTTTATTTATATAACATTAATCCAGGTCTTCGCACTTTTTGTTTCTTTTCCTGATCACGACTATTGTTGGAAAAAATACTCCAAAACAAATACAAAAAAAACTTTTTATACTAAATTTAAATTAAAAAGGAAACCGAAAAGGAGCAAATATTTTGATATCTTTAAGTTAGTGTTCGCTTATAAATGAAAAGAAAAATGAGCAAAATGTGCAACAGAAGAATTATCTGAAAGTTGGAGTATGAAAATTCGGGTAGAAACTGTTTTGCTATATTTTTTTATAAAAATAATGTGGCAAAATTTCATAAAAATAAGTTCAGTTACACTAAACTTAGAGATCGACCGAACTTTGGCTTCGGCTTTAACCATGTTCGGCCACCAAAGTTCGCTTCGGCTTCGGCAAAAGAAAGCCGAGCTTTGACGGAATATTAGTAAATTTTTTCGAATTTACATGGTAGCGACTTGATTTGCAGTAATGAATGAAATTGTTCATTATACAATGTGCTGTGCACTTTTCTAAATGAAAATCTGCTACCAAGAAATTCTTACATTTTTCCGTATTGGTATTAAAGCCTAAATTTTCCTTAAAAAAATGTTCAGTCAAATATCAAAAGAGATACACAAATTTTATTTTTGCTTTTACAAACATAGGTATACATATTTATGGAATGTATGCGAAATTTAATTCGGTTAGGTTAGGATAATCGGGTTGTTTTCGTATAGAAGAGACTACTCTCAATGACTACAGAACCTATTGCCATGCCCAGATCTCAATTTGGAACACGATACAGTAAACCTGTGCGATTCCTTCAATGAGAGTTGCTAGGAGAAAACTCTAGATTCTGTCTTTATATCCATTTTGGAGCCATCCGCAAATATCGGTGTCTCGTCAGAATTTAAAGCTGTGCCTGGTTTTCAATCACTTCTGTAGAGGACGTGAAGCGTTAAGTTGTGGCTAAAGTCGAGTTCCACGATCTGGTAGTCATATATTTTTTTTCTAGTTTTATCCGCACTCGTTTTTGATTAGAGCCTTTGTTCGCTGACGACAGCCTTTTAGACGCCCTAAGCCTTAGAGACCTCTTGACTACAGAGCATATCGAGTAAATGCCTATGGGTGGTAACTCCAGAAATGTCTCCAGCGCCGCGTGAAGCGTCGAAAGTAACATATATACCTGCCGGCTACCTCCCACTAGATAAGTGGACCATAGATCTGAATGAACCTTATGACCGCTGTATATATTCAATGAATAATGTGCGGTAGCAGACCCCAGTCTTTCCCAATTGCCTTTTCGCTCTTCAATATTTATTCTCCAATATAGTTTAGAGTCGAGAAGGATCCCCAGAAATTTAAATAGATAGTTAAAATGTCTGCCTCCAATCGTTGGAGTTCTAAAACTGTATATTTTATAATGTTTGGTGAAACGGTACCGGGTTTGCTTTAGTGGCCTTAATCCATAGACCGTTCGCTTCCGTTCACTTGGTCATATCGTTAAGGGCTGCAGCAATTCACTGATTCGGCCCTATAAATCAATGTTCTTCATTTTCAAAACCATGCCAATACGAATAACGAACCTTCTAGAGTTTCGAAAACCCTAAAAATGATCTGGTGTAACAAACAGCAAATGTAATTTCCTGTTTCACGAGTTGTTATAAAAACTAAGCTTGAATTCGTTTCCTTAAATTTAAAATCATGATATTGGCTTTCCTTTTTTATTGCAGTTTTATGTGACATATGTTAGAGTGTTAGTATTCATCCCATAGGCAACACAAAAAAAAAGACATAAATCTTTGAGGTGTTTGAAACGTAAAATTGTATGCAGATATATTATATATATTCGTATTGATGTGAACGCATTCCAGAGGTTGTAAATGTAAATCTTTAAATTTGTTACTGCTGTCGCAAATGTTCTTCCCAAATACTATTTACCACAATTCAAAATCAGAATCCATTACATTTCTTGCTTGCAAACTCAAATGCTGTCGGTGACTTTTATTTTGCATTCTCGGTCGCTGAGGAATAGTCGTAAATTTTTAATGAAGAGCGATGCGTTTATTTTTTTTTTGCTTTTGTTTAGATATATTTGCGCACAATATTTAAATTTTTATTTGTCAATCCAAAGTAGAATTAAAACGAGAAATGGCAATGGATGTAATAAAACGAAAAATATATGCGATTTAAAATTGTACATAGCATTGTTGGTTTATTTACATTTTATCGCTTATTTTGAAAACTTAATGTATCAAGCGTTCATGTGTGTTTGTGTGTGTGTGTGTGAACGCATTAATGCATGTGTAGTACCCTGCAGAGAAATCACAAAGTGAGGAAAATAGATAGCCAAATATTTATAGACACTTGAAACTTTGAAACATAACCCGATTAAAATGCAATCTTCAATTGTCTGCTTCAGGCTTGCTGGTGTTATGATATCCATCCATTTTGGATCCATCGGTGTAGATGGCCCAGGTGTCTCCTTTGGCCACTCTCTCTCTACTCCAATTCCATCTAGCTTAAAGTTTTGCCTGGAAGCAGTTTGTTCCTCTATTTCTAAAAGACCTTCACGATACCCGAATTACTTCGATCTCGAGCATCTCGACTCTCTTAGTCTTATTGCAGAGTTCGCCGCAATTGATTGAGTATCATATAAAGCGAATCCTGCTGCCTAACTTCTTGATATTATATTGCATGGAAAATAGGCTATAAGCCTGCTCCAGGGGCTTCCCGATGTTTATATTCCGGCTTAACTTGACATCTCGCATGACGCCCAAGTATTTCGGCCTTCGAGGACAATGTGAGAACCGTTCTGTTTATCGAAGTCTGAAATATGTTATTTTCGATTTCTTGGTAAACAATTTCTTTACAAGTCATTTTCTAGAATATTTTAATCTATTATTTCAAGTGGAGAAGGACATATGTCTTGTACTTTGTGTCGACTTAAACGAGTTTTATAAAAAAACAAACAATTCTTTTAAAATTGTTGCACTGCTTTATGCTGCCAAAAACAGAAAAACAAATCCAATTCAAAGAACTTTAAAGGGGCACATTAATAAATATAAATATAAATATAGTATTTCTAAATGATGTATAATGATCAAAAGGAGCAGACAAGAACAACACGCATTCTACGTATTTGAGTAAATAAAAAGCTAGTGAAAGCTTACATCTCCAATAACTAAATCCAAACAAGTTTTTAGCCCATAGATCCGATTTTTTTAAGTTGGTGATTTTAAGATATCCTACATATAGAAAAAATAGAGTAAAATTCGATAAAATCATGTATGTTTTATAAAAAAAAAAACTTTCGCTATGTGGCACTGTCATTCAATACGTTTTTTATGGATTTTTAAAAAAATTATTTTTCTTTAGTTTTTCTATATTGTTTGATTCAAAGAAATACATCTTTTATATCTATTTCAATATTTAACTTAATTTATGGCATGAACGTTCAAAAAAATGGCGAACACAATATAAAAATAGAAATAATTTATTTTTTATTTTTCACTTATTTCTATTTTAAAGACTTTTTCGCCATGTTGTATAACTTCCATACCCTAAATAGTTTTAAAATAAAAATAAAAGTACGTATTTCGCTGTAAAACATATTAGTTACATAAGCTTTTCCCTATTGCTATTTTTTTTTTTTGATAGGGTATTTTACAAAAACTTTTTTTCTCACGACAATGTAAATTTTTAGCAAAACTAATGAAATCCCTTTTATAACATCGCCTAGCATAACTTTTCAACGTAATAGGGTTCAAAAATTTATGTTCGGTATTAACAACAATAAAAATACAAATTTTCAATGAAAACCCAAAAAATAGCAAACATACCTAGTCTGTAATTTTGGTAAGTTTTACTAAATATCCGAAGTATTCCCAACCTAAAACACAGGTTAAAAATCCTTTCGCCGTTTTCTTACTTGAAGTTTCAGTTTCTTTTTGATTTAATCGAATACGGAGACACACAGGCGTGCTCTGCATTTCGATTCGGCTTGTTGCAATTTCGACTTGACCGCTCAAGCGGTGTTCTTGATTCCGAGTGAGTTCGAATAGATTTCGATCAGCTTTCGAATCGTTTTCATTCCGAGTTGATAATCAGTCTGAACAGACATTGTCAATTATTGACGTTTCTTGAACAATTTAACAATGCTCTTTGGGTAGGCTGAGATAAGAAAATATGTTATTGCGCGCTCAAAACAACAAAATTCATTAGATGAGATTTCGCGTGGACGAAAGCTGGATTCCAAGCACCTATCATGAAATTTATATAATAAAACCTTTTAAATTTTCATGGTTTTGCTTTGAATAAATGGAATTATTGTAAGGATTGCCAATAGTCGCAGATTCTGTACAAAAATTTTAATTCAAATAAAATATTTCCACAAAACTCAATAGTTTAACAGCACCAAAGTATTTTCATAATGTTTTTAAAATATTTACTAATGCTCGAACGAATATAAGGCAAATATTATAGAAATATAAATTCGAATTTTATTGACTCGAGACCAGTTTTTTATTAAGGAATATTATGAAAAGGCAATAACTTTCTTAAGTTTTAAAAGTGATAGCTCCTAACGATAACCATATCTCCTCATCACACTTATGTATTTCTCGAGCTTATCAAGGTTTGAACCAAGGTCCACGGATTTCTAGGCCAGCATTGAACGGCTGAGCTACACTAAAGTTCGAATATTATATGTGATGTATGACAATATTGAAGTTTTCGTTGAATACCGCGCGTGCGCTGAATCGGAATCAAGAATTGGTCGGTTTCATGTTGATCATATTCTCTTCTACTTATTTAGTAGTTTTTAAAGTTAAATTTTCTTATATAAATTTTTCAAACTCATTGAATATAGATTAGGGCAATAAAGTCATATAAATCTTCCAGATAATATGCATTTTTATATATAAAAAATTTGGCTGCCAAACAAAAGATGCATTTGGATTTAATTTCTCAATTACTTTTCATTCCGACATGTCAAAAGCAAACTTTTCAAACGGAAAAAATTTTGTTCGAAATAAAACTTTTATTTCGAGTCATTGTGTAATTTGTGATTGAAGAAATGAAACTACGAAGCTTCAAAATATCATCGATTTGTAAGCCAATCTTGATCACTAGGTAGGATAACAAAATGCATGCAAAGCAAAAACACTAACTCGGAAAATGATATCCGACTTGAGATGTAGCGTTGGAAAGTGAAAAATCTACGCAATTGTGAATTAGCCCTAAAAAAATACATGGAAATTTTAGTTTAAGATCTAATTCGTTTTTATTTGCTTAGTATTTGTAAATATATAACTACATAGACCTAAAAATTGCCGGCACAACTATTTTTCTTTCTAAAATAACCCTAAACAAATCGCGACGTTTGTGAAAGGGCCTAACAGGGTTGCTTTTGCAACTAAAGAAATTATATCCGATTTGGAGAGTTCTTTTCAAACTCGGGTGCAAAGAAATGGGACTGTATTAAAATTTATAATTAGCTTGTTAAAACAATGCTTCAATCCGAATTTCAGGAAAATCTAAGTACTTTTAATATTCCCGCTCACAAGGGAACCATTCTAATTTGTAATATTTTCCACTTGTCATATTACCTAAGTAAAAGCAGAGCATGCACAAAGCTTCGACGAAATTAGCGGTGTCCGTGGAATTGCAAATGTTACCACAAAAGCTAACCAGCAAAGCTAAATACATACATAGCGATTTATTTATCATGCATTGTTCATTTATTTACAAAGCTTTGATGGAGGTATTTGTGAGCTGGTGTGCTGACATAAATATTCGTTCATATCTATCTATGTATGTATGTAAATATATAAATTGTTCTGTGTACACAGAAGGGCAGCCGACCAACGCATTATGGTCGATTTATTTTAGCGATTTTATTTATTTATAAATATCAACACATATAGACGGACAACTAAACGTTTATGTAAATGTGTGTGTATGTGGGATATTTATGTAGATAGATATTGATAATCACATAAACCAGTTTAGTTACATACATACTTTGTTATACGTCTATGTATTTGTGTATGTAGTCAATGAGGCTATACATACAATTTGCAACCATTTGCCTTTGTAAATTGTCGAGCATGTGTGTGTGTGTTTGTGTGTGGCTCGAAGCTAGCCAGCTGTGGCAGTGAACCTTTAAAAATACCGAGCTAAATTTGTATGCGCTCTGAACACTTCCACAACAGGTTTGTGCAGCTCAGCTCGCATTAAATCCTTCCTTTGTCTTTGCCTTTGGTCTGCAGCAGTGGAAAAGCGAAAGGGTGAATAAAAACAAATTGTGAAATGAAAATAAATATATGTAGAACTAAAAAAAACACTCACTTGCATGTAGCCAACATAAGCGCTTGCTGTACGAATGTAAATCCGTAAAAATGTTTATAGTATGTATGTATGTGTTATGTACGGGTATATAAATAAATTGTAAAGCGCACACATTTCTGTTGTTCAATTCAAAGCGCTATAAATCCAGAAATGTTTACAAGCATAAAGGGCTAAGTAGTTTAAAAAAAGAACACACACGGAAAGGAGTTAACAACAAAATCTATCGTCGCCGAATGGTGGTGAGCAGTTCACAGCGCTTCCATACCTCCACATATGTATGTATGTATATTTGTTTCAGCTCGCATGCACAGAATTGCCATTATCAATTATTACAAAAAATTGTAAGCTTGCACTTTCTGTAATGCAACAGTTGTATGTTGGATTAGTCTAAGTTAAGTAAAGGGTGTTTTTTTGTAGACTGATAGAACTTTAAATTGAAATAAAACACTTAAAAAATGAAGTATGATGCCAAATTTTTTTTTATTTGAAAGATGTTTTCATGACATTTATTATTATGGTTTTGCGGCTTCAGCTCTTGAACCAGTAAGATCTTGTATGAGTGTAGACCAAGATCTTTGCGCAAAATTTTTAAAGTTGTAGATGGACAAAGTCAATCATGTTGAGCACGGTGGCGAATAGACAAATTCGGATCTTCTCCAACACTATCACTTACAGCACCAATATTTTTTTCTGTACGTACAGTTCTTTGTCTTGTTGTTGGTTTTTCATCGAGTAGAGTAAACATTGTTCGAAATTTATCAACAGTTTGACGAATAAGCTGCTCTGATGCTCGATTATGTAGAGCAAAAATTTCACTAAGTGCTCTATAAGTTTGGCGAACAGAACACTGATTTTTAAGTAAGTTTCCACAATTTCTAAACGTTGTTGCGGCGTCATTCTTTCCATGCTTATTTGTCAATGCTTACTGAACAGAAATGTCAAAACGAAATGCCATTTACCAGCTGTCAAGTGACTGCTATCCCTAACGAAAGTTCTATCAGTCTAAAAAAAAACACGCGTTATGTTGCTTTCATAGGAGGTACCCTGCAAGAATATGCTGATAAAATTACCAATATACTCACATAATATAATTAGCACAGAATCCAAAAGTACCGTACTGTCATAGGGCTTGGGAAAAAGAAATATTAGCGTATCGTATGAAACAACCAAGTTATGCTTATTTGACATTACTGATCGTAAGGCAAACGATAAAATGGTTCTCATTTATAATTGCATAAAAGAGATAGCTACCATGTAGACTGATTTACCAAAACGCAAGAAAGAATTAACAGAAATATTTATTGGAGTTTTGCAAAAAGCCAATCATTCTTTGTAAAAACTCTGAAGAGCGTAGTTCAGAAAAAACCGAAAACATAAATATAAAATGAAACAAATATAAAATGAAACACCAAAATTAAGATAATGTGATTATGATTTTATATGTTTATGTACATATATTAAATCTCGCATCTGGCGTTACCTCACAACTCAATTTTGAAGTAAAATTCTTATATTTTTGTAGCTAATACGTGTTTTGAATTTGAATGAAATCGGGCGGTGAATATGGCTTTTAGAAATATTGCAACTACAGCGCCACCTATTGCTCCCATTTTCAAATTTATTCTATATTATTTATCTGGCTTATATGTGATCTGAATTCCAATCAAATCGGACCATAAATACGGTTTTTATAGGTACGTTTACGTATTTTGCGTTGGAACCAAATTTAACTGTAAATATGGTCTTTAGAAATATTCGATTCCACCGCCATAGACTTTGTTCTGACATATATTTATTTATTAATTGCAATTAGCATAGTTATTCAGAAAACGCATCTAAATTTCTCTCATGTATAACTTGTGTAGAATTAAATTAAATTTGACTTTTCAAACAGGTGGCAACCCTCGGTAATATATAGGCATGAACAAACCGTTTGAGACTCATATTTCAATATTTTATATACTTGTGTATAATTTAATTAAACTTTACTTATTAACTACTGGCAACCGTTTTCAAAATATACTCATAAAAGTTGTACTAGCAAAACGAACGGTTTGACATCAATAGTTTGCTATTTCATATAACTTATGCATGACCTTATTAAATTCGGCTTTTCAAACAGGTGACATCCCCTATAAAAGTAAGCTACGCACCCTACTGCCGGGACAAACCGATTGGGCTAAATATTTTAATATTTTATATAACTTGCGTATATTTTTTATAAAATTTGACTTTCCAAACAAGTGGCAACCGTCTCTCAACTAAACAAAGCCATGGCTAAAACTTTCCCGCAGCAGAAACTGATAAATATGTAAAGTTTCAGTTTTAAAACATGTGTCAACCTTATGCAACAAAAATGTCAAATAACTTATTGGTTTCACTAAATTTACGTTTAAACAGGTGGCAATCTTCTTTAAAGATATTTTGAAAATGAAGCTTTCGTTTGATACAAATATTGCAATGTTTGAATTCAGTAATTACTTTAACTAATTTATAATTTTAAAAAGGTGGCAACTCCCTCTAAAAACTACGTATATGGGAAACCATACCTTGAACTATATACACAAATGTGTTGCAAATCTTATCCAAATCTGTCCAGTCGTCATTTAGCAATATGGGATTTTACGTCACGTGTCGATCTACAATTGAATTGAACTGAAAAACGAAATGTGTGCCTAGTGTGCGGCACCTGTTGAGAGTTTTTCGACTTTTCTTTTTCGCTAATCTTTTGCAGAGCAATTACCAACATATCCACAGAAGGATCCATTTTGGTTAAGTCGTCTTCAAATTTTATGCATCCGAACCAACCGCGATTCATTTGTATATAAATTATATAGATTTAGTTATGTTCGCATTTATTTTAGATCTTCATTCGATTGCCCACAAAACACGGTAGAGGGCCAGCAATTTTCCCTTTACTATTACCATATTATTTGTAGTTAAATTTTTGGAATGAATTTATTTGTTACTTAAAGAGTGAATAAAAATAAATTGGCAAAATTCATCAAAACCTTTTTATAAAATGAAACAAGGAAATTCATTTGTTAGAGGTATAAACGTCAAATCTGAAAGTTTTCAGTGTAAGCAGCACTTACCCCATGAAGTAGAACGAAACCGAGCAGTAGAGCTAGACGCTTGTGTATTAGGTAATACTATTGATGTACTAGAGTGAAGTGTAAGAACATACTTACTTATTGGTTGACATCAGTTTTTACTACTACTACTTTTTTCAGCACTGACTGCCAAATGTACTATCAATTGACTGGTGCTATTCTTGCAGAAGCGATAGGTAGGAAAATGGCTGCTAGCTATGTCGTTCAAGTAGTCAAAATACTCCCGTTCTGATGCCATAAAGGAAGGATGTGCATCACAACCAGCCAGAATTGATAATGAAGTTTACTATGTTGGAGGTCTCGGTGCTCAATACCTGTATATTAACCTAGAAAGGACTTCCTAGGATGTTAAACAAATGCAGGCTTGAGGCAGGCATTTGAACAGGAAATACTCATCTGTTTGTTTCGCGGCCACGTCTGTGCAGCTTCTGCAGTATTCGTTATGTGGAATAGCCATTCTTCCCGCGTGGGTGGCTGAAGTCCTCAGGCAATAGCCTAGGGGTATACCCACTTCGATACTGGTTTGTACTTCATCCACTGCTGAGTCACACCATTTATGCCCGGGAAAGCAGATGCCCGAGGTCGTGAAAATTTCCGCATAGAACACACTGCTGTAAGAGGGGAGTTTGATTGACATGGATAATTCCAAAGATTTGGAGGAGATGCTGGGTCCCACTCCAGAGTATATCTTCGAACAGTCAATGAATATTTGTATGCTGCTATCGGCGAGGATCTCGTCTCTCTTCCGTGCATTCCTGCTTAAAAACACAGCTTTAATTCTATGCTCAAATTGCCGTTTGAGAGAGCTGAAATCCGTACTGGTGTTAACTATGTCTCTGAAGGTGGTTGATTACATATACTACTGTGCCCTTGCTGTGTTGCCTGCCAGCCCCCAGACTTCCTGAGCCAAAGCGCTGTCTGCGAAGATGTGCTTAGTAAATATAAATCCATTGGAAGCAAGTTTAAAATAAGATGGCGGCTGTGGGATGGGTACGACAGTCTCCCGCTCATCACGGAGCGGAAGGGTACACCAACCACAAGCGTACTTCACAATCGTAACCCTACCTGTGTTACATTCGACCAGGATGTCAGAGTTAAATAGATTATTGCAGTCACGGTTCATCATGTGGCGGCCGCCGTAGCCGAGTGTGTAGCATGTGCGCGCTTCATTCGGCGGGTCCCGGGTGCAAATCTTGGCCGGGGTAAGTAAAATTAAAAATTATAGAATAGTTTTTTCTATCAGCGGCAGGCAATGTCAAACATACGATTGTATTTCTGCCATGAAAAAACTTCTCACAAAATAACATTCGCCATTCAGGGTCGGTGCAAAACTGTAGGCCCCTCAATTTGTGTTACAACATCAAGGAGCACACCACCAATTGTAGGAAAAATTCGGCCAAAATCGCCTTAGCGGTTATAGCGCCAATTAAGTAAGTAAGTATTTTTTTCACATGCTGTTATGACACATAAAGGGAGGATATTACCAGAGAACTTGTAAGAAATGAGAAGGCGCAAATATTAAAAGAGCTTTTTCATCAACAAAATTTGCGGGTGCAACCGAGAGAATTCACCTCTGAAAAGTACTGAATTTAATTCTACCATACAAATAAAAACCATTTTCACCATATTTTGCTATATTTAGAGCAGAGGGGCTCTTTTGTGGAGGCGAGCGGCTGCATGTGTACAAAATGAAGATAAGTAATAAATCAAAACAAAAGAAGAAAAATAAGTAAACAAAAAAAACCTGTTTCTGGATCGCGAGACGCAACTTGAGACGGCAGATGAGTTAAGCAACAAGTGTGCATAAGAGAAGGGTATAAAGGTAAAGAGGAGCCAGCTCAACCTAACCTAGCTTTCTAAAATGCTTTGCATGCAATAAAATATTTGTAGCAAAAAGGAGCTTACTTAAATTGCCTAGCAGATGGTGTCAAGATTGGTTGGCAAATACGATTTTCAGCTCCTCTTCTAGAAGCGAACTCATTAGAGTTATAAGTCTTCAATTTTATTTTAACCAAAAGTAGCACACTAACTTAATATGTAAAAGTTCGCCAAATGTTTTTTTTTACTCTCGCAGCAAGTTCAGCCGTGTGAAAACTATTAACTGTTTCGAAATCTGCGACATTAGGAATAGAAAATGAAACAAATTACAATACATAAAAAATGAAATGAAATATGTGGAAAATTACAAGAGTTTGATTTACGCATAAAAAATTAGACCAACCAAATTACATGCGTTTGATTCACGCTGGTATGCTAGAACTGGTGAAAAATATCGCTACGAATGTAGTTTTTACCCCTCTAATCAAACTTAACGTTCACTTTTTCGATTCAGCGCACTCCGAAGCCACTTAACCAAAAACGAATCATATGATACCAAAAAACAAAAACAAAAAAACCAGAGGTATATTCGTTAGTAAGTGTGTATGTACGAGTATGTATGCGCTCGTGAAGTGCTCGATTTGTTACTGTGAAGAGCAATGAATTGAAAATAATGGCAATGTTGGCAAAAGTTAACTCGCAAAACATGACAAAAAAAGGGCGAACCAAAAAAGGAAGGAAAAGAAAAATGCTCAGTTAATATGCCACGCAAAAAATCAATGCAGTATGACGAATTTCAGCTACAGTTTTCGGGTAAAAGATTTCAGCGACAGTCATAACAGCCAAAGGCAAAAGACTTTATCACTGTTTTTCATTTTGAACAGCTGTTGATGGATGAGCCACATCTTCTTTTGCTTCATTCACTATTTTTTTTACTCTCAAGGCCAAACGTCTAAGACAAAAAAACTGGCACAAAAAAGGGTTGGATATATTAATACACTCTGCTCCAAAGCTATAAGGTTAATTAAATGCTGAAACGCACTGCTAGCCGGTGAAACTCCGCTATGATTTTCGAATTAAAAACCGCTCACACTTTTTACTCATTACATTTGGTTTCAGTGCCGCTGCCAGATTTCTTGTCTTTGGTTTGCTAGATGATCGAGGCTCTTACTTTCTCTTCCGTATTAAATCGATAATTCCATATGTAAATTAGGCAAAAAAAAATCGTTTACATCAGACTGCAACCGGTTATTCGATAAAGTTTATTGAATTCGCTTGAGTCAGTTTTTTTTGTTGGTTAAAGTGGCAGATGTTATATCACCAGAAATTACCTCAACTCCTCCTCAGACTTCTTTCTAGATTTGACCGGGTAACGAAACCAGATAGTCCGCGCTACAAAGCCCCACATCCGCTAAAATAAGCTAGCGAAGTTTGAACTGTTATTGACTTTCCTTTCACAGCCTAACTCCAATCAAGTGCTGCAGTTTTTAACTTTTTGTGAAGGTCATATTTGGAATAAAACCATTAATATATTTTCTCTTAAAAAACAATTAATTTCAGCCTTATATTTGGAGGTCATAAATTGATTTTAATAAAGCTAAGAAATTACCAAGTACCTAAATGATCAATTATTTCAAAGGTTGTATTGAGCAAACTCCGCTTTGGTAGACCTGTGCAAAGGTTGCAGATATACCAGTGAACTTATTTTGAATTGTCCTATCTGTGGATTATCTTTTAAAGCGATCCGTTTAGTTCGACCTCATTACTCCTGCATTTAATTACTTCGACCTCGATAAATTTTTTTCATTTAAGAACCTTTTTCAGATAGCGTTTTTCTAACACCTTAAGTTTCCGGATTTAAAAAAAATTGCTACTACGTCCAACTTTTGAAGCTATTTTCCCTTAACTCGAATTTTCAAACTGGAAATCTATAAATACTCCAACGTAATCTTTTAGACGCTTGATTTATTCGTTTTATAATTTTTGGCGTTCGATACAAAGTAAATTAGAATAGATGAAGTGAAATTTTTGCACAGCATAGTACTAAACACGAATGAGAAGTATCGGATTTATCAAATTACTTTCCACATTTTCTAAACTTATTTATACATATTATTGCAAATATCTTGACGATATCAAAATAGCCAATACTCAAGGTTTATAGAATACAGTTGTTTTTTACCTAGTAACGAGTCAGTTTTTAAAAGGTCTTATAATTTTGCAACGAAGCATATGCCTCTATTTACAATAGGCTGGGCCAAGATTTTTTTGCAGTCAAGTTCTTATGGAACTTCGCAAACGGTTGTTTTAAAGGTTTAAAATCACGGTTGGTCAAAAGTTTAACCACACTGGTGTGGGAGAATGAAGAGGGAGTGAGAGCGAGATAGATTCTGACAAAATTTGACGAGTAAGCTGGATTCACATATAATATAATTTTAAAAAGAGTTGCCATCTGTTAAAGAAATTAAATATAATTAAATTATTTAATAAGCCAACTAAAATATTTTTGAATGAATATCAGATGAAGAAGGTTTAGGAAAGCTTAATTTCGAAAATACTACCAAAGAGGCTTTCCGACTGTTCAAAATGGTCAATTAAATTAATAAGTAAAATAAAATGAGACTGCATGAAAGCCCAAAGAATAAGGTTCAAAGATAATTCACTACGAAAATATATTTGAAAAAGTTGTTCTTGAAAACTTTAGCTTCTCCATGTGATATTCATTATATAATATTTTACTTAACTTTTGGCAGGTGGCAACTCTTTTAAAAATTTTATATAGTTCAATTTAATTAATTAGATAATTTAATGTTCAGATATTAGTGTGAAACGAAAGCAGTTCACGAAAGCAGTTCACGAAAGCTTAATTTCGAAAATTAAGAGGCTTGGCATTTGTTGGACTAGTTAAGTAAATGCCTATTGAATCTTGTAAAAATGTCAAACAGAAAAAATAGTGAGAGTATAACAACTACGGGGTTACCAAAAACACTTTTCCAAATCCTCGAACAGTTTTTCTTTCAAATTGAAAATAAAATGCAACTGAAAATAAGAAGGCAATAAATTAAAAGTTGTTTGTTCGCCAGAGCCAGTAAATATATAGGAAACAAAAAAAGGCGTAAAAGTAAAAAAAATAAATAATAAAAAAACAATAATATTTCTTACTTTTGTTAAGCAAAAAATTATGAAAATTTACTTTCGCTATCAACTCGATAACATGGAATTTCTGTTTACCTCTGTGCAACTTTGATGCTTCATTTTCATGATTTTACCAGATGAAAAAGTTGGGCTAAAATCTGGCAACTTGATTTTGAGGTCCGGGAAAACTTTTCCTGTAATTTCCTGTAAGCTCGTGTTAAAATTTGTTAATTCATGGAGTACAGGAACAGAACAAATTTTTATGAAATAATGCAATATGTGTATAAAGCGAAATAGTTCCAAGAAAGATTTGTGTAAAATTTTTTTATGAATGTGGTTGCCGCCTGTTACAAAAGCTAAGTTTAATTCACTTAATAAGTAAACTGCAATACTAATAATAAGTGTGTAATGTTAATAATCGAACATCTTTTGGAAGGGGGTTGCCACCTCGGTTAAGTTTAAGTTAACCAATAGGTCAAGTAATATGCTAATATATTGTAGTCAAACTAAATATGTTTAAAAAAACAATTTTGAAAATGTTTTTGAAAAGAGTTGCCACCTATTTGAAAAATTAAATTCACTTATCCTAATAATATTAGCTGTGTACACATTTGCTGAGTTTTAGTCGGCTTTCGTTTTTTCAACTTTGGTATAATTCTGTGAATATATTCCTTCCATAAAAATATGTTGGCCAGAGTGAAAATAAATTTTGGATAGAATGGCAAAAATTTCTGTTAAAAACTGTATAATATAAAATTTGTAATTCATCACATAATTGTACATAATTTCCAGTCTCTAATCGACCCTTGCATGCTATGATTCTTTATGACTTCGTTTTAGTATTTTCAAAATTCCATATGAACCTAATTCATTGGTTGGGACATTGAAAAAAACCAAAAACTATATTGACCTACTCTAACTTATTTACTACATATGAAAGTGCATGTACTTTAGTTACGACCCAAGCATCTGTCTACATTTATTGGCGAGTGATCGAAGCAACATGTAAAAAACTGCCATTTCACGCAAATGTTGCGCTCCTTTGTTATTTTTGTTGGTATACCCTTGATGGTATCTTTTTCTTTTCAGTTGATTTTTTTGGTCTCTTTAAGTAACCCTTTTAATGGTCAGTGAATGACACTTGACGGGTTTTCGGGCTTTTTTGGGGCAAACTGTTAAGTAGCGCACTTTCTTTCACCCACAATGAGTTGCGTTAAATAATGCATTGTCTTTTCCTTTAGAGCAGGGACCGAAAATAATGATTATTTTGATATTTTCAATGAAAAAAATCAAATGCTTCCGAACTTCAGATAATAGTTTTGAGAATACCCCTGTGTATATTTTTTCAAGCCCTATTCGAATCTGTTACGATTTCAAATTTGCTGAGCGATATCCATAAAATTTGTAATCAATAATTAAATACATTTTTTTATTAATCGATCAGAAAAATATAATTAAATATCGTGTTTTACTTTTTTGATCAAAAATAAAAATTCATTTTTGATTGTTATGTTTTCGATCTGAAATAATGATTATTTTGTGAGTTGTTATTTTTTTGATAAAAAATAATTATTATTTTGTAATTTATTTTTTTTTTATCAAAAATAATCATTATTTTTTGAGTTTTATTGTTTTGTTCAGAAATAAAACTCATTTCTTGAGCGTTATTTTATTTCTCGGAAATAAAAATTATTTTTTGAGTTTTATTTTTTTTGGCAGATCGAAAAACTCAAAACGCTCTATTGCTTTTGTATTAAGTTTTAGAGTACTATTTTTTTTGCTATGCCTTTGTCATCACATGCACTAAAAAATATTGTATATAAACTAATTATTTTTGTACCATAGCCAAGCTAGCATAAAATTAAATACTACTGCTTAAGTGTGCACTTTTTCATGTCGACATATGCTTCTCTTCCATATGACCACAAATGTATAGTTATGTACAAATGCTTGTGCCATTATTTCGTATGGAATTAATAAAACTAAATTGGTTTGCGAAATGTGGGAAGTGTGAAGAGTTTTACCTGCATTTATAAATTACCCATAGAGAACTTACCGTACGCGTTGTTATTACAGTCGAACTTGACTATAGTGAATCCGCATTAGACTAGAGCATCACTTCATTATTAAGGAACTTTTTTGATTCGCAACCATTTAAAGTCCTAACAGAGCAGATTTTCTCTGGCTTAGGCATGCCTGCAGTGTCTTCTAAAAATGTCCATGATCTCATCTGTTTAAAGTACGAGTCCACCAAACAAAAAATCGAAGGCATAGTTAAAAATAAAATGTTGTCAGTAAAAATAGACACTGCCACTCGTCATGATCGAGGCATTTTAGGGGTAAATATTCAGTTCTGTGTTGACTTGGAGCTGCAAATTTATTCTCTCGGAATGGTGGAACTAAATAAGAGGCATACCGCTGAAAATGTGAAAACGGAAGTGGAGAATATTTTGAAGCGATTTGCTATATCAAATTCGCAGATTTATTCGGTTACTACCGATAATGGTAAAAATATGGTGAAAGCAGCAGAGCTGCTTAATTTGGCCGATGATGAAAATTACGATACCGATAATATGAACGGGGAGGAATTGACAAACAACATAAATATTATGTCAATTGCTTCCATAAAGTGCGCAGCGCATACCCTTCAACTAGCTGTGAAAGATTTTTTGGCAGACGTTCCCTGCGGTGGAGTAATTGAACGGTCAAGGAAAATAATAAAAATTTTAAGAACCCCTTCATACAGGTAAATACAAATGAGGCTTAACTCGAAAAACACGATTTCCAGTATAAAAAATACAGAAATAAGTAGTTTCCTCGAATCTCTATTGTAAAATAAAACTAAACCAAACTAAATAAGCTTTCAATGCAAATTTCTCTATTGTGCACAATATTCCATTTAGATACAACATGGCATCTCAGGGACTAAATCGACCGTTGATAGATGTAGTTACAAGATGGAATTCTACCTTCAAAATGCTTAAAAGTCTTTTATCGTACACAGAGTTTTGCGCTGAGCACATTGACGAAAAGTTGAATCTTTCCATTGCTGATTGGAGAAATGTAAGCGAATTGGTTAGAACATTAGATCCAATCAATGAGGCAACTTTAAAACTGCAATCTAGCCAATTGTTTTTGGGAGATTTTTATATTCTGTGGATGCAACTAAAGCTACAAGTACAAGCAAATAACAGCGATAACAATCAGTTGTTATTTAAGTGTTTGGAAAAGCGAGAAGATCGGTTACTAAATAGTCCTTCAGTCCTTGCTTGCGTGTATCTGGATCCTCGAATACGCCGATTGTTAATAAAAAATCCAATTAAAATGATGTGCGCGAAGTCCCACTTGAAGCAGCTTATTCGTCAGATACTTAAATTAAAAAAGGGGGTATGTTTCAGAGGTTTAAACTTAGATAACTACAGTTCCATCCCGGTTTGCCCAACATCACGCTTTTTTGTATCATAAATCGTATTTTGTTTTACAGATTCAATACGCACAACTGAATACTAAAAAGTGCTCGATACCCCCGACAGTAATTAGTTACACAAACCGGGACGCTATTGTATTATGATACAGTTTAAAAATGCCAAATTTTTAGGCAGCAAAATAGTGACAATGGCGAAACCGGCACATCAGAAGAAAATGTGTCATCGCCAAGTAATGAAACTTCGGATGTAATTTGGCCGGAAACTCAGTCGCAAAGTTCAACTTCTCTGCTTGGAAATCTTCTTAACTCAATTGAAGTGTCTCCATCAGATGAAGAGTCTGACGATGAGCCTGAAGATAGTGATTTGCAGAAAGCTAATAGCGAAATTGAAAAATATACACCAAAACCCGTTGATTTAGAAGTTCCTATAATGGAGTATTGGAAGAAAAAACAATACACACATCCGTATCTGTGGTCACTAGCACAAGTGGTTCATAGTACTCCAGCGACACAAGTCAGTGTGGAGCGCTCATTTTCAGCGCTAAAACTGGTTTTAAGTGACTTAAGATGTAATTTGTCACCAGAAAATTTAGAAAAAATCTTATTTTTGAAAACAAATACTACAAAATAAAAAATAAATGAAATTTTACATACATCTTTCAGGTAACAATAAAAGCAATTTCACTTCTTTCTTAACTCATCTTAAGCTACTATGCCATACTCGTACAACCGCAGATATTTTCATACAAATGAACACACATTCTTGCATGTGCATACAAAATGTGTACATACTTATGTAATTATTTTTGTTTTACGATTTTAGATGAATTAGTACGTACATTTTTCGTTTTAATGATACTTTTGCAATAATGCATACATATGCACACATATATGTGTATAAATGTGGTGTCATTTTTTAGTGCATGTGATGACAAAGGCATAGCAAAAAAAAATAGTACTCTAAAACTTAATACAAAAGCAATAGAGCGTTTTGAGTTTTTCGATCTGCCAAAAAAAATAAAACTCAAAAAATAATTTTTATTTCCGAGAAATAAAATAACGCTCAAGAAATGAGTTTTATTTCTGAACAAAACAATAAAACTCAAAAAATAATGATTATTTTTGATAAAAAAAAAATAAATTACAAAATAATAATTATTTTTTATCAAAAAAATAACAACTCACAAAATAATCATTATTTCAGATCGAAAACATAACAATCAAAAATGAATTTTTATTTTTGATCAAAAAAGTAAAACACGATATTTAGTTATATTTTTCTGAACAAATTTATAAAACTCTGTAGTTTATTATTATCAGTAATCGTAAAATTTAAAATCTTAAAATAACGATTATATATCAATTTTTTTGATAAAACTCATAATGATTACGGTCCCTGCTTTAAAGTAAGTAGTTATTGAATTCGTATATACTGAGTTCTGTAAACTTGCATCTATCTATACAGAGAAGAGTATTGTGCATATTTTGGTAAGAAATAAAAGGAGTAAATAAGTGTATTGTCTTAAAGGATCTGGTTGGGCTTGTTTTCTATATCCCACCAATGCACTACGAGTACAATAGTTTAGTTTAACTTTAGAAAACTGACAGATTTCTCTCTTTGAATTTAATTATTTCAAGTACAGCAGATTCCATCTGATTACTGAAGGTAATCATGTACTATGAAGATATTGCCTTCAGAGTATTCCTGACCTTAAAGAGAGTTTTGAAAAGTTCATTCCAAAGAAACTCAAGACCCCGCTTTTGCTTTAGACATATTTAAAGACATTTTAACCTGGGGAAAAGCTTCCAAAATAGGACACTATTTCCAGCTTGAGAGTTTCCAATACCCAGTTTTTCGACACATATTCCTAAATATTAAATAATTCTTAAGAACTGGAAACTACAGCCAGTTGTCATGGGATGTAAAATTAATTTTCTTTTGAAAAGCTAGGTTAGGTTAGGCCAATGTGCCCGCTCCCAGGAGCTCTTTGTGATATCACAGTGCATTTAAAAACAGAACGGCAACATAATGTAAATACGAAGCTACCTAATCTCCACTCCAGATATGTCTGCCCGAAAGTGAATAAGGTATGAACCCAAATGCTTGAGGTTTACTCTAATTAATTCAATCTCCCTATTCTCTAAGGAGTTGTCGAAGTAAAGGTCAGGGCTGATCGATCACATCAATATTGAACCAGAAGCTATAATTGCCATTAGGCGGACAGAGCAAATATTTACTTGCCTTAAAAAGATTGCACTGGCAAGCTGCGACTGAGCCACATCCTTCATGACGGTTACCACTGTCTGAAACCCGCTGCGCTGACCTGGTAACCGAAATTTTCGTTTCAAACAAAGTTCTTTTCCTTTTATCAACCTTCGATCTGTCCGTGAATATTTCAAAAGCGTTCGGTTACACTTATCGCACTCCTCTCAAATCTCTCTTGCAGAAAAGGCGGTACCAAATTATCCCTTGGGAGCCAGTGGAAGACTCGCAATGATTCGCTGTAGTTGAGTAGTTTGAATTAAGATACACGAATGACCATAACCCGAGCTAAATTTATATCCAATATAAGGACACTTGACAGCGGCTTGGGTTCCCTTATTGTCTATTGGAGTTATATTCAGTATGACGTTCAGCGCTACCATTGGCGAGCTCTGAAAAGCTCCACTAATTCCAATAAAAGCCGATCTTTACACCCTTTCAGGTGTGTTACCTAGCGGAGTATTATTCATCACACGCAATCAGACACGAACCCCGGACAGTAAAATCGATTCTACTGCCTGCTCACGCAACCATTCTTCTATCCTTCATATTGTCCTATCCATTACTAAACTCGGATACTTTATGCCAGCAAGGAATATACGAGCTGAGCGCGACTTCTCAAAAGTAGAAGAACGCTAGGTATCTTGTACGTCCTGGCGAATAGAAGGGTTAAAAAATAAACAAAAATTATATTTTATAAAGATCTCTTCGAAATACAGCGATAGTCGAAAAATTTAATAACTGAATTTAGTGGTAGAAATTATTTTTCTAAGTTATGTTTATATTGGATTTATAAAACAGCCGTTTGCCGGGGCGTATGAGTAACCTTTGGCCATGCAATGTCAAATTGCATACTTCCTACGAAATCGACCACCATGTTCAATAAAATTTTTTTAATAAATTACTTTATTACTCCAAAAATTTTCGTGAAAAATTGTACTGTATAAAAAGCGCTAACCTAGAAAAATGAACTGAATCGAATTCAGCTTGGTCGACTTTACCTGATAGATGCTCTGTTAGTTTGAGAAATACCCTGTGTACATAAAACATTGACCAAGATTCAATAAGAAATTGTTTTTAATTTACATATATGGAAAGTGATGGCGTCTTATTTTGTTTTTGAAGTCGAATCATGTTTATTTTTACCCACAACGTTTGCCAAGTGACGCTATCGCACAATTTTTGCTATAGAATATCATAGTCATAAACCAATGTTATTTCTTTCATTGTAAGGGTAAGGAAACCATTTTTGATGTATTTTTCATTGTAAAACTTACGCTAGACGATGCTGCAGACATTGTTTAATTTGGGTTGTGAGAATGAATTAAAATATAATAAGCGAAGGTATTTATATTATATGTTTTATAAGAAACAATTTTGTTTTTATAGTAAAAATTATTATTTTAAATAAACACACAATAGGAACAAATAAAGCACCTAGATATGCTGGTGGTTAAAGATAACCACCGATAAAGGGAATACTGAAAATGTACAAGAACGAGAAATATAAATAGATGCATAACCTGGTATTTCTGGAGCTTCATATATGGGAATTCATAGTGAGAGTGATGCCGAAAATTCCGTTCTTTAACTTCAGACAAAGAGGCACATTTTAACAATTACTAAATATAGTGATTTTTTCAGAAAATATTTTATTTGAATTGGAGTTTTTGTGCAGGATCTACAGCAGTAAGTATTCCGGTAACGTAGCAACGGTAGCAGTGCTAATACTCGTACCATCGGATACTACTTACAAACGAGTTTTGTTTATTAATACGAAGCAAAAAAAAATTCTTTGAGGGAAAGCGTGCTTGGAGTTCTACTTTCATAGAACGTTCGTTCACATGCAATCTTCCTGGTGGTTTTCTTGGAGAAAAATAATTAACTGATACCTTCTGTATCAACTGATTACGCTGTTCAATATCAGTCCTATCTAAAAATAAAACACTCGATAGATTTTCGAAAGCTAGCCTGACCTCAAGTGAAATTTTCAGGGGAATAATTTTCAAGAATTATATTTGTTTTTGAAGGCGATTCTTGAACTGATGGATTAAAACGTTCTACGAAAATATTTCCAGAGAAAATTTCATTTTATGTGTCTTTACCTTTCATTTGGCTCATACCACTTTCCACTTTTTTTTTTGTATTATGGGCTCAGAGGCTCAGGGAAAATGCAAAATTGCCGAAATTTACCATTCGGATCACATTTGGTTGAACTCCTAGATATAGGCGTATTATAGAAAAATAAATTTTTATTTATTTTTGGTTTGATAATATACAGACTAAGGCCTAGGGCTTTAATTTCAATTATGAATCATTATAAATTTATGGCCCATTTAATTTCAGTGTAACGAAGTGCAAGTTTTAAGTGACTAAAGTTTGGGGTTTTTTTTGATAATTTTTTCATTTGCTTTAACTGTGAGCATTCGCTTTGTAGAGGAAAAAGCCTAAAAATAATCAAACCTCTAATTTTTAGTGAGTTGAACTTATATTGAAACTCAATTGACAACAAAGCTAAATTTCCAAAATTTTTCTAAAAACTCTAGTTACAAATTGGATATATATTTTTTGAAATCTGTTTAATTTCATACAAGCTTTGAAACTATTTTAAAAAAAATTCAATCAATATTAGTGGCAATTTGAATGATAATGAACAGTTGTGGTATTTATTGTGAAATATTTTTAATTAAATTAAATTATTGATAACAATACTCTGCTTGAATTTACGTTGAATTTTACAGAATTGTGTATGGTTGAGTGTTCATAGAAAAATCACAACTGAAAATGAAAACGAAATTCCGAGAACAAATTTTTGAAAATTTTGCTTTAGATTCATTTCACTTGCGTGCTATATAAATATTATAGCAATGAGTTTTACAACAGGATATTCTGAGAAAAAGGAAATCATAATGAACACTACCGATGTGGAAATTCATTGTTGATTAAAACTGAGCTAAAATCCAACTGGAAAATGCATAATTTTGTTCGTTTGAATAGCAGATCATATTACACATGCGATAATTGGCTTACTATGGGCTAACATTCTAAATACATAAATATATTAAAGTATATATGTGCGCCCTGCCAATCAGTGAAAGTTAAAATTCACGCCCAAAATTTGAATGAATAAAAATTTAATAAAATTAAATCAAAATCAACGTTATTGCCACAATCAAAAGGCATAATAAAAACCAAAAAACCAACAAAAAAAAACACGAACATCAAAACAGCAATACTTGTTCTAGTTTCCCAACATCCCATTAAATGTTGTACGCACGTAATACAATGAAAAATATGCATACCAAATAAAATTCTTCGCGCACAAATGAAATATAATTTAAAATAAAGACAAACTCTCGAAAGCTTTTACAAATCGAATCAAGTCATAAAACTTATTTTTGTCAACTCTTGCCGCAAAGTTTTTATGCGAAAACCGCTGGAGGCGCAACTCGAGCGACACACATGACACCAACGCAGGGATGATGGTTAAGTTTCCGGCTGAGTTTCCGATTCAGTTGGATTTGTGGTGGCAGATAATGTAACATACAGAGAAACACAAAGGAAATTAAGTTGATAAAGGGGAAACACACACACGCACACATGGAGAGAATAATAATTTCAAAGAGGCATAGACTTTTCCGATTTACATATAAACATATACTTACTATATTAGGATGATCCAAATTTTTGGTTTTTTTCCGAAAATAGAAGCATAATTTTTCATTACAATTTAAGTAAAAATAAATTTTTTTTATGACAATTTTGAGCAAGTCAATTTTTTTTTAAGTCATCAACATTTTTTGTGTGGCAATACACAATTTTATATATTATATATCCTATACATTTATTGGTTACTCTACTCTTATATTTTTCCCGAAACTGATCACGTTTCTCTTTAAACTTTGCTAATTTGCATCTCTCCTCCTCTGAGTCTGGAGTTTTCATAATGTTGTGCGCAATTATAGACCAGTTTTCAAAGTAACTGTTTGAAGCCATCGTTAAAGAAAAATAATACTTACATATATATTTTGCAATGAAAAGTTTAATTTTATCAAACTAATATGGTTTTGTTACAGGCAGATTCACAGTCTCCAATCTGGGCGTTTTTAGTGAATAATATATTTAATCGAAAGACGTTGCGTTGCTACGATTGAGGATGAACCCACCGTTACCTTCATTGCTACTTCTGGGGTACTTAAAGGGTGAATTTTTGCCCTCCAACTTTTTGTCTTATTCATAAATGATATCGACAGTTGTTTTTCATTTTCTAGCTGTCTTTTATATGCTGATGACTTGAAAATTTTTGACACAATAAAAAACTCAGTGTATGTACTTAGGCTTCAGACTGATCTCAAAAATATTGTTAATTGGTGTACTTATTCTGGTATCACCTTAAAAATATTAAGAAATATTTTCAGACAATCTACTCCAGGTCTTGTGATATTCTACAATCGTCATATAATATCTTTAATAATGCCCTTCAACTGGCGGATGAGATCAAATACCTAAAATTAATTTTTAACTCACGTTTCTCTATTTTTAAGTCACATCAATTTTATTATCACAAAATCATACTCGTTGTTAGCTTTCGTAAGACGAAATAGCTGAAAATTTTCAGAACCGCACACTACTAAATTACGTTTGTTCGGTCTAGGTTGAAATACGCTACATTAATTTGGAGATAAATTTTTAGCGAGTTACCTGACATTTGTTGTACAATAATATTACCAGATCTCTTATAGTACATAGGTATAAATTAAAAAAAAAAATTGAAATTACAAACAAGTTTTAATTTATTGCAGCACTAATTGAAAACTGTTTTTATAATTACTACTGATCGAATTTTCTTTTTTGCTCCTAAAATAACTACGTTATTTATTGGTTATGGAGAAAACGGTTGATTATATTTGAAATTAATTTATTGATTATTTGTGAAAGGAAATATTCTACGAAAAAAAATATTTTGTTATTCTTAGCTCTGGCGGCATCATTAAATATTAATTAAATATAAAATAAAAAACTACAGGCTTTTTGCATTTCCTATAGCTTTGCATTAAGCGAATACCAGAAAGTTGATATTGTAGTTTATTTTTGGACCACCCTAATTGCTGCATACGCGAAGAATAAACAGCGTGGAAATGAAACGAATAAAATGTATGCATACAAAACTCATTGTAAAATTAAAATTTTCTGAAATAAACTTTTATCATTTCATTTTCATTTTAAATTTAAAAAGGATAAGAAATGCTATTATAGCCTGGCTTACATTACGCTGACGGTGAAAGTGAATTTTAAATACCGGACACATGGTTTTATTTGAAATAAACTATACTTGGTGAATTCAATAAAACAAGCTAATATAATGCTCTTCATTTTGAACACTTAAACGAGTTTTATTTACTTAAGTAAAAACAAAAAGGCAACCGCCGTGTAATAGTTGCTAGTTTATATTAAAAAAAATCAATCTTGCATTTACATTCTGAGCCTAATTAAATGACGTTTTTATATCTTTACATTTTACCATAAACACTTTAATTAAAAAGTTATTGACAGTTTAAGAAAAAATGCTATGAAAAAAATTACAACTAGGGGCGTAACTCAATTACCTAACGTTTCCTTAAAATTCTGTTCATATATTTATAAAGGAGACCTAGTCTACAATGTATATATTTTATTTTATTTTTGTTCTTCGAAAAAGCTCGAAATCCTAGTTTCTGTTTTTCGCAATTTATTTTTGAAATCCTCTGGGAACTCCGTTAGTATTGCAGATCTGCGAAATTTTTTTTTCTGCCTAGAAAACGATGGACTATCTGGTTTTAAATCCTTAAATATTAGAGATAGATCTGTAATTGAAATATGGAATACGACGTGGATTTATTATCATTATTTTTTCATAAAACAACCGATATTCTTATATGTAAAAAATTTCGAGCATTCGTATAGTTGTGATGCGTCATAAATTAGTAATTGACCAATGAAAAGTTGATAATATAGGACAAAAGGAGCATGATTTACAGCTTTCAGAAAAGGCAAAAGTAAAATTTTCTATGACCTTTAAAAGTGTTTGAAGATATTTTCAGAATTTAAAGATCAATCGGTCGATATAGCCTCTGTAGCAATGGATTATTTATTGGTAGAAGATTAAGAAATAATCAAGCGACAATTGGGATCAGTACTGAGATATATTAACAAGGCAATTTTTATTTTATATTTATTTTTCCATCCAAAAATAAAGTTGTAAAACTTTTTAATTCCAGGTTTAACGAAAAATAGTAATATAACACAAAATTATGTCCGCAGAGAAGCATAGAATTCGAAAGTATGAAAGTATGATCGAAATACATGCCTGTCAATTTCATCACACTGTGTTTGCGGATCCCAAACCTTGGCTCACAAAGTTCAATTAGAGTGTGAGTAAATTTTTGATACAATATCAATACGCACTCCACAGATTGTAGTGGAATTTCGTTATTATTATTATTCAAAACTGGAATATTTGACTTTAGTGTGTTTATACATTCTTTCTATTGGCTTGAATTGTCATTTGACTACTGCAGTTGATTTTATTACTTATCTTTAACATAGAATTAAAAGAAATTAATATCAGCTAGACAATATCAATGAGTTAATTTCCAATTAGTGTACATTCATTAGAAGGAAAAATGAGAAGGTATTAGAAATTCATGTTGTGTATCATTTACTTCTACATAGATTTTAATTGATACGTTGGCATTCACAAAAATAATATGTTAAGAAAGCAATTAAAATAGTCACGTATGTGCAACACCTATAGTCGCATTAATTTGTTTGTGTCAGTATAAAATATTTATTTACCTTCTTACTCTACACCGGCTGTACTTAAAATGCTTTGCTACGTTTAAATTGTTTTGTGTTATTAAGGCATGGAACTATTTCTTGCAATTAAATAGCACTCTACAAATCCTACAAAATACAAAAGCATTAATTGCATTCAATACTAGTGTGAAAATTTGACATAAATCTGCAAAACTTGTATTTTGAAAGAATCTAGCTAAAAAAGCGTTCGTAGTCGTAACATTTTTTTAATCGCTTATGTTAGTTTTAGCTCCTGTATGCGAGCATCAATTATTCTTAGCTTCCTGAAATATTTCCATAGTTACGAGTTGACAGAAACAAGGCGGTCAATAGTATAATAGATTGGATCAGTATAATTCTGTCTGAGCTGAATTATTTCACAAATTTCTTGGACTTAGGTTTATCCGAACGTAGTATTTGTTTTCACTTTAGACTTTGAACTTTGGAGTACGATTTGAAAAATTTTATTTTGTTCCATTTTTATAGCTAGAGACTATATGTAGATGTCAAAAAATTGCTTAAAAAATCTCTCTCGAATAAAACATAGCCAACGTAACTGTGACGATGGAAAATATCAAATTTCAGTTTATAGATTATTATCCAACCGGCCACAACTTTACTTAAGCGGAACCCATGCAGTTTCAACATCGAAGTAATAAATGAGGTTTTTTTTGGTCTTAAAATTTTAAATTTAAAGACAAAACACATAGCTTCGAAATAGAAGAAAATATTTTATATCTATTCAGCAGATCCTTTGCAATTTATTCCCCAAACAACCGTTCAATTAAGGCCCTCGAGAGTAGAGGACCCGCTTAAATGATTTTATAAGATCTTTTGTTATTTTGCCATATCATAAAAAGTTAGCCCACCAGAATATAAATTGAAATTTGGGTTGCTAGGAAAAATGTGTTTCCGGGGCTGTAAAGATATGCTTCTAAATATTTATCCATAGTAGAAACTTCAGTTCCGAGCGAACGACTGTTTTCTAAAGCAAAAGGAACTAACAACCAGCAGCGAAACCTTTTTGTCAGAGACTTTCCAATTTGCCCCTTTAACATTCTTTGTTTGGAACAATCGTTCACTATATATGTAGTAGTTGCAATATTCAAGTATATATTTCTGTGTTAAATAAATAATTTCTTTTTATTTCGAGATCTTCGTATTTCTCTTGTTTATAGAGGTAAAGATTGCTGGGGAAATTAGCTGCACGACTTTATGTGTCCAGAACTTGCCTTTTTCTCTCACGCTTTGAGTTATAATTGAAAAATTGGGGGAAAACATCGATATTTGGGTACATTCTATGCTTTTACTACTGACTGTTTTCCATCGAAGTTTTTTATTCAGAACCTCGATATGTCGATCTAAATTTTGATCTTTATATAAATATAAAAACAAATAAGGCCGAACGAAGCCAATGACCAGCGTGGATTACGACCGCGACAAAGGCGAGATGCCAATATTATAGTCTGCACTATCAACTCGAATCGGTCAGTTGTGGAAGTAATTTGTTAAATATTTAAAATAAAATTAACTGTACTAACTGAACTAATTTAACTAATAAAACTAATGCCGGTAGTTTGTATGCAGTCTCTTGTCACTAATTGAGACTCTTCGGTGGAGGTGGATAAATTTTGAGACTATTCGGTATTTAATAAGTCGTCTCAAGTCTACAGTCTCAAAATAAAGTGACAAATTTGCCAGCTGGTCCGGAACAGGTCACAAACCCGACAAATTGAGGAAAGTTTCGAACAAAGGCGAGAATGAAGTAGCACTCGATTTGTCTTCTGGTCGTTCGCTTAAATCTTTAAAAAATAACATTTAATTATCAATATGCATAAAAAAAAGAAACTATTTGTTTGCGTTTACTTTTGCATCTAGTTTTAATTTTTATAAAAATATAACTGGAACTAAGTGATATTTATGACTAACCATGATGTACTTAGATCTACATTTATTAAAAATAAATAAATTACTTAAATACAAACAAAGTTTAATTAAAACTCTATATATTATTATAATATACTACAATTCCGTGTGAGCTGAAAAAAAATCATAATAACCACTTAGAAAAAATAATCTTAAACCCATCTTCACACTGCAATTCCTTGTTAACATTTATTTTTAAAATAAAACAATCTATTCTATAAGTATATTGCTCTTTGGTTTAATCGGCACTTGGTGCCACAACCTACGCTCAAAATTCACAGAACAGCAACCGCAATAAGTAGAGTAATTAGTACACCTTGCGTAAGGCGATGTACCTACATAAATTATTTATTAGATCATCACTTTACTTTTGCATGTACGCCGCCTGCATTAGATACTTATTGCAATTTCGTGTCTAATTTGTAAACGCAGCTGAATCATCAATTTTCTGGTTACACTGCTGTGCCACGTACCAACAACATTTGTTGTCTGCAATTAATCGCTCAGAAAAGCATATAGTCGTACATAAATGTGTACGTGAGGTGTACACAAGCGTACACGTGCCTGAGACTAGCAACCCTGCAAGAAAGTGCATTGATTGAGAAATATAAAAGATTGACTTCAATTAAATTTCTTTAATGCAAGCAGCTTTTCATTGCGTTGCCATTGGTGGTGGCTTGGGGTCGGTCAACTGAACCTCGATTCTGGAGTAAATGACTTCGAAAATAGGATTAAAAACCAAATATTCGCAGTAGATTTGCAATAGTAATTTATAAATAAAAAATATTTAAGTTGTTCACATTTGCTGGGTTTTTCTCATTCTCCATTAAAAAGAAAACTGTCCATTACGTAAATGCCAGTTACGAAATTTCTTTGATAAATGCCCACAAGTTCTTGGTGGAAATCGTGTACATCGTGATAATTTTCACTTGGCCGTAAAAGAGGTGAAACTTTATTTAAAATATATGGTGGCTCGAGTGTTTTCAAATCTTTATTAGACCAACAACTTATTGTAGCATTTCTCAACATTTGGAACTGAAAATACGTTGAGCGTCATGAGCAAAACGTGAATAACTTTTGTGTCATTATATTGAGCTAATTTTCTATTTTGCGAATGATTTTTAATATAATGAATAACAACGTTAGGAAAAAAGCCATTACAAGGCGATTGATATGCCAATAGTGGTGCATTCGATTCGCCACTTCTTCGAGGCCTGAGTTCTGCTCGCGTTCGAACAAATTTGTGTGTATAAGCAACAACAACGGTAGCTAAGTAGATTCGGCGATCGCGAGTACGGTGATACCTCATTAAATTGGCCGAACTCGTTGCATGCAATGTTTTAAGCTGCGCAGAAACGACAATCATGCTTGTAGTTTGCCATTGGAAACAAACTCAAAAAGTGTGTTATTGACAAGTTAGGACAGATGCTTCATCGATTCGCCACTCGCTAACAGATGGCGAAACGAATTTGCGGATAGTATTTTAAAAATATTAAAAATAGCAAAAAACATGATAATTTTTCAGTAAACACTTATTTGCTTTATTTAAATAGTTATAGCATACACAAGGTGAATATATTTTATTGTGAGCGATCATTTAAGTCAAGTTTTGAGTAGAAGTAGAATCGAGTACTTTTCAGCATTACTTTGAGTAGAATCGAGTATTTTTGTCGATAATGTTTATGAGTTCAAGCATCGAGTACAAAGTGGTATCGGAACATCGCTACTCCCAAGTGTTAATTGAGGCCACTTCGGCTGAAGCCGCAGGACTTTTCTTGAAAACAAACAGATTCAGGGCCTCTTACTGATATATGTCCACAATATAGTTCCTAGACTTATTGCACCTTTATATATTTACTCAATTTTTATACTTTTCACATTGTTTTAATGAAAATAGTTTGCATTTTTAATAATAGTTTTCTATTTGTGATCAACTGAATACCTTCAATCAGGTGTTTATCGTACTGACAAATTCTTACCAGTAGAAATTTATGCAGCAGAATTTTCAAGTTCCGCTCTCATTTTCGCTCTCTTAACAGTCTCTCTTTCGCTAGTTACTTGCACAAAGAACGGAGATTACAAAGAAGTTGCATCAGTGAAATTATACTCTGGTAAGAAATATTAGCTTACTTCACCACAACACAAACCAGTTGGATCCAATCAGATTCTAATATAAATCAGCAAAAATTAAATTTGTTGCCATATCCGGTGAAAGTATGCTACTTCTTTGTATTCTACGTTCTTTGACTTGCATGTTTTGATGTACGAAGCCGCAAAGAACGTCGATTACAAAGAAATTGGATGGTTTATCGTTTCCTGGGGCAATAACTCTCGTCCAATTCACCACATACAGAAACCAATTGGATCTAATTAGATTCTAATATCAGCAAAAGTGAAATTAGCTTTGGTATGGTGAATTTAACGAGCTTTCCTGTTAGAAGAACGGTGGGATCGGATTCAATTTCCGCCATCTGGTAAAGTTCCATGTAAAATTATTTCCCATTTGTATTGCATAGTGCATACGAAAATACAGCTATTGTCTCTTTAAACTATGAGCAAAAATTCTTTACTGTAGTCATTAGGAACAATCAGAAGTAAATTTATCAGACAGGTTCTGGAATCCGAGTTCATGTTAGAACTAGTTTTTGATTCAATGCACAGCTGCCAGTTGTCAATTTATCCAAAATAAAGTAATCAATTTTTTGGAAAAATAAAAAAATGAGTGCGTTAACAACGTTTCCGTGTAGTTCTATAGATAATTTAAGACTTTTAGAAGAAGGAGGATCGTACCGACCCTTTGGATTTGCTTCAATTAGTTTAAGTATTTTGATATGCTTATTGATGATCGCAATTGATGCAAGTATTTTCATAAACAAGTTTTGTAGATTTGTGTCTAGCTACCGGGCCAACAAAACTGCATTTCTTATATAATTGGACGTTGTGGTTCCCAATTAGAAAAAAAAAAATCTATTCCGGCACTACTACAACTAGTATTCACGCTGAGAGCTTTGGCGGAGGTTGGGTCTCAAAAAACTATGGGGAAGGAAGGCTGCATTGCCATAGGTCGTAGTACTGTTGCAAAAGTTTTTAAATTTATGCTAACCATTTTGGAGAAACATATATATATATATATATATATATGTAATAATATTTGTTTACAGTGAATATATTTAGTTATGCCAGAAGACGAGAAGATGAAATCACTTTCATGAAAAATTTGGTATAATAAAATACAAGTTTCAATGGACTAAAAATTCGTGTTGATTTTTGGCAATATTTTTATTTTGCTGACGGTTTTTTTTCCAAATCCGTTTTTACTCCAAGTCGACGAACTCAAATTGAAGTGAATGCTAAGCGAATTTGATCTAGTGAATTCATTTTCCAGAAAGAAAATGTGGAAATGAAATGAAGAAAGTGAAACACGGAACACCGGATTGAAAGTGAATTTGCTTGATATAATATTTTAAGAAAATCAGTAAGTAGCTTTAAACCAAGAATCCATAAATGAGTTAAATAGCAAAGTTTTTTCTATTTTTCCCAAGAACCAGGCAGTCGTCCAGAAAAACTTTAGACAATATTCTACAAAAAGAAATCAAGGGAATTAAGCGAAGGAGAAACTAAATAACAATAGCAATTCGCTGTATATCGTATTCGTTTTTCCTCGTATCATCGTGTACGATTTTTACCTCGGAGCTACTTTAGGTACCTGGACATCGCAACGTCGCCGAAAATGAGGCAGCCGATCAGCTAACGAGAGAGGGATAAGTGACAACCTCAAACGAGGTGGCGATTCAAGTCCCAATAAGATTAATAAATAGGAGCATTTACCTCCACAACCTTTAGTAATCTGTTCAGCGATGGCGCATAGAACCAGAATGTAGAATTGCAGATTTAGCTTGCTCCAAAGATGACCAAAAGACGGCATCCATTCTTCTGTCGAAGGGTAGACCTAACCTCGTAAGACTTGTGGAAGCTCTAACAGGACACTGACCGATCAGAAGCAACGCCAGAAGATTGATGTTACCCACAATGATTACTACAGAAGCTATGTACATATGTGATGTAAATGCTGAAGCTCCTGTTAATCGACTAAACGGTTAATCGATTAGTAAAAGTTATCTAAAAAAAAATAGTCGACTTCACATAATCGGCTAATTGGTCCCGTTAGATTTTTTCGACTAACCGGCCAGAAACAAACGTCGACTAACCGGTAAGTTTCGATTTTTCCACTAGTTATTTTCCTTCAATACATCATACTTTTTTATATGTGTGGGAATTTTATCGTTTTCTACTATAATGAAGTTTTTATAAATTTCTGGTGAGTAGCTGTCACTATTCGAATAATTTCAGTTAGTCGATTTTCAGACTACACGATGATTAGCGGTTAGTCGGGAGTGAACGGTTAGTCGAATAGTCGATAGCTAAATTAATTTATTATTACTATCGGATATATTACATTTTTCGTTATTTGATTGGGATTGTACATAAATAAAAAAAGTAACTAAAATTTTCCTTTAATTCCTTTGATATATCTAAGTTATTTTTAATTTATTATAATTTTTTAAAAGCACGCCATAGGTATTCCAAATTTACGAAGATAAGGTAGAAACTTTGAAAAACTATTTTTTTTTTTAGTGGCTACATCCAAATTGTATCACTTCCCTTAACTTATTTGGTTGCACTCCTTTTGTTCAACATCATTAAATTTCATTCACATAACTTCCGTTCCAATATTGTGACTATTTAAGCCTATGCCTTAATTTAATGTACAAGCAATAATATTGTGAAATTTGAGTGAAAGCAGCACAAACTCCCAAACAAATTTTCAAATTTATTATACACTATAGAAAAAGTGCAGCAGCTTTTTTTAAAGGCGGAACGACTCCAATTAGGGATGAAAGAATTATATATAGTAAAACCTCCAAATATTTATGGATTCTTTGGTAAACATTTTATAGCCATTTTTACCCATTAGATTTGTCACGAAGGGGAGCCTCAAATCGACCCACTTCTTCAAAGTGTGAATAAATAAATTTGAGACGGTTGAATTGTTCTAGAGAACTTTTATCCGGAACATTTCACTCGGGTTCTTCACGTTCGATCTAAAACAAGTTGGTTAAAAACTGAGGAAATTGTACTCGGTACGAACCAAAAATTTGCTGAACTAGTTTAAGGAAAGTAAATGCTAGTTTGAAATGAAAACCAGTACTTTTCGAGCCTCTTATTGTACGAATCCTTCGAATTCACACAAATTTACCATCTCTTCAAACTGCATAGGTCAGATTTTGCCTGCAGAGAGACGAGTTTCATATTACGTTGCTAGTGGCTACGGAAAATTATCAGCATTGAACTAATTAAAATGTCCCAATTTTTTTAACATGATACCTGGACATTTCTGTACATATAAAAAAGAACTGACATAAAATGTTTGATTTTGAACTGCAAGTGAACTCTTTACTCTAGTAATGGCAAATTCCCGCAGGGTTGCCTTTAAGGCAGCAATTGTAACATAGTACGTGTTGAAATGCCATTCAAATCAGTGCTAGTGGAAATTATATCACACCACAGTTACCATCAAAAGCTGTTGGGGTAAATGGCTCATAGCAGAGATTGAGGCTGGTGCGTGGAGTTCGAATTTTAAATTCCAAAGGAATCTCATCGTAACTATTTTGCGAACACAGCCAGCGATGCATTGTATAATGGATAAGTAGAATGAAATTGAATTGGCAACAGGCATGCACATAGCAACAGCTACGCATACTCGTACCAACTGTAGGGATTGAAAATGGTAGAATTAAACGCCAATAGGGCGGCAGACAGTTGGCACGAGCAGAATGTTGTGTTATTGTGAAATTTTCATTAGACCGTGAAAAAGCGTAAAGTAAATGTATATCCGCCGATTTAAAGCCAAAGATGAGAAGATATTTTCATGGGCTTATTGTGTTTATATTTATATTTGCAAAAGCTGATTGAAGGCAAAGACGCAAATCCACGCCCCGTAATCTTTTGAGGTGTTTGTTTGGGAAATACCAATGAGCAGTAAGAGAGAAGTAAGGCGAGAGTTCAATAACTTTGTAGGAAGTGAAAATGATTTTCTATAAATATCCGTGTTTTCATTATTCTAGTAAACGAATTGTACAAAGATAATGTGTTGCAAAGGAAATAAAAAATAAGCTAAATTACTTTATATACTGAAGTGGCTCAACTGCTCATTATTTATCTGTCTAAGATATTTTATTTGTATAAATTTATGTATTTGAAAGTTTAATAGTTATTGAAGTATTGAATTATTGCAAACACGTAGACATTGGTTGGTTAATAGTTGCATTGTCTAGAGACCTAAGGCCTAATTTGGGCTTGAAGCGCGATTTTAATACCCCTCGCTGTCTTGCTGTCGCTATTCTCAACTCATTTGAATTTATGGATAAAGCTACTGATGCTATTCATTGTGCAGGTAGATATAGACATGATAAATACTTTCAATATTTGTTTCTCTTAAATTTTCGAAGTCATCTTATAAATATTATTAGTTTTAAATTTTGTGCAGTTTTAATCGGCGGCTTACAAAATACATAGCGTTATGAAAGAGAAATCCTATTCGGATTAAAAAGATCGTTTTACATGGTTGTTTTTTATATACCGTTAATATTACATTATTTAGGATTCGAAATTAATGTGTAAAGAGGTCCTTCAACAATTGGCCCATCAATCTTGTTTTTTTCCTGTTCAGTCATGGGGTTCAGCCAAGGTTCTTTTCACTGTCGCAACATCATCAATAAAGTGTCTGCACAATTCCTCATTCCATCTTTTTCGGTACTCGGTGTCCGAAAAGGGATATATGTTCAGTAACGGACAAAAATGCGAGATATTTAGTTGTAGTGATTTAAAATCGAAGCAATATTAACAATATAAATTGTTTGATAAAAGTAAGTATTTATTATGTGTGTATATTACAATATTAAGATACATCTAAAAGTTTAATTTAGTTTTCGTTGGGCTACACATATGTAGCTAAAATTAAAACAAAAGACGGAAAAAGCCCACATTACTCTGAAGCAGATACAGCCGTAATTTAGAGTATACGCAAAACTAGTGGAAAAGTAAGATTCAGCAAAACTACTGCGGGTGCTTTTCCTCAAAAATATGTAAAAAATGGATTAATTAAACGCAGGGCACCCAAAAAAGACCGCTTCTTTAGATAGCCGCCGTATTAACCGAATTAGCATTCGGGACCGGATTAAAACAGTTAAAATCGTTAGGAGTGAAGTTCAGGAACTAAATGGAAGGGAAATTAGTACGCGAACTGTACGACCTCGAAAAAAAAACCACTCTTGACGGCAAGAATGCGACACAAGGCCTAAACGCCTCCAATGGGCTAAGACGTACAAAGCCTGGACCAAAAAGGGTCGGAAAAGAGTAATAATTTGAGTTGAACCCAAATTAATATTCTTGATTCGGACGGAATGGCATACGTTCGCAGAAGAGTTGGCGAACGTTTCAATAATAAGTTTGTCAGAGGTATCGTTAGACAGGCGGAGAACCGGATGATGTGGGGGTGTTTTTCCTAACATGGTGTTGGAAAATTGGCCTTGATGGATGGAAATCAAGAATGATAAAAAACTGGATTGCACCTTTCACGCTGAGAGCAACTGATAGTGACGTAATAATAGTAAGAGAGGGAGAGAGGAATGAACAAATTCTAAAAAAAAAGAAGAGGAAGAAGCGCTGAAGTAGCGGACAAAGGGCAGAATGATTGAAAGGTTTTCTTAGCATTGTTTGTGTTGTTTTTATTTCGTCAGCGAATGGGTAGATGCTGTCTAAACGACAAAGAGAGGACTAGCGGACTGCGGAAGGCGCAATGAGGTTTTCTATCATTCTTGGATGCTAATACAAATGCAATTAAATGGTGACAGGAACACCTAATCCCTTCAATTGAAGAGCACCTTTCATATGTCAGGATGATTGTGCACCATGCCATCGAGCCAAATTGGTAAGCAATCAGTTTTTCTGTTATTACCTTTTAATAAAAAGTTTATTATCTACTCCATTTTTGTTTAGATAAAAACCTATTTAGCAGACTTGGGTGTTCTATCACTAGAACAGGGAATAGTTCTGATCTAAACCCCTTAAACAGCTTTGCCATATTATGAAATGGCGGAACCAAAACCAGACTCTAAAAGTCTCTCATCATGCCGAGTTATTGTAATTCGAAGAAGCATGGACACTATCAACATCGAATAACGTGGCCGCTGTAGTGTTTGAGGGAAATATTCTTTTTGACCATTTATGTTTTTATGACGGTCTATGCCACAAACGATGAAACGAAGAGCTGATTTTCGACATAGACGTGGAAAAGGTGCTCCAGCCGTTAAAACATTCAATGCGACACATGCTGGTGGTGGCAGATGAAGAGGAATAAAGCGGCTACGTTGAAAGACAAGGTAGGGAGGACTTCGCTGCACTTGTGGTGTCTAGACGTGCAATTTTGGGATTGACCAAAATCGCATGGGCGGTCACAGTGCCATTTAAGTAAAAGAAAAGTACAATATGATAGTCGGATCTACGTTTTCGGAGCGATTCTGATTAATAAGCAGCCATAGAAAGAGCAGAATCTTTTGAAATATCTGGTGAATGTTTTACAAAAATAATCTTTTGAGAAAGAAAGGCGTTTGAATTAGAGAAAAAAATACATGTAATGATGTACTTAAATGAACGTGCCGTGGTAAATATAGGCCACTACTTAGCAAATCGAAACTGAATTCTAGTAGCGAGTAGTAAAGTTTGCAAAAAAATTTGAGTCCCATGTGAGTAAGCGAAAACCCACATTTTTAAAAATTGCAGCATGTGCTAATATTAGTTAGAAGTAAATATAGGGAAACAATTTCGTCAAAATTTTAAAAAAATTGTGGGTGTCTTAGATATTTTCGATTAATTTAAATTTGAACATTCTGCTTTGTAATGCATTTTTCGTTTATAGTCTTCTGTATCACCTTTAAAAGGAAATTATAATAGTTTTTGCAACTATATAACTTTACGAGATATTAAAAAATTAAACACAAAAGATCACGACAATGCTGAAATATTCAATTTGGTATAACTTTGGACCTTTTTTTTATACCATTGTTGATACTGTTTGATATAATAAAAGAAAGTCAAAAAAATCCAAATCAAGAGTAGTCATTGCAAATTCAATTAATTAGCCGATTTGGCTTAAGATGCCATTCCATTTTATTCAGTGATTGGAAGTGGGGAAGATGGCCCCCACACAAGAGATTCTAATTTCCATTCAAAATAACTACTCTCCCTAATTATTTGCTTCTTTAAATTGAAAAACTTATACTAAATGTTAATTAAAGTTAGATAATCGGTATTTAACTGACAACACTAAATCCTATCTCCAATTCCACAAATTTAAGAGCAAAACAAAAACAATTTTTCCCATTTTGTTATTTTCCCATTTTGTTATTTTCCCATTTTGTTATTCTCCCATTTTTGCTTGTAAATTTATGCGAATGATTTGTTGTGCTGTTGAAGTTGGCGATTGTGCTAAATATATATGTAGGTATGTATGTATGTAAGTGTTGCTACCTAATTGTTATTATTTATGCAACAGCGGCCTCTCCATTGCTGTACTCCTTTATTTTGCTTGAAATAAATTTCAAACAGTTAATCAAAGTGTTCTTAATTAAGATGCAAACCCCTTACGCAGTGGTAGGCTATCTAAATAAATTAATTTATACCCAACATGGTAAAAGGCGAGAAAATCAAGTAGGCGTGAAATTCAGGTAGGCTATCTAGCAGAGGTTGTGGGTTGTGTGGTGTGAGAAAAAATGTGAGGGTTTCCAGGAATTGTTCGTTTCCATATGGCTATGCAGCAGATGTGTAGATATGAATAATTGGACTCACTTTTGTATGCAGATTTCAACAAAATTTTAACATTAACAGCTGTGTGCATTAAATTTTAATGAGACGCAACAACTTGTGAGTAATTTTGGCTCAATATGTTTTTCTGTGTTTGTTTTTTTTGTTAACTTGCTGTTGATGTCCTCGTTGTGCCGTAATTTACTCATATTAAATGTGCATTAATTATTTGTGTAAATTCGTTTCATTATTTGTGAGTTTTAATATTTTACAATAATTAAATACGCATTTTCGGAGTCTAATTTTTAAGGCAAAAGAGAAAATAACCAACATAAAATGCAGACTTTGCTTACGCCCCCGATCAGCAGTAATAAAAACATTCCCAATCAATTTTTTATTATTAACTCTGCTGTGAGTTGCTCTAAATTTCACAAACTTAATATCCATATTATACTAATTATAGCAAAATGAACAGCAGAATATTAGAATCTTTTTTGTAAAACAGATATTTTTGAATTTTGAAAAGAAAAAAAAATTGTTTCCGCCTTAAATTTGATATTTATGTATATACAAAATTGTGAAGGGCAGAATATCAGCATTTCTTTTAGTGGTTTTTGTAAGACAAACATTTTGAGTTTTGAAAAAAGAAAGATTTTGTGAAATAGATATTTGATATTTACATATACATAAAATTGTAAATGGCAGAATATCACAATTTTTTTGAAAAAAAGATTTTGTTTCCGCCTTAAATTTTATTTCGTTAATAGATTGCGAACAAAAAAAAAATTTTTTCAAATTCAAGTATTTCTATCCTGCAGAAAACAACTTTAAGAATTTCAAAATTTTGATTTTTTTTAAATAAGAAATTTTGATTTTTTATATACAATTGTTATTTTTTGAAACAAGAAACTGATTTTTAATATAAAATTTTTTTTTGTAGCCCGTTGTATCTTCTTTAAAATGTTTTTGCAGCTATACTAGTTTCCAAGATATCAAAAAATAGTGACATTTTGAATTAAAGAAACCTTTAGTGAACACCTTTTTTCATTTTTTACCGTTGTAGTACTAAAATAAGATAAACTAATACTTTTGATGAAATTCCGTCCAAATCAAGAACCGTTGATCCTACCATTGATCAATTTGTCGTGGAATTACTCATGATCAAAATAATGATCAATTAGACCATCACAAATCTAAGCCACCAACGAGTCTACTCTAAGACTACGCTCGGAGATGATAGAGTCGCTAGGGTGGTCGAATAATCGCCCTTGCTGGAAAGCAGTAGGTGGAAGGAGCAACATCCCCAGTCCTGAGCAGAAGATTCACGCAAGATGGCAAGGGTGTAACCTTCTTCCAAAAAACCATTGCAATTTACTTTGCATAATAAAAGGCCTAAATAATATTGGCACTAAGCTCATTTATATCACCAGCCGTCTCATAAGAGCACAGACGTTTTTAAGCAATAAACTAACGTTTATTCTTCTTTTAAAGTTTATGACAAAAAATTTGGTTCCGATAGCCTCTGTGAACCTTCCGGTTGAGGAGATGTTGGCTAAAAATAAGTACTATATCTGACTTTAAGCAGTCAAAATCCAAGTTTTTAGAAATCCAAGCAAAAGAAACTGGGAGGTCATCCACTTTACGGTAGCAGAGAGCCGAAACAGCCCATTGTGCATAGTCACCATAGCGCAAGAACTTGAAAGTGAAGATGCACTTTCTGGCTACCATGTGTTTGAGTCGCTGCACTTGATGGTAAAAAAAATGGCGGACCGATGGACGATGAAAATTTCTTTACTAAGTTTTTCGCCGATTAACCGCAGAAGTTCTATACCGACAGAATAATGAAGATACTAAACTAAAAGTTTATCTAAAAATCCGCGTACACTTTTCATATGGCTCAATATATGTAGATGTTAATAATACATTTACTTTGAAATTTTCTATGTTTAAAAATTTTGTGCGTGGAATTAGTGCACTGCATCTAAAAAACCAAAAACGATGCTATTCATGAAAGATGTATGCGTGCTGAGGCAAAAAATTTAAGTTGAAATAAAATTTGGAGTAAACGTGTTGTAAGCTTTTCAACTTATTTAACATTTTAGTTGTATTTTCAGAAAGTTTTATTCAACATAAACCTGCATTTGCATTTTACGAATACCTTGCGTCTGAAACCTATGTTGAAAAATTATTTCTCATAACTTGCAATCACTCCAGCGCCAACAACTGGACAATATCTCTAGATTTGACAATACAAATAATATGTGACCTTGAATACAAATATACTAAGTATATATTTAGTATGATCAAAATGGCCTTAACTCTTTTAATATTAACGGTTTTTTGTATGCAGAATGCTTGCTGGAAATAGCCCTAAGTTTCGTTGGAACAGATAATAAACTTTTGTCAAAATTTATTGGAGTCGTTAACCAGGGATCCGATACTATGTGCAAAATTTATTATTATTCATAATCTTTAATTTAGATGAGAAAATTCTAAAATGATATTTTCGGGTATGATTTTCTTTAAATCAGGTGCTTTAAAAATAAGATAAATATAACAAAATTGGAAATGTCAGAAAAAATTTTTTTTTAAATTACAGCATTACATAATGAATAAAAGGAACTAGTATTATCTCAAAAATCTGTAATGTCATTTAAGTTGTCATCTAAGCATTGTATATAAAAAACTTTTCAGTGAAAGGAATAACTAAATTAAATAGTAACTAACAAAATTTTGAGACTAATTTTGATATACAAAAAATTCAGAAAAGCCAGCAAAATATTTTTAAACTTCTCTCTTTGAATAATTTTTAAAACAAATCTTTTTCATAGTTAAGTTTTTGAATTAAATGAAAGCCATGTTATAAATAATGCCCAATATATATTTGAAAATTCCCCTCTCCTACAAATATCCGATGGAACAACGCTTTGCCAAATGTATAAATCTGTGGAAATGTCAATAGTCAGTTGTTTAATCAAATTAAAATGCAACTACGCTCTGTTTTGTAACATCGATAACATTTCCATTATGTAAACGAAGTGGAGTTTGGCTAATTGAAGCCCATATTTTATGAAGGGATTTTTTTTTATTCATTCCATTAATGCTCTTCTATAATTCAGATTATTTGTGTACCTGCTTAAAAACTATCAATGTATTTAAATATCATGTAAATTACACGCATAGTATTATGAATATTTTGCGCCCTTTCTATAGATAATCTACTGAATTCAATTAAATTGGAGCATCAATGAGAATTCTATTTAGTTTATTCTAAATAAACTTACTATGCCATTCAACCTAGTAACTATGCATTTAATGCAGTTTACTTCTTCTATTTATTTATTGCAATTACATTAATTGCATTTCTGATACAATCGCATTTTAACTTCCTGTGCTTGTTGTAATTTTGAATATCTTAATTAAAGGCAAGTGCTTGTTTTCCAAACTAACAACGAAATATGTATGAAAATGCATTGCACAAATAGCAGGAGAAACTTTTAAACTTTACAAAATGTGCATTTGGCATAAAGTCAGTATAATTGATTCTAGAAATGGCGCGCAGTTAGTGAAATGAAGGCTGATGAAAAGTGAAAATAGCTAAATAGTACCTGGCCAACGCTGGAGAGTTACACAAGCGCCTCACTTTGACTTTATGTATTGCTTTGCTCTTAGTAGATTCGAGTTTTGCAACACTCAGCAGAAGTTTTAATTACATTGAACATTACTCTTTATTAAAACACGAGAAAAACTTTCAGCTAGTTTAATATTTAAATTTTAATTTATTTACTTTTAAATGTATTATTTACTTTGCTAGAAGGAAGACTCCGTGTGGTAATAGGTATTGGTAATTTGCGTAGATTGATTATTTTACTTTATTAGTTTTTTGTTTTCAATATTGATTTACACTTCTAAAATGTATCAAATTGGAGCAATTATTACTAAGGGGGTGCGGGTAGTAAACACATTGAGATATTAACTATACTAACGGTTGAGAGAAAAGAGGGCGACGACAAAATCACATGCGCTACTTCCTATTTGCCTTGCTTGAAGCATTCACGTCATCAAAGTCTCTTAAAAAGTTGATTTTTTTCAGTTTTGTTTTGAGTTACCTTTTATCTTAAGTTAAACACAGAATAATAATTGTGAAGTGCCGGGCGTTATCTTGTGGCAGCTGCAGCAAAAATTTAACCTCTAAGTGCAATTTTCTCCTTCCTTTTCTTCTCATTATTCATGTGGCAGGAACAACTGTGACGTGTACGCTGCGAGCGTTGTCGTACTCGGGTATTCTATCATTCTTGAATTATACTGGACACTCATTACGACTGTATCTATAAAATGAGCTTTTTTCAAGGAATAAAATAAATTTATGTCCACCTTTAGACCAACAAGAAACTATACGGTTCCTTTTTTGTGTATAATCTTTTATACCAATTTTGATACAAATATTTATGTAGGATTTGTCAAATTTTTTACAACTATATGCCGCTAATTTGTCTCCTTTGTGCTCCTTTAGTCACTTTGTTCTTGAAAAGCTGTGCATGTGATATTCCATGCCAAGAATGTATAGAGAAGAACATTCATTGTTTTAAGGCTTGGACAATTTCAGAGTCCTTTTAGAAACCAAAGACATCTAATTGAAGGTAACTGATAGAATTAAATAGTCGCATTGATGTTTCGATTTCAAAATATAAAAACTCTTTCTCGTCTAATAATTTTGGACCATTCAATAAGATTTATGTTAAATGGTTTTATATAAATTACATTCTTGATTAACAGATTTATCATTAGCATGTATACTGAAATTATCGCGCTCGTATTAGGAACGCAAGCCAACTGTTCCACCCGTCCCGTTACCTTATGCATCTGGATTTAAATACAAAAACTATTATCTACCACTCTCAATTCTAGTCGCCCAGAAAGTTTCAGAAGCGCAGTAATATAACGAATCTAAACCTTATACTTAGTACATACATACAGGGTTTGGATTTCCATTTACATTTCATATACACAAAAGCGATCGCACGTAACAAACCAATCTAATATAAGCAAGTGAACAATAACTATAACAACAACTATATGTAGTTGAAGTTGCTAAAAAGTGAAAATTAACTTTTCATGTGACCTAGTAGAGATCATAGACCTGGTCGAGTGGTTCACAAAAATGTTTTTGCAATTTTCCACAACTAATTTGCAGACACATAACTATTATAAGAGAAAAGTGTAAAAATTCATCAATAATTTTTATGGTAAGATATACATTTTTCGAATAATTTATAAATATTATTCAAATACTGATAGCTTTTTTAAGTCTTCAACGACTTTTTTTTCTAGAAATAATGATGTCTTTCCAAACTTAAAAAAAAGTTGCCCTGCTCAGAATTATTATGCAAAGACTTTTATATCAAACAAATTTATCTCGCTGATAATTATTATGGAAAGACTTTTGTAATAGAAGTTCCAAAATAATAGTTATTGTTGATTTAAAAATTGCTCTCACTCAAAATTATTATGAAAAGCCATTTATAATATAAGTTTCAAAATAACAAAAATCAATAAATGACTTTTCCAAAAATAGATTGAATTTGTAATCAATCTGAAATTTACGCAACTTTTTTTTGGTATTTTCAAATTTGGTTGCATTTTTTCCCCTAAATTTAAATAAGAAGCATTTACATTTTATACGTTTTCTCTAATAAGGTTTTGTTGTGATTAAAAAAAATTGGTTATTCCTAAAATCCAATTAATTTACAAGTTATGATATTTTTTCAATGCTACTTCAAGCCAAATCACTTTGAAAGGTCGTACCTAATTTTAATTGACATTAAATTTTCGTTTATTGAATTAATTAAGATAAATTAGTCAGTGTATAATAAACGTATTCACTTTGTTTTGTTATCGTTTTGAAAAGTAATAGGTCTGTTGTTAATTTGTTTAACTTGTGTTTTATTCACTTGTACCTGATAAGTGCTTGGTATGAACTCGAAAACCTTTTTCATGCCCGATGTTATGGTACCGCCAACTTTTCTACAAACCCGATGACATTCAGTTACGTCAAACGGTAGCTGTTGGCCATCGTTTTAAATTTCGAGATCTTATGAAATACGTCGATCAAAAGTTTAGGGTAATGGAAGGTCGCTTTCGCTATCGATACTTATGCCATTCGATACCGATATTTTTTACTCGCTACTTTAACCGATTTTTTTTGAAATCGAGTACTTGAACTTCAGTATCGTATCGAAAATTATGAAAAATACGTCGCTATCAGTTTTTTGTGGTTAGGGCTCAAATGAAAAAAAGATTAAGAAGCACAAGGCCCGCATCCAATTTTAAATGAGATTCGTTCTCTACTGACAACTTTGCTCAAGCTCCAAGTGCCATAGGTATCAATTTTTCAAAACTGGTGTCATCAAATTCGGCATACCAAGCTAACGACCTAATTGCACGTGCAAACGTCTTAAAACTGATAAACAGATTACGTTTAAAAAAAAAATGTGATTGAATTTAATTTTTAATTATGTATCGATATTTTGGGTACCGAAACTTTGATTTTCGATCTTTATCGGTATCCAATTCTTTTAGAGCGATACTTTGAATGAGTATCATATCGATACTTTGTGACCGATGTAGTGCCCCACCTTAAACTTAAATACTTTCTTGTAAAATTTCATGAAGAAACTCTACCAAAGTTGAAAATTAAAAAAAAATGCCTAATGTCAGACTGATTGGGAATTTTTTGCACATATTCGAACTATTTTCGCAAAAGTCATTATTGATTTAACCAGTGGTGCCAATATTTTTCTTTCCAAAGATATAATAAAATCGAAAATTTTTAAAATTTTCAAAGAGATAAAGTCTGTTTTTTGGCTTTACGCCAAATTGTTTTTTTTTATGAATAGGTTAAAAATTTGTGGGCGTGTGAAAATTTTCAAACGGTTTTTTGCGAACCCTTCTCCGAAATCTATTGGATTACTTAAAAATTTGGTGAATTTCTTTTCGGTTTTGTAGCACGGTAAAATTTATACATGTATTTAAAATGCCGCAAAAATCGAAACATTAAAGTTCACAATTTAAATAATTTTTCTTGGTAGAGCCGAAAACGTTATTTCTTCGTATGAGTTACTGTTAACCAAAATAAATAAGTGATGGTTCACATCTCGGCTTAATTTATTTATTTTTTTGTGACTATGTTGAAAATTCGTTAAGATATTGATGGTTGGTGGAATTCCTAGTAGGAAAAAAGTATCCATTTGTGTTTTTTTGTTTTTCTTTTTTTTTACTGGTATTTTTGTTCCTTAAAATGTGGAAATCTAGCTGAAAGTAATTGAAAAAACTTAGGTACTTCATGTATGGCATAACATTTTAACAAGAATTTTCTTTTTCTTAAACTAATTAATTATAAATGTTTTTATTCATAGAATATCATATAAATTTAACATTTTGTGTAAGGGAAGAAAAATAAATGTACGAAAAAATATTTTTTTTTTAATTCGATCGAATTTCATTTGTTATGAGTTTTACGCCAAGTTTTTCTTTTAACTGCAACTTTAAATTAGTCATGTGAGAGTTTCTTTCATTTGCGAAATTGCATCTAGGCATTGAAATGACAAATATGACAGTGATAGATTTGAGAATTATGGAGTTTTCTTTTCTCTAAAAAAAAAGAAAAAAAAGTTACCTTCCTATATTGAAACATTTTATCACGTTACCTACTATCCTACAAAATGCCTATATTTTGGGGAAAATATTGCACTTTTGCTTGATCAGGGGTTAATATTTAAATAAATGAAATTGCAACCCTGTGAAGGAAGAACAAACAGAGCAAGATTATATCGAGAAAAGAAAACACCATAATATAAAATCTCACTTTTAGTGACAAATTATTGTCGTAAAATTAAATGTGAATCTACATACGTAAATTTTTTTAAATACCAACTATTTTTTTCTCGTTTCAAAGAACCTAGTAAAAATTCAGCGTTCATATTTGCTAGAAAAATGGAAGCTTTTAGCTAAAAAACAAAAAAAAAAAAGTTTCATATCATATTTAACGGCGTACTTATATTTGGCTTTCTTAAAGATCTTAACAATTGAGTGTTCAGTTTTTATGAATACGAATTAGTACATACATAGTGGAGACTTACACTCGTATTTTTTTATTACTTGCTAGTTTTTATTACTAATAGTTTTTATTAACATTAGTAGCAGGCTTACGAACTGTGTTTTTACTTTTTTTGGATTGGCTCCAGTTCTTGAGATAAACGAAACTTAAGAAATTAATGAAAAAAAATTATATGACCCAGTTCCAGTTGTATTAATTTAATTATTCCTCAATAAGTTTTGTTATATAAATTATTGAAACATTTTATGTATATTTTATATGTTTATGGGACAGTCGTGCAAGAAATGAACATTGGATTAGAAAGTACTGGCCGATGAGAGAAAATATGGCGGTAGGAACAGCAAATGTGGTTCATGACCAACTGATAAGCCGAGAAAAAATCATTCTTCCACCACTTCACATCAAGCTTGGGCTAATGAAACAGTTCATCAAAGCCCTTGATAAGACAGATGACTGTTTCGAATATGTGCGCAAAAAATTTCCAGTCCTTAGTATGGAAAAATTAAAAGTAGGAGTCTTCGATGGTCCTCAAATTCGTACCCTTCTAAAAGACACTGAATTCTTAAACAATATGCCACAAATTGAATCTGAAGTTTGGCTAAGCTTTGTTAATGTTGTCAACAATTTTTTGGGAAATCATAAATCACCAGACTATACAAAACTAGTTGCTGATATGCTTCGCAAACTAGGAGCTAGAGTGAGCAGTAAATTACATACATTATTTACATAGTCATTTGGACAAATTCCCGGACAACCTAGGCGATTACAGTGAGGAACAAGGTGAACGGTTCCACCAGGACATAAAAATAATGGAAGAAAGATACCAAGGTCGATGGGACGACCACATGATGGCAGACTACTGCTGGAACTTAAAACGGGATTGTCCTGAGCAACGACATCATAGGAGGTCCTACAGAAAAAGTTTTTTGTAATTTTTTTAAAATTAATTAATGAAAATAATATATTTTTTTTATTTTTGTATTATTTTTATACAGGCGCGCAATAAAAATATAATTTAAATCCATATTGGTATTTTTAATTAGGTTTTTTCGTGAAATATTTATAAGTCTTTATCTGAAAAACTAGAGCCAATTCGACAAAACTGATATTATTTTCGTAATGAGCGCCCCCAAATTACCCTAAATCGACTTAAAAATCGCCGACCGCAAAATTTTGTTCCGCAGTGTTATTATAGATATAAATAAATAAATTGTATTGCAGATAGCTATACATATAATTTAAAAATATTTCAGGTAATTTTAGTTTTATTTTCCACAAACTCGCGCATTCATAAAGAGTTTAGAGAATATCACCTACTTAATTAGCTTAATATTATGACCTACTAATAGCAATGTATTCACAACGAATATATCTACACACATACAGACACACACACATATATATATATATATATGTACAAATGTATTATCTATATACTGTCCAATTGCATTTACAAAAGTCTCATTAGCTCTATATTTATTGCTCACCCTGTTTTTCCCTGTTACTAACTACTAAATAGTCCGTAAGTCTGTAAGTCTGTCGTTTGGTCGGTCGTTAGGTCGGTCGGTCACTCACCTTCGCATTTGCTATGCCCCGTCGACTGTAGCTGTCGATGGAGCGTAAAATTCGCTTTCATCACACAATTAACTTACACACAGCTTTTACACCAACACTTTTAAAATGTCTGCCTTTCCACCATACTTTTAGCTCCATCTCTACTTCGTACGTATTGGAAAATTCAGAAAATTCAGCAATTTTAAACTAATTCCGTTTCCATTTCCATCACAACCGGCACAGCCTCCACGATGGTCGTGGTTGCCACCGTTACCGAATCTCACGGAATGTATGTCGTCGTCAACGATGCTGCATCCGCACTGGACACACAGCAAACCAGCGCCGAAGCGGTGCGTTTCGGTCAAATCGCAGATACTTGTTCCAATTCGGCCGATGAACGACCCGAATTTATCATCACCACATTTTTCGCCGCATAATCGGTTACGAAACGATCACTATTGCGCGGATGTATATTGCCAACTTCTTGTCGACAACACCATGGATTTCGTGTGGTGAGTATGCGTTTGAAAGCATCACGAAATTCCTTATTGAAAATTGAGTAAATTATGGGATTGAAAGCCGAATTCGAATATCCCAGCCACGAGAGTATTTTGAAAGTTTGACCACCGATGCAGGTTTTGCAGAAGGCGGCCACGATGTTGACACAAAAGAAGGGCACCCAACAGATGAGGAAGACGCCCATGATGACACCAACTGTGACGGCAGCCTTGTGATCGGACACATGGTAGGGCGAACTGTGATGCAGATTGCGCACTTTGAACTTTTTCGGTTGATTTTTGTTGCGTCGTATACTTTTGTAGCGTTGCTTTTCGGCTACCTCGCCGGGGCGTGTGACCGCCTTAATCGACTTTACATGCTTCTGGGCGTAACAGTAGAGTCTGAAATGAAGAAAAATTTTGGAAATTTATTTGTAATAAGTTAATATGCTTTTATTCTATAACCAATGCTTTTAATGCTTAATTTAAAGAATATAACTTAAAATATTAACAAGAGATGATTTAGATAACGAAAAATTGACATCGATGAAATTATAGATTCGTGCCGGTATTCTGTAAGCAGTCTCTAGTCACTAATTGAGACTTTTCGGTGGTGAGATTGATTTTGAGACTACTCGGTATTCAGACTCAAGTCTCTAATCTCAAAATAAAGTCACTAATTCGTCAGCTGGTCCTGAGCAGGTCCCAAAATAAAGAAATTGAAGAATGTATTGAACAAACATGAAAATGAAGTATCACTCGATTTATCCCTCGGTTGTTCGCTATATTTTTCTTACATCTGTAAGAAAATATTGTGTGCTATCGATGAACACATTCTTCTTGAGCTTGATTGTGCATCTCTAGCTGAACATATGTACATCAACTGGTTGTTTTTACTTCTTTTCACCACACCATTTGGTGAAATTTTTGAGACATTTGCTCACTAAATACTTAAATCGTCTCAAGTCACAAAAAATGTTTCTAGTTGAAATTGATCTAGTGATTTGAGATGAAACTGAATTACTGAATACTGGCACATATATCTTATTCAATCCATCTAGCATTTTATTCTGAAGATCGAGCAGGAATCTCCTTATTCCAAATAGTTGAAACTCACCATATTCACATAGCGTATGATCTATGTAGATACTGTAAAATCAATGTAGCCGCTGAAAGAAAATTTGAGACCCCACGTTCAGCCCCAAGAGTGGAAATTATCGAGATCCATTTGAATTTTTGTCACTCCAATCATTTTCGTTATCTTCTAGAATATTTCTAATCATAGGCGTATAAGAAAAAGTTTGAAAAAGAAAAGCTTGAGCTAAAAAACTTAAAAACCCAGAATGAAATCCTAGACTGTCGAGCTTGGCGATTAAAATTTTGTGTGATACTTTATCGAAAGCTTTGGAAAAGTCAATGTTCCTGCTATTCAATAACAAAAAAACATCGATATGCAATAGGCACTAAAAAGTGCAAGATTGGAACCCGCGGAGTGCCCAAAAATAAATCCATGTTAGTTTGAGCATATTGAACTCTTAACCGAAAAATATATTTTATCCTTAACGATGCATTGAAAAACTTTAGAACAGTGGATAGTTTAAAAGTTCGCCTAAAATTCCTAATATTATATTTGTTACCGCTTTTGAAAATATGAATTTCGGATAGTTAATGATATATTTGAAAGGTGATATCAATGCTAGACAGTTTTTTTTTTAAAGAGCAGATATGAACAAAAGTAAAGAAGGTTTTGGTTCAACCGCACCATTAGCAACATTATCGTAAGATACGCACATAGAATTGAAAAATTGAAATGTTATTTGCATAAGAAAAACAGTTAAGGGCGAAATTTGGATCTATCATCACAATCGATAGTTAGATTTAAAGAAAACAGAAAACAAATTAGCCTTATCAATAGGAGCATCTACAGATTGATTACCTCATATTGAGGATTGTGCAATAGACCATGATTTTTTTTTGGTATTTATAAAGTTCCAAAACCCGTAAAACTTGATTGGATATTTAATTATTTATTTCACTCAATGAATACAAAGTTTCTTACTGACAATGCCAAAAAAAAATACTATTTCGCTTTTTAATATCTTAACTTAAGGTAGTTTGAGGTTACGTTTTTTATAACTAGAATAGAACAGAAAGTGAAAGATAAGTATCAAGAATTTCATTAGTTTCCCTAATGGTTTGTCCAATAGGTGCATTCATAGCATAATTTGCGGAATGTACGTAAACTAAGTCTAAACGCGGTATTATCTGCAAAACTTCGGGGCTATTATCATCAACATTAGAAAGAATATTGAAGATAGATGAGTGAGATAGAAATTTCCTCGTAAATAGCAAATCCAGATTTATAAGTAAGCAACGTGACTTATAGGAAGGCATAGGCTCCGTAAAGTTAAGATAACTTAGTGCAGACTTGATAAATGTTTACTGCGAACGCTCAATTTTGTTAACAAGCGTACTATAATGAAAAGGTCGTCAAATAATTGAGGTATGTTACAGCCGAAACCTAACATACGCAATATAAAGTTTTTTTTTACGGAAGTATGGATCTGAAAAATCGGAACTAATATGACGAATAAATTCGAGGCATGGAGTAGGCGTTTGGAACAATGAAATTAATATGAAGAGTAAATGTGAGTTTGAAGTCAAAATACACTCCCTGATCTTGAACCTGATCTACCAAATTCAAATAAGTACCATTAATCGAATAAGTTGAGTTTAATGTATTCATTTTTAATGTATAAAATCTACAAAAATAATTTCTAATTATAAATCAAATTAGTCCGGATATACCACCCCAAGGAACTCCCCAATTTGCATGGAAAGGGCGTGACGTTATGTTATCGAATCGCACCGTACAATACTTTCACTTTAGATAGAATTTTATTCATTTCAGGAACGAGGAGTAAAAATCCATAACTTCTATTTTTTTGAAGTAAGAATTTATGGTAGACCCTTTCAAATGCCTTGGCAAAATCCGCATATACTGTATCGATTTGATACCCAGCCTCAAAACATGTAATGAAATCATTTGTAAAAATAGCAAGATATGAAATAGTAGATCTCTCTTTAACAAAGAGATGTGTTGATTCTGACAAATTACATATTGAATTGCAAAAATTATCTTATCTTTTACAATGCTTTCGAATAATTTAGCATTCGGTCTATAAGCCGAAACATCGTTTTTATTTCCGTTTTTTTAAATTGGGGTACTATTCAGGTTCCCGTAGAAGAAAATTTGAAGATATACCATCTCATCAGTTTAACTGGATGATTTTAGATTTATAATTCCCCTTATCACATCTTCCTCCATGAGTCACAGTGAACCAAATGAAAAACATGCATTTACCAAACTTTTGGATTACCAGGTTCAGTAACATCATCGATGAAATTTGCACTAAAAAGTTCAAAATTATGAATGTAACTTTTGTGCGTTTTAAAAAACGCTGGAGAATTTGTCGACTTGTACCTGTTGTAAAACTTATTACGCTGATTATTCAGCTTTTTTAACCGAGAATTAAACCATGGAAGTTTATACGACTTACTTTTGGCTGTAGGAAAATTGGTAGAAAAAGTTTCGGAAATTGGAGGTGTTAAAACAACTGGAGACTTTCATGTTTTGTTTCAAATTTGAACTCCGAGACAGATTGTTTGAACTTGGTGAAGTCTCAGCCTGTCAAAATTTTCAGTATTAGTAGGCCTGAAAAATATTTTTTTGAAATAAATATTCCCCCATACAAGTGTTTTTTTTTTTTTGTTTTTTAGAATGTGGATATGTCCAATGGAAACATATAAAATAAGCAGCAGAAATTTTGGTAAGTCATAAAGTTCCGAATGCACAGAAATAAATTGATGATTTCCTTATACATAAACAAATAGTTAGAAATACGAAAAATTGCATTAAAAATGTTGAATAGTAACTGCATTGATTTTTTCTTAGTTTTTGGTAAATTCTCTACAATCAGGCACGTGCGCAGATTTTATTTTATAAAATGGTGGAAGTTCTTCAAAGAAAACCATTGCTCTATGGATGTAAATGAAGGGCATTTATATAATTCATAAATAAAAATAAATTAAAGCTATGAAACTTCGAAAGAATTATTCATTTAGCAAAGTAACGCGTCGGGGAAAAGAAAAAAGTCATCTATTACAGCGTTTTCATCAACTTTTACATCTCGACGAATGTTAAGTGCAGCCAATCCGTAGTCGATTTTCAATCATGGTGGACCGGAGATAATCTTATAGTTGACGCAGTGTTCAAAAAGGGCGTTCCTTTCGTCGATGTCGTTACTGATAGATCAGCCATTATATGCAAGATTTGATGAATATTATGGAAAGCATTTTTAAGTGATTTAATAGAATTGTGGATATTTTTATCCAAAATTCGTCTTCGTCAAAGTTTTACGTTGTCGAAAAATACTGCAGCGCAACGTCATCGAATCGAAGAGTATTCTTTAAATATTGCAGGATTCTTCATCTAGAGTTGGAGTTTTCAATGGGAAAAGAAATACGAAATCCGAAGTATTTTGCATTGCTTTAAACAACGGTCTTCAAGATGAGTTACGAATAAATACAGATATGACACGTAGGTGAAAATCAGATAATAATATTGAATGTACCTAGTCTCTAGTCTGTCTCAATCTGACGGCAAGCGCTTCTGAATTTCTTCACTTCGATATCGTATTCTTTACAAATCTGGCCGACTTTTTGGAAAATATTGCTGAACTATTTTTCTGCATTCCGTCGCCTGACTATAAATTCTTTGTAGCTACATCGAAATCTTGATTTTCAGTTTTCAGAACTGTACTCAATGATAAAGCCAGATAATGAATCGTATGGAGCACTTGCCACAAAACCTGAACATCTAAGGTTTTAATCGCTGTTAGAAGCTGAAACGCTGCAGCAGTTATTTTTGAATCCGTCCAGGTATTCGAGATGTTTTCCAAGGCGCCTATAACTGCTGGTTGTAAATGGTGATACATTTTGATTGATTCTGGATGTTCAACTCATTCAGCATTGTTTCAAAAGCTGACCTGCAGCTCTGCATCATTTGTCACTAGATGCACTCGATGGAGGAGCGACGGATTATTTGAAGAATTTTTTTCAACAGTAAATATGTGTTTCAAAATGTATTAAAAAATCGCAAAATTCTTTGGCAACAGATGATGATTGAGAAAAGTGTCAAATGTGTTATCTAATGAATGATTTTTTTCAGTATTATTACTGCAAATCCGAATGGCTTATTTGACTTTTTTCTAAAGCATATGACCGAAGCCGAAACCAAAGTTCGGTCGTTTTGTACTTATAACACAACACACGCGCTTTTTTCAAAAACTCTACAGTCTATATACTCTCAATTTAAAACTTCTCTGTGTACGGGCCTGTGTACAATAAAACAAAATCTAACCAACTTTATAGTACAAACTAGCAGTTTCGATTACCAGATTTATGAGTATGCTCTGGAAACTCTAAAACAGAACTAGCTTCGCATATATAAATACAAACGTTGTATATATTGCAAAGCGGTGTAACTCAAAAATGGTAAATTTCGATATAGTGATATAAAAATTGTTTGCGAGCGTATAGAGCCAAAGCAATGTTACGATTTTTGATTTTTGGGCTTTTTTTTTTAAATATAAGTTACTTATTTTGACTTAACGTACTTTTGAATGTACCTGTGCACTGCTAGTTCAGTGCGCCATTGCCGTGTCGTGACTCCCAAATGAAATGTTCGCTTATATGTACTGTTTTTAAATTTTCCACTAGCTTAGTAAGGAAATTGCAAATTGTTGCAGGCGGAAAGAAACCGGACCAACACGTTCATTCGTGCAACAGCCACACCTTACTTTTTTGCCCAATTCTTGTTCGGCCAACCTTTCAATCGGCAATTTTGGCAGATTTCGTAGCGAAATTTGGAATTTCCTTTTTTGTTTTTTTTTTTTTTTGCATTTTGTCCTTTTCTTTAGCGAAAAAATAGCACAAACTTGCTTGAGCACTTGTGTTGAGCGTAAAAACACACAAATTCACAATTAAGCCAGGTTGCACAATATCTTGCTGCAACGGTGTGGCATAAGGTGTGGCAGCAATCCACTTTCCATTTTGATGTGATGTTAGCACACGGCATTAGCCAATTTGTAGTAAGCCATGGCGGCAGTCACAAGAGAACAGCCGAGGTAAAATATTTTTGTACTGTACAAATATAGGCAATGGGTTTGTATGTGCAAACAAAAATCGACAGCAATGCAGTCGGCGCAATATGTAGCGGCACTTTTTGCACTCCAATGCACGTCCATCAGTTTGCAATTTTTGTACTTACAGTACGTGCCCGAGCAAATGGTGGCGCGTTATTTGCAAAGTGGTAGGCAGTTGGCCGTGTGGCGGGGCAGGGATAAAGTAATGACCATAACACAGTTGCTCGGCAGTTTTGCCAGCGCCTAATAGGTTTATGCTCATTGGTGTGCAAATTAAAAATTAAATAAATAATGCCCTTTTTTCGTCGAATCCTACAGAGTTTGCAATTTTGAAAGATAAATATGTATGGCGTTGGCGTCTACGCAAGTGGAAATTGAAATATATTGCTGGCGATTACTGAAAAGAAAATGAAATTTTACAAGAAACTAAATGGATATGGATTTAGTATATCTATGTATATACTGGCTTTTACTCGTGGCCCGCACGACATTCAGTTTAACTGAATTCCAAGGAAACAAAAAAAGGAACAGATAATTTCATCAACAGTAGTAACTTTTAATTCTTTTTAATTTTTGGTTTTAAAGTTTTACGAGTATTACCTTCATAACTGCCGATTACGGTTTATTGCTGAAACTTTTTGGAATTAAATTTATTGCTCGAAATGCACAACGTAATCAAAGCTGAATCTCAATCTCAATACAGACAGCTGTTGGCAGTTACTGATAAATCTTATGAGCTTCTTCAGCTGCTTATAGAAATCAAGCCAGCTTTTTGGTGTTAAGAAAAACTCAAAAATTATATTTGAGGATATTGGTAATGTGAAGTATGTATTATGGAAAAGAAAATGCTTTTCGTTCTAGTATTTTCTATAAAAATCTCGTGTCACGAAATTTTGTGATCGAACTTCTGCCAAACGGCTCAGCCGATTTTTTTGAAATTTTGTATGCATTTTTGGTAGGTATGAGAATAGGTCGTAGAGTGTATTTCGTGTTTGGGAGAGAGTTGCCGTCTGGTTGAAAAGTCAGAATTAATTAGAATATACACAAGGTATATTTGATATTAAAATAGAGGTGTCATACGGTTCATTTTTTCATTTTTTTTCATTTATTGCCAGAAAAATCATTAGTACAATAAGATCTAGGATCTTTTATAGAAAGTTAATTGCTTCAGGTTTGCCACCTGCTTGAAGAGTCGAATAAAATTAATTTTTATACAACTTATATGAAATAATAAGATATGGGTGTCAAACGAGGAGAAGATTCACACCTATACTTTAGAGAACGTTGCCACCTGTTTGAAACGACAAAATATTATTAAATTATACGCAAGTATATAAAATAAATATTATTGTAAAACTCTTTATTTCGCCAAGAAAAAGGTTTACATCTAGCTATTATTTGAAAAGGGTTGCCATCTGTTTGAAAAGTAGAATTTAATTAAATTATGCAGAAGTTATATAAAATATGAAAATATGGGTGCCAAACGGTTGATCTCGACAAGGAGAAGGTTCACCCCTGGGGAGAGTTGCCACCAGCTCGAGAAGTCGAATTAAATTAAATTATACACAAGTGATATAAAATAGCAAGATGTAGGAGCCCAATCATACGTTTCGCTAGGTGAAAGTTTAAAGGTATAATTTGTGAAGAAGATTGCCACCTATCTTAAATGTCAAATTTAATTTAATTATACTCAACTTTTATAAAATATAAGTACCAAATAGTTCGTCTCGGCGAGGACAAGGTGCATTCCTATATTTTCTAGAGATTTGCCACCGTTTTTATGTGACAGCAATCGAAATGCTTTTTCTTGTTACATATGCAAAGGGCAATTAAAAAATAAATATGGGCTAGACAACGTCGGCCGTATTTTTCTAGTACATATATATATATATATGTATATAGATTTTTAAAAATTCTTTATGAGTGGCAATTCTCATCAAAAATGTGTCTTGAAAATTGGATATTCTAAAATTGTTTTCCACAACAACTTGATTTTATTAAATATAATTTAAATAAAAATTTGTTTAATTTTGGAAAAGATGCAACTTGAATTGCTTTAAAAATCCTTTTGTGTAAATATATTTATGCGTGAGGTATTCTGATTTCAATTTCGTTACTAATAGATTTGCATTTAATTTTTTTTTAAGTTTTTTTTTTTAACTGCTGACAACCGTCTTCAAAAGTATTGCAAAGCTTTCATAAACCCCTTTGGTTTCAGATCCATATTTCAATGTTTGATTTAACGTATAATTTTATTTATTATTAGATTTTACAAATAAATGGCAACCCTATCCAATGTTTTTTTGAGGTTCAGCCTTTTCAAACATTTTGGTGTCACACTCATATTAATTAATTTTATTTAATAATTTACCTTGAAACAGGCTCCAACCTTCACTCAGTGTTTTAATCGAATTTAACCTTTTAAACAGGTGGCAGCTCTTGTTGTAACCTATGTAATGTACTGTATGCATAAGTGCCAAATCTTACCCCAAATCATATAGTCATATAGAAGTATTGATTAAACTTTTCTATTTAATTGACTATACATTTATAACAAATTACATCCTATATTTTAGTCCAGACTATAAGCTATTTATAGAAATCTCTCTAGCCTGCTGGCGTGAAAAGGCAACAGAAATACTTACACACACACTTTCACATTTATAATATATGTAGGACATATGAGGAAGAATTAAATGTGTTATTTTACTGCGATTGCAATTGTAAGTCTTATTTTTTCGAATGCAGGGCTAATTTTAAAAGTTGCTCATAAATTCAATTCAATATTAAATTTAAACTTAAGCCAATATTTTTATTTCAACTAGCTGTCATTGGATCTGGCAGGACTTCGCTTAAAGGAATCATTCCAGTGAGAGACCATAATCCTCGGCCACTCTAGTATACCCAATATGTTTAACTTTCTAGCGCAAATTATATGTGCATACCATAGGAGCACTAGTCGGTTTTCGAGAGCAACTTTGTAACGAAAAGTTCGATGGAGGGAAAAACTGAGAGGAAACTAGACAACTTTAACTTCGACATAGATGGGTCTAAATTCAGTAGTACCTAGGGTGGGCATTATGTAGTCTTTTCTTTTGAACTTCTTCTTTCGGCTGCAAGATCAATGCAAAGTTTTCCTGCGTCAGTGCTGGCTATCTTGGAGACAGTACAGAAACTAGAAACCAATACTCGGGGAAGATATCTGAGATAAGGTTTAGTAGTAGTCAGGCCAAACTCCTTCATGTGCAATTCAAAAATTGTACTGGCTTTCGCCAATCTCAGCGATCATCAAGGGCGAATACGAAGGAAGCGAGTTTTACTTCCTCGTATCGCATATGATACCAACAGACTTGCCACTCGATTTTAAGTGTTTGCGATTTCCCATGCCTTGGCCTCTGCGATGATCATAAACAAATAACATGGGCAGTCGTTGGAAGATTGCGGGATTGGAATCTTCATTCTGATTGTAAATCGCTCAACAAAAACTATACTCAGTATAGTATACTAGTGATGGTCAAGCAGAGGGACGAAAACTTAGTGTGTGATTTAATATATAAAGTTATATTTTTATATCTTTGTTTATTTTGATGTTGTTCCTGTTTCTAATGTGATTGAAAATTACAGACTCCCTAATGAAAACGCGAAAGATGCCGAAACGCGTAGGAGAAAAAAAAACTATTTGTTTGCTTTTAAAATAGTACCGACCGAAAAGCTCCTAAAGCATCCCAATTGGAAATTAAATTTTGGTTCCATGAAAAATATACTCAAATAAGTTTTAGATGGAATGAAATTCATCGGGTAAATATACACCTAAATAATGAAGCAGGCAAAGTTATGCTCATTGCATTGGGGAACTAAACATATCAGAAACCTGTGGTTGCTCTGCTTTTTCATTTATAATGAATTAAACTGAGATACAGGAAAGTGTGGTAAGATAAGTCGATTTAGTTATTGAGTAACATTATTAATTAAAAACAAGTAAAGAAAGTCTAAGTTCGGTTGAAACCGCATAATTTTAATTTATATTTTATTTTTATACAATAATTTATAAACAGTACTTGTTGTAAGCAATAAATTAATCTTATAAATAAAACTGAATATAAGTCTTTATTGGCATCCAAAGAACTCAACCGATCTAAATATGTACCAGTTTTACAGTTTATTACGTCTCCGGCCTTCTTGGAAGATAAAATTTGAATTTGTCTTATCTCCACAACTACGCTGTGCATATTTAATGATATTTGGGTATATAAATATAACTTATACATAAAAAGTTATCATTTTGGAGAAATTGGCTTATAACTCCGCAACTATTTGACACAGATATGCAATATTCGGTATATGGATTGCAAATATTAGTCAGTAGATTATTTTAAGGAAAAAATGTGAAGAAACTACAACCATATTTGGTATAGAAATATTTTATATGTATATATATTTACTGTTGATCGAGATATAAGAAATATTTTAAGCCAAAAAGCTCTGTAAGGAAGTACATTTCCTATATCTCAAAAAAAAAAATATACATCTTTATTGACAGCAAGGTAAGCTGGGCACGCTAGTATAATAATATTTTGAAAACTTAAGCGGCCTTTATTGATTTAAATAAAATGAAAAGATATTACTGTGATGTTAACGTACCATACCCTTTTCCTAAAATTTTAATTTTTTAAATATTTCTCTCCCCAATTAAATTCTTTGTACCAAATTTGAAAAAATTCTCTACCCGATTTAGTAGAATATCAAATATTTTGAGTTGTTTTAAATTAACGCGACTTATGCGGGTTTCGTCCAATTTCTATAATTTTCGAAATTCTAACTAGAAATGCAGAACAAAATTGCTCAAATGCTGCTTCCAAAAACTTTTGATGCCATGAATTTCATTCTCAAACCCGATCTTGTATGGGTTTTGTCCGACTTACATATATAATTTTCAAAATCGTTCTTACTGAGTTCAATTGAAAGCGCTTATAAAAAATTTGATAGACTTTGAAAAAGTGAAAATGGAATTTAAAATTCCCATCAGCCATCCAAGCCCATCCTGTATATGAAATTTGAGCAAATTATCTTTTATAGTTACTCAAATATCGCATCTTTTGAATTTCAACAAAAACAATTATGTGGGCGTAGTTATTGTCCCACTTACCCTATTTTTATTACTAGTCATTATATACGCGAGTTATCCGTTTTTGTTCTGAAAATTTTGGTATATATATTTCTATATCTATTTCGGTTGCTGTTACAAACAACCGTTAGGTGAACAAAGTTATAATACCCTGGGCACTAGTGCGCTCGGATAAAAGAAATAGGATCGATATTTTACGGTATTTTGGGCATATCGGGTTTGTATATGCATTAACTTATTATAATAAATTTAATATATAATACACTACAAAAGTGACAACTATTTTAAATACTAAACTCATTAAAATAATTAAGTTCCCAGAAATATTAATATGCTTCGCTTTGCCATGGTTAGTGTAGAAATTTAGTTTTAAATTTCACAGTAAATATTTTCAGGCCTCTAGCAATATGAAATTACGCGTAAATTTGCTAAGAGCAATTTTATATGAATCAAATACGTGGAAAAAACTTTGAGCGCCATTAGACAAATGCCTGAAAATGTTTCAATGGCAAATATGTAGCAATAAAAAAAGTAAAAATTACAAACGCTTACTTCCAAACTTTTTCCATATATAAAAAAAAATCCACATTTGTAAACCACAGCACTGGCAACAAAGTTTGAAACCAACCAACTATTCACACAACGAATATTGGCCAATGGAATGAGGCAAATAAAGGATACACTCATATAAACGACAAACAAAAAAAAAATGGAATAAAATGGAATAAAAAATGCATATAAAAATGCGAAGCTTATTAAAAGCGCTCTCATTAAATATGTAGTGGTGAAATATGAAAAATTTCGGAAACTCGCAGATAGTAGAAATGTTAAAAGGATATGAGTAAAAAATTTTGCAAAATTTATGAGGAAAAAGATAAAAATATTTATTTCATATGGCAAAGTAACGGAAAAGGCGTAGTAAAATGAACAGAAAAAGTGTTTGTAAATATGTACACACATACACAGAGATATATACACATAAAGTTACTGAAATTTACAATGACTTTGAAAGTAAGAGAAATATGAACAACAAAGTTAAGCCAGTGTCAAAATGTTAAATGAGAAAATCTTAAAATAAATGAAATTAAATAGCGAAGAGAAAATAATATATGCAAACAGTTTAAAAGAGGAAATAAACGCACAAAAGAGCCGGAAGTAGGCAGTGGTTGGCACAAAACGAGCGATGTATGACAATGAGACAAAAGCGAAACACTAGAGAAAAAAATATGTCGAAAAATTGTTGCACAAAAAACAGAACATTTTTTTTTACTACAAAGTTATTACTTTGGCCTGAGCAAATTTCCTGACACTGGTAGTAGTGTTAAATGAGCTTTAATGACTAGCGCACATATAACATACGCGACAGGTAGTGCTCCGATGTGTATACCTATACACTTACATTTTTATGTACATATATGTAGTATATATTAGGGTGTTTCAGAAATGCAGTGCAATCTGAGTAGAGTGAACTAATTAATGCAAGCCCAGTTCATAAAACCCATCTCGTTCGCTTTACCCAGATCGGTTTTGTCATCGTGTTCAGATTAATTAACTTAATAGAAATCGTGGATCATAGATTTTTCTTAAATTAAGTTTTCTAGTACGTGGGGTGCTAAATAACTGTGCTAATCAATTTTGAAATTTTTTTAAGTAAACGCATTTAAAGTCACGTCAAAATCGTATAACGAAAGTAGCTTCAGAATCGCTTTACTAATTTCTTTCTTCCACTATAGTTACAAATGCTACTACCAATTACTACCACTAGTTTGACTAATTTCTACCACTTTTTTCAAATTTCTACCAATATTTTTACTAATGCTACTACTAATTACTACCACTATTTCTACTAATTTCTACCACTATTTTTTCTAATGCTACTACTAATTTTTATCACTGTTTTTACTAATTTCTAACAATATTTTTACCTGTTTCTACCACTTTTTTTACTGAATTCTTGCATTATTTTACTAATTTCTGCCACTATTTTTACTAATGGTGCTACTAATATGTACCACTAGTTTTACTAATTTCTGCTACAGTTTTTATTAATGCTTCTACTAATTTCTACCACTATTTTTTTACCAATTTTTCCCATTACCTTTACTAATATCTACCACTATTTTTACAAATTTCTTCCACTATTTTCACTAATTTCAGCCACTATTTTTGCTACTTTCTATCAATATTTTTACCAATGTGACCATTAATTTTTACCACTATTTTTAAAAATTTTTTACCACTAGTTTTACCAGTTTCTGCCACTAATTTTATTAATGCTGCCGCTAATTTCTACCATTATTTATAACTAATTTCTTCCATTACCTTTACTAACTTCAACCTCTATTTTTACTAAGTTTTACCACTAATTTTACTACTTTCTACCATTATTTTTACTAATTTCTGCTTTTTTTTTTACTAATGCTACTACTAATTTTTACCACTATTTCTAAGAATTTGTACCACTAATAATAATACTAATAATTCCTACCACTATTTTTGTTTTTACTAATACTACTTCTAATAACTATAACTACTTTTATTAATTTCATTTGAAATTTTCGAGATATTCGATACTAATATTTAGCATTTTGTATAACGCAGACATTTTTAAGTAGCTGAAGAATTAAAATTATTTTGGCAACTCTCGACCTCAAAAAAGGCGATAAATACAAAATATCGATTTAAGATGCTTGTATTTGTGAAAAAATTAGTTGATACTTGCGGAAGATTTTTTTAAGCTTAAGCTGCAGCTTCGATGAATTGAAAAACAATGTCTTTTAGTCACAGTACAGATGAAGTCGTTTCTTAAATTAGTAGCAATTTTTGAAAGAATTTCCAATGGGCTATCTACTATATAGCTGCTACTTACCAGAGAGCCAACTTTATCAATAAGTCAGACTATAAAATAATTTCCATACCTTGTACCCAATTCTTATTTTACCTATAAACTCTCATCTGCAAAAAGAATTTGCAACATAGCTTGTATCTAAAGAACTGTTTCATATCTCTCTTAACGCAATTTTTCCTTGAGTATAGATAACGGCAGGTTGGCATCGTCATCATTGGTATTGGATTCTATGAAATCAATACTCTCCAGAACCGGTTTGCAACCAATCAAGCTAAATTCTTGGCCATGACATTCAATTAAATGCGTTTGATTTCTTATTGAAACCAACATGTCTAAAAGAACAACCGGTTGGTTTAAATATTAACAGTGTGCCACCCGAATGTATTTAGTTGAGTTAACACCCAGTGCCATGTGTTTTCATACACCATGCTTGTTTAGTACCGAAACAAAACCACCAAACACTAAAAAAAGCTAGTATTTATTGCAAACTGCAACTTATCTTCGTTTTATGGCCACGCGGGGCGTATGAGCAACGTGCCCATTATTAAATACTGCGTGCGAGCATAATTATGCACATACATACATACATACATACATGTATACAACATATATACTCAACTCAGGCACACACACACCCACACATATAACTGCACATTCACATATGTTTAGCATAATGAAGGGTAATAATCGGCATGTTATTTGTAATAACAATAACAACAAAAAGCCCACAAACATTAACTATGTAAGCAGATGGAAATACTCAGTTAGATTTTAGTGGCCAAAACTGGTGGGCGTAAAAGTCTAGTACAGCTCAAAGCTGATTTATTGATGCGAATAAAGTGGTGAGATGTAAGAAGGGTGTAGTCTATAGATCTGATAAAATTTTTCCAAAACTATAGCCAGCAGTGAGAATGTCCATATAGTTATGTATGTCGGTTCGTGGTGTGCATTAGAGATGAGACTATGAGAAGTTAATATACAGGGTATTTCGGTGTAATTTAGCACTGACCAATATACCAATTACTATACCAATTTTACCTCTAAATACATTTTGAGTGGCACAGTTGGTTGGTTTAAGTGGATTGTCACCCTGTAGACAAGGAATTATCAAATTAGCCATCCTGATTCCACAAAACTCGAACAACCTAAAGCCATGCGGCCATTTCAAAGAATTTTAGTATGTCAAACTGAGAGAGGCGGCTTCACTCTGAAATTTTCTGCAGGAATGGTTTGCCGAGTGTTTTCAGCCTCGTCCTAGCGAATGCTTGGCACTCACACTGTAGATGTTCGACTGTCTCTCTAGAGCCCGAGCTTCACTGCTGGGACAGAACTTGTAATAGGGTAAGTAATTTTTAGGGCATGGACTTCTAAGGGCTAGTGTTCTGTGCAGACTGCCGTAAGTTTGTAAGTATTGTCTTTGCTCATACCTTAAAATTTTTAAAATTTTTCTAAAATAGATTTGCGGTTTTCTGAAACACATTTCACTTTTTCTGAAATAGATTTATAGGTTTCTAAAATACATGTTCATTTTTCCGAAAAGTTGTGGTGTATAGGAGCACCTCTAGCAATAATGCAAATACTTTTTTTAAAAAGGAGGAAAAGAGGGAAATTTTATAAACAAGTTTTTAAAGAGTACAATTGAATGAAATAAAATCTGCTTATGTATAACTAACCACATTGTTGTTAAAATTTAAAATCCAAATACGAATGCTCGAAAATTGCGTTCGTGAAAAAGCCAAGACTTAACACCTTGTATTTTGCTAGGAATACATTTTTCTCACTATTTCCTTTGGCTAAATTATAAAACATACCTGGTTCTTGCCTATCCAATGCTACTCGGTTTTTTTTAACCCTTAACTGTTTTAACGAAAAATTGGAATTGGCTTAATTTACACACACTTTTCACATCAAATGGATTTCTTCACAATCAAAACGACTTTGAAAAATTGAAAAAGTACCGCTCCATGTATCAAATGCGAAGAAATGGGCATTCACCGTAAAATGCGAATCTTTTTTTTGTTATTAAAATCCATTACATAAATCTAATTTTGAAAAACCGAAATTTTTGACCATTGTGTATGGAGCGACAACACTGTGCATTCCTGTTTTTTTTTTTAGAAAATTGGACCATCGGCTTATGCCATGTACGCGCCAGTTTGAAATCATATTCGTAATTATATTTAGCCTTAAAATTTGGGTTCAATAAAAGTTCGTTTCGGGATTTGTATACCGCGTTGATATGTTTAAATAATATGGTGCTTATTGTGGTTGTGCTGCAGGCGTCTGAAAGGATCGCTTAGCAAGTGAGCAACAAACGGCACACAGTGACGCTGGGTGTATTCTTTTAAGCTGAAACACATATTGGAATATGTAGACTGTAAGGAGTTCAATGTGTTAAAATGTATGCACATAACTATATATTTATATCCCATACAATCTTTGAAATTATATTTGGTCTAAATAGAATCTAATTCATCAAATGGAACATATCAATGAACATATACATAGTTGAAATTTGCGTTTATTAGATAATATCCATAAAAATCAAATTTGAATTATGTACTTTACTTTCGAAGAATATGCTTAAAGCACTTGTTCATCTGCTGATGCCATGTGTATCGTTTGATAAAGCAACCGCAATAAATTGCGTAGCAGATATCCCTATTTTACCATTGCAATTTGGTCATTAATATTATTATTATTATTATTTGGGAGAGCATTGAATTTGGCCTAACTATAGCGAAATCTAATTCAATATGCACTCTAGCGAGCTTAAATGTATAATATATAAATGGATATTAAGCCGCAGCACGTTATATAGAAGGGAAAAAGGCTTAGCGTGTGCCAGTTTATTTGAGCACTTACATATATCGAAAAAAATTAGGGTGTACACATTTGCTTATGGCATCCGCGAAAAACAGCTAAATTTTCCTTTTTAATTGGTGTTCGATTATTAAATGTTTATGCGCCCGAAAGGACCCGCTCAGGTCTATGTTTGGCCCTTGTATTTTGTACTTTCACTTATTTTGCAATTAACCACCCGTTTTTAATTTTTGTACTATAAATCTGAAGCTCTCAAAAAATTATGAGGACTTTGCAAAAAAAAAAACAGTGTTAGACTTTATTTACAAACAAAAAAGTTGTAAAGTTTTTAGTATTTGCGTTATGGTTATAGTTTTTCTTTTATTTAACTTTTCACAATCGAAACTAACGTATTATAGATATTGCTCGGCCATCGAAAAAAGTTGGGGAACTTGATTTTTTAATAATTGAGCGAGTTTCTATGTTGCTTATTTAGCTTAATCAAAAATTTAATATCAATCGTTAATTTTCTATTTTAGAAAGTGTGAAGTTTTACTGTACAAGCGATCGTAGCTGTAAAAAATATTTTCTGAACTGAAGAGTATTCTATTCGCGACGTAACACAATACTTAATTTATTTAAAACAGTATGGCATTTCAAATGTCAAATTAATCCTCAGAATTCTATTCAGATTTGGGTGGAAATAAGTAAAGAAGTGGTAGAAATGAGTAAAATTAGTGGAAGAAATTAGTAACAATAGTGATAAAAATTAGTAAAAATAGTGGTAGAAACTAGTAGTAGCATTAATAAAAATGATGGTATGAATTAGGAAAAATAGTGGTAGAAATTAGTAAAATTAGTGGTAGAAATTGGTAAAAATAGTGGTATAAATTAGTAAAAAAGGAGGTAGAAAGTAGTAAAAATAGTGCTAAAAATTAGTAACGCTGACGCTACTTTCGTTATACAGTATTCTGACCCGACTCTCGTTACACGATGTGAAAAATCACTGCCGCAGAAGATGTTTTATTTTAAATATCCAACTAAATAATTAGACGGGGAATAGAATCGGCTATTGTACAACTGTAGGGATACAGCGAAAATATCATCAAGTTAAAGGAAATGCTATTTAGACCAATACGGTTCGAGGCAGTTACATATTTCCCCGCGGAAATATCAACTTCCATAGCAAGTCCTACTTGGAATTCGATTTTTATTTAGAGTAGATTTCAAAATACTGAGCTACCTTATTTACAATTTCGTTAGCGGGGAAAAAGCTGAAAAAATATTATTATTCGAAAATAATTATTCAAATTCCCCGTAAGCATTTCGTTGCAAAATACTGAGCGTTTTGTTCATGTTGTAAGTGAATCTTCATTTGCAGTTTCAGCTATGGCACGTCTTGGACTTATTTTCGCTAAACTTGTTATGTAATAGGGTATGACGGGTTTTAAAAAAATTATAACTTGTTTGTTTGTGAAAAAACATTATTTTTAGCAAAGGCTTCACATTTTTTTAGAGCTTTAGATGTATAGTATAAAAATAAATTATAACACTAGGAATAGTATTTGCAAAATAAGTTAAGGTACAAAATAAAACGGTTTTGAAAGCCCAAACCTTTCACGGGCCAAATATAGTCCTGAGCGGGACTTTCTGCGCGACAAAAAGATTTTAAAAATCAAACATGAACTAAAAGAGTTATAGCGAAAAACGGGATTTAGCTGTTTTTCCATCCAAAATTTTTTTTGTGTGCTATGCCTTAATGTATGTATAAAATGTATCTAAATATATTTTTCGTTTAAGTTTACCAGTGTAGAAATATCAAATTGGTAGATATGTATTCTGCAGCCAAAGCTGTGATTTGAATGGACTGATAACAATTTAGTTATTCCTGTTGGTTGATCAATCAATATGAGACTAATGCTCTTAATACTTATGTAGACAAAAACCATTATTATACATATATATTAGATATAACAGTTTATGGGTACAACCAAATAACTGGATATATATATATTTCATATTAAAACTACTATCCATTTATTTATTGGGAAACAAAAAAATTTAATTATAAATGTGAAGAAGCTGTAATAGCTGTAATAAATGCAAACCATTTGTGCTCAAAGTGAAAAATTGTGCTGAGTTGGATGCGCTTGTGTTTCTGAGTTTAACTGTTTTTCGAAGCTAGACACCGAAATCGAGATATGGAACTTCGAAGTTCAAAAACCGCTTGTGTTGATTGGTCTCTGACTACAAGTAGTTCGAGTTCTTTTGCTTCCCTTGTACGCGACTAACTTTATTTACATGGCGATGACCTAGAAGTAAGTAAATTATCTGAATCTGCATTTGATTCCATCTACTTTTGAATATGTCTGACAAAAAGAACATCAAAATTACTTTTTTTCCAGCTGCAAAAAAAAATCCAAATATTTGAAATTTCGTTGATTTCAAATTATTTTAAAATCAGTGTAATTACCAACTACTTTTACATCTCTCTGTTTCCAATTATTTAAAAATACATTTGTCTACTTTACAGTAGTTATAAAATTGTTATTTTTAAGTAAAAGTACATATCAATTTCCGTTCAGTATACTTAATATTATGTCTCCACTATTTCGAGCATTAATAATTATTATGCTTATAATTAATTATCGACATTATTACGATTATCTTTTTTGGCATTTGCTTTCTTTCAACACAAACACTCTCAAAAAATGAAATGTATGAACGTGTGAGTTTTTCGAACACTGGTATAGATTGATTGAGGCACGGGTTTAATGCTTTAAAAGTTCCCTTTGACGTCTAATGCGAAATATCCACTTTTGTGAAAATTGCGTACACAATGGCAAGATATTAACACAAATTACTTTCTGATTCTTGCAAATTTTTCTTAGTACAATAAACACAGATAAGAAAATAAAATATTTATAAAAAATTTGTATCACTTTTTAAATTGACTAGAATAATTAGTATGATTATAAATATGAATATAAATAAATTTGGAAATGTCGAAGTTTTTCGCTTATGGTGATTTTATGTATATAATGTGAAAAATATATAACAATCCAAAAAATATCGTTATCGATCTTGATGACAAACTTTTTCTTTAATTAGCTTCCGCTTCATTTGTTCTTGTTAAGAAACGCTCTTCTGGCTGTGGTCAAGCCAAATACCACCTGCTATTTTGTACTCCCTCATCAACTTTTGTTCTGTAACTGTTATGTGAAAATTGGCTCAGCCATTTAAATATTTCTATTTTTCCTACGAATATATTTCGGTAATATAATTTTTTAATTTTATGCAATTCTGTTAAAATCCACCTAATTCGCTATTTCATTATGATTCATAATGTCAACCTATTTCATTGTCAAAGGAGTGGTATCTACTGTCCAATTAGCTCAACTTTTGCCAGGTAAAACAGTTTCCATTAGCATTACAACCAAATTCTATATTGATGCATGTACATTAAGCTGGATCGACATTTTTTTATGTTTTAGATATAATTTCGAAAGACACAAAAATTGCACGTTTAAAGTATGAAGTACATCCACCAAGCTATATGCTTTTGTAAGCCCAGAACCATTGTTAATGAATGCAAGTGAAGACGGCCATAGGGAGATGAGCTAATTGGGTTTAAAGCTACTTCTGAGTACTACTAGTATTTTTTTTAATAAGTTATGCTACCAATGATTACTACTACTATTTTTCCTAATGCTACTACTGATTACAAGTACCATTTTTACTAATTACTACAACTATTTTTACAAATGATACTACATACTATGTATTAGTAACTACTACTGTTTTTGATAATTACTACTACTATTTTTACTAATGAAACTATCAATTATAACTACTATTTTTAGTAAGTTGTACTACCACTATACTACTACTTTTACTAATGCTACTACTATTACTACTATTTGATATAAATTATGCTACTAATGATTACTACTAGTACATTTTTTTAATGCTACCACTGATTACTAGTACTATTTCTATTAACAACTACTACTATTTTTACAAATAATACTACTTATTACTACTACTTAGGTTTACTAGTTTCTACTGTTATTACTACTGCTATTACTACTACTATAATAAATTACTATTACTATTATAAATTACTACTACTAGTTTTACAAATTTCTACTACTATTTTTACGAATGCTATTACTAATAACTACTACGTTTTTTACTAATGCTTCTACTTATTACTGCTACGATTTTTTATAATGCTACTATTAAGTACTCCTAACTACTATAACTACTAACCATTTACTTTTGGTTTGCGCTTTTAGTTGTTCCTAATTGATTTAACTCGTATTTTAAATAATGAAATTGTTCTGTATGGTTCATATAGGACGTATTTATATATAAAAAATTATATACCGAATTCCAAAATTGTCAGTTGAGAACGTTTGGAAACTTCAGCACTGATAAAAATATACCAAGGGGCAAGAAAAAATTTTTAGATAATTAATGTGAGATATTCCAGTTATTTAAAATAAACCTACTGTAGATAATCAGATGACCTAAAGAAAAAAATATTATCTTTAATTTAAATTACGATGTGAATTCTGTAGAATAAGCCAAAGTTATTGCATGAAATTATCAGAAGTTTAGAAAATATGTACAATTTAAAGTACAAAAATTAAAAAGTAAAATTTGTTGACCAAAGTTATTTTAATTTGTTTTAAAGTTTTAAATGTTTTGTTTGCAAACTTAATTTTTAATCACTTTCAATATGGCTTGATGCATTCATCTTAACTTTCCCACGTGTATTTCCTCAGATAATTTTGCGCCCCAAATTCAAATTAAAAAAAATTACGACCCAGTCTGAACTTCATATCTACCCCAACAAAAAAAAAATCAGCAATCTGACTGAGCTAACTTAAATGTCCCTTCCACAAAAACACCAAAGAAAAAAAAAAGAAAAAAATGGTATGTTTACTTACCTACAGTAGATGCCAATCATGACCAGACATGGAAAATAGAAACTGATGCAACTAGAGACGACCGCATAGGTTGGCGTCAGGTCCAGCGCACACGTGGGATACCGTTTTCCATTATCCTCAACGATTAACGGCTGCTCCGGTCGATGTAGACCCAAAGAGATTGGCACAAATGAGACAAATGCGGCCAACAGCCAAATGGCGGCAATTGTAATTACTGCGACGCGTCGTGTCACCCAGCGACCATATCTGTAGACCAATAAAAGAGAAAAACACGAGAGAGAGAGTGAGAGGGGAAAAAGATGAGTTACAATAAAGCAAAGCATGAAATGAAGACGAAATAAATTGCACAGGAGGGGGGTTTCTTCTATTTTTTGTGTGTGTTTGTATGCGTGTGTGTGTGTATTTGTGTACCAGTGATTTGCTCGCACTGCCGCTGGTTTTTAATGCACCGATTCATTGTATCCTTTTTGTGATGACATTAAGCATGCCATTGACGTTTGTATTGCCATGCGTTGTTGTCGTGTCAGCAAATTGGCTGAGGTATGAAATTGTGGCCAGCGCTACACTCATTTGTATGTAACTCTTCTCTATGTTTTCTTGTTGGCTTTGAAAATTGACCAAAATGCTTTGCGTTGGGCTAGCTATAACATTTTGTTTTTGTTTTCTCTCTCTTTGGGAAAAACGGAATTCTGTGATTGGAAAATAGCACAGATAGTCATTTCTCATTTGGTCTGCTAGTGAAGCAATAAAAATTGGTTCTTATGGATGATTTTTTTTGCAAAGGATTTTTGAAATGGTACTGCAACTGACAGTCGGCGAATCGCGGTTAATATAAAACAAATGATGCATTCCGTGATTTTGTGGCGAAAAACGTCAAGCTAACAGCATTTGTGCTATGCGAAAAAAAAATGGAATGAAAAAAATAAAGTTAAAAAATAAAAACATCTTTTGTTCTGGCTCAAGCAACTCTTTTCAAAACTTTCATGATTTCTTGAGTACACTTTCCTTTTAGAATGACTTCTAATTACCGTTTCATAGTACCTTTTTTTAATTAAATATATTCGCTCTTTTTTGTTTTTTTTTTGGTAATGCTTTTCTCGTTGATACAAGTAGATACAAGTGCTTTAGGTTTCTGCCTTTATTTCTGTTTAATGATGCGCATAATGCTAATGGAATGTGTTTGTCGAATCTTTGTTAAAAATTCAATCCCGCCGCCGTAACGCCAAAACGACTCATCTTGTACATAATGCGGACAATGTACACAAAACAAAATCCGTTTTTTGCACAAATACACAAAGAAGTAAACAAGCTCATTTGATGTTTACTTGCGTTCTGCTTGTTTTTTTTTTTTTTTGTTTGGTTGGCTTGTGTGCTTCTCGCTCGCCATATTTGCAAAATTGCTATTCTGGCGACTTAGCTCAATTTATTCGCTCTATATGAAAATGTAATTTGCACGCCTTCGCTAGCCTGCGTGGGGAATATCTAATGTGTTTGCCATTTTTTTATGGTTAAAAATACACAAAAATAAAAAATAAATACACCAAAACCGTTTCCCATTAAAGTAAATGTAAAGCTCTTTAGTTGATGACATTTTTGTCATATTCTTGGAAATTTGAACAAAATACAAATTAGTAAAATATTTACACAATGCTTAGGTTTTTGGTTTGCATTTTCTTTGCGACAAAACATCTTTTATTAAAATAAAAAGTGTTAAGTTAGAATGGCGGCGAAGGAGCTCAACGAACAATTAGCAACTGAGTGGTACCGTTTGGTACCTTAAACCTCGGCCACGGATTGCGTTATAGCAACTAGCGCAGTTAGTAGATTATAGAATATTTTTGAGGCTGTATTTGGAGAAGTTTTGCCGAGACTCCTCTGATTGGATTTCTTGCACACAAGCTGCTTAACTGTCTTGTGTTCATTTTCATCCATACTCTTGCTCTTTTAGCCACGACTTTTACAACGTTGGGCCTGGCCTTCGCCAGCAGAATGGACGTTTTCTTTGGATCGAATTGGGATCATGTTGAACAGGTAATAGCTCGAATGGTGTAGAAAAATTATGTTTACATATTAATTTTATTGCAGTCCACACCTCATTTGGGGTCATTCACAGCTAAAGAAATGGGAGCTTTAAAGAGTTAACTTTGGCTTTCTCGGTGTAAGGGCCCACTAAAAGTGCGGCTGCAAGCGAGCGTCTGGCTTGAAGCCAGCGGCTAGCGATACAAATTTGTCTCTACAAAAAAGGCTTGGGACCCGCTAGAAAAAATTTCTTCAATAAATAATTTCAACAAGGTCGAATGAGATATTTTTTTTTTATGACCGCGACATGCAAAGTATTAAGGACAATGATTTGAAGGTACAGAGAACTTCATTGGGTTACACTTCTGCATTCAGATCAAAAACAACGGCACCAAATCGATTATAAATATTGGAGTACAAGGAAGACATGTTTCCAATTTATTAGACCAATCTACGAGGAGGGTAATCCTGCAACCTGCTTAACATTTTATAAATAGACTTGCCAGTGTGGCTTTTGACCTGCCAAAGCTCCATATATTCATGGTACGCCGCAAAACTAGTACGGCTATGTAGAATGACGCTGAGCATCATCAGAATTGGAAAGGAGCTCTTCCAGCCATTTGATATCAAACGAGGTTTCATACAGAATGTCTCGACATTTTGCGACTTCCTTGACATTATGTTGGAAAAGCAAACTCGAGCTGCATTAGTAAACCGGCCGCCACCTCTTATAATAGACATCGACATCATCGGCCTCAACAACCGTCCCGTTAGTTCTGACTTTTCCAAGCTGGATAAAGAAGCGAAGAGAATGTGGCTGAGGATGGTGGTAGAAGAGGAGAAGGTAGGAATAACCAGGTGAAGACTCCACTTGGGGTCTCCCTCTTTTGCTGGCGCCAATTAGCAAATCAAAAGAACGACTGTCATGCTATGTTTGAACTGAGTAACATCGCATATGCGGTTATTGCGCCAATTAGTAAGAAAAGTAAGACTTCTTTCTTAATGAAAATACCTAAGTTCTACTCTATGGAGGTCGCTAAAATAACACCCAACAAGATATTTAGAATGGCGTTCACTTAACTGATATATTCTTACAAAAAAATTATGAATATAAATAATCAAATTATACGAATAAATATTTAGGGGGGCGTTTTCTTACAAATTTTTAAAAAAATATTGCCAAATTAGATCATTTATTTTTGCCCAAAATACATCTGTAGTATATATGTATGTATATTGATAAATGACAATCAGGAAACGAAGTCATCCATTTAAGACATTAACAGCATGCAGCGAAATATGGAATTGATTTCACAAAAATTATTTGATTCACTTTGAATATTAAGCATATGAAATGTTGACTACTCTTTGTCATTGCTATTTCTGTTGTTTTTACCTTTGTGCTGGTTGAAAACTGCCAACGCGTCTAATTTATGCTGCATATGGCGTTGAATTTCTTGCGTGATTTTACCAAACGCAAGGTTAATAAATAGAAACTATGAACATATGCCACAAGCGTTGTAAAGATACCCAATGGACGTGAATTTAAGAGATGAAGGGAATGCCAGCCGCAGAGATGATCTTAAGGACACATGGGGCTATACGGAAATTGAAGATAGAATATTTGGAAATATGTATAAACCGTTGTGTATGTAACTGAATACATATTGAAATATTAAGAAGCATTTGTGCTGACCTATGTGGAAGCGGGTGTGTGGAAGTGTGTGCTGGCGGCGGAGGCGGAAACTAAATGAACAAATGCAAAACAGCATCGTAACACATAAGTACATAGATAGATATAAATTTGCACAGCATCTTCAGATACATGGCAGATGATAAGCATATGGCGAAAGATATATGTGTGGGTTCATAAAAGTATTAAGGTGGCCCGCGCTCAAAAACAAAAAAACCCACGCAAATAGTAGGCAAATTGCTGTTAGCATTGAGCGAGAATTAAGTGAGAGTGATGTGAGTCTGCAATCTCTCTTTCTCAAGACAACCTCACCCACTACCCGTAATGAGTTTGTTAGTCCCAAATGCCGCTAACAAAACTCTGTCGAACGGTGTGCATATCCACCGTCAGCAAAATCATTAAATAGGAGAATAGGAATATAATAGGATGAATGCTGAAGGAGTTAGAGAATGGCTTAGATTACTGCCGGATTTGCTGGTGGCGGTCTCGTCCGCGGGGTCTGGCTGGAGACTAACTGGTACTATGAGAGTAGGCAACCCCTAGAGCACCCCAACTGTATTTCCCTTCTTCTGATGCCGTGTTGATCAGTGGTTGGGTTTTGTGGCGGAGAAACTGAAGAGTGGAATGGCGTGGAGTCAAAGATGATGGTGATGGTCTTGATACGAGCTCATCACGTTGGGCTGCAGCGTAGGCTCTGATCGGGGATGGAAATCTTTGGTTAAGAGCTTTGTCCAGACTCCGATATGAAATTTGAATGGTATAATGGGAGGGCGGTGAGAAGTACCTTTACGATCGACTAGCTGGAGCTAGAATGTATATTTATTGATGATATTAGGGAAGTATGCCGCAGGTGCAATTAGAAATGCTTTTATAATCCGATTTAGATTAAATTGAAAAAAACATGCCCATATTTGCCCAGTATACGCAAGAAATAATAGAATACAAGATTTTGCCTTCCGCGAAAGCTATACTCACTTTCTCACGCCACAACTACTTTAAATTCAACATGCAAGCGAATGGACTGGGGAATTGAAGCCCAGCCTCGGTCATCCTCAAGGAGGTATTCATGCAAACCCCTAAAGGGGCAATATACTGAGAATCTAACAGCAAAATTATGGGTGACATTCTACTAGAAATACGTTGGTACCAAAATAGAGAAAACGAGGGGAAAACAAACTATCTGGATCTAGATAATATCGACAGACAAGATCCTAGGAAAGATTACTTATAAAATTTATAGAAAACCAACGGCCAACACATCGAACCGTCCACAAAACACAAAAAATAACACCAAGGCAACTAACTGCTAGATAGACTAGAACGAACACCTCTAACACAGGAATCATATAAGAAAGAATTCTACACAATTTATAATATAGCTGAAAACAAGGGATATAAAAATGCTCTGGTGGATAAAATTAGAAGTAATCATGGAGCCCTAAAAAAATCGCAAAGGGAAATACGGGAAGTCTAAGACGGTAATAACTTTCTTATATACAGGAAAAATAATAAACGAACAAAAGAACGCAAACTCAGACGTCCTATTTGAATCTTTAAAATTTGTTTACAAAAAACTATTCAAAATATCCCACAAGGCTAAAATTACTGACTCTACCTAACCAAACCTTTTTATAATAGACACGCGCAGTTCAGGTACATATCAACATGTGGAGCTCCTAGATATAACATAAACCCTGACCATTTTTTAACAACAACATCATATAATCACGCACAGTAGACGTTAACTGAACATAACGAAAATGACACTGAAGTTGATACAACGCCGAAACCGGTTTGTCTCCAAACCAAACTTGACAAGGGATGACGGAAAATCGTTTCTCAGTATATTTTATGGCCGGGGTCGAAGAGGCTAAATGATAAAAGTTGCCATTTCAAGTAACGAGGAGTAAAATGTTTTTGTGTGGAAGTAGTACGTGGTTGAAGCGCAGCCTTCTCCGATTTAGAAACGAAAACTGTTTGAATTGTGATAAAAATCTCATTTGTTGCGGCGTTGCGGATTTTCTAAGAAAACTTGATACAGTTTAAATATGGAATTTAAGATTATTTTATATGTAACTTAAGGCGACAAATTTTAGATTTATTTTCAACACAGTCCACCGCACAATAATTTAGTTACAAACCGAAATGATTTTGGTGAAGTCAAACAATTTTGTAAATTCTGTCGCTTGCAAAAGTTTTAATTTTTTTGTGATGTAGCTCCTTAATGAGCATCTGGTTATATACATAGATTTGTATTTGCATTTCTATGGGTGTGATTTTACGTGCTATTTCTTCACAGCTGTTACGACTCAATACTCGTTTATTTTCGATATTTGCGGACTTATTACACCCATAGAAAGCAACCAAATCAAATAGAATAATTCAATGGCGCTGCCTAGAGAAATAACCTGCCGCAAAAGCGCACACATCGTCGTGCGGTTCTATCGGTTGCTTTTTTGCTACCCGCAAAAGTCACAATCAATGTCGCCGGCAGTCGTGTTGGTGGCAAAAGTAACAAGAACAAACATTCGCAATACACAACCGGAGACGGAAGTGAGCGTAATTGCATCCCTATGCGCATATGGCATATGGCACACATGAACACCCAAATAAATACATACAAACAAATAAATATATGTGCATTTATTCAGTAAATTTGTGTTGGCAAACAAGCATTACAAGTACATTTACAATTCAAATTTCCATTTCCTCTACTTTTTTTTTTTTGGTTTTCGTTTTCCTTTTCTTCAAGTCACCTCTGAATTTTTGGTTTTCTCGCCACTCTTGCATAGATCGATATTTAGGTTCCAGCTGTTCCATATGCGTTGATTATTTATACATTTGCGTGTTGATTATGAAATTTTTTTTTTGTACTTCTTATCAAACCTACTCTGCATAAAAAATTAGTTTTATTTGTTCGCCAATGGCATAAATGCGTGAGTTCATTGTGAATGTGTCGAAATTGTATTTGTAGATGATGATAGCGGTGACCTTTGCGCGTTTGTGCAATTTTGAGCAAAAATTAATGTACCGCTGGGTGTAATGATGCGTTAAACTCCTGGATTGATCATTTTGAAACAAAAAAAAAAAAAAAGAATATAAGAAAAACACATTAGGCTCATTCCAGAATTTTACTATTACATACAAGTTCATTAGGTTAATTTTTTTGGAGTTCATTTACATTTTTTTAGATTAAGAAACCTGTCAGTGTAGAAAGAAGTAATTTTTATTAATTACACTATGCAACAGAAATTGTGTAACAGAGCTAGATACTATGATATTTTTTATAAAGGGGACCTCGTACGGTTAATTTTTGCTGAATATGCTTATAGTCCAGTACGTCTGAGTTGTTTTCTTTATTTGCTGTTAAAGGTTAAGGGATCACAATGGGTTCTTCTACTCCAAATACAAAAGCTTGAAGAGTTACAAATTAGTTGTCCAAGGAAAGGTTAATCCTTGAAAAAAGCTTAACATTTCATATCTACACTTTGACCCGCTACCAACTCTCCCTCCGCCATTCTTTTAATAATTTTTGGCGAATTTCGCCAAAAGTAAAATATTAGTAACAACTTGATAATACCTTTGGGTAAACTTCCAAAAAGTGAGATGATTACATCAAAACGTGTAGGTCAAAAATATTTAACTTTGTGAAACGAGCCTTGTAGTTGTGTTACGAACACTTATTGCGATCCCACCTTTAAGTGCAAGCACAGAAAAGAAACACACGTGCACCTAAGTGTGCGAGTCAGAAGTAAAACTTCTGTGTCGATACTACAAAGATGTCGAAAAATATATATGGGAGAAGCAGTGGTAGTAATCGTTAGTAGTCAGAAGTAGTAGAAATAGTTGTGATAATAGTAGCAGTTGTAGTAATTAGTAGCGCCATTAGTACAAATAGTAGTATTGGTTCTATAGCTTAATTCGTGCGGTTTGCTAAGAGATGGCGTAACTTGTATGTATTCCATCGTTCCAATATATTCCGAACATACGTTGGAAAGCTACTGTCATTGTACGTCTTTTCAGTATATGTCATTCATTTGAAGCGTAAACAACAGAAATTTGTTTCACTCAAATATGTCGAACTTTGTGCCTGAAAAAGTGTTTTTGCGGGGAGTTCGTCTTCATTACTTTAATATGAAGAAAATTGCTGCCGAAAGTCATCGTATTTTGGTGGAAGTTTATGGTGAACATGCTCTAGCAGAGCGAACGTGCCAAAAATGGTTTGCACGATTTAAAAGTGGTGATTTTGGCTTGGAAAACGATGAACGTCCTGGGCAGCCAAAAAAGTTTGAAGATGAAAAACTGGAAGCATTACTCGATGAAGATTGTTGCCAAAACGCAGGAGGAGCTCGCAGAATCTTTGGGTGTCACTTAAGCAGCCATTTCAAAACGTTTAAAAGCAGCTGGATATATATTCAAAAGCAAGGAAATTGGGTGCCACATGAACTCAAGCCGAGAGATGTCGAAAGGCGGTTTTGCTTGTCCGAAATGCTGCTGGAACGCCACAAAAGGGAGTAATTTTTGCATCGGATTGTTACTGGTGATGAAAAATGGATCTATTAGCACAACGCCAAGCGCAAAAAGTCATATGTGAAATTCGGCCAACCAGCCAAATCAACGGCTAAGCCGAATAGCCATGGCGCGAAGGTAACGCTCTGTATTTGGTAGGGTGTGCTCACGGGGACACATGCAATGGATTTTGAATACCTAGAGAATGTTATTTATGTTTTTCCCCCTGCGATATTGATATCAAAATTGGAAGGCAACATATTTTTACTCGAGATGATTAACGTGCTTTTATCCATATGTAATTAAATATGTAGGTATTTAATTAAATCTCGCAACAAATCGAAACAAGAATCTATCAATGGTTAATTTTTTTCCTTTAATTTCACCGATGATGAGAAAGCGAATGTAGGACAATAAATAATGCCAGCTTTGATTAATTTGATTTGAATTATTATTGAACTTTCCTACACAGAAGAAAATTGCACTTAAAATCAGAGTAAAATTTAGTGGATTTCTCTATAATTTGTTTTTCAATAAGAAACCCTTCTTAATCTGTGCCATTCCAATAAAATCAATAAGGTTATCTGTAAAACTACAATGAAAACTTTTCAATGTAATTAAGAAGAAGTGACTTTTATTGTGCAACCGGCATATTTAAAATAAATGGGGAAAAACACAGCCTGAGAAAAAGAGAGCGTCACTTTCGAGTAATAATAACTAGTTTTGAAAATGATTATAACTTTCTTCATTAAAAATTTCGGGAACAATAAACAAATAAATCATATTTTTTATTTGGAAAATACAAAAATCCAAAGAAAATATTCATAATATTAAACTAAAAACTAGATAAAGTAGATTATTAACAAGGTTTCCTTATTAATAAATTTAATAAGATTCTATTAAAAATTAGAGAATCTCCTTATTAATTTACTTTATACGATTTTTACTATCAAAACAAGATGATTCCATCGTACAGTTGCGTATTTTTGAATAAAATTTCATAAAAATTAATAAGAAAGAAGTTATCTCATTGTTTTCATTAGAAAATCTTATTAATATTGGTTTGAATTTCTTCTCAAATTTATTAAAAAAGGGAAACGGCTGAAGAGAAGGGGATAACTTATTGTTTATTCATTTTTATGGAATTTTGTTCAAAAATATGCAATTGTTAGAAGAAATATCCTCAATTCAAATTTTTCTTTAACCGTCTTAGCAATATTGCTCTTTGAATTTTTGTACTTTCAAAAGGAAAATTTTCGATTTACTTATTTATGGTTTCAGAAGTTTTTAATGAATAATGTTTTAAAAGAGTATGCATTCACCCGATATTGGCGCTCTCTTTTTCTCTCAATGTATTTTTTGTCCTTGTAAAACCTGAATTAATAGTTTATACAAATTCTTAAACTTATCATAATTATAAGTAAATCTTACATAACTAAATAATAAACAGTGTATAAAAAACAGTGTGAAAATGCTTTTAGAAAATAATCTCCGTAAAAAAACTTAGGTGCTAATAGCTTTAAACTGATGAAGTTTTTACCTTATTTAAATTAAGAGTAGATTCTAACGGAAGCCAAGATTGGCTTCCTAATTATATTAAAGAGTTTTCATCTTAATTCCACGGGCCACTTTCCTAATTACATTGAAAATTTTTCATCTCAGTTTTACAGATCATCTTCTTGATTTTATTGAAAAGAAATATCCAGCCGCAATAAACAGGGCTTCTTATTGGGGCAAAAATCATAAATAAATCCGCTAAATTTTGTTCTGATTTATAGAGCATTTTAGGTGGTATTTTCGCTCTGTGCAGAAGCGTTTTTTAAAGTTGCAAGCACATAGCTAAATAAGTTTAGTATTTAATCTAATCTCCCGATACCATTAAAATTTGAAAATTTCCGGTACTTTTAATGCAATTTATATCCAAATCGTGCTCCTGATATACAAAAATGAATCCCTTTTTTCTTATACATTTTTCGCTCCTTCGCTCAAGATTCAAAAGTAAACAAACAAAGCGCGACGAATTGTCAATTACATTAAAACGCTTTAAGTATGAGCGTATGTTTGTATTTACTTATTTATACATATAAAGTGGTTCACATGTGCACGTGTTTAGCATCCGTAAAGAAGTGCTACTCGCGAATCTCTTAAGGCTGTCACTTTCAGATTAAATTTCGCGAAAAACTTTGACATTGATGTGCATGTACTGACAATAATGAGATACATACACAAATTAAACTTTCACACTTACAAATACATATACATACATATGTTCTATGACCACATAAAATCTGAGAAAAAAAGTGTCACTGCCGAATTTTTGCTGCTTTTAAAAAATACCCTTTAGGAAAAATCAGTAGAGTAAACTGGTTCTGAAAAACTAGAGCTCTTCCGCCCCACAAAACCTAATGTGACTAACAAATGAAAAAAGTGAAACAAAGATCACACCTACATCTTTAATATCCGTAAGCGATGGATATAACCTATTTTCAATAGAGTAAGATGACTGAAAAACGTTGTGAATTTTAGCAAAAGTGATTTGAAAGCATTTATTGATATTGAAGGGGGAGATATCGTTAGTGCCATAGCTAACGAAGGAGCGCAATAATATCCGATTCAAACCTAAGAGCATCGTCGGTGCTTCTTATCGCAGATAACATTTTCGAGCTTGAAAAAGAAAAACTACAAATGTCATTAATATATAAGATAAAAAGTAGAGCTCCTAAAATACTGCCTTGATGTACACCTGAGGTTTCAATAAATGGCTCCGATAATCCGCCCTCAATCAAAACTACACATCGTCTATTACATAAATAAAAATTCAACCATTTAAAGAAAGTTGAATGAAAATCGAGCGAAGCAAACTTAACTAACAAGTTGTTGTGAGACACTCTATCAAAAAATCTGTATAACTTAAATCAACTTGAAGTCCAGCTGCTAAGCTGTATAGCAATATTCACTTAAAACAGCTAGGTTGGATATGGTTGGATCTACCAGCAACAAACCCGAGCTGGTTTGATATAATAAGATTTTTAGTATCAAACCAAATCTTTTCTTTGATTATATATTCAAAAAGTTTCGATATAATCGAAAGCTTCGAGATCGGCCTATTGCAGGCATCATTCTTCCTACCACTTTTAAAAATTGTGCTAATATTTTCCAATTTCCAGTCGTCGATAAAAACCCCGACATATAAAAATTTGTTAGAAAGTATTTTTTGATGGGAAACTATATTTTACGGAATAATCAGCCTCGGATTTGCATTTTTTATACAAGAATTCCGAGCACAAATCTGTGTAGTATAGAGGTTATCAGATACTCTAGTAGAGCGAGATTTTCTATACATGAGAAATTGCCTTTTGAAATTGCCTTTTGATTAGTATCGAGAAACTTGAGATTCTAAAAATAATTGCTCTCACATTTTGGCTCATTGTATATATTGTGGGTTAGAATATGTAAATATTGCAAGATTAATGCAAGTAGTTCAGTTAAATATCTCATCGAATCGAGTCTTACGAGCTTTTGAATACATGAGAAGCTCGCGAGAAATTGCTGCTGAAGCAATCTCAGAAAATCGATAGCTCAACTTGAAATTAGAAAGAATGGAAAATCGATAGTGTGATTTTAATATTTGACATATTGACATATGATTTATAACTTAGTGAGGAGGATTGATACTAAACAAAGAAAAATTATTTTAACACTAATACAAAAATTAAGCGTAAGTGTTTTTGGATTTTTACTGGAATCGTGGTTGATAATTTCGTTACAATAAGGAATTTGTAATCTTCGCAATCCAGTTGACTTTTTTGTGTCCTTAAGGGAACTTGACGTGCTTGCTTTCAGAAATCGTCGACGTCATTCTAAAGCAAGCCTACTAATTTTTTAAATGTGAAAGTTTGAGTGTGTGAGTGAGTGTGAACCTTTTCAGGACCAAACGCAAATAAGAGGCTTATATTCTACGTGAACACATATGGTTTATTTAACGGAGAGATTCCACCTATTGAAAAAGTTGAGCCCAATTAAATAACATATTGCTATATGGAAAGATATGAATAGGGTTCGTCACATGTATAGTCCGTTAATATGGGTTACAATGGAACCGTTTTTTAAAGGGAGTTGCCACCTATTTAAATGCTATATGGGTATCATATGAAAGAGGGTCAATAAAGTTTTGAAAGAAGGTTGCCGGCTGTTTACATACAAATTATGTTAAATTAAAAAAATGAATGGAAATTTATAATATGCCTACCGAACTAAATGTTCTAAGAAAGCTTAATTTCAAAAAATACTTTTTGAGAGGGTTGCCATCTTTTTAAAAAATTAATCAAAAGTTATTATATCAAATATTGAAAGTTTTAAAGATTTCTTTATTTTGAAATTACTTAAATTGAGGGTTGTCACCTGTTTAAAAGAATAAATAAAGTTAAATTATTAACATGGAGGAGGTATCACGTAATCAAAATTTAATTATGGAAATATATTTAAGGAGTGTTGCCACATGTCCCAAAAAAATTAATTTAATGCTATTTGCAAGCTTGCTGAAATGTAGCAGTGTGAAAGAGTGTATAGAAAAAATTTTTTGATAAGGGTTGACACCTTTGAAAAACCATTGATGCAATTTAATTGGTAAGGTAATGGAAATTCTACTATACTGGTGTCAAACGAAAGTCGTTTAAGGAAGCTTGCTTAGAGAAATATATTCGTATAGTAGAAAATTTAAATTGAAGCAAATCTATAGGAAAAATTAAGTGTTACAACTCTAGTTTGAACTGATAGAGATTTCGAAAAACCTACCCTCGAAAATATTTTGAGGTATCGCGCGCTGTTTGAAAATCAGGATATTTAAAATTTCATATGTGTATTTACCAAAGCGTTTTTTTTAAAGCTGTTCATAAAAGTTTTGCCACTTTTCCAAAATTAAAAAAAGTATGAATGAAGTCAAATATTGCATTATGATTTTTAAACGAAAAAAATAAAGCTTAATTTCCAAAATGTTTTGACAGAATTTTGCTATTTGCTTAGAAGTTAATTTAGTAAACTTAAATATGATGTTTTACAATATGAGCGTTAAGTAGAAAAAAATATGAGAACGCTAAATTTATAAAAAAAAATTGAAGATGGGTTAAAAAATTAATTAAAATTATCATATGGGTCTTATACGAAAGAGTTTTAAGAAAGCTTTATTTTAAAAGTACCTTAGAGATGGTCGCCACCTAATTAAAAGTTACTAAAATTTGATTTCAATAGAAATGGATTCAAAGGAAGGAGAATTAAAAAAACTTAATCATGAAAATTTTACTTCTAAATGTCATAATCGTTGTGCATTTCTAACAATAAATTAGGCTTCACTAAATCCTGTGCTGTTAGCCTTGACAATACCGTCTCAGCAACCAACCGTTATCGGCAATTATGAATTAGAATGAGTTTTTTAGATAATAAAAAATAAAAATTTGTCAAAGTTATTACCTTTGGTGAAATTATTTATTTTCTTTTCTGTTATATTCGAATTCAAACCGTTAGAGCAAAGCTGCGGGTAAATATTTGCTTATAATTTGCCCACAGAGCATTGGTGACTTTTAATAAAACTGCCCCTGAACTTTTCTCACTTTTTTAATAGCTATTTACTTTTTTGCGAAGAGCACTACACTATTATACTTTAGAAAACAAATAAATTCACTACCGTTATGCAGATTTAAGCAAAGATTTTCACCACACATTCTAGCCATAACTGGTTAAAATCTCAAAAATTTCCCTTTTTGGTTTATTAGTGTAACCTTCTCTTACTCTGCTTGACTCCTTTTCTACGATCATATGTCTTTTACCATACATACATAGGAACCTAGCTTCATAAATTTGCGAAATGTTGCAACAGAAAAAATAAAATACTATGTCACATTTTTATGGGTAAATAATATTTTAAGTGTAATCCAAGAGATATATAAGTACAAACCTACAAAAAACCCATCACTCGCACGTTCGAGTACCTACTTCATTTATCAAAATATGTTTCTTGTTGATTGTTTCGGTATTCCTGCTTATGTCAAAGTATTCGCTTTAACAAAGAAAATGTGTAGCATTGTTGATGGTCCCATGTGTGCACATTTTACATTGCTATTGCATTGTACTACACAATCCAACTGTGCTGTGCTGTGGAATTCTGTCCACCCATTTTACTTCAACAAATACAAATGCACTAAGTGTGGAAGGGGGCAGTTGTGTTAAATTCTCGCTACTACGAATTAAAATGTGTTATGTATTGTGTTAAAATGAGATCTTAAAGGGAAATACATTAGCGATAAGTAAATAATAAACCAAAATTGGTATGATGTCTTGGTATTAGCATAATTTGATATTTATATGTAAACGAGAATGAACACATTGCATTTACATAATATGGTATGGCGTATGAGTAACTTTTATGGCACGATTGGGAAGCTATGTACATACATATATTTTCTATATCCAATTAGCTAATACCCGGCATGTTTTGCGGTGTCTCATGTGTAAATTGGTATTAGGATCCAATATATGTATTTAGCCTATGCAGGTTAAAAGGAAAAAAGGGAGCGTGTCATTATTCTGTATTACAAAATTCTGGGTGACAAAATTCTGTAAATTGCAAAAAAATTCTGCTTGAACAAAATTCTGCTTTTTTAAAATTCTGCTTTTTAAAATTACGCTTTTTTAAAATTCTCCTTTTTAAAATTCTGCTTTCTAAAATTCTGCGTTTTCAAAATGCTGCATGTTTAATGCGAAAAATTCTGCTTTATTCAAGTTTTGTGATTTTCATCATACAAGAAGTAACCAAATAAACATTTATTCCATAAATATACATATATGTTTAAGCGATAACAATATTTTAGTTTAGCCAATTATAATATTTTTTGCAATTCTTTTTAAATAGGTAGTGTGACTTAATGGATACCGTCTTTTAATTCAGTCACCAATCGAGATTTACAGTGACACGCTATTCTTTTGGAACACGACCAATTATATGTCCTTTGTTTTGTTATTCTTTCTAAATAATAGAAATACCCATCAACACCCAACATTTCCTTATTTTTATTTGTTTTCAAAATTCTTATTTCGGACATTTTTATCAATATAATATTAAACCACGCTTTTTCACAAAAAGTCAGCACTTAACAGAAGGTAAACAAACGATATAAGAACCGTTGTAGACAGGTGTGGTGAAATTGTAATTCCTCATTTGTGATAGAAGTTCTCATCTCCAGGTAATATTTGATTGCAAACATATGTACAATGTATAACTGTTGTCAACTATAATTAATGTAGGTATGTACATATGAACGAATATGTTAAAAACAATGGGGCGCATATACTCAAATTGTGTAAAAAGTTTTACTAACTAATAACCATACCTAAATTTGACAATGAATATCCCACAATGTTCTGTATTACAAAAGTGCGCACTTTTTCAAAATAATTACATGACCTCTTTATCATTGTTAACATTATATTTTAATAAAGAATTTTGTAATACAGAATTTTGAAAGCAGAATTTTAGAAAGCAGAATTTTAAAAAAGCAGAATTTTAAAAAAGCAGAATTTTAAAAAGCAGAATTATGTTTTTAGAATTTTGTACATACAGAATTTCGACACCAACCCAGAAAAAAAATATTAAAAAAACCGCAATACGCTTCCAATTCAATTTTCTAAGATGCATGTGTGCTGAAATCAATATTGCCAGTCAAATACAAAAGCAAAGCCACATTATTTTTGAAAGAAGCTACAAATTTTTGAAAAATAAAAAAGTCTAAATTAAACATATTTTGAGGTTTACTTCTTTAAGCAAATGTTATAAAATTATTCAAGTCATTCAACTTTATGAAACGATTCTCATTTGCTACGTCCGTCAGTATTCTTTCCAAAAACGATTACTGACATTTTTCCAAGTCATAAACAAAGTTAATTCGCTGAAGTTTCATTACTTATATATTTTTTTTTTGAAGATTACGCGGGACTAGTGGCATACTGTTAGCTTATTTTCAATCTTGATCGTATGGTAAATCATCACGGAAAGGCTCACACTCCAACACCATCGTTAAATAATTTAGCTGTATTACGAAACTCAGCGCGCTGCTATGGTACACGCGGCATGCGAAGTAATGTCTTTCTGGTTAAATATTTTTGATGAGCAACTAATTTCGCTTTTCACACCTGTCAAGTGGTCTTTGGGGTTATGTGAAGTCAAAACTTGGAAGCCAAAATTAATCGCATGATTCGCGAGATACCTATAGAAATAGTGAAGATAATTTACCACCTACTACTTGTCAGAGTTTGTTCTTTCGGATAATAATAAATATTTCGATATTCAGTTCTGTTTAAAAGGTTTTTGGGTGGCAAGTGGGTTTCTATTGGGCTTAGCTAGCGCTGGAGAAATATCACGATATCCAGAATTACAAGGACCCTCCGACCGGTAGGTTGAAGAGAAAACTTCGGGCGGTAACAAAGCGACAATCCTCGATCCTCGTATTAGTTTTGACCGGACATTGCCCGATCCCATAATGATAGAGACTTATAGCGTTTTCTTTTCTCGAAAAAAATGTTGCCCGATTGTATGGCAACATGATGGAATTGTTCCCCTATGCACTGCGAAAAGGTTGCATTTTCTCAATTAGAAAAGAACAAAAAAATACCGCTCTGTCACAGATCAGCTCAAACCTGTTTTTGTTGAGTAGAGATACACACAATTCGCTGGGCAACGCTCGCCCTTTCGATTTGGCACGGGTAGAAAATGTCGCACTTTTGTCGGGCGAGAGGGCAGCATGTTGAGAAAAGAACAAACAACCCTGAGAAAATGCTAAGAAAAAAACACGAAAATTTGACAGCCCTGGCACAGGGCAGAATAAATGCAACATTATTGCGAGAAAAGAAAACACTATTAATATAACTTCTGCTCCTATATGCCGCAGCTGTTTGGTGGATGACGTGGTGGATGACGTGGTGGGTTTTTTCCCTTCTTATTCTCCTCAGTTGCCCTGATTTTGTGAGGCTGAGGTTTAAGTACTAAGACCTTCATTTCTTATTTTGAAGCTGAGCTTTTTTTTTTATATATTTTGTTTAGTAACTGAATACATACAATTTTAACAGGTTCTATTTTTTGAGGCATAAAAAACCACGATGACTATTTGTTCGTAACTTAATAAAACCCAAAAGCTTAACAGTTCAATAAATGATATGATAGAGCAAAGGTTGTCAACAGCTTGACCGATACTCAAGTGATTGTAGCTTGAAATTTCTCTACATGAGTATATATCAACTGACTAGAGATGTAATTTTTCTTCTGATGAACTACAAAAAAAGTTTACGAATGAAATAAAACGTGTTAACAAAATATACTTTCTCCAACTGCTTTTCCGCGAAAAATGATAATGTTTTTCACAAGTATGACTTAAAAAATAAATGCTACAGAATGATTTTTAAAGATAATTTTTATAAACAAAAGTCCTCCATAACACATAACATAAAACGACAGTTATTTGTAAATTATTTTCATAAAAAAATAATTGACATTTTGAACTTATAAAACAAATATAAAAAGAATTTGCTATTTGCAAATAACTTGATATTTAAAGATTAAAAAAATAATTTGATATTTGCAGATTAATTAATTAAAAGTCAAAAACCAATTATCAAAGAGCGATGTTTATAATTGTAATTCAACTATTATGATCTTTGTTATAAATTGCTGGCACGTTTAATTTTCTCTTCAAAAAAACCTTTATAATGTACTTATGCTTTTTAATGAGAATAGTTTTTCCAGAACTCCAATAAAACGCATTTTTGATAGATTGCTGATAGATACAAAAACTAAGGGTATTATGTGGGAATTGATAATGTGATACAATTTTCGCTTTCTTTAGGTTAATCAAGCAACTCAAGTAGGATCTTGCAACCTAACAATTCTATAATAATATATGAAACATAAAGCTTCTCAGACTAACCATTCTACCTTCGATTCAATTTTTCATTGCCTTCAACAAAACGAAAGCACTTAGAAAGGGTTAAAATATCTTAACAATTCACAATATAGTTTTAATTGAAATGCTCAAATCTTCTGTTATTTAAGTTTATAATGCGCACACTTAGTATTACCAATTTGTTTGGTCATCCTTATTTCGGCAGAACCAAAAACTACTTTTTCTACAATATTCATATACGAAACAAAAATTGTACTTCCAACAAGAGGATCTATGAAAAGCTTCGGGCTAGCCTAAGTCTCCCAGAAACCTTTTGGTTTTTCATTTTGCGAAAGCTGACAGCATAAAACGAATTATTAATATGATCCTATCCGATGTTTTAAGTCACACGATTAATGGAAGGATGAAATATTTCTATTCTGGTAACAAAACGAATTTGGGCAAGTCATTTGCATAACATCTTCACATAGCTTATGAGATAGCGGCCGTATATAGTACATAGATTCACGTTATACTTTCTTATTGCAAAAAAAAAACAATTCGTAGACTCAGTTTATTTAACTAATCGTTTCTTTCGTCCTAACAAAAATGCAGTCTAATTTTTAGATACACAATTAAAACAGAAGTTTATTTAGTTCTTCAATCCCTGCATTTCTAAAGTAATTTGTTGTCGTTTCGCTAATTTTCCCACGGCACTGAGGTGGTTTCTTTTTAAATATCTCGACTCATCTGCTCAATTCAAAAATAAAATTAACAAAACTTCCAGCGAAAGTAATGCTAACGACTCCCCCCCTTCTCTAAAATATTCCGAATTCTCGTACCTAATTTTTCAGCATTCATGAACATTAAAAAAAAAAACTGTTTTCTCACTCCACATCCCTTCTTTGCCAACACAGCTTCACATTGGCAAACCTCATTCCACCTGCTTTTAAATACTTAATGTAATAAAAAATCTGTCTCGAGCTAATTGCTGTAAATAATTTTTGCTGTACCCTTTTTTTACAGACGAACACTCGTAGTATGCCTTGATTGCCAGCATGACGGAGTGCTTAAATTTATTGCACGAATGTAATTATTCAAAAAAAACGGGCACACAACCAAATTGAATGCAATTAAAGAGTAACAGACAGCCGGGTCGCGTAAGGATTCAAAAAGAAAGTACAAAAAATTAATTAATCGGCCTGGCAGTGCCTTAAAAAAATTAGCACCTCATACTCCAACTAGCCATTTCATCTTTATATTATTCGGGTGGATACTGGTTTTAATAGCAGAGGTGAGGGTTTTAAGAATTTCATCCTTGAAAATTCACGGTACGGGAAAAACTGTCAAAAAATTTATAGTGCATTTAGTTACTTAAAATATATTTTAAAAATTTCGGTCTATTCATTTTACTTTACACAAATATGACAATCACCAAATTGCTTTTGAAAAACTCTTTGTATTTCGGTAACTTTAGTGTTGACTGGAAGCTCACATCCATTTCTCCGCTTATTAAAAGTGGTAGGAAAAATTATGTGTGCAATTATAGGCCCGAAGTTCTCAAATGACTCAAAAAGATTTGAATGCATTATCGAATATAAGATGTTTTTTGCGACTAAGATCATAATTTTACCTTACCAGTACAGTTTTGATTTTCCAAAAGCGTTTGACAAAGTCTCACATAAAATTTTATTACGCAAACTAGGGCTTTTGAATTTTCAATATATTTTTCTTCAATGGCTAAAATCCTAGGAAAATGAAGTGTGTGGTGACATTTGATGGCGTTTCTTCTGAACATTTCATCGCCTCTGCGGGCGTTCCTCAAGGAAGTATTTTGGGCCCACTACTGCTTATTTTGTTCATTAATGATATCACTAGTTGTTTTTCTTTCGCCAACTATTTATTGTACGGTGAAAATTGGAAAATGTTTTCCGCGGACTTAGGTAAAGTATGCCTTTGGTGCCAGAAGTCGCGTATTTCATTAAATATGCTACTCAATTGACGCTTTTTTATCATATAAATTTTATTTTAGCAAAGTCCTATTCAATTTTTTTGTGAATAAACACCTCACAATTTTTGCATCCTTATACCCTTTAACTGCTTTTTACAATTTTTGTCCATTGTTATTGGGAATATGCCGCTTTTTCAAATTTTGTTCAAAAAGTATTCCTAAAATTTGCTCTGCGTGCTTTTAAATTTTCGAATCCTACTTTTTGCTATCATTAACTCATACTCTTAATCAGCCTTCATTAACGAGAATCAAGAAAATTGAACTCTCGCTTTCTTTCGTGTATAGCATCATTAAGGGTAAAATTGATTATACTCGTTGGCCTTTGTTAGAAAGACTTCACTTTCTCGTCCCTTTGGAGGCACTACCCAAAAAAGCTTAGGACGAATTATGCAAAAAACACTTCATTGGCAAATTATGTAATTTAGATTTCTCTCTGTCTAAAGATGCATTTCATTCTCTGTTATATTCGGTTTATTGATTAAGTCTACATAACTATATTATTTATTAATAGGTGCACACATTTAGCTCATATCAATTCGCAGTAACTGACCAGTTAGAACTTTGTGTTGTGGTCTTTGTGAAATAAATGAACTATGTATTTTTTGTGGAAAGCTTATAATGGAATTTATTAATTTACTTTCTTTGTATCGCGTATTTTAGTATTGGATTATATTAAAAAGGTGACAACTATACAATAATTATTTCGGATTGCCGTATCTTGATGCCAGAGATTATTCGGACAATAAAAATTAACCAATCTTCTTCTTTATGCTAAATTTAGTATAGAAAACAATATAAAGCCTAACTAAAGATAGATATCTAGAATCATACCGCTAGTGTAAATTTGTGATATGTATGGAACATTTCTTATAATTTTTGAATGGCAACACTGGTGATTCGCCGGGGGAATCGGAGCATTTGCCTACTTCTCTGGGAAAATATTTTGTCAGAGCCATCGCTTGGTTTCTACGTGTCTAAGAAATTGCATCGTCTTCAACTATATGAAATTGATGTTGCTGCAGATGGCAGGAAGTTTCCATATCTTATCCGGTTTCTTAAGGGAGGGTTTCCTTACGCTTAGCCTGCAGGGTGCGACCGGTATGACTAAACACTTTCAGAATAACGTCGTCTGGTATATCACAATGTCCTAGCATCCATACCTGTATCAAAGCAAACTACTCAAACATTTTGTTAAGAGATCCGCAACAATCAGCTAAAGTATTGTGACAGAGTCTAGCCATCCCAAAGCTGGTTTGGCTGTCTGAGTAGATAAAAATATTTCAATATATATATATAATTTTTTTTAAGTAAATGAGTCTTTTTTTTGTAGTAATAATATAATAAAAAAAAAATTATAACACTAACTAACTGACACTCTAACTAATAACTTAGTTTTAAAACTCTCGTTGCAACTCCATAAGAATGACAATATAGAGTAGACAACCCACAGCTGAAATCAATCCAACATTTATATTGCATAACATGTATCTCTTTGCTTCATATACGTTTTGATTTATTCCCTTTATTTCACATACGATAACGTCGACTTATGTTACAGTACAAAATTATTTTTGAACTAACTAATTATAATTGAAACTAACTTCATTTAGACGTCAGATGATTATAAGAAGAGCGAAGAATACAGAAAACACGAAATAAATATAAACAAAAAATGAAGGTTGCTTTTCGAAGATCTCCTTCCTTTTAATGTTATTTCTTCTCGCAGTGTATGCTGTATTGCAAAAAAAATGAGCCATAATTTGGTCTAAGCAGCAAGTAAAGACATCGATGTTTTCTTAAATATCCAGGTATTAATTTAAAAAAAAAATGTTTTTACTAACACAATATTTTAATAAAAAATTTTGTTTATACAAGCAAGGTTTTAAGTAAGAACATTTCAAAATCAAGTTTTAATTTTTTTAACATTTCCTCTGCCGGTGGACCCCAGGTTCGAATCACGGCCGGGACAAGTCAAAAATTATGGAAAAAGTGTTTTCACAAAAATCATTTACCGTTTGGAGTCGGCGTAAAACTGCTGGCCCCTCAGTTTATGTTGCAACATCAAGACGCCCACCAGAAATTCCAGAAGAAGTTCGGCCAAACATCAAGCTATATGTTGTAAGCGCCACATTATTATTATCACTAACATTTGCAATGAAAATCGATGTGATTGTTTTTAAAAAGTTATCATCAAAGAAATAGCGTACGTTTGAATACCACTGAATCATACAGAAATGACAGAAAATATGTGGCAAACTGTATGAATAAAGGGCGTTAAATAGATACAGCGTTGTCATTCGGCAGTATGTTAAAATGTTCAAATATTCAAAATCAGTACTCAATTTGGTGAAAATAAAAACTCAATTGAGTTAAGCTTTGTGATGTATGCAGTTCCCTGTTGTACTTTGTAAAAAAAAAAACAGACGCGGCCACGAGTTCGAAATAACAATCTTTACAGACTTTTCAAAAATATGTGTACTTGATTTTGAGGATGTGATTTTATTTATGGCAAATAAATATGGAACCCCACCGTAACGAAAATTCTAGCTTCATCAATGTTAAGGTTTATCACAACCCAGTGCAAATGGTCTTGGCTTAGCAGGTTTTGATACATTTGCAAATATTTGATGGATGTACTACTTATACATTTTGTTTTGTGTTGCTATTGCGATTTGCAAATGCCACGATGCTAAGCTATTTGCATGGAGTGGTGAGTAGCCCTGTTGATGAAATGGATTCACATTAAGGAAATGAATTCGTCTTTAATCAAATAAACTTAAAAGTAGGAAACTTCGAATTATGTAATTTAGACTTGACCCAATCAATTACGCCGAAAAACCTAAAATGAGAATTGAGTTCCACAATTTCATGTTTTATAAAAAGCCTTTAATTTAGTTAATGAGGAAGCTATAAAAAATATTTCGAATTTAAGTGAATGCCTGTTTCTTAGCGGAAAGGAAATAAAAAATACTCTTTAAAATTTTGAATAAACTATTATGAAACCAAGCGATTTTATTATTGTTACCATAGAAATTTGAATTTGCATCGGACCCTATTTTTGCAGCGATCATTTATGGGTTAAGGCAATATAAACAAACTTTTAATATGTGTATATGACTTAATAGGACTGCCGTTAATATCTGGCACACATTGTTTCATTCACATTAGTATATTTTTATTTGGAAAGGTTAAATTTAAAAAATGTGTCCGTCCATATTTTTTCTCACACGATCTTTTAAAAATTCTTTGAAGAGCCGCAGATTAATCGCACTCACTATCTGTTATGCTATATTTGCTGTTATGCCATGCTTGCTGGGATGCCGTGCGCCTAAATGCACACACAATTAAATATAGCTGAGTAGACACGGCGCTAACAAAGAGGCTTATTATTTACGAAAAGGAGGCACTAAACGCAACGCGCTGGAAAAGGAAGCGTTAATAATAGCTCTACATCACGCGTTCGTAGTTATTTGCTGAACTTCCTTTTATAGCTGGCATTGTCGACGGCGTCGTCTTTGTCGTCACCGTGCCTCTGTCGATGACTAAAAGGTGCGTACAATTTTCTTAAAATGGTGAATTGGCATTAAAGCAATGGTTGAGGGAATGAGCTTGTTGCGAATGGGCGCGTGAATAACAGTGGTACGCAAATAAATCAAATTTTTGTTTGTATTTTTTTTTTGTTTAAGACTAAAGTGCAAAGACGCACTTGAATTGAACTAATACAAAATAAGGCGTGGCTGGTGCCATTGAAGGGAAATGAAGAAACATTTAAACATAAGGAAATAGCTGTAAAAATAAATGAGACAAACCGAAATTAATTAAAATTTTATCTAGCATCTTTAAGGTTAAAGCAAAATTGTCACGCTTGCAGTTTTTTATTTTTCATTGGCGAAATGGAAGTGAGGTATGAATAGATCTTGGGGAGCATTTGCCGTAAAGTAAGGTGTGACAAAAGTTCTCAGAGATTTCTTGCCATTGAAAGAGGAAAACTCGTTGTGGAAGTAAAAAATATGCAAACCGATTGTGAACTGCAAGGATATAATGGCCGTGACTAGATATTATCAATTTAAAGATTATTGTTAAATTAACGCCAGTGAATTGATATAAATTGATTAAAATAATTTTTGCAAAATATAAAAAATTCAAGTAAATCAAAAATTGCTATTTATTAATTCATTTAGTTTCATTCACAATTTCTTTGTCCGTTTGGGTATTCTTAAAATATTTGGTTAAATATTAAAGAAAGCTGCAAAAAAATTGTCACTTAGTTGATGTATATCTGATTCGTCGCCCGTTTCTGCAGATATAGAATACAAAGTGGCCCGGGAATTTGTTCGGTTTTCCATAATTAAAGGAGACAAGAAGCAATCATTTCATTGACATGTGGAAAAATTAACCAAGTATATTGTGTTCCTTTTCTGCTGAAAATTTTGTTCGACAGATTGCGCAAATCCAAAAAAAAAAAAAAAAAAATTATATGTATGCTAAGTCTCTGTTTTTACTTACTCAAACTATGAATTAATTGAATTTCTGTATATATTCGGTATATAAACTTGAACTTTAATTGCCTGCTATTCAAGTGACAGTAAAAATGCGCAAATTTAATGTCGAATATGTCTTCTGAAAAAATACATGGAGTCTCATTAATTGCTAAAATTTTTTTAAGTAAAAAATTAAGCTGAAAAAAATAACTATTATTTTCTGAGTATAAAACAACTTTTATTTTCTATGCAATGAACTTAAAGCAACTTACACAATAAATAACTGGAAAATTAACTAAAGTATTTTCATAAATAAATTTTCTAATAGTTACGGCCCCTGCTGTTTTCAATTTTAAACTTCTAGTCTAGTACATTTATTTGTTTATTATACCTTTCATGAGAATGAAATGGTATATTAAGTTTGGTCCGATGTTTGTAAGTGCCAGAAGGAGAAGAGATAGACCCATCAAAAAGTATACCTAAATGATCAGGACGATGAGCTGAGTCGATTTAGCCATGTCCGTCTGTCTGTCCGTCTGTCCGTCTGTCCGTCTGTTTGAACGCAAACTAGTCCCTCAATTTTAGAGCTATTTTGATGAAATTTGGTGAGCAGGTGTCGTTGTACAAATGATTAAACATTTGTCGGAATCGGCCAGATCGGGTGACTATAACATATAATACAACCGATTATTCAGATATTGAATTTTGCGCCATAACTCCATTTAAGCAGCTAAAGGCTTGAAATTTTGCAGAAATATCAGCCATTATTAGCTACGTATCAGTATTGAAAATCATGAAGATCGGAGAAATATAACATATAGCTCCCATACAACCGATTGTTCAGATATTGCATTTTGCACCATAACTCCTCCATTTAAACAGCTAAAGGCTTGAAATTTTGCACAAACATCAACCATTATTAGCTATATATTAGTATTCATCAAGATCGGAGTTCACAGTGTAAATCGGCAAGATAAATTCAGGACAAATATTTATTGTGAAAAGTAATAAGCTCAGCGCAATATCACATGAATCATAGCGTTAAACGTTTGGGAACTATTTACGGATCTGATAACTGTTTTCAAAGACCGACATATGTATGTAGGTCTTACATATTAATACTTAATTATTTGTATTTTTTAAATGTTAAATATCAAGCGTCGATACGATATTAAAAATATTCAAAAACCATTCCCTTCTTAAAACATAATTCTTTTTAATTACATAAGGAAAAGCATTAAATAATTTATAACAATGCCTGTACTAGAATTATTTTTATTGATTTGAAGGAAATTTTCGCTTTTAACTATAGGTAATACGAAATTGTAATACAATAACACGTTTTTTACTATTCTTCCATTCATGAAAGGTATGAAGCCTTCGGCATAGCCGAAGACAGCGCTGTTTTTACTTGTTTTTTAGTTGTTTTGAGTACTTGACTAACTTATTTTTCTAAACATTTATTGAACATCCATTATTTTTAGTAAAATATACCAAATGGAAACTATCGGTTTTTAAAAAACAATTTTTGAGATAGTTTGAAAAACTTTTTGTGTTCATGAACAAAAATCTTACACGAACAGCTCTCCTTTGAACATAAATGGTGAAAAGTAAAAAACAAAAGCCTTTTTTTTTAATTGATGTAAGAAATTAAAAAAATTAAAGGGTCTGTTCATTTCAGCCAAGGTGGGCTCGTAACTGCGATTAATTATAATATGTTACTAATTTTTTTCCAACTAAATGGCGTTAATGTTATTTAAAATCATATACGTTTTAAAATAATAATTAATGAAAAAATAATTGCAACGATAAAAACTGCTCGTTCGCATATATTGCAACTCGTCTTCCGAACTCGGCCAAAAGTCGTTATCTTGAAATAAAATTCTCTACATTTCTTTGTAAGTTGTGAAGAAGATCTCAAAACGGCAGGAATGCCATTAAACATACTGACAGCCAAGTATCTTTGCTGTTTTTGTGCATAATTCATTTTATTAGAAAATTTAGGAATTGGATTTATACCATTATTTTTCCTTAGCTATGCACTGCCGAAGTGTATTGACGCTCGTTGGTCGGCGCACGCCCTGAAACTGAGCGCCCGGACCGTTCATAAGGTTCCTTGAATTTTTATAACTCAAAATCTACTTCCGATTCTATGAAAATATTTTAATATGTTTTCCGGAAGGATTTACAGAATTCTTTGAGATGAAAACCAAAATTGAGAAAAATCAATTTGTTAATAATATTTATAAAGTATTTATAATTTTGGGGGTAAACAATTCATTATACGTACCAATTTAGTTTTAATAAAAAGCATAAAAAAATATCTGATCGAAATTTGCAACATCGAAACGTGTAATCACTTTTTATTTTACTTTATTTTTTTGTCTTTAGATTAGTTAACAAGAGAGTATGTCGGGGCGTATGAGTAATCTGTGGTAGTGTAATGTAATGCAAAAATTCATATTTTCCACTAAAACTAGCATTATATTTGTTAATATGGTATCCATTGAGTGCAATTTACTCAAGTAAAATCATGAAATTGAAAACAGATTGAGACCAGTGCGTTCAGCATTCTTGATTTGAATTTACCTAATAGATGCCCCGGCTGTTCAAAGAAGTGGTAAATTTCGTGCGCAGTGTTTTTGCCGTGCTACCACACTGATACTCTTGCAACGGTAAATTTTCCTATACATTCACATATTTATTTGCACAATTTACGTTCTCCAATAGATTGTGTTCGTGGCAATTTTGCTTTCAATAGCTTAAATGGCATCAAAAAAGTTGCATAGCTAATGGAATGTATAAACCATTATCGAATTGCGATGCGCTTTACGTATGGATTTAGGTTGTTTAGCTGAAAAATAGCCCGAAGTGTGTAGCTTGGATAAATTTTAAGTAAACATAAATATTAATAGTTCTATATACCTACAAATATGCGTACAGATTTATTTGCTTAATTAATATGCATGGAAATAAACAGAGTGCTGCTTCTTCATTGCACTAAAAGCAGGTATGAAAGGTTTTACGCTTAAAACATATTTACATATGCAATATTTATTCACAAACACGCCTGCACTATTAAACAAATTAGTAGATATTTTTACAGTTTAAAACAAATATAAGTAAAATACACATATATTATGAAATTAGTCGAATTAAGTTGTGCCAGAAACGTGAGCTTTTTTGTAGAGGTTTCAAGTAGCGATTCTAATTCTTAGCTAATACTGCTGGAAACGACATTATGATCAGCGATATTGAATACATAAACTTGAATCAGCTTTCGCTTCTTCAACTGTAAACCGTCGCCAATATATTAAAACTCTGGACTAGCAGGATGTGCTACTGCAAAGCCAGTCAATTCAGTAAAGTGAATAGGGTTGTGATTACTCAGGAACACAATGTTATTCAATGTTCATTTTCTTCAATAAACGAAAATTGTGACGAAAAATATTGATTCTTGTTCATATTTTTATGACCAGCTCAACAAATAAATATGTAAAAATGTAAATGCTTAACAAATTAATGAAAACTTTTACGATTTAAGTCAAACAACATTTTTAAACTAAATTGTGGCTTAAAATTAATTATCAACTAATATAAAGATATAAGAAAAATTTATAAACCTTAATCAAAACGCCAATTCAATTACAATTTATGTATCAGGGTGCTTGAAACAGAAATGTTGATAGAGAAATATGCGTAGAATTTGTAGTGGTTCTTTTTGAGCGCATAACCTAACTGTGTCTAATCTTTATCAATTTCGGTGAGATCATCTAAAGGCGGATCCACCTCCAAAATGTTTTCAAGGGAGTTTCTATCGCTTGCAATCTAAGCCATAAAACAAGGATTGATCAACATTTTTCTGAAACTAAAAATGAAATATTTCAATTCTGTAATTCCACGCAAGGTCTCGCTTATATTAAGGACGTATTTATGAGAAAATTTAATTTTTTTAAACGAGCGGTGGACTGCCAACTACTTTACTACACTACTTACTTTTAGACACATGTTGCACTTGAACCAGATATCGAAAATAACTCTCTCCACTTTTAAAATGTCCCGAAAAACTGTTATTAATTAAGAGCAGGAATAACGCACAAAAGATAACAGGTAATATATTTTTTCTACATTTGTGCGCTCCCTCAGTAGGAAGTGGGTAGTTTCATATAATTTAGATTACCGTTGGGCACGGAGACTTATCGCTGGCAGATCAAAAATAAAAGTTATTAGAAGTCTCTTCAAGTTCGATGATATAAAAAATAACTATATATACAATGTGCGCAATATCTATTTATCAGGCAAGCATATAGGAAACTTAAGGTTCTACGTGGAACTGAAACAGTATGAAAAATTTAAGAATGCGGACCATAGCCAAGAACATTGTGAAGTGCCACAAAAAAAATAAATATTTCTCACGAAGTGAACAAAAGAATTTTTAAAAATAGTCGTCAAAAATGGGAGACCATTTGTTCATTTGGATAGGGAGGAATTTAGAGAAAATGTTGAACCAATTTATAACACGATGTTTCTATCGATCAAAATTCTCTAAAATAAAGTAACACTACTATTTAAAATTATTTCTATTAATGTATACTTAAAATGCTTATTTCAAGCGTATCATATTACAAATGCGATCTAAATGTTCGTATGTGTGTCATAAATGCTCGCACCAGTTCATTATTAAGAGATGTATGCCGTCTAAAGAAATGTTCAATACTTCACTTTCACTTTTGTACATTCACTTATATTTTTGGCACTTTCAATAACCCACAATGAAAGCCATAAATGCATATTTACCTAAGATAATTTTTTAGATTTTTTTAAATAACCCACAACAGAAAATACAAAGAAATCATACAGAGAGATTTAGCACTGTATGAAACACAATGAAAATAAGTGGAGAGGGTTATTTTCGGTCTCTACAAAAAAGAAATTTATTTAGCCTGGGCTCCTGGATTCATTTGTGGCAAGACATCACCTCGGTGATAAATTATGTTTAAATTTATGCTTTAAACTAGTTAAATTTCATTTCACTGGTTAAGTGCAAAATCAGTTCGTAACCAAGGTAAATATCATTCAAACTATTGTCGGAAATTTAGCAATTTTGTTCGGCATATCACTGTAGGCATTCCGCTGCACACTTTTTGGCGCTACGTCTTCAAATATGTAAATAAAATCAGCTGGTAGAGAGCGAACTTATTACAATACTTAGATTTCCTCCTGAGGCTGATTTAATTTGTTCATTTGTTCATATAGATCACTCTTTACTTACTCACTTATTTAATTGGCGCTATAACCGCTTAAGCGATTTTGGCCAAACTTCTCCTACAGTTAGTGGTGTGCGTCTTTAAGTTGTAACACAAATGAAGTGACCTTCAGTTTTACGTCGACTCCGAACGGCGAATGTTGTTTTGTAAGAAGTTTTATCAGAAATGCGCTCGGAGGTTTGACATTCCCTACCGAGGGGCCACCGCTAATAATTTTTGATGTTACTTGCTCCGTCCAGGATTTGAACTCGAAATCTACCGAATGAAGCGAGCACGACCTACACACTCGGCTACGGCGGCCGCCTCTCACTCTTTAACACTTTGCTAATCTTTTCAGTTCATACGGATCACGTTGTAAAATTAAGCACGAAAACTGAAACTTGAGTTAGTTTAGCAGTGGTAATTTGAACGCACTATTATGAAATAAAAAATGTAACTCTGAGTTGTTTGCCCCTTTATTTATAAATTTTACCCTGGCATTCTCGCAAGTGAGCCTTATTTTATTTATGATGCATCTATGTAGATGTATCTATTACATCTAAAGTACCTCGCTCAATATTTTTATTCCGAGTTTTTGTTACCGAAGGTTACTATGTTTTATATTTTTGAAAATGACGTTAAAGGCAACTTTCTTAGGGTCAAAAATTACTATTTACCGTTTTACGTTGAAACATCTAAATTTTGTCGAGTTATTATATGCTCGGACAGACAGCAAATCGACTTTTCTCTTAATTCAAGGTAATTTGGCCAGATACATAACTATTATAAGACAAATGAGTAAAAAATTTCATCAATAATTATTATAGCCAGATACTAATTTTTCTAGTAATATATAGCCATTATTCAAACACTTATATTATAAAAGTCATTTCATAATTATTATCAGCGAGATAAACTTTTTTAAGGCTTCAAAGACTATATTATAAAAGTCTTTTCATTATAATTATAAGTGAGGAAACATTTTTTAAGTCTTGAAGGATGGCACTTTTTAGGGACCAGTTCGGGACTAATTTGGGACTGAATTGGTACCGATTCTATTTGAATTCGGGTTCATTTCGGGATCGCTACTGGACTAGTTCGGTGCTATTTTGGCTACCGAAACAGTTCCGTCTTTTATGACTTAAAAAACGTTGTCTTACTCATAAATACTATGTAAAAACTTGTATAATAAAAGTCTCAAAATAATTGTTATTGTCGATTTAAAAAATTGTTCTCCTCACAATTAGTATGAGAAACCATTTATAATACAAGTTTAAAATAATAAATATCGATAACTTAAAAAATTTGTCTGACTCATTATTATTATCAAAATTTTTGTATATAAGTAATTCTTATCAAAATTAATAAGACTTCTTTAAAACTCAACGGTAAAATAATTATTATTCAGGACCTCTGAATTTGGTATGTATGTTTCGGTATATTGTACATATACATATAGGTAGTATACACCGCAATCCTGAGACAAATAATCATTTTTTGTACATAGTTGCAATACTGCTGCCTAAGGTTTAACATAGCAATGCTAATATTGCATTTAGGACATGCAACCTATGCTATGCGTTAATAACGAAATGGCAGATAAGATATCCGCAACTATGTTGAAAGACATCTATGCAAGTTTCCATTGAACATCTATCTCAACATTTACATTGCTCTTTCTCTCTCTTTTACGCAAATCCATCCACATATGCAAATCGAGCCATCCCCATTGAGTGCAGTATAAGGAGTATTTTAATTTATTCCTATCACTTTGTTCCTCCTATTCAACTACTTTGCACACTCTTTACATTTGCAAACTTGTTAGACTAACTTATAGTAGACGTTGTATGTGCATTTATGTTTATATTTCAGTAGCTTCAGTAGCTTCAGTAGCTTCAGTGCTTGATGCGGTTGATCAACGCTCGACTGGCCATTGATTGTTGTTCGAGTCTATGGGTCATTGGTTGGGTACAAAGCCAAGAAGCCACGCAAACAAAGACGAGGTAGGTAAACAATTGAACTGAATCATTCGCCATACTTCAAATATATGTACGCATGTATTATTGTACAAACGTTGAGTAGAAACAGTTGAAATGTGTGGCACTCCAATGCCAGTATACCTATGTTAGTAGAAGGCGTAATAATCTAAAGAAAATATCAACACCTGATGTTCGGAGAGAGATGTGTAAAATCATGTCCATTTCACAGAAAATGTTTGCAATGGAAAAATTTTACCAAAGCTGGAGGAAATTGTGTAGAAGTTGAAGTAAAAGGAAACTGAAAGAAAATTTAAGCAATATATGTGTGTATGTATATACTGTATGCTTCTTTGAAGCGAGTCTAGTAGATGATGGAAGGTCAAATTTGAACTTTTAAAAAAGTTGACTAAACGTTGATGTTAACACTTGCGGATTACTTATGAGGTATGTATTTTTTAAAGCAACAGTGCATTTTGGCAGCAATCTATAGAATTGAGGAAGCTCTCAAAATTGCCATTTCTAATATGAGAAAATAGTAGATCCTTACATCCAAACTGCTGTAACTAACAAAGTGTCTATGTTTGAAACGTTTGTATAGTTTTCATGTAAACGAAATGATATATTATAGTCCGAAGTTTGTAAATAGAAGAGAATAAGTGAAAAAAAGCCCTAAAACATGATTGGCAGTCTTTTCGTCTGACTGTCACTGAGTTTTGGAGTAAAATTGGGTAGTCAGCAGTTTTGAATATACTATAGTGTATTAATAAATTGCCGCAAGGTGAGTTCATGGTATTAGAAGTACAACTACAAAATTTTCACGTATGTTGCTTTTGATTTTACGTAAGAGTTGTCCAAAGTTTGCATACATTTTGTTTTTGCATTTACGGCTTTTGAAAGCAAAAATAAAATACACATAGGTGAATAAAAAAATTAAATCGGCTACTATAGCAACTACACATTATATGAATTCGCCTTGGATATTAGATTTTGTTCCAAATTTTTTTTTTTTTTGTTCAGATAGGCAAACCTAGTGAAATTTTGTCAGATCTTTTTTTATCACTCGTGCAAGGTCTACTGAGAAAAAGGTAAGTGTTCTAAAACGAAGTGAAATATATCGATTGATATTTTTTTCCAACGAGAATCAAATTTTGAGAATACCAGGTATGGTCAAAGTATTTGAAATCGGCTCGATTTAAAAAAATCTTTTTCAAAATACTTAAAATTTGACATTTAAATTAGTTATATCACATGCCAGATGCTTATTTTATAGTTTTAGTATAACATGTTTTTCAGTTTCAACATATAAAATTACAAACAGTTTGTAAATCGGAATTTCTATGAAAAATCTTAACATATTATTTTTAATTTTTTTTTTAAGTTAGCAGAACTAAAAATGACACTAAAGATAACACAACGCCAACTTTTCACTCTGCCAAACATACAGAAGATCAATATGAATTGGTTATTTTCTGCTAATATTTTATTTGTCTCAAGATGACTTTTCTTTTTGGTAGTCAGTAATTGAAATCAGCAGCTAACTTTCATTAAAAAAATCCTCAATAAATGCTGGAGGCAGATCCGAGAATTGAAGTAAAAATACGTTTGATTTCATAAACGTTTATTCAAATACCAAAAGATTTTTTCCCAACAAATTATGAAAAAATAAAGAGCAAAGAAAACCTCATTGCAAGGATTATATGATCTATTCGTGTTGTTATTTTGAATCAAGTACATTTTTATCGATAAAAACTATTTGTTAATGGTTTTTAAATTTTTTAACTAAATATTTAGAAGTTATTTTAAGTGCCATGTATTACACTACACAACAAATTCCAATCTCAAAAATTATTCTGGGTTGCGACATATCTTTTCTAGTTAATTTGAGGTCGCTGATAACGAATATCACCATTAAAAAGCTGTGGTTTAAACTTTGTTGGCGTGGCATTAAAAACTAAAAAAAAACTAGCCTTTTTCTGACCTTTTTTGGTCAATGCATCATAAAAGATATTAATTTCAGTTTTTGGCATATATTAAGCACTAGATTTGTAGAGGAGACTTCAATGCTGAAAACTGTGTACTCAGTTATGAAGGTTCCATTTAAATTTTCGAGATACGGCACACGAAAGTCGCAAAATGATCGAAACTGACTTTTTTTTTACATTTTTGAATATATTTTAACAACCAATGCCTATATTCCAGAGTTTTTAGGCTTAATCTGTAGCTGAGACCTATATCTCAATATTTTGTAAAAAAAATTCATATTAAAAAAAAACTCATTTACTTTTCGAAATATTGCACTTTAAAGTCCAAAAAATATAAGCAAACTGTAGCGTAATATGTACATAGGTGAAAACAAAAGCTATGAATAAGAACGAGACGGTTCACGATCGTCGTAGCTTAATAAAACAACAACAATTTTTGCAAATATTCTTAGAAACTGTACAAATTTGTAAAATTGTCTTAAGCAACGGTACTTTAATGTTTCTTTTGATTTCTTTTTGTCCTTTTATTTTGTCGTGAATTAATGCTATGTAAACATTGTAATTTTTTACTTTTAAATTGCAAAAATTATTTCAAGTACGATTATGTGACAACCTGCGGTTAACGTACCAATAGGGTGGAGCTCGGCGTAAACTGCGAAGAACATCATAAGATAAACTTCCTTATGGAGATATTAGATCCAATTTGCACCCAGAATCAAAAACTTTAAATACGGCAACTCTAATTTGGCGCTTTTTACAAAATTTGGCTCCGAATACTAACGATGAGTTTAGAAAAATATATTAGATAAACATATTTTTAGTGATATATTTCGGCCCTCGACTTCGAAAACTTAGTAAGAAACCTCATTCAGTTAATGATGGATAGAATCATTTTATTACAAAAACTCGTTACTTTCTCCTCTAAAATTGGTGTTAACGAACTTATGACACAATTTTTCTTATGATTCTTTAAAACAAAAAATTAAAATGATGTAATTATATTCCTTTCTTTTCTACTTTAAATTAAAAAATGAAAATCACAAGCTGATTTCTATCGGTGATTTTTTTTCATAAAATACAGTGACTTATTAAACAGCTAAGTTATGACTGTTTCGTTACGTGATTGCTATTACAGTTGAACCACTTCGGAAACTGGAAAATCATTACATTCAAAAAAAATAATAAAAATGCAAAATATATATGGCTAAATTAACAAAAAATTCGAAATTATAATAAACATTTTTTGAGAATGTATGCATAAAAGAATGAATGTTGTTATTCTACTAACATTCTAACTAAATGGGAAAGTTTGTGTGTGTGTGAGTGAGCGGGAGAGGGAGTGTGTAAGCAAGTTATTGTCTATTAAGGCCCAAGGAGCAGGAAGGAATCGCTGGAAATTTACCAATAGACTAGACTAGTGTTGCTATTAAACAAATAACTTAAATCTCATGCTCCTATATCACGACTGGATATATCTGATTTGGCACGTATGTATGAATGAATCAATTTTTTTAAGCGATAGGTGGCAACTACGTTAAACAGGTTAAATTCAATTGAAACAATGAATGAAATAAAATTCTGCTATATGGATATCAAGTGAAAGAGACTTAATAAAGCTGCATTTCTTAGATTGTTTAAATGTAAATTAAGTTGAATTTAAAAATGAATTAAATTTTATCATACGAGTGCAAAAAAAATGTTTTTTTTAGAGAGGGTTGCCACATGTTCCAAAAATTAGTTACATTATAAGTCGATTCAATTATTTATATGTGGTCTCAAACGAAGGAGGGTTTAAAAAAATTTGGATTCAAAATACCTTTGAAGCGGGTTGCCACTTAAAGGACGAAACTAAATGAAATTATTAAGTTGAAGGAAGTATTGCGATATGGGGAATCAAAGGAAGTAGGCATAAAAAGACCTAAAGAAGATCATGAAAATGTGTTTAAAGAGTGGTGCTACCTGTTCGTACATTCCATTTCTAAGCTAACTGAAGTTTATAAGATTTATTTTGTTGTCGACAACATTTATGAAGAAGGTTGCCACCTCCTAAGAACGTTGATTACATTAAGTTGGTAAGGTATCTTAATTTGCGTTATACTGGAGTCAAACAAAAAAGGTGTAAGGGATGTTCAGTCAAAAAATATATTTGTAGAAGGTTGCCACCTGTTTAAATTATTCAAATTAAACTAAATTGATAAGGAAAATGAAGCACTGATATAATGGTTTCAACTGATGGAGGTTTAGGAAAACTTATGCGCGGAAAAATGTTGAGGGGTTGCCAGATGTTCGAAAGTTATATACAAATTTATTACTAATGCAGGTGAAATCTGGTAATAAAATTAAATTGCTATGAAAAACAGTATTGAAACACATTTTTCAGTAGAGTTCTTCTTCATACTGATACACAAATACATTGTCAATATGCTCTAATATAATTTTTAAAACACTGCAAATGATTGATTGATTTATATAACCACCTGAGTAAGTGCACAACGATGATTAGCAAATATCTGTAGCATTATCTACAAACTTATATCAGGCTGAGGTTGCATTTTTCATTTCTAACAATAAATTGGCTTGAACTTAATGCGAATGACATACTGCAGAGTTGCAAAGAAGAACAAGTTTAAAATTAAAAACTAAAAATTAATTTAAAAATTTGGTGAAATTATCTATTTACTTTTCTGTTGCTCTTGAATTCTTAGCGGTAAATCGAAATATGAGCGACGCCATGGGTAAAAGCTAGTTAAAAATAATGGCTTTTCAACAAAATACTAAAAAAATTAAAATTTTTCTTAATTCTGTAAAAGAAAGATATTTAAAAAAATGCTCCACAAAAAAAAAGTAATTTTTTGCATTAATATTTGTTGGTTTATTTAGTAATGCTCGCAAAACTGCATTTATAATTTTAAATGTTCAGAATGGGTATACCGTAAGTATTTTATATTAAGAGTTAACTATAAATCATTTATAATGCGGTTATAAAAGATTCAGATTGTCGCGGTACGCACTTATAGTTCAAAGAATTTAAGTTCGATTCTTTACTGCTCTAAACTCTTCTGTTTTCAGACAACTTTTTTTATCATTAGGTATATGCACATATGTAAACAACCGTGTGCTTAGTTACTTTTAGTATGTGTCCTTTGGCTTACTTGTAGGCATACAGTTACATATATCTATTTGCAAGTGTAAGCATATATGTACGATTTGTATCAAAACTGTATTTACCTTTGTGCAAGGACCATCATCCAGACAGTGAACATTGCAAAGCAAACAAGTTGGAAACTCTCAAGCGGCCAAGGTGAGCGTCAAGGCAAATTTAGGAAGTAGGCATTGAGGATAGCATTAAAAATATTCAAGTTTACACTGGCTACACAAAAGGTTCATCTCTTTGCCATGTACCTCTACTTTCATATCAGCCAAAAGGGTCAACACATTTTTGCACACACATGTGCTATTCTTTTGTACAAGCAACTTACTTTTTTTGTGGTTTTGTATCAGCACCTTGTTAATATTTTTTTTTCTACTACTAAATTGACTTGGTGCTTTGGGCTTTGGGCTGTGAGTTAAGTTGATCAAAGTTCCATTTTTATATCGAATTTTTGTGAGTGATTGTATTTATATTTGTGCGCCTTGAGTGCACAAATAGAAATATAATGTTTAATAGTTTTGGTTATTTAGCGTGATTAGTAGCTTGGGAGGAACGTGCTGGGCTTACAAATCGTGGATAATTACGTATAATATGAAGTAAATTCGAATAACAAATATTATACAGTGTCGAGTGATTTTATATGGCCCGCGATTTTGACAAGTTTTTACTATTTTTCTTTTATTTGTTAAACGTTTTTTAAATTTTTTATAGAAGTATTGCCTATTACATAACAAACAATATATAAATCCACATTTCAAAGCTTGTAGAAAATATTGCAGAATTCAACAAAACTTCATAAAATTTTCAAATTTTTTACTTAGAGTTTTTATAAAAATTCTAAGTATGCAGTTTTATAGCCAACTCAATTTTAGTACAAAAATGTGCAAGTTTCAAATCTCAGTGAATTTTTGATAATTTTTTTTGCTGACAGTTTTACTCATTTCCTCCCATACAAACAGAATTGGTGAGCCTACTTTGTATGGAAGAAATTGCCTGATACCGACAGTAAATTTTGTTTTTAAATAAATGGAAATTTTCTATTAACAATTTTACTTGCTTTTTGATATACTAAAATTTAATGAGCTATAAAACTGCGTACCGGAATTGTTTCTGGAAATTCTGTTTAAAAAATGTACAATATAATTACACATTTGCAAAATTTTTCAAATCTTTGCACAAAGTTTGAAATTTGGATGTCTTAATTTATACAGTTTCTATAAGGAAATGAGCTGCACATTTACAAAAAATTAATAAATATTAATTAAATGGTAGAACATTTTTCAAAACTCATCCAAATAACGCGATATTATTAAATTATCTGGCAAACATTTGTACATATATTAGTTTTCAATTAACTGCACCTGAGTAGTTTATAATTAAAATCTGCGACTGGCTTCTCAGACTGAATTTGAAATTCAAAGTACCGCTCAACATTTATGTGCCTTATTAGTTAAAAGAAAATTGCACTATAACTTAAGACATAGTTATTAGTGATTATGCAATTTAGGATTTTGTAAACATAGTTTGAATTAAATAATACACATAAAGTATTACATTTGCTAGATACCGTGCTCTTCTAATACTTTAGTAATAGCTTTCTCCTTGACGTTAATAAAAGCACATTTAATTTAGCCCGAATATGCCTACTGCACATCTGTACTTGATTGTTAGCGGCAAAAAAAAAAAGTACCACGCGTGTACCTAATTGCGCGAGATAGAAGTAAAACTTCTGAGCCGATTCTACAAAGAGATACCAACCTAAATATGGAAGGAGTAGTGATAGTAGTCGTTTGAAGTAAGTACTTAGTAGTAAGAATAATTGTGGTAGTAGTAGTAATTAATAGTTCCATTAGTAAAAATAATGGTAGTGATTCGTAGTAGCATTACGATAGTAGTATTAACTAGTACTGGCATTACTAAAAATAAGATAATAATTAGAAGTAGTAGTAGTAGTAGCAATATAAATAGTAGTTACTTATAGTATAAGAAGGTGTGGTTGTAGTACTTGTAGTAGTTGAAGTAGAAATATTAGTAGTTATAGTGATGAAATGTTCCCGAACTTATAGAAGGTCCTGAAATGGTCAAGAAATATTTAGTCCAAAAATAGTGCCGAAACGATTCAAAAACTGTCCTTAAATGATCCTGAATATTTCGCTACCTCAGAATGTATGTTTGGTTTTTCTCATATCAGCGGCATATGGTGACTGCGTGACGCGATACCAACACGCGATGGCTACGCAATGTAAAACATTACTCTTAAGGCTCTAAAGAAGTTTTGTCTATTTTCGGGTGAAACCGAAATTCAAATATTTAGCGCATGTTTGTGTTTAAAATAAAGGGTACTTCTTTGCAAATTACGAGCATAAGAAAAGTTGGCGTAGTTTCTGCCAAATTTATTTATATACTTATAATTTTTGGAGATATGCTTATTGACTAAAAGACAAAGTTTCGAAAAAATACCTATTTGCTCTAAGGTAGGCAAGTATTTTCTTCTACAATCCAATCCTGTTTAACGATTTCAGAAAATTGCAGGTGCAGAAATTTAGCGTTTTTAATTTTTTTTTTTACAAACGTTATATGAGAGGTGGGCATATTTTTATAATTTTCGAAATTATGTTTACTTGTTTGAAATGTACCAGAGTTCGGTCAAGTAGTTAGGGAGATATTGTAACTATTTGATTTAAAGAAGTTAGCGCTACGCGTTTCCAATTTCTTTATATTTTTATTCCTTTCTGATTTCGCCATATATGTATGCTTATTAGGCTGGTTACTGAATGTAGAAAGAAAATGTTTATGAGGCTTCTTATATAATTTACCCCTGTGACATATTTCTTGCCATTGGGCCGTCCTCAATCGGCACCAAAATTTGTATGTGATATCAGCGACTATGTTAGTATCGATATTGCATATAAGATGAAAGAAAACAGATTTCAATTTCTGATGCTTCATTGGTAATCTGAACTTTGGTCCGTCTCCAATCGTTACCAAAATGTACGTATGATATCTTTGAACATAGTATTGCCGATTGGGAAGAGAATAGTGCAAAAAGTTGTTCATTTGATTTTTATAACGTCCGCCTTAATACCCATATATGCAAAAATGTTCAGAATCGACAGAGTAATTTCTACATTCTTAGGAGATAACGACCGAACTTCGGCCAATAAAGTTCGGTTCGGTTTTGGTTCGGCTTCGTGAACTTTGCCCGAACATTTGCAATTTTTTTTACTAATTTTAAAATTGTTAAAAAAAAATCGGATTTGTAGAAAAGCTACATGATTCACCGTAATATACTGAAAGAAACTGTTTATACCGAATTTCTCAATGAAAATCTACTGGCGAGAATTTCTGAAAGTTTTTAATACTTTTTGAAGTCCCTAATTTGGGTTGAAAAAAGGTTTGAAAATATTTGTATGCTCCTCCATGGAGTGAAACTAGTGAACAATTATCCAGTGCGCCAAGTCAGGTCAGCATAGTACCGATATTACGGATTCAGTGGCTAGGTGGAAATGTCAATAGGGTGTTGTTTTTATATTTCAATACAAAACTATTAGATTTCGAGAATAAGCCATATAAGTCACTTAGTGATCTTTTTATAAAAATATTATTTATTATACGTTTTATGTGTTTATGTGATAGACTGAAATTAGTGTTATATAAACTAATGTATGTTCCATTTTTTTGAAATTATTAAAGAAAAAATCTATAATATTAAAAAATTCATTGAGTTTTCATTATTTTAGGTTCTGAATATTTTCGGTTCGGCTTTGGCGGACGTTGGCCGAAGTTCGGTCCGTTTCATTTCGTTAAAAATCGGTGTTCGGTCGTTCTCTTCCATAAAACTGACTTCGAACCTCTGTTTTATGTCAAAGGGATTGCTTTGCAACCGTTTTATATATTTATTTAAATGTCCCATGAGTTTTTGTTAACCTCTATCTCAGTGACAGTGAACTACTCATGATACGATCTGTTTATGAACGTGAGTCTATTCTGTCTCATAAATTTCAGATGATGCCTCCTCGACTCCACTGAAGTACAAGTATTCACTCACGTTAATTTCAGTAATACTACATTCTTTCAACTTATTTTCAGTTCGCTCACCTTTGCCAATTCATTGACTTGGCTTTTATTTAACAATCGCGCATCTAAAATAAATGCTACGAGTTTTTTTATTTATCGTAAAGTTCGATCGCTGAGTTGTCAAATAAAACTCTTATTTAATTGCCTCACAACTTTTCCGTTACAATTCCCCCACTTAGAGTTCATTTCGTTACTGTTTATTTACGACTGATTGCCTTGGGCGTTCCAGTATCAATTTGTAGACAACTATTGTTTTGAACATAACATGCCATCGAATATTTTGGTAACAAAATGGTAGCCATTCTAGTGTAAGCTTCTGGCATTTTGGTTTGATTTGACATAAGTGCCTATGTCTGTATTTATTATAAACAGGAATATAATGCCTTCACAATGACATTGTAACTGATCTACTATAGCAATCTAGGTTAAATATTATTTTCTCAAGCGTGGCCCTACTGATAATACTTAGTACTTTTCGTTCTCACTAATTTTTTACTATATTAGTTGAACGAAAAAATCTTATTGCTATTACACAGCTACCGCTGTAACTTCCTTTGTCCTTCTTCTGAATATCGAAAAGTGTAGGTGTCGATTAGAGCTGCGATTTCATCTGAATTTTTCAACTATATGGATCAACCGGATATTGGAATATCCAGAGTATAAGTGAATGCAATAATAAGGGATGGAAATATTCGAGTACCAAGAGTTCTACAAGTCGCTATCCTTGCCCTTTCTATTCGTTTAAAAAAAACCATTTACAAAAGGTGTTTGTTATTATTCTTATTGTTCGTCAAATCGTTGATTTTTTTTTTGAATATCCGAATATAAATAAATAAAAATAAATAAATTGAATGGATCTTCGTTGATCCGGATATCCGTATAAGTGCACCAATAAATATTATAATCTAGTTTTATTTTATTTGTTAAGTATATAACAACCCTATTCAAGGTATTTTCAAAATAAAACGTTCTTAAAACTCCTTCGTATCAAATCCATAATTCAATATTTGATTTAAGTTATTATATTTTTAATTGATAGCTTCAACCCTCTCCAAAAAGATTTTTGAAATTTAGCGTTCGCATATATTTTGTTTTTTTGTTTGACACTCATATTGTAAGATATCAGTTAATTTAACTAAATTGAGCTTTAAGCAAATGGCAATCTACTTTGAAAACATTTTCGAAGCGAAACCTTATTAATTCCGTTTTGTTAAATAGCCATATTGCAATATTTTACTTCATATATTTGTTTAAATGAATTCAACCTTTTAAATAGATGGCAACGCCCTAACCCCCAGATTATAAGCTACACTAAGTTTCACATTGTTATAAGTGTTTGTTAGGATTTATGTATATTAAGAAAACTTGCTTTAGTTTTGGAAACGTGGCAACTCTTTTATTATCAGTTTTCAAAAAAGTTTGTGTAAATATATGTATATATGTATGTATACTTGAAATATCCTTGTTTGTATTTAATTTTCAAATAGTGTGCAACCGCTACAAACTTATTCGATACTAAATTTTCCTAAACTTTGCTGCATTTATCTTATAAATTTAGTTGAATTTAAATTGTTCTACTTTACGAATATATTTCTCTAAAAAATACCTTACCAATTATATTGAATCAACGGTCTATAAGGGGTGGCAACCCTCATCATACATATTTTCGTGTAAACTCTTTTCATCCAGAGTAATACAGTTATATTTCAGCAAGCTTAGAAATAGCTTTGAATTTTGAACACGTGGCAACACTTTTTAATTATATTTTCATGATGAAGTTTTTTAAGCCTACATTTTTTAATCTCATTACGTGATACTTCCGTTAACTTAATCATTTAATTTAGTTTACTATTTTAAGCAGGTGGCAATCCTTTCCAAAAGTATTTTCGAAATGAAGCTTTCTTAGAAGGTTTTTGTTTAAGACCCATTTTTCAATATTTTATTTAACATTTTATAATTTCAAGTCCTTTTTTCAACAGGTGGTAACACTCTCAAAAATTGTTTTCGGAATTACGCTTTCTTAAAATTTGTAGCTTGACACTCATATTGTAAAATGTCCTTTATATTTTTAAATTAACTTAATTTGCATTTGAACAGGTGCCAACCTTCTTTGAAAACATTTTGGAATTGAAGCTTTTTTCATTTAATACCTATATTGCAATATTCTACTTCATTCGTTCTACTTCAACTCTCTAAAAAAATTAAACTTATGTAAATAACGGACTATATTTGTGCCAAATCTTATTCAGTTCTATCCAGTCGTTATTTATCAAAATGTGATTTGACTTATTTATTTAATTGACTATATCTTTTTAAGCAGGTGGTAACTCTCCGTATAATATAGCTTATGTTATAGTGCAGGAAGTAGGTTCTTTGTGTGTTAAATTTTGTACAATTCCGTTCAGCCGTTTGGATCTGAAAGGGTAACAACTGCTCACAGACTCGCTCACAAACTCAAACACACAAACTTTCATATTTATAATATAAGTAGGAAGTAGGATTGTCATCGATATTAAAATTGTTTCCGAAATTTTAGTAAACATTGTGCAAAATGCTGCTGGCAAAAAATTTAATAGTTTATTGTGTGATTAGCTCCACTGGTTTTCTCCACAGCCTTTGGTGATATTTTTTGACACTGTTTCTTTGTGAATACCGAAATTGTCTCTAGTCACAAAAAATGTCTCTCATTTAGTGACTTAAGACCTCAGAGACCGAGTTTATTTCTGCCTTGAAAAAATGTCTCTTAGAAATCATTTCCGGTTCGAGTCAGCGTAAAACTGTAGACTCCTCAATTTGTGTTATAACAACAAGACTCACACCTTAAATTGTAGGAGAACTTTGGCCAAACGTCGAGCTATATGATGCCAGCGTTGAATTATTATATTATTATGGTATGTTTCTTCTTTTTTTCGGGAAGTGAACAAGAACGGTACCAGCCTATTTGCCAAAATTTTGAATTATAGTTTCGGCGGTATTTATATTTGCAATAGTTATTGAAATATCGCAGTGGACGTGGTTATTGTTTGATTTTATTTAGATATCTCAATATTTACTGTAGTTATCAGTTGGACGGACATATATATTAATGAGTATTTTTGCAAAATACTTTTAATAAAATAACCCCACTTTCAAATTGCCTATACTTAAAATTTCAACTTGTTTCGCGAAGCAAGCAGATTATATCGCACAAACGATTGATAATTTTTTCGTTTCCAAGTATATGAAAATCGACATACTACCTTGTTGCATACGCCGAAAGCAATATCAGTTTACCAAATACTCTTGCAATAATATTGAAACATTTCAAAATTATATTTTTTATTTGACTGAAAAGTTGCCAGAGAAATATGCGAATGAACTTTACGTTACGTTGCTTATAAATGTCGTCAATGTTTCATATGAGCTATTTTTAATATCGAAGTGAAGTGTAATAAAAAATTTAAATAGCGACAATAAAGGCGAATCCAACAAAATATCAGTGAAAGCTTGTGCCGAAGCCGCTTATGTCGGTGCATAAAATGCCATTTTAATCGCTTTGTTGCCTGGCAAAACTGCTAAGGTGAGGCGTAAGGTACAAGTAGAGCGCAAATGAGTTCAAGTTGGTGGGTGGGGGCGGGCTGTGGAAACAATGGCTGAGCTCTCATGGATTCTCTACCAGCATGTCAGTGCATTTTAATACAATCGTTTATGTGAGAGTTTATCGTATCGTAAGTTATGTTCATATCTGCTATTTGTACACAAACATAGCTGTACTAAGCCAAACACACACAGAAATTCTACATCAAAAACACACGCGTCGAAAAAATCAATAAAGTGCCGCCAAATATAGCAAAAGTTTGTCATATGCGCTCAGCTAACTTTCGTCCATCCACTCTCCTACCCCCGCCGCCCTCCCCCATTCACCAATCACTATTTTCAGCATCGACTTTGGAAATGCTCAGTGTCACCATTCGCGCCATCGTATCCTGGTTCACCGTTACTCTATATTTCAGATGTGAGTACAAAAGGTGCTGAACGTTAACCGTTGTGGGCCCCGTTGTCAATTATTCAATCAATTTTCAGCCGTGTTAATATTTATACGATGTGCGGCCATTTGTGTTGCACCACCTTGGAAACACAGCCTGCTATTACCCTTTTATCCTTTATACTATGAACATTTTGCTACTGTTATCGTCCTTGTAGTCCTGGGCAACACAGACATCAGCTGCTGATCGATGAGCCTCACAAATACACCGGACAACAGCTGTATTTATTCTTACCAAGCTTAACCCTTTTAAGTGGCGTTGCTTTTTTTTTGCAATTCGGTACACTTTTTTATGGTTATGCCACTTTATTTTTTTTTTCTTGTTGTTGTGCTAGTTTTAACTGTCATTGGTGTCTTTGGTGGGCGCTACCTACTATTCATCCATATAATACTACAATATATTGCTTGTACGTTAAGAGATATATCCTCTATGTAGGTACATAAATTAAGGTGAACGATTTTTCTGAAAGTGTTATGATATTTTTTGGGTGACACAAAAATATACTAACTATGCAATTTCAGGGTGATCGGAGTAGATTTATAGCTTCTGATTTGAATCCCATGCTCAAATTCGGTATTTTCTAAAATTATTTAGTTTGTTTAAATAATTGTGTGCCATTTACAACGCCATGCTCTAGGGGCTTTCTGCTCATTTTATTCGCTACTTAAGAATAGCCTTTTTTCCTTTCTTCAACGCTTACCCTGCCTTGCTGAAATATTAAATTGCTGGCATTTTTAAATAGGATTATTCGATATTTAAGAAAGTATCGATATCATAAATCGATATAATTAATTGTATGTGAAATCGATATGCCGGCATATCGCACAATAGTGATATCAAAAAAATCGATGAAAAATAAATTTTTTGGTAATGAAATTTAAAAAAAAGTTTAATGATGAACGCGATGACAATTTGTATCATGAATTCCATTTTATTTAATAATATGTAAACTGAATATTCTAATACTTTTTTTTAGTATTATTAGGTGAACTTTTTCCAAATCGAAGGCCTACTTCCTTGTCTCTTTGTTTCCTTTATTACAAAATTGTATGATATACATCCTTATTATTCCACATAAATTAGTTTAGAAAAATAAATTGCGCTTCTTAATTATTCAGTTGAAATATTATACCTCACATTCTCTTTTATTCAAAAATTTTTTGCTTGTTTCGATGTATCGATCGGGGAAATATCGGTTTAAAATCGAACAATGAAATATTGCTTTTCGAGTAATCGGGTACTATTGATAAAAATGGATTATCATTTAAAATAGCAATATATTCGATATATCAACCCGAGAAATATCGGTAGGAAACATCGATTATAGGACACTGAAATATTGATATTCGGAATAATCAGGAAATATGACTTAAAAATCGATTATAATTTATTATCGATTATTACTAATCTAAAGGCAAATGCTTTTATTTACATATAATAGTAAGGCGTTGTTTTTAGTTAGCGGCTAAATGACTAAATTTTCGAATTCAATGATTGTCTAGGGGACTTTAACTTCCAGCACATGCCCTATGGCAGTTTCTTTGCGGTTGTGTAGCTGTGATATTTTGGAAAATATGGCTGAACTTTGCCGAAGTAAATCAGATTAACTTCCTTCCAAATAAGTTTGGGAAGGTTTCGGATTTGGTTTAATCGATGTGGTGCTCTGGTTTTACCAGAATCAGCTTCCTTCTTCCGGTTTCAACTATCACCAAGAACGCACGTCTTTTTAATTTTACCTCTGGGTCTTTGTATACTTTAACAGAAATCTTAAAGAAAGAGAGAAGAAATCTTATTGACTAAAGGTTGGTGGGCTTCACATAATAGATCTTTTGCATATAAGGACAACCTTCGGTAAGGTCATAAGGGGTATATATAACGGGTTCTAGCGGTTATGTCTAAGCATTGTATTTCTAAAGTTGTTTGAATCTCTGCGAGAAAGATACCTACAAGACGCGGAGATTTGTAGGGCTAGACAGATGGAATTAACCCATGCTACCTTTGTGAGAATATTAACGTTGCCCTCGAGAGTGAGGACTGAGATGAAAGCGCTCGATGATGCTGGCTTCAATGGCTTACACTGTTAAGTGTGGGTACATGAGTGTATCCAAAACAACATCATTGGATTACATCTAATTACTGTTTGGCTCCTGTATACAACTTGGGGATATTGAACTCTTTGCTAGTACTTTTTGGAGTATTTTAACTCCGGAATTTTCCTTTACACAACCACAGAAATTCCTTCATTCGTTTCTCTACACCTTTCTGCTTTGTCTTCCTTCTAGGCTCGCCTCCTTTCTTCACTTTATTGAAAATATGCCTGCTTTCTTTGTTCCATAGGATAGCTATTCCTTTTCTTTGCTCCACCAGCTTTCGACCAACTATACGAAGTATAACAGAAGTTAACACCCTCACTCCAGGTGTATTGGTATCCATTTTCTTTTACTATGGCTCACCTCTTTTTTTAATTTTTACTCTGGCAGAATCGATCCCATTTAAGCCACAGCGATCAAATAAATATTCACGTCAAATGGGGATAATACTCGTATTCCCACTCCAATTAAATATTTTAAATTATGTCTCGAAAGTCACTTATTCTGTCAAATTTGCCTTGGGCTTTGTCGATTTAATAAGGGATGATAGATATAAGTTTGTTCCAAATCATTTCGGAACCGTAAAAATAAAGAACAAATCACTCTCGCATTGCGTTCAATGTAAGTAGCGACTTTTGTATTCGAAATAATAGCGCAATGAATGCCTTAGACCTTTACATTTTTAAAACGGAATATATCTATTTATTATCAAAATCGGCACATAAATAATAATTTCGAAGGTCAAACTTTCGCAAAATTAAGCAAACATTTGTTAAACATGAGTTATATTTTGTTAAAGTACGCATTTAAATTAATGGTTACATATTTTGTAAAGCAATTTAAATTAGCAGTGCACAAAATCAAAAGCAAATTCACTTTCTTGACCGTTAATGTGCTAGCTCGTGTTAACAGTAATTTTCTGGGACGACTGGATAAAAAAGGTCAACGTGTTTTTTATCTTGCGACTTTAGTTGGGATATATGTATATGTAGAAGTTTTTTGTTTATCTTTCGTTTCCGAAGGCTGTGGTGAAAAAAATGAGCAAGTGTGTTTGCTTTGTCACAGAAATTACGGTCACCTTTGTGTATATATTACATATATTGTATGTTTGTATGTTTGTATGTATTTTTATATTGATTTTGCCACTTACCTGAGTGGGTCTTTTATATGAATGTAGCGATCCATTGAAATGGCGCATAAATTTAAAATGGACGCCGTTGAGCACATCACATCGAAGGCGACCCAAGTATCACAAAATTGTGCGCCAAATATCCAATAACCTGTAGATATAAAATTTATTTAGTAGTCAATCATTTGTGTGGGAATAAAATATTAATTTTTTATTTATATTAAATGCGGTATTGTGAGTTGCATAGCGAATGAATATTTGATCGAATTAATCTATTTTGTATTATGAGTGGCGAAGAAATGCAATGAACTGGCGGTAATTATTTGTGATTTTATAATATTAACACCTCTTGTTTACAGTAATTTGGCTTTGGAATGACCAAATTGTCAAATTTGGGTTAATTTATGTGTCATGTTAACTTTTCTTTTTTGGGTATGAAAAAGGCGAATTCATGTCACATGGTGTTGAGAAAGCAACTGAGTGAATTCACTTGTTGGACTGAAAGTCAAAACTATGTGTTTTTTTTTCTAATTGTTACCGATTCATATCATGGTGCGTACAATTTGTTAGCGTACGTTGTTGTTGTTGTATGTCCAGTGGTATGAATTCGCCTTAAAAAAATCGAAGCAAAAATGTTCGTTCGCCACTCATAATACAAATTATCAAAAATTTTCAGTAAGCATTCGCTTCGCAACTCATAATACCAACCAAAGTGTAGGCAAATTGTAATCCACTTTCACACCCTATCCAAAATATAGCTTGCCTTATATCTTCTCCTGAGCGAAACTCCCAAATTTTAACATTTCATATATTCGACTTTTCAAAGAGGTGGCAGCCCTCTACGAAATATATGAATGAACCTCCTTTTCGCCGAGACGAATCGTTTAACTATCTAGGTTTTATATTTCATATAATTTGTGCATATTTTAATTAACTTTTCAATCCTCTTCAACAAATAGCTATTTTTATACTTTCTCCATAGAAAACGAACCGTTTGACGCTGAAATTTTAATATTTCATATAATTTGTGTATAATGCAATTAAATTCGATTTTCCGACAGGTGGCAACCCTCTCCAAAATATATGCATGAACCATGAACACATATTTTAATATCTCACAAAACTTTTGAATGTTTTAATTAAATTTCTATTTTCTAATAGGTGGCAAGACTCTCCGAAGCATACAATATACATTGCGAACTATTTTCATATCTACCAAATATATATATAAAGTTTCACACAAATCCGTAAAATTTTATAATTCGAATTTTTGGTTCACTTTTGTATTTGCAGTTTTGTAGCTCTTTCAATTCAATTCTAATGAAATTGTATCCTTTGGAACGTTTCATCAGTATATATGACTGAAAACGGGCAGGACTGTCAGCAAAAAAAAAAAATATTAAAAATGAATGCGAATTTGCTTGCTTTGTCTCACAAAACGACGCGACTGTGCAAAATCATTCTCATGCCATTAAACAAGTTTTACTTCATCAAGTAAGAAAGAATTTGAGTTCTTTTCATCCTCGACTTAGTACAAAAAATGGACAACATTGCAGCCTACGCCGACGACATTCTCATATACCACCCCGACAGAACGATCGACAGCGTTAATAGGAACATGCAACTCAAATACAATACTGTTGAGGATTGTACAATAAACTGGCACTTCAAAATAAATATTATCAAATGCGACAGTATCCTTTTCCGCCCTCCCGTTAATAAATGTAACTCAAACGTTAAAAAAAATGGAAGAAGTTTTATATAAAATCCAATGAAGCAAATATCCAAATCCAGCGCAAGGAGGGAGTCAAATATCTTGGTATTCATCTCGGTAAGTTTTTGTATTTTAATGTCCATATCAACCAAAAAATCTTGAAAACAAATAGAGCCTTTTATACTTATAAAATAATTTTTTCTTCAAATCTTCTATATAACAAGCTAAAAATTATCATGTATCAATCGCTTGTGAGACCAATACTTTCATATGGATGCCCAATTTGGGTTAATATCTCCCCTTCATATATGGAAAGACTCAGAAAGTTCGAGAGAAGAATACTACGATCATGCACATCGCTGCATAGATCACCGAACAGTAGTTTTACTAAATTTATATCTAACTCCAAACTCCCTTTAATAAGAGCTCCTTTTTACGAAAGTGATGACTACTTTGCATTAGCTATTACAAACGGATTTGCACCACCTGAATCCTTCCTCTACTTGAACAAAAATGGTTTCAACCAAAATGAAGACTACATACCAATAATCTATCATATATTTAGAAGAGCAAATAATAAAGTAATCACTTCGAAAATACTCACTACTGAAAACAAACGATTCGACACATACATCTCGCTTAGAGACAAAACTGAAACCACTTTGACCAAAAAGAATTTGTGGTGGCTAATAAATGATAATGAAGTTTAGTGCACTCCATAACACATATGGTCTGATTACTTGTTCCTCTTTTAACCATTTTATATTATGAAAACATCTATGGATCGTTTTTTCCCCCTTTTTTCCTTGCAAACAATATACAAGTACATACTATATATGTATATATATATACCAAGTTAAGATATAAACAATATCATTAGATAATAAAATGTTACTGATTATTGATAGCGGATTACTCGAGAGCTCGTCCAGAGACACTGTACGCATATAATATCGTTGTACTGTTGTTTATTGTAGTAATTAAGTTTATTAATTTTAATCAAATACACAAATAATAAAAAAAAAACAAAGAAGTTTCCATTTGCTCTAAGATGGCATATACCATGGCAATACCCAACATTTTTGATTCCATGTATTTCATTCTCAATCCCAGTCTTGTCCATCAAATTTGAACAAATTACCTTGCAAAGTTTTTAACGATTTTTTTTTACTTTTGTATTTGACTTTTATATAAGAGCTGAGCATGTTTTTTGTACGATTTTTAAAATTTTGCTTATTGGCTTGAAATGCAATATGTGCTCCAAATTTGATGGAGTTTAGAGGAAAAGTTTTCGAGATAAACTTAGTTTCTCGAAACGGAGACATACCACGCCTACTGCATAATAAATTTGCGTAAATTCTCATTAACTTAAATATCGCGTTACTTACATATCGTGTAAATCTTTGTAAATTACCATTATATGAGTGGTGGGTATGGTTTTGTCCTATTTTTATGATTTTCGAAAGCTTGCTTGGTAACTTGGAATGCAATATGTGTGCGAAAGTTGGTAGGGTTTGGTCAAGTAGTTTCGGAAATATAAGTTTCCTTGTAAAGTGGGTGGGGCCACGCCCATTAAAAAAAAACACAAATCACACACGTTTTCCGTTCCCCAACCCAATCCTATATATCACATTGGAGCAAATTTTCTTTAATAGTTACTGAAATACCGCACTCTTTTGATTTTCACAAAACACCGTTATGAGGGTGAGGGAAACTTGACGAAAGTTATCAACGGCACTTTCCATTGGAAATTTGCAACTAAGCGCCACAGGAAAAACTCGCATTTAGGGTGGTACTATTTTCAGAAGGGTTTAGGGTGGGCATCGTAAAGAAAGAATATAAAGAATATCTCTCTTTTAATGAACAGGCTTTAAGAAGTAATTATGTTGTATGTGTGTAGAATATCCGGTCATGCTTACTTTTCCGCCTGCTCTCAAACTTCCGTACATATAGATACATATATATCTACGTATCTATATGACAATTAATGCAATGTCATAGTAAAATTGCCATATCATTGCTTTATACTCATATGACATACTCATTAGTGGTGATATTAATTTGGTATCTACAATATCCTTGTAAACGATACTTATATGCAAAATGAGTCAACAGTTCAGAGAATAAGATAGGAGTTACAAAAATGTGCACACAATTTCTTTTGAAAACATTCTCAATAATGGGTATTTATTGAAAAAAAAGGAATTAAATTATCCAACAAGGGCGAGATTACCTTACCCCTGTATTTGTATGTGTGAGTGAGTGATCTGCACAAATTTACAACGGTTTGCGCTCATTTGAATGACAAAGCATTTTCATTTGACACAGCATGGCAAGGAAATGGAAGGAGGATGTTTGCACTTCAGTGCTGCAATTTTTGAGTTAAGTGAAGAAACACGCTGTGTGTTGTTCGCTCAAACAGTTGACAAAAAGAAAAAATTAAATAAATTGCAGTGAAGTGGCATATCACCAATGGGTCTATATTTTTATGCTCCTGTACGGAGTATCTTAACGCTGTGCTGTAATCGAGTTGTGATACTGCACCATGTAGGCAAAATGTAAGATAAAGTATAACGAAAAATTGGAAAGGCATGAGGAAAGATATAGCGATCGTTGTACGTGAGCGATAAATAACAAACAAAAAACTACAGCTTTCAAGCAAAAAATAAAACTCACAAGAAATTAAAATTAAAAGAGAACTTTCATAATAAAGCAAAAAATAAAACTAAAAGAAATATATTAAAAAAATAAAAATCATAAAATTAATTTTATACTCCGAGCAAAAAATAAAGCCAAGAAAAACTTATTTTCGAAGCAAAAATTAAAACTTTAAAAACAACTATTATTTTCTAACCAAAAAAAACACAAATGTTTTTGTTAAAAGAAAAATTAAACTACGAGTATAAATATGCTTTTTTCCCAAGCAAAAGAAAAAAATTAAAAAAAAAAACAAAATTTGTATTTTAAGCAGAAGGTAAAACTAAAAAATATCTATTATTTTCGTAGCAAGAAACAAATCTAAAAAAAAACAGTTTTCATTTTACAAGCAAGAAATAGACCTAAAAATAACCATTGTTTTTAAGCAAAAAGTATCACCCAAAGAATTAGTTTTACATTCTAAACAAAAACCAAAGCTATAAACAAGTATTTGTCATCTCCAAAGCAATGAATTGAACTCAAGAATAAAAGTTAAAAAGTTGTTTTTTAAATAAAACTTTTAACTTGTACCGTCCCTGGTAAATTTAGTTTAAAAAATGGAATCAATTAAAAAACTAAAATATTTCCGTCTCAAAACCTTCTGTTTATCACTCCAATACATTAGCTTTAATTTAAAACCAGTTCATTTAATGATATGATCCTAGGGCATCGCCATGTTAGGTTAGGTTACTTACATCGAAAAAAGATAAAAGAAGAAGTATCTATTTAGTTAAACGGATTGCAAAACAAATGTATTTTTAGTTTGCCAAAGGTATTGAATTTGCCTTCTTTAATGTAATCCCTTAAGTGATCATCGATTCTACGCTCGAGATAGGACTGAATATTGTCCTGCCGTAGCCATCATCACATCCTGAACATAAAAAAATGTAACTTTTATTTTTTACTGCGCTTCTAGCCTAAGATAAGGCAATTTCAAAAGAAGTATTTATTTTTGATTTCTTATTTCTTTTATACATTTGTATGTCTCCATGAAAGATTTAAAAATAACTTTGATAGCATACTTGTGTTCTGAAAAAAAAAAACAAAAAAACCTAAGAAAAAATGTCTGTAGTGGATGTTATTTTATGCTTAAGATTGCAATATTTTCTTTCGATTGAGAAAAGGTTTCATCAAAACGAATGAATATCTACTTAAAATGAAATCTGTTATCTTCATAAGTAACAAATATTTCTAAAGCGCTGTTTCATTCCCATTTTCCTTCATTTCTATTTTGCTTCAATGCAGATAATTTTTTTTAGCGTTTATTCTACATTTCTATTGAGCTGCTTGTTTACAGAAAGCAAAGTTTATTCTTTTCGCTTTTCCAGTTTATAATTCTTTTTAATGTGTGATTTTAATGTGCACCTCTCTCTCTCTCTTTTACTTCCTTACAGTTATTTGAAGAATTATTTGCATTCTAAAGAAACCATACGGTAAATATTTGTATGTGTGAGTGAGCATATCATTGAAATTCAAACAAGCGAAAATATTCTCCCTTGTTGTTGAGGAAAATATTAACAAGAGTGTTTGCATTTACTATTCCTTGTGTGCGTATTGAAATGTCTATGGGATTTGTATAAATAAAGAAAAAAATACATTGGTTTTGGTAAAGTAAAATTTTTCTCTAAATATTAGTAATATGAAAATGCATTTTAAATGTAACGCTGCTCATCTACTGTCAGAAGAAAATACCATAGCGATACGGTTGGTTGACGGGGCGAGTATTCCACCACTCCTTTAAGAGCTGTGGTTAATTTGAATAAATCCTTTAAGTCTACTATAAGCCAAAGTAAACAAGCATTGAGTAATTCTGATGTGAGTATAAATTTGAGATCAAAAAGACTATGCCTTAGCAAACAGTGTTGTATTTAAATATGTACTTCTTATTCAGTGGATATGTATTGGTACGAGTATGTATTGTGAAGTTCCAAGGCCATTCACAAAAATTTCGTTTTGCACCAACAATCAATAATCTCTTCAAGGCCAAAGAAGAAAGGAAGAGAAGAAGGTGATATTACTTAGTAAATAATTTGCTCTCTTCTTTAAAAAAAACCCTCCATTTTTAAATACATGGAGTATGTGTGCCCATGTAAAATTGTTAACACCCCTTTCAAATAACACTACTTCAAATTACTTTTCGTTTAATCCATATTTTTCAAAGACAAAATGATTTTATATCAGCAGGCTACTATTTCATGCCAAAAAAACCAACTAAAGGGTGGTTAAATTTTAAGGGCCGATGTAGATTTTGAATAAATCACAAATTATTCTGGAAATTATTGGAATTTCTTTTTATTATGATAATATTGTGAGGTTCAATTATGTATGGAACAAAATATCGGCCAAATGTCTGCCGCGATCGGCGGCACACCTCCATCCGATGGTCCAAATTTTCGATGACGCTGAGGCATAATTGAGGTTCTATGCCGTTGATGTGCCGAATTATCTCATCCTTTAGCTCTTGAATTGTTGCTGGCTTATCGACGTACACCTTTTCTTTCAAATAACCCCAAAGAAAGTAGTCCAACGGTGTCAAATCACATGATCTTGGTGGCCAATTGAGATAACACGGCCATTGAATTTGTCGCACAAAAGAGCCAATGTTTCGTTGGCTGTGTGGCAAGTGGTACCATCCTGTTGGAACCACATATCGTTCACATCCATATGTTCCAATTCGGGCCATAAAAAGTTCGTTATCATCTCACGATAGCGAACACCATTCACAGTAACTGCCTGGCCGGCCTCATTTTGGAAAAAATACGGCCCGATGATGCCGCCAGCCCATAAACCGCACCAAACAGTCACTCTTTGTGGGTGCATTGGTTTTTCGACAATCACTCTTGGATTATCATTCGCCTAAATAAGGCAATTCTGCTTATTGACGAATCCACTGAGGTAAGGTGAGGTGAGGCGATATGCATTTTGATTTGAACGCCCATTTTCATAATAAGCCTGAATAACTTTAACACGTTGCTCGATTGTGTATCTTTCCATGTTCAAATTGAGTTAATCTGAAATTGAGAAATATCAAATGAAATGCAGAAAAAAACTTGACGTTTAGGTGTGGTTCACATTCAACATCGGCCGTTAAAATTTAACCACCCTTTAGGTATATGCGGGATTCGTAGTATGTATTCTGTATTTGGGTCGTTATTTTACAAATTGTACAACTTTTTAGACTTTCTAATTTAGTGTCGGCTAATACTTTTTTATGAGTTGTAATCACGCAACTAGGAAATATCTGTGTACATCTGGATATGGTCGAAAGTAATTTTTTTTTTGTTTAGATAGTTACTAGAGTTTGAAAAATTCTAAAATATTTACGTTTGGTTAAACAAAATGTATTGTACTCATTTTTTGAGTTTAAAGGTTGAAATATTTGGCATTTAATTGCGGACAACTAGTACTTTAATTGAAAAAATTAAAAAAAATTTGAAGAGAATAAATTTTTTAAATATTTACTGCATTCATGTTATATATTGGATGTAAAAAGAAATTACAAAACATCTTCTATCAAAAAATCCATTTCCTTCCTTGAGGAGTCTGCTATACATAGTTAAAAAAATACTAAACGCAAGTCACGTGCTGATGAGGGTTGCCACCTGTTTAAATAGTCAAATTAAGCTTGAATTAAGGGAGCTAGGTAATTTAAATTATGTATGATAATATGGTTGCTATTCAAACGTGGTTTAATAATGAGAGTTGCCACCTATTTGCAAAGTCGAATTTAACTAAATTATTCAAAAGTACCAGCAGATATTATAAAAATGGTATCAAACCAAGGAGTGGTGAGATATTTTTAGTTGGCACATTGAAATATTTTTTAGCTGTATTAAGATTGCTGTTTTAAAAATTAAACTCAATTCACATTCTGTTTAAAGTTGTTCTAAATACACATAATTATTAGACGAAGACAATGCCTTTTCGTAAAGAGATAAAAAATGTGTAAAACTATGGCCATTTTAAATGACCGATTTTCATATGAAGAGGAGGATCGTGCTATATTGAGTTCAAGAAAAGTCAACATCGTATACATTCCACCGCCTCAAATGGAGAGCATGACTGATGAGCAAGATCCGGGTGATGATCAATTTAATTTAATTGACAATAATGATGACTACCTACAGGAAATCGCGAGTACTTTCGAGCTACAGTAATCAGTAGAAGACCAGACATGGGGTTCTAATTGTGAAACAGGCAATGAATTGTAATCGGTTTAAAAAAATTAAACATGTATTTAATCTCGCTCAAAACACCAATTTAAATACGGCAGATTGCTTTGCCAAAATTCGCTCTATTACTAACGCTCTCAACAAAAGGTTAAACCATATTCTATCCATAGACGAACAAATGATTCCCCTCACAATCACACACAACCCTGAGTGCAACTCATCTTTTTATGTTTTTAATATAATTGCGACAAAGTAACTATCCTGTCTAATTTTGTAAGTGACTTATAAACGAAAACGACGACTCGTAGTATGCATGGACTAGCAGTAAGTCAAAGTTATTTAAATATTGTAATTTCCAGATATCCCTCAAATCTTTTTAGATAGTAACAGATTCACACATGGTATGACAAAATATGCATACAAATGGATGCATTTGGATTTTTTCTTTGAAAATTTTAAAATATGGTAACTCTATTTGGTTCTAAGTGGTGTTATCCGATTCGACATTTGAGAAATTATCTAGAAGTTCTTTTTTCTTTTTATAAGATTTTATTTGTGAAATTTTAGTTTTAAGTTTTATAGGCTTAGTACACAAGCTACAACTTCTTGCAAGAGTTCCCCTTTGGATTAATGAATTTGAAACTTTCGATGCAATAAGGGTAAAGAATTTTGAAGCTGTCAGTATTTGGCACACTGGGTTAAATACACTGATAATTTCAAGGTGAATTTATATCAGATGATATCGAATTCCCAATAAAAAAATTCACATATATTTTGTGTTTACTTCTACGTCTCAAGCTGTCAAAGTTTACATGTTTTGTTTTTGCTTTATGGCATCAGCTCTGGAAGCTGTAAAAGCAAAAACAACACACGTGTAGTTTGACACATTTAACTGTGACAAGAAACCACTGAATAGATGAATGGAAGCCATTAGTTTTCGGTTTTAGGATGTCATGGGAAAAGGAAATCTAAAAATATAATGGAAGCAGAAAAATTCGTCTTGGCTCACCTTCAGTAATTTCTTTCAAAACTATTTTTCATGAATAACATTTAATATGCCAAAGTCGTTAAAATAGTTATCACTTACATTTTTCCAGAGTAAAAAAATGGCAATACCACTGCAAATTCATATAAGGTGGTGCAGCGAAAGTAGCTGTATGAATTCGCTTGCTGGACTGAATGTCAAAACTATGTGTTTGTTGTAGGTCTTATCGATTTTCACCGCCATTGAGCATATAATTTGTTAGTGTACATTTTTGTTGTTGTACGCTCAATACCACCTGGTATGAATTCGACTTGGGCAATACAGATTTCAGTGCCTCTCTATTAAGCACCATATGTGCTCGCTCTTGCGCTTCCGATAGTGCAGGACTAACTTGACAGTTTTATGCGAAGCACTAAATAAAACAAAAATGAAAGTGAAGGTAATTTTACGAATCAACAGCATTTGGTTAAGCAATGACACTTTATCTATGCAAGAGTGCAAGCATTTGTAACTATTTCCAAGGCAGATGATAAGCGTCATTCTAGAAGTGAATGCACATGGCTGAATAGGCGAAAGTACAATATATGAATGTATGTATGTATGTATGCACTTTTGTAATCACATTCCAATGTCAGCATAATTCGACTCAAACATGCGACGATGCATGGCAAATTAAAAACAAACGCTTGATGATGACAAAATGTAGTACACACATTCACTGCATTTCATCATAGTGTCATTCAATTCTTCAGCCGCTTTGCCGTACCGTAATTCAGTAATTCAGCTACTCTATCAACCAACCAAAGCAACCGCCCATCTGCAGTTTGTCACCCATGTCAGTAGCAACCAACAGCAAATCAGCATTGCCAACATTAACGTCAACAGCACAGTGGCAGCGACAGTGGCAATGACAGTAACATCGGTGATGGCAGTGTTTTGCATGAGAAATTTCCGCAATTTGTGCTATGCAAATGAGCAACGGAAGGCGGTAGGACAACGGAAAATGGCAAAAAAAAAAAATAGTAATGGCAATAAAGAGTAAAAAGGGTAAATAATAAAAGCGGAAGTAAAATGAATATGGAAATTCATTGGCCCACACACACAACAACCATTTTTATTTTATTTCGTTTAAAAATGCTTGAATTTAATTAGATGTATGTATAAGTAAGTGTGCTATGTTGCTCAGGAGGAAATGGGTTGTTTGAGAAAATAGTCCCAACTAAATTTAATTAAGTATATTATAAACAAAAATAACTATGAAATAAGTTTAATTATGTAAACGCTTTCTTGTATATCTGTTGAGATTCTAAGTCACCAATTTTAAGTTGTTTCTTTGAAACGGATACAGATAGCAAACTAACGAAATCATTAAAGACATGTTTATGTTCAGTCGAATTATATTGGAAATTTTATACCTTTAGTGCGCTTCTTCACAAACACATAAAGAAAAGAGCAGTGTTAATTAATCAGCAGCATAAATATTTATAAATAACGCAATGGAGGGAAAGCGATTTTTTTTTTGGATTGATGGTAATAAGTTCAATTGCAAATGTTATATTAATGCCAGGCAGATCCCAGCAGACGCTTTCCCTCCCATATTTATTTATTAATTGCCCTTTGCTTATGGAAACAGAAAACATATTTCGGGTTCTAATACATAAACCAGGTGGCAACCGTTTAAAAAATATAGGTATACTCTTCGCTCTCACCGATAAAAACAGTTTGGCACTCGTAATGTAATATTTAAAATCCTTGCGTATAATTTAATTACATTTTTCTTTTAAGGTTTCATATAATTTGTATATCATTTTACTAAATTGGACTTTTCAAGTAGGGGGCAATCTCTTTTAAAGTATGCCTAGGTTTAAACTTTCGTCTCAGGAAATCAAACCGTTTGACACTCATATTTTACTATTTCATAAAACTTTTATATCAATTCGCTTTTGCAAGCAGGTGGCTACTTTATACATATATGCTATAACCCTTCACGTTAGCGAACCGAACAGTTTGGCAGCCATATCTTCATATTTCATAGGTGGCAACTCTCTATAAAATAAAGATATGAGACGAACCGTTTAACACCCATGTTTGGAGCATTTCATATAGCTTGTGTATGATTTAATTAAATTCGACTTTTAAAACGTGTGGTAATCCTTACAAAAGTTAGCTAAGAAACCTTCTTTCCGAAATGAACCGCTTCACACTCAAATTTTACTATTTTAACTTATACTTGTGTTCATTTTAATTAACTAGACTTTCCAAGCTGCTGGCAACCCTCTCTGAACCATAAAATATACTTTACGACCTATTCTCATGCACATCCGAAATTTCATAAATTTCGATTGCTATGACTTCTTTCCCTTAATTGGTGACATTATTTTGCATGACTCCAACACAGCAGGTCAGTTGCTTCTTTACTTGCTAACTGAGCCAGCGAGATACCCCAAATGAAGTTGAGCACTTCTGCATAATTTTCTTCAATATGCACAACATGACCTCGCTAGCGACCCCAACTGAAGCCAAGTCCTTATCTACCTACATAGTCTTCGCGACGTAGAGAAAGTCTACCTCTTCCTTTGCCTTCACCATCCGGTACCGTGATGAATACTTTCTAGGCTGGAACATTTTCTTTCCCAGTTTCTTCCAAATCACTGAATTACAGTGACTCACAGCTTAAATCGTATAGCATTATTTTTCACAATATTTACAATATTTTTCGTGAAATATTTCTTTGTTAATTTTTTACAAAAATATAATTCATTTGAATATCATAAAACATTAATATTACGATAACTTGACGCACTTGAAAAAAGCCTTAAAATTTTCAATATTTCTCTCAGAATTTCTAGAGACGTTGCGAGTATGCAGTTTTGTAGATCATTTAATTTGATTGTAATAAAGTGCAAGTTTCTAGTTCCGCGAAATTTCTATTGATTTTTGATCATTTTACTTGCGAATGGTGTAGCAAATTTCCTTCCGTACAACACAGGCACGAAATGATATTTTATATGGAGAGGAAATTTTAAAATTTTATATACTTTTTTCAAGTTAAAATATGGTAAGATTTTTACAAAGACCGAAAATAGTATTTATGCTTTATGATATCAAAATGAACTACATTTTTATAAACAGTTAAGAAAACAAATTTTGCACGAGTAAAAAATAACAATGGATGATTTAATCTGTTAGCCGCTGTTCATGGTTCGAACGTCTGCGAAATTTGACCGCATCAAAACTTAAAGGTCCAAAAATCCGATGCTCACAACGTCTATGCGTCTGCGCCATATAATAGCACGGGCATGAATAGAAAGTCATATTGAGTGGTTTTGGCTCGTCGGGAGAGGCCTTAACTACGCAGTTGCCTACTCAGCTCAAAAAAACATTTGTTAGCAAGCGAGATTTTTCGTGGAATTTTGCGCCTGGTTCCCAGATAAACAGAGTCTTCCACTTTTTCGAAATTGTAATTGTCAACAGTGATATTGAAGCCAAAACGCGAATGCGCTGACTGTTTATTTGAAGACATGGCATCCTTCACCAACGACGTCGTTCCATTTCCAGACCGATTTGCTTCGGTTGCCTATCCAATTTGGTAAAGGAAGAACTAACTGCGTAGTTGTTCTAGCCGAAGAAGTGGACACCATCATCGCGCCATAAATGCAACTTCATCTCATGCTGTAGAAAGTGAGGAGTTGGTGGTGTATCGGTCCTTTTCCTTTGGTTGTTATCAAAGACTTGGCGCATCGTGAATATCTGGTCAATAGTTTATTTACCAAAACCATATTCCTTTTTGTGGAATGGGCTGAGTACACTCCAAATCCATTCAGCACGTATGCGTTCGTTCTAAATTATTGTGAACGTTGGTCTCAGAGAGCAGGAGTGAAAGCCGAGTGAGGAAGTAGTTGGGTATCTGTTAAATTTGCAGCTTTTCAATGGCCACCTTTCATTGTGTAAATCAGATAACCATGCAGCTTGAACCTGGTACTACTATCTACCTTGTTTCGGGTCATGGCGAAATCGATCAAATTTATTCCGTTAGCAGATGTTTTGTCATGCAGACTGAATTTATCGACAATGGGACCCAACATTCCTTTATTTTTATCCTGACATTAAATCACCAAGCACGATTAGTATAAAGTAATAAGGGTCTTGAGCTATTAGATGCTAGCCTTTGCTTACTTTCAAATCATAGAACTTAAAACATCGGCTGTGGTCATCATCCGAATAGGGAGTCTGGTGGTTCAAATTCCAGTGAATAATCAGACCGTTGAACGTTTTTGACTAAGGATATATTTGTATAGCAAACCGCTGCCTTTAATCTATCCCACTCCAAAACTTATGCTCAAACTATACTTGGGTGAAATCACCCGATAGCTGCTTGAAATATTATGGAGATAATCATTCTGGATGAAGGCTTCTTTACATGGAACCGTTCTCCATTTATATCTATTATGTTTTTCACTAACGTAGCAAAAAACGGAACATTGCAAAGAGTAACCCCTATGTACACCGGAACATTCGTATTGTTTTAAGTAAATTAATTTTAATTCTTTAATTTTCTGACAGATGGATGCATTTAATATAAATCAAATGTTGTGCACATTTTTAGTCACATATTGCATTAGTATAGCAACTAAATACTGCAATGAATTCCTTCATTATTGCAACTAGTAATTTGTATGCACATCCGCATATGAAATAATTGGATCGAAATCATCGCTATGCTAGTCTTTTACGCCTCAATAGAGACGAATGTGATTATTGCTTTAATTTTAACATGCAAATTGTCTACCAACGCATTTCACTACGCCAATTTGTCTGACGACGGAACTCATGTCTGCAGTAGCTCAACTTAATTTAAAACGGATATGTATTCGGAAATTGAAAAGTAATTGCCACAAAATATGAAAAATATTGCCTGCGTTATTTAATTTTTTTTAGATGCTATATACTACCTCAATTTACGCATTGCTGCTGCAATGCGTCGTTAGATAATTAATGGCCCTGAGGTGCTGCTAATGGCTAAAAGGAATTAATTCTGCACCCCCAGGGCGTATACGTAATTATTGTTGATGGTTTGCTAAGAGAGCCAATAACTTTTTATGTATTTTTTATTAAAATTTAAGAACAAAATGTAATAATTACATATTTTACAAGATATATACCCGAATATAGAGACTTTTCCTACAAAAACTGAAACTCTTATAAATGACTGGTAAATTTTGCAAGAATTTATTAAGTTAATAAGTTTGGATGTGAGGGAAAATATTTTGCATGGAAACCATTGCGAACATTGCAGCTAAGCACTAGGTATGTATTTGTGTATGTATACTGAAATGCTAGAAAGTTTTCTTTTTTAAACATCCCCACCGAAGAAAATATAAAAATATATCTATATTCTTTATTTGGATGTTGGTTAATATTTCAGATGAAGAAACTGCATTTTTCTATGAAATTGCTATGAAATTATTAAAAGAAATGTTTTAAGTGTATAACGATTGAAATAAAAAATTAAAAAATCATCATTCATCGTATAAAAAATTTTGAAGGGCGAATAGAATTTCGTTCATTTAACGAATAAATTGTCATTCGTAATTCAAATAAAATCAGTCATTCAAATTCTGTACTAGTTTATTTGTATATAATTTTCCCTACAGCTGGCAAGCCTTTTCAAGAATACTCTCGGAAACTTTCCTCATTCTCTTTTTTGCTTCACACAATTATTCTAATATTTAATTTAACTTAATAGTTAATGTTCGTTTAATGTCTGAAATGGGTGGCAACCCTCTCGAAAAATATATTTCAATTAAGCCTTTCTGAAATATTTTGCGGCTTATACCCATAAGGATATATTTCGTTATTGTTAATGTTTTTAATTTAATACAATTTTTTCAACAGTCGGCAACCTTCTTCAAAAATATTTTTAAAATTAAGCTTTCTGAATTCTAATAAATGTGTATATGATTTTCTCTTGTTAAATGAATAATAAATTGTGTTATAGCATATAAATAATTTGGAATTACCATCACTCAAATAATTTTGAATAACGAGTATATTTTCATTCATCATTCGAATAACTTTGCAAAAAGCAAAAAATATTTTATAATTAAAAAAAAAAAACAACTATGAAATTGAGAGCGCATTCGTTGTTTAATAGTTGTGTTGTTTTGTTTTAACAATTTTAAAACGAGTTTGATATTTTTACTGGTCCAGCTCCACGAGACTTGATCAAGTTTCTCCGACAGAGTGGCAAAGCCATAAGAGAGACCGACGAAATCATTAAGTTCTCACCGAAAAAGGTATTTACAGTGTTTCACGCAAAAAAAAAACCGGGGAAAATCGAGGTCGAACGTAAAAATAGAGTCCTTCTGGTAAAAACTTGGTAATGAGAAAGGCGAAGTCGAATCCGTTTTTTTCGTCACGTGTGCTGAAAGACTCGACAGAACTTCAAGTTAGTGCAAGAACGTTTTGGCGAATCTTGGTAGAACATATCCAACGGTCGAGGGTAAGGTCCACTTAAAAAAAAACATCAACAAAGTCGCATGTTATGGGCTACAAAATACCATATACAAGATAATACTTTTAGAGCAAGCGTTCAGTAGTAAAATTGATGTCGGTATCTTAGCCAACACAATGTTACCATGCCCCAGGGAAAGCATGCCTTTAAAGTGGTGTTTTCAGCAGGATTACTATCTTTAACATACCGCCAAAACTACGAAAAATCAATTTCACTTGGAAAAAATTGATCTTTTGGATTGACTGTCTCAATAACCAAATTTAATTTCGATTCAGAACTTATGGCAAGACTTAAAAGTTGATGTTGGAAAATATTCACCTTCAAATTCAGCTAAATTGTGGAAAATTTTGCAGAACACGTGGAATAAAATTTCAGTCGATAAATATCGCAAATTTGTGGACTCTATGCCTTAAAGAATAACCGAGGTTTTCAAAAATAGAGGCTTTTCTATTATTTAATAGTGACAAGAATGTTTTAAATAATAAAAATTAATTTTATATCCGTTAGGTCAATTGGATTTTGAGTAAATTAAACAATATGATTACAGTTAGAAATGCAGACAGTGATTATTAATAATATCAAGTGGAATAAATAGATAATTGATCTGGTATTCTACAACCATGGCATAAATTAAATCTAAGTATATTTACTTTATATTTTATTTCAATATGTACTATTTTTTTGGCCATAGCTGTATATATAACTTAGCAAACAGCTGGCAACCCTCTTCAAACATAATTAACGTTTCATATACGTATTGTACAATTTAATTTAACTTAGAAATAAATTATTCATTACTAGTTGGCAACTCTCTTCAAAAAATTTGTCAACTAGAGCTTTCTTAAGCATTTTGAACTTTATGTAATATTCCATTATTATAACTTTAATTTAGTTTAGTTCTCCCAACCCAGGTGGCAACCCTATTCGAAAATATTTGTGAAACTATGATTTCTTAACCCTCTTTTGTTTGACAGTCATATTTCAATACTGCATTTAACTTTTTTATATAATTAAATTAAACTTTTTAAATGGGTGGCATCAATGCTTTAATAATACCCTACATATATGGTACTTAGAATTGAATCTAAGCTATTTTTGTGTAGATGTTTGTTCCATATTCGCCCAGCTACACCTAAAGTCGAATGAGAAGCTTTATTTTAGGAATCCGAAATATTAGAAAACCGCTATGATTGCCCAGTATTGGCTATCATCAAGTAATGCATCATTTTCTTATCCGACTGTTTTTCCACATTGTCATAAAAAGGAAAATAACCTTTTTTAATACCGCGAGACTTCTACCAAAAAATTAAAAGATTAATCCTTTTGCCTCTTTGGATCAAAACGCAATCGCAATGAATTATCGCTGTAGTGCAGGTCTGGAATGGTTTTATGCTTTTCGCGCATACTTTCATAAAGAAAAAAAAAAACAAAATTACAAGGAGGTGTACACATCCCGCACACTGCCCATTCACACTGGTATTTCATATGCCCCTCTTTCACAAATAAATGCATCGTAAATCTGAATTTCAATAAAATTATGAAATACTTACCCAGCAGATCATTGACGCCGGCGAATGTCATCACCAGGGATGCGACGAATAAATCCGCTATCGCTAATGACGCCAGAAATAAATTCCCAATACGCCGTAAACTTCGTTCCGTATAAATGGCGAGGCAGACGAGAATATTACCGGCAACCGATAGAAATATCAGCACTGACAGGAAAATGCCTGCGGGTGTGCATCGTCGGCGCATCATATCACAAGTGATGAGTTGGTAAGGATGTAGAGAAAAAGAACGAAATGGAGAGGAGATATAAACATGAAAACTTACTGAACCGAGTAACAGCAGACAGATATGAGAGATAAAAGATGTGCATGTGCAGGGGCAAAATGCAGTATGGAAAAATGTGTACACTACAAAAAAAAAAAACAAAATACGTTATATTTCAAAACGGATAGAAGCTTCTGGAGCGACAGAAGACAATGGAAAAAAATACATTGCAGCGGTTGAAAGCAAAAAAAAAAAATATTAATCGAAAAAGGAAGTGGAATAAGGTTTGTGAATTATTTGTTGCACTGAAGAGACAGACAGTTGGACAAGCAGGCAGTTAAATGTCGAAAAATCGGGGCAACAATGTTAGGTGGAGATTTTACGACATGCGGCATGCGTGCAGAAAGGAAATGTTTCTCGTTTTTTGTTTTTTGTCTCTGTGGAGAAGCCACGTTGAAAACTTAACATAAATTTATATAAAATGTAGCTATGAATGAATTGTGTATAAAATAATATCAGTTTACTTTTCAATCAACTTTAATTAAGTTAATATTGAAAACTGTTAATGAGTGTTTTTTTAAATCAAATTAAATGATTGAAACAAACAAAAACGGCGTTGATATTTTTATTTCTGAAAACCATAGATCAAAATTAAGTACTGCAGTGCTGCGAGTAAATAGAAACTCAACTATTGTTTTATTTTCAATTTGTAGGCTAGTCTGATCTAACAATTTGTGGCGTGCGTCTTGATGTTTATTTATTTAAATTAGCCAATGAATACAATTCTAATTCTTATAGGCTAAGAGGAAACAATGTAGCAAAAAAAAATTAAATAAAATAAATTTACATACGATAAACTAATTATAAAAGTAATTTAAAGAATTAGTAAGGCGATCTTTTGAAAAAGAAAAAACGATCTCAACAAATTTGGAGATTCTATTAAATTCTACTAAGGCTCTTTTAATAGGAGCATATTGTGCATACAGATCCCTAGAAAAGCTAACATGGAACAACAGGACAATCAACAGCACTACAGATTAAATCGAAAACGAAAGACAATGAAAGAATTATTCACCTATTCTGCAAAGATTTTAAATTGATCAATAAACACCTTGATTGGTACGTTGGAATAGGTTCCGAAAAGCGCAGATTGCGTAAAGCAAAACGCAAAAAATACTTTTTGGATCCGCTCAATCCTAGCAGTGTGGCCCGCATAGTACGGAGACCAGATGAAGGACGCGTACTCAAGCCTGGAGCGTACGAAAGCCATATACAAAAGTTTTAAGGTATAAGGGTCGGTTAAATCAGAACTGTAACGTCTGACAAACGCAGGCATGACATTCGGCTTAGGAATAGTGAAATTAATATGACTAACGAACGTGAACTTAGAGTCAAAGATTACACCTAAGTATTTAAATTCACTAACGCGTAATAGAGGTGACATGGAGATACAATAAGATATATTAATGACATTACGACATTGAAGTGAAAACATTTATTCAAGTTCAATGCTATTTAGCGGCCTAGAGATCTATGTCGGATCCACATACAAATAATTTTAGTGAGAGGTTTTTTCATAGTAGAAAAGCGCTCAGAGGTATGTCATTGCCTAGCGAGAAGCGATCGTAATTAGAAAAATACTTAGCTATAACTTTTGATGTTACTTATCCCGGGCATACTCTGAACCAGGAACACACGTAGTGAAGCGCACACTCGCAACAGACTAGGATACAGGCGGCCGCAAATAATTTCCATATTCATACATTTTGATTATTCTGTTTAGGCCAAATAAGAAAATTAAAGAAAAGGAAAATGATTAAAACTAATTTGGAAGCAAAATGTTTTATAAATCAAGGTAATCGATTTGAATTTAATGAATTTGATTTTTTCATGTTCAAAATTTACATAAGCGATTATTTCAAATCCAGAAATAGTATCGTGATATCATCTATCTGGCCAAAAATACCAATTCTGTTAAATTTTCAGTAAAGTAACTAAATTTGTATAGCAAAATTATCTACACATTGTGTTAAAAATTTTCGGTTGGATTTTGCTTAAATAAACAATTTTCAAACTAGTTGAGTTTTGAATAAAACTGAGATGAAACATTATTCAAAGACAATTGATCAAAGAAGATGATTTATGTTAGAATGACAAAATCTCAAAGAAAAACTAATTCTCCTCAGTGGACAACGTAATGGGAGAATCAATTATCGCACAGCAAGACAACGCCCCATGCCACAAAAGCAAGATAATCAAATACTTAATTGAAGTGTTATTGAGAATGTATGGATGCTTATTGCATTAAAGAGAGATGTTTGTTTAAAATAAACTAGCGGAGAAATTATTTCGGACATCACTCTCTTTGGAACGAGATCCGTAGTCAGCTGCTTAAAGTTTTGGTAAATTCAGTGCCTCGACGTCTACAAAAAGTGATTGATATCAAAGTCGGCTTTACCTTTGACGTGCAATACATTCTACTTTTCTACTATCAGATGGGTGTGATTGTAATTTGAGAGCTTTACAAACAGAATGCGAAATTTTGATGAAGAAAGTTAAAATCTACCTACAGATTTAGTTGTCATGGCGATTATTAATTTTTCTGTTACAGAAATTACGCCAAATATTGACATATTTTAGGGTAAATTTTAAGATTTTAAAGTGCTCTAGGAACTTGGATTTTGCGTGAAGTTAAATAGGTTAAATAAGTTATTTTTAACTAAAAATCATTATTATCAAAAATTCACCTCCTAAGTATGTCTATTTCATTAAAGTATAAGGACATAATTTATTTTCCATGCAATACCATTACCTATTGATTTATCATCCTTATTTTAGCAAAATATATATAAAGTTTATTAAGTTGCGAATCCAAATGATGAATTTTAATTTACTTAAAAACGAATACAATATACTCGGGATGACTTCTTAGTGCTGGACAACTTTATCGTTTCACAACTGGAATTAACTTCTTCCGATAACAACTTACTACGACCGCTTCACGACTTCAACTTGAATTATTGATTGATTCCTCCTTAGCTGGGTTACCAACTATACCATTTTACTTAAGCTCAGCATTTTACGATCTCCCCGGCAGGCTGTGGTAAACCACCAAGTACATTCCTTCAATAGCAAAAATTCTCAAAAAATACCTGCCGCTCGTGGTCGGTGTGAAAGAGTCGGCCCCTCCTTTTATAATATACCATCAAGTTGGAGGATTAAAATTGAAAGGGAAGCCAAGCCGAAAATTTAGCAATATTAAGTACATACACACTAAATTAAACAAAAATCCTAAATTCCGTGACTTCTATAACACATAATTATCCTCTTTTAAAGTGTGATTGGCTTTTTTCGCTATAAATCCATATCATACAAAAATAACAAAAAATGTGCGCAGAATTAAAGTTTAGCAAAAGTCTTTGAGTGTGATGAAACTTGCAATGAAAAACTGTCAAAGAGATTTTAAGTTTTTCATCGTCGATGGTGTCTTTCGCCATTGATCAAAGTAGCATGCACTTTCTTCTTTGTCCTCACTCACCCCATTAGTGTGAGTGGTGGCGTTAGAAGGCATATTGCTGGAACTCAATGACTTCTGATGACGGGCGCAGAGAAACGCTAAGAGTGGACTTACATCGCTTACGATACTTGTAAAAAGATCTGCAATTGGAGTTGGGGCTTAAAACAGAGACTTGTGTGTCATGGGGCCAATCCTTAGGTACTGTACTTCAGTAAGGGGGTTAGCCTAAGGCAAACAAATCAATGCCAGTAAATTGGGATTGGAGAAGTGGCCAAGCTGCCGATAAGGATACCATGCGCATTCACGCCGTGGGGTCTGCGATGGACTGCAATTAGTGATTGGAGTCGATTCCGGTGAGGTTGGATGCAAATTGGTCCATGCGTCTGAGAAACCATGCCAGCGAGTTTTAAGGCAAAGTTCAGGGCAGATGTGAATTCCCTAGATTATTAAATAAGAGACCAGGAAAGAACGAGCAGTGATTTACTTAGATGGTCAAGTGACTCTCCTGGCTATATGAAGCGAAATATAAGCTAGCCAAGGATTGTGAAAACAATAAGAGAGCTGGCGAATTATACCAGCCCAGAGCTTGTTTGAATATTGGCTTACTTGGAAAGCGGAAAAATATAGTAAAGCCGATGAGCAGGCAAAAGGTAGAAGTATTTGGGATTATAGCGACTTTCACCGGCCATTCGCTGCTAAAAAAGCACGCATGTAGAACAGAACTTCCAAGCAAACCGAACAGTATTTTATTTCCTGTGCGAATGCCCTCATTGGCTTTCTTAATACATAAAGCCGTCAGAAACACATAACAAAGCAATTGGTGGATTTATGTAGTGATGCAATAAGCGAGTAGGCACTGGTAAAATATAATATCATTCCCACGGAAAGTGAAGCGAAAAGGAGCTACTGTACGCTAATTGAGTCCGAAATGTTATCTTGGGTAGCACCAACCGACCACCAACCGTCCAACCACCCCAATATCCTGCCAAGGATTTCTGATCGGGGCATTCTCTTGAAAAGGGTCTCATCAAATATTCATTCCGATTCTTAATAGAGATTTTCCACATAAAGTGTCTTTAGTAATTGAACTGATAAAATCGATGTTAATAAGCACGTTAAACTACCTTAACAATCTAATAAAATATAAAAATAGTAAACAAATATCAACCAACTTAAAAAATTTAAATAAAATAAACGCGGCATTGGTTTTTTTTTTTGTAAGAATGTATGTTTAAATTGTTAAATGACTTTCTGTTCATGCAAAATTTATATAAGTGTGTGGGTTTACGAGTATGTGCAGGTTCATTCACTTGATAGACATTCAACGACATTTACTTTACCAACAACTAAAATTGACACAAGAGACACCGCATCAGGTTCCTCACCCACTATCGTATCGGCCTCGGACGGGTTAATCCACGACGTATCATTGAAATATGATGTTAACTGAAATGAAACAAAATTACTTTTAATATCAACATTAACTTCATCTGCCTACTTAATTGAATTAATTCTCGACTAACTTATAAAAGGCAATACTTAGTATTCATACACCAACAAATACCTGGCGCACTTTGCTACGCCTTGAAAAGTACAAAGTATTAAATTTTACGTATTTGTTTACTGAAGTACTTCATTTGAAAAATCGTGGGCTCTATATAAAAAAAGTGTAAATATGTACATTAGGGTGCGTCACAAAAAAAGTTGGGGGATTTCCACCGGAATTATAAAAGTTATTATGTAATAAGAATTCCACCAAAATATATCGAAAACTTTTCAGATTTACGTGAGCTAGAAAGAAATTTGTAGTTTTTTTTTAATAAACACAACATTTTTTTAAATATTCAAAGAATCTTTTTGAGATGGTGAAACCTCCTAAGCTAAACATATTTAAAAATTTGTCAACGGAATCATACAAAGTAGATTTGTGAAAAAATTGGGATGTAAATAATATTGTTTGCAAAGAAATACTTTTCAATTGATATATTATTATTCCGATGCAGTTAAGTTTCGGCTGAGTTATTCAAATTCTGCTTAAACCAATTTTCCAAAAAAGGTCAAAAGTAGCATTTAAAGTTTCTGTAGTAGTATGTACTAATGTAGGTGTTGAAATTCAGAAAATCTTCCTCCTACATTTAAGGCGATAGTTAATGACAGTTTTTGTCCGGTAGGCAAAGGGTTTATCATAACCATTCCTTTTACTAACTGATTTTAGATGATATTTACCTATTTACCTTTCTTACTCTAAGGCAATCCAGTAACCGTAATGCCTCCGAGTGTTTCCAAATAAAACGTTTGCTCTACGCACACCAACCCAATTATTTCCTTTTTATTGTAATTATTCCTTTTTTGGTAAAAAGTTATCGAGCACGGGGTGCTTATGAAGAAAGCACACCGAAAATGTACATATTTTCGAGATTATCATGATTAGATCGTAATAAAGTTAAACAGTTTTTGTAGGGCGAAAACATTTACTTTCAACTTGTTTTCACATAATATCACGAATGAGTCATAAATAACTGATTTGCGTTGTCGTGTGGACTTGGTATACGACTATATCATTAGATTAGGTAATTTAAAAAAAAAAAACAGCTTTTATTAAACAAAAAGAAACCCAATAGTGAAGATAATTTAAAGTCTGTACAGCTCGGAACAGTCTTAATATTATTGCGAAATATTTCGTTGATGTCTTAAAGTATTATGAGTTTTGTAGCTCAGTATCAATTTTTTTGAACGTATAATATAACACCGTAATGTATTTACCAATTCTTAATAAATTAAAAAAAGTATGTGAGCCAATCTATTGTTTTTGCAAATGTGAACCAATTAAAAAAATTAATTATTAAAATCGTTACAGTACTTTGAGAGTCAAATCGTAGCAAACATTCTCCATATAAACAATTTTATATAATAACTGTAGATAATTTTACTGTAAGAAAATGAGTAACGAGTAATCTCTAAAATAACAGCTACGAGTACTAACATCTCCATAAATTTTCACTTGCTGCAAAGCTTTGTGCATTCTACGTAAACTTTTAAGCTTAGCTAAGAAAGAAATTTGAAAAGAAAAAACATCCGTTGACAGTCGAAATATTTCAGCAGGGAGGTGATGGATGGATGATGGGAATGGAAATTTTCATAACGGCATCAGTGAGAATTCAAAAGTTGGCAAGATGAAGCAGCTGTCAGAGCAGCTACTGTTCTTCACTTTAGGATGGCAGAGAGGCAGCGCGCGCGCGCTGATGAGGGAATAGATTTTGTATATCTATGCAGGTGGAAGTTTGGCTACTACTTTCAATTTCTGAGAAAAGTAAAATGCACGGTTTATATCCCTTTAAATTGCTAAGAAAATTTTAAAACTAGTGATTACAATAGCATGGAAATTAATGTAGGAAGACTCAACAGACGCACAAAGTGCCTCAGCTCTAGGTACTCAACCTTAAAGTTAGTTAAAGCGGAAGAGCTAAACAAACTGTAGACTCGCTGGACCAGTGAAGTATTAAAGCCGCAGATATCAGAAAATAATCGATGAGTTGACGGATGTCAGTGGAAGGAGGATAAGAAGGTGAATGGAAGCAGAGAACGAGCAGGGAGGTTCTTTTTCACTCGCACCCGATTTGCAAGCCATTGTGTTTAGTTTGCAACTAAATTATACATTTTTAATTGATATAAAACTGTTAATAATTAATTTTTTTTTAATAAATAAATATCTTAATCAAACAAATATAACAATTACTAATTCAAAATTTTAATTACTTAAATTCGAAAATTGGTTTACGTTATATGTTCCGATTTTATGATTAAGAGTTGTAGAAAGATGTTTTGTGTGCATCTTATGAGTACACACTTAATTAGGTTTAGTTGTCGTAAATCATTTTCAAAAAACTGTGGGCGAAAAAAATTTTGATTACTAATCATTTTAACATTTTTAATGACAAATCGGAAGCTTTCACAAATCAAAGAACGATTTTTAGTATATTTATATTTAATAAATATTTGTCTCTAATGGTTAAAGAGTATCATCGTATCATCTACAAATTGTTTTATTCTAAAATATTTCAGTTTCGTATTTATATCATTTATATTTACATTAATGTTAGAAGTATTGGAGCTAAACCGATTCCTGAAGTAAACCAATTTTGACAGTTGCTTGTTTTGGCATAGCTGACTCCGATCACTGTTTGTTGTTTACAATCTAAAAGATCAAAAGGTTCAAACCCGATCTAGCTCAGTGTTCTCTATGCTAATATCTTAAAGTCTTTTCAACATTATTTTTCTGTCTATAGTCTCAAAGGCTCTTTTGAGGTCAATAAATAGTGCTAAGACTTTCCTCGTGGCGTTAGTGTCTTTCTTCCACTGCAATAGTACAATGTGAAATGCAGCCTCAACCTGGTTGTTGTTTTATAAGTATATGGGTCGATTCAATATTTTTTAAATATTAATTGGTTTCTTGCCACCGTTTCAAGGATTTGTTCTTTATTGGGTAGGGTTTTATTTGGTCTAAACTTCTCAGCTTTTATTTATATTACTACTAATCCCAGCTATACCGTCCACAAAGAATTGATATAAATTTTCAGCAATTTCACTACTGCTATGTTGTATCTTACTATTTATTAACATTTATATGATTTTTCTCTTGTTTTCTCCATTATTTACTAAATTTCTTAACTATTTCCACATTAAGTGAATATTTTCTCAATTTTTTTCAACTTTTATTCAAGGTTCCGTTTTTTTTACTTTAATATCGTTCTTATATTTTTTCCTAACTACGTCGGGTTTTTTTTAATTACGCCGTATTTTCATAACTACGTTATATTTTCTTAACTACGTTGTATTCTATATTCAACCTCCTATGTAACTTGAACTTTATTTTATTAGTTTCTACTAACTTTTTATCATACTATTAATTTCGTAGCTTAATGGTAGCAACAACAAATTTTGTTAAATATGCTCCACTATGCCATCAGTATCCATACTATGTAAACTTGCAAAGTTGCAATGTCGCAAAAGATATAGTAAGTTATCCCAAGAGTTCACTTTACTGCTGACAATTTTGTTATAGGCTTAGATGTTTTATATTACATCGAAACATTATAGTTTCGCCATCCGATATACTTTGCTCTTCCGACTTAATTTCTCACATAGGATTTTTTTCCTATTACTAAACAGCAAGTCGATAATTAATTAGTTGTTTCATTGCTAGGTGTATGAAGATTTCATTGAGTTTCCCACTATAACTTAATACTATATTTTGGTTTATATTGAAATCCCCAATGCTAATGTTAAAGCCGTCATCTCCATAAAAACTGGAAATTAACTAATAATGTAATACCGAAAAACGAAAGGTTTTTAAAAAAAATGAAGGGCAAGCATACTTTGAAATAGAGTTGCCGCCCGAATTTGGATTACTTCTGTTAAGGCCGACTTGTAGTAATTTTGGTAATGTGGGCCTTTTTATGTTGATACCTGTGGTTCTGCCTAATTTCTTTAACAAATTCTAAGGGCTCAAATATTACGTCTGAGTTTATGTTCGTTTATTATTCTTTCGTCCAATGTATTCTGTTTGTATATTTCCAAGATACGCTTCGAAGAAGGAGGGTTGCCAGCTCTTAAAAAAAATAAATATTATACAAAAGTTTCATATGTGAAATCCCGAAATGCGTTTTCTGATTTATTTTTAAAGAGCACAAGCATGTTCATCGCTAGGTTTGAATATTCAAAGACAATATGTAAAATGGCAGGACAAAACCTTTCGGACTTTTTTACAACATTTCCAATTGTAAATGCCAATCGCAAATCACACATCATCAAATGAAAATGAGAGTGTGTTAAATTGGAGTGAGAAACTTATTTCAATTACATACTTTTCAAATAATGACTGCAATAAATTTTTATATGTGCCCCCCGGAATATTTGGAAGGGTGATTGCTGAACCGCTCTTGCGCATTCTCCTCCCGTAACAAGACCTTTTACTTTGGCCAAGCGCTCTTCTGAGGTCGCTGATTCTTTCGCAATTTAATTTGACGCTTCCCCATTTTCGTCTGACATTTTCACATTTTAATTTGAAGGTTTCTTATTTACAATTGACTATTTTCATATTCATTTGACGTGTTCGCAATTTTAAATGACTAGTCTTATTTTTAATTGTCGCTTTCTGAATTAAAATTGACTATTCTTTCATTCAATTGACGTTTTCGAATTTTAATTTGACATATATAAAAACAAGAATTATACGTTTATAAATTACGATCAAAAATAAAATTTACTATTCGAATATTATTTTGCGCTCTGAAATAATAATTATTTGGTGAACTGTTAATCGGTATTTAATATGACTCAGAAACTATTTATTATTCATCAAAAAAAACTCATAAAAAAGTCAAAACATTTTTTTATTTTTATTGAGAAAAATCACTTTTATATTGGTACCCACACAAAATGGATTATTGAATTTAACAAGCGCTCCGTTTACATTTCTATTTACTTCTAAGATTTTTAGAATATTCCCATAACAACGGAGTTTTTCTGCTACTACTGGTCTGTGTTTATGAATATAAAAATATGTAGTATAAGTGTAATCGCAGGTACACAAGTATATATACATATATATTTTAAAATATTCAAAAAGTACAATCATAAATTTCGCTTTTATATGGTCTACTTCAAAGAAAGTTTGATTATCGATAATTAAATTTATATATTGTATATTTAACTGCAAGCAGTATCATTTTTTCCTATATATATATATATATATATATATGTATAAACATAGAATGTTGTATATACAAATTATTACGATTGTGAATATATATTAACATCTACAATTATATTCATACCTTCTGCATATAAAGTATTGTATGTATGTATATGACACTCGGCCATTTGAATTCTTTTGAATATTTTATACATACATACACACATAGATATTTATGCAGTGTATGTAACTCAACTACTGCTTTGTATTTATGTATAGAGAATTTGAGATGCTGGTGGTTTTTATTTCGAAAGCGACGAAATAAACGCTAAATTTAAGCTCGTGCCATTTAAATATTTTGATGTGTATGTATGAATGTATGCTGTGTGCATATATATAGATTTATGTGCACGTTTCTCTGGAATTTAATAACTTGTAAGTACAAGGGAAGTTTCCAAATGCATAAACCAATATCCGCTTATTGAAAAATCAGTGAAATGTTTGCAATTTAAATTGAAAGCAGTTGACGGGCTAAAGTTAATTTCTCTATATATAGCAGACAAGGGCGTACGCTGCCTACCCAGCAGCTTCAATTTGAATTATGAATTATGAAATGTACATCAAATTTTTAGAATTTTAATACAAATATTAGGAATGCAGTTTGGTAGCCCAACATTTTTTAGTACTAGTTTGCATTTGCAGTTGCGCATTTTCTTACATACAAAGTAATTTTGAGCATTCATTATATCGAAGCAAATGGAAAAAATAGTGGGTTCAAACTTGCTTCCTATTTCATTGAAACTAAATTGGCCACAAAGCTGCATTCCCAAAATTTGTCTAAAAAGTCGAATTATTATTTTTTAAATTGAATTCGCAAAAATTTATATGGTTTATATTATAGAATGAGTTAAACTTATTTAAAAAAATATATGACTAAAAACAGCAAAGTCTTGACTTCATTCAACTATAGTGGATAATCGTTTAAATGGTGATTAATTAAACTGAAATTAAATTAAACTATTGAAGAATTCTCTAGCGATCTCCATCGTCTTATTTTGAGTTAGATACAGTTCACTTGCAATTAAGTAGTATTACCTTAGTATCTAAATGAGTTTGCCTAATCCCCCGGCGCTCTAAGCGCTTTAAATGTGGAAAAAAAGTTTTTGTGGAAATGGTACAGAATTCTTAAAAATCAATATTTTTCTCGTCAATAACCTTCAAAAAATAGTACCCAACCCTTCTTTTTTGGTACTAAAACCCCAAAAAATTCCTCAACAACAAAAAGTTAATCTTAAAATAAACAGAGTTTTTTTTTGAAAAGCAGTTTTTGATTTAAAAAAATGGGGGTATTATTTTAATTGTTTCCACGAATTACTAAAATTCTAACCAACTCACCGTTTCAATTCAAATGTAGCCATTTTCGTCACCATAAATAAGAGTAAGTTTTGAAAGCAGGCACAATAAATCTCGGAACGTTAGCTTCATAGATGTACTTCCTCTAAATTCATAAGGACAGACCTCATATTTTCGAAGTTCGATTTTTTTTTTGTGAAATGGATTTTTTCTGGTTCATAAGTGTAAAAAATTACATGTTTGACGATTCTGCGACATTCGAAATATTTCGGACGTTATAGCTGTAAAATTTTTTGTTGAAATTGATTGGATGTTATTTACGTTCTTGCGACTCGTAGTACCAATTATCTATAGCCACATATTTATCCACGGTACACGTTTTCCATACAAAATTCACTGCTCGAGAAGAGAAAAACGTGAACAATTTTCAGCGCTTTGATTTGCGCTAATTTTACAAATGATTCTTTAAAGAATGAACTACCATATCAGGCAAAAATTGGATTTAAAAAGTAAGATTTGAAAATTCAATAATATTTTAAAACTTGTTAATAACTTTTGTATGACAAAATAAAAAATTGAAGTATCAAGGAAACATCACAATCTTTAAGAGTTTGTGAAAAAAGTTAGCACTATACATATGTAACTTCCGAAATATTTCGAATTTCGAAAAACCAGCAAATATGTTTTTTTTTGTCGTCGTGATAAAAAGTGCTCAACCTTTTAACTCTTTGCAGTAGATTTTGTTTTTGTAGAAAAACTGATGAATGAAGATGCTATTGGAGAGTATATAGAATATTGTGAACTTCTGGTAATTTTTGCTCACAACTATTAACTTCTGAGGAATTACATGAACTTAAGAAATTTTCAAATACAAATTTTAATTGCAAATTATTTTTAAATAGAAGAAATGATTTGCTAACCAAAAATTGTAGTAAAATAGAACTGAGAAATCGCATTTTTTATTTAAGTTATAACAATCCAATTGTAAACAATATATATATATGGATATTTCTTCAGCCGCCTATAGTAATTAAAGTAAGCAGTTAATTGTAGAAATAACGTTTCTATAAATAAATTAGAAGAAAACTCCAGCAAGCTTTATCCTATTTATATTTATTTATTAATTGCCTTTTGTATTTGTAACCAGAGGCAAATAGTTTGACATTCATATTTTATTAGAATATATGAACATTAAAAAAAATAGCTGTTAACAATAAAAAAAAACTTGCCGCAAATTGCACATCTCCTTTGGTTTATAACTTTTTCTATTTTCTAGCAGTTTGTCAATGAGGGACTATTTATTTGCAAATAATGCCAAATAAAAGGCATAAAATATTGAAATTGAGAATTCTATCCTCTTCAAACAGTTTTAAAGTTTTCACTTTCTTTCCGATTCAACTAAACACATTCCTCCACGTGGCGGTTTGAGCTTTTAGCATCATCACTTCCATAAAATACGAGCGCACATTTTTCTAGAAGTATTTATTGCGACATAAAATCAAACGATTTTGTTTTTTTTTTGCCACACATATTTTTTTCATACGCCACTTGCGTTTTCCCCACTTTGCACTTTACCGCCTGCGATTTTTTGCACTCACTTGCAATTTGTTGAAAAGTCAATTTACCAACATTGCTGCCAAGTAGCTGTCAAAATGTGACAAAAAATGTGAGTATAACAATGAAAACTCCTGAGTAGTGTCTGCGCAAAGCCTTGCTGCCACTGTGGCAACCCATACACGCGCAATCACACACACACATACGCGGTTATAAATTTAACAAAAAAACTGTTGGAGGATTGAGGATATATTTAAGAACTCTAATGCAAATCATTAATCATTCGCCAACCGCATTCAGGTCTTGCTAATGTGCCGCCTTTGAGCGGGAAAAATACCAACACACACACACACAGGCAGTCACACAAATAACTAGAACCGAGGTCAATTACGTAGAGTGGGACATTTTCATTGCAGCTAAATGAGCTGTTAGATTTTATCGTTGCCTTCAATTAACATCACGTTTTGGCGATTCGCAAATTACTTAATACATTAACCCTTTGGTCTGTCAAGGTCCCGATGAGGAAAAAAACAAAGTCGTATATAAAGGTCTTGATGAGGAAAAAAACGAATTTCTTAAAAAAGAAAACAATTAAAAATTGATACAAGCAAATTCAAAAAAAAATGTTTATAATAAAAATATTTGACTAAACTAAAATAAATTGCGCTATAACATTGCTATACTAACAAATTTTCTAATTGATTTTCTAGTTTAATTGAAAAAAATAGAAGCGTATGCGAAACAAGTGAAACTTCTTAGAAGAAAGGGAGGGCGTTACAATACGATATAATATGGTCATTATTTCTTCACTTTTGGTTATTATTAAATTCTTTTATAACTAACAAACTTAATTGTTTTTATTGGTCGAAAGATTTTCCACGTCTAGAACACTTATAATTGGATTTCAGTAACTAAACTTAGTCCAAAGATATTTTAGTTTATTTTTTTTTTAATTTTGCACAAACTGTATTAGTGGCAAAAATAAAAAAAATGTTTTCTTATTTCAACTTTTCTAAACCGCTTTTGATTCACATCAGCATTGAAATAATTCGTTTAACTTTGTAATTAATTTGCATTTAATTTTTGAAATATATGACAACCCTTTCCAAAAATATTTATCAAATAAATACTCCTTTTTGTTTAAATAAGCCTTATTAAACCCCTTTTGTTTGACACCTATATCATACCATTTGAGTTAACTTATTAATTAAATTATAGGAGGGAAAGTATAAAAATTCGGACAATTGCAAATTATTGGTTAGGTATAGGTACAGAAAAACCGTAGTAGCTTTTTTGATTAGCAAAGTTAATACCAATAAAGTAAGCATAAGAAGTTGTTGCATATCCCAAGGGAGCGCATTTTGCTTTTCATTTTCTGCGAACTTTCACTTTCTTTATATTTATATATGTATACATATTATATGGGAACACGCCTAGCTAAATTTTCGGACTAATAATTTTCGGGATTATTTTAACACTCTACCGATCTTCCAACCTCGTGATATTATAAGTATTTGACTTCTTTGGAGGAACACCGCATTTACAAAAAAAAAAAAAAATGAGTTGCTCCAACAATTATTAAATGTAATTAAAAAAGAAATTCAGTCGAGCTGAAACTCAAAGCCTTTGAAACGAATCTATTTTCCAACAACCCCAATTATCTTTGATTGCTATTTATTAAACAAGGCGATTTGTAAGCAGAATTATGTGCTTCCTCACCTTCTCATAGGTAGAATTTTACCAAGTTCAAAGCCATCGTCGTCATGCTCATTACTTTCACAACTAAGCGACGAGAGATCTGATAGATCCTCAACCAACTAAATGTTCGTAAGTGAAAGTGCCAGATTGCAAAAAAAAAAAAAGACGTGAACGATACGAAGATTGTTACATGGGGAGCATAAACAAAATAAAAATAAGAATTTATATGTTGCTTTTATAAAAAAATCATTCTACAAAAGTGTCCTTGCAGGTACAGTGTGCGTCAATTGCATAAACAAAAAATTTGGTTTCGGAATAAATAAAACACAAAGGATTTACCACTTTTAAATTTTTTGGGATAAAATATGTGAGATCTCAATATGGGTAGTAATCTACCCACAAGGTCGGTTACATTTCCAAATGAAGAGTACTATATTATATGATAGTTTCGATAAACATATATTTTAAAGAAATTTAATATATTGGGTATTTGTATATTTCGTGGTTATATATGAATGCATGGATATATTTTATATGTGCAATACTCTTCTAACGTGAGAATATGTATAAAAAAATTGTTCTTCAGCAGTCCAAAAAGTGTCAAGCACTACTACGCGTACTTCCAATTTATTGGTGTCCAAAATCAATATATCCACAAAAGATTTTAAATTAGAAGATAGTTTCTAAAGCATAGTATGTATATCGAGTAGAGGAAAAACATGTAAATAGTGCTGCCTTCGGTCCGGCAATGGATGTAGTCCAACTTTGCCCAAATCGTATACCAAAGAATGCTATAACTATTAAAATCTCCAACCCGAACCTATCCTTGAAAATTTTCTTCAGTAGCCCTGGTAAGATTTGATAACTGAATTGCCCACACAACTTTACTGTCTAAATATAGAAGCTTTAAAGCAAAATCTTTTATTTGAGCAAATAGTTGTATGGGAGCAATATGTTAGAGAAACCCGATCGTGATGATTTTCATTGTACAAATTTTTTTAATTATAAAGTGAGTGCCAAATTTCATTTCATTTCATTTGGTTTAGGAGTGCTATGAAAATTTCAGTTCTGAATCATCCAGTGATCGAATCTATAAATTATAAAAATCCGATCTTTATGGGTCTCATAAGAAACTTTTCATTAATCAAATGGGAAAGGATTACAAAATTTCATGTTCTTAACTGCTCTGGTTTAGGAGTTATAATGGAAAGCCTTATATCTGAATAATCTGTTGTATAGTAGCTCTATATTATTCGATCTGGTCTGTTCCAACCAATGATTAATATATTTTATAAATTTATCTGCCTTCCAAGCTTCAGTTAGATATCACAAAACTGTGGGACTACAGACAGGCGGACAGACAGCTCATGGTCCTGATTATTTTAGTATACTTGGATATGGGTATGTCTCTTCTTCTTCCAATACTTACAAACATCGGACCAAAGTTATAACACAATTTCATCTTCATGAAAGGAAAATCGATTAATTTTAATTACGGTACTAAAAATTCCCCTAACACACCGCTGTTATATAGGATTTATATGTATATATAAGTATTATAGTACATAAGCATTTACATGCATACCAAATACATGGAAATTATCTGATTGCTATACCAGTTAGCAAAATTACAAAAATTTCATAGTCTGCGGTTTGAAAGATTCGTTAAATAATTTGCACTCAAAGCAACTGAGGTGGTGTGGCTATTGACTGTGGTCCCCGAAATGAGTTATAGTTTTAGAGTGATGTTAATTTTAGTTAGTAGATATTTAGTAAGTAAACCTCCACAATAATGGTTTGTAGTATTTATTTAGAAATTTAAAATTAAATACATATGTACACGTGTAAATATATGCTAACTACGCACTTTCATAGACATACAAACATTTGCACATACATACAAAAATATATTATCTTTCATGTCAAATTAATAACATGGCTGCAGCTGATATCCGTGGTGATGGTTGGTCAGCTGTTCTGCGGTTTTCTGCAACAAATTTAATCAATTTACAAACCACAAGTTCGGTGGTTGGTAATTTGGCGCACGAATTGTGTAAGGCCTTTAATTTTCGACCAAGTAGTTTGTGACGAGTAAATCATACGATTATATGAGTATCGAAAAAAAAGAAGGTGGATGAAAAAGTTAGCTCTCCACTGTAACAGAAACAATTAATATACTAGTATCGGCTTTTATTATTATTATTATTATTATTTGTTGGGGATATATACAATATAACCCTAACATAATTAGCACACTGGCTGCTAGGGCCTTCGGTGCTATCGGCTTTTATAGTTGACCAAAAACTTCCATACCAGCAGCACAGCTTCTAAATAAAGTATTAAATGATAGCCCGAGGTGTACTCGTAGCTTAAAAAGATCAAAAGAGTTAGTAAGCAAAGTAATTTAAAAAACATTTGAAAGGAAAAACTCCCATACATTATAAAATAAGAAGTAGGCATTATTCATCAATGCAATTATAAATTCTTACGGGTACAACACGTCACTTTGTCAATAATTTTTTTTTAATATGGCAATATACATTGAAAACTCTATTGGATTTAAGTACTAGCATTCTTGTTTATATAGAAATAATGCGTCAGAGAATAGAGTACTCGAAATATTTCAAACAATTTTTTTTTTGTATAAATTTTAATTTTAATTTAACCCTTCGTTGGTGTGGTGACTAAAAGTTCCTTGAGTGGTGTGGTGGGGTATGACATACCCCATGCCTATCAATTTCAAATAAATACCAAATTCCAATAATAGAAATATTTTGTGGTGATTTATTATTCTTTAACTAATTTTTAAAAAGTGTTAATTTGAAAACATAACAATTTTTCCTTCGTATTCAATATTATAGCCATAAAAAAGAGACAATATAAATTATTCCAAAAAGTGAGGTTCCAGTTTTCTGAAACATAATTTTTTTTGTATTTAAACAATTTCAAAACTGTTTTTACATTTCAAAAGTAAAAATAACATTTATTTAAAGGAAAGAAAATTCACTGTAATGCATTAATTACATAAAAAGTTATGGCGATCGAATATGATACCCCAGCCCACTTTGAAAGGCTGTCCCATGGAACAGAAATATCTGGGGTATGTAAAACGTGGCAGATCTCCTGTATTTGAATGTTAATGAAAGCTATTGGGAGCGATAACGTATTCCTTAAACAAAAACATATATATATTTAAGGAAATACATGTGCTGGGGTATGACATACCCCACCACACCTCCGAAGGGTTAAAGGTTTTTATTTGTATCAATAGTTCAATTTATTTGGATAAAGTGTAATTAAAGCGATATGAAAAAAATATTATCTGCACGTCGCACAATTTCGAGTTGTTTATGGAAGTTTTGAAAAAAATATTGCCCAAAACAAAACTGCAGCTTTCATTACAAAAAAGTATTTATTTTATTATGTATTAAAGGCATTACTATAGAAGTTCATAAAATAAATTATGCATTTTTGAAAAACTTTTTGTTTATTGAGTATTTTCAGTATCGTTTTCCCACAACGGTGTAGAATTTATGTTTTTCATCGTTGACTAAATTGGCTAGTGGCGTTTAAACAAGAATCAGTAAGATATCTTTATATCTATCTATTAGCACATCCACCTACTTATGTATCGCCCGATTTAAAATAAATTAAAGATCGAAACAATGCATTTAATAAAATCAAATGTGACACTATTTACTTATTCAAATATTTAATCAAAATTCAGTTTCCTTAAATTATTATTAATTAATCAATTATAATCTTCCGTGGAAACAATATACGATTTCGGCAAGCATAAATGTTTTTTTTTTTGTGATTCGATGAACGAACGTCAAGATTTTGACAGCAGACGGTTTTGAATTTTTCTCCATGACTTGCCAACTAACTAAAAAGTATTTCTGGGTGTTTGCTAAAAATGGGTTTTTATTTTAAATTACTACAAGTTATAGCAATTGATATATTTTTACTACAGGGGTTATTTCAAAAAAACAAGAAGAAATTTACAGTAAGTAGTGCTTTCTTCAGTTCAGTTAATTTTAAAATAAAGACAGTAGTGCAAATCCTTTCAATCGCTCTTCTCTACTTCTATTACAAAGACAGGTTTTTAATTTCCTTAAATTTGAAACTGATCACTCGTTCGATGCAACTTTAACTGTCAGTGAGGCACCAATTCACAGAAGTCGATGCACGTGTTCATAAAATTACACAGCGCAAATGTCCAAAGCTTCGATAAATGCTTTTGAAGGAATATTGATGCAAAATTTGAAACCAGAAAACAAATATGATATGAGACATACCCACATCGTTCTTATCTCTTCCACACCTCTTTAACGATTCAAAGAATTCAGACTATACTTCCCGAAAAACATCAGCGAAAACCGCTTAACTTCGCTTCATTAAATTCTTCTTCTTCCTTTGCTGGAATTACTTTTTGTATCTTGGATAGAAGTTCTATGCGTTCCATAAATCTTAAATCAAGCTCTGCTAAATGCTGATGCAAAAATAGGATACAAATGGGCCGCCGATAGTTATCTTCAATTAATAGCGACAGACTGTCGTACTAGAATTGTATTGGTAGGACATAAGAAAAAGTGGTAAAAAGCAAAAGCAGCTTACATGTCGACTGTGGTCCATTGGCTAAGTACTTTCGCAACAAATCGTAGGATTTGGGTTCGACTGCCGGTGGTGTCATGAAAGAAATCTGATGAGGAGGTGCAGTGATCTCCGAAATAGCTATAATTTCTACCACTCCTAACTTTTGTTGCCTTTTTTCCAATATACTTTCCTTATACTGGCCTTGATCTCACAAATTAATATTATCATTTGCGATATAGTTGTCCCAATTGTTTTGACACCCTACTCATTGGAGAACTACTAGATGTATCTCAATAACTTTATTGAGCTACTGAGTTATTGATTCAAAAAGATCATAGGATCTTTGGTCAGCCTGGATACGCATCTTCTCAATTTGTTCAATATTTCGCATTGCCTAGCTAGTCACAATCTTCTCTTTGTCATTCGAGATGAAGGTTTACTTTTCAGCTCGTGTATTTCCTCTAGCCCCAAACAAATGAATTCTAGTGTTTTATAAAACAAACAAACTGAGTGAAGCCAGATGCTCGATCCAATGTGTTTCGCAAAATTTTAGAAGTCATATTTGATTAGAACCCGAGTTTGATGCAAGTATGCGTTTTCTCAAGATATTTTCAGTCTTGTTGGAAAAATGGAAGAAATTAGCAATCGGCTTGACTAATTACACAAGTGATTTTAAGTTCAGTAACTGATACATAGCTTTTCATATCATTGACGCATTTTACTAAGCGTTTAGTGATTATTTTGCTTCCAGCCTCGATCATCTCAGAGTAGAATGAGATTTCCACTCTTCACAGCAAAACGAGGTAGTGCTCTGAATTTACCATCGTTGTCTACTGGCATTTCTATACTCTCTTGTAATAGGGTGCCGCCTTGCAAAGAACTTAAAATTGTAAGCAACTTTATAATATCGTAATTATTATTATTATTATTATTATTATTATTTTATTTATTACGGTCATATGACCTATTTATATGTACCAAGTATTTAAATACATGACATTTATTGCTAAATTCAATTTTATGTACTAAATAATTAGATTAAGTCTTATATATTAAGCACTATATTAAACATTATACAAAACTATACATAACAACTAGAATAGAATAGTATGTACACGCTTTCCATGTGCTACAAATTTCTTCTGTTAAGCGTGTGGAGGGGTAATTGTATGGGGCTTTCGTCGCAGTGATCGGGAAGGACGTGTTCCCGAGTCAACTCGCCGCCAATTCTTTTGGATATCAGATGGTCGGAAAGAACATGTTCCCGAGCCATCCGTTCGCTGATGCTGAGCTGGTCGAGAAGGCCGAGTTCCCACGCCAGTCGCTCGTCGTTTCTTTTTCATGAGCAGACGGTCTGAAAGGACGGATCCAAAGCCGCGCTGCCTGGGCCGTCGGAAAGGACTGGTTTCCGAGCCGCGCCTTCCCCGTTCATGCTGCAGTGACGGTCGGAAAGTACAGGTTTCCGAGCCGCCACCCGTTGCAAGTGGTCCCACCTCTTTAGTCATTTCGTTACTTATAGATCTAGAATCACACTTCCAGTATGGATGCAAAGGACTAGTTCCCATCCGACACTTTCCATGTACTACAGGACTAGTTTCCAATACTTTTGCAACTATGGATTCATATTTATTAAAAATCCCTAAATTTTTTGCTTCAACTGAAATATAAGCAAACTAATGTTATAGTTGCAGTAGAGACTAGCTTTTTAAAAATTTTTGCAATTTTGTTTTTACAAAAAGCACATAAACTTCTTGGGGAAACTTTGTGGCCGCAATTCGAACTGAAATAATTTTCTGCAATAGCTCAATTGTATCAGAAAATAGTGAGTGATGAAATTGCCAGTTAGAATAAAAAACATAAACAGAACCAAACAGCTAACTAACTCGTGCATTGATTTATTAAAAGTACAAGAAAAAATAATTTCATTTCCTGTTAACTCAAATTGAATTTGTGGAAAATAATAACAGGCATATTGTTGCGGAAAATCTAAAACCGAAATATCGAAAACTTTCGTAGAAATATGTGGCATTTACTTCTATTCTATTTCATTAGCAATACAAATATGTTCATAATAAGAGGATTTTCAATTATACACAATTACTGGAAAAATGCAAATTTGCGGAAAAAAAATTTCTAAGGCACATGAACACTCTAGCGATGATCGAAATTCATTTTCTTGCATTATTCGTAACATAAAGATCCAAATAGGTCTTGCGTGAGGGCGTGAGGTTACAGTTTTATATACAATTTTTTCGCTCCGTTATGCATTTGAATCTTTTTTCCATGTTTTTCTCATGCAAATAATTTAAATCATGTTTTATGCGTAAAAGAAAAATTTTACTTAATAATGCAGTAAAATTTAAAATTTCAATTATTTGCATGTGGGACCAGAAAGAAAAAAATTGCTGCAAAAAGAAATGTTTATGAGTATAATTCCAACTAATCGAAAGTAAAATTTTATTGTGATTACATTTATGGAGATTGAAATCTGTTTTAATAAATTAAGGCAGCATATAAATGGGGCATTTTACGGCAAATCGGACACCATTTGACCTTTGCATCTCCAATTTTTTCTCAATTCTTTATGATATAGTATCACTTGGTACTTTATGATATAGTATCGTTTTAAATATATCGATGTTGGAAAAACACGTTCGTTTTGCATGCCCATAACATTTCAAAAGTGGACCCAATTTGGGATTTTTTTTTTAATTTTTATTTTTGAAAAATCTTTTGAAATGTTAAGTAGAACAAATTTTAAGCCCGGACTTTTATAAGATTTCGAATAATAACAATAATTTTTATTGGGATATGTTTTTTCGATTCTTTTAAATTTCATGTTTGAATATAGGTTGAAAAATTTTTGAAAATACAAAACCAAAGCAGGATTGGAGTAGGAGTATATTTTGAAGTCAAGTAAGTATATTAGGAGTATATTTTGAAGTCGTCTTCTTTCAATCAACATTTGTTAAGTTATCAAATATTTCTATGAACTAGAATCGTCCAGTAGTCGAAATTTGAAATTCGCAATTCGGCTATCGGAATTTTTAAATTTGTGCCTCTCTAATTCTAGAAACGGTATTTTTCTCCAATAAAGGTGTCTGTTTTTTCGAAATTTTAAAACTAAAGACTTTTTATTTTTTAATAATTTCAGTAAATTACTGCAGCGTCAATAGCTTGTGAGATTCTTAAAGATTTATTTAATTCAAAGCAATGCTTTTTGGACTTCATTTTATAAAAAATATTGATTATCAACATATTTTCTTTTTAAACTAAAAATCGATTCAATAATGCAATCAGTGATGTCTTCCTCAAGAGATACTATAATATAAAAAATATGAAAAAATTGCCGCGAAATAGGCAGAATGGCCCACATATATTTGAAGGAAAAAACTTGAAATAAATTTTATTACGAAGGTGTATTTATCTATACTTTAATAGTACTGCTGTAAACTTAAAAAACGCACTTTTATTTAATTTTCAATAAAATGAGCTAAATTTATATGAAAAACAAAAGAAACAAAAAATCCAAATGGCTTTTACCACTGCTATACATTTGTTTAAGTTCCGAGCGGATTATCCCGATTGTGGGCGTCAATGAAAATTTAAAGCTTATGTCGACCACAAAATACGTTGCAAATAAAAGAATAAATAAATAAATAAATAAATAGAGAATAGTGAAAATAATTGGTTTCAATTGATTGCTTTCGGAAATTCATTTCAATTTTAACGGCCGCGACACGGCGTATGAGTAACATTTAAACAGCGCAAAAATGGTGCACAAAAAACCTTAATTTTTTTCTAATAGAAATTAATGAATTAATCCAAACTACTGATTGTAAGTAGAGCAAAAGTATAAAGCAGAGGTTGATCAAAAAAAAGAAAACAATACCCTTTAAATGTGCAAAAACCGCAGCAGCAGCGGTAGCAGCGGCTGCAACGAGTTTATGAAGCCGCCTGAAAAATGCATTCCGAGGTGTTGCATTGTTCGAAGGTTTGTTCGCTGGTGTGATGGGCTGGCACATATTTACACAATTACACTTTTTACTGCTACTAATGGCATTAATGCCGTAGCACTTTTTATCCGCCCGAAGTTGATGGATTTTGGTTGCAGAGCCGAAACGTAATTTTTTCACAGCGCAGTTGTTTTTACTTTATTGAACATTTTATTGAATTCGTCAACATCATGTTTTTTTTAGTAAAATGTTTTTTTTTTTTTTTGCCTACTTTGCTTAAACCTTTTCAGTACCATGGGGATAATAAATCCCAGAGCAAATTCAAAAAATCGACAAAAATCCTATATTCACTTAATTTAAGTAAGAAACTGTCCCATTGGTACTTTAAAGTGTTCTCTTTCCGCCATCTGATTTGGGTGTGTCTAATATGGGCGCTGTGTTTAATTGCCATTGGTATGCAACTTATTTCGTCAAGAGAGCACGTGATTTTATAAAATTCATATATTTCATATTTGGTGAAAAAGTTAGGTATTTTGAACCCTTATAACAACGTTGTAAATAACCTTCAGGTAAGTAAGAAACAATAGGTTTAAATGTATATGAGGAAATCTGTATTTTTGTGCTTGTGAGATGATATATCCTAACGGTAGTGCCCAAATAATAAAAACTAAACATATTAACCCATTGGGCTTAATTTGTCTTATGAAAATGTGGAACCAATTTTTGTGTGTAATGATTTGTAGAATTAATCGAAAGAACCAAGGTGGAAAAATGACGGAACACGAAGTGACTGCGATGGTAAACAACAGCGATTCTGAGGTAAGCGATTTCAGTGCATCTGGTTCAGAATATGTGCCAGATTTAGATGAAGAAACTGATGGCCTTTCGAGCAACTCCAGGGAAGATTCAGATAACAATTCAGAAACATTGAATAATAACAACTCAAGTAACCTCGCCATATGGGGAGAACCTTCGGATTTATTCATATTGGCTTCTATTTCAAGAAAATGCACTGAGCTTGAAATATTTAAGTTAATATTCCCAGAATGCTTATTTATATTTATTGCACAGTGCACAAATGAGAGATTAAATATTTTGAAAACAAACAAAAAACGGCACTGACTGATGTAGGCGAAATTAAAATATTGTTGGGAGTTTCACTTGTAATGGGCTATAATAAATTGCCTGAGATTTCTGGTTACTGGTCTCAAATGAATCCATGGGCAACAATTTAAAAAAAAGAAGCAATGCCACGAAATCTCTACCAAACCAGTTTCGGCATCCAAACTTTATGACATAGAGGAAGTTGTCAGTTGTTTGAAACATACATACATTTATGAAATCACGCACCAATAGCTCACGTCAGAGCATTGACGAATCAATGGCTAAGTTTAACGGCAGATCCTCTCTAGAGCAGTAGTTATCTACAATTGACGCCGATTATACATGGCATTAAAATATGGCAGAACTGGATATATGTACGTATGACTTCAATATTTATGCTGGCAAGGACAGCAGCCCAGCTCGATCAGGAACTTTTGGAGAAGGGTTCGTCACTAAATTGTATGAGACTGTGCGTAATCCTAATACGGTTTTGATATTTGATCGCTTTTTTACCTCATTTAATTTGATGAAAACTTTACATTTCGCTTGTGTCGGAACTTGTATTCACAATTGAAAGAATTTTCATGTCATACATGAATCAATGGAGAGAGGAGAGTCTGTTTTTTGGGTATGTAATGATGGTATAATGGTAGCAAAATGGAACGACTCCCGTGAAGTAACTGTTATGAGTAACTGTCACAACCTACATCGTTTACAGTTTTGCGAACTCGAAAAGATGGTTCTAGGCTTTCTATTGACCATCCGGAAGCCCTGATCTTCTATAAGCAGAACATAGGGGGAGTTGACATATCCGATTAAAAAGTTAATAGAAAATCGACGAAATGGTGGCGCAAAGTATTTTTCAAGCTTTTAATGACATCAGTGGTAAATGATAATATTATTTACCAGAAAAAGGCACAACAAGCAAGGTTAAGCTAAGACCAAGGTAGAAAAAAATCTCTATAACAAAAGGTCTGAGACCAAAAAGGGCAAAAAAGATGTTAAATGTTGGATATCATATGCTAATGAAGTAAAATCAGCGAAAGCGCTGTGTATTATGCAGCTCTATGAATAAAGAAAAACGCCCACGCTATGTATGCTCGATGTGCAGAGAACCATTTTTTTTGAATGTTTTGGTAATTTCCATAAATAAAATAAGAAATAATAAATATGTCTAAAAATGTTGAAAAAATACTACCAGTGGGATATTAAGTCCCAATTTATGTTTCGTTTGTATACCAATGCGACATATACTCCCAGGACATCCCTCAGAAGGACATTCGATTTTTCTTAAAATTTTTCTCGGTTGATAGGATTTTATATCTATCCAAAAAGATAAGCAATATTTTTGTAAGTACTCTGCATATAGTACGGTAGTGAAAGGGTTAACTATAAACAGTGCAACTGTAAGTGATTTAATTGTTTACTTTGGCTAATTCAATTTTGGTTACGTAAATAAATATTGCATTGAATTGAAAGAGGGAAATAATAGCGAATGGTATAAAAAAAAACAATTTAATTACATATGTATGTATGTATGTGTAATGCACTTGTTGAAGCATTCCACAACAAATATACATATGTACATACATATGAAAGTACTTCCTCGATTGTTTTCTAAGGTTTAATTAAAGGCAAACAATGCAGCTATTCGCTATGGAGTAAAAAATAACAATAATAGTTACTCATACGCCCTGTTTGGCAAATTTGCTTTCAATGAATTAGCTGTTTACTTTACCGTGCATTTGATATTATGTGGCATTGAGCGCCTGTGTTGACAACAAAAAAAAAAAAACTAAAAAGTAAATACAATATAACGCTTTTTCACTTTAATTAGCAAACTATTTAATTTTTATATTGTTTGATTTTATAGCGTATTTCCTAACTGATTTTTAGCTGTTTAACTGTATGTTTTTTTTTACTAAATTCTCGCATTTCCTTGAAAATATTTTTTTTTTAAAGTCCACTTTTTAGCGTTTTTCCTATGATTTTTTCTTCCTCATTTGCAGTGAGTGAATAAATTTAAATAGTGTTTCAAGCCTATTTTTCAATACTGCCACTTGACATGGTTATTGCTATAAAAAAAGGGGTTTCAAAGTTAATTTTTTCGAACTGCTTAAATTAAATTTTTTTTGTGATTAGTAAATTTATATTTTTCTCATTTTCACTGCCAGTTTTACGCCAATATTTCGTTTGTATGTTTTTCTAAATGAGTAAATGGAGTGTTCCATGCTGCTGAAAGGCGATCAGCCTCTCTTCTCTACGTTATTAGTGGTATTATCGTGAAGTCTGAATTATCCGATATTTTGATCAAATATGTTTTTTCATCTCACCCTAGCATTAAAGTCGCCAAACGCAATTTTAACGACGTGGTAAAGGAAGCGTTCATTTGGTTTTTTTTGCACTTATAGAAGATACAACGAAATTAATATACGTTTTTGAAAATATGAGTTTATAATGAAACTCCAGCTACATCAAAAATATAGTCAGCTTTTTAATAGTAAAATAGTAAAATAGTTTAGACCTTTAACTAAAAATGTAAGGGATATATTTAACAAGCAAGGTTGAATATAAAAGTATACGCTTAAAGCGTACCTATGTACGTTCTTTATTACATCAAAAGCTTATACTATTAGTTAAAAAATCCTTTATCAAAACAATGTCCTTTAATTCTGCTTAAGTTAATATTTTACACAAAACCATGGGGTTTCTACAATCGCTAGTACATTGTCAAAAATCGTCAAAAATCGTTGTAGGGCATTTTATACCTTTAAGTATCTTTCACGTTCGTGTTTTTAGTTCGTTTGGTTGATACCCTAAATAGCAACTCGTAAATTGTTTCATGGTAATATTATGAGATTAATTGGCCTGTTTATGCACATCTATTTCAAATTGAATTCACCAACAGATATTGTTTGGGCTAAATCCATTTATCGAACATTAAATAGCCTTCGCATACATTATATTCCAAAATACTCCGCATCTTCGTCTTAAATTAGCGAATTTGATATATGTACGTCTCGTATCCTCTATTTAAATCAAAAAAGTTACGTTAATTTTAATGTAGAATTCTTGCCCAATAGCCAGGATTTTGATAAAATTTCGTACCTTCTTGGTGGCACATCTTAGTAAGGTAAGATAAGCAGACACGCTGCTCACGCTTCTCAATTTTATACTAAACTCATTTATTAAGCGATTTAATTGAATATTTCAATATAACAACTCTCTGGAAAATAGTGGAATACTGCGAATGTTTTTAATTACAAGCAACTCCTTAGGGCAAATCGCTTAAAATATTATTTCGACTATATTTCAGTTTATTACGAGTACTAACTAATGTGAGAGTTTTGTCTTCCAAAATCCAAATTTTCATCATACTGCACATATTTTACGTCATCATTGTTTGCGTCTTCCCTCAGATAGAGGGTGTGTACAACAAACAATGACTGTTAGCGCAAACAACAACATTTGAGGCGACAGTAATTCTGGGTATTAAATGTGAACATAATAAAGAAGGACTTAAAGCCAATTTAATGCCGCAAAAAACAAATACAACTGCTTTTGTACACACATACAAACGTTCGTACCAAAAACCACATAAATTTGGAAATAATGTTTGTATGGAAAAAAGAAATGGTAACCCCTAACAATCGTAAAATGAGAAAAGCGCCGACGCTGGCGTCTTAATTTAATTGACAATAAAAATAGTCCACACGGCAACACTGCCAGATAACTCACAAATTAAGGAAAATTAATTTATGTAGGAATAATAAAATAAAGCTTTTAAATAAATATATGCGTATCTGTTATATGGAAATATAGAAGAAAAAAAACTAAAAATCACCTAATATCGAAAACACAATTTCCGAACTCCGAACTCCGAACAAAAGCAGTGAAACTGTTAAGAATGAAATAAAACTTATTCGAATTGGTGGAATTATTAATTGTCTTCTCTTTATTGCATTTAACAGCATAATATCAAAGCGAATTCCGTTCTCTGGTAGCCGCAGGTAAAAACTATATTAAAACGAATATATATTTAGAAAACGAATTTCGCCCGACGACCACCCGCGGCGATAGATTTATTTCTATCGCCAACGTCAGCGGCGGCGGCGAAATCAATTCAGGGTTACCGCATTGCTTTATTATTTCAATGTTTCAAAATAAAATAAAATGTAATCAGTGTCAGGAGCACTCAGTATTTATAATTCCGTTGAGAGTCGTACTATGTAAGATATATGAATATCAAAAAACATTTTTTTTTTAAGATCATGCCATATAAATTGTGTGCCGGAAGTTTTTTGAAAGTTTTTGTAAAAAAATTATATTTTATTGTTATAATTTATATTGTGTTATGCCTTTATAAAAGTATGTTGCCGAAAATTTTCTAACGAAGCTTATTTTTTTTTAAATACCACCAAACGGTTTCAAACTCCATTGGGTCGTGTTAGATTAAGTTAGAACGGCAGCAAAGGAACACAACGCCCAGTTAGCAACTGAGGTCCGTTTTATTATCATAAAACCTAGGGAGATTGCGTTAGAAGGAAACATGCACAGTTTATAAATTTTAGAATTTTCTGAGGCTTGAGTAACCCTCCTCTCCGACCAGAAACCCATATTCATGTGTTTTGTACAATACAACAAAATTTAAAAGCTGTGAATCGAAAGCAGTTTTTTTTTAGGCCAATATGAGCCATAAAAGAGTCCAGAGCATGACTTTGCGGCATTGGGTTCCCCCATGACAAACTCTAAGATAGTTAACGACTGTAAGCGAACATTGAGCTTGGCGGCCAAGATAGGAGAATACACGGTACCAAGAGGGCCGACGAATGGCATATCAAGAACGATTGACCCATTAAAATTGGCCAAGGAAAGATATATTCAGACTGATAGCAACGATAACGGGACACTGGCCAAATAGCAAACTAGTGGCCAAGATGGACATCCCATACAACACTCGATATCGGAGCTGCAATCCTGAGGACAGTAGAGAAAGAGTTCTTCTTTACATCTGTGAGTGTCCGGCTCTAGATCGTAGTAAACAGCAGACCCTGGGATTTTTCCTATCGAGCAACTTGAAAAATATTTCTAGTTGTACAATAAAAAACATCAGCAGATGTATTCACAACTCCAGATGGTTGGAAAATTTATAATCACAACAGTAAAATGCGCTCTTAGCGCTAATAGGGTCCAAAGTTCTGATTAGGCAATGCTACAACCAACCAACCCATCGTTCCTCTAACAGAAAATTTCCTTCAACTCACCATAGCAGAACGAATTTGACTTTAGCTGACTGATATTAGAATGTGATTAAATCTTATTGGTCTTTATGTGTGGTGAACAAGATGAGAGTTATTGTCACAGGAAACGAAATGCCATGCAAATTCTTTAGATATACCATTATTAATGGTGGGTTTAGTTTTGCAATCAGTGGTAGAACTCTAAAGCCGCCAACTAAGGCGGACCAAAATTTATATTGACATATTAATATAAAAGATATTGTAATTTTGTGCATCAAAAGGTTCACGTATTCGCCGCTGATCTGAATTATTTACTTTAACCAAGTTGTTAATTTGGAACCAATTGCTTCGTGCAGGGTATTGCTCATAGTACACACACAGCCATATACTTAGGTATTTACATTTGTAATAATATAAGTCAAGGGCCTGCTAATAACTGACAACAGCCAACGCAGTTCGCATACAAAAGAGACAGAAATTATTGGATTGACAATAAAAATAGCAACAAAATGTATTGTTACATTTAGAGAGCAGGCGACAAAAACGTTGACTGTTCTGGCTTTTGTTTATAAAATATTTTAGCAGATTCACACCTTGGCCAGATACACAAAATACAATTGATAATGATGAGATGTGGCATGAGTTGGAAAGTTTTCAGTCCAGGCACACAATTACTGTCCTATTGGACAACAACAATAACTGGATTAGGAAGTAAAATGAAATTAGAAAAAGCAGTAAGCGTGAGAGCGGAAGCAACAGAGAAAGCAACGCCAACGCCAATGGCAGAGGAAAGCTTATTTTCTTGCGGCCTTAATTATTACATACATATACTATACATATGTAGTTGTTGTGCTATTGCTATATGCAGGAAAGTGAATCGTATAAATAAATGGATGGCCACTCCATGCAACATTTAATGCTTACTAAACTTTAAAATGTCAGCTTAATGCTTCCGGCGCGAGCTGGTGATGGGCCAATGACGAGAACTAAAGAATTGTATTTTATCTCTGTTTTGTTTTTTTTTTTTACATACATACCTATACCCTATTTTCCTTGCTGCACGTAAATTCCAGCAGAACACTAAATTCGCCTTAATCCATAAAAACATTGTGCGCCGGACGACTGAGTGTGTAGCGGCATTAATGGTCAGTGAACCCACGCATCGCACTCCCCCCCGCCCCCCTAACGTTTTTATGCTATTGACTTTGTTGCTGTCTCAGCTGTGAATTTTTTATTTAACATCACATTTTGTATTTGCTTTTATTTTTGTGCGGAAATATTGCTCTCTTTCTTCATGTGAATCTTTATCTTTACGCCAGCTGGACTTTGATGGGACCTTTGCGCCTGAAGGCGCGAAATGTAATTGCTTTAACTCACAGACTTTGCGACATTGTAAATTATGACTAAAGGCAATTTGTGAGCTTTTTAAATGAATTTATAATTTACTTAATTTAAGAAGATTGCCTGAGCTGTGAGTAAGTAAGTAATTTAATATGGTAAATTAAGTAAGCAGAGGAAAATTTTTCGCAAATAATTAATTGGCGTGTGTCTTGGCATCGGAAAAAAAAAGAAAACAAAAACGAAGATTTTATTTCCGTTTACGTTACATTAAGCAAAGAGAGCTGGATATCAATTAGGGGAATTAACGCCATTGTTTTCGAATATATATATATATTTTTTCATTTCCGGTAACACTTGTTTAATTGAAATTAATACAGAATTATCACTCCATGGTAGTAATTTTGTATTTATTTTTTATTTTTTTAGTGGCATTATCTCTTATTCAGATGGTATATGTGAATCATGTGTTCAAAAAGTTACAGCAATTATGTGCCAGCATATGAAAATTGTGTTTTTATTAGTGTGAGCCAAACTCACCTTTTGTAGCTATTCTTTTTGACACCTAGATATAAAGATTTTCAAAAGTATGCCATAGGTGCTAACTCTATTCGAAAATATTTCTTGAAAACAGCATGTACAAAAAATGATTTTCTTATCAATTTAATATTTTAATACTCTATTTAACTTCTTTTATATTATTTTATAAAATGCTTTCAAAAAATTTGATGTAAATAAATATATACTTACGTGAAATATTCTGACTTCATTTACATTATCAATTAATTTGTATTTATGCAATTTGCTGTTTGGGCAACACTCCAAACAATTTTCAAACTTCCTTCAGATCACACAAATGTTTCGGTTGTCTTATTAATTTAAATGAATTTATTATTCGAAATATGTGACAACCCTATACAAAATACTTTCGAAAATAAGTTTTCTAATCTCCTTTTCTTTTGATATAATTATAGATACAGTTATATTTCCAATAGAATTGAAAAAAATCTCTTTGAAACATTTTTATATAAACCGTTTTTTAGAAAACTAATAATGCTATAACTCAGCATTTGTTAACTAAATTGAATTCAACATTTTCAACAGGTGGTTTCTTAAATTTCATATAAACCCTTGCTGTGATATGCCAGTTTATTTATTTATTTCTGTACTATTGAACAGGTGGCAGCTTTGTTAGAAATAAGTTAAAACTTAAGATTTCTAAATAGCGCAGTTAATATAATAACTAAATTGCATTCATCTTTTATTTCGTTTGAATCCCACGCCCTAATGTTTCTTATAACTTAACAATTTACTTTTTTGAGCAATTAGCCAATCTCATCCAAAAATATTTCCTAAATACATATATGTTTTTTAAACCTTTTTGTTTGCCATCCAAATTGCAATATTATCTATTAATACATTTAATTGCATTTGTTAGACGTTGCCCTACTCTTTGCATATGTAACAACAAAAACGCGAATGTCACAAATTAAGCGTGGCAACCCTAAAGCTACCGGTATAAACCTTCTTCTATCGAAACGAACCGTTTGACATCCATGTTTTAAGTCTTCATATAACTCGTGTTTAATGTAATTAAATTCGACTTTTCAACAGGTGGCAACCCTTATCAAAATACAGCTAGCTATATACCTTCTCAGCGAAACGAATCTTTTAAAACTTTTATTGTAATATTTTATATGCTTGTGTATAGTTTAATAAAATTTGAATTTTCAAACAGGTGGCATCCTCTTCACAAATGTATGTATGAACATTTCATTCACCAAACCGAACCGTTTGACACCCATATTTTATATAACTTGTTTATAATTTAATTACTAAAACTTTTGAAGCAGGTGGCAACCCTCATAAAAGTTAGCAGTTATAAACATTCTTTTCGAGACGGACCGCTTAACACACATATTTAATTATTTTATCTACTTCTTTATATAATTAAATTAAATTAATGATAATAATTATATTAAATTTGATTCTTCAAATAAGTGGCAACTCTCTCCCGATCATAAACTATACAAAGTTTCATAAAAATCGTTCGACCCCTTTTGGTTTACACCACAAGCAGGGTAGGATTCCGGCCAAAAGTTTAATAAGAGAATAAAATGTATTCAATAAAAAAGTTTCAATAGAACTCAAATTAAATAACTTTGACATACAACTGTTTTTAAACAAAATCTATTAAGTACTTCTGAGTCATAAAAAAATAAGGAATAAAGAAGAATCCTGTGTTTTCCCAACTTATGAGTAGAATTCTACTAAATCCCCATTACTTTTAAAACTAAGAAACCAATATCTTTCTACTATCATTCACAATCAACTAAACGATCCAAAGTGGAAGCGCCAGATAATCAAAAAGGATGTGCACGATGCGAGAGTTGTTACAACAAACGTGGACAAAATAAAAGCAGATCATATATGAATCCTGCTTTTGTAAAACATTGTGCCTATTGCATAGATGAATTATAAAATTTAGTTTCAAAATAAAAATACAAATGATTCACTGCTTTTGATTTTTTTCGTACAAAATATATGAAATCAAAACACGGGTAGAAATCTACCCAGGAGCTCAAAACATACACATCGATTTTTTAAAGTAAATGAACGGTTAACTTATTAACTTAATTTCATTCAATTCTTTAAGCAAATAGCAGCTCACTTTAAAAAATATCCTATCCTGCACACTGAAGAGGCTTTAAACAACTTTCATATTTTTTATAACTTTTTACAGCTTCAACGCTTTGAAAAAGGAATGTTCTAGAGAAAGAAAGACTCTCTGATATTTAACATTTTAGTTTACATACAATATTGTGACTTTAAATTGAATCAAAAAAGGTTTTATAAATTATACAAAGCCATTTAAGCTTTAAAATTGTAAAGTTTTATACATTTTTCGATTTCCGCTCACTTTTGACAGTGTCATTTCAATATTAATCTTTGATAAGAAATATTGGAGAGTTTTCTCAAAAATACATACATACATAAATATATCCGGTGTGTTCATGTAAAAGAGCTGATATTTGTCTCTTCTTAAATTTATTTCATTACATGCGTACTTTCCATATCTCCCTATGTAAATTTTTCCCACATTTTAATCCCCTTTACAGTATTCTCTTTTTCAAAAACTTTTTAACCTCACATTTACTCGCTTTTCAATGTGCCACCAGCTGTTCTTTCATTTAAATTTCTCTTTCTCAACTTTAAATATCTTTACGAACGGCGTCAGATAAAATGTTAATGAGCGGTTCTTTTTTTTTTATATTTCAGCCACATATGTATGTATGGCCATCCTCTCGCACAACGCAACATAAATGCTTTGAATGGTTAAATGATATAGTTGAATGTTAAAAAATGCAGCATTCTCACCGTTCACGAGTACCAGCCAACCATGAAAAGCAGCAATCACATTTGCACAAACAGTAAGTAACAGAAATGCGTACATTCTGGCATATAGCGAACCGTAGGTGCGAAAAAAATGTAAGCGACCTTTTTTTCGAAATTATGTAGAAATTTTCCTAAGACATCTAGATTAGTGGATCCCACTACTACTATTCTATTCTAATACGATGTTAGGACTACTTTTATACGAATATTATTAGCAGGAACCACATGGCTTAACAATAAGCTAGATTAACTTAAAAATAACTTTTAATCGACGCTTTTAAATAACTTAAGCAGTCGTAAAATTGCACATCTTGCTGGCCAAGGTTAGTTTTAAAAAACTGTATACTCAAAATCGGGAGCTTGGTTAAAAAAAGCTTTTTTCGGTAATCTTATATTTTTTGCCAATAACATTAACATTTCGGGATTGTTCTTAAATTTTGATATATTACTGAAAAGACGATTAATAGCCAAACAAATAATTGACGAAATAATAATAAAGCGAGTGGTGGAACTACCGCGAACTTAAGACAAATTTGAGATTTTTATTTGTTTTATTATAACTTTATTCGTCTAACGGATGTTTGTAACAGCATAAAGAAACCGAGAAAGATATAAGCACTGAAATATAGTTAAAAAAAATTTTTAGAATCAAAATCGAAATTGATAAAGCCATTTCTGTCCATCTGTCCGTCTGTGAGTCCGATAACTCCAGCAAATATTGAGCTATCTCAACGAAACTTGGCATATCCTTGGCTAGGACTCAAGGTCCTGCGGTATTGCGAATGGGCGAAATCGGATAATAACGGAGTTTTGTGAAAATTAAAAGGATGCGTGATAAAAAAATTTGCTGGAATGAATTGGGTTGGGGAAAGAAATACGTGGGTAAATTTTTTTTTGAAAAATGGGTGTACTCTCGCCCCCTTTATGAGAATAATGTAAATTTACGAAAATGTTTGACCGAAACCATGCTTGAAGTCAATAAGCAAAATTCTAAAAGCTGCTAAAATCGGACCGAAACTACATCCACCTCTCATATAACGGTAATATAAAAAAAAAACCAAAAAAAACCCGGTATTTAAGTAGCTATTAAGGGATACGAAAATTTTGGTAATAGGCGTGGCACCACGCCCTTTCGGACCAAAAGGTGTATCTCAAAAACTGCGCCACCAAACTCCACCGAATTTAGTGCTAACATTGCATTGCATTTCAAGTCTACTAAGCAACGCTTTGAATTTTATATAAGTCATACCAAAACAACGCTCACCTCTCATATAACGATAAAATGCAAAAGTAAGAAAAATCAAATATTTATAAAATATACAAGCTAAGGAGTAAAGAAGGTATATCTCCGAATTTTTTTTCGAAATCCTATCAAATTACGTACACACTTTGTATTTCTTCAGAAAGCGCAATCCCGAAAACTAGAGAAATCTGACCAAATAACACACAAAGCGTTCACACAACGATAATTTACAACCAATAAAAATGTTTAATTATTTATTAAATTATATTGAAATTCCCATACAAATTTAGTATTACGTATTCGGAATTCTCTTCCACGGGGTTGTGGCACCGCCAAGTTTTCCAAATTTCGCTCGTATAGATAAACGGGGTCCTGGTTTACCAATAACACTGTGTAACAAAAATTTTAAAAAACCTGCGGTCATGATTTTGTTAATAGTTCTTATTAACATTAGTAGCAGGCTTACGAACTGTGTTTTTACTTTTTTTGGATTGGCTCTAGTTTTTGAGATAAACGAAACTTAAGAAATTAATTTAAAAAAAATATATGACCCAGTTCCAGCCGAGAAAAATCAATCTTCCACCACTTCACATCTAGCTTGGGCTAATGAAACAGTTCATCAAAGCCCTTGATTAGACAGGTGACTGTTTCGAATATGTGTGCAAAAAATTTCCAGTCGTTAGTACGGAAAAATTTGGACAAATTCCCGGACAACCTAGGCGATTACAGTGAGGAACAAGGTGAACGGTTCCACCAGGACATAAAAATAATGGAAGAAAGATACCAAGGTCGATGGGACGACCACATGATGGCAGACTATTGCTGGAACTAAATGCGGGATTGTCCTGAGCAACGACATCATAGAAGGTCCAACAGTAAGGGTTTTTTGTAATTTTTTTATAATTAAATACTGAAATGAATATATTTTTTTTATTTTTGTATTATTTTTATACGGGCGCGCAATAAAAATATAATTTAAATCCATATTGGTATTTTTAATTAGGTTTTTTCGTGAAATATTTAAAAGTCCTTATCTGAAAAACTAGAGCCAATTCGACAAAACTGATATTATTTTCGTAATCAGCGCCCCCAAATTACCCCAAATCGACTTAGAAATCTCCGACCGCAAAATTTTGTTCCGCAGTGTAATTTATGTACTTATGTGAAACACTTGAGCTTCAAATAATTGTTCAGGGAAATCGAATATATCTTAGGAACAATGTTAAAAAATTATATTTGAGCTTAATAACATAAATATAAAGGGCAATATTGTTATATAAAATATGGAGCTTTCTATTACACATACTGTAACAATTAGTATTTACTTTGAAACCATAAAGCACCTTTGGGAGAAAATAGGTTTTATCTAGAAGGAGTCATATTTTTATTGGATACCCCAGTACTTAACGTACGTAACAAACATAAACTTTCCCTATAGCCGTCAAAATTTGATCATTCCATGACAAGGTTCTGTTAAATGTCTCATCCAGGTTTTTGGCAGTGCCAACGAAACTTATAACTGAATTGTTTAACATTAATTTTGAATAATTGCCAAGAATAAAGTAATTCCTATATAATGCAAATGCTCGGATACTTAGTCGGGTTCAGTGTTAAGCCAGTATCTCTAGTCCCACCATGCATGGTAAATAAATCTGCATTAAGCTCATATATATTGATGAAATTTAGGGCGAGCTCAGATACAATTGCACATAATTTCCTTTAACGTTGCGAACGCACACACTCCCTCCCACATTGATCTATCTATGTATGTAGCTGCACTTCTGCATCCAAAAAAAAAAAGAACAAAATAATGTCGTTTACGGTTTTTTCGCGGTTAGGGCTCGAACATAACACATGAAGACATACATACTATATATTTACCATATGTATACATTATATATGAGTGTGTAAATACTTGGCGTACATATAATGCGTGTGAATTTACAATACGCGCAAAATGAGGTTGCGTATACGCCACGCCATGCGCGCTACTGGCAATATTTACTTAACTTTACATGTACTTTAACATTTACTACATACTCTCAAAAGCATACAAACATTCTCCTGTGCAATTATGTAAGTGTGCTTTGTAAACGTTTCAGGCCTTGCACTTCAAGCGAATATCTATATACATATATATATTTGCATATTTTGCCAAAAGCTAAATATCTTTAAGTGAAGAACATACTCGTACATTTGAAATAAAATTTTTAAGTTGCACCAAGCTCGGTATTGTGAGGCTAGAAGGCGATGATTTTCATAAATATCTCAAGGTTTACATTTTGCGGTATTGTTGCGGTCGTTAAATTGCGCGCCATGCGTATTTTGCATAAATTTAAATTTTGTATTTTTTTGCGGTTGAGTGTTTTCTGTTTTTTTTTTTTTTGTTGGTGTGCACAAACTATAAAATATGGCATATTTCAATGCACAGCGCACGCAGGGAGGGACTCTTTTGAGTGTTCTTGGTTCTTTGAGGTTTTTATAAATAATAGCATAACTTTTTTATGTTGCGGGAGTTGGCGTAGCTAAATATTTCAAGTTTAGTGTAGATTATAGCCGCATGCATGCACAAAGGATGTGAGTTCGTTTTCAAGAATTGTGAATTATTCGTAAAAAAAAGTGAGACTTTCTGGTAAGGCAAATGAATGGGAGAGATTCTGCAATACAAAAAGCAAACTGCAATCCCATCTGCTGTTCATTGCAAGCCTGTTACTAAAAATGCCAAGTGGGATCGTATGACTACTTTACCATTTTTAATACATTTGCATGCCATATTTTTGATGTCTAAAAATGCAACAGCAGATTAAGCGCTAGTAGAGCATTACACTTTATTTGCATTATAAAGAAAAAACCCCAACTACGCTGGGTCTATATCTTTTATATTTTCACCAAAGTAATAACATTGTTATTGCCATCTTTTGTCTAACTGCTTGTCCAATGCATACAGAAATTTACACGCATACACGCGTAAAGTTTTTATATGAGAATAACAATAAAAATAAATAACAATACAAAAATGCCATCAAGGTACTTATATTTAATGTTGTTGATAAAGTTTAATACAGATTTTGAAAAATGGTTACGTTTTAAAAGTATTTGCGGTATTGCGGAAACATTTAGAGGCGTTTTGCTGTTTACCTGGCTTTTAATATATAAACTATTTCCATTACATGTCTCATATCTACTTTTGTTGTTTCACCTGCTGTGTGGCATGCCGCGATGTCGTGCTGATAATAAAACTTTTAGCTTCACTTAGGAAATAATATCTCACTGTCACCTACTGTAAAGACAGTTAAAAAATGGCGCAAAATTAAGATGACTTGCTAAACAAACATACAGTAAGCTAATTTAAACGTGAAAAATGTAACGAACATCCCAAATAGCACAAGCGTGTGATATTTATAATGATTTACTTGTGCAAAATTAAAGAATAACTACTCTACCATATTGCTCTATAAAATAGTGTAAAAAAGTCCAGCAAGACCAAAACCGCCTCCAGAAGGCAGGTCTTGGTAGTTTATTTTACTCTTTATTACTAGTATTTTTTTAAAAATCACTTGCTTTACCCACTTCTTTGGCAACTGCGAACTATGCCATTCGTTTAGTAAACCCTAATTTATTGTTAGAAACGCCCAACGCAATCAAGCGATGCTGACATTAGGAAGTCTTGTTTCCATGATTAAGATTTCAGAAGCCTTCTTCCTTTGAATCCCATGCTGTATATTTTCTTTAACTTAATAATTTAATTTAATTTACTCGTTTAAGCAGGTGGCACCCTCTCCCAAAGTATTTTCAAAATGAAGGGTTCTTCCAACTCTTTCGTTTGAGATCCATATTTGATATTTGATTTAATTTATTATACATAGATATACACAAATGCGAACATGAACTTGGCTCAAAAACTGATGAATAGATTGCAATCTGTGATGAACGCCCAAGCTTATCGAGCTGAATGCCTCAAAGGAGTCGTATGGCATTTATTAACAGTCATGACCGCTATGCTGGCCGGATCTAACTGGCTGCCACTATGCCAAGGACACATTGCAGTGGTACAATGCAAAAAAAACATCGATTTTGTACCTCGCGACTGCAATCCACCAAATAGCAAAGAGCTTCTGCCTATTGAGGAATGTTGGCCAATCGTGAGAGAAATATTGGTCAATCTTGAAAGGAATATTGAAGAAGACAAGTGATCTGATAATAGATATTGGAGAATTTAAAGCAAATTGGTTGTGGCGCGTGCACGACGAAAAATTCGATAGTTTGCTTATGGAATAAATAACAAGACAGTTTGATTATGTCAAAATCCGAAAGTATTATAATTAAATGAAATCCTGCTGGTTTTTTTCTGGTAGTAATTTCTAAGTTTCGCAGTTTTGGTGTGTTCACACTTTACATAAGTGTACTCTATTTACGGAAACAATTGCGAATTTATGACTCGACTTAGTTCAAATCTAATAAGCTTTGTGCAGTTAAAAATAATGCCCGTGGTGTTTTCAGTTTTAAGAATCTTCTCCATATACTTACGGAAACGTAATTATCAACAAAGACAAAGTCAACAGTATGTACTGGTATTATATAGAAATAAAATTGAAATATCCTAAATGAAATTTTTTTTATTGTTTTATAGATTTACCTAAATCTCATTACCTCGTTAAAACTTACGCGCCTCTGAAATTATGAATGAATGAATAGAATCATTGGTTACTTAATGCTTACTTTCTACAAAAACAAAAAAAATTTTTTTTTACTGTTTTCAACAACCACAAAGTGAACAAAGTAAAATCTCTTTTTTAGATCACTTTTTAGTTCGATTTGTTATTGTAAATAGGAAAACTGAAAACCAAATTATCAAATAGTAATATAACCGCGTTGGCGTGAAACCTTAAGTGTCTTATTTTCTGCCATCAAAAATACTAAAAAATGAGCGAAAAAAAATTTTGTTTTTTTGGATTGAAAGTAGACTACAGACAGATGTTTGCCCAAAGCCACTAATGAAATCAACTTGTATATTTGATTTCAAAAATGTTAACGAGAAAAGTATTGATGGTTGTGGTTCCATTTTGGTTGGAAAAAAATCTGAAATCGTTAGTAGTCGAGTCTACCAAAATCTATGTGAAGAGCATTAAATATAATCATTTTTTTATAATTAGATGAAACGTTCAAAGCGTGGGTTTTCGGGTCAAAGAAAAGCAAACGACCTCTTTAATTATAGGAAAAACTCAACTTGTAAATTTTCGAGTTAAAAAAAATGTTTACCGGATGAGCTAATTGCTAATACCATACGGCAAAAGCATTTTCTGAGCATTTTTTAACAGTTTGAGTCATAAGTAAAAATGAAATTTCTCTGTTTTTCGAAGTTAGCCGACGAAATCGATATTGGACTTAACAAATTATTTTTAATTATTATCTTTAGGTAATTGACTTAAAAATAAAATTGTGACCGTGATCTGCTTTTTCTCTTATTTAAATGGTATATACATTTTTTTTGCTCAAACTTGTATTACAGTGTCAAATGTGAAAATTTCACAAAATTAAAAGCCTTATATTTCCTTATAAGTTTGAACAAATCAAGTTTCATTTAAATAAAAAAATAAGGCGAATCACGCGCATATTTTTACTGTTGTTTTAGTTTTTTACCTGAAACATTTAAAAAATATTTCTTTACCAAAGGTCTAATTTCGAACACGTAGGCCGATATCGCGATTTCGAAGGTGAGCTTCGAAAAAAGCCAAGAGCGTATAGTATTTTTTTTTACTAATAACTCAATCTCCTTGAGAATAGAGAAAACGGCAGAGAACATCAATATTTTTACCTATTTTAGTCTTTTACCTGCAATGAATAAACATAATTTTTTACTAAAGGTCTAATTTCGATCTTCGCTATCCAATATCACGATTTCGGCGGTTAGCTGAGAGAAAACAGAGATTTTGTAGTGCGTAGGTATAATTCCGAACTTTGTAGCCCAATACCTCGATTTCGGAGGCTAATTTCGAAAAACGGAGAACTTACAGCATTTGTTTTGCAGTTATGGCGCACAACAACACCTATATTTTGACTTATTTTCAGTCATTTAGATTCGAAAACGGAGAGAACTTATAGTACTTTTTCTTATTTATGACCCTATATCTCAAAAAATGTTGGTTTAATTTAATACCAAGCCGAGTGCTGTACGGTGTTATAATTGTTAAAAAAAATTACTGAATAATCGCTCTAATGAAGAATATTTACAGAGATCTAGAAGTTTAAATGTATAGTGGATTTTCACTAATCATGGAATGGAAAAGCGACCAATATAAAATAAGAGCTTTATTAATCCCTTTTAGGATAGATAATCTTTATTTAAAGCCTTATAAGATCCTAATAAGGGCACAGTCTACGAATAGTTATTTGGAGTTAGTAATATCATATGCAATTTCAAATGCAATTTCATCAATACCTTTCAACTTGGATTTCCAAAATTAACCAATCTGTAATGAAGGATTTCAAGTGTTTCGCTTAAAACTAAACATATAAAGAATAAAAATTCCGGTAGAACACACACTAATGATACAAGCGATGTAACCCAAAACAATGCAGTGATTTCTTGTATGCGTCTGCACAGCAAAGAATTCCCCCTCATGATGCTCTACAGTTTAAGTGTTTGCACAAAAATTTAGACACAGCTTTTGTTTGGAAAACAAACAACATAAATGTAGATGCATACATGTACAGAATATATATATGTATATATGAATTTAACTTATATCCTGCACGTATGCAAAAATATACAATTCAATCCTTGTGATTGTTCCATTTTTTTATTCTGCAGATATTTGCATATTTGCGTAAATAAAAAAAAAACACACTCACCAAAGTGGCCTCAACTCAAACTACACTTAAGTCTAATTTACGCATCGGTGGCATCTAATTGACTCATTAAACTAAGTAAGCTGTGGTGTATGATAACAGAAATATTATATTTGAATTGGCTTGCATTTTTCACTTATTTAATTGGAAAACAATGCCGATTTAATTGTAGACTTCATGCAGAGCATCTCAGCACTTAATATGCTATTTGCTTTATGGAATCTACTGTGAAACAAATTTGAAAGTGGCGGCTGCCAAATTTAAAATTACTCTGTTGGGTCGCGGATTATAAAAAGAAATCAACTACTATTTTTTCACCCGTTTTTGTTTATCAATTATTGCAAGGTTTTTATTTGCAAAATTTTTAAGACACTTATTTATTACATTCGTTAAAAAATTTTTTTTGCCACAAAACGTGTAGTGAAACGTTTTGGAACATTTTGAGGTATTTACAGCAGTAATCGAATTTAATATTTAAATTTGTACCTTCACACATCTCTAAAAGTTGCTCCATTATAAATAAAATTATTTTCCATTCTCCTGCTCCTTTACAGTTCGCCCTATAAAGAAAAGCCTGCGTCACCTGATAGATTCTCATCTCAAGTGGTTGAATTTTCAATAGCATACTCAGAGCGAAAATACTACCTAAAATTTCTTATAAATCATAGCAAAATTTTGCGGATTTCTAGAGAAAAGAAAAAATTTGTAAAGAGGAATTGTATCCCCTAACAAAAAGTTTTGGCTAACAGCCGCTCGAGCAAAGTAATTTTGGAAGTGTCTACTTGCTGATGTAAAAAAAAGTTAACTTTCGATAACATAAATTTAACAAAAGTACATGTTTCAAAATCGGTCAGTTTTTAGTAAAGTTAAATGCATTTAAAAAAAATTTCAAAGACGAAAAAATACGATTTTGCTAGCGAAATTCAAAACTAAATATGAAGTAGATTTCACAGTGCTACAAAACGAAAAAAATGCACGCACCTTACAAGACAGAGAGTATTTTACAAAAATGTGTCTAATTCTTAACTTTTTCATAAAAAAACTCATGTCAAATGACAACGTCGACAAAGCAAACTTTGCTTTCTTTTAGACTTTTAGCTATTTTAGGTTTTGATATATCTTTCAAAAGAAAAATGTTGGCACTTTTTAGATATTTCACTTGCGTGAAAATACTTTAAATATGTGAAAAAATGTGTAATCAATCTGAAATTGACACAATTTTTTTTTAAATTTTAAGTTTTGGTAGCTCCGTTTTCTACAATTTCATTAAAAAAATTAAAAAAAATTACATGTATGTATATAAGTAATTTTAAAAGGAGATTTCTTCTTACAATTTCGTATTTTTGGCCAAGCTTCCACAAAAATTAATAATTAAGAAGTTAGTTTGTTATTTTCAGCAGTTTTCATTTCAATAAATTTTGGAAACAATTCAAAATAAAGTTAAGAAGATTTTTCAACGAAAACGTCTGCAATCTTATCTGTTTTCGCTTTCCTTTGTCGACAAGCTTTTTTAGAATTCGATCTCTTTAAGGTGAACTTTTTAGCTCTGTGTTTATTGCTCAAAATACATCTATTATATTCTCCCCCTAAATGGCTTTTTGCCAATAGCTAAGTTGGATCCGGTCATAAATTGCTCCATCAAACTTTGGTTATTTGCATTCCGATAAGTTTAAATTTCACTTAGGTTCCTTGAACAGATCTTTTGAAAGGAAGGTTTACTTAATTGGCGCTATGACCATTTAATCAATTTGGCCAAGTTCAAAAACTACGTGGATATACCACGGGGCGCCAAGAACACTTCACTTGGACTATCCACCACCAAAGGGTACCGCGTTGAATACTTTCAGGGTTGGAGCAATTTCATTTATTCACACTGACCTAACCAACATAATTCAACTTATCGTTCCATCACCTGCGGTATTCCCTAGTTTCAAAATTCCAAAAATCGGAGAATACTTCTTTCTGAACACTGTGCGCCAGATAAGTTCCCAATCCTCCAGTTTTTCCAAATTGTAATTGTCAACAGTAATGCGGCGGGCACTACGCGAATGTGTTGACTGTTTATCTCTTAAAAGGAGGCACTTCGTTTTGTTCTCGTTCACGTCTATATCCAGTCGCATCGCTTGTTTTCCAGCTTAGAAAAATCAGAAGTTGCAGGCTCAGTTACGTAGCTGCAGCTCCCTTGCAAGATCGAGTGGTAAATCGGCATGCTTGAGTATGGGTACTTAAATTAAATAACTAAATAATGCAGAAAAACTTAATAAGTAAGAAATAAGAGGAGAATTCAATCTCCTATATATCGAGAACACTCTAACTCCTAATCAATTAGTTCGTTTTATGTAATGACAACCTACGGCTATGGATAAATATGTAGATTTGTAACGGGCGTTTTTTTTTAGACTGATAGAACTTTCGACAGGGATAGCTGCCACTTGACAGTTGGCAAATGACATTTCGTTTTGACATTTCTATTCAGTAAGTATTGACAAATCGTCATGGAAAGAATGACGCCGCAACACAAATTGTGGAAATTTACTTTAAAAATCAGTGTTCTGTTCGCCAAACTTATAGAGCACTTCGTGAATTTATGGTCCACATAATCATCATCATAAGCATCAGAACAGCTTATTCGTCGAACTGTTGATCAATTTCGAACAACATTTACTCTACTCGATGAAAAGCCAACAAAAAGACAAATAGCTGTACGTATAGAAGAAAATATTGGCGCTGTAAGTGATAGTGTTGGAGAAGATCCGAATTTGTCTATTCGCCGTAAAGGATGTTCTTTCAGACGTGTGGTTTTCAATGAAGCAATACTTTTTACAGAGTTGATCTTTTTGACAGATGTTCCCTTATTTATACTCAGTTTCCGGAACAACGTTTGGAAATCGTGCAAGAAATGGTTCGGTTCGCGAGCTGCGTCTAATACTCGATCGGTATTTTTGTTCCGCGATGAAGCTCACTTTTGGTTGAATGGGAACGTTAATAAACAAAATTATCGCATTTGAAGTGTTGATAATCTACAAGCCATTCTTGCATCCTCAAAAACTTACTGTTTGGTGTATTCTATGAACAGAGGGAATCAGTGGTCCATATTTCTTCAAAAATCAAGCCGTCCATTATTAATGAATTTTTCGTGCCTGAATTGGAGAATTTTGATGTGGACGACCTTTGGTTCCAACAAGACGACGCTGCATGCCATACAGCCAACGAAACAATAAATTTATTGAAGGAAACTATTGGTGAGCGCAATAAATCACGTCGTGGGCTTGTGGCGTGGTCTCCAAGATCGTGCGATTTAACACCACTCGACTATTTTTTGTGGAATTATGTGAAGTGACTTGTCTACGCATTGTCGCCTTGGGAGAGATTATTCGTTACGTTATTGCTGACATGCGGCCCAAATTTCTGGGGAAAGTGGTAAAAAATTGGGCCACTGGGCTGGCATTTATTCGAGCTAGCCGCGGCGGTCACTTACCCGAATTCATTTTTAAAACATAACGGCAAAACCTTATATGTATCATAAAGCTAAATGCCTGGCTATAACATTGAACTATATTAATTTTATTTCTTCTTGAAAAGGACATGTCCAAAATAACACCCCTTAGATGAAGTCAATTGTAGCTCTGATAAAACCGGTATTTTTTTTATTGTTTTTAAACAAACAAATTTAACAAGTCGCGCGATAGATAGAGTGCATGTCTGAAATCTCGTTTGGTAGTAAAAGGCTCGGGGAGGTTCCCTCAATCCTAATGGAGTTGGTGGTGTTGTTCAGCCCCATAAGTCTTGCTGGGATGCTTTATTAATTTATTTTGTGGTTCAACCCCCTACCAAAACCTTAAAACTGTAATACTATCTTGAAATTAATTTAATTTTTTTTTAGTTAAATTGGCATAACAAAACCCACATCCTCCTCCATAACTCCCCGTCATCCAAATATTTTCTTGTGTACGCCACTGATGCAATAGAAGAAATCATAGTATCTATAGATATTTGGCAAAAGCATCTTATTCAGATTTGAAATTTCAATCTTTCATAGCATTGTACCAAATCAAGCAAATCTTTCTGAGAAAATTTAAATTCGAATCACCTTTTCGACTTGCCACAGCTAGTTACCAAAAAGGCATGCGCTTACTTTATGCTACAAATGGCATTTGTCAAAAATCATATTTGTATTCGTAATGCAAAATCTTTTTGCAGACACTTGGAAACCAAATGCATTTACACAACCAATCGATTTGTCGATTACCGGAAATTCACCATCAATTGAGCAAACATTGCACAGCATATTTGTAAGAGTATTTATGTATTTATTAAATTCAAATATCTAGTGTATGAGTAGACAAATCATGAGCACAACCACATACTCGTCCAAGTGAAATTTCTTATGTGTAGCCATTAAATGCTTTCGAGTCAGTTGTTTTTGTTTGCATAGCCAACTGCTTTATAATTTATGTGCATTCTTAAGTTACAAAAAAACACACAAAATTACAAACATTACTGATCTCATTCATTCATTCGCATTCTTCAAGAGCACAATTCATTTGTCAATAGCTAAATAGCAATTGCATAATAGCTTCCATTTCAAGTGTGCACTCTTACTCTGCTCGTCGCAGGCGTTATTTATGTTATATTAAGTAATCAACGCACTATGTGATTGCCAGACACTCAAATCTTTCTAAGTATATTCTACGTATGTAAGTCCATATATTTCAATCCAATTATATTGTAAGCTTTGGGTATATGATTTTGAGCAAATAATAGTTTAGTGCTGCCTAAGTAGGTACGTACTTGGAATTTTGTTTGTTTTGCCACAGAAATGGCCAATTTGTGCAAATATTTGAATTGCCTTGAAATGACATTAGGCGGCATACAGTTGGTTGAGTGCATCCATGGGAACACTTGTGATGTAATCAATTGTATAAATCGTAATTGGAATGATTTTATGAATAGTTTGCTTTAAGCGTCACGTTTAATATATCACAATGTATGTAGTACATTAGGCTAAATCACTTCGCAAATAGAAAGAAAATCGGTACTAATATTCTATCAGAAATAAAAAGGCCTCCTCCAAATTTTTCCGGAATAATATCAAGAGTTAGTGAGCTGGAGCGATTTGAAAATATCTTCACAAGTGAAGATTTCTATAAATAAATAAAAAGTTTTTAAAAATATTTTTTCAAAAAGTCAGCACAGATGATAGAATATTTGAAGCTTAGAAAGTCTGCATAAAAATATTAATAAAAATTTTCAATGTAGCTGCATTAATGAGATTTTTGAACTTTTTTTTTGGAAAATTGGTTTAAGAAAAATTTGATTAGCTCTGCCAAATGTAAAGTGATTTAGACTTCCAAGGTCTAGCTCACGAAAATCTTAATATTTTTCCTAAATATTTTAGTTTTAAAATAGAGTTTTTGATTCCGGTTGAAAATCCGCAACTTTTTTTTGATGAGGCACCATGATGTGCTTGCACATACAAATGTACTTACATAAATACATCCGTTAGTATTTACTCAAAATTAGTTGGCCTTAGCTCTAAAATGAAGGGTAATTTTGAAATTTCTATTGTTGTTTTTCATCCTAATTTTCCTTTATTCCTATATATATGTTGTACAGTGCTTTGCTAAGATTTCTACATCTAATTGACATCAGTGTTGATTTTTAGTTGGATTTCAATTAGTAACAGATTGCAAAGAAGTCCAGTTTGGAGCCATACGATTTTTCTGATATTAAGTTGCCGTTTCTGGTTGTTTTTTGGTCGGACAACTCAACTCCATGGATCCCGAATTTGACAGAGAATCAAGATAAGAAATCATGGTTTCATTGGTAGTGGCAGTACATGACGAAGTCCTATATAGGACGTCTCATAACTAAGAAGTCAAAGTTAATAATAATGGTACTTTTTTAACGAAATTAACCAGTTTTGTCTTCAGAAAAACTATTATCCATTTTGAATATCTCTCTTTAAAAAATCTTTAAATTTCAATCTTGCTTTCTAGTTCTTGCAGGCTTTTAATTTTTTTTAACTTCACCAGAAATTTGAACCACAAAATGTGGTGTTGCCGTAAACTCAACCAAAGCTGAAATAATCCTCTTTACCAGGCCATACAAAGTTACGGTTCTTACCCCTCCTAAGCTCTATGGTTCAAGTCGGCAATTTAAACATACAACCAAGTATATGGGATCTGAACTGAAAGGAAGCTCTGAATGCTATTCTGCATCTACCTCAGCTAGTCGCAGTTACTCGAGAGTTAGCTGCTCTTGGACTCCTGATATGCCCCTTCATTTGGAAATTTTAGGGACGAAGACACCCTACAGAGACCAGCTAGTACGGACTATTGTACACATTCAGACATCTTCATCAAAAACTATAAAATCACTACTTCAATTCCACAGAACTAGAATACCAAGCCATACTGATGACTTCAAATCCGGCGGAAAGGTCAGGAGAGGATTTTTCTTGCCAGAGCTGGAACTAGAGATATTCTTCCAGCTTACGGACAACTGTAGTGAATACCAGGCTAAGGTGCTGCCTATCCAGGAAGTCAGTAGGCACTAAATTCACGCGCAGATGGCATAAAACATCTCTCTAAACGATAGCTAGCAAAATTATAGAATACATCTCATATGAGTGCGTGGAAACCGAGATATTGAAGGTAACTGCAGGGCTGATAAATTGGTAAAGAATAGTTCGACTACGTCCATCCATAAGTGTTTTTACAGGTCACTGCCTACTGTCAAAGCGGCAATGCGAAGAAGGAAATGTACAACACATTTCTGCTCTAAAAAACCTTGTGATGATCGCAACGACCTAATGAAACTTAGGTTACATATGGCATCACAAATGGCCTACACTATTGACGTAAGTGTAAGGAGAGTCACACTGTATAGCCATTCCAACCTAACCTAACCTTAAAAGGTTCCTTGAAAGTAAATAAACAAATTTGATTGACTAAATAACCAGTTTTGATATACCCAATTATAGCTTAGAACTTGAGCCTTCTAGTTGCTAATTGTTTCGGTGTATTTAAAAAACTCTTGATGAAAAAATTGGCTCGCTGAAAGTCCCAAAAAATCATCAGGCAGACAAACGAGTGGTCTTCTACGCCGATTAAATTATAAAACCGTTCGGAAGATGACAATTGATTATCAAAAGTAGTAGCGTATAAGTTCTGGGGTAAACTCGTTTTCAATAACTAAACATTTTACTCAAAATTTAACATTAGAAAAAAAGTTCCACAAGCGCAAGTAATATCAAAATAGGCCAAGCTTTTTTCTAATAGCGGCCGCACCTCGACAGACAATGGCAACCCACCGAGTGTCATTCCGCCATGGAAGAATGTTGTAAAAATCATCTGTTATTCGAAATCGGCAAAAACATGCAGGCCGCTAAATTATTTTTATATCATATCTATGAGTGAAACACTTACATAAACAAAACCCTAATAACATCTCTTCACTTTGAAAACTTCAAGTGGCCATTTTCAGATCGCTAAGTATCTTGTTACTATTTTAATGATATCGGCATCGTCACTTGCTGCAGACTGAAAGTAAATCTCGAGCAATTCTAGCTCACATTTTGAATATTACAATTGTCGAGTTGAATCAATATAGCTATACTCATAAGGTATCTAAAAAAAAATATTCAGAAAAATGGCACATCAATCTCTTTTTGGTTTAAATAAATAAAAGTATTTTAAGTTTAACAAAAATCTTAAATTCTTATTTTATACACTCCAGCATATGTAGAAACACGGAGACAAAACCATAATAAATATATATCAATTCGTTTTCATTTGACAAAGTCATAAGGCAGACTGTTGATTTTGGGTTCACACCTTAAGATATCTCGACGAAGCTTGATAAGCATATTTCCCTCGACCCATGGTAGGCTGATATTTAAAATGGGGGAAACAAGGTAACCGCTATTTCAAAAATTACGAAAGAAAATTTTCATAAAATTTGCGGTAATGGTGCCGGCCTCCTGTAAAGAAATATGTGCTTTTTCGAAACTTTCGAAAGAAATCACGACCACCTCTCATATACTTATAACGGTAATTTACAAAATTCGTAAAATGCGGTGTTTAGATCACCTTAATAGGTGATTTGCAGAAGTTTGGTGGTGAGAATGAAATATATGAGCTACAAAAAAAATGTAAACCTTTTCTCTATTTTCATCACTTAACAGCGGCCGCCTAGTATCCGATCGTTTAATTGGGGAGATAAGTACGAAAAAACCCCTGAAATTTCAAGTCCAAATCTCTAGAATTTCAAAAGTTATCGCCCGTTATTATTATGGATTATTTCTTCATGCTGGGGCGGATACAGGAAATGGGGGACAAGAGCTCGAAGTCTGATAGATTACTTGTATACCGTAAAAATGTTGTATTTGAGATAAATCGAATACAGAAATTTACTTTAGAATCATTCAGGAATAAGCCATATAAAATGTCACTAAAATGCAAATTGTAATTTTAGTCGCATTTTTTAGTGCCACTTAGTACCAAGATTGTTTTTTAAGAAACATGTTTCTGGGAAGTAGGGAAAAAAGGGTATTGTGGATATAGCGGCTATTGTGGACCAACTATTTAAAAAAGCGAGTATCATTTGAAATTTCGATTCTAGCCAAAATGAGATCTCTGAAAAGAAATTATAAATTTATCTAGAATTGCAGTCAAATAATGTGCTTAAAAAGATTTTACTGTATGCATTGGATTTTGATCCCTTTCGATGTAAGTATTGTGTGCACTTGGGATTTAATTTTTCAACTAATTTGGAACGTACATTTTCTGTCGAGTTTTATAATCGTACACTAAACGTTTTTGTGCTAAAAAGTTATTTTATGAGGTCGTATATGCTTATTATTTGAGGTATAAAATTATTTTCCCCACCTAAAAATCGTTTCTGGATCCGCCCCTGGTTCATGGGATTATCTAATGATAGGATTTTTTTTTTTGAAACGTTTTTTTCACGAAACTACACTTCTCGATCTGATAGAAGTGCAACGAGGAGCAAAAGTTGAGCAATCACCAGAAAATTTCACACAGTCCTTTATCGAAAGTGTGTGCATGGTTGTAACTAAAATTGTCAAAAAATATTGCAAATTTCCAATTTTGAAACAAAAAACATGAGCGAAAATTGATATTTAATTTCAATAGCTCATAACTTTTTCATTCCTCACTCCAATCGTATCTATTCAGAAAAGTATATATGTAAAATAGTGTCATTTCCATGTTTCAGATTATTCCTATTGGCGATAGAACTTCCACCAGGTGGACAAGTCGCTGCCAACCCACTGCCATTGTTCAGTGCCTCCCTTTCCGTCTTTTTGTATTTGATTGTCAAAAAAATTCTATTTTTTCAACAAACTCTTTTAAATAATTTTTTGAAATTTCAACATCATACCTTTTATACGATTGTCAAAAAACTTTCAGAAAAAAAAAATAAAAAAAACTACAGGGAAACAAGAACATGCTTCTATTATTTAAAGATCAGTTGCATCCGAACTTCGACTCTACTTTACTTGATGATAATATTAATGGTATTTGAAAATTATTTTCACCCTGAGAAATCCCCAAACATGTACCTACATATATATGTACTTTATATCTGATTGACGACTTCATACACTGCGTACATGCAATAAATAAATTTTGATGCGCATCAGTAAAACAGAAATGCCCCAATATTCTCATGAAGCACTTTTTTTTATACCTTACAGAAGCTTAGTCGCTTCATATCGTTTATTGCTAAACAACAAGTTAAAAGTCGTTTATATAATTTCATTATACTGAATTTGGCACTGATTTTATTGACTCTCACATAAATGTACAACATAAATACTGCAAATAATTTGGTACATCAATATTGGCTTCAACATCAACAGTTTAAAAACTAAGCTACTGTAAAGGTTATGAAGTTATTTTGGCATAACCATAAAAATCCATCAATAACAATTTCGCATTAATTTGTAAACATACAACAGAATCATGAACCATAAAAACAATTATGGTTTGTTTTGTTGTCACACTGATAAAAGCATGAAATTTCATTGTAAAGATTTTTGTGGTTTTACACGAATTCATGATCAAATGTTAATTTGTAGTTATTTGCACTTTCACTTATTTGTATTTGCCTGACAATCACATTTTACGGGTAATAAATAACAATTTTGGATTTAGTAAGTTGTCAAAGAATGAAGTCATTTCCAGATGCTCCTCAACAATTACCTGAATGAGAATGGACACCAAAAACTGGCATGGAAAGCGTGGGCGCTGAAAGGAAAGACGGTGTTGATATTCTGGTTGTTGTGGCTAGTAACAATTGAACGGTCAATGGAATCAATGCAGATAAGTTGGCTACTTAGAGGATGATAGAATGAATGTGGGAGATATTAATATTTTGTTGTATATACCTATACATAGAATATATCCTCCTGCCGCCTTAGCCACGTGCGTCGCAAGGACGTGTTTTTGCCCGGTGTGGATGAGTTTCAAATATCGACAAGGCTATGAAAACATCAAAAAAAAAAATATATATATATACAAAAAAACACAAAAGTCATGTACTATTTGAAATCAAAGTAAAATTATAGCAAATTCTATTTGTGGTAGAGCTTGGCCAAATATCGATATTGACGAAATACGCGCCAAATTATCAATATTATTTTTTATTTGCCCTAACAAAATTAAAAAAGATTTCAAGATTAATTTAACCAGTAGCATCACTAAATTTTACCCCAAAATAATATAAAGGAAATATAAAACGAATTGATCTAGTTGCGAAAGTAAATACTATAACTAAAGTTATAAATTTCCACGCTAATTCACAATATAATTAATTTGCTTTCGGAAATCAAAAATATGAACTACTAGCCTTTAATATCGGTCACGACAGATTTTGCGGCCTGCCAATTCTCCACCATTTAGAAAAACATACACTAAATACATTAAGGTTTCGAAATAAATTTTTATAAATTTTGGTAGGAAATGCGTAAATAATAGATGGCTTCCCAAAAAAAAAAAAGAAGAAATATAAGCTTCCGCTTCAGCTCCATCGCATCAATCTCATCATGTCATCTCATCAATCTCACTATCTTTTATTTAATGCATATTTTCGTACCTGTCAAATTATTGTACTTAAAAACACAACCACTTATGGTCTATATAATATACTTAATATTAGTTTAAAATCTAAAAAGATTTGAAGACATGAAATACAACAATTACTTAGCTATTCCTATAAAGGTTAATAAACTAGTTAACGTCATTAAAACTAAAAAAAAAATTAGCCTACGGGGATTCCTACTGGGGTTAGATGGCTTTAATGCGAATTTACATCCGGCTATCACTTGAACAATATCCCCATTCTTTACCGACATGAGAGTGATTTCTTACTTTTTTTTAATGCCTACTATTATTTTTATTTATGATACGCTAATACTACTTCTCTTTTGCTAATTTCTACTACTATTTTTACTTGTACTACTATGAGTTACTACTAATATTTCTCCTAATTTCTACTACTACCAAAACAATAATTTTTATGAGGTCAAAGCCAGCTTTTAAGAGGAAGAATTATAGAAAAAAAAACAACATTGGTAGAAATTGTAGATATTTCGGAGATCATCACATCTCCTCATCAGTCTTCTTGCAGGGATCGAACTCACGTCACACAGGTTATACTCATTACGGCAAAGCCTATACGAGATGGGCCAAGTAAGCTGTGCATATTGTTATTGATTTTTCTATAACTTCTACCGTTGTTGTTTTTTCTATAATTATTCCGATTGGAAACTGGCCTTGAGCTTATAAAAAGTATTGTTTGATATAAATAAATAGGCCGAAAAATACAAATATATGTAAATTTCTACTACTATTTTTACTAATGCTACTACTAATTATTATAACTATTTTTACTAATTTCTTCCGCTTTTCTTATTAATGCAACTATTAGTTTCTTACTATTTCTACTAATGCTACAACAAATTAATTATACTATTAACTACTAGTGCGAATTCTACTACTAAAACTAAAGGGTGGTTAAATTTTAAGGGCCGATATTGAATGTGAACCACACCTAAACGTCAAGTTTTTTCCTGCATTTCATTTGACATTTCTCAATTTCAGACTAACTCAATTTGAACATGGAGAGATACACAATCGAGCAACTTTCAAAGAAAATCATCTTCAGAGATGAGGCACATTTTCACCTCAGTGAATTCGTCAATAAGCAGAATTGCCGCATATGGGCGAATGATAAACCAAGAGTGATTGTCGAAAAACTAATGCACCCACAAAGAGTGACTGTTTGGTGCGATTTATGGGCTGGCGGCATCATCGGGCCGTATTTTTTCCAAAATGAGGCCGGTCAGGCAGTTACTGTGAATGGCGTTCGCTATTGTGAGATGATAAAAAACTTTTTATGACCCAAATTGGAACATATGGAACTGGACTATATGTGGTTCCAACAGGATGGTACCACTTGCCACACAGCCAACGAAACAATTGCTCTTTTGCGCGACAAATTCAATGGCCGTGTTATCTCACGTGGTGACGATGTCAATTGGCCACCAAGATCATGTGATTTGACACCGTTGGACTTTTTTCTTTGGGGTTATTTGAAAGAAAGGGTGTACGTCGATAAGCCAGCAACAATTCAAGAGCTAAAGGATGAGATAATTCGGCACATTAACGGCATAGAACCTCAATTATGCCTCAGCGTCATCGAAAATTTGGACCATCGGATGGAGGTGTGCCGCCGAGGTCGCGGCGGACATTTGGCCGATATTTTATTCCATATATAATTAAACCACACCATATTATCATAATGAAAAGAAATTACAATAATTTCCAAAATACTTTGCGTTTTATTCAAAATCAACATCGGCCCTTAAAATTTAACCACCCTTTATTACTGCTTACTACTCACGAATACTACCACTACTACTTCGATATTTAACTCTCCATCTCTTTATGAAAACGACAAAGATGCTTTATTTCTGGCTGCCGCTTTTAGGTGCTCGAGTGTTTTAAAATAAGAACATATTTTTTCGAATTTTGATAAAAATACGTTATAATTTTAATACTTATTAGCGAGAACAAACTTTTTTTCTCTAACAAATAATATATTGTTCCCTCACCAAGTATTTATAACATGTAATGTTTGTCCTTATTTTTTATTTTTTGACCCAAAATAATTTTTATCAAGCCGAACTTCCGAATTTAATATCTCAATTGTCTATGATTTTTATAATAGCTGTAATAGATAGATAGCGATAATCTGAAGGAAATAAATTTAGTTAGCGTCTTTTCGAGTTAAGGTAACAATATGCAATTGGTGTTTATAGCCAAGAGCGTAAAGTTGTTAGAAAAAAAAATGCGAAACCTAGAACAATCAATAAGTTGACAAAGTCGGCATACACATTCAAACTCATCCATTCATACTGACCCAAAAAAAAAACAAATGGTTTTTTGCACATTTTCATATAAAATAAACCAACAAACCGCAAAAGAGGAAATGAGCGTACGTGAGGAAAAACAAATTGCATAACCAACCGAACGGACATGAAATTATAGTTAAAAGGCAATTGATCTAATTAACATTGTGGTGGTATGTACCGGCCGCTTGTGTGCTTGTACGTGGAAAATTCCTGTTTGTACATTGAAAATGTCTATAATAGAATGACCGAAGGTGACATAGAGAACGTAATGGACTATGTTTGGATAACTTCTAGAATTTTTTTTAGTTTCATTGTTGTTGTTTTATTTAGTAGCGGCTAGCCACACCCATAGTCATATTTGTCAAATGAATCTAGAGCGACCCAAGAAACGTGCTGTTTCGACAGGGTCGGACCAGAGAGACTGCTGTCAGTTTGTTTATTTGAATTTACTTAACTCCGAGACTGCTAAAACTGTTTTCAACATAGAATATAGTTTATTAAAATATTAAATTGTGAAAAAAATATTCGTCTAAATGACTTAGAACCATTTTCTAGTGAATAGAATTTTTTCAACAGCAATTACTTAAGGTAGCGTTAATTTTTTTGATGTAAATTTTTTAAAACTGTGTATAGAGCTAATCGCTGAAATAAATGAAGTGAAGAACATAGAAATTGGCTGAGCTATTAAACTTGTATTAAAGTTACATTAAAAAGTTCCCCTCAATTGCGTAGAAAATTTTATATATAGTTCTTGAGCCTATTACTCTAACCTTATTGCACTTTTTTAGTGAAAACTTGGTAATCCTAGAGTTTCTGATACACGTTTTCCCTTTGGCTCACTGTTGCTCTCGGAGGAAAATGTGCTAATGGGAATTGTAAACCTAACATCATTCACTCAAACTGATGTACTACATGGTCTAACTTCTATCCTCTTCAAGAACTGTTCTGCTCTCATTAAGTCGCCTTAACTTGTCGCTTTCTACGGGGACGTTTACAATTGAGTAGAGATGTGACATATTACCCCCATTTTTTTTTTTTTTTATTTAAATAAAAACGATCTCTCGAATTATAGACCGATTGCTAAATTGACAACGGTTGCTAAATTTTTCGAAAGCATTGTCAAGGATAAAATTAATTTTGTAATTCAAAATGTAATTTGCCCGAATCAGCATGGGTTTGTTAAAGGGAGATTTTAAAGCTGGATATCAAATCAATACAGTGTATACAGATTTTTCCAAGACACCATAAATTCTTACTTAATAAATTAGAAGTTCCTGGAATGAATAAAATCCTAGGGTGAAGGTTTTGTATCGTGCTATTAGATAAAATAACATCACGCCCTTTTCCAACAAGTTCCGAAATTCCTCAGGGTCGCATACTTGGATCAGTTTTATTTAAAATCTTTATATGTAAATGACATAGGCACGTGCTTCTTATTCTCGAAATTTCTTTTGTATGCTGATGATCTCAAAGTTTAAATATTGACAAATGCTTTCATATGAGTTTTTCTAGAAAGCTGAATAAATTAAGTTCAACTTATTCAATTGCTGGCACTAATTTGAAATTGGTAGATCAGATTAAAAATCTAGGAGTGTATTTTGTCTCTAAACTCACATTTGCTGTCCATATTAACGTCATTGTTTCAAAAACCTACTCCATGCTCGCATTTGGTCGTCGTAATAGTTCCAATTTTTCTTATCCATACACGCGTAAAAAACTCAACATAGCTTTTGTTAGGACTCAGTTGGAATATGCCTGAATTATTTGGCGACCTTTTCAGTTTACGCATGTAAACAGAATTGAGCGCCTGCAGAAAACTTTTATCAAGTCTGCACTAAGATATCTGAACTCTATCGATCCTGTGTTTTCCTATAAGTCACGGTGCTTACTTCTACTAATAAATCTGGAATTGCTTGTGGATTCGAGTAGGAGGAAATTTCTCTCCTACTCTTTTACATATCTTCAATGCTTTTTCTAATGTTGTTGATATCCCCGAAATTTTACAGAGAATACCACTTAATATTATTCTAAAAAATTTGAGGCGTTCTGACTTATTTACACACATTCCGCAAAATCAAATTATGCTATGAATCCATATGGGACGAGACCTCAGGGAAATTATTCAAATCAATGAAATGGTTGACATCGATCTTTCCCTTTCTGGAGTAGTTCTAAAAAACTTAAACTCAAATTACCTTAATTTATGTTATTAAAAAGCTATATATAGTATTTTTGAGGCATAGTCAGTTAGAAACTTTGTATTCATTGACTGAAACAAATAAATAAATCTTTTGGCAAATACCGTGGCAATAACCGTCTGGACGGTAGTACACTGTAGACGGTCAGGGGAATTTTCGACCCTCGTAGGGGCTATCTAGGTTTGGCTAAATATTACTTCTCACCCCCTTTATTGTAGTTGTTTTGGAGGATAACGTTATGGAATTATCTTTTTAGGTTCTCCCCAGCTGCTCTGCTTCGCGAAACTTGAGTTCAAGTACTTTTGTGTCTCGTGAGCGATAAGACGCATGCAGGCGATGGGAACCTCCGAGGGCATTTCTGCCATGAAAAAGCTTCTTATAAAAATACTTTTGCTTTTGGTGCCGGTATACAACTGCAGGTCTCTCAATTTGTGTTACAATCAAAAGACTCTCGCAATGAATTTGGAGGAATTCCTCCAAAGCTCTAGCTATGTGAGGGAAACGTCACTAATGATGCATTGAACTCCTATATATTTCCTTATGAAGAATTTATGTGTTGTTTTTATATACATCAAATACATATATCCATATAATAATTTCAATTTGCTTTTCTTACATACTTATAAAGAAAACAAAATTGTATACCTTAAGGGTTGAAAGCGGGTTTTTTGGAGAAGAAATTTTTCTCTATTTTTTTATCATTAAAAGCAGCAACATGGTTATGTTTAATAAATAAGACAGTTTTGTGTGTAGTTCCGAATTTTATTGAATTGTATTAATTTAATTTTGTACATTGAAGAAATACACATCCACAAAAAGTACAAAATAATTTGTAATTAATTTATATATTTATTGAGTATTCATATATTTTGTACGAACAAATTTAAAAGCATTGAATCCTTGATATTTTATTTACTGCGAAACCAAATTTTACATTTCGTGATTTCAATTGACGACGAAAGACAGCTTTTAATTTAATCCACGAAAGGGCGCAGAGCTTTATCCCCAACCACAATAATAATATAAAAAAAACCTCGTGTGGGTGCTATAGATAACTCACTTAAGATAGAAATATTATTATTAAACATTTTGAATGTTACGGATTTTTTGTTTATTCTAGTTTGTTTAAAACATTTTGTTTAATTCAATTAACTTAATTGATGTAAGATTTATTCCGACTTTATATTTAGATTTATCACACCTATAATTGTATATGCAATTTTTATATCGGACGCCGTGGTTATTTTTAAGTTGTTTGGAGTCACTTGAAAATTCTATCATTAATTTGAAGCTTTAAAATCAAAATTCTATCATTAATTTGAAGCTCGGAAATACATTTCAGACCAGTAAAAGACTTTTTAATTCGAAATAACAAAAAATTTTCAGCGATGCTAGTTGTTGTGAAACATCTGTCCCAGCCTAATGTAGTTTTAGATAAAAATTAGCCTCATCGCTGAGATTATTTTTTTCGAAAAATTTCCAGTAACCTATAAATGAATGTGCTACAATATATCGATCCATTTATAAAAATAGTAAATTTTCTGCACTTAGTAAGTATAGCAGAGTGCTCATTATATTAACATTTTAAAAATGGCGCAAAATTTAAAGAAAACCTCTTGTTGAAATACAATAAATATACGGATACAAAAAAAAAAAACTGCGAACTAACTCAGCTGCTTCTTCCACTTCATCAACTTCGATTTAAATGTGCATTCAAAATTACATAGCCAAGTATATTTTTTCAAGTTAAATTATACGAAATTTTTTTCAGTGAAGTTTGTGAAAGTTTCTCATACAGCTTTCGATAACACCAGAAGTGTCAAGATAATAGTTTTTCTATTTGTTTTACCTCAAAATTACCACTTTTGTGCAGCCCAAAAAAAATATAGCATCTTTCATCTCTGATGTTTTGTTGGATTATAGTATAAAAGATCATGAAAGTAAAGATTAAATTTTCATCGGCAAATCTTTGAGTTGCACAGGTAGAAGTTTAATTAAACATAGCCGAAAACTTTATTTACATATCACAGCTACCGGCGTGTCAATAAATTTTTGCGAGCATATATTTTCTTTTTTAACTCTTAATTAATTTCATCATATAGTAATTCGGCGATATTGTTCGTGATTTTGTGAATATAAATTAATTAGCATACAATCAAAAATAATTCATGTTAATTGTTCATAGAATAGCAAGCTATCTGCCCATTGCCATGGCGATTATGTAGTAAGTTAATATTGTGCGCTAATCGCAAGCAAATTGGCTTATTTTGTGTATTCTAATCCCCTATTTTCCTGTTGCGATAAAAGCGAAAATGCTAATAAAACTTTCAACCATAATTTGTATGCTGCTGGTGAATTTCGTACAACATTTTGTTTGGTATATTCGCTTTTTCAGCCCTTATTTATGAATGTATGCTTTTAACTTAATTATGCCAATTATCCTCGCTTTGCAACGCATACATACATATGTACACATTTAGCGTAAGTACTATGTGCATAGAAGTGTGTGGAAATAAATTCATACAGATTTATGAGTAGTGCAGTTAGCATTGAATTTTGTTTCTTTTTTTCTTTTGGAAATAAGGCTAATTTACACTTTAATGTGCTTGTATTCTCACATCATAAAACATAATGGCATTTGAAGAGTCCTGTAGAGGCAAAATACACAAAGCAAGAACTTTTCATGTATATAGTGCATAGACAAGCCACAAGCAGCTTTATGCTCTTGCTGTGTACTTTTTATAGGATTTTTTTAATAGGATAAGTGCCAGTATATATTTTATTTATTTATCTTTCACAACATTTTTCAAGGATACGAAGCAAGTTGAACTATGGGCGGGGAAAGGAAGTGCTGTCATTAATCAGAAGAGTTATCCTAATTGCGCTAATCATAACCAAAATTTAACTATTAACTATGTATGTAAAACATCCTAAATAAGAATCATAGGTATTATGAAGGAAATAAATAATTTTGCTCTAGTCATAACATACCAATCATAAAATTTTGTGAAACTCGTTGCGTCGAAGATACGTATAGCGTCGCAAGAATTTAATAAACCAAATTTTGAATTATACAAAAAATTGTGGATAAATACTCTGATGCAAACGGCTAATTGAAATTTTCATAAAGAAATACAGGGCTAGCCTTGAAAGGCGGAGAAAAAATTTAGGAATATCTTCCAGTTCGTTCAAAACATATCACTTACCGTCGGAGTTACTACATATCATTTCTAAACCGCTTTTTTTTTAAGTAAACTTCTTTACCGACAGTTACATCGCGTAACGAAAGTCGCGCCAGAATCGCTTTACTAATTTCTACCACTATTTTTACTAATTTCTACCACTATTTTTATTAATGCTACTAATAATTTCTACCACTATTTTTACTACTTTCTACCACTATTTTTACTAATTTCTGCCACTATTTTCACTTGTTTCTACCGGTATTTGTACTACTTTATACCACTATTTTTACTACTTTCTACCACTATTTTTACTAATTTCTTTCTATTTTTAACTACTTCTTACGTGTATTTTTTACTAATTTCTACCGCTATTTGTACTACTTTCTTCCACTATTTTTCTAATTTCTTTCACTGTTTTTTTTACTAATTTTTGCCACTATTTTTTACTAATTTCTACCACAAATTTTACTAATTTCTACCACAAGTTTTACTGCTTTCTTTTATCAATTTCTACCACTATTCTTACTAATTCCTACCACTAATTTTACTACTTTCTACCACTATTTTATACTAATTTCTAACACTTTTTTTTCTTATTTATGCTATAATAAATTCTACCATTATTATTACTAATTTGTACCCTATATTTACTTACGGTACTAATAATGTCTACCATTATTTTTACTATTTTCTTAGTTTCTACTACTACAAAGATGTTTTATTTCGGATTCCCGCACTTAGGCGCACAAGTATTTCTTTTTAAATTAATAACAAGCAGGGAAGAGTCAAAGTTCGGGTGCAACCTAACTTTAAATTCGCAGCGCAAGTTTTTTTTTACAAAAGTTGTTATAAAACTTGCAACCTTGCTGAGAAAATTTAAAGCAAACTTGCCACATAAAGCAACTGTTCAAGAAACAATCTAAATATTGAAAAAATGTTGATGAATTAGTTTTCATATTCTGATTACACTAGTGCGGAGTTGAATATGAGGCGCGATAATAGGTTTTCACTATAAAGTGGTCAAAATGCTCAAAATGTATATTACGCATATTTTTCAGGACTCTCAATAAATTTAACGAAACTACCAAACACATCAAAAAGAAAATATTTAATTAAAAATCATATCCAAAGCTTATTGTGATAAATTTCTAAACAAATATATAATCGAATGTTTAAAACTATTTAATATGTATGAAATTATTTTAAATCATTTATAATTTAAGATTATTTTAAATTGAAATTAAGTCGGAAAAATTTTACGAATCTTCACACATAGATATGTAGGATATGTAGGAATAAATGTAAATGTCAAATATTTATAAACTTGCAGATAAGCACTATTGCTTCTCGGGTTGCATTTAAGTATTTTAAGTCTTATTGTAAATGAATAACGAATAATAAACGAACGAACGAACAAACGAACGAGCTTCTGTTGTTCCTTTACAAGCAATTTATGATCCTACCTTCTCCTCCTCAGCCAGTCGGTTACAAAGAGACGGGTCTATTGTTTAAAACAGCATTGTATTAACAAATAAATATAATCATAAACATATTTCGTATGTGCGAATATTTACTACTCTTCATAAATTATCTAAATTTGAAAAGCAACCAAAAACTAACAAAAATACAAGCAAAATTACTCTAAACATAATTCATATTCCCATTGGATTACCTTCTATAATTTTAAGTTTAATATCCTTTTTATGCTAGATACACGCATACAAACGTCCATAATTTTACCCTATTTATTATTCTGCTACATATCAGATCAGCACTTAAAACTACAGCAACAATTAACAGAACATAATTAACGACTTGCTGCAAAGATTCTGAATTTCCTATCTTTGTTTTGTGTAATTCCAGCTTATTCACGCACACTGACACAGACAATGGACATAGATAGAACAAGCCATGAAAGTGGCGAAAACATGCGATAATATTTGCATCAAATAATTTACAAAATATTTTCATTTCGACTATAACTAATTTACATAACTTTGATTTATTGCTTTTATGTATTAACGAGATTTTCCATTAGATTTGCTTAGACAAAACTTTTGGCGGATTAATGTTGACTTTGCACAAATATATAAATATACTTGCACTTCTAAGAGCTTACTGTGTGTGATTTGTTGTTATTGCAACAAAGTAAATGAGTTGAATGAAAATTATTGTTATCGCTGTTGTTGTTTGCATTCATTGCAATCCATTATTAGTTTAGTTGTTGCTCTTTGTGTGATATGAAAATCTTTTGAGTGTGAAAGTTTCTTCTAATACTCATGGTTTTTGTGAGTGGCTGTTCAGAAAATATCTATCCATTTTTATACATAGTACATATCTAAGGACACTACTAAATAAAACTATTCAGTTTTGTTCACCCAGCCTCTGTTTGCGACAGCATAACATAAACTGAATATATATCGAAATATGTATGCCATAGGAACAGAATGAATCGCTCCTAGTTGAGTGATAAGGACTTCATGTGTAATTGACTAAATCTAAGAAAGCGACTGTTGTAACCGTAATTTCAAATAGTTGTAAATAATGATTGCTGTTATTATACACCGAAAAATCTTAAAAATCTATTATAGCGATATCCGTATGAATTTTGGTTATTTGGGAGACTTCGATAACAGCGACGAGATTTTTTATTTCAAATACTAATTCCATTCATTTGTGAAAATTGATTCGAAAACCCTGTGCGAAAGTTTAAGGCAGTAACTGATATCGTTTTGATCAAAAGAATAAATAAGTATACTAAGATAAAAGAGCTAGACCGGCTATCGACTATCGGAAAAGTTTCCGCTAAAAATACATTTTTTGAAATTTTACAGCTCAATCGGGATCAAGTTGGAAACAGCCAAATACGATAATACCAACAATAATTTGAAGCTTACATATGTGATATTTGGGAAAGTTTCTTTCACAACTTTCGTGCGCGGGACCCGACTTAGAGGTGTACGCCGGCGGCAAACGGAAGTTCATTTTTGGGAGAAGTTTTTTTGTGGCAGACACTCGATTTTTCGATGTTACGTGCCTGGGCCGGGATTCGAACACTGGACATTCCGAGTGAAGTGCGCATGCGCTACACACTCAGCTACGGCGGCCGCCAAATACACCACACAAATATCGATATGCACGCGAATATCGACAAAAAATCTTTTCCAAGAATTTTAATATGAGTTCCTTTAATATGATATGTTATTTTTTAAAATTGAAGTTATTGAAATAGATATCTGTGGCCAAATTGACGCAATTAAGTCATCATTTTGAAAAAAAAAACTGAACGCATAATTAGTTTCCTTTTATTTTTTGACTTATTTGCTTTTCAAGGTATAATTTTCCACCGTAACGAGTCACTATGGCTAACAATCTGATTTAGTTATTATACTCAAGTAAATACAGTAAAACGTGCACCTTAAAAAACGTGCTAAAATTTAGCTAAATCCATAAAATTTAAATTTTAGCTTTAACCATATTAAATTTGATATACTCGTTGCATATTTTTTAAGGCGTAAACTATTTCATAAAAAACAAAATTTATAAAAGTATGTTTTGAATGTAGAATAGAAGTTACGAAAATAGCGAAAATTATTACACAAAATTTATTTATTAAAAAGCTAACTTCTTATTTAAAAAATTATTAGGTAGGCACAAAAATGTTTTCGAAACAAAACTTAACAGTTAATAGAATTAATCAAATTTGAGCATAGTACGCACTTAGGTATCATAATATCAAAGTTTTATTATTTGGCAGAGTTGACTGTCTGATTTTTATAATCTTAGAAATTGGCCTCAACAAAACCTAATGCATATGTACCACTGCTAGTAACTATGCCTGTTCGTTCAAAATTAGAGCGGATAAAAAATTTTTGTAACTATGAAAGGTCATTTACTCCAGTGTGATAAACAGAATTAGGTAATAGAACGCAATACGTGGTTTAAGAAAAATTTGAGAATAGTCGGAGCACCACACAATTTAGAGCAAACTGCTGTACCAAATTCCATTATCGTTCGTTTCACAGGTATTTACTTGAAGACAACAACTAACTAACCTAGAAATATTGTCTATCATTTACTTTACTTATAATTCGTGAGCCTCTACATATTTTTTAATTGCCTTATTTAGAAAATAAAATTATTGGCACACATTCGCCTTTAAAATCTTAAAGAAAAAGTGTGTGAAATTTATACAGTAATACTTTATTTTTATTACACATTCCAACACCTAGTGCGCACTGTAGTAATAAGCCGTCTACTCCCCATTCCTGTCTATAATAACTTGACATTTTCTTGTACCACTTTCGCTTAGTTTTCTAACATAATCTGGGGATAAATCCCTCCAAATTTTTTTAGCGCCCAAGCAAGTGTTTTTTATGCTTTCGCTTTCATTAGAGCCCACACATTTTCAATTTGGGTTCGCATTCGAGCTTTACGAAGGTCAATCAAGATGTTCCTGCTTTCCACGACGTGCATCGCCGACTCCGGTATTTTGGGTCATAGTCTTCTTGAAGTATTCAATCACTTGCGTTCGATCCATAAAATTTTGGCGCATACTTTACCAAATATTTTTCAAACAGTTTAGTCTTATAGTTTTCGTGAAAATTTAATGGAAATACAGTCAAAGTACTGAATCCCTTATCAGAAAAGCATCCGTTAATATGAAAATTCGCAGGATGTTTAATCGATCGCTGCACAACTTTAGTATCCTTACCAACTCAAGGAAGGTGTGAATATCTCACTCTTTTGATTTGAACAAAACAACATTATGTGAACTTGATTATTACCCGATGTTGTCCATTTTCAAAATACTGCCTTTGGCCACACCAAAACCTTTATTTCATTCGTGACTATACAAAAAAATGAACTGTAACTTATTGCTGCGTTTTTAGCTAAAATTAAAATAAGGTCAATTTGTAGAGCATATAGCATAAGAATTAAATCGATATATTCGACTTTTGCTTTGAACGAATTATTGCCAATGAGTTTTTATCCGAAACGGTTATTTTCGGTCACTGCTTCTTATACTTGCAAATATCAGGCCAAATTATTATATACCAAATATCCATTAAAGGTATAAATATATTGGTGCTTTGATAAATTCTGGCATATATTACCCTCATCTCACCACTTATTATGACACTGGAATCTGATATATTTTGATTCTTACAGAATAATTTGACTTTATAAACGGTAGTCAAAGTTCTTAGCGCGTATAAAATATTAATACCAAACGATCATATTGTACTCTTGATTTTCAGCCTTATCCTGAGTTTCATTTTTGTCCGAAATGTTTCACTTATCACTTCACTCATTCACTCGTTATAAATTTCGCACCAAAATTTTTCGCTTTCGAACATATGTACCTTTCACTTATCGACAACACTAATTTCGGACGAAAAGAATGGCCATTTTCACTGAATTTTTCCACCTAAATTTGAGAGGTGAACAAACATATTCGAAATGTAAGTAATGGTTTTATTTAGAAAATTACAAAAAGAAAAGCCAGGGAATTTACGGAGAGAAAAGGTAATTAAGAAATAGAGGGATATCTATTTCATTGCTAGGGGTTTTGTGAGAGAGAATAAAGAGAAATATTGACCCACTTTAAAACCTTTTACCAATACTATTTTGATAGTCAAACTTACACTTACAAAGCTTAGAAGGGATCGGAACTGTTTATGGCATGTCTTCTAAACACTTATTGATCTGTATTGCCTCTATCCTCTCGCAAAAGTCGCATTGCAATAGATTTCATGTTTCTTAAGTGTGTTTTTTTTTAGATTTTATTTAAACAACAGGGATCTAAATGTTTAAACTATTGTTTTTGGCTTTTTTCAAATCGACACTTTGAACGAAAACACATAGTTGTAATTTTCATGTTCGAATTTTACCAGTTGTTTCGAAGTGGAATTTATTTCGGGCAAAAGTCATAGGAAGTGTATTCATTTCGAGCGGATGATGCTGTTTATAAATTTATTCGTTGCCAAAATGTTTAATTTCTGCTTCGTCAAATATGCTCGCATTTACCATATACTAAGCTAAACTTTTAAAATTCTATGCACATTTACTTATTTGTTTAAGTATTTAGAAGTAATTCACTAGTTGTGAATGCACATATTTAATTTCTAATAAATACATAAACAATGCAAATATGAACATTTTTTTGCCTACCATAGCATAGTAAACTATTTTGATTATTTGCGCAGATACGAGTACATATTATACATACATACAGACAAACTACCTGCATATAATCAAAAATATTTGTTCATTTCATCTATTTGTATTCTATTCATTGCAGTTCAAATTTCTCCCACTTTAGTTCACATATTTACGACCTGCAGTCAAACGAAATATATATATAGATAGTACTCGTATACTTAAATTAATAACTCTAATATTGAGATTTATGTGACATTAAATAAAGTTGACAAATTGTGTACATTTGCAACTATTTTATTGTCCGAGTATCTATGTGAAACCGGCAGTTACGGATCCTATAATTTCAATTGGAATGTTGAATTGATTTAATTTATATAAAATTCCATGCAATTTTTTAAGTGCTGACTTTTCAATATGATCGCATTAAATTAGATTTGTTCACGTATAAACGCTGGAAAAGTATTGCATTAGATATGCAATTTGAAGCTAAAAAATATCGTGGTAGTATAAAAAAGAAATACATCTCTTTTAAAGAGAAAAAATTTACATTTACTGTAAATTAAAAGAATTGGAGTTTATTTAAAGGACTATTTTTGATGATGCCCTTAGAATATCTAACCTGAAAATGCATTTCGGCTTATGCCACATATAACAAGTGGAAATCCAGTCAAAACTATAGGTAATTTTATGTAACTTGATCTTTAAACAAGGTGTATCTCATTTTCCAATTTTTCTAGAAACTTACTCGTAGCGGAACGAAAGGTTTGAGACCATAATTTTACTGCTTCATATAACTTCTGTACTTATATAAATCAGATCACAACCCTCAATGTGCTATACGATTTCTCCTCAGCGAATCGAACGGTGCATAACTTAATTAAATTCAGCTATTTAAACAGGTGGCAACCTTATCTAAAATACAGGTATAACCCTTCTCATAAGCGAAATGAACCGTTTATTACCCATATTTTACTATTTTGCATACTTGAGAATAATTTAATAAAATGTTGCCGTTTAAAACAGGTAGCAGCCCTCTCAAAAATATACGTATGACTCTTTTCCCCACGGATATGATTCGTTTAACTCCTATATAACTTGTGAAAAATTTAATTAAATTCGTCTTCTTAAGGAAGTTGCAACCCTCATAAAAGTTAGCTATGAGCCTTCTTTCCGAACGAACCGCTTTTCCCATTTTTTTTAATAGTCCGTGTAACTTGAGTATAATTTAATTAAACTTTACTATTTAAATAGGGAGAGTTGCCTCCCTAAGCATAAAATATACTTTGCGAAATATTTTCATACCTACCAAATACACATCAAATTTTCATAATAATAACACCATGACATGAGATTTTTTATATATAAGATTTGAAAGGAAAAATATTTCGAAAAAAGCACCAACTATCTGCTTTTGTTTAAAACCATTTCAGAACACAGTGTTGTACAAGGTGCCCAATGACCTTTGGTTATATAACATCGAGTTTCCTGTAATCGTATTACCGAGACGATCTGACACGACAAGATTCCAACCTGCTCGGTCATTGTGTTTTTATCTGTTCATGATATTAGAATAATGCGCTTTCGAGCCCCACTGTCTATCCGGTTAGAAAAGCATAGTTTCCAAGCCGCATGTTTGGCGGTCGGAAGGTACGAGCTTTCGAGGCGCTGCCTTTTCGAGGAGTAAGTTCGAACTCTTAAATTTGTTGTGGACATGATTGCGTTTGTTCTGTGGCGTTTGATTGACGGAATGGCATAGGGTGCAAAGGCAGAGTATCCACGTTTACACCTTCAGGGGAAGACGCCAGCCGCTGTTTTTTAGAGCCTCAGACTCGAGCTTTTCTATTCGTTGTTTGTTCATTGGCGTTTTTCGGAGGGAAGTGGTCGAAACTGCTAAGGTTGCGATTGATTTTAGTCAATATCTTGAGAGATATCAACACGAATAACATATATTTGTTACAAAATATCGAAAAACAACTTCCATATGATATAAATAAGCAGGACAAAGCCTTTAATCACAATTTTGTCTTATATTCTTTCTCCTTCATCGCCCAAGGTAGTTCAGTTTGAGTAAATTTAGCATTCATTTTCAGATGTTTAAACAAACCTAATTTTTTTTAATTATCTCTATTTCATCCATTGTCGTTTTAATCATAAAATAATTATGGATTTTCCATATACCAGGGTGTTTCGCATATTGCCCTCAAGATTTTAAACTGCAGCCTTTGAATTTTATTTATGCTGGGGTTAGACACTGAACCCCAAAGTTGTATCCCATATGTTCAAGATGGTTGTATAACCATTTTAGAATTTAGTACTTAGAATCAAATAAAAGATTATATTATATACGGAACCGAAAGCGTCAGACGTAGGTTTACGGTTTTAATGTAGAAGCACGTAGAAGTGGTTCATATATAATTCGCTCATGAGGTACTTTTAAAGCACGTGCTAAAATATGGAAAAAATCTGTGAATTAAATACTTCTTTTTTATAATTTCTTAACCAAAGCAGAAATAGTGTTTTTTCTAAACATCCTAACCGGGCGTGCTTCGCTCGGAGTACCCCGTGTATAAATTTGGCCGTTACAAGTGGCATCAAAAAATGATTAGAAAAACACGTTTCCCAATAGCGGTTACGCCTCGGCATACAATAGCAAACATCACATTACATTTCTGCCATGAAAAAACTTTGTACACAAATCACCTGCCGTCCATACCTTATTATATTAGATTCTTTTGAAAAAACCTGATTTGCTATTACCTCCTGTTTTTAGTAAGCCGAAGGAAATATAATTTAAAAAAAATAAATTATTTATAGCCGAAAATTTGATTTTAACCAATTTATAAAATGTATATTTTATAAACTTATTTCTGTAAGAGAATAAAATAATCCATTGTTGCCTTTTCTCCAATAGTTTACAAAGAGAAACCTTAGGCTCAAAAATTATTGTTGATATATTTAATTAAATTTGCTGAACTACTTATAGGTAATTTTGTTAAGCAGGGTTTTCCTGAGTTTCTAAAATATCATTTTTTCATACAGCGAAGTTTTTGTGTAAAATTGTCGATAAACTCCTAAACAGCTCTCGAATTTATAATCAGATTAGGAAATGCTATTCCTGCAAATTATATGAAACGAAATTTTAAATATGCGAACTAAGTTCAGCGACAATTAAATGCCACCAAGTGACTTCAGATCTCAATAACAGTTCTAAGTTTCTTTATTCGGATTTCTTTTTTGGACTCAGCGAAATTTTTTATATACAAATTTATATAAAGCCGTCGGAGGTCAGATAAATTTTGAAATTTGATAAATAAAATAACCAATTTTAAAATAGCAGTATAGCAAACCACTTCAGGTAAAACCAGAGGATTACATAAATTTAAAAAGAACTTATTTGAAGAATATTAATCTGATTTAGGTAAAGTTCTGTCATCTGATCTAAAAAGTCACTGGCACCCATTCGCGATGAAACTGACACAATGACCCATAGTCTGTAATATCCCAGGAAATGTGCGAGAGGTTAAAGCCACCCAAGGAGATCATTGAGTCAGAAGTTTCACTCATATAACTTAAAATTTTAAGTAAAGATGTAAGCTGGCTTTATATAGGTACATATAAATCAAATTGTGGAGGTATCTAGCATAAACGTGTAGTCTTTGCCTAGCTGCACAAGGATGCACTCAAATTCAATGGATTCAAAAGCGGCGACACTACTTTCATCAAAAGACATTGCATGCACAGCGAATAGAACTCCACCCCAACTTTGCTCAATCGATCATTACTATAAATTTGATATTCTCTACAACAAATTTCAGAGTTTAAAAAGTGAGGTGTTATATTTGGAACATTTTTTTTGCAGAACATTAAATTATATAGAGACCTTTTGTAATCTTTTAAATTGAGCTAAATACTTCTACTTTATAAAATTGTACTATTCTGTTTTCTATTAGAGTATCTTCAAAAAGTTTACGAATTATTTTTGTCTCTTTGCAGCAGTTTACATTTCAAACAAAATGTCTCTCTACTCGTATATGGTTTCAAATATCATTGAAAGCCTAGTAGACAAAGGCGAATGATAATGAAAGCGCGAATTATTTGTATAAAAACAAACATATCGACTTATATATGTATAAGTATATGTATATATATATATATATATATATATATATATATGCACATACTTAAATACCAGCATGCCTTCTTTTAGAAATTCAAACATGTATGTAATTGATACGAAACTTATTGATATTGATTACTTGTCTCGAGTTTGCCTTAAATACCAGCGTGGTGTTGAAGTGATTTTGACAGCTATCAGTTGGTACTATATTTACTTCGTAGGATTTTATTTTATATGAGTACGAATGTGGTTATGCCTCAATATGAAACATTGAGCAAGCAAGACATATTATACCAACAATATGAAGGTTGTAAATAACTAACTAATATTTATATATATATATGTTATATATTTTGGGAAAATAGTGGGGCATCTTAAATGTTGATTACAATGTTGAGTAATTGCATTTTATCTCGCGCTATAACTTTCGGAGTTTCAAAATGCCTTCCTGATAGTCGAGAGACCTCCTTCCTTTCAACATTCTTTTTTTCTTTTTTTTTATATCGAGTGGCGCTAATTGAAGAGATTCTGCCTTCGCTATCCATGGAAGGCCTCCAGAAGGGCATTTGTAGGACGAGCCTCGACAGGCTCTCTTACTTTGCTATGAAGTCACTTACTGAAATCCTGCTCGCAATTGTTTATATGTATTTAAGGGTATCGTAATAAAATACATATTAATAAGGTAATCGAAAGGTTATAACAAGTCTTTTGAAACATAAAAATTTTAATTAGTGGCCGCAGGCGTTGCCAAATTCGGAATGTGTACCATTTTTATTAGGGTTTCCTTTAAAGTTAAAACATTTCGCTAGGTACCATTTTATACCTAAAGGTTTCTTTTTCAATTCAAATAGAAGGGCTGTTATATTTGAATTTTGTGCTTTTAACTCGAACTAACTAGAATAATATTTATACCTTTGAATTCTAAATAAATAATATAATTAAAACCAAAACATTTATTTATGATTTGAGAGTTTTTCTGGGACTAGTCGTACTTCTTGGGGCACGTTCGAAAAAAATTGTGCGTGTTGGTTTCTAATGTTAGATAAATTTTAATGGCGTATTTGAAACCCAACATCATAGGGAGCTTTCGGAGTTATGAAATAACGAGTCTTAGGTTTATCTTTTTTAACATTCAGTTTACCTCTGCATATAATCTTTTCTTTGCTTCGGATTGATTTCTGGTACTTTTGTAAAACAAATTGAGGAGCATACAGTTTTGCGCCGACTTCGATCGGCAAGTGATAATTGTGAGAAGTTTTTTCTTGGCAGAAATTCACTCGGAGCTTTGCCATTGCCTGCTGAGGGGCGACCGCTATTAGAAAAAACTGTCTATAATTTTTTATGTACTTGCCTTAACGAAATCAAAAATGTTTCAAATCAAAAACTTAATTTCACCATTTTTACTTCTCTCTTGGTATTTCCCGATTTTGGATCCTATAGTTGAATCATCCACATCAGATTTGCAAATTTGGTAATATTTTAATTTTTTCTTTTTTTCAGTGAATTATCTAAAGTCTTCCCGAAAACATATTAAAATATTTGGTGGAATCGGAAGTAAATTTTGAGTTATGGAATTGAAAATAACCTCATGCACGGTCTGTTGGCCACCGACCAATGAGCGTCAATTCATTTCACGCGCGCATAGCGAGGGATGAAAATGAAATGGTTTATGGTTTTACAGCAGAATCAAATATCTGGACTAATGATTAGCTAACAGCAAAAGCTCTATTGAATTATTTTTTTAAGTTTTCATTGTCATTTTAAATTACTATACCTTCTTTCGGTAAATAAAATAATTTCATAGCTAGGGAATAGCGCAGTTAAGAAAGAAGAAGTAGTCTTAGGAAACTTTAAGTCGATGTTTGTTGAGCAGTAAATTTTCAGAAAACTTTTATAAACTGGTAATTGCTGATCTAAAGGATATTCTCACCTATTGAAGTTGGTATGGCATTTTATGTCTCTATTTCAAAACAATTGCTGTTAAAAATCAAGTCAAATAAGTAAATGAATGGATAATTTCAAGTTGATAGCAGGTTTTTTTAAGGCGAACTCAATCTACGCTCTAAATTCAACTAAAATGGAAGCAGCACAAGAACACAAAATGTGTATACAGGGCGTATGAGTAACGATGTTTGAGTTTCAATGAAAATGCAGCGACCACTTGCAGTACAGGCAAAATCAAAATAAATGTCACAAATAATATTTGCAATGCAGAAAACAATACAATAACTTGAATTGAAAAAGAAAAAAATCCGAGTTTTTGCGATTATTCAAGCATTTCAGGTGTCAAAAACAGACAGATTTCTGTTATGGCGGCAAATCAGTTTAATGCGCTATTAAATTGTCTCGTAATTGTTTTACGTGAAAAACCGCAATTATAAATTCTCACCATTGCATGCATTTCAATAAATTAAAGTATAATAATGCACGAAGTGACATGTGTTGCGCGCGTTTGTTGGTTTTTTTTTGTTTTTTGTTAGTTTTGACAATTCAGTTCGTGTGGCCCGTGCATCCATTGCACATCGACTTTAACGTGTTGGAGTGTAAAAATGTGTAAATAACTAAAAAAACAAAAATTATTTGAATTTTTGAATAAGCGTGTACGAGCTGTCACCTTGTCTGTTTGTTATTTGTGGTGTGTTGTTGCCAAAATTTCGCGGCGTTTTTATTGGTCAGCTGTTACATGCGATTAAAAGAAATTTTTTAGGAAAGTTTTTTATCTAATTTTTATAAATGTCTTTTATCTACTCAGACTTGTAAATGGTAGAGATTTGCTATGCTATATAAGTTTTTGTATTATTTTATTTCATTATTTAGCAAAACATTAAAAAAAGTGACTCAACTTAATGTAGCAGTTTGGCAAATTTTATTGTAGCTATTAACCAAACGCTGATTCTCTTTTTTAAATTCAAAACCCTTAAAATACATAAACTTCTTTTAAAAATTTGTATCCACCTACTATTCATGGTATAGTTTTTCCAATTCACTAACTCTTTTTTAATAATTTAATTTCCAATATTAAATACTCGTAGCTTTATGGGGGCATTTTTTTATGGAAAATTCACGTCATTTACACATCATACGTACATTTTTCATGCAATTTATTTACCAAACATTTTGCGTATGTTTTATATATTTACTTTATTTAGAAATTTGCCTTTTGGCTTTCTGCAGATTACATTTTTAGAAATATGTATGTTTTATTTGTATATTCGAAATTGATATTTATTCAATGCACTATGCTTTCGACACATTTTGGTAAAAAGGTTTGGTTTAGCTGCAGCGTAGCGCTCCACTTTGTCATCTGTTTATTATATTTATTTCCGGCTAGTTTTATTAGCTTTGGGCATTTACAATAATAAATATCTTTGTACTATGACAATTAAATTAGATTCTAAATCCCTTTTGATACTTTGCAGAGCTTAATTTAACTTTACATAAGACAAATTAATTTTATTGAAAAGTGGAAAAATGGAGCTAAGAGTTGTAACACGAAAAAGAAAAACCAAATTTTGTTTCCGATAGTTGCTGTCGGAGTTAAAAGGCCAGCTATCAAATGGAAAATCCTCGTTCTATCAGGTGCCCAGCTTTAACCAATGCCGAGTATATTTACCTTATGACTCAATCAGTTTCAGTGCTCTAAAAAAAACTTATAAGTCTATAGCCAGATTATTGATGAAAAAACAAAATAGAACAAATAGATAAAAATAAAAGTTATTAAATGTTGTAAGGAGTTCGGATGGACTAAAATGTAAATGAATATAAAGCTAAATATATATAAACAAATAATAAGACCCATAATATCGTACGCTCATCCTATTTTCTTTAACATCTCAGCAAACCAAATGGAGAGGCTACGCATACTTTCAGGAAAAAATTATCTAATATACAGACATTTGTTTAACACATGTAAAATTATCCGAAATGATTATTTCTTAACAAAGTCATCAGAACGATTTATAAATAGAATGCAGTTTTTCTACAATGGCCTCATAAAATAGTATTTGCAAAAAAAAAGTCAGATAGTGTTACCTCTCGCCGAAAAGTACCTGTCCCCTTTGTATCTAAAAAGATTAAAGGAAAATAATTTAATATATAACACCAATATATGTAAATTATTACTACCATAGACGTTACAATACCTATGATGTAAACCAGCAAAATCTTGTGCATATATAACACTGATGAATTCGTGAATAACAAGCCAATTTAAACTCAACAACCATTAATATTTTTTTTTTACTTTTACCTTGATACGATTATTCCTATTTTAGCCTTTTTTTGAAAACGTAAACTTTAAATTTCCATGTACCCAATGTACTACTGTATATATTTTAAGATATTGCATTGTATACATAATTAATACATATATAAATTTTTAAACTCCTGGATAAATACTAATGTATGTTAGGATAACACTATTTAACTTAAATATGATTTTAAAAAAATGTAAATGTATGTAATTTTGGGCGAATAAGTTTTGATTTCGATTAAATGTTGTATTTTTTCCTCTTCTTTGAACAAAGGCAGGGCCGAAATTACATAAATTGGCGCCTAAACAAATCCCATACTGCCGCCCTTTTCAATCTCAAAAATCTGTCGACCCTTTGCTTTTTCGAGACCGAAGATAATTTATGCACCTTTGCATTTTCTTACTGCCGACAACGTTTTTGTGACACTAAATTTTGTGAGAATTTATGACACCGGACGAGATAAAGTAAATGAGCGATCATCGACCTCATCTAATATTTACTGCGAACTGCGTAGATGGACATGATAAATTCACAACAAACAGTGATTGGGTAAACGTTGTTGTTGTTGTAACTGGATAAGATATTCAACGCCTGAATGCCAGACCTAATACCTGGTGCATGACAAGCCTTGCTATTCTTCCCTGAAATAAAAAAAAAAACTTTGACTATCGCTCACCAACCAGATGATCAACCAGAATCAACACACCGCATATCAATTTGCCCGTTAGGTATCATATTTGCTTGAGTTGTTATTGGATGTGCTGCCACTTAAGCTTTTTTCGGCTTGATTTAGCTTTTTTATTTTCTTTTAGCTGCAAATTTTTAATTTAGCCTATAGCCTTCTTTAGTAAATATAATTAGTTTTAAAATGTTAAATGCAATTATTTTACTAACTAGATATGGTTTGAAGAAAGAAGAAAAACGTTGTCATGAATTCGCAATTGAAAGAATATCAATTAAAGGGTAAACACTTCCAATAAATATACATATATAATTTATGTTAGTTGGCTAATTTAACCCTTTTTCGATAAGTTCTGGCAACACTGGTTTTCTTTGAGTGTTTTTGCATCAAACGAAGCCTGGCAAGACTGCTTGAAAACAAACTATTGAAACGTGCCATTTATTGTAACGAATAGTATTCGGAACCAGTATGACAAAAGGAGCACTACCTTTTCGTACTTGTTCTGTAAATGGATAGTGGCGCGTTCGGTTTGATTTCGTTCTCTGCTAAAAGCTTGTTTGGTTATTCATGAACTATTCAAAAGTTAGTTTTGCCAAAAATGCGCTTAAAAATTATGATTTAAGTGCAGCGACCACAACAAAAATCACGTAAAAAATCGCTGTCACTTAAACTAACACTAAAAGTAATCACTAAACGTTAATCGTATGATATATATGTACATGTGCAGAAAAATAAAATAACATGAACTATTTTCCTTTAAGTAACACAACAATAGTAAATTTATTAAATCAAAGTTCAACGTTAATTTTTCCACCGTTAGGATCATTCATTTGGTTGTGTAAACGACTTAAAATATCTTAAAATCATAACCAGATTTTTCATTTTCTAAACCCTTTAAGTTAATACCTAACCATAAATGTAGCATTTAATAATAATACTTTAGCGCTTACACCATAGCTTGATGTTTGGCCGAACTTCTCCTGCAATTTGTGGTGGGCATCGTGATGTAATACAAATTGTGGAACCTACCGTTTTATGCCAGCTCCGAACGGCAAACAATTTTTGTGAGAAATTTTTTCATAAGAGAAATACACTCGGAGCTTTGCCTTTGCCGGCAGAGGTACGACCACTATTAGAAAATCGTTTCTATAATTTCTGACCGCCGAATGAAAAGCGCACATGCCTCACATTCGGCTACGGAAATCGCCATAAAATTAAGGGTAAGTTGAGTCTATTTCTTATTATAGCTAAGTGGATGAGGTGAGATATTAAAAAATACTACTCGCTTATCTCGCTGGATAGCATTCTTCCGCCACCAACCAATATTGATGAATTCATTGTTGTATTAATGTAGGAAATACATTTTTTTTCCACTGCAGTTCTCCTCCACAATACTTGTTTCTTTACTATTTTTTCGACAGGGTGAGAATGTATATGTAAATTGAAATGATTTTCCGTCATCCACTTGTCAAATTTGGAGGGAAACTGGTTTCGGCGTTGTGCCATCTTTTGTGTTATTTGGCATTCTGATTTGAAAAGGGGGAAAAAAATTTTTAATTGAAAACAAAAATTTGTATTTTTTAAAGTCTTAATATTTTGCGGTATTCGTTGACTCAGTTGGTAAGAGTTGGCTGAATTAAATGAAATACAGAAGTCTGGCAAAGTGTTCGTATTTCTGGCCTGCTCCATCATTAATTATATTATTAGTTGGGTAATTCACAAAGTGTCATAATGTGTCATAAATCATAAAGTCATAAAATTTTAGAGCTCAAAAGTTATATTTTTGGATTGCATTGAAACAAATAATTAAAACTAAGCATTTTTGTATTTATTTTTAATTTTATAACTTTATTACTTATGACAAATCATTTTTGTATTTTTTCGATTTTATAACTTTATGACTTATGACACATTAGGACACCTTGCAAATCACCAAAAGTAATTTTTTCACTGTAGTTTATTTGCTATTGTATCATCAAGAGCACAATACTTCTTTTTCTTTCTCGAAATTTTCCAATATGTATTTACGATTTCACAACGGTCAGAGATTTTTTAATTGAAAAAAATCTCTATTTATTTAAGTTTCAATAGTTAGCGGTAAACGCTGACACATTTGGTGACGTACGTGAAATACAAAAGTCTAGCAAAGTGCTCTTATTTTTGCCTTCGTGTCATCATATATTACATTTCTATATTACCATAATTTAATAAACTCCTCGAAGGAATAATAAAAGGTGTAAGCAGAGGTTAAAGGACTCCAAGAATGACGGTAATAAATAATGAAATTTGTTTAATTCTCTAGCTAAAAATAACTCACTGGATTTGAAAAGGCAAAAAAAAGGGCTAATAGCTAAAACTAAATTGTCATAGCTGAACTTCAGAACACAGCTAAATATAGCTGTTAAATAGCAAAGTAGCAACCCTGCTCAATTTCGAATATTTCGTCACTTGAAGCCCGATACCTCCATTTGCGTTTAAAAATATTGGAAAATTAATTAACTAACCATAGTAACGTAAGCCTTAGGTTAACGATACCGAAAAATTGGTTTTTATTTTGCTTTACAATAAGTCCGTTCGATGAGTGCACTAAAAAGTGTAGAGCAGTGCAGGACAGAATCACATCTGACGATGTCACTCAAAAATTAATAAAATTTTCCATTCGATGAAGAAAATTACCCTTTTTTTAATTTATTGTCCTTTTTTTGGCAGCTGTGTTTTCGTGCTGCACAAACTTACACTAACTCAGAAGTTAAAGCGGCTCAGTGCGAAGAAACAAGAAAAAACGAGTGCTCCAGTGTACTCATCGAGCAATAATAGTTTAGATAAATTGCACTTCATTATTCGAAAAATAAAGTTAAATAAAAAAGTGTTCTTCATTTTTTAACAGAGCGCTCACAACATCAAAAGATATATACACTGCCATAAGCCAATCTTATCTTAACTTCAAATACAGGTACATTGAAAAAAGCTATTTACGAAAAATGCCCATCGTTTAATAGACTTAAGTAGCATCTCCTACACGCGTCTACCCACGCAAAAAATATCACTGAAAAAAGGGTAGTAAAATTTCGCCTATGTACACACATTTATAACTCATCATTTCCTCAGCTGCGTACAAAAATCTAATAAACTCAGTTTTTTTTTTCTTAAATCAAATAAAATCTAAGTGCGATGGCTTCCTTTTTTTTGGCACACGTGCTATACATATTTAAGATTTTATGACCGGAAATGGGCAGAGTTGTCGTAATAAAAAAAATGCCCAATCTGCTTTCTGGTAGCTTCTTAGGTTAGGGTGCATTGAGAAAAAGGTGTAAGCGAATAAAGCAAAAAAGGCGCATAAATTTCACATTGAAAAAGATATTGTCTTATTCGTCATCCGGACGGCGTGACAAATTCTTCTTGCACCAACACAGTGGGTGTATATTTGTGTGTACACTTTAAGGTGAGTCGATAGTGGGTTTTTTTCTTCTTCTCCTTTTTTTCGCATTTAAATGGAATTTGTGTAAGGACAGAGGGTTTTTGTCATTTTTAATATTTAAACTACACCCACAACATTTCAGACATATCTTGCAAGCCAAGAAGGAAAATTAAATTTTCAAACAATTATATTGAAAAAATATTGCAGTGCTGTCGAATATTATGAATAAGCTAATTAAATATTTAAAAAGTTCTATCCTCTAAGAAGTTCTATAAAAAGTAAAGCGTAGCTTAAAGTTTTATACAAACTTACCGTTGTGCCGTCGTAGCCATTCGTTAGCAGCTGTATATCGATTTCAATATCAACATCCACTTTGGCAGTGGTCAGTTGAAGCGGCAGATGATCGGAAATCTCGGCAGCGCCTACACTCCCAACACTCCTACCACCACCACCAGCCACACTACCATTGATGCTGCCGATGCCCATTACTATCGCAATGTTGCTGTGATTGTTGCTCGTCGCAGTTGCTGCTGCTGCTGCTGCCGCCGCCGCCGCCGCTGTAGCGAAGGTGGATACAGTTGCTGTTGTTGTTGTAGTCGCTGCAATAGCTGCAAGTGCAGCTACAGTTGAACTGACGGCCGTCGACATTTTTCTCACCACACTGCAATTGTCGATTGGCGTTTGTATGTGACTGGGCAATTGGGAATGTGTGTGTATGTTTAGTAAGTGTGTGGATTGCTGTGCTTGTGGTGGAGTAACAACAAGGCCACGCGCAGGTAACCAAAGAACGGGGAAAAGGTTAAAAGGCAATAGTAATAAAATTTCACAAGTGCGTCGCGAATATGTGTGGGTAGAGAGGGGATGTGAAAGAGTTTTTGTGTGCGTGAGTGTTGGGATTCACTTCAATTTTTACTCCCCTCAGTTGCAACGTTGTGTAACTACTACATACACATTACTTTCAAATTCACTGGTCTGTTAATGCAATTAATGGCGCCATTTTTTTGTTTCAAATCAAAAAAGCGTATGTAACTTTGCACGCGTTCTGAATAATTCCAACCCTGCGCTGAGTTTGTTTGTTTTTTTTTGTTTTCACGCTCACTGCAAATTTACAAAACTTTGCACACAGATACGCTTAATGATCTTTTGTTGTGTGAGCTAGGGTCTTTTTTTCGTTCACCCATTACACTTGTGCGTTTTACTTTTATTCACAATTGCGACAATGCACTCCACTTGATGGCACTCCTCGCATGGCATTCCTTCACATCCCTCTTTACATTCACATTCATATTTACTATATTCATTATGGCGATCACGTTGGCGTTCTTATTTAATTGGAGGAATCAGGTGCCACATTGAAGGCAAAAAGCCAGCGACCGGACGCAATTTATATGCACAACAAGATTTTCATACTTCACGCAGGATATTAAGGTTTCTTTTGTTTTATTTGAATATAATTATATTTTTAAAGTTTACTTAAATCACTTTTTGCGTAGGCGGTGTTTTTGTTTATTTTGTTTTTATCGTACGCGCCCAGCTAGTATTTAAAACCTGAAAGAAAAAAGACAAGAAATAATATTTCTTATGAGACTATGGATTGAAAGTTAAAGGAAAAAGTCTACATCAAAATATTTAACTGGAGTATTGAGTAAGCAATTATCTACCAAAATATCAGTTTATTCAAATTATCTGAGTTTCCCAATTTGTAACCTACACCAAGGCACATCGAATAGCTGGTAGCCGTAGAGTAGCTGATTTAAATTTTTTTAATTTGAATGGTCTCTGAATTCTCAAACTGTGTTAAAATTGTTTCATAGCGCACTCTGAACTTTCATATTTTGAATGTGTATCATCATAAAAGCTTAGCTTCTACAACAATAAACAACTACCATATATTTTATAATATTCGCAATGTTTGCCGTGCTACATTTTTTTTGATAATTTTTAAAAAAAAAAACGTAGTTCGTCCTAAAGCTAAAATCATATTAATAAAAATTTCAGAATTGTGCAAAATTCATTAAAAAGATTTCGAAGATTTTCATTAAACATTCAAATTTTTTAAACAGAAATTCTAGAATATTAACGTGTTTAAAATTTTTATGAAAGCTTGTTGAATTTTACAAAGCTTGAAGTTTTAATTGAAATTTATTAAACAAATTTAGAAAATTTTCATCAAATTTTCAAACTTTTGAACTTAAAATTTTATAATATTAAAAAGTTTGAAATTATTTTAAAAATTTATTGTATTTTTATAAATTGCGTACAATGCTTGAAGTTTAATTGAAAATCAATTTTTTATACTTCAAACTAAAGTTTCATACAAAAAGTTAACAAAACAAAAACTTAACGCATAGACATCGTAAATTTTGCTGTTTGTGTCACCATATGTAAATCGGGGCAATAAAATTACCAAAGCGTAGAAAAAATTTCCAAACGTTTTATAAATTGTTGCTTAGAAAATTGGCAATTCAGTTTGCCTCTTTATTAATATTACTATCACTTAAATTAAATTTCATTCACTAGTTCCTTAAAAATTAAATTTATACACAAAGAATGTCAACTCTAAAAAGCAACAATTTCAATTTAACTAAGCCTCTAGGGTTATAACAAGACTAACAACAACAATAAAACAAAGTTCGCATTCTCATTATGAATAAAGATTCTAGGCATGCATTTGATTTTCCTTATCTAGCAATTGAAGGGTAGCCTCAAATAACGTTGAAAACGAAAATTTTTGTATACCCCTTTTTTTGGCAAATTCCCGCTTAAGAGAGTATTTGAAACTGGATTATCCCAAAAAAAAGAGCTATCAAAAATTTATAGTTTACAACTCTATTTCAGGTGACCCTTTAATTGTCAAATTATGCGAAATCCAACAAATACAAATCCTCTTTAGGGTAAATTATCATCTCATATAGCTTGTATGCAAATTCAGTAATCAGTAACCTAATGCCGCAAGTTCAGAACAATTTTGCGACAAGCATTGGACTAGTTATTTCGGGAATTTTTCTCCATCTTTTTCAAGTCCATTTCGCGATAAATTCGGGACTAGTTTGGGGCAAGCGTGCGGCTATTTTAAGATGATTTCGGGCGCAAAATAGTATGGGACTAGTTTAAAACTAATTAGCGATTAGTGCGATCCTGAGCAGTTTTGGCATTCATCTCTTTATATTTTTATAAAATCGGCAAAGCAGTTTTCCTTCTGGCCCCAACTGATTCTGTTGCCGTTTTTTTCCTGTTGCTGTTTTTCGGATTGGTGCAACAAAGAACAGAAACAGAAATCGCAGCGTCATTCATATCATTTTATGTTTTCGTTCGATACGTATGATATTCTTCTCAATAAAAATGGCAAATTATTCAACAAAACGTATATTAGCATACTCGTATAATGCTGCCAAATATTGGTTTTGTGAAGATTTAGTCAAATATTTGACATTTCTCCTGTCTTTAACAACAGAAACAAGCCCCAGGTACTTATTTCTGTTTCCATTGCTCATGTACTGAATTCCGTTCCTGTTCTGTCAACCTTTGTCATGCTCGATTTGGAGACAGACTTGTTTCGACTTTGAAAAAGAACGTTTGTGGAAAAACATTTCAATAAACATCAACTTTTCACCCTTTCGTAAAAACAGAAGAGCAAAAAAAAAACTATTAATTTGCCCTGTACAGAACAAAACTCATATTACAGTTAACTATTTTTATATAACAGGAGTTATGAATCAATAATGTGAACACTACTTTTTGCACATATAATTCCCTATATAAGAAGAAGACAATAACATATATATACATCTAGCTTATATAAGAAAAAAAATCCCCCTAAAAGAGTTAGAGCACACCGCGGCAAAGTAGCCTTATTTGACGGTCAAATACCGATAGGGTGTAGGACAATACACCGCGGTAGAAAACATAGGTTAGTATCTCCTCAGATGGCCAATGCATTATTTTCTTTCTCGGTCAGTCAGACCACAACTAGTCGATGAGTTTAAGAAAGAGCTGACCTCGATTTCTGACAAATACCAGACAGCGAATAAAGAGATCAAAAGCATAATTGCCGCAATTTACTATTCAATATCGAAACAGAGGTGGAACAGTACAGAATCGTATAGAATTACCCGGCAAAACAAAAGTTTACTGGTAATCCAAACTAAATTGCATTAAATATAATTTACTGCATTTTTGCTGGTACTGGAATCCGACCATCTATGATTTTTCAGCTCAATGCCAGTTTTTTATTTGGCTAGTATTGGAAAAAGGCAACAGCAGTCAAAGAGATAGAAATTTTAACAACTATTTTGGCGATCACCATATCTCTTCATCAGATTTCCTGCTAGACTCTGCGCGGACTTGAGCCATGGACTACATACCTTTCAAGCAAGCGCTGACCGAAGCGGACTTGTGTAGGGTACTTTTTGTTTTTTGAATTTACATTCTTTTGAAATGAACAGGATTTACTTATAAATATTTTTTTTCATGATTTATTGTGCTGATTTTTTTCACCTACTATTAATTAAGTTAATTGTGATTCTGTTTTCACAAATTTATTTACGTCATGCAAAATAATTTATGATTTTTTTTCAGTTTGCCTAAAGTTTGAACAATAGTACTTTTAACCCAAAAAAAACCTTTAAATACGTTCGTTCTTTATCGCATGGCATAAAGCTTTCAAGTGCACAATGCGAAAGCGGAAAGCAAAATCGGAAATTGCGGAAACTGTTGCGACAATTGCAAGGGCGAACAAATTTGCCTAGTGTATTTTTGTGGGATGTAAGTGAGCAAAGCGCACATTTTTTTTATTGCTTCATCGCACATTTGTACACTTTAGATTAAATTTATTGACACTGGAAATATTTTGAATTTGCATAAGTATGTTTCCTGTTAATTCAAATAAAAATCTTTCAGATATGGTGTTTTAATATTGTAGTTGGATTTATTTGGTATATATTCCTATTTAGCTGTACACGTATGGAAGCAACAGTGGATTAACTGAATCACATTCAAAATCATTTCTTGTTAAAAAAGTATTCTTAGAATAAACAGTGATCATTATAATAATTTATAATGTATATATGTATGTAGCTCTTTCTGTTTGGCCCGACCTGTCTTCAATTTCTGGAGTGTGACTTGCAGTTTATTTATTTATTTAATTAGTCAAAAACACAATAATTTATGCTAACTTCTTATTTAACGATAATACAAATTATTCAAATTCATACAACAATGATTAAAAACTAAGAATATAACAATGTTATATAAATTCATAAATCTTTTAAGGACTAAAGGGAAGCATGCAAAAAATTAGGCCAATGGCTTTTAGAAATTCAAAAATCGAGTCAAGTAGAATTCGAAATCTCAGAATCCGAAATATTTGAGCTATTTCGTCTCACAAAACCTAAAACGAATATTATTTTGAGTTAATAAAATTAATGTGACTGAAAAAAGAGAAACGTAACTGAATGACGAGATTTCAAAACATTTATAATTATTTAACCCTTTAGTTGTATTCGTGCAATATGTTGAACACAAAAAAAAAATCGCACCTTTCTTCTCGTTTTTTGCAAAAGCTAACTTAATTTACAAAGAGGAAATTAATATTTTCAATTTTTGTTATATGCCTTACTTTTTAAAGAACTAAATTTTAGCTAAAGAAGGAATCATTCCAAATTTTTAAATTATTTTCAAAAAATAATCTGCAGCATATTTTCTCACTTGCCACATGGTAGCGGAAGAAATGAAAATATTTAAGTACGTATTTTTACTTTTTCGTCAAAGTTAAGTTTTCTCTAGTCAACACAAATTAAAAATAAAATAAAAATTGCGTTAAAAAAATATTTGACCAACTTGAAAATAATGTACAATATATCGTACAAAATTAATACGGTGCACAAATTACTTGAAGGGTTGTAAAATTCTATTGGAGAAATAATATGAATACATGCATACGTATTCAAAATGAGTTCACGGAATAAAGGTTTACGAGATGGAGATATAGCTGATTTTTTTTTAACGAAATAGAAGCGTATGTGTCCATGAATTTAGAGGAAGAAGGATTTTGAGTTGATGAGGAAGCAGTAATCGAACTAGACTAAGATTTGTGTAGAGAGGACAATGATCCGGCGCATGAGATTTTTATTGATTCTATAATTAATAGTAATAATATAAGTGAAACTATTTTTGGAGAAAATTCGGGATTTTAAAATCCAGCTCTTGGAATAAATAAAATATGTATGAAAATATATAAATGAGAAAAGGAAAATACAATGGAATAACTTCCAATTGAAATACCTAGGCGTGCAGAGTTTAATATTCCGCAGAATTCAACTATAAGATATCACCGACGTGAACATTAACATGTACACTTTCCCTTTAAAAGTTGCTAATCAAACCCCATTCTATAACTTAAGTCAATTTATGACAACGGACATTTTTGAAAAAGCCAGATTTTATATTTCTCAGGTCTAATAAATGGACACTGTGGCTTATTTCACATTTCATTGATTTGACTAATGTATATTCAATATTCGAAGCAAATTCATAATGCTTTACTCAATCTTAGAATGAGAGTTGCCACTCACCTAGTGTAGTATGAAAATGCGCCAGACAGTTGAGCTCATAACATAATAACTAAAAGCCTTTATCTAGTAAAAGAAGCTATGAATCAAGGCCTATGCCGGAAATTATGGAGGACTATGCCCAATTTGGTTCAGCTTATGATAGACTAAGTAGTCCCATTTACTAGATGTAAAATTCTTAAATGTAATGAGCGAACCCATTTTAAATGTGTTAAGTATAATGTAGGTTATATCTCAGTAAGCTTACAAATATTATTAAATTCATGTTTTTAAACACGTGGCAACACTTTTTAAATATATTTTCATAAGTTAAGTTTTTTTAAGCCTGCATTTCTATTACGTGATACCTCCGTTAACTAAATAATTTATTTCAATTTACTCTTTTAAGCAGATGGCAACCCTGCTCAAACGTATTTTCAAAATAGAGCTTTCTTTAAACTTTTTTGTTTGAGACCCGTAGTTCAATATATGATTTAACTTATTGTAATTTTAAGTAATTTTTTCAACAGTTGGCAACCCCCTCCAGTATAGTCTTGCGTATTTGACTTAATTTAATATAATTTTGATTAGTTTTATAAACATATGGCAACCCTCCCCAATATTATTTTTGAAATGATGCACTTTTAGAATGAATTTGTAGCTTGGCACTCATATTGTAAAATGTCATTTATTTTTTAAATTAACTTTCGTCAAAATTACAACAAACACGTCGCTACTGACTCTACCTTGACTCCATTTCGTAGTAATCCTTATGACATAAATAAAGGAAAAACTGATTTTATTTTAAATAAACTAAAAACTCTAAAGATTTTGAAACGAATCGCCTTTTTCGACAATGATGTAGAAACAAACGAATACCTCTACTGAAGCTCCTTTAACAGATCTTTGGCAAAGCGAATCGATCACTTCCACGAGATTATAGACCTAGCATACCAAGAATTTCGTTGTTGGAGTAGAACTTGCAAAAGTTACTTTGATTTTATATTTAAAAAACTCATCCTACTCAAAGAAATCTCAAAAAAGAAATGTATATAGCCTGGGTTCCTGGATTTATTTATTGCAAGACAATGCCTGGGTTATTAAATTAAAAATTTAATTAGGCGTTACTTATCTCTTTCTTTATAAATTTAACTCTGGATTTCCCCCGAGTGGGCCTTGAACTAAACCGTTTGTGTACCTTTCTATCCTAATTAAGAAATGGTGCATTTTGGAGTGAAAGTAAGTTTTTTTAAGGCAGACTGCTATTGTTTTTATTATCACAAATAGCTTTTTAAACCAATGATTTGTCTGTAATTTGAGTCTATCCAAAAGTACTGAGATCTTTAATGTAGGCTTGAAATTTCACATAATTTAGGGCATTTATAATTTGCCGCATCTCTGAAATGATAAACTGCAGTTTTTTTTCATTGCAGGCTGTGTTGAAAACGTCTTCGTAATATTATTTCAAAATTCCATTGATTCTCTTAAATAGTTGCATTTTTTTCTTATCGCCATGCTGCTTAAAATAGTCAATAAGTAGTTAGAGCAACACATAATTTTCACTTTATTATGCTACTTTTTTTGTTGGCGTTACGTTGATTGCCATTTCGCACACCATTTCCGGATTGGCGCAACTTGCAGCGCAGGACGTGCGTAAGGTTTTGGTTTTTTTTTCTATTTATTTTCATTCTAATACATACGTTTGTAATTTTATTGCATTACTCTTATTACCTTTCCGTTTTCACAATTTATGTTCAATGTTTGATTGCCATATCTTGCGTGTAAATATTTTTGCCGCATGTGGTTTCGCCTTTTAAATGAACAAGCGCCACGCACGCACGCAAAAGCGACACTGTACTGCCTGCTGCAGTGAGAGGAAATAGTTTCTCGAAGCGAATCTACTCGTAAGTTAGTCTAGGAAGTTTCGATTCACAACTTTCTGTATTACCTTTGTACTAGAATATTTAAATGCTGCGGTCGAATGGGGTTCTTGCTAAAAAGAAATCTGGATTTTGACTCGCCATTTAGTACTCGTAGTTAATCGTAAAGCGAATGTTTTAAAGCATAGCTGCGGGACTAGTGAAACTCTTTAAAGATTATTATAATATTTACTTAGATGATTTTTAAATCGGCAATATTAATTTTTGAGCTCGTATATTTATAGATGATTTTTATTTAAAATTTCTCTGCCACAATTTTTATTGGATTATTTTGCTTATTAAATTTATTCATTACACTAAAAATTTATTTGGAATGCCCTATTTTAGTAAAATATACTAAATGGAAACCATATCAACAATGATATATTTTGCCATTTCAAGACGTTACTCATACGCCCCGCTAGCGTTTGAGGAGATATTTTTTATTAAAACCAAAATACTATTAAATTGGGTTGAACACCGAAAATATAATGCAACCTTAATCCTTTTCGAGGAAATTTTGAAGCACTAAGCAAACAAATTTTTGTTTGATTTTATCACAGAGATTTCAATTTAAATATACATAAAAATCCAATAATAAATAAAAAAAAAAATGGTTTTACAGAGGTTGCAAACCTTTTGGAAATTTGGTCAATATATTAAACAATTTGCATGAAAGGAGAAAAAATTCCTATATTTTTAATATTATATTTCTTTTTATTTATTTCTATTTTTTATTATTTAAATTTATATTGATATAATGAACTTAGTTTACGTTCAAATTCTTGCAATTTGTTAGAAAAAATTTATAATATTTACGAATACAAGTTAAAGACTAGTACAACCTTAATGAAAGAAAAATGAAAATTGAAACATCGTTTTTTAGTTCTAATTGCAGTCAAAAATTAACACAATAAAATCTCGATGTTAAAAAAAATCATCTAAATAAAATTTGGATTCGATTTGCTTAGAACGTTCCATAAGAATTATATTGGTATATCAAATTCTTCCCAATGATTTTTTTATCCGAAAAAATAAAAAAAAAAACGATTATTTCCAGTCGCTGGTTTTAACTCCTGGGGACACTTAACACATTCACACATGCATCACTTTTTGTATGTACATGCGCGGAAAAATGTCGTTTAAGGTTGGTCACGAACTATGCGAACTTACCACAAGCGAAAACCAAAACAATAAAAAAAAAACATTTAACTTATGTGTGTGAAGTGAATAGTTCAGGTGAAACGGAACTTCATATACCCAGCGTTCGTTTATCTCAAATTTATGTTTGTAAACTTCAGAACTTCATATCTGTTGTGTTGAGAGGATTTGAAATATGAGTTTTATGGCGAACAAATTTTGTGTGTCTCATTGCATTCTTGACATTCGGTGCGGAATTTTTTCACATTTTCTATTTTTCTATTGCATTTTTTTAATGTTTTTCTCTTTTTCTTTTCCAATTTAGTGACTTGATAAAAATGTCTGTAAACTTTAAAATCTGGTGAGGAGGATGATCCTAGCAGCGAAAATTACTTTACTGATCGAAACTACTTTGCCAGGTGCTATACGTCGACAGGACGAACATTTGTCATGCTTTGAAGTAATAAACTCGAGTGCATATTTTTCACTACTGCTGTCAAAGAGACGGTCACTTACCATCGGCTTTCATATAAATCTGAGCCTCTTTCCCTTTTTCTTTAAACAGACTAAATTTGCACCACAATTTTAAACATTTTAGTCAGAATGTTTTAGAAATTTTTAGATAGGCTGTTATAGTTATAAAACTTAGTCCCTTAAATTCAATAATACTCTAAAGCGTATAAAAAAATTTCGAGGAGTTATTAAATGGGTTGCAAAACTACATACCTGAAAAGTTTACGAAAACTCTGTTTAAAAAGTTTGCAATTTTTAAGAAAATTGGTTAAATTTTATTAAAATTTGCACAAAGCTTTAGGATTTGATTTATAAGCTAGTATGTTGTAGATTAAACTAAATTTTTATGAACAAAATAATTGAAAATCAATAAGAAGAAGAAATGAACTTTCGAATCTTATCAAAAAGTCTCTGTCATATAGTTACGATAAGCATAATAGTACTTATCTAAATCTATATCGAAGCCACTCTATGCCATTGCAAGTAACCGCTAGGCTAACAAAGTTTTTATACCCTAGAGCAAAAGTGTGGTCGGGTATAGAAATTTATTTCCGTTGAAAACGAAAAAAAAAAAATTAAAATTGAAAAAAAGTGTTGAAAAGGAAACTAAGATTGGTGTAAGCATTACAACGTTGGCGGCGGCGACGAAATCACCGGATGTTTGCACAATTTAACCGACCACACGATTTCATAATCAGCTCGTTTAATTAGCAAAAAAACAAACTACGCCATCTCGAGATAAGTATTTTTAAAAAACTTTCCCCGGTGTGCCTATTTGAATAATTTAGTTACGATATAATATAATAATACTAGTATTGTGTGATAACATTTTATTCAAAGTCAAATTTGCTCAAAGTCAAGTTCTTGCTGTGTAAACTGCTGCTTTTGCACCATCCTTTTTATTGTCATATAATAATATATATTAATGTCGTTTAAGCTTGTCATTTCATCAATCCGTTTCAAGACCTTAAAAACTTAAATCGAATTAATGGCACCTAATTAGTTAGTTTTCAGTAGAGCTATTAAATTTTTTTTCTACATGAAGAACAGTCGTACACATATTAAGAATATAAGCCAGTTCTGACTATAATTTAAAATTTTGTTCATATACCATATAATAATGATCCCAGTGTCTCATACCGCGCCAATTTTTCGGAGTTTTTTCCTTCCCGTTACTATAAATGTAAAATGTAGGGATCATTACGATTATACCTTTTATTAAAAAAAAAATATTTTTCAATCGTTATTTGCTAACTTTAACTTTTTGCTTTGAAAATAATCTTTTGTAATATAATTGTAATTCATTTATTGAGTTGTATATTTTGTCCGAAAAAAAACTTTTATTTTCTGGGTGGTAAATAAAATCCAAAAAATAACGAATATTTTACAAGCAATAAGTAAGACTCCAAAAATTCTGAATCGGATGAAACAAGTGAGGAAGCTCATACACAGCTTGTTTGTCTCAATTGAGATTTGCACGTGGTTAATTTTGCAATCCTATTATTAAATCAATCCCCAATTTTGAAAAAACCATGTTGATAATACATCTGGTTTACAAAAAAAAAAAAAAAACAAAATCAAGAAAGTATGTGATTAATTAAATACCAGTTTATGAAAATTTAAAAAAATTCAATTACTTTTCCATTATCGGACCAGGCTCAAAAGTTGCGGAATGTACGGCAGTATTTTGGGGGGAAAATGTCAAGCAAATCGATGTGTATATGATTCAAATATTCTCTTAATAAAAGGGTTAAAATTATAATATAACAGGTATATTTCTCTCAAGATATCTACTGGCATATCGCTTTTTCAAAACGGGTTTTTTTTCAAAGGGTCAAAATAAGTTTTTGCACAAAATAAAATATAATGTTGAATGAACCTACACTAAATAGCCTGTACAACGAAGCGAAGCTTATATAAATGACTATTTGTGAAATATTTTAGACTTAAATTTACACAGAAAACATTTCTAAAAGTCACCGTTGAAATTTGAATTTGAACGGTTTTTATTACAAAAAAAAAAATAAATCCAATATTAAAAAAACAATTGTATTTCTTAGTTGGAACATAAAGCCTACCATTTTCATTTGTGCCCGCATCTTTAGTTTTTTCGCTAAGATTTTTATTGCGAAAACGATTTCGGAATATTTATCTAATTTCATTCAAACAAAATTAAAAAATTTGAAAAGGTCGATAATTAAATATGCGCGAAATAGACCTCAATATATTTTGCCGCACAGTAAGTTCAAAGTTATTGTATTGAGAAGGAATTAGGTGAGAATATTATGAAATAGGATATTGATAGGGCAACTGTAGCAATACAAAGAAAAATATTTAAATTTCATTTAAATTTAACTGCCACAAAAAAATATTGCGCAATTAATTTTTAGATTTAAATCACAGAGCAACCCTGTTTATTTTAATAGTATTTTTATTTAAAAAATGTTAAAAATGAAATCGGGTTCTTTTTTTATTGGAACATTCGACTGTCATTTATTTGATTCTTTTTCTCAAACCAAAAAATTATCTCATTTATGAGGAATCACACACGAGTACATTTTCTTTTGCCCCACTATTCCAAATATATTAATTTTATCCAAAAAATAATAATTATATCGAACGGCGATATTGGTACATACATACATCCTCTGCTAACTCTCTGATGGCGCTTTTTCTCCAATTTGCTGTGTGTGTCTTGAAGCTTAACTGATGGTTTGAACTTTTATTTTTATTCAGTACTATCGGTAATTTTTTTATAGAAAGTAATCAAATTTTTTAGAAGCATGCTATTTTTCATATTTAAGTCACACTCTGCACAATTAAAAAATTTTATACGTTCACTTTTTATAGCGCTTAATTTATGTCTTTGTTTTATTGGGAACTTTTTTATTAAATACACTTTTATTTAAATTTTATTTGCAATTTTACCTTAATATATTTTTTTGATTTCACTTTCATTATTTTCTTTGATTACTACAGCCACCAATCAGTGATTTTTCGAAAATTCGTAAAACTTATTATACTTTGGATTTCGAAAATAAGTTCGAAAATTGTTAAACAGTGTATTGCAAGTTTAATGCAAAATAGGCATATACATTTGCTATTTTTATACAACTTTCTGAATTTGGCTCATGCAAATTTTTTTTTTATCAGAAATACGAAGTTTAAATAATATGATTTTCAAAACAAGCTCTTGATAATGTGGGAATTCTCTTAATCAATGGTTATTGTCACGTTTGCCATTTTTCCTTTATAATTTTGAAACATTTTCTTTGTACATTTTTTTTTTTGCTTTAGGTACTCGCACTGGATATAATTTGCTCCTCTCAATTTAATTGTGCTGTTGTTTCTTTGGTTTTCTATTTTTTTAACCCTTTACCAATTTTTTTTATGTGAGATTCTGGAATCATAAAATGAATTGAATGCAAATAACTTCTCTCTGATCATAGTTTAGAGTAATATACGCATTTTTTAGACAAAATTTAAACAATTCGTTTGGTAAGCTTGAGCAATTTTTACACCTTAAAGCTTGCACTTATTATAATTTGAGTATATTTAAATTTTCTTATATTTATATTCCACAGAGTACACTTAAATCTCTTCAGCCGCGCAATCTAATTTAAGATCGCATATTAGAAGGAATCATATTTTTTATTTAACTACATATATGTATTTTAGATGTACATAAATTCATTCGCATATAATGTGCATAAATAAATGCTTATTAGATTATTTATTTTGACAAGTAATTTGTCTGGTCGTCACCACCCGTAAATCGTTTCACACAGCTCGTGTCGTTTCCAATTTTTCAATTGTTGCAAACCACCAATTTAATCCACTTGCCCGCGCCACTGCAAGATGTGTGCGTGTGTGTGTGTGTGTGAATTTAATATAACACTACATATTTTTGCGCCATTATCACCCGCTCAATTGGTTGTAATCTATCAACACCTTACCGGCGCACCTTCGTCACCAACGAACGACACTGCCCTCGACTAAGACCAATCGCCGCCCTCCACTGGCCAGTCAAAATGTATTATTGCACTACTTAGTCACTACAAATCACTTTAACGCATTTCCCTCTTTATCTCTCTCTCATTCTCTTTCGATCTATACTTCATTGAAATGATTCTTATTTTTCAATAAAAATTAATTTACAAATGCCGTTGCGAAATCTCAAAACCAAACCGTACGGGATGAAAGCTTAACGTTGACTGAATAATATTGAGCCTGAAATGCTAAGGCATCGTTCCAAGCAGCGTCAGCGAAGCCAACGCTACGGCGAAGACCAGCAAAGCCACCCAGATTGTTGATGATGAATGTGGTAGGTGCGAATTTTTAGGTGGCTGGGTGGTTGGGTGGTTGACTGGATGGCCTACGAATGTGCACCGTTTGTGCTACCTAATATTGCATCTATGTATGTACATATATTGTTGTTGTCGTTTCTTCTTTTTGTTTTTGTTAAGAACATCCTCTGTGATATGAGCGACATTACAGCCGCATGAGCAAATGCTCTACTTTCATTGTTGTTATTACCAATGTTGGTACTGTTTTCGTCTAGCTACTTCGTCTTCGGCGCCACAAGATATGCAACAATTTTTCGGCGATGCCATCCCTTGCTACATACACGCACACACATGCGAACGAATTCAACAGGATGCTCGTATTTTACAATACATATTTGAGCCGATAAAAGGTACAACATATTTGCTGTTATGGCTATGCTCGCCGCTCATACCGAACAAAGTTATTTGTTTGATGTTGTTTTTGCAGAATTTGCTTATCACGAGAATGGTGGCAAGTCGCTCTTCATTTCAACGTTTATCATTTATCGTCTGAGAGCGTAGAGCTTTTCACCACACGCATAAGTACTCTCTCTCTCTCTCATTCTCACGGAGTTTTCAATAAACTGAGAGGAGAACGTCAACGGTCTCTGCTTGGCGTTTTTATCATATTTGCTTTTCTCTCTCTCGCACAGCATGCCACCTGTTGAGTGTTCTACATTTGAAAACAAATATTTTGGATTAGAAACACACACATGCTAAACGCATACATAGCTTAATGAATTTCGTTTAATGCTGTTACTTGTTTCTGTTCGTACTACTGGTAATCGAGTGCGTAGCATTTCAAAATTATTTTATGAGTACATATGTACATATGTCACAGTCGGTGAGTCCCAGGTTCAAATCACGAGCCGGGGTAAATAAATCCAAAAAATATAGAAATGTTTTTTTTTTGTCTAAAGCGGTCGCCCTGCGAGTGTGTTTCATCCTCGAAGCATTTTCGAGATGTAGGCAAAACCCCTATTTTCAAGGTCCTTCCGCAGTTATTGCAACAAAACAAATAAAACTATTCTCTACGGTATTTTAAATTTAATATTTTTACTCTAACAATGCAGCAATTTAAATAAAACAACTGAAAAACTGAAAGCGGTGACGGCTGATTATTTTTAGTTTATTTTCAAATGATGTTCTCCTCGTTTGCCGATCTGCAAATCTACATACACGCTTTAGCAGATGACATCCAGTGTTGCATATCTGAACCTGTTAATCAAGCCGGCCATCTTTGTGCTAATGTTAATGTGGCGCTATCCACAATCTCCAGATGGGCGAGTGACAATGATATTTATTTAAATTGTACTAAATCTTGTGTGTTACCAATATATGACAAAAAAACCAAACTCTTCAATTTCTTACCTCCGCTTTACATTGACAATCAGCCTATAAAGATAGTTCGTAAAATAACTATTTTTGATTTTGTTATAAACTCTCATCTCACTTGTACTGATCATGTCAATAAAGTATTTAGAAGCAAGGTATATGTCACACCGAGGAATCTACGGCAATCTGGATTTTATACCCCCTCGCAAACAAGACGTCGTCTTGCTTTACAGCTAATTATCCCAATTATAACGTATTCTGATATGATATATTTTAAGCTGGATAGTAGCTCTGCGCGTTAGATTGGGACATTGTTTAATAATGTGACGCGCTATGTTTACGGCTTATCAAAGTTTGATGATATTTCGCCATGGAAGCACCGACTTTTAGGCTGTGAGATATCGGAGTATCACAATGCCAACAATTGTATATTTTTATATAAGCTTATCACTTGGAAATCGCCTAACTATCTCTATGATAAGTTGTGTTTTACCAAATCTGCCCGCATAATGGACCTATACTCCCTCAGTTTACATCATTGGTCTCAACAAGGCTGTTCTTTGTTAACGCTATCCGCATTTGGAACCCGATCCCTTCCAATATTAGTAACCAGATATGCAAAAGCAAGTTTAGATAATCTATCTATGATTATTCCAGTACTAAGCCTTTAATAGATATAACATCTTCTATTATAGTCCTAATTTATTCATATTTTCGTAACTAATTCTTTGTTATAACATTGTTAACTCGATATTGCTTAGGTGACTATTACAAACCTGTCATTTATTTTATAAGTATTATTGCTTATTTAGGTACATATGCACTGTTTATTACCTTATTTGAAATTTGTTGTAAAAAAAATCTTAATATATTATTGTACAATACTAATTTTCCATAATAAATAATGGAATGAAATGAAATGAAACATTTTGAATTTCCCACATTTCTATCTATAATCCAATCACTTCTGTAAGATTTTAATAAATTTGCCATATTCTTTCAAAAAATATCTAATTTTATCCTATTTTCGTAATATGCGAATTTGGTAAACGTGGTATCAGAAATATAGATCTTTGCTTTAAGTGGGCGGCAAAATTTACTTGAAATTGCACTCCCTTTTACCTTATATTGGAATAAAGGAACTTAACTTCCGTAGTCACCCCGGCATCCGAAATTGGATCTTTGTTACAAAGTCCGACAGAGATTTTACAAAGTCCATGGTAAAATTTGTATCTTATCAAAGGCCGTAACAATAACAATTTTTATTATAAAAATCGCTCTTTAGCTATTATTTTGCAACTTCTATTTAATTTCTCATTAAATAACAGTTATTTTTGATTTTTATTTTATAAATCTAAAATAACAATATGTTTAGATTTTGATTTAAAAAATCATAAATAACAATTATTTCTGATTTTGGTTTTATAAATCAAAAATAACTGTTATTTTATAAATCAATAGTTCAACAGTTATTTTATACTTCTAATTCCTTCAAGCTGACTTTAATTTTTTAAATCATACCTTCAAAAGTCTATTTAATTTTTCGCATAATTTTTTAGAAAATAAAAATATAAAATAATTGTTAATTTTTTTAATTTTGCGAAAAAATTTGAAAAAAATGTATTCTCAAATTTGATACTCGATGAATCAAGAAATCGATTGGTATATTACAATGACAGTTTTCAGAAATAACTGTTATTTTCGGTGCCTATATTTTATAAATTAATGGCTTTATCGTTTATCAAATAATCAACTTCTTGGTACAAGTCAGGACATTCACTACAGATGGTAACATTGGCTATTTCTAATTCTCAAGAAATTTCTCAATCATTAATTTCATTCGTATGTTCTGGACCATGCAAAAGATTCAGTAGCCATTTTGTTTTTTTATTTTTCGTACCCAAAAATATATTTGTAAATTAGATCTGTAATAGCATAAAATTAAAATTAAATGCAAATGATCAAAACTTAAATAAAATTATTCAAAATAAATTTTACATGTTCCGATAGGTTAGGTGTTACAAACCACAGAGAACTTTAAACACTCCTGCACAACAAAAAAATAGTTCTGTACTGCTTGCTGTAAGAAGCGTTGGATGCAGAATAAAACATCACTGAATACAAAGCCTCTGAATCATCGTTGCCAGCGATCAGCATTAGTTTTGGATAACTACTTAATGAAAATCTGACGCTGGGGTTTAATGCACTCCATGTGTCGGATGCCGGATTAAGTATTAAAAAATACCGCAATTATATGTTAACGGTGTTCAAAAAAGTTTGCATTGCCATTTCTGTCATGTGCGTAATGGATGATATTTCATACCACTTTCGTAATTAGCATGACATAAAACAAGGTGTCAGTGTTAGAAACTCCAGTGGGTATTTTCAACAACGAAAGTCGTTTAGTAATTTTAATTATAGATTTGTAATACTTCCAGCGTCAAAAATGATTGATTAGAATTGTTTGTTTTTAGTATTCCCCTCAATTAGAATAAGGATAACGGTATCCATGCTTAAACGAAATTAATCAAAATTATTTGGCCGTAAAATAACATATTTAATTAAAAAAAAAAAAATAGCGATAAAACTTTAACAGTGAAAATACCGAAACATATTTCTGCAATTATACAAATGTGCCACAGTTACTCTCGGCGAATATTAGAAATATTACTTAAAATTACATCAGAAAGTTCGCCATCCCTTGTCAAATTGTGTATCCTTTTTCCATGTTGTGTCATCTTCAGTGTCATCGTTGTCAATGAAAGTGATCCAAAAATTACTGAAATGTTGACACAAGACACAGTGGGTGAAATGGCCTTCTAGTTGCTATTAATTCAAAATTTCAATCTAAGGTGTTACACTTTTCATTCGTAAGCGCGATTACCAACACTCCATTGAGTTTTTCGATAATTTTTGTTCCCTTTTAGCTTACATATTCGAACAGCTGGGAACTTTCGAGCATTGCATATTTTTCCACAGATACTCAGCAATTAATTTCCCCGCCATTTCACTTTGTCCAGTACGAGCCTTGTAAGCATCAGAACTATTTTCATACTTTTTAAAAGAAGTGAATTTCGTTAATCAATTTGTTGTTAATTACAATAATGACATTTAAAGTTTAAAAACAGAAATGCAAATGAACTATTAAATAATAATGCAATATGAGTATAAACAATTAAATTAAAAATGGTATAAAAAAATCCGAATAATTAAATAAAGCGGATTTTAGTATATATTGGCAATATAAAATATAGTGGAGCGATTTGTCCGAAGTTCAATATAACATTCAAATGTAAAACGAGCTATTTGAATAAAATATTCCTGAAAGTCTGCATCGATTAAAAATAAAATACGAATAAAAATATTCTTGAAACTCTAAACGCTCGTGTTAACCAAACGATCGGATTTATACAGGCATATAAAAAGTTATATGAATACCGTTCCTGAAAGTTCGGCGCACATAGGATTACAAACCAATGTGATATTAATTTAATTTCGCTAAACTGGCCATTTCACACACTGTGCGTCGTTGAAATTGAATTACCCAAGGGATGGCGGAAACTGTGTTCTAAATGACATCACCTTTTAAGCTTATTGAAGTAAAAATAAGAGCAAACCCACATAAAATGAAATATATCGATATTTGATAAATGTTGGTAATTTTTTTTTTAATATTTGCCGCATTTTTAATAAATTAACATGCACATAATCGGAGAATATTATGATGAAACCGTTTTCTACGATTTATGAGAATAGGTCGAAAAGTATATTTTATGCATAGAAATGGTTGCCATCTGTTTGAAAAAAAAAATTAATTAGAATAAAGGAAAGATATTTGAAATATTTGAATATGTATGCTTAGTGTGTTCATACTAAAATTAGTGTTTTTTATTTAATTTAATATTGCTTTTATATTAGCGGCGTTTGTATACTTAGGTAGGCTAGATGGTAGAGAAGTAACAAAAATAAGAGTTCGTGTTGTGGCTAAGCCTGGCCACTGGTCGAGAATGTGTTCCACAGATATATCCTTGACAAAATGGACAAGTGGCAGTACTTGCACCAAGCATGAGAAATCCTCGTATGCCCAAGCCGAAGGCGAAAGAATACGCTAATTAGTCGTCTAGATAGGCTGGTGTAGATATTAGCAATAGCTGCGATAACAGACATACCACATATGTATGTGCATATGACATAATTTCCTTTATTACGGATAGCGTATTGCAATCGCTTCTATATTGAATAAGCGCGCAGCCGACTGTAATTAGCGTCCCGTCCCGATGAACAACGGCAAAAGTAGTGCTGTGCAAGAAAATATAGTTATATGGAGTTATTTGAAATATTCAAATTTGGATGTCATCCGGTTCGTTTCGCTTGAGAGAATGATATATCTAGCTATATTTTTGGGAGGGTTGTCATCTGTTTGAAACTTCAAATTTTATTAAGCTACTCGCAAGTATATATAATTTTAAAATATGAGTATCAAACAGTCTCTATCACTGATGAAAAAGTTTACAGCTAGCTATATTTTGAAGAGGGTTACCAACTGTTTGAAAAGCCCCATTAAATTATACTCGAGTTATATGAAATAATAATATAAATGTAGCTATCAAACGGTACACTTCGGCGAGGAGAAGGTTCATAGCTGGCCTTATGAGGGTTGCCACCTGTTTGAAAAATCGAATAAATTAAATTACAAACAAGATATGAAGTTGGAAAATATGGGTAACAAACTGTTCGCTTCGCTGTGGAGAAGGTTTAACGCTAGCTATATTTTGAATATTTTTGCACAAACGAGGTTGTGAAAGTGGATTATAATTTATTTACACTTTGGTATGGTATTGTGAGTTATGAAGCGAATGTGTTTATGTTTTTCCGGTTTAGGGTTCCTTCAAACATTTACGAGATATTTATGTGGAAAGAATTATATATTTCCCCAACGAGCATAGCATTGCTACAATTCATCTCGTTAGGCAGCGCATCAGCAGGAAGATAGGTATAAGAGCATTAATTACTGCCCCTTTTTTTTTGCTTGCGTCTCTATTTTTATAGATATTTTCTTATTTGAATACCAAGCAAAGTATTGATATGTTCGTTTTCATCAAAGAAAGAAGATTACAAAAAATTTGCATTCCATCCGACCGTTCCTCTAACAGAAAATCTCGTCCAATTCGCCATACCAGAACTAATTTTATTTTTGCTCATTGATATTAGCATCTGATTCGATCCAATTAGTTTCTGTGTGTGTTCTTACCTCAGGAAAGAAAAGCGATGCAACTTCTTTATAATCTACGTTCTTCAGTTCCCAATATCTTCACATGGAATGCGCCATAAATCAGCACTTAGAACTGCAATTTTAGCATAACGACCTTACATTTCGACAGCACGGCCAGCTAACATATCCACTGGCCCCAATTGAAAAGTCCACAATGTATAGTTTTAGGGTAATCACGCTAACGAGATTATTGGGCAAGCTGGTTATACAGTTAACAATTTTTTAAGTTTAAAATAAAAAATTGAATTGAAAAAAACAACTTACTTGTTTTACTTTTCTGCAGTTCACGATGCGGTTGGAAACTGTAAAAAATAAATATTTGTGCTCGTAAACAGAAAAAGTTAAGATCACATAACCAGATAATCTGATAACTTAGACGTTCGCAAGTTTAGCGAAATGTGATAATGTTAATGCAATAAGCCAATGACGAACGATCTCAAGACTCTTAATTAACATCAGGGTCAACCGGCTAGGCACACCTTCATACATAAATATGAAAGTATATTAAAAGCTCTATGTTAAAAGTATTTACTTTGGTAATTGGTATATGCAAACTTAACGTTTTTCACAGTTTGGTCTACTTTCATCTAGCCGCATGTTAAAAGCCCTTAAATTTCTAACCTTTCTAGAAACAGATATATGTGTGCATCCACGTGAAAAGGGCCCACTTTGTCGCATCTAACTTCCGAGATATATAGATTTTTCGATACATGGATCGAATTTCGTAATTTTTTATTATGGTTTATTAAGAAACTATATCCATTTACGCGTCGAATGACTCCAAATGTAGCTTCCTAGGTATAATAGAAGTTATTAATGTTATTTTTTGAAAAATAAAAGAAAAGGGCCCACAAGGGACAACTTTCAACTTCAAATTGATTTTTCTCAATTAGTGATTTTTTGGATATTCACCTTCAAAGTTCTATATTTCCCTCAATTCTTCAGTTAGGATGGTCTAGTTTGTTTCAAAATGTTCGGAAATCAACCAGGAAGACGCCTAGATGCATAACTCCAATACCGCCGAAGTGGGCCCTTTTCACGTGGACGCACACATATTAGCTTTAACAAGGGCGCTGCTCCTAGATATTCGAACTGCCAATTGCCTTTAAACGAAGGTCAAGGTATTAATTTGAAAAATTATTTTCTTCACATTCCACGACGATTAGTATATTTATTTATACCTGATTGAGTATTTTGTGTGAGATTCGGATTTATAAAATACAATTATTACAGTAAAATTTAATAGTAAGTAGCTTGCGTCTATGATTCTAGTTTTTTGTCTAGATACCCAGCATGTCGAAGATTGTCACGAAAAGAGTTTTAAATCAACAAACTTTTGTTCTCCTCTCTTTCATGGCAGCTGGACTCTTATTTTCTTCAGCCAGCAAAAAAGCGTTATATAATAAAATTACGTATATGGTAAACGTTTGCAGTCTGCATATTATTTTAACTCCATTTCGAACATATAGCTCGCGTGCCACTTAAGATATATTATTTCGTACCCACGCAATATGCTTCGCCAGATCACAGTAAATTACGAATTGGCTCAGATCACACTGTCCCTGACTTGTAAGGCCAGCCGATACGATGCCACGTAACGTCCAAACGCCATTGCGACTTAACATCAAACCCCCACCGGAGTCCCCCATACAGGGTCCAGTGCCATCACGATTGCCGGCGCAAATAGTACGCGGTGTTGTCAATTTGCTGTACACCTCCGAGGAGCGTAAGCATTCCGCATCACTGACAATAGCGGTATCGACCATTTTTGGTAACGCAGTCACTTCCAGCCCCTTCTCATCTGCACCCCAACCGGCCACGAAGGCCATTTTACCGACAATCAATGAATTGTCCGATGACTCACTCCACAAACAAATGGGACGGATATATTCGCTGAAACTGTGGGGAGAATGAAACAGTTATTACAATATATATTCGTAATTGCCAATATAAATACTAACTTAACAGATGTCTGCATTTGCAGTATGGCTATGTCCGCATCTGGCAGCGATTTATCATTATAATCCGGGTGTATATGCAAATTACGTATGTCGCGCGAGACCACACCAACCTCACCGTAGTTTTCTAAATTGTGACGACCCAAATAGACTACAACCTGTGAGGCGCCAAGCGATTTCAATTTAAAGCAATGTGCAGCGGTTATCACCGTATTGGAAGAAACCAGCGAACCACCACATAAGAATCTCAATCCGGACGACTGCTTGCGATAGACGGCCGCTAGCCAAGGAAATTGACCACGCGCCAATTCTGTGCCGCCATGAATGAACGGCGTTACGGCATTACCCTCCACACCACATTGCGAATAGTCCTTGGTTGGTGTTGAGATCTGCGATCGATCTGCCGTCTGAATTATGGGTGGAGTTGTGGATGGTTGTGTTGGTTGCAATGGCTGTGATGGCTGTGATGGCTGTGATGGCTGTCTAACTCCAGTTAAAAATGGATTTACGTTGTTGAACTGTGGCTGTCGCTGATTGCCAACAACTTGATTTCGTTGTGGAGATTGATTGAAGTTTTGGCTAGGGAATGTAGTTGTTGAGACCGGAAAGATGGTGCCACCTTCAAAGTTGCTATTAAGTGGACTCGTGCCACGTATGGTGGTTGCCTGCAGGGTATGCTGGAGATCAAGTACAGTGCTCGGAGGGGGATCTATTTAAAAAGTATATTTGATCAGTATAACGTACATAAGAGGTACTAAAGTTTTTTTTTTTGTTTAGCTTTAGAGCATTACTTACACTCCGGCCCCACGCAAATGTCGAGTCCATTGATAGCAATGCGCGTCAGCTTTGGCAAAACATTCGTTATGGGAAAATCCACGCGATATGCTATGGGAAGGCCTCGTTCCAAGTAGTTTATAGTAGTTTGTTGGTCTTGATAGAGAGACAAGCGACCAAAATAGTTCTGAAAGATAATGAAAATAAAGGAAAACATTAAACTCATAACCATACTAGCCAATATTCAATAAATTTAATTTTTATCACAACTTTCAGGTTTCAGAAGCTGATCGCATATCGCAATTTCTGGGCAGTGAACTATAATAATGTTTAAATTCTGTTGCACAATTCGAATATAATAATAAACATCAGTGTAAGTTCAATCTTTTTCTACATATTCTTTATGAAATAGTAATGCACATTTTGAATTTCAACGAAAACTTACTATACAAGTAGATTTCCTATAATGCAATTATTACACATTTAGAATTTAATCGAACTCATATCATTTTATTAGACATCATATATAAATATTTATGTACCTAAATTTTAATACAAATTAAAAACTTCCGGCTGGTTAAAATTACGAAATATATTCGAACGATTTTCCATCATATCTTATCGTTCGAAGATAACACTGAAGATGGCACAATGCCGAAACCGGTTTACATCTAAACCAAACTTGAAAAGCGATGACGGAAAATCGTTTCGTATGCATCATCGGGTTACGCTCTATGTCGCTTTCTAAGATTTTGTACAAAAAAAAAAAAAACTTCTCAGACAGTTTTGTGATTGCTTGCCTCAGAAGTTATTGAACACGTGTAACAGATGGACGGATATTTTACAGTTTTTTTTCGACAAAGGCGAAAACGCAAGCCAGGCGGTTGAAAATGTGAATAGTGTTTATGGTGCTGATATTGCAACACCCGATTTAGGTTTCATTGATTCCGTTTCGGTAGTTCTGATATCAAAGATGCACTACGCACTGGAAAGCCAATTGTCGAAAATATCGATAAAAACAATGAAAATCGCCATATCCGACCGTTATTTAAGCCCTCTTTCGATTGCCCAGGAGCTTAGCATTGCAGAAAAATGCATTTGGAGTACTTTAAATATGACTGGATATCGACAAGCTTTGGAAAATAGGAGAGGTACTGTGTTCCATCAGCACAACAACAGGCCACACAAATCGATGTGTAACGCGCCAGAAGTTCCGAGAGCTTGGTTGGGAAGTTTTTATGCATCCACCAGTTCAGACATCGCACCAAGTGTCTACAAAAGGTCAACACATAGTCTTGTTTATGGCGAATGATTTTGCTGGTGAAAATTCACCTCAAGGGAAGCCTGTGGAAACCGACTGTGCCAGAATTTTGTCAATACGGTCGAGGGTTTATGCGAGAGTCGCGTTATAAAAATACCTCAAAATGGCAACAAATCGAACAAAATGGAGGCGATTGGCCTAAATCGAATAATTCTAACTGTGATAATTCTAACATTTGATTTAATCCAAAAATATTGCATTTCTTTTTACTAGATCTATATTTCACGATATTCTTGCCTTCCCATATTTTATAGCATAAATAAATTTTCAAAGTTATTTCGGTTTACTAAAACTATTGATGCAAATGATTAACATTCATTAGCCACATTTTGTTGATGTAAGTTTTAAAATTCCATACCCCCTGATAAACGTTGTTCATATATCAATATGCTAAATACTGATCATTGGTTACTCTCGCGGAAACGGCACTTGAAAACGCTGACGAAGCAAAAGAAGACTTCGTTGGAGCTCGCATTTTGATAAACACTTTTAGTAAAACTAGAACCATATTTTCTTTGTAGAAGACTCTTTGGTCAGTCATGGGGTTTAAACTCAAATATTATTAGATTATCCACTCTGCGATCACTGCAAAGGCTAACCTGTCACCCGATCGCCGAATCTAGTTAGACTCCTGTATATATTTCTACATTTTTACAAAGGCAGCAGCGTCGTTAAGATACCTGAAACTCCATGAACCTGAATTGACTTTTCTTTATAATGAGTCTCGATGTCAGATCCCAGGAACGGTATAAGGATTGGAAAAATGCAGAATCGTTGACTCCATTAATAGGAAGCTCTGATATGGCAGGAAGTTTCAAGTCAAATTTCCTAATGACTGGGGGGTCAAAGATGCGGATTTTGTAGTGCGTAGAGCATAAGCGGAGTAATTACTGGGAAACTGGCAGGCCAAGCGCTCTTCGGCTATCATTTTAGTAGAAGGAATATCGCATCGATTGGTAGGTCTGATATCAGACTTTTTGTTAATTATTTAACTAGTCACAATCTTCTATATTTTCAAACCTTCCGCTAGGGTCTGAGATATCGGCACATGTTTATATTTTGGTCCTTGGCTAGACAAATATAGAGGAACTTCAACTCGCGCAAGGTTGATCCCAAAGCGTTGGAAAATCGGCTACAAAATAACTTCTAGCGTTCGTTTGTGAAGCTTAAGCCATCCTGGGAAATCACCGATGGAGGCGAGCTGCAGGGAGGTCGCAGTGTCATGCTACTTCTATTTTATCCTCGAATTTATCTATCTTTTTATATAGCTAATACACTTATGAAAAGTCAAAGAAAATGTTGATTTTTATGTGGTTTGTTTATTTCTTGAAAATAAATCTTTAAAATCTAAAAAACGAACTCTTTCTGGAAACTATTTGATACTTTTACATATATGTTGTATAAAAGGGTGTTGTTTAGAAGCAATTTACAGGCACATGTATGAAAAGCTCACAAAGAATATAATAACGCCAATATTTCGTGTTCTATTTCGAGTTTTGTGGGCCTAAGTTTTAACTACAAATTTATGAAATGGGCTTTCTTAAAAACCAAAAAATTATAATAATGGGAGACGAGTTACTCTATGGACTTTTACTGAGCTGCTTATGACAAGGAAACCGTAATTTTGAAAAGCTGTCATTGTAAAAGATCTTTCTATGCTGTCTAGAAAAGAAGTTAACATATTTCTATACATTCATATTGACATCGAAAGTAAAGGCTCTTAAATAAAAGAAATGGCTCTTAAATAAAAAACCCGAATTGAAAATGTTGTCCAGACGAACTGAAAGATATGTTTCTCCTTTCTTAGATAAAAATAAATTAAAAAATAATCACAATTAAGCGACACTCATTTTTCCTGAACTTAGCTACATCAAAAATTGTTACACTTGTTTATTTCTGTCGCAGAGTCAGATTCAGATATTTCTTTTTTTTTGAGTTTTGAACGTGATTAAACTTCAACTGATCAACATCTTAACAGGTTCTGGTGGAATTGTTTACAGTACTCATAAGTGGATTATTCTACATAAAAGTCAAAAAAATGATATTGGGCAATTCAAAATTCAATATATTACAGTAACTCAATTATGTTTATTAACTTGTGTTTAATAATTTTTTATAAAAGTATAGCTCATTCTATAATATAAGTTATATAAATAAAATTTTCAAACTTTCTGCGAAATTCACAAAAATACATATAATTTCAAAACAGTGTCAAAAAATTATTGGAATTTTTTTCCATACAAAAAAAATCTTTTATATAATTTTTTGTCATTCGAAACATGCACTTTATTATATTATAATTAAATGGGCTAAAAAATTACAGTCTTATAATTTTTGAAGTAAAACTTCTTTAGCGGCAGTGATTTTTCACACCGCGTAACGAAAGTCGCGTCAGAATCCCCTTACTAATTACTACTACTAATTTTACTAATTTCCACCACTATTTCTACTAATTTATACCACAATTTTTATTAATTCAACCACAATTTTTATTAATTCTACCAATGTTTTTTACTCATTTGTACTAATATCTTTAATACTTTTTACCACTATTTATTACTAATTTCTACTAATTTTTACCACTATTTTTATTAATTCTACTATTAGTTTATACCACTATCTCCACTATTTTTACTACTTTCTTCCTCTATTATAACTAATTTATATTACTATTTTTAGCAATGCTACAACTAACTGCTGCCACTATTTTTACTAATTTCTACCCCTATTTTTTATTTCTAAACTATTATTGCGTCTACTAATTACTACGACTACTTTTATTAATTTCTACTACTACAAAGAAGTTTTACTTCTGGCTCGCGAACAGGCACTGACAGGGGGACGCGTATTTTTTTGTTTATAAGGATTAAACAAATTTTTATTTAATTTGATACATTTTCATACATTTTCCGAAAAGGCTATAACTTTTATTTAGATGGGTTGTGTATAATTTTATAGAGGAATATATTAAATATAAATTAATAAAAATAGGTGTTAAAAAAATTTATATTGAATTTAGTTGCTTATTACATGCACAACACTGTACATATGCAAATATTTTATGGAAAAGTAACACAAATGTTGCTAAATGTTAATTCAGGGTTTTCCAGTTACCGCAAAGTAATCCTGGAGCAAGGAGCTATAGCAAGTAGTTAATATTAATTCAACTTTTATAGAATAAATTTAGTTTTGGCATTTTTAAACCGGATTCGATTAAAATGTAGAAATTGTAATTCTTTTGTGTTTTTTTGAATACCTTAAACAGCTTTGTATTAACTGGACTAGCTAACGCTAGTAACTTTATATCTAAGGAAAACAACATCGAAATATTCTAGAGCTCTACTATCGAAGGTTATGATTCAAATTGAATGCAAATCTCTTAATAGGAACCCAATGGGTGTCCTAAGAAGAGCTTAACTTCAATTCTTTAAAAGTGAATATTTTGTATTAAATGAAAGGTGCTACAAAAAAAAACGTAATAACTTCAATTCTGCGTAAGGAATCTGTTCAATTTTTATTTTATATTATTCGCAGATCCTTACATTTTACGAGAATGGATGTTTGGAGAATAGAAAATATGATTTGGATTGTGCGGCGCTTTCACGCGTTGGAGTCCATAGCGTCCGTCCAAATGGAATATAGGCGAATATTTGGCAGCACTCTTCCTAACAGGTAGATCATCGTGAGGCTCGTCAATAATTTTGGTGAGCGCAGAATAGATGTCGAGATCTCTTAGTTAGGACGCAGCAAGCTATCGCTGTTGTAGCTGGTGAACCCAATACAGAATTTCGACAAGGAGCTTATCTGCACAAATCGATATCTGGAGCAACTGCAGACAATTCTACATAAGGCTTTAAACATATATACATATCAAATTTTGTTGTAAATTTTGTTCTAAACGGCAATGCTAACAAACAGAATTGTCGAATGTGGAGTGACTCTAGCCCACAGATACTCCATTAGATGAAATTGCATCCACTTCGCGCCACAGGCTAATCAAAGTTCATTATTGGGACTCTTTGAAGAAAATGGCGTTACTGTTATACATATATACATGAAGGGTAAATTTCCTAATAAGCTGATGTCATGAAACTCCATTTTCCGTTGGCCCTCATGATCCTCTCGCCTTACTGCGCCACATTTTTTTGTTGTGTGGGGTTATTGCAAAGAGGAACAATAATTGAGTCAATTCTCGTTTCAACCCCCCAGGCAGTAATGAATAACCTTTTTATTAGATGTCACACTAACACCGCCGAGAGTGGAGGGCGTTTAAATTCAATTATTTTTTAAACCAAGTAAAAGAAAAAAATAGAAAGAAACTATTCCTTTCTCAAATAAATAAAAAAAAAAACAATTACAAGAATTAACAAAAAAATTATTTGAGTTTCATAATGTTGCAATATTCATCAGCCCTTTACCCTGTATGTGCAAATATGTAAATCTACTTCAAGCCATCAAGCAAACAACACATTTTCCCTAAACAAAGGGAAGGCATCAATGTAAACCATTAGCAAATAAAAAAGGGTTGTCCGCCTAATTATCTGCCTCACCTGTTTATTGCTTCAATTAGTAATTATTTTGCTTTTTCTTTTAACTAATAAAATTTATGTAATACTTTGATTAATTGCTCGATTGCAACATTTTAAGAAAACAAAAAATTGTTATTTAATAATAATCACGACATGGAATTTGCTCAAGGCGTTAAATCTGTTTGTGTGTGTATGTTTTGATACGTGATTCTTAGGGCTATATATTTACATCGAAAAAAAATTCCCATATAGTTTTTTTCTTATGAGCCGGAACTTGGCGCTTATGACTGCTTTAGTGTGACATAGTTTGAAAGAATTCAAATTGTGTTTCAAAGGACTGCTTGTAAGAGATACCTATCCAAATTTATAAGCACATCTTCAAATTTGTACAGATGTTTAGAGGTTTGCGATTTTCTTACGAAGGCAAATGCACGTTTATTTTTTTTCTCCTGGGTCCCCTTTGCCATCGAAAATGGTTCAGCATTTGTTTGTTTGGAAAATGAGTGATGTTAAAACAAACAGGTTATGTCCAGCTTCAGCAGCTCAATTTACAGAGAAATTTGCTTTACCCCCATCAAGGCGATACTTAAGCAATTTAGTAATATTTTCAATCTCTGCACACAAGCCGAAAAGAAATCTGACCTTTGACATATTATCAACATTTCATATGTAGCTAATATATCAAGCTGTACAGCAGTTTTTGAGATATAACTGAATTTAAATGCATCAAAACTAAAAAACAGTTCAGTCAATCTTCCGGGCATCAGTTTATACTAAAATGCGAAGAGTAAGGTTGGCGGAGTACAAAAAATAAAATTAATAATAATCTGAAGCTAGTATTTGAAAACACAAAATTGTAGAAATTCAAACTCAAATCCATTAATGCCTGTTTTGAAAATTCGTGCTCAATTGCAATATGATGGCTACGAATTTCCTTCAAACCTTAATGCGGCAGACTGATCGTTAACAAAATCCCATTAAAAGAGCTTAAAATGTAAAATCACGTATGTAACATTGCTGCAATTGCTCCCATTTGACGTAAACTGTGCTTTTGGTATGTGTTTTTACTGAATTGCTTTTCATTGATAGTTTAATTTTGAAAAACAGGGTACGTATTTTATTTGTAGATGTAATTTTTTAACGCCCTAAAAATGGACTGAAGGTAAACACTCCTTTCCTTTATGTTGATCGAAAGTGAAACGATAATTGAAATTTTAGTAAAAGTTCTGAGAAAGCTCCTAAATCAATAATCCGATGAAAAAAAAATGTTGTTTATTAACTTTGAATTAACAAAAGGATTTTTTGAAATAAGTCAATATATTTACAATACAGCATTGTAAAGTAGAGTGGAAAACCAAATTTTTGCTTTAAGGAGATTTTCACTTCGATGTATCGTTCTCGATTAACCAAAAATTAAAAAAAAAATCATAATTCCGCCAAAAATATTTTATAAAAATACCTGTCAATTTATTATTGATAAAAATTAAAAAAAAAAAATCTCATCGACATTTGCACCATCGACTGCAAATCCGATATGAGATCCCTCATTTGCAGTTCCGTCTCAGACAAAAATACTAATTTGGGTTTTTATTTGTGGAACATTTAAAAACCATACAACAAAAAACATTTCAAAAATTTTGATTAGCATTGAGAAGAAAATTGTTTTATAGTGAAGTCAATTTTAGCACAATAATAATGAAGTCGATTCGCCGAATATTTGAAATTTCTGCATCAAAATAACAATTTTTGTTTCGCTTTAACTGATTATGTTGTTAAGTAAAAGTCTTGGATAGCTGTCATTATGAAGCGAATGATATAACAATTATTTTCAAATTTATGAAATAAAAGTAGGAAATTAGCGTTATTTTTTTAAATTTGCATTAAAAATATAAAAATATTAAAGAACTTTTGTTTATTGAAATATAAAAAAGGATAAATTATGGAGATTTCAACGTACCACGATCATGCACTAAATCTAAATAAATAAATCGAAAGCTGATAAGCAATGTTAATAGAATGCAAGCTTGTAGCAAATTCAAAACCATAGCCGTAAGTAAATTGAAGTTTTTACTATATTAAATTATGTGTTATAATATCAATTATAATTTATATTTATTAAAAAGGTGGTACATCTCTCACGAGGTTACTCCTCGTTATTTTTATTGACAGTCAGGGGATGAGTGTAACGGACTCAAATATTTTGAATTGCCTACGTATACGCGTATTGCCACAAGTCTTTTACTTCCAACATTGAAACAGCATTATATTTTATGTCACTATTGGATACAAAAATTAAATTACTTAGGCTTTGAATTACTTCACTATTATTTGATTTGTCTAAAATCAACGAAAATTCCTTGAGTAACAGTAATAACAATAACAACTTCATCTCTTTTGCCACCACATCTTCGTAACAAATTCTATGATTATTGAAATTTTTCTTACTGTGTTTAAAAATAAAGTGTGACCCAATTTTGATACAGTAGATTCGAAAATATATCTACTTATGTTTATATTCTCAATTGGGTGATGCCTCGCCGATTAATTTTTTTTTAAACCCACGTTTTCATTTCTCTAATCCACTGCTGTGTAAAAATTTTGGTTTTTACATTTTATAATGCCTAAAATATTGAGTTGTTTTGGTTTTTGTAAATTGCCATTATATAAAAGGTGAGAATGGTTTTTTTCCGATATCTATAATTTTGAAAGTTAAAAAGCTTTCTAAATTTCCAAAAAAAAAATTAAATTTAATTCATGGTAAAAAAAATCAATCGATTGGTTGCATTATATTTTCATAATAGTGAATTTTGCAATAGATTTTTTCACAAAAATTAGAATGCGTGTTTGATAATTTTCCAAAATTTCATATAATCCATAACTTCTGGTTTATGCTTTTGTTTGTTTTCTTTTTTTTTTTTTTTTGAAGAAAGAAGGGATTAAATTTGTTTTAACGGAGGTATTTAAAAAAAAATTGTTTTTGAAGAAAAAATGTTGAACTTGGAGTTTCCAAAATCGCAAAGAGCAAAATGAATAGATTGACACATATAAATGTTTGATTTATTAGATGTTAGTGTGTTCGGCGGCAAGAATTTAAAAAACGTGCTGATCAATTGATCTCAATTTTATAGGGTCCCAAATAACCCTGTGTACAAAAAATACTATAGATGATACTGATAAAAAATGTTTATTTGTAGCTGGAGCTGTATTAGTCATGGTCATATCCGTTTTAGGTATTTAAAAAAAAAAAATTATTTGGACATAATGTTCTAATTTTAATCAACGTTTACCTTCACTTTATGATAAATGATTTACATAAAATAAAAGGATACTTAAAATGCAGAACTTTTGCACATCCGCCTTCTCAACTTAAAAGTCGACCTTAATACTCAATATCACTGTTATAAAACTCTGCTTTGGTATATCACTAAGCTTCTCTTTTCAAATCTTATATTATGTCAAACTTCATTAATGAATGGTACAATTACACTTTTGATTGTAAAAGACTATTTGGGTTATTTGCTTACAAAATATGTTTCAATCTAGCCATTTCAAACAACCGGATAGACAAACAGAGGAGCACTTCAATATTGTTTATATCCAACTTGTGTTGGGCCAAAAATAATACTATTAGTCATGGTCATAGCCGACGTAACATGTCAACCACTTTTTTGTAGCACAAATCCGGTTTCGTTTTTTTTTATATTTTTTTGTTAATGAATCTGATTAATAGAATTTCAATCATTCAACGAAATTCTCTCGAAAGCGGCGTTTACTTCATTTGCTTCCCGTTTCAGTCAAAATAGCGACATTGATGGTAGGTGGTGTTTATTCAGCGTGTTTTTTTGTTTTTTGTTTACACACTTCTACGAAAATATTTATTTGTCTGTTTTCTTTTTTCACTTATGCCACATATATTTAGTAACTTACCGACTGTACAGGCACTTTTTGTGAGAAGCGCACATTCAGTCGCGTTGTACCCATTGGAAGGCTGGGCAACGTAATACGTCCGATATATTGATTGCCATCGTTCAGGTATTGAAAATAGTTGGGACAAACGACAGGAGGCACTTGTTGGGCATCGCCGAGCACTGGCAGATGCCCTAGGTGATAGAGGAAAATTATAAACGCGCTGTTGCGCAATACAGCGTGGAACATGTCAGCACTCTATTATGTGATTTGAATATTTTCAGTATTGAACAAATTCTGTTCGAATTTTTTAATATTATTCAGTTGTTTGCAATTTTTTTTATGTAACACTTTTAATTATTTCTATGGCGAAATTCACTTTTTTCATAAATATTTTGTCATTATCTTTAAGAGTAGTTTACTTAAAGCGCTATTAATCTCATTTGCTTTCTTTTATTTTTATTTTTTGAAATCTTTGGTATTTCCCTGAGTTTTGTTGCAGCTGATTACGCTTGATTTCTTAGTATAACATTAAAGCTTCTCAGTTCATCGCATCTAACTGATAATAAATACAATTTTGTAATCTCTTCAACACTCCAAGCCAAGTTTTGTGCGTCACATCGAATCGTAATTTAAGCTTTGCTTATGAATTCCGGTATTCGCGCTACGCAGTTCGTCGTGTCTCGGTACGAAGAGCGTTGTTAACTGAATGGAAATAAATTCAGCATCTCAACATCTAATATTTCATTGAATAAACAAATACATACATAATTATGAATATTTATATTCTCAAATTTAAATCGACTAGCCTGCAGTGAGAAGTGACTATAGTAAATAAAGATAGATATAAATAGTTCATTAATTGGTATTTAAGTAATGGGTAACGAAAATAGTAGTTCCACCGTAAGTGAATTTTTCCACATCCAATTTTAGCATAAAACTAACTCTAACAATTTAAAAAAATTTATAAGAACGTAAACGTTTTGAATACCAAAATTTATGTTAAACTCAGATAAGTTTTTAGAATTGCGATTCGTAAAACAGCGTCGGAAAACATTGAAGAAAGTCAACCAATGTTGGGACAAACCTTTGCTAAAACTTCAAAGCTCTGTGTCTGAAAATCTAGACGCGATTGAAAAAGTTAGGTGCCATTTTAAGAATCAGCATACCCAAATTCATATAAAATATAAAATTTATTACATCAAATGAACATTTGGGTCATTGCACCGTGAAATGAAAAATTTATGCCAGATTTTCAACTGAAATTGTGAATTTAGTAAAAATTGTATTTAATATGTAACAACTTTAACATTTTCCGTCAAATTTAAGCTGTTTTATGCTTCTCTTTTTCGTTATGAATTTTTTTTAATAAAAAATTTTAATTATTTTTTTATAGAAGTTTCTTTACCAAAAATTCTGAATAAAAATTAACAATTTTTGAAAAAGCTCGAAAAAATGCTTATTTTTTGCATTTAGACGCCATTAACTAAGAAAGTGTTTTTCCGATTTACACAAAAAATATACCAACGCAAAGAAGTTGAATGTATCTTTCAAACGATACCCATAAAAGGTTACGTTTTAATAGGTTATTTAGGTTATGAGTGTTTTGGGAATAACAGTAAAAGGACCTCGAAACAGCGTGTTTGCCTATATAGCGAAAACGCTTCTTCGGGAAAATAAATGAAACTCATTTTCATGTTCAGCGACCCAAAATTAGTATCAAACCACTCAATTATCAAATATTTGTAAACTAGTAGATATAATAGGTCCGTTTCTTTGCAGCCGACTTGCAAAAGAACGCTCTGAGATAAAATTTCCATTAGTTGCAAAAGCAACCCGGTTCGCATATTTCATGCAAAATACGATTTGTTTAGTGCTATTTCCGAACGAAAATTATTGTCCTAAGAAAATTTAGGTTGACGTAGTTATATATTCAAAAACAATATGCAAATAAAAACGAACTAGGTGTTGAACTGAAATATCCCATCAAAATAACGAAGTTTTTCACTTCCTAACACTACAACTGAGGTCGGTTATCATTTTACCGAGTTGGCTCAACTCGCATATTTTACCGAGTTAGTTTTCTCTTTTACTCAATCTCACTTTCTATTTGGATTTTACGCGCTCTATACAAGTAATGGCTAAGAAAGTTGTTGATTAAATTTTGAAGAGAAATATGTTATGTTATTTATATCATTTTTGGGAAATTACAAGAGTTGCGAAAATTATGTCTTCCTGTACCACAATTGTGAATATAGAATGAAATGGTAGGTCAAGAGAAATACCTCAAAGAACCATGACTCCAAAAATCGGAAAGCTTATAGAAAAACTAATATATAAATAATTATTTATAGACCGAACGAACGATAAAGTTTTCGGAATAAGCGAAGAAAAAGAAAAATTTGGGAAATCCACACTATATCCCCAATATTCCCTTAACTTCATGGTATATTTTAGCTGTAAAACCGTGTAATTGATGATTCATAGGATACTGGCATGTTAAAAATACCAGAAAAGAAGTACATAATAGACAAATTAGTTGAGCTTTAACACAATCTGTTGGTGCGCAAGTTTAAACCTAGTAAGTTTTACTGGAGGGTACCCATTATATACCGCATTTGTAAATATCTACACACAGACATAAATAAAAGTTAGTATGTATAAATTTACACTACGAAGAAAAAGTATTTGCCCGCTTTTTCGAAATGTGATTTTCGGGATTTTATTTTAGGAAAGAGCTAATTAGAGAAATTCAACATTTTAATTGAAGTATTTGTACGTAGCATATTTTATAAATTAAAACATTAAATTTTTGGCGACTCATACATATCCTCCTGCGTCGCAAACAATTTCGCCTACTACTTACAGCTCTCTGAGTGTGTGAAAAACATGATAGCCAATAAAATAGTTGGGTTGGGGAAACAGAATCTGAAATTACGTTTAATAAACGGACGATTTTTGAATGGCAAGTTTATATTTATTTATGTAAAACACAAAAAATTGAAAAATATTTTACAGAGAATCGCGATTCAGGTAAAATGATAGATTTCGACGCCTAACACAAATACAGTAAAACGCCTTTTTATTTGGACTTTCACGAATTATATAACGAAGTGTAATGAAAATATGTAAATAACGCACATTTCAATATTTAGTGGGGTAGCGACGGCATTTTCATAAAATAATAATACTACTAATTTTGCGCTTACACCGTAGCTTTATGTTTGGCCGAGCTTCTCCTACAATTTGTGGTGTGCGTCTTAATGTTGTAACACAAATTGAAGGACCTAAAGTTTTACGCCGACTCCGAATGCCAAATGATTTGTGTGAGAAGTTTTTTTATGGCAGAAATACACACGAAGGTTTGCTATTGCCTGCCGAGTGGCGAAACTTTTTTCTTTAATTTTTGATTTTACTTGCCTCGGCCAGCATCTGAATCCGGCGCCCACCGAATGAAGCGCCTACGCGCTACACACTAAGCTGCGCAGCCGCCGGCATTTTCAGACATCCTACTTATTTCAAAGAGATTGTTGGCGGAGGCTAAATAAAGATTTATCATGGAAATATTTTCAAATAGGGCTGTCATCGAGAAATATAAATCATGAAATGTAACGATATTTGTGCTAGAGAATAGATTTATAAAAACACATTTTTTAAGAGTATTGTCACTACCTTTCCAAGAAGCTTGTTTCAATTTGATTCTACTATAATAATGGCAAACCAAAAATGATGAAGAGAGTTTGATTACAAAAGTATTTTGTAGAGGATTGCCCAAACAAACAAATTATTAATGTGAATTAGTTTGCAAAGGAGTTGACAGCTGTTTAAAAGTAAAGAAGCTACAAAATAATCGAAACTTTCGAAAAAAATAATTCAAAATAATGTAAGTAAAATATAAGGGGTAAAAACGATTTATTTAAACGAACCATTTAGTTGTTGAATACTAAAATATAACGAGATGAAAATTCTACAACAGCATTTTCATTAAAACTAATTTTGTATCTATTCCAACACTTAAGAAAATCTAAATGAATCGATTCGCCAGCGTTCTCGGTCCATTTGCTTAAAGTTATTGATATTCCTGTTGTTTCGTAAATTTAGTTTAATTCTTCAATCTGCAAGTCTAAATTTGAAACATTTCCTTTACTCTGCCCTTTCGGAATGACATTTTTTTTTTTAAATTTTACCAAAACACTACTTTTCCTCCATGGTGCTCAGATTTTTAAGATTTTTTTGTGACTTATTAATAAGAAATTACGCATTTCAGTGAAAACATTGAGTTACATACATATATGATGTTAGTGCCCAATTATTACTAAGCGGTTTTTTCCGACCGTAAAAAAAATATTTTTTTAAATTTCTCTTGTTATGCTACAACACACACGTATGTACTTGTTTTCAGAATCCGCTTTAATATCCTTTTAAAACTCGTTTTCGTTTTGATCTTTACCTTTTTCCGCCTAGTGTACATGCATACATTGCTTCATAGATCATCCCAGGAAATAGCAGAGAAATTGCTGTAGGTATCAAACAATTTTTTTAATGTTTTCTTTGTTGCATTCAATTTTTTGTTTTTTTTTTTTTGCAATCATCAAACGTTAAAACCCCTAAAAAACGATTACTCAATTAAATTCGCCTGCAAATATTTATCGCGTCTTATACTTTTGAGTATATTTTTTTTTCATGGCACGAAATGTGATTGAATTTTGTTTTAACAATTTTTTTGCTTCTTATTTTTTGTAAACAAACCGTGCCTCTTATTTATAATCTTAATTATTTGAGTGGCTATCGGCGATTATGATAGCGAGTGGGTGATCAGTTGTAGTTACAGTTCGGGTTGCTATCTCTAACCGATGGAGAGAAAGAGAGCCAATAACATTGTGAGTTTCAATAGTAGTCTCGTCAACTGTATCTATATATGTATATATATATATATGTAAATAGTTGATGCTATTTTGTTTTGATTACCTGTATTCACGTGTAAAATTTGCTACGCTTGGTGAAGCATTTTGTTTTCATAGCAACCGGTTTATTTGTACATAATTTTGTACATTGTTGTTGTTGTGGTTTTATTCGAATTTCGTGTGAATCCCACAGGTAGGCTTTAAGTATAGATTTAAGTGTACCCTGTCGGAAAAAAGCCAGCAGTCTAAAATATTTACCAATTTAAAAAATGGTTGCAAGTTGGAACTATTTTGAATAAAAGAATGTTAAATTAATTATGTATGTTGATCTAACTTGCACCATGTTGTACGTAGCTACATATGTATGTGTATTATAATAAATGTACATTGGTAAAATATATTTTCAAAAAAAATTAGTTTTATTATTTATTATTTTGCAGATAAATACTAGTTATATATTAATTTAGTTTAAAACATACAGAGTTACAGCTGGTCGAAATGAAACTGTGAATTTTGATTTAAAAAGTATTTTTTTTTATTTGTTCCTATTTTTTAACAAAACGTTAAGAAATTAAAAAAAAATCGCACAAAATATGAAAAAAATGTAAAACCAAAAATAAAACAAAATTTCATTTTGTCCAGCTATAATCAATCCCTACAAGTTTTTTGTCCACCTCAGAGCTAAGCAATATAAAATGGTTAGTAAAGTGAAAAAACACACACAAAACTTCCGTTATCTCAAAACACATTTGAAAAATGTGTGTTTGAGATCAGAAGGTACATACTAACCTCACCAATACCTAAATTTTTGAAAATTTTTTTTTGCCTGTAACGCAGTGTAATTAAAACAAAAAATCGACACTCACGATACTTTTGGAAATTGATGCTCGAAATAGTGGTGTAATTATTTTGAAATTGTATACTGAATCGAAATTAAAATAGGTCGACTCATATATATAAGGCCAAAAATAATAATAATTAAAATGTGTTTTTGTTTAAACGATATTGAAAGAAAAGCAAGTAATAAATTACAGGAAAATAATTCGGCGTTTTGCTTTTAAATGAACTTAATGGTTTTAAACAAAAAAAAAAAGTTCCATATAAAAAAAGATCTATTGGTTTAGAAATGTGAAGTGACGTGTGAGACTTCAACTTATCTCAAATTAAATGTTTTGTTTTTAATTTTGATCACAAATTATTTTAAATGATTTCACATATATTGGTATTTTAATTAAAGTTAAGTTGAAATTGCAAAATTTATATGAGAGCTAATACAGTGAACTACACTTTAAAAAAAAATAAAATAAATAAAACAATAAAAGAAAAGTGGAATTTCGGATGAAACTGAAATTTATGCAATGAATCCAGTTAATAGAATATTCATTATTTTGAAAATTCGAACGTCTATTATTTATTAAAATATAATAAAAAATAAATAGTTATGCTTTTAACATACCCCGCCTATTTAATTACAAAAAATAAACAGGAAGTAAATATATATTCCTTTATGTTAATATTGACATCGAAAGTAATATTTTTTCCAAAATTTTAGTGCAAATTATGCGAAATAGTTGCTAAACACTCGAATAATTCCTAATAAATAATCCGATTAGAAAATGAGCTTTACTTAATTTATAGGAAATTTGAATAGCTTAGCATTGGTAAAAATAAACTTGAAATCAGTTCTCTTTCAGATGTAATTACAATATATTGACTCGTCTTCTTTTATATCTTAACACAAAAAATAAAAAATTGCTTAATTCCAAAAACTTTTCGACTTTGTTATATTCTACTTTCAATTCATGAAATTATGTTCAGATGCCATGGGTCACATTTTTTATCGGCTAGTGTTACTTATCTATGAATTATTCTAGAATTTCTAAAATTATGCTTATTGATTTGTTATGTAATTTATGTACCAAATTTGATTAAGTTTGATATACGTAGTAGTTTGGGAATTATACCGAATTGCTTTAATTATTTAACCCGCATTTTCCATCCTTCAGCCCAATTCTTTATTTCAAATTTGAGTAAATTACCATTTATTTTTACTAAAAAATTTTATTTTGTTTTTATTCTTCAAATTGTCGTAATATGAGAAGTGGATCAATTTACTTATTTTTTATTTATTTACTTATTATTTATTTTTTTGGTTTTATTAAAATTCCGCTATGTGGGCGTATTTATTATCCGATTTCGTAATTTTTCAATACCAATTTGAGTCGAGGCTATGCGCACCAAGTTTTTTCTGAACATTTTGGTATATTTATTAAGTATAAATATATTTTGGTTACTTTATAACATAATTAATTAAAAAAAAAAAGAAGAAATTAGTTTCAGGTCTACCCCTTCCTTTGTCTGCGCGTCTGCCAATTCGAAACCCATTGGTTTTTACTATTTTATTGAGTATTCTTGACTGTCAGCCCATATTGGAACCTTTACTCTTTCGACGTTGTTTCTCGCTCTGTTCTTAACTCTCTGTTTAGTGGGAAGGTCGCTGGGACATTTTTGATTAAAAATTACTGCTGTTTCCTTTAAACTAAGATTCCTTGAACTGGCCATGTATTCCCAGAATGAATTGTCTTCTATGTATGTTATTGAACTATTTTTAATGCAATTTGCGGAATGGTCTACATTTTATTATGGTTTTTACGTATTTATAACGTAGATTAGCAACAAAATACGCTGTGAACATCAGGTTATTTTGTTTCGGCATAAAAGCGATAAGCACTTGCTAAATTATTAAATTTCATGTTATCAACGTATAACATTTTATTAAATTTATATATACATTTTCTACCTAGCTTGGCATAATGAACTAAAAATAATAGGTTAAAAACCTATAGGTTATTTTTCGGTTCCTTTTAACTTGTGCTGGCATGTTTTAAGCAGAAATAAACAGGAAACTAAAATAATTAAAATTATTAAGAAAAAATATTATTGCTATTGATATTTATTTTTTATCAGCCCCGCTGGGTAGAAATTGGTTGGCCTACTAAAGTTTTTAAATCCCGACTTAAGATATACTCTTTAAAGTGAAGCAAATTATAAAAATGTCTGAACAAAATGAAAGGTTTGGAAAGTAAATAACTAAAATAAAAATTAATCCTCGAATGAATTTATTAGCTGTACTCTTGGGAAAAACATACAAGTCTAGCGAATATAAAAAAACAAATAAGTCCCTTTGAAATATGCAAAAGTGGATAGTCCAGAAGCTCTTCTACAACAAAAAGAAAATTTTGAAAAAATGTCGGTTATATTTTTTTTGGCGGTTAGGCTTGTATATGCTCTCTTCATTAATATCAACATGGCAAGTTAAAAGAGCTATTATCTCATTTTTATTGTTATTTTTTTTTATGTAGAATGCGGTGTTAAGAGCACACAGAAGAAAACCCCTAGTCAAATTGTTCAAAGAACAATTTGTAGAACATTTTAATCTTCTAAACACTTTCAAAATAATTTTCTTTGAGGGTTTTTTTTTTGGAGTAGGAATCAAAACGAGACTTTTAGGCTGGAGCTAATGGCTTAAAATGTTCTACGAAAATATTTTACTAGAAACTCTACTGTATATATATTATCCTTTCATCGCGCTCATGGCCAAATCGGTCGAATCGGTCTGGTATAGAAACTAAGATACGAAAGTGTATCATAAAACCTTGCATATTATATTTGGCTACAATTTCTAAGTGAAATTTATATTTTTAAGTGCATTTATTTTTCTTTCGATATATGGAGTAAACTTAAAAAGTAGTAATTTCGATTCAAATTAAAAAACAACTTTAATTGTTACATTGACTGCATAAAATAATAATTTTAAAATTATCTTTACATACAAACTTTTCACAAGTAATACAGATTATAACGCAGTCTTGTTATCAGATTTCTGACTTAATTGGCATCGACTTCTTTTTATAGTACTTTTGTCTGGTCTTCCTTCAGATCTTGTTGTATTAGACGGCTTTTGATCGTGTTGATCCAACTCACGAATTATCTTTGTGATTAGCCAAAAACAAGGGGTTTTTACTCTTTCAGGCTCCCATAAACTTTTGGTAAATTCATAATTTGGTCGATACAATTCCGCTAACAAAACTAAACTAATAAAAGCGAACACTACAATCCTGTCGCTGTCGGTTCAATTACTATCGAGAACACGTTTCCCATCCATATTGGTGCATCTCAAAAAAGTGAAAGCAAAAAATAATTGAGAACTTGAGATCTCTTTCTTCGTAATTCTTAAAGAAAATCTGCTAAATCAACTTTTACAAGGCGCCTTAGCGTATTTTATGTGTCCATTTCTTTATGCTAGATTTTTTTTAACGAATTTATTTACATGGCCTCCATTCCACTATATTTTATTTTTCTGGCAGAAATTTAGCTCAACGCTAAAAGCAAGGATAAAAATAGTCAGTGAGATTAGTTTAGCAAAACATTCCGCTCAGAAACACAAAAATAAGATGTTTTTGACATCGGGTCAGATTTATTCCGAAGAACCTATATACAAAAGAAATTTATAACTAGAAAAGTCGTAAATATATGAGCCTATAAGGATTAGTGCCTCATTGGTTTCTAAAATGAACAAAAGCCATAAATTATAAACGATATGAACCAAATGAACAAATTGTATGGGAAAACCCGATGTTCTTCCTGAAATGGGGCAAATTCGACCCGAAGGCCTTATGAAGGTTAAGCAGAGACATGAACAAAATTCAAGCTAACTTTTGCAAATACATTAAGGGGTATATTAATGAATAGGTACACTTTCAGAAAATATTAACAAAGTAACAATGGGTTTCGGTCATTGCACTATGTTCTCTGTAGGGGTTTGAATTACCTATGAAAATTACATATAACGGCTTTTTGACCTTAGCAGTTGTTTAAGGGGGAAAAAGACCACTAATCGAAAGTTTATTCTAATGGCATACATAAAACATTATGTGTAGTCGTTGCTTCAAATAAAATCATATTGACTTTAAGCGCTGCCTCCATAACATATTTTATCACCCACATATATGTATTTTTACTTTTCTATTTTTTATTTTTTACAATTTATTTTTATTTTTTTTACAATTTCTCTGATAACAATTTGGCTTGATGGCACTTTTTAATCTAAGAAGTTCTGCCTCACCCAGGTCATATGCCGCGCCATATCACAATAAATTACATACTCATATAAATTGCAACGTTGCCGCGACGATTGCCCCACAGAGACTATACCACGCAAAACCCAACGACCATTGCGTTGCATCATCAAACCACCACCCGAGTCACCCATGCAGGGTCCAGTGCCATCGCGATTACCAGCACAAATCGTATTATCCGTGATGAGTTGTTGGATGGCAGCTGATGAACTCAAGCAATCATCTTTGCTCACCACAGTAACATCAACCATTTTAGGCAATGGCGATATATCCTCATCACTCTTGCCCTCATAGCCCCAACCAACAACTGTGGCGGTCTTTCCCACAATTAGAGAACTCTCAAAAGACTCACTCCATAAACAAATCGGTTGTATATATTGCGTGAATCTGTTGTAATTGCAAAGCAAAACACAAAAATTAATTACATAAATATGTATGTTTATATGTATGATGTTGGTTATGAGAATAATAATGCCATTTATGTAATAAGAAATTATATTTTGAATTTCCAAACAGCCCAGATATTTTTCTAACAATGTAATGGAGTAGTTCTCATGTTTTGTTCTATGCAATTAATTACTCACTTATCCAACGCTTCGATTTGTAACAAAGCTATATCAGCATTCGGTTTATCACTTTCATATTCTGGATGTATGATGAGTTGGTTGACATCGCGTGATACAATGCCCTCTTCACTGTAGTTCTCCAAATCATGACGTCCAAAGTAGAGCACAATCTGTTGAGCTCTCAATCGTTTGAAACAATGCGCTGCAGAAATAACAGTACGTCGCGAAACCAACGAGCCACCACATTTGAAACTCAATGCATCTGTGTCCTTTTTATAAACAGCAGTTAGCCAGGGAAACTCGCCGCGCGCCACTTCAACGCCACCATAGACAAAGCCACGCACCACAGTAGCCTCCCGACCGCAAATATCTTGTAGATTCGCTGGAACTACTGCAGCATTTGGAGTTGGCGTAGACTGTGGCCGAAATTGCGTAGGTATAGTAGGTGTTTGCGTATTGAATGTATTAGTTGGTCTTGGATTGATGGCGTTGGGAGTTGGAAGTGAATTTACCGTTTGCACTGGCGTAAATGAAGGATATTGAAATTGTGGGTCTAAGCCGACGGGTGTCAATGTATTGGGCACATTAGTGGGTATTAAGCTGTTGCCACCATTGTAAAATGTGTAAAGTCGATAAGAAAGCTTAAACCATGATCTCGGTGGCGGATCTGAAAGCAGAAAATATACATCATAGAAAATTCCTTTTTTTTGAAAACGGCCTTGACAGATTTTTTGTATGCAAAAAAAAACTATATAAACATTTTGTTAAAAAATAACGTTAAAAATTCGACATTTTTTCCTTGATATTCCAAAAACAAAAAAAGCAAAAAAAAACAAAAAAAAAATGGAAAAACAAATCCATCAAAGAGTAGTAGAGGCAAAAAGCAAACTTTTTATTGGAACTTTTTTGTTACAGGATCACTTCTTGAGGCTCACCATTGGCGCCTGCACTTAGTGCACGCACAACTTTGACCGCTTATATTTTTTTAATTGCTTTTAAATTTAGCATTTCCTCCGTTTTCTTGTATCGATAAAAAGATGATATTTTATGGTCAAATGAAAATAATTTCGACTGGTGAGGGATCAAAATGTCGCAATGAGATAAATACAGTATAATTTGATTAATAAAAAAATTTAGCACCACTTTGTGGTTTTCATACTTACAATCGGAACTTGCGCAGATTTCCACATCATCCAACGATAATAAAGTCAACTTTGGCGGTATACTGGCGTTCGCGAATTCCACGCGAAATGTGGCTGGTTGCCGATTTAGAACATTACGCACAACGGCACTCTCGTCCGGGTAGGGAGTTATGCGCCCATAGTAGTCCTAAAGGTTCAACATAAAAATTAATAATGAAATATATAAATATGGACATAGATATGTACCAAGTAGCTATATCAAAAAAAAATTGAAAATTAAAATGGGCCCCTCGAGTTTGAACACTTACCGTGCGAGGATTTCAAAAATAGGATTTTTTTATTTCGGGGCCATTTAAAAACAGTTAAATGGTAATTCAGTTTTTATGCAAGCTTTCTCTATAAAATCTCCTATCCATAAAACTGACATTAATTTTCATTTAAATTTGAAAATTAAAAAAAAAAAAATAACCTCAAAAGGTCATAAAAGAAATTATACAAAATAAAATGATTATAAACCATTTCAATTAATTTTTTTTACTTAACATTTTGGTAAAACATTTCTTATATTATTTTGATAAAATGTACCCAATGCTGTGTCCGAGGTTACTGACTAGCCATCAGTTAAAGCCTATCTGTTTAGTACAAAAAGGCAAACATACATAATTTATAAAAATTTTCCAATTGAAAGATGGAAAATTCGACAGTCTTCTGAATATTTCAAATAACTACGTATGGAATATCACGAGGTGAGGAGGAAGTAAGCCCATGCAACAATGGATTGAAGTTTTTTTTGGGATGTGCATAGGTAGCTCATGTAATCTTGTATGCAATATTAAATTCTCATTTCATATTTCTATATGTTATAGTTCTGGTTTAAAAGAAATAAGTTTCCCACGAGCCAATCATGGAGGCTTGTAATAACCGCCATAGCTACCGCAAATGGTAAAAGCAAACTTTTACCTAGGGTTCAAGTAAAAATCACAAATATAGTAGATTTTTAATTTATACATAAATGGTCAAAATTACACAATTTTAAATATAAAAGCTAAGTAACCTAGAGCAGTACGCGATTCATAAATGTGGACTTACTCCGCTGTGCGAAGGGTAATTGAGCGAATTTTAAAAACAAAAACCCTTGGCATGCTTTGATTGGTAAGTTGCATTAATTAATTGAAAATTACTAAATTCAAATTATTTAATCAACAAATCAATCCGAGAATAGTCCGAAATTTCGCTACAATGAAGCGTCATAGTTTAATTGAATATAATAAAAATGCGCTCAAATTTATTTTCGGTAGCACGACTTCATTTGTTTTTTCCAGAGACCGTAACGGTTATATATTTTTTAATCGTTATTTGTTGACTTTTATTTCTCGCCCTGAAAAACAAACTTAATATTTGTGAAAAACCTTATTGAAGTAAAACTTCTTTAGCGGCAGTGATTATTTATATCACGTCAGAATCGCGTCACACAAGTCGCGTCAGAGTCGTTCCACGAAGTCACGACAAGACGCTTATATCAGAAAAAAGCAAGCATATAGACTGAGGTAGCGACATATTAATGTGTATTTATGTATGTGTGTACATGAATTTATGTATAAATATATATGCATTTCGGGACCATTTCTATAGTTCAGGACTGGTTCACCACTACAACTCCTAATTAATAGTACAACTACTACTACTACTAAAACTCTTTGTAGTAATGTCACTACTAGTTACTACTATATTTTTTACTAAATTCTACTACTATTTTTACTAATACAACAAGTTATTACTACTACTGTTTTTACTAATTTCTTTAACTATTTTTACTAATACTGCTACTAATTAACATTACTATTTTAGCTAATTTCTACTACTATTTTTTACTAATGCTACTACTAATTATTATTACTATTTTTACTAATTTCTCCTACCATTTTTAATAATGCTTCTACTAATTACTATTACTATTTTTACTAATTTCTACTACTATTTTCACTAATTACTACTAATAACTACTACTATTTTTACTAATTTCTACTACTCTTTCGTACTAATTTCTGCTACTCTTTTTTACTAATTTTTCAACAGTTTTTGTAAATGGAACTACTAGTCTACTGCTATTTTTTATAATTTCTACTATTTTTACTAATGATACTATTATTAATATCTTTACTAATCTCTACTACTATTTTTACTAATGTTACTACTAGTTACTACTTTTTGTATTTTACTGATTTCGACAAATATGTTCACGCATGCTAAAATTAAAAACTAAACCTTACAAAACTCTCTTCCATATTTAATTCAATATCTCTTTGTTTAGTTGGCACATAAGTTTTACTTCTGGCTTGCGCACTTAGTACACACGTGTTTATTTTTCTTAAATTTGATTTTTTTTTTTTAATAAAACTCAAAAAATAAAAATCGTTGTCGCTGAGGTTGTCCTTATGACAGGGAATATGTTGTTTTATTTCTTATACAAGTAGAATTTCTCTTTCCGCATGATTTTTGGAGTTGAAATTTGGACCAATAATCGTTATTTGAGGTTCCTGTTATTTTCTATTACTTTTTTTGTGTTTTTATAGCCTATTTTGAGATTGAGTTTGACAAAGATGGTACTCTTTCGTACTTCGAATGAAAATAATAAGACAGCTGTTAAATGTCGTCAAGTAGAAGTTAGAGAATCGCGCAATCGTAAAAATCATTGTTGGGCAAACGACAAATATTGTCGACAGAAATAGCTGGATCGTTTCAAGTTAGTGAATAGCACTACTGATCTGGCTATAGCCAAATTTGTCATCAAATGTTTTCAGTCGAGTAAAAAGAGCAAAAATGTTGAGATATTTCGATTTGATGCCAATGCAAAATTATAAAATGGCAACATGTTGACAATTCCTGTCATATTTTGTTGTCAAATATTTGACCTAATGAAAACCAAGCATAAGGTTAGTTAACCTGGCGAAAATCGTTAAGACAGATTACCGAATCTACTGGTTTTATTGTGGTTATCTTTTACTTAAATAATTAATAACATCATAATTTGCAGCTATGACAATCTTGATTGCATTCTTCCTAATTTGGAAACTGCTTGCTGTTTTTCACCTTTTTGGGGTTTCGGGTTTTTTTTTTTGTAAATGAGTAATGCGCGCGTACTTACCGATGTTGGCATACCGCGCTGAGAGAAATGCGCACGCACTTCGGCCGTGCCCACCGGCACTTGCGGCAAAATGATCTGGCCAAAGTAAGCGTAGCCGTCGCTCACATACTGAAAGTACTGCGGACATGCGATCGGTGGCAGCGATGGCTGTGCGATTAATGTCGAAATGCTGGTGGAGGTAATGATAATGAGTACGCGCAGGTTAACGGAGAACATCTGTATATTATTTAGTCGATAATAAATGATCTTCGCGAGCGAACAAAAAATCAATACACGTTTTTAACAAAAGCAAACGCAAAACACGAAACATCTACTGTCGCTGACTGCAACAGCCGAACGCACACGCTGGATGCTGTAATTTCTTCTCGGTTTTTTTTTTTTGTTTTACTTTATGTAGAATAAGGTAGAGTGTCTGATTGCATGCGTTACGCCTCTGTTCACGTTTTTTTTTTTTTTTTTTTTTTAATTTTGCTCTCACTTGATGCTTTTTAGTAAACACTCACTTAGCGCTTTTACTACACACTATGCAAATGCAATGGCTGAGTACTATTTCTTTTTTTTTTTTTTTTTTAACGTTTAAACTGTGTGTGTGCTGGGGAATACCGCGTTGAGGGAATTGGGTGCGACAATGTTACTCTGTGGAACTGGACCCAATGACTTGAGCGAAACGAATGACAAGTCATTTGAGCTAAGAAAATGATTTGAAGTAGAAAACATTGAGAATTTCGTTTAATGAACTGCGTTCGAGATGAGCGTGAGATAACGTCTGTTTTTGATGCGGGCGCTAATGAAGAGGCTAATTATGACAGTGATTCTAAGCATCGAAGGCGTTGCCGTGATCAGCACCGAAAAACTTGCCATAAGAACAAGCCAATTTTTGTATGTAAAGTACGGAAAAAGTAGAATTTCATTTGTTTTCTAACGAGTTTGGCGCTATCCATCCTAATTTATAGTACATTTTTTTCAATATTTTTTTATATTACATATATTACAAATTTTAATTAAGTGAGACTTTTACCAAACTGTTGATATATTTCTAGTAGTGCACTTGACGGCGTTCGCACTAATCAAACAATAATCGGCTAATAATATAAACCTATCGCTTAAGCAGTATACTCGTGGTAGATTTTACTTTCTACCAATGACGGTTACCGTTAAGAGATTTTTCCATAAAATTCTCTTCAAAGCGTTATTTTCTAAATGGTTAGCAAAAATTCTAAATAAATCTAATTATTTGTTAACCCATAAAATTAATTTCAATCCAGTGTGCTATTTTTCTGACTTTTATTTATTTTTAACTAGAAATAAAATTATTTTCATGACAGTTCTTTTTCCTGCTTTGTGTAACAGCTATATCTGAAATATTATGAGTTATGGAATGAGTAAACAATAAATGCATTCAAAATTATTTTGTTTGAAGAAAATAATATAATATACCTGCTTCAAAAGTTAGTGCGGGAAAAGCGTTGCCAGCGTTGAAATTAGTTTAAGTTAAGACTAAATTTATTGGCAGACGATTTAAAAACAAAAAAATATATGTTTTTAAAAATAATCTCACCATTATAAACACGTTCAGACATAATAATATAATATGATTACCAAAAGAAAAACTATTCAAAATTAAATAATTTAATTTCGTAAAAGTCATGAGTCAAAGTCACAGGACGTATGTATCTTCCAGCTATGAACTTTCCATAAACAGTTCCATTAACCGGAAACTCTCCAAAAATATTTTATACCACAAAATAAGATATAACGCACCTGCACCTCAAGATCTTAAGACTATGCTACATAAAAAGCTTGATTTGGTTTTACGTGACAGCTTCACTTTGACAACTAAGTTGAATACCAACAATTATACGATGTTGCCCACATAAGCAACGCTGACTACAAAGCGACGTTGAAAGTTCTCATCAACGCGTGTTGAGCATCATCTGATTTTAATATTTCAAATCTCTTTAGCTCCTCATATTCGCTAAATTGTAATTGTATGCAAAAAAAAATATGTTAAACTTACAATTAACCTAAAACACATTTTTTATTTCAACATTCCACAATACACAAAGGAGCGTTTAAAAGTGTTTGATATGACATACCATTTGCGTTTTTCGCTTTTCTGACCAAATGAGAAATTCCATGCATATCAAAAGCTCTTTATGTGACCTCCGCTTTAAGGCGACTTTTTTCAACTATAATTAAATTTTCTGTCATATATAAACTGGTATTTTAGGACCGAAAATCCAAGTATAACAGTTACGCAAAGCAGAAAAAATATCTGTGATTTAGAGACATTTATTTCTGATTCAAAAAATAAACGTTATAAAATAGCACATTTCGTGAAAATATTTTTTTTTCAAATATGTGAGCAAAAAAATTTGATTTTGTATAATAACAAAGATTGCCAAATACACTTTATATTTGTTTTTTTAATGTTTAAAAATATCCCTCCAAATGAATCACCTGTTATACATACGGCCACTAAAAAATTTTAAGTTTTCAGGGATAGAAAAAAAATTAAATATCACACATAAAGTTATTTGAATTGATTTCAATTCTAAATGATTTGTGAATTATTTTTTGTAATGGAAACTCGTTTTATATTCAAAAATCAAATTTTTTTCCATGAAGTACAGAATATTCGTTTATATCGCTTACAACCTTTTTCGGCAAATAAATAAAATAATGCTGACTCTATTTAAAATTGTTTAATTATAATATAATAAGAAAAATGTGTATTTAACTTCACATTGGAATAGTTTTTTTTTTACAAATAAAAGGTTAAAAATAAAAATTACATTCATTTACCCAAAGATACGGTTTTTTCAATTCGATTAAAGAGCGTAGAAAATTCGATTTCTAATCCTAGTCCAATTTACAATATAAAAATTGTAAATATACTTCTGAATAAATTTTAACTTGAAGCTGGAAGCTTAAAGAACTCAGCCCTAGTTTCAAACTTTGATGCTTTAAAAAAACCAAATTGACATTTTAACGTTTCTAATAAATTTTTTACGTGCCACTTTCCCAAATCTTCCTTAATATTTTACTGCACTAATTTTTACCCACTTATTTTTTGTATCTTTGCAATTTTCAAAATTTCTTTTGCTAGTCCTAAATTGTTCACACTCATTTCTATTCAAGTACAGATTTATCTTCTGATATAAAATATATCTGCATCTATATTCAAGCATAGTATCCATTTATTTCCACTTACATTTCTCGAGTTTCCTTCTTTCCTGTTCATCGAACGTATATTTCTTAGAATTGAAAATTTTATTTACTTTCAAGTAGGCATCGACTTATCGAACGGCTTCATATTTATTATTAATTTCTTTAATTTTTTGCTAAACTAGAGCTCATTTTGTTCCTACCATTGAATCCGAATGACAAAGGTCGAGCTTGGCTGTCTGGATCATATGGCAAGTCTTACTTAAAAATATTTATACGGGCCGATGTCTAGTGTCTTTATATTAGCGGCCTAGTATTATTAAATTAAAAACCAGCATTTATTGGTTATAAGCAAAAGCACTAAAAACAAAGGTTAGAAAATCCATAGAACTATGTACATAATTTTCGCAGCAAATATAATGATGTTTTAATTTTGGCAATTTGTATACAGTCGTCCTAAGTGAAACTCATACAGTGATTTTATTTTTTATAAATACTCACAATGTATTTCTTAAAATCTTCTTAACGTTAATTTTTTATAAAAATATAGTTTCTTCTATAATAAAGGAATCGAAAATTATCGTTATTTTGATTAACTCGAATATATAGATCTAATTCTTAGGCCGTATGCTGTACAAATCTGATCTTATTTTTATTTTGAAGATGTTTTGTTTTAAATAATTGCATACTCATTATTTTGGGATTTTTGTTTTTTTCGATCAAATGATTATTATTATTATTTATTTTTCCGATCGACTTTGATCGGTACTTTTTAATTATTACTCTTTCAATCAAGTTTGATCGGTATTTTTTCATTTTTATTTTTTCGATAAAAAATAATCGTTATTCTTGTATTTTTATTTTTCCGATCATAATTAGTCGAAATTTTTTATCTTTATTTATTATCAAAAATAATAATTTTTCTTAGATTTTAATTTTTTCGATCGAATTTGATCGAAATTTTTTTATTTTTATTTTCGATAAAAAATAATCGGTATTCTTGGATTTAAAATTTTTCGATCATATTTGATCGATATTTTGTGGTATTTTTTTATATATTTATATTTCGTCGATACTTTGTTGTATTTTTTTATGGTTTTTATAAACCTTTTGATAGCAAGTTGCACGTGACTAAAAATTATCGATGATTTTTGATAGATTTTTCGGCGGTTGTGTAACTCCTTTTCTTCGATATAAAAATAAAATTTGTTTACGCAGTATATGGGAAAAAATGTAGAAAAACATCACCAAAAAAATTATCAAAACTCAACTTTAGTTTCGAGCCTCGTGACGCTTGCAGTTTGTTATTTGTTATCTTAAATAAATGAAAAATGCCAACTCTGTACTTTCATTTAATTGAACTTCTTATAAAAACCAGGTAAGAAGAGCGCAGCAGAAATTTTTGTTATTTTAGTATTTGTATTTTGTTTTTCATTATTATATCAACTACTAACGTTGACAACTTGAAAGTTCTTTAATTTTATAATTAAATTAAATTATTATTAATTAAAATAATTCCAAGCGTAAATTAACTAAAGAAATGTAAGTTATTTGATCGCTAAATTAATGCGATATCTTTAAGATTACAAACATACTTACAGACATTAACATATAAACAAATGTATAATAACATTATTTACAGCTATTCCATATTGTCTTCCAACCAATTCATGTGCTGCGCCACATCTACATACACCACATACTCATACAAATTACATTGGCCACGTTTCGTTTGTCCGAAAGACACAATGCCGCGCAACATCCAACGATTGTTGCGTTGCAGTACCAAACCGCTACCGGAATCGCCCATGCATGGTCCAATGCCGTTACGATTGCCCGCGCAAAATGTACGACTAGTCACTAGTTTGGAAAAAACGGCCGACGAGCGTATGCAATCAACTTCGCTCACTATTTCCACTTCCGCTTTCTTGGCCACTGGCGATACCAGTTGGCCATTCTCATTGGAGCCCCAGCCGGCTACTGTGCCGGATAGACCAACTATACGTGTGATTTGCGTTGATTCAGTCCACAAGCAAATAGGGCGAATGAAGTCGGAGAAGCTGTATTTGTGGTGGAGAGGAGCAAAAGTTGAATTAATTGAATGGTTAATTTTACATATGTACAATAAGAATTTGCTCAAATGAAACTATAAGTGTATAGCGCAATTGGTAAATAAGTTCAATAATTCTTTGAGACATTATGCGGAGTGGAGTGCTTGAGACTAATTTTATTATATAATAAACATAATCGTTTACTCGCATAAAGCGTATAGAGTGGTAGTAAAGGATGTTTTTTTAGACATGTAGTTTTCAATGATTTTTTTGATATAACATAATGCAGTAATACCCCACTTAACGCTGTTTCGGTTTAGTGCTCTTTTATTTCTTGTATTTTTTTTTTTTTTGGAATGAGATAACAGAGAGATCTTTGAAATGAGTATGGAAGAACATTTGGTCAAATTTAAGTAAGAGCGATAAACAGTAGAAGAAATAGTCGAATTTAGAGGTAAATGTGGAAGACATCGAAGAAATAGTTCAAGAAACAGCAGCTGATCTTTCTAATGATGAGCTTACTGAATTAGCTGAGTAAGAAGGAGCCACCTGATTAAAAACATGAACGAAAATAATAATAACTTAAAACAAATATTGAAATATGTTTAAAGTAATATTTTGAAAATACTTTGGAGAGGGTGGGCATCTGCTTAAAAAGGTAAACTAAACGAAATTATTAAGTTAAGGAAAATATTATAGCATGGTATTTAAAGGAAGTAGGCTTATGAAAACTTAATTATGGAAATGTATTCATTAATATAATTTAATTTCTAAGCTTACACAAATATATTTTTGAAAAGGGTTGCCGCCTTTTAAATAATGTTTTTTCAATTTAATTCGTAAAGTAATTCCAATTCAATTATTTTTATTATAAATTATTAAATTAAACAGAAAAGGCTTAAAAATACATTTGATAGGGCTGTCACATGTTAAAGAAATTAAATTCAAATAATTTGAAAAAATAATTGAAGCATTTTAATACTTGTTTGACCAAAAGAAGACTATAGGTCCGCGGGAAGCTTAATCTTGTATTCTGTGATTCTTGATTGCGAAGAAATATCGGGTCTGAAAATTATCGTATGGAGTTGCCAAATTCTAACGCCTGAAGCGACTGTAAAACCTGAATAACTTCGAAAATCGCATTACCTGAAAATACTGGTGTAGATTTCTAGCCTTACTTCGGCAACGCGCCTATTGCTTATCTCAACGGATGTGTGGAAAATGCAAAGTACCCAATAATAGTTTCAAAAGCCCGCAGTGTGCATTTTGTTCTAGTGGCACTAATGGAAAATGCTATAAAAAAGCCACCTTTGGCAGCGCTCACACAAAACAAATTAAACTACATAGAAAAATTATATTTTTAATGTAATTATTGAAATCAGGAAAAGCTTGAATCATGGCCAGCTGGTTTGGCTGTTCACGGTGCTGATGAGATAATAAATTGAAATTTTGAAATTAACACACCATACAATTGTAAGGAATATTTGATAACGTCCTAATCTACTACAAACTAATTTACTCACCTACCAGTTTTCGCCATACGCATCACTGCTATATCGGCATCTGGAAGATTGTTATAATCGGGATGTTTAATCAACCGCTCAACATCACGTGTCACAAATCCATCCTCACTGAAACTTTCCAAATTAGTACGACCCAAAAAGAGGACAATTTGCGTAGCAGGCAAATTATGAAAACAATGTGCCGCTGAGACAACACTACGAGCGGACAGCAATGTACCACCACAAATGTATGACAAACTATGCACTGACTCTTTTCGATAGACAGCAGTCATCCAAGGGAATTGACCGCGCACCAACTCCGTACCCCCATGCAGGAATGGACGAACGACAGTGCCTTCAGTGCCACAAGTGAAACTGGTATTCTGTTCTAGGCGTTCGGTGAGGAAGATATTGGAGAATTGCTGTGGTGATATAGTAGCGGGTAGTGACTGTGGTGTGGAGGATGCTGGCGCAGACGTTGCAGTGTTGTAAGCGTAAGTGGAGACAGTTGTAGGACGTGGTGTAGGACGGGGTGTAGGCGCATGCGTAGCTGCTGGTGGTGCTGGTGCTGCCGACGACGCCGCCGCCGCCGCCTCTTGTGGACGCCAACCGCTGGTGTATGCGTTCACGGTGTAAGTTAGTTCAAACCAGCTGCTTGGTGGAGGATCTGCAATGAAGATTGAAAATTGCTGCTTGTGCTGTGGATTTTTTTTGTTTGTTTTGTTTTTTTTTTTTTTTGTCTACATACATGCTGGACCCGAACAAAGCACTTTGCCATTGATGCTGAGCTGTGTTAGTCGTGGCGGCTTTTTTGGATTCGGAAAGTGTACGCGAAATAAAGCCGGCACACGCGTCACTTGCAGCTGTCCATCGGGATAGGGTTTAATGGTGCCGTAGTAATTCTGTAAAGCAAAGCAGCGATCAACAACCAACGCAACCTTTTCGTAAGCCAGCCAACTTCCATATGCACATAAATATGATTACAGAAATGTGCTTTTTGAATACCTACCGAAGTTAATGAGTCGCGTTGTGAGAATGCCACTTTAATTGCAGTGCGTCCTCTTTCCAACCGATCCAACTTTATTGTACCAAAGTAGTCATTGCCCTCCTTTACGTAGCTGAATTGTTGCTCACAAGGCGAGGCGTCGAGCGCATGTAGAGGAGTAGACAAGTGGGACAGTAGTAAAATACCTAGCAGCATGAAGCGCAGCATACCTGCCTTTAATGTGTGATGATATTTTTTAAATCAAAATATTTAAACGACCATTGATAGTGATCGAAACTAATGTAGCGCAGATATTTTATATTTTATTTCTCAAATTCTTTAGTATAAGTTCACATTGCATGAGTATAATATTTTTAATTAATGGAAACTATTTGTAGCACTATCATCATCCTCTTTGATTTTTTATTCAACACTATCCTATTTTGCCTTTATTTCTCTACATAGCTTTTCAATAAATTCACTCGTTAAACTATCACTTGATTTTATATATATATATTTTTTTTTTTTGATAACACTGCATTCAATTTATACTTTTTCTTTTTCTATTTTTATTTAATTTATTTTAGGCATACTTTACTCCAACGTTCACGCAACTCATGCCACCACAAAACCGAACCTGGCGAGTAACTTACAACGATTGTCGTTCTTTCGCTTGACTGCAACTGCTTGAAGTGTTCGCTTGAGCAGCGCCGCAACTACTCAGAATGTAAACAAGTTGTAGTTAAAGTGCTGCTAGACTTCATGGGATGTACCATACAAGTCGCGTTTATATTTAAGTCGTAGATTCTATAAATAAGAATCTAGTTATATTTCTGGTTATACTATTCATGAAGATGAAATGGTGTTACAACTTTGGTGCGATATTTGCAAGTATAAGAAGAAGAAGAGATGTACCCATAGGCTAGTATACCAAAATGATAAAATTCTATTTAGCCATGGCCTTCTGGCTGTTTGAACGCAAACTAGTCCCCAAGTTTAACAAATATTTGGCCGAAACATGGTAGGTAGATTTTTATAATGTACTAATCCTGACTAATCCTGATGGGCGGATCGTACCTTGCTGTTTTTGTCTTTTTTCAGAAATACTTTCCTTATACTGGCCTTGAGCTCAAAAATTAATATTGTTGTTCTCGATATTTATTATTTTGAAACTTATATTATACATACGCGTCTTTTCATAATAATTATGCATATTTTAAAAGTGTTTGCATAATACATTTAATACTTTTTGCTTAAAGAACTTTTTTTAAGATTTGAAATACGGAACTATTTCAGAACCCAAAATAATACGGAACTATGCCAGAAGTGATCCCGAACTTGTTCGGAGTAGTCGCACCTCAGTCCCGACCTAATCCCGAAATGGTCCTTGTTATTTATAAATTGTTTGGAAAAAACTTCGGAAGAGTTCTCGCAAATCAAGAAAAATCCGAAAAATTGCCTTGGTTTCAACGCAAACCCGCCATTTAAAACTTACGAATAATTGACCACATGGAGACTGTTTTTTAAATATAGACAATATTTTTCCATGATAAATTGTTTGGTCTATAACAAAAGTCGTATTAAATCGAAATTTCAAGCTTTGTACAAAATTTATAAGTTTTCAATTGTTTGAGTATTGCTAATTACCGTTATACGAGAGATTTGCGTTGTTCTATACTTTTCGGTACCACGCTCAATGTGTTTGTTGGTTAAATTTTAGTAGATTTATTTTAACAGTCAGTGAAATAGCAAATCTTTTTAAACGAGTTAAATGAGTGTTCACTGATATCGAGCATTCGGTAATTACATTATCGACGGGTCTGAGATATAAAAAAATAGTGAACAAAGTTTTGAATTTTAAGAACATATTCTAAATATGTAGGTATGTTACTTTTCCGATTATTTTATAAAATTAATTCTATAAGTATTTAATTCAAAATAAAACACATTTGAAAATTTGAATATTCTTTAATAGCTTTGCTTTACCCTAAATTAATTTATTTTAACCCCCTTCATTTCATTTCCTCTCACCTCGTCCTATCCTATAACATTTCATTTCATTTTATTTCATTACCTCTATTTGGTATAATTTTTGCTTGTTGAAACGCTCGAGGTAACTCGAGGTACATACAATACACATTATAAAAATTAAAAACAAAAAAAAAATGTTTATTACCCAATATTTTTCACTCGAAATTACTTTACAGTTACATTGAATTTATACCAAATTATCCAACAGCCAGTCCAAATATTCGGAAACGTCTGCATAAGCCACATACGAATACAAATCGCACTCAACTTCATCGGCAAGCCCTATTGACACTACGCCACGCAACGTCCAACGGCTATTAATCTTCAAAACCAGACCACTTCCCGAATCTCCCGAACAAGGTCCATTCCCATCGAGATTTCCAGCGCACATTGATCGGTCCGACATTTGATAAACAAAACTAGGATTTTTCCGCATACATTCACTATTACTAACAATTCTTAAATCGACACGTTTTGCAATCGGTTCAAATACATTGCGATGTCTGGTGGCACCCCACCCAGCAACGGTGCCGGTCATCCCGATAAACGTGCTAGTTTTCATATTTTCATCCCACAAGCATACAGGGTGAAGAAATGCATTGAAACTGTTGTAAAATAAATATATCACCTTAGAAGGGAGGACGCTCAAAATTACACCAATAAAACACAACCACTTACCTTCCCACATCAGCTATATAAATAATTGCTATATCTCCGTCAGAAGTACCCTGATAATCCGGATGCATAATAAATTTGTCTATGGTACGCTCAATTGCATAGGGTTCATCAAAGTTTAGCAGATCATGACGACCGAGGTAGACTTTCAAATCACTCAAACTTTGAGCTGCTAGGCAATGCGCTGCAGTGACGATAGAGCGCGCTGAAATCAACGAACCGCCACAAATATAAGTTCTCTTGGCCATGTACGGGCGCTGTTCCATTGGCTCTACATAGAGCGCCACCTTCCATGGGAATTCACCGGGTTTTAGCTGTGTACCACCGTAAATATACTGACTCCCTGACTCCAGTCCACAAGCCGCACGTACATCTGCTGGAATTCTTTGGTCGGTGGTGTCGTTTTTCTTGAAGCTTTCGGGGCTGTTTATTATGTTCGTGTGCACCGTAAAAGTGAACGGCATGCTCATATATGAAAAAATTGTATCTGCGTAAATTAGATAATGTAGTGTGTAAATTGTTCGATCAGAATTGACTTACGGTATCCACTGCATACTACGGTACCGTTAACATAGAGTTTGTCTAAAACTGGTGGACTACTTGAATCGTCGAATTCAATACCAATTTGCACAGTTTCATTTATGAGCTCCACATGTCTGATGATCGGTTTGTCAGGGATATACTTGGGAGTGAACAATTTGTATATTAGTAATCAAAATTAAATAAAACCACCGCTAAAAAACATACTTGCGGAAGAGGTGTAGATTGCAAAAATCTTGCGCGCACTTCTGTTAGACCCTCTGGTAGGCGATCGAGTGTTATAAGGCCGATGATCTTATCGAAATTAATAAGATAGTCAAATTGTTGTGGACACGGAGATATTGAGATGCCGTGTGGTGACATCACAGTTATTATAATACCGCTAATAATATCGAGCAGCATCCTGTGAAACTTATAAAAATATTTATGTAGAAGTTCCTGTTTAGATAGTAATTTCAACAGTAGTTTTGCTTATTTTATTTCACTTGGCGGTTTGCATTTAAAGCGTCCTTTCTTCAATGCCCGTATCTCACCTACTAGCTGAGTTAGCGATTGGCTCCGCTATTTTATTGCCAACGCAATTAGCCAGGCCATATTTAACGCATTATGTTCGCAAATCAAATATTTTAAGTTTCTGTGTATTACCGTTATATAACAGGTGGGCGTCGTTGTTGTAGTTCATCGAGTTAACTGCATTATTTATTAAAAAATCGTACTTTCACGTTTTGTTTTAAAATTAGCGTTATATGAGAGATGCGTATAATTTTTCGCCGATTTTTAAAACTTGCGAACTTATATTTATTGAGTTCAAATGTAAAATGTGTTTCAAACTTACAATAGTTTCGAAATTATACCAATTTGCCCTAAAAAAGGAATTTAACCCACGAACTGCACTTAACAGCCGAATTCCTTCCATAAAATTTGAGTAAATTATCTTTTACTAATACAAAAAAAATGTCTCACTTTTTTAATTTTCAAAAAAAAAAAACCGATATGTGAGCGTGGCAGTTACATTATTTCGCCCATTTTCGATACCAGCCTGTGCGAGCCAAGTTTCGTTGAAATATGTCAATATTTACTTGAGTTATCCGATGCAAGGGCGGACGGATGGGCGAACAGACTGACTTGGCTTTACCCTTTATCTTTGTATTCCGAACATAAAAGTCATTCAAATAAGTCGTATTTCCCAACCTATATACCCTTAGACAGCAACTTGCTTCATTTGTTACATCGCATCTTGGTTTTCATATTGAGATCGTGTAATTAGCTTGCTATAAATAGGACCCAACGTATCTAAAAAATGCTCTTTAATTTTGCCCTTCACTAATTAAACTTTACCGGTCCTGCACTGTCATATTCCCCCAGTCTCTTAGTTTTAAACCTCAAGTTAAAAAAAAAAAACCGCAGATCCCTACTCAGTTTATATTTTATATACAACATTTGGTGGTGGGGACTGCAGAAGTCCAAGTTCTAGCAAGTAGTCCAAGCAGTGAGGAAGATCGACTGGAGAGAAATACCGTCCCGGGCGCCCATCCCCGTTCCATACCGAGAACTATGAACAAATAGACGACATTTTACTACCACATAGATATTAGACATTTGATTGAGATGACAGAGATGTCAGATGCAAAATATTTCCATCCGGTAGGTGCAGACAATGCAAATCGAGGAACTTACGCACAAACGACTTCGGAAGGTACCAAAAAAAGAGGCGGGTCAAACTACGTGTGAATGTCGTGTTTCATCAAGAAAATATACATGACAGGTGACTTGGCATTGCCCACAATGATTACTCCAAAAGCGGAAAGAATATAAATGAACAACAGATAGCTGATCACCTTCTGTACAGATGTCCGGCTCAAAAGAAGAAATATAAGGCTACACTGAGGATTTTTGAATGCAAATCTCTATGGGACATTTTCAAACTTATCGGCTACCCTAGTTGATTGCAACGCAATCTCCCGACGTCCAATGGTATCAAAATGACACTCTGATGCTAAGTGGGCGTGGAATTCTTTCCCCGCTATTCTAACCAAACCTAACATAAGGTACAAAACTTTCGAGAAGACAACTTTCAACATATTAGGTGATAATGTAAAAACAGAAATGTCATATTGCGTAATACATTAGTCATTACTTTTTGATAATTTCTCGTAATATCTACATATATTAAGGAAAGTTTTAACAACCGAAACCATTACGACACAACTCGTGTTAGGTACTGCTTTTTAATGCCGTTTCATTGATCGTAATGCATACGAGCGTGACCTCCTATAAAAATAGTTTGCAGTGGTTTACATCTAACACAATTTTATTTTTGCCCAGAAAGCAAGCTGCAATTTCCACTTCAAATCAGGCACCGAGACTAATAATTTAATTTTTATGTTCAGTTTGTAGTCAGACGGAAAGGTTTCTAAACTAAGAAACGATTGTTGAATTCTCGTCAAAGCGATAGATATTGCGAGAATATTTAATTACCAAAATATTACTTTACTGACTGAGAGCAAATCAGGTGTAATGGCACTAAATAATCCGGAATCTAAGGACAGCATGGTTATATCCTTCATAAATACATTAGGAAACCGCAACTTAAACGCAGACTTATATCAAAATGAAAAATTTGACTTCATGGCAAAAAACGATGAATACGACAGGACTCTGGAAATGCCGAAATTGTCGGTTACTGATGTGATTAAAGAGGAAGAAGAAGATTAAAGAAAACACTAGTGCTGTTATGGGGAAAACTTTCTACGATATGTTTCCGAGTAAACCGAATAAACCTTCGCTTAACAAAAAAAAAAAAACTAGAACTAAATAGTACCAAAACCAGAATAATTAATTGAGTGCTATCAGGGCACACTTTTGGCAAAGATACTATGAAGAAATTAAATGTAATCGAAGATGATCAATGCTACATATGCTCCAGATCCGAAGACTAGTGCCACATTTTTTGCATATGCTCACAATAAATAAAATAAAATAAAATTTCCATTGCTCAACAAATTCAACTCCATACTGGAAATGCTAAAAATAAAAGAACTAATATGTCTTAATTAAGTTTAGACTTAATGAAAATTTCAGCAGTTATATGTATATTCTTTTAAAAATATAGGATATGTTTTAGAGCCTTCGATTTCTCGAGATTGGTCGATAATAAATTTCTCGCGAGGATCGCTGTCTCGCCAGCTTCCCGTATATCGAAAATCTCGTGATGCCCGCGAGCCTCTCAATATTCGATTACATAAGATAACCGGGTTATTTGCACTTATTTTGAACTACTTATCCTACCCCACAATATATTCCGTGACCCAAACTGCCAAATCAATCAGTTTTAGCCTTAGATTTCTCGCTACTGGTCGAGAAGCAATTTCTCCCGCGCTTCTCGTGCAGCGATAATCTCGTAAGGCTGGCGAGCTTCTCGATGCTCAATTTTATTGTATGAATTTTGTTACTTTGCACTTGTACCTGTGTCTTATTTTTATTTTAAACAATGAAACAATGAAATAAACTTGTCTCGTTAAATATTCGATATTTCTCAAGAGAACGGCGATACCCGAGATTGTATCGATAACCCGATTTCTCGGTTCGAATAGAAATCGAAAGCCCTACTACATATACACTATATAAACACATGTATATTTTCAAAATCATCTAAATAAGCATACTTTTCCAATGCTATAATTATCGGACCATAAATACGCACTTTCTGAGTAACTCGATTTAAGTGCAATCTAAAATTATTTCTCGTCTAACCGCCAATTCATGTTTCTAATTCTGTCGAAATCGGATGATAAATCGAGATTTTCTGGAGGACTAGCGCCACCTAGCGCATACATTTTAAGTGAAAGTGTTTGTTGTTGCATCAGCAGCATAGCTTTGTAATGTCATTACAGTCGAATCATAAATATATATTTACTAATGAATAAACCGACTCAAGCGCCACCTAACGGATTAAAACACAGCCTGTGTCCATACCAGAAGCCTAAGGCGTAAACTATTAAAATTTATGTTAAATCTTTTCATCGGTTTTTGAGCCAAGTTGTCACAAAGAAAACGGCTAAATTGTTTTTAAATAAAATTTTAGATAAGGCATTGATAAAAAATATATACTATTTAGTATAAAGATTACTTTCATTAGAGGGAACATACTCGAATAAATTTAAACTGTGAGATAGATACAAACGTTGTTTATATGTTGGTTTTGAGAAAGTGAATATTTTTATAGAATATATGTAGTTATATATACTTGGATGATTTTCATATTTGCATTTCAAATACCATTAAAGCCACTAAGCTGAAATCATTGACCGAAATACTAAAATCATTTGATAAGCTGCCAAGATTTTTTGTTTTTTCTTTTCGTAGTATTAAGAATAAAACGAAGACTGAGCTGTCGCAGTCTACCTGCTGAGTACTAAACAAGGAAAACAAAATGCCTTAACATATTTCTATTCAGCTTTATATAAAAAATAACTATTTTGGAAAAATATCTTCCTATATATTGAATTCAATGTCTTTGAATTAAATAAATTGTTCTGTTTTTGTTTGTTTTTTATGTCTGGATATTAGTGTAATTTCAATGAGAAATTATGGAGCATTTATGTATATTACATAATTATTTACAAGTAATTAACTCTGTGCCGCCCTTTGTTTTGGTTTACTTCTATGGAAAGTTTTGTTGTTAGAATGCAGTTATTTCTGGAGGAAAAACATTCACAAACGAAATATTTCACGGAATCCATTCATAATTCTATTACCTTCCGAACTATAATAAAAATGTAGTAAAATCGTGTCTGTGCTTTGCAAATTTATTTATTACAAGTAAAGAAGTAGTATTCGAAGCCTTCATCTCTTTCATAAATATATATCAAAATTTAGTCTATTGCATTGCTAGCGTAAAAGAATTTTAAATTGAAAAAAAATAAAACTTATTTGTCTCATACAAAATGAAGTACACTTAATAAAAATAAAGTGACAATGGTAAAATAATTTATATTTTTCTAGAAAAATTAAAAGGTCAATATACATAGCGAAATTTAATGATATTAAGCGTCACGATCACTGTAGGAGGTTGGTTTCATGCCCTTGTACTGTAGTTATGCAAGGAAACTCTTCAATAACCAATCAATAGCGGTTTTGATATTATGTAGCAAGGCAATCCATCCAATTCCAAGGAATGCAATAGGGACGCTACAAAAGTAGACCGATAGTGACAGCAAACGAAGCCATATTTTTCCCCGCTCTTTTGACATTTCATAATGGAAAGATATGCGATCCAACAACGAGTCGAAATTATCAAAATTTACCACCGAAATTCGGAGTCAATGGCCTCAACTTTCAGAGCGCTACGTCCAATTTATGGTCGTCGTCATTTCTATCTGAATGGCTTCGTCAATAAGCAAAATATGCGTTATTGGACGAGAAGCAATCCACACGTACTCCATGAGTCAACATTGCATCCCGAAAAAATTTCGGTATGGTGCGGTTTATGGGCCGGCGGCGTCATTATGCCGTACTTCTTCCGTGATGATCAAGACCGGCACTTTACTGTGAATGGGAATCGCTACTGCTCAATGATAACCGAATATTTTTGGCTCGAATTGGATGATATGGACTTGGACAATATGTGGTTCCAACAGGACGGCGCCATAAGCCACACAGCGAATGTCACAATCGATTTATTGAAAACAAAGTTTGGTGAACGTCTTATCTCACGAAATGGCCCAGTCAATTGGCCGCCTCGGTCGTGCGATTTGACGCCGTTAGACTATTTCCTGCGGGGCTACGCCAGCTATGGTCTATGCCAACAAGCCAGCGACGATTGATGAACTTCATACGAATATCGAACGTGAAATTGCAACAGCATGTATAGGCCGATTTATGTTTGAAAACCGTCGAAAATTGGGTTCAGCGTCTGGACTTCTGCAAGCGTGCCCGTGGTGCCCATGCAAAAGAAATCGAGTTCCATACATAATGGCATCGCATGTACTTCACAAAAATATATATTTTAAAGTAAAACCTCATATCTAAACAATCAGTTGATCGAAATTATGAGTTTTAAAAATCCGATCGTTTTATTAATAATACGGAAAAGATTTACCAAATTTCATTTTCTTAGCAGCTTAATTTCCAATCTGGTCGGTTCCGACAAATTATCAATACATTATAAAATTACATCTGCCTACGAAGTTTCTAATACTCAGGGACTAGTTTGCATTCAAACAGACAGTCGGACATGGCTAAATCGAATCAGCTCGTAGTTCAGATCATTTTAATATAATATGCTTGGATATGGGGCTATCTCTTCTTCTTCTTATCTTTACAACCATCGGACCAAAGTTATAAATTTGATCCATTTTATAAGTCTGTCTGTTTGTCTGTTTGCTTATTTGAACGCAGTAATCTCCGAAACTACTGAACGAATTTTCATGGGGCTTTAACTGATGGTTAGCCAGCAACCTCATGCATAACATAGGGCCTACTTTATTAAAATATTATACTATTATATAAAATAACAAAACGTAATTATATCATCGTATAATAATAAGTGGATAGAATATATCTGGCTTATAAATAGTAATCGAGAGCTCTATCCACCTATCATACAATACATTTACAATTACACAAGTACTGGTGCTCTGGTAGGGACAAAAATAAGATCCCTTTTATTCTCGCAGGATATTTTCACTTGGTCTGCGTCAGATGACTATTTACCGCTAATTAATCTTTTTCTGTGCATAAATAACAAGGTAATGAATCAGCAACAAAATCCGCAACTAAGATAGGTGCGAAAATATCAAATCACGGGCATATATTTAGAAGAGAGTGACCACATACCGACCCCTAAATGGCCAAGGTAAAAAACGTGAGGAAAATCAATTTTTCTGTATAGTTCAAAAATTCGTTTTGTAGCGGAATCAATTGACTATATTTATTATTCGTACGTGGTTTGAAGTATTTGATTTTCAGGCAAATATGAAAGTCAACTTTTTGAACGTACTCAATCGGTCGGTATGGGACCACTGTCCCCAAAGGTCTTATTTATTGAATTAACAGAGTATTTCTATGCAAATTTATATATTTTTATATAAGTATATATTTCGAGATACTCCCTCCCTTCTGACTCGTACACTAAAAAACCTTTTACCTTAAGGTTTTAAGAAGTTTCATAGAGGTATAGAATAGTTAGAAATAAAAATACAGTCTTTTTATGAAAAAAGTTGTAACTTTTTCAAAAAAAGTCTTGTAAATAGACCAAAAAGGCGCACTTTAAACAAGTTATTTCAGAACAAACTTTAAATATATTGTCCTTTCCATTATTTGATATCAACAAGGCAAAAAATAATTAATTGAATACAACTGGCTTTTAGTCCAAAAGCAAAACACATTTGTAAATGGAGTTATATTTTAATGCCTCTGCTTTTTTCGAAATTATTTCACTTTAAGCCCTTTCATTTCATTTCCTCTTACATTAGCCTATCTTCTTTAATTTCCTTTGAATTAATTTTACTTCATTATATAAAATGTTAAGGTTAATTTTTGCTTATATTTAATATATTTTAGAAAATTGTTTACTAAAAATGGTTTACCAACCAGCTTTTATGCAATCCATATTGTTTTACAGTTATATCTCATTTATATGAAGTTATCCCACAACCAGTCCAAATACTTAGAAACGTCTGCATAGATTACATACGAGTACAAATCGCATTGAGCTCCATTCCCAAGTCCTGTTGACACTACGCCACGCAACGTCCAACGTTTATTGACCTTCAATACCAGACCACTTCCCGAATCTCCCGAACAAGGTCCATTCCCATCGAGATTTCCCGCACACATTGACCGGTCCGACATTTCGTAGACTATAGTTGGATTTTTGCGTATACATTCACTATTTGTAACAATTCTTAAATCGACACGTTTTGCAATCGGTTTAAATTTATCGAGATTCTTGACGGCACCCCAGCCGGCAACGCTGGCTGTCTTCCCATTGTACGCGCTGGTTTTCATGCTTTTATCCCACAAGCATACCGGGTGAAGAAATGCATTGAAACTGTTGTAAAATAAAAATATCGCCTTAGAATGTGGAACGCTCAAAATTCAAAATTACACCAATAAAATACCAACACTTACCTTCCCACATCAGCTACATACATGATTGCTATATCTCCATCAGAAGTGCCTTTATAATTCGGGTGTATAATAAATTTTTGCACTTTACGCTCGATTGCATAAGGTTCACCAGAATTTTTTAGATCGTGACGACCAAGGTAGACTTTCAAGTTACTCGCAATTTCATCCACCAAGCAATGTGCGGCGGTGACAATCGAGCGTGCTGATATCAACGAACCGCCACAAATATACATTCCGCTGGACTTGTAATGACGATTTTCAAATGCATTTGCAAGAAGTGCTACTTTCCATGGGAATTCGAAGGGTTTTAGCTGGGTACCACCGTACATATACTGAGTCGCTGATTCAAGGCCACAAGCCGTACGCACAGCTGCTGAGAGTTTATTCACATTGGTGTCGTTTTTCTTGGAGCTTTCGGGGCTGTTTATTATGTTCGTGTGTACCGTAAAAGTGAACGGCATGCTCATATATGAAAAAATTGTATCTACGTAAATTAATGTAGTTTGTAAATTGTTCGATCAAATGACTTACGGTAACCACTGCATACTACGGTACCGTTAACATAGAGTTTGTCTAAAAGAGGTGGATTATTGGAATCGTCGAATTCAATACTAATTTGCACAGTTTTATTAATGAGCTCCACATGTCTGATGATCGGTTTATCAGGGATATACTTGGGAGTGAACAATTTGTATATTAGTAATCAAAATTAAATAAAACCACCGCTGAAAAAACATACTTGCGGAAGAGGTGTAGATTGCAAAAACCTTGCGCGCACTTCTGTTAGACCCTCTGGTAGGCGATCGAGTGTTATAAGGCCGATGGTCTTATCGAAATTAATAAGATAGTCAAATTGTTGTGGGCACGGAGATATTGAGCCCCCGTATGGTGACATAACAGTTATAATACCGCTAATAATATCGACCAGCATCCTGTGAAACTTATAAAAATATGTACGCAGAAATTCTTTTTAGTTTTGTATAATAATTTCAACACTACTTTTGATGGTTTTACTTCACTTGCATTTTTTCCTTTAAAGTGTCCTTTCTAAAATGCCCGTATCTCACCTACTAGCTGAGTTAGCTACGGACTGCGCTATTTTATTACCAATGCAATTAGCAATGCCACATTTAACGAATTTTGCTCGCAAATTTAATTCCAAGTGATATGGTCGAATTTCTGTTATATGAGTATCCGGTTTCCATACTCCGAATTTCGCTAAACAACAATTTGATTATTGAATGTCGTAAAAGAAGAACTTTCTTATTCAAACACAAAAACGCAACATATAGACAAAATACTTGGAATTTTTTATCAGCTATAAACCTACCAGATTATGGATACATCGTCAGATGCCAAAGGGGTCTCCGCTAAACCTCTCAATAAAATCTCTTTCAAACGACTAGAGAATGCAACAAAGTATTCGAGAGAAAAAAAATTGGGCTTGTAATTTAAAACAATTACCATAAGAACCCAATATTCTCTCAATCTATCTGAGGTCTCATGCGATCGAGTTCATTACGCGTTTCGCCTATCTGCATTCCATTGACGACATTCAACGAGCATGTACGAAGTGACAATGAAATGAAAATACAGAAATTTAAGTTCGTGTGAAGCCGAACTTTAAAACCCAGGAAAAATGTGTATTTTAAATAAAAAGTTCTTATTTTAATAGTATATTAGTCTTCATTTTGAAAACTCAAACGAGTTTTATTAATTTATCGAAAATTTAAAGTTTCTGTATATTACCGGTATATGCGAGGTAGGCGCAGTTTCTGTCTGATTTCCTTAATTTTCAAAATTCTGCTTACTGTAAGCTGAGATTTTCCAAAAGTTTGATGTTTTTGTACTTCTCTTTCCCTCTCTCTTCTTCTTCGTATGAAAGAAATTATCGAATTAGCTAAATTATTTATTAAAGTATGGAATTTTAATGTTTACCGTTATATGAGTGAAGCATAAATTCTTTTTCATTTGTTTTTAAAACTCCTACAAATAAAGGATGTCTTCAAAATTCGGTAGAATTTGAATAAATACAATAGAAGGCATAAATACTGCTCCACAGTAGACAGTGCCACTCCTACTTTATAAAAAAACAAAAGTCCAAGCCACGTATTCTTTTCTCCATCTTAATTTTGCATATAAAATTTGAGAAAATTATTTTTCATAGTTACTGAAATCCTGAATTTTCGTAACATTTTTTAGATTACTATTAAATAAAAAAATAGGCATACTTTTGATCCGATTTTTATAACTAATATGGCGTCTAATTTTTCACATTCGAGGAAAGGGTTTTTGCATTATTTGTATAAATATATAAGAAATTTGAATAGCCGATCGATGACCGGCTGAGATTTTAGGGATCTCAGCTGACAGCATACATAGTGTCATCGACAAAAATTTGAAGATGCAAAATATTTACGTGCAGTAGGTGCAAAAAATGCTAACCTAAATGAAATTAAAAACAAACGACTTCGTTCTCCCAAAGGGATATTGAAAAATTTTTAAATCCTGTATGTACTCGGTTTGTATACGTGGATGAAAATTGTGTGTATCCCTTTGATACTGAATCAAAACGTCCACCACTAAAAAATAATAGGTTTCAAACTCAGTGGGAGAGGATTATGGTTTTAGTTGTGATGGGATGTCGAAGAAATTGCCATGATTGATGATTGGCTACTTGCAAAACGCAGGCAGTGTCACAGGCTCACAACAAAATAAAGAGCTTACGAAATCCATCAAAAAAAGAGGCAGGTCAAACTGTGGTCAAATATCGTGCATCTTCGAAAAATTATACAGGATAGATGGCTTGGTATTGCCTACAATAATTACCGCAGAACCTTCAGGGATACAAAATTAACAACAGAAAGTTGATTACCTTCTGTAGTGATGTCCGGCTCGAATGAGGAAATGCAAGGCCACTCTGAAGATGTTAGAGCACAGTTATCTACCGGATTTGTGAAAACATAACCTCAACAACATTTTCAAATTTTTCAACTAACCTAATTGGTTTCAACGCAATCTCCCGAGGTTCTATGGCACCGAAATGAAAATCGGTTGATACATAATAACACATTGAGTTCCTTCCCTGCCATTCTAACCCAACATAACATAAGGTACAAAAGCTTCAGAAAAACAGTGTAACCACATACATACTAGGAGAAAATATAGAGAAATAAATGTCATTTGCAAAATAATTTAAAAAAAGCCAGCGCAACTGCAAACAAAATTTTGTAATTGGGGCATAAACACTTCATTATAAAATATTGAAAATTTAAGTTCGTAAAATGCTGTTTGTTCTTTTCTTTTTGCTTATAAAGAAAATTGTTGAATATTGTTCCAATAAATATCTAAAGTACTTATTAATAATAAAGGCTTTTTTCATGTGTTAATTTTTGGTTTTAACAATCAGTTTTAATTTCAAAATTGTATTATATAATTCAGAATTCACGGCATCAGTTAGATCTCCAAACTTGACAACCCTAATACTCGCACACAAACTTTCACATTATATAATATTAGTAGGATAAGCCGTTACAAAAAAAATTGATTGACTACGAAGTATTAAGGTTACTTGCATTCGAGCGAAAATACTCGAAATTTTAATAATAAATCCTTTGCATAGGAGACAATCAATAACACTTGCGAACTTTTACCAAGAAGCAGAATTATTTAGAATAAATTAAAACTCTTTTACTCATACAGGCGTTTGTAAATACTATGTTGGCTTTGAGTGGCTTCAATATTTGTATTCCAAATATCATTGAAGCTGGGCCGAACTTACTTAAATTGCCTCTCCGGCAAATGCCGAAGTACTCGTAAAAATTTACCTTTTCGTTTTTTTTAGAGACCGATGATAATGTTCTTCTAAATTTTGTCTGAAATTTGTTCCCTGTGCAGCTGCCCCTGCTACCCTTATGATAAATCCGCCCCACCATTGAAGCCACCTGCTGGATGCTGCTGCTGAGTACTAAAAAAAAAAGAAACACGAGTTGTCTCAACAAGCCGATTTCGGCTTTATATTTATAAAAAAGAACTCTTTTGGAATACCTCTGCATTTATCTTGAATACTGAGTCTTTTATTGAAATGAAGTGTACTAAAGTAAGACAATTTTTTGTTGTTTTTATGTATACGATAGAGTAATTTCGATAAGACATTATAACCATATATATTACATAATTGTTTACAGTTATTAGCTCCGTTCCGCCTTTTGTTACGGTTCGCATTTATGGAAAGTTTTACTATGCAAAAACAGAGAACATAGTTCTTGCTGGAGGGAGAATATTTAGTGTACAAGTTTTTTACGGAATCCATTGACAACCCTTTTACTTATACTATATACATTTGAAAACTATTCGTAACACACATAATGCAGATAATTCTATAAAGTTATTTTAATGGCTAATACGAAGATAGCCCTGAAAGTTATAGGAAACAAACATTAGGCGCCACAAGATTTAGCATATTTAAAAATAACAACATTGTCATTTCTTCAATAAGTTTAGATTTAATAGTGGCTCAATTAAACAAATTTTTATTTTTATTTTTTTTTGTTCAATAAATAAATTTTTGTGAAAAAATTAAAAATACTCGTGGAAATTTTCGAGCGATGATTTTTTACGATTCCAAATATAGTTTAACTCTACACCACTGCTTGGAGCGGCTTCATTCCAGTTTTGGTATTGAAAGTGTAGACACCAGTTTCACTAATGAGATCCGCGAAGGCTGCACATCAACTGCTAAAATGATTTTGATTGATTGGTCTGTGTCATACCGAAAGATAGAAACAACGTTGCGCAGATAGTCTCCAACCATTGGATTCCACGCAGTTTGACCGGAGCTCAAAGAAAGACTCGTGTGGATTCGTGCAAGAAATGTTCAAAAAATGCATCTGACAAAACCTTTTAACATGAGATTTAGGAACAAGAGACAAGCATTGGACAAGCTAATAACATATTGCAGGATGCGTCCCATAAGTTCTGTGGTCAGTCCCCAACTTTGAAATAGTATGTACGAATTTATTTTTCGCATTCATATGAATTCTCAAATAAGATCTGTTGATGGTGATGTACTCGTATTCAAGTCTAGTTTATAGTTATATAATGAATCTATATTTATGTAGTTGAATGCGGTTCGAATAAGTAGGTATGCATTGGTTGTTATAAAGTAGTGTTCGGGACGAATTGTGTTCCAGTGTATACATTTTATAATCCAATTTAGTTTGATAGCTTTTTTGATTTGCGTATTATTATTTCACACCAACCATAGCAAACTCTAGCAATAATAAAATAGATTTGTGATAACCAACAACAACAACCACACATTCATTGCACGATGCAGAGAAAAGAAGTTGACGACAAAAGCACTTCCGTTACTTCGTACTTGCGTCGTTTAAAGGATTGACGTCACAAATGGTTCTCAAAAAGTTAATTTTTCTGAGTTTTGAGTAATTTTTACAAAAAGTTAAAAACATAATAATAAATGTGAAGTATCGAGCTTTGTATTGCAGCAGTTGTAGCGAAAATAAAAGCCCATGTGTAGTTATCACCTGTTTTTATTCTGGCTATTCCTGTGGTATAAATATCTGCTACGTGTACGCTGCCGGCGTTGTCGTAATTTGGTTTTCTATCATTCTTGCATTCATTGTTTTATCGACAGACTGTCGTACTTGAATTGTGTTGGTGAGATATACCGAAAAAGGGAAAAATCAACAGCAGTTCACATGCCCGCTTCAGATCATTAGCTGCATACGTGCCCAGCATGTCGGAGGTTGTGAGCTCATACACGGTTGGAGTCATGAAAGAAATCTGAGAAGATATGCTGATCTCGGAAATAACAGCTACCATTTCTATTGATTGAGTTGTTGTTGTCCTTTTTCCAAATCTTCTTCCTTATAACTGGAAATTGATTGTTGTGTTCTTGATGTGTTTGGGGACGATGTTCCTTCATCCCTTGTCAACTTTAATATCGAGGCAAATCGTTTTCGGTGTTGTACCATCTTCAGTGTCTTGTTTAATTCAAGTTCGGAGAAACCGGTTGGTGTCCAAACTATCTTTGGCAAAGGATGGCGGCAAATCATACTCAAACACATCAAGAAAAAATGTAATAAATTGGATATTTAAATTATTTATGCCTTTATGTGCTTAATATTTTTTTAATTTTGTTTGTTTAATTCACTCTAAATTTTTTTTTTAATTATGATTTTTTTACAGCTCTAATAACTCGAGAACCGTACATCGTAGAAAAAAATCTGCTTAAAGTAAAAATTAGGTGCTTCATAATAGTACTTTATATTAATATTTTTCTCAAATTTGGACAACTTTGATTTTTCTTTTTCTCATCTCAACGAATTTTCTAAACTTTTCCGGAAAACATATTAAATACGATAATGAAATCAGAAGTAGATTTTGAGTTATAGAAAGAAACCAAATGCCAAACAAATTTTTTCAGCGAAATTAAAAAATGCGCGTCAATTTATTTTTGATAAAAATCTTTAAAAAAAAAAACATCTCATCGAAATTTGCAACATCGACTGAAAATCTGGTATGAAGTCACACATATACTAATTTAATAAAACTGCTTTACATTTTATCATAGTTTTTCTGTGAAAATCCATAAAACTATATTTTCCTGCTTCTTTTCGAATGGAGCTTGCGATTAATAATTGCTCTTACTAATTTTATATACAGACTTGAACATTTAAATTTTTTTAGGTATGGAATAATTTAACAAACTTTAATGTAACTTTTTCCATGAAAAAGGTTTGTAATCTTTCAACACAAGTCTTGTAAATAAGTGAGAAATGTGTACACTAAATTTCGAGGTTACATAGAGGATTAAACGAGAAGTTATTTAAGAAGATATTTCAAATGTTTTACGATTATTTAATATCAGTAAAAAAAGTTAACCAAAAAGCAATTGCAAGATTTTAATTCAAAAGGAAAACACACTAGGAGATGGATTTATTTTTTAATGAACTTGCTTTTCCCGAAATTAACATACTTCAACTCCCCTTATTTTATTTCCTTTCACCGCATTTTATCTTTTTTCATTTCGTTTTTTTTTTACTTCTTCTGATTTTATTTAGTTGCGTCTATTTATTTTGCTTACTTTCTGCCTTTATTTATTGCTTACTAAGCAATTTTTATTCACTCACAAGTGCTTTACAGTTATATGCAATTTACACGAAGTTATCCAACAACCAGTCCAAATACTTCGAAACATCTACATAAACTGCATACGTATACAAATCGCACCCATCTGCATCCACAACCGCATATGACGTTATGCCACGCAACGTCCAACGATTATTGATTTTCAATACCAGGCCACTTCCCGAATCTCCTATACAAGGTCCATTCCCATCGAGATTTCCAGCGCACATTGACCGATCCGACATTTCGTAGATTAAATTCGGATCTTCGCGTATACATTCACTATTAGTAACAATTCTTAAATCGACACGTTTTGCAATCGGTTTCATTGTATGATGGTTTTGAACGGCACCCCAGCCGACAAGAGTGGCTTTCTTTCCAATGTACGCGCTAGTTTTCATATTTTCATCCCACAAGCATACCGGGTGAAGAAATGCATTGAAACTGTTGTAAAATAAAAATATCCCTTTATTATGAGGAACGGTCAAAATTCAAAATTCCACCAATAAAATACTAACACTTACCTTCCCACATCAGCTACATACATGATTGCTATATCTCCATCAGTAGTGCCTTGATAATCCGGATGTACAATATACTTTTCTACCGCACGCTCGATTGCATAAGGCTCCTCAGAGTTTTGCAAATCGTGACGACCGAGGTATACTTTCAGGTCACTCCCTCTGCCATCCAATACGCAATGTGCTGCCGTGACGATAGAGCGCGCTGAAATCAACGAACCGCCACACGAATACTTTTGTCTGGTCTCCTGGTCTCTTGACACTACAAAGAGCGCCACCTTCCATGGGAATTCACCGGGTTTTAGCTCTGTACCACCATAAATATACTGACTCCCTGACTCCAGACCACAAGCCGCACGTACATCTGCTGGAATTCTTTGGTCGGTGGTGTCGTTTTTCTTGAAGCTTTCGGGGCTGTTTATTATGTTCGCGTGCAGCGTAAAAGTGAACGGCATGCTCATATATGAAAAAATTGTATCTACGTAAATTAATGTAGTGTGTAAATTGTTCGATCAAAATTGACTTACGGTATCCACTGCATACTACGGTACCGTTAACATAGAGTTTGTCTAAAACTGGTGGATTATTGGAATCGTCGAATTCAATACCAATTTGCACAGTTTTATTTATGAGCTCCACATGTCTGATGATCGGTTTGTCGGGGATATACTTGAGAGTGAACAATTTGTATATTAGTAATCAAAATTAAATAAAACCACCGCTAAAAAAACATACTTGCGGGAGAGGTGTAGATTGCAAAAATCTTGCGCGCACTTCTGTTAGACCCTCTGGTAGGCGATCGAGTGTTATAAGGCCGATGGTCTTATCGAAATTAATAAGATAGTCGAATTGTTGTGGGCACGGAGATATTGAGATGCCATATGATGATATTACAGTTATTATAACACCGTTAATTATATCGAGCAGCATTCTGCGTAACTTATAAAAATATTTATGTAGACGTTCTTGTTTAGATAGTAATTTCAACAGCAGTTTTTCTTGTTTTACTACACTTAGCTTTTTGCGTTTAAAGCTTCCTGCCTTTAATGTTCGTATCTCACCTACTAGCTGAGTTAGCTATTGGCTTCGCTATTTTATTGCCAATGCAATTAGCCAAGCTATATTTAACGCATTATATTCGCAAATAAAATTTTAAGTGATATCATACGCTTAGCGTTCGGGGAGCTGGCGCTAAATGAGTACCCGATTATCAAACTCTTAAATTCGTTAGTTCAGTTCGAATATCGAATGTAATAAAGGGAAGTTTTTTTTTTATAAGGCTTTCAAAAACACTTGCACTACAAATTTCCCATTGTGCGACTTACCTGTTGCTTACAATCTGCTTTTAAGGTACTAGCATTATGTATACATCGAAGTACATAGATTTTCGGTTTCAAAGAGTTCACTTAAAACTCTCAAAGCCGAATCAATGTACATGTTTTTTTCGGGTATTTTAACAGAGCGAGAAAAAGAATTATCGAAATCCATTAATCATCGATATCGGGGTTCGAAAAGAAGTTATGATATCGAAATATATATTATCATTCTTTACAACAGCCAAAGCTGCATGCTAATGCAACGAAATAAAAAATCTTTGTTTATTAATCTATGTATATACACAAAATGTGTAATGGTTTTCTTTCTTACAAATTGGCTCAAAAGCTGATCAACTTACATATTTCAATAAAATTTGGACATTATATTTCCTAGGCTACACTCTTATCCGTTAGGTGACGCATGAGTTGAGATAGTCCGTGTTTATTATCCGATATTGATCACATTTCTCAGGTTTGGTGTTGGTGCAATAAAAAATACTTTCTTGAAATATAAATGTGCTAGATGGCGCTAGAGGGGAGTTATTTAGAAAATCTATATTTATTATCCCATTTTTATGAAACTAAAAACATATAATGGGGGTGAGACGAGAAATATTTTTATTAAAAATAGATCCGCTAGGCGGCGCTGACATCGAGTTGTCCAGAATATCCATCATATTGATGATATTGGAAAAGTATAGGGCTGGTGAAAAAAAAAGTAATTTTGTGAGAAACAAATGCGCTAGGTGGCGCTAGAAACGTGTTATTCAGCACGTCTATATTTCTGATCCGATTTTGATGAAATTGGAAACGGATAATGGGGATGCAACGACAAGTACTTTTACAAAAAATCTATCCAACTTTTATGACATTACAAAACACAAAATAAATATATATACTGTGTCTGTATACTATGCAAAGCAAGTATTAAAAATGATGGCTCTATAGTCGAGATATCCAGAAAATCCATATTTACGATTCGATTTCAGTAGTTCAAACCTAATAACCTTTGCGCAGTAAAAATCAATACCCCTTAATCATAGTCGACATAAAGTTGACCCCTAAGTTAGTTGCAGCTATTTCTGGCAGAATTTTAATAAAAAATTATGTAAAAAAAATTTGGGAGCGTAACGGTTATATTTTTTATAAAAAAACAACCGTGATTTTACTGCCATTGTGTGTCTTTTACTTTTTCGATCAAAAATAATTGCATATCCAAGAATAATGATTATTTTTAAAATTCAACTTGATCGAAAAAATTTAAAATCACGAAAAAAATTCCAGTGATTTAAAACAAAAAATTTTTAAAATAAAAATAATGTCAGCCCTGTATAGAATTTGGCATGCGGAAGGGATCGATATATTGGAGTTTTCGAGATTAAAATCTTGTCAATGATTTAAAAAAAACCAAAATAACGATTATTTTCGGTCCCTGTAAAAAATTGCTTTTATTTTAAACTTCATCGAAACCGCATTTTTAACTTTAGAAAACCTTCTGTCAGTAAATAACGCAGACGAATTCGTGGGTATCAATTAGTTTTAAATTTGTAAATTTTTATTTATCGTTTATAATATGTATATAAAAAATGTGAGCAAAAAATATTTTAGGTAATCATATTCATACGCTTTCCATTCCGGGAACATTCCCTAAACTCCGCCACCTATTCAAACATCATTTGCTTATCATCCGAACAATCTTGCAAAGCAATCTTGTAAAGTAAGTTTGTAAAGTAAGCTTGTAAAGTAACCTTTGACAAAAAAAAAATACATATTCAAAATATTTCAAACCACCACACACAGCATCTAAAGCCAATCGAAAATTGTCGCAGCATAATTGAATTTCGTTTAACAATGATTTCAAAATAAAAAAGAAAACGCTTCTGTAACAAAGGCGCAAAATGCGTTTTCAATGGCGATGTCTTGAAATATATGCGCTGAATACGCAAAAAGCCGTGCCGAGGAAGAGCAGAGATGGGGCACCACGTTTCGTCCAACCGGGCATGTGTGTGTGTGGGTGTATGAGTGTATTAGGTGTATGAGTGTGTGTGAGTATTTCATTCTTGGCATCACCGCCATCTGCAATTGAAGCAACCGTAAATTGATTTCCTTTATCGCTGTTGGTGATTTCCTTTTTGCCACCATTAAGTATTGGCAGTCAATATTGCAATCACACACACACACACACAGATGTCTATACCTATAGGGGCGCGGTGTCTCCTGTGGGAATTTAAAGTGGCTTCAGATATAATACATATACATATAAAATATGTGAATATCAAACACCTTAGCTTACAAAGCGGAGTAGTTTTTTTTTTTGCTGTTGTTATATTTGACAAAAAATTTTTTTGGAAACTCCTTAAGGTGTGCATCTTTGCGAGTATTTTACAATATAAATACTTTGATACTCCGCATGAATTTATATACCTTTGTAAGGCTGCATTAGCTTAAACTCGTTTATTTGTATTGTTACTCAAAAATCCTTTTATCAATTTAGAAATTTGTTTCCAAATCGAAATCAACGCTACGCTCACACTACATTCGATGCGGAGGGTTTTTCTCATGTCGGTCGAACAAAATTCGGCAGTGCGTGCACTGGGCAATATTTGCCGAAATATTAAAGACAAACTATATCATAAAACAAAATATGTTAAGTTGAATTTAGTGGCAGCGTTGCTAAAGTAGCAAAATATAAACAAGCCGAGTTGAAGATATATTTTTTTTAAGTGCGCGAGCCAGATGTAAAACTACCGTGCCGCCTCTACAGAGAGATATAGGATTGAATATGGGGCAGAGTTTTATAGAGTTTAGTTTTTTTCGTTGCAGCGTGAGTGAAAATAATAGTAGAAATTTGTAAAACTAGAAGCAGTAATTAGTAGTAGCCTCGGTAGTAATAGTAGTGGAATTAACTAAAAACCGTAGCAGAAGTTCGTAAAAATAGAAGTTCTAATTAGTAGTTGCACTAGTTAAACTAGTAACTAGTAAAATTAGTAAAAATATTTGTAGTAATTAATACTACAAAATTAAAAATAGTAGTAGAAGCTAGTAAAAAATGTAATAGAAATTAGTAAAAATAGTAGTAGAAGTAAGTGAAAATGGGAGTATTTATTAGTAAAAAATTTATTAGTATTTAGTACTGGAAAAAGTAAATATAGTAGTAGAAATTAGTAAAAATAGTAGTAGACATTAGTAAAAATAGTAGTAGTACATACTTAGTAGTAGCATAAATAAAAATAGTAGTAGAACATAGGCAATAATAAAAATTAGTAAAAACAGAATTATTAATTAGTAATAGCATTAGTAAAAGTAGTAGAAATTAGTGAAAATGGTAGTAGTAATTAGTAGTAGCATTAGTAAAAATAGTAGTAAAATTAGTCAAAGTATTAGTAGTTAGGGCTAGAACAAGTAAAAGGGCGCAACTTGCGTTACGCGATGTAAAAAATCACTGCGACTAAAGAAGTTTTACTGCAAAATGCATTTAGTTTCATTTTTTCTCAGAACTCCAAGTTTTAAGCTTCATAACGGCAAAATGATTGACATATTTGTAGAAATTTTGACGGCAATTTGTCGGCTAATTTAATTTTGATAAAAGGATAGAAAATTGTGAGTAAATTGTGTTGTAACTATTTTTGTTTTGCTCAGTTTGAAAAAGACATCGACCATTTTTTGTTTCTTTGCAGCTTTTGACAATTTGAAAAATATATTGAAAAATTTTAATTTTGTTTGTTTGTTGTTAATACTTACACTTTAATTATACTTTGTTCTTTGCTCACTTTTTTTTAACACTTTGTTGTGCCACCCTGTACTTCTCTTCGTCTTTAAAAAAAATTATTTCTTCATAGCGTTCTTTTTCTACGGTTTTTCGTAGTTCCACCTTTGGCTTAGCGCCCATAATAAAGCCCAAACGTTTTCTATTGGATTGAGATCCGGAATATTCCCAGAACAATTTAGTGACTCTATGCCTTAAGTTGTCTTCATTTTTGTTATCTAACATTAAACAATAGACCGAAAAATAATAAAAAGTGTGGTTTAATCGATAAAAAGTTAATGATATAACTTCCAGTTCCTGCCCAACAGCATAACGCTGAAATCTCCTAAAGTATTGGATATGGTTCCTTTCTGTTAAGGACTCCATTTAGCATTTACCATTATAATTAGTGATTCCGGTTTGGGGTTTGAAATGCACCCCCATACCATAGTGAGAATGCAATATAGTAGGAGGTTTGCAATTTACCACAAATCGTTCGCCTGTTTTACGGCGAGGGCCAAGATTTATCGAGTTGAATTTGTACCTATCAGAAAATACGTCCCCATTCAGATTCAATCCATTTTACTTTACTTTTGGCTCAGTTCAACTGCTGGTCTTTCATTTTTGCGATTAAAAGTATCTTCTTTGCACATTTCCTAGCCGACATACCCATCTCGTTGATGCGGTTGTACTAATTTTAACCCGGTCTGCTTCATTGCCAAAAAAAGAGACAAATACTTTTTTTAGTTCTTACCAACGCGAAGAAAAAAATTAATGTGCAAAACCCTCCTGATACAAAAGACCGTTCGCTTATCTAAATTTCCTCTTAATTTATTTATTGATACAAATTTTATGTTTGCGAAGATCACCGAACGCTTTTAGAGAGCCTCGAGAACGACTAGTCAACATAAGATCGACTTGCTCAGTCATTCTCTGATGGAGGATCGGGGCGTACCGCACATTATAATGTGCGTTAACACGTCGATAACCGAGGTGAGTCAGATGGGTGGAATTGCGTCGCAATTTCAGGGTTAAGTTGAGTCCGCCAGTTGTTCCGGTTGTACCTTTACCGTGACGCTATCCGCGGCTTAGGTGGCAGGTTTACAGGTTTTCTTTTTTTTTGGCAGCTCAGGTCGGACATCCCTCTACTGACCTCGTCTCATGCACCAAATGTTGCCGTTAATCGTTGCGTATATAGTACTACATAATAGCAAAACCTGCGTGGCCGTAACTCTAACGCAACTACAACATTTTTGAAAATAAATGACTAACACAAGCATACCCGTATTTTCCATATGTATCATATTTGATGTATGAGTGAGCAGTCGAGCTTGTCAATAGAAGGTTATAGAAAATCACACACATACAGAAAAGTTTACTCATTTATCACCGGGTTTTTAGCAAAGTGATTGTAATATGAAACATTGGGTGACCTATTAATTGGCACGCATCACTACTGTAGCATTACTAGGTGAAGTGACGGGGACTGTTCTTACTGGAATATATAAGTAAATATCTGTGTACATGTAACTGATATTTCGAACGAAAAATAGGCCACAAATCCTTACACGACTATCTGATATAACAACATAAGCTTGTATATGTAAGTAAATATGTAACAACTGGGGATGTTCACATGTTCAGAGTAGAGCTGTGGTTAACCAGCTGTTAACTATTTCCGTTATTTGCACGTGTTGCCTGTTCAAATTACCAGCTCTGCAAAGTTCTTATCACAACAAAAACAATTTGAGGATTTAATCAACATTTTTGCCTAAACTAAATTCAGATGAAAAACGTAAATCTTTACGAAATTACTTTGCTGACTGTTTTTCAAGTTTAGTTACTCTACTAATATTATAAATGTGAAAGTTTGTTTGTGTGTGAGCCTCTTCAGGCCCAAATGGACAAAACGGCATCGTACAAAAGTTATCACACAAAAAGCTAGTGCTCTACGTTAATACACAAATTATATTTTAGGGAAAGTTGCCCTCTGTTAAAAAGGGAATAATTAATTAAATAAATAAGTTAAATAACATATTGCTATATAATGACTAGATAGAACTGAGTAAGATTTGACACATGAATAGTCCGCTTTCTGGGCTACCATACTATTAATTTTTTTTACAGAGAGTTACCGCTTTCTTAAACGGTTAAATTTAATTTAAAAAATACTTTTGGAGAGGGTTGCCACCTGTTACAAAAATTAACTGAAACTATAATAAGTTAAACCAAATCTTGCAATATGGGTATCAAACGAAAAAGCTGTCAGAAAGCTTTCTTTTACATATTTTTGGAGAGAAATAGGAGAAATAGGCTTAAAATATCTTAATTGTGAAAATATATTTAAAAAGTGTTGCCACGTGTTTAAAAATAGTAATTTAATCTAACTATTTTTAAGCTTACTGAAATAAAATAATATTACTCTGACACGAAAGTGCTAATGCGGAAAATGTTTGATGAGGGTTGCCACCTTTGAAAGACCGCTGATTCAAAGAAGTTCGTAGAAAACTAAAAAGTTTAAGGGGGCTCTTTTCGCAAAACATGGTCGTAGGGAGTTGCGATCTGTTTTAAATATTTAAATTTACTGCTTTGAATTTACGAAAATTTAGAAAAACTTAGTGTTGCAAAAAAATTTAAGGGATAATCAAGGGTATTATGGAAATTTTAGAAAATTTTACGTATACATAAATATACATACGTATGTCTTTTAAAAGCTTTTCATAAAAGAGTTGCCGCTTTTCGAAAATTTAAGAAATTTTTTTTTTTAGATAAATCCTACTTACCTTATTAATATGAAAGTTTGTGTGTGAGTGTATGTCAGAGCATGTTTGACGAATTTTAATAAAATTTGGAATATACGTTGCTTGTAAGCTGGAGTAATACATACGGTATATTTTCAAGAGAATTGTTAAAAAGCTATAGTCAATTAAATAAAGAGGGTAAATCACATATCGTCCATTTTATTTGTTACAATAGGAGCATTTTATAAAAGGAGATGCCACCAATCTAAAAGGTTAAATTCATTTAAAGAAATGACTGAAGGGAATTCGGCTATTAAATGAAATGTTTTGAAAGAAGGTTGCCATTTGTTTAAACGTCAGTCAAGTTATTATTATTATTATTATACAGAAAGGAGGTGATAAATCACCAACTTACATTAAAAAAAAAGAGGAGCACTAGTGACACAGACCTTCTGCTCTCGGTCAAGTTAAATTAAATGATATGAGTGTCAAAGTGGAAAAATTTTCGTATGCTAAATTGTTTAAAAAAACAAACAAAAAATTATAGTAAATTAAATGAAATATTAAAATGTGGGTGTGGAGCCGAAGATGGTTGCTATCTACTTAAAAAAGTAAATTAAATTAAATTATTAAGGTAAAAGAAATATAGGGCATGGAATTCAAAGAAGAATTTCATTAAGAAAATGAGACGTTTAAATTTCACAATCGTTGCATTACGTTGTGCATTTCCAATAAAAAAAAAGTTTCATCAACCATTCGTAATTCGGCAATTATGAAGTAGGGGTAGATTTTGTTGTAGATAACAAAAAAAATTAAAAACCCAAATTTAAAGTTAATCAAAAGTTATTACCATTGGTGATGTTATTGATTTTCTTTTCTGCTACATTCGAATTCATAACATTAAGCTGTACTCCATAAGAGAAAAACCCCATATAAAATATAGTTGTATATATAAATACTTTTCTTACGTTTGCACCCATCTGCTGTTTAGAAATAAGATATTTAAAATGCTAGCACATATAAGTAAATTTTAATTGAAAAAAAAAAAACAAATAATAAAATTTAAAAAAAAAATCAAATAAAATCAATAATTTCCTTGTTAACCAAATGCACATGTGAATGTTTATATTGCCAACTTTTATTACATTATATTTTCACCTTGATGTAAACATTAGTTTCGAATCGTATTTCGAACAACTACAAAGCAAACAACTGGTTGCTCATACGCCATGTTCACCAACTGTGAACCTATACGTAAATTACTTCCTGCAGCAACGGAAGCTTCACAGCAATAATAGTAAATACGATTATAAACTTTATAGTTTGGTAGGAGTTTTTTGTTTTTTTTTTACACTGCACTTACATAGTGTCGATAAATGTTACGCTGACGACCGGATGAGACCGGAATAAATATGCCAATTTTTGTGAACATGCTGTCGGATGTGCTGCGAAAAACTAGCTTTGCAAAATAAATACTATTAAAGTGTCAAAATGCTTTCAAGGTATACCATTTTAATAGCATAGCTTAATATATGTTTACTGTTACTAGTATGAAAATTTCTGCATATTTATTTAAGTTATATATAGCGAATTTTTTGCTATGAAATTTAAAGGGCTTAGGTATTTTTCGTTCGAAAGTTGTAAGCCTTCAGAGAAAGCTTGATTAATTTCTTTCACAAAACTAGAGTGGTTTACACTTTTGTGGCGCTAAATGAGTTTTCTACGAAATTTTTTGCAAAAGCCATTAAACTTATGGAGGGAGAACGAAATATCGGTATAAAATTTATTTTTGATAGAAACAAATTTATAATACTGAGTTAATATTTAGGCAGCCATTTTTGAGAAAACAAGAGGTCATCTCCACACTAGCCACTATTCTAACAGCACTCTGCAAAATGTGGGCTCTTATACCCATTCCAAATGTTTGATATCATTAAAATAAATTTCCATACGCAATCTGAAATAACTTAACTGCAACTGCTCAGCACTTTGGATAAACCGAATTAGATTTCTTATTCTACAATTGTGGAAAAAAATGTTTCTTTACTAGCAACCTTACCTTTTGGTTGGTATTCTATTATTCAGTTTGACTTAAAAACAAATACGTGTACTAACTTTTTCAAAAGGCGACAACGCTGCTCTGGATTATATCGTGACTAAAGAATTCTTAGTAAACTTTACTTTGATAACCGTACTTTATTTTAACTACAGTAGTATAAGACGCCCGTGTATTCTCTACAAACATTGTGTTGGGACCTATATTACTATATCTTACTAAACTTAAATTGATTATCTACTAAGATTTGTTTAGGTTTTAGCCAATTTTAAACCAATAGAACTCCGCTCATCTACAGTAATATAACTTTACAATAATGCTTTTGAAATCAGTTCAGTAGAATTGCCAAACAAAATCGGATACTATTATTATTTTTAGCCTTATATTAATGAATCGTGTGTATAATTTGTAGAGCTTGTGGCCAGGTTTGTATTAGGAATAATATGAGAAAACAACAATTTTTCAAAGTGGCAGAAGTGATAGCTTACATCATCTCGTTTTGGGTTTGCCGTAATGCGTAAAAGCTAGGGGACGTGAGTTCGAGTCCCTGCAAGAAGTCTGATGAAGAGACGATTGCTGTTTTTTCTACAATTCTTGTTTGATATAAAGAAAAAATAGGCAAAAAAATATTAAAATATACACATATATGTAATGGGAGTAATAAATAAATAAATGTCTTTCTTCAGTCTTTCAAATTTTTTCGAAAAAATGTATGCCGCCGTACCATATCTCACCCAAACCATTATTCACAGCGATAAACAGCAGTTTTGTGCGACACCACGGCTGTGTTACTCGAAAATATCCCGTTACTTCTACATTTCGAAATATTTTTCGATTTAGCACGACAATCTCTATTAAATTCTATATCCTAAAATAAAATTATCGTCCACTAGTTTGGCATTTCACTGACACGCAACCTTAAGCCTTTAAATCATACCTTTATAGATTTCCCTTTTTTTTAAGTCAACGTACTGGCTAAAATATTGCTTCAAAATTATATGGTTTTATAAGTTAACGATGCACTGCAACGAATCCTCTTATTATATACAACTTATATGAAATAGTTCTAAAAACATAGGCGCTAATATTATTCTTCAAATTTTATGAGGAGAGATATGTATGTACATATGTACATACCCAATATCGATTTTATGCAAATTGTTGAAATCGATCATTTTATAAATTTATATCTCAGTAGAGGAATTCCATTGAAATAATACTATTATATACATTATATATATTTCCTAATGATAAAAAGGTTATCATAATATTCAACTATGTATTTTTCAAAATTATTATATGGGCCCGCGTTTGTAGGTGTAAATCTCAAAAAATAATTTATAATGACTATTCATTATTCATTATTCATTCATTACTTATTAGGGCAAATTCGTACAATAAGATATTAGAATCTTTTATAGTACAACAAATTTCAGAGTCACAATAACAAGACATAATTAAAGGCTAAGTACTGAAGTAATTATAAATAGATTCCCTAAAATTGCTTTTGTTTATATATTTTCAAATATTGTCAGGGATAGAGTTCCAAATGCGGATAGCGTTCACGAAGAACAGCCTTGCTGAGACCAATGAGGTAAACTGAGGGACTATAAGGCCCATTATGCGGGCTGATTTGGTAAAACACAACTTATCATAGAGATAGTTGGGAGATTTCCAAGTGATAAGCTTATATAAAAATATACAATTGCTGGCCTTGTGATACTCCGAGATCTCACAGCTTAAAAGTCGGTGCTTCCATGGCGAAATATCATCAAACCTTGATAAGCCGTAAACATAGCGCGTCACATTATTAAACACTGTTCCAATCTTAAGCGCAGAGCTACTATTTATCTTACTATATATCAGATCAGAATACGTTATAATTGGGATAGTTAGCTGTATAGCAAGACTACGTCTCGTCTGCAAGGGGGTATAGAATCCAGATTGCCGTAGATTCCTCAGTGTGACATATACCTTGCTTCCAAATACTTTGTTGACATGATCAACTATTGTTAGAATTTTCTTATCAAAATTTTTTAGAACTCTATCCTCTTGGCCAAACGTTGTATTTATAAAAATGCTTTAGTTCGTTGTTTGTAACTTTATGCTATAATCAATAATATATAATATATAATAATTTTTAAAATTCTCAAAAACCACTATAGCAATTAGTTCTTATTGCGCGGATATATGTAAAGTATTCTCATGTCTCTACTTCTTTATATCCCCAAAACAAACCTGAAATAAAAAACGTAATAGTATTTAGGGAAAATAAAAAACGATATTGGTAAATTTGGTTGCTCTAATTCGTTTTCGTTAACCACCATCACCACTACCACTACCTCAACCGCCAATCAATCGCTCGCCTGTTGTGCCTTTCATCTCCTACTAGCTTTGTGTGTAGTACTAATTGCCTGTCGTTGCAGTTATTTTTAAATGAACATCAAGTGAAGTGAAAATTTTACAAAATTTCCCACATCACCTTGTTGGGACTAAACAATACAATACCTGTGTGTGTAAATGTATATGCAAGTGTTTGTGTGCCTAGAATTTCTGCTACTGAAAGCCGAACGAAATTTCTATGAAAAAGTAACAGTTGAATACTGCCAAATGAGTGAGCGGAGTTGATGAGTGGTCATAATGTTTTAAAATTTTGTAGCATATTGATTTATTGTTTTTTTTCTATTTTGTTTTCTCCAGTAATATACTTAAGTATTTACATATTTTTGTATGCATCCTACATAAATACTCTAAAAATAGTAAGTTATTTTTGCTTGATATTTACAAGTTCGAGTTGTGTGCTTTTATGAACACAGCACCTTAATTTTACTTTCAAGCATTATTAAGGGATTTCATGTATTTGTTTATCAAATTTTTTAAAGCTCAATATCTTTTAACCGTATTAGTTTTAGTCGAAAGTTTATTTAACTGAAATACTTATTTATAAATGAAAGTTATATATATATACTGTACTAGCTTTTTACCCTCGGCTTCGCCCGCAGTGGAGCAATTAAATAAGAATGCATGCCATTTTGCATGCAAGGTGACGCTGGATTGCGAGCTCCACAGGGACCGTGTATCATATTTTTAATAACCGTGTCATACAGATTTTTATCTTCTTCTGGATCTGGAATTTCAGCGCAAATTATGTTGACAATTTGATTAGGAAGTAGCTTCTGCTTTAGCCAAATTAATATGTGCACATGTGGTAGACCTCGTTTCTGCCATTCAATAGAGTACATATGGCACAGGACGTCTCCAAATATTTTTCCTTTTGTTACAACGGTCATTAACTTTTGGACCTTTAATCGAAATACGCGGGCAACTATGTCATGTCGATCAGTGGCCTTTTGCCCAGACATAAGCTCTTGAGTTATATCCTGCCACGAAGGATTACAGGTAAAAGTTACGAAGAGATCAGGCCTTCCGTAAGTTCGTACATAAGAATATCCGTCTTGCGTGTACTCATGGAGATAACGGGGACTGTTCACAAAAGTGGACGGCAAAATAACCATTTTTCCAATGTCGTTAGGTCTGATATTATTGTCTGCGCTAATCGCATCTTGTAAATATATGTAATTTTCAGCTCGTAATTTTTTCTGGTTTAGAGAAATGTAACGAAGACGTTCGCTCTCTACTTTAATATACATATCTACCAAGAATTGATGAAAAAGTTGACTTGTACGCAGAAGAAGGTTGAAGTCATGCTCTCGAAGCATCATGTAATACGCATAAAAGTCCATGCAGGAAACTTTTTTATTTGGAATCGGTTGTCCCGTTGTTGGATTAATGACTGGAATATTAAAATGATATCCAGATTCTCCTTTACTGAAAATTAATGGGTACTGCAAAGCATCATAGAATCTATGAGTATCAGCTACACGCTTTAGCGTATTATCATGTGCACGTAGTTCTATGTCTCGTGGAGAGCTCGGGTCACCAGTAACCAAAACAGCAACTTCATTGACCATCGGCGCATTATAACGCCTTTCATGTTCGCCACGTGGAGTTCGATCAGCATGAATGATAACTTTGTAGTTGTCTGAAGGCCAGTTGTCTATCGCACTTTTAAAGATTTTTACCAAACCATTGTGACTGTGTAACATTCGTTGAATTTTCAATACCGTTTCTCTTTCTACTCCTTCAATATATTGGCAACGCCGATTTACTTCATTTTGGCCATCACCTATAAAGTAGACCTGCAGAAATTTATGCTGATCATCATCTTCTGGAAATAGTGATCCAATTTGATGATATATTTGTCCTTGTACAGTAAAAGTTGGTGAAAACCCGGGCATTCTTATCACTTTATCAACTCCAAAGGATGCCATTTGAAAGCAAGAGTTATACTTTCTTATTTTGCTTAGAAATTGCTTTGACTCATCTGTAACATTTAATAATAAAGTTTTCAAATGCTCTTTTGGTTCACCAAGTAATGGAAGTGAAACTTTACCACCGGAACAGCACATTCCAGCAGTTTCATCTTTCCACTTAAAAGCATCCCAGTACTGACATTTTTTATTCATTGAGCCAATAACAATCAATGGATTATTATGATATTCAATTGAAGGATCATATTGAAACCCAGTACCATTAAATACAGCCCAATCATTACGCATGACATTTCGGCGGCGCGTGGTCTGCATGTCTGCATTATGAATTCTTCTTGATTTCTGCATGTCTGCATTATGAATTCTTCTCGCCTGCGATTGTTCTGGTGTTTCTATCGCTCTTCTAGTTGTCTGCAGTGCAGCTTGTCTTTCTAAACGAACTCGTGCCTGAAGAGGCGTTTCAGCTGCTCTCAAAACTCTTTGTCGCTCAGCTTGTTGTTGTCTTCTCAGCTCTGCGTGAGCCGAAGTTTCTTGATTTCGTGCAACTTTTGCGGCACGGGCCCGCGATGAATTTTTGGATAGACCAGATTTCCGCTTCCGAGGCATTTTTTCAAATAAAAGCAGAGTAAGAATTAACATCAGCGAGTAAGATCTAAAATAATAATGTAACAGCTAACCACAAAAATTACGGATAACCTCAAAAATTTAAATAGTTTTATACTGCATGTAACGACAGAAGAAAATAACAATAAATATTGACAAATTAGAAACAGTTGAAACTATATTCAATTGAATTAGATATTGAATTAGATATTGTCGTCACCGTCGGTAATACAGTCGGCCGGTATTACAGTATTCAGGGTTGAAACTTCATTACTGTGATGCTAGATGGCGTTGAAGTAGCTAAATTTGACGATATTTTGACAAACAATTTTTATTTTTTTGAATAAAAAGTATCCTATGTTACTTCTAATACCTTCAAGAGTATATGTGCAAAGTTTCATGATGATCGGTTAAGTAGTTTTTGCGTGAAAGCGCAACAAACAAACTTGCATTCGCATTTATAATATTAGTATGATACTACTTCACCACATGATGCTTATATGAGAAAAAAAAAAACAAATATATAAATTGAGGTAGCGATTAACTGCTACTACTATTTTTACTGATGCTACTTCTAATTGCTGGTGGCCGCCGTAGCCGAGTGTGTAGCGTGTGCACGCTTCATTCGGTGAGTCCTTGGTTCAAATTCTGGCCGTAGCAAGTAACATCAAAAATTATAGAACAAGTTTTTTCTAACATCGCTCGCAACTCCACAGGCAATGGCCGATCCCCGAGCGTATTTCTGCCATGACAAAAAACTTCTTACAAATAACATTTCGCCGTGCGGAATCGGCGTAAAACTGTAGGTCCCTCAATTTGTGTTACAACATCAAAACGCACACCACAAATTTTAGGAGAAGTTCGACCAAAATCGCTTAAGTGGTTATAGCGCCAATTAAATCAAAAAATCAAAATAAAAAAACTTTTAATTGCTACCACCACTTTTTTAATTTCTACTATTTTTATTACTGCTATTTAATTTTTTTAGGTTGTAATTTTTACTACTATTTTTACTAATGCTACTACAATTTTTTTAATTTCTACTACTATTAATACCAATGCTAATTTTAATTACTACTACTATTTGTCTAATCTATACTACTATTTTTACTACTGCCATATTTACTAATTTTAGCACTAAGTTTTACTACTACTTTTGGAAATTTGTACTGCTATTTTTACTAATGCTACTACCAAATACTGCTATCTACTATTAATACTAAGTGCTACTACCACAGCTATTACTACTACTACTCACTTTCTATCTCTTTTGAAGTTGGCAAAAAAAAATTTTATTTCTGGGCCGCCCGTTTAGGTTTACGAGTGTTTTCTTATTTATTTTTTGTTTTTTGTGTAGCGTGTGCGTGAGTCACTCTGGAGAGCGGGATTCAGTCAGGGAAAGTAACAGCAACAATTATCGAAAAGCTTTGTTCTAAAAAAGGTCGCCTGGCAGGCAATGACAATGTATGAAAAACTTCTCACAATAATCATTTACCGTTCGGGGCCAAGACACGTGCCACAAGCTCTAGAAAAGTTCGGGGAAACATAAAGAGCATATTATTATATTATTTATTATATTATTATTATTTTTAGTACTACTATAGTAGTTTACAGTACATTTGTTGCCGAAGAAATTTTAGCTGTTGCTGACTACATATAAGTAATATGCTATTTCCAAAAATATAATTAGAATATTTTTATCAGCTCTAGTTTCTGAGTTTCAGCTATGTAGGTATTAGACAGAAAAAAACATGTATTTAATAAGAAAAACTTTATTTAAAGAAACAATTAATCATTGAGTTCTAAAAAACTTCGTTTTAAAGCTTTTCTCCGATGTGTCGACTTTGGAAAATGACGTATTAGAGACCAACAATAGTCAGACATCATATTTGTATCCCAGAAACCCTGATAGCGCTCTTCCATGACGCGTAAGTCTTGATGCATACGCTCTCCCTGCTCTTCGCTCATATCTCCTAAATTTTTCGGAAACCTGTCCAGGTGACTATGGAGAAAGTGGACTTTTATACTCATATTGCATCCCATATTTCTTAATTGTAGCAGAAGGTCTTCTACAAGTTCAACATAATTTTCAGATTTCCGATTTCCGAGAAAATTCTGCATCACAGATACGAAAGCTGTCCAAGCCTTTAGTTCTGACTCAGTCATAGAATTTCTAAATTGAGTATCATTCGTAAGTTGTCTAATTTGAGGGCCATCAAAGATACCGGCTTTAATCTTTTCCATAGTGAGCTGAGGAAATTTTTGGCAAATGTAAGAAAAGCAGTTCCCATTTTTATCTAGTGATTTTACAAACTGTTTCATGATGCCCAGTTTTATGTGTAATGGTGAAGAATAATTTTGTCACGAGATACTAATGAATTGTGGACTATATTGTGCTTTCCAGGCTCCATATTTGCTCTCAAATGCCAGTTTTTTCTTACCCAATGTTCTTGTTTAGCTCTACTGTCCCAAAGACATATAAAACAGGGAAACTTGGTGTAACCACTTTGTTGACCGAGAAGAATGTTGACCATTTTTAAATCGACACAAATTAGCCACTTATGGCCATTGTATTTTATTTTGTTCAAGACTAGCGAAATGTTACAATATTCCTCCTTTAACTTTGTACTGTGGGCAATAGGTACCCCAGCATATTTATTTCCATTATGTAATAGAATACATTTTAGGCTACGTTTTGAGCTGTCAATGAATAAACGCCAGTCATTTGGTTCGTATTGCTCAAGCCCATTTTTATCAACAATTTTTTGATATCTGAACAAAAGGTAATGCCATCTTCTTCGGAAAAATAACACCGTAATTCTGTATCTCTTTCACGATAAAAACTTATTTTAGTATCCGAGGATAGCAAATTTTTTTCTTTTAGTCTTGATGCTAACAATTCTGAAGCTTGTTTAGAAAGATTTAAATCTCTTGCAAGATCATCTAACTCATTTTGGGAAAAGCATTTTGGCTCATTAGACATAGCTTCAAAATCAGGATCATTTTGTGATGAGCTTGGTCCTTCAATGTCTTGCTCTAATGCTTCAGATATATTTTTAAGCTTTGAAGAGTGAGGTGAACGCTGCACTGGACGTTGAACACAACTAGTACTTGGGTATTGCCATTTAGCTCGATTTTTAGTGTTTAAACCGTTTATGTTCACACTACAAAAATAACAGTCTATGAGATGATTTTGTGGTTCTCGCCAAATAGTCGGTGTTCCAAATTTAAAGGCACTTCTTTTACCACTTTTCCATAATCTTAAATATTCCACACACGATTTACAAACACAATTGGGAGCCCAAGACTTCTCATTTTTATCCAAGAGCATCCCAAAATACTCAAAATAGGTATTTTTCACCAACTCTGATATAACTTTTCTACTATTGTTAAACACATATTCTCCGCATATATAGCAAAAATGATCTGGATTGTTTAAACAACGTCTCCTTGAACTACTCATGACGCAAAAACTAGAGAAACTAATTTTAACACAGTAAAATATGCCTGTTATCGATTAATATATATGATATAAATTAATATAAATGATGAAATCAAAAACAAAGTAACTCGAGCTGCTCAAAAAATTTTGAGGGTAGATTTGACAAAAACAAGTGATGAGTGAACAATATCAACCACAGGATTCGCGGCAACAGACAAAAAGTTTAATATCGTAAACCAGTGTTATTATTATTATTATTATTATTATTATTATTATAATTATTATTATTATTATTTCGGCAATACTAATTTTTGAGCTGAAGGCCAGTATAAGGAAAGTATTTTAAGAGAAAACACAACAACAGCTTGGAGTGGTAGAAATTATACTTATTTCGAAGATCACCGCATCTCCTCATCAGATTTCTTTCATGACTCCTCCGGTTTGTAAACCCACAAAAATACTTTCCTTATACTGACATTTAGCTCAAAAATTAATACTGTCGATTTAATAAATTAGGCCAGAAAGTAATATATGAATATTATTATTATTATTTTTACTTTTATTATTATTATTACTATTATTACTATAATTATTATTATTTCTTTTACTATTAATATTACGAGTATTATAGTCCTTTGTACAATATAATCCTTTTAAATCCAGGTTTCAAACTTTGTTCAAATGTAAAAATAAAAACGTTAACAAAATTTAAAATAAAGTTTTAAAGTTTTCAATCAGAACATGTAGAAAAACTTTGGGTATTCAATTTTATAGCCTTAAAAAATCATTGATTTGTGATAATTTTTTTCTGACGCTCTGCCGTAAATTCGTTCATATAATGCATGTTCGAAATTTGTGTATACAAAAAAAAAACTACGCAATACCGGCAGCCAAAAATATTAAACAACTAGAAACTTTCACATTGTTTTATTAGAATTAAATGACCAATAAAACTGCATACATTTTTTTTTTTATTCTGATTTAAAACTTGAAGCGGCGCTTAAATTTCAATTCAATCTTTACTCAATAGGTACTGTTTTGCTATCGAGATTATAACACGCATTCTATTTTAAAACACCAACCAGAATATTTCAGAAAAATATTAAGATTTATTTGCATATATGGAGTTTATTTTTTATAAATAATTAAAATAATTTGGAGCTTACACCGCAGCTTGACGTTTGCACGAACTTCTCTACTAGAATTTGTGGCGTGCGTCTCGATTGTGTTACACAAAATTATAAATAAAAATGGTTTTGAAACAAAAACTAAAAAAAACTCATCTCATGGCATAACTTAGATTAATGTTAAAAGGTATGATATTATCGCGCAGTTTTTGACTTCTTTTACCTGGCAAATTGGCTGAGAAAAGCCTCAATAACTTATCCAAAACTTTACTTATTTAATACTTTAGAGATTCTATTTATTTTGTTGAAAAAAAAATCTATATAAACTTTTTTTATTTATTAAATCGGTATTTTCTTTGGTATTTTCAAGTCGGTTTTTACAATTTTTCCGCAATATTTTGGCAGAAGTGCTTTAAGCATACTCCTCCTAATATTATAAATGTGAACGTTTGTGTATGGGTGTGTGTGAGTAATGTGTGTGAATAGCCTATATTTCTTGGAGAGTTGCCACCTGTTTAAAAAAGTTATAGTCACTTAAATAAATAAGTTAAATCCCATATTTCTATACAATGTCTAGATAGATCTGAGTAAGATTTGGCGCATGTAAAGTCTGTTTTGTGGTGTACCATAAAATTGATTTTTTTAAAGAGAGTTGCCACCTGCTTAAAGGTTAAATGCAATTAAAGCAATGAATGAAGTCAAATATTGCCATATGGGTGTCAAATGAAAGCTTCATTTCGCAATTGCTTCGAAAGAACGTTGCCACCTGTTTAAATGCAAATCAAGTGAAATAAAAAACTAAGTAGCATTTTACAATATGAGTGCCGAACTAGAAGATTTAGATAAACTTAATTTAGAAAAAGATACTTTTGGAGAGTATTGCCACCTGTTACAAACGTACTGAAATTACTATAAGTTGAGTCAAGTATTGAAAACATTAAATTCATTTATGTAAATATATGAAGTTAAATATTGCAATATGGATATAAAACGAAAAGGTGTTAATAAAGCTGAATTTCCGTAATGATTACTATATGTTTAAAGTTCAATTTAGTTAATATATAAAGCTGTTATTTTACAATATTAATGTCAAACTAAAAAATATGAGAGCACTAATTTTCTTTGAAGAGGGTTTAAGAAATCACTTAAATTAAAAAGTCAAATCAAATATTGAAACATTGGCCTTATTCCAAGGTGTACAAATGGGCGTCCTGTCTTCCAAGAGGGCAGTACAGAGGCTAAGTGTTTTTTTTTTGAAATAAAGAGAAATGCAATTCGGATAGTTCGAAGTTGAATTTAGTCAAACTGCAAGCACGTCATCCCAGTACATGCACTTTCGCTGAATATTAGCTGCTATTGATGCGAGCTTTCTACGTCATCGGCCAACTGCAATAGTGTCCTTATCGCCAGCTAAGGAACATAGTTTATTTCGCAGTTCTGTTTTTAATTCATATAGGCTCGTTGATTCGTTCGGATTTTACCGAAAGATAATGCGACTGGTTATCGTTTATCCAAATTTGTCGGTACATTTTTTCGATGTCACTGTTGAAGACATATCTGTATAACCTCCAGCCTAGGATAAGTATTGGAAGGTTTGCTTGTAGTACTGGACTTGGTAGAAGGACGTCATTTAAACTCATCCCATTAGCGTTTGCACTTGAAGCATTGAAAACCACGCGAACTTTAATAACAATAATAAGCCCAACGGTTACGCTCATTGACGAAAAACCTTTTATCCACTAATACCAGGTCCGGAAATTCTCGCCTCGTCGTCGCGCTGATATTTGTTGTCGGCAGGTTTCCAGTTAGTATGTTTCAGCATTTAACCGTAGTGGCAATTATAAAGTGAGGTTAGATTTTTTTAGATAATAAAAGATTAAAAACCAAAACTAAAAATTTATTGTAAGCAATTAATTTGGGTGAAATTATTTAGCTCCTTTTCTTTTACACTCGAATTCAATATTATGAAGCTAGTAAATTTTATAATTAGAGAGGCAATTATTGAACTTAAAATACAAGTAGAGTAATTTCATTTCCCAAAAGTAGGTAACTTTGACTTTTTGCTGTTATTTTCGAAATAAAAATTAGTCTTAATCGCTTCTATTTTGTAGATCGTTATCGGCAATTGCAAATCCAAATCCACATACATTTTTCGTAATTTTTATCTCTGTGGTCTCTGCCTCAGTCATAGCACATGTAATATTACTTTGGTTTGGTAGTTTTAATTTTTCTCAAAATGATAGTTGAGAATATTTAATTATCAACAAAATACTTTCAAACTGGTTAAAATTATCAACAGCCGTCGGTCGCTCATACGCCCCCGTAACTTATCTAACTAGAAATAACACAGGAAATTGCAACCACTACAAGAAACAATATACCCGATTTATGTTAGTTAATCTGACTAAAATCCAAAAATATTTCTTGTTGTACTAAGCATAATAGCAACAACAATAATAAAGTTCTCAAAAGCAGCTTCCACTTGAAATCTAAATTTGTACAAGGTTGCTTTGTCGCAACGCGTCGAGCCAACCATTTTTATTACCATAAGCCACTACAAGTAGCCACAATTTTGCGTGCATGTCGTTGACACCAGCTGATGGACATCAATCACCAATGCTTCACCATTCCGCAAGTGTGTGCTTGTGTTTGTATGTAGTGGTGAGGCGCGTGAACCCGACAACAACAACATTTCCTGATGGCATTTGAGTTGCAGCAATTTTGTGATGTCTCTTAGAATTTTTGTTTCACACCAACTGCTCTACCATAGACGTTTCTATTAGTTTGTTACTAAAAATAAGAAAGAAAGAATGAAAAAACAAATATTCGCCAATTCTTCACTCGCCTTGGTTTGCCATTATGAGTGGGTGGGCTCAGGCGAATTTCAAAAGAATCACGCTTGCTTTGGTTGTTGAATTGTTAGATCTTTAGCGGTTTTAATTTTCAGTGAAATCAATGGATTATCTTTTCTGCTACATTTTGTATGTTGGCTCGGTAGGGAGGGAGCCTTATAAATTTTGTAGACACCAAAATTTGTTAATAGCGATGAAAAGAATGAGGAAATCCGAACAATAGAGAATGGAGAGGAATTGCTGTTACTTTTCCAAAGAGATTTAATGAAGTGTGAATTTATTTGGTTACAATTATTGAATGACTTTGCGTATACATGAAATACGTCACGTATTGGGGGCACTTTTGGTACGTAAGTTTGTGATGTGGAAAATTTTGGATTTCAGTAAGCTATACATTTTTTTTCTGGTTTAAGCTATGTATCCAGCTTCCAAGAAAAGGAAAAAATCCCCTAAAACTACGCTCAAGTAATGAAAAAAAAACGTTGTCAAATAGACAATAAATTCTCTTATATTTGTTTCTTCTAAAAAATTTGCAGCACGTGATAATACGAAATATTTATTGTAATTTTTTATAGCTGATTTATAAGTAATTAGTTGAATGAAATTTAGCTTATCACAATTGTAAACTTAAAGTGATATACAAGGCAAAAATAAAAACTGGAAATAGCTCAAACATAAATGAAGACAAAAAGAAATACGAGAATTTTTACCGCAATAAATAAAAGCACTACAAATAACCTTGATATGTAAAAACAAAACATGAATGTTATGTTAAATCTACATATTTGAGAATAAGGACATCCCTGCCTTTGAGTATGGAAACTAATTTTGGTGACACTGATCAGAGAGAGTATAATTTGCCGGTATCGTAAGACTAGTGGAAAATTTCACTAGTAATTGGAAATTCTCGACAATTTGAAAATTAACCGCAAGTACAATATTACCGAAAAAAAAAATTAAAACAGAAAGTCTGTTACTTGTAATTATATCATTATTTTCTTAATAATTAATTAACTGTAGTATTTTTAGTATATTTTCCGCATTTTTCTTTTATATACTTTTGCTGTTATTTCTCCACAAAGCTATCAAAATATTTCTGCAGTAAAATTACCTCTTGGCACAGCAGAAAAGAAAGATTTCCTCACCATAGTAAAGAAAATATCTCACCGTAGAACTTTTCTATCGCTTGGAATATGCCCTGAGTATTATAGTTGCGAACAAATTATTTTACTGTGATTAAATTAGTCACACAAATTTATTTATTTGTATTTATATTCATCATTCGAACAAATTTTGCCCAACTGTGGCTGTACTTCATGTGCGAAACCATTAGCAAACAAAAAAGATTACCAAAAAGCATTGAAAATTGTTAGTCACTAAATTTGTATACTAAAATTAAGTTAACTACAAAACTGTGTAGTCGAAAAGTTTTAAAAATTCTAATTGAAGCTTTTGAAAATTCGATAACATTTTTTTTTAATCTGCGAATATTTGTGAACTCTATATAAAGTATGAATCTTAGATTTTTAAGGATTTACAAAGTCTTGAAAATGAAAAAACTTTTCATGAAAACCATTGTAAATATCAAGAAGTATGAAAGAGTCTAAGTGCGGATGCAAACGAACTTTAAATACCCAGAGAAAATTTGTATTTGAAATAATCCTTATATAATATTAATGTGAGTTTTTGAGAAACGTCCAAAGTACATAACTGATCTTTACAGTAGGTGCTGCCGAAAATCCTATTCAGCATAAATTCCCTCTATTTGACGTAGATATATGACATTCGATATATACTTTACATATACGTACCCTTTAAATCAAGGTACAAAGAATATTTTAGGTCAAAAAGCTCAGTACAATATCTAAACTAATTATATTTTTATTGGCGCATCAAAGTTAGACGGCTTTGTTAGCGTACAATCATTTTGAAACCACAAACGATATGATTGAGTAGAATATTATATGTTTTGCTTTGTTGTAAATTACCATTCTGACTAGACATCCAAAGTGAACGTAATGTAGTAGAATTTTACAAAGAAGTTTCAGAAAAATATATAAATAGTTCCTCTAAGGTTGGCGATAGCCGCGTAAATTTGTCGACGTTTTTTCATTCTCTCGAAGTTTGTTGCATGGTATTTTATTTTATTTGCCGTTTCCTCTTTCTTATTTTTATACAAAATGTATGGGCAACAGAAATTTTGACGGTTCGTTGACTCGTGACGTGCCAGTTTTGTGATAAGCCTTATAAAAATTTCAAAATTGTGCTTACTGATTTGAAACGCAAGGCGAAGGGTTGTAGGGTTTGATACCGTAGTTCAAGTTGGGTTAAAATCCGTTCATTGGGTTTTTAGCCGAGTTGTAATAAAGAAAACGGCTACATTTTTTGCATAATTCGACCCTAGCGCCAACTAGCACTTCTCATCGTATCTGAAGCACACATTTTTACTTTCATCAAACTCGGATTAAAAATACTGTTTTCCAGCATATCTCGTATTATGCGGGTTGCAGTATACCCTATGTCCGTGCCACGCGCCTGGGGAATATACTGTCCAAATTTGGTTGAAATCACTTCATTCGTTTTTGAGCTAACATGTCACAAAGAAAACTTCTACATTTTTATATACTTATAGATAAAAGTTTCGCTTAGAGCGATTATACGCCCATTTTTACAGTACGTTAGCGTACAGTAGTGCTTAGCTGTCATGTTACCTTAATGTAACATTGAAGGGCTATAGTAACGTGCAACTAATTATACTAGCATGCAAGTTGTTCATGTTTAATTACCACGTACACACGTATTTAGTTATATACAAATTTATTACTACTTTATGCGTATCAAAAAATTAACTAAATTGACATGCGCATTTATAGTGTCTTTCTGGATGTGCAGCAGGCATTTGACAGGGTTGGGCTCCTGTATAAAATTAAAAAGTATCTTCCAGCACCATTTTATTTTTTCTTCTCTAGTTATCTAAGCATCAGGTACTTCTACGTAAATGTTAAAGACGATAATTCTGGTATCTTTAATATAGAGGCGGGAATCCCACAAGGGAGTGTTCTTGGGCCAGTTTTATATACCATATACACCTCAGATATGCCTACTACAACTAACACTACAACTGCCACCTATGCAGGCGATACTGCGATCTTAGCTAGTGATGAATGTTCAAATGAATCCAACAGCGTTTTGCAAATTGCTATTAATCAATTACAAAATTGATTTAATAAATGGAATATTAGGGTCAATGCTGCAAAATCTGTACATATTACGTTTACACTCAGAAGAGGTGACTGCCCACACGTCATTTTAAATGACACTCCCATACCCGTGCAGAACTCAGTCAAGTATTCAGGGATATATCTTGATCGTAGACTAACATGGAAAAATCATATAAAAGCGAAAAGAGAACAATCGAAACTAAAAAATAGAAAACTCTTTTGGTTAATCGACCGAAAATCGCAGTTAAGTCTTGATAACAAATTTAAAATTTATAAAAACATTTTGAAACCTGTGTGTGGGCCTACGGCATTGAGCTGTGGGACACTGCCAATCACTCAAATATTGAAATACTAAAACGATATCAAAATACTACCCTTAGACTTATTGCTTATATTAAAAATGAATGCATACACAAAGATTTAAAAATAAGTTATGTAAAAGAAGTCATTAAATCATATAGTACTAAATACTTAGCACGATTAAGCGATCATTGTAATATAACTGCTATTACTTTATTGGATGAATCTGAAGAAATTTTGGAGACTGAAATGATGTCATATTCTAGACCTACCATTTAGAAATTAATATAATTAATTGAATAATGTATAAATAAGTATTAGTTTAGTGTTATCCATTCTGCTTATTATCTATAGTATCTTTTGTACTATTTAAGTTTTTACAGATAGATTGCAGAAATATTAATTTAAAGAAAAAAAATTATAGTGTGAGCGAATATTGAGCACACGTATATCCTGCATAACTTTTTGCACGCTTTAATTTCGCCCACATATGGCCTTTACATTTATTTAAATTTATGCAGATATGTAAAGATATATTTATATACCCTTATCTATCATTCTGTTATCGCCCTTTATCGCTCACATTCATCAGGCGTAATTTCGTATTTATTTTTATTGTTGTGGCATTACAGCTATTTCTTGGTACTTAAATTTTTAACAGCACACCTGTACGCTCTTCAAATTAATTCGCGAAAGATTTCACGCTCAAAGCATTGCACATAAATATGTTTTATACCTACATAAACAATGCAAGGATGCTCGAGTGTTGGTAATTTGCTGCCTCATTTGACTTCAAGTACAGTTTTTTTTGTTTGTGTGTGTCTATACAATGTAACACTTTTGCGTAATGTTTGGAAAATCTGATACAGCTGCGCTGAAGAATTAACGTCATTAATTTGGCACTTTAAAGTGGAAGTGTCAAAATTTCGACACCATATACTACACATATGGGAATGAGAAATTATACTTTGAAATATTTTGGCAGCGTTCTAATTATTAACTTTCAAGGCAATGTATTATTGCCTTTAATATTTAAGTATTTTCAAATTTCGTTAGGATTTCTGAAATTAAAGTTGTTATCTTCAGAGCTTTTCAACTTTATCCGTAACAGCAAAATTCGATTAACGGCCAAAAAAAATACACAAATATTGGCTCATAGATAAGCAAGATAATGGTAGAAGAATTCTTGGATAGTGTCAACAACGAAGTAAATAAGTTTAGCACCCTAGTTATTACCATATTATATCCAGCGTGCTTTGCTGTGCATATAAATTTATATATATAACAAATCTGCTTTTAACTTTGCACTAAATCAATTAAAATGGAAAGCTTCCGCGGACTCAACTTGCGTCAAACTGACTTCAAAAGATGGCATTTCGAATTGCAAATCCAGATAAGTAAATCGTCGCCCGAACAATAAGTGATATTAGTATAAATTAATTGGGGCAATATCAGAAAATATATACCATGTGGAGAATTGTGACAAAACAAAAAACAAAAATATTTTAAAAATATATAGGAAAATGTGTGAGGTTTTAGTTTATTTCGATTTCGTTCTAAGGGGGCGTTTTATTTTAACCGACTTGAAAAAAAACGCTCCAACTCGGATACAATTTCCTTCACTGGTAAAAGGAACCCTGTTAGCATCTTTCATAAAACATAAGATTTATTTCGTGCTATATAAGAACGGAAGTTAGCTGTGATGCCAAATTTCTTAGGTCTTAAATCTAAATTTCCCATGTATTTCTTTAGGGCTAATTCACAGTAGCGCAGCTTTTTCACTTCCCAACACTACATCTCAGGTCGGATATCAATTTACTGTTATTCTTCTATTGCTATTTCTTCTCCTACCTAGTGTTCTTTTGTAATTAGGTTACAAAGAAACGGGCCCTAAAAAGTTAAGGATACACCTCGCTTCGGCTAGCTAGTCAACGAAAAAGTCAATGAAATTTTCGAACTGGAGATTAAACAGGTGCAGCGACAGGGCTGATTTTTTTTTCATTCGAAGGGGGTCCATGATCTGTCAAACGACAAAGACACTTAAAGTCATCTGCTTTCTCATTCAATTTTCACATAGCATTTTTGACGTTGACGTTTCATGGGCCCCTACTTACAACAAAATGTACGCCAGGGTTGTATTTTCTATAATACAGCAACCTCACACTGGTCCGAAAGGCCGGAAAAGCTGGCCAAAAATCAAAAATTCAAATTTCGCGATTTCAATGTAGGTCTCTATATTTGCTAACAAGGGTCCTTAGTGCATATAACAGCAGTCTCAGAATTAAGCAAAGTCGAGTTTCCTATATTTTACGCATGTTGCAAATAGGCGCTGTCAAAACAGCTGAGACAACAACGTTGCACTGGATTTTTACTTAGCTCGTTTTTGATCAGATAAGCCTTTTATTACAATATAAGTCGCCATTTTCTTTTAACAATTTTAACCATGAATTAGTATTCTCCGACCCGAAATTAGTAACTTACTAACTTTCAAATTTTTTCATTGGGAATTTAAATTTTGGCCAGCTTTTCCGGCCTTTCGGACCAGTGTGAACATGTTTGATGTATCTTAGGTGGCGCTAGATTGCATGCAAATTGTATGGTTGCACTAAATATTCATCAAATGATAATTTCGGATCAAACGAATCTCAATGTTAGGGAGTCACAGTGGGGAGCACAGTGATCATTTTACTATATTCGCAATGCTATTCATGATAATTTTGTTGTTGTAAATTTGTGTGTGTATGGTTTTTGCTTTTAATATGGTTCGTTTTTCGTTTTGGACTAAAATTAGATAAGTAACCTACTTGTATACCCAGCAATTTTCAAAAACACTTTGATACAAAAGTAGAAAGTTTTTTGCAAATTTGTTTAATTACAATGCAGTTTGCACAAAATTTGAAATTTAGCTCTTTATGGGAGGATGGACGATCTTTTTATAGAAAGTTGGCATAGTAAAAGTTGTCATGTAAAATATTGGGAATATTTTTTGAAAACCACAGCTATTGACTCAAAGAAATTGTGTCATCTAATTACCATCAACGAAACGCTGCTATAATGCAAAGAAATCAAAACAATTTTGAAGCGAATCATTACAGGCACACAAATATTTGAAGAGTCTTAATAAATTGCAATGCGTTATTTAATTCGTCTTGTATTTTTTTGGTGGATATCTGCACTTATATCTGACATATTAAAAGTGGAGATTATTTTTCAAATCTGTTCTTTTTTCGTAAACCTTTCCTTTATATATAAAATATTAAAGACATGCTTCTTAACTACATAATTTATATGTTGTATTGCCTTCTTTTTATGTGACTGTATTTCAATATAACAGAGTCTTTCCATTTAAAGACAATGTTTTTTCCGTGAAACTCCAATAAGTTGTTTCTTGGTCAAAATAATCATACAGTTATTTTTTTCTTTGACCGAAAAAATTTTTGTTTCGTTCTGTTTCGTCGATTTTATATAATTTTCCTGTGAAAATCGTATTTTTCCGTGTTAAAATAATGCACATCACTTCTCTAAATACTAGCCGATTTCGATATTTCAACTAGCAAAATGTTCATAGTTAGTTGAATATCAAACTCACGCCCAACAATGTTTTTTCGGAAAAGTGAACAAGTGCACGTTTTCCCGGAAAGTGTATGTACTTTTTTATTTATTATTTTTTCACATCAGAATGAAGATTATGCGTAAAAATTTACGAAAAGTCAACCTATGTTGGGACAAACTAAGGCGATAGACAATTCTGGTACTATTTCCAGAATACAGCGCACCCAAGTCATATAAAATGTGCTTTTACATTTACTCTGACTGTTGGACCGTGAAATATAGAAACTTTTGACAGATTTTCAATTCAAAAAGTGAATGTAGCTAATACTTAAATTGAATGCTTTTATTTAATTTGTAATAATTTTTAAAATTTTAGTCATATTTTGGCGCCGACATGCTGCTCATGCTTTGGAAATAAAATTATGTTTCAAAAACATAAATTTGTAATTATTATTATTTTTTTTAATTAATCAACTTATAATAAATAAAAATTAACAATTTCGAATTAGCTCAAAAATCTTCTTTTTTGTTTTTCATTTTAGCTCTTGTAACTCAGGAACTACAATTCTGATTTAAAAGAGAAAAAAATGTCTCAGCGAAAAGAAGCTGAATTTAATTTTAGAACGGTTTTATTTGCTATTCGGGAAATGTAAACTTTTAATGAAGTACTTTTTTCGTGTAAACTAGTGAAATATGTAGGTCCTTTTGGTGAAATTTTCATATGCGAATACCTGCAAAACTAGATGCTTACCAGGAAAACCGACTATGATCCGCGAGACCAGTGTACTCAAACTAAACTTATCACTCCACTCTCTCTGCTCTTCTCTACTTATGTACCCCATCAATGTAAAAAAAAGCAAGGTTACCGATTCGAACACAGTTAAATTGTTAATAAAGATAGATGTTTCTGGTGACAGTTTCAAAAACTAAAGCGAAGCAATAAAACCGACTGAGATCCGTGTGGCCAGCGCAATCGAATTATGTTTACCATGTACTATGTTCCAATTTTCGATTATCATTGTGTAATTATTATAACATGATATCCATTTTTCTGAGACTCTAATTACAAAAACCTATTGTAAGCAATTATTATAATTATGGGTGAGAAAAATTTTGTAAGTTGTCGGTAACTATAATTTTAAGATTTATATTAAAAACTCATTCCATAATAATTGCGACTGCGAAATATTTTTTAAGTTGTGTTACGGAAATTTTTCGGAAGCATTTTGGGACCGTTTCGGGATTAGTTCAGAACCATTTCGCGAATGCTTCTCAAATGATCCCTAACATCTGGCAAAATCGCGAACTTTTCAAAAAAGAACTAGTTCATTTTGGTACTGAGTAATTTTGAACTATTTTGGGTATTACAAAATTTGAGCACGCGGAATCGATTCCTTGAAATCGGATATTTTCGATCCTTTTGAGAATCAAGTTCTTAGTACTTTTGATTTCAATACCGCCCTACCATAATATTTAAACGCCAACATAAATAAATACACACTTTTACTAATTTATATTGATAATATATTTTAACAAGCGATATTTCAACTGCGCTGATATTCAAAATTGCCTCCATTAAAAAAATTTAAAAATTAAATCGTTGCAGCATTTTTATACCCTACTTTCAATTCCCTTTTTTATTCAAAATATCCTTCAATCCATTCAAGTGCAGCACGGCGTAAATGTTCGCGGCCTTGAAATATTCACAATATATTCGTATTTCCGACATAATAACTATTGTAAATTCTAAATATGTCAAAAGCAGTATATACAATACGTTTATAAATTTTATTTTCATGAAAAACTGTTGCATGACAAAAAAAAAAGACATAACACAAAAGATTTACACACACAGGTATGCTATTAGGCTCCATTTAGTGATAGTATGTATAATAAATAAAAAAAAATTACGTATACTTCCTGTTGAGCCTTGATGTTTTGCATGGTTGGTTGGCTTCCCGTGGCTGCCTGCCGTTTCCAAACGCTACACTCATCCAAGGGTTTAGCTAGCTGTAACGATTTCAGTTGGGAATTACCTGTAGCAGTCACATGCCAGTTAATTTTGCAAATTGCATGCACGGAGTCGTAATACCTTTAATAATAAATTAATTTTATTTATTGTGAGTGTAAATTTAATGCGCATGATAATAAATTTGGTGTAGTTTGACTTTAGAATTTAGATTTTCATACCAATAAATTCTGATTATTCAAAGAAAAATTTAATTACTTTATACAAATTTTACCAGAATATTGTTCTTTACGCTTGACAGTAAAGGAGTAAAAAAAAAAGTTTATCAATTTAAAATTTTGTCTTTTAGAGATTAATACTGACCATTTTCACCATGCATAACATATTTACTTTACCGATGTTATCTTGTAGCAAACTAATAACACTCCTATACTTCGAATTGTTTTGCGCAGCGTTATAAATTTAAAATACAAGTACCAGTACAACTAAAATACCCAGTAATTAAAAAAAGAACAAAATACCAAATATAATTACTTCTTATGTGAAATTGGTAATGAATATCAACTGTTTTAATGCTTATGCAAATACTTTCAATTACTTTTAATTACTTGCCAATAAATTTTACTTTGTAAGTTAATTTCAATCATTTAGGCAAATACAACAAATATTTGGCCCGTTTTAATGTAACCTAGTTGCAAAAGAACACTAGGTAGGATAACAAAATGCATGTAAAACAACAACACTAACTCGGAAAAATATGCGAGTTGAGCCAACTCGGCTATAGTATGATATCCGACCAGAGATGTAGTGATGTGAAGCAAAAAACCCGCTCTATTGTGAATGGGCTCTGGAAAAATACTTGGGAAATTTCAACCAACTGTCAAATATTGTTTGTTTTATGGACACATAAACAAAACAATTATAAAAATAGAACAAGGGTAAGTAAAATTGCTTTTGGTATATTTCACATAAAATTACGAATGCAAGAAAAAAGGCGAAAGAGATGGTCCCGTGAGGATACAATTGGAGTTTTAAGATGCTTCCTCGCCCGGAAAGCGGAGTTCGAGCACCCAAAAAGACAAGGAGTCCATGGACATCACGGTAGGTTCAAGAAATATATGTTTGATCAAATTATATTTATTAATCCACTTCCAGGACTTTGAAAGGACGACGATGTGTTTGCAGTCGAAGATGTGCAGTCGTCACCAGGCCTATAAGGCGGCCCGGGACAACAACAGCAGAACTGGCGCCAGCCCGTGCTCTGCCCCTATATGGAGCAAATGGATGAAATATTTGGAAGAAGTCCAATTATTTCAAACGACCACACGGTTCATGTGGGTTGCAGACCGTTTGAAAGAATTTCGGTAAATGCGCTGTCTGCTAAGGCGTCCACATGGATCCCCTCGCTACTGCCATCACCAACACCTTTGACGTTGCCGCCGAAACGAAATTACCCTGTCAAGCAACAGGTATTTAAAACGATACAGTGAGTTTCAGTGAAAATCTTTTAGTGAATTTTTTGCAAGGTTTTTGATGTAAATTTTTGCGAATACTTCACTGAAAATAAAATAGCATTAAGTTAATGCATTTCTTTTACACACATTTTGTTATTACTTGTTAGATATTCAACCGTTTGGCGTCTTAGCCTCATGTGCATTTTGGAATGTGCCTCAATCTCCAAGTCTTCAGAAGAGCTGGAGCTGGCATATATCGTTTCCAATACTTCTAGTACTTCTTGCATCTCTCTACTGCGACGTGATTTGCAATGCTCATCCGTGTACAAAGACATAATCTACAAACGTAAAAGGTTATTTAATGCATTTATTTAATGTTTTTAAAGAAATTTAATAACTTACCACAGAATCCTCAGATTTGCTCATTTTATTTTGCTTCTTTAAAAATTCTCTAAACAAATCATATGTTCAATGACAGATTTTTCCAGTGTTGTGGAGTAACTAAAAGGAAATTCGTATCCGAGTTGGAGTGTTTTTTGCAACTAGGTTACATTAAAACGGACCCATTAATAAATAATCCTTACATATTCTAAGTATTAAAATAATTAACAAACTCAAATAAATAAAAATAAGTTAAAACCCTGCTAAAATATCATACTTCAAATAATTTAAAATTGTTTCTCGTAAGAACCAAACATAACCATGTAAAAAAATCTAAGTGAACTTGCTTCGAAAATATTATTTTCAATCCAAAAATACTCCTAGAGGTTCTAGATGTATTTCCGCATTAAAAAAAAAATAAAAGTAAATTACCAAATATAATTCCCATCAAATATCATTCAATTTATTTAATTATTTATTTATTTTTATTTATTTACTTGCGTTAAAACTAGGTTTTCAAAAGACAAAATCTGTAAGTATTTGTCACAATATTGGCTATCAAAAACATCCTGTCGACTGGAACTACTGATGCAGTGGTGTGTCTTTTTTTGCAATAATACATCACGCAGTGCGGGTCATTTTTTCAAAATTGCTCAGTGACCACATTTGAAAGCGTGAGAGACTTTTTGTTTTTAAATTCTCCGCAGAGCGAGTAAACAGTTCATTTTTTTCGGCACACGGATTTATATCTGGGCGCAAAATTTGCGATATGATAACGCCAATTGGATTTTTTATTGAGCTATAAAAAAAATATCTCTAGAGTCGGTGAAATGGACGCGTGTGTGGATATTTTTTTTTACCTTAGGTATCTTTCGGGATTTGATGCACTGAGAATATTTGGGTAATTGTAAATTAGCTAGATTTGAATTCACAATGGTAAGGGCAAATTGGAAGACTATAACTTCTCTAGCAATTTATTCGATAGGTCTTTTTATGCAATCCGGAAATAATTGGAGCAAAAAAGAAGGATAATTTCGCTGATACGCCAAAGCACCGGAGTCTTTGGTGTATTTTAAGCATCAGGCTGTTTCAGCTCGACAACGTGAAAGTCATTTAAAAACATTGACCTGAGGCCTGTTCCATGAATTAACTGAAATGTACTATGTACGTGAAGATTTTATTTTCGCCTCTTCCCGTTCCTGAAGCCGTTTGATTGCCGTATCTTCAGATTTTCACGCTTGCATCTGTCTACCTCTCTTTTCCCTCTTTCTTGAAAAGGCGTGTCTCTTCCTGCTCTTCTCTTGGTATTCCTCGGTGGTTGCTTGCATTGCAAATGATCTTTCGACTTCCATATCTTTCTCCTTCAGCCATACTATATATTGGCTATATGCGGCTTTTCGGTAAGTTTTTGAAACAATTAAATGTAACAAATATTTGTCAAAAACATGCTGACTATTTTTGTAAAGCTTTATTATTTAATCGGTGTAAAACTTATGGGGATTATTGACAAAATACTTTTCAAGACAACCGGCCCATTTGGGTCGTGTTTTTCATTTTCCACGAAACTCGAATATGTTCTTTCTCGATCAAAACAATCAGACAAATGATCAGTAGCTTTTTCCAAAAGTGAATTTTTTATTTTTTTACATCAGAATGTAGAAATTTCAAAATGTATTTTGGCCAAGCGGTTGCTTGTGTGCAGTTTGGCATTGTCATAATGGACCACAACACCATTTTCAGCATCAGAATTACCGGAGCGAAGCCGACCACTTCTGACCACAAACTTTTCAGCATGTGTGTAAGGTAACCCTACGTTGCACATGCATAAGTTTCACTGAGTGGCAGCATCAGCTATTCAAAACCAAAACTACAAACGGTAGTCGCAGAAGAAGAGTCGAGTCGTAACACAGTCACCGCCGCGGCAACATCATCGTCGTGAACTCACATTATATTTAATATATTTTATACTTTTCATATTGACTTTATATTATAAGAAATTGACTTTAAATAAACTTTAACATTTAATGATTGGTTGAATTACCTAAAGAAACTCGGTTCCTTTCATGTGTTTCCAGCGATTTTATTTTTATTTTATATCGTAAACAAAAAACACACCTTCAGATATTTCACTAATTTAAAAATCAATATAACTTATTGCACGGGCGTTGAATTATAAATTGTAGGCACTTAAAATGCAGCGCTTGAAATGTTGCGTTTCAATTGGATTATTGGATTACAGCTGCCAGATGCATGAGAATCAAATCAAGTGACAAAAGTCCACAAAGGCTTTTTATGTGACTTACTTTTTTTTTATTACTTTTCATTTCCTACAATAGAATTTCGCCGCCATTTTCATCTGTTTGAAAGCAGTCTGCGTGATTCAGCAAAATTTAATTTCTCTTTCTATTCAGACTAAAAAAAAATAAAGCACATGTTTTAATAAAAAAATATTCATTACTTTTACAGCAGGCCAACATTTTTTAATATCATATAAATTGTCGTCGCAAAATCTCCGTTGACTTTCATAATCAAATATTGTTAACAAAATAATAAATTGGAGTGCATAGCCTTACTTAGCGCAATGACGGAAAACATAAAAATTTATTTACCTCGTCTTGGTACATAAATAAAAATTCAAATAAAAACTCTCTCAACCATAAAAATTACATTTTACATATTACAAGCAAACGGTTGTATTTGTACATTAAAAGCTATAGTTGTACAAAATCTTGTAAATATGTTGAAATGTTTCAACGCTTACGTTCACTACTTGCCAGAAGCTTGTTTACACTGCTGATGACCGAAGGAGACCCAATGGTATACTTTTATAGCAATGGCAATGGCTATGTTGCATATGTATGGATGTGTGCAGTTTTGTTGCAAGTGGCAGCAAGGGCATTATTATTATGGGGTCAGGAGGAAGCAAACTATTAACAGGCAAGCATACTCGTCCATCCAGTCATATTTATATTTTTCTTTATATATCATGGCACATGTAACCGCATATACCCTCCACAAAATGGCATAAGCAGCGGTAAGGAATACGGAGTGCGCTGGCTGAATTAAGTTTTTATAGGGTAATTTATTCCATATGTTACCTTATGAAAGGGGATAAATAATCCTTATTTCATTAGGCATATTAGCCTTAGGCATAATATCTCTACTTCTACTATTGATGTTTTAATAAGGGTTTATGTATGCCTGACTTAACGTTTCTATAAGCCTTAAACTAAAGCTGAAGATATATGACACCTTTTTATAAGGTCTTACGTAAACCTTATTTAAAATAACCAATATACCTTACAATAAGTTATTACAAAAGTCATATATTATGACATTATGTAAGCCTAAGTTTATTTTAATTATAATGCGTTTATGCCGCCATCTAATAAGTCTTTATTTAAATCTGAGTTTATTTTAATTAAACGCTTTAAAATATGGTGCTCATGCCCCCGTAAAGAATTATAGTAACGAATTATATAAGCCTTATTTTATATGGCATATCAGCTTTACACATAAGGGTTACCCTCAGAGAGAGAGAGAGAGGGAGAGTATTCCTCATCGGCTGATGACATCTACATGGCGATTTAGGGTGTAATATAAGTAATTGTTCAAAATAGAATTATAGTAACGAATTATATAAGCCTTATTTTATATGGCATATCAGCTTTACGCATAAGGGTTACTCTCAGAGAGAGAGAGAGAGAGTATTCCTCATCGGCTGATGACATCTACATGGCGATTTAGGGTGTAATATAAGTAATTGTTCAAAATAGTCTTATAAAAGGCGAACATTTTAAGAAGGGTATACATTTGCATTATTTATATGAAAATTTCAGCATACCTTTGTGTGTGTGCGCTTATATTTTTTTTTATACCTTTCATGAGAATGAAATGGTATATTAAGTTTGGTCCGATGTTTGTAAGTGCCAGAAGGAGAAGAGATAGACCCATCAAAAAGTATACCTAAATGATCAGGACGATGAGCTGAGTCGATTTAGCCATGTCCGTCTGTCTGTCCGTCTGTCCGTCTGTCCGTCTGTCCGTCTGTCCGTCTGTCCGTCTGTTTGAACGCAAACTAGTCCCTCAATTTTAGAGCTATTTTGATGAAATTTGGTGAGCAGGTGTCGTTGTACAAATGATTAAACATTTGTCGGAATCGGCCAGATCGGGTGACTATAACATATAATACAACCGATTATTCAGATATTGAATTTTGCGACATAACTCCTCCATTTAAGCAGCTAAAGGCTTGAAATTTTGCAGAAATATCAGCCATTATTAGCTACGTATCAGTATTGAAAATCATGAAGATCGGAGAAATATAACATATAGCTCCCCTACAACCGATTGTTCAGATATTGCATTTTGCACCATAACTCCTCCATTTAAACAGCTAAAGGCTTAAAATTTTGCAGAAATATCAGCCATTATTAGTTACGTATCAGTATTGAAAATCATGAAGATCGGAGAAATATAACATATAGCTCCCATACAACCGATTGTTCAGATATTGCATTTTGCACCATAACTCCTCCATTTAAACAGCTAAAGGCTTGAAATTTTGCAGAAATATCAGCCATTATTAGCTACGTATCAGTATTGAAAATCATGAAGATCGGAGAAATATAACATATAGCTCCCATACAACCGATTGTTCAGATATTGCATTTTGCACCATAACTCCTCCATTTAAACAGCTAAAGGCTTGAAATTTTGCAGAAATATCAGCCATTATTAGCTACGTATCAGTATTGAAAATCATGAAGAGCGGAGAAATATAACATATAGCTCCCATACAACCGATTGTTCAGATATTGCATTTTGCACCATAACTCCTCCATTTAAACAGCTAAAGGCTTGAAATTTTGCAGAAATATCAGCCATTATTAGCTACGTATCAGTATTGAAAATCATGAAGATCGGAGAAATATAACATATAGCTCCCATACAACCGATTGTTCAGATATTGCATTTTGCACCATAACTCCTCCATTTAAACAGCTAAAGGCTTGAAATTTTGCACAAACATCAACCATTATTAGCTATATATTAGTATTCATCAAGATCGGAGTTCACAGTGTAAATCGGCAAGATACATTCAGGACAAATATTTATTGCGAAAAGTAATAAGCTCAGCGCAATATCACATGAATCATAGCGTTAAACGTTTGGGAACTATTTACGGATCTGATAACTGTTTTCAAAGACCGACATATGTAGGTCTTACATATTAATACTTAATTATTTGTATTTTTTAAATGTTGAATATCAAGCGTCGATACGATATTAAAAATATTCAAAAACCATTCCCTTCTTAAAACATAGTTCTTTTTAATTACATAAGGAAAAGCATTAAATAATTTATAACAATGCCTTTACTAGAATTATTTTTATTGATTTGAAGGAAATTTTCGCTTTTAACTATAGGTAATACGAAATTGTAATACAATAACACGTTTTTTACTATTCTTCCATTCATGAAAGGTATGAAGCCTTCGGCATAGCCGAAGACAGCGCTGTTTTTACTTGTTCTTTCTACTTTCCCTCAGGAAGCTGGTGCATAGTTGCTGTGAAAGGGAAATGAAATAGGTGAAGTGCAGTTAGCGTCTGAAGTGCAATAACTCAGTGCAATAGCCAGTGAGTAATACGAAGCATAATATTATGCATACATACATTTACACACACATACATACTTACATCATTGTACATAATATATTTGCTTGTAAGTAATGATGAGTGGCAAAAGCGGTCAAAGGAAATTTGTTTTTCAACATAATGAAAAATGCTCAAAAGGAAGTAATATTTTTTCTCGAAGAATTGAAACCACCACATCTTGATTTTTCTCTGTTTTCAATTTTCAGTTTTGTGGAAAATCACGACATGGAGAATTTCAAAAGCTCGAAGGAATTCTGGGCGCCAACAAAGCGATAACTCTCGATCATCGTGAAGTTCTGACTGGGCATTGTCCGATAGATATTCCTGTGGTTCCGCAGCTGATTGGAGGATGTCGAGGAAGAGTTGTAAGTTAAGAGGTTCACTTTCGGATAATATTTGTGGAGTATTGAAAACCCTTCATAATAGTCACATCAAGTTTTACGGATAATACAGTTACTCTTAGTGTGCACTTGAATCCTATCGCAGCCGCTAATAAATTGCAACAACATTTGAAAGCAGTAGAAGAATGGCTAAAAATGGAAAATTTAAGTCAATGAGTCTAAGAGTACACAGGTAATGTTTACACCCTTTACAGTCACTTGCCCTTCGGCTTCAATCAACGGCAGAGTTGTTACGCAAAAAGATTTCGTTGAAAGCTACGTAGACAAAAAGATTACACATACTAAATTAAAAATTTCAAATTTTCATTGGATTATTGGCCATAAATCCAAATTAAGCATAGAAAAAAAAGTACTACTTTTAAAAAGGGTGTTACAACCATCTTGGATATGTGGGACATAACTTTGGAGTGCAGTGTCTAAATCTAACTTAGATTCAAATTCAAAGGCTGCAGTCTAAAACCTTGAGGGTATTATGCGGATCTCCCTGATATGTGAAAAACTGCATAATTCACAGCGACCTTATGATTAACACGGTGACGGATGAGATAGAGATAATGAAAACAAATACTCGTTAGGATTATTTAACCATCCGAATAAGCTTGCTAAAAATTTGCTCAAACGAAACAACACTAGGCGATTAAAGCGAAAGGGCATAAGATTAAATTGTGAATGAAGGCTACTTTTCTAAATGGCTGCTCCTCGAAATCTAGACTTCGTCGCAATGAAGGTGTATGCGTGGAGACTCGGCCTTTCCATCCTACATCAGAAAATAAATCGGAGCCTCGGACGCTTCGATCATTCCGTCAACCAAAAGCCACAAATCAAACGCAATCACGTGCACAAAAAATGTAGTAGTTCGAGCTTACTCCTCCAACAGGCAGCTGTTCGAAAGCCGTACCTTCCAACCACCAAAAAATGCGGTGTGGAACCTAGGCCTTTCCAATCGCCTAGACAGTGGGATTAAAGTGCGGCATTCTAATATGATGCGCAGCCGAAACACAAGGACCGAGCGTATCGGAATTCCGTCCTTTCCGATAACCTCGGCAATACGAGTACAGGAAAATCGATGAGAATCGCGTTATCCAACGTCACAATGCACATATTCAGTCTAAAGCTTATGTTTAAAAAAACTTAAAATTGTTGTTCGTTCCTCTTAAGAAAGATACAATATATAATTTTCTAAATTCTAATCCTTGGAGTCCGAGTGAGACATACATATTAGGGTGGGTCGATTTGTAAGGACAAAAATTTTCCGATATTGTGCCATCGATTTTTCGATAGCTTTTGGCATGAGGAAAAAAAAGTTCCACTACGACATATCCAAAAAATCATTTTCGAGGCGCCAAAATTTCAATTGTTTGACTTTTTCTCAACTTTTAATTTTAAGGTTTTTTTTAGTAGGTAGTAAAAAAATGGACTGATTTAATTTTTTTTTAAATATTAGATTTCCAAGGTGAAATTGTACGCTAAAAACGATGGCGATAGCAGTTTTGCCAAAAAAAATGTTTTTCTTTAGGTTTTGAACGAGTTTTTGTAAAATGAGTCGAATGGAATCCAAGCAAAATATGCAACGAAATATCTGAATTTTAAAATAAATTCCCATATTTTTCGCTTATGAAAAATCAATAAAATCGTTAAAAAAAAAGTCAAACAATTGAAATTTTGGCGCCTCGAAAATGATTTTTTGGATATGTCGTAGTGGAACTTTTTATTTCATTAAAGAATAGTTGGTCATCAATTCAGCTATTATAGCTGATAATAAACTACCAAAAATGTCCTACTATTGGGACTTTATCCTTTTCTGAGTATTTTTGGCATGTCTATCTCTACTACTTTAAGTCTCTCTCCACGTTTTATTCCAAGTTGATTTGAGTTCAGACCAGACGAACACTCAGCGCGCGGAGCTTGTTTTTTTGGGCAACATGCCAGCTCATCAGACTACTAGTTTTAAGTAATGATTTTTGTTTTTGTTGTAACAGCATAAAACCGTTTCCCATAAAAGATTAGAGAATTTTGCTATCATAACAATTATTGGCCGGAGGGGCGGCGAAATGTTTTGATCCCGGGTGGGTAGTTTTGCAAGTGGTAAGAGTATACTAGGTGAAGGAAATGGGTCCGTCGATCAATTAAAAAAATCCACAGATTTCTATTTTCTTAAACGAATCAACTACGCAGAGCTCCGACTTTTGAAGATCTTTGTTGAGCACTCCGATTTGATCAAAAATTTCAATCATCGCAATCAGCATAAACAAGAATAAAAATTTTTTTTTTCTGCTCGAATTTCCAGGAGGGTAGTTACCCATTATGGGAAATTTCAGGTGGGTACCCACGTCTTCCGCTGCACCTGATTGATATCGGATATAAATCGATGTCATTCTTGTATCCTAAACACAACTTCAATCTGCTCCAGCTAAGGGTAAGACTTTCCACGTTCGATATGCGAGCCGTGACTAACGTAGTTCTACTTCGCCTATTTTACCTTCTGTAATGCTGGCATTACTCTCAATTAGTTTCTGGATAAAGAAAAGTCTTGTGGATTGGGCTACTCAGTAATCTAGAATGAGCTCAATCGTCGAAAGTTAGCTCGTCGACTAGAGTGACCTCAGAGGTAGGCATTTTGTGTACGTTGATGAATGCTCATCCGGTTGACATCCCTCAATTTTTACGCTCAACATAAATAATTGGAATGACTGCTGGCTTCAGAAAATCATCTACGTAAATAATGTATATAGATACTTCCACAGCACTCGCGTTCTTTCGAAATTTGGAAGAGCTGGCAATATTTTTGAGCCATCCCGTTAACACATTTTCCCACAGTCAATCGTTAGCCATGCCAATTAAAGTATTCAGCTGCTAAAGATGGGGTCACGGTGGACTTTCGCGTTACCAATGACAGCTACTGAATAAAGCCCACAATCGTTTTAGAAACCATAACGTGTTGGCATAGTTAGTGGAAGTTATCCCCAATCTCCACTCATTTTCGATGTCCTTATCACACTACTCTATTGGTGTAGTAAGAGATGGTGTCCAACGAAACGGTTTATCTAATCCTTCCGTCTTAATTAATTTCAGCTTCCTCTTTCCTTGGCTATCAGTAACATAGCCAGGCATTTTAGCAACACAATTCTCTATCTCTCTAGAGCAGTAGAACTTATACCTTTTCTTACTTAGTCTCTTTTGGATGAGTCGCTCTAAGTTATTTCTTATTGTGCAAAAGTATTGGTGCATCGCGATGGTAACCATTTACTTTATGTGGAACTCTGTGGAGCCGTGTTGCTCTCCATATTAATTTGTCTATGTTTGTTTCATCACCAAAGCTATGTATATATCTCGAAGTCCATTCGGACTTTAATATATGTAGCTGCGTTTAGGGCAGTCTTTGCTCGATTTGCTGGACGACTGGGAATTCCAAACAAAATAATGTCAGACAACGGCAAAGCATTTATATAGCAATTTATGCCTCTGCATGCCCCCCATATGGAAGGTAAGTAATTGAGAAGTGGTTGTCAAGAGCTGTAAGACTCACTTTAACAAAGTACTAATCGAAGTTGCAATTAACTCACACTCCCTTTCTCGTAAGTTTAAAGAACTCGCGGACTTAATTGTGTTAACCTCAAACAATTTTTTGTGCGGTACTCCCCTCCAAAACCGACCTCAGAATATCTCTCCCTAGTAAACAAATGGCAAGAACTTAAAGCCCTCCACCATAACCCGTTCAGTGTTAAAGCAGTTTAATATTCTGCATGGTCTCTTCACACGGTTGGGTCGAGCTCAAAAAGTCAGTTTGAAGTTCGGAAACGGAAATGAGAATTTTCGTTCTGTATGAGAAGAAATTAGATAAGTCACAGTTCAACAGATGTTGCACATTTGGATTATTGCAGTATTTGACAAAAGCCATAACATACTCATTTTCTTTCAAACGATTCACCATTTGTCGTTTGATTTCGAGTGAAGTGATTGGAGCGAAAAATACCAGCCCGATTATTTCTGGAGTCAAAGACCATAAGTAACTCATCATATTTTCAATTATCGGGTCAAACAAAACTTTATGGTGTAATCTATATAATCTCAGAGAATTACATTTGCTGATAATTTAAGACAGTTATAATACAACTGATTTCGAATTTGTTGATTAATTATTTGATTTTTTCAGCTACATATTCAATTCTTGTTTATGCGTGGAGCTTGGTTGTCGAGTATTCCCAAGTATTCTAAGTATCTTGTTCGGACATATCTGGAGGGATTTAGTATGTGTTTTGGCGCAGCCACCTCAAAATGGAAGGACAAATAATATAATTGCCCGGTGTATCTTATCTATATTTAACATTTCACAAAACTGCGTCGCTTCATTCAGCACGTCTTGCAGATTTGCCACTACAGTCTGACATGTCTCCTGCGATGAAAAACTTGCAGCATAATGACAGTTTCTGCAGATGAGGAAATCAAGGAAATACAGAATATATAGTCGTGGCCTAATTATAGAGCTCTACGACACCCCGGCCGGTACTTATTGCTGGCCAGAGTAAATTCTATTCAGAGACACACGAAAATGTTTTTTCATTACCTTGATTAAATTTAATGGGAATTTATATTCTATTAGCTTAAAGATGAAGCCAACATGCCACACCGTATCGAAGGCTCTCTCTGCATCTAGAAACACTTGTTTTATTCTGCAAACGTTAAACTTGATGAGTTATACTATGCCCCCATCTGAACCCAAATCGCTCACTCGGAAGTAAATTTTCACTGTCAATGTGTGTTATACATACCAAATAAATAAGTGATATAAATTCCGCAAACACGAACCGCAATTTTTTTATACTCCTTGTTTGATTTTAGACCACACAAAAATCGTGCAACAATCACAAAAAGTCGGTTGCATATGAATTTTGTGTGGCACAAGCAAACGAATGCATATACATATATATGTATATATACATCTGCATGTATGTGTGTACCTTGAAGCCAATTACTTTTACGCGGCCAGCGAGCAAATGCAGTGCATATGACATTCACTCGTTAAGATTTGACTGCAACAAGCAATCGTAGAATAAACAAAAATACAAGCGCACTCAAACGAGACCACAAATAGTACCGCTTGCTGAGTGCTTAGTTCACGTTCAACGCTCTCAAGCAGTAAAAGAGATAAGTGTCATTAACCGCTAAGGAAACGCTTAAGGATAAATGTAGTTGATAAATAGAAAGAATATGCACACACACACAAGTGGCATAGCTAAACAAGCACTCATACATAGAGATATTCATAAACGCATATTTTCACAAACCCAGCTGCGAATGCAAGGCTTTCTGGAGCGATGTCAAGGCACGGCAATCGATTACGCTCTCGATTATTTTTCTATTCAAACATGCATTATATTTATCATTGCTTGACATTGGCGGTAAGGGATGAGGACTTCTGCTGCGTTACTGTCGTCATTGAGAAAACCTCGCATGTTTTGTGGTTGTCGGAAATCATTTGCACTACATTACCTAGAAATAAAATGGAATGGAATTGAGGTAGGCTGAACATCCGAAATCGGGTTTCCAAGCTCTCAGGCATAGTTGCTCATTGTACTTAAAGCTTGGAAAGTATGAAAGCAATAAGGGAGAGGCAAAAATAATACGCAAAAAGGTGGAAATGGGACCTCATTTCTCCTCGACGAATCTGCCAGACTCTCTTATGAATCTGAGAAACCTGCCGAGATATGCAGAATGAGCGGTTTCCATGCTCACTACTTCCAACTCTAATATATTCCATCTTTACCTAGCGAAAGCAGGGCGGATACAGAGGTTGTGATCCATGTTATTCTCATCCCCCACGCAAGATATGCACATCGGGTCATCGATGATGGTAACCATCCCTTTCCACCTTGGACTGTGTCCTATAATCCACCGAACTAGGGCTGGGAACTCCTTCTTACTCTGTGTAAGAAGGAACTTCGCCCCCACCCTGTTCGGTCTTTGCAGAAAGCATTTGGTAGGTGGTTTTCATTGCCTAATCTTGGGTTGTTAACTCCCAGGGTAGCAAGTTCAACAAAGGCATTCAGAGCTGCAGATTAACTACTGCCAAAAGGCAATGATGATACACTTCAAATTGCTAGCAAAATGTTTTGGTTTACAAAATTTAATGCTTATGAAATAAGTCTGTCAATAAATGAAAGTAGTACGAGAAACAATATACATAGTTAGAATGCGATATTTTGAAATATTTGAGAAGCAATTCAAGCGATTACATTATTTTGGTGTTAATTCTGGATGGCATTGTCATGCAATCGCAGTTTTTTGCTGCTGGGTATGCAAATTCCAACGAATATAAAAATATATCAAGGAAATGACGGGGGCTAAACCAAAAAAAAAAAACAACGCACGACGACAGCAGGGCAATGACGCTTTCATCATCTCATATTCATTTGAATAGTTTCGTATAAGAGTATATGTTTGTGTTCACACCAGTATGCGAGTGACGTGACTCAAATAAATGAAAGTGTATTTTCAAATGCACTAAATTCACTAAAATATACGATTCCATTTTTTATACGCCAAACAAATGTACGTGTATACATTATACTGTCAATCTCTTAGAAATGATGCAAAAATATAAAACCGAAAGCCTGCATACGATCGTATTTACTCTTTGCAATATTAGGAATATTAAGTCTACTTCTAAAAATTCATTTCAATGGATTGACGGCATTTGACTTAGAGTTATCCTTTCAAGCATAACAGCAAATTAAATAAATAGTTTTACGAAAGGTAATACATTTGCTTTAAATTTTTCATTTAGTTTGTATCTTTTCCAGGCGAAAAACGCGGAAAATCCAAATGTATACCTCAAAGCTCGATGTTGGCTTTTATTTCTGGTGATTACGTAGGCTCCTTCAACAGGAACTGCACGCTTTGCATTGAATCGATAAGTTGGTGGGAATTATGCGAATTCGTGAAATCAGAACCAATTCTTCCTTGGCCGCTCCAGTAAATATATTGGTTTTGTAAAATGTGCTATTTTAGCTCCAGATTACTCATCAGTTACGTCACAGGTCAAGAAAGTTTCGAAACTTAAATAATTTTTATTTTTTTTTAATGGCAACGCTATTAATCTTTCTTAACCCTAGCATTCTAAAACAGATTTATCTTAATATTCTCAATATACGTAAATTTTACATACCACACGGTTTAAGTACGAATGTGAAAGTTTGTGTGTATGTCTTACATTTTTTGGCCCAAATCGCTGAGCGGAATCGTACAAAATTTTGCACACAAATATACCCACGCTCTAAGTTAGCTATATTTTATGGATAGTTGCCACCTGCAAAAAAGGCAATTAAATAAATAAGTTAAATCACATATTGCGGCGAGATAGATTTCGGTAAGATTTAGTATATATGTATGTATATATAGTCCATTATATGAGTTATCGTTGAAGCGATTTTTCAAAGAGAGTTGCCACCTATCTAAAATGTTAAATTCAATTAAAACAATGAATGGCATTAAATATTGCAATTTTGGTATCAAAAAGAAGGGTTTTTATAAAGCTTCATTTCCCATGCGATTTAAAAAAGGTTGCCACCTATTTCAAATTAAGTTTACTTTAAAAACAAACTACTTTTTACAATATTAATGTCAAACTAAAAGCTCAAAAACAGCTTCATTTCTAAAATATTTTCTTAGAGAGGGTTGCCACCTGTTTAAAAAAATTATTTAAAGTTAAAAGCAAAATAAAATATTGACATAGGGGCTTCAAATGAAGGAGGTTTTAAGAAGATTTATTTTGAGAACAACCTTGGATGGAGTTGCCACTATAAATGATTATATGCCACTGTATACTCCTTTTAGATCATTTTGACTTAATTTGTTTTTTTCTTCAATCAGTCTCCACTCAATAAACTCATTTCCGTGCTTTATAAAATTTAAGTAAGTGATTTAGGCAATATCGGTCAGCTTTGGTCAATAGAAGAGGAATTGTGTTCCGCGGGGACGACGCCAGCCTGCACACGTAACTCGCCAAAAGCTCCTAAAGCTAGGTTGGGAGGTTTTTATGCATCAAACTTATAGTCCGGATCTGGCACCAAGTGATACTACCTGTTCATGTTCATTCATCTCAAGAGGAGAGTGTAAAAATCGACCAATAGAGATGAAGGGTTTTACAAGAGTGGCATTATGAAATTATCTTCAAAATGGCAACAAGTTACCGATCAAAATTGTGCATATTTGGCCTAAATCGGATCAACCTGACTATGCTAAATAAAACCTTCAATTTAATGCAAAAATAATGGACTTTTAATAAGAACTTACCCAGTGCCCATTATGTTTTAGCTCAGAACTCATTCTGTATTTTGAGTTCAATGGGTTGTTTATTTAAAAAGTTACAAGGCCAATAAAAATTTGCATATAAGGCTATACGTGTTTAGTAAATTGTGGTATTGAGGAACTCAGAGAAAAAGCACAAATATCATATAAGTGGATGTAAAGTGAAATGCATATCGACATAGCAACTTCTAGAACTGGGCAGCAGCTTAGCATCAACTTGTCAAGCTGTCCACAGTTGCACCGAGATTTCTGAAAATCCAGCTAGCATCAGCAAATGCTCTTGAGTTAAAAAAAAAAAATTAGATAGTAGTTATTGGTAAGCTATGCATCTATGTGCGTATGTGTGCAAAATGTTGAAAATTGTTGTGATCATTTTTTTTATTTGCAACGGAAATGCAGTGGGCATTCAAATTTTCCTGTTAATATTATTGGCAGCTTGCTGTATCTTATTTTGATTTTTTAAGGTGTTTGATGTCACAGCCAATTAATAATTTTGTACTAAACCTGAAACAACTATAATTCAACTATACCGATCGACAAATTAAATTAAATATCTGTCATAGGCCCTTTTTTTCAAAATGAAATATTCAAAATGAAATGTGCAATCGATTAGGTCTCATATGTCCGGCGTCCGTGAATCGGATGACTAATATTGAGATATCTCAACGAAGCTTGGGACACACATTACCCTTAACCCGGGGTGGATGATTATTGAAAATATGCGAATTCTGATCGTAACCACGCGCACATAACGGTGTTTTGGGGAAATCAATATAATGCAATATTTCAGTGACCAGTAAAGATAATTTGCTCAAAATTGTCACATAGGATTGGGTTGGGATACGAAAGACGTAGGTAATTCCTTTTTTCGGAAAATGGACGCACACTACCTACTTAAAAGTAAATAAGCATATCGCCGAAACTACTTCATCAAACTCTACCGAATTTGGTATATCTTTCCATTTAAAATTAGTAAGCACAATTTCCAATGATAAAAATAACTGTAATTCACGAAAACCAAAAAAAATTATATTTTAATAACTGTAAAAATAATTTGCAAAAATTTGATTTGCAAGATTAGTTTCGAGGACTAGTATGCAAAAAAATTCGAATTAGGTGAGGTAACACCAAATTTGATACACACTTTAAATTTCAACATAGGCTCACTTGCGAAAGACTATAATTAAATTTATAGATTAAAAGATAAATAACTGGAAGTTACATTTTTAATCTGAAAACCCAGATATTGTCCTCAAATAATTCCGGTAAGCCAAACTACGTGCATCCCTTTTTTTTAAATATTTTCTTTGAATTTGATGATTTTTTTAAATACAGAATCAAAATGATTTTTGCATGTTCTTCTACCAGAACGAAATGATTGGTATGCTTGGTCGCAAATATCGTGAAACTGACCGCTTCGCTTTGCCAAGGCTCTGCTAATGGAATTGGAGTCAACGTATTTGATGACTTCCTCATCATTATCGAAAAATTCGATTCGTTTCAAGTTATTTGGTTCATATCAAAAAAACTTGTTTGACACATCCAGTTTTTCTTTGTTTGTAAAAAAAATGTCAGTAATTTAACAATTGACCCCTGAATAATTCCTCCGTAAAATATTTATATTTTTAACTCGAAAATGATGCAAGCAAATTTATCAATTTAGCCGGTAAACTCTGAATTAAATGGAAAACCTGCTTTCTGGCAAGTGGGCCTTAGAATTTCAATTTCGCAATTTCAAAAATTATAGAGTTTGGCCAAAACCCACAAGATAACCCAAGATATCCAAGATTAATTAACACAAATCAGTCAAGATAGCTTTGTCAGTGGTCGCTCTACAGCTACAAATCTTGCTGTTTTTTACGAATTCTCTATGTCATCTTTTTCAACAGGATTCCAAGTTGATTGCATTTATACTGACTTCTCTAAGGCGTTTGATAGAGTATGGCACAAGATAGTAATAAACAAATGCTTCGGCTTTCACTCCATCTTTCTGCAATAGCTAAAATCAAAACTGACGGGTAGATGTTGAATGGTGGCAATTGGTGATGTTTTTTCTAACCACTTTTTTGCTTCTCTGGGTGTTCCCCAAGGAAACATTTTGGGGCATCTACTTTTCGTACTTTCGTTCTTTTAAAAGTTAAAAACATACACATATAACATTTTCTTAGTACATCTTACACCATTTCATTTAAGGATCTTGGAATTATATTTGCCTCAAAATTTTCATATAAAATTTTCAATAAATTCCATTCTTACTAAATCCTACTCGGTATTACGTTTTATTCGTCACAACAACACAACTTCAAACTCTTATATATAGCATTTGTCCCTTTCCACTTGAAATAGGAGACCATATGGCCAACTGTCGTTAAGCAGAATAGAACGTGTTCAAAAAACGTTCCTCTAGAGGCGTATACTAAATAAAACTGGAGAAGGACACTTTCAATGTCATTAATGGCATCATTTAATGCCCACTTTTATTGGAGGGTATAAGCTTTAATGTGCCGCACAGAAGTTTTCGGGATTTTTTCATTTTTGTGAAAGAAACATTAAGACTTTATTTTGCAAGTGAATATTTTAAATTTAATTGCTTAATATGAACTTATGTTAATAATATATTTATTCAGTCTGTAAGGTACTTTGTACGGTAGATTAATATATAAATAAATAATAAAGAAATAAATAATAAATCCACTCAAATTTAGTACAAAGAGAGAGAGAAATGCGTAAAAAACAAAATTTTATTACATAGATTTAAATAAATAAAAGTCATAGAGTTTATTTGACATAACAACTTGGGCCAGGTACTTACAGTTCGGTTTCGCGCGAACTTAGATTAGTAGTTTTCTACAAGTGAATTTTCAGAATACGTTCAGTAGTTCCAGAGATTACCCAAAAAACAAAAGCAAATTTCTTCTTGTATAATAATGAAAATAAATGAAAATGTTTGCGCTAAGAAGGCAATTATTAAAGGCAAAAATTGAAGTTAAATTATTCCTGAAAATCTATATTCCTGAAAACATTCAAAGTAGTACCGATTTTAATCCCTCGAATTTAATTTTCGATAAAGAAGTGCATGATAAATATATTTACTAATTCTGATGCTGGTATTTTATAACTCAGTCTCATCGATAGCACACAATATACTTTTTCGATTATTTGTCAACAGCATCATTGCTCTTTAAAAATTGAAACAATATGATTATCGGAAAATTAACATTCCAATTAGCCGTTCATAATTCTTATTACTGCAATTTAAGTGAAACGATTATTTTAAATATGTGTAAATATCAATCGATAATGCAATCGATAAATGCAGCTGCTCATCCATATGCACATTCGATCAAAATGGCAGAACAAGATACATAATAGTTTCTCTTTTATTATGCGTTATGAAAATAAAGAGTTAGTTTTTTACAGAGTTAAGCAAAATATAGCGTAGGATCAGGGGTCAGAGCGAGTGCTGCTTCATTTCCCCCATTTCTTTCATACTTTCCTCAATATCTTTGTTTTGCGATCCGCTTAGGACCAGCTGACAAATTAGTGACTTTATTTTGAGGTTAGAGACTTGGGGCGGGTTACTGAATACCGAATAGTCTCAATTAGTGACTGAAGACTGCAAAAAGCTCCAAACTCTATTTCATTCTAAAAATTGCAATTCAAAAACTCTAAAGTCAACTAAAAGGTTTATATCAAGAGTCTACAGCTACTGAAAACATAATCGCATTTTTATTTCATTTGCACTGTAGCATTGCAGCAAAACTCATTGTCAATAAACTAATGCAAACTATTCAAAACTCACAACTCTAAAACCTCTCATTTGGTGTTTACATTTGTCAACCATAAGCAAATCTCATTAGCTCAATACAGACCGCAGCATTTGCATTCAATAAGCTTAGCGAATGAATTTAAGTTTGAGTGATTGCATTTCACGCCGAAGTGGTTCGTTTCGCAATTACAGGTCATAGTTAGAGGAAAACAAAACGACAAAACTTAACAATACCGACCACACACAAAAGCTCAATTTGCATTTCGACAGCAGGACCGCAGTCTGTATATATGTAGGAATATGCATATATATACATATATATATAGGATGTGTACTTGCGTAGAATGAACGCTGTAATTTAAATTCAATACCACAATTCCTTCAATTTCTCATTTATACTTACGATGTGCTTGTCAATTCACCTTTTTCAGTATTTGTTCGAAAAACTAATGTACCATTACAACGTTCGCTTGCTTCCGTCGTTCGCCAAGCGCAGCAGTTTGTGATTTTCCTATTGGTTTTCAGTTTCGCTTTATTTTGCTATTTGCTTTTCCTGGAACATTTTGCTGTCAATGGATTTTATACTTATATACAAACGTACGTACATACGTACAAAGTTGTATATTTTAATTTGTGTTTGCATTTGCTTCTTCATCCAATTGACCTTGAAACGGAAAATCGATTAAATTCTAAAGATGATGAGAGAAGTGATTTAAGGAATCAAATAAAATGTAAACTCCTGGAGATATTTCACAGTAAAATATTAAAATGGGCACAAGAAATAAAACACACAAAAAATTTAAATGTTTTTATTATAGTATTTGTATTTCCAAGAAGTTATAAATAGGTAAATCAAATGTTACGGACGGCTAGGTAGAGTTAACTAGAAATTCGGCTACACATTTTGGAATACATGTTCACTCTTCCAGTGTTTTTAACTGTACTTTGTATGGTATCGAACATTTCTTTTCAAATCTAAGTAGATGGTCCAAATTAGAAAAAACTGGGGAAAAATAATTGATTTCTGTGCTACTTCGAAATGACTGTAAAATAAAAGTGGTGGACTCGCGAGAATAATGCCGTTATTTTTACATTAAAAAAGCCGCGAAATTGCAAATTAAGAAGGATGTAGTCATCCCACTGTTTCAGATTTTTTTATAAAAAAGTATGAGAGACATATTTAGATGGCATCAGCAGGAAGCGAGCTAGGAGAAAGACTCCAACTAGGACAGACAATGTCTTGCACACGATGAGTATGAAAGATCGCTTCATAGGTGCCATTAGTGCCAGAACGGTTGAGAACCGTCTTCGTGAGTTCAAACTTTCTAGTAGGCAATCAGCAAAATGGTCCCTCTTTCCGTTAGTTCGACAATTTCAGGTGTAAAGTTTAAGCATGTCATAAGAACCAAGAAGTGCCCCCAGGGTCAATTCATCTCGCGAGGGTGATTTTTTTATAGCATATGGGGTTCTTTGATACTTATTGATGGGATTTTAAAATGCGGAAGCACTCTGGCTCGTTGTAATAGAGCAATATGGGTTTTTTGTTTCGTTGTTCCATGTCATCGCGGATAATTGGAACAATGGAAACATAATAATTTGCTTTCCGACTAAAATCAAAACGAACATATGTGGCATAAAATTAATCGTTAAGTAAATCAACACAAACCGCAGAACACATTGTTCTTTATTCCTGTGTATGGAACTCGATATCTTTTGCATGGGCACTACGGGTCCAGACGCTGAACCCAATTTTCGACGGTTTTTAAGCATAAATCGGCCGATACTGCTGCAATTTTACGTTCGGTATTCGTCCGAAGTTCATCAATCGTCGCTGACTTGTTGGCATATACCATAGACTTGACGTATCCCCACAGGAAATAGTCTAACGGCGTCAAACCGCACGACCGAGGCGGCCAATTGACTGGGCCATCTCGTGAGATAAGACGTTCACCAAACGTGATTTTCAATAAATCGATTATGGCATTCGCTGTGTGGCTTGTGGCGCCGTCCTGTTGAAACCACATATTGTCCAAGTCCATATCATCCAATTCGGGCCAAAAATATTCGGTTATCATTGAGCGGTAGCGATTCCCATTCACAGTAACGTGCCGGTCTTGATCATCACGGAAGAAGTACGGCATAATGACGCCGCCGGCCCATAAACCGCACCATACCGAAATTTTTTCGGGATGCAATGTTGACTCATGGAGTACGTGTGGATTGCTTCTCGTCCAATAACGCATATTTTGCTTATTGACGAAGCCATTCAGCCAGAAATAACGACGACCATAAATTGGACGTAGCGCTCTTAAAGTTGAGGCCATTGACTCCGAATTTCTGTAGTAAATTTTAATAATATCGACTCGTTGTTGGATCGTATATCTTTCCATGATGAAATGGCAAACCTTACTGAAGAGAAATATCAAAAGAGCGTGAATAAATATTGCGTCGTTTGCTGTCACTATCGGTCTACTTTTGTGCGTCCCTATTGTAAGACCCTTTATTATCTATAAGTAGTATCATTACCTTTTATATTTTTTTGTTTATTATCTATTATATGCATATATTATTATGTATAATCTATTATCTGTAATAGTATTTAGTATAAGTATCATTTATCTTTGATTTTATCTGTTATCGATTATCTTGTAACTATTATCTGTCATCTTACATTTTTTATCTGCTATATATGTATTATTTATTATATACTGCCTATTTTATATTGTCTATTATATATTTTTTTCGTATTTTACAAGTGCCGATTTTATTACCGAAACAAAATGAAGACAAGTTATTATTTCGTTAGCTCACTTTACTTTTTCCTCCTATAACATCGAATGTTAACTACTCATTTCTTTTCGAATCAGGTGTCAATCATTTATAATGAGTGGCTACTGAAATAACAACACGTTTGGTGCAATATACCGCTTTTAAAATTCAGAAAGTCTAACAGTTTTATGTATTGCAGTTCAAAATTGAACTCTACCACGTCAAATTCAGTAGCTTTATTCATTTTTCTAGGTTAGATTATTTAAGCGCGTTTTTCAATTTAAGATTTCGCAGCTACAATTTTTATTGGATATTTATTGGCGTATTAATTTTTTTTATTCCACTAAAAATTTATTTGGAATGCCCAATTTTAGTAAAATATATTAAATGGAAACCGAATCAGCAAATATACATAACTACTAGTAGGTTTAATGAATTTTTCCATATCAACACGTTACTCATACGCCCCGATGTTCTTTGAGGAGATATTTTTCATTGGTATACCTCAGTTTCCTGAGTTTAGTTTTGAACAACTCTGCTGAGATCGCATGGATTGCTATTGGTTTTATAATACAACTGTTTGTCAGGGCGTATGAGTAACCTGTTGACATTTTTTAATAATACTATAGGGAAAAAATAAATTTTTAAAAGAGCCTAGAGTGCGCATATACATATCAAGATTGATAGCTGTTGGTCTTGCGAGCAATACTTTATACTCAGTTTTACTAGATCAATTCGTGTTCTTGCAATAAAAAAAAGTTTCATGATCGAAAAACCTGAGTATAGGGCTAAATTTTCTTTCACTAAACTTTGAAAATGCACACTTTTTTGGACTAGATTTGTTGAAATGGCATGTAAATGAAACATCCAAACTTTATACAAATTTTAGAAAAAAAGCAACAAATCTTTATATAAATTTCGAAATTTTTCAAAAGGTTTTGAAAATATTTTGATACGTAGTTTTGCAACCCATTTAACTCTAGTATTCAGTCATAACCATATTTTTTAATTTTGGTGTTCGGAACTTTTCTCATGTAACGTAAGATCATCGGCAAGCCCACTTACCCACTTCAAATATACAGTTCAATATACTAAAATGAGCTGGAATATAGAACTAAATAACATCAATTTTTATACAAAATTATCGGAAAAAAAGGATATAGTAAATTTATTTCAACTCGTCCTTTGTTAGCTGGAGTACCTGAAACGATTAACCAGCACAGAATCTGAGGGTGGTTTTAAACGTATTTGATCGATCCTAATACTTCTCTCAACTACATGTAGATCTAAAAAATTATGTTATCGATTATCACGATTCCGTTCATTTACCATTAACGGATATTTTTTAGCCAAAAAACTGAGTTGACCTACAATTTAGTGGGATTAGAAAAAATTATTTTTGTTTTTTTTTTTTTAAATTAGTGACACTTGTAATTTAGTGCACTACGTTCACGTTTGATTATTATTTACTTTCTGTAGAATTCCATGTTATGAAACACACAAATTCTCATTTTCGCATATCTCTAAAAATTGGCCAACATGAGCCTTTATTTATGTACATACATATCATAAATGTAACTCCTACTACTGGTAGACCTAGATACATAGGTAGTTTGTTTTTGCCGCGAAAACCTCCAGATCCCTGAATAATTAAACTTTTATTGAATTACAACAAATGCTAGCTCAGAACAAAAAGCTTTGAAATGAGAAGATATTTCAACTATCACAATTTGCTCACTAGTCCCTTTGTGGGAAATTGTACTCGTATTTTTAAAAAGATTAATTGCTTTGCGTGGTAAAGGTTTCCTTTTTAAAACTTAGTAAATTTGTATTTGCGGTTACTTTTTTTTGCGAGCAGAAAGCATCAGAAGCCTAACCCCAAAATCAACATCCTGAGCACTAAATATATATATATGTAAATATAATATACTCGTATATATGTACATACGTAGATATTAATAATGGTATTTGTAAATATACCTAGTAGAAAAGGGGATCATACGGTGATGCATGCTACCTTTTAACATTGTACGTAATAGGAGGGCAAGCGCACTGTACATGATTTTCAAAAAAAAAACCGGAACCAAAGCTTTCCTTAAATGAATGATAAATACTACTAGTTAAAAAAAACAGAACCAGAATGCTCTCGAAATGATCCACAAATACAAAAAATTTACAAAACAAAAAACCACAAAGACAAAACATAGTGCTCTAAAAATAATCAAAAAATACATCTTAGTTTTTTATCTCTGTTATATATATATATATATTTAATGACTTTAATTTCTAGATTTTCTAAAAGCAAACTTCATTTGAATTTAAAAATGGGAATAGTTTTGTATTTATCTTTTATGGCATCTGTAAAGCAAAATAATATAAACTAAGTACTAAGGAGTTATTAAAACATACTCCAAACCTTGCCGAATAAATTATAATCTCTAAATTTTTTACTGCAATTTCTGTCGAAAATTTCATAAAGAATGTCCTTCAAATCGCAATTCGTAAGCTTCAATCTAAAAAAATTAATCTGCAATAAATAAAACTACACACATTCAACTAGAAACTCAATTTAATAAGTAAAAAATTTTTATCACGTCTTCTTCCACAGTTTTGGCAAAATTATCCGCTTGTTGACTTTCCAATGACAAATAAGTTTTGAAATACATTAATTTTGCGATCGATTTATTTAGTTTGACGCATAGTTATGAAATTTTACAAAGTAGAGTACCCATTTTGCTCCCAAAAACCAGTAGGAGATTACACTAACTGTTTAAAAAATAACGCTATATTTTTGTCCATTAAGGGAGCGCTCGAAGTATTTTCTACTGGGTAGTGCTAGTCGAGGATTTTTTAATAAGAAAAAAGGATCAAACCCATATTCATTTACAAATAATCAGCAAGACATAAAATATTATACTCGTACTCGACTTTCTTCTATTCTCTGAAATTTGCCTTTGCAGTTTTATGATATGTTGTGCTTTCAGGAGTACTCACAAATATAGTTACATTCATACATTCATAGCATATATTAAAGTTTACAAAAAAGAATGCGCTACTACAACTTTTTCAACCTAAGATGGATATTTACTTTACAAAGTGCAAAAGCATCAAATCACAACAACTACACACATAATATCCATACTGAGTTAGGCAGTACCCGATGCGTTGGCATGTGAAATGAAGTACAGTTAGTTTGCCAATTGATGAAAATAAATTTGTTTCAAGTACAAATGTGTGTAGATATAGCCAAAGACTTACATTCCTTTGATTTCAGTAGGTTATATTAACTCAGTCCTTCTATGATCCAATGTAGATTACGGTACACTGCAAATACCAGCAGATATTTTAAAAAATAGCAAACTTGCAATATGAATAAACTAGTATTTACCTTAAAGATACCCTCATTTCATTATTTCGTTATTTATTAAGGCAAATTAGTACAATTAGGTATTAAAAATCGAGAAATAACCAAGCATTGACCGCACAATGCGTACATTGGGCGATTCAGGGAAGGAAAATCATAACGACCACAACTTTTACTAATCAGTTTTTTAATTTCTTTGTATATTTTTCTAATAGGCTGTATAACAATGATTTCAACGGATATTTTCATAAAACACCGTTATGTGAGCGCGGTTAATATCCAATTTCGCTCGTTTTCCATGTCAGCGAACATTTGGTCGATGGGAATGGGTGCACTTTGTCTCGTTGAGATATCTCAAGCCGATGCACGGACGGACGAACGGACAACGGCTTAATAAATGTCCCTCCTAGTTTTGAACAATATGGTATATTGTGATGACCGTAAATTCATGATTTATCAACTAACTTTTTCCGAGTTCCATCACAGTGAGTTTTCATATTACTTCTTTGACTGCTCAGTATTCAAACACTTCGATAAATTCTTTTTCAACAAAATCGCACTTAGTAGTGATAAAAGACCGGCGCACACAATTTTTTTGTAAGTTATTAGGATACAAATTTAGCGATTAGTGTAATTTTAAATTACGTTGTCAACTAAATAGGCACCAACAATAATAATGCATCTTACAGCTCCCTTATCATCTTTTTACAGACTTATTGCCCTAATGCAGCTCCTTGAGAAATAATCTCCTTATAAATAGTCTACTTCATTACTTAGTAAATTCGAGCGAAAAACTTTAATTAATAGCCTAACATTCAATGGCAAATGTATTATTTTCCAAATCACAAAAAAGTTGTTTCATTAAATATTTAAAGGAAACTCGTCAGCGACATTGAAATATAGTATACCAGCTGACCCGCCCGCTGAGATAATGGAATTAAGATCTTATATGTGTATGTACACTAAATATATCTCGGGTCTGCCGGCACCTATTAACTCAATTTTGAAAAAAAATATTTATATTTTTGTAGCTAATAAGTGTTTTGAATTTGAATGAAATCGGGCTGCTACATTTTTCAATTTTTTTTAAATTTGAATCAAATCGGGCCATAAATACAGTATTTTATATTTGAACCAAATTAAAAGATTTTTAAAAATATTCTACTCCACCGCCACAGACGTTGTCCTGCCTATATTTATTTATTAATTTCTCTTCGCAAATCAATCCAGAAAATGCATTTATATTTCTCTCACATATAACTTGTATTGAACTTAACTAAATTTGATATATCAAACAGGAGGCTACCCCCCTTAAAATATTGATACGAACGTACTGTTTGAAACTAATATTTTTAATGTTTTATATAATTTGTGTGTGTTTTTATTAAATCTAATTTATTAAGCCTGTGACAAGCCTCCTTAAAATATAGGTATAAACCTTGTTCTCGCCGAAATGCACTGTATGAAACTCATAATTTAATATTTTATGTGCCTGTGAATAGTTTAATTAAATTTGAGTTTTTAAAAAATGGCAACCCTCTTCAAAATATCCCTATAAACTAAGTCTTAGCGAAACGAAAGTTTTGACATCCATATTTTATTATTTTATTTAACTTGTATACAATTTTATTAAATTCAGCTTTTCAACTAGGTGGCAACCTTTATAAAAGTTAGCTGTGAGCCCTACTGCCGGGGCGAACCTTGGCACACATTTTTAAATATTTTACAAAGCCGTGCATAAAACCTTCCCGGAGCAGAAACTAATAAATATACAAAGTTTCCGTTTTTAAACAAGTGGCAACCCTATACAAATAGTTATTTCATTTAGTTTTTTGGTTTCACTTAATTTAAGTTTAAACAGGTGTCAACCTACTTTCAAGATATTTTGACAATTAAGCTTTCGTTTGTTACCCATATTGCAATATCTACTTTCGGTAATTACTTTAATTAATTTAACACTTTAAAAAGGTGGCAACTCTATTTAAAAACTGCGTATATAGGAAGCCATGTATCGAGCTAAATACATAAAAATGTGGCAATTTTTATGCAAATCTGTCCAGTCGTCATTTAGCAATATGTGATTTTACGTCACGCGTTGAACTGCAATTGAATTGATCCGAAAATTGAAATGTGTGCCTAGAGCGTCGTCAGCTGTTGAGAATTTTTCAACTTTTCTTTTTCCCTCAACCTTCGCGGAGCAATTACCAATAAGCCCGCGGAAGAAAGTATCCATTTTGGCTCAGTCGTTTTCAAGTTTTAAGCATCTGAACAAACCACGATTTATTTTTATATACTTCATATAGATAATTTTGTTCATTCGCCTAATAGGAGGAATATCAGTTGTACAGGCATAAAGCAATTTATTTTTATTTAGAAAAATTATAAAGCTATTTCGGAGACCACTACACCTTTTCATTACACTTCCTTTTTAGCTGTACCTTTCATTGAATTCAATGTAAGAAATATAAATGGAATTTTAAGGTATTTTTTACAATGTTAGAAAAATTTTTCATTTCTTTTCAACAGCGTACGACCCATTAGTGGGTATCGAACTCTCCTCCTACTCCTAGCGTTGAACTTAAGCACGACGTTATTACTTTGCGTTATATAACCTAACTTCAAGCAAGTATTATTTTCGCTTTATATATGTACCATATAATATTTTGCCTGCCCTTGTAACTCTTAAATCAAAAATCGGCGTAATAACTGGCCTTGAAGTTTAATTCATTCAATTAATTCATTAAAAATTCCCCTACTTTGAGCGAAATCTTTAATTCCTAGGAATCTGCTGAGAAATTCAATTAAACGTGAACATATTGCCTCACAAAAACTAAATATATCTATACATCTATTTATGCCCCAGCATGTTGCAAAAATTTACTCTACCAACGAACTGCGAAAGATTTAATTTAAAAATCACCCACTCTTGTTTAAGTGACCTTTTGTTGTATCTAGGTACTTAATAATTCAAGCCACAATTCACTTCACTCTGACACTTCATTTATACGCTATGTCAATATTTTGACAAACGGAAACTTTACAATTGGCACTACCATACAATGCATAGACAGTGGAATGGAAGATCCACGCAGACAGACAATCACTGTGGTAACCGGGGTATGTGGGTAGTGTGGCTGAAAGTTCGCTGAATAAACAAAACTGAAAGCCAAAGTAAATATGAAAGCTACAAGCGGCGGAGATAGAGGTGACCTATGTACAACAACACTTCATACAGTTGCCATATTGTTGCACTCTCGTAAGTCGGGCAAAAGCTATGCCGTCATTAGCGATTCCAACGCCTCCAACGCTTCTACCATTTATTATGACTATTAAACATTCAATAATGATAAAGTTTTCGCCACAATTCCGCAGAGCTGGGGTGTCGCGTTTATTCACTCATCTACTTGGATTTGAATTCTCCAAAGTCTACAAACAAACAAACAAAGTGAGTTGGTGATAAGATGGAAGTGTAAATTGCGAGTCAAGTGCGCGGCGGAAGTTACTAAAAATATGAAGCATTGAAGCAACTCAATTTACAGTTGCTACTGTTGTCTTTTCTTTCTTTCACTCTATTTGCATTTCAGACTGTTTGGCACTAAAAATCTCGACCTGTAGATGACTACCTTCCCGGTGGCGTAACTGCCAGGAGATTTATGTAAATTCAATTTTGTGCTCTGTGTGTTTTGCTTCCTGCAGACTATTTTCGTTTCACCTTGTGTGCACTTGACTACTATTTTTTTTTTTTATTACATTATTGTTTCGCTGTTTGAGATATTTTTAAGATTTTCTTTTTTTGATTAAGTTATGTTTGTTTGCCTTAAATTTACGGTCAAAGATCAAAGCAACATAATAATGATAAAATTTTATTAGGAAGCCATAACTTAGTAAATAAATTTTTCTATTTATAGTTTTTTAAAACTTATGAATACTAGCATACGAATAAAGAAGCAGTTGTCGTAAAATAAAGTCTTCTGACGCAATAAAAATAATAATAATAATAATAATAATAACAGTGTGTAAAAAGATTCAACGAATTTCTTAAAACGTATTCAAATTTATTGGTGATTTTTACACAGGGAAAATTGAGCAAAATTCGTTCAAATAATGTTTTGGTATCTTTTAGTTTTTGGGATGATGAGTAGAGATTTTTCTTTTTACCGAAAAACTTGTAATGTTTTCTTAAATAATATTATCTTTAATTCCGAAATGTGTTGTTGTTTATATCTAAAAAAGAATTTTGATATGGTAGTGCAAAAAAATGGCAAACAAAAATTAAGAGAACAAAAATTATGTTAAAAGCTATATTTCTGAACTTTTCTGAAATGAATTCCTGTAAAATGATAAAGTGTAATAAAACAGAGATCAAAAATGAATTTCTGCAAGAGCAGTAAAAACTCAATTTTGTCTTTGAAAAATCATAAATTATAAGATGACGCTACTTCGCTCAAATTTTAGGTAAAAATCAACATAAAAAACTAAGTACTCGACTTCAAAAACAATAAAATGTCATAACTTTCCAAAAGACTATCAGTAAAAAAGCAATGTTTTTTCGAGTTTTACTAAATTTTTACTATATACAGGGTGTCCTTTCGGATTTTTTTTTTTTTAATGATAGGTGTGCACTCTCATTTCCTTTTGGTATCATCAAATACGAGAACATAAACCTTCATCTAGTAACATAGTGTAATCTAACGCTTATTGCATATATGTAGATTTTAAATACTACTATAAAAGAATTATAAGATGGATTAATAAATTTATATGGGACCGAAAGAAAGCTTTCGACCAAATATTAAAACGCTACGAGAAAAAAAATATAGTTTCCAATTTTTCGATGCGTTTTACTTAACCCACTAGAATTTTTGTGAGACCATAGATGATAGGTTGAGCTAAACAACTTTGTTGTCCATTGCCTATTTAAATTACGTATAAATCATATTCAGTAGCGATATCATTTGATCAGTTTCCTATGAATCAATAGGATGAGCTCCCTTTGATTTGGGCGAAACTAATTTTTTGTAATAAAACTACTTTAACGGAATGAGAGTGATTTTTCAACATCGCATCACAAAGGCGCTAAATTAATCTAAAAAAGATAGTATAACTGGACGGGGATTTTGGAAATTGTTGAAAATTAAAAAACATAATACTTTAAAAATTAGAAAAAAGTAGGCTCAATTGTTATCCCATTATCGGACTTTGCTCAGAAGTTAGGGAATGAATGATGGCTTTTTTTGGGAAACATTTTCAAGAAATCAACATTTTGTACTAAAGTTGCTTTAATTGTATAGAAATATGGGTTAACACTTTTTGGTTCTTTCATTTCAGTTTTACAATCCAAAAATGTTAGATTTTTCGTAAAATTATAGGTTTTAAGAAAAGTACGTTGATATTAAAAAAATCGATATTTCGAAGGAGGCGAAACAAAAAACCTAAAAAAAAAAATCACAGATGCCTCTTTCAGTTGGTAATATAACATGAAAAATTATGAAAAAACTCCGGCATGTAAAAGCCAATTGGCATCCAATTTAACGCAAAAAGTCTTATATGTAATACTTTTTTAAGTTTCATAACTAGCACTTTATTTAGATAAAATTAACCAGGAATTCAAACTCAAAAAAGAAAATTCTCTAGGGAGGGGTTGAACCGCAACACCACCTCTTTGGGTGCGCCAATTATACTCAGCGTTTAACTTCGTGGATATATTGCTCTTTTAATTTTCGCATCTCATATGAAATATAAAATTTAATTGCGTAAAGCATAAAGTGAAACACTGTAAAATATAATATACAGATTTTAGATTTACGTAAAAAATTTTTACAATACGAACTTTTCTCTTTATTAATCTTTGTATCTGCGTGTGCACATACCCTGTTGGAAAGAAATAGTTCAGTTGCATGAAAAAACATATTTAAAAACTAATTTCAGGTGAACTATTTTTAAACTACACTATTACAAATAGTAAATGAGAAAAGGTCATACTAAAATGCGAAAGCGTCAATTGAAGTAAGCATTTACAATTGGAAATGCAGCGTGAGATAATTTCGCTTTTATTTTTAATATTCTCGTGTTAATTTAAAATTAATACATTTTTAAGTTGTTGAATTGAAATTGCAAATAGAGCAATCGAAAATATATGCACGATAGGGTAATTGACAGCTTCCTAAGGCATCGCTATGTTAAATAATTGGAAATTAGTTGTCATTGAAATGGAAAAGTTTTAAATCGGTAAAAAATTAATTTCATTTCCTACAGGGAAACATATTTACACATACTGAGTATCTTTGTGTCTGAGAAAAACTTATAAGTTATGGCTCATTAAAATTGTTCGGTATATGATCAAAGTTATTTCCGGTTAAACGGTTGCTGAAATTGTATGGAATATGGAAATTTGGAGAAGAATAGTTGCATAAATAAATTTGATGTGCAATAAAGTAGAAAGGCCCTGTTAGTTCACTACATACATAAATATGTAGGTAATTTTCAAACGTACAATGTATTTTAATTCTAATGCATGCAAATTTCATTCAATCACAACGACAGATAAGTCAATTTCGAGCATTTTATAACACCGAATTTATGAAAATATCAGCAAAATTAGCTCGTCCGGAAATTTTAACATCTGAAAGTCACATAAACTGCAGGAACTCAGCTGATTCTGATGATTTTCCACAAACAGCTCTTGTATTCAATTTAACTGCTTTCAAATATAAAATATCTCTTCAATTGAGGATCTACATCATTTCCATTTGTAAAGCGAAAGTGTCAATTAAAACTGAGAATTGTCAGTTGCAAAAAAGTAAGCGGCAATTGAAAATAAGAACAAGTCAATTTTAAATGAGAAAGCGTAAAATTTAAATAAAAAGGTGTCAATTGAAATTGAAAATAGTCATTTGGAAATAAGAATAGTCAATTACAAATCATAAAGCGTCAAATGAAAATGAGAATGCGTCAAGTGGGAATGGAGAGACCTATTTTTATTACATATTTTTCAAATAATAACTGCAATGCAATTTTGTACATCGCCTTTCTTTATATTTCATTGCCTCCGCATGGAGCGAGGATGTCTATTGAATTCTGCTCCGTGTTAGTGGCCTTTACTTCATCCACGTGCTTATCTAAATACTGAAATAGCCGATTGTTTCGCATTTTAGTTTCACACTTTCCCATTTTCATCTGAGATTTTCGCATTTTAATATGATGTATTCGTATTTTCAATTGACAATTCTCATATTCATTTGAGGCTTTCGCAATTTAAAATGTCTAATCTTATTTATAATTTACTATTCTTATTCTCAATTGTCGCTTTCTGAATTAAAATTGTTTATTCCTATTTTTAATTGACGTTTTCGCATTTTAATCTGGTCCTTTCTCACTTACAATTGGAAATGGTGTAGTTTGCGTTCAAACAGCTAATCTCCTTTTTTCTTTTAATTTACAAATATCATGGCAAAGTTATAATAAGACAATAAAATATCTGCTTGAAAAATCTACAAATTATGAATTTAATGCTTTAAAAGCATTGTATGCAGGTTTGCTCTAGTGAGAACGTCCTCAACATAGACACTAAAAATATTTTTTTCTTACGCTTCATTTTTTATTTTATTTAGTTTTTGCTTCCTTGTGCATTTCCTTATTTGACTACTTTCTCAATCAAAAGAAATGCCTGTCTGAAATTTATTATTGAATTATATTATTGAAACTTACGCTTTCTCTGCGGAAGAAGATCTAATTATACTAAATTCTTTTGATATATCTAATTTGGATTTACATACTAAAACTAAAATTTCAATTTTTCTCCTTTACAAATTTCTCTTTAGTTTTATTTTTAGTAACATAAATCTACTCATTCACTTATATGAAAATATTTTTGGCACTGCTTTTCATTTTAGACCTGTGAAATGTTTTGGCGCAATGCAACTTTCTTTAAATGCCACAGTACGCTTATAGATGGTTGTATGTGTGTATGGGTTTATAACTATGTATGTATATAGTTATATATGTAGTTCCCACTTGTTTATCTGAACCAAATAAAATTTACTAAATAGTCGTAGAATTATGTTGCTTGGTTTTTATGTGTAACAAGATCAAGTCGGGTAAATAATATTCGTGATTCATTTCTAAAACTTTTTCCATCTTCACTTTCAAAAATTATAATTAACAATTCTAACAATTACGGAAAATATTTATATCGGTCCAACCATCTAGAAATTAACGAGGAATTATTTTATGTCTTTTTAGGCGAATTATTACTGACCGTTGTATGTATATGTAAGTAAGTATTTCAATATAATCTCTTTCGGTCAATAATATCTGAGAGAACATTTTTATATATTCACAAAACCATTAGATTTGATGAAATGCTCACCGGAAGTGTCCAAAATAATGATGACAAATTTGGAAACCAAGTAGAACCCTTTGGGAAAAGTAGTCTGAACAGCTTTACAATCCTAATCATTGCACTACCGTGGATAAACAATTATTGAGATGTCATGGACGTTGTAAATTTCGCCAACCAGAAACCAGAGAGATATGGTTTGAAATTTTGTTGTTGATTCACGCACCTGCTATGTATGGGAAATACAGCCATACTTGGGGAAAGACGTAACCGGAAATCTTGAGAGGAATCAAGGAAAACGAGTCATTCTGGATTTAGTTGGCAGATTGAAAGGACATAATGTCATCTCAGAGCATTGACCAAAAATTATTACGAAAGCAAATGACAATGGATACGACCATGCGCAAAAATTAAAGATACATTCTCCCAAAGCTACTGAATTGCAAGAAAGCTACATTTTTCCCTTCACTCCTGAAACCTGCCTCGTTAAGTACATAAGACATAATGGCAAATGTGCAAATGTGCAAATTTCATGATCACAATGCCTCACGCCCCTAATGTTGCGAATGACGCGAAAAAGTTACCCGAAATAGTCTCTTTTTATAACGCAAGGAAGAGAAGCGCAAACATGGTTGACAAAATGTTGAGTTATTACTCCTGCAAACTTAAAAATATTGATTGGACTATGGCTATATTTTCCAATTTAATCGATAATTTCGCTTTTAATTCTTATATTTTATATAACGATATGGATCCCAATAGGGGGCAATTTCGTTGGCAAAGCCTTATATGGAAAAATCAAGAAGAGGTACAAGAAACGAATTACAAATAAAACACAAAAAAACATGAAAAAAACGCGAGACTATTTCGTGTCACTTTTTCGCGTCATTCGCAATATTAGGGGCGTGAGGCACTGTGATAATGAAATTTGCACATTTTTGTAAATGATTTCATTAAGTGGAAAGCAAAAATAAGTGGACTACATCGTTCTGTTTCTTATGTAAACCATGCTGTACACGACAGACATGCCAAAAATATTTGCAGACTATGCATTGGCAACAATTAAACATGAAATTATTTTAAATATATTTACCTGAAATTTATCAATAAAAGTATACGAGTATATGTACATATGTACAATACGTATTAAAACTTTGAAGTAATAGATAAGTTTTTCTACGAACTGTAGTATGTATCAGAATTGATGCACAAGAAAGACAACGAAAGAAAAGAGAGCATCACTATCGAGTAGAGATATTTATTTTAAAAACAACTATAACTTTATTAATTGAAAACGTCCACTTCCCAGAAAGCAATCTCAGAGTTTACCGGTTTGAATGTTAGGCATCAACTTAAGAGTTAAAAACATAAATATTTAACATGGCAATCATTCAGGGTTAAATTTTTAAGCTTGTGACATTGTCATAAATAAAAAAAAACAAACAAATTTTTTTTGAAATAAATAAATAAAAAATAAATTTGTCAAACATTTTTTTTTGAAATAAACGAAAAATGTAAACGAATCGCTTCTTTCGGCAATAATTCGGATGCCATCGAATGCGTAGGCTCTAACTCCATTAACAAAGTTTTGGCAAAGGGATGCGATCACTTTCACGAGATTAGAGACCAATCCTTGCTATACGGATTTCGTTGTTGTACCAGAATCTCCAAAAACTATTTTACTTTTTAATTTCAAAGATTTAAAAAATCAAAGAAAATGTCAAAACAGAAATGTACGTGTTCGAAATTTATTTCAAGAAGGCTATGAAATTGCAAATTGAACTCTTAATTACTTATTACTTTATTTATAAATTTAACTCTGGATTTCTCGCAAGTGGACCTAAATAAGTAAATCAAAAAATTTTCTATTTTAAACATACAAAACTTCGAAGGAGAATATTTATAAGATTAAACGAAAAACAATATTAAGTAGATTATTCGCAAAGTAAATAAACCCTGTCGCCAATTAAAAATTCCTCGTTAAGATTGATCTTGTAAGAATAAAAAGTTTTTCCTTTTTATAAATTCAATAAGATTCTTAATTTAACATAAAAACTAGGAAATTTCTTCTTACAATTGCACAATTGATATACGGACCTTTATATTTTTTGTTTATTTTTTATTTATTTTTTGTTTATTTTTTGTTTATTAATAGACGGTCAGCAAAGAACACAAAAGTTATAGTGAGCCCTTATATTTTGTGTATACAAAGTTAATTTTTGGTTAAGGAAAGTTTCGAGATAAGAATGAAGACCAACTAATTGAATCCAAATCAGTTTGAAGGAGTATTCAAATCTACTTTCATTTCTTGCCATTTCAGCCTTTTTCTGACTGGTTCTAACTTTTTTAATTTTCTATATACTAATCAAATAAATTACATCGAAATGTAGTGGAAAATAGTTCACTTATATCAGTGAAAAATCTACAATATACTGTAGAATTTTGGTCCGAGCTTTGTAAATATAAAAACGCGATTGGCGAAAATCCTTTTGCTACCCGTTGTTGTGTTTTTTTTTTAATTTTTTCCTCAGCAATCCTGAAGTGGAATGCATTTTTTGTGTTATGAACGCTGTCACAAAAACAAAAACAAAAAAAAAACAAAAACAGAATAAGAAAAAGAAATATGGTTAATGCTGAAATGCACTATAATTGTTAGATGTGGCTTAAATGAGAAAGAAAAAAGTTGCCATGATTTCGCAAGTGAAAAAAACTCTCATAGAAATGGCGAACACTACATTGCACTTTAAAAGCAAATTACTTGGGAAGCTTATAAAGCCAATACAATTAAGCGAAAACCGTAAAACCGGAAACCGTTTGTAATTAAATCATTATACGAAAAAAAATGTTTGAATTGTTGATTTATATGTTTAGCCTTAAACAAATTTTGATTCAGAATTTTTCATGATTTTTTATTTATTTTATTTATTAAGCCTTTTAGCACTTTTTCCTTCCTACGTAGTCTTTTTTCAAAAAGTTCTGGCAACACTGATAGTAGTAATTGACATTATACCTAAATTTATTGTGGAGTTCTAGAGTAAAAAAGTTTTCAGAAAACTGCCAAAATAAATTAAGTATTCTAAGTGTGAACGAACTTCATTTATGTGAAGTGTTTTTTTCTTTTTCAATTCAGTCAATAATCCGAACATAGTCTAACACCAAAAGGGAAACTTAGTAATATTACTGGCATACAACTAGCGTACGCACAAAACTATTTCACATAAGTATCTTTTCCACTTAGCTATCGTTTTAACAATTTTTAAGCAAGCAGCTTTTGCAGTAAATAACTACGAAGAAGAGCAATCAAAAAAAAAAAAACGAGAAAAAAATGGCCGAAGATTCGTACCAATATCACTTTAGACTACATGTGTAGTTTTTCGACGTTTCCGTAACTTGAGCAGCACAGCAAGGCAGAGAATTCAAAAATCAATAGCTTAAAAAGAGAACGAAAAACTAAGGCAAAGTCAATGGCAGTTGCCAATCATTGCCATCCTGATCAACCCCTTGCACGGCCATACTGGAAGTGTCAGTGTCAGTGTTTTTGTCTATGTGTGCGTGAGGTTTTGCAAGTGTTGCAACAACTGCTAACATTAAATTGAAGTTGCCAAATGCAACACTTGTGAAATGTTTTTTGTTTTTTTTTTTGCATCAGACGCCGATGAAAAGGAAATCACTTGCATTACACAGATTACATGCCATGGTGTCTTTCGAGTTTTGGCGAAAAGATGTGTAGTTTTGTTGCGAGAGCTCACTTTGAAAGAAAGTGATTTTAAGCAGAAAATGCCAAGTTGTCTTGCAATGATAATATGCTTTGAAAAGAATTAGGCAATTACTTTTTGTTTTTGTATCATGCTGCCACTCGTTTGTCAGTTTGACAGCTGGATACCCGTTATCGCATATTGCTTTGTGAGATTAAGCAATTACAGTGATTGGGAGATTGAAACGAAAGTGCCATTTAAATTGAAAACTACATCATTTTTATATTTTCATTTTTTGTTTTGAAAAGCTACATTAGGAAAGTACACCACTTACGTTTACTATACACATACTCATTCCTCGTATTACGCTTGAGCTGACAATGAAAAAAAAAAGCAAAAAAAAATACACTTTTACTCTGTGTATGTTGCAGATAAAGTGGAATATTTTACTAATCTACATAATGAGCTTGTAAACATAACACTAAGTGAGTAACTGGACTGAAATAACTTATCATGAAATTTTTTTTAGTTCTTCAACCGAGCGAAAACTACATAATACAATACAGCGAAAAAAAATAAAAATATAACTGTAGAAAGCGAAAAATTTGCGAAATCATAATATCGAGAAATGTCAATTAAGCTTCATCGAGTTTTTTTTAAACAAGTTTTTCTAATATGCCCGAGCGCAATATATTAAAAAATCAAACGCTCACATAATGCTACTTTTCAAAACTGACAAAAATGCTATATCTCAGTAACGATAAAAGTTCCTTTGCTCAAATTTCTTACGCAAAATTGGGTTCAAAAAGAATTAACTGGGTTAAAGACAATTCGGAAAATGTGAGGAGTATGGCCTTATTTCAAACTACTTCAGACTAATTGATCAGTTTGGTCACCTTATTTTTCAGTTTGACACACTTTACATTTCAACTCAATAAGCACAAGGTCAAAAATTATTGAAATCGCACTAAAATAAAACTCATTTCACTTGTAACGGTAATTTACAAATCCAAAAAAAAATCGGTATTTTAATTAATAATGTAGGGACTTCGCTCATATTTGATACAAAGAATTTAATTAGAGAGCAAAATACATAAAAAAAAAGAAGCGACAGCCAGAAGAGAAACTTCTTTGTCGACTAAGCCGATAAGGAGACAGAGAGTTAAATATGAGAGTAGTAGCCGTTAGTAGTAAGTAGTAGTAGTAATAGTTGTGGCAGTGATAATAGTAGTTAGTAGTACTTAGTAGTAGATTAAGTAAAAATAGTCTAAGAAATTAGTGCAAATGTAATAGTAGCTTTAGTAAAAATAGTATTAGAAATAAGTCAAAATAGTAGTAGAAATTAGTAGTAGCATTAGTAAAAATAGTAGTAGAAATTAGTAGTACTATTAGTAAATATAATGGTAGTAATTGGTACTGGTAAAGTGGTGACAGAAATTAGTAAAAATCGGTTTAGTAATATGTAATTATGAAAATGGTGCTAACAATTTAAAAAAAATAGTAGTAGTTATTAATAGTAGCATTAGTAAAAATGGTAGTAAAAATTGGTAGAATTAATAAAAGTTGTAGTAGAAATTAGTAATGGCAATTACTATAAGTACAAGTAGTAAAAAGTAGTAGCATAAGCAAAAATAGGGCACTGCAGTAGCACTAAAAATAGTAGTAGAAGTTGCAGTGGTAGTAGTAGTTTTTGTAATTAGTAGTTTCAGTAGTTGGTAGTAGCAATTTTAGTGCTGAACCTCTCCCGAATTACTGACAAGTCCTGAAATAGTCCTGAACTAGTGCCGAAACTGTCCCAATCTACATGTGCAGCACGCTATGGCCAAAAAAATAGAAACATTGTGAAACATCCATGATAGTAGGTATATATTGAAATAAAATATATAGCAAATACACTTAGATTTAATTCTAACCATCTTCACTTCTAATTGTATTCTTATTGTTTGATTTATTCAAAATCTACTTGGCCAAAATAATGGAACCTAAGCAAAAAATAATTTTAAAAACAATTATGAAATTGAGTAAGCATTCACTGTTTTATAATTGTGTTGATTTGTTTTAACAATTTTAAAACACATTTGATATTTTCACTAGTCCAGTTTCACGAAATGGGTCGAGGAAAGCATCTTACATCTACCGAACGAGACTTGATCAAATTTCTCCGACAGAGTGGCAAATTCAAATCCAAATTGCCGAAAAAGGTATGTACAGCGCTTCACGCAAAAAAAACTGTGGTAAACAGAGGCCGACCGCAAAAATAGAGTTGACAATGAGGAAGGCTAAGTTGAATCCATTTTTTCGTCACGTGAGCTGACCATATGCAGAATAATACTTTTGAAAAAGCATTCAGTGACGAAATGTGCTTTGGAGTGACGAGACATAACTTAATTTGTCTGGGATGAATGGCAAAAAGTTTGTTCGCCGTCATCCAGGCGAAGCTTACAATCCAAGATATACGAAGCCCACTATAAAGTATGGTGGCGGAAGTATCCTGTTGTGTGACTGTTTTTCGCAGGGACCCAAAATAACAGTTATTACACTTTTCTAAAATAAAAAAGGCAAGGACTAAATATTGTCGTAGATTAGATTTTTCAATGTTCTTGAGGTCTTCAGGGCCTTCTTTGTAAGATTCCTCCATGCCTTTTATTTTTCTAACTTTTTGAAAAAAAGTCCAATATAAACGGTTAAAAGTTGACTTTAATTTTTTCAGTCAAATAATAACGGTTAAAATGTGACTTTTATTTTTTCCGGCAAAAATAAAAGGCTTAGCTAAATAATAAAAAAACCTTAAGTCCAATTAAAATAAATTTGGTACTAATCGATTCGCCTTGACTAGATTTCAAAAATATATAATTTGTTGGTATTCGGCCTTTACGATTCAACATGCGACACAAAAGCTAGCTGAAGTCCGATTCCCTTATATACTGGTGGAAAATATAATAGCAACGCGGCATTTTGTTAAATTTTTTCTACCTATTTTTCAGGGTTCAGGGAGTATAAGAACCCTTTTCTGATGTTGCACTCGACCATATCTAAATCCTCTACTAAGTTTTTTCCCGGGTGTACTTCAAATAAATTTTTTTTTGTCGCAGTGTTGAATCGGCATTTAATTTGTTGCCATCCCGGGAATCAAGCGGCAGCTGGTTTTGCCTCATTTGCCGAGTCAGAATTCCAATACCAATAAATTATATATTTTTGAAATCTAGAAGTCAAGGCAAATCGATTAGTACCAAATTTATTTTAATTAAACTTAAGGCTTTTTTGTTATTTAGCTAAGCCTTTTATTTTTGCCGGAAAAAACAAAAGTCACATTTTAACCGTTATTATTTGACTGAAAAAATAAAAGTCACATTTTAACCGTTATTTTTTTTCTAATATAATAAAAGTCATAAAATAATTTTTTTCTCGAAACTTTTATTATATAAGTCATAACCGGTTGGGTCCCTGGTTCTTCGTGATATTCGAAAAACAAATATTCCCCAATATTCGAAATAAAAACCGATATCGGTTACATTTAGTGTCCTAGAGTTCTATTGGAATTCACTTTTTTCGATCTTGAGCAAAGCCGTTATTCGAAGCAGCTGTTCAATTGATGTGTTAAAATTTACGCTTTGAGAATTTTTATAAATGCTTTTCAACGCTTTTGCCAACACAGGAAGAAAAAAAGCTAATTTAATTATAAATGTATGAGACACATGTCAGAATTAAAAGAGGAAGGCCAATAAATCCGAGTTTTATTCGCTGCAATTAAATTAAACAAATTTAAAGAGAATTTCTAACTTTTCAATAAAAACTTTTGAAAACTTTTCGTGTATGCAGCTTTTTAGCTCATTCAATTCAATTACAATAAAGGGAAAATTCAAAGCAGCAAAACATTCTTTTCGGTTTTTGTTAACCTGTTTATGATTTTCACTATAAACTAATGATGATAATATTGAAAACGGAATTGCATTTTGTTCTAAATATATATAGAAATGTCAGCATATAAAATAAGCACGAACAAGCCAAAAGGGTAAAGTTTGAAAACCTCTTTTATTTCCGATAAACAAAATCGACAAACTCGGATTCTGCGACACCTAAAGTCGATAAAAAAAATTTCGAACATAAAAACCTATTAGGTTTGCGCGACACCTAACGAGAAAATTTGAAGTATTCAAATCCAATACCGAGAATATCGGATTCTAGGACATAGCCGAATATAATCATATATTTTAATAAGGCGTATTTAAAGTAAATTTATATAACTAACTTTGTTTTGTCCAATTAAAAATAAAATAGTTTAAAAAAATGTTACTTATTTTGATGTAATGTTTTTTTCTAATGGCAATATTTTCTTGCGATTGAATAAGAGTTTCTTGATCATGAATAAACATTCATAATATACCTAAAATTAAATCTATTTTCTCCAAAAATAGTAAAAATATTCCTAAGCGCCATATCATTCCCATTTTTCTTTCTTTTGCTATTTCCATGGATATATTTTAAAATGTCTGCATTATAGATCAGCTCCCTTTTAATGAAAGGTGCATTTCATCCCCGATATATACATATAGAATAATACTTCATAGTTAGATTTTTTAACATAAAACTAAAAAAGAGTTCTTCAGGAAATTCCTTCAGCTGCTTTGACTTCGACGAAACTTTTTTGTTCAGGAATTTTTCGTAGAGTAGTAGTCAAAATAAAATGGAGCTTAAAGTTAGATCCGGCATATTTTTTTCTCAGTGCACAAATTATATTTAAAGAGAGAGTAAAAGCGGAAACACAAAATACGTTTTTTCGTAAAAGCAAATGCAATCAGTTTCACTTTATGTCTTCGAACAACCATATAAATCCACGAACTTAAATAAATATAATACATATGTGGCCATACATATGTACATACATACATACATTATATTTGTGTCTGATTCTGAGCTGAGTTATTTGGCAAAAGTATGGAGTATGAAATAGAAGCAAGCTAATAGGAAGACAAAGTGGTTGCCAACGTTAAAGAGATGCTACTTAAATCGAAGAGGATAAACTCAAACTAACAAGCACCGAAAAAAGCTACAGGGTACTTAGAGCACTATTTGTAAGTACACTAATCTGGTGTAGTAGCTGAGTGTGAAATGTGTTAATGCTAGAAGCCGGTATATCCTATTTCCGATTTCGACACGAATGTGATAGATGAAAAAATAGGAAATGTCTTAGTGTGTGTTTATTCCAAGTCAGTTACTGTGATACAAATCTGGTAAACAAATCATAACAAATGTATCCGGATATTTTGATTATCACGTACAATGACATCCATTCCCATTTCAAACGGTTTGTGGTATTCAACTATTATCATTAATAATTTATTTTGTTGGCTAACATTTGCAAACATCCACACCATTTTAGATGGTTTTTACTTAAAGTTATTACTTGATATTTTTACCATTTCTGAGAAGCTCCTCATAAAGTTTCCAAGCATCCAAATCGAAAATATCGCACATACACATTCGGAAATTTTTTGGAAGGAATTTAATTTTAAGGCACGCGAGAAAATAAGTACAGACTAAGAAAAAAGTAAAATAGAAAATGTGAAAACAATGCAAAAAAACTATAAATATACATTTTTTAATGCTTTCATATGAGTTAACAAATTTAGTTGAGTTGCATTTCATAACTATAGCACTACCATATAATTAATTGTAATTATTTTTCTTTTTATAAAAATCTAGTTAATTCTTTATGGAAGAATCCGTGTCAATCTTTGTTCAAATGAGGGGGGAAAATTAATAAACATTAGTGAAGATTTCAAATTTAAAAAAAAACATTTTGACAACTCGAATTTAAAAAAAATTTGGCATGCTATTCAAACTGCAAGTTTCAAGTGGCTACTAATTACCGTTGAATTTTAAATATATATTATCTTAACAATTTAAATTTGCTTTGGACATCAGTCACTAGGTCGCCGTTTTTGTTCTTATCGGAGTTTGCCCCGGCATTAAAATCTTCCGTAATTAGACGCACCTTCTGATACCGCCTAAAATCTCAGGCTCTTCGCATTTACATATTACGGACCCTCTCTTCGTTTTGCGAATAATACGTCGCTCTTCTTTTCTCAACTCCCGGTAGCGTTTCATTATAGCTCGCGTTGCGCCCGTTCACAGCGTGGCCCAATAGGCAGCATCTTTCCATATTTTGTGCCCGGCAAAGTCGATCGTCTCAGTCCGTTGGCAGAGGTTTCGTCGTGAAACCGAGTTTTCCAACATGCGCTCTTAGAATTGATCTTTTTCCACTTTGTCCTTCTCTTCTGTCGGGGCGTGAGCACAATCAGCGAGATGTTGAAGAATCTCATCACCTGAGGTGAACAACAGTACTTGACGGCGCAACTTATCTCCCACCACAAATACAACACCGTACTTGCACTCCTTTACATGCCAGCTGAGTAGTCGTCGCAATGGTTTCTAGCCTCGCCACGTCAATTTCATTTCCTGGATGGCTCTAATGTCCGTCTTTGCTCTCGCGAGAACATCAACCAGCCGGGCAGCGGCACCTTACCCAATAAGGGATTGGATATTTCTGTGCATGGCCTCAAATCATAATTCTTAACACGATGCCCGTGATCGTCTTCAAAACAAGAGGATCTCATCTGAGATAAACTATAATTTTCTCCACTTGCGTGGACTTCATCACACGGAACCATCCTCCAAATTTTACAAGTTTGCCACCACAAAATAAAGTTGGTTTGTTACACTTTGTACAACGTTATAAATTTTCCCTCATATAAATAAAAATTTCGTGACACGGAGTTCGTGGTGGAACTCCTCCAGAATGGCGTGGTATGATAATAGGTAGTAAAAACTATTTTATGCTTTGGGGAGGGTTGCCACCTATTTTAAATGTCAAATTAAACTAAAGGACACAAGTTATATAAAATATAAAACTATGTTAGCAGTTCGTATCAGAAAGAAGAAGTTTTATAAGTGTTGCCACCTGTTTGCAAATTAGGTTTTAATTCAATTATGTAAAATTTATATAAAATATTAAAACACGGTTGGCAAACGGTTTATCTTGGCGAAGAGAAAGTTCATATACATGTTTTGGAGAGGGTTGCCACCTGCTTTAAAAGTCGAATTTAATTAAATTCTACACGAGTTATATGAAATATGAAAATATGGGTGCCAGAGGGTTCGTCGCGGCAAGGAGAAGGCTCCTACATATATGTGGAGAGGATTGCCACATGCTTGGAAAATTTAAATTAATTGAATTATCAAATTATATGAAATTGTAAAATATGGATGTCAAACGCTTTGCTGTGAGATTATACATAGCTAACTTTATTTTAAAGAAGATTGCCACCTGCTTGAAATCTCGAACTCAATTAAATTTTACACAAATTATGAGAACTAGTAAAATAAGGTTGTCAAATCATTCGTTTCGTAAGGAAAAAGTTTATAGGTATTCCCCGAAAAAGAATGAATGAACAAGGGCATAAAATATTAAAATATGAGTGTCAAACTATTCGTTTCGCAGAGGACAAGGTGTAAAGCTATATTTTTAACAGGGTAGCCACCGTTTATATGTGACAGAAACCGAAATGCGTTTTCTGGTTACTTATGCAAAGGACAATTGATAAATTAAATGCATGCCAGTTTTTTCTAGTTATTCTCTAAAAAGTATTTTGTAATGTACACAGAAATTTGCCTAATACTACTAGTATTATGAAAACGGAATACTTTTTTATTACGCCTTGCTGTTCCAAGCAAGTTTTCAATATTGAACCTTTATACGATTCAAAATTAATACTTGAGCGCAGAAAGGAAAGCCTGGCATTAGCATAAACTTTTCCCTTTACCTTTCATAATTTGCGGGCATATGTCTCGAATACCAATATACATACAATCAAAAGTTACAGTTCGCCTGCGAAATTGGCAATTTACGTTAATTGCACTTTCCAGATGTGAATGAATTCAGGCAGACACAAAGCAGTGGTGTATGAGAACCACATAAAGTTCTTCGAAGGCCAAAGGAGTCCAAAGAAGTAGTAAATTAGATGAATTTAGAAGCGCCTACGGAAATTTCTACAACAATTGTGATGTGACAAATTTATAATGATATAATTGGCGTTAACAAGCCAGCGTTAATAAGGTTCAAAATTAATTTGAGCTGATTTGCTAAGCACAGGAAGCAAGCATTATTCGGCATTTTATTCAAGTTCAATAGCATAAACTTTTCCTTGCGTACAAACCTAGTTTGCCATTCAATGAAATTCCAGTACATTTCTGCTTAAAATTTGTATTCATTATAGACTGGATGATGTGTATGTAATACAATGCTATAATTTATGCGGAACGCCTTGGCGTATGAGTAACATTGATTTAAGTAAATCCGCTGAGAGCTGAAATTCCAGTTAAGAAATACGAGTGGTATATGTAGCTACAAAACAATAAATTAGATAAATGTATTGTATATAATCCACTTCCACATTTGGCAATTTAATACACTTGTAAAAGGAGTTTGCCGTTTTAGTTCATTTCGTTGGATCGGTAGGCTTTGTATTCGATACGAATATTCTTACCGAACGGCATGAGAGTAGAGATTTGTATTTTGTATGTAGGTATTTTTTGACTAACATATGTATGAGACACAAACTGATTTGTTACTACTCGTAAAAGGGTGTGCAAATGAGATCCAAATATATTGAAACAAGGCATTGCTGCTAAACTTTGTCAAATGATTTTAAAATAATAGAACTGTATTGGTGAGTGGGCGTACACGGTGAGTAAATATAACATTCTCCTGAAATAAAATATATAAAATATGTTCGCAGACAGTCGGAATTTTCACCTTTTTGTGGAGATTTACAAAAACAAAAACACTTAACTCAAGTTATCTCTTCTTTCCAGCTAAACTAGAAATAACAACAGCCTGATGAGATATTTCAATGTTTATAATTAGCTAAGTAAATCTGTAATTTAGCAACGAACCTTGGTGAAAGTGGATTCAAGAAATTAAAATTTGCTGTGAGCAATCAGAGTTTATTAGTGAAAAAGTTTTATAATTCCTACTGCCACCGCAAGCTTTGAGTCAATTTTTTTAAACTAATATTTTTATGACACTTGCCTATTTTCTTTAATATACACGTGATACGAAAATATTAAATAAACTGATATGTTTCAAAGCGATACGCTGAAAAGTAAGTAGAAGTTCCATTTACAAAATGTGTTCACATGTCATTTCATTGTTTCCTAAAAAAAATATTTACTTTCCACCCAGCTTGGCCCACTGACCCTCAAACTGTCAATTTCACATTAACTTCAACACCTAAAAGTATGCGTAGAAAAATTATAACATTTTGGATAACTTTGTAATGCGTAACTTACGTTTATATAAAATAACTGGATCCCGTCGTAGGTCGCGCGTTTAGACATACTGTTATTATATTAAAAGAAAATAGGTCATTAAACTACATACTCCAAAGTTTTCTGAAAGTTCTAACTATGGTTATTTAAAGTAAAACTTAGACTTGGCAAGCAAAAGCAGTTTCCAAAATGAATCACATCATCACATCGTTATACTACCCACAAGCATAGTAAAAGCAACAAATTAAAAAACGACAACAATATACATATGAATAAAAAATGGAAAGGCAATGCACCGTTAGCATACCACAACTCAAATTAAAAGCTTTAAATTACACCAACTATACGAAAATGTAAAAAAAAAAGTTTCAAAGACTTACATTTGGTATTCATTTTGAACAATCACATAATTTAAATACGTATTTCTCTTGGCAAATGAACGTATTTTATTTACTTTTTAAATATTTCACAAGTCACAGGCCACTATTCGCTGCCACCCACTTTTAATTTGATATTCATATTGCTCTGTTTAGCAATAAAAAATTATGCTTATTTTAAGCTTTTTAAAAGGTGGCAACTCTGTCCAAGAGTATAGCGTAGCTAATGAGTTCTTAATTAATTATATTTCGCTTGATACCCATAAGAGTTGGCAACCCTGCCGGACAAAAGTATTCTCTATAAACTTTGAATTTAAATCCATATCACCATATTTTAATAAACTTTCAACGCTTATATACTAACAATTTTGAAACGTGGTACCCCTGTAATTCGTAACCAGTTTTGGCATCATAAAAACTTTTCTCATATACCGGAAAATACCTTTCCAATTTAATTGACTTTTACCTTTTCAACATGTGGCAGCTCTCAGTAAAATATAACCAATGTGTTATATTTATATAATACTAGAAGGATTATATTTCAATCTAATACTGGGTCAATTAGTAGAAAACTCTCTCAGAACACGCTCTTTATAAAATTCATATTTTTTACATGGTGTAATGAAAAACAGGTGATGTCACTTAGGGTCTGATTGTGGTATTTTCAAAAATTTCCGCATGTCAGCCTTTGAGTGATGCCGACTCTATTTATTTCTGGGCAAAATAGAAAGCAAAATGAAGCAGACCTATTACTTTTAACAGATTTTCTAGGAAAGTATATGTAGATATCATTGTTTCTCGGCTTTTGTTTTTCTTTCACATTTCATTATAAATTTTTGAAAGGCTCGCAAAAAATCCAAAAATAAATTAAACCATACCAGCGGTGAAAAAGAGGAGACAAGGGAATGACCGGCCCAGTTTGCCTCGACAATATCGGGGGAACACCGTTTGGTAACACTGTCATTGCACCGTTGACTAGCAGAAAGTGCAAAACGAAAATCACAAATCACGTTATATAAAATTTTGACTGGTTTTATTGCACACAAAAAGTACTGTTTGTTTAAAGTAAAAACATGCGCCGGGTATTTAAAGTTCGTTCGCACCAAAACTTAGACTCTTCGTTACTTTTTTTTTGGAATATGTTTGATGGTAACCGTTCATTTGTTTTGAAAAATTAGAAATAAAGGTAATTAATCATTGAATGGATTAAAAATTAAAATGAAAATAATTAGTTTTATCGGTAATTATTACCATTAATAATAATTATTTAACATCTCTGGTATTTATAACTACATGCCGAACAGCACTCATTCACTTTGGCATCGCAAAAGTGTGCGCAGAGCCATTTTACTGTCTATGGCGTGGAATTCATTGGCATATCAACATTTCATTCCTCAAATTTCTTGCATACTTTGCCATTGTGTATACTTCTACAAATAGCTCGTGGAATCTGATGCCTTTATCGTCGCTGCGGATCATTATTGCATAGAGAACTGACCAGTTCCACGAGGACGCTGGTATGGAGTCCATAAGCAATACTTTGATGAATAGTCGAAAGGCGGGTTAATAAATCCTAGTTGAGCTTTTGCTATTATTTCCAGAAGCAATTTTGATAAAACTTAATGAGTCCGAAATTTATTGCGCCCAAAACTATAGACATACATGAAATGCTTAACGCCTCAACAGCTTCCCTCATGCCGCAACATATAAAATAACTTTCTTTTTGCAACTTTGAATAAATCTTCAAAGTACTGGAAATAGTGCCCAAAAAGTTAAAAAAAAAACACTACTCATTTTTCCCCCTTTTTCTACTACCTTCAAATGCATGGCCGCATTCTGCATGCAAAAAAAATGAGGGTATGTAAGTGACATCACCTCACTCCATTACACCATGTATTTTTTATATAGTTTTTGTTACCCATGCGATATTTTAAGCGCCCATTCATATAAATCTAGTTACGACGGCAACGACGGCGATAAAATGATATACGATAAAACTTATTTAAACCTTATTACCCTTAACTCTACTATCATCGATGTTATCTGCCGTCTGCTTGGTTGCAATTCACGAGAAACTCGAATATTTTTTTTTAAATGAAATTTCAAGCAACTTATGCACAGCTGTTAATAATGTATTGAAAATTTGAGCATGCCGAAATATTGATTTGTTTTTTCTATAAAATTATGCTGCATTTTGTCTTGCATACTAAAACATAAATTCTTGCCTTTATACGTGTAAAATATATACTTTAACGAAAATGTGTATTTAATAGCTCCTGCTCATACAAAATTCACAGCGCCCCGCTACAAAATGTCAGAATATCGAATTATAGCTGACTAACGGTGTAAAACGAAAACACTGCCTGAAAATATTTATTTTTTTACCACCACCAGCTGTTTTCCTACCATAAATAACAGTTACAAAACGTGTGTAAAAGCACGCCAAGCTTATTTAAATTTCCATAAAACATTTTTGCAATCGATAAAAGGATTTCCAGCAAATGAAATAACTTGGTTCGCGCAATGCCTTAAAGCCAAATATCTATCTCACATATTATATGTAAATATAAGTCAAAGCAATGAATTAGTGGAAAAGAATAAGCGAGCTCAAATAAAATAGCGCCTAAAAGCTTTCTATAAATAAATTGACAACTTAATTAAGCGGAAATGCGTGACACCGAACAAAGCATTTTAAGGGATGGCGAATGGCTTGAAGAGCGTATGTGTGTGTGTGTGTGGGTCTGTAGAAAAAGCAAAACCTTTGAACCAAAGCCAAAGTTGAGATTAGTAGCAAAGTCATATTGCAGGTATAACTAACTATGTTAATGGTAGGAAATGTGTGTAGGAGTGCAAAAAATTGTAACAAGGGTATTTGTACAACGGCGAGCTTAGATGATGATAATTACCTAGGTAAGTTAACTTTTTGAAATCTCTTTTACGCTTAAGGCTAAAATTTGCTTTATTACTAAAATATTTAGCTCGGATTCTTAACTTTGACTTTAAGGGAACCAGTTTATTATGCCAACGTATTTCACATGAAGGACTCGAAATCTACTTCGTAATATGAAGTAACAGAAAGAAATTCGTCAACTTTGGTATAAAAATGGTATATACATACAAACACATCTAATATTTTCATTTCGCTAGGTATCAAAAAGTCTTAATCTTATTGACGATGTTCGTCCAATGAACATTCATTTGGGCTATGAGTTTCTGTTCAAAGCCTTAAAATATTTTAAAAGGGTACTAGGAAGCGCATTAAAATATACAAAAATATGTATGTTTCAGATAATATAATAATTTAATGACAGAGAAATAAGAATGAATTTTTCGTCGTTCATTAAATAATACAAATTTTAAATACAATTCAATAATAATAATAATAGTTACCGTTCATTATACAAAAAATTTTTATAAAAAATAGATTTTGAATAACTAATAGATCAGCAAAAAAGATTTAAGCGGCGAATAGATTTTCATTTAATCATTCAAAGCATATCATCCTGTGAATACAGATGTATGAAAGATAAACAAAAAATTTTTTGTTGCTATTGGAAGGATTTTGAACATCAACTGTTCACTCTCTCGAAACACACAGAAGATCAAACGGAACCAAAAGTATAATCCTTTTCGAAATTATTTAGTTTGGGAATGAAAATTTATTTTTAAATAAAAACTTGAAATTTTGAGAACAAAATTTTATTTTTTATTTAAAAAAAAAAAAATCAAAAGCGCTTATCCTTGGTATGATATATCCATGCATGCCATATGAATGCATTTTTTAAATATAAAGTTAGGTATAGATAGATGCACACCACAAATTGTAGGAGCAGTTCGGCCAAATATTAAGTTATGGTTTATATTATTATTACTAGAAAAACCTGGCAGACGTTATGATACCCACATTCATTTATTAATTTCCCTTGACATATGAAACCGAAAATCCCATTTCCGTTTCTATCACATATAACAGGTGGCAACTCTCTCAAAAATACAAATTTGCAACAGGGGCCATAACAGTAGCAATATTTTTTTTCATTTTTTAATTATTTTTATTTAATTACTCATTAAATAACAGCTATTTGTGACTTTTATTTTTTAAATCCCAAATAACAATTATATTTTAATGTTTATTTTAAAAACTATAAATAACATATATACATAATATTTTTTTTTTATTAATCCAAAATAGCTGTTATTGAAGGCTTTTATAGATAAAAGTAATCAATATATGTAAATCTGTACCTGACTATATTTTTTGATGTTTTACTGATAAATGTCATTTCAATTTTTAGCAGAAAATAATATCAATAATATAAAATTTTGAGGTTCCCTAAAAACTTGTTTTCGCGGAAAAATTAAAATCACTTTTATAGCTATGATTTAAAAAAGTAAAGTCAGCGACTGATTTATAATGATGATTTTTACAAATAATAATTTTCAATAACTGATATTTTTTTATTTATATAACCAATTTTATTATTAGCAAAATAAGAATCAGAAATTGGTGTTATTCTAGATTTATAAAATAAAAACGAAAAATAATCGTTATTTTTTTAATTTTGCATAAAAATTATTTCAAAATCGAATTCTCGGTGAAATAGGAAATCGATTGACATATTATACTTGATTTTAGACCATTTCTTTCATAGTAAATTTTTAAATTTTCAGAAATAGCTCCCTGGTTTGCACCTTATTGTCACCGAGACAACCAGTTTGACCCCCTCATTTTAATATTTTGTATCCTTGTGGCTTATTTAATAAAATTTGACTTTCAAAAGAGATGGCACCCTATTGAAAATACATATGCCTATAAACTGTCTTCTTCTAGCGACAAAAATGGTTTAACACCCATATTTTACTATTACATATAACTTTTGTATAACTTAATTAAGTTCGATTTTTTACGCAGGTGACAACCCTCATACAAATTTGCTATGAATCTTCTTTCCGCGACGAAACGACCAACACCACTGTTTTAATAATTCACATAACTTGTGTATATTTTAATTAGCAGGTGGCAGCTCTCTGCCAAGCATAAAATATACTTTACGACCTACTCTCATATCTACCAAATATACATAAAATAACTTATAGAAATCGGTTTGAAAAACAAAATATTTAATTATAGTTTTAGTTAATTAAATATAGACATCCTCTTTTTATGTTCACTAAATTACATTCAATGGATCAAGATTTCTTAAAAAAATATAAAAATCAATTTTATTATTAAATACTTTTTATTATTAAACTTTCTTTACCACCGTAAAGATATTTACCAAAAATGTAAGCTTCTCAAATACTTATAAAAAGATAAATATTCAAATATTTAATATTAAAAGTTATAAAACTTCTATGAAAGAAAATGTTTAATTTAAAGAAATCGATTTTATTTAATAGTTCATGCATTTGAAAACGTCGCCAATTCCCAATTATTATAGTGTTCGCAATTTCTATTAATATATAGCAATACCATTCCCTAGCAAGATGAAATAAGGCAATTAATACAGAATAATAAAGAGATAAATAGATATAACTAGTATATTTAAAATAATTGCAGTAATCTAAAGCGCATACCGTAAATAGCAAACCCAACAATAATGGTAGAAAACAAGACTGCGGCGCCCTGCGGAGAGTGGCATGTACCAAAAAAATGGGCTTTCGAATGCTCTTATATATTTTTTAAGAATTTGTTATTTTTGAAAACGGTACAAGCCCATTCTGAATTAAAAACTATCATAGTTTCATTAGCACCTCTTTACAAATCGAAAGAAAAACGTCAACTTTTCTCTTTTCAGATATTGTTCTGTTAAAACATATTTTTTATTAATCCAATTGCATAAGCCGTCATTTTAACCAACGTTTTTCATCTCAACAGCCTTTCATCATGCAAAGTTAAGCAAGTTCTGAAGCAAAATTAAAATTTTATACACCAATTTATACATTTTACGTTCATAACCTTACAAAAGTCGTCTATCATTCTCAAAGTAAGTATTTACAATAATTACAATCTAAATTTGTGGGCACAGCCATTGTACTCAGTGTACTCAATTTAATAAGTTCTGGTATTAGAAGTACAGTGACCGTGACCCATGAAGTTAAGATATTTGAACGGCCTTTTTATTTGAATTTCAGTAGAATTCTTCAAATAGTGTTAAAAATAAATCTCGTCAAATTGTATTTAGTGCTCCGAAAATGAAAATCACGAAAATATATGTTTTGGTTTGGTATTTTTTCAGCAACTAATTTATTATATATGTGAATATACAAAGGACAATAGACACTCTTGCATATTCATACTCATCAAATGATTCATGTACACATTGAAATGAAAAAGCAAAAAAAAACAAAAAAAATCTGATTCTACGTATCTTCACGTCTCTTCCATTAACTCATTTTGTGGTTTTCATAATTGGTATTTAATTTCATTTTTATTTATTTCCCTTTCCCATACTGTACATCGAACAAGCATTGACCCAGACAGGCAAAAACAAATAAGTTCAAATAAAAGCGACCGTTAGACCGTTAAAACAATAAACCCTTTCATTTTGCAAGCAGCATAAATAAACCACAGACGTACAATGTTTATATGAAGTAAATGAAGTATTTATGTATGGCTGTGGTTAGGAAAGCTAGCGGTAAACATTAAAGCCATTAGTCAGTAAATCTACTTGGTTGCTTATTTTAGCTGCTACTTTGCTTAGGTGATTTTTATGTAAATAGTTGTTTCTTTTTTTTTACTAAACATCAAGCATATAAAAGCAGACTGAAAATTTTTCGATGCCCGGGGCGAAATGTTAAAAGTGGAAAAAATAAGCGTAAATTATTTATGTGTCTTTGCACTTTTAGATAATCTCACAATCTCGTTTGTTGCTTTATAACCTAAAAAGGTAAGAATTTTCGAATTTATTAGCATATCTGATGTACTGTCTCGTTTATAGTGAGATAGCTTTAATGGAAACGGATAGCTCGTCGGCATGTAAATCGACCCTCACACAATTTTTGTCTAGCTTAATTTATGTAAAGTTATTAATTCATTTGAGTTTTAAGAATGCATTTTATAACTACCATTCCACCTGACCCTTCTATGATTTGACTTTTTAAATCTGAATATGATTATTATTATTTCGAACCAAATATGTACATTTCGATCAATTCATATGAGGAAATCAAATTGTGTTAATATAAATAAATAAGGCCGAAATAATAATATATGTACACAGAGCGAAAACACCACCTAAAGTGCTCTTTAAATCAGGAGTAGAATTACGTGTTCAGTAAACGAAATGGCAATTGGATAACAATAATTTACGTGACTGATCCTATGTACGATAATATTGGAATTATGATATACGATTACTGTCGCATCGTATTTTATTACAGAGTGCACTGGATTCTACAATAATTTTAATAGAAATTCTGACAAGAAAATGTCATTTCAATGCTTGTACGCAAAAAATTATAAAACATTTTAGATAACATGGATGTCGAGCTGTTATTTTATTTGGAAAGTCTTGAAGCTCCTTCATGAAATTGCCTATGATGCTTTTCTGCTGCTGATAAGATTTTTGAACTGTCTTATGATATAAAAATAATTTTTTTTGATAAAAATATGTATTTTTTTATTTATTTCGTCACTTTTTAGTTAAATGTTTTCTCTTCAGTTTCTATGATGTGTTTAGTTTCGTTTGTCTGTAAATGAAAGTTTCCGTTTTTTTCTTTTACACTTTCACACATATTTTGTAGTACCTATATTTATTAATTTTATTTTGTAGTATATTTTTTTACGTTTAATATCCGAGCAACAAGTAGACATTTTTTGGAATACAAATGGCGTCCTGCAATCGTATGGAAATTTCTGACGTTTACGCTAATTGAGTTCCGTTCACTGAACTCATAATGCCAAATTACGATATACGGAATACGTTCACTTTTCGTCTAATACCAAATATTCACTTTTACGTGACGAGTAGCTCATTCACGGAATGTGTGACAAAATTTAGCCGACTTCGACTATGAATTGTTCCCAATAGAAGCCCTTCTCAATAAAATCAATAAGATAATCCGTAAAACTAAAATGGAAACTTTCACTGTAATTAAAAAGTTGACATGTAGAATTATCATGAAACCCTTTACTGGTAAAAGAAGTTCGCATACATTTTTTACAGCTAAAAAAGAAAAGTGCTTCAAATAAAAAAAAATCAATGCACTTCATCAAAACTGTTTGATTATTTCAAAACTTATTCTTATCAAAAATGAAATATAAAGCCTAATTTGTCCCTTTCTAGTTTCTTACTTTTATAATAAATTTATAAAAAAAAAATATTTATGAGGAAGAGTACATGATAAAATTATTTGTGCATTTCCTATTAAAATATCAGATTTTCAAATTTCTAAACAAATCATGACGATTCAGTTAAAATTCATCCCAACGCAAAATTTTATATTTTGCTTTAAATATCGCATAAAATTATCTTGATGCATACTCAAATTAATTTCTTTTTATTATTTTCTGTAGTACTCGTTAAAGAAGTGTCAAAATGTTTGAAAATCTAAAGAAATTCCAAATTCTAAAATTATAAAAACCACGTAAATGGAATAATTTAAAGCCCTGTTTATTTATGAGTTTACAGTAGCGTGATGCCATGCATCAAATTCATAACAATTGAAAACATTTGCTATTTATGGGGTAGCTATTATGCAGCTGAAATGTCGGGCGACATGGCGTATGAGTTACTTCGTAAAATATGTATTTATGTTTAAAACGGTATTATTAAATAGAATCACATAAATCACAATGTTAATAAAACTCGTTTGAACCGAAAATAAATTGCTTTATATTGAACTTACTCAGCTTTTACTGCTACAATATTTAGAAAATCTAAGGTATACATGGCGTATGAGTAATTTAACATATATTATTCCAATTCTACCGGCATGGCCGTGACAAATCTTTCGCAAAGATTGTTTGCAATAATGCTTCCTGAAGATAAATTGAATTAAAAATTGTAACATTAATATTCCTAGCGATTAAAATGGGAATATGAGGCAGGAATGGGATACTGCTCTGGCCTACTAAAAACAGTAGTCTATCTACCAAATTGCTGATAATTTATGTGTTAAATTTTTAATAAAATGTATTCAATAAGTTATCCAAATCAATACAGAACGTCATAAATACAAAAAACAAAACCCTCCATTCCCAATGGTCGGCGTAATACTACTGGCTTTCCTATTAGAATATGCACGAATACTGACATTTATTTGATTCATTATTTTAAGAAGTGGAGGAAAGCTATGAAACTACTCCTCTAGTTTTTCTTTTAATTTAATGCCCATCGATGATACTGACACTTTTTTTGTTCCTGAGGTAGATGTTACAAATGCAATTTGAAACTACACCTCAAGTTTTCATTTTTTCTTATATTTTTCATTCGTGGTGTTGAATATTTTGTAAAATCGGTGGTCGAAAGGTGTGCTCTTTTGTATCAGCTTTTAAATGTGGCGATAAACGTTTTACCTCCAACTAACGAGCTACAGTAAAGCAAGGAGGGTTGCCAAAAATCTTTGATCGCATAATCAATAATGTTGCTAATACTATATAAAAATTATTGGGTCCCTATGGCTCTAAAAGCACTTTATGTAGATTTGGTTCGGAGTTATGTAGAATATCTGCCACAATAGGGAGAATGCAAGGGGAATTCACCGGATTTACTTTGCGCAAATTGTTCAACTGCCGAGATATCCCAGAATCCCCAGAAGACATTTGCATAAAAAATTCTCGTGTAGTGTGTATTTAAACTGTATAATTAATCTATATTAAATCACAACCTGTAAGGAAGTCTGTTGCAAAGACTTAAAGAAATAAATAATTAAAAAATCGTGAACTTTAAAGTGCGACGCAGAAGAAAACTTTTTTGTCGGGTTCATGAAGGGATAGAGAGTTAAATATGGTAGCAGTAGTGGTAGTAGTCGTTATTTATAAGTAGTACTAGACATATATAGTTGTGGTAGTAGTAGTGGCAAGTAGAGCTTAGTAGTAACTGTAGTTGTTAGTACTAAGTAGTAACATTAGTAGAAATAGTAGTAGAAATTGGTAGTAGTTTTAACGGAAATAGTAGTAAAAATTGGTATCATAAGTAATAATAGTAGTTGTAATTAGTAATAGCAGTAGTAAAAAATAGTAGTAGAAATTTAAAGAAATAGTAGGAGCAATTAGTAGAAGATTAGTAGAAGTGAAAATACTAATCAAAATACTAGTAGTAGTAGCTAGTCAAACTAGAAGTAAAAATATTAGAAATAGTAATAGCAGTAGCAAAAATAGTAGTAGTATATAGTAGTAGTATTAGTAGAAATAGTAGTAAAAATTAGTAAAATTAGTAGTAGTATCTAGTAGAAGCATTGGTAGAAATAGTAGTAAAAATTAGTAAAAGTAGTAGAAGTAATTAGTAGTAGCTTTAGTAGAAATAGTAGTAAAAATTAGTAAAAGTAGTAGTACTAATTATTTGTAGTATTAGTGAATAGTATTAAAAAATAGTAAAAGTAGTAGTACTAATTAGTAGTAGCAATGGTAAAAAGGGTAGTCGAAATTAGTAAAAAATAGTAGTAGTAATTTGTGCTAGTAGTAGTAGTTTTAGTGTGGAGCCAGTCCAGAACTATTGAGAGGCCCTGAAATGGTTCCGAAATATCAAGTCCGAAAATAGCACCGAAATGATCCCAAGCTACAAATGTATGTATGTACTGATGGACATACCCCAGCAAAAAACACGATTACCTCATAAACCAAGTAGAATCGTGCTGGTAAGCTCTTCGTCTTTTGCTTCTGTAAGGTATTACTTTAACATGGGCATGTCATTGACGGTAATGGCTAGCAGGCAACTTTGCATTCTCCATAATTGTTTAAAGTGGCGAAAGACAAATTAAAAAATCGTCTTTGCAATCCCCGTATTGGGTTAAGGAAGCGAAAGACAAATCACACAGACGTTACTTTAGAATGAAAAAAAGTAAAAAAAAATATTCAAAATATTTAGGCTGTGTCTAAATTAATATCGGAATATTTTTGAAAAAGGAAAACTCCAGTGAAATATAAGTTTAGGTCAACTTTCCCAACCGCCTAATCCCTCAGTGGAATTTTATAATTGAATTTTGCTAGTAAACTGAATTCAGCCATTTTTTTTGTAATACTTTTCCTTGCCATACAAGAAATAGTGATAGTAAAAAAAAGAAGTAATATTGGCGATTTGCTTTAAACGCTTCACTACGTTTAGTCCGCTTGCACAACTTTCTAACTGTAAATGGATTTGTCGTCAATCTTTTTCTGCTGTTTAAGCGCTTTAGTGACATTTGTGCGCCAATAAAAGCAAAATACACGTAAGCATGTGGATGTGTATATAGTATTTTTAGATACTATATGTATGTATATAACACATGCATGTACTGAAAACCGATGCGCTTCTACACGCCGAGTATTAAGTCGAGCTCTGTTTGTATTACTAAGCTCTCCCCCACTCAGCCCCTGCCGCACGATACTGATGCCGGCTAAACCAAAGACACCCGCGGCTGTCTCTCTCTTTCTGCTCTGCTCTGCTCTAGCAAAGGGTTGGGTTGTCGCCACTCCACCGCTGTGCTTCGAAAAGCTTTACTAAGCTGAACGGAGGCATCCTCTTAAGCGCAAAGTGCAATTTGTAAATGTCATGTAAAGTGTCGCTCCGCTTGGCTGCTATGTGAAGAGGATGGTGGAGGTGGTGGTGGTGTTGGTTGCCGCTGGAGGTTGGTACAGTGCCTGCAGCTGTAGAAAATTCAGCAGCATTCGCTCCGTTTTTATGGTTTAGTTGTCTGCGTTGTTGCTTCCTTGGTTGGTTGGTTGGTTGGTCAATGCAGATGCTTTTTACTCTATACAAAAGTGCATTTGTTGCATTGAATTCGTTGGTTATTTCTCTGTTGTGTACCCATCTGCGCGAGATTGTTATTGTTGTGACAGCACTATGAAAACTGAGATAAATGCTTCGACTGAGATTTGGTTGAATTACAGCAGATAATTTAAATGAATTCGCGATTACCTCAAACGAACTGACATGAAATAGCACATTTCAGTAACTTCATTAAGGAAGTAAACGAGGGGGGTTATTTATGTGCACTTACATGTTGAGGTGTATACTAAAAAAGCTAAGCTACCTTTTGTATTGGCATAATATAACAAAGTTTGCGTAAACATTACATTGCAACAGAAATGTTTGGGTGAATTACTTCCAGAACGAAAGAACTATACTCGTGAAATAAAAACTTCCAAGCATTTTGTATCCTTAGGACAACCATTGTTGATAATTTTAATAAGATTTAAAAGTATTAGGTTGGGTTGTATAAGGCGGCGATGGCCTTTCTGGAGCGGTCTTCGATGTTGCGCTCCCATTCGAACTTCCTGTCTAGAATAACTCCAAGGTACTTGACCTCGGTTAAGAGAAAATATAAATAATTTTTGTTTTATGATTACTTTAAATAATTCTTTTTGCTCTGTGGCAATGTCATGTGAGGGAGTGAGTGCAACAATTTGTTTATTTTGCACAAAAATATCGAGATATCGGGTTTTGTCAATTCGAGCGCACCAATTAGATTGTCTGGCCAATGATATCCGTGCTTTATCAATACCGCTTTCTTTTTCTAGTATGTGGGACTTCTGGCACAAGCAAAGAAAGCATATGGCCTCAATCAATAAAGATATGAAAGGTTGCCTTTCTGCTTTTCACGTGCCTAACAATTTTATTGAACTTTTTTTTTGTCCAGGCAAAGTTGAGACCCTGTGACTTGAGCCACCAAGACCGTAGTATCAAAACTCACCTCCCTGAAAAATTAAACACCTTCTCTCAAAGCATTCTGAAAATTAACATTTTTAGCAGGTAACAACTAACTTTTAATATATTTAATACCTTAACTCAGATTACAAGATAATCATTTGTCAAACATCGTACAAATCCGTCACATTTGTAATATTAGTCGAAAATGGAAATTAAATAATATTTTAAAATTGTACATGTGGTAAAAAAATGCCATTACTCAATTTATTTAGAGTTTCTTCTTCTTCATTAGGCTACGGTAGGACCCTGCGCAGCACCTTCTTTACTTTTTTTTCAATAAGCAATGATCATATCTATAGCACAATATTTAAATAAGCTATAGAATGTCCAATTCTTGTTAGAACATTTGGAATTACATATCACAAAATCCTTAGAGGTTATCTTTTCTTTCATTTAACATTTGCCACTACTTAAATAAACTATATATTTTTATAAAAAAACTAACTGAAAAAAGTGTAGCATAAAGACTTTATGAACCATTAGATATCACTTTGGGAATATTTTTGTAACTCACTTTAACTTATAATGAAAACATACCCCCCATTTACACAGCTATAGTGCAATCCTTACTCTCTTATGGAGCGCTGGTCTTGGTCTGGTCGTCAGTAGTGCGATTTACTAACTTCAAACGTTCCGACAATCGCAATTTTTGTCGACAATATTTGTCGAACTTATTCTTAACGACAATTAACAGCTGTCTTATTGTATTTATTTAAAGTACTAAAGAGTGGCATCTGGGTCGAACTAAATGCGAAAATGGGCGAAAAAACCCAAAATGAATGGAGAAAAAAACAAATGAATGCATGCCACCAAATATAAATTTGAGCGCATTTTTATTATATTTGAAACAAGATACTAGTTTATTTCAAACTACAAATATTTATGACTGTTTTTGTGTATTGCAATGTTCCATTGTAGCATAATTTCGAACTCTTCTCTGAGTGATTTGGTAGAATAGTCGTCAACTCGACTCCAAAGAATATCCGGATCCACCTGCAAATACGCCATAGTTTTCGTTTTCAAAATTCGCGGCAATATCTATCATGTTGCGTTTAAGGGTAGTTAGGTTTTACATTTGTTTAAGTTCGCTTTAACCATTTGCACATTAATTGAATGGAAGATATGTTGGTTGGTTTATGCCTCTTCAAAATTCTTTGGCGCCAAGCTTTATACATGAGTGCAATCGACGGTCTCAATAGTGCCTCCCACAAAAGATGACGACACTGAAGCAAATATTTCCCTAGCAGCTTGACACTCCACTTGTCTCGTAGAAAACCTGTCAAGCTGAGAAATTAGGTGTTCAGCCCAGTCCGGAATTAACCGATACTGCTTCTGAAATTCTTTTGCATTCGAATGAAAGGGATTTCCCATATTCCGAAGTAAACGTCGATCGACTGTAGGACCGCTTACTTCTTCGTCACCTCGTGATAAATCATATTCCAAATATTCAAAGGACATTATTTAATGTTCCTGTTTCAGTTAAAAAAAAAAACAAATCACAGAATTTTAAATTTAAGTTGAAATTACGAATTTTTGTTTTCTCGATTGAGTTAACAACATTAAATTTGTTGTCGTGTAGTTTTCGATAATCGACTAGCTAACGACAACAGCTTATTCAGCGATAGCAAAAATCGTTCCAAAAATGGCTGCTAAATAGCAAAGTCGTTTTATTAAAATGAGTTAACCATGCGAACATCGTTAAAGTAAGTTAGTCAATCAAACTATAGCTCTTACTAAGGATTATGTTTTTAGGAAACTATGGGGAATTCAAAGGGTAGCACCGGTGTTACGAGATCCTGTCCAATGGATGTTTTGAACGTTCTGCTCGATTTATTACTGACTGAAACCTTTATCGAAAAGTTAGCTGATAATTGCTAATAGAATCGATAATAGACTGGAGTTCTGAAAAGAATGGCCGTTCGGGTACAACTCCATCCTCAATACACTTCACGCACTTGGGTTAGCTACAGGCCCCGCACAAAATTCGCAAGCCGCATGGACTGGTCTCAGCGAAGGAGCCAACCGTTGGCTGTCAGACGGGTCAAGGATAGAATGCAGGGCTAGTGTATTTTATTTAAAAATATAATCTAAAGTTTTCCATTCATCTGCTTGACTATGCAAGCGTTTTTCAGACCGAAACCTTTTTAAAACACAGATGAAATGAGATACATAAAGCAGAATGCACCCGCGAGAGCGCAGGTGAATATTCTATCAGATAGCGAAAGGGCACACTCTTTAACCTCGATACGATCTCAACTAGGGGGCAAGTGTACGAGAGAGCCGGCTTCGACTTCTGACAAATAAGTTATTACCCTAATATGGATTCCGGTAGATTTACAGAAATGAGAAGACATCGGATGAACTGGCGAGCAATGAACGTACCACACGCGGTGGGCCTCGTTTATGAAGGTCAATATCAGAATTGCCGAAATTTACTATTCGAAAACTAAACATAGGTAGAGCTGTACAAGATCGTGTAGGATTACCCGGTAATTTGGTACAACCTATGACCCACCTACACCCAGGACTCGTTTCTGCCAACCACCCAACCTACAATATCTTCCACAAATGTGCATCTCCATGGTTGGCCGGCTAGCTTTAAATATTGGGTCTATAACTTAATTCGTGCGGTTTGCTAAGATCGTTCCAATATATTCCAAGCATACGTTGGAAAGCTACTGAAAAAGTGTTTTTGCGGGGAGTTCTTCTTCATTACTTTAATATGAAGAAAACTGCTGCCGAAAGTCATCGTATTTCGGTGGTAGTTTATGGTGAACATGCTCTAGCCGAGCGAACGTCCCAAAAGTGGTTTGCACGATTTAAAAGTAGTGATTTTGGCTTGGAAGACGATGAACGTCCTGGGCTGCCAAAAAAGTTTGAAGACAAAGAACTTGGCGCATTACTCGATGAATATTGTTGCCAAACGCAGGAAGAGCCCGAAGAATATTTGACTGTCCCTCAACCAGCCATTTCAAAACGTTTAAAAGCAGCTGGATATATTCAAAAGCAAGGAAATTGGGTTCCTCATGAACTCAAGCCGAGAGATGTCGAGATGCGGGTTTGCTTGTCCGAAATGCTGCTGGAACGCCACAAAAGAAAGTCACTTTTGGATCGGATTGTTACTGGTGATGAAAAATGGATCCATTACCACAACCCCAAGCGCAAAAAATCGTATGTGAAATTCGGCCAACCCGCCAAAACAACGGCTAAGCCGAATATCCATGGCGCGAAGGTAATGTATGCTCTGTATTTGGTGGGATCAGAAGGGTGTGCTGTATTATGAGCTGCTAAAACCGAGTGAAACCATCAATGGAGAACGCTGCCGAATACAATTTATCTGTTTGAAAAGAGCAGTTGCCGAAAAACGCCCGGAATATGCGACTAGACACGAAGCAATAATTTTCCACCATGACAACGCTCGGCCCTACGTTGCTAAATAAATACTAAGAACTAAATGTTTGGAAAACAGTGGATGGGAAGTTTTACCCCACCCGCCGTATAGCCCAGACCTTGCCCCTTCTGACTACCATTTGTTCCGATCGATGCAGAACGCCTTCACTGGAATACAGTTCCCATCAGAGCAGGATATCAAAAACTGGCTTGATTCATTATTGGTTGCCAAGCCGGCGCAGTTCTTTTAGGATGGGATCCACCAAATGCCAGAAAGCTGGGAAAAAGCCATAGCTTCAGATGGGCAATACTTAATACAATACATACAATAAAATAAACGTTCAAATTTTGGAAAACCCCCGCACGAATTAAGTTATAGACCCAATATTTTAGAAAAATTTATATTATGCCACTGCTAATTGCATTATATTTAAAATTATAAATGCGTTTCTTTTAAAATCGTATTTAAATTTCACAAAAACAAATTAAGCATATACAATTTTATTTCGTTTTCCTGGAATTTGAGAAACGAGAGAAATTAATTTGTGCTATAACAAGAGAAGACGTGAAAAGGCACGTAAATCACAGTTACTACACAAATTGCTGTAACAATTATACGAAACTAAAATTGTTGGCCTACAACAACACCCATTAATATTACCATTTGCAACACATACATCTTAAAAACATATCCTGTGCAACAATTTTCTTACCAAATTGCTCATGTACGTAAGTGCAAAAGTATGTGCAAGAAATTTCGTAACACAACTATACGTAATTTTTCTCGCCGCCGAAACTACGCAAAGAAATAAGGGAAAAGTGAAATAAAAGTATTTTATTTTTCAGCCTCGAAAAGTTTTTCGCCAACAACAAGTTGACTCGAGTGTACACCTAAAGTGTAATGCTGGATGACTTTTCACTTTTGCACGCCACTTTCCCGCCCCCCATTCCAATGGCTACCATTAATTCCCATGAGACACCTGCATTCTTCCGTTGAAATGTCGCATAAAAGTGTAATTTCTCAAGTTGGCGCTCACGGTTGGCATTGCAGGTGTTGCAGATGTTGCATGTGTTGCATATGCCACACATCTGTGTGTGTGTGTTAGCGGTGTTGCTGGTGTGGTACATTATCAAATTGCTGTTGTGCCAAGTTTAAATGTAACATCACCGAAGTAATGACAAATTTTGAAAGTTATTCGTAACACAAAAATAAAGTGTGTGGATATGAATCAGTAGAGACATTTAAATTGCAACTAGTACAATTTCTGCAAATAAAAAGCGGAGCAGTATAGTAGATTGAAAAGTTGTATATTACTCGACTGATGGAAAAAAAACATAAGGCAAAGCGCAATAACTCAAAAGTTATAAATTTTGTTATTAGTTAGTAAAAGCGTTCTCACTCTGTATTTCACGGATAACACTTTGATTTTCATTGCCCGATAACTCTCATCCGAGGCAATAGTCTCTTATGCTTTCCATTACAAATAAAAGTTAATTTCTATTACTAAAATAGAAAGTGTTAATTAAATTTATTTTCCAACACTTATTTTTTACCTTGTCTGATAGCTAGTCGTTTGAACAAATGATTGTCGTATGTGAAAATCAAGCTGTTTTGAGATAACAATGAACTTTCACAAAATCGAATGGCGTTATTTATATCTCCTTATCTTTCCAAGATATTTCCTCTAAGTTTGTCATATGTGTAGGGATACAAGCCTTTTAATCGCATTTTGTCGTATAATTTAAAAGTTTCGCACAGAGGACATTTTTTGAAACAAATTATCGCATCTTAAGCCGCTACAAGAAATCGCCATAATTTTTCAATTGCCTTTTAAGGCAGTCTTGAAAACACCGTAATCAAGAAAAATTACAAAAAAGATGTTGACCAACGGTTTTTTTTTAATATGGACTGGACGAAAAATCGACCGCTGGCCAAAAATCGTCAAGATGAAAAAAAAAATAAAACACTTTTATAATTAAAAATTACCACCAAAAGTAAATTTATTTAAATCTATTTCAAATAAAAGTTTTTTGATGTGTTATTGATAGATACGGCGCCGCAGTATCCGAGTGTATAGCGTGTGCGCGCTTCAATATATAAATTTTGGTACATATTTAAAATGAAAAAAAAAAAATAAGGAAATTATATGATGCGCAAATTCGACCAGGTGAGTGTGAAATATTCTAAATGCTAACATTGAAAAGCACAAGTCTGGGTGATGTGAATTTTTTTTGTGCAATTTGGGCAATGTTTCTCAATCAAATCTTTTTCGTTAATGTTTTATAAATATATATAGTTCAATATGTAACATAAGCCATATAATTATGTAAGAAATTCCAAGAAATCTAAGAAATAAAAACAAACCCATTTCATCAAATTTGTATAATTTGTAATAAAAATTTATAAAAGCCTTTCGGTTTACTAACCAACTCAATTCCCGTAGAACCAAATGCGAATTTGAAAGGACTTAAAATGCCCATTGATTGTTGATAATTGTTTTGCTAAAAACACAAATTGTATTTCACGTGACATATAGAAAAAAATCAGCCACACCTCCAGCTCTTCTAAAAGCGCAATTCTTCAACTTCCTTTTGATCTTCAGAGTAATATGAGCTAATATTTTAATGAGAGTCGAAAGAGCGGTACCCAAAGCGGTAAATGCACAACCCAAACAGCGCTTGGCGATCGTAGCTTTAAATCTATCAAAAAATAAACTAAAGGCTCTTGTATACTTCTTTCGCTTAGCAAAGCGCTGAATTAATATTTCTTCTATAAGCGTGTAAGATGATTTTTATTTATATTTATTTTCCAAAAGACTCGCGGAAAGCGATTATACATCGCCTATAAAACTTTTGGAGGGATGATTCTAGAGTAGACAACTAACCACTCTTCTGTGATGAGAATAAAAAATTTCTGCCTTAGAAACTCTTATAATGGGGGAAAAAACAAACTCTACGTAATAGCAGAGATCTATTGGAATGAAAATTACAAATAGATAATTGCGTGAAAATTTTACTTTATAAAGGTGTACAGGTTTTTAAAATTGACAACTCTTATGCGATGTGAAAAAAACGCTCCCTCACCTACGATATTCTTATCTTTACATGCAAACCAGTAGCAGAAGTCCGTCGCATAACGGGATTCAACCATTTTGTATCCACGTAAATAAGGCATTACAAATATTTCAGAACTGTTATATTTTTATTATGCATACTTTCCGGCTGAATACAATGGAATGTACAGTTTGAGCGATATGGGGTGAGTACGATTAGCTTTTGTATACATACATATATTATTAGATATTTGATTACTGCAGTAAAGGGTCACCAACAACGTTTAAAATATTTAATTTTGAACCACATAAAGGTGAATTGAAGTTCAGCACATAACTCACAGTTATAAAGAGCGTATAATATGAATAACATGTGCTTCATAGCTAATAAAATTTCATAAATTCAAAACCTTTCAAAAACAAATTACCGCTGCATAAATACTCAAGCAAACCCATATGCTTACCCTGTCGGAAATAGAATTTCTTTGAAAGCAATTTAAAAAGTAACCAACTTTACAAATATGACGATGTCCTCGGATGAAGTCAATTATATAACTCTGTATTTGATTTCAACTATTTTTAAATGTTTTTGTCAGAAAGAACATCAATAAAATGTTGCTATATCCAACTATTTGAAATTCCGTTTGTTTTTTGTCAAACTATTTTAAAACTAGTCTAATTGCCTACAACCTTCAAACCAGTCCGCTTTGAATTATTTAAAAATATGTATAGTCTACTCTAAAGTAACTATAAAATTTGTATTTTGGGCTTAAACAAAAATGCGTTTTGATTTCAATTCAGTACACAAATTCAAAAGAATTTCACTACTATTTCAATTATCAATTCTCGAATGTATAGTGGGAGTCGATCTCTAGTTAAATCGCAATGCTTTAGAGGCAAACCAAAAATTCCAACACAAAAAATAAAAAATTCGGTATAGGGACCTCCTGAGCTCAAGCACACATTTTTTTGAACTTTGTTTGTATGCGTAGAGTTTTGAGATGACGGTAATTTTGTGTATTTTTTTTTATTTTTTAGGGGTATCACTTGATTTACAATTTTGTATAACGTAATAACGATCATTGCATATCTTGTTCGAATGACAATCAATGCGCTTTTAACGACATCAAACTTGTAGGGATTGGTTAAAAACATGCTGAGTTATAGCTGATTAAAATGAAACTATTTCAATTTTGGTTTTAAAGTTTTTTCTTTCTTTCTGTTAAAAAAATTATCAAAATGAAAACATTAAAAACATTAAAAAATTAAAAACATTAAAAAAAATATTACTTTTAATTTTTTTTTAATTCGTCCGATTTTTTTTTTAATTTTTAACTTCGTTAAGAGTAACTGTAGCAAAAAAACTTAAAAATTTTGGTATATTTTTTTTTAATTCTTGTGATTTTTTCATGAAAAAGCAACTAAAATAACAAAATGGCAAATACTCCAAAAAATTTTGGTTTTAATTTATTTTAATTCTCGCGGTTTGTCTGATTTCTCAACTCCATGAAAAAAAAAACTAAACTAAAAAGAAACAAAAGAATGGCAAACATTTTTAAAACTTTTGGTCTTGAGTTTTTTTAATTCTTCCGATTTTTCTGATTTATTAACTTATTAAAAAAATAAATGAAATAAAAAATTTAAATTAAATTAATGGATTTAATTTTTTTAGTTGTTGCGTTTTCTTTTCTGGTTTCTTAACTACATGGAAAATATAACCGAAACAAAAAAAAAACTATAGGAATGGCAAAAATGTTGTTGTTAACTTTTTTTTGTTTTGAGTTCTTGCAATTTTTTTTTTTGATTTTTTAACTGCATGAGAAAAATAACCAAACTAAAAAAAATTTAAAAAAATGGGAAATATTATAAAAATTTTTGATATTATTTTTTTTTTATTTCTTAAATTTTTTTGTTTCTTGATTTCTTAACTTCGTGAAATAAATAATCAAAATAAAAAAATTAAAAATATGGCGAAATTTGTTGTTCAAACTTTTTTAAATTCTTGCGAATTTTTTGTTTTAATTTCTCAACTTGATAAAAAAATAACCGGAATAAAAAAATGGCAGATATTCTAAAAAATTTTGATTGTAATTTTTTTTAATTCTTATGATTTTTCTTTAATTTCTTAACTCCATGGAAAAAACCCAAAATAAAAAGTTGAAAATATAGCAAATATTCCAAAAAAAAATTTAAGGTTTCAATTTTTTTTTAATTCTTGCGGTTTTTTTTTGTTTTTGAGTCCTTAACTTCATGAAAAAAATATCCAAAATTAAAAAAATTGCAAATATCCTTGGTTTTAGTTGCTTTTAATTCTTGCTATTTTTTTTTGCTTTCTTAGCTTCAAGAAAAACAAAAAAAGATATAAAAAAAACGGCAAATATTCTAAAACAAAATACTTTTATGGTCCAAATAAAAAAAGTTTAGTTTAGACCAGCTATAACTCAGCGTTTTTTAAACCAAATATATTATGTATGTACACTAGTGTTTATCTGCGAAATAATAATTAATAAAACTTATTAAATTTTTATAAAGATATATGTACATTCAATTTCTGTAAATATATTTTACCACAGAAAAAATTAAAAAAGAGCACATAGCTACATATATATGTATATGACTGGCTTGGATTAACTTAATTAGTTTAACATGCCTTTGTTTCAAAGCAGTTGGCTTCCAACTACTTTTCGAATTGGTAAATTTTTAAGACTGTCTTCCTTTTTCCGACAGGGTACGCATTTTTGTATTCACACATATCGTTAAGTTGCCAATGCGCTCGCCAAGTGTGAACTGTTGCATTATTTATTAGCGAAAGTTGGGGCCAATGGCGCACACATACAAACAAGCAAACAAACATATCAGCACATCCGATCATTCAAGCATAAGCAGATATATATTTTGAAATATATTTACATATTGAGTTCTTATGTTGTGGATGTATTTAGATAGTACAATAATCTCAATACGTACTAGGTAAGTACATATTTATGTATGTGTAGAAAAACGACAACAACAACTACAACAACACGCTCTCGCCACAATAGCTGAGAATAAATGACCTCAATGTGTCATGTGTAAATGAATATAAATTGAGCCTGAAGTTGAAAAACTTTATAAGTAGATACTCGTAGTGCAAATAGCAAATATGTAGATGCAGAGAGCTAATAGCCATAATTTCCCAACACGAGCTTGTGAGCAATCCGGATAGTCTTACGAGTATCAATAAAATAAAATAAAAATAAATCTAACTTACCAGGTGTATAGGAATCTCTGCTAAAAGTCAGAGACGAATCCAGAAAAATTGTTTCGTTTCGGGGGATCTAAAACTGAAACTTGTGATATAACCAAATTACGAATATTGTAATTTAATTTATATTACCATAAATTGGCAAGAGCGAAAATAGTTTTTATTTGCTTTTAATTATTTAGTTTTTTAATTTACAGTTATATAAAAAAATTAAAGTTGAATCAAAGACAATGTAGTTAAAACATTACGTTCATTCTCCTATATTTTTTTACCAGAGTATCCAATACCTTTTCCTTGCTTATTTGCACATCTCTATGAATACTGAGTAGCGCAAATTTTGTTTTCCAGAATTTATTTTAATCACTGGCGGCCTACTTCCATCATACGGTCTAGAAACTCTGGTTGATTTAAGTCGATAGTCACTATTAGCAAATTAGCCATTTTGATTCCAGAAAACTCGGGCAACCTAAAGCCATCCGGTGGTTTTAATGAATTTCAGTATGTCATAAAGAGAGAAGCGGCTGCACTCGGAAATTTTCTGCTGAAATGGTTTGCCGGGTGCTTTTTGCCTCGTCCTAGCGAGAGCTAGGCACTGTCATATTATGTAGGTGTTCGACTGTTTCTCTAAAGCGCGGGTTCTCACAACTGCCAAAAGAGCTCTGGTTTTAGATGGATCATAGGACATTCAAAACTGTCGTGTAATTCTATACGATCCTGTATTGTTTCACCTTAGCGACTCCGAACGGCGAATGTTTTTTTGAGAAGTTTTTTCATGGCAGTTTTTTGAGAAGTTTTTGAATGTCAGAAATTCACCCGGAGGTTCGCCATTGCCTGTCGAAAGGCGTCCGCTATTAGAACAAAACGTTTCTATAATTTTTGATGTTACTTGCTACAACCAGAATTTGAACCCCTCAGGACCCACCGATGGAAGCGCGCACATGCTACACACTCGGCCAGGGCGGCCATGTATATTTATTTTCTACGCGCTGGTTGGTAGTATTTTGTTATTATTTTTCGTTAAAGTGCTAAGTACTACAAGTATTTATGTATGAAATGAAAAAGCAAAGTGAGAGTGTATGTATTTCCATAAACAAATATGAGTTTATGTATATGCGAACGTAAGCACAAACGCCTTCCTATATTTGTATATATGTATGTACATACATAAATATTTATATGAAGCCATTTAGAGTAATTGGTCAGTAATTACAACAGCAGGCCCAGACGCACAAATGCACACACTCAAACAAATATTCATCTGCTGCCGTGAAACTGACTGGTTCTAAACTAACATGCCAAAAGATTCCTAAGAAGCACAACTACTACGTATTTTGTCTTTTTTCTAATGCGAGCAACTGATGGAACCGTGTGTAGAAGCCCACGCAAATATAGAGTCTGATTGTAATTAAATGTGTCCTAAACTAAAATTCGCCCAGAATCTGGTTTTGCGCTGGGCTTTGTACCCACCACGTAAAAACGACTACCAATAAAAAATTCCAACAAACCCCGAATAAGATCTCCCTATTATAAAAACGATCAGGGCAAACGTTAGAGGGGATCCGCCAGGAATTCCTGCTCTTAACTGGGAAGGTGCCTCTGCCCGATGCGATGGACGGGCAAGAAATGAAGAGGTGTGGTTGGAGAGAGATTTCACCGCCAGGTACTGTCGTTCACCCCAGTGGACGTTAATTTTCCCTAATCATTTACGCAACAGAAGGACAGTGTAACCGAAGATTGCTGCTATGAACTTCTATAGCCGATTTTATTATCAAGGTGGGAAGGGAACAGATGGTACGACAGTCGGTAAATTCAGACTGTTTGACGACGAAAGGCAAGCTTCCAGTGACTTAGACGTGCGCGCTATTGGAGGAGCTAACATCGACTCAGGTTATCATCGCAGCAAAGATTCACACGCGTATCTGTGCAACAAAAAACGCTCTACATGACACACTGTAATCACGACAGATAGCCGACCGCTTTGCCACTCGACATCTACTAATGTTTAACAAAGTGAAATCTGCAGGCAATGGGACCACATTTCTCGCACCTTACGTACCGCCGCTGAAGAAGTCATTGGTTTTCAGTGAACTCAAAACAACGCCTGGTATGATGAGGAATGCCTCAGTGCGGGCCACAATAGCCCAGTAGTTCTAAAAGTGATCTCGTTCCGCCTTCTGTAAATAGCTTCGTTAAGTAGCCTATCGGAAACAAGAAGCTTGCAACTTTGTGAGGGTTTATCTATTTCATTATTTATATCCTTAGCCGGAAGTTCAGTGCCCAGTCCCGCGAGTCCATCGCCCGTACAGTTCCCCTCTATGTCGCAAAGGCCAGGAACCACTACCATGACAGTATTTTAATGTTTTTATTGCACCTGGCTATCTGTGAAAATGTAGATATCAACTTTAGATATCGCTCAGTCAGTTGAAATTTGTTCCGCCTGAAAAATAGTACAGTGGTCCGATAGACGGCAACTAATGGGCTCCCAGGAGTTCAGAGTATACGCCTCCACCAACCCTACCCTCGGGCTTTGAGTCAAGGGTGAACTCGCCCTTTTCTACAGTATCCAGTTTCCACTCTTCCCTTGGAGTAGGAACGTCGATAACTCCGTAAGTACCTTGATATGGCCATAATTAGTATTTGCAATTTTTTTTGGAACGCTCAGTCGAATTGCCGCACCGATTGCGATCTATTTGGCATGTAGATCCACCGGAAGTAAGTTCAGTATAGCGTACTTGTGCTTTCGGTGAAGTTGTCCTCATTGCACCCGTTATGAGAACGGACTATTGAACTATATATTGAAGTTTGCTTCTTTCTTAACAGCGTTTCCCCATATGACTACGCCGTAGTAGAGAATTGGTTTAACTACCGCGGTGTAGAGCTAGTTTACTAATTTGGGATTCAACCCCCAATTTTTACCAATTGTCCTAGAAATAAATTTTGACTTTTTATTCAATTTGTTATTTTAATTATTTTAAATAATGTCTCTTTATCTTATTATATACTTGCACCTTTAGTTAATAAACTGCAATTTTTTCTGTTCAAATATAATGGAGTAACTAACATTTGACAGTTATCATTTTTGTATAGCGATTTCCTACTATTCGCAGGCAGATGATGCCCAGCCTCAGTCACTGTCATCGCACTCTTCCAAACTACACTCATTAAATACCAGTTGACAAACTTAGAATATTTGTTGACTAGTCTGGCTTTTCACTATGTCTATATTTAATTTCAACCACAGTTGCTCCAAGTATGTGTCTGGTTTATGTTTGCCTATAAATTTTGCGGGTAATAGAGACATTAGCAGAAATAGACAAGGAGCAAGTGTGGAAGCATACTCATAAAATATACACACATATCTACATTCGTTCATATAAAAGTTTGCACAACGGAGCATGAATATATATTGTATTTTCTCTATGCCATTTAAGTGTAATCTTGCTTACATTTTTCTCATTTTTGTTTTGTTCTAAAGACAATTTACGGCGTGGGAGTTCATTTCTAGTGGCACGTAATAAACTTAATTAACTTTATAAAAAAGTAAATATTTGTTTAGTTCTGTGTTTACTTTCATATTTAAGCAACGATTTATATTTATGGTTATAATTTGTCTAAAGCCCTCTTCACTTAGCGCTCACATTATTTTTACTTACCTAATAGGTGCAGTTTTCTACAAAAAAATTGTTTTTATACGAATTCGCATTTCTTTGTAAAATATTTGCTATTAAAAATGTTTGCATTATATATGCAATTTTCATGATCGAAATATGACGTATATGATTTTTGTAACGGTGCTTACTCTCATTCGGTGTACCGAGGTACATATTTTGGCCAAGGGCACGAAAACGATGGCTCTCGCCCATCGAGAGCATTTCTGCTATAAAACAGTATCTCACAAAAGTCACCTATCTAAAGATTTGTGATAAAACACCAAAGCACGCACCATAAATTTACTATTTTTTAATCTCTCTAATTAGAATAAATCACAACGAACTAAAAAAATAACCTCACATTTGATTTTAATATTTCCAAAACTAAACTTGTTTTTCTATGTACTAGAAGGAAGTAGTTTTCGCAAAAGACTGTATTGAAGCAATAATCGATTTCCCAGAATATTTCATTTAATTTAATTAAATTTTTAGCTAGTTTTGCTAAGATCCGAGATCTGTTGTTGAGCCTCAAAATACGAGGGTTGCCTTTTATATTTTGCGCCTTCGCAACACTACATATGATTAGCTGTAATTAGATAATTTTATCGTAAAGGTTGGTATTTTTTGGCATAAACTTGCATGTAACGTTTTCACTTACGAGTTTTATTTGTGTTTATTTATAGTGAGTTTAAAAATTCCTATTGCCTAAAAATGGAATTAACCCGTGAACATTTTCGTGCGATGATTTACTACGATTTTCGACGAGGATTATCGAGACAGGAGTGCATCAATCAACTTACTTCCACTTTTGGTGTTGAATCTTCAAACCTAGCCACTGTGAAACGATGGTACAACGAGTTCCTACGTGGCCGCCACTCTTTGCAGGACGAATTTCGTGAAGGCCGTCCTAAAACGGTGGTAGTGCCAAAAACAGTCGATGCTGTACGTCAATTGATAACACAAGATCGTCATGTGACATATCGTGAGATAGAGGCATCCTTAGCCATTTCGTGGAACCAGCATACATTCAATATTGCATGAACATTTGGTCGTAAAGAAGATTTGTTCTCGTTGGGTACCGCATAATTTGACAATTGCCCAAAAAAGGACTCGTGTTGATTGGTGTAAAGAAATGTTGAAGAAATTTAGCCGCGGTGGATTAAAGTACGTCTATGATATCGCAACAGGTGACGAGTTTTGGATCTATGCATATGAGCCGGAAACAAAGCAGCAATCGACTGTATTTGTGTTCCAAGACGAGCCTAATCCAACAAAAGTTGTTCGCGCAAGAAGCACCTCAAAGCAAATGGTCGCCTGTTTTTTCGGAAAATCTGGTCATATAGCAACTGTTCTACTAGGGAAACTTAAAACGGTCAATTCTGAGTGATATACAACCATTTGTTTGCCAAAAGTTTTTGGAGAAATAAGGAAACCCAACCGCCGAAGACAAATCATTCTTCACCAAGACAATGCGAGCTCTCACGTATCGATTCACACAAGAGAGCTTTTGAGGACTCAAAAGGTCGAATTGATGGGTCATCCGCCTTACAGCCTTGTTTTGGCACCTAGTGATTTCTTTTTATTCCCGAACATCAAAAAAAAAATGTGAGGTCAACGTTTTTCAACGCCTGAAGGAACTGTAGAAGCCTTCAAAGAGCTCGTTTTAGAGGTATCTTCTTCAAAGTGGCAAAAGTGCTTTGAAAATTAATTCAATCGAATGCTGACTTAGATGGAGAATATTTTGAAAAATAATACAACTATTTCCTTAATATTTGACTGTGTTTTCATTATTAGGCGCAAAATATAACCCTCGTAGATACAAAGATTTTGTGGGTTATTTAATTTACATAATATATATTTCATTCAATTAAAATAAAGTTGGCTTATACTATGTTCACACGACAATGAAAACCATTTCTTTGTGACTCATTTGTGAAATTATGTGAAAGTTAATTGAAACTACATATTTTCGCTCTGCAAAAAACTGTGTAAATTTATTACGAAACAATCGTGATAACCGCGAGAACATCTAAATTTTCGTTGTGATTTCATAAGCAACTCTGTGTTCGATAATTTTTTGCCTAAAAATATTGATAATTTGCCGTTACTAGTTTAGAAAAAGAAATATTTAACAATAAAAGGAAATAAACGGGTTGGACGAAAACTGAAATAGTTATTAAAAATCGGCATTGCTTTTATTTTGAAGTTTTGGGGTGCGGGACTTCTACTCTTTATCCGTACATGTGATAGCTAAATTTACTCTTATTTTAAACGCGTTTTTAAAAATATAGATTTTTCAATATTTACATACAATATATAGTAAAATTTTTTAAGTTCTCTGTATAATTGCAATTTTATTAAACCAAAGGGCTTTGTAAATTTATTTTAAGTAAATAGATCGATTTCTCCGTTTATATACATAGTTTTCATTAACAAAGTGGTAGTGTGTTTCTATACACTTAGACATCTTTGTTAAATTTATGCTAGTGCCAACCCTCTGAAATGCGTATTTTATAATTTATTTCAATTCAAAACTCTTTCAGTAATTCCTTTATCAATTTTAGCTCACCATAACATATGGACAGAGCTACATATGTAAATACCTAGCCTCTGTTGAAGATTTCGTTACAATATTTTGCTTTCTCGAGTTCCAGAATATAAGTAAGTAGTATTGCCATACATTCTTATAACATATGTTGTCGTGAATGTGCTGTCAATAATATCTCTTTCTCAATAGGCATAGACGCATCAATCTAGCCTTTTAGTATAATAGAAATATTTTGATATTCTTAATGTTGCGTACTAAAAGACTGATCGTAACAATTCTAAGATCCTTAGTGCAGTTCACTAACTTTAAACGATCCGACAATTGTAATTTTTGTCGACAATATTTGTCGTTTGCACTAACAATTGTGTGGTTCACTAACTTATTCTTAACGATACCTAACAGCTGTATCGATGCATTTATCAAATTATTAAAGAGTGGCATTGAAATCTCGAATTTTTCTTTTCTCGATTGAGTTAACAATATCAAATTTGTTGTCGTTTAGTTTTCGGCAATCGACTAGCTAGCGGTAACAGCTGATTCGGTGAATGCGAAAATAGTTAAAAAATTGCTGCTGAATAGCAGTATCGTTAAAATTTTCGTTAAGATGAATTAACCATGCGAATATCGTAAAAATAATTTAATAAATCGCACTACTGATGAAATAATTTACACAATATCATATCTGGTCTTGTAGTTCCACTTATTTACAGTTCAGACCAAGATGGACCGTTAGAAAGATGTGGCAAAAAAACCAAAGCGAATTCGTTATGTATTTTGTTTGTGTTATTTTGCGACTAAAATATCAAAATCTGAATTGCTTCAGTATTGCTCATTTATTATGGTTATGTAAACAGACCAACACAGGCGAATTGGGAAAGAAGAACAGGCAATCAGTTGATTAGATAAAACCACTTTATATGAATTGGCCTTGGTTTACACTTATCGAATTTTGTTCCATCGGAATCGCATACAATTTCGACTTTTCTATTTCACACTTTTTTACTAAGGACTCGGTAAATTTTTCCTGGTTTAGTGTCATAATATTTCTTTCAAAATTGTAGTCAATAGTAATACCTAAATGCGTTTTTATCTCGCTTATATCTTTCATTGGAAATTTCACGGATTATTTTTTTTAATAACTTCTACTTATCTCTTAGTTCTTCCAGCATCCGCATAAATTAGCAAATACATTTCTTGCCATAATACAAATAATAATCCATTTTACGATGTTTAAATCCCAATCCTCTTGAATAATCATCTAAGCTTTCATACCATGCTGGTGAGCTTTCGCCTAGTCCGCACAGGGCTTTTTGGAGTTTGCACACTTTTCCAGTATTACCATTGTAATGTTGTGGATGTCTTAAATTTTTTTACAAAAACTTTTATATAAAAACAAAGTTCTTTATGTAATAAGAATATTATAAATTCAAGCTTTGGTATTTGTGTAAATTTGTATAAAACTTAAAAAATTTTCATAAAAAGTTCCAACTTCTTAAACAGAATTTTTGAGTACACAGTTTTGCAGCTCATTCGATTTTATGTAGAAAATGGTTTGATAATTTTTTTGTACTGCCGGTGCCTTATGGCATAAATAAGCAATTTTTGCGGCCAAAAATGAACCGAGATGTAGATAGGCTTAAAAAATCTTGTACTCATACTTCCGAGAACCTCACAAAATCTGCTTGATTCGATCTGCAAAATCAATGATAGAGCGGTGTTGCTAATATTCTTCATATAACGAATGCACGATTTTTGGTTTTACTAGGAAACAAAATGACTCACACCGTCAGCAAAATACAAAAATCCTTACCGAAAAATTTGCAAATGAACGTGAATGGAAAGTGTGAAATTTGGTTGAAGAATTTTTGAGCTTTATTGAAACTTGTACAAAGTTTGAACACTGAATTTTAACGGTTTCTATTGCAGAATGATCTGTATTTATCTGTAAAATAAAATTAATAATTATTAGTAGATAACAAATAAAGAGACAAAACTTGTCAAAAACTTCCTGTCCTATAGTTATGATAACCACTGTATAATCTAGCATGCAACATTTTCTGCTCATTTTTATTTGATTGACACTGAGCTTTCATATCTAATACTCGTATTTCTGGGAATGCTAAAATCAATTTTTTCTTATACAAAACTTTTTATCCACCATTGAAAGAAAAAAATTATGAGGACGCTCACACCAGTGGTTTGTATATTTTTTCTTTGTCCGTCCATCAAAAGCAAAGAAGTACGACTTCAAGAAGCTTCAAAATATAAATCATCTATCAATTGACGCTTTTGTTTTGGTAGATGGATAGCAAGAAGTGTAAGACAAACTTTCAAATGCATGGGAAATAGTTTAGATAAACAATGTAAATATTTGTGTTTTTCTAATGCTAAGGCTGATGTCAGCTGTTGCAAAACAGAATTTGCCAGACTAAACCAAATAAATAGAAAATGGGGATCACAATAAAATACTTTTGCTAAATCGATTACACAATGATACAAAACGAAAAAAAAATGCAGACACTTTACAAGTGACCCAGTAGAGGTCGTAGATCTGGTCGAGTTGTTCACAAAAATTTGTTTTAAAATTTCCAAACACCCTCAAATTCTCACTTTATTCATAAATTACCAATTTGACATGACTTTGTATACAAAACAAACTTTCTTTCTTTTCATTTTTTAAATATTTTAGTTGGAATCTGTGAACAAAAATTTGCAATCTGCGAAATGCAAGTTTTCTACTTTGGTAGCTCTTTTTTCCACAATTTTACAAGAAAGCATTTACATTTAAGTCCTTTTCTGCCAAGAGCGTTTTATTCTAAGAAAAATAAGGTATCATTGTTCACAATTAACTGAAGGGTTAGGAAATTTTAAGCTTTACTTCAAAGATGGAAAATCAAAAAAAAAATCGAAACTCCAATGAAAACTCTTGGCAAAAATAGATTTTGTTAAGAGAAAATTAACTGAAAATTGTCCGATGACTAATTTAATTGGATCCATAAATTTTTACCATCACCCCCAGTAGCCATTATTTTCATTTATTTCTTTAAGGTTATTCTCTTCTAACGCTGTCCTTGGATTTTACATAGCCCCAAAGGAAGCTATCTCGAGATCTAGGAGTCCAATTCACCGGTCGAAGTGTAATAAGTATTAACTGTTATTTTAATTATTCTCGCTATAAATCGCTGTGTAGCAAGGACAGTGATGACAGACTTACTACAATTTTGCTTTTTTGGTACAATTTGAAGCCAAAAAGTACTTTTGACACCACAACGCCCTTTTTGTTACAATTCGCATCGAATGTAACACGTTTTTGATTTAGTATTGTCTTTAGAATCTAGTCGATTTCAAATGTTTAGAATTTCAGAACATATCTGTTGAACCAAATATTTCGTCATCTTTCGACAAACATAAACTGAATTCGATGAGAAGGTCTTACAATTTAATTTCACACCACTACAACCTTCCCGCTTCTGATTTGTGATTGGAAAAATCCAACGACGAAATTATATAGAATGAATCCACAAATTGATAAAAAAAAAGAAAGTAATGAATCCAATTAGTAAAAAACACGGGAGCAACTCCGATTCTAAAGAAAATTTCCAGGGAATTTTCTCCGCTTTCTGATTTCTCATACCATAAGTCCAAATTGCAACTTCGAAGTTGAAGAAGATAATTATTACAAATATAAGAAAAGGGGAGAATTTATTGATGTCCATTGGGAATAATTCTTCAAATATTTAAAAGTTCTCAATTCTCTGCAAATAGTTCTCCAAATATTTAAAAGAATTTGAGCTATATTTGGGCTTATTCCTCTTAGTTCCTTCGAAAACTAAATTTAAAAAAATTCTGTTCGAGTTTTTTACCTGCAGGCTAAGTTTTGATATATGGAGCTGAACTGATTTTTATCTCTACTATTATTAGACATTTTTTGAATTAAATAAATCTTTGTTGAAATAATGAAACCGACCTTTCCAAAAATCATATGTGTACGAAAATATCTTATATGTATATCAACTATTTGGTACACCGGCAAAATCGAACTTCGAAATTCCTCGAAAAAATTTGCCAGAAACTTTTAGTTCGAATATCTTTTTGTCCGGAAAAATTAGCTTATAATTTTTATATTTATTTTCATTTTTAATTCTTGTTTTTTAAAAATCAATACACACATATATTTTTTAATATCTCTTAAAATTGCACATTTTTCTTTAATTTGGAACATTTTGTTTTGGCATTTTTTTGGACAAGTTAGTTTATCATATCTGAGCAAGTAAATAGCATCGCACAGTGTCGCAAAACCATATTAGCTGCGGCCGAAAATAATTAACATTCTTCTTCGCAATAATTTTTTATAGGCCTGTCATTTATTTTAATTTATTTTTGAAATAAAAACCCCGAAACATGGTGAAAAGTAGACAATACGAGCGACCCTTACGCGGGCGGAGCAATTAAGGGTTTTCTTCAAAAAAAATCTCAACATCGACAGTAATTTTTAGACACTTGCCAGATGCTTTTATTATACTGAAATTGAAAAAACTGCAAACTTAAAATTTGCTTTTAGCCCGATCAGAATTGTTTGAAGTCAGCCAATTTTCAATACCAATATTAAAATAAAATAAAATCCTACGTAGGATGCAGCCAAAGCATTTATATTGGGCCCGTTTTATTGTAACCGAGTTGCAAAAGAACACTAGGTAGGATAACAAAATCCATATAAAGCAACAACACTAACTCGGAAAAGTATGCGAGTTGAGCCAACTCGGTAAAATGATTTCCGACCAGAGATGTTGTGTTGGGAAGTGAAAAAGCTGCGCTACTGTGAATTAGCCCTAAAGAAATACATGGGAAATTTAGATTTAAGACCTAATTCGTTTTTATTTACATAGTATTTTTAAATATAGAACCAGATCAATCAAAAATTTCCCAGCACACCTATTTTCCGTTCTTAAATAGCACGAAATAAAACCGCATGTTTTATGAAAGATTCTAAAAGGGTTGCTTTTGCAAGTAAAGGAAACTTTATCTGAGTTGGGGTGTTCTTTTGCAAGTCGGTTATAATAAAACGGGCCCATTGTTATTTTTAGGCGTATTTTTCAACTAACCGGGTAATCCGAATATTTAGATATCCATATTTAGGAACATGGATATTTTATGACTAATAAAGCAAGTGAGACTGGGCCCATATAATCCAAATGCCGCCCATGCCATCAGTGATTCACCTTGAAAATTTCTGCAACGTCGAGTATATCGTTTTCGTCGAATATCGCTCTAATATTTTTGAGACCCATCGAAACCATTCATAAATTTTTTTTTTGATCACTGAAAATCACGGGCTTCCACTTTTCAACCCATAACTTATGTTTTTCAGTTCTCAACCTGCTTGCAATAATTTATACTTAGTTTCAATGACAGCTGATAGAAATATACCATTGTGAACGATGTAACTAAGTGAAATTCACAGTAGCGATATTTTTCATGGAGTATGTGCCATAATAGCAAATGCAATGTTTTGCAATCAGCTCTTTCGATCACAGTCGAAGGTCGAGTGTAGCTCATAATAGGGGTCTTAATTGCGCACAAATGGCTTCAATGAAATTTGAGAAAAAATACCACTCCTGGTACATCGATACCTAGGCCAGTATTTGTTTGAGCGACGGAAGTTATGTACATGATGAAATGAGCATTTACCATTGACAAATTCCTTAAAATGCCGGACTTCCCTTACAAAGTTGTTTTAAATACTAGCAAATTTTTATATGCACATCAACGCCTACATACATACGCATATTATTTAATACATATATATATATATATATCTACATATTTCTCTACATTTTTCTGCAGCACATCGAAATATATTTAGAATATTCAATGTCACCACTCTGTCAATGCAATTTTGCCACAGGCAGCACAATTCACAGCTCCATTCATCATCTTTTGCATTTATTGCATGCCACTAACGTCACCAATCAGCATTCCCAACTGGCAATATAGCCATTGATTTTATGTGTGCATGGGTGTGCAAGATTTAATTTGTGTTGTATTCGCCATGGCACAGAAAATATAACTCTGATGAAATTCCTCGGAAATGGAATGCATATATGGGTAAATTAAATACTTAAACTTCTGTTATGAAAGCTTATAAAACTTTCTCAGGAAGTGACCAAAGAACAGGACTTTATATGGATATATAAAAAAAAAAAAAAAAAAATGACAACACCCACATCAATAGAGGTTGACAGAGAAATATTTCAATTTCAAACATATGTACATATATTCGCCCACAGATATATGAGAATGTGTATGCAAATTGTATTTTCCTGCTGATTATTAATTTTCATTTTATTTCAAATTATTTTCCATAAAATCATCTTCAATTGTATTCACAGTTGAACTATTCGATTTCATCACTTCCCTTGCGCAGCCAGTATCTGCTTGACCCTGCATCGAGTTTACTTTGTTTTGTATAACAATGAAATTAGATAAACTGCTGATATGCTACACAAAACTTAATATCCTACATAATGGCATCCAACTCAATATCCATGCTCACTGTAAATTAATCCATCGATATATTGCGCCGCAGGTGATATTTCATGTATTGTATGTTCGAGTGGCTCCTCAAAATTGATACTCGTTATAAGTACAAACACAAAAATTTACACTAACAAACAGACAGTATAATTTACAGCAAACACATCATTTTGGCTTAACTTTCACCAAGCGAATTCAATCAGCTGTTTGGTCAAATTCACCTTATATGAATTCGCCTTGCTCACAAGTGTCACCTATTTTGTTTGCTATAAGTTTAATGGCGGATATTTGACTAAGAACATTATTTGTTAGATTGAAATCAGAGTCATGTTTTCATACAAAGTTCATTGAACACATTGGCGTATAAACAAAATAAAAAAAGTGTTTTCTAAATGTGTTAAGGGGTCGTGCACATATGTATTACGTAACGCGACATGTGATTTCCCTTTGCCCTAATATATAATATATGTATATCAATTAACATTGTATTTTATTCTACGATTAATAAAAACAATTTTTCTGAAAGTGTGACACGGGAGGAGGTAGGGTGCTCTAAAATGATCAAAGATCGCGATACGTAATATGTGCACGACCCCTAACCAAAGGTTCAAGATAAATCATAATTTATTTTATTTATGATAGAGTTAGTACTTGAGGTTTCGCTTAAAACTGGGTTTAAATTTAAGCCCCCACGAGCTGTTATTAAAGTTGATTTTAAGCACATTAAAATATTAAATAAATTTGCAATTCTCTGTGCAACTGAATAATTAGTGGAAACGAAAAAAATGGTTGCTATCACGTTGCTTAAAGCTATTATGATATGATAAGATGAGAGACAAATCTAATCTATTTGAATTACAAGAAAATGTTTTTTTACTACCGGATTCAATAAAGCTTCAGCTTTTTTTTTACCACTACTTACCCGTCGTACAGGCTGAAGATAGTATCTGACCCTTTCTGCCGCAGCTGTATGGAGGAGGATGAGGTGGATTAATCTTTTCATTTTCTGCTCAGCTGCCCTGCCTTTGCGAGACTGAGGTTCAAGTACCTAGGCTCGTACTTCTTTAGGGCTCCAGATGAGCTTTCTGGGGTGGTTATTGGTAATTTGCGTGACTTCATTCGTGGTACGCAACGTTTCTCAGATTAATCTTTGCCGATTTTTCCGATTCACGTTACCGTTCATAAAACAAGTGGTATCACAATGGACTCCTACTATGTCTAAGTGAGTTCCCACTGCGGGAGCTACCACAGTTACCTAACGTCATACTTAATTACGCATCAAAAGGTACAACGTATTAAATTTTATGTATTTGTGTACTGGATTTGAAAATTTGTTTTAAAGCCTCCGCCAAAATATTTCGAAAACAACTTTTTTCTGTTTTTTTTTTAATTGGCTCTATAACCACTTAAGAGATTTTGGTCGAACTTCTCCTACAATTTGTGGTGCGCGTCTTGATGTTGTAACATAAATTGAGGGGCCTACTGTTTTACGCCGATTCCGAACGGCAAAATGATTTTTGTCATGGCATTAATACACTCGGGGATCGGCCATTGCCTGCCGAGGGGCGACCGCTATTAGAAAAACCTTTTTTCTATAATTTTAGATGTTACTTGCCGCGGCCAGAATTTGAACCAGGTGCCCACTGAATGAAGCGCGCACACGTTACACACTCCGCTACGGCGGTCGCCGAAAACAATTAAGAGCTGAATTAATCTGAAAGTAGCTCCAAAAATGGAGATTTTATAAATACATTTTTTAATATTTTTTTTGCAAAAACCACCACTTGAGATGATAAAAAGTGTAAGATTGAAACGTCTGCTTACAAATGTTTAAAAATTTGTTTAATCATAATAATACGCCTTGCGAAAATTTCTCCGAAAAATATAAGGAAATGCCTTTCCAACGATCTATTACAAGTCTAGTCAGCCAAGTTTTGGAAAAGTTATTTAAGGTTTTCTTAAACCAATCTCCAAAAAAATTTCAATTTGGTGCTGCTTATTTTAATAGTCGACCTCATTCTAAAATTGAAAAAACAAAAAAAAAACATTTTTTTATTTCACTTACTTTTATCAAAAACTAGCTGGTACTCAGGCTTGGTTTGCATTTCCACCTACTTTTCTAATTACTACCAGCAGATTTTTGTAGCTGTGGTGAATTTAAAAGCAATATCCCACGTTCACAGTTCAGACGAAGTCGCCTCTTTCGTTTATCTCGACTCCTGCGACACCCAGCGGATCAATTCTTCGTAAAAATATATCTAATCGCACTAGCTGTATACCTCTCCGATATTATCCAAATAGGATATGAATATGAACTTTCTGAATAATTCGACTCTTTTCACACCTGCAGGAAATTTTTTTAATTTCATCGGAATACGATGGTAAATACACATTTTAGAAATAGCTTAACTCTAGCGTCACCTAACTGGTAAAATAATTTTTAAGTATTTCACGTCACGTTTTCGGTATACCTTCCAATTTCATCAAAATCGATTAATGTATAGAGATTTTCTGAATAGCCTGGCTTCTGGACAGAAGGAATGCGCTATACAAATTTTATTAAGATCTGTTCATTCGTTTTTAAGTTATGACTTTTCCTACGTAATTCTGGGATTTTTTTTTAATTACATACGTAACATAGAAAACTCCGGCTGACGTTGATCAGCCTATAGTAATTTATAAATTACCCCTCGAGTTTTGGTTTTTCCCAAATATATAACTTGTGTAAATTTGACCTTTAAAACAGAGGGCAACCTTTTCAAAAATGTAATTATGAACCTTGCCCCTGCAGAAACAAATAGTTTAACATTCATATTTTACTTTAATTTAATTTAACTTTTCAATTAGGCTGCTGCTCTCTTCAAAATATTCCCATTATATTTCGTCACGCGAATCGAATGGTTTGAAACCCGTATTTTCCAATTTCATATAACTTATGTAAAATTAATTTAAATTTGGCTGTTTAAACAGTTGGCAACCCTCTCCGAAATATTTATATGTGCGAATCGTTTGGCAACCTTGTTTTAATGTTTCATATAACTTCTGTATAATTTAATTAAATACGACAGGTGGCAACCTTCATAATAGTAAGCTAAGACACCTATATTTTAAATTTTTGATATAACTTGGGTAGATTTTAATTAACTTTGACTTTTCAAACAGGCGGCAGTGCTCTCAAAAATATAGATGCGAACCCAGAGCTCGCCGAGGCGGACCGTTTCACACTCATATTAGTATTTTATACACTTGTGTGAACTTAATTAGCGGCAAGGTCTACATTATTCAAATACAAAAGCAACCGTCCCTAAGTTATCAGTATTCGGAATGTTCCTGGGTAGACGTCTCTACTTATTTCTGTTTTATGTGTCCCTCATTATATCATTATCGAAGATTTCCATTTAGTGCAAAGAGTTTTAAAGAGAGCGCAGCACGAGATAAATCGAGGGCACAAGGTCTAAACTATAGAGTGGATAGGGCAAAATATCATATTATAAATAGAAAAAAGTTATGCCCAGCCCCCAAACACGAATGTGGCGTAAAATTATCGTGAAAGGAGACCAACCACTTCCGATTGACCAACTCAGGACGTTTCTGATATATGGTATCGCTTAACTTCCATCAACCTATGACAGAACTTTCGCGATAACTGTGACACTGACCAGAAAGGTCGCACCCAATTTTTGAACAACTCAATACAATTGAACCCATACTCGTCCTTTTACTGGTGGCTGGCTATACTTGAGCGATGCAAATAAATTTGCAGCCGTGTGATGCAAAATGAAAATAACAATGCAATATACAATATTTATATGTAAATAGGCAACGCAGAGTGAAAATTAATTTCCATACCGAAGTAGCGAAACGGCAAAGGCTATCGTATGGCGGCAAAGTCAGCAGCAACTGAAAGCAATCAACTCTGACACAGACTTCAATAATGAGCGTAAGTGACATTTAACAAAAACGCGGTCTTACATAACTACAACCTAGTGTGAAATAAGTAAGCTGGTAAATATTTGGTATTTTAAATGAGAATAAAGTGTAAACAAAAACCAAAAACAAAAACGTTTCATAGGATCGAAAGGGACAACAGCGACGCGACAACAGCAACGCGACAACAGCATAATCTGGAGCCGCAGAGCTAATAAAACTACGAAAGCAGAGTTTAATATTGTCTGTTGCTCCAATGCATTTTAATGCAATTAAATATTTATGAAGTCTGCCATTAATGAGATGACGGAGTTAAAGGCAGAAGTAAAGGGTGTTTGTTTTTCAAAAGTATGGAAATTTTATTTCAAATAAAGCATAGAAAAGTTAATGAAATCGTCAATAGTTTGACTTAATTAGTGCACAAATTTTAGGGATTTTAAAGATTGAAAACACTTTTGAGGCATGCCCAAACAAAAAGTTCGCGGTTTAACGCACAGAACACGAATTTTGGTAATAAATTTCCAAAATTTTTTAATGAACGTTTTGCCGATATTGTTCTTGGAATGGTAATTTTTCAAAATACACTGAGCATAAATACCAAACACATGGATTTCGTTTAGCAGCTGGTTTCACACCTAACAAACTTTTATAAATAAATTTCCTATTAATAAAATATTCAAAGAAATATGTGGTTGCTCTTAATTTACATTATCAAAATACAGACCCTCAAAAACTGTCAGTGTGGGGCTTGAAATCAAACTAAGCGTCCGTCATGTACATAAATACTAATCCCCCGTTACTAACGTCAATCTCTACGTACGTTACAGTCTTATGCAGTCCGTGGAAAGTTGAGTCATCATATATTGCTCGCATTAGCAACTACTTGCCTTGTATCTCGGTAGTTTTTCTATTTTTGTATCTCAAACCACATACCCATTTTTTACGCCAGCTTTATTATGGACGGGATCAACGTGTACGAATGTGTGCCAGATACTGACGAAAGTATTTTTAACTCAAACAGATATGTCCATAAATTATTTACTTTGCCTTAACCCATAACCGATGACTGCAATAATAGGGCCAGATACAAATCTAAATTAACTTTTGAATCATAGTTTTTTAACTTTTTTGTTTAGTAATATTAAGTTCTTTACGTATACATATTTGCTCAAAACGAAAATTTCTTCTAAACTTTAATAATCCCTTTTTTTATTTCCTCGCTTTTCCCTAATAAATATTCACTTAAATTTGGAATACTGTTTCTAGCGTCCCCATTAAATAAATTAATAGTTTTAAATAGCTGTTTTTTAGATATGTGCTTTTCAAGGAGAGACAAAACGCATATTATTTGATGTTATGACCAAGTATTTAGCTTTAATACAAAGATAAGGGTTTGCCATTAGGCAAGTGATCGCCGCGGCTGGCTCGAATGAAATCCAGTCGAGTGGTCCAATTTTCGACCACTTTTTGCAGCAATTGGGGCTATCCGTCAGCAATATGCGTAGAATATTCTCTTCCATGATGTCAATCGATTCGAGCTTATAGGCGTAGAAAAGAGACTTTACATAACTTCACAAAAAATAGTCCAGCGATGTTAAATCGGACGATCTTGTAGGCCATGCCACAGTCCCACGACGCGAGATAATTCGCTCACCAAAAGTTCACCATGACGGGCTTGATTTTTGAAGAAATATGGACCACAGAAGTGTTGTCTCATTGAAAAAAATGCGTCTAAAAAACACCCTTTATAGAACATAAATTTTGGATATAAACTCTAATTTTGTATTTCTTAATTCGAAATTCACCTGTTAAATTTTATTTTATTACGATGACTTCAGCTTCTTGATGGCATATTTTTTAAAGATCTATAAGATTATTATTCAAACTTAAACTATTAGTTCACAAAAAGTGCTTATTTTCATATTTTTGGAACTTAACTCAATTGTGTTGATCTGTTCATAGAATTGAATGGCGAGTTTGAAATTTGATTTATTCATATCATGTTAACCCTTTGAAAAATAAATAAAATTATATCCCTAAACTGCCGAATAGCAACGCTGTCTCTATTTAACACATTTTTTTTATACCCTTTGGGACCAAGAATGATAGAAAACAAGATTATGACTTGGGCATTTTATTTGCACTGCAGCTGCTAAATTACAAAGCTCGGCACTTCACATTTATTATTCTGTTTTTAACTTTTTGTAAAAATCACTCAAAACTTTGAAAAATCAACTTTTTGAGAGCCATCTGTGACGTCAATCTGACAAACGAGGCAAGTACGAAGTAACGGAAGTGCTTTTGTCGTCACCTTATTTTCTCTGCATCGTGCTTTGGGATAGGATGTCGAAAGGGAAAATGATTTAGTCGCCTACCATTCCCCATTTTTCACTGCTTTCCAGAATATTCCGAAGAATATTTGGTTTACGTCTTCTATAATATCCCAAGCGCACAAGTCGCATATAGGATCAGATTAGTATTTATTGATATTCGGTGCAATTGCGATTTAAATCACCCGTGCCCAGATATGAACTGTGGTGATTACAGGCCTATTTCGATCTACCCTTCATCAAACTATATGTTCAAGTTCAGAATAAAGGGATACGTGAGTTGGGCCGCACGGTATTTAGAATTACAGCGTTAATGTTTTTTTTAGTAGCATAATCCAGATGTGTTTCGAATGACAGTCACATATCTAACTTTTTTTTGCTAGAGTTGAGTTCTGGTGCCGCATATAAAGTACCGTTATACCATGTTCACGCGGTAATGAAAACAAATTGTTTTCGTTTCGTTTCTATATTTATTTACCTTTTTAACTCTGGGGAAATCCGGTAGCCGAAATGTCCCGAGAGCTTCAAAATAAAAGCTTCGCTCTATGCATTCCCATTTTTTATAAATATTACTTTATTATTAATATTATTTCCTTTTATTGCTATTTTCTAAACTAGTGGCGGCAAATCATCGATTTTTTTAGGCAAAAACTTATCGAACACAGAGCTGCTTATGAAAACTCAACGAAAATTGAGATGTTTTCGAGCATATCATGCTTGGTATGCGTTAGACAGTTTTTGCAGATCGAAAGTATGAACTTTCAATTTAGTTTCTCGGAATATCACGAATGAGTCACCAACAACTGGTTTTCGTTGTGGTGTGGACTGAATATTATTTTTTACCAGTATGCCCTATCGCTTTGTGTGCTTGGCAGTGTTTTCTTTATTTTATTGTTGCATAATCAAGTGAATAATTAATCGATTGCCAGTCCGCAGTTTGCTTTAATCTTTCAAAAAACCCATACATTTTTCAATAATTTAGTTTAGGAAGCCAAGAAAAAAAATTATATTTTATTAAAGATCAACAGAGAAGACAAATAAATTGTTGTGAAAACAATGATTTAATATAACATATCTAAAAGGTGTAGTTCGTAAAATTTACATATATAACGAATAACGTAGGGTAAAACTGCCCTACGATTCTAGGGATTAGGCCTTTTTGTAGAATCCACGATTGTAGCGAGTCTATAGTTTTATGGCTTTTCTCGCCTATTTTGCTTAAGTTTTTCGAAATATCAAATACAGTGATGTCGTTCGCAAAACCATGTATTTCGGTTTATTTTAAAGCCTTGAGGCAAATAGCAAGCAAGCAAAGGAACGAGCACAGAACGATTGTGATATTCCAATTCATCACCCCTGCTGTAAAAGAAGCAGTAAAAAAATGTCAAAAAGGAAGGTCATATTAATAAGGTTGGCTAAAAAAAAGGACTCGCTTTTAACAAGTAGCGCCAACAGCTAAATGCAACTCAGTTCCATATTTTCAATCAATTATTTCATAATATTTCCTCGCTCCTTCACTGCTATATTAAAAATTAATGAGTTTGGCTGCAATATCAACCCATAACGCTGAAAAAAAATAAGTACAGTTACTATAAATTTTTAATTTAAAGCAATTATGGCTGTGGTTAAAAATAAATTTCACTTAAAGAGCACTTGCAAGGGATATTAAACTATTGTTTGCACATTCCGCGTCGATACAAGTAAACTACATGCAACCATTAACGTAGCGTTGCATGAACAGACATCCTCGATGAACTGTTGCATGCTGATGACGGCGTAAAAGGTAAAGCCTGATTGGAATATTTAAAAAGAAAGGAAGATGCACATAGTTTAATGCAAAATGCCAGTGAAAAAAGCGGAAAATCATGCAAGTTAAAATTGATTTTTCTTCAGCGCACACGTCCATACAAAGCACGCATACATATTTAATTATATTCATACGAGCGAGCGTAGACATAAGCGCCGGCAAAACTAAACTCCTGCTAAACTTCCTGTGCTTAAGAATTTTTTTTGAAGTACCTGCTTAACTTGTACGGATGCTGCGTTACCCATTTATATTAGGTTAGGTCGATTTTGTTTTTTGGTATTATTAACTTTGCTGTTGCAATCAGTTACTTATTTCTAGACATTATCTGGTAGACTGAGTGCCAAAATTATGTTAATTTTCACCAAAAAATCTGATATACGCCACTTTTTAAAGAAAAACTAGAGCACCTTTGGCCTCTCCCATAAATATTCTGACTTCCAGTGCTAGCTAATCGGATGCCACTTTACAATCGCGGAGCATCCAGGTTACGCCCCATCCATCTTATGTGACAGAAACCCCGACAACTCCAAGGAATATAGAAACTCTTTATTTAATATGTAGTTAAATTTCCAAGCGACTGACAACCTTCTTTAAAAATAATTTCGAATCTCAGCTTTCCTAAACGTCGTCAGCTTCAATTGATTTCGCGGCAAGCCTATCTAAAACGTATTTTCAAATATAGCTTTTTTAAGCCTCTTGAGATTGGCACCTGTAACTGATTGCATGTAATTGCATGTAATTTTCCAAACAGACGCCACACCTCTAAATAAATTTTTGAAATCGATCTTTCTTGAACCTATTTCATTTTAAAGCAATATAAAATCATTTCAGTTAGTTCAGTAGTTAAATTTAATTACACCTTGAAAAAATATTTTCATATAGACCATTATTTTCATCGGCCATGATGGATTTCTGCCATGAAAAAACTTCTTACAAAAATAATCGGAGTCGGCTATAAATTGTAGGCGCCTCGATTTGCGTTACAACTTCAAAACGCACACCACAAACTGTAGGAGAAGTTCGGCCAAACATTAAGCTATGGTGTAAGCGACAGATTATTATTATTATTATTATTATTATATAAAAAAACGACTATAAGGCATTTTTCGTGAGGCTTATTTATTACTCAGAAACTAATAATTATCTTTTTAGCCAAATTTTTTGCTTAGAATATAAATTTTTTTTTGTTTTATTCAGGTTTAAGTTCCTCCATTATTTTTTTTTAATTTTAATTGAAAAAACTAACATGTTTCAAAGGTCGTAGCAATAATAATTAGAATTGAATTTTATGTTTTCATCAAAAGTAATTATTATTATTTGATTTCAATATTTTTGATCAAGAGTAATGATTTTATTTCGATAACTTTCACTCATGATTAAGAGAATAAAAAATTAGATAACAATAAATAAATATTGATTACCATTTCTCAACTCATAATATATAATATATAATATATTTTTAATTTAATTCAACAAATACGATTTTGTACGGCATCAGGAGATAAATTCGACCCTTCATCAATTAATATTAGTTTTAGTTCAAGAAATGCATACAACCCAAATCGAAACTAGAAAGAGTGTGTTTTGCGCTACAACTGGTGTCTACCAATTTCAAGGCGAATTTATCTCCGGAATTTTTGCAAAAAAAACTAAAACAAGGAATTTTATTTCCCAAGCAAAACCAAAACTTAAAAAATTAAAGTTATTTTCCAAGCAAAATAGAAAACGCAAACAATAACGGAGAAAAAAAGCTAACAAAAAATACTGTTATTTTCCAAGTCAAAAGGATAGCTCAAAAAATATCTGTTATTTTCTGAGCAAGGAAGAAAGCTCGAAAAATAACTGTTATTTTTTAGCAATAAATAAAGCTGGAAAACCTGTCACTCTCTGAGGATGCATTGACTTCTTGACGATCACGGCGGATTTTCCGATTTCCAGATGTGACAGTGTAGTTAATTAACACATCGACTGTCACTGTAAAAATAACATTTAATTAAAAAACACTAAATAACACTTCTGCAACTTTAATAAAAACAAAATATTTTTTAAATTTAATTAAATATTGAAAAAAATTTCAAAAAACAAAATAAGGCATGTTGACACATTTCGAACTTACAGATTTGGCAAGTGAAACATTTAAACAAATGTAAAAATTAAAAACTAATTTAAAAATTGGAATTTGCCATTCGGAAAAATTTGCTCGCAAAATTTTATATGATATCACAAAATTAAGGCATGCTAACTCACAGTCTAAGGCCCACACCTAAATTGCAGCGTCAAGGGTGAACTAACTGTCAAAATGCCAATACAATTTGTATGGATAACGCGCCGCTAGCGCCGCTACATAGTTGCCTTTGATTTCAATGCTTTTCTTAAGCCTATACTTCCATTTCCTAAAACGGCCGCCAAAGTCTTGCTTTTTAAGCTTTCAAATTCAGCATTAACCGCATCTATGATCTCGTATTGCTATTTAAAGGTCAAATTCCTTTTCATTTTTAGAAATAACCAAAAATCACAAAGTGCTAGATCCGTGGAGCAGGGTACTCCTCGTACTCCTTCGACGCCAGAGTTCGTGTACTCCTGTTGCACAATTTAGCTCGGCAAATCACATCTTTCCGGTTATTGAAAAATTTTAGCAGTCTTCGGTCCATGAACTGCCGCTAGGTTTCCGGTTCCTACTTAAAGAACCAAAAGATGTTTCACAACTAACGGCTTTGATAAAGCTGTTAGACTGCCCATTTTCGAGTTAATTCGTTGAACCCATAGCACAGATTTTGTTGCATTCTGAAATTCAGCAACAATCGTTTACTGTATTAGTTGAGGATCATCATCAACTTTAGCCTTCACCAGAGCGACAGTGACGTCATCAGTGGATTATTTTGGTGCACCTCCTCGGGGCACGCCCTATAAAGAAAAATTGCCCGTTTGTAATTTCGGAACTACTTGAAAATAGCTTGTTAGGGGCTTTAATTTTCGCCGAAAATAGAAAGGAACCACGAAACAAATTGCTATTTGCGTTTTTGGTGAAATTTCGTCCTCTGCTATTTTGCGTTTTCTCGTCTCCATTGTATCCGATCGTGCCGAAATTAAGAAAGAGGTCTCATCAAACAATTGCTCTGGGCTTGGCATGTTTTGTTTTTGTTTTAAAGATTTCAGAGTCACCAACTAATCGAACTTTTGTTAGTCCCCTCGTGTTTGGCACTAAGAGATCAACCAATTTATATTTTCACCCGCAAACCAAGTTTAATTTATTCTTTTTTTTTGAGGACATACACCGCAAAGGTTTGGCGAGATGCCTCCACCTCTTTCTGCTGTGACCAACAGTCGCTCACATATTTGCTCGAATTACGCAACACTTCAAATAAATGTGCAAACTTTTTAACGCGACCATCTCTAATAAATACATATGCATGCTTTCATACAACAACACCAGCAAGGTGCACGATAATACACGCACGCAAATACTTCACTTGTCAGCTTGACTGATGCGGCTTCGGCTGCATTTTCTTTTATCATTTTTCCGTGTACTCTATACTTCGCCTTTAAGATGCACAAAAGTACAATCAAAGTTTCATGCAATGTATGCACACATCCATACATATTCCCTAGTACATACATGGATGGCTACGTGTATGCATGTGAAATTCGATAGCGCCACTTCATTGTATGACTGAAACTCTTCAACCATTAGATGGCACAGGCGTTCGTTCGTCTTGCTTGCGCTTCCTTAGTTGAAATATTCGCATATTTACCGTTCACCTTTTCGCTTTGAACGATGCTAGAGTATTAAATGCTATTGCGGAAGTTGCACTCACAAATCATTTTGTTGCTGCACGCAACTCTTTGATGCTTCTAGTGTTTTTTTTTTAAATCTCTTTTGTGGGAAGCGTTTGGAGAAAGTATGCAAAATTTTTCACTTTTAAAGGTATGCCCTAATATAACTTAGACCGAAGTAGTCAAAGATGAACCTAATTGCCATATTACTTTATGAATTTGAACTGAAGACCTTTTTCGACGCTGCCTCAAGTACTCACTACGAGGAGCTTTGAAAATATGCTCCAATGCCAATTAGCATTCTGGAGAACTTTAGGATTATTTTATCTTTCATAAAAGAGTCCCTCTTTGCGTCAAATTAAAATGCGAAAACGTTAGATAAAAATGAGAAATCTTCAAATGAAAATGCGAAATATTCATAGACTTCATTATTTAGAAAAGCTCGTAAGTGAATTAAAGACCACTGTTACAGGAGGAGAATGAGCAATGGACCCATCACAATATAGCGGTGGGCACATACAAAATTTTAATGTAGTTATCATTTGAAAAATATATACATAACAAAAATAAGTTTCTAATTCCTATCTAACACACGCTTTCTGATTTGAGATTGACTATTCTCGTTTTCAATTGACACTTTCGGATTAATAATTGGAAACGGTGTAGACCGGTTTGAGCCAGATGAGTCCTTTCAGGGAAGATCACCGCAAACTAAAGTACCCTATGTCAGCGGTTTTAACACGCCATGCCTAAGAAATACGATTTTTGACTTAATCTTCATCGGAACAGAAATTTCTTCAACTGAAATATGAAAAGCAGAAATATTACTTTTGAAACCTGGTGCGCTTAACATATTTGCAGTTAAAATTATAGCCTTTGACACAAAGTGAATGAGAAAGCCAAATGAGTTACATTAAAAGAAAATACTAGGGCTAAAAAAAGGAAAATGAACGTGTCAGTCCCACATTAGGCCCGTTTCTTTGTAACCGAGTTGCAAAAGAACACTAGGTAGAATACCGAGTTGCCTGTAAAGCAACAACACTAACTCGGAAATATTTGCGAGTTGAGCCAACTCTGTAAACTGATATCCGACCTGAGATGTAGTGTTGGGAAGTGAAAAAATTGCGCTATTGTGAATGAGTCGGAAGAATAGACAAGGGAAATTTTAATTTAACATCTAACATCCGGTTTTATATATATGTATATAGTATTTTTAAATATACAACCAAATCAACAAAAAAAATTTCTGTTCTTAAATAGCACTAATGAAATCGCATGTTTTATAAAAGATGCTAACAGGGTTGCTTTTCAACTAAAGGAAATTGTATCAGAGTTGGAGCGTTCGTTTGCAACTTGGGTACAAAGAAACGGGCCTATTATAGCAAATATTTAACTACTTAGTTAAACTCTTCTAAATTTCGTAAACACTTTACTTTTGCACTCAATAGGCATAGTTTCAAAATTTATAGAAATCGAAAAAAACCCACAGTAATTGACAAAAATCATAAACATGCTATATTTTAGTAACTATTAAAGTTTATTTTTTGAGTATTATTTTTGGGTCGGAAATAAGATTTGTTTTATTTTTGTTTGCTATAAGAACTAAACTTATATTTTCAGTTTTATTTTTTGGATAGAAAATAGAAGATGTTTTTCTAGTTTAAATGTTTGTCAAAATAATAAGAGTTGCTCTTATTTTGTTGTTTTTTTTTTGCTGTGAAAACAAAATTTGTTTTTCGAGTTAGTTTTTACATTTTTCCCAAACAAAAAGTAATTCATTTTTTAGGCGAGAAATAAGACTTATAAAACATTTTTTTTTTTTTTTTGTTGATAAAAGAAAGCAATAAAATGTTCAATTTTTAATGCGAAAGATAAATAATTTTTTTTTTATAAATAAAAAATACTAAACAAATAAATCGCATTGCTTCAATAAGAAATAAAACTAAAAAAGTAAATTTAATTTTCTGAGCAACAAACAAAACTCAAAAAATTAACATTAAAATATAATTTATGACATAAAATGAATAGTCATTACGATCTCTGGAAATTATCAGAACAATGCCGCAATAAACGAGACAAATATTTGATACAAGAATGCAAACATTTCCAACAGTGAAGGCGATTTTATTGGAGAACTATAGCCTATAGGACACGTAATTGACTTTATAAATACAAATAACATGTAATCAACCTTATATGAAATTACGAATTCAAATTTGAAAGTACGTGTTCGGATGCTGATGTTGATGCCGTTTCGCTCTACGCCCCTTCTAAGTCAATCAGCCTCTCTAATTCGCCATCCTCTTTGTTGAGTTTATTGTTGCATATTCTGAGCCAAAATAACACAAGCTTTAAATTTAGTATCAACTTTATGACTTAATATTTAATGGTCTCCCCGTCAAATTAAGCTGTACTTAACTTTAAAGACAACTTTATTTGACTACGCAGCATTCAGTTAACGATTGGTTGGAGAACAGTGGTGAATTTCTGTTAAGTGGTCATAACACTTAGAAAAAAAAAATATATACTTGTCTGTATTGACAAAAAACCAGGTAGCAAAAGAAAGAAACGTGAGCTAAAGAAATATTTACCACATTTGCAGAAAACAGCTATCATTTTATGTAAGTAAGTTTTTATTAATTTTAAAGAGACCTTTACTCGATCGAAAGAAAATATCGCAATTCAAATTTAAATAGTTAGGGCTTTCAAATAAAGAAAACTTTTCTGCGGTAATTTTTCCAAGTTTCCAAATTACGTATTACGCAAAAATTTGCATTCAGGTATCATCTAGCCACAAAATATTGGTTTAAATCGAAATCTCAGTGAATATTGGGCCCGTTTCTTTGTACCCGAGTTGCAAAAGAACCCTCCAACCATTCCATCCATATCAGATTTACACTCGACGGCGCAGATTTTATAAAAAAAAACGACAGGTGTTTTTACTTTGGCCAAAAAAAATTTTTTTCGACTGTGTGATTTTGCGAAAGTTTAATTTAGTTTCATAATTGCCATAGCATTCACAACTTTAAGCACCGTTAATTCGGGAACCACGCGTTGCGGAAAAATTTTGTCTTTTGCCAATTTGCAAAAAATAACTGTTTAAATAACTTAAAAAAAAGCTAAAATTTGGAAAAACAATTTATTTTCCCCCCATTTGGACCCCCTTAATTTTTTCCCCTTAATTTATATTCCTTAAAGACGACAGAAAAAATAGTCATTGTGTGAAAACCAGTTTTCAGTTGTGAAACAGTTTTCAAATATCGACAACTTTTTCCTATTATCTTCAAGGATCCTAAATTATTCAAAAAATAATAAGTTAAAAGGGCCCAAATTGGGGGAAAAAAGTTGTTTCGAATTTTTTTTTTTAGTTATTTAAAATTTGGTTGCAAATCGGCTTTGAAGAGTAGAGTAGAAACGCTAAATTTTATTAAAAAAATGTTTACATAATTTAAAATGAAATTAAAATTTCTGAAAACAACTTATTTTTCCCCAATTTGGGCCATTATGGTTTTCACACAATGACTATCCTGTTGTCTTCAATGAATTTAAATTAATAAAAAAAAAACGAAAAATCGAAAAGGCCCAAATTGGGAAAAATAAATTTGTTTTCAATATTTTTTTTTTCAATTATTTAAAATTTGTTTGCAAATTGGCTTTGAAAAGTAGAGTAGAAACGCTAAAGTTACGAAAAAAATAGTATCAACTTATTTTCAATGAAAAACTAAAAAAATTATTTTGATGAAATCTGCGACATCGAGTGTTAATCTGATATGGAATACAACATATATAGTATTTAAAAACGTACGTAATTTACCTTCAGTCCCATATATTTGTCAATGCATGCTCTGTACGGTTTTAGTGGAATAGTTACGCTAAGTTAGAGCGATAATAATAGTTGAGAAAAACAATTGAATACCTGAACCAAGTTATTCGATTTGACAATGTTTTGAGTAGATATCTGCAAAGTTCTGCACACAAATTTACTCCAATTCGGGAAATATTTGATAAATGGTTCGGACGTTTGGCTGATTATTTCAATTCATCTGATTGGGATAAAATTTATTGGCAATTATTTGGTTTTCGTGGAAAATGCAAGTTTTGCCAATACATACGTTCTAAACCTGATGGATATGGTGTACAATTCTCGCTATTGATTCACACTGAAATTTGTTATGTTTGTTACAACAGAAATACAGCGCACCATAAAATGTGGTTCAAGATTTGGTTCGTGAGCTGAAGGCCCATAATATGGCGATGGACAATTTTTTCTCGTCTTACAGTCTGGGTCGAAATTTGTTGCCTAAAGATCTGAGAATGCGAATAACAAAAGGAGTATTCCGCTAAAGCTTCTGCACTGCAAATTTGGTCGCTTATTATAATTAACATTTACATTGACCGAAAGCACAACCCTTGTATCATACGTCGGCAGAAGAGACATGTGCGAAGTTCTACAAAGTACAATACAAACTTCGAATCGGTTCAATCGGATGGAAAAAAATTACAAAAAATTAGTCAGTATTATAACAAAACAAAGGGTCACGATCCATTCAATTCAAACACCTCTTTTTATTTAGGTGGTGTGGATACAGTTGAACAAATATTGTATTATTACAGCTGTAAAAGAGAAACAAATCGATGGCCGCTGGCTGTATTCTGAAACATGATCGGCACTTCAGTTTCGAACGCACTTATTTACTTCAAAGATAAGGATCCAAATTGGGAAACAAACAAAAAAAAACCGATGCTACGATTATTTTGCGCAAGAGCTTTGAATAACTTCCGCAAAACCATACATGGCAATGTGAAAAGGCACACCACGAACTGAGCCATCGATAACTTCATTTTTCAGCATTAGGGGAGATTGACAAAATAAGTCCATGCGACTAGTTCGTTAGCACAGAGTCCCAGAGCCTTGGAAGAGGTCACCAACCTCATTTGAAACTACTCGAAATTTCAAAGAGAGGCTAATGTCACATATGTTACCGGGAGGAATCAAAATATACAAACTATACACATAAAACTAAGGATTGCTTCTGTCAAAATAGCATTTGGCAATGTACTCATAACCGTGAAGTTTAGTTAAAATGTATTGCAGATAAACGTGTATAAAAAAAAAAATATTTTATTCCCCTACCAACAATACCCCACGAGACGCTTTTTATAATTAGCATTTCTTTGGCCGTAGTTTTCTTCAATTCACCGAATATTCCACAATACAATCGAATTTTTCTTTCACTGCATTTCTCTTCCACCACTCATTCGTTACCCTATTGATGTCACAGCACTAAGCAGCATTTATTGAGAAATTGTAGAAATTAAGTGCAACGGAAAATTCATCTCATAAATAGAAGCCAATAAATTTCGATTCAAAGCATTGCAAAAACTATAAAACCTCTTTTATACCCAGTATTGCCGAAACGTACCGATTTACCACAACTTTGCAGCACTAATGAGTTTTTCGCGTCATTTTCCAATTCACTGCCGCTGCATTGATTTCTTGCAATCAAATCTGTATTTGTCGTAAATGTGCATTATGCCAGCTATCAATTGTGGCGGCACTGAATGCAGTGCAATGATGGTAAATTGGCATTCCGTGGGTGTAATATTTGCATTGGCATTGGCTGCATGGAAGAAGTTGGGCTACATTTGCTAGCAGTTTTAATGCGAGTTAAAAAAAATATTTGTAGTGCATAAAGCTCGCTGCTCGTCAATGGGGGAATATAACTTCATATTTATATATGTATAATATTTCTTTATTTCTCGATTGCAAAGCCAGCCCCAGTATTTCCTTTTAGAGGGGGTTAATGTAAAGGTGTTCGTAACAACCAAGAATAAATACCATTGTTTTTAGGGTATTCACTATATTGTATTGTACTGCAGTTATAATTCAGCACAACCCAAAAAAAGTGAAATCATTCGTTATTTTCTAAATTATTCTTCTTTCAATAATGCAATTCGCCGGGGTACAGATAAAAATTAGTTTAATACTGAGTCAACATTAACATCCAGATTGCGTTGAATATTTCATAGTTAATCTCAAACAAGCGCTTCATAGTTGAAAACCTTCCGCCCTGAAAATCAGCCGAAAGCTTAAAACGAATGTATTATGCAATAAATATGCTAGACAGAGATAGATATGTACTTATTACTTATGATTATGTGTTAATTTGATATTTTGTTTTGACGTAAAGAAAAAGGCAAAGCGAATTCAGATAAGGTGGTGTAGAGAAAGCAGGTGAGTGAATTCGCATTCTGAACTGAATGTCAAAGCTATGTGTTTGTTGTAATTCATACCGATTCTCACTGCCATAGCGCGTACAATTTGTTAGTGTACATTTTTGTGGTTGTACGCTCAGCACCACCTGGTATGAATTCGCCTTGGAAAAAAGTACAAGCGCGCATTTTTATTGATCATGGAAGGGCAAAATTTTTGGGTAGAAACAAAATCCCCAAAAGTACTTGAGGAACATTTGGAAAAACATTATTTGATACATATTATTTCATGTGAAATAACTTTTGCGTTTTCTGTCTAATTTAGATGATATTGTGCTCCACATTTTCGTATTGAAATTTTCATTCAAGAAGACGTATTTAATTGTTTCTTTTACGAAGTTTATTCACTAAAACGAGTGAAATAAATTTTCGAAAGAGCTTCAAAAAGTCCTTATTTTTTACACTTAGACCCCAGTAACTCAAAAAGTACTATTTCAATTTACACAAATAATTCATCAGCATTAAGAGATTGAATATACCTTTAAAATGGTATCCACATAAGGTTGGATTTATTTGCTATTATTGTGCCTACATCTCGAAAACGATTTTTTGAAAAATAAATGAAACTCATTTTCACATTCAGCGGCCGAAAATTGGTTTTAAACAGTGTAAGCATTCAAAATTTAAAAAAGGAAAATATAGGACTTCAAATAACGTACCTACGATTCATATTAGTTCAGAAATTAAATTTTAAAGTGCACGTTATCCTTTCATCGAAAGGGGTTAAAATTCAATGTATATCTATTCTCGCATGTTTCTATTTCAAAGTACTTACCTGTTGTGTGCCATAAATCTAGCTAATATAATCCATTAATTTTGAAAACTTAAACAAGTTTTATTTATGAAATAAACCCAGGTAATAAATAAATTTCAAATTGAAAATGTAAATGACTTTTAATTAGTTAAATATATGCAAAACTAACTATTACGCTTTTAAATTACCATCCCCAATTCCCAATTATACGTTTTTTACAATTATCTCTCTAATTTGATTTTTCGTTCTTAACTTGCGCAAATTTGCTACATGATTTACCCAAATGTCGAATACTTTGATTTCTTTTTACCATCAGAGATGATCGTGGTTTACGCCCTCGAGTTATATAATTTTCCAAATTGTGATTACTGAATTTAAATATAAATTGTATACAATATATAAAATATTGTTCCGTCGTTTAGAACTTAAAAAAGTTGTTTTTGTCACAATTATTATACAATAACTTTTATAATATAAGTCTCAAAATAAAAGCGTTTGAAGGTTTAAAAATATTTATCTCGCTGATAATTACTATGGAGAAACTTTTATAACATAATTCACGAAATAATAGTTACTGTTGTTTTAAAAAATTCTTCTCACTCGCAGTTATTACGAAATGCCGTTTATAATATAAATTTTAAAATAATAAATACCGAGAACTAATAAAATTTGTCTAACTCATAATTATTATCAAAAGACTTATCTAATTCTTATCAAAATTAGAATGACTTTTTTACAACTTAACAATGGGATGGTCTACCCCCTTTCGAGATGCGCCGTTGCGTACGAAATGCAATAGCATTTTCCTATTCACTCACACAATAATCGAATGTGAACTTGAACGCAGCGGATAATTTAAATTGATGTCTCATTGTGTAAAGTGGCAAAAGCTTGAGAAGAATGTGCCACACAGTCCATTCACTGGCGGCAATTCGTTAACTACGCAAAGCAGTGTTGTTGTTGTGGTGAGTGTAAGTTTGTAGAATTTGCTGACATTGCTGACATTTCTGCGTACTATGCTGCCGCTGTTGTTGTTGTTGTTGTTGTTGTTCTGAAAATTGATTACATTGCCACTACGCTGCACAACACAATGTAATCAACATGTTGCACGCTACCCTCTCAAATTGAACTATCATGGGTATACGCTGCGTATGAGTGACAAAAATATTTTCTGCGACGCGTCTTTGTCTCCTGTGCTTTGAGCAAATGTGCTTCCGTTTTTTGACAAGTGGAATGGTTATCGTACTAGACAGTAGTTGGTAGTTTGTATGCCACTAACGATGTGCTCCATTCGCATGGGGGAATCCACACTGACATTCGTACACGTACACACCGATGTCTCTGATTACTTAGATATATTTGTGTGTCTTCGATTGCACTCTTTCCGTGCTTTTTATCACCATCAACTGCATTAATGGCTTCTGTTCGACATTCCATTACACTTTGTGAATGGTTTTCGGATTTCGACGATATGCCAAAATCATTCAAACTGCTGTCAATACTTTCTTAAATCAACATAACTTCGCGAGATAGAAGTAAATCGTCTGTACCGATTCTGCATATAGATAGATAGAGAGTTAAATATGGAAGCAGTAGTAAGTAGTTATAGCAGTACTAGGTTTGGTGGTACTTAGTAATAGGAAGTATTAGTGGTTAATAGTTATAGAAGTTAGTAGTACCTAGTAGTAATGAGTGATTAGTGCTAATACTAGTAGTAGTAATAATAGTAGTAGAAGTTAATAAAAATTAGTAGATTTAGTAAAAATAGTACTAGAAATTAGTAAAAATAGTTTTAGAAATTAGTAGTAGCATAAATGAAAATAGTAGCAGAATTTTGTAAAAAAAAGTAGTAGTAGTTGTAAGTAGAAGCATAAGTGAAAATAGTAGTAGAAATTAGTCAAAATGGTAGTAGTAATTAGTAGTAGCATTAGTAAAAATAGTAATAATAGCTAGTAGTACCATTATTAAAAATAGTAGTATAAATTAAATAAAATAATAATAAAACATTAGCAAAATAATAGTCGATCTAGTAAAAATAGTGGTAGAAATTAAAAGCAGATATTAGTAAAAATTGTTCTAGAAATTAGTAGTAGCATAAATTAAAATAGTGGCAAAAATTTGTCAAAAAAAATAGTCGTGGTTGTTAGTAGATTCATAAGTGAAAATAGTAGTGGAAATTAGTTAAAATGGTAGTAGTAATTAGTCATTTCATTTCATTATTAGTAGCAACATAATTAAAAATAGTAGTATAAATTAGCGAAAATATTGGTAAAAATAGTAGTAGTAACTAGCAGCAGTATTGGCAAAAATAATAGTAGAATTTAGTAAAAAATATTAGTAGATTTAGTAAAAATAGTACTATAAATTAGTAAAAATAGTTTTAGAAATTCAAAAATGAAAATAGTAACAAAACTTTGTAAAAAAGTAGTAGTAGTTGTTAGTAGAAGCATAAGTGAAAATATTAATAGAAATTAGTCGAAATGGCAGTAGTAACTAGTAGTAGCATAAGTGAAAAGAGCGGTAGTAATAAGTTGTAGCATTAGTAAAAATAGTAGTATTAATTAGCAGTAGAAAGAGTAGAAGTCGTAATGATGGTAGTAGTAGTAGTACTAATTAATAGAATGTTATAAGCATCATGCCGTGACTTCGTGCCGCGATGTCGACGCATCACTCTCGTTACGTGATGTAAAAAATCACTCTCTTGTCGCCAAAGAAATTTTACTTCAATTACTAAAAAAAGGATAAATTATTTCGTAATATGCCAAGGCGAATTCATATAATGTGGTGTTCCTAAAAGAGCTGACTTGATTTTTTTTATTTATGTCTTACAGCTTTTAGCGCCGAGTTGAAATATTTGCTTACATTTGGATTGTTCATGTTGTAGCACCAATATCGCCGTGAAAACAAGAATTTTATGTAAGCTATTTTTTTAATATGACTTCCCTTACACTTGCGGACTACCTGCCTGGCGGTAGAGATTTTGCATCGCATATGTACAGCCAAAAATGTTAAATTTTAAAAAGCGAAAAATAAAAATAATGGAGGAAGTTACTTATTCGCTGATGCTCAGGCAGAAATCAAAATTTTTCGGTGGACTGTTCGATTTAAGGTGCCTTCATTTAGTGCATGTGTTTGTTTGAGTAGCGCCATTGTATTTATAAAATTAGCCCAATTTGCTTCCCCTACATTTTAATTATAAATTTTACCAGGATTTTTACCCACCAAAAATAATCACACAAACCATAATTTATCGGTTTTTATACATTATCTGCACTTAATAAATGATAATCATTTAATCCTATTATTACAGTAAAACATAACACTTTCATACGTACTACTAAATGTCCATCCTTATAAATATTCATACACAACTACATGCTATTTATTAATTATCATCTCCGTTTCACACGGCATTGGAGTACATATACATGTATATCTAAGTATGTACATATGTCTGCATGTTTGCTTGTATACCTTATTCAAAGTATATTAATGACATTTTCCGCTTTATAGCAATATAATTTAATCCGATTTTATTAGCAGCAAAGAGTGACTTCTGGCATTTGAATGCCATTTTAATTATTATACATTGAGCGAGAAAAAATTGAATTTCCTGTTGCACATTTTCCAACTATACACACACGTACACACACACACACACATACTCGCACATACTACAAGCATACAAAGGTAACTACTATTATGCAAAAGAATAGCGTGCACAGCTCTTTGGCCGCACACGACGGTAATTGGCATAAGTACGCTTTCACCTCAAAGCTAAATTAATTGTGGAACTCATTTAGCGAACCACAATGTGGCGGTGAAACAGCTGCAGGCGTGGCAAACGCTTACGAGTGCAGCAGGAAATGCAATCAAATAAAGTGCAAAAAAAAAAGAAACTTTCCCATTGCAAATTAGACTCGCAAAGTGTGCGATACTTGTCTAGAATTTACAACCCAGTTCGAAAGCTGTTCAGAAAATTTTTAAGTGCTCAGTGGTCAAGATATGGCAGCAATATATGTTCTATTTAGCTGCTGAATATAAATTCGAACTGTTTTCGAAATATACACACTTAGCATAAAAAGTATTCTATAAAATTAATTACATAGTTTAAAACAAATAAAAACTTCATACGAATTTTATAAAATATAATGTATTTTAGCTTCATCGAGCGTTATTCAGTTAACATTTTTATAAAATTTAAAGAACTTTAACAAAACAAACAAAACTAAAAATGTATGTGGCCAGAAAATTCATTGGAAAAAATTTGCGTACAAGGAAAAAAAACTAACAAAAAAAGTCTTTAAAATTTTATAAACAAAGTAATAAAGATTTATTTAGTTGACATGGAATCGATATACTAGGCAGTTTCCATTGAAGAAACTATGGCCCATTCTTCTCACAGAACTTGTTTGAGCATTGTCTTCGAGTTAATTTTACGTTGGCGTATTCTTCGCTAAAGAAAATCCGATCATGGCTCTCTGGGATCAAAATCTACGCATGCAATGGCGCCATACCAGATTCAAACTAGATTTATCAGTTCAGGTGCTGCAAACTTTCCCGCCCACCATGGTAAGCTGGAAGGAATGATTTACATGTACTATGTATTTCATTTTCTTCGTCTTTCGCGTAGTTATTATTATTTGTTATTAGTTTTTTATTCTCTGTAAAATATCTTTCTTCTAAAGTAGTAAACTCTTTAGTCTCCCGAAAAAAAGGAATCATATAGGCCTACTGTATCGAGTGGAGAATATTCTTGGGTTCTTCCAAAGTATGATTTTCTCTGAGGCAGTTTTAACAGAATTAACCGCAGACTTATGAAGTCACAAACAAGCTGCAATGAATCGTTGAACACTTGATTTTACTCGCTGTGGCCTGTGCTACCATCGATACCCCGCATTTTCCAATCGAATGCAAATCGCCTAGTGATTCAAGTGGATATTTACATAATTCAACTTCACCCAATGGTTACCAAGCTTTAATTTCTTTTGGATAGCATCTTTTTTTCTTGCAATCAAAACTTTATGATACGATGGCTACGCCTTGTTTTTCTTTTGTATTAATCAAATTTCGAAAGAACAAACCTTGATATTTGGTGAGTTTCGCTTCAGTTATCAAAGAGCAAGTGCTCTCTTCAGTATCGATTTCAGAAACAATTTTGCTGGAATTTTCTGAAATTTCCAACAAACTTGCATCGATTGATTGGTCCACATTCGGCAGCAGCGCAAAACGCTTGAGCGTCCTACCACTACGGCGCCCAAATCGAATCTGGTCCGTTGACGTAGAGTGCGATTTCCTTGGTTTAGGTAAAACCACAACTTCCGACACATCCAACCAATTTAAATGCTTGCGATTCACGTTTTCTCTTACCCTATGATACTTTTTTTTAAAACTCTGCAAGTATTTTACATATATTATTTGTTTTAAAAAATTGTATACTTTTTTTCATTTTTTTACCACCCAAAATACCGCGGTGATATCACGCTAAATGCCGGCACTTTAATTAAAAATTAACCACATCAGGGCGAGGTGAACGAGTGGCAGTTAGGGCAGGTAGCTACTGACAAAATTAAAATCCATCTATACTTAGACAATGCGTATGTGCTGGTTAATGAAAAGCCCTCTTGCAATTGCTAGCTACTCGTCTAGATAGCGAAGCGTGAGCAGACAATCGCCATCAAAAGTGATCACTATTTATAACGCTAGAAGTGCAAATGTAAAAGGTTACGCCAAGTGAATTCAAGTGCAGCAGGTTAAACCCCTGTTAATTTTGTTAACTTTCGCCTCTCGGAATTAGCGATTCCCAGCAATAGAAAAAGTAATACAGAGTAGCAAAAACTGACACAATTCATGCAAGTGGATGTCGACAATTCATTTTTAATTAATTTCGTTGCGAATATATGTACATATGTATGAGTTTATATCACTTACATAATTAATGATTGCATCCTGGTTATATTTTCATGTCCCTTCAAATTCACCACATGCTCTCGTCCTATAATGATAGAAAATAGCATTGCACCTTCCGTGTACCACTAGTCCTCTCTCCTTGTCGATTTGACAGCATCCATGCATCCACGTTGACGAAATAAAGACATTTTCCTTTTATTTTATACAAAAAATGCTAACAAAACTTTCAATCGTTCTGTCATTTGTCTGCCCCCTCTACGTTTCCTACACTTCTTTTTTATAATTTTTTCTCGGCTCTCTCATTCCCTAACTTTTATGACGTCACTTTAAGTTGCTCTCAGCGCGGAAGGCGCAATCTTGTTTTCTATCATTCTTAGCTCACAAGACTTTACTTGATTTATGAACTTGTGCCTTGTCATTTTTGGAAATGGCAAACTAATTAACAAATCATAATAGTGGAGCTAACCTTTTCATTTTGGGGTGTGCCTTAGGTCTGACTCTTTTTGGGAGTACGCCGCGCAGTGTACATACTTTTTTGGGTCAAAAAACCATTCGTCGTTCGGTGTCGGCGTAAAACTGTAGGTCCCTCAATTTGTGTTACCACAACAAGACGCACACCACAAATTATAGAAGAGGTTCGGACAAAATCGCTTAATTGGTTATAGCGCCATTGAAGTAAGTAAGAATACAAATAATGAAACTATTACATAAGGTAAGTGCAGCTTAATATATCGATATTTTTACTCTGTATTTATCGGTATTGTTTAAACATATCGATATGTATCGTAATATCAATATATTTTTTTTTCATTTGGCTATCTTTATATTTTTATATGGAAGAAACTAGCTATTGAGCAATAAAATTGTATTTTTCTAAAATTTCTGATTAGAATTAGAAGGCTTGAAATTTGCAATCAATAATATCGATTTCCAGTTTCAATAAATTTCTGGCACTTGTCCGAACTCCAAATTTTTTATAAAATTATGTACACAAATTTTTGCCTTAGCCAGTTCCTCTACTTTAAAAATCGAATTTGACGATCATGCCTAATGAATATTTTTATACATATTTAAATATCAAGCATTTGTAGCATCCTTAGCGAAGAGTTCTTTTTTAGTATCGAGTTAAACACTGCAGAGTGGAAAAAACTTTTCGTTAGCTGGTTTCCTCGAATGCAAACGTCGAATATTTGGAAAAATAATAAAGCATTTTTGTTCAAATGAAATCTGTATTTTAGCTATGTTTTACCGAAAGCTTTTAGGAATGCCTCCGCATTTGATTAATAAGTTTTTTCTAATTGCGTCAAATTAAAATGATAAACTTATTTTTATTACATATTTTTTTAAATTTAAAGCTTTCCAAATTTAATATGACCATATCTCATTTACAATTGAAAATGATGGACTTAGATGGCTGTCATTTGATTACGTTGAGTATTTCTTCTAATGGCAAAAAAGTTTCAGCAACCAGGTGATTGCAAAAAGGAAATTTATTTTTTAGAAAAAAAAATGTTTGTATATTATTTTTTGGCCTGATTTTATTAAACGATAATATTAATTTTTGAGCTCAAGGAAAGTGTTTTTGAAAAAATTACAACAACAGTCAGGAGTGGTAGATATTATAGCTATTTCGGAGATCACCATATCTCCTCATCAGATTTCTTTCATGTCTCCTTCGGCATTTGAACGCACAACCTACGACTTGCTGGCCTTGAGCTCTGAAATTAATATTGTCGAAAAAATGTGTTTTTTTCTGTTTTAGCTCAAGGCCAGAAGTTAATAAACTTTTAGAAAACAACTTCAATCAGGAAAAAAAAATATAAACAAAAAATTAATATATATATTTTTTTTTTAGCAATCTATCAATAATAATAATAATAATAATATAAAACAAAAAATTTAAATGAAACAAAAACTTATTACATTTGCTTTGAAACTATTTATTTCCATTTTATGTTACATTCGAAAACATAACTTTAAGCCACATGGCGTGCGAGCACAGCCGCAGATAAAAAGTCCAACAATAAAACCACTTACCCATCTATTGCAACTAATTTAAATTAATTATACACTTTAACTATGAATGCATCCAAACATCTAGCTTTTGAACTATCTAATATGAGTGAACTCTTTCAACACACTCTAATGGCTGCCGGCATTTATAACAATTAAAAGGTTTGTAATAAAAATAAAGATTAATGATAACAAAAATCTCAATCAAGAGTGAATAATAAATAGAAGAAAAAAATCCCACCCAGCCAAAGCGCCAAGAGATGAATTGTAGTTAATGTATAATCGCTTCCAGGCTCGACACTCAGCTATTTATTAAAACACTTTACTGTCGCTACGTGTTGACCGGGATGACCAGAAGGGGAAAAACAGAAGACGTGCAACCAACCAGAAATGACGACCCAAGGATGCACTATGAGATTGCTGGCCGTAAAATGCGAAGAGGCTGAGCGCGACGAATGGTGGCACGTGGCGGACGTCCGAACAGGAATTGAAAGAAATTGTAACAAATTTAAATGACTGCATTGCTGTGCACAAACTCCATGCTGTAATGTTGCCGCCAAGAACCACTGCAAAGCAGCCTCAGTTGCTCGTACAGTTGTTGCTATATTTTATTGTCATTGCGGTAATACTATCTGCGTTTTCATACCACAGCTCCGTGGAGATCACTACTGTCGGTGCTTGCACTCCTTATTATAACCAACGGATTCCTCTACCAGCCCGCACACACCAACGTCGTCGTCGTCGTCATCCTACTGTGCTACCTTCTTGTTTTTAGCCGTCTTTTGGTTTTGCTTTTGTTTCGTCTTCTCCTTTGTCTGTTGCATTGCATCTGGTTTCTTCGCCTGACCACCATCGAACTCCTCCCCCTCCTTAAGCAGTATGCGTCGGAATAGCACTGCATCTGTGTGTGCCGCAAGTGGCCTTGTTACATTTTCATTAGATGAGGTCGTAGCAAAATAGTCGCCTAAATTATGCCATAAACGTTGCTCTTGCGGCACCGCCAATTTATCGAGCAACTTGCCACACAGCTGCGGCACAATCGGTTGCAACACAATACCACAGATGCGCAACGTGTCCATTGTCATGGCAATTATCGTTTCCAGGCGCTTCTCGAAATTTTCAATATTCTGCACATTAGCAGCGTTCGCCGCATCAGTGCCGTTGGTTATAGCTGACGCCGTTGGGCGCTTCAATTCCCATGGACGTGCCGTTTCGAAGAAGTTATTGGCTGCATGCAAAGTGGATATTACTGTGTCCACAACCAGATAGAAATTGTTATCCGCATAATGTTGGGCGCAACGTGCTGCAAATACAAAAAAAAAAAACAAGATAATCATAAATTTAATAGCTGATGAGCGTAAAAAAAATAGGGAAAATTATTTAGAAAGGGATTGTCTATGAATTCACTGAACCGTCTGCCTGCGAAAATGAGTGCTAATAGTGAGAAGTGTGTGTGTGCTTTTTTATGAGTAGCGCAATGAATTAAAAGGGATAAGTACCTATTTTCTTGCGATTTAATGGTCATATTATTTGGCTTTATTGGATGAGAAGTTTTCTATCAATCAGTACAATCAAACTGAGTAAGAATGAGATGATAGAAAAACGTTAGCAAATAAATGAGAAAGGTCACAGATTTGCAGTGGTAAATATTGATTGTTTTTCTTGGTAAATTAGCTTGGATGAAAACTCTTTAAGGAGATGATTTCGCGCGCTGAATCTCACCAAAGCTGTAAGAGGGTGCGTGATAAAATTTTTGAAAATTATAACAGATATAGCACCTTGACTTATGGTGTAATAAAAATAAGGTGAATTTAGAAGCTGAATCTCACTTTTCATCAGCTCTATTTCGGTCATACATTTTAAGATAGCAGAATTGGGGGCAAATTTACGGACCTTTTTTACTTTTCAAATTATTTGAAATAGGAAAATATATTATAAATATATTAGTTTTTCACATAAATATAACAGTCCAAATGCGATATTATATGAGAAATATTTTTTATTTTTAGAAGCTAAAACAAAACCCATAGGAATTTTGTAGTTGTATTTATAACACAACCTTATATGAATTCGCCTTGGATTGTACGTATGAGCTCAAGGTGAATTCATTTGAGATGATGGCAATAGCAACAGCGAATTCATACACAAAACTTACATCAAAGCGAATTCATATCAGGTGGCGTTATAAGTACAAAAAAAAACTTTACACGAACAATGACAGTATGATTTACAACAAACACATCATTTAGACTTAACATTCTTCAAGCGAATTCAATCAGCTGATTAATCAACTTCACCTTTTATGAATTCGCCTTGACTTACAGGTATTTTGTTTTTGAATTATAGTGTGACAATTGTCAAAGCCAGTCTAAGGCAAATTGAGGAAATTGAAAACAAACAAACATACAATGGCGAGCAAAACGGTAGTTTCGTTCAGTCGACTAGTCGACTATCAACTTTTTTGAGGATTGATAGTCGAATAGCAACTATTCGTTTGACCTTTCACTCTCGACTAACCGCGCCCCATCGAGTAGTATGAAAATCGACTAACCGAAATGATTCGAATTACCCAAAAAATGTTTAAATATTCTTGTCAAAAGTTCAAAAATGTTGATGAAAATATTGTTGACTTTTCATAAATTGTACATAAAGTTTTGAAAATTAATTTGCATGGTTTTAGTTCATATCTTATATAAAAAGACACCATTCGACCGGTTTGGCTTGCCAGTGTAAACAATTTGTTATTGCAAAACTGAAAATTTTATTGTGTATTGTATTAACTTATAAAAATTAAAGTTAGTTGACGCTGGAGAAGAATATGCGCGGAGTCGACAGACAACACAAGCCGGTTCAACACTATTGGAATTACTTGGTTATAAAGAGTTGTACTTTCCGTAACTAAGAAATAATCACCATAAACCACATCCCGCTTTCGAAGTTCCGTTCCACACGCTTATTTTCACAGCGCACATCACTGAAAATCCTTTGGCGGTTGGAAAAGTGGTTTCTTTCCAAGGAGAAATCACATTTGGGACAACACATGTGATGTGGAACTTCCTGCGAACGATTGGGTTTGTTCAGATTGTTTTCCAGAATTTGACCTACATAGAGGAGCACAACGAAATTCAAGTAAGCATAAATAGCCCTTTTAAGGGCTGCAATCTATGAACAAGGTCACATATGTTTGAAATGCAAGTATGTACATACAGGGTTTTTCAATAGGGACGCTACGAAAGTAGACCGTTAGTGACAGCAAACGACGCCATATTTTTTCCCGCTCTTTTGATATTTCTCTTCAGTAAGGTTTGTCATTTCATCATGGAAAGATATACGATCCAACAACGAGTCGAAATTATTAAAATTTACTACCGAAATTCGGAGTCAATGGCCTCAACTTTAAGAGCGCTACGTCCAATTTATGGTCGTCGTTATTTCTGGCTGAATGGCTTCGTCAATAAGCAAAATATGCGTTATTGGACGAGAAGCAATCTACACGTACTCCATGAGTCAACATTGCATCCCGAAAAAATTTCGGTTTGGTGCGGTTTATGGGCCGGCGGCGTCATTGGGCCGTACTTCTTCCGTGATGATCAAGACCGACACGTTACTGTGAATGGGAATCGATACCGCTCAATGATAACCGAATATTTTTGGTCCGATTTGGATGATATGGACTTGGACAATATGTGGTTCCAACAGGAGGGCGCCACAAGCCACACAGCGAATGTCACAATCGAAAATTGGGTTCAGCATTTGGGCTTCTGCAAGTGTGCCTGTGGTGCCCATGCAAAAGAAATCGAGTTTCATACATAATGGCATCGAATGAACTTTCACAGGAATAAAGAATTTAATTCATATCCCAAACCGTTTTTGTTTTATTTAAAAAACTTTTGTAGCGTTCCTATTGCAAGACCCGACACTACTACTGTTAACGGCCACGACTAATAATTACTACTACTACTAATACTACTACTACTACTATTACTACTAATTTACATTACTACTAATTACTGCTACTATCCCTACGACTACTACTGATACTATTTTTAATAATGCTATTACTTATCACTGCTTCTATTTTAACTTATGCTACTACTTATCACTGCTACTGTTTTAACTTATCCTACCACTAGTTACTATTAATCTTCTTAATAATTTCTACTACTATTTTTACCAATTTGTACTACAATTTTTATTTATTCTACAACTAATTACTACTACTATTTTTACTAATTTCCACTACTAGTTTGGTTTATGGTAATACTTATTACTACTACCACTTTTGACAAAGTTCTACTGCGATTTTTATTAATTTCTACTACTATTTTTCTAACTTTACTTCTATTTTTACTAATGCTACTACTAATTACTACTACCATTTTCACTAATTTGTACTACTATTTTTCATTATTGTACTACTTATTACTACTACTATTTTCACTAAGTTCTACTACGATTTTTACTAATTTCTCCTACTATTTTTACTAATGTTACTTCTATTTACTCTTACAATTTTTTACTATTTTCTACTACTGTTTTTCTTAATGTGACTACTAATTACTGCTATTATTTTGACTAAGTTCTACGACTGTTTTTACTAATTTCTACTAATATTTTTTCCAATGCCACTACCACTTTTTTTTAAAGCTAATGCTATTTGTACTAATTTTTACTACTATTTTCACCTATGCTAAAACTTAAAAAAAAACTAAACAGGATGTATTATTAAACTCTCCCCCACATTTAATTATATATCTCTTTGCAGAGTCGGCACAGAAGTTTTACTTTTGGCTCGCGAATTTAGGTGCACGAGTATGTTGTTTTATTTTTTTTTTAGATTTCTCAATCTGTTTGCGTGAAGTCCTTCGCGGGATTCAAAGTTCGATAAACTTAACGGAAACTTTACTGCTATTGGAGGTCCTAACACGGCTTTTTGCTTAGAGCGAATTGTAACCTTTTCTCCGCTTGTGCACACAAAAATCTGGGAATGCAGATGACCTACAAATTTGTGAGCAATACAATCGTTTTAATTTGCCTAACGGTATTAAACTCACCTCATTGATGATGCTGATGTGGATGAAATGGACTTTTTTGCAATTTAGAAATCTAGCCACCTACCATGCACTTGAGAATCACGCAGCTGTAAGTAACGCCAACTTTTGAACATGAAAATCTTCGCAACTCATAAAATTAGATTTACTGCGTTGCATTCGGTTTCTCTGCCTTATTATTTTTATCAAATCCTTTCAACGCAGAAAACTTTACAAATCTTCATTACTGGGTACTTGGAGGCGAAGGGGATTTTTCCAACAGCAAACGAAAATTCATACTCAAAAAGTGCTCAACAAAAATTTTCCAATTTAATGGAGCGAAAATATCGAAACTTAAAACGAACTCTTATGAAATTGGGAACGTTTAAAACTTTACTAATCATCGCGAAAAAGAGGATAGATATAGCACGACTATCAAACAAACTACTTTGAAGAAGGAAAGCAAGCAAGAAGAAAAACTAAAGTGAGGCTTATAAAAAGTAAACGAACTGCAGTAACTATTACTCGTAGTAAGCAACGCCGGCATGCTGTTTTTAGTTTTCGCACGTTTGCAGTGTAAATATATTTATTTTATAGCGCTACTACTACGCTTCTCACGCTTTTCGCTACACACCATTTAAACGCTTAAGGCGCAAAAATCCAATTATTTACGTTGTGGTTTTAAAACGACGCGCCACCACCAAAGCTACCGACAAATGCGCTCACTTTTGCAACGCTTACCCCACACCGCCTAAACTCTCGCGTGAAGTATTTATGTAAACATCTTCAAAGCACTAGGTATTAGTAGGGATGTATGAATTAGTGTTGCCAAATGTTCCGTATTCTCCGGGACGTTCCGTTCCCGGCGGAACAGGGACAACTTTTGCACCGTATATTCGACAATTGCACTATTTGCTTCAAATTATAAACTTCTTCTCAAGATCTTCTAATAAGCGTAGACTTGGTTGTAATATACAGTTAGTGGGGAATATAATTTTCCGAGGTCGCTCTCTTTGCCGAGAGAACACACTTAGCAGAACATAAGTATAGATTTATAGAGACTTATCTCTTCTTCTTTGTACCCGACTTGCAAAAGAACACTAGCTAGGATAAGGAAATGTAGGTAAAGCAACAACACTAACTCGGAAAACTATGCGAGTTGAGTCAACTCGGTAAAATTATATCCGACCTGAGATGTAGTGTTGGGAAGTGAAAAAAATGTGCTATTGTGAATCAACCCGAATCAAATACATGGGAAATTTCAGTTTGGCACCTGATCTGTTTTTATTTATATGGTATTTTTAAACATACAGTTACTGACAATATAATGGAGTAAAGCATTCTCTCTATATATATTTGCCAAAAACAGTTATTTAAAACATTTCTCAATCAAATCAAAACATGTATTTAATTCTCTTTATTAATTTAGCATATTAATAACTCAAACACACATGAAAAAGAAAAAAAGAAAAAAAAACTCTTTTAAAGTAGACAATTCAATTTAGAGGAAATAGAATCAGAGAACTAAAACTTGAAAATAGTGATAAAACTCCATAGTAATAAAACAGTGCATCTTTTCGGCATAGATTCTACTAGGATCTCGTAGACCGAGTTTGGTATGGAATACCGTGGAATACCAAACTTCCTGGATTATTTGCCAAAGTTCTTGCTTATTCTTAGATCTAGCGGACCTAGGATTATCCTTTACAATCTTCCACAAGTTCTCTATCGGGTTGAAGTCCGGAGATTGCGAAGGCCACGTCATCACATCGATTCCACGACCCTGTAATCACGTTGTTAAAAGATCCGAAGTATGTTTCGGGTCATTATCCTGTTGAAGCTGCCAAATCAAAGGCATGTTCAATTCGACATAGGGTAGCATAAGGTTTTCTAATATTTATAGATAACGGTACCGGTCCATGTTTTCCCGAATCCAAAATAGCGGTCCGACTCCATACAACGAGAAACATCCCCATATCATTATATTTCCTTCCCCATGCTTGAACTTTTTTGTTGTGTACCTGGGATTAATTTCCGCATTTTTCGGTCGTCGAATTCAGATTTTACCATCAATGTCCACCATGTGTACTTTAGATTCGTCGGACCATAAAATATTTTGTCACTTTTTTGAATTTTCTGGAGCGAACCAAGTTATGTGAGTTCTCGCAAACGTTTATCGATTTCGTCTCTCTTTTTGTCAACATTAAAATTTTTCGTGACAATCTGCCGAATAGGTTTCTTTCTACAGATTGACGGGTAGCAGTTCTTGAAGATATTTCCACGCTTATTTCCTTCTGGATGACTGCAGCGGATTTAGAAGGGTTGCGATTTGAAAGTTTCTCAATGAAATTGTCGAACTCTGGCGTTAGTTTTCGCGGTTGACCTCTCAGTTCAACTATTAATAATTTTTGCATTTTTGCAATTTGTATGTGTCTACGTTCCTCTGCCGTGCAGTGCTCTCCGCGACACATTTCTTCTAAATTAAAGCAAATTTCACTAAATACGACAATTTATAACACAATATACACTTACAAAGCAATTTTCGCTCCAACAATAACTTTTATTGCTTTTTTCCTTCTTTGATTCTATTATATTGTCACTAACTGTATATCTAAATCAAGAAAAAGTGTGCCATCATAGCGTGCAAGATTGAAATGGAAATACTGATTTTGAAAAAGGAAATTTTGAACTTGAATTGTAACTTTGTGAATTTGAATTGGGGTCTTCTGAATTTAAAATGGAAATTCTAATTCAGTTTTGCAACTTTCTGAGTTTGAAGCGGAAATTCTGAATTTTAATTGTAATATCTACATAAACCAGGAATGCCGCCAATTGAAAAAAAAATAATTTTTTTTGAATTGTATTTGGTTCAATGTAGTACTTTTTACGTAAAAAGTTTTAGATATTTACGGTATTACATTAAATCAAGTAAAATTAAAAAAATTGTCAGCCTAGAAAGCTAGGCGATAGAAGTGAAACTTCATGGATCTCGATGGGCGCTTGAACGAAAATACTCACCCTAGCCAGCAAGTTTTATGAGATAGAAATATTTCCCCGATAACAGAAGCCACTATTCATCATTCTGGAATTTTTAAGGGTGTTAGGTTAATGAAAAAAATGTAAAAAATCTATTCATTCACTTCCATACTTGCATGTTCAAGAAAAGATACAATTGGTTTGTGGTATGAAAAATATGAAATGAAAACTTGTGATTGTAAATTATTTAAATATCTTGAGAAAATTGCATCCATTGTCGTGCCTGATCTGGTTGTTGAGTCTTTGGGATTATTATTCATTCTATAAGTTAAATTTACTTTCTAAAAATTGTACAAGTGGTTGAGCTTCTTCCAAGGCAAAATTGACATTAAAATCATCGCTTAAAATCATTGGCATAGTGTGGAAATTTTCTCCTAATTCTGCTGCACCAGAGGGAGTATATGCCCATAATGTTCTATGTATGAATTTTATTATATCGTTAATTCTCTGGTTCGGAAAGATGTAGAGAACAATCATTGTCACACTCTGTCCGCTTTGCTACCCCTCTCTCGTTTTTTCCTAATCCGAATCTGTCGCGTTTTCGTTTCACTCCCATGTCTCCTTCCGTCCGACTGCCCCACCACCTTTTCTTGTCGCTTTTTCGTTTCATTCGATATTGCAATTACAGTCCAACGAGCGCAAAGAAGTTTCACTTCAAAAAAAAAAACATTTTTCAATTGGCGTCATTCCTGGTTTATGCAGATATTACAATTCAAATTCACAAAAATTCATGAAATTTCAAAAAAAAAGTTTCAACAATTTTCAGAAAATCTTCACAAAAAAATTACAAACACTTTAATTACAATTTTTTTGCGTTGTATTTGTTGATAGTTGACAGTTGAGGTTTTAAAGCATTTTTTTTACATTTCTAGCGTCCCGTTTAATTTTTGTGAATCCCGCAGAATTGTGGAAAATTTTTCCCCTTTTGCTGGAAAACAAATCTGGCAACACTTGCAGGAATGTGGGAAAGACTGTCAATGGGTATGATTGTGTGTGTATGTGTGTGTTTGTGTGTGAGTGTTTTTAATACTAATGGAAAGCTACCTTCAATTTGCTGCAATGCATCCTGTAACCGCCTTGCTGCATCTATCCGCAGCAAATCGTCAAGCTGCGCCGAATGCAAGCGCGGGTAAACTTGTCGCGGATTAAGGGATTTTGCACAAGCTCGTGATAAGAGATTTCCCAACGTGTCTGCTAGTTCAGAGTTCAGGATGCGCAAAGCTTTCACGTTGCTAAAATCTGTAAGAAGAGCAAGAGAATATATTAATGTATAGTTGTTGTATGTGTTGTTGTGTTTATATGAAAAATGTAATAGGAATGTTAGAACTATTTGTGATGCTGAAAAATTTGTACAGTGTAGGATTAATAAATGGAGTCGTGACATTTTATTTTTTTTTTGCATTTTCTTCCATTTAAAGTACGGTCGACAATTTTTTTTTGTATGGGAGAAAATGAGTGCCATCGTCAGTAAAACAATTATTACAAATTACCGGAATTGGAGTTTGCACATTATTAAAAACAAATTTAATCGGCTATAAAAATGCATATTTAGAATTAATTAAAAAGTTTAAAAATTTGATTAAATTTTTTTTTTAATTTTTCTATTTTTTCAGCAGAGTTTGGTTTATACGACATTTGTTATATAATGAGCTAGCTATACTTTTATAAAAAAAAAAAACATTAAACAAATAAAAGAAAAATAGTAAACAAAATTTCATAATGCCGCGACTCTATTAATTGGTCCGACGCTGCATTAGACCGTATCATAAAAAAACAAAGTTGAATATGTGTCCCTTAGGTTTGTCAATTTCTGAAATAGTCAAAAAAAATTACCTTTTTTCCTACTATTTTTCTATTTTATTTTTAAATTACATTACAATCAAACTTAGTTGTAAAGGTATTAACCAAATACACATTTAGGCCAAAATTATTGTTATACTGTTATACTTTTTTTGATGGAAAAGAAAAGACAGCTTAGATTTTTTAACAGAAAATATAGTATTTTTATTTGGTCACTCTTTTTATACTATTTTCAATCATTAATTTCGAATCTTTCAACCTTTTTCTTTTGTCAGCTCCAAGCGCTTTGGAAAAACAGCACAGCCGGCACTTAAGGAGTCGTCCGGTATTTTTATCCCATATCTTCTGTTAACGCCATTTAAATTGCTTCATCTTCATTTCGTTCAACATGTAGCTCCATATCCAGTAATTTAATCAATTTAGATTCGGGGAAGAGGACGGCCATACATCAGCTCTGAACAATTCTAGCCTTGTGAGCTGGAGCAGAATTTTGATGGAGGCAAAATTGCGCTTTGTCAAATTAATAGGCCATTATGGCGGATTCTTCAAAAAGTTCTCCTAGTAATAATTTGCGTTAATTTTGACATATTTCTCAATAAAAATAAGAGGTAGCTGGCATTTTCTAACATCGCTCCCCATACCATAACGGATGATACGTTTTGGAACAAGTCAAACGTTTTTTTTTTTTTTGGGTGGCGATATCGGCCAAGCTTGCTGCACACACGAGTTGATTTTTTGTGTTGTGACTGTCCTTTAATAAAAATAGTTTTTGGTCAGAAAAAAGCAATCTACAGCTCACGTGTCGGCAAAGTAGCTGATCACTCTTTTTTGTTCTCATTTTCGTTTGACATTCTGTAGATTCATTAATTCGATTTTTGAAGTAAAAATTCTTTAGCGGCAGTGATTTTTTTTTACATCGCGTAACGAAAGTAGCGTCAGAATCGCTGTACTAATTTCTACTACTAATTTGTACCACTATTTTATATGTTAATGCTATTACTAATTACTACCACTATTTTTACTAATTTCTTTCACTACTTTTACTCATTTTTACCACTAGTTTTACTATTTTCTTCTATTGTTTTTACTAAATTCTGCCACTATTTTTACTAACACTACTACTAATTTCGACCACTAATTTCACTAATTTCCTCCACTATTTTTACTAGTTTCTGCAACTCTTTTAACTACTACTAATTTTTACCACTATTTTTATTAATGCTGGTACTAATTTCTGCCAGTATTTTTACTAATACTACCACTAATTTCTACCACTATTTTTACTATTTTCTCCTTGTGTTTTTACTAACTTCTAACACTATTTTTACTAATTTCTACCACTATTTTTACTAATACTACTACTAATTTCTACCACTATTTTTACTAATTTCTTCCACTTTTTTATTAATGCTAGCTCTAATTTCCACCACTATTTTTACTATTTTCTTCTTCTTCTGCTTTTACTAACTATTTTTACTCATTTCTACCACTATTTTTACTAATACTACCACTATTTTTACTCATTTCTTTCACTACTTTTACTCATTTCTACCACTAAAAAAGTCTCAACTTTTGAAGTCCTCACAAGGTAAGTGTTCAAACTCGAGGGGCACATTTTCCACTTTTTTTTAACTCCATACATCGTGATACGGTCTAATGTACATAGAGGAGGTGAGAAAATTACAAAGTGGCTAACATAAGGATTTAAAGATAAATGTGTGGATATACATTTGCACTTTTCTGTGCATTTGTAGCTTATAAAATATTTTTGTTGCTTGATGCATTTAAGTGAATAATTTATAGGAGGAAATGGCTTGTGAATTCGTTGATTAAAAAGCAGAGTTAAAAAATATTTATGATGGGGCTTTAAAGAATAAATAAAAATAAATTGATAACATGACACCTTAGTTCAGATTAAATTGGGTCGTGCTGCTGTGAAAAAAAAATATTACAAATTTTTCTCCGCAAGAATATAGTACGCCACGGTCGTGAAGATGCTGTGAAAATTCAAGCATTTAATATACATAGATTTTAACAGCTCATTTCATTTGGAACGCGAATAGAGTACAAATTGAAATGCGCTGGGATATTTTTTTGGGGCATGACTTTATATGTTGGATTATTCTAACATAACCCTCCTCGCATTAGGGGTTTTTGTTTTTTTTTTGTGTCAAAGGCGCGGGCAACACTTTCTATTTCTATTATTTTACATATATCATTGCAGACGGCATTTTGGCTGTGTAACAGTTTTGACCGGCTCACACGATTAACACAATATCCTGCATTTCCACATACGTCGTCTGGGTTTGTCTACTGGAATAGAATGTCTTGAGAAAGATCAAACATCAAATCCTATTTTTTGTAGAGATTCGGTTATTTCACCTCGTACAGTGTTGGGAATTCGCCTAACAGAACCCTTCTAGCGCTCATTAGGGAGGATGAAATCATTCTGGGAAATCAGGGTTAGGGACATGCACATCTGTACAAAAGACCTTTCAGGTCGCAGTCTCCCCTTATTTCTGTGTTACCCTTTTTACCTATCTGTCTACCCTGAAATAATAAATGGCGAGAATTCGCAAGAAGAAATGAAAGCGAATATATGTGCTAATTTATTTATTTATTAATTGTCCTTTGCATATGTAACAAGAAAATGCATTTCGATTTTTGACACATATGTATAGCAGGTGGCAATCCTCTCAAAAATATAGATATGCATCTTGTCCTTGTCGAGACGAACAGTTTGACACTCATAGTTTGGTATATCACATCCTTGCATACCATTTAAGTAAATTAGACTTTTAAATCAAGAGGCAACCCTCTTAAAAATATAGCTGTGGGATCTCTCCTTGCGAAATAAATGGTTTGACACCTATATTCGATTTTTCAAGCAGGTGGTAGCACTTTATATACTGTAGATCCGTGCCACGGGCATATGCTGCTCGAGATATTGAAAATCCGTATTTACTGGCTGATATCGATGATATTACAACAATGTGAAGAAGTACTTTTATGAAAAAATAGATGCCCTAGGTGGCGGTAGATGCGAGTTATACAGAAAATCACCGCCACTACTTGATATGAATTTGCCTTGGCTCTTAGCAATTTATAAAAAAAAAAATTTTTGTTTTTTGCTTTCTGCGTTGAGCTTTTCGATTGTAATTTCGGGGGCAAACTGTAGGTTTTTATAAACGAAAAAACTAATCTAAACAAGTCATTCTTAGTATATGAAGTCGTCCAAGCCAAGAGCAATGGATATATGCAGATTCACAGCAGCCAAATCAATACCGGCGGCAGCTTCTGAATAGTTCGTTAAATTTCCATTTGACTCTATTACAAACTTTTATTGGCAAACAACTTTTAATTACCATGAAACGGCTGACGAGTTCAAAGCTGCAAGGAAGTAGTGGAAGGAAAGGGTGACAGCAAGGATTGGTGATTTGTGTACAATTGTACACACACGCATACATACATACATACATACATTCATCTCAGTGTTGCCAGTTGTCAAACTTGATTACTCTATATCACTTTTTACAATAATTTTATTTAGACTTTGGAAGTAAATTTAAAATTGTAGAAATTGAGATTTGGTTATACTCAAATGAGAAATTGAATTGAATAAGATCATTTTCAAAATTAACTGAATGCGCTATAAATGAGTTAAAGAAATAAAGAACATTTTCATCATTTCGAGGTTTTAGGATTTCAAAAATGTTCGTAAAAAACTGGAGGGATGTAAAATAGGAAACATATAATATATTTATGGTTTTCTTTCGTTACTAGTCTTATGGTTGTGGATAATGGAAGTAATGTAATATTTCCGTATATTTTTGGTCCTCCTCTTTTAGCATCTTAAGAAGTTTTATAGAAAATTTTTTAAGAGAATCTGATCCCTTTAATTCGCAGCCAAGGGACAGATTCGCCGGTAGTATTTTGTAGTCTTCGTGTTATTGATTCCTCTAGTGACTTCGTTGAAATAAAATCCGGCTGCGTCATTAGTTTTATCGAAAATGTATTTCTTCTTCAACACTTTTCTCTCAATTCTTAATAATGCTCAGGGTTGTACATATGTATATGTAATTTATTTTATTTTTTTCACTTCGGCCGTTTCAACACTCTTATTTGAGGATGGAACAAAGGGGCCAATGCGCCATTTGCAAGTTATGTTTATATAATTTCTTGAAATTTTTGGCTTTGCCCACCTTTATAATTAACAGTAAAAGAATTCTGTATAACTTTAAAATTACAATCACTATACAAAGGTCATTTTCGAAAATATTGTCAAAATTACATTGCATAACTAAATTTAGTTTATAATAATGAGGTCTGAAATTAGGATAAAATAATTTTTTTTTTAATTTTGACTTAGATGACTTTCATAATTCTGGGTAAGTTTAGTGAATGAAAAAAGGAGACAAATCCAAACCATATCAGAAATGAAGCTTGTAGCATCAGCTTTATACAACATACTTACATTTCTATTCACTTACTTATTTTTCTTTTTACTTATGAGCAGTTACATAGGAAAAGAAAAGTGTGGATCACAGATTTTTCTTAACTTTGTTATTTTGCAGTAATTTGGATGCTAAATAACTGAATTTTTTTTACAAAACATTTGCGATTCAAAATTTAAAAAATTAAATAAACGCCTTTTTTAAGAAATGTTTATCTCGAAAAATAATTATCTTCAAAGGAAAAATCATTTACATACAATTAGAAAAAAAAAAAAAACTTAAAACTTGTTTTATAAAATAAAATTTTTTTTTATTTTGTTTTCAAAAATTTATTTTCACACTAATTTCTTTTTAGGATTCCCAAAAAAAATAATTTTTCCATAAAATTTCAATTTTCTCTAAAATATAATGAAATTTTGAAAGAGGTGTTTCTGAGTTTAAAAAAAAAAATTTCCCCAATTTACTTAGTGTAAAAAAATTTCCCTTTTGTATATTATATAATCTGAAAGAAAAAATAAAAAAAAATTAATAAATGAAAAAGTTATTAAACTTTTACACCCCTTGGTTTCTTTTGGCCCACCCTGTATATCAAAGTCATTAAAATAATGTGCTAAGTTAATACACTTTTTCTATTTTCATAATGTATTTATGTAATAAATCTTTTTCAATTCAACTTAACTATATATAATTCGTTTTATGCCAAATAATCAGTATTTTCTGGAAAAAAGCAAAAATTGCAAAATTGTCAAATGTCAAACTATCATCATCACTATTAGAATGGCAAATTACAAGATATTGTACCGTTGTTTGGCTGTAGTTCCAATGATTACTCTATATTGCATTTTTAATAATAAAACGAAAAATTTCAGAGATATCTCCGATTATAATTAATTCAGCTATTTTTAAACTCCCTGCACTATCAGCAGCACAATTTTTTGTTTTTATTTCAGAAATTACAGTGCAATGTGTATTGCTTTTAAAATTTCACTATCCGCCCGATTCTGAATACAAATTCCTTGGGGAATTTTTCCCTTTTCCCTTTCCTCTTATTCTGAATAGAAATTCCTTAGGAAATTTTCCCTTTCTCCCATTTCTCTTATTCTGAATGATGTTCGAAAGTAGGAAATGTCCTGTTTGGGGAAAAAGTAGGTATTACGAATGCGAGCAAAAGGGAAATTGTGCTGCCATTTTAAAGGAATTTTTCCGCCAATTATTTTGAAGAGAACGCAGAGCAAAATGTAAGTTTATTAAATTTCCAATGAAATTAATATACAAAAAGTAAGAAAAAATACTTAAACTTTTTATTATTTAAGGTGTATCACAAAAAAAGTTGCTAAATGGTTTATTATGCCTTAAACCTTCCGCCAAAATATATCGAAGAATATTAAAATTGACGTGAGGTGGATAGGTTTGAAATTTTTTCCAATAATTGGCTTTTTTATAAATAAAAATACATTCTCTTTCGAATTTATTAAAAAAAAAAAATTGAGATAATATAACAGTAGAAAAACTTTGGCACACAATAACGTAAATTACTTATTTTCGTCCAAATTGCTTCACATAAACCAAGTGCGTTCACACTTTTTATTCATAATTTTTCTTGGCACCTTTTTACCCTTATTTTTTTATCAAATAATATATTTAAATTTTATTGTGATAATATTTCTCTTTAAATTTACGATTATGAAATACAAGCTGTATAAAGGCAGTAAAAATCAGGGAACATTTGTGTGAAATGCTAATATCTCAAAATGCATCGTCCGGTTTGGTAATGGGAGAACAGATTCTTCGATTATTATCGATCAAATTTAGAGGCGGTCCTGATTTGTGATTTGGTTCTTGATTTAAGATAAAATATCTCATTTCATCTTAATTTATTGGCAGGTTTACAAGGCGAAATTAATTGGCTTCATCGTAATTTACTTATAAATTAAGAATGCCCCATAAATTAAGATAGTGTGACCGGTCTTTAAGCTCCAAATATTTGCTTTAAAATATTTAAAAATTCTAAATATATATTGGAACGATTTTCCTCGTCAAGTTTGGTTTAGGTACAAACCGGTTTCGGGGTTGTACCTTTTTCAATGTCATTTTTCGTTTTGTTCAGTTAGCGTCTACTTATATGTTGTTGTTATTAGCAGATGGTAAGGGTTCGTATTATAGCGGCTACGGTACGTACTATAAAAATTTGGGATATTTCGCGGTCGTTTCTGTGGTAAAGGGTGTTTTTTTTTAGACTGATAGAAATTTAAATTGAAATAAAACACATAAAAATGAAGTATGATGCCAAATTTTTTTTTATTTGAAAGATATTTTCATGACATTTAATATTTAAAAGCGATATCTGGCATATGTCCGCCACGACTAGCTTTGGTGAATCGGATGCGATCAGTCCAATTTTGAACCACTGCAAAATTTCCATGTTGTGGATGGATAAAGTCCAACTGGTTGAGCACGGGGGCGAATAGACAAATTCGGATCTTTTCCAACACTATCACTTAAAGCACCAATATTTTTTTCTGTACGTACAGTTCTTTATCTTGTTGTTGGTTTTTCATCGAGTAGAGTAAATGGTGTTCGAAATATATCAACAGTTCGACGAATATGCTGGTCTGACGCTCGATTATGTGGACCATAAAATTCACGAAGTGCCCTATAAGTTTGGCGAACAGAACACTAATTTTTAAAGTAAATTTCCACGATTTGTAAACGTTTTTGCGGCGTCATTCTTTCCATGACGATTTGTCAATGCTTGCTGAACAGAAATGTCAAAACGAATTGTCATTTACCAGCTGTCAGGTGACAGCTATCCCTATCGAAAGTTCTATTAGTCTAAAAAAACACCCGATATGGTTAGGTAGTCAGTCACATGGCAAGGGATAATGGAAAATCGTTTTAATATACATCAACTTTTGAAATTATTGGAAAAACAGAAGAACAAAAGAAACATTTAAAAATTTGTACGACAGGATCATAATATTGATATTTGCAAAAAAAAAAATAATTATTGAATGGATTTTTTTGCAAAACAAATAAAAGGGTGAGGAAATACTTTTACCTTATATGTAAGTTTAAATCGGATCGGTGGGCTTTCCACCCTCTCTCCTCCGCTGGATTTCTTTTTATCTACCTGATAGATCTCAAATCGTTATATTCAAAAATGCTTTTTCCAATGTCATTAATGTTACTTCGGGAGTTCCCCAAGGCAGCCATCTAGGCCCGATTCTGTTTTTGTTATTCATAAATGATATTACTACTGCAATAAGATATTCGAATATACTAATGTATGCCGATGATGTAAAACTTTTTAAATCATACGCTTCGATTGAAGAAATAAATTTATTACAAATAGATATTAACAGCTTAGTTGATTGGTGCAACATAAATTATATGCCACTTAACCTTATAAAATGTAAATTTATGAATTTTTCACGAAGAACTATTCAGCCAGCTTCTTACACAATAAATAACTATACTCTGAATCAAGTGTTTGACTTTGCTGACTTGGGAGTTACAATGGATTCCAAACTTAATTTTAATAGTCATGTTAATGCTATAGCTAATAAGGCTAGAGGAATATTTGCCTTTATAAAACGATGGTCAAAAGAATTCAAGGACCCATATGTAACAAAGGCTCTTTTTACAACTTTAGTAAGACCTATGGTAGAATACGGTTCGATAGTTTGGAACCCACGTTATCAAGTTCATATTGATCGGCTGGAATCAATTCAAAAACAGTTCTTACTTTTTGCCCTAACAGACTTTAGATGGGATTCTCGGCTTAATCTTCCTCATTATACTGATCTTTTGAAGCTAATAAATCTTCCTACTCTTTCCAGCCGTAGAGAAATGCTAGGCATAATATTCATTACTAAACTACTCACAGGGTCTAGCGCAAGCACATTTCTTATTGCCGAAGTTAAACTTAATGTTCCTTCTCGGATTTCAGGACACTTAAACCTCTTTATTAAAAACAGTGTAAAACCAATTATGAATTAAATGAACCTTTCCGATGTTTATGTCAAGATTTCAACTGTCTTTCCAGCACTTTCGATATTTCGGACTCACTTTTCACCATAAAAAGAGCTGTACTGTCCTTTCTCAATAAACGATTAACGGCGGTATAATATATATTTGATTCAGCTGATGAAGTTTTTTTTCTGTAGCTGAGCAGTTTTGGATCTCGACGCTTAACAAACTTTTTCCTTTAAACAACTCGGCACAAAAAAAATTATTAAAACAAAACAAAAAAAAAAAGATCCGTACGTCATGCGGGCTGTGCCCCTCGTGTCGGTTGGGCGGGAAAGAGGGTAACCGTTGGGCTTATTACTAAGTTTAAGTTGTGTTATTCCAGTTTTTGTTAAAAGAGTATTAAAAAAAAAAATTTATAACAGCATCAAATATTTCACTATTCGAATTCCGTTAAACACATTAATAGTTTTATGCAGAACTTTTAAGTATAAACTGTTTTATTATCTGAGGTGATTTCTTTGAAAAAACTATTTTTATATATAAAAAGAAAACCAAAATGTAGAGGTAAATTTATATCGGTACAGTTTACTTAAATCCTAAAATTGAAGAACAAATCATAACAATTTCCATGTAATTAATTTTATGTAATAAATTGTATAAATATTATGTAAAAAATAGTATAGATGCGCCTTTGTAGCGAGTGAGTGGCGAGCAAAACCGGTCAAATGGTGGCATTTTAATTTTTGTAGTTTATTCAAATGGTAAATCTGCGGATACACCTTCGGATGTGGCTAATTTGTTTGCTGAGTTCTTCAGATCAAATTTCATTTGTGATGATAATGACACATTTTCTTTTTGTCAGACTAATAAACTTTCATCAGGAGATTTTAGAGAATTGAAGCTTTCATCTGAGAATATCAAAAACAGAATCTTGGGTTTAAAGGCTTCTTCGCAGACGAATTTGGATGATGGACTTTCGGCGATTTTTCTCAAAAGTTCTCCGTCCATTTTTACCCCTCTAAAACTACTTTTCGACAAATCATTACAATTTTTAAAAGTGGTAGGAAGAATAATGCATGCGATTTCGAGGCTTTCGATTTAACATTGCAGCTAAAAGCCTATTTATTTCAAACCAGCACGGGGTTGTTGCTGGTAGATCTACCATATCTAGCCTGCCAACCCGTTTTTAGTGAATATTGCTATACAGCCTTCACAGCTGAACTTTAAGTTGGCTGTATTTATACAGATTTTTCTAAAGCGCTCGATACAGTGTCTCACAAAAATTTATTAAATTTATTAAACTTGCTGCGCTCGGTTTTCATTCGACTTTATTTCAATGGTTTAAGTCTTATTTATGTAATAAACGATGTGTAGTTTTGATTGAGGGCGCATTGTTGGAGCCCTTCATTGCATCCTCAGACAGTTTTTTAAGACCGCTACTTTTTATCTTATTTATAAATGACATTAGTTAGTAGCTGTTTTTCATTTTCAAACTACCTCTTTTATGCTGATGTCTTGAAAATGTTCTCTGCGATAAGAAGCGCAGTCGATGTTCTTAGGTTTGCATCGGATATTACTGCGCTGCTACGTTGGTACCGTAGTTTCGATATCTATTCAAATATCAATAAATGCTTTCAAGTCAATTTTGCCGAAATTTACAACGCTTCAGTCATCTTACTGTATTAAAAATAATCTACTTCAATCTGTTTGTGTGTGATCTTTGATTTACATTTTACACTTGTTAGTCACATCAATTTTATTATATCTAATTCCTATTCTATCTTAGATTTTGTTAGGCGGAACAGCTCTCATTTTTCACATTATTACACTCTAAAATTTAGGTACTGTCTTTGTGTTCCAATTGGAGTTGATAGAATAGAACAAGTGAAAAAAATGTGTCTTAAATTTGCTCTTAGGTCGTTGACATTTTCAATCTGCCCCCTTCGAACAACTAACGTGTTTGCTTCTAATCAATTTAAAGTTTCTAGAGGAATAGTGGGTCGATACTCTCTATCTCTCTTCATCTATATTGCAAAGCATTAGTTCGCATATTCCGTAAAAACTAATTTCTATGCTTTCTATCCGAATGTGCCTAACACGAATTATTCCTCCAGCACTTCGTGAATATAATGAGATCTCGAATTATGTTTCGCATGCGGTTTCAAGATTAGATCGATTTTTAATAATTCAATTCACATTAGTTATATAAGTTTAAATAGTTTTAAAAAAAATTGTAAGAACTACTGTGTTTTAAGACATAGAATAAATAAATATTAGCAAGGTTCTTCATGATACAGTCTTTTTTGCGTTTTAATTTCATACATAAATATAGCTCATATTATAAAAAAAAACTATGTAAATTAATGTTTCAAACTTTATACAAAATTTATGAAAACCCAACATATTTTCATCAAAATTTTTTAGAAGGATTTTTAAAATATGCAATTTTTACTAAAAAAAAAGTGTATAAAAACTGCCGTTGATTATTTATAAACTTTTTAATTATTGGTCTTGCAAACTTTTTAACAAAACGCATGCATTTTATAAGAAATTCGGTTAATTTTTAATCATTTTTTATGCCGACAATATTCTGCGTTTTCAATGACATAAAAAAAGATATACTCGTATACGAAAAAAAATTCCCACGATGAAAATTAAAAAAAACAAGTAAAAACAGCGCTGTCTTCGGCTATGCCGAAGGCTTCATACCTTTCATGAATGGAAGAATAGTAAAAAACGTGTTATTGTATTACAATTTCGTATTACCTATAGTTAAAAGCGAAAATTTCCTTCAAATCAATAAAAATAATTCTAGTAAAGGCATTGTTATAAATTATTTAATGCTTTTCCTTATGTAATTAAAAAGAACTATGTTTTAAGAAGGGAATGGTTTTTGAATATTTTTAATATCGTATCGACGCTTGATATTCAACATTTAAAAAATACAAATAATTAAGTATTAATATGTAAGACCTAGATATGTCGGTCTTTGAAAACAGTTATCAGATCCGTAAATAGTTCCCAAACGTTTAACGCTATGATTCATGTGATATTGCGCTGAGCTTATTACTTTTCGCAATAAATATTTGTCTTGAATTTATCTTGCCGACTTACACTGTGAACTCCGATCTTGATGTTTGTGCAAAATTTCAAGCCTTTAGCTGTTTAATGGAGGAGTTATGGTGCAAAATGCAATATCTGAACAATCGGTTGTATGGGAGCTATATGTTATATTTCTCCGATCTTCATGATTTTCAATACTGATACGTAGCTAATAATGGCTGATATTTCTGCAAAATTTCAAGCCTTTAGCTGTTTAAATGGAGGAGTTATGGTGCAAAATGCAATATCTGAACAATCGGTTGTATTATATGTTATAGTCACCCGATCTGGCCGATTCCGACAAATGTTTAATCATTTGTACAACGACACCTGCTCACCAAATTTCATCAAAATAGCTCTAAAATTGAGGGACTAGTTTGCGTTCAAACAGACGGACAGACGAACAGACGGACAGACGGACAGACAGACGGACATGGCTAAATCGACTCAGCTCATCGTCCTGATCATTTAGGTATACTTTTTGATGGGTCTATCTCTTCTCCTTCTGGCACTTACAAACATCGGACCAAACTTAATATACCATTTCATTCTCATGAAAGGTATAAAAATACAAAAGATCAATGCTAGTTTCTAATCACTTTAAACTTATACTAAAATTAAATAAAACTTTATACCCACAATATCTAAACATACTCCTAAAAAATCTAAAAATTTAATAAACATTTGTTGAGTTTTTAAAAATTGTGTATAAAGTTTGAAACATAAATTTGCATAGTTTTTGTAATAGTGTGAACTATAGTTTTATATAACATCAACGAAAAAGAATGTATCAGTGCATGTGTAAGCCTTTGCTTAAGAGCATAATAATATTAAACCCTTTGAAATTTCAAACCAATAGGACTAAGCACAAATATGGGATAAATACATTTAGAAAAGGTCACTAAAGAAGTTAGAAATTCGCAAATTAAATTTTTATCGGTTTTGAAGGAGAAGCCAAGGATCAAAATTTGTATGACCATAAAATCCTTCCAAAAGAAGATTTCAAACAAACTTGATTCTTTTATATGGAGGCCGACCCGGTCTAATATACATATTTATATACATAAGTGGATGTTTCGTCGAACAAAAGCGGCATGCTGTGGCGAAATTAATTAATGCAACACCTATCAATGCGATCGCATGCCTAATGAGTGCCCCTAAATAGCGCACAGACTGAATGCAACACATACATATGTACATACTAGAGTTTACTGATTATACGCACACCTACAGGCTTCGACGATAAGCATTTGAAATCAAAGCAAAATGCTTTTTATTAGCTTTACGCATTCCCCCACACATGCTCGCCTCCTCCACTTGAATTTCAGCTAGACGAATATTGCAATCGTTTGTTCGAAAATTCTATAGAAATTAATTGCATATGTATCTGCGCATTTCGAATCTGATTTTGTACTATTACTGTTTAGTTATTGTTTTGCAATTCGCTGTACAGCTATGTGGAAATTTCCAATTCACATTTGGTAGATAATTTCACAGATTTTCGAAATAAAATAGAAATGATAGCTCGCAAATGTCGACTTTGAAATTGAGGTAAATATAATGATAATAGTATATTTCATATTTCATGCAGCTAAATGCAGCTTTTGTATCTAGATACAAATGTATGGTGTTCGTTCAACTGTTTTCCACAAATAGACAGCTGCTGGCGCTGGTTGCGAATAAATTGAACAAAATTCGGGTATAAACACCAGAAAGATTTTACTGCACCAAACCGACAGCTGCTAAATCACTCAACTAAAACAGAATATCCGTTTCGTGTTTGCGGAGCGGTGTGGGTTCACAGCAGCGTTTAAAGACAAAAAACTAGCTGGAATTGGTAGATATAGTTGAGTATTTCCAAATTTTTTATAAATAATTCCTACAGGAACAAATTTTTACTGTCGAGAAGTCTTTGGCAAAAGTAAGACCTTTGAATAAAATTAATCAAAATTAGAACAACGACGCGAAGTTCGCTTAGTTGATTAAAGAACAAAAACAAAAATAATTGTCAGCCTAGAAAGCTAGGCGATAGAAGTGAAACTTCATGGATCTCGATGGGCCCTTGAAATGAAAATACTTACCCTAGCCAGCAAGTTTTATGAGATAGAAATATTTCCCCGATAACAGAAGCCACTATTCATTATTCTGGAATTTTTAATTGTGTTAGGTTAATGAAAAAAATGTAAAAAATCTATTCATTCACTTCCATACTTTCATGTTCAAGAAAAGATGCAATTGGTTTGTGGTATGAAAAATATGAAATGAAAACTCGTGATTGTAAATTATTTAAATATCTTGAGAAAATTGCATATATTGTCGTGCCTGGTCTGGTTGTTGAGTCTTTGGGATTATTATTCATTTTAAAATTAAATTTACTTTCTAAAAATTGTACAAGTGGTTGAGCTTCTTCCAAGACAAAATTGGCATTAAAATCATTGGCATAGTGTGCAATTCTTCTCCTAATTCTGCTGCACCAGAGGGAGTATATGCCCTTAATGCTCTATGTATGAATTTTATTATATCGTTAATTCTCTGGTTCGGAGTGATGTAGAGAACAATCATTGCCACACTCTGTCCGCCCCTCCACACGTGCTACCCCTCTCTCGTTTTTTTCTACTCCGAATCTGTCGCGTTTTCGTTTCACTCCCATGTCTCCTTCCGTCCGACTGCCCCACCACGCGCGCCATCCCCTCCCTTTTCCTGCCGCTTTTTCGTTTTATTCGATATTGGAATTACAGCCCAACGAGCGCAAAGAAGCTTCACTTCAAAAACAAATTCCTTTCGTATTTACTCTTAATCTTTGTATGTTTTTATCTTCTCTACATAATTGCCAGTGATTCCAATACATTTCTTAATGCCATAGATCCACTTTTCAAAACACTCTGCATCAAGGTGAATTCTTGTTCTTTTTTCCCAATTGGCTGGGTTGTTTTGTTTACACAAACAAAGTACATGAGCAATGCTGGGCGAATTCCGATTTTGACATTTCACTCGCAGAATTACATTAAACGAAACACACAACGGATTCGTCATGGTCATTTTGCTATCTATCACCTTAAATGGACCCAATCTGGGTGTTTAAGCTATCAAGTCCAGCCTCAAACGCATCAATTACCTCCGAGTTGTGGTTAAAGACTTTCTCCCTCAAATATCTATTAATTTTCGGAAATATTGGATTTCAAAAGGAGATATACTCGAGGAATATATTGCAGGTCGTATTGCTTCGATTCAGAAAATCCTCTTTAAATCAATTTTTTAAAACTATTGGTAAGCAAGTAAGTATTTTGCAGTTATCGCTCAGTATTAAGTTACTTAAATTGCTAGATTGTCCGTATTCGAATTTATTTAAGAAAAATTTAGCAACTCGAGCCTCTTTTTGGGTCTCATTTCAAGTTCGTGGATCACATCGAGTAGATTTTTTCGGGTATTCCAAATTATTACTTAATATTCGCTTTACAGTCAGAGCATTTCATCAACCAATCATTTCTTATGTCAATCGTGGATCTTCCTCAAACTTAAACTGCACCAGAGCCACAGTGACATTATCAGTCGAAGATTTTGGTCGTACTTCTCAGGGCTCGTCCTCTACAGAAAAATGTCTTGTCTGGAATCTTCGGAGCCACTTGGAAATAGTACGCAGAGACGGTGCAATAGTTTCATATGCAATTTGGCATTCATTGAATATTTGTAGCGGCTTTAGTTTACGCCGAAACCCGAAGAGAATCACAAAGCGGATTTTTTTTTTTTTAATTATTTAAATTATTAAATACTCTATATGTACTTGGAAAGACCTAAGGTTCTGTCGATAGATATGCTTCATGAAAAGCTCAGGCAATCCGAGGCTTGGCTGTGCGCAGATTTACAACTGTTAGTATCTCGATATAGATTTTTGACAATGAATTTTAGCAAGTAGATTCTATGATGGAATCCAAATCGAATCTGATTTCCCTTATTACTAAACATAGACTATTCGAAAAATAGGTAATATCGGACTGTAAATGCGATCATTTCATAGTATCAGCGCCTGCTAAGACCATTTTTTGTGGAGTTGTTTTTTTAATGCAATTAACAAGTTTTGAATATTTATTTTTCTTACTATACTTTTAATTATTTTTTTTTATAAAAATAAAGCTCATTCTACAACAAACGGCGGTTAAATCCAAGTTTCAAACTCAGTTCAAAAGGGAGACAAACTTTAGTAAACCTTACAATGTTTAATTCGAATTTTTAGAAAAAAGTTCAGTGATGCAGTTTTATAGCCTATTGAATTTTAGTACATTAAAGTTGAAGTTTTAAGTGGCTGAATGTTACTGTTGATTTTGGCGCTTTTGGAACAATGAAATTAATATGACCAGTAAATTTAAGTTTAGAGTTAAAATACGTTCATAGCTCTTTAACCTGATCTACCAATTTAAAATTATTACGAGCAATCGAATAAATTGAGTTTATTTTATTCAGCTTTCTAGAAAAAAAATCATATGAAAAAATTTATCGATATTTAAGAAAAGGTGATTTATTTCAAACCAAATCAGATTGAGGCGACACAGAATCCTCGTTGCTTTTTACAATCGATTAAACTTTGAGATGAAAAAAGCGTGATTTTTGTTATCGAATAGCACCGTAAAATACCATCCCTTTAGAAAGGAGTTTATCCCTTCCAGAAACGTAAAGTGAAAGCCTATAACTTCTGAGTTATTAAGAAAAAATTTATAGGACACCCTATTACACGCCTTGGCAAAATCAGTATACACTGTATCGATTTAATTTAAATCTTTTAATGCAATCATCTGTAAAAATCAGGGACGGAAAATAACTTAAATTTCTGAAAATTGTGATTAAAAAATTCACTATGACGGAAACGTTCTACAATCAAGTGTAATATACCAATCGATTCCCTACTTCAATTTTTTTTTTGCTACAATTTTTATGCAAAATTTAAAACAGTAACAATTTTTTTTTTGATTTGTACTTAATTAAACTGAAATAACAATAATTTTTTATTCTTATTTTAAAAATCATAAATAACAGTTATTTTTTATTCTTATTTTAAAAATCATAAATAACAGTTATTTTTGATTTTTATTTTCAAAATTAAAAATAACAGTTATTTATTATTTTTATTTTATAAATCAAGAATAACTGTTATTTATTATTTTTTTTCATAAAAGTCATCAATATAAGTTATTTCTTCGCTCTTATTTTTTAAGCCATGCTTATAAGTATAACATAAAAAACAAAGCCACCATAACTGTTATTTTTATTTAAGATTTTTAAAATAAAAATCAAAACTAACTGCAATTTTTTATTTGTAAAATAAAAACCAAGAATAACTGTTATTAAATTAGTAATTAAATAAATGTTACAAAATAATCGTTAATGAGTGATTTTTATAATACAAATTGTAACTGTTACGATCTAGTAGATCTCCCTTTAACAAAGCCATGCAGATTCTGACAAATTACATTTTGATTTACCAAATCGGCAATCGGTCTATAATTCGAGACAACGTTGTGATTTCCATTTAAAAAAATGGGGGTAGTATGTGTACTGTCTCCACATTCCCATAGAAAGCAACAAGTTCAAAATTAACAATAAAAGCATAACACAAGCAGTGCACTTCTTGAAAAGAAGAGGAAATGGGACCGACCATCAACATCAGTTTGAGTGGATGATTTTAGATTCATCTGCCATTCATTTCCACATTTCGTTTATAGTTAAATGTACAGTGCAAAAGTACACATTCAATTAGTTGCTATCAAATCCACCACATATGTAAATGCAAACATTACTACTACTACTACAAGTATTGCTCAATCAAACTCCTGCTTTGCGAGTGTGTTATTTCGGAATTTTTAAATTTGTGCAACGGAGCATGTGTGGCTTTGCAAGCGTAAAATTGTGTCCGTCAAATGTGGCCATGCGTTTGTCGAGCCAGTACATAAGGGAATACCAAATTAAACAAACAAATTAAAGCAAAAGGAACACAGAAATGGAATTCACAAAGCATGAAAAAATTTGATAATAATATTACACACACACACACACACAAGCGCTCATCAGACTAGTGATGGCGCGATTAATCGAAGCTCCGATTGTAATCGGTTATTTTCTTTCGGTTAACAGTTAATATAAACCGATTATTTCTTTTCGATTAATCGAACGGTTAACGGTTATCCGGAAAGTATTCAAAATAATCGAAGCAACACTATGCACAATTTCACCCAATAGCGCGTGGATCACAATTACGAATTTGAAAATTGCGACTTTGACCACCCAATAATAATAAGAATCAGCAAAAAATTATTTTTTGCATTCATTATATGGAAGAAAACGCACATGGCTGATAGCAATTTTTTCAAAAATGTATTTTTAGATTTATTTTGAAAACAATTTTTAGTAAAGAAATAACTATAAAAAAAAATATTTATTTTTTAAAAGAACAAACAAATCGAATAAAAGAAGTTATAGCAATTTTTTCAAAAATGTATTTTTAGATTTCTTTTGAAAACAATTTTTAGTAAAGAAATAACTAGAAAAAATATTTATTTTTTAAAAGAACAAACAAATCGAATAAAAGAAGTTATAGCAATTTTTTCAAAAATGTATTTTTAGATTTCTTTTGAAAACAATTTTTAGTAAAGAAATAACTAAAAAAAATATTTATTTTTTAAAAGAACAAACAAATCGAATAAAAGAAGTTATAACCAAAACTGGTCGAAATAGATGCATATAATCATGATTTGTTTGTTGGTTATTTCCTATTATAATTAATTAATAATTTTTCGATTACCGCACCCGAGCAATCGTTTAGATTTCTAATCGTAATCTAAACTTAACAGCTCTGAAATAGTTTTACAATGAAACACTTGCCAAAACTGTTTTTTAAATTCAGTTATTAAGAATTGATTTTTGCCAATCTTATTAAATGTTAAGAGCAAGTTAAGTTATAAAGTAAAAAGATATTCGTAGCGCAAGTTAACATAATTTAACAAGGAACAAGCAAAGCAGTCAATTTTTTCGCTTGTTGAAGCGGTTTCCGTTTGTCGACTTTATACCAAACGACCAGTCTATCAGTTAATTTTTTACGATTAATCGCAGTTAGTAACCGAATGCTTTCGATTAATCGGTTATTTTCAATTGTTTTCCAAATCACCACATGAGAAAGGTCGACACCATATGCGGCTGAATTGGAAAATACAATATACAGCTGCGAGCAAAATAATACCAGTACCCTGTTGAACATAGTTTTGATATTTATTTTTTTAAATTTTTATTTTTGTGAAAGCGTTATCCAACACTAATATTCGCAAACTAAACCTCTTGAATAACGGTAGGTTGGCTTTATATTTTGACATTTTAATTTCTGTGACGCGAGGTTGTTTGCAGGGCGAGCACACTAATAGCAATGTTCAAATGATCTATTTAATCAAAAATCTGATAAATGAAGGTAAAATGCATAAAGAACAAAAACAAACAAAGCTGTTCGGCAAAAATAATTTTCAATGCATAAAAGCCCCAAAACTCGCCTGAAACACGAAACAAGGACGAGCCGAGCAAATCCATCAGAGGCAGCTACCATAAAAGACCCAAGTTGGCAAACGGCCACATGTTATGGCCACTGCAAAAGTGAAGAAATATATTATGGACTGACGAGTGCAAAATTGTTCTACATTGTGAAAAAGGCTTATGGGAATATATTAGACGTCCACCTAACATGAAATATGATGCAAGGTGAAAAACACTTAAACATGGCGGATGATTTTTCTATCAAGCAGTTGGTCCGAAACGGCTAATAGAAATGGTTATGAATCAATATCTGTATAGGAATGTTTTACAAACCAACATGCTACTTTATGCCGAAAACGAAATGCCACTAAAATGAATCATGCAACAAGATAACGATACAAAACATACTAGTAAATTGGCAAGGGATTAGTTTCGGTAAAATGGGGTTGAAGTAATGGAGTGACCAGCGCAATCACCAGAGATACTGATATTTTTCTTTTTGCTAACGTTTTATGAATCTTATTAAGAAAAAAAGTTTTAAACAATAAAATATCAACTTAGCAAAATTAATCCGTGTACAAAAATTTCACTTTAGGATGTGCTAAAAAAAACGTTTGAATGTAAATGTTTTGATTTTGTAAAATATAACATGTGCATTAACATTAGAGCTCTTGTTAATCGACTAGTCAACTATGCGTTTAATGGAGTAGCAAAAGTTGTTAAAAAAAATAGTTGATTACCCATATTCTTTCGACTTTTTCGACTAACCACCCATAAACAACTAGTCGACTACCCGTACGTTTTCTATTTTTCGACTAGTTGTTCCCTTTCAATACAATTTTCTGTGTTATTTCGGTTAGTTGATTTTTAGACTACTCGATGCTGAGTGGGTTAGTTGAAAGTAAAAAGTGATAATCGAATAGTTGCTAATCGACTAGTCAATTAGTCGAATGGTCGGATAGTCGATTTTCAGCAAGCGCTCTAATCAACACCTAACGAAATATATAGAGCGCACTGCTATTAAAAAGCTCGCAGCTGTATATATGCATATATGTACATAGATGTATCTAATTATTGCACAATTTTTTTAAAGGACAAAAGGGCAATCCCTACAACGCCTGACTGTGGCTCAAATTGCAGAAAAGTAAAAGAAAGGGCTATACAACTGTAAACTGCAAAATTTAAAAATAAAAAATTGTAATTAAAAAATTTGAAATTGTTTCTTCACGAAAATTTACAACAACGGCAAAGCATTTTTTCAAGCAACAGAAATAATTGAAAATATTTTTTGTGATTTTCCTTGAGAGGTGAATGCTTAGTTTAAAATTAAAAAAGAAGAAAGAAAACTAAGCAAAAGAAGTGGAAAGTTGCAAAACTTGCATGTAACTTGTGCTAAGGTGTCACAAACAACAATTTTGTTTTAAATATTAAAATACCTTTCATTTTTTTTTCCAAAAATTCTTATTATAACTAAAACTCTAAAAAAAAAAATATCGTATACACAGTTTTATACCACCCTCAGTTTTTACATAACACTAGTTTACACGAAAAAGTTCTTCATTACAAAAGTGTTACTAGACTAATTTTGGGCCCTCGAAATTAGTTTGATTTATTCTTCCACAGAAATCTTTTCGAGATATAAGTAAAAACCATGTTTTTGAGATCCTTCAGCAGTTATTGTCAAAAAATTTCTGTTTAGCAATCAAAAGGTTACTATGGTTACCGTATTAAAAGTGCATTCATTTTGTTTAAAAATCGAAAAAAATATTTTTTTTGGAGTTATTTTTTGCTATAACCTCTTAACCAAAAAAAAAAACAGCAAATTATACCATTATATTATATTGCATTTTCGAAAAAAATATCTATAAAAACGTTTAAGTCGGATTCACTATTATTGGTCGGACAGTTTTCTGTTTACTCTTATATATTTTTTGTACGATTCATCGTTTAGTTCGACACTTTTTATTTTGAACTGAAGTAAACAGCTGATAGTCATACAACGATTATACTATATTGTAGGATTCTGATGATACTTTTACATATGTTTTCGTAAAAGAATTTTCAATATTATTTTCGGTGTCAGAAGTTATTAACAAAATAAAAACTCGAAAAAGTATGAAATTGTTTCGAGTTTTTTTAGCCCTTTTGGCCTCCAGCAGTAACAAAATTTATACAAATATGAACGTTTTGTATATCAAAACTTGGCCAATTTTATGTAATATTCCGATGTGTTTTTAGAATTGTGATTCGTTAAAAAGCTGTGGAAAAATTTTAGACAAGGGCCGAATTAATTTTTGAAATACACTTGTCATATTTAATGTTTCCAGAAGACGCTATCCTCTTTGACATGGCGCTAGAAAGGCAATTTAAATTCAGTTTGCTTACTGCTTCTCTAAACGCAGCAAGCTTTGTGGCATAGTATTCAGATTTCAATAACTTTGATTGTTTCCGCTTTTAAACTATAATATTAAATTAATTTATTTTAAATTTCAAAAATCGGTCAAATGATTTGCGTTTTTAAACGAAGGTCTTTGGCTTTTAAAAAAGTATTTAAAAATGTTCTTATTATTTTAATACGTGGTGACATTTCTGTAATTAATTTTGATTTAAAAATGATTCAGAGGACTTCCCTTTTTTAATTTTTAAACTATTTGAAAATAATACTATCTTTTAAGTTCGAATTTGTAAAATTCTTAAACCTCCACAAAATTTAAAAAGTTCTTTATAACACCGGTGTAAAATATTTAAAACTCAGTTAAAAAAATTTCCATCTCAAAAAAAAAAAATTTTAACTTTCAGAACTTTCAGAACTGTTTGAATAGATAAATTTTTGAATATTTCAAATACTTTTTATTTTTTTTGTTTAATAAAGTTCAATTTTTAAGTACATGCTTCAATTTTTGAAATTTGTTTTTAATTAAGATTTTTTAACTTTTAAACTCAGACTTTATTAAATTTTTCAGCTGTCGTAAAATTCATAGAGTTTAGCTTATTGTAGAAATGTTTGCCACTTAATTTTATGATCAGTTAAATATAAACAAATATTTTAAATGATTTCCTTTTTAAAATTAAATTTTCTAACTTTCAGAAAAATATGAATAGTTTAAGTACAAAATATTTTAAACACTCTTTTTTTTCTTAATACAGATATAACTTTTTATCCTCTAATTTAATTTTTGCAAATTTAGTTTTCTTATTTTGTTCAATTAAAATTTTAAACTATTTGAAAGTTAAACTGCCATAAAATTTGTATAGTTTAATATTTTTTTCACAATCTAGTTTTTATCAGATATATGAAATGTGATGGTTTGTTTCGTTTTTATGCTCGTTGTACAAATTTTGCAAGAAATGTTTCAAATAATGCCATTTTTCACTATGAACAAATTCAACTAAGGCAATTGAAATAATTTGAAAAAGCCAATAACCATGTACTAAGTATTTTAGTGAAAAAAATAACACTTCATATTGACAATACGTAATTGAATTCCTTTGCATTTAACTTTAGTCAAAATCCACAAAAGCATTGCAATCTAAGTGCATACAAGAGTTTCAGGAATTGTGTTAGAAACTTAAATGCTTACAATGAAATGCATACCTAAATGAAGCAAAAGCACTTTTGTGGTCTACGCTGTGCAGGTGAAAACAAAAGCCAAGGTGTTCTTAGTACAAAACAAAACCGAATGGAGTAACGTTAGTAGAATGGATTGTAGCTGATATACTTAGCTGTGTTGGTATTGAGAATTTACACATTCCAGACAATGTTGCTTAAGATAATCTTTTGTCTTACTTCTCTGTATATAAGTAAGTATATTTGATTGCACTTTCAAGTAAACACAAAAAATGCATATAGTAAATAAATAGGCATCTAGAAATCAGCTGGAAAATCTTCAACCCGCAGCCAACTGTTTTATTGGAAATTTTGGCTTAGCGCCAGACTGGTGGCGAGCTTGAGGAGGAAAATGTAAGATTAGCACACAGTGAAATGCGGTAAGTGCATACATACCTGTAGCTAAATATACGAAATGCAAAATTCACATTCGTATTTTCTATCAAAATATTTACATATATCAGCAATAATATCTGTGATCAAGGCCAGTTTTTTCTAGGAAAGTTTTGGAAAAAGGAATTACAGTTGCTATTTCGGAGTTTCAATTCGCACCCGCAACCAATGAATCTAAGCGGACACGAGGGCGGCTGTTGATATCCCCCATTTCCCCACATGCCATTGAATTCAAGTCCGGCAGTCTGCCACTATTAGAAGAATGTGTAGTTGTCGGTTATGTAAATTTTTTTTTTTGCTCATATACAGTGTCCGACAAAACTAAACCACGAAACTCTCCAAACTACTACGTATCGAAATGATACTTGATTAATTACAAGAGCATACATTTTTTGGTGTGTTAAAAAAAGCAAATACAATAAAACTTTATTTTAAACTGAAATATTAATTCAAACATGAAAGTAGTTTCAAATATGGTGCGACAAAACTAAAGCACAATACCAAAATTACGCACTCATTTTTTCTATATTTGGCTATGAGCCATTAATCAGAACCGTTAGAACTTTAGATCTTATTTGATACATGTAAACAAAGCATTTTCAGAGATATTATGTCACGTTTTATTACATTGAAGGAGTAAAAGCAAATACTCGAAGAAAATGGCTCGAAATAAATATTGTTGGCAACTCTTGCCAGATTCAATTTAAATACTCTCAATTTCATGTATTCCTATATTCACTTACTTATGGTTATGAATTCCAATAATTCTTATTTACTTTGTAAGTACACATGTATGTACCTATGTACTTAACATTGTCATTCGCGCATATACATATCTACGCTTACCGTTTTTGCTACATATGTAATTGTTTTTGTAAATTCCCCGAACTGCAGCATTTGAGTTTTTGTCACAGCCTACTGCGTACGCATTTGAAGTACTTGTTGCTATGTATGTATGTAATACGCTTACTTATGTGCGCACTTCTGCGAACTTCGGGTTTTTTTTGTGCATATACCGCAGTGTGTCGATCGCCTTTTCACATATTTGGCAAGTCGTTCGAAAAAACAGAAAATAGTTCAGTCGTTGACAAAGAAGAATAGGTGAAGGACACACTGCGGTAAGTAATATTAGTTTGCAAGATGTACTATGTATTTATAACTATGAATTTTATTTTAGAAATAAACCAAGTTCAATGAACATTGGAACTTGTGTTAAATTCGCCAGCGGTCAACGACAAAGCTTTATTTCGCAGTGAAATATTAATTTCACTACGCAATCGCCAGCTTAAGTTCTACAGTTTTTGGAGAAATTTTTGCATCATCGCCTGCGCTAAGCATAAGATTCGTTCGCTTTCGCCGTTTAATTTAAAACGCAACCATACGTTTTGCCATCCCAGCCGGAAATTTATAGTTTACGTAGGATTTTAGCTCGTCGTTCCGAAGGAACTATTTATTAGCCATCGATATGACTACTCGCTCACCAACATTGAAAGGTAAAGCATCTGCTCCAATCGCCGTGCCGTCCAAGGTTACATCGGAAACCAGTGCTACCGCCAATGTTGTAGATTTGCCGATCGCTCCTATTGCCGAAGGAGTTACCACCCGTGCTTCATCAGCCGCCAACGCACGCCAAGAAGCGATGTTTCAGGAAATGTAGGAGCGTATTGCCACGCTCGAAAATAGTCTTAAACTCGCCCAACATAAACTGCAAGAGCACGAATCTGCCAGACATGTCCAAAGTACAGTAACGCAAAGCACAGTTACTGCACCCAGCGGCAGACCAGCCTACGAAGCTGTCGCACCGTCGACATCGCAACCACCGTTTTTAGGGTTACAACCGCCGTTAGCCACCAGCGGCGTCATTAATTTAGGTACTGTACCATTGCCGCCGTTTAATGGTACAGGTTCGTCGCCGTACACCGCTACTCGTTACTCGCCACTTTTCCATACATCAACCGCAACTGTTGGAACAATAACTAATAGCATGTATACCAGCTCAGCCTTGCCTCGTCACGATTCAATGTTTAATAATTTACCGTCAGCTGCGCCCATACCTGACAACATGGGTTCCATAACGCCACAGTTGTCGCGTCCGCCGAGTAAACCGCAAGATTTACAAGAGTTTTGTGGGAAGCCCGAAGAATGGCCGCTATTTTTTACAGCGTTTACCGAGTCAACTGCAGTTTACGGTTACAGTTATTTTGAAAATAACCTACGATTGCAGAAGTGTTTGAAGGGTGAGGCGCGAGAAGCCGTTAAATCGCTCCTCATCCACCCAAACAATGTGGGCAATATCATCGAACAGCTTAAGTTCCGCTTCGGTCGCCCGGAACAACTAATTCGCAGCCAGCTAGCACAGGTTCGTGAAATCGGGCCAATATCAGAAGGTTCAATGGCAAAGTTGGTACCGTTTGCCACGAAGGTTAGCAACGTTTGTGCGTTTCTGGCCTCTGCTTATGGTGGAGATCAGCATATTGCGAATCCAACGCGGCTCGATGAGCTCGTCGCGAAACTACCCATGAGTAAGCGTATTGAATGGGCAGTGGTTGCGGCTTCCTTACATCCGTATGCGACAGTCACGCATTTCAGCGAGTGGCTTACTAAGTTAGCCAATGTTATTTGTACGGTGTGCGATGGGGATGCAACGCGTGACTCTAAGCGCCGAGTTGTGTTGCACGCCGCTGAATCGCCACGCCAATCGAAGTGCCTAATATGCCAAGGCCAACATAAGTCTGCCGACTGCAGGCAATTCCGCGAACTTCCAGTAGCACAGAGGTGGGTGGAAGTAAAGCGACATCACCTTTGTTTTGCGTGCCTCAATGTCGGGCATGGGACGCGCAATCGCCAACAACGCAACCCGTGTGCCATTGACGGGTGTAAAAGGATGCATCATAATTTGTTGCATGAAGCCATAAATTCGTCAACGCAGTCGACTTTTCCTGAAGAACGTGTTAAGCGCGTTCCGATCGCGGAGCAGCGCAAAGGTGTTAGCACGCAGGCGCAGTCAGCGCCACATACTCAGCAACAAATTGGTACAGGTGCAGCTGTTCTTAGCTGCAGTAATGTCACTGCCGTTAGTAAGCTCCTATTTCGAATTCTGCCCGTCGTGCTTTACGCAAACCAGAAGCGCGTCGAAATATATGCGCTTTTCGACGAAGGTTCATCGATAACGATGGTGGACAGCTCTCCTATTGATGAGCTTGGGTTACACGGTCGCAGTCAGCGCCTGAATTTACAGTGGTTCGGAGGCCGTGCAGCACAGGAGCCAGCTGTCGTAGTGGATTTGCTCATAAGTGGGGCAGGCATGCAAAGCGGCATAAATTGCGAAACGTATATGGTGTATCAAATTTACAGTTGCCTTCTCAAAGCTTGAGCGTTGCGGTCATGAGCGGCCACAACTCATATCTAAGAAAGCTGCCGATACAACCATATGCGCACGTAAAGCCAAAACTTTTAATTGGGATCGACCACTGCCACCTTGGAATACCATCACCCACTGTGAAAATGAACAAGGGTGGACCATTCGCTGCAAACACCGAACTAGGATGGGTGGTTTTCGGCCCAACAACTAGCGCCCAAGAGTCGATGCCAGCCTGTTTGCTATCCAGTTGCCATACTGACCTATTGCTTCACAATGCAGTCGCAGAATATTTCGAAACCGAGAACTTCGGAGTCAGAGCTGCACCTCAAATCGAAAGTGACGCTGACGTTCGTGCACGAGAAATACTGAGGTCCACTACATGCCGGGTTGACGGAAGGTTCCAGACTGGTCTGCTATGGAAACGTGCCAATGTAGAGCTACCGAACAGCTACGCTATGGCGCTGAAAAGGTTGCGGAGTATAGAAGCAAAAATGAGGCGCGACGCTGATTTTTCTGCAGAATATAAACGAATCATGCATTCGTACGCCGAGAAGAGCTACGCGAGAAGATTGTTGCCGGAAGAAGCCGCCTTGTCTAGTGCCAGGACATGGTATTTGCCACACTTCGCCGTGACAAATCCTAACAAGCCAGGTAAATTGCGAATGGTATTCGACGCTGCTGCTGAGGTGGATGGTGTATCCCTCAATTCGCAGCTACTGAAGGGCCCACTGCAGTATCGGCCATTGCCTGCCATACTATTTCATTTTCGAGAAGGTGCATTCGGTGTGTGTGGAGACATCAAAGAGATGTTCCACCAGGTGTTGATTCAGCGCGACGATAGGCATGCTCAGCGCTTCCTTTGGCGGGATGGTGACGTTTCAAAGGAGCCCGAGACCTATGAAATGCGAGTGATGACGTTTGGGGCCGCGTGTTCGCCTTGCGCTGCCCATTATGTTAAAACGATTAACGCATTGGAACATCAAACTGGAGTGAGTGGCGCAGCCCGAGCTGTAAAGTCCATATTGGATTATCACTATGTTGATGACTACGTCGACAGCTTTGGTACGGAAGAAGAAGCAATCGACATCTCTCAACGGGTGCGAGCATTTCACATGAAAGCCGGCTTTGAGCTTCGCAACTTTTCATCCAATTCCTCGAAGGTGGTGGTTGCGCTTGGTGGCAACGCAGCTACACGTCAAATAGCAAACAAAGAAGGAGTATTGGTTGAGATAGTTCTCGGCATGTTCTGGCAGTCATCATCTGACAGCTTCGGGTTCCAGTTAAAGTTTAACAACGTGGATTCCCATGTTGTGAGTGGAGCACGGCGTCCGACGAAGCGAGAACTGTTGAGCGTCGTCATGTCGATTTTCGACCCGTTGGGACTTCTCGCCAACTTCGTGGTGAGCGCGAAGCTACTCATGCGCGTCGTGTGGAAGCATGACATCCGCTGGGATGAGCCATTGCCGGACGAAGTGAACGCTGCGTGGGAAAGATGGCGTAAACAGTTGCCAGTTGTCGCCGAATATGCTATTCCTCGCCATTATTTTCGGAATGGCTTGCCTAAAACCCTGCAACTCCATGTTTTCGTCGATGCTAGTGAGGATGCCTTCGCCGCGGTGGCCTACTGGAGGTCTTCTGATGCTCTAGGTGAAGTTGAAGTCTCATTTATTTGTGCCAAAACAAAATGCGCGCCGATGAAAACATTAACTGTGCTACGACTGGAACTTCAAGCTGCTGTGTTGGGCACACGCTTGATGACCTGTATTCGAGAAGAGCATTCCGTTGGCATTGACGACTGCATCATCTGGAGCGATTCAAAAACAGTAATCCAGTGGCTCCGCAGCGAACATCGTCGGTACAAGCCATTCGTGCAGCATAGGGTAGCCGAAATATTAGCCGCTACCACAGTTGTGAATTGGAGGTGGCTACCTACCTCGTATAACGTCGCCGATGAGGCCACACGAGCAAATGATCGTGTTAACTTCAGCGCAACAGCCCGATGGTCCTGTGGTCCACCTTTTTTGTTGCAGAACACACACACCTGGCCAGTAGAGAGTTCAACAGCGAATTATCAAGAAGAAGCTGACAAAGAACTTCGACCTAAATATGCCCTCGTCACCGTAAGTTGCACATTTATTGATTTTGACCGATTTTCTGCATTTAGCAGGCAGATGAGAACAGCAGCTTGGGTCCTGCGATTTATTGATATCTGCCGTCATCGTGTTCAGCCAGACCGTTGCTATGGTCTGACAGCCAAAGAAATTGAGGCCGCTAAAGTTTGTGTGTGCCGCGTTGTTCAGCGTGATGTATTCGCCGACGAGTTTCAGAACATCGAAACTGGTCAAGATCTAGCCCGCACTAGTTCGTTAATTCAACTTTCGCCGTATATCGATGAAGATGGAGTTCTTCGCGTACAAGGACGCATAGACGCCGCTACCTGGCTTCCAATAAGTTCGAGGCGCCCAATAATACTGCCACCAGGTCACGCCTTCACAAAATTGGTCGTAAAGCATTACCACAGTAACATGCATCATCAAAATTTAGAAGCAACGATTTGTGAGATCCGCCGAAATTATTGGGTGCCGCGTTTGAGAAATCTGCTGCGGAGTGTAATAGCCAGTTGCGCCGTCTGCCGCCTAAACAAAGTCAGCGCCGTATCCCCTCAAATGGGTCCGCTTCCAGCCGATAGACTAACGCCCTACGTGAGGCCGTTCACCTATACGGGCCTTGACTACTTTGGTCCGGTAACAGTCACCATACGACGTAGCACCGAAAAACGCTGGGTGGCGTTATTCACATGCATGACCGTGAGAGCTGTGCATTTGGAGTTGGCTCACGACCTCAGTACTGACTCATGCATAGTCGCCATACGCAACTTCATAAATCGGCGGGGTGTTCCCAAACGCATAAGGTCCGATAATGGGAAAAACTTTGTTGGTGCCGACATGGAAGCAAAGCGATTCAGTGAGGTATTCGACTGTAACCGTGTGCAGAATGAGCTATCGCAGAGAGGTGTTGAGTGGGTTTTCAATTCGCCATTTAACCCAGCTGAAGGAGGCGCTTGGGAACGGTTGGTGCAGTGCGTCAAGCGGGTCCTACGTCAGTCTTTGAAGGAAGTGTCGCCGCGGGAGCATACCTTTAATTGTTTCCTGATAGAAGCCGAAAATATTGTAAATTCTCGACCGCTGACGCACTTGCCCATTGATGTTAACCAGGAACAACCTCTAACGCCCAATGACTTCCTACTTGGTGAAGCCAATACACCACAAACTCCAATTGCGGATGATGTTTTGGAAAATACGTACGTTTTGCGACAACAGTGGCGCATTGCTCGTCGAATGAGAGACCATTTTTGGAAGCGATGGATACTGGAGTATCTCCCCACACTTACACGCCGGGTAAAGTGGTGCCAGCGAACAAAGGCCATAAAAATTGACGACCTTGTCTTCATTTGCGATCCCAACATACCCCGACGAGAATGGCGCCGAGGCAGAGTAGAAGGTTTATATCGTGGAGCAGATGGTGAGTTCAGACGAGTTGACGTACGCACTAGCACTGGTCTGAAACGAAGAGCCGTATCCAAATTGGCTATCCTAGACGTCGAAGTTGGTGAATCGGGTTGATTCAGGGGGTGGGGATGTTGGCAACTCTTGCCAGATTCAATTTAAATACTCTCAATTTCATGTATTCCTATATTCACTTACTTATGGTTATGAATTCCAATAATTCTTATTTACTTTGTAAGTACACATGTATGTACCTATGTACTTAACATTGTCATTCGCGCATATACATATCTACGCTTACCGTTTTTGCTACATATGTAATTGTTTTTGTAAATTCCCCGAACTGCAGCATTTGAGTTTTTGTCACAGCCTACTGCGTACGCATTTGAAGTACTTGTTGCTATGTATGTATGTAATACGCTTACTTATGTGCGCACTTCTGCGAACTTCGGGTTTTTTTTGTGCATATACCGCAGTGTGTCGATCGCCTTTTCACTATTGCGCTTGTTCGTCATATTTGGCAAGTCGTTCGAAAAAACAGAAAATAGTTCAGTCGTTGACAAAGAAGAATAGGTGAAGGACACACTGCGGTAAGTAATATTAGTTTGCAAGATGTACTATGTATTTATAAGTAACTATGAATTTTATTTTAGAAATAAACCAAGTTTAATGAACATTGGAACTTGTGTTAAATTCGCCAGCGGTCAACGACAAATATAATACGATATTACGTGTAAAAATTATCGATGACTTTAATAAACGTGAATCAGTTACCAATATTGCTCGAAAATTCACCACAGTGTAATTTATCGAACAATAGGTCGTTTTCGGCCTTCCAGCTATTTGGACACCATACATGCAGGTGAAACTACTTTCATGATTGAATTAATATTTCAGTTTAAAATAAAGTTTTTATGTATTTGCTTTTTTTGACACAACAACAAATGTATGTGCTTGTAAATAGTATAGAAAAATTTGATTTTAATAATTGTTTGAAAATGCGATTTCAATAGGTAGTAGTTTGTAGAGTTTCGTGCCTTAGCTTTAGTGTTGTGGGACACGGTAAAAAAGTTAGGCGGATTTTCGGGATTCTTAATCGGATTTTTCTAGAAATGATTCTGTCTGGTAAATTTTATAGCCGAGCGCCACGATAAGTGGAGAAAGTTTTGACGACATGTAGATTGGTGATATCAATGAACCGATCAAATCTGAGTGCTCTAGATGATGAGGAAATTTTTCATGCCATTGTTAAAAAATAAGTGACGCTGAAAATGAATGCGATGGTAGTGCGAAGTACTAGACAAAACTGCTGACCTTGAAAATCATTTTATAGATAATGGTGCTAAGGATAAATGTTTAGCAAAATTTTATCTAAATTTCAAAAAAGCTATGGGTTGCTACCAGCATTTATATAACGCAATGCCAAAAGAGAAACCTCAGCATTTATTAGGATTTAAAAAAAAAAGAATAGATGTATTCGATGTTTAATATAATTTAAGTTATACATAAAGTGATCTCAATATGATATCAAATATATGTACATATGTATGTGTAAAAAAAAAATATCCTCACTTCTCCAAATTCGGGTTTCGGGTAGAAACTTGGGTATTTTAACACATTCGGCTGAATTGCGGAAATTCCCGTCATTCACTTGTCCTTTAATAAACTAATCGCGGAAATTCCCGCTAATTTTCAAATCAAATTTTTCTACCCTCAAAACGGAAAATTTGTTATTACTGTATAAAATTAGTGTTGATAAAGTTCTAAAATACTAACACCATCAAGCAAAACCCCATTTCACAAATTCCAATTAGGGGAATTCCCATTTAAACTTAACGTACAATTAATTTTGTTTTGCTCCGAAGCGTCTTCAATAAAACGAAATGCGGGAATCCCCGCGTTAAGTCCATAAGAATTGCATGCACGTAAAATTAATTGATTTTCAGAGTGCGATCAGTTTCGTGAGCTAATTTTCGGTTGTATAACTAATAAACCAATTTTTTTACGGTTTTATTACGGTTTTATAAAGTGTTTTATAAATGAAATATGGCGAATAAAAATTTGCAGAAATTGGTGGATGAAATTTTAGCAGAATCAGAAGACGAAAATTCATTAGATGAAGGAGACTTCTGGGGGTATTCTAGTTCTGATGACGACAGCGTTTTTGATAGTAAACTACCTGATCAGGAAGATTCTAGTCAGGAGGATGATGCTGCAGGTGCTCCCGATATTGAAAGTAATGATGAATGTTATAATAAAAGTGAAGATATTTGGCAAGCAAATATAAAGGCTATACATCGTTTCCATTCAAAGAAGCTTGGGGCGTTCGTGGTGATATAAATAGTGACACATCACCACTAATGATATTTCAAAATTTTTTTGATGAAGACGTGATGACTTTATTGGTTTCTTCGAGCAATAATTATGCAAAAAATTTGGAGAATAATGGTACCAAACCATCGACCACAAAACGACCTAAAATAAATTTTCCTGAAACGTCAAAAGATGAAATGCTTCAATTTCTGGGCTTATGCTTACTGCGGGAATTCCCGTCACTTGTTCAACACAGTTTAAAGAATGCTGCTGTGGAAAAAAGCGGGAATATCCGCACTTCATTTTTATATAAAAAAATTAAGTGATTCTCTGGCAGGCACCTGCTAATTTTAAATGAAGCCGAATGTGTTAAAGCGAATTCCTTTTTTTGCACTTTTTTCGCTATATAGGAACGATTAAACAAATTTGAACTTAAAAATGGTTATTTTTAATTTTTCGTTTTACGCGAACAAATTTATGTCCCAGTAAACTGCGTTAAAATGGCATGGACTGTATACCCGTTGTTTTTCTTTACATCAAACAATTTTAAGAGGTCATTCAAAGCTCTTAAAGTATCCCCTGTATTTAATATTATCGAAAAAACGTTTCTTCTTGTTTTTAAGCCAAAAAAAAGTTTAAAATGTGTCCAACCCTAACGTGCATATGTGGGAATACTTCAAATTCCAAAGTGCTCCCACCCTAATGCTCGCATGTACATCTACTGGTGTAAGCTGCTTAAAGTAGCGAAGTCTAACAGCACACAAGTCAAAAGGCGGCAAAGGCACGCCGCAAACGCTCATTTAGCTGTGCGTGGGCCTTTGTGGTGCATGTCTGCAAATAACGGTATTTCCCTGCTAAGCTCCTATGCGCATATCTTCCATACAACATCTCAGCTCAGCAGCTCAGCAGCTTAGCTCGGTCATGTTCGACGGTGTTGTCAATTGCGCTAAGTGCTTTGGTGTGCCAGTGTCAAGAGTCTTGTGCTACGTTTGCTCTTCTTCTTTGTTTCAAGCTCTTATCGCGATGTGCGTGAGTACGCAGTTTTTTTTATTTCGTTGTCAAAGACATTTGCTGACAAGGATGTAATTGTTGTTGCTGTTTTGTTTTTTCCCCTGAATAGTTGTTGGCTGTAAATTTTTTGTTTCTGTTTTTTTTCTGCCTTCCATCTTGTTGCAGTTCTAGGCAGCAGCTTTCGAGCGAGAATAAATGGTAAACTGCATTCACAGCATGACTAACGCTAGTTGCAATTATTTTAATGTGCAACAATTCCCATAGAATTGTTTTTTTTTTTTTTTGTTTATACGCGCTACAAAACACACAGAGAGAGTTAGATGCAATGCAACTAGACAAATAGTACGTAGGCAAAAAGTAGTTTATGAACTTTGTTCTGCAATGAAAACATCTTGATGCGTGCGCACTTCGTACTGTGTGGCAGGTATTTACTTTTCAAAACACTTGAAAAAGTTTACAACTAACACTTTCATTATTTGTTGTGACCCTAGCTGCTTGTTTTTGGTTTTATATTTTTGTTTTTTGGAGTAGCTATGAACATCTGCTATTCACATCCATATTCACTCAACTAAAGTTTCGAGTGAATTTTGAAATTTATGCTTACTGGAATTTACATGTACGAGTATTTGTAGTTGCAGTCTATGTCCTTAGCAGCTGGCATACGCTGCGTATACGTAACATCGAAATGGTTTGCAATATCTTGATTGCAGGTATCATCCAATTAAATATATGTAGGTACATATACAGCGCACGCTCGAAAACATAAACACTCTAAAACGTGAACACCCAGAAACGCGAACACGCTGTGCAACCTGTGTGCTTGACGTTAAAAGAAAAAGCTGAAATTCTCGGTCATTTACAAAAATGGTCGAGTGTGACGTTCTTAGCGAAGAACAATAGTGTGGCTAAATCAACAATTTGTGGCATTAATGCATAAAGACAAGTGATTTTAAAATGCGTAAACAACACATTTTCTGGGTATGGAAAAAGAAAAACACTGTATACTTTAGAGCTGATCCAAAATGGAGAAAGCTCTTTATCGTTGGTTTATCCGTATGCAAAATAAGAACTGGCCAGTAAGTGCTTTAATGCTGAAACAAAAAGCCAAAAAGCATTGGACTTCTTCAAATATCGGGCGAAAAATTATCTTCACAGCCTCAGCTAGTTGATCCTTTTATAGAAAAACTTAGAGCTAAATTGGCCGAATTAGACTTGTGCAGGGATCAGCTATATAATGCTGATGAGTCCGGTTTATTCCGGAAACTTCTACCACAAAAATAAACGTATGTCTCCAGTTAGAAAAACGAGCCCCAGACGTAAAATCGGAGAAGCAGCGAAACGCCACTGGCACTGATAAACTTAAAATCTTGGCTATTGAAAAGCAATGAATCCACGCTGTTTTAAAAATTTTCAGTGTCCCATCGAGTACAAAAACTCAAAATCCGTCTGGATGGCGTCGGCTATTTTTAAAGAATGGTCTCGTTTCATGAAACATTCGTTCCACAGGTACCAGTTCCTTTGAATTTTGTCAAAATTTTTCTAAAATTTAGTGTTTTTAAGGTGAGATCATTTTTAAAGGAGAAAAACTTGCCAATTAAAGGTCTTCTCCTAATCGACAACGCTCCTTCTCATCCAGATGAAGCTGAACTGAAAGCGGAAGATGGAAAAATTTTCGTAATGTTTATGCCTCCAAACGATACTCCCCTCATTCAACTGATGGATCAGAATGCAATAAAAATCACGAAGCTGCACTACAGAAATATCATTCTAGCTTCAATAGCAGCGACGAAATCTGATTTGCTACAGTCAATGAAGAAGCTAACATTAAAAAAAAAAGCAATAAATCGTTTGGAAGCCGCTTGGAGAAGAAACCCTAGCTAATTGCTGGAAGAATATTTTATATTTTTCGGAAAATGATGATGATCCCGATGGTAGTATCCCGTTGGCGATTTTAAAAGAAAAATTAAAAGCCGAACTTCGCTCCTTGATGAGCAACACAGTCGATCTCCTTCACAGTTTAAATCCTGAGGTTTGTTTTTGTCTGCAGAAATCCTCAAAGATAAGTAAGTTATTGCAAATTTGATGCTTATTAAAAATTTTAGAGTGAATGTACGTTACCAATCGTTCGTGGATGGAACGAAGATATTGAGGATGACGATATTGAACCAGTGGACGAATCAGACGAAGACTGCGTCTCAGGGACACCGGAGAAAATCAGTGGGCTAGTCATGAAGGCGTCGATCAAAACGATATGAATTTACTGAGACCCCTAAAGGAGAAAGCTGTATTTCAATTACTAGAAAAACAGAAAGTACGAAAAAAGATGACTTACATTTCCTATCATATCCTTTAAGTACAAATTAATATGTATATGACACAACAATAAAATTTGAATTTAAATGTGTAAATATACATATATTAACTTATTATTTTTGGTATTCGAAAAAGTGAGCATTTAGCAAATGTGAACTGCCTTGGCTTTTATTAGTTCACGTTTTCGAGCGTGCGCTGTATATGTAAATATACATGTATTTAGTCTTCCCAGAAGTTCGATTACAAATTCAGGCCGTTAAAAAAATGAAACTATAATACATTTTTTAATAAAGTTAATTTTATTTAATAATCTATACATGTATATGCAAATGGACGATGTACAAAATTGTATTCGAATTGGTTGCCAATGCTGGACACTTTTTGAACAAGGTAGTTGATAGCCCATCAGCGTCTGTTTGCGACACGAGTTTGAGTGAAAGCATACCTTTGATGATGTCATTAGAAGAAATATGCAACATGCCAAAATTTAGAAAAGAGGATTTCTCAGAAGAAAAGTCTGGAGACTCCTCATCGTCAGAAATGTAATTAGAAAAGAAAAATTCGGCAAATATGTTAGCTGCTTCATTCACAGTTGACCGTCGGTAGGCTTTCATGTGGAGATCATCTCGAATAAGTCTTGACATTGATCTGGTCGATATATCCATTTCCCTTGACATAATTTTCAGTTTTCTAAAGGGATTTCTGCGAATGAATTCGCGAATAGTTTTTATGGTTGAACTGGTTCGAACCACGCGAGGACAAGCACTTCTCTTTCTGTCATCAGCTGTAGATGTAAGCGGTAAACAAATATTCTCGAAATATTAAGTTTTTCGAAAAGCTCATACATTTTTCTTGTGCTGTTTCCACACTTATGTAAAGCAATCACCACAATACGCTTTCCTTTAACTTCCCAATCCATTGTTTATAAGTGAAAGCAACCACTGAACTGATTACAATATATGTATGAGTAGACGCTGCATACAAATTATAATAAAACATAACGGCACTTTTTTCTGCGAATTTGTCCTCGCTGTATGCATTGTGAACTTTATAACAGAATTTATTGCAAGAGTAAGAAGTAGGGCAACATTATTAACAAAAAAAAAAAAAATTCATTATTTAGTACTAGGAGCCTAATCATATGTGGATGGTAGGCCTGGGATGAGACCCATCCTCAGGATGTTTAAAATTTAGGGGTTAGACGAATGTGGAGTACTCGTGACAGTTAGCCGATCTTTTCTATATGTCATACTACTTTCATTTAATTTTCGTGAAAGTAAATACATAGAGCCGATACGAAATTTCATTAAAAGCGTTACAATAATTGACCATCGCTTATATGGTCACATAACACTGTACGTCATGATTAAAACCAAAACTAGGAAAAGCTTTTGTTCCGACCATTTGTTTTTAAATAGTTTTCATCTTAGCAAAAAAAATTACCGTATTCATTAATATTGAAACATATGAGAAAATTTAAATTTTAGATTTTTCACTTTTTGTTTTTGTAACGCAAAAAACTACAGGAAGCTTTAGTTGTGTCCAACACTGTATGGATTTCTAAACTGTTCTTTTCAGCATAAACTGCATAGCGTAGAACCACAGAAATTTAATTTCTTAAAAGCACAAATGTGTAAGCATTAACATATTATATTTCTCAAAGAAATGTTGCGTAAAAGGCAAACACATTTTACGTACGAGTTGTGAATGAAATATCAAAGCATTTAATTTTCATTTTGTATTTATAAAGAATATGTACATAATGTACATACATATCCGTAGGTATATAGAGAACCTTGTCAAGGATTTTCTTTTTAGAAATGAAGATTACAACATTTTTCTGAGAACAGAATTTTTTGATTATAAGATTATAGTTAGAATAAATAAACCAAACAAAACTTCATGTATGTATATAACCAACGAATGTTTTTCTTAAACACAAAATTCCCAACGCAAAGCGAGATAATTGCGAAAGGCAATAGGGGCTCACAAATGTATGCACTAAATGTATAATTAATATTTTGGGAAAGAAAAAGGCACACGGTTAACTGAAATTGGACAAAAACATATCAATTTTTCAAAATTTGTAACTACTTTGAGCTATAATTTTCAAAGCTATATTTAATAAAGGCAAACGCAAAGTGTGTACCAATTTTGGCTGAGTTTAATAAAATAGTTTCGTTAGCATGGACTTTTTCCAAAATTTTTAATCTGCATATTTATTTAACTAATAAGATCATTGGCTTACTTCTATGTATGTAGCTTTAGTTTTAGACTTAAGTATACATAATTCGATAAATAAAAAAATAAAAAAATAAGATCATTGTCTAGCCCGGGCTCCTGCTCCATTCACATCCCGCTAAGGGAGGAATGGAAGGAGGGTAGCATGTGGGGCGGGAGGACGATGAACTTATTCATGGATGGCTCGAGCTGAACGGAAAGGTTGGGGGGTGTCTTCTGCGAGGAGCTTTCCCTCAGCCGAAAATTTAGGCTTCCGGACTATGGTAGTGAGTTTCAGGCAGGAGTTGCCGCAATCAAGGAGGCAACCAATTGGGCTAACATTTATTCAGATAGTCAAGCCGCTATTAAGGCGTTAGGATCGCCTCGGAGTATCTCGACATTAGACTAATTTAGATACCGGGCCATAGCGGCATTGCAGGGAACTACATGGCTGATGAGCTCGCTTGGCGGGGTACTTTGGAAGTTTTAACTCCATGCAGGGAGAGCGAGCGCTGGGAAACTGCTTTGACATGCAGAATCGCAAAGACCCTCTGACCGAGAGTAAAGCGTGGGCGCTCAAAGGAACTGAGGTCGCTAACAAAGCGGCAACTCTCGATCCTCGTAGGAGTTCTGACTGGTCATTGTCCGATGAGTATTCATGCGGTTAGGCTGAACATAGTCTCTGACCCATTCTGACACAGCTGTATGGAGGATGATGAGGTGGATTCATCTTTTAATTTTCTGCTCAGCTGCCCTGCCTTTGCGAGACTGAGGTTCAAGTACCTAGGCTCCTACTTCTTTAATACTCCAGAAGGGCTTTCTGGGTTGGAAATTTGTAATTTGCGTAACTTCATGGGGATACGCAACGTTTCTCAGGTTAACTTTCTTGATTCCGCTTTACGTTACCGTTCATATAACAGGTGGTATCACAATGGACTTCTCTACTATGCCAAAGTGAGTTCCTACTGCGGGTACTACCTAACCTAACCAAATCATTCATATGAAATTCATATCGAATTCTTGCCCTCACAATTTATGACGTTTTTTTTCGATTTTGGGGGTTTCGCAACATACATAGCAGTTGAGCTAATTGCGGAATGGTTGAAGATAGGGATAATGAGGATGCAACCAATTTTGACACGCCGTCGAATCTTGCCTAACAAACCGTGTACCATGGTCCAAACTTTAGTAAAGTCAAAAAGCCAAAAAGTCCGATGAGGAGATGCGGTAATAATAATATTCAATTAATAACGGCGCACATAGTAAAATATTTTGAGGTGGGATTTCACGCAAATTTAGATGAAAACAAAGATAATTAATTTCAAGAAAGTATTTCAGTTTCAGATTTTGGAAGGAGTTTGAATCTCAGTATATTTTCTCATGTAATAAAACGCAAATATATGAAACATTCCTATTCTAATAAAATTTAATAATAACAAATAATACAAAAAACTACGTATATTTTACAATAATTAATCAAACTTGAGTTATCCGTCTTGTAACACTGAGCTTAAGGTCGGTGTAACCCATCCTCCGAGTATTTTGACACCGACTATAACCATAGATAACTAGATACGAAACACTTTCAATTGCTCACAAAATAGGGGAACTGAAGTGGCAATATCTTCCTATTATCAGGTGATAGACAAAAAGGCGGGCTGTCAGAGGCAAATAATATGCGAAGTAATTGGCAAACCATTACGTTTTCTAGTTGGATAGCATTAGCAATGCCGATCAAAATTTTTTTAAGAACTTTTTTTAGAACTTATATCTTATATCCATATACGCTGTATTATATATATAAACTTTTATATTAATTCTTGAAAACTGATATAGCATTTCCATGGTATTTTTATGTTATCATGTTCATTTCATATTTTCCGCATTTAAAGGCAAAAACCTTATCGTACTTAGTTTTATTTTTTATAGCATTTTTCTTTATTAAATTTCAACAGTAGTGTGGAAGGTGCTAAATAACCTTCAAATGCTTTTACAATTCCCAAATTTGATTTGGAAAATGTTATAAAAAATTCGCATTTTGGCAGCGCTCTCACGAAGCGAATAATTTCATATCCAGTTATCTATGATATAGCACTTGCCGATCAAAATCCTGAATCCTGCCGCTCACCACTTTCGCCATTTCCCCACTACAGCTGTCGAGCATTTCAATTATTTGTAGAAAAATTTTAGAGCGGGTATTACAGTACGGGTATACATACATACAAAAAATTAGCATACTATACATGCAGTGTAGACATTTTGCAAGTGATGAACAAAAAACTAAAAATTGACAATGCGTTGCATTTTTAGCGAGTGAGTGCTGAATTCAATCCGCATGGTAGAACCAAGAAATAATTCAAGAGAAACCGCTACTGAAGCGCTACCGTGGGGATTATTTTCAACACTCACTTTCTACAAATATAACATGTAGTTCATTCTTCAATTTTTTTTTTCGGTTGGTACACCCATTACCCTCGGCCCAAAGAAGATTGGTATTAAAACTGGGATATTTCAAAAGCTATAAATAGTGCTCAAATTTGCTTTACAGGTTTGAGTTAGAGAGAAGTTTATCTAGGTTAAAAATTTGTGAAATGGGCGTAGCACCGCCCGCCTTAGAGCAAATACGTACATATATTTACGAAACTAGCCTACCTCTACAATAACTATGTATATAATGTAAGAATTGTACACACAGGATTGGGTTGAACAGAGAAAGACGTAGAATAAAAAAAAATGGAAATGAGTGAGGCATCAACCACTTTTAACTCATTAACTTCGAACCCATAACTTCGAAAACTATAGAAATAGTACAAAACTCTAGCCCACCTCTCATATAACGGTAATTTACAAAATCCAAAAACAAAGGACTTAGTAAAAGGTAATTTACTCAAATTGAATATACCGATTGGGTTGCAGAGAGTAATACGTACATAGGTTAAAAACAAATTGGAAATACATACATAGGTGAGACGCCACCCAATTTAGAGCAAATTGGTATGTTTCCGAAACTACTGTATCAAATCTATCAAATTTGGTGCATACTTTGCATTTATTACACATTATTAATATTTCATCGATAAATGTTTGATATATAAAATATATAAAATATCTTTTATAGTCATTTAATTTTCTTCAGATCACTGAATACAGCTATCAAAGCATTTTATAATCTTTGTAGCCTTGATTTAAACAGGCGATATTTTTTTTTTTTATCTCCGGCTTTAACATCGTGATTATCACTTTCCTTTGGTGTAATTTAATCAACCGAAATTTTGCTTAAACTTTGATCAATGTCATCATTTGTAAGTAACATATTTGGATTGAATTGTTGAAGCACCGACATAAGTTGATTATTTGCATTAATTATCGCTCTTAGTTCTCAAAGCGCTAGGAGAATTTCGCCTTAAGCACCCCATTCTAAGACATATGAAGTTTAAAGACAGTTATTTTAAGTTAAAATTGTTGTAAAATTATTGTTTTAAAAAATAACTATTTTATGATAGCCGATACAAGAAAAATGAAATAAAGGGGGGCAATCCCAATTAATTTGCGCGTGGTATGTATAAACAAATAAATTTGCAGTTACTGAATTGAAGATTTTTTTTTTTTTTGAATTGCACCTATAAAAGGTTACAATGCTTTATTTTAGAGTGTTGCTTTTAGAGGCCGAAAAAAGGTCTTTTTGCAGTTCATCAAATAAGTGTAATATTTATTTAGAGCGATGTCTGAGGTTGACAAAACAAAAACATTACAAAAGTGAAAATTTAAAATTAATAAGCGATGCTGGCTGAAATTTAAAACTGAGACCAACAAACCAAACATTTTCTTACTCAAGAGGTTTTAACAGTACCGTAACAGTTACAAGTTTTAATATAAAAATTGCTTTCTAACTATTATTTTGCGACTATAATTTCTCATTAAATAACAGTTATTTTTGATTTTAATTTTATAAATCTTAAAAGTCACAACTAACACGTATTTCTGATTTTTATTTTATAAATAAAAATAACAGTTATTGAAGACCTCTATTTAAAAGTCATCAATATAAATCAGCCACTGACTTTAATTTTTTTAACCATATCTATAAAAGTTATTTTAGTTTTCGCAGAAAATGAGTTTTTAATAAATATAATCCCAAGTCGATTGGTATAGAAAATAATTTAATGAATTATTGGGAAGAGAAAAGATATAATTTTCCTCATCTATACTAACTGGTTAAGGTTTTGCACAGCGTGCCTGCTACTCAAGTGAGTTTAGAAAGAGGGGTTGGGTTTTTGCACTAAGGTTGATTTTAACTGACTTTATAAAATAAATCCCAAAAATAACTCTATTTTTTTATTTATGAAATAAAAATCGGCAATAACTGTTATTTATGATTTTTAAAACCAAAATAGGAAAATAAGTTTTATTTTAGATTTAAAAAATAAAAATCAAATATATCTGTTATTTTTTTTTTTAATTTTGCATAAAAATTGCAAAAAAAATTTAGTTTCAAATTTGATGTTCGATGAATCAAAAAAAAAAAAACTATTGGTATATTACACTTGGTGTTAGAACATTTCGTTCATAGTGAATTTTGACAGTTTTCAGAAATAACCCTTTAAAAAGGGCTCTAAAAAAATTACGATTTAAAAAGAAAATTCGTTGTACTGCAAGCAAAAATGGTCTAAAAGTGATTTATTTTTTTGAATCTTTATTCTATATTAAACAGTTGCTTAAGCTCTTTAAAATGTATTTTAGATAATGAAAATCAGTTCGCAAGTTTTTTTATTATCACTTACACACTTTTGAAAAACATGATTTAAAGTTTGCGGTCAAGAGGTCGGGGGACTCAGCGCCAGCCACTTCTGAGAAGCATCCCTTCTACAATTGCGAGAATTAGATGTTGAAACTTTGACACCTTATTCTAAGGCGATATATGTATCTATTGATTTAAATAACATTGATAAGGGGCATTCCATACAAAATTTGGCATCCAAATTTTTTTTCGCGGATATATTCGATACATATTTTTTTTATCAATATGTTAAACGAAGTTTTTGAGAAAATTTGTTTCCAAATTTCACGCTCGAAAAAAGTACCACTTTTCAATTGCATGTACCGCAATATCTAACGGTGATATGAAAATTTTCACGCGAGATGAAATGTGTGATTTTTTCTCTATTTTCCAACGAAGTATACAGTTAAATTCGGTTTTATTACTTCCTTAACAACAAAAATCGAAAATTAATAAACAAATAAACTTTTGTTCATTTGGAGGAGACTTTTTTTATTTTATTGGAAAATAGGAAGAAAATGGTTTTCTAAATTTTATGTGGAATGCCCCTATACTACAATAAAACTATAAAAAAGGCTGTACATTGGAATTTTTTTTAATTGAATTTTGAACTATTTTTTTTAATTTTTCTCCGTCTGTTTGCCTGTTTGTACTCACTAATCTCCGAAACTACTGATTGAATTTACATGGGGTTTTAACTGGCGGCTAGATAGTAACTGCGGGCAAAACATAGGGTATATTTTGTCAAAATAATAAATAACGAAAAATAATTTTTTATTAGAAGTATATTAGAATCATTTTCTACGATGGTGTTTATTTTTTTCTTTTGACTTTTTGATTTAATGGCTTTTAGTTTGAAATACAAATATGGGCTGATTATTTATAATTCGGTTTGACCTCTGCTTTACTCGTTCATACCAACATTGTTCAGAGGACAGAAACAGTTCTCATATTTGTACATACAAACATAATTTATTAACGTAAAGTAATTAACTTTTCTAAGTCGGTAACGGTCGCAGCATCGGGTACTCCTATGAAAAATGAATATTCAATGAAAACTCACATTCATTACGATTTATCAACTGTCTGAATACTGTAACTAATTTTCTCATTTTTCACAAAATAAAAACCTAAATATGTCAGTATAATTTCTCATAAAAATGCTAACCTAAATTTACAATACCTGAGAGAACTTTCTTTTATATTTGCCTTACCTCAAATGAAAGGAAATGAATAAAGATAAGGAAACAGTACAACATTTCATATGTGTTGCTTGTATGTAGGAATATGGCAGAAATAAAAATTTACATGCAAAAAATTTTATTTACATACGAATAGAAATACTAGATGAATGAATGGTAAAGAAAAAAGATGTGCTCTTATGTTGATAAAATATTCAGACGGAAGCACACAAATATTCCATTGGTAAAATGTGCAAAATACAGATGCTTACTGAAGCTTGACTGCCAGCGACTAACGATGCCCAAAAAGGCGGAAATAAACAATTTCAATATAAGTAAATTTGTATAGTTGTATGTAAGTACAATTGTGTTCAAAATATTGGGAGTGTCCGCGCCAACTAAAATCAATCGAAAAATGTTAGCATGTATGAGTGTGTTAGATAGAAGGTAGCCACTGGGACATTTTCACTAGCCATGATTTTCTCTCAATTCATTATTGCTATCGAAATTTAATAATAATCAATAATTTGTGTTTCAAAGTTGAAGTTGACAAGTGAACAGTCGCGATTAGTTTTATTCACTTTTTTGCGTTTCTGTGGAAACTTTTCCAAGTATTTTTGATAATAACTTCGTTATGGTATTTAAAAAAAAACTTAAATAAAACTTATAACTGTGATAATGACAATATGTTTATTCTTCGGAATCGTTGCTTGTTCGCAAAACACAATTATTTATTTTTAAATGACGAATAGATTTTCACTCACGATTCAAATAATTTTGAATAACGAATAGATTTGCATTCATCATTGAAAAAATTTTGAGTAACGAATAGATTTGCATTCATCACTGAAAAAATTTTGAGTAACAAATAAATTTTCATTCATCATTCAAATAATTTGGATAACGAAACGAATGAACTTCCATTCATTATTCATATAATTTTGAGTTACTTCATTCACGATTCAAATAATTTTGAATAACGCATAGATTTTCATGCCCTATTATTTTGAGTAACGAATAAATTTTCATTCATCATTCAAATAATTTTGAATAACGAATAGATTGGTGTGTTCAGTCACTGAACTCATTATACCTTTCATGAGAATGAAATGGTATATTAAGTTTGGTCCGATGTTTGTAAGTGCCAGAAGGAGAAGAGATAGACCCATCAAAAAGTATACCTAAATGATCAGGACGATGAGCTGAGTCGATTTAGCCATGTCCGTCTGTCTGTCCGTCTGTCCGTCTGTCCGTCTGTTTGAACGCAAACTAGTCCCTCAATTTTAGAGCTATTTTGATGAAATTTGGTGAGCAGGTGTCGTTGTACAAATGATTAAACATTTGTCGGAATCGGCCAGATCGGGTGACTATAACATATAATACAACCGATTATTCAGATATTGAATTTCGCGCCATAACTCCTCCATTTAAGCAGCTAAAGGCTTGAAATTTTGCAGAAATATCAGCTATTATTAGCTACGTATCAGTATTGAAAATCATGAAGATCGGAGAAATATAACATATAGCTCCCATACAACCGATTGTTCAGATATTGCATTTTGCACCATAACTCCTCCATTTAAACAGCTAAAGGCTTGAAATTTTGCAGAAATATCAGCCATTGTTAGCTATATATTAGTATTCATCAAGATCGGAGTTCACAGTGTAAATCGGCAAGATAAATTCAGGACAAATATTTATTGCGAAAAGTAATAAGCTCAGCGCAATATCACATGAATCATAGCGTTAAACGTTTGGGAACTATTTACGGATCTGATAACTGTTTTCAAAGACCGACATATGTATGTAGGTCTTACATATTAATACTTAATTATTTGTATTTTTTAAATGTTGAATATCAAGCGTCGATACGATATTAAAAATATTCAAAAACCATTCCCTTCTTAAAACATAGTTCTTTTTAATTACATAAGGAAAAGCATTAAATAATTTATAACAATGCCTTTACTAGAATTATTTTTATTGATTTGAAGGAAATTTTCGCTTTTAACTATAGGTAATACGAAATTGTAATACAATAACACGTTTTTTACTATTCTTCCATTCATGAAAGGTATGAAGCCTTCGGCATACGATGATGTTTGCGGTAGGCGAATGCCTGTACTATACGCCGCCAATAAATTCAAAACACTGTAAAATATCAGACTTTTTCACGTTTGCATCTGTGCAGTGTTACATTGATATTTTTTATTGTGGTTTTCTCCTAACAAATTTAAGTTATATATGTATATATATTAAGTAGGCCAACTAAATTTTACTATACCGTTGCTTTTAGATAAGCACGCGCGTATTGGAAAAAATATTTCTCGCGAAAATTAAATTGGATCAATCAAAAATGTGTGACTATTTTATTTAAAACATATTTTAGGGTAGCAATTAGTAAATATTCGAAATTTTCTTAGATATGGTGAAAAAAGAGCATTTCTTTCGAACAAAAAGTTGCTATTGCTGTGAATTGAAAGGAGAAAAAGATCTATTTTCCAAGTGAGCAACAGCAAAAAAGTACAAAGTAAGCGCTGATACTGTGAAAAGAGTAGAAAATATAATAAAACCAGCAAGAGAACTTGTAAAAGAATTACAGGATGATGGGTAGGGCATTTCTTTGCGGAGTGTGGCTGGCTAATAACCTTAAATGTCATCGTCCTGTCAAAAAGCCAGAAATAACCGAAAGGATGAAAAAACAAAGACTAATTTGGGCGAAACTGCAAAGTGGCTTTCCGGAACTTATTGGTATAAGGTAAATGATTGCCTAAAGATATTTTCGGAATACTTAAAAATAATAAATTGTGTTTAGCGACGAATGGCGGATAAAAGCGACCGGTTTGTTCGAAGTACCCGTCGGCAGTAATGATATGGGGATGTATATCAATCGAGAAGCTGGGATATATTTATTTCGTAAGTGGAACGATGAATGCAGATCAATATAATCATTTGCTTAAAGAGGTTTTAATCCCATATTTACAAAATCTGGATGAATACTCATTTTCTTATACCTTTATGCAAGACAGTGCTCCTTATCGCACTGTAAAAATGTGCAGATTTTTTTTCACAACAAAATATTAAAATTCTTCCATGCGTCGTTAAATATATCATACTTAAAATCAAAAGCATATGAAAAACTAAACCCTAATATCGATACCCTTAAGAAAAATATAGGAAATATATAGTTTACAGATAAGGATTTAAAAGAAAATTTCAAAGTAATCAAGCAACGTGATTCAAAGTATGCCTAACAGAATAAAGGAAGTTTTAAAAAATAAACGAAATGTTACAAAATATTAATATGATAATATATATTATTATAATATATTAAAATAAAGAAATTATTTTTTCAAAAAAGGACAAAAAAATTATAATCTTTAAAAGTTGAAAAAAATGGATGCTCTAATGTTTCTAATTTTTTGGGGTGTATTGTATATATGTATGTATAGTAATAGATATAAAAGTCCTGACATTTTTTTGTTATCCAAATTATTTGAATGATGAATGAAGACGAATTGGTTATTCTAAATTATTTTGAATATATGTAATAGGAGTATATGTATGGCGGGAAATATGTATAGGTAAATCGTGAAATGATTTCAATGACTGAAAAATATAATGAATATAAATTTATTTGTTATTCGAAATCGTTTGAATGATGAATGAAAATGCATTCGTTATTAAAAATTACTTGAATAAAAATGTATTCTTCATTCGAAATTACTTGGGCAACGAATGAAAATATATTATTATTTTATCGTCGAATTACGCTAAAAAGCAGCAACACTAAGTAAAGTAAGAACAACTTTATAAATCCTTTAGGCGCGGTGCCAGAAAAAAATTCCACTGCAGATAAAGCATTAGCGCCCGAAAGGGAAGAACAATTTGTAGACAGATGCAAGAAGTAAGGTCGTTCTCGTTCGAGGAGCTTAATTCAGGCGGCACTGGTTTTGATTTAATGTAATTAAAGCTACATATGCATTTTGCCTGCTCAGCCACCTCACCTTAATGCTATTGAAAATTTATGGACAAATGCCAAATACAAAAGTGGAGTACAGATCAGGAGATATGACAGCGGAAAACACTGAATTGCGCCATAAGCGATGTGCGCATCATACGTTCATTCGGTGGGGCTCGGGTTCAAATCCTGACCGAGGCAGGTACCATCAAAAATTATACAAAAAGATTTTTTCTAGAATTTCTACCAAGAAAAAAATTCTCACGAAAATCATTTGGGGTTCGGAGTCGAAGTAAAACTGTAGGCGCCTGAATTTGTGGTACAACATTAAGACGCACAACACAAATTGTAGGAGAAGTTCGGCCAAGCATCAAGCTATGGAGTAAGCGCCAAATTATTACATTATTAATGTAAATATTAAATAATTCATGTCTAGCTGAATACTTTAATTAATTTTCTAATAGCACAAGAATAAAATTCTCACAAAAATCATTTGGGGTTCGGAGTCGAAGAAAAACTGTAGGCGCCTGAATTTGTGGTACAACATTAAGACGCACAACACAAATTGTAGGAGAAGTTCGGCCAAGCATCAAGCTACGGAGTAAGCGCCAAATTATTACATTATTAATGTAAATATTAAATAATTCATGTCTAGCTGAATACTTTAATTAATTTTCTAATAGCACAAGAATAAAATTCTCACAAAAATCATTTGGGGTTCGGAGTCGAAGAAAAACTGTAGGCGCCTGAATTTGTGGTACAACATTAAGACGCACAACACAAATTGTAGGAGAAGTTCGGCCAAGCATCAAGCTACGGAGTAAGCGCCAAATTATTACATTATTAATGTAAATATTAAATAATTCATGTCTAGCTGAATACTTTAATTAATTTATTTTTCTAATAGCACTTATTTTAAGTTTTTTTGAGTTTTTTTAATTAACAATTTTTAGCTTGTTTTACTTAAGGAGGGCCTTTGGTGTTAAGTATTCAATTCGAAAGTAATTTTGTTGTACGATTTTGAAGGTAAGACAACAATGGGCGTTTTGTGTAATGTTAAGGTTTATTTATACATTAATTATGCAGAACATTTTTTTTCAGTTACGCAGAGCCACACAGTCGAGCGGTCCCAGAGTAGACGTCAAACCATTTCCACGTCGAGGAGCAATATTTATGCCGGTAGTTATTCGATCAACCAAAAAAAACCAAAACAAATGGAAAAAAGTCTGAATTTCAGAAAATAGCATCATAAAAACCGAAAAACCTCGGACTTTTAAGTAAAATTTGCTCATTTTTCTTCAAAATATTGGTTATTCAGTTTTTCTGCTATAGTTAATGAAAAATCGCATTTTTCGGAAATCTTCGTTGTAAGAGTGGTGGGCGTGGTTTTTGTCCGATTTCTATAATTTTCGCAATTATTCTTGTTGAGGTAAAACATAAAATGTTTGCCAATTTTGATTGCGTTTGATGAAGTAGTTTCGGAGATACATATATCTATTTGGTCTAAAGGTGGGGTAGCAAAATTAGCATCTACGTCCTTTTTTCTACCAAATCCTATATTTTAAATTTATTTCGGCAAAATACCTTTTTTAGCAAAAGAAATATCACTTCTTTGATTTTCGCAGAATATCCTTATGTGGGCATGGTTATTATCCGATTTCGCCCATTTTTACTACCTTGAGTCAAATGGACGAAGTTTTTTTGATATGTCTCAATATTTACTCGAGTTATTGGGGGCGCGAAGGAACGGACAGGCAAACAGACATGGCTAATTGACTTTTATTTTCATTATAATCGCTGCAAAAATGCTTCGAAGAATTACCATAGGTGAAAAGGTGTTCAATCGCAACGAAATCGGACAGCGATAAAAAATTTAATTTCAATTTTTTTAATTTTAAATTCACGCAAAAACCGCGATGATTTTCAATATGACCAATCAATGACCGGCTATACATTTTCATAAAGAGCATCACGTCAATCCGTTGATGAGATTTTGAGTTATCGTGTCCGCCAATTCGAAAAATGCGGTTTCGAGAAAAACGTTATTAAAATTGAACGTTATTAAAAAAAACGAGATTCCGCAAGAGTAGTCCTAGAGGTTCAATACTAAGTAGTAGAGGTACAATACGATCAATTAAACGAAAAAAAAAATCGATTTTTTTAACCACTACACCAGATGCCCCCCCTTAAAGTTAAGAAAAAGCGAAAATTCATATATGAACTGTATAAAATAAAGTTTTTGTTAATATACACGACTTTTGTTGTTATGCAGAGGCCACTGCTCTTATTTTAAACACAACTGTTTTTGTGTGCACAAATGACGTACATATTGCACGAAAGCAGTTAGGGTTGGAACGTCATTGAACCAAAAGCAAAATGCAGTTTGTGCACTACCAGAATTCATGAACTCAACAGCAATGAAGCGAAAAGTTGCGACGCCATGTAGAGAAAAGAAAGCAAAAAAAAAAAAAGAAAAAGCAAGTAAAATCCAGCTCGTTTGATTCCTTTAGCAACAGCAGGAGCAACGGCACTAAATATGTACGCACATATGGTTGTATTTTCTGATATCTATAAAATTGCATTCAATTGCACATATATGTATGTACTATCTATATATGTATGTAGGCATGTTTGTATGTGAGGAGGAATTCCTATGCAAATTTTACTTACATATCGACTTCGAGAATAAAACTCAGTAACTACAGCCGTTCCTCCCAGTCGAATTGATTTAAAGTGCAAATGCAAAGTAGTTGGATTTTTAAGCAAAAGTGCACAATATTTCTGCTTTCAGGTGCATATTGCAAGCAAATACATATGTTAACTTTTATACATAAATATTGGCAGCAAAGTATAGGCGATGATTGCATGTAAATATGTAACGGTGCTGACTTTGCACATGTTGCCTACATTAAGGCGTTTGGGCGAGCAGCCAAGCAAGTAAACAAGCCCATAAAGGAGCTAGTAATAAGAAAAACTAGCAAACTAGTTGCGAGATAGCTGTAAATAAAAGTGCAACAGTGTCTGGAGAAAATTAGCATATTTTGAGGATTCACAGTGTCCGGCACTTCGCTGAATTGTGGAAACGTTACAACGCTACATTAATCAATCTGACAGCCATATAGACCAAATGTGGGGAAAGCAATTTGTATACCAATAATGTATATAAGGTATAGATAACACTATTTATAATGATAAGGGGGAATCGCTATGGGAAGAGCCAGAGTCTAAGTCCGTGTGAAACTGAACTTTTAATAGCCGGCGCATGTTTTTCTTTCAAATCAGCCGTACTTGTTGTGTAAAATAAACGATTTTTATTAATTTCAATAAAAACAAAAACAAGTTGATATGCCTTTAACGAAGCACGCCCATTATTTCAAAATTTGGATGTTTCTTATTTTTCTGCTATCTAATTCTATTTTCAGTTAATTTCCCCGCAGTGTATACATATATATAAATATTTGCTCGAAAGTGGGCGGTGCCACGCCCATTCCACAAACAAAACGGTTACCCACTTTTTTCAACCCAATTTTCTATATCAAATTTGTGCGAATACCCTTTATAATTATTGATTTTCGTAAATCAACGTCGTTAGAGGGGTGGGCGTGGTGTTTCCCCGATTTCTATAAATTTCGCAATTGTGCTTATTAAGTTAAATCTTAAAATTTGTGCCACTTTTAGTAGAATTTGATGAAGTAGTTTCGGAGATATACCTATTTGGTATAAAGTTGTGTGGGGGGATATATATATTTGGTCTAAAGTTGAGGGTGTGACGCCCATTTTTCGGAAAAAAATTACCAAGTCCATCACTTTTCCCAACCAACTCCTGTATATTGCATTTAAGCAAATCATCCTTTATACCGAAAGAAATATCGCTTATTTGGTTATCGAAGAATATTGTGAGCGTGGCTATTATCCGGTTTCGCCCACTTTTTTTAATTAACCTACCTTGGATTAAGTGCACAAATTTTTGTTGATATATCTCAATATTTTCTCGAGTTATTGGGGGCACGAAGGAATGGGCAGACATATATAAATGGCTAATCGATTTTTCTTTTCATTATGAATTTCGAAAAATTTGTGAAGTGTATCATTATCAATTACCATAATTGAGAAGCTGCTGAATCACAACAAAATCGGACAGCAATGAAAAGTTTAATTTAATTTTTTTCGTTTTCAAAACTTTACCCAGAACCACGAGGACTAATTATATACAGAAACAATTTTTATAGAAGCAGTAAATAATGAAGAATGAATAAAATTAAATATATGTACCCATCGTTGGAGCGCCAACAAAAACAGTTGCATATGTTTTTTCCACTATTATAGTGTTGCGAGTACATATGTAGCTAGTTTTGATCACATCTAAGCCAAAAGAAATGGAGCCAATAGCAGAACAAAATTGATATTAATAAATGGAAGTGAACAACGCTATTTAAATTATACGTTATAATACAAATAATATTGAAATGATATAACTGTAAATATCTAAGCACTTAGCTGTGATCATGACTCTAAAACCAATGATAGAATTGTGGTAGCGATGGAAGTTTTTAAAGTTTATATAAATCATGATATACCCATTAATTTACGGTCAAGACTTTTGTAATGCCACTAGCGAAAAATAGGCTATCCGACAATTCTATTAGTCGAACAGTCCTTCAGGAACTTGTTTTATTGTTGATACTAGTCGAATGGCAAGTATTCAGTTAACTACTCACTATTCATATTCGGCTAACCGCTCAGTAAAGAGAAGTCTGAGAATCGGCTAACCGAAATTATTCCAATAGTGAAACAATGATTATAAAGTCTTGACAACAGTATTTTTAAGTGAAAGCAGATATGCCAATAGCATGTTAACATTGTTTTAACTAATAAATAATCAGTCCAGCAATGAGACCAAACAAAAATCTTCATCATCTATAAGATCATAATTAAACAAAAATATATATATATTTGGTAAATGTGTTTGCTTATTCACTAGAAGGTATACACTGCCTGATGCCCGATTTCCCTTAATCTACTGTCACCCAGAAATTTAAACTTCCGCACTACTGCGATGTGTTTCAGGCGAAGGTAGCTGCAATTAAGAGGCAGCCGATTGGCTGCTCACTTCTGTAAGGCAGTTAAGACAAGGAAACATATAATACCTCGACAAGCAGAATTACAAGGTCCAGTTAGCGGGTGGTGGACCGAGGGCGTATGAGGGATGTCAGGACGCTAACAAATCGATAATCCTGGTAGGAGTTCTGACCGGGTGATTAAGCTGGATATAGTCTCCGATCCTTTTTGCTTCGCAATAGAAGAGCTCTCAGCGCTGGACATCAGCAGCATGCGGAACTTCATTTTGGGCAAGCAGCTTTTCTAATGTTAACTTTTCGGTTCCAGTACACGTTTAAATGAGTTCAAACCAGTCAGTTTCATGAAAAAAATAAATTATAAAAACAAATTTTTCGCGAACTACTTTTAAACTAATTTAATACAAATTCGTCAGAACCAGATGATGGCGGTAGAGGAAGAGGCTGGTCTCCCCCTTACCGAAGCGCGACTGGTTAACTTGGAGCATGGCGCTAAGGTACGCTTCGCGGGCGCAAGCAACAATTCAACAATTTATTGTAAGTATTCGGTTTCCCATTCCCAAATTTTACCAGCGTTTAGAATAACATTTTCTGCACATTTTCCAAAAAAAAAAAAAAAACAGAGTAAAAAGTCCAGTCTAAATATAGAAAAAGTTTATTTGTTTATTAATTTTCGATTTTTGTTGTTAAATAATTAATTACAGTTAACTTTGGAATACTTCATTTGAAAGTTGAGAAATAATCACACATTTAATATCCCCAGAAAATTTTCATATCTCCATTAGAAACTGTAGTACATGCAATTGCAAAGCAAACAAACATATTGATAAAAAAAAAACGTTTCAAATATTTTCGCCTGTGTAACAAGAAAAAGAATATTCAACGCCAAAAAAAATTTTACTGGCAAATTTTGTATACCTTTATTACATAATGTTTGATTGTAATGTATGATTGTAATAGCGAGCATCCAAAAATGAATGCGCAGCTGAAGAAAGAAATAATAGCAAAAATATTTGCTCGATAGTGTAATTTATATGTAAGCGCATTTGATACATATTTACATTAACAGCAGTACACTAACACCAACAGAATACAAGTAGTACCTTTCAAGTGATACAAAAAAATATGCTAACTGAGTGCTCTAATGCTCCAGAGGGTAAGTTCAGTAAAATTTGTCAACATTCACCAACAGCTAGCTAGCTGCCAACGAATCAGGCATTTCAGACACTCAACAGCAATGACAGCTAATAGCAGTCAAGCGAAATACTCCAAATGCACTGCAGATCAGTGGATCTGAAGCATCTGGCATATCTCGCATATGTGAATGCGATTTGCTGGAAAAGGGAATCGAATAAACTACATACATACATATGAACATTTGTCGCAACCTTTGCCATACAATTGATATTATGAAAAAGTGCTGCAAATGACAGCGTCATATTAAAAAGTGATGCCGTGATGTATTGTTGTTGTTGTCTTTTAAATGAGGCATAGCAGTATAGCAGAGAATATTGAATATTTTATGCTGAGGAAAAGAAGATTTAAAAAAAATTCTTACTGATGCACCTACAGAAATATTACACTAACAATAATGGCTAATTTTAAAAATTAAAAAAATCGGATGAATAGGATGGTGGGTAAGTAATTCACTAAAAACACTCAATTGGAGCCAAACAAAAAATATCCAAACGCGCGAGTAACCAATTCCTATCCATAACGGATCGATGAACACGAAAATCCACAAAATTGTTTTCGGTCACGTAATATATGGATATATGGGATATCGATATATGGAGATAATAACAAAGAAGTTTAAAAAAAGTTGAAATTACACAGATTTCGTTGTTATTTCATTATCGGACTATACTCAAAAGTTGCGGAATTAATTGAAAACTATCTTGAAGAAAATCAATCAGCACATGTGTTTTGTCAATCAACATTTTGTATTAAAAATTGTATAGAAATACGGGTTTAACCTTTTTTTCAAAATTATATTCCAACATGGATTTCAAATCGCTTAATTTTCGCAAAGTTATAGGTTTTTAAAAATAGGAACGTTTTTGTCATATATAAATATCGATCTCAAAAACGACTAAACAAAGAAAAATTAAAAAAAAAATCAGGGGGGCCTCTCTCAATTGGTAGTTACGAAGCAAATCGAAGACGCAAAAGTCAAATGGTGTTAAATTTGGTAAGAAATACTCTATACAGTAGACGCTCGCAAATTAGAACCACTTTGTTTTTGGTGTAGTTCTAATTTCCGAAATGTTCTAATTTCTGGACGTTTTTTTAGTAGCGTAAATAATAAAAGTAAGAGTTAAGCTACTTCCCAAAAGTACATAAAAAACATTTTTTTTTATTTGTTTTATTTATTTATTTAAAAACATAACAGTTTAGTCCATAACATAAATTTTTTTTTTTAATTAAAAAAAATTCAAATTTCAGAAATTAATTCAAAATACTGGGGAATGGGAACCTAGTTCAAAATTAATCTTTTTTAACATATAATCAGCAATATTTGTTTTTTTTATTGGTTTCATTAAATCAAATACAACAATATCGTTACGGAGGGCCAAAAGATTGGACATGTGCTTAGTGGAAAACAATTCACTCTTGTTGCACCATTTTATTAAATTATTAACGCTTTCAATGGCTATAGTATTTGAAATAGCTGGTGTGTCAGCAACAATATCGTTTTGACAACTATCAGAATACTCATCACCGCTACTCAGTTCATACTCTGATCCGTCTTCGAACACATCCTCATTCCATTTCTCGATGGCATCTATACAGATGCATTTGTTTGGGTCACTTTCTGCTAAAAGAGTTAGATTTGTTGGGAGTCCCAATTAAACAACTTGGACCAAGAATTCCTCATCGCTGTTTGCGTTATCTCATACCAAGCTTGTTGGAAAAGTCGTAATGAAGTGGATTATTAAAACCTTTGAAGCACCTTGGGTTTTTCGCTTTTCCAATAACTAAGGGGACTAATTTGTGTGAGCCATCAGCATTTGAGCCAAGTAAAATTGAAATTCGTTCTTTTTGGATTTTGCATTCAGGGGCATTTTTTTCACAAGCAGAGACATACGTTTTATCTGGCAGGCAACGATAAATTAATCCAGTTTCGTCCACATTATTTATTTGTGACTCCATTAACCCCATTTCAGCGACTTTTTGACGAAATTTGTGAATAAACGGAGTGATCGAAGCTACATCACTTGAAAGAATTTCACCATCAATTTTTAAAATACGAATACCGAGTCGCTTTTTAAACTTAGTAAACCATCCATCTCTTTAATATAGGTCCAGTCAATGTGCACTTCCTTTCACTATGGTTTAAAAACCACTTATAGACGACTTTCCATTTTCGAATATTCAGCACTATGTATAGATTTATTTGCTGCTTCCTGGTAGGTGTTGGAAACAGCATTTAATATACATAGATGATCTATTTGACTTGATATAGCTGATGACAAATTTGGTCACATTGAAATCTAGCGTTAGGCGGTTCCCTTGAACTCCTTTGTCCAGCTTTTCCAATATCTTTACTTCGGTTTCCAAAAATAAAGTGTTTTTTTTACGTTTGTTTGACATTTTTAATAAGTTACCTTCACTTTTCGCTAGAGTCTACCAAAATATGTAGACGCGTATCAAATTTCACACTCGAATGACCAAAATGCACCAAAAATATGACAAGACAAAAATGCAAAAGGAATCAAATACATACATAACTTGGTTGAATGAAATAAAAACAAAAAGGGAATTCCTTTGTGTTAAAAATTAAAAAAAAAAAAAATGTTCGGAAATTAGAACCTCAAGTCCTAATTTCAGAGCGTTCAATGCATTCAAATCACTGGCTCTAATTCATGAATATTCTAATTTCTGATAGTTATAATTAGTGATCCAACTCGACGGAAAAATATAAAAAATTATTTACTAAGACTAAAAATTCTCTGCTCTTATGATGCATTTTTAGAGTCGAACACAAATGGGGCTTGATTCGACGCTGACTTAAAGCAAAACCAGCAGATCTAATATAAACTGTTTTTCATCACTGTATAAAGTAGCTGTCTAGTTTCTAACTCATTTAGAATTTAAATTTAACTATGTACTGGAAAATAAGTACGATCGAAGAAAGCGGTCATAGGTCATAGGGAAATCATGTTGTATACATATAGACCAAATCGGATGAAATGTGAAATGAGCTAAAACGAAAAATAAATCCACTTTTTTTTTGCCAAAAATACAAAAAAAATTGTTTCCCAAAAATTTAAATATTATTTCAAATATTTAGGGGCATATGAAGGAAATTTCGAACAATTTATGTCAATACATATATTTTTTTTTTTATTTGCTGCTATAAGGAAGAAAATGTACATGATCAGCAGAAAAATAATTATAAAAAATCAACAGAAATTTGCAGCCACTTTAAACTTAAACTGTTGTACTAAAATTTATTGAACTACAGAAATAAAAACTTGAAAAATTTCTACAAATTTTGGTTTAAGTTTGAAAAACTTCTGCAATTTTTGATTTAAATTTTTTATTTTTGAATAATTTTTCCACCAAACATTTAAAAAAAAGTGTGGTGTGGCATTTTAAAATAAGATTCAAAAATAAATTTTTATTTCTGAGATATTAAATAATACTATGACGCTTTAAACCAATTAAATGGCATTTTACTCCTTAAATGGACCAAAGCAGTTCGTAAACAATAAGTTCTTTCAGACAATCAGCATAGGGCAGTAAGCTACTTCAAAAGTTTATGATTTTATGCCTTTCCCCTCTATGCTGACACACTGGCGAAATTCACCAACCTGACAGTTGTCACGTTTATTGCACCTAAAACTATGGGACCCAAATGGGTTTCAGGCTTCTAATGATTACAACAGTCTTTGTAGTAGTGGTGTCCTACTAACAACACGACAATGACGTTATATTCTATGCCATAGTTTTAGAAGCAGTTAACTTGACAACTGTCAAGGTGGTGAGTTTTGTCAGTGTATCTGCATAGGGCGAAGACTTTTGATGTACATATGTAGCTTACCGCCCTATGCTGCTGGAGTGACAAAACTTATTGATCTGACACTTGTTATGTTTGTTACACCAAAAACTACATATGTCGCAGAATATAACGTCATTCTCACGTACTCAATAGGGTGTAACAACTACAACGACTGTGTCCATCATTAAAGGGTTGAAAATCGTATTTGCCGCATAGTTTTAGGCGCAGTAAGCCTGACAACTGTTAGGTTAACGAGTTTTGACAAGTCAACATCATAGGGGTGTTGTTGTTATTTGAGAATTGCCAGAAGAAAAAAAGAATATAACGCAACTATGAATTATTGAGTTTGTATGAGAATACGACATCTTGTAAATCCTCTTACTGCAGTTTAACGAGCTACTGTTAATAGGTAGAACTTTTTTTTTGTTTTTTTTTTTTAATTTTCCACTTTTCGAGCGAGCGCGCGATTTTTATGCATAGATAATAGTTATACTCGTAACTGGTAATAATGAATGGAAAAAATGTCCGCATAACTAATGGAGTGAATGAGTATTAAGCGAAGTTAAAGTGCTTAGCAAAAGTAAAATAAAACTATTTTCAAAACATAGCGACTCCCATCAACGGCGGCAAGGAAAAGTTTAATCGGTGCATGACGCTAATGGTATGCCATTTTGTATATCTCCTGCGGCATGTGAACTGGGTAAATGAGAGCAGTTGAAATGTACACATCTGCGGCTGGCAATGTCGAACTTTCATTTTCCTTCCCATCGTCGAGGAAGAGTAAAAATCATCTGTGAAAAGTGCAGCGTTAAATATGCAAATCCAAAAAATTTATTTCGTAAAAAGTACAGTACTCGTAATAATAAATTATGATGTGCAGCTGCTGTCGAATGCCGTGAAATGGTTTCGTTCATTTGCTGCAATTTCTGCGGATAGCAAAATGGCTGAGGATGGGTAATTGTGGTAGGTGGTAGTATGAACCGTTATAAAATTCTACGAACTTGTATTCGACGAATTCGCAGCGCAATTTGCATTTGAAGTGCAGTTGAAATTAGAAACATGAGAAATAAGTATAGTTTAGAAAGAAAAATATTTCAAGCGAATTTAATCGAAAACGTTCACAATAGTACTAGCAATGAAAATTAATGATGCTTTCAGGTACATACAGACATATATACTCGTATTTGTATGGCAGAGCAATATTTAACAAATCATTATTTAAATTTTTCTAAGAATACATCGTGTGACATCGTGGCATTTATTTTTAACATGATTTGTACGAAATCATTTCAGTTTATAGAGAGATATCGCTAGAATTTGATTTATACAAATTTTGATGCCTTTGTCAATCTTATTTCAGCGTTTTTTTAAGTGCCAGTATTTAGCGATACAAGAAAAAAACCCGACACTTAAGTGGAGTTTAATCGATTTATTGAAATTAAGTCTAAAGCAACAACAGAACCAAGCTTTTCGGACTTCCGTCTCCAGTCCAATTTGGCAAATTAATTTGTGGGTCTGGTTAGACTTAACAGGGGATTTGCTTTCTCCAATGACTATCCTTTGACCTTACGTTTTTGATCTGCGGACCTTGTACTGGTTGTTGTGGTATTCTAATACCTTAGTATGCTGATGAGCAGCTCAGCCGAAATGGCTGGTAGGCAAATGGCACGACCGCCCTAGCCCCGTTTTCAGATCCCTGAGACGCATGCTTGGTCGCTTGAGTGGGCCGAGGAGAAACTGAGCAAGAGTGCAAGTGCACTCCCAATTGACTGAGTCCCTAAGAGACAGAGGATTTAAGAGGGGGATACCTCTCTGGTCAAGAACCCCAGGAATGTGGCCACGCCTAAAACGTTTAGGCTGGCTCTATAGCACTGGGTGTCATAGGCCGCAGCACAGAGGACGGCGCCATTTCCAGGAAGGAATAGAAGGCGGCAGTTGCCTTGGTGGGGAAGGTTTGGTGGGGGTGCCAAGCTGAAGGCGATGGACAAAATGGATCTGCCTTTGCGTCCACGAGCTCGTGTCTGGCTCCTTTTGAGCCCTCCGCACAACTGGAAGGTCGTCAGGTTGAAGGGGTCCGAGGAACCTTATCCGCAGGCGCTGATTCCGCTTAACGCAGAGTCCCTTGGTCCTCTCGCTGAGTCACAGGTAGTCATAGCTTATGGGTTCGAGAAGGTAGCTTCCAATTCATTTCTCGCCTTGAGCAGGGACCATATCTATGCAGTAACAGAGTTACTGGCATCGGGACGAGGAATTATAAGCTATTGGTGTCCAGCGACGCAGGTAAACCTAGAGCTTGTATGCTCGTTAGGCGCGAACTAAAAACATTTATTTGACCGAATTACAACAATGAAGACATTGAAGCTGGGAGCCTGAGGGCGGTGCCGGAGAATTCTGAGAAATGATCTAGCGGAATCAAGACGAATGAACCCCGGCGTTGTTCTTAGAAGTAACGCTAATTCGAGGCACACTTGCTGGGGAAGCTTGGATATGAACTCAAGGGGTGAGTCTCTATTTTATTTTATTCTAAGTGAAAGCTGGTCAGTTTGTAATAGGGGTAACGGCCCTACGTTTGTAGTTGCACGCGGAGAGCTTTGCAGTGCGACCTCTGTAAGGGGGTGAATATTTAATCTGATAGCCAGGCGTTCAATAACAGTACTATCGAAAGTGGTTATGGACCGCCTAACTTCTATTTCGAGTGATATCCCAGGGCATGGCGAAGCGGCTTTTCGGAGTTCCTCATGTCGGCTGTTTCCGAACAAATGGGCCTGCGATCAGCTTGGCACACACTGGGCTACTGCTAGAACGGGTAGTGTCACGAGGTAGTTGTGACGAAAAGTAGATCAGGGTTCTTACAGGATCTTCTCATTAAATATAGGGGTGCTGGCAGGGCACTGTCCAATGGGAATCCATGCGCTGTGCCTTCATAACAGCACTGCTTAGAGGATCAGGAGGTGGAATCATCTCACCACTTTCTGCTATGTTGCCCCGCTTGCGCGAGCTCACGTATCTTGGATCTTGGGTCGCACATTATTCACTCGCTGGCAGGCATTGGGGGAATGGATGTTAGCTCTTTTCGTAGCTTCATTGCCAGCACGCGGCGCTTAGCGGATTACAATTAAGAAGATGACGTTCTGCTGAATGTACTGTGGAATCACAGTTGATCAAAGAGGATATAAGTAAGTTCCAAGAAGCAGCCACTTTAAACCTAAACTAACCATCTTGTGAATTAATTATTGTTTTAAATTTATTGTTTCCGAAATCTAAACTTATTAGCAATTTCTAGTTTTTAGCTGATCGGTAATCGATGTATAACATTAATAACTCTAACTGACAAACAATTTATATTATGACATCTAAACATTATTTCCGATTATGACATCTAAACATTATTTCCGATGCTAAATTTTCTGCTTAATTAAAAGATGAAGTCAAAATTAAAAAAAATTACACAAGTTTTTGTGATATAACTAATTAAAGTTTTTTTTGTGATATGAAAACAAGATAAGCATTAATTTTTAATTATCACTGAACATGACTGATTTAAAATTAATTTTTATTAACACAATTTCTTATAACTCACATGAGAACCCTTTTCTAAATGTTTTATTGATTTGGAATCTATTCAGACAACAACAATGAATGATCTTTTACAAATGCAGAAAGGTGCTGCTTTTCTAAATTGTATCAACAATGTAGAAGTTACAGCCAGCTCAGTAAATTTCCCGCGCTAAAATATTTAGTAAAATTTAACGAAGCGGGCTAAAGAAAATTAAAAAAAACAAAAACATAAGGGGAAGCGAGTATTTAAATGTGGTTTATATTTTGTAAACTAACGTAAATTACTGCTATTAGAAAAAATTATTTCTAGGATTTTATGTGTCACATCCCGCGAACTCCATTTTATATTTTCGAACAAATAAATGGACCTTCCTTTACAGCAACTTTGGCCGCAATTTCTTTATAACTATTAACGATGAAATCTGTGCTATTAAAAAAATTAAATACGATTTTTTGCTACAGTTCGGTAATGCTACGATATGAGTATGTATTGCTTTTGATAAATCCTTAATACAATGCAATTGTGGTTTTGAATATATTTGTATTGCAATAGTAAAGTAGAAAAAAAACACAATTAATATAATTTAGAATTCATTAAGTTTTGTCAACTGCTTTTAATACAAAATAGATTCTCTATCAAAGGAATAACTACAAAAATGTTTATATAATAATCCAGCAAGTATTCAAGCATAAAATTTCTCTAATGCCTGTCATGACAATTTCCGTTTTAGATTTCAATAACCATATTTATGTTGTATACATTAAGCCGCTCCACAAGGCCCTAATACCTACTATTTATTTTATGTTGTTTACTTGTGTTACTTTATTTTCGATTTCATTTTTAATAATTTCATTTCATTCGTTAATATTTTATTTCCAGTTTTGTTTTATTTTGTTTTTTTTTTCTTTTGTTGTTTCCTCCATTTAGAATGCATTTATATTTGACCTCATTTCAATTTCAACTGAGATTCTATTTACTCGCTTCGTTTGCCTTTTCAACATTCACAGATGTACATACATATGTATTTATATATTTTTTTTCTATTTAGTTATTTGATTTTCACTTCATTTGATTCGGATTTTGTTGTTTGAATTTCAAATGCGGTCAGTATATTTCTGTATTATTGAGTTTTTGTACATTTGCTCAACCAAAGTCGCACTTCCTACATTTTCCCTGCAGGAAAATTAATATTTCCAGTCTTATTTCCTTGAAATGCATTTTAAAGCAATGGGTTGCAATTTTCAGCCTCATTTGTGTAGTGCGAGTGTATTGAGTCTCAATATTAATATTGGTTTGTCCGATCTAGGACACTATATAACTATACTTCATGTCATATATATTTTTTTTTAATGTGCACATCGTTTTACAAACTAAACTTTATTTAATAACTTTTTTTTTACTATATCTCATTATATAAAATATAACATAAGCCATACATATTAAAATTTTAAACTTTGCACAAAATATAAAAAAGTTCAATGTATGTAGTTTTGTAGCCCATTCAATTTTAATTTAACAAAGTGCTATCTTCAAGCCGTTAAATATTTCCGTTGATTTTTTAGATTCTTTTCTTTTTTGTTTACTGAGGGTGTGGCGTATTTTCTTTCAAATAATATATGAAAAAAAAATCTTTTTATATGGAAGCAAATACGCAACACGTTCAGGAAAAAAAATAACAGAAATCAGCAGATATTTTTACATACTTGAAACTAGCATTTTATTATACTGAAATGTAATTGGCTACAAAACTGCATACCCAAAAAATTTCAATAATTTTATTATTTTACTTATTTTATTTAACAGTTGGAAAATTGCATGAAATTTTTTTGAAATTTTATTAATTTTGTATGTATTTAGTTTAAAACTTGGAATTTTATAATAAATAAGTTTTTACAAAAAGTAATTCATGATTTTTTAAGAAAAGCACAGCGGCTATTGAAAAAAAAGTCTATATGGCTTAATTTGAGAGCACAAGTGTATATACCAAAATATTCAGAATTAAAAGAGAAATCAGTTGGACAATGTCAATCTCTGTTTGACAGTTCGGCGGTGCATCGGATGCATCGGGTGCACGAGTAAATACTGAGGTACATCGAGCAAACTTGGTACCCACATCGCTCTTGACCGAAGGTAGATTGGGAAGAAAATGGAGGAAAGCTGATAATAATCGCACCCACATAAAAAATAAAGCAACTTCGCTCAAATATGATAAGAATTTAATTAGAAAGAGAAATACACAAAAAGAATAATGGCCGTTATACATCCCACCTCAGAGCAAATAACAAACCCCCCGGTCGCCTTTATTATAACGGAAATTTACAAAAAATTTAAATGTTAAATATTTTACAAAATTTTGTAGCAAATTCGCTCAGATTTGGTACGAAAAATTTAATTAGTGTGAGATAAACGTAAAAATATAAAATATAAAATTTTGGAAAATGGGCGTGGAACGTTAAAAGCATACTAATTTCTTTCGTTTTTATTTAATTATAACCAGTTTTACAGGTACGCCAGTTTCGGTTTCACCCGAACTGAGACTTTTCTGTACTTGTTCGAAAATAAATTAATGCTCAATAACCTGACGTCAGTCAAAAATCAACAAAAACGCATTGTACCAAGACTAATTTTGAATATTTTATTTTTACTGATGTAGATGTTTAAATTTAGGATATAGTTAAAAATTGATATATTCAATAAATATCCAATAAAATTGAACTTGATGCAAAAATTTGTTTTTTGTTCATAGTACAAAACAGTACGCGTGTATTTGACGAGGTCGGTCCCCATATGAAAGAAACAAGTTTTCCAATACGCCTTTTTAGTTTTTAATATTATTTTAAGAGAATTTATGAAATTTTCCTCCTTTGCGTGTCCTAGAATCGAATTTTCTTCACAGTGGTTTTATTTAATACTCGATTCCAAAGTGTGATATATCGTTAAGGAGATAATTTTGTTTGAGTGATATAAGCCTTCTATGATCCTTTAACTCTGGGAGCTTATGTAGCCTACTAGATTCAAATAACTTAATATGAAATTAAGCTTTTATTTTTTTAAGCCTAAGAAGAAAAAACTCAATAAAATATTTTTAATGTAGTACTACAGAACCGGATTTTAGAATACCCTAGCATCCGCTCCAGGTAAGCTTTCAAACTAAGGTGTGAGGTTGTTAATTGCAAACTTTTTTCGCGACCCCATCTAGTGTATATGAAGGTCTAGTAGCGTTAATTTTTTAAAACAATAGTTTTAATACAGGGTGCGTTATATTTTCCCCCGGTATGTCAACTTTGAATAACTTCGCCCTTTTTTAACCGATTTACGTTCTTAGAGAAAATTTTTAACACCGTTTCAGATTCATGAAACACCAGTACGTGCTCAAAAAGTGACTGGGAAGGCGAAACAGTTGATGGTAAACGATATCGCTGGATTTTGGCACATTTTGTGTGACCGAAAATGCGTGAAGAAGGTCTGACTGACTTCTGGTTTAAACAAGACAGGCGTCATTCCCACAGCAACCCAAAAGCAATGCGGGTTTGTAACAAAAATCTCCCACAACTGGTGATATCGAAAAGCGGCCACCAAGATACCCCGATTTAACTCTCCGAGCTATTGTTTTTAGTGGGGCTCTTTAATAAGTAACTTTACGCCAGCAATCCGAAGACCATTGACGAGCTCTTCAAGGCTATTATCGGTACAGAAAGAGCCATAACGACCGAGATGCGCGAAGAAATTATAGAAAATGCCCGAAAAAGATCACAGTTTGCGGTGGTTAATAAAGATGGAAAATTAAGTGATGTTGTTTCTAAAAAGTGACCCACATAAATTGTTAAGGATTAAATAAAAAAACACAACTATTTGTAATCTATTTTTTCTTTCAAAAGTTATTTAACATTCTCTTAGCGGAGGAACTGAAAGCGAGCCCAGTACCTGAATTGAATCATTGAAGCATCAATAAAATAAGCAATCTGAAAAATAGATTGAAAAGAGTGAATAGAAAATTAATTTATTAACTCTATGAATTGATTTAAAGTGAAATAGATATTTTGCATTCAGCTGTCTATTTATGGTTAGTTGGGCACTTACGGTTATTGATCGACTCATTTAGCAAAATTTTTCTAATATTTAAACTAAGCTAAACGTTATACCAATTTGATCTCAAGTGGTATGCGCTAAGTTGCTATAAGACTGATCTTTATTAACACCAAATAGCACTAAAACTCTGGCATAGATATTTACCTTATCAACTTACATATATATTACTTATAGCGAACTAATTACAAAAGCTTTACAAGTCAAAAATTAAATTTGGAAAAAAATTTGCTCATAAAGCAATTCGTAAAGTCCATACCAAGGCGAATTCATATCAGGTGGTTGATGTTGTACGTACAAACACAAAAATTACATTAACAAATTATACGCACAGTGACAGTATGATTTACAACAAACACATAATTTTGACATTACGTTCACCAAGCGAACTCAATCAGCTGCTTGGTCAACTTCACCTTATGGTATGGACCAAGGCGAATTTTTAGAAGGTGGTGTCAAAGGAGCAGCTGATTTGATTTTTTTATCATTTTTATTTCCCGTGCAACTGTGAATATTTGTTTATAATAAAAATTTCAATTTTGTAAATAACAGATTGTTTACATTGGCGAGCAAAACTGTGCTTTTTGTAGTACAAGGTAATTTTATTTCGCTTCGTTCATTTTAGATAAAACTATAGTTCATAATATAACAAAAAACATGTTAATTAATGTTTAAAACTTTATATACAATTTATAGAAACTCAAAGATTTTCAGCAAAATTTTTCAATTTTTTAGAAAGATGGACATTTTTTGGGTATGCACTTTTATAGCGTACTTAGTTTGAAGTGGCTAGAAACTACCGTTAATTTTTTATAATTTTTTTTTAATTTCGGTCTAGTAAACTTTTTATACAAAAATTAAATAAGCTATAAAACTGCACTCTTGAAAAATTTCTAAAAACTTTTCTAAACAATTAAAAAATGTTGAAACAAATTTGTTGAGTTTTCAACAGGATTTTTGAATGTTAACTAGTTTTCATATTTTAACTAGAAAACTAGCGTTATGTCTGGTTTTGTACAAATTATGGGTGACCCCGCCAAGTCAATAAGCAGTTATGTTTCTGGATTTGCTATTTGAGTTATAACTCTTTTGTAGTTATTATGCTACATGTAAGTATGTATTATATTTGTTGTAGGACTTGTATCACTCAAATAAATGGATTTAACATTCCTATGCGAATTGCATATAAATATATTTACGCTTGACTACAAAATGGTCTGCAATTGAAAAGTTGATGAATGAAAAGATGTAAGCATTCGAAAATTGAAGAGCCAAAGCGAAAATTACAAATTAAAATATGGTTTTATGAATAAAAACAAATTGAATTTTTGGAAAAATTGCTTCCTTTTTTTTGGCACAAAAAATTTGTTTTGAGTGTTGTTGTTGGTTAAAGCACTGACGAAGGTTAGAAATTTATTAAACCAACATACGAATACCGGGGAGAAATCATTTGGAAAAATGGTAAATATTCAATTTTATTGGCATTTTGCTACGTTTCTACCAACTCGCTTCACTTGACATGCTTTGTGTAGCAAATGAAGTCTGTTAGTATTTTTGTTGTTTTGTTTTAAATATCAAAAATTCTTTACAAGGGCTATTATTACACGTTTTAAATCAAAGCTTAACAAATCTACATACATATATGTGTCCCGGAAAAATGATTTCGTACCTTTTGTGGTCTATTAAATACTTTTGGTTCGATGCTTTTTTACTAAAATACAGCAGGTTTTGTATCACTAAAAGCGCAAGTAAATTACCTTTTTGGTAACAAATAAACGTAGAAAGTCGATTTAGAAAAGTAAAAAAAAACATACATGTATCCATATTTGAGATATTTGTTACTTGTATTTTATTTTATTACTTGATGAGAGCCACCTGATCTACGTGGAGTCCAAGTTACGCGACTTTATTGGATTGAAGTACTTTTTATTTAATTCAAAATTAAAACAGTTTCATTTGCAAATGACACTGCAGGCGCCCCTAACTATCGCTAGAAAACTCGACAAAAACTACTTCCGCTGTGCGAATTAGTACCTACGATCACTCAAAACATTAGACTTATGCTAGAAGATTATCGTATTCTAGCATATTTTTTTGAAGCCAATCCAACTTCACGATATTTAAAAATAACTATGAGGGATGGCCTGTTGCAAATTTTGTGTGGAGAGTCTTTAGTCTTTGACGTATTGCACAATCACAAAATATATGCTCTGGCATTTCGCCAGCCAACCCATAAAACCGACAGTCCGTTTATTCAGAAGTCTTACGCCAGTTGGTTGCAAACTGAGATCTCTGTTATCTTTCTATTATTTCCGAGGTATACCTCCTGATTTTGCACAGAAAGGCTCCATTTTACCCGGAAGCCTTTGATGGTCATAAAAAGTCCGTATAAGTTCTGGTTGTGTGCTTTATCCAGTTACCACAGATATTTTATCTGCGTTGAGAATTCAATTTTGGTGGCCCCATCAATGTGAGTGTGTTCAAGTAAAACATCCATCTTTTAGTGAAGGGGACGATAGTGGACAATCCCTTTTCAGCACTTTATTGTACTTTACTGTTTTAGCGCCGATTACAGTCTTCAACAGATGGATTCCTTCTCATGCCATGAAAGAATCTAAATTTTGTCGCAATTTTATATGCAGTGGCTCACAGCTTAGTACTTTTGTTTTGCTAAATATTTTTCGTTAATTTTTTATAAAAATGTGGTCCATTTCATAACATAAACCACTAAAGATTATTTTTTCTTTGTGATGGAAAAAAAACAATACCTTACGTGATTTATGTTTTACAATAGAACAGAAAGAACAACAACAATTAGGAGAGCAAAAAAGTATAAAAACGTAAAAATATAAAACGTGGTATTCTTATCGTCAACAGCACAGCGACACCTCGTTGTCACTGGCGCCAAAAAAGTGAGGGAAAACATCAAAGGACAAAAAACAAACGAATATCGGCTTTTATAATTCTCGCTTTTATTTTGTGTGTACATACATACATACACTCTTAAAAACATATGCATGCGCACTAGGGTGGTCCTTAAAAATTCCAATTGACAGTTTTTTTTAAACACCCAAAATTGATGTTTCTATAGTCGAAGGTATCGGATGTAAATTTTGGTTCCGATTGGAGGGTGTTAAAGCGTGGCACACAGTGGTTAAATTTCAGATTCTGTGAAGATTCACAAAATTAAAATTAATATGTAATATTTATCTTCGACGATAAATATGTTGTAATATAGATTTTGGGGAAAAATTAATTTTAATTTTTTGAATCTTAATAGGGTAATCTGAACTTTGACCGCTGTGCGACACGCCTTAACCGTCTCCAATCGGGCCCCACATTTATATGTGATATCTTCGACTACAGTAGTATCGACGTGGGGTATAGGGGTTCAAAAAATCTGGCATAAAAACTTTCTTCCTGCATTTAAGGACCACCCTAATGTACACGACACCATTTTCAATTGCAAATGCGAGAGCGTCAATTAAAAATGAGAATAGTCAGTCGTAAATGAGACAGCTTCAAATATAAATGCGAAATGAGAAAGTGTCAATTGAAAATAAGAAAGCGTCAATTGAAAATCAGAAGGCGTCAAATGAAAATGAGAATGTGTCAAATGGGAATGAGAAACTTATTTTTTTGATCTATTTTTCAAATAATAACTGCAGTAATTGGAAATAGTGTAGACTTGATTGAAATAATTTCGGTCGAATACCGCAGATTATGAAAATATATTGTTTTGTCCAAAATTATAGCATTATGTTCGAATATTTTCAAAATTCCATATATGTATGTACATACATATCTATATAAAATTCATTTCTAACTGGGTGTAAATGGTTTAATGAATTTAGTTAAAACTTTGTATATCATAAACATAAAATACTTTTTGGCATTATCGTAAGTCGATTTAAAAACACAATTTACGGCCAATCCTAATGTATTCCCATATACATATATATTTATGAATGTATGTATAGATGTAGATATATTTATGTTCTTTACACGAAAAGCATATGCCGTCTTTATTGTTTGAAATTTTAAATTGTGATTTATTTTTATTACATACCTACATATGTATGTGCAAATGTTTGTAATTCGATTTTACCGTTGGCAGGTAGGTATTAGTAAAAGTACGTTGTGAGATACGAGTTTAAAAACTTAAAAAAGTGAAAACAGATAAATAAAAAACTATAAAAAGTCAAAACAATAATGGCGAGTCATAAAAAGTTCCCACCGAAGTTCGTTTTCCACAAAGCTTTGCACAAAAAAAAAATTGAGAAATAAGCGTTAAATAAATAAATTTATATAGAGTAGAGCACATAATCCGCGCCTGAGCTTTTTGCCAGTCAGTCGCTGACAATGGCAAAGTTTTAAATCTGAGCAAAAAGTTCGAGTATGCAGACGTAAAAAACTGCAAAAAAAAAAAACAAAAGTCTGCGAGTAAAGCGAGAAGTTTACGATGTAATTGACTTTTATATAGTTCATTGGTGGCGATTGAGCGCATGAAAAAAAGTAGATAGGAAAAAGCAGGATAATGAAAAGAAATACATATGGGTGCATTGGTAGTTGAAAAGTTGAACTACTTCAATAGGAGTCCACCTCTATTGGAGACGTTCAGCGCATTCAGCCGCTGTAGATTTTATGAACGATTTGGGTGTAGTGGGTGAAAATTCCAGTAGATTTTTGACAATTTTTTTTAAATTGTAGTTTTTTTGCAAATTTTTCCATTTTGGATAGATTTTATATAAATTCCGTTGATTTGTCACATTTTTGGTGCTAGCGGGTTTGTAGATCTTCTGGCATATAAACTGCATGCGTTAAATGAAAAAAGTGTACAATATTAAAATTTCAAGAACTGTCAAAAACCAACGTAAGCTTTTAGCCTCTTTAGCTACAAAACTGCATACCCTAAAGTTTTGTAGAAATTCTGAAAATTTGAGGTACGTTTTTTTAGTTTTCTTAAATTTGTTGATGTACAGTGTTGGAGATATTCAAAAACTTCTTAACAGGTGGCGCTGTAGGCGCGCATGTCGTTTATCAGTTTAATTCACGTGTTAACGTACCGTTAAATTACATATTTTAAAAACCTAAATTCAATTAAAATGATCAGTGAAATTAAATATTGCAATATGGGTATCAATCAAAAGCTTAATTTTTAAAATTCCATGAAAGGAGGTTGACACCTGTTTAAACGTAAATTGATAAGTTAAATGAAATTTTACAATATGGGTGATAAACTAAAAACTTTAATATAGCTAAATTCTAAGATTATGTTTTTAGAGTGATGCCTCCTGTTTAAAACTTAATTAAAATTATATTTTTTTAAGTTTGTTGAATTTTTGTGAATTTCGTAAAAAACTATGTAACTTTTATTTATATGTTTTATATTAAATAATGAGCTATAGTTTTATAACAAATTCAATTGGTCCGATATGATTTGTTATAAAAGGAACTATATTTAATTTTTTATGAATATGCTTAAAATACTATAAAAAAAAACTCTCTATTAGTAAATTGTTCGTGTAACTGCACGTGGGTCTTTGATGAAAATAATCAGGAAGGTATGTTTTGTTTGTTAAAGCAACAAATTGTCTGAGATAGATCGGTAATTTTGTTTATGGGGTTAAATCGATTTTTTTTAGTTGTTTGCTAAATATCTATCTACCTTAAATTTCATCGATATAATCGAAATCTGTTCTAGTATCTTCAAAATTCATTTTCGTTTTGGACCAAAATCACTTAACAGAAACTCTGCATGTGTCTAGGCCACACACAGATACTATGTCGCAAAGATACTTTGTGGCCCGATCGGTGTGTGATTTTAAACAAAAAAAAAAAAATTCGTACTGTGCACTCGGGTTAATGGGAACTAAATTAGTAAATCGAACCGATCTGGTGGTTTAAGCTCGAAAAGGACAAAGGTTCTTTGAATCATTCTAGCTAAGAACGTAAATTTATTTGGTACTACCCATAAAGTATACTCTTATCTCAGCCAAAAAAAAAAATTCACATTTTTATCTAATCACATAGAGTAACACAACACAATTATTTTTAAATCACATTTTACCCAGCTTAACAGGATTTTAATTAAAATGTAATAAATAATTCAAATATGATTTAAGACGACGTTCACAACTCAAGGTATTACTTTGCAGCATGCAATAGACAAAAGGGTTCGCAATGTAAATAAATACATATTTATCTGACTGAGGGAAAACGAAATAAATAAAAAATAATTTTTTCAATTATTATTTTAAAATTATTTTGTTCTGTCTACTATCCAAAACTAAATATTTCAAACCATTTTATTTCAATTATTAGGCCCGTTTCTTTGTAACCGAGTTGCAAACGAACGCTCCAACGCAGATAAAATTTACTTTAGTTGCAAAAGCAACCCTGTTTACATTTTTTATGAAAGGTGAAATTTGTTTAGAGCTATTTAAGAACGGAAAATAGTTGTGCCACCATTTTTTAAATGTATGTAGACATATATTTAAAAATGCTATGGAAATAAAAGGGAATTAGTTCTTAAACTGAAATTTTCCATCTATATTTTTTCGACTCATTCACCATAGTGCAGTTTTTCTCTGCCCAACACTACATCTTAACTTTACAAAATTTTGTTTCGCTGATATAAAAACATAAACAGCCCTATTCCGAATAGAAACTTGCGGGGAATTTATTACGTTCTCCCATTGCTTTGACAAATGAGAGGGGGAGAAAAATTTCCGAATTTTTTCCCTTCTCCCATTGCTTTGACATGAGAAGGGGAGCAAAAATTCCCGGGAGTTTCTATTCAGAATGGGCTTGATAGTATTCATAAATACGTGCTGTGTATTTTCTATGAATTTTGAATATTTTTTGATAATTATAGAAACGCTTATCTTTTGTTATAAATTTATATTGTTATGGCGAATACCTTTACCTTAAATACCGAAGCACCGCCGTCAGGAAATCATTGCAATCGATGGCCCTAAAAGCACAATTGCCACGTCAGGGGCTTCGAAAAACCAGGACGCAATTATTGTAAATCCATTTCATAGAGTCCCTCGATAGCTGTTTACCAATTTTGTTTTTGCTTGTAAGAGAATAGAAGCAATGAGAGAAAGCAGAACAGCGGTACAACTCTCTGAAAATTTAACATAGCACAGAAATCAAAATTCAACAGACTTCGCTGTCATTGGCGTGTCATGCGCTGCACTGAGTCATCGCTTGTATGCAAAACTCATTAAACGAACTCGATGTAACTATAAGAGTACCCATGTTATATACAGCAGTACTTTAAGTGCTTTAAGAACCCTGATATAATACAGGAAACACCACTACTATCAACGGCGACGAGTGGTCTTAGCAAAGTACATTCAGAGCAGGATAACGCATAATATCACAAAGTCCATCAAACAATTACGTAACACTATAGAACAAATTCAAACTTTTTTTCAAAATTACGAGGTTCCGAGAACGCATTCTGACAGCGGCGATCAAAAAAGGCTGAGTTTTGAGGCGGTCAACGTTTGCCCCCTTTTATATAAACCGGCATACGAATCCTTAAATTTGAGATATATGTATAATATGGTCAGCAGCCCCATGTAGAATATGGCAGAGTACATTTTCGGGGAACATGTAACCCTTTAACGCTTCAAAAGATACAATTTTTTTCTCTTTTTAAGAAAAATGTAAATGATGTCAATAAAACAGGGATATAGCGAATGTAAATGTACCAGAAAAGTAATTGGCTTACAATTCTACTATAAGCCTCTGAATATGCCAAAATTCAAACGTTAATTTAAATGCCAAAAGTAAACCAAAACTGAAAATTTGTTTTTTAAGGTTTAATTTCGTATTTCTGCGGATTTGATGCTAAAATGTCTCACAAACCCGAATTTTAGGTGGTTAATGCATATGAAAAAACATTTTTGGTAAAAATTTACTATAAATCACCGAATAAAATAAAATAATACCTATAGATAAAAAGATGAGAACAAATTTGGGTATTTATGAAGGCATTGATATATTGTGCTCGACTGATATTTTTCCAGCTATTCGATTTTTTTTTTCATATGGGCTTTCTTTTCATCTGTCGTTTAATTTAGATAAAAAAGTCTTCGAAAAACTAGATTTCCATATCTCAACAAACTTTTTTTTTTTAATTTATGGCCTTTTTGGTGTTGTAGAATGTAAGTATTTATATCAGCTCATATTTTTTTTCTTTCTTTTGAATTTCAATCAAACTAATAGTAATAAAAATATAGTTCAATCTGTAACAAAAACCCTTTAAAACTGAGTTTCAAACTTTGTCAAAAATTTGCCCAAAAACTTGCAAAGCGAGGTAGGGTTATAATTTGGAATTGGAAAGTTACTCACAAAAGTATCTTTTACGACATACAAAAATTCATAAAAATTCAAAAAAAATAGCTTTTTATAGAGAATTTTTATATCAATCTTTCCTTAAGTTACGCAAAATTTTTTTTTTTTTGCTGACTGTGTTGTTTTCTTTTTAACGAATGCTTGAATTATTTTTGACTACAAGATATTTCATTTCACATTAAGTTTTGAGAGAGTGTGTTATATATTTAGTTCAGGCGAAAATAGCTTTTGAAAGAATTTAATAGAAATTTTGCATTATAAATATAGATCACGTTAATTTAAGAACTTCTATGCATCCAAATTAAAGTTAAAGATCCTTAGAGCCACTGTGATTAAAGCATTAAAGTATTCGAGTTTTACCAAACACATACAAATAGTTTTTTCTTCTTATTTAGCTGAGTTAGATTTTACGCCACTAAAACTAGGCAACATAAAGTAAAGCCCTAGTTAACAAAGAACAATGAGTTACTAATTTTGAGGGGGTCTGTGTATCCGCATTGCACATAGGACTACATACAAACTTGCAAAACCCAATTAAGTGGTTTTATAAAAGTTTCCAAATAGTTTCTATATACACTAGCGAGAGAAACTAGTAGATAAGCGAGTTTTTGCAATAATAGTAAGTTTTTTCCAGATAAATTTTTTTCAAGTAACTAGAAACTATTGTTGATTTTTTATAATTTTTTTTTTTAGATTTCAGCTTTGGAAACTTTTTCTTTACATCACCAATACAAGTACATATTTTATGTGGTAGAAAATGCAGAATACTGTCGCCATATACAATTATTACAAATTAAATGGAATTTTGAAAAAGTAAATGCGTTTTATGAAAAAAAAAGTTATCAAAACCAAAAAATTTAAGAATTATAAAAAGTGGTTGTTTCTAGCAACTTCAGACTTGTACTTTATTAAATTAAATAAGTTTCAAAAAACTCTTCTAAAAAATGTAAAATTTAATTAAAATTTGTTGAGGTTTTTCGGATGTTTAAAACTAAAATGTTTACTTCCTTCTCCGGGTTTGTTGGTAATTGCTACGCGAAGGTTTAGAGAAAAAGAAAAGTCGAAAAATTCTCAACAGATGCCGCTCTAGGTACAGATTTCGTTTTCGTTAGTTCAATTCAATTACAGTTCGACACGTGGCCCAAAATCACATATTGCTAAATGACGACTAGACAGATTTGGATAAAGTTTCCCACATATGTATAAATATTATATTAATATAATTCGATGCATGGCTTTCTTTATAAGCACTTTTTAAAGGGAGTTGCCACCTACAGTGAAGCCAATAAGTTAAATTAATTTCCTTTTTTTTTTGTATAGGATTGCCACTTGTTTTAAAACTGAGACTTTGCATGTTTCTAGTGTCTGCTCCGGGAAGGTTTTAGGCTTGGCTTTGTTTAGTTGGGAGATGGTTACCACCCGGTTGAAAAATCAAATTTAATAAAAATATACGCAAGTTATATGAAATGTTTGAAATGCTAAATTTAATCAAATTATAAAATATGGGTGTAAAACCGTTCGTTTTTCTAGGGTAAATTTTATGTTTATTTTGAAGAGGGTTGCCACTTTTTAAAAAGTAAAATAAAATTAAATTAAACACAAGTGCATACATATATAAAAAGTTAAAATATGAGTTTAAAACGGTGCGTTCATACCAACATTTATTTTAGCGAGGGTTGCCACCTATTTGAAAAATCAAATTTAATTTAATTTTCCTTAAGTTGTACGTGAGAGAAACCGAAATGTGTTTTCTGGATACATATGCAAAGGACCATTAATAAATTAATATAAGCAGGACAACTCTGTGGCGGTGCGATTTGATTCAAATTCAGAACATGTATTAGCCAAATAAAGAAAATAAAATAAATTTGAAGGTTGGAGCAATAGATGGCGCTGTAGTAGCGATATTTCTAAAAGCCGTATTTAGAGCACGATTTCAAATTCAAAACACGTACATATTAGGTACAAAAATATTTTTCGATAGGTGGCCCCAGACCCGAGATATATTATACATATGTACATAAACCTACAAAATTACTATCCCATTATATCAATTTGAAGGATGCAACGAAATTCGCCGGGTCAGCTAATTTTGTATATACACTAACGGTCAATAAAAACGCACCACCAAATTTAATTGAAATAAGATCACATGAGCAATTTGTTTATAATGTTAGAATATTATGGCCATTTTTATTTGTTTGGCCACATAGTGTAAATTAGTTATCTACAAAAAATTTTCTCGAAAATGGTTTTTATAAGGAATAGCCAATTCACGATTAATTAAACGAAAACAGTGTGAAGTTAATTTAAAGCGACTAAATCATTTTCAGTACTAACGGTAGAAATACAGACTTCACAATTGGATCTCCTAATAAGGAGTCGTTCCTCCATTAGCCTCAATAACTGCCTTAATTCTTGAAGGCATGGAATTCACTAGGGCCTCAATTGATTTCCTTATAACGGGACAATACCAAACCAGTTCTAAAATCTTTATCAATTGACTTTTATTTGTTGGCTTCTATTTAGCAACTTCACACTCCATTATATGCCATAAGAGCTCAATAGGGTTTAAATCTGGCGAGTTTCCAGGCTAATCTAAGCGTTGAGTTTCTAGATCGTTAAATGTATTGGCCAACTAAAAATAAATATTCGAGCTGGATAGGATCATATACGCCAATATTGTATAGATGTTTTATGCAAGATTTGTTTCCAATCAAACCTTACCCATTTTGCACGATGGCATGGCGCTGACACATCCTGGAAGATTAGGCGACCCGTATAAGAATAATGCTCTTCAATTGCGGGTACTAAAAAATTCTTAACCACTATCACATATTTTTGTGCATTCATTATTCCCTCAACAAAGTGTAGAGGCCCCAAAACATGGTATGAAAAGCAGCCCCAAATCATTTGACTTTGAGGAAACTTAACTTTCTTTACTACACAATTATCCAGGAACCTCTCATCACCTGAACGCCGCACGTAAGGTTGATTTTGTTAGCTTAGCAAATTAAATTTGATTTCGTCAGACCACATAATCTGTTGCCAACAATTTTGATCCCGATTTTGGTACTTTTTAGCACAAGAAATTCGAGCAGCCTTCATTTTTTGTGTCTAATCCGCCTGCGTATGGTTTCGCCAGTTTGGTTTACACTTGGTTGTAACGACTATAACTGAACAGTGTGCAACCCAATTTCATAAAAAATAATTTATTTCCCAGTGCCTACTAGATCTATTAGAAATTTTTTCAAAGTTACAGTTATATAGCTGAAGATAGTCTACCAAAGTGGTGGTGCTTTTTTTTTTTTTGACCGCAAGTGTAGTTTGAGATATTAATTTACTTGGTTTTTGTTATAGAATGAATTAAATTTATATATAAAATATACAGCAAAACTTGAACATGAATAACCACTCGAACGGTTTCGCTCGCCACTGTACATACATAAACACATACAAATGCTAGTACGTAAAAAAATCGATTATAATACTTTCGACAGATAATGTCATTAAGAAGTCAACGACGCAGAACAATTAAATGCTCGGATTAGTTTGAATTGTTTGAAGTAGTCACGCAGTCGGAATACTAAAGCAATGGCAGTTTATACAACTTTTAAATTAGAAGTATGTATGTATGTGTTAAATAACTGTTATTGCTTTGAGTATTTATTTTTGTATAAATATATATTTTTATAGTAGATACATATGTACATATGTATTAAGGAAAACTGAAATCCTTAATCCTTGAAAATTCAAAAATTATTTTTATATTTTATCCTGCGCTTATTATAAAAAATTCCCTAGGTACGGGTTGTATTTGAGCATTATTGTTAAAAATGGATGCTATTATGTACATATATTATAACTTTGTAGGTTGCCTGTACCAGCATAAAGCAACTGAGATAAATATAGACAAACAGTGTCGGACAATTTAATAGGGTCGCGACATTCTGACAAGTTTTTATTATTTTTCTTTTGTTTATTTAATGTTGTTTAATTTTTTATAAAATTAAAGCACAAACGCTGTATAAATCCACATTTCAAACTTTATAGAAAACAAGGACAACTCAACAAAAACTCAAACTGCTCTATCCTATATATTATGTCTAGTAAAAAAAAATCCATTATTTTTTCGAATAGACGACTTTAGTAATCTGTATCTCGCGTTGTACAAATGTAATTTGATATATGGCGTTAGAAAGAAATGCTTTCGCCCTAAAAAAAAACTTCTGAGAAACTTTAGGGTAGCTTAACTCAGTATTGTTTAAGGTTGCGTCAAAGATGGACACCAGCAAAGAGAATATCCGTCATATTTTACAGTTTTTTTCGATAAAGGCGAAAACGCAAGGCAGGCGGCAGAAAATGTGAATAGTATTTGTGCTCCTGACACTTCGTCGATTCTGTTCCGGTAATTTTGATATGAAAGATGCACCACGCTCTGGGAAGTCAAAATATCGATAAAATAATGCAAATTGTCTAGTCCGACCATTGCACAAAACCCCGTTTGGAACCATATAAATAAGGTTCGAGCTGCATACCGACCAGCTTTGTAGTAGGAAAGGATTTGAGTTCCATCAGGACAATGACACGCCTCACACGTCGATAGGGACTCGCCAGAAGCTCGGGGAGCTTAGTTGGGTGGTGGTTTCATGCACCCACCTTATAGTCCGGAACTAACATTAGGTGATTACTACCTGTTCCTGTCTATAACGAATGATTTTGCTGGTGAAAAATTCGCCTCAAGAGAAGTTTGGGAAAATCGACTGTCCCAACTGTTTTCAATAGCGAGGATTTCGATGAGTGACATTATAAAATTATCTTAAAAATGACAACCAGCTGTCGAACAAAACGGTGCATATTTGACTAAAATCGGATCACTCTCACTATGATTAATAAAATCTTCAATTTCAAAAATAATAGATTTCTTTTTACTAGACCTAATACATACATATATGTATAGCATGAAAAGTGGCTATTTTCGGGTTCAATGGGGATACTTAAGCCGCTTCTTTGTGCTGGAGGATGGGATTAGTGGGGTAGGAATGTACAAACCAAGCTCCCAGGAAACGATGTTCTAAACGGAGGTTTATGAAAGCGAATGCTGTGTCGCAAATGTGTTTACTGAAACAATTGGACACCCGCAAAATTAGCGTCGAAATAAGTACCAGGCCATGACGGTAACTTACCACATCGCAAAACGAGGGGCCCAACGCCGTCTGCATGATCAAGAACATCCAATACCGCAAAATTAATAGTAAGACGGAAGGAATCTCGGTTCTTAACCCATTAGCGAAACACAAGGGGTAATATAAGCGGTTCATATCTCTACCTCATTTGATCTCTGAGCGGCATTTAAATCTCAACAGGGAAGCCCAAGAACTCTTACTGCTTAATTGACAGATCAAAGCAAGTTAGAGCACCAACTTTGTTGGATGTGGCGAGTTGAAGAAACCGAACGTTGGGTTTTTGGGGGTTGGTTTGCGAAACTCCAGGGCTGATATTGTGTGATTACCCACGTGTCATGAGTCTCATGCACCTAGAAGAGCGATTATCACTTCAATCCAAAATCTGGAACATACCGTTCTCCAAACAATTCAACTTTTTAACCTTCAACCGGACGTTATTTTCGTGAACGAATCTGTTAATATGGGTCAGCTTGACCCAACTTACATTTGCGACTTTGCTCTTGTTGGCGTTCAATACGGGCAACACATATCCCATTCACGATCTAATTTCATGCAAAAAAATAAATGCATTTCTAGCTGGCATATCGAGCCTTTTGCAAAAAGCAGCTGCTGGTCAACGATTAACCTTTATTTGCAACGATAAATACCAACAAGCTTGACCAAAATATCAACGTTGTTATTCCGTTAAAACCGAAGGCAGTGATTGATTTTTTTTTTAACACCACCATAATACGCTTGCATTGTGACAATATCAAGATAATCCTGCTCATGCTTATATCAATAAAAAAAATCAATAAACAGTAAGAAATTTATTTGACTGCGAATCCACGACCACGAGAAACAACTGGACGAGCAACAGGCAACGGGATCTTTCGAATATTCAATTGGTTTGTCTTTCGATAAGTATGAAACACGCGAACGCGAAACAGCTACTTAAGTCTTAAGTCTTGAGACAAATATTCGTTGCACGAATCATCACTAGCAACAAAATCACTTTCATCTTCATTTTCATTTGGTAAATATAATTTATAATCGTCTGTATTAAATGGATCTGAATCATCAGTTGGATATTGGTCGAAAAGTTAGAAATCCATTATTTTCCGAAATATTTTAATAACAACGCGAACTATATGTGTCAAAAAGCAAGGCTCTACTGAAGAGAAGAAACGAAAATGGCATTAATGCTAACGGTAACCGCAAAGAAACATACACTGGGTCGATATGACCCACACATACGAATTAAGTGATTTTTAATAGAGCGTTGAAATTTTAAACATTCATATACGATTTTCCGTTGATCCAAAACTCTGAATCAGTTACATCAAATTTTGATCGAATTATAAACAATTAAAGTTGATATTTGGGCCAAATTGTCCCCAAGACCGGATAATGGTTAAATAGCCTAAGATTGGAGATACTTTCCATAATACATATCTGGAAAAATGCCCTAATTTTGTAAGGACGCCAAAATACAACTCGAATTTCATTCTGTACGTGCACTGTGTATATTTTGTCTTCATTTAGGGTAATTTTCTCAACTGCTTTTAACTTTAAATACTGTTTTTTGATATGGATTAAAATTAAAGTCTAGCGGAAAAATTAGTACCTCCATTAGTTAACCAATAGTTAAACTATTGGGAACGCGAATCTTAGTTGTTGAGCTATTGAAATTCATTACATTTTTTTATGTAGGTATTTTTTTTTTTAATTGATATTTTTTAGATGGAAAATAAAAAAAAAATATCAAATCCGATATTACGGTTAAAATATTGATATCTTCGATATATCAACACGGTGAATATCGATTTGTAAAATTGAATATCAATATTCGATATCATATTGTTGGCCTTTATAACAAAGACGATGCGATGACGATTCGTAGAGTTAAAATTAGCTCTTTGTAGTTAATGAAAAGCGTGATATTATTTGGAATTCCCGCAAGGAATTTTATTAGGTTTAAACAAAGTTAATTAACTTTTTTTCCGCAGGGTTCATACATTTACTACACATGCACATAGATATCGACATATCTGCAAACTAAAACACCAACAGACATACAAATATGCAAATTCTTAAAATAACTCTAATATTTTTGTTGGTTGTAAACCCGCTCATAAATGTAATACAAAAATCTCCGAAACAGTAGAAAATGTTAGCCAAGAAAGCGCGGTAGGTTAAAGAAAGGTCACATAGTACGGTAAATACTAGGGTGGGAGACGAAAAACTTTTACGGCAGACAACTCTAATATGCACTCGAATTCAACAAGCAAAAGTTTAAATTAACTTATGTATAGCTTTTTTAACTAAACAAAAGTGTAGTGCAGACGAAAGAAACACCCAGCCACTTACGAGTGTAAGAAGTTGCTAAGATACCAGAGAAACTCTGTGCGCACGCACACACCTACCTACAATATTTTCTGCTGCTTTCAGTTGCTACTCGTACAAAACACTCGAAATATTAAAAACAATAAGAACTTGGCAAAGTTTAAGAGCCACTTAAAGGCAGGAAAAAATTTCCTAACTCAACTAATTGAAAGGTGGCAAATGCAAGAAACCAGAAATGTATGCTCTTAAAGATTTAATCACTTTGGCGTTGCTCACAAGAAGTTAACCAATTTTGTAAGCTCACTTGAAACAACCGCAAGTTTATTATTTTTTTTTCGCTTCCTAAGCCGATTAAATTATCCTCATTCACACTTTTCTAACTTATTTAGCTAAAACTCCTTTCGTCCGCCCTCAAGTACTCTTTCTGTTTTGTTTCAACTTTCTTGTACTTTTTTTTTTTTTTTTTTGGCTTTAGTTCAACGTTTTACTTCACATACACAGCCAAGGCGAACAAAAAATGGTGGCATGAAACATTGTACATATTGTACTTGCTGTGCATTGCCGTGGCTGCTTCTCATATGTACCGCCAACTGTAGTTACAACAATAACGAATATTACAGAAGCAATGCGGTTAGTTTACTTTATAAGCATTTGCTCAACTACTGCTACTTAAGTAACAACAACATTGAGTTTTCTTTGCTAATTTCTTACTAAATATTTAAGTTTAGTTGCTTCTTCTATTTATATTTTAAGCACTTGGCAAGCTCACAAGCAATGTTGCCGCGAGATTTTTGAAAATGTGTCTCGCCGATGTACCTAGTGTAAAATGGAGCAGATATCTCATTTTGTGTAGCTTTAAGCAAATTTTCTATAAAAAAAAATTAATAAAGCTTATAAAGAAATACTCTGTTTGCTTTTAGAAATGAGGTATTTTGACAGTCTTCGACACGGTGAGAACTTTTCGATTTTAATTTCAATTTATTTAGCATGAAGATTTGTGGCATAGGTTAGGTTAGGTTGGAATGGCAGCCGCCTGCAGCGGCTCACTTAGGCCAGTATTAGGAGGCATATTGTGTTACCACAAAGAAAACCTTTGTACCATCCAAGAAGAAGAATTACCCCTCACCAAACCATTTTGCCTCACTGATAAACCTCAACAGGCAATTTACCTCGGTGCTTGAAACCTCACTAAGGTCATCCAAAAACGGTGATCCCAGATATCGCATTCTGCTTTTACACAGTGCAGTGTGTAAGTGACACAGTAAATACAAGATCGTTTCCTCCTCCTCGTCATTCTTACAGCTCCTACAGCATCTTCGGAAGGGTACTCCCAACCTTTCAGCATGTTCCCCTATCAGACAGTGCCCTGTTAGAGCCCCGATCACGTTGGAAATGTTTTCCCTTCTTAGAGATAGAACGCTGCGCGACCGTTTCCGATCCCATTTAGGCCACGTCTGCCTTCGACAGATCGTATTTGGCCTCCATCTATTGTCAGCTTTTTTATATGTACAATCTCTGAGTAGCAGTTTGCAAGTGGCAAACGGCATACCAATGCGTTCTTTATCTTGAAGAATCTGCTTGGTCGTACTTTGTCTTGCAAGTTCGTCTGCCATGCAGTTTCCCTCTATGTCCCAGTGACCAGGGACCCAAATGAGGTACAGGCTGTTCTGCTTGGCCATCTCCTGTAGAGATAGGCGGCAGTCTAGCGCGATGTTCGAGTTAAACGTGAAAGAGCTCAGAGTTCTGATTGCAGCCTGGCTGTCACTAAAAATGAAGATGTCTCTTCCTATAATCCCGGTCCCAATGTTGTTGTTGTTGTTGTTGTAACAGCATAAAACATTCCCCATAAAATTTTGGGGAATGCTGCTGAAGTGACAGTCCTTGGCCGGATATAGATCCGGGTCGTTCCGGTATCGTAGAACCGACTGTCGTGGGAACGTCCCGGTCCCAATCTTCTCTACCGCTTCCATTATAGCTGAGACCTCAGCCTGGAAGACCCTGCAGTGATCTGGTAACCTAAAGGAAATTTGCAGGCGAGGGTTTCGTGAGAAAACGCCTCCTCCTACCTTATTATCGAGTTTCGAGCCATCTGTATAGATGACAATGCTATCAGCTGGAGTATGAAACTCAAGTGTCCACTCCTCCCTGCTTGGAATTCGTGTAATAGTTACTTTCAGAAACCGATGGCATAGCACACCGATCCTTGCTGCTCGGAATAGAGCAGAACTTGTTCAAAATGCAAGAGTGCCCTTGGCTATCAGGGTGCCACTGGGATGTCTCTCTTAGTCTCAAAGCAGTCATTGCTGCCATCTGTTGTCCAACCAAATCTAAAGGAAGAAATTCTAAAATGGCGTTCAAGGCCTCATTTGGAGTGGTTCTGAACGCCCCACTTATGCAGATCATACTAGATCTTTGCACCTTGGTGAGTAGTCTGAGGTTAACATCTTTTTTTAATGCAGGTCACCATACGATCACTCCATATAGGAGTATTTGTGCCATCTTATATATAAAATTAATAAATTAAAAAATCTTTCTTAAATTAAAACTTTTTGAAACGGCCATATAAAAAAATTACTTTAATATAATATTCGATTTTAGAATAATGCTAATAATATTTCATATAGAAAAATAAAATAAAAATTTTGAAGTTTTTAAATGAATATTCTCATATCTGAACAATCAGTAGTATGGGAGCCTATACCTTCTAAAGCACCCGTCTAGGCACACACGAATTTCGACACGATACTATATCGATACTTTTGCCATTCGATTCCTATACATTGTACTCGATACTTTTAAAACGATATTTTTTTGGAATTGAGTACTAGAACCCCAGTATCGTATCGAATTTGCAGAGAAAAATTATTACAGAAGAATACTCATTGAATTAGTAATAGGAAAAATAAAACGGTGGAGCGGAAAGGTTACCAAAACTGGAACCTTCAAATTTGGAATGGTAAATTAACGACCAAATTAGTAGTAAATGTTATTTTCGGTATCATCATAAATACTATGAAGAAAACGAATTACCTCTTTAAAATTCCTTAAAATTGCTTCATTTTTAGATCTATTTATATAAGTACATATATGTATACTATTTATAGATTTAAAAGGCAATACTGCTCACGAGCTATTTGCTTAGATAAATAAATATATATGTCTATAAATAGTATGTAAATGAATTTATGTAAACAGTTACTTTTACTTACTGCCATCGCTGTGTGCAACTCCCTCACGCAACAGGAAATACCGCAGGCCCTCCATTGTGTAAGTTTTGGCCGCGGCAACCGGATCCACAACATTTTGCTTACTTTTCGACATTTTCTGCCCATCCACTGTCCAGTGGGAGTGTACGAATAGTTGTTGTGGCGGTTCCAAGCCTGCAGAGGAAGAATAAAAAATAAAGACGTAAAGTGGAAAGCTTAACAGCTTAAGTAGCTCTGTGAATTAAGTGGGCAAATAAAAAGCAGGGAATCAACAGAAAATCAATCTAAAAATACTTTCAACGTCAACAAAAGCTAAATTTTGAAATTTGCAGTCAGAGTGCTTGAATAAAATGAGTTTTTTTTTTATTTACTTAGCTTTTATTTAGCAACAGCGAGCACTGTTTTATGGATCACTAATTGAAGCTACATATTTTATTTGTTTATTATTTTTGCATTTCATATTTAACTTTTCTTAATATTTTTTACGTATAAAAATAATCATATTTTATGTATTTTAAGCCAATTTGTACACGTAGAAGTAATACAAAATGGGCGCCGGCATTAAATAATGTTCGTTTAGAAGTACTTTGTTCCAGACAATTTGTAGGAGGATAACTTTTTAACAAACCATTTTTACTGTTACTGCTAAGCTGATAACAATTTATAACAGAATATATTTTAAGAAACTTTTCCTTTAGCGGATTAGAAACGGACATCTATATTTCTTTATTTTTCATATAATTAAACTGCGCCACAGCATGACATGCCCGGGTATTTCTAGTGAGGATCTTAGAATCCTCAATTTGTAAGAGAATTCTAATTAAACAACAAAATTAAAAATTTTATATATCAGATTAAATAATGACTATATTAGTCCTTTTAATCTTTTTTTTTTAAATCATGGATGTTATTATTTTTATACTCGGGTGCAGTAGCGCCCAGGGTTAAAATAAACTTTGTTCATATGTAGTAGTATAACGTTTGTTTGTAACAACATTAAGACAATTTGCTCAAATTTAATGTACAGGTTGGAGCTGCAAGAATACACTGAAGGAAAAAATTTTGAAAATGTTGTCACCATTTCTTTGTTTACTCTAAACCAAGGCGAATTCATATATGGTGATATTATTTGTATGTTTTCATTCCCTTTGGGATCCTACCTATAGCTTTCATTCCGCTATTCTCTTTTATCGTGATATCCTTAAAATAAAAAATGTGTGAGTGTGCGTTGTGAATCCGCCACTACCTTATATTAAAAAAAAAACAAATAACAATTTTAATACAACGTTTTCTTCGATGACGCAGCGCTAGAGCCGAGTAAATGGAATTTTCAATTTTGACAGCTGTGACATCCCAAAGTTGGGTTCGGAAGACAGAAGTGAAAGAGAAGGAAGATAAAAACGTGGAAGTGGAAAAGATAAATATAATAAAACGACAAGCAACGAACTTCGAAAGAATAAGAAAACGTCAAAAATTTGACGCAGTTATTTGGGTATGGCGCGCGCCGTCATTCGTTGGTGTTACAAAACGCAATGCTTGACGCCCCAATTTAGGTACCCGGCTTGCTTTACCAATACACATATTTTTTTTTTAAATTTAACAGCTATTTTATTATAAAGTTTTTGGGGTTACAATACTCTTTATACTTTTATCTAAAGGACATATGGATCTATGTATGTATACATCGAATTTATAAAATAAATTAATAATGTATAGCCTGAAGTGAAACACAGTTTGATCTATAGGACATACATATGTATGTGTATACCGGCTTGGTAGAAATTTAGACAAAATAAAAGAAATACTAATACATAACTTTGAGTCACTCATTCCTTTCTGAATAGATTCCAGTTTTCATACATTTAGTGTTTAATGAAATTATATAAGTTCGTGTTCATGGAGACGCCTTTTGACGAGACAGGAAGGCGGCTTGCAAGAGCCCCTTCATACAAGGGCCTATTTGGGAGTTCCGGGAGATAACACCCAACAAGAAACAGCTTGCTGACCAAGATTTCGTGCTCCTTAACAGAGTATGCGCCTCTAGCGATAGACCATTATCGAACAATCATCGGCGTACAGGACGATAGTGACTGCCTCTAGTGGTGGAGGTAGTTTGGAGATATGTATAAACCATGCTGATGGTTAGCCGGGTTGGATAAGAACCTAACAGTCGACCAAGGCTTTCTCACACCTGAGGTCAGATTACAGGACTTAAGATGCTCTCCTCCCTCTTGTCCCGCTTATTCCGATCAACCCCGGAAGCTTAATGTTCAAACCTCTAATTCGGACATTATGGCGATCGGAGTGGCGAAGGTGGTCACGCTCGATGCAAGGGCGGCCGCCTACCGGCCGGAACGAAGTGTACAGCTGCAATCATGACCACCTTGTGGAACCTAACCCAATCATCCCTTTTAAAGTTGAAGCAGGTTCGGTGGAGACAAAGCCAGTAGGTCTGTTAACCGAGATAATTATAGGTAGGGGATCTGATGTGAGCGATATCACAGGTTGCCTCATTATTATATTAATAAGCTTTCCGCTAGCTAATGTTAAGTCAGGCGGGCTTCCCCAACGATCCGTGCGGGTTTCACCTCTGATGAGCGCAACTATGTTAAGGTGATATTCTGCCAGGCAGCAAGTGGAAGGCGGTATATATGTAGCGACACAGGTAGTCGTAAATAAAGCACTTGCGTTATTTAAAAAATATTTTAAATTGCTAAAGAAACAAAAGTTGAAGTTAAACCCAAAAGAATGAGCATGCGTACAGATGAATGAGGAAAGTCTAAGACCAAAGCGCAATAGTTAGACGTAGGTATTTTCCAGGAGCGGTACTGGATATCGAATTTTAGGTCGAAATCAGTTTCCAGCCCAGGGTTGACTTTGATGCCCGCCCAGAGCCGAAGGATGTGAATCAACCTTGCTAAAAGGAGTTGATCCATAGGTTATATTTTTTTTATTTTTTATCATAAGGAGGCAGGGGCGAACCGAGGTAGGGGTATCAAACGTTATCATACAACTTTCGGTTAATGTCGACACGGTTTCAGATCTGTCATATCATGATCGCTTTACCATTAGCAAACGATGCGTCAGTCACAAAAGTAGGCAACCTTTTCATTTAAAGGAATTTTTAAGATGAACGTTGTACTAACAATGACGATTGGAATAGAACTGCTAGCTAATATTTATATCTACGCTACTGATGTCAGAAAAATTTCCAAATTGTGTTCCACCCGTACGATTATGCCAACAATATGTCAGGCTTTCCCATAGTTCTCTGAAATGTGACGAAAAATACATTCTGCACGTTCAATGCCTGCCTCGTCGGTTCAATTTTTTCAATTTCCCTGATTCGATAATTTTTTGCTGAAGGAGTTAAGCGGCTCCCGAAAACGATTTTCATTTGAAAAGTATAACAAAAACGCGGTGCATAGCCTTAGCTGAATCGGCAGTTTTTGTTGTTGTAACAGTATGAAACATTCCCTATCGAATATAGGGGAATACTGCTGAAGTGACTTTCCTTGGTCGGATATACATAAATCCGAGTCGTTCCGGTATCGACTGTCGTGGGATTGAATATGAGCATTTCTGCAAAAACGTCGTGTTCAAAAAAAAAATTCTTACATAACTTTTAGAAGCTGAAAAGTCGAATATCATCGATGCAATGCTGTTGCTGAAAAGTCCACTAGGCATGCAGGAAATAAACGTTGACGAAAAAGTCGATGGATTAATAGGTCATTGTATTTCCAAAATATACAATATTAACTTGGAAACTGTGACTCAAATCGATTTTCTATAACAATACTGAAAATAATTCAATTCTATTCGAGAAAACTAGAGAAACTAATATTTTGCTTCAACCTTTATATATATTTTGCAAAATGTTCTGTATGCTTCCAAAAGCTGTGCAAATTTTGAATATTTCTCGATGGTAGCCACTGATTCTGACGCGTGGTCTGCTTCTCAGCGTTATTTCAACAACGAGTCAGTAAATTGTAATTGATTTTCAATCACTTGCGCCTTGCAATGGGCTATGATATACTGGGCTCTACCAATATTATTAATCCTCTGCAAAGGACAAAGTTGGTGAACACGATATACTTATGATGTTGTTGTTTTTGTAACATCATAAAACAATCCCCATTAACTTTTAAAGTATGTTGCGTAAGTGATAGTCTTTGGCCTAATATACATCCGGGCCATTTCGATACTTTTTGTTAAACGCTGTTTCCTACTTTAACGCCAAAGAGTCCATATAAATATGGAGTTGTTAGAGCAATGTGTTACGCTAGGCTACCTAAAGAGTAGTATAGAGCATAAAGTTGCGGTCGTCGTAACAAAAAAAAATCATTCAAATACCGGTCGCACCTCGGCAAGCCTCCAGATGTATTTCTGCCATGAAAACCTTTCCACAAAAATCATCTGGCGTACTTTGGTATTTACATATGTAGCTAAATGCAATTATTTTAAGATTTTTTTAACAATACCATTTCATTTTATGAATGTTATAAAAAAGAATTGGTTCTACTTAATTGAGAACGCATTTCACAATGCTATTGCTTGGCACCTAGAATGATCGATGTAAAATAACAAGGAGTTTCTAATAATTTGCGAAGCTACACTTAAACTCAAACATTGATTTACATCTACTCGACACGAACTACCCATCTATTTCCAACGCTATAAAATCGTAAAGGATTAGCAAATTCCGTGTTGTTTAGATTACCTGCAGCTATAAGAAAAGCCGGCCAATAAATGCCATGGAACTTTAAGATATCCTTTCCGATCACTTGGATGGTTGGTGGCCAACAGCTGCGATACTAAAATGACACGTATTTATTAATAATAACTATATCTTTGCATTTTAATCCAACTCACCCTTTCCTCTGGATAACCCGCTGATGTAAGATAATTAATAAGCGCATCCAGCCATACATAAACCGTTTGAGTTTCATCGCCAGGTACTGGTATAGCCCAATGAACACGATTCGCCGGACGTGAAACAGAAACATCTGGCAGTGGCTCACTCAACGTGTCCAAAAGAATTTTTTCAAACTTCGCAGGGCGTATACGGCCACCTTGTTTAACCCAATAGATAACTTCTTCTTGTAAATCTGACAAGCGAAACATATAATTAGTCTCTTCGGTCCATTCAACAGGATGGCCAGACTCGAGGGAGAAACGTGCACCAGTTTCCGAATCTAAACGCAATTGTGAATCGGTTAGAAACGTTTCATCCGAAACGCAATACCAACCGCTGTAAGCGGCTGAGTAGATGTGACCGCGTGAGTGTAAAGTGCGCTAAAAAAATCGGAGATGTTTGGATATCAGAACAAACGTTAAACATAAAAAAAAGCTACATACCCAAAAGTGCGCCACCGCCTGCTTATGACGCTGCTCTGTAGTGCGTATGAAATCGGTATTTGCTATGCCAGCCTCACTGAACACATTCCGATAGCGTGCCGAAATATCATCGCAATATTGTGCAACCGGAACATCTTGCGCTGTTGCGGCTTGCTGAATTTTTGTGCCATGTTCATCGGTGCCAGTGCAAAGATGCAGCGTCGTTTCAGGTTGACGCAGACGTTGATAGCGACACAACGCGTCGGTTATTACAGCCGAGTAGAGATGTCCAATGTGTGGAGCTGCGTTTAAGTAACAACGAAGTCAATAATAATGGGGGGAGACAAAGATGCTACACGCTACTCACCGGCGTTAACATAGAATATTGGCGTTGTTGCATAGAATGTGTTGCTGGCTTGGACGCAGTACTGTCGAACAAGTCCGAGTTTATTTATTAACATTATTTTTATTTTTCACATTTATTAAGATAATTTTGCGCAATACAGGTTGCTGATTGCCGGTAGTGATGACAGAAGTAATCGAAAACAAGTTTCTAATCGGTTTGCCTAACACGCTCTTGGGTATTATAATCCGAAACCTTTGTACAAATAACTAAACAGATAACTCTTTTAATTTTAATCGAAACGACTAATCAATCAAATTTAAATTAATTGCATTTAGCAATCAAATGCTTTCCACAAGTGCTAGACTGATTAATCGATTGTTCAATTTTTTTCCGGACCTAAGTGCCCGTCCTTTGCCAGTGGCAGCTGAGAAGCAGCTGCTTTTTGTTTACCTTTAGCCATGTCAAAAACCTCTGGTTGCATCTCTACTGGGTTGCATTTATTGGTACTCAAAGTGGATACGCTTGCTAAAAAATTTTGTCATGAAATTTATTTCTTTCATTCATTTTCTTGCAAAAGTCTAACATTCTGCTGCCCAAATTATACGAAAATTAAAAATCAGGCTCGGAATAATTTTTCACACCATTATAACGTGCTAAAAATATATGCATGCAATTGGCCTTCGTTTTTTATGTGTTTTTGTGTTAAGAGCATAAATTCATATAATCTATTCTTTTACTACCCCACCGAAAGGTTTAATATGCGAGATATTAAGCTCGGTTGCTTAATTTTCCCATAGAAATCAACAAACACAAGAAAAACAGGAAATAACAAGCAAGAACCTTAACAAGGAATTGCTTGCAAACGAAAAACTGGCAGAAAACTTAGTCTGAAATAGTGTAAAAAGGTATGAACTCGACAAAATTGTGAAAAAAAAGTACTTTGATGTCTCTAAATGATCATAATTTATTGATTCAATCATTTTTAATTCATAACTATTAAATTTGGATGTATGTTCTGCGAACAAAAAGCGTCCGATAAGCAATATGACGGAAAAAGTTCTATTTTTACTTGCACAATGTATAAAACACGAGCAATTTCACATCTGTATGTAAATTCTATTTAAATTTACTATTTCAAATCAATAACTCAAATAGTAATGAGTGAAAAATCCCTACAAATTAAATTTTATTTTCAGAGCGATAAATAAAACTCAAGGCATAACGATTAAACTTGAATTAAAAAAAAAAATTGGAAAATAAATTCAATATCGCTGAAAGTAGTCCTTGCGGCGCCTGTTTTTGACACTCCCTTGTTTTCAATACGCACGTAAATTTGAAGATTTAGCAACTCAACAGCTTGCTAAGGGAGCCGGTTTTGTCAAGAGAGCGTGAGAAACCTGCTTACTTCCCGGCACAAAATGTATTGGTAATATTATATGTCTTTTTACCTGTAGCTATAACCGTTACTTTCCGTATATTTCTGGTTAAATTCGTTAAAGATTCGGGAAATATCTTGACCGTTTTTTTTGTATGCCCCTTTGTTTGCGATTGTTTGTTGTGAAAATTGTCACATGAATCGTTTTTGTTTTTGTAGAGTTGAACAACTTGGCATATGTAGTAGAGATTTGGTTATCGAAGGGTTAAAAAAATCTTTTTTTATTCAAACTTGTTTTGTTTCTACGTTAAACAACAACAAACAAAATTACCACATGATGAAGTGTTTTAAAAATAATCGTCGACGAAGTTAACAGCCCAGATATTACGAATTTCTGGATTTCATTCGTTCATAAACGTGGGATGTTGTATAAGAATTATGTTTATTCTAAGCTTTTCAGATCTATCTGAATTGTTTGGTAAAGTAAACTACCTTTTTACTTAGATATGTAGATCATAAAATCCAAAAAAACCTGATCGGAAACAAACAGCCCTATTCTGAATAGAACTTCTCGGAAAATTTACTCCCTTCTCCCATTGCTTTAACATGGGAAAGAAGGAAATTTTTTCCGGGAGTTCTATTCAGAATTAGCTTAAACATAAAATATCTAATAGTTTAAGAGACTTTCCGTTTTTTATTTTTTGGACTTATCGGGTATGATTTGAAAGAATTTTTGACGAGTTTCTATCAAAAATGTGTTAATGGGACTGCTCTTTATTTCAAAATTTAGCTCAAAAACTAATGAAAGGACTGCAATAAAATTTGGACAGTATAATCGGGTAGGTGGCGCCTTAGTCGAGGTATTCAAAAATCTGCGTGCATTTATTATTTTGAAACGATTTTGATGAAACTAGAAACGTTTACACGAGTGCCACGCGAAATAATTTTACGAAAAAGTAATCCGCTAGATGGCGCTAGAATTTAGCGCAGTATTTACCGTCCGATTTTAATGAAACTAAAAATGTGTACTGCATATTTAACAGATATTCCATTCGGAATCGCAATGGGATGATATTTTGGATATTAAACTTGTACGACTTTTTTGGAATTAATTTACTTTTTGTTTTGTACTAAATTAGCGCAAACCCGTCGACGCCCTCCTTATATTTTTTGCATGCGCCTCTGTGTATATACATTTTGTATCACCAAATAAAAGAAATCTAAAATGTTTTATGTTTTTGAAATTAATTTTTATGAAAAAGTAGTTTATTTGTGTCATCACTTTTGTTTATAATTATTACTAATATACAGTTTCACTTTTTATAAGTATTTATTTATATAGCTACATATTTTGTTTGCGTTTTTTGTTTTCTTTTTTTTTTTCAATTCAATATAACACAATTTAATAACTTTAAGCCTAATAGTAGTTAATTATGTATGTATGTGTATTTATACTGAGGTGTTTGCTTGCATCTTTTGCACTAACAAACGAACGTATAATTTCCAGCACACTCAGATGGATATTTAATTACTAGCAAAATACTTAGAAGACGCGACCTCATTTTCTTTTTTTTTTTTTTGATATAGTTGAGTATATAGTATATGTATGTATGTATGTTGGTGTAACTATGTACGTATGTATGTGTATATAATTTAAAATAAATTTTGGAATTGTAGTTGAGATGAAAATTTGCTTGAAAATTGATAAAAACTTTTTCATAATTCTTGCAGGAAAAGAAGAAAATTTACATACATTTTGTGGAAAGAGTGGAGAGTTTTGTGTGTCACTAAGAAAAATAAAGCACAACTCTATAAAAAAGACTTAATGAAAGAAATTTTGCTTGTTTATTTCATGGTGTGACGTTTGTTAAATACTTTTAGTTAATCGGAAGCGTATATACATATATATACACACACAATTGACAATTAAATTGCGAACAGGAAAATTTTCTAGTTTTTACTTTTAAACTTTTTCTTGCATTTTTGTTTTGAGATTTTTTGCTTTTAAATAAATCAGTTATATTTTACATTTTTTGTATTTATATATAAGTATTTATTACCTAAAATAGTTGACTTATTTTTATAGCAGCAAAAGAAATCTCAGTGCACTTATTGATTTCTTTGGCTTCGTTTCATTTTACGCTTAAAAACAAAATACAATTAAAAAACTCTACTCTGAAATAAGTTTTCATTAAAAAGTTAAAATTGAGTATGCTGCAGTGAAAGTAGTTTAAAATATAATTTTACTTAAAAGTCTTTGTTTTTTTTTGGGAAAATTTAAGAAATCAACTCTTGTGCTTTGAGACTTTTTCGAATTGGTAAAAAGCTTCGAAAATAAATTTGTCTAGCATATTCATAAGGAAAGGCAGTGTTTTGGAATAATATTACAAAAAAGTTGTATGGACTTGAAATGCAATTTGTGCGAAACGCTAAGATAAAATAAACAGTTGCAATACAAAAAAAAAAAAAGTTATTGGCCTATGGAGTTATTTACACATTCATTTTTTGACTCAAACCCAAAGCAAGTGTGCCAAAATTTACAAAAAATGATTCGTTGAAATGACGTTGAAATATGAATTTAAATTTTGGTATACACTTTTTTGGGAAGAATTTAAAAATTAAATTGTATTTGAAATCACGCATCTCGTAAAAGCAGCTCATTTACCACACAATGGCAAAATTTGACGCTTGATTATTCGGGGCTCCCAGTGCATTCATCGTAGTCTGAATTTTCAGAAAGTCTACGGAAAAATTATAAGCAAAAAATATAAATTAGGCTAAACTTTGCTTTTAGTTATGTTGCTTCATAGTTCTAGGCGTATTTTTTTTGAATAAAACCCCGTCACATTTAATTTCAGCGCTTAAGAAATATAAATTAAAAATTAAAAAAATATAATGAAGTTTTTACGGAAATGTTTCGAGCGCAATATTTATGAAAATATTCCTGCGATGTGGTATGCCAATAAGCGGGGAATGACAGTTAAATAAGATACTATTTATTAGAAAATAGTATTAATTAATTTTTTTAGAATTGGGATTGATCAAAAGACAAATTTCGTATAACTTGTTTTTGTTTTAATCGCGAAATAAATTATCCGATTGATTCGACTTTTGAGTGATTTACAGAAATGATTAATTCAAATTCTAAATAATCAACAACTTCCACAGGCCATTAACCCTGCAAAGGGCGCACTTTTAATTTTCCGCAAAATTCACTATCCTTTGACGGAGGCATTTTGTGTTTTTTTACAATTTTATTGTTTCTTTTTATGTATTCATTAAACAGTTTCAAAAATATTTGTTTCACAATATCCAATTTCGTTAATATCTGCCCATTTCAACTGCATCATCGCATAAATAAAATACTTGTCAATTATATCTTAATTTACATACTCTTTACATACATATTTTGAGATACTTGAAAAACCAATTACATGCACTTAATTTATAACAATTTTACAAAACTTAATATACATTTTTTTTTCGTCAAAAAATATTGTATTACATTGAATATAATTTAGATTAAAAAAAAACTATAGTATAGTTTTAGGCGCACTATTTTTCTATAATTTACATACAAATACGATTTCGTTCGACGTTACAATATGCCAAGGAATGAATATCACTTTTGAATTGAATTAGTTTTTTCGTCTAATATATGGATTTTGTTTTTAATTTTCGATGCGAATTTCACTGCTAAATTTATCTCTTCTCTCTACGTTGGTATTTAAATCATAACAATACAATTTGCAATACAATATCGCCTTATTTATTTATAGTGTTGCACAACCAACTTTTGATTTGGCTGTGCTCCTTCTATCCACTTGTGAAACGATTTGCATTTTGAAATCCAAATAAGACGCAAAGATTTGGCCTTGCGTCAAATATCTGAGCTCCCTTCGTTTCTTCAAAGCAAAAGTCGCCAGCTTTCGTGCTTACTTTTTGGCATTGACGGGTGCACCCTTTTCGAAACGTTGTGTCAGCGACGCTATATTGCCTGGCTTAACGGTGGGCGCGGTGCGTGGCGTACCCGTAGCTGCTAGGCGCGCGCTAGCAGCCGTGCCGCTTCCTACACTTGGCGCTGGCATTACTTTCTTTTGACTATTGAACGAGGGCTTTGCAGAGAGCGGTTTTGGTTTTGTGATAGTAGCGGAGGGTAGTGCTGAACTACTACTGCTACCTGTCGTTGTGGCTCCAGTGCGTGCTGTGGCGGCTGTAGGCGTTTTATTGAAAACTTTGTTTCTCGCTGTCGCCGAGTTGGTGGCTGTGTTGTTGCTATTCCCAAGCCGACTAGATGCAGCTGCATTGGATTTGTTAGCGGCGGCATTGCTGCTAACTGTAGCTGCTGTCGTTGCTGTTGTTGTGGGCTTGAAACTGGAGAATGCCGTCGTGGGCGAGAGATCGGCGCGTGTGGGCGCAACACGCGCCACTGGCGCATTTACCGGCGTTGGGCGCAAATAGGTAGGCACCGTTTGTGCGGCAACCGTAGGAGCTGCCAACTTGGTTTCAGCGTTCGTGGTTGTGCCAGTTTTAGGCTTTGGCTGGGTTTTTAGTTGCGTTGCTGCATTTTTCACCACCTCCTCCGAAGATAGCGGCTTGTTGCCTTTAACCAGCGTTGACGCAGTGTAAATGGAATCGCCGTTACGCTTTTCAATCTCATTCACAATTTCACCCAGCAAACCTATATCGCTATTTTCATTTACGAAATCGCTACGCTTAAGCGTTTGCGCCGCCGGTGGTATTTCGTCTATGACTGAGTAAATATTATCTGTTGAAGTAGGCGAATCAGCCTCACTCGATTCACCTACTGTGCTGAGCGGCTGCTCGACGAACTCGCAATCGTCATATGTATTCTCTACGGTGGACTTGGCAGTGGCCACTGGCAGTGCATAGCCGGAAGAAGTTGTCGAATTTGTTTTCTTTAGCGGTGGTGGACGAGGTGGCGGACTTTTGGGACGTGCAGCTGCCGCTGCGGCCGCCACACTCTTCGGCCGTGCCGTGCCAGGCGCGTAACGCATCGAACCGAATGTCTGGACATTTGTTTTCTTTGTCGGCGAACGCATAGACTGTGCGCGTTTCACTAGATTTTTTGTCTCCTCCTCTTTCGGTGTAGTCTCCGAATCCGAATTGGATGATTCGCCTTGCGGCGCAACTGGCATTGGTGCCGATATTTCGATATTCTTCAACTTTTCGCGATCGATATAGGTTTTCTCTTTAAGCGGCGGCTTCTCCTCCTTCTTCAGAAATGAAGCAATGCGTCGTATGGTGCCATCACGTTTTACATTTAATTTCGGATCTGCATGCAAAGGCACCGGTGGTGGTGGTGCGGGGCGTGGCAAGGAATCCGTTTGACCGGCGTGCATGCCAGGCGGTAACGGTGCTGCGCGCGTCGGTGACATCTCACCGCTCGATTGTTTTATTGGTAGTGTCAACGTAGATGTCTCCAGTACCGGCATCGATATAATCGGGCGTGCATTCGAGCCGGGATTAGGCGGTGGCAATGCTGGCGCGCTTGCAATGCTCACCGGTGGCGCTGGGGCCCAGCGATTAGTTTGTGCCGCGTCCGACGAGTTGCCCTTGACTAGCGGTGGTGGTGGCGCGCAGCGTTGTGGTACACCACCATTCATGGCAGCCGTGTCCTGCACAGTGGGCTGTACGTAAGCGACATTGGGCGCATTAAAGTTGTTGGTCGGCGATGCGGTGTCGTTGAGCGGACGAAGAGTGAAGCCCTTAAATTTGCCGAACATACCATTGCCCGCCGACGTGTCATTCGAGTCGCTGGGGGACTTAAGTAGCGCGGAGTTCATGTCATCAGTGCTGCTGGGCGTAGACTTGGGCAGGCCAATCGCGCCGCCACCACCCAGACTACCTCCACCACCAAGCGGGCCGCGATCAGGACGGGCGGGAGGTTGCTTCGTGCCATTAGCTTTGATGCTGCAGAGAGAGAGAGAGAGAGAGAGAGAAAATGGTAGAAGAGAAAGTGGTGAGTAAATAATGAAAAAAACCATGCGTAAATTGGGGTACAGTAGTGAGGGAAATGTGTGAAAATTTCTTTTGTATATCGGTATAAAAAAAAACGTTGAATAATCGAAATTGTTGTTTTAATACGTTGTTCGAGTAATATATATGTTTAAACTAAATTAAAACGTTATTTCAAGCATGCAATTGAATATTAATTTTTCTTGCAGAGTCAATTAACTTTTGTTTCAGTCAAGCACTTCTGACATATCTAAATTTTTTTTGAATTAGTTAAATAAATTTTTAAAGATTATTGTGAGCTCGTGGAAGTTAGTTTGTTAGTAAATAAAAATTAGTAATTAAATAAATCAAAAATTCACATACCACTGCCAATTCAATAAATCGTCTTCATATTAACCAACACCATAGCAGAATAAAGTCTAAAAACATGCAGTCTAAAAGAAGTTTTTTTAACACATACGTTTTTTAACACAAACAAATGGCAAAATCAAATGGAACAGTTAAGGATGAACAAGAAGCCCAATGAAAACCATAATGATACAAATTTTATTCAAAGCCACATTTCTTACAAACTAAATTGTTTTACAATATACACCTTTTATATATCTAGGTTTGTTTTAATTAAAATTAATTAAGTGTTATGCATTTTATTAAAGTATAAATTATACGTAACTATGATGAATTAATTTAGAAAAAAATAGTTATACATTTGAAGAATAAAAAATAGATTTTTTTAATACTTGCCGATCACAATGCAAGCCCAAATATATTTTGTGTTCAATTCAAAAAAGCCATTTTAAGCTGGATGCCAGGAAGTTCTTTCTATTATTTCAAATTCACCAAGCATACATCGCTGTTGAAATATACAAAGACCCTAAATTATACTTTATTTTATTTTATTTTTCACAGGAGAAACTTAAACGTTAACGGATGTAATTCCTTGAAGAGTATAGTCATTTAAAATTGCAAATTTTTTAACTACGGCTCTTGAGGAAGAAAAACAACGATTTCGAAAAAAATGTCAGTTAGGGCCTTTCTACATTTCTTCAACGACATTCGTGAATAAAATTTTGTTATATAAATGAATTTTTTCTATTACCAATATGAGAGTTTTAATTTTTGACACCACTTTCAAAAATAGTTGCGATATTGAATTTTTCGCGACTACTCATAGCTAATTTCGGTATAACGCTTAAAAGAAGCAGTTTTGAAAGTCAATTTGCTAGGATATTAAGAAAGTTCGGTAGGAAGATAAATTGTACAAGCTTGTACCAACTTTTACCCAATCGCCTTCGCTTTGGCAAAAAACTTGAAAAACTTGCAAGAATAGAGCGCAATTTTGACATTTCACTTGGAGTTGAGAGCGAAACACTCAGTATGTTTCTGTCTTTCAGAGAATAAGAAGCCTTAAGAAGCAAAACAGCTGATTGTGGCATACGGTTACATTTGAGTCAAAATAAAAACCATTCGATATTTCAAACCATAACTATTAGTGATTTGTTAACGGAAAGAGAAGAAGATTTATTAACGAAGAAACGACAAGCTAAACAAACGACTGTATAAGTATAAGTAAAATAATTCAAAAGCATCAATTAAAATGCAACTGTGCGGGCATTCTTGCAAATGTTTACTAATTCCTGTTCGCGAAAAACTCAGTACATTTCTGTCTTTGAGAGATTAAAGCGTCTTATTATCTGGCTAGTTTTTTCTGTGTTTCCGTAACGAACAATCCTATTATCATACATTATACGATTTGGACAGGTTGCTTTGTAATGCGATGAGGTACAAAAATGAGGAGATTCAAAATTTTAATTTTCGGTTGGCAGACCAACTGAAAATATTTTCACTGAGCTATGCCACCTCTATGTGGGAGATAGTAGAAGCCATTATTGGGAGATTGAGCTGGATGTGGTATTGTGGAAAAGAGAACTCATCTTGAACTATTTTTGGGCTAAGGAAATTTGCAGTAGGGTTACTACATATATGGATAGATTAACACCACCACGTTTTGTTGTGGTGCGATTATTAACGCGCCACGTTGAGTTGCGAAATTGTATTTTTTCGGATTGCAAATATTTTTTAATTGGGATCATTATTTTCATTGCTTTTCGTTCAAATTTCACAATTATGTTAGTTCGCATTCATGCTCATAAATTTTGTGTTTGAATTCTACATAGTAGTAAGCTCATTCAAATACAAATCTAAAAGCAAATTGAATAATAACACGCAACTTTTTGCTTTGAGCTTTGTTTTTTTTTTTTTTTTTTTGAAATTCCTTATATCAAAAATTGCAAGACTGCTCGTCAGCCGAGCTTTCATCAAATCTGCATGAAAGCTTAATCCGAATTCAATGCGTCACTTTTTTTGTATATGTACGAGTATAAGAGTTGCCGACGTTGCTCGCGTTTGCCGATTTCGCTCATCTATGGTCTACTAGATGGATAGTGTTCCTAAACCTATCACGGCTCAACGGAATTTTTTCATTTTTGTTTTATTTGGATCCTATCTGCCTGTAGAAGCTTTGCAAGGAAAAAATTGGGAAAATGGTGATGCTAGATGCGAATTTTAAAATATCGTAATAGTATTTCTTTAAGTATTTTTTTGAAAATTTATGAATAAACTTTAAATAAAAAAAAATTTGGTGTGCTACTTTTCAGAGAAAATTAAAGAATATTTAAATAAAAAATTCTAAGGTACAATACAAAACGAAAAACGTTTCAAAGAGGTATACACCATATTTGAAGTAGGGTTGCCACCCATCTAAAAAAATTGGAAAAATAGTGTTGCCAGATACGCACAATAAAAAAAATAATAATTTGAAAATTCTGTAATAATAGTATTTCACTGAGAATGATGAACAAATTTTAAACAGAAAAAAAATTGTTTAGGGTTGCTACCTTTCGGAAAAAATCAGAAAAGGTCTGTAATATATTTTAAGTCTTCAGCTCATGGCTAGTAATTGCTGAACTTTATAATTAAAACAAAATTAAGTTGCTCTTGTTTAATTTTCTTACTAACGGTGTTGCCAGATGTGTGAAATTTTAATAAACAGATTTTAATTCAAAAGAGGTGTAGTAATAGTATTTAGTATTGAGTATGTATGAAAAATTTTAAACAGAAAAATTTTAATTTTTTGCCTTTTAATTTTGTATCTAATAAAAAGTTGTTAAAAGGATATTTTATTAAAAAAATAATTTTAAAAAACTTCGCTTTGAAAAAATATCAGAAAGATTAAATACTTAGTTATAAAACTAAAAAAAAAAACATGTATGTACATACGTATACAAAGTTGGAAGGATATCGTCGTCGTTTCGACGATGTATACCATCACAGGCGCATAAATAGCCATACAATGCATTTAGAAAAATAAAACTTATCTTTCCAACTTTAACCTAAGTCGACTTCAGCACTATCTCCTTTTCATTGCAAATTTATTTTGGGTGCACTGTGATCGCATAAATAAATGAAACAGTTAAAATATATTCTAATACTTATGATTCAAATACAAAAGATGCTTAAATAACATTTATTATATTGTAATTCACGTCACATTAATTAAAATAAATTAATAAAATCAGATAAAAGGCAGTTGTTGCATTCATTTCAAAGTAGTGTTTGATTCTTAAGATAATTTCTAGCTACGAAAAAGATAACTACTCCAGACCTTAGGCTACAAAACAAAACTTTCGCCAGTAAGGAAGGACAACTAAATAGTTATGAGTAAAAAAAAATTAACAGGAAAATGAAAAATTGCGTACTATCAATAAACGTTGAATCGAAAACTTTTACTTTATTTGCAACAAAATTGTTCAGATGGAATGTTGAAAGACCAAATTATACTTGAATAAGTTGATTAGTAGTTAAAAAATGGATTTTTTTTAAACTACTGTTAAGTTCAAGTAGTCAGTATTCGAGGCGCAGAATATGATTAAATTTTTTTTTTTGAACTTCTCCCGAAGCCGAAGCACACACAGTTAGCAGGAATAACATGCGATAAGAAGCGATATTTTTTCAGCATTCAGCAGCTAAGCGCAACTCAGCTAAAAATCAACAACAGCAGCCAACATTTTTTACGGTATTTGCAATTTCAATATCTTCGAATGTGTATTTACGCTTCTAAACCAAGTTATTAAAAAATTTAATAGGACAACTTTTTGAGCCACAATCTTTTGACTTGGCGCACTGACCAACAACATTTTTTTTTAGAACGACCAATGACGGCCGATTCATATAGGATTTTCGCCGTTGCATTAAAATCTGAACTCAAAATACTCAACTGAGTTTAGTTTTTGAATAATCTTAAATCCATTAAAACATTTTTCATTCCCATAAATAATTAAAAGTTGGAAAAAGAAAATATTTATTTTAAAGAAAGATAAAGGTCCGGTGTGCACAACCATTTTTTTTTACTGCTGCGGTAAATATTTCCCTTTTAGTCAAATCGAAAACACTGTCGCCACTTTTATAAATAAATTAATATGTCATATTTTCCACTATAGTAGTACCGATTTTAGTTATTGGGCAAAAAAAAAAATTAAAATTTCCGAGTCTTCATGAGATAATCTGAACTTTGAACACTGTGTGACATGTTACAACCGTCTCCAATCAGTACCACAATTTAAATCATCATTATAAATTTTTGAATCTTCATAGGATAACCCGAACTTTGCAGTTTTTGTCTACTCGACGACTCGTCCAAGCGCTAAAAAAGTTATTAAAAGTTCCTTCAGATAATGGCTTATGCAATTAAATAATAAAGCAACATTTTGATACATATGCGAAAATTTGAATTAGATTTTTTTTGCAAACCTGTTAAATGAAGGAACTAGTTTTTTTTTAGATAATAATACAATTTTGAGTTATATATTTTTGGTAAAAACGTTTGGTTTTTTTTTTTACTAATTTCTAAATCATTGTGCGAAATGTTTGATTCTAATCATTAAAAATTGTAGTCATTGGAGAAATTTTAAATTTTTTGAGTACTACTTAAATTCAGATCTGAATTTAAATAATATGAGATAGTTAAAAGCAAGTCCATGAATCGTAATGGTTATAATTTTTTATAAAAGTTATTATTTAATTATTTTTATTTTTTCGATAAAAAATAATCGATATTCTTGAATTTACTATTATTATTATTATTACTATCACTTTATTTTTATTATTACGATCGAAAATTTGTAAATGCAAGAATAACGATTTTGGAAAAAACGACAATTTCGAAAAAATAAAAATCAAAAAATAACGATCAAACTTGACCCAAAAAAAAAAAACTAAAAAAAATAATAATCACAATTGATCGAAAAAAAAAATTAAAAATAAACGATCAAACTTTATCGACAAAAAATAAAACTAAGAATATCGATAATTTTTTTATCGATAAAATAAAAGTCTAAAACTAAAATCGTGATCGTTGCAATGATTTAAATCAAAAAAACTTCAAAATAATTTGTATAGAATATGTATATGTAGGCATAAGGATTAGATCGATATATTCGAGTTTTGTTTTGAACAATCCAATTTGATTCGAAAAAATCAAAATAACGGTTATTTTCGGTCCTTGAACAAATCTAACCTTCTATGGATGCCGTTGGAAAAGCACATCCAGCCACTTTGCGTTGATTATCTTCTACAATAATAGTACAATATACATTCAAATTTTTTCTTATTTTAATTAATTAATTAATTTTAATTAATTCTTTTTTATTACTTGATAAAAAGAAGCCGGATGTCCATTCCAACGCTATCCATGGAAGGTTAATTTTATTGGCATTTCTGGAGTTTTTTTTTTGGCAATATTTACAATGAGACCCAGAAAATAATCTTATTATTGCCTATATCTCGGAAATACATCTACAGAAAAATAAATTAAACTTCCTCTTGTGTTCAGCGACCGAAAATAAGTATAAAAAACACTTTTTATTTGAGGATCTTTAAGTGCGTAAACTAGTGCAGTTCACATTGAATTCACCGCGTTTGTTATATAAAATACAGGCTTTAATGTTTCCGAAATTTGTTTTTTAGCTTTCCAATTTTGGTCTAAGAACTAGTTCTAGGCTTCCTTTTTGTCCTATTCCGCCTCATTATCCCCTCATAGTATAAAATGTAGAGAACTTTATTTATAAAACAGTTCAAAACATATACCCAATTGATTATTTTGTATTTCATGTTCATGCTCTGCAAATAAAACCCCTATAGGAAAAGGCTGTAATTGGCAGGTCAAAATGTTGTTTTTACACGCAGCAATTAATTAAATATTATTTGAGATATAACCTCATTGATTTTCGCTACCCAAAACATAGACACACCTAGCGGGATCACTGGCTATGAATTGTGCGCCATCGCACAGCGCATGGGGATTTGTTGTGGATTGTAAGCGTATATCGGTGATTTCTAGCTTGCGACGCAATGTGTCACTTTGACTGTTGCCCTTTGTGGAGCTATCGCCACTTGGATTGGGTATTCTTGTGTTTATTGGTGGTTTAAGTTTGCGTTTGAGTGTTGTTGTTGGCGTTGTTGTATAAGCATTACTTTCGGTTGCAAATGATGGGATTGGTATTTTTCTTGGTGTTATCGCTGGTCTCTTCTTGCTTAAATTATTTTGTGTAACATTATTTTTAATATCCGCCACCGTAACAATTTCACTATTAGGAACTAAACTACTGATATCTTCATTAGTTTTACACTTAGATAAAAGCAAATTATTTAAACGCTCTATATTGTTAGTGGATACACTTTGGCTGATTGGCGTGTGATTGTCAGTTTTGGAGTTGTTGATGTTGGTGATAGCGTGCGCATGCGTTTGTGTATTTGTATTGAGTGTATTTGAACGTTTGAGTTGGCTCTGTTTAACACATGACCCTAATGTTGTGCCCTTCAAGTGTTTCGTTGCGCTCGCCGACGATGCACAAGATGCATTTGAAGAAGAAGATAAGTTAGAAGAAGTATTGGAAGAATGGGAGGGTGTAGTTGTATTGCTAGTGGAAGTGCTAAATGAGCACACCGACTTGTGCGGCGTGGATACATACATATTCTCGGCCAATTTGCCACCAAGGAAGAAGCGTCGATTGCGAATGTAGTATGTGAGCCAGAGCAGGAGCATCATAAACGGTATAACGCCAAAGAAGAAAACATACATGAAATTCTGGAACGCTTGATGACCTATGGGTGGTTGGTGGGATACGAAGAGATAAATAGTAGTTAAAATTTGAAGTATTCCAATTAATAACAGCAATGCACAATACTTACTTGTAGGTGAAGTTGCCGGTCCGCTATTAATGGAGCCACCCGGTCCCGGTAGGCGGCATGTTGCGCCCGTATAGCCTACATGACAGTGGCAATTACCCAGACTATTACACACACCATTGCCATTACAATTATCCGGGCATTGCTTGCCAAGTCCGGTCGCAAGTACGCGCTCTATCGTCAGGCACTTTTGGTCTACACACATTTTACCCTCCCCACACTTGGCGCCATTGGGCGTCAAACCAGGATCTGTACTCTGCAGTCCCAAATCGACGAGCGCAGTGCGACACGGCACTATATTGCCGTCATGATTGATAAACGAATGCGACAATACAGCCGCCGATTCCATGCCGAACTCCAGTCGTTCATTTAGATGTCGACAATGCAGCATGCCACATGCTACATGCTCCTTTTCGCACGGTATAAATGTGTTGTTGATGCGATCGTAGCCACAGTTGCCACCACGTTTGCCATCCGTATTCTTCCAGTAGCAATGCTCTGAACTCTCGCCGGTCGGTCCCCATAGTATGCGACATTGTTGCGTATGCGAACGACAGTTGCCTTGAAAGCAGTACGCTTGCCCGCTATCGCATTCTTCCGTGTCACGTTTGAACACATCTGCTGGGCAGTACTCTGATTCACCTGTACAATATTCTGGCAAATCGCATTCATTTTCTGCCACACGACATGCCTGTCCGGCCGCTTTGGGACGACACGTACTCAAATCACAGCATTCACCGGTGGCACATGAGGCATTCGTGTGTAGCATGCAAGTGTGCGGATCGCAGCAGGTATTCTCACAGTAGTTGGGCAACCCACAATCGCATTGCTCGCCCGGCTCCACAAAACCATTACCGCACTGTGGTGATTCGAATAATTTGGTGGGTTTGTTGCGTAGGCAATAGTTCATGCCGCGCGAGAAGGCTATGTTTAGCTGGTCGATGCTGCAACTGCTCCAATGTACAGGCACTACGGACGTGGACGAAGCGGACATTATGCATTTCTCATCTTGACACTTACATTCGGACGAATCGTGCTCCATGCCAAAGTTGTGACCCATTTCGTGTGCCATTGTGGTGGCGACAACGGCGACAATTTGACTGTGTTCATTGGAAACGCCACCAGAGTATTCGTGCGTGCAAATGGGACCCTTCAGTGCTTTGCCTGCATTTGAGTAGGAAATGTGAATTAATTTTAAGTTTTTTCTTCCAATTGTTAAGAAACTATATGTATGAATTTAAAGTTGTAACAATTACCAACAACGCCACCGTTAAAAACCACCTTGGTTAGCAATTGCGCATTGTCGTTGGGATGATCCAACACCAGCTTTGTACGACGATACTCGAGGAAGTTGCGTAACGTTAAATCACCATTGGGGGAGAACTCAATTTCATTGTACTCATTCCAAATAACGACACCGACGAGTGCGACGAAAATATTCAAAGGAACGTACAACTATAAAGGAAAAATAAAAATTAACTTAATGGGTATGGAAATAACTAAATTAAGGTGCCATTGGCCCCATTAAAAGAAACCACGACACTGCCATTACATCATTGTGGCGTGATACAGTATTATTCGTGAGTGGGAGGGATAGTGTTGCAAATGCATCTTAATATGAAAATTTTATAACTGCATATGTGTATTTGTTTCGAAAACGAGGTTTTACATAAGCCAATATAATTTTAATGTTTACTTGGAATTTCCGATTTTACTAGAAAAACCAGATAGACGTGCTCTTTCCTGCCTATTTACATATATGATTTTTCTAAATCCATTTCCAATAACAGTCAACCAGAAAGCGCATTTATTTTTATCTCACATATAACTTGCGTATAATATAATTCAATTTGACTTTCCAAACAGGTGGCATCTCTCTTTAAAATATAGCGAAACGGATCCTTTGACACACATATTTTAATATTTCATATAACCTGCGTACGATTAAATTTATTTGTTTTTTTTTTTCAAACAGGTGGTAACCCTCTTCAAAGCATTTGAAAGTTTTTCCCCGAGACTAACCCTTTGACACCCATATTTTAATATTTCATATGAACTGTGTAAAGTGTTTTCAAATTTGAATTTAAAAAAGGTGGCAACCCTCTTCAAAATATGACTATGAAACATATTCTCGTCGAAATTAACCCTTTGGCATCCATACTTTAATATTTCAAACAATATCCATAAAATTTATTTGAATTCGCTCTTACAAACAGGTGGCAACCCTCTTCAAGATTTAGCTATAAAGTTTTTAAATCGAACGACAATTAAGTGACCTTCGCCTCAGGCGATAAGTCTTGGATTTCTTGAGGGATATTCTTTTTTACAGCTTCCAGAGACTGAGCTCATTCACATAAACCAGTGACTTCTAAAGAATTCTGCGATGCTTAAATCTGGTAATATTGTCGGCCAACGATTTTCGCAAACCACGATATCCATACTTTCTTCACATAAATTCTAGTTATGTTTTGTTCACAAATCTCATACAATAATTTCCTATTTTTCACATTTCAAAATTTCATTATCATTTTGACAGAAAAGATTCAGAGAAGAAAAATAAATGTTTTAAAGTTTTGCAAAATGAAGTATTTTACATTTTTGAATAATTCGCGAACAAATGCAAATTGAGAAAATGAAGGTAATTTTCGTAATTAGCTACATATTATTATCTTAAATTGGCTACTGTTGCAAAAAAAGTAGGTAGGTAAGTAAAATGGCTGCGACCCACGCCGCCCAAGTAACAGAAAAGAAACCACCTTTTTAGTTTTGTGGATGGGGCTTAAAAATTTTTCGCTTTAATTGCTGTACCTATTATATTCGTAATTCAGCTCCTAGCACTTCTATTCCTTTAAATTTTTTTTACTAATCATTGCAATGCTGTCTGTAGACGGGATTTTCATAATATTCGATAGTTACCACTTTCTGCGTTCATTGAAAAATTAAGTACAAATCACCTTCGATTTTTTGGCTTTTCGACAACAAAATTATATTTACTTGAATCCATATTTACTTAACCCAGAATAAAATTATCTTATGAGAGGGTTAAGTCTATTTGATATCATTAACCTTTATGTGACCTTATTTTCGTACTTACTTCATTTAGTTAGAAGAAAAGATCATGGTCTTAAAAGTAGCTCTGATCTGCTTGCTTTTGAGTTTGACTATAGATTTCAATATTGACTATGTTTCTTCATTGTGATTTTCGTTCTGATTAATATCTATGAAGCTATTCGCTATCACCACCGCGATCTCTACTTCTATCTTGTTTGGACGATCGGTCTCTGATCTTGGTTGATTTCAACCTCTACCTAATTTTTATTTAATTTTCAATTTTTACCTTTAACCAATTTTTAGTTTTGCGCCTTTAAATAGTTCGTCATGAATACTCACCGCATTGATGATGTTCGCCAAATCCTTGCAATGTTGGTGCACTTTTCGCGGACTTTCACCAAAAGATGTATACACTTTATTATCAACCACAATAACTAGTTCCACATAGGAAGACTGTTTGTTGGCATTGTAGGGACCGCGTATCACATCATTATTCTCATAGGATCTTTTGTACTAAATTTTAAATTAATAAAATAATTTTTTTTGACAGTCTTTTAAAAGTTTTGCACTTACCCTTAATATTTGATTGAATTCTGAACCGTCTAGGTGCATTGGTATTTGCGGCATCTCATCGTTCTCTCGCAGCAACAAATTCTCAGCCTTCTCGTGATGATAATTGCGGGCGTGGTTGTCGTCGTGCGCGTTGCTGTAACCACAGGTCGCATTTTTACTTAGCAAATCGGAGTGACTAGAAAATTAGAAAGAACAAAGCAAATATTGAAATTTTGTTTTACTTATTCTACAAATATGGATTATAATTCATTGTCGTACAAATTTTTATAAAAAAAATTTTAAATTTAAAAAATTCGCAAGCGGAAGTACTCCCATATCCGGAAGTTTTTTTTTGAATAGCAGTCGTCCATCGGCAGTATTAGAAAATACAAGTAAGAGCTACATTTTTAGTTTTAATTTTCGCGTATAGAATAAATGCTATATTTTTGAGTTTTATTTTTTGCTTCGTAAACGAAAGTAATTTTTTAAAAAATAACAATTATTTTTTTAAGCACAAAATTAAATTAAAAAAAAAAAAATAAAATAAAATACACTTTTATTTCCAGAGCAAAACATAAAGAAAAAAAAATAAATTTAAATTAAATTTTTTTTAAATAAAAAAAAAAGAAAATAGAAATTTTTTGTTCGCAATAAATAAAACTCAAAAAATTAATTTAAAAAAAAAGTTTTTAAATAAAACATGTAATCGTTACGTTCCCTGATGCCGACCGACTTAGAACATTTATTCTATCAGGCTTCAAACAACATTAGCCTCATGACATATGTATTTAAAATTTGAATGAATTGCCAATTTTAATGATGTCTATTTATTTTCGCCATTTTTATAATGTGATAAAATAATAAGAAAATTATTCAATTTTCTAGATTTCTGATAAGGGTGATATGATATTAGGCTACATACTAATTAAATTGGTCAACTTAAAGACCTTGTAATATCTAAAACGCTTCCTTCAAATACTATATTTCATTTTACAGTGAATTAAAAATATAAATTAAAAATCTTGAAATCTTGTATATACAGCGAAAAGCAACGTTGACACTACTGAACCAGTTTGGTTATAAATTCCGCTTTATTTTTTAATTTTGCGTATTTATTAACCTTTATATGGTCTTCGGGTCGAATTTCAGTAAGAAACTCGTGTTTTTCCGGAAAATGTGAGGTTCGTATTTTTAATATTTTATAACTTGTAAAATTATAATAATATTTTATTGAAAATTATGGTGAAGTGATTACAGGGTAGAAAACTCTTGAGCGGACGCCTTCAGCCAAATGAGACGATCGCTCAGAGGAACATGCGCTTTTATAGGCGAAAGATCAAGCTAATGTGGAACGTGTGTTTGAAAAAATGTGGACCTTAAGTTAGTTAGTGGACTGTAAGCAGTGGATTACAATTTATACAGCGCTGCCAGATCCTTTAAATATTAAGCATATAAAACTATAAAATATACATATGTTTGCTTATGTCTATGTTTGTTTATTAACAATGTTGAAAAAATATAATTAAATTATTAGTACGTATACTACAAACTTTTATTTATTTTAGACACAATGCAAATCAAATATATATGCCTATAAAAATATAAACTTTACTTAGGAATTGTAGATAAAAAATTTGCAAGGTTTTAAAATACATTTTAGTATCTTAAATTTGTTTCTATATCAGAAATTTACCGCTTGGGCCGAAGAACTTTACCGTCACTAATTTTGAAGATCTTAAGAAGGTTAGGCAACCGTTATAGGCCTTCAAAATAATTGCATTCATAGCTGCTGCTTGTTTTTAATAATTTTTATTTTTTCAAGTCGTTTAATATTCAATTTGGAAAATTGCTGCCTTGGGAAAAATTTTTGAGTATTTTTGAAGGTTTTATTACATCAATATAGTATTGTATTTTCATATTGGATTAACGCTTACGAGTTTAACAATTTTTGTGCAGACCTAGAAATTATTAATATAAAAATTTAAGATTTTAAGATATTCACAATTAATATATGTATTTCGACCCAGTACACAACATAAAATTTTGAAACTAAGTGGTTTATTTATTCAAAATTTACAAAACCCATACCTAAATGATACACCACAGGTCTGGCTTGACCTCTACGCTATATGAGTTTTTCCCCATTACCATGATAATTGGTATAAACTTCATAAAGATCGGGCAGTTTATCAAACTTTATTGCAAGAATAATAGCAACATAAATACCGTTGTTTACGACAAATATATACGTAATATTGTAAATAAAAAAGAAAATCCGTACATTTCCAAGTGCTATCAAAGGTGTTGATCAACAAAGGTGAATTGTTTGTTTATCTTGTTTTCCAAAACAAGTCAGAACATATTGAAAATCTACCAGAATACCGCTAATTCATTTAATATTCATTTCCTTATTTGAATTGTATGTATGTATATATGTATTTAAATGCATACGATGATCAGGGAATGATATTTATGAGAGCCTTGAAGGACAGCAATTTAATTTTGCATCCCAATGAAACAAAATGGTAAGGATGATTTGTATTTTTCGATTCGTGCCAAGAACAAGCCAAGGGCGAACCTACCCGCTATATTTGTATGATGCAAAATAGTTAAGAGAACATCAAACGAACCCTACACGAATTATAAAGAAATCCTCGATTAATTTGTATAAAATCCTTAGTTCGAGTCGGACTAAGGCGAATATAATAGAAACACGACGTATTGGTAAGTTTTTTTTTCTCGATCGTGCGTTCCATTTATAAAAACTAGTGAAACATAAGTTTAGCTATTTCTAAAATTTAACTGTAAAATTGTTAGTTTGTTGTAATTTTACCCAATTTTCAATTTTCAAATGCGTTCCCAGTAGTCTGTGGAAAAGAGGTACTTTTTCTAAAATTTGTTCTCTTTCTAGTGGGGGGATTACAGGCTACCTTATTTTGTTTAAGTCAGGTTATCGGCAAAACTTTTATTCGATAAGTTGTGAAACGTTAACATTCATTCATATCTATAAGGAAAATTATAAGTTTACAAATAAACCGAACGGTAGAAAAAAGGCAAACAAAATAAAGAAAGATTTAAGAAAAACCTAAATTGCATAAGAATTATAAGAAATATTTATATACTAGGCAAAACGGCGCTGCTTAATATTTTAAAAATTCTTCTTTGCAATAATTATAATTTTAGAACAACAATGTTTTAATACCTTCTTCTCAGCACATCGTCTTTTCGGTTTATTTTCCTCTGCATTTATTTATTTCATTTTAGTTTATATTGATTAGATTTTGAATTAAATTATAAATGTTTGACAACCTGGTCAAATTATTTTTATATTTCGTCGGGATCTTTTTTCGGCCTTTCTTAACTGGATTATGGCATGTCGGATATTAGAGATCCAATGATTTGATTGAAGAAATAAGTTTAAAGTTCTTTATGGTGATGCTTATTTTATAAATGTACAAACGATAATGAAAATTTTTAACAACTAAAAAATCTGTACGACCGACCAAATTTACAATGAATATATGTATGTTGAGTTGCTAATGTAGATCGTCAAGGTACATATTTTCCAATATCGGGATTAGGTATGGGCGGAATTTGCTATAGACCTAGCAAATCTACCATAGCAAATCTACAATCGATATCATCTACAAACTGGATAAAGACCGTCAGCGCACTCGCGTCTTGGCTCCCGCATCACTGTTGACAATTACAATTTCGTCAAAGTGGAGGACGTTGTTTATCTGGGAACCAGCATTAACACCCACAATAATGTCAGCCTGGAAATCCAACGTAGAATCTCTCTTGCCAACAAGTGCTACTTTGGGTTGAGTAGGCAAATGAGCAGTAAGATCCTCTCTCGACGACCGAAAACTACTCTATTTACGTCCCTCATCATGCACGTGCTATTGTATGGCGCTGATGCATGGGCACTGTCAGCATCGGATGAGACGGACTTTGGAGTGTTCGAGTGAAAGATTCTCCGAAAGATTTATGGACTTCTACGTCTTTGCGACTGCGAATACCGCAGACGATGGAACGATGAGCTGTATGAGCTTTACCGCGACATAGACATAGCCCAGCGAATTAAAATACAGCGACTACATTGGCTAGGACATGTCGTGCGAATGGACGAAAATGCTCCAGCCCGGAAAGTATTCAACGCGGTACCAGCTGGTGGTAGTAGAGGAAGAGGTCGAGTAGATGAGAGGTCCTCTGCGTTGGCAAGACCAAGTGGAAAAGGACTTGACGTCACTTGGTATTTCCAATTGGCGCCAGTTAGCAGGAAAAAGGCCAAAATCTCGTTAGAGGTTATAGCGCCAATTAAGTAAGCAGAAGTAGGAATTTGGTTGTGTCTAGATTATGTATTTCAGGGTTTTGAATTTCGAGATTTTGTGTGTCGGGATTCGGTCATATACCCTATTAAATTATTTGAGATTTAAACAAACCTTTTGTTATCAATTCCACATTAAGTGTGAAATTTTGATTTATATTATTTTTGATGTAGAATGAACTATAATTTTAAAAATAATTATGTAAAAACAAATAAAGAAAGAAAGCTTTCAAAACTGGCCAATACCCAATACTTCTTTTATTTTGCTCAAAATTAGTAAATGAATAAAACTATTGAAAGTTGTTCAATAATTATTCAAAAATATTCGTAGCTTTTGTTTTTATATTTTTTATTTCAACACAGATTGTATGCATATAGGCGTGGCTAGACCAATGGTATACTGTATAAGGTATATTTAGTGAACTGATATAAACATAAGGGTTGAAACAACCACACATCCCAAAAAATAAGCAACTAGTAGTTTTATATGATTCTTATTTCTGACACCGCGGATATGTTCTTTTAAAAATCAATGCCAAGTTTATGAACACAAAAATATTCAACAGCAGCTGCACAACGCCTAAATGTATGCCTCACAAATGAACGAAAACCCCAAGCAAATAGAGAGTGTGAAGCGTTAGATAATATAGGTACGTACCGAAATAAAAAATGTTCGTTCTGTAGGCGCCCATCACTGCCGGAGTGTATAAAATATGTATCGGTGCCATCAAAAACCACACCATTCACACCACCGCCATTACACGTCGATATGGCGGCATTTGAATGCGGCTTACCGCGTACAGTGCCCTGCAAATTTAAAAATGGTTGAAAATTTACAACAAGAAAAAAATCAAATATATGCATTGCATAGTTAAAATAACTGGCGTGTGCTTTAACAAAAACAACATTACCAATATCATGTACTCTGAACATGCAACTCACCTTGTAATGGCACAATTCCATTTCAGTCTTTGTGAAATTTTTTATGATACGCCCCGTTGTCGAATTCGAATTTTGATAGCGAAGAAAATGCTCGGCTGGCAGCAAATCATCGTTGCGATGCAGGTCAATGTGGACGCGTTGACCTTCATGCCGATACGCCAGCGTTATGTGCGGAATGTGTTGACCTTCCTACAGATAGCAAAGCAAAAAAAAAAATGCAAAAAAAATATGAAAATGTATGCATAGATTAAGTATATTAAATTTATATTTAAATACCGCTGCAAATAAATTTATGTGAATGTGTCTATTATTTAAGTAGACTGTGGCTATGCCATAGATATTTAAAAATTCTATAAAGTTCTTTGCCCCAGCGTTTCCATTTATATAAAAGGATACTAAAATAACGAATCAAATTTACATTACAGTTAATATCTTCCCTTCGTGGAGTGAGGCTGTGGGTTGCTGAAATTAATGGCTTTACCACTAAGCTTCAGTTTTCTGTATTCAACACACAAATATAAATGATACTACCATCCTCCACTTGACCGTCCATTAAATGCTTAATATTTGCCCGGCGGCCGATCATATTTCAGCAGACAAATTTAATTTGAACATGCTAATTTTGGGCGTTTTTCAATTTGCGAAATGGGTTTTAACCATTTTCACATAAATAAATTAAATTATACCGCAGGAAATATAAAGAGGAGGTGTAGGAGATATAGGAGCCTTGAAAACCGTCATGTGAAAAGTGTGAGCTTCGGCTCGTGCAAAATTTCGCGATCTATTTATATGAAGAGGTGACAACTGGCCAGCACAGTTGGTCAAGTTCGGCTCTACATAAATACAAATATAAAGGGTGTGTTTTTTAGACGTGTGATTTTCAAAGAGGCAACCCTTTTTTCGAGCTAGTCTTTTTGCCAGCTGTTATTTGATTTATACTCAGTTTGGTTTGTCATTTGCAAGAATTGAAGCAGAACGACCATAAAGCGCGTTGTACGTTCGGTGAATGGGTCCAGAACTAGATGGCCACCGATCCCGATTTTCACAGGAAAATTTTGTTCAGCGATGAAGCTCACTTTTGGTTGAATGGGTACGTCAATAAACAAAATTGTCGCATGCGGAGTGTTGATAATCCACAAGCCATTGTTAAGACGCCGTCAGTGGGAATCATTGATCCATATTACTTCAAAAATCAAGCCGGCCATAAGTTACAGTCAATTGGTAACACTATAGAGCCTTAATTAATGACTTTTTCGTGCCTGAATTAGAGAATGTTGATACGGACGACTTTTGGTTCCAACAGGACGACGCTACATGCAATATAGCCAATGAAACAATAAATTTATTGAAGGAAACTTTTGGTGAGCGCACTATCTCGAGTCGTGGGGCTGTGGTATGGCTTCCAAAATCGTCCGATTTAACACCGCTGGACTATTTCTTGTGGGGTTATGTAAAGTCGCTTGTCTACGCAGATAAGCTAGAGACGATTGACGCCTTGGAAGAGAATATCGGCGCATTCTTGCTGCAGACAACCATAATTGATGCAAAGCTGGTCGAAAACTGGGCCCCTCGACTGGTATTTATTTGAGCCTGCCGCGGCGGCCACTTGCCCAAAATCATTTTTTTCCGAGGTTAGTACGTCTCTGTCGCTTGAAAAAGAAAATTTTCTTCAAGATATGTATATCTTAGCTTTAATTGGCAAACTATTGGCTATTGATTTGAAAAATTTTTATATTTGAATCGGGATCTCCACAAGATGTTAATGCTTTTATATTAACTCTGCATATGTTGGGAGGAACAGTGCTTTTTCGAAAATAATTTTTTTTTTAAATAAACACATCCTAACACAAAAATTCACTCGCAAATACAAAATCTGGACGGTGACATATCTTGTATCCTAGACTGATTATTTCGAGGATTGAGCGCTTCTACATGTCACCAATAGACGCAACGCACGCAGCTGATTCAAAAGGTTAATACAAAATAAATTACCGATGCACTCTCATAGTGCCCTCGTAAATATATTCGGAAATTTTCTAAGCTTAACATAATGAAGGTAAAGGTTCTGAAATTTGGGTATTAATTGTAGAGATTAGCGACCATCAATATTAATTTTTTCACACTTTGAAAAAAAAAGTCTTTGGTTATCTATTTGTGAGAACGATTCTGGTAAATGAATGTGCACTCGGTATTACGTTCTAAAAATAACTTTAACGATTTTCGCCCTTTTCCCAGTTCTATGGAAGCAAGATTTTTCGGGACTGTTGTTATTGCTTCTTTCACAATGATTTTTTTTTTTTGGAATGTTTAGTATGACAAAAGAGTTCTTTCTCCCATTACCAAATGTCTGTAGACAATTTTCCAAACTTGAATGATTTTTATTTCCGATCTATATTATTTTCCAACAAAGACTATTTGATTTTGAAATGCCATAGAACGTTGACTTTGATTAGGATCTCTAGAGCTTATCTTGCTATTGGTTGGCGTAACCCCTATTACCAAACCTAAAGGGCAATCAATCAGGCATCTTAAAGAGCCCGGTGCGTACGGTTGAAAAATGCAGCAAATCAAAGGTTTTGGTAGACAGCCTAGTTATTATTCATCAACATGCCTACTGAGAAGTGTATCCACACCATGATATCTAGGAGCCTGAAGGCTGTAGCCACAAGAATGGCCTCTGCACCTTGGCAGAGTTTGGGAGAGGATGTCCACAAATCTCTCAGGGAGAACTGTGGAAAAACCCAGAGAGTTTTTGATCAGATTGATGCATGAGCAATATGTAGGGCCTTACTGTTAACACCGTAATGTCGGCCTCAACCTTCCGGCATAAACTTAAGTCTTTCCGAGGAAGTAAAATAATTGGATGTAACCCTAGATAGAAAACTAACTGGAAAAGCAAACGATGGACTGAAAGTAAATCGAGCATTGAAAGTTTTCGGACAGTGTCGGAGAATCTTTAGTAAGACTTTGGGTTAAAGGCCGACTACATTCTTTTGGATTATGGCACGACGATTAGAGCTCCGGATACTCAGAGTTTTTATAAGGTACTCAGAGCTGGACTTTTTGCCTTTGGTGTCAAATGACAAACTGGTACCGATAGTCTCTTTTCGTGAAATGTGTGCCCTAAGATTTCTTACAAGAGAAAAATTGAGATATACATGCAATCTCTTGAGAAGCTTGGTGAAAAATTTCTACAGGGACCGCTCCAAGACAGAAAAGAGAACTGGAGCCGGTGGATACCTAGTAGATGCTTTTCTGGCTTAAATTAAATGACAACAGTTCTGCAATCAGAGGTATTTGATAAAATTAAAATAGCGGATAGAGTCTGCAACCTAGCTTAGCGAAAGGCCTTCGAAACTGCTGGTGGCTCTTCGAAAATTGTCCACGAAATTGAGTTGAGGCTGAACTCTGTTACAAAATATAAAAAACTTGAGCGCATATGGGTGCCGGAACCCGAAAGGGTTTAAAGAAACGAAGTGCCTGCATCCTGTTGATGCACTACCGACACCTGCAAAACAACCAATTGCTTTCCGAAAAGACCGGACAGGGTGGTGGCTAAATTTATTATTTACAATTCGATGAATAGCAAGCAATGTGTTAACTATAAAATTCACGAGTTTAAATAAAAAAACGATTATATTAATAAAAAAATGTCAATAATAAATAAATAATAAATTTGTCATGATAAAATTTCAGACAATTACACTATTACAGCAGTTTAAATGTAGATCATCCATATTGGAAAATCTTTTATTTAGTAGACATTAATGTATACTCTAACATTCTCGTTTTTTCACAAACTACAAACACACAAATTTTCCACAAAATTTATACTTTACTCTACATTCTATTTCAGCCACTCCACTCCACACTCTCTTACTCACCTCCGCATCCAATGTACTTCGTATGGCTCGCTTATGTCGCCCATGTAAAATTTCCGGGCGTATCACGGAATGGCTAGAGAACTCATTAAGGGCAGGAAAAAAATCACCAGTTTGTGGATATGATGAATGTGCTGGAAAAGATAATTAAAATAAGAAGAAAATGAGTAAACTTGTAAAACAGAATTAGTTAAATTGTTAAAGAGAAAAAGATGTGTGAATCCCTGCCCGAGTGAGAACATCTAGGTATGTACATACATATGTAACAATTGGGAAAAGATAAATGGAAAATAAAGCATTCGATACAGCAACTATTTAGGACTATAATAATTTCAACACCTTTGCTGGCAATGCAGACAAATTAACGAAAATTTAGAAACGTAATGACATTTTAAATGCCAAGGGGGGAGGGCGGTACTGACAAAAAGTAAACCAAACTTTTACATATTTACTTGTTTCGAACAGCATTCGTAAAGCAGACAACCACATAGTAATCCATTTACAAGGTAGTGATCCAAAATTGTTGTAAGTCATAAATTTTCGAATGTCTGCATGCAGACGAATGCAAATGTGTATGAGTATAGCTGTGTGTGTATGTGTGTGTATATATGTAGTTGAGGGTGCGCGCTGTGTTGCACAGTGGTACATATGTATGTTGGTGGTAAAAAATCAGTTTTTAGACTATCACATTTCAAAAATCGAATGATGCAGTTTAAAAAAAATGTCTGACAGCGTAAAATGTAAAATTTTCCAACAAAAAGTAATATCTCGACAATGAAAAAAAATTGAGCAAAATTACTAAAATTTGTACAACAAAAAAATATACAATTTTTCGCACATTAGCAAGACATTTTGTTAATAAAATTGTAATGGTATCTTTTTAAAAAAAAAACTCCCCTTTATAAAAAAATTCGAGGAAAACAATATTCTCCTTACGTAATTCATTCAAAAGACATGCGCGAAACCAAATGACATTAAAAAACATGTTTGTAATTTTGTAAATTGTCTTGTCGGCCTTATTACTACCAGCCCTATTCTGCATTTCTATTACGTTCCCGCATACCGCTCCGCATCGATTGGAATTAGGTATTCCGAGTTACGACGGAATCGAAAGAAAAAGAGGAAGAGCGGCAACCTTTTCGAAATCAGCTGTTTGCCTCGGAATGTGTGAAATTGAAACAATATAAAGCAAACAGATACAAATTCGTGGCCAAACTATTGCTTTTTAAATAAAATAAATAAAAATATAATCGCGTAATGGATTTAATAGCCGCGGCGATACTACTTGAGAAGGACGACAACGCATCCGAGAATGCTGACACAAAAGTTGAAAGGAGAAGATTGCGAGATATGTGTGATCCATTTCAGATGAGTGACGCATTGTAAGAAATTGAGTTTGAAAGTGATAAATCTTAATTCATTGATTTACTTATTTAGATTCAAAAAAACTTTAGACTTAATAAGGACGCTTTCAAGTATGTCCTAGATACTTTTGCGGAAGAAACTCAACCAAGTACTTTGACGTCGTTATCTCCGCTTAATCGCCTAGTGTCTGCATTGAGGTTTTTGCGGAAGGCAGTTACCAATATGGAGTTGTCGCAGATTATTATGTCGGAATGGGCAATATCCTGCGAAATATCCCTTTTGGTTGCCATTATATCAGCCAATTTTTCAAACTGTTCCGGCGTTGTTGTTTTTGATCGCAAGCAATATCAAAAAACATCAATAAAGCCCAAAAAACTTAAAGAAATCATGTTAATGACTTTTCGAACTATCAACAACAAGTTTTACTCACATATTTGGGAAAATTATAGTTTAAAAGTACACGAAAATAAAAATCTAACCGTCCTCCGCCAACAAAATTTCAACTTACAAAAACGTAACTACGATCGCAATGTAGAATACATAAAATTGTAAATTTCGAAGATTGATCGAAACTCATCGAAACGCAGAATACCAAATTTGCCAAACTGAGAAAATTTCGATTCGAGTCGAAATGCAGAATATGGCTGTCCAAATAACTGAAAAGTAAGAGTATCTTTTTGCGGTTTGCCGTCTATCGCCGATCGCTGAACAAACTTAAAAACTTTCTGACAAAGGTCACGGAAATCTTACTGTATTTTTTTTTAAGTAATGTAAAATGATCACCAAAAAAGTTGAATAACCGCGTAACAGATATTATAGATTGAGGGTTTCAAGAACATTTCATAGAATTTCAACAAATACTGACGTATCATTTGATTCTTTCATTAGTAACATACATATGGAGGTCATCAACCTCGTAAACAGATTTTGGAACTGAATGATGTTAGTTAAAAAATTTATAGTTAATGAATAAAATCTTTCAATATTTTGAATCATTCTTATTTATTCAAAAATAAAAATATTTATAAGTTACTAATGGAACAAAAGTTATATCCTGTAGAGGTTTATCTATTTTAATCATATTTGCAATTTTTATTGTTTACCTTCCATTAACCAAGCATTCAAAATTTCAAATTTTATGAGTCCATACCACTGTGCGATACCACGTCACTTTTTCAAAACTTCGACACAGCCATATAAGTATACGAGTGCATCTCGGAAGTCAATGCAAGTATTCAATATGGACAATTTTTGTTTTCTACTTAGTATTTCACTATTTTCCTATTTTTTGTAATTTTGAAAAATACCGTTATTTGAGATGTGGGCGTGGTTGTTGTTTGATTTATACAATTTTTAAGTTTTGCATATTGAGTTGAAGAAGTGTGCACCAAATTTGAGCGCTTCATATGATAATTGTGGAGTTATATCTATTTACTCTAAAGTGGGCGGTGCCACTCCCATTTCAAATTTATTTTTTTAATCACGTGTTTCTTTCTTCAACCCAATCTTGTGCTTGAAATGTGAGCAATTTACATTTTATAGTTACAGAAATGTAATTTTTTTTATATTTTTGCTTATGTATTACCGTTATGGAACGACATCTTCTTTTATTATACTTAAAGAAAATTATATATAAAAAAATTTACTACAGGCTGGATATTCAAATCTTTGTCATAAAGTCGTAAAATGTAATTATCGAACTCAAACTTGGTGGACTTTATAACTGAATCAAGCACAATATTTGGACAAAATGTTGGACCGATCCTACCATGCCCACCCCTACCGCCCACATAAGCTCACATTGCGTACAAGTTACGGGCACTACTGATGATTATCTGGGATACATACATGAATCAGAATTTTGTACAATGTAGGTGATAGTAGATGCTAAGGATATTTGAACATATATGAAGAAAATGCATTCTCACAACATGGTTGGAATTAATTAATTGGAAATTCAACCCCATTTCCTGTCAAAATCGCTTTAATTTTTTTTCTCATCATTTCTAATTTTTTTGTTTGATCCCTAACTTGACACTTTTTAAAGCTCTTATTGTAAGAAACTTTAAGCAGTAATTTGAAGATTTGTATCCAGTCGTGCGGACTTATTCTACATTGAAGGTTTTCGTGGTTTAATGATCATGTACCGCTAGTATTCAAAAACTGTTTGGAAGTAGCCCCACAGATTAGGCATAATTGGCAAGATCTTGCTCCGGTTCAAATTTTTAAAACTTTGCCATCTATTAGAGTCGTATGGCACGGTTATCTTCTATCGACGCTCATAATTTTTATGTTGATTTGCTCATAAATATGTTTTAAAAACGTATCTTCCTTTCGCTTGTTATTGAATCAAGGCATCGAGCAGGGTGGCATGGCTGAACTGAATTTTTTTTTTAAATCCACAAATTTGTTGTTTGCAAAAAGTTGTTAAAATCCCTTGATATGCACACTGCTTAGAATATTTTAACATATTTATATTTTGACCGACTTTGAACGAAAGTTAGTTTTCTCTCTACAATACGTAGGTGTTTTAGTTAGGTTTTCTATGCCGGAGGAAGTCACCAAAAACAATTCAAATAAAAGCATTTAAGAAATAGAAGAAAATTTCTTCATATTATTGTCTTTACACATACCTTCATTTTTAATCTATATATTTTACGCAAATCGTTTATTCACCACTCTCTGATATTTCAAAGTTCCGGCAAGATTTGCTGCTTTTTTTTTGGACATTGAACAGATAATCGTGGAGCGGTTTTTGCAGCGCTAGTAAAAGTTTATCGTTTTACTCAGATCACTTTTATTTATTGAAATGTTATACTTAAGGTATCTATTTTAATAAAATATAGCTAAATTGAGGATGCGATTGCAGGACAATTTAAACTTTATGCCATGCATTCAATATGGCAATCCATCTATCTCAGTGTGCATAGGTCCAAGGGAGGTGCCACTAGGGAGTGACCGATTTTAACAATTTTCGGAATTTTTCATAACTAGCTTAAACTAAAGAAGCATACGAAATTTCACTATCATTTGAGCACTTCTATTTTTCGCTAAACAATTTTTGAAACCATACCACTGTGCGCTGAGGACTTATAGCAATGAACAAGCTGAAGTGTTAAGCAAAAAACATTGACATTGACAAACTTTACCAGTTCTGATTTATGTAATAGCCAACAAGCTGTGACATCGCAGAGGGCAAGAAAAGGAGGTTAGTGATACTACACATGACTGCGTGCATGTGTGTGTGTGTGAGTGTGTTGCTGGAAATGGTTAAAACGCCCGATGCAATAACCCAAGAAAATTGAACATGAGAAACTGTGGTTAGTATCTAATTACACGGCATTAGATGAAATCACAAGGTGCGTGTCTGCTGCCAAGCGAAATAAAACCAGAGGCGAATATTTATACCCACTTGGTTATAAGCATACTTTATTATGAGCACCCACATACATATGTGTGTATGTGTATGGGTGTGCGTGATGGCTGGCAGCTGGCGACCAAAACTCGAACGACTGGCTTAACCCTTGGCGAACAAGTAGTATGTTATTATAATCGCTGAGCATGAGTAGAGATGCTCAGATAAGATGTACTGAAGGTGGAATTGTGTAGGTATGTGTGTAAGGTATGCATTTACAAAGTGGGTGTTATTTTTCCTTTTACACAGCTATTGTGCGCGGAGAAAATCGAAAATAAAAAAATAAAATGATTTGCGGTAATGACGTACAGAGTGCTATTTAAATTTGCATCCATTAACAATAGAAAACTGTGAGGAGAAAAAGGTGTGCAAAAAGCAAAAAATTAAAAAAAAAACACACACAGAGGCTATGTAATGAAGAGTTATTCAAAAGTACACGATATTAACATGCGCTGACATCACCGCAAATTTCGCTGCGTAAACAAGACTAGAACCGTAATAATAGTGCAAAAAAGCGCAATAAATAACTGAAAATATAAAAAATTTGAAATGTGCTGACAGTCATGAAATAAAGTAAAATTATCAAATATAAAAATAAAAATAATAATTTGGCGCTTACATCATAGCCAGACTTTTACGTCCACTACGAACGGCAAATAATCTTTGTGAGAATTTTTTGATTGGCAGAAATACACCCCGGGGGGTTGCCATTGAGTGCCGAGGGGCGACAGAAGTTAGAAATTTTTTTTTTTTTTAAATAATTTTTGATGTTACTTGCCCCAGCCAGGATTCGAACCCGGGACGCATTGAATGAGGCGTGCACAACGTAGCCAACCGTGCACGGCGGCCGCCAATATACTTTTCGTTTTTATTAGAAAAGTAAATCAACAGCACATGCCCGCTTCACATCACTGGCTGCGTGCTTGCCAAGCATGTCGGAGGTAGCTGAGTCTAGAAATAAACCTGATGAGTTGCCTTTTTCTAACACGTTCCTAATCAAAACTGACTTAAAGTTAAAAAATATTTTTTATTTCAAAATAAAATTGTTTGAAAAGAAAGAAGGTTGAAATTGAAAAAAAAACACACGTAAAACTTCGTTATATGTATAGTAGAAATTAGTAAAAATAGTGGTAGAAAGTAGTGAAAAAAAGTGGTAGAACCTAGTAAAAATAGTGGTAAAAATTAGTAAAAGCAATGAAGGAAATTAGTAACAATAGAGGTTGAAATTAGTAAAAAATAGTGGTAGTCATTAGTAGTAGCATTAGTAAAAATAATGGTAGAAAGTAGTAAAAATAATGGTAGAAAGTAGTAAAAAATAGTGGTTGAAATTAGTAGTAGCATTAGTACAAATAGTGGTAGAAATTAGTAGTAGCATTAATGACAAAAGTGGTTGAAATTAGTAAGGCGATCGTACGCGAGTTTCGTTACTTGATGTAAAAAATTATCGCCGCTAAAGAAGTTCTACTTTACAAATTTATCCAAAAAGAAAATACCTATTCCATAAGTTCTTTTCCAAAATCGATTGAAAACATTACTGAAAAACTGCCTTTTTTTTTTTTGAGGCCAGCTTTTATTTAGATACCCTTGAAAAGTAAAAGAATTTAAAATATATAAATTACACCATCATATTTATATCATAGATCACAACTCCCCATCATCCTAGTTTTTTTTAAGTCAGTGCTTTCCAAATTTCTTTGCAATATATCTCGCAATATATTGTTATGAATTAAGTCAGAAATTAAATATTATCAAAAATAGAAATAGCGCCTAAGTCCATTTCATTTTAAAATGCCTAATAAAAATAACAAAGAAATTTCAGCGGTTTCCTACTACTATTTTTATTAATGCTACTACTAATTTCTACCACTATTTTTATTAATGCTACTACTTATTACTTCGACTACTTTTATTAATTTCTACTACCACAAAGAAGTTTTACTTCTGGCTCGCGCACTTAGGTGCACACTTGGTTTTTTTTTAATTCTATTTTAGCGAAAACGCTACACAGTACGAACATACTTGATCCACCAGAAGCGAGACTTTTTGTTGGTCGCCCTTTTCACGGCTACACGTAGGTACATACATGTGTACATGTATTTGGATTTATGGAATCAGACTACGACATGCACTAAAGTGACAAAGTATAAACATAAATTTGTGAGCTTCTTAAACTTTTCATAGGAATTATATATGAGTACCATGGATTTTCCACGCGCGAGCTCTAAAAATAAGTGACAACGACCACGAAAAAAGCAGACAGCAGAAAAACGCCGCCATTCTATCATGACAGCAAACCACAGCATTTTGCTCCACTTCCGAATATAGTACACACTCGCACATACAGACATATAATAAATATGTTAGAAGAGGTATCAACGGAGGTATGACTATAGCCACGAGGCACTACCAATTAATGCCACATATGATGAAGGTAGCTGGCAGAACACTAAATGTCTTATATACCCTGGTACATAAATAAAATACATATGTAGTATCTTGATTTTTTGTTGTGGTAAATTTGCCGTGAACCGTTGAAAAAATGGTAGCGCTATCTATCCTCAAGATTTGGCTGGCAGCGCGAAAAATTTGGTCGTGATCTTCTGTGGAAAACACGCCGATTTGGCTTATTTACGCACTTGGTCATGAAGAAGTCTACAGACAGTTGGCCATAAGCTTAAAAAAATATTGGTTGGGAAAAAAGCATAGGAATATATTTATTGTACAGTGGGTCATAAAATAAATGATTACTAATGGCACCACATTTTTCTAAAAATTTGTTCTTACAATCGAAAATTTGCGGAAAAATAGTTTTATATTTTACATATTCAGTATGTTTTCAAAACTTAATATTTCTCTTTAACCATATACTTATTTAAAAATCTCGTGGTAAAGTATATTTGATGCTTAGGAGAAGGTTGTCACAAATTAAATTAAAATAAATTGAAGTGAACACAAGTTATATGAAATCAAACGGTTCGTTTCGCGAGGAGAAGTTTCACACATTTCTTTTGGAGAGGGTTGCCAACTGTTAGAAAATTTGAATTTAATTAAATTATACACAAGCTAAATGAAATATTAAAATACGTGTGTCGAAATGTTCGATTCGCTGAGAAAAAGAGTTAAATCATACAGAGGGTTTCTATCTGCTTGAAATGACGAATTTAATAAAATTATACACAAGTTAGAGGAAATAGTAAAATAGGGGTGTGAAATCATTCGTTTGCCAAGGAGAAACTTCATAGGTATATTTTGAAGAGGGTTGCCACGTTTTTAAAGCTCAAATTAAATTATACTGCTAGGTTTTCTAGTTTTTTTTTATAAAACTATAGTTAATTTTTTAAGATTAAATCAAAATCAGGGCGTAAAAGTTTGTACAAAAACAAAAATCCAAAAATTGTTTATCTGAATCTAAATTTTTTCCTAAAATTGATCGGACAGTGCTTTTATCCTTATTGAAACTAAGTATATGTCGGCGAAAATACCGAAGAATTCTGATATGGAAATTGAAACAAATAAAGATATTTTAATATTGAATAATTTTGATGACAGAGCCTGGAAGGTGAGTAGCAAACCGGGGAAAATACCGCTTTTTGGAAAGGCTTTAGATAGAAATATAGTTGGACAAAAGAAAATAAAAGAAGCAAATATATTTTTAAAAGAAAAGAAAATAAAATATTAAACATAGATATAAGTATAATGACAGGGAGATACAGACGTTATATAGGTGGAGATATTCATAAAAATACAGGTACATACATAAAAACAAAGGGAAAATAAATTTTGAGAAAGAGATAGCGATACAGAAAAAGGCAGAGAAAACTACAATTAAATATGTAGGTACAAATAGAAATGAAGTTACTCTAACGTTAGTTATAGAGTTAAAGATAGAGACAAAGGTGGACATAGAGAAGGAGACAGAGATGAAAAGATACATAGGCAGAGACTAAGAATGAGATAGAGATTAAATAAAGATAGAACTATTTGACTGAGGAGAAGATGCAAAGGCAGATGCTAATATGAAAGCGGTAGTAATATAGTTTAAGGATTGTAATAGTGATATCGAAAGATATTGAGATAGTATGAGTTTATTTCTAATGTTGACGACTCTCATATCTATAGCACAAAAACTAAAGGAAGTAGTACTAAAATTACTTGCTTTCCTATTAGAAATTACTTTTTAAATCAATATAAACTACAAATATTTTCATACTTTATGAAAACGGTACGGAAAACGGCGTAAAAATTTAAAAAAAATTTCCACAATTTCTACTAACTGTCTTGCCAGAATCGGCATCCCGGAAAATTGAGATAAAGTTACTGAGTTTGTCCCTTGCAATACAAAACCATCAGAAAAATAGTTTAATATTTCAAAAGTAGGAAGTCAAAATTTGCATAACTATTTTGATTACCGACCACACCTTGTTATTAGCCCTTGGCATGAGCATTCTTTATAACTCGGAATTGAATCCCGACTAGGCTGTTAATCAGCTATTAGTAGGCGGAACGAAAATTTACACCTAAACTAGGCTATTTCCAAGCCAAATTTGACATGGGATGACGTAATATCGTTTTCATACTTGCAAATCAGAAGTAAAAAATGTTTTTGTTTTCATTGACAACGTTCGAAAACAATATTTGTGGCCTAACCAATGATGCCACATTTTTATAAAATGTTGTTCTTTGCAATTCAAAACTTTCCAAAAAACAGTTTCATATTTCAAACACAAGGTCACAACAAAATACGCACAACTTTTTTTATCTACTGCTATTTTTTTGTTTAACATGTCCTGGTTCTAAGTAAGTTTTATAAGGTTTTTGCAATGTTCGTTTTTAGAAGCTAATTTGAAAATTTTTGATATTTTGATTCACAAGATATCGCGGCGGGTTGTAATATCATAAAATATTAAAATTTATAAATCATGCTATTTTAATTCCTTCTCCATTGCGATCCAACAATAACCAATGCATTTTAGTTACTTAAAAATTTAAAGATTTTATGTTTTTACAACGCGCTGCGAAATGGTGTGAATCCCCTAATTATAAAAAAAACTTTTATTTTAACTTTGTATGTTCCAACTTTTATTCCAATCGCCAAAACTAGGGTAATGCAATTGCCACACTACAGAAAAAGTGCTCAAAAAACGACTGTCGGACTGTATACGAGTAATTATGGCGAAAATAATTATAGTGTGGTGAAATGTCAATCGAAAGCTTTTGCCTTCCAATGTCGACGCTTTTATTAAGTAATAAAGAAACTACACATTATTTTTCTGTAAATGCCAGCGATAGTCTGCACAGCTTTCCTCAGCAATGCTATTATTATTATTATTATTTTAATCATAATGAAGTTGCGAGAAAATGTAAATGGTTTGCCATCAACACATCAAAGAATGTAAAAGTAATTGAAACATGCGCCTGATGGTATTCACATATTTGCCTACGTACGTACCACATTTTACACATTTACATTATAAATACATACAGGGCAACTCGCGCAAATTGAGTTCAAAAGTAATTAAGAAATTGAAGGATTTAATGGCATTATATGTATACGTATTTATATTTGTATCTACATTAGGGTGTTTCACTGCCATAAACAAAAATCGGTACTGTCATTGGAATTTTAAAAAAGTTGTATTTAGTGGGGTAAAAACTTTACTTATTCGAACTTAGTCGGAAAAGGAGGCACTCGAGAGTAAAATGATTCAAAAATTATAAATATTTATATATCACACCTTGGAATAGATTACAAATTGAAACAGCTATAAGAAAATTAGCGTTTGCTAATATTTTTATGACTCTAAAATTACCTCAAACTAAACATTCAAACTCGGTGCATGCGTATGGGGTTCGTTCCGGTCTAATGTACATTTCCAATAATAACAGATAATAAAATTGAAATTAATTAAGAAATACAAATTAACAGAAATGAGCGATGAAAGAAAAACTAAAAAGTAAAAACAAAATAAATTTAAAGTAAACAGTTCTGACATAACACAGCACAACAAATTTAGATCTTTTTTTCTTTGCAACAGCGTAACCATAGCATTTTTTTCAAAACGAAAAGCGTACAGTTCATTTTTGCTAAACAAAATTATAGTCCCGCATGTTTGAGTTTTATTTTATTTGCACATAAGGGTTAAGGGGGTCACAATTAGAGCTCTTGCTTAAAATCGACTATCCAACTATTCTACTGTTTAGTCGATTAGGAACTTGTTTGATAAATCAAATACTTGAATTTTGACAAAGCGCTCAGCATCGAGTAGTCTGAAAATCGGAACTAACCGGAATTATTTGAATAGTGACAGCTCCTGACAATAAATAAATAAAACCTTAAAAAAGTGAATTGATTGTCTCTGGTTGGTTAATTGGAAAAAATCGAACGGAATTGGTTGGCCGATTATGTGTAGTCGACTGTGTATTAGTCGTTTATTCGATTAACAAGAGCTTTATGCCGGTATTCTGTAACTTAGTCTCTTCTCAGGTCACTAAATTTGAGACATTCATTCAGAGAAATTTTTTTGTGACTTGAAACGAGTTCGGTTTTCAGTAAGCAACAGCAAAGAACGTAAACTACAAAGAAGTTGCATGGCGTATCGTTACCTGTGACAAGAACTCTCGTCCAATTTACCACACACAGAAACCCATTGGATCTAATCAGATTCTAATATCTCTCAACTCAAAGTCAAATTAGTTCTGGTATGGTGAATTGGACGAGATTTTCTGTTAGAGAAATGGTGGGATAAGATGCAATTTCATTGTAATCTACGTTCTTTGGCAACAGTCTAAAAAAAAAATCGTATGTTCAGCTAGAGAGCAACCGCAAATAAAATGTGATTATCGATAGCACACAATTCTTTGCCAACAGCATTACTACTCTTTAAAAATTAAAACAATATGGTTATCGTAAAATTAACACCAAAGTTAATCGTTCAAAATTTTTATTACTGCATTTTATGTGCACTGATTATTCAAAGTACACATGTGTAAAATTTAGAACTATCAACAATCGATAAATGTAGCTTCTCATCTATATGCACATTCGATCAAAACAGCACAAGATACATTAGCAGATGTAAACAAACAGCTTTTTTTATTATGCTTTATAAAAAATTATTTGTTTAATTTTTTACAGATTTAAGCAAAATATTGTGTACGACCAAGGGGCAGATCGGGTGTTCAATACTTTCCTCAATTTCTTTGTTTTGTGACCTGCTCAGGACCAGCTTAAGACTTGACTTTATTATTATTATTATTTTTTAGTGACTTATTTTGAGACTATAGACTTGAGATGACTTACTGAATACCAAATAGTATCAAAATCAATCTCACCTCCGAAAAGTCTTAATTAGTGACTGGAGACTGCTAACAGAATACCGCCAATAGTCACAAATGCGTCTTTGTAGCAGAAATATAAAAACTTGAAGAGATGTAGCTATGATCACTGACCAAATTTCGTTGCTTATAAAAATGTAAACATTTCGATTCGCCAGCATCCTTCTTCCGCCAATTTTTTCATATTTTTGCTGAAGTCCTTATAAAGTTGATATCAATCATTCGTTCATTTCATATGTTAATACACACGTCCACACTACATATCCTTGTACATGTCTCCTCAAACCATTAACCGAAAATGACCTCAAGCCGCAAGGATGTGCCGCCCTCCCATGGCGGTGCTCTACTGCACTTGTCACACACACACACACACGCAAAAATGATAATCTACTTATAAGTGTAAGAAAAGCAGGCGCTGGCGCTATAGCCCAACTCGTTGTCTCGTTGGCGTTGACAGCTCCGGCCGAGTACAAGGACGATACAGAAAAATCAATACCATAAAAAACGCTTGGCGATACGAAGCGAACTGTACGTACTGTACTGGGTGCATTTGATGCGTGTCAAAGTAAATATTTCAACATTTTATGCCAACAAATGTGTACTGATACATAAAAAAAAAATAAAAAAACATATGGTTGTATGCATTCACACTCTATCACATTTGTTTGTATGTATGTAGAGTGATTTCGGTGTAACATGAGTGGTTTTCATAGTAAAATAATCAGATGACAGCAAAGGGTAAGTAAATAAGTAATTAAAACTGGATCAGCGGCGCAGCATGGGCAATGTTTCTAACATAAGTGGCTCATACAAAGAAACAGGGCCGTGAGCAGGAGTTATTCTTGGAGGGGGTTCCAGTTTTTTATTTTATAAGTTGAAAGAAGTTCGGCAAAGAAAGCCATTATTCTATGGATGTGAATAAAAATGTTGTTAATTTATAAAATGGATTATAAGCTAGAGTTATAACAGCCGTTGAAGCATCTGGTATAAATTTGCAACAACACTGTTTTTGTTTTTGTCTCCAATTAAATCTTCGCGCATCACAAACCGATGAATATGCACCAAAAGTGCAAGCGCGTGGGCGCACATGGTTGTCGTTTATGCGCATTTTAAAACTGGTCTAATAACTGCAGCATTAAATGGAAAAACTTCGACCAGTTTAATGAGGTATCAACGTACTCGCGTTGGTCAAATCTAGTTAGCTATCGTTTTTGTTGCTTGTACACACAAATTTGTTCGAACCCGAGCAGAGCGGATATAAACTGAAATTTGTTCGACTCCCGTAATGCCTGCTGATATCCTGGAAGCTTAGGAATTGTTGAACCCATCGATGAGCAGTTTTAAAATCAGGTCATATCAAACGACTATAACTTCACTCTGAACACGACTGTTGTTACACATCGCGTTTTTTGGAAGAGTTCTCAAAATGTTTTTTTTTTTAGTTCAAATGAAAAAAGTTCTCAATTTGACTATTTAAAAACCATAAAGTCTATTCGATTTTTGAAGAGTCAATTCGAGAATTTTATTCGTTCTTTTACAGACTGTAACTTCAGCTGCAATGTCAACTTCAATGTAAAACTTCTCTGGGGAGTTTGAATCCCCAAAATTTCCCCCTACATATGCAGACACACACATACACATACATAAATATCTATTCCAGCAATCATTAGAACATGTGCCATATGCTACATGTGTTTGTTTGTCAATGGCATTGGCCTCAGGACAATTACTTGCCACGCTGATTGGAGTTGTTGACGCTTACGCCTGCGCACAAGCGTCCTGCTGATTTGTTTGAATTTTGGATTGATTGAAGCATTGGATGGATGTGGCTCATTATTGAATATATTACATAAATATAGTTGATGGAATAAACAGCAGTTGTTGATGGATGTCAATACTTGAACGCAAGAAGATTTGTTATGACACAGTTGCTTAGCTATAGTTAAAATAATAGCGGCGGGAAATTTTTACTAGTTTCGGCTATGCTTCTTTTGCTTATTAATTTTTTATAAAAACGTAGTTCATACAAATTCAATGTATACTGAATTTAGATAAAATCATCATCATTTTCATCAAAACTTCATAATTTTTAATTAAAATTTTCAGAAAAATTTTGAGTATATTATTTTTCTTTAATTTTAGTATAATAAAGTGTGAAGTAGCTAAACAAAATCTTTGTTTTTTAAAAATTAATTTGCGGATGGTATAACACTTTTCCTTCTATGTTGAAACATTTTATATATCGAAGAAAATGTGCAACACCATCCACATAAATATACAAAAAAACTCACTTTATTATACTGAAAAATGCATGCACAAAATGTTTCTGAAAAATCCGTTTAATAAGATAAAAATTTGTATGAAAATTTGTTAAGTTTCTCTCAACTTAGCATGAAGTTAATATTTTTATATTGATTAAATTTTTCGGTCTATTTATTTCTATATAAGAATTTTTATGAGTTAAGGTCATTTTTCTTAGGAAAAAATTATAGAAAAAACAACACTGCTATTATTTTCACCGTTGCTTTCTATACATTGCTTGAAAAATAATAGGATTCATTTCTTTTTATGGCAAGACAATCCTGTCTATATTCGCTCAAGCTACTATTTTTCAGTTTTTGAAAAACATGGTAAGTGGATAAAATAAGAAGGGCAGCATCAGTTTTTTAGTTTGCATAGCAAAAACGAAAAAATTATCTCGGAAATATTTTTTAATTGAGTTATTTTAATTATTGTTTAGGTTAAATTTATTGTGTTTAGATAAAGTTTACATTGGCAAAAAATATTTAAAAGAATAATCTAAGTTCGGGTGAAAAATTTAATTTTGTATGCTTCTCTCCACCAATTTTTTTAGTTTTCTTTTGTAATATGAGATCTCTTTTTCCGAACTCTATAATTGTCGAAATTGTGCTCATTGAGTGAGAATCCAAAGAGTGTACCAAATTTGTTAGAGCTTGAGTATATTTACTGTAAATTGGGCGCGGCCATTTCTATTTCCCAAAAATTCATTTTAACCCACACATTCCTTTTCTGCAATCCTGTCATATCAAATTTGAGAAAATTATATTTTATAGTTGCTACAATATCGCTTAATATAGCTACATAAATGGGTTGTAAAGTTATAAGTGAGCCTCATTCTTACAAAAAAATTGCAGACGCATTCATTCTACACAAATTTTTTATGGACTTTTTGGGCAATGAGTGCCACCAGTTGACAGTTTAATGAACTTTGATCGATTGCCGTAAATGCCGTAGACGTCAACGATAGCAATAAAACAGTTGTCAAAATAATGTCGGTTTAAAAAAATGAACTAAGTAGTATTTGTAAGATAACTGAAGCGAAGTTTTTACGAGGCCAGTGATTCGAATTACTAACGGTATGTAAATATTTCTATAGAAAATGTGTGAGTTTAAAATATTTGAAATTTACTTAAAATGATCTGCACTCTTATGAATAGATACTGTGAAGTAAACCCAGAGAAACAAAACAAATTTAGTTTATTTTCACTCCATCCAGTATCAGTTGGTACTGCTTTTAGTTATTATGCACTTGAGGATAATAAAATAGTATTAATCGCTTGCCCGACAAATCATATATGTAGATTTTAATGATTCCGAACGGCAGATGATTTCTATGAGAAGCTCTTTAACGGCAGATGTTCGCTCAGAAATTTACGATTGTCAGCCGAGAGCAAATGCGGTCGCAGTTCGGAAATTATTTAAAATAAAGTCCTCGAACAGAATTGCAAGCTACTTTTTCAGTCACCGGTCAGTTTCTATCAAAATTTTGTTAAAGACACGAATAGTAAAGTATATTAGGCCTCAGTTTAAGTAAATACAAATCTCCAGTTAAAGTTGCCTCAGAAACAATTCCATTATGTTCATGATTTTACGGAAAAAACATAATATCATTAGAAAAATAACTTGATTTCATAACGAAAGCGTTGATTTGGTAGCATCTCTGTTTTACCGCTGATTATTAAAAAAAAATTAATTTACTTCGCAACTGGAAATATATTTTTCTGTTGCTAGTAAGAGATATCTCTCAACACTTATTTTCTACGTTGTTTGGTAACAGTAATTTTCCTCCATCTTCATCTACATTAATATCCTCATCTTAAATTTAGCTCATCAAAAGTTCGACTCTTTATTGAAAACGAGAAAAATATTATATATAACTCGTATCGGCGAAATAAATATCATCTAATAAATGTCTTAGATCAAAATTTTTTTTACTGCGTAATTTACTTCGATATTTTGATTTTTACGGTTCAAAAATCATTGGCAAGAATTTATTCAAAACAAAGCTCGAATATATCGATTTAATCCCTATATCATATGCTATACATATCTGACCTCATTTTTAAATCATTAGACAATAATTATTTCGTAATTTTTATTTTTTCGATAAAAAAGAATCGTTATTCTCAAATCTAAATTTTATCGGTCATATTTGATCGATATTTGGTGGTTTTTATTTCTTCGATAAAAAAAACCGTTATCTTGTATTTGCAATTTTTAATCATAATAAACGGGACAAAAATTGTTGGCGATGACAATATGTTTTATGATTTTATTATGACCATTACGATTAATTTAAATCCAAGAATATCGATTATTTTTTATCGAAAAAATAACAACTAAAAAATAACGATTAAAATTGATCGAAAAAGGAAAAAATCCAAAAATAACAATTATTTTTTATCGAAAAAATAAAAATGAAAAAATGACTTTTCAAACTTGATCGAAAAATAAAAATCCTAAAAATAACGGTTATTGTTGACCGAAAAAATGGAAATAATAAAACAACGATTAAACCAGGAGTTTTTTTATAAAAATTATAACCGTAACGGGTCCCTGCTCAAAAAAGTTCAAAATTGTCGTAATGTGAACTTTGCAAACATATACAGCTAAGAGTTAAAGAAGAAAGGCAGAAATAAGTGACAAATATAAGCATTGAAAATAAAAATAAATAATAAGCAAAAACAAAGCTGGACAGTCGACGATGTATCGGATGTTAGAGCGATTGGACAGTTGTATTCTATTTCAATACATTCTGCAGCATTGGCAAAAATTTAATTGTTTTGCTTATGAATGTACCCTTTTTGAACTTCACATTGAAATTAGAAAACAGAACGGATGTGCAGACATCGGATAGATTAATTTCTTTATTATTAATTTCATATACCCTTTGGGAAATGCAAAAATATTGAAATGCACGGCGTAAGTATGGCCTTTAATGGATGCCATTTGGGGGAAATATTTCCTTGTCATAAAATGAAGCAGGCACCCAACCGATACGAATCGAGAATATTTCTAGTTTATTAAAAAAAAAATAAAGTTTTCTGCTCACATTTTTCACAAAGGTAGAAGCAAACAGAGTAGATTTCAAAACTTTTCACGAGTTTCTACACGAAGTGATAGGCAATAATTCCGCTTTACTTCCTCGATTTCCTAATGGGAATATATTGCACATATGTAAAGTGTCATTATGTAGATATGTATAAATTTCTGTACTTAAATCACTTTATATGCAATATAATTTTGTTTTGTATTTTTGTATCATTTTTCATAAGCTCTTAATTGAAGGCGCGCGTGCGCGTATTCATTCTCGCATTACTGCCCATTTTCATCAGCATCAACATCAAATATTAAAAAAAAAGCTTCTACATCAACCCATGCAGCATCAGCGATTTCAGTTAATTCAGTGGATTTTCTATTTTATGATGGATATCATGATGATTGTAAACAATTTTTATATCTCATTGTTAAAATTCTATTATAAATATCGGCCGGCGCACACACGTATACTTACATATATAATTTAACTCGCATATATATTTAGTATATATGTACATTGATGCACTTAAAAGCAAATATAAATTAAATTTTTGTTACAATTTTCCTTTACCAATTCGCATTGGCAGGCAGTGATATCTCTTTTTTCCACCCTCCAATTTTAGCTGCTAAGTGTTGAAAATTTAGTATCGAAAGTGCTATAAAACTTAATTGGTTTAGAAATCTTTAGACAACTTCAAATTATGAAGGCCATGAAAAATATATTTTCGTAAAAGCACTTTAAATACAAATGCAACCTCTCAAGTTCTAGGGCCTGCATTTTCAAATATCACTGATACGACGCTTCGGAGTAATTAAAGCTATGGCTTTGCATAAATTGAAAATTGTATATGCATTTATAAATAAAGAAAATATGTACGCCTGCATGTTTGTGCATTTTAAGAACTTCTAAAATATTTTCCTCCAAAGCGAACACAAAGAGAAACAAATATGTATGTGCTTTTAGTTCATAATAAAATAATAAAAATAGGCGCCAGAACGTGCGCCAAAGATATTTCAACTATTTAGTTCTAATTTTATATGCTTTATTTAAAAAAAAAAAAACTTTAATATGCATTTATTTATTTTGGAGGTATTTACACCAGTTGAGGGAGTTTAAAGTGTTCCCAGTCTTGTTCTCGGCCTTTCTTTATTGAGAGTAATAAATATGAGGCTGACTGAATAGAGTTAAATCTAACCGAAATTAAATTGAATACAAATACCCTTTTTATGGAGAAATGCCATATCTATTGAGTCATTATTTTATATTAACTCATGTATTTTTTGAAATAACTAAACTTCTTTAAGCTCTTCATCAATTTCGTCCACACACTCGTTACATGGATTTATTTAAATGAAAAAATTAACATCGTTGCCCGGATTCTCACATACAACGAAAAACCTGTTTCATAACAGTTAATAGCAGAGAAATATTTTGCTTTTTTCTATAATAATTATTTTCCAGTATTTATTTATTTTTGCCGCCTGATAACAGTTATTGGTCAACGTATATTTTTATGTTGTCTTATAATAGTTATTCCATCTTCACCTTCATTTGTATCGCTATCTTTATTTTCATTTTCATCTTTATCATCAACTTGGCACATTTTCCATATATTCTAATAATAAGAGGCATGACCATTGTCGCACCCAATTCCCCCCTTGGGCGGCTGTGTTTTGTGGTTCAAACCCCTACCAAAATATTAAAACTGTAGTAATAACTTGAAATTAACTTTTTTTAAAATTAAATTAGTGTAAAATCTCCACCAATAAATTTTTCTACATTCGCCACTGGACATAACTATTATAGTATATAGAATAAAAGTCAATAAATAATTGCTCTAGCATGGAACATTTTTTAAATCATCCATAGCTATTACCATAAGCCAAAAATTACAAAAGTCGTCGATAACTATCATTCGGAGACTTGTGTGCACTTGAGAAGTCTTTTGAAGATAGTTATAAGTGAGCCAAATTCAAGTCATCGTCAACAATTATTTAAAAACTTAGGCTTTCCATAATAATTATGAGTGAGAAAACAATTTTTAAGTCTTGAAATATGGTACTTTTTCGGGATAATTTCGGGACTAGTTCGGAATATTTTTTTTAATACTTCGAAATCATTTCAGGACTATTTGCGTATCAGCTCCGCTTTAATTTTTTGCTAGTACCGAAATTTTTCCAAACTAGGTCCTGAAAAAGTTCGGCATTTGAATGTTAACTCACTCATAATTATACTGGGAATACTTTTATATAATAATCCCCAAAATAAAAGACTTAAAAAAAGTGTCTTACTCATATTTATTACAGAAAAAAACATATTAATCTCAAAATAATACAATAAAACATTATAAGCCTCAACAGTTATCGGTAACAAAAAAATTTACTCACTAATAATTAGACTTTTCCGTTTGTTTTTCTAACTACATATAATATATTGCTGTAATATTTATCAAAATCATTATAATTTTTACAAAAATTAGGATGAATTTTTTTTAAATTAAAAATTAATTTTCTGAGTTTCTGCTAATATCTTTTTTTCTTGTTGCTAAAGTTTTTGCGATAAATGTGATGTGATAAATGTTATGTCTATGTTATAAATAGCTTGTGAATTTAAACCTAATATCTACTATGTCCAAACCAAAACATAAGCTTGAAATTATCGCACAGTAATTACCTCGTCGATCCACTTAATCGGGCAAGATTTTGACAGACAAAAATGTGACTTGAAAACCTCGACACCGGGAAGATAAGAAATTTAATACAGACGCAATCCGCAATAATAATGATGTCGTTTTTATATTTTTAATGACACTACCACTTTACATGAAGTATAAACCTCAAACCGCGGTATGGGCAACAACCATTAGTGATAGGGATTAATTTTGATTTGACATGATTAACTTTCAGTTTGGATATAGTATAGAGAAATTCCAAGTTTACATTGTCAATTTTTAAATGCAATAGCTCCAAACTATTTTGAGGAATCTACTAACATACACAATATATATGTAAGTATGTTATATTGAGCTCACAATCTGGCTGTGCTTTTTATTTCCTAATTACATTCAACAGAAAATGGAGAAAGTTTTCTACGCTCCAAGAGAGCATAAATTACACGTATTCATGTGCGTGCAGTTCATTACTACATGCAAAGATATCGTACATTTATAAGCGAAAAGTTTTGAGAGAATTTTGATTGCTTAGATCAACTTTGTCTGTTTAGTTATGTTGACAGTAACTAATTAAGAATTTGTTTGCTTTTTTGAAGACGACACACGGGAAATGTAGTGGGAGACAATAAATTATATTTTTCTTAACTCAGGGAGTTCAGACTTATTCTGCACATGTTAATGTACAAGACCAAATGAATTACCGATGCGACGAAGCATAAACGAATAGAGTCAAACAAATTATAAAAATTAGATATTTTTCTTGGTATGAAACATTTCTTCCGGTAAAATTTTATCTCAAGTTCAAATATAATTACGAATATTTCGATACGATATGGACATAAGAGGAGGGCAATCACAGTGATTGTAATAGCGACAGCAATATCGATAACTATAACGATATCAAAACTAATGGCTATTGCGATAGCTGTAATGATGAAATTATGAAAGGAATATATAGCATGAAAACTCGTATCATGAATTGAAAATAATCTCAATCAAATAACTAGCAGATAAGTGAAACTAAGTAGTTCCTTCAAAGAGTTTGAGTTTCATAATTTTGTTACTTTTCGATATTTCTGCGACATAGATCATTTATATTTTTAATATCACTGTACAACAGTTTAAATGCCATTGCCTGATTTAAATTTTAGATCAAGGTTATAGAACATATAACGGAGTATTTTGAAGATGACACAACGCCGAAACAGGACAAGGGATGACGGAATATCGTTCCAATATACAACTTTTCTCCCTTTACAGTAAAAAAAAATACGTGAATCCAACAAACTAGGTCCGAATCTTTTAGTTTTAATGCGCTAATTTGCAGCTCAATTAGTTAAATTTCTAATTTCAATCGCCAATCGATTTTGAGTCAACATGAAACTAGTTAACGAACTAGTACGCTTCTACATCAGGATTATATCAGTTCGTGAAGCAGGTCAAATAAATACAATTATCAGCTCTTCTCGACGACACTTATCTAATATATGATGCTTTAGAACAAATATTGCCAGGCTTAAACTATCAGCAAAGGGTGTTTTTTTAAAACTTTCATTTTCCGATTACCATTAAATGGTCAAAATTTGGTCAAGTCTGGCAACATTGTTATCAATCGTGCAGAGTTTAGCTTACCATTTTAACATAAATAGATGAACGCCAAAACAACGTTTGCAAATTGTGCAAATATTTCGAAATTCACGGTTTAAATGGGAAATGTTACCGTACGGTTCGTCGGTTAAATGATGAGGTTGCTTTTCGGTTCAACCGGCATATTAATAACCAAAATTTTCGTGATTAAAGCGAAGACATTCCTCGGGAGGTTAGCGAGACGTCATTACTACTGCAAACATCGCTCTATGGGGCGCTTTTTGGGTCAGTAAAAACGTTGGTTCTTACTTATTTAAAAACGCGAGGGCCGAGCATTACTGATTCATGATAGTCGAGTATTTTGTGTCCCAATAAAAATAGAATTTTGACTGAAGGATGACACTGTATGCCTATAGCGGGTCAAAAGGTTGACTTTTTAAGGGAAATATTTGATGCACTCATAATTTCTCGAAATGGGCGAGCCGATATGATCGAAACTATATTTTAACCCATTGGCTCCCACTTCAAATTGCCGTTCATTCTATAGGCCCAGATATCTTATATCGGGTCTTGCAATAGGAACGCTACAAAAGTTTTTTTAAATAAAACAAAAGCGGTTCGGAATATAAATTAAATTCTTTATTTGCATGGGCACTACGGGCACGCTTGCAGATGTCCAGACGCTGTACCCAATTTTCGACGGTTTTCAAGCATAGACCATAGACTTGACGTAGCCCCACAGGAAATAGCCTAACGGCGTCAAATCGCACGGCACGACCGAGGCGGCCAATTGACTGGGCCATTTCGTGAGATAAAACGTTCACCAAACTTGGTTTTCAATAAATCGATTGTGACATTCGCTGTGTGGCTTGTGACGCCGTCCTGTCGGAACCACATATTGTCCAAGTCCACATCATCCAATTCGGGCCAAAAATATTCGGTTATCATTGAGCGGTAGCGATTCCCACTCACAGTAACGTGCCGGTCTTGATCATCACGGAAGTATTACGTCCCAATGACGCCGCCGGCCCATAAACCACACCAAACCGTAATTTTTTCGGGATGCAATGTTGACTCATGGAGTACGTGTGGATTGCTGCCAGTCCAATAACGCATATTTTGCTTATTGACGAAGCCATTCAGCCAGAAATGACGACGACCATAAATTGGACGTAGCGCTCTTAAAGTTGAGGTCATTGACTCCGAATTTCGGCAGTAAATTTTAATAATTTCGACTCGTTGTTGGATCGTATATATTTCCATGATGAAATGGCAAACCTTACTGAAGAGAAATGTCAAAAGAGCGGGTCAAAAAATATGGCGTCGTTTGCTGTCACTGTCGGTCTACTTTTGTAGCGTCCCTATTGAAAAACCCTTTATTTGGAAAGCGTTAAAGGATAAAATGTTATAGAAAAATCTTCGGGAAATTTTACTAGCGGTCTTCTTAGGTAAAATCTTTATACAAAAACGTTTCAGTTCATGGAAAAATAAAAAAAGATGACCGCCTGAAATATGCAGCTTTTTTTTATGTTAAAATTAACACTACAAGTTTGAGGTAATTTGATGTGCCATAAACTTGTCGCACAATGTAAGTATTCTCGTCACGTTAACTAGTTTTCCCTTTCACAATCAGAGCCCAACAATATTGCTCTTTTAAGAGCATTGCACATCTGGCTGTTAGCGGGTTAAATAAAAGTAAAAAGTACAGCAGAAAGTGGGACTTGTTGAATGGATAAAAAGTTGTGTATCTTTTTATTTTATAACTACAATTTAATCAGTTTAGCTAATTTAATTACATGCCAAATGGAGACGTAGAAAAAAGAAGGAGCCAAAACCTTAAGTAGATTAGGAGAACGATGGAATACTATAAACAAAATAAAAATATAAAAAAAAATTGAAGTTCTAGTCAACAGAGCAGAAGAAGGGCTATGCAGGTAGGTTTGTATATATTACACATACTCACAATCATTTCAATATACAAAAATAGGGAAAAAAGGAGATATAGCGAGAAAAGTTTGGGTGGCGCGCAAGGAAGAGAAAACAAAACGCCAAACAACATAAGAAAAACAAACCGAAAAAAAAACAAAAATAAAAATAAAGCAGATATATGCATGCAACGAATCGAATAGAAAATCAATTTATATTACTTTATGTGCCGTGCATTGGTGATCGGAGTTCAATACACTAAGCATACATATCTACATACATATGTACTAGTAATCGAATATTCATGTTTGTAATAGGCTAAGGCAAATGGGGCCAGGCTGCCAGTAGAGCAGCTCGTCGTTCCCAACAGTTCAGTTTATTGCCACGCAGCTATGGAGGGAGGTGCGTGTGGCAAGGAAGGCTACTTTACATACGACCATAGAGCTACGTAGCATTTAATACCCGCGAAAGGATGAGGTGGCACGAATGTGCTGTGTGGTATAGTCAGAATAATTTGAATTCAATATGGCATACACAATTCGATTTGGATTTCGTGTTATTTACTTGTGGTTGTGGTATTGAAATGTACCAAACAAATCTATACAAATTCGAAATGCCTAAAATATTGGCAGTTTCTTGAACACACACACACTCACTCAAACTACATATGTATGTATGTACGTTGCTGCTGTTGAACGAATTGCGGCTTCTGCAGGCGTTATCACACAAATAACCACAACAGCAACAGCAGCAACAACAACAACAACAAATGGCAGTGAAGTGGATTTTATGACGCTTTAAATTGAATCATAAAAAATGCTTAATTGTTTCTCTTATAAACCACAATAGATCTAGACAAAATATTCTTCATATTATTTTTAATTGAATTGCTTGCATTCTTTCGAATTTGTGAATGCATTTAGGCGTCTGAAACAAATCAATTTAGAGTGAAAGCTACGAATGGAGGGAGCGATGGAAATTCTGTGGCAAGAACGATAGCTTAAGAAATATATTTATACATACAGTGCACGACATAACGATAGCACAATCAAATAATCACAATTTTTTAATGTTTATTTTTCTGAATTTGAATTATTGTTTTTTTTTTCATAAAAACAACATAGTTATTTTTAAAAACACCGACTATTATCCAAGTTTCAAACTTTGCTCAAATGGGGGAAGAAATTCAACAAACTGTGCATATGATTTTAAAAGCTTGCGCGGTTTTGTCCATATAAAAAATATCCGAGTAGAGAAAAAAAATCAACGCTAGTTTGTAGCTTGCACTTTATTATACTAAAATTGACTGGGGTATAAAACTGTATACCAAAAAATCTTGTTGCATTTTCGTCCCAAATTTACTTAAGTTTGAAACTTTCGTACATGTGTTATAGGAAAAAAATGCGCAAGAGTGTCAGCAAAAACAAAAAATTAATGAAAATCAGTGCTAGTTTTTGCAACTTGAAACTATCAGTTTATTAAACGCTATATATTTGTTAATAAAATTGAATGGACTTCACAACTAGAAGCCGAAAAATTTTCTGAAATTTCTAAGAACTAAAATTTTAACGTACCTTTTTTTTTTAATTTGTCCAATTTTTAGATGTTGTTAATAGCTTTCAATAGCTAAATTTTATATGTATTAATTTATTGGGCTCAAAGCCAGATTTAAATAATACACAATATTATTTTATCCTGTGCATTATCAAATATGTCGATATTTTGACTTCATCTTCACGAACTTTGGACCATGACTTGTCGACGACATAAATACAAATTTTTGGATTTTACATAGAGAAGTTTGATTATTAATTTAGGCACACTTTTTATTTAATTTTGTTATCTTTTTTATTGTATTATTATATGAAAATTTTTTTGTTTACATATTGAAATTTTTTTATTTGCATGCAGTTTAATTTTTTTTTTTTAAATATATTTCATAATTTTTCGTTTCATTTTATACCAGACAATTTTCGTTTATTTTATGTCATTTTACTATATATTACAAGTTTTGGCGTTGCATTTTTATAAATTTTATTTTATTTATTTTGAGTAGGTAGATTTGATTTGATTTGGATGATTTTTATTATACTTTATTTGGTTTGAACTAATTTTATCCGATTTCATTTTGTTTTATGTGTTTCTATTTGTTTGTTTTTTTTTCACTTCAATTTAATTTATTTTACTCTACTTCATTGATATTATTTGTATATTATTAATTTTAGTTAATTCTTATTTTTAAATTTAATTACATATAATATTATATTATTTCACTTTACTTTGTTTTAATTTTCTTTATTTAAAGCATTTTTTTCCATTTTGCCCTACACTCGGATTTATTCACGCATCACAGAGATATCAAAGCTGTAATAAGTTTTTTATGCATACTTTCAGGCTGATTTATCAGTTTGAGCGATATCTGCTGAGGTGCAGAACTTTATATTTTTTTTATATATACATATACTAGTGGTAAGGGCCCGTCGCACGACAGGATCCAACCACTTTTTCTTCACGTTGATAATGCACTACAGAGATATTAAAACTTTTGTAATTTTTTTGTATGCTACTTTCAGACTGAAGGCAATGGAATTAATGGGCCGTTTACATAGAACTTTCCTCGCTTTGCTTGGCAGTTCGAACTTTAACAACAAAGCATGAGGCGTAGAAGGTCTGCTACATAGAACGCTTTGCGTTAGTAGTTTGTTATGAGTTGCGATTTGTGTTTGTTCAGAGTGTTTTGTTTAAAGATAGAATAAAAAAATTAATTTTACTGATATGATGGAAGTAGTAGTAGTTATGCTACTAATGTTTGAAATTTGCGAGTGTCTGTAGTGTGTATACGCACGCCAAAATAAAAATAAAATGGAAATGATAACAGCTAATTGCCAAAGCGTACAAAAGTTGAGAGTTGCCCATGATTTTGCTTCGCTTTGCTTTGCTCTACTTTTCTCGCCTTGTATTTAGCAGGACTCATATAACATCATGTATTGAACTTATCTGTCAAAGCGAAACTCTGAAGCAAAGCAAAGCAAAAGTCCTATGTGAACGGGCCTTAACAGTTTGAGCGGTATGTAGTGAGTAGCGGAACGTAGCGGATTTTATATTTAGATATTTTTCATTTAACTTAATTTTATTTTATTTATTTTATTTCTTTGTTATTATTATTATTTTTTTAATGCATAATTTACTCTACTTTAATTTTAACTACATCATTTTAATTGTTTATTCTGAATTATTTTGTTTACATTTTTATTATTTTAATTTGCTTTTTTTTCTTGTTTTATTTAATTTTAATTGAACTCCTTTTATTTTGTTTTAAATTAATTTAATTGATTTTATTTTTAACTTATTTCAAAAAAGAGTTAAGGCATGATCTGTTTTTGTGAACCAATATTGATTTTTTTTTAGGATTAGATTTAAGGCAGTTCCACAGTAGTCACACTTAAAAAAAATTCGGTTCAGCAAAGATAAAAAAAATAATGGAAATGAAAATGATATAGATAATAAGAATTATAACGATAATGATAATAATAATGTTAATCATAAAAATATATATACTTAGATAATGATATTGACAATACAGGTCCATTGTCTAATTAATTCACAAACTAAAAATAGCATAATAAAAAAAAATTATAAAAAGAAATCAAAAAATAACACTCTAGTTTTTGCTAACATTTTTTTTGCTGATCTCTTTCAGCGCTAATTGTTATTTTGTTGTGCCACAATTCCGCATGTTGTCTGACACTTTGCATACGTGATTGCACAAATTGCGATGAAAAATGTTGTATACGATACAACATTAAGTTACAAACTCGTAGTATACTATATACTCGAAAACATTTTCTCACACAAGCGGGCACATGGATTTGCTATCCAGCTTGCTCTTCTTGCCACACAGCCAAATGGACCGCTTTCAATCATTTTTCAATCAGCAAATATTTTGCAAACATTTCGTTTTCTTTTTTTATCCATTATCAATTTTTTCGCTCATGCCACTCTCGCGGCCTCGGACAGGTGGAATTTCATGTTAGCTTTAGCCGCCGCCAGGTGAAATCACATTTAATTTGCACAAATTTTATGTTTATGTTGTTTGTTTTTTTTTGTTTTCTGTGTGATTCTACAAGGCGGCTAGTCTCGCTTATCTGAGTGTGGAATTTTTATGGGCCATTTGTGCGCAAAATTGAGTACATTTGTGTGCTCGGATTTGACTTGATTGCTGATCGGTGATTGAACTAAAAGTAGCCTGTTCGGGCCAATGATGGTGGTGCATTAATAATTGCAGTAAAGAGGGATAGAGAGGTTAGATTTCCTGATTGAAATCTATAAGTACTTGGATACAAATGCAAAGATATTTGCGTAAAGAAAATTCTGTGCTTTCATCGTAAGAGTAAGTAATTAGATTGCGCAAATCATAGCTAGCATAGAGCCTGATTGGAACTATTTTGAATACAGTAATTTGATTTCAGCAAACTTCTTTTTTATTTATTTTAAACAATCTTATTTACCTTAGAAAAAACCCTTGTGGATCCACTTCAGCTACTCTGTCTCTTCTCCAAATTTTCTCTGAAGAAAACTCTACCAGAAAGTTTAATCTAAAATTTAAGGAGTCTCCATAGCCGAGTGTTAGGCAAACTTCAAGATTGAGAAGTTGAATTTGTAGAACAATGCAAATAACGTATTGTATCATTGAAGAGAATATTTATTTACATTTTCTATTTAAAAAATAAAGACCAAGCATTGGTTCCCTGTGTGCCGGAAATTATATTGTTTTTCATTTATTGGCAGAGGAGGATGATAATACCGAAGAAGTAGTATTTTAGTCAAAAATATAATATGCTGATGACATCGAGGGCTTTGAGAAAGGCATGCACACACTAAGTCAAAATGATTTCATTAAAATCAGAAGCGCATATTTTACTTTATGCCACGAAATATAACCGTAAAACCTGAATTTTTCAATTTGGAGTTGTAGTTTTAACCCTTAGTTTAGTGGTGAAAATAAACTACACTCCTGAAAGTTATTTTCTAACTTCTTGTGGGTTTTAAAAACTTCCGAGTTGGATACGCCTCATAAAGGTATGCCCAAAAAACGAAAATCAGGCACAAGAACCATGGCATATACATACATAGCTTATAATTTAGTCTGTATTAGTTGGGTTATTTCGAAAAGCTTTTGATGAGATCAGCACAAACTGGTAGTGCGACGAGACATACTTAAAAAACAATTAATCCGCTAGGTGGCGTAAGAGATGAAATTTTCATAAAATCCATATTTGTCGTCTGATTTCGATATAATCAAAAAGGTATGCTGCAGTAAATAAAACTCCGCTAGATTGCGCTAGAGTTCCGCTATTTAGAAACTTTGTATTTTTTGAATCGATTTTGATAAAATTATTTATTTATCTAAAATTAGAAACGTGTAATGCGGGTTGGACTATAAATGCTTTCATTCGTTAAACGGCGCTGTAACCGAAATACTCAGAAAATCATTTTTTATATTAAGATTTAAATGAAATTAAAAACGGAGACTGCATATAAATATGATGAGAAATAGACTAAACTAAAATAAATCTATTAGATTGCTATGTAGAAAAAGAAAATCCATATTTATCGTTCGACATACATATGTAGCTCAAATCTAATGGACTTGACATTAAGTTATTAATAATGATTTGCTTCCCTTTGAAAATTGTACCAAAAAAACTGCTACCAATTTTAGACTACCGGGCATTGATTTTAAATCGTTAAGATTAATTACTAGGTTGGCGACATATTATCAATTTTTACTAATTTTTATTCTGTTTGTTTAAAGTTTCTTAACTTTTTTATAAAAGTGTTGCCCATTTCTATCCAAATTTCAAATTTTGTGCACAAGTTAAAAGAATTTGGAAATTTGTATCTAAGTCTCAAATGTGTTGCGCAAGATTTTTAGAAACTATTATGGTATCCAGTTTTACACCCCTTCAAATGCTAGTATGCTTAAAAAAGTTTGTTATGAGGAATTACGTAACTCATTACCAATAAAAATGATCAAAAAGCAATGGTTTTTCCAACTTAACACTTGCACTTTACTGTACTCAAATTTAGTGGGCTGCAAAACTTCACACCATAATTGCTTCTACAAATTTTTAAACTTATACTAAACTATTTTGAACAATTTATCTAATTTTTGCAAAGTTTGAAATTTGGATCTATATAGTTTACGTTAGAAAATGAGCCAATTTTTATAAAAACTTAATAAACATTAAAAATAGTAAGCTACGTAGACGGAGTGTGTGGTATTAGTATAACTTAAAAATTTTAGAATAAAACTTAACCATTTTTAACCCAAATTTTAGAAAATTTTCGAATGTGCAATTTTTAACTCAGTTCAATTTAATATCAAATATAAAGTGCAAATATCAGGTGTATAAAAATTTACATTGATTTTTGCTGCTCTTTCACATAAAAAAAATGCATCGTCGATTGTTGAAGCTAAGAAAATTGGAAAATTGAAAAAGGATTCAAGCTTTTTCTTTTAAATTAAGCACTTCGCCTATAATTGTAACCGTACGGCAACGCTGGATGTAGCAACTCTACAATTACCCCCGACTATCTTGTCCGCAGTATGAGCACTCACCTCCAACCAAACTCTTTACTTAGTTGAATCAGACTACAAAAAAAAAAAAAAACGACTAAATAGTTGGCCAATGAAAAAGTCTGCAGTGGGCTCAAAGAATATGAACAATGAACACTTGATTGTCATTAAATGAATATATTTAGCTTTTAGCTACATACTGAATACTATCAGTAGTTTTTTACACTTCAAAGGGCAATAAAAACGCTTTTAGAACTTTTTTTCTTGCAAAAATTATGAAAGCAAACAAAAAAAATGATAGATATATTAATATGCAATAGCTGTTGTGGTAATAAAAATTATCCGAAAAAAACTCATAAAGCAATTCTGCTCTTTCTGAAAATGCATTTTTATGAGCAGACATAAAACTTATCAGCATTTTTAGCGCACAATAATAATACTCATTTTTGTTTGAATAACACAGAATATTGGCATTTGAAGGGCTTGGAGTGCCCGTTAAGTCGCTCAGTTACACTTCGTTTATTACAAAATAAACGATTCGATTCTTGGAGAACACACAAAATGAATGAATGGTTTTCTTGTTTTTGTTTTTTTGTATGCAAATGAATGCTGATAGAATTATGAATACAAAATAATTAATTTTTTTTGCTTGAAGTCAGTACACTTGACAAGTAAAATGTTTTATGTGCGAATGAGCGAACATCCAATGAAAGGGAAATTCATGAAGAGTAGCACTAGCATTTGCAGTATGTCCCTCTAAGAAATGGAAACATTCCTCCATACAGCTTCCAAAGAAGCACGGAAAGATTCCCTTTCGTAGGGCAGTTAATTTCATTGTCATTAGTGAGAAACTTTCCGCTTCACTGTTCATGGAATGGATGGTTTGAAGGATTCTAAAGAGATTCAAAATTTTTATATGTTGCTAATGAAAAATTATGCAAGGACACTTCCAAAGAGGAATCAAGTTCTCGTAGAAAAATTATACATGGTTGCATTCGATGAAGAATAAGAATACAGGTGGTGGTAGCTGGTGGAATGTAAAAAATTTAAATTACAATTTCAAGGTTTCACATTTAATTTGACACGTTACGCGTTAAAAATTTAGAAAAAAAAGTCTTGAGTAAATTTCCTCAAGCTTATCTTATTAAATGAGAAAACATTGTTTCCATATGAAGCGAAATTAAAACAGCGTCGAATGAAAACGTCTGCCTTGTTTTTGCATAACCACCGAAGAGTCATGAGTCTACATTACTTCCAAATGAAAACTTTTGAAATATTCCTTGAGGGATACAATACATTTGTATAAATGTATAAACCCAATAATATTTTTCAGTTGGAAAACCAAACAACTTCCTTCTTCCCGCATACTCAGTAGCGATCTAGTTATAAAATCTGAATACTCTTTTTCGATTTTTTTTATAGAGATGGCACTAAAAAAAATAAAGTATCTAAAAACTGACGAACGAGAAGGGAAAACTTTGTGTGAAAAAAGGTCCGAGCAAGCAGTGAGTGCTTCCATAGGAAAAAGCTGGAGAATGAGAAACGAGCATATCCACAAAAAGAAAAATCCTTAAAATTCATACAAAATTTCGATAGGAAAAACGATCTTAAGAGCAGTACAAACTCTAAATTTTCTGTTATTTTTTTTATTCCACAATGCAATTTAGAACTAATTATTTAATTAATAAATTATTTTACTCAACTTGCGAGGGAAGGCTTCGTTTATTTACACTTTTTATTCTGATTAACACAAAATATGATGTCATAAAATTTGATTTTTAGAAATAACTGGATAACTAAAAATAATTGAAAATTTCGCTGCTGCGTTCAACGAAAAACTCAATTGACCTGAAAGCTTCACTGCTTGTTCGGTAATTTTTTCCGTCATTGATTGCTGAACTGAGTTGCATGACAGTTTTCGTATTGAATATTCTACTGAATTTGTAGCCCCCTTATTTCAAATACTGTTGGGAATATCAATCGCACACATTTCTTCCATACAAAAAATTTCGAACATACTTTGAAGAAAATGCGTGACACAATCAGCAAAAAAAATCTCAAAAACCAACGGATTTTCTTTAGCAACTTCAAACTTGCACTTTATCAAATATACTAGAACTTCAAGAATCACAAAACTATAGCGTTTCTAAAAATTGTGAATAAACTTTGTTTATGTAATTTTTTCAAGTTTTCTTTTTTTCCCACAACATTTCAAATGCAAAAGAATTTATAAAGTAAGTAATTCCATTTTTCTACTTTTTCTAGAATGTTTGATTAGTTAGATTTTTACAAAAAACAAAAAAAATCAGTTGATACCCGCGACTTTGTCTGCGTTGCTTACTACGTTTCCATAAAGTTACAGAAGATTTACAGCTAAAATGCAGCTTCGATTAATTTCAAAACAATGTCCCGCAGCCACAGTAAAGATGAAGCCCACTATAAAGTTAGCGGCACCTTTTGGGCATAAGTTTCAATGGGATATCTGCAAATATAGTTGAAACTAAATTAAGGGCCAACTTGATTGTAAAATCATTTAAAATCGCACCTGCGACAAACTTCTCTAATATCATCAATATCGGATCAAAAATACGCATTCTATATTTTAGAGTCATCTAACGGATCCATTTTGCGTTTCTACTTTCATCAAAATCGGATTAAAAACAATGATTTGCTGAATAATTCGCCTCCAGCGCCACCTAGCGCATACATTTTTCATAAACGTATCTTTTAGCAGACCATATATACAGATCTACTGAATAACTCGATTATAGCGCCTTCTAGTGGAACCATTTTTCGTAAAGGTATTTCTTGTTGCATTCTTACTATACGTTTTTAGTTTGATCAAAATCAGATCATAAATACTGTTTTTATTAATAACTCGCCTCTAGCGCCACCTAGCGCATTCATTTTTCACGAAAGTATTCTATACTGCGCCAGCACCACACGTGTTTAAACCATTAATATCGAAACATAAAATAATATATTTTTAAAATTTGGTTGGAATTAATTCATCGTAAAAATGCTGAGTCAAATTCCCGAGCATGAATCGCGTCCCCCGTGTTCGATTCTTGGTCGGAACAAGTAACACCAAAAATTATAATAAACTTTTTTTATTAAAAACTACCCCTCCACAGGCAATAGCAAACCTCCGAGTGTAATTCTGCTATGCGAAAAACTTCTCATAAAAATCATTTGCTGTTTAGGTCCCCCAATTTCCGTTGAAACGTTGAAAGCTCAAACATTTTACGAGCTGAGGTGAGCTTTTAAAAAAATATATATTAAAACTATTTTTATTTAGAAAAATTTTCAAATAGCCCCAGCTCACGTAAATCGTAATATTTTTCCGATATATTCTGGTTGATGCAAAATATTATGAAGTTTAAAACTACCATGGAAAAACAGTATACATTTTTTTTGCTGCACCCTAATCTACAGGTGTGTAGGTATGTGGTAAATGTTCGAGTATTAGACAGACCAACAAACCAACTGACAAACCGGCTAACCACCAACCAGGTGTGGTTAAGAATTAAATGGAATAATTCTTTGTAATGTCAGCGAGGAGACAGGTTTTGAATTACAAAAAAAGAAAAACAGAGGAACACAGAGAGGTAAGAGTTCTAAGCAAAGGATGATATTTGTATGATTATAGGTATGCACATATGTATATATTTTAATGCGCATAAATACCCTTTGGAGTGAAGCATAGCAAATGTCAAGTTGTTTTGAATTTTTGATACTTATTGTTATTCTTCAGGTGAACATATTTGACTTGACTTCAACCGGCACGCCCTGTGCTCGAATTTCAGCAGCACAGTAAGGAATGGAATTAAAAAGGAAGTGACAACTAAAGCAACAATGTTTCAATTTCCTCTAAGACAATTATTGTAGTGTACTCCTGAGGAGTGCTATACAAAAACAAAAAAAAACAAGTTACGTACAAAAGCGATCGATAATATGTACAATGGAATGAAAAGTATTTTACATGCTCAAAATATACTACGCACACTTACACGTTGACATACATAGAAAGTTATAAGCCTAACATAACAATAACCCGCATTGTGAGTTCTCAGCAAAAAAAAACACAACAAAAAACAAAAAGAATGTTACAGTGGCGAAGGGTTAAGTTGCAGCATGCAACAAAAAAACAAAAAAATCCCCTCTATGCCGCATATTATGCGCCTTGAACTGCAAGTGGACGGCCAAGTGAGCTGCACACGCGACTTATTTCCGGCCCAGTTTCGTATGTTTTCCAATTTTTTTTTTTTTTACTTCTCAACTAGTTAATATACTATACATACGCAAATATTTTACTTTATGAATCCTTAGCCTTGCTGTATTAGTGTGGTGTGTGTGCGTGTGTGGGGAGGGAAAAAATGTGCCGCACTCAAGCACTGGATTTATGCATTCACATTTTTTTTTATAATTTTTATTCTACATAGCACAAAATTTGTTTCATTTCTTTTTTCACTTATTATACACAACGCGCAGGCCTCAGTCGCTGCCAACAAAAATTTCAGCTATTCCTTTGCTAAGTACTTGAGCCTTGGCGGCGCTAGTTGTATGTTGCCTTTTTAATTGTTGTGTGTGTGTGAAACTGCTGTGACGTGAGCTGTTGCATGCAACTTGCTGCATCCTTGACTGAAGTGGCAGCCACTCGCGCATATTTAAGTCTAAATTTATAGTTCTCTTAAGTCAAAAAAAAAGAAAAAAACATGAGAAAAAGTTGGTGGTGGAATGAATTTAAAAAATTGAAATTAAGATTTTTACAATTCTAGGTCTTTAGGTATTTCTTAATTTGATAGTTTTCTGCTTTAGTTTTAGTTCCTTATTTTTCACTGCATTGTTTGTCTTTGTTTTATTTATATTTATTTGTGAAGATTCTCATTGACTTTGCAATTTTCCTCAAACCATTTTTTCTAGGTTTTCGAGTCATTGACAGTTATAGTCTTCAAACAAACGTCATTAAAAACATACTGAAACTCGTTTCCTTAGTCAGAACTCCCTGGGACCGATAAACAAAAAAAAAATGTTTTGCATCGACGCTTATGTAATAACTAAAGAACGATTTTTAGAGCCGAACTGAACCGAACCAAACATCAGCCAATTTCTGCCGTCGACGAACCAAAGCCGAACCGAGCATTTTAAGGATCTAAAATAATGAACAAACGATGAATTTTTAAAAACTCAACATTTTTTTCATTGCCATTGAAAAAGGTTAGTTTAAACATATTTTTGTAAAAACAATATTAAAAAAAACCTATATTTTTCTTGCTCGAAATTTAATAATTTTATGCTTTAATACAAAAATAATAGTCTCTTTGACATCTCCACCTTGCAACCAATTTCATATATCGGTGTAAAATTAAACTGCATCACTGAACAATTGTCCACAAGATACAGTCGTTGGGGAAGCAGACAGATATATAGAAGTAATTTTTTTCAAAAGAAAATATGGGCTTCAAAAAGTGCTAAACAATTTCGCAATTTCTTGGCAGCAGAAGTTTGTCGAGAAAAGTGTCGAATTTGGAATGAATAATTTGTTACGGTATTATTTCAGCAAATCATACCGCTATCACGTAAATTGGAAAGGATTATTTGTTTGATTTTTTTCCACGGAGAAACATATTAGGACTAAAATTTTATAAAACGTATATAGTTACTAATAAAAATTCATAAATGTTCGGCTTTTTTTGCCGACGCGGAACCGAAGCCTAACCGAACGGCCAAGCCCGAAGCCGAAGTTCGGTCGTTCTCTAGTAATAACAACAAGTCCTTGCTTTTGTTAGGAGAACTCTCTCGCTTACTGAATGAGTTGCATTTCGGAGGAAAAATAACTAGATTGTAATAAAGAAAAACGAAGTCAAGTTTGCTCTTCTTTTTGATAAACCTGAAAATAACTGCGTGGAGAGCAGTCGAGAGGGATGAGGCTATTACGATAATTACCAACTGCATTTTGCCAGCCATTTTGTTGAAGCCAGACACGGTTGAGAATAACTTTAAGAGATAATGCAACAATGTTATGGGTGCCGGGCAGAGATTAAAGAAAACGAAGCCTCTTACAAATTTTATGCAGTAAATATAATTTAAATCCATTAACCAGCTGAAGAAGATATTCTCGTGGCTGAGGAGAACACAATAATTAACCGTCCCAGATTTTTTTTTGGGGGTTTTCAAAGTAACGAGTTTATGTGAATGAACAGCAGAGATCATCCAACAGAAATCCAGAGCTGACCCCTAGAAATGATGGAAAATGGCGAAAACGGATAGCGACGATAAAAATTATCTATTTTCTGTTTTTTAATTAATTAATTAATTTTTTCGCAGTCTCCTTAAGAAAGGAATCCAAATTACATTTGTTGCAGGTCGTTGGCCGGTTAAAATGTTCTACTAAAATATTCCTCTTAAAATTTCACCGCATAATTTCTAACTCGACATTTATCACTCTTTCGAAAACTTATTTTACAAAGATAATAAAGTGGCATCTGTTGCAAATAATTTAAGGGGTTTGCTTGCAATAATAGTAGGTTGGACGGTTGGGAGCAGCGTTACCTAGGCTACTACCTAAGTAGTACTCCATTTGCGTTGAGTATCCCTTGAAGCCTGGTAGCTCCTACTATCACGATTCGCAAAACATTTTGCAGTTAGAGATCCACGTTAGGTTTATCGCAAAGAAGAATTCAAGTATTTGCTGTCCATTGCGTGCTAGGGATGGACACACAGAGATAGTGAAGAAGTGTTTCTCTAATATCCTTGAGATTGCGGCGCAGACATCGAGCGTCGTATGGTAGTATATTGACTGCATGTTCACCAATTGCCTTTTTTCTTGTGATCCTTACCGTCAATCTGAATCTATACATCTATTATTGGCCTACTTGGACTGTCCACTGTTCTTAACTTGCCATTAGTGGGCCGGATTTCTTTCGCAGCTTCACAAGTTGTCAATCTGCCCACCTTGTTCCAACCACTCGTGAGACCAGTAAGCGTAGTTTTGTTTTGATTACTCCTATCGGGCAGCTTTTACCTCAGATTCGTCGGCTCTATCGTTATCGAATATGTTATTATGACCGGGAACCTAGCCGAGAGAAATGTCCATAGACTCAGAAGCTTAACGCTAATTCTACTCGGCTATTCTGCACTTCATCTCAAAGTTTTGGTACTTTGTTTCTAGGAGCTTGTCAATAACCCCACTCTTTGCAGAGGCCGCCGCAATTTGGTGATCGTGGAGCCCTATTGCCAGGATCACATTAAGCGCAGCTGTAGAGCACGACTTAATGGCGAATCAATACAACATGCCCAATCTGCGTATATTTCTTGGCGTTGTATTGATTGCCCAGTGTACATCTACAGGACAAGGTTTGGCTTTAATCCCCAGTTTCTGTCTACCAGTTAAGTTTGGCTTTAGTAGGACGTTCAAGTACATCGCTTCGGAGGAAAACTTGACAGTCGTCCTGTTAAAGGGTGTTTTTTATTTTCTTAATAAACAGCCTCAGCTCACGACTTGTTCGGGTTGACAATGAGACCGCTTTTTGAGGCTCATTGTATGTTACCTGAACTGAGCTCTCTCAAGAATTGCGATGATCGTTGAGGGGAAGAGGCCTGATACTGCCACCTCTACATCATTTTACTCCACTTTTGTTGAGCTCCAATAGAATATCGTTCAGTGCCACCACCCAGAGGGAGCTCTGTGGAAAATCCCCACTCGCTTAGCGAGATAATCTGGTTGATGGTAAGTGTAAACTACTTATGGGGAATTAATTTCCCTATAATGATTACAACTTCATTTAGAGAGATTTCTGTTAACCGACCCTCAATGTACGCATGTTGGGCCGTCGACATCTTCTATAGGAAATGACAGTCCGATTTGACGAGAAAGTCGGCTAATTCTGTAAAAGACGATTTGCAGATGCAGACAGTGATACTTAAAATTTAATTATATCGACTTCTGGTAACGAATCAAGAGGCAGGTATAGCAAACGGCTTGAAACTACACGGACATCATACTATTTTTCACAAGTATCGCAGAACTTAAATACATTTTGTTTTCATTGCATTTGGTTCTACTCTACTAATTTTAATGAGCAGTATCTTGTTTACAATGACCCAAATCTACCAACCGCAAAGTTCGCATTCTGATAACAGAAAAAACTTTGCGGCATATCACGATGGGTATTTAGAATGCCGAAGTTGTTGTTCAATAGGTTATAACAAAGAGCGAAGGCTTTGCTTTGGCCCCATTCAAGTTTCGGTATGCTATTTATTTGATTATATAAAAAAATTGTTTACTCCGCGTTTTTCTATAGGTTCATAGCTACACACAAATGCAGACCACCAATTGTATTTAAAATTATTTCAGGTAGCACAATATTTTTGTTTACCGACAGCAATGTCTATTGTTTACTTGAAATTCAAATGAATATCAAAAAAAAAAAACAACAGAAAAGGGTATAAACCAAACAAATTAAATTAAGAATCTGGCAAGGAAGAATAGAAAAATGCAATACTAAAAACTATTCTTAAGGAGTGGCTACATTTTTGTTTTTTCTTTTGTGATGCTGCTGTAGCGAATGCATTTGCGGCAGTGAATATTTAGAATCACGCTCTCCGGGAGGTCTGAATTTGAAGCGCCATTGCGCTAAGCGACTTACTTGTTGATACAAGAGGAATTGGTGGCAAAAAGGGCAGAGAAAAGAGAAGAAACTAAAGCAAATATCAAAATACATTACTAATTAAAATACAGCAAATCAAGTCTAATGAAGTCATCAAGAATAGGCCGAAAAGAAGTTCTATAAAGTGAAGACATCTAAGTAAAATGCATAATTTATTCTGCTCACCTGCAGCGCGTAACGAAATACTTGAAATTATATGTATGAATATGTACTATATCCTTAATCTACTATCTTCATATCAGTCATGGTAATAAAAATTATGATGTTTGAACATATAAAGACATTAAAATATTGCACTTTATCCAATTCAGAATTTTATTGGACAGACTGCAATGAATTGCGTTTTATTGCGTGATATAGACCACCATCAGCGTACAAATTAAGGAAGTGAGGAAAACTGACAGGCTAGGCAGTATAAATATATAAAAGGGTGGTCTAATTAAAAGCGTGATACAGGAAATCCACATCCCATTCTACCGGCTAATGATATTAAGAAATTATGAGAAAAATCCCAAACAAAAACCATCTGAACTGCTCCGCCCTAAAACGAATTTGCGGTATGTTCGTAAAACTTCACGGTTTACTGATAAAAAAATAAACAGCTTCAAACAAGATCTAACAAATGCGAGGCGTTGATTCTAAAAATAAATTTTTATTTCCCATAAATCAACTATACAAAAAATACAAAGTAACGATTTACATGCATACACGGATGGTAACCCTGAAGGGAATGCTCATAATGAAACCAAGGCGAATTCATACAAGGTGATAGCATCCCATGAGCTGAGAGATAGGCAGGCGGACAGAGACGGAGATGACTTAATCGAATCAGCTCGCGGTACTGATCATTTTGTTGAGTATGGGCCAATCTCTTTTTCTTCTTACAAACATCGGACCAAAGTTATATTACCATTTCATCTTAATGAAAGGTATAAAAACAGTGAATTCATTTCTAGGTAGTACTACAGTTTTAAGATTGTGGTAGGGGTTTGAACCCCAACACCTTTCTGCCCTCTGGTGCGCCTATATCTTAGGGGAGTTTCTATGTTGGTCAAGTTTACATATCCACATGTTACTAGGACTGGGTATTCTATACGGATTTTGCAATCCCAATTTTCGGATATCCGCATACTTATGCGAAAATGCATATTTGGATATCCGAATATTATCATACCTTCCAGATATGCGGATTCGCGGATATCAGTATAATATTTTGATAGCCGGATATCAGAAACGAATGAAATGCAACATAGGGCAAATAAATAAATGGATAATGCGGATAGTAGGGAAAGCAGAAAGTTTTCGTTATTAATCGCAGGCCAGGAAAATAACGGGCCATTTCTTTTTAATGGTATCATTTCTGAAAATATTCCAATATCAAAAATTCTACAAGTCACTATCCCCAACATCATTCACATGTTGCCTTATTCCATTCGCTCACTAACGGAATGTGCGCTTATTGATTGTCGTGTCGAATACCACGGAGGACTGAATACAGATGGTGGCGACGTTGGTGGTACCGCTACTTGCGTTTTGCCGATTTTGACAATTCTCAACTACAAGTGGACCAAGCCTTTTTTTTACAAATGGACGACAAAGAGCGAATTTTTTTTTATACTATTTTATAGATTTATTCATTAAATTCCTCCCTATAAATCTTATTATTACAGTTTAGCAAAATTAAAACACGTTTCTCACTGAAATATTGGGAGTTATTCATTCTTCTTCTCCCGTATTCTATGTTTAATGAATTTGCCGATTTGTCACTTCACCGCGGGAAGGCGAAAAATTGATTTACAAAAAGTGTTTCTTAATTACACCAGTTTGCATGGAAAAGACCTTCTTATACTAAGTTTGGGTCGCTGACCATCAATATGAGTTTCATTTATTTTTCCAAAGAACCATTTTCGAGATGAATGTAAAAACAAGTTCCTTACGTTATTTTGCAAAAATTGACACAAGAAGTCAAGACTAGCAAATAAAACTAATCTTACGTGTATACCATTTTAAAGTAACATTGAACTTCTCTACGCAGATTTATTTTTTTTTGTATAAACTGGAGTAGTAGTTTTTGAGTTATAGGTGTTTAAAAACTGAAAATAACGATATTTTCAAAATTTTCGAAAAATGCTAACTTTTTTCATTCGTTTTAATTGACAAAATTTATAAAACAAACATTTAAATAAAACAAAATTTTATTACAAAAATGTGAAAAGTAAGAGCGTTCCACGAACAGAAAATCAACAAGTTATTACAACTTAAATAAAAGCGGCCAAATAAAATTGTAGCCCTAGCTCTACTACTGAAAGGAACAACTAATGCGATTTTTAAAATTATGACATTTTCATCTTATGCGTGGAATGCTCCACATTTATGTAGGTATTTTGAGCACTTGATATTCACAAAATATTATCAACGATAACTTTCTCTGCAGTTGTTTGCGAACAAAAGCAATAATTTCACGTTTAGCTTTACTATATACAAAAGTATAACTTCACTTTTGTTACTTTACTTTGTTTTTATTGCATGCAGTTTTATCATTTTATTCTGTTTTATTGCAGCGCGCAACTTGATAACGAAAACAAGTAAGGTTGCATAAGAATCAAAAGTATGAAAAGGTTTGCGACGCTTGAACGCTACTCGCTAAAAATACCGTGGGAGTCATGCTGAGCAACTCAGAAAAGGCGGAAAATCATTTAATATAAGCATAACAAGATATGCGCATACACTCGACAAAAACAAAAAAATTAAGAATCAAATTAAGAATTTTGCTCAAAAAAGTAAGAAAATTCTTATGTTAAGATTTTTTTTAATACAGAAAATTCTACTTATCTTAAGCTTAGTATATTTTAGACCAATTTTCTCTGAGTGCACCCAACAAAGAAAGGAGAAAAAATCAGCAGGCATACACAAACAAACAACAGCCATCAGTTTTGCCACGTACAGTAGCAGAAGTTTTTATAAAATAATCCTCACAGTGTGGTTCAGTCAAGTCCTGCAGCAGCATGAAATCCACCCATCTACCACAGCGTACACTTCACTTTCTAGAGGATAATGCAAATTTATGCAGAACTTTTTGGTTTCAGAGTTGCTTAACAGCCGAACACTCATGGAATGGAATATCGCAAGCGTACACTCGGGAAATTTGCATGTACATAATAAAAGTGCAGTTGCACAAAACTAAAAGTCAGACGATATACTATATACAGATGTAATAATAAAAGATGAAGTTTTCCAAAAAGCGAGCGAAAGTAAAATCAAGCAAAAAAAAAATTTTAATTGAAACAGCACACAGCTAGCACTTCTAGGAAGCGAAGCTGCAAATTTTCGCACTACCCACAAGCTAAAAATATTTACATATTGTACCAAGTATGTGCATTATATAAAATATGCACGCTGTGCGCATTGTGAGGCAACAACTACATATGTACTTACTGTCGGTGTGACGCGTCATTGCGTCTATGCTATGCCTGGGAGTTGAGTTTTTGAACGAAATTGTTGAATTGGATAAAAAGTGTGGCTGGCAGACGGAGCAGTAGTGATTTGGGGTTTGCGGTTGCTTGCAGTAGCAGAAGGTGCAGCAAATGAATCCAAATATATGTAACAAGGCAGGCAATGTGGCATAGGGAGAAACATATGCGGAGAATGCGTGTCGGCATGTGGCAGGTTGTCCACCCTCCTGGGCGTGCGTATTTTGAAATGTGCAAATGGAAACATCAAAAAAAAAAAAAAAAAAAAATAGCAGCAACGAAAAGTTGCAAATCGCAGTGCAAAAATGTGCAGTCGCCTTGCAGCAGGCGCAAATTAGTGCGCTAAGTTGTGGCTGGGTGTCTTGCAAAACAAAAAAAATAATAGAACGATTCCGTACTCAACTGGCGAATGAACTGAAAAAACAGGAGACACCTTTTTCAAATATATATAGTCTTATCGCATAACGGGCATAGTGCGGACTTTAAGGCAAATGCTATTTCTTTTTAGATAAAGAATCTAACACTATACCTAAACCAAAACTTAACCTTGTAATTATAGTAGTTATCTCGCCAATCCACTTGATTGGCAAGATTTCGCCATACAAAAATGTAACTTGGAGATCTCACCATAACGATGATCAGAATTTAATCCACATTTGTTGCGGTATTCTCTAATTCAGTCTCATTTCAAGTCAGTAAATTTCAGCCTTTCGACTAGAGGCATTTTTTGTGACTTGAGACGATTTCGGTATTCAGCGAATACAGTCTCAACAAATTTCTCCAAACACTGTGGTAAAAATGAGAAGAGCATATTAGCTGATGGTATATTCCAAATTCCACCAAATACTGTGGTGAAAATCAGTAGAACCAATAAACTGATGGTATTTTCTAGCTAGAGATGCATAATAAATGAGTATTAATCGATGACACACAATAGTTTTATTAAATTTATTGCCAATAGCATTACTTTCCTTTAACAACTAAAACAATATGATTGGTGTAAAATTAACATACTTTGAAATTACCTGTTAAAAATTCTTAAGCTATCAACAATAACCCTATGTACATTCGCGCAGAATGACAGAATAAGATACATAAAAAATGTAAACAAAAACATCTGCCAAATTAGTGGCTTTATTTTTAGTCTAAAGGCTTGAGATAGCTTACTGAATACCAGAAAGTCTTAAAATAAATCTCACCACCGACAAGCCTCTATTAGTGACTATAGACTGCTTACAGAATACCGGCTTTATTTCCTCTGAACAACTCTCATTAGCTCCCTCTGTTTGTGAAAACAGTGTCAATCTGCAGTAAAAATTAAAAAAAAAATTAAGGCGAATTCCAAAATTGTCTGTGCCAAACGGTTGATAAGTTCTTAAGAATTGAAATTTTTGACAGTTATGAGGTGAATATAATTTGTCGATCACCTAGGTCGGTGAAAACTTTGACAAGCAAATGGAAATTTTTGACAACAAGCAGAATGAATAAGAAGGCAGAAACGAGTATTTATTATGCATTTGAAATGAAGCGAAAATGTCATAATTACCCAGAAACTTATCGGGAAGTTTTAGCAAGTTGTTTGTTGTAAAATTTAAGTTAGAAAGTATATTTAATGAATGGCTTTTAATTGTAAGAAAAGTGAAATTATTAACGATAGCATTTTTTGCGTAGATATATACTTTGTTTTCTGCTACACTGCAACTTTAGTTGGAAAAATTTTCCTGCAGTAAAAAGTTACCGATTGGAACAGCAGAAAAGGAAAATTTCCTCACCATAGTAAAAAAAAACTCACCATAGAACTTTGCCGCCGTTTGGCACAGGTTCTAAGGTGGTAACATGACAAGAGCTGAATGTTTGTTCTATCTTTGCTTTGCGTGGTGAAAATGTGAAAATTGCGGGGTTTGTTTACATTTGCACTCTCTATTTACATTCGAACTGGAAATATGTTAATGAACTCACATTGGCTCACGCTTGATTTTCTTTCGCTTAATATTCCACAAGTTCGTTTATGAAAAATAAATGCGCTAGGTGGCGTTAGAGGCGAGTTATTCAGAAAATCTGGATTTATAGCTGATTTTAGTGACATTAAAACAAGAAATCCTTCGATGAAAAATGGATCTGCTCGGCGATGGTAGAATCGAGCTAGAAAATCCGTTTTAATAGTCCGACATTGATGATATTAGAAAAGTGTGGTGTAGGTGCAATAAATGTTACTTTTCTGAAAAATCGTTGCGCCAGGTGGCGCTAGAGGTGAGCTATTCAGCAACTGTATGTTTTTGATCTGGCCTTGATTTAATTAGAAACGGATAATAACGGTGCTCGGAGAAGTACTTTTACAAAAACATGGATCCCTTACATGGCGCTAGAATAGAAAAACCGTATTTTTAGTCCGATGTTGACCATATTAGAAAAGTAGGGTGTATTTGTAAAAAAAAAAAAAAAAAAGAAACCAAAAAAAAATAAAAAATGTGTGCCTATAAAAAATCATTAGATTGCTTTGTAGGCGAGCTTTCTAGAAAATCCATAATTTTGGTTCGACAGTTAGTGACAATTCCCCTTACTGATAATCGAGATAAAGTTGACACTTTATTTAGTAGCAGCTATATTTGGCAAATATCTAATGGAAAATTATGTCAGAAATTGCTACTAACTTCAAAGTCGACATCATCTTTATTGAAAGAAGCTGTATTTTTGCCTTTAAAAAATGCTCTGAAGTTTATGGAAATATAAAAAGCAACGCAGACAAAGTCGCGGCTATCAACTAAGTAGTTTTCGTTTACATACATATGTTCTGCGGCACTCATTTTCTAAGTTTATAGTCTAAAATTTCTTTCTGGCTTTCACTTTTGTGAGCAAAACAGCCGGTGAAATTAAAAATAGCCAATTTGGTAATTTTAGTTGGCCAAATGGGTGTGTTTGGCGTCGTTGCCCTTTCACTTGGCCAATCACCAAATGCCGGCACATACATATGTATGTAACAAATAACAAATTTTAAAAAACTGAAATAAATATATAAATTTGCCACATGTGTTCATACTATGGCAATGCACTTACATTTATTTGCGTATTTAGTGTATTTTATTTCAGCACAAAAGTATCGCAGATGTTTTTTTTAATGTAAACGCATACTTACATATCTAAGTGTAATAATGTATGCACCTATGGATATGCCAATGTGCACGCACACTTTCTGTACAACTCACCCTGTGCACAATGTTGATATTTCAACTTTAATTAATTGCATACGCCTGCATGTTGGCCTCAATCGCCAACGACGGCATGTTAACAAACGCACAGCGATTGCACACACTAATACATAGATATCCACATACACACACATATATGTATATGTGCTTGCTGCAAGCGAATGCAATTTTAGCACGCGCACACACACACACACACAAACACATATAAACGCGCCCACCACCCTAACCACTCGCCTAGCCGCACCACAAACGCATCACTTCAGTGGCGCGTGAAGTACGTCTGCCTGGGCGAATGGGCGGACGTTAGCGGCTCTTCTGCGTTTCTAGTTCGACGTTTTTTCAACCCAGTGTTGCCATTTTGGTGTTTTTGGAGCTAGATTTCACTTTTTGTTTTTTCCATTTGTTTCAAAAATTTCTGAGATCCGGAATAATAATTATTTGACCGTTGAGTTTTAAAAAAGTCATCCCAATTTTTACAAGAATTGTACAAGTCTTTTGATAATAATTATTAGTCAGCCATATATTTTAAGTTCTCGATACTTATTATTTTTAAACTTATATTATAAACGTCATTTCATAATAATTATGAGTGAGAACATTTTTTTAAATCAACAATCAAAATTATTTTGAGGCTTACATTAAAAGCCTTTCGATAATAATTATCAGCGAGATAAATTTGTTTCCGTCTTTGAAAAACTTTTATTGTGAGACTTATTTGATAAAAGTCTAAGCATAATAATTACCAATAAGACACATTTTTTTTAAAGCTTTTACAAAAAATAGTACCGAAAAAGTCCAGTCCTTCAAGATTTAAAAAAAAATTTATTACTCATAATTATTATGTGAAGAATTTTATAATCAATACAAAAGTTTTTGAAAACTTCAAAAAGTTTATGTCGCTGATAATTATCATGAGAAAACTTATATAACATAAGCCTTAAAATAAAAGTCTTTGACGACTTAAAAAAATTTATATCGCTAATATAAGCCTTTGAATAACAGTTATAGATTACTCGAAACATTTGTACATATCTTACCATAATAATTAATGATTATTTTTTACTCTTCCATTTTATAATAGTTATGTCTCAGAATTATAAACTGAATCTCGAATCTTGCGCCGAAAATAATATATTCTTAATGCATCATGTTATATTCTGATTGTTTATGTAGTAAATGTGTGATGTTTAAAAATTGCCAACATACACAATATTAAATTAGTATGAAATAAAACTTTTCACAAAAATATTCCAAAGAAATGGTTTCAAATGATAATATCAATGAGCTCAAAAGTATGCACTAGAGTTGGGCGCAGAACACGCGACACGGGACCCGCAGAAACCTCGGTATTAGTTTCAAAATGGCCGGGATGGACGGGTTCGGGAAGGTATTCAAAAGTTTGCGGGCGGAACTTCCAAAACCTGAAAAAACCTTCTTATTTTTTTAAAATGAAATTAGCACTTGTTTTTTTTTGAGACTTTTTGCAATTTTGGTCTTCGAGTTTTTAGAGTCTTATATAGATAATTCCACAGATGGTAGTAATGACGTTGTTTACGAAATGTGCCAATATGTAAATGACAAATCAATAAATTACACAAGTAATGTACTGAATTTCTACAAAAATTTCCGACAACTTGCATAGGAAATACTTAACATTCCGTCTGCTACGACATTAAAAAAATAATACTTTTACTTGGAAAAAATTAAAAAAAAATCCTTTATTTAAAAAATAATTTAAATAAGTAAAAGTAAAAAGGAGTTACCATATGTTTTTGAATTTAAAAAAAAAGTATTGAGTATTAAAAATGCGAATCCATTTAAGGTTAAATACATAGAGTTCGTTAGATAAAATGTATTATTTCAAACTATTTTGAAATTTCTGTGAATTTCATTCAGTGATTGATATCAGAATCCACGGGACAAATTTCAAAAGCGTCCGGCTGGTGCGGGTCTTAAAAGTATAATGCTGGGATGGGCGGGATTGGGGCCGAATATTTTGCACGGCCTAGGATTTGAACCCGGGACAGTACGAATGAAGCACGCACATGCTACACACTCAGCTACGGCGGTCGCAATAGAATAGAAGATAGAAGTTAGAAATGTCATAATTTGGCGGTGTTGCCAAATTGACAGTAATAAAGTACAAATGATGGTATTTCGGGATAAAAGTTCCTGATATTTCTAATAGGGTCTACGCTTTACAGTTTACAAATTTTTATTAATCGTGATTATAAAAATATTCGACGTTTATTGGCATTAGTAAAACAAACTAGAGAATTGCTCTTTAAAAATCTATGAATTCGCCATCGAAAGTACCTCCTTTTTTGTAGCATGGTTTTAATAATTGATTTTTTTTTGTATACCCTTTATATGAAATTTTTTAAAATGCAGATGAAAAACAATTTATTTATTGTAGCTGGAAGCTAAATTTTGATGGATATGACATAATACATAAATTTAGCCTTCGAGCCTTGGTAAAGACTAGAGAGAAAGAAGTCTGGTAGGAGGTTTTGTAATCTTTGAAATATAAGGTCGAAAATAATATTGCAACTGTTATATTAATTTTTTTTGGCCTTATGCACAGATTTTTTGTTAGTTTAGTTACTTAAAGTATTATTTTGCATCTTTTAGCTCTAAATTTTCGACAGTTTTACCTCCAAATGAAAATTTTTTGTGGCAACACTTTTGCCCCCTTATTCACATCGTCTTCGTCTTCTGCCTTCCGCCTTCTCTGGCAGACAATTTTACGAAAAGCTGTGACTCTGCCGTTTGTTATCGCCGTGCAAAATGAATTGCGTGAATCTATATGTACACAAATCGATACTTGTTGACAGTATAAACATTAAGCATATAACAAAAAGCGCTATACACAAAAAATTGTTTAAATTGCGTGCAAGTACTTGGATGTGCAATAACGGATCAGTGACCTTAATTCGCTGCATTTAAGTGATGCATGGAAAGCGTGCGGAAGGGGGGAGACGGGTGGAGACGGGGGCTTTACAGTGAAATATACTTATTTGACTGATGGTGCAATTGACGTCGAAAGCTGTGATTCGGCTGACTTATTGACATGTGGAATTATTTAAATTGTTAAATTTTTACATAATCTGTGCGGTTTGTTTTGAATTTTTTTGCTTTCGTAAATATGGTATGCATGCACATACATACAAAAAGTATTCGCTGTTTCTTTCCGGGTTAATTTGTTTACAATAACCTACTTTTTTCGAGACAGAGATTAATTAGAGTTATGTAATTTTTTTCGATTCGCCTCAGTTAGCTAATATATTTAAATATTAGCGCCTTAAGAGTATAATCTAAAAAAATTGTTTTCTACACCACAACCACGAATGATAGAATACCAAGATTGTGCTGAAAGTGTACAAGATTTCTCCATTCTACCCATCTACAGTCAACGAAAAAAATCCATACACTCTTTGATTTTAATTTAACAAAAACATAAAACATAAAACATTATAAAACATGAACTCACATAAAAATTGGTATTGGCAATTAAATAATTATTCAAATAAAATTTGTTTTTAAATTAAAACAATCAAAAATGTGTACAGCAATTTTTTACTGAAAATTTGTCAATTTCAAGTTGAAATAGCTATAAAATTGTTGTAATCCCTAAAAACTATGTAATCATATGTATATGTACATACATATACAAAAACTAATCATTTCTATATATTCAACATCATGTGATCAGAAAACTACACCAACTAAATTTTTCAAAATATCCAGTGTTTTTAATTTTCAATTCTATCTGCTAAGTTCTTAAAAAATATAGTTCATTCTACAAGATTAAGCGTATAAATCACAGTTTCGCACTTTATAAAAAAATCGTAAAAATTCAGCCAATGTAAAAGAATGACATCAAATTTGAAAACTTTTTAATCAGAATTTTTGTAAAAAATTAATGAAAAAATTTAATATGAAAAACACTGTGGCTTAACTTTATATCCACAAGCTTATATTCTTCATATGAGCCAAATATCTTCCCCACCGATCAATTACGTTTTGTGTACGAACCAACTCAGACCATAAATGTGGGTTATACGAATGCACGCACAATTTGTTGTTAATTTATTTCTTTTTATACTGCAATGTATGTTTGGAAATTTTACGAAATTGTATTTTAATAATATCTGCACTCGTTCCCCACCTAGCGGGTAAAATTTATCCATCTATCTGAAACTACGTTTTTTACGAATATTTCGACTGCTGCGCCATCTAGCGGGTAAATTTGGTGTGCACTTATTTCTTCTAATATCGGTAATATAAAATTTGAATTTTAACTAAATTAGACCAGAATTGCGAATATCTCGATCTCTGTTCAACTTAGCGACTAAATTATTAACATTACATAACATTGTCATCGAGATCTGACCTACATATGTATACTGAAAAGTTCAACGGAGAGTTAGCGTAAAATTAATTCCACAGATTTGTACCACACCTATAACAAGGAAAGCGAATAAATCGTTTTATAATACAGAAATAAGAAAAAAAGGAAAGCGAGGATCGATTTGATTATTCCAAATTTGCAAAATTAAAAAAAAATGGGCTCGAGCTCGCATAAATATCGCTGAAGCTTTTAAAGATATAATTTGGTGCGATGCCAATTTTCCCTACCATATTGGTGTCAAACAAAAGCCTAAATTCGAATAAATTTTTGAAAATTGGTGTCACGTGTTTGAAAAGTTAGATTAAATTAATAACGATAAGGAAGTATTTCAATATGGGTATCAAATGAAAAGGGGTTAAAACAGATTGCCACGTTTAAAAAAAAGCTTAATTCAATTTAACTAATACTTGCTACTACTTTGTTGTCAAACCAAAGAGGTTTATGGAACCTTAATTTCAAAGGTAATTTTAAAGAGGGTTGCCACCTGTTTGAAACCTTATATTAAAATTATGAATGAAATATAATATATGAGTGTTAAATGCTGGCAGTTTAGAGAAACTTTATTAAAACTTTGTTTAGGGTCGCCGCCTGTTTCAAAAGTTGCATACAAATTAATTAAAAATATAAATAAATTATTACAACACTGGTATGTTTGCATATGCTTGAAAATTTTGCACTATTGCGTCTGACAAATGCTAGCATAATTAGAAATGGTATAGGTAATATGATTAATACAAGCGAACTGTGCATCGAAGACAACACCAAGGTCCATAGTTTCACTAACTGAATTCAGATTACAATTAGAGATAAAATAAGATGTCTGTACTGAGCGAAAACACTTAACGAAAGTAATATAAAAACCTTATCGAGATCAGCTTGCAGCGCCAGATAATCAAATGAATTTTTTTTATAAAAGAATATATTTTTAGAGCAGCATAGTATTAGTACTATCATTTTTGAAAAACTGAAATACAGTCGTCTGAGTAGACAGCCAAATTTGTAACTTTTAACCATGAAAAACACTTTTGTCTTTAATAATACATTGAAACAGTTTAGACGTAGTCTGGGTATGTAATTAATAAAATACACTTTCCAATCTTCAATGAAATCACCGGAATATAGAGATCTATTCAAAATTTTCTTCAGAGGATACGAAAGCGAAAAAAATTTTTTCCAGTCACAGTAAGACCATCAACGTCTTTTTGCGAAGAGCTCTTAAGTTTGGCAATACCATTGACAATATCATTAGAAGATAAAGTGAACAAATCGATATCAACAGAAGATTCCAAATCCCACTCAAACTCAAAGTTCCCGTCCGACGGAAGAGTAAAATTGGTTTTAAAAAAATCTGCAAAGAGATCGGTTGCTTCATTAACCGAATTTTGAGATTGATCTTTCAAAAATAAAACTGAAGGCATACTAGAGCTCGATGTTCTAGATTTAATGAAATTCCAGAAATTTTTGGATTTGATTTAATACTGGTTTCAAAATTCTGAATGTAGTTATTGGATACAAATTTATCCAAACAATTATATTTCTTCGCATATTCTCTGAATTTTTGTTTTTAATCAATTAAAGAATTTGTTTCTTAAGTTCTTTAGTTTCTTCAAGTCTTCTGTATGCCACGAAATTTTATATTGCCTGTTTTTATTTATAAGGAACATTAATTAGTTTGGCCAATTTCAAAAATTTTAGATTTAAAACAGTTAAAGCAGCTTGAGACATCTAATCTAGAAAACAACGAATCCCAATTTGAAATATTTGATAATAAATGGTTAATGTTATCAAAATTACATATTTTAAAATTAAAGGAAATTCTACGATTTTCATAGGTAACGGGAGGGAACTCATAGAATTCAAAATATATATATATATAAATAGGAACACAATGACAACTCGAAATAGAGAAAGTAGAGTAGCATTCACTAAGCAAGTAGTTCATATTATTACTTATAAATGTAAGGTTCAAAATCCTATTCAGCTTATTGCCAATCTGCCCAAGATTAAAATTCAAAAAGCTATCCACAAGATATAATTCATTGCTATGATTAACATTATTAATTTGTAATATGTATATAGCTAAACAAGTATAGTTAAACGTAATCACTTTTTTTTGCGAAAAATAAAAATCGAAAATTGACTTTAATTCCTCAATACTTAAATTTTGAACCATAGAGCGATGCCCGAAGTAGTCATTACGAAAACTTCCTGAACATCAAGGATATCATTAGGTATAATTCTTTTTATTCCTTCTTTTTTCCCTACAATATTTCAACACAGAAGTTTGCAATTTTCGACAACAAAATCCTTAGAAGTCCAGACAATTGATGATTGTAATCATGGTGATTTATAAATCTATGTATACGCCTTTGACAATACAAACAAAAAAAGAAAAAGGAAAAATTTGCGCATCATATGCGGTTAGTGGTAAGAGCAACCCAGCGACTGGGACAAGAGAACGCAACATGACTACAAGATTTTTATCACTGTCCAACCTTTCGTTGCGTCTCAGAAAAATGTTGGACACCACCTCATTATCTATCAAATTTATCTAGGCGAGTGATAGGTGTCGCTGGTAAACACCCTCTTAAGAAAAGAAAAACCGTTTAAGATTACCAGAGAGATACAAAAGCAGAAAGTGACATAAATTAATTACTTTAACTTTTTGTATACCATTGTCTCTCCAATGTATGATGTGCAGGCAAGCAATGATTAAGATAAGGAAAAATCTACGCACACACAACAACACAAACAATTAAAGCAAGCAACTTGAGAGCATTATGTTTCAAAAAAAAACCAAAAGAAACAACACATACAAAACAAAATTGCAGGAATGACATCCTGCAGTGAGGCAGCCAAATAACAGCAGGCTAACATTGAAAGGTGCAATCAAGAAGTGGAACGAGATAAGGACGAAGATGTACTTCATAAGTCTAGGTACTCACTGCAAGTGTGTTACTTTTTGTTAGCTGCTCGCTGCGCACACCTGTGCTGCCACAATGAAAATCCGATTTTTTCACATTTCGCAAAAAAAGGACCTTCGTTTCACACAACCAACCACCACCAACGGTGCATGGAGTGGGTCAGTAAGATTTCGCTATGAATTTGAATAGAAACCACCCGTCGATTTACCACCGACAAAGCACTTCGCAAAATACAATAGCAGTTGGAGAGCTGTTGTTGTTGAGTTGGCAATTCATGTATTGTGTAGATAATGTTACTTTGCGAAATCAGGAAGAACAGCTGGATGGCGAGCAGCGAATGGGAGAGAAAGAGAATACAGACATAAAAGTGAAATAAAAAAAAAAAATTGTGTTAAATAAATAAGAAAAAAAACCAAAAAAAACACAAACTCAAGGACTCAGTTGCACCCGTAAGTACATTGCTATTTCAGCGTAATCTAATTTTGCGTCGGCATACACAAGGATCTAAGAGCGTAATGGGAATCCCTTTTCAAAAGCCAATTTTTGAACAGCGCACTTCAACCAAAAGGGCAGCTAAATAATGTAAGTGTTAAATAAACTTAGTTGTAGTGTAAGTGCATATGTTTTATAGCTAAAGGTGTGGGCATTTTTTATTCAATGAATATCCTGTCGGCTTGTAGCTTTTATGACTGGCCGTCAAAGCGATAAATCTGCTACTTTACCAAGTCGAGTGGCTGCGAATTTTCACGCCAAGCAACAATACGATTTTTTTCACCACCGAACGGGTAGCAGCATGCCTGAGTATGTAACTATCAATATTTCTAAGCACACAACACACTCGTAAGTACTTAACGCGCTAGTGCGAAAAATTAATGTTACATTTAGCATTTTAGAAGGTGTGAAAATACTACACTAGACTGGCCGTTTTGAGTTTTTTTTTTATATTCCTTCGCTCTGCGGTCAGCGGCCCCCGTACCCGAGTGTGTAACGTGTAGTCGGCATTCCCCGGGTAACATCAAAAATTACAAGCTGAACCCAAATAAGAGGTCAGTTTGACGTCACTATGTCAAGTTTTTTCATTACATTGCCATTATTTTTTAATATTTTTTTGTAATTTTTTTGATGTTATGACAAAACGTAACGTGATGGCGCCAAACTGACCTCAGGTTTGGATTCAGCGACACCAAAAATTAACATATGTATAATAAAAATGATCTGCTTAAAAGAACCATTTTTTGTTTTATTATGAGTCTGTGCTATAGAAAAGACCATTACCACCATCTAAAAATTATCCTTTGCTGAACCCTTTTGTTTCGCTGATGAATCTCATCAGGCATCTTAGCAAATGGATCCCAGATTCTAATATATAACTTACAAAGGTTAGGTTAATGTGGTAGTTCCCGCAGTGGGAACTCACTTAGACATAGAAGAGGAGTCCATTGTGATACCATCTGTTATATGAACGGTAACTAAAATTGGAAAACCAAGAATGATTAACCGCAGAAACGTTGCGTACCCCGAATGAAGTCACGCAAATCACCTATCTCCACCCCAGAAAGCTCTTCTGAAGTACTAAAGAAGTAGGAGCCTAGGTACTTGATCCTCAGTCTCGCAAAGGCAGGGCAGCTGAACAGCAAATGAAAAGATGAATCCACCTCATCATCCTCCATACAGCTGCGGTAGAAAGGGTCAGAGACTATGTTCAGCCTAACCGCATGGATACCCATCGTACAATGACCAGTCAGAACACCTACGAGGGTCGAGAGTTTCCGCTTGGTAAGCGACCTCAGTTCCTTTGAGCGCCCAAGATCCACTCTCGGCCAGAGGGTGCTTGCAATTTTACATGTTGTGACATTTTCCCAGCGTTCGCTGAGACGACAGAGAGTCCATCTGTCCAAGAGAAGTCCGTAGGCAGCCAAAGGAGCCCCCACCCTCTCTCTGCATGGAGTAATAACTTCCAGGGCACCCTGCCGAGCGAGCTCATCGCCCATGTAGTTTCCTGTAATACTTATATAACAAAACTTAAATTTATTAAGTAACTTTGTATCATTAAATAAAAAACTGTTTACGAAAAGGGTATTGTTTATTTTCAGAAAATAACGCACTTCAAAAAATGCAGGAGGCAAAAATTTCGATTGATTCATCGGCTTATTAAAATTAAGAGGAGATTTTAATGAAAACCAAGATTTCCTTCTTAACTATATCGGAGAGGGTTTCATCTTAGTTTTTTAGGATATCTGATAGATTTTATTTGAAAGTTTTCCTCTTAATTCTATGGGTAACCTTCTTAATTACATTGAAAAGTTTTCATCTTAGTTTTACAGATTATCTTCTTGATTTTATTGAAAAGACAAACCCAGTCGATAGGAGAAGGGAAAATTATTAGAAAAAAATCATAGGGAAATCCGCTAAATTTTGTTCTGATTTATAGAGCATTTGAGGTGGTATTTTTGTTCCCTGCACAATTATCCAAAAATCGCTCGCTTTTACAGGATTTTCAGGTAGGGGAACATTTCAACATGTAATTTCCTGTAAGTTCGTGCAAAAACATGTGAATTCATGAAGTACAGAAACAGAACTATTTTCTCATGGACAATAGAATGTAGCTTTACCATTTCAAGACAACCGGTCGATTCAGGTCATGTTTTTCTTTTTGCATTTTTTAAATTTATTAGTCTGTTTTTTCATTTAATGCTTACGCGGCAGATTTGCTGGTAGTCTTGCACAAAAAAAAAATAATCAACGGGAATTTATATAAAATCCATCCGTTATATGTGAAAAATAAGCTTGAGACCAAATTTAAAAAAAATTGTCAAAAATTAATTGGGATTTTTAGCCATATCACATTATTGTGCTAAAATTGAATGAGCTGCAAAACTGCATATCCAAATAAAAAAAATCGAATTAATAATTTTAACACTATTTAGAAAAAAATATGGTATATCTTAAACAAGAGGTATGGTATAAAAAAAAAGAAGCTTTTCGAGAAATTAAATTTTGAAATGCATAAGTGTCTAATTTTTGGTCATGAGTTGGAAATTTTTTTGGCCTAATGTTTAATTAATTACAAACATTTTACAAGTGCATTTTTCTGAAAAGAAAGGTTGAACATGTGTTGTCAATATTTTTCCCTCGAATTCAATCAACTACGAACATTTTGCAAGTTAAATTATCAAAATCGGCCAGTTTTTAAAGAAGTTAGGCGCATGAAAATAAAAAAAAATCAATTTCGATTTTTACAGCGCAAGTAAAACCGAAAAAAAATATCGAACAATTTTTTTTGATTAATAGAAAAAATACATATGTATCTGATAATTATGACCGAAAAAAACTACATATTCGACTTGCATGGAAAAAGAAAGGATGACCCGAATGGATCGGTTGCCTTGAATTAGAAAGGCTCCCTGGAAATTAATCGACGGCAATAAACGAACGACAACGACGCTATCGGCAATGGAGATAACTTCCAACAAATACAACACCAAAGTCAAACAAACATAACATAAATATGAAGATACATATGTAGCGTTATTGTTTCCATCCAACCAATCGAGTCACAAGTGTTCAGTGTACCTGCCAAACACAACTACATACACATAAATAAATATTTAATTCACCTTTCCAAATACCCCCATTCATCGGCTTGCTCATAATTACCTTCGACTCGGTAGATCTACGAGTACCGGGCAACTAACTATTTAGTTTTCCCGCTGCGATCGTCACTTCACCAACTCCTGCGGTGTTTATCGAGTACCCGCCTACCCACACAGCCACACAGCCACACAGCGTTATCTAGCATGTCCTATCATATATATATAGGTGTGTGTGTATGTGTGTGTGTATATTATGCTGCTTGTTGTTTCGCAGCGATTGTCTTTTGGGTGATTTTACAACTTTGATTTGTTACCTACACATTCCAAGTACTAAGCAGCACTTCTCGGTCCTCTGTCCTCTTCTATGTTCACTGTCTCGGAGTGAGCAGGTGTTCGTTTGTTGGCTAGTTTTGAAATTTAATTTATTATTTGCTTTTCTGCTTACGATTTTTATGACCTGTTGCAATAGCGACTCGGGGAAATTCCGTCAATTTTAGTCAAACTGATAGGAAAACTGCGCGAAGGAAATGCGAAGCAAAGAAGTGAGAGAAAATTAAAGAGGGTCCTCCGCTGCCGTAGTTTTTGAAGTCTTTAAGCCGTATCCGTTTGATGCGTGAAAATTCACAGTTTTTTTCTTATTCAAACAATGACAACACGAGCATTTATGATTTCTATCGCTTTACCGTTTACCACTGTATAGGCTTTGCTTTTATTTTTATGAATGTATGTTTGGTCTGTTTGACATGAAATCAATGAATTTGGCAGAGTTGCAGGTACGGGTCGAACACGCATATTTCCATTTATGTGTTCTATGGTTTTATAATATTTGCTTATGAATAACAGGATGATTTGTTTTGTACTTCTTTTATAATGGAGTGAAAGAAAAAATTCATTTTTGTGTTATTTTCCTTCATTCACCAAAGTACTAACCTTCGTGGGTTATCGTTTTATGAATGGTTATAGCGTGGCGATTGATGTTTAAAGGTCGTGTATAGCGTAGGTTCTATACAATATAAGCCCATACGAGGGGACTAACAAAAGTTCGCTTAGTTGGTCAGAAAAAAAACCAAAATTATTTGCGTACTTATTCTAAATCTTCGTCTTTTTAAATCTTCTCTAAATAATCGCCATTGATTTCAAATGCATTTCTTACGCCCATAGATCCACTTCTCAAAACAGTTTTCAAAATTTGCCTTTTAAGCTAAACTTAAGTTTCAGCATTAATCGTGTCTATTACACTAGTTTATGAATATTTGATAAAAGGGAAGTACCTCGTTGAAAAATATGTATGTAGTTTTAAACACTAATTTTGATTCGCCGAACACGACAATTGATTTCATTTACCTATTTTTCTAAAGAAGAATAGATCGCATGTACATTTAAAAGGTTTCTCATAAAAGGTTGGGTTTATTTGCTATTCGGGAGTTTTTTTTGGCAATAACTGCAAAAGGACTTCGAAAAGAAGGGGGTTGCCCATATGTGGAAAATACTTTTTTGAAAAAATAAAGGAAACTAATTTTCGTGTTTAGCGACCCAAAGGGGAAAAAAAGTCTGGACAGATTTTTAACTAGGTAATTTTTTCGTGTAAACTAGTGTTATCCTTTTTTAGACCTTGTCTCTCAAATTTGAGTTTGCGTTTGGTGCGTTGTCATGATATAAAAAGTATTGCCGCATATTCTCTTTATTCCGGTTTTCCAAAAAAAATTTTGAAGCATTTTTCGGTATACCATTCAGCAGGTACCGTTCGACTCCTCTCCACGAGAATATCAGCTACAATTTTTGATCGGTTAAAGTAATCATTACTTTTGTTGCTTAGCTTTTACGGTTGGGTTTGATCCTGTTGGGATCGATATCATGGATTGCCTCTTTTTGGCTCTCATTGCAAGTTCGTGTTTCATCGGCAATCACCTCTTGTGTCATCGTGGATCTTCGTCACATTTGAACTTCACCAGAGCCACAGTGATCTCATCAGTGTAAGGTTTTCGTCGACCTTCTCGGTGCTCGTCTTCTACAGCAAAATTTACCGTCCGCAATCTTCGAAACCACTTGGAAAATGTCTGTAGAGATGCTATAATCGTTCCATATGCAATTTCCACTCATTGAATATTTGTAGTGGCTTTAGTTTAGAGAATCACTAAGTGAATTACTGTTTGCGTTGGTGGTGGTATTTCGTCTGATCCATCCTGAGCTATTTTGCATTTTTTCGTCTCCACTTTAACCGATCGATCCGTAATATAAAAACATATCTCGTAAAATAATTGCAAGCGAACTTTTGTTAGTCCCCTCATATATCTATTTTTACGATATACGCAAGTTTAGAATTAACTTTCGGGAAACAAAATAAACGATTAAAATAAAAGCCGTACGATCCGGTCTAGTGGTTTTTGTTTGATTTTAATTATTTTTTTTAGAAAAACACAGTAGTTATATAACAAACAAAATTTAGAAAACCGTAATAAATTTTCATCAAAATTTTAAATATGTACATACGTACATTATTCAGAATTTTCATAATTATTTCAGATATACAGACCATAAAAGTCTATTTAAAGTGCCAGCTACTTACTTTTTTGCTGACAGTTTTCTTGCATTTTCACGCGCATGAAAAGTGATCTTAAATGTGTAAGGCCCTCTCTAAAAGTATTTTCCAAATTTTTTCTTTTGCGACCCATATTTCAATATTTGTTTTAACTTTTTATTTCTAGTTAATTTTTTAATTAGGTGGCAACCCTCTCCAAAATTATTTTTGAAAATACGAATTTTTAAAATTTGTAGTTTGGCACTCTTATTGCAAAATTTAGTTTATTATTGTATTTAACCTAATTTGCATATAAACAGGTGGCAACCTTTTTTAAAAGTATTTGGGAAATGAAGCTTGATAGAGCCCTTCGTATAATATTAAATGAATTTGATTTAACTTATTATAATTTTGATTATTTTTTTAAATAGGTGGCAACCCTCTCCAAAAATATTTTTGAAATAAAGTTTTTTATTTAAACAGGTGACATACTCCTTTCAAAACATTCGGGAAATTAAGCTTTATTAAACCTCTTTCGTTTGATATCCATATTGCAGTCGATTTGATGGTAGCCTACTTAACTTAATGGACTATACATTTGTCAAATCTTATCCAGTTATAACCAGTTGTTATGTAGCAATATGTGATTTAGCCTATTTCTTTATTTAACTATAACTTTTTTACAGGTGACAATTCTCCATATAAAGTAGCCCCTGTTAGAGCGTTCAGCCGTTTTGGACGGAAAACGTAATAACTGACACTCACTCACAAATACACAAACTTTCTCATTTTGCAATATTCATCGAATGTTATTGCAAAATCGACGGTGATTTTGCAAAAAAAACAAGTAAAAACAGCGCTGTCTTCGGCTATGCCGAAGGCTTCATACCTTTCATGAATGGAAGAATAGTAAAAAACGTGTTATTGTATTACAATTTCGTATTACCTATAGTTAAAAGCGAAAATTTCCTTCAAATCAATAAAAATAATTCTAGTAAAGGCATTGTTATAAATTATTTAATGCTTTTCCTTATGTAATTAAAAAGAACTATGTTTTAAGAAGGGAATGGTTTTTGAATATTTTTAATATCGTATCGACGCTTGATATTCAACATTTAAAAAATACAAATAATTAAGTATTAATATGTAAGACCTACATATGTCGGTCTTTGAAAACAGTTATCAGATCCGTAAATAGTTCCCAAACGTTTAACGCTATGATTCATGTGATATTGCGCTGAGCTTATTACTTTTCGCAATAAATATTTGTCCTGAATTTATCTTGCCGATTTACACTGTGAACTCCGATCTTGATGAATACTAATATATAGCTAATAATGGTTGATGTTTGTGCAAAATTTCAAGCCTTTAGCTGTTTAAATGGAGGAGTTATGGTGCAAAATGCAATATCTGAACAATCGGTTGTATGGGAGCTATATGTTATATTTCTCCGATCTTCATGATTTTCAACACTGATACGTAGCTAATAATGGCTGATATTTCTGCAAAATTTCAAGCCTTTAGCTGCTTAAATGGAGGAGTTATGGCGCAAAATTCAATATCTGAATAATCGGTTGTATGGGAGATATATGTTATATTTCTCCGATCTTCATGATTTTCAATACTGATACGTAGCTAATAATGGCTGATATTTCTGCAAAATTTCAAGCCTTTAGCTGTTTAAATGGAGGAGTTATGGTGCAAAATGCAATATCTGAACAATCGGTTGTATGGGAGCTATATGTTATATTTCTCCGATCTTCATGATTTTCAACACTGATACGTAGCTAATAATGGCTGATATTTCTGCAAAATTTCAAGCCTTTAGCTGCTTAAATGGAGGAGTTATGGCGCAAAATTCAATATCTGAATAATCGGTTGTATGGGAGATATATGTTATATTTCTCCGATCTTCATGATTTTCAATACTGATACGTAGCTAATAATGGCTGATATTTCTGCAAAATTTCAAGCCTTTAGCTGCTTAAATGGAGGAGTTATGGCGCAAAATTCAATATCTGAATAATCGGTTGTATTATATGTTATAGTCACCCGATCTGGCCGATTCCGACAAATGTTTAATCATTTGTACAACGACACCTGCTCACCAAATTTCATCAAAATAGCTCTAAAATTGAGGGACTAGTTTGCGTTCAAACAGACGGACAGACGGACAGACGGACAGACGGACAGACAGACGGACATGGCTAAATCGACTCAGCTCATCGTCCTGATCATTTAGGTATACTTTTTGATGGGTCTCTCTCTTCTCCTTCTGGCACTTACAAACATCGGACCAAACTTAATATACCATTTCATTCTCATGAAAGGTATAAAAAGGTCTTCATAAGGACCTTCGGCAGGAATGAACGAATAACTGCAATTTTCACGTCTTTCCGTGCTGCGGTTCGGACGTTTTGTGCGGACATAACGAAATAGCGTTATTTTGTTTTTTTTTTATATAAGAATACTAAGGAAACTGGAAAAACAGATGGCGTTTGGTTTTAGATTTAGAGAATCATGGAGGTTCTTTATTTTTTTTTTTTAGATTTATGTGGGTTAAAAAATGTTACAAATTTCGAAATTACGCACCCCTCTATGTGATTTATTTGCTTTTTTGATAAGCATTTTGTGTTAGCTTATTGCATTAGAATTCAATGGCACAACAATTAGTAAACCAAAGAAAAGGCATACCAAAAAAAATTACTTACTTGAAGCAAGTATTTACAAATATTTGTACTTCACAATGCTGATAAAAATTTAGTTACATTTATTGGAACGCGTATCATCATATTTCACTATGTCAAGGCTAAATTCAAGTAGATTAGGTTTGAATAACTTGAGGTAAAAGATAGGCTACAATTTTTTAACGCTTTACGAATAAATAGACGACCAAGGGAAGAATAAGTGTGGGCTGTTATTTACTAAACTTTGTTTGTATGTAAGTATATAAATAAACTATTTAGCTATAGCTATAAAATTTACTCAAGTACTGCACCCCTGTACTCCCTCCCATTCACCATAAATATTGTAATCAAATTGAATAAAATTTCGCTTTTAATTTTCAATGCTTTTCCTATTGCATTAGAACAAGCAAAGGCAAATGCCAGTTCTTTAATAAATATGTTGTGTGAATGTATCTCTAACTTATTGTAAAAATCAATCTTAAGTGTCTAGGCATGGCCATTGCATTGCCGCCGGTAGTCAACGCGGACATATTGTGGGTACATGATATGCAAAACGATTGCTCGCAAAACACACAGAGATATGAAAATGCATACCGCAAAGTGCATACTTTTTATGCACACGTACACACACACTCGAACATGTATAGCCATACATATAATATACAAATAGTCTATTAGTCTATTACGTAGTTATAACACACCCACATATTGACGAGTTTTGATTATTATTATTTTTTTTATTTAACTTTAATTATAGATTTTTTTTTTATTTATAAAAATACAGCTCATTGCAAAATAAAAACGCTTATAATTTTTATAAAAAAATCATTATTTAATTATTATTTTACGACTTTTTTTTAATCACATTTGATTGATATTTTGTGATATTTATTTTGTCGATCAAGTGTGCTTGATAGTTTGCGATTTTCATATTTTCGATAAAAAAATAATCGTTATCCTTGGTGATGATAAAAATAGCACCAATCAAAATAATACGAGTAATGATTTATGATGGAAAAAATAAAAATCACAAAATATCGATAAAAAATAATCGAAAAAATAAAAATCAAAGAATAACGATAATCTTTGATCTAAAAAAAAAAATAAAAAAATAACGATCACATTTGAACGAAAAATTATTTTTTAACGAAAATATCATCAAAAACGTTTGGTCAATGATTTAAAACAAAAATTAAAAAAAAAACATCACAAAATATGGATCATCTAACATACAAAATCGAGAATAACGATTATTTTTTATTGAAAAAATAAAATTTAAAAAATTACCATCAACTTTGATCGATACATGGAACACGAATATATTTGATCAAAAAAATAAGAATCACAAAATATCGATGAAAAATAATCGAAAAAATAAAAAATCAAAGAATAACGGTAATTTTTTATCTAAAAAAAATTTTAAATAACGAACAAACGTGATTGAAAAAATATAAATCTAAGAAAAACAATTACTTTTGATAGAAAAAATCATCAATGTTTTAAAACAAAAAATCTTCTAAATAAAAATAAGGTGAGATTTGTTTAGCATAAGAATTAGATCGATATATTCGATATTTTGTTTTGAACGAATTCTTCTTCGCAATGGTTGTTTGATCCAACGAAGTCAAAATAACGATTATTTTTGGTTCCTGATAAAACCGTTTCAGTACTAGTTTTAAGCATTGTGCGAAATTAAAAAAAAAAATCACTAAGTTTTAATAATAATATAAAAATTGCGCATACTTGAATTTTTTTTTTTTACATGATACACAATTTTTATTTGGCTGATAATATTTTAACATTTATTTTTTAATTTGCAAGGAAGAGATAATTCTCAAAATATTTTTTTATTGCTAACGAAAAAAATATTTCTCCTACACAGCAGTTATCAGGCGACGTGAAAAATAAATGTTGGAAAGTAACGTTTGCCCAAAAATATAATTCCCATCTAATAAATGTTAAGAAACAACTTTTATGTTGAATTTAAGAATTGGGGCAACGTTTTTATGGTTTGTCAAAAATCAACGGTAATTTGTGGATACTTAAAAATTGTACTTTATCATACTACTAACATTTTATGAACAATAAAACGGAAATTAATTTTTTTTTTTGAATTCCTATTAAAAATTTTGAAATTTTCATTAAAATTTGCTAGTTAAATTAAAAAAATTAAAATCTACAAAGAAAAAAATGAAGTAAATTTTAATATATTGAGGTGCGTTATATTTATGAAATGGGCTATATATGTTTTTTACTACTTACATTCGCAGCCTCAACCGCTGATATCCAGGAATTTTTTAACTGGTGGCGCGTGCGATTAAATTATTTATGAGTACGGCGTAAAACGTGATTCTGGCGTTTATTGTGTACATATTTCTTTTTTGTATTATTTTATTTTGTATGCATTTATATTTATTAACGCTGCTTTTTAAATGCATATGTTGTGCACACAACAAACCATCGAACGAGTCAGCACTTCAAACCAATATTTTAAAGGTTGAGAATGCGCGATTGAGTATTTTTCTCATATTTAATTTGGTTTTTATTATGATTCATGTTTAAGTTTTTTTTTTTACATACATACATATATGTATATGTACATATCTAATATATATGTATGTAAGTATGCGTATTTATTATTATGACTACTGGCTGTCAAATAGGCGCCAGTTCAATGACATCGTCGCCATCAACGCACCCACCCACGTCCGCAATAGCGCAATCTTGGCAATCCGAATGAGCCAATTAAAATACGGCGCGGATTAGTACCTACTATGAGTAGGCAAACGCAGAACGCTAGACTGACAAAGCATAAGTAAGCTTTGTACTAAAAAAAAAAGACAATACAAAATAAAACTAAGGAATTATGCAAATCTCGCTTTAGTTTAGTTTGCATGGCGGAAATTAGTACACGAGTAGTTGTCAATCAAATGCTTTCTATTTAGATTTTGCCTTTCACAATTGAACATATCGCACACGTTCTACGAAAAGAGTGTTAAGTCAAAACACAAAATTTGTCAGATAATACAAAAAAGAAAATCAAGCAAAGCGCAAAGAGCATCCGACTGCTCATCGTACGACACGAAGGAGGATGAGCACTGGGATAATGAAAATGCTTAGCATGTCTAATGCAATTTGTCAAGTAAAAATTTGCAAAATTAACAGAAACAGCAACAATTTAATTAAAGCCTTACATACTCGTCTAACATTTCTACTAAAATCCACTTTTTTTATTTTCAAAACAGAACTTAAAGGAGAACACACACTTCTTCAATACATAATTCAAACTAAGAAATTACGTTGAAAATAATACAAAATGACACTGAAATGCCACAACGCCGAAACCGGGTTGTCTTCAAACCAAACTTGACTAGAGATTTTCCGTAAATCGTTTCAATATTCATCAACTTTTCGGCATGTCGGAAAAACAGAAGATCAAAAAAAAAACTACGAAATTATATTTTAGTTACAATAAATATCTACTCGGAGACGGTTTTGCATATATGACATTAATTTTAGATAAAATAATTCTCAGATAGTATACACCGTTTTCCCAATGTTAGCAATCTATCTATCATCTACAATCTATCGCACGAGCGATGATATCAATAACTTTTGACTGCCGTATCCGCATCGATAATTTTCTATACCATCAATACTACGAGTATTGAGGTTTTCACATAGAGTAATACCAGATCCGCTAAGCATCATTTTAAGATCTTTATTTATTTTGCTGTTCTGTTTTTGGTATATTTGCGATTTTTGGAGCAAGGCAAACTTGATTTTTACATCTTGAACATATTTAGTGTTCACAAATTGACAGTCAAGAGTGCGAGTATAATGCAGTTGTTGTCTTGAATGCGAAAAAGCGTACGCGTGAATTGCCGATCGTGCCTGTGGGAAAATACGATTGTTGTCGGTCTCGCGAATCAATGTGCTGATCTAAATCATAGATGGGCAAATGAAATGTATGGATGTATTGGTAACCGCGAGCGTAAAGTGGCTACCATGGGACAAAGAACATTTGCAGTCAGTTGATTAACAAATGCAGTACGGCGAACTAATCCACATTAGTATCGAGATAATTCATAAGTTCGTGCAAATTAATGCTGGTAATGCAAATTAAGGTCGTTATCTTTCATATCTATTATCCTAATCAGACCATAAATATGAGTTTGCAAAATAGCACGTCCCCAGAGGCACCTAGTAGGTAAATTTTCTATGAAGCTATGGGTTTTCTTTGCATATAACATACATTTGGATATTTTGAACTTCAGAATATTAGTTTTAGTACATAAATGTGGGTTTTATTGGTATATCAAACCTCGCAACACATAGCGTACCTACTATTTCATGCCGGAGATTATCTTTTTATCAAGGTCTGACCTATGCAAAAATGGGCAAGTTACTGTAAGGTCGCTTATAAAATTTCACCTGAATGGAGATAAAGAAAAATATAGCAGTACTTAATATATAAAGACAACAATAACTAAATCCGAACTAGAAAAGAGATGCGAGTTTGAAATATGTTCAGACCACCGATATCTGAGTTTCAAGCCCCGTCTAAATGAGCCGAATCTAAAAGGGATAGAAGGTTTAAAATTATTGGAGTCAGATAATTAAAGTACGTGAAAATTGGAATGTTTCTAAAAGAGTTTTATAGCTTATTTTCACACAAAATAAGTACACGTGTTGTAAAGGGTAATAAGGCGTTCTACTAAACTCAAAACCGCTTTTTACTCGCTTTGCAACACAGAATTTTAAAGCTCAGTTTTTCCAAGAAAAATTATTGATACCTTCAGTTATTTGGAAGTCCGGTCGACGGATGCTTGTCTTCACTCTCAGCCGCCTCTGAATACTTTTATATCGGACTGATTTGTATGCCAGACCAAAGCTATTGCATTGCAGGCAACTCCATGGCAGACGAGCTCGCTCGGTCATTGCTCAAAGCAGGGAGAGGGTGGGAGCTCTTTTTACCAACTACGGGTTTCTATTGAACAGATGGGTTTTATGTCGGCTCAGCGAGCACTGAAAAAATACGACAACATTCAGAATTGTAGACCCTCTTGCCGGACCGTAGGCGTTCAAAGGAGCTCCGGTCGTCTACTAAGCTTAAGCGAAAACTCGCGATGCTTGTAATAGTTCTGACCGGACATTGCCCGATAGGTATTCATGCGTTTACGCTGAATATATAAGTAGTCTCTGATCGTCTTTACGGCAGGAAGATGACGAGGTGGAAGGTTGCGATTTAGGTACCTAGGATTTACTTCATTAACACCCCAGAACAGCAGCTTTCAGGGGTGGAAATCGGAAGCTTGCGGTACCTAATTTTTGGTCTTTGGTTGCGGTGTACGTTACCGTTCTAACAATTAGTGGTATCACAATAAAAATACTGCAAAATTGAAAAGTAAAATGTCAGCTTTTCTAACAAAGAGTATTTCATTTAGAATATTGACAACAAATAAACTTTAATTGATTTTGTATTTAACTAAAAAAGTGTATTTAATTTGAATTTCAAATAACCTTCAAACAGTTGAAAATTTTTATTGCAAAATCTCTGTGTGAAAAATTTACAAAAATTTAATGTATTCCGACTTTGCACCTCTGGGCTATCAGGTTTGAAGTAACGCCCCTCTGATTAACGTAGAAACTTCAAAGAAAAAACTTACTTCATTGGACCTCGACCAACACAAACAGAAAGAAGCAAATGTGCTTCCATTTGCCTACTCCAACTTTAGTTTGTCATTTTATTGCACCAACTGTTGCATGCAACTGTTGCAACAATACTCAAGCTGCGGCTTTTTGTCTCCCCACATTTTTAAACTTTACAATTTATGGTTTATGCCATTTCTAAGTTCTAAACAGCTTAAACTGCTATACTCTTTTTCTTCTCTCTCTCTCTCTCGCCCCACAGACGACGGAAACGCAGCGTAAACATTTTTTGTACTACAGCTGCAAGCAGGCATCGTCGTCCAAAGCTACGTATTTATGGATCTTAACCGGGCAAAAGTTTCGCCAGTGGGGCCAGGCCAGGAAGGTTTACTAAGAAATTATTAGTTTTTCCCCCCCATTTGCAATGCGTTGTGCTGCATCACCCTCCGCCACCGGCTGTATTTTCTGGCGGTGCACGCTGCTCGTTTGTCTGATGTTTGCGTTCATTTGTTGCCTCTCCTTTTGCAGTGAATGCAAATGGTGCGCATGTGTGGGTAGCGGACAAAAAAAAAATCAAACATCACTGCAATTCATTCAACCCGATGCGTCTTCGTTGGCGTAGCAAAAAAAAAAAATGCATTTGTTTGCACTTCATTTATTTATAATTCAAATCTGTTGGCTCATTTCGCAGCTGCAGAGTGTCGGAATGGTTCTTTGTCTACTACAAAAGTTGTGTTGAGGATGAGGGTGCAGCCAGTTTGGGGTTTGCCCAAAGCCAAAAGTCGATTTGCCTTCATAGCAGTCAGCCAACAGTAGGGGAATATTGAAATGAAGGTTCTTAGTTGTTTAAAAAAAAAAAAATTAAAAAAAAATAAAAAATCCTAAAAAACTAATTATAAACAAGCTGTGCTTAATGGCTTCCAATTTAAAAATTGAATGTTTTGTCTTGCTGGTAATGAAATATTTATTTTAAATTAGTTCCCCTCAAAAACTATTTGAACTCAAATATAAAAAAAATTTGCAAAAAGAATAGATAAATACTTGCTCGTACATTTATATGATTGGTACGAAGTAATATAAAGCTTTGGTAATAGCTAATCTTGAGAACGGCTCGCCAGATTTTAATAAAATTTTCAATATGAATACATTTGACCTACCATCGGGTATAAGCGAACAAAAAATTGTACATATTTCAAAAAGCGAATATTAAAAAAAAAAATTAAATGGTTACATTTTTCCGCAAAATTAGAAATACATATACAAATTTAAAAAAATTGAGCATATATGTATGTACATAATTTGAAATATTACAGTATTGGTTTTAACAAAAAAATGCTAATAAGTAAACTTTGGAAAAGGGTTCCCATCTGCATTAATTCTTTGCATTAATGAGTTAAGTCTCAAACGAATGGTTTTTAATTTCGAAACCTTTAGATTTTTTTAAGATTACATTTTTCCATAAAATAAGAAATACATATACAAATGAAAATATTATCTACTATTATTACGGCATTGGTTTTAACAATACATATAATTTCAAATATTGCAGTATTGGTTTTAACAAACAAATTTTTAATGGTAATTTGAACTACCATCGGGATAAAAGTGAGAAAAACGGTAAAAACAAATTTTTTACGGTTACATTTTTGCGAAAAATTATAAGTACATATACAAATAAAAACAAATTGCAGATATAATTTGAATTATTACAGTATTGGTTTTAACAAACAAAAGTTTAAAAGACAACTTTTGGAAAGGCAACTTTTGAATTGGGTTGACAAAGTATTAACGTTAATTAGTTAAATATCAAACGAATGGTTTTTAAAAATACTGTTAGGTAGTAATATTTTTAAATAGCGTTGCCAAACAAAGTTTAGCAAATGTTGGAGCAAAAAAAATATTTTAATACCTCTCGATAAACTTTTCATTAATTTGACCAACAAAAAAAGGTTTACATTTAGTGTCTTCCTTTGCTACAATGCTTAAATTATAAAATGAGAGTGGACTATTCATTGCAAATCATAACCACTGATTTATTTTGCGTCATATGAATTCAACACACGGTGGACCGAATACAGAAGGTAGTGGCGAGGTGTCTCCTAGCTATGCCGACAGTATCAGCTGATTTTTTCACAATGAAAAGAATAGAGAACGTGGCCCAGATTGTGGTACCGCAATCGTGTGCACTCTTTCAAACGTGTTAAACAATAAAAGTGTGTATTCTGTCTAACATGCATAACTCTCTCTCAGTATCATTCGCTATTGGCTTAAGGAAAATGGTTTGAAACCGCCATTTCCCCAACAACGTTATCCCGCTTGACCCATAGACTTATAGAAAAATTAAATGTGTTTGCAGAATATTATTTGGACAGGCTGGGGGAGGGATTGAAGAATATTACTGAGCAGACGCTAGCAAAATTTTTTTGTATGGCGGCAAAGAAGGTTGGTTCGAAGAAAGGAATCCATGATCATCCAGACTACTGGAGAAAAACATCTTCAAAAAATATGAGCGAACCTTCTTGACTCTATGTCGTGACTTTTTACAGCCGGCACTGTATTTCATCATACAAGTAACATATGCTTTCAATTTGATCATAATCGATTAATAAATGCGACTTTTATAAATAACGTCTTTCCAACGCCTAACTCTACACTTTTTTGATAGAAATCTTTTTTTGGGGTTAAGTTCGGCTAACGGAAACGGCTAAAAATTTTTATAATTTGTTACTAAAAACCAAAGATTTTTGAACTTTTTCTTCAAGTCCATCTGCAAAAAAATTATAAAAAATCGATCGATCGCTGCTGGTTCGAATCACAGTCGTGGTACGTGACATCAAAAATTCATAAAAATACTTCTCACAAAAATCATCTTCCGTTCGGAGTCGACGTAAAACTGGACATATGGAACAACAACAATTTCGGCCAAATATCTATAGTAATACTAAAAATTATGATTTAAAGATTTACAATTTTAACGAAAGTGTGTTTATTTTTTTTTTTAATTTTAATTTAAGAAGGGCCCGACTATTTGATGTATACCTTTAATGTTAAATGAAATAGATTTTCGAAAAAAACTGATTAAAATTAAAAGACAGGAGCACTGAAAATGGAACAGCGGCTTTCGCTTTTTGTCTACTAATCATATTTGACAAGGCTTGTCAAAACGTGGTAATTATATTATTTTGGGTATGAGTAGAAAAAAGCAAAAGATCAAAAACGGTGACAAAATCATATCGATATATATAGCGATAAGAATACCGATAGGAATACAATTTTCGATAACGTTAATTCATGTTGGAGCCGAAAGCGATAACAATTTTGATAACTATAACATCAATAAAACGATAGGACCGAGAATATCAACATTTATCAGACGATTAATCTGTAACTAATGTAAAAGCCCCAGACACACTATCGTAATTTATGGCTCATTGTAATTTATGAGCAAATTACGATGAAACTAAGTAATTTTGCCTCGATAAATTTGTCAAATAAATTAAGATAAAATGAGGTGGTTTATCATAAATCACGTACTCTAAATTTTTGTCGACAATAATTGAAAAATTTGTTCTTCTACAACCAAACTGCACGATGGCATTTTGAAATATTAGCATTTCACTCAACTGTTCCTTGATTTGTAGTGCCTCTAAAATTTAAGAATATGAAAATTATACACAATGTCTCACTTTTTTTCGTTTGATCAAAGAACTAAGCAAACCTGTGGCTACAGAGGCTATCAATACAAATTAGTCATGGCAAGTGTGGACGCACTAGGTTTATGCGAAGTAATTTGGTCGAAAATAAGTGTGCCCCTTATACGAGTACATGTAATCATTCTTCACTCACTCCGCTTTTAAAGTGAAATGGCAACACGTTTCATATCAGATCCCCATGAGCACCAAACGAAATCACATACACATCTTTTCAGATTTTTTGCAATCTGGCAATTCCTTCGCATTAAAAGTACACGGAAGCAGAATATCCTACTTGCTAACCAAAATATTTCCATTATTCACGTTTTTCTCAAATCATTACTGTTAGTGTACACACTTTTGTTGCATGTACAAATTTCTGGTTATGGTTATCGGCGAATTGTTTTTTTTTTCGCTTTGCGGTTGTTCTGTACGTCTTAACGCCATAAAAGGCATCGGTAAGAATTTCGCATGAATAAGCGTACGAGTATTTGCCGTAAGTAAGTAGGACTACTATGTAATACCGCCAGACTACAGCAACAACTTATGGATCGCATGATGCAGGCATTGGACTAAAATGTACACATCGACAGACATTTGTATGGCTGTAGGCTTGTAAAAAAAAGGGTCCGCGGCAACTACATCTCACATGAGAGAACATAGAACACAGAAATGGCCATCTTCTCTCTCTCCAACGTCCCCTTTCTTTCAATTCACTATGTGTAATAAATAAAGGTAAATGTTTGTATTGTCTTTTATTTGTTGGCTGCGCTGTTGTTGCCACTTTTCACATTGGCCATGACCATTTTTGTGGCATTACCGTTGAGTATTTGTAAGAATACTTTGTTCAAGAGTATACTTGTAGAATTTTAATGGACTCGCCGTCGCGTTGCCACATTGTCAATTTACACACGATAGTAGTTTATGGTTAGTTTGCCTCACTCCCTCTCTCCTCTAATCAATATATGGTGGTTACTTTTCGATGTTTGGAGCTTCTCAGCGTCCTTAAACGATAACGTGTAAATGATGTACGCGCGAAAAAATAAGTATATGTAATGGGAATGCAAACATTGTGATTTTAATTTGAAAAAGAAATACTAAGAACACTGTGCGACAATTTTTTGTCAACTCAAGTCAGCCCGGAATTTGTTAAAACTTTCTTAGCTTATGCTTAGCCAGTAACGAAACACTTGATGGATTTGCAAAAGTTAGCTCGATTTTTTTTTTTAATTTTAACTCTTTCGCCCAGAAACCGGGGAATTTTAATTATCTCAAATCGGTGGCCTACAGAAACGAAGTTATTCATAGAAGCAAAATCCCACGTCAGCTTTCCGTTAATTTTGTGAGTGGCGTCCCACGCGAGCGGTCTTTTGTTTCGGAGTGGGAACATTTTTTTTAGTACAAGTAGCAAAAGTAAAAATTAACGGCCGTGTTTTAAAAATCGAACGATTTGGGATCATAAGGCATATATTTTATTATGCGGTTTTGAAGTCGTACCCATTGCCAAATACTTTGTATTATATCTTTTGAAATTAGTGAATATTTTACATAAAAACGATTTTCCAAATCGAGTCGATTTCAAATTTTTCGAATTTCGGAAAATGCTTGTATATTAAGAAGTGTAAAAAAACAAAAAGTAGAAATAAAACTATAACAAAATAAATGAATAAATAATTGCTCTAGTTGCGTTTTTTATTTTTTTTAGATGTACATACAAAACAAAAGATATCAAAGATTTCAACTTTTTCGAGAACTGAAGTTGATTATTTCAGTGAATACGAAGAGTATGGAAATTACTCAGACTATGCGCCAGATAAAGAACGAGAAGCAGCTTAAAGTTCACAAGAGGAGTCCGACCAGGAAGATGGATCTCATTGCAACACTTCGCGAGTTGCAAGAACTGAACGTTGTAAAAATGAAATAGCACAGGACGATACTGATTCAGACATCCTCAATGGCTTAGTGGTTAGTCGTAATTAAAGCTTAGCTGATAGCTCAGCCCAGAGGCGAGTCCAGTACCTGTGAGGTGGAGTCTGCATGCGAGTGGTGTGAAAAAGTTAAAGCGGGATTTCCCCGTCAGGGCCATGCTATCAAGTTCAGATTTTAAATAGCACGTAACAGGTATATCCGCATAAATAAAATGTATGCCCTACGTTTAAAAATCAATTAAATTATTGAATATAAACTTTTTGCTGCTATCCCGAGTGGAATATCTTAGTTGGCTCCGAAGGTATAGCAAGTTACCCACAAAAACCAAAAACTATTGTCCGTGAAAGGGTTAATGCCCCTGCCTAAATGGTTTTGGCAAATAAGGAACATATGTTCAAGCATATTCAGTAAAATTTAACGGGAATATTTACGTAGAACATTTTAACCCATTAATACCCAAACCTCTAAAAAAAAACAAATTTGAAAAGTCGATAGAAGGTTAACATTTTCTAGAGAATTATGCGTCGGAAAATTGCACTGAGGGTATTCTCAAATAAAATTTGTGTGCGATGAAAGCCAAATTCCAAATAAAATAAAACGACAACTACTTTCATATAATAATATTTAAATTTCACTAGATTTATCGCAAACACGTTGCTTCCTTAATGTTATGCATTGGAAATATTGTTTCCAATTCCTAAAAGAATTATTTTCCAGCGTTTATTTTTTACGCTGTCTTATACTCGTAATCGTTGTACGATGACGATGTTGATGGAGATAAAGAAAAAGGTATAGATAAAGATAAAAATAAAGTTAAAGATAAATCAAAAGATATAGATAAAGTTAAAGATAAAGATAAAGATAAAGATAAAGATAAAAATTAAGATAAAGATAAAGATAAGGATAAAGATAATGACAAAGATAAAGATAAAGATAAGGATATAGATAAAGATAAAGATAAAGATAAAGATAAAGATAAATACTAAGTTGAAATTGAAAATAAACATAAGTAAAAGAAAAGGATACAGATAAGGGCAAAAATGAAATTATCAGACAATGTAAAAATAAGTGTGAAAAATAAGCTTAGAAAAATAACTCTTACTGGCAACAGGAAAAATATTTTTACTGCGTAACAGTTATCAGATAAGATAAAAACTAAGCGTTGATAAATAACTGTTATTTACAAAGGAAAAATTGTGTCTCACCTAATAACTATTATAAAACAACTTGTTCGTTAAATCTCGGAATTCAAGAAAAATATTCAATTTGCAAACTCGGTATAACAGTTTTTGAAATTTAGGTAACAATATTAATGTTAATGAAGGCGTGCATAAATAAATGTTGGATTTTCTATTTTCTGCTGACTTTTACGGTTTTTGTATAAAGATTTTGTCTGAGAAGACCCCTAGTAAAATGTTCCGAAAAATAATTGTCTAGAACATTTTAATCCATCCAAATTTCAATTCCAAATTTGCTGGTCTTTAAAGTAAAGGTCAAAAGGTCTAAAAGTATTTAGATGGAAGCAAATGAGTTAAAATGTTATACGAAAATATTTCGCTTAAAATTTTACTGTATTTGTTTAAATATTTATCTCATTTCGCTCAGAAAATTCCAACCTTTTTCCACTTTTTTGAAAAAAAACTTAGGCCGAGACATAAAACTTTAGTAGATCAGAAAAATAGAATTCTAGCAAATTTAACGTGCGTTTTATTACAGGATAATTATACTTTTAAAAAATATTAATAAAGTTCCGGCAGGTTTCGATTGTTGTACAGTGTAATAAAACAAATAAATGAAAAGCTGTAGCAAAAACACAAATTATTTCCGCAATAAGATGGGAGAGGATAATACAAATCAAAGCTATTCGGCAGTGTTTTTGAGAAGGAAGAGAAAAGTTGGTAAAAGCACTAAATGCCTCGGATTATTTGCATGCTGCTTTCAGTGACATTGTCGCTGCACAGTGAGTACTTATTTTTTGTTTGATTTTCCCAACTGGTTCTGTGTTTCCCTCCAACAATTCGTACACATAGCATAAAATAAGTTTTCTTGTTTGAAATGGATTTTTTCTCGCAATTTTTAAAAAGAAATCCGTAGGCGTTACTAATGATTTGTTTCCGTGGCTATTTTCTCCCCTCAACATATGTTACAGCATTTCCCCTACAAGCGAATGACTTGTCTAACATGAATCGCCAACTTTCTATCATGTTTCCGTTCTTTTTCTTTTGTTTTAGATTTTAATAGTTGACCTAAAATAATTCACTGCAATCCACAATTCCTGCAATTTTCTCTCTTGTGTTCTACATATAAAAAAGAAACTTTTGAAGGATTTTTCCTTGGCAGCTCATTAGCGCATAGGGGCGAAATTGACTGCTCGGCAAAGATGATAGGAAATGTGCGTTGTTTTAAATCTGGGTCGAATAGTCGAGCAGTTTCTCAATTACACACACACACTCTGGCTTGGTAAGAAAGATTTGTGTATGTTTGTTTGCATTGTGTGCACTGGATATGCACATACATAGCGTGTCTTCTTCTTCTCAAGATGACAACCGAATGTCCGCATTGGGAGCATAATTGCCAGAGGGTAGGGCGTTTCCTGGCGATTGCTGTTACATTTTGTCAGATCACACACTAAATATATATTTTGTGTAATTAGAACAAGCCAAAAAGGTGTGGGAATGGTATAGGAGGTGATTGTTATATAATGGTTGAAGAAAAGTATGGAAGAAAACTATCTACATAGATGTTTGAGAAAATTACCGAATTCAGCAAGATGGCAATTTCGCATTCTGTGCCGGATGGGCTTTTATGCGTAAAACTTTTCTTTTAATTTAACATTCCCCAAATGTGGCAACTACAATACAATACCAGGTAGGAGCAATAGGTGTGGCTAAGATAAGAATGCCAGAAGGATTAGTGAAAGTGATTAGAGCTGAAAGCCTGAGTTGGAATGTTAGGTGTTTCAGCGGTCACATTTCGACAGTATTTTTAACCCTGCAGCACTGATAAAGTTAGATTCGCGACAAGGTTCCGAGGGACCTATAAATAATTGTGTGATATTTTGATTGTATCGAGTTCATCTACTGTTCGAAGTCGGCGTAAAACTGAAGGTCCCTAAATTTGTAGTGCAACAACTAAACCCAACCAAAGGTTAATTCCTCCCAAACTTAGCCGAATCAAAACTCTTTCGGCCAAAGAGGTTACGATCCGAATTGCGATACATCCTGAGCTACCGTGAAAAACAAAGGTCTGTCGTATGACTGGTCTGAGAGTGTATGATTTTACTTAGTCTTCGCAGAAAATATTATTCCAGTTTCTCTAATGGTTTGGTGGGGAGTCTCCTGTAAAGGCGTAACACCTCTTCACTTCTGTGAAAAAGATATTAAAACCGGTGCAAAAGTGCCACTTTTAAAGTGGATGTTGATGAAAGCAGTTAAGCAATACTCTCTTCGATAGCGAGTATTGGCTCTTCCAGCAAGAATCTGCTACAGCACACAAGGTAAAAATCTCCAAGTAGTGGTTTAAAAGCAATATTCCTGGTTTCATAGCTGCAATTGATTGCCCATCTGGAAGTCCAGATTTGAATCCATTGGACTACAGTTTGTGGTCAGAGTTGGAGCCATGGCTTGCCGAATACCGCAGAAAAATTTGGAGATTCCCAAAAAAAGTCTGGTTCGAGCAGCGTCGTTAATACCAATAGAGATTGTGCGTACTGCTATTGATCAATGGACGAACCGTTTGAAGGCTTGTATGAAAGCAAAAGGTGAGCATTTCGCTTAAAATTTTCCACAAAGCTCATTTAATAAACATATGGATTATTAAATAAAATTAACCGATAATATTAATTTTTGAGCTCAAGGCCAGTATAGCGAAAAGTATATTATAGTATGGAAAAAATTAATTCACTTTATTAAAAAAATGTGTTGTAGTTTCATTTTTATAACGGCTTGAAGTTGTAACAAAACTTATGGCACGACTTAGTACATTGGCTTGGATTTCACTACTGTAGTCGAATAATTTGTATGATAGTTCAAGGATTTGAGTCAAATAAGCCATCTTTTTTATTGTCATTCAAAGAAAATTTTGTTGCGTGAGAATTAACGCCAGGCCCTAGACATAATTGACATTACGCGGAGGTCCAAAACAAGGCCGTTTTACAAACACCCCTTCCACAGACGATCAAATGACGATTAATGCAATAATTTATGCGCATACTTTTTTTCTTCCAAACGAAAAAGATATCCAAATTTTACTGAAGAGTACATCACTTTGAAAAATTAATCGCCTAATCTCAAGAAAAAGTTTTACTAGTTACTTTTAAACACTAAAACCTGCACAGATTCATTTTTCGATAAATATAAGTATGTGGGGTGGTAAGCGGGTTAAAGGGAAGTGACATCTAGCGGACCAAACGCGAAGCCAATTGAACAAAAACTAATAAACAATACTGACTTTACGACACCGTTTAAACTTAACGAACGAACGACAACAGCCAGACGTAGTGACTTAAGTTCTGGAAACGGCAAAGCGGGCAGTGGTTAATTCAGTACAACTCGCAACCGCATTGACGGTTTAACCTTAAATAATATATAACTACAACTTAATTTTAACTTAAAACTAAATTTAAACCTAAGACTTAATATGAATAAATTTTAATCTAGAAACTTAAATACAACCAACGGGCGTTTTACGGCATACATACATACATATATGTATATTGTTGATTTTAAATATTTAAGGATTCTTCAATAGTTAAATTTGTAAAACCTCACCCTAAACATTATGGTAATCACTTCATCAATTACTCATTTCAAATATATACAACCTTCCACCTTAATTTACATTCTACATACTTCGTTTGTACATTTTTATATTAAATTTATGTCATTAAAATTCCACTACTATAACAAACAGCCAACGGAAGTGCATAATTTGCAAATATTTTCATTTCAATTTACAGCAAAGTAAGCATGACATTTAGTTTGTTTTCAAAACGACTTTGGTAATTTCTTAGAATTTTCTTTGCTTTATTAAATTTCAAAAGTATTATTTTAATTTACCCTTCAACTGCAGTTTTAATTAAATTTTAATTATACCAACAAGTAAATGACTTAATGTGTTTAGTATTTTGTAACTAGAATATTACTCATTTCTATATATTTATGTGTGTGTGTATGTATATAAAGTTCTGAATGTGTGCACGCGCGTAATGTTTGTGGAGCGAGGAGGTGCTGCCGGCGAAATAGCACAAAAGGAAATGCCATTTTTGCAACGTAATTTTTTGAGAGAGAGGTATCCTACTGGTATTCCTTTAATGCTGTTTCATGTGTGGATTACATAGAACAATTTCCAAAACTATAGTAGGGGTGCGAAGTGAACAAAAATATCCCTGCAATTAAGGTTCGTGTGTTCTTCAAATCGTGGAAACATCAAGTAGAAATGTCTAAATTAGCTTTAAAGGCCAATGCCGCTTTTATTTATATTTCCGCGCGCAATAATACCTACAGATATTAGACCCGCTTCTTTGTACCTGACTTGCAAAAAAGTGCTCCAAACAACACTGCTGCCATCTTTCGTGAAAGAGAGAGAGAGAGGGAGCTATTTAAGAACAGAAGATAGTCGTACTAACAAATTTTAGGTTTATGTAGTTATATATTTAAAAATATATTTAAAAACGAATTAGGTCTTAAACTGAAATTTCTCATATATTTTCTTCGGGTTCATTCACAATAGCGCAGTTTTTTCACTTCCAACCCTACATTTCGGGTCGGGCGCTCACAAAACGGATTTTTGTTTTTAATAAATGCAATACTTCAGTATAAGATAATTTACCCAAAGTTAATATACAAGATTGGGTTGAAGTAAGAAATGTGTGGGTGTGATTTTTTTTTTGGTAAATCTACGTGCTACTTTAGAGAAAGTAGTATCTCCGGAACCGCCGAACCAAACGCTGCCAAATTTGCTACACACTTTTCATTTCAACTAAGTAAGCATAATTTTATGTTAATTAAAAATTGTAGAAATCGGACAAACACAATGCCCACCTCTCATGAAAGGGTAGGAAACAGATGTGAACCTAAGAGCCAGTCTTTCAGTTAAATAAAGTGAAAACTCATCGTGCACTTTTTCAGTCAACTTTAAACATAGTTTAAACAGACTTTAAACACCCAATTTGACTGGGTTAAACTGAGTCTAACTAATCAGCTGTTCTACTGGCTCCCCGACTTTAGTAGCAAAATACTAAGTTAAACGAATTCAAGAAGTTGTCTCATTGTAGAAAATTATTACTTATTTTTGGACAGCGTTATATTTTTAAAGTAAAAGTAAAAACACAAAAACAGTGTGGTTCAACAAAATAGCCAAATTTAAGCCGGTCTTAAACTGTCACTGAAAAAAGCTCTGGAGTTGAAACGGAGTTTAAATTTACGCCGAATTTAGTAATCTGAATTTAAACTAGCGTTGAAAACTGGCCATAAGTGTGTGAGCTCATTCCACAAAAAGATAGAGAGGGGAATGTGAGAAATGCTATTGCTATTTTGGACTTTGAAACTGGCCACATCGCTGTACATATCCACCTATTTTCGGTTATACGCATTCAGAACTAGTTTAGGACCACATTAGTCTCAAACCAGTTTCAGATCGAGTATCAGAATATTCCTGAAGTACTTCCAAACCAAAACTGAACTAGTTTCTAACTTTGTTTTTGAACCGATGCCGAACCAGATTTTTAACTGTGCCCGAAATGGCCCTGAAATTACCCTGAACTAGTCAAGAAATGTTTCAAACATCGTTTTTGAACCGGTGCCGAACCTGTGCCGAACTATATCCTAGCCAGATCCTCAACTGCGCCCGAAGTCATCCCAAACTAGCCCCGAGCTGGTTCTGAAATGGCGCTGCCCAAGTCATGAAATGTTCTCGAATTAGTCTCGAACTGATCATGAAGAAGTACTGGAATAGTCCCGAAACTAACTTGAAATTAGCCCGAAATAACTAATCCTAAAATTGCCCCCAAGTGTACTGGAAATAGTCTACTCTTTATTTTATCTGGCAAGAACCTCGTGCCGTGCTGAAGAAATCTGATGCGATCTTGAAAAGTCACTCACATGGTACAAAAGAAGTTTTACTTTAAATTTTTATAAAAAATGTAACGACTTCGCTAAAATAAATGATACGAAACACTCAAAAACGAACCCGGCAGCAACAAAATTTTCAAAAATCGATAGAAATGAATAGAAAATTGACACTTGCGGTTCATTGTACTAAAATCAAATGTGATTTTTGTTTGTAGAATGAACTGTATTTTTGTAAAAACTTAATAAAAACTTGATAGGTAACAAATAAATTGTCGACACTTAGCAAAAGATCCACGTCGATAAGCACTGTAAACATTTTCAAAATTTCGCAAACCACCAGCAGGCATTCCATAAAAAAATTTCATACATTTTTAAAAATACTACATAATAAATGTACATGAAATGAAGAATATGAACCTATTTTCCCCCATTTTTGTTCGCAGCTGCAATATCCACTACCATTCAGGCATTCAGGGTCAACATAAACAACCAGTCGGGCAAGCGGCGAAATATCGATTTTCGTTTTCGCACGAGAGCACGAAAATGTACAGAAAAAAAAAAAAAACAAATATGAAAATCACAATAACAAAGGTAAGAATGTGCAAACAAATGGCATGTAACAAAAGTAGCACAACAATGACTTATGTACATGGAAATTGGCTAATCAAAATTTAGCTCAACTGTTGCCAATGCCTTTTACGTGAATTGAGTTGAATGGAAATGCTTGGTTTTATTTGAATTATTTTATTTTACTGTATTGTTTTTGTTTTTTTTTTTTGTAAAGTTTATTCTATTTTTTTTCTTTGTGTTTGTTTATGCAAACCAAAAGCGTGGAGAAGTAGTTTCAAACCATTCTGACAACACTTTCGACCGCAAACACAGAAAAAACGTCACAGTAAACTCGTCGCCACGCCACCACCAACCGCATTTAGTATTTTGTCAAATAAGTTTTGCCAAAATTTCAATTGCTCGACTGCCTGAAGTTGTCTGACTTGTATTTGGTTAACCGACCAAAAGACGAAGGCTGTCTGTATACAGCGGCCACTCGTTGTTGTGGCAATTTTGGAAAAACAACAACGATACGTGCAAAAAACAAAAAAAAAAAAGATGAATCAAATGGAAGCTCTCTTGAAAATGTTTTTTGTTGGCTTTTCGATCAAGCAGAACAGCTGTCGCAAATGTTTGATTAACACTTTTAATTTAAAAACTTCAATGAATTTCAGAAATAGAGCTACATTTGTACCAAATATTTTTTGGCAGTTGTTATGATTAATAACAAAATTTAACTGACTCCAAGTAAACTTAAAAAACTAACAGAAATGTTGTAGAGTTTTACAAGCTCTACTAATTTTAATTATTTCCATATCTTCTTAAATTGGAACCCGTAATCTCATCCACATTGTTTGAAACTTTATCTTCATTGCGAAAATAATTCGACGAACAGTTAATTTCAGGCTATGGACCATTCAACTGCCCACCTAGATCCTGTGAAATTTATCAATTCGCTTTTCTTTAGGTCGGCAACGAACGATCACGCTTTTCGTCAAATACCACTCGAAGTACTCGAACGTCGAAAATCAGAACCTCAGAATGAACCATGCTAATCATTTCAAAAATAATTTAAATTAATTTTTTTTTATGGTTTTAAAAATTACAGAGCACAATGAACTGTTTTTTTTTTTTTTAGGTTTATAAAAAGGGATATTCGAACGAAAAATTTCAAAATTATAATAGTCGTTTCAAATAAGGACTGGCTGCAATGATTTCGATAGCTCCTAGAGCAAATCAGCTTTTTGAGCTGTGAGAAAAAGTATGAGCTAACTGTGTGCTACTGAAATAACGAGAGGCACATGTAGAAATAAAGTGGTACTTGAATTGCGGCATCAAGCGTTGCGTTTTCCAACGCAAACTAGTGGCAGCGCGCGCCTCACCCAAATAACCGTGACGTTTCCTCATTCTCTCGAAGTTCGTTGTTGGTGTTTTACATTATTTGCCTTTTTCATCTCTCTCATTTTTGTTCTCTTCTTTCTCACAATTAATGCAACGGCATGCCTCGAAACTAGCGAATTCCGGTCGAAATTAGCTAAATTAGTCAGACAGGTTACTTATAATATTTTCATCGTGGAATGACATTCTCCCACAATGGGCTTTATATAATCTAGGAACTTTATATTATTAATGATTAGATAACTTCATTTCCCTTTTTACAAAAAAAAAGTAGACTTGCAGACTTTTTTTTAGTTTGTAGTTGTATAGCCCATTCAATTGTAGTACAATATAGTACTGCTGATTTTTGACTTTTTTGTTTTACGGCTTATATTATAAAAGTCTTTGGAAAATAATTTTGTGTAAGTAATTTGTAAGTCTTTAAAGAGGGCACTGTTTTGGCACCTGTTTGGGACTAAGCGAGCTTAGTTTTTTTTTTAAATGTTTTTTGACGCCAAAGCGCGACGGAAATTAAAAAAAGGATGAAGTTTGTAACTAGTCCCGAACTGATCTCCAGATGGCCCGAAGTTGTTACGAAGTAGTACCGAACTAGTTTAACTGTGATCCCGAAATGATGTCGAACTAGTCCTGAATCAATCGCGTACTTCAAGACTTAAATTTGTTTGTCACTTATGAGAAGACTTTTATATAATAAGCCCAAAAATAAAAGTCTTTTGAAAGCTTAACAAATTTATCTCACTCATAATTATTATGATAAAACTTTTAAAGCAAAAGTGTCAAAATAAAAGTCTTTAAAGACTAAAACATATTTGCCTCGCTGATAACGATTACGAAAAGACTTTTACTATACTAGTGCAAAATTTGTTTGTAGACTTTAAAAAATTTATCTCGCTAATACTTTTTATGAAAAGACTTTAATACTACAAGTCTTTGAATAAAATTTATATTTATATTCAATCAAAGAAATATTCCTCCAAGGCTTCTGATAGAAAAAGAACATTTTCGTTTTTTCTCGTTGTTATGACATTAAAAAAGGACTTATGTTGGTTTGCTGTCATTATTAAAAGAGATTTTATCTCATTCCAACTCTTTTCATGGCGGCCGCCGTAGCCGAATGTGCAGCGTGTGCGCGCCTCATTCGGTGGGTCCCGGGTTCGAATCCTGTCCGGAGCAAGTAAGATCAAAAAATTATAATTATAGAAATAGTGTTTACTCATAGCCTTCGCCCCTCAGCTGGCAATGGCAAACCTCCGAGAGCATTTCTGCCATGAAAAGCTTCTCACAAAAATCATCCGCCGTTTGGAGTAGTCATAAAATCGTAGATCTCTCAATTTGTGTTGCAACATCAAGACGTACACCACAAATTGTAGGAGAACTTCGGCCAAAATCGCTTCAGCGGTTATAGCGCCAATTGAGTAAGTAAGTAAGTAAGTAACTCTTTTCATAAATGCCATGAGAGTATAAATATTAAAAAATCTTCTACCAATCGAACATTCATATACATAAATATAAATGTATATATAGATGATTTCAGTTAAGAGCTGCTGGAAATGATTAAAAAATGATTGCAAGTATTTTCCATCAATTGCCGCTATATGGTGTGAGTAACTTTTGACGGAAGCTGTTTAAATATTTTTTGCATTCGTAGCTTTTAATGTTTGCACAGAGTGCTATGTACGCATTCCGCCTTCCGGTAGCTGAGCAATTATTTGCGTATGCATCTATTAAATACTAAGTAAATTTCATAAATAAGTAAGTATGTGGTTCTAACAATGGAATAAATAATAATACAAATCTTTTGTTCAACTAACAGATGACTCACTCGATTAACGTTGATTTAGGTTTGTGTTGTTGTCATTTTACTTATTTCAAAAACGAGTTTATTGTTGCTTACCTGCAATGGAATGAGAAAGAAAAATGAATTGAATAAAAGGCTTAGGTTGAGTAGGAATTGTTTTAATATTTATATATTATATACATACATATATTATTTAAGAATATGAAATCAGAATAAAGTGAATATTATTATTTGGCATCTAAACTGCAATTTATTGATTTAACGTGTAATGCGGAACAAACTTCGCAAATACTATACATATCTATGGAGTTTGTAATAGGTTAAATAAACATGCTCGATAATTCAATATATTTGCTAGAATCATACCACTTATAAAATTACCAATTAAAGTTATATGAGACGAAGCTGTTCTTTCCTTCATACATTAAATATACATCTTAAGCGGATTAATAATAATATAAATGTGAAATTAATGTTATAATTCTCTTTTATTTCCAAACCAAAATAAATACAACTCTCAAGCTGTCGCAATTTAACTCGGAATCAGCATCACATGATGGGGGTTTACATTGGATCTAATAATCTATTATGGTTTGAAAAAAAAGAGATTGGCACTTGCCCTCAACAAATTTAATGAGAAAGAAGAACAAACAAGAGAAAGCCAATCTTACAATTCCAATTGATCACAACATTTAATAACTTGTATTTTAATACTACATATTAACAATTGTTGAATGAAATTTTTTTCCATATCCATTTTTTTTTTAAATATAATTCATTCTTAAGCTTAAACTTTGCAAATCAAAGTTTTACACATAATGCAAAAATCAAAGAAATTACAAAAAATTTGGCATCTTATTTTTACTCAAAATTTTTCGCGTTTGCCGTTCACTTTAATTATATTAAATCTAAGTTTGAACATGCTACAAATTTATATTGACTCTTACCTACTAGTTACAATTTTGAAATATCCCTAGCTATGGGATTACTTACAGGACAGATTCCAATAGGGAGGCAGAAACTGACTTATGACGAGGAAGGACCAGAAACTATCAGGCATCTAATAAGTGATTGTTCCGCACTTTGTAGGAGGCGACAGAAATTCATGGGCTTGTGGTTTTTAAGTAGCCTAGACGCAGTTGTAAAAGTAAAAACGCGGCGGCAGCTGCTCAAGTTTGTTGATTCGAGAAACTGGTTCAACGGTTCCTAGGGGTCAACATTTGAATTCGAATGGTACCACAGTGGACCAGCTGACACCTAAACCTAACCTAGCCTAACCACTTTACAAAGCTTACATTATACGAAAGCTTCGCGAATATTACAGGGACTGAATTTGATTTTTTTCGGTTAAAAAAATAATTGGGAAGAATTCGTTCAAAATAAAACTTAATCTTTATGCTATATGCTATGCAAATCTGACCTTATGTTTAATTTAAAGATTTTTCGTTGTTAATCATTGCATAATCGTTATTTTCATTTGAAGTTAGATGTAATAAGTAGTATCATATTCCAGGGACCGTTGCGAATAAAACTGTAATAAAAAAATATCATGATTTAATCGATATTTTGTAATTTTAATTTTTGCGATCAAATTTTATCGATATATCGAAGCAAATCCTATTATTGGTGTTGTTGCTATTATTGTCAACGCCAAACAAAATTTTTTAAGTAAAACTTCTTTGGCGGCAGTGATTTTTTACTTCGCGTAACGAAGGTCGCGTCAGAATCGCTTTACTAATTTCTTCCACTATATTTACTAATTTCTACCACTATTTTTACTTATTTCCACCACTTTTTTTTATTAATGTTACTTTTAATTTCTACCACTATTTTTACTAATTTCTTTCAGAAATTCCTACCACTTTTTTTTTACTAATTTCTATCACTGTTTTCTCTACTTTCAACTACTATTTTTATTTATGCTACTACTAATTGCTACCACTATTTTGAATTATTTCTACCACTAATTTTAATAATGCTACTACATAATTTCTACATACTTTCTACCACCATTTTGAGAAATTTCTACCATTATATTTACTAATTGCACTAGTAATTTCTACCACTATTTTTACTAACGGTACCACTAATAACTACCACTACTTTTATTAATTTCTACTACCACAAAGAAGTTTTTGCGCACTTAGGTGAACGCGTGTTTTTTAGGGTTTATTATGATCGATAAATTTTAAATTTAAGAATTATGATAATTTTTTATCGAAAAAAAATCGCAAAATATCTACCAAATTTAACAAAAAAAATAATAAAAATTTAAAAAAATACCAAACTTAATATCATGATTTTTTTAATAAAAATTACACTTAACTGCAAATGAAAAAGACTGGCAAAATGTGTGCAATATTTCAACTGCATTTGAGTATTTCAATTGGCACTATCAAGCGTCAGTCTAAGGGCCGTTTGTTCAATGTCTGATTAAGCATTTAATCAGAACTTAACCAAAGTTTTCATTTCAACCAATTTCGGTTAGTGCCATCTACCCGAAAATTGTGCCTCTCAAGCCTAAGGTGGGTCTCGATTTTGGATAGATTGATAAAACGGCGCTAAGCTTTTGTTTATTATTCAATCAATAATTAAGGGAAGTTGAAAAATTCATTATGAGTTTTCGTTAGTCAATAAGAGTGGGAGACATCGGAATGGATTACAACAAGCTGCGTATGAGATATTTATGTTATTCGGTTTTTATTTGAAAGGTTCACGCATGGCTGCCAGTTTCTACCCGCGTCGACTGTAAACCGCTGTATAAAAAAAATATTTGTTCAATTAAATATTTAAATTTACAAATTCTAAACTGCGGACGACAAAAAACTAGTTCAATAAAAGGTTTGATACTGATGCCTAAAGAAACTAGTTCATTGAATGATGACAATCGACAGAACATAAACTAACTGCGCTACTAAACAAACTGACAGAATTTGAGTCAGTAAAAAGAGGGCATACCTTTGATGAATGCCAATTAAATTAACTTCAAATTATTACAGCTTTTTTGCGTACAAATATTCAGTTTTAAAATACAATTGATGATTTTTATCGCACACTCAATATTCATTCGTAAAAGATGCGCCAAATTTCACGTTCTTAGCTCATTTAATATGGAGGGGGTATTATGCTAATTTAATAAAAAAGCGGTAAATTAATTCCAAGAAAGTATTTCAATTTTCAGATTAAGGGAGGGGTTGAACCCTAAAACCCCTCTTGGGTGAGCCACTGATAACAGCTATATGTTGTCCGAAATTGTCCATTCCGCCGAATCCTATTTAGACATCTCTGATTGACTGGTTTGCTTTCGAACAGTCAAAAACAGATGGCATAACTAAATCACCGTCGTAATCATTTTGGCATACTTTTGTAAAAGGCTATCCCATCTTGTGGAAATACTACTAACAAACACGTGTAAAATTCATCTGTCGTACACAGTACCAAACAAACAAAAAAAACTATTTAAAGCTTTCCATATATTTATGCATTTGGAGTACAACCATATAGAATGCATGGAACTGCAAACGCGAATGTTTATATGTACATTGAAATGCTATTGCATAAATTATTCAATTAATATAGCAGCTCTATTTTGCATTTTAATTGTAGCCACATTTCAATGTCAAAATATAAATAACACCCTCGCGACTTAAAGCAATAACCAGGAAATGTATTGAAAGAGTGTTATGTATTTACATAAGTTTTTTATTTTTATTCAGTTATTATAAAACATTTTTTCTATTACTTTAATAGCAATACTCAATAAATTTTGAATTGATAAATTATAACAAATGATAGTGATACGCGTAATGACAATTTGTCTTTATTTCATTTATAACTTTTGCAATTCATATATCGCATATTTATCTGAGTATGTTAATGGTTTTTAATGGAAATATTTATGAGAAACCTCTATATATTTGATAAACAGTTGGCGTTGTTGAGTTGAGTTCACAACTAAGAGATTATAAGAAAAATTTAAATTTTAAAAATGTTTTCTTTCGGGGCGTGGGTGAATTGGAAATCAATTAAATGAGTGCTAAACTATTCTGAATAGTTATGCTCAAAAAACTTACAGGCTTTGCTCTCAAGAAGGAAATTAAAGATGGGGTAGAGAAACTAAATATTGTGATATATTCTAGAAGCGGAACAGCTTCTAATGACTCTTGTATAAAACTGATGGATATAGAAAAGCTGACGGTATACGGACAAAGACGGGTATCAATATTGAACTCAAAATATAGATCCTAGCAATTAGCATGACTGTGAAAAGATTCCAATTACTATCCCCGAAAATGGGAAATTTTCCCACATCTTTTTTGCATAAAAAAGGCTTCGAAGATCGGTTGAATAAAAATTATTTTTAGAAAAATAACTCAGTAAAACTTCACAAAGGCCATTTTCATTTGAAATCTGCATGCCGTGAATGTAGATTTATATAATAAGTTAAAAAAAGTCAGTTAATCTCAATTTAAAGAAGTGCTGCATATTTTAGCCCAATTTATGTTATTTTATTCTCTGTAGTATTCTACTTAGAAGGCTCTTAGTGAAATATTCGGGGAAATAGTTTTCATTTTCATTTTTATTCCCTTGTTATCTGCTGAATCATTTTTTGTTTTACAGCAGGCATTTGTGATTAATAAATAATTAATTCAATACTAAAGATGTGCATAGTCTGCCCGTACATCATTTATAAATATTTGCAGGTGCAGTCAGCTGTTTTAATATTTCAATGTCATCGATATGTACGTAATACAAACCTACACAATACAAAAGTAGCTGAGAACATTTACATTTTTACATACAAAAATTGAACACCAACTCTCATTCATAAATCGCCCAAGTTCACACTGCTGCCATTGACTTCAAGCATTTTCCAAGCAACCGCCCTCAGTAGTGGCAGCCCGTACTTGTATTCATAAATTTATAAATTTACAGTGACTTTTACTGAAAATGGTTCATGTTAGATTTTGCAATATAAATAAAATGTTTCGCGATAAACTCTTTTGGATAATTTTAAGGTTTTGATCAATCTACAATAAACACTATGAGGGGATTCACAAGGTGTTGCCAGTTGTCATAATGTCATAAAATTGCAAAAATTCATAGCGGTATTATATTAATTAAGTTTTCTCTGCAATCCAGCAACAGTCAAATTTAAGCTACTTCTAAATTGTATTTTTTATAACTATATCACACGTTACTAGCCCTTGTGAATATCCTACACATATATAACTCAAAGTGTTACACTTTGTATAAAATTTCGGCATATTCAAAAATTTTTTTTTTACTCAGAATTTTAGAAAATATTCCTGTCTCTTGTTATAGCCCAATCTAGATAGCCTACTGATTCAAAAATATAAAAAAAAACCAACACACTATGAGGCGATTCACAAGGTATTCTAAAGTATCGTAATATCATGAAATTTCAAAAATTCATTGCTGCTTTATTTTAATTAAATTTTCTATAAGCCAACAACGGTAAATTTTAAGTTACTTCAAAATTTTATAATTTTAAAAATTTACAACACTTTGCTACATTGCGCGAATCCCCTTACATATATGTATAACTCAAAGTTTCACACTTTGTTTAAAATCTAGGCAAATTCAACAAATTTTGAATTTTTTTACTCAGAATTAAAAAAAAATTTCCGGGTTATTTGTGTAGATAACCCACTGACTGCAAATTACAAAAAAAAAAAAAACACACAAAAAATTAAAATTGTAATAATAAATCTATGGAATTTTCAGTTAAATTAAGTTGGCACTAAATTTGCGTACCGAAAAAATGGCTGCATATTTTGTTTAAATCTAAAGAATTTTAAATCACTTTTTAACAACTAAAAATGTGTTTTAAAATAGGATGGTATTGAAAATAGTCGAAATCGGATAATAACCACGCCCACATAACGGTATTTCGAAAAGGTAACAAAGACAAATTCGACGTTCACTAACTGTAAAATTAAGTTGCTCAAGTTGGAATTGGACTGGAAAAAGGAAAACATGGGCTAAACAATTTTTGAAAAAATAGGCGTGGATATTATAGAAAAATATCAAAAATCGAACAAAAACCACACTCACCTCCCATTTAACGGTAATTTACAAAAAAATCAAAATAACGCATATTTTATTCAATCTTGTAGCAAATCCGTTCAAATTTAGTGCTAATTTTGGGAGATAAATGCGAAAACCTCAAAAATTTACAATATGGGCGTGGCGAGTATAAACATACTAATACATTTAAATATATATACATAAGTATTTATAATAAGTTAAAATTTGATTTTAATTAAAATGTGTTTTAGCTCTCGACTATGACTAAGAGTCTATATTTTTTATTCCAAAAAAAAAAAAAAATTAAAAAAAAAACTCTACATGAGACGGGCCATTTTTCGTGACACTTACTGTACACAGTAATTGAAGTAGCAAGTTCTCAACCATTACGTTCTATTATTTCTGAATATACAAATATACAGGCGGTAAGTACACATGTACTACATATGTATGTATGTATGTAAATATTTAGAAATCGATACTCAATTTGTTGGCTGTGGGGAACCGCAAAATTCACCGATAAGCAGCTAAAACAAATAAATAGGGGAATACAAATTGCATAGAATTGTTGTTGTCATAAAGCAACCAGTACGTGGAAATATGATAGGGCAAAATTTGCTAGACAAGTGTGCCTTCGGAGTGGAGCAATAAAGATATTTGGTATTAGAAAAAAATAGTAATAATAATAATAATAAGGGCATGTGCCAATTGATAGAAAAGTAGGTCTGGGAAAGTAAATTTTTAACAAATATGAGGTGAATACAAACTTAGTAGCAAGTTTAAATATCTAACAATTTCAAAGGAACTAAAGTCAGCAAAGGCAAATATTTTATATACATATGTATATAATTGCTACATTTAATTCCAGGTTTAATTCGTTGGTCTTCGTCTGCATCAAAGGAACTGTCAAAAATTGCCAGTAGGAAAAAGTTACGAATTGACACAGCAGAAACGTACGATTTTCTCACCATAGTAAACAGTTTTTTCACCATAGCCTGACACAGGCTCTAAGTGTATATCAAGGTATGAAACAGCTTTACTAAGTATGTCTATAGATAGTTTGATATAGAAACAATTTCATTAACTCTTTGCCACAACTCTCTGCATCTATCTATACTGTAATAAAAATGTAGAAAAGTCGTGCATGTACATGAAAAATTTCTTCAAACAAATTACAAAACGTAATGCAGGGAATATAACCAATTTTAAATTTTTTTTTTGTCTGTTTGCTTTGTTACTGCGTTAGTAATCTCTGAAACTACGGAGCGAATTTTAATGGGGCTTTAACTAGGGGCTCATTCATATTATAGGAAATATTTTTTGCAAATATTAAAAGCAAAAAACAATTTAATACAAATGGTTTAGAATCATTTTCTTTTGAATATTTTTTTTTTCACCGACATCAACATAGCCATTGATAATTTTTTGTTGATAAAAATTGTAGCCTGAAATAAAAATTAATCTCAGTTGTCTGTTTTGGAAAAATATGCAATTCAAAGGAATATCGGTAGGAATAAACTGATATTTTATTTAATTTTTTGTGTCTTTTATGTATGACTATGAGATTCGGAACATAAAAAGAAATTATATTCTTTTAAGGGGGGAATTCCATGTAAACGGTTAAAATCGTAACTTTACTTCAAACATGGATACAAAAAAATCTATTTATAAAATCAATATGAAATTTTATATTTTGGACTTTACTACATAGTTCCTTCCAAAAAAATTTTTTTTTTGTTTTTGGCATATCAAGAAAAAAAATTTCGAATTTTTAACCTTATTTTTTAACAAAGTGTTTTTAAATTTTTTTTCCATAAAAACTTTCCGGCAGACTAGATAATTAAAAGCACGACTTTTGGGAAAACGCGTTTAAAATTTTTCCATAATGGAAAGAGTCGCGTGCCACGCGTGACGAAAATATTCATATCTTTATAAATTTTTGGAATATCGCTTCAAAATTTTACAGGGTATTTCTGAATACATAAAAGTTTTATTTATGTAATAAAAAATGTAGATTTTTTAAACAGTTTACTTGGGATTCCCCTTTGATTAAGCCGATACGAGCTTCAAGTCAACGTCTCGACATTCTTGAGCAACTGGTACAGCGTAATTTGGCAGGCATTTTTCGAAAAGAAATAAGTTTTTTTGACCAGATCGGTTTTTATATTTTGTTGCATTGATTAAACTCATCACAAATGCGGCAAAAGCAGACTGCAGAATTTTTACAAGTTCGCGACATTTTATCAGAAAAATTTTCAAATTTCATATTTCATATATTTATTGACTCTACTGTTAGAAAAATACCTAACCTGCACATAAAATACTTCAATTAAATACATAGCATGCAAAAATATTTGATAAAGAATGTAAATAATTAAAAGATAAGTTTTTAACTAATTGCGAAAATGAGCAGCGCAAAAGTAGTATTATAAAATTAAATAAGGCTCTTTCCTTTTCTTTTACTACTCGCGGATATCGATTTTGAATTTATGTATGTATTTATAATTTCAATGCAAGAAACAAATTCAAAAAATCATAATTTGAAATGTTTTGAAAAAAAAAATATAACACAAAACAGAGACGTGATGGAAAAACTCGGCCAACGGGAATAGATTTATGGCATTCAAAACTTCATATCTCTGGTAAAATTGTGTGAAGGAGAATTTCTTTCCAGACCAGTGTAATCGAAAAGCAGTATAGACTATTTATAGAGCTCTAAAAGATATTCGGAAAAATAAAAATACATGTGGTAGTATTAATTTCCTTTTTCGTGAGGATTTTCAGCAGATACTGGAACGGTTATACCGCGGAATACAAGAGCAGATGAGAGAAGAACATGATTGGAGAGTTTTCATTTGTGGAGACATATTACGAGAATACAATTAGCAGTGAACAGACGTACACGAATTGAAAGTAACAGAAATGCTAAATGTTTTCCGATATATTGGCAAAAATTGGAAATGGTACATAAGCCGAAGACAAGAGTAAAATTATTCTGCCTCATAATTTATATAGTACAGTTCAATCATTGTGAGAACTTATTTTCCTCCATTTATGATGATCAGAACCAAACAAAATCTCGCGAAAACTCTTGGCTTTGTGAGACAGAGAGCTATTTTGATACCACTAACCAATCAAGATACAAAAATTAATTTGGATATACATACTTAGTTGTATTTAATTCATTTGATTTATTCAGTCTATGATTATTAAGATCTTACTTACGAAAAGCCGTTGGGATATTGTAGTAGATCCCTCATCAAACACAACACCTAAATAAATAAAATAATTAAGAACAGCCAACTGTGTTCCTGATATGAAGTAATTAGAAGCGAAGGTCTTGAAAGAGTCATATGAAAACAATTTATTAATATTCAGTGGCAACTTATTTCTCTGACACCAAATAATACGACTATTTAATCTAATCACTCTATAATAGAAAACTGTCACATGTTATTTTTCGGAAGAGCTTAAGATCATCAGCATAAAATGAATACCTTGACTGATTGAAGCATACCCCAATATTATTAATAAAAAGTACAAATAAAAGAGGGCCATGGATACCATCTTGTGATAACCCCAGACTTAGCTATAAATCAATAAGATTTGCAATTGTCGATTTCCACAAACAAGGTTCTATTTGATAGATATAATTTGAACCAAAATAAGAAAGATGAATGAAATTTCAGACATTCGAATTTTTTTTTAATAGGGTACGACCTTATCAAATATTTTAGAGAAATCGGTATAAATTATATTCCAAAAAAGTCGTTAAATAAGTGATAGTAGAATGACCACAAACGCGTCCATGTTGGTATGTACTCAAAACGGCTGCAGCGAAAACTTTGCTTTCAGCACTTTTTCAAAGAGTTTGGAACGAAATGCTAACTTTAATATAGGTCTACAATTTATAACGTCACACCTATTACCTGACTTGAAGACAAGTGTCAGAGAAGCTATTTTCCACCGATTAATAAATAGTGAGAGATTAAAAATGAGACAACATAATGGGACACAGAAAGACGATTTGCAATGTTTCAGAAAAAATTAACAGATTCCCATTTATAGTATCTATTTCAGATACAGAGAGGGAACCAAAGTCAATAGACTGGGAGACAGAAGTACAAAAACAAATCATCAAAAGCAGAATCCATTACAAAGTTAGATTTGTAATAATCTGCAAAAACGTTAGCAGTATCAATTAATGATTGAGAACGTGTTCCATTATAATTAACGCAAGTAGGTTTATTAAAACAATCACGTTTTGAATGAACATAGTTCCAAAAGGACTTTGGGTTATCAAACAAATCTAATTCAATTGATTTCTCTTATTTTTAAGGTTTTAAGACTTTACTGCACCAAAGCAGTTTATGAAGACGAGAAAGAAGAACAGAAAGTTTACTGGAGAAAATTTCAGACATTTTTAACAAAAAGATTTCAAATTGTATTCAAGTTATCAAAATAAGAACGGCAAGCATAGCTAGTATAGTTCCATTTAAATTTTTATTACGAAGCACTTAAATATAAATCACTTAATCATTGCCTAAATAATAAAATGATGATTACCGCTTTTTTTATCTGTATGTTATCGTTTCGAAATCTGCTATTATTTTAATCTTTTTTCTCCTTGTGCCGATAAACTTTTGGCCCATGAACGACACGACACAGTGAACTAAATTTACTCCGCACACAGATATATGTAGTTATTATTATTATTATTTTTGTTTTTTGGCAATTTAAGTATTTCCTTTCAGTTGTTGTATATAGATGTTTGTATTTGTGTATGAACTACAAGTGCAAGAGTATGAATTACTAAGTATGCAAGTACAAATTTACAATAACAAAGCTAATGGCACTCGATAAATGAGCTTTTGAAATTTGACACTTTGCCAAGGTCGTTGCCAATTTGGAGCTGCCAAAGTAGCAGTAGAAAGAGGAGTGGTGAAATCACCAAAAGTGAATAAGGCGGCAGAGACAAAATGTTTAAAAATTAAGATAAAATAAATAAAGTAGTGACACACTTAAGAAATCGCAGCATACAAATGTAGAATTAACCAATTGAACAAAAATGAATAGCAAACACCTTTTAAAGAAATTCTCTTGTATGGTGGTCTGAAAAGTCAAAAAAAAAAAGAAGAAACTTGTCCAGTTAACTTTTCAGAGAGTTGGTTTTCTTAATTTTAGAAAAGTTTAAGTATTTTTTGTGTGATATAATTTCAAATTTAGTGAAGAAAATAATCGCAGAGATGTCGTGATCTCAGTTCGAATACAGTGAGGAGGTCAAAAATTTGGAGTTCTCATCTACACTCTGGTAAAAAAAAGCCATATGGGTCAAGGGTGATATGAAGGTATCCTTTGTGTAGTAGAAAAAATACTGGCATACTTCAGTTGAATAAATTGTGGCGGCTAGCCAGGCTTTTGGTAATTGAATCTATGACAATGATGAGCATTTGACCCACCACATTTCAGGCTGAGTTTCGAGCAGTCTCAACTAGGGATTTTACAAACCTTGGGAAATAAATCGAGAGTGTTTTTATTTTCAGAGTCGTCAATCGATTGAAAAGGGCTGACTTAAAGCTGCTACTGGGTTACCTCATCTGTCTTAACGGATTGCGGGTATGCACCGAATAGATCTGTCTGTGGAGACGAAACTTCCACCAATCAACGCAGACTATAAACAAGTTGCATTACTCCCACCGTTCCGCCAACAGAATGTCTCTTCCGATTTCACCATACCAGAACTAGAATCTAGAATCTCAATAGGTCTAATTAGTTCCTGGTGTGGTGAAATCGGGCGAGAACTCCTGCCACAGGAAACTTCTCTGCTATCTACGTTCCTTGTCTCTACTATGACTAGAGAACGACAAGACGTCTCAAAAACTATAGGTACGCTGCTACCACATACCTTATTGTTTTCATCAGGCAGTCGCATAGGCTCTTGGGATTTTGGACGTTAGGCATATAAAATATTTTCAAGGTCTCAGTGCTCTGCCGCTCTGGAGATACTAGCTTTATTATATTATTAAAAGTATTAAGGAGGCCGAAGCTATTGGATTTCCCTACAGGGTTTTATTTCGGCTTCATGGGAAGACAGTGAGAGCAAATAAAGATAGCACAGCCGCGTGTTTCGTTAAAATAGGATAACGTGATAAGCTGGCGTGGGACGAAGAGTTGGTTTTTCTGGTAATTATACTGGCTAGGCTAACAAAAAACGGTAGGCATATAAATGGTAAATACTTTGAAGTACTTTTACCTTAATGGTAGCTCATATGAATATTTCAAAACCATTTTAAGCCCCAAACGATTATTATTCCAAATAAAGCGATCCATAAATGCGCCAAAAGAGCGTTATGATTCATACAAAAAAAGAAAAACACAAAAACACAGTTTAGATATTTTTCACGAAGAACTAAACTTTGGTTAGGTAAGTATTTTAAAGTACAGCTAATACTTAAGTGGCTGAGTTAAAATGTAAAGAGTTTTGAAATACATAAGTTCAGGAAAACCGCTTACATAAGTCAGGGAAGAAATGAGTAATACAAAAACCTTACACTTTTTGTACTCTAAAAAGCTCACATAACAAACACGTATATGTGTACAGTAAACATCGCTTACAGTGGACTCTAAGAGACTGAGATTAATGGTAAATTTTTATTGCAATATAAATATTAGAAATAAGAGACGAATTTTCTTTTTTGTAAAGGACATTTATCGTAGAAGCTAATTTCTGTGTTACAAATTTAAATAACCCCTATAATGATCAAAAAAATTTAATTTTTTATACTAAAAGCAGTGTCTATTGTGAACTAACCCTCTTTAACCGTAATCTTTTTGTACTTTTGAACTGTGGCCTGAAATAAATAAGTTGTATAGATCGAATAAAAGGAGATATCAAAAGATGGAAAATTGGGAACGAATTGGCGCTGAATATTTACATTTGAAGTAAAACTTCTTAAGCGGCAGTGACTTTTTACATTGCCTCGCGCAAATCGGTAGCTGGACTAGATATTTCGGGACTATTTCAAGACCTTTCAATACAGAACTCATACAACTTCTACTACTATTGCTAACTGCCAGTACTTAGAATTACTACTACTACTACTACTACTAGTTACTACTAATCTTCGTTATAATTTCTACAACTCTTTGTAATAATTCCTACCACTATTTTTGCTAATTCTACTACCGATTACCACTACTATTTTTATTAAACTCTAATACTATTTTCACTAATGCACTACTTATGATTAGTACTATTTTGACTATATTCTACTACAATTAACTACTGCTACTATTTTAATTAATGCTACAAATATTTTTAATAATTTCTACTACCATTTAACTCATGCTAAAACTCAAGAAAATAAAAGAATGTTTTATATTTAAAACTGTCCCCCATAGTGCTACTATTTCTACTACTATTTTTACTAATTACTACTACAATTTTTACAAATTTTACTACGGTTTTTACAATGTTACTACTAATTACTACTACTATTTTGGTTAATGCCACTACTAATTTTTACTACTATTTTTACTAATTTCTATTTCTATTTTTATTAATTTCTATTTCTATTTTCACTAATTCTACTATTAATCACTACTACTATTTTTATTAATGCTACTACTATTTTTACTAATTTCTACTACTATTTTTTACAAAGGCTACTTCTAATTACCACTACTATTTTTACTAATTTATACTATTTTGTTTATGTTCGACTACTATTTTTACTAACTTCTACTACTTTTTTGTTTACTAATTTTTAGTGCTATTTTTACTAGTTCTACTACATACTACTATTTTTTTAAGGATACTATTTTTAATAGTTTCTGTTACTATGTTTACGCATGCTAAAAGTATGAAAACTAAAAACTAAAACTAAAAAAAAACCCTCCCCCATAATACTACTACTTTGAATATGTTCTACTACTATTTTTACTAATTAATACTTATGACAGTACCACTATTTGTACTAATTTTGCTACTATTTTTTACAATGCTACTACTAATTACCACTACTATTTTTAGTTTATTTCAACTACTATTTGTACTAATTTCTACAACTATTTGAAAAAAATCTACCACATTTTAAGTTGTTCAAGAAATCAGCTTTTGTTTGGCTTTCCATTACACATAAGCGCGCCCATTATATTTCTATTTCACTGTATCTACATCTAAAACAACTCCAACAAGTATTTCCTCATTTCAGTACCCCATAAAACAATTAAATGACAGCACACCATATTTGGCCAAAACATCATTAACCTGAAATGCTGTGGTTTTCTACACTTATGGGTGTACACCATCCGGTTTACAGTTCAATCCAAAAGTAAATAACACATTGCGAATAAAAGTACATTGCACTCGCGCCTTGCCTAGTACAAAATGACGAGAGTGATGACGACGACGATTGGCTTGAAAAGCCAGCCACTAAACACAGCTGTTTCATTAATGTTGAAGTAGTACCGGTTACATTCGAAAAATAAAATTTTTATAAAAAAATTGTAATAAGAAATAAAATTTTTATTGATAGGCATTGACACCGTCTACCCATTAAACTTTACCGTAAACGGTACACTTGCTAAATAAATAGTTAAACTGGCTATGCATTTAGAAATTGAAAAGTTGTGAAAGCAAAAGGTACTTAAAACTCGTACATTTCATTGGGAGCACGTACTAATGGAAACTGAGGTGTGGCTCAATTGGTAGGTGCAGTTTTTAGTGAAACGAAAAAAAAATAACATGTTTTAGAGGCAGGCAAATATGATATGATACATTCGATGGCCCATACTTCAATTCAACGTTGAAAATATTTTCTAACTTGCTCACATTTCTAGTATTTTTTTTTTAATTTTTAATGATTTATTTTACATCGCTTAATTGAATTTAATTGAATTTAATTAATTTTAATTTTAATTTTAATTTTAATTTTAATTTTAATTTTAACTTTAATTTTAATTCTAATTTTAATTTTAATTTTAATTTTAATTTTAATTTTAATTTTAATTTTAATTTTAATTTTAATTTTAATTTTAATTTTAATTTTAATTTTAATTTTAATTTTAATTTTAATTTTAATTTTAATTTTAATTTTAATTTTATTTCATTTCGTTGTATTATCTTTCTTTATTTATTATTTGTCACTTATTTCATGATTTTTTCTTTTATATTTATTTTTTTTTTAATTTTATTTGAGTTTATTTCGTTCAACTTTATTTTATTGATCATTTTATATTTTTTATTTTATTTGACTTCATTTCATTTTTTGTTTCATTATTTTTTTTAATTTAATTTTGCTATACTTCATTTACTATATTTTGTGTTATTTTAAGCAGTTTATTTATTTTTTTTATTTTACATCGGTTAATTGAATTGAATTTATTTTAATTTTAATTTTAATTTTAATTTTAATTTTAATTTTAATTTTAATTTTAATTTTAATTTTAATTTTAATTGTAATTTTAATTTTAATTTTAATTTTAATTTTAATTTTAATTTTAATTTTAATTTTAATTTTAATTTTAATTTTAATTTTAATTTTAATTTTAATTTTAATTTTAATTTTAATTTTAATTTTAATTTTAATTTTAATTTTAATTTTAATTTTAATTTTAATTTTAATTTTAATTTTAATTTTAATTTTAATTTTAATTTTAATTTTAATTTTAATTTTAATTTTAATTTTAATTTTAATTTTAATCTTAATTTTAATTTTAATTTTAATTTTAATTTTAATTTTAATTATATTTTATTTCGTTGTATTATCTTCCTTCATTTATTATTTATCACTTATTTCATGATTTTTTTCTTTTATATTTAATTTTTTTATTTTATTACACTTCACTTTATTTTATTTTGCTTTACTTTGTTCCTCTTGATTTTATTGTATTTAAATTTAAGTTAAAGTTTGTTTTTCTTTTTTTTATATAACTCAGTTCAACTTAAATTTTTTATTGTCATTTTATTTTATTTGCTTTATTCAATTTCATTTTTTTATTTTTTAATTTTTCTTAAAGATTGATCAGAATTTGAACAAAAAAAAAGTTTCGTTAATTTTTTCATCTCACATTACATGTTTTTTTTTCTATTTGCCCCTCAATAAAAAAGTCTTTCTTATTTTTTTTGTTCATATTACAAAAATTTGTATTCCTTTTTCCCACTCAATAGGTTCCAGTAGGCGTCAAGGGCGCTCTAACCAATTGACGGTCTGCTGTGAATTCTCTCAGCAATAACTAAATAAAAACAAATAAAAAAAACTCAATTTCAGCTACGGTTACATTGTATTTTACTGAGAAAATTCACACCAAGTTCAAACTCAAACTCTTCAAATTTTCTAAATTATTGAGTCTTATGGGAAAAATTATATGTTTGATACTCGAATACTTGTTAATAATTTAAACACACAACAAACACTTCGAACAACAATGCATTGACATGGGAATAGAATTTTTTCAACACCCAAATGAAGGAATGCCATCTTTTTCACACACACACACACTCCATATACATAGATCGTACTAGGAAATAGCGACAGGAATAAGGCAAATATTTAACAAGCAGACATTTTTCTGTTAACAAGTGATGCCTGCGAAAGTCGGCGAAGTCGAGCTATATTTAAGTACTAATTGCATACACAGATAAACAAGAATATATTTAAAAAAAAAAAAAAAAAAAACCAAGTAGCTAGTATGTATGTAATATTGCGCTAGTAATTACCAGACAGCAAAGTTCTAATTAGCACTGGAGTAAAGAATTCAATTAGCCAAATATTTGTAGCATCGAATCTAATTATCCAAGCTCCACATTTGCTTGTAAGTATTCTTGAATACTCGTTATACTCATTGGCATAGTTACAGCATTGAAGGGGGTAAGAAATGGAAAATTATTTAATATGTACATTTATATTTCTGAAATACAGTGCTGACTAGATATCCCTCCCCCTTTATTAAGATATGACAGTCTTGTTTCTCAATTTTGCACTATGGATGTTTTTGTGGGAAATATTAAATTCTGTCAAACAAAAAATAGTAAAGGAATTTAATTTATTCCTGCCAACAGGTCCCTCATATATTTCTGTCACTTTTTCAACTGAACCAAAGTTTGGTTTTCTACAGATCTAGAAATTTTCTCAAAGGTTCACAAGGCTCCATTTTTTTCTTTTTTACTTCTTATAATTTTTTTTTTAATATATATTAATATATATGTATATAAATGGTTCGTAATTTGTGCGGATGCTTAGAACTTGAAAACGACTGGACCAAATTGGATAATTTCTTGCTAAGCAAAGGTTAAGGAAAAAAGAAAAGTCCAACAATTCTCAACAGGTGGATAAGATTTGTCAGATATGTAGGTATATAATTTGTTGTATGGGTTCCCATATAAGCAATTTTTAAGGGAGCTGCCACCTTTTTAAAAGATTAATTAAACTCAAGCTTAATTTTCAAAATAGTTTGAAAGAAGGATGCCACCTGTTTAAACGTAAGTTAAGCAAAATCAATAAGTTAAATGACATTTTACAATATGGGTAACAAACAAAAAGATTTAAGAAAGCTTAATTTAAAAAATATATTCGAATAGGGTTGCCATTTGTTAAGCAACCGAAACCTCCGCGGGGAAGTTTTAGCCATGGTTTTGCTTGCTTTGGAGAGGGTCACCACCTGTTCGAAAACAAGTTATATTAAATATGGGAGTCAAACGGCTTGTCCCGAAAAGAAGGCACATAGCTAACTTTTGTGAGGGCTGCCACCCGTTTGAAAGTCGAATTTATTAAAATTATACACAAGTAATATGAAATATTAAAATATTAGTATCAAAGCTCCGTTTCGCTAGGAGACAGTTTATAGGTATATTTTGATGAGGGTTGCCACCTTTTTGAAAAGTCGAATTTAATTCAATTACATACAAGTACATATATAAAATATTAAAATATGAGTGTCAAAATATGAGTTAAATTTTAGAGAGGGTTGCCACCTGTTCTAAATCACAAATTTAATTAAATTAAGCACAAAATACCTAAACTCGGATCAGGCATTAGCCAAGTAAATATATGTAAATATTTTATTGAAAATAAATAAACTTGTCGAATCAGCGTGAAGCGAAGCACGCCGGATCAGCTAGTACCGTTTAAATTCAAGTTTCCAACTTAGTGTAAATTTAAAAAAAAATCAACAAACTTTCATGAAAATTCTAAATTGTTGCAAGTGGCTATAAAAATTTGTTGGTTTTTGACAATTTTCTTTTCTTGACGTTCCTCCGAATTATCTCATATAACAAAAAAACATGTGCTCGTTGTTTTTTTTTTTGCACAACCTCAAAGAAACCACATTCGAGTAAAGTAACTACACGTAAGTAATACATACATTGCACTTTACCTAATTTGCAGAGTCTCAGCGGGAATGCCAAGGAGTTATATGCATTTGCAGTAGAGGGAATATTTTCAGGGTGTGACTGGAAGCCAAACCACATGCGTATAACACAAAATGAAATAAAACTGACACACTGTTGATATATTTCCCTTCTTTTCATATAGTATATATAGTACATACGTTTGCTCATCACACCCTAATGGCGCGATAATGTCCACTCTAGCAAATGTAACAACAATTTAATGCGCTCGCAAGAGGAATGCAATTACTTAATGTTGCAACACTCCTCATAATGTGGCACACAGCATGTTGAAGGAAAATGCAATAAATTAGAAAATGAAATAAATTTGTAATCAGCCACAACGTCCTGCAAATTTGTAGAGAGGAAAGGAAGCTATACTTAGATCCCAAACGTTGAGTACTCTGTAAGAGCAAACTAATTAAGGGAAGTAGTAGTAGTCGTCGTCGTAGCAATAAGTAGTTAGTTACTCGTACATAGATTAAGTAACATGAGAATTATGAGGCTACATACATCTTCTTAATATATAAAAATCACGTGTCACGTTGTTTGATTTCGATGGACTCCTAAACTACTGAACCGATTTTAATGAAATTTTTAACACTGTGTGCAGTTTGGCCCAACTTGAAAGATAGGATAGTTTATAACTCTCCTTATAGTCGCATTATTTATTTATTGCAAATTATTTGTTTATTATTAGCAAAGAGCTATCCACCAGTTGGTGGCGCTAACAGCGGTATGAGTAAATGCGCTAAAGTAGATGGCGCTACAGTTATTGTGATTCCACCAGCTGGCGGTATTGAGTAAGTGCGGTATGTTACAGTAGATGGCGCTACATTTATTACATTAAATGAAAATGCGTTGTTTGAAGTTTATATTATTTGTGGTAAAGTTATACGAGTCTATGACTTCCAATATTCCAAATTTAAGAAAAAATCACATACAATCCGTGAAATAAATAAAGTTATGTATGTATGGTCAGACAAATAAGCAATGCTGCCACTCTTTTCCAGTAAATCTTCCTCGAATTTGGGAGATTTCAGAGGAATTTAGGAAATTGCAGAGCTGATTTCTGCATGTATTTCCTAAATTCAAAAAAAAAATTTCATTTAGTTGCATTTAGGTATAGAATTTTGTATGGCTAAATGTACATTTGGAGTTAAATTTAGAGCTATACTAGCTGACCCGGCGAACTTCGTCCCGCCCAATTTTTATTTGAAATAGTTAAAACGCTTTTTGAACTTAAATATTTTTGGCGAAGTTCGTTCTTTGTTTTGTTGTGTAGCGTGTAAACAAATAAAGAAGATGGCTCTCCAACACGCTAACATGCCACATACATACATACCTACATATGTATGTATGTACATATGAAACTGTAAAATTTTGAACTTAAACGATAAATCGGTTTGAATCATTCGAATTCTCAGAATGAACATTTCCTCACTTTTAGATTTGCTGTGTTGTAGTAAACTATTCACTACAGTGAAATTATTTTTTATGAATAAAGACGGAAACCTTATATGTATATCTGGTATAAAAATCCACGGGATTGAGATTTGAACTTGAGGTCAAAATTTTTAAAATTATATGTATGTAGATGAACATTTTCGTAGAGTTGATAATAAACACAAATTTTCATAAAATAGTTCATTTTTGATTTTATATTCAAGTTTTTAACAAATAAGTTAATTACAAAATTGTTAGTTGATAACATGTAACATTTAATTTTATAATCTTAGGATAGATAATTCTTAATTTTTAATAGTAGTATTTATTTTTTTGAATTATAAACATTTTAATTTAACTTAGCACTAATCGGTGCACACTATTTTTGGTTAACCTGTCTCGAGCTAAGACAAATAGATTTGATGGTTTCCCCACACGTGAGCATGCAACATATAATTGCCCATGGGAAAAACATGGATTATCCAAATCTAACCCACAAATGGACATTGTTTGGCCTTGAGACTTATTTATGGACATGACAAAAGCTAAACGAATAGGAAACTGTAGTCTTCTGAATGGTATCGTAGATTCTGACGGTATCATTGGAATACGGGGCAACAGGACCACTTCTCCTTTAAACTTTCCAGTCAAAATGGTTGCTTCAAGAATATTCCCTGTTAACTTTTTGATGACCAAACGTGTACCGTTGCATAACCGAGGTGGATTCAAATTACGCAGAAGAATAATACTACTGCTACTATGCTAGATGGTGGGCGAACGGCACATTCAGCATTCAAGTTGACATTACAAATTCATAGCAACCCAAACGCAATATGTAACATAAAAAAAAAATAGCGCAATAGCTGCAGTGTTGCAAAGAAGTTCAATCATTATTTGGGATGAGTGCACAATGGCTCACAAATATTCACTCGAGGCATTGCACCGAACTATGCAAGATTTGAACGGCAATGATAAACTTTTTGGAGGTGCTGTCATATTGCTATCTGGTGATTTCCGACAGACGTTGCCGGTCATACCTCGCTCTACTTTCGCCGATGAGATTAACGCATGTTTAAAACAATCATTTTTATGGAGAAATGTAAATACACTTCGATTGACTATAAACATGCGCGTACATTTACTAAATGATCCATTAGCACATATATTTTCGGAACAATTGCTAGATATTGGGAACGGTACAATAGAACGGCAACCAAACACGCAATGCATTAAACTGCCAGACAATTTCTGCACTGTTGTTCACACAAAAATTGAATTAATTGAAAGTATTTTCCCGGATATACAAAATAATTATTTAGATCATAACTGGCTCAGTGGGCGGGCTATTTTGGCAGCCAAAAATGTTGATGTTGACGAAATTAACTTCCAGATACAACAGTTGTTGCCAGGCGATCTGATGTCTTTTAAATCAATCGATACTGTTGTTGATGAAAATGAAAGTGTAAATTTTCCAACTGAATTTTTAAACTCTCTAGATATACCCGGAATGCCACCACATATTCTTCGGTTGAAGATTGGTTCAATTATTATTCTTCTGCGTAATTTGAATCCACCTCGGTTATGCAACTGTACACGTTTGGTCATCAAAAAGTTAACAGGGAATATTCTAGAAGCAACCATTTTGACTGGAAAGTTTAAAGGAGAAGTGGTCCTGTTGCGCCGTATTCCAATGATACCGTCAGAATCTACGATACCATTCAGAAGACTACAGTTTCCTATTCGTTTAGCTTTTGCCATGTCCATAAATAAGTCTCAAGGCCAAACAATGTCCATTTGTGGGTTAGATTTGGATAATCCATGCTTTTCCCATGGGCAATTATATGTTGCATGCTCACGTGTGGGAAAACCATCAAATCTATTTGTCTTAGCTCGAGACAGGTTAACCAAAAATATTGTGCACCGATTAGTGCTAAGTTAAATTAAAATGTTTATAATTCAAAAAAATAATACTACTATTAAAAATTAAGAATTATCTATCCTAAGATTATAAAATTAAATGTTACATGTTATCAAGTAACAATTTTGTAATTAACTTATTTGTTAAAAACTTGAATATAAAATCAAAAATGAACTATTTTATGAAAATTTGTGTTTATTATCAACTCTACGAAAATGTTCATCTACATACATATAATTTTAAAAATTTTGACCTCAAGTTCAAATCTCAATCCCGTGGATTTTTATACCAGATATACATATAAGGTTTCCGTCTTTATTCATAAAAAATAATTTCACTGTAGTGAATAGTTTACTACAACACAGCAAATCTAAAAGTGAGGAAATGTTCATTCTGAGAATTCGAATGATTCAAACCGATTTATCGTTTAAGTTCAAAATTTTACAGTTTCATATGTACATACATACATATGTAGGTATGTATGTATGTGGCATGTTAGCGTGTTGGAGAGCCATCTTCTTTATTTGTTTACACGCTACACAACAAAACAAAGAACGAACTTCGCCAAAAATATTTAAGTTCAAAAAGCGTTTTAACTATTTCAAATAAAAATTGGGCGGGACGAAGTTCGCCGGGTCAGCTAGTATGTATATATGTAATTGGCAGGGAAGTTGGAAGCAGCAAGATATTGCTATTTGAACGGCGGATGAGATGCAGCTGTGAATTGGAGTTCGTCTAATTGCAATTGAAGCGATATGTAAACGAGAATAAATAAAATAAATAAGTAGTAAGATAATTGAGCCGCAGGAAATAGAAATTGCAAACAAGTGGCTAATAAAAAATTGTAGGAAAGTTTTAATTTAAACACAAAAATGTGTACACATATCTAATTATATCAGGGACGGAAACTAATAGTTATTTCTAAAAACTGCCATTGAAAAATTCACTAGGAAGGAAATGATCTACAATCAAGTGTAATATACCGATATACCAATCGATTTATTAATTCATCGAGAATCAAATTTGAAAATACTTTATTTTTTATTTTTATGTAACATTAAAAAAGAAACAGTTAAGTTTTTAATCAATAAAAAATATTTCTTTGATTCCTCAACAACTTATTTTCTGCGAAAAATTAAAATGACTTTTATAAGTATGACCTAAAAAATAAAAGTCAGCGGGTGATTTATATTGATGACTTTTATAAATAGAAGTCTTCAATAACTCTTATTTTTGATTTATAAAATAAATAAAAACCAAAAATAACTCTTATTTTTTGTTAATCAAATAAAAATCAGAAATCACTGACATTTCTGATTTTTAAAATAAAAATCGAAAAATAGGGGTTATTTTCGATTTAAAAAATACAAATCAAAAACAACTGTTATTTAATGAGAAATAAAATAAAAGTCGCAAAATAATCGTTAAAGAGTCGGAAACAATAAGCCAGTTTCATAAAAAAAAAACAATTATAAATAGTGCTTTTTTGTGAACTGCATTTACACAAATTTAATACAATTGCAGCGTCATTTGCCGTAGTAATTTGAAATGAGTATGGATTGAAAACATTAACAGGATACGGCAATTGTGTCCTGTGACATGGCCATGTTAAATAAATCAGTTCGTTATAGGGAATGACAATCAGCTGTCAGTGAAAAAAAACATAATAATTTGCAAATTATTTTTAACTAAATTTTATTTCCAACAGGGTATTTTCTCGGGAAAAAGCGGACAGTCTTAAAAACTTACAAATTTAAAAAATAACTGGAAGCCAACTGCTTTGAAACAAACTCAGTGTGTGAATGTTTAGTTCTTTAATAAAAAGTAGTATTAAAAATTCTAGTGAGGACAAAATAAAAATAAATCAAAAGGATTCATAAACAAAATCACTAAGAATATCGATGGTATTTCAATGCAGTTATATACCTAGATTTTCTGTCAATATAACTGCACCCAGTGTACATTTATGCTCTGTTCTAAAATATATTTTCAATTGTAGAATATATTTTCAATAAAAAATAAAAAATATAATTCGTTTTGTTTTAATTTGTGCAGATAAATACAATATATAATCGTATAATAGACTTCACCGTATTTATATCGTAAACGGCGTGTTTTAGGCATTTCAAGAAAAAATAAAACGCATATAATTTAACGATATGCCCAAGAATTTAGCTTTATAAAGGGTTTGCCATTATTGCCATGTTTTAAAAATGATTTCAGGGAAGGAACCGCCGCGGCAGGCTCAAATAAATTCCAGCCGAGAGGGCCAATTTTCGACCATTTTTTGTAGCAATCGGAGTCGTTTGTCAGCAATAACGCACCGACTATTCTCTTCCAAGGCGTCAATCGTCTCGGGCTTATATGCGTAGACAAGCTACTTTACATAACCCCACAAAAAATTGTTCAGCTGTGTTAAATCGGATGATTTCGGAAGCCCCACGACGCGAGATAATCCGCTCGCGAAAAGTTTCCTTCAATAAATTTATTGTTTCATTGGCTGTATGGCATGTAGCGCCGTCTTGTTGGAACCAAAAGTCGTCCGTATCAACATTCTCCAATTCGGGCACGAAAAAGTCATTAATTATGGCTCTATAGTGTTACCCATTGACTGTAACTTATGGCCGGTTTTCAGAAGTATGGGCCAATGATTTCCTCTTCCCATAGAGCACACAAAATAGTGACTTTTTGAGGATGTAATGGCGTCTCAACAACGACTACATTTTTGTTCATTAACGCACCCGTTTATAATCTTTCTGTCAAATATATTTAAAAGTAACTGAAATCTAAGGCATGTTAATAAAGTGAGTGTCTTATTAAAAAAATAAAGAATATCAACCACTTGTAGCAAAAATCATAGAATACAATATTGCGCCTTCCCGCGGCGAAGTGACAGATCTCGCTTTTAGTAAACAAGAATACGAGAGAGAGAAAATTGAATTGACTTCGAATATTTCAGTGAAAAACGTGTTTTAATTATTCTAAACTGTAAAAATATGGATTTATAGGCAGAGACTTAATAAAAATATCTGAAAATTACTAAAAAATGTGGCTCTTTTTCCTAATTTGTGAAGAAGCTTTGTCTAGTTGAAGTTGAGAATTGTCAAACCCGGCAAAACCAAAGTAGCGGTACCTCTAAAGGTGTCACCTCGTGCAGTTGCAGTAGGTAAAAAGTACTTTTTAAATTACTTTTAAAGTTATTCTATTTCCGACAGGGAGTATACAAACATACACACACACGCACACACGGGTATATGTAGCAATGATTGAGGTAGCCGAGGTGTCTAAAAATTTGGAAAAATTAATATCGACAAACATAGCCGATTCAACCCTGGAAATTTGAGTAAGACAAATTGCAATTTAAATGGGAGCAGTGAATAAATAAAAAAATAAAGAAATTCTGAAAAGACCACACCTATCTACATACGGCATATATTTTTACACAGACCCCTATCATATGAGTGAAACTTGAAACTCTATGTTTGTTTGATAAAGCAACATAAAAAAAAAAAACGCAGCGGCACAAGCAAGCAAATGCAAAGGCTGGACACACACGTTGAGTCGATCTGTTGGAGGTGCAGGTTGTCAAAGGACCGAGTGCCCAACAGCCTATCAATTATTAAGGGTATTATATAAGTACATACAAAAGTGAATACACTAATATTTATTGCCACTGTTTTTTTTTAATTTTTTACTTCTATACTTTCCAAATTAGTTTCTTTGATTTATTTTAAGCTTAAATCTTTTCATCCACCTATGTATTTATGTTTCGGTAAAAATTATTCTGTGATAGTTTTTCACCGAGCGGGGGAAATAAATGAATAAACAATTGGATTAGAATATATTTTATTTAAAATATTTCATGGAGTTTAACTTACCGACTCAATCTGTTGAGAGTATCGCCAAAAATGATGAAACCAATGACATCTTTCAACTTCGGAGAGACCGAAGTATTTACCAGAGGTTTTTGGGCGAAAGCAGTAGGTTAGGGTTGCCATTTGGCGAATTGAGTGAAAATAAGTACCATATGCATGCAGTATAAACTGATGTGCTCAAAAATAAATATATAGTAGTACAATTCAAAGAACCTAGCAGACGTTGTCCTGTTACTTCTGACTTCTTTTGAATTTCCTGTAGATGGTGCTTTATCTCTATTTGCGGTTGTCGGATATTTGATGTATTTTATAGACAACCGTTACAGTAAGTATATCTAAATCAATTTTCGAAACACCAATTTGCGAACACCGGATGCATTATAGATTTATTCATATCACAAAATTTAGTTAAAACTAAACTCGTGAGTGTAGTTCTGTATTCTGCTATTCTGTAAGCAGACTCTAGTCACTAATTGAGACTATTCGGTGGTGAGATTGAGTTTGAGACTAATTGGTATTCAGTAAGCAGTTAAGGTCACTAATTTGTTAGCTGGTTCTGAGCAGGTCACAAAACAAAGAAATTGAGGGAAGTATTGAACTAACGCAAAATAAAGTAGTACTCGAACTGGTCGTTCGCTACGATTGTTCGAATCTGTAAAATAACCCCAAATTTCTAGTACACATAAAACAAGAAATCATGATATCTTTTTTTTTATTTAGATAGGGAACCTTAGAATAACTCATATTTCATGAAACCGCAGAATATCAACTAGAAAAAGGCCACCTATACAATACTTTGGGAAATGAACACGCGATGCTGTGAATGGGCTGAGAAAGACATACAGGCCATTATTTCTAGAAAGGAAAACGCCATAAGCTTTTTTGCTTCAGTGAATTTTGAACCAAAACTATTTCCTTTTTTCATGTTTTTTTCTCCTAGAAGAAGCAGCTTCGTTGTATAAAAAAGTAAAAATCTTTCGGAAATAGTAACAATAGTACTTAGGATATTGTAGATTAAGGAAATCAACAGGCATTGTACATAGCCAACAGTGATGCCGTTGAGGGAATAAAGGGGATATTTGATCATTTTACTCCTCCGAAATGGCTTACAAATCTTGTTGCACCTATATTTGGTGGGGATGAGAATAGGCCCTAAAGTATATTTTATCCTTGGAAAGGGTTGCCCCCTGTTTGAAAAGCTAAATTTAATTAAAATATAAACAAGTTTTACGAAATATTAAAATATGGGTGTCAAGCGATAAGTCTCCGCGAGGAGAAGGTTTATACAAATATTTTTGAGAGGGATGCCACCTATTTAAAACGTCGAATATTATTAAATTATGCTCAAATATATAAAATATTAAAATATGAGTATCAAAAAGTTCATTTCGTCGAGAAGGTTTATAGCTAGCAATATTTTGAAGAGCGCTGCCACCTGCATGAAAAGTCGAATATAATTTAATTATAAGCGAGTTATATGAAATATTAAAATATGGGTAAAAAACGTATCGTCTCTGTTCTTAGCTATTTTTAAAAAGCTTGCCACCTGTTTGGAACGTCCAAATGAAGTGGGTTGCCACTTTTTCAGAAGTCAAATTCAATTTAATTATACACAAGGGTTAAAATATTTGACACACTTTTCGTCTCGGCGAGGACAAGGTGCATACATATATTTTCGACAGAGTTGCCACCTGTTATATGTGAAAGAAACGGAAATGTGTTTTTTGGTTACGTATGGTAAGGGCAACTGATAAGTAAATATAGACAGGACTACGTCTGCTGGGTTTTGCTATATCTATAGGGAGAGTCGAAAATTACTGAACCGATTAAACCTTCCGATAGGTGGCATAGGTGCCGAGATATTTTCGAAACCCGTATTTATAGCCCGATTTGATTCAAATATAAAACATGTATCAGCCTTATAAATATAAATATTTTAACTAAAAATTGGGCCGCGTCAGCTAGTAAGTGTATGTAACATATTTTTGAATTTTGCTTTATTTCTATGAATATGCAATATGCCATCTGAAAGTATTCAACGGCAATACTGCTAGGGTGTACACTAGGTTATATATAATAGGTTATCTACTTATGTGTGTAAAAAAAGAAGCCTTCCCAGCAAATATATGTATGCCTACATTTATTAATGTTCAAAACCCATAAAGTCCATCAATTTTTTTTGGCAATATTATTCATTGCTTTCTCAATGCGTTAGATTCATTGATTTATTTTATGTTTCCCATTTTAATAACAAGTATTTGTTCCTGTATTATAAAGCACTTTTTCATCCCTTTTGTGCGCGTCTTCTTACTCAAATGGTTCACATTGTTTTTCAAACCATTATATTATCTAGGTTTGATAAATTGCATTGTGTCAAAAATGTTTATTGATCAATTTGAAAAGGGACAGAAACAACCCTCGGAAATATAAATTCATTCCTGTTTTATTTATGTACGTTTTTTAAAGATGCTGCATATGTAGTGGCACGTTTTTCTGTTTACTGATATCCAGCTTGTCAGTTGTTAGAGTTTTTATTTGATTTTTTTTTAAATCACATTTATTTCCTCGCGTTTACTGGTAAAGGCAACGGTTTTTCGGGTTTTGCGATATTTAGTGATGTTAATATAAGGTATTCACATATTTACGTACTTCAAGGGAAATCAGGGTATATAAAATGAATTCAGAAAAAAAGGATACTAGGAAAAAGGACAAGAAAAAAACATCACCGTTGATTTCATGGTGGTCGGGAAAGACATATGTATGTATGTAAGTAGACTCGAAAAGAATTATAGACTCATTGCGAATGTTTTATACGAATTTAGAGCAATCATTGAACGCAATGATTTTTAATAACCAAACCAGAACTGTTAAATTTAGATTACATTTACCAGAAGGTCAGGGATATAGAAAAGAAGGTTAAACAAGCAAAAAAATCATTACATTTTTTTTAATAAATATGAAACCATTATTTTGTCAACATCTATTAATAAGCATTTGGAGCAACAAGCTACAGCAATGACCATAGTAGAAGAACAAGCAGCGAAGTGGGTCACAACAACAGCTATCAACTAGATTGTAACAGCTGCCGGAACATGGTGACAATGAAATCAATAAGAACAAATATATGTACATATACGTTTGTGTGTGTATGATCGTAAAAAATTCCCAAATGTACCAAAGTGGAAAAACCAAATGGCTATTAATTATCGATAACAATATGCAAATATATGTAACAATCGAAATAATAACCGTACAGAAACAGCGGCCGCAACACCAGCATGGACGGTAGTAGAGACAGAACATCTTCACTTTCACTATACCAGAACTAATTTGAATTTTTATGAATGATATTAGAGTCTCATTTGATCGTATTTGATTCTGATGAGGTGAAATTGGCTGAAAATTCTTTCAAAAGGAAACGAAACGCAATGCAACTTCTTCTTAACCTACCTTCTTTGGTAGAGATAACAGTAAATAAAAATCTGAAAAAAGTAGGGAAGGATACACTTTCCTAAAATTTTTTAACGGTTGCAGCGGCAGAAATATTCTAACTTCTGTATTAACACCCTGTATAGAATTCGAACAAAAACCGCTTTCTACATATATGCAGGCTATTTTTGAATTAACAAAACATTAGCTTGTAAAGAGATCTCTCAAATGCCTCACTCTTCGTCCAACAGCTTAAAGAGCTTAAACGCTTCTTAAGTTGTTATGAATAAATTTATTAACTTTGGAGATTTAAGATAATTTAAGATTCAAGGCATTTACATACTTCACCTATATTAGCGTCAGTCATTTGCGGCTACTTGAAATGATTGCCACGAATTTAAATACATACATTGTACAAAAATAGTACTGTAAACAAGAACAACTATATAGTAGATGTTGATATAAATTTCAATGAAATAATTTTCCACAAATTTAGCTAAGTGGCAAATTACCATAAAATTCAATTAAATCGACACGTATTTTGAATAGAAGTACACAAATTTACTTTGCTGTGACAATAAGCAGTAGCATATAGTAAATATACGGAAGTTTGTATGTGTGTACGTATGTATATGTTGGCAGTTTTTGAATGCCCTGTAGGAAATAAATTGCTTCTAGACAAGCATGAATACTGGTACATGGTTTTGGCCGAACTTCTCCTACAATTTGTGGTGTGCGTCTTGATTTTGTAAATTGAGGTACCTATACTTCAACGCCGACTCCGAACTGCACGTGATGCTTGTGAGAAGTTTTTTCATGGCAGAAATAATCTCGCAGGTTTGCAATTGCCTGTCGAGGGGCGACCGCTATTAGAAAAAACTTTTCTATAATTTTTGATGTTACTTGCCTCGGGCAGGATTTGAACCCCGGACCAACCGAATGAAGCGTGCACCCGCTACATACTCGGCTGCGGCGGCCGCCGCATTATGAATAACTTTAGATAGCAAGATTATCTACTATGTAGATTTGGTAAGGTCAACGTGATTGCTCTTAGGAGCTCACATAGCCCCTTGGGATCTTTTCTGATACCACAGTGTATTCAAAAACAGAACGGCAAGTTCTTCGATATAATCTGCAAAGACCGCGGGCTTACATTGAAGCTACGAAGCTGGCTAATCTCTACTCTCGATATGTCTGCCGAAGGCTAACTGAGTAAAATTGCTGAGAAATTCCACCTCCTCATCCACAAAACAGCTGCCGATATTGGGAGGAGCACCGCCTGAATTCCCATTCGACAGCGGGACAGTGCCGTGCCAGCATCGAGCTGTTCTAGTGGCTACCCAGCGCTTATTCCATTCGTTCAGAAGCAGCCGTCAGGTAGCCATAGGAACCCTGAAAAGCTTCTTGCTTAAGAAGTAATTTTTAAGTGGACCTTGCCTGGCTAACTCATCTGCTTCACGATTCTCCCGGATATCACTTTGCTTCGGGCTGAATTCCCAAATCAATAACGATAGACACACGAAGCTTCTCCATAAGAAACTCAAGAGAGGGAAATATAAGCCACTGATAACACTGAGCGACAATTTTATGGCAACTCAAACTGGGCCGGATTTTGTTAATATTTTCTAAAAGTAAACATACCTGCACAGTAAATAAAAATAGTAGATGGATTTTCGAAAGTTAGCTCGAATTTTCTTTTCATGCCATACTAAAGTTTAAACTCCCCGACCTACATAAGTTGGTTTCAAAAAGTAGGAAAATTTGTTGTATGTATATACTTATGTCTAAGCGAAATAAAAGGTTCAGATATATTCGACAAATATTTTTGTGCAACACTTTAACGAATTATCTCTCATCTAAAAGTGTCTTTTGACATTTGGAAAGTAGCTAGAGGGTTGAAATGTTCTAAACACTAACTCGCTTGTTTATCAGACAAAATCTATGAGCAATAGAAGCCAAATTCTTGATAAAATAAAATAAAAAATAGTTTCATATAAAATTTAGATAACAGCATGTTGATAATACCCAACGTTAATGATAATGATAAATAAATGTTGGATATTTGTAGCGGAAATATTTTTTTAATTTTTATTTTCTGTAGACTTTTACATTTTCTGTATATATATTTTATCCTAGAATATCCCTAATAAAATTTTCCTTTAAAAACTTTCTAAATTAGACTTTAAGGGGTTTTTTGAAGTAAGGGTCAAAACGACACTTTTAGGTAGGAGCTGTGGGTTCAAATGCTCTGTGAAAATATTATCCGAGGCCAAACTTTCATAAAACTGTCAAATAGCGCCACGAATTTGCAGGCTCTTGAGACTTGCTAAATTTGAATGAGCATACCCAGATGTTTTCTAAAAACTTAAATAACGAAGTTTGAAATTTTGAGGATAATTTTTTGAAATTTTTTAAAAAGTTTGACATTTTTTATTTATATGATTTTTTTATAAAATTAACCATAGTTTTTATAAAAAATAATTAACGAAAAAAGTTTATCAAGAAAACACATTCTCGATATTGTAAAAAAATAACCATGTGTTGGGTTGTTTGAGTCACTGTACATACTAAATATATTTATTGATTATTTATTTACATTTTTACGAAATTTAAATAAAACACATTATTGTTTATTATTGTTTCGGATAATATTTCCTACAAGGCTGTAATGTAATACTTTGGGTAAAATCATATCAGCCAAGGCAAATCGCTACTAGAATTTATTGAAATTAAAAGCAGCTCATCATCAACGGCACGTAAACAGAGATTGTGTAATTTGAATAAAAAAAGACATGGAGTTGTGTTTTGTTTATCGCTATCACAAATTCACAAGTTTGTAGAGTAAATTTTCTTATACAGAATTCTATAAAGAAAAGGTGCAACCAACTTAGAAGCACTGCTCATGTAGCACTTCATATCAATTACAGTTAGTTACTTAAAGTGAGGAAGCTGATGTTATGTACATAAAATGAAGATGAAGTAATGGTTGTCAACATTTGAAAGCCATTTACATGTGTGCGTGCATGAACTGTATAAATAAAAATGAAAAATAAAATAACATTTAATTTAATTAGGTCAGAAGTCGTAAAACCTGACTATAGCGAGCGAGAACAAGACAAGAGCGGCCATTTAGATTTACACTCGCACCTATCTACAGCATTCAGCAGCTGAGCAGATAAAGTAGAAGATGCTTCAAGAAAGTGGACTGACTCACTGAAAGTCAGCTCTGAATCAGAAGTAGCTAACGAAGCATAAGATTCAATTATTTTTATATGTAACTGGTGTGCGTGTATATGCATTTCAAAATCCGTGTAAATATCTATTTATTTACAGTGGGTTACAGTGGGTTACAGTGAAAATGGTCACGTGCTTTTTATTTTTTGTAATATGACATGTTCTATGTTTATAAAATAAAAATGTTACCGTTTTCTTTGTTAGAACTTGGGTTAAAATGCGATCACTGGATTTCCACCAAATTTGGACAGTGCATTCTTTATACACGTGGCACGGACATATTTTCATCCGTTAGGTAGCGCATGAGTCGAGATATTCAAATTCGTATTTTTAACAGGATTTTTATGATATTAGAAGGGTATGGTACTGCTACAATAAAAAATACTTTTATGGAAAATAAATGCGCTAGGAGGCGCTAGTGGCGAGTTATTCAGAAAATATGTATTTATATCCGATTTGGCTGACATTAAAAACCAAAAATATTTGGATAAACAATTGATCCGCTAGGTGACACTCCATTCGAGTTATCGAAAATTAGAAAGGTGCAACTGCACTAGTGCAATAAAAAATAATTTTATGAAAAATGTATGCGCTAGGTGGCGCTAGAGGCGACCTATTCAGTAAATCTAAGTTTTTGATCGGATTTTGATGTAATTAAAAACGGATAATGGGGGTGATACGAGAAATATTTTTACGAAAAATGGATTCACTAAATGGCGCTGGAATAGAATAACCGTATTTTTGAAGTCGCGGATATCAGCTAGTACAATTATATACCTTACAAATTTTACGTTTAAAGCTTACACAAATTTTACAAACTCGAAAATTGTGAGGTTAAAATTTTCAATTGATTAGTCATACCCGAACAACTTTTGAAAGATTTTTTCAAGTTTTTTTTAATTTTTGTAAAGTTTTTATAAACTTTAAAATTATAATTTTTAAGGTTTTAGTTATGGCATGCGTTATATTTTCATGAAAAATTCACGAAAAAAATTTAGCATGGAAATTGTTAGCATTATTGCAAACAATACCACCGCACGATTTTCGCTATGAGTCACTGTATGTGCATTGTACTATGTACCTACATGTAAGATGAATTAGATAGATCACAAATATCTGCGTGCACATAAAATTAACACGGTAGTCGGGTATATTTCTTGAAATTTAACCTGAATTTCCGCGAATTATTATACAAATTCTGAGTAATCGTTAAACGAAGATTGCTAATGTGGATAATCAAAATTGAATTGACTAAGATCAACAACAGTTCAAGAAACTTTTGTATAATTGGAGATGGATGATTCATATTTGTACTAAACGTGAGCTAGAAGCAACAATGAAGAATAATTTTGAGCGAAGCAAACACGTACAAATTTTAATCAAGAGTGCATGCAAAAAACCAGTTTCTTTTTTTAGAGAACAAAAGGCACGCAATATATGGAAATTTAATAATTGCAAATGTGTCTCATTTAGTTGTTGTTGTATATTTACATACATACATACATACATATATAGAAATTTATGTACATAAGTATGTATATCTTAAAAAAATTGTGGTCTGGGTTAAAGAAAAATAGCTATCAAAAGAGAGAACCGTGGGAAAGAATTCGCACTAAAGAAATATTTACTACTTTTAGAGAAAACCTATTTTATCTTTGTTAAATTTTTATTCATTTTGATGAAACCTTTACGGAATTGGGAGAAAATAATGGAGTAAAAAACACGTTTTCAGCTGTTCCAAGTAAAGAAAATTCTTCTCCGAACCCAAGATTAAATTTTTTAGGAAATGGGCAAAAAATCGTTGACGGTGGAAAATTTCAGCTCGAAAATTTTTTTGAAGTAGATTTACAATCTTATTTTATTTTCTGATTAATATAATTGACACGCGAAGACTAATTTAAACGCTGTAGTTAAATTCATTCTTATTTAAATTTTACTCAATGCGAAATAGCTGATTAGTCATTTCGGGAACGCTTCCATAATCCATTAAATAAAATTCCATTGGCGAAATAATACGTTTAAACACCTATCATTACTTATGTATCGTTGCCGTTTAAAATTAATACGGAATTGATAGAAATCTACGTTTTATGAATTTAACTAAAAAGTTATCCGTAGAAATGGCAAATCATACCGTGAATGCAACCATAAATCGTCCAAAAGTTTTTCGCTAAACGTGTCAGGTGGCACCGATGGCGGTATTGCTAAAGTGTGCTTTCAAAGGTGAGTGGCGTATATTTGTGTGACTGGATAGATGATTTTCTAAAAAAAAAGTCAGGTAAGTCAGTTTTAATTGCAAATGTGTACGCTATGTACATAAAATCGGCGCCATTTCGAGAACACTCGTTGCAACGATTATAGGTAAAAATGGTTTCGAATTTTTAATATTAAATATGTAGTTGAGATTTTTCGCTAATTTATACAACCCCCTAACAATTTTAGCTGTATAAATTCAATTAAACATTTCGAATATATCTTGTATTATTTTTGAAGTTTTAGAGAAAATTTCGAAAGTACTTTTTTAGTTCATAACTCATTAGTTTCCGCGATAAATCCAAACATATGTTATTTCGTGCTTTGCCCGGTTTTAAACAAAACTGCCGACAACTCGACTTAATCCAATTCATAACAGTTAAAAATTAATTTAATAATAAAGTTAAGGTTTTCATTCCTACCGCAACCAAATTCTCAACATCCATGGTTTTGGTCGATACACACTAATGTCTAAATATTTAGGTATAAGTGCAAATATACTGTATTTTCATTATCGTTTATTTTTTTCATTTTCTTTTATACAAAGAATATGTACGTGGTTTTTATGGTGGACACTAAGAACTGTAGCTGTAACCAGCTTGAAATCAAGCTGCTTTGAACTTTGCAACTATGACCTATTTTTTTTTTAAGTAAATAAATACCTACACTTCTGCGTTCGTAATTTCTACTTCTTTTATTAAATATTTATGTAAATTGCTTGCTAAGCCTCTTTCCACAATTCTTTTTATATCCACCACACTTTGCGATGGCGGTTAAGAGAATAATTTTTTTCGCTCAAGTTAGATATAGTTCGATTAAGTTTTGTCAATTTTGAGCAAACGAAATATTTTTTTTTGCAGTTGTAAGGTGAATTACTAAAAAAAATTTAACTAAATTAAATTAAATTAACTAAATTTTAATCAAGCAAAAGAAAAAAAATAAGACACGTCAAAAGCTGAAATCGAATTACTTGAAATATAAACAAACAAAAAAATTAATGAAATTTTTTGATAAAATAAAATATAACTAAATAAGATCAAGCAAAATATATTAGAACAAAATAAGATAACAAGAAGTAAACTAAAATGAAATCAAATACTATAAAATTAAAGTAAAATAAAATTATACATATATTAGAGAAATTTGTATGAAAATTAATTTTTCGGTTTACTCTCAGCTCCAACCCAGAAAACAACATAAAATTAAATAAAAGACAATAATAAGATGAAATAAAATAAAATAGAGCTAATTAAAATATCATAAAAAAACTTAACAAATTAAAATAAAACACTTACTACAAAATAAAACTAAAATAGCAAAAAAAAAATTAGCAGACGAGCCAAATGAAACAACCTATATGGTATGTATTATATCTTGGCATTTAATTCAGTCAATAATTACAAAGTTTCTTACTGGCAGCGCCTAAAAATACTATGTAACCTTTTAGTAACTTAAATTAAGGTAGTTTGAGATCATTTAGAATTACTCCAGAAAGTGAAAGATCAATATCAACCATTTTATTGATTTTATTAATTTTCCTGAGGACGCGTCCAAGAGGTGTATTTAAAGCCTAATTTCTTAGAAGAATATTAAGCGATATCTTGCGCAAAACTACCGGGGCTAACAAAATTAGAAAGAACATTGAAGATAAATGAGTAGGATATAAATTTCCTCCTATCCCCCATTGCTTAGTATGCAAAGGTCGCCAAATAATTGAGGCATATTCCAAACGAGACTTAACAAAAGAAATATAAAGTTTTTTAACGGAGTTTGCAACAATGAAATTAATATGGAGCTTTGATTCAAAATACACTCCTAAATCTTTAAATTACTACCACCAATCGAACAAGATGAACTTAATTTATTTTGTTTTCGAAAAAAAAAAACCATATGAAAACTTTTATCAATAGTTAAGAAAGGATGATTTCGTTTACACCAACAGTTCTATCTAAATCAGATTGAAGCGACACAGAATCCTCGTTGCTGTTTATGTACAATCAAATAAATTTTGACATCATCAGCATTTCAAATAAATTTCGAGAATAGAAAGCATGAGCTTAAGTCATTTATAAATATTTAAAATAAAATAGACCCAAGTATGGTTTTTGACATTACATTTTAAATACCTTTTTAATGACCTAATCGCTTGCCTACGTATGTGGCTATATAATTTTTATTTCGATGCAATTTTTGAGATGACCGAAGTAATTAACAATTCTCACGCGTACAGCAATTAATTTTCCATTTCGTCCATCTCAATCATCATCTGAATGTATGGAAATAAACAATATTTTTCAGTTGTCATTGTATTCTTATGAAGCACATACAATGTACATTACAAACACGTCATATGTATAGTTTTGAGAGACATATGAAAGTGTGAAATTAATGGGAAAGCAAAGTGCAAGCAAATGTGTGTTTATGAATTTTGAATACCTTATATATATATAGAGCCAAGAATTTGAAGGTGCTGACAAATATGCCTTTCTCAAACAGCAATTTGCCATGAATCAGAGTTGTGAAAAATGCATGAAATTTATGAAAGGAATCAAAAAGGTATTTCTTGTATGCAAGAGCTATCGCAAAAAAAAAAAAACAACAAAAACAAAGCACATACTGAACACGAGATTTTCTATTACGATGTACTAATAATGAAACAATCTTTATTATATATATTTACTATATTTAAATGCAACAAATTATTACATTAACATTAATTTGAATATTTTAATCCTCATAAAAAACAATGCCAGTGCAAGATGGATACAAAATTAGTTTCGGATGTGCAAAAATAAGAACGAGTGTAGGGCGAAAGAAAGCATTTTTACATTCAATTATTACTCTCTGTCGCCCAAACTCACAGCGATCAAACAAAGCAAAGGTGGCTCAATTTCAGGGATGCTATTATAGAAAAACGTCGAGGATAACTGTCGCGAGAAGGGTTGTTGTTTCATGGCAAGATATTGGTCCACACTTCGAGTGCTTGCAAAGCTGCCAGTGAGAAATGCGATTTCATTGCTCTGGACCATTCCTCATATGACCCCAACCGAATGCTATTTATTTTCTAAGTGGAATTCCGGCTTACAATGAAAAAATTTTACAATGAAGGTGACTTCAAAGAATTCAAATTAATTATGTTAACAACGTAGGCACTAGTGCGATCGGGTATGAAAATAGTCCCTATATATTAGAATACTATTTCAAAATAAATGCTTCAAACATTTTGTTAAGTATTTAATTTCTAAAATAAATGTTTTCAAAAATTTATTGACATTAATACAAAACTTTTTTCTACAGGAAAAAAATTAAAAAAATTTTTTAGACAAACCAAAACCAAATATATAAAAAAAATTCCAGTATTGGACAAATCATATTTGGCAAAATTTAGTGTAAAACAGTTTGCCAACTACGTTCATTAATTTATATAAAAAAGTCTTAAACCTTTGACGAAATCCATAAACATTCTTAAAACAAAGGTCATTAAATTTTTAAACTTGTTTATTACATTTTTTCGGGTATGCAGTTTTGTAGCGAGTTTTAGAGAGTTTAGTGAGTTGTAACTTGTACTCAAAAATTCTGATTAAAATTAAAAAGTTTGAAATTTGTGGAATTTTTTGAATTTTTTGTGAATTTCGTACAAAATGTGAAACAAGGCGTAATCAGTAAGGAGGTAACAATACCAATATCGAAATCATTCACAATTGAGAAAATTAAAAACAAGCAAATATATGAGTACAGTGGGGAGAAAAACCGTTCAAATGGTGACCTTTTTACAATATTATAAAACTATAGTTCATACAATAGCAAAAAGCCTGTAAATTAATGTTTTAAACTTAATTTATGAAAACTCAGCAATTGTGCATAACAATTTTTAGAATTTTTAATTTTTTACTATAAAAATATTGCAAGACAAAAATTAAATTAAATTTATGAAAAAGAAACGATATTTAAAATTAAATATTCTATTTTATGCAGTTAGCATATCTAAAAAAAAAAACAGTTAAATATCCATCTAAAAAATTGAAAAATTTTGTGAACGCGGTATATATTATATGATGATGATATTGAAACGTATGTATATGTGCTCTGTATAGAAATAACTTAAACAAATTTTTTGAAACATAAAACTTTTTATGTTTTTCTTATTTTCTACAATTTTAACAACATTTGTCGTGGTAATTTTTTTCGGGAATAATTTTTTATATAAATATAGTTTATTTCAATATCATAAAACATAAAAATACATTTTTTTCTTTGTTACAATATTACGATAATTTAAAAATCTTGAAAAAAAAATTCATTAAAATTTTCATTTTCTCCACTTAGATTGTTTAGAAACTTTTCGAGTACGTAATTTTGTAGACTATTCAGTTTTATTATAATAAAGTGCAAGTTTCAAGAAATAAATGTGATTTTTATACTGTATGCTTTATGATATTAAAACAAAGTATATTTTTATAAAAAAAACTAGAAAAACCTAACAGACGTTGGTCTTTCTGCTTATAAATTGCCCTTTAGATATGCAACGATAAAATGCGGCGTGGTTTGACATACATATACATATGTATCATAATGTATGGCAAGTGCCAACCCTTGTCTAAAAAATTTGACCCTCATATTTTATTATATAATACCCTCGTGTGGCGGCAAACATTTTTAAAATATATCTATCAACTTTTCCCTAGCGAAGCGAATTGTTTGACACATTTAAAAATTTTATATCACTTGAGTATAATTTAATTGAATTTGAGTTTTCAAATAGGTGGCAACCATCTCCAAAGCATAAAATATACTTTACGACCCATTCCCATTTTTACTACATATAAAATTTCATAAAAATCGAGGATTTCGGAGGAGTTCGATCACAAACACCGTGACACGAGATTTTTATATTAAAATTAACCAGAAAAATTTAGCACGTAAAACATTGTCAATATTGTAAAAAAATAACATTGCACGATTTAAGCTGTGAGCCAAAGTACAATACTGTGCTAATTACTTACTACACTAGCTAATGTTTTTAACACATGCATACATTTGTAATACAAAATCAAAAATTCGTATATATCTCGCATTTAAAAAAAATATGCAATATACATATGTAAATATGGGATAAGTAGATTTAAACAGAGCACAGTTAACATATGTGCAATATTTATTGAGCTTTTTTCAGTAAATATTAATTGAAGAAATGATACATCGAATTAGTCCAGCAATACTTTTTCTGTTAGTAAAAATTTGTTTTTTATTAACGGCGTGTTGTAATTGACATTCGGTTGTGCAACAATTTTTAATGAATTACATACATATGTATATACAAATATGTGCATAAAGTTGACAATAAAAAAATGTACAAATAAAAATTAAATTGTTTGCGAAAATCATATACCAAATGCAACATGTTACAATTGCTATAATACCATTAATTTATGAAGGCTGTATGTGGCAAAAAGTGCATACCAGCGTACAACTATACGGAGTAAATACTTATATACAAATATAAGTACATATGTAAGTAATTATACCCATGTATGTACATGCTGCAAAATAATTGTGAAATTTCACTTTTATTTATTAGCTGCCGCATCGGTTTCATTCCAATAATTTTGTCTCAATGTCACAATGCTTATGAACTGTTGTTGTTTTTTAAATACAGACGTTTGCTTGCAATATAGTTTCACATAAAACTACGAGGTGCTTGTGGCTATGCCACATAATGGCAGTATTCACACAAAGCTCGTTACTTCGTTACATTGGTAATTTGGTAATGGAGAGCCAAGTTGCCAATAGCTTGACAGTAGTTGACAGCAATAGCAATAGAAAAATCAGCTGTTCTGCTCGCGCGTTTGCCGAAATGACAACTATCGGGCTCGTCGCAGAAATGTAAGGCCTCCCCAACACATTACAGTGCTACGTAAATATCGGCAGCTGTTTTATTTTCGCGCTGTTATAGAGTAAAACTACAACCATTGTGAATGAATACAAGTGAGAAGTTTTCTAAATTAAAAATGGCGGCGGCTGATATTAAATGCCACAAGTGGTCATTATTAACTGTCAGACATAGAAATTCGCTCAGTGAATGCCACAAGAATGGGGAGGGTTTCTACATCAGGTGATCTCAGCTGTGCTAAATTTTAACGTTCATGGTCTATGATTTTTCATTTGTATTTATTCACAATGACTATAACCATGAAATGTATAAGAAATAACATCGCGAGGCTTCTCTTTTAATTAACAAACGTTCACTGCCAACAAACGGTAGCAAAATTCATTTCAATCGAAATTTTTGACAGTTATGAGGTGAATATAACTTGCCAGCTGCATAGGGCTAGTGAAAAATTTGACAAGCAATTAGAAATTTTTGACAACAAGCAGAATGAAGAAGAACAACGAAATTAGTATATCTTATACATACGAAAATTAAGCGAAAGTGCAGAAACTTTTTCACAGGCAAAATGTTGAAACGGTTAGACAATTAAAATCAAAATTGAATACAATATTACATCATTAGTTACGGTTTAAACATCTTACCAAGCAACTAAAGGTATATTAAATGTATTGCCTTTAATTCTAAAATAATTGAAATTAGTAAAGTAAGAATTTTCTGTATATCTTATGTAACTACATAGCTGTCAAAATTTGAGTGCAGTAAATAGCTACTGATGACATATATAAAAAATTTACTCACTATAACTAGTACAAATATATCTCACGATAGAACTTTGCTACTGTTTGGCACATTTATAGCAAACATCAACAAATGACAGCTATTGCGCAACAACAGTTAACTGGATGTTGATTTACTGCCGGGAAGAAACGTCAAATAGTGCAAGCAAACAAGATGTTATCACATTTTATATTATTTCCACAACATGCACTTTGTTTTACATCAAGGTTGGAATAAATAATGAAATAACAGCATGTAACATCGAGCAGCATCGCATTCTGTTTACATATACAGGGTGCTCCATTACAGTGGCTCAAAGCTCAATTCGTGCAGTGTTGATTCTTTTTACGATATTGTCGATACATTAAAAATATCGGCAATATAAATTTTTATAAAAAGATAGCTCAGTTCAATATCATAAAGCAAAACAATAAAAAAAAATTTCTTTGTAAATATTTTACCACAATTTGACAAAATTCTGAGAGGAAAATCGATAAGAAATATTACACTGTGTGACAATTTTTAGACAATCGAAGACAAGTCAGGTTACATTAATATATTCTGAAAGTACACCTATCCGAGCTTAGAATCACAGCTAAATTTGTAAAAGCTAGCTCGAATTTTGTTTACCGCCCACTGAAATTATTATGACAAGGTGATAAAAAAAAATTAGATAAAATTATTGAAATATACTACTGATGGAATTGGAAGGCTAGGTCTTATGCAGTAAAATTCCACGGGAAATATTTTTATAGAACATTTTAACCCATAAACTCCCACCGTTGCTAATTTATGATCTCCTTTTTAACAATAAAATTTCAACCGAACAGAGCTACCAGCTAAATTTTATATTTGCTTTTTTCTTTAATTTCGAGTTCGGTTATATTTGTACACAGACTTTGGCTGAGAGGACCCCTAGTAGAACGTTTCGAAGAATCATTCAAAATCTATGTACAAATATACCCGAACTCGAAATTAAAGAAATTTTTAAACCACTAACGTCTTTTCAAATTGGTTTTGTGAGGGATTTCTTAGGTAGTGCAAGGGTTAAAACGAACATTTTAACTGAAAGCTTATAGGTTAAAATGCTCTACGCAAATAATGCACACGTAATTCTACAGTAGATGTTGCAACCTTCCTCTTCGTTTGGACATATTGTTATAATTAAAAAAAAAAATTGGAAATGCCGTAAAACCAGACATAAAAACTTTAGTGGACCATAAAAAAATGTCTTGCTACCCAGCACTTGTTATTGATTTATTCGAAAGATCAAGCATTCCTCTTACTTATATAACACAATTTCATCCATCCTGTTTAGCCTGTCTTCCAAGACTTTAGTGACGGTTTCTGGCCCCATCTCGAGGCCACGGAACGTTGCAAAAAAAATTGTAACGGCGTCAAATCGCAGTTACAAGGAGGCCAATTGACATCTCCGCGATGGCTGATTATACGCTTACAGAAATTGGCGCGCAAATGATCGATTTTTACCACGTTTGTATGGCATGGCGCGCTATACTACTGAAACTGAAGATCGTCCAAGTTCATGCCTTCAATTTCCGGTCATAAAAAAGGCGTCATAAAGAAATGGCGCTTCCAGCGACATTTTCAAAGAAAAATCCTTACCAAGCTATAACACGCTGAGGATGCATTGGCTTCTCGACGATGACGTGCGGGTTTTCCGATCCCCAGCAGCGGCAAATTTGCATAGCCCTCGAGTTGAAAATGAGCTTCGTCAGAATAGATTATTTTTCGAGCAAAGTCCTTATCCATTCCTTTTGATACTGACTTTCTAACAGGAATGGGCATTGTTGTGAGAATTATTATTGAAATAATGTAATGTAATTTGGAAGTACGCACCAGAAAATAAGTTGCAGCTTCTTGGATTAAATTTTGAAAACTCCATAAAACATATCGAGTTTTGATCGCTTCCTGAATCACACAGTAACTAAAAACTCAGCTTTAAAATAGACCTCACTGCCGAAGCACCTGCCGCTGTTTCCCTTCTACATCGACACCTGTATTTCCCGCTGTGCATATAGTCGCATTTCTCTAAGTAAATATTCCCAACTTGTCCAACGAATGTCTACTCTGTCTAGACGCTGACAACCGGACATTTGTCAATTGCAATGCGCGCATTTATTTTCTCTCCACCTTGGCAAATATTTATTATATGCACATATATTGAGCAAGTGATGGATCATGCAGTCGCGCAAAAACTGTAAATTGTGCAGAACAGTTAGCGTAATGAAGAGGAGGACCTATCGCGGAAGACTTACAGACTTAGCAAATTGAAAAACAAAAAAATTAAAATTAAAATACACATTCAGAGGAAAGAAATCACTTGAAGTAAAAGAACAAAAGCCAACTGTAGTAACTTGCGTAAATTGTAGAATGAATGCAATTCACTGCGAAGTGATGTATGTATGTACATATAGTAACTGTGATGGGAAAATAATTTATTAAACTTGATAGCGTTGATACTACGTGCAGTGTCAGCTAACATTCACTAGAAACTCGAGAGTGGCTAGAACTGGTCATAATTGATTTTCACTATTTATCTCACCTTTTTTCCTATTTCTTTGTACGAGTATAGCTAACGCTAGTAACGTTTGTAAACTTCAATACAACCATAACTGTACTGGGGCTGTGGTGATGATCTGCGTGAGGAAGTCACGTTCGAATTGGCAGCGAATGACTTCCTCTATCTGCATTGCTCATCACATGACAGCTGAAATGTAGCGAAACGAAAAAAAAAACAACTGACAACCATATCAAATCATCAGCAAAAAAAAAATAATAATAATTGGAGTGTAAAATTAAAATTATCTACTGCAATAGAAAATATATGTATGTCGGTTCCTGTTAATAGTAAAAATGTTAGTTTCTAATAAAAATGACAGAAGTAAGTTTGCTGATTAAAATTTAATCGCTAAGTTGTGCATGACAGTTATGAGCGCGTTAACTGGCAGTGCGTGACAAGCTAGAGTCTCGGTATAAGACACTTGAAACCAGCAAATACCAAACTTTTTCAATTGCTATGAATTTCAATGTATTGGGATTCCTTGCACGATCGCTACCGTTTCATTATTATATCGGAGTACATTTCGTGATCTATCGATAATCCAATTGCTATCGGCATCTTTATAACTTTCTCTCAGAGTTCCTCTTTACTCTCTATACGTTGTTATCGGCATTGATCTCGTAATTAGTGTTACGATCTTCGATATCAGTATTGTTATCATTACCGATTCATTGTCGACACCACTAACGTCGCCGTAATCATTATATCTAACGATACTGATATCATGACCTAGTAATATCGATGTTATAATCGTTATCGGCGTATTTATCATTTTTGTGTATAGTTAAAATTATTTCCATATGTTTCGATCAGTATCGATATTAATGTGACGGGTGTCGTTATCGATGCATTTATTGTTATCTCTTCCTCCATATGAATATTCGATCAAATTTGATCGATATATTTTCGATAAAAAGTAATCGTTATTCTTTGATTTAATTTTGTCCGATTACATTCGGTCGATATTTTTATAGATACATTTTTTTAATTAATGTCAATAACAACAATCATAAATTATATTTTTGCTGTGGAAGGGAAAATCTAAATTTCAGAGCTCGGATAGCTTTTGATCGAAAAAATCACAAAATATTGATCAAATCTGATCAAAAAATGTTAGTCCAGTTATAAAGATTAGGTAAATCATAATGTGTTTTAAATGATAACCCCTATACCATGTCCACGCGCCAAAGAAGACAAGTTATTTTAGGAGATGTTTTCAATATTAAGCTTCACCGCCCAGACAGCATTCATTTTCCTTTTTACTAACTGCTTTCCGATGGCATTTTTCTATTTATTTACCCTCTTGCCTCTAAGTCAATCTGGTAACCTGTAGCTTGAAAATAAAGGTTTTGCTCTGTGCACACCGGGCAAAGCCGCTTTTTATAGGAAATACTCCCACTTTGGAAGTAAAGACAAATCGTTGTTGTTTTTTGACACAAAGTTATCGAACACAGAGTTGCTTATGAAAACACAACGAAAATGTAAATGTTTTCGAAATTATCATAATTGGTTTCTTTTAAAATGAGACAGTTTTTCCTGGACGAAAACATGTACTGCCAACTTGTTTTCATAGAAAATCACGAATGAGCCATAAACAGCTGGTTTTCGTCGTGTGATCGTGGCATTACTGTGGTCCTTGGTAATCCTCAGTAAGTTCGTAATGCTGATTTACATAAACATTTGGGTGTTTGCATTCGTTCCCATGTTTATATTTGTTTAACTTTTCTTTCAAAATTTGGAATCAAACCAAAATTGCTAGTCACATTCCCACTGCTCTTTAGAAATCAAATGTGGTCATGTTATTGCTATAAGGTATCCGAATTCAGGTACGTGATTTAATATAAAAATGAGACGCGTATTTTTGTGTGGGGTGTGATATTTTCATTGCACTCTAATAAAGTCGACCTGTTCCGAATAATTATGGAGTAAATTGAACGATAAAAAGTTCCGTCGCTCTGCTCTAAACTTCGTGCAAAGTAACTCACTTAAATTGGGGCATTCTATACATTACAATTAAAAAAGTTTAGAATTCGTCTGAATCTCTATGTTCACTCGGATTGGGAAAAACGTTAGCTTCGCACTTTATTTTTGATCTGCAGGAATAAGAAAAAGTTATTGTGCGCTAACTCAGAAATGTAGCGAAGTACGCCCACGATTGAATTCGGAGACTAGCCAAATACTGTCTCTGGTGGCCCAAGATGCGGATTCCTCATCAAGAGCCGATGCGAAATGATCGGCGCACAGCTGATGGTTTAATTCACTTCGAAAGCTATAGAAAACTATCAAAATGAAAAATTTCCGCTTTAATTCTTTTTTTTTTACAAAGAGAAATGATTAAAGTATCAGTAAATATTACACTTGTCAAACTTTACGATGCCAATGTCGGATTTGATATATTCGCATTAGTAAAAGCTCCTAGTTTGGACTTGTCAAATTATAGTATTATCGACCATTCAAAAATGATGCAAAATTCTTGTCGATTTGGCTACCCAGACTATGTAAATCGAGGTATTGTTTTCACAACTAAAGCTCCGGAATAATAAATTGAAGGAATATGCCGTGAACTTGACTAAAAACCAATGTGCTACAATGCATATTTTATAAAATTTACAAAATTGGTTCACTAAAAACTTTGTCATTAAATAGTACCCTCTAACTGATACTACCTGTGTACAGGGAAACCGCCTCAAAAGTAGCTAAGTAGTACGTTGACCATATAATTTCCTATATCATCATATTTTTGGTTTCGGTAGCTTTTCCTCTGACGGGCAGAAGATAATATTTTTGGAAGGAACATCCGCCAACCAAATTGGAAATTCGTTTCATAAAAGAGAACACAACCCATCAGAATGCTATATTTTTGAGCCTGATCAGAGAATGGCTAAAAGCGACTGCCAATGAACCCAAACTCTTATTTTAGTACTACGTGACTAGCAAAACAAATATTAATTACTTTACTAAAATGATTATGACGACGATATAACTCGATTTAGCCATTCCCTGTACGCCTTCATTTAGACTGCTAAAGCCGTGAAATTTTTGTACCTATTTGCTATGAGTCGTACAAAGTCTACTGAATTTATAACCCGTATCGTTGAACTATTTAGTATATTTTATATTATATGAGAAAAATAAAAAGCATTTTAAAATTGAACAATTTTGTGTAATAAACGACGTAATAATTTAAGTTATATTTATCAAAAGTTTAAAGGCGTTCGTCTTCTGTTCTTAAGCTTTAAAAGTTCGAAATACATATTTATTAAAAGTTAGTCTCATGTCTTTTAGCATAGCAGCAAATTCTGCAATATTTTTTAATTTGTAACCAACTTGCAAAAAAAACACATGGTAGGACAGTAAAACAACAACCATGATATCCGACCGGAGATGCAGTGTTGGGAAGTAAAAAAACTGCGCTATTGTGAATGATCCCTAAGAAAATACAAAATAACGTGTTTGCTTTTGTAACTATAGGGAAATTTGATACAAATTGGAGCACTCAAATATGCCGTCTACTCTTTTGCTATTTGGTTATCGAACCACGACCTAATATAGAAATTAAGAAATGTGATTAGAAGCATTGTAGTGTTGTGTATTTATATTTTCGAAACATCGAAATCTTAAATGAACTTCCGTAAGGCTTTCAATGCGCGAAATTCATGCTATCCTTCACTATTTCAATTTCATTTGAATTTAAGTACTGATTAAATAATTTTATATTACAGTTGCGTTCCATTCACATTGACATCATATTTTTATTTTAAAATATACAGTGTGTTTCACAAAACAGAATCGCGTGTTAAATTGTAAAGAAAAAGTGTGTGAAAGTTATAAGATTTTATTTTTGTTACATATTCCGATATCTAGTACGCGCTATATTTAATATGCCGTCTACCTCAGAGGGTTTTGCCGCAGATTTTAGCAAACGTTTTTCATACAGTTCCGTAACATTGACTTTGGCAGGATGTTTAACAGACCGCTAAATAAATCTAGTACATTTACCTGCCAGTAGTCCCAACAACGAAAATGGAATCATCTGTTAATATCAGTTTGCTCCAATCACGGTTTAAATTTTTCCTTGTCCATGCTTATCCTTTTTGAATACGCGCTTCAATCAAAAGGGGTTTAGGAAGTTTGCTTCGATTTCTGATGTCAGATTCTTTCAATCTCCGTTTGAATGCACAAATGAAAACGTTTATATTTTTTGGCGAAGGTCTTTGTTTCGCTTGCCGTGAGTTTATATTAGAATATTCAGTCAAATCAGGCTTTTCGAGGGCATTACCCTCAACCTTGAATTGATGGTTCCACTTCCTAACAAAGTGATTTGACAATTTTAGATACTTGGCAGCCTCAATTGTGGACTTTTTGGAACCTTGGGGTAGACTTAAGAGCAACAGAGCTTTGTTATTTGAGCTATCATACTCCATCTATCATGTTTGGCAAAACCAGGGATGATAAATGAAGTTTTCGAACAAGCCAAATTTATATAAGGTGGTGTTAGTAGAAAAGCTGATTTTATTTTTTATTTCCATTTCGAATGTCGAATTTATTTACTTTTTTACATTCGGCTTGTTCTCATTGGCTTGCGATGTAATTTTGTGGAATAATTTGTCAATCAATTTGTAAAGCCGCAAAAGCAAAAACAAAATATTTGGGTAAATATTTGTTTTTGTACTAATGCTACCACCTAATATGAATTCGCCTTGTTTTCGAAATTGTGCCAAATGTCCGAAAACAATGTACGAAATCAAAAGAAAAAAATTCTTAAATATATTTGTAAAAATATTGTAAATATAGTAAAAATAGTTCGATCCTATCAATAAGTCTGATGAGGAGATGTGGTGATCTCCGATATAGCTATAACTTCTACCATTGTTTTTGTATAATCTGTCCTATGAAAATGACCTTGTTTTGTATTGTAAATAATATTAAAAAAAATAAGAATTGTAAACAAATATTTTTGAAAATAAGAATTCAAAATGAAAATAAAAATAAAAATTCGAACTTAATTTTTTTTGGGAAAAATTTGACCCAACTTCTGGAAGATTTACTCGAAGGAATTTCGAAGTTCGATTAAGGCGGTGTCCGAAATAGTATACTGATAAAATATTTACATGTTTTTATAAAGTTTGCTTTTCTTAGAGGCTTCGAACATTCGGAGATTATATCTCAAATTAATCAAAATATCTCAATTTAATCTGCAAATAAAGAACTCAAATAGAATTTGTTTAAATCAGTTATTAAAAGATACCAAGCGGGGTAATCTTAACAAGATCGTTTGAAGAAACTTCGTTTTCATTTTCGAGCTCTGAACAATAAAAAAAATATTCTATTTTAAAGAATTGTCTATTTAAGAGTTCCGTATTTTTTACAATAATTGGAGAAAACACATGAAACAATTTTAACTTTCCTTGATATTCGTGGTGCCTACTTTTTTCACCTTCGAAGTTCGAATGTGAAAGAAGGAAGGAGGTAAATGACTTCGCAAATTTTGACACGCCCAACATTTGTGCACTCATTTTTTGTCGTTTCGTTATCACAAATTAGGAGTGGACAGTTTGTAATGATGAAAACAAATTGTAAGACATTCTCAACCAACTCTACTTATGTTTGTCCGAAGTTGACAAAATATGAGTTTGCCGAAATTCGAAACATTTAAAATCAACCGGATTTCGAAAGTCTGTTTCTAGATTTTCCGAACATGGTCGTATAACTAAAAGCAAAACTAAATTAAAACAGCGCTACATTCCATGCAAATTTTACCAAAAAGTTCGATGTGATGCGAAAGTAATTTTCGGGTTCAAATTGTACCAAAACAGCACAATTGTGGCAAATCTATTTTGTGAAACACACTGTAGGTACAGATGCAGCTGGAAACTTGTTTTACTTGTTTCTTTCATCATAGCCGCTTAAGTAATCATTGTAGTTGTTTTGGATCTTACATGTTTGTTGACTTGCCGGTTTTTTTTTTATTTAAATAATTTGCTTTTTATTTAAACAACTCTTAAAACATACATACATGCATCCATACAAATATAAATATATATGTACATATGTATGTATGTGTAATTTATCTTAAATAATTTTATCTTAAAAACGGCTGGTGTTCCGCCGGATATACATACATACATAGAACAAAGTGACCAAAATGCACGGCAACACGTACGCAAAAGCATATGACAAATTGCCACAGAGGAAAGAAGAGAGAAGAAAAGAGAGGCTTAAAGAAATTTATTAAGAAAATTAAATTAAATTAATTGTAATCATCAAAAAAAGGGAACAAATTAAATTGACGTTGAGTAATAAGAATGTTTGCAATTGGAACAGAAAAAAAAAGCAACGCGACAAAGTGAAAATCAAAAACAGGCAATGAAAGCTCACTACACTCCAGCGTTTTAAGATAAGCGAGCGGAATGTTTGCAAATAAAATATTAAAAAAATTTTTTTTTTTATTGAGGGCTGCGGTGTGTTTGCTTACTTGCGTAGTTACACTTAACTAAGTATGTATGTATGTATTTATGTACATGAATTTATCGCTAAGAAAATATACGTTATATAACTAAATATAAAAAAAAAAACTTATAAACTTTCGCTTTCATCAACAAACAACGGCGAGCAGTGACCGCCCTGCAATGCGGCGGCAGTCAGCATCTCCACTTTTACAGAAAAGTTGTTTTTGCATTTTATCTTTTGTTGTTGTTAATGTAGTGTATTTGCTTATTTCGCTTGCTGATATGCCGCTGAGCTAGTTTAATTTAATTACTGTGGCCAGTTAAACTTTAATGGCACAAGTTGGCATTATATTGTATTTAGTCGTTGTTTCTATTGTTGTCGTTGTTGTTATAGTAAATTGTTGTAAATTTGCTTGTAAATTTGTCGCAGGCATTATTAGCTCGTTATGGGTTGAGTGAAAAATAAAGTAGACTGTGGCAAATTACAAAATATTGCAGCAAGCATATGGAGACTATAGTATAGTAGATAGGTGGGGTAGTGAAAATATATTTATAAATTTGGTGTGTGTGTGTGTATGTAGAGAACAGCTAATTATGTGCGAAAAGTGCAACTGCAATTAGCAATAATTAATCACTTAACTACTTACATTAAAATTGAAATGTTTTTTTGTTTATTTTTTTGTCGAGTTTCAGAAATTGCGTATGACATACAATACGTAACTTGGCGTTTATGAGATTTAAATTTACTCGTTTACTAAAATGATTTTGGATGCTGTTAGTGTAATACTTGATTTTAAATTTTAAATAGAAAAAGCAGTTGCTGTCTGCTAAAGCGGTTGTGGAGACTTTACATACAAATTCGGGCGAAGCTTTAAGTATAAACTCTTAAAATATTAATTCTAAATGAATTTAATTTAAACTTTAAAAACTGCAAAAAACATGATTCTGCCCCTTAAAGAACATTTTTGAGCAGTTTTGCCACAGACTGACTTTGGAAAAAATTTCATTCATTTTATACTCACGTTTTTGCACTTTATGACCATTGCTGTAAACCTTATTGAAACTTATTGAAACCTCATTGAGATTTAAAGATCCTTTAAATAAAATGTGAAGTTATGTAAACTCTCGCGCGTATATCGATTTTATTATATGTGAAAGAAAAAATAAAATTAGAAAGCACTCTGAAACTTAAGGGAAGACCCCTAACCCCTAAGAAATTTGAGCTGCCGATAGAGTATATGAAAATTTACAAAACCTTTTTTTATTAAACTATTTTAATGAAAACCGTTACGGATATACAAGACTAGAAACTGTAAGAAAAATTTTTCAAGTGTTTTACTGCAGGGTAACTTATGAAAAGGGACCGAAAACAATTTTTATTTTGATTCAAAAACATATTGGCGAGAATTCGTTCAAAACAAAACTCGAATAAATCGACCTAATTCTAATGCCATATGATAAACAAGTCTGCCCTAGATTTTATTTAGCAGATTTTTTGCTTTAAAGAATTGCCTGATTGTTATTTTTTGATTTTTATTTTTTTTTCGATTAAAAATAAACGTTATTCTTCGATATTTAATTTTTTCGATCAAGTTTGATTGATATTTTTAATTTTTGCATCACGTTTGATTGTTATTTTTCAATTTTTATTTTTTCGATCAAAACTAATCGTTAGCCTTGGCTTAAAATTTTTCCGATCATATTTTCAATATTTTCAATAACGTGTTTTGTGGTCGAAAAAAATATCGACATATGATCCAAGAATAACGATTAATTTTTGATCGAAAAAATAGAAATCACTAATAATCGATAAAATATGATCGGAAAAATTAAAATACATTAGAGATTATTTTTGATCGCATAAAAAAACCAAAAATGACGATCAAACTTGATCGAAAAAAACAAAATTAAAAAGAAAAACGATTTAATTTTATCAAAAAAAAAAAAAAAAAATAAACATCCAGGCATAACTATTATTTTTGATGGAAAAAATAAAAATTACAAAATAAATAAGTCATAATGTTTGTTTAATAAAAATTAGAAGCATTACGGCCCCTGTTTGATATCCATATTTCTATATGTTGCATAAATGTAGATTTAGGTGATTTTGTTTTAAACTATTGTCCTTGTGGAAACTATAAGGACATTTTAAAAAATTAAAAAAATCAAATTTCGAATCCATTAACGTGTTTTTCGTGAGCCTTTTACAACATTCTCGAGTATTACGTAGACCGTTGCAGTTTCAATTTTTTTGCCTTAGTCAACAATAATTCATGAGCTGAAGACAAGTTTTGGAAAAAGCAAAGTGAGGAGATGGTTGGGATCCACGCCCATCACGCCTGGAAAGCGAAACTTGATTGCCGTTCATTTACTGGATTTTTTGTTATCTACGCACAACCAAAAATATACCGTAATAAGTGCAGACTGTCAATCAACAATGCGAAATATATAAAATTGACTTTTAGAAGTTTTGGTTTAAATTTTTACTGGTAATGAAACCCCGGTTTTTAGTCTTGAGCTGCTGTCAAAAAATAAACCAACGGAATGGCGTCATCCGAGCTTATCGCGGGCAAAAGAGCAAACAGTAGCGGACAATTCCCTTCTTCTTCTTCTACCTTCTTGCTAAATCATTTACGGGATTCTATTACAGAAAAACTTTGGGGAAAACTGTCACGAGGAGTGCTGTTGTTTCATGAAAACGCGCCGGTCCACCATCTTCGTTATAGGTCCATTTTGACGGAAAATTACTGTTGATTACTATTCTCTAAATTGAGATGCGACTTGCGAGTAAAAAAATGTAGCACAATAATTCAGAGTATTTTTGAAGGGCATTGAAACGTTACTAAAATGTTCTAAAGGTGTATTGAAAAAAAAAATAGAATATTGATATTGAAAAATAACAATAGTGGTTTTGGATTTATTCTTAATTATAGCAATTTTACAATTACAATCCTAATTTAAAAGTTTAAAAATTTGTTGAATCTTCAAAAATTTTGTATCAAACTTGAAATTTTATTTTTTTTTTAGTATTTTTTTTGAACCACAATCCCCAGCCTGGGTGGGCTAAATGAAGAAACTATATTATTTTCTCCAAAGTTATGAAAATGATTTGGCATTAATTTTGAATTCTGCATGTATGAATTTAACAAGTTTTTTTTCTATTAAAGGGTTGACACGATTTTCTTAAGTTCGATTTCTGGCAATGTCGAAAGCTTTGGTTTAGTGGGTGTACTCGCATGCACCGTTTTTTGCCTTTTTGTCCATCATGTGCGTGTATTGAATTACAAACTCAGCATGATTTAAAATAATACTTTTATTCTTATAAAATATTGATATACAAACATATAAAATGAATATAAGTATTGTGCCACACACCACTCAAGCAACCGGCTTATCAGGCCAGTTGGAAGATTTACAGCTTGCATTGAGCACCAACACAAAGCCAACTGCAAAATATTACATCCAGTACGCTGAACAAAAAGCATTTCTTTCAACTGCAAGCCAGCCATCAAGCAATTTGTTGAGTTCTGCTACATTAACAATATACATATAGTATGTATTTTGTATATTTTACATACAAACAAGCTTTCTATTACATTGCACAATAACTGTACTACTTTTACAAGAAAGCCATGTCTCATAGGTTTTGTTTGCCGATAGTCGATCTTCTATACCTTAGAGCAGTTCTGCACAAGGATTTCATGCCCCTGTACGTCTAAAGGTTACTCGTAGTATCCAAATGTCATCGTGATGTAGATATATGCATTAGACCGGGTCGGTTCACATAGGAAGGAAAAAAACTATCTTTTCAGTTAGATATCACTCTTTTTAATCGAGTAATAAATAAAAAGGTTATGAAGAAAAATAACTAGAAAATTGAGTAAGTAAAAGTAAGGCCAAAACTTTAGTAATTTGTTATATATCGAAAAATTAGTATATTTTTTATCATCAAATATTTAGACGTAGTTCAAAGTTTCTCACGTATTTTATTTGGGAGAGCAATCATTTTTTTGTGGAAATAGTTTAGAATCCTTCCACATCAATATTTCTCAATTGGCAGACTTTGTTTCTCTTCAGGAGACTTCAAGGCGTAGTACTAGTTTTTATGGACCCATTTTTGCATTTTTTGGGGCTCACATAAAATAGTGCCATTTTTGTAGCACCCTAATATTAAAACAATATATTGCCATATATCCAGGAAGTTCGTATTAAAAACAGGACAAATCGGACCATAACCAACTTCCCCCTTCAGATAACGGTATTATTTTTAAAATTCAATATTTCGGTAAGTACAAAGGACTATTTGGACAAATTTTTTAGAGGCATTCAAAATTTTGCTAAGGACTTGGCATTGTCTAAAAAATCTCTAAAATATGGCTTAATATATGTATAATCTACATATATATATATACAAAATTAAGTGTAAGTTGTGAAGTATATTTTATGCCTGGAAAAGGGTTGCCACCTGATTGAAAAGCGAAACTTAATTAGAATATATGCAAGTTATATTAAATAATAAAATACGGGTGTCAAGTGGTTCGTTTTGCTGAGGAAAAGGTTTATAGCTAGCTACATATATTTTGAAGATGGTTGCCACCTGCTTGAAAAGTCGAATTTAATTAAATTATGCACAAGTTACATGAAATAGTAAAATATGTGTGTCAAACCTTTCGTTTATTCTAGGAAAATTTTAAGTGAACATTTTTAAGAGTGTTGCCACCTGTTTGAGATATCGAAGCAAATTAAATTCTACAGAAGTATATAAAATAGAGCATCAAGCGGTTCATCTTGGCGAGCTCAAGGTTTATACGTATATTTTTAGAGGGTTGCCACCTTTTTGAAATGTCAAATTTAGTTAAATTAGTATTGCATAAGCCAAAAGCAATTAATAAATAAGTATTTGCAGGAGAGCGTCTAAAAATATGTACCTTGTTTTTATTTATGCGCAGTTTACAGACTGAAAACTACTGAACCTATTGAGCTAAAATTATTAGGATGTGTTTGCAAGTGTCGATTGTGCAAAGAAAAAATCCGATAGGTGGCGCTAGTGTCGAGATATTTCTAAAAACCGTATTTACAGTCCATTTTGACTCTAATTTAAAACAGACATTAGTCACATATGCAAATATAAATATTTTAGTTGCAAATTGGACCGATTGGTGGCGCTTGAGCTGTGACTCTTTTAAAACCACTACTTACAGTCCGAATTAATAAAATTTCATAACATTTGTTTTTCAAAAATGAACCAATAGGAGGCGCTGATTACGAAATATCTCTAAAACCCATATTCACAGTTCAATTTGATTCAAATTCAGAACATGTATTTTTTAGTGCGTACCGAAGCGCGCCGGGTGAGCTAATATAATATAATTTCAAAATTCGGAAGGGTGGTATGCTACAGCCAATTTTTTTAGTTTAAACGCGTGAGCCTGCATCGCTCTTATCTTAAACTACTTAAAACGTAGAGAACTTATAGGCTGTTTTCCATTGTTTTTCGTAGCACGCTTTCCCTACATCAGAATAATTTACATTGGACATTTTGTTTTGGAAATTGGAGCTCATGCACCGGGCATAGATGCTCGTATAAAGTTCGTTTTCGCTCGAACTTAGACATTTCTTTGTTTGTTCTATGTGGATGGATGGACGCACATTAAAAATGCATGCTGGAATTAAATTTTTTTTATTCTGTTTTTGTCATTTTAGCCGTTTGCGTTCGCTCGAATTTCACCAGCCCCCTCTGTCCTTTACTTTTACTTTTAAGTCTGTTTTGTTTATCAATTAATAAGAATAATAATGGCGAACTGGATGCACTGCACCGCTGCACTGTGTGTTTTCCGTTGGTGGTGGTGCTGATGATGGTGGTGGTTGTGGTGGTAGCGGAGAAGACACTGCTGCTGCGTTTGCATCTTTTTTTCGGTGTGCTGAGTGTAAACTGTTAATCTCCCCCAAGTTGACAGGCGATATAAACAAAAGGGGGCAAACTTAAGAAAAACAGACGCAAACACTTATGGATGGATCTACATATGTATGTAAATTCAGACACATAAGGTCACACATACACACACACACACCCACATGAAGATAAACACATATGGATGTACAATACAAATAAATATTATCATTCATGCATAATAATTTTTATTTTTTTTTATTTTGAATCACCATTTTGGTTTTTACTCTTTTCACTCTCACTTCCAACACTTAAAAATTACTGCAGCTTCTCCAATGGCACTGCAATCACAAACGCTGGGGTTCTTCAACTGCAATGGCTGTAAATCAAGCTCAATACAAACACATCCATTCATACATACTTACATAATTATTCTACATATATTTTGTATATACTCGTAGCACAGTATTAATGTATTTACTTATCTTAATGTTTAACCTTTTGAGATAAATAAAAAATTAGTTTCTGTTAATTAATGTCTTTGTTTCGTCGTGTTCGGAGACTTCGTTTACGATACTAATCTGATGATGCTGGCTGCCATCGCAGCTTACCTTTTTTTTGAGTAGCGTACTTCGCTTTTGTGATGCGAGATAAAATTAAGTGATATTTAATTTTAAGCTTAGAAGCAGAGATTGCGGCTAAAACAAACTAATTGTGGTTTTTGAAAAATTTTAAGTGAAACTCCAAGAGCCAACAATAAAGAGTAAAAAAATTCTAAAAACACGTGACGCACAACAGCACTGACATTTTTCGAATTAAATTAGTGTAAAACCCCCACGGAAATATTTTTCTGTGTGCACCACTGCATAATAATATAAGTTACATTGGAGATACTGTGACTGACAGTGAAAATAGAACAGTATTTTTGTTTGCAATATTGACAAGAGGAGGAGGAGAGGGGACTGGACGAGACGGCCAGTTGCAGCAATGGCTTATTTCGTAGTGTACCATGGCTTTCGAGGGCGGCCTAGAAATCGCCCTCTGGTAGGCCTAAATGGCAGATAGGCACTGGGCGGAGAGCCCACTCCGACCGTCGCATAAACTCCAAGATTTTTAGAAGCATGCCTTTGCGTCTACGAGCACGTATCTGGCTCCCTGCGGAGCACTCCGCACCAGGGGAGATCGAAGAGATCCTCCGCTATTGTAACCCGAATCTTCCTACGTACAATTGGAAAGTTGACCGGTTTGCGGGGTCCGAGGAACCTTATCGACAAGCGCTGATTTTGTTTAATGTAGAGCCCCTCTTTGAGTGATATGCTATGGCTTCGAGAAAGTAGCCCTTAAGGTCTACCAATCGAATGCCAGGGTCGGTGACTGCCTCCTTCCAGTTGACCCGGGACTGATGCCGGAGGCCTGAGGATCTGAAGTGGACTCCGTCAGGTCGAACGCCGAGAGCCATGGGCCGCGTCTCCTCGTTAGCGGAGTCTTTCATCAGCATTAATACGCTGTTCGACAGGGCGGAGGAAAAGAGACATCTTGCCTCGAATAGTGAGGACGTCGCCAATGGTAAGCTGGAGAGGATCGTTGAGAATAATTATCGTGCAGATCAATCTCCAACACTTTAAGGTGGCGTCCGCCAATTCACTGCTCTACCTTGAGGAAGGCGGAGTAAGTGTAGTCCTGATTCAGGAACCGTGGCTGAACAGTAACGGTGTTTTTGGCATCGGGACGAAGAGCTACAAGCTGCTGGTGTCCTTTTGCTCTGTTATTGTGGGGCTTTGTCTCTTCAAATTGTTTGCATTGCGTAATGTTTTCAAAATCGAGTGAAATTAATGTTTAAACATACGAATTGGAAAAGTTTTTTGTAATCTGTGTCTATTGATCGGGCTGCGTTTTTCATTCGTTTTTATTGCGTTTGTCAAATTGAACTCCTCGGATTATGTAGATAAATAGAATATGATATATTCGAAGGTTTATTTGTAACAATTAATATTGAAAATATAATAATATAAAAAAATAACTGTAATTTTATTAAACACGAGGACAGTTTTTATTAGCGAATAATATAAGAAAACAACGATTTTTGAAAGAGGTAGAAGTGATAGCTGATATTTCGGGGATCACCACATCTCCTTATCAGATTTCTTTCTTTCTAGACTTAACCAAGGTTTGAACCATGGTACACGGAGTTGTTAGGTGCTAACCGTGTGTGAAAATCGCTTATGTTTTCATTATTTTTACTTCCAACCATATTATTCACTAATTAAAACTGGCCTCGAGCTCAATAAAATTACAATTGTTTCTAACATATAAGGTCAAAAATAGTATAATAATATAAGAAAAATATTTTGCAAAATCAAATACAATACTTTTTCCGACGTGATTTATATGAAATAGTGTAAAAATATCGCAACGTGTGCCAGAAAGCAATTCCATTATATAACCATAGGTATAACCGTTCTAAGTATATCAGTATATGTACATATGTATGTGCTTTTGTTTGTATGTATAAAATATTTTCGAAAATATAATTAAATCATTAGCAACATTCGCGCTATTCGTGCTCAGAACATCAGCTGCACGTGCCACAACACACTTTTCGCATTAAATAAATATTTTCAATGTGGATATTTTCATTGAATGATTTGACACGAGTTACTTTGGATTATACTTCCTCGCTATCCAAAAAGTGCTTACAATAACAATAATTGGTTTTCGTGTTTTTCCATTACACGTAAATTATGAATTTAACACAATTCAAGCGTCTAGCTAGCTACATTCATTTAATTCGTCCATATTTACATATTCATTTATGTTTGTTTGTTTGTGTGTGTAACCTTTCCATTTCATTTACTTTTTTCCACTAAGGTTATAGTTGGGTTAATTCTTCGAAATCCTTGTGAGCATGTGTTGTGTGTTCTGTGGGACGTAATACCTTAATATAAGGGTTGCTTCAGTTCACGCCAAGCTCCTAGGGGTTGATTTTGAATAAATCCTAGTTCTATAAGGGGAGGCGAGGGTTAAATTGTGAAAATTGAGTTGACAAAAGTTGTAATTTTGTTTTCGAAGTAGATGACATGACGCGGTTGTAATAAAATTTTCGTTATTAGACATTATTATATTTTCGACGTTATTGATTAGTCTTATGCAACGTACAATGCATGCGTGTATGTGTTTGGATAGAAATAGGGATATTCATATTCGACCATTAAGTACTTAAGTCGTTAAGCAGGTTTGGAAACTAAGCCTATTTTAATTATATTGTAGACACGTGGCATCTACTTCGCGATGAGAAATAATCGTGTTGGTTTTTAAGCTGGCACATTAATAAAACGTAAAAAGTATGGGAGAGGATTAGTCTTATTTTATAGGATATCTTTATATATTTTATCTAAAATTAAAACAATTTTTTGAAAATTATATATTTATTTTTACATACATTATAATTAAAATATTTTTGTTATTAAAAATATTTGGCCGAACTTCTCCTAAAATGTTTGATGTTCCGTTAACCGCTGACACTCGCTTAGGAGAGTTAATTTTCAGGTATTTTTATGTGTTTTCATTTACATGTCAACTTGCGAGGAATCAGCATAACCTTCCAAAAAATCTTATATATGATTCGAATAATACATTAGTTTCGGTTAAGTTAAGACTTCTGCGGGTTGCTCCTAAAAACTTCACATGGAGGAAAATAGCCCAACTTTTGTGAACAATGGAAGGTTCCGCCAAATTTATCCTTGTGCTTCTTTCAACATTTCTAAAGTTTTTGACAATCCTGGATAAAAAGTATAGGATGCAATATTAAAAACGGAAATTATATCGATTCCGACAATGTGGCCGCATTTTTAGGGACGTTTTTACAGTGAAGTTATTCTATGTATAACAGTTTCATATATAACAGTTAAATGTATAACAGTTTCATGTATACCAGTTCGGCGTATAACAGTTTCAGTAGTATTGATAGTGAAAATATAGCTTAAATACGTATTATCAATTTTTAATTGGATTTTCGTTTGCATTAAGTTTTTGGAGCGAAGTAATAGGATGCGCACATTTTCCAGCCATCGATATTAATTGCTTCCATTCCAATATAAGTACCTACATATTATGTGCGTAATTGGCCCAAAGCAAACTCAACTTTTCAACTTCTCAATTTCATTACGGGAAGTACGCAATTTCTCGCTTCCCGTTGAGCCCGTTGTTGCCGCTGTCGATTTGTCCCACAATTTGTTGCAAACACCAATACTCTTTTTGTTTGCTACACTTGCTTGCCATCGTGCCACAATGGGCGTACACCCACGTTTGAGCTCATCACGACACGGCACGCGGTGCAATTGCCAGCCTACCTAGTCATACGAATGTCTATGGATATTTACATCTATAAATTCATGCACTTTCATACATAATAGCAAAGTAATTACAATGCTTATTTCACGCCGAAAATGCCCGCGTTACCTACATAAGGTATCTATCATTCATGCAACATTTGTGTGTCATGCGACTTGCCTGTGATGTGATGTTGTGCAAGATATGACAGCACTAACCGCATCATCCAATTTGAATTGTAGGCGGGTACACGTGCACCCTATGCATTTCGTAAAAACTAGTTTTGCCTTTCGCTATATAAGCAGACGGCATGCGCAGCATTGGTACATATCACACCTTAATGAAGAAATTAAATGAGCTGCCAAATCGGAAACGGTAATCATTGAACTTAGTGAGGATACTTGCAGAGGTGAAGGAGAATCGTATTTTATATATCCTAGATAGTCAAATAATTGACTACATGGTGAGTTTTTCCAATAATATTTACAATGTTTTTCAAGATATGAAAAAAGTTAAAAAAAAGTCACAAATTTTCATCAATTTAATTTTGAATTTGAAAACTCTTTGGTATGCAACAACCAAGCAGCAGATTGTGTGCTAGTTAATTTTCGCGTTTGTTCAATACTTTGCTCAACTTCCTTGTTTTTTGCCCTACTCCGGACTAACTGTCAAATTAGATACTCTATTTTGAGACTAGAGATTTGAGACGGCTTACTGAATACCGAATAGTGTCAAAATCAATCTCACCACGGAAAAGTTTCAATTAGTGGCTAGAGTCTGCTTACAGAATACTGGCATTAGGGAGATAATGAAATGTTCCATATCTTTGAACGAAAGTTTAGCCAAAGAACGTGGATTACAAAGAAGGTGCATCACTCCCACCGTTCCTCTAACAGAAAACTCACCATACTAGAACTAATTTGACCTTTACTGATTGATGGTACGATCTGATTATATCCACTTGGTTTCTAGTGTGGTGAAATTGGCCAAAAATTCTAGCCACAGGCAGGAAACGAAATGCCATGCAACTTCTTTGTAATGTTTGTTCATTGGTTTAGCGTTGAGCGGTTACAGCTACTTCCGTACATTTGTGTTGGATCCTAAAGTATCCTAAAGCAAATAACGTATATTACATAGCAGATGCATGCGGTTCAGTTTCCAGTGGCAATAAATGTTGTCTTATTTCACCACACCAGAATCTAATTAGATAAAATCAGATTCTAATATCAAAGAACGTCGATTTCAAAGAACTTGTATCACTTCCACCACTTGCCTAACAGAAATACTCGTTCAACTCACCATACCAGAACTAAATTGACTTTTATTGATTGATATTAGAGTCCGATTAGATCCAATTGGTTTTTGGTGTGGTGAAATTGGAAGAATGCCACAATAAACGAAACTCTATGCAATTTTTTGGAATCTACGTTCTTTGGAATTGGTTTTTGGTGTGGTGAAATTGGACAAAAATTCTTGCCACGATACAACTTTTTTTTAATCTACGTTCTTTGGTCCGGACAATCTTTGCTTTGGTGAGATTTTGTCTCCTTAGGTCCTTTGATAACACATTGGACTGCGCATCGTTAATATTTCACCAATTTGGGATTTCCTTTCCTCATATAGAATCTATATTCCCACCATACCAGAACTAATATGACATTTGCCGATTTATATTAGAATCTGGTTGCGTAAAGCACAAATAGAAATATTTCAAAGGTAAACTCGTAACAAATTCCGACTGGGCATTTTGTACATAACACCCCGATAAGCTTTACCATTAGTGACGCGAAGGTGTCGCGCCGTAATTACATATTTACGTTTTTCCGACAGCAGTTAACGTCACAGCACTGCAAATAGCTTCTTTTTTTTCTTGTGCAACTCTGCTGTTGCATCTACATCGCTACATTTCTATTACTTTTCAGTAAGCGCCTTTTTTTACTGTTTTTTTTGTGTCAACTTACTTAACTCATTAAACTTTTGCGCGACTTTTCCGCATCTTTAGGCTTTAAATTAAGTATCAGGGGATTCGTTTTGATGCCAACGCTTTAGAATATCTTACAACTGTATTAGTGAGTAGCATAAACCTCTACTTGCGTGCGCATGCAATTAGTCCTAAGGCGCGAAATTGCGCACTCCCCCCGCTGTTAACCTCCACTCACCCCACCCGCGCATACAAATCATAAATGACCAATTTTTGCATTCGTTCAACTGAAAACAACTCCATTTTTTCTTTGGTTTATGACTAATACTTTTGACTTTTGCATTCGTACTCTCTACTCCACTCGCTGTTGTTCGCGTAGTCGCGTAGTAACGAATGCAGCCGTTGACTTTTGAACTGTCAGTCACATTTGTGTACCCACCGAGCGTACTATTTAGTTTATTAGCGTAGCGTGTTGATTGTTTTCTCCCATTCGTATCGGAAATGCGACAGCACGCTTCGCTGATTCCTATGATGATTCCCTGTCTGAGCCACCACTCCTCGCTTTCCTCCCATTTCGTTTTGCTTCGGTACCCAAAATCGTCACTTTCTTGCAACCCTGGTTTTTTTTTTTGTAATGTATTATTACTAAAAATTTTGTGCAGCGCAATGGCAGATGGGGGGGATTACATTTCGACCATTGTCTGTTCTCATTTCACTTGTGCAAATATTATGGTAGAATGATTTCTCTCCACTTCCTCCGCACGCTCCAGGCTCCAGGTGCAGTGAGTCATCAAGTGTGAATGTATGTGTTACGATTACTATGGGGCGGCTACACAAAAGCCGAGTTGAATAGCTGGTAGCGTCGAATGCTTAATTTGTAAGCACGTGAAAATTTACCACAACAAATGAATGAAAAACTTGGCTTTAATTGTTTACCATTGTTGTTCTTACATTTTGCTGTAATTTTTTCTGTGTTGGTAGTTTTCAATTTATCACTTTGTGTTCAACAGAAAAGTTTTAGTTGGATTGTATTGTGTATTGGGTATTGTGGCTGAATAGAGTATACATTTATATATAGAATGCATTTTCATAAAATCAAAACATGCACAACTTATTGAAAGAGCGTGAAGGAGTAACCAAATGTTGCTGTGATTTTATTTTGTTGTATTTTGTTTTTTTTTTGGCTGTAAAAGTTTTTAAACAAAATGTGCGTTCATTAGAACGGATTGTTCTGCAGAGTTTAAAATATCCACATGCAATATTTATATGAATAGGAAAATAGTGCTATCAGTACAATGGCTTAGAATATATAAGTACAAAAAAAATATATATACAGCCTTGGGCAAAAGTATTGAGCCCCCACTAAAATTTAAAGTGGCAAATGATTAGATAGTGTTTTTTTTCAATTTCAAATACATATTTTTTATGACATATTTTTTCGTTAATCTATACACATATAGTATATACATATGTAAATGTAGCCGTCCCTTCAGAGAACTTGGCACAAAAACCGGATTTCAATCAAAATTAGACAGCATATTCTATAGACCCGTGGCACGGCCATAGACCATATTTTAATCCATTAGGTGGCGCATGAGTCGGTATATTCATAAAATCCGTATTATCGTGCGATATTGATGAGTTCAGAAAGTTGCAGTGCTGGTGCAATAAAAAAAATTTCTATAAATAATAAATAAGCTAGGTGGCGCTAGAGGCGAGTTCTTCGGAAAATCTGTATTTATGATCCGATTTTGATGAAATTAAAATTCTATATAGGGGGGTTGCGACGAGAAATATTTTAACCAACTAGTTTTTTATAAAAACGTAGCTCGTTATATAACAAAAAGTATATGCATTAAAATTTCAGATTTTGTACAATGTTTATAAAAATTCGACAAATTTGTATCACAATTTTTTTTTGGTTATGCAGCTTTGTATATCATTCTAATTTAGTATAATAATGGGCAGGTTTGAAATGACTAAAAACTGTGGTTTATTTTTGATTTTTTTTTTTTTAATTTTGTCTCATAATGTTTTTTTTAATTAAAAGTATGCAGTTTATCGAAAGAAAATCCATGATCGTCTGCACAAAAAATATTAAAAATCAATGATAATTATATGGAAATACTTGCTTCCTGCAAATGTGTCGCTGTTGGGTTTAAACTTTTAATAAAAAATTTAATTCTATAAAAGGCCAAAGCGCACTTGCGGCGAAAAAGCTAAAAAGTTTAATTTGTCACTTAATTTTTTTGGCAGTCTTAATTTGCTAATCAATGTGTGACGAACAGTCTGTTTGTAATAAGAAAGTTAATATACGAACTTTTTTTTATCGAAATGCCTAAAATAAAACAAAATAATGAGAATATGCATAGATTCTATTTAAAGAAAGGCAAGCCCAAAGTGGTGGGATATTAAAACAAAACCTCACCAAAGTAACGAGGGTCCGGACCAAAGAACACTAAAAAGTTGAACGTTGTGTCGTTTCCTGTGATAAGAGTTTTCGACCAATTTCACCACAGCAGAAACCAATTGGAACAAATCAGATTCTAATATCAATCTGCAAAAGTCAAATTAGTTCTAGTGTTATAAAATTGGACAAGGTTTCCTGTTAGAGAGAGGAACGGTGGGAGCGATGCAACTTCTTTGTGTCTGGACAATTTTTGGTGAACTCTCAGTGGGAAAGGAACGTATAAAATACCAAAAGAAAAGTGAATTCACCGGAAGTATGCGAAACATATTTATCATAGAACGCTGAATTCCGTAATAGAGCTGAATTTTAGATGATGTGTCGGTAGAGAAATTGAATTCTTTCTCCTACGGGGAAATAAGAGTCATTTGGTTAATATCGATGCCCGGTGAGTACACATATTTGATTTGATTATGCTCACTTTCTGCACCTTGTTGGTTTATGTCGATATGAAATTTAAGTGTTTTCAAAAAATGAGGAAGAAAATCTCGGGAGAACTATAGAAAAGTGGTCGAAATGCCGACAAAATAGTAGCAAATAATAATGAGGATAAAAAACAGGAAATTAGATATATGAAGTTCAGTGTGTTGGGAGCTCGCCTGGTAGCTAAAATTTAAACCCTAGACTTGGAATCACAGTGTGTTGAAATAGTAGCGATAAATGTGTATCCTTTTCCTCTTAATGTTTACCATGTGATTTTGAATTGGGGTAGAAAAGTAAAAGTGTTGTTTTTGTTTTATTTTAATTCTCCCCCAAGCAACAATTCAACGCTAGCGGAACACTTCAACTCTATTAGACATCAGACAAGTGGCTAACAATAGGAGGAAATCTGTAAACCAGTAAATAAACGGAAATAGAATTTTAACTACAATCAGTAACATTTATTGTCATCAACTTTACAGCCCTTTGCACTGTTAAAGTTTGCACAGAGCGAGTTATTCGCTACTTGTGACAATCCAATTAAATTTCTATTCATTAGATTCATGAGCAGGAAGAAATGGTAAAATCATACAATACGCAAAATAAGTGCAATAAAATTCATGACAATAGAAAATATCCAGCATCTTAACATCGGCAATTGGGCGACAAATGGCGTCGTCTGACATCAGACGGATAGACTTGGCATAAAATAACAATAAAATCAATATAGCTATTATGTACATATACGAGTACTATACAATTATTGAGTTGATAATGATGCAGACGCTGATAATGATGGAGATGATAGCTACTTAAATATTTTGAAATTCGGCTGCGATTTTGATATTGTGTTGAGGAGTTTTAAGTGCTGAAATGAAAATTTTGTGATTACGTAACACTTTAATGATGCGCAACGGGATTTATGAGTCAGAAATGTGAATGTTTTTTGGGCAAAAGATCATATACAGTAGTACTAAAGAAATAGCTTTTCTGTGATAAACTTTTTATTCATTTACAAAAAAAATACACCGTTAAGTATAAGTGCTTACTCTGAGAAAGCCTAACATGTGTTTGAAATGTTTTGTTTATTTATATTGAATCATTTATTTTCGGTGGTACGAATTCAGCCGGAAAAAATAATAGCACTGGTAACACATTGTGTCGAAAATCATATATTTTCTTACATTTATTTTAAAAAAATTGTACTTGTGAGCAAAGGAAAGTATAAATTTGTCTTAAATAGTTTTCGAAGTATTAGCTTTCCGAGTAGCAAAACGAGACGGAACGCATTGCAGTGCCGAACAGCGTGAAATTATATAAAATATAATATAAAAAATTAAATTTCTTAGAACAAAACTTATGCAGGAGTTCGAATTGAAGTTTGTTGTTCTACTTAAATGATTCGTAATGCAATATTTCATCCAAAGATGGGAATTTTTGGATGACACCAAGCAATGTTACCAACTGAAAAAATAACTTAATATAATACATTAATGGACTAAGGGGAAAACATATGGCAACCTTGATGTGCATTAACAAATTTAATTTGCATTAACTTATGACACGGACGCCAATTCACACTTCCCAATGTTTGTTTCACATTCAATACAACAACTCTTGTTTGTGTGCGTGTATTCTGTTTTGCCCGACACTGGTACAAAGTTACCGTCTGCTATGCAGAAATCTAAATGTGCATTTGTTTTTACTAATGCAAACTAATTATGTTCGTCTTTATCGCCGTGTCAGTCGCTCTCTCCCAGAAGAGTTCGCCTTTTGTGTCGTGGGCAGTTAGAAAAACGGATTAAGTTTGCAGAAATCAATTTGACTGGCCGGTAAAAAAAAATGTGGAAATATTCTTTCAGCGTACGTATACAAAAACGTTTTGTATGGGGTCAAAGGAGGCCGGTCTCAACTTGGGAGGCTTTCAAATACTGAGTACGATCCCGATTCACAATACAAATGATTAAACATGGAGGTTCTGGTAAAATGTCGTGGTGTTACCTTACGTCAAAGAGGAAATGCCTTTATTGTGGTTCTGTCACCAAGATAATGACTTAAACAAACACGTAGATGAAGGCAAAAAGAAAATGGTTTGGTAATCATTCGACCAATGTGATGGAGTGTCAATTAAATTGAAATAACCCGACTGCGGCATAGTCCCTTAACTCTGGCCTAGAGTGGACAAGGTAGGATCACTCAGTCTAATCAACATGGGGCTTTCCTATCAACGCCTGGTGACAGGTATCATAGCTGGTTATTGCCTAATGGGGATGGGCCTCCCCCAAACTGTTTTCGTCGCAGCTGTCCTAATGACGAGGTGGTGAAAAGCTTAGCTACTGCAATATAATTGGACCATGTTGCGCCGCTGGTATCACAATGGGCCAAATAGATCTAAGTATGTCTTCATCCCTTTTTCTGGTACCAAGGCATTTACTAAAACCTAACATAACTTAAAGAATTCAGGTGTAAAATATCAGTAAAAAAGAAACGTCAGTACTTTGCGGTCTTCAAGTTATACAGCCATTATTTCTAATGAAGAACATGCTATAAAATATTAATTTTTAAATATCTTTTTTTATTTTCTTAAATTTATTTACTTATTAATTGCTCTTTGCATTTCGGTTCCTGTTCATAGTTTTATTAAATTCGAGGTGGCAACCGTCTTCAAAATATAGCTAGCTATAAACTTTCTCAGCGAAACGAATTGTTTGCCACGAAAATTTTAATGTTTCATTTAACTTGTGTATAATTTAATTGAATTCGACTTTACAAAGAGGTGGCATCGCTGCCCAAGTTATAGGTGTAAACCTTATCCTCGCCAAGAAGACCGTTTGACACCCATATTTTAATATTTCATATAACTTGTGTGCAATTTAATTAAATTTTAATTTTCAAAAAGGTGGCAACCCTCATACAAGTTAGTTATGAGCCTTCTTTCCGAGACGAACCGGCTGACACCCATGTTGTAATATTTCATATAACTTTTGTTTGTCTTAATTTAATTTTAATTTCAAACATATGGCAACCCCCTCCCAAGCAAAAAATATACAACCCTATGCTAGAATTCGAATTTTCCAAGTTACGAATTCATAGGTTCTCTCCGCAAAACTGTATGCTCTAATCCGTGCGTAACTCTTCGCCGCGTCGCCAACCAAAGGCAGGAATTCGAAGGTCAATCAATCAGTAGTGCGATTCACTAACTTATTTTAAAGATATTCGATTGGCTAACTCAACTTAACCAAAATTTTAACGGCCCTGCTAATCAGTAGCCATTTTTTAACGATTTTCGCATTCGCTGAATCAGCTGTTGATGTTAGCTAGTCGATGACCGAAAACTAAACGACAACAAATTTGATGTTGTTAACTCAATCGAGAAAAGTGAAATTAGTGATTGCAACTTAAATAAAAGATAAATTTAAAATTAGGTAATTTGTTTTCTTGTAATTAAAAAAGGAACATTAAATAATGTCGTTTGAATATTCGGCATAGGATTTATCCCGAGGTGACGAAGGATCAACGTTTACTCCGGGATGTGGATAATCTCTTTCAACAGAATTTCAGAAGCTGTATCGGTTAACTCCAAACTTGGCTGAATACCCAATTTCTCAGCTTAACAACCAAACAAGAGGATCCAGAATAACAGAAAAATCGACTGAGAAACAGGTAGCTCGTGTAATCTTTAACCCTGTAGGCAATTTTAAAGTTTACTTTTATATTGGTAGGTTCTAGCGGCTTTAAGGTTCTTCGAAACTGACATCAATGCTATCAATGCCCCGTAGGCGAGCAACGGGGAATGTCCATGAGCTAGGATGCAATCAATGATTCGTTGTTTCACCAGAAAGTGAGGTTTCCTATGACCCAAGTGAAACGCCATTCTGCTAAAGATATGTTTGCTTCGGCGTCGTCTCCCTTTGTGGGAGGCTCTATTGGAGCCGTCGATGCCACGCATATATCAATTTTGCCACCAAGCAATCATGAGGAGGCTTATTCCAACCACCACATCTACCATTCTTATGGTAAAAGCAAACTTTTACAAGGATCCATGTATAAAAACAGAAATATAGTTTAGTTTTAATATATAGGTAAATGATTATAATTAAAAAAAAAATAAAATATATGTATGTAAATCCCAAATACCCAGGAACATAACGCGAAGTTTGAAAACGATAACCATGGCATATTTGTAGGTGATTCCGCAAATTCCTTGGAGTCGAGTTGATTACTATTCTAAAAAAACACTCAGAGAAGAGTCCGGAATTCTGCTACAATGGAACATTGCAATATATCTAAATAATTTTAAGTGTTTGTAGTTTGAAACAAACTATTATCTATTTCACTTTCATGAAATATAAAAAAAACGTTCAAATTTATGTTTGGCAGCAGACATTCGTTTGTTTTTTCTCTATTCCTCTTTGTGCTTTTCGCTTATTTTGACACTTAGTTTGACAGAGGTGCCACTCTTTATCACTTTGAATAAATACAACGAAATAGCTGTTAAGTGTCGTTAAGAATAAGTTAGTGAATCGCACGATTGTTAGTGTAAACGGCAAATATTGTCGTCAAAAATAACAATTGTCGCACCGTTTAAAGATAGTGAATCGCACCACTACAGATATTGTTTTGCCAGATATCAATAAATAAAGAGTATTTTAAATGAGGAATGAAATTTAAAACCACGTTTATTGAAAATTTGTAAGATTTTTTTTTTTCAATAATTCCAATATAATGGATTCTGTAGCTGCTGCACTTTTGTCTTATGAGGAAAACCATACTTCCTTTAAAAATTGAATGAATATGCTGAGAAGAATGTTACGTAATGCTTCTTTTATATATAATTTCACTTATATATTAATCTTTAATGGTTTAAATAACTCAAGATCTGTGCAAAATTTTCGCCACCTCAAAGACGGACTCAAAAGCGTATTTTTGTTTTTTTAGTTGTTCTTGCGTTTTTTATTATTATTTTTGTAAAACTCGCTCAGCTCCGACACCAATTGCTCTTCGTAGAAAATTTTCCACAATTGACACCTACGTCGGATTTCAGCATACCGATTCTACGATTCGTAGCACAATCGAACGTACGATGGATTCTAGCATAGGGGTGATAATTGACGACGTGCTCTTATACATACCTAACAAATACACTTACAAAATCTCATAAAAAAACGGTCGGACCGTTTCAGAGGAGTTCGACCACAAACAATGTAACATGAGATTTTATATGAAAGATTTATTTTTTATTACTAACTAATATTTTTTTACCAAAAGTTCAAGTATTGTAAGTGCAATGTTTTTGGCCGTCATATTTTGAATGACATAAAAATTGAATGAAATCGAAATATTAATTTTTTAACTACTAAATTGATACGAAAGTAAAATTGTTTTAACTTTTCTTTCTCAAAGCGCTGTGTTCATTGCGGTGGTATTTTTTTTTTTTTACCGGCACTGCATTTAGTATTTCTATAAATTTTGAAAGTAGTAGCCACCAACAGAGCAGAACCTTGTGTGCGCGCGTAAGTAAATAATTCGAAATTAAAATGCACTTACATTCACGCCTGTATTCAAATTCGTATGGCAACTACTAAGTAGAAATTGAGTTAAAATTTTATATAAGAAAATAATTTTTATTAAAAATTCACTTACACTGAGTATGAAGGTTTGTATATACATAAGTATGTATGCAGTTAAGCCTTAAGCGCCGGCACTCATTTCCTGTTGCCCCATTTTCATGCAACGACAACGACGGCAACTAACTCTGCGCGCTTGCGTCGTAAGCGGCAAAAGCAAAAGCAAACGTAATCGCATGCCGCAAAGTTGCGCGTTATAAACATTTACAAAAAACTATACTCAAATATGAAAACAAAGCGTTTTTATTTTTATTTTATTTATTTTTTTTCAGCAGCGTGTATAAAAATTAGTTGCGGCAACCGCGTGTTGTGTTGTGTTGCCTCCGCAGTCATCATCGCATCCATCACACCATGATGAGCCATTATCGTGCGGCCCAATTTACGCTTAGCATAGACTCTGACGCGCGCTCATGCTGATTAAACAGAAACACACACACACACACGCACACACATTTATAGATACACAGAAAAGTTGCCTATTTATCTTTAACGAATTTGTCGAATATTTTTGTTTTTCTATTCTGCATAATTTATACAGTCTTATTTCATCTTCTTTCTCTTCTTTTTAAATGCTGCTACCGATTTCGCCTCTGGCTCGCCGCACTTGAATGCATTTTTAAGAAAATCAAAACAAATAGAAAATGGATGTAAGTACTACAACAATAGGAAGATGGTCTTGTAGCAGCAATACTGCCGAACGAATACCATCTTTTTTTTGTTTGTTTTTTTGAGTATTATTGTGTGAGTTTATGATATCTTATTTGTTTGCTTTTAATGTTTCGTTTTGAGATTTTCTTCACTTGAAGTGCATCGTGCATTTCGGAAATAAAAACCATGCAAGCGTACATCTAACAAATACATATAAAATACGCTGTTGTACATTTACACTCCGCGGCAGTCATTTGGATACAAAATAAGTAGCAATTCAATTTACATGAAAAGTAAAAAAAAATTGAACGTATCCTGTTTAGAGCGCCCTAGTTAGGATTTTTGCTTTATTTTTAGACAACGACCGAACTTCGGTTCCGGTTTGGGCCACGTTCGATGAATAAATTTCGGTTCGGCTTCGGACGAAGTTCGGTTCGGTTCAGTTCGGCCATAAAACTCGGAGTTCAGTCGTTCTCTAGTTAGTTTAATTCAAATAGTAAATATATTTTCTTATGTTACTTATTTTTGCCACAAAGTGGAGGATGGCGTTAGTTTTGGCTAAACAGGCAGTTCATTCGGTGACCACAGGAGCCCTTGCGATGCTCAGAAGGGGACTACCGCCCGGCCTATCCTTACTATCTTTAAATCATAGCGATCATTTGGCGCCTTAAGAGAACCCACAGTACGACAGTTTTCTAGGTCCTCGAAAAAAATGCTCTCTGCGAAATCTGAAGAGCTTTTTTTCGTATTGCAGAGAACACTCGTATAGGACGACCTAACTAGGCTCTACCTCTTCCTCATATCTACAGCTCCGATATAAATTTAGTATTGTCGTAAGATGTTTGAGGTTGGAAATTTGCACCAGACTTTATGTTTCCCGCCCATTGATTGACAGCCTGTTGTTAGTAGCTGTGCTGGTCTTTTGCTCAACCTGCGAGTCTTGGAATATCGAACCGGGTTCGTTCAGACTTGTCTCCGCCTTAGTTATCGATCACTCGTCCGCTTTCTCATTTCCCGAGACGCCACGAGGTCTAGGCACCCAGTATACATATGTTGAGAATGTGTTGATGAGAAGATTGTAGAGATATTCGGCAGTTCTGCACAGATATCGAACTAATCGTTGTCAACGTTAAAGCTTTGTTTAGTCGTTTACTGTCTCCAACGAAGGCAAGCGTTAAAGGAGCAAGGTCCATCATGCTTATCAATTTCGTTGCTATGCAAATTTCAAAGATCTCAGCCTAGAACGCGCTGCAGTAATCTGGAAGTATGTAAGCTTCCCTCGACTCGTAGAAGATGGCGTTATTTGGAAGTAATTTCCCTCATAGAGACTTCTTTCCTTCAAAAGTTATAATTGAAATCATGTTGATTATCAAATTTATTAACTTAACCCCGTATTTAGAAACTTATATTTATATCAGCAATTATGCTAAGAGTGAGAAGACTTTCAACATTGAACAATTGATATAAATTAGGTCAGTGGAAGGTGAGTTTCAAAACTTCAAAAACAGGAACGAGTGAATTGCTGTACTATTCTATCTCTTTGTAAAGGCCAGCAGAAAGAAGTTTTGGAGGCAATTGGTACTAGAGACGAAACCATAACGAGGTCTTTATGATCAAACAAACCGGAAATCAGTGGACTGCCGCCGTCCGAGTTAAGGTGTAACCTTAAGGGGTACGATTAAGAGGTAACCGTGGTGGTCATGGGAGCGATCTCCGGAAGAAGTCTGATGAGGAGATGTGGGTCTACCAATGTTGCTGTTTCCATAGGTTTTACTATTAAAAATGGGCTTGAGCTCATACAAATTATTGTTTGGTATAAATAAAGAGGCCGTAAAATTAATATACATACATACATATATCCACAATCTTTTAGAATTCCGAGGAAATTTGCTGGTGAGTTTTAAAGACCGCAATACTATGCTTTCTGCCAACTAATTGAATACTGAATTTTAATTTGCCGTGTCTGTTTAGAGGTTATGTCAATTATTATAGAGTACACCTATTTAGGTGACGCGCAACGTACGATAATGCATAGACACAAATACAGCAAAAACTAAGTTGATTAAAATGCAGCGCCATAAATATTTTGATCATAATTTTTTGCTACGGCCTGTTATTCTTATCTTCTCGCCATTGCATCTACTTCGTTCAAGTCACTCATAATGCTCAACACAACACTCTTCGGCGATTGAGTATACATATGTACATACATATGTATATATAGCTTTTTTACTTATGTAAATTTAAAAACTTCGTTGATTAATCAATCCAATCGAATAATATAATTGCACAATACTCGTATACCAAAGGTTTACCTTCAAACGTCACTAAAACGAAGTGGAGGCAATAAAAGTAATGATAATCAATATTAATGTGATTTACAGTGAGACGCCAAATGACTAAATAATGCAATGAGGGAAGTATGAGGCATGCGCGGAGACAGCTTTTACTGGCTGATTTGCTTTGCTTAACATTTCGTTGTCCAGTGAAGCGTTTGATGGGAAAGTTCTTATTGCTTGTCATCGTACTTGATCGAATGACCACTTCAGACCAAACTCTACCCACAAGGGTGTACCTACATATGTATGTAAATGAATTTTGTAAGCCGCATTTAGCTGGGATGTAAGCGCGCCTGAAGTGATAGATGAAGGTAGATGAATTCCTAGCACTTTGCTTGAATAACATTTGTAATGACGCACTCAAAATATTAAATATGAGTCCCTTCTTAAGCCAAGCGAAATGTATGTACATTTGTTATTGAACATTTTTCTCTTTTTTTTTTAATTTCTGGTAAACCCAAATCTGTCTGTGTGAGTTTGAGGTCATATTTGGGTCAATGCTGATAGTTGAAATTTATGTATGTATATGGTTGTATGTATGTAGTTTGTACGTTTGATTACAGTATTTATAAATTTATGTACATTTGCATATTAGCTTTCTGTAACTTCCAAAGATATCGCCCAGTCCATTTAATTTTTTTAATACCCCCTAAGAAAGATGCAGAGTCAATGATATTGGCTCAAATACTTAGAGTTTGGTTCTTTTTATACATGTGTTATTTATTATAAAGGATGCATTGCCAGAATAAAGAAAATATATAGAGTTAGATATATCGAATTTATTCCAGATTCCATTTGTTCTCAAGTTTTATTTATCGTTTCTATTTGATTTTATGTTTTTCCGCAGAGGGATATCTAACTTGCAATTAAAACAAGTAATTAAATTTATTCATTGAATAATTCGTTTTTTTAGTCGATTAAACAAACAAACGATTATTTCTAATAAACGAATATTATAGAAAAATATAATAAATATAATATTATATTAGATAACGACTCCAGGCCCAACAATTTGCGTCTGCCGATATAGCACCCTTTGGCCAAACCATCTTGTACTCTTTCGATTTTTTAGGAATGGACTTCTTAGTGCGGGTTTTATATTAACGAGCTGCATTCGAGACGAATTCTCACCAAAGTAGTATACAGAGACTTCAAAGTTTTTCAGTCCTTAAAACCACAAAATTTTATAAATTTTTGAAATTATTAACATAATATTTTTAATTTTTGTGCATACAAAATTTAAACTTTCGTCCCTAAGAATGATTAATAAATTCTATAAGTCTTGAGATCACCTTCATCATTATAATGATTTTCATTATTGATATTACCATTACTGTCATTATGCCCATTATTATCATTATCTTCACTATTATTATCATTATAAATATCATTATCATTATCACTCTCATTATTATTAACATTATCATTATCATTATCATTATCATTATCATTATCATTATCATTATCATTATCATTATCATTATCATTATCATGATCATGATCATGATCATCATCATTATCATTATCATTATCATTATCATTATCATGATCATGATCATGATCATCATCATTATCATTATCATTATCATTATCATTATCATTATCATTATCATTATCATTATCATTATCATTATCATTATCATTATCATTATCATTACCATTATCATTATCATTATCATTATCATTATCATTATCATTATCATTATCATTATCATTATCATTATCATTATCATTATCATTATCATTATCATTATCATTATCATTATCATTATCATTATCATTATCATTATCATTATCATTATCATTATTATTATCATTATCATTATCATTATCATTATCATTATCATTATCATTATCATTATCATTATCATTATCATTATCATTATCATTATCATTATCATTATCATTATCATTATCATTATCATTATCATTATAATTATCATTATCATTATCATTATCATTATCATTATCATTATTATTATCATTATCATTATCAGTGCAACAAGATTCTATGCATTTGACGAAACCAAAAGTTAATGAGAATTTACACAACCCATAACAAAATCTCGAAAGGCCTATAGATCTTGTATTTCTGTCATACGTATTTAAAGTTGGTGCTGTTTAGGTTACCTTTCAGACAAGGAAAATCGGGGAAAATTCGATGAATTTTTCATTCTTAGAATTCTTCTCGAGTGTGGTGATATCTTACCGCTGTTGGGGTAGAGGGCCTAATGTTTTATACAAATTTGTTTTTACCTAAAATTTGCGCTAGATGACGCTGTCGTAAAATGTTTGCTATTTTTTTTAGGGTTTATCATTGAAAAATAGAGAGAACGCGAACCTAGAGGGATCATTTCTACGTATATGGTTCGCTCCGCAATAAAACAATGGATTAGATATGCGCTGCGATTGGTCTCCGGCATAGAAAAATATATCCTGTTTTTTTTGCGATGACGATTATGGCAAAAGGTCACAGGTTCACGAACCTAAATCGGCATCATGTTCGAAGAAACTAGCCACTCCTCGGACTAAGAACAAGTAATTAAATTTAGCAGGCAATTGGCCGCATCACGTTTTGGAATCCACCGATTAGCATAAAGCTACAAAGCCTGTAGGTACCCCTCGTCTTAGGAAAATAAAATATTTTGAACTTTATTGCATTTAATTGGCATCAACTTCATAACAAAGTCGCATTTAATTGCATACAAGAATTGTAGATTGTTAAGCGAGTTAAGCAGTTTTGTATGACTCTTCAGGCAAGTGAGGATTTCCTTTGCACTAGTACCTAGCAAAAAAAAAGCAATTAAAGACAATCACACTAACTTCTACTTTTACTGCATATTGCAATACGAGTGCAAAACTTTACATACAATTCGCACACACAAAGCAAATGCGTAATGTAAAAATAGCTAAAGGCGCGTGTACGGCGAGCATTTAGAGTGGCATAGTAAGTGACAGCGGCGACAACTCAATCTTGACTTGATTGAGTCAGGTCAAAATAATTGAACGCTACTTGATGGTGCGGAATAAGTTACACAACTTGCTAGAAAATTTTTATATACAAACCTACGCATTACGTACTTGTCATGTTTGAGGCGATGTTTACCGCTATGTTATTGTCAACGCTACTGAACTCAAGTTTCCAAAGCAAACATACTTAGTAGTGTTGGGCAACTATCGATTGTTGGTACCATCGATAATTTGCGATATTCAAGAAAATCTAAATATATGGGACTAAAAAAACAATCGATAATGCTTCGAAAAATTAAAAAAATTTAAATCATAGTTGTTGCTAATAACAGAAGTTCAAACAAATTTAAATATTGTTTGACCTGCGACAATTTTACGTAAATTCTAATATGAAATCTATCGCTGAATCCGAATGTGAAGACAAAACATAAAAAAGTGTAGCAGTTTTAGAGATTTAGCTAAATTTAAGAGCTGAAAAAAAGATAAGTCACTTAGTTGTGATTGTCTCTAAACAAAGCTGACCGATTTCAAATTTCTTTTTATTAACATAATTTTTTTGTTTAACTAACCATAAATATTTAAACACACGAGTGGCTAAAAATAACAATTATAATAATTATTTTACCGCTGAGTTTTAAAAAGGTCATTTTAATTTGGATACACTTTTGATAACAATTATGAGTCAGACAAATTTTTTAAGTTATCGATATTTATTATTTTGAAACGGTTTTTTATAATAATTATAAGTGAGAATACTTTTTTAAATCAACAATAACTATTATTTTGAGACTTATATTACAAAAGTCTTTTTTTAATAATTATCAGCGAGATCAATATTTTCACGTATTTCAAAGGCTTTTATTTTGAGACTTTTATTTTAAAAGTCTTTGCATAACAATTATGACTTATAAGACAACTTTTATTTAGGAACCCAAAATTCTACCAAATTAGTCCTGAACTGGTCTTAAATAAGTCCCGCTCTTCAAGACCTAAACAATTTTTTCGCGCTCATAATTATTATGAGATGGCTTTTATTTACATATATTAAGGTCAAAATAAAAGTCTTTCTAGTAAGTCTTCAAAATTTATTTCGCATATAATTATTATGAGAAGACTTTTATAACACAAGACACAAAATAAAAGTCTTTGACGACTTACAAATATTTGTATCGCTGCTAGCTCATAATATAAGCCTTTGAATAATGGTTATAGAATACTCGAAAAATGTATATCTTACTATAATAATTAGTGAGTAACTTTTACTATTTTCTCTAATAATAATTATGTTTATGCTTTTTAATGATTGGGGGAAAAATTAAAGCTTATAAAGTTTCCTATAATTTCTGAAGACAACGTTTTCTAATCGGTTTATACATTTCCGTTAGCTAGAGGTTTATCGCGAACTTTGCACAATTTTTACCAAGCTTTCATACATTTTTTTGCTTTTGGTATCGATGATAATATCAACATAGAGGAAAGAAACTTTGTACTTCCAATTTTTTGACGATCAAAGACTGATCCTATACAAATGCAGCAAGACTCAGCTTTTCAAATCTAAACATCAATGTAGAAGTTCTAAGTAGTTCAGTAAAAAAAAAACATAAAATCAATTGCATAACATTTAAAGATTTTAAATACTCGCCTCTATTTTTTATTTTTTGCAATTTTAGTAAATACTTCGGCATGGAAAATTCACTTAACTATTTACAAGTTCCACATTGTAGCTTCAATTAAGAGCCTGCTGCATTTATAAAAGATCAGTTGACGTAATATACATATTCCTTATTCTTAATATTGTCATCGAAAGTAAATTTTTTTTTTAAATTCTAGTAAAAATTGTGCAAAATTGCCGATAAACCGCTGAATGGCTAAATCGATGATTCCATTAGAAAATTTGATTCACATAGATTATAGAAAATTTGGTATTAGTTTTACGTATATAAAAATAATTTTGATATCGTTCAACTATGTTAGAGACTTATCGTTTTTTTCATATCTCAAAAAAACTAAATTTGATCTTATCGCAAAAACTGTAATACTGCTTTACACTCTGACTACATATTCGGGTTGAGCAGAAAATGGTAGATATGAAATGATGATCAGATGTCTTAGGCCAAATTTATATTCAATTATTTTTTTTTTAACTAAGATCATCTACATATATGCAGCTTAGTCTTGCCAAGCCGTTCTAAGCTATACTAAAAGATTTTTCATTCTCGACAGATGTGGCTGATATGTTGAGTAAACTTCCGAATTCACCGATATCAGCGGCATTTATTCTGAATGGCAATTTTAAGTATATACCTTCTAAAACTTTAAAGGATTTGTATTTGATGGAGAAGATAGCTTATTTAAATACTGAGTTTTTAATAAATCTTTTGTACAAAATAATGCAATGAACAATCACGAGAGAAGTTGTGAATCTGCAACACTAGAATATTTTCATTTGGATTCGTTTTGAAATTATCTATAAACTAGAACCATTGATAGTCGTAATAGTAATATCGATATATTCCCAGCACTACTGCATTGCTACCCACTTAAATAAGCGTTGTTTTTATTGCTTTGAGGGGTAGAACTTTAAATTTAAATAAAATAGAGATATTATGTAATTCCACACTGAAAACTGGGTTTATTCGAAAGATAATTGTATGACATTAGTGTTTGAACACGACTTCGGTTATGTGGCCACCGAAGGCCTAATTTTCGACTACTTTTTCAAGCAAAGGGGGTTACATATCTGCACCCGTCCCCAGCCGCCTCTGTGCTTATGGAGGTACATATGTGAGTGAGTATGCTTGACTTGAAGTGCAATAAGGAAAACTACTTGAACTGCACGAAATTTCCTAAACTGGCTTCCTTTGCAGCTGGCTGCCGGTTTTTTTCTTTCTTTGCATAAATTTTGTGTTTTGTTTTTTCTTTTCAAGAATGAAATTTACATATTTTACGCATTAGTAAGTAGTTGAGTTGAAGTTAAGTTTGGGTTAACCCGCAGCTCAGCCAATTTGGCTTTGAACAAAATTATCGACTTTTTCACTTCGTCAGTAATTCTTTGAATTGTTTACTCGCGCGCAACTTTTTGATAATGCAGAGCCAGCCAACGGTATGCACACGTGTGCAAAGTTGGCTTGCACTACAGGTAGGGCTGATTCTTCTGACTAAAAGGTAGGTATACTTAGGTAGCGTTATTTGTAATATATGGGAAAATAATTATTTACAAAAAAGTAACACTTTTACAGAAAGCGAACAAGCCAAGCCAGGCGTAAGTATTTCCGAGAATATTGGAAGCAATAACCTTTCTGTAAACATTTCAATTAATTTTTTAGCACACGATGCCGTTGGACCGAAGACTGGCGCTGACTGCGGAAGGACAAGGGATATATTAGACAAATAAACTTGTAAAATGAATTCTGAAGCTCTACCCAAACGAACTTCGAATGAACTCAATTTATTTCTTTCAAAAAAAGGCATTTTCCTGGCCTATTCTTTAGGACGAAACTTCTCTTTAGTTTCTGCCAGAAGTGATAGCTTTAAAATGAAAAATTTCCTCAATTTCTTCTAGGAATAGTGACACTTTTCATAGAAGTTTAGAAAATTAAAATAAAAAAACCCAAATCGAACAAATTAAAATTAAATTAATTATTAGTTAAATATGTTAATGTTCAATAAAAAAAATTAAATAAAAGGATTGAAAAAACAATAAAATCGTACAACCGTAAACTAACTAAAATAACTCAAAGAATACGAATTAAATTGAAATTAAATAAACTCAATTAGAACAAAATACAAAAATATAAAATAAACCTATACAGAAAATCAAAATAAAAAATAAAATAAAGTCGATTTAAATAAAATAAAATAATAATGAGACACTTAACAAAATAAGGTAAAATGGAGTAAACATATTAAATAAAATGAAGTAAATAAATTAGATATAAATATATTTAAGCAAATGAGAATAAAATAAAATAAATAAAGTAAAACGAGGATAAAATAAATTTTATAAAAAAATAAATTAATTAAAAATAATCTTTAAAAATTAAATAAAAAAAGTAAAGTCCAACAAATTGAAATAAAATGAAATTAAAAAAAAACCACTCTAAAATATACAATTTAATAAATTAAAACAAAGCAATATATGTATGTCAATTGAAATAAAATAAGCACATTTAATAAAATCGAAATAAACAGAATCAAAACAGAAAGAAAAGAAAAGAAAAATCAAACAAATTGAGATAAGACAAAAAATCGGTTAAAATAAAAAAATTAATAAATTAAGTTAACTAAAAAATAAAATCAAATAACATAAAATGAAATGAAGTTATACGGCAAAATAATATATAAATTAAAACAAAATAAAGCAATCCAGAAGTGAACAAAATAAAGTAAAATTAAATTATAATTAACTCAAATAAAAATAATAAGGAATAATTTAAAATTAAGTTATAAAGGTTAAATAAAAGAAATTAAAATATAATTAAAAATTGAGACACGAAACAAAATGAAGTAAAATGTAGTAAAAATATTAAATAAAATTAAATTAAATAAAACATATATAATTATGTTATAGAAAATAAGACGGAATAGAGTAAAATAAAATAAGGTTAAAATAAAATGAGCAAAAATTTAACATGAAAAATAAACCTACAATATATGAATAAAGTGAAACCGAAAAATTTAAATTAAATAAACTAAAAAACAAATTAAAATAAAGTAAATAATAAATTAAAATAAAAACAACAACACAAGTTAAATAAAATCGAAATAAACTAAAGTAAAACAAAATGAAAAATAAAGTAAATTTGAAATAAGATAAAAGAGTTAAAAAAAAAATACATATAAAGTAAGATAAAAAGTAAAGTAAATAAATATAAAATGTAATAAAGTTATACGAAATGAATTAATTTAAAAATTTAAATTAAATATTTCAGAAGATTAATTTAAGTGGAAATTATTTTAATTTTCGAGTTTTTGGTTTAACTAATCAATTTTTGTTCGAAAAACGACAGTGAAGAGCTACAAACCAAATTTGACAGGGAGTCTTCCGAAAATCGTTCCAATATAAAATAACTTTTCACCCTGTCGGAAAAACAGAAGATAAAAAGAAGGAAAAATAATTCTAAGAACCTCCGATTTAACCTCCTGGATTTTTTTTTGTGGGGTTATTTAAAGAGTAAAGTTCACGCCAGCAAGTCGAACACTATTGATAAGCTCAAGACCAATATCCCTGCCGAAATACTTAGCTACAATACCGTCGGAGATGATCGAAGAAGTGTTGGAAAATATCCGAGGAGGAGCACAGTTTGTGGTGGTCAAAAGTAGTCCACATAATTTGTAAAGGATTTAACTACATAAATTAAAAAAAACATCATTATTTGCAATTTATTGTTTCTTTCAAATATTATTCAGCATTTTCATATGGGAGGAACGGCCAGCGAACCCTGTACAATATATTGCTAAGCGGTCTGTATATTTTATAAGTTTCATATACAGAAATATAAAAACTCCAGTGAATGTGCGAAATTCGTATTTGATTTAAAGATATGTATGTAGATTATATATAAATTATTGAACTAACATTTTCGTTGTTGTTGCACGTAAATTGCACGTAATTGCATTGCACACAAAAGCAATAATAACAAAAAAACGGCTTTTCTCTTTGTCTTAACATTAGCGTTTTGGCCGCCATGCCACTCATAAATATCTACCTACATACCAATACATGGCCACTGACCTTATTCGCGCACTACTGTTGTTGTGGCAATTTTAGTTTTGTATTTAGTCGGCAACCTAACTTGGGACTGGTTATATTGCAGTAAAAAATAAAATATTGTTATGGCATGTTGGTTGGCAAAATAGGCAACAACTATCACTAAATGTCAAGACAAAAGCCTTCAGAATGCAGAATATAGTTTTGAGTTACGTCATTTACTAGAATTGTGTTTTGTTAACATTCGTAAATGCAACCCGTTTCACTTGAATTGGTTCATATTGATTTTTAAAGAAACGGGCTCAAAAACAAACTTCCCAGTATCTGCGTGTGAGCTGGGATTTCGATGCGCCATGTAAAAAAAAAATTATCTTTCATTAAAAAAAATTCTAATATACCTCAGATGGATTTCCCTTTTTTGATACTGACCACAGGCAATGTACATATAAAGGATTATGATTTGAGGGCATGCACCTGGAATGTCCGAACGCTTAATGAGGAAGTTGCCGCTGCTCGGCTATTGTATGTCCTCGCGAGAGTAAAGGCTGACATCACCGCCATTTCGGAAATGAAGTGAAATAGACGGACAAGGAGGTGCGAGATCTATGCACTAGAGCTGCCCTGTGAAGGAGCGCAAGGTGAACGAGTGCCTTGCCACGATTCGCATCAAAGTGAAATGTTTTAAAATCTCTCTGATTTGTGCCCCCCACGCTCCGAGCGAGTGCTACCCCCGTAACGATATCAAAATCTTGAGATCTTTAGTCACACTGTCGGAAAATTCAGTCTCTACGACGAAACCACCGTCAACGGACGAACAAATCTACCACCGACCAGATATTCACAATACGCTAAAGATGAGGGCTTTTACGTCTTTGCGGCGGCGAATACCACAGATGAGGGAACGATGAGCTATAAGAGCTTTATAGCGACATGACATGACATGACAGCAAATTAAGATTTAGCGTCTATGCTGGCAAGAGGAGGCCTCCATTACGTTGGTAATACCAGGTGTAAAAGAAATTGGCTTCACTTGGTGTCTCCAGTTGGCACCAGTTAGCAAAACAAAGGAACGACTGGCGTGGTTTAATAGGATCGGCCAAAATTGCATAGGCGGTTATAGCGCCAGTTTTTGATTGAACGAAGGACTCAATATTAAACACTAATGGCAAAAGATATTAAGGTTTAAATAAAATATTCAAGCATAGTTAGATATGATTGTTTCAACGTGTATGATAGCGGAAAAATTGCGGTTGAAATATGAGTTTCGTAAAAAAAATTTTAGCCTCTTTTCCTTCAAATATCCCATCAATTGAGCGTTATAGGGTTTACCCTAAGACTGTGCAAAAGATCGGAAACTTTGAGACCCTACTGAAATAAAATATGAGCGTTAACCCTTAAATGTTCACTGCAACAATGAGACCCGATACAAATCTAAATTGGTCTATAGGTAACAACTTTTATTTATCTTTTGTTTCGTAATAGTTTTTTACTTATTACCTCAAAACGAAAATGTAATCAAAACTTGAAGAATATATTTTTATTTCCAAATTTTTTGCTAAGATATGATCACTTAATTATATTAAAGCCTTTTTGTAATAAACATATAATTTCGGACAAAAACCCAGATTTTGCGTTTTCCTGCTTAATGGATTGATCCAAGTCCAAGCAGCTTAGTTCGGAATTCCCCTTATTTAAATTTAATTTATTTCGAACGAATGCAGCTTCTTAATTTTTCGTAAATAAAAATTTTATCCTCAAAAGCAAGTGCACATGTTTCCTAATTTTGTTGTTCTATATATGAAACCCAATTAGTTGTTTTTTTAAACGTCAAAAACATTTTCTTTTCATATTTTTGATACCGTTGAGCAAAATTTATGAGTTTGAAAATTCAAAATGAATATTTTCTTTAAGGGTTAGCAATTTGAAACAACGAAATTTTGCATAACAAGACTGCCCAATGACATTTGATTTAATCCACTTTGTCCATACACTTTGCGGATTTTCTAAATATTTATATTTTATATTTCATACTTAATATTTTATATTTTATATTTTATATTTTATATTTTATATTTTATATTTTATATTTTATATTTTATATTTTATATTTTATATTTTATATTTTATATTTTATATTTTATATTTTATATTTTATATTTTATATTTTATATTTTATATTTTATATCTTATATTTTATATTTTATATTTTATATTTTATATTTTATGTTTTATATTTTATATTTTATATTTTATATTTTATATTTTATATTTTATATTTTATATTTTATATTTTATATTTTATATTTTATATCTTATATTTTATATTTTATATTTTATATTTTATATTTTATGTTTTATATTTTATATTTTATATTTTATATTTTATATTTTATATTTTATATTTTATATTTTATATTTTATATTTTATATTTTATATTTTATATCTTATATTTTATATTTTATATTTTATATTTTATATTTTATGTTTTATATTTTATATTTTATATTTTATATTTTATATTTTATATTTTATATTTTATATTTTATATTTTATATTTTATATTTTATATTTTATATTTTATATTTTATATTTTATATTTTATATTTTATATTTTATATTTTATATTTTATATTTTATATCTTATATTTTATATTTTATATTTTATATTTTATATTTTATGTTTTATATTTTATATTTTATATTTTATATTTTATATTTTATATTTTATATTTTATATTTTATATTTTATATTTTATATCTTATATTTTATATTTTATATTTTATATTTTATATTTTATATTTTATATTTTATATTTTATATTTTATATTTTATATTTTATATTTTATATTTTATATTTTATATTTTATATTTTATATTTTATATTTTATATTTTATATTTTATATTTTATATTTTATATTTTATATTTTATATTTTATATTTAATATTTTATATTTTATATTTTATATTTTATATTTTATATTTTATATTTTATATTTTATATTTCATATTTTATATTTTATATTTTATATTTTATATTTTACATTTTATATTTTATATTTTATATTTTATATTTTATATTTTATATTTTATATTTTATATTTTATATTTTATATTTTATATTTTATATTTTATATTTTATATTTTATATTTTATATTATGGTCGACCAGGCGCAGTCAGTAGTTTCTGAAGATGAAATCAAACTGAAGTCGAAATATCATTGAAAATAAAATGAAGACAAGAAAAACTTAATTTTGTTTTATTTATAAAAGTTTGTTAACTGCTGGCCTTGAGCTGAAATAAAAAAAAATATTTATACCTTTGGAACCCGAAAAACAACTTCAATCTTTTTATGTTATATATTTTATATTTTATTTTTCATATTTGTTATTAAAAAACTCCTTATTTTTATGTGCCCTATAAAGGCATAAAAAATATTTCCAATCCACCGCTAGTTTTTGTCGATTCTACAACAATAAAATAAGCAAGGTAGTTATGAACACTAATTTCATTTCAGCTTTAGACCAGCCAAGTAAGCAAATATTCTCATAAACATAAAAAATTTTTGATGCCAAAATACGGAGCACGACCACTCACTGACTACCTACATTTATGTAAATATTTCTTCTTTCACTCAATTTTGAAACTTTTTCTTTCAACTTTTCCCCAACGTCTGCAATTTCACGCCTTTCGATAAACTTTCGATTCCATTTCGATTTTTAAAATATTTTCTATACATATGTATGTGGCATTTGCACACTGAGCAAAATATTTAATTAAAATTGATTATTTGCAGTCATGCCATTAATTGAATTTTATGCAGAGCACAGAGCAGATACTTTCTAATTTCTTCACTGCTGCGCGTGCTATGCCAACAAATTGAATGGGTCGCCGCCGACGGTGGACCAGTAATTGGTGTTGTATCGGTTGAATTGATTATGATGACTGAAAGCGAAGCCATCTTCAGCGATAGATAACTCGGTTGTGAACAAAATTTGCAACATATAAAAATATGGAAAACATTAGTGAGTGGCGAGTGACAAGCGACAGGCCAGCGATAAAACAAAAAACTTCAATAACTAGGGTATGTAGGAAAAAGGGGTGAAAAAATATCAAAAAAAAAGACAAGGAACTGAAAAAGAGGAAAGTAAAAATCGACAAGCAAAGTAAACGGAAATTTCCAGCGACGCCCTACTGAAACCACTAGCGCGCTGCGCAGCAATCTCTTTTTTTTATTACTTATATTTAATTCACGAAACTTTTGTGAAACATGTGGAAAATATAAACTAAGAGAGATTTTGATGCTTTCGATTCTTGGTAGTTTTTTTTTATTTTTTATTTTGCTGTTCAGAAAAAAGTTTTTAAACACACACTTTTTGTGTGCCTCCTTCGAAAGTGTAAAATTATTTTAATAAAAAAACACACACACATAATAAAAACAACAATGCATCGTTGCGTTAAAAAATCGATTTTTGGCAAACGCCAAAAGTACTCACTAAAAGCAAATAGCGATGATGAAGTGGTGCACAGGCACGCGGCAAAAGGCAGGCAGCGGAATGGAGCACCAGATGAAAAAGAGCAGCGTGTTTTTTTTCCAGTATTTTGTACGTGTAGGTATGCAAACTTTTATGTGCAAGTATAGAAAACTATTTGCTAGTACTAAAAACAATTTTCTTGAAAAAAAAAACTTAAATAAAATAAAAATATGTTACAAAAGTTCGAAGTACTATTTGAAACTGTAGCACAAGCATTTAGTTTTTGGTAGAAGCCATTGAATGTTTGTTTTACTTTTATGTGGAGTGCGCGTGCTGAATTTGAAATGTCGAGTAGGAGGAAGTTGCACAAAAAACGTAGTTAAAATTGATTTTTAATTTTTCGTTTTATATTCTCAGACACTTTTTAAATTTAAAAACAGTTGGCTGGCCGTAGGTGAATTGATTTCGTGCAGTACGTCAAGAGGTAAATGGTATAGGGAAATGCGCTGTTTATTAATTATTTCACTAGCTTTGCACTTGGCTTTGCAATTCTCAACAGGATTATCAAATCTTTGATTATTTGAGTACGAAATTTTCTGCATGTTTTTGTTTTAGTGTCTGGCTTCCTTGGTGAAAATCGACTATCCGACTATTCGATTAGTCGACTTGTCGATTAGCAACTTTTTTAATAGTTGATAGTCGAATGGCAGCTATTAACCGATTATCCGTTCACTTTCGACTAACCGCTCACTACCACGTAATGAAATTATGTGAATAGTAACAGTTACTCAAAATAAATTCATAAAACAACTTAGTTATAGGTAAAAACATTCAAACACAAATGAAATCCAAATATGTATTGAAAGAAAACAACTAATCGAAAACGAATGGGTAAACGACTAGTTGCTTATGGGTGGTTAGTCTCGAAAAGGTCGAAAGGAAACGGTTAATTACCTATTTTTTAAACCAACTTTTGCTAATCGATTAATCGATTAATTAAAGCTTTATTGATTATACCGGGCAACATCATTTTTGAGGGCGAAATGATTTCAACTCAGGCTGAAACAACTACTTCAATAAAGTACATGAGGTACATATTTTTTAAGTAAAATTTGAAATTTTTTCCTATTTTCTCAGTTTTTAAAATAAGTGTAAAAAGTGTTAAAATTCATAACTGAACGAAATATTTAGTTTGAACCATTGGTACAATTTCACTAATAACACTGTGTGACAGTGGAAAATTACTTGGGATCAGACCTAAAAAAAGTGATTCGTGATAAAAATCTAAGAACTACTTCATACTTGAAATGGGCGTGGCACGTCAGAATTTTTTTTTATTGCGAAAAAACCGTTTTTCGGCTGTTTTTGCATAAAATACGCTGTAACTTCGTAATTTCTTCCTCGATTTTCATTTTGTTTGATTTGTTTTAAAGCTAAGAAATGGGACTTTTTATTTGCGCACAGGGGTTTGCGTAGAAAAAATATTGATGGTAGTTATAGAGTGACAAAGTTCCAAAAAAATTTTTTTTTTTTAATTTTACAACTTCGGCAATGATTTAGGGATCTATTTTCCTCCAAATGGGTTTAATATTTACTTATTTGTTGGAAGTGTATTTGATTCTGCGTCGAATGATGTATTTTGGAAAACAATTGGTTGAAAATTGGCTGAGCTATAGCACTTTTCGTTTTTATAGTCAAAGTATTCGATGTAAGTAATGAACAGTTTTAGCAATTTTATTATGACAGAAACCCTTAGAAACAAGTGTTTCACTGAACAATCATACTTGTTGTTAGAAAAAAAAAACACAGGACGCGGTGACTACCGAAAAAGCTATAGTTTAAGTGCAAATACGTTTGCTTGGCGTGACAAGCTGAATAGTAGTTGTCATTAGAAATTCAAAATCTTATTAAAGTGGAAGAAACAAAATGTGTGATAAGCGCAATAACTTTTGTTACATATGTGGATATTTTGTGGACAGTAACCATCGGTACAAATTTCAAAATAACCAAGTTGCTGTTGAAGAATATAATAAGTTGTTCAATTCTTCTTATAAATCCAGTTCAGGGTATGAGCCAGAATACATATGCTTATTATGCCTTACTAAGCTAAAACTTGGAAAAACAAAAAAAAACGGAAACCATATTTTGCCTTTTTCCTCACCGATGATATGGCATAACCAAACCTATCATAAGAGAGATGATTGTTATTTTTGTAAGACGAACACTGCAGGCTTCAAATATAAAAATCGTCAAATGATTCAATACGCCGAAGTGTTGAGTGTTTCGAAACCTGTGCCCCTTAAACAACTTCAGGATGAACAATTTCAGACGGAAAAAGAAGCCAAATTTGAAGACATTGAGCCAAATGATCCGGATTATCTGAAAGAAGCATCATGTTCACGGAAACGACATTTCGTTTCTAATGCTGACTACAAAGACCTTATACGCGATTTCGGCTTATCACGAAGACAGTCTGAGGGTTTGGGCTCCAGACTAAGGCAATGGAATTTGGTACAAGCGGATTTCAGGGTGACTTCCATCAGAAATGATGATAGATCGCTATTTCAAGAAGTTTTTAAATCTGATACTGATATCAGATAAATAAAGAGTGGTTTTTTATAAGACAATGCTTTTATTTATTCGGGGTTCGTTTAAACGGGTTTTTGTAATGAAACAATTTCTAAAATTGTTAAAAAATGATAAATACCATTTGCGACCATTGAAGAAACTCAAAAGAAAAGGAAGTACTGTTCATTACTTACATCGAATACTTTGACTATAAAAACGAAAAGTGCTATAGCTCAGCCAATTTTCAACCAATTGTTTTCCAAAATACATCATTCGACGCAGAATCAAATACACTTCCAACAAATAAGTAAATATTAAACCCATTTGGAGGAAAATAGATCCCTAAATCATTGCCGAAGTTGTAAAATTAAAAAAAAAAAATTTTTTTGGAACTTTGTCACTCTATAACTACCATCAATATTTTTTCTACGCAAACCCCTGTGCGCAAATAAAAAGTCCCATTTCTTAGCTTTAAAACAAATCAAACAAAATGAAAATCAAGGAAGAAATTACGAAGTTACAGCGTATTTTATGCAAAAACAACCGAAAAACGGTTTTTTCGCTATAAAAAAAAAATCTGACGTGCCACGCCCATTCCAAGTATGAGGTTGTTCTTAGATTTTCATCCCGAACCCCTTTTTTGAGGTCTGATCCCAAGTAATTTGATTTTTTGTTTTTTTGTAACACAGTGTAATAGAGGGTTATTCTCAGACAAAGTACACAACGAAATTAAAAGTCTAGAAAAAAAACACGTACATATATTAGGTACAAAAACAAATGTAACAGAGCTGGAGGTTAAATTCGATTGTTAACCAGGTTAATAATTTATTTTAACCAGGTACTTGGACTTTTATAACTTTTATAATAAAAGTCGTTATAAAAAGGTAATTTTTGGACTTTTATTTTATTTGAAATTAATCGGTCAAACTGAACATGTTGAACATTTTCATTCATATTTTATAATGCATGACCAGAATTTACTTTTGTATGAAAGCAAATGCTGTAAAAAACATTGTCAAAAATCAAACAAAATTATTAGCCACTGGAAACTTGCATTTTGTTATAGTGAAATTAAATTAAAATTCTAATAAAAAAGTTTTAAAATTGTATGAAAACTTATGGAAATGTTATGAATTTTTTTTGCGTTTTGTAAAAGTATGAAACATTTATTATATAGTTTATGTTAAACAATGAGTTATACTTTTATTTAGAAATTATTAAAAATAAAATAATAAACATGAATTGTTTAATTTTAATGAGTGGTTTTATTTCGGACTTAAAAAATAGTAATAAAATAAAATTCCGGATTTTTCCATTAATTTTGGACTTTTCCCAAAAGGCTGAAAAAATAATCCAGGATTCTATCCCAGTATAACAATATTTTGCCTACAAATAAAAGTAAAAAAAGCATCATCTTTAACGATTTCTGTGAATTTTTTCTAAATTTGTTGTTATGCATTGCATGCTATAAGAGTTTTGAAATTTTAAACTTATGATTTTAAATGCTAAATATTGCTTTCATTTCAATAAGTTTTGCTTTGGCATTAAGGAATATACTCGCAATGGAACCTTTGAGTAGTTTAGCCATGCAAATTATTCGTAGCATTTCTCTTCAGCTGAAATGAGTAGGAAGACTTATTAGTTTCAAACGATTCGTATAGTGGAAAAATTAAACCGAGAATCCCACCGAACTGTCTTAGGCTAAAAAGTAAGAACTTTTGTAGTGAGAGGATGCAGAAGTGAAGTAAAAAATATTGCAGAATGAACTAATTTTAATATTCGGAAAGACGGGTGTCTCATTATTTTAGCAACTCCTTAATGTTCTGCATTCTAAACTACCGGCATACGTTGATACCGTTGAATAATTACAATTTTTTTTAAAAGAAAATGATTCTAAACCATTTCTATAAAAACTTGTTTTCCCCATTTTAAAATATAGCCTATAATATGGCTGAGGTCATTCAGTAGTTTGGGAGTTTAGTGAATTCAAAGAAACAAACAGATAAGCAGGTAGACAAAATTCTAAAAATGGTTCAAATATATTCTGCCGCGGCCACTCTTTTTAAAGAAATTTGCCGCTTTTGTGTTTAATATGAATTTTAAGCTTTAAAGTATTGGATATTACAGACTCCAGACGTCAGACTCACCAGTCAGTTTGGTTGTGTTAGTGATAATAAGTATACATACTGTATTTGTTAGTTAAACCGACTTGCCTAGGACATGACTCATGAATATCAAAATGAGTTTGATACGCGAATTACAATCTGTCAGTAAACTGTCAAACCATTTTACAAATATATTTCACCATTAAATATGTAAACGCAATATTGAAGAGGAATAGCAATTTTTGCACGAATTAATCGCAATTTACAGATCATTAACTAAACACAAACGAATGACTCAACTATGTGTAGTCGAAAGGCGAGTCAACACGTATACAGATGGCTCGCGAGTCAGACGCACCGTATATGGAGCCCTTTTTAATTATATTTGTTAATATCATTTTTATAAAAGCTGTGTATAATTTTGGCACTGCAAACGTCTTTTGAATTTGAATATATTATCATTTCTTTCTATAATTTAATTCATCAAGTCAATGCAGAACTATAGTGCGTGGTATAATTATACGACACTCCATTTATATCTACAGAATTTTTAAATAATTATATTTAAAACTAAAATTAGTTGTACAATCAAGAGCGTATCAATCCAAGCTTTTAACCTATGGGTAATTAAAAAAAATTCAACAAATTCTCATCCAAATTTCAAATTTTTTAATGGGAATTCAAAAAAAAGATATATGTACATATGTATGTATGTGCAGCAGTTTTCTAGCCCATCAAATTTTATAATAATACAATCAAATGTTGTGATAGTAAAGTGCAAGTTTGAGGAGGCGCAAAATGGATGCACCTATTTTTTTGTATGGAAGAAAATGTCAAACAACGTCAGTAAAAAAAGAATTCATATTATCAAAAATGTTGAGCGAATTGAAACTTGCACTTTATTGTACGAAAATTGTGTAGGCTATAAAGCTACTTTAAAAAATGTTCTAAAAATTCTGATTAAAAAGTTGGAAATTTTATGAATTTTTTTTTTATTTAATTTGCACAAATTTTGAAGATGGAATTTTTAATGAGGTTTGCTGTAGAAAGTGCTGCATTTAAAAAAAAAATTAGTGAGATACAAATATAAAGCGCAAGTTTGAGGAGGCGCAAAAATTGTATTGATTTTTGATAACGTTTTTTTGCGACAGTGTTGTTCCTTTTTTCTATATAACGAATTCACCGTTTTTTTTTATATGGAAGAACAACTACAGCAAAACAGAAGTTATAAAAAATCAATGGAAATTTTTAGGAAATTGAAACTTGCGGTTTATTGTGCTAAAATTTAGTGACCTATAAAACTGCATAATCAAAATTTTGATAAAAAGTTTGAAATTTTGGAATTTGTGGAAAATATGGTAATTTTCAGCAAATTTAAACTTCCACTTCATACTAAAATTGAGAATGCTATGAAACTGCAACAACAATTTTCTAAAAATTCTGTTTAAAAAATAGGAAATTTAGTTGAAAATTTATTGCATTTTTTTCAAAGTTACACAAAGGTTGAACGATTCCACCAATTTTTTTCTATGGAAGAAAATAACCAACAAGGTCAGGAAAAAAAATGATCAAAAACCAATGAAAAATTTTAACAAATTGAAACTTGCACTTTATTGTACTAAAATTGAGTGGCCTATAAAAATGATTAAACAAAATTTTCTAAAAATTCTGATTAAAAAGTTGGAAAATCTGATCAAAATTTATTGAATTTTTTCTTTGAATTTGCACAATGTTAAAAAATGGAAGCTACAAATAACTAAGTGCAAGTTTGATCAAAAACCGCGTTGAGTTTTGATAATTTTTATTGGCAGTGTTGCCCATTTTCTCCAAAACAAAGTTTATCAAAAATCAAAACAAAACAAAAATAGTAAATTGAGACGGATATGCTTTAAAAATTCTGATTACAAAGTTGGAAATTTTGTTTGAAAATTTATTGAATTTTTTCTTTGAATTTGCACAAAGTTTGAAGATGGAATTTATACGGGATTTGTTATAGAATTAACTGTTTTTTTTATCAAAAAATTGGTAGTTACAAATAAATTGTCGAAACTTGTCAAAAAGCTTCTAGCGGTTACTTATGATAATCACTATAGTTAATAGTCACTTAATATGTACTTAGACTACGTCAAGTGTATCAAATTATGTTAACTGCTTGCAAATATATCTACACGATTTTAAAGCATTTACCTTAATTTTTTTTCTAATAGGAAAAACACTCCACTTACCTTTTGTTTGTGTATTTTCGGTAGCGATGGCAAACGATTCTTTCCAACATATGGTGAACAGCAGCTTGATGAATAATACAAGTTTGAGAGGCGACAATAAAAACTGGCGTGGCATCTTTCAGCAGTTGAAAATATTTAGCAGCACAGCTGTGCAAAGGAGGTCATACAATTTATGTATGAGGTGGAGAAGGGGGTTTGAGGAGGTACAGCAGAGGCGCAACTCAATTGATTGCCACAATGCTGCAAGTAAGTTTATTTGTATGTGTGTGTGTGTGGGTATGCATACAAACATACATACATATGTACATATGTAAATATATTGTGGTAGCAAATGGATTAGTCACAACGATTGTGATGAGGACGATCGGCGACCGACGACGCCTTAGGGATTTGAATGGGGAACGCGTCTTTCTTGTGCGATGATGGTTTGGGGGAACGACGCAGACACAATTTACGAGAACAGCACAAGAATCGATGCAAGCGCACAAAGCGATTGATGTGGAGTCACCAAAGCTGTAGAGCGTACAGCAAAGGATGTGGTTGTTGTTGTTGTTTTAGTTGAGTGTAGCATCAGTGGAGTTGTCAAAGCCGGCAAATGCGGTGACATTACACTTCCTTCGGATGTCGCGACCGATTTGGCTGCGGCGTTGCCTATCCACTCTTTTCACACAAGGATGCTATGCTTTTTTATTTTTTCAAATGGCGGCCGTGTTTTTCTCAGGCGTAGCTGAGCTTAGCCCACTGCAGCCGGAAGTCGCAGGTCAGAAGAACGAAGAATAGCTTGGCAAAAAAAAAAAAAAACGGCAGCTTTTTGTTGTATTGTACACTCGTATAAGAGGGGTGGGGCGGGTGCTAGCAGGGTGTGTCTCTGAATTTTAATATTTTTTCTAGGTTGCAAGAGTTGTAGTTTTTGGTTTTTTTTTATTGTTTTGATTTAGCTGAAATGGGCTGGTGGACGCGCATAAGCAGTGAGTTGTTTACGTTTTCTACACTTCGCTTTTCTTATTGGCTTGCTGTTGACAATTGCAACTTTTGTTCGCACACATTCCCATTCATAATACATACGATTATATTAGTGTAGTTTTTATTATTTGCAACAAAAATCACTAACAAAACTTGTGTGCTTTGAATTTATTTTGTTTTTAAAAACTACAAATGCCACCAAAGTGTTTAAATTTTAACAAAACAGGCCAGAGATAATTAACCGCATAATATTAACTTAAACGCACACAAATACACATACAGAAACATACTTGATAGGAATTTGTTTATTTTTCTAACATTTTTATCTCCACATAATTTAGCACTTCCACGCTTCATTTGTTTTATCTAAATACCTTACGCATTTCGTATTTAATTTTTAAACCTTTTTTTCGCACATCTTTCGATTATGATTCTCTCTTTAGCTTGCTCTTTCACATTTATTTTTGCTCCAAGCTTCTTTTTCGCTTATTCTTTACACTTGGCTTTATCACACGCACAGGTATTTTTTTTTGCTTCTTCTTTATTTTAAACACACAAAGAAACTACTTTTGCTAAACTTGTACACCAATTTTACGCACACTTTTACATTTCGTCTATTATCTTCTAGTAGTAGTAGCTTTGGATTTTTGATTCGATTTCCCTAAATTCACCGATTTTGCACCAATTAATTCTTTCGATTTTTCTACACGCTACGAAAAACGATTTATTAACAGCTAACACAGAGCAGGCGTTTAGGGAAAAAAAACCAAACACGCATCGATCAAAAACACTGTAACGCGCCGCAACCCAAATCAATTACACTCAATATTCTCCGAAGGCTAATTGCAAACTAAAAGATGGAAAGTAAAGAAGACAAATGTAAAGTTAACCATTTCGTACGCAGAATATCAACACTGTGCGAGAATCAGCTGATAGCTGGAAACTGTCAAAATAAAAGTCACATTTCCTATAGAATGAAAAATCAATACGAAAATTTGAGCGCTAGGTGGTGCAGCGGAGAGTACAGCAGGTAATGAAAATTTTGTTGCCTACATTTAGGCTGCGGTCTACTGTTTCAATAATTAAATACAGCGCGTGGGGATTCTATGAGTGATATTGCAACTTTTTTAAATTGTCGGCAACAATCAAAATTGGAGAGACCAGCGATTAACACAAACATCCGCAACTTCCTTGAACCTGCTCTGATTGATGTGTCCTGTTTTTTCAGCTATTTTGGAATTCCGTTACTTCGTAATTGACTAGTTTGACAGCACGGTGTACTGAATGGAGGTGAGGCATTCTATGGTTTCGCTGAGTTTGACAATTCTCAACGTTAGCTAGACAAAGCTTTTTTTCCCAAATTAGGAAAAATTTTCACTTTTTTTAGTATTTTACAGATTTATTATTTAAATTTCTGCTTACGAAACCATATTCTTACACTTCAGAACAATTAAAACACATTTTTCAATAAAATACTGAAAGTTATTTCATTCTTTCACTCCCGTATTCTTGTTTACTAAAGGCCAGCTCTGTCACTACGCCGCGGGAAGGCGCAATCTTGTATTCTGTCATTCTTGGTTTGACAGCTTGGTGACTGGTGAAAACATGTCAAGAACATTTTTTGCGAACATGCCGATTTTCCCGAGTTTTGCATGATATTCACATAAATATAAACAAAAAACAATTCTATGTGTTTAGCCGATCTGTTCGCAATTTATTTAATTTTATGATAACAGCACCACACTGCTATTTGAGGTTTAAAATTCGTATGAAGTTGTAGCGTCTTTAAAAAATACAAAAAACTCCATGTCGTTCTTTGTTTTTGGTTTTTGAATGGTGTGAATGGAAGAGAAACGTATGGAAAGCCAAACAAAGTCTCTTGATTTTCACAAAACACTGTTACATGGGCGTGGTTAATATACGAAATCGAACATTTGTAATACTGAAACACTTTGAGTCCAGGGCAATGTGTAACCAAGTTTCGTTGAGATAGCTCGAGTTATCCGACTGACGGACGGACCGACGGGTAGACAGATATGGCTTAATCAATGTCACTATTAATTCTAAGAATTGTGGTATTTATATATGTACATATGTATGTCTACATACATATATCTGTATGGGCATTTTTATGCTGTTACAAACAACCGTTAAGCGAACAAAGTTATAATACCCTGTGCATCAGCGCCCAAAAAAACTTGACCTTTGAAGAAATGGAGGAACACTTCACACATTTTTACTCAGCATTTCATCTTATCATAACGGATCTCCGGCGATACACCTACATACATATTTATGTGATATTATAAAAATCTCTTATTGTTTGCAGTTTGCTAACACTGTGCAACAATTGTATGGCAAATATCATACCTATCAAGTAATAAAAAACTCGATAGATTTGCAATTATGAGTTCGAATTTTTTTATGGCCTACTAAAGTTTTCACGTCGCGGTGACCATATTTCATTGAAATTCAGAACAACTCAAGGTAAACTGAAAAACTTTCTAAGGCATGGATGGAAATTTCATGAAAATTTTGTTGATCTAAACAGATTCAAATACCAATAAGCAACCTTGTGTTGTTGGCTTTTGGGTGCTCTTAAGATTCTAGAGGGTGGTAGTTGGACTGAGAAATTAAAATTGTTTTCATTGTTTTTTTTTTGGTTTTGTTAAGAGTTTCTCCATTAGGTATTATAGATCTAAATTTAAATTTATGCGGAAATTGATGCTCTAGAAGCTTTAATTTTTTTTGGTTTAGGACTGTTTAAAATAGAGAATACACTCTTAGTAAGAATATTTGAGTCTGACAAACATAAAGTGAATTCATAAGTGTTTGAAGTATTCCCACACTATTAAACTATGTGTATATGTATGTATTTAGCTAAATATGTATTATTAAATATTTACATTAATAATGGGATGTAATGCATGGTCGCCTCCTCGTGGTGCATCCTGGGTAACGCTAAATGATCGTGCGGCCTTGACGGCCTTAACCTGAACGGTAACGACCCCTGCTTTTGTCCATGGACTATTCTTCGACTTATCTTTTGTGATTCTGTTTGCTTTGGGCTGGCGGTCGTGGTATTCTATCACCTGAGTATGCTGGGGTGAAACTCAGCAGAAATGGCTGGTAGGCTAATGCCACAGCCGCCTCCGTCCCGTTAAAATCTGGCAAGTCTCAGAGTACGTTCCAATTCCCGTCGTCATTAGGTTGGTGGTGTAGGTGCGGTTGAGAGGACTCCCGTCTTTACGTCTGGTCTGGCTCTGAACGTTCACCTCATAAGGGTGTGCGTCAACCCTCGCATGGCCTCCCTGCTTCGGCACAGATAACCATGGGACCATCTTTTCAGGACGACTACACTTTCGGGTTTTGGATAGCGGCTCTGAGTTGGGACCCAGTGAAAAAAAAAAAATCAAAATGAATAAAAACCAAGCTAAAAAACCGTTTTCGAGCAGTAGAGGGGCGTCGAAGCCGATCCCCAAAACTGGCTCATCGCTGCGAGTGGCAGCTTCTACTGACGCGGGGAGGGCGAAACCGCCTCCCTCCGTCTGTTCTGTACGGGGGACGGCTGCTGTGGCCAAAGTTAAGGGTGGTGAAGGATCGTCGGAGCCGACATCCAAAGTCGTGTTTAGGCCGGGTACAGTAACTGCCACTCGCGTTGTTGGAGGGGGAGAGTCGAAGCCGACCTCCGCGGCCTCTAGGTTAGTTGGGGGTGTGACTCCAGCTGGTCGCGCAGGTGAGTTGCAGGGGAAATCGCCTGCGGCCTCTGGAGGGGGGGTACTGGACGATATCGCCAGTACCAGCAAGGGTTTATCCTGCAGCGTACCGGTGCAGGTGAAGGAGACCCAAACGCAGCCCGCCGATGGATCTAAGCGGCGACTGGGCACGGGGAGGAGGGCCCACTCCGATCGTCGCATGGCCTCCAAGATTGTGGAGCGCTATGGCGGCCAGGCGGGGGCTCAGTTATCTGAGAGGCATGCTAAGTCGCTCGAGTGGGCTAAGGGAGTGCTGAGGGAGAGCGCGAGTGCGCCTTCGAAGACCTCAGCCCCAAAAAGACAGCGGTCTCAGGAGGGGGAAACCTCTGCAGTCAAACGGCCCAGGACTGGGGTAGCGCCGAAAACCTTCAGCGAAGTCGCGAAACAGGCGGGCTCCATTATCCTGGGTGTCGTGGACCGCAGTAAGGAGGACGGTGCCATCTCTAAGATGGACTGGAGGCGTGTGGCGGCAGCCATCTCTGCCGTCTTTATGAAGGTGATCAGGGACAATCCTGGTCCACCTCCTCGCTGTGAGAGTGCGGGTTGGCACTCTGGCCTCTTCAAGAGGATCTCGTGTGCTGACGAGCGGTCGGCCACGCTTTATAAAGCGGCGGTTTCCTTGGTGGGGGAGGTCTGGAAGGGTGCCAGACTGGAGGCCGTGGATAAAAAGGATTTGCCTTTGCGTCCGAGGGCTCGGGTCTGGCTCCCTGCGGAGCCCTCTGCACCGGGAGACATTGAGGAAATCCTCAGGTATTGCAACCCAAACCTTCCGGCTCACAATTGGAAGGTTGTTCGGTTCGAGGGGTCCGAGGAACCATATCGGCAAGCGCTGATTCTGCTTAACGCGGAGTCCCTCGGCCCTCTCGCCGAGCAGGAGGGAGTCATTTCCTATGGCTTCGAGAAGGTAGCTCTAAAAATCTACCAATCCGATGCCAGGGGTAGTGACGCCATCCTTCCGGTTGAACCGGAGCTGGTGCCGGAGGTCTGCGGACCTGATGCGGAGGAAGAGGTGGAGGTCATGGAGGCCTTCATGAGTATGGAGGTTGACTCTGTCAGGTCGGACGCCGAGAGCGCCGGGGGAGTCTCCTCGGTAGCGGGGTCCGTCCTGAGCCTAAACAGGCTGTTCGACGGGGTGGAGGAGGAGAGGCTTCTTGCCTCGGATAGCGAGGACGTGGCCGCGGGGGGGCTGGAGGAGATTACTGAGGATGATTATCCTGCAGATAAATCTCCAGCACTCTAAGGCCGCGTCCGCCAATTTGATGCTCCACCTTGAGCAAGGTGGGGTAGATATAGTCCTGATCCAGGAACCGTGGCTGAGCAGTAACGGTATTTCTGGTATCGGGACGAAGAAGTACAAGCTTCTGGTGTCCAGTGACGCAGGTAAACCTAGAGCTTGTATGCTCGTCAGGCGTGAAATAAATACTTATTTTCTGTCTAATTTCAGTAACGGAGACGTAGTAACGGTGAGACTCGAGGACGGGGCCGAAGAACTTTGGCTCATGTCCTCGTATATGGCTCACGATGATGAGGTGGAACCACCTCCTGTTCTGCTGAGGAACGCTCTGGCGGAAGCTAGGCGCAGGAAAGCCGGCGTCGTGGTGGGATGTGATGCCAATTCGAGGCACTCCTGCTGGGGTAGCTCAGACATCAACGAAAGAGGTGAGTCTCTCTTTGATTATATACTTAGCGAAAACTTGTCTATTTGTAATAGGGGAAGCGACCCTACGTTCGTAACTTCGGTAAGGGAGGAGGTCTTGGACCTTACCCTGGTGTCGTCTGAATTGTTATCCCGTATCTCGAACTGGAGAGTTCTTAACGATCACTCCTTCTCTGATCATAGATATATTCAATTCTCCTTGGGCGATCTGTGCCCCCAAAATCGTCCCTTTAGGAATCTGAGGAACACGGATTGGGATCTTTACTGTAAGAAGTTGCAGGAGTTTCTTCCTGAGGAACCTCAGGGTAACGTACTTCTGTCGGAAAGTTCGATTGACAGCTTAGTGGGTAAATTCACCGTAGCTTGTAATAAAGCGATAAATATTTCGTGTCCGCTGAGGAGGCCTTCGGGTAAATCTAAGCCGTACTGGTGGACTTTGGAAATTTCGGAGCTCAGGGCTTCGAGTAGAAGACTTTTTAACCAGGCGAGGAAGAGCAAAAAACCCTCGGATTGGGAACTCTATAAGATCGGACTGGGAATATATAAGTCCGAAATAAGGAAGGCTAAGCGGGAATCGTGGAGAAGTTTCTGTGAGAACGTCGAAGGATGCCACGAGTCCTCCAGGCTTAGGCGGGTGCTCGCGAGGGCTCCCGTCCCCTTGGGATGTCTCAGGGACGACTCGGGAAACTGGGCGATGAGCAGTGAGGAGTCGCTCAAACTTCTCCTCGATTCCCACTTCCCCGAAAATACTGAACCATGTGAGACTACAGGCGTGGAACCAGGTGCCATCTATGTCCCTCCTTGCGACATGTTAGAAGAGCGTCGCCTACTATGGGCTTTACGCTCCTTCAAAGCGTTCAAGTCGCCAGGACCTGATGGTATCATTCCTGCCCAGTTGCAGATGTCCGAACGGGTGTCGTGTCGGTGGTTGGCGCCTATTTACGCGAGCTGCATAAGTAGGGGCTATATTCCCAGACTTTGGAGGAATGTGAGGGTTATATTTATTCCCAAGGCGGGTAAGAGCTCTCATACAACCCCAAAGGACTTTAGGCCTATCAGCCTCTCTTCTTTTCTTTTGAAGACCCTGGAGAGGCTGATTGATCTTCATATAAGAGAGGAAATACCGCGAGAGCGGCTGTCGCATGCTCAGCATGCCTACTCGAAGGGCAGGTCCGTGGATACGGCCCTGCATATGGTTGTTAACGTCATTGAAGAGTCTCTTGAACACAAGGACTTTGCAGTTGGTGCCTTTCTGGATATAGAAGGTGCCTTTAATAACATCCAGCCACAGGGAATAGTCGGATCCTTGGCGGAACTTGGGGTTGAGTCGGGTCTGGTAAGGCTCATCAATCACCTTCTCCGGGACAGAACTGTCGTGGCGGAATGGGGCAGCGCCTCCATCCAGCGAAAGGTGAGTAGAGGCACTCCACAAGGAGGGGTTCTCTCGCCACTCCTTTGGGTCGTTGCTTTAAATGGTGTACTGAAGGAGCTGGAAAGGGTAGGCTGCACGGTTATTGCCTATGCTGACGATGTTGCTCTCATTGTCAGAGGTAAGTTTTTGAGTACCCTTTTTGATATCATGCAGGGGTACCTTAATCTGATCGTGAAATGGTCTGCAGGGTGTGGACTCGCGATAAATCCTAGCAAGACAGAGCTGGTATTATTCACCAGGAGGTACAAAGTACCGGTCGCCCATCCTCCTTCAATAGGTGGCGTCCAGTTGGTGCTTTCTGACCGGGTCAAGTATCTGGGCTTGATTCTGGATAGGAAGCTCTCCTGGGGGCCAAATATTGAGGAAAGGGTGAAAAAGGCTTCGGTTGCGGTGTACTGTTGTCGGGGTGCTATTGGGAAGAGATGGGGCCTCTCTCCCAAGGTAAATTATTGGCTTTATGAGACTATAATAAGGCCTATAATGTTTTATGGAGTGGTGGTCTGGTGGAACTCACTAGACAGGGTATCTAAAGTTAAGCAGCTAGAGCGGGTGCAGCGGTCCGCGCTCATTGGGATCAGTGGGGCGCTTAGGACCACACCCACTCTCGCGCTCAATGTTATGCTTAACGTACTTCCTGTGGACATTGCAGGTAGGGTTGCAGCAGCCCATGTAGCAGCACGGCTAGAGTGCAATGGATACAGATTCAGCTCGGCCTTTGGGCATTCTAGGATTCTGGCCAGTTTCGACTTTGTACCTCCGGAAACAGATTACTGTCTGCCTGCTCCAGCTCGTAGTTGCTCCCTATCCACTTACATCCCGCGTAGGGAGGAGTGGAAGGAGGGGGGGTTGTGGGGCGGTGGGACGGTGAACTTTTTCACGGATGGCTCGAAGCTGGATGGTAAGGTTGGGGGAGGGGTCTTCTGCGATGAGTTCTCCCTCAACCGTAAATTTAGGCTTCCGGACCACTGCAGTGTATTTCAAGCAGAGGTGGCCGCAATAAAGGAGGCAGCCGATTGGCTACTTACCAATGTAATGCCCTCTAGACGGGCCAACATTTATTCGGATAGCCAGGCCGCTATCAAGGCCTTAGGATCGCTAATGGTGAGATCAAAACTGGTCAGGGAATACCTGACTTCCCTCGCAGCCGCCTCGGAATATCTCGACGTTAGACTAATTTGGGTACCGGGCCATAGCGACATCGCAGGGAACTGCATGGCTGATGAGCTTGCTCGGCAAGGTACCCTGGAAGTCATCTCTCCTTGCAGGGAGGGGGTGGGGGCTCCTTTGACTGCCTACGGGCTTCTCCTGGACAGATGGGCTTTATGTCGTCTCAGCGAGCGCTGGGAAATTGCCACGACATGCAGAATTGCAAGGTCCCTCTGGCCGAGAGTGGACCGTAGGCGCTCAAGGGAGCTGATGTCGCTTACTAAGCGACAACTCTCGACCCTGGTTGGTGTTTTGACTGGGCATTGTCCGTTGGGTATTCACGCGGTAAGGCTGAAAATAGTCTCTGACCCTTTCTGCCGCAGCTGTATGGAGGAGGATGAGGTGGATTCATCTTGTCATTTTCTGCTCAGCTGCCCTGCATTTGCGAGACTGAGGTTCAAGTACCTGGGCTCGTACTTCTTTAGCTCTCCAGAAGACCTTTTTGGAGTGGAGATTGGTAATTTGCGTGACTTCATTCGGGGCACGCAACGTTTCTCAGGTTAATCTTTCCTGACTTTCCGATTCACGTTACCGTTCATAAATTTAGGTGGTATCACAACGGACTCTTACTATGTCTAAGTGAGTTCCCTTTGGGGAACTACCACAGTAACCTAACCTAACCTACATTAATAATAATAATATCATAAATTACACCATAGCTTGATGTTTGGCCGAACTTCGCCTACAATTTGTGAGTGTGCGTCTTGATGTGGTAACACAAATTGAGGGGGCCTACAGTTTTACACCGTCTCCGAACGGCAAATGATTTTTCCAAAGCAGAAATACACTCGGAAATTTGCCATTGCCTGCTGAGGAGAGACGATACTTACCTCGGCCATTATTCGAACCCGAGACCCACCGAATTAAGCGCGCACACGCTACTCTCTCGGCACGGCGGCCGAGTAAAAAAACCAATTTAAAAATTGAGTACTGAATATCAAACATACTAGCTAATACATATGTATTTGTTATTTTTGGAGAGCAAATATGATCTACCATAACTGACCTACCCATTGAGGCAGACATTTGTTATTTTTTAGACGCAAACTGTGCTATTTTCAGAGTATTTGTTATCTTAAACAAATTGCCTACTGATATCATAAAGTAACCATGTGGGGTTGTTTGATAACAATTAGGAAAGAGTAAAATGAAATATGTTTGTGTTTATGTATGTATGTATGTAATTATATGCTTTGATAAGCATCGTGCCGTCCCGGAAAAAACTCTATGAATCATAAATCAATTCAAATACCAATTCCATAAACTGATAACTTAATTTTGGGAAGAGAGGGACAACTTTTCGGCCGCCACCGCGCACTGGTTAACGCTTTGTGTGCTTTTACAAGCATAGCTGGAATTTCCATTGATATTACAATATATATCTACTAATCTGAGTTTGGGCCTGGATGTCAACAATTTTGTCACACTCTTAAAACACACACACACATACTCAGTTCCGTTGCGAGTGGCTCGATTAAATTTTACAACTTTCCCCAACAATATTTTCATACACACGAAAATCTTATTGTGTTTTAATCTATTGAAATGGCGACTTCAATAACTGTGTACCCAAAAGCGCGAGCCAGAAGTAAAACATATTTGCCGGCTTCATAAAGGATGAAGAAGTAGAAATTAGTAAATAATATTAGTAGTAGATTTAATAAAAATAGTAGTAGATATTCGTAGCAGCATGAGTAAATGTAATTGTAGTAATTAATAATAGAAGTTAGTAAAAAAATTAGAAGTAACAGCAGTAGTAAAAATAGTAGTAGAAATCTGTAAAAATAGTAATAGAAATTACTAGTAGCATTAGTAGAAACCGTACTGAAATTAGTAAAAATGTTAGTAGAAATTGGTAAAAATAGTAATGGTAATTGGTAGTAGCATTAATAAAAATATTAGTAAAAATTAATAAAAAATAGTAGTATATATTCGTAGCAGCATTAGCAAAAATAATAGTAGAATAGTAGTAGATATTCGAAGCAGCATGAGTAAATATAATAGCAGTAATTAATAATAGAAGTTAGTGAAAAAATTAGAAGTAACAGCAGAGTAAAAATAGTAGTAGAAATGATTAAAAATAGTGGTAGGAATTACTAGTAGCATTAGTAGAAACCGTACTGAAATTAGTAAAAATGTTAGTAGAAATTGGTAAAAATAATAATGGTAATTGGTAGTAGCATTAATAAAAATATTAGTAGAAATTAATAAAAATAGTAGTATATATTCGTAGCATCATTAGCAAAAATAATAGTAGAATTAATAAAAATAGTACTACAAATTAGTAAAAATAGTAGTAGTAATAGTAATAGTAGTAGTAGGAGTAGTAGTAGTAGTAGTAAAATAGCAGTAGTAATTAGTAGTGTCATTAATAAAAATAGTAGGACAAATTATTAAAAATAGTAGTAGTTATTCGTAGCAACATTAGTAAAAATAATAGTTGAAATTACTAAAAATAGTAGTAGTAGTTGGTTGCCGCAGCAGTCATAGTGATGGTAGTAGTAATTAATAGTAGTATTAGGAGGCAGTAATAGTAGTAATTAGTAAGGATAGTAGTTCGTAGTAGTAGTAGAAGTAATTTGTAGTGGAATTAATAAAAGTAGTAGTAGAAATGAGTAAAAATAGTAGTAGTAATTGGTAGTAGTAGAATAAATAAGTATATTAGTAGTAATTAGTAGAAGAATTAATAAAAATAGTAGTGGAAATTATTAAAAATAGTAGTAGTAATTAGGAGTGGTAGCATTCGTAATGATAGTAGTAGTAATAAGTAGTAGTTAGTTGTAATACCTCATTATGAATGTTTTCTTTTCTCATATAAGCCTCGTGTCCATGACTTCGTGATATTTCTACCACTAGTTTTACTTATTTTACCACTATTCTTACAAATGCTGCTACTAATTTCACTAATTACTACCACTATGCTTCCCAATTTCTACTATTATTTTTACTAAAGCTACTACTAATTACTACAATTATAGCATTTCTACCGTTATTTTTTTTAATGCCACTAGGTACTAATTTCTACCACTATTTTTACTAATTTCTTCCACTATTTTTACTTATTTTACCACTACTTTTACAAATGCTGCTATTAATTTTACTAATTTCTACCACTGTTTTTACTAAAGCTACTACTAATTACTACTACTAATTCTGGTAAGTTCTGTCGCAATTTGTATTAATGCTACCACTAATTTCTACCACTATAGTATTTCTACCGTTATTTTTTTTAATGCCACTACTAGTTTCTACCACTATTTTTACAAATTTCTACAACTATTTTTTACCAATTTTTATCACAATTTTTAATTCTGGCTCGCACACTTCGGTGCACACTAATCAATACCACTACAAAATTTCACTATAATCTACACTATTTTAAGGAAATTTTAAATTCTATGTAAATATTTTATTTTTGAAAATCCATGATGTTCATAGCTATAAAAAATTTATATTTGTGAAAGCAATTTATAAAAAAAAAATATTTCAAATTTATTTTTCGAATAATAAACAATCGCAAATATCTAGCAACAGAAGGTTTAAGAAAAATATGTAATTCACCATTTCCCTTTCCTATGGAATTATTCTTTCTCCAAATTTATCTAGAACTCTACGTATTCCTTTCCATTGCATTTGTGCAAAAAAAAGAAGCTTTTTGTTCCAATTTTAATTTTTAAATTTTTCATATTTATTATTTAAAATAGTTAATATCGTTTGTAGTTCATTCCATTACGAATATACATGTATAAATTTATGTAATAAATTTAACTATAAGTAATTACTTACGAACTAGAAATACTTTAATATTACATTTAATTATGCAACAAAAATACTTTTGTAGCTACTTAATTGAGGACTCCCAGCCACCCCATAGTTCGCTGCCCCAAAATGGAGCTATCACCATTCTTTTTAAGGAACAAAGCGCATATACAGAACAACGCGCACATACATATGCAAATAGATATGTACATACATAAATTCGTAAAAACTAAATTATCTTACATCATGCGGATGTTATTGCCTCCGCTCCACATACACACAATAATCATTTGTTCTATACTTAGTTGCATAGCTTAGTTTGGCTTCTTTCCATTTAGTCTATCTTGAATTTCCTGCAGACTCAATCCCTTGGTTTCCATCACAATAAAGAGGGTGAAGAAGAAGGCAATAACGCAGAAAATGGCAAACATAAAGAAGGCATAGTATGAACCCAAAGCGTCCAGCGCTGGATACCAACGTGTTACCACAAAACCGATAACCCAGCACGTAGAAGCAACAATCGATGAGGCGATTGACTTAACATTGGCTGGAAACATTTCACCCAATACCGCCCATGGCAGTGGACCGAAACCAATGCAGTAGACAATGTTGAAAAGAACGAGCGCAGGTACTGGTAACCAGGTGACATTGCTGGCATCCCCAACAGCTTGCTGTATATAGAAGAAAGCGCCTAAAGCAGCCAAACCAACAGCCATGAAAAATGACGAAATTAGCAAAATTATTTTACGACCCAAACGATCGGCAATGATGGGTGTTAAACCAGATGAGCTAACTTGTACGCAACCAACAATAATGGTGGCAATTGCTGGATCCAACCCAGTGTCGGCGCTTTCGAAAATCGATTGACTATTGAAGAGTACAACGTTAATACCGGAAAGTTGTTGGAACATAATGAGACCGGCAGAGATGATGAGCGCTTTCCGATTGCCAGGATTTTTAATGATGTCCACAATGGTGCCCTTATTAGCCATAGCTTCCTCCACTTCACCCTGAATGGTAGCCATTTCATCTTGTACAACATCAGCGCTCTGGCCACGTAAGAACTGCAAAGAATTCAAAGCATCCGATTTATGGCCTTTGCCGGCATAGTAGTAGGGACTCTCTGGCATGAAATAAAATATGACAACGAAGACGACCGGCACAGCTAAACAACACCACTGCAAAGCCATGTACGAGACATACGGACCGATGACGTAAACATATAGAATGCCAGCTGTTTAGAGAGAGAGAGAGAGAGAGAGAGAGAGAAGAAGAGTTTATGTGAATCAGTGAAATTGTGACAGAATTGAACAGTTTGTAACTGAAGTGTCAATGTAAACTTACAAACAATGAACAGCTGCATGAGTGAGCCAGTGGCGCCACGTACCGCATCCGTTGCAATCTCACCAACGTACATCGGCTGCGCAGTCATGACGAAACCAACTCCAAAGCCTTGCACCAGGCGACCGAGCAGCAGCATCCAAACTTCGCTAGCCACCATCATGAGAATTGAGGCGACAACAAAGAAGATCGAACTTGAAAGTAATACCCATTTACGTCCAATTTTATCGGCCAGCGGACCGGCAACAAATGGCGCTGTAAATAAAAATTAGAATTTCATAGAGTGATTTTTATTTGTATTTTCATTTTTTTTCTCTACACACCTGCCAATGCGCCCAATGCCAAAATCGATGAAATCCACGCATCTTCCAAGGCGTTTATAGGATGATCGAGTGGCGAATCGGAAGTGTCTTCGGACTTAATTTTCGATGCCACTGGTGACGTCCAGCCCAGACAAGTGCCCACCGCAAATGCTGATAAATTAGCTATAAATTCGATTGAATGATTATAATTTAGTTTTATTGTATCAGTCTGTCAAAGTATGTAGGATAACATTGAGTGTGTTAAGAACTAAACAAATACTATTTATAATGATAAAAAAGATAAGTACCGAAACGCTTAAGTGGTCTCATAAGGAGCTTGAACGAAACGTGACATGCTGAATTATTTGAAAATAATTTATGCAACTCTTTGAAAATGGATTAATTCCTTTTTATTATTTTTAGTTTTGTTTTTAATTTCGCTCACCTGCTATAGCAGCTATGAAAATTCTGATAGTTTTAACCGGCTCCATTCTGGTATTGCGTGAAAATCCGTCGCTTATCTGAAAAGGACTAACTTCACTGTATTTAACTTGGTTGTTTTGTTCTTGCGAACTCATTAGTCGCAGAGTGGTGGATTTGTATGAAGGCACAAGGGCGTTTACTAGCCAAAGCTAATAGCTGAAATGAGAGAAATGAGACACATTTGATGATAAATTGCTGATACCAAACAAAAAGTACATAGACACCTACGCACATCTATTAATACATAGAACGATAAATGAAATGTGTAATATGATAGAAGCAATTAGCTTCTGAATTGATATGCAGTTAAAATATTTATTTATTTTTTTTTTTTTTTTGATACTCAATTAAGTGTTTTGTTGAATAAAAGGGGTGTGTTGATTTAAGATAATTGATTTTTGATAATACAATAACTGTGATTAATATTAATATTAATTTGTAATTGCAGTGACTCAAAGAAATATTTAAAGCAAACAAAAAAAAAAAAGAAGTTTTCGCAAGTACGTAGAGTACATTAAATTCTAATCAATATCTATCTGTATAAACTTGCATAATTGTTTAATTCATGCGCTAAATAGAACTCATTCTTATCCCTCAAATCGGATGCTAATTATGCTACTCCTCCGGAGCCAATCCAATTCAGGAAAATCAGCCTTGCAATCATCAAACGCGTTCGAACCAACACTTAGTTCGAAGTGGCGCGCACTTTTGCCTTAGCTTTCTCTCAACAGCTAAAATGAATCACTCACTGTACTATCTTAGATGTTCTTTTTACCTCAAATATTAAATTTCTTTCTATAAATTATGATTTCTCTCATTGAGTCGAGCTGCCAGAGGGCCGAGTTTAAATGCCGGGAAGTCTAGAAATAATTAAGGCTCAATGAGCTCCGCAAATATTCACGTTGAAAAATCGAATATCTACCATTTTAAATACCTTACTGTTCAAGTGTGACTTAAATGGAAACAAAAAAAAAAATCAAAAAGAAATAAAAGTCACTTAAAGCCTCTACAACTTTTTCTAAACTAATTGAGCAGCAGAGATATTAAATGAGCTTTGGAGTAATTGAAGTTACTTTTCATAAAATTTGAACAATAACCGTAGACCTTCTACTCCTTTTCGAGTAAGTTGAAAAATATTGAGTTATTTAGAGAACAAAAGCAAATTATTTTGAAAAAGAGATCAGTAAGGGTTTCATATATTTTCACAACACTACTATATATTTATGTTCAAAAGTAGGTATACGTTTAATGTTAATATTAATAAGTTTTGAGCTTTCGGCATTATTTTAATTCCCAATAGCGACGAATCAGACTAAGTATTAATATTTGCACATGTGAAAAATATATATTATATTTTTTACATAAAATTTTAAAAAAGATTTCTCCTGTTCATATATACATTATAAACATTAAAATACACGGATGTCAAAACAATAAAAATTAACATATAGAACGGCAAAAATATATATTGGAAAAAATATTAAATGCTTCATTTCTATTCGGAAAAAAACTCTTATGAAGGACTTCTTCAAACTGATGAAAATTTCATTTACTCAAAATAATTAAAACAAAAGTGTAAATTTTCTCAATATTAATAAAAACTCATTTAAATTAATTTAATTTTTTCTAAGAAAAAAAAAATTGTATTGCAAATTAAGGAAATCGGATTTTCTTAAACTAAGTCAAATTGGAGAAATTTCCTTAGAATTAGAAATTTTTTTCCAGCGCCAGGGAAGGTTTTTTCTGAGCGCAAGAAATATTTGGTGCTGGTTTAAAGTTTATATGGGAAAAAACAATTTAGTGCCAGAACGGTGGAAAAAATATGAAATGAAAATATATTTCACACGGAAAATTGTATTTCTTTTCAAGGAATAATATCCAATTGTTTATTTAATTATTTTTAAGATAACTCTATTTTTTTGAGTGCATTTATAGAATTTTTTTTTTGTTGATTTTGGTGACCCATAAAATATATGCAATTAGTTTTAAGAAATAATTAAGAAACCAATTGGATATGAAGTCTATTGAAGAGAGCTTTCCAATTTATTTTCAAGAATACTATACCATTTTTACAAAAATTGTTTTTTCTTTTTCATAAATTTTTCGATACAGAGCAATACTAGGGATACTAAAATTCCAACTTTACTTCCCTCTCCTCCCTTTCATATATTTGTGGGCCATCCTAATGGATATGACCAAACAAACAAAACACAATATTGTTGAAATATTTATCAATTTCAATGGAAATTCGAAAAAAAACGTAAATTCAATAAAAATAATTGTTTCACATATTTTATTAATTTTAGGCTTGTTGGGGGTTTTTTTTTTAAATTTACTACCCACAATCACTGCACGACCTTGAGTAAAGTTTTTATTAAAAATAAAATGGAAGGCCGCTTTTATCAACGCCAACAACTGTGACCTAATCTAAGAGGCCATGATTTCGCAAAATCAGAGGAAATTTAATCACCATATGTTTCACAATAATAATAAAAAAAATCATGCCTTTTTTCTTGACCACTATGGTCGACTTAGACAAGCAAGCATTTATGGTTAATTTCCATGCAAAAATTCCATGCAAATTTACTTGTTCTTTTTGTTTTTTTTTAATTTTTTTTTTTTTTTTGATTTTCCATATTTAATTATCAATTCAAGTATTATAAATTTTTTTGTTGTTTTTTCTTTTTGATAAAGTCATCTAATTTAATCAGTAAAATGAATGGAGCCCCACTACAACAATGACTTGACTGGGCGAATAGCGGCTACAATTGATAAGCGGTGGAAAAAGTTGAATTGAGTTAAAAGTAACTTTATATTCAGCTATCAGTAGAAGAAAAAAAAGAAAACAAAAATAGAATTTAAATAAACAATAAATAAAAATTGTAAATTTTGGCACTAAGTGTCAACAGGCAACACAATTGCTGTCTGCCTGCTGACGTGGGAAATTTTCTTGCCTGCGCAAATTGGCAAATTCGGTAGGCGAGCTGTTGCCACTTTTGTGTTAGACTAAACGCTATGTAGCTTCCGCCGAAATGCGACTCAATTAAACGTTAGCCAAATAAAGTGTATACAGTTTTGTTTTTTTTTTGTTTTTGTCTGACGCTGGTAGGAATTTGCTTTCATTTTCAAACGGTAGATATGAATTTATTTACCTGGCTGGCAGGTGCAGACAAAACAAATATAATAGCAATATAATGTCGTACTACAACTACTGAAATAGCTGAAAATTTATTTCTAGAAAATATCTTAAGTCACTACACTTTTATGTAGGATTACCTGAAGATCGTGCTATTTGTGTAACTTTGTTGTGTCGAGTGCTTCTTGGTTATTTATCTCTATTTGCATTCACTTCAAATTAAGTGACATACAATAATGACTTAATTCAACGAATTTAGATAAGATTTAAGAAACAAAATTTTAATCCCAAACACGTTATTGTCTGCGATTTGTTAAGCCAAGTGAGAAAGTTAACAAAATTCATTGACACCACCCACCGGCTTGCATTGAATGTGACAAATTGCAAAGCCGAGAATTTTGAAGTACACAAATAAAACACTTCAAATAAAATTCTATATAGTATGAAATTCCATTACTTTACATATTACATTCGTATGCACTTCAATGTACATATATATATAAAGTTAATGAATTTATAAACAATACCCAGTAATTGCCTTTGATTTACGCACATATTATATTCGTATTTTGAGTATTTTGATTTGATTGTCGTCGCTTTTAGCTTATTCAGTAATCGATTGACGTGCGCGATTAGCTAAAAATCAAAATGATTTGCTATATATTTTTTGTTTACTAACTAATTGTTATTGTTGACAAAATTCCGATTAGAAAAACGTATTCGTACTACAGGCGGCCGATACGTATCGGACAGCGTAAAAAAAAAAGTTGAATGGAAAATTTTGAAATGCAAAGTACAGGGACAACTGGCAAGTACGAGGACGTTCACAGAATACAAAGTTGAGTAGACTGCGGTCATTTAATTATCTAGCCGATGCGGATTTTTGTGATAACAAAACCAAAAAATAAAAGTACAAAAAATGTACGATTTTAATTAGTTTATATAGCGTTAAAAAAAAAGAATAAAATCGCAACGGAAACTAAAATTTTTGTTAGCAAAAAAATGTTTGTAGGTTTGTGCAAAAAAAAAAAAAAAGAAATACTGATATCAACGCAAAATTTGTGATTTGATTTCATCGACTAAAAAATTCCCGTAAATTGGGTGTTTTTTAATACTCAATTTTGTTATTAAGATCGAATGTGAGTCTCTACTGAATTTTGTGGTCATGACTGGATATTGGAAGTATGTAGGTGCGAGTGTCGCGTCCAAAAAGAGTGACCTATATTTGTATGACGTCTCAGATTGTTATATAATTTTTATGAGAAGTTGTTTTTTTTTTTTTGGCCTGCAGAAATGAAAGCGTGCGATGGTTATTGATTTACGATACGAGTATGTGATCGGAATTGGAAACTACTTTTTCTGTTTACCGAGATTCGTACTCGGCCAAAATGAATCGCCGTCATAAATTCACAAATTTAATAGTTTTAAGCAATTTGGAATGCTAAAATAGTTTGATTTGTGTTTTTTCTAAAAAAAAGATCGTAACAGGGTATTTCTGATGAAAAATTACCAAGAACTTTTCAAAATAATTAAGATCAGTAAAATTATTAAATTTTGTTGTATTACTACTCTGGTAATTATTTTACAATAATTTTCAATTTGATTAATCCTTAATAAAAATTTATGCGAAATTGCATCGAAAGTGCAGCGGATACATACATACATATCGAACTCAAAAATTAAATAAAAATTTCAAAACAAACACTAAAACCTACTAATTTTTTTTTAAATTTTAGAATGCCAATAAAAAAGAAATTTCACCAAGATTATATAATTTCGAATATATATTTTTTCTCCACTTGGTATCAAGTGCTGGGAAAGCGTTAAATTTTTTAAATAAGCAACCAACCACAAAAAAATTGGCTTTAAGCATAAAATATCGATTTTTTTCACACAACATGCATGCAACAATACCGCAAAAATAAAATGTTTTATGTTTTAAGACTTATGCTAAGATATTTTGGAAAAATATTAAGTTTTAAGAGAGTTGAACCAACTCAAAACTAACGTCGAAAATAAATTTTTTTTAAAATAAAACTAATTTTTAAAAATATTAAAAAATGAAAAAAATTCCCTCAAATAATAGAAGAGTTTAAGCTTAAAAAGTCTGCATTGAAATATTTAAACAAACTTTCAACGAATTTAGTTTTTGATGTTGTTTTCCAATTGGCACAGCTCAAAAATATTTCAATAGTTTTCCAAAATATTTTTCAAGGAAGTAATTTTTTTTTTTTTTGTATGCGAAGTGTTGCACCCTAATGTGCATGCCAAAGCGCGACACCTTAAATATCTAGCAAGCAATTTACATATTTATTGCAAACGCCAATTGTTTTTGTACTAATAATAATTAATATTTTGTATTTGCAAAAATGTTAGTTTTTGAGCTCTCCACAAAACAACAACAACAAACAAACAAAAGAAACGTTGTGAGAGATCTACTAATTTTTGTTATTTATCTTCAGATAGTTTGGTTTGAATTAAAATTTTTGCTTTATTTTTTCTTTTACTTTACTTTGCGCTAACGTGCAAATTTTGTGCCCTCTTTAGCTTTCACCAGCTTCCATCCAAAATGCAAGCAGCAAACAATTAACGATAATTAGAAACAGGAAATTTTGTTTAATCACAATAAAAGCAAGCAAAGCGTTTAATTTCGCACGCTGGGCAATTGCTTAGATATTTAGATGTAACACATATTTACAACATTATACCTATGTATATAAATTAGTCGCATGCACAATGAATAAGTTTAAGCATTTTAAGCGAACAATTAGTGGAAGCTCTACAGCTTGTGGAATTCACATTAAAAAAAAAGAAAAGAAAAAGTAAAAATTATTAAGAAAATGAGATGCAGATATACGCTTATAAATAGCCTCAATCAACGATAGCAAGCATTTGCGTTGAAGCAAAAAAAAAAAAAAACTAAAAACTTTTTCACTCATTTATTTTATCTTACTTTAATGCACTGAAATTATTTGTGTGATTTTTTGTAATTAGCAGGACAAAACACAAAACAATTTAATTCATTCATACAAATTTAAAAAAAAAATCGTTCTCACTTTTATCTCCTTCGCAACGTTCACTGATATCTGATGTTTTCTATGGTATCTGTCGACCGTGTATAACCGTTAACTCAATTAATCTACGTGCATGTATCCTTAATATCCTGCAAACTTTAAATGAAAGTAAGCAGTGCCGCACACTAACTCTATATTTCGTTCACTTTAACAATCGCTTATATTTTTTCGTAATTTTCCTCAGCTCACTACCAACCACTCTTATTATATGGTCACTATTCGCATCGTAATGATAGATTTCAGCGATCTCGCACTCAATTTAAACGTTTTTTTCGCGAACACATCTCCCTATCAATGAAATTGCCCTAGTAAACGCATAACATTGCGTTGCCGCAGATTAAAACGGCAGCGCGATCGTTAGCGATCGTAATCCACGATCACAATAAAATGTATGTATGTATGTGTGTGTGCGCATTTGCCCGAATATGATAAGTACAATTAGCTAACGCGCTTATCAGTAACGAGCAGCTATGTATGGATTGATATGTGCGGTTGTATTGCTGCAACGTCGACGTCGACAGTGGAGCGGTAAGGTTGCACGCACACACATACACACACCCACACACACACACACACACATGAAATTGACATCCAATCAGCGATCGTTTGTACCATTCGTCAAGTTCAATTGGGCCGAAGTTGTGATAACCATGTGATAAGGGTGCTTTGCGTGGTGACTACTCTCAAGAGCGCCAGACGAGTGCAATCAAGGTGAAAATGTAAGCATGTATGTATGTGTGTGTAGGTGTGCTTGGTGGGGAGTATTTAGTGTAGGACCAAACTTCAACAGTTCTTGATCGATTATGAGATTGTGGCGGGTTTTTTCGGACAGCTAGATTGGTATGCGAGTGTGAAGAGGAACAACAAGGTTATACCCAAGTACTTAGTATAAATGTGAATAGAATTAAAAGGGAGATAATAAAAATTCATAACTTTCTCGAAGTTGAAATGGTATTATAGCTTTGGTCCGATGTTTTTAATTATAAGAAGAAGCCGAGAGAGATTCATACCCCCAAGTAAACCAAAATTATTAGCAGAATCGAGTTAGCCGGCTGTCTGTTTGTCCGTCTGTCCGAAAGGACGACAACGAAAATCATCAAAATTTTACAACTATAACTCACACCTCCCATACAACTGACTGTTGGGATTTTGAGGTTTTCCGTTATAACTCCTACATTAAAGTAGATAATAATATGAAATTTGGCGCTCCATTCACATATAATGAATATTGTTTAGATGTGAGATTACTTGAACCCTCATATATTTCGACAGTTAAATCCGCGAATTTGTATGATCTACTTACTCTGTCAATCATAGAAGGTCTACTGGGAAAATCTTCAAGAATAGGTTTTGGATCGAGACATTAAAATTTATAGCATTCTTTGGACCACATTCATTGCTAGAAATTGTCCCTGCTTCAAAACATTAAATTGTGGTAGATTAGTTATTGCCGAGTTTTTATGCAGACCCAATAATGTCTACGTATACCCCTGAAAAGTGTAGTTCTGAGGCATACCACCACAATAGAACAATGACATACATACATACAATGTAAATCCAAAATATAATTTTTCCGCCTCAATTAAATTTTTTTGTATTAGAAAATTTTAAACTTTTCCCTCGTCTACATTCAACTGACCGAATGTGCACTTTGAAAAAATGTCCAAGCAAATTAAAATTAAAAGTAAAAAAAAAATATTAACTAACAGTTGGCTAATATTGTTTTTCTTTGTAACATTAATTACAATTATTATTAATAAAAAAACTCATATTCAAAACACAGAAAAGTCTATAAAATCCAAACGAAAAACTTATTTTCAATCACAAAAAAAATTATAATAATTAAATAAATATTTGGGGCCACCTTGGGTCTGTAGAACAGCGTTCAATCGGTTTGTAATTGAAAACAAAAAATTTTTTTGTGTAATTATTTGGGCCAATGCCTTATTACGTGATGACAGTAACATCAACTTGCGTTATTTTGTTGTGATGGAGAATAACTAGTATGGGGCTAAAATAAATATCAAATAGCGAGCTGTGATTAAATTTTTAACAAAAGAGGAGCAAACTCAGCGGGAATCAAACAACGTTCCGGCATATTTACCTTTCGGCAAACTTCCCTGCCAGCATAATTTTTTTGAAGGTATGTAGATAGCCAATTGATGTTGAACCGCGCCGAAGAGGATTATTTGAGGGCAATACGGATGGAAACATTGAATTTGTGAAGGTAGTACTAAAAGAAGAAAGCGGCTAAAAACTGAAGAATTAGCACTGGGCTGGATTAAAAAAAAAAAGAAACAATGCTAAGGACAGTGCAAAGCGGATGCAAAACCTCCTACTTTAAAAACAAGGACGAGTCAAATATTGTACTCAGTTTGTGTCTCTTTGTGAAGGCCAACAAATTAGTATTATTTATTTAGCCGAATCCATTGTCCAAAAAACATAATCGATGCAGAGGTGTCATCCGAGCTCACCGTGACCAAAAAAACAAAGATTACTCAATCCCAGAAAAATATTACTTATTATATAAAATTGATTATATAGAGGGAGAATGTGTGGAATGATTTGGCTCTCCAAATACTGCACTGATTTTAGTAACTCTTTTCAATGAAACATAAGCGAAAATTAATTATGACACTTTTTTTTTTAATTTTAAGACTATGTGCATACATTAGGGTGTATCAATACCCGCACAAAAAATCGGTATTACAGAGTACTTCACTATATTATTCAGATATAGGCGCGCTGTACCGATTTGAAATCATGTCCTTTTTTGGAGTTTTTTTTTTATAAATAAAAATTCTTTTTTAAAATACTTTTTCAAAAACATCACCTCTGATACCAAAACAGTATAAGTTTAAAAGTTCTGCATAAAAATGTTTCAAAATTCAAGTTCAAGTGAATCATAATAAAATCTTAGTATGCTATCTAATAAATAAAATAAATATAATAAAATAAAATTTATAAATTAAAAGAAATATTACAACTTGGTTGCTAGACGAAGGAAGTTTAAACTGGCTTCATTCTGCAATTATTTTTAAAGAGGGTTGCCGCCATTTAAACAGTTTAACTAAATTCAATTGGTAGTAACAGTTATTTCAGTTCATATAATATGTTAACAGAAATATTAAAATATTGGCGTGAAACGAAAGAGGTTTGTATTAAAATATGTTTGATGAGAAATTAGCATTTCACAAACAATAATTTGGTCTCTGTGAAGAGCGAACACGTTTGACGTGAACATTCTCCAGGTAACAGAGGTGTTATTCTACTTATGAGGAACACCAGAGACATAACAGTTATACATAACTTTCATCGGGTAGACCTTGCTTAGGGAATAACTTTTGTTGAAATCGGCTAAATCTTACTCCTTTATAACAGTTATCAAGTAAACAATAATAAACATTGGGAATTAATTTTTAATGGCAACAGAAAAAATATTTCTTCTGTATAACAGTTATGAGGTAACATAGAAAATAGGCGTTGGGAAATAAGTCTTATTGACAACAGCAAACCTTTCTCCTGTCTAACAGTTATCAATCAATGTCAAATGTAAACATTGGAAAATAATTCTTAATAGTAAGTGAAAAAATATTTCGTGTGTATAATAGTTATGAGGTAACTTAAAAAATACACTTTGGGAAATAACTCCTATTGACAACGGAGAAAAATATCTCTTACATAAGAGTTATCAGGTAAATCGAAAATGAGACTTATTGGTAACGGAAAAAAATATTTCTCCTGTATAAAAGCTATCTGCAAACGCAAATAAACTAATGTTGGGGAATAGCTGTTGTTGAAATCGGAAAATTGGGAATTATTTCATATTGCCAACAGAAAATATATTTCTTTTGTAAAATAGTTATGGGGTAACATAGAAAATAGGCGTTGGGAAATAAGTCTTATTGGCAACCTAAAAGTATTTTTTCAGTATAACAGTTATAAAAATAAAAGTTGAATAAAAAAAAAATCGAAAATAAAACTTATTGGTAGCGGAAAAAATACTTCTCATGTACAGCAGTTATTATGAAAAAATAAATTTTGAGAAATATTTCTTATTGATAACATAAAAAATATATCTTCTGTCTAACAGTTATCAAGTGACGTAAAAATACACCCTGAAAAACAACTCTTATTGCAAATAGAAAAAATATTTCTTCCATATAAAAGTTATCAGGTAACGTAAAGAATACACATTCGAAAATAAATCTCATTGGAAACGGAAAAAATATCTATCTATAACAGATAAAATAGGCCACTATAAAAAAGAAACGTTTCGCTGTAACTGTTGTCGGCAAAATAAAAATTGTGTCTCTTCTAAAATTTCAGCATTTGTTTACAATTTGTAAATTCCAGATAAGAGTAAGTTTTGGTGTATGAGGAAAGCAATTTGTTGTTTAATTTTCTGTAGAATTTTTTGTTCTAATCGTACAGAGATTTTATCTGAGATGACTATAATTTATAAATTTTTCACAACAAATTTTGCTTTCATTCACATATTGAAAATATCAGCCGGCTTACTAATCAAATCGCTAATTTGCACAAAAATTCCATTGGCTTTAAGTGTAATTTCATTGGCGTCAATTGTTAGGTGAAGAAGTATAGAATATAAACAATGAACAATGATTGAGTAATTGAAGTATCTTGAAAACTATTTGTAAAGCACTCACCGGTGTTGGCACCAAAACTAAACACACACACACACACACACGAGCACTTGAGTAATGCATATTACAATTAAAACTATATTTTCATGTGCATTGATAATAAAATAAGTGCACATATACATATGTATTTACATATATACGTATGTGTGCAGTGTGTGTTGTAAACATATACATATGTGCGCACTCGCACGGTTAGAACACTTTGGCTTTGCTCTAACTTTTAGAAATAATAAAATGCCAATCACGTGCATTAATAAAACACAATCTTATATGTTCATATATCCTTATGTATGTATGTATGTGGAAAATATATTCATAGAGGCGAATTTCATTCAAAATTTTTGTATTTGTTAAATAAATTTCAATCGAGTATGTTTTTGCAGCAAATTCTTGAAAACTGATCAAATGTATTTATTTGAGTTTCTTTCCATTAACGTAAATATATAAGTGCGTATTAGGTAAATTCAAGTGGCTATTTGGTTGGTAGTCGTTTATAGGTAAAGGGTAAAAAAAATTCGTCATTCACACAAATAAAATACCACTGATTCATTAAAACAAAAAAAAAAAGTCGATGTAAGGAGTGAGTGACTATAGAATTCCGTATCAGATATACTTTTGATTTGTGTGAATTTTGCTCAAAACTTTTATTTTATCATATAATAATATACAAAGTAAATAAAAAAACAAAAAATAAAAAAAATTTTTGAAATCAGAATTTTAAAATTAAAAAAAATTTAAAGTACGTATCAAAAATATACATACTTACATATATTGATTTTTTGACTAAATTTTGTAAACAAAACTACTAAAATCCACTTGCGAGAAAGCAGGTTATCTATTTAACTTAGAGTTTACCGGTTAAATTGGTAAATTTTCTTTCCCAACAGAATCTTAGGCATCAGCTCATAGATAAAAAAAAAACAAATATTTAACTTGGCAATTATTCAGGGTTAAATTTTTAAATTTGTGACATTCTGTCATAGATAACTAAAAAAAATAAATTTGTCAAAAAAATTTTTTTGAAATAAACTCGAAACTCGAAACGAATCGCTTTTTTCGAAAATAATGGGAATGCCATCGAATGCGTAGGCTCCAACTCTTTTAACAGAGCTTTGACAAAGGGAAGCGATCACTTCCACGAGATTAGAGACCAAGCATACCAAGCCTTTCGTTGTTGTACTAGAACCTCTAAAATTTAATTTGATTTTGAATTTCAATAAATGCAAAAAATTCAAAGAAAATGTCAAAAAAAAAGAAATGTATGTAGCCCGGGTTGCTGGATTTATTTAATGCAAGAAAATGTCTGGGTTACGAAATAAAAAAAATTTAACTCTGAGTTACTTAGCTCATTATTTATAAATTTAACTCTGGAATTCTCACAAGTGTTCCTAAGTGATCTTAAAAGATCTTGCCATAAAAATTCTTCAAGACGACAAAATTAGGTATTTATTTGAAACACATAATTTGTTTTAGAAATTAGCAAAAACAATTTTTGTTTGGGTATGTATGAACACTAAACAAACTCAGCAGACGTTGTCATGCCTATATTTATTTAATAAATTCCCATGGCATATGCAACTAAAAAACGCATTCGGGTTTCTGTCTAATATAACAGGTGGCAACCTTCTCAAAAATATAGCTATAGGTCCTTTGCCCTCGCCGACACGAACAGTTTGACACTCATATTTTAATATTTTATATCCTTGTGTACAATCTAATTAAATTTGACTTTAAAAAAAGGTGGCAACTCTCTCACTAATATACCTATAAACTTTCTCCTAGCGAAACAAGTGGTTTAACACCCATATTTGACTATTTCATATAACTTGTGTATAATTTTATTGAATTCTATTTTTCAGACCAGGTGGCAACCTCCAAAAAGATAGCTATGCACCGTCTAGGCAATGCATAACCATACTTTAATATTTCATATAACTTGTGTATTAATTAATTCAATTTGACTTTACAACAACTTCTCTCTCCTCCTTTTATCCCACGTTTATTTCCCATCCGTCCCTTCCTGTCATCCCCCTAAATTAAGGTGTTATGTGGTTGGTGTCTCCTGGGTTAAGTCTGCAGTTGGGGGCATATTTTTCAATTTTTCATATTTTACGAATCGACGAATAATGGTGGCCTCGCCAGGGTTAAGGGGCGTCGCTTTGGTCGACGGTCTTTTTTTCTTCGCCACACCCCTTGCCACGGGTCTCCTTCCAAGGTAAAGCGGACGAGTAGGAAAACTATAATGTCCCGGCCATAATTTTTGACCTTTACTCAAACCTACTAAATATGCATGCAATATTTGATTGAAATTGGTCGAACCGCTTCAGAGGAGTTTGACGGAAATGTGACACGAAATTTTTATATATTTATAAGATATACATATGTATGTGTGTATTTGAAACAAAAACAAACTTAAATTATAAAATTTCAAAATTCAAAATTTCTTTAACTTTTTACAATAACTACAAGTTCAAAATATTTGTCTTATTAAATTCTCAAATATCATCCACAAAACGAACTCTGAGAAATTTTTATAACAAAAGAGGTGAAACAATTTTTTCTAGTATTTCTTATATATGAATATTAAAAAAAAACACATCTTTTGGAAAATTTCGACATCTTTTAATATCAGTTAGAGATTTTGTTTAAGAAAAATTTATATCCAAAAGTTTTGCAAAATTCAAAGTGCTTCTATTTATACCTTTCATGAGAATGAAATGGTATATTAACTTTGGTCCGATGTTTGTAAGTGCCAGAAGGAGAAGAGATAGACCCATCAAAAAGTATACCTAAATGATCAGGACGATGAGCTGAGTCGATTTAGCCATGTCCGTCTGTCTGTCCGTCTGTCCGTCTGTCCGTCTGTCCGTCTGTTTGAACGCAAACTAGTCCCTCAATTTTAGAGCTATTTTGATGAAATTTGGTAAGCAGGTGTCGTTGTACAAATGATTAAACATTTGTCGGAATCGGCCAGATCGGGTGACTATAACATATAATACAACCGATTGTTCAGATATTGCATTTTGCACCATAACTCCTCCATTTAAACAGCTAAAGGCTTGAAATTTTGCAGAAATATCAGCCATTATTAGCTACGTATCAGTATTGAAAATCATGAAGATCGGAGAAATATAACATATAGCTCCCATACAACCGATTGTTCAGATATTGCATTTTGCACCATAACTCCTCCATTTAAACAGCTAAAGGCTTGAAATTTTGCAGAAATATCAGCCATTATTAGCTACGTATCAGTATTGAAAATCATGAAGATCGGAGAAATATAACATATAGCTCCCATACAACCGATTGTTCAGATATTGCATTTTGCACCATAACTCCTCCAATTAAACAGCTAAAGGCTTGAAATTTTGCACAAACATCAACCATTATTAGCTATATATTAGTATTCATCAAGATCGGAGTTCACAGTGTAAATCGGCAAGATAAATTCAGGACAAATATTTATTGCGAAAAGTAATAAGCTCAGCGCAATATCACATGAATCATAGCGTTAAACGTTTGGGAACTATTTACGGATCTGATAACTGTTTTCAAAGACCGACATATGTAGGTCTTACATATTAATACTTAATTATTTGTATTTTTTAAATGTTGAATATCAAGCGTCGATACGATATTAAAAATATTCAAAAACCATTCCCTTCTTAAAACATAGTTCTTTTTAATTACATAAGGAAAAGCATTAAATAATTTATAACAATGCCTTTACTAGAATTATTTTTATTGATTTGAAGGAAGTTTTCGCTTTTAACTATAGGTAATGCGAAATTCTAATACAATAACACGTTTTTTACTATTCTTCCATTCATGAAAGGTATGAAGCCTTCGGCATAGCCGAAGACAGCGCTGTTTTTACTTGTTTTTAATTACTAAAGCTTTTTTTTAATATCACCAAAATTATTATAGCCATAAAATCTAGGATAAAAAAAAAAGTAGTTTTGAAACTCGAGCTCTTTATAAAACACCTCTGTATGTTTTTAAAAGTTCTTAATATTTAAAAAAAAAGAAGAATTTTATTTTATTAAAATATGAATTTCTTAATTTTGAAAACAAAAAAATCATTTCCCCTAAATTTGCAACTTATTGCTGAAAATTGTAGAATTACGGAAGAATTTTTTTTTTTCAAATATAAAAACCCTTGTTTTAACCAACAACTATAACAACTTTTGGAAAATTTTAGGGTCTCTTTAGGACACATCGAAGTATAAAAAAAATTTCGTCCAAAAATTTTATATTTTTTGGTCAAACTGAAAAAATACTCATACATATGAATTTTTAACTAAAAAACAAAATAACCTGTTAGTCGGCCAAAGAAATATTTCATGCGATAAGGAAAACTACGTTTCTCATTATTTAGACCAACAAATAACATGTTTGGGTTTCGACAAAAAAAAAAGACAAAATCATGCTCACACCTGAGAATGGGAAGCATCGGCAATATAAAAGATAAGCATCAACATTTTTGTCACTATTCACGCGCTGTCCATATACGTACATGCTGATTTATCAAAAAAAAAAAAAAAAATACTAGTAATTGATTGATTATAAGGAGTTTTTATAAAGTAATGAAATTCTTTATAATGATAAATTGTCGTCACGATCAGCAGCTGTCAATTGTTGTCAACTTTAGTGTATTTGTATTTGTGTGATAGACTTTCACGTAATAGCTCACAGCCATGTAGAAAGCTGAAAAGGCTTTCAAATTTAATATGCAGAATGAAGTTGCATAATCAAATAAACGGAATGAAAAAATTTAAATAATTGTCGTGGCACCGTCCACTTCTCAGCAAATAAACCCATTTCGAAAACTATGAAACCAAACTCTACCAAATTTGGTACACACATTGCACTTGAAGTCAATGAGCTAAATTTCGAAAATTGTTATAATCGTACAAAAACCATACTCACCTCTAATATAACGGTAATTTACAAAACTGCACAAGGTAAATTTGCTAAAATTTTATAGATAGGGTTTGAGAAAGCAATAAATGAAATCATAAATATTGGGAATAACCATGGCATCGCCCACCTTAGAACGAAAAGGTAACTTCTTTATCAAATAATAATAATGATAATAAAAATCCAAATCAATAAACGTCGTTTAAGGTTTAAAAAAGATATTATACTAGTGTTTCCAAAAACCATATTATATTTGTGACCACACCTTCATAAAATGCAGTATACTAGACTTCGCCACCGTCCCTAAGGAGATACAGAATTTAATTTCCGGAAGACTAACTGCGGGTATTACAGAAAACTTGCCTTAAAGAATCTGCCTTCTGAGCCACCTAACATACCGGAAGCGCGGGAGGAACTGGATAATTTGGTAAATATTTTTCTTAAGAGCTGTCAAGCGCACTAACCAATCCATAGGCCTCCTTGGTGGTTCTTGGATCTAAACAAACTTCCTAGTACTTATAAGATGGCCATTAGAAAAGCGAAACGGACTTCGTGGATGGACTTTTGTAGCGGGAAAGAGAGTTCAATCGAAGTCTCTAGGCTCCGAAATTGTCTAGCGAAATCTCCAACGAAGGGAAGATGGATCGTAGACTGACTCTAGTTCCGGAACAGTAAAACAACTCTTAGAACACCACAGAGTGTACGCGCCAGAACCGATGGAAGATCCACACAGTATAGCTTATCAGGAAAATAATAAGCGATCGGGAAAACTATTAGGCTCTATCTAATTGGAAGCCTTGCAACTCACCCAGCTACAGCACACCATGAAACGCACAAAACTATGGCTAAGCATCATTTTCTCTAGCTGCTTAAGACTTGGCTACATTCCATTAACCTGGACGGAAGTTAAGATGGTATTCATGCCGAAGGCCAGTAGAACCTTCCACTCAAAGTTCGGCGATTTCAGACCTATAAGTTCTCCACTTTTCTACTGAAAACTCTGGAAAGACTTCTAGAAACATAAATTAGACCATCGATTAACGCAGCTCTTTTATCTAATGCACAACATACTGACAGCAAGGACAAACCTACAGAGACAGCTATCTATTTTTTAGTCTCGAAAATGAATGATCCCTAGAATTAAAGGAACTTACGGAAGTAGCATTCGTGGACATAGCGGGGCCTTCAAAAATGTCCTTCCATGTACTATTACCTCGACATTGGGAGAACTGCATGTGGACAAAACTGTGCTCGGGTTCATTCACTAATTGCATGCCGCAGGGCGAACCACTTTCTAAACTCTTATGAGTAGTACGGTAAACAAACTGTTGCGGCGCATGGAAGTCGGTGTATATGAGGTTATTGAATATGCCGATAATGTCACGGTATTAGTACGGGAAAAATATCCATGGAGGCTGCTTAGACCATACAGTGAGAAACTTGATGTAAAATTTTGGCTGCAAAACTGAAGTATTCCTCTTTATCAGACGGTACAAAGTACCAGTCCTTACATCACCTAAACGTCCGGCTAAGTATCGTGGAGTAATTCTCGACGGTCAGTTTCTCTAGAACGACCCAACAGAGCGTATTAAGAGAACCACACTAGCGCTATACGCCTGCAAAAAGGCGACTGATATGACATGAGGCTTTTCTACGAAGATAGTCCACTGGATTTACAAGGCCATCGTTCCTCCGACCTAGCTCTACGGAGCCTGGCGGCCAACACTCAGTAAATCAACAGCGCTTAAACAGTTCCACAGCGTATAAAGGACAACAGAATTATGCACTTACTGAGGCTCTGAATGTAATTTTGTATCTACCTCATCTTGACGTAGTGGCGCAAGAAATAGCTTTTTTCGCAGCTTTAAGTCTTAGAGACGCCAGTTTCTGGACTCATTGTATATCAGGTCGCTGGAAAATTTTAGGGACAATAGCGCCACTCTCTATACCAGCCAGCACAGACTATTTTATACCATGAAATACTTTCACTAGGAATGATGAAATTGCGATACCAACACGCCAAGACTGGAACACGAGCTCTCATCACATATATAATGCCATACACAAGTACACTGATGTCTCCAAACTGAACGGTGGTCGGAATACGAGTATTCTTCCCACCGCTGGAACTAGGAACATCATTCATAGCTTCCTGGCCACTGTGGTGTATGTGAGGTGGAGGTGCCGGCTATCTAGGAAGCCACTCGAAACCTAGCCGAAAGACCCAAGGAGGAAGCAGAGCTATTCATCTTCTTTGACAGTCAAGCGGTTTAGAAGCCCTAAACTCATGCGTAGACAATAACGACTTGCACCGCAGACCTTTAAATAAGATGTCCAAGAATTATAGAATACGACCCTAATTGGTTCCTGGACACCGAGACATTGAGGGTAACTGAAGAGCCGACGAGTTGACATAGACTGGTGCGACCACCCCATCCTTCCGGGGAAGGACAGAGTAGGTATACTCGTATCAGTCTTTCGTTTCATATTAAATCCTGGCAGGAGCCCGCTTTTTTCCCAACACTATATAATAGATCTATACCAACGTTTGTGTATCTGTAACATATGGATGCGGAGCTAAAAGAAATGTAGCTTTTTTATTGTATGGGGGTTGCACCGCCCAGTTTTCCAAATTTATATATTCCGTATATTGGGCCCGGCTATTAAGGACTCACATTCATTTTTATATATAAAATTAACTTTTTTGATTGCTTACAACAAGTAAGGTTTATTCCAAATAGAAACTTGCGCTGGGTATTTCAAGTTCGGTTGCGCTGAACCTAAACTCTTCCTTACTAATTATTATTATTATTAACAATTGCGTAATGCGAAGATACTAATCGATATGAAGCGATAAATCGTAGACGTAGAGCATACAAATGACGCCGCACTAACCACTTAAATTCAGCTGGCGAAAATATTCAATTCTCCGGATATGAGATTTGGGTTTGAGGTTTTTTATGTAACTAATATGATTTTTTGTTATAGACCGAAAATGAGAATTTTATTTACGTTCACTTCACACGGTTGCTCAGCGATATAGAATCTGATTTAGATAGGGCTGAAAGGAAATTCCGGTATACGTTGATAAAATTTCTCGAATGACAATCACCAACCATATTTATTTTATAACAAGTGAAACCGAATGTTATTTAAAATAAACATTAATTGTTGCATGCAAAAACAAAAACTTAAAATAATTTTAATTTAAAAACGAAATCGATTTTTATTTTTATAACAAAAGTAGTTAATGTAATACTCTTCATTTTCAAAATTTAAATTAATTTTAATTAAATTACCACGCCAATTTTTCAAAGCTTCCTATATTGAATTCTTTCTACCAAATTACACCATTTAGTAAATTTATGATTATTATTGTTATTGTCTTTATACGAAAATGTTGAAATGTAAAATTTTTACCAAAGCAGTTTCGGTCTAAAGAATGCATCTGCCACGCCCATTTGCAAAATTTTGCATTTTAAATTCGTCGCTACATTATTAGGTAAAATCGTTTTATATATTTTTTATAAATTAGAGTTATATGCGCGACTCGCGGAATTTTTCCCGATTCTACAGTTTTCGAAATTGCGCTTAATGAGTTGAAATGCAAAGCGTGTCAGGGTGTTTCGGAGATATACCTATTTTCGATGTCACACCTATTTTAATTTTTTTTTCTTCGTACACACTTTCCTTTCCAACCCAATTCTTGAAATAAAATTTGACCAAATCATCGTTTATAGCTTCTAAAAAACAGTTACCGTTATCCAGTATTTCCCCACTTTCAATACTTATACTCTCTCTCAATATTTACTCGAGTAAGCAGATGCACGGACGGACTGGAATGTTTTGGCTTAATGGCTCGATCTCTGCTTTCATTCCGAAAATTATTTTTGAAGAGGGTTGCCACTTTTTAAAAGTCTTAACGCCATTTAATCGATAAGTTAATTGAAATGACACTATATACAAATTAAATAAAATATTCAAGTGCTAGAAAGCTTAATCTCAAAAATATTTGTTGAGGGTTGCCATCTGTTTGAAAAATTAATTTTATAATAATAATGAAATATTCAAATATTGGTGCCAGACGAGTAAGCAGATGCACGGCCGGACTGGAATGTCTTGGCTTAATGGCTCGATCTCTGCTTTCGTTCTGAAAATTATTTTTGAAGAGGGTTGCCAATTTTTAAAAGTCTTAACGCCATTTAATCGATAAGTTAAGTGAATTGACACTATATACAAATTAAATTAAATATTCAGGTGTTAGAAATCTTAATAACAAAAATATTTTTAAAAAGGGTTGCCAGCTGCTTCAAAATTTGAATACAAATTAATATGTATGTTAAATTAATTATTACTAAGGGGATATGAAACGGAAGCGGTTTATGAAAATTGTTTTCAAAAATATTTTCAAAGAGGCTTGTGAGCTATTTAAAAATTTAAAGACATTTCCAAAAAGTTTCTGTAGAGTGTAAAAAACGGTAGTAATCATAAACTGCTTGCAAAGAAATGATATTCATATTAGAAAAACCCTCAAGTTTTTAGTGCTTTTCCTATGAAATTTCTCGTCTACTGCATTTAGAGACTCCAACCACCGGTTTACATTAATTTTAACGTTTTTTTGAAATTTTATTTAAAAATCTGATATGAAGATGAAATATATCTATGCTTTTTTCTGCTAATAGTTTTTTTCAAACTTTTACATTCGTATCTATGTATATTCGTCCGCGCTCGTATCTGCACATGCCGCCAGCATACGTGAGTAAAATCTTATACTTAAAATTTTCACTGCTTTAACCTCATTCCCTCGAAAAGCCGTATAATCTTTTTTTCTTATTTCGAAATGTGTGCAAATGAATAAACATGAGCAATTGCGAATCTAAGTTTTTTATAACTGTTTGCCTGTGATAAATGTGCCAAATGTGCCAAATGTCATATATTTTATTGTGCGGAATAAAAATTTACCAAGCCAAGGAAGACGCTACTACGGAAGTGGTAGCAAAATTAGTTCCACGGAATACAAGATAAGCAAATATTTACGAATATTCATTTTACAGTAATTCCAACTAAATTATACTAATTAAGATTCGAAGCTCAAAGTACTACTGAAAAGTATTTCCGCTTTGTAATAGTTATCTTGTTTGCTTTCATACATACGTTATAAATTTGAGAATCCAAAGAACATAGAAAATTTATAAGATTTATTCCTACACAATTGGTGTAACAAAGCTCAATTAGTTTACTTTACTATACCCAGAACATATGAGCGGGCTTAAATTGAAAAATGATTGTGCCTTATCAATATGGCTTTAGACGTGGCAATCTACCTTCATTCATATTCATATTCATTCATATTCATTACAGACCATGTCTGTTCGTGTAGAATTCTCATTTTTCAAAGTAGCGCAGCGCAAAAAGTACGCCATAAACCTGCGTCAAGCTCAACCAGGACCGTGCAAAGGATTTACTTCTGGGAGGTTTCAATTTTATTTTATAAAATAGAAGAAGTTCTTCAAAGAAAATCATTATTATTTGGATGGGAAGAAAAATTGGCTTAATTCATAAATAAAATAATAAGTTGAAGTAACAAAACTTCGAGAGAATTAAGCATTTAATAAAATGGTGAGTCGGGCCATTTATAAAAAAACTTGTCCAATACTGCGTTTACATCTACTTTTACACATCAAGTGCTGTAATAGAATTGGGGATATTTTTAACCAAAAATTTGTCTGCCAAAATTTTACTTCGCCGACCAATCTACAGCACAACCGTCATACAAAATCGCAGAGTATTTTTGAAATAATTGCTTGCCTTCTTCTTTGTCTACAGTTGGAGTTTTCGATGAAAAAATACATACATAGAAAATTCGAAATAATAATCGGCATTGCCATTACTCCCCACATTGCATCGCTGAGTCTGACGGGGAGTTATTCTGTATTTATTCACTTCGATATCGCATTCTTTACAAATCTGGCCGACCTTTCGGAGAAACTTGCCAAAATAATCTTTTGCATTCTCTTCTTCTTTCTTTGCTGCATTTGCCAGTATTACGGTTTTATCCAGATCTTGATCTTCAGTTTGCAGAATTCGACTCGATGACAAGGTCAGATAATGAATTGAAGCAAGTTGATTGCAAGTGGAGATAAATTTTGACTGAATCGTGACGTTCCATCCACCTCGTTGCACAGGATTGTTTCAAATTACTCCTTGAATCCTCTTAAAGGTTTTTGATTTTTGAAATTGCATCTTGCATAGCGGTCAAATGTGTAGGGTAATTGAAAAAAGGCTACACACTTTGGATTGTGCCTAGACAATGCGAACTAGGGAACCGCTTTGAAATAATTGGGTATCGTGTGAAAAAGACTCGATACCCAAAATATCGATACTAAATTATAAATGTAACTTAGCTACAATATCTTATAAAACCTTATACCATTTCGAAACCAGAAGTTAATCTTTTCAAATAGTAGTTAATCATCATCACTAAATATTGCTGTCCACCCCGTGGTTTGAGGTTTACAATTCATATTAGGTGGATGCGGCATTGCAAGTTAAATAACTCCATATTTTTGTTTTTGCATTTTAGTAGAGTAAATGACAGAGATGGTAAGAATAAGCGAACATGTGGAAAGTCAAAGAAAAAAAAAACACATAACATGAATTTTTCAATTCGTACGCAAAGGGCAAGTGAAAACAAAAATTTTGGACATTTTCACCGCGCAAGGCGAAGAGAGAACAAGCATTCAACTTATAAGGCGCTACCACCCAATATGAATTCGTTCTGGCTTGCTTGGTTTCACTGCAGCTTCAGAGGTCTTTTCAAAAACAGATTATGCAAATCAGGGTTGCATAGCTCAATTAAATGTGGATTAAATCCCGATGCTCGAGCTGACGAGATTTTTTAGTAACATTTTTGTATGGCGAAATCTTGCAAACGCAAGTGGATTGGCGAGATAATTACGACAATTGCGATAATTACAAGGTTAAGTTTTGGTCTGGACATGATATTTTCTTCTTGCGTTTCTGAAACTGTTTGAACAAGTACCTAATAGGTCGTTAGATAACAATCTCGAAATTTAAGGTTGCCGTCTTAAATAATTGTTATCCTTTAATTTTTTATTTGACTAATTTAGTCGCTTTTGTATCCCCAATTTGGCACTTCAATGCTGGCTAAAGTTGACAGCGCAAGACACGGATCTACGATTCCAAAAACGCTAGGATAACATCTGACAATGTTTTTTTTTTAATAAACTGGGTAGTCAGACCAAATCTCAAGAACTCTTCTCAAATCAATGATCGTGGAAGCTTTGGAATTGTTTATTATCAAGCCATAGCTAATGACTATAAGTTCATTTTAGATACGATTGCTGGGGTATATCTCAGTTTTGGGGGAATTCCTTCAGTTATAGGTTTATTCAGGAATAGTCCTATAACGTAAGGTTTCTCGAGTTCGTTTCAGTCGTAAATGGTTGAAAAAACGAAGAAAATCCATTTTACGAAAATGCTGCAGATTAAGGCGGATATAGAGATGATTATCTGCTAGTGAAGCGGTTCCAGGTTTAAGTGGATGTGAAGACAGGAAAATTTCTAACTGCGAAACTGTCGCAGTTTTAGTGTTTAACTATTTACTAATAGCCAATAGCAATGGCGTAAAGATGATAAAGAAATAAATTGAAATAATAAACTTGAGAAAAATCCAATAATGAAAACTTGGTTTATTTACAAAATATCTGAAGGTTCTGAACTTTATATATACATTTTTTACACCTTAACCTACAGCATTCCCATAGTTTTTATCATTTTTCAGATAAAAATGTCCAAAATTAGGCTCACATGCCTACCAACAATATTTGTTAGTAAGGATAAACCAAAGCAGACAGATTCCTTAAAACTCAGCAGTGGAATATAATTTGCCTTACGAACTGCGCCACTTAATGGCCACTTATAACACAACATATGCACTTTTTTTCAAATGAACAAAGTTATCGATTTGACTTTCGAGTCGCTAAAATACCCCTGCCCCCTCTGTGTCGGGGCCTGCACTCAAGGTGCAATCTGATTCAGCTGAAGATTTCTATCGACTTACTATCTACATACGTACTACACCTCAATTTATTTATCTCCCATTTTGCAAAACTTTGCTTGTCTATTGCCGAGAGTTTTTTTTATGGACATGGTCATGTGTTCAGAAATGTTTGATTCTCATGATGTGTGGATAGTTGAATGAAGTTCAACTTTGGTATTGGCACATTGCCGATAACGACGGTAATACTCGCTCGACGCGTTGGATATTTCCAATGAATAAGTGATTTCGAATTTTCAGCTGATTTTTCGAGTTATGTTGCTTACGTCATTACGGTAAGTGATTAATGTTATTTCAACATTGCGTCGTTCGAAAATGTATGTACTTAAAATCGACAATCTTAATGAATAGTTGATCTGTTGGCAGATCGTCAAATGCATTTGATGTTCTTTCAAAAGTGTACAGCCATAATATACAATTTGTCGTCCAACATTACCATGTTGGCCAAGTGGATGTTGTGTGTGCACTGTGCATTAGATCGTTCGAGAAAAAAATTCCGCGCAAGCTTTATGAGCTTAAACGTAGACGATGAAATGGTGAACTGTGTGAAACTTATTGATCATACATCGATATTGTTCAGTAAATCAATCAGGAGTAACCATAAAATCTCTTAGTATTTAAATACATCGTATTTAAAGGAAAGAAATAATATTCTGGAGACAGTATCTATGACCTGAATTCAAAGCATGTTTAAAGAACTCAGAACTTAAACAGATAACTAGCTTTAATCCGCGGCAAAATGAAATAAACAGTTTTTAAAAATTTACTTTAATTTTAATTTTAGATGCATGCCTGCAACTTTCAGCTTGACTTTTATATATAGTGATCGAGAAGGATATTTTCAACAGCAATTGCATTCGTTTGCATTGAGTCGGCAAGTTGGAGGGAATAACAGAAATTTGTGGAATCAGTATCGATATTCCTTTGCCGTTTTCAATGATAATTTGGGTTTCCAGATTCAGGTTAGTAATCAGTATGACGGTATGTAACGGAGACCATGACAACTCTAAGGATCTTAGAATCTTGAGAAACTACTTTAATGTGTATTTAATTAAGTGGCAACCCTATTCAAAAATATTTTCTAAATTAAGCTTTCTTAAACTTACTTCGTTTGGCAGCAGTATAGTAGCATTTCAGTTAAATTAGCAATAAAATAGGTTTAAAACAGGTGGCAACTATATAAAAAAGTGATATTTCTTTTATACTTAATAACTAAATTAAATTTTGTTCTTTTAAGAAGCAACTTCCATTTTGAAAAATTTTCGAAATGAAACTTTCATAACTCAATCGTTCAACGTCATTTAGCAATATTTGATTTAGCTTACTAATTCATTCATATTTAATTTTATGAAAAGGTGGCAACACTTAGCAATTTTTTTCAAAATAAGCTTTCTAAGTATTTTCAGTTAGACACATACATATATTGTAAAATTTGATACAACTTACAAAATGATTTTAATATATTCTTAAACAAGTGGCAACCTCATTTCGAAACATTTTTGAAATAAAACTGTATTGAGCTCTTTCGTCTGAGTCGCCACACTGCGAAACATATTTTAAGTTTCTCATTCCTTTAACTCTAGTTCATTAATATTTTAAACACGTGGCACCCCTTTAACATTAAGTTTTGAAAAACTTTTCAAAACCATTACGATTGATACACATATTGTATTAATTTATTTAGCTTATTAGGTAATGACAATTGAATTGCATTTTTACATAGGTAGCAACTATTTTCAAACACCTCAAAACATTTTTAGGTATTTACAAACCAAAGATTTTCTAACACTCTTTCGGCAGACACCCGTATTTTAATATTTTTTATAACTTGTGTATGATGTGATTAAATTCGAATTTTCAAACAGGTGACAGCCCTTTTAAAAAATGTTTCAAATCTCTTCCGTCTGACACCGCACACATTTTGGATTATTTTCTTTAATTCTAGTTGAATTTGATCCTTTAAATAGATCGGATTCCTTTTACATGGCGTTTAGAAATTAAGCCGTTTCAAAACTTACCAACAACCAAGTTCTTGGAAATAATTTTAAGGTATTTGAATTGTATTTTTTAAACAGGAGGCAGTTTTTTTCATACTCTAACCTAGAAATAAATCTTTCTCCACACCGAGACGCACATGCGTGCTCCCACAATCGAACCACGGGAACTTAGGATATATTGATGTAAAAAATTTAAGCCACTTTATGTGTTCAGACTTAAAAAATTGAAACGCTGTTTTAAAAAGAAAAGAAATGTTAAAAACTAACTTAAAATCAACCAACTTTCCACGACCAGCAAGTAGTTGCATTTCTTATCTCTAATTAATTTGAGGAACATTGTCAAAAAGTCGTCTCTTTCATGAGTTAAAGATTAAATACATAGAACATTGAATAATAGGTACATTGTGTGGGCAATGAAAGTAAAGTACAAAAAAAAATGAGAAGTGCAAATGTTTTTATCTCAAGTACATCTATTATTCACTTTTGATAATATTCATCAATATTTTTTGTTTTGTTTATTTCTAACGTTTTTTCATAGGATACTGAATGCACTGATACAACCTGTACCCTAGCAAAATTATACATGTCAATCAAAGTGCGAACAAGAAAAAACTGGTTTTCTAAAATAAAAATGATCACTTTCCTTTGGCATATGTAGAGGGGCAAGGTAGTGTGAGCTTCCGCTTCAAACGTTTAATTTTGCAAGTTTATGAGGCAAACGTCTGCGATTTTACCTCATAAGTACTTAATATAAAAATCGTATATACATATGTACATATATATTTGTTAAAATTAAAAAAAAAAAACTAATTGAAGCACTTCAAAATATTATCAAAAAATTTTTAATTATTACTTGCCACTCGTACATGGATTGCGTAGACAAATCCATTGCCACACGCGTGTAGTATGTGGTATGTGGGAGCATAGAATCTTAACCGCAAAGTCATTATATAAGTAAGTATAATATCTTTGATTGCAGAGAGTTTAGCGTAAACTATTTGATAAGAATAAGAAATGTTTTTCACCTAGTTTTTTTGGCGGGAACATTAAGCAATGAGAGCTAAGTGAATAGGATGGAGTGTAAAACTTTCTTTGAACTTTTCCTGCACTGATGCGAAATTTGTCTACTTTATGTACTATATTTCCAAATGGAAACATTTCTCATTTCCCAATAGAGTTGAGAAAAAAATATCGATCAAGATACAAAAAAATTGCATAAATCCGCCAATAAATGCCTACTAATTGTCTGCTGTTGCGTAGGATTGGCCTAAAGTCAGTTTCATTCAAAAGGTAATTAACGTATGCATTACGAAATTCACAATCTTAAAAAAGCTGACCGAAGATCATTGTAAAAAAGTCTAAGGCCAGCACCTTCTTCGTCTTATTTGCCGCTATAGCCGCCTAGGCGATATTGGGTTTCAACATAACATGGAAGTCGCCCCTTTGCTTTGCTAACTGGCGCCTGTTATGGACGAAAAAGAAGGTCATATCCTTTTCCGCCTGTTATTTTCAACGTAGAGGAGGCCCTTCTCCTACCGGGTACTGCGTTAAGAACTTTCCAGGCTGAAGCCAGAGTAGCCGCTGAATACTAATCACCTGAACTATGTCCAAGTCACGATAAAGCTCATACAGAGCTATCGGTGCGGTAGTTGAGTTCGAGAATGTCGAAGTCATCGTAATACGGCTGCAATTTTATAAACACGTAGCTCGAACGTCTGGAGCCTTGTTGGGTATCAAACGGCTCAGAGAGGCCTTTCCCAATTCTGACTGATCTGGTGGTGCAGCTCAGAGTCATAGCAGTATTAGTTTTGCAAGGATACCAAATTTAGACATCGCGGCAGAAAAATAACTTCTTCTAGTGCCGCCGAATTTCTATTTAGGTCTTTCTCAACCACTGGGGAGGTTACCAAACAGCTCGCATCGTGGGCCTAACTTTTTGCAGCGGCGCGGTATTCCTCATCGTACCAGTCGTTACTTCAAGGTCAATGAAAGCCAATGACTTCTTCAACGGCAATGTATCGACTGTTTCTTTGTCATTTCAATAACTCGTCTAGTAAAATAACTATTTGGAATGCCTTTACACTAAATTAGGATGACTAAATTTGAACACCACTTGCAAATATCTCCTCCTCAGTTAAATTTTGTACAGTGAACTAAGCAAACTTAAAGAAAAATAGCTTCCGAAAAAATTATTATTCATCTACAGCCAGAAAAGGGGAAAAAACAAGAGTTCAGTGGACTTTTTTTGAAGGAAAAAATATAGAAGAGGTGTTCTCCAAGCTGTTCATAATCAAACAGAGGTAGTCAATCGATTAGTTTTTTAGAGGCAAAACGGGAATGAAGAGGCCAAAAGTGGTTTCAAAATGTCACAAATTTATTTCGGTTCCTTCTAAATATTTCCCGATAAACTTTAGTGCCTTGATTCCCTCAAGAAAGGAGTGGAGAGATATTTTATTCACAGACTGCTCGGAGTATCTCTTTTCACGGATGGCTCGAAAATGATCAGTGGAGTAGATGCGGGACCCTTAAATAGAGTCGCCTCTGAGTCTTCTAGATTCTACGATTCAGTGAAAAGTATTGGCCATCACTAGGGCTTATAGAACTCTTTTGGTTTCGGAGCAACCTGGGCTTCGCTATTTCTTCAGATAGTCAGTCAGCGGTGGAAAGAGCACGTTGCGAACTTAACTTGTCGGCACAGCGTCTCCTTGGTGTAGGGGTATCAGATAACGGAAAAATCGATAAGCTGGCTTGGAACGATATATATTTCAAATATTTCAGAGACAATAGAGGTTTTTGTGTCTCTGAGTTTCGTCATGCGATGGATCTTATGCCAAAAGTTGTTCATTAAAATTATTTGGACAGACGTTTTCAGGCTAACCACTGTTTTTACAGGGCATTGCCCACTGGGTACACATGCTGCCCGAATTGAATTGGATTACAATGCCTACTGCCCGGGACTGGAGCTTGCCAAGTGCGGAAGAAACAGGGGAACACCTCCGCTGTAACTGTCGAACTTTTTTGCTGAACTAGAATTCGATCATATTTTGGAGACTTAAAATAGCTGGGCGGCGTAAATTCAAAGGATTTGTTTGAATTTTTAGACTCCGCGTGATGGATCTCTTTTCTATTTCATTATCAGTACAATATCTGATTCGACAGCAGACGTGGTCAAATGATATCTAATGTTGCTAACTATAAGAATTTATTTTGCGTCAATATAATTGAGATAAGATGAAAATATATAAAGCGTAGGCTACCAAATTTTATGTGCTATATAAAATTTGTTTACTTTGCCCAAATGTTAGATAATACCTTTGACTGTCAGTTTAAAGTAGAGTAATTTTTTTATTGCCAGAGATAGTCCGATGGTTGCTTAATTTTGCAGTGGAAGTTCAAGTTATTTCGAAAGAGGGATTTACATAAATTTCAGAAGCAATTTTTTTATGTATTTTGTTATATCCTTGATACATTTTGATAAAAAACGATATCTAAGCTTGAAGACTGAATGCTCCAATGCGACGGGGAAAATGTAATAAGTGAAGTCAAGAGATGTTAATACTTATATGGCTTTTCTCCAGACATAGATATAAATACATATTAGCTTTAAAATGGGCGGTTGGTTCTATGGTCATTCTGGCAAAACAAAAAAAAAAATTACTCCAAACCAAAGCCTTTACATATATCAAACTTGAGCAAATTAAAAAAAAAGATCGTAGAAAAACTACCTTTATTTTGATGTTGTAATTTTTTCTGAAGGTAAAAAGTAAAGCTTAGCGTATGTATATTAATTATTGATAAATATTAATTTTCTAACTTCGCAGGGTATCGGCACCCAAGATCCCCCCCACCGTATGCGCTGTAGGTGGTGAATGAAAATGAAAAAATATAAAAATTCTTATAATAGAAGTAAGAGAGACTGTTTGACAAATAAAAACAAGCAATACGACTATTTAAACAGTAATTTTAATTAATAATTTGCAAATAAGTATCTAGCGTTCAAACGTCTTACGCTATCCAAACAATAGAATTTGGCTAGTTTTTTTGACGTAGACGCTCAAATTCTTTCACTTATTTAGACAGTTGTCTGCGAATTACTTGTCATAGCGTGAAATAAGCAAAATGTAGACACGCGGCATTGGAGTGCAATTATGTTTCTTAAGGGATTTCGTCATTAAGCCAGTTAATTCATGAAAGATGAAAAATTATCCAAGAACTTGTGTTGTGTGTTTTGTTTATGATCGACGAATGGCGGTGTCTACAATTTTGCGGTATATTCCTGACCGTCATAGCTGAATGTGTAACGTGTGCAGGATTTTGAATCCGTTACATTAAGAAATTATAGAAAAAAACGCTAAGTGTTTTTCTAATTGCCGTTGCCTCTTGACAAGAAGGGGATTTCTGTTTCGAAAAGGCTGTTTAATAAAATCATTTGTCGTACTATTTATAATGGTATCACTGTTGTGATTTGTATTTGGTTCCGAAGCTATAGCAAAAAATAACTCGAAGAGGTAAGAAATTTTATCGCTTTTCTAAACTTGTTTTGGCATAAAAATGGATTTTGCAGTAAGAAATGCTTTGGACATGAAAATTTGCATAATTTTATGTTAAGCTCAGATCAGTTTTCAAAATTGTGTTTCAGAAAGCAGTGTTGGGACTAACCTATTAAAAAAACTTCAGCAACCTGTATCTCAAAATCTAGACGTGATGGAAGCAGACTCAAATCCATCAAAAATGTAATATTACATTAAATGAACATTCCGTCTGTAGCACCGTGAAATTAAAAGTTTTTAGTAGAATTTCAGCTGAAAAAATTAAGGTAGCTAAAATTTTAATTAACCACTGTTATTTGATTTGTAATAAAATTTGTATGCTCTTTTCAATTTTGAAGCTCCTATTATTTTTTTTTATTGTTGGGAATAGAGCACTGTGAAATTGCGTGGCGCTGCTCCAGAATGTGTCTTGCATTTTCCTTTTCTTTTCTGCAGAATCTATAGCATTAATCCGAGTAAATTCCCATTTTAGTCAGGTGATAGCTTAGCCTGCAGTGTCCTGTGGGAAGTGCCGTAATAATTATTGTGTCGTTCTTTGATAAGCCCATGCAATGTCTAAAGCGTTTTGGAGTGCTCTAAACTTGGTCGATTTCCCCAGTATAGTTCACGGTGGGCTTTCTCTTCTTCTTTGATCAAAGTGCATATTGTCCCCTTTTCTATACCGCAAAAGGGCTCTGGGCCTATAAAAGGAGTTGATGCACCCTTTTTTGCTAGTTTGTCCGTAATTTCGATAGCTTTAATACCGGTCAGACCTGGAACCCAGCCCAAGTGTGTTCGGTTTTTAAGGCACTCCTGGACCAGTTTAGAAGTTACCTGGCGAGATTTTAGGGCCTTAGAAGCTGCTTGGCTATTGATCATTACGACAATATTCTGGTTCCGGTAGTTTCGGGTAGTGCGCAAACCTATCCGTAGCATATATTTCTGCCTGAAAGTTATACATTCGTTTTCCTATGTATTCCGAGTACCTTAACCCGGGTGATATACTCTTACCATGGCGAATAAACCATCCGTGTACCAGGTTATTATACATTGGTTTATTTTAAATGTTTCAGATATACCTACTGAATCCTTTTTGTAATTGAGTTCTGTTTTAAATATTTTCGTAAGCCGAAACTCTAGTTGCCTAGTATCCCTTTGGTATTGCAGTTTCGGGGTATTATTTCGTAAGGTTCTCAATCATCCCACGATTCAAATATCATCCTGCCCAGTTGTTGGTACCAGTCATTTTTCAGATAGGCATCTTCGCTTGTGTTTGGATGGGAATGTGAAGAGGTATTAGAGCCTCCATGGCTGCTGTCGGACAAGTTCTCATAGTTTCTGTTATGTAGCCGCAGGCCAGTCTCTGTACCTAACTGAGCGCTGTTATTGGTCTCTGTTTAGTGGTTCTATCTATCCAAACGGTGGCCCCATAGGTGATCATTGGCTGTATACCGTAGCTGTATAGATTCATCTCAGCATTTTTGGGTAGCAGCCCCTGCTCTTTCCTACCATGAATCTACAAGTCATAAATGCTCTTACAGCTTTCATTCTCACTTCCTCCAAGTGTGATTCCCAGAGTAGTTTTTGGTCTGGTATCAATCCTTGAAATTTAACCCTGTTTTCGTATCCAAACTTCTAGTTTATATTTCCTTGAGAAAGGTACAATGGTGGTTTTTGTTGCAGTAACATTCAGTTCCACCTTAGTACACCAAGTTCTGGTTACGTTCTGGTTTTAAGCCTAATTGAATCCTTTATCCATTTAGAAGAGTGAAAAAAATTATTAATTTTCGAAAAAGCTTCAAAATGTCGTTATTTTTTGCACTTAGGCGCCAGTAACTCAGAAAATACTATTCCGATATAAATGATATATCCAAAAGCATGACTATTATACGAGGAAAGAGTAAAAGTTAACCAATAATTATTATAGCACGATTCACATTTTTCGAGCAATTTATAACCATTATTTAAAGACATATATTATAAAAGTGTTTTCATAATATAATAAGTTCTTTTTATAATAATTGTCAACGAGATAAACTTTTTTAAGTCTTCGAAAACTTTTATTTGGAGATTTATATTATAAAAGTATTTCAATAATAAATATAAAATAGGAAAAAAAAATTTAAGTCATGAAAGTCGAGACTTTTTTTGAAACATTTCGAGACTGACTAGGACTACTTCGAAAAAATTTCCGGACCAGTTTAGGATCACTTCTGGACTAGTTCGGTACTATTTTGGGTCCCGAAATTGTTCCGTCTCTCCAGACTTAAAAAAAGTTGCCTTAATCGTAATTATTATGCAAAGACTTTAATAATATAAGTCTCAAAATAATAGTTATTGTTGATTTCAAAAATTGTTCTCACTCAAATTCATAGCCATTTTGAGTACAAGTTTCAATATCAATAACTCAAAAAGTTTCTCTGATTCATAATTTTCATCCCAAGACTTGTATAATTCTCATCCAAATTAGAATGCCAGTTTTAAAACTCAACCTTGAAATATTTATTATTCTGGATCTCTGCATATATCGGGTTGGACTTTTTTTTTTAAACGATACCTATAAAATATTAGGTGTATTTGCTGTTCATAAGTTTTTTTTACAATAACTGAAAAAATACCTCGAAAATGCTCATTTGAAAAAATTTAATGAAACTCCTTTTCGTTATCAGCGAGCCAAAATTTATCTAAAGAGCTTTTTTCAACGAAACGCCACTCTTTCTTTAAATTTTTGTAAACAAGTGTTAGCTAACTCACATATCGAAATTAATAACCTGATTTCTGATCAGCAAGTTGAAATTTAATTACACCCGTTGATAATTTGAATTTTATTTATTACAAAATAAGAAAATAAAAAGTCGAATCATAAATGAAAGGAAGTGGAAAATACCATTGCATTTTTATTTATTATTAAAACTAGTTTATTGGCTGACAGCTTTGCAAAAATATTTTTTGTTTTTTGTTTACTTTTGAATCTCGTTAAATAGTCGATAATGTTTTGGAGAGACTTGCTGCGAATTTGAATTTTATAAATTTCTCGTTTGTTTCGAAGATGTAGAATAAAAAAGTAAAAAGAGAGAATTTCGAAAATCAGCATCCGGCTTGTGATGACTGCCGACGAGCTACATATCTTGCCAATCAAGTCAATTTTTGCAAACTGTATTACATGTTAAACATCACTGTTGGCCAACATTGCTTATATTATGTTAGTTGATACAACGATATACGATATTTGCGATATTCTTCACACCTTTGACAGCAGAAGAGAAAACCTAGGGAATATTTGAATAGAAATTATTTATTCTGCCATTTGATATTGCTATTAGAGACGATATTAGAAATAACGAGTTCCAAGTTCCGCAAAAGGTAGAAAACTTCACTTGCAACCCCATTCTGTTACGGTTACAAGATTTTTGTTACCGACACTAAAATAAAAAAACTTAACAAAATATTCTCAAATTTATTCATAAGCAATTTAAGTCGATATTTCTTCACCCGAAAAAAAAATTAACCCGCTTTTTATGCGTTTTGCCCGAAGTAAATTCTACTTCGAAACAATTTATGTATATAATTCGAACATGGAAGTTACAACTCTGTGTTTTGTTTACAAAGTGTAAAATTGAGAAAAGCCGAATAAAATAATTGAGGGATTTATATCCCTATTGATTAATAAAATTAAAAAAAAAAAACACTACACATTTAGGTAACATGAACTCTATTGTAATGTGACGTTTGTGTGAGGAAGCAGACAAATCAGATTTATATCCCTATTGATAAATAAAATTAAAAAAAAAAAAAACAATACACATTTAGGTAACATGAACTCTATTGTAATGTGACGTTTGTGTGAGGAAGCAGACAAATCAGATCAACGGATAACGAGAGTCTCTTCCTGGGAGACAGTTCCAGTCGCTTGGAGCTACCTGAAGCTTTGTATATGAAATTAAATTTATTTCTGCATTTTTGTAAACAGCTGATTTCTTGCAAGATTATACAATATTATAGACTAAACAAATAACCATTTATATATTTATTAGACGTGCTAACCAGATTTTAGATAGAAATTTAATATTCTGCCCATCGTTAAACTTAGCGCTTTCTGACTTTGGGTGGTTATCAAAATGGTGTTGGCAAGACTTTGAAGTTGGTCTCGCATTAGTTTAGCTCCAATGTCAACTGCTTCCAAAACTCTGCCACATTCTCTCGAATCTCCTTTACAAATCACCCGGCCATGTTCGGCTTTTACAGCAATCCACTTAAAAGGATGCCACTCTGGTTCATATTTGTCGTTTTAATTAATTCTCTGACTTTTATTGCAATTTTTTTTTAATTAAGAACATTACTTGCATTGTTGTTATTCACATTTTGTTGTTTGGTCGCCTCTCAAATTTAGGTAAAAAAAATCCAATGAAAATGGCTACCCTTTTCGCCCCAAAGTTGTGTAGCCGAGGAAAAAGTGACACATTTCGAGAAAAAGTATATCTCATTCGGGTTTAGTTTAAAGCAATTTATTGTTAGAAATGCACAACGTATTCAAAGGATAGTGCCATTTAAAAGCATCCTTATCGCCTTCTAGTGCCAAAAAGCTGAACTTATTTTCCATAAAAATTAAATTTTATTGCACTTTATTTAGCTTAAACAAAAATTTCTTTAATTTCGGAAAAGCGGCAACTCTTTTATAAAATGTTATCAAAACATTTTTTAATATACAAATTTTAAAAATTTTTTCGATAATTACTTCTTAAACCCCTATTAGTGCTTGATTTATCTTAAAAACTCATTTGAATTTAATTTTTTTTAAAACAGGTGGCAACGCTCTCCAAATATTTTTCTCGAATAAAGCTTCCTTAAAACTTTTTTCGTTTGATACCAGTATAGTAGAGTTTCGGCTTTCTTATTAATTAAATTTATTAAATTTTTTTTTTAATTTTCTAATTTTTTTTTTAATTTTTTTTGTGGGATGCTTTCGTTTCACATCAATACTTTAATATTTCGTTAAGCTTAGAAATTGAATTAAATACATATTTTTGAACAGGTGGCAACATTCGTTAAACACACGTTCGTGATTAAGTTGCATTAAGCGTGCTGCCTTTGAACCCCATAAAATTCTCATAACTTAATAATTTAACTTCATTTACTATTTTATAAAGATAGTGGCTCTCCCCAAAAGTATTCTCAAAATTAAGATTCTCCTTTGTTTGAGACCCTTATTTCAGTATTTTATATAACTTCGTATACATTGAATACTTTTTTTTAACAGATGGCAACTCTCTTCAAAAACTTTTTTGGAATAAAGTGGCCAAAAACTTTTAATTTGGAACTCGTGGTGTAAAATTACATTTAATTTTTTAATTTAACATAATCGACAAATATTAATTTTTGAGCTCGATGCCAGCATAAGAAAAGTATTTTTGAAAACTGTGCTCTATGGTCCATTGGCTGCGCACTTGTCCAGCAAGTCGTAGGTGTTGGGTTCAAATACCGGTGGAGTCATGAAAGAAATCTGATGAGGAGATGTTGTGATCTCCGAAATAGCTATAATTTCTAATACTCCTGACTGTTGTTGTCTTTTTCCAAAAATACTTTCCTTACACTATTTGTCGATTTAATAAATTAAGCCAAAAAATTATTTATGTAAATTTAACTTAATTTTATTAAATTTAAATCTTCTTTCAAAAAGGTTTGAAAATGAAGTTTAATTAAGCCTCTTTCATTGGTTAACCAAGTTGTAGTATTTGATTTGACTCATTGTTTTAATTGAATTTTACTTTTTAAACAAGTGGCAACTCCCTTTCAAAAATCGCTTCTATGATAACCCGTATGACAAAATTAATATATTTGTATTTGCCTAATCGTAACTAAATAGTATGTGCAGTCGTCAAATAGAAATAGGTGATTTAACGTGAGTATTTATTTAATCGACTGTAACTTTTTTAACAAGTGGAAAGTTTGAAAGTGAGTATAGCTTTTAGCTTTTCACGCTCAAATGGTTTGTTAGATATGTATATTTATAGTTCATATTATGAAATGCGTGAAATTAAATATTGCAATATAAGTGGCAAACCATACAGCTTTATTCAAGTTTAATTTAGACCCAGTTTATAGGCAAATTATTGAAGTGGAGTTAGTAGGTAAATTCAAATCTCCATAGTATTTATTTTACAGTTGAGCAACTTTAATCTTTTTAGTATTAATCATAATGATGAGTTGGCTTCATTAATTTTAAAATTTGCTCGCGTTATTTACACTTCAGAATTATGCAATGGAAATTCACGTTGGATAATGTGTTCGAAATTATAATGGCCAACTAATCAGCTTTATGAACAGCTTATTTTATATATGGCATTACCTCATTCAGTTAGAGCAGGGTTTACATCATGACAACAACGAATATATAAACAAAAAAAAAAAAAAACACACACTACGGTGCTTAGTGATACGAAATGTTTTACTTGGATCGTACAGTTACAACTCGTTTAGTAATTCAATATTTTTTTAAATATAATTTATTAACTTTTAGATCATGCCTGCGAAATTGAAAGTTAAGTGCACTCTGCCCAGCCCACAAGAAGAATAATTTTACAATATGCGCCAACTACCACGGTATCGGTCTTCTGCAAGAATGGTAGGATACAAGATTGCACTTTCCGCGGACCGCTAGTGCACTCTTTCTCAATTAGACAGCATCCACCCATACGATAACAAAATAAAAGGGTGGTTTTTTATTTTACAAAAACAATGCTAACAAAAGTTTCAATCTTTCTGCCATTTGATTGCTTCTTCTGTGATTCTTCTTCTAATTTCGAGTTTTTTCTTTTCTCTATCTTTTATAAAGTCACTTTCAGTTGCGCAATCTTATCATTCTTGAGTCTTTCAAATATGCCATATAAGGTTCCATTGAAAGTATTGTGCGAAAGACATAAGCTTCGAAAATACCTAAGCGAAAATAATCGACACACCAGACACGCTTTATCGATTTTAAATTCGCTTTTGACACCACGAGAGGAAGCTGCTTATATGCCGCGATGTCTGAATTTGGCATCTCAGAAAAACTTATATGTCGTCAAATAATCAACGAACTGACTCACACATCACTATTGGCAGTAACAATGTTGAAAAAATTGAGGATTTTGTTTATCTGGGAACCAGCATCAACACAAACAAAAACATCTGTCTCGAAATCCTACTGAAAATCTCACTCTACAAGTCTATCGATGAAGCCGGTGTGAAAAGGATGACAGAAAATGCTCCAGCGCTGAAGGAATCAATGGCTCATTATTTACGGCTGATAATTTGGTGGATTAAAGTGTTTGGTGATGGCTTACCTAACATTCTGGCAACTATGGGGGTGACATGCAGCGGTAATATAAATAGTACCTAAGTTTTTATTATTATTTTTTGTGCAGATACTATTGATTACTATTTCGAGCTAACGAATGCAAACCAAAAAGGATACATACAAAAATAATTCGGGTTTGCATTCCATCCAAAAGGAGACGATAGCTTCAGAAACTATACGTTTACAGTATAATCTGTAACAATACAAAGGAATTGATGATGATAAGCAGACTTCTTAAAGACTAATGGCCAGTTTTCCAGTGATAGCTTAAGCTCAGTTTAAACTCAGATGACATAAACTCGGTTCAAATATAAACTTGATTTAAACTGTAAAGCTGGTTTTCAGTGAGAGTATAAGGCGGACCTAAATTTTGCTATTTTGTAGGGCAACACTATTTTGTTTTTCGATATTTAGATCCATGTCAGGCAAAGCCGAGCGCACGCAAACAAAAATATTTTATGCTTGTATAGATTGCGAAGAAGTATTACTAAGTACTACATATGTTGGGGTTACTCTCAGGGAATTCAAGCAGTGGATGAGTGCTGCTCTCAAACGTCGCTTTCGGAAGCGTGTGAGTTGCCGACGGGGCTGTATGAAAAATACGATTCTACTCGGACTCGCAAGCGGATTAGTTGAACTCAGTTTAACCTAAACTAAGTTTAAATTAAGTTTAAAGTTGACTGATAGTGAGTTTAAATTTAGTTTAAATGCCAAATAGAGTTAAACTCGCACTGAAAAACTAAGAGCTATGGTAAGTTCAGCCGTTTTGAAAAGCAAGGTAGGAACTATTTATTCAAAAAGTTTTTAAATCAATATATACTTTACACCAAATGAAATGATTCCCATTTGAACGAGATAAGATTAAAAAAAAAATATTCTGTCATTTATAATACGACATTTAATTCATTAAATTCCTTGAGCCGAGAAATTATTAATCTATGTAAGTCTGTGTGTACATTTGTTTATGTTCTACGCTTTATTTGCTAATGAAAAATTATCATAACTTTTAGTAGAATAGGCGTAAAGAATTAATAAAATTAAATGTAACACTTTTGATTTTTCATATCTCATTTCTCTTTTGACAGTCTTTGTAATCTGGATAATATTTCACGTGTTGAATTAATAACCCATTTTTTCTGAATGTGTTTCATTTCATTCTACTATGAGAACTTTAGCCGATGTTACCTTTTTAAATATCTTAACTTGTTTGTAAGAGAGATGCAATCCTACACACTTAGTTATACATATTATGTAAATAGCTAATACCGTGCGGACAAAGGTACTTGAATCCAGTTTTCCATTTACCAGAATGGCCTAACAGATCATATTAGTTGAAAAATTTTTACGTCGATAAAATAAAATTGACTTGAGTACAGAAAAATGTTATTTTTTTTTTAACAATGACTTTAGGAACATGGTTTTCAAACAGAGTATTTGGATAATTTTCAAGCTATTGCTACAAATGCCGTTAAGTCTTAGTTTTAAGTACAGTGTTAGTCATTTGGAGGCATGACACTTGAATTGTACACTATTTACAAACAAAATCGATTAGATTTTTTGAAAGTTAAAGAGTTAAATTACTTATAAATTTTATGCTGATTCCATAAAACCAGCTTCAGCGTCGATAATAACTTCCTCTGCCGGAAACTCTTGAAAGCCTGAACCCAAAGTTTTTCTTTCAAATACGTCATTCCTTTGCTAATTTCTACTCTAAGAGAGTAAAGAATATTATGAAGACGTTTATTTATTTAAAATCGACTAGTCGATTAGCAACTTTTTTCATAGTTTATAATCGAATACCAAGCATTCGACTAACCCTTCACTTTCAACTAACCGCTCACCATCGATTAGACCACAAATCGACTAACTGAAATTATTCGTATAGTGACAGCAGCTAACAATAAATTTATGAAAACATTATTATAGTAGATAAACGTGCTTTGGCAATAAGCATACGCATTCACACATATATGTATAAAAAAACAATAATTTATTGATAGAAAACAACCAGTTGAAAACTCGAAAATTAACAGTTAGTCCACTACTTTTTTTTAAACAAATTTTGCTAATCGATTAACCGAGTAGTCGACTAACAAGAGCTCTACTTATAGTAGCGCGCCCCAGAGCAAGCGGTATGTTGGAATAAGTATGGCCTCTCACCACGTACACTATCCTTGAAGAAAGCAAGAGGTGATATGACACGACCTTCATTGCTCACAACTCTCAAAATCATGACAGTGACTGACAACTTTTTGTCATAATATTTAATAATAACATTAAACTAACGGAGGGTACTCCTACCGCCCTGCTGACACAAGCGACATAGTTCGCATTACGCAGAGATTTTTTTCTGTCTTGGTTTTTGTTGTTTTTCGTAGAATCATCGAAAGACAAGTACTTGTTAGGCTTCGTTAACAAACACTGCTCAGCTACAGAAAATTCTTCACCAGCTGATTATAATACAATAGATACCGCCGCACAGTGGGTCATGTACGGAAAACAATTGTATATTTGCGATAGCCAGACTTACTAGTTATTTATTTCTATAATTTTTTGTATTCCCTTTGGGTAATCCCGCATTAAATGCTGTTTTGACCGCCAACAAAATTTCAAGTTTACTAACTTAGCTTATAAAGTCACGGCACTAAACACTTATACCTATGTAACGGGTGTTTTTTTTAGACTGATAGAACTTTCGATAGGGACAGCTGTTATTTGACAGCTGGTAAATGACATTTTCTTTTAACATTTCTCTTCAGTAAGCATTGACAAACTATCATGGAAAGAATGACGCCGCAACAGCGTTTAAAAATTGTGGAAATTTACTTTAAAAATTAGTGTTCTGTTCGCCAAACTTATAGAGCACTTCGTGGATTTTATGGTCGTCATAATCGAGCATCAGAGCAGCTTATTCGTCGAACTGTTGATAAATTTCGAACAACATTTACTCTACTCGATGAAAAACCAACAACAAGACAAAGAACTGTACCTACGTACAGAAGAAAACATTGGTGCTCTAAGTGATAGTGTTTGAGAAGATCCGAATTTGTCTATTCGCCGCCGTGCTCAACAAGTTTGACTTTGTTCATCCACAACATGGAAAATGGTTCATGGTTCAAAATTGGACTGATTGCATCCGATTCACCAAATCTAGTCTTGGCGGGCATATGCCAGAAATCGTTTTTAAATATTAAATGTCATAAAGTATCTTTCAAATAAACAAAAATTTGGCATGTATTTTATTTCAATTTAAAGTTCTATCAGTCTGAAAAAAAACACTCTTTGCATACATAAAAAATAAAAATTATGTATTGTTTCTGCCCTGGAATGGACTTCATTCACCGAGTGAAAATACCACCTAAAACGCTCTATAAATCAGAACAAAATTTAGCGAGTTTCTCTATGATTGTTCTCCAATACGAAGCCATTCTCTTTACGACTGGGTATAAGAACAATTCAAATAAGTATAATATAACAATTGGTGGGGCCAAATTATTCGTTGTATGGCACGTGCCATTTCTTGAAATTTAATACATATTCAAAACTTTAATGCACAACAACCGGCATTTTTAATATTAATGCACAAGAAAGACATTGGAGAAAACAAAAGCGTCACTATCGAGTAAATATATTTATTTTTAAAACATTATTCAATGAGAACTTCTGGAACCAAGGTGTATCCATAGAAGGTGATAGCAAGATAAACAAGGCGAATCCGCTGTGTATTTTGTTAGTGTAACTTTGCGAGTGAAATGTCAAAAACCGAAATCGCCCAGTTTGCTTATGTATTTTGTTTGTGTAAAATAAAACAACCCAGCGAGTTTGCAAAGAAGAACAAGCATTCAGCTCATGGGATGCTATCACCTTGTATAAATTCGCCTTGATACCAACTACAAAATTCCCATGTATTTTGTTTTTGCTTCTGCGTAAGAGTTGTCAAAATTTATATACATTTTTTTTTGCTTTTACCGCTTTTGAAAGCTCATACGCAAAAGCAAAAACAAAATACACGAAGGTGAATAAAAAAAATCAAACCGGCTGCTATAGTAAATTCACCTTATATGAATTGGCCTTGAAAAATACAAAAAACGCAAAGAACAATATACATAATATTTAAGTAATAATAATATAAAGTAGATTTTTCACAAAGTAAACATGTAGGTTAAGACGTTAAAAGCAACATTTTAATTAAAAAGGAAGCTTTCCTTATTAATAAATTCAATAAGATTGTGGTAAAAATGAGAGGATCTCCTTATTAATTTCATAATATATGATTTTTAACATAAAAATGAGGAGAATTTTTCTTACAATTGCATATTTTCGAACAAAATGCCATAAAAATTAATAAACTAGAAGTTATCTCCTTATTTCCAGCCGTTTTCATTTTCAATAATTTTGAGAAGATTTTCTGGTAAATATTGTGTCCCCTCTCGCACTCCTTGGTATTCAGGTTTTTTTAGAAGTCGATCTCTTTAATTATAGGTGAACTTTTTAGCTCCGTGTCGTACCAGACCATTTAACATTTATCCTATGTAGTTTATGCCACATTACTTGATTGTTCGTCAAGCAAGGACAGTAGTAATTGTATTTGCTTTTATAAAATCGCTCTTTAACGATTATTTTGTGAAGTTTATTATTTTATAACTCAAAAATAACATTTATTTCCCATTTTTATTTTTTAATCAGCCACTGACTTTTAATATTTGAGTCATACTTATGAAAGTCATTTTTATTTACCAAAATTTGGTGCACACTATAAATCTCAAATTAATAAGTATGATTTCGAAATTTCGAACCTATATCAATATCTCCCATAAAACGGTAATTTACAAAAATAAAAAATTCGATAGTTCAATAACAATAAAATGTAATTTACTCAAATTTTAGATAATTAAATACTTTGCAAAACGTTACTTTCTTAAAAAAAAAGTTTAAAAAATTAAAAAAAAAGTGTTAGGTATAGGGAAAAATGGACTCATTAAAAAAACAGAATACATTTTTTTTCTGTGCGATTTCACGATTACTTACCCAATAACAAAACTTAAAAAGATGCGTGTGGTACAATAAAATCATTATAATTTCATTTCGGTGTTTTACGGAAATCACTAAAAGTCATTTAAGTTTTCAAAATATTATTACACTAGCGTACCAAGATGGGCTGGTGTAGATAAGGTCATATTTTGCTTTACATATTGAACAGATATTTTATTACAGTGCTTAGAGGTTTCGGCTATACCCTTTGATAATATGCTACATAGAATTCGTCGTGTGAAAAAACGTAATTTTTTGTTTAATGTAATTGAGATAAAAGCAAGACAGAAAACTCCAAGAGATTCGAGGAATCAGATCATCTTCTCAAATTAATTTAAGAAGATAATATATTTCGATTTTGTTCTTCAATGAGACGTGGTACGAAAGAAAGTAGATTACAAAAAAGTCCGATTTAACCACACCAGCACTAAATTCGTTTTGCTGATTTTCATTAGATTCCAATTGGTGTCTGGTGTGGTGAAATGGGACGACAATACTTGCCACAGGAAACAAAGGAACTTCGATGTAATTCGCGTTCTTAGGTGGCCTTGCCCACTTTTCCAATATCAGGTATACATTGATTAAAGGAAATAAAACTATATGCCAAATAGTAAATAATAATAGTTTCCTCTTAAATGAGGGCGTGGGTTCGCTTTTTTCTTTAAATCAAATATATAGCCAGATATATTGAATCTAGTATGCACCAAATAATGTCATATCTATTAAAAAGTTGCGGAGTTATAAAAAAAGTTGAGGAATTTCCACTTCAAAATCAGCATTTTACATTCTATATTCATTGGCTATAAAAAATCACTTCTAATAGTATAAATCGTTTTCAGTGAGGGGGTTTTTGTTTTAAATTTATTTAGTGAGTTAATTTTATATGTATGTACATACTTACATACTTAGTATGCAAATACTTTAATATGTAAATATGTACATATGATTTAGAGTATACAAATTGTATGTACCTAAATTATAATAAGCAAAACAAGCAAAAAAAAAACAAGTGCATGCTGTTTTTTTCCATTCTCCAAATTACTACTCACCCATTGTGCCTTCATACATTCTGCTCTGGCGCCTCTCTGCTCCACTTCACTAATTTCCACTACACTTCATCACAATAATTTTTCGTAATATGTCCATAAAGCAATATTTATTATTATAACACAATACAATTAATTTGTGGCAAGCAAACAAAAAAAAAAAAAAAGAAAAAACAAGAAAAGCAAAAATAAATAAATAAAGGAATCTGAACTAAATAAATATTTAAATTGCACTCATGTAAAGTAATGAGGATCTGCAATTTTTCTATTCATCGCAATAATTTAACAATTCACAACAACAACAACAACAAACCAGAAAACGAAAAAAAACAAAAACAAAAACACAAGTAGAAAATACAAAATACACACAACGATTCACCGACTTGTTCACCAACGGACACAAAGATGCACTCTCTGTCCAATTGTTTGACGCACTCTATTTATCAGTACTTGTAGCGTTCTTCGAAAAAGTGATATTTTAATATTGATACACCACACACACACACACACAAACAACATACACGCACACACACACACACACACAGAGAACTGCACGAACTCTCACACGAACAGAAAGAGATTTGAAAGAATGTTTGCGACTTTGATTATTTAAGTCGACGTTGACAGTTTTGATAAAAACTAATAAAAAAAAAAACGGACAACGGCGGCTACAAGCAGTACAAGTGTTTAAAATGTCGCGCTCAAATATGAACTAAATACAGAATTGAAATGATCGTCTGAAATAAACTCAGTCTCTGCTTAAATTTCGGTTACAGCTGCGCTATTGAGTTGAGTTTCGAGCTGCGCTGCTAGCTTTGTGTTGATAGCTGCGCTTACATTGTCGGCCGATGGGTTGGAAATCGCATTTAGTTTATTATTATTTACTATGTATAGGAAGTTTATACTCTCGTATGGGATATTATCTACAGCTACATGCAAAAATAAATATACAGTGATTTTTGTTTTACAATAAGTGTTATTTTTTATGTACATGAAGTCATTTTATTAATTTTTTTTATAAAAATATAGTTAATTTTTTTAAACAAATCTTGTAAAACAATGGCTTAGAACTTATAAAATTTTTTTCGAAAATTCAAAAAAAAATTTACAATGACCACAGTGTTTTACATGAAGTTGTTTTAAATTTTTTTTAATAAAAATAAAGTTAATTCTGTCACAAAAACCTTGTAAAACAAAATTTCTGAATTTATAAAAAAATTTCAAAAATTCACAAAATTTTTACAATATTAAAAATGCTTTACATGAAGCTTTTATAGTTTTTTTTTTTTAATTGAGTTAATTCTGTTATACTTACATTGTGAAACAACGTTTCTGAATTTATAAAAAAATTTCGAAAATTCTACAAATTTTAACAGATTTCACAATGTTTTTCAAGAAGTTTTTTCATAATTTGTTTTATTTTTTAAATAAAGTTTATTCTATTATACAAACCTTATAAAACAAAGTTTCAGAATTTATAACAAATTTTTGAAAATTCAACAAATTTAAAAAATTTCACAATGTTTTTCATGAAGTTGTTTTATTAACTTTTTTTATAATAACATAGTTAATTCTGTAAGTTTATGTAAGTTTCAAAATTTATTTAAGTTTAACATATTTTTACAATATTCACAATGCCTTATATGAAAAGTTTCTTATTATTTTTTTTTTAAATATATTTAATTCTGTTACATAAACCTTGTAAATCAAAGTTCCAGAATTTATACACAATTTTCAAAAACTCAGTAAATTTTTACAATATTCACAATGTTCTACATGAAGCGTTTTTTTATTAATTTTTTTTTATAAAAATATTAATTCTGTTACACAAACCATGTAAAAAAAAGTTGAAATTGTATTAAGAGTTTTCAAAAATTCGTTCAAATAAATTCAACAAATTTTCTAACACTTTATAGGAAGTGTTTTTTATTATTTTATTTTTTATAAAAATGTACTTAATTCTGTTGCATGAACTATGTAAATCATATATCAAATATAAAAATATTGTAAATTCTCTTAAATAAACCACATAAATCAAAATTTCAGAATTTACAAAATTTTTTTGAAAATTCAATAAATTTGTACAATATTCATATGAAGTGTTTTTACTATTGTTTTTTTATAAAAATATAGTTTACTCTGTTACATAAACCATGAAAACCAAATTTGCAGTATTTATGAAAAAAATTTGAAAATTCGCTTTCGAAAGTATAATAAACTTTTCAAACGTTTTAATTTGACTTGATCGGACACTTGTTGGCAATTTTTAGCTACATGATACAAAACTCCCCCCGCACAAAAAGATTCTTAAAATTTTGAATATTTGACGAAAATTTGTAGAATAAATTTTGAATAAAGTTTGAAGTTTTTTTTTTATTTATAGAGTTGATGTTATGTAATGAATTATATTTGAATAAAAAATCAATAAAAAACTATCATGAAAATATTCAGAATACTATGAGCTGCACATATCCACATATTTTTGCAAGCCACTGCATGTGAGCCATGTATTTTCTCATTTCGTTTACTTTTTGAGCTGTTTTTGATCGTTCATTTCGTTTACTTTGTGCATTGTTTTGATTTTATTTTACGCTGCTGCCAAAACGCGCTCAACCTTTCCGATACCTTTCTGTTTGGGCGAAATATCTAAATAGCGACTATACGAACAAACAACGGTAGACAAGCAAAAATTTGTGTGCGCTCGATCGCAAGCAATTTTATTTCATTTTCATTAGTATTGTACATTCATTTTTACAAATATACAAATACTTTTATATTGCTAACATTTTTTGTAGCTTTAATTATACGCTTACTACAGGTATACAGGTAGACAATAATTGAGTTTCAAATTATTTGATAGTTTGATCTAAGTTTACTGATTTCAATGAATAAACTAAACCAATTTGTTACGAACGCAATGCGCTGAGGTGACGTATGCGCCACGTTGTACCAACAGCTGGGCATGTGAACAGTGAGAGATACTACGTATTAATTTGTTGGTAGAAAGGCAAAAGCGTTAGTGTTAATCATTTTTTTTTTGCCCAGTTCGATTTAGTGCACAACATTTCGAGCTCTTCCTTATCTTAGTCACGTGCATTAATAATTTACTTTGTAATGAAATTAGTCTGCCTTCGAAGTGATGCAGATAGGAAATAGGAAAAATTTAAAATATACTATACATTCTTTGTGTTTTTTTTTTTAATTGAATTGAAATTAAAGTTATCTCAGCTAATAGTAAATTAAATTAGTTGGTAGTCACATATGAAGGCATAAATTATATTGCTGCTTATTTTATTATTAGTTGACAAATCGTAATCGTCATCGCATTTTTATAGTTTTTATATAGGCACTTAAATTAATTATTGTGATTAGAGGAAAATTTTTGGTTGCGCATGGCAGCTTTGGTAAGTAGTTTTTTTCTACTTAGAACAGGGAAGGAAATTGTGACAAATTAGAGCCGGTAAGTATTTTTTTGTTTGTATAAAACAGAGGAAAAAACCATAAACTGTTTAGTCAGGGACGCCGATTAAATATTGGTGCTTGAATTTGGAAGAGCGACTCATCACATATTTTTAATATTATATCAAGTCACGCATGCCTCAAAATAACTTTTGTGGCGCTTTTAGGCCAATATTCATGAATATCGCCGTACTGTGTAAGTGCTAGATGTAACGGTTTGAAAAATACTTGAAACAATTTAGGATCGTTTCTGACGGTTACGTGAAATGGTAATTGAATTACAATCTCAATGCTCATCAAAGAAAAAAGGTATTGAAACGAATTAGATGGCAAAAGAAGCACAATTTTTCATCGTCGGAAATTATTGAAATCTTTAGTAATGAACATCAAAAGCTGGGTTTGAAGTTCTCGAGAAATCAATCGTTTCAATAGTGCTTTGGAATGACATTTTTGAAAGATTTGACAGCAGGATCAATATTCGCATAGGTCAACAATAATTCTCAGTCGTTTCAGATCAAAAATATATATTATCTTTGAGCTTATGAGTTTAAAGAGTTAGCTGGAACGGAAAAACTTTCTTACTTAATTGGCGCTATAACCGCATAAGCGATTTTGGCCGAAATTCTCCTACAATTTGTGGTATGCGTCTTGATGTGTTAACATAAATTTGAGGGACCTACAGTTTTACGCCGACACCGAACGTCGAATGTTTTTTTCATCTCAGAAATACTCTCGGCGGTTTGAATGAAGCGCGTACACGCTACACACCCGGCTGCGGTAGTTTGCCGAGCTGTCACCAAGCGATAAATGATGAAAACCTTTTTTCAGAGGTTGGTAAAATATTTGGGCCGAAGAAATGGATACAACAGCGAAAAATCTTGTTGAATTTTATGCGGAAGACTTCGAAACGACTCTTGGCAATGAGCTGTTTCAGCTAGCTAAAATATCGCGACCACGAATCTGTTGAGTATTGAAAGAGACACGCTCCGCGAGTTTTCTTTTAATGATCTTATCGATATATTTGCTTTTCAAAAGTCCTCAAAAAATTCTATCTGTTGTATATCTGCTGCGTGATAAATTAAGGTATGTTTACTATTGATAACAGTACCCAAACCTACCTTTTCCGTATTCAAAAAGGGCCCCTAACAACCTTCGGCCCCATGCCCCCAGCAGTCAGAGTCCAGACCTGCGTACACGCAGGGTTTAAATTATCAATTCTGAAATTGAGTAATTTTCCGCTTACCGCATAAAAATTTGGCACTTTTATAGAGTATCATTAGGCAAAGTATGGGGAATCGATACTTTTGATTGCAATAATTTCCACAAATACTCGAAATTAGAATTTCAAAACTAAATCCAAATTTGGCTTACAATTACTGAAACTCGTTTATCTCCAATCGGAAGGAAAAAAAATAGAAAGCCGAATATTATGATTCACCTTATGTACCATAAATTTATGTGAGGGTGATTCAAAAGACATAGAAATGTAAACCTATTGGAATTTTTTGACCCACATCATGGAAAAAGATACCCGTACTTTTATACTTTCCCTATAGATTAAATGGTACCTATATACAGAGAAGCTGATAGACAAATATTTTGGATAGGTACACATTTTCAAGTAGCACCACTTGGCTTTTGTAACTCCGATTTCTAGATATCAATTTTTGAAAAACAACGTCCCTTGTTTTATAAGCCTATAACTGTGCGAGAAATTGACCGATTTCGACCCTTATTTTTTTTCTTTGAATTTTTTTTAAACACTTTTGGAATATGAAATAAAAAACTTTAAACCCAAATGCTACAAAATTTGAAATTTTTAAATAAAAACTATTGATTTACCAAAAACATGAAATGTTCAGAAATAAAATAAAAACCGATTATTTTGCGATATCTCAACGAAACTGTCTAAATACAAGGCCTTCGTTCGACCCAAGGTAGATTGGTAATGAAAATGGGCAAAATCAGATAACAATCACGCCCACATAACGGTGCATTATGAAAATCAAAAGAACTAACAATAAAAGATAATTTTCTTAAATCTTACAGGTTTGGATTGGGAAAATTGCTTTTGTTTTTTCGGAAAATAAGCGTTGCACCGCCCACATCAGAGCAAATGAGTATATCTCCAAAACTATCTGACCAATCTCCCACAAAATTTTGCACAGCCTTAACAGCGAAATGCGTAAAATTCTGAAGTTTGAGATATGGAAGTTGTTCAAATATCTTTGTACTTAATTTTGTAATGTTAAGAGTGTAAAAAGGAATATAAAATTTTATATTTCTTTTGAACACTTTAACATTCTCTATACACTGGTATATCCTTTGAAATACAGTGTCAACTATTAACATCTCATTTGTTTTTCACTACTTCTCGCCACCAGGGGCAAGGACTAGAGATTTTTAAATCTTTAAATTCAAAGTTGAAGCAGTGTGTACTTATCCTCCTGTGTGCAAAGGTTAACCTAAATAGAAACTATCATAATGAGCGGACAGTGGCAGTTAAGCAGCACTCAAGATCCTATCATCATATGAGATCAGATAGTCATTAGTGCTTCCGTGTGTAGAAAGACTCAACTCTTTAGCAACCCACAATCTATCTAGCTCCTCTGGGTTACGGGCACAAAGGCATCGAGGGTAACAAGGAGGCCAATCGGTTAGCTAGAGATGCTGCAGGAAAAGCACGCATAGGACCCGAGCCCTTACTGGCGATAGGTCGGCATACTGTAAGGGAGATGCTTAGGAGAGAGGGCATAATAGTAAATGATCTTAACAGTTCAACGGCCTCTCTAAAAACAAGTTGAGGATACTTACCGGGGTTTTTTCAGGTCATTGCAGACTGCGAAGCCATCTGCACAGGCTCGGAATACTCCGGATACTCTAATTCACCTACTCTTCGAATGTAAAGCTCTCTCGAGAAGACGGCAAAGGCATCTGGGCTCATATATCCCCGGGCAGGACCTCATACGCTCGCTACTACCAACCACCATCTTAGATTTCCAAAGAACTTTGGTACAATGGATCGCAAGGTCGAAGAGCAAGCCAATATTTTCCACCCGAGGTAAGGAATAAGTACAGATCTGCTTCAACAAACAGAGAAATATATGGCGGACTAAATAGCCAGAGTCTAACCGCATTTTCAACAGAAGTGGTTCGTAAAAATCGTAATAATTTCATTTTATTTGTGGTTAAATAAATAAAAGCCATTTAAATTTTGCAAAATAAAGAATATTATATTCATAAACTGGTTTTATTTCACAAATAAACCGGTCTAATCGCATAAACAAAGAAATATTTGTTTAAAATGAAAGCATGCACCGGATATTTAAAGTTCGATTTCGAAAGAACTTGGACTCTTCTTTACTTGTTTCTTCGTTTCACCTCTCTATAATGGAAGTGACGTCATAAGTCATATGGAACATTTTTGTTCCAAGGCCCGATTAACGGTTAAGTTGTATTTACAACGACGACCAGGCACACCGGTGTAAATTAAAATGCAAATGAAAAGGAGATTATTAAGATTAATGACAATAAACCTTTATTGAGTCGAAATTTGAAATACTTTTTTATGCAAAAGGGTTTTTCGTTGGAGATGGTTGCAACATACCGTCGTTTAAGTGAAAAACTCGAACAGGAAAAGAAAGTCATCTTTACCGAATTTTTGCTTGGACTGCTAGATCATTTACCTGGCATTAAGTGGAAACTTAAAGAAAGTTCATTTTCCGGCTTGCAGCGTTTGGCTAACGACATGCATATTTCCTATCGAGCAGACATTTTTGTTCTTAATGAATTTAAAGAAACTCTACGAAAATAAGAATTTACCTATTTAAAAAATATATATATAAATGAATCTATTTGAAGATACAAAATTGCCGTTCCCTTCAATACCGCGGGTAGTACGAACAAGTTTTTGGATCACCTTAGTATACAACACTCATCTCTGTGCGCTTAGTGACTCCAAATTGTCCCAGATTAATTTTTTGTTTTTAATTGTTGATGCTTTCTTTTTTAAAGATTAGACCGACAAACCGGTCTCCCAAGCATCTCCGACCACGGATTTTTATTTTAACAATTTGTAGTGGCAAATTATTTAGGCCATCGCATATTTACTTTTACTACGGAATGATTTGGATTTGTGCCATGCTTGTTAATTAGATTACGGTCACTGCGTTTTAATTCAACGTAGTGCTTGGTATCATAAAAAACGACATCTCATTTGAATTCCAACTGACTGATCGATCAGTTAATTTGCATAATTATCAAGCATTTTACACACAGGCATCAACCAATTATATAAATATTGAGATACGTCATTTGTTCTGTTATAAGTTACACGATAAAATGAAATGTTTGGATCCGTACGGTCGACGATGTAGTAATTTCAATTGTTATACTCATTGATTGTAGATGAAGCCGGAATACGTATTCACTAAAGAAGCTGGTTCGAACATTGCTGTACATTGGATGAACAGATTTAGGTCAATGAAGTGCATGAAAAGAAAGAAAAATGGGAACGAAATGGCGCTTAAGAAATATTTACTACCTATGGAGAAAATATATTTAATTTTATGTAGGGTTTTATTAATTTTGAAGAAACTTTTACGCAATCGTTAAAAAAAAACTACAATTTGAAGAAAAAATTACATTAAAATAAAAAAAACATTTTCCTGTCAAAAGCAAAAGTTCAGGATTATTTGAGGACTACTAATTACTAGTACTACTGCCATTTCTACAACTACTACTACTACTACTACTACTAACTACCCCTACTACAAATTCTAATTACTACTATCATCACTACCACTACTAATTACTACTTCAGACACTACTGCTACTACTACTAATTACTATTACTATTTTTACTAATTTCTACTGCTATTTTTATTCGTTTCTACTACTATTTTTACTAATGCTGGTGCTACTAAAAGCTACTAATTCTATTATTAATAACTACTATTATCTTTACACATGCTACTACTAATTATTACTTTTACTAATGTTGCTACTAATTACTACTCATTTTGTTCCTAATTTCTACTACTATTTTTACTAAAACTTCTACTGATTACTAATACTATTTTTTACTAATTTATACTTCTATTTACTAATGCTACTTCTAACTAATACTATTATTTTTACTAAATTCTACTATTATTTTTTACTAATGCTGCTACTAATTACTACTTCTTCTATTTCTTCACTAATTTCTGCTACTATTTTCGCAAATGCTACTATTAATTACTACTACTATTTTACTTATTTCAACTACTATTTTACTAATTCTTATACAATGCTAATTACCACTATTAATTTCTACGACTATTTCAGCGAACGCTACTGAATTACTGCTGTTAGTTTTACAAATTTCTACCACTAAGTACTACTATAGTAGTCACTACTCCGCCCACATTTAACTTTCTATCGCTTTATGAAGTCGGCAAAGAACTTTTACTTCTGGATCGCGCTTTTAAGTGCACAAGTATTTTTGTTTTTTTAAACTTTAATTTCGGACGAAATTTCCAAGCTCTCTTGAATATTAATATTTTTCCAAAATATTTTGGTTGAATTCCTAAAGTATAATCAATTTTATAACTATTTAGGATGGCAAAAATATTATCGATTTTTTTTTGTACTCCTCGTATACCCTAATGTATACACACACTTACATATGTAAAATAGGCGATTTTTTTATAAATATCAAAATAATTTTTCAATTAGTTAATGGCATTTAGTTTGTAAGCCAGACCACACATATTTCTTAGTATAAAGATAGAAATACTCGGGAATAATTCAAATCAGAAAGATCAACATTTTTACAAAGTCAGTTTCTCGTGGCATAAAAATAAAAAAAAAATTGTCAGTAATAAAGTTTTAATCTATAATAAAAATTGAAGAAAAGTCGTGTTTTTATGTTTATTGACCATTTTTATTAAAGCTTAGTAGAGCCTTATAGCTAGGCAGAAATATATTTTTATACACTTTAATTTTTGATTAAATAAAGGGGGGAAAATATATCTGGCTCTTAATAAAATATAATGTCGTTTGGTGTTACTACTTTAATTTGAAAAAAAGTCTTTCCATATTGGAGTACCGACAGAGGACGAAATTATTTCACTTCATTATCATTAGCAAAGATTTTAACAAGGAACTTTACAATAAATTGTTGCTATATATGTATGAATTCCGACTAGGAGTATAAACTAAAGTTATTAAACAATTTTAAACAAGAAATGTAGGAAAATTGTTGTTCATCATATCCCACTGATAGCCAGTTATTTAGTTAGTAGGTATCTTTAGAAAGAAAAAAAATCATAGTGCGGTCCACGCCTTCGCTTCTTATTCTATAAGAGTATTTACATATTTAATGCAAATATTTGTTTTATTTTTGGTTTAAAAACAATATTTTTCACACAAAATTAATAATAATTCACCTGTTTTTTTATTCTTCATAACCTAATTATAGCATACAGCGAATCTTCATTCTCCTGTAATTTGAGTAGATTAAACAACCGTACTGTAATCGTCTAATGCATTAAAAGTGGATATAACTTCCTCATAACGCAAATAAGTTCTGGTTTTATGTGAACACATATGTATGTATTCCTGTTAGACTTTAATTATTCGCATCGCCAAGCTATTGAATTTTATGATAGAATCCAAAAACAAAAAAAAAAAGACAGGAACTTTTTAATTCACGATATTTTTTATTGAACGTGAGGTGAACTGAAATAAAATGTATCTATATACATAAATACTGTATACATAAATGCCCACCTTGGTTACCACTGGATTCAATATTTTTTACTTTTAATATTTTTACTAATGCTACTACTAATTACTAACAATATTTTTTGAAAATTTATACCGGTATTTTTTACTAAAGCTACTGCAAATAACTACCACTATTTTTCCTAATTTCTACAACTATTTTTGCTAACGTTACTACTATCTACTACTATTATTTTTTACTAATTTTTACCTCTATTTTTACTAATTTCTACTACTAATTACTACCACTATTTTTACTAATTTTTACCAGTATTTGTTACTAATATCTACTACTTACTGATTAATGCTACTACTAATTACTATAACTATTTTTTGCTAATTTATACCAGTATTCTTTACTAAAGCTACTTTAAATTACTAACACTATTTTACTAATTTCTACTACTATATTTACTAATGTTACTACTAATTACTACCACTATTTTTTACTAATTTTTACCTCTATTTTTACTAATTTCTACTATTTACTGATTAATGCTACTACTAAATACTATCAAAATTTTTGGTTAATTTATACCACTATTTTTTACTAAAGCTACTTTAAATTACTAATACTATTTTACTAGTTTCTACTACTATATTTACTAATGTTACTACTAAGTACTACCACTATTTTCACTACTATTTTTATTGTCTTCTATTATTTTTACTAATGCTACTGAAAATTGCAAACACTATTTTTATCAATTTCTATTACTATTTTTACTAGTTTTTACCACTATTTTTAGCAATTTTTGTCCCTTTTCTACTCATAATTACTACTATAATTTTTAGAATGATACTACTAACAGATACTTCTATTTTCCTAATGTTCCTACTACCAGCACAAGTTTTACTACTTTTACTCACTACTGACGACCGTTACTACTCCCAAATGCAACACTCTCTTTCTTTGTAGAAACGGCGCAGAACTCTTACTTCCGGTTCGCGCACTTAGTGTACACCCGTTTTTTATTTATTTTTTTCCTTCATTGTTTAATTTCAAACAAAAAAAAGAACGAATGGTAACAGTAACTGTCATAATCATTTTAATTGTCAGCTAGTTAATAAAGCGTCCTAAAAGTAACAATGGAATTTCTATCTGTATTGTAAGTGAGAAGTGAAACTGAAGCAAATTTCAAATAACGTCACTATTGATAACTTCGAAACTCTACGACATACATAAGTGCTTTATATACATAAATACTTGTTGAAGTTGCAAGTCATCAATTAAAAACTAAACGAAGGTATCAAGGCGAATTCATATAAGATGGTGTTATAAATACACTACAAAATTCCTATGTATTTTGTTTTTACTTCTGCGTAAGAGTTGTCAAAATTTACATACATTTTGTTTTTGCTTTTACGGCTTTTGAAAGTTCATACGCAAAAGCAAAAGCAAAATACATGTAGGTGAATAAAAAAAAAAATCAAATCAGCTGCTATAGTAACTACACCTGATATGAATTCGCCTTGGAAAGTATTGTATTTCTTCTCAGCGTAGTACATAAAATTCAATACGGATATAAAATCTTTTTATACAAACAAAAAAAAAAAAACAAAAAAAAAATGCTTGTATAAAAATTGGACACATCAAATCGCATGAATATAAAAGTTTGCAATATTAACAATTTGCTAGTATTTGCTCATTGAGTGATAAAATTAATTTTCCAATTTTGCACGCATTCGCAACCATCCAAACATACATACATACATACATACACACTTAGTTATTATTTCAATATTGTTGTTTGTATTATTTTCAGCTGTATGCAAAAATTTGTTAACGCGAATACAAACAAATATGCCATTATCTTATGTATATACATATGCACACAATACATATGTACATATATACCTACAGAAATGTGTACTTAACTATGTACATGTGGGTATATGTATGTATGTATGTAATTTTTGTTGGCACGTGAGCTGAAAGATAGATTTGACTCTACGTATGTAGCTTTAAGTAAATACTAATTTATTTATAAAAATCGTAGAATATTTCCATATGTTTTTAAACCGATATGTAAGGCGAGGGGTAATAGCACATTTGCCGGTCGGAAGTAATTGGCTCAATGTTTCAGAAAAGCACGCATGGCAATCAAACTCAATGTACATTCGTATATAAAATTTGGATCGAGTTTTTATTTATAAGCCGACAAACGCACTCATATTAATTTAAATACACCTACATATATTGTGTAGCTATTTGCATAAATGTTTTAGTCATATATACATATGTACATATGTACATATATAGCATGTGTATTTAAGTTGAGAAATAATAAATTGTAATGTTTAAGTCAATTAGCGTAGAACTATGTACAAATTTGTAAAAGTCAATACTAGTGTCAAAGCATTGATAATGAAAATTTCTTTTTTTTTTTAAGGAAAGGAAGCACATAATTTGTGTTGTTTATATGCAAGGCAAGTGTGTGCAAATAATACTACAAACCCTATAGGAATAATATGGTCAAATGCTTTGCACGGCAGAGGCATCAATGTGAACAATCAGTAATATGTACACTGAAAAAACAAAATAACCTAAGAAAAATGTTCCTTGTTTTGATAACATTTTTCCCTCAAATTGCGATATTTCCTCCCGATTGAATTAATCCTTCTTCAAAATGTATAAAAACCTACATAAAATGAAACCTTCTTTCTCCAGAAGTAGTAAATATTTCTTAAGCGCGCTATTACGTTCCCATGATCTTTCATTTAATAGCTCTTTTTCTTCAATCCAGTTAATTTTTTTTTTGTAATGTAGAGAACGTTCGATCTTCGGATTCGGCCACCAAAGTTGGGTTTGATTTCGTTTCGGCTGCGAATAAAAAAAAAGACCGAACTTAGGCCGAGCGGTTGTCAATTTTTATTAATTTAAAAATTGTATAAAGTTTAAGTTTTACTTTTTTATTAAAAATTTTTAAAATATGTAAGTTTTTTTTTGGCGGCTCTAGCAGCCTGTGCTTTAAAAATCTTTTAAGTGTAGCAATTATTTATAATTTTTTCTCTTTATAATAATAATAATAATAAAAAGTTATTTTTAATTTAAATTGACAAATATGAGTTGACATACCAGAAAGATAAATTCGACTTTCAACCGTTTGGTATTAGTTTTAAGGCAGTAAATGCACATTACGAGTAGGGTGGCAAAACTTGTACCAGTAATATTACAATTCTTCAATAACTGTAAAAGATAAGTTTCTCAAATTTGCTACACAGGAGTGGGTAAGGGAAGGAAATGCACCACGCACCAATAGAGCAAATAGTTATATCGCCAAAAAAACACCTAAATTTTGTACACATTTCAGATTTGAGCTTAGTAAGCATATTTTCTAAAAATTATAGAAATTGGACAAAACGACTTCCGCATCTCTTACAAACATATAAAATCAAACCTAGGTAACTGTATCCATTTTAGTGCTGCCACCTAATTCTGTGCTATTTTGGTCAACAATTTTTAAAATAAAAAAAAATAAGAAAATGTCAAATTTTTTTTAAATAAAGAATTTACAAAATTGATTAGAATTTTCATTGAAAATTGCAAGTATTTTTTGTGTAAATTTATGTAGTAATAAAAGTAGTATATAATTGAAAATTAATTAAAACATATAATTAGAAATATTTATAACTTTCTGTTTGTTTGGTATTTGGGTATGCGAAATATAATTTACAAAGATTTAAAAATTCCAATAAATTCCGTGCCACACTTTTAGCTAAATTCCGACTGTTTTTTAACGCATATTATTTTTTGAATTATTTTTTGTAAACGTAGAAAGATACTATACTTTTTGTCTACTCTAATCTCCAAAAATACGAGAGGCGAATGGAATTTTTGATGTTTTTACTATACAGTTTGTTTGCTATATTTACGTGCAATTTATGTAAATCCTTAGTATTACATTATCTTGTTTTGTTTTATGTTAATTGCTTACAATAAAAAAAAAACCCTTTTTATAATTTACAACTGAAATAGGAACACTCTTGCACGAAATATCTTTGAAACAGGAGCAGCTAGGATTTCAATTCAAATGGATTTTTAACCTTAAGACATCAAAAAAAACCCAAATTTTTGCACTTTTTATCGACATTTTTATGCAACCCATATTCGATTGCTGCACACCGTGTGCGATGCAAAAAGAGGTTATACTTTGGATATTTTTCGCAATTATATTAATCGTAAAATACAACCAAAAGATTTCTGAACCTATAGAAAACAATAAGAGTGCCACTGTGTTTTTGTAAAAATGAGGTTGGCTAAGAAAATACAAAAGGTTTTGGAAATAAACGTGGCACAGCCCAATACGAGTAGGTTTATCTCAGAAACTACTCTCGCAAACTCTACTTAGTTTGGCACCCACAATGCATATAAAGTCAATAATCAAAATGTTGGATATTGTAAAAATCGGATAAAGTCACGCTCATCGCTCATGTAACTGAAATTAACAAAATCAAAAGCATTATGAGTCATTCCAACTCCTCACATATGTTGTGTGCTTGCAAAAAGTTTACGCCTACAATGTGTACATATATGGGTATCTAATTATACATTGTAATTTAAAAGAAATGCGTGTATGTCTCACAAATGGAATATACGACGAAAATGAAATTCAAGGTCATCGCATGCAGGAAATTGATTTAAACTTGACTGTAAAATATGAGCCCCCTCTGTTACTATTTAAGTTCGTGTTTCCGTTTTCCTGCCTTTCGAACTATTTTATGAGGAACCGATCATATATGTAGTTGAGGAAGCCTTAAAATTTATAAATAATTAAAAAAAAATATTTTTAAATAATTTTCTTTCCGATTTATTAGGACAAATATCGAACTCTAACCGCGGGAAAAACGTAAGCAATATTTTAAAATGTTTTTTTTTTATTTTTTGATGCAGAAATGCTCCTCAGCAGTGACTCATTTGGGCAAAAGAAAATTATAAAGAAAATATCGCATACGTTTCTTTCACGTTAGTATTTAATAGTTCCGCAAATACAATGGACTCTCACAAAATATAACTTCTATACAACTCAGAATAATTAAAAGAGGCTCCCGTGATTATTTGCATAAATTTCGAAAGTTTTTTAGCACTCAATTGGAAAGCATAAGAGAAGTGACCATAACAGTTATCATTTTTATAAAAAATTATGATTCAATCATTATTTTATGATTTTAATTTTTTCAATCATTCTTCTTGAACTTTTATTCTTTCGATCCAGTTTGATCGTTTTTTGCGATTCTTATTTTTCCGACCAAAAATAATCGTTTTCATATGTGATCGTTCTTTTGAGTCTTATGGCCAAACAAAGATATCACAAAATATCGATCAAATATGATCGAAAAAATAAAAATTAAAAAATAAGGATCGAACTTGATAAGAAAGAAATAACGATGACAGTTAACAGATAAAATAGAGGTCCTAGAATAATGATTGTTTTTGATGGCGAAAAGAAAGATTACAAAATAAACAAAAAATTTCTTAAATAGGAAAAAGTGTCAGATATGAATAGCACAATGATTAGATCGATATATTCGAGTTTTGTTTTGAACGAGTTTTTGCCAATGATTTTTTTATCCGAAAAAAAAAATCAAAATAGCGATTACTTTCGGTCCCTGCATAAGAAACAATTTTTTTATACGCACAAAATAAACGAACAGTTAAACAAAAAAATCAACTTCATAAAATATTTCGATTAGCCTGAGATGATATCGTAGAATTGGCGACCCTCAAAAACGGAACGCGCTTGAGGGAAATGAGGGGTTGTATGAAAATTTATGCGGTCGTATTTCATAAGAATCGAATTTTGAAAAACTTAACTCAAAATTAAATAGCATTTTCCAGATTTCGAAAAATTTAGATGAGGTACTAAAACGGGATCATATTCGAACTTATCATTTTTATTTAGAAAGGGGGAGGCTTAAATTTTATCACGACCTAATTTCAAATAGTTTGTTATTATGAAATGAGACAATTTTATTATATATTGACATAATAAAACATTACGTTACATTATCTTTCCGTATATGCAACTGAAAAATTCCGTATTATAATAGTCTACATTTTCATTGTAGATAAATTACTTCTATACATATTACGTATTTTTTATTCCGACAAAAATGATAAATTTTTAAATGACTATCACTTGTACAATGGCAAACACTCATAATTATGAATATTTACAACCATATCGTTTTAAATAGAACACTCAAATATATTTATGTTACATCCACATATGTACATTGAATGTAATAGGAAATTGAAAGCTGTGCAAATATTGCATATTGCTGTTTAGAGTGTGAAATAAAAAATTTATTTTAAGATAGATAATAACAGCAAATATTCGATAATTAATTATCTATCGTCTCATTGGGTACGCGTAAATATTTTCCTGCTAATCAGGACTGAATAGCGGTATTATGTATAACATTGCTGTAAACATATTTGTGATGAGATGCATTCGAACGCCCAGTTATTACCGCTTACTGTTCGAATCTACTAATTAGATAATCAGAAAAGTGACATATACGAATATGACAAAGAAAAATATCTCTTTTCCGAGGTATGCATAGAAAAGCGTGACGAATGTTTTCGTCATTGCAAGTCAAGTATTCAAAAACTAATTAAAATTACAGAAATGGCTTGAATCAAGCAAATAGCTTTTCGTTTTCATGCTTGTTATTTGAAATATCATGGCCAGTAGTCATTTATATTTTTTTTGTCATATGCCATGCCATAATTTTTCATTTCACATTTTCCAAATCGAGCACTCAGTCCACTGTCTACATGATTTGCTATTTTAATTAGTTATCGAGATATCGCCAAATCGCGATCTTTAGTAAAATGAAGGAAGATCGATCTAAATATAAGACGCCATATTTGCCGCTTTACTGGCAGGTCAGCTAAATTAAAAACTTCATATTTTAATGATATAACATTTCTTTGTTTCAAACTTTTATTACACTCTGAGGAAAAACAAGCCAAATCTAAGCCAAATGGGCAAGCGGAAAATGTCATGAAAGTCTGTTAAGCTCGAAAATACTAAAATCTAGAATATATTCTTAATTTTAGATCGATATTGTTTGATTTCTTAATTCTACTTTTGAGAATAAAAATCTTGATATATGTCAGAGTTTTTCAAATTTGAAACAAGTTTTAAAAACTTATTTCAAGTTAACATAAACTTATTTCAAACCTATTTTAAAACTTATTTTAAAAAAATTCATTCTTGTCTCAAAAAATGTTCCTCTTGATTCCATTCTTTTCAAAATTCGAAATTTATTTATAATATGTACCTTTTCAGTTTCCTCAGTTAATTTAGATCCAATTTCATATGACTGAAAATACTTATAAAAGTATTCAATATTTTTGGTTTTAAAAATCGTAAATGTATTCAACTGTTATTATTTTAGTAGAAGTGATAGCTGCTATTTCGGAGATCACCACATCTCCTCATCAGACTTCTTTCTTTCTAGATTTTACCTGGCTTTGAACCATGGTACACGGAGTTGCTAGGCGAGCACGCAACCACTCAGTCACGCTAACCGTGTGAAAATTGCTGGAAAAAAGCAGCTCTCACTTCTACCACTTTGAAAAATTGTTGTTTTCTCATATTATTCCCTAATACAAACCTGGCCTCAAGCTCTGTATTTAATTGTTATTGATAAAATCAAGTAGACATTTGATGATTTAACTTGAAAGGGAGTATTAATTTCATAAAAAAATCTTGTATACAAATCGATGGCAATTGATACGTATCAGAATATTTCAAAGTAAAAAATTGGAAAATTTTGAAATTGGAAATTTTGAAGCACACAAAATAAATCATCAGATATGCTTTCTACCGAAAGAAAGGACTACAAAGTCAGTCCAGTAGTAGTATGTGCTGAGTATTTCGACAATTTGCCGTTGGTGATTATTAATAGATGTTAGTCTCAAGGAGCAAAGCTTTCCTCTGCACCCACTAAAGTTCCCATGTTCTTGAGTTTTCCTGAGTGATGTTACTGATTTTGATTTCATTTTAAGTTAATGTGTCATTCGAAGATTGTTGCTTGCAGAAATCAAAATTACTAACCCCTTAAATATTCAAAAACTGATTCCAAATTGAATTATTTCAATAGTTCCTTTAAACTTTCCTCGTCCTGCTTCTTGTCGAAATGCTGCAATTTTTCTTTTTCCGAATTCAAAAATTTAATGGCACCCACATTTTTTAATGGCACAGCCATACAGTTGTTTGTGGAACTTTCATAAATATTACTTTTAATATTTTTCACTATAAGAAAAGCGCATTCTTTTAATAATATTGAAAGATAAATTAACCATGCCGCAATGAAAGTGTTATTTTTATTTTTAAATACTTACTTACTTACTTAATTGACACTCCTCCTACAATTTGTGGCATGCGTCTTGATGTTGTAACACAAATTGAGGGGGCCTACAGTTTTACGCCGAATCCGAACGGCGAATATTTTTGTGAGAAATTTTTTTTCATGGCAGAAATTCACTCGGAGGTTTGCCATTGCCTGCTGTGAGGTGACCGCTATAAGAAGAAACTTTTTCTATAATTTTTGATGTTAATTGCCCCGGTCAGAATTCGAACCCGGGACCCACCGAATGAAGCACATACACGCTACGCACTCGGCTGCGGTGGCCGCCATTTATTTTGAAATGCTTCGGATTAATTTAAGTCAGCAGAACTTGTTTCGATAACGAACAATCTTAAATTAAGATTTGAACTCTTGATATATTTTAAAATCAAGAATTTCATGCTTAAATGGCTAATGCCATTCTTAAATAAGGATATATGTAATTCTTAAATCAGGAGTTTTTTCTCTACTCTTTCTTATTTTAGGCTTATTCTTATTAATATCTTGATTTAAAATTGGAAGAACTTAATTATCTTCTTAAACTATGCAATTTTTAAATTAAGTACGACACAGCTTGCTTTTAGCTTGTAATTTTTCTCTTAGTGTAAAGGTTATTTTAAAAATTTAAAAGCTTTTTTATCAAATAAACGAAAAATTGTTTTAAAGTCGATATGCCCTCAGATAGCTTTTATAGTTTTATATATGTATGCATATATAATAGGTACGAGATTTAAAAAATATATATGTATATATATTTCTTTTAATTTTGAGTGCTGCATTTTTCACACTTCCTGGCAGAACTAAGTTCACCGTCGCAAGAGCAAAAAACTATTGCATATTATTTGAATAAACGAAAAAACAAAGTTATCTAATCATAATAGTTATACTACTTAGTAAGTATCAGCTGAAAAGCGATTGCCATAGCGGCCCCTCACGGCGCGAATAGAAACGTTATATGCTATTGTAATTAATTGAAACCGAGCAATGGAGATTTAAGAAGCGGGCTGTAGTTATATTTGCATAGTACATTGAGCTCCACTACTAACTTGGGGAATGAGTTTTTGTTTTGAGCAACCTGATACCTGAGCTGTGCTGAGCACTTCAATCCTAAAATTGGGTAGTTCATTTAAAAAAAAATTTGATTTTATATGAATAAAAGTTTTAGTGGCTAACGGTTGCTGGAACTTTGTGAAAAAATGCTAAATAGGCAAAAAGAAAGAGGCTACATCAACATTTGTTTAAGGTTAAACAAATAAATCAACAATTTCAACATTTTATTTGTATTATGATTTCATAAAATTTTATACGGGCTTTGTTTAATAAGCTTCACAAATAATTTTTTTTTCAAAGATGTTTATTTATACGTAAAATAAATTAATTTAATTCTATAAGACATATAATGTCTTAACGAGATATTTTTCAATTGCGAAATTATGACAACACTTTTCTTCCTTCTTCAAGACATACCCTATACTTAAAATTACATTTAACACTTTAACGCTAATTCTATTTCTTTGTTTTATTTTTGTTAATTTTTACACTCCAATTCTGTATTGCCGAGGGGTGAGCTGAAAAAATTAAAAACAAAACTACAAAGGGTGTTACGTAAGGATTTGCGCAAGGATTTTTCCACTAATATATGTAAGTGTAATTTTTTTCATTGTATTTTTATAACATTTATTTCATAAGTATCGAATACATATTCATTTTTAAGAAAAGGCTAAAAAAGGCTAGAGGTTAAATTAAATTTTTCCGGCAAATAGAAACTAGAAATACTAGGTTAGGTTAGGTTTAGTTAATGTGGTAGTCCCCGCAGTAGGAACTTACTTAGATAGAGTATAGAAGTCCATTGTGATACCACCTGTTAACCGGAGAAACGTTGCGAACCCCGCATGAAGTCACGCAAATTACCAATCTCCACCCCAGAAAGCTCTTCTGGGGTATTAAAGAAGTAGGAACTTAGGTACTTGAACCTCAGTCTCGCAAAGGCCGGGCAGCTGAGGAGAAAATGAAATGATGACTCTACCTCATCATCCTCCATCATCCTCCTGCGGTAGAAAGGGTCAGAGATGGATATCCATCGGACAATGACCAGTCAGAGCTGCTGCGAGTATCGAAAGTTGCTGCTTTGTTAGAGACCTCAGTTCCTTTGAGCGCCCACGGTCCACTGTCGGCCTGAGGGTCCTTGCAATTCTGCATGTCATGACAGTTCCCCAGCGCTCGCTGAATCGACAGAGGGCCCATCTATCCAAGAGAAACTAAAAAGACTAAATATAGACTGAAGTAAATCTTTGCTAGCGGTCGTAATTATCCTGACCATTTAGGCATTATTTTCGGACTAGATATTGCGGGATCATTTCAGGACCATTCAGTAGTTCGGGACTGATTCACCACCTCAACTATTACTACTACCACTTCTACTGCTACAATTAGTTACAATACTACTACTACTGGTTACTAAATCTATAGCTCCTAATTACTAGTACTACTACCATTCCTACTACTTCTACTACTACTACCACTAATAACTACTACTACTAGAACTACTAATTACTACGACTAGTACTGATACTTATTTTAATTACTACTACTACTACTTGTACTAATGCTACTATTAATTACTAGTAATATTTTTACTAAATTCTACTACTATTTCTATTAACTTCTACTACTATTTTTTATAATGCTACCACTAATTACTACTATTTTTTTAAAAATAATTTCTACTACTATTTTTATGAATTTCTACCACTGTTTTAACTAATTTCTTCTTCTATTTTTGCTTATGCTACTACAAATTTCTATTACTATTCTTACTAGTTCTACTGCTTATTACAACTACTAATTTTACTGATGATATTACTAATTACTGCTGCTATTTGTACTAATTTCTACTACTTTTTTTTATTAATACTACTACTAATTACTACTTCCATTTTTAGTAATTTCTACTACTCTTTTACTAACACTACTACTAATTATTACTTCTATTTTTACTAATTTCTACTACTCTTTTACTTACACTACTACTAATTAATACTTCTATTTTTTCTTATTTCTATTACTATTTTTTCTGATGTTTTTAATAATTACTAGTACAATTTTCCTACTATTTTTATTAGTGCTACTACTGCTTGTACTAATTTTTACTACTATTTGCACTCTTGATAAAACCAAAAAAATTGAAGTGGTTGTCTTATAAAACTCTCTCCCATATTTAGCTCTATATCTCTTTGTAGAATCGGCACAGAAGTTTTACTTCTTAAAGTAATCGAGAATGCAACCACAATCAAAGCGGGTAAAGTCAAAGTTGCTTGTCCAAATCCTTGCTAGACCACGATTTGATCGCCGACCTGCAGGAATTGCAAAAGTCAAATTAGTTCTGGCATGATGAAATCGGACGAGACTTTCTGTTAGAGGAACGGCTGGAGTGATTCAACTCTTTTGTAATTTACGTTCTTTGCTATAACTTTTACCGCTTTGACTATTGTGGTTTTTTCAATACTTCCCAAGAAAAAAAGAAAAAATAAATGGTCTGCTTCAAAAATTATTGCTAATATAAATATATAAATCCAAAAAATTAACATAAATATAAATTTAGTTACTTTTACTTACAGCAAGACAATTACCAATGTAAAAAAATACCTAGTATTTATATAAAACTTATATGTGTATTTTTTAAATTTCTTTTGAGTTGCCTTTAATAAAATTGTGCCACATTATTTTAAACTGTTAATTTTTTTCAAACAAACATATTTACACTACACAATAAAACTACAGATGGCTTATTTTCATTGCTTATATTTCATGATTGCATTAAATTAGGCTATCAAAAAAACTTGAGTACCCATGGTAATCATAAATATTTGAAACCTGGGGGCAAGCGTTCAATTTATGTTTCTGTATTTTAAAGAAAAAAATCGGCATTAAAAATATTCCAAATCATCTTAAGTTCAATCGTTATCAGTCGATTTCCACTTTCAACACGAATATACAAGAATATACAAGCAATCTCATGTAGTTCTCATTTCTCTGTCACCTCATTATTACTGGCGTGTTTTTTTTATTTATTTATAATTTGAGGTGAAGATTAAGAAGGAAGGCAGGCACATTTCAGCATCTAAAAAATAAAACGAGCACATAAAAATTTGCAAATATTCCAATTCAGCATTAATTATATACACTTTAGGGGTCTTATTGAATTCCATAGTCAAGTTTACGACCGGCCAGTTGGATTTATTTGTATGATTTTGTTTTTTACGTTCAGGGCTCCATCAATTTGGCAGCTGATAACAGATAAGCATAGACGCGTTAAAATTGTTTGCGAATGTAAATAGTAAATACATACATATAATATGTATGAAGTGGAATATTTACAACAAAATTGATAGGCCAAATAAGGGGCGTTTCTCAGTACAAAGTACCAGTACTAATGTTTTTTTTTTGTATTTTTTATAAATAAATATTTGACATTGGCGCCTGGCGAATCTTGTAATCTAAGTACAAATGTAAAAAATTAAAAAACAAAATACTCCAGTCATTTACATGGAAGGCTCATTGGATGCGCAAATAAATAAGTAGAATTAAGTAAGTCGAAATGATAATCGACAGGTTAAATCATCGAGCGATGAAATGTTTTGGCTTCATATGTACATACTAACTATAATTGCGATTACGAGTATGCGTTTGACTGCTTGGTTAACATTCGAATGGTTTTGTTAGTATTTCGTCTTATCATTATTACTTGGGTGATTTAATTCACTAGTAGACCTCGATATGTTGAGCTCTCGAGCTCTATGCATTTAAAATAGAGCTTTATAGTCAATTAGTTTTGAATTCACATTCAATATCAGCAATTTTCACTTGGCGTGTATGCAAATTTAATGAAAGTTGAGTTATAATCGCGCTAACTGTGATATTCGGTGAGTTCAAGAGATCATGGCCTAAAATTGCTGATATGAATTCAAACGCATCAAACGGTTTCGGGCGAATGGCGAGTAATGTCGACACTTAGTTCTGTTATCAAATATTTTAATGTTGTTAACAGGTCGGCTCGTAACTGAGTACTGACCGGTCATAGGGGAGTTATACTAGCTGCTATCTCGCAGATCATCACATCTCCTCATCAGACATTTTCTTACTAGACTTCTGCAGAACTCGAACCTACGATTTTTACGACACGCAAAGCGAGCACGACACCACCTGTACCTAGTATACTGTTGGTGCTTTTTTTCCAGTAACTTCCAAATAAAAATAAAAACACACGTGCATCTAAGTGCGCACGCGAGCCAGAAGTAAAACTTACCCCCTATGCTGATAATCAGCCAAAACTTAACAACCTGACAGTTGTCAGGTTTACTGCTGATAAGCCTATGCAGCAACGATGGGTTTCAGGCCTCTAATGATAACAATAGCCGTTGTAGTCACAATGCAGGGAAAAGAAGGTGACGACAAAAGCACTGCCGTTACTTCGTACTTGCCTCGTTTGACGGATTGACGTCACAAAAAGTTGATTTTTCAGAGTTTTTAGTGAGTTTTACAAAAAGTTAAATACAGAATAATAAATGTGAAGTGCCGAGCTTTGTATTTTAGCAGTTACAGTGCAAATCAAATGCCCAAGTGCAGTTATCACCTAACAACGCCGTTACATTTTGCTACATAGTTTTAGGCGCAGTAAACTTGACAACTATCAGGTTGACTTGACAACTGTCAAATTGATAAGTTTTGTTAGTTCATCAGCATAGGGTGGTTATTTTCTGATTTCACAAAAAGATAGAGAAGGAAATATGAGATCTCTCACTCACATTTTTAGCTTTGAAACTGGCAACACTGCTGATGAACAACATCGTGAAAAGAATACAGGTGCAGATGGTAGTACCGCTCACTCTTTCTTGGAAATTTTGACAGAATTTCTATGTCACAACAGATTTTGTTTACAAAAATCGTGTATGTATTTACGCTCGCAAACGTGAGTATTCTTTCCACCGTGTTTAACAATTTTAGTGTGTATTCTTTGTAACATGTATCTGGTGTGACGTCACAGCCAGGTTACTCTCTGAATTTCTGATCAGTCGGCGCAATTTTGTATTTTATCATTCTTGGATGAACAATTGATTTATGATTTGTGAAAATATTCAAACAAAACTACTTTTTAGTGAGAATTGGGGGAGGTGGTAAAGAAAAAAATATTGGGAATAGAAAAATAATAGAGGTGTATGACCGACATTTTATCCTCCCACGAAGTGGTTTGTGCTAGTGAGGGTAAATTTGATTAAAAATAATAATTTTTGTGTAGGACCTTCCAAAATAGAGAGGAAAGCGTATATGGTATATTTGACTCCTTTTTAGCTATGCCCCTTTTTTCGTATTTTATTAAAGACTCAACATGATACAATATATAGAGTTTGACATTATTGCAAGCGGGCGCAAGTGTTTAAAAAGCTCAGAGACTAGAAATAATTATTATTTTGTTAATCTCAATGAAAAAAATTTTTTTTTTTAAATTTCAGCGGTAACTCTTAAAATTATAATTGAAAAATATTTCTAGATTTTTATTACTCGCGCAGAAAGCACTCATGCATCGATCTCTATTTTTACAAACAAAAATAAAACCCGTTTTATTGAGTGTTAATTTTTCGTTCTGACTATTTTTTTATGTTATTTTCTGAACAAAAATAATCATTTATTTATTGTTTTCGGATTTAATTTTTACGACACAACACTAATTAGTAGGTAAATTTTTTCTGCATGTCATCGTCAATATATGCACTCAAAAATTACAACAACTTTGTACACTTATATACATATGTACATATAGTATATAAAAAATACGATTAATAAGAAAAATGAACATATTGAGTTAAAATGGGGGTACGAGTCAGAGATTTCACTTATTGAACTATAGTTGCATCTTAGTGTGTCCAACACAAAGCAACTCTATATCAAAAAGTTGCCAGCATTAATTAGTAGCTCAAACCAAGGCGCTATTGTAAAATATTATGGCACAATTTAGAAAAGCCTGATTTTAAATTTTGTATGTACTTCTAAGATATATCTTATATATAAATATCTTCTGTCGCAGTGATTTAATTTTTTTAATTTGGTAGGTATGACAATAGGTCGTAGGTGAAACGGTTCGTATCAGCGAGGAGAAGTTTTAAAATATACCAGGGATGCCACCCAAACATAAGATTTGTATAAATTATACACAAGTACATAAAATATAAAAATATTAGTATCAAACGGTTCGTTTCGCTTAGTAGGAGGTTCATAGCTAGCTATATTTTTAAAAGAAGGTTGCCATATGCCTGAAAAGTCGAATTCAAGCAACTTATACAGATTCCTAGCTAACTTTTTGAGGGTTGCGAACTTTTTGAAAATTCGAATTATGTATATTATATTATACACAAGTGTATGTACATATATATGGAATTTTGAACAAATTTAAAATTGTTGATGGCATAGCAAAAAAAGAAAAAACGAAATACTTATTAGAAATGTGGTGTGGCATTTCGAGTTTTTCGTTCTGAAAAAAAAAAAAAAAAATACAACTCAAATTTTTTTTTCTGGGAGATAAAACAACGTATTAACTTATGAATTATCTCGATACCAATGTGCATTACTTCGCCGTAGAGCATTTAGATCAGCACATAGCCTCGCGAAATCGACAACAATCGTATTTTCCTACAGACACGATCGGCAATTCACACTTACTTCTTTCGTATTCAAGACAACAACTGCATTCTGTATAGTTGTGCATTTGTGAATGGTAAACAGCTTCGAGATCGAAAAATCGAGTTTATCATGCTCCAGAAATCGCATTAAAAACAACTGCAAATATATCAAAATAAACTGCAAATTATACCAAAAAAGAATTCTTAAAATGCTGTTTAGCGGATCTAATATTACTCTCAGAAAACTTCAAACAGGAGTATTGATAGTATTGAAAGCTATCGATGTTGAAGATACGATACCCAAAAAAAATTGATGTCATCGACAATACTATCGATTATTTCAGATTATAAAATAAGGGAAAACGGTATGAAATACCTGATAATTGTTGTATTTTTTGATCTTCTGTATTTCCCAGAGGGCGAAAAGTTGATGTATGTTGAAACGATTTTCCGTCATCCCTTATCAAGTTTAGTTTGGAGGCAAATCAGCTTCGACGTTATTGTTGGCGACGGAAAATCGAAATGAGTTTTATTTTTCATTAAAAAAATATATAACTCAAAAAGTTATGATTATTTTTGATGAAAATCTTCCAAAAATTTTAATTATTTGCGAAAAAAAAACTTAAACTAATAAAATAATGATTATTTTTTATTAAAAAATAATAATAAAAAAAATAATTTTTAGCAAGAAATCATAAGAAACAAATAACTATTATATTAGAGCGAAAAAATTAAAACTAAAGAATTAGTCATATTTGTGAAGAAACCCCATAGGTTGACATATGATTATTTTTTCTGAACATACTTATATTTTGAGCGAACATTTTAAAATCTTACAATAATCATTCAATACCAATTTTTTGATAGAACTCATAATCATTACAGATCCTGGTTCAGATTGTCTAAAAGAATTCGACCTTGTTGATACTTTGTGAAGAAAATTATACACTAATTTTGACATATTACTTTAGTTATTTCGCTCATGATATACAAATTGTTTTTATTCCATAAAAGATCATCGGTTTTAATGTCAAAAATATTTTTTTAGCGCCACCACTGTGGAGGACAACAAACCACTTTTTAAAACTATAGATATGATTTTTGCAATTATTCGAAAGCAAAGTTTCAAAACGTAAACTTTAGCCTACGAAAACAAAACGGGGTTTCAAACAGCAAAATATATTTTTTTCTATACAAATCGACGCGCTTAACAAAGGAATTCAAGGGCAGCAGCGTAAAACTCCTTTCCACACATCAGCGCTTTAGCATTTAAATGTGCCCTTTATTTTCCACAGAAAATTACAAAAAAACTGGCGTAAATTGTGAAAAACAAAAAACCCAAGATAACAGAATATTCCCATATCAAATGTAGGGCCAGGACTTTGAATCCATAAACTACGTGCACGGAGTAAAGTGCATCGAAAATTCCGATCCACAAATTTTTGTTCTTTGAGCCAAATTTTATTGTCTTTCTGTTAGACAAATCGAACGTGCGCTACTAATAAAATTTAACCGGAAAATATAGTTAATTCTAAAATAAACAAATGCATTTTAGAAAATGCTATATATAGAAATGAAGCGTTTGAAATTTGTATAAAAATAGGAGCTGCTAATTGCATCACTTATTTTTTAAGTACATACATATGTATATAAATCTACCATTCCACTTGTCTAGGCTATTAATGCTATTAAAGCCTTATTGTTCAAATAATTTAAGTATTATAAATAGGTGATTGGCCGCTTTGATACTTTTTCCAATAAATACTTACATTATTTATCAAAAGTACTGCAGTTAAGCTTGATAACAAATATTTATAATAGCTCTTACTTTGTGAATGGCACCATAGCTGGGTGTGATTGAACTGAAGTTAAAAAAATATTCTTTCTGAAATTTTAGTCTGCACTGATATGATGGAAAGTTTTGAGCTGTAAATTTAAAAATTCCAATTTACAGCAATTACGCTATAAATAATAATTGCACAGTAGACAAAAAAAAATTAACCAGCCTTCTTCAAATTTTAGTAAGGCTTTTCAATATTTTTCCTATGTGGTAAAAATTACACAGTTCAAATAATAATTCAATGAGTTATTTTTCCTCCTAAATGTAAATGAACAACTTGAAAACTTTTCCATTTATTGTACTTTGCGAAAACGGAAATTTGTTTACCTACAATGCACTCATTCGACGTTTTCGTTATTTACACAAGTAATTTAGTACATACATTTAGATTAATGTTTGAAGTTTGATAAGAACATTTGATAATGAAATTTGAAATTAATTACAATTAATAGGTTTTTTGATTAGAAATTATTTACAAACTGTAGAGAGAATAAGTAATGAAATAAACATTACAATTTATAAACTACCGTTATATCGGTAGAAAGGGAAATATAGTATGCACATACAGATCTACGAATAAGTATCGTTTATAAAATTTACGTAACCATGGAACACTTCTGTATTTGCTCAACCGATATATTATTCTCACAGCTGTTATGTTTAGATTACGATTAGTTATCAAATTGATTACTTGGCTTGGATAATCAATTCGATTTTATAATGATTATTTCAGGGACCGTAACAGTTATAAATTAAACAATAAAATCATGGTTTAATCATTCTCTGTGATTTTTATTTCTTGATCAAAAATAATCATTGTTCTTGGAATTTTATTTTTCCGATCATATTTGATCGATATTTTTGGAGTTTTTTTTTCGATAATTTAAAATTTTTATTTTTTCGATCACAAATAATCGTTATTCTTGGATTCAAAATTTTTCGATTACAACAAACACAAATCAGTTTGACGGTGAGGACAATTATAGCAACAACAACAATTTTGTTTAAAACGATTTTTTTTTATCGAAAACTAAAAGTCACCAAATATCGAACTATTATGGTCTGTAAAATTTATTCCCAAGAGCAAGGCTTATTTTTTATGAAAAAAAAATAAAAGAATAGCGATCAAACTTGATCGGAAAAATAAAGTTCACGATTATTTTTGGTCGAGAAAATAAAAAATAACAAAAAAAAGAGATATGCAACGATTTCAAAGAAAAAATCTTCTAAATCAAAATAAGGTCTAATTTGTGAAGCACATAGCTTAGGGGTTAGATCGATATAATCGAGTTTTGTTTTTGAACAAATTGTTTCTAATGATAGTTTAGTTCGAAATAATCAAAGTAACGAAGAATTTCGGCCGCTGGAAAATTTGCAATTACAAATATAATCAAAATAAATTATAAAAAGAAATATTCGCATTATTTGTTGGTTATATTCGATTATTCTTGATTATTTCAATTATTTTCTCTAATCCACTCTAAAGAAACATACTTGTTTGTTTGGCTAATTTAACGCTATTATGTACATAGAATATACAAGTAATATTCTCTTCTCTCCTGCGCCATCCCAAATAGAGTGTCGTCCTATCACCATGATGAGCTTTGAGCATATGAACATCCTTGCGGGCGCTACCGTAGCTAATCTATCAGCTTTCCCATTTCCTTCGATGCTTTTATGGCTCGGAATACAGAGAAGCTTAATATGGTTCCGTTTTTTGCTAGAGAGTTGAGTATCCGCAACTCAATCACTAATGAGGGTTTTTCTAAAAGTATTTGAAATACGAAATATTCTATAAAAGTAGAATGATGTAATTACTTATATGGATATTAAGGCGACGCAATTAAATGGCAAGTGAAATGACTTGAAAATCTAAGTATACAATGGAGGAGAATCATCCTATAATAACTAGGCGATGCTTTAACGAATTTAATATCAAAGATTCGATGGAGTTCAGCGATCTGGTGGTAAGTGCTAACTACGAACAAAGCTCAATTAATAACAACAAAGGCTATCATTTAATTTAATTTCATTTATGGAGACATACATATATAATAATATATTAAAACTTAAAAAAATGGGTACAATTACTTAAAATTAAATTAAAAGTATAATTAAAGTTAAAGCACATTAAGCTGACAGGTAAAATAAGTACATAAAGGGTAAAGTAGCACAGATTGATTAGAATAGAAGTAGAGAGTGAACTGCAAGTTTGAAGCGCCTTGGATTATTTTCCAATTTTAATCCAATTGTTAAGGAGTTACATAATTTCACAGCTCTAACGAAAAACATTCCTGCTGTTAATGAATACTTGGACGTGGTACAATGAGTTAATTGTACAATTGTTAATTTCATAAAAATATATTTCGTACCGGTACCGGTTGAAAATTAGCCTATGAATAAATATCACTAAACGACGATCAAAAAATATTGACAAGCTGCAGCCAAGAATGTTAATGGAGAACTCCGTAATGTGATCAAACTTTCGCTTTAACTGATGTGTTGACATGGTCCGCACATGTAAGAGTCCCATTAAGTTTAAATTTTTTTTTTACAACATTAATGGTGAAACACCTTCGAGATTATACTCCCTACGAAACAAGGCTATAGCTTGTGTTTTAGATGCATTGAGATAGAGTGTATTTCGCTTTGATATCGAATCTAAACTCTCATTGATCCTGACGATTAAGTCTTTCGAAAGACCTATAGGCGCGGATAAGTGTGTTTGTACATCATCTGCACATAAATGAATAATAACTTTTTTACAACATTTCACTAAGCCATTGATAGACAAGCAAAACAAAACAGGTCCAAAGATAGAACCCTGCGGAACACCAAATGTGATTGCCAATATAATTTGGATATTACTCTCTCCCATCTATTTGTTAGATAAGATTTCATGAATTTTTGTGCATGGTTGTTGAAAGCGAAATATTTATCAAGCTTTGCTAATAAAATATTGTGACACACAGTATCGAACGCTTAAGAAAATTCCTGCACATCATAATCAGCTGATCAGTCATCTCTGACTCTTAATTCCTTCATAAGTGTATGCCAGTTTTTAGTCAGAAAATGCACTATGCCCTTAAGAATCAGATAGAAACTCGACAGTACGTGATGAACGAGCTTTGCTTTAAAGCTTGTAATATCTCGCAAGTTTTACGAAGAGCTGATTTTAATTTCTTCGCGCACAAAGCAAAATTAAAAGTAATTTACATGTATACAATTTTTGCTTTTGTATCTTTAATCATCTTATCTTTTCCAAATTTCTTTTTCTGTCTTCAGTTTTACTAAGTCAAATCAATAAACAATATGGTATATGTTTACTATACTCACGTTTGTTGGAATCACCAATTTTCACACTGGCAAGTTGCCGCAAGTAACTTTTTTCCTAGCAACAATTTGCAACAATTACTATAAACTAAGATGAACGGGCTAATTTCTATTAAGTTACCAATGTAATGCAACCCTGCTTGGAGTCAGCTATTCTAATTCAAACCAAGTATGTGTATAATTTTATAATTATATCTTTAAAAATTGTATATATACAATTTTGTTATATATTTTATTTTATTTCTCTTATTTTACTAATTTAATATTATACACAGATCAAGGCTTACTATTTAGAAGTTGTTAAAAAATTCTAACTAAATCAAACAAACAAAAAAAAAACAATTAAACCAATTAATTGTCTATTTGTTATAGTCTCTTTTACATAAAGTATAATTTTTTGGAAACATTTTTCACTTTTATGCTCCGCCTTATGGCTTCCTCGATAATTGGCGACGCTGTAAGATAAAATGTTTCAATTTCCATGAAGATAAAATTACTTGATTTTCCATTGGTTGTGCATTTTTAGCAAAAATATCAAAATAAAACTTTATTTGTGTGAAATCCCCCTACCAAGTAAGCCTTATTTGATGAGCATTAAAAAAATTGAAGAAATTACGACCAGACTTGATTTTTTTTTTTAAATAAATTCAAAGAATAAAAATCAGTGTCGAATTTGAAAGTACTTCCCTTGTTAGCATTTCTCTTTCCTTATGATTTTTTTTTGAATTGAAATTTGGATAATTAAATATATTAGTTTTCATTGAACAATCATCTTTTGAGCTTCAGCCCCACCTCGATTGAAAAATCACAAGAAATATTTATTGTTTATTTCTGTTGTTTGAAAAAGTATTGTACTTTGCCATTGCTGTAAATTTTTTTTAAGAAATAAATACGCGAGCATTTTCTTCTTAAGAGCTGCCAACTGGTTTGGAATATGTAGTTGAAGAAAATTTCTCTTTTGTTTTTTTAACAGCTGGATACTAGACGTAAGATCAGCTTTTTATTTGGCAGTTTTTAGAAAAAGCAACAGCAGTCAAACCGACAGAAGTTGTAGCTGCTATTTCGGATATCACTACATCTATTCATCAGACTACTTCCTTCTAGATTTTCGCTGGACTCGTACCGACTACTTTTCAGCACGGAATGGCAAGCTCCCTATCTCGTGTTCTAAGTGTATTCGTAAACTTTTTTTGATTTCGATCTCCTAATTCCAACCGTATTTCTAACGCTTTGACAGCTGTTGCCTTTATTTTTTAATAATACCCAAATAGAAAGTTGTTCTTAAGCTCAAAAACTAAAGTTGACAAAAATGGAGCAGCCATCTGCGTAATAAAAAATATCTTAAGATTATAATATTTTTATTTGACTTAAGATTATTGTTAAAAGAGATAACGTATAAGATCAGCTTCAAAAATTAATATACAATTCTTATAATATCCGGCTTAGTTCAAAGGTCAGTTAGAAATTTATTTAACAACTAACATGCGCTTATTATTATAAATAAGTTAAAATTATTTATTTACCAGTGATTTATTACATTGAACTTATTTTGATATCACATCAAATCATACTTGTTTTTTCATTCGACTTATGAATTTAAATAAAATACCTAATTTTAGTACACACGTTGTTTTTGGATGCATTTGACCACAGCAAATGATTTGTTAAGAAAATAACTTGATACTATTCAATTGAGAGTGAGTGTACAAACATACATATTGCGCATAGGAGCTTCCATTTCATTCATACGCCCAGGCGGTCAGCAGCTTTTATGTAACTCCTAGTACTATTACTCATACGTCATGGTACCAATGCACAAGCTGATTGTAAATAAAGACTTTAGCAAATATCTCAAAAGTGTATGCGCTATGCATGAATTTTAAAGTATGTAAGCTCATCGGAAAAGGTGAGAGTTGTTAAGATAAGTTTTCTCCTACATCCAGCTAATATGCGTTTATTTTCCATCTACCAAATTCCATTATTCATAACAACAAAAACCTTCGCTCAGCAACATTATTTTTCATATTATAAAAAAATACATGCGGCCTTCTACTTGAATAAATAAAATAGTATTTTATCAGCTACACTCTGTGACCAAGTGGCGCCATCTGTCGGCAAATAGCTCGTTGCTTTTCTTCTTAAAGCTCTTAGTGGGGAGCTTAGAATAGCAAAAACCTTGCCAGTAATAAATAAAATTCAATACGAGAACAAAATATAGCAAAAATCTAAATATGCTCTTTTTGCTTTGCTATGTCAAAACGTGCTAATATTTTTTGATTGCTAAACTTAACTGTAAGTGTCATGAGAATCAGACTATAATTTCCGATTGGTTGCATAAAAATATTGATATTGTGTTAGTATTCAAATGCTAGTTATATCTATTAAAAACTTGCTCACGAGTTGGAGTTTCAAAAAAAATAAAAAATCACAGACCTTTGTTCCGTTTTACGTAAAATTATAAAAAAAAAAATATCTACAGTAACAACAACAATAATGCAAATGTTCAAAGCAGCGTACGTGAGATGAAGTGTTGAGCTTTGATAAGCTATATGTTAAGTATCATCCCAGAACTTGTTAATAAATTTCTGCACTTAATTTTTACATTTAATTAGTTAATTTCTATAACCAAACGGTTACCAAAGGTATTGCAACGTTTTTCATCTAACTGTTGTTTGTAACAGCATAAAGCAACCGAATCGAAATTGCCAAGTATATACTAAAATTCTTAGAATTAATTGCGTAATCGATTTAGCCCATGTCTGTCTGCCCGACCGTCCATGCATGGGTCGGATAACTCGAGTAAATATTGAGCTATATCAGCGAAATTTGGTATCGACATTGCCCTGAACCGAAGCCCCACAATACGTTGTTTTGTCAAAATACAAAAGAATGCGATATTTCAGTAACCATTGCAGATAATTTGATCAAAATTGATACGTAGGATTGCGTTTGGGAATTGAAAATGGGAGAGTTCCTCACTTTATAAGAAAAATTTATATCTCTGAAGCTGAATACTTGACCAAACTCTACCAAATTTGCTGCACAATTGCATCTTAAGTCAATTTTTAACGGTTATGTACAAAATAGGTACATACATAGAGTGGCGCCAATCCAAGGTTGGACAGCGTAGAAAAAAATATTCCTTCCTAAAAAATTTGGAACCAAAGCAATTAAAAACAAAGGTAAAATATTTTTTCAATTACTCATTTATTGCACTTCCAAAATATAAAAACAAAACATATAAATTAATTGAGTATTATAAAATATTCTAGTAAAACATCAAATGAAAGTAAATTCAATGCACAAACCAAATTCGGACAGTGGCAACTATCCTCTAAATTAATGCAAGTATGTCGAAGAATTGCAACCAACTTCAGGTATAGTGTTTAACAGACTAACGGGAATTCCCCAGGTGGTTTTTTTTTAATATATACATAGTTGGAATTACGGTTTGTGATTTAAAATTATCTAGGCAAAGAATCCAAACAAGTATTGAATTGAGAAAGTTGGATATTAAGAATTCCAACGATGGAAAATCTGTGCGAGAAATTGCTGATATTGTCGACAGAAGTCATTCTACTGTTCACGATATATTTAAGCGCTTCAAAACCAACAATCAAGTGGAAAACGAGCCTAAAGCTGCCCACAATCAGATTTTTACCGACTCAGATCAACGATATCTGTTTAGTGCATCTAACATCATAAATCTACTTCATGAGGCTGATCGAAAATGGTAGATAGGCCCGACAAAAACCGTTGATCAGCAAACGCAATCAGACCATCCGATTAAAATTTACAAATGAACATGAAAATAAGGCATTTTCGTTTTGGAAAAATGCTATGTTTACTACGAAAAAAAAATTCAGTGGTTTTGGCTACGATGGAAAACTATATGTTTGGAGGAAACCAAATGAGGAGCTGCAACTGCGCAATCTGAGACCAACTGTCAAACATGGTGGCGGATCGGTATTGGTTTGGGGTTCATCTTCGTCTTCTGGACCAGGATATTTGCATTCTATTGAAGGAATAATGAATCAGAATGACTATCTTAACATTTCAAGAGAAAACTTGCCAAAAATGCTTGAAAAATTGGACCTCGGTGATGATTGGTATTTCTACCAAGACAATGATCCAAAGCATAAGGCCCACAAAGTGCGTTCTTGGTTGCTTTATAAATGCCATCATGTTCTGGAAACGCCACTCCAAAGTCCTGATATTAATCCTATCGAAAATTTATGAGACTATCATAAAGCAAAAATTCGGCAGCATTTCGTTTCAAGCAAAAATGATTTGAAATCTATCTTATTACAAGAATGTGAAAAAATGGTACCTAATTTTTTTTCGAAAAATTTGTTAAATCAATGCCTAACCGGCTCAAAATATTTATTAAAAATAAAGCTCTTCATACAAAATATTAGTTTTTAAAATATGTTTCGATATTTCAACAAACTTGTTGACTGTCCGAGTTTGGCTTGTGCATTGAATTTACTTTTATTTGATGTTTTACTAGAATATTTTATAATACTGAATTAATTTATAAGTTTTTTTTTTTATATTTCGGAAGAGCAATAAATGAGTAATTGAAAAGTTATTTTACCTTTTTTTTAATTGCTTTGGTTGAAATATTTTTAAGAGGGAACATTTTTTTCTACGGTGTCCGAATTTGGCTTGGATCCACTGTATATATCCGAAACTACGTATCAAGCTCTATAAAATTTAGAGTGCGTCTTGTACTTCAAATTACTAGTAACAATTTTGAAATTTACATAAGTCAAAAAATGAAAAAAAAAATCCTATATTTAATAATTATACAAGGTAATTCACTCAAATGTGAAATGTGACGAGGTAGGGTTTGGGAATTAAATACATGGAATCATAAATGTTGGGAATGTTCATGGTATCGTCCTACCTTAGAGCAAATATATATATATTCGAAAGTCAGAAAGCATAATTTCGAAAATTATAGAAATCAGTCTAAAAACACGCACACCTATCACATAACGGTAATTTACACACAACTAAAATAGTCAATGTTTTACTAAATTTAGCGCGATTTTTTTTAAATATGGTATAAAGAATTAAATTGGGGAGAAAAAATTAAAAAAAATTAAATTTTGAAAAAAGGGTTAGAATCATACTAATTTTCTTTTGTTTTTATTTAAAGCAATAAACGTCCTTTTAGGTTTCTAAATTATATTGGTTGATGTGCAAATAAAGACAATCTCTTTTTAGATATTGAAAGTTCTTTTAGGCTCAACATATTATTTACACCTTGACCTTTAGAAAATATATATATATATATATATCGAATATTATATATCGACGTCAAATAGCTGGGAGCAAATGGCGATAAGAAGTTTCGTATTAAATGGGGTCTGGAGTCTGCCTCTTTTCCAACAAATAATATATAGCCTGATATACAGGATCCATATACCAATTATTGTACATCTGCATCAAATGGTTGCGGTGTGATAAGAAATTTGTCCTTTTTATAATACAGAGCATGAAACCGCCCAAATCTCCAAATTGATACATAGTTTGAAATTTATTTATATGCCCAAATATCATTCATCTCAACTCATAGTCGGAGATATAAGACAAGTTCAAATTTTCCCTTCCACGGTAGAGAAGCTTTACACACAATTTTTCAAATTTATATGGTAAATCTTAACTATAAAGGATTCATATTCATTTTATATATAAAAATCTCCAGTCATGGTGCGTGTACTGATTTTTATGAAATTTTGAATGAACATATATTTGGTAGATATGTGGATAGTTCATAAAGTATATTTCATCTTTGGGAGAAATTTGCAATCTGTTTGGAAGCTCAAATAAAGTATCAAGTTATATGAAGTAGTAAAATGTAAAGGTATATTTTAAATCAAATTTAATTAAGTTATACCCCTAGGATATAGAATATTAAAATATGATTGTCAAACTGTTCATCATAATTTTTTGGTTTACTTTCAACAAGTAAGGTTTATTTGAAATAAAATCTCGCGCTAAGTATTTAAACTTCGGTTGCAGGCGAACTTATTTTTGAGCCAACAATATTCATTTTGGAGCTCAAGGCCAGTTATAAGGAGAGTATTATTGGAAAAAAGGACAAATGTCCTCATCAGATCTCTTTCATGAATCCACCAGGGTATAAACTCATCACCTAAGACTTGCAAAAAATATATGTAAAGTTTAGTATACAATAACGAATTTTAATAAATTTTATAATCGGAGTTTGCATATAATTTTCAGTTATACAGTTTAATATCCCATTTTAGCGTAAGATAGTCCAAGTTTGAATATACACGAAAACTGCGTTGAATTTTAATAATTTGTTTCGCAGATGGTGTTGCTCATTTTCTCTATGTAATGATATTTTTTATATGGAAGAATATTATCGATATTGTCCGCAATAGATTATCAAAAATCAATGGAAGGTTTTGGCAAATTAAAAGGGGTACAGTTTGTGTTGTATCTGTATAACAAAATGGTAACCAATTGTCATATGGTCATATCTTTAGTATTAAAAATCAATGCAACACTATTTCCCACTTACGTTTATTAATTTATTTCTAATCATTTTTTATAAAAGAATGGTTCACTATATAACATAAACCATATAAATTAAATTTTAAAACTTCGTACAAAATTAAAAAAAAAAATCAACATATTTAAAGAAATTTTCATACAATTTTTTACTCAGCGTTTTTAGAAACTTTTCGGGTACGCAGTTTAGCGCATTAAAATTTACTACAATAAAGTGCAAGTTTTAAGTGACTAAAAATTCGCAGTGATTTTTGACAGTCTTTTAATCCCTAAAAATGTGGGACTATAAAAGTTTTCATTAAAAAAAGTTATTATTTAACCGTTATAGCTGAATAAAAATTTTTTCAATCAAACTTAATCATTACTTAGTTATATTATCGATTATCTTTTATTGTATACTGTTTTTGATAAAAAATAATCGTTATTTTTGGGTTCAAAACTTTCCGCTCAGAAGTAATCGATATAATTGAGATTCACTTTTATCCCAACACTAAAAGCAAAAACCGCAGGAATCCATATTTTGGAAAAATTTATAACCAACAAGTAACAATAAAATGTGATCAGAAAAAATTTAAATTCAAGAATATCGATTCGTGTTTACCGAACAAGTTTTTATAAAGCAAGATATGGCCAAAAATGTAAAAATGACAATGAAACTTGGTAAGAAAAATAAAAATCACTAAATATCGATCAAATATGATGATGCAATAATTTATAATAAAAAGTGAAATTCGTATTTGCTTAGTACATGCTAAAACGATTGGATCAGCTTTGTTTTTTTTTTTTAACAAAACCTTCACAGTGATTTTTTTGTATCAAAATAAAAATTATTTTCGTTTCATGCTTAAAATTTTGCCGATATTTATTACAGGATGATCCAGTTTGTATCAATTTGGCCCGCCTGCTGTTTTGTAAATTTTTATAAATTATTTCAAATAAACATAAATTATAATATGTAGTGTTTCATAAATCAAAAACCGATTCCAAAGAGTTCATGTTAAAGCTGTATTTCGGCTTAACTAGAAGGTGCATAGTGATAAAAGTTGGCCTACTTTCTTGTCAAAATATTGCTGCCAAAATGACACTAATTAAATTTCACCCTTCTATATGAATATTTTTATACTTTTTCCACATTTCTTACACATTGCAACGCTATTTAAAATACTTCTGCAGCAGCAAATAAATACCATCTTTGTAATATGCTCGGTTTATGTTTTCTTTTTATGAATTTTCTGCATCCCTTGTCAAATTTGATTTGGAGACAAACTGGGTTTGACTTTGTGTCATCTTCAGCATAATTTTTTTGAAGTGATGGATTTTCTACATATTTCAACCCAGTCTTACTTTATATTCAATTACGGTATACTGGAAAGTGTGATACATATTCAGATACTGGTTTATGTATTTTGGTTATCAGAAATAGTAGAAGTGTAGTAGTGGTCAATTAAATAAGTAGAAGGTTTTTCGTTTGCAAGCTTTTATATTTCTCATGAAATTCAGAGTTTGAAAAAGGTTACGCAGGGACGTTTCACTAAAATCCTTTTAAATACTCGATATATCGTTAATCGTATTAGCTGAGATTAAATTGTGGTCATCCGTTTTTTTACTATACCGGTGAAAAAGTATTACTATTACACTAAGGTAGTTGTGAAATGCAATCAAGTTCTCACAGGCCAGATTGAGTTAAAATATTGGTGTTTTTATAAAAACCTTTTTTTGACCAGTTAGAGGAATCTTTTGTGGAACTCACTTCTGCGTATGCCCGGGGGGTGGTTTTGCGGATTTGATGGCAAAGTTGTTGCATGTGCTGATGATTTCGGAATCGAATACAGTGGGAGTTTCCGCATTCTGTTTGGCCTAGCAAATAAAACAAAATTTTTGGACATTATTTTAGATAAGAATCTGAGCTGGAAAGAAAATATAGTTCACCGATATGAAATGCTGTTGTTATAATTAGGAAACTACTAACCAAGGCGCAACATTTTAGTATAATCAGTATAACCACATCACAAGAAGGTTTGTGTGCCATTTTGCATCTACTGGCGTTGAATCTGGCAGAGCAATGTATGGCGGCCATTACTGCCCTTCTTTTAACAGAGGCATCACGGTGAGAAACTGGAATGACTCTTGTATACTAAACATGTAGGAATTTCCTCCAATTTGTACCGATCGCAATGCTGCGACAACTTTGCTACGGAAATTTCAAGTAGGAAGGACTCGATCGAAAACATTCCATCTTTACGCGGCAGGCTAACTAATCACTGTAGCGTTTTCCAAGCTAAAGTTTGAGCTAACCTAAAAGCCTTAAGCTCCTTCCCGTGTACATGAACCAAGTGGGGCGGAAACGATCACTTAATGTGTTTTGGCAAAGAAGAGAGGACATATCTTGTATCGTCGGAGCTTTTACAAGGCACTGTTCTATTATGGAAGCAAAGCAAAGATCCTGTAGAAGCTGCAAGAACTGTAAGGAGGGAGAGACAGTTCTTCATGTTGTTATTGTAGTCACACCCTCACTGCAACCCCTCACTGCTCATCGCCCAATTTCCCAAGTCGTCCCTGAGACATGCCAAGGGCACGGAATCCCTCGCAAGCATCCGCCTAAACCTAGAGAACTCGTGGCAACCTTCAACGTTCTCGCAGAAGCTTCTTCACGAGTCTCGCTTAGCTTTCCTTATTTCAGATTTATATATTCCCAAACCCGATCTTATATAGTTCCCAATCCGAGGGTTTTTTCTCTTCCTCGCTTGGTTAAAAAGCCGTCTACTCGAAGCCCCAAGATCCAAAATTTCTAACGTCCACCAGTGTGGCTTAGATTTGCCTGAAGGCCTCCTCAGCGAACACGAGAGCTCGATCGCTTTATTACAGGCTACGATGAATTTCTCCACCAAGCTGTCGATCGAACATTCCGAAGGAGTAAATTCCCATGTGGTTCCTCAGGAAGAGACTACTGCTGCTCTTACAGTATGGATCCCAATCCGTGTAAAGAACGGATTCTCCCATGGTCGTTGTCGTCAAACTCATCAAGAAGGAGGCGTAGGAAACGTGCAGATTCGTCGGACCGGATGAATAGTGGTGTTAGATAAGTTGGTTTGAGGGCGCACATGAATATGTTTTTGGTATCATATGGAGAGTCTCCACTTGCTGGACATGTGTTTAGTATGTTGGGGTTGATTTTGGATAGGTAGAAGTGAAGTCTACTGCAATAATCAGATTTTAATTGGGTCAGAGTAGCGCGGCACTCGCGATGCAGCTGGGACTCTACGTCTGCAATTGGCGGTTGTTGGACTCAAGGCATTAACAAAGCGTGAGTTGATGGTGGTAGTGATTGTCTCTTTGTGGTCGTTACTTAGGACCTGCCGGTACGCTGCCGGTTCGAATGGTATGGCTGCGTTATGTGCGGCTGGATCTCGTCCTTTAGTTTAAGGAGGTGACTTCTAATGTGCCTGGGAGGTGGCTCGTCTGCAACCAGATGCATATTTGGGTGCCCCAACTGTTTGGTGAGCATGAGACGGACCACATATACCTCTTGGTGTAGGTGCTTCCCCGGTGACATCAGAACGCAGCTTCACCCACTGTGTCCTACTGGTTCCCGGAGGAGACCAGGCTGTAAATTGTAACCCTCAAAGTCTTAGGTAGATTAACAGTCGGAATGGCGTTATCATCGACATGGATGTTAATATACAGCCTGACTTCCTCCTCCTCCTTGTGAAGAGAGTCGTCGAGAACTTTGTAGGGAAAAATGCATAATTGGCAACCACATTAGTATTTCACGGTTCACCGTTTCAGTCCGTGTCGGGGAGTTGATGCTTCCACGTCAGCTAGTAGTGTGGAATGACTTGCCGTGACAGGTCTAACGCCACTAGGACGGTTCTCTCGCAGGGCGGTTCTGGTTATCACGGCGGTTCAGCCGTGTGTTTATGGCATTGAGTGCTGTTTTGTGGTACTGTGCACTTTTCGGAAGCTATGTTGATGGTTAGCCGAGCATAGGTTGCGACGATGTCCATCAAATATGATCCGAAAAATAAAAACCAAAGAATAACAATTATTTTTGAACGAAAAAATAATAATCAAAAAATAACGATATGATGATTATATGGGTCACCATAGAATTAATTTTTTAAATAGAATTGCCAAATAATTAAAATAATAAACAATGAGTGAAATTAAATATTGTAATATGGACATTGAATGAGAGAAGTTTAATGAAATCTACTTTCTAAAATGTTTTAAAAGAATTTTACCATCTGTTTAAAGATAAATTTAGTATAATTAAATGAGTGCAAAACGAAAGTATTTTGAAGATGCTTACTCTCATAATAACTTTTGATGAGGGTTGCCACTTGCTTAAATAATTTTGAAAACTATAAATAGGTAAATCAAATATTGAAATATCAATATCAAATGAAGGATTTTTAGGAAAGCTTTATTTTGGAAATACTTTTGGCGAGAGTTGCCAGTTGCTGAAACAAAAAAAATCAAATTATATTATTAAGTTTAAGGAAATATTACGGCATGCCATTCTAAGGAACTTAATCACGAAATTTTTTTTTAAACAGTGTTGCCACCTAACTACTAAATTTATAGGGCAGATGAATCATAGCAATACTTTCTTGAACTGATATAGGTTTAGGAAAACTTAGTTCTGAATTTTGAAGCGTTGCCAATTGTTTGAAAACTAAATACAAATCAGGATTTTGAATATCATATTGAGGTTTGGCTTTTCAACAATAATAGAATTAGAATTGTGAATGGAATTATCCTTCGTTTATGTTGTGCATTTATAACAATAAATTGGGTTTCGGCTAACCCGCCGTTGCCAATGTCAAAAAAGTTGCAGTAACCAACCGATTTTGTTTTAGATAGTTGAAAATTAAAAGCAAAAAAGTAAACATATTAAAAGCTATTTATTACCTTTGGAGAAAATATATATTTTCCTTTGTGTTACATTTGAATTTAAAATATTAAACCGAAGGTCATGCGAGCTAAGCCGCTGGAAAAAGCTACTATTATCTATTTTTTAATTTTCAGCAACCGAACCTATTAAAATCGCTTAGTAGTATCTTATATAACGACTTTGTAATATGTGCTAATAAAAAAAAAATGTGATTGCGTGCTTTTATTTCAGTTATATTTTCTATTTAATTTGCAGAGCTTATTGTTGTTAATTTCGTTTTCGCGCAAATTTCATAGTTCGATTTATAGTCGGGCTTTATATTTTTTATATTTTTATTTTATTGGTTGGTAGCTGTATCAGCTAGTACTTCTCTTTTATTAATTTTCACAGTAACTTCATTAAATACTTAAATGTCTTATTTTAGACGTAAAATTTCTTGTGGCATCTTTTAGAAAAAAAAACAAAAGTAGCAGAAAAGAAAACATTGCGCCCGAGTTAAGAACGGGTTTTGACTAAAGTTACTTCAATATTCACAGCTCCTTGGTTGTTTCATTAATTTTTCAATTCAATTACGTATTCAGTGCTCTTTTGTTATGCCACTCTTCTTCTTTACTTAGGCCTTGCCTTTCGTTTCCTGCACTCCATTTGGTGTCGCATCAATGCCATCGCTCCTTTTTCCTTTAAGTGAAAATCGCAAGGTTATTTTGTTTGTAGGCATTCCAACTGCTTTGGCGCGTCTTGTCTGATGGCAGTTACTTTCTCGCAATTTTCCTTTCAATTGAGGTACAACATGCAATGCAAGTGTTTTAAAGTTTAAATGAGTTTGCACAAAAGCTGATATCTTTTACTTCATACAAATGCAATGACTTCTTGGCCTGGCAGAAGGCTTTAAAAATAAAGTGTTGTGCCAGAGTAATTCGTACCTATTATTTACCTAACATCTGTTCATTTATTTTATTCATCTTGTTATGTATTCTTTCTTAATCTAGATCTACAAAGATGCTACACCGGGTGAAATCACTTAATTAAAATTTATTTGAAATTAATCTTAAGCGGGATGCTCAAGGCGAACTTGTTTGATAAATCTATTTGCGTTTGCAAGGTGCTTTTTCGTAAGTTGCGCTGTAGGCCAATGTATTGCAAGTTCGCGAGAAAATTTTAAAAACTTGTAATAGATTTGCAAACACAAGATCTGCAAGTAGACATTTTTGTTGCGCGAACCTCAGCGAATAGTAAAGCTTTGACAAGTGTGAACAAACCTTTTCAAGAGGAGTTTATATTAAAATTAAAAAACTAATCCGCCTTGGTGAGGTACCAGTAGAGAAATTGCTTTCTCCGTATTATAATATCTATATTTAGACATCTTTACTCTGTGAGTGGTCTATGAGCTTCGAAAAGGTTTGTCAAACAAGTTGTAAAAAAATTAGATAGCTAAAGAGTTTAGGAGAACAATGAACTCTTTCAAAGAGAGCCCAATATAGGAGCGCTAGAGACCAATGCATCTCTCATTATGTCAAGGACAAACGGGAGATACAGTAGGTTTCTTCCGATTTGAAGGGATTTTAGATTAAACAACGCACATCAAAAATATACTTTTAACCCACTTGCGACTTGCATACGCGGATGACTTGGAGCTCATTGTCAGAGGAAGGTTTTTGGGTACTTTGTGTGAGGTTATACAGGGATATCTAAGTGTGGTTAGCAGCTGGTCTCAGAACCGTGGACTAACTGTAAACCCTGGAAAACCCGAGCTCATTTTTTTACTCAGCTATTACATTCGGACAGCGTTAAGTTAAGTATCTAAGATTAATACTGGGTAGGAATCTTTCCTGAAAACCGAATAATGAGGAAAGATCGAAAAAGCCACTGGTTGCCTTGTTTTACAGTAGGGACCATCGGTATACGCTGGGACCTCTCGCCTAAAGTAAAGTAGTAAAACCAATACTTCTATATGGGGTTCCCTGGACAGGTCTAAGGTAGTCAGAAAGTTAGTAAAGGGGCAAACAGCGGAGCCCTTCTGACTACGCTAACAAAAGCGCTGGACGTTATGTTAAGTATAGTTGTAATATATACCGCGGGGAGAAGTATCACAGCCCTAGGCGCTATTAGACTGCGGGATATTGGATATCATTTGAACTAGGATAGTGCACGTTCGACTTCATTCCGGTTACAACGGAAAGTATACTTTGGTACCGCCACTCCGTTTAGAAAGGACTGGGAGGGGTGTGATATGTGGAACCTGAGGGTGGTGAACATGTTCACGGATGGGTCGAAGGATTGGAAGTGGAGTGTACTGCCAAGAACTCTGTCTGGGGCAAACATTTTGGCTACCAGATCATTGCAGGCTGGCGGTAATTAAAGCCCTTCGGTCAGTAAGAGTGCGATTGAAAGTGATTATGGATTGTCTGAATTCTCTTTTGAAAGCTTCGGAAGTGTAGTGATATCCCTGAGAATTGCAAAATAGTTTGCAGGGTACACTTAAAAATGGCTCCTTAAGTAAGGGGACTTTCGGAGTTCTCTGGCCACCTTTCGGCTGTTTCTAAACAAAGGGGCCTGCGGTCGGCTTTTCAAACGCTGGGCAGCTACAAGAACGTGAAGTGTCGCGAGTTAATTTTGGCCAAAAGTAGATCGGAGGAGATCACGGGAGCTTCTACGGTTATTTCATTAACAGCTCTCATTAATTATTGGGGGGGCTAACAGGGCACTGCCCAATGATCCATGAAAACAATGCGGTGCGCCTCAATATCAGCACTAATCTTTCGCGGCAACTGCTTGGAGGTTGCGGAGGTGGAATTATCTCAGCACTTTCCGCTCAGTTGCCCTGCATTCGCGAGGCTAAGAGCCAGATATCTGGGATCGCACCTTATTTACTCTCCGGCGGACATATCGAGAGTAGAGATTAGCTAAGTTCGTCGATTCATTGCAAGCACGCGGCACTTTGCAGATTACAATTAAGAAGTTGCCGTTCAGTTAAATGTTCTGCGGAATAGATCCTAGAGGATCCTAGAGTACGAAGGAATTATATATGAAAAGTTCAGCAAATAAAAATCAAAGAGAACGAATAATTTTAGAAGCTGCATAATGTAGCTTAGGACATATATGTATATATATTAGAGTATAAAAAGACCTCAGTGACTGTTCTTTTACTCAAAGTACTTGAAATGTTGATTCTGATTATGAATGTGAAATTTATTCTAAAGTGGAAGATGCTGATAAAGATCATATTCGACTGGGATGCCAAAAATTAATGTCATTGAGTTTTAAAGCCCTGTTATCTACAAAATAAGCACTAAAATTAAAACTTTTGTATTTTTGCTTTCATTTAAAGCTCACTTTTGCTTTTAATTTTTTAAGTTATTGCTACTTTAAATTATAAAAAACCTCAAAATGCCAGAAAATCTGAATACCAATTTTTTACAAACAAAAAAAAATTGGTTTTGTATAATCTGTATTCTTCCGTATTTTTTTATTGTATTAGCTCCTCATTAAAATAAACCAAAAATTTCGTCGAAGTATAACTTTAATAATAATAATAATTTGGCGCCTACATCAAACAGACCGTTGTTTAGTAGATTTTCTTTCCATAGCCATCAACGCCGTAACCCTTAAAGTTTTTATACTTTTGTATCCATTGTGATCCCTTTAATCTTTAAGTGCAGAGAAAATGCTGATTCAGCAAAATTGATTTCGACTATGCCCCGTTTTTAGAAAAATCTCATCGCTAATGAGCTAATTAGTTAAAAATATATCATTAAAACTAAATATAGGATATTGGTCATTGGTTACGGTTTTATGCATCTTCTCAAGTAATTTCCTGGGCGGTTTTGACGAGTTGTTTATTGTAAAATTAGTGTTAAAAAATCTATTAAATGCATTCTCTTTAATTTTAAAAGAAATGAAATTAATAAAGGGAACTATTTCCTGAGTATTTGCTGCATTTTTCTTTTATAAACTTTATCTTCTTCTTCTCTGTTCCTTTATAAGCGTAAATTTTAATTTAATTTTAAATTTTTCACCCCATAGTAAAATATATACTTAAATTATATATTTCTCGTAGGCCTCGACGAGTAAAACAAGCATCGAAATAAACTTATTACTTCACTAACGTAAATTTTCCTTTAAAAAGAATAAAATCCTTCTGAAATTCACACAACATTTGCTTTGCTTGGTTTCACGTTAATATACAAAAAAAAAAAGTTATATAGATTGTAGAAAAATATCTATCAAAAGAAAGAAAATGGGAATGAAATTGCGCTTGTTTGAGAAATATTTTCCACCGTAGGACAAAAAAAGATTTCAATTTATTTTTATTTTCATTCCTTTTGATGAAAAACTTACTCAATTGGGAGAAAATACCGCAAATTGAGGAAGAAATTACATCAAAATGAGGAGCATTTTTCTTAGGTTCTTTTATTTTTTCAGAGTGTGAAAATACCATAAATTTTTATTGGTGACAGAGTATGTTACACAAAATGTTACTTGCTGGCATATAGTGCGATTTACTAACTAATTTTGACGATAATCGCATGGTTAACCCATCTTAGCGATAATTTTAACGATGCAGTCATTTTTTTAACGATTTTCGCTACCGGCGAATCTGCTGTTGTCGTTAGCTAGTCGATTGCCGAAAACTGAAGGACAACAAATCGAGAAAAGAAAAATTCCTGGTTCCCACTTAAAAAAAAGATAAATTTAAAATTCATTGATTGGTTTTCTTGATATTAAAAGAGGAACAATAAATAATATCCTCTGAATATTTGGTAAATGATTTATCACGAGCTGTCATTTGAATGTTTGGCCACGAGGTGACTAAGAAGTAAGTGCTCCAACAGTGGATCGAAGTTTACTCTAGGATGTGGACAATCGCTTTCAGAATCTCCAGACATGGCTGAGGACCTAATTTCTATGAACCAAGTAAAGCTGCTAAAGAAACGTTTGCTTCGACGCCGCCACCTTTAAGGAAGGCACTATTAGGGCCGTCGATTGTACCCTTGTATCAATTTTGGCGCCAAAGTAACATGAGGAGGCTTATGTCAACCACCATATTAATGTGCAAATGTTAAAAGTAAACTTATATCAAGGATTCAAATATCAAAACAGAAATGTAGTTTACCTTTGATACATTGATAAATCATTCTAATTAAAAAAAAAAAAAAAATATATGTATATCCTAAATACCCTGGAGCATAACATGAAACATAATGGAGCATATTTGAAAACGAAAACCATGGCTTATTTGCAGGTGATTCCGGATACTCCTTAGAGTCTAGATGCCATTTTTTGGTACTTCAAATAAATAAAACGAGACAGTTGTTAAATGTCGTCAAGAATAATTTAGTGAATCGCACAATCGCTACGGCAAACGACAAATATTGTCGACAAAAATTGCGACTGTCGGGTTGTTTAAAGTTAGTGAATCGCACTACTGGAGATCCTGTTCGAAGGTTCAATTATCATACAGAAAAATTTCAATCAGTGGCTCAACTTCTCATTACAAATTTCAACGATTTTTTGATAGTCTAACTAACATTTTTCTTATCTAAAATAGTTACTGCTATTTAAATAATCTCTACGATAATTGTTGTATTAAGAAGAAGATAAATTATGAGGTTTGGATTTATAAACTATGCACAGAAACTACCTCTACTTCAATATATGAAATAATTACATCTTTTAATTTGAAACACAATTCCCGTTAAGCTCACTTTCTTCCAAGTGCAATTGTATAAAATTTTGTCTCTGCAGTAGACTTAATGAAATGAAGTCAATGCCATTGTTAAATATCTGCCCTTTCTCATTTAGTATTCGTTTTATTTATTTTACTTTCACTAACACCGCGCAAAAACGATTTACTCAAGCGTAGAAATAATATCCCACTATTAAAGAATTCAGTCAGTTGTCAGCTTAGAAAAAAAAGTCGTGAATAAGTTATTGCAAAAAAAAAAACACAAAAAATGAACAAAAATGCAAGAACTTTGAACACGTTCCAGTTACAAGTGGAGCGCAATTTGCGAAAGAAAACGCTTTTGTAGAATACCCAAGGCATCCAGACTATCCGAGTTATGTAAGTGTAGAAAAGAGCAACTCACTTAAGTGGATATAAATTGCTGCACTTCACTTGCGATTGTTGTCAAAAGTTGACCTTCAGAAATGTGCTGGCGAAAGTTGACGGTAAGTAGTGGAATGTGAGTTAAAACGAATGGGAGTTAAAACGAAAATAAAAAATATAGTTTTTCGTTGTTTTAAAAATTAAATAGCATTCCGAAGTTTTGTAAATATCGAAATCGCTTAAAGTTCTTTAAGAACAATTTACAAACAAACTTGTCTTACACATTTGAAAATTCTCAAGTTGGGAAAATGCAATTCAATGTTATATTTGCTTGTTTTTTCTTTTATGCATCTGCATATAGCAATTATTTACTTCAACAAGCAGATACAATGTTTTCTATCACGAGAGTGTATTTATTCCTCTATTTCTCATTTAGAAACGGTGAAATATAGCAATTTCTATGTATATAAAGTGTGATTCATTTGTCTACACTTATTATAAAAAAATTATTTTGTGGAAAATGAATGTTACGACTTGCCAGTCAAAGTACAAAACCCTAATACTACTATTACTACCCATACAACGTCTACTACTGCTACTACTACTGCAATTTTTACTAATACTACTACTAATTGGTATCACTATTTTGACTATTATCTACTACTATTTTTACTAATGCTACGATTCTAATTTCTCCCACTATTTTTACCAATGCGACGCGTATTTACTACTAAAATTTTTACTTATTCCACTACAAATTTCTACTACTATTTTTAATAATGCTGCTCCGAATTACTATTACAATTTTTTTTCTAATGCTTCTAATATTTGCTACTACCATTTTTAATAATGCTACAACTAATTAATACTACTATTTCTACTACAACTACTGCAATTATTCCTACAACCACAAGTATTAGTAACACTTCTTGCTACTAATGACTACTGCTATATTTTTAACACTCAATCTCTTTAAAGAATCGGCACATACGTTTTACTTCTGGCTCGCGCACTTAGGTGCAGGAGTGTTTTTTTTTGATACAACATTAGCGACACTCAACAGAAGTCCATAATTGTTTTTTGTTTGATGATTTTTTTAAGAATATGTACCTTGGACATCATTATCACTCATACAAAAAATAATCGGTATTGTTTTTTCATCGTTACAATAAAATTAAAAAAATGAAGACAAGACTAAAATATTTTGCAATAATATTAAGATTTAGGCGGGCTGGACCGATTTGAAATCACCTTAATCAAAGATTCGCCGTTCGCCGGTATTGCGTTTCGAGCATAATACATAAGGGTGATTCCATATCAGATTTGCAGTCGATCTTGCCAATTTCAATGAGATATTTTTAAACAAAAATAATTTGGCACGTGTTTTTATATTTTTATATTTTATGATTTTTTAAATTTTTGATGAACTGCCTTTTTTATGTGCTCGGTTCGCGTGCTCAGTCCCAGAGTGTGCGACGACCAACGAGCGACAATTCACTTCGCGCGCGGAAACTAATTTCAAGATAGTACAACAGTTCAAAAATTTTGGTAGGGGTTCGAAACTCAAAACTCCCCTTTGGTTGGGCCAATGTATTGTAGTAACTATGCTCCTATTTAATGCAGTAGCAGACCAACAAATGCCAAAAACACCATCTCACTGTTACGCGATAATTGCTCGTGATTTCACGATGGCAATTATTCCACGATATTTATTTCTCTGTTTTGCCAAGAAGGGAAAATAAAACTATTTAATTAAAAAATAAAAGTACATATCGAAATGAATTTATAGCAGTAAAAATTTACTGCGCTATATTCAGTTTATTTTCCTGCTTGTTTTTATCTCGCAACATAAGTAGCAGTAAAATTATTATGGATACAACTCTGGTATCATACAATTACGTATTTGCTTTTATTGTGAATTAATGAAAGAGGGAGTGATAATTTTGTATATGCGTTGGTGGCAAATAAATAAATGGAAAGAATCGAGATTTTTTGATTTGAGTATATACTATGTGAATATGTTAAATTAGGTTGATTTATTATGAATAAAGTAACACAATTATTAATAGAAATCTTTCTATTTTAAAATAGTTAACTAGCTAACCTGCCGAGGGTAATCCATGGAGTAATATCCAAAGATAGTTTTGCATTGCTCTGATGTTGTGGAGTCTTGCCCTAGGACATCGCAATGTTAAATGGACCATGGATGGATTTTGTTTAATATATTCCGGTTAGTTTTGGAGTACTCTTCATCTCTTATGGAGTATACTTTACATTTAAGTTTTGCATGGTAACTCTACCTTGATCTGATTAATAACTGATATAACTAATATGAAGCCTGAAGAAAGACCCAATCGGACTGTAAATGCATTGTTTTTTTACAACGACCTCGATCCAACCTCCACATTTCGTTTTTTAGTTCAATTAAATTGCAGTTCAACATGTGGCATAAAATGACATACTGCTAAATGACGATTGAAAAGATTTGGCGAAGATTTGCTACATTACATATGTAACTATATAGTGCGTGTCATGGGTTCCCATATAAGCAATTTTTAAAGGGAGTTGCCACTTTTTTGAAATTTGAAATTCAATGAAAGTTATTAGTGAAATCGAATATTGCAAAATGGTCATCAAACGAAGGCTTCATTTTCGAAATATCTTGAAAATAGCTTGCAACATATTTAAACTGAAATAAACAAACCCAATATATTGAATTAAATTTGTTATTTGTATAGGGTTGCCACCTGCGTTAAAACTGCATATTTATTTATTTCTACAACGGGAAGGTTTTAGACATTGCCTGCTTTGCTTAGGAGAAGGTTGCAACCTGTTTGAAAAGTCAAATTATACAAAATTATACACAAGTTATATGAAATAATAAAATATATGTGCCCGTTCATAGTTAATTCTTATAGGGACTCCCACCTGTTTGAAAAGCCGAACTTAATAAAATTACACACAAGTTACATTAAATATTAAAATATGGGTGTCAAAGTTTCGCTATGGCTTAGTTTATAAGTATATTTTGAAAACAATTCCACTTATAAAAAAAACAAATTTAATTAAAATATACGAACATATAAAATATTAAAATATGAATTTCAAACGGTTCGCTTTGGCGAGAACAAGATACATAAGAATATTTTAGAGAAGTCTATTAATAAATAAATATAGGCAGGAAGGACAACGTCCGTGGCAACGAAGTCGATAAATTCCTAAAAGCCTTATTTACAGTCCGATTTCATTCGAATCCAAATCACAAATGGGCTGCAAAAGCAAACATATTTGAAAATTGAATCAGTGGTATCGCTGTTGACCAGTTATTTTTCATATAAAGGGTTTTTCAATAGGAACGCACAAAAGTTTTTTTTAAATAAAACAAAAACGGTTTGGGATATGAATTAAAGTATTTATTCCTGTGAAAGTACATTCGATGCCATTATGTATGGAACTCGATTTCTTTTGCATGGGCACTACGGGCACGCTTGCAGAAGTCCAGACACTGAACCCAATTTTCGACGGTTTTCAAGCATAATTCAAGTTCAATATTCGTACGAAGTTCATCAAACGTCGATGGCTTGTTGGCATAGACCATAGACTTGACGTAGGCCCACAGGGAATAGTCTAACGGCGTCAAATCGGCAGACCGAGGCGCCATTTCGTGAGATAACACGTTCACCAAACTTGGTTTTCAATAAATCGATTGTGACAGTCGCTGTGTGGCTTGCTGCGCCGTCCTGTTGGAACCACATATTGTCCAAGTCCATATCATCCAATTCGGGCCAAAAATATTCGGTTGACATTGAGCAGTAGCGATTCCCATTCGCAGTAACGTGCCGGTCTTGATCATCACGAAAGAAGTACGGCATAATGACGCCGCCGGCCCATAAACCACACCAAACCGTAATTTTTTCGGGATGCAATGTTGACTCATGGAGTACGTGTGGATTGCTGCCAGTCCAATAACGCATATTTTGCTTATTGACGAAGCCATTCAGCCAGAAATGACGACGACCATAAATTGGACGTAGCGCTCTTAAAGTTGAGGCCATTGACTCCGAATTTCGGTAGTAAATTTTAATAATTTCGACTCGTTGTTGGATCGTATATCTTTCCATGATGAAATGGCAAACCTTACTGAAGAGAAATGTCAAAAGAGCGGGAAAAATATGGCGTCGCTTGCTGTCACTATCGGTCTACTTTTGTAGCGTCCCTATAGAAAAACCCTTTATGTACATGAAAATAAAAAATCATAGTCGTTGGATCCATAGTTCTAAAAATGCTATAGATAATCTAGTTTTAGTTAAAATCATAAATAAAAGTAAACACACGGAAATAATTAACGCAATATATTATCAGTTAAAAAAACTTAATTAGTTGAAAATTGATCCAATATTTACCTGTGATTTCTGAAATGGAAATAGGTGACATAAAAATTCTAATATATTTATACATATATATCGCGTTCCATTTCCCGTGCGCCAATTTTTACTGAAACACATTATTTTCCACGGATTCCTAAAAGCGCCGTAGAGTATATTTGTGAAGTTAATTGTTCACTAAGAACATGCCAGTAGATTACAAAAGCGGATCGTTCTGTCTTTTAAAGATTTTAAGGCTTATTTAAAGCACTTTTCCATAAGTCAATGATTCTATTTTGCTTTTGTAAAAATGTTAAAATGAAGATAATAAAATCGAATCAAAACTTCATAAAAAAAAACCTCATGGTTCAGATATCTGTTGAAGGTTATAACTTATATAAACAAAATCATGATTTATTCAATATAATTGGATTACAATATCTTCGAACAAATTGAATCGTTATTTTGTGATTTTTTGTCGATAAAAAATAATCGTTATTCTTGGATACAAATTTTCGCACAACGATTTATTTTGATCGAAAAAATAAAAACCTTAAAATAACGATGATGCTATGGTTTAAAACAAACTAGCTTTTAAACAAAAATAAGAGCAGATTTGAGAAGCATGTGATATAAAGATTCGAACGATATATTCGAATTTTGTTTTGAACGAATTCTTCACGACGATTTTTTACCCGAAAAAAATACAAAGAATTGTAATTATTATTATTCTCTAATTTTAAATTTAAAATAAATTACTGATTATTTCGGATTCCTTCGTTAAAAAAATATTATATGTAATATATTAACATTGGAAGTTTTTTTCTGAAACAAAATAATAAAAATTTGTGTTTTGCCGGCTCGAGGTCAAGGGGGTGTTTGGTGTTAGTAAAAACAAATGACTTACTGTTTCCAACATATTTCAGTTACACTGCGCAAGCCGGCAAAACACAAATTAAAATTGGAAAGGTCGCTAAAAAATCATTAATATATAATAATAAAAAATAAATATTGAGCTATGTATCTTTAAAATAAAATGCTTGAAATCAGTACCTAATGTGTTATTCTTTAATTAAATAATACTTTATAATAGTTTAAACCGGGAATTAATAAATTAAAAATTAAAATCTTGAAAAACATATCTTCAGAAAAAGTTATTTTTTTAAGTTTGTGAACACGCTTTTTTTTTTTTTTGAAGATTTTATCGTCACTTTGCATATGTTTTACAAATATTTTCTGGCAAACCAGATTCAAAAACAAAGAGTGAAAAGTATATTGATTGGTTTATAACTGATTTTTCGTTATTGTTTTAGTAAATTTAAGCCAAAGAGCGTTTACCTTTCTTCTAGAAGATTCACGACATTCTCGCTCTTTCTTTCTTCCAATTATTTAAAAAAATTTTGATTGGCAGTTCTTTTGTTAACATAAAACAGTGCCTGCATTTTTGGACTGTGACATTTGTCACTCACTGATGATTGCTATTTATTTTTGTAATAGCCAACTGTTTATAAATATATGGCAGTGTGTACAGTCTGTTAATCAATCAATCAAGCTTTGACACAGGTCATGTCTTTTACAATATTCGTCGTGTTTGTTGTGTCAAATTTACTTCGTTAATTTTACATACAAATATAATTCGTACTATAATAAAAAAACTACATATGTACATATGTGAAAGTTTGAAACTCTGTACGAAATTTTGAAAATTAATTTTCGGTATTTTTGAGTATTTTTCGAGTATGCAGCTTTATGGCTATTGTTAGTGCACTGAAGTGCAAGTTTGGGAATGTTATATGAAAGAAACTACAAAAAGCAGTGAGAAAACCAATGAGTAAAAATTAAAGGAAATTGTTGACCACTTTCTACACAGACACTTCACAATTTCCGAAAATTCCAGTTAACTCGTTAATTACTCTTAATAAATATGTAGCATAAAAAGTTCGAAAGCAGCCTCGCATGAAAAACAAATTCCAGTAGTTCCATATAAATCTTTATATTTTAATATTTTTATATAGCTTGTAAAGTTTGTTTATCAAATCCTTCAGATGCTTTAGCTGCTTGGTGTGCCAAGGTATCTTATACATTTTCTTATTAAAAATAGGAACGTACTTCAAGCACAGCTCAAATATCTTACATTTAAAGTAATGAAAACAGGAAGTAATATATTTGAAATGTAAAACATTACACCAATCGATATTTAATAAAATTCATGAAACTCTAACTCGAGAGTAAGAGGAGCATGATGTTTATCACTAGCGGAAATGTCTAGTGTTATATTGTACATTTCGACAAAGTGTAGTGGACATTATTGGAAATAAACACTTAATCTAAGATTCTGTTAAGGCTATTACAAAATCCATGAATTTGAAGTAAATCAATGCTTTATTCTATCTCATCAATGCAAATTATCAACATCGTGAATCTTGTGTTGAATATCTGGTCGATAGTAGACTTGGCAGATCCACAGCCACTCTGGAAAGGCCCAATTAGTTCCTTAACGATGGGCTTCAGGCCTTCGTACCATATAATCGATATAACTTTATATGAGATGAGATCCTTGTTATTGCTATTCCGGCTTCATCGAGGTCGGGTGACAAGATGTGATTACCGTCATAAGCGATTCAGCAAATGCTCATACCAAAATTTAAGTGTCTTTTGAACATCAGTCACCAGATCATCGCTCTTATACTTACAGGAATTTCTGAAAACCTTCTGTACGCCGATTCATCTTCTGGTAAAATTTTCGGGCGTTTTTCCCCGCAAGCTAGCATTTCAAGATCTTCTCATTCACATATTTTCACCTCTCTATTCTTTCTGTGAGTAATTTGTTTCTTCCTTTCACAGTCACCGGTAGCGCTCCCATACGGCTCGCGTAGTACCCGAAGCGTGACATTCCTCGCCGTGCCAGTTGTTCTTTTGAGATTGGTGGAATCCAAAAACTTCTTCAGCGGCGGTACATAAAGAGTGAGAAATATGCTGCCGATACCCGCCAATTCCGAATAGCTGCAAAATGAGCTTAGTGAGCAGGTGTGAGAGAGATATTATAAATTGATAATAATTTCCATATAAAAATTTCATGAAAAATCTCAAGTCGAACGACTTTAAAAAGAAAAAAGAGCAAAGGAAGCACCAATACAAAAATACATCTATACAATTAGAATTAACTTAAATATATACATAAAAATAACATTTAAATTAACGCTATAAAGAAAATTAATTCGATCGACAATTTGTAAAGCAATTCGGGAGCGATGAAGCCGCAATACAGATACATTTAAAATTCTGAATGTGTGTGTGCTTATAAAAACCAGCATTATTTACGTTAATTCACATTTGCCTTCGAGTGTTTATGAATAGTTGTTCGTGTAAATGTTAAACTGTGTGCATCATAAAATACCTTTATACCCTCATAAATGTAAAAAAGCACCGTTACTTGTTTGCCGAAACTCTTTCAAAGGCACTTCAAAAAATTGCTACATAAACCAACCAATTTACGCAAAGAGTTTTTAGTGCAATTTTTTACCCATTTGTATTAAACTTTTTATTACGCATTTAAAGTTGGCGGAAATGGTGAAAAAAAGGCAATCAATTTGAGGGAGAAAAAAAAAAAAACAAATTGACAAAAATGTCAAGTGCGGACGATAAATGTGGAAACAATAAATACGAGATTTAAGTGTGATGATAAATGAGGTGAATGAATGGCATGACATTGAAAGGTGTTGAAATTGATATTGACGGGGAAGGAGATAAAGTTTTATATAAATTTAATAAGAGTTTTTCTGAATTACAGTTTGATGAAGAAAAAGAATACACATATATTTAAAAAGTTTAAATTCCTTACAATTCTAAAAGGTTATGGCTGCCCGTAAACTACGTAGCCTGATTTAGGCCACCCTCCTCCCATGTGGTATATCGTATCTTTTTCATATCTACAAATTCAATTGAATACAGTTGGCCACTTATGTTAAGTAGTTGTTGTTTCTATAAGAATATAGCTCATTCTATAACAGAAACCTTATAAAGAAAAGTTTGAAATTTTGTGCTTTGTAAATAACAATAAATTTAAAAAATTTGACTGTACAGTTTCCAAACTTTTAAATAAGAAACTGATTTAATCTTCAAAACATAATGCAAAAAACAAAAAATTTAAAAAAAAATACTAAAAATAAGACACTATTTATCCTGTTTATTATCAAATAGTTTATGTACTTACTTTTCATATGGCACTGGAAAATTAAAATCTTTCAGAAAACAAAATTTCTTATGTATTTTATTTCAATTTACATCAACAGCAGTTTTGCAAGCATTTTACTAGTTTTTAATTGGAAATTTGGGGGGAAAATACCAAAAGTCAGAGCAATAGAGATTGCGCACTCTATTTAGACCTCTTTGTCGCCTTGATCGGGTATCGAAACGGGGTACTCTGCGTCGTAAGGCAATCATCCTACTCCTATGCTAAGTTAGCGCCGTGTACACTGTTGTTGCTCGTAAATTTTCCTTTTAAATTTATTAAAATTTATTTATTATAAAATTATCATAGACATGAATTTTAAAGTATATTAAAATAGAAATGTTCACAGATTTTACCGCACGTTTTACTCTTCTAAAAGGAATTGCATTATCAGCTACTTGTTTACGTAGTAGCCGTACCCTTATGGATCGACAAATTTTAATCCAACGAAATTTTAAAAATATCAAATATAAAAATAACAATCAAACTCAATCGAAAAAATAAAAAAATTATGAATACGCAATGATTTAATACAAAAGTCGTCTTAATATAAATAAGGTCAGATTTGTATAGCATATGGCAAAGTGATTAGATCGATATATTCGATTTATTGAAGAAATAAAAAAAAACGATTATTTTCCTTACCATTATTTTGTTTACGTAATCATAAAGCTAAGTTAACAAATATTTGCCATTCAATTAGTCGAATCGATTGACTGTTTCTAATGTTTATTTTTACATCTAAATACATACTTACAAAAACTACCAAAGATACAAATCGTATCAGTAAGTTTGATTTACCACAGTTAAGAATTTCAGATGATTTGTTGATTCAATGTCTTTAAAGGAGAATAAAATAAATCATTACGAAATTGAAATATACATTGTGTGTGTTATAATAGCAAAAGTAGAAATAAAATATTATTCTGCACAATATTTTGTTTTATTTCAAACCGTTTAGCTGTAGCTGTTAAAATAGATGGATTGCTTAATTTTGCCTCTCTGCTTAAGTTCGAATTAAGAAATGAGATATTTTTGACCTGTAATCGCGACTTATATTTTTGAAGTTTTGAAATTTAATTTTACATTCCCAACCTGCGTCTTAAAAGCTCTTTGATAATTAATCTATGAATATCATGTTAGCTCTTATATTCTACATCTGTTTTGTAAAATCCGCCAATTTGAATCTTTTAAATTTGGGTTTAATCCGTAGTTAGCGACCTCAATTTGAAGTCATTTAAAGTTCGGGTTGATTTTTCATATTTTTTTTTGCTGACGCTGTTACGCATAGTTTCCATAGAATGCATAGGCAAAATTTATTTTTATAAGGAGTGAAATGTTTAAGAAAACTATCAAAAATCACCGGGGATTGTACTGAAATGAATTGGGTTACAAAATTGCATACCTTAAGAGATACCCGGTTATGATGCAAATCCGATTCTATAGTAATTTGCATTTCTCGGAAGAAAAGAAAATCGTTATCCAAATCAGTTGTTCTATTGATATTTTGAAATCTACACTACTATGTAAACGACTGAGAGTTTTAAGGAAATTTTAATTAAGAAAATAAGATGAATGTAATATAAATGTAAATAAGGGCTAAAGAATTTGTAAACTTTAAATCAATTTTTATTTATTTATTAGCATATATCGGGTGTTTTTTTTACAGGTTTGTTTTTCGAATAGAGATAAAACTGGCATTTTGTGGTCAAATCTGGCAACTCTAATGTCATTTATGTTCAGTTTGGTTTGCCATTTCATCATGAACAGGTTGACAAAAGAACAACGCTTGCAAATCGTGCAAATTTATTTCGAAAATAATGGTTCAGTTCGCGAAGTTTACCGCGAGCTCCGTCAATTTTATGGTCGACATAATCGTCCATCAGAGCAATTAATTCGGTTAACCATGGATCGTTTTCGCACTACGTTTACTCTATGTGATAATACGCATCCGCAGAGACGTCGAACAGTGCGCACCGAAGAAACAATTGCCGCTGTAGAGCAAAGTGTTGAAGAGGACCCGAATGAATCGATTCGCCACCGTGCACAGCAATTGGAGCTTTGTCCATCAACTTTATGGAAGATTTTGCGCAAAGATCTTGGCTTGCGACCTTACAAGATCCAGCTTGTGCAAGAATTAAAGCCGCGAGACCATGCAATGCGTCGTGATTTTGGTGTATGGGCCGAAAATGAGATTGATCTCGATGCTGATTTTCATCGCAAAATTTTGTTCAGTGATGAGGCTCATTTTTGGTTGAATGGCTACGTCAACAAGCAAAATTGCCGCATTTGGAGTGAAGAGAATCCACATGAGACCCTTGAAACGCCATTGCATCCACAAAAACTGACTGTTTGGTGTGCTCTATGGGCTGGTGGAGTCATTGGGCCATACTTCTTCCGCAATAATGCTGGAGAGGCAGTTACCGTTAATGGAGACCGGTATAGAGCCATGATAACCGACTATTTTGTTCCCGAATTGGATGGCATGAATGTGGATGAGTTTTGGTTCCAACAAGACGGCGCTACATGCCACACAGCGCACGTCACAATCGATTTATTGAAGGAAACATTCGATGAGCGCATAATTTCGCGGAATGGACCTGTAAATTGGCCACCAAGATCGTGTGATTTGACACCATTGGATTATTTTCTTTGGGGATATGTGAAGTCGCTCGTCTACGCCAACAAACCAGAAACGTTAGGGGAATTGGAAGCCAACATTCGTAGCGTTATTGCCGACATACAGCCCCATATGCTCGAAAAAGTGGTTGAAAATTGGACCTGTAGAATTGGCTTTATTCGAGCCAGCCGCGGTGGCCACATGCCCGAAATCATATTTAAACATTAATGGCATAAAATTATCCTTCCAATAAAGCCAAATTGATGGACCTTAAAACGATTTTCTTGTGTTTTATTTCAATTCGAAGTTCTATACCCCTAAAAAAAACACCCGATATTTAGCCACCCCTGATGAGAATAAGAACGAACTGATTTACGTTGCATTTGTATTATATTACTTTAAAAGTAGTTCACAAAAAATTGTTTTTTTTTTTAAATACATTTAGTCATGCAACTGACAAGGAAACAATATACATATATATGTTTTTGCATACCAAGTTTCGATTCCCACTTTTATCAATATTGTAGTTTTATAAGAATTAAAATTATCGCAAACCACTAATAAGTGTTATATGTAATTTGTTTATTTTTTATTTGTTATAAATTATCGATTCGGCAAAACGCCAAAAACGTGTTGACTATTCACAATGAAAAGTTTAGTATAAAAAATATTGGGAATAAAATGGCTATTGAATCGAGTGTCGATACTTTCACTATCTGCCGGTATCTGCACAATGCACGATATAAAATATCGATACCAATATAATTGGTAAAAAAAAAAAAGTAGCGAGTATATGCTTGCAAAAGAACACTAGGTAGAATAACAACAACAGTAATTTGGAAAAATGCGAGTTGAGGTAACTCGTTAAAATGATTTCCCACCTGAGATGCAGTGTTGTTGAGTGAAAAGACTGCGTTATTGTGAATGAGCCGGAAGAAAATACAAGGGAAATTTCAGTTTAAGACCGAATTCGATTTTATTTGCATGGTATTTTTAAATAGCTATATAACTAAATCAACAAAAAATTTCGCATCACAGCCATTATCTGTTCTTAAATAGCACTTAACAAATCACATCTTTCATGAAGGGTCCCAACAGGGTTTCTTTTGCAACTAAAGGAAATTTTATCCGAGTTGGAGCGTTCTTTTGCAAACTCGGGTACAAAGAAACGGGCCCAGTATTGTTTCATCGCCACTTTGATGCTGTTTTTGATTTAAGTGAATTTGTACAATACTATTGCCATTTGTTAATGTTTTGCAAAATCTCGCTATATTTCGGGGACAAGTGACCTCATGTTGGTAACTTGGACATTATTTGCAGAAGATATTGAGTTGTTTGCAAATACTAAATTTTTATCAATATAAATACTTCGTTCTGACTTGTCGTTTACCGCAGTAAAAGTAAGCGGTGATCTGCGAAAAAGAAGCAAAAAATAATCGTAACATAGAATATAAATTTACTTTTATTTGAACAAAGTGTATAATTGATGTTAATCAAATGCAAATCACGAAATTCACCCGAAACGACACTTATGGGAACTGTCTATAAGTTGATTGTTTGTACGCGGAATTTACACACCAAATTTTTCCCTTTTAAGTATGACAACTAATACGTACTCTCAATTATCTGGCCAGTGTAAACGTAGGCTAAATATTTGTTTTATTAACATACTTACCAATATCTCGTTTCATTTTCCATTGAAATGTTGAACTAAAAGTGTAGCATTGAATCTCAATTCGCTTGAGCATATCCAATTCGAGTTTTCACTTTGCAAAAATTTAAATTAATACTTTAGTTACTGCATGGCGGTTCCATTAAATTTTTTTTTTATTTTACTCAAGAGAGCTTTTCTTGTTTTATTAGCTTATATTTTTTGTTTTGTTTTAATATGGATCCTTTGCCACTCGTTCACCATAAAACAAATATTCTCGTATAAATTCAAAGCGAAAAGTAAGTTAATTGAAATCAATGGGAGTGCATGCCAACAAAATTTCCATTTCAGTGAGTGTTGTGCCACTAACAAAAAAAAAAAACAAAATTCATTAAATTATGAAAGTAAAAATACCAACTGCCTATAAGCGCCTGCAAACTCACAGACACACACGCACACGCGTAGTGTAGTAATTGCATAAATTTGTACGCATGCACCTCAGAGATTCGCACGAATTGCAGCAGTTTTTAAAACCCTTTTGGGTATTTTTATGTCTTCCATTAAGATTAAATTGTATTATAACTTTGGTCAGGCGCTAGGCAAAAAGAAGATATACAAGTTTACAAAAATGATCAGGACGACAAGCTAATTCGATTTAACTATGCCCTTCCGTCTGTCCAACTGTCAAATTGAACGCTAACTAGTCCCTCAATTTTGGGGATATCTGACTGACATTTAGTTGGTAGATTTATTTTTGTCGAGTATTAATTATTTGTGGGAACCGAAAAGATGTCAGAACTTATAGCCACAATAAAATTGATTGTTCAGATATGAGGTTTTGGGTAATAACCGTTTCACTAAATCAGCTAAGTACTTACATTACATTAAGTTTAGCGCTACTCCCATTTATCGTGAATAGAAAGTGGTAACACTAATTTTTAGCTCCCCTGCTATAAGTGATTGCTCAGATACGAGGTATTATTATATAGTTAATTCATTGATTTATACAGCTACACCTTTTTCGGCCTCTGATCGATTTTTAGACCACCAACTTTAAATTTTCATATTTTTGAAAATAAGTCTTAATTTATTGATTCGTTTATAGCGCTAGTTAATCTAGAATTTAGTAAGTGCGTAGAGCAGATGTCTTTTAAAAAAAATAGTTAAATGCAGATTTTCGTAAAAGAATGAAATCATCACTATTTTTGAGTGTTTCTTGTGTAGATAAAAAAAATTAGGCAGAACAAAAAATAGAAAAAAATTACTAATTTTTTTATAGAAAAAATATGAATTTAAAAGAATCTAAAAAGGCCCATGCCAATATTGTAATTATTCTTTAACTTTTTCACGGACGTTAACTTTACTGGTCGAAAAATCCTGGCCAGAAATCGTTAAGTAGGATAAAACAAATGAAGCAAAATTTTTATTGTTCTTATTATTAAAAGAGATGCTTCTCGATATTAAAAATGTGCTTAGTTGTGTTTCCTTACTTTCTAATTTGCTACTTTTTTAGCTAAAATTCTGGCTGCACCTATGCTATAGCAACCTGTTTGCTTCATATATCTTTCTCACTCTATCGAACGTAACTTAACATTTGAATACGTGATTCCCCGAATTTATTTTTATTTTTTATTTTATTTTATAATTTAATCGCATTCCGTGAATATATACTCTGGCGTGTTGAAAGTTGTTCTAAATTAATACAATTATTAGACGTAGACAATGCACATTCGTAAATAGATAAAAATGTTTGAAATAATGGTCATTTTAAATGACCGAACTTCAGATGAAGAGGAGAATAATGCTATATTGTGCTCAAAAAAGTCGACCTCGTATACATTCTACCGCCTCATCTGGAGAGCGCGACTGGTGAGGAGGAACTGGATGTTGACCAAATTAATGCAAAATGACGACAATGATGAATACCTACACGAAATCGCGGGCACTATGATACTACAGCACTCAGTAGAAGACCAGACATGAGGGTGGGATTGTGAAACAGGCGAGGAGCCTTAATCGGTTTAAAAAAAATTAAACAGTTCTCTCATCTCGTTGATAACATGAAGTTAAATACAGCAGATGTCTTTGCCAAGGCTCGCGCCTACTACTAACGCACTCAATAAAAGGTTTATGCAATTTGGAGTCTTTAGCCATATTCTCTCTATAGACGAACAGATTATTCCGTACTTTGGCCGCCACTCTTGCAAAATGTTTATCAAAGGAAAAACCATTCGGTTTGGATTTAAGTCATGTTGCTTATGCTCTGAAAGTGGATGCTTATTTCCCAGTGCATTGTGCAGCGGTGCAGCAAAACCCCAAAACAATCAGAATATCGGCTTAGGTGCAAAAACTGTCTTAGACTTGCTTTCAAATGCATATTACCCTGAGTGTCACATTGTTTTTTCTTTGATAACTTTTGCTCTTCATACTACCTTATTTACCTTTTGAACGAGCGTCGACTTATCGCAACTGGAACTATACGCGATAATAAAATGGGCAAATCCCCCTTGAGTAATTTAAAAAATAGAAAAGCGCGGAATATTTGACCAGCAACTTGATCGTGAGTAAGAAATATTGCCGGTTCGGTGAAACGATAATGCATTGTCAATGTTATAACTAATATGAAAAATTTCTTCAATATTGTCTCCTTTTGCCCTCCTTAGCTTAGTCGATCTCTTTAAGGGGGTTCCCTACTCTCAAGGCCTGAAATCGAGCGGTTTTAAAATAATTTCCCAAGGATCTACTGAATGGATGGATTAAAAAATTTTTTTTTATTTAAAAGGTACATGATTTGACTTCAAAATTCTTGTATCGAATACCAAAAAAAAAAAAATATTGTCGACCTTGTCGACGTCATTAACTAAATTGATGTTGAAACTGCATGGGTCCTGCTCAAGTAAAGTTCTGGCCAGTTGAGTAATTTGTAATCAAAAATTAAATATTCTATATAATCACAGTAATGTTGGCTATGTTTTGCCCAAACAGAATTTTTTATTGTGTAAATTGTAAAATTTATGCAACAATTTATTAAAATTTTCAATTTTCACGTTATTTTTTGGGATATTAGAGACTCTAAAAATGGAACAAAATAAAATTTCGCAAATCCTACTCGAGAAAATATAGCGGTACATATACACATTTTTGAAATCGACCCATACTTTTATGAAAAATCTTACTCGGCAGCTAAAAAAACACCCTACTTTCGGGAAAATGAGTTTAAAGGTGGCGCGCCACGCTCAGTGACGGGTACATTACGGAGCTCAGGAGCATGCAAAGGAATGTGATTTCCACGAAATCCTCTCTATGGCGTATTCTTGGATATATATAGATTAAAATTAAATTTAAAAAAAAATCTCTTAATTATAGGTGCACTTTTTAGCTCTGTGCAGGTGCCTTCTTCGATATATCAAAAGTAGAGAAATATTTGGCATGTCGGCCTACTCTATAAAATAAAAATCAGCCTATCTATCAACTTTCACATATTTATCAAATTCTATCTGGAGAAGCACTACTTTTGTAGTTAAATAAAAAACAAAAAGAAAAAAATACAAAATTATGGTCTTTTTCTTAAAAGATAAATTTAGATTTAAAGAGCTTTACAAAATGATAATTTCACACAAATTTTCGATTTGAAAGCAGTTATGAGTTTAAATGTTAATCAAGAACTCCATAGCCTGCACTTTCATTTGACAGATACGTTGAACACACACACATCTTAATGTTTGCTCCTAAATAGCGCTGCTCGAAAATGCCAGGAAGCTGCTTGTCTCTGCCAATAAATGCCTAGTGAAATTTGTCGCAAAATCTGTCAACAACCCCTGACGCACAAAACAATAGATACGTAATAAAAAAATATGCGACTGATATTCGAGTGTAAAGCATAATAAAACCTAACCAATAATACGCTTTGACATTCTCATTTCCCCCAACATCAAATATTGATTTTGGCTTTCATTTCGAGATTTTAATGAATCTTTTTAATAAGTATTCTCATATTACAAACAAACTTTGACTCTTGCGTTAGGTTCTTGGTTTTCCGTTTGTGTGCGCAAAATACCCTCACTTCCGGCACAAAGTATTCTCGCGCAGTAAACTTTTAAATCACCTTTCCCTATTTATTGAGAGCACTCAGGTGTGGCTCTATTTGTAATACGCAATGACTATTTGTTACATTTACCCCCAAACCTCCCCGGCCATTTGCGCGATTCACAAATTTCAACAGCGTGTCAGCATTTATCAAGTTGCGGCATTTTATTTGCCACATTTCGCTGGCATCGTGTGCGTGCTTGCTGAATACCCACTAAGTGATGCTGACAGGTATAAATTGAATGAAAAAAAAAAATAAATGAAAAAGAAAATAACATCAAATGAGATTGCATTTTGGTGCATGTCCATTGAATTTCCTGCATGATATTCCATTTAGAGTAACATCTTTGCAGTTGAGTAGATTTTTTAATTTGTTGCAAGACAACTCCTTCTGAGTGGGTGCTTGAAGTTGTGTGTTAACATGGAAGAATTAGAAAAAAATATTATCAAATATGTTTTGAAGCAATGTCAAAATATTAATGCAATATTATTTTACTAAATCCAGTCAGGTTTACTTACACTCGATCTGATCTGTCTTCTATTTTTGATTTTCGCAAACTTTGTGTGGCAAAATTTATGCATTGCTTTTGCTGTCACATTTGCTTCAATTTTTTTCTTTATTTATTTTACGTGTGTTTTCCTTTATTTCGCTGAATTGAGTTAGCGTGCGTGCATGCTGGTTGCTATTTGTGTGATTTGTCGCGTATACGCCCAGGCGTACCTTCATACTCACGTACAATGAGTAGTATGTGTTAGGGCTTTTGCTACAGCCAAACTCGCATTTATTAGTTAGATTTACATATAGCATATTACGTATGTACTAATATGTGAGTGCTAGTGATGGAAAACATTTTCGTTCTCACCTCATTAGCATGTAAATGTTGCATAAAGTTCAACTAGATTTTGTGCTGATAAGAACTCGCAGTGATTTGTTGTGATTGTTGTGCGGTTGTGTGACCAAATTAATGTGGATTTTGTGGCAAATTTTATGAAAATATTCATATGACTGCATTTTATGTACGCTGGTTTTCGAAATTAAATTAAAGACGTGATTCATTTGTAATTTGTGATTTTAGTATGCTATTTTATGACAAGGTGATTTTCCGAAAATTTTGACAATATTAATGCATTGAACTTTCGAAATTAGATGATACATTTACGGTAAATTCTTGGCAGAGTATTCTTATTTTCTTGAGTTGTAAAAATGTTATCTCATTTGCGCAGCAATTAGTGTTCTGGGAGCGACTGGAACAGAAGAATTCAGAAGGGTTGGATATGTTGATTTCCAATGTTTTGGAATTTGGAAAAAAAAATAAATTGATTAAACAAAATCATGGAATTTTTCAATAAAAGTTAGAAGCAAACTTTGTTAAGCAAAAAATACTAAATCTGATAAAACAAGATCCAAGTTGCTGGTATACTCGTAGTAAGGAATTTGTTTTATTTCGCGGTCGTGTCTGTGGAGTGTCTTGGAAGTCAGTAACTTTGGTCTTGTGGGACATTTTGTGTTGGTGCAGTATGTTGATAACCCTTGATCTACCTTTGTTCATATTTTGTTGTTTTTTTTAAACAAGTTTTAAGGGTTCAAATATTCTGTTTGTTTATTATTCTTCCGACAAAGTTTTTCTCTTTGTATATTTTCATATTCTCAAATGGATTCAAGCGGCGCTTTCTGTAGCTTTTTTCTTAATGTTTGCTGGTGAACAATTTATATTTGCACATATGGTTTGCAAAGTTAGATTCAGGTATGGCAGTGGGTTTTCTGTATATTTTTGTTATAGTCGCGTTTGTGTTCGCGAATCCTTGCTTTTATTTTACGTCCCGTCTGTCCTTGTGCTACAAGTCAGTTTAAGTTTGTTAATTTTTATGTCACCCTTCCTATATAGGTTATTACCGTCGATGGCTCCCGTCCTTTTGCCACCTTTTTTGGCCGTCCCATGACTTTTTTCTAATTTAATATACCAGATCATTTTCGTATCCATTGTTTTTAGCTGTATTATAAATTGTGTATAATTCTTTCTTATATGCTTCTTGTGTTAGAGATGTTCGTTCTAGTTTATCCACTAGCTGCCTTAGTGCTGTTTTTATGCGTTTCTGTCGATGAGTCGATGTGTTGTGTATTATCGTGCCTGTGGCCGTTGGTTTTCTATAAATTTCATAATTAAACTTTCCTAGGAACTTGTCTATCATGATTTTCAGACATATGTAGATAGTTTATTTTTCTCTCGTTTTCTCTTTCCATCTTAAAATTTATGAATAATTTTGTTTGTTGAGGTAATCGAAGCATTCTCTTTCTTTGTTGTTAGTTTCCACGCCAATAATATCCTCAACGTATTTCGCGTAGAATGTCACACCTAAGTTTGTTTTCCGTTCTTCAATAGAGAGAATGTCCAAAAAAAATTTGGGTTTTTTCATAAATTCAAAAAACAATTTTAATGCTTGTTTTCGATATATTTGAATCGCTGAATCGATATATTATCAGAACTGTAGCTTAAAAGTCGTTTCCGAATGTATACATCATTTTCAATTATATGTGAGGAAGTATCCAATTAAAATGCGATAACGTCAATTGTAAATAAGATTAGTCATTGTAAATTGCGAAAGCGCCAAATGAATATGGGAATAGTCAATTGTAAATAAGAAAGCGTCAAATTAAAATGCGAAATAATCTGAAACGCTGTTGCAAGTAGCACTGTGGGTTTCAAGATAATGCTCTAGCTGACGAATTGGCTAACAAGATGCAAGAGAAAACCCGTACAGGATGGTGAAGGAACTCCTTCTTGGACATATAAGAAACCATTTGCATGACCTACTGGGGTTGATTACAGTATTTTTCTGCACTGGGTGATAGCGCATACTTAGACCAGATGTATTTGAATGAAAAATGTTGGATCCCTATTTTACCAAAGGATTTTCAGATTCATTAAAGAGTTAGTGAGTTTTTTATTACTATTCATTGTCAGGAGTAATGTATAATTGAAAATTATGCCTGAGAGTTTAAAGATAGATTTTGCATTTGCTAAATGACTAGTAAACGTAAAATTGCCCAAAGCCGGCTCTCAGAAGTTAAACTAACCATTAAAAATGATTTGTATAGGGAGTTGCCACCTTTTTAAAAGAGAGCATCCAATTAAAACAATGCATGAATTAATTATTGCAGGATGGGTATCAAACGAAAGAGGCTCAATAAAGCTTCCCTTCCCAAATAGTTTTACAGAAGGTTGCCACCTTTTTATATGCAAATTACGTTAGAGAAAAAAATAAACGATTTTTTCAATATGTGCGCCAAACTACAACTTTTAAAAATTAGTAATTTTAAAAATGGAGTCCCGGTGAGTGTTGCCACCTGTTTAAAAAAACTATTAAAAATTATAATAACTCGAATCAAGCCTATTTAATTTTTTTACGTTGGCTGCTCGCGAGTATCAAGAACGAGAACCTTATATATTTACGCACAAAGTAAAAAATCCCAGATGTGTTGCGATAGATTTCATTGGAAAACAAAATTTTTGAACTAAAAATTAAATTTTAATTCAATTTGTTACGTTTAAATCGGCAATAAATTTTTTTTTTTGGCCTAGTTTATTTAAGTCGACAACATTAATTTTTGAGCTCAAGTCCAGAATAATGAAAGGATCATAATATATCTTTTATGACTCCACCGCTATGTGAACCCACAACTGACTACTAGCTGAGCAAATATATACGCAACCAGTGGACCACAGTCGATGAGTCTTGTGGGTTCTGACGAGGAGATGTGGTGATCTCCGAAATAGCTATCATTTCTACCCCTACTGACTTTTTATTTCCTTTAAGTGGTATTTGAAAGTAAGCCCAATCCCATGTGAGCCAACCAGCGGGTAAAAACTAATTCTACATAAATATGTATGTCTCTTTTTATCTGTCCTGTCGTTGAGAAATTAAAATTTAAATCACTTCCCTTTATTATCAAGTGTGCGATGTACCTATATAAATAATTATTTTCTCTATAACAAATTGACATATTTGTGATTGGAAATATATTAAGTCAACTGTGAATGATATTTTCCGCCAATCAAATACAATTAACGCTTTGTACATATGTAAGTGCGTTTTTGTGGTCGATTTTCGTGTAAATTTGTGGTACTTTCGGTTAAGAGCAAATTCATATGCCAATCATTTAATTCCCTTACGGTTGTGTAAATGTACAGAGCAACTAATATGAAGTGAAACCTCAATATACTTGTGCATCATACCACTCTACCAAAAATGATGCACTTCAAATAGTTCATAGTTTTATACCAAATTAGAAATGTTTGGAAATAAAAAAAAAATACAGCTCTTATTTGCCCTTATGTCTAAGTTCAATAAAAGCGATTTTTCTAAAATGTAAAATTTTTTCAATAGATTGCACATTAAAAATATTTCACAGTCTATATTTTTTGTTGTCGTCGAAGAAGATGTGGTAGAGTTTAGTAAAATAGTTCCACAAAGTGAACATTGCCACGTCTGTTTTGTAATATCTTGTTTATTTTTCGCTCTGATCAAGTTTTTTTTATTTTAACGTCGAACGAAGTTGCTGCAGTATTTATTAACATATCGGGTTTATGATTTTTTACCAATTACTATTATATCGCAGAGGGGTGTGGTGTTTCACTGATTTCTCTATGGCAAATTTTTTTTGACATATCTAATATTTCTTTGCATTTCATTTTCAAAATATATGGCAACTACATTCAAAAATATTTTCGAAGTCAATTTTGTGTTTTGCCGGCTCGAGGTCAAGGTAGTGTTGGTATGAGTAAAACAAATTGAGTTACTTATTTTTCCTTCCAATATAGTTCGGTTACACTGCGGTAATCGCCTACAGGGCAACTGATAATAACATTAAACATAAAAAGTAACAACAATTTCAAATACATACAATTTTGCAATTCATACATACATATTTTCGAAATCTCTTTCATTTCACAACAGTACTGTAATACAATATATCATTTAACATTTTAATCAATGTGTATTTAATTTTTCAAACAAGTGGCAACCCATACTAGAAATATTTTTCAAATAAAATTTAATTCAATTTTTAATTTTAATGTATTAAACAGGTGGCAACCCTTTAAAAATTTACTGTCGCAGTAAATGAAACAAAAACTGTATACCACTGTATACACATTTCTATGGCATTTCAATTAACTTGTTAATTCAATTTAATTTGAAATTTTTGAGCAGCTGGCAACTCTGTTACGTTTTATTATAATATTAGTTGTCATCTTTTGTAAGCGACCTGAAAAAGAACACTAGGTAGCTTATCGAATTACATGGTAAACAACAACACAAAATAAGCGGGTTGAGCTGAATAAGCGGTTTGAGCTGAACTGTCTTAAAAAATACCCGACCTGATTCACAGTGTTGCAAAGTAAAAAAATGGTACTATTGTGAATGAGTTGCTGGAAAGTGCTACGGAAAATTTCCAATAAACGTCAAACTGTTGAGAAATTTTCGCTAAACATCAAAACAAACAAATAAACAAAATGGAGCAGGCGTAAGTAAAATCGCTCCACATAAGATTTTAATTAAAAAACATATAAAATACCATTTATTTTTCAGAAACCAAGAAAAAAAACGAAGAAGATGGACTCGCGAAGAAACGCATGGGTTTTTGAGGTGCTACATTGCACGGAAGGAGGAGTTCCAGCACCCGAAAAAGAAGAGGCTGGCGTTTACCAACGTATTGGAAGACATGTTGTCTTTCGGCATTACGGTGCGTATAATAACTAAAAAAATGCTGAATGAAAATAATTACCAATGCTTTCAGGATTCGGAGAGAACACCACTCTGCTTGGAGTCGAAGATGCGGACGCTGCTTCAGGCGTACAAAGCGGCGCGCGACAACAACCGCAGTACGGGGGCCAGCCCATGTTTTGCTCCATTTATGGAGCAAATGGACGAAATCTTTGGAAGGAGTCCAATCATAAGCAATAGCCACACGATACACCTGAGCTCCAGGGCAAAAACGACTCTGCTGCCAACGACACTACCACCACTGACACCATCACCACCGACACCATCACCACTGACACCATCACCACCATCACCATCGACACCATCACCACTGACACCATCACCACCGACAGCATCACCACTGACACCATCACCACCATCACCATCGACACCATCACCACTGACACCATCACCACCGACACCATCACCACTGACACCATCGCCACCATTACCATCACCGCCGACACCTTCGCCACTATCACCGCCGACACCTTCGCCACTACCAACTCCGGCTGCATCGGTGCGAAAAAGACGGTCTGCTCGGGAAGTATATTATAGTAAAAAATTGGAAATTAGGAAGTGGCAGGCACAGGAAAAACTGCGATTGAAGGCTGAATCCCTCCAGCAATTCAACACTTTGTTGAAGGCAAAGTTCGAGAGAGATGCCGAGATGGAAAAAAAAGATTGGACTTGCTAGAAAAACTAGCTAATAAGTAACCAATGTTTTGAAACAAATTTGAATTTAATTTTTTATTTTTCTGAATTTCACCCTTATTTTTTTAAGTACCTTAGTATGAAGTTCTTGTTTTCTTTTTGGATTTAACCTATTTGAATTTTATTTACTTTGATACTTTTTTATATTAGCTTTTAAACATACTTGTGATATTTCTGTATATGTCAATGAATTTAAAAAATATTTATTTATTTTATTAGTTCTTAGGAACTATATGACATACTTGTGATATTTCTGTGTATACGAATGAATTCAAAAAATATTTATTTTAATAGCTCTTAGAAAATATATAACATACTTGTGATATTTCTGTATATGCGAATGAACCATAAAAATTAGTTTAAAAAATTTTTATTAGCTCTTAGGAAATATATGAGATTATTTTTGTGAGAAATGAAACAATGTTGATATAGATTCGTTTTAATTTTTAGGTAGTTTTGAAATTTTTTTATTTAAGAATAAAAAAGGAGATACAAATAAATCTAAGTTCTACATATTTTAAATTAGATTTTGTTGTCTTAAATAATTAAAAAGGTTTTGCCTCCTATCAAGGTTGGCATCTACATTTGACTCCTCGATATCATCTTCCAATATAAATGGACTCGTTTCGTTGGTGTCATCTTCTTCATTGACTTCGCACAAATCGTCAAAAGTTATGCAAATATTATGTACCACACATGCACTGACAACGATGCTGGTTATCATTTTTATATCCGTTTGCTCTGTAAATTTCATGAGTCTTCGAAAACGGCCTTTTAACAGTCCAAACGCATTTTCAACCACCATTCTTGTTGAAGAGTGTATTTCGTTGAATTTTCGCTGGCTTTGGGTTAAATTGCCGTAGTCTTTATATGGCGGCACCAGCCACTTCGTCAATGGATATGCCGAATCTCCGACAATAAAGTAGGAACTTGAGAACACTTCCTCATAATTACTTTCAGCATCGTGAAAGAGTTGAGATCTTCTCAAAACTCTGAAATCATGGAGCGACCCAGGTTCACCACAAGTTATGTCAGTGAACTTTTTATCGGCATCCACTACAGCTTGAAGCACTATGCTGTACGCTTTTTTCCGATTAAAATACATCTCTTTTTGTTCTTTCGGACCTTTTATAACAATATGTGTGCAATCTATAGCTCCTATTACGCCAGGAATACGTTTTTTCAAGTAAAACTTTTCTGCTGTATTCTGCAAAGAAGCACCTTCCGGCCATTTAATGTATTCATGGCCAATAGCTACCAAGAATAAGGTAACTCGTTGCACTGTTGTCCATGCGGCGGATGAGGCCACCCCAAACAAATTCGCCAGTTGCCTAAATGTCACGGTGTTGCTTATGTACCAAATATATGTACATATAAACAGCCTTCTTTGGTGTAATACGTGACCTACCACCACCACATTGGTCAGGACAAAATGTAGATGACGAGTATTTTGCTAAAATTGGGGAAATAAATACTTTCAAGTTGCTGAATGTTAAATGCTTGCATTTGCATATTACTTGTTAGATACTCCACAGTTTCACGTTTCAGCTTCATGTTAATTTTGAAGTCCATCTCACTCATTGCATCGATAGTACCTTCAAAGTTGGAACACTTCTCATGATGCTCAACTTCGCTTTCTGAGTCTTCAGAGGATGAACTGGAACTCGCAAAAATGGTGTCCAATATTTCATTGACTGTTTCCCATGCCCCAGCCTGGCCTTATTCACTCTGCTCAGCACACATTGACACAATCTAAGCAATAAATACACGATAATGTATTATTTATTATTATTTTTGATTAAATTAATATATTTACCAACGATTCTTCTGAATTACTCATTTTGTTTTGTTTTTTGTTCACAAACTTCACAAACATACAATTTATTTTGACAGATAACAATAGTGTTGTAAAGTGAATGTTAAATATAACCTACTTGAAAATAAGCGAGTCGGCGTTCTTTTGCAGCTCTCTTACAAAAGATGACAACTATTGTAAATAATACTTCACGAACTTAAATAGCATGCAATTTTTAATCGAACGCTTGCTTAAAATTTTCTCGTTTGCCACCCATATTGTAATACAATATTTCATTATTATAATAGCTTTAATTTTTAAAATTTTTCAAACGGTTGGCAACACTTTTCACAAACCTTAATCATTTCCTCAATATTATAATAGCATTTCATTTTGTTCGTTCATCACCAGTATCTTAATACTCAATTTCTTTTATAATTTAGTTTCTATTAAACTTTTTAAACAGGCGGCACCCCGCTTCAAACAGATTTTCGGTTTTAATATTTCTTAATATCATTCAGTTCACATTGTGATATTTGATGTAACTGGGTTACTTTATTTTGTTTAATTTTGAAATAGGCGGCAACTCTAAAAAATATATCCGATATGTTAATCCAGTTTAAAGGCCAATTATGTGTCAAATTTAATCCAAATCTGTAGCGTTAAACGTTGAAGTTTCGTTTCAAAAACTGAACTTTAAAAAATCCCTTAAATCCGTATATTTCACATAAGCCTTATCTAATCTCTGGAGCTCAAAGAAGCGTCTATCGTTCTTGGACCTGGATCCTCAGGTGGTTTTTTTCTGCCTCTTAAGTTCACAGAGTCCTTCGATGTTATGTGAAATGGCTGGTAATAAAAACAGTTTTTTTTTGTCTAGTGTGAGCCGTCTTAAGAAAAATAAGTGTTTTTGAGTTTATCCCACTAGAATGATAAAGTAATAATAAACACAGAATTATCGATGAGTGGGGAGTGAGGTAAGGAAGCAGCGACAGACATCCAAGAGTTACAGGAAACCAGATTGTGCCTTCCGCGCTGAGAGGAATAGAAAGTGATTTATCAGAAGGAAGAATGAGGAGAAAAAAAATCCAAACCACCGCCACACTTTGGTAATACATATGAATTTCGTTTAATATACCAACACTATGTACAATGAAGGTCCTTTTCTCCATTTTGTCAAAATGCCACTACTCATTCTCCCCTCACGTTCATTACGTGCCTCGTTGGTTTTTTATTGAATGCATTTCTCGTTCGCTAGCACAAATGTGGCAATATTTACAGTCACCATTAATTTCCATTTAATTTTACTTCATATATATATATATATATGTATGTAACTGAATATATATGTGAACAATGAAAACTAATTTAAAAACGAATAAAAATAGTAAATAATTCGCTTGAAATGAAAAACAACAAACTACATGAAAAAAGTAGTTAACACACGGAAGTTCTTTTTTTTTATCGAAGAATGCGCTTAAAATCTATTGAATAAAAATTGATAAAAAATTTAATTAGCACTCAAGCTGAGTCGCGGAAAAATCACTACTTTCTGCATGCATTAATGGCATATCAGAGCCACCATATAAATGTTAAAAAAAAGTAATGGAATTATTTTTCATTTGATGAAAATAAAAGTATCAGTGCTATAATTTTGAAAAGCCATTGCTTAAAGATATTACAATTCATTAATTGTGAATAAAGAATGGAGATGGAATTTTTGAAGTACTTTTACTAATGCTACTACTACTTTTACCACAGCTACTACTAGTCACTACTACTATTTTTACCATTGCTACTACTAATAACTGCTACTATTTTTACTCATGCTATTTTAACTTACTGATATCACTTTTACAATTACTGCTAATATTTTTTTTACGTGAAACTTCTTTGCGCTCGTTGGGCTGTAATTCCAATATCGAATGAAATGAAAAAGCGACAGGCAATAGGAGGGGATGGCGTGCATGGTGGGGCAGTCGGACGGAAGGAGACATGGGAGTGAAACGAAAACGCGACAGATTTGGAGTAGGCAAAAACGAGAGAGGGGTAGCAAAGCGGACAGAGTGTGGCAATGATTGTTCTCTACATCACTCCGAACCAGAGAATTAACGATATAATAAAATTCATACATAAAGAATTATTGGCATATACTCCCTCTGGCGCAGCAGAATTAGGAGAAGATTTGCACACTATGCCAATGATTTTAAGCGGTGATTTTAATGTCAATTTTACCTTGGAAGAAGCTCAACCACTTGTACAATTTTTAGAAAGTAAATTTAATTTAAAAATGAATAATAATCCCAAAGACTCAACAACCAGATCAGGCACGACAATAGATGCAATTTTCTCAAGATATTTAAATAATTTACAATCACGAGTTTTCATTTCATATTTTTCATACCACAAACCAATTGTGTCTTTCCTTGAACATGAAAGTATGGAAGTGAATGAATAGATTTTTTATAAATGGAGGCGAAAACATCAACTATCTTTTTTCATTAACCTAACACCCTTAAAAATTCCAGAATAATGAATAGTAGCTTCTGTTATCGGGGAAATATTTCTATCTCATAAAACTTGCTGGCTAGGGTGAGTATTTTCATTTCAAGTGCCCATCGAGATCCATGAAGTTTCACTTCTATCGCCTAGCTTTCTAGGCGGAAATTTTTTTTCTAATGCCCCTACTTATTACTACTACTATTTTACTATTACTATTTTTACTTCTCCTACGCGTACTACTACTACTGCTACTATTTTTTACTACTAGTATTTTTACTAATTCTACTATTAATTACCACTACTATTTTTAGTAAGGCTAGCACTATTACTACTACTGTTTTTACTACTACTATTTTTACTTATGCTAGTACTAATTGTTTCTACTTTTTGAACTAATGCTACTACTAATTACTACTATTGCTTTTCCTAATTAAAAGTTGGGCCTTCTCTAAGTTGGAAAGATTAGGCGCAGAAGGTTTTGGCTTCAATGGTTAAAAATTCGTCCATATATAGAACAGTAAATATACGATTAAATAAATAAGCTTTTATCTTTATTATTTTTTTTAAACATTTCATTTAACATATCAACTAATTTGGATTTTATTTTTCAAGCTGTTAGCAACCCTCAAAATGTTATCGAGTCTAAAGCTTTCTAAATCTCTACCAGTTCACAGTTGTAATTATTGTTATTATTTTTGTAAATTTAATTTAATTTAATTTTTCAAACAGGCGTCAACTTTTTGAAAAATCCCCTTTATTGCAGTGCAAATCACAGGCTATTTTAATATCAAATTTACGGAACATATGGAACACTGAAAAAATAAAATGTGCTGATCGCGGTTAACAATTTCACACCTCAGAACATCATCTCAAAACAAAATTGTCTGTGGCATACAATAAAATTTGCACAAATGTCTCGTGTCATTATTTTCATTCATTTTTTTTCAGTCGTGGTGAAGTTCCTTAAACCAAAATAGTTCAAGTTACGCTTGCGATAGACAGTTATTGTATTAAACGAGAATGATCAGGCGTTTGTATTAATAATGTTTGGATAACTCCTATTTTCTAAGGTCTTTTAATGTGACAAATTCTTTTGAAATTTATTTAATTGACAACTTTTTAGGTATTTGTTGTTTTAACAAGTGTAATAGAATTATTGATTTAATTTTTATTTCTAGTAATTTAAACTTTCAGCTTTTTAAGTGTTGCTCGCCAATCTCTCCAGCAGGCAGTCATCATCATTCTCCTTTAGTACTCACTATTTAGTTCTACGAGTTTTCTTTTACTATCTCTCTTTAAAGTGACCATTTAAGTTTTAACTTTAACATATACCATTTTGAAGGACTTAATAATCTACTACAGAAGCTTTTTACTAATCTTAATGTTAACAGCGGTTGTGAATTATTTGGGTTTACGATGCATAATGTGTGTTTGGATCATATTCCACTATTTCCAAACAGAAAATACAAGCAACTGTAGTGCACTAAAAAGCTGAAGCATCTTAAATATCTCTGCAATAAGTTCTGTAAAAAATACAAAGTTGTTGTATGATATAAACGCTATTGCTCTGATTTTCGAAAAGTGGATTGGATCCTCTGGAAAAAAATATATCAAAAACTTTGAGGGTTTATCTACCATTCTTTTTAAAAATTGGCAGGCCCTCATTAAGCGTTTAATGTTAATCTACAATTTATCGCTTTCTTCGGCAGTATTTATTAGTGATTGGAAAAAGATAAAGATTACTTCAATTTTTAAAAGTGGTATTAAAAGCGACGTTAAGAGCTCTTGTCACAATTGCTAAATTATTGAAGTAATTATGAAGGATAAAACGGCTATTCCCGTTCGAAACTTTATATTTAATTTTTAGTGAGGCAGCCTTGCAAGTTTTATGGTTGGGTGTCAAATAGCTCCTGCTTCCTTCACTCAAAATCACTCCTCTACGCGGCTGACTTGAAGGTTTTCTCAGTCGTAGCAAGAATGGAGGATTCTTTTGCAATTTAGTCAAATATCAACAGGATTCATGGCTAGTATATAAAAATTCGACTTTTTCTCAATTTTTTCCAAAAAGCCGATTAAAACTCACGTTCGCAAGCTATGTAAATTGTATAGAGTCAAATTCCTACTCCATAGCGTCGAAACAGTTCAGATTTCTTAGATTCATTTGCACATAAGAAATTGTTTTTAGATCCCCTTTGGATTATGCTGCAATTAGCTGGCAGCTTGGTCAGGCATTATGTATAAAGAGATTAAAGCGAATCTAAAAGATTTTTTTTACTAAACGATAATATTAATTTTTGAACTCAAGGCCAGTATAAGGAAAATTATATTGGAAAAAGACAGCAACTGCCAGGAGTGGTAGAAATTATAGCTATTTCAGAGATTACCACCGGCACTCGAACCCACAACCTACGACTTGCTGGGCAAGTGTCCCGTCTACCGTCGGCTTGTGAGCTGCTGTTGCTTTTTTCACTTTTCCTAATATCCTACCAACACGATTCAAGTGCGAGAGTCTGTCGCTGTTAAGTGAGTGTGTGGTTTAATTGTTGTTGGGTAATAAAAAATCTATTTAGTTTATGTCGTAGGTGTCATGAAAGAAATCTGAAATCTACCACTCCTGACTGTTGTTGTCTATTTTCCTTATACCGGCCTTGAGTTCAAAAATTATTATTATCGTTTAATAAAAAATCAGGCCGAAAAATAATGTACATGTGAAAATGTTTTTATATTTGCACTCCGATCTTTAAATTTCACTCAGTCCCTGCCTTATTATAACACCCTTTGTTTTCTCCTTTGTTTAGGAAAATTTGAAGTGCACTGCAATCCTCAATAGGATTCTTATTAATATACGTACTAGGAACTTACGTCATCCCGACATATTCTGTTTGTACATTCTTAAATCTAATAATGCTATGCATTGAGTTCCTTTCAGTCGATCTCTTAAGGAACTAAATCAAATTAATCGAGTTATTGATATTAACACCTCACTTTCGGTAGTTGGTAATTAAATTTATTTTCGCTTTAAGCAAAAATATGTCTAGAAGGAATAAAAAAAAAATGTCCATAAGTTATTAAACGAAGCGACACAATTTACCATGTCACAAATTGTGTTCACACGCAATCCTTTCCTTTTATTATTCTACTAAAAGTGCAAATTGTGGGTACGAATTTGTTTATCATCAAACAACCTACGCAAAGTACGATAACAATTGTAACAAATCGTCGTCTTAAACGCTAGCACGTTCGCTATGGCACAAGTTCATACATATGATTCAGATGATTTCTTGCTTGCACGCAAAATATATGTACAGATGTACATATATACACTACTCATACGCCATGTAGACCGCCAATAATCTAGGCATTTATTTAGCAGCACTAGACGCCTTGTGTGCTTCGTTTACTAAACGTTGGCTCATTCAGCAACGCCAGCTGATGTTTAGCTACTTTTTTAGCATATGTAATGCGTTACAAGCAGATAAATGGATACATATGTACTTAGCTACACATATTTAGTACTACAAACACTTACAATATGGGCGTGCGTGCGTCAGAAGATATTACGCTTGCTTTGATTATTATGATAAAACTGAATTAGCGTTTGCCTGCAGTGATTTCTGTCGCTGCATAATTAACGTCTGCCTAGTCAGTCTAAAGCTGAATGAATTATTTCAATTTAAGCCACACCAATGATGGAATTCGTAGTTGGGAGTGTGTAGGTTTTCAAAGCCATGAGATGTCGTTACATTGTTGCTATTTGATTTTGTGTTAGGTGAATATGTACACTGATTTAAATGGATTGCCGCAAATCTCAATTGGTATAAATATAGTCACATAATGTTAGCTCTTCCTAATTAATTTACTGCTACTCTACTTCACAATGTTTTCGATAATTGAACAAAATAGTGGCAAATTTTAAGTTAAATATTGTTAATAGTATTTTGGCTGAAAGTGTAAACGTGAATAAGCAATACACGATTAGAGCTAAGGACTAATGTAGTTGATTTTATTACTTCTACGTGGGTATTTATTTATATTTGCAGAAGGGTTTTGTGTGGTATATTTGGAGAAACTTTCATTTTGATTAAAATACATTAAGGTCAGTTGATGATGATAGTTCACTGGAAAGATAATATTCTGATGACGTCAAGCTCAAATGTGTGAGTTTGGTTTAGCAATGACGTCAATTTTGGCTTATCTGCGCACAACATTTTTTTGGAGTAAAACTCCTTTAGCTCAGCACTATATTCAGAATTCTTCAGTAGTTCGAAACTGGTTCACCACGACAGCTACTACTACTAATTACTGCCACAACTAATAGGCAGAGAAAAAACTACTATAAAATAAAAGTCAATCAATAATTATTATAGCAAGATACACATTTTTTGAGTGATCTATAATAACACAGTGCTAAAAAATTAAAAAAAAAAAATGTACGCACTTTACAAGCGACCCAGTAGAGGTCATAGATTTGGTCGAGCCATTCACAAAAAAGTTTTTTAAAAATTTCCGAGCACCCTCAAATTCCCAACTTATTCATAAACCACCAATTTGTCATGACTCCGTCTACAAAACAAACTTTCTTTCTTTAAATTTTTTAGCTATTTTAGGTTTTGATATATCTTTCAAAATAAAAATGTTAGCACTTTTTATACCAATAGTAACTTTCACTAAAAAAGTTTGAATCTGCGAAAAAAATTTGCAATGAAGCTGAAATTTACACAGTTTTTTTTTAATTCTGCCAAGAACGTTCCATTCTGAAAAAATAAGGCAGCATTGTTCTGAATTAACTGAAGGGTTATGAAATTATGACATTTACTTCAAAGAGAGAAAGTAAAAGAAAATCCTAACTGCAATGAAAATTCTGGGTTTCATTGAAAATATTTAAAAAAAAAAACCGAAGATTAGCTGTACATACATATGTACAGACTTATAATTGATTACATAAAATACATAAAACATTATTCAATAAATCGTTAGTTGTTTCACGGATGAGGGACCAGCTGTAATTTGCTAGCCTTCTGATCCGATTTTTTCCTTGAAAGCGACTTTCCATTGCCATAACCTCTTAACGAAAGTGCTCGCCTTGATCGTCAGTAAATTTACCAAGATTTCCAGGGAAATTATCCAAATGATTTTGGCATTGTGCACCCAAGTACTTTATATGCTGCAAGAAGTTCTTCCACTTTTGTATCGTAATGAGAACTTCACTTATTTTGCAAACAATTTATGCATACGATATATAACTTTTCCATAATTTTTTCTCTACATGGCTTAACTTTTTGGAATACTCCTTACCTCGTATATATATATACGATACAAACAAACTGCAGACAAGGCAAAACTGATTACGTTTATTACAAACTATTTGCTTTTAATTAACTCAATAAATCAAAACTTAATGTTGATTGAAATTATGTACGATAATATGACTCGAAGTAACTTTTGATAAAACCTCATAACATCAAAAATTCTCAACTGAATTGTAACAATGTTTCCTTTTTTCATTTCCAATATATCGTTATTGTCAGAAAATGTCTTAAATGTGAATGCTTTCTTGTAAAATTGTACAAAAAAGAGCTACTAAAGTTGAAATAAAAAAAATGTGTAAATTTCAGATTGATTGCAAATTTTTCACAGATTTAAACTATTTTTGCGCAAGTAATAAATTGTTTCAAAAAGTGCCAACATTATTTTTTTCAAAAACACATAAAAACCTAAAGTTGCTAAGACATTAAAAGTAATAAAATTTGCGTTGTAGACAAGGAAATTCCCAATTATTTTGTTATGAATAATTTGAGAATTTGAGGGTGTTTGGAAATTTTCAAATACATTTTTGTAAACAACTCGACCAGATCATGGTCACTTGGAAAGTGTATTATCACTGTAGCGTAGTGTTAATATAAAAAAAAAAATAAAAACATTTTCATAATTGTTATTAGTTTGATAAATATTTTTAAGTTTTCAAAGACCTCTATTTTGGAAATTAAATTATAAATTTTTTCTCATAATAATTATATGCGAGATAAACCTTTTTAAGTCTTCAAACACCTCTATTTTGAGCAGTATAAAATAAAAGTCTTCTCATAATTATTATGAGTAATAAATACTTTTTTAAGTCTTGAAGGCCGGGGCTTATTTAGGAGTATTTGGAGATTAGTTCGGGGCTGAGTCGGGACTATGTGCTTCGAAATAATTTAGTGACACGTATGGGATCACTTCTGGAGCAGTTCGGTACTATTTTGGGTCCCGAAATTGTGCCGTCTCTAAAAACTTTAAAAAAGTTATCTTAGTCATAATTATTATGCAAGAATTTTATAATATAAATCTCAAAATAAAATTCCTTGAAATACGTAAAAAAAATTATCTTTAATTTTTTAGTATAATTTTCGATTTCAAAAAATTTCCCCATCCATAATTATTATCAAAAGCCGTTTATGATATCCGGAAATATATAATTAAAGAAATACCGAGAACTCAAAAAATGTGTCTGACTCATAATTATTATCCAAATTAAGTTTTAAGTCTTTTAAGTCGTATTGTAAACGGATAACAAATAATAAACGAATAATAACGAAAAAAAAATTAAATATTAATGACTTTTTTTATTGCTACTAACTATCAGTACTACTAATTACCACTAATACTACTATCTACTAATCCTACTTCTCCTTTTACTAATACTTATTATTACTACTATTATTATATTATTACAAACTACTACAAACTACTAGTGTTGCTTTTATTCTACTACTACTAATTACTAATTCTTTCAATAATGCTACTAATTACTACTACTACTATCACTACAGCTACTACAGCTACTATCGCTACTACCATTTCTAATTACTGCTACTACTAATTACTACTACTATTTTTACTATTTTCTACTGCTATTTTAAGTAATACTGATATTTACTACTACTGTGTTTACTCATTTCAATGACTAGATTGACTAATGCTGCTACTAATTACCACTCCTTTTTCTTAATTCTACTACTATTTTTTTCTAATACTACTACCAATTATGACACTTTCCTGCATAATTTAGGCAAAAGAACAAGGGCCTGGACTTGTAACAAAATCATGCCATGCTAAAAAACACTTTATGGTCTAAAATACTTATAGTTGCAACTAAGTGCTTTACAAACACACATGGCAAGAGTTAATAAAATCTTAGTAAATTATATCAGAAACCATCAGATGGATAACGTTGCAATTAGGCAATTGACTGCTAAGCTACACGATGGAAGATCTTTGATACAGCAATATTAGTAAAGTGTACTGATAAATTCTGTTTTGATAGTTACAGATAATGATAATTGAAGTACTCTGACCATTTGCTATAGCAAATAACTACGTTTGTCCATCAATTGCTCAAATGGCTGCCTGAGTATTGGCCATTAGGTTTGTTATTTCATTACGAATTCATAAACACTTTCTAGCATAGTGGCTAATACACATATGTGGAATTTAATTAAAACGAGAGCCCAATTGCGTTATCTAACATTAAAAGTAATAAATATGAAAGCACAAGATAAATTAAATAAGCAATCACTTTGCAACAAGCTGTGGTGGGAATAAAACATGTGGTATCAATTAGAGTACACATGAAATGAATGACAAATTCAAGTGATATTATTATTATATTATTGTACATTTTATGATTTGTTGAATAACGTAACACTTATGTAATTATTTTTGACATATATTTAAAAATATTTGGAGGCAAGAATTATACCAAAAAATTAAAATGGTTGAAGATAAGTCACAAATTTACAATTAAAGTTAGTGGTATCCTAATCGAACATATGCCGAAGTGAATTATGGCTAATCTTTATGTTTATAAGCTAAATTTCTAAACATAAAAGTGGGGAAAATATTAGAAATTTATATCTGACAACGAATTTCGAGATTTTTGCAGCAGTGCTCATCTCTACTTAGTCTGAAATTGTAATGCCCTTTGGCTGTACGCTTAAAATTTGCCTTTGTTGAATTTTCTATAGCTTATTCGTTTTTCCTACTTGGAGTCACTGGTTCACAGCCAGAAGTTCTTTTCTAACAAATTTCTTTTATAGGAGCTGCGGAATTTTTCAGGCAAACATCAGGTTTAAACTAACTCTTCTTTTCTGAATTATTTTCATCTATCTCCCGATATATTTATTTTGGTTTTCTATGTAGTACAATTTCAATTAAAATCATCACTATCATTTTCTTGAATAAACAAAATCTGTGAATACTTTTGAACAGATTAAAATTCGAGATTTTGAATGGGCACTTAAATGGAAGTAAAACATAGTGTGGACCGTGGCCCGGGTCAGTTCAAAAGAAGATACTCTAACCGGCCACATTCGACTTTATTTTTACACAAACTAGTTCTGATAGTTTAGCCAAGCAGTAGTGGGGTTAACTCTTAGGATAAAATAAGCGAGAGAGCAATTTTTCCCGCAAAATAGCTTCATGGCAGAATATAATTACTAGAGTCAAGTTCATCAAAGCCAAGATGATACCCCACTAACAAATGATTTAAAAAAAGCTAAATTTTGAAAGCATTTTTTTCTTAAGCTTCGGAACGGCATTGAAGCTCGCTCTGCTGATGGATGTCTTATATTAAATAAAGGTTCAAAATAATTTTTGTTTTAAAATAGGTTGTCACACATGATACAGAACCTGATTTAGCTCAGATTGAAATAAAAAAGAGTTGCGCACGCGATAACATTCCGCCAAAAGCCTTTTACTTAGCAGGAGATCTTATATCCCTCTTCCTGGCGACGGCTTTCAATAATTTGATCAGAAATTCCACTTATCGAGAAATCCTTAAAATTCACAAAGTTGTACCAGTTTCCAAAGTACTGACATTTTGATAGCTGAAGAGTTGATATCTGTTGATGTCTTGCCTATTATAGACAGGGGTTTTAAGCCATATATGAGAAACCAGTAATTTTTTTTTGGAATCTGAAAGGTGAAGTGTCCTTATCAATTAGGGCTTAAAACGGCTATGGCTCTGAAAAAGCGGTGGTCAAAGTTGTTAATATTGTTTGTAAAGGTTTGAACAAAGGATATTCTGGGGTAGCTGGGATATTTGAAGCAAACCTTGTCATCTGGCTGACCATAGCGTTTTATTACGAAAACTTGATATGCTAGGTATAATCGATAGAGAGAATATAAACTGATAGCCGATTATTCCAAGAGGCGGAAACAGTAGATATGTGGAAATAAATGGATACAAAATTAATTTAAAAACTATTACCTGTGATGTGCCGCAGGGTACGAGTAATGTCTAGGGTCTGTTATTGTTTAAGCTACATATACCTTAACGACATTAATAATTTTGATTTAAATGGCTGTTTTGTAATGTTTGAACAGATTGAACATGGATGCCATTGCGATTTTTGAGTCCTCGCGCTTACGTAGGCTGGTCAAACACAAACAAACTTTATTCGGTTTATAAAAGGAAAATATTGACATATGATTTTTTAAAAGTACAAATCTCTTATATCGCTTTTCAAACCCGAATTTAACAACTATCTTCTGACAAATATCGAATCGCTTCTTACGTAATATGATAAGTTTGCAATTATCTAATGTAAATTTTCATTTTACTTTATTTTAAGATTTCCCCACTCTATCCTTGTGTGACAGGCAGATATCGTCGTTTTGGCCATTAGGTGCACATTAATTTACTTTAGTTTGATATGTGTTGCATATTTCTTGTACAACAAATTTTTTTGGAAATAAAACAGTTACTACTAAAAAGAAAAGTTTAACTCCTGAAGCTTTTCGGTTTAAACTCAGGGAAAACCTTTTCATTTTCGTATTAATAGATAACTTATGTAGCCGAAATGCATTGGCCATTTCCTGTATGGGGTTTGATCTTAGGTATTTCCAACCAAACCTATTACCGGGACGAAGTACAAAATGATTTGGCATCACAGAGTATTTCCAATTGGCATTAAGAAAATACTACGAGATAATGCAAAAAAAAACATCGAATAATTATTTGTTATTTTTAAATTCAGTAAACTCATTTTCACTTCAACAAGGCAGAACTGACGGCTCGATTGCTGAGGCAATGATGTCTGCACTGAACTAACATTTATTTGAAATGCTCTACTCCAACTTTAACGAAAATCGTGTGTTTTTAAAATCCTGCTGATTTGATTGTTTTTACTGTAGTTAATTGTTACCAGCATTTGCATATTTTATTTAATTTCTAACACTTTTCGGAATAAGTATTTGCAATTTTGATTTAAATTAAAGGTATCCATGTAAATAATAGCAGGAAATGGATACCATTTCTTTAGAATTCGGCTTCGCCTTAACAACACACGCGCTCAGAAAGAAATCAACGGATACCCAAATAACGGATACTGGCCGCGGCAGATTAAGTGTTACCTCTACAACGGTACATATGTATATTTTTTGTGTGACATTTTTTTTTTATTGTTTTGTTATAGCAGGCTGTATGAAAATGATCAGAAACAATTTATTTGTATTTACCTCTCCTCGGTTTGTTCAACTTGTGCCTTGACTCTGGGTCATAGAAGGTCAGCAACTGATTTGCACTGTTTTACTGTTTTTTTTTTTCGTCTTACCTTATTCTTTTGCTGTCATCCGAATAAATTTGATGTAATTGCCATGAGTAGTTTAACAAATGTGACCACTGTTAGGTTTGCAATACTTAATTTGCCAAACCCTGTAGATGTACACAAATGTATGTATTTGAGTTTGCCCTGTCGGAAATAGAATTACTTTAAAAGTAAGTTAAAAGTACTTTTTTTTTACCAACTATAAGTGGTTGAAATTCTTTATTCTTTCTTGTAAGCAACTAATTTTTATTAACATGGCGATGCCTTTCAACTACTTTTGCATATGTTTGACAAAAAAAGCATCAAATTTAGTTTTTTCCCAGCTGCAATAAAATGTTTTTATATGCAAATATATGTATGAAATATTGTTTGTTTCAAATAATTTTAAAATCAGTCTAATTGCCAACAACTTTCAAACCTGCCCGTTTCCAGTTATTTGAAAACATAAACATATGTCTATTTTATAATACCTATAACATTTTTATTTTTTAGTTTACACAAAAACACATTTCAATTTATTTAAACTCCGTATACTTACATTACAAATAATGACATCATTATTTCGAGCATCAATTCTCAGAATTATTGTGAGTGTCGATTACTTTTTCAATTACTTTGCTTGACTGGAAAAAAATTAGAAAAATCAGGAATAGGGAAGGTTAGTACGTAACTTCTGAGCTCAAATACACATTTTTTTAATTTTTTTGTAGGGGTAAGGCTTTGAGGAGATTGTAATTTAGGGTTTCTTCGGGGGTGGCACTTCATTATCAATTTTGAATTGTTTAACTTTTAAGGGGAGCATTGCGTATTTTGTTCAAAAGAAAATCAAAATGTGGGGTTAACGACGTAAAACCTGTAGCTAAGTTACAGCTGAGAGTGTTTTGGAGGTACGGCCGATCTTCTGTTTATGCAGTTACAGTTAAGCGGCTGCACTCAATTGCGACTCTTACGTCCACGTTCGTACACTCTGGGCAACGGGAGCAACGGGAGCAAACTCGGTGCGAGATACGGTAGTCAACCGGTGGGGAGTATTGGGTTACGACAAAAATAAATGGGAGCTTTAGTGGCGCTGCCCCGACGTACTCAGTTTGAGGGCCCACTAAAGTCAGCAGCGTCTGCTCCCCAATAGTTGCGGCTGCAAGTGGGCGTCTGACTTGGAGCAAGCGGTTCACTATATAAATGTGTCTCGAAAACAAAAATAAACACCAGTATCTGGTTGAGCACTAGGTTTTAGATCCGCAATGTATCAAGGACTATGACTTGAGGGTATGCCCCTGGGATGTCCGAATCCTTAATGGAGAAGTTGCCGCTCCCCGGCTGGTCGATGTCCTCGTAAGAGCAAGGGCTGATATCACCACCATCCTAGAACCGAAATGAACAGGTTAAGGTAAGAAAGCCATTGGACTTTGCGACGTCTACTACAACTGACATGTAAAGGAACGAAAGTTCGGTGTCGGATTTGTGGTGGGAGAGAGACTTTATCGCCAAGTACTGTTGTTCACTCCGGTGGTTCTTCAACATCTCGCTGATTTCTGCCCACGCACCGATAGAAGGGAAGGACGACGTGATCAAGGATCTCTTCTATAAGCGCCTAGAAAGTACCTACGAGAGCTGCCCCATCGTCCTTGGCGACTTCAATGCCAGGTAGTCTGTAGCACCAGGTCCCATCACAAGAAAATACACCAAGCCACGTGGCTGTCTCCAGATCGAAAAATGAGAAACCAAATCCATTATATTGTGATATACATGTTATAGGGATGGTTCCAGTGTATTACACGTATGTACACTCCCAGGACCAAAAATCGACTCGGATCATTACCTTGTCGCAGCCAAGATGCGCCTACTCCTCTGTGCAGCAAAAACGTGAGTTCGGAAAGGTGTAATCGCAAAAGGCAGCTACTAATTTTGCCACTCCACTCTCAGACCAGCCCACTAAAACCACTTCGCAATAAGCTGGAATTCGTGAGCATTGGGAGCAAATTTCTCGATCACTACACACCGCCGCTGAGGAAGTCATTGGCTTTCAGCAACCTCGAAAGAACAACTGGTATGATGGGAAATGCGCGCAGCTACGGAAAGTAAGGATGGTGCCTACAGGGCCGCGCTGCGACCGGGAGCAACGCGGGCTGTTTGTGGACGCTACCGGAAGTAGAGATAGGAAGCGAGTTTTTTGTTCGCAGAAAGAAGAGAGAGACCGAAATACGTGAGATCGAAGAAAAAGTATCCTTTAATCCAGCTTCCGTGACAAATCTTATTATTGACGCCAAAGCTCTGGAATGCATACTGCATTCCGTTATTAGGTATTCACCCAGATTCCTTTTGCATTTTTGCATTAGAATGCATCCAGAATGTGGCTTGCAGTTTCCTTTTCCAATTTGCAGAATTTACAACATTCATCGGACTAAATTCCCAGTTTAGTCAGGTGATAGTTCAGCCGACAGTGTCTTGTGGGAATTCCCGTAATAATGTTGTTCTATGATAAGACCATGCAATCTCTAAAGCGCATTAGTTTTTAGGTACCTAAAAGCCCTTTGGAGCGCTCCAAGCCTGGCAGATTTTTCCGGTATAGTTTCCTATGGCCTTCCTCTTCATTTTTGGCCAAAGTGGGTTTTTGGTCACTTTCCTATACCGCCAAAGGGCTCTGGGCCTTTAAAGGCAGTTGATGCTTCTTTTTTGCTAGTTTGTACTCAATTTCGTTACCTTCAATACTAGTATGACCTGGAACCCAGATAAACCACACAAGATTGGTCAGGCCAAGTGTGTTCAGTTTTTTAAGTTTAGAAGTTACCAGGCGAGATTTGAGGACCTTAATAGCTGCTTGACTGTCGGCCATTATGTCAATATGCCGGTTCCGGTAGTTGCGGGTAAAATGCTTTAAAATATTACTGAGAATTGTGTGTGATTCGTTTTTTAATTTTTCAGTTTGAATTTTTTATTTAAATTACCCTAGTTTGGTTATTACTTTGGGAGAGTTTACTATTTTACATATATATTTTATATTATAATTTTCTTCTAGTGTTTTTTCTTACAGGCGAATTTTAATTTCTTATATCTACTTAATACTGAATAAACTAAATAAAATAGATAAATGTTTTTTTTTAAGGCACATATCAAATAAAAGTAAGATGATGCCAAATATATAAAGCTAGTATTTATCTACAAAACAATAATTAATAATAAAACTAGTTACATATAATTTATTGAAAATATATTTTGCCACAGGAAAACTATAAAAATATAAAACTATATATATAAAACTATATAAATATATGAATACGCAAGTTAGCTCAGCATAATTAATTTAACATGCATTTGATGCAAAACAGTTGACTTCCAACTAAGTATGTACTATTTAAACTGGTACATTTTTTAGACTGCTCGCTTTTTCCGACTGGGTACTTTCAGATATGTGAAACCCTTTGAAAGCACTTTTGCACAAAAGCAAATACATCTCGGAGCTTGGCAAACACGTGTGTGAGGATTCTTTTCGTGGGTGAAAGAAGAGTAAATATAGTATTTCGCAACAATGAAGTTAGATTTCTCAAACAAATGTGCATTAGTAAATACATCGCTACCTACACACATGTGTGGTAAAAAAAATAAGCTTAGCCAGCAGAATTGCCGCAAAGGACCTTTACTTCTACTCGCCAAGGTCAGAAGTAAATACTAAGGTGGGGCTAAGTCTCCTCTTTACTTACTAGGAGGGGCGGATCCAGCAGGGGGAAATGGGGGGCATTCCCCGACCGCCCCCCTGCCCCAAGAGCTCGAAGTCTGATAGATGAGTTGTATACCGTAAAAATATTGTATTTGAAATAAATCGAATTCAGAAATTTGCATTGGAATAATTCAGGAATAAGCCATATAAAAATCTTACTAAAATGCAAATTGTAATTTTAGTTGCATTTTTAGTACCAAAATTGTTTTGTAAGAAACATGTTTCAGGAAAGTAGGACACACCGACTATCATTCCGAATAACACGTACTCCAGATTTGAGGTATAAAATTATTATCCCCCCCTAAGCATCGTTTCTGGATCCGCTCCTGCTTACTAGGCAATGCGAAAAGTTGAAAGGACTTGTTGTACATATAAATTAAAGATTTTCAAGAGATAAATTACTGGAAAATGACAATAAAAAAGAACATTAATTTTACTGCACGCGCCACAAAATATAAAGTAGTTGCTTTTCAATTCACATTAGACTTTTCGTACTCTTTAGCTTCAAATGCTAATGCATGAAAAAAAAGTTACTTTATTAGAAATATAATACACATGCTTTTCTATAAATATGTATAGGCATTTTTGCATACCTCCTCTATAACTCGTTATTGTGTGGTTACATATAAGGATGAAAATAAAAAAAATGTAAGCCACTTGATGCTTAAAACGGTCAAAGTGCAAACATACATATTTACTTACTCTATTTGTTATCTAACCAAAATATTTACTAACATATTTATATGATCTTTGTTATAGTTATGTAAATATAATTATGTATACCCATTTGCTTTTCACATTTCGCACTTTCCTTGCTTGACGTCTGTTGAAAGCTGAAACTTTGACTTTGTCGATTCAATTAACTGTGTGCGCTGACCGGCCGGTTTGAGGGCCTAGCCAAATTGAACTTCATCGAATGGCTAACTGGCTGGCTGGCCATTCACATTTGATTTATGACCACAACCAAATTACTAGACATGAAATTTAGCATGACATCACTGTAATTAAATACGTAAGCAATATATATAGTTATATGCACATAGAATGCGTCTGTTTATGAAGTGATTTTACTTAAATAAATGCCTCATTATTGAGGAAATAAACAGCCATCAAAGTTTCGGTTACAAATTAATGTGAATGGCTGGTATAAATTGTGTTTGTTGAAAAGGAAAATCACAATTATTATACGATTAAATTATTCAACTTAAAAAGCAATTGCGCAATACGATTCGAAGAGGAAAGTTTATCTTAAGCTGTCTAGTCTTTATTTAATCTTAACATATGAAATACGCCGGTAGTCGAGCTCCTTATTTTCACTTGATGGTTTGTATCGGGCACACTTTTATGATAAAAGTCGTTAGTACATATTATTTTTAGACTTTTATTTTATTTGAATTGAAATATTTTATTAAATCGCACTTTTATTTTCTAGTCTAGTAAAAACATTTAAACTTGGTCAGTTTTTTTCAAGGCTGAACGTTGGCAACCTTGGTTTAGATATTTCAGTTTTAACCCTTTCCCTGCTTTTGGTCAATATATTGTTCAAAAATAAAAGTCTGTCATACGTTGGACTGAAACTTTTGAACTATTATAGCTTTGGATAAAAGCGTTGCGACTTTGGAAACTAGAATTTCTTCTTTTTCATATCATAAGAGCTTATAAATGCAGTATAAAAATTAACGATTTTATGTAACTTTGTAAAAACATTCATGGAAGGAATTATAAATTTCTAGAATGCCACAACCAAAATTCAATATTATAAATAAATAATAAAAACATTTTTCAATAAATGTGTACTTAAAATAAAATTGTGTATCGTCTCTTAAGAGGTTGTGCAACATAATGTACAAATGCACGCAACTTTAATGAAAGGTTGGTAAATTTCATTTGGTCTAGTTGGCTTTACTGCATGCGCAAACAAAATTTGGGGGAAGTACATGAATAGTAGAGTATTTTTTCCGTAGAGATATTGTTTGTGCACAAATACGTGTGATATGAGTTCGTGTAAAAAAGGTATAAGTTCAAAAAATAAAAAGAATTCAGAGTTCTTGTCCAGGAGGTCCTGGGATCAAAGGTATATGGAGATAACTTTCTTCTACACCAATATTTTACCCCGGACTTTTATTACATCGGATAAAAATCACTATATTATAGTCAGTCCAGACAGTGGATTTATTGTACGACAAAACTAAACATCTGGAAATTAAAGTCGATAGAGGCAAAATTAAAAAATGTTTATATAACATACAAGGACGAGCAAAACCGGCCATATTTATTTATTTATTTATTTATTTAGTCCAAAAATTAGTCAACAAAAACAAAGTGTCTTACAGACTAATGCAGATATTTCACAAACATTGTGTTACTAACTACAGAAAATTTAAGTTTATAAACATCGTACGGAATATCATAATTACTTAAAGGCTAAGTTAAGATTTATAATGAAAGACTGTTTTGGGGATGCAAAATCTATCCCGCAAGACTTGTAGATTGTATTGAATTCTATGAGAGCTCTAGTGATAGGCGCATTTGTTGCAAATAGAGTTCTTGTGAAGCCAATACTAAAAAAATCAAAATTACGTAGCGTTCTAATCGGGGTGTTAAAAGAAATTCTGTTAAGAAGATTAGGACAATCAACAACACCACGAATAATATCGAATACGAATGATAGCGCCAAAATAGACCTTCTAGACTGCAGGGATTTTAAGTTAATAAGAAGGCATCTTGAGTAGTATGATGGTATGGGATCATAAAAACGAAGGGAACTTAGAGCATAGCGCATGAAAACTTTCTGGATGCGTTCAATTCTATCAATATGACAGGCGTGATAAGGTCTCCAAATGAAAGATGCGTATTCTAGTTTAGAACGGACAAATGACATATAGAGTAACTTACGAGTGTAGGGACTTGAAAACTCTGTACTATTGCGCCTTACAAATGCTAACATAGCATAGGATTTAGAAATTATATGATTAATATGCTTAGTAAAACTAAACTTTGCATCGAAAATAACACCTAAGTCCATAGCTTCATTGACGGATTTCAAACGACAATTAGAGATAAGATAAGATGTTCGTAATGGTGAAAAACCCTTGGCGAAAGTGATATGAAAGCATTTCCCTATATTCAAAGACAAGCGATTATTATTACACCACAAGAGAACTCTATTTAGATCAGCTTGAAGCTCTAGCGAATCGGAAGCATTTTTAATAGTAGAGTAGATTTTAAGGTCATCCGCATAAAGTAGAAAATTAGCGTGCGAAAAACAGCTTTGTATGTCGTTAATAAATAGTACAAATAACAAAGGACCCAAAATACTACCTTGGGGAACCCCCGACGATGCGATGAAGGAATAAGACTGTGAGTTGTCAACGACAACCGTGCATCGTCTATTCGCAAGATATGACTTTAACCAAGAGAGAAATACGGAATGGAAGCCAATGCACTCTAATTTTTTAGTTAGTATTTCATGCGAGACTCTATCGAATGCTTTAGAGAAATCTGTATATAACGCATCAATTTGGAAGCCCTTATAAAAGGCTGAAATACAGTCTTCAGAGAAAACATATGGTGATACTTTTACAATATTCGCAAGATCCGTTATTTTTAAATAAAAATCTAGTTCATCTTAACACAAAACCCATGTAAATTAATGTGTTTCAAACTTTATACTAATTTATTAGAAAAATTTTTCCAAATTTTTTGATTATTATAGCTTAATTAATTTTAGTATAATAAAGTGCAAATTTGAATTGGCTTGAACCTACCATTGATTTTTGTATAGTTCTTTGAAATTTTGGCCTTAGGAACTTTTTATATATATATCTCTTATACAACTACATATTTTACGTGGTAGAAAATGCAGAAAAAATGCCGACGGTGGCATAAAAAATTGTTGAAAATCGACGGAAGTTTTATAAAATGCACGCGTTTCATGAAAACAAGTTCGGAAGACCAAAAATGAAAAAAAAAATAATAATACGATAGGTTCTAGCCAATGAAACCTAGCATTTTATTTAAAAAAAATTAAGGGGGAAGTAGCTTTAGAAGTTTCAAAGAATGAGATTTTTTTATTGGTTTAGTCGATAGGTATATCGCCCTAGAATATCGTGTCAAAGTTTTACCAGCTAATTTTAGAAACTGTGGAGCGGCTTTTTTGGCTTAAAAGATTTAACTTATATTTATAATTTTGAAGACTATTAGTTTATTTAACTTAAAGCCTTATAAATATTAAGATAACTAGAATAATATATAAATTATTGACACTAAAATTAGACTAAATGTCTAAAATTATGTAAGTGATAATAAAAGAACTAGTGTACCGGTTTTCATCATCTAACGTTCATTTTAAAGAGCATAAAAACTTTTCTACATAGACTGAAAATTTCAAAAACAAGACACGTACACGAAATTTTTTCAAAATCGTAAGTTTCTTTGGGAGCCCGTTTTCAAGGGTTAATTTTCGAATATCACCGATATGGAACGAGAAAAAACCCTCTTGTGTAAAAAAAATATTTAGTTTGTTGATTTCTGATGAAAATTGCGGTCAGAATCACTTACAGAATTTAAGACGTCAGCGGCAACATGACTTACAAGATCCTTGAAAAATTTCTTAATTTAAAATTTTTTTCACCTCTGGCATCACTCTTAATATATAGTTTACCTATTTAAAAAAATCACTGTCTTCATTTCCCTACAATTCAACTGCACAAAAAAAATTTATTTTTTCAGACTCTTAATGTACTTCTCCCTTAAATAAGCTATACAACTGCATATCCAAAAAATAACTCCGTTTTCTTCTAACGAATTGAACAATTTTGATGAAAATTTGTTGAACTTTTATAAATTTATTGTAAAATATAAAGTATGAAATATTAGTCAACGAAAAAAAAATTATTGCTGATATAATATCAACGAAAAAAAGTCATAATAAAAAACCTTGTTAATATTGTAAAAAAATATACATATTTTGTTAACTTTGCCGCCATCTTCTTTAGCCTGACCAAAGAATTTCTAAACATTCTTCTAAAAAATTTTCAAAAACCTTGTTAGTATTGTAGAAAAGATACCATTCGATCGGATTTGCTCGCCACTGTACCTGTACTGGCAACCAGTAAGCATTTCTAAAATTTATGTTTTATTACAATTGTTTGCTTCATTTCGATAATTGCATCCACCATTATGAGTAGGGATTTGTATAGCTTCAAATTTGTAGATTTCCTCTAAACTATCTCTATACAAATATTCTCTGCGAAAGCAAACATATTTGGAACCAGATCCAAAGATATTCAACTTAACTTAAAGTGTAGAAAATAAAAAGAAATACAAAACCATCCAAACGAATATAAAATTATCAGAATCATTTGAAAACTTTCTTAATTACGACCGGTGTTTTGGTTCAACATCTTGATTTGCAGTTCTTTGAACATAACTTTAGATTTTTGTGAAATATCAGAATTCCTTGTTCAGAAAGTAAAAGTGCTAAAATGCTTTATTAAAACTCACTTATGTATATCTATATATTTGTGAACATAATGCCAACAAAGAGAAACAAATTCTGTACTTTGATTTTATTTTGCTTTTTTTGGGTTCTGTCGCAGCGGCTATTGGAAAACCCTTCCATCATAGCTCGTACACAATCACCCATTTTAATTGTTGTGAGCATCGCCACAAGATCAAACAAATCGACATAACATAAATGTTCACACGAAAAAATGAATTGTAAAATTGGGGGAAAAATATTTTCCTTGGCGCGCTTGTGCGAATAGTATATACTTTTTCCACTTTGATGCCTGTTCATTTAAATGAGTAAATATTTGACAAAACTTGAAGACAGATGTGAGAAAGAGTAATAAAAATTATCCAATTTTAGTTTTTTTATTTAAAACTAATAACTATGCGTAAATTTCATACGCACGAATGGATTGGAAGACGAAATATACGGAATTAAAAATGTTTGGAAACATGGAAGTAGATACATCTCCAAAATTGCGTTTTCAAACTCTACTTAATTTAATAAATGCCTTACATTTCAAGACAGGAAGCACAATTTTGAAAATTACATAAGTTGTACAAAAACCACGCTTACCTCTCATATAACTATGCAAGATAATTTGCTCAAATTTGGTATACAAGATTTGGTTTGAGAATGAAATACATGGAATCATAAATGATGGGGATCACCCTTGAGCTACCATCTTCAAAATTTCTTTGTCAAACTCTACCAAATTTTCTTCGCATTTCTATGGAGAAAGTACAATTTAAATATTTAGTGAAATTTACAAAAAATCAAAGCATTCAAGATTTTACTAAATTTTGTAAAAAAAATTTCTTTCAAGCTTGGTATGAAGAAGTTGATTAAGAGGATACAAATTTAAGAAATCAAAATTTTAGAAAACAGCTAAGGTATGTTAAAATCTTACTAATTTCTTTTGCTTTTCATTTAAGCGGATGTTCAAGAGTAGCGGCTTCAAAAAATCGTTGTCATGTTTTATGAAAAAACTGTTGAACCAATTAAAGCATATGTTACATTTTTTTCTTCTTCTACCGCAACAATATTTTCAGCCATTATTAGCAAAAAACCAAACAGGAGAAAACAATTTTTTTCATCCAAGTCCTACAGTTTCAAAAAAAAATTTTAATTTTTGAAAAAGCTTTTGTGGCTGCGTAGAGAAAGGGATTAAAAGTGATGATTTGTCGTGTTTTTTGTTTCAGATTATCCGAACTTTCCAAACCCTTCACCCCGAGCACCCTCCTTTTTTTTGACAAGGGCAGAGTCCAGGTCGCATAACTAAAATGTGAAAAAAATTTGGAAACCAAAAAAATTCTATCAATAATTGAAAGGTTAATAAACATGAAATGAAAAAAAAACCCAAGTTGAAAAATTTTCAGTAGTTTTCCTACAATTAATTCTCAAAAATAGGAACCGATACACTGGAACACTCCTTTAAATCAATGAAAGTCGTTTAAGGTTTCAAAATGATGTTGCTTTGCTGAGCCAATAAATACATATTCTTTTAGATACTGAAGTTCGTTTTGATATTGCAATATTCTTTATACCTTGGTCTACGGAACATTTGTATATAGATATATAGCTGGAAATATTTGGTGAATAGCATTTTTTTCTTAAATGGGACCCTGAGTCCGCTTTTATCCCAACAAATAATTTAAACCTCATATATAGGATCTATATACAGGGTGGGCCAAAAGAAACCAAGGGGTGTAAGAGTTTAATAATTAAAAGTGCCATTGTATTTCGGACAGTATGGACAGTGGCTCCGTCCTGCTGAAACCACTACCAGGTCTGTTTTCAAGAGCAGGACGTAAAAAATTTTCTATCATAAACCGATACCGCTCTCCGTTTACGGTTACAGCACTTCCATCTTCATTCTCGAAGAAGTAAGGCCCAATGACATTTTCAGATGTGTTCCCACACCATACTGTACACCTGATGGGGTGCAATTGGCGTTGATGAATGGCTCTTGAATTTTGAGAACCCCAGAACCTACAGTTCTGCTTATTAACAAAGCCATTCAAATGAATATGAGCTTCATCACTCATAATCAAATTTTTATTAAAGTTGATTTCATTTCTGGCCAACTCTTGAAATTTAACTGCAAAATTAAGATTAGAAAATTATAAATTCTCCAAGTGTTGTCTATATAATATGAAAGAAAATATAAAAAAAAAATAATAAACGAAAAATTTATTAAACTTTTACACCCCTTAGTTTCTTTTGGCCCACCCTATACCTACTATTGGGCATCTGTTTCAATGGAATTAAGGACTTGGGCTTCTAGAGAATAGTTGCAGAGATAAAAGGAGTTTAAATTTTCTCTTCTATAGTGGCGTGGTACCCCCAAAGTTTTTAACATTATATGTATGTATATGTATATCCATTGTAGCGCCTGAAAACCATGTAAACTTCTTTCAAAAATTTCATAAAGATCGAGTGAGCATTTTGAACATTTATAAAGGACACTCATTCATTTTAATATATAAAATTAACTCTTTTGATTGCTACAACGAGTAAGTTTTATTTGAAATTATTGGGTGTTTGAAGTTCGGTTTCACCCGAACATAGACTTTCCCCTACTTATTGTTTTAAATTGGGGAATATAGTTTTAATAACGTTAAATTGAACTAATTAACAAAATGTTTCCTATGCACATATTTTTATACTAAGATTGCAAATAACATATTAACTACTTTGTGCTTAACACAATTAAAAATATTTTAACAAGTGCAACCATATTATACGGTAGCACATCTGGATAGATATTTCGTCTGCATTCAGTGCGTTCACCAAAGCATGCAAATAAAATTTTCTCCTAAGCAAACTGCTTTGCAAATGCAAGCACGACCGCACACCACAATGCTTTGCGAACGAAAAAAAAATATATATTAAAAATTTCACATACGTATAACTTGGCACATTCTTTGTTTGCTTTTGTTGGCAGTGGAGAGTATTTGAAAACACAAAGTAAGCTTACGTTGTCCCAAAAAAAAAAGAAACTTAATTTTTTATACCTAATAAAATATTCAATTTAAATTGGTTTACGTGCTAAAATGCTACTTGTTGGCTGGCGCGAGAAGGCAGGCGAGAATTTTTGCCAAAAATTTACCATGTTACTATAAATTCATGCTCGATTCTATTCTACGCTGTTGATGGTGAAATTAAAGTGTGAGCGCTGATTTAAAAGTGGTTTTTACATTTAACAAGTGGGATTATTTTTCGGTACAAAACGGTATTTCCAACATTGCTCATATTTCGCTCATCGATTTGGCTTGTTATATTTTGAATAATTTTTTTAAAGATGGCAACCCTCTCCAATAGTGTTTTTGGAATCAAATTTGTTTGAAACTTTTAATTTGGCACACATATTGCAAAATGTCATTTGATTTTTTTTAGTTTAACTTGCTTTGCGTTTAAAGAGGTGGCAAACCTCTCCATAAGAATTTTCAAAATAAAGCTTTGCTGAAACTTTTTCATTTGAGATCCATATTTTGCTCTTTGGTTTAACTTATTATAATTTCAATAACTTTTTTAAAGGTGGCAACACTCTCCAATAGTATTTTTGAAAATAAGTTTCTTGAAACTTTTAGTCTGGCACGCATATTGCAAAATATCATTTGATTTTTTTAATTTAACTTGCTTTGCTTTTAAACAGGTGGCAACCCTATATATAAGAATTTCCGAAATCAAGCTCTGCTAAAACTCTTTTTTTTGATACTTATGTTTCGCTCTTTGATTTTACTTTTTATAATTTTAATAACTTTTTTTAAAGGTGGCAACCCTCTCAAACATTAATTTTGAAATAAAGGTTTCTTGAAAGTTTTAGTTTGGCACGCATATTGTAAAATATCATTTGATTTTATTTAAATTTAAATTCCTTTACATTTAGACAGGTGACAACCTACTTTCAAAACATTTGGGAAATGAAGCTTTATTAAGATTCTTTGATTTCATACCCATACTGCAACATTTGAATTCATTCAGGTAGCAACTCTCTTTAAAACCCCTCTTCTGCGGTAACCCATATAATGGGCTATACGTGTGCTAAATTTTATTCAGGTCTATCTAGTAATAATTATAGTTATATCAATTTATGATTTAACTTATTTATTTAAGTGACTATAACTTTTTTTCAGGAGGCAACTCTTAAAAAAATATGACCTTAATGTCATACTCCCACACACTAACTCTTTCATTTATATCATTAGTAGCCTTAAAAAAGAAATAATGAAAGCCTTATTAATGGAAAAGCAGATTCAATGAAAACCTCAAAAATTGATCAAAAGTTTGGCAATATCTGGGTATTGACAGTCATTTTGCTTATCTCTTGATTGCTCACTCAAGCGCAACGTATCAGTTTAGTTAGTCCAAATGTGATTAATTAATATTCTTCTTCAACACTAATTGATTTTCATTTTACTGTACAATTAATTGTCACAATCACATGCCGATGAGTAGCAATCACTTAACATGTTTTCGTGGGCGTATGAGTAAAATGGAGTGACGAGGTTGTAGTCAATATTACTCATACGTCATGGAGTATGCCTGAATTTACATAGTTTGAAGATGTCAATAATTGATTATTTTATACGTCAATGCATTTTATGAATTCTCGTCATTCTTGGTCTAATTTGGTTGAATATAACTTCCTTCCGGAGTTGTGTTTGGCGTTCGTTCTCGAAATAAATAAGAGATAAATAAGAAATATGGAAGGCAAAATAACACTGAAAGGGAATGCTTGAAAAAATGATTTGTTGGGACAACAGGATTTTTATAGCTTAACACGTTATACTATTCTCTATGCCAATTTTTCCTTTTAAACAATACATACAAACAATATTCGGGTCATAACGATGATTTTGGCGCACGACGTGAAAACGCCAGTTCACCGTAATCAATGAAGATGCCCACTTTAAGTTAACGTTTACGCTATTCGCACCTCCATACTTAAGCAAAATGCCTGTATTCAAAGTGGTTAGCATGTAAAAATGCGGTTAAATGTTAAATGATGTTTCGGTCTCTAAAAGTGAAAATTTTTACTTTTTATGGGGAGGAAATACTTATGTGATATTATTTATTATACAAAGTTATTATTTTATTTTATTATTTAAAAAAGTTAATAATATAGATAATTAAATTTATTATTATCATTTAATATAATTTATATTTAATTTGATATAATATATGAATATACATTTTTTTATTATACTATTAGAATGGTGTTTTATGTATATTTGTATATTATAAATAATTAAAATTTAATACCACTGTTTTATTTAAATTAATAAATAAAATTTGTAAATTTATTTTTATATAAATGATAACTAAATTTATATATTTAAATTATTAATTAATATTATTTGCTAATTTGGGTTAAATTTATATTGCAGATTATTTTCGTGTTATAATTAAATAGCTAAATTTAAAATTTCAATTAGGAAATTTAATAAAACTAAGTTATTATTTAGGTAATTTTGGATTTAATCTATTTATATTAAATTAATTACTTTTTACTCAAATAATAGGGGGTCAGTTTAGTTTAATTTATAATTATATTATTTATTCTATGAATTAGATGTAAATATTACTTAATTTCTATATAAAATTAATTGATTAATAAAACATGTTTATATAATAGTTTTACGAAATTCAAAGAGACCGGCCAACTTCACACAGAGCGAAGACTAAAAGTTTTACAACCCTATTGAATCGCATTAGTACAAAATTATGTCTCGGGAATTGAAACCCTTAACGGTTGAGAACTTCATTTATACAAAAAAAAAAAAAAAATAATAGTAAGTGTGCATGCAACACAGAAGATATGAGACTTCAGGGTACACATTACATAAAAGAAAATGGATTCATATGAATGTAAATTTATTTAAAAATCTTTGCATTTAGTTTTTCACACCACTATTGTAATTCATAATTTAACTTATTAATTAATTTCCTCTTAACTTTGTATATAAAGCTTTTCTTAGCTTTTTCTATATATTTGACACCCGCATTGTAATGTTTCAATAACAGCGTAATTGAATTTAATTTGCACAGCATATGGCAACCTTCCTCAAAAATAGTTTAAAAACTAACTAAGCAAGGCTGCTCCCGTTTGACAACAACGTTGTAGAATTTCAGTTAAGTTGGGGTTAGGTTGAACGGGCTGCGTAGCGAGTTCATTCGGTGGCTGCGATGCTCAGAAAGGATTTTTCTCCAACCTGTCTCCATGCGTTCTTAAGTCATCCTGTTTTTTTTATGCACATCCCGACAGCTCCTCCAGTGCGATGGCTCTAAATTCATCCAAGCCTCCGATGAAATTGTTCTACAGAAATTTGAATCGGATCTCTCATAGTGTAGGACACCCGCACAGGAAGTGCTTAATGAACTCTATCTCTACCTCAGTTCTGCAGCTCTTACAGAGGTCGTTATTCGGGGCTCCAAACTTGAAGGTCGAGAGGCCAATGGGCAGTAGTCAGGTAAGTATTCTTGTAAGAAAAATCTGAGTGATGGCCGAAGTAAACGCGTCATCCAGTAATCTGAAAGTCTGCACGATTCCCTCGCAATCAGTTGCTGGGAAAATACTCTAGATCCCCTTCCTACATTTATTTTAGCACCATCCGTGTAGATTGGAAACTCGTGGGACTTTTTTAGTGAAATAAATATCTATGGGTGGGAACTCCAGGAGTGTCTAGCGTCACTTGAGTCGTCCAAAATACTGCTTCTGTTACATAAAGACATGCTATCTGTTATACCTTTTGCAAGCTGGATAGATAAGAGTTGATGTCAGACGCCTCCCAACAGACCAGCGCATTATAGGTTAGAGTGGACCCTACGACCCTACTACGGCAGTCAAAGAAAAATAGATTGATTGCAATTTATAGTTGCTTAAAGCGCCTTCCACATTCAAGAAGTATGTGCAAAAATTAACCAAATAGACAGGTGGCAAGCCTGTTCAAAAATATTTTTACTGAAATATCTTGCTTTTCAAGCTGATATTTTACTATTTGAGTTAACTTATTATTTGAATTGAATTAAACTTTTTTTAAAGACGGCAACTCGATCCAAAAATAATTTTCAACCACATTTTTTACAACTTTTTCTTTTGACACCCACTTTAATATTTTATTGTTATTATTATTTTAATTTAATTTAATTTCGCAATTATTTGACAACCCTTTTTAAAATATGTTATCTAAATTAAGCGTTCTTAATTCCTTTCGGTTGATACACATATTTCAATATTTCATTTAAATTATTATTTGAAGTTTTTAGCAGGTGGCAATTCTCTTTAAAAATACTTTAAAGTCTAACTCTCTGCTAATTCAGATTATCAGCCAATATTTTATTCGAATTCGTTCAGCCATTTCGGCGTGAAACAGCAATAAGCCGCGCCAACCATCTCCCAAGTTCCATAAGAAGCCATGCGATAACTGGACATGGTTGAAAAACATGAATCCGAGCCAAACTGTACTTATTTAAAATAATTCAAAACTAGTAATTGATATGTAGAACTAATCGCAATGTGCAGGAATATTTAAAAAAATATGTGTGCAATTAATATAATTAAAGTATTTTCAAATTTCATTTCCACCATCTTTGTGAAAACAAATAACAAACACTGTGCCTTTCAGAGCGCTGCCAAATATACAAGGACCAACTCATCAGCGGCACTTCAACAGAAATCCAACAATTCACATAAAGCAAATTAAATACGTTTGGTGTTAAAAGTTGTGCAGTTCCCAGTTAACTCTGAAATTTCATGTATAAACCAATTTAAATAGTCAGGAACATGAAAGTGAAATCTGCTTTAACTTTGTGGCATGTCGAATAGTATTTGCATTTAATTAAAAGTTGTTAATGGATGGACGGTGTGGGTGATGAATGAAGAATATACCGCAATTAAATAAACAGCGTAGAAAAACAAAACCCCCTAAAAAATAATGCTGATGGAAATTGATACTAGGCTGATAGTTCAATGAATTTTACTAAATGATTTCCTAGTTAATGTATAATATAATGAAATGTAAGCCCATAACAAATAAGTTAATAAATTTCATGCGAAGCAGAACTTTAAATAACCGGCTAGGAGCGCTACTCAAAAAATTTTGATACGAATTAAGTATGTCGCTTTTCGTTAAATTAATGAGCATATTTTTTATACAAACCAACCACCTCTCCCCGCCTCTTCAAAGAAGTTTTACGTTACGCTCCTGTACGCGGAGGTTGAATTTAAATTTATTCTAATTAACGGCAAACGAGGTATCAAAGGCAATTGGAGTACATGTAACTTTTACATTGTTTGAGAAAATGGCGTTAAAGATACACACCAAAAGTTGGGGTGGAATCTAACACCCTTTCATATCTATCCTACTAATATTATAAAGGGGTAAGCTTGTGAGTGTTTATGTTTGGGCGTGAGTGTGTAAGTTGAATTGTACAAAATTAATAGCATATCCCCTACCTTAACACGTAGGATATACTTTATAGAGAGTTGCCACCTGTTAAAAAAGGTCAGATACATAAATAAGTTAAATCACATATCTGAATATGATTACGCACTTACGTAGGTAGTCCGTTATGTAGGTCATCATAAAATTGATCTTTTGTAGGGAGTTGCCACTTGTTTAAAAAGTTCAATTCAATTAAAGGAATGACTGCTATATAGTTATCAAATGTTAGAGGCCTCATGATGCTTATTTTCCCAAAATATTTTGAAAGAAGGTTGCCACCTGTTTAAATAAAAATTAAATTAAATTAAAATAATAAAAAAACATTTTACAATATGAGTATCAAAGTAAAAGTTTCAAGAAAACTTAATTTCAAAAATAGTCTTTGGAGAGAGCTGCCACCTGTTTAAACAATTAATTAAAATTATAATAAGTGAAATCAAAAAGTGGAATATGAGTTTCAAATGAAAGAGTTTCAACAAAGCTTTATTTTGTAAAATGCCTGTAGAGAGAGTTGCCACCTGCTTAGAAAAGTAAATTGAGTTAAATTATTAAGTTGCAGAAAGTATAACATTGTGGTTTTCATAGGAAGTAGGCTTAAAAAAAATTTAGCAAGACAATATATTTTTACGGAGAGTGGCAACTACGTATTTAAAAACATGAATTTAATGCTATTTTCAAGCTTAGTGAAATATAACAGTTTTACTCTGAAACGAAAGAGTTTATACGAAAACATGTTTGATGGGGGTGGCCACCTCTTAAAGGCCGTTTATTCAATTTAATTATTCAAATAATGAAAATTCTAGTACACTGGAGGAAAACGAAAAAAGATTTAAGGAAGTCCTTTTCGTGAAACGTAGAGGGTTTCAGCCTATTTAAAAAACTTGCATTCAACTAGTTTAAGCATATAAATGAGGCGCTATAACATTGTTTTGAACTGATAGAGGTTTGAAAAGCGAATTATACCAATACATTTTTCAAAATTAAGATCAGATATTATTCGATCCGAACAATTATTATTTTTCTTCTAAATATCGATAATTTTGCCGCGAAAGGAAAAAGTCTGAAAATGTAAATTATCATAGACAACATGTATTAGAGGTGGTAGAACAGATCCAAAAAATAATTATGTAACAAAAATTGCAAATCAGGATGTTGGATCAAAATACCAGTAATAATTTGGATAGTTTTCAACGGATTATGATAATCTTATGTTCGTTGAAAAGACGGAAGTTTATATTGCTATTGCAAAACTTTCAGTTAAGTTGAACACGATTGAATCTGTGAACCAAAAAGACCAAAAAAAAAACCTGAGAAAAGTCCGCAAGAAAAATTTATCATTAAAATAACAAACTACACTTGTGTTAAAAAAAATCTCTATTACTCGACCATTTTCTCGTTTTAAAATAATAACTGAATTCGGTGCATACTTACATATATACGAGTATGCAAATAAATTAAAAATTTGTGTACCAGCGCACAGTGGCATAGTTAAGTTTCGAAGGTGGCAAATTCTATTTTATTTAAATGGGAAATATATTCACTTTGGGCAAAGTTGGATATGGTTATTGGGACCTTTTTCAGTGTTATTTCTCCATTACGTAATAAACTACAAATTGTTAGGCAACAAAAATTAAATTTTTTAAACTTCACACAAATCTTCTAAACGTATATCATAATAAATCCCTAAGGTTAGAATACCATAGGTCAGTATTCATATTGCTTTTATTTGTAAGTTTTGAGAATTTTTAAATGCAAGTAATCTATTATTACGGATCACATCAGCTATTAGAAACACCAAGTTTGCAAAAACATTTAAAAGCGAGTAATGTTACAGTTTATAATAGAGCGTATCTAGATCTTCCGAATCTAACAATCGCAGTAAAGTAATTTATGGGAATTTACGTAACAGTTGTTTCATTTTAGATGAGATTTAGAGCCAGATGAAAATGGCCAAACTACGACTTAAAAGTCTGAGCATATTAACAAGGCAATGAGAAATATAAATTATGAATAAGTAATTTCCGAGTACTCTATTGAAAAAGCTAGAAAAAAGTTTTATAATATCATGCACATTACCATTTTTTTTGTATTTACTGGCAAATATCTCTTTCCAACAATATATGATTTTTCAACTTCGCCATCGAAAAAACTGGGCACATACCTCAACTGTTGGGCAAACTTGCACACAGATGTTTTAGATATACAATTTTTAGTCGTTCCATACTTTCTTAAAGCTCATCATCGTTGGTCTCCTTGGCGTGGGGATGAGGCTTAAGTGTTGGCACGGTTGTTCCTTTCGAGGTCTTCCATGCCACCACGAACTAAGAGGGAGGCTCCATATAAGAATCAGTGTAGGATTCGTTCTTGCACTGATTCTTATGTGGAGATTACCGTACCAACATCTCTCTGGTCCGCATACCCTGTATCCCTCCTAGTATCTCCCAGCTCTCCTTCCTCTCTAGCTAATCCCCCCCCCCCCCCCCCCCTAATCCAGGGTGTCAAGCGTTACCGTGCCCATTGGTCGGTTTGCAGCCAGGGGGTTTAAATTCCGGCTGTATTTTAACGGCGCCTCCCTGACACCGGGCCACCTCAGGGAGTAAGTTTGGCCTTACCGCGGCAAGGGGCGCTGTCGTGGTGTACCACCCATTTCCCCCTCAATATTTCTAGACCGCTGCGCTTGCCTCGTCGAGCAGGTGGTCGTACGACCAAGATGAATAAAGCAACAACAACAACAAAAAACACAAAAAAATTGTCTTCCCCATCTCGGGGTAAGACAAGCATGAAATTTTCTTCTTCCCCATCTCGGGGTAAGAATGCGCAGGCGCAAGCGCCTAACGCGCCGCTTCGCTCCGATAGGAGCTCTTCCGGGCTGGATGTGAGTGTTGCACGCCGGCCCGTGACTTCGGGTGTTATGGCGGGGCCTAGCACCAGCAAAGCTGCGGGGATTGTGCTGGAAACGGCAGATCCCTCCGTGGCACTAGGCACTAGGGGCCCGTCAAACACCGGCGCGGCTGCGAAGCCTAGTCTCGCGAAGGCAACGGTCTCACGGCCTGGCCCGAGTGGACTAAGGCGACAAGTAGCCGCACAAGATAGTATAGAGGGCGTGGCAGCGATGGAAACTACGAGCCACGCCCCTCTGATGTTGGAGTCGGAGCGGTTGAAATTCGCTGACAAGCGTAAGGCCGCGAAGACGTTAAAAAGATACGACGGGGTCCCGTTGGAAACGTTGTCCCAGAGAGCGAAGGAAGCGGTGGAAAGGGCGAAAGCCCTGCTGCCTAACTTCCGGGTCACTGGGGCTTCGGTGGAAAACCGGGTGCCTCCGTCAAAGCGACAAAGATCGGCGGAAGAACAAACTCCGGCCTCTAAAAGAATCCGGCCGCACTCGTGGGTGGGCAGGCCTAGCTTTGCCGAGGTTGCGAAGGACAGGATCCTTATTGGGGTCCTGGACCGAGGCAACGAGCTCGGGTCCATACCAAAGGACCAGTGGAGGTGGGTGAAGGCAGCTCTGGCGAACGTCATCTTTGACGTTCTGCTGGAGAACCCTGGAACCCCCCCTGCCTGTAAGGACGCTGGTTGGTACCAGGGCCACATTAAGGTGGTCGCCTGTGAGGACCTGAGATCGGCGGCGCTGTATAAGGCCGCCGTTGCAAAGGTGGGCCCTGTCTACCCAGGGGCTAAGTTGGAGGTGGTAGACTGGAAGGACATTCCAGTCAGACCCCGGGCGAGGGCATGGGTTCCGGTGACACCATCGGCACCGGAAAGCATCCTAAAGATGCTTCAGGTGATGAACCCGGCCCTCCCAACAAGTGATTGGAGGGTCGTCCGGGTCGAGGACGCGGAAGGCCCTTCGAGACAAGTGGTCTTGTCCCTAAACAAGGAGTCCATCGGACTCCTTGAGAAGAGGCAAGGCCGCGTCTGCTATGGCCTCGATGAGGTCATCATTAAGGTGTACCGCGGGGACGCTCAGCGTGCCTCTGGTGCGGGTGCAGCAATGGACGTGGACATTGAGGCACCCGAACCGGAGCCGGAACCGGAACTCTCCGACGCTGAAGGCAGCGTCTCCTCTCAGACAAACTTTGCACCAACAATGCACAGGATGTTTGCGGAGGAGGAGCTGCTGCTCAGCGACGGAGAGAGCGTGGCTGATGTCACCGTCGTGGCTGGAGGGGAGGCAGCGGTTTTCTCGCATGAGAATTCTGCAGATAAACCTCCATCGATCTAAAGCAGCCTCAGCTGCTCTCCTAGGTCGCCTGAGCAAAGGCGACGTTACGGTGGTACTCATTCAGGAACCCTGGGTTTGTAACTCAAGGGTATGTGGGTTGAGTGCCACCGGCTTTAAGCTTTTCGTGGAGCGCGGTAAAGGTAAAATTAGAGCCTGCATTCTGGCTAAAGCAGATTTAAATATCTTTCTTTTACCTAATTACAGTGATGGCGACGTCACGGCAATTCTTGCGGAGATAGGGGGAATGTCACTGGTGCTGGCATCGGCTTACATGCCGTACGAAGCCGAGTACCCCCCTCCCTCTATGGTGCGGAACTTAGTGTCCAAATTTGAGAGCGGACACATGTTGGTCGGCAGCGACGCAAATGCTCACCATGTCAACTGGGGGAGCACGGACATCAATGATCGAGGTGAGTTACTCTTCAACTACCTTCTAACTACTAACCTACTTATATGCAACAAAGGTAGGGATCCCACCTTCATTACTAGCAATCGTAAAGAAGTTTTAGATATAACTCTATGCAGTGATAGTCTATCTGAATTGATCGAGAGTTGGAGGGTTCTAGATGAACACTCCTTCTCTGATCATCGTTATATTGAAATCGTATTGAACTTTTCTATTACCAGCCCAAAGGTGCGAAAAAACCTAAAAAACACAGATTGGTGCTCTTACAAAATGTTATTTGAGGATAGGCTAAACAGCGAACCTCTTATTGAACCTAATTGTATCGGGGATCTAGAGAACATGGTGGACGTTTTTACGCTGACCTGCTCAAATGCCCTAAATCAGGCTTGCCCTGAACCAAAACAATGGGGCAAACGTAAACCCCATTGGTGGTCACGCGAGTTGGACTCACTACGAAAATCTTGTAGGAAAAACTTCAACAAAGCCAAGAGACTTAGTCTCGAGCTGGTATGGCTAGAGTACAAAAAGTCTCTTCAGACCTATAAAAAAGCTTTAAGGGAGGCAAAGAGATCCTCGTGGAGAAACTTCTGCGGCGGCATCGAGGGTGCTTCCGAGACGGCCAGGCTAAGGAAGATTCTCTCAGGATCCCCTAACCCGATAGGTTTCTTGCAAAAGCAAGACGGTTCCTGGACCTCAACGGGAAAGGAAACCCTTGAATTGTTATTAGATACCCATTTCCCTGGTAGTACAATTGCGGAGGAAGGAACTCCTCCGCTCATCTCCTCCAACCCCGTTAACATACTGGTTTCGGAAGAAAAGGTTAAATGGGCTATCCAAAGCTTTAAACCATACAAATCTGCTGGGCCGGATGGGATAATACCTGCCCAGCTAATTGAGACACTGGAGCTGTCTGCAAAATGGCTCTGTACTATTTTCAGGGCCTGTTTCAAACTAAATCACATACCGTTGGCATGGAGAAATGTCACGGCTGTCTTTATTCCTAAAGCCGGTAAGGCCTCACACACAAATCCAAAGGATCTTAGGCCTATCAGTCTATCATCCTTTGCTCTTAAGGCACTTGAAAGGATTATTAGTAGCTACCTGTCCGATACCATCGACAGTAGACTACTGTCTAATGACCAACATGCCTACCGCAAAGGCAAATCTACTGAGACTGCACTCCATAGCTTGGTCGGCTATATTGAGAAGTCTCTCAGCGTTAAGGAATTCTGTCTTGTAGCCTTCCTGGACATTGAAGGCGCCTTTAATAACGTATTTCCAGAAGCTATAACTGGCGCCGTTAGGGATCTAGGGGTTGAACACTCACTGGTTGACTTTATCGGCCAGCTACTCTGTTGCAGAGTAGTAAGGGCTAAGCTGGGTGCGAGCGAATTGTCACGGCACGTGTCGAGGGGGACGCCACAAGGTGGCGTCCTATCCCCACTCCTATGGAACCTCACCGTAAACACGCTACTGCGAGATACGGCATGGGGTGGCGCAAAAGTCGTCGCGTACGCCGATGACGTCGCGATTGCAATCAGGGGGAAGTTTCCGCAGACATTATGCGAGCTGATGCAACGAGCGCTTCGGGAGGTATCCAAGTGGTCCACCCATTGCGGGCTCAGGGTCAGCTCAAGTAAAGTGGAACTTGTACTTTTCACGAGAAAGTATAAAGTGCCTTCTGTGACTCCACCGGTACTAAACGGTACCCGGTTAAGTCTTTCTACAAGTGCCAAATTTCTAGGCGTTATTTTAGATAGGAAGTTGAGCTGGAAGGAGAACCTAGTTCAACGTCATGAGAAGGCTTCTGTAGCTCTCTACACATGTAAGAGAGCCATAGGCAAGAAATGGGGGCTAAATCCCCGGATCTGTCGATGGATTTTCACAGCGGTCGTCAGACCAATACTCCTGTATGGGGTAATCGTGTGGTGGCCTGCATTAGAAAAAGAGGGTAACCTTAGACTACTCACCAAGGTGCAAAGATCTAGTATGATCTGCATAAGTGGGGCGCTCAGAACTACTCCAAATGAGGCCTTGAACGTCATTTTAGACCTTATTCCTTTAGATTTGGTTGGACAACAAATGGCAGCGATGACTGCTTTGCGACTAAGAGAGACATCCCAGTGGCACCCTGAAAGCCAAGGGCACTCTTGTATTTTGAATAAGTTCCGCTCTATTCCGAGCAGCACGGATCGGTGCGCCTTGACATCGGTCTCTGAAAGTAATTTTACTACACGTATTCCAAGCAGGGAGGAGTGGAAACTTGAGTTTCATACTCCACCTGATAGCATTGTCATCTATACAGATGGCTCGAAACTCGATAATAAGGTAGGAGGAGGCGTTTTCTCACGAAACCCTCTCCTGCAAATTTCCTTTAGGTTACCAGATCACTGCAGCGTCTTCCAGGCTGAGGTCTCAGCTATCAGGGAGGCGGTAGAGAAGATTGGGACCGGGATTACAGGAAGAGACATCTTCATTCTTAGTGACAGCCAGGCTGCAATCAGAGCTCTGAGCTCTTTCACTTTTAACTCTAACATCGCGCTGGACTGCCGCCTATCTCTGCAGGAGATGGCCAAGCAGAACAGACTGTACCTCATTTGGGTCCCTGGTCACCGGGACATAGAGGGAAACTGCATGGCAGACGAACTTGCAAGACAAGGTACGACCAAGCAGATTCTTCAAGATAAAGAACGCATTGGTATGCCGTTTGCCACTTGCAAACTGCTACTCAGAGATTGTACATATAAGCAAGCTGACAATAGATGGAGGCAAAATACGACCTGTCGAACCTCAAGGCAGATGTGGCCTAAATGGGACCGGAAACGGTCGCGCAGCGTTCTCTCTCTAAGTAGGGAAAACATTTCCAACGTCATCGGGGCTCTAACAGGGCACTGTCTGATAGGGAAACATGCTGAAAGGTTGGGAGTAACCTTCCGAAGATGCTGTAGGAGCTGCAAGAACGACGAGGAGGAGGAATCGATCTTGCATTTACTGTGTAAGTGTCCTGCACTGTGTAGAAGCAGAATGCGATATCTGGGATCACCGTTTTTTGATGACCTTAGTGAGGTTTCAATTGCCGAGGTAAATTGTCTGTTGAAGTTCATCAGCGAGGCAAAATGGTTTGGTGAGGGGTAATTTTTCCTTTTGGATGGTACAAATTTTTCCTTGTGGTAACACAATGGGCCTCCTAATATTGGCCTAAGTGAGCCGCTGTAGGCGGCTGCCACTCCAACCTACCTACCTTCTTAAAGCTTTCAAAAAACATAAATATTGATATCTTGTATTTGTACTACAAAGTCTTAGAGCAAAATTTTAGTTCAGTAATCGTTTACAATAAGAAAAACTTTATATAAAACGAATGAGTTTTACTGATCATTAAAAGAGCAATTAATTGTATAAAAAATTGTGCACCGGGCCAACATTTTTCAGAATGTCAAGCTTTTTTTGTGAAATTGATTTTTTCTGGCTCAAAATCATACAAAGAAATATAACTTAGAAGATTTTTCGAAATTATAAATATTTTTGCTAATTTAAAAATAATGATTTTTTCTTGCGATTCTCATTTGTATTCTCTTACAAAATATGTTTTTTACAAAATTTGTTAACATTTGTTAAAATGTTGATATATCAATCGTTTTAAGATTATTTTTTCCCTAAAATAGTTTTACATTCTATTAAACATACTTTGGAAAATAAAAAAGTCATGCTTTTGGCGTGCAGCATATTTTCTTTGCCAAAGGTTGAGAAATGATCCGATTAATTGTGGAATTTATTTTTATAACAATTTGTAATTCTTAAACTGCTTTCCGATCTTCTGTGGTACGTAAGGCGCACACGGTGGTTCACCTTCTAAGGGAAGGAAGAAGCAAACGTATGACCCCCACCAGCGGTATCACAACGGGCTTTTTTAGCCTACGTGCGCATCCGTGGACTTGCATGGTTGCAGACGCTCTAAACTAACCTTACCTAAAATTACTAAGCCGTTATATCCTGTGGTATTTTTAATCAGTTTGCATAGTCTCCGTAGGTTTCTGAGAGTAACCTACTGTGCTGTTAGGGCAACCAGTTTTTCCGATACTACCAGCCGCTCACTGTTGTCAAGAGCCGCTTACTTTATACGCTCCCGACTACTTCATCCTGTAGAAATAATCGTTGCGGGTAATATCGTCGATATCTCCCGGTTCTCTGGTTTCTCTCTTTCTCTAACTAGAAGATATCGGCAAAGTTGCTGGTCTACAAGTACACCAAGCCATTGTTCAGAAGTCTTAAATTAGCGATGCAGTTTTATTTAATTTCTGTTCAATTACATTCCTATGAGAGAAAATAGGGTTCCTTTCTACATTTAAATATTAAATACTTTTGGTAAAATGTTCTTATATTTTTTGTTTATGTATTTAATAATAACAATATCTCAATAGATGTTTGGCAATAATTAGAAAAAAAATTATTTAAATAGAAAAATTTTATAGCGTAGCATTAGCCGAATACTTAAATAATTCATGTTTTTCACTATTATAAATAAATAAATAATAACTTTAAAAATTCCACTACTGATTAAAAAAATTCTTCATGCATTTAAGGAAAAAAATTTACGTTCTATATACATCTCTAGCGAATGCTAAAGTTTGAAGGAAGCTCTCACAAAATGCAAAGATTTGGCATTCATGCAAATCCTAGAGCGGACCTCCTTACTTGGCATTCCCATGAAATTATATTTGATTCTGACAACGATTTGAAGACTTTATTTTTAAAGTTTCTCCGTAAGATTTCTGGTCTATACCATTGTGCGACATTTAGATTCTAGAAGATGATACATTCACGAACTACAAGAATTGCACTTTTATTTAAAATTAATTTAACAAGACGAATATTAAAAAGCAAACCCTCGTAGAGCCTGCTGACAGCAATTTTGCTCCAGTTATCTGTTCTATTTTATATATCCAACTCAACAAATAATTTCTAAGCACTTCGCAATTTCACTGTCTCTATTCTGAAATCAAATCAATAATTGACAAACTGACAAAACAAAGACTAGTTACTCCAGGTTCGCGGCGGTCTAGCTAAAACTTAGTTCGTATCGTAATATGGCGTAATAAAAATAATTAGATGGTATGCTAATTTCTTGTATGCCTGCGAAAAGCAAGGGACGCCCTATTACACATAGTTATTTAAATATGTGCCGAGTTTCGTTGAGATATTCAAATATTGAACTTACAAAAGTACAGACAGACATGGCTCAAATGATTATTTTTTCAAGGTGAACAAAGTTATAATACCCTTGTACACAATTGCGCTCGTGCACAAAAATGTAAACAATCAAAATATTTAAACAAAAAAAAAAATGCGACCACAGTTATGAAGGGAGAAATTTATGAACTTAATGAATTGTTTATAAAGTGTTGGTGATAGCTAAAACAAAATGTAAATTTACATAAAATATTCAATATAAATAATGTGATATAAATTGATGCATCAAAATATCAACAGTAAAGGAAAAAAAACCACTCTGTATCCGAACACAGGGGTTAACATTTTATTTGTTATTCTTTAAAAAAAAGTAAATTTGGATATATAAAGTAAAATCATAGTAAAAAACTATCATCTGGGAAATTGAAAGAGCACAAAAAGTCGTTAGTTTGATTTTTTTTATTCTCTAGGATAATTAAAACAGGATAACAATATTTTTTTTTATTTCTGTTTTAATTTTCTAATACGGTTACAATAGGCATATGATAGCTGAAATATGATACGTAAATGTGAGATTTTATGGAATTCAAATAACGCGAGAATACAACATCTATGGTCGTTCCTTTTGTAGTTGTTGGAGATCCTGGGAGAGTATTCATGATTAGATTGAATTTGTCTCGTAAAAATTTGACAAGTGGTTCAGCTTCTGCTGTTGCGAAATTTGTATTAAAATCCCCTCCCATAAGCATTGGAATTGAATAATAATTGGATTCCAATTCTCGAGAACCGGCTTCCGTATATGGTAGAAGAACGAAATGTAAAAATTGTATAATGCTTTGTATTAATTGGTTCGGCGATATATGTATATAAAGCAACACAAATTAATTTGAGGCCTGTTGACAATTCACATCCCATACTGCAAACATCTCCAACCACATTTGAATGTTGAGACGTTGTCAATGTTTGTCGCAAGAAGATATTGGATGCAGGTTGAATTATATGCGGCAATGCTTTTTTTTTTGTAAATAGCTACCCGCCAGATCGGGTTTCGGTTCTTTTGTATTGTACACAGCACTCATAGTCATCGATTGAAACCGTTTCGTCATTTTTAAGCCAGGTTTCATTCAATAATAAAAGTTGGAAATTTTGTAACACCGCATCGTTAAGATCAGCCGAATGCGCCGAAGCAGAGACTGACTGCTTTGATCAAGAATAGCTTCGCGTAATTTTGAATTGCCAATCGTGTCTGCGCAGAACAAACTATTGCGGTCGGCCACGCGACGTTATGAGCTGCACTCACACCATCTCAAACGGTAGACACGCATTCTCACACAGAGTCCCTTGTTGTACAACAACCACTCATTCAGTATGTCTTACGCTTTCATTGTGTGTTTTTAGAAATTCACTTTAGCTACCCTGGGCATAGATGTTAACACATCAAAAATTGCTACAAAAATTTCAAACTTAATTTCAGTTGGAAATATTTCTGCTACTGGAATTGTTTGTGCTCTTTGCTTTAAACGTAATTAACATTTGAATAAATTGCCCGACAAATTTCGCTTTCTGTGAAATAATTACTTGCAGTAACTACTTGACGTTTTTCACCTTTAACTTGGCGGCGGCGAAATGCAATTCGAATGCTAATGCCGCATTTATTTTAATGCCGAAACTATGCAAGATATTGAAGTTATTTTTTTAAATACAGTCGCATTGCATTTTAAATGAGCGAGCTGAGTTAATGGTGGCAGATGGCAAAGTATTGACTTTTAAAGTGAGACTGCAATAAAAACCAAAATAATGAAGGTGAATAAGAAAAGGTATCGCATTTCAGTTCTGAAGCGAATTTAACTGGCATTAGGTAGAAATAATTTTAAGCAAGTGTGTAACTTATGAATGTCTAGTAAGTAAGTAATTTTAATACTTATTCAGCAAAAGCTCTCTGCTTTAAGACAAACTAAACAATTCTGCCGAAAGGAGTGCAAAATTGAGAATTTAAATCAAAATTTTAAAATACATTCATGGGTAAAATTTTCACTGTGCTTTTAACATAATTTTAGCTAATCAATTTAATTTTCAAAGTACTGTCTCACAAAACAATTAGTTTTCATAACCGATTGCCCCTATTTTTGTGTAGAGTCATTTTTTTAATCTTTTATCGCAATTATTACGGTATCATTACTCGTATTATCTCACTGAGCAGCTGTATAAACTTTCACTTCAATTTATTTCATTTGCTCGTAAGTAAAGAATTTGATTTGTTTGCGCTAAGTGGGCATGGAATTTACGTGGGTAATAATTTAGGCGGCGCAAAAAGGTCTTTGCGTAATAAATACATTTGTGAAATTGCTGAGATTCTCTAAAGGGAAAATAAAATCCTTTAATATTTTCAACATAACTCGATTTAACACACACACACATATACAAATATATACATACAAATGCCTACACTATGGCTATGAAAATATTTACGAACAATATTTAGATAACGCACTTCACTGTCCCAAAAGGAAAGGAAAATTAGTTAAAACTTAATTCAAGCATTATCATTCGTATCATTCGAAGAGTTAGATTGTATTATTATTGTTTGATTACGAAAACAAAGGTTTTCTTACAACTCACGCACAAATTTATAAATTCTTTATTTTGCCTGCATTTTACTTATGTAGATTACTTGTTTCGAGCCTTAATTTTGTTTAAACTTTTGTCGTTGAAAGGGGATACCAATTAAATAGTAAACATTCAAACTGAAAATCAAAGTTTCATATTATCAATATTTGCTTGCTTCCAGGGCTGCACTTGAATTGAAAATTTATCAAATTCTTCAATCGTAAAACTCGAGATGCTGGCTTCAACAAACGAACAACTCACGCAACCGTCAAACTCTTGTAACACTCTCAAAATCAAACCTAAAATAAATATCGAATGTGTCAAAACCACTCGTGCGTGATTCCGTTGACTGCGTGACGCGATATCGACGCGATCTTCGTTACGCGGCGTCAAAATTCACTCTCATGCTACTAAAGAATTTCCGATTCAAAATTATTTTTTTTTTTACTTTCGTTAGTTCGACATGATTATGACGACACATAGCGCGAACCCAATTTGTGTGTATCATGGTGATCATATCTTTAGTATCAAAATTGAATTGAATGCTATTTGCCACTTTAATTTTTGATTTTTCATAAGATTAATTTATTTAAAGCTTATGATATAACATGAAGCATATATACCAAATTTTTCGGTAGTTTAGTAGCCTATTCAATTTCGGTATATATAACAAAATGCCAGTTTCAAGTGGCTAAAAGTTCGCGTTGATTTTTAATAATAGTTGTTTTTTTTTTGTTGCTAATGGTGTTGAAAATTTTCTTTTTATATAATTACGACCACGAAACGCTTGTTTTAATGTAATTTAAAAGATAATTTTTATTCCGATTTGGCATGCAGGATTTTACTGGAAAAGGGCATAAGCCGTCATTAGAGACAGTAGTTATGTCTCCGAGACTACAGAAATGACCAGAGTAAAATATTCAATTAATATTAAATTAATGAAAATATCGCAATCATTTCTGCTCTAATCTGGGCATCCCAATCATCCCAAGCTTCATACACAAGAACTGTAAATTATGAAGACAGTGGCAAAGTTTCCACTTCCCTGAGTTGAAGCCGGCTGAATTCTACTTCAAAATAACTTCGGAATTTTATACAAGAAGAAATAGAAGAATCACACATCCGCTTACTCAGTCCATGCCTATTTATAATCAGATTGACTATTCACTTTGGCGTACACAGAAGCATATTATTTAAGTGAGCCGTTTTTCAAGTAGCACTTTTACTCACACATAATGGGGCGCGGAGAGACGCTAAGTATCTTTCTCAAGTCAAATCAAAGCTTTAGTTATTCAAACATTTCAACATTCACGTTGTTATGAAAGGATTACAAGTGAATCTATAGCGGAACTTCCGTGGTATATATATTTAACAATTTGCTTAATTTCTTGGTTTATGGAACCTCTCAAAAATAGTTATGATACCTAAGCCAGGAAAAAAACCAACGTTAGTAAAACTATATAGGGCAATTAATATAGCCTCGGTGTTTTTTAAATTTTTTTAAAAACTACGTTAAAAGAAAGTGCATATTTACTTACACGAAATCAAACCATATCTTTAGAAATAAAAAAAATATTATTTATCTGAAAATATGTATGCAATTCTGGAAAGCTGTTTGCTGTATAGAAAATTTAAAGTCAGACAGAATGCCTTTAGAACGGAGAACCACTCCATATACGCAGATGTTTCTCGAGGCAGTGTTCTAGTGCCTATATTATGCGGATAATAATTTAGCCTATAAATATTGGCACAGTTTTCCTACAATTAGAGATCACAATGACGTTACAAGAATATTTGCAAAAGCTTGAAAGTAAAGGTGAACGAAAGTTGATGTTTCCAAACTATAAGTACATTCTATCCCACTAAATCGTAGCGCCAAATATCTTGTCGTGAAATATCTTTGTACTAAAAAAAATTATTTGAGTATAGTACTGAACGAATTTAGACTGATTAAACTTTTTGTTATATTTTCAAATTTTACAAGTTAACATTTTATTTCATTATTTGTAACTGGAACAAAGGAATGAAAGCTTATTATACCGGTGATTGTTTCGCAAGATTTGAATCGTTCTGAAAATTCTATTTTCGATGGTTTTCAAGGCAAAAAAATCAAACAATTTTGTCTGAAATTTATCTTTTACTAGTTCAAAAATATTTTAGAGGATGCATCTGAACTACATTAACTTTCGCGTCGTGCAAATACTTTTGCTGCAACACTAAGTCCATCATAACAATTTTTCCCACGTGAAATCACAAAAAAATCCCATCCAGTTTATATATTAAAGTCATCAAAATGATGCGCTAAGTTAAAACAATTTTTTTTTATTTTTGTAATGGCAGGTTGCACCGTCGTAAAAATAATATATTTTTTTCAATTCAGCTGAACTAAATTTCGTTTTAAGTCATTTAATTAGAATTTTCTCAAAGAGGCAAACAGCTGTTGTGGTATGCTCATGACATTCAGAAATCATTGCAAAACTTTCAAATTTTAAACTACCACTTTCACTTTCACTTCATCGCAATTAGAACGATAAATTACAAAAGGATGCAAGTTATATCACCATTTATTCCGAGCTTTGCATAGGAAAAATGCCTACATTGCATTTATCAAAACATTCCTAAGTTTTGCTGTTGTTTCCCACGGTACACCTTTGCGCATGTGGAAATAATGCTGACGCTATGTCTACTACTTGCCGAAATGCAACGGTCACGTTGCATTGAAATGTGTTGATTTCCCTTTCCTCATTATTTGCCAAAACTTTGTAAGTTAGTTCTAAGCCTGCTTTGAGTGAATAAAGTTGAGCGAAGGCTCATAAAATAAAAAAAACATTTTTTTTATTTTGCCGCCGGGCAAAATACTTAATTTGCATCCTTGTTTGGCTGCTGTCCCAGTGCTTATTTTCTATCGCATTTGGAATTTTCGGAGAAATCCCCGATTACAATTAATTCATCTACTTTCAGTTTCGATTTGAGATCTCTCAAAATTTTATTCTGACTTTGATCTATAAAGTTATGTGTTTCATGAACATTTATTTGTAGACTGAACTTTTCAAGAAAATTAGTTGCTTTTTTACCATCCTCGTAATGGAGAGAAACAACATCTTTTTGGCATGGCGCCACATGACTTATTCCGTCGGGCAGATAGCACTACTATCTTTGTTCCGATATTAGAAAAACTATAACGTTGTTTTGTAGGTCGATATAATCCAAAACCATAGGACTAATTTATATGAAACTTCGAGTTCGTTTTGTGGTTTTACGATCGTAATCAATGAATTTTATCTCTTAAAATTGAAAACATTTTAAATTTTTACTTAATTAACTTGCAGGAGAAATAGAAGAACTCTCATATGAAATCAAATTATCAATGATATCAAATTCGTTACTTATATTTACAAAAAACTAAGTAGGTTGTACTTCTTTAAGTGTGACAGAGTACGCTGCATATTTGCCATTATAAATATATAACTATTAATTGGATTTTGCATTATAAAACATCTGATGCAATCATTTTCTGAATTTTCATCTAAACTATAGCTGATATGAGTAATTTTAGTGCAATATTCGTTTGCGTTTTATAAATTCATTTGAACTAGAGAAAACTGGCAGACACGTGTGGTTTTTTAATCCAATCTTTCAGAATATAAAGACCTTGCTCTATGTGGCTTATTTGCGTGCATATTCAACACCTTCATATATACATATATATATATACATACATATATATAAAGCCTTCATAATCAAGTACATATAGTAATTTGTATTTAGTAGTATTTGATATGAATTGATTAAGGCAAATTGAATTGCACTTAGAGCACTACATTAGTAAATAATTGAACGTTATGGTTAAATGGCGTCTGAATATTTGGTTTTCAGTTGATTGCTACTTCATATTGAATGCGAACAAAACACGATGAGCTTTAAGTTAGTGAATAAGTGATATTTCAAAAATAAGAAAGCAATTAAACAAATGTGCGGAAAAGCGTAGTTGGCTATAACTTTCATTGGGAATGCACTCTTTTATTATTTAGTGCAAAGCAGCTACCAAATTTTTAAAATTTTTTTTGAAAAACAAGACTTTATCAGGAATTTTTTTGTTTAAAATAGTGTTTGGAGCCTCTGGTTTTATGCGCAAAATCAATCTGGGTTTTTTCAACAAAATTATATTTATTATATGTAGTTATTTTTTTAAATTTTTTTATTTTTTTATAAAAGTTTACATAACAATAAAATTATTACATAAACTAAAGATAACGCAGCGCTAGCATCGGAGGCTTTCGGCTGGCATGTTGATTAGGGCGTTGTCAAATACGTCGGAGTAGGTCGGCATCTCTGAGGAAATTATATATCCTGCTAATAATATTGTCTGTCGGGTTTTTTAATAACTGTGAGGGATTGATACAGTTGAAATAGTGTAGTCTTTGGGCATCAAGATTCGGGCAGCAATCCAAGAGGTGGTTAATGCAGATTGAAAAGTTACAGAACGGGCAGCAACTAGGAGCAGTGCCTTGAAGCAAATGTGAGGTTGTAATAATTGTGTGGCCAAGCCGGAGGCGCGTATATGGCGTTACGTAGTTTGTCGGCATGGTCGAAGTGAAGCAGGGTTTTGTACGACTGGGATTGATTGAGGAGTAATGATGGCTGAATCGGCTCCACTCGGATAGCAATTTTTTTTGCCTCTCGTTATTGATAACCCAGTAAATATCCCTTTTAAAAAGAACATTGGAAGTTGTGGTAGGTGTAACAGCCATATCTTTAGCGACCTTATCGGCAATCGTGTTGCCCTTTATATCCGCGTGACCGGGGATCCACATGATTTTGATATTCCGGGGTGTGAAATAAGGATGTCTCGAATACTCTCAATAACGGGGTTGGTTTAGCTACATCCCTTTATAGCTTTGAAACATGACTTACTGTCGGAGCAAATTATAAATTTTCCTTTATTTCGCGCGGAATAAAGCATCGCATTGAATATTGCTACGGCTTCTGCTGTGAAAATTGAGCAGAAATTAAACAAAATACCGTAAGTAATTACTTCTCCATGTTCTTTCATGACAGCAAATGAAGTCTGTGATGATTTTGAACCGTCGGTAAAAATTAGATCCCATCCATTGGATTTGTATTTAGCTGCAACTTCGAGAAAATTAGCCTTGTATACATCGTTGGCAGTATTCATCTTGCGCAGATGGACAAGTTCGTTGATAAAGGAATCATTTTTAACCAGCCACGGCGGATGAGCCCTTTTGCGAATATGAGGCCTTTGGAGTGGAAGGCCGTTTTCCTTAGCGAATTTGATACATAAGAAAACGTATGATTGTACTTTGGGTGGCCGTTTGCGCGAAATCGCTAGTTGTAGATCCTTTCTAAGAAGAGCGTTTGGTGAAAACATGAACTTAGCGTAAAGTTTTCGAACTGAATCTTCGGCGTCATCGAATATTGTATTTAGCTCAGACTCTCCAAATAAATTATTTAAGGGAGCCATTGGAAACGCGCGCAGCGATCTTCGAATTAAAGTGTGGTAGGGGCAGTCAGCATTTTCAACTTATTTTTTGCGTGGTGTCCATAAACTTCCAAACCATATTGTATAGTTGAGACGATGAGAGCCCTGGTTACGTTAATCAACAATGCCGGACCGATAAATGAGCGCTTTGCAGAGAGGTACTTAACTATTAATAGTTTGGACATTAGTCTATCTCTTACATATTGACAATTTTGTGCGAAAGAGTACTTAGAGTCTAGTATTATACCTAAAAACTTAAGGCTATTTGTAGAATTTATAGTTACATCGGAAAAAGTTATAGTATGGGTGGTACAGTTTCTTTTTCTACAAATGTTAAGTTAAGTCGCGATTTTTTCATTGTAAGCCATTGCTCGGTAATTATAGAAAAGTTTAAATCAGTTATTTTATGTTGACCGTCAAACAGATTAAAGAATAATAAACAAGTGAGCGCTAGCTCATAGGCAATATTTCTGTTTATTTGTTTACGAAGAACATATTAAAACTTTGTGCACAAAATTTCTGACGTCTACCTAACTAAACTTTCTACAAAGGCAACCGTAACATATACCAAGTTTTAGAAATCGTTAATCAGTTATCTCCATTTAGAACACGAACATTTCTGCATACTGATCTGAAATTAATAGAAAAAAAATTACACTGAAAATGCTTGAAATCAAATTTGACAAGGGATGATGGTAAATCAGCTAAATATTGAACTTTTCGGTTTATTCGGAAAGCAAAAACACAAGCAACAAAAATTCAACTAAAAGTGTAAGCGTTTGTGTAAAGAAGAATATGTTTAAAAATATATGTAAGTACACTTTCTATGTGACATATTTTCCCTACGCGTCCAAATAAAAATTCCACAAACTGAACCAACATCGATTCATTTAAATCAATATTGAATTAATTATGTTAATTTGGAAAGAACTTTGGACAAATAACACGTACACATTTTGGGACACAAAAAACTTTTCCCAGTTATATTTTTTCAATATGACCGCTAAGCAAAACATAACTAAATCCTTGTTTTGTCATTAATTTTGCTCCAATGTAAATAGAGTAAGCACTTAGTCAAGAAAAATTATCAAATTTCTATAACAATAAAAACATAGCCGTTTTCTTTGTTATAATTTGCCTCAAAAATCGAGAAACGAATTTCAAGCAAATCCGAAAATCCGTACTTATGGTCCGATATTGTTGATATTAGAAAATGGTGCAATGAAAATACTTTTGTGAAAATTAAATGCGCTAGGTGACACTAGAAGCGAGCTATTAAGAACGTCTTTATTTATAACCCGATTATTATGAAATTAGGAACGTTGAATGCTAGTGCAAAGAAAAATTCGATGTTAATAACATTAGAAAGTTATGGTGCTGGTGAAAGGAAAAAAAACTTTTATGAAAAATAAGTGCGCTAGGTGGCGCTAAAGGCGAGTTATTCATGAATCTGTATTTATGATTAAATTTTGATTAAATTAGAAACGTGAAATGGGGTGCAAGAAGAAATGGTTTGAGTAATAATTTATCCGCTAGATGGCGCACGAGTCGAGTTGTTCAAAAAATCAGTATTTATGGTCCGATATTGATGGTAATAGAAAATTGTGACGCAGGTGCTCTTGTGAGCCGATTTAGATGACATTGGAAACAAAAAGATGTGATTTTAAATGTATACTATTTTAGCCAAAAATATTCAAAATATGTAAAAAAAACATCCACTACATAGCTCTGTAGTTGATATTTTCAGAAAATCCATATATATGGTTCGACTTCGTTCAAATCTAATAAGCTTTGTAACATAGCCGACATAAAGTTACATCCCTTTTTAACAGATATCGCAGATAGATAATTGTGACAGACAATAATTTGTCTAAAACCCGCTACTAACTTTAGAGTCCTTTTCATCTTTTCTGTGAACGCAGCTGAATTCGCGGCTATCAACTAGTTTTATACAAAATCTCATCCCTTCTATAATAATCCAAACCACCATAATCTCTACCTATAGTTTTGCCACATCATACAAACAAGCTCGTGTTTTATTCATCACGCATCCGCCATGTACATAGTACGCGTTTCGCCCACAATGATGACGTTGAGAGAACGCCACCGCGCATGTCAACCTCAAATAAATTATTGCAAGTTAATTTATGTATGTCTATTAATTTTCTTATAAATAGTTACCAGGTAAATATGGCATAAATTGTAACCTTAGGATGTGTCGATAAGAATCTAAAACGATTTGTTTTAGCTGCTCCAGTGGTCGAGCTCACACACACATACACACATACTCGCTGATGTGACACAGTAGGGTTAGCAAATTTGTTATTTAAAAGTGTGAGACTGATTTATTTTACTTAGGCATTCTAAGTTTATAGGTAGCAATAAATTTGGTTTGTTCTTCGCTATGAATGAGTAAAATGTGTAAATGTAGAACGAATGATGAGGGGCATTTGCATCAATCAAAATTGTGCTCCGATGTAAAACAACCTTGATTGCAGTGTGGAAAAGTAAGCGTAGGTGTTAACCTAGACTTGCAGATAAAAAAAAATTAAGTTGTATATAAAGTAAGAGTCGTATAAAAGGCAATCAAATATCGATAAATTTAAAGGGCAGCATGGCGGCAACAACCAATCGGGTATTCATGTGTGAAAATGCGAATGCGATTTTTATAATTTTACTGTTAGCCCAATGATAGGTATATAAATAAGTTTATGATAGATAAAAAAATGTATAGAAAAATATAAAAAAAAATAAAAAATTTTCAGAATAAAATGTGATATAAAATCGATAAAATTGTCGATTATAGTTATTTCATTTGTCAGCAAGTGAAGTGCAAGTGAGATAAATGTCAATATAAAATTTTCTTTGTTTACAGAAATCCGTTCAATCGAGTATCCTTTTTGAAATGGAATGACACCAGAAATTGTAACAATTGCAATTTTATTATAAAAATCGATTTTTAGATTCGATTGTGACATTTATTTAATTACCAATAAAATTTATTACTAATTAAATAAAAGTTTTGCTTGACTTTTATTTTATAAACTCAAAACAATAATTTTTTTTATTGCTATTTTTATAAAAAAAAAAACAAAATAATTTTAACTAAAATCTCATAAATAATTGTTAGTTTATATTTGTCAAATTAAAATCAAAGGCAACATTTATTTTTTTTTAATTTTGCATAAAAATTGAAAAAAATCCCGCGCGCATCTAAGTGCGCGTGTAAAAATTAGAAAAATAGTAGTGGAATTAATACCAACAGTAGTAATTAGTAGTAGCATTGGTAGAAATAGGAGCAGAAATTTGTGAAAATAGTAGTAGAAAAAAAGTAGCATTAAGAAAAATAGTGATAGGAAATAGTAAAAATAGTAGGAGTAGTTAGTAGTGGCACAATTCAAAATTAATTAGTAGTAGTAAGAGAAAAATAGTAGGAGAAACTAGTAAAAAGAGGCGTAGTAACTAGTGGAACATTTTGTGACGCAATGTAAAAAATCGCTACTGTTAAAGATGTTTTACTTAAAAAAAAATACTTTAAAATTTAATTCTCGATGAAATAAGAAATCGATTGGTATAATACACTTGGTTGTACAACGTATTCGAAGTTAACATAAGATTTTGAAATACGATACAAATATATAATACATCTTGCAGTTAAGTATTTATTATGCATGCTCACTAATCTCACTAATTGACTACCTTGACTTTGTAATAGTGTTATAATTTTCCGTAACAATGTTGAATTTATTTTGCCCAGCGTCAGAGCTATACAATTTCGCGTTATTTTCGTATAATACTGCATCTCAAACTGTTTCACTCTGACCCGACAAAAGTGCTACATTTTCTCTTTCACTACAAAGCGGGAGTGTGACCAGAGTTCAGCTGATTTTAATTTGGCGTGTACACTTAACATAAAGTAGCTGTTTAATAGTATAGCGTTCGATAAGTGAAATTGGCGATGGAATTTTTCATTTTTTTTTTTAGATAAATCCAATGAGAGCTCATGCAGGCTCCAATCAGAGATATTGTATGTAGCTTAACAGGTTGACTGGCAAAAGTAATATATTTGTATCTTTGCCATTAATTATTTTAGACGAAAGGTATTCCCAATGCAAGCTTATAATGACTTTTTCGCACTGAATGAATATTACATTAAAAAAATAAGAAGTTTGGTGTATTTATAAGTGACAAATTATGACCTACATGAGGCGCTAGCTGATTGAAGAAATATTTTTTGCAGTGGGCTGTCCCTGAGTATTACACCTTATACCGAAGCTGTTCTAGAAGGCCTTGAGTCTCTCTTAAGTTGTAGTTTTTGCAAAGGAGCAGTATATGTATAAAAGGGTTTTTGAATTTTTTTTACCTTTGTATTGAATTATTTAATACGTATTTTTTCAGTATTTCAATTCCACTTTGAAATCACGAAAAACGTTCCGAAGTAAATTTTTTACACGTCGATCGACACGCAACATGAGCTTTGGGTTCCCAAACATTAACTAAAAATTCGAAAATTAAAGACAAAGACAGGAATTCATCATGAATCAAATAACTACTTATCAAAAAGTAATTTAATGTTATTAAATGATTATATAAATTAAAAATTGCAACCAATATTGATAAAGAAACTAATAAAGGATCTGACTCATTTAAAGCATAACTCAAATTATGCTTTACACTTAAAATTCTTTTGCCGTTTTTATATTGATAGATGCCTTTGGTTACTGTAGCTCTAGGAATCTTAAATGATACCTAAAGGTCACGCCATGGTGCAATTTAAGCGCATCAGTCAAGCGAATTGCACACTAATTCAAAATAAGAGCGCATGTAGCATGGTAATATATAAAAATATATGTATAAAAATAAACTTACATAAATTTATATGTAAACATAAACGAGTGTGAACCAAACTCAATCGACAACAGCGCTCAGCCGGTTAAGTGACGAGCAACATGACTAACTGAAGAAATATGACTAAGAAACATTAGCTAAATAGGCAAACATAGTGCTGACTAAAGCAGCAATCGTATGAAAAGCTGGTACGCGCTGGTAATTACAATGCAAATTTTGAATTTCGAATGCAACAGCATGGCGTATGAGCAACATAGACCTCGGTGAGTCGTTAACTAAACTCAGAACTAAGTATCCTTTTGTATCTACACATTTGGTTAGCTTGACCAGAGACTCCTTACGTTGATTGTATCAACTCTGAGAGGCGTTGGCCGAGATTCTCGTTCCTTTGATGCTGTGAGTTTTAAATTTTTGGTTTCTAAAAACTAAAGTGCTGCGCTGTTCTTTTTTGTATTTTTTTTTTATATAAGTATACATAGGTGCATTTTTACTTGAAATTTTTTAACAACCATTTAATGTTTCACATTCAAGTTCTAAACAACGCACGCACAACATTTTGGATTAGCAGCAGTCACATTGTTCAAAATCACATTTTTCTACTACGGCCGTTATTCGTAAGGATGCAGCTATTAAGTTTCAATCAAGTGCAATACAAATCGCAAAGTAATGCCTTGCAAGTGCACTTCAAGAATATCAAATGCTCGTTTACTAACACATACACACATAAAAAATAGTGTACAGTAATTGGGCATCAATACACATATCTACATGTTTAAAATATATTTACATATTGTAGTCATCAAAGGATAATCTCTTCTTTTTTTTCAGGGTTTTTGCTTTCAAATCCATGCAATCGTAAAACTGTAATTGATTGTTACTAGCCTTCTTAGAAAACCACTGAACGCACTTACTCCATATTTTTTTTAGGAAAAATACTTTAAAACTGCCGAGAAAATTAAAGCTCTCGAATAAGGATAAATTAAACATTAGACCTTAAATTCAGTATATACATTTTTTTTATAAAATTATTTATTGCATATTTCTTACGAGAAACTAACAATAATTTTTAAATCTTAAACCTAAAATACAGCAGCCCTTTCCTTCCACTGCATCAAATAGTAAAGTGAGCGAAGTTAGTTTTAAAAATGCTCTTTATTTAGTAGTGCATTTATTTATAAGGATATCATGAGGGATTTAACTCTGGATTTCTTGGAAGTGGGCCTTAATGTAATAATAATAATTTGGCACTTATACTATAGCTTGACGCTACGCTCAACATCTCCTACAATTTGTGGTGTCCGTCCTGGTGTTGTAACACAAGTTGAGGCAGCTAGAGTTTGACGCATAGTACGCCTTGTGGGAGTTTTTTTCATGGCAGAAATATATTCGGAGACGATTGGCGACCACAATTAGAAAAAAGTTTTTTTTATAATTTTTGATGTTTCCTGCGCTGCCCAGGGCTCGAGCCCGGGATCCACAGAATGAAGCAAGACACAGCCATCTAAGGCGGCATCCAAATAGTTTACTTATCGTGTAATATTACAAAAATATTTCATTTAAAAGCTGATATTGTTCTTAAAATGATGAACCATATTAGTAAAAAAAATAATTGAATTGAATGCGGTTGAATTTCGTCAGCTCTATTTTCATATTCCTCTGGGACAAAACTACATCCAAGCAATAAACTTGCCAAAATTTGGTTATAATTTTCGTTTGTGTATGTAGTTTATATGTTTAAAAATAACAAATATCGAATATAAACAAAATTACATACTTTTCATTATTATAAATAAAGAAATACTAATTTAAAAAATAACACAATTGAACTTTACAATTTTTTAAATAAATAAATATTGGGCATTCATGCAACCCCTAGAAAAGAAGGTCCTTGTTATATTTATTTCTAGGACCGATTTAAGGACTTTTGTTTCAGAGTTTTGTTCCGCTAGTTTTCTGATCTTTGCCATTGTGCGGCAGTGAGAGTTTCTTGCTTAACTTATTTTCCTCTTATAGCTTTTATTAGTTCTAAGCATAGTTAAATAAGTATAATATGTATAGTAAACTTGTTGTGAAATTGAACTCCGACGGGTGTGACAAATTTATAATTGCAAGGCATTTTGTTTTTTTAATCACCTGCTGTTTTCTAAAAAAAATCATTCTTCTCCAAAAGCAAACTAGTTGTAATGTGTACGACAAGTTCACAGGTGTGAGTGAAATAATGTGTCTTAAGAGGCATTTTATGCCGAAAATTAAGTAGTATAGCTTGACATCAAATTCGCGACCAACCGAATAGTCGTCGCGGAAACCTGACTCGACTACGTATATTATTAATTATTTTACATATATACATATACATATATCACACTTTCTAACATTGCTCGCAACTATTTGCGTGATTCCTCCATATTTCCCCCGATGTCAAACCAAACCTCAAGCACGTAAGCGATGTAAATGCCACGCTCTGCCGAATGATTGATTATGCTTATTTAAGCATTTACTCCCACAAGCCGATTAGTGTCAGTTTTAACAAAGTGCAGTTAATATTTTATCTTAATAAGAATGAGTGAACACTATTATTATTATTATTATTATTATTATTTTATTTTCACATGACAGGTTAAAAGGAAATGTTTTCATTGCGGCTTTTCTTACCCACCAGGCTGTGGCGGGTAAAGTTGCGTGTGAAGTTTTTGTATTTTACATGTATTGGGTGATAAACTTCCAGGTACATTTTTAGAATTAAAAAAATATAAAATTGAATTATATCCAATAATTTATAGCTAAATATGTATGCTTGTACATAAATAAAGTAAAAATGCAAAACTTGAGGAACAGATTTACCCAAAAAACCATTCCATTTGTATGAAATATTTATAATTTATTATTTAGTATTTCGAGATAGTTTAAAGTAATAATAGACTTACGGTCAAAAATGTCAACATGGCTTTTTGACAAAGCATATTTGTACATAAGAAAAAACGACAGCAAATACAAGTTGCCCATATAAGAGAAAAAAACGAAAGCAAGAAGTCAAACCTTTTTGCCGTAGTACTAGTAGTATTAGCAGTTAGTAGGATCTAGGTTTGAGTTACCGTTAATAAAAATAATGGTAGTAATTATTAGTAGCATTAGTAAAAATAGTAGTAGAAATTAATAAAAATAAAGTAGTAGTAGATATTAAATGAAATAGTAGTAGGATATAGTAGTGGAATTAGTAAAAATAGTAGCAGTAGATGGTAGTAGCATTAATAAAAATAGTAGTAGAAATTAGTAAGAATAGTAATAGCATAAGTAAATATAATAATTGTAATTAGTAGTAGGATTAGTAAAAAAAAGTAGTAGAAGTAAAAAGAGCTGTAGTAGTTAACAGTTGCATTAGTAGAAATACTAAAAATAATTGGTAGTAGAATTACTATAGTTAGTAAGAATAGTAAACATAGTAGTAGCATTAGTAAAAGAAGTAGTAGAAATTGAAAGAAGTAGTAGTAGTAGTAGTTAGAAGTAGAATTAGTAAAAATGGTAGTAGTAATTAGTAGTAGTATTAATAAAACTAGTAGTTCAAATTAGTAAAAATAGTAGGAGCATAAGTAAAAATAGTAGCAGAAATTGGTTACAATAGTAGTTGTGTTTTTAAAAATAGCGGTAGAAATTAGTAAGAATAGTAAAATTAGTAGCATTTAGTTTTTGTAAAATATAGTCAAAATAGTTATAGAAATTCGTAGAAATAGTAGTGGGCATTAGTAGTGGAATTACTAAATATAGTGGTAGAAATTAGGAGGATACCTACATTAGTAAAAATAGTAGTAGTATAAATAGTAGTAGGAAAAAGTGGTAGCATTAGTAAAAATAGTAATATAAATTAGTAAAAGTAGTAGTAGTTATTAGTAAAGGCATTAGGGACCTTCGTTACGCGATATCGCCAAGACTTACGTTACATAATAAAAAAAAACTGGTCATATATACGCCACAATGCTGTAAACGCTAAGGAGTAAAGATGCCTGCCTTAATCGAAGACTGCTTATTCAAATAGACTTTGGAATTTACTTATCTCCAAAGGAAAAAAACTGGGGGATCTCGGTGGTCATTTCGCCGGTTCGATGCGTGAAATTAACTATTCAGCAAATTGCTCTCGCAATATATTTCATCGAGGTTACGGTATTTAATTTCAAACAACAAATAGTTCGTTGTCACGACACAGTAACAGGCGGCGATCAAAGTGGACAGATGTCTTCACCAGCCGAGATCCCACAGCAAACCGTTGCACAGTGAACCTTCCACATCTAATAAGGATATGGAGGAGAAAAGAATGAATAATTTCCAATATTCCCAATTAGTTATTCTGTATTGTAGAGAGATGATTTGCGAAATATAACTTCTCAAACAAAACCAATAGATGGCAAGAACAACAACACGACATCGCCCGCTAAACTTTTCACTAGAGACAAGCAGCGGAATAGAAGTTTACGGAAGCATATAAATTTTGGAAAAACTATTTTCATACAATGAAAACATCATATTCGATTTAGGCCTGCCGGCTTGTTTGCTTTAACTCTACCCAAGGAAGCTAAGAACATAAAATTTGGCATTCCCTTACAAAAATAGAAAATGACGAACTGCAAGCCGTTATAGCTTCCCGACAACTGGGTTTCAGATATTTATTTTTTTTTTAAAGCTCCTTCACACCTAAAACCGAAAAATTGTGTTAGCTACTTACTTTTCAATCATAAAAGGTCCACTAAGACCAGTATCAATTTCGGTGCATTATAAAAGATAGTAACCATTAATTTTAATTTTATTGTATTTTATTTTATATAAGAACAAAAAAGTACTCTTCTGAATTTGAATATTTTTACGCAATCTTTTCTTCCTCTTAGTTAGCGATTTTGACCGATTTCAACATAGCACGCCAGTTGTTTCTCTGGTTTGATAAGGTGCGCCAGCTAGATACATCAAGTGAAGCCAAGTCCAACTCACCCTGGGTTTTCCAACGTAGAGGAGGCCTTCCTCTTCGTCTCAAATTACGGGCATGACAAGAGAATTATAGAGCGTGGTTTTCGTTCGTTAAGAGAGGGATTTTCTGCTCATTTGCCTTCTCAACCCAAAGTAGCTCCAAGAGAGATTCTTCGTTGGGTTTCGAGGCTGACATTGTTGTTGGTGTTAATGCTGGTTCCAAGAAAAAAAATATCCTCTGCTTTTTCCAAATTGTAATTATGCTGACTGGTCCACCTCCATACCCATTCGCAGAACTGACGGCGCGGTTGTTGAGGTCAATGATGTCGGTATCATCAGCATACGCCAGAAGTTGAACGTTCTTATAAAATATGGTGCCTGAACGGTTCAATTATGCAGCTCGAATTATCTTGCCTAACATAAGGTTAAAGAAGTTGCACGAAAGAGAGTCACGCTGTCTGAAATCTCGTTTGGGGTCAAACGGCTCGGAGAGGCCCTTCCCAATTCTAACTGAGCTAGTGGTGCTGCTCAGTGACATTTTACATAGCCGTATTAGTATTGCAGGGATACCGAATTGATACATTGTGGCAAAAGGCAACATCTTCTCGTAGATAAGAGTAAATCTGGCATTAAATCTTTGTTGGTAGAGTGGCCCACGGTGAAAATGATCTAGTGCTAGTTTTTGCAATATTGACAACATTTCCAATGGACATTTTTCTTTAATAATTTTTTTATAAAATAATAAAATTTTTAAAAGCCTGAACATTTTGATGTACATATATATCGATATCGGCTACTTTAGACTATTACAATCAACCGTTAGGTGAACAAAGTTATAAAACTATAGCACTAGAGCGTGCGGGTATAAAAAACGAAAATTGAGTGGATTATTATTCTAAAATATGGGCATATATCGTGAACACAGCGTTTTCATTCATTATTCCATATAAATATTCCAATAGGAGGATGCTATTGTATAACAACTAGGCGCTGATTAAAGAATTTCTCATAACCATCATATTGAACCTGTTGAAACATTACATGAAGCCAACTATAAATAAAGAAAAAAATTATCGAATTTGTCCTTTAAAGACTAAGTTGCGAGGAGAATTTATTTTGAAAATGAACGAGAAATGAAATAAAAAAAAAACTCAATTTAGAGACTGAAAAACTAAGTAAGATTTGCATTTTTATCTTGTATGCTTATGTCATGCCCAAAGAAAAAGCTTTTCGCTATCATTTACGATTTCCAATATAACTTTCTTATTTGACCTAATCTCAGAAACCACCAAAACGAGCTCGCTTAGTGCAATAACAACTCTTAAACTTCTTCAGGTGGTCCTTTAGCACGTCATCTACCAGTTTTGGGTTTCATGAAGCTTTGGGGGCCAACATTTTTACGATAAACAAGGCGTGAAAGCAAGCAGTTATAATGGTTCCCTTAGAACTCTTCAGCTCAGAAGTAGTTACAAAATCTGAAATCGTTCTAGTAGTAAGGCATAGCCGCAAGAATAAGAAAAATGTTTTCTTCATTTCTCTAGAAATACGTTTTTTTTTTCAAATTCGTAAATATTTCGATGTCACATTGCCGCTGCTCGGGGGAGGAATGTGCTTAGAATAAAAAAAAAATCAAGTACTTTATTTTCTTGATATCAAAAAATAAATAATAAATATTAAGTAAATAAATAGAATGCATGTCGAGGTAGATTTGCATCTCTGCCAATTTATGAATGGATACGGCCGGTTTAAGACAAATTCGTTCAAATACAATCACGACGACGATTCGCTTTGTGACCATTGTAGAAATATCTGAGTGGAGAACGTAACTAAACCAAATATTCTTTGAATGCCCGCTAGCAGAGAAATAAACTGAAGTTAGCAATGAACAAAGAATTCTCACCGAAGAGGGAGAGGAGTCTGATGTTATTTCCTCGATTCTATGGAGCCTGAGAATCTTTAAGAGACGCCTGTGTTGTAGCGTCGATTAATCGTCACCTCTCTCGCACGAAGTAATACCAGGCGATAATGCCGTGGGAAGTGGAGTCTTCGTTAGGAATATTTACCTTGGTTTTAGAGGCCCTCTTGAGGGCAGTTCTCTGTACCAACGTCAAAAACAATTAGGCTGATCATTAGAATAAAATGACCGTTTATTCAGTCTCGCCCTTTCAGTCAGTAATACCATGATCAAAGATATCACATATAAAATTTGCACCGGTAGTCAAAGTTCAGACAACCCTATGAAGGCTCAATAAATTAAAATTTTTTTTTCTCTAATACCCAAAATTAGTTAGTACTAAAATCGTTGATATCTCACATAAATTTTTCTTCCGATTAAGTCTTTATATAGTAAATGCAACCAAAGTTGAACCACCTGCAATCGGTATCAAAATTTATATTTGATATCTATGGTTTTTAAAGTACCGATTTTTAGTATTAAATGAACAAAAAACTTATTTAAAATAGATGAATTTGTACTATGCCCCAGTGTAACGCAACTTAACCATCTCAAATCTGGATCCAAATTTACATGTGATATTTCGAATTGTAGTTGTGAAAATTATCTTTCAACATTTGAAAACCTCCCTAATGTTCATCTTACATATTTACGTACTTTTTGCAAATTATGTTGATATCAAATATCTATTTAATCGAGCTCAGCTGTTAAAATGTGTGTGTCTTCTTATAAACTTGCTAACTTTAGTGCGAAATTGTACATTTGTTCACACATATTAGGTAAACCAGTAAACTCTCCTTTGTAATGAGCCATAAAGAACGCGTAGAAATCTTATTTAATTGTATAGCAAAGTAGCAAACGTGACCAGAATACGCATTGAGAAGACATTGACATATGCCGTACTTGAGACTTTATATTCGTACAAATATTACAACCAATTTTCGACCTGTTACAAATATTTGACATTTATTGTCATTTTGTGTCATTTAAATCTTGACTTGTGAGAGTAAAAAGTTTAATCAAGAACTTTTTTTCCGAGATGATATGATGGCAGTAAATAATTTGAAGATAACATAAAATGACACTGTACTTAGATGGCACAACACCGAAATTGGTTACGAGCCAAATCAAATTAGACAAGATATAGCGGAAATTCATTAAAACGAAATTCCAGCAGTTTGAAAATTAAATAGGTGTGCGGATGCTTTTCACTTCAGTTGGAATTAAGTTTTTTCCGCCATCTAGAAAAAAGAAAAACATTAAAATTCCCCAAAACTCGTTGATGCCACATCTATGGGGAGTAACAGTAGCCTTACGATGACAAGGGGGTCTACTACAATGGCCGCTCCACTCACCATCAAATAACTTAGGACCACTGCGTCAGCCTCGTTGGCCAGGTCGTCGTACCAACAAGATGAATACAACTAACGTTAAAAATCATGAAGGAGGAGGAGAATAGCGAAGAATGGGAGAGTCAGCCGTGTGTCAGAGCCCCCAGGGGAAATACGGTGAACGACGACTCGGACTTGGACAGCGACGTAGGCAGTATAGTTTCATTAAACTTGGCACGTGAGACGGAGCTCTTAGCTAGCACTGCTAAAGGTGGGTAATAACCCACGAGCAGACTACATAAAAAAGAGAGGGCGACCCCTACCACGGTACAAGGTGGTGGTAGACATTTTTCAGCGCCTGAGAGTCGTAATTCACGCTACCGAATGGGAGAGTGAACGCCTATCCAAGGCCAGCAAAGTCGTCAAAGCAGACAGGAAGAATTTTGAGGGCAACAGATACGACTCACGCAACTCGAAGTACTGCAGCAGTATCTAGAAGATGCAGGCAATGACAGAAGAGCAACGGTAGTAAACGTGGAACGCCAAGAGGGCCGGCATCAGAGCAAAGTGGCAATGACAAACCGTCAACTACCAGGACGCCTTTGCTTAGTCAAGGTGCGTGGCAAGGAACCCGAAGGGGGCTGCTGGCGATGAACTCTCGACACCTTCGGTCAAGCTCAGCGGAGACAATATCTGACCGTGGCACTGTTAGACTAGAGCGAGCCTTACGGACAGATGACCACCGAATTGTGGACGTCTGTAGAGAGGGAGATGCTTAGCTTCATGACCAGAGGAATGCGAAGCCGATACCTTCTTTCGACGGAGCAGTATAGTTTAGTGGTGTAAAACTTATTAGATGCAATGTTAATGCAAAAATGAGCTGGCTTAATGGAGTGATTCAAAACCTCCAAAGGCAGGGGCTATAAACTTAGAGTTGCTGCACAGATCTCTGATACCCACTATACCGAAGGCTAAGGTATGTATCACTTGCGTGGTGAAGTCTAAGACTCGCTGTAATTACTGCATGGCCAAAACCCGGGATTGTAAGGTACTTCACGTATCAAAGCCGATGTAAGAGGATCGGAACCACTTCGCCCACATGAATAAAGAGGCGAAGGACCGTATAGACAGTGTTCACCTGCGATTGATAGAGGTTGCAGAAGTCGAAAAATATTTAGCCCATGAAGGTTCGTTAGGTCTGAAAGTAGCAGAAGAGGGCGAAAAAGATGGCACCGGGGAAGCTATGAAGACTGCCAGTGATGCGAGGGATGAGCAGCGGTTTGATGCTGAGGGTCTTTCAAATCAATTTACAACACAGTACGGTAGCTTGAAGCGAGCTTCTTCTAATGCTGGAGGACTAGCTGCTCGATGTGGTGTTGGTCCAGAAACCTTGGTTTGTGGCAGACGAGAGAATATCTGTACTTAAATCAAAGAATTTGAACTCCTGCCATACGACCGTTGATGGAAGCTGCATTCCTGGTAAGGAAGAGTCTATACTCATATATTTTGTCTAATTATAGTACCGTGGATCCAGCGGTCGTGACCTTTGAAGGGGAGGAAAAGGAGGCAGTCACACTGAGCAAGCTGGTATTAGAAGAAAGACGCATGGCACGCAGCCTAACTACATCTGCTGGTGAGTATTTACTATGGTTTTTACTAGAAAGTAACCAACATTACACAGTGTGTTAGACATAACTCGTATGTTCAGAGCTAGAGGTGGTAGTGGATAACTGGAGGGGGCTAAGTAGGCTCTCTTTCTCTGACCACCTCCATACTCAACATGATCCCTCCTGAAAAGGGAGCAAAAAGGAGTCCCCTTTAGGTATTTCAGGTTAACAAACTGAAACTAGTTCAGGAAAATAGTTGATAGTAGGCTTTCCCACCTGAACGTACACTTAGAACCAATGACCTGAAAATAAGCAACTGATAACAAGACTAGTCACAGCTTTCAACAACTCGTGCTCCCTGAGAAGGGCGAAAGGCAAAACCAGACCACGGGACCTAAAGTCGAAGGACTTCTGAGCAGAATGCACGAAAGTGTAATTAGACTGAACTATTCCCCATTATCATGGCGGACTGCAAAAGTGGTTTTTTTGCCAACGAACTATAGACTTAATAGCCTAAGGCTCTTGGACGTGAGGCCTATCTCAATTTACTTGAATTTTGTAGATATATTGACAAAGTAAATTACGCAACAATAAATTGATTCTTATACCACAATTCATGCATAGTTATTGTGGAATATTTAGAATAATAATGATAATCTATAATAATTTGGCTCGTATATCGTTCGCAATGTATTTTACCATGGTTTCATTTTAACTTTTGCCTTCAACTAGATAGCATTTTGTACCAATTCCTACAATATGTATCCTAAATTCTATTGCACTTTTGACTTGGAAACATTTTTTAATAAAGGCTATTCGACTCATTATATTCCATTGCCTATCATTTTTTATTAACAATCAAATTTTGCTACGATTTAGTGTTGCACACGCCGACCAGGATTTCAGTATAAAATTAACACCAGCGTAAATAACTTAATCTTGATTTAAGATGCTACCGTCTGGTTTGCCAATCAAAGTGCAATGATTTACTAAAGTACAAATTTCACGCAAAAAAAATGTCTAACCAAAAATCAATATTTACTTTCCTAGTTCAACAAACAAAAACTCACAAGCAGGCAAATGTTTAATGCCAGACCCGAACACAAACCCGCGCACACGTACAACTAGGTGTTTACTCGCAAATTCTTATCTAATGGATGCCTATTCACTTTTACTATTTATGAAACTAAGCACTTTAGCTATTTATATATCTAAGTATACAAGCACAGACATTTTGAAAGTTTTACCGCTTAAGATTATCTTTTTGGAAGATTAATCTTCTGTTTGCACTTCCAATAAAAGTCATATTCTTTAAGTTAAGTTGAGATAGAAGAAGAATTGCTTTATCGCGAAAAAGGTAATTATTTATAAATTTTTAAACATCACTATTGTGGTAGATGTCGATTTTTTGTATTTGCCTTTGTGCATAGAAAATATGCCGTTAGGGTGGTAAAATGTTTCGAAATTTGGTTATTATTTTAAGTAAACTGAACAGATTCCATATTCGAATTTATATAGAAATGTTTTACTTTTGAAAACATTAGATTTTTTTCTTTACGTTGCGCATATATTCATTTATTTATTTATTTATTTTAGTTATTTATATAAGATGGGGTAGGAGGAGGTTATTATAAGGTGACATGTAAAATGAAAATCTTTTCAAATTACATCAACTTCGTTAAGTATTTTAGCATTGATATGATTACAACTTACAAGAAGTATTATAAATAATTTCTCTTTTATCAACTATTAAACAATTAAATATGCGAATATCACAGAAGATAAATGAAAAGGGTAAGAAGAAAAAATTAAAAGGCAAATAGTTTACCACAACCGCGCTTATTACAGACATTCAAAATAATTATGTAGTATCTTGTAATTAACATTAGTCAATACCGACTTAACCGATACAGGGATTTTGTTCCAAAGTCTTACTGGGTTATTGAAAAAACAATCTTGACGAGGCCAAGTGGTGTGTTTTGGGACTGAGAGCTTGCGAAGTCTTTTAGATTTTGATAAAGTTAGCTTCTGGTGTTTTTTTTTGGCGGGTGGTTTTCCATCAGGCAACCCTTTTTTCGGAATTGGTCTTCTTGACATCTCTTACTTGAATTATACTCAGTTTGGTTTGCCATTTAATAATGAACCGACTTACTCCGGAACAACGTTTGCAAATTGTGCAAATTTACTACCAAAACAATGTTTCGCGCTGCTTCTAATATTCGGTTGCGCAGCAGAGTAGCTAATTCGAGCAACCATGAATTGGTTTACTCTAGTGGATAATCCACATCCTCAGGGCGCCGTACAGTACGCATCGAATACGCTATTGCTGCTGTGGAGTAGAGTAGCGAAGAAAAACCGAATAAGTCGATCCGCCATCGCGCGCAAAGATTGGATCTGTGCCCATCCGAGTCGCACGTTCGGTGAATGGGCCCAAAACGAGACGGCCACCGATACCGATTTTCACAAGAAAATTTTTTTCAGCAATAAAGCTCACTTTTGGTTTAATGGGTACTTTTATAAATTAAATTGTCGCATTTGGAGTGTCGATAATCCATAAAGTCACGGTTTGGTGTGCTCTATGGACAGAGAGAATCATTGGTCCATATTTCTTCAAAAATCAATTCGGCCATATTGTTACAGTCAACGGGGTATGCTATAGTGCCATGAGTAATGAATTTTTCGCGCCTGAATTGGAGGATGTTGATGTGGACGACCTTTGGTTCCGACAAAGTGGCGCTGCTTGCCATACAGCCAATGAAACAATAAATTTTTTGAAAGAAACTTTTGGTGAACGTGTCGTAGACCTGTGGCGTGGCTTTCAAGATCGTGCGATTTTAACACAGCTGGACTATTTTTTGTGGGGCTATTTGAAGTCTACGTAGATAAGCCCGAGACGGCTGAGACCTTGGAAGAGAATATTCGGCAGGTTATTGCTGAAATGCGACCCCAATTGCTGCAAAAAGTGACCGAAAATTGGGTCTTTCGGCTGGAATTTAATCGAGCCAGCCGGGGCGGTCACTTGTCCGAAATCATTTTTAAAATATAATGGCAAACACTTATCTTTATAAAAAAGCTAAATTCTTGGTTATTACGTTAAATTATATCACATATAAAAAAGGACCATTCATAAGTACGTCATAGATTTATATTATAGTGATTTATAAAATCTTATTTTTTCACGAGGAAGACTTCTTTAGACCAAATACATAACATCATATTGGAATACCGCAAATCTGGATATCCGGAAGCTGTGAAAATATCCCTGTTACCTGTATAATGCGCCTTGGGTTCCAGAAAAGTAAGCTGTGACAATATCCGGATGTCCGAATACTCGTATCCGGGGTTTTCGTTTATGTATGCGGATATCCGTGTATTCGGATTATCTGGATAGTTGAAAAATCCGAATGGAATGGAATGGCATTCACAGCCTTAGTGTGTACATTTCAACATATTAAGCAAAGTTTCGAAAAATTTTAGAATCCGTAAATTGAAAAAAAAATAATCATATCGCTGGCTTTATTGGTTCCGAAGTTATGGCAAAAAATATCTCGAAGAAGTATGAAATTTTTCCATATTTTTAACCATTTTCTGGAATAAAACTGACTCTAACAGTTAAAAAATTTAAGAATGTAAGCGTTTTCGATATCAAAATTTTCAAATTTTTTTTTGCTAAACTCAGACTTGTTTGAATTGCGATTCGTAAAACAATGTTGAAAGGCATTGAGAAAAAATCAAGGGGTAAACCTATGCAAAAACTTCCACACGCTGTATCGCAAAATCTAGATGTGATGCGTAAATTTAAAATGTGATATTACATCAAATGAAAATTCTGGCTTGTGTACCGTGAAATGAAAATTTTTTGCCAGATTTTCAACTGAAAAGGTGAATGTAGCTAAATTGTAAATTGTGCGCTTTTACTTAATTTTTAATAACTTTGAAATTTTTTTTTTTTAATTTGTGCGCCCTTATGTATCTCATTTTGGTAATGAAATTCTCTATCAACAAGACTTTTTTAATTATTTTTTTAAAAGTTTATTGACTAAAAAGAGTGAATGAAAATTTACAATTTTATTTATGAAGTATTTGTAAACTAGTGTTATCTACTGTTCCTAATTCGGGCGACCTAAATGTTCACCAGCGCGATTAAGAACCGCACTCGATTCGAAATTGTTTAGAAAATTGGGTACGAGCATATTATGCGCTTCTTTAGATGACTACATATAGCGGATGTAGTTATTGCCTGCTCTCAGTTGACAAGACACACAATAAAAGTTTAGCTGCTGTGAGTCGTAATGTGAGGATAAAGTGAAAAGATATGTTATGTGAACCTGTGTGCGTGTGTGGGTTTTTTAAGTATTAGAAAAGTTTTCATTTGATTGAAAAAGGACTGTTTAGAATGTTCAACTAATTAAAACTCCATTTTGATTAATGGGTAGAGGATCTGGCAAAGCGGGCATAGATTGAAATGTGTAATGAATTAAAAATAAAATTAAGAAAAGATCTTTCGTTTTTAATGATACATTTTAGTTTCCAACTCAGAAAGTAATTAAAAATACAAATGTGTAAATATTAATATAGTTGTAAGTATTTAAAAATCTATAACCCATAAAAGTTTACGTTGTGAGAGGGCACAGATTGAAACTATTTGAAGTATATAGAATTAATATTAGACAAAAGGTAAGAAAATGGAAAAAGGGTATTTTTCGTACTAAAGTGTTTGCTTTGCGTACATACCTTGCTATTTTACGCTAAGCTAGCACAAACAAATCGTCTTGTTCGTGGAGTTAATTAAGAGATTTTTTGTAATGAATAAATGTTACTAATATTTCCAAATCTAAACATTCCTCAATTTTTTTCTTCCCTTTTTCACACCTGTATTTTAACGTTTAGTGAATTAGATTTTAAAAATATTTCGCAAATCAAGCTTTCCCAACATATTGAAATATTGCATTACTTTTATTTAGATAACTGAATTAAATTTTATAATGGGTGACAATTCTCTCGGAATAAAGCTTTTGTTAACTGTTTTAATTTGATACAAATATAGTAGCATTTCAGTTAACTCACTAATTAAATAAAAGTAACACTTTAATATTTAATATTTTGCCAGTTTTCAAATAGGTTCCTAAATCCAGCGAAAATATTCTTCCGTAGCAAAAAGTGAGCAAACGATTCAAGGTCCGGGCTTTATGGTAGATGCCTCAAATATTCCGAATCAAGTTCCGTTGTTGTTGTCGTTGTAACACCGTGAAACATCCCCCATAAAATTTTGGAGAATGATGCTGACGTGACCGTCTTTGGCCGGATATAAAACCGGGTCCTTCCGGTATCGTAGAACCGACTGTCATGGGAATGAATCAAGTTTCATCGATTTATTCCATTTCTGTTGGTCAATTATGGCCGCTCTTTCTTGATTGACGGAAGCTAGAACGTAAAGGCATAGGTTCCGTAAAGCAATATAAAAAATTGTTTAAGGATGTGTGGATCAGAGAAATCGAAACTATTACGACGAATAAATGCAAGTATAGAGTAGGCGTTTGGAACAATAAAATTAATATGAACAGTTAATGTGAGTTTAGAGTTAAAATACACTACTAGTTCTTTAACCTGATCTACCAATTTCAAATTAGCACCAGCAACCGAATAAGGTGAAGTTAATTTACTAAGCTTTCTAGAAAAACTCATATGAAAATATTTATCAGTATTTAAGAAAGAATGATTTCTTTCACACCGAAGGTATTCTCTATCTAAATCAGATTGAAGCGACACAAAATCCTCGTTGCTCTTTACAATCGAATAAACTTTGAGATCATCGGCATAAAAAAACAGTCGAGAATATGAAGCACGAGCTCATGCCATTTATAAATATTATAAATAAAATGGGTCCAAGTACATATACTACACTGCGGAACTCCCGAACTTGTATGAAAAGGGCGTGATGTTATAGTATCGAACTGCACCGTACAATACCTTCACTTTAGATAGATTTGAAGTGGAAGCCCTTCAATTTATTAAGTAAAAATTTATACACTGTATTGGTTTGATTTCCAGCTTCAAAACCTTTAATACAAGCATCTGTGAAAAATAGCAAGATTTGAAATAGTACATTTGATTCTGATATTACGTTTTAAATACTTGATGACCTAATCGCATGCTTTATGCGCATATATCATTTTTATTCCGTTGCAATTTTTGAGATGGCCTAAATAATTAACAATCCTCACGTGTATAGCACTTATTTTTTTTTCGTATATTAAGCAAACATTTTGATAAAAAAATATCCGATAGGTGGCGCTCCAATCGAGTTATCCAGAAAATGCCTTTTTATGCTGTGCTATTGATATTAGTAGATTGGTGTAATGCAGGTACAATAAAAATACTTTTATAAAAAAAATTTACGGTAGGTGGCGCTACAGACGAACTATTCAGCAAATCTATGTATTTAATCCGAGTTTGATGGGATTAGAAACGAATAATGGAGGTGCTACGAGAAATACTTTCACGAAAAATGGATCCACTAGATGGCGCTAGAACCGGACCGATGATATGATGATATTAGAAAAGTGTGATTAAAAATGCTTTTATAGCCCTACTTAGATGTACGAGTATACTTAAAAAGCTGTGTATAAAAATACATTCCTCACATTCTATAGTCAAGATATCCAGAGTCTCCATATTTAGTTCAAATCTAATATGCACTTGAAATCAATGACACTTAGTCATTAGATAAAGTTGGGCCTTGAGTTAGTTGCAACTATTTTTGCAGTCAACCTCATCTTTACTGAATCGAATCGAATCTGCATTTTAAGGTTTAAAAAATCTTCTATAAGTTTATGGATACGAAGTAAGAAATGCAGACGAAGTCGCGAATATCAACTAGTACAAATATAAAGCCTAAAAATAACGAAAATTTTACAAACCTGAAAATATGGAGGTACAAATTTTCAATTGATTACATAACCTTATGAAAGTTCTGAGATTTTTTTTAATTTTTTTTAAATTTTTTTTTTAATTTTTACACAGTTTGAAATTTTGATTTTTAAGGTTTTGGTTATTGAACGAACTAGATTTGCATGAAAAGTTCATGAACAAAACTTGACCCGAAAAATGTGGAAAGTATTGCAAAATATAAACACTGGACGATTTTTAATGTGAATCACTGTACGTGCAATTTACTAAATACATATGTACGTACATATATGAGAATTAGATAAATCACAAATAGCTGTGTACATATTTCATTTATAAAGATTATTCATAAAATATGTAGTTCCGATTATACTACGCTGAGGAACTCCTGAACTTCCCTTTAGCTAGGAAAGGAATTATACGAAATATATTTAAATTTACTGAATTTATGTAAATTGTACAAAGAGCTCTTATTCTACGAAAAATGCATTAGCAGTTTTTATTGCAGTACTAATTTCATAGTAAATATATTAATACAAATTATTTTTATTATTATGAGTTTTGATTAAAAAATAGCGCTACGAACTTTTTAGACAACATAACGGGGAAGTTAATGGTTCGTTTTGTCTACTAAATTTTTACTGTGAATTATTATTTTCTAAATATACCACTTTTTCAGCAATTTTCAATTTTTACTTTACTACATTCCATGCTATGTTGTTTTCAGTAGAAACGCAAGTGTGTTTGAAAATAAATAACAATGTTATCAAATGAAAACACTTTATCCTGCAATTCACTTTCTTAGAAATTTGCCCTACACATCAATTATTTCGCTGTCATATGAATGTCATGCACATTATGTACATTCCCAACGGGCAACAACAACTACACTTACATAACAAGTCGAGTAGTTTCGTTTTCTTTTCATATCGCTGCTGAAATTGTGCGATAATTCAAAACTACATACAAATGCAGAGCAGCTTCGTTCTGTTTTGTTTAGTTGCCGTGATTTATTACCACATTTTTTGGCCATTAAAACGAATAATTGAAGGTTGTATTTCAACTGAGTTAATTGATTAATTGCGGGGAATGGAGAGTACTTTAATTTTGAAAAACTATACGAAGCTCATTGCTCATTTTACATTAATATATGATGCCCCCCCTTTGACTGGAGCTTTATTTGTTATCTAGTGGCTTATGCAGATTGATTTTGTTATTGCTTTTGTTATTATTTTTGTTTTACTTATTATTTTTCGATATCAAATATTTTACTCTATTAGAAGGGCGATTCTAACACTATAGTGTTCCCTGTTATTTAAAGTCGGTTTACAAGGTTTTTAGACTCAACTATAGAAAATATCCGGACTCTTTATTAATGTCTTTATTTTACATTTAAAAACACAAGAGATTTAGTACTGTAAAATTTTTATAAATTAGAAAGAGCAGGTAGCCTTTGAAAAAACGACGTTCAAGGTATGTAAGCAAAATAGTGGAATTTTTTTTGAACGAAATAAATCACAAGTACGATTTTATACTTTAAATTTTCAACATCATCGCTAGTTGACTAAAAAATAGTTTAGAAAAGAGAGAGTGCATACTAAGGGGAATTCATACCAGTTGATGTGGAGCGTATAACAAAAATGTACACTAACAAATTATATGCACAATGATAGTGAGAATCGATTAGAATTACAATAAACACATTGTTTCGACATTCAGTCCAGCAAGCGAATTCACTCAGGGGATCACAGGGGATTGTTTTGTTTTGAATTATCTCCCGAACTTATCGCAATATAGCCTCAACAATAATTTACATTTTATCAACTTCACTAAGTTCGTTTTAATACAATCATATGAGGTTTATGGTATCAAATCGGCGCTCAGTTTCTGATTGGATCTGACTTCATTCACCGTCATTCTAACCTAACTTATAAAAACCCGAGCTTTGATACTATCAAAACAAATTCTGATAGTCATTGAATGCTAGCGTGAAAAGTCTCGTCTATAATCGGTCACCGTAGTTGGGTAGCATATCCAGGACTATACCGGAGTCCTATGGGTTCAAGGTGTAATTTTTACATTCGGAGTTGGCATAAGACTGTAGGTATTCTCAATTTGTGTTAATACGCTTACCATCGATTGTAGAATAAATTATATTATTATTATCTTAGTTAAAATTAATTATTCTTTAAACCACAGAAATGTCTGCGGTATTTAATAGACTTATTTTATGTAAAAATGTACCATGATTTTTAACTACTAAATATATTTTTTTGAATACTAAGTAAATGGAAGCATAAATAGGGTGTTTTCAAATAAGTTGACAAAACTCAGACTTACACATAAACCTCCCTTGTTTTTCTAATATTAATTACCCAATTTTTTTTTTGTCTAAATTTATTATTATAGAACTAAATACATTCTGATTGACTTGGTAATTGATGATCCAACCTGCAAATTGGTAAATAAATTTGTTTTAAAATCACTTCAAGAATATTCGAGTTTTTTTTTTAAAGTTGTGTTAGGAACGTTGATATCGGAAATATTTTGAAATATTTGGAGGGGCACTGTAATAAGCTTTATTTAGTTTAATCACTGTTTTATAAAAGACATACCATGTTACGTTTTTCCTACCTAGCATAATTATTTTATCGTGCACTGGCAAATAACCGGCCTACTTTGTTACGTCTCAAAAAAATGCAGCGTGTAAAATTGCATAAATTTGTGTACTGCACCCAATAATTAAAAAAAAATCAAGACTTTCGCCAAATATTTCGAGAAATATTAAGATTTTTGTGAGCTGGACTTCGAAATGCCTACGAAATTGGAGTTTTTTACAAATAAAAATATTTTTTCTTAATCACTTGAGATGACAAACCGGGGTTGTTTAAAAATGTTTATACATTTGTTCAAACGGTAGCGGTAAAAGGGGAAGAAAATACCTATGTACATTAAGGTGTTATCTTTTTATTTCCGGTTTTTTAAGATTAAGGCAAATTAAAACCACAAAACTTTGACTTCGACCGATTGAACATTGCCTTACCGCACACTTTGAAACTTCTGGAAACGAAATTTGATAAAAAACGTAACTACTCAGTAGTCATCCTTAGAGAAGTAAAATGAAGGCACAACTCCCATTATTGTTGTATTTCCTTTACTTTAACCTGCATTTCCAATCCTTCAGGGGACCCTTATTCGAAAATAACTGAATTCTCTCGAAAATGTAAAAAATACCGAATAATTAAATTACGAATTCGAAAAAAAGAACACTACATTGCAATCAACAAATATTAGAAATTAAATAGCAACAGAATTAACCATTTTGAAACCAGTTCAAACCACATCTTTTAATACGGCATCTTCAAATACCGGTGAATTCGCTGGAAGTGCAATTTTACTTGAACAGATTTTAGAGAGTCTTGCTAAGAGCCGTGTTCGAAGATAAAATTGGGGCAACTCTTGCACCAGATGTGTCGCTGTTTTTAGAAAAAATGGGGAAAAATCAGTAGAGACGAATTTGAAACCGAAGTGAGCGGTGATATTGTTGTGTCGAAATTAATAACTGCACTTACACCAATACTTCTTACATGCCCCAATTACGGAAAAGACAACGCCACAACGACTATAAATACCTATTGAAACTGGTTGTTTAATTCTTTGGCGGTGAGTTGGGCGATTATAAGTTTAAATAACTCTTACCCATTTATCATGCATGATGGATATCCAATTAAATTTATTGCGCGCTTATTTTTCATTTATACGTTAAAGTCTGAAACAAAACGGCAGTCATTTGCTCAGATGATGGAGAAGAAAACTTTAAAGGAAAAAAAAACGAGGGCCATCTAGAAAGAGACGAAGAGTATAAAAAAAACGTTGACGACGATAGCTCCGATGGCTCAGAAGACGTTAAATGTGCTCGCTTTTGCGAATTCGAAAACATGGTACTTTTTTGTGTAAATTTTCGAGACAAACTGTTTGAAAATGTATGGCCACCCCATGAAGGTTAAGTTGATTCTAGAAAAGTAGTGGAAATACAGAAGTAATGGGGTTGATTCTACATTTTGCTGCTCTAGGAATGACTCCTGTATAGTAACTAGCATATTCTTCCCTTTTGGTTCGAATTTCTGTCCCACAAATTACAAACCTCACATAAAATTGGCCTACGATTTTAGAACAGGCGACTTTTCATTTTCTTCAAGCATGTAGGGTCCACCGTTCTGCACATAAATCAAACTCGGTAAAGTTTTTGCTGAGTTATTCAAGTTTTTCTTAGAACAATTTTCCAAAAAAAGTTCAAAAACATAATCAAAAATTTTATTATTAAAATTCTGTAGAACACATTTTTAATATTTTTATGCAGAAATTTACTAAAATTTTAGTTTTCCTCTGAGCTTATTTTTTTTTAAATATTTTCTATTTTATAAATAGAGTTTTATAATGCCTATGCAACGGTGCCGATTTTTTTTGGAATAGGCAATGAGGAATCCTAATATGTATGTCGTTAAAACAAAATAGTTATGCCACTCTATTAGCTTTCACAAATCTTTCTTTATTTATTAGAATCGGTTCTAATAATTAGAGAGCGAAAGCATTGCACTCATTCTCCATATAATCAACTTTAAAAAGTATTATAGCTTGAAATAATAAAATCCTTGCGCATTTGTTATTACATTTTTAATTAAAAATTCGTCTTTAAATTAGTACAAATCTTAACCAAAACTTCAACTGCTCAAATTTTAAGCTTTTCTTCTTGACTGCAGGCCGGTTCCATTTTCTATTAATCTACTCCGCCTGATTACGAAATCCAAACAGCAGTAACTTACACTCAAATGAACTTTACAAATAATTTGTACTTTCTGTACGACAGTAAAACGGAAAACTTGACTGGCAATAAATTTAAATCAAGGAAACATATGAATGTTGATGTGGGTAGATACATATTGCACATACATATGTATGTATGTACTGTGCTTATATTTGTATGAAGCGTTCCAGTTTTGTTGTGGTATCTTCTACTCGTTTGCCTTGCACTTCACTGATTTGATATTTTAGCGTGGATTTTTCTCAAGTTCGAACTGAAAACCAGCTTTAACACACGGGCATAAAATAGACATACATACATATGTGAATGAATGTAAATATCAGCGACGTCTTAAGGTTTTTTTGGGCCCGCTGCCCAAGATGCCGAATTTTATTTCAGTAGAAATACTCGATGAAATGGCCTTCTGTAAAGAAATTATGTGACCATTATATAAAATATTTTTCAAAAGGCAATGGTTGGAAGCAAAGGTGCTTTGTAAGTGGCATTTAGGGATGATTATTTTGAATGCTTCCTTTGTGGTTTGAGTAATTACTTACATTTTTCGAGTGATGGATGCCGAAATCTTCCATGTTTTGAATGAAATTTCAACTAATAATTTTTTTTCAAAACTCGCGATCAAAAAATATCAGAGGACAATTCTGAAAGTTTTGCAGATCTCCATATAACTGAATATAAAAATATTGAGAGCAAAGGGGGTAGTGAGGAAGGACATTTTAGGACCACGTTAAAAAAGTGTACGAGGCGCTGATAGTCGGTTTGGAGGTTAACAAAGGGATGTGCATTACTTTTTTCAAAAATACAATGGGATGTTCACACCGAGCTTGGTGTTTACCATAGGTGTTATGTAATGAAATTAACGTGACAGTAGATCGTTACCGTCACATTAATTGACTAACAATTTTTTAACTATAGCTAAAGGCTGTCAAATTGAATTCATCGGTGAATAACGAATTCAAATTTCAAAGTAGTTGTTTAGTATTGTAATAAAGATTGACAAAAACAAATTATAGCGCAATTCTTAATATTATATTCATAAATACTGCAAATTACTCCTACATTTAATTTGAGTACAAAACTTTTCAAAAATTTTAATCAGCAAGCGTTCCACGACGAGAAAGTATTTGGCAATGAAGCAAACGAAAAAAGCCGTTCCACGATAGTAAAAATCCACTAACGCAGTGCAAAATTTCACGCTGCAAAAGAAAAAGAACAATCACTTATTTGTTCGAAGTAAAGTCGGGGTTTTAAAATGAAATATGATTATCTTCTTAAACGCCGACTTCAGCCGGAAAGGTTTAATGATAGTATCTCTGATATCAAATTAAATCAATTCAAATTTAGTTTTATATTCAAGTAACAGTTCCTTCAACTAGAAATTGAATTTTATAGGAAACGATCCGACAAGAAATTCAAATTGATTCGACCTCACTCGGAATTGAGAAGACAACCCGAAAACGAGTCGAAGTTTCCTTCGTTTTACCTTCCAAACCAAAATGCAGAACAGCCCTGACTATCACATTAATCATGACTTCATTCAGATCTTATAGTAGCAATTACAGAGCAAAAACGATTGCATTAAATTATTTCACTATATGGTAGGATATTTGAACATCGCCAAAAGTTTGAGTTATCATTCATAAAGAATTGCGATGCCTTTAAGCTTGGATGCCTGAAATTGCTAAAAAAACGTATAAAATCATATCATTAGGCGACAATTTTATAGCAATTGAAACTCAACCGAACATTGTTAATATTTTTGAAAATATACTTTCAGTAATAACCGCGGTTCGAATATATTGTAGGGCTTATTAAATTTTTCGTGTTCCAACCTTCTTTTTTTCAAACAAGTAGACATTTTTTTAAAAATATAAGTCTGAGCTAAATGAAAGTTTAAGCCATATCTAGTGATTTCTCAGCAAAATTGTTTGGCAGAATATTTTAAGCCATCAGCTTCCAGCTAAACATATCGTTTCGCGTCGCAATTTAAGAGACACCCCTCAAACAAACACATTTAAAATTCGCTAGAGGTTTATATTACATTATTACATAAATGGTCGAGTGGTAGAGTCTTATCGAAATTATAGACATCAGAGTCAAAGGGCACATAACACACTCTTATTAAAAGCTTTCAATAAAAACTCTTAAAGCTATGAGAGTTTTGAATTTCATATAGTACAAGAAAAAACATTGTATGTTATTTTTTTCGGTCGCATTTCTCAAGGATCTTCTTATTCTGCTTACTAAAGAGACGTCACTGGTACAATTATGCCTATCAACATATTTTATATAAATACATACATACATACATATACGTATGTATAAGACACTCGTGTGCGGGAGTGTAATGTATTCGGTTATCCTTGGCAACTTTAAAACACATATTTTAAATTTCCCCATTCAAGGTTTATGCGGTAAATTTAGAAGTGGTAAAAGCACAAGAAATGAACAGATGTACGTGCTTATAAACAAATATATATATCTAGATGATATTTACAGCGTATTTACAGAGTAAACTAGCCTTGAAGGAACATGCCATGTACTATGCTAATGAATAAGGCAATTAAGTAAAAATACGGTAAATAAATAATCAATTATCCCTAGCCAAGTTCGGCTAAAGAATAAGCAGACTTATAACCTAAATGGCATCAGTTAAAGACCGTACGTTGCTTCCATATTTCTAGACCAAACACTAAAGAAAACAAATAAGGAAGAGTCTAAGTTCAGGGGCAACCGAAATTTAAATACCAGCCGCAAGTCTTTATTTCAAATAAACATTTGCATGCAATAAAACTAGTGAATGTAATAATCTTTATTTTAAAAAACTAAACGACTTTTTTATTTAAATAAAAACTAATATAAATTGGTATGATTTTAGTATATAAAATATGATCCCGACCAAGGTGCTTTTTGGCGAAGCGTAAGCTTATCCGAATGTGTAGATTGATTCGGTGATTTCTGAGTTCAAATTCTGGCCGGGGCAAGTAACATTAAAAACAAAAGAAAAGCTTTTTTGCTAGCGGTCGCACATCGGCAGGCAATGCCAAATCTCCGAGGGTATTTCTGCCAAGAAAACCCTTCTTAGCAAAATCATTTTCCATTCGGAGTCGACGTAAAACTGCAAGTCACTCATTTTGTGTATTAGCTGTGGTGTATGCGTCAAATTATTATTGCTATTATTAAAAACGTTTCTCAGTAGGCAATTTCAGGAGGGAAAATCCATTCCAAAAGGCCTTCCTACATTCACTTTTCGCTTATTTTTGTTCGGAGTGAGACAAACTGAAGGCCTTCTCTCTTTTTTCAGCCCTTCTTGGTAAGGCCTTCTAGAATGGCTTGCTTTAAGAAGGCCTCCCTAAATTATCGACTGGCTATTGGTCCGTACAATTTCCGTAAGGTGTCTTCGTTGTTTACGATGCCATACTTGTAAAATATAAGTGATTATAAATATCGCTTTATTCTAAAGAATAAGTTGGTATCAAATTTACTAATGCCTTTCTTAACACTAAAATAGGGGAAATCAGTCAAATACAGAAATACTAAGCATATCGTGGTAATTGTGAAATTTCTTATAATTTCGTTAACCATATTACCATCCAAATTTAAAATTTTCGTCAATTTGCGTCCCTGCAGGTACAGTAGAACATTCTATAAATTAACAGCGATCTATCACTGCTTTTCTTAAGAAACTTTTCTATTATATTATCAGTAGACTTTAGGCATAGATTAAAATGCAAAAAAATTATGATTTTCTGATTACAAGTGCCCTTCCTAAGAATATCGCGGGACTCTTCTTACAGATCTGCGATTGAGAAAGCCAAATTTCTCAAGAGCACCAGCATATTAAATTTCCGTTAAGTGAAAGGTGGGTGTGGTTTTTGCTTGATTTAAAAAAAATCGAAATTTTGCGTTCTGGTTTAAAAAGCAATATGTGTACCAAAGTCGGTAGAGTAGTTTCGGAGATATAACTTTCTCTAATAAAGTGGGCGGGGACACACCCATTTTCGAAAAAAAATACACACACGTATTTAAGCAATATTAAATTAAGACAACTAGCAATGTACTTAATCACTTTACATTCTTTTAGGGGAAAGAAAAATCGCTTTTGTTTTATTTCCTATGCAATGCGTCTTTGTATTTTCGCAGTTATAGCTCGTGTATTTGCCTTTCTGTATTCCTTTGTATTGTCTATTATATTTTAGGACTGTTACAGATAAATAAATAATATATTTAATCATTTCGCAAGTTTAAAATGTAATGCACTGTTGAAGGTAGTCAAAATGCATTATTCAAAAAAATATTGTAATATTTTGCTAAAACATACTTTTATTATTGATATCCCACTTAGTTTTTCTCATCAACTACTTAATTACCTGTCACGCGGTGTTGTTGCCTCAGCATTTGTTGTTGTTGTTGTTTTCTTCTTCTTTGTTTCAATTCGTTATGGGCAAACACACCCAATGGCATTTAAGCCGTCATCGCAAATTGATTGATTATATTTGCGAACTTTAAATGAGCTTTTAGTTGCAATCCAATTAATGAAAATGAATAGCAAATGCTAACTTTTTCATAACGCAAAATAATCACAATTTATTGGTCTTGTCATTTACGATTTTCCTGATAAAAGAAATAAAATAAAGTTACTGGCTAATGGCAAAGAAATAGTTTTACTTCTAGTCGAATAAGATATATATGCAGGTACATACATATATCCTTTCATTTTACTTTCTTTTCCTACCATTTCAGGCTTTATAAATATAGTATTTAAACTCTTTAAGCCAAATTTGAAAGAATTCGCTACATTACTTAGGTGCTTAATATGCACTATAATCGCTTAAGGGATTTTGGCCAAACTTCTCCTACAATTTGTGGTGTGGGTCTTTAATATTCCAAACTGAAGGATCCACAGTTTTACGCCGACTTCGAATGGCGAATGTTTTTATGAGAATTTTTTGCATGACAGAAATACACTCGGAGGTTTGCCATTGCCTGCCGAGGGGCGACCGATATTAAAAAAAACTTGTCTACTATAATTTTTGATGTTGCATGGCCCGGCTAAGACTTGAAACCGGGACCCACCGAATGAAGCACGCACATGCTACACACTCGGCTACGGCGGCTGCCAGTTTTACTAATGCTACTACAAATTTCCAAAACTATTTGTACTAATTTCTACTATTATCATTACTAATTGCTTTCACTAATTTCTCCACTACTTTTTTAATGGTACTACTAATTTCTACCACTACTTGTACTTATTTCTACCGATATTTTTACAAATTTCTTCCTCTATTTTTACCAATGTCTTCCACTATTTTACTAAATTCAACCATTATATTTAATAATCGTTTTCGCTATTTTTACTAGTTTCTACCACTATTTTACTAATTTTCTCTATAACTTACTAATGGTACTTCTAATTACTACCACTATTTCAACTAATTTATACCACTATTTTTATTAATGCTATTATTAATTACTACCATTATTTCTACTCATTTCTGCACGTATTTTATAATGCTACTACCAATTTCTACCACTATTTTTCCAATATTTTTCCATTATTTTTACAATGCTTCTACTAATTACTACCACTATTTCTACTAATTTTACCACTATTTTCATAAACTTTTACCACTATTTTTACTAATTTCTTCCACTATTTCTAGTAATTTATACCGCTATTTTTATTAATGCTATTAGTAACTTCTTCCACTCTTTTTACTAATTTCTGTCACTATTTTTTTTAGTAATTTATACCACTATTTTTATAAACTTTTACCTCTATTTTTACAAATTTCATCCACTATTTCTAGTAATTTATACTACCTACTATTTTTATTAATGCTACTACTAACTTCTTCCGCTATTTTTTACTAATTTCTTGCACGATTTTTACTAGATTCTTCCACTATTTTTTAATAATTTCTAAAACTACTTTGACTAATTGTACTAATAATTTATACCACTATTTTTACTACTAAGCTACTACTAATTCCTACGACTACTTTTGTTAATATCTACTACTACAAACAAGTTTTACTTCTGGCTCCCACACTTAGGTGCACACCTGTTTTTTTAAATTTTTTTGTATTACAAAATTCACAAAACCCACTTTTAATGAGATGAGAAAGCCAAGTAATGTAAAAGAACTAATTGACTAATGCCAGGCAATCACAACTTTTGAAAGGGGGCATTTAAGTCCACTTGGCCACTTTAAGAATTTTAAGAATTGAATTAAATTATTAACTGTTCTCAATGAATATACAATCTTTTTTATTAAGCATATGTATGAATAGAAGAATATATTCTTATTTTATGCATTTCTCTTTCACACCTTTAACTTAAACTTTCTAAGTCAATAATAATATTTTAAATTGGCATAAGCTGATTTTCCAATGAATGACGCCACAATTCCTGGAAAGAGTTGAAAATTCCAGAATGCATCCTTAAAATACACATAAGCGGCAGTAACAAGGAAAATCAAGGCCATTAGCAAAACACTCAAAGAAATCTAACATTACAAATCAGCCAAGTGTAACACGAGTAGCGCCGGCTTCAATTGAAATCTCAAAAGGGCACATTTGGCTGCGCTTTGGTAAATCTAAGGAAAACAAAAATTGTAAAGGAGAAAGTTCGCGCCGAGAAATAGCGTAATAGGATTTCTCGGTAATGCCTTCATGATATTAAAGAAACTTTCGAAAACATTATAAGTGTGTACGTAGGTGAGTTGTGAGGTGAGGTGAGTTTTAACTACAAAGATTGTACCGAGATATTGCATTACATGAAATCTCATTGGCGATATTCGAGCATAATAAAGTTGGCAATTATTTGTACGTATGGAGGATGTAGGAGTACATTTGCTTTGAAAATTACAAATCCATACATTTTACCCCGCCATCTGGTATTGCAACAACAATAAACAAACTTGACCGCAAACTTGGCCACAAATTGACCTCACTACAGAACAATATTATTATGTATATTTTTACTTAAATAGCGCACACTGTAAACATGAGGCAAATACGCTAAACCGAATTTATTTCAAAGTTGTTGCAAACTTTGTCAAATCGCAACACAGGCAAAAGAACTTCTTCCACATTGGCATACTGATTGAGTCAACGTGCCATTTGCGCGCTATGTTAAAATTTAACGCTACAAGTGCAACAAGGCAAAGAGCAACGCAGCACGGCGAAAAACAAAAACAAACCCAAGGATAAGTAGGTGGTAATAAACTATGAAAAGAAGTGGAGAAAGTCTTGAAAATCTTGTAAAAAATTGCGAAATTGTTTTACATGCCAAAGCTGGTTCGACTTGCCAAGGGCGGCGATAATAGAAAAAGTAGAGCGAAAGTACTTAACAAACAAAGGAAGAAGCAGCAAAGCAGCGCAACACAGAGAATAATAATAATAAGAAGAAGCAGAAGATGAAAAAAGATAGTATGTAGTATGGCGTCGACAAATTATAAAATGGTAATAATAGCAAATCTTGTTGCACAAAATGCAATTCGTTAGATGACCAGTAAACCAGCTGATGCTCGGGCAATACGTTATGGGAGTAAAGCGAGAAGCAAGAAAAGTTTTGGAGCAGTTTTTACACAGCGCAAAATATGTATTTTAAAACTCAAAGGGGTGCTTTTATGAAAAATGCATTCAACAAAGTGGATAGCACCAAATAAAAGAAACGGTAAATGTTGTAAATAATATTATTTGTTTTTTTTTTAACACATTACCTTTTTGTTTAGTATTTAATTCTAAATTATTTGATATTAAAAAAATAAGGTCTTTTTACTTTTACGCCAAAAAAGGTCGCAGTTTTAAATATATTACCATTTTGATTAGTCTTTATATCTAAATTATTTCCTCATTTTTGGTTTTAATACCTTTAATGAAGATGGAAACAAAAAGTGTTATACCCATATTCAAACGTTTCCAAAAAATCAGCACGCAAGTTGAATTCATATAACCACGTCTGCGTGTCTGCCCGCATGCTACCCATCTGGCTATCTATTCAAACGCAAACTTTTTCCTGAGATTTATTTCCTAGAGGAGCTGACTTCAGCTGGTTTTGCGTAGTAACTCCTACACTGTGGCCGCTCATAACATTAAATTTTAGGTTCCTTTTACTTTTAATATATGTATTTATAATACAGTTCAAAGCCATAACTCAAAAACTGCGAAATGATTTTAACAAAATTTGGGCAGTATATTTATTCCTAAGATACCACGGATATACATAAATATAATGAGGATGAGATGAGGTACACTTTTACAAAAATGCAACCGCTAGGTGGCGCTAGAGTCGAGTTATTCAGAAAACCCCTATTTATGGTGCGATATTGGTGATATTAAAAAAGCATGGTGTAGGTGCGATAAAAAATTCAATTTAATTGACACTGCAGACAAACATTTGAATATTTGCTATACTAAATTTGCAAAAAAGAATTTTGAAAATAAAATATAATTTGGCTGAAATTAGCCCCCGATGATACGAACAAAGCAGTAGAGAGCATCCAAACTTTTATATTGACTACGCTAGATTTAGAGTGAAGAGCATGAACACATCCTAATAACTACAAATTTCTTCCAAATTCAAATTCTAGCGACAAATTCAGTAACAAAAGGGGTAACCCGCGAATTAGAAAATCAGCTGTATAGTCGTGTATGGTTGACATTTGTCTAATTTCACGGATGGATTAAAAAAGGCGTAATTATTTATTTTTAAAAGAGAAATGCGATAATGCCGCAAACGTCGAATGGGATGGTGCGCCGTAAGTCAACAAAAAGAAGAAAAACATTTTAGAAGTCGCTGTCAACCAGAAACTAGGTGCTTTGAAGGGAAGAACAATTAAAAAGCGCGAATATCCTCGTATGAAACAGGCGTGATATAATTGGTTAGTCCGTCAGCGCCAAAAAAATTTCCCCGTCAGCGGGGATATATTAAAGGAAAAGACTACTCAAAGTTAAATACGCAATGTTACCCTGTTGGTTTTTCCTAACACTTTCACAGAGTTGTGTGTTCTTTTTTTTTTCAAAATATTGGAAAAAAAGTGTAGCCTCTTCTACTAATCTAGACATTTTGCCAAAAAATATTTATATTTATTTTTTTTATTTATTTATTTAAAAGAGAAGTAATTATAAACAATCAAATCACTTGTCTAATAAAGCACTGGATGTCAATTAAAAATTAATTAAAAAACTAATATTCACAATTACATATCTGGGGTTGATATATAAAAGGGGAAGGAAAACTTTGTATGTACCGAGGAACTGGATGTCATATGGTTGGTATTGTATAGTTTATTACAAAAAAAAAAAAAAAAGCTGTATATATACACAAGTGCAGGATCATATTTTTAGTTTGCATAGTGAAACATATTTAGCAATTTAATTAATTTTACTATCATCGGTGAATTTGAGTTGATCCGTTGGTGGTTTACCGTTTCCAAATATCGTAGATCGAGTTTGTTGTAATTCCGGAGGTGTCAAGAATGTGGATTAAATTAGAGTCAGTAGAGTAAGAAAGAATTTGAATTTTTTTGTCTGGATTGTGTCTTATCGGGATTTGCAGATATTGGTATATGGCTTTATCTGGACATTATGTTATTTGAATATTGTCTGATCGGGATCTCGTTATGTCTATATTTGGTCCTATCTTGATTGTTATTTGTCTGGATTTTAAAAAATTCTCTGTCAATATTTACAAAAACTTTTCGGTTTTTTCGTATATTTTTATAGGAGTAAAAAAATAAATAATAAAAATCAATTTGACGAATCGAGGAACAATCTAGTTAATGTTTGGATATTCAAAATTTTTTGATTGTATTACTTTTTTCAAAGTTGTTAAAGCTTTTGGGTTTAATAAAAATCAATAGTCAATATTAACCAATACAAATACCAAATTTGTTGTATACTATAAGTGCAGCGAATGCGCTATCAACATTCCATAAGATTTTTCATCTAGGTAATTGTACTTCAATTATGAAGTTCGTTGTCTATTTAATAAAAAAAAAATAAAGTCTCGCATTATTTTAAGTTTTACTTTTAGAACCTAAAACCAAGCTAGTTCGTTGTTCTGTAAAAATATCCCAAAATTTTAAGACTCCCCAGTTAGTGGTATTATGGGATACTTGGGATAAAATATATCGCGTTCAATTTTTTGATTTAGATATCGAAATACCGGCATGTGTGTTCAATTTCTGAACAAAATTTCATTTCAAATTCATTTTTGTTGGAGGCTGTTTATTGATCTAAAAGATGATATGGCAAATTTGCATTTATATTTGAAATATGCCAAGGACAGTTTCTTGATTTATTCAGATTGCTTTGAAAATAAAAGATTTACATGTTCAAAAGTAAATATCTTCTCACTTTTAATATACTAAATCAAAAGTTTATTTTATCGCTGTGTCCTACACCTCCGTATATTTTAAGATGTAAGTTGATTTTTATACCTTTCATGAGAATGAAATGGTATATTAAGTTTGGTCCGATGTTTGTAAGTGCCAGAAGGAGAAGAGATAGACCCATCAAAAAGTATACCTAAATGATCAGGACGATGAGCTGAGTCGATTTAGCCATGTCCGTCTGTCTGTCCGTCTGTCCGTCTGTTTGAACGCAAACTAGTCCCTCAATTTTAGAGCCATTTTGATGAAATTTGGTGAGCAGGTGTCGTTGTACAAATGATTAAACATTTGTCGGAATCGGCCAGATCGGGTGACTATAACATATAATACAACCGATTATTCAGATATTGAATTTTGCGCCATAACTCCTCCATTTAAGCAGCTAAAGGCTTGCAATTTTGCAGAAATATCAGCCATTATTAGCTACGTATCAGTATTGAAAATCATGAAGATCGGAGAAATATAACATATAGCTCCCATACAACCGATTGTTCAGATATTGCATTTTGCACCATAACTCCTCCATTTAAACAGCTAAAGGCTTGAAATTTTGCACAAACATCAACCATTATTAGCTATATATTAGTATTCATCAAGATCGGAGTTCACAGTGTAAATCGGCAAGATAAATTCAGGACAAATATTTATTCCGAAAAGTAATAAGCTCAGCGCAATATCACATGAATCATAGCGTTAAACGTTTGGGAACTATTTACGGATCTGATAACTGTTTTCAAAGACCGACATATGTAGGTCTTACATATTAATACTTAATTATTTGTATTTTTTAAATGTTGAATATCAAGCGTCGATACGATATTAAAAATATTCAAAAACCATTCCCTTCTTAAAACATAGTTCTTTTTAATTACATAAGGAAAAGCATTAAATAATTTATAACAATGCCTTTACTAGAATTATTTTTATTGATTTGAAGGAAATTTTCGCTTTTAACTATAGGTAATACGAAATTGTAATACAATAACACGTTTTTTACTATTCTTCCATTCATGAAAGGTATGAAGCCTTCGGCATAGCCGAAGACAGCGCTGTTTTTACTTGTTATTTCTGTGATTTGTATTACTTTCTTGCTTCATTCATTTTCATTTCTTTGCAACTCGCCATTCCAACAAAAACCACACAGTGCACTTGTCTAACTAAAGAAATAGTCTGAAATAAATTCTGCGTTGACTTTTATTACCTGCATGAACTGAGTAAATTTACATTTATTCCATGAGCGATTGCAAAAAAAAAAAAAAACAAAGAGTTACTTTAAAAGTATAAAGAATTTCGTATTGCTGTGGAAAATAAAATATTGTTCTGTTGGTTATATCCTAAGTGATTTTTTGTTTTGTTTCAATTTTAAGTTTTGCACACAAAAACTTGAGAAACAAAATGAAAGTTAGATAAAAAAGTTAGTTTAAGGCGTTAAGACAGTTTGTGATTTGAGTTGACTTGCTGGAGCTTCTCCTCACTGCTTTGTGTGTTCAAATTTTGTTTATTTCACACGAAACATATTGACGTCTAACTACGCTTCGCATTTATTTACTTAATGTAGAACGATTTGTATGAAGTAAACAAAAAATAGAGCTGCAAATAATTTAGATTTTCTCTGGGCAGCACCTCTTCGCAAACTAGGTAGAGTATTTTTAGTTGACTGCGACAGCACAAGATATTTTCCAAGCATACAAAAATTGCATGAAAACTAATTATTTTAGGACGCGGTTGCTTGAAAGAAGGGTGTTACTTTTCTAGATTTATTTATCAATCAATATTTATAGTGGAAGAGATTAACTTGTGAGTAGAAAGCCGAACGGAACCCACTGATTTAGGTTAGTCCTCAGTGGCCGGGTATGTTCTTGGCAATTCTACGCTATCCTAACTATCACATTTTATTGTTACAGAGTCCCTGAAAACTAAAAAAAAAAGTCAAGGGCTGGATATACGAAGCGCTAAAAGTTAACGCAACACCTGGGCTATCGCTCTCAACAAAACGGTAAACTTGCAAAATCAAGATGGAAATTACTTTGCGGCTCGCAACCTACCCATTCGGGGTTTTCTATGACGGAATTTGTTTGAAAACCCCAAAATTGCACTAAGCTACCATGTCGTGTAACTAAATTTTAATTACGTTCCACAGATAACTCCAAATGGGTTATTCAAACATAAGTATTAAAATAAAAAAAAAAATAATTCTTATTATAATAACTGTAAATAAGAGTAACTAACCAAATGTATAATATTTGTGTTTTTTTTTTTTTTTGGTTTTGAAAATTGCAGACGTCCAGTTAGAGAAGAAAGTAATAGCCATAATTAGGAAGACCCGCTACATGTTGACAAAAGATGAAGCCAAAAAACTAAAACCACACAAAAGCAAGTCACTCGAATTAAAAAGTGAAATGGTATAAAAACTTATAAAGGGAGAAAAGTTCAAAACAAAGCTAAAAATCAACTAAAAGAAAAATTCTTGCGCGAATAAAAATTTTTGTGTGGTTATGGACAAGGCAACTTATTTGAAAATTATTACCGGATACCCAGTTGCTTTTATTCTGGAGAAAACATTTCTAAATCGAAAAAAACCATCCATATAGAAGAGTTTGACAGAAAAGTTTTTAACTGGCAAGCTATTTGTAGATGTGTGCATAAATCTACGCCGTTCATCACTATGGGAACCATCAACACTGAAATTTACATGAAAGAGTCTCCTATCCTTTCTACGTCATCATAATGGTTCAACTATATTTGCCCCGGATTTGACATCAGCACAATACGCTAATGTCACTCAAAAGTGGTTGGAATAAAATAATTTGCATTACGTAAGGAAACACTTGAATCCTCCTAACGCGCCAGAGTTGCGACCAACCAGCGGATAGTATTACTAAATATGGACAAAATCGTTGTACAAGACTTGAGAACGGACCTCTTAGGAAAAGTTCGCGCGTACAGAGAGCAAAGAATAAATTGAAACTTTTTTTTACCAGGTAATAGTATGCACTTAATGTACATTCTTTAATTGCGGCACTTTCTGTACCGGCCCTATATAATAAATTTTTAAATTAAATAATATACTGCAATAGAATTAAAATTACAAAAAAAATATTTAAACTAGCGCTAAAATAGTGAACCTGAGGTAGAGAAATTTTCAAGAAAATTTGAGTAATGCGAATTATAAATAAAAAAAGTCTTTATTTGAGTTTGTTTACCCAAAGTATCGAACCTTGGGTTCCCAAAATGAGATTCGCGCGCAAACCACCTCGGTAGAAATCAACAGAGCTTTTCATTTGCCTTTTTTTTGGCTGTCACCAGTTTTTGCAAAGACAATTTTTTTTCGTTATCAAGGAGAGCTTTTTGTGTAAGATTTGTATTTCAGATCAACCGTTTTGATCTTTTTATTTAGCTTAGATGTATTTTGCTCTTCCTTTTTAAAAGAAAAATGTATTCAAATATTGACAACTCTTACACAAAAGCAAAAACAACACACATGGGAAGTTTGTGGTAGAAAAAGCTTTTTAAAAATTCTCTATTATGTCACACTAAACCTGAATCCAATTCCAGAAGAATGTCTGTCGAATTCATAATCCTCTGGTTAAAAACTATTTCGAAAGGGGAAAAAATGTCCAATGCTTCTTATTTAATAGAAGTTCATAGAAATAATCAGCTCTGCAAGACTCAACGTCGTTACTATTCACTAACATATTTTAACGATATTCGCATGGTTTACTCATCTTAACGAAAATTTTAACGATGTTACTATTTGACAGCCGGAATTCCTACAAGAGTTGTGCCAATGAGCCGCATAAAGTTACCCCTAATTAAAACTGCTTCGAATTGAATGAATAAATAAAAATACATTAACAATTTTTAATTGAAAACCTCATAGTTGAATAGTTTCATGAATCGGCGCTAAAAATTATACCTACTAACTCGATGTTGGTGATTTTTTTCGTACGGCTTTTATTCACGATTTTTGAAGAGAATACCAATATCCAGTTACAACCAAGGACGGATCCAGGAAAATATTTTGAAAGGTCGGGGGTTAATTTTTTCAAATGCATGTTTATTTAATTGATAAGTCCTACTTTTATTTGGCGAGTATTGAGCGTTTATATAGTACAAATGGACCTATTACAATTTTTGACGGATTATTCAGCTTAAAGAAGAATATCCATTCTCCTCGGCACCGTCGACATAATATCAATTATATTCTCAATCATTATTTCCATATGCTGCTTGTTGCGGTTGTTTAGAGCGTCGAGAAATGATTTTGCTCGTTGGGATCTATCGGAATCTTTGAAAAATTTCTGCAAGAATGAGAAGTGAAGATAAAAAATTAATATTGAGAACGAGCATGACGGTTTACTTTCCTTTTCCTAGTATCCTCACATTTTCCACATGACAAAGTCACTTGAAAATTCTTCCACAATATCATCAATATTTATATCACTATTCTGAATCTGCGACAACAAAACATGAAACCAAGATTGTAGCTCACTCAAGAAATGATCCAGAAACCGGATGAATGTTGATTGACGGGAATACGATTCTCCTTCGCCTTCCTTATCCTAATCGTCGCTATTCCACTGCTGTCTAGGAGTTTCCAGTTTCACGTTAACTGCGTCAGCTAATTTCGTTGCAGCGATAAAGGTTTCACGAAATTTCGCCTTCGAATTTTCACGCATCTCATGTATTTCTTCATATAAATTGGTTGAATATGTTACGCAGGTGTTCAAATCGCAATCTTTTCTCTGTAGTAAAAGGCTTAGGTTTTTTTTCAAGTTAAATATTGGCGTCAATGAAACTATGAATTGGTATTTGCAAATTGATGCTAGTAAAACGTTAGGTTGTACTCTAGTAGTTTTTGTATTGCCGATATCCAGTTCTTCTAATGCTATACAAATGAATGAGAAAACATTTTGGGACAATTGAAAGGTCGAGGTGCTCCATCCAGAGAGTTTCGCAAAACTTCAAAACACGTGTTTGCTTTGCTTGTAAACATGAGGCAGTGCTACTATTTCTTAATATCGAGCTAGCCTTAGCGGTGTTACGAAATAAATTTACTGTTTGTTTGACGGATAGTATGCAATTTCTGATATGTGGGACTTCTTCACATGCATCCATAATTGCCAAATTGAGTTTATGATTCGCGCAATGAATTCATAAATTTCTTTAAAAGTTGGTTCAGTATAACAAAGCACCCCAAGCTTTTTAAAAAATGGTATAGATTTTTTTCTGTTAATTAATTTACACTTATATTTAACATTATTTTCTGTTTTTTAGTTCAAAATATTTACCACTAAGGCGTGTTTTTTTTAGTTTTTGAAACTATTATTTTTTTTACATATATAACTTTTAAAGTCTCAATATAATTACGAACGCATCTGGCGACTCATTTGATTCATCTTATGAATTTTATTCACGTTTCATATGATTATGTCCTCTAAGTGTCAGTGTACCTCGGTGAAAATGTATTATAAGACAAAATCTCAACTTTCTTATAAAAATAGAAATTAAAAAAAAATTGTTCGTACACCTAACCCATTTATAATAAGTTGCGAAACCCTTTCCTTCATAAAAGTATTTTCAAAGGAAACCATTATTAAAAAAGGTTTGGAAATTTCGAAAGTTTTCTTTTTGGGTTTTACGGTTTTCAATAACCGAAACTAAATAAAAGATAAAATCAAGTAAAAGGAATAAATAGATTTTTTTTAGAAAAAAACTTAAAAATATAAAATCAATAAGACAACATAAAAATATCAAAGATTCTGCCTGTTTTCCAGAACTTAAGTGTAATGCCAATATAAATACTTATGTATGTTTATATATAAAATATCATATACTTATATAGTCCTCTAAAATATTAAATATAAGAAATTATTGGAAGCCAAATTAAGCGCTATATTCTTTACCAAGTTTTAGAAATCAAATGCACTTGTCTTTTTAGAAAACGCACTGTGTTTACTAGTCGTTACGCGTATCGCGACTTTTCGCCTGTCAGCTGATAATAGGGCCGGTACTGAATCGGCAATTTTTTCAGTCTGAAACCCAAGTTCAGTGCCCTTGTTTTGACAGCAATTGAAAGTGTTCCGTGAGTTAATATAAGCTATGCCTAAATGCGCGAGCCAAAAATAAAACTTATATAAAGAGATAGAGAGGGGAAAGTGAAAAGGACTGTACCAATTTTTGGATTTGAAACTGGCAATATTGGTGATGAATAAATAAGTAGGTATATACAAGTACATTTTAATGAATAATGGCAATAACTAATCCCAAATATAGTTCCAAAGTAATTCTGAAATTAAACCTGAAAAGGTCTGAAATGGTTCCAAATTTGTTCTTAAATGATCCAGAACTATTAGTCCCCAAAAAGTCTCAAGTAATTAGTCTTAAAAAAATAGAGTTGTACACTGTTTTGTTATTATTATTTTTTTGTGGACAAGACATGACAAATTCACATAACTATGAATATATTTACTTTATAATTCATAAATGTATCCAAATAAAAGCTCATATAATCATAAGTTTCCTTGATTTCAGTTTTTATAATTTACAAACATTTTAGAATTTCAAGAATATACATACAATGCCCAAAAGCTGTGTGCAACAATCATTAAAATGAAAATAATTACAATTACTTTAATTCTGTGAGCCAATAATGGCTAGCAATTATTTTCGACTTCATTCTCAATTGAAGACAGTATCTTTTTTTTATCTTTTATTATTCTGCATACATAGAGAACATAACGCAATTTTAGTCTACCCTAGATTAGATTTATCTGCTATTTTTGAATAGAATACTTAATTTTTATTTATCAAAACTATCATCATATTTGCTCTATTCACTCTCATATTCGTTTTTTTGTCCAATTTGGCTATTGGCTTTTAGTACGACACACATTACTGAAATTACAATCGTGTCGATCAGTCTATCGACATTTATATCCGACTATCAAAGTTCGGCAATTACAAGCACATTTGTGGTTACACAAGCAATGTGTTTCAAATCAGGCTATCTACATTAGGGCGCCATGTGTACGCACCATCCCAATCAACCAAATGGCTTGAAAACAAAATTAAAGCAAGCTTACCAATGCAAATGCTATGACTTGAAAAATATTTAAGAATTGATTGAAAAAAACACAATCGCAAATTAACAACAAATATTACTCCAGGTAAGATTAAAATAAGCTGGGAAAATAATTGCAAAATAATACTACATGTGCAATATATTTATAAACTTCTTTAAAAGGTAACATTTCTAATATTTTTATAAGCTTTTTTAATCAATAAAATTTTTAACTTAAAAAGGTTGCAGATTATGTAATATTACAGCTTCAAAATTATAGATTATTCAGACTCAAAATTAGCATACTCATTTCAAGTGGGGTGTAGAGCAAGTATAAGATTATTTTATAAAATTAAAAATATCAATTTCAATACTCGTAAGTTTCAATGAACAGCAGAGAACGCCAGACAAATGTTGAAAAAATTGTCTAAACACAACGTAATAACAAATCAAGTCTTAAATTAATTAATCAATTATTAAATGATTCTCAATCATAGCTAATATCGGTTTGTTGACGGTGAGTGTCTTTTTGGTGTTTTGAAAGTGTGTAAAACCACTTGTTATTGAATTTCTAAATTTAATAAGGTTTAAAAGAATGATATCGAGAAAAAGTTACAATTGCCTATTAATGTAAGCTTGCTCTCAAGCGCTACGGTAGTACTCTTGTCAAATGGTCGACTGGGATATTTCTATAGGCAATACATAGCCACTCAAGCATATATTTTGTGTAACACGTGTTGCATACGAAATAAATGGCTTGAGTAAATAACCTACGATAACTAAATCAATTAAATATTAAAATTACTTTTGGTAGAAATCACGTTTTAGTAGCTAAATGCATACATTTGCTAGATTTTGATATGAATAAAGGATAAAGTTAATTGTATAGGTCAATAATTTGATGCTCTAATGGTTGCTATTTCAATCATAAAGTTCAATGTAAGTATTGAACTGCGAAGAGAAATCTAACAAAATTATATGTTAACTTTCAAATTAGTATGTTCTCTGAATGATATGAAGCAACTTAGTCAATAGGGAATCTTCTCTTGCATGGTAACTATGATTTGATATCAATAGAGCTCGTTACGTGTGCAAGGCAGCGTTATCAAAAATATTACCATTATTAAATTGTAAACTAATTTGTATGGAAGTCGCCTTCTTTGCATCAGAATATCATGTACAAAGTACATTAGCACTAATATATAATAAAATTTAAGTTGAATTGATCATATTAGGTTACAATGGCGGCGAAGGAGCCAATCAGCATCAGAGCACCATTTTGATAAATTTTATAATATTTTTGAGGTTAAGGTGGAACAAATTCTACAGAAAATTATACTAAAACGTCTCCAGAGTGGCCTTACGTTTTCTCATTAGAACAGGACATCTGCACAGAAGGGGCTCAACTGTCTTTTGTGCCTTTTCAGCGCTGCAGTCTCTGTAGTTATCATTTTTGCAATGCCAAGAGTTCCGATCGGCCAGTGTCCCGTGAGAACTGCCACGAGTTCCAAACCCTATCCAATGGGTGTACAAATTTTCGGTAAGATATCTCATTATTCGCTCGAGTTATCCGACTGACGGACGGGCACACGGACATGGCTTAATAAAATTCGATATTAATTCTAAGAACTTTGGTATATATCTATCTCGGCTATTTTGCGGTACCGGCCATAATTTGAAGATAATTCAACAGATTCTAATAATCTTATGTGCGTTGGAAAGCGCAAGGCTTTGTCTCTATACTTTGTTTTCAAAACATTATCCGAAAAACGGAAACCCCATCCTCGCATGATGACTTTGAATTCCAAATCTTCCCTTCTCTCTTCTTTTCTTCTTGGATCCGCCAATTAGCCAACGAAATTGAAACCCTACACTGTCATTAATTAAGAATAATTGATTATTTTGTATTGACTGTATAATTAAAATACGAGAATCAAAATATGTAATGATTTCTTGAATTAATTTGAATTTAAACATTTTTTTTTTATTAAAGAGGAGGCAATTTCATTCCATTGCATTTATTAAAGGCCAAGATAAAAAATTTGGTTATTAAATCAAACACCCCCTTGCTTTAAATTGTACAATTAAATTTAAAGTTTAGTTCTATACTTACTAAATGTGTTTGTGAATATTTATGTTCAAAGGCATTTGCTTTTTGGCATCCATGTCGTATACGTAACGCCGAATCCCCGACATGGAAGTTACTTATACGACACCATTGCTAATGGCGCTTAATATAAGTATCTATGTATGTCCATATGTACAGTCGTAGGTGCTCTTGCACATAAATATGTGGCACATAGACATATGGACATTGAAATAGGTATGAGCTCAAATATAATTGTTTTGAGAATTATTTTGATTATTTTCTTTCAAGAAATCCAAATAATCTTTAGTGGAAGTAGGTGATGCTTTTAAAATTTAAAAATGATGACGGTATTTTCTCTGCAAGTCTATTACAAATAAAAAAATTGGAATTTATATGGACACGTTGCAAAATAGTATGGTCAATAAAATAGGTTTGTCTGCTATAATTTTAAAAGTACTAAATTTTTACTCACATATTCTAACCGAAGGGTAAATTTTAATCTTATGATAAGTTACTAGAATAAAAAATAAACAACACTTCGAGTTAGATGGGGCGCGCCGGTCATTACAGTATTGAGGAGAAAAGGCTTGCCCAAAATATGCGTAAGAAAGGACGTTAACAAAATTTCGTTACTAATGCTTTAAAAACGCCGAAACTATTAGATCGTTGCGAAGCTAGAAGGAAAACGTCTATAAAAAGTAATAATTACATCTTGCCCATGCTGAAGAAAATCTAGGACAGTTGCAGGAGAAATTAGTAACATAATATCCATGAAAACCAGTTGAAGGAGGTTAGAAAATGCCAATCTTCCTGGCAGAATAGCTCGCAAAGCTCGTCTTATGAGAAATGCTAATTTAAAAAGGAGGAGGAGGACTTTGCCCTTTCCCATACATCATGGCATGAAGCAGAAGGTGAACGAAAGTGCATAACATTTTCTAGAGCGATGAAACAAAATTAAATTTTTACGGAAATGACGCAAATGCGACGGTGCGCAGACCACAAGGTAAAGAGTTTCACATAAAGTTTACTAAGAAGACAGTTAAACATGGCGGCGGAAATATAATGCTATGAGATCGCTTTTCTTTGTATAGAGCCGATCAAATTTTTCGTATCGAAAACATCATGGACAGATTTGCTTATCAGAGTATAATGGGTAAAGTCATGTTACCTTATCCTAATGAGGTTATGCCTCTTGTATGGAAGTTTCAACAAGGGTTCTTCTAAAACGGTGAAGGACTGGTTTCTGGTTCCTGATCTGAATCTAATTGAGAACCTTAGGAACGAAGATAAAAGTTTAAAAGCAACAAGACTCAATTATGGCAAAATATGGAAAGAATATGGTAGAATATAACCGTAGAAAAATGTTGGAAACTCATCTCATCTATGCCCAGAAGAAGAGATGCAGTACTGAAAAATAATAGTGGATATACGTACAAAATTTTGATAAGTTTTTAAATTCTAGAATGAACATATTTTCAATAACAAATGTATACACTTGGAAACATTTTACTTTTTGTTGAAATAAATATATTATTTAAATGAAAATCCAACTATTTTCGAAACTAAATATCACACACCTATCTCAATGTCCATATGTGTATGTGCGCTCGTAAATCATTTCGTTTGACTTGTTCATCGCTGATTAAATCATTAAATGTTTATTGTCACTGCAAGTGGTCTCTTAATTGCAATACAATTAAATTTAAAAACAATCGTTGCTGGCTACAATCATTAATCGTCGTGAAGCAATTGAGTTTTGATTTCAATTGAATAATTCTTTCAAGCATGTGTTTCATTATATTGTTATAGTAAATATGATGCGTTTTAATATATTTTCTATTATCTATCTATTTGAGCTTCGAACGACAATCAAGTGTTTTTTTTTTATTTGCTTTAATTTCTATAAGTATGTATGATGTTGTTGTTGTGCATTTATATATTGTGAGGAATTTCACTTACTGGCTCATTTTTTTTCTGCCTCAGAAAAGTCAGACACGAAGAGCAAGGTAGTAGCAGTAAATTACTAGCATGCTGCCAAAGTTCTGTGTATCATCACGTGCGGGCAATATTTTTCAAATTCACTACTCCGCCGGCTATGGTGAATGAACTTAATGTGATTGACCTCTTTTAACTTTTGGTTAGTCTTTCTTTTTCGGCAACGTAAGCTGATCTTTTGGTTCAACACATTCCTGACATGCGACACCTTGTAGTGGTGCGATTCTTCTTTTGATTTCAACACATGCGCTATGAAAAATTATTTTCTGACATTTTTTGATTATATAGAAGTACATTCACCTATATTTATAACAGGCTTATAGAAATACCTACGCATTTTTTGCTGAATTTGCAAAATATAGTAAATACTATAAATACTGAAGCAAAATTGATGAGGATATTAAAACTTATTGATGCCTGAGTTTGGAGCAACTTTTTGAAATACCTTTTTAACGGTTATTTATACATTTTTTTGTCAATTTTTGAGGTGTGGCATTTCAATTTTAATTATTGAGCATGTAAGTCAAGGTTTAATTTTTGTTGTTCTATGGTCAGTCACAAAATGTAGTAACCCTAGCAGAAATTTGAAATGCATTGTATTATTTAATTATTTTGTTTTATTTGTGATTCGTTTAGTATTATGAATATAGTACTTTGGAATTTTGTTTTTTTTTTTCAAATTGAAAATTGGCTTTTACTTATTTCTTGTTCCATTGATTTTTAAAAATAAATATTTTTACGCAGTATTAACGCTCTTGATATGAATTGTAAAAATGATAAGCACTTAAACTTATATAATTTATAAGTAGAGCTTCTATAATTAAATAAAAAAAACCGTTTAAAAACACAGAGTAATATTAATTTTCAGAAAATAATCGACAAAAAAAAAGTTAGGTGGTAATAATTTTTAATTGGTAAGACCATCGACATTTTAAAATTAAGATGAGATTCTATTGAAACCCAAGATTCCCTTCTTAATTAAATTGAAGAGGTTTTCAGATGAGTTTAACATGTTATCTACTACTTTAATTGAAAAGGTTTTCATCTTAACTTTAAATTACATTGAAAAGTGTACATCTTAGTTTTACAGATTATCTTTTTGATTTCTTTCAAAGACATATGTAGTAATAAGAAGCCATTTTTTTTTTTTGGAAAAAAGATTATAGAAAAATCTGCAAAATTTTGTTCAGATTTATAGGGCATTTTAAGTGGAATTTTCGCTCTATGTAAAAGTAACTGTAACTTTTTATAGGCCTACTATTTTTTTTCTTTTCGAAACATTCATAACAGAGACCAGCTGATTGCGCTACATATTCTGCAATAGCAGACCTTTCAATAGACCTGCCCGGATTCAAAAATGTCCTTGTCTCTGGAATGGCTTATACGGAATTTAACGATAAGTGTCACAATTTTATCACTTTTTGGATGTCTGATTCAATTTTTTTGTCCAAGACTGGATTGCTAACTCAATTTGTTTTTCAACTAAATTTTCGAGTGTGACAAATTCATGTCTAGCTCCCCCGCAATCGGGGGTAAGAAGCCAATTCAATGGTAATTTCTTTTTAGCTAAATAGGTTCATGTACGCCCTGAAATCTCATGCATTCTTGTGTTATATGTTGACGATCATAACCGAGAATCTTGTTGCAACTTACTTTCTATGAAATAAAATTGGAAAACATTTTCGCTATTGTTATTTAAAAAACCTGAGAGAGATCGTTAGCGAAGAAATTTATATCCAGCTTACTACATAGGAGGAAACTTCAAAAAATCTGAATTGCCCCTAACTGCTCGGTCATTCATTTCACTGCGCTACAAAAATAAAACTAAATACGCTCTTCAAGTGACATGATACTGCTAATAGGTCCAGGCTATGGGCAACATGAAACGGTGTTCGAAAAAATGCACAAATTTTTTTTTTATTTGTTGTTAAAAACTTGAGTATTCGCTTTGATGAAGCTCATGTGTGTTTGTTGGACCACAGATTCGGAAAATTATGGTAGAAAAAAACTTTTTCGAAAAATTGTTTCCTGTTAAAAAGAGCATGGAATTGCTTTATGCCATTGTGCCACAACTTTCTGGAAAACAATTGAATTACCGACTAAGTTGAGATATTAACACTAAACCTACCAGAGCGGTCAAATGACCGCTTTGGAGACTAATAATCAAAATTGTTAAATTCCAAGTTTTTATTTTTCTTGAACTTGATTGCACGACTTTTTCTATAATATATATCTGTTTGATTTTTCAATATATATTTCTCTCCTTCTTTCGTTTTCCCCAATATTAATATGAACTCTACCGTTGTCTACCCTGAGCGGTATTTTGCCTGCTAGAATATATAATGAAAGTCTATGAAAATATCTGCATTGAAGTGAACGGATCCAACGTCTGCAGACTGACAAATTTGCTCTCATCTGCAAGGTATGGAATGCATTTATAGAAAATAGTCAAAACTGCTACAAACCAGGTGCAAATATTTCTGTTGATGAACTGTTATTTGCGACAAAAACAAAATGTCGATTTACACAATATATGCCCAATAAACCCGATAAGTTCGGAATCAAGTTCTGGTTGACATCGGTCGTTGATAGTAGATATATTGTGAATGGATTGCCGTATTTGGGAAAAGATGAAACGAGGCCATCAGCAATACCACTCAGTGAATTTGTTTTTCTCAAACTTACTGAACTATTTATAGGGTGCGAACGAAACATAACCGCTGATAATTTTTTTACGAGCACATCTTTAGCAACAAAACTTTTATCAGAAAGAACTACCATAGTAGGAACTATTCGGACGAATAAGAGGGAATTACCCAAACCTGCAAAAAAAGAAAGACAAAATGGCACGTTTTTCAACGCAGTTTACAAATCAAATAATTGTACTCTAATAGTTTACAAAAACAAACCGAACAAAAAAGTTCTCTTACTAAGTGCGAAGCTTAAATATATAAAGATTGAAAAAACCGGTAAATGTATACGCGAAACTATTGCTTTTTATAATTACACTAAATTTGGGATGGATATGACGGATCAAATGGCTAGAAAGTGCTTGGACTTTATGTATGCAAACAACTGGAGAAAGTTGGTAGAGGAACTTGCCACCAAATACCGCGATATAGTACATGAACAAGAAAAAATAGAAAGTATGGCGAAAACTTCAGCAGATTCCACTACAATTTGTGAAAGACGAAAAACGTGTGAAATTGGATATTGCAAAAACAAAACAAAACCATAAACATTTGTTCTATATGTAAAAAGTATGTTTGTGGAAAATGTTTACGGGAGAGACCATCCATCTGTAAAAAGTGCGACAACGAATAAATTTTAATTTAGTTTGAATAAGGATATGCATGTAAATTACTGAAGTAACATATAATTTTTCAGTTTCGAGCCTTCTTTCTAAAAAATGTACTCCTAAAGCCTGAAAAATAAATGTTTTTTTAATTATTATATGATAATTATTTTGTGTTTATTGTTTATGCTAAATTCTGTATTAATTACAATCAACTGGAAACGACTATAATTGTTTATTTCAAAAGCGGTCATTTGACCGCCATTTCGGTAAAAATAGGTATACATATAAAATATGTCGGTAGGTTTAGTATTAAATGAATTTTTGGAAGCTCATGAACTAATGAGATACAGAAAGTCAATAAAAGTTAACTTTCTTCATACTCATTTGGGATTCTTCGCTGACAGCCTTAGTCAGTTCAGCGTTGAAAAGGGCGAACATTTCACCAAGAAAATATTGACAATAAAAAAGTGTGTCGAAGGAAAACGCCAAATCAGAATGTTGTCAAATTATTACTGGTCGCTTAAACGAGAATCCAAAGATTCCTCGTATAAACGTAGACGCAGATCTAGTAAGCATTAGTAATTATTGTTATTTCAATTGTTTAAACTCAGAGAGGTGATTTTAATAAGAATATTAACCCGGCTAATGTATTAATTCGTACTTCGTCATAAGAAACTAACATGTCATGGTAAAATAGACTTCGGATTTAATTTCAGGACGCTCGAAAACATATAATAACTACGGTCTGCAGGGCCATTTTCTTCGTGATTGTTATTTTTAGGGTTTCTCATATCGAAATTGCCGAGATATCGTAGAATTACTCTTTTAGAAAAAAATTGCTAGCCTTATCAGTTGACAACAGATTTGTATGAGTGGACACTCTTTCTCTTCGCAATTGACTGGACTTCAAACCCTTTTATACTTAAGAATCTATTATTTCTGGATAGTGACCCAAAAATTGTATGAAAAGCTGTTTAAAAATTGTTAATCAATTCAGTAGGCGTCAAATTAAAAATTTCCAAATGCTCGAAAATACGAAAATTCAGTTTTTTAACAATAAATCAAAAATTTTTGGGATAAAAAGTTTTTCTAACACCTTTTTGTGATCTACTCGATCAGACCAACGACCTGCACTATGTCACTTGAAAAATGTGAAATCTCTATAGCACCGGGTTTGCTGAAAAAATGCTCTAATCTCCTGCATGGCAATGAAAAAGCCTTTTTGGAATCTAAATGATTGGAGCAATTTACAAATATGCGATATCCGTAGTGGCGCAGACTTCTACACACAACAATTTAAATATACTTCCTAGTACGAAGTAATTGCGAGGCAAAATATAAATCCAACGAACTAACTAAATCAACCTTCTTAAAAATGAAATGTAGTTTGAAAAAAACTAAATTCTATAGATTAAGCGAAAATTATTAAATTCATATGTAATGTTGGTTCAAAATTTGCAAGAAAAATAAGCACGCAGTTAGAGCATTGAGTGTGCTAGTATTCAAAGGCACAGTTTAACTGCAATAGCCTCAAACGCCGGCAAGACTTACGACTATATTTTCAATTGAAATTTTAAACAACTGCTGTTTTGAAGATTTAATACAATATGCTAAAAAAGGAGTAGAATTAAAATCGTAGTTGAGTGAGGGATAAAATCAATTCGCTCAGCAATGAGTTGATTTGTTGAGCGTGCATCTGTTGTGTACTGAGTATTTTTGCTAAGAATTCATGAGTATTTTTCAATCTTTTGAAAACACTCAATTTCTAAACATGCGCATTCAGAACTGAGAGTAAAGCTAAATGCTGTTTATTTTTTATTTCGTCTGCTCATTTTTTTCATTAAGATATTTTTTACTTCTCAGCATTTTCTTCTCCTTACTATCCAAGCCACTCAACCGTTTCCTCTTCATAGATAGCCCGAATTCATTGACTAATAAAAGGAAGTTGAAATAGTGTAATTTTGTTAAGCTCAAGGTCAGTTCTTTATTAGAGAATATTATGAGGTAGCAACAATTTTTCAAAATGGTAGAAATCATAGCTGAAATTTCGGAGATTACCTCATCTCTTCATCAGACATCTTTATTTCTAGCCTTTGTCAAGGTTTGAATTAAGGTTTACGGATTTCTGGGCCAGCATCCAAATAAATTAAATTAATTTAAAATAAATTGCTGCACATCATTAAAATTGTGACTAGCAAATCTTTATATCATCTTATCTTTATTTCTTTATTAAAAACCGATGGGAATATTTAATAAGTTATATAGTTTTTTTGTCAAATATTACGAAACAAAATATAAACACATAAGAACCTCTCATAACCTCTTTATTCATTTGTATCCTAATTATTTGCTTTGATTTAAAATGTTACCTCATATCGCTGCTTGGCGCAAACTGCGTATAATGTAGATTCTTTTAACCCATTAACACTATGACAGAAATTAGTCATACGCCCTACGCCATCTTCCTTTATATGCCGGACACGCTGCAACATAAATAACGTATTTTTATCCAAATCACTTCACATAAACCAAATGCGTCTACACTAGCCATTCCAAATTTATCTTGACAGCTCTATAGCCGCAGGGTTGGTTAGTTCTTTGATCAAAGGTAAAAATCTAAGAGATTCTATAGCTTTTTAATATATGCAAATCGTTTTTTAAACTTACGATCATGGGAGAAAATGATCATACACAACCCTGCATCGCATTTCTCGTAGTGCAAGACACTCGCACAGGAAGTGCTTAATGAACTCTATCCGTTTCTTATACCTGCAGAAGTTGTTACAAGGGGCTTCAACCTCAGCAGCCATTCATTATTAATCCTGTGAGAAGTTTGAAAAATCTCAGCAGACTCCGTGTTCATCACTCATTGAGCGAGGATCAAAAGGAACGTGCCACCGTGCGTGTATCTAAATTGATCCTCCTGCTTCTGATCCCTTCCATTCCCTCAATCTTGTCTCGGTTTCTTTTCTCTTTCACTCTAGTCTGTTTCCCCGTTTCGAGCGGCGCCACTGCACCTCAAGTCCCAGTATGGGTAGAGAGAGTGTTGCAGAAGAGATTGCATAGATACTTGACAGTCACGAATACAAATCCAGTTAGGCGTTGTTAACTTTATATCCTTGATCACCGAGCTTTGAAGATGCAAGGTCATCATGCCTTCCGCCGCTATGTCAGTTGCAAAGATTTCTGCCTCAAATACGCCCCGGTAATCTCGAAAACTGTACGCTTTCCTTATTGAGATTTTCTACAAGAAAACTTGAGCTCCTATTCCTATTCCTGTATCAATTTTAGAAGAAGATCGGAAACTCATCGGAGCTTAGTGGCATGCTAGATGCCCAGTCAGTTCTGTCACAGAAATTATCCGTGAAGTTGTGAAATCTGGGCACACACATTAAATGCATTTGAGATATGTAACGATACATTCGCATAATATCGAGGGTCAGCAGTGTACACGATACATATTTTAGCCTTTTCAAAATCACAACAGCAAAACTTATTATAATTATTTATATAGATGATAATATGTTGGATATTAAATGGAAATATATTTGCCTAACATACTTTATTTTATTTAACGACAAAATTAATATAGTTAATTTCTATTACCACTTCATACGCTTAAATTTTCCAATTAATACTTTATATGTTCAGCTAAATATGAAGCCATTAGTTTCTCATAATTAATTTGCGTCTACAACCAAAGTATTTTAAGTAGAAATTATATTATCATTTTCCAGTGCAAACATATCAAAAACCATTTATAAAATAAAAACTAGTTTAGGAGTGAGAAAAATGGTGCCGCGTGAAAGTAGTAAAATTTTAATAGCATTTTTTGCGTGAGTAGAATATGACACAGGAAATAACAAAAAAATATATTCCCCAGCTAACAGCAGCGAGCTGGACAAAATTTTAATAATGCATAGCATACGGACTAATACAAAATCTAATTAAAATATATTTGTATGTTTAACAAGTTATTGCAACTTTTGATATATCATATATCACACATTTAAACTGATTTATATTCACATTTGCATATATAACTAGTAGTATTCTTATACGAAATTGAATTAGCATGAGAAATATGCTCGGCTATGTAATTATTCTCCCAACACAATGCCGCATATTAATCTTACGAACTTTGTATGGCTTGGCACGGATTTTATTACACATATGTTTTGTAAATATGCTACATGGTATATATATTTATTCCACTCAGATTTTATAGCTTGGCATGAAAAAATATACTTCTTGTTCGCACTAGTAGGGTGTACATTTGTGTATGTACAAGTGTGTGTGTGAATGTGAATGTAAGTGTGTGCGTGTTCTTGACATGCTCTCACTTTTATTAGCATGAGTTAAGTGCCAAATAATTACACCATAATTAATGTGAATAAACAATAACAATGACTATGCGGCTACGAATGTACTATGTCAAAATTATTACGTATACGACATGTAGCACCTACTACCACGGCAATAGTGGCTTGCAAACAAACACAAGTAAATATTAAAAATAAAAATAAAAAAATAAAAGAATGTTGTGGCTTTTAGCATTTTGGACTTAAGTAGACTATTTCTGGGCAAACTTTAGTCTATGCTTTATTTCAGGTAATTTACCCACACAACTTTATTTGATGGCTTAAAGTTTTACCATTCGGAAAAATAAACATTTCCTTCACGGTACTCTTGAAGTTACACGAAACTCCTTGAATTTTTTATAGCATTTTGCTTCAAGGCATACATTGTAATTTAATATTTCGAATTACTCCTTTGTTTCTCTTCCATTTGCTTGGCTAGCTGTATGGCGATTTTATATACGTGCTTTTATTTTATGTATAATTTATTATAGCCTGCCGCCAGCTATTTACTTGTACTTTCCGCATAGTACGCACTTCAAAAACCTTAATGCGCGTAAAGAATTTTTGCCTACAAATCTCTGAATGTTTACATTTTGGTTGTCAGCAGCTTTCGTTTTCCTTCATTTCTCTGTAAGAATTTTCGTAGTGAAATTCTTGAAACAAAGGCAGTGGCTTTCGGTAAGTACACTTTCCGAGTCATTGGTTGGTGGGTGTGGACTTCCATTTAGTGTGAAAGTGTTATATATACATATATATATATATATAAACCTCCAAAGTTTTTGCACTAAGTTAGCTAGTCTTTTTCTGTCACATTACGTTTTAAATTATTTAACTTTAGCAATATTCTGAGACAAAATCTGCTCTAGATGATCGTAGAATTCCACATAAAATAAAATATCAAGTACTCAAAAATATAACACAAATCCTCTTAACTGGCAATTTAAAATACATTAAGTGAATGCAGAAATAAATACTGGACTTCTTTAGTTAAATCAAAAATACTTATTTTTGATCTCAATGCCAGTGTGAGGAAAGTTTTTGGGAAAAAGACAACAGCAGTCAAGAGTGATAGAAATCACAAGTCGACTGCGACCCATTCACTACGAACTTGGCCAGCAAGTCGTAAATTGTGGGTTCACATACTGGTGGAGTCCTGAAAGAAATCTGATGAGGAGATGGGTGATCTCCGAAATAGCTATAAACATAGCACTGAAATTTTTAGCTCCTATTTTCCAATTCACCTCATGCCCTCATAAGACTTCCCCTTTTTAGACTTAAGCAAAACTTGCGTCTATGATTTTCGGCAAGCAAGTCAAATACGCTACCACTTGTACCAAGCTAAGTCGTGTCAACTGTTGTTACTTCTTGATATTTCGATATCCAAACAGAATTCAAATACGGCAGTCAAAGGCTATTAAGTGAATGTGGTGTTATTGTTGGTTATATATAATGTTTTTTTCATTATTGTATTATTTTAGATTTTTTTTAGTTAGATGATTAATATCTACTTGATTATTTTCCTTGTGACTATTTGGTCAAAGAAAATATCTTCAAATGATACCGCCCAATGAATATAAAGTGGTACCGAATTTAATTTGTGAGAAGAATCCATATAATAACATAAGAGGAATACACAAGAAGAATTAAAGAAAGAAGCAAAATATACATATGTAAAACTAGCTTCCTTGTTTCCCCTACAAAATTAGATCTGTAGGAAAAATTATTTACTCGTATATTGAATTGGATTTCATTTGTTAAAAATAATTAAACATAATTACAAAATTTACTAAACTTACTAAATATTTTGATTTATTGTTTATATTTAGTGATTGGAAAATTTGAACTCTCATCGTTCTTGTTTATTTAATTATTTAAGCAAAAAAAAATTTTTTTTTGATTTTGCTTTTAGTTGCAAATATTAATGAAGAATTTTAATTATGGTCGACTATTAATTCCTCAGTTATGTAAAAAAAATTAAATAAAGCTTTAAAATAAAAAGGCAACACAGAATATTAGATCTTAATCGTAAAGAAAATTTAAATCCTTAGATCTAAACCAACTATTTCAGTCAACGCACTCAAGAAACATTCAAGTATATAATTTGAAAATCCAAAGCATTTGGAGGTTTATTTCTATTTGTTTTATTTTAAGCATTCGGTAACGAAATTACTGTTCTAATATTTACCTGTCTTGCCTTCGACGAATGAAGAACATATCTCAAATGCTTATAATTCTAAGAAGATATAAATCAGTTGTATATTAGCTTTGAAGGTAATGAAGAAAATAAGTAATCAAGTTTTCCTCTGAAGTTTTTAACTTCACACTATAGTTATATTTAAAGGAATTTTGCAATACAAATCGATACATTTATAAGAAAAAAGCAACAAAGTATATCACATTGATTAGCACTTTTATTACCTGAAATTTGAGATCAGAAATTATGGTTGATATAAACAAAAAACCAGCTAAAAAATTAAAAATAAAAATAAATAAAAACATTTATAAAAAAAAATATAATATATCTATATATATATATTCATTGAAACTATAAACTAAATTTTGAAAAAAGCAGAATAGTTAAAATAAAATAGTTAGTTTAGTTTAAAATATATCTGATAAAGGATTAAGACTTAAGTTAAACTTTTTGAATAAAATAAATCACAAATAAAAAACAAACAGTAAATATTAAATATTAATAAAATGCAAAGCATTTGCTTCTTCAGACACTACTAAATCATTTCCCACCAAATAACTAATGTTAACGAATACCCATAGTCAAAAAATTATAAAACAAAAATCGCAGTTTTGGCATTTCAAATTTAATTTTAAGAGACAATATAATTTCCACTGCCATCAGAGTAAGATATAGACTAGTTTCTGAATAAGCCACGTTATGACAAAATGTAAAATTTTCTGTAGACAAAAAATCTGATTTCAGTGTTGAGTAATAAAGATAAGTTTTTACTTTCAAAGTTGAATGTGCAATTTAGTAGTTAATCTCATTTCACTATAATAAACTTTAATTTTCGAGTGAATAAAAATGAGCGCTGATTTCTGAAAATTTGTGGTTCGCATCTTTTTCCATGTTAATTAGAATACAGTCAGCCAAAAAATTCAATACGAGCATCAGCTACGCTAAAAAATTTCACGAATTATTAATAAAAAAGTTTGAAAAATTTGTGAATGTTTTGCAATGTGTTGAATTTTTGTAAATTTTGCACATAATTTTTGCACTTGATTTATGTATCTATATTATTTATGTTATATCGTATAATGACTATACCATTAGGAAAAGTAAATTAATTAATAAAAATAAGTTGCAAACCATATTAAATTGAATTGTTGCATTTGATATACCATAAAAAAATTTATATTAAAAGGACAAAATTGACAAAAAATTATGTAGTATGTTATTACTTGTGTAAAGGCTCATGACAAGCAAGATATGCTAAGCGAGCATAATTTTGGTAGCAGCATACTCTTGCTTGAAATTTTGCATTCTTAAATCAATGTCTTGGCATTTTTTTAAAAATAAATTTTGAGGTTTTTCAATACCTTTTGGAAACTCTAGTTTACACAAAAAGGTATCGTTCTAATGGTACAGCTGGCTTTTTACTCTGATATATCTTTGTGTTAATCACCAGGTTTAGATTTAAAAAAGTAAAGGATTTTGTAGACTCCAGTTAGTTATATTTGTCATTCTGGAGTTTTTCTTAAGCAATAACTGCAAAATCACTTCAAAAACAGGGTTTCTGCCGATATCTCGAAAATCCTTCTTTGTAAAAGTAAATGCAAATTATTCTTATATTCAGCGGCCCAATATTAGTCCATACAATTTTTTTTCACAAGTTACCACTCCTTAAATATTTATAAATATTTTTAAACTAATAAAATCGGCTTTATTTAAGCTTAAAAAACTATTTACATTTGTTTGTGTTTATCACCGCCATTTTTTCCACCCAAAACCAATCCGGTGCTCCCAAAAATTAGTGGTATTCAAAACGATTTCAATATTTTCAAATTCAAAAAGGGTTGTTACCTTGTTAAAAAATGGTGTAAGACTAAGACGAGTAGCAAAAATTTGTAGCATCTAAGAGGTTTTATAATAATAATAATATAATAATTTGGCGCTTACATAAAACCTTGATGTTTGGCCGAACTTTTCCTACAATTTGTGGTGTGCGTCTTGATAATATAACACAAATTGAGGTGTGAGAAGTTTTTTCTTGGCAGAAATTCTCTCGGAGATTTGTCATTGCCTGCCGAGGGGCGACCGCTATTAAAAAAGAATTTTTCTATAATTTTTGATCTTACTTGCCTCGGCCAGGATTTGAACCCAGAACCTACCGAATGAAGTGCCCTCACGCTACACACTCGTCTACGACAGCCGGTTTTATGCAAGTATTATAATATTTGTATCATGGATTTTACTTGAGGATAGTATAATAAGAAATTACCATCGTTACGCGGCATCGATAGAATAAGCTTACATATTAGCAGAAAAACAAGAATACGTCACATTTTCTTTAGACAAAATTTAGCAGAAACACTTTACAATATTTATATATAGTTTAGTATCATTGTCGATAAATTAAGCTACATAGCACAAGAAGCTAATAAATTAAGCTAAGTTTGATACATAAGTGAAAACCTGACCGTTAGCCACTTTTATTCTTATTATAATTTCTTTTTGAATTAGTATAGCTAAAAGCAAGCATTTGAAATAAAAATGTAGCGAAAATCCCCATAAATCATTTTATTTGTGGAATCTCAAAGTCTAAACCGAAATATTCACCTCAACTTTGAAAATATTTACTTCTTACATTTTTCTGCAATGCGTACAAGTGTTAGTCTAAACTGATACACTAGCGAATCTATAATAAATAATTTGTGATTGCTCTTTAATTCGATTCCGATAATTTATTTTCGTTCGCACATATTTCAATTGGTTCATACCTAGCAGGTGTGCGCATAAAAAACCGAAAATAATATTAAACGTTTTTTTCCACATTATTGCGGATAGGTGTGAAGTGATATATTGTATGGTTTTGGTGCTTCAAAATTTTCGTAAGTATGTGCTTGTAGTATGTGAGAAATAATTCAAAGAGCTGTACTTGTGGAGTGAGCAGAATTTGATTGAAATAAAGGTATTTTTGCCCGTGGTCTATATGTGTATATTTTTTTAAGAAATTTTAACACATTCGTAATAATATGAATATAAACTATATCACTAGCTTTCACCCGCAGCTTCGCTCTTATGGAATTTAATTTTACTTTATTAATTTTACAAATTAGTGTAATTTTATTCGCAGCTTGAGGCCAGTTTTTATTAGAGAATATTATGAAAAAATAAAAAAAAAATTTAGGTAGAAGCGATAGCTTCTATTTCGCAGATCACCACATCTCCTCATCCGACTTCTTTCTTTCTATATTTTACTAGAGCTCGAACCGCGGTACTAGGGATCGGTAGGCGAGCATTCAACGACTAGGTCACGCTAATTATGTGATTGTCCTTATTTCTTTGTACTATTTCACTTGATTTTTAAGGACGTTTACAAAAATATATTCCAGGATATTGATGATCAATAATGCAGCCTTGTCCTGAGTTCTTCTTTCGACCGAAGTTTTTCACTTTTCCCTTATTACAAATTTTCCTCGGATATTTTACGCTTTCGAACATACTTTTCGCCTATCTTCAACACTAATTTCGGGCGAAAAGTGTAGCCATTTTCGTATTATTTATAACCTTACTATAAAAAACATTTCAATTAACTTTTATTCTAGGAGTAAAACGATAAATAAGAACCAGCGCGATATCCTATACAGGAAAAACTGAACATTGCCAGGGGTTTTGTGAGAGAGAATTGAGAGAATGTGGCAGAAAAAAACGAAGAGAAGCGCTCAGTTTATCGATTAGCGGAATACCAGATTTCTGTCTTGAATTTGGTAATGCATCTTTGTTCTGTCTTTAATTCCGTACAAACGTACAATTAGTCAATTACCTAAATATGCTCTTTTATTAAATTGGATTTAAACATCAGGGACCTAAATGTTTAAGTTATTGTTTTTGGCTTTTCTAAATTTTAAATTTTGGAGACAAAACACAGAGTTGCAATTTCGATTTTCGAATTTCAAGTGGAAATTACTTCGGGCTTATTACAAGCGTATTCATTTCGGGCCATTTTTTCTTCGGGCGGAACTCAGAATAAGGTTGAGTAATTTGTATTTAATTTTCAAACATTTGACAACCTCACAACACTTTTTTGAGACAAAGTTGTTTTAAAATCTCTATCAGTTGAAGCAAGTATTGTAACCCCCTCTAAATATATTTATCGCGTAAAGCTCTTTGTAAATTTTTCGTTTGACACAATTTTAGTGGAATTACAGTTATCTCAGTAATAAAATTCTATCAACGCTCTTTTAAAGTTGACAACCCTCTTCGAAAATGTTTTTACACTTGCGTTTTACATCACTACTTTAAAATTTCAGTAAGATTAGAAGTTGAAATATATTAATATTTTTTAATTAGGTGGCAACACTTTTTAAACACATATTCATTATTCGGTTTTTTTGAAACCGATGACACCATATTCCTTTCAACTTAATAATTAATTATGTAACTTAATTTACTCTTTTCAAAAAATATTTTTGATGATTAACTTTCTTACGGTTTTAGTGTTACACCCATGGTGTAAAATTTAATTTAATTTATTAATTTACCTTCACCCAGGTGGCAACCCTACCTAAAAAATATTTTTTGATAATTAACTTTCCTTAAGACTTTTAGTGTGTAAAATTTAATGCAATTTATTAATTTAATTTTAACCAAGTGGCAACCCTCACCAAAAATTATTTTCATAATTCATTTTATTCAGGCTTTTAGTGTGACACCTAAAATCTAAAATATAATGTACTTTATTAATTTACCTTTAACGTGGTGGCAACCCTTTCCAAAAAATATTTTTGATAATTAGCTTCCTTAAAACTTTTAGTGTGACACCCATTTTGTAAAATTTAAAGTAAAAAATATTATTTGATAATTAAATTTCCTGAAACTTTTAGCGTGACACACATATTGTAAAATTGAGTGTAATTTATTAATTTAACTTTAACCAGGTGACAACTTTTTTGAAAATATTTTGAAAATAAAAATTTAAAAATCCTATTTTCGCAATATTCGATTTCATTCATTGTTTTAATTGAATTTAACATCTTAAACTGACGGCAGCGGGCTCTAAAACTATATTCTAATTTATCCCATATAACGGTCGTTGGGGTCATAAATTTAGCACTAAAATTATTTTTTTTATTTATTAGTTATAATTTTGTTTTTTAACATACCATTATAAAGTTTTAACCATATAAATCAAATGTTAAAATTTGCATCGAATTTTGAATATATTTACTCAAAATTTTTAGAAACTTTCCAAGGACGCAAATTTGAAGTTTTACTAGAGAAAATAGGTTAGCTCCGAACACGTTTTGCATTTCAAGTCAGTGAGCCTAATTCCCATTTATTGCATATTTATTTATTAACTTATTTATTTAGAATCAATTACTGTATAAATAAATTATAGTGTAATTGGTAATTTAAGCTTAGCATCTAGGGCTTTATGCTTAGTAATACTACTTACACAATTTGTTTTTATATTTTTTACAATTTGTTTATTTTATTGCATAAAACCAACACTGCTCATCTTAAATATAAAAAGGCCGTAATCGAATGAGTAGCGGGCGCAATATATCAGCCGGAATGGCATGGGTTCGAATCTTGGCCGGGTACCTGACATCAAAAAAACTTTTTCAGTGGCTTTTTAGAAAACATTTAAATTATTAGTGTTATTTATATTTCCCAAAACAAAAAAAAAAAGATCATGTCATTTTCTCAGTTCATATTTTTTAAATCATTTTGAATTAACTTTCATTGCAGTTCCAAAGCACTACAACATCCTTTTCAACAAGTCATGCTTCCGAATTAAAACACTAATTATATTTGTTATGACCGAACGAAAATAATATCCATATTTACCAGAAGCAGCAGAGAAGAAATGTAATTACTTAAATTTATTTGCTAGTAGTCCCTAATTCATTAAACAACAAAATGTAGTTATTAAATTCAAAAAGCAATGCAGTCGCTTGAAACTAGGGAAATTCAAATTAAAAAAAAAAATTACATTAAATGAACGGAAATCTGTTCTTGCAAAAGACAAAGAACACTAATTGGATTCACTTATCAGTTTAAAGATCTGATCCCTTATTAAATAACTTATAAAAATGGTTAGAACAGCGCCGTTAAGTAGCTAAGAAGCTTTTTGTAACACGAACAGTGTAAATGGCAAAATGTTCTAAATTAAAAAAAAACACAATGAGAATATGCGAAAAGTTATGAAAATTGTTTTCCTTATTACAAAAAAAGGTTGTAACAGACATATCATAACAGCTTTAATTTTTTGCTTTTGCTTTGTTCAAATAGTAGCATAGAAATAAAGGAAAAAGGCAGTGCTTTGATTTGCTTTGTTTTTTGCTCTTCTTCTAGTAAACCTAAAAACAATCAACGTAGAACCACCACCTTAAACTCCACACGGCTTATGTGTACAACGGATTGTGTCTCTTAAGTGGAATTACCAATTTACTTTTACTTAGATCAAATCTCTTAAGTAAAATTAATTGCTGGCATTTTATGCCGTTCTTTACTTGTGTCTCTGAATAAAACAAAAAAGTTTCAAGTAAATAAAAAATTACAGAAAATTATTTCGCTCTCAAACCAAAAAAAAAAAATGTAACGCATATAGTAAAAGCGAAAGAATTTTTGGTTAATTGTTGAAAAAAGATAAAAGTTGATGCACATAATTTATTGTGCTATTTATTCTCTGTAAGAGTAGGTATGTATGGTATAGCTCGCTCATTCAAAGTTTTAATTAGTGGCATAGGTGAATGATATATGCAATTAGTTACTTTCGAATATGTTTGCACATAATCATGGTGACTTACACGTAAATATATGTATATGAGTATGTAGTTATGCTTATGAAGGCGATTATTATTTGTATCGCGAATTGGTATGATTCAATGGGTTGGTGAAATTTAGTAGAAAATCGATATACGAGTACGAGTATTTATTGGTGATTCCATATCAGATTTGCAGTCAATGTTGCGAATTTCGATAAGATATTCTTTGACGCTTCTTATCAAAAATAAATTAGCATGTATTTTTTATTTCGCTTAAACAATTTTTTTTAATCGAAATTATGATTTTTTAAATTTTTCAATAACAGTGGCGTTTTACAGCTCCAATAGCTCGAGAACCGTACTGAGCGCGCAGACCGCGCATGAGATTCCTTTAAATTCTATTACTCAAAACCTACTTCTGATTTCATCATAATATTCTACAAATATGTTTTCCGGAATGCTTTAGAGAACTCATTAAGATGAAAAAAAAAAAATTTTAATTCTGCAAATTTAAGAAAACTCATTTTGTTATTAATAAAATGTAAATACCTTTGGTGGTAAACAAATTCTTAAACAAACTTTTATAGTATAGCATTGCAAAAAAGAATGAAAACCCTGAATTTTACTTTAAGGAAATTTTTTTCTACGATGTATTGTCCTCGAGTTATTGGAGCTATACAATGTCACTGTAATTGAAAACAGGCAATTGATTAAAAATTAAAAAATCATAATTCTGGCAAAAAAAATTTTTTGAGCGAAATTAAAAAAAAAAACGCGTCACTTTGTTTTTGACAAAAAGCATAAACAATTATTTCATGGACATTTTGCAGCATCCAGTGCAAATCTGATACGGCATCACCCTTATAATATATTATAATTTTTTTTAATACTTGAATTGATAATTGTTTAGTGAGCACTTAATTTCGCTCAGTAATTAACGATAGCTCAAAATATATTTATTTTGGAGATCCAGAATAATAATTGTTTGACCGATGAGTTTAAAAAAAAAACATCCTAATTTTGATCAGATTTATAAAAGTCTTGTAATAATATTGAAACTTATACTATAAAAGGGTTTTCATAACAATTACACTAGTCGACAAAAATAAAAATTGTTTGCTTCCTGTGCTTTTATTTTTGAGTTACAGATAGCTACCCTTATTTACTATTTTTACTAAGATTTGCGTTTTTGATTGGACACTGAAGTATATTTTCTTGCTATTTGCGATATGGCTGCGTTAAGAAAATGGTGTGCGCTTAATCCTGGTTGTTTTTTCTATATTTGTGACGAATTTGAATTTGCAAGATATCGAAAACTTGGACTTCGTAAAACCTGCGAATGATGAACATTTCGAAACAAAATTGTGTAATCAGAATAAGCCAAGGGTTTCTCATAAGTATTGTATACCAAAAAAGTTTGTATTACCCTACCCTACGGTTATGGTTTGGTGGAAAATCCCTCTGAACCCGAACGAAATATAACAAGTGAAAACTCTAATTCATACTACAAATTTAGCCCAAGAACCCCAACTGCCTAATTAGAAAGAACTAAATGGCTTAGCAAGAGAACTAAACTTACCTAAAGTGGCTTCGGAAATTTTAGCATCTCGTTTAAAAGAAAAAAAATTGCTTACTCGGGAAACCAACATTACATTTTATTGTATCCGAGAAAAAATTTGTTACCGTATTTTTCTCAAGAGAAGGATTTAGTTTTTGTAACTATGTTAGTGGTGTTTTGCAGCAGATGGGATTAAAACAACCCAGTCATGGTTTTTTTTACATATAAATAAAAAGTTTAAAGTGTGTTTTGCTTCATAGCGATAATAACTATAAGTCTACGGTATATACCTATTGCGCAGTCGGTGACTTTAAAAGAAGAATAGGAAAATATTTCAAAGGTTATGGAAAAAATGAAGTATCAAGATGACAAAAGGGGATTCTGTGTTGATCTAAAAATCGCCAACTTTATTTTGGGACAATACTGGAGATACACGAAGTTCTCTTGTTTCATGCATCTCTGGGAAAACACCATTGGTCACAGAAAGTGTGGAGAGTGCAAGGAAAGCTAAAAATTGGTACCAAAAATGTGATACATGTGCCTTTAGTTAGCTGAGACCACATCGTAATTCTACCAGTTCATATGTGAAACTCGGCATAATGAAATATTATTATTATTATTGTAATTATAAAAAATGTTTTTATATAATTGAAATGCACAAATAAGCCTTAGATTTAGGCAACTAACAGCTATGGTCTTCGGTCTAATAGTAATAATAATAAATATATGATATATGATATATTAAGACGACTAAATTGTGTAATATTTTTTAATAGTCAGGCAAACAGATTTTATTAAATAAGGTAAATTGCGCATTCTTATTAAAAGTGCAGTCCTAAGTTAAGTGGTTACATGTAAGTGTATTAGCTAAGAAACAGTGTGGAAAGGCGTCTCCAGTATTAAGTACAGAAAAATTTAAAGTAGGTGCTTTTGATTGGCCACAGATTAGACAACTCATGAAAGATTTTAATTTTTTCATATCAATGAGAGAAATTTAATCCAATTTCTTTATTTTGGTTACGAGTAATATAACAATCACGTCGAGCTTATTGATTCCATGCTGTCGAATTTGAAAGAGCTAGGGTGCAATATGGGCATAAAAATCCACTTCCTACACTTCCATTTAGGCCGATTTTTACAAAAACTGGGTGAAATTTGGAGGAACAGGGTAAAAAATTCATCAGGATCTTTTGACAACGGAAGAGCATTATCAGGCCCGATGGGACTCACTGCAAAAGTTTTCAACGAGGTCTACTTCAAGTGGTTAATTCAAAGAAATCTTATAGCATATAATTTCATTGTTCTAATAGAAATTCTATTAACTTTATGTATTCATTTTCGGTACTTTTTTGTCAAAAAAAATAACACTGTATATTTCAAAAAGTAAAGCATTTAGCAATTTAGGATTCGAACGCGAGACATGTCAAATGAAGCGTATGGCATTCGCAGAATGGAAAAAGGAATACAGTTTTTGGAGTAGGGCCCGAAACCTCCAGAAACTACTGTATCAAATTATATCAAATTATGTACACCATTTACATTTCAACTGAATAAGCATTATAACAATGTTACTAGAAATCAAATTATTCGATATTTTGTTAAATTGTAAGCACTTTCGCTAACTTTGCAAACTTGAAGCATACGAGGGAAGCCTTTCATATTTTGCGCCTAATAATGAAAACACAGTCTAATATTAGGGAAAACAGTTTTATTGTTTTTCCAAATATTCTCCATCCAAGTCAATACACTTCTGCATTCGCTTGAACTAATTTTCAAAGCACTTTTACCACTCAGAAGAGGATACCTCTAAAACGAGCTGTTTGAGGCTTCTACAGCTGCTTCAGGCGTTGAAAAACGTTGACCTCGGTTTTTTTTTTTTTTTTTGATGTTCCGGAATAAAAAGAAATCATTAGGTGCCAAATCAGGGCTGTAGGGCGGATGACCCATCAATTCGACCTTTTGAGTCCTCAAAAGCTCTCTTGTGTGAATCGATATGTGAGAGCTCGCATTGTCTTGGTGAAGAATGATTTGTCTTCGGCGGTTGGTTTTCCTTAATTCTACAAAAACTTTTGGCAAACAAATGGTTGTATATCACTCAGAATTGATCGTTTTAAGTTTATCTAGTAGAACAGTTGCGACATGACTAGATTTTCCGAAAAAACAGGCGACCATTTGCTTTGAGGTGCTTCTTGCGCGAACAACTTCTGTTGGATTAGGCTCATCTTGGAACAGCCATACAGTCGATTGCTGCTTTGTTTCCAGCTCATATGCATAGATCCAAGATTCGTCACCTGTTACGATGTCGTAGACGTACTTTGATCCACCGCGCTAAATTTCTTCAACATTTCTTTACACCAATCAACACGAGCCCTTTTTTTGGACAATTGTCAAATTATGCGGTACCCAACGAGAACAAATCTTCTTTACGACCAAATGTTCATGCAATATTGAATATATGCTGATCCCACTAATGACCAAGGATGCCTCTATCTCGCGATATGTCACATGACGATCTTTTATTATCAATTGACGCACAGCATCGACTGTTTCTGGCACAACCACCGTTTTTGGACGACCTTCACGAAATTCGTGCTGCAAAGATTGGCGGCCACGTATGAACTCGTTGTACCATCGTTTTACAGTGGCTAAGTGTGGCGATTCAACACCAAAAGTAGAAGTAAGTTGATTGATGCACTCCTGTCTCGATAATGCACGTCGAAAATCGTAGTAAATCATCGCACGAAAATGTTCACGGGTTAATTCCATTTTTAGGCAAAATTAATTTTTAAACTCACTATAAATAAACACAAATAAAACTCGTAAGTGAAAACGTTATATGCAAGTTTATGCCAAAAAATACCAAACTTTACGATAAAAATATCTAATTACAGCTAATCACAAGTAGTGTTGCGAAGGCGCAAAATATAAAAGGCAACCCTCGTACACCAGAGAGAGAGAGAAAAATGAGTAAATACAAAGTTTTGAAAAATAGATATGGTAAGCTTAAGGAATAATTATTTCCTTTTCTTTATATTGAAATAAATAAAAGGCGTTAAAATTTTCAAAATTATGCTTACGAAATTAGAGGGGTTTTCATGTTCATGTGTGTGTGTCCTGTGTAGGTGTTCTGCAACTTCTTGGTTCAGATGCATAATATATGGGTATGTGTTTTGTAGATGAAGTTGTACATCAGTTTGGAAAAACCCAAGAAAGAGAAGATTTTCATTCAGAAAATGTATGTACATATATATATGGCGGTGGCTTTAGGTCTTACAAGCAAATAAATTGAAATAACATGCAATAAAAACAAATCAAATAAAATAAAATTTAATAAGGTACAAAAAAAATCAAAATAAAATGAAATGAACTAAGTCAAGCAAAATTAATTAAAATTAAATTAAGCAAAAACTTGTATTATATATAACTCAAAGGAAGGGCAAGACAAATGGAAATGTCTTATTTTCCTTATAGCTTCCTAGCCCAAACCTTTTTGAACTTTATTTTATTCATTTTTTATCTTAAACGTTATTGTCTGCATATTAAAATATCTAACACTTTTAATTTAAAATACAAAAGAATTTCAGCTTAATAAAAAGCCACATCTGATAGACACAACAATTTATCCATCAGGTAACGCCTGGCCTATAAATCTTAATAATGAAGATAGTCGTTTACTTTTGCGAGCGGATGTTTTTACATACCTACATCTAAGTAAATATAAGATACGCCTACCACTTTTACACGTGTGTGAATATTTTATTTGTTTGTGTGTTACATTTTGTTACCATTTTCGCTGCTGTGATTTATGGTTTTCGTCTTTGCTTTGAACATTTCATTTGTCGGCTTAAAAAGGTAAAGGTAAAACTTATCATTATCGGAAAATTCACGCACGTTTTATTATAAAAAGAATTAACTCAAAATTTTCAGTTAATGGGAAATGCAAACAAAATTTATGCCAGACATATATTTGTGATATATGCAAATAAATCGATGGCAATAAATTTAGAATGTTGAATTTAGTTTATTTTTTTTTTAGACTCAACGTATTTTCCGCACGAAATTAATTAATTTCACCACAATGTCTGAGTAAATATAAAAATTTCGATTTAGCTCTGTTAAATATTAAAGATGCAATACATGTGTGTGGTAAATTGAAACACTTTCGCAAACGAGAGAAATAAATAAAAACTTGCTAGACGGACAAGAGGGAGTGCTCGTTTTAAGAATCGCAAACAAAAAAAAACATTCTATGAAATGAATTCTTAATATAACTTCTGATTAGAAATCCGGAATAGTTATATTAATGTAGTTACATTAATAACTATAGAGAATCTGGATATCCTGAACAAAAATCGTTTTACTAGAAATTGCTAAACAAATATTTTCACATTCTGCATGCAATGGCTATAGCCAAATTGCGGCCACATCCTTAGTTGAAATTGTACTTTCTCAGGAAAATATTTTCTTTTTGCACAACACAAAGACAATTAGAGATATTTACAACCCCAAAAGTGGAAGAAGCAAGTGAATTTTCTGAAAAAGGGCAGCGTGCTTTGATTGCCACTTAGTCTTGGCTTTGTTGTGGAATTTAATTACACAAGCTGTTTGATGCAGTAAAAGAAGCAGCTGCCAAAAAGAGGAGAATAACCGTAAAATTCTACAGGTATAATGGCATGAGAAATCAACTTATAATTAAATGCAGATGTACTATTGTCATACGAGGTACAATTCAAAAGTGTTTGGCCTAACTAGGTGAGATTTGTTTCAAAAACTAAACTTGAATAACATTAAGTTAAATTAAAACCAAAAAGTATGCTCGAATTGTGGAATAAATTCCAACTACTGATTTAAAATTCTAAATGCATAGGACTCAATATTGGGCTGCAATTAAGCTTTTGATGGCAGAGGGAAATTCCACTGCAGAAATTAGGCAACCTTTACGGGCAATCTAACTCTTCTCATTTTTTTTTTCTGATAAACAAAAACGGGTGACACATTTTCGATTGCGAAGTTAATCAATTGATGACAAGCAGCGCCTGATGATCATTGGAGACAATTACGGATGAAAACATCAAACTTGTAGAGAATGTAATCGAAACCCATATAAATATTTGAGTATTAAAATGTTCAGTAGAAGGTGTGTCTCAAAACATTTTTTCACTGTTAAAAAACAAGAAAGAATAAAGTGTTGTAAACAGTTTTTATCTATAAATGCTCGGTGAAATCATATTATATGCGACAAGTTACAATGACTAATATGATTTTAATGAAACTGTAGGGTCATAGTATTTTTGTACTGCCAATTTCGAATATGCTATAAAATGTATAGCTCGACAGATCGCAGCTGTCAAATGAATTGTTAATGTATCTAACCATAAGAACATATTTTTAGTATACCACATATGTAAGGTTTTTAGATACGCTAGTCATGAATTGTACATATATCAAACTAGTTGACAACTGTCAAATGGGCTCATCTGTGTCGATTTCAAATAGGAACTGATAAGCTTTGACTTAGTTCCTGCAAAAGGGTGATTACTTCTTCGAAATCGTTATCTGTTTCTCGAAGAGGATGTAGCCTCTTATTGTAAATTACTAGAAGAGATGCTATTTATAATCAGCACATGCAATATGCACTTGTTAAATTCCACAGAGCCATATGTATATTCTATGTACGACCTCGCATATTCCTATCGGCGTTTTCGATAAAAAAAACTTTCGATATATATAAACCTAATTTGTTGTTTTCAAACTCAGCTACTAATCACCGCCAGCACGAAAGTTCTATGTGAACCGGCCTTTAAATTTTAATACACTTGATGATACCTGGAACCCCTACAGTCTTTTGGCCACAGTATGCTTCGTAGGTCATTAAACTACCCTTTGTGTTATTACTTTGGTAAGGAAATGAAGAGCTGACTCTGTTCTACTCGTTAACTGTATATTTTCGAAAAACAAATGTTGCTTGAAAACTAAGGCGTGCCTGAAAGCTCTATGAATGCCGCAAAAACACATGACCGAAGTGCGAGGTTTTTAAGATTTCCTTACGCTTTCGCGCGTCGTACTCTATTTGATCCTTTTTTTTTTTTGTTAAAGAAGTGGTGCTGAAAAAAATAAGAAAGCCCGATAAAATTCGGAAACCATTAAATCACCTTAAAAATATTCATTGGAAGCAAAACAAAATAATTAAATGAAGGCAAGCAAACTTGAAAAACTTATCATCCAATCCGATTTTCTATAGTCGAAATAAAGCAAAACCGTCCTCTCTACTGGTATAATTGAAAAATTTCATGAAGAAATTTTACTATTATTTCAACTACACTCAAAAAAAAAATACCAACGCAGAAAAATTTTATTTGTTTGCTGTCAAATTGTAATATTTCTTCCGATTGAGTAAAGGTTTCTGCAAAATGAATCAAAACTGCGATTTTTAACGTATAGGGAATATCCAAATGCGAGACATGGGTTGGAGATGTAGGAGTTCAGTCTTCTACAGTATTCAATAAATAAAAGGAGAACGTAAAATGTGAAGTACGGGAGCAACAGAGCATCCAAAGTTATTGCCACTGGCGAAAGAAAGAGGCGGCCGTTTTTCATGCTTTCAGTAATGGTATGGCGCTTCCCACCTTCCACACATTGGTTATGATGAGCGAAGAGATGGAAAGGTTAGGCTCTTGGTTAAATATCCTAGAACCTTTCCATTTCAAGACAACCGGTCCACTTTTTTTTGTATGCACATAACTTCTCTAAAAACTGGCCGACAGTCTTTGTTGAGCATTAAAATACAATGAAAAAAAAATTGGCCACTGATGTACAAAAATGTATTTTTTTTTGTTTTCACATCAGAAATAAGACTGAAGTGTCTTATAATGTATATATTATGGTCATCGTCCGGAGTGTTTTACGTGGGTACCTGCCGACGACGGCCTAACTCCACGGCGCTCAAAAGCACAACGGATCAAGTTAATGCGTTGATCAGCGCCCCAAGATGCGCAAGCATTCTCGGAACCAATTGGCAGTGTGGAATGGACACACTAACCACCTTGGTAGGGTTCGAGGTCTATCTAACACCTCTGCCGTACTATGGGTCCGGCACCCGGTTGCGATGCAACTCCACATTGAACTTTGACACAAGGTCAAGCTCTACCCGCATTTGGGTATTGAACCACAGCCACCACGATACTCCCCTAGGGGCCGTACCCAACGAACAGGCCAGAGCGAACTCTGGGGGCTCCTGTTCCCCGTGGTACCAGATTTAAGTCTCCGGTCGGACTTCGTGGCCGAGGCCACTACCAGTTGAGCTCCCATACAGCTCCGGACTGGTGGCCTGGGGCTGGACCCCATACACCTCGTACCAATTCACTCAGCCTATCACCAATTTCAAGACCATATTCATTCACACACACACTCATACACATACCCTTCTCCAACTACTCCAATAATCGTCTTCGCCGCTTGAATACCTCCCTCGCATATGCACCCAACATATCAGCAGTCTGACGAGTGTGCAACACACCACTAACATTCAATCTTCCGTTCGTCCGACTGATGCCCATTACCCCCAGATCCCTAATGTCTGAGTACATCGGGCAATCCGCTATGATGTGGACCCAGTCCTCACTTTGGGCCCCACATGAACATTCCTCCGACGCGGCCAGGTGCCTATCATGCAAAAATGCATTAAGAGGACCGTGACCGGTCAGGAGAAAGCCCAGGCTGAGGGAAAATCCAAAGTCAGGATTCTGGGTCACAAACGAAACATCCCGGATGTACTCGTATGTCACCCGACCATGAGGACAGTTGTCCCAACGGTCCTGCCACTTCCGCACAACACACTCGGCTAGGAGCCTACGGCTCTCTAGATACCCGCCCTGCACATCTGCGTCAGAAATCCACTCATCACGCAGCAACGGTAACCTCATCCCCCTTCTCAACCGGAAGGCAACAGCAAGCTGTATAACCACCAGATCAAGAGGGGGCACACCCATCAACACCTGCAACGCATCAGTCGAAACAGTGCGGCATACAGGCAGGCAGGCCAGCAACATGATCCGCTGACACGAGACCAGTCGTCTGCGACCTACGACCGTCGCAGCCGTCTCGTACCACACCGCGGCCCCATACGTGGCACAAGCCACGAAAAGTCCACGATAAATAGTACGAATGGCTCGACGACCAAGGCCCCATTCGTGCCGCAAAACACGCCGCAAGGTACCAACCACCGCCTGCAGCCGCTCCTTCACTCGCACCAAGTGTGGAGTGAAACACATTCTTTCACTCATGGTCAGCCCCAGATACCTGACTTCCGTCACGTACCTAATGCTGACCCCATTCATATGGACAACCGGTGGGCGCGACGATGACAGACTGCCTTTCAGCAGCATGGTCACCGTTTTGTCCACCGATACATCCACACCTACCCTTACACCCCAAGCGTGCACAACTCCAAGGAGCTGCGCACTCGCTCGTTCCAAATTCGCTCTGGACTGGCCCTCCACTAAAAGCAGAAGGTCGTCCGCATACGCACTGCATTTACACAGTGGCTCGAGCTGCCGGAGCAAAGGATCCATCATCATGTTCCAAATGAATGGACCACCGATGGACCCCTGCGGACACCCACGAGCCACGTCCACATCCACGCTTCCATTTACGCCAACGATGGAGGCCCTTCTGCCCGAAAAGTAACTCCTCCAAAGGGTCACCTCCGGACAGCCGAGCTCTTCCAAGCGTTGCACCACACGATCCCAGCGCAGATAATCAAATGCCCCCTTGAAGTCAACAAATATGCCAAGGACATATTTGGTGACATTCTCCCTAACCACATTCTGAACATACATCCACGCATCCTCCGTACTACGTCCTTTCGTAAATCCATACTGCCTATCCGACAAACTACCCCGCGTTAGCTCCCGAAGTCGTTCCACCATGACCCGCTCCAGTACTTTTCCAAGGACCGGAAGCAGGCTGATGCCACGATAAGACCGAGGATCACTCCTGATCTTATCGGGCGACTTCAGGAGAGGTACGACCCTAGCCTTTTTCCACTCGAGTGGAAAGTAACCCTCCCATATGCACTTATCATAGATGGCCTCCAAGTATTCCGGAATGAACTTCCACAAGCATTTGCAAATCTCTCCGTTCAAACCGTCAAAACCTGGAGACCTTCTAGACCTCACCAGGCCAAATGCATTGTCCAGCTCTTCAATCTCTATTGGAGGAACAGGCACCGCCTGTGCATGGGGAACCTCCTCCTCCGCCCTAGGAAAGAACGCTCCTAAGAGAACATTCGCACACTCTCTCCACGACGATAACAGGGAGTCACCGACGCGAAGGGAGGTGACCACCTCACTCCGACGACCCCTGCAGATCCGGTAGACCTGACCCCAGGGGTCATTCTCATTCATCCCAACAAACCTTCTCCATTCCTCTTCTTTTACCCTGACAAGCATTTGCTTGTACTCATTCATTTCACAGCTAAGTTGACGTCTGAGCTGGGATAAGCTCTCAGAGTTGACCCGCCGGGCGCGCTGAAACAAACGTCTCAACCGCCGAACGGATCTCCTCTTCAAGCTCAACTCACGCGTCCACCATTTCACTTTCCTCGATCTGAATTGCTCACTCTTCTTCAACATGCTATCGTTTACACCCCACACACATTCATTCAGACAAGCAATTTGCTCGTCCACAACCAAATCACTAAACACGCCAAGCGGTGTATTACACATCGCTTCTCTAACACACTGTCCATATTGGTTCCAGTCAGTACCAGAGGTACGCCATCGCCTCAATGGACACACACTCACTGCAGGAGGAGCATGGGGAGCAACCGCAATTTGAATCAAATTGTGATCACTGATTCCCCAACCCCCCCTGACCGCCCACCTAAAACTAAACGCTCTGGTTGCTGCCTCATTCGTAAACGTCACGTCAATATCACTCACGCCATTAGGCCCGTCAAACGTGTAAAACTCACTGGGCTCGTTCATTACATGGGAGCCATTGGCTACCATCCATTCGCTCAAAATCTCGCCCCGATTGTGGCTCAGGTATCCAGACGAGTGCCTGGACATTTTACTGAACCACATCGGAGACGAAGCATTCGCATCCATACCCACGATGACCGGGGAGCTACTCACAAGTAGTAGCACCGTATCTAGGTACCCCAGATAGGGCTCTAATGGCTCGCTATACCTGCAGTACAGGCTAGCGACAAACACTCTGCCGAAACCCCCCTCAACACATACACACACCCCCCGCTCAGAAGAGTCCACGACTACGCACTCGTAATCGGGCTCACATACAACAACCGCGGCATTGACTCCAAGGTCTGTAAAGACTCTGAAGCCTCCAGGGAGCCCCCTAACTACCCCACAAGTGGAGTAGGGGTCCTGAAGCAAGGCAACACCGCAGCCACCCTCCAACATGTACTCCCCCAATTCACACATCACCGCGTAAGACCCCTGGCAGTTAAGCTGGAGAATCCCTTCCATTAGTGTCTAGCACGCGCCCGGGCAGCAATCGCACCATACACAGGGCATGCCTCCGACAACATATAGTGGTCGGCCGGCCTACCCCTGAACGCACAGTTGCGGCAGCGCACCACGTTGACACACTGCCCCTCCTGATGCCCTTCCTCCCCGCAGCGCCTGCAGACATCCCGGTTCATACGGCAGTTCCGCACCATATGGTCAAAACCCATACACCTATGACAGCTGGGCACCAAGCTGTACGGCCGCACTCGGAAAGCGTACCACTTGACGTAGCAACGCTCAGCTCCCAGGAGGACGGACATTAACTTGTCCGTGCCTTCCAGGACGACGTTCGTCACCCCGTCAGCGGACACCTGCCATGGGCGACCGCACATTCTGATGTCCCTCTGACCACCAGGGCTGATGTCCGGAAAGTTCAGTCGGAACAGTTCCTCCATGAACTCGTCAGGAGAAATCGCCCTGTGCACCCCCTGGACTACGACCCTAGGCCCCAGCTTGCTGTTCGCCACGACGTTCAGCCCCACCTCCTCGAAACGCTTGTTCCGCACAACCTTCTCCCTCTCAGCCAACGAGGGGGTACGAATGATCGCACCACCACCCTTGATTGGCTTCACGTCGTGAACCCTAACCCCCAGGGAGGGGCCCACCTCCTTCACCACCTTGGCAACTACCTCACTCGAGGTCGCCACTGCCTCCTTACTCCTAACCACGCAAGCATATGTTGCCACCGGCTTAGGAATTGCATCCGGGGCTACAGGAGCCGCCATCCTCGAAAATCCCGCCGGGGTCACCACAGGCAAGCGGGCAGAAGCCTCCCCCCTCATAACCCCAAGGGCCGCCACCTGGCCTCGCAGACGGGCATTCTCGGCAATCGCCGTCATGAGGAGCTCCTCGTACTCCGAGGAAAACTCCATCAGCCTCTTCCGCTCCACCAGGCTGGCACCCTCGAGATCGAAGACAGCCCCGCTAAACCTAGCGGTGACTGCCTTCATCCCCCTTATCCAACCCGCGCTCCCCTTCGGGCCACCCACACAATCCCTCCCGGACTCACCGACCGGAGGGGCGCTTACGGCCTCCTCCGTCTCCTCAGCCCTCTCCACCGTTCCCGAACCCGGAGTGGGTTTCGCCGCACCCACTAGCTCACCGGCCACAACCGGTGGCGACACCGTACGCGCTACTCTACGCGGGGGGGAACATACCGCCGGTTCCCCACTCTCCCCGTCCGCCTCTGTGCCCGACGTCGAGCAGTCGACCGCAGTGGTCGATCCTTCAGCCCCCTTGCGGGCGAGGGGAACGACCCTCTTCCTGCGTGTTGGGGGCATCGCTGGCGAGCCCTCCACCACGGGTTACCGTATACGCTGTCAACCACAGCCCACAGGTACCTAACCCCACACCAACCGGAGGGAAGCCCCCTGGAACTCCGGAATCCGACGATTCGCACAGGGAAAGCACCAACAAACAGGAGACGCCCAGGGAACAGCGACTACGTGGACGGTCAACACGGTCTAAAAACCGCTTGGTGAACACCACACCCCAGGGGGACCCCGGTAGCGATCACCGGAAAAACTCGCCGGATGGAACAAAGGTTCCCCAGACGAGAACCGGTCGACCGATGCGGTAGAATCACCGACACGCTCCACGTGCCAAATGCCGGACCGTGGGCGACTTACCCTGCTCGGGCACTAACCCGTGCGAACGCCGAACCCGACGCCCAGAAACGACTACCCGAAGGAAGGGGGGGGGGCAGGCACACAGTGAGAACTGCGGCCAGCAGCACGGCGCACCGTATGAGGAAGTCCTCGCCAATAATGCCATATATTATGGTCAATAGAATGTTTTTATTTAAAATACAAACTTTTTTTAAATAGTGTTATTATTGAATTTCGATTTACAATTAAATTTTTAATTTACGCCAGAAACTTTTGGTCCTTATATATATTTATACATATTTATGTGTGTACATGTATTGCATTGCGCTCTTTAAAGCCAATTTCACTTTGCTTTCACTCCCCAAAATTCCTATACATATGTATGTATAGCGACACAGGTAGCCATAAATACAACACATGCGTCGCTTATTTAAACAATATTTGTTAAATTTAATTGAGAAACAAAAGTTGAAGTTGAATACCAAACGGCCGTACGTCCGTACAGGTCGACGAGCTAAGTGCAAAAAAAATGAGATCAAAGTGCGCCAGTTAGGCGTAGGGTTTTGTCAAGTACGATGCTGAAATTTGAGGGCACTCGTAGTGGGGAAGAGTAGCCACTTAGGTCAGGTTATGTTGAGGTTAGATAGGTTAGGCTGAATTTTTACGCCGAAGTCCCGTTGAACCGGTCTGTCGAATCGAAGAATTTGAGCAGACGCCGTGTTTTCACTTCTGCAACTTCGGTTATTTAAAAACGCCGCTATTAGACATTTCTGTCGCCTCCAAAAATTTCCGCGCAATTAAAAAAAAAATAACAGTTTCGGGCTCTCCCTCGTCAGAGCAGCTTCCGGATAAATCGTTGTGAGGGATATCCTATTCGTTCAGCGGGCCTCTCTCTAGGAAGATGTCCTGTAAGTAGCTCCATAGCCAGGCGTAATTCTCTCCTACCTGGCGAGAGAAGCTGATTCGCATGAGGTCGGCGTTCGCATGTCGGCACACGGGGTAAGGCGAACAAAAATTTTAATACATATTTACTCTAGAGAGTCAGGATTTTCAGCTGTAGTGTTTGTGTCATCAGTTTTCTTTTTATCAAAATTACTGCTGCATCTTCCCTGTGGAATTAAAATTTCGACTGAATTTCTGCTACTCACGCCAGTATTTTCTAACTCAGTCTCATCTCAAGTCACTAAATTTGAGACTTTCAATTGCAGACATTTTTGTGTCTTGAGACGACTACGGTCAAAAAAAAAAAAACTTTCACCAAAGACTATGGTGAAAAGCAGTATGTACAATCAGCTGATGGTTTGTTTAATGAAAATGTGTTTATCGATAATATACTTTTTCAATTTTTTGTCAATAGTATTATTGCTCTTTTAAAAATTTTTTTTTTTATTATGCGTATTGAAAAATGAAGTCTTACTTTTACAGCTTTAAGCTAAATACAGCGTACGACCAAGAGCCAGATCGAGTGCTACCTCAGTTTCGCGTTTGTTCAAAACTTTCATCAATTTCTTTGCTTTGTGCCCTGCTCGGAATACCGAATAGTCTCAAAATCAATCTCACCACCAAAAATACCCAATAAGTGACTAATGACTTCTTACAGAATACCGGAATTTCTGTAAGGATTTGTTCCATTTGCTCTCTTCTCCCTATTTGAGACTGTTCTCAACTGTGGTTTACCAGGGAAGACAAAAGAATTGTTACGTAATCGTCAGCATCCACGTCATCGCTGTGGGATTCGTCGAGCTGCATCGCAACTTCAACCCATACAAAATTATATTCAAAGATATTCACAAAATGCATATGCACATGCAGATATTCACACAATCTCATTTAAGTAATTATAAAGATGATTGATATTTTAATGAAGTACTTTTTTCCAGTGAATTAAGTTAAGCTCATCTCGTGCAGTATGTATGTACTTCCCTTTCCTCGGATCTTAATTGTTTTGTGTCATGTTATGGCTATTATTGCCACCTAGCATTGCTTTATTATTCCCTTGAACTTTTTTAAAATTAATTTAATATAAAATTATGAATAATTTTATTTTCAGCCACATTAAAGAAAAAAAACAGTTAAACTTCCTGCGCGTCGTTTGATGCACTTAATGGACGCTACAGATTAGCTTGACGTAAAATAAATAAAACAGATAAATTTGCGGAGCTTCAGCAAATCGTTGTGCAACAAAATGAATTGATTTGTATCAATACTGAAAAATATAATATATAATATATGAAAGACATCCCCCACTCAAGTCTCCTCACACGATCACTTCATATGATATCTTTACACTTTTCATGGCTCGAAACGTATGCTTTTTTTTTGTAAAATACTTGGCAGAAATTTTTCCATCGAGTATATTTATAAAATACACGTGTAGTAATTTACATATTGTGATCTTATGGTGGGATCTAAAATTCAATTTAAGACTATTTCAAAAATGTACACTTTTGTCTTTGAGTCAATTGTGAAAGAGAGAACAATTGAAAATTTATATGCTCGAATATTGTCACTTCGAACTAGTGTATCCTTGAAAGCCTTTCCAAAGAGTGGTTGACAAAAAAAGTTTTTATAAATAAGCAGATTTCGCGCTCTCGCCTGGAAAATCGGCGCCTTAATCTGTAAACTGAGTTGTCTTCTTCCAAAATCTTGTCAAATATTTATAAATAAATAGCAGTAGAAACGTAAGTTCATTAAACAAAACAAATAGAAGGCATCGCACCCTAAGCTTTTGCCTAAATAGAGCAATGGAATAGAAATTTAGCCTTGTCCGTTTGTCCGATTGAACGCGATCTACATAGCTTCTCAGTTTTTGACTAGAATTATGTAGGTGGGCAAAGGCATTTTTATATTGTATCGTATTACTAATTTGTCAGAATCGGCAAATATAGCTGCAATACAAGTGATTGTTCCGATATGAGCTTTTTAGATTTAATTCCAACGCAAAAAAAATTTGGCACTCTTTTCAAATATCTTGAATAGAAATTGCCCAATTAAAAGTCATCGAGATCAGGTCACCATAATTTATTTAATTCATTTTTTAAAACTTATTCACTGCTAAGCCCGTAAAGTTTCGTAAGTTAAAAAATGCATGAATTTCGGTGCTTTATGGGGTAAACTGACCACTGAATTGTCTGATATGAGGTTTTACTTTAACATTTTTTATTTTATTGCATTTTATTTTATATAGGAAAAGTAAATATTCTGCAATTGAATATTTTTACGCCATCATAATAATAAAATCAATTTAATGTATGAAGGCTTTGACCGTCTGAAAGTCCAGATTTAAATCCGTTGGACTACGGTGCGTGGTCAGAACATGGCTTATCTAATACCCTACAAAAATTTGTAGAGTCTCAAAAAATGTTTGGTTCGAGCAGCGTCGTCAATACCAATAGAAACTGTGTGTGCCGCTATTGAGCTATGACCGAATAATTTGAGGGCTTATGTGAAAGCAATGACCATTTCGAATAAAATATTGTACATCGCTCACTTAATCTATGCATTGTACAGTTTCATTCTTATAACGGCCTGAAGTTGTGACAGAATTTGTGGCAGGCCTTAGTAGATTGAGTAGCATAAGAATTTAGCTGTCAATAATTACAGAACTTTGTACGATTGAATCATGGGTTGATAATAAGAATGATTTAATAAAATATTGCGCCTTCCGAGCTGAAAACATTATAAAATGAATTAATAAATTTTGTGTAATGAGATAAAATAGAAGAAATTATAAAAAAGAATTTGAAGAAGCGAAACCGTTGACACTTTTTAGTATTGTTTGTGTAATAAAATAATAAAAATCTTAGTTCCTAAGCGAAGACAGCCAAATTTCTCAGTTTTGAAGACCAAAATTTACATGTGTACCTTTTTTAGGGCAATCCTTCAAAAATATATATTTTCTGGAGCTTGAGAAATTTAAATATACAAAATTTATTGTACTTTGTATAACATGGACGGTGGGGCTCCCAATCCCCAGACGTGACAGTTTTGCTTATTAAAATAGCCGCCGATATTATTGTCCATTTCGAGCTACTCTAAGGTCAAAATTTTGAAGAGATAATGAAACCGATGTCTTCAGTTCTTCAGTCTTCAGAGTCGATTGGAGGCTGATACGTGGAATGTTGAGTTTTTTTTTTTAATTAATGGCGAGTTGATGACCTAGGACTGAGTCGCACACTTTTGACTACGGCAGCCACTCCTTCGTCAAAGATCTTGAGTGTTGCCGACTAAAATTCCATTCTCGCCAACATTTTGCAAAGAATTGTACGTCCTATAATTCATTTTTTATTTCCTTTGAAGTGCAATATCAGCCTATTGTTCCTGGCGAGTAAATGCGGAGACTGCACCTGGAAACATAACTCCCTAACATAACTTATGTAACTGAAGCAGCAATTCCCACGATTTTGGACTGCTATTGTTCTCTACTGCTAGCGAACACTTCCGTTGGTATGTCTAGGTTGCCTCAGCTGCGGTTTTCATTCTGCTCAAGAAGATGGCGTAGCATAACGTGGTACATATATTAATTTGTTTCAGTTGTTGTTGCTTAAAGCTTTAGCAAAACAAAAAACATTGAACATTGACTTTGAATAAAAAATTGTAATATTTTCGTACTTTGTTCAAGTGGGGTGTGATTTTAAAAAATGTCTTCCACTACAACCACATAGTATAAAAAATTGTGTGAATACTTCAGCACATCCCGCAAGCTTACTTCTTTCAGTCAATAAGAAACGAAAAATGTTTCCTCATCTCCAGCAACCAATTTGAGGTATCAAACTGAATTACATAAATTTGAAAGACTTAACTATACATACCTATATAGATAAATGTAGACACTTTGTTTATTACAACTCGGCTCAAAATCTGGTAAACGGTTTTAATTCACATTGGGTCAGTATTTATATTCCTTAGACCCATGACACGGACTATAATCGACGATTTTCTGTCATCCCTTTCTTTCTGAGAATGAAATATGTCACTGAACATGACACAATACCGAAACCGGGTTGTCTTCTAACCAAACTTGACAAGCGATCGCGGTAAATCGTTTCAATATACGCCAACGAGAAATTTAGAAAATCCGTATTTATGTATGGTTCGATATTGATGATACTAGAAATGTATGGTGCTGGTACATTGACAACTAATTTTATAAAAAATAAATGCGGTAGGTGGCGCAATAGACGAGTTACTAAAAAATCATGTATTTACGATCTGATTTCGATGAAATTAGCAAAGCATAATGGCGGTGCGAGAAGAAAATTTTTTTATGAAAATCGATCCGCTAGGTAGCGATAGAATCGATTTAACCAGGAAATCCCTATTATGATCCGTTATATATGATACTAGATTGGTATGAACCGATTTTGATGGAATTAGAGACGGATAACGGGGGTACGACGAGAAGATTCCTATGAAGAATGGATCCGCTAGATGGCGCCAGCATAGAAAATCGTATATTTGGTCCAATATTTATGATATGGGAAAAGTTTGCTGATGGTGCGATTAGAAATTTTTTTATAATCCAAATTAGAGGACACCGAAAACATTAATAATTATTTATATTGTATACATATTTTTACCATGTTTGTAAAACCAAATACATATATAAAAATCCATAAGAATGCTCTACAGTTGAGATATCCAAAAAATCTTGATGGTTAAATTTTTGTTCAAATCTAATACGTCTTGTGCCGTTAAAAACAATGGCATTTAGTCGGAGTCGAGGTAAAGTTTATCTGTAAGTTAATTACAGTAACTTTTGGTAGATACCCCATTACAAATTCTGTCAGAAAAGTGCTACTAACTTTATAGTCCACTCCATATTTACTGTCACTACGAGACATTGTTTTTAAATTCATAAAAGATGCATTTTTAGCATTAAAAAATCTTCTCCAAGTATTTGGAAATCTACAAAGTAAGCAACGCAGACGAAGTCGCGGGTATCAACTACAAGTGGTTGAAATTCTTTATTTTTTCTTGTATGCAACTGAATTTATTAACATTGCGATCTCCGAGGAGCAAGTCAATTATCTGACTCTGCATTTGATTTCAACTACCTTTAAATATGTTTGACAGAAAGAAAATCAAATAAGTTTTTTTCCAGCTGCAATAAAATGGTTTTATTTCCAACTAATTGAAATTCCGTTTTTTTTTTAAACTGTTTTAAAACTAGTTCAATTCTCAATTTTCAAACCTGTTCGTTTGCACCTATTTAAAAATGTGTAAATAAATATGGCTGCTTTATAGTAACAGTAAAACTTAAACAAAAACTTAAAAAACATCAATTTTCGAAAGTATTGTGACTTTCTAAGTATATCTTGTGCAATTACTCTGCTTTACAGGCGGAAAATTTCAAAAAATCGGATATTGGGCGCTGAGCTCAAACACACATTTTTCAATTTTTTTTTATGGGTTGGGTTTTGAGATGATGGCAATTTTGCTTTTTTTAGTAATAAATGTTGTGTTTAAAGTTTTTTCCCTGAAATTTTGCGGGTTATTTAATTTTTTAACTTTGTGTTAAAAAAAATAACTAAAATAAAAAACTGAAAACAAATATGGCAAAAATTCCAAGGATAAATTTTTGTAAAATCAAAATTCCAAAAAAAAAACATTTAATTTCGACCAGCTATATCCCTACATATTTTAAATCATATATTTATATATAGCTAGTATTTATCTACAAAATAATAATTATTCATAGTATAACATATACATATATACTTGATGAAAGTTTGATCAAGATAATTAATTTAACATTTAATAAATTTAATTTAACATGATTTTTTCAAAGCAGTTGAATTCGAACTACTTTTGAAATTGGTAAACTTTTTAGATTATTTGCTTTTTTCTGACAGGGTTGTTACTCAATAAATAAAAAAAATAGAAGAAAAATTCACTCGCTATATCTACTCATGCACATTATCTCAGTCGTTCTACCCCTCACTCAACCTGCCAATGCACAGCCTCACCACTAAGCAAACCACTAAAGCTATTAAAATATAGAACCAATAAATATAATTTAATACTTTTTTTTTTAAATTTGGTACATTAAATTGCCCGTAGAATGGTTAAGTGCTGCCACGTGCAACTAGATAATAATCAGAGGATTCTGCGGAGTTTTTGGTTATTATTTGTAACATGTGTATTTTCGCATTTATGGGTGAATTTATATTAAACGTCATTAAAAAAAAAATTTGTTGTTTTTTATTTTTTCCATCCTACTCAATATTGCTTGCTATCGCTTTCAAAAATCAAATCATTGCTATTAAAAGGTTTTATGTTCATATGAATTTCGATATTTATGAATCAGTCATGCAAGAGTGTAAGAAATGAATTTGCATAACCAAAAAAAAAAAAAAACAGAGAAAACCGTCACATGTTGTTCCATTTTTAAATTCATGGTAGTATTAGTAATTCACTGGAATATAAATAAGCTGCTATGTGCAAGCTTATATAAATCGTGTGTGATTATCATATCCTGCAGGTAAATTAATTTATTCCAGACAGATGGTCTTCTACTCTACTCAGTACATTAAATTGCATTTCTTTTCCTATGCTTGCGGCGGTGGAAATTTCTGTTTACTGTTTTTCTCTGTGTTCACACATTCTTTGCTGACTTGCGGTAGAAGTATCTCAAGTGTTTTTTTATTCGGTTCTCTCCAGCTTATTCGATTGATTGATTTTTTAAGTATGCAAATATTTCATTACCTCGTTAAAAAAAAGGATTTTTGCCTGTTTTCAGAGTTCTTACGGAGTTATTGGTACCGCTTCAAAGGAACATTAATTTTCTTTGCACTGATATATTTTTTTGTGTAAATCGGAATGGCACCTTTTGAGTTACAGACGTTAGGATGTAAAAAATTAAGCCATTTTTGAGATTTTCCGAAAATTGTTTTATTGATTGTTTTTTTTTTTTTGTTGATCTGTAAAAATAAAAAACTAAATAAAAATTTGTCCTTCAAAGACCCTTTCATTATCAAAATGTGGAAAGTAAGAATGCTTGAAGTGGGTAGAAAATGTAATATGTCAAAATTTTCACTACTTTTTTTGGGTTCAGAAGCTTTAGCCAAAAATTATTACATTTCTGTCCTCCTTCATCTTAATTGGCACTATAACAGTTTTCCGGCCTGTGACGAGACTGGTCTTCTGTACTTAGTTCTTCTATTCGGTCCATGGGTGCCTTTACTTTCGGGGTTCTAATAAATATACGAGTTTTTATCCCCGTCTTCGCTCGCATGGCATTCGGCTTAACGTTACGGATTCGAATGTAACTGATGAGAAAATAAATAATATAACCAAAGGTAATAGCTTTCAATTAATTTTTAGTTTAAGTTTTTTTATTTTTACTATGACTTCTTTCTCATTAGCAACTGCGCAGTATGCCATGATATTCAGGTTTAGTGAAACCTAATTTTTTTAGAAATGCCCAAAACAATCTAACGACGGTGATATTTAGAAGTCTCCTTTTCATAATTTAATTTGCCTCTGAAGCCTAATTCTTTGAATCCTATGCCGCATATTTCTTTTAACTGAAATGAAGTTAACCTTTTAAATAGATGGCAAACCCCTAAAAAAGAATTAGTATATTGTAACGGATATAACATACCATAGATGTGTGCCAAATCTTACTCTACTCTATCCAGTTTTCATCGATATTAATTTAATTGACTATAAGCTATACATTAACCCAGGTTATGAGCAACACATGTGCCAAATTTTATACAAATCTTTCGAACTAACTCACACACAAACTTTCACATTATTATAAATGTTTATTAGGATTTATATTAAGAAAAATTGCTTTAGTTTTAAAAACGTGCAAACTCTTTTATGAATAGCTTTCCAAAAAGTTTCTATAAATGTATATACATATGTTATATATGTTTACTAAAAAATATCCTTATTTGTGTTTAATTTTCAAACAGTAAGCAACCCCTATAAATTCGTTCGATACTAAATTTTCCTAAACCTCTGTCAGCTCAAACCAGTATTGTAACGCTTCATTTATCTTATCAATTTAGTCGAATTTCAATTTTTCTATTCAACAAATATATTTCTCTAAAAGAGCCTCCTTAAAACTTTTTTCATTTGACTCCAGTATAGTAAAATTTCCGTTATCTTACCAATTAAATTGCATCAACGGTCTTTAAGGGGTGGCAACCTTCATCAAATATATTTTCGTATAAACTTATTCGCCTTAGAGCAAATCTGTTATATTTCAGCTGTTAGTATTAAATGCATATTTTTAAATAAGTGGCAACACTCCTTTTCGTAATTATGTTTTGTTAAGCCTACTTCCTTTCAATACCATTACGTGATAATTTCTTTTATGTAATAGTTTCATTTAATTTTCTTTTTAAGCAGGTGAGAACTCTTTCCAAAAGTATTTTAAAAATAAAATCTGCGTACAATATTTTCGCTTCAACCCCATATTTTATTATTTGTTTTAATTTATTACTGTTTTAAAAACTTTTTAACAGGTGGCAACCGTCTGTAAAACTATTTTGGAAACTACGCATATTTAAAATTTGTAGCTTGACACTCATATTGTAAGATAACGTTTATTTATTTGCTTAACCTTATTTGCTTATAAACAGGTGGCAACGTTTTTCCAATGTATTTACGAAATGTAGCTTGACTGAGGTTTGTATATAGTATCACTTGGATTTGATTTAACTTATTATAATTTTGCTTAATTTTTTATACAGATGGCAACCCTCTCCCAAAATATATTTGAAATTAAGTTTTCTTAAAACTTTTAGTTTGGCACTCATATTGTAAAATGCCACTTAATTTTTTAAGTTAACTTAATTGGCGTTTAAATAGGTGGCAACCTTCTTTCAAAACGTTTGGAAAATTATATAATATAGGCCATCTTAGAGCGTAGGGCGTATGTTATTTGTGTGCTAAATTTTGAACAATTCCTTCCAACCGTTTGGGCCTGAAAGGGTAACAGCACCACTCACACACAGACTTTCACATTTATAATATAAGTAAGATTATAATGTTTCTGTTATATATTTGCTATGTGAGATATTTGCCTGATATGAGATTAGAAAGATGAACAACCAATGATAGAGGTTCAAGTGCTTTGGGAAATTCACTTATGCTTGAAGTATTTAATCGTTTTTGCTATATTTTTTTAATACACGCGCAAATACCCGTAGGTAGATGAAAATAAATAATGTGTTGTTTATTACATAGATTTTCTATTTGGCGTTCATTATTGAGAGCGAGGGAGATCAAAAATGTGCTCAAACATTTCTAAACACATTTAAGTAACTATGTGCATACACATATGTATGTATGTATGTAAACATAACATCAACATATCACTAAGTATCTCTCAGCAGCAAGGCATTCTAAAATATTTTTTTTTTTGAATCTCTGCAAATGCACTCAAACGTGCTTTAAGTCCCTACATGCTTTTGCACATAATTTGAAACTCGGAAGGCTTTGAATATCATTAAAATTGCTTCCCTTGCGCTTCATTTCTTTCTGTTTATCAATACACTGGTACTTCTATTAATTTTTATGTGGGCTTAGACCCAGTGGGCCAAAGTTGATTTACCAATTATTTTTATTTTATATTGCCAAAAGTTTTCTGATAAGATGTATTCTTTATTTACGACTGCAATCCGCTCCCAAAATTGTTGCGGTTTAATTTGGTTCAGTGTTTCAATAATAATAATAAAAATAACAATAATTTTCGCATACATCATATAGCCCCATGTTTAGCGGAATTTCTTCTACAATTTGTGCAGTGCATCTTCTTGTTGTACCACCACAAATTGAGGGACCTTCAATTTTATGCCGACTTCGAATGGTATATGGCCTTTTGGCTAAACTCGAAGGTTTCGTTCGAGAGGCAATCGCTATTCGAAAAAAGCTTTCGTATAATTTTTGATGTCACTCGCCACGGCTGGAATTCGAACCTAAGGCACACTGTATGTTGCGCCACACGCTATTCACTCAGCTACAGCGACCGCCGTGGTTCAATCCATTTAGAGAACACCAGCGACCGTAATCATTGTGAGTTCTTTAGGAAAAATTATATTTTATTAATATTTTAAGATTTTAAACTTTTCAATAAGATAAAAATATTCTATTCCTGTTACTCAAAATAATATTTTTTTTTGATATTTTGTTGACCGAAATTAAAAAATTAAATTAAGTTTCTTGTTTTCTGTTTTTCTTTTTGGCAAATTTCTTTGATATGCCTTAAACATAAGACATTTTGCATATTAACTTTAAACGCAATGGGTGCACCAAATTCCACGCCCATTTTCTAAATACACGAGTGCACCCAAGTGCGCGAGCCAGAAGTAAAACTTCTTTGTAGTATTAAAAATTAATAAAAGTAGTCGTATGTAGTAAGGCGTAGTAGTAGCATTAGTAAAAATAGTAGTAAAAATTAGTAAAAAAAAAGTGGTAGAAATTCGCAGTAGTAGTAGTAGTAGCATTAGTAACAATAGTGGTAAGCGATTTTGACGCGACTTCTTTATACGATTCTGATGCGACTTTCGTTAAGCGATGTAAAAAATCACTGAAGCTAAAGAAGTTTTACTTCAAAAAAAAAAAAAACTATTTGCTTACATTGTTGCTTGTTCTGTCATTTTGATCGAATGTGCATTTGGATGATTAGCTGTGTTATGAGAATTTTGAACGTTTAATTGCAATGTTAATTTTACGATAACCATATTGAAATTTTTAAAGAAAAATAATGCCGTTGGAAAAGAATTAAAAATGTATATTGTGTGCTATCGATGAACACATTTTGATTGAGGTTGATTGTGCATTTCTAACTAAATATACCATCAACTGATTGTCTCTGCTGCTTTTCACCATAGTCTTGGATGTACTTTTTTTACGCTGTTGCTTTGTGAAAACCGAAATCGTCTACAGTCACAAAGAAGTCTCTAATTGAAAATCTCAAAATTAGTGTCTTTAGATGAGACTGAGTTATTTGAAAAACAGTTGTTTTCTCATAATATTCCCTAATAAAAAACTTGCCTCAATCTTAAAAAAATTGCAAAACATATCAGCAATATATTTAAAAAAAAAAATCAATTTGAAAAATTCATCGTACTACATACTTTTAGATGATATAGGGCACTTGCAAACAAATTGACTTGATTTTCACATAAAGTTCACATACATGTGTAGAAGTAATAAATTCTGATAGGATCGAAATTTCGAGCATACACAGGTGTCGCGTTTGCCATTAGCCAAATTTATGGCACAAATATTGTGGTATAACCAAAGTCACAAATTTTATACAGGTGACTACTTTTGATCACAAAATTATTTACTGTTGTCATTTTACTCCTTGTTGCTGTATTGTTGTTGCTGTAAATGTAAGTTTAGTAAGTATGTATATTTACCATACGCCCAACATCGGTTGTTATAATTTATTAAGGCAATTGTGCTACGATTTATTAAACGTACCTGACTTGGCGAATTCTGAGGCTAGAAATTTTAGGAAATTATTACATATATATGCGAGTTTTTTTGCGTTCCAGACAGAAGTTCATTGATTCTTAATACTTTTGGCAGGCACGTTTTGCGTCGCACACGTGCGCTGTTTAGACAAAAATGCCTATGAAACCAACTTATACAGATTTCGAATAATGCTATTTAAAATAAATACCACGAAGTTTATATCATTGGCATAAAATGTTTTACTGGGTCACAGAAAATGTTTATAGCATTCTCCTTTATTTGAATGCTTACTTTGAGTGGAGTTTTATGCCCCAAATATATTTGCTCTAGTTACACTAACGATATAATTAAATCACATTTTCTCCATACCTTTCTTATGGTATAACATCTAGTTTACCCGATTTCAAAATGCAATTGATAATAAGTATTTATTTAAAAGTCATGTTCCTAGAGGCAATCAGGGCTGGATACGAACTCCGGGTATAGTTAGTGACATTCCGATACCCCTTGATGCCTCGATGTCTGTACTCATAACTATTATCGCTAAAAAATTCCCGATGTTACCCAATCGATTATATTTGTACTAAAAAGTACTTAGAACAAAATTTTAGTCGTTTGCTATAAAAAAGACTCAACTTTTGTATGCTGTAACTATTTAAATAAAAATAAGTTTTATTGATCATTAAAGGAGCAATTAATTGAGTACAAAATTGCATTTTTGTGAAATGGATTTTTTTCTGGCTCACAATGGTACAAAAAATTTAAGTTTGTAGATTTTTCGAGATTCGAAATATTTCCGCTAATTTTATCAACACTTGAAAATAACATTAGACCGATACAAAAGTTATTAATTAGAATAGTTTTCGAAATACGAAATATTTCTGCTAATTTTTTCAACACTTAAAAATAGTGATGTTTTTTTGCGGTTTTAGTACTTAATTTTTAACATAATAGGTTTTTTTGATTTTGGTATCTCACTCGATTTATTAAATATCATTTAGAAAATAAAAAATCACTTCTTGCATTGCCAAAGGTTGGGAAATGCTCCAATTAATTGTTGGTTAAATTTATATTAAGATTTGTAATTCTAGAGCTACTAAATATTTGAAAATAAGTAGTTTCACCAGTTGTGCGACCGAATAAATAATTACACGTTGTACTCGATACTCACCAAGTACTCGAGTTTATACTTCTAAGTGCTGGTATCGGAATGTCACCAAGTATGGCGAGAAGTCTCTATCATTTTCCAATCATAATGTGTTTTGTTTTTAAAGACAAACCTATTTGTTGCAACCCAATTCTTTACTTAAACCTTTTTCAGACTCTTGGATTAAGAACAGCTGAAACCATAAAAAGAGTTCAGGTTAAGAGAAAATAGGGGGATGACTATTTTCTTTTCAGCCCGTTTGTGTCCTCGTTTCCTACAATTTCGCCAGTTACAAGGTACCCACCATAGCGTCACTGTGTTTTGCTTGCCAGTAGTCGGAGAGAATCATTGCTCTCTTTTCCTAGCTTGGAAGACACTTGATAGATTAATAAAAGAGCCTCTCCTATTTCGCAAAGTTCATTCTGGCGCATAATTGAGTTGCTAGAATCTCAATCGGAAATACCGCAGGCCCAACACACCTGGCCATAGAGATTTTAGTACAGACTCATATATGTAGACCTGCATTCGGCATTCATCCTTTTTCGATCCATCTAAATATCCATAAATCAACAACTTTTTATCAAAGGTTCAATCTGTATTATCCCAAATTTTGCCGGTCTGGAAATTTGAAAAGTTGATTGTTGCAGTGCCTGGGTCGGAAAATCTACACCTTTTCAATTTGGTAACCCTCCCAGCATACTTAATAAATTACCAGCTTCTGGCAATGCTCCTTTCGAGGACAAATAGCGAATAAACTGCGTTATCAACTTAAATGCAGAATTTTGAGCGCAACAGGGACCAACATAAATCAATAATGTCATTTACAAATCTATTACCATACCAGCATATAGATGTAGTTCATTCTACAACAAAGTTATGATGATTTGATATTGCAAAGGGTAAGAAACTCTGTGTCTTCAGTAAACAAATTTTGTAAGGCTTTTTAATTTGTATTAAATCAAAAAGTTGATTACACAGCGGCGCGTCTTACAGGATGGAGCACCACAAGGACAGGAATTGATATTTGAATTGAACAAAAATTCGAAAAAAGTTCCAAATTGTTTATTTTGTGGATAATTGTATTGAAATTTACAATCGATTTTTGTTTATAAAAGTTACGTATAAGACGTCGTGTATTGCAATTCACTAATTTTGAACGTACCGACAATCGCAATTTTTGTCTACAATATTTGTCGTTTGCCGAAATGATTTTGCAATACACTAATTTATTCTTAACGACACTTAACAGCTGTCTCGTTGTGTTTATTCAATGTGATAAAGAGTGGCCAAAATTAATACATGAATGCCATCGACGGCACCAATAGTGCCTCACACAAATAGAGACGATGCTGAAGCAAACATTTCTTTAACTGCTTGGCGCTCCACTTGGGTCGTAGGAAACCTGCCAAGCTGATAAATCAGGTATTTAGCTAAGTCTGGAGCTAATCGACATAGCTTTTGAAATTCTTTTGCATTCAAATCGAAAGGATTGTCCACATCCTGGAGTAAACAGCAATCCGCTGTTGGAGCGCTTACTTCTTCATCACCTCGTGATAAATCATATGCCAAATATTCAAACGACATTTTTTAATGTTCCTTTTTTTAGGTTCAAGAAAATAAATTGCGAAATTTTTAATTTATCTTTTATTTAAGTTACAATCGTGAATTATTTTCGATAATCGACTAGATAACGACGACAGCTGATCCTGCGATAGCGAATATCGTTAAAAAAAAAGGCTACTGAATACCAAAATCGTTAAAATACAACAGACTTAAACTTCTTTGAACCGCCAAAACCGGTTTCTTTAAAGAGAGTGCTTTCTTTTGCCCTGGCCTTTAAATCAGAACACCCTATCGTAGGCACACAATTAGTTTCGTGTGATATTTAAGAGCCATTTTGTTGTTATTAAAAGTTTAAAATAAGTAGATTTAAGAGGAAAATTAAACAAATAATGCGCTTTGGGATGCAAGAAAAGCTTACGGAGGAAGAGAGGCGCATAATATGGTGCATGTTTCAAATAGAGAAGAATATTAGCACAATTGCCCAATCCGTGGGATGTTCACGAAAAAAAATTCAGAATGCGACTACACATTTCGAAAAATATAAACATTTTGCGAATATAAAATGTTCTAGGGCCAAAACGGGACGATCGTTACTTGTTCGACAAGCTTTGAATGAACCTTTCGCGACTTCAATACAAATAAGAGCCGCAATGCATTATAGTGTGAATCTGGCAAGTAGGACTATTATACAACAACTTTTAGAAAACAACCCCCGGTGATGCTAAGCCCGAAAGTGTCACGTGCCAACCAAAAAAAAAAAAACATAGCGATACGAGTTCGGCAGAAGAAATATAGACCCTTCATCATCCATTTGGAATTCTGTAATTTGGAGTGACGAATCGAAGTTCAATTTATGTGGATCTGTTGGCAGAACTTATGTACGACGTCCTCTTAACACAGAGTTGGACCCAAAGTACACGAGGAAGCCGGTGAAGTTCGTTGTAATTATATGGGGTTGTTTTAGAAAGCACGGGGAAATGAACGATAAGTTAAGCCGTTTAGTTAGTAGTTTGGCTGATCAGAATTTATTGTCGGAACATCTTGTGCTATATCTGCATAACTTGCCATTATTTCTTTATCTGTTAAAAGCAGTTTTCCAAAAAGACAACGCGCCATGCCATAAGTCGATAAGTCGATAATAGTAAAACGGTGATTCGAATATCAGACTATACAAGTCATGGACTGGCCTGCCCAAAGCTCAGACTTAAATCCTAATTGAAAACTTATGAGAGATTATTAAAACAAGAGCTATGGCACTGAACCCCAAAACTGTACAATAACTGTGGACCATTATCGAGCAGGAATGACAAAACATTCCGAAGGGCACGTTTGAGGATTTCGTATCCTCTATGCAAAGGAGATGTTCAGCAGTAATTTCTAAAAAAGGATATTCGAATAAATATTTAGTAAATATACAACTTATGAACCAAAATTTAATTACATTTTTTTTGTAATTTTTTTTACATAAACGACATATTTAAGTGTAAACTTTGAATTTTTCTTACACCCACAAGATTTTTATTTTCCGCAATGAAGTTTGGATATAAATAAATCAAAAATAAATGAACTCAAAATCGGAATTGTTTTGTAATTTGCAATGCATATAAATTCCATTTAGCGTGCCACCCCTGTATTTGGGCCGGATGCCTAGACAAAGTTTTCGCTTCCTTTTTCCTGGAATCGAAGGTGCAAAAATTGGCATTCCATTTTGCTTCCTTTCTTTTACTGCCAAAAAGAAGCATCTAGCAATAATTTGGCGCTATGTAGTGACTGCAAACGTTGAAGTCACTGCATAAAAAGTTCGATACAATTTCCTTACCTTGATCCGTGCGCAGCTTGATTGTGAAACGAACGAAACAATTGTATAATTATTTTTAAACTTTATATGTCTGATGATGCCTGTTTTCATTTCCAAATCAGTTAAAAATTTTGATTTCAAATGTAATCATTGCTTTTGATATAACAAAGTTTCACTGAAAATAAATAATAAAAAATGCGACATGTCAATAACAGAGATACATTACCCAACATCCTTATTCTGTATTCCAATATTAAGTCACACATTTGTATAAATTTTTTTTCTGGCAACACGCGCAGCCCCAAGCCATAAGCCATTCAAAAACACTTGATTTTTTATTTATAAAATGTACACAAATATCCTCAGCTCGCTTGATATCATTTAAACTTTATTCCTCTCGTGTTAATTTCATATCACAAATCCACCCGCATAAATGCACAAATCCTTCACTTCAACCGCACTCACACATAAGCAAACAGACGAGTGCAAGCGAAGCTCAAAAAGATTTCAACACTTTTGGCCTTTCTGCTTTGCCCTCGGCACATCTGGCAGCTGTTGTTGCGTCACGCCGTCTACTACAACTACTACTACATTGCCATCTTTCACATATGTATTTGCTCCTGTTTGCATTTTGTTTTAATTTTTTCATTTCGTTTTTCTTTTTTTTTTTTTGATATGTACTACGCAAGAATTTTACTAACGTATAGAATTTGTGTTGACTTTGTTATGTCACATTATATAACATTGCTGCGAGTTCCGTTCACCCTTCTATTTGTCTTTGTTTGCACGCTTTAGCAAACTTTAATTTTGCTGTTTATTTTTATTTTTGATTTTCGCTAATGAGTCACAGGAAAGTGTTTGTTTACTCAAACTGAGTGTAATTAGCGAAAAGCAGCAGGCACCAGATTTATTGTTTTTCTATAGGAGAATTTAACTCTTTCGTTTGTTTGCACTTGATTGAAATAACACAAACAAAATTATTACTCATACGACATGTAGCCACGCAGTTAAATTGGAATTAAAAAAAAAAAATAGTCAACTTAATGTAGGAACGATTGAAAAAGAACTGACTTTCAAGGATTCAAGGAATATACTCTGGGAGTTTTTCTAGATATAGAGGGAGCCTTTAACAATGTTCACCGGGATTCGGTGGCCACGTCACTCCTTAGAGTGGGGGTGCAGCAGGGGGTGCAAATTTTTGCAAAAGTTTGCGAAGTCAAAGGGAAGTCGCTGCTCACCTCATTTTCCTGATTTCGATTGTTTCAAATTTGTGTACACAAGTACATATTAGGTTTCATACCAAGCACTTTCCAGGTACGAGCGATTAAAACACATTTTAAACGCATAACCAATAAACTTATTACTTGTTAATTCAAAACGATTTGGCCTATTCATGAATAAACCGCCGAATTTTAAGAATGGTTCCTTTTTTCACTGAGATTAAAACGTTATTGACATAAAATGTCTTAAATGTAAAAGGAGCTACCAAAGTTGAAGATTTAAAAAAAAACTGTGTAAATTTCGGATTGGTTGTACATTTTTTCCCCCATATTCAAACTATTTTCGCGAAATTCATTATTGATCTACATAGTGCCAACCATTTCCTTTGAAAGATATATCAAAACCTAAAATAGCTAAATAATTAGAAGTGAGAAAGTTCGTTTTGTGGACGGGGTCATGCCAAATTGATTTTGTATGAATAAGTTGAGAATTTGAGGGTTCTTGGAAATTTTCAAACACATTTTTGTGAACAACTTGACCAGATCGACGACATCTACTTGGTCAGTTGTAAAGTATATTTTCACTGTAGCGCGCAGTTTAATCAATGCCCCAATCTTATGCGCAGAGTTACTGTACAGCTTACGTTATATCGGAACAGAATACATTATAATTGGGATAAGTAACTGTAAAGCAAGACGATGTCATGTTTGCATGGGGCTATAGAATCCAGATTACCTTACATTCCTCAATGTGACATATATCTTGACTACTACTTTGTTGGCATGATCAGTACAAGTGAGATTAGAATTTATAACAAAATAATAATTTGTTATTTTCTGCATTATTTGTATAGGTGCGTTGCTAATCTAAAGCGGAGATATGAAATTGAATCTTTCTTTTTTATTTAGTTTACTAACACACTAGATTTACTACAACTTAAATTAATGCCATGGTCATTCGGCCATCTGGAGGCTGTGGATAGCAGTTCTACAAATATGAAAACTTAAAAGCAACGTACCCAGAATGGAACCTTATGTTGCGCCAGCACTGCCCTCTCGCTTACAATTAGGAAACTTCAAAACCAATTCACACTCATTGAATTCTGCCTGAAATATAGGTAAAGAAAACCAAGCACACGGTGCCCAAATCCAGCATTGCCGCTTCCTACATAAAAGTTCATGACTAACAGAATCGAAAGCTTTAGCAAAATCTAGTAAACAGATTAATCTAAATTGATTTTTATCAAGTGGCAAACGAATGTCATCTAATATTTTTAATAAAGCAGTGGCGGCCGGTGAGTCCCTGGTTCAAATTCTGGCCGAAGCAAATAACATCCAAAAATTATAGAAACAAATTTTTCTAATAGCGGTCGCCCCTCGGTAGACAATGGCAAACCTCCGAGTGTATTTCGGCAATGACAAAAATCTTCTCACAAAAACATTTCGGCCTTCGGAGTCGGCATGAAACTGCAGGTCCCTCAATTTGTGTTACAACATTACAAATTGTAGGAGAAGTTTGGCCAAAATCGCTTTAGTGGTTATAGCTACAATTTTTCCTAAATACTGATTGCAGAGAGGAAAGGAGATTATTATTTTAAACATGTGACTTGATCGGCTCAGCCATTAAGGTCTGGAAAACTTTGGATAGCCGACCAAAAGAAAATCGTTAGTACAACTAGCAGAGCCCTCTTTTACAAGAGAAAGCAGCATAGCAACTTTTCTCATATACAGGAAAGCCAAAAAGCTTTCAGCGTTTGAACTATCCTAAGAACTCCCCCCTGTCGGAAATATTTCCGGTGAATAAAGGGATAAAGTATGGCTGCCTACTAAGCCCGGTTTTATTTACATTGTAAAGGGTATTTTTTTTAAACATGTGGTGTTCAAGAAGAAAAAAACGTATATAATTAAATGTTATGACGTAAAATTTAGCTTTATTATAAAGAAAGGGGTTTGGCTTTATGTTTAAATAATGATTTTGGGCAACTAACCGCCACGGCTGGCTCGAATTAATTCCAGCCGAGAGGCCCAATTTTCGATCACTTTTTGTAGCAATTTGGGGCCGCATGCCGGTAAAAACGTGCCGAATATTCTCTTCCAAGGTGTCAATCGCCTGCATAGAGAAGCGACTTCACATAACCCCACAAAAAGTTGTCCAGCGGTGTAAAATCGCACGATCTTGGATTCCACATGACAGGCTCACGACGCGAGATAATGCGCTCACCAAAACTGTCCTTCAATAAATTTATTGTCTCGTTGGCTGTACAGCATGTAGCACCTTTTTGTGGCACATGATGTGTCGTTCACATCAACATCCGCCAATTCAGGCTCGAAAAAGTCACTAATCGTGACTCTATTGCATTCCTCATGGACTGTAACATTATGGCCGGCATGATTTATTATCAATACTTCAAATATGACAATTTGATTTATTAACGTTCCCATTCAACCAAAAACAAGCTTCTTTGATCAACAAAATTTTCTGGTGAACATCGGGATCGGGCCTTATTTTGGGCCCATTCTGCGACTAGGCTTCAATTCTTCCAAATGGCAAACCAAACTGAGTATAAATCATGTAACAGCTATCAAAAAAGACCAACTCCGAAAAAAGAGTTGCCTCATTAAAAACCACACGTCTAAAAAAAAATTATCCTTTATAAATTTAACCAAGAACCCGATGGCAATGCAAATCTACATCGTATCTGGTACTACATGTATAAAAAAATACATATAAAAAGAATAAATAAAAATTAATTAAAAACAGATAATCGCTTATTATTATCTTAATTAATTATATGTTCAGTTATTTTAATTAGCCAAAACAAGTGCTTGCATAAATTACCTTTGTTTCCATAAACTAAAGGATAGCAATTATCAATGGTTATAAAATAAAATAAATTTGTATTAAAATATCATTACCTATTTTTTCTGTGAATTTTTCCCATATCATCTTCATAGTCTGCATTCCTTTTAACAGCAATGCGTTTTCAATTAAAAATTAAACAGAAAAAAATTAATCCAAGTTAATTAAAATTACTTTATTACTCATACGCCATGGGGGTGTGTGTGAGGCAATGCACAATGTGTCATATGGTAAAACCAATTAATTTGATTTCAACAATCTATGTTCATTTACAATAGATGCATCGAGTATTTGTATGTGGGTAGTCGATTTAAATCCGGCTAACCACAGCTTTGATCAGCTATTAATAGTAAATGGTTGCAATTCAGACAATTAATTACATAGTTTCTCAATTGCTGTTGCTATTGTCTATTGGCGATATACATATGTATGTAACTATGTATGTATGTCCATTTGTGGAAATTTCACTTTCATACCACATGTACTTAGATAACTCTGTAAAAAGAACTCTATTTAATATAAATAAATAAAATAATAATATAATAAATAAATAAAATAAATAAATTAAAACCAAAGCCATGACTTTACTTTTAAAATACTCAATTTAACATTCGAATTGATCATTGAATTTTTCATTGAATTTCGAAAAAATGTTCACACCTAAATAGCAGCTACATTGATTGCACCTAATTACTTTAGGAAATTCAATAAATACACACATGGATGCCTGCTAATGGGGGAAAAAGAAATATATAAATCTACAAATAAAATTCACAGTGCGAGTAAACAAATCCTAAAAAGTAAATATAGATTTATACATTTTTTGTAAACACACATACATCAACATATAGCGGGTAATGGTTAAAATTGGAATATTTTTACGCATAATTCACCCAATTTTATTTAAATTGATTTTACCAATTCATTGCATTTAATTGTCATTTTTACATATATATAGTTAGTTTTTTTTATTTTTTTATTTTTTAGCGATTGAATAGCTGTTCTGTCGAGAGCACATAAATAACACTTCTTACTAATTATTTAGGTTTGCAATACTTATTTGAATTAAAATCATTTGTTTTTTTTTTTTCTCGGCGTTTGATTATTTTTTCATTGTAGTAAAATTAAAATTTAAACGCTGCTTATTTATGCAAACGAACAAAGTGCTTACTCTTGCGGCGCTAAATAAAATAATTTGCAACTATTTTTATATCAATGCTTTCGTTTTAAATATATGGATGTTTATTGTATGTGTGGATAAATATATTTGTTTTATTTGAAAAAAAAAACCATCAGAGTTCTTACGTTCCCTTATCAGAGGTAAGGATATTAGAGCGATCGCCATTGTTGAGTGGAGTTTTGCTGGTTTTGTAGCAATAAGAAGATCAGGATTACATACCGGTCTATAAAATGAATTTGAAGCTATTATTATAATAGCACTTTTTACAAATGCTAATTGAAAATTTGAATGGCAAAGACTTTCGGTCATAGAGCATCGTGAAATTTAGACATATATATATATTGTTTATCGCTCATAGAATTCGTATGCCTCTCCCAAAAGTTGGTTTTTTTATTTTCATTTTAATTTTGAGCTTCAAACAATTTTTTAATTTTCCATTCAATTGGCCCAATTGAGTATAAACGGTTTGCCATTGTATATCAAAGCCAAAAATATTGGGAAATCAAAATTAAATTTTAATATCAAATCAAATTTAAATTTATATACAATACATCAAAATGCCCTTTAAATATATCGATAATATTCGATGATGGCTGGGACTGCATTAAAGAAAAGGCCTGAGGTGCTTGATCAGCTCACAAGCGCTTTTCTTCTTGGAATGGAAAGCCTGATCGCATAACATGGTAGTCGGTTGAAATTTATATTGCAATATATCCCGCGAATCAACAGGACATTAAAATCGCTAAACTACATCAAATTAAAGGTCTGAATACTACATTCACTAGAAAGCGTTATTATTTTGACAATCCGTGTAAATCACCAACCATGTGCCTTGATGATATTCACTACCATACACATTCGTATTGGAGTAGACGCCGATTCAGACTGGTACAGCTACCGAAAAAGGAGTCAAATTCACGATCGATGATGTATAAAAGTTACCATTTCTGCTGGTACCATCCTGAATTACCAAATCCTGCAACATATCAATGTGAATACTCTCGCTCCTATATAATTTTCTCTTTTACTGCCGCCCTTTATTCGCCAATGGCTAATAAGATAAAATTTTATAAATCTTAAAATTCACTTAATAAATTTAAATATATGTTATAATTACAAAATCTAACTTACACTGAACTAATTTTATTTGTATTATTTGTGACCTTATAATTTCCACAATGTGCTACACTGGGAAAATAATGTTGGTGAAAAAATTTTTTTTTAAATTTATACTGATATACAAAAAAAATCCCTCCACATTATAACATTGTTACAGTATTTTAAAAATTGTATATTATACTGAAAAAAACATGTTTAATTAACGGTTGATAAGTTTGATAAATGAGTTAAGATGTAATCTAGAAATTTTCTTAAAGTATAATCAGATTTCAATTCCAAAAATTTTACATACTAGTGGTACTCATTTAATGTCGCAAACTTATGGCATTTGTTGCAAACTTCGCAATATGGCAACGTCGCAAGACAGCTGTTCATTTCTACATGCAATTTGTTTTGCGATAAAATTGCAACTATGCGAGACTCTTTTCAGTGGCATTCATGGCAATTTGTCGCAAATCATAATCAGCTGTTGACCAAAAGTGCGCTTTTTGATTTTAAAATGGAAGTTGTAAGTATAATCAATTATAATATTGCATTGTACTATTATTTTGTTAATACACATTTAAGAATGAATTGGTTATGAATGTATGCATGTATTTACAGAAAAAACGATCGCGGATCAATGGCACTTTTCGGTGGACGGAACAGCAAACTAGAGATCTTCTTACGATTGTCTTGGACAATGTGAAGGCTAATCCGGAACAATTTGAGGTAATATTCTTATATTTTTTTATTATTAGCTTGTTTAATATTTTACCAACTTATTCTAGAAACCTACTGCTCAAAAATTTTATGATCGTGTCACGGAAAATACACCAAATTTACGCAACATAAAATGGGATGTTATGCGAACAAAAATGAGACATCTCAAAACATGTTTCTTGTCCGCACTCAAGTGGAAAGGCCAGACAGGTGCAGGCTTGCTTGAGAGTGGAGATGTAAAAGGTGTTGAAGAATACATCAAAAAGATATGCCCATATTATGATGACCTGCACACAATATTTGGACGGCGTGTAAATATCCAGCCGCCAGCCATTTTTCAGTCCACAGAGTCCATATTATCGTTGGAGAATAATGAAGCGGAGGTGTTATTGGAGATAAATTGCGAAACGTCTTCTACGAGTTTACTTGAAAGTCCATTATCCAGTCCGCCTGCTATACTTCCTCTTACATTATCAGAAAACCTAGTCAGTCCGTCCTCTACCTTCGTATCCGATACTTGCACACAAAAAAATATGACCACACCAATAAGAAATTTGAAGAGACCTCACAGCTCGCACCCATTTGCTTTATTATTCGAAATTCAAAAGAAAAAGGTTGAATTAGAAACACAAAAACTTGAATTGGAAAAAGAAAAAGAGGAAAACAAATTTAAATTGCAGAAACTACAGCTGGAGAAAGAAGAGAGAATCGAGATGGAAAAACTAAGATTGGAAAATGAAAGACTGAAAAGTGCAAATAGCTCTTAAGTTAGGAAAAAGTACTGTTATCTTAATAATAATAATACATATGTGATTTTTTTTACTTACATATGTATATATACCCGTACAGTATTGTTCGTATCATAAGCAACCAAATTGAAAATTACATACTAGTACTTTGCCACTGATATTCATTTATTTACTTTTAAGAACTTTCAATTAAAATTCAGTTTATTCTCTAACATAAACCATACAAATGCAGTTTTAAAACTTTGTTGAAAACTATAACAAAACTCAACAAATTTTTATATAGATTTTGAACTTTTTTCTCAGAAGTTCTAAATTTTTTTTTGACTATGCAGTTTTGTAGCCCTTTTAATTTCAGTACACAAAGTGCAAGTTTCAGTTGACTAAAAAGTACCATTGATTTATTAGAATTTTTTTTGTCAAGGGACTTTAAATAAATTTTGCTTTTTTGTTATATGGAAGAAAGTCGCAACACCTTTGACAAAAAAAATTCTAATAAATCAATGGTACTATAACTTGAGTTTTGTTATAGTTTTCAACAAAGTTTTAAAATTGCATTTGTATGGTTTATGTTAGAGAATAAACTGAATTTTAATTGAAAGTTCTTAAAAGTAAATAAATGAATATCAGTGGCAAAGTACTAGTATGTAATTTTCAATTTGGTTGCTTATGATAAGAACAACACTATAAGTATACAGAAATGTATGTATATATATGCACATATGTATGTATGTTTACGTTTTGAAATTGAATTTAATTTAAAAAAATAAAAAAGTAACTGAATTCTCCAAACAAATGTATTTATTGATTGTTTGCATGATTTAACATTTCACAGATTGTTCGTCGCCTTGCCTCCCCTTCATTAGTTCGAGCACTTGGTAATGACTCGTCAATATCGTGCTCCGATTCTTCAAGTTGGTAATCGAAATGATCTCCTTGTTGAAGTATAAGGTTGTGCAACAATGCGCAACATAGAATCCATTTGTTCACATTTCTCATTCCATTTTCATTTTTTATTTGAAGCCTTAAACCTTTTAAACTGCCAAACCTTTCTTTCAACATTCCAAAACAATGTTCAATTCTAATCCTATACCCACTGAATGTTTTGTTGAAAAAAGTTCTTTGGCTCTGTGTTAATTCTCTGGAATTCTCTCTAAATGGCGTTATAACAGTGGGAGACAATTTATAGGCACTGTCACCTGCGATCCATTCTCCTCCACCAAAAAATGTGTCTGTTTCATTCGATAACTCGCAATTATTAAAAATACGTGCATCATGCACGCTACCTGGATACCCTAACACCAAGTGTCTTATTTGCAGTCTATGATCGCACACGGCCTGAGCCTTAACAGAGTAGACGTGTTTCCGTGAAAAGTACGCTTCAGGGTCTTGTGAAGGTTTTTCCGCCAAAGGAATTTCAGTGCCATCCACGTATCCCACGCAATTAGGTAATTCAGTCCAAGTTTCCGACACGAGCTTCTTGCGTTCCTCGATACTTGGCCAAAATAGATACTTGTCTTTATGTTTTAAAAGGGCTTTAAAGATTCGTTCAGTTAAATTCTAAAATAAAAAAAGCTTGATATTAATTTTGCGAAAACAATGACAGTCACTGACCTGAAGGACACCACCGTCACTAATTCCAAACATGCCAGCAATCTTTGAGAGAGTAGCACCTTCACCACTTGAGCCTAGGCGGTACAATACAATCGCGAGCTGCGTTTCAAGAGGAAATTGTTTGCATGATCGAGATTGGTTGAAAACCTCATCTTCCTTTATTAAATTCAAGATAACATCGAAGGTTTTCCAAGTTACCCGTGTGATCTTCTTGAATCTGCTTTCATCAAGTTCCCATAAGACTTCTTTTAAAAATACCTTGCATTTAGGTACACTGTTTTGAATAAATTGTACACTGTATCTGCATCCTACATAGAGAGCCACCACAAGCAGAAGGTCCTCCAATATTTCATCCTCTTTTTTTCTTTTCTCCTCTGCCAAAAAAATCAAATTTAGTCATATAAAATAAAAAACAGTCTTATTTAAATTCATACCCTCGTCCTCACAAAAGAATTCTAAAATCATTAAATCGTTTAGCGCTGTTTCTTCCAATAATTTAAGAAGTTTTCGTTTTTCGCTTATTCTCGGCATTTTAGCTTTTACTTTTGACAAATAAAATGCAGTTGACTTATAGTTTTGCCATGGGGCGCTCATTTAACCGAAGTTGCGACTTTGCCACTTTGCCATTATTACATTATTGCCACATTAAATGAGTACCATTACTATATATGTATATATACGCCCCCATTGATTACAATATTTGTTCGAAAATTATTTTACGATGTTAGATTAAAGATGACATTGTTAATAAAATTTTACATAATTATGGATTGGTAACCAAATCGAGCGCTGCTAAGCATATTTGCTGTCAGGATAGGTATGATATTGAGATGGTAATTGGGGATGTGTGTAAGTACTGGTAGGTATTCGCCTGAGTTCTTTTTCAGTGTGCAAGTCTTTTTTTTTTATTTGTGTTTGTCAATCCTGGTGGTCGCCTAATAGATGGTTCTAGTCACTAGTAGCTTTGTACTGATCCACGAAGCTGAAGCTCCGGGCCAAGCCAGTGTACACTACCTAGTTATTGTGACCGTAAAAGAAAAAAGAAACCATCTCCTGCTATTCGTCAGGACAGTAGTTGAGTGGTGAGTTGAGGAGTTCACAACACTCTCTTTGTCGAATCTGGGTCAGAGGTGACGGACTACCCCACGATATTACGTAATAATCGAGCAATTTAATAGCAGCTTGCCTATCGGACAAGATAGTTATTTCTTGCAGGTTAAGTGCCGAGTTTTACAGTCAAAGCGCAGCCTCTCTAATTGCTGTAAGCTCAGACTGAAAAACACTGCAGTTGTCCTGAGGATAAATCTCAATTTCAACTCTGTCGTCCAATTTAAAGCCGGCAGTGTATTGTACTGTGGTGTTAGTATAACACCCGATGATTTGTGAGCAAATTATTTTTATAGTTACTGAAATACCCCAATTTTTTTAAAATTTTCACCTATTTTCCGATGCCGGGGAGGACGAAAAGATCAAAAGGCATGGCTTAATCGATTTCGCATTTTATTCTGAGCAAAGATATGTCTATATATCTATCGGTGACATTAGGCTGTTAAAAACAAACATTGTATGAGCAAAGTTGTAATAGACTTGACATAGTGAACTCGGGTATAAAAGTTCATGTACGGACGAGGTTCCTTTACACTTTTGAATTGGCAACACTGGCATTGACAAATAAAATTTAGCTCTAATGTTGGTAGTTCACTTACCGACAAACCTTGAGAAAATCGTTCCAAATGAGCTGATGTCCCACCAAATAATAGATGCAAGAAAATGTGGAAAAATAATAATGGAACTGCACTAAATTACGTGTAAAATCTCTATATAGCGGTCGACTGTGGAGGTGTTTCAAAATGAGTCTAACCCAATTAAAGGTGCTCCCACTCATGGACAATATTTTGAAAAACAATAGTCTTTTCTTTTTTTTTTGCTTTCCTTAATAATAATATAAACTTTCGCGCCTACATCACATAGCTCGATATTTGACCAAACTTTCCTGCAATTTGAAGTGGGCGTCTTTAAGTTCCACCACAAATTCCGGCACCTACAGTTTTACGCCGCCCCCGAATGACAAAGAGTTTTTGTGAAAAGTTTTACACTCGCCTGATTGTCATTGCCCGCCAAAGGATGGCCGCTATAAGAAATAACTTCATCTATAATTTTTGATAATGCGACAACCAGGATTTGGACCCGGGATCCACCGGTCGGTAAAGGCGGCCATGTTTTCCTTACTGCTGTTGGAAAGTTAACTAAACAGCATTTGTATTTAGTTCGAGAATTATAATACTATTTCTAAATTAACAGTACTAGATATTCTCAATAAAAGAAATTATCTTACGTTATTTTATGAAAAAGTTGCGATACAAAAAGTTTACTACCCTACTTGGCTTTAATTTTTAAATACATTTAAAAGGATTTTCCACATAAAACATTCCCTCATTCAAGTATACTCTTTTAGTCCGGATATTTTCATAGAGAGATTATTTCAATCAGTCATTCTTTTCGCTGGGCGTTTAATTTTGATACGTAAATAGCATCGTACAAATTGCCACTTTTTTTTAGCATAATATGAGAAACACCCAAAAAGAAGATGGATCTTTGTTCAGCAGTTTTGAATTTAAAAGTGTTTTATATATAAGTACAATATTTATAAAACCCACATTTGGCAAAAAAGAACCACTAGCGTCAAAATTTCGGTAAAAGCAAATTAACGCCAAAATATTAAATGACATTTCAGTTTACATTTTTCCTTTTTTTTGCGGTTTTTTGAAACTTTATATTTACTTGTCATTTAGTCTTTCAACGTGCATTAAAAATATATCTAGAAGTATACAAATTTAAATATACACAGAGAGGTAAGTATGTATGGACGAGCACGTTTCAAGTTAATAGCATCTGCAATCCATTAGCACTAATTTATGCTAAAAAAAAAGGAAAAACAAAAGGATGCCTTACTTTGGAAGGGTTTTAACCAATCTTTTTCGGTTTCTTGTTGTCCTCTACTTCCTCCCTCTCACTTCAACAGCGAAAAACTGCATTAGAACAAATGTTATTTTTGAACAAGTTAATTGCCGTTCTTTAATTTATTTTGTAGCTGCAAATTGTTGTGGGGTATTTGTGCGATTTAACTCTTATTTGATTTCAACTACTTGAAGATTTTCAATTAGGATGCATCTGAAACCCGCTGGTAAAAGTTAATTGATTTTGTTTTGTGGGAAAAATAAAAATAAATAGAAATATTTCATTGGCATCATTATGACTCAATTAGTGTGATGGCTTTGTATTTCGTATATATATCTATATATTAATTATACTATCACTTCCTTTTACTAACTAGATTTCGCTTTCTTTTTTCATAAGTCCATATTTTTTTTTTGTTGTCATTCAAATATGCAGTAGTGTCTTTATAAATTAGCTTCAACGTCTATTGCATATTGCATAATGCTTTATATATATTATATTTATGTATGTATATATCTAATCTGCTTATTAAACCTCTTATGTAAATATATACATACTACATATGAGTCTTAGTAAATTAATCATTTACTTAACCAGCAGTTGGCTTAATTGAAATTCACTTTCATGCGACGCTGCTTAATTTGCAGCTGCTTTCGATTGCTATGGTATTTTCATATAATCTGCCTCTCTGTTCTTTGAAGATTGGGGGGGGACAGGAGCAAACCGCACTCTCTAACACTAATTTAGTAATATGCATAGCAAAATACTAGTAGTTATATATATTGCACACATACATACATAGACTCTTATATATATAGTGCATATGTATTTCACCACAGTTAGCGCATTAGCAGCTTAAGTGATTTAATTTGCAATGAATGATAATGTGAAAGGAAATACGAAGTATAAAGAATAATATGATTTCAATTATGTACCAGTAAAGGCTAGTAACCAAAGCGCTAAGTAAAAGTGAAAAAATGAGGAAAATTATAATAGTGAAAAGAAGCCATTGAGTTCATTTTTCTAGAAAAAAATTTAAAGCGACACTTTCAAATTTGTTAAATTAAAATAATATATGGATCATTTCATACCAAATCGTTCAGATAGTTAGGTGTCCAGCTTTTTTTGCATACATATTTTGTTTATGGTTTCTTTTTGCTTGATTTTGAGTTCTTTTTCATGTGGAGTTTTCGAAAATTTGTCTAAAAACTCGATGCCGCGCCATTGGCACATGAAATTTTTTTTTTTTTAATTCGATAACTCTCCGAAAAAATTACAGATCTTCGAAATTTTGGATTTTTAGGTCAAAAATTCCTCTACAAGAAACAAATATGAAACAAATATGGTAGCAAACTATTACAGGCAAAATGACTCTTTGAATTCAGAAATTCATAATTTATTAAAAAGAAAATTAGGTTCATCATAAATGCTTCTGAAAAATTTCCACATATAGTTAGTATTAATTAGTATAATTGCTAATAATTGAGATAACTTTATTATTTTCTCTTCTAGAATGAACCTTTAGCTGTTATGTAACAGAAAAAAATAGCATAACGATTCAGCCACTTTTGGCGAAATGATAGCATTTGTTACAAATGATGTCGAAAAATATTTAATAATTGGCACTATGAATTTAAAAAATCATAATTCGCAAACAACGAATTAAGGCTTATAGAGGCTACTGCATAATTTCGTTTATATATATTACTATTTAAGAAAAAATATAAAGTAAGAAACTGATGCCATTTTAAATTTTTGAAGTCAAAAGTTTTTTGATATTTTTTTTCAAATCACGATATCCTATTTTTTTTCAAAAATACCAAGTTTCATATTTTTTCCCTTTGGAGTGATCTTTTACCTCAAAATATAAAAGAAATTTCGCAGATCGGTAATTGTTTCGCAAAGATATTGCATTGAAAAAAAATTCAGGCGCAAGGGCGCGAAATCAAGTTTTTAGACAAATTGTCAAAAATTCACCACGACGAAAGAACTCAAAATCACGAGAGTCAACATTTCTCATCGATTTTGATGTAGAAACTATAACAAAAACGCACGGAAAAGAGGTCTGGCCGTAACTGCCATATAGTTTCCAATTAAGCGAAATAAACCGTTCGTTGATCTTAAAATCGATATGGGTTTTCCGACATGTTGCGTAGATTTCTACCCATAGTGAGATTTCATATATTTTATATGAAAAAAATTTAGAGACAGGGAATCGTTTTTATTTTATTTATTACGTAATCAAATTTTACATTTCGTTAACGCAATTGGCGCACACTGTACGCGCGTAAAACTTTCGCCAATGGTTCATGGGAGCATTTAATATTTTGAATTTAGATTCTACTTTTTTTTTGAACATTTTTTATTTTTCTTTTTTCACTACCTATACTCAGCGTGTGCCACAGCGCTTTAGTTTGTTTTGATTTTATTCGTTAATCCCATTGGCGTTATCCTTTAAGTGGCCTACATGACATAAACGGATTCACCGTTCTTAACATTTCGATTAAAAATTTTCAATTCAAAAAAAAAAAATAAATAAATAAAAAAAAATAAACACAAGCATACTTCTTATTATTTTGGATTGTGCACTGCGACCTTGTTATCTATTGTCCCCTTTCATGGAGGAATGAACTTCCTCTAGTCCAGCAATCGAGACTAATTTTAGTATAGTGCCCAAACCTCTGGAACTCATACTATCACTCGTTATTATATATTCACCCGAGTACGTTTCATCCGAGTAAAATCCAACTTCGGTCAAGTAATATTTCAACCCGCAGTTTCCTGTAGGAATCCCAGTAATAATTCTGAGAGTGTTATTTGTCAAGCCCGTGCATTCTACAAAACTATTTAGGTTATGTGGTCCAAGGAGCGCTTTGAAATTATTGATGCCTGGTATGATTCCAATGTGATCTCGCGATTTTTCAAGCCAAGTGTGTTCAGCTTTTCCAGACACTCCATCACCAGTTTAGAAGTTACTTGATAAGATTTGAGTTTTGGCGAACAGCCTCTTAACCCAATAAATAATAAGGTGTCTTCATTCTGATGTGAAAAAAAAAACAAAAATAAAAAAAATACACTTTTCGAGAAGTTAAACTTTGAATTTTTTCTGAAAAAAAATTTTGGGCATGAGTTGACAGTTTTTTGCATTTTAATGATCAACTAATTAAAAACATTTTGCAAGTTGAATTATCAAAATCAGTCAGTTTTTAGAGAAGTAATGTGCATAAAAAATAAATATCTAAAAACAGAAAAATACGATTTTCGCAACGAAATTAAAATCGCCGAAAAATATCGAAATCGCAATTTTTTTCGGTCAAAAGAAACAACATTTTTTGCATCCATTTAAAATTTGGTAAAATATAGCTTCTCTTACGTATTTACAAACAGATGGGCAGACAAAAATTTTTAAAATGACCAAATGTATTCTATTTTATAACTTGCATCAACTACGCAAATTTTTTTAAAGGAAATTTTCAATGTACGGACACGAATGCTATACAATTTTAATAAAGCATAGATTTTGTACCACAAAACCAGACCAGTGCTTCGTACTGTGAGGCCAAAAATTACGAAAGCTACAAAAATTACCGGTTTGTTGCAGACATTAAATTGAAATGATTTATATATTTTACATAAAAGCTTTTTCAGTAGTTATATATTTAATTCATCATGGTAAGAAGTGAGTTGAAAGCATAAGAAATTAAATACTTAAATTAAATGTAAGAGAAAAAGAAATCGATGAAGTCATGGCGCTCTCTGTCCGGCCGTTCGTTCGTGCGTCAGATAGCTCGAGTAAATATTGAGATATCTTTATAAAACTTAATACACATTTTACTCTCGATCTCTCAAAGGTACGCTGGTAATGAAAATGACACCCCGCTTGCATAACGGTATTTTGTAAAAATCAAAATAATGCAATATTTCAGAAAATATGGAAGATAGTTTTCTAAAATTTGATATGTGGGTAAATGACTTATTGGAAAATGAGCGTAGCGCTGTCCGTTTCAGAGCAAATTTGTAAATACCCGAAACTACCATACCAAACTACATCTTATACTTATATATATAAATCTCCTCTCCCGGTATTTGTGGGTGAAATAGTTCGAAATGGCTAGACCGATTTTTATGAAGTTTTTTATGTATATTTTGTAGATATGAGAATAGGTCGTAAAGTATATTTTATACTTGGGATAAAGTTGTCACCTATTTTAAAAGTCAAATTTTATTAACATACACACAAGGTGTATGGAATATCATAAAATGGATGTCGAGCGGTTCGCTTCGGCAAGAAGGTGTATAGCTATCATTTATAAGGATTGCCACCTGTTTAGAAAGTCGAATTTAATTATATTATACACAGATTGTATGAAATATTAAAAGGTGGTTTTGAAACTGTTCATCTCGCCGAGAAAAAGGTTCGTAAGTATGATATGGAGAGGTATACTAGCGAATGATAATTTTTGAAATCTCATTAAATTTTCTTCCGTTGAATGTAATGATGAGCAAAATTTAAAGTAAACATTTTTCATGTACTGCGTGGTAAATATTGAAACTGCTAGTTGTTAAAAAAAAAACTAAAATTGCAACAATTTGTAAATGACATGCGCACGACCGTGAGCTTGTTCATGTGTTTTATGGCAAATCATGGAATCGATGGACAATTTTTGACGTTCATATAATTTTAGTTTTTTCAGTATGCGCGCCTCCCTCACAAAGCATTACTTTGATAAGGAAAAAAATATTTTCTCTTGTGAAAAAAAAGTTTTGGGCAGTCAAATTACAGGTTTGAAAATAATTGAAAATGAGCTATCAGGAAGACTTGAAATTAATACTGAATGACAGAATGTTTGAAGGCGGAAATAAATAAAAGTGTTACTCACAAAACTTAAAACGAAATTACGAGAGAACCACAGTATCGAAAAGCGATACTTGTCCATAAATGGCGAAGGTAATAATTCTCAAAGCTTGTATTTGTATTTTTTCTTAATTGGTTTGCCACTTTGAGTTCACCTTTTTTTTATTTTAGTATTGAATCCGTGATCAGTGGTCTAAAAAACCGCAGTCTAAAACTTTTAAGGCAAATCAAACGTATTTCATCCAAAAACCGTCGGCCCTCATTTATTCGTTAATTTTTTCGGCGAAATCAATATCAAATTCATAATCAGCAACCTCGAAAACCCTTGTGAACAATGTTAAGAGTAAATCAGTTGTAACTTCTCAGAAGTCACTCGCCGCTGTCAAACAATTCGTTTTGCTGAGAAAAGTTTTATAGCAAGTTAGATTTTGAAAAGAATTGCTACCTTTTTCAAAAATCAAATTATTCTGAATAATGCACAAGTGTATGAAATAGTAAAATAGAGGTTTCATATGCTTCGTTTTTTAGAGGAAAAAGTTTACAGCTAGCAATACTTTGAAGGGGGTTGGAAGCTGATTGAAAAATCGAATTAAATTAACATATAGAAAATTATAGGCGTTTTCTGATTACAAATGCGAAGGGAACTATTAAATCAGGGGCGGATCCAGCAGGGTAAATGCCCCATTCCACTCCCCCCCTCTAAGAGCTCATAGTCTGATAGATTACTTGTATACCGTAAAAATATTGTATTTGAGGTAAATCGAATTCAGAAATTTGCTTTGGAATCATTCAGGAATAAGCCATATAAAAATCTCACTAAAATGCAAATTGCAATTTTAGTTGCATTTTTAGTGCCATTTTGTACCATAATTGTTTTGTAAGAAATAAATTTATGGGAAGTAGGGGAAAAAAGGGATTGAACTTCACACCGACTATCATTCCGAATAAGACTTACCACAGATTTGAGGTATACAATTATTTTCCTCCCCTAAGAATCGTTTCTGGATCCGCGCTTGATTAAATAAATAGGCAAGAGCAACATCTGCCGGGTATAAGCTAGTAGCATATATATTTCTGAAAATATTTTCGAAATAGCTAATTGCGTCTCGGTTATACTAAATTGTTGAAAATAAACTTAGTTTGTCAAGTCCTTTACATTGCAATCAAAAATCTTACATTTCATTAGCTTAGCATACATTTCGAATACTTTACTGGTTTGAAAACATACCACCTACATTCATATAAATTTAACTTTATACATAAAGGCATTTACTTCAAAGTGTGAGAAAAGTAGGCATTCTCCTGCCTAAACATAACTCTCAATTACTGCTATTATTTCAACAAAATCTCTATGTCTTATTTGGATACTTCTTAATTACACACATTCCCACATTACCCACAATTCATGTTTATCCAACAGCCAAATGAAAATCTCACCTTAATTTTATGTAAACACCTTCGTTCCTACGTTAACTTGACTTGGCATCACACACTGTCACCTCGCGCCTATCGACAAGCAGCATCATTAAATAAGTTTAGGAAATTCTCGCAAGCCACAGCAAGGAAACGTCCCCAGGGTGCGGCATAATCAGTAATATGAGTACAGTATGTAAATTAAATATTTGTGTAGGAATATTTGTTTACTGTCAATCATCAGGGGATAATATATATTTTATATCCTACACATTCATATTCTCACGTAACAAGATTAATGTTAGGGAAATGTTGATGCTTGGTATTCGTATAATGGAATTTTGTGATGAAAGGAGGATGACGTAAATAAAAGCTGTTACATACCTTGGTAGGCAAAACCAATGTGTGTTGGTTATGTGTAAAAGTTAAAAGATTTAATATAATTGTGAAAAATACTTTTCAAAGCAATGATGAATTGCAATTAAGCAATAAATGATTTTTTTCAGGAAGTTAGGTGGGATAATTAAAAGTGTTCTTAAATGAATCATTAAAACAAGATAAATAATTCTTAAAACCGTCAATCAAGGTGGAGAACACAATATCATAGGATATTGTGAGGCATATGGTTAGTCAGGTAGGGTATGCTTGAAAATTACTCCTTAAGGAAAAGGATTTTGCGGCAGCTTCTACGGTAGTACCATACCTGTTAAGTCATGAGTACTACTCGTACTAAGTAGCAATTGAAGGGCTTTGGCTTTCCAGAGAAGTACTCAATACTTTTCAAATACATTACATTTGTATCAATTACTACTCAAGTACAATTACTTGTAACTGAGAAATATTTGGAAATACCATCAAGTACTGAAAGTACTCGAAAGTACTCGAAAATACTCGCTAAAAGAATTGCAATCCTTTTCCAAATACTTTCAATTACTTTGAAGTACTTGTTAAAATTTTCATATATTTCGTAGATTTTTCAAACTTATTCATATAAACTAACACTATTTATTTACTTATTACACTAAATTATTAATATAGAGTATATATGTATATGCTCCATGTATGTTTTGCTTCGAACTCGAGTCCTAATGTCAATTCAGCTAGAAAACAATTACGTTTTCATTATAAGTACTTTAAAAAGTATTTGTATTGAGTGCTAATTGTACTTGAAATTTAACAGGTCTGGGTAGTACAAGCCAGGGGCGGCGAAACGTCCTGAGCCCGGGTGGGTAGTTCTGCTGGTGGTAAGAGGTGAAGAGATTGAGTAGTCGATCAATTAAAAAGGTCAACGGGTTTCGGGGAAAGAACTTATTGTTCTTCGTATAATAAGTATATTGTTCACAAATAATACATGGAAATAATTGCTTGGAAACTTTTTCATTTCTACAATGATAATACAGCCATTCGTCTAGAATCCAAAAAAAGGAAATCATTCATAAAGATTTCTAGATCAGATCTAACTTACCAACTGCATCCTAGAATTTTATGAATCTTCCCTGATTCAGTGTCAAATCTACTTGTGGTGTGACTAATATTCTTCGTAAATAATCTTCAGGTGTTGTTAATGTATGATTCTTAACATTGCTGTCATTTACTCGTTTGGAAATTTTGCGTGGCAAAACCGGTTCCTCAATTCCGAATTCTTCAGTATACCTTATTCTATTTAGCCAAATTTACTGAAACGTAAGAGTCACGTGAAGGCTTTAGTGTATAGGTAATAGCTTCGGTTTTCCTAAATTAATCAACTACGCAAAGCTCCGACTTTTGAAGATCTATGTTGAGTATTTCGACTCGATCAAAAATTTCAATCATCGCAATCAGCAAAAACAAGAATGAAAATGACTCCATGCGCTCTAAATTGTTTTTCCGTTCGAATTTACAGGTGGGTTATTACCCTCTATGGGAAGTTTCAGGTGGGTAGTACTACCCACCATACCCACATCTTTCGCCACCCCTGGTACAAGCCATAGCTCTCATCATTCATTGGAGTTCTTATAGAGTACTTTCAATCCATGCGGCGCGGCGCGCCTCAATATTGAGCACAGGCCCATATTGCGGGCACTGCTTCAGAATTTTCTACTCAACTGCTCGACTTTTGTTAGCCTAACAGCTAAACCTAATATAAACTCACTGCGCTTTCTTTACACATACGGCTTTCAGATTATAATTAGAAAGTTTCAGTTATGTATTTTGTATTTTCTTTTTTTTTATATATTGTTTCATTTGGCTTGTAGTCAATCGTTGGTGTCAACGTCTCCATGTGATAGTATAAGAACCACCTATTCAAAAATTCTAAGGACACTAGTGGATTTTCAGTATCAAGCAGTTGTCAAATGTCTACAATAGAGAGCATTTCCTGGGTTATTATAGTTGGCCAGAAGTGGTAGTAGTAGTACTGGTTAAACAAAAATGTATTCACAATTTAGTGAATGTAAGTATCTAGCATTTATTTTAATTTTTTATTTTTTTTTTTTTGTTAATTCAGCTTTTTGCACAATAATCAGGCTTCATCTGGAAGGCTTTCTAACCAGTGAAAAATTAAATGTTTGATAATGGAGTAAGGGCGATTTATTTATTTTGAATGACATTATTGCATATAAATTCCTGCATTATGTGATTTCTCGACTACAAGAGCGAAATATTATATTATGCGTTACGAAACACATTATTTTTCTGCAGGCTAGCTACCATAAGTAGCCATATATATTCGTTTCCAACAAATTCATTAACTTCGAATATTGAGGATGAAATTTTGAAAAATGCTAGTTGAGCACCAAGAGTAGACATTTTTACTAGTTTTAAGTCTTCAGTTATCTATACACAGATGTATAATTAATTAGCATCTTTCTGAAAACGAAAAAAAAAAAACAAAGTGCGATCTAGTCTTAATCGTGTATTGTATTGTAAATTGTTGTGTTTAAAGTAACAGAATTATTGTGCTATGAGTAAAAGTTTTCGAGACATGTGAACCGGAAAATATTTAAATGCCTTATTGTTGAGAATACTATTTTTCTTTATTTTGAATTGAGCGTACGTCTGAGCATTGGGTACTGACAGATTTTTCCCTCTTACAACTAAAGAAAGGATCTGGAAAAATTTTACCAACAGTATGGTGCCTGGTGGTACCTAAAATACTTTCCGAAAACTTCTCTGCGGAGTATGAAAAGCCTTATAATTTTTTTTTTTTGATATTTTTCGCGTTAGTGACTTTCTGTGGTACAAAAACCACACACACGAACCAGAAGTAAAACTTCTGTTGCGATTCTGCAAAGAGATTGGGAGCTAAATAAGGGAGTCTATTAGGGTCATTGCAATAGGAACGCTACAAAAATGTATGAGCCGCCGGCCCATAATCCGCACCAAACCGTAATATTGTCGGGATGCAATGTTGACTCATGGAGGACGTGTGGATTGCTGCCGGTCCAATAACGCATACTTTACTTACTGACGAAGGCAAAAAAAGGCCATGGACTCCGAATTTTGATAATAAATTTTATATCTTTCCACGATGAAATGGCAAACCTTACTGAAGAGAAATGTCAAAAGGGCGGAAAAAAATATGGCGTCGTTTGCTGTCACTCTCGGTCTACTTTTGTAGCGTCCCTATTGGAAAACTCTTGTGTTGTACATACAATCATCCAATGTACGCCCTGTGTAATGTAGAAAACGGATACCTTGAGTTTCAGAGGGAGCAGAAAAGGTTTCATGGAATTATATTTGTAGAACTCCTTTACACCAGTTCTTTTACAACGCTTAGCTACATTATATTATTAATTATCCTAATGTTCGATAGAAATTTGTTTTGCTTAACTTTCTTTACTAAATTTTCAATATCAGTCATTAGAGGCAGAACATCGTATAGCCTATTTGGTTTTTAGCATAAAAATTTTGGAGAATTTTGTGGTGAAATTAAAAAAAAATATAATTGTAAAATTCCTCTCTGATTTGATTGGAACGAAGTCGCAGCAAACTGAAAAATCATATGTGTTTATTTTAGTTTCATTCTGTTACCAAAAATATTGTACAGTATAAGTTTTTGCTGTTAATTACTAAATGTGTACCACTGCGTATGAGTTACTTCTATATCATCAACATTTCTTTTCGTAATTAGTATAGTTAGTCCCTCTGTTGTAAAGATATCTAACTCAAATTTCACAAACAGATGTGGCTTACGTAATGCATTAACCATTTCAAAATCGTGAAATTTTGTACGTTATTTATTAATCTACTAAGAAAATCGTCAATGTCGGTGCACTACAAGGGATACAACTCTCATTCCAATAATTGTGTACATTTGATGTTCTACTTAAAAGCTCATCCATTTCATTAATTTCAAATTTAATATTTTTATGCTAAAATTTCAGTTATAAATTTAAGTTAAATCTTTTATTTTTAAGAAAGGGTAGAATGCTTCAGCAGAGGCGAAGAGAGCATTCACTTTACTTGTTTTAATTACTTTTTTCTTTGTATTATTTTTATTAAAAATTTGTCAATCATATTCATTCCTTACTTTGTGATTTTTTCAAACCAATAACTAAATGCTATTATAAAATTTAATCAAACAAGCACGTTTGTTTTGGATCACACAACGACCATGGAATGTGATTGTAATTGCAGAATAAAAATAGTATTTTCAAAATAAAAATCAAATAAGATTTACTTAGTACACGACAAAAGTATTAAGTTGGTATATTGCGTAGAAAAAGTTTGGCATTGATGTTTCTTTTGTAATAACATCACATCAATTTACAAAAAAAAACCATTTAAATCCAAAGTTTGAACTTCTTTCAAATGTAAAAAAATCATCCCCAAATTTTAAAATTTTTTTATCACAATGCCTGAAATAAGTTAGCAGGTTTATATTCCATTTAATTTTTAATATGGTAAGGTGCTCTTGATTTTTGAAATTTTTGTATAGCGGAACGCGGTTGCGTGATTTCCATACGCAAAAAATACTAAAAGAGAGCCAGCAAACTTACTCCTTATTGTTGAATAATTGCAGACACTATAAAATTATACACAATTTTTCTTTTTTTTTTTAGTTTTAATTAAATGTTTTGGAAAAAAATTATAGAATTTTGTCCACATTTGAAAAATTTTTAACGTCGAATTTAAACAGTTTTTGTTGAAGAATTAACTAATTATATTTTTATAAAGGAAAATTTGTGAAATCCATTTTTTTCAGGATACATTTAGATTGCATGGTGCTTAGGTTATTTACAAATTATCTAGCAACATTGCGAACGTTTCAAAATTTTAATTTTTGCTATTCAATAATTTCATCATTTTAGATTTTTTTATTTGTTCATTTTACCCTATCCCCCTTCTAAATAACTATTTTTTTCGCCACGTCATGTATTATGCCTGCGGATTATAGATTTCATTTTGCAATTTTCACTTTCTTGAAATATAATAAATATTGAATATAATAAATATTGATATCTACAAACTTGGTTAATTAGTTTTATTCAAATTCATACACGGAACTACCACTGTCTTATGGGAGCTACAACAGTAAAAAATCAAATTATATCAAATAATATATAACAATACTTCAAAACCAAGCGTATTCATTTTTCCCAAAGCCATTTGTGGCTTTAAGCTTTAAGTTATTTACGTTGCTTTAAAACTCAAACACAAATACAATAGAAAATATATAAATTCAAAAATAAACAAAAATAAGCCGGTTGCAATGCATTTATTAAACAAATTGGAAAATTGTAGTAGTTAAATTTCGGTAACTATTTAAGTAAATAAATTTTGGCAAAGTTTCTCAATTTAATTTGAAACGGAGCATAGAAGCCAAACCTAACTGCATACAAACAAAGGGTGGAATATAAATTTGAATAGAATGTGAATGGGCAGTACTGCATAAATATTCACAAACATAAATATATACATATTTATATATACCATACTGGTTTGAGGGAATGTTTGCGTGCGACCTACTTTGTGCTTTTCCAAACTACTAAACTTTTATTAGGCAATATCCGTATAACGTTAGGGCATATGCCTTTTTGTGAGCATTTAAGCCTGAAGGCAAACAAAACATATAGATAGATAGAAGTATTCTAAGTGGGAGGAAAAAATACATACATACATATATTTATTTGCTGTTGCTTGCAGTGTTGCAACGTTTGTGAATTTTGTGTATTTTTTAGGTAAAAAACCGCATCGAGGTAAGAGAAACACACATTTGTTTGCTTTGCGGATATGCGAATAAATCGGATAACCTAATTTTTCATTGCCAACTTGTGTGAAATAAAATATAAATATTTACCTACGCACGCTAAAATAATAAAAATAAGCCTTTATAGACAAAATCTATATTACATTTAAAAAAAATGTAGCCCTTTTCTTTGTTACAATTTGACACAAAGAGCGGTGAACGAATTTCAACCAACGGCATTGCCATAGTATGCATTTTAATCTGATGGGTGGCGCATGAGTCGAGATATTGAGAAAATCCGAATTTATGGTACGAGCTTGATAATAGTAGAAATTTACAATGCTGCTGCAATACAAGATACTTTTATTGAAAAAAAACGCACTAGGTGGCGCTCGAGGCGAGTTGTTTATAAAATCTGTGATCCGATTTTGATGAAATTCAAAAAACGTTTAATGAAAGTACAAGAGGAGTATTGTTGTGAAAAATGAATTCGGTAGGTGGCGCTAGAGTCGTGATATTCAGAAAATCGATATTGATGATTTTATAAAATATGCTGCTGATGGAATTCAAAATACTTTTATGAAAAATTATTGCCCTAAATGGCGCTAGAAGCGCTTTTAATCCGATTTTGATGAAATTAGGAATGACTTTAAATTCGTTGAAACTTTAGCATTAAAAATGTGGAAACATAATAAGCAAAGCAGACAAAGTCGCGGGTTTCAACCAGTCTATATATGTATTATATAAATATTTTGCTAAAAAACTCTTAACAAACAAAAAAAGTATTCGAGATACGCTGCATATGCCTTAGTATGTTATAATTGTGGTTTTCATAGTAAAATGCATGTATTTAGAATTTTATAACAATTGCTATAGAACTCACAGCCATAAACAAAGGCAAGTATCTTTAATGACTACACATTTTTATTTGACTCCAGTATAACAGAATTTCCGTTACCTTAACAATTATATTGAATCAACGGTTTCTAAAAGGTGGCAGCCCTCTTCAAAGAATTTTTTGTATAACAGCTCTCGTTTCAGAGTTACGCTGTTAGTTTTCAGTAAGCTTAAAAATAGCATTAAATTTATGGTTTTAAACACGTGGCAGCACTCTTCAAACACATTTTCAAGCCCTTAAGCATTTCTTAGCCTATTTTCTTTGAATCCTTGCCGTGATACTTCCACTAGCTTAATAACTTCATTTCAATTATTCTTTTGTGTAAATAAGAAAACCTCACTGACTTAAAACTTTAATTATGTTTTTAACTAGGTGGCAATCCTTAAGATTTTTTTTTAATTACGCTTTCTTAAAACTGTTTGTTTGGCACTAATGTTACAAAATGTCATTTACATTTTTAGTTTGACTTAATTTGCATTTAAACAGGTGGCAGCAATTTTTAACTACTTTTGAGAAATGCCGCTTTATTGACCCTCTTTAATTTGATACCCATATTTCAAAATTTTATTTCATTCATTGCTTTAATTGAATTTAACCTTTTAGGCAGGTGACAACTCCCTCTAAAAAGTCGACTCTGTGGTAACCCATATAACGCCAAATCTTATTCAGTCTCTTTTATTCTTAGCTTTTTAAGAAGTTTCTCATTTTATATTAAAAGCATCCATTTAAGCTATCTAATTAAAACAAAATTTTTAACAATTTCGTAGTCTTTGAAGCGCCCGACTTGATGGGAGAATTTTACTTACTCTCATTTACCATACATAAAGTAGCTATGGAACATAATTAATCCGAATTTTTTTCGCCCAAAACCACCTCGCAAATTGGCGTTTTTCAGAGCCGATTTGCACAATTTTAGTTTGACTTATATTTAGGCTTTAGTGCCTTTAAGTTTCTTTCTTAGTTAGACAATAGTCGTCTTTTATCTAGAAAAAAAAAAAAGAAATAACAGATAGATAAAATAAAGTACCATTTTTGTTTTAAATAAAGAACATATAAACACAGCAACCATAAATAATTAAAATTTTATATAATTTAAAATAAAGTTATACTCGCTAAAACCAACTTTTCATATATTTATGCCCAGATGCTTAAGTGTATATATGTATTATTTATATTAATGGGAGAAAATTTTACAATATTTTCTCTTCCGGTTTTCATTTGTTTTACTTTCGCATTTTCGTGCTTCTGCACAATAAATAGTAATTTCTCATTTTCAAAGATTCAAAATTCTCTAAAGCCCAGCAAATTATCACCTTTCTGCCCAGTTGGGGTGACACCTTTCGTTTGTTGTACAGTTAGTTGTGTGCTAAGACCTTTTGAAATTCAATTCCTTAAGCTCATGCATATTGAATCACTCAATTAATGTTAAAACATTCCTGGCGCTTGTTGCTTGTTGAAAGGCATGCTTCAAATTTTATTGATTTTTAAATTTTGCTTCTTCATTTTGCTTTGTAGTCGCTTACCGATACTTCGTTTAATATAAAATGCTCCACTGTTTATCAAAAGGCTAGTAGCTAAAGCTAACATTCCTTGCCTCAAGAAACGAAACGACATGCAACTTCTTTGTAATCTACGTTTTTTGAATAGCTTTACAGCGGCGGCAGCAAATCGAGTTCATAGGAGGTGGTGGCCATTGCCCAACAACAAATGTCACATATATTTTTATTTTTATTTCTATTTTTCAACTAAAGCTGTCGAAGTATATACGTATTTTGTTTTTGCTTTCATGGCTTCTGTTTTCAATGGCGTAAAATCAATTAAATTTATTTTTAAGCTGTAGCTAGCAATGAATCTGAATGAATATTAATTTATTTAAATTTTGAGCCACTCTATTTATTTGTTGGGGCAATGTCTGCTGGGGTCAACATAAAAAATTTTTTTTATAAAATCAGTTTTTCATTAAATATTTATGTATAGAAAAAGCATGATTCAATCATACAATACTATGTAAATAGTGGCAGCTAAATTCTGATGATTCTCTATCTAGAATTGTATTTTGGCAGTAGGGAATTTATAGATGAATTTTAAAAGTCTGCTATGGTATCTTAAAATAGTATGGTAAAGTTATGTATAATGTAGATTTTATCGAATTTTTTTATTTTATTTATTTATTGAAAGAAGTAATAATTATAAATAATTAGTTAAAATAACAGCGAAAAGATGATAAGCTTAGTTTCTACTATTTAACATAATGTTGCATTCAGAATGCGGAGTATGCGGTGCGGGGTATGTGGTGCGGGGTAGGTGGTGCAGGGTATGTGGTAACCCAAGTCTTTATCAGAGCGTAGGTTGAGAATAGAGTTGTGCCTGAATGCCCATTCATTCCAGAACCTTAAGTTAACCAAAAAGTATATTATATATTATGATTCCATATTGAAGATATAAAAGTTATATGTTCGATTTTATTGAATATGTACAAGTCAATACTATACTCGGATTTAACAAAAGCTTTGACAAGTTAAGTCTCCTACTTTTAATTTCCATATGAGTTAGCCTGGCTAGTTTTCATTCCGTGTTCCTAACTTGGATACAAATTTTCCTTCGCATCCTTTTATCGTTATTTGTTGTTGTTATAACTGATTCCAATTGATTCAACTCTAAGTTTTTTTCTATATGCTGACAACTTTAAAATTCATACTACCGTTTCAAGACTTTCAGACTCCACCAAAGCATTCTAAATATTGTGTGGCTTTTTTGCTCTAAGCTCATTTTATGTAGTCATATAAATTGCACCATAGTAAAGGAATATTCAATGCAAGCCGTCATTCGTCACTTATCTAAGTTCAGATCTTACTGATGCATTTACCACAAAATCTGTATATAATAAACAACCATACTCTCTCTCTCCTCCGTACTCGAATGAGATTGATTCTCCAGTCCTTCTCGAACGTATTTATTTCTATTATTATTCGTAGAAGTCTTTGGAATCACGGCAAATTTTCTTAAAACGAGTAGAAAATATCTATTCGTCTAACACTTCCTTACATTTAAAATTAATATAAACTTTTACTAAATTTAAAAGTTGCGAACATAAAAAAATAGTCCAAATAAACTTGTTGAAAAGTAAAAACGGAAATACTAATTTAAAAGATTTTTCGTTTCTCCTGAACAATTTTAAAAAAAGGACTTAGCCCCTTTTCATATTTAGGTATTGATATGTGGATACCTAGCCGTACACTGAATGCAACCGTAAAATTTAAATTAGGTTTGTCAAGCAATAATTTTGCAATAATTTTGCAATAATTTTGAATAAAAATTTAAGTGGATATACTAATTTTTTGGTATATTTATATTAAGTATATCACCAATAAGCTTACTTGGTTCAAGTGTTAGCGTGCTAGTAAGAAGAGGTCTGATGAGGAGATGTGGTAATCTCCGAAATAACAATTATAACTTCTAATGCTTCATTACTTCCAAATAAATAAATGAGCTTAAGCTCACTAAAAATATATTTGCCTTTTCAGAACCTTCCGTCTTTAGTCGAATTTAGAGTACAATATAAAATTACATTTCATTGTGTTTTAATACAACGTGCTGATTTTATCTGATACTCCACAGCCATATTCTACTTAAATATCCCAAACATTCTTTGAAAAAATATCACACTAACAAATAAACCTGCAGTACAATGACGACAGTCGTAAGTTTTTTCCACTACTAACTTTTTACATAGAATTCTATATAATAGAGTAGTTGGGTGTTTTATTTCAGCTTTAAGTTCATATTCGCACAGCTACAGTAACATATCATTCACTTTTGAGTGACAAAGCGCTGAAATGTATCAACAAAAACCAAAAACCAAAATCAGTACCTCTAACAAATTTCGTAAGACTACTTTGCATTTTCACACTCGTGCATAGAAAAAGATTTAAGGCTCAGCAGTTGAAAATAAAAAATAATAAAAAAACATGAGAGCTGTAGAAATATGAAGAATCTGCGAGCTGCTTTTCTCGTGATAATTCACTCTACTTTGCGTGTTGCGTGAATTCCATTTTTTCCACTTTCTCGCACCATGAAATCTTTGTCAAATGAGTTGGATCTATGAGGGCGTATATATTTTATATTGTTTCACTCCTCCTACAAAATACTTAATGCATAGGATTAAGCCACAAACAAAAAACCAGTACGAATTCGCCAAACACATTTTGCCAACAGAAATTTATGAAGATCCTTAAAAAAAAACTCACAAATCATTCGCCATGGCAGGAAAAGGTATAGAATGGCTCATAATACTTAAGTCAAGGATTTGCATAGCAAGCGAAAGATGTGGCCACTGAAAAGATGCAAATACATATTACGTAAGTAACGGTATTTTTGTATTTGGGCTCTTTGGAAGTGCGCCTAACTTGGTGGAACAGGTTACATAAGTTAAATTAAGAAACACAAACTTCTCATCCTATTTACTAACATCGCAGAAGTGAAAGTTTGCGTGTGTGTGTGTGTGAGTGTACGAGTATGTTTGTTTACCCTTTTATGCTCTAATGGATAAGAGGGTATCCATGAAATCTACTACATCTATAGCGTATACCCTGCATTAACATAAACGCTATATGCTGTAGAGAGTTGCCAGCTTACAGCGACTGGAGAGAATTAAAAAAGAATTGGCACATATGTACATATATAGTCCAATATATGGGTTACCGCAGAAGTTTATTTTTAAAGGGAGTTGCCACCTTTTTAAAACCTTAAATGCAATTAAAACCAGGGATCCAGAATTATAATTACTTGGCCATTGAGTTTTAAAAACGTCATCCTAGTTTCGATAGGAATTATATAAGCTTAACAACTCAAACAAATTTTTTGAGTGAACTATTGTTTTGAGACGTATATTATAAAAGTCTTTTCATAATAGTTATCAGCGAGATAAATATTTAGTACATTAGTAATATTAGTCTTCAAAGACTTTTATTTTGGGACTCTTTGCATAATAAATATGACTAAGACAACTTTTTTCAAGTTTTCGAAGATGGAAGTATTTCGGAACCCGAAATAGTACCGAATTTGTCCAGAAGTGACTCTAAACTGGTTCCGAAACTATTTCTCGCAGTAACCCCGAATGAGTCCCGAACTAATCCCGAAACGATCCAAAAAAATTCGTCCTTCAAGTTTAAAAAATTTGTTTGCTTACCAATTTTTATTATGAGAACACTTTTATAATATAAATCTCAAAATAAAAGTCTTTGAAGACCTAAAAGTATTTATATCGTTGATAACTATTATGAAAAGACTTTTATAATATAAGTCTTTGATAAATACTTATGACCACTGTAAATAGTTCGCATGTTACTAGGTATAATACTTTTTTATTAACCTTTACCTTTTTCTCTTATAATAGTTATGGGTTTTAAACGTAGGAGGCTTACTTAATTTTTATTACCCAAATCTTTTAGGTAAAAATTAAGTGAAATAAATATATGAAAGTTTAGAATATGAATGTTAAAGGAAAATTTTAAGAAAGTTTCTTTCAGATTTTCTGTTTTTCCTACAGGGTATATATAGTGGAACGATTTTCCGCCATCCCTTGTCATGTTTGGTTTGTGCCATTTTCAGTGTTTATCCTTCAAAACAAAGTCGCAGCCGGTTTGTAGAAAAAGCTAACTTGACAAAAGAATGACGAAAATCGTTTCAGCAAGTTTCAAATTGTCGTTGCTGGATACCGTTTTTGCTAACTCTCTCTTAAAAAATCGGCAAATAGGAGCCTTTATTTAGAGAGGCATACGACTAGAGTTTCAAATTTTGTACATCTAGTTTTGCAGTTATAGCGATCATTATAATATGGCTAATAATATAGAATATATTATCTGAAATATGTTTTTAATGATATTAAAACCAAACTTCGCTAAAGACCTGTTTCTAGCCTCCAAAATAAATATTTACGATTCAACTTTTATTGCTTTAATTCGCGGCACTATCACTACGACAACCGCTTTGTTCCGCTGCCAACTTCGCACTCACTCACTCGCTCGAACATCCTCCGGCCTTGAGACTCGATATATCTCGAGGCTCAACAGGTTCTACTAGTGCTGGCGAAGGCCTTTGTAATAAGCGGTTAACGGATAGTTATCTTATGTACTAGCGCTCAGCTGCCTTAATATAGTTTTGCCAATTGTCCCATTTTTCTCCTAGGTTGTTCCCATTCAGTTTCGTCTTCTTTACCGCCGTTGAGAAACTCTTGAAGATAGCCACCACTTTATTATTCCCGAAACTTTTGCGTGTTAATCTGTCGACATTGCCTATACGTTGTTCGATTCTCCGGCCATTCAATAAGAATTTGCTCTCTTGGAGCTGGCATAAAAGGTTCCCTAAACAATAAGTTTGCGGATTTAGGCTCTAAGGATCTGCATTTTGGATACACATAAAGGCTAACAGGCTATCACCGATAACACAAAGCAGATGGTATTTAGCAAATTCAACCACAGCCTCCCAAATGGCAGTCAGTTTGGCACACTGACAACCGATATCTGCCAGAGTTCTGACCAGCCCGAAACCCCTCACATGTTACGGCTATGACTCAGTGGCTTCGCGCGCACGCGCTGTTACACATCAGAAAGCAATGGTTTCAAATTTGTTTCGCCTATGTTAATCGATGTCTCGTTACCGGCTGATTGAAACTGATAAAGTTCCAAGAGGACCGAAGCTGGATTTATGGAGTGTATTTTCATGTCGAGGATTATTGCTGCTCTTTATTCTACATCTGTTAAACCCATACACCAACGCCCAACTGCATTTTGACTTTTGCTGGCTGATCAAACGTTGTGTGCGCTAAAGGGACAGATCTATCTCGGGACCCGTAAGGAGCATCCGGAGGACGGCCGTATGCGTCGCAAACAACTTATATATATACTTGTTTCGCTGATAAGCTTCACCTGTGCACTTGTGTTGTGGTAGATTGCAGATGCTCGGCTGACTGGAACGGAACAGAACAGAACAAAACACATTTCACAGGCCATAGACGAGAGGCCTGCGATGCCCAGGTTGCGTGCCATGTTACAGTATACCAAATTTCTGCTCTGACCTTTAACCCACGCATAGACATTTTGAAAACTGCGGGTCGCACCATTTCCCACTAGCTACAGAACGAGGCTTCATAACCATCAGCGGTATGCATCATCTAGGCGTATGCGACTGGAATGACCTCCGCTGTAAATATTCCGGAGAACTGAATGTATTCGCGATGATCGTGGAGAAATATACAGAACAATGGAGATTCCGCAAAAGGCGTACGCAAGAATCGATTACTTACAAGACTCCACGCTGCTGAAAATGCGCTTCCAATGATTTCACGCAGACAGCTTACACTTATAATGCGCCCATTGAGATGCCCATCAGGCTGGTATGGCTCAGTTATTAATCCACCATCATTGCTACAAAATTACTTCTGATATTCTTCGATAGTGCTTTTATGAGCATCTCGATACAATGCATACGTGATTATCAACCAGCAGCCAAGCTAAGGAAAACCGAACCGAAACCTTCCCTTAAAATTCGCTCATAAAGTCGTCGATAAATATTTCGTGAAATTCCCATAATGACGTGTACTTAAAGTGTACTTAATTCCACTGTCGCATTATTTCTTAAGATGGCTTACATCGCAGGGGTTTTCTTTAATTCTTTATATCCCCATAAGGATACTGGTATATAGTAGCTGGCCTACCAACATCGCAACTTGTATTATGTATGCCTACTAACCTCGGTATCGAGAAATTATAAGTGACCTTGAAAATAATTAGACACCCCGCTACCATATGAAAGCCAATTAATCTTAACAGATCTAAAAACTGACCTAAAATTCTGTTAAGTATATACATAATAAAAAAAACGCGCAACCAGTTTCAACAGCCGATGGCCAGAAGTGACTTGTCCTACGTAAAACAAATCTTATCGCATGATGGCCCAGCGGCTACCAGCCTCCGTACCCAATAAGGGCATAAATCTCGCTTACGCTGTTACATAACGACATATTGCATAGGCACTCCTTAACTCGCAGGTATCCCCCAAGTCACGCACTTACTCCGTTACGCCCTTCAAGAATCAATTCATGTAGATTCAACAATTAACTGAACTTAACACGTATAAATTCTGCCTTTAACCACCTTGTTTCTCTGATACGCTTCTAAGTCGCTGATACGCCTTTAGTAAATCAATTCACAAATACCCATTATCTCGCAGATAGTTGAGTTTATAATTCGCTGTTATCGCTTTAGAAACTAATTCGCAAACAACGCTTTAAGTCGCCAACGTTTTATAAGCAGATGTTACGCTACCCAGATCAATTTATTTATAATCTACCATATAAATAAACATACCGCTATCCTGCGCATTAAGTCGCAGATATAAGTCGCTATTATCGCTCTACAAACGAATTCGCAGATATAAGTCGCTATTATCGCTCTACAATCCAATTCACCAAAACGCTTTAAGTCGCCGGTGGGGGTTTATAAACCGACTGAAAATCAATTTCATCTTAAGATTTTTTAAGTCGCTATTATTTCTCAATGAATTGGTTCCTTAAGAACACTTTAAGTCGCAGATATTTCTCAATTCGCATAATAAACCGTGTTAACTTTATTCACCTTACCATTATCGAAACCCTAAACATACGAACCAACCGTCTTGGTTATCTTCGCTTCATACAATTTCAATGGTACCCTTCTTTCTTCCTCCACCAACTAGAAACTCTTGGGCTTTTTGCATACTTCCGTTGCAGAGGTTCTGAAAATTATAGCGCAATCGTAAGTTTTCTGCAGGCTACCATAACCCCCTGAATCCCCACCATTGCTTTAAAATTGTGTATCATATTCGGCCCAAGCTCCTGAAACTGATATTTTGCCCTTAAACCTCGCTCGTCCCGTCGCTGATACACCCTGAATGAAACTCGAATGATGGTGTCTCTAGTCGCAAATGGGTTCACAATTCGCTGTATTTATTTGTATCAATTACTTAATAAAGCCGTTTTTTTAAGTCGCGGGTGGCCGATATTTCCCAACTATTGTGCTCAAGTCGCTGTTACATATTCCATAAAAAATGTGCTTCTTAAGTCGCAGATACGTTTGAAAGCAGCTACTATACTCTTAATGAGTTGATCACTAAACTAACATATTTACCTAGTGCGCACCAAATCGCTGTCTTCCAAGCCCTAACCATACGCAATATTCCCCTAGATTGCCTGTTCTCTCTTAATTTCGCCAACTCTAAATATTTCCAGCAAAGTTTTCCGTACAAAATCGCCCAAAACCTGATAAATTGTAACGGTTGCTAAGAACTATTATAAACTCGTACGTGAAGGAACATACCCAGGGCGAATTCATATATGTATGGAAACTTCACCCTCAAGCAGCTAATTGAATTCGCTTGATGAAAGTTAAGTCAAAGTTAAGTTTTGGTTGTAAATCATACTTTCATTGTGCATCTAATTTTGTTTTTGTACATATAACACCAACTGATATGAATGCGCCTTGCACATAAATATTGTCTCCGTGAATATAACACGAATGGCCATCGGACCATGCTGATCAATGAAATCTTAAGTGGGTTTCATTCTGACACCCCATAGGCATGCGCACATACATATGTAGATACGTATCTTCTGAATGAGTACAGAACAAAACACCCACTATATGCATGTATGTATGTACATATATGTATGTATTTACTCATATATTCGCACATCTCTCCTTCGCCAATCGCTAATTGGAAAAAACGCATTAAGTCGCATACAGTAGCATAGGAACGCTCTGAAATATTCGCTGAATTCCAAACAAACTCGCCGCATACCCCAAAAGCTGAATAAAAAGTACATAGGCCATAAAATGAGACTCTCGCTGTACTCCTTGCCAGCCTGAACCACGTGCGCATATGAAACACATACATACATACCTACGTATTTAATTACTTTCAAGACAGCAATGCCACTAACAAACGCGCTCGCTAGTCTAACCCAAGTCCGCATATTACAAACATATGCACATGTGTACACCACTATCTGCCACATCGCAATACTACCCACAAAGAAATAAGTTGCGCGATGAAACACTCGCCGAAATCTTCACAACTCTCCCTAAGCTGCACAATAAACCCTTCTCTTTGGTAGTCAGCACCAACTGCGCATATGAAACTCATTCCCATGTTTCTCTCAACGAAACTCGCTGTAGTCTTCGCCGGTCCGATCCAACTAAGCATATAAGCAGATATGTACATATGTACATACATTACTGCCACACAGCAACGCCACTAAGAGAAACTCACTTTAGCGCAGAAATACTTGCGGAATCCATACAAACCTGCCGCATCCATAACAATAAACTGCGCACGAGGTACAGACGCAATAAAATACAAGGCAGCCTCTCCACGAAACGCTCGCTTTACTCTTCACTCGTCGGAACCAAGTGCGCATATAAAATATATACAGTTACGGACAATAAAATATAATCAAGTCGGTTGCTGTGAAATAATCAGCGGTTGTTTCTCTTTGCTATTATATTTCCAATAACTTTTATCTGTGCTCGTATCTCTACCCTATTTGTCGCTTAAAACGTCATAATGGTAAACCGTTTTCGTTTTACTGTTCCCTTTGCGTTTAAACCCTGCAGCGGTGGGATTTTAAAAGTGTTTTCTGTTTTTTGTTTCTTTAATACAATAACTATTCACGCGTGGTTAAGTTACTAATATGCTTAATTAATAAAAGCTGATTAAATACGTGTTTTAATTTGGTTAAGAAATCTTTTAAATAACTGTTTTTGGCAAATATATGTGGAGGGAATGCCCGATTCCTTTATACCGTCAGCAACTGTATGTACGCTACTGCGTGACACACAACAACGACAACTAAATCACGTAAGAAACGTTCTTTGCGACAACATAGGAACGCGCTGATTGTTGAAACACTTCGAATTTCATATAATTCTGCCGCATCGAAAATAAAATGACTAAAGCGCAGAGATTCTATAATACACAATACAACTAAATTATCGCCGCCCTCATCGCTCACATAACACCACACACAAACCGCAAGACAGGAACCAAGGAACACAAATCTACGTTCTTTGAACACACGTTCCACAAAAGGTGTGTACCACAGAAATGCAACTACGCCACAACAGCAATTACACGCATATGTACCTATGTACATATGTATACATAACACATCACAATCGCTATTTAGTGATTTGAAACTTGCAACTTATCTTCAGATTTATTGCGCCGATGTTTTCCACTAAATGCACAGTTTATCTTTCACCATCCGGCTCGAAGGACCAAAGTGTTTCTAGCCTCCAAAATAAATATTTACGATTCAACTTTTATTGCTTTAATTCGCGGCACTATCACTACGACAACCGCTTTGTTCCGCTGCCAACTTCGCACCCACTCACTCGCTCGAACAGACCTCTTATTTTCAAAATTTCTGCATTCATTTAATAAAAAACGAAGTTATAAAGACAGCTGTTGTAATAAAAAATGGTTTCACAAAACGATTTCCTTTATTAAAAAGTTGTAGGGTTTTGAAGTGCTGCTGTTGAATTTGTCTGTTTGATATATGTATTTTGCTTCAAGGGTTGGCGAAAGAGTTGCTTAGCCATGGCGTATAAGTAACTTGTAACTTTTTATTAATATTACGAAAACAAGCTTCGAGATCATTGTTGGAATAGAAATCAGTTTCAGAAAACGTGTTTCACTTTTGAAAAGGTTTGGGTTATTTAAGGATTGCTGTAATGACTGTTCTGTTTTTTTTTTAATGGGATGATAAACCATTTGGCATACCATGGCGTATGAGTAACGTGCTGCGATTGCATTTTTTTTTAAGGTGGACATGCAAATATTAGCCAGAACTTTCTAATTTTGAATTTCACAAATACAGAAAACAATACAGGGATTAATAGATTTCTTAAGCAGGTACCTTTTTTAACTGAAGTGAGGTGACATTCACCAGGCAGATAAACAAATAATTACGCAGACACTAAGGCGGTTTTGATATCGAAAAAATAACCACAAACATTATGTTTCTGAAAACATAAAAAAATATTATGTATTTAGATCACTATCATAACACATAACAAAAAAAAACAACATCAACCTTGTAAAAAAAATGTAATGATGAATTCTAGCAGAAAAGACCAAACAATTTAAGTCTATGCACGATTTCTCATTAAATAACAGTTATTTTTAATTTTTATTTTAAAAATCACAAATAGCAGTTATTTCTGAATTTTTTTTTTATAAATCAAAAATAAGAGTTAATTTTCCAATTTTCGATGTATAAATCAATATAGGACAATTTACTTTAAAAAAAAATTAAAAATACCTCTTATTTTTAATTTATAAAATAAAAATCCAAAATAGCGGTTTTTTTTTTAATTTTGCCTAAAATATTTTCAAATTTGATTCTCGATGCATCGATTGGTATATTACACTTGGTTGTCAGAGAAACTTGGTACACACAGTGCCCTTGACCCAAGGCAGGTTGGTATTGAAATTGGGAAAATGCGAAAACTCTATTAAATTTAGTACACACTTTAGCTATTTACTTAGTAAGCATAATTTGGGAATTATAGAAATCGGGCAAAACGGTATTTAACACAAACTAAAATAAAAAACGATATTTTATTAGGTCTATAAATTAACTCGTGCGATTTGCTAAGAGATGGCGTAACTAGTATGTATTCCATCGGTCCAATATATTCCGAACATACGTTGGAAAGCTACTGTCATTGTACTTCTTTTCAGTATATGTCATTCATTTGAAGCGTAAACAACAATAATTTTTTTCACTCAAATTTGTCGAACTTTGTGCCTGAAAAAGTGTTTTTGCGGGGAGTTCTTCTTCATTACTTTAATATGAAGAAAACTGCTGCCGAAAGTCATCGTATTTTGGTGGAAGTTTATGGTGAACATGCTCTAGCTGAGCGAACGTCCCAAAAGTGCTTTGCACGATTTAAAAGTGGTGATTTTGGCTTGGAAGACGATGAACGTTCTGGGCAGCCAAAAAAGTTTGAAGATGAAGAACTGGAAGCATTACTCGATGAAGAGTAAGACGCAGGAAGAGCTCGCAGAATCTTTGGGTGTCGCTCAAGCAGCCATTTCAAAACGTTTAAAAGCAGCTGGATATATTCAAAAGCAAGGAAATTGGGTTCCACATGAACTCAAGCCGAGAGATGTCGAAAGGTGGTTTTGCTTGTCCGAAATGCTGCTGAAACGCCACAAAAGGAAGTGAGCCAAATCAATGGCTAAACCGAACATCCATGGCGCGAAGGTAATGCTATGTATTTAGTGGGATCAGAAGGGTGTGCTGTATTACGAGCAGCTAAAATCGGGTAAAACCATCAATGGTGAACGCTACCAAACAAAAAACTAATCCGTTTAAAGAGAGCAGCAGCCGAAAAACGCCCGGAATATGCGACCAGACACGAGGCAATAATTTTCCACCATGACAACGCTCGGTCCCACGTTACTATTCCGGTTAATAACTATTTGGAAAACAGTAGATGGGAAGTTTTACCTCTCCCGCCTTATAGACCAGACCTTTCCTCTTCGGACTACCATTTGTTCCGATCGATGCAGAACGCCCTCACTGGAATACGGTTCACATCAGAGCAGGATATCAAAAATTGGCTTGATTCATTCTTGGCTGCCTAGCCGGCACAGTTCGTTTGGGATGGGATCCACAAATTGCCAGAAAGATGGGAAAAAGCCATAGTTTCAGATGGGCAATACTTTGAATAAACGTTAAAATTTTGAAAACCCACTACACGAATTATGTAATACACCCAATAATAACTATAAAATGTTATTTAAAAAAATTCAGATCGGAAGGGGCTCCGCCTTCTTCAGCGCAAATAGTAATATCTTTGAAACTGTCGGACCAAAATTTTGCTCCACAGCTTGCATTTCAATTTAGTGAGAAAAATTACGGAAATTCATAGAAAACGCCCGAACCTCGGCTTCGACACCGGCTTCGGCCTAATTTTCATAATTTTTATAAACTAACTAATAAACGTTTCTAATATATTAGATCATAAATTTAGATTTTCTAGACAACTCGATGATGGCGTCACTTAAGGGATTGATTTTTCTTAAAACAATTTATCATCGCACATACACCATACGTATTAGATTTCATCCAAATCGGATCATAAATGTAAAGTTTCTAAATAATACGCCTATAGCGCCACCCAGCGCATTTATTTTTTATAAACGTTGTTTTTATTGCACCAGCATCATACCTTTTGAATATCATCATTATCGTAAATTATGGTCGAATTTTCTGAATATCTCGCCTGATGCACCACCAAACGGATTAAAATAAGGAATATGTCCATGTCACTTGCCTAAGGAATTGTTATACTATCTAAATTTGATGGAAATCCGTTCGCTGATTTTTGTGCCAAGTTGTAACAAGGATTACAACTATGCAACCATTACGAAATGTAAGGCGCATTCTAGTCGACATCATAAATTTGTCTACCACCAACGAAGATTTATAGCTTGAAGCAAATCCTCTTGTAGAACATTTTCTTCGAAACACATCATCCTTCATAACATCAAATTAATCATCGGAAAATATTTAAACATACAGCGTGACAATGTGCCTACATGATTTAATTTCTCACACAGCTTGTATTGTGTCTTGTCGCAGCTGTCGCGGGACATTTACTAAAATACATACCTGTGTATGTGTGTATGTAATCTAAGCATACATACAGATATGCATAACACTAATATAAAGTACAAGCTTGATTTTATTTAATAAGATTTCAGTGAAACATATTAGATGGTCTGTAAAGCTGGCGTTGATATCCTTGCAAAATATCTCAACTAGATTGCCGCCGCTTCGTTAACTGTGCTGCACATTCTTAGCCATTTTTGTGTCAATGCCTTTTGCCATTTGCACGCCAATCTATAGACATAACCTGCTTATTTCACTTGATGTCATTTAAACTTACAAACATATGCTTGACAGTTGCGTACACTAATTTAAGCTATTCGACTTTTTATGCCCTTTTAATGTGGCACGCGTAATAATCGCATTTGGAGGGATCGTGAACAGCCACCATGTGTACATATGTACAGGTTAAAATTCCAAAACAAGTTTACCGATACTTCAAATTAATGTTGGCTGCCTGGCGGCCGTAAAACAATGAGATAAAATGCAAGTGCTGTACTGGGTGGAAAAGTGTACGATGATGTTGTTGTTGTCGAAGATAAAATATTTTTGTAACTTTCGTCCGAAGGTGCAATAGGGCGATATATAATTATGCGAAAGTGATGAGGACAAAGAACTGAGGTGTCCGCCTTTCTATTTAAAAGGTGTCCTTCGGTTTTAGGCACATTCAACTGAAATGTCAAACATCAGCTGAATTTTTATAATCTATTAAACAATTGTTGAAATCATGCTAAGAAAATCAGCCAGGGACTAAAACTTACACATTGGAATCGTTGAGCGCATTCAGAAATGTAATTTGAAAAAAACGCCTGTGCGAGACAGAAGTAAAACTTATTTGGGGTAGTAGAAATTAATAAAATTAACAACCAAGGACCATTTTTTGATGCTATAAAACTCGAAGAATTAAGAGAATTGTACTCAAACAGAATATTTAGATTGCTCAAAACGGGACCCTGCTTTTTATACCTATTGGACTGAAATCGGCACATTATTTCAGTTCATTATTAAACCCTCAATGCTTAGCTGATCAGCGGATATTGCAGAGCTAAAATGGCTTGAATTTTTAAAGAGACTGTTGCGGTAGATGGTATAATTTCCTTTCTGCAAAGGAGTCTAGAAACATTTTATCTCAACATCTTCGCATCACAGAGTCAACGACATGACAAAAAAAAAAAACATACTAAGATAGCGACATTTAACCGTATTTATATATATATATATATATATATATATATATGTGTATGTATGTTGTACTATTTCCATCAGTATATATAGCATATATGTTCAAGACAATTTGAGTACCAGTTCTGGAACGTTTCGGCAATATTCTCGGACTTGATATTTCGGTATCAATTTAGGACCTTTCAGTAGTTCGGGATTGGTGCACCCCTACAACAACTATAACGACAACTACTGCTACTACTACCATCACTAGGACTACTACTGGTACTACTAATAATTCTTACAATGATTTTTAATAATACGACTATCAATATTTTATAATTTCTACTAATGTTCTTTCGAATGCTACTATTTTTACTAATGATTACAGCTACTACTACTTATTTCTTCTACTATTTTTACGAATGCTACTACTACTGAGAATGACAAGCTTGTACAATATATGTCTTGTGTTAAATTTTTTTTAACATTTATTTGATACCCGTTTATTAACTTTTCAGTTACTAATCTCCTTTTGCAAAGCGAAAGTTGAAAAATTTAAAGGGAGACAAATAAGCTGTAAATTTTTTTAATTTATTCTGCTGTTGAGCTGTAACTTGATACTGGACAATGGAATGGTATATGCGAGCTAGTAATTGTACCCAACAGGCAAACAAAAAAAGAAGCCGCTTACAGAGTGCAACGTTAAGAACGAGGACATCGTGAGCAGTACCGGAAGTTGTACAACAAACGTATTATTCGTAAGAAGCAAACAAAAGTACGAAAGTACGGAGTAAATTTAAAAAAACTTGAGACGATCGCTGGCAGGAAAACCACAGAATGTCGAGAATGTACGCTGAGTTTAGATTGGTTAAACAATCCAAAAAATAGTTATTCAAGAATTTGTTGCGCGTTCTGGCAAGGATGGGATAGTGGCAAAAATAGTGTTCAGTTCTCTTCACTTCTTCCTCATCCCAGCAGCTGTGACAGAAATCGTTGGCTGAGTATCCCAACCTCTTTACACATATGGCCATAAAGCAGTGGCCTTTTATTGATCCGAGTATTAGTCTGACAAAGAGCGCCCACCATTGGGTAAACTTGTCTGATAATCTAGCTCATCTGGTAGAATATGGAAGTGAACTCTGACAGGGCGTGTCCTTATGCGAATCTACGAAAATTTCTTATCAATTTTCGTTATATAACTTATATCGTTTTCCTCAGTGTATTGTGTGAATAACTGAGCACAAACGTCAATAAACTGATCTTATGCCCTATCAGTTATCTAATAGAGAAGAGAGAATCGAGTGAACGCATTCGACATTCATCCTCAGTCCATTGATTTTAAAGTCACCTTCGCCAGCATAAAAAATTTCCCTATATACCGTTATACCTGAATTTGGTTTATGGATAAAACTACTATGGGTTTAAGAAATGACTTTGGTAAAGACTGCGAACTCCACCAGAATGGGAAGGGCCACTCACTATAATGCGGTTTCTTCAACGTATGGTACAAAATATAACTCAAACTTCTAAATCTGTTTCAGACACCTCTTTTGCAGGAGAGTAGTATAGTTGCTGCGTAGACGAAACTGGCTTCAGAAGAAGTAGTCGAAACTGGCATCAGAAGCGAAGTTAGTGGATCTAGAGGAAGTTTCACTCGACAAAAAGTATTATTTGCGGCTGAATAGACAAAAGATCAGTAGAAAACTTTCTTGTCTTTCAAAAACCACGACGGCAACATAAACGACGAAATGACCGTTTGGGTGTTTTCTCTCGTGACGGAGAATAATCGATGCTAAGCTTATTCAAAACATCCATAAGTCCTACGGAGAACCTTTCTCTCGAACACTCCAAGGACCATCTCATCCGATGTTGACAGCGTCCAAGCTTCGGCGCCATAAAATACCATCGGTTTGACGAGAAACTTATAAAGTGTGGTATTGGTTCGTAGTGAGGGCTTGGCAAGGGATATTCTCAAAGCTCTACTTTTTCAAAATTGTAGCTGTCAACAGTGATGTACGAGGCAAAATCCGAATGCGGTGACTGTTTACTAGATGAAAGGATATAATGCGGGTTGCTCTCGGTCACCTCCAATCAGTTTGTTGACGGTTGTCTTCAGTCTTTTGCAAAATTAAGCTCGATGGAACTTTGAACTATTTAGAAGACCAGCGCATATTTAAATTCCGACAGCCGGGCAAACATCTGACTAGACTAGAGCTTTTCGTGCTCAGCTCAGCTTTTCGTCAGTATGATCTGATCATATGCTGACAATTTATGAAAATGGTCTGAGGAAAGATGACCTAAAAAATTCATCCTTTACGTTTTACCTCCAATTGTCCTCGGTTATCAAATAAACGAAACGGCTAATCGGCAAATGTCGCTTAAGGTGTCATAGCGCCATTTAAGGGGGAATGAAGACAAAACCTGTCTTTTTCAGATAATAACGGTTGTCATGTGAAAGGAATACAATTATTTGTACTTGCTTTTCGGCTTTGAAACTTTCACGAATTCGTAGACAGATGTCGCTGTATCATAGGCACCGCCTATTTGGTATTACTACCTCGCAAAACACTAGTTCATAAACTAATTTAGATTTTATGGATTGGTTTGGCTTTCACTATCGGCTACGACTAGTTATGCGCAGTTTTGTAAGTGTGTGCGGATCTCTTAAATTACATCCAAATACCGTTTGTCATTAGGCAGCTAATGAGCTTAGCGAAATTAATACGGCTTATTTTTGAACCAAAATTACAAAGAAGAAAAAAAGTGAAAATGAAATAATTGCAAATATTATCTGCTACTTTTTCTCATTTGCTCCTTTTCAGTGTAAAAGTTAAACACAGTAAATGCAGACTTTTATGAAATTTAATCTCACGAAGGCTTCCTGCAAATCTGAGTCCTTTGAGTACTTTCTAAAATAATCAAATTTTGCGTGTAAACAGATCAAAAACCTCTTAGATAGTCATAAATTTGGCGCAATAAACACATTAATGTAAATTATTCAGTTTTTCATATGAACGCAACCTATAGAAAGCAATAAAAAGTCGAATGAATGTAGAAAGCAGATGTAACGGTGTGCGGATGTTGAAATTTGTTGAGCCTCAGGGAAATTCCTGTTAGCTACTTTATGTGAGGTCTTTTTAAGGATATGTGCACATCGGCTTACCATGGAGTCTACTTTTTCTATGATTGTGGTTATAAATTAAAAATGAAGAGCTTCTAAACATTGTTGTCTACTGTGTGTGAGTTCTCAGTGAAATTTAAAATATAGATTTCAGTTGTATTTTGAATGCTTACAAAATTTTTATTATTGTTGTAATGCTACAACTCTACTTATTTTTTTACTCAAATGAATACTTAAACTAAGACAAATAGTAGGTGTAAGGAATGAGTTTTTATTTTTAGAAGTCTGTTCGTTCGCACGAACTTCCTTCAGTGATACTTAAGGTTGCATAATGCGGTTTTTATAACTTTGTTCACTTAACGGTTGTTTTTAACAGCATAAGGCAACCGAGACAGATATAGATATACATACATATATATTAAAATTCTTAGAATTAATAGCGGAATTGATTAAGCCATGTCTGCCTGTCCGTCCGTCTATCCGTCCGCTAGTCGGATAACTCGAGTAAATATTGAGCTATTTTAACGAAACATAGTGTGCACGTTAGCCCAGACCCAAGGTACTTTGGTATTGCAAATGTGCGAAATCGAAACATAACCACATTGAAATAACGGTGTTTCGTGAAATCAAAAGACGGCAATATTTCAGCAACTGTTGGAGATAATTTGCTCAAATTTGATACATAGAATTGGGCTTATATCCGAAACTACTTGACCACACTCTGCCAAATTTGATAAATATATTGCATTTGAAGTCAATAAGAAAAATTTTGAATTTTGTTACAATCGAACAAAAAACACGCCCACCTCTCATATAACAGTAATTTTCAAAACTAAAAAAACGCTATATTTTAATCAGCATTAAAGAGAATTCGCTCAAATTTAATACGAAAGATAGGGCTGCACGAACAAATATAACGAGTCAAAAAAAATTGAAATGGGCATGTCACCACCCACTTTCGAAAAACTAGGTAGAACTCAAAAACTATGCCACCAAATTTAGTGCACACATTGTGTTTCAAGTCAAAAAATAATTTTGAAAATTGCAAAAATCATACAAAGACCGTGTCCACTTTTCATATAGCGGCAAATGACAAAAAATAAAAAAAAAATAAAAAATATTTACTAACTGTACCAGGTATTTTCCCAAATTGGATAGACAAAACTTGAGTATGAAATACATAGAATCATAAATGTTGGGAATAGGCAGGTATCGCCCACCACAATTTGGTATATCTCCGCAAAATTTTTGTCAAATTCTACCTTTTCACATACACTATGTATTTCTAGTGATAAAGCGCAATTTCGAAAATTATAGAAATCAGACTAAAACCACGCTCGCCTTACACACAAAAGTAAGTTACAACAAATCAAAGCATTCAATATATTACTAAATCATGGCACGAATTCTTTCAAATGCGGAATTAAGAATTTAGTTAGGAAGATAAATAATTAAAGAATCAAAATTCCTTTTATTTTTATTCAAATCCGCCTATTGTTCTTCAAAGCGAATCAAAGCAATTATGGGTATTAAAACAAAACCATTTCCAGTACAACAAAAATATTTCATTTCGTAATAAAAATGCATGAAATACCTGTCACCGAACCTAGTAAAGAGAATATTACTATAGTAACTCATTCAAATGTCTGCCTCATTTAAAATTTATATTGCTTATAATTTCTTAACCCTTAACCATAAATTTCATGAAAAGGAAATAGTATAATAACTTTTGCTCGATGTTTGTAATTATAACAAGAAGAAGAGAAATCCGTTCCCAAGTATACCAAAATAATATGGAACACGACCTGATTCGATTTAGCCATTTGCGTCTGTCTGTTCGTCTATCTGCCCATCTATCTGTTCATCTCTCTCGTTGAATGCAAACTATTCCTCTGGTTTTGAGATATCTGTGCTCCTAAGCATGTATACATATTTAACGCTCCTATATTTTTATATTAATATCGTGAAATTGTGTGGGCTATTTTTGTTTATCAATCATACAAAGTCTAACAGGTTTAGATCATACCTGGGGAGTAATCCTAATGATTAGTAATCGGATAAGAAACTTTTATTTTGCAGAAAAATTGATTAATTAGGATTAGTTGGCTATATTAATCGATTACTTATTGATTAGACTAGAACTAATCAAAAATCTAATCGCGATTAGAGACGATTAGCATATCTAATCAAAACTAATCAATACTAATTAAAAAAAAAATCGATTAGATTTCTCGATTAGTTTTGATTAGATAAACTATTTTGAAATATTTTTGTAAAAAAAAAAAAATTTATTTATTTTTGTATACTAAGTATGTAGTATATTTATTTACATGATATAAATATTTTTAAATATTTCATAATATTGCATCAAGGTCACCCTGTTGTGCAGGCTCTTCACTCAGCTGATTCATACTGTTTTTGTATTTAAGTATTGACATTTTTCAACGTGTTTTGCTCAAATTCCACTTTTTTGTCTTTTTTTATTTTTGTATATAAATTAACAAGAGTTCCGTATGATTCTTTATTATAACTTTATTAATCAGATCGTGCTGTCTGATGAGTTCTCTGTCACAAACTGAAACTTACATTCTAAAGCTAAATGTTTTAAATAGGTCCCTGCACCTTGTTGCAGTTGTTGTGTTCACAATTCGATGTTAGTAGTAGTTGTAGAGTTATTGCAGCGAATACGACGCTGACGCTTACGTTGGCAGTTTACCGCTAACGCTGTGCCTTACCCGTCAGCGTGGGAATGTGAATTGTAAACTGTCAACTTGTTTAGTGAAAGTGCAAATTGTGTTTGGTTTTGTTTCTTTTTCAATCTACAAATTGTTCTAAGTGAAGTGGTGATAACTCTATTTGGAAATATAACATTTTCAAATTATAAATGGACCAAGATCTATACTATAACTGGTATTTACTGTTCTTTTTTTTTTAATAAGATTTATGTTTACAATGAAATTTTGAATAAAAGTTCATTTAAGTTTGTTACTTTATGAATTAAACGAAAAAAAACAACAAAAATATTTCAAATCTAATCAGAACTAATCGAAAAATCGATTTTTTTTTTATGAGTTTTGATTAGTTTTGATTAGATATGCTAATCGTCGCTAATCGCCATTAGATTTTTGATTAGTTCTAATCTAATCAATTAGTAATCTAAAATATTAAAGAATCAAAAAAAATCTAATGATTACATTATTTTGTTTTTCTAATCGTAATGATTTCTAATTCTGATCGAAGTTCCCCAGCTATGGTTTAGATAAGAGACATTACTATTTAAAATTGAGTATTTTTAAGCTTAACTTAAATTTAATTATTTTATATCAATGAAAGATTTAAAGGCTCTTCGCTAGGGTCAAAAAGAGCAATTATTTGCTCAATTTTTTTTAAATGTAACATTCAATTCTAAATTACGAAAGATTAAATCGTAAAGTTTCTACGAAAGTAGTACTTGTACATTAAACGCACAATTTATTGTTGTTGTATTGTTGAAGCCAGTGAAATAGCTAATGGTCTTCAAAAAGAAAAACTTTTTCTCTTACTTACTTAAATGTAATGCTATTTACTACCGTCGTGAACTTCCCTTTGCTTCCCTTTACTTCGCCAAAAAAAAAAACAATCATTTCTAATTAGCCTGTAGGCTTTTTAGCTTTTTATTAGCTTTATTTGGTTTTACTTTGTCAGAAGAAAATGAGGAAAAAATAGAATTGTGATAATAAACGCAGCAACTGTTCCACATAGCATCTTAAACTGAGGCAAAGATGCAGCCATAGAAAAGAAAATAACTAAAAGACCGACGAAAGCAGCGCAAAGGGTGCTATGAGTTGGAAAATCGCTTTCTGAATGTGCTATTCGATTGGTTATGGTTAAAAAGTCAGAATTCTGTGGCTAGTAGGTAAATAGTAATGGTTCGGTATCTTACAGAATAAAAGTGGTCTAACCTTTCAATTCACATCAATGCCGAGAAATTAAATATATATAATTAAAACGCTTTCAATTATCTGTAAATTTTCGTAAAAAAAATACCTATTTGATTAAGCTTTGGTTTTTTAGAATTGAGTCTTATTCGAAAGAAAAAACTGCAAAGGCGAGATAAAAATATGTACTAGCAATCAGCAATTGCTTCTTATTTACGTTTTTTTTTTTGTTATAAATGTTTATTTTATTCAAAGAAAACCTAACAGTAAATTATAGCATGAAAAAATCTATTTGGGTTTCTAAGTTTTGTTAAACTCACGAACACACAGTTTATTTAAATTAAGCATTTAAAGTTGGCCGGTTAATTTCAAGTTGACCAGTTTTTTCAAGTTGATCTTAGTTTTAAATTTATTAAATAACTACTTATATTAATATTAACGCGAATGATTATTTGGCGTCCGCTCGATTTCAATGTCCGACTACAACTAACGCAACTTTAATAATTCATATGCGTGGGTTAAGTTTCGACCAGTTTAGTTAGTTGTTGAATAGTAATGAATATTTTTCGACAGCGAAAATGTTAAATTTAAAATTTTTTAATACAAGAAAGAGAAAATCTACATGCGATAATCCTAATTATATTATAAATGTGATTTTTAGAATCAATTGCTTTTTTATATGGAGTTGCCACCTGTTTGTAAGGTTACGTTCAATTAGGCAATGAATAAAATAAAATATTGCAAATTGGGTATCAATCGCAAGAGGCCTTATAAAGCTTAATTTCCCAAATGTTTGCAAAAAAAAGGTTGCCATCTGCTTAAGTGCAAATTAAGTTAATTTAACAAAATAAATCAAATTTTACAACACGAGTGTCAAAATAGAAGTTTTACGAAAACTTAATTTCAAACATACTTTTGTGAGGGTTGCCACATGTTTGAAAAATGAATAAAAATTATAGTAAGTTAAATCAAATTCTCTTAATATTGTATGCAAAGCTCAATAATCTTCATTCTCCAAATCATTAAAAAGAAGGTTGCCACCTGTTTACATGTACATTGAGCTAATCAGTTAAAAAATAAAAAAATATTCCACAAAATGAGTGTCAAACTGCAAGTTTTAAAAAAATGAATGCCAAAATAAAAGTTGTAAGGAAACTTAATTTCAAAAATAATTTGGTGAGGGTACATGTTTAAAAAATTAATAAAAATTACAACAAGTTAAATCAATGTCATTTAATATAGTATGCAACGTTCAATAAGCTTCATTCTCCAAATACTTTAAAACTAGGTCACCTTTTTATATGCACATTGAGTTAAATAAGAAACTAAACAACATTTTATAATGTGAGTGCCAAACTAAAAGTTTTAAAAATGCGTAATTTCAAAAATATTTTTGGATAGGGTTGCCACCTGTTTAAAAAATTACTTAAACTTGTAGTAAGTTCAATATTTGATTGGGCTAAGGGTCTCAAATAAAAAAGTTTTAAAAAAGCTTAGATTTAAAAATACTTTTGGAGAGAGTTGCCATATGCTTAAAAGAGTATATTAAATTAAGTCATGAAGTTAACGGAAGTATAACGTAATGGGACTCAAATGTAGTTGGCCTAAAAAACAGTTAATTTTGAAAATATATTTAAGGAGTGTTGCCACATGTTTAAAAATATGAATTAAATGCTATCTGTAAGCTTACTGAAATATAACAGTATTACCCTGAAACGAATGAGTTTATACGAAAACATATTTGATGAAGGTTGCCACATATTAAAAGCCGTTGATTCTATTTAATTGGTAAGGTAATGGAAATTTTAATATAGTGGTGTCAAACGCAAAAAGTTTGAGGAGGCTCTTTTAGAGAAATATATTCGTAGAGTGGAAAAATTTAAATACGACTAAATTTGTATGATAAAATGAATTGGTTTGAACTGACAGAGATTTTGGAAAACTTAGTAACGCAAAAATTTTTAATTAAGGATATTTCTAGTATACATACATACATTTCCTTTTTTGAAACCTGTTCATAAAAGAGTTGCCTCGTTTCCGAAAACCCCTCTGGCTCACGATCCTTTTTCGGGAATGATTACTCTATACCTTTTAAAGCTACAGGTCCGTAGGCAGTAATCGCTGACAACTGATAGCTTTATCTCATATAGATGTTTTTTCACTTAGCGCCGCCATTCAACAGAGTAGCCCCTTAATATCTCGAAATTTACTAAACTATTTTTTGTTTCTAAATTATTGGATAGTAATCACCTCACGCCTACTTCTCGTTGGTTACTTTAATTGTATTTGCGTTCATCGCAATACTTAATAAAGGGTGGTTAAATTTTAAGGGTCGATGTTGAATGTGAACCACACCTAAACGTCAAGTTTTTTTCAGCATTTTATTTGACATTTCTCAATTTCAGACTTACTCAATTTGAACATGGAAAGATACACAATCGAGCAACGTGTTAAAGTTATTCAGGCTTATTATGAAAATGGGCGTTCAAATCAAAATGCACATATCACCTCGCAAAGTCACATTTCCACCTCAGTGGATTCGTCAATAAGCAGAATTGCCGCATTTGGGTAAATGATAATCGAAAAGTGATTGTCGAAAAACCAATGCACCCACAAAGAGTGACTGTTTGATGCGGTTTATGGGCTGGCGGCATCATCGGGCCGTATTTTTTCCAAAATGAGGCCGGTCAGGCAGTTACTGTGAATGGTGTTCGCTATCGTGAGATGATAACGAACTTTTTATGGCCCGAATTGGAACATATGGATGTGGACGATATGTGGTTCCAACAGGATGGTGCCACTTGCCACACAGCCAATGAAACAATGGCTCTTTTGCGCGACAAATTTAATGGCCGTGTTATCTTACGTGGTGGCGATGTCAATTGGCCACCAAGATCATGTGATTTGACACCGTTGGACTACTTTCTTTGAGGTTAATTGAAAGAAAAGGTTTACGTCGATAAGCTAGCAACAATTCAAGAGCTAAAGGATGAGATAATTCGGCACATTAACGGCATAGAACCTCAATTATGCCTCAGCGTCATCGAAAATTTGGACCATCGGAAGGAGGTGTGCCGCCGAGGTCGCGGCGAACATTTGGCCGATATTTTATTCCATACATAATTGAACAACACCATATTATCATAATAAAAAGAAATTACAATGATTTCCAAAATAATTTGTGTTTTATTCAAAATCAACATCGGCCCTTAAAATAATAAAGTAGTTATAGTAAATAAAGAAACAAACTCTTCACTTCTACTTTCAGAAAGCGTTCATCGGAATACTTGATACCGATACTGGTGTGCTCATGAAAACTTTGCATTGGCTATGTTAGATACCTATTTATTTACTATGGTAGAATAGTTAGTTACTGTAAGTAACGCTTCTTATATTTTAAAACAAGCTCTTCACTTTTACTTTCAGGAAGCCAAGTTCATTAATCTTCAGCTATTGAAACCATTTTGAAACTTAAATTTATAGATATTCGTAATTTTACTGCTCTCGTTCGCTTCGTTATGCGCGCCACCCATTCCCTCCCATTATCCGCCGCACAATGCTCTAGGTTGGCAATTTATTGCGGTTGCTAGAAATTTGTTTTTTTTTTTAACAAATTGTGTTGTATACATTTAGGATAACTAAAACGCGCTCGAAACGACCAAAAGCTGCCTTGAGCTGAACGTAAAACTAATAAATAGTAGTAGTGCAATAAATTTCACAAAAACAATATGTGTAGATATATTTATGTTTGGAAAAAGCAACAAAATAAAAATGGTGATAAATATGGATGTATGTAGCTTTTTGCAAATATGTGGTTATCGCTGCTAGGCAAATTTCGAAGTGAAGTTTGAATTTCATATAGATTCAGACACACATACACACACATACAAGTATAAATAGCCCAGCAAGAAAGAACAGTCCGAGTTACGTTACCGATAGCATAACCCCCTCGCATGCCTGTAAAAATGTCACCCAATGCTTGCTATCACCAGTGTTGCCACTTTAGATTTTCCCGGCTAGATCTAGCTTTTTATATTATCCTTTAGCCATGAAATTTTAATTTTGTATCCTTTTTGAAGTCAAACTTCTTTAGCTGCAGTGATTTTTTACATCGCGTTACGAAAGCCACGCCAGTCACTGCTAACTACCGCCACTAATAATTACTACTACTACTACTTCTACTACTACTGCTACTACTATAACTACCACTACAACTTTTTATTGTTACTACTACTAATTACTACTACTATTTTCATTTATGTTACTACTTGTTATTAGTATCCTTTTTAACAAGTTCTACTACTAATTTCTACTAATATTTTTACTTGTACTACTACTAACTACTACTACTATTTTTACTTATGCTGCTAGCAATTACTTCTACTATTTTCTACTACAATTTTTCTTAACGCTACTATTTACGTATTACTTTTTTTTTTAGTAATTTCAACTACCGTTTTTACTAATTTTTATTATTATATTTTTACTACAATTTTTACTTGTGCTACTACTAATTAGGACTACTATTTTTAATTATGGTGCTAGAATTACTCCTACTATTTTTACCGCTTTTACTAATTTTTACTACTATTTTTGCTAACGCTACTCCTAATTACTACTACCATTTTTATTAATTCTACTACTGTTTTTACTAGTTTCTACTACTACATTTACTGCCATTTTTTCTTGTGCTACTACTAATTACTACTACTATTTTTGCTAACGCTACTCCTAATTACTACTACGATTTTTATTAATTCTACTACTGTTTTTACTAGTTTCTACTACTACATTTACTGCTATTTTTTCTTGTGCTACTACTAATTACTACTACTATTTTTACTTATGCTACTAGCCTTAGCCTTACTCAGTGCACAGTACCTAAATCATTAAAATTATCAGACCTATTTTTAAAGCCGGAATCAAATCTGATCCATGAAGAAAGTTATTGTCAGTCGGTTAACTGAATTTATAACATAATATAAAATAATTGATCAAAGGCAATATGGATTTCAAAAATACAAGAACATCAATCAACTGCTGAGTAGATTCGATGGCAAAATTAATGAGAACTTGGGGAAGCATTACCATACTTTAGCTCTGTTTATAGACTTTAGTAAAGCATTTGACACTCTCGCACACAAAATTTCTGCAAGCGTTAGATAATGTCCGGATAAGAGGGGATTGTCTTAAATGGTTTGCAAGCTACCTAGAATTAACAATGTAGAGTTAAAATACGAAGTGAGTATAGCAATCACACAACAATATCTTATAGAGTTCCTTATGGATCTAAATTAGGCCTAGTTTTGAATATTATATATACAAAAAGTATGCTTAAAGCTCTTCATAACTGTGAAGTATTCGCTTACGCCGATGATACAGCAATTGTGGTGCCACACAGAGACCTCCACACCACAATAAACATAATGCAAAGAAGACTAGATTTAATAACTTAATGGTCGCACGATAATGAACTAGCAATAAATGCAACTAAGATAAAATTAATGGGCATAAGGCCATCGCATATTCACCGCTCTAAAATAAAACTAATATTTCATAATTATGATTGCCTTTATAAAAACCTGATACCCTGTGACTGTAACACGGAAATAGACATCGTTAAAACGTGCAAATATCTCGGTATTATACTTGACGAAAACTTTAAGTGGAATGCGCACATATCCCATCTACAAAACAAACTTCGATCTACATCTTATGTTTTAAAACACCAGAGTTTTTGTAGGAAGTATCAGAGTCGCATCTAAGGCATGGGACCACGGGATGGGATTCTTCGATACACTGTAGGAAACTACAACAAAGCCAAAGTTATATTTTACAAATTCTAGCAAAGAACAAAAATATATACACTCCAAAACTTCAGCTGAATAGGGCATTAAAGTTGCGTGACGTTAAGTCGATTTTAAAAAAAACGGTACTAAATGAGTTTTACGATGAAAAGAGGTGTCTGGAGAATAGGCTAGTAGTGCCAAAGTTTCTAAACAACTATACCAAAAATTCGCTAGCAGTATTGCTCCCAACACTTTTTAATGAACTCCCAATAAATTTAACGAAACTACCAAAAGAAAATATTTAATTAAAAATCATATAAAATGCTTATTGTAATAAATTTCTAAGCAAATTTATGATCGAATTTTAAAAATTATTTAATATGTATGAAATTATTTAAGATCATTTAGAACCTAAGAATATGTTAAATTGAAATTGAGACAGAAAAATTGTACAAAATTGCACATATAGTTATATAAGAATAAATGTAAATGCCAAATATCTATAAACCTGCAGATAAGCACTGTTGCTTCGGGCGTTGCATTTAAGTATTTTAAGTCTTATTGTAAATGAATAAATAAATAAATAATAAATAATAAAAAAGTTGTTACACCTACTATTTTTACTATTTTCTACTACTGTTTTTTTAAGGCTACTATTTACATATATTTCTATTACCATTTTTACTAGCAATTTTTTATTTTGCTATTTAGCCTGTTTTTTTTTATTCAAAGAGTTCTGGCAACACTTCGTTTGACATTGTTAACTGCGACTCTAGACTCTTCGCTCTTTCGTTTCAGGTAGCAGAAAAGCAAAAATGATAATTCAAACTTTATTTGGCAGTGTGTGAGTGGGTGGGTGTTGTGACTTTGAAAACTTCATAATTGTGTTGGAGATACGATCATGCAGGTTTCACTCCTGGGACATAGTATGCACATCTATTAAGCATACATTCTATCATGCAAGCAAATAAGTGGTCACAGTGTGGTTAGTAGCACTTTGTGAGTATAAGTATAATACATCCATATTCAAAGGCTAATTTAAATAGATAAATTGCATTCAGCAACTCATAAATTTAATGCAAGTTTCTAAGTGAATTAAGTTTAAAGGAAACGAAATAAAATTAATTGCCAGTATTGCAGCGTTAACTTAAACGACCGGCTCGTTGCGCTGTTAAGTGGAAATGGAAAATGTTTACTATATGTTATATAGAAAACTGATGAGTTAAACTATTCTTTTACATCAAAAAAATGTTTACTAATATAAATGTGGAAATGTGTGAATATGTTTTTACTTTTTAAGACCCAAACCGCTGGTAGGATTTGTATAAAATGTATCCCACAAATACCTTATACCCTTCTTAACATATATAATATAGATATGCTAAACCACGTATAGCTATAATACAACTAGACAGATTTGGAAGAAGAAAAAGCTTTATTACATTCAATCGCCTTGTACGCCGGTTATAAACTATGCCGCACCAGAGTGGTCGTCATGGACTTGCAGAACTCCGTGGACGAAATTTCAGACCTGTCAGAACTTTGCACACTGAAATCTTCTGATGTCCCCTGAGGCGCATTTTCAACCAAATTGAAATTGGTTAATAGTTTTTGAAATATAACATACAAACTTTTAAAAGTATTGAAAATGCCGAACTTATCCCCTTTTAACACCACCCCTATTCATTTGTAACAAAAAAATGTATACCATTGAATCAGTAAAAACTGTCGGGCCACGATTTTTCCTAGCTCACCCTATACTTTACTTGTTCCTCATTTTGCGGTTAAAACTGACGAGACTAAAAAATCAGTACATATCAGAACAAATTTCCGAAATTAAGGAAGCGTTCTGCAAAAAAACCAAAAAAAAAAACGTGGCATTCCCAAGACAGTCGGTTCTACGTACCGAAATAACCCGGGTTTCACCCGGCCAAGGATTGTTGTTGCGGTGACCTAACCCTGTTTAGGTCAGACAACCCCATAAGCCGTTAGACAGCCGTGGAGCAGCTCCTACATCCTTCTGTTCGAACTCAAACCTGAGCCAGAAACCTTTTTTTGCTGCGTAGTTTAGCACACACAAGGTATGTGGCTCCTATGGCCCACTCGGCTACAATTGTCACGCAAAATGCGCCGGTGCCAAATAACACCCAATGGTACAACCCGATCTGGTTTGACACACGGAACAGACTGTGAGGGGAACCAAGAGCTGGTGATTTGCTCTCACACGGGATTTGGAGCAGGAAGGGCGTTTGGAGGGGTTGGGAAGGTGGGGAGTGTACATGTTGATGTGGTGTGCTCCTTTGGACCGTTTAGGTCCTTTGGGTGCTATTTGGCACCGGCGCATTTGGCGTGACAATTTGGGCCGAGGGGGCCAAGGGCGCTAGAGACCGCGAGCAACATGGGGCCACATATCTTGTGGTCCACTCTCGGTGGGCTTTAAGGCCTGAGCAGACCTTAAGATGCCCCATCCGTCGCACGAACTACACCTTACCGAGGTGGAGTTTGGGGTCGACGAAACCCCTGAGCAGAAGGATGTAGAGCAGCCTTCTGAAAGTAGCTGCTGCAGGGGTGTCAAACGATTTATGGGGTTTGGATGACCAATACAGTCGACGAAACAACATTCCTTTGCGGTAAAACCCGGGTAATTACGGTACGTGAAACTGACTGTCTTTTGAAGTGTTGCCACCCTTTTACAAGTATTACTTAAAATAAATGTATACACTTACTGAAATATGGCAACTTTGATGTGAAATGAAAGCGTGTATATAAGTATAAGAAGGTTGCCACCTTTTATTAAACGTTGACTCTCTTTAATTGATAAGCTAACTGAAATTCTACCATACTTAAATGTAATAAGGATATATCACGTTTGCCGGACATATCCTACCTATATTATAAATGTGAAAGTTTTTGTGTTTGTTAGTGAATGAGAGAGTACGTTGTTACTTTTTGAAATCCAAACGGCTAGATGGAATTGTACAAAATTTACCACACAAATAGCCTACCCTACGCTATAACATAGGCTATATTATATGCAGAGTTGTCACGTGCCCAAATATTGTAGTCAGTTAAATAAATAGATCTGGATATGATTTTGCACATATATAGTCCGTTGTATAGGTTACCATAAAATTTTGTATAGAGAGTTGCCACCTGTTTGAAAAGTTGTACTCAATTAAAGTAATGGATGTAATAAAATATTGCAATATGAATATCAAACGATAGAGGCTTAATAAGGTGTAATTTTCCTTTTTTTTCAAAGACGGTTGCCACCTGTTTAAATGCAAATTAAGCTAATTAAAAAAATAAATTAAATATTAGATACAACATGAGTGTCTAATCAATGTTTTCAGAATTTGTAATTTCAAAACTTATGTTGGTTAGGGTTGCCACCTGTTTAAAAAATTGAAGAATGTTTTGTATTTAAATTACTTTGGAGAGAGTTGCCACCTGCTTAAAGTGTAAATTATATTTAATTATTAGATTAAAAGAAGTATCACGTGATGGGATTCAAGGGAAGCAGGCTTAAAAAACTTAGTTATGAAAAAAGATTTTAAGAAGTGTTGCCACGTGTTTAAAACCCCTGATTTTGTGCTAAATACAAGCTCACTGAAAAACAACTATATTATTCTGAAACGGAAGATTTTATACGAAAACATGTTTGATGGGGGTTGCCACCTTTTAAAGACCGTTGATTCAAATAAACTGGTAAGGTAACAGAACAACCAATCGTAATCGGCAATTATGATATAGGACGAGATTTTGTTTTAAGATAGTAAAAAATAAAAAAATCAAACACTTAATCTGCAAATGAGTTAAAAGTTTTTACCTCTGGTGAAACTATTCTAGGTCATGCGAGCATAGCCGCGTAGCCAGTAACCAATAACTCTTTGAATATTTTTATTTTACCTTAACTGCAAATCTGAGAAACAAAAACTGCGGTATTAAAAAAAACAACAACTACTAGTTCTTTTTTCACCATGCACGTTAAAAATATATACATAGTTATTACATAAGTATTTTATATTTCATTTTTTAATTTTTATTATTATTTTTCGTTATTTTCGCCTTGCATCGGAATTCCACGCTTCGGTAAATGTGCGCGGTGCCATTCATTGTGCTTTCCTCTGACCGCTCCTCTTTCTACGTACTTGCAGCTTTATGTCAAATGCATTTTTGGCTCGTTCTTATATATCGTTATTGGAAAATTTTTTCTCAGTATTTGCATTGTTTCGGTTATCCATTGTAATGCAAAGCTAACATGGTTCTCAACGCGATTTCCAGTTGAACAATTTCGAATTTTATGCTAACAAGGAAAATTAAATAATGTCGATTTTTAGTATTTTTGAAAAGCCTGCTTGGCAATTCACTAAAATAATGAACACTAGTAACATTTTATATTTCATCTGAAGAACTGACATTAGCATTATTAAAAAATCCAAAATTGTCTCTATTTTTTTAATTTAATTATTTGAAAAAGTAAATCGCATTCAGTTACTGTGCTTTGTTGCCACAAAAGTCAGGATTTTATAGGGTGCGCGTTGATCTGCAGAATTATAAATTTTTCGCCCCCTCTTTCCTCAACAGAATTTTAAATAAAGCGAACACTTCCAACACTGCTGGAAAGTCAAGCTTTCATGTTTATTTAAGGATAATTGTAATTGAGAAAAATAGAATTGCATTTTACAAGATATATTCAATTTCCCTGATTCACAAAAAAATTTTTCGCTATTTCATTGCAGCGAATTCGGCAATTATATCGTCAAGATCACTGCCTAACTAGCTACAAACCTTCTCCTCTGCGAATTAAATCCTTTGGTATCCATATTTTAATATTTCATATAACTTATGTATATTTTAATTATATTTGACTTTTCAAATAGGTGGCAGCCCTTTCACAAGCAGAAAATATACTTTACGACCCATTCTCATATCTATAAAATATACATACAACATTTTATAAAAATCGGTCCGGCCGTTTCGTAGGAGTTCGAGCACACGCACCGTGACACGAGATTTTTTTTATATAAGATATTTACTTACTAGCGAAAATAAATCTCTTTAGTTCGCAGCGCGGATTGGCAATTCGATTTGTTGTTAAATAAATAAATACATACACGGGTAAAATAAAATTCAATTGAAAAACTGAAATGCTTGCGCAAAATAAGTTCACTTTTATTGCAATGCCGAGTGTCAGTGTCTCCATATTCCTTTAATAGGAGATTCACACATGCATGAACTTTTTTTTTCATTTGTGCCAATTACTTGCAACTGATTGACGACCTTCATGCCGTGATGCAAAAATTTTCGCTATGTTACAATAAATTTGGAATTCGATAATAAAAGCGGTTTCCAAATTGTACACCCAAAACGGACAAATCAAACTAGACATTTTTCGGTAAATTGCAAAATAAATTCTTTGGAAATAAGTTGCATGACATGCAATTGAAATTATTTTTATCAACATCAATAAACTCAACTATATGTTTGCATGTACTTGCATACTTGATCAAGTTGTGGTTTCCAATTTAACTATGTACTACATTCTACACGTCTGTCTGGCAGTTTGAAAAAAAAAAATGAAAATTTTAAAAATGCCTGTAGAAATATTTGCTTGCTTTTGATGTACGGCAAATGACAGTTGACATATTAACATAAATATAATTTGATATATGTATAAATGTGTGCGGGTAAGTTCAATGGTACCCTGCAAAAAATGCGACGAGTCTGGGTTGTGTCCGAGATGAGGTGCAAAGGAGCATGCGACTAATGTCACTTTGCTTCCCGTTGTATGGACTGAACTTTTGCATTTTGTTCGAGGATGTCCTATGAAGAGACTAATAGTGGCCTTTTGCACCCGAATGGGTATGAATGTAGAGTGGTATATTTTTATACTCATTGTAAGTATTGCATTTTATGCCTGAAAACTGCACTTTGGTTTACATGCTGGGATGAGATTAGCCATTTTTTTATACACCATCATTATATTTAAAAATAAAATAAAAAGCTAGTAAAAAAAAACTAAGAATATGCGTAGCAAATTGCATAAGAATTTTAGTAAAACTAACAGATACTTTTTGCGAAGACCTTCTAGCATTTCATTAAATCAAACGAGTTTTTTTAATCAAACTTTATCCAAGATAATGGCTACTCTTATATTTTTCCCCAACCAGATCCACTCCCTTCTTTAAATTTTGGTAATTTGAATCTCTTTCGGTACTTTTCGTTGAAAAAAAAAATGTCCTTCAATTATCTCCCCACTAAAAACAAGCTTTGACAAATCACCAGCAGCTGGAGTTTTCATTTTATTGATGATTGGAAATTGTCAACAGTTACGTAAATTTTTAAGAGTAGTTAATAGAAAGATTTGCGTAATTATAGATCAATTTCTAAACTACCATCGATGACTTCCAAACTATTTGAAGCCATCAATAAAGATAAATTATATTTTGCATCGAAGAGTTCAATTTCATCGAACCAAAATGGTTTGCCACAGGCAGGCCCACAGTCTCCACCCTTGCGATTTTTAGCGAATATTGCTACACGGATTTTTTAAAGCTTCTGACACTGCGGCTCATACAATTATTTTATGCAAGTTGTGCTATTTAGGTTATCACTTGGTATTCCTTCAATGGTTGCAATCATTACTAACTCAAAAACATTGCATCGTTACGATTGAAGGTGAATTACCTTCCTTTACCTTCATTGCAACTTCTGGAGTGTCTCAAAGCAATATTTTGGGCTGTCTATTTTTTGTCTTGTTCATAAATGATAAATGTAGTTGTTTTTCATTTGCTAGTCATCTTTTATAAGCTGATGACTTGAAAATTTTTGCAACAATAAGGTTGATCTCAATATAGTTGTTAGTTGGTGTACTCATTCTGGTATCTCTTTAAATACTGTGAAAGGTTTTCAAATAACTTACTCCAAATCTCGTGATATTCTACAATCGCCATATAATATCTCTAATAATGTCCCTCAACTGGAGGATGTGATCAAAAACCTTGGACTAGTTTTCGACTCACCTTTCTCTTCTCCAAGTCACATTCATTTCATTATCTCAAAATCATACTCGTTATTATGTTTCGTAAGACGTGATAGCTCAAATTTTACAGAACCGTAAACTATTAATTTACTATTTATCCCGTTTGATTGGTCTAGGTTGGAATACGTTACATTTTTTAGGAGATCTTATCTCCAATTCGCTATATTGAAGATTGAACGGGTGCAAAAGGTGTTTCAAAAATTTTTCTAACCCTATTCCGCCTTATATTATGGTCGAAAGGGTAGGCTTATTTAACGTAGAAACCTTCGTGGAATCGACGAGTGCACGACAGAAAACTTACCAGCTCTTTTTGGTAAGCGTGTACTTTCATCACAACATGTAGACATAGTATTCGCTGATCTCTTTCAGAAAGAAGACGTGTTCGACAGTCGGTAGGTACAATATTTTTTTTCGGTATTACAATAATTCTCCTGACGAATGGTTAGGGTTTTTGTGTTAGCATTTCTGCATCTTATGTTTTTTCTTTCTTGAATAATTATCAGCTATATAGATGACTTTGAAACTAATATCCAGTCAGAAGAGTCATCTCATCCTTCTGACGAGGAAAACATTCAATATCGGGTCCCTAGTTCTTTAATGGATGATATATTGGGTTCTCAAACACCTCATGTTCCACCTGTAATAAGCTTGGTTAATAATTCAAGCATTTTGAAATTTTGGCAATAACTATTGTGCGCGGACCATCTCGGGTATTAAAAGTTATCGTCGGTCCGCTATTATTATTTTAACAATTCCTAATTGATCAGATAATGGAAGAAGTTGAAAAATTCTCAAATTCAGAGATTGCGTTAACAAGAAAAAACTATGAGGAAAATAGATCTACGAAAAATGTCACTAACAAAAAAAAATCAAAGTACTTTTGAGTGCTAGCTGCCACTTTAAAAGATAATCATCGGATTCTTGATGAATTGTTCAACGCAGAGTATTCAGGCCCAATATATGGGTCGTGTATGGGTAAGGAAATTTCTTCGGTTTATGGTTCAGTGCCGCCAAAACTACATGCCTGGAATAAATCTTACGCTTGATTAAAAACTACTGGCAATCCGAGGCAGGTGCATGGAATTAGGTTAGAAATGATGTGTGACACGACGACTGTATGAGGAGAGGCACCCATGGAAGAGTACTTTGCAAAGGCACTTAGTGGTACATAGTTTTCACGGCACGTACAGAATCTTATCACTAGCAAAACAGTTGCTTCAGTAAAAATGAAGAACGTAAAAAGCGTAGAAAGGAAGAATTTGAATCGAACCAGCGAAGTCTATACATGGAAGATACTCAACAATCAAAAATGTATATATGTTGTGCCGTAGGAAAACCCAATCGATAGCCAATGTGCGTTTTCTATGGAATGATAAAGAAAGCTAGCGAAAAAATATAAATATAGTTATTTTTAATTTAGAGAAAATGATCCTAATTAAACAAATTTTAATATAAAAGCTAAATACCGCATGGCACAATACGACATTTCATGTTTTTGATTGGTAAGTTTCATTAATTCATTGAAAATTACTAAGCAAAAATAATTTAATTTAAAAATATTTGCAGTTGATTCCGAATATCTTTTGGAATCGGGTTGATGACTCCTCTAACAAATCACCCAGAGAAGAGTCCGAAATTGCGGAACATTGCAAAAAATTAACCAAAAAAAAAATATTTGTAGTTTGAAATAAACTAGTATATTTAATCAGATATTATAAAACCACGGCAGCAAGCATTCATTTCTTTTTTCTTCATTCACTTTTATGTTTTTCGCCCAGTTTGGCATTTAGGCTGCCTCTCTTTAGTGCTTTGAATGAATACAATGAGACAGATAGTTGTTAACTCTAGTTAAGAATAAATTAGTGAATCGCACAATCGTTACTGCGAACGACAAATTTTGGCGACAAAAATTACGATTGTCGGATCGCTTAAAGTATGTAAATCGCACTACTGATCTTAATCAAAGGCACTTGGTAAATGAGTTATAAAATGAATATGAATTATTGTAACTAAAATAAAATGATTTATACAATTATTTTATATTTAATGCACGTATGTGCTTTATAAATATTCCAAAAAGTTAAACTACTTCATGGAATTAAAACATCCTAAAAATATTCGTCGAATTGACGAATGGTTAGAGTTTTTAGGGGGGCCAGCGAAGGTTATGTTTCTAGGGTTAAGTAGCTATAGTTAACGACCGTTTAACAAAAATTTTGACCGAAGTACTTTTTAGTACAATCCCGGTGTAGTCTCTTTCGAGATTAGTTGCACAATTTTTTGCAGGGCAATTTGTTATTCGCTGAATTAAATTTTATGGCTTTTCCACTTACTGCCAATGGGCGTGTACATAATGGATATACATATTTATTATACACATCCATCCAACTGTGCATTACTCTGCCATATGTATAATTGGTTGTTGCAGTTTTGTGGTTTTCATGGTAATTGTGGTATACGAAATGGATTTACTGTGACCGCATTCCACCACATCAACACGCTTCAAGCGCGCAAGTATTAGTGCGATTGGACTAAATAATATCGAAATTCAAATGTTGCTCGCATGTTTTGGCCGGTAAATGAGAGAATTCCATGCATTTTTCGTGCACGCTGCCATTGTGAGAAATTATGAAATTGGTTTACATATTTAATTGCTGATTTTATTTACTTTAACGCTGCATTTGTATGAACTAATTGAAATGTACAATGGTGGGGATGTAATTGTTTAAATAAACAATTTATATAAGTAATGTCGTGTAATGAAATGAAGTTAACTGAAAACATTTTATTATCTAGCGAGCCTTAATGAACTTTCATAATTCGTGTGCTACTTTCCATGTCAACAATTTTACATACATATATACCAATTTGTTTGCAACTACGCAAAAGGCTCCAAATTAATTTGTTTAATTTTTATTATCGGCCGAATGGCACTGAGCATAAATATTTTTACTCGTTCACCTATGTATTGTAGCAAATACAGAGATTAAAATATTCTACTTCATAACAAATTTCAGCGAGGTAACGGCGTGAGAAAAATGAGTTGCCTTTAAAAAAAATGTCATGTGTCAAATGCCAACGTTTTATTTAATGTCGAATTTTGTTGTTGTTATTTTTATGCCGGAAATTTGGCAATAGTGTATAATGAGGGGAGTGTTTTTTCAGGCGTTGCGGCAGAAGTCGCTTATGTCTCAAAAATTAAATTATTGCAATTTTATGAAAACCCTTCCATAACTGAAGTCCGCAAAGCCGACAACGCCCCAAAAGATTCTAATTTTCAACTTTTCCCAGGCGTTCCAGACTCAGTTTGGACTTAGTTCTGCTGCGCCTGAACACCCACGCGAAATAATCGAAACCGCTTCCAACGTTTCATGCTAATTTTGCATACAATTTGGACAACAAAATGGGCAGCAACTTTTGATAATATTTCGCTGGTTTTGGAGATAGGTAGGTCTATAATGCAGAAACCATAATAAAAAAGTTTGAAATAAGAATATTTATTCTGGTCGGACTCACATTTTTTAAATCGATAAATTCCTTGGCTGGAAATTATTTTCTAGAGAATGGAAACTGGTGCAATTTATGTACATATTTGAAAAATTAATAAAATCTTTCACTCAGTGGAGAAACTTGTGCACTCTTAAAATTTAATTTCTTTCCTTTAATTTTTCCTATATATATAGTTCTAGTGCATTGCTCGAAGAGACCTTTTGTGAAAGGTATTAATTTTTAAGGGGTGGCAACCTTCATCAAACATGTTTTCGCATAAGCTCTTTCATTTCAGAGTAATACCCTTTATATTTCAGTACGCTTACACAAAGCATTAAGTTCAAGTTATTAAACAGTTGGCAACACTCCTTCAATATATTATCATAATTAAGTTTGTTTAAGCCAACCTTTTTTGAATTTCATTACGTGACAATTCCGTTAACTTAATAAATGTATTTTCAAAATAAAGCTTCCCTAAAACTTTTTTGTTAGAGATCCATGTTTCAATATTTGATTTAACTTATTATAATTTTAAGAAATTTTTTCAACTGGTGGCAACCCTCTCCAAAATTATTTTTGAAATTACGCATTTTTAAAAATGCCGTTTTTTTATTTAATGAAATTTAATAATTTTTTCAACTGTTGGCAACCCTCCGAAATTATTTTTGAAATTTCTCTTTCCAAAATTTTTTAGCTTAGCACTAATGTTGTAAAATTTCGTTTTTTTTAAATTAAATTATTTGTATTTAAACAGGTGGCAACCTTCTTATAAACTATTCATGAAGTGTAGCTTTATTAAGCCCCTTTCGTTTGATACCCTTATTGCAATATTTGTTTTCGATCATTGTTTTAATTAAATTTAACCCTTTAATCAGGTGGCAACTCCCTATAAAAATTCATTTTATGATAACCTACATAAAGGGCGGTATATGTACCAAATCTTATACAGATTTGTCTTGTTGTTAATGTCAACATATGGTTTAACATATTTATTTAATTGACTATAATTTTTTTAACAGGTGGCAACTCTTTAACTACTATTAAAGTAGTTTGTAAGGAAAAAAATTTACAGAAGTGTTAATTTCCTTTTTGTCCCCCAAAATTACATTTTTTTCTTGCTCAAGCGTCACAGCTATTCTAACGTAATTATTCCTTTTCTCTGTATCAACAGAATTTTCTCTAGAACAAGCAATAACCAAATGCAAAATAAGCACATGCAGCAAGTTTATTAAAACATCACAACATTTATCACAATATCGCTGCTGGCAATGCAAAATTATTACATAATATCTATACAAACGATTATTAAGTGCAATGGAGCAGAGAGCATATGAAAACGAACCATTAAGAATGTTAAAAAAATATAAATGTATGTAAATGTAATAGAAATGTAGAAAATTTAAAAGGCTCGGTTACTTTCCAATTTCTCAATTTAACGGCGAACGAACAAATTAAATAATATTACCTAATCGGCTTGTGGGTGCTACATAAAATTACTGCAATTTTTCATAAGTTTACCTACAAAATTACCACGATCTTCATTGCAATTTGTACAATTAAACCTACTGTTTACTTGCAATTAAAGTTAGCGCTTTTAAAAATATTTATTTCCCCCAACGAGCTCAATACAGTTTGCCCCTATTTTGCCAACATCAGCTTCGTAGCAGCAGTTTCGGCAGTTAACGTCGAGTTAATAGCTCGAAGCGAATTACGTTGAAATTAGCGCTACAAAACTGATGCGCTTTCCACAAAACAAAAAACAAAATAATCACCACATACTTTCACCCTCTCTCGCTACCCCTCTCCCAACCCATTCAGGCGTCCTTCTTGGCCAATTTGAGCTTTCCGCTCGGGGCTTATGAAAACGCAACAATGACCAGAGCTATTAAATCTACAATTATTTTGCACAAACACAGCTATTTGTGTTTTTCGAAATTATAGTGGCGGAATGTAGTGAGTGCCATTTATGTTCAACCTGTGTACGTACAGGGCAGGTCAGGCAACATGGCGTATACGCAACATCAATTAATGTTTGTGTAGGCGGGTGAAGGTTTTGCTCCTGGCGCCAGGTATTACTCAGTTATTTGAGTGTGAAAGGGAAGTAGGAGAGAGTGCGATAAATGTGGCAGGCAAGTGCTTTCAATATTTTCGGCAATATTCATAGACTTTCGTTTAAGAGCAGTGCCATAGCCAAATATTAAGAAATATGCGTTTAATGACAGCGTATGCAGAACTTATTTAAAATAATCGGCTTATTATAACACGCAGATGTATTTTCAGTAGCCATCTAAAACACCCAAAAATTTAGTTTGAGGCAATTTCAAAGCAATTGAAATAAAGCCTAATGTGTCTTATCGAAAAAATGGCGATCTTAACTCACTTATCAAAAAACTTTGTACATTTTATGACTTCAACTTCAAATTCTTCGGCAAAACTCGACTATTCGGACTTTCGGTAAAATTTTTTGTATCTATAAAGAAGATTATATAATGTAGAGCAAATGGATGATTGTATTGAGTCATTTTTTAAACATTTTTCTCGGCTCAATTACATTATTGTCTGATCCTCTGGCGTTTTGCAACAGCCCTTTAGCAAACTTTCCGATTAATTAGCAAATTGTGATTCACCACCTAGCTCCGATTTCAAAGACAATGCATTAAGAAGTGAGAATTAACCTGACAGGGTGTGATGTTTATAAAACTTTTATTTATTGTTTCTCTTGTTACTCAAAAAGCTCGACAGAAGGCTTAACTGGAATTTCCATCTTGCCAAACTTTAATTAGAATACTCCAATAAGCCATCTTACTGCATTTAAGCAAATTGCGAAGGTCAGCCTGTATCTCGGTCACAGGATTTATGAGAACTTGCCCAACTAGGCGTGGGAATCCCTTGGGAGTTCGGTTCCTCTAGAGATTTTTAAACAGGCAGTATCGGTAGCACCGACATTAATAGAGCTGCACCTCCGTTTACCTGAAGAGCTTTTTCTTCATACCAAGTCTCGACTAGAAATCCTGGGAAGGATGTAAGGACTGGAAATATGTAGAATTTCTGGTCAAGGTGATTACAATTTCGATCAGCATCAGTCTGAGCCACGAAAAAGGTATGAAAAACTCTCTTTCCGATAACCAAGTGGTTAAAGAGGCTTTCTACAAGCCGATCTTTTCGTCGAAGCTGGTTACCAAATATTATACCACTCTCAAACTGTTGGCCCCGCGGAACGCACTTACGCTGTGATTAGTACCTGATAACGTTGTGTCGGAGATCGGTGCGAACGCCGATAGGACAGCAAGGAACGGGAATTGCCTTAATGGCGGCTGAACTAGGTGTTTCGCGGATTTACCTGGCAATGCTCAAATTGGTTAGTTACTTAGTGGGTGGTCTCAAGACGAAGTAAGTACTGGGAAGCTGTTTGGGGGCCATAGCCAGACAGAGGTTAAGGTACTTAAACTCGTGCATGGCCAATCTCCAAAGGGATGGGAACTTGTGCAGTATTTTGAATTAGTCATATTTATCTTTTTTCGAAAAATATGGAAAAACTGAACGAAGTAAAATTCCACGTAAGATATATTCGTGGAACATTCTAACCTGATAGCTCTTACCTAAAAATTTCGTTTTCGCATCTTGTTTCAAGAAACGAATCAAAAAACAAATATGGAATATCTTACGAAGATTAAACAATTCTTCGAAAAATTTGAGAGATCTATCAGCCAAAATCCGTGTGCGATTAAAACAACAATTTGTTTTATATTAAAATTAGGTAATAGCGCTGTTAACTTGCAATGTTAATTTTAATGAAGTAGAGCATAAATAAATGTTGCATTTTTGATGGCAATACTCGTATACTTTTTTTTATTTTCTGTGAATTTGTCTTTATTTTATATTTTTACTTATGGTACTATAAATTTTCTACTACTATTTTTACTAACTTCTGCCACTATTTTTACTTATTTCTGCCACAATTTTTATTACTACTAATTTCTTCCACTATTTCTACTAATTTCTGCCACTATTTTTACTGATTTCTACCACTATTTTTATTAATCTCGTCCACTATTTTTTACTAATTTCTACCACTATTTTTACTAATTGTGCCAGTAATTCCTGCCACTATTTTTACTAACTTCTACCAATTTTTTTTAATAATTTCTGCCACTATTTTCACTTATTTCTACCACTATTTTTACTAATCTCTTCCACTATTTAACTATTTTCTACAACTATTTTTACTTATGGTACTAGTAATTTCTACTACTATTTTTACTAACTTCTGCCACTATTTTTCCTTATTTCTGCCACTATATTTATTACTACTAATTTCTTCCACTATTTTTACTATTTTCTACCACTTTTTCGACTAATTTCTACCACTATTTTTACTATTTTCTACCACTATTTTTACTAATTACTACCACTATTTTTGCTTCTTTCTACCACTAGTTTTACTAATTTTTACCACCATTTTTACTACTTTTTTACTAATTGTACCAATAATTTCTACCACTATTTTACCTACTACTGCCGCTATTTTTTACTAATTTCTACTGCTATTTTTACTAATTTCTACCACTATTTTTATTAATGCCACTACTAATTTTGTCCACTAATTTCTACCACTATTTCTGCTAATGCTATAATTTTGTTAATTTCTACTACCCCAAATAAGTTTTACTTCTGAATCGCGCACTTAGGAGCACGCGTAATTTTTTTACAAATCCACACTAACTAATCAAGTGTCATTATTTTCTTATAAGTTTTGGAAATTTTGTGATATCCAGTGATACTGAGTTTGAGAGTCTATTTATGCCCTGTCTGAGTTTTAGGACTTGAGAAATGATTTGTATTTTAAAATACATTGACTTTAAATACTGAAACTATTAACATTTTGTCAGAAGAGCCATGTCACTACATTTAATATTAAACTTAAATGTATTTGAGATGTTCGAGCAGCATGGGTAACTACAAAAATATTTATGCGTCTTGGCATTTAATTTTCGATACAAAAATTGTTTACATAAAAACACCAAATATATCAGCATGTACTTAGTTGTAGTAGTGTACAGACCAATCAATTTATGCAACTAAAAATATAAATATATTCATATATTTATAATCGTGTGTGAAGATTGCCATTTTCATATTTGCATTTTCTATTGTCCGATATCAAAAGGCATTTATTTTTAGTCAGAAATGGTCACAGCCATGCAAATATGTCTGCTCATATGAACATGTAGATATTGAGCTTTGAGAAACCATTTATCAAATCGTATTATAGTAGTTGACATGGAGTAAGAGCGTTTTATTTGATATCTGACGTTTAGAAAGCTAACCCATTCAGCTCGTTCAAATATGACACTGCATTTTTTATGCAAATTTAATCAATTTATCTTTTAGACTTGAATCAAAAACATTATTTCGAAATCAAAATATTCTATTATGTCTTAGAGTTCTGTTTTAAATTTGAAGTGCCCCTTTGTCCAACTCGTAGAGTCGAAAGAAATTTTTTACATTGCGAAGCTTTTCAGTACAAAAACGTGCGTGCGGCTTGCGATTGCCTGCAGAACGATTAATGCTACAACATTTTAAAGGCAGTATAATACCGAACTAGGGGAGATGTCTTTTGGTTACATTTGTGCATACTTTAAATCGTTAATAAAAATAGATTGAAGTGGTTTTTCGGCTTGCTTTGAGCTGAAGGCCAGTAGAGTTAGTAAATTTTTTTAAATAAAACAAAATTGAGTTTGTCCTGTCTTACTTTTATTTTTATCGATAATTCGACTTCGGTTTGAAGTCATCTTCAGCACTGCAATTATTAAAGTTTTACACATATATACACGCAATAACATACAACCACAATTTATAAGTACACAATTGCCAGCGCCTGGTCTACTGAATAGTTAAGTATAAGATTCTTATATTTTAACAAAGCAAACTTTGGCAGTAAGTAAACAAAACACATGAAAACATTTACATAAATATCAACAATTAAAAAATCTTAATAATATATCGAGCAATAAAGACTTATTTTGTTCCCCCAACATATCCTTTTCGGCATACGAGGGGCCCGTCGCCATTGCAAGGAATTCTATATATCACCTCTGATTTCTCAAATTTGTCAATTTTGCTTTTAGTGTCGATGTAAATTTTTGAAGGATATTGCTATATGTAAACTGTAATTTAAATTTTTTTTTGCCATATATATTGGATTTTTTCCAGTGTCTGTTTTATCTGATCAATATTTTTACCATGAAAACTTATTGAGAGAACCTTCCTATGAAATTTATGGCTGTGTTTATTATAGCTGTCTTTTCATTATTTTTTAGAAATCTCCCTTCAAATGTGTCAAAAATTGAGTAAAAACTCTAAAATTAAGTGATAATTTCCTTGGGAACAACAGAAGCAAATTTTTGCAAAAATTTCGTTCTTATAAAAAGTAAAATAACTCAGTCACTTTTTGGCCGATTTTTTAAAATAGACATTCGTTGAACTCGGTATTAAACGTACTCTTTGAATCTAATCAAAGCTCATTTGCGTTTTTATCAAATAGTGTGTGAAAATATCGCCAAAGTCAAAAAAAGAAGAAAAAGGGTAGCAAAATTTAAGTTTGTTGTGCAAAAACAAGTAAATTTCTTCAGCTTTATTAAGAAGTATATATATCTTTCAAAAGGCCTGAGTTTCTTAAACCGTTCTTAGAATGAAAACCGGTTGTTAATTAGCTAAGATATGGGCTAAGAAGTGCGCAAAAGCACGAAATATCGGTTTTTTAAGGTTAAGTCGAGATTTTGGGGGTGTTTGCCAAATTCCAAAATTGGATTCTCGTTCTACTCGATAAGACCTTCAAGAAAAATAACATCACTTCCCAGGTATTTTTGAGTGTCACACTGTGTTATAACAATTACGTTTCCCTTATCGACATTTAAAACTAAAAGTTATTTGTTATTTCCTGCTGGCTGTAGGGTTTACATTAGAAAGCTATATCTCGTTGTGTTTGTCCTCTTTTTCAAAATGAAATCGATTTTAAATATTATATTAATGCACCTGATATCTGAAAATCTTTGCAACATTTTTTGCTCAGTAATATCCCATAATTTCCGTATTGCTAAGCGAAGAATTAGAATGGTAAAAAAAAAATGTTAACCCCCTGTAGAGATTTTTGCTGTGACTGCTGAATAAAATTAATAAGAAAAACCTGAAAAGTTTTACGTATTTTCCACCCCTTATCTTCAACAATTATATTTTCATTTTGCCCTTATCTTTATCCTGAATAATCTGCTTGGTTGTCATTGTTTTGCAAGTTCATCTGCCATGCAGTTTCCCTCTTTGCCTTTATGACCAGGGACCCAAATGAGGTACAGTCTGTTCTGCTTGGCAATCTTCTGCAGAGATTGGTGGCAGTCCAGTGCGATGTTTGAATTAAACGGGAAAGAACTCAGAGCTTCGATTGCAGCCTGGCTATCACTAAAAATAAAAATCTTTCTTCCTAGAACTCCGGTTTCAAGCTTTTCTACTGCTTCCATGATAGCTGAGATTCCAGCCTGGAAAAACGCTGCTCTGATCTGGTAACCTAAAGAAAACTTTTAGGAGAGGGTTTTGTGAGAAAACGTCTCCTACAACCTTATTGTCGGGTTTCGAGCCATCTGTATAGATCACAATACCATCAGGTATCAGAAACCGATGCCGAACCACATCGATCCGTGCTGCTCGGAATAAAGTGAAACTCGGTTTCGGAATGTCACTGGAATGCTTCGCGAGCAGTCATCGCTACCGTCTATTGTCCTGCCAAATCTAAAGGAAGCAGACCTCATTTGGCGTAGTTCTGAGTGTCCCGCTTATTCAGATCATACTAGATATTTCTACCTTGGTGAGTAACCTAAAGTTAACATATTTTTCTAATGCTGGCCGCCATGCGATCAACCCATATAGGAGAATAGGTCTACAGGGATTAAGTCTTTATTTCTTGCCTATGGCTCTCATGCAGGTATAGAGGGCTACGGAAGCCTTTTCATAACGTTGAACTGTATTTTATTTCCAGTTAAGCTTGATATCTAGAATAACGCCTAAAAATTTGGCACTTAAATCAAGACTTAACCGAACGCTGTATAGTTCCGATGTGGTACAATAATATCATTAAAATAATAAAATATCTGCACCGAATAGATGCGGATGTAATACGAACTCAAATTTTCTTTTTCATTGGGGCGTGCAAACATCCACTTTTCCAAATATGTATGTACATATGTATTTGCTATGTTGAGCTCAGATATCACATGCGCCTACTGCAAAAGTATCACAAATATCAACATAGTACTTTGGACATTTATAAAAAACTCACATTAATTTGTATATGCTTACATAAGAAAACATTATTTTGACTGCATACAATAAGTAATGTTTATTTTAAATAAAAACTTGCGCTGTTAATTAAAATTTGCTTGCACATTAACTTAGACTCTTCTTTACTTGGCCATTAATTTAGTTTGAACTGTGAGTTATGGTCCCATCATAGAAACTAGCACATTTAGCATTTGTCAAATTTTTCAGTTTGCCCCAAACCTCTTATTCAAACTACTACATAAGAAATATTCCAGGCTCACCCAAGTACAATTTCAAGAAACTCACGTAAATCATATAAACAGTATTTCTAAATTCGCTTGCGACATTTACTCTATACATATGGCATATATTAAATTTATAAATATAATCGCGACCTTATGGTATAAGCCAGTATATTCAGGCGTTGTCGTTTCGAAGTTGTTCAGAATTTATAGGCGTTTGAGGTATTCGAATTGGGCAACTACACACGATAAATTTCAGGCATGATATTTTTTCGCAACGTTTACATTTTCATTTTTGAAAGGTATAAAAAACACTACGGTTTTTCATTCGTTAGGGATTTGAGCTTTGCGCCCTGCCCGATGTTTATCCACACTTTTAGTACAATCATCGATCGAACAGACTTAAAAGTGTACACAAAAGTGTAGAGAAGAATTTTTAACCAAGATATTTATCGATTAAAAAATGTAAGTTCGTTGAAAATAAGTCTCCTTATTTCAAACATTTTTAAATAGTGTATTGTACTGCAGATCTACAGGGATAGACCAATTTTTGATCAAAAAGCATCTGGTCTAAGTTCGAATTAAGTTGTTTCTCATTCGAATCTGGAACGTCAGAGGAAAGTTGCAAATTTCGATACTTTTAGGCGTTCTTCGCTTTTCGCACTTTGATGGCGGAGCTTTTTTCATGCAATTTCACTAATTTAACTTTTGATGCGTAAGCGGCGTATGTCGCAAAGTCTGGAAATATTGGTGGGGCATTTCAGTTTTGTAACTTTTATCAACAAACCAAACATAAGCTAACCTCATTCTTGCTATTTTTTTTTTAATATTTTTGCTTGAAATTATGAAATAAAAGTAAAATAGAAAAAACATCTGTTGCAAATAGTCCGGATTTTACTTCACTAATTTACTCTCGGAAGGGGTATGTTTAAATCTAAATCTGAGTTTTTAGGTATTGTGATACTGATAATAAAACGCTTGCCAAAATTTATTGGGATCCTTATTAAATGCAAAATTTATTATTAAACACAAACCTAATTTAAATGAGAATATTCTAAAATGCTTATTTAGGTGATGACTTTTATGATTTTTTCAGATCAGGTGTTTAAATATTAACATAAACAAAGCGAAATTGGATGTGACAGGAAATTTTTTTTTTAATAACAGCAAAGAGAACAAATAAAAAGAACTGCTATTTTCTGTCATTTCTGTTATTTTTTATTTTGTTATTCAAATATTGAATATAAAAACAAAAAACATTTCATTGCAAAAAATTTGAAACTTGCCTTCAAATAAAGGGTGGTTAAATTTTAAGGGCCGATGTTGAATGTGAACCACACCTAAAGGTCAAGTTTTTTTCGGCATTTCATTTGACATTTCTCAATTTCAGACTAACTCAATTTGAACATGGAAAGATACACAATCGAGCAACGTGTTAAAGTTATTCAGGCTTATTATGAAAATGGGCGTTCAAATTTCGAAGAAAATCATCTTCAGTGATGAGGCGCATTTTCACCTCAGTGGATTCGTCAATAAGCAGAATTGCCGCATTTGGGCGAATGATAATCCAAGAGTGATTGTCGAAAAACCAATGTACCCACAAAGAGTGACTGTTTGGTGCGGTTTATGAGCTGGCGACATCATCGGGCCGTATTTTTTCCAAAATGAGGCCGGTCAGGCAGTTACTATGAATGGTGTTCGCTATCGTGAGATGATAACGAACTTTTTATGGCCCGAATTGGAACATATGGATGTGGACGATATGTGGTTCCAACAGGATGGTGCCACTTGTCAATTGGCCACCAAGATCATGTGATTTGACACCGTTGGACTACTTTCTTTGGGGTTGTTTGAAAGAAAAAGTGTACGTCGATAAGCCAGCAACAATTCAAGAGCTAAAGGATGAGATAATTCGGCACATTAACGGCATAGAACCTCAATTATGCCTCAGCGTCATCGAAAATTTGGGCCATCGGAACGAGGTGTGCCGCCGAGGTCGCGGCGGACATTTGGCCGATATTTTGTTCCACACATAATTGAACTACACCATATTATCATAATAAAAAAAAATTACAATAATTTCCAAAATAATTTGTGTTTTATTCAAAATCAACATCGGCCCTTAAAACTTAACCACCCTTTATAAAAACAACTCAGAATTGCCAGCAAAACATCCTCAAAGTTGTCTTTTTGAACATCTTCGGTTATTCTATGAAAAGTTTAATGAAAATTATTTGAACTAGTTTTTAAAACTAAACTTTTTCATTGATGAGTTTTCGCATAACATGCAACCATCCATTTTGTAAGTAATATCCAATATACAATTGAAAATTACCCACTCCTAGAAATATCGGATGAGGCAACGTTTTATCAAACGTTCAAATCTGGGGAAATGATTATTGAAATCAGCTATTTAATCAAAAACTTCGAAAAAGAATGCCATATTCCTTGTATCATGGGCAGTATCAATGAATACATATTTATTCGAACAATTTCACAAAAGTGAGAAAACACTAATATTTTTCATGCAATTCACCTAAAAAAATATACGCGAATTAATATCTTCATAAAGCTAAACACATTTTTTTACTTATTTGGGTACAGCGCATTTATGTCTTCAACTTTGGTAATCTAAGTACTTTTTACATAACAAATATTTTCATTACTTCTTGTATTACTGATTTTAGCGCTTCAATTTTATTTATGAATTCAACAGAGCAGACAATAAACAATACGATATGCATTTGGAGTTTGTTTTATGATTTATTTCAACCCCACTAAAAATGTCTTGCCAAATCATGCGCAACAAATTTAACGTAAGCTAAATTATTTTAAAATTTGTGTACTCAACTGTCAACATGAATAATGTTCGGTAGAGAAAAAGTTTCGACTTTTTGTTTCTTTTATACATTACGTTTGACAATTGCGCTAATTTCGTTTGCAAACAAAGTTTGCGAATATACTTAAGAATTGTCTGTTTTATAACTTAAAAAAGTTTGCAAAAGTTGTACGAAACTCATTGTAAGTCAAGCATTATGTACCGTTATAATTTACAAAGAATAATATTTTATTTTAGTCAATTAAGATATCAGTTCTTGTGTTTTGATAGATGGATTGCCCTTCCTTAGTTTAATATTGTTTTATGCATCTGAAGTACAACAACGGAGTTTTATTAACTTGGGAGCTGCATAAAGATATTATATAGATGAACGGCCGGTACTACGACTACGGTACTATTTGCAAAATTTATTTTTCCTTTTGCTGCTACTACTCGTAATTGCTACTACTATTTTTAGTAGTGCTACTACTAACAACTACTACCATTTTTTTATTAGTTCTACTACTGATTACTATTACCATTTTTACTGCTACTAACAACCTACTACTACTGTTTTGAATAATTATATAATTATTTTTACGAGTACTGCTACTTATTCTTACTGCAATTTTGACTAATTTCGACTACTTGGTTTGCTAATTTCTAGTACTATTCTTACTAATTCTACTACTAATTATGACTTCTATGTTATTCTTCTACTACTATTAATTTCTACTACTATTTTTAGTAACACTGCTACTACTTTTAACCAATTTGTGCTACTATTTTTACAAATTTCTACTACTACTATTTTAACTCATTTCTACTACTATTTTTAGTAATACCACTACCCTTTTTTTAGTTTTTTTTTAAATTATTTTTACACATTTCTACTACTACTATTTTAGGTAATACCACTACTAATTACTACTATTATTTTTTACTAATTTGTTTTATTATTTTTACAGATTTCTACTACCACTACTTTAGACAAAACTTTTACTAATTACTAATTTTATTTTTTACTAGTTTGTAGAACCATTTTTACAAATTTCTACTACTACTATTTTTACGAATTTCTACAACTATTTTTAGTAATACTACTACTATTTTTTACTAATTTGTTCCATTATTTTTACAAACTTCTACTACTACTGTTTATAGTAATTTCTACTACTATTTTTTCTCGGTGGTTTCCGGGTTCGAATTCTAGCCGAAGCGGCAGTGCAATATAAGACGACTACCACGGAATAAGTCCTCTTAAGTCTTCCAAGACATTTTTTTGAGATTTACTTATATATAGGCCCCGTTTCGTTGTAACCTAGTTACAAAAGAACACTAGGTAGGATAACGAATTGATGTAGTGTGGGGAAATGAAATGGAAAATTTCAGATTAATACCTAATTCCCTTTATTTGGATAGAATTGCCGGCACAACTATTTTCCGTTCTTAAATAGCACTAAACAAATCGCGACAATCATGAAACAAGCGGACAGGGTTGCTTTTGCAACTAAAGGAAATTTTATCCGAGTTGGAGCGTTCTTTTGCAACTCGTTTGCAACTTGAACTTTTTTTAGTCTTCAAAGACTTTTATTTTAAGATTTCTATAATAAACGTCTTCTCAAAATAATTATGAGCAAGAAAAATCGTTTTAAGTCTTGAAGGACGGGACTTTTTTATGACCACTTCGGTACAACTTCGAAATAATTTCGGAACCAGTTCGGGTTCACTTCTGGACTATTTCGGTACTATTTTGGGTCTCTTAAAACTTAAAAAAAGTTGTCCTAGTCATAATTATTGTGCAAAGACTTTCATAATAAAAGTCTCAAAGACTCAAAGACACAATAAAAGTCTTTGAGACTTATATTATAAAAGTCTTTGAAAGTCAAGCAAAAATTTATTTAGCTAATAAATATCAAGCAAAGACTTTTATATTAAAATATTGTACTATAAGTATCAAAATAATGGTTATTGTTGATTTAAAATATTATTCTCACTTAAAATTATTAAGAAAATCCATTTGAAATATAAATATTAAAATAATAAATAACGAGAACTTAAAAAATTTGTCTGACTCGTGTAAAAAAAAATTATGACACCTTTTTTGAAATTCAACAATCAAATTATTATTATTCTGGACCTCTTTTCAATTCACTTGTTTTAAATAAAGTTTTTTTTTGTGATTTTGTAACAATAATCTGGATTAGTATAGTATCTTTGGCCTAGGAAGAAGCCAACCATAGCACAATCTTGCACTGCCTTGTGAAATTTGTTCGAAACGATAATACTTATGACCTAAGCTTTTATGAAGGTATTTCACCTAAATATTTTAATTTATTTTTTCACAAAGAATTTTACGCATTTAATAAAAATATTACCAGCAATATTGATATCAAAATAAGAGATGAAAATTAATGAGCGCATCAATATTTCTATTAACATTTTTTGTTATAATTATTTCAACGTTTCTTTCGACCTTCGCCTTCATTATTTTCTACATGAAAAAAATTGCTAGTTTTCCCGTCATTTCCTCATCCCTATCTCCATACACTAATTTTTATTACACACCACTGGTATTCAGTAATGCATTACGTAACGTTATCATTCACAATTTCTTCGTTTCATTTCATTTTAATTTCAGTATGCAGATATTAAAACTTACACGCACACTCATTCTTAATAATAAAACTACCTACGCTTTCTGTAAAGTTACTTTAGCTTTCATTTGTTACATTTTCATTTGAAATCATGCAAATAAAATTAGCTATTTTTGCAGAGTGCAAAAGTAAAATTAGAAAATCAATATGGAATTCTAGACTACTGTGTGGTGTACTCGAAAATTGGATGGTTTACATTTCAAGCATCATTTGCTATCGCTCAAGGGATTTTGCACACATTTATTTAAGTTACGCCTTTGCAGTGGCTTAGCTGTATGATTTTTATTTGAAAAAGTTAAATGGAATCTTAAATGTGGCAATTTATGGTGTGGGAGTATAAATAAACTCGTAGTACAATAAAAACTTTTGCACAATTTGTGATTTATTTCAGAAATTTGTTACTGTGCCTATGCATTGCTGGAAAAAATGAAGGAGCTGAACGTCTGCATTCATTTTCCTACTTATACAGCGAAGAAGATAAAGAAAGGATACTTGATATAAATAACCTGAAATGTTGATAAAGTTCATGGGTTGTTGGGGAAAAAAATCTTTTGTTAAACTTCAGTTTAGTTTTAATGTTGCAAATTGAGACATATGCAAAATTGTCTGCATTTGACAACTAAATTGAGTACATCGAATTGTATGAAGGTGCATACGTAGCAGTGCCCGAAAATTCAAGCAATTTGACCGTAAATATTTTTACTTCCATTCAAAAAATATCAGTTGAAGCACACGCATATGTATCTAATTTATTCCACGGTATTCCAGGTTGAAATGTAAGAAGCGAAGCCCACTTGGATATTACAATCAGACAGTAGGATTTTATATAGGACAATTTAGGTTCAGGTCAAGGCGAATTCATATAAGGTGGTATTATAAATACAACTACAAAATTCCTATGTATTTTGTTTTTGCTTCTGCGTAAGAGTTGTAAAAATTTACCAAAATTTGGTTTTGCTTTTACGGCTTCTGAAAACTCATACGCAAAAGCAAAAACAAATTACATGAATTTGAATAAAAAAAATCAAATCGGCTGCTATAGTAACTATACCTTATATGAATTCGCCTTGGTTCAGGTCGTACGGCAATCGCACGTTGAAAGCAAATAAAACGCCTTAACGAAATACAGGGTGAACACACTAAAACTTCGGCACTTAGAAATAAATACCAGAAAAAAAACTAGAAGGCTTTGAAATCCAATTTGTTTTAATTATAATACTTTGGGCTTTAAACATAATTAAAATGTGAAATATTATTTGTTATTTGCTCCGAATGCATCGGACTTTTCGTCGCCCACGCACTATCATCTTTTGCACGAGTGCATCGACTTTACGCGATGCCCACGACCACTTTGCTTTGAGTCCCCCAATATCTTTTACCAGATCACCTGCCTTCTTCAAAACTCCTTTCACAATAGGCCAATATTCCACAGCAGGACGCAACTCTGGTGGATTACAGTGGCGAGGTACAAAATCGATGTTATTTGCATTGCACCACTGCAATGTGTCCTCGGCATAGTGGCAGCCTAACAGATCCATCCAAAATAGTGGTCTGCTACCATGACTGGCAATAAATGGCAGAATACGTACGCTTTTGAGGCATTCATCTCGCAGAACTTGTGCGTTCATCGTCCTGGTTGTGATAAAAGGGCTGATTTTACGGCCACTGGAACAAAAACCATGTATTTTTTGGGAACTTGGAATTCATTTTTAATTTACAGCTTTCAAATGCTTCTTGACGACTTACAGCATTATAAAAATCTTGGCCAGCAAATATATTTGAAATTTTGAAAGAAGTAGGCACCATCGTCAATTTATATTTTATAATTTGTGATTCATACAGCAGCCACTGCGGGATTTTGCTGTAAGATTTTGCTTTGCGTCTCGAACTGGCGCTGTTTGAGCTTTAAAAATTCTCAATGAAGCTAGCTGCTTTACATTTTTTCAAATGATTGTGAGTCACGCGACGAATCCTTCGGGTTATGCGAAAACGCCCTGTGACCTTTCGAGCACTGATCTGATCACATTGGCCTTGCCCACCTTCCCTGTCAGGTCTTCTAGTAACTGCCAGTCCATTTTTGTATCGTTTCCAAACTCTGGAAACTCTCGAGTGGTGCAATTTAATATTTTTAGCAATTTTACGCGCACTTAAAGCCGGATTTTTTTATAAATAAAATAAAGTAATTTGTCCTGCTGCTAACTCGGTTGCCATTTCTAGGTAAACTGTAAATAAAATCCAAATAAAATTTCTCATAAATGAAACTAGGATGATGTTCTACCCCTTGTATTTGAATTGCAAAATATTTAAATATTTTTGGATAAGTTATAAGTTTTTCAAAGTGTCACAATTTTGGTGTGTTCACCCTTTAACTATCCTAACAAATATTACTAATGTTCTCTGTTACTTGAAACTACAACGGAAACCAATCTGAATCCTGTTATGAAGAACTATATTTTTGTGACTCTCAGCTGTTTACTTGAGATCAAAATAAAAAGTGCCCAACTAAACGGCGAGTCGTTTTGTTTATTTTCAAGTACATGGGCTGCAATATAATGGTATCACTTTTTTAATTTTCTTAGTTCAGAAGTTATACCAAAAGTTAACTCAAAAAAGGGTTGAAATTTTTCATGGATTTTTAAACTTATCTTGGCAAGTAGTAGGGAAATCTGGTCTATTGGCTCAAAAGGTAGTCTATGCTTGTAAATAATTGATTGAATCATTAGCCACCAATCTGGACATCTCTATCATCTGGGTTTCGGGGCTTAAAGGAATCGAAGGTAACGAGGTAGCCGATGAGCTAGCACGGTGCGCGCTCAGCAGAGGATGAAGTAACAATCCATATAGAGGTATGTTAGGTTAGGTTAGACGGCAATCCCTAGAGATACATTTAGGCTCATGACCCATTGTGATACCGCATTGGGGGCTAAATAGTGACCCCTGTTCCCCTAAAACCACTTCGTATTCCTAAGAAACCTTATCAGGCTCTTAATTTCGACCAAAATTATTACTTGCTTACGATTTGTTAAAAAATACGCTTTTTTCGACATGTAGTGCTTTTGCTGTTTTCACGTAGCTACCTAGATTAATTTTTTTTTTTTGTATTTAAAGGGAAAAGAGAGATTTAAAGTTTCTGGAATGTTTGCTCACCAGCGTAATCCCCCCGTGACAGGATATTCGGCCTACTATATGAAACATCTAAAAAAAAAAGTGAAAACTCATCAACACATACCGGGTATTTTCTCATATTCTAGCAGGGTTGTCAGTTTGTATGAGTTTCGCCAAACTTGTATATCTATAAACTACCTTGGCGATTAATCGCACTAGTACTCTCTCTCTCTCTCGCTAATTATCATTTTGACAATTTGATAGCATCCATCTATTCGCTGACGAAATAAAAGAATTTTTCTTTAGCGCTGACCTTTTTTTCACAAACAAAATCTAACAACCAGGAACCGAAAATAATCGTTCTTTTGATTTTTTTGGTTAAAAAACTCAATATGAAGAATTCGTTCAAAATAAAGTTCGAACATAACATATGCTATGCAAACCTGAACATATTTTTTTTTAGACGGTTTTTTTATTTCAAAACAAAACCGATATTTATGGATTAAAAGTTTTCCGATCATACTTAACCGATATTTTGTTATTATTAATTTTTCGATCAAAAATAATCATAATTCTGGGATCAAAATTGCACCGATCATATTTGATCGATATTTTGCGACAAAAAAGTTGCAAACCCCAAGAATATCTAACGATTATTTTGTATCGAAAAGTTGCAAATACAAAATATCGACCAAAGTTTATCGAAAAAATAAAAATTAACGATGAAAAAAAAATAACGATGGAATTTGATGGAAAAAATAAAAGTCACAAAATATCGAGGAAATGTAATCGAAAAAATTAAAAGCACAAAATAATGATTAAACCATGATTTGTTTAATAAAAAATATAACCATTACGATCCCTGCTTTCAATCGATCGTTCTGTCATCTGTTTGATTCGTCCTCTTCTTTAGATTTTCTATTTTGCTCTCTCATACTCTCACTTTTATCACGTCACTTCCAGTTACACTCGGCTCGGATGACTCAATATCGTATTCTATAATTCTTAGGTCTCGATCTGAAAATTATTGGAATAGCTTGGTACACTTTTTTATTATACAATTATAAAAATTCTATTGGCTAATTTTTTCAATCATAGAAAGTAACCTACATACATATATTAATCTTTCGGCCTAATTTATCTATACCAACAAAAATTACTATGCTAAATGCCAGATTTATTCAAAAAGTATTGGAAAGACCCAACAACTGTGTGGTAGAAATTATAGCTGCTATTTGGGAGATCACCACATCTCTTCATCAGATTTGAATACACAACCTCCGATTAAGTACGCAGCCAATGGTGATCCGAAGCGGGCATGTGGGAAAGGGAAAAATCAACAGCAATTCACGTGATCTTTGGCTGTGGATTTGCTTGGCAAATCAGAGGTTGTGTATTCAAACCCTAGAAAGAAATCTGATGAAGAGATGTGGTGATCTGTTACCGCTCTGACTTTTGCTACCTTTTTTCAATGCTTCCCTAATAAAACTGGCCTTAAACTCAAAAAGTATTGTTGAAATAAATAATAATAATTTTTTTCGCAATAAAGTCGTAGTTTTATGCGCTTTGTCAAATCATATACACATAAAGCATGTAACCAATTCTGTCGCTATTTGTAAATAAACTACTGTGTTGCGTTTGAAGTTGAGAAGTTGAGAAGTTATTGGCCCTACATTCCATCTTCGACTGTGGTCGAAAGAGCTGATCGAAAAAATTTACATTTAGTATTATGGCACACATTCGATGAAGAATAGCGCTATTGTGTATTGCACACATTTAGATCGTTCACAATAGTATATTTCTATCAGCTACTACTGAAATAAAATACAAGTTGTAAGCAAGTTGAGTAAAAAAAAAAAATAAAAATATAACTGCGAGGGTTTTACTGGAATGGCAAGAATTAGAAAACGATTAAGCGATGCCTCAAACCCTTTAGAATTGAATTTCACTCGTAATATATTTCAAAGAGGGAAACTATTATATATATTGATAGGATATAGGAATATTGTTTACAGATTTATAAGAAACTTTCGACTATCTAGGGAGGCGGTGGTGGAATTGCAGCCAACTATAGAAGAGTTGATACAGCGAAGCACCCGAGCCAAATCAATTGCCGCTGCAACAACAACATCCAAATCAATTCCGAACATTTTAAAATTAACAACAGTGCTAAGATTTTGTGCTCTGGAATGCAAATACCAAAGCTTAAATATATTTCTTAAGGAATAATGTACTAATTTAGTTAACCTTAATCCATTTTGCTATCGTTCTAACAGGTGGTCGCAAACATTTCAGCTCCAACTAATTTTTCCCCGCTTGAACCTTTGTGTCAAACCCGTCTGCAAATTGAGGATATTCTTCTATCAATAAAACCAGCATTTCCAATTGTTGTTTCTTACTGGCGATCTTAGATATAAAATTAACAAAAATAGTTTAATAATAGTGTTTGGTCGTCAAAAAGCAAAAAACAATTTCAAAATACTATTTACATACATTTTCTGAAAATTCTCACACTTCTATACAGCGTCGAAAGTAAAATTGTGTTCGACAGAAAATTCGATGCGCAACAAAAATTTCGACAGGGTTGCATAGGTCATAATCAGCCCTATTCTGCATTTCGACTCGAATCGAAATTTTCTCAGTTTGGCAACTTTGGTATTCTGCGTTTCGATGAGTTTCGATCAATCTTCGAAATTTACAATTTTATGTATTCTACATTGCGATCGTAGTTACGTTTTTGTAAGTTGAAATTTTGTTGGCGGAGGACGGTTAGATTTTTATTTTCGTGTACTTTTAAAATATAATTTTCTTAAAAATTAGAGTAAAACTTGTTGTTGATAGTTCTAAAAGTCATCAACATGATTTTTTTTTAAGTTTTTTGGGCTTTATTGATGTTTTTTGATATGTTTGCAGGTCAAAAATAACAACTCCGGAGCAGTATGAAAAATTGGCTGATATAATGGCAACCAAATGGGAATTAAGATTTATCATTTTCAAACTCAATTTCTTACAATTCGTCACTCATCTGAAATGGATCACACATATCCCGTAATCTTCTCCTTTCAACATTTGTGTCAGCATTCTCGTATGCGTTGTCGTCCTCCTCAAGTAGTATCGCCGTGGCTATTGAATCCATTACACGATTATATTTTTATTTATTTTATTTAAAAAGCAATAGTTTGGCCACGAATTTGTATCTGTTTGCTTTATTTTGTTTCAATTTCACACATTCCGAAGCAAACAGCTGATTTCGAAAAGGTTCCCGCTCTTCTTCTTTTTCTTTCGATTCCGTCGTAACTCGGAATACCTAATTCCAATCGATGCGGAGCGGAATGCGTGAACGTAATAGAAATGCAGAATAGGGCTGAATATGAATTTGACATTCGATTTTCGCTGTTCGACAACCAGCGAAGATCGATGATCGAATGCAGCGTATAATTGGGGTAATTTAGTAAAATGCGATCATCTTATCAAGGAGCATCGATTCAATATAAATTGATTACATTACTTGGTATAACGCCCTTTGATTAGAATTTTGTTATTAGTTAAAATTTAATCTTCATTTCGTTCATAGACGTATAGGCAAAATAGAAATCCACATGTATTGTTACAACAATATAAGAATGTTTGAAAGCAGTTTACATATTTACATATAAAAGACTTCATATATTAAAACAAACGGTTATAGTTTTTATTTGCACGAAACATCATTTGAATTTTCATTGTCAGCGCAGCTGTGTTTTACTGATATGACTTAAGTAGCGTGGTGAAAATGGTAAGCTATAAGTATTTCTTTAAAAATCCTTATCTTCAAGCTACATACATATATCTTTTGAGATATTCATATGTTAAAATCCACGTACAGCGGTGTGTAAATATACGTTTGTGCAAATATGTACATGAATGTAGGTAGATGACAAATGTTTGTTGAATTCTTAACCTGAAAGAAAGTTCACACAGGCAAAACTTGCTACGCAATACTTCATGCTGCCACTTAAGGACATACAACTTAAGTTGACTCATGCCGCGATGTTACGTGCTGAACTTCTGTCTATATCCATATACTTAGATATTACATATGTACATATACTATATGTCTCTACTTTTATTTACCATGATGTGTGCTAAACGTGCTACAAAGCTTGCTATATGACTACAGTTACAGTTGGATGTAGTTACATGTGTGATTTGCGTGCTTGTTTACAAATACGTGCCACACTTTTATGTCGATAATCTTGAAAATGTTAAGTCAGTCTAGAGGACATGTGACCTGGTGAAATATAACTTTGTCAAATACTTTTAGTTTGCCAAAGGTGTTTTCATGCTGTTCGTTCATAGCGAAAACATAGTACACACGACAAAGCAAATACGAAAGGCAAAGTACTTTTTTTTTACTAATTCAAAGCGCAACACTCACGCCAAACTTGCTTGACGAATCAGAATGCGTAAAGCCGCTTAAATATAACACAAATAATGCAATTGCGCTTTAAAAAATAGTGGCTTATTGGATGCAATAAATTAATCTATATAAATAAAAATTCAGCCGTTCTCTTTGCAACAAGTTGACTCAAAAACTAATGAAAAGATTTCAAGCAAATTTGGACAGTATATACCCTTGCTTGGTGGCACGAATAAAGAGTATTTTTAATCCGATTTTGATGAAATTATAAATGTATGCTTCTGGTACGACGTACTTTTGCGAAAAATGGATCCGCTAGCTGGCGATAGTACCTGATTATTTTTTCAAGAAATAAACCTGCAGATCCTGGGCATTTTCGCCCTTCTCTCTCCAACCCAATCCTTCTACGAGGATTTAGAGTTGTCGTTTATTAGCGACAAGAGCGCCCTTTGACGCTCACCGTCCGCCACTGGCCACAGGGCAATTCTGGCAATATCGTAGTAATAGTAGACAATTCTGCATGTCGTAGTAATTTCCCTGTGCTCGCTGAGCCGACGTAGAGCCTATCTGTTTAATAGAAGCTCGTAGGCGGCTAAAAGATCTTCCATCCTCTCCCTGCATAGACTAATAACTTCGAGAATGCCCTGCCGAATGAGCTCATCAGCCATAGAGTTTCCTGCAATGTCGCTATGGCCCGGCACCCAAATCAGTTCGATATAAAACTATAAAACATAAAATTTAATGCGTACAAATTTGATATATAGAGTTGAGATGGAGAAAGAAATACATGGGAAATTTTCTGTTGGAAAATAGTCATGGCATGGCTCACTTTATTGGAAAATTTTTAACACACTCACATGGACCTCTCATATAATGGAAATTTGCAAAACTCCACAAAATTCACTGTTTAGCCATTAAAGGTTACACGCAGCATTGGTTTTCGGAGAAAATATATGAGTTAAAAAGAAAGTGGAAAATCTACGTCACACCGCCCACTTTACAACACATAGAATATTGAAATAGATGGAACTGTTTTATCAAACTTTACCAAATTTTGGGCACACTTTAGCTTTTTACTTAGTATGCACAATTTGGTAAATTAAAGAAATCGGGTAAAAATAGGAGGAGTGATAGGATTTAATGCATTTTAAAAGAGTGAAAGCAGATATATAAGACAGCTTTCAGAAAACCCCCGCGAGATTTGAAACTCTTAATCGACCTGGCACTACTGATAATTATTGCTGCTACTACTACTACTACCACTACTAACTATTCACAAATACTACTAATTACTACTACTATCAGTACGACTGCTATTGCTACTAGTTTTACTAATGCTACTACTATTACCACTACTATTAACTCACGCCACTGCAAGTTACTACTACTCTTTTTAATAATTTTTACTACTATATTTACTAATTTCTGCTACTAACTACTACTACAATTTTTACTAATTTCTACTGCTAGTTTAACTAATGCTACTACTAATTGCTGCTACAATTTTTAATAATTTCGACTACTATTTTGACCAATGGTACTACTTATTAATACTATTTTGCCATGTTCTACTACTATTTTTGCTCATTTCTACTACCTTTTTTACATGTGCTAGTACCAATTACTACTACTGTTTTTTTCTAATTTGACTACTATTTTCTAATACTACTACTAATTACTACTATTTTTTGCTAGTTCTAAGACTGTTTTTAAAAATGTCTACTACAATTTTAACCAATTCAACCACTAAACAAAAAAAGGGATATCTTATAAAACTCTCCCCTTTATTTAATTCTATATCTCTTTTTTAGAGTCGGCCGAGAAGTTTTACTTCTGGCTCGCGTGTTTTTTCTTTCACAATTATTTTAAATTGAAACCGTGGCTAATTTGGAAATCGGGCTATAGTTGGCAATATTATTTTTATTCCCACTTTTGAACACAGGAGGATTAATATAAGTGACGTCTATATACCCTCCATCTTTAAGGGATTTATTGAACATCTATCGGGTGTTTTTTTTTTACAGGTTTGTTTTTCGAATAGAGATAAAACTGGCATTTTGTGGTCAAATCTAACAACTCTAATGTCATTTATGTTCAGTTTGGTTTGCCATTTCATCATGAACAGGTTGACAAAAGAACAACGCTTGCAAATCGTGCAAATTTATTTCGAAAATAATGGTTCAGTTCGCGAAGTTTACCGCGAGCTCCGTCAATTTTATGGTCGACATAATCGTCCATCAGAGCAATTAATTCGGTTAACCATGGATCGTTTTCGCACTACGTTTACTCTATGTGATAATACGCATCCGCAGAGACGTCGAACAGTGCGCACCGAAGAAACAATTGCCGCTGTAGAGCAAAGTGTAGAAGAGGACCCGAATGAATCGATTCGCCACCGTGCACAGCAATTGGAGCTTTATCCATCAACTTTATGGAAGATTTTGCGCAAAGATCTTGGCTTGCGACCTTACAAGATCCAGCTTGTGCAAGAATTAAAGCCGCGAGACCATGCAATGCGTCGTGATTTTGGTGTATGGGCCGAAAATGAGATTGATCTCGATGCTGATTTTCATCGCAAAATTTTGTTCAGTGATGAGGCTCATTTTTGGTTGAATGGCTACGTCAACAAGCAAAATTGCCGCATTTGGAGTGAAGAGAATCCACATGAGACCCTTGAAACGCCATTACATCCACAAAAACTGACTGTTTGGTGTGCTCTATGGGCTGGTGGAGTCATTGGGCCATACTTCTTCCGCAATAATGCTGGAGAGGCAGTTACCGTTAATGGAGACCGGTATAGAGCCATGATAACCGACTATTTTGTTCCCGAATTGGATGGCATGAATGTGGATGAGTTGTGGTTCCAACAAGACGGCGTTACATGCCACACAGCGCACGTCACAATCGATTTATTGAAGGAAACATTCGATGAGCGCATAATTTCGCGGAATGGACCTGTAAATTGGCCACCAAGATCGTGTGATTTGACACCATTGGATTATTTTCTTTGGGGATATGTGAAGTCGCTCGTCTACGCCAACAAACCAGAAACGTTAGGGGAATTGGAAGCCAACATTCGTGGCGTTATTGCCGACATACGGCCCCATATGCTCGAAAAAGTGGTTGAAAATTGGACCTGTAGAATTGGCTTTATTCGAGCCAGCCGCGGCGGCCACATGCCCGAAATCATATTTAAACATTAATGGCATAAAATTATCCTTCCAATAAAGCCAAATTGATGGACCTTAAAACGATTTTCTTGTGTTTTATTTCAATTCGAAGTTCTATACCCCTAAAAAAAACACCCGATATAAGAGGGATATGCGAATGCGTACATGCATAAAAAAAATTTTTACTCGATTTTTTAACTGATCGATTTGGGCTATCTAAGACTAATTACATACAATTTTCAATAAATCAAAAGTTTGATTTTATATTTTGAAATGCTTTTTATTTGTTGCTAAACATTTTATAGAGTTATAAGTTTATCTGTGCATACATATATAATCAATTCCAAAATAAGCTTAAGCTCTCGCATAACCCCATTGAATATTTATATATATATATGTATGTATATAAATGAATCTATTTTTGTTATTTTCCTAAGCTCTGTGCAGCCCATCAAGTATAGAAGTTAGCAAGTATTTTGCCACAACGGCTGCAATCTAAAATATTACCTATGTATATATGCTATATTAAGATGCGAATGAAAGATTTATTTCCCCTCCTTTTTCTCCTTTTTTTTCTCTACAAATTAAGTAAACCAACAGCACCTTTGCGTGCTTGCCGCTTGCCAAACTGTTTATTTACTTTGACTTTAATCCAATATACTGGTCAAACCCTTTTTCTTTTTTAATCCTATTTTCATTGCTACTTAAGATATTAGAACTTGATTTACTTTACACTTCTATGAACTACGTCAAACCGTATTATGTCCCACGAATTATTTAAAATCACTTTTTATTGGTCACTTAAAGATTGAGGGCTTAGCGGCGATCCTAGGAATTAGTTATGGTTGATTTAAATTTTAAAATTCTCAAACTTTTAACAATTTAATAAAGTTGCAGCAATCTTCGAATTAATGGCTCACGCTTTATTGTTTACATCGATTGTTTTATTTGTTGTTTCGAAAAACTTTTAAAATTAACTAGTGATTTATGGGTTTCTTGGGAAATTTGTATAATAAATGTATCCACGTATATATTTTTTTGATGATGAAAGTGATGCACACCCGTACAACTTATAACAAATTGAAGACTGAATTTTTTTTTTTTGGATAAATGCTCAAAGTTTGTTTACTGTGTTAACAATAAAAGATGCAGGGCTTGTGAACACAAAATAATGTTTTAAGTAGGTAGTTAATATTTGAAAGCTGCTAATTTACAAAAAGTGCTATTGAAAGACAAGTATTATGATAATTTCAATAGCTCGTTTTTGGAATAATTCAGTTTGATAGGAAGAACTTTTGTGACTTTCGTATATTTTGTTAGTCCCAATTAATATTTCTACTTTGTCATGTCTTTTATGCCATTTTTTTAATTAGTAGCATTTTGAAATTGCATTTGCATAGTAATAATATAATACAACGCGAAGTCAATAGCAATAAAGAAGAGTATATAAAAAATGTATATTTTGTTTCAGTGTTTTATTCAACTAATTGTACTCACAATTTTCAATCAGAACCTTTAAAAACAAATTGGGTATTTAGTTTTTTAAAGTGGCTCCAAAGGACCGTTGAATTTTAATTTTTTTTTTTTTTTTGAGGAAATTTACTTTAAAAACCAGTGCTCTGTTCGCCAAACTTATAGAGAACTTCGTGAATGCCAAAAATCGTTTTTAAATATTAAATATCCTGAAAATATCTTTCAAATAAAAAAAAATTAGGCATCATACTTTATTTTTTATGTATTTTATTTCAATTTAAAGTTCTATCAGTCTAAAAAAAACACCCTTTATATATTTGGTCGCCACGCTTTATATTTGATAATGACCGCCACTTTTTACGATGTACTTTCTTTATGGTTTTCATTGCTTAGCTTTCATTATAGGTCATTTGTTTACATATCTTGTATATTTTTATTGAAGTAGGCTATTGTGGAGTCCCGATATAGATATATAGAATTCTTTAAGAAGCGCCCAATAGACAATAAAGTTGCGTCCAAATTCTGTGAGAAGGTTGAAGTTCGCCGTGAGATATGCGGCATTCCATAACTCTAGTCATACCACATATTGACTGTTTATTTTTCGAAATTTAATATAATAATTTTTTATAAAAATATAGAACGTAGTTTCTCAATGGTGTGTTTAATTTAAAAACAAATCCTGAATGTCATAATTATTGCGCAGTATTTCCTAAAAATGCTTGGATATTTTAGATCATGTAATCTATTTCGGATAATGTTTCTGATGCTGAAATAAAATTTAGTAAATCTGCTTTTTTGAAACAGTTAATAGAAAAAGTCAAAGTTTTCTTCGTTTGTTTTTCTATATATATACATATTTGTATGTACATATATACAGTGGCAGTTGGTTTAACTCTTTAACAATATTTGCAAGGCTTTTTATTATTCATTTTAAATTGAATTTACTTTCGTATACAAATATAGTTCATGCTGTAACAAGAACCATGTAAATTAATGTTTTAAACTTAAAAAAAAAATGTATGGAAATACAACGAATTTTCATCAAAATTAAAAAAACTTTGAAAGAATATGAAATTATTGTTTGTATTTAAAAAATAAAAAAGCTATTGGCAATGCCAATTGAAATTTAATTTTTGAGACAACTTGATATATATTGCTTTTTAAATGCTTTTAAATACATATGAACACAAATTTACATATTCATGTATGTTATGTCAAATATGTTTAGAAAGATATTATATTACAATACCATTGTTATTTATTAGTTGAAAACAAATAAATGTCTATGATATATTTTTGTAGTTGTAGTGATCGCACAATATGTGATATTTTTTACAAAAACCTTTTTACTCGTCTTACACGGATTTTATTTTATTTTATTCCCCTTTATTAAATTTCAATGTTGGTACGGAACCGTAAAATCGCCTAATAGTCCTTCGGAAACTCACCATTTTTATTTCTTCCCTAGTGGTAACATTGGAAAATGGTATAAAAAATCCACATTGAGACCACGCTCTGATGAAGCAATGAGTTTGGTATCTTATTATCTTTGCCTACATTCTCAAATGAGTAATGAGTGAAAAAATGTGTTTAGTACAGATTATCGAGTGTATTTTGTTCATTTCCAGAAAACTAAAATTTTCGTAGTCAACAACATTATTGACGGCGACGATTCGTATATACCTTTTTAAGTTAAAAACTATGATTACTTGATATTTATATTTACTTAGAGCATGTTCAGATATCCACCTGATAACATCTAACCTAAGAAAATTTAAGCAATCTATGCCTTAATTATAAAAACCCATATAAAATTCTAAATTATTAATTGCCAATTAATATTCTTATAAATACTAGCTATGAATTCTTGAAACGGATATTTTTTACCAACCATAAAGTGCAATAGAAAGTAAAGTTACTCACCGAAGTACTCAATATTTCTTAAATAATAAAAAATGTTTCTATCTTGTTCAACAAGAAACTTAAAATAAATAAAGTCCAAATTTTCTCAAAAGCGGGCTATTGTAATGCCTTTTCATAGCAAATATTAAGGTGAGAATACCCATTTATAGGCATTTGACACGTGAAACGGTATTTTCGATCTTTTAAAGTCAACACAAGTGAAGATAGCCATTTGGTGTAAAAAAATGTATGTAAATTAAACTTATTCGAACTTTGCGATATTTTGAGTTTAAGTCTGTAAAAAAAAGTCCGCATAATAATGAAAACACAAGCAAAAGGTGAGTGTTTGCTGATTTAGCCAAAAAAAGAGGTAGTGAGAAAAATTAATGTATAGCAAAGTATAAAGTAATTAAGCCTTGATACTTTCACTAATGCAATTTCGAAGCATTGCTAGTTGCATTTAAACTTTTTACGACTATGGACTGCTCAGAATTAGGTCTTATCAACATATACTCTTTACTCTTGTCTATATAATTTTCCGTTTTTTCGCATTAAATCTAACTAATATATTTGCATTTTTGCCAGAGGTGTTCCCATTACACCGATTATTTTGGATACAATTTTATTATCGGTTTAAGCTCTTTTCTAAATTGAATTGACTTTCATCTGGCTACCTGGTATTTCACCTACTAATCCAATAAATACAAGCCAGTTTTAAAAAATTGGCATTGAAGAGCCGCTTTTTTATTTGGTCAAGAGATATCCATGGTATATGCTTCTTGTAGCTGTGCATAAAATATTGAATAACGGAGCAGATATGATAAAAGTCCACTTCTCGGTATAAGGCAACTTTCTGAAGAGTCAGCCGAAGCGAAAAAAACATAAAAGCCTTTCGGGGATGTCATACGAGAAATATTACGCGAAAAATTACAAACGAAAATTTCATTAACAGACTTCTTCAATCGGATTCATTTAGAGTGTCGTGCAGTAAAATCGAGACACGACATTTGTATAAGGTTTGACTATTTTTCTTTTGTTTGTTTAATGCTTGCTGATTTTTTATCAAATATTCTTGGCTCATTATATCACTAGCACTGTACAATTGCGCAATTCAAACTTAATCGAAAAATTAGGAAAATTTAAAAAAATTTAAAAAAATTTTCAAACTTTTTCAATCGAATTTAAAAAATAAATCCAAGTATGTATGCAGTTTTATTGTTCAGTAAATTTTAGTATAATAAAGTTCAAGTTTGAATTAGCTGAAAATGTTCCTGTATTTTTGATTTTTTTTTTTTTTTTGTTTGCTATGAAACGCATTTTATTTCATGCCAAGTACGTTCGACATTTTTTTTTTGTGTGGGAGTAAATGACTGAGACCATCAGCAACGTGTTAAAAATCCACGGAAATTTTCGGCCATTAGAAAATTACACTTTAAAATACTAAAATTTATTGGAAAACAAAACTGCGTATTCAGAATTTTATAAAGATTCTAATTAGAAAATTTGATAAAATTTTGTTGAGTTTTCCTTACTTTTCCATAAAGTTTAAAATGCAAATTTTTACGATGTTGGTGGTATAATGAGCTATACTTGTGAAAAAAATTTAATAAACATTAAACAAACAAAAGAAAAAAGTTAAAAATTGTAAAAATGACGTGTCTCGATTTTATTGTCCGGCACTGTATATCGAATTTAAGGCAGCTTCCAAAGACTAAAACTCTAATGTTAACCCAATATATGACTGACTTATTACTGATCTAGTACGAACCGGGATTCTTTTGTTATTGCATCCTTTTTTTTATAGACTTAATAATAATACCAATAATAATTTGGAGCTTGTGTAATAAAGCTCGATATTTGGCAGAACTTCTCCTGCAATTTGTAGGTGTGCGTCTTGATGTTGTACCAAATAGATTTTCTATAATTTTTGATTTTACTTGACCCGGCCAGGTCTCGAACCCGGGACGCACCGAATGAAGCGCACACAAAAACCTTTAAAAAATTGATCCGGTGTGAGTTAGAGTTTTTATTTCGGAGCTATAGACTCCATAAAAAGTTAGAGCTTTAACCTTTAGCTCTTAAAATCTGCTTTACGCGTACCAGCATGAGCTCAAAATACGCGTAGTTTTATTACTTTCACAGCGACCTTTTATTAAGCTCACATTTTAAACATATACATCAATTAAGAAAATTTAAGAAAAATCCTTGGGCGTGGCCTAATTTACTTGAAAAGGGAGTCTTAATATTATACTAATATACAAAAATTTGGTTTCTGAGAAATTAAATTTTGTCCACCTTACCCTACAAAAACTACCACTGTACAACGTATGGAAATTTTTTTTAACCGACAATAAAATAGACAACCAAGAAATTCGTATGAATCTTAAAAAGCAATTTACAGGCTAGAAAAAACTTTTTTCAAAAAAGCGCTGTTTTCCATTTGTTTAATTTAATCCAAACAAAAAAAAAACACAAAGCACAACCAAATCAAATAAATACTTTAGCGCCGAATTTTAAATTGATATTTATATACTAACAGCTAACACATTCTAATATCTTTCAATGTGCACGCACATACACACACACACACACTTGTAGTAAATCAGAAGTTCTTAATGCAGCCTCCAATGAAAGTGCCCACTTGTGTGTAGCAAGCAATTCATTCATATTTAGAAAAATACAAATAAGTAAATATCTGCGTATGCAAACATTGGTATTGGTGTTTTTTTTTTGTTTTTTTTTGGTAATTGAGGGAGTGGGTAAGTGTGCATTAATTCAATACGTGCATATAAAGCACATTTATGTAGTTACGCAATGTGGCAAATTAAGCATTTAAGTAACAGAGACTTTCGCTTTTCATCGTGTGTGTGCGTGTAATTTACTTAAACGGCGCATATAGGCACTCTGTCGGGAAAATAGACAGTCTAAAAAATTTACTAATTTTAAAATGGTTGGTAGTCAACTTGCACCCGGTATGAGCATTATTATAATTTTTCTATGGTAAAATATATTTTCAATAAATTATATAGACACATATGGTCGATGAGATATGTAGGTGTGTGATATTTAGTTTCGAAGATAGTTAGATTTTCATTTAAATTATACATTTATTTAAAAAAAAAGTAAGATAATTTCAAGTTTATATATTTGGTATTGAAAATATGTTCACTGTAGAATTTAAAAACTTATCAAAATTTTGAAAGCTAACAAAAACGAAAAATCATACCAATTCAGCTTAATGTCTAGATGCAAATTATATAAAAATTAAATAGTAAGTAATTCACAAGAAAACTAAAAATAATATAATTACATAACTAGTATCCTGTGTATCCACCCTTATTTTTCAGTACTGCATCTATTCTTCTGGGCATAGATGAGATGAGTTTCCGACGGTACATATTGTACCATGTTTTTTCAATATTTTCTCATAATTGAGTTTGGCTTTGAAACTTCTCTCTTGACTTCATTCCAAAGGTTCTCAATTGGACTGAGATCAGGAGATTGACTAGGAAAATCAACAACTCGGACATTTTTTCCCCGAAACCAGTCCGTCACCGTTTTAGAGCAATGCTTGGGGTCGTTATCTTGTTGAAACTTCCATACAAGAGGCATAACCTCATTAGGATATATTCCGATGAAAAAATCTGTCCATGATGTTTTCGATACGAAAAATTTTACCGGCTCCGTACAAAGAACAGCATCGCCATAGCAATATATTTCCGCCACCGTGTTTAACAATCTTCTTAGTAAACTTTGTGTGAAACTCTTCACCTTGAGCTCTGCGCACCGTCCTAGTTGCGTCATTCCCGAACAAATTTATTTTTGTTTCATAGCTCCAAAAAATGTAACGCCACTTTCATTCACCTTCTGCTCCGTACCATGATGCATGGGAAAGGGCAAAGTATTTCCCCCTTTTTAAATTTCCATTTCTCTTTAGAGGAACTGTGCGCGCTATTCTGACAGGAAGATTGGCATTCGCTAACCTCCTCCTAATGGTTCAACTGGATATTATGTTACTAATTTCTCGTGCAACTGTCCTAGATGATACAAATGGATTTTTCGTCACCATGGACAAGACGTAATTATCAGTTGTTATAGACATTTTCCTGCTATCTCCGCGATGATCTAATTGTTTTGGCGTTTTTAAAGCATTTGTGACGAAATTTTGTGTACGTCCTAATGTTTCAGCAATAAATTTGTAAGTTTGTCCTTTCTTACACATATTTTGGACTAGCTTTCTCTCCGCAATACTGCAATAATCCGCACGTCCCATCTAACTCGAAATGTTATTTATTTTTTACACTAGTAACTTAGTATAAGATTAAAACTTGCCTTTCGGTTAGAATATGTGTGTAAAAATTGAATACTTTTAAAACTACGCCAGGCACATCAATATTAATGACCACCCTAAATTGCAACGTGCCCAAATAAATTCAAATTTTTTTATATCTAATGAACTTATAGAGAAAATAACGCTATCATTTTAAAATTTTAAAAGCATCACCTACTTCTTCTAATGATTATTTGGATTTCTTGAATGGAAATAATCGAAATAACTTTCAAAACGATTATATTTGAGCTAGCACCTATTTCAATGTCCATATGTGTATATATCCTTATTATTTAAACCTTTTTTACTTGAAATTAAGAAATTTAAAAAATTGCAAAAATTCTTTAAAAAAAGCACTTTAGAACTAAAAATTAAAACAAGTTTTATTCAGAGCTGCTATAACTCAGCGTAGCCCCAATCGGAAACACGTTTTATGTCGGTAAAAGCGCATCGATTGTCTTTCAAACAAGATAAGCGATGATCGCACTTAAAGTTTAGTAATAGAAAATTCTTAATGAAGAGACACCACAAAAACACATCAAATCACCGACATCTCAAAACTTTACCTATAAATAATTTTAAAAAAGACTTAGCTGAATTTTTTGGATTTATGTATTTTTCCGGTAAAGCAATGTAATTGAATAAAAAGCCGACACTCACACTATTTTCGAAAATTGGGCTCGAAATAGTGGAATAATTGTTTTTAATTTGTATACTGAATTGAAATTAAAAGTAAAAGTTGTATAATTACTAAAAAGTAGGCTGTACTTATTTTTAAGTCGTTAGAAAACGACAGGTTTGATAGTAATGACTAGTTTAAAACGATTTGAAAAAACGGAATTTCATATAGTTTGAAATGAAAGCATTTTATTGCAGCTGGAAAAAAAAAATTATGATATTCCTTCTGTCGAAAATGTTTAAAAGTAATGTTATCTTTTATTGGGCCGATGTTGAAATTTACTTAAGTTATTTTTCCGGAATCCACATTTAACAAAACTTCTTTTTTTGTCCAATCGCTTAAACATTGTCTTATAAGTAATTGAAACCAGATTCACAGTCAGATAATTGACTTGCTCCAAGGACAACGCGATGTTAATAAATTTAGAAAAAAGAAAGAATTTCAACTACTTGTAGTTAGTAAAAAAGTACTTTTCAATTTGCTTTCAAACGTATTCTTTTCCGACAGGGCAACTACTAACACACACATACACTTATACATACGCACATACGCACATTGTGACGAGTATGCAAAGCAATTGGAAAAATTACAAAAAAAAAATATTAAGAACCACGTGTTGGATATCTTTGTTTACGAAACACACATCAAAACGGAATTAAAATAACACAATAATGATACTAATTGTACTCAGTACAGCAATGAGAGTTTTCTCTCACTGAGTGAAGAGTATCCACATGATATGAAAGATTTTCTGCGCATGAGCTAAAATTGAGCGTTTTATAGGAAGTTGGCGAGTGAGTGCATATGGCGCGAAAAAATTATAGCACTCCGAGCTAGTCAATTTTAAAACACCACTTACATAGAAAATACGCCAAATCAGCGGGATTTACTTAGTAATGGTTACTAAACGCGGGTTCAAGTTAGATTTACTTAAGAAATATTTTTTATTTTACTCGTTACTGTCACTTTTCACAAAATGGCAAATGCATTTTAACCCTTTCCGAAAAAATTTAGAAAAACTGTACAAAAAAAATGTGTTTACTTAAAGATATCTATTTAACCCCTTGTGGACGAAGACATGAAGGAGATAAAAATAGTTTGTTTTCACTATAAAATCTTGTTTATTATCGGTTTAGGATAGTATATCCAAATCTAAAATACTGTCAAGGATATGTAAGGATATTTAAAACAGGTGGTACTCAAAAGTACCGTTGGTCTCACTCGAGCATTAAATAAGAGGAACTTTTATCAGTTTTTTTAAACTCTTTGTTGAAAAATAAACACATACTATTCATGGCTTTCTAAAACAGCTTTTTTATTTCAAAATAAAAAAACACATTATTTAATTCATTACATAGTATTTCTAAAAACAGTTTTTTTCATTTCTACAAAGTACTATTGTTAAATTTCATTGTATTGCGAAATAAAACTAATTTTTAATGGAATTTTTCCCAAATATTGTTAGATGCTTTACTGATTTCAATTTTTTTTTATTAATTTATTCCGTGGTATTTTGAAAAACAGTTTTTTTTGTCATTACAGCAAAGGTACACTCCACAATGAACACATTTACAGTAGGGCTTCGATTGAATTTTTTGCAAGCTACAAAACTCACACCTTCCTCGAACATTTACAAAAATTGGCCAATGAACACCAAGATTTCCTAATCGTACATCTTTACAAACAGACGCGTTTTCTCCTCTGCGCCTTTTTGAATTAGATTTAGATGGCAAACTTTTTCTCTTTAGGTTTGGGCATTTTTGGGTCATCAATCCTAAACTAACAGACCTCCTGAATTGCAGAAGTGAACATTTTTCCGACGACTGACAGTAAATCACATAAGCGTTGGTGAATGCTATTTCCAACAGGCCCCAAAAAATTCGGCACCACCACTTTTTCGATTTCCTATCAAGGCCATAAGCACTCCGCAATTGATCAGCATGATCAACTCCGCCCATGAAGGTATTATAGTCCTTGACAACTGTTGGACACTTAATATCATTAACATTACCTTTTTGATCCCTCCTAGGAACGGTCATAGATTCAGTTCCATGGAAATTAGATGCCAGAAAAACTGCCTTCTTATCCATCCACTTGTAGAAACTTATGCAACTAGAAGATAACCTGAAATCATTATCTCCTCTTTTCATTTTCTTATCAGAGACTAAGTTTTTAGGGTTTCCTTTGCGGTTGGCGCGAATAGTTCCGCAAGCAAACGTTTGTTCTGTTTTTAGTTTTTCCAGAAGATGAACAGATGTGAAGTAGTTATCGAAAAAAATTATTTTATTTTTTCCCCACTCCTCTTCAGTCATTGATAACACCACTCTTTCTCCAAGACCGAAACCTGCATACTTTTCTTCCAACTCTTCATCCTTGCCTTGGTAGATAGAAAACTTTTTTATGTATCCATATTGGTCAGCCAAGCACCAAACTTTATATCCTCTCTTAATTGGTTTCATTGGGCAATATTGCTTCATTACATTTCGTCCTTTAAATAATATCATCGATTCATCAACGGTAAGCTGTCGAGTGCCGTTATAAACTTGTTGAAATGTCTTATTCAAACCATCGATCATTGGTCGAAGTTTGTAAAGTCGATCCTTATTTTCTTTTGGAATCTTTGAATTATCGTTAACATGTAAGTTACTCAAAATCTCATCAAATCTATTACGAGTCATAGTTTTGCTGACAATTGGCAAACAAAAATCTTCACTCGTGCTCCAGTAATCTTTCCAACTTGGAAGTTTGTGATACCCCATGAAAAAGTTGATTCCAATAAAAGCATGCAACTCACCTTTCTGCAAGTTTAAAACTTTATGCTTTTGGGATGCATACAAGTTCGATTGGAATATTATATTTTCGGTGGTGTTCGCAATAAGCGTCAGAAAATATTCTGTAGGTGTTGTATACGATTCGAAAAATCCTGTTACAGGTCCTTCTGGTAAAAAGAAATCAGGAATACTTGTTTCATGCTGTTTAAGCTTCCAGTGGCGATTTGGTTCAATACTACTGCGTGAACGTTTGCCTCCGATATTTGAGTGAACTTGTTCTAAATGATCAGCTTGAACATGATTTCCACTTTCTTCAAAACGACTGTCTTCAAGTTCCTTGGGCTCAACATTTTCGTCTTCTAATATTTCTTGTAAGTAACGTTCCATTACACTGTCGTCATCAGGATATATAAAGTCTTCGCCATCGCTTTCACTCTCTGTATCTGTATTTTCTCCATTATCTATTGGAATTTCTTCCAAAATTTCCAAAATTTCATCTCTGTTTAGACGTTTGGTTCGCAATCCTTCCATGACGCTATCATGTGAATGCAAATATAATTGTTGAGAAATTGTTTGAGTTAGGGGTACTCGCAGCCCAAAGGTACTTACCAGTCCGTTGAATATATTAGTGAATTAAACTTAAAATAATGCAAATACTTGTTTCAGTACTGTTTTCGAGACAAATAAAATAGTTATTTCGGAAGTATATAGCACTTAAATGGTCGAAATTAATCAAATATACTAAATTTGGAACGATCCAAAATTACGCAGCGATCATGAGCAGCGAATGCTTAACACTGTTTCCAAATAACCGTTATTTTAAGCACTCGGACTTGCCAACCAATAATATTTGATTTATTTCGATGTAATAAAGTGTACTTTAAAGTACCGATGGTCAAAAAGCTCACATATTTTTTTCCTAAAGATGGTGGAAGCCAATAAATTAAGTGGTACTTCCAAGTACCGTCGGTCGACAAGGGGTTAAATACACAAATCCAAAAACAATTGAAAAAATATGCTTGGAGAGGCTGCACACCTTCTTAAACTTTAATCAATATATTAACCGATTTCCATGAAAGGGGTAAAAGAAAACCAATATCTTTAATATTGCATTTCCCTTTATTCCCAAAATTCACTAAGTTTACATTAACATTCATTCAGTTTTTTTAGAATGATTTTATAATATTTGGGAATAAGACTTATAACTTTCAACTTTAATAAAAGTAAGTAAAATATGAAATAAAGTGAAATATATATTCAATTCAAATTTCCCAAAACAAATTAAAATATACCTAGCTAGATTTGTATATAACTAAATATATTAACATACCGCAAATTAATATTTCAATTATACTAATTTAAGTAAAATTTAGTCGTTTCAAATAAATATAATATTATATAAAAAAAAACGGTTGAAAGTAGTGAATTGGGTTCCCAGTATTTTCATCTTTCTGAATGGATATTAACTCGTAAGAAAATGTGGTTAGTTCATATTTTAGTTTCCTTGTAGAAATTTATAATTTCTTCTATAAGAGTTCAAAATTTTCCGCCCGCCGAATGGCAGACTTTTTCTTGTGCACAATATTTTGGGCAAATTCAGGGAAAGGGTTAAAAGCAGCGAAAAAATATTGCTACGTCATGCTACCAAGATGTTGTGAGCCTACAGTGTGAAAAGGTTACACTTTTGTCGTAAAAATGTTGTGGATTTTCATGCATATTTCGCGGCAAACCAAATTTATATAGAATTTAACAGCTCCTTGTACGTGCAGCAGAAATAGAATACTATGATTTACCAAATATTTAATTTTTTCGCTTTTGTCTGCCTAATTAAATTATTTGTACAAAAATCAAATGTTTTGATTCTCTGTTGAAGGAGAGATGGTTGTGGTTTTAGTTTGATCACTATAATTTACCTTATTACTCAAATGCGGCGCTTACCACTCCCATTTACCAAAAATGTTTGATTTCATATAATAACTATTTTTCTTTTTTGAACGAAATTAAAGTTATATGAGAGGTAGGCTATGTATTTGCCAATTTTGCTTATTGACTTGGAATGCAAAGTGTGTACCAAATTTAGTAGAGTTTGGTAAGGCAGTTTCGGAGATATATTTTTTTCCTCTAAAGTGGGCAGTTTCGTCCCTATTTCAAAATTTTTTGATTCCATACATTCCGCTTTCCAAGCTTCATGTATTTCCAACACGAAATCAGCAGGACAAAATCAGCAAGACAAGGGCTTACTACGGCCCATCTTTTTCTAAAAATCTCCAAGTTTTTACTTGTAAAATGTGACTAGTAGCTGTATTGACGGTTTAAAAATGGTGCTGCGAAATTTAGAATTAACCCTCTGGTTGAAGGAACTTTTATAGGAAAGTTGTTACAATTTAAGCGCAGTGCAAAAACTGAAACAATCACATTAGCGCAATTAAAATTACGAGTATATACAATTTAGAGAAAACAAGTAAGGTAAGTGCCATGCTCGGCTCTGCTCAAGCCTTCCTATCTCGTAACCAATGCTTCAAGTTGTTTGTATTTGCAATATATCTATACCAGATGTGTTGGCATTAGCTTTGAGAAATCTTTCTGGACCGAAAGAGTTTGTCGTTTTAGGCGACACCCAGTAAAATTGTCAGCTTAAAAAATCTGTGGAACTATTCAACCCATTTCAAAGGTTAAAAAATGGCCGTTCGATGACGAAGGCAATTTCTTTTTAAATTCTACTATTTCGCCCAAAATTTTAAAACTTTGACCGTCTTCAAAAAACGCAGACCAACTGGCCGAGTACTATTTTTGACAAAGTTGATCCGGCTTTCTATTTCATAATTGTTATCACTTGTTCGTGCTTGGCAAATTTTGTGTAAAATTTTTGGCTGTGTAATTTATATGCTTACACGCTGGAATACGTATCTCAAAAATGTTGCTTCTAAATATTAATTTTAAGATAAATATAATGAGGTACAAAATTTTAAAAGTGAAGGGCCACTCCAAGTATTTATATTTACAGTGGCTCACAGTGAAAATGGTCCAGTGCTATTTTTTGCAACATTGACAACATTTCCCATATAAAACTTTGTGCATTACATTTTTATAAAAATGTAGCTCATTCTAAAAATCACTAAAATTTTAAACTTTGTAAATATTTTATGAAAATTTAACAAATTTGAAAACATTACGGCTAAAGTTCCACTTTTTTTTAAAGCGCACACAAAGAAACACTTTATGAGATAGAAAATACGCAAGACCATCAGCAAAAAAAAAAAAAAACAAAAAAAAATGCATTTTATTTGACTAGCATTGAAAAGTTTATAAAATAGCATACCCGAGGAAATTTTGAAATCTAAGAGAAAAATATGAAAAACTTTAATGTACATTTTTTTTTTAAGTTTTATAAATTGTCGTACAATTTTTACAAAGTTTATAAATTTTTTACTGATTACTAAAAACTGAAGTAAATTTTTTTTTTTACTGATTGCTGAAAAAAAATTCGCAATTGAAATAAAAAAAATTGTATAATTTAATTTGACTGCAAATAGTTGCTGGTAGTTAAAAATCTATGCCGTACACCTAAATTCAATGAATTATTAAATAGGATGACCATAACCGTCATCTGCATCTGTAGAGATTGTAAATAAATCGGTGCAGAAGGTAAAATCTCAGCTAAGATCGAATAACGATTAAAAAAAATTCGATTTTTTTTTTATAATTTGTGGAATTATTTTGCCGTTAGTAATTGCAGTTTACTAATAATGCGAATCAAATTAGACTATCAGCATTTTTACATCAATTTCTTTCCATAATCAGCTAAAAATATTTCTACTGTATTTATTTTTTAGTAATCTGTGAAAAAAAATATTTTTACTGCCAGTTTTTTCGGTAATCAGTCGAAATTTTCTGGTAATGAAAATTAAATTTGATATATATTGGACCGATTTTTCGTCATCCCTTGTTAAGTTTGGTTTGAACACAAAACAGTTTCCAAGAAACGAAAAATGACACTGAAGATGGCACAACGTCGAAACCGGTTTGTCTCCAAACTAAACTTGATAAGGGCTAACGGAAAATCGGTCCAATATATATCAACTTGGCACCCTGTTGAAAAAACAGAAGATGAAACAAAAATTAAATTTCATTAACAGTAAAATTTTACTGGTTATTGCTATTTGCATTGAAGTAAATATAAAATGCAGTGTGTCCATCTACGCTATGTGCGATTATGTGCGGCCTGCAATTACAACCAGTGAAGAAATCTACACTAGCAAAATTTGTTACGAATTTATTATGCCACAACAACTTCTAATGCTATGAATGAAAAAATAAATGAAAATATTTTTAACCAATCATTTATTTATTTGAATTAAAAATCAGATAAACCTATCAACGGAATTTCAATCAAAACTCAATTTTAATTTTATTTACAAAAGGCAGCATTAATTGCAGTATATACAATAAATATTTCAATAGATTACGCTTGATTTATAGAACAACCGCAGCGGTATACAGCAACGCAAAAATCACCCACTCAGCACTCACACAACACTCACTCAGCTCTCACTTAGCACTCAAAACGGTAAAGGCTGTCCATCTGCGAAACTCACTTTCATTTTTATCGTACCCTTTCTCTCCACTCAAAACATAAAATTTTTTACTTGCGACTGCTGTCTACCGCTGCTTACATTCTACTACATTTTCTGCTACTTTTTTGCTATGTAGTAGTAGTAGTAGTAGTAGTAGCAACACAATACACCTACTCCTACGCCACAGTTGCAACTTTTGCACTGCCGCTAAAGACATAAGCCAAATATATTGCGATAGCGGCGAATCAGTACGTCGGGAAACTTTAAGCGCTACGGTTGTGAATAAAATACCTGAGCTAGCGGTAAAGTTCAAAACGTGATAGACAGACCGTCTGTCAAAAAAGGAATTGTGATGCGCTGGGATAAGTAAACAGTACGCGGCTAGACAGCAATTAATGTCTAGGTGTTAAAAATGTATCAAAAAAAAAAAAACAAAGAAAACAAAAGTAAAATTTTTGCGGGTGCGGGTTTGATAAAAAACAAAACAATATTTGCGATACATTTTTATATTATTTTCACTTTCAAATATTTATTGATAATAATTGCCCACAATTACTCTTACTAAAAAAATTCGCAATTGTTGACAACAAACGATAAGCATGTGTTTAAATTTAAAGTGCAGTAAATAAATAATTTTCAAGTATGTCAAACAAATTGATACAATTAAAGGAAAATGTTTATATTTACATGGAATAAATATTTTGGAAAAAAACACTGAAAGTACAAAAAAATTATATTAAGTAAAAAAGTATCAGTTTCAACAAACAAAACAAAAACGAATAAAAATCTAAAACTTGGCACATGAAAAATGCCAGCACAAACACTACATTAATCCTATGTATAAATCTAAAACAAAAAACCCCGCGCCACATGTAAAGCAACGGTAAACCAACATTTCGCCCATTAAAGTTCTAAAACAAAAATAACATTCCAAAGTTTTCCTACTCGTAAAAACCTAAGAAGAAGGTTAAATGTCGACGGATGACTGCCAAGGTTAAGTGCTGCTACAAATTTGAGTTTTTTTAATGGCTTACAGCACGCACCTTGCCAATATGTATGTGTCCATGTGTATGTATATATGACGAGGTGTATAAGAAAATAAATGTGTGTTGTTATCTAAATTTGCATAATAATATTTCATTAGAAAATAAAAACCAAAACTTATACCAATTTCGACACTCCGTAAGAGGCGTTAATTGGTACGCTAGCTAAGTGTTTTTTGTTTTTTTTTTTTTTGAATTTTGATTGGGTATAGTCGCCATTCGCACAACCTTGCCCTGTGGTGTATACGTGTCTGTGTGTGTTTGTGGGTGTATCGCATTTTGAACTTCTGACTGACGTCAAGTAACATCAAGCAATTAAGCAAGACAATATTTCGTGCAGCCCCACCTCGCCTATGTATAGTGACGGTACAACGCGCCGATCTGTACATCCTGATTGCCAACTTTATCGCAGTTCGTCAATGGCAATCAACAGTAATTTGAAAAAGGAATGTACTGTTTCTTGAATTTAAATATTTGGCGTAGCATGGCTGTATTAAAAGTGAGTATATATGTATACATACATAGTTACGGTTACCAGACGTACTGATTTGGGAAGGACAGTAGTGGATTTGCCCTCGCTGTGCTGCAAATTTTCACATTCCACTTCAGTATGCAGTTGTCTATCTTCCTCTGAAATTTTTGCTGATTTGTACTGATTTCTCAATCTCTTCATGAAATTCCATTACAGTGGTATTGAGTTTGACAATTTGAAAAATCTCTCAACTCACAAACACAATTAATAAATGTTATATAATAGGCATAAATAGATAAATTTGTAGCTTTAAAAAACTCTCTTGCTTACTAAACAATATTTTCCACAGTTTCATAAAATCTGGAATGTCATTTGCTCAATCGCAATTCTTTGTTTTATGTTTGCGTGGCGTAAAAAGAGAAATCGCCTCTAAGTTCAAGCAATGGGAAGTGCACGTCAAACGAAAGTAAATTTTAAAAGTAATTACGGGGAGTTTCTTGTTTTTTTTTTTAAATCATTTAGTCCAACAAATATTAGAAAAAATACACATAGATATATGATATGATATTTATTATATATACATATATTTTTTACTAGCTATATCCAGGGTGCGACGCTAAGCATTAATTTTTTGTTTTTTGTCAAAATCGTGGTTAGCGCCGAACTTTTATAACTTTTATAATAAAAGTCGTTGGAAAAAAGTTTTTTTTGGATTTTATTTTATTTCAAATACAATAATCGTAAAACCCCGAATTTTATTTTGGTTAACTTGGTCAAATATTTTTGAAGAACGAACTAAAAGTCCTTTCATAGTAATAAACAAACCGCTTATCCAAATAAAAATGATTTGGTATCAAATGAAGGGGAGACTGAAATATCTAAACGTGAATTGACACCTATTGAAAAATATTTGAAAAATGTTATCTCATTATCATGAAACGAAGCTCGGGTGGATTTGGATAAGAATATTTATTATTTTTTTTTTAAATAATTTTTTATAAAACTATAACTCATTCTTAATTTTCATAAACAAAAATTTCAAATTTTCTCGAAATTCATCAAATTTCAAAAAATTTCCAAAAAAATTGTCAAACTTTTCAATTTTAATTTTCAGAAACTTTTTGAGTATGCTATTTTGTAGCCCATTTACTATAATAAAGTGCAAGTTTCAAGTGGCTTAAAATTTTGGTTGATTTTTGATAATTTTTTTTACAGACGGTGTTCAGCATTTGCTTTCATATAAAAGTAAATTTTGTTCATACATTATATGGAGGAAAAAAAAACTGTCAAAAATCAACCAAAATTTTCAGTCACCTGAGATTTGCGATTTGTTATTGTAAAAATTTTGAAAAAGTTTCTGAAATTTCGAATTAAAAAATTCGATTTTTTTTTGAAATTTCTTAAATTTTCGTGACTTTCGTGATGATTTTGAAACATTTATTTATATAGTTTATGATAAACAATGAGTCATACTTTTATAAAAAATTATTTTAAAAAAATGAATAAGCATAGGAATCCAACTGACTTTAATTTTTAAAGTTTAAAATTAAAAAAAAAATCAATAATGAAAATTGAGTAACGGCCTACATCGATGTCGTCAAAAAAAATATTAAAAAACAATGATTATAAACAATTCCTATTAAATGGTTTTTTTCATTTCATATTCTGATAATATATACCCTATAATATTTCGAAGGAATATATCTTGTGTTATGGCTGAGGTTACTGTCTAGACTTCTGTTAAACTCCCATGAAACCCCATTCAGTAGTTTCGTAGATTACTGCATTCAAACTGGCAAGCAGACAAAAATTTACAAAATGCTTCATCTGTATTCTATTACATTCCCTGCTTCACCTTTTGTCATTTTTTTTTTTTTGTAAATTATTTTCAATGTACAGGCATGACTTTTCTACAGTTTTATATTAGTACAGATAGATACGATAGAAGTTGTATGTTGCAAATTTTATATATTTAATTTAAAAATCTTTTCGAACCATAATACGAAATCAAATGCGAGTGTAATTTAATTTATTTATATCCACATAAATTCGTACTTTAATATTTTAAATTGAATATAATTTTTAGTTTTGTTGTAATGTACATATTTTATTTTGTTTAATAAAAACAGCAATGATTTGTAGACTTTGTGCGTTTTACAAAAGTGAATTGAAATGTATTGATATTTTAGCGATGAAACAGCAGAGGGTACTGAATTTTACAACATGAAAATTCTCAAAATTTTATGACTAGTGTGCATTGTACATACACATATACAGTGACTTCTAAAACACTACATAAAATGAGCATAAAGAAATTATCAATATCTTGCGTGTTAAATCGTTCCAATTTCAAAAAAAATTATAAAAAATTAGAAAAATGTTCAAAAAAATTTGAATTGACACGGGGTCACAATAGAAATTAAATTTTTTAGTGACCTAGTACACAGTCCTTGCTTTATTGACCTATAATTAGTAAATAATTAGTAAAAAATACATGTTGTCGAAAAAAACCTTTAGTTTTCCCCGGGTTAATTAGGAAAATTTGTGTAATTTTTGAAATGACATTAAGCGAAGAATACTGTGGTGCTAAAGACAATTACGCACTAAAAACCCATTTAAGTGCAAATTTCAACATTTTTAGACAATTTATAAAGTAATAATTAAAAAATTTTTTAACTTTGAAAATTACACTATGTGACATTAAAAAAAAATTTTTAATTGACCTAGTACAATGCGTAGGAGTGGTGCAATAATTCACAAAACTGCGTATAACTTTCCAATACTCTCAAATTCTCAACTAATGTATAAAAAATATTTTTAAAAGATATTGAGGCACAAAAATAGTTTTAGAATCGCCAAATTTTTTTCTGAAATGTTTTTGGAAAGAGGAATATTTAAACTTTTTCAGTAAGTTGTGAGGTCTGTAAGGTCTTTCTAAATAACAAAGATAATAAAAAGATTCACAAGGTGTATTGTAAAAAAGTAAAAAAAAAATAATCAGAACTGTGTTGTTTTAATGCATTTGTTTTGGAATATAAAAATAGCAAAAAAATATTTAAATCTTTAAAATTTTATTTTTGTATAGCTTTACGATGCATTGCGACAATTTGTGAATCCCCTTAATATGATATGAAACTCTGCTGCGTAAGAGCGCGCTTATAATATTACTTAATTATCTATAAAATATATCAGTGCTGGAACTAGGATAAATTTATCAATTTATCAATTATTTGTAACAATTGTTGGGTATTTTTCATTTCCACGCTATTATTGAGGCATTAAAGATACGATAGGTTTCGTGTGATCGGCGCCGTAGTAGACCTACACGAGTAAGTTAACATAAACCTAAATTCTAATATTTATAGGATATACAATAATACAAAAAAAAAGCAACAAAAACAATGGAATTTATTAAATAAAAAAAAAAGAATATATAATAAAATATTGCAAAAATTAGAGTAGTTCAAAACTAATCTTGAAAATGGGCAAAAAAAAAAACAAACAAAGAATAGTATTTTATATTTTTTTTTTTCAGTCGCACTTCACACACATCAAAATTTATAAATCATTGATTTGGTAAATTTTTATTGGCAGCTATGGCACCTCAGCATTTTAAGTGCCATCTATTCGCCGAGGCCCTTTTTTAGCTTTGTTGCCAACCTAAAACACATGATTAGTCCTAAGCTCTCTGAGAGAGTTCCATGCAATGTCGTGTATGGTAAATTTCTTGGGAAATTTCATACCGACTTATCTTCCTTTTTTGAATTTGATATCATTAGGAGCCTCTGTACATTTCTTTCATGCCCCAGCGACGTTATATTCTACCTAAGTATTATTTTTTTAGAGGGTAATTTAAATTAAATTAATACATACATATATGTAAGTAAACTATTGAAGGCCATTAATAACAACTAACTAAAGGGTAATTATATAATATATGGAGGACTCACATTGAACCATAGAGTTTGAGTTCGCACTGAAATGTTAAAAAAATAGTTTTGTATAAATGTCGTAGAAATTCAAAACCTGCAAATGCTTTAAAGGGTTGTAATGAATCATTAATTATAATACTACCTACAATTTAAAATAGTAATTAAAAATAAATACATTTTCCAGAAATGTTGTGTAATTTTATTGACTCGAGGTCAGTTTTTATTAGGGAATATTATGAGAAGAAAACGATTTTTTACGAGATAACTACTATTTCGGAGATCACCACATCTTCTCATCAGAATTTTTTCCTTTTCACTTAAGAGTAAGCTCCACGGATTTCTAGGCCAGCATTCAAGGCCGAGCCAGGCTAACCATGTGAAAAATGTGTGCTTTCTCATTATCCCTATCTCCAACTTGGTCAGAAGTTTCAGAAATTATTCAGGCATATTCATTTTTTGTCGGTTTATTTTAAAAAGCAAGCAATATGTTGTAACGTTGAAACGTTTTAAAAATTGTGATTAATTTACTAGACAATAATAGTATTAGACGTCTGAAAATAGTTCATGTTTTGGACCTTCCAACTAGATTTGAAGAAGTATAATTAACTTGATTTATAGCAAAATAAAAAAATGTTTGTACTATATATTGGTTGGACTCAATGGAGTACTATGAATCCTGCCATGATTTTTGTTGTTTATAAAATTTGCTGATTGTCAACTGATAGATTGCTAATAAAATATATTTGTAAAAAAAAAAAAGAGATTGTTATAAAAATTTTATGAATAATTTTTAATATTTTACATCATTGAGGCTCTGATTTACATGATATTTATTATTGATATTTGTTATTGTGCACACTATTATGTTTAAGTCCAGTGTGCAGCATGAACATTCTATCACGGGGAGTGTCTTGGGTTTAAACCCCTGCCGGCGCACGGCTTAAAAAACTTCACACGATCGGGCTCGGCGTTTAAATGTATGTAGGTCCCTCAAACTGCAACCTCTATATATGAATTTTACATCCCGTTATGAAAGTCGCGTCAGAATTGCTTTACTAATTTCTACCACTATATTTACTAATTTCTACTGTTACTATCTACTACTACTACTTGTTTCTACCTCAATTTTTACTTATTTCTATCACTGTTTTGCTAATGTCTTCCTCTATTTTACTAATTTATACGACTATCTTTCTAATGGTAGTACTAATTTCTACCACTATATTTAGTTATTTCTACCACTATTTCTATTAATGCTAATACTATTTCTACCACTATTTTTACTCATTTCTTCCACTATTTTACAAATTTCTACCACTATTTTTAATTATTTCTACAACTATTTTTATTAATGCTACTACTAATTTCTACCGCTATTTTTACTAGTTTCTTTTACTGTTTTTTAGTAATTTCTACCACTATTTTAACTAACTTCTACCACTATTTTCACTACTGTTTACCACCATTTTTTACTAATTTCTACCACTATATTTAGTTATTTCTACCACTATTTTTATTATTGCTAATACTAATTTCTACCACTAGTTTTACTCATTTCTTCCACTATTTTACAAATTTCTACCACTATTTTTAATTATTTCTACAACTATTTTTATTAATGCTCTACTAATTTCTACCGCTATTTTTACTAGTTTCTTTTACTATTTTTTAGTAATTTCTACAACTATTTTTACTAATTTCTACCACTATTTTCACTAGTTTTTACCACTATATTTTACTAACTTCTACCACTATATTTAGTTATTTCTAACACTATTTTTATTAATGCCAATACTAATTTCTACCACTAGTTTTACTCATTTCTTCGACTATTTTACTAATTTCTACCACTATTTTTAATTATTTCTACCACAATTTCTACTCAATTCTTAAACTATTTTACTAATTTCTACCACTACTTTTATTAATGCTACTACTAATTTCCACCACTATTTTTACTAGTTTCTTTCACTATTTTTACTAGGGTCTTCCACTATTTTAACAAATTTCTACCACTATTTTTACTAATTGTACTACTAATTACTACGACTACTTTTATTAATTTTTACTAGCACGCGCACTTATGTAGGTGCACACGTATTTTTTTATTACCTTTTTCTGAAGCAGGTTAATGCTCTAGCACTTTAAGGGTGTACCAAAAAGTTTATGATAAGTAGAAAGCACGTCAAAATCAAGTTAAACTCTAAAAGGTTATCTCTCACTTCTTCCATGAATATGAACATAAACAAATATACAGCAGATAAAAGTAAAAATAAAACATAACAGTGTGAAATTTACATTTAAATAAATACGCATTGCATTCTATGCGGCAAAAGCATGAAAGCATTCGCCCGTAGAACGAGTTAAGTTCAGAGTTATTTTTTATTTTGTTTATGTAGCTCTGCTAGTTAAATACAAACTGTATTATCTTTACTGTAACCTCAAACAAATAATAAGCATAATATTTACTCATTTTTATCATTATCTGCAATAAAAAACTTAGTTAATCTAAACCTGCCTAAAAATTGACAAAATCATTAGCCTTTAGGTAGAAATATTTTACTAAAAATTGGCAGTTAATTTTTGAAGTTGTTAAAAGATAGTATGTGATATGTTAGGAAACAAATTTTCAGGACGAAGTAGAAAACAAAATTTGTAAATCGTAGAAAAATTGGCAAGTGACAAGTGATTAAAGTGTTCGTAGTTGTATGAAATTAAAAAAAAAAACAATGAAAGCTCAAATACAAGGTAATTGCTAATTCAAACAGTAGTTTTATTCCCATATCACATTTTACTCAATGCTTGTGTTTTTACTAAAAAAGCAAACAAAAAATCGGAACTATAAAATATATCCGATAAGTTTACTCTATACTAGTACTTTGTACTTTTTAACCAATCTTCATTTCCAAGGCATAATTTGAAATTTATTTACAAATTCAAATTTAAGAGATTTGAATAGATCTGGCAGAAAACTAATATTAGCGTGGAAAATTAAAAATTGTTCAAATGTGGCAGATTTATATTTTTATTTATAAAAATCTAGTCGTTTGAAAAGGAGTGGACGGAATTGGTTTAACAATAGTGCGAATTATTTATTATTAAATATCATTTTTTTATTTTTGAGCTCGAGGCTAGTATATGGAAAGTATTTTTGATAAAAAGACAGCAACACTCAGAAGTAGTAGAAATTATTGCTATTACGGAGATCACCTGATCAGATTTCTTTCATGACTCCACCGGCATTTGAACCCACAGCCTATGACTTGCTGGGCAAGTACGTAGCCAATAGGCTACAGTCGACTCCTGACTGTTGTTGTCTGCTTTCCTTAGGCTAGCCTCGGGCTCGAAAATTAATATTTGTTGATTGAATAAATTAGGTCCAAAATAATATATCTATATTATTATATCATCTGTCACTTTTTATGGAAAAAAATTTTTGTGATTCACAGCTATGCAAAATTTAAATTTTGAACTTTTTCGAAACATGAAATATTTTGTAAGCTACTAATGTTTTGTGAAATTGTTTAGATTTTATTTCTTTTCTCGTGATTGGTAATACTGATTCTACAGTAAAAAATTAGGAGCTTTTCTTGAATAAGGCAATCACAGTCAGATTCGTAAAAAGAATAACTCCTATTTCGGAGATGACCACATCTCCTCCTCAGATTTATTTCTAGACTCTGTATTGGTTTTAAGTTAGATTCGTTCAATGCTGGCGCAGAGGTACATTAGGCCTCAGGCAGAGAGAGCTGCTCAAAATGGTGTACTTTCTCCTTTTCTCTGGGGTTTTATATGATTCTATTTATTTAATTTTACCTATAATAATTACAAAAGAAATATTTGATAAAACGAAAGCAAACGTGATATAGGGCCCGTTTCTTTTTACACGTCTTGCAAAAGAACTCTCCAACTCGGATAAAGTTTTCTGTCAGCATTTTTCACAAAGCTTTTGATTTGACGTCGGTATCTTTGGGTGTAGCCCTAGCTGTTTCTTTACGTGCATACTTCCATCAAAATAATTTTATTTCATTTCATTTACGTTAGTCTATGACATAACAAGCAGGGAATGATAGCCAGATGGAGTTCCAGGCTCTAATGACTCGTTACGATTCTATACTGATGGATCTACAGAGTTGGATAACAGAGTTGGCCGGGGGCGTCTATTCTAAACAACTAGAGACGAAGACGTCACTCCGCCTTCCGGACCACTCTAGTGTCTTCCAAGTCGAATTGGTGGCAATACAAAAAGCAGTGCTGTGATTACGACATATAAAGTTTATATCTACTCAGGCAGTCAGGCTCTTGACTCGGTCACAACGAATTCGGCGAGAATAGCGAACTGCTATAGATCACTTAACGTGATAGCAGAGCAGTTCAATTTTCAGCTGGTGTGGCTGCCGGGACATTGTGAGATACCAGGTAACGGTAAGTCAGGGGAGCTCGTAAAAAGGGGTACTTCCGTACCTCTTTCACCGGTCTGGAAGAGATTGGGTATGCCGCTCGCTTCCTGCAAGCTCAGGATTAGGGATTTCTTCCCCAAAGAAGGGAGCATGCTGTGGAAACGCAGCGGGAATCACAGAGTTGGAGAGAGTTACCCCTAGCTATGGGGGTACTCACTGGGCATATTCCTATAGGGAGACAAGTCCAACGAATATAAGGTATTTAATATGAGATTGTCCCACACTTTGTAGGAGGTGACAGAAATTCCTAGATGCGGAATTTTTAAATAGTCTAGATGCGGTTGCAGAAGTGAATACACGGCGGTTGCTCAAATTCGTCGATTCGACTGACTGGTTTAATGCTAACAGCCGCCTCAACCTAACCTAGCATTGCAACAAATCTGTTTAATGTATCCAAATAATTAATTTAAGCTTGTATTAGAAAATTTACACCTTTTTAACAGCTTCAAGTTTCTGCTAGGAAAATTTAAACTTGCAGCAATTAGTAGCCCTCCCGTTTTTTTACGCTTTCGTTTCAAATATTTCAGTTCGCCAAATTTAAATTTTCTGAATTCGATGATAAAAAGTACGACATAGCGACCGAACTCACCTTAAATATTGTAGACTTGCGCATGGTATTGAAAATTCGTCGTCACTCTGTCGCTTCTAATCAAAATAAACCTTTGTACATCGTTTTGGTTGTTTGTTTAAATTTCTGTATATGGGCGTTTTGTTTTTTGTTTGTTTTGTGGGCTAACAAAGATATTCCAATCTCTCGCAAATTTCGGTGGTATCGAAAAAATGTATTTGTTTATACTAAATCGACAATAAAGTTGGTCATGTGTGAAAAATACTTCGGTTTTTTTTGCATTATTTCGACAGTTTGTATTGACATTTACTACTTCCCTGAAATATCGTTAACTGTTAATTTTATATTTTAGTCCTGCCATCTGCACACATGCCTTGCAAAATTTATCAAAATAGAATTTGCTCAGTGTATTCACGGTTTACGGTTTTTTCTCTGCAAACCTAGCAGAGTCCAGATAGGTATTTGCATATACACTAGGGTGGGTCAAATGCCTTCTTGGCTTTGTTTCGTCAACTGCAATATTCTACTGAATGTACAGAAATAATTTAGAGAAGATGAGAAATTGTCGCTCACCATACTCACCAACAATCCAGGGCTTTTTGGTCCCCAAAACAAAAAATTTTATATTGGGTCCGTTTCTTTGTAACTTAGTTGGAAAAGAGCACTAGGTAGGATAACAAATTGCATGTAAAGCAACAACACTAACCCTGAAAAATATGCGAGTTGAACCAACTCGGTAAAATGATATCCGAACTGAGATGTAGTATTGGAAAGTGAAAAAAACTGCGCCATTGTTAATGAGCCTTAAGCAAATACATGGGAAATTTAGATTTAAGGTATAGCTCGTTTTTATTTGCATAGTATTTCTAAATACATAACTACATAAACCTAAAAATTGGCGGCACAACTATTTTCCATTCTTAAATAGCACTAACCAAATCGCAACATTCATGAAAGAGGCTAACAGGGTTCCTTTTAGAGCGTTCTTTTGCAACTCGACTGCAACGAAAATTCGAAACAAAAATTATTTATTGCCGGCATGCAACAGTCATGTCCATTTTTCATGTAAGAAGGTAGTTAATACAGAGTTCGAATTTTTTATGTAAATGAATGAAAATTTTGTCGGGGTTTTCTAGGTTTGGAATTTTGGATTTAGAACAAGGAAGCAAGGATAGAGATAAATATGATTTAACATGAGAAACCTTTTGAAAATGATCAAAATTAAAATGCTTTTGAATGTTATGAAAATAATATTTTGTTATCGAATTTTCTGAGCGTTTTTTTGTTTTCTTTTTAATATAAAATTGTTTTATATAAAAAGCAATTAATGCACACACTGGCGAGCAAAACCGGCAAAAACTCATTCGTTTAAATTTAATATCAGAAATCGGGTTCCAGTGAATTAAAATTAAAAAGAAAGCAGTTACCTTCTATGTAATGTACATTTTTCAAAATATTAAAAATTGGATCTTACAACACCTAAAAAAATAAATAGCTAAAATTTTGTTCAAGAGATAATATTATAAAAATTATGTGATGCTTAGAATTTCAAATTTGCAAAAAATTGGCGTGGTACTTCCATCTTTTGATTAAGGGTGCATCTTTTTTAATATCATTGTTGTTTTCACATTACCGCTGGTAACTTTCTTTCCATTTTTGTTTATAAAAACACGCGCCGGATATTAAGACTTCCGTTTAACCAAACGTGGATATTCCTTTATTTGTTTTTAGATTGCCGCGCATGCAGCCACAAGAGACAATTACGTGTGCATGGAAGCAAATTTTAAAAAAATAACTTAATTAAAGGTTTTCTATTATTAACTTTACATTTTTTTTTACAATATCTAATAGGTTTGTATTACATACTTTGATTTTATGTCAAAACCAAACGAATATGGATTTTCAGAAAGCAACAAAATTTTCACTGCCATATTTCTAAAAGTGGTGGTAACGTGCTGATCGTTTAAACTGAGCGAAGTTATATTCGTCTGAGTTTTGTTTTAAATGCATTCAGTTGTAGTAACACAAGCTACATGCCTACCTTTCTACTACCCTTCCTTCTACCAACATACCTTAAATTACAACTGTACATATAAGTATTCATCGGAATTTATTATTTTGTTTAAATTCAATTTGCAAATAATTTTATCAAAACAATAAAGTTCATCTTACTATCTGCTAAATACAAAAAAAAATTAAAAATCAATTTTAAAATCTAAACAACAATCCCGCACGCAGCACACTTCACCCCCAATGCACATACATATTACGATACTAAAACCGCAGTCCTCTAAAAATTTATCTAAACAGAAAAAATTAATTTTTAAGCAAACCTCAATGTTTATTTTCTTAGTAGCTCAATTAAATGCTAATAAACGGAAAAATTTCAAATCTCGAGATATTTTGCGGGCAAAACAAAACCCCTTTAAAATCAATACGGCTGCACGCTTACTATACATATAAATATTTACTTTGCATAATTTTTAAATATTTGCTAATATGAACACAAATGTTCGTTAGTTTGTACATCCAATTCCACTTCGACTGTTTGCCAATTGACGATGAGCAAACTGTGTGTGTGTGTGTTTGCTAATACTGAGTACTGGTGGGCGAAGGTATGTGTCTGTGTGTGTGTGTGTGTTTGCGTGTATGTATAGATGCCCTGTCGGAAATGGAATTACTTTAAAGCAGAAATCCAGAACAATATTTATTTGACGGTTGAGTTTTAAAAAAGTCATTCTAATTTTGATAGGAATTATACGCGCATTTTCATAATAATTATGAGTCAGAGAAATTTTTTAAGTTATTGATATTTATTATAAGATATTTATTAAAGGGTAATATCGGTAACTTAAAAAAATGTGTCTGACTTATATTATAAATGGATTTTCATATTAATTTTAAGCGAAAACAATTTTTCAAATCAACAATACTCATTATTTTGGGACTTATATCTACTATAAAACTCGTTTCATAATAATTATCAGCGAGATAAATTTCATTACGTATTTCAAAGACTTTTATTTTGAGACTTATGTTATAAAAGTCTTTGCCTAATAATTATGAGTAAAGCAACTTTTTCGGAACTCTATATCGGAACCCAAAATAGTACCGAACTGGTTCAGAAGTGATCCCGAAATGGTCTCGAAGTAGTCCCGAATCAATCCAGAAATGCTCCTTCAAGATTAAACAAATTTTTTCTGACTCATAATTATTATGAGAAGACTGTTATAAGATAGGTCTGAAATAAAAGTCTTTGAAGACTTATACAAGTTTATCTCGTTGATATTTATTAGAAGAAAACTGTAACAAAATAAGTCCCAAAATTAGACTCTTTGAAGACTTAAAAATATTTTCTCGCTGATAACTATTATCAAAAGACTTTTATAATGCAAGTGTTTCAATGATAGTTTTAGATAACTTAAAACATTTGGATCGTTCTATAATAATTATTTATAAGGTTTTACTCTTTTCTCTTATTGTCAAATTAAAAAGTACTTTTTTACCAACAACAAGTGGTTGGAATTCTTTACGTTTTCTTTCAAGCAATTAAATTTATTAACATGGCGATGTTCTAGCAACAAGTAAGTTATTCGATTCAGCACTTAATTTTAAATATTCTTTACAGAAATAACATCAAAGTTATTTTTTTTTCTAATAATGATTTTTTCGAGACCTTCCCAATTTAAATTTTGTGTTTGGCCGGCTCGCGGGTGTTGGTATGAGTAAAAACAATTTATCTACAATATATTTCGGTATTACGGTAACCGTCTTCAGGGCAAAGCACAAAATTTTTTTTTCTAATTGCAATACAATGTATTTATTGCCAACTCTTTGAAATTCCGTTAGTTTCAAATTATTTTATAGTCAGTGTAATTACCAAATACTTTCAAATCTGTACATTTCCAATTATTTAAAAATATGTACAATCTACATTTTAGTAACTATAATTTTCTTTTTCTCGTGTAAATAAAAATGCATTTTAATTTCAATTCAAATTAAAAATAATTACAAAAGTATTTCGTTTCTGTTTTATAGGCAAACCATTCATGTATATGGGAGGTTAGTGAGTGCCTTTTGAGCTCAACACACAAAATTTTTTTTTATTTTTATGGATATGGTTTTACAAACTTATTGAGATTGGTTAAAGCCTCGCAATATTATAAGCACCTCACAATGGGCCTTTTTTATAGTTTTGGTTTTAAAGTTTTTTCAGAATTTTTGCGTTTTGCTTCATTTCTTAACTTTATAATAAAAAAAAAAAACTGAAATAGAAAACTTAACAAAAACAAGTAATTTTTTTTTTGGGTTTTTAATTTCTTAACCTTATGTTATAAAAAATAAAAAAAAAAGTGCCAAAAATTAAAAAAAACATATATTTTGGAAATCAAAATTCGAAACAACATTTTAATTTCGACCAGCTATATCTCTGCTCGTTTTACATCAAATATATACGTATATAGCTAGTATTTATCTACAAAATAATAACTAAGGAAATTATTTACATTTTAATAAAGGTATATAAAGGGTGGTTATATTTTAATGGCGATGTTGAATGTGAACCACACCTAAACGTTAATTTTTTGTTCTGCATTTCATTTGACATTTCTCAATTTCAGACTAACTCAATTTGAACATGGAAAGATACACAATCGAGCAAAGTGTTAAAGTTATTCTGGCTTATTATGAAAATGGGCTTTCAAATTTCGAAGAAAATCATCTTCAGTGATGAGGCACATTTTCACCTCAGTGGATTCGTCAATAAGCAGAATTGCCGCATTTGGGCGAACGATAATCCAAGAGTGATTGTCGAAAAACCAATGCACCCACAAAGAGTGACTGTTTGGTGCGGTTTATGGGCTGGCGGCATCATCAGGCCGTATTTTTTTAAAATGAGGCCGGTCAGGCAGTTACTGTGAATGGTGTTCGCTATCGTGAGATGATAACGAACTTTTTATGGCCCGAATTGGAATAGATGTGGACGATATGTGGTTCCAACAGGATGGTGCCACTTGCCACACAGCCAACGAAACAATGGCTCTTTTGCGCGACAAATTCAATGGCCGTGTTATCTCACGTAGTGGCGATGTCAATTGGCCACCAAGATCATGTGATTTGTCACCGTTGGACTACTTTCTTTGAGGTTATTTCAAAGAAAAGGTTTACGTCGATAAGCTAGCAACAATTCAAGAGCTAAAGGATGAGATAATTCGGCACATTAACGGCATAGAACCTCAATTATGCCTCAGCGTCATCGAAAATTTGGACCATCGGATGGAGGTGTGCCGCCAAAAAAATTTGTGTTTTATTCAAAATCAACATCGGCCCTTAAAATTTAACCACCCCATAAGAGACATAGCTACATACTTTGCACAAGTTAGATCAACATAATTAGTTTAACACAACATTTCCAACTACTTTTTAAATTGTTAAATTTTTTAGACCGTGCACTTTTTCCCGACAGGGCCATAGGTGAGTTAAAGTGTGTGTGTGTGGGTGTGTCTGTATGTGCGTGAGTGTCGATCATAAGGTGTGTGTATGCACGTACTATTCCGCTGACCGGATGGCTACATCTTTCAAGCATTTTACAAGTACGATGTATGGATGCTCACTCGCGTCTGTTTGTCTGCCTTTTGTTTGGTAATCAGGAAGCACTTGAATTCATTTCATATTACTTTCATAACTTACACAATATGGTGCGTTTTTAATATTTTTCTTTTTCTCATTTATTTCTGACTTTCATCCGTTTATTCGCATTAGTGCAAAAAGCTTTCTCAAGTTCCATTGTTGTTTATCTTAATATAAGTAAGTAAGTATGGACAGATGGTGTGGAGGAGGTTAGCTAGTTAAGCGCTGCTGAGTTAAGTGCGTCAAATCCACTACATTTTCAACAAACAATATACTTGACTATGGATGTAGACTGACAGAGTAGGCTTTGGAGTCGAAATTTAGTCAATTGTCTAAGCGTAATACACTAAAAAAAAATGATCTGCGTTGAAGAAAAACAGCTATCAAAAGAAAGAGAGAAAAATAGAAATGAAAGAGCGCTAAAGAAATTTTTACTACTACTTTTGGAGAAACCCGATTTCTTTTTATGTGGGTTTCTATTCATTTTGAAGAAAAAATTATATCAAAATAAATATCATAAATAACAGTTTAACAACACATCTCTTGCTTACTGGAAATATTTCAGAAATTCTGTATTAAAACAATTGCGGGAGATCTTATTAAGTTAGCATAAAATGTGTCCTAATTTTGACCAGTCTTGGTCTCGCATGGCTCACGGGACTTAATTAAAAATGGCGGGATAAGCGGATTCGGGAAGTTCTCTCTCTCGATACTCCCGATAAAATCACCAACTTCAAAAAAAAGTTTTCTTACAAATTTTGCATGAAAGTATCCCTTTTTTTGTTATTTCGAGCTGAAAACGAACTGTAGTGTAAAACTGAATAACCAACGATCCCATATCTTTTAATATGACGAAATTAGAATATTCAAGAAAAGGATAAGTAAGTGTATTGCCGTAGATGCCTAATAGTCAGATGTGTGAAAGACATTTAAAGTAAAAATTTATGTGTATCTTATTTAAGACTCCATTTTGGCAATAAAAAAATCCTACATATTTTCTATTGAAGGACTTTGAAACATGCAAGGTATGTAAGAGCCTGTGGCCCTCTTTCATAGCCAAAAGGGTTTATTCTCTCATTAAAATGAATCGGGCGGGCGTCCCCAGGCTAACCACTGTTTTTTGCCGTGCTCTGGGCACTGGGTACTCGTGCTGCCCGAATGGAATTGCAACACAACGCCTCCTATCGAGCATCTCCTCTGCAGCTCATCAGGTCTTTGCAGAAATAGAAAAAGATTATTATTATTTTTGGCTTTATGTTTATGAATCGACTGTATAATTTATAGAGCTTATTCTATAAATATTTTTCGAAATCATAAATTTTGTGCCAACAATTTAATTTTTATTACAATTTTTATTATTATTACTATTATTATTATAATTATTATTATTATTATTATTATTATTATTATTATTATTATTATTATTATTATTATTATTATTATTATTATAATTATTATTATTATAATTATTATTATTATTAATATTACAATTATTATTATTATTATTATTATTATTATTATTATTATTATTATTATTATTATTATAATTATTGTTATTATTATTATTATTATTATAATTATTATTATTATAATTATTATTATTATTATTATTATTATTATGGTTTGCACTACTATTAAGATTATTTAATTATAATTTTATTTTTAATATTTTAAATGAATAAAAGTCGTTTATGTTTTAGAAATGAAAGTATTATATTAACTGTATTTCTTCCATACGTATTATAGTTTATTGGAAGTAATAACATGAGCCGGATATTTAAAGTTTGGTTTCACTAAAATTTAGGTTAATCTTACTTGTTTTTTAATTTAAACATAAAAATATTTAGAATTTGCTCAAATCGATAAACTCAGTTGTTCAGTTTATATAGTTATATGGTTTATTTTAAAAAATTTTAAATATTAGCTCTTTTGTGTGGGCAAGTTTTCGGTTTTTTTTCATTCGCCATGATGTTCTGCGGAAAATATTTGCCTGAATAATTGGCAGAAAATTTAAGGAGTGGTGTGAAATGCAGTATAGCCTCTGCGGTTATAAATTTTATAAAAAAAAGAAAACATCTTGATTTAATCGATATAAATGGATTGATAATAAATAATAAACGTTTTTAACTTCTTTATTAGAGTTTCTATAAACAATTCTATTCTGCAGTTTTATAACCCTTTAATGTTGAATATATTAAGTACAAAAAACTTTAGTAATTTTTAAACATGATCTCACTTCGATGTAACAAATTAACAAGGTAGCGAAAAAGAGATACAAACAACAGATTCTTTTTGACCACCCTAATAATATTGTATGTGAATTTTTACAACTTTTTTCATATTTTTGGGGGTCGCTAGTGAATTTTTTCAACTTTTTTCATATTTTTGGGGGTCGCTAGTGAATTTTTACAACTTTTTTCACATTTTTGGGGGTCGCTAGTCGAATACACATAGCTCACATTTTCTGAATTTTTCGTCACTTTGCAGATTGCCATTAACGCGCGAAATAACAAGATTGATAAGATTTGATACTTGTGACTTATCGCAAACTTTAATTGAACGATAAACAACTGATAATAAAATGTTTATTTTTTTTCTTTTTTTTTTGCATTCAACTCATTTAGTTCAAACTCTAGATATGTGTTCATATGTGTATTGCTTATCTATATAAATGAAAATCAAATACTGCTAATTGGAAAACGCATTATTGGAAAAAAGCAATTTCAGTGATTTGTCTAAATCTGCCTTTGAAGAAAATTTAAAAGAAAACTGCAGGAAAACTAAAATTACTTTCCTCTATGGAATATTTATATAAAAACTCACCCATACTTGTGTTGATCGAAAAAATCGAAACGTTTTTATTACTGCGTATCCTTAAAGTATGTGGTTTTGATATTATTTCTTCCAAATTTCTTCTAAATTTCTGGAGCCATAGTTACAGCTATCAACATCACACTCCTTCCTTGTCTCCCCAAGTACGTGCCGAAACTTTAACTATCTCGAAATAATTTTTTTCAAATAAGTAGTACCGTTGCGGTGAACAAGGTTTCTCAAGAACCGTGTGACCTATCAATCTGATTTTTCGCTGGCTAGCTAAAAACTGCAAAATCTTACACTCGAACGAAAGAATTTTCATTTGAAACAAAAGTTCTTTTTTGGGGATGAAGAAGCTGAATTTTGAGACCTTCAAAAATCAAACTTTTCGGTAAAGTAACATCAATTAATATTAAAAATTTTTTTTTTTTTTGCGAAATACACTACAAAAAAATCAGATTTCTGAAGAATTTTTTTTTGGAAAGGCGAGATTTTTATTTAAACCCGTTAATCACAAAACGTATAGTATATATGTATGTATACATATTTTACAGCAACAATTATATATTTATAAGTAAGCCATTTATTTTATTAAAATAAACGAACGTCATCTGATACCACGAAGCTCAAAATATATTTGTTATACACCTCAAAGTAAAAATGGATATCTGTTTTAAATAAAAGTCTCATATTACATGAAAATAGTTAGATTAACCAAAAAATATCTTTAATATAAGGAACGGTACAGAAAGTTTTGCAAATTAAAAAGCGCACATTAAATACATGCAATTGGTTGGTTTTTATTAATATAAATAAAGGTATTTCTTGGTAGGCCCGTCATCAAGTTTTGTACAACGGTTTGTCAACTTATAGCGACGCTGTCCGCCACATTCTCTTTATTTTTGTAACTGTTTTGGCTGGTTTCCCAACTTTCAAAAGTCTGGCTTTCATCACAGCCCAATATCGCTCTACCGGTCGCAACTCCGGCGCATTAGGGGGATTCAATTATTTCTTTAGGTAATGCACATTGTCATCTTCGAATCACGCTTAGTGAAGAACGGCGTAGATTTATGCCCACAAATTAGAACTTTTCTGTTGTATCTCATACAAATTATGCGCAATGGAATTGTTTTTTTTTTTTGGTATTTTTTCGCTTCGTAGTGGAACTTTTTTCTTTTCATAAGTTTTTATATCAATTCTCTTCTTATTTCGAGTGACTTGCAATTGTGTAGTTTTTTTTTTTTTTTGCGACTTCGTGCCAACTTTTTGTAACTAATTTTTGGGGTTATCCTTCCAAACGTATAAAAATTTTTTTTGGAGCTTTTCGTTCATAATAATTTTTTTTCATTATTGATATATCTCGTCATCGTTAAGTTTGAAACTCAACGCAAATCTCCGACCGTATTTCTGCATTGAAAAAACTTCTCAGAAAATTCATTCGCCGTTCGAAGTCGGCGAAAAATGCACGTTTTGATGTCATAGGGTAAAAATGTTATTATTTGTGTTTGACGTGTGCTAAAAGGTTGCGCCATTTACAATTTTTTTTGTGTTCCCGTATTATTAAACTTGACCAACTTTCATACGGAGAAATAAATCACCAACTAATAAAAGTTTTAAATTTTTAATTAGCATGGGGCTGCTCACTTTAGAGCAAATTTTATCAAGATCTACGAAATTTTGGGACATGCTTTGCAACTCATGAAAAGAAATTTCGAAAATTATAAGAAAGAGACGGTATTTTACAAAAAATAAAAAAACAATATTTTATCGACTACAAAAGTAATTTACTCAAACTTGACCTGCAGCATTGAGTTTGAGAAAGGAATACGTTGGTAAAAAATAGGCGTGGTACTTCCCAATTTAGAGCAAATAAGTATATGGGCGATTCTCCCTGAGCCCGCGTTTTTGTGTCCTTTGAGGATTGAGAGTATATTATGGGCATTTTGAATCAATAAAACACATGCTCAGGTAAAAAATGACTTTATGTAACAAATCCATATGAATTCATTCATCAGAGATTCACTATTGCCATGCTACAGTACATAATACACTACAAATGTCACAACCGTGGCATGTCCACAACCCTAATTTTAAGAATATTATGTACTGTTATGACTCAAATAAAGAATAATGGAAAAAATGGGATATATGTTTATAAAATATATAACTGTACCTGTAATAAAACGAGTTAAAACGATGTTTTTTCTTCCATTTTTCATACGAAAGTCGACTTCAAAAGGTGTCCATCAGTTCTGAGAAGAATAACACATTTCGAATTTGAGTGTTCGTACTGCTTATCTAACGAACAAATTTGCTGAGCGCATGCGTCAATTTTAATCAGCAGGTGATTTTGTACGTTTTGATTGTATAGAAGCATTGTTTGAATCATTTGTGTTCATTCTATCCACCGACAAATAGTGAAAAACGGTATGTATCAAGCATAACAGGTCACAACCGTGGCAGTTGTTATTCTAAAGCAGTAGCTTATTTTTCGGTGATTGAACTATTTTTTGTTGAAGTTTGCTGGTATAAACTTAAATATTCTCGGAAAATTTTCTAACTTGAAATGGCTCTTTGTAATCAGCAAAAAACTATCAAAATGTCACAACCGTGGCACGGCATAAAATGTCACAACCGTGGCATTTTTGCGTGTCAGACAGATAGATCGATGCGTGGAGCTCGTCCACTTCACGAGTGCATTCCAGAAGTATCAACACGTGAATTAGTAACAAAAAACGCGCGAAAATTAAACATTTTTTTCTCCGAATTTTTGACTCGCAAAAATGTGGGCTCAGGGAGAATCGCCCATATCTCCGAAACGAGTGAATCGAATTCTATCAAACTTCCATTTCAACTCACTAAGCTAAACTAAATAAGATTTCGATATTTCATTAAATCATGTAGCAAAATTTGGAACAAAGAATTTAATCAAAGAAATTCTTTAAAAAAAAAATTGGAAAATGAGGGTGGCGCATTAAAAGCATAATAATTTCTTCTGTTTTTTTTTAATAAATAAAAATTAATTATGTTTTCAATATAAAAATTTTTTTATTAACTGATTTATTGTATAAAAAAAATTCTCTTGGTATTCAAAGTTCGTTGAACCCAGGGTAAATAGCTATTGTAGGGGTTATTTGCTTTGTTTTTCATGCATCAAACATAACAATACCTAGCAAATAAATTGTTTTGAACGACATTTCCAAAATATTAAGTATATCTTTTATTAATTTATTTATTTATTGATTTATTTATTTATGCATTTATTATATAGGTTGCCTTTAATTTTTTATATCAATGGGATGTTTATTTTGAAAGCGACGCAAATCCATCTATTATTTAGGGGCTTCAAAAATGTTTCTATACCGAGGCGTTTGTGGATTTGCATTTAAATAAACTAAAATAAATAAAGTTAAATATTTAACACAAAATTTTTTGGAACGTATGAATTCAGTTTCTTAATCACAATTTTTTACTGTCACTGCAGTAAACCGCGCTAGTTCACATCTAGTGGCGAACTAGTTCGCTAAGGGACAGTACTGGTTCTCAATCAGAGACATAACTATTAAAAAAGAAAACAGTAAAAGTTAATCAATTATTATTATAGAAAAATACAAATTTTTCAAGTAATCTTTAACCTTTATTCAAAGACTTATATTATAAAAGTCTTTTCATAATAGTTATTAGCGATATAAATATTTTTAAGTCTTCAAACACTCTAATTTTGGGACTTATGTAATAACAGTTTTCTCCTAATAAATATCAACGAGATAAACTTTTTTAAAGTTTTCAATGACTTTCGTTTTAAGTTTTTTAATATAAAAGTCTTCTCATAATAATTATGAATCAGAAAAAAATGTGCAAGTCTTGAAGGGCGGGACTTTCATGGAAAATTTCGAGATTAGTTTGGGCTAATTTGGGCATACTTCGAAATAATTTCGGGACCATTTCGGTGTCACTTCTGGACTAGTTCGATCCCAAAATAGTTCCGTTTTTCTTCCTGCCATACTCATAAATATTATTCAAAGCCTAATATAATATATGTCTCAAAATTAAAGTCTTTGAAAAGCATAAAAAACTGTATCAAGCTGATAATTATTGTCTCAAAATAATAATTATTGTTGATTTAACAAATTGTTCTCACTCAAAACTACTCTGAAGTTCCAAAATAATAAATATCGATAACTTAAAAAAAAATTTCTGGCTCATAATTATTATCAAAAAACGTGGTTATCTCTTATTGAAACTAGGATGAATTTTGTAAAACCCAACGGTCCAATAATTATTATTCTGGATCTCTATTTTCAATATATCCCAACGGAATGCTTTCAGCTGTCTCCTTTGTCATGACGACGTCCTACAGTTTAGAAATTAGTAGTTCTTGCTTCAAAATAAATACTTCTAGGTTAGTGCAAAAATATTTACCCACAATTAGGAGTGCCAATTGCACCGCCTCGTTTCAGTTATGTAAAGTTTGGGGCCAGTCATGAAATCTGAAGTGCTAAAATCGCATTTTGCGTGACTCTCTATCATTTTTTACTGTAGAGGTGCTTCTTCAAAAATTACCCTTAAATTGAACTAACCCACATTCGAAATAAACAGCTCTTATGTGAGATATGTATATCCATTTTCTTTCATTCTTAGCTATTAATAAATAATAACCGCACAATAATTTAATTTACCTTTTGTCACGTATAGAACCTACCAATTGACACACCCAATTCTCAATTGCGATAAGCAAAAAGTTATCTTTGTATCTTAAAACACTTTGAATAAATATTGCTCTACTTCCTCTACTTGCTTTGCATATTTTTTGATCCAATCGAAAATTATTAACCTTTATTTGCATTCCTTTCCTTTTTATGCTGCCTCATTCTTTATTATTTTATGGCACTATTATAAAGAACCCATAAACACACAAGACAAAAAATCTAGAAAAAAAAAATGTTGGTAAACATTCATTGATGAGTTATCTGTTCTACCTCTTGGTTAGGATAAACAAATCCCTTGAATATTTATGACTTTTTGTTATTAAACACATCGATCATTCAATTCAGTCACGCAAATTGTTTATCCAATTGAATGTTAGTATTACGCAGAAGAGTTCATCTACACATTCCTATATATATTAAGGGCATAATTTTGATACACCGAAAATTAAAGCATATACATACACAGAGGCGGATCAAGCGGGTGGTGGAACTGGCGGCCGGAAAAAAAAAACCGAACTTTGCCTGAGCATTCTTTTTTTAAGTTAATTAATGGCAGTATTCTGCAAGCTCTCTCTCTCTCTCTAGTCACTAATTGAGAATTTTCGGTGGTGAAATTGATTTTGAGACCATTGAGGTATTCAGACAGACGTCTCAGGTCTCTAGTCTCAAAATAAAGTCACTAATTTGTCAGCTCATCCTGAGCAGGTCACAAAACCGAGAAACTAAAGAAAGTAGTGAAAAAACGCGAAAATGAAATAGCACTCGATCTGTTCCTTTAGTCGTTCGCTATTAATGCTTAAATCTTAAAAATCTTCTTCTGCTATTTTGACCGAATTTGCGTCTGAATAAGAAGCTGTATTTATCGATTATTGATAGTTCTAACTTTTACACATATTTTAAACAATGGGTTCTCAAAAATACATTTAAAAATATTTTGAACTTTTAATATGAATGTCACTTTTACGATAACCATATTGTTTTAATTTTTAAAGAGCAATATTGGTGTTGACAAAGAATTGAAAAAGTATATTGTTTGCTATCGATGAATATATTTGCATTGAACTAGATTGTGCATCTCTAGCTGAACAACCCATTAGCTGATTGCCTCAACTGCTTTTCACCACGGTCTTTGGTGACATTTTTTTGAGGCCGTGACTTACTGAATACCGAAATCGTGTCAAGTCACAAAAACTGTATCCACTTGAAAACCTTAAATTTAGTGACTTAAAATGAGACTGAGTTACAGAATAGCGGCATAAGCTTTTTGAATTTACCGACAGCGATACGATTCAAAAAAATATGACCGAAAGAGAGTTTTCATTCAGAATTGAACACTTTTATTAATGAACATCTAATATAAATATCTACTAATAATATAATAACATTAAGATATAAAAGTATTAAATTTCTAACATTAAAAAAATATAATTTTATGGTTGTGTTTACAAAAATATCTATGTATGTTTATGTGATGAACTAAAATAAGTGTAATTTGAATTGATGTATGCACTTTTTTTTAATGTCAATAAAACAATATCCAGAAGTTTTAAAAATCCATTGATTATTCATTATTTTAGACCTTGAAAATGTTCGGTTAGGCTTCGGCCGAAATGTGCCGAAATTCGCTTCGGTTAGGTTTAGCTCTAAAAATCGAAGTTCGATTGTTCTTTACTTAATACTTATTTCCTATTATAGGGGCCAAATGCTCGCTTGATCCGCCTCTGCATAAAAATTACGTACATTCACTTGAATCGAAACCACGAATTTATGTAATAGATTCTATACACAAATACATACATACCATCTACATGTTCCCAATTATAGATATTGAGTTATGAAATTTTTCTATCCCTTTGATGTATTTAAGAGGAAAACATATTCATCGCTTGTATTAAATAGTTCAATATTTTACTGTTTTTACTACAAAGTACTTAGAAAAATAAATTTTTACTGGCGAAAGCTTGCATATCATTTTTTACACAACTTATTGGGAAAAACTGAAAAATTAATACAAAAATAAATACAAAGTCACTGTCTATTGCGCACCACTTCAAAAACTATATAGATATTTTCACCCCCCATTCTTGCAGATAACTGCTGAGTTATTCGATTGGCCTGATGTGAAGAGATGATGCTATTTTCATAATGACTTAGGTAATAAGTTATATTGGATAAGTTATTAAAGCTATTAATTTTGCACATGCACGTACCGGAAAACAAAACCTGAAAATTATTGGCCTTTCCGTAGAATTTGTGTTCTTCTGGTATGAAGGAATTTATGATTATCATGAGTCAGCAATTTTATTAAAGCTTCTTCCTCTGGTTAGCTTAGATATATGTACATAGGTATGTATAGTATATTTTAGTTCAAGGAAGTCGAAACTATATAGCAATTAGTGTGTTCAACTTTGCCAATAAATACTAGCAGTGTACAGGGGTACGCGCAAAACAGAAAGTAAGAGTGGGAGAAAGAAAAAAATTAGCAGAAAAAGTTATTGAACTCAAAATCAGTGAAAAGTTGGCAGTACGCACCTAACAAATTACTTTAACACTTTATATCTGTTTAAGCTTAGTCACCTTGCCTCCACCAAAATGTTTTCTTTACATTTTTATATTACGTTTGCAAAATCTAGCAGCTACCTCATCCTGTTCCGCTCCCGTTTACGCTTGTCCAGTAAAAACTTGCAAGCAGCGGCAACAATTTGCCACAATTTTTTGATATTGAACAAACCAAATAATTGCAAATAGGGGAACTACTGCCGAATATATAATTAAAGTTAGTTTGCTTTAAATTTATTATTTAGTTTTGGATTGGAGTAAGGGATGTGTGAATATATCCTCAAAACTATCTTACCAAACTCTATCGAATTTGGCACACATTTTGCATTTGAACTAAGTAAGCTACATTTCGAAAGTTAACAAAGTCGGACAAAAATTACACACTTATCATATAACTGTAATTTACAAAAATCAAGATATGCGGTATTTCAGTAACTATTAAAGGTAATTTGTTCAAATTTTGCACGCACGGTTTATTAAAAAAAACCACCCAATTCAGTACAAATAGGTATATCCCAGGAAATAAATTAAAATTAAAATTAAAATTAAAATTAAAATTAAAATTAAAATTAAAATTAAAATTAAAATTAAAATTAAAATTAAAATAAAAATTAAAATTAAAATTAAAGTTAAAATTAAAATAAAAATAAAAATTAAAATTAAAATTAAAATTAAAATAAAAATTAAAATTAAAATTAAAATTAAAATTAAAATTAATATTAAAATTAATATTAAAATTAAAATTAAAATTAAAATTAAAATTAAAATTAAAATTAAAATTAAAATTAAAATTAAAATTAAAATTAAAATTAAAATTAAAATTAAAATTAAAATTAAAATTAAAATTAAAATTAAAATTAAAATTAAAATTAAAATTAAAATTAAAATTAAAATTAAAATTAAAATTAAAATTAAAATTAAAATTAAAATTAAAATTAAAATTAAAATTAAAATTAAAATTAAAATTAAAATTAAAATTAAAATTAAAATTAAAATTAAAATTAAAATTAAAATTAAAATTAAAATTAAAATTAAAATTAAAATTAAAATTAAAATTAAAATTAAAATTAAAATTAAAATTAAAATTAAAATTAAAATTAAAATTAAAATTAAAATTAAAATTAAAATTAAAATTAAAATTAAAATCAAAATCAAAATTAAAATTAAAATTAAAATTAAAATTCTTTAGGTCACCTCTAAAAAAGTATTTCGCATGCAATGGTACCACAAAATGGCCGGAATTCCGAATTTCTCGACAGGGTGTCCAACCATCCATAAAACACAAAGTTCACGATGTTCCACACTCTGCGTCGTCACCGCAAGAAATACGTGTTTGTGACTTGTTGTCACCGCGCTTTGCCATATTGTGATGCGTGAAAAATAATTTTCTATGATCAGCTGTCATATAACAGCAGCAAAATGCCACATAAGACGACTCACTGTTTAAGCGCCCATGCGTGTGTGTGGTGTGCCATAGAATTCATATATTTAGCACACGAGCATTTGCTTTTTTTCTACAACTTACTTTTCTGCTTCCTCTTTATTTAATATAGAAAGGCATCCAAAATAAACAGGCGACATAATAACTACTGATTCTGATGGCTTACTCAGCAAATACTGTCATGCCGGACATTAGCAGCACACACCCAAGGTTTGTTGCGCTTAGTGTGCAAATAAGTATGGCGAAAACATATTTTTCATAAAATGTTTACATTTTCTTATGTATTTCAGTAACTATTAAAGGTAATTTGTTCAAATTTTGCACGCACGGTTTATTAAAAAAAACCACCCAATTCAGTACAAATAGGTATATCCCAGGAAATAAATTAAAATTAAAATTAAAATTAAAATTAAAATTAAAATTAAAATTAAAATTAAAATTAAAATTAAAATTAAAATTAAAATAAAAATTAAAATTAAAATTAAAGTTAAAATTAAAATAAAAATAAAAATTAAAATTAAAATTAAAATTAAAATAAAAATTAAAATTAAAATTAAAATTAAAATTAAAATTAATATTAAAATTAATATTAAAATTAAAATTAAAATTAAAATTAAAATTAAAATTAAAATTAAAATTAAAATTAAAATTAAAATTAAAATTAAAATTAAAATTAAAATTAAAATTAAAATTAAAATTAAAATTAAAATTAAAATTAAAATTAAAATTAAAATTAAAATTAAAATTAAAATTAAAATTAAAATTAAAATTAAAATTAAAATTAAAATTAAAATTAAAATTAAAATTAAAATTAAAATTAAAATTAAAATTAAAATTAAAATTAAAATTAAAATTAAAATTAAAATTAAAATTAAAATTAAAATTAAAATTAAAATTAAAATTAAAATTAAAATTAAAATTAAAATTAAAATTAAAATTAAAATTAAAATTAAAATTAAAATTAAAATTAAAATTAAAATTAAAATTAAAATTAAAATTAAAATTAAAATCAAAATCAAAATTAAAATTAAAATTAAAATTAAAATTCTTTAGGTCACCTCTAAAAAAGTATTTCGCATGCAATGGTACCACAAAATGGCCGGAATTCCGAATTTCTCGACAGGGTGTCCAACCATCCATAAAACACAAAGTTCACGATGTTCCACACTCTGCGTCGTCACCGCAAGAAATACGTGTTTGTGACTTGTTGTCACCGCGCTTTGCCATATTGTGATGCGTGAAAAATAATTTTCTATGATCAGCTGTCATATAACAGCAGCAAAATGCCACATAAGACGACTCACTGTTTAAGCGCCCATGCGTGTGTGTGGTGTGCCATAGAATTCATATATTTAGCACACGAGCATTTGCTTTTTTTCTACAACTTACTTTTCTGCTTCCTCTTTATTTAATATAGAAAGGCATCCAAAATAAACAGGCGACATAATAACTACTGATTCTGATGGCTTACTCAGCAAATACTGTCATGCCGGACATTAGCAGCACACACCCAAGGTTTGTTGCGCTTAGTGTGCAAATAAGTATGGCGAAAACATATTTTTCATAAAATGTTTACATTTTCTTATGGAATCTTCTTCTTTCAGTTCTTTCCGCCGCAATTTCTTATCTCATTCACTTTACAAGTAAATATCATTCATGGGCTTTGTGCGTCGCCGCATGTAGGTGTCCATTGTCGGTGTCCATGGAAGTAGAAATGTAGATGTAGATGCAGATGTTAGTGTGTGTGTGTGCTAGAGTTTATTGTCAATAATTTATGGCACATGGAAGCTAGTCTAACTCGAAGTTCAACCCAAATACCCGCAACTGCTGACACACCCCGGCTACAAATTCTCACATCCTTCGTTTTATCCACTTCGCAATCCTCATCCACTTCACGTTTATTTGCTTTCGCTTTAATCCCAGTCTTAATGACTACACTCATTCATACATACATACAAAATATTTATGTAGAAAATGACTACTCGAACTACGCGTGGCACAGTGGGGCTCAGATAGTATACATGGACTACCCGCAATGGTACGCTCACATTAGGGTGAACATTAATTTTAAATATATAAAATGTTAAGTGTACAGCCTATAAAAATGATCAGTGCAAAATGTTGGATTCATCGGACAAGTTTTAGGCGACATTTTAGTATTCTCACACCCTACGTGTGTTCAGAGTGGAGAAATAATAATAGATGTGCAGGTTGTAGCTATTTTGATGGGTCCATTTTTAGATTGTTTCGAGTCTTTGGGGCAGGGATGGAAAACGAAATTTTTTAATTGGATCTTATTTGACAAAAAACAGTGGACTTAAAAGCGAGCAAATGTACACAAAAAATAACACACAGGCTTTATTTAATAAAACCATTTATGCCGATTAATATTTGTACTTTGCGATCAATATTTTTGGAAATAAATTACATTAATTTATGCCAAGCATTTTTTAGTCAAGTAATTTATCTCCATTAAGATTTTTATTTTGAAGACTTTAGCCGAGTAAAGTGTAAATTTTTAAATTAAGGCAACAACTTCCATTACATCTAAATAATTGATTTTCTATTTTTTTACTATGATCTGAATTGAGAAAACTATCTCAAGCATCCCGTCTCGAGTGCGAAATATATGTGAAAATATTGACTAATTTAGTTCATTTTTTTTATTCTACTAACATCAGTCCAAAACTTAGATACTCTTACTCATATCACAAAATCTGTTAAAAAGTTTACAATGCACACTGCGAGGTCAAATTCGCAGAAAAAAGTTCCCTTATTTTTTATTATAATTTGTATGCAGTATCTACTCATAGATAAAAATCAGTTCAGTGTGTTTGCTTTCGTTAATTATTAATTTAGTGATGAGCTAAAGAAAATCGTATTGTGGTAATCGCTTTACATTTGTAGGCGTGGAAAAAGCGCAAATGAAATTTATAGGCTTTCCAAAAACTGAATATTTCGAGAATGTTTATTTACCTATTATTACACTATTGATAGTTTTTCCCAAACGCCTACAGTTGATGGCAAAAAGAGAGGTGGTCGTCCTCGCGTGGTTCGAACCAGTTCAGCCCTAAAAACTATTCGCGAAAGCATTCGAAGAATGCAAATTAGGCTCAACAGATGCCAGCGGCTTCTTCAGTGGCACGCGATCAATGGCACTTTTGCAGATGAAAAAATTTTAACTGTTGAAGAAGTTTTTAATAAGGAAAATTACAAAATCTTTGCAAAAGCCCCTAAAGACGCAAAAAATGTTATTCCAAGGGTTCAACGTGGTCATCATGTAATGGTTTGGTGGGGAGGCTCCTGTAAAGGCGTTACACCTCTTCACTTCTGTGAAAAAGGGGTTGAATAAAAAAAGTGCGGTAATGCAGTTATGCAACACTCTCTTCGATGGAGAGCATTGGATCTTCCAGCAAGATTCTGCTCCAGCACACAAGACAAAAACCACCCAGCTGTGGCTTAAAAGACATCCTCCAGGTTTCCTAGCTGCAGACGATTGGCCGTCTGGAAGTCCAGATTTTAATACATACATTGGACTATAGTTTGTGGTAATATTAATTCAAAATATTATCTTTAAATAGAAAAATTTCCGAAAAATGTTTTCAATAGATCTGTACGTGGTTGGCTAAATTAAATGAATATATTGAGTTGGCAATAAAATCGAGGCATATTTGAATGTAAAGTCTTATTGAAGCCAATTTTGTAGATAATTTTTGCTTAACAAATTTATACTCCAGCACGTCTGATTTTTTTATTTGGACCTATAGAGTAAAGGGGCCACAATAGGTTTTTGTACCATAAGTACAAACACTAGAAGAGCTAAAAATTAAATTAAGCAAAAACTGCAGAAAAAAGTTTCAATTTAATGTATATAAAAAGAGCTAACTTCTTCTTCTTCATTTCACATATTACGTTTGTAGTGGCATAACATTAAATGTTTAATTAATCTCCACAATGGCATATTATTAAATAGTTTTTAAATTTAATTTTATTAGTTATATATAACCGAAATCAACTTTAAAAGATTAAAATGGGCTTAAAATTTCCTTGGCAACTACTTTGACCACACTTTAAATGTACTTAAAATCGGGCCTATGTACCGAATCTACTTTCATGTAAAAAAAGTTCAGAAAAATGTAGAATTATTCCTACTTTTCCAACACTGCTTTGGGGGACCATAAAAAATTTTTAATATTAAAAAATATTTTAATAAACTGTCAGGTATGATTATATGAAATCTCTTGAAGAGATTGAAAAATAATGATTTTCATGTATTCAATACTATTTCTACGAAAAACAGTTTTTTTCGACGTTTAAAATGCATTTTCGCTTTGTGCGACCTCTAATATTTCTGATTATAAAAAAAGGTATATATGTATATATTTTTTTTTCGTCATGAAACATTTCTAGGGGTGATAGTGTAATAATATTCTGCCTTTACTTTTAATCTGGGCATTTTTTAATCACCCTAATACACGCACATTAAGTAGGTAGTGCATACGACGTATTCATATTAGTTGCTCTTGGTTGCGCTTCCTGGAAAAACGCTTAGCGCGTAAACTCGGTGAGTCGGTGAGTTAGTGCATCAACCACGATGGTTGCATGCTGTGACAAATGTTGTCACAAAATTGTTTTTATTTTTGTCAGCAATATTTTCCTCAATCATTGTAGTTTTCGGAAACATAAACGAAATTGAAAACATTGGCAGAGAACAAAATTTTATTGCAGCTGAAATGCAAAAAGAGAATATTTATTGAAAAAATGTTTCTAAAGTTAAAATAACAAATTCCATCAAATACTTTAAGAGAAAATACGTTTTGCAAAAAAAAATACTGATTATAAAAATTTGAAAAAAAGATTTTCTAAAAAAAGATTAAAATCACAAAATAATGTTTCGAATGTTAAAATAACAAGTTTCGTAAAATATTTTAGAAGAAAAAGAGATTTAAGAAAAATATTGATTTAACAAATTTAAAAAAAAAAAATTTTTTTAAAATGTATAATCACTTTTGCGTCTATATAAAAATTTGTGAAGTGGACCACCATTCTTTCGAAGATAAAGCTTTTTTTGTGAAATGAATTTTTTCTGGTTACCTACAATAAAAAAGTTACTAATTTGAAGGTTTTTCGAAATTCAAAATATTTCGGAAGTTATAGCCGTACATTTTTTTTCAAACTCGTTTAAATTTTAGCTTCTTTTGTTAAATGAATGTTTTCTGGTTACCAACAATAAAAAAAAAATGATATTAATTTGACGATTTTTCGAAATTCGAAATATTTCGGAAGTTATAGCCATAAACGTTTTTTCGGAGTCGTTTGACTTTTATTTATTTCCTCGCGATTGATCACTTTTGCTGTTTCTTGCCATGTTTATCTATTACTTTTTTTTTAAATATTTTTTTATCACCTATTAACATTTTTAAATATTTTATTGATTTCTCAATCGCTTTAAGGGCCTCTTTTTCACCTAATATTTTAGTAAATTTTATTAAAAACTATTTGCAAAAAAAATATTAAAAAAATGGCGCAATACGATGAGGCGAAAGTTGATCGATCACGCTTTTTGCTTAACGTGCAACGTATTTTATATGGTGGCCCATTTCACAGATTTTTATTCATCTATAAACATAACAACTCACATATTTTCAAGCAAAAATAATATTTTGATTGAAGCCCGAGGTCCAGTTGAGAAATATTTACTCATGAGTAAAATTTAATTCCAGACAGCTTCTTAACATTGCTAATTGGGCTAGGAAACTTAAATAGCTTGTAACTAATTTTCCTATATTATCTACTCATATATCTCAACGTATATCTATTTCAAAATTAAGATATTTGCGTTTTTTTTTTAAAGTTAGCTATGTGTTGCTCGAAGAAATAATCTGGTCGATTGATTCGAAAAACTTTGTTTTAGTAAAAGCTAGAAATTTATTTAAGTCTATGCACGCTTTTTTTCGAGTATCGGTTAAATTTTTTATGAATATCTTAAGAGAAATGTAAAAAAGCCTAAAATATCTATGCGAGCTTCTAAAGTAATTTCCGTTTGTGTTTCTTCTATCTATATATAGATTTATATAACTCTATTAGTATTTATGTTATATTTTGAAAGGTTTTTTCCTACAAAATGTCCACTTAATTTATTATGTTTAGTTAGTAAGTAAAAAAAAATATTATAATAAAAAGTAGTAACCATTTCTTAAGCGCCGCTTGCTTTCTTTTAATATCTATTTTTTTTTTAACTCCAGGTACAGGTTTTTATTCATTTTGAAAAAACCTTTACTCAATCGGGAGAAAACAAATCGCAATTTCAAGAAAAAATTACAACAAAATAGGGAACATTTGTCTTAGGTTTTTTTTATGTTTTTCAGTGCTTTTCCTTTGCAATGAACACATTCCGTTGAGTTAATCGAATTCCCGCTCATTTTGAAATCGAATTTTTCAACCGCCAACAAAACGGAGCATTTGTATCACTGCACATAGAATAAGTGATGATGATCTTCTAAAATACTATGACTAGCAAGCAAAACCCAATCGAAAAATTCCAATTAGTAGAATTCCCATTTAAAGTTAACGTACAAATTATTTGTTTGTTTGTTTCGAAGCAACTTGAATAAAATTAAATGCCGGAATTCCCGCGTAAAATTCACGGGAAATTCATGTACACGGAATTAATTGATTTTCTGAGTGCTATCAACGTAAGTTTACTTTCGATTGGAAACAAAATACAAAAAAAAACAAACATTTGTGGTTGCAAGTTTTTAAATAATAAAACATAACGAATAAAATTTTACAAAAAAGGGATTTATGCAGTATTAGAAGATTCAGAAGCCAAAAATTCATTGGGTGAAGAAGAATTCTGAAACTCTTCAAGTTATTTCCAAGGTGACAGCTATGTTGGTAGTGAAATCGTAAGCGTGCGGTCCCCTGTAACTAACCTAGCGATTTTTGCAGAATTTTGTGCATCAGCGTTTAAGGGTGGGTTTCAAGTAAATATTATTTGTACGGATTTTTCTGAAGCTTTCGACTAAGTTTCGCAAACTATTTTACTGCAAAAGCTAAAAAAACTTGAGGTTTCGCACTATTTTTTTGTCTGGGTTAAAATCTTATCTTAACTACTAAATAGATCGTTGTATGTCAAAATTGAGACTTGCAAATCATATTCGCTTGCAGTAGCTACTTCTGATGTTCCACAAGGTAGTATCCTTGACCCTACTTTTTTATAGTTTTTACTAATTATTATGGTTCTTGCTTTAAATATCCAAGGCTTTTCTTTAACTAATTGCCGATGACTTGAAATTTTTCCGTAATTCCACATGTAATATGATTTGTACAATCTTGTTTCTTGGGATTTTAGAAATAATCTTCCGTGGAATAAATGTTTTTACATATATGACTATATCTAAGTCCGCAAATGCTTCAGTATTATCCATTGGCAGGGCCGGATTAAGGGCAGGGTCGACGGGGCCGCGGCCCGGGCCCCCACAAAATGAAAGAACAAAATAATCATTTTTGTTACTCAATTGATTTGAATAAAGTTTTATTATGTTACTCGACATAGTTTATCTTATTATTTTATTTTAACTTGATATAACGAAATTTTTGGTTAAAATCGTGTTACAAATAGGTAACGCGATATTGGTTAGGTCATATTTCGTTCAATTTTCCCTCCACCTCTCAGCGTGAGCAACGCAGTTGAACTATCGATTCATATCGAGGAAATCGAGAGTAAACAAAAGTCAGTTGAAATAACGGGGGTACACTTAAAGGAAAATTTGTCTCACTTGTCTTACTGTATTAATTGCTGTAAAATGAATCTCATTAATGATATTATTGTTTCGGAACCATTTGTTGCTGATGTTCATATAGAATTGTTCCGTTCGATTAATTAACATCTGCTAGAAAGATAAATGTGTCAATATCACAAGTTAATAACGCATCCGCTACATATGTATATCTTCACGTTTTGCTCAAATAATTCATAAAATGTTATTTATTTTTAATTTGTCAAAATCAAACGCGTAAAATTAGCTTTTCAAGAGCTTCAATTTTATTTTTTTAATGTAAATCGTAAAAAATAATCTCACTCACCCGCATTGTAACTGAGTTAACCTTGACATAAAAATACAATCCAAGTTTGATTATTAAAAAATAATCGAATCATAACTATTATAACCTTACTTACATTAACAAACTTTTGAATAATAAAAAATTAGTTGTGTTCAAGCAGCTGCGTTAGTGATTACATATATACATTGTTTTCAGTTTGCCCTAGGAAATTCCATAATTTTCATTTATCGAATATAAAATGGCAGGCCCTCAGTAATCGTCCATTTCGCGCAGACACGGTCATGACATAACATAAGGATTGTTCAATCTACAAAATTTAACGGCAAACTTCTATAATAAATATTAATAGGGCCTACCCTTGTCTAGAGCAAGCTGAAAACTCCATATAGTCAGGTTCTATGATTATCATATCATTATTCATGTTGACAGTTTGAATGTGAATTGCTTCGAAATAGTATTTTTAGCCATAAAAAGGTGTTATTTTTTATAATTGAACTATGAGATCTTTTATATGGTCGGAAGCGAAAATGTGTTTGATTTTGTTTATAGATAGATATAAAAGAGGGGCCCCACATGTATCCCGGCCCCAGGGCCCCCACATTCTTAATCCGGCCCGGATCAACAGCTCACCGAAAGATTTTATTGTTGTTGTGGCTCTGTGCGGCAGTTGCTTTACTTTTGTAAATCATTGCATTCTGCCAGTGTCATACAGTAATTTAGCCTTTTTTCGTTGCTATGCAAAAGGTTTTAACTATCCATATACCAGGAGTTTTCTATTTAATTCGATTGATCGCTCAAAATTTGTATATGCTTCCACAATTTGGAGCCCAGTTTATAATGCAGATCCCTTCACACAACGTATAGTGCTCGTTGTGTGCTAATAAAATTGAAATTTCTATAAAGTAGAAGAATTATTCTATCATTAATGTTTGTATACGATGTCATTTGTGGTTTGTTCGGCTGTTTAAAATATGAAAACGACTGGACCAAAGTGGATACTTCCTTCTACGGGTTTTAGGAAAAAAGGAAGTTTTAGGGAAAAACGAAAGTCGACAAATTCTCCCTCTTCTCTTAGCTCAACTCAATTACAATTTAACGCGTGGCATAAAATCTCATTTTGCTCATTGGCGATCGGAGAGATTTGAATAAGATTTGCCACATATGAATATAGCTTGATGTATGGCTTCCCATATAAGGAGTTTTTAAATTTAGTTGCCACTTTTTTACAATGTCAAATTAATTGAAATAATTACGGAAATCAGATATTGCCATATTGTTATCAAACGAAAGCTTTATTTTCAAAATATCTTGATAGTAGGTTGCCACCTGTTTGAACGTAAATTAGGTGAAACCAATAAGTTAAGTGACATTTTTTTGTATACGGTTTTCACCTCTTTTAAAACTGAAACTTTGCATATTTACTAGTTTCTGCTCCGGGAAGGTTTTAAGCATGGCTTTTTTTATTGGGAGAAGGTTATCATTTGTTTGAAGAGCCGAATATAATAAAATTATACACAAGCTAAGAAAATTAATAAAATATGGGAATTGTTTAATAGGTATATTTTGAAGAGGGTTAAAAAGACAAATTTAATTAAATTGAACACAAGTTATACGTGAAGGAAATCGAAGTGCGTTTTCTGGTTACATAAGCAAAGGGCAATTAATAAATAAATATTGGCAGGACAATGTCTGTGGCGGTGGAAGCGAATGTTTCTAAAAACCGTATTTATGTACAGTTAAATTTGGTTCAAATACAAAATACGCTGTCGCCACTAATGTAAATATGAATTTAAGATATATGTATACGAAATCCTTCTTTATGGCCTGATTTGATATAAATTCAAATCAAATATTAACCATATAAGTAAAGTAGAATAAATTTGAAAGTTAAAGCAATAGGTGGCGCTAAAGTCGCCATATTTCTAAAAGCTGCATTTACAGCCCTTCAAATTCAAAACTCGTATTAGCTGCAAAAATATAAATATTTTATTTTAAAATTATTACAATTTGAAGTATGTAGCGAAGCGCGCCGGGTCAGCTAGTGTAGTAATAATTTACTTATAATTATTACTTTGTGACTCTAGTCTGTAATATTATTAAAATTATATACTAATAAAATTGAAATTGGAATTATTGGAAAGGAAGGAAATGATTATTACTCTGCACCAAAACAAAAAATTGCAAGTCATTTTTAAACCTGGAGGAGGGTCGCCTGGAACATTTAAAACTCAATCAAAATTCTGCACAAATTCTTCTTTGCCTGCTGAAATAAAATCCGCGCCATCCAAATGCTCATACTTATTTTACTTTTATAGGAACTTTTGTCGCAGCATGAATTCAATTTTGTTTTATTTCTGCAAATATTTGGTGGATTTTTAATAGCCCATCGCATTGGCGGCTTTTTCCCCATCCAAATGATAAACCGCCCGGCAAGCGAATAATAATGAATAGTAAAGCGTGTAGTTCGTATTACTTTGTGGACTTAAATTTTTTAATTATATTAATCTAATTGAAGTACCAATTATTTTCTTATTGTTTGTTAAGAAATATTTGTTCGTTCCATGGAAAATATAAAATTGTGAAAGTATAAAACTTATATATGTACTTATATATACTATATATAGTTAATACACCATTAAATTGAAATAGGTTTGCCTCTGGCTAACAAATAACGCGAATGAAATAATTAAGTTAATTATGTACAATATTTAAACGTGCTTAGCGAATAAAAGGTACTTTAACCAAAATAATCATTTTGAACATGGTTTCCACACAAAAATTTCATTACTTAAAAAAGCAGCCTATCAATAAAAATAAATCAATTTATACATACATTATGAATTGATTATGAATAGCTACTTAAATATTTCTCTAAAAATTTAAATTACTTTAAAAAATATATAAATTGAGTAAAGTAGTGTTGCTACGCTGCGTAAATTACAAGGGGAGCAAAAACAAAAGAAATTCATTGAAGCGGAAGATAAGAAATGACCATAAAATACAGGGTTAACAAATATGAATTGTAGCTACCACATTTAAATTATCGATTAAAATATTATACTGAAACTGAACTAAATAACTGTAGTTGGTGCCAGGTCTGGATAACGGTAAGTACACAGTGACATTTGTCCTTTTCATTCAATTTTTTTCTGCAATTTTAGATTTACTTAATATAAACTTTTGAATTTTGCATTGTCCAAAATGCTTCAGTAAAGTGCACTCGATAGTTTAAATGTATTGACACTTCGTTAGTGATTACTGATAAATTGCTATTTCCCATATCCGAATCTTGCCAAAAACAAAAAAAAAAAGATAGTTCTGTTTATACGACGTTCGGTTAGTAGGACGTCTAGTCTACTATACGTTATCTCCGAATTCTACTGTAGATAACCAACATTTCTACCTACTTAACGGGCACGAGTCTTAACAAGATGCTCTCCAAATTTTCTTAGATCCCGTTCATCAATTTTTAAGTTATCGCTTTTCATAAGTAATTTGGAAACTTTAATTTAAAGTCAGGCCTGATCTGTATTTCGATGTGGTGTGAAAAATACCAACGAAGCAATTCCGAGTCGTTTTAGTTTTGGTGTTCTTGGTTCCGAGTGACTTCGTATAGATTTAGAATAGGGGTCAACACGTTTTCTGTTCTTTATGTTTCTTGAACATTTAGACAATACCAGCATCATTGCAGTTTGGGTTATTAAGATGGGTTCCAAGAAAAAAACTGGCTAGTTTCTTTCTTTTAACTTCAAACTAATGAATGAAGTTTGCTTACAAATACAGCTGGTTTGAATGAATCTAGTTTTAAGGGTTACACCCAGTCGAAGTTTCTGCCAAAAGTGTAATAACAGCACCAGTGCATTTTTTGGAATGTTTTCGAGATATCTACTTAGGCCCAATCGAATCTACAAAAAATGCAACCTACAATGCAATATGGAGAATCGAAAGAGAAAGCAATTAAGTCATAGCAAATACAAAATTCGATCACAGGATTCGGATATAGAAATTAATATATTGAATTAAAAATCTAGAATATGGGCATGGTGTCGCCCACTTTAGAGCAAATAGGAGTAGCTCCGAGACTTCTTTATCAAACTTTATTAAATTTGCTACACACTTTGAATTTAAAGAGAGCATACTTGCTTTCAAAAATTATAGATATCGGGAAACATCAAGCACACGTCTCATAATAATAATACAAAAAAAAAAAACACAAAATAATGTTGCAAATTCGCTCAAATTATATTTTATCGATATAAAATTTCAAGCATTGGCATCAGAATTTCTGGAAAAATTTCGGATATGTAAAATCATAGTAAACTTCTACTATACTCAAAATTCCGTGGACTTTCGAGAATGACTTCAACTACTCTAATGAAAGCTAGATGATCAAAGGAAGGCGGTAGGATTAATTAAATAAAGAGAAAGTCAATTTTTTCTATCTGCTTCAGCTAATTTTTTTATTAAAAAATGGAAAAATTTTAACCACATGAACTGCATGCTCTATGAGCGGCAGGGCGCGAATAACATAAATTCTAATAATTAAATAATTACTTCTTGAGAGATTTATTTTATTTTCATCACTAGGAATCTGAATTACCCAAACGTTTTATGATAACTGGGTCGCAGATGAGAAAGAAAATAGAACACAGTAATTTTTTTTTTGTTTTTTTTTTTTTTTCTTTTTGGGGGCATTGTGCTACATATCAAATCTGTAACTAAATAAAGTCACTCATACGCCCTGGCAGTATGGAAATTTTGAACGACAAAACGGCGAGGTCTATTAGTTAAAGCAAAAAGTCGGTTTTTGGGCTTAAAAGTGAGTTGAAATTTATTGGATGAAACAGACTTTTCTGCTTGCAGTGGAATTCATTCTATAATCTAAGCTATTGATTATCCAATTTATCCAATCAGGGCTGTATAAGTAAATGGCAGAATAAAGGAGAAACACAATTAATTAATGAAAACAATTAAATGAATATCATAAGTATAAATTATTTCAATAATCTTCTTTTTTTTTTGGTGCTAAACATACTGGATATAATCCCTGGTGCACAAAAAATATATTTTAATGAAGTTAAGCAATTAGGAGTTAACATCAATATTATTTACAAATAGAAGTAATTTAGTAATAGAAAAACTTCGTCTTCGTTTGTTTGTTTGACACCATATTTTGATATTTTATGCCATTGAAATTCTATTATTCATATACTTTTCATATACTTTGTGTGTAATTTGGTTAAATTCGACTTTTCAAGGATGCGGTAACGTGCCTTATTTCATAGGAATTCATAAATTCATAATTAAATTGAGTTTGGGGTTTCAATCAGGAGGCAACCCTTAAAAAATGAGCTTTCAATCTTCTTGCGAGTAATTCGACGTTTCAAACAGTTGGCAACCCTCTACAAAATATATGCATGTACTCGCCCAGGCGAATCGTTTGACGTACAAATTTTAATATTTCATATGACTTAAGCATAATTTAATTAAATTCGACTTTTAAAACAGGTTGCCTGTCGAGGGGTGACCGCTTTTTATGAACGAATAAATCTCTCCTTTCCATTATTTTATGCTAAATCCCTAAATCCTCAAACCTGTCCAAATAAGTATCGAATAAGCGAGAAAAAAAAGGATTCATCCATTGTCTGAAAATCATAAGAAATCAACGTCCAATCATTTTATTAAGTTGCAAATAATCCTCAATTTCCATTTACAGATTGCTTTTAAAAGACACGTAACTTGATACACACGGCAGAAACGTGGAAATGCTGCATCACTGGCAGCTAGCTGTCTAACAGTGCCATCTGACATTTCAAAAGACGAACACAAAAATAGAGAAACTTCGATGTAAGGATAATTTAAAACAGGTATGAGTGTTGAATATCAAATGACATAAAAAATCATTCAATAGATATGTAAAATAATTTTGAAAATGCAAAAATTATATGCAGCGTTTGCTTATTGAAGAGAACATTGTCTGCATTTTATGCAAATAGAAAACTCATAAATATTCACCCTGCACTTTAACATCTACTTATTGTATTTGCATTCCATTGAAGTTTACCACTCGAGTGTGTGCAAAATTTCGTCAGTGAATTTACACAACGGATATAAATTAAAATCCTTAGCGTTAGCTTCATCAATAAATTTTCAATTCAATCTAACTGAGCTGAGTTGAGTTGAACTTGAAATGATATACACGAGTGCCGATTACAAGGCGTTTGAGGTGTTTTGTTGCATAATTTGTTTGGTCTTTGTACATTCGAACACAGCATGATACCCTGTTGGTATCTTCGTAGCATCCCAAGTGGAAATATATTTTACATACTTATTTAATAATATAATTGAAAAATAAAACTACATATGAATCAAGAATCGGGGTTAACAGAAAAAATAACAATTTATTGAAGAGAAAATAAAAATAAATATACATTCGATTAACTTAGAATGGCGAATAAATTTTCTTATTGGTATTTCAAAATTATTTCAATTATGGGTGAAAATGTATTTGTTAATCAAAATTATTTGAATCGTGAATGAGAACCTCTTCGTTGTTCAAAAAATTTTTGAGGGTGAATAAAAAGGTATTTTTCATTTAAAAATAAAATATTCATGAATACAATTTTATTTTTCTTTGATCAAAAATTCATTCGAAAACACCCATCCATCCAATGGTATTTTTGCTCTACATCTTGTCGCCTCAAATTTTCCCAGCATGCCTTCTACTAACTTTTGAATAAATTAGTAAACATAGGTAGATTGTTTTGGCACTTGTTAGACTCTTAGTGAATCACAGCTGGAACAAATTGCCAACAAGTTCAATGGCATGTCGCCATTACATCAACAGCACTTGCACTTGGCCAGACCTTGGCACTTTAGTGGCCAAGAGACATCGAATAGAAAATTGGCGGGCAATCAATGACAAAGGCTATCAGATAAATACCTAAATAAATAAATGAGCAGTCAGCAAAATAGATAAGTTGCGGGTAAACGGAATTGTGTGTAGGAGTGTGTTTGAAGTTGCATAGCGACAGTAAGTAATGACAATCTGCTGCAAGAAATACTTAAATCTTTATTCATTTACAGCAGACACAAATGAAATGACAGATGAAGACAAAGGTAGAAGAACGAATGCAGGACAGACTTGAACTACTCCAGCAAACGATTGGTAGAAATAAAAAAATAAAATTATTTCAGTAATTTCAAACTAACTACGGTTTTTGAGTAAGGAAAATTTGCTAGAGAAAATCAGAAAATAGACTTCTCTCATATCCCATTATAGGGCTAAGCATGAAAACAAAATTAATAATTTTATATTCCAAAAGTAATTTCAATCGGTCATTTATTTAAAGGGGCATCTTTTTTTGAGAATCGCCATCTCCATACGGCTAGACCAAAAGTACTGAAACACATCAGGGAGGTATTTCTCTATATATCAAAACATAAACATAAAAAATCGGAGATTCAATGCATATATGTATATGCATTAAAGTGGGTCAAATTGATTGGACGAAAAAAGCTCGCTAAAGCCCTGGGTATAGCGCGTTTGTGATGTACGCGGAGTGCCGTGCACCGGGTTCGAATCTCGCAAAGGGAAAGTAAAAAAAAAAAAAAAAAATTAGGTCATGCTGGTAAAACTATCAGTCCCTCAATTTGTGGTAAAAGATCAAGTCACGTACCTCAAATTTTAGGAGAAGTTCGGCTAAGCATCAGCCTATTATGTATACGCCAAATTATTATTTATAAACCAATAGATCATTCAAAGAGAAAGTGAAGCAGAAACCAAGGTCGGAAAAAAATATCACACCCGCGCACTTTTAAAAATGAAATTTGTTATTACTTTCGCAAAATTTTGAAATATTTTCATTAAATTAAATAAACACCTTTTTGGCATGCAGTTTTCCATTCCAGGTATTGTAACGGCTATAGTTTAAAGAAAAAACCCAAAATCAAGATCAAATCGTTTTTTTATAAATTTTTTTTTTTATCAAAAATAATCATTACTTTTATATTTTTATTTTTTTTAACAAAAATAATCGTTATTCTTTGATATAAATTTTTCCTATAATGGTTGATCGTTAGTTTGTAATTTTTATTTTCTTGATCAAAAAATTTCGTTATTTTATGTATTTATAATTGTTCGATTAAACTCCAACGAATTTGTGGCCAACGACAGTAATATTATTTATGATCGAAAAATATCACAAAATATCGATCAAATCTGATCGTATAATTTTAAATCCGAGAATAACAGTAGTCTTATATAAAAAAAAATTACAAAAATAAAAAAAATCAAAAATTAGAAACTAACGAAAAAACTTGATCGAAAGAATAAAGATCCAAGAATAAAAATTAAAAACTTAAGAATAACAGTCATACTTGATCGAAAAAATAAAAATCAATGAGTAACGATTTTTTTCGATCGAAAAAATAAAATACACAAAATGACGATTATGCAATGATTTAAAAAAAAATCTTCTAAATAAAAACATTTGTATAGCATAAGGCGTAGATATTCAAGTTTTGTTTTGAACGAATGCTTCACAACAATTTTTTATCCGAAAAAATATCAATAACGATTATTTTCTATCCCTGAAAAAATTTCGTAGATTTTGAAATATTTTTTTTTGTTGCTGATGGTATTGGGCATTTTCTTCCATAAAAACCCAATTTTACTAATACGTTGTATGGCAGTAGATAGGGGTTGAAAAAAAACGAGGGAAGTTCTTAAAATACGATATAATTCGCTATTTATTAAATTAACCCCTTATATCGTTTTTATGGATTTCGATAAATTTGAAATATGATAATTGATCAAATTTTTTCGGAATGAAATATTTTTTAGAATTATGTTAAAGCGAACAACAAAGTACAACTTTCAATTTGTTCAAAATTCTCTTAGATTTTTGATAATTCTGTTTTTTTTTTGCTGATGGTAGGTACCGTCGATTTTATTTCCTTAAATATATCGATCTCGCGTTATTTTAAGTTTAGTGCACTTTTTATATTTTGTTTCACACAGAACATTTTCTGGAAGTAAAAATCAAAAAAATCATATTTGAAAACCGTCATAGTTCTTTAAAAGTAAATTTTGTACAAAGTTGCACAAGTAGCAACTGATTTCAGACATTGCAAAACAAATAGTAATAACACAAAACAGAATCTCCTCATCAGTTGTTTGTGCGAAATTTGCAAAAAAATATTTTGAAATTTTTAAATCAAATATAATGACTTTTTACGAATGCCTACAAAAATACAGGTTTTTCATTTTTATAAATAAAGAAATAATGATATTTAAGTTCACACAATTGATTTTTACAATTTTCACTACTATTTAAAAGAAAAAATCTTGGGGACTTCTAAAAATAGAAGGCCACCCATTATTTACTATGTCGTATACTTTGTGTGCAATTTGGTTCAATTCGACTTTTCAAGGGAACGGCAAACCTCTACATGCTATATTTCATATGAATTGTATATAATTAAATTAAATTTGGTTTTTCAATTAGGTGACAACCCTCATAGAATGAGTTTTCAATCTTTTTGCCGAGACGTTCGACATCCATATTTAAATAGTTGATATAACTTGTAAACAATTTAGCTAAATTCGATATTTCAAGCAGGTGGCAGCCCTTTTCAAAATATAGCTGGCTGTAAACCTAATCCTGGGCGGAACGAAGTCTTTGATACTCATATTTTAATTTGTATATACTTCCGAATAATGTAATAAAATTTTACGTTTCCAGCAGGGGGCATCCCTCATCATAATATATGTATGTTTGACACCCATATTTAAATATTTCATATAGCTCATGTATAATTTAATTTAATTTGACCTTTCAATCATAAAAGTTTGCCATGAATGAGACGAACCGCGGCTATTGAGAAAATATATAGTTGCGTTTTATTTGAACCACACTTCTAATTAGCGAGCACATCCATTCAAATTTTCAAAACCTGAATGACTTACTTAAAATTTGCATATTTTCCACATTTAAAATTGGCAAACTAAACAATTTCTCATTTACTTCAATTATCGTTCGTACATAACTTGAATAAATAGCTTGCTTAAAAAATGTTTATAATTTAAAATATTTGCAGTCAAAAAAAAAATTCATTTAATTTCGCAGAAATTCACAACAAAAAACGAAAACAGCGCTGCACCAATCGTTATTGAATTTCCCTGTTCTTTTGTTGACCAGTGTGACGTAAATTATATACACGTACTATGCAAACCATATGAACCCAATAAATTTGAGAAGTTATTAATATAAAAAAAAAAAAAAAAATGAAGGCAATGGTAGAAGCATCCGCCCATTTAAGTCGAACTCACTTCCGCCGGAAACCAAACATTTCCGTTCGTCGTTCAGTGGCGCTATAATTACATTTGTTGTGCATTGAAATGGCAACAGTATTGAATAACATCAAATGTTTTGACATTTGATAAAACACAACCCGACCACTGAAGGCAATAAGCCATAAATGTTACGCCTACAAGAGTGACAGCAAAACGACAAAAACAAAAACATCAAAAACAAAAACAACAATTAACCAAGGAAGAATTAATTCAACCGTATTCGCAAAAAAAAAAAAAAAAATATAGCAATAGTGAAATAATAAATTTCTGCAGAAAATAGAAATGAATAACAAAATACATGTGTGATAGTGAATTTAAATCATAGAGCATTTGAAACGGGCATCTTTTTCCTCCACAACAAATATAAAAAATTGTGGCTATTTATTGGAATATTACAAGCATACGGTCAACAAAGATTTGAAATCAAAAGGCATAAAGCAGATGTCAATAGATTGGTTAATTTAACAAACTGGGGAGAAAATTGTTTAAAAAATAAATTAGATCTCAACAACAGCACCACCTATCGGGTCTGTCATGCATGTAACCTTAAATGAAAATAAGTTGGTACACGCGTTGCTTGCTTCTTTACAGCAATTTTTTTAAAGCTAAAAATGTGCCGTCGTAACAGTAAAGAGGAATTGTAAAGGGGCAATTTTCGCCCCACAAATTCCCGATTTTTATATAAAGGATTTAGAGCAAAAAAATATGCGATAAAGAACATAAAAAAAATTCATACTATATTTTAATTTTCCTATTTCGTTCGAAATTTATTTTTACAAATTCGTGACATTAATTAGATACACTGCTTGCATATAGTTAGTAAGAATATGCTTAATAACATTATATAATTTGAAATAAATTGATGCAGGACTTTAATATTCAGCCAAAGATAAATTTATTTTAGTACATATCAAAAGTTTTTGTATTACTTCTGCAGTTTATTCACAATTTCCCAGTTTTCGTAATTTTGTACGACTTCTGAATTTAAAACAATATAGCCGCAAGTAATGTAGCCAAATGCATTCAAAAGATAACTCATTTTTGTTTCACTTTGACTAATTCGTAAGGATTTTGACAAATTCGGGTGACTAACATTTCGTACGAATTCGCAACTAATGTAAACGCGACCTAAACGAACATAGCTAGATGGAATTTTTATTACTTATAACTTTGGGCCACTTACGTTTACTGATAACCATTATGCAGGATAACTATTTTTTCCGTTGCGATAAGAGTTATCTTCCAACGTTAATTTTTTTCGTCGTTTAATAATTTTAATTTTTTTTTATTATGTTATAAAAAATTCTTATTTTATCTTTACGCTTAGCTATATTTTCATAATATCATAATAATATGTGAATCTTCATTTTAATCTTTGCTTTCATTTTCACCATCTGTGTTCCTCTCCATCTCCATTTTTATTAATATCATCTTTTACAAACTTTTTTCAGACAACATAAAAATAAACTTTGAAAAATGACTTTTATTAGCAACAGAAATAATCGAGCCTGTCGCAGATTCCATCTTGGAATTGGTTTTTGTCGGAAATCGGTTTCATTTGGTGTCGCAAAATTCTATCGTAATTTGCTTTTTCGAACATGAACAAAACCGATATTCGAATTAGCTGTTCTTTTGGCATGCTGAAATTTACGCTTATTTGCAATCGATTTAGAATTTTTATAATTTTCCAATGTTTTGCTAATAAGAGAATAAAATAAGATAATTATATTATAGTATAATAAATATTTTATGGCTTACGCGGAAAATCCAGATTTTTTTTATCGCATTTGGTGACGTACCAAATGCTCTTAAATTTATTTTTCGTTTATTTATTTCTACATATACATATGTTTAGGCACACAATAGACAAATGTATTTATGTATTTTTATAAGTGAGTCGGTAAAAATATTAGCAAAATTTGTTGACAAGTTTTCACAATGTTGTCTTTCTTTATTTAATTTGATGTATTTATTATAAAAAATAGTTTATCCTTTAACAAAAACCATGTAGATTTAAATTTCAAACTGGCGAGAAAATGTATAAAAATAAAACAGTTTGAAAACCTATGCCCTTGAATAGTCGGAATGTAAAGCACGTGGCAATTAAACCCTAATATTTATGTTGTTATCAGTGAAACATTTTATATTAGAAAGTTCATATTATTGGAAAGATTTATTAAGTCTTCAATGCTCTAATCTGTATTCAATTAGTTAGCAATATATGTATAAGAAAATTTCCGTTTAAAAAATACTAAGATAAATACAGGAAAACGATAAAATTGAAACCGACCAATTCTTAATTCCAATTCAGCGCATTCGCAGTACGCAACGAGTACCATATTGCCAGGCATCACAAATAATATTCGAAATTAAACTTTTATATTCGTGGCACTTATTATTATTTTCATATTCGTTGGAGCCTTAGTAATTGTGTGAAAAAAATATTATAAAAACACATTGGTGCTGTCAAATTAATGTGATATGCGGAAGTATTTTATTTGAGTCATAGTTTTTTTTGGCGTAGAATACGTCTTACCTTACGGTATGGGCACCAATGCCAGGTTTTTATTGTTGTAAACTCTATTTCTTTAATTATAAGGAAACGGCTCGATTAATTTTTTTTTTTTTTTGTTGTAGTCAAATGAAGATGTTAGCTTTCGTTTGACATACATTTCATGTTGGTTGATATCTTCCTAATATTTAAATTTCTCAAATGAAAATTGTATAAACACATGCACACAAATATGTGTGTGGTGTTTGGTTGAGTCTTTGCTGTTGGGCGATTTAAATGTACTCGTGCAGCTCTTTCTTTGTATTGCATAATTTTAGGCGGGCAAGTTAAAGTAGAGTAAAAGAAGAGAAAATGCTGCCAAGCACTGCAAAAAAAATAATAAAATTGATTCGCGTATGTTATTTATCATTTATCTTTACTATTGATAACAGCCATTGACTTCGTTTTTGCGAGAAATTTAATTGATAATTTAAAAACATTTTTATCCTATTTTTCCTATCATAAGCTTATGTATATCATCCAAAGTAACTATCAAATAAAGAAATTCATTTGCTTGTATTATTTATCATTTATTGTTACATATGTTTTCTGTCTTATCGGATGGCGTATTCTACGTTAAACTTAATGGCCGTGTCTCTGACACAGCCTGCTTCTTTTTACAGAATCTGAGACTGTTGGCCACCCCCGCCATAGTATCTTGGAGACCAGCTGATTATATTTGTAAATAAACTTTATTAATTAATTCGAAGCAAAATTAAGAAACATTTTTAATGAAAATTTCTTCATGGGGCAAACTTGCTTGGAGTCCACCTTTCGGAAAAACTATTCGAATTCGCTCGAAATCAAGAGCACCACCACCAAAACGAGTTGAAGTTGCAAAAATTTACTTTTCAAACCGTGTCGAAGTGCGGAACTTTTTCAGCGTTCTTAACCATAAATCTAGTCGAGTAGGCAAAGGTTGGTTGGTGCAAACACGATTTGTAGCTCTGGTTTTTATATTTCATACAACTACCATTTACTTTAATTAAATACTACCAAATACGGGAAAAAAATGGTTTCGATACCAAATGCTATTTCGTAAAAAAATCCGAAATAAGAAATTTAAAGAAAATAAGGAAAATAAATTTAAGACAATGTTTATTTTTTCGAATAAAAACTTTCAAACATGTTGCTACAAAAATGTATACTTCTTTATTTGTGTTGCATTTTTATATATTCAAAATTATGAGGGTGAACTATTTAACCAAAATGCTTCTCAATACTTTGACTCTGTTTTTTTTTTTAAAGTAGTTTAGACATTTCTAAAAGATACAACCCTAAATAAATGCCTTAAAAATCAACCCTATGCTCGCACTCTTATAGTCCGAACATTTTTTTTGTGAAATTAGCTACTTTCATCAAAATTACTTCGCATAAACCAAGTTCGTCTACACTTTTAATACATTTAAATTTTATTGTGATAATATCTTTTTTACATTTACAATCACGAAAGAAAGCTTCTGGAGGGTAGTAAAAATCATAAAACAATTGAGTGAATGTTTAAATTTTAAGAAATGTATCGTCCAGTGTGGTTATGGCAGAACATATTTTTCGATTATTATCGATAAAATTTAGAGCTTTAGATACTGATTTGTTCTTGATTTATGATAGCATACTCAATTTCAACTTAAATGACAGATTCTACAAGCGAAAGTCCTCAGTTTCGTTAATTAAGAATGAGCCATAAATTACATAGCGTGCCCGAGATTTTAATTTTACATGAGCCAATTTTAAACGAATGCCTCCTAAGTTGTCTCGTTGTCTGGTGCGAACGGCCTTTCAACTAATCGCCTGCAAGTACCCAACTTTGCATTCAACTTTTGATTTAATAATCGCCTGTGAAGGTTATCGACTCCTTTTTATTTTGACGTATTTCCAAACTTCCCCCTACCACCAATTTATGAGCGGAGAGTTTTTCAGCTCATGGTCTTCAAGCCTAGCAGACAAAAATACGAAACCTTAACAAAGCAGTCATATCAATTAACCAGACGAAGTGATTGTTGTTTTTGAAAGTATTGTCAAAGTTTCATTTATTTCTTAATCATAATTCGCAATATAAATTTAGCGACAGATGAGCGGAGAATTTTTCTCACAAGTATTTATAAGTAGCCGGCGTTGACAGCATTCTAATGAATGATTAGCAAAATGCGCCTCCCAGCGGGTAGCATCATTTTTATTTGTATGTATGTATGTATGTATGTCATTATTTAAAAACGAGTGTGCTTTTTCACTTTCATCATGACTTTATTTGTTAATGAGAAAAACATTAATTAGAATATGGCTTCTGTCAAAGTTAATTATATTTAGGTGCATATATTACATAAGTACGTATGTGTATATTTGTAACATAGTACATTACAAAAAAAATCGCTATATCCTGTTTAATGTATTATACAATAAAAATCATTAATCACCAATATGCTTGGGCATTTATAATGGTCCCATGGGCAATACGACCACTTATTTACATTATAAATGATAAGCACAAAATACTTGATGCCACTTACAGATATAATAAGCAAACAAAAAAAGTGAATATCAACTTAACAATACTCTATGCCAAACAAGAGTTATACAGAACATAATTAATTGCGTTTGAGACAACAGTAAGATGTTAAAACTCATGCGAAGCTAAAAGGACAAATGAGTAGCAAAATCCGTTAAATGGAACCTAATGCAAGTTTCCAGTTTTCTTTTATTCGACAAGTGGCAATTGAACAAAATTAGCTGGATCATCATTAATTCCATCGGGTATTACCAATTCCGACGGGATCACGAAATTCTCACCAAAATTTCGAAACTTTTATGTTGGGACTTATGTTATAAAAGTTTTCTCATAATAATTATCAATGATATACATTTTTTGGAAAGTCTTTTTATAATAATTATGAGTCACAAAAAAATGTTAAGTCTTGAAGGACGGGACTTTTTTAGGATTATTTGGAGTAATTCAGGACTGATTCGATACTACTTCGAAATAATTTCGGTACCAGTTCGGAATCCATTCAAGACTAGTTCGGTACTATTTGGCGTCCCGAAATATTTCCGCCTTCCTAGACTTAAAACAAGTTACATTACTCATAATTATTATGCAAAGTCATTTATAATATAAGTCTCAAAATGATAGTCATTGTTTTTGTTTTATAAAATTGTTCTCATTAAAAATTATTATGAAAAGCCATTTATAATATAAGTTTCAAAATAATAAACATCGATAACTTAAAAAATTTGTCTGGCTCATAATCATTGTCAAAAGACTTGTATAATTCTTATTAAAATTAGGATGACTTTTTTAAAACTCAACGATCAATTAATTACACTGCTTAACAAAAATTTAAAAAAAAACCTGCGGTCATGATTTTGTTAATAGTTTTTATTAAACTTAGTAGCAGGCTTACGAACTGTGTTTTTACTTTTTTTGGATTGGCTCTAGTTCTTGAGATAAACGAAACTTAAGAAATTAATGAAAACAAATTATATGACCCAGTTCTAGTTGTATTAATTTAATTATTCCTCAATAAGTTTTATTATATAAATTATTAAAACAAGCAGTTCGTTGGTTTAAATATTTTATTTCCCTTGCAAGAGAGCAAGAGAGAAATGAACATTGGATTAGAAAGGACTGGCGGGTGAGAGAAAATATGGAGGTAGGAACAGCAAATGTGGTTCATGAACAACTGATAACCCGAGAAAAATCATTCTTCCACCACTTCATATCAAGCTTGGGCTAATGAAACAGTTCATCAAAGCCCTTGATAAGGCAGGTGACTGTTTCGAATATGTGTGCAAAAAATGTCCAGTCCTTAGTATGGAAAAATTAAAAGCAGGAGTCTTCGATGGTTCTCCAACTCGTATCCTTCCAAAAGGCACTGAATTCTTAAACCATATATCACAAATTGAATCTGAAGCCTGGCTCAGCTTTGTTAATGTAGTCAAAAATTTTTTGGGGAATCATAAATCACCAGACTATACAAAACTAGTTGCTGATATGCTTCTCAATTTTCGCAAACTATAAGCTAAAATGAGCATTAAATTACTTTATTTACATAAGCATTTGGACAAATTCCCGGACAACCTAGGCGATTACAGTGAGGAACAAGGCGAACGGTTCCACCAGGACATAAAAATAATGGAAGAAAGATACCAAGGTCGATGGGACGACCACATGATGGCAGACTACTGCTGGAACTTAATACGGGATTGTCCTGAGCAACGACATCATAGAAGGTTCTACAGAAAAAGTTTTTTGTAATTTTTTTTAAATTAAATAATGAAAAGAATATATTTTTTTTATTTTTTGAATATTTTTATACAGGCGCGCAATAAAAATATAATTTAAATTCATATTGGTATTTTTAATTAGGTTTTTTCGTGAAATATTTAAAAGCCTTTATCTGAAAAACTAGAGCCAATTCGACAAAACTGATATTATTTTCGTAATCAGCGCCCCCAAATTACCCTGAATCGATTAAAAAATCTCCGAACGCAAAATTTTGTTCCGCAGTGTTATTATTCGGGATCTCTGCTATTTGGTGAGAACTTCTTTGAAATTCTACTTTTTATTTCGATGTAAAATTGTTGATTTTTTTATGGAAATTGGGCAATTTCACAAAAACTTGAATAAAATAGCTTTACAAATATTTATTTCATATTTAGTCCTGATTTTTGAGTCCTGTTTCCAAAAGCTAATTCAGAACCCTTATACTTGTTTCAATTTCACTAGGAAATTTTTCAATTCATCTGCCAGTTTTAAGCAATCTCAGCATGAATATTCTTTCGCAAGAGTAAAATATTATTTATTTTTCCGCCCTCTCTATGTTTCATCTTGTAATAAATATGTAGGTAAATTAATACTATTCCAAAAAACTGCCTTTTTTATGCCCCTTTCTCGACTCCTTCCGAAATACAACATTGAGCATTGGGCGCACCAAATGGAGTTGTCACCATATACGTCATCTTTCATTATTACATCATAAAGGAAAGTGACATCTTGGACACTCTTGATAGCGTCATTGCTACGTATTGGTCCTTCCCGACACCATGTTGGTATTCCACCCCTCTGCTACGTGGCCTAGTGCTGTTGCAGATATTTAATATATTTCCCCTAAAACAGCCTGCACTACATCCAGTACATATCTTCATTTTATATGTACTTTATTTTAATTTCCGCTCAATCTTTAGTTAGTAATAAAACTGTCAATGCAATGGAATCCATTTTACTATTTTATTTTAAAATAATTAATTGTAAGCTTTGAATGTGAAAAACTATTAATTTTCTTTAGTTTGCTACTGCCAGCTAAGTAAGCAAAAAAAGAGCAGGATGTCGTGTAAGGATTTGGTAGCTCTGATTTGAATTTAGTGTAACAGTTGGCAGCACTAACTACAAAAACGTCGGAAGTGCTGTTAGCACTTTTCCCGAATTCGTGAAGTTCATTTCGTTCCGCAACAGAATACTATTTGGTCTTCAAATTAAAAACCTGAAATACAATAATTCAAGCGTTAGATTATGGGCCTGTAAGAGTTACATCTGTCCAACCAAAGCTCAGATAAGCGAATGAACAAATAGAGATAAAGATTTTGAATGTGCCAAGTAAACCTCACCATAATCACACAAATTATTTTAACTATGCAAAAATGTAAAATTCATATTTAAATTCGTTATATTTTATAAAAATTCATATTAAAAACTTATAACATAAATTACCTTAAAATATTGTATGGCTCAGCGTCATAAAAATCACGTTCCTCACACAACTTATTTTCATTTGTTGGTACTTCATTTATTCAGGGGCCATCCCTGAAATTGTATGATGAAAATCTTTATTAAACACTTTAATCCAAAAAAGCTGATATTTAGGGAAAATTTTGGCCTACGTGCCTTAGAAGTCCTAATTACAAGCGCTATCCAGTATCTTATGATTCTACAAAAATGTTCCAAAAACAATTGACAGTTAAGTGTCAGCAAACAAAAGAAAAATGTATGCCTTAAGAAAGGAGTTCGACTAGTTCGCAGTTTGAAAAATTAGAAATAAGATGAGTTTTATGTCAAATATATTCCTCTAAATCAATCGAAAATAAAGCAATAGTAGATTTTTCTCGAAAAAATAACGTAGTAGACAAAATTTGGAATGCAGTTTAGCTACAAACTATTTGGCGCCGTTTTTTGTGTTTTTTTTTTTTTTTGCAAGTCAGAGGAAACAAAAATAAGTAAAGAAGAATCTAAGTTCCAGTGAAACCTAACTTTAAATACCCGATATCTCTTGTTACTTCAAATAAACAGTAAGTGCTGTTAGCAATAAAGCTAATAATAATAATAAGGCGCTTGCACCATAGCTTGACATTTGCCCGAACTTCCTCTACAATTTATGGTGTGCGTCCTGATGGTGTAAGACAAATTGAGGGACCTATTGTTTTATGCCGACTCCGAATGGCATATGTTTTTTTTTTTTGTGGGAAATTTTTTTCTTTACAAATGAGCATTCGGAGGTTTGCCATTGCCTGCCGCGGGGCGACCGCTATTAGAAAAAACTTGTATATAATTTTTGATGTTACTTGCGCCAGCAAGGTTTTGAACCCGAGACGCACCGAATGAAGCGCATACTCGTCTACGGCGGCCAATAAAACTAGTTAATATAGTACTCTTCAGCTTGAAAATGTAAATGACGTATATTCATTTAAAACGAAACAAAAAGAAATGATTACACTGCGGAACAAAATTTTGCGGTCGGAGATTTTTTAGTCGATTTAGGGTAATTTGGGGGCGCTGATTATGAAAATAATATCAGTTTTGTCGAATTGGCTCTAGTTTTTCAGATGAAGACTTTTAAATATTTCACGAAAAAACCTAATTAAAAATGCCAATATGGATTTAAATTATATTTTTATTGCGCGCCTGTATAAAAATAATACAAAAATAAAAAAAATATATTCTTTTCATTGATTAATTTAAAAAAAAAATTACAAAAATATTTTTCTGTAGGACCTCCTATGATATCGTTGCTCAGGACAATCCCGTATTAAGTTCCAGCAGTAGTCTGCCATCATGTGGTCGTCCCATCGACCTTGGTATCTTTCTCCCATTATTTTTATATCCTGGTGGAACCATTCACCTTGTTCCTCACTGTAATCGCCTAGGTTGTCCGGGAATTTGTCCAAATGCTTATGTAAATAAAGTAGTTTAATGCTCATTTTAGCTTCTAGTTTGCGAAAATTGAGAAGCATATCAGCAACTAGTTTTGTATAGTCTGGTGATTTATGATTCCCCAAAAAATTTTTGACTACATTAACAAAGCTGAGCCAGGCTTCAGATTCAATTTGTGATATATGGTTTAAGAATTCAGTGCCTTTTGGAAGGATACGAGTTGGAGAACCATCGAAGACTCCTGCTTTTAATTTTTCCATACTAAGGACTGGACATTTTTTGCACACATATTCGAAACAGTCACCTGCCTTATCAAGGGCTTTGATGAACTGTTTCATTAGCCCAAGCTTGATATGAAGTGGTGGAAGAATGATTTTTCTCGGGTTATCAGTTGTTCATGAACCACATTTGCTGTTCCTACCTCCATATTTTCTCTCACCCGCCAGTCCTTTCTAATCCAATGTTCATTTCTCTCTTGCTCTCTTGCAAGGGAAATAAAATATTTTAACCAATGAACTACTTGTTTTAATAATTTATATTACAAAACTTATTGAGGAATAATTAAATTAATGCAACTGGAACTGGGTCATATAATTTGTTTTCATTAATTTCTTAAGTTTCGTTTATCTCAAGAACTAGAGCCAATCCAAAAAAAGTAAAAACACAGTTCCTAAACCTGCTTTTATAGTTCATAAAAACTATTAACAAAATCATGACCGCACGATTTTTTTTAAATTTTTGTTCCGCAGTGTTATTCTTTTATCGTGCCACGGGAATTTTTCAATAATTTGAAATTTTACGTACTTCCTTCTGTAATTCCACATTTCGTAAGAAATCTGAGCGAATTTATTGCATTATTTTATATTGTATCGAATTTTTGGTTTTTTTTTTGTAATATGAGAGGTGCGTTACCCCTGGATTATTTAAGTTTTGAATTTCTGCTTACTGAGTTTAAATGTAAAAAGCTTACGAAATTTTATAGGGTTTGATACATTAGTTTCTGGGATTCGCTTTAACTTTGGTGGTGTCCGCCTATTTTCAAAATTTTTTTACCCACGTATTCATTTCTCCAACCGAATTCTGTACATTAAATTTGAATAAATATCCATTTTTAGTTAGCAGATCTCACCTTATTCTTATCTAAAAAAAAATGTGTTTACCATTTTTTTAAATTATAACTGTTACGCCCCGTACACCGCGCCCACAGCTCAGAGGAGTGTATTCATTCAGTCCATCTTGCTAACTCCCGAACTGGCGCGCGATGTTTTTCCAACATAGAAATAATCAATTTATTGTTTAGTTCTATTTTTTGTACGAATTATTATTTGAGAAGAAATTTTACTTTACTTCGAAATATATTTGAAGTTTGGCATTTATAAGTCGTTGTTGGTTAAATATAGCTATAAATAAAAATTAAGCAATGACTCTGCTAAAAACATTTTCGATGAGTACTAAAAAGTTGCGCAAAATCCTATTCTTATTTCTTATAACAAAGTCGAAGTGGAAATATAAGTATATTAATTACATTCGGCAATTTTCAGCTACAACAAGTTGCGATTTCACCTTTTTTTGACCTTTTCTGAGCGCCATCTTCAATAGTTTTTTTTTAAACAGTTCAGATATATTTGATATTTCCGTACTTAATTGGCGATGAGCTCAACATTCCACGCGCTCTCAGAACAGCTAACAAAATTCGAATACATGGATGCTAAGTCACCAGAATTTCCAAATGCCAGATGAGCTTTTATCAGAAGGAAAAAGCCATACATACTGCTATGATCTGATCAACTTTTAATAAATAAATGAGCGAATTTTTAAGAAACATTCTTCTGTAGATATAACTCAGTTTTTTGTACTGGAAAGCAAGAAATTCGATGAGCTCATAATTTGGGCGATGAAGATTTATTTTAGTTTATGTATTATAAGATTTCGCCATTATTTCATTTTTGCAGTTAATGAAATAACGAAGTGAAACAACGTAGTGCTAAATTATCAACACATAAACCCTGAACTGTAACTCACTAGATAAACAGAATAAACAACTTAATCAGACTATAAAGTAATCCCCAAAGCCATTTATAAATAAACGTGGAAAAATTAAAAACACAACGTTTTGCTGGTATTTGTTTTAACTATGCGCAAATTAAATAAATATAAAGTTTCGGAGATTTCATTCAATTTATCTAAATTTAGCCTTATTTATGTAGCTCTAACCTTTTATGCTAAATCAAATATTTATATTTCACAAAATTCGTTGGTTTCAAGTTTATGTAAGTTCCATATTTATTACACAAAATACTAAATTTTCTAAAACTAACCCACGTGGAATTCCAGGAGTAAAAAAATATCGACTTATCATGTCAGAAATACCCATGTTAACCGCGACTATAACAAAATTTTATCGTTGGATAATGATAGTTTTGGAAAAGAAAAAATGCGTATTGTGTCGCATAAGAAATTCACAAACAAGGTATCGTTTTAATAAGTAACAGAGCTACACATTGTAAGATTCCAACTTCTACGTGCGATGCCTGAATTGCAGCTTTGAAACTTTGAAACTTTCGATGAGAAATAATTTTACAAAAATTGGAAGGTGTGCCCATCGAGATCTACATATATCTACACTCACTAATCCAAAAGAGTTAAATTTGTTTGCTCTCCGCGCATTTTGGGACAGGTTGCGAAAGCAAAATATAATCTGGGCATCTGTTGTGAGAAAAAGTCATGCAATTTTGATGTAGATTGAATTTACCAAAAACTTATACACGGCTTTAAGGAGTATATCTCCCATATAAACTTCTGCCCTAAAAGTGTTCATTCTTGTTATTTTAAGTGATCGAAGTAAAATTTTTCAAAATGTATTTTTTCTTACGGTCAAAGAAATATTTCAAAAATTGTGAATTATTTAAGCTTTACACCTTTGAATTGAATATTTAGTATATTTTCATTTAACATTGGATTTTCATTTTTTCTTTTAAAGCCGCGTACACAAAGTTTTTGACAGATGAAATACAAAAAAAAAATGTTTAACCAAAAAAAAAACACGAAACACAGTTGTGTGATTTACAAGGTGTCATAATGTGTCATAAATCATATAGTCATAAAATTTAGAGAATACAAAATTACTTAGTTTTAATTATTTATTTCAATGCAATCCAAAAACATAACTTTTGAAATCTAAAATTTTAGGGCATTATGATTTATGACATATTTTGACACCTTGTGAATTACCCAAGTATAACAAAATAAAACAATACATTTAGTTGTTGGTCGCATTTATTTGGTGCGGATCAAATAAAATTAAGTTAAAGTAGCGATTTCATTTTCAAAGTTTCTTGAAATGCGTTCGGACTCAGGGTAGGAAATTATGGTAGATTTATTTTCATTAATTAAATATAATGCAATTTTCAGATACCAAAAAAGTAACTCCAGTTAAAAAGGTGTAAAAACATTTTTGTATGTGTTGTGTAGTTATTTTTTTTTTTCGATTCTGACAGTTTTCGGTATCCAGTATAATATTGTTTTGAAAATGCCTTTCCCAAAATGTTGCTGCTGTAGCTAAGTGCCTTCTATTTTTGGTCGCAATTAAGACTGGGATAAATACAATGCCAATGAATGACATGACAAAATAAGGCAGTTTTTCTCTTCTGCTTGCGTGATTTGCGGCCCATAATTAAAACAATGGCTACAGAGCGGCAAGATAATGAGAACATTTTTATTTGGCTTAAAAAATAAAATGTAATTATTAATCTGGTTTTATTTATGAACATGAAGCGTGAACATTTAGAATTTTCCAATATTAAGAAGAGGAAGAATGTTCTTTGTGGCTTGTCAAAATTGAAATATATCTAATATTTCGGCAGCTTCAGTTGTGGACTGTGGCTCAGTTATATAGAAAATAAAGCTCTTCATAAGAAAACGTGTGCTAAAGATTTGAGAGATGGCCTAGCATAGCCCCTATCTTCATTGTATGCCGCCTCGCACAAAATAATGGAAAATAAGTTTATAAGACAAAAAACAAAGGTTAGATTCATACTTACAAGATGAAGTAAAATTAATATCGGGTCTTGTAATAGGAACGCACAAAAGTTTTTTTTAAATAAAACAAAAACGGTTTGGGATATAAACTAAATTCTTTATTCCTGTGAAAGTAAATTCGATGCCATTATGTAGAGAACTCGATTTCTTTTGCATGGGCACCACAGGCACGCTTGCAGAAGTCCAGACGCTAAACTCAATTTTCGACGGTTTTCAAGCAAAAATCGGCCGATACTCGTACTGCTGCAATTTCGCGTTCGATATTCGTACGAAGTTCATCAATCGTCGCTAGCTTGTTGGCATACTCGTAGACCACTGAATTGACGTAGCCCCACAGGAAATAGTCAAACGGCGTCCAACCGCACGACCTAGGTGGCCAATTGACTGGGTCATTTCGTGAGATAACACGTTCACCAAACTTGGTTTTAAATAAATCGATTGTGACATTCGCTGTGTGGCTTGTGGCGCCGTCCTGTTGGAACCACATATTGTCCAAGTACATATCATCCAATTCGGGTCAAAAATATTCGGTTATCATTGAGCGGTAGCGATTCCCATTCACAGTACTCGTAACGTGCCGGTTTTGATCATCACGGAAGAAGTACGGCCCAATGACTCATGGCGTACGTGTGGATTGCTGCCTGTCCAATAACGCATATTTTGCTTATTGACGAAGCCATTCACCCACAAATGACGACGACCATAATTGGACGTAGCGCTCTTAAAGTTGAGGCCATTGACTCCGAATTTCGACTCGTTGTTGGATCGTATATCTTTCCATGATGAAATGGCAGACCTTACTGAAGAGAAATGTCAAAAGAGCGGGAAAAAATATGGCATCGTTTGCTGTCACTATCGGTCTACTTTTGTAGCGTCCCTATTGAAAACCCTTTTATAAGTAAAAACTTTTCGTTATAGATATAAGTACTTATAAGTAAGAAATAGTTGGTTAAGTCTTGAAATACGGCACGCCGTTTCGGGAATATTTTGGAATTGTAAATCAGTCCTGAACTGGTTCCGAAACGGTCCGAAAATATTTCCGCACCTCAAGACTTGAAACATTTCATTCCCGCATAATTATTATTAGAATACTTTTATAATATAATGTTTCACTCTCATATTTATTGCTAAAAAAAACTATTATAACCGCAGTCTAAAATAAAATTGTCTATGACGTAACTCTCTCCAATACCAAAAATTAACCATTGACGCTAAAAATATGCAGATTTATATACCGCTTAATTTTATTATTGGTACCCTAGGTGTGGAAAAAAGTATATTAACTCAAGGTTTTATTAGTTTTACTGAACCACACAACACAAACTATATCTTACTTTTTATGAAAACAGTTATTTTCACGTTTTACACATAAAAACACATTGTATTTTTAACCAAAAATAAAGTTTTTCATTATTATTATTTTTGGTCTTATATTTGTGAATCGTCTGTATAATTTATAGAGCTTGAGGCCAGTCAAGTTTGTATTAGGAATAATATGACAAAACAACAGTTTTTCAAAGTGATAGAAGTGATAGCTGCTATTTCGGAGATCACCACATCTTCTCATCAGACTTCTTTCTTTCTAGACTTTACCTGGCTTTGAATATCCTTCCATCTTGGAATAATTAGCGGTATTACGCCTGCAAGTCTGGGCAAAATAAGTTCTTCGACTTCATATCTTTATCTCCACTTTGTTGTTGGGTTAAAGCTTCACCGCTTCTAGACACAACTTTTGTTTCTGGAGGCAGAAAAGGATCAAAAATCTACTTAACTTCCGAAGGATCTTCATTTGCATTTGCATTTGCATCGAAATCTTCTACATCGGAATTACTATAAAGAGCTTGCAATATCTCCTCTTCGGCCAAAGCATACCACGAAGTCATAACTTAAAAAAAAACCTAAACAATAAAAATATGCAAGAAGATAACAAAGTGCATTCCTGTTTCGCTGTCTTAATATATGGGATAATCAGAAGTCGAATCATGCTTGTATAACGGTACTTATTTCGCTTTCACAAAACATATTTCAAAACTTTGACTAATACTTCCAATTTTTTGAGAGTCTCAATTCCTATTAAAGAGAACCAATTTGTGTCAACAGATTACTCTGGTCACTATCAACTTTTGTACACTCTATAAATTAGGGTTAAAAAATGATCAACTGCATCCAGAATATTGAAAAAAATAAACGCGGTAAAAAGTCATTAGATAATTGTCTCCAAATAATTATTTTTTAAGACCGAATGTTTTATTAAATAGAAAAGGATTTTAAACACAAAAAAAAAGATTACCAAAAATATTGGGGCACTATTACTGAAAGGATTCATCATTTTCTGACATGATATAATAATTATTGATTGTATTTTATCCTTTCCTCTTATAATAGTTATATTTCTGAATATCAAGAAGCACAATGGCTTGCTACAAGAAATTTTTCATAAGTTAGTTAAGTTTTTTTGAGCAATTGAATTCTCAACTCTTTTCTCTTTTTAACAAATTACTTGTTGTAATTGTCTTTAAAGTATTGTGTTTTAATCGAAATTAAATGTTTAGAGATAAGTTCGAAAATTGTAAATGAATCGAACGTTTTCAAACTTTTCAAAATCCGTTTTTTGAGGATGTATCTCTATATACATATGGATAAACTAGAAAATGTGTAATCAAATTTTTAAGATAAAGGTACTATTGGTAAAAAATATAATTTGTTATTTATAAATTAATGTATCATGCGATTGTATAGCTGATGAAATAAACATTTCTCCCAATACTACAATTTCCTACTATTTGACGCCTACAATTTATTAAACCACAACATTTTTGTGGAAGTCATAAAATATACGAAACTTTATAGTTCATTGGAAATCAGCAACATTTCTTGCCATCTACCTGTAACATACAAAGGATGATGATGCTTTTCTTCAAAATATATATATGTATGTATACAAAAATTTCACAGTATAAGAAATAAATAAACAAACTTAAAATGAGGTAGCGTCGCATGTCATAAATTTTGTGCGTGCGAACGCAAATGTAAAAAATTTGGTGTGGGGAATGCGAAATAGTCGAAAACTTGTGCACGATAATAGATAGCTATTTGAAAGTGCAGATGTGGCAATAAAATAACGAAACTAATTTAGTTAATCCACATATGTAGGTGTATTTATTTATATACAAACTCATGTATGGATGTATGTATGTACGTACAGATGTAAATCAACAAGTCAACACAACAAATTAATGTACATGATAAAAATATGTTTACAAACTTACTGACAGAAACGCACAATTTCACATAATAGTACAGATTTATATGCAAATATACTGACAAAAATGCATGAGTGTGCACATTTTTATGGTCAGTTGCAAAAACTCACAATAAATCACGCGAACGAACAAGTTTGTTTAACTTCGACATGTGGAAATTACGTTAATTTGCCTAATAGGCATGGTAATAAAAAAAAAGAATCAACGGCAAGCAATTAAGAGTAATCTTTTAATTAACAAGTTAAACCAATACATTAGTCATAAAATATACATATAGACGATGTCAGAAAATGTGTTTTCGCAAACATTAATGAATGTCTTTTTGAGAACTTTAATTTAGGGGACAGACTAGGAATTAAAAAAAAAAACAACAAGCGTGCTCCTAAAAGAGCCAGCCGGTCGTTAATAGCAAATTCCAGTAATCCTAGTTAGTAGTACTAAGTAACAGCATTAGAAAAAATAGTAGTAGAAATTAGTGAAGATAGTAGGGGTAATTAGTAATAGTTTTAGTAAAAATAAAAGTAGAAATTAGCAAAAACAGTAGTAGCACTTAATAATAGATTTATAAAAAATAGTAGTAGAAATGGGTAAAAATAGTAGTAGTTTAGTAGTAGAAACAGTAAAAATAGTGGTAGCAATTAGAAAAATAGTAGTAGAAATTAGTACAGACGGTAGTGGTAAATAGTAAAAGTAGTAGTATTAATTAATAATAGCAATAGTATAAATAGCGGTAGCAATTAGAAAAATAGTAGTAGAAATTAGAAAAAATAGTAGTAACTAGTAGTAACAACAGTGAAAATAGTGGTAGCAAGTAGAAAAAATAGTAGTAGAAATTAGTAAAATAGTAGTAGAAGAATAGTAGTAGTGATCAGTAGTAGAAAATATTAAAAATAGTAGAAGTGATTAGTAGCAGCACCATTAAATATCGCAGCAGAAATTAGTAAAATCAGTAGCGCTAAATAATAGTAGCATTAGTAAAAATAGTAGCAGAAATTTGTAAAAGTAGTAGTAGAAACTAGTAAGTAGTAGTAGTAGTAATTAGTAGTAGCATTAATAAAAATAGTGATAGTAATTAGTAGTAGCAACAGTCAAAATAGTGGTAGTAATTAGTGAAAATAGTGGAAGTTATAAGTAGTACCATTAGTGGAAATAGTAGTAGAAATAAGTACAAATATTAGTAGTAATTAATAATAAAATTAGTAAATATAGTAGTAGCAATTAACGCAAATAATAGCAGTAATAAGTGGTATTATTAGAAATAGTAGTAGCATTAGTGGAAATTACCTATGTATATAGTAGTAGTACTTATCTAGAAAAAATAGTAGTTGAAATAAATAGAAATAATAGAAGTATTTAGTATTAGCCAAAATTGGGGTAGCAATTATTAAAATAGTATTAATAATTAGCAAAAATTGTTGTAGTAGTTAGTATAAGTTGTAATAAGTTGTAGCGGTAGTTAGTAGTAATATTAGAAGTTGTAGGTGTAGTAGTAGTAGGAAAAATAGTAAAAAGTAATTAGTAGTTGCAGTAGTGCAGCTGTACTGATGAGCCATTCCCGAACTACTCGTCTACTGTTCCCCAGATTGAAACCGATGTCTCAAACTATCCTAAAATCGTATTGAAAAAGGTCCTGAAGTGATCCCGTAATATCTAGTCCGAAAATTGTGCCAAAATGCTTGAGAAATTGTCCCCAAATGGTACTGCACTAGTATGTCGAAATGGCCCCAGTTCATTATACCCCAAAATTTACGTGTGAATTCATTCTTCAAAGTTTGCGCAAAAGTTTAATAATAAAGTGCAAGTTTGAAGTTTTTTTAATTTTTAACTAACGGTATTTTTCCCCACACAAAAAAACAAGTCGTGCATTGAATGGGCCGTACAACTGCATATCCAAAATTTTTCTGAAATTCTGATTAAAGTGTTAAGAATTTGTTTAGAAACTTGTTGAATTTAGATCTTGAATTTATACGAATTTTATTGCGCAATTGACTGAACTTCTGTAAGCAACTAACGTACCCGGCTTGCGTTGCTGCATCAATAAAGAACATGAGTTTTAAACAATAATTCTTGTTTTTTCTACCTTGTGTAACAGTAAAGAAATTTTTCGAGTGCCCCACTCGAGAACAGCACGCCACTTGTAATTCGCCGTATGAAAAACATGGATTTCCCATATTTAAACCATACACTTTTAACGATTCCCCTTATGCTTTATTTGTGGGCATTGGGAAAGCAATATGAACTGCAAGCTGTAAGCATTTGAAATCAAATTGTTTGAGATGTTATGAATTCTTGGAATCAGAACATTTTCGCTTTTTGATTAAGCATTGAGAATGGTCGCTTCGCAGATATTGGGCATCATTTTTTTTTTACAGCAAATAAGTTTGGATGCCTGTCAGCAGATTTGCTATGCCCGAGCCGTTACCGATGCTACATGCAGAAGTATCAATGAATTTCATATTTAATGGCAACTTGAATGCTCAATGAGCTGTACATCCTCCATCCAATATGGGAGCAGCAATAACAGATGAAGCAGTAGCCACTTTCGGCAGTGTAGTGAGCTTCAGTTGAAATTTTCCATGGGACTTCAACAAGTAGTAGTTAATTTGCGGATATGAACGAAAGTCTTCAACAATCAATTAAATATTTTTCGCATGCTACTCTGCTCCTTAAGTCATTCTTGGAATTAATCCGGTATGGACTTCATCGCTTCTTGGCAAATACTTTGATTATATATAGATTGCAATGGTTCGGTAGTTTGATTGGGAACCGAGGGCTGAGCTCAGGATATATTATATTTCACAGGCTGGCAGTACCATTAAAAATGCAGTGAATATAATTTTTTACTGATGATCCAATTGAGTTTGCATTACCAGTCAACTTTTACTGATTACTGGAAATATTTCAGTAATAATATCTGTTTATTGATTGCTGAAAGAAATTTCATCAGTAAAATGTTTGGAATGGGATATGGGGTTGTGCTAGGCCGAAAATCTGCAATCGGATTTCCAAACACTCGAACATAGTTTCCCATTGCACTTAAGGCCTAGGAATGAAGGGAATGAGAGGTAGGGGAAAAGGTCAGGAAAGACGGTGGGGATGGAACCTCATTTATCCTCGACAAATTTTACAGGCTCTTTAATGAATCTGAGCAAAATACATCTGACCCAAATATGATCCATCCCAGTCTAGCAAAAGTAGGGATGATATAGAAGAAATGCTCTGTTTATACTCAGCCTCCAGCCAATTGGTGCATACCGGGTCATTGATGATGCCTGTGGTGACCGTTTGTTGTTCCCATGGATTGTGTTCTACAATCAACCGAACCAGGGGCCGTAACTATTTCCTTCTCTGCATAAGAAGGAATTTCGCCACCACCCTGCCTGGTATTTTCAGGAATCACTGTGCTGTTTTTTTTTGTTTCATAACCGTCCCTGTTATGATTGGCCCTACAATTGGCTGCGGTCCAGTGGCGTCTGCAAAAGATGCGCATTTAGCCAATTCGGCAGCCAGTTCGTTACTTTCAGCACAGCAGTATTCCGGCACCCACATCACTTAGTTTCTTGGACTGTTTTTTTGAAGCGGTGCGAGCAGTCTCCTAGGACTTTAGTATAGTTTGGGTGTCGCTGTCGAGTCTGACTTCGTATCCACGCCACTTTTCGTCAATTGGTTAGTCCGTGGAATACATGGATATTTTCATTGTTCTCCTGTAAAAAATCTTACGGTATATCTTCTACTATCTATCTTGTGTGTCCAAAGTTTTTTATCGTCGTGCCACTGTAAGTCGCATCCTCAATTTATTGTAAACTTTTAAGTTTTGGGAACTCTAGCACTATCTTTTTCAAGGAGCAACCCAGACTCTTACCAATCCGCCTTACGATGATTTTGACTTTTGGGTAATTGATTAGCACCAGTGGCCAAGCTGAAACTCACTGAATCGATGATAAGAAAAGGTTTCCTCTTCCAAGAACCTCCATCTTTTGATGTGATTCCAACACCTATATTAGCTAAGGTCAAATCGATCACTTCCTGTCTTCTCGTGTTGACAAATTTAGATCTATTGTCTACGTTGTGTATTGTACAATGTGTATTGTTTACTGAAAATAGTTATTAGTAGCTACAAATCAATACCCAACCACTAGATGCAATGAATTATCAAAGCAATTCGGAAGTATTTTGGAATGAAAAAACGTCAGATAAGGTTCATATACTTTAATTTCTTTATAAATTATTTTCTCTCATTATGAATAGTTAGAAATGAAACAAACTACAACTTTATTTCATGCATTATATATATAAGTATATATTTAAGAATTTTGGCAAGTAAGGTTAAAGTATCACTTTATAACTTCTCGTATTTCATGTAAAGGCATCCACGAAATCCCCGTCCAAGCCAAAAGTTCACTTCATTGAAAATTGAAAAGATGTACGCCTTTTTTGCACATTTGCATAACTTTTTAAGATGTTTGCATAGATATTGGATTTTATTTGCATAGATTTTGCATATTTTTATACTTTAGCAGAGTTTTACTTTGGATGCATAAATTTAGAGTTTTCATAGATAAATTTTATATTTTGTTTTAATCAGTATGTAACTACAACTTTGTTTGATTAACTTTGTAATAGCTTTCATAAGATTTCATGTTTTTTGCATATCCAAATTTCACAGATTTTCGAAATCTAATTGTAAGGCTTGATCCGACTGCTATTCAGTTAAGCTGCCAATATTCATCAGTATGTTATTGATAAATTAAGTACGTAATCATAACAAGGAATATGTAAAAAAATTTATAAAAGAAAAATATATTAAATTCATACCAGGCATTTCTCTGCAAGTTCATCATCGAGGTACAAAGCAAACACACACACACACACACCCACCATGCGACTGTTATAGTGCTAAATGATTGTGTTCATCATACGCCCTGTTGCCCATGTGTCATGCGTTTATTACTTTATTATAATTTGCAGCGACCGCACTAGTCAAGTGAATATACATAGCAAGGTGAAAGGAAATTGTTTTTTTTTCGTTTTCTCAAAATATGTTGCGATAAGTAACGGCTGGCAATAGCTATGAAAACCATCTGCACTACGCGGACATGACGCTCACTACAAGTTTTATATACTACGAACATATTTAGATTTAGATCAGCCGTTTGGAAAGTAGAAGTAGAGAATGACCGAACTTCGGGTTTGCTCATGTTCGGTTACCAAAGTTCGATTCGGTTTCGGTTTGGTTTCGGCAAAAAATAGGCGAACTTTGCCCGAAGATTTGTTAATTTTTATTAATTTAAAATTTTTATAATATTTTTTAGTTTTAATACATTTCGCTTTAGTAAAAAGTCGCATGAGACCTTCGAACGAAGCTACTCATTTTTAAGAGATTGTGCCATAAGTAAACAAAAGTAATTTCTCCATTTTTCGAGGTTAGCCTTCGAAATCGAAATATATAATATATAATAATAAATATCGAAGTTCTTAATTGAACCTTTGCTAAAAAGATATTTTTATTATTATTTTCAATTACTAAATATAAACAACTAAAAAATTATATATATTTTTTTTGTTCACATTGTTTTCGAAAATGTTTGATGTTACTTGCCGTGACCATGATTTGAGCCCGGAGCAAAAATGAAGCGCGCATTCGGCCGTTGCCAAGAAATTGTGATATTTTCGAAGACTTTTGAATAATTTTTAAAGTCCATATTTTATATTAAAAAAAATTGCTTTAACTTTTACTTATATCTAATGAGCAATTACTCACTGCTTTAGATGTATTTTATACCTTTATATAAAGAATTGGTTGCAAAGGCGAAAGTGCTTGCAATATAAAATTGTTAAATTTGGGTTATTAAAAATTCAACATTTACAGATATTGGTAAGAACTGAAATGGATGTGACTTAAATAAATGTATTTTTTTTTACCAATAATAGAAATCTTGAATTTTTAGCAATTTATTAATTGCGTTCGGTTTGGCTTCGGCTGAAATTAATCGAAGTTCCCTTCACTTCGATTCAGCCCTAAAAATCGCTATTCGCCTATTCTCTAGATAGAAGTGCGTATTTTTATTTACCTACCTTTTGTATACTTTATTTCTTCATTGTTATTAAAATAATTCGTATGGAATATTTCGCAGGGAAAACTTTGGCATTTGAACATCTGTGTGAATTGTGCTAACTTATTTGTGTTTAGTTTTCTTTTTTTTCTGTTTTTTTTTATATTTGCTTTGCACTTAACTTTTAGTCGCTAACACTTGTGCGAATGAGTATTCATAATTGTAAATGTGTGCAAATACTCAACGCAAATATTTTAAGGAATTATTTGAAGAATTAATTGTTAATGCTATTTCTGCAATAAAATTTCAACTAACCACACTAGAAGCTTTGAAGCTGTTCATTTTAAGATTTTCTGAAAATAATATAATATAATATGTAATAAAGGTGTCCAAAGGCAATTTGCTTCTATGATAAATATAAGCAAAAAAAAAAACAAAACCACAGTTCGATTACTTTAGCGGCACCTCAAAAAAAATATCAAAACGTGCTAATTTTAGATGGTAAATTCTTATCCTATCTTAGTGGAAGCGGCCAAAATGTTCAGTCGATTAAAATACTATATGCTGGGCAAAAGCTAAATGATCCGATGAAAATAAAACGTTTGACGTTTAAAAAGTGCAGCTAAATAAATTAATAAAATAATAATGCATCCTTATTTTATAGCAAAGATATAAATACATAGATGGTTTCATACTAACCTCAACTAAGTTGATTTTTATATTTTAGGGTGTGTTCTAAAACAAAATAAAAGTTGCGGGTTTTTCACTGGAATCATAAAATGTACGCGCTATAAAGCTTTAGCAAAACAATTCGGAAAAATATTAAGTTCTGCGCGAGCTGAACCGATTTGAAAATACATCAAAAATAGTTTTAAAATTATTGACAAAACAGTACAGGAATCAAAGGTATCATAAAAATATTTAAATGATTGTTCAAGGGAATCATAGTAACGAGTTTTGTCGGAAAAGAAGAAAAGCAAAGGAAGAAATGATGAAAAAGGCATAATCATTCCAATGATACCTTATAATCATGAATCGGCCAAGTTTTGGTTGAGTTGTTCCCTTTTTTAAACTAATTTTTCCCCCAAATTTGTTTTGCGCAAACTTGCCTTTTGTTAAATTCTTTAGTCGACAAGCCATAGTCTAAAGTATAAGTTATGTTTGTTTATATATGAAATAGGTTATGTAGTTTCCATCCTGAAGACGATTCCACAGTGAATTCGAAATATCGACATATTTAATCAAATGCACGGTATAATAAAATTAAGTTTTATTTAAATCTGGCCTTGAGATCAATAAATGGCAGATTACTGTTTTTTACTTTTTTTTTATGTAACAATTTATTTTTTAAGTAGTTTTCAAATCGGCCCAGGTCCCGCAAATCCTAAAATTGTGTTAAAATATTTTGGTTGATGCTTTAAAACATTGATTGGTAAAACGTGCTATATAGAGGCGACCCAGCGAATTCTGATTCAGTCTGCGTTCAGTTTCAATTTCGGGAAAATATTTTTATTCTTAGCTACGCATTTTATCTACATATATATTGAATATGAGTGAAATAGGGCAATAAATAGATTATTCGAAATATCTCGACCCCAGTGACATCTAGCGGGTTAAATATACTATAAATCTTCACGGTCGTGCTTACCAAAGCTTTTGTCGAAATCTGTTGCACAGTTTTTTGTTGTATTTGGAAAAATCTTAAAAACAATGTAATGCTTCAATTAAAATAGTCATCCTAATTTGGATAAGAATTATGAATGTATTTTCATCATAATTGTGAATGAGAACAGTTTTTTAAATTAAAAATAAGTACGATTTTAAAACATATAAGACAATTTTTTTTTTAATAATTATAAACGAGATAAATTTTTTACAACTTCCAAAGGCTTTTATTTTGAGACTAATATTATGTGCATAATAATTATGAGTTTTAATATATGTATAATAAAATAATAATCATTTCCGGACCACTTCGACATCTTGTTTGCAAATATGTAGTTTGAAATAATTTCTTACCAGTTCGGGATAACTTTTGGATTAATTTGTAGAGACCGTAATATTTTTATTGTTTTTTTGACGTAAAAGCGTCACTGAACTAAATTAAAAGTTCGAAATATTAGAAACAACTTGAGTTAAAAATAGATTGAATGCACTGTCAAAGTTATCTGTGAAATACTCCCAAAGAGTTCAAAATAAATTCCGTCCTTCAAGACTTAAAAATTTATTTCTAACTCATATCTATTATAAGAAGAATTTCATAATATGTGTAAGTCTCAAAAAAAAAAATACTATGAAGACTTGAAAATATCTATAAGGGAACCGGTAAAGATATAGACATATAACACTACTTTTATATACCAAATCAGAATGAAAAGCGGAATTTACTAAGCCATGTCTATTTGCCCCTGTGTGCTTCGGGTAGGTCGATTATATATTGAGAAAACTGAACACACATCACATTCGATCCAAAGTAAGTTGATATTGAAAATGATAAAAGGTAGTTTGCTCAAATTTAATTCAAAGAATTTGATTGCAGAATGGAACACGTGGATTAAATTTTGTTTGAAAAATGGACCTGGTGAAGACTAAACTTTATCAAATAAGTATATCTCCGAAACTAGTTTATCAATCTTGTTACACTTCAACTCAATTAGCGTACATTCGAAATTTCTCATATAACGGTAATTTATAAAAAATGCAAACAATGTGGTACTTTAGTAACTATTAACCCATTTTCTTCGTTTTTGCTAAAACAAATTTTATTGGAGTAAAATCATTGTAGACGCTATCAGTTAGCCCTAAAATACTTATTTGAATTAATTCATATTTCTCCGGCATCTAGCAATACCGTGACGTCATGTTGCGTACACGCAACGGAACGGATTTCCATGTCAACCAAGAAAAGAATTAATATTCGACAATTTTTAGTGTGCGATGCGAAATTTGTCTGAAAAACATGGTGACATGCGTAAAATGTGTGCAATGTGCCTTGTTGTCACCGGTAAATCCAACTTCTCCTTTATTTGAGTGGAGTTCAAAAAATGTTGTGTGGCTTCCGTTTTAATTTGGTTTTTTGGCGTGAATTTAGTTTCTTATTGCCTTTCGTGGGCTTTTTTACGCCATAATTCTCACCTTTTTTTAAAAAGGAGCGCACAACAGCCTTTTTGATCTTCCGATTCTTCGCCCAATCTCTCGATTTGAGTAACCTTCTTTGTGGTACAGGTTGATTTGGACCTTTTCACTGTCGTTTAAGTAACTGCCTTTTGGCATTTTAATAAAACCTTAAAAAAATCAATATTATAACAACTTTTTTGCGCTTTAATAAAAGAAAACTTACCAATCTTCAATTTATTTGAAAAAACTTTTTTTTTATTTTTAATCACTAACACGTTGTCGGCTTATCTTCTAATCAGATGCGTTTAAATGAATATGTGCCTGTTTTTGCTATTTGATTTTAAATGCAACGATTTAAATATAACAACAACAAAAGTGGGGGTTTGTACTCAATACGAATTTCCGTTAGTTTAACAAACAATATGAGAGAGAATTTGTTGTGATTAGTACAAAGCAAAAAAAAGAGAGAAGTTAGCAAAATGAAAACAAGAGTGTGTTTATATGTATATGTGGCACTGTAGCTTTCGAACAAAAAAAAATTAATTGGAATACCTCACACACAGCACATACGAATTTTTTGAAAGTAACGTTGCGTATACGCAACAGTGGAAGGAAATGGGTTAAAGATATTTTGCTGAAATGGGGTTAGAAAAATAAAATAAATGCATTTAAAAATGTTAGACAAATTATCATGATGGCAACTAGATTAAAGCAAATAGGCACAACTCCGAAAGTACTTTATCAAACTCTACCAAATTCGATACACGCTTTATATTTCAACTAAGCAAACTAATTTTAGAAAATTTTAGGTATCCGCCAAATCGACGACCTCTCTTATCTTTAATGAATAATGTGACAAGCTTGCTCAACTTTGACACAAAGATTTGAATTAAAGGTCACCATCCACTTTCGAGTAATAAGGTATATGTATCTTCGAAACTCTTCTATACTATACCAATCTGGCAAATACCACACCCACCTCTTTTAAATATTCATTATTCTGGAATTTTTAAGGTTGTTAGGTTAATGAAAACGTTTTCGCCTCCATTTATAAAAAAATCTATTCATTCACTTCCATACTTTCATATTCAAGAAAAGATACAATTGGTTTGTGGTATGAAAAATGTGAAATGAAAACTCATGATTGTAAATTATTTAAATATCTTGAGAAAATTGCATCTATTGTCGTGCCTGATCTGGTTGGTGAGTCTTTGGGATTGTTATTCATTTTTAAATTAAATTTACTTTCTAAAAATTGAACAAGTGGTTGAGCTTCTTCCAAGGCAAAAGTGACATTAAAATCACCGCTTAAAATCATTAGCATAGTGTGCAAGCCTTCTCCTAATTCTGCTGCACCAGAGGGAGTATTTAGCCATAATGCTCTATGAATGAATTTTATTATATCGTTAATTCTCTGGTTCGGTGGGATGTAGAGAATAATCATTGCCACACTCTGTCCGCTTTCTATGACACGTTCGGCCGCACAAATATCTCCAACTGCAACAGCATTCACAGCCAACCACTTAATTTGTTGTAAATTCATATTCATATCATATATCGTTTTCGTTTCTCTCCCATGTCTCCTTCCGTCCGACTGCCCACCACGTGCGCCATCCCCTCCCTTTTCCTGTCGCTTTTTCGTTTCATTCGATATTGGAATTACAGCCTAACGAGCGCAAAGAAGTTTCACTTCAAAATCAGTTATTTTTCAATTAACATTTTGTTAAAATATAACCAATGTTATGCCCATGAAAATCCGGCAAAGTTTCGGAGATTCAAACAGGCAAACAGACAAAAATTCAATAAATGGGACAAATGTATTCCCTGCATCACGTTTGGTCATTTTTTTAAAGAAATTTTCAATAAATAAAAGTCGTTTTAAGTATTCAAAATGTAAAAGTATTATATTAACTGGTTTTATTGCGAATTGTTTACGAAAGTGCGTTTTCACCCAGCGCAGACCCGGGCCGAAACTTTAAGATCATACCCATATTTCTTTCCAAATACTCCCAGTATGTTGTGTGTTAGGTTTCAAAAGTTGGCTTATATCTACATATGTTTGGCCTTCTGCTATAATATTGCGCATTTAAAAATGTTTGCAACAGTATATATACATACATACATAAATGTTAAAGTATATTTTTATGTACATATATTTCACACACTCCACGCAAATATTTACCACTACGACGACTAGTTGTTAGCTGTTACCTCTTCCAACAAGCCACCACTGAACGGGCACACATAACTATATAACATAACTATATTATTTACATATTTATTATTTTCTTGCTCTTTGCTGTGTGCAACTTTGAATTGCAAACGTTTGTACAAATTTCCAACATGGGGAAAAATCAGTTAAATTTGCTTGCATTTTCACTCTATTACCGCATTCTCATGGGAGCCACATTTTTGCTGAGTAGAACTTCGAAGCGCACCACTTCCTTAGCTTCCACTGATTGCACCCCCTAAACGTTTGGCATGCCACTGGCATTGCAATTTAGTATATTTTTGGTGAAGTACTAAATGCTATTTAAAAAAAAGCAATTGACATTAAAATACGTCCCCCTATGCCCAAAGTCCCCTTTTAATTTTCCAGCGTCTTGTTCGTTTTGAATACATTTCGTCGCTTTGCATTGTCGCTTTGCTACTGCATTGTAGCCACCTGCTCGCAGCCACTTTTAATTGTCAATATTAAACTACAAACAGAGTCCGGTCTCACCCGCTGCCAGCCAGCCAGCCAGCCAGCCCACCTCCCTACACCGCACTTCACATACTTCATACATCAATCGCGAATTTCTTGTTTACCCGATTTCTTTGGTAAATATTTGTTTTGCTCATTAGGCTTTGATTGCATTTGATAGTCAATTCCAAATGCATTATTTGTGAAATTCATTCATTCTGTGTCGACTGAGCAAGTGCCCATAAGTGTTTGCATAAATACAGACAGACAAAAAAAAACGTACACACACACACACACCCATCAAATTGTGCGCTTCAAGTGATGAGATTCGCTTGAAAAAATATTTCGTTTTGCATATTGTCGTGGTTGGTTTGTCTGCATTTCCTTATTTGTTTGTGTTTTTTTTTTGTTCTCTTGCTGTTGTTGTACTTACGGCGGAACAATGCAAAAAATTGCAAACTGTTTGTAAATAAATTCGTAGAAAATGTGTTTTGAATGATTGGCGTTGATTGATTAGGCAAATTTTTTCTAAGAGCTTGGTAGTGTACTGTATATTTACTTTTAAGTTTTACAAGCGAAAAAAAAACTGTCAGCAGTCAGCTAACGGTATTCTAGTAGATGTGCTAACATTAATTAGTGAGTATATTCCGAAAATTCTGGGCGCAAGGAAATCAATGAAACTCTTCACTTTTTTTTCAGTTTTTAGTTTAACGTTTCAATTGCGGGGTATATTTAAAAAAAAATTCAAACTTTTATTATTGGCTGTGATAGCAAATCTCAGCAGATACTTGTGTAAATTTTAGAGACTTTTGAGCTTCAAACTGAAATTTGCAATAATTTCGACAAATCGATTTAATATATTTCTCCAATGCAAACATTAATTTTTCGCTCTATTTTTATTAATAATAATAAAAAAAATTATGAGCTCAAGGCCATTTATTTATTCGGAAGTCATTTGAACGGTTTACTTGATTCTAGTGATATGCCGTGGTAGAGCATGCGGGTGGGAATCCCATGAAAGTTTGTTAAGAAGAAAGTCTGATGAGGAGATATAGTGGTATCCGAAAGGCAGTTATAATCTCTTCTGCTTTATTTATTGCTTTCTTTTTTAAACTTCCAAACAAATAAAATGCCTTGAGCTCATAAAAATGTTTACTGATATTTTGCTTCAATAAAAAAATCTCACACGATATGCATACTTTATTTGTCTCGAGCCACAAATATCGCCTTTGAAACTCTAGGAAAGAATTAGAAAATAATAAAGCAGAAAAAATCTGCTCACCGAAAAATTTGGAAATGACTCTCAAAATCTAGACTTTAGTCTCAAGACTCCATATTTCGTAGGTTGAAGCATATTTTAAATTGTACCGAACAAAAATTCAAAATTTTCTATAAAGTTCGATCTCAAATTCTAAAGTTAGCTAAACGAGAAATAATGCGATTTACAAAAATTAGGACTACATAGATGGATGTTATCCGAAAACTGAATAATTAAATGACAGAAGAACAAAAAGAAATTTTCATTCATCATTGTAATACGTAATTTTGAAAAACGAATAGATTTATATTCATCAATGAAGTTAATTTGAAAAACGAATAAATTTTTGCTCATCATTCGAATAATTTTAAATAACAAATAGATTTTCATATATCACAGCAATAATTTTGAATAACGAATAGATTTTTATTCGTCATTGAAATAATTTTTATTGACGAATCGATTTTTATTCATCATACAAATAATTTTTATTGACGAATAGATTCATTCAAATAATTGTAACTAACGTTTTCATTAATTTATCATGCAAATAATTTTTTATATTGAATAGATTTTTATTTCATTATTCAAATAACTTGAAATAACATATAGATTTTCATTCATCATTGAAATAGTTTTTAATAACGAATAGATTTTCATTACATCATTCCAGGTTTTTATCAAATAACAAATATTACATCATTCGAAAAACAAGTAGATTTGTATTCATCATTCAAATAATTTAAATTAAAAAGTAGATTTTTATTCATCATAGATTTGTATTCATCATTCAAATATCAACGTGAAATTATTTGAATAGCTGATTAAAAATTTATTCGTTATTCAGATTTATTTGAATGATTAATGAAAATTCTTCGCTGTATTTCAATTTATTTGAATAATGAATAAAAATCAATTCCTTATTTGAAATCAGTAAAATTGTGAATGCAAATTTATTGCTAATTTAAAAATAGAACATTTGTGGATACATTTTTATATTTTATTTGAATAATAATTCACTCAAAAGCAGATATAACCGACCCAGTCTTTAGCAGGCCAATATCTGCCCATATCGTATCTACGTTTATGACTAAATATCTGCCTACCAAATTTTGTTCACATATCTTTAAAACTAAAGAACTTATTTGTAATCAAAGCGGCACACAAGCTGTCGTCCTGATCATATCTGAATACTTTTTTCTGGGTACATCTTCCTATACTTATAAAACGTCCGATCAAGCTTTCAGCACCATGAAAGTTATAATGTGTCATCCTAGTCAATCCTTTTATTTATTATAGTGTATATTTTTAATACTGAAAGTAGAGTACCTGTATCTGAGAATTAGTTATACCCTTAAAGTTTCGTAACTCCTCAACCAAAGTTTGCACTTTAAAAATATTTTGCATCTGTGTATAAAACGTGCATTACTATATTCAGTAATATCAAATTTATTTGGTAATCGTCTTCCTCTTTTTAATTATTTCTATAACGATTTAGGTGAATTTCGTCGAATCCAATATATCAGGTCAGTCGTTACTCTGCCCTCCTAATTAGCGCCAGCTAGAGGCACCATGTCATTCTCCATTTGGTATTTCCAAGAAAGGAGACCTCTCGCTACCCCTAGCGAGTACATCATTGAATACTTTTAGAGCTGGAGCATTATCTTTCATTTAGAAACCGGATTCCCGTCAAATATTTCATAGTAGATTTGTGAAATATTGTGATGCTCTTTCCCTGTAGTCATCTCCAACTAAAGAAAGCTTCGTTGCTTTTCCCATGAAACTTTCATAAAATCTAGTTCTTAATGATCTCATCGAATTTTGTAGCAGTACTCAGCGTCATTTTACATAGTAATATTCATTTTGCAAGGCAGCAAAACTTCAACTAAGTTGCATTAAAATCAGCCAAGCGGTGTAGAGTGCCAATTATTTTTTCTCCGCTGGCCACCAGCGAATACAAATAAAGAATATCAAATTTTATTTCCCGAAGTATGTAACTATTCTTACTGAAAGTTATGCTGTCAATGAATTGGGTATTAAGCTAATTTTGTTAGTTTATTCAACACTGATAATAATCCTGATTTTTACGCTCATTCTATGTCGACAACGGAATAGCAGATACAAAATTTTACCCACCTACTCATTAGTGAGTACAATGAAAATGATAATTTAAGTAGCTCAATATCTCTTTAGCCTTTTGACCTTCAATTCCTTTTTCAACTAACAAGCTGGTTAAGACTAAGTCAAGAGCAATCGTTACGGAAGTGGACACGTGTAGAGTGCAAAAGTCAAATCTATGTAGACACTCACATACGTTGCATATGTCATTAAGTCTGCTCCCTGGTGTTCCATTGGGCATTGGCTATTTACAATATACTATACGAATATTAGCAGCTAATGAAGTGAACAATAATCACACTGTTACGTGCTCTTCTCAATCATCATGGAATGTTGGTATTTGCTTCAGCTCATACTGTGGATAATATTTGATGCTTATGCCGCAAAGGAAACCCCAAGTGGACCAAAGAAACTCTGCACAATGTACTTTGATGACGAAATTATTATGATGCTGATAATTTAAGGGTAGGCAGTCTCCCAAATGATTTCCCGTAATCGTGGCAATCGGTATACAAATATGTACAATATATTTACTATAAAAAGGTCAAATGTGATTTTGATTACCATGAGAAAATAAAAAGAGTACTCAAAGTTTTTTGGTATTAAAGTTGCTTGTTAAAAATTATGCTGCAAAAAGCAGGGCGAGAAGTAAAAATTGGAAATAAATCAAAGATACAATTTTATCAAACTAACCACAATGGCAGGGACAAACAGTAACAATCTTTGTCATTATTTAGAAATTATAAAAAGCAAGATGTGCTTTGGATATCTGCAAGTTTTTTATTATCATAATTTTGATGTAGTACATAACAAAAAAAAAAACAGAAATGTATTAGTTTTTGAGCTATGCGGAAAGATAACAGCAGGCTAAGAGGCGAAGAGCTTAGAATAAATCACAAAAATATATTGATGTGGCGAAGTTATACAACGATTGATGGACAATTTGACAGACAGCTGTTGAAAAAGCGGTTGGTCAATTACAATGTAGAAATTCTCAAAATTGCTACTACACAAACTTTTTATATATGTACAGTGAGGAGCATAATTGAGAGTACAATGTTTTTTTTTGAAATATTTGTGATACAATTTGTCATAAGTAAAAATAGTGGTAGAAGTTATTAGTACAGCTGTAAAAAAAGTGGTAGAAATTAGTAAAAATAGAGGTAAAAATAAGTAAAATGGTGGAAGAAATTAGCAAAAAAAAGTGGCATAAAATAGTAAAAATAATAGAAGAAATTAGTAAAAAAAAATAGTGGTAGAATGTAGTAGAATAGTGCTAGAAATAAGCACAATTAGTGGTAGCAATTAGTAAAAATAGTGGTAGAAATTAGTAAAAATAGTGGTAGCAATTAGAAAAAATAGTGGTTGAAGGTTGTGAAAATGGTGGTAGAAAATAATACAAATAGTGGAAAAATTAGTGGCAGAAATTAGTAAAAATAGTAGTAGAAATAAGTAAAATACTGGAAGAAATTAGTAAATATAGTGGTAGAAATTATTAGTACCATTAATAAAAATAGTAGTAGAAATTAGTAGAAATAGTAGTAGTAATTAGTAGTAGGACTAGTAAAAATAGTGGAAGAAATTAGGAAAAATTGTTGTAGAAACTTGTAAAATAGTGGTAGAAATTAGTAAAGCAGTGGTAGAGAGTACTTTAAATAGCGGAAAAAATTGTAACAGCGGTAGAAGAAATTAGTAAAGCGATTCTGACGCGACTTTCGTTACGCGATGTAAGAAATCACTGCCGCTAAAGAAGTACAACTTCAAAAAATATTTAAACTGATGAACTTATAATGTAAAGGGTGTTTTTTTTAGACTGATAGAACTATAAATTGAAATAAAACACATATAAAATGAAGTATGATGCCAAACTTTTTTTTTATTTGAAAGATATTTTCATGACATTTAATATTTAAATATGTCCGCCACGACTAGCTTTGGTGAATCGGATGCGATCAGTCCAATATTGAATTTCCATGTTGTTGAGCACAGCGGCGAATAGAGAAATTCGGATTTTCTCCAACACTGTCAATTTCAGCACCAATATTTTCTTCTGTACGTACAGTTCTTTGTCTTGTTGTTAGTTTTTCATCGAGTAGAGTAAATGTTCTTCGAAATTTATCAACAGATCGACGAATAAGCTGCTCAGATGCTCGATTATGTGAACCATAAAATTCACGAAGTGCTCTATAAGTTTGCCGAACAGAACACTAATTGTTAAAGTAAATTTCCACAATTTGTAAACGTTGTCGCGGCGTCATTCTTTCCATGATGATTTGTCAATGCTTACCGAACAGAAATGTCAAAACGAAATGTCATTTACCAGCTGTCAAGTGACAGCTATCCCTGTCGAAAGTTCTATCAGTCTAAAAAGAACACCCGATATATTGGAACGATTTTCCGCACTGTATATACTTACAGAAAAAAATGTCTACTATACCAAATCCATTTATTAACTTTTTTTAATTTTTCTTTTTAGCAATCCTAAAAAAAGTGTCCCAAAGTCAACATGCTGCAAAAACCAAAGATCACAAAATGCATATAAAATCAAAGACAAGCTAAAAACTTGACAGCAGTCAAGTCAAGTAGTGTCAAACGAAGGTGCATAAAAATATCCAATAATAAGCTTAAGCCTAGCAAAATGTTACCAAATCAGCAAATCAGCACAGCAGTCAGTTTTTATGTAAATCATATCCTAAGAAAAGGCAACAAACCAAAAAAAATATAACAGCAAATTATAGAGAAAAAAACCCCCATACCCACCTAATAACCGCATTATCCAAATAATAAACAAATAAACCTAAGATTCGTAATCAAAAAAAAAGACGACAAGTGACAGTGGTATAAATAAATATGTTCGAATCAAATAATCTACCAACAGCTGTCGCTTTGGAATCGACAGGAGTTGTTGAAAGCCCGCAGCCCTACAATATTGGCTTCTTTGATGGATTCGAGGGCAGCGGAGGCGGCGATGTCTTAGGAAATTCTCACACCACTATGTTTGACAGTTTCACATCGGATCTGCAAGACAGTTATTCACAGTTTATCGGCACATCATCCGCATTGGATTGGTGTAATCAATCGCTGTTGCTCTATGGTGTGAACAATTGCAGTGCGAGCAATAGTGGAAAGGTCAACAGCACCACAATGTAAGTAGGATATTTGTGCATATATATTCTGTGTTTATCGGTTTCCCACTTATCATAGAGAAAAATTTGATGTGAACCTTCCTGACTTATAGGCAAGACAGACGACAATCTTAATCTGCCTTAAAAGATTTAATTTGCGTAAACTCATAAATTGTGACCATACTCATCTGCATTACCTCGCCGTAAATGCACAAAATTCTAGTGAATTTAAACACCCTAATGTATGTACTTATAAGTATATATGTAACATTATTAACTGCTACAGTATTTAGAAAGTCTTCCGTTGAAAATTTAATATCAGCGAGAGATAAGGCCCGGTTTTTTGCCCTCAGATGAGATTAAACTGACGAGACAAGAGATAATACCGCCATGGATATTGTCCGTAAGCTTAGTAATAATAATAATTTAATTAGGCAACGTAAGTAAGGTGAGGCAAGAGGACGGTATCACACACAAAGCGGCATTAACTGATTTATGCTTATGAAAACTGGTTTGGAGTGAAGGGAGTGATGAAGGGATTTCAGTTTGTCGATTGCCGTTTATTCAGGGTAGCTAATTCGTCAAATCTTTGATATAAATGCATGGCACAAGAGGCCACTAACACTAAATATATATGCGGGGTAAAGTGAAGTCGTTTTCTTTGTACTAAGATTAGTTCAAACGTAGGTTAAGTAGCAAATAGTTTAGCAATATGGAAATCCAACGCAATTCTATTGAAAGATCTTGAATGCAATGCACTGATAGTTATAAGAAAAATATTAAACATTGATATTGGTTACTTATCGCGATAATTTTAACCCTAACACATTTATACAAAATATAAAAATTAATTTATTGAGCACAATATTTATTTCGATATGGACATTTGATCAAGGAAGCATCTTAATTTCAAAAAAAATTTAAGGAAATTATCACTTGAATTTTAATGGTAACATGTCATGATTCCTACAAAACTTTTCATTCTACGTATTTTCTTCTTCACCCCAAAGTCGTATATCAAATTTGAGCAAATTATATATTGGATACATAGATAGACATTGGTATTGAGGTTTGTACTTCGACCTTGCGATCCATTGTGCCCTCCGTTCTTCTTAGAACCTCGTCTAGCCCCAATGTTCTTAGGAACTCTAAGATAATGGTTTGTAAAGGCGAGCATACAATTTTCTGATCGGGGATGTGTTAGCACAGATACATCTGCCGTCTTCTCGAGATGGCTTCACATTCGAAGCGCAGGTGCATCGGAGTCTCTAGGGCCGAGCCGCAGAAGCGACGCAACTCGTTCGACCATATTTCGAGCCTGTCCAGATGGTTTCGCAGTCTGCAATGAGCTGTAAGAAAACCAGCTAGTATGCTCAAGTTGTTTTTGAGAGGTCGATAAACTGTTTAGAGCATTTACTATTTTACCCTCCCAATAGACATTTAGCCTGGCGTAACCCTGTAATGTGGTGCCAGGTCTCCTCCCTTATGGCTCAATATATAATTTTTTTTTACTTCTGTAAAATACTATTATATGAAGTGAGATATAACTATTCGGTTTTAAGTAGACGGTGCAACGCCCATTTTCCAACAAAATACCGAATTATTCTTTTCACCAACCCAATCCTGTATGCCAAATTTTAGTAAATTATCAAAAATAGCAACGGGTCGATGGTAATATTTACTCGGCTTATTTGAACTTTCGACGCGGTTTACTTCTAGTTTACATGTCGATTATGTTTTTACAGTTTGGCCTCTAGATCTGATATCGGAAAATTCCACTATCTTAGACTTTACCTTTATTACGGGTTTCTACATTCCACAACAATTTCTGTTGAAAACACGTGAAATATTTAAATGGCAATTCTGGTGAGGATTTCATTTTCTACAGCTTTTTCAGAACAGTTTTTTTTCTACCTGAGCGTAGGCCACGACTGAGAACGCGCTAAGCATAAAACTATTTTCTACCCACCAGTCTATTAACACTCAAAACTGTAATGAATTAATATGATATAAACATTTCCAAAATCACAGTATCGTATCCAATTCGGCCGATTAAAATATAAATTAAAATTTTGGATCTTATTGAGATGTTTTTTATCCGAATTTGACATCTGAATTTTAAAAAAAAAATGACATAACCAATAATGGCACCAAAAAATTAAACTTTTTTTATTTAATTCGACTAAAACTTTCTGTGCAACAGTTGTTAGGTCGCTGATATGGAAAATTCGAGATTAAAAATCCTATACCGGCTTTTTTGGAACGTTTAAGATCTTCATCTGAGACATATGTATATGGTTTTATCCGCATTGATTGTGGACTAATTTTAGAAGTGGAAACCGAAATGTCACAATTTCTCAAAATAATACCGATAATTTTTCGTTTGATTGATTTCGCCAGTCTTAAGGAAAAGTAAAGCAAAAAAAAAATAGTTGTTTTTAATTCTTCCGTTGTCTAAATATCGTTTACCGTCGGAACTAACAACACAATGCTACTTAACGGGCACGATTTAGACTGCGCAATTCAAATCACGGTGTTAACGAACAGCAGAATTAAAAATCGTTAACTGGTCGATAAAATGTTAAATGTCTGCTAAAGAGGGGTTCTTTTTAAATCAATTTATAATAAAGAAATTTTAATCAAATAAAATCTGATATGTAAAGAAGTCACGGGGAGTTTGTCATTGTAGTAGTATCACAAAATCGAAGTGTTTGTAAGTGGACTTAAATTTTGAATTTTATTTCTACACATGAGTAAAAGCAGCCGAACTGTTAAAGGATAAACCAGATTCGTCCTAACAATAAGTAAATAGCGAAAATACTAATGAGAGTGGTGGAAATTTAAACATAGTTTTCTATTTTCGTGTGCATTAAGTAAATATTATCGTAAGCCGAAAAAAAATTTTTACATAGTAACTAATTTCAGTATTACAGGTTCGATTTCAAGTTATTTCATAAAATGGAAGAAGTTCTTCAAAGAAATCCATTATTTACATAATCAAAGCTGAAACGCTGTAGCAGTTGTTTTTGAATCTGTCCAGGTATTCGCGACGTTCCACAAACCTCGTTGCATAGGATTGTTTCGATTTAGTCCTTGAATCATCTTGAAGTTTTTCGTTTTTACAAATCTTTTACAAACTTCTATGATACTTCAAAGAAAGTGTAAACACTTTGGATAGTACCTAGAAATTACAGTATATCCCCGAAGATCCCAAAAAATCTAGAATGACATCTGACAATCCTTTTCCAGTAAACTGCGTAGTCGGAACACAACTTAAAAACTCTTCACAAATCGCATGTGTGGCGTTTTTTAAATCAACGTGCCGGAGAGAAAATGAAGTTTTTTTTTGACTACCTAAATGTCCGAAAACTCATCTGCCAAGCTCGTGAAAGCATTGAAATTGTTGATTCTATCAATTGGTTGTTTTAATATCAAGTCATAGCAAATAATTATATGTTCATCCTCTCAATACTCGATATCTTATTGGGACTAGAAAATGTCTATCGTTGTGATTGGGTTCTCCCAGTATCACTACTTCCAAGTGTCAAGCCTTAGCGACCGCAAAGAATTATAGTTTGGACGTTATGTAATGAAAGATTTCTTTCAGTATTATTACTGCAAATCATATCATTACCATATAAATCGGAGAGATTTATTTCACTTTTTGACTTTTCAAAAACTTTACAGTCTATACGGATTTCGAAAAGCCAAATAGATAACTTCATTTATGTTCTGTGGTATTCCGTATTCTCAGTAACAAGGCAGTACAGAATTTTTTTTTTTTTGTGTGGTAAAATGAAAAATTTATTTTCTCAACAAGTCTAGGAACTTGTTCGATTTAGCTGTGGCTTCTTCTAAATCCAAATTGATGGCTGCGTATTGGCGTTCGGTTTCAATAATTGGAGGCCATATTCTTAGAAAAACGACTACCGCGACCTTACGATCTTGGAGACTAATACACCAATATGATTCCAATTTATCAGCACTTTTTCCGAGTTTATGGATTCATTTAGCTTGGTCTCTTCAGCTTGGTTGTTGCTGCAGCCGCAGATATCGATGGGTTTGAACTTTACATTCTTTAAGATAATCTCTCAACTTATAAACAAAATATATCAACTCAAATTGTTAATTTTTCATCGTAATTCATTTCAACAGTCCGCAATTCTTTTTCATTTTTTATAGTATTCGCCAAAAGTATAGATATGCAAATTGCTTGACAATCAAATTTACATTACTTACAAAAAACAAAACGCAGAGCTTGAGCAGCGCAGATTTTAGGACCAACTATACAAACCAACGTACAAAGCATAAATAAGAATGCAAGCAAATCACACAACTTTGCAAAGAAATTGTCTTGAAATTGAAATTACACAGTGCTTTATTCGATTATTGCCCATTTTGCTGTCGACATAATTTTCTCTTTTATTCATTTTATTAATGCAAATGAAGAGGTTGATAATAGTGGGACAATACAAGTTATGTACGTGGAATAAATAGCAGCAACAAATAGCAAAGCAGTAAACAGAAATTTAAAATTTGCTTTAAATACAAGAGAATATAAATTCAAACCTTTAATCTCGCTATAATTTTAAATTCAGGCTGTACCTGCACACAAAAATAGACTAGGGATATCAGTTTTGGGGTATTTACTGATCCCGAGGCTTTCGGGTTTAGTAATTTAGACAACAAACACATTTTTTATAAAAAAATAAAATTTTAGTCCTCAGTATTTTGTAATAAAGTACCAAATTATTTTTTTTCAGTTGCTGTTGGTTTTTTTTTATTTTATTATTTTTGGATCACAGTTTGACATCGATATAAAATAACTGTAATTCGAAGGTTATAAAAAGTTTGTTCATAAAATGTTTAAAAAAATGAATTTCAACCATTTATGTATAAAAACTGATTTAATTTGATTCTCAAATCAACATTCGTTGCACGAAGCTATGCGAAATATTTATTTGTATTTAAATATACTAACAATTAGTTTTAGTTACTGTTTGTATTGAATAAAATGTGTTCTTAAAAAAATTAAATCATTAAGTGATAATCCTTATATTGCCAACAAAGCCAGCAGATAAAATTTAATTTCTTTCATTTTGAGTAAAACTATTGACTTAATAAATGACTTTCTATTGAATGAGGTTTGCGGACTACTAATTAAGATTCTTTGTAATTTATTCTTGATGCTAACTCATCCTCATCGTTGGTTTCAAGGCACATTTTCTGTGTTTCTCGGGGCACAAGAAAGGGGGGATAAGTTGATATACAATCTTATACCTTCGATTTATATGGAAGAAACGCTTAAATTAAAAATATCTTATGTATAAAAATTAAAAGAACATCCCAACCGCAGCACGGAAACAGTTGAAAATTTCCAGCAAAAGGTCTTAACGGAGGCCTTTTTTGCAAACTCACCGTCGATTTTGCCATAAAGTTTGTTTGTTAGTCGGTGAGTATGTGAGTGAGAATATTGTTACCTTTTCACGCCCAAACGGCTGAAACGAATTGTACAAAATTTAGTGCACAAAAAATAGCCTACCTTCTACGCAATGATGATTCAATAATGAAAAGTTTGATACATAAACAGCTTTGCTCCTTGCTCTTCAAATGACGTCTACTTTAGCTAAAACAGTGTTACTTCTCTGGAAATTTGTGTGTGAATCTTAGTAAAAATTCAAAAAATAAAGAAATAAAAACAAAGAGTCGGTTTCACAATTCATTTGTGTTGTGTTAATTCGCTGACATTTTTTCTAAAAATTTTTGAATATAGATTCATTCATTAGGTAATTTATGCATCTAGATCGGAATTGATATACTGTGTGACCGCATCCCTGCATCTAAGTCCGTTAAAGCCCTAAATCCAACGTATTAGAGAAGTCTCAACAATTGAGAGACGTAGGAGTTTGGGTGAATTTTTATTAATCAATTTATATGGCTCACCATATTTCATGGAATTCAAACGAATTTGTGTTACTTGGTTTTTATAAGAACTAGGCACTAAATCGCATGTTTTTTTAATTGTGAATTACAAAAAATTGATTGTACCAACAATTTCATATATTTACCACTAAATGTAGAAATCTCAATTCCATTTACTTATAATAATGATATTTATTAATTAAAATCAATGTTTGCATAGCGAAAGAGTTTCCAATCACAAGAAAGCATCAAATATTTCGTAGATCGCGAAACAAATTTGGGGATCTTATGCAACTTAAATTCTACCACTAATTACATTACATACTTTGCGAACTTGTTAAAAACTTTTTCCCAAAAAGTGATTACATTCTTCCCCTTTCTAGTTTCTTCGCAAATGCAACCTTTTGTGCGGGAGAGCTGAAAATAGCCTGTGATTGTGTATCAAACCTTTAATAATTGAATCATTCTACGCTATAACATTGGCTATATATATGGAGAGTTGCCAACTGTTAAAAAAATTATTGTCAATGAAATAAATAAATTAAATCACATACATATTGCTATTTAATGAAAATATGATTGCCAAAGTACAAATTTTACAAATGCGTACTTTCGAAATGAATTTTGAAAAGAGTTGCCACCTGTTTAAAAAATTACTTAAAATTATAGTAAGTTAAATCAAATATTGAAATATGTGCATCAAACAACAAAATTTCAATAAATCTTTATTTTGATAATATTTTTGGAAGGGTTGCCACCATCCTAAAAGAGTAAATTAAATTAAATTGTTAAGTTAACGGAAGTATTGCGTAATGAGCTTCAAAGAGTGTGGACTTAAGAAAATTTAATCATGAAAATGAGACTTCTAAGTGCCACCATCGTTGGATTACGTTGGGCATTTTAAACAATAATTTAAGTTTCACTAAACTAGAATGGCATACTAACCGTAATTCGAAATTATGAAGTTAGGATAAATTTTGTTTTAAACAGTAAAAAAATAAAAACCTAAACTAAAAATGCATTAAAAGTTACCTTTGGTGAAATTATTTACTTTCTTCTCCGTTATATTCGAATCTTTAACGTTAAGCCGAATGCCATACGAACGAAGCGGCGGGTAAAAGCTTGTATGTTATAAAATTAAATTCTATAAATTTATTACACGTGTATCTTACCTGAATTGCTATATGTCATTTTCGTGTGCTATTTGTCCGAATTTAAAATCACAAATCTTCGCAAACCACAAAGTCAACTCTTTTATAAAATAACGCAAACGTCGCTTAAAGTTCAATCAATGTGTCAAATACAGCTTTTCTTTCCTCACAAAGGGGGATTTTTGTGATGAAAATTTTACTAGTTGCTTCTGATTTAAAAAAAATTATACTAACAAATCCCGGGACTCAAACTGAGTAATCACAGTAATTTTGTGACTCAGAAAAGGTCGGGATCCCGATTTGACATCCCTAACATTTATACATACTTATACAGAGCATTTTAAAGCGCTCGAGTCGCAGGAAGCCAACACATCAATCCACTGTCACAAATATTTTGCCAACACTCACAACTACACAAACATATTAGCAATGTGTGTTTATGTAAATGTGTAAGTGTGTGAGTGCAAAATATACATTTGTGCAGATATGTACAAATTACCGCATATTTGCTGGTTTTTGTTGCTGTTTTTGTATGAAAGTGGCATCCGGAGAGTATCCTACGAAGTGACACATTAAACACGCCCTGTTAGGCTTAATTGCAACATTTGCATGACTGACTTGCAGCGACAGCGTACGTGCACCTGTGTGATCTTGTTAGAACATAAATTGATAAATTTTAAAATGTCACAAGTCAAAGTTGTTTTTAATTCATGTCATAACATAATAATTTTAAGGGTATGGTGCCAAAAACAAAAAAAAAATTAAAAGCTCTGCAGTGCTAAGTTCATAATATCAATGTATATAATATCAATGTATATATGTATATGTGTGTATTAAAAAAACATATATACCTCAATTTAAAGTTATTTTCTCTACATCCCTTTCATTTTGAGTTGCGGCTTTTTAATACGCGTCCTGCGACATGTCGGCCAACAAGGCTCACCGAAATGTGTCCCCTAGAGTAGTAGTAGTTGTTTGTAGTAGTAGTATTAAATATTTACAGCATACATTTGTGTTCATCTACTTAACAGGATATATTGTGTAAACATGTTTCCCTTTGTGAGCCTAGACATATTTGCGAATCGAAAAAATTCAACATTATGGCATGCCTGAGATATTTGTGTATATATGTAAATTTCGCACATATTTATGTTGTTATATTATGTTGTTTGTTTGATCTCCTCATAAGTGCTGCAATTTGACGCTACTGCACAACTGCATATTCATATAAATTGAAATTTCCAGCACCAAGCCATGTGTTGATGTAACTTAGTCTAATTAAATGGAGAAGACAGAGAATAGGTAGCATAGCTTTTTGCTATTTTTGCTTTTGCAATGGGGTTATTATTTTACAAATCGTACACCTTTTTCTACAGCATAATTTAGATTGGACTACAACTTTTTTAAGTAAAAATTCTTAAAATCAAACACGCATACTGAGGTAGCGACATATCAATGTGTATGTTGTGGCCATTTTAGCACTAGTTCAGGATAATTTGAGGGCAAGTTCTGGGCCTATCACTATTTGTACTTTTTTTTACTTTTACTAATGCTACTACTAAATACTACTACTATTCTCACTAATTTCTAATATTTTTTTCCTCATCCTTACTACTACTAATTTTTGCTTTTACTAATGCTACTACTAAATACTACTACTACTACAACAACTATCACTACTACTACTTACTACTAACGACTGCTCCCATGTTTGACTGCTGAAACTGCCGAAAGAAATATACAAAATTTAGCAGAAAAATGGTGTCTACCCTACATTAATATAAAGGCTATATTTTTCTATGACAACTGGAAAGATCTGAATAAGATTAGGCACATACATATATAAGTCCGTTACCATTGAATTGGCTTTTTAAAAGGTGTTGCCATCTTCTTAAAAGTTTAAACTCAATTAAAACAATGAATGAAATCCCATATTGCAGTATGGGTATCGATTGAAGGAGGCTTTATAACGATTCATTTTCCAAAATGTTTTGAAAGAAAGTGATCAGACTTCTTCTTCGAGCCCCCGTACATCATGGCATACTCGGGTTTAGTACAAAGCAGGGTGGGCTCAGGAAAGGGATATTTTCCTAATTATTGGAATTTTTTACGTTTATATAGTTCATATCATAACCAAAGAACAGGGGCTTCTTATTGACAAGATAGGACACTTCTTCTTTTTGCAACAAAGCCCATATACTTACATAAATTAAAGCCTCAAAGATATTTGCATCAACCTTTCGAGCTTTTGAATCATAACTTTTAGAAAAATACAAGTTCATAGTCGCTTAAAAACTGCATTTTCCGAGCTTAAAGCGATATATTATCGATGTTAAGAAATCTAATTGGCAATTATACATAAAATAGTTCATTGTGAGACCGCTGCTTGCTTTTCAAAAACGACACGTATAAGAATTGCCAAAGTTCTTGAACCTCAACCTCGCGAAAGCAGTGCAGCTCTGGAAAGCATGAAACGATTTATGAAAACATCACCGCCTTAAAACACTGCACTTCGCCCATTCTTCCTGTGGTGGGATGTAAGTTGAAAAAGATTCGTTCAGAGGCAGACGCGGCACTCATCCATCCGTTCTTCAGGATCAAAGTAGAAGTATGCAAGAGTTTTTGAGTGTCCGTATATTGAGCTGAAGCTACCAGTGCTCCGTAATATGGTCGCAGCACAGGCTACAGCAATTTTTCTGGCAATTTTCACAGGCTTTTTATTTGACTGATTCCAATAAGCGCAGTTCTATGCACCCGCTCCAGCTGCTAGACTTTTGATACGATAGCCACTTGTTGTCAATTTCTCCAAACTCCGCTGTTAACGTAGACCTTTAGGAGCGTTAAGGGGACACCAGCTTTGCTGCGATGCTTTTTTCGCAAAGCATGCAGTGGATGAACCTTATTAGGCTAGTGTCGACCCCAAGGTCATTCAGGGATGTGACTATCGCCCCAGGCAGGGCGTTATTGAAAGCTCGCTCGTTTTTAAGAGACTGCGTGTAGGGGCACCGACAGTCGATCACATGAATTCCATTTCTTAGGTACATAAAGGTCAATAAACATATCACGTGTTTTCCGAAAAAAAAAGTAAAAGGCTAACTTTAAGGCTTTAATTGAGTGCCTCAAAATCAAGCGATGGTCACCTACCAGGCCAAGTTGATCGCTACACACAGCTCAATATTGATAGAAAAGTGGGCATCGAGTAGGAACATAAGCGAAACCTCACTACTCATCACTCCATTTCTTACCTCACCTCTCAGGTATCCCGATGTAGCGATCTGGAGAACTCACGGAAGCCTTTCACGTTTTTACAGAAGAATATATCTATGGTCAGAAATGAAGTGAATCTGTTGCCCCAATTATATGCATCTAAGTAGTGGTAGCTACGCCAGCAGAAGTATCCCTCAAAAGAAAGAAGGTGAGATTTGCAATATCGGCGGGCTTCCTCAAAATTCTCAGGAACGAAGGGCTCAGAAACGAGTCAGAAACGATCTCGCAGACGCAAAGGCATGTCCTTTTTATCCACGGCTTATAGTGAAGCGCCTCCCGCAGCATAGATCATTTCCCACAAATAATCCACTTGAATGCCAGCCAGCACTCTAGCAGTGTGAAGTGGAGGTGGCCAGGTTTATCCTTGAATACCCTTGGGAACACAGCAGAGGGTTATGGAAATTGCGCTGTCCTCTTTGCTACTATTAATGAAATTTAAAGCTGTGTAGGGACTTCGCCATAGTTCTAGGCTTATTGACAAGGGTGGCCGCTTCCTTTGGAGAGCACCGCTTCTTCGCCCACTCGCGCCTTCGAGCATGCCTCCCGGTTAGCTGATAAAAGTGCAAAAAAATTTTGGCCTTCACCAATTATTTATATTAAAAATGAAGTTCGGTCACGATTCAGAATACAACGTAATAGGTTTGTTAGTTAAAAAATAATTGCACAACTACCAATTAGGTCGTTAGCTTGGCATGCCGAATCTGATGACTCTAATTTTGAAAAAACTGGTACTCTTTCCAGGCTATCGTTTTATTTTTCCCAAATGGCACTTGGAACTTGAGCAAGGTTCTTCTAACAACCTTAAGAACCTTATCTAAAATTAGTAAGTAATTAGCTTACAGCGGGATCTTGATGTAGGCCCGTATACTCTTTATACATTTCTCATTCCGCCTGATTGTCATATCCATATACGAGTATACGAGCTCTAACCGCGAAAAAAAGTTGGCGACATATTTCTCAAAATTTCTAGATGCACAAGGAGCATTTCTGTATTACAAAGAAGATTCTGAAAAAATTTCGGTAATTTTTTTTAGTGATTGGGGCTCATATTGTCTTGTAAATATTTCGTTTCGCAAATACTGAGGTTCAAGTACTCGATTTCCAGAAAATATCGGTTCAAAAGTATCGAGTGAAAATATCGTATCGAAATTCGTGTCCCTACATATTCGAACTCTTCGATTGGTCAAGTGAAGGGAGCCGACGACTTTAGGGATATTCGATCTCTTCGCTTGGCCCTGCCTACAAGACAATCACTGGCGCCACCGTTTCCCGTTCCAGCCCCCGTTTCAGCCCTACTTATATAGTGTGTGACAGGAACAGTGGTATCCAATGTTGTTTCTACACAGTCTGCTTAGTCTCTGATGAGAGTCACCCGCCGTGCCATCAGTACACCTCCAAAGGCCGTCAATCCCTCCGCAGCTAATGAGAGCCACTCACACTGCCACTAGTGCGTATCGTGTTGCCTACCAGTTTCTCCGACGCTGCTAGCCACTCACCGCAGTCAAGGGCCGCATACTCCGTCCGCTTCCGACAATGATTGATATAGATATTCTATAAAATTTTCGTTCCGACTACTTCATCGTCTAGAAAAGATCACTGCCGCTAATATCGACGATATCTCCAGGTTCTCTGCTCTCGCTCTCTCTCTCTCTCTACCAAGAACATCTTCTGCTTAGGTACTAGAAGCTTCTTGTCTACGAGCTCACCAAGCCGTGTGTGTGTGCGTGTGTTCGTCTTCAATACATTATAATTCGATGTTTTGTATTTAGTGGAGGAAGTGGGACCTTCACTCGCCCTTGGCTAGACTGAGTGCTACCTCAGGATATTTATAGCTAAGACCATTCCTATCCTAAACACCCGGTCACGATTGATATGTAAAGTTTCTTCTCTGTGATAAGATTTATAATTTCTATAGCTGTCATCCGAAAACTGAGCTTTCAATTCATTTTAACATTTGATAAAAAAAAAGATGCTAAAGAGCGCCAACAACTAAGTGTAGATATTGTGGAAATAGGTACCTCGAAGAGACGGCGACTCATAAAATAACAAAAAAAAACTGATCCAAAACTTGTTCCAGAAAATGTTATAATTGACAAACTATATTTGAAAATGATTTTGTTCTCAATAGCCATCTGGAGGACATATGGTCGTTGCATTATAATATCTCCATGAAAGAGATGTCCCAGCCAATTTGCGGGCTCTAGTAAAGCAGAAGGTAGACAGAAGCTTTAGCATTAGCATAATAATCGCTTGAATGCTAAATCTGCAAAAAGATCTCAATAAAATCTTTTATTTATTTATTTTTGAGCTTTTATTTTCCTTTTTTTAAATTTCAATTTCCCGAATACTTTTTATGAATATTGTAAACACAAAGCAATAATTCATTTTCTAGTGCTTGGCATGCTTTTAAAACCCTTCGTATTAAATTTTTTAACAATTTTACTCAATTTTTCGCACTTCCAACCGGAAACCCTGCTAAGCCAAATCATCTTAAGTTATTATTATTTTTGCATACCTTTTATAAACCGCCTCTCTGTACATAGCCAACCATTACCCACACACCGTTATTTAATGTAAATATTTTGTACGCAAAAAGCATTCCTAGCATATTCAAATATTCGCTTTGCATGCAGAAATAACAAAAAACGAGAAAAATAAAACACAGAAATAAAAATAAATAAGTATCTATCATATTGGGCTGTCCATTTTGCCCTACCTAGCTACGCTGCTACATTACATTCCTATAGAAAAAGCTGTAAAGCGCTAAAAATAAAATTTTAGCAGCTAAAGCAAACCAACAACGAATACAAAATCGAGCACTTCGAAAAATTAAAGATAAAGCAAACAAAAGCAAAGTGTTTAGTAGACGGATTTAGTTATAAAAGAAGCTCACTCATACAGAAACATTGAAAGTGGTAATAAAATGTAAAGCAAACTAAACAAAGGCGTAAAAAAAAAAACAAAAAACAAAACCAAAAAAAAAAATGCTGCAGTGGTGAAAGAAAACACAAAGGAAACCAAAAAAATTTGGTTAAATGCGAAAATACCGTTGGGTGCGTTTTGTTTGCTGTGCGAGTATATTGGGCTATTGATTAATTTATGTATAGCTAGATGCAACCCTTCCACTTATATAATGAAGGAATTTGAAATTTTTTTTATTCGCAATCCATTTGCTTTAATGGCCGCCTACCGATATATATTATGTAGTTTGGGTTATTTGCATTTATTTGCTTTTCACGTAGAAAGTACCTGCTTATATGCGAAACCTCAAAGCTACGGCGGAGTTGGTCGATATTTTTTTTTTAATTTTATGCTAACACTTCATTGACCCGAAGAGAATGCACCGCAATATAATTAGGTGTACTTTTTAAAATATTTTGAAGCATTAAGTTGTGGCTAGACCAAACCAATTTAACCCTAGAACAGTAAACATTCGTAAATTTTAAACCTACGACATAAAAAATTTCAAGCTGATAATGCCCTACGCTATTGTCAGTAGTCAGTAGCTTTATTGTTAGCGGAGACTTTTCTTCCTGATTTCTAGTTGCAAGATGTTTTTAAATAAATTATCACTTAACCTATAGTAAAGTTTTTTACTTTAGTAGAATTATGGCAAGCCGCAAAGAGTACTATCGACCACTAAGTTAGAAGGAAATTCAAGGTTTATTAGAAGAAGAAGATGACCAAATACAAGACCTGACCGTGGATCAGAAACTGAAGTTAATACTGAATGAGATTTCTGTGCTTCTGAATCAGATAACGATCCTAACTATGAAGATGGTTTGAGTTCTGAGAGTGAAAAACCTACTTCTTCTAAACCAGCACGATACAGTCCCAATATTGAGAGGGGCGATAGCCTATTAGAGGAAAAGAAATTGTGAAAATCATGAGAAAAAAATAGGCTTTCAAGGCAAAAACTGTCATCGCTAGTACACCATCATTAACAGTCGTAAAAGAACACCGAAGCGAAATTTCGTACGCACAGTACAATATCCGTTAGATGGCGCACGTAACGCATATACGCAAATAAGTGCTTTCAAGTGTTTCTTTGACGACGAAATTATGGAAAAAATTGATTCACACAAATGCTGAACTAACTACCAAATCTTCAAACTATTCTTCTTTGACAGTCACAATTTCCAAAACAACTATAGAAGAACTACAGGCACTTTTCCGATTATTAATTTTTGCAGCAGCTCAAAAAGGTAATCATTTAAGCAACTTAAATAAAGAGAATATAGCTTAACGTTATGAAAAGGTGTCCGTAGCCCTATATACTTTCAAGAGAGGCACAGGTAGGAAATGTGGTCTTAGTCCCCGGATCTGTCGGTGGGGTTTTTACAGCAGTCGTTAGAGCAATTCTCCTATATGGAGTGATCTTATGGTGGCCTGCATTAGAAAAAGATGCTAACCTAAGGTTGCTCACCAAGATACAAAGATCTAGTATGATCTGTATCAGCGGAGCGCCCAGAACTACGCCAAACGATGTTCTGGGCGCCATCTGAGATCTCCTGCCGCTGGATTTGACAGGACAATAGATGGTAGCGCTGATTGCTCTGCGATTAAGAGAAACATCTCATTGGCACCCCGAAATCCAGGGACACTCTTGTATATTAAACAAGTTTCACTTCATTCACACGGACCGTTGAGCTTCGAAATCGATTTCTGAAAATAGTTTTAAAGCGAGTATTTCCAGTAAGGAGGAGTGGAATCAAGAGTTCAACACTCCTCATGATGGTATTTTCTTCTATACAGATGGCTCGAAACTCGACAGTAAGGTAGGAGAAGGCGTCTTCTCGCGGAACCCTCCCCGCGGAGGGAGGGAAGCGGTGGAGAAGCTTTGGACCGAAATTCTAGGAAGAGATATCTTTATCTTTAGTGATAGCCAGGTTGCAATCAAGGCACTGACTTCCTTCACGTTTAACTCAAACATCGCTCTGGATTGCCGTCAATCTCCACAGGAGATGGCCAAGCAGAACAGACTTTACTTCATTTGTACAGGGGCATAGAGGGAAAGTGCATGGCAAACGAACCTGCAAGGCAAGGTACGACCAAGCAGATTCTTCAGTATAAAGAACGCATTGGTATGCCGTTTACCACCTGCAAATTGCTACTTAGAGATTATATATATGTATGAACAAACTGATGACAGATGGAGTCCAAATACGACTTGCTGCACCTCTAGGCAAACGTGGCCTAAATGGGATCGGAAGCGGTCACGAGGTGTATACTCTCTTAAAAGATAAAATATCTCTTTTTTGGTGGAAGCTCTAACCGGGCACTGCCTTATAGAGTAACACGCTGAAAGGCTAGGCGTACCTTTCCAAAGGAACTGTAAGAACTGAGAAGCAGAGGAAACGATCTTACATCTTCTATGTAAGTATCCTGCGCTATACAAAAAGCAGGCTACGGTACCTGGGATCACCGTTTCGAAAGACCTTAGTGAGGTTTCAAACACCGAGATTAACTGCCTGCTGAGATTCATCACCGAGGCAAAATGGTTCTGCGAGGGGTAGTCTTTCAAGGCTAAGTGACGTCAAAATGATCGTTTTGCCCCAATACGTGAAATTTGAGATAAGTTTATCATAAATTGCATTAATAACTATAGAGGATACGAGCATTTAGAGGACGATATCCTTTTAAAATATATATTCCCAATAAGCCCGCCACGTATAGAATGAAAATGGTTATGACGTGCGATGTTGGTACAAAATATATTTTCGATGCGAGTCCATATCTTGAGAAAAATAATAACTGTAATGGGCTATCGATAGCTGAGTATTACGTTAAAAATTTAACAAAAACTATTCGTGGTACTAACTGGTTTACGTCAGTAAGATTGGTAGGTGAGATTTTAAAGAATCCATTCAATTAAACTTTGGTTGGAACGTTACGACAAAATAAACGCGAAATACCAAGCGAAATTCTAATCATCAAATGCCCGTGAGGTCTGCTTTTTTATCAGGAGAAGACACTTCGTTCATATAAAACGAAAAAAATAATGCACGAGAGAGCTACAGTTTGTGAAAAACCCAAAAAACCGGAGGTTATTCAGTTTTATAATGATACGAAGTAAGACGATCTGCGGCCGAAAGACTCGCAGATGGCCGATGGCCATTTTTTACGATATTTTAAATAGAGCTTGCATTAATTTCGGTATTATTTATAATGACAATAGAAGAAGCAATGGAGTGCACCCAATCAATAGAACGAAATTTGTGATTCATCTTCAATAGGAATTGATAAAACTATGGCTAGAGCACCGATTTCAGCTACGAACTTTGCTACGCCCTCTCAAAGTAACGAATGCAGATATTTTGAATGTTAACATCGGAAACCTGCAAGATATCCCTACTGTACAGAAGCACACAACTTGCTCGCTGTGCTCGTACCAAAAATGCCGGAGGACGACACTTTCGTGCACCCTTTGCCGCCCACTCAAATTTTTGGTGAACATCGTGCAAATTGCTGCATACTTTGAGCCAACCAAAAGTAATATAACTTTAAGTTATGGAACAATTCATTCTTTTGCGTTCCTATATTCTCTTTAAATCATTCTATGTAAAGGAATTGAATTAAAATATATATTTTTGGTAGAAAGAAAACATTGCCTTAAAATTTGCGAATGCTTACTGTCAGTGTACACTCAAATCGATGCTTACTGTGCTAGGGTTAATGATAATTTCGCGCTTTGCACGGCTGTACCTTTTATGGTTGGCAACTTGGACAGCGCAAATCACCAACAAAGTTCAGCTTCATTAAATGGTTTCTCGCATGTTTGGCATTCGAAAGTTTACTTTAATAATACAAGTTTTTGTATATTTTCTCCCACCATTCCATTGCGCCATATTGCATATATTGTTTTCACTAATATGATTTGAATTGCAACCTAATTAAGATCACCTTAAATGATGTATGGGCTTTTTACACGCAAAATGCTATACAATCAATTTTGGCCAGAACATTAATTGCCATTAAATCACTTTGTAAAATTTATTTTTACACATCGTCTGTCTGCCAGACTGTCTGGTTTATGACGCGCCATATGCTTTCAGAGGCGATTGTTACTCTTTATATATTTCTTTCAATTTTGCACACGTCTCGCTTTATTTTTATTTATTTATTATTTTTTTTTTGCATCTTGCATTGCTATTAAAATAAATAAATTAGGATGCCAATTGATTTTCATAAATGTGCGCTTGCAAATAAAGTTATGTGGAAAAATGTGGTTTCACAATACTAATAGCAATTTGAGCAATTTCAGTTGTTATAAAATTGCAATTAATTTGTAATTTAAATTATGCGGCCATATTTTTGCGCAAATTTTCATAATAAGCGAATTTTTTTCGATAATGATTAAGTTCATCGAACCTTCACTAGCATTCTATTGCGATATTTTATAAATAGGTGCGACATCTCGTATACGTAACATTGATAAGTATGAAAATGGTGAACAACATAAAGGAACTGACATTGATACCTCAGAAGTTCGATTCGAAAAACTTAAATTGTAGCTTGGTGGCAATGGCATTACAAAATTTTTGTTTTCTGAACAGTTGGATTGCTCTTATTCAAAGGTTAAATGTTTGAAATTTGTAAGCAGTCAATGCCCTTTCTCGCGCGCTGTTTTGACTAAATAACGATGTATATTAATTTTTAATTCAGTAAATAATTCATAAAACATGGAACATTTGAACACTTGAACATTTTAACGCCTAGATCTTTTCTTATACAATATGAAAACTTTCAAAATATACCACTACTCGTAAACACTTTTGAGAATCGCAAGGATTATTATTATTTTAAAAAATCGACCGGCCAAAACTTTAAACGCAGAACACGATTTCAGCTTATTCAGTGGATAAAATGGAGAATACTGTAGCAATGAATTAATAATTGAGATTAAGCGCAAACGCGTAATGAATTAATGAATCGAAATTTCGACTTTTGCCTACATCGAAAAACATGTTTAGAATTTATATATATATATATTTATATTTGGTTGTTAACTGAATATATTTGAGCTACACGCTGGTTTGGATTTAAATTTTCAGAAAGTATTACATAACGCAAGGAGCATAGATTTACAATTTTACTTTACTTCATGTTCATTTCGTAATCGAAAATTGTGTAGTTAAGTAAAAGGCATTTGAGAAGAAAAAATATTGGATGAATAAAAAATTAAGTAAAGCTTTAAAATATTGGTATCAGACAAGAAGTGTATCTGATAAATTTAACCCTGATGGCTCATAGGAAGAGTTGTCGTCAAAAAAATATATTAAAAGATTTTAGGTTGTTATGCTGCAAGCTTGTAATTTAATTAATAAATACGAACTCTATTGAAAAACGCAAACTGATACTGCTTCGTTTTTTTAAATTTGTTTTTAATATTCTTATTAATCCATTTACATTCTACAATTCACCAATGGGGGTCGGCCTTTCCGAGTTGGATGAAATTTAGTCCGAAGTTTTCTTGCATACTACAAAGTTCTACATTCGTTCTATTTTGGTTCAGAAAGTTACAATTCAAATTCTGAAAATTACAATTCAATTTCAATGTTTTCATTTAAAATTCAAAATTATCATTTCAAATTCAGACATATACAATTCAAACTCAGAATTTCCAATTAAAGTACAGAAAGTTACAATTCAGATTCAGAAATTCAATTTCAAATTCAGAAAACCCCAATTCAAATTCAGAAAGTTGCAGTTCAAGTTCAGAATTTCTATTTCAATGTCAGAATTCGAAATTCTTAACCTGAATTGTAACTTGTAATTTTAACTGAAAATTCTGAATTTGTAATTAAAATTTTCTGAATTTAAAGTGCACATTTTGAACTTAAAATATAATTTTATGAACTTCAATTGCAATTTTCTAAATTTGAAATGGAAATTCTAAATATGAATTGTAAGTTTTTGAACTAAAACTGAAAAAGATGTTGTGGAAAAAGTTATAAAATTATTATATTCAAACCTTATGCAAAATTGTAAATTTCACTATTTTTCCTGTTTTTCGAGTTTATTTTTTTAACATCATCTTACTACCAAAAATGATTTGGATTCAGGTCATAAAAAAATCTCATGTTTATAAAAAAAATCTCATGTTACGGTGTTTCTGATCGAACTCCTCCGAAAAGGCTAGACCGATTTTTGGGAATTTTTTTATTTACAAGCATTAGGTAGGTACGAGAATGGGTCGTATAGTACATATATATTTTATGATTGGCGGTTGCCATATGTTTGAAAAGTCAAATTTAATTTAATTATACACAAGTTATATTAAAAGTATGTCTTAAAAACTACACACAAGTTAAATGAGATATTCAAATAATGGGTGGCAAGCGATACGTGGAGGAAAAGGTTCATATATACACTTTGGAGAAGGATGCCACCGGTTGGAAAAGTCATTTTTAATTGAATTGTACTCAAGTTGTATGAAATGTTAAAATATGGGGGTCAAACAGTTCGTCTCGGAGAGGAAAAGTATGCTACATATATTTTGGAGAAGGATGCCACCTGTTTCAAACTTCAATTTTATTAAATTATACACAAGGATGTGAAGCATTGAAATATGAGTATCTAAAGGGTCGGTGCGCCGAGTAAAAGGTTTATGTTGAAGAGAGTTACCGTGAGAGATTGGAAAGTCTAATTTAATTAAATTAAACACGGGTTAAATGATATATTAAAGTTTGGGTGTCAAACGGTTCGTCTCGGTCTTCTCGCCGGTATACCTATAATTTTGAGAGGGTTGCCACCTGTTGTATGTAACAGAAACCAAAATACGTTACATATGCAAAGAGAAGTTAATAAATAAATATAGGCAGGAAAACGTCTGCTGGGTTTTGCTAGTATTACATAAAAAAGTTTGCAAATCGGAAAACTGCAATATGTTCCATATTTAATAAATCAAAAATAATATTTTTTTTCAGCCCAATTTTTTTTCTATAAAAGATCTACTAGTTTTTTTAAGCTATCAATTTTTGAATTTTGAAAAAAAAAATTATTTCACAGTCTCATAATAAAAAAATTTTGGGTGATTCACAAGGTTTCATAGTATGTTAGAAATCATAGTCATAAAATATTAGATTTCAAGAGTTATGTTTTTGGATTGCATTGAAACGAATAATTACAACTAAACAATTTTGTATTTTTTTTGATTTTATTAGTCTATAACTTATGACACATTATAACACCTTGTGAATCACCTAAATATTAAAGTTATAGATTGAGCAGTAAATATCAAATTTATGGAGTTTGCTGAAAAAAGAAAATCACATTGCCAAAATTAAGAATCAGTTATTCAATTTTTTTTTCCGTAAGTTGAATCTGTTGACCAGTTGGGATATGAACAGTGGCTCGGTTAGCTAGCTGCCCCATCTTAATAACATTTTGGAGCTTCAGACCAAAAAGTTCATCGAAATTAAAAGTGGTCGAATTGTCATGGAATTACCCATACCATACTTTTAAAAATGTAATGTTTTTTTCTTTCCCTACGATTCGGAAGTTTTGACACTTACACAGAAGAAGAGTACTCTTCATGCAATCTGCTCATTTTGCAAATAAATGTACACTCAGTTCTCATTAGTATAAGCAATGCATAAATAAAGTAACTAAAAGCTCTATCGTCCATGTAAACACCCTGTAACACATTTATATCATTATTTGCTGCTTTATCCCATTAATTTGTGCGAATTTAATTTATCATTGTCTATGTGTGTGTGTTTGTATATATGTATATATATAAGTATGTGAAAAATTGCACACATACATTCATATTAGCAGGTACGCCTCGATCTACAATTAACTTGAGTAAAATAGTTATGTTTGCACTAAGCTAACACCCCCAATAAATTCATTTATGCGTATCTTTCTTATTTGCTTGCTTACTTTACATTCACACACACACACATCTCCACACAAGCGCATGCAGACGCACGCACGCACGCACAAGTTCTGTGCATAGTTTGATATTGGGCGCAATTTAAGTTCACAGCAAGGATACCAGCGCAACAGTTCCTGGGCTTTATTTGTATGCAGCGATACATGTCCTGCAAAAAAAATTGTGCGACTTGCCTCCAAAGAGACTTCACCCGGATTAGTCTCTGCAGGGCTATAATTAGTCCCAAAGTAATGATTTTCGGTTACAATTGGAGAGTAGTTATTTTCTTTTTGTTGTCAGTCAATTTTAAAATGCACATTTTATTTATTTATAAAAAGTTGCAATGAACAATTTTCAAATAATTACAAAAAATTCAACAAAATTAAAAATTTTCTCAAAAAGTTTCCAACTTTTTATTCAGAATTTAAAAAAAAAATCTATAGCTCTTAAATTTTTATAAAATAAAGTGTTGGTTTGAAGAGGCGAAAAATTCGCGTTAATATTAAAGCCAAAAAAAAAGTTTCTGATGGTGTTAGGACTTTTCTTTCATATAAAAGAAATATCGGTGGTATAAGGGGCTATAAAATTGCCTGACTAAATAAGTTTGGAATATTTGGGAAATTGTTAAAATTTGTATAATTTTTTATGACAAAATTTGAAACGCGTCGTTTCATCTCCCAAGAGAGTAGTTTTTTCAGAAATAAAAAAAAAAGTTCATATTCGTTTAGTTTTTACTTTAACTCTACCATTTGAATGCAACTAAGATGAAAATGAGGAAATAAATATTATTTTGACATTCGAATTATCCACCTAAATTCGCCGATAGCTTTTCAGAGATGCTGCTTAAAACCCCGACTTTCTTCACAGAAAAAAAACACAGCCGCACGGTTAATCTAGAAGCAGGGCGTTACTTGGTGATTTTTATATAAAGCGGTATAATTTAATAAAAACAACTAATAAACATTAAGTAAAGAAAACAAACTAACAAAATTAGCTAACCACAAAGCTAGGCGCAAAATTAAGTACTTGTTTGTGCTTTTTAAATAAATGATTTTATAACATTCTAATATCTATATACTTTTATGTTTTTAAAACTTTTAACAGGCTGTCTTGTTCTAAATGATTTTTGCGAATAAAACTAGATTATTCCACTTTTTAACCCAACGTTTCGCTGCAACAAATTTAGCATCTTCAGAGAGAATGTTTTATTTTTCAGACACAAGCAATGAATAACAAAAATCCCATTATAAACAAGAATATCAAGCTAAACACACAAACATAAAAAGATATACATATGCGAGTTAGAAAGTACAAAAACAACAAATTGAATTATTGTAAAAATAAACCAACTTAAATTATTTTGATGGTATTAGCGTCTTAATATCAAAATAATTTGTTTGAAACTTGAAAACTTAAAATAAATCTCAATGCCAGCCTTAGTACTAATTTTACTAGTACTGAAAATTTATCATAAATATGAAATATAGGAGGAGACAATTTGCGCTGAGTCTTCTTTTTCGTTTTTTATATTTTCTCTTCCACCCATTATCCTTAAATTCCGTACAACCTATCATAACATAAATATAAATACAAAAATTTAATAGCCTACAAAACTGCATATTCAAAAAGTTTTTAAAATTTCTTATTGAAAAGTATGAGAATTTTATTAAATATTTTTTTTAAATTTCATGAATTTGTTATGTTAAACAATGAATTATATTAAACAAAAAATATTTAACAAATGAAAAACATTAGGGGAGAAATGTAGTAGATTGCTTATGATACGCACGCACCCACCCAAGCTTTGTTCCATGGCAATCATTTGATATCAAATTTCTTTAATTAGGATAAGCGGTTGGTTAATTATTAGACATTTATTTTGGGTCATAAAAAAATATTCGGTCAAGTTTCACTATTATTACTGAACTAAAAATACTGAAAACTCGTGGTATTATCGGAACTTCCCCAAAAAGTTGCAAAAATATAAAGAATCCAGGATGCCTGCCCAGGATGACCTGGGATAAAAGAAGCATTGATAACTTTATTTAACAAAATTATGTTGCCATGTACTTTTATTACATCGACAAAAATAGAAATAACTGTTATTATCGGTCCCAGCTATATTAGCGTTTCAGATATCGTCAATATTTCATGGATGAGGTTTATGTCTGTATTGAGTTTTGAGTATTTTGAGTTTTCTAGTTTTCCATAACAAGTAATTTATTAGGCCTCCAGAGGAAGTTGGTTTTGAGCATCAGTCAAGTGGAAGGATGTTTTTTTTCTATGCACTCAGAAAAAAGTATAACTTTAAAACAAGAAGTCAATTTTCTTATTTTAGTGTTACTATTTACTTAATGGTAGAAAAAGTTACCTCAATATGAGAACTTTTTCCTTCATTTAGGTACATGCTGAAAACATTGTGTCATTAATTTGAGGTAGTAAATTTTATTAATATTAGTAATAATCTCCTTAAGTAATTTTGAATTTCATTTTCTCAAGATAAGTAAAACAAAACTGCCAATTTTCTTAGCATTAATACAAAAAAACTCCTCCAGTCCAGCTGAGTTTCCGTACAAACTAAGAAAATAGTACTGCAAATTAAGAAACTTTGTCTTCCTCATACCAATTTTAAGACAACCATATCTTTGGAGCCATTTTAATTTAATTTTTTATTAGGGTAAGTTATTTTTCCCTAGCGCCAAAGCATGTTTTTTTCTGAGTGATACACACTCGCAAATGTCAAGGAAAGGGAATTTTTTTTTTTTAATTCTTCCCCATTTCAAACGTAAACTTGAGTTAGCTGTGATATTTGAAATGTCTTTTTTGGAACACTAATTATCTATTGAACTTGGTCGCAGTGCTCATTATGATTTTAGAATCAAAAATGTTATATTAGTGAATAAAAATCGACATCGAACCACACTAACACATATTCATCACACACATGTAAATACATTGGCTAAATGCTATTTTACGTCGAATGCACTTTTAACATTATAGTTTTCCGAATTTACGATTGCAAAATTTCTCCGATGTACTTAGAAGAAAAGAGAGGGCATAGAGGGAATTCGATCTTATGAATTTTTGAGCAAATCCATACAGTCTGAGCGCTATAGTTGCGGTGCATCTGAGTTGCTTTTTTCTCTTTTAGTTTATGTATCTTCCTTTGTATAAATGAAATTCGTCCACTATTTGTCGATTTTTCTTTTTTTGGAACATCTTTGTAAGGTTAGTTATTATTATTTTTATTTGCGTTTGTCTCCTACTAAATTCTTCATCTTTTCTAGGAACTCTGTTTTATGCATTGCTACTGTTTTGTGTATTTTTTTTGTGCACATCAGTAATCACAATATCCTTTCTTTATAGCCCTGTTAACGTCTTTTCTATGCCAACATTTTTCCCCTGTGTTGTGTTTTATATTTATTTTAAATAATAGAATGATATTAGTGACTTTATTTTTGGCTATTTCTCTTTCATTTCCTAATGATGGTATTAGCAAAGGGCGTAGATTACAAAGAAGTTGCACCCCATCCCACTAAGAGAAAATATCGTTCAGAACTATTTTTCACTTTTGCTGATTGATATTAGAATCTGATTAGATCCAATTGAGATCTATGTATGGTGAATTGGACGAAAGTTCTTGCCATAGAAAACGAAACGCCTTGCAACTTCTTTGTAATCTACGTTTTTTGGTATTAGTTGTTCCGTTTTCGTTATTCTAAGTAAATATTTCTGAGAAATTCGATTTATTTTATGGTAAAGTGATTTTCTTATCAAGTGAGGGTATCCATTTTACTTCTTCGGGAAACGCGATTGAAGTTATATTTTTTACGAACCAACTGTTATTGGTATTTCGCATTTTTCATACTTAAGTTTTTCTGTTTTCGAATTGAATGTCCTCTGGCCGAGAAAATTTTTAATTGAATTCCAGCTAATTTAAATTATGTTTTAGTTGTTGTAGAACCTGATTTAAAAGATCTTTAAAACTTTCAGGGGAGATGAAACGTGTAAGTTTCTCTCACCTAAATTTCAAATGAAGTATACTAAAATTCAGTTAAATTAAGTTTAATTAATTTTTAACAAGAAAAATTGAAAATTAATAAACAAATAAAATTATTATACATTTGGTATAGATTTTTTCCTTTTATTTTATTTCAAAATGTGAAGAAAAAGTTTTTATTAACGCTGATAAAATTTGATAATAGGCAAATGTATAATTGCAGTACATGCTTTCAATTGCAGTGGTACTTTTTTGCGAGCGTAAAATTTGAAAAAAAAAATTCTCGAAAACTTCGCGTAATATATTGATATAAAAAATAGGTATCCATTTTTTTCGTTTACATAACAAAAAAAAAATATTGAACGCAAAAAAAAATGTTGGTGGCAAATTTTGTGTGGAATGCCCCATATATAACTGTAATAAAATCATCTACTCTCTGTCACATATTTTAGGGGTATTATTGAAAGCCGTCTCAATTTGTGGCCGTTTTGGTATGCCAGTAGTGCGATTCACTAACTTATTTTAACGATATTCGCATGGTTAACTCATCTTAAGGAAAATTTTAACGATCTTGCTATCCAGCAGCAATTTTTTAACGATTTTCGCTATCACCGAGTCAGCTGTTGTCGTTAGCTCGTCGATCATCGAAAACTAAACGACAACAAACTTGATGTTGTCAACTCAATCAAGAAAGTAAAAATTCGTGATTTCAACTTAAATAATAGGTAAATTCAAAATTCGGTGATTTGCTTTTTTTAAAATTAAAAATGGAACATTAAATACTGTCGTTTGAATATTTGGAATATGATTTATAAAGAGGTGACGAAGAAGTACGCGTTCCAACCATGGATCGACGTTTACTTCGGACGATGGAAAATCTTTTTCATTTGAATGCACCAGAATTTCAGTAGCTGTATCGGTTAACTCCAGACTTGGCTGAAGACCTAATTTCTCAGTTTGCCAGGTTTCCCATGACCCAAGTGGAGCGTCAAGCTGCTAAAGAAATGTTTGCTTCAGTGTCGTCTCCCTTTGTGGGAGGTACTATTGGGGCCGTTCATTCTATTCATGCATCAATTTTGGCGCCAAAGAATCATGAGGAGGCTTATGCCGACCACTCACCATTCAATTAATGTGGTGCAAATGGTAAAATCGAAGTTTTTTCAGGGATTCAAATATAAAAACAGAAATGTAGCTTATTTTTAGCATACATGTATCATAATGGAGCGAATTTTGGAAAAAAACCATGGCATATTTGAAGATGATTCCGGATATTTCTTGGAGTCAAATTGATGACTCTTCTACCAAATCACTCAGTGCAGAGTCCGAAATTCTGCCACAATGGAGCATTGCAATGTATACAAAAAACTATTAGTAGTATTTTTATTTTACAATCAAATATTAATAAAAAACTGCTCAAATTTATATTCGGCAGCAGCATTCATTTGTTTTCTTCCATTCCTTTTTGTGTTTTTCACCCATTTCGGCATTCAATTTGACCAAAATGTTACTCTTTAGTACTTTGAATAAATAAAACGAGACAGTTGTTAAGTGTCTTTAAGAGTAAGTTAGTGAATCGCACAATCGTTACTGCAGACGACAAATGTTGTCGACAATTAAATTTCGATTGTCGGATCGTTTAAAGTTAGTGCATCGCACTACAGGGTACAAGCTCGACCAAAAGGGAACACCTCATTCCATATAAATAGATCAAAATTTGTATAAGTCGCATTTGCGAATGATTCCGGACTCATACTAGACTGATCGAATTTTTTGCAGGGTAACAACTATAACTATGCTGGTTTGTGTTGTGAGCGTTTGAACACTCATACGCCCTGTTGTACCAATCAAGCGTTGTAAGCGCACCTACATACATACGCACATACACACATACACATACATACATACATACACACATACACCTATTTATTACGCTTAAACCGCTGGTCCTCCTAGAAAATACTCTACAGAATGCGGTTAATTTGTAACGCCGCCAATTGCTTGTTGTTTTTTTTTGTCTTTTGTCCGCTTCTACTTTATTTTCATTTAATCTCTGCATTTCTTCTTCTCCCATTTTATTTATTTTTTGTTTTTTTGTCTTTACAGCGACGATGATATTTCATTCATTTTACCCTGGTGGCGCCAAGTACTGTGGTCTATTTTATTCGGTGGTATGGTTATTGTGGCGACCGGCGGAAATTTAATTGTCGTTTGGATTGTTATGACAACGAAAAGAATGCGGACCGTTACCAATTACTTCATAGGTGAGTCATAGCTGTACAAAAAAAGAAATGCAGTTAAGGAAATTGTGAAAATCATTTGGTATGTGTTTTCGATTAAATGTCTACACATTTGTACATTAGGGTGCTCGACACAAAGAATTATTGCTGTTTTTCCATCGGAATTTTAAAATGTATTATATTTTAAGACTTCAGCCAAACTATTTTGTAAAGATATTAAGATTTGCGTAAGCTGGAATGATTGGAAATACCTCCGAAAATTAAGTTTTTTATAAATAAAAAGCAGTGGTTTAAAATATATATGTTTTTTAAAACAGTGCGGAGAAAAAAAATTAAGATTAACAGGTCTAAAAAATGTCAGCCTTTTTTAAGATTAGTTTAAGAAAAAGTTGACTAGACTAATCCAGCAAAAACTTTAGCGATTTAGACTTGTAAAATAAACCCATTCACGACTCAATTTTTATTTCGCAAATCTCATTATTATAATTCCGTTAAACAAGTTTTTAAAAGTTTTTAATGCAAGCGTTTTAAGCTTAGACTTTCTTATCATTGCAGGTGAATTTTTTTACTATTTATCTATATATGTATATAAAAAAAGTCGTATTAGTTACACTATTTATAACTCAAGAACGGCTGAACCGATTTAGCTGAAAATTTATGGGAGGTAGCTTAGAACCAGAAGATGGGTATAGGACTAGGACGCGACATATACATGGAATGCAACTGGCAGCTAAACGTACTGTTGTCTATGGTTAAGTTTGGGCAATAAAATACGAGGAACTCGGGGAATTTCAGACCAAAATTATGACAGTTTTAGTCCGAATAATGAGAGTCAATCGAGATATGTCCGCGGTACCAACACTTTCGAATCCCATAATTTCGCACAAAATAGTTCTGGTAATTTCAGGCATAATACCAAAAGTAATCAAAAGTAGATCTCGGAAAATATGGGCATCCCTAGTTTTGATCACGATTTTCTATTGCGATCCTTCGTACTCTTTCCTCTTTCCCTCCATGGTCAAAAGAAAGTATTTACCTTTCAAATTATTAGTCGATTCAGTAGCAGGAATATCAATACATCTGCCATGGAAAAACTTCTCAGCAAAAATCATTTCCTATTTGGAGTCGGCGTAAAACTGTTGGCTTCTCAATTTGTGTTACAACATCAAGACGCACACAACAAATTGTAAGGACGAGTACTCCCAGACATCAAGCTATGATGTATTATTTTTATAACAGAACGAATAGGATTGACACCTGTTTGAAAAGTTGAATTTAATTAAATTATATACGAGTTATATGCGAAAATGAAAATCTGGGTGTGAAACTGTTCGATTCGCTTGGCAGAAAATTTATAGCGTATAGAGGGTTGTCACCTGCTTGAAAAGTCAAATTTAATAAATTAATGCAAAGTTATATGAAATAGTAAAATATTGGTTTCCAACGCTTCGTTTTTCAGAGCAGAAGGTTTGTAGCTAGCTATATTAAAAAGAAGCTTACCAATTTAATTAAATTATGCACAAGTTTTATTGTTTCGCTAGGAGGAAGTTTATAGGTATATTTTCAAGGTCATTTTTAATAAAAGTAAAATTTAATATAATTATACGAAAGGGTATAAAATATTAAAATATGGCGGTCAAACTGTTGGTGTCGACGAGGTGCTTACCGAGTTGACATCTGAAATATGTTTTTTGGTTACAAAATCAAAGGGCAATTAATAAGTAAATATAGGAAGGACAAAGTCTGCTGTGGTTTTGTATTTATTGATAAAAAACAAAACTCCATTTTCAGTTGTAAATCAACTTTTTTGGTGTGGTATCTTAATGTGCATAAAATATGAGCATTTTTATACCCTAACATCTTTTTGTTCAAAAATATAATTCAAATTTGCTTAGCTAGCAGATCTTTGCTAACTGCTTAAAAACTGAGATAAATAAAAAAACATTGCATAAAATATATGTCAAGATATTCACAATCAGATAAAATCAGCAAACTCATGTCCATTCGTTGGACTGAAATTAGATATATTATTGTCAGCCACAATTTTCGAACAAAAAATCGAACAAAATTTTCACCCACTTTTCATATAATGGTATTTTCTTTTAAATTCTGCATAATTTCGGAAATGAGTCCGTTAATCCAATAAACATAGATAGCAATATGTGAAAATCAAAATTAAAAAAAAAATGGGCGCGACCTCGCTCAGTTTATGACAGTTTGGTATACTAATCTTCGATATTATTTTATTCATTTTCACCAAATGTGGTAGAAGCTCTTCACTTAAATTTTTAAGCCCTAATTTCGAAAATTATTACAATTCAAAGCCGCGTGGATCTGACACATAACGGTATTTTTTCGAAACTCTAATAAATATTTTAGTATCTGCATAAGGTATTTCACTTGCCCTTGATGTAAACAAAATAAGCAAAAAAAAAAAACTCTTTCCAATATACATCCACTTTTCATACTGCCGGATAAATAGGAGATCCAACAGAGAAATGTGTTTCCGTGAAAATAATTTAAAGTACATGTTTTCGCTCTACAAAAGCAGTCTAACTTTATAAATTTTGTTGTGTTTTCATAAGCAACTCTGTGTTCGATAACTTTTAGCTAAAAAAAAAACCAATGACTTGCCGTTACTAGTTTAGAAAAAGAAATAATGACATTAATAAGGAAAAATCATGGTGGAAAAAATTTAAATATTTACAAAAAGCGGCGCTGCTTAATGTGCATAGAGTGAAGCTTTTAATTTGAAGTTGTGAAGGCATTTGGTTACCGGATTAACTTCGGTAAATAAAAAAATGAATTAATGCCATCGAAAACCAATTAGTGAAAAGGAAGCTGTCTGGTTACCATGTGGACATAGTATAACGGAAATTTGCAAAATCGAAAAACGCTATATTTTAAGGCATAATGAAGCAAATTTGGTGAAATTTCTTACTACGCCTTTTTCAGTTTTAGTGGAGAAAGTTACAATGCATAGTTTTCATTCAAAATTCAGAAACCTCCAATTCAAATTCAAAAAGTTTAATTTAAAATTCAGAACGCTGTAATTTGATTCTGAATTCCATTCCATTCCACTCAAAAAGTTGAAATTCATATTAAGGTTAAGTTCATATTTCCATTTAAAGCTCAAAAATTTCTGTTTTAAGTTTAGAAAGTTTCAATTAAAAAATCTGAAGTTCTTAATTTAATTTCAGAAAATTAAGTACGTTTTAATTTGGAGATTTTAGGTTGCATAAAAGCAATAATATCAAAGTTTTCAAACCTTAATTTCTTAGTTTATTCTGAATTAGTATATATATATATGTGTATCAAATATAAATATGTACATGCAACTGGTAAAACTTATACATTTGCATGGTGCAAAAAAACGTGAAATGACAATATATAGACATTTGCCGCACAATGCCCTGTAGACATCTACTACTCAAAAAGTGTATACCAAGTTTTTAACTGTTTCATGTTTGGGCAATTGGGCAACTATGCGCAGTGAGTTTATTGAGGATACTTTAAAATTTCGTGCACTTTCTAGCAAATGTGATTATTTCACAAGTCCTGATTTAAAAAGTTGAAATATTTAAATTGAAAATTCTCCTTCACTGCATCCGCTGCCTCTAGCGATGAATGAAGTTTTTCCTGCGCACTCCATCTGAGTATGTCTCATTTCCGACACCAACTAAAAACACCAAAATAAATTAATTTTTTCCATCTGTAATAAAAATATATGCACAGTGTTTTGGGGTCAAACTTAATGTGACGAGTTTTTATGTAGATTGATTTTACGCACTAAAAGCAACACTAAGAAAATCAAATATAATAATAATAAAAAACGTTAAAATTCAAATACCACCAGATGATTTAGTTAAATCATTTCCTCAAAAAGCGGCAGTTCATTAATGCTAGCGAATAACCGAACGCTGATTGTTAGGCCCGAACCAAAGCGAACCGAACTGAACCGAAAAACAGACAGATACTTTTTCCAATAGAAAATATGGGCTTCAAAATGTATTAAAAAAGTACGCAATTTCTTGGCAGCAGATCTTCATTGAGAAAAATCTCCAATTCGGCATGATTAATTTCTTTCAGTAGGTCCGTTTCTTTGCACCCGAGTTGCAAACGAACGCTCCGACTCGGATAAAATTTCCTTTAGTTGCAAACGCAACCCTGTTAGGCTCTTTCATGAATGTTGCGATTTAGTGCCATTTAGGAATGGAAAATAGTTGTGCCGTCAATTTTTAGATTTATATAGATATATATTTAGAAATACTAAACAAATAAAAACGAGCTATACCTTAAATCTAAATTTCCCATGTATTTTCCTAGGGCTCATTCACAATAGCACAGTTTTTTCACTTCCCAACACTACATCTCAGGTCGGATATCATTCTACCGAGTTGGCTCAACTCGCATAATTATTGTTGTTGCTTTACATTGCTTTTTTTATTCTACCTAGTGTTCTTTTGCTGCTTGGTTACAAAGAAACGAGCCCAGTATTATTATTATTATTGTTGAAAATCTTATCGCAATCACATAAATTCGAAATGCTTATTTTACTTTTTTCCACCGAGAAATAAATTAAAAGTAAAATTTTATAAAATTTGTATACTAATAAGTATTTAAAAATGTTCAGCCAAAGTTCGACTTTTTTTTGCCGTAGCCGAACCGCAACCGAACCGAAATTTATTGGCCGAACATACCCGAAACCGAAGCTGATGCCGAAGTTCGGTAGTTCTCTTATAAATGTCATTTTAATCAAGCGAGGACTCATGACGATCAGTACTTATAGAAACCGCGATTTCAAAGAACAAAGAAACAATTGAAGTAAACCGTTAAATATGAGCAGGCCGACTTCGGCTGCCGGCTTCCACTTGTGCTTCGATCGCAGTCGCAGGCACAGCAGTTGGTTACATTTCAAGCGCTTTTTTTCAATTTCATTTTACTGCGATCATTTTCGGAGTCATGACCACAGTCACTGTCATTGGGGAAAAAATATGGTGCAAAACCAAGAATGATAGAAACCCGCACACGTCACTGATTTTACCACAGATACCACAGGAATAGTGAGATGAAAAGGAAGGTGATAACTGCACTCGGGCGTTTTATTTGCACTGCAACTGCTAAAATACAAAGCTGGCTACTTCACATTTATTATTCTGTGTTTAACTTTTTGTAAAAATTACTCAAACCTCTGAAAAAAAACAACTTCTTAAGAGCCCGTTGTGACGTCAATCCTTCAAACGAGGCAAGTACGAAGTAACGGAAGTGCTTTTGTCGCCACCTTCTTTTCTCTGCATCGTGCTGTAAAACAGCAATAAAATAATCAAATGCTATTTCTTTTGCTAATTTTCAGTCAGCAATTCAATGCCTGATTTAAACGATTCCGCTATACTTTCGGATAGTCATTTTTTATTAATTTAATTTATGTCTATTTAAACAAGTTTTATCACAGTTATTTTAGAAATCGTTAAAAAATGGTTTTCCATACAAATTTTTACATTTTTTTCCCTAGGGTTCGAAATTGCACAGTTGCAACTTTATTATAATTAAAATATACATTCCATAGAATGCATGGTATAAAAAGTTTTCTAAATTTAATTGGAAATTTTCTTAACATTGTTGAATTTTGTGATTTTGTAAATTTAAAAATTAAATTCTGAATTCAAAACGTAATTTTATAACTTTCTCAACTTTAATTGCATCTTTCTGAAATAAAATTAAAAAAATATGAGATTATCTCATTAAGGAAAGAAATGCGCCAAATCCAAATTTGTGTACCAAACTTGATAAAAACGCTGTATTTCATTTTTTGAGTGTAGTTTTGAATATTATAGAAGTCGATAGAATTTCGAGTTTTGGAAATATCAAATTTGGGATTTTTAAATATCTAATACAGCGGATCTCTCAAACTTGGTTTGGAAATTAGTTTAATTAAAAAAATAGAGGATTGTGAGAATACAGTCCATATTTGTCTATCTCTAACGCTATTTTTTTATACTGTATAGAATGTGGTATGCAAATTCATTCATGTAATGATAATTTCACTGTCTTTTCATCAGAATACTTTACATCTACCATTTTGTGTTGAAGAAAAACTATGTCCCAGTTGTATAAAATAAAACTCCCTTTCGCCTGAACTTAAACATTGATTTTATTGCTTAAAAGAAATATACACGGACATGTGTGAATAGAGAGCAATCAAAGTAATTTCGCTGTAAAACAAATTTTTTTTTATTTGTATTATACAACCCGATTTGCACATCTTTCCCTTCATGTCATGCTTGGCGGCAAAATAGTAAACTTCACTTTAACTGCAATGAAACTTTAATGCCAACCATTAAACTGCAAATCCTTTCAAATTCCTTTTGTTTTTCATTTTTTGTGGTGGTGGACCACTAGAAGATATGTATTTTACACATTTTATTAAACTTGAACTAAGGTCATTATTATTTAATCGTACAAGTAAAATTGTAATGGGTAACCACATGAACCACCCCAATGCCCTTGCAGCGTTCAAATAATTTTAGAAATTTGATGAAAAGGGTGGCGATTTATTGCATTTCAAATCAGTGTAAAAAAGGAGAAGTACATATTCGTAAATGATGTATGTTACGTGTGAACCAGAGGCGCACACGAAAAAATATTTTGGAGAGGGTTTTGCGCTACATAACATTTTGTGTAAATATTTGCATTGGGGGGTTTCGAAATCCAATAAGTTATACAATTCAAATTGTAATAGTGCGGAAAAACTGCTATGGAATAAAACAAGTACTTTGGTAAAACAAATTCAAATCGTTCAATATATTCCGTGCGCGCGTCATACTTTAAGTTTTATAATTTTAATTTTTTTTTTTTTGAAAATTGTGCGTTTTTAAAAATTCTTGAAAATAAGTTCTAATTCTCATTTTTTATAACTTGTATGTACTTTACGCTGTCTTAACTTTGTAAAAACTTTAAGTATATAATTGTGTTGAGCTCATTTCCTCTCCCAGTTCACTTTAACATCCCGCACAGTCTACTTTTTTGATCTCTGAGGGCTCGTTTCCCATAAGAAAACTTTTTTTTTGTATTTTTCTTATTCTGATCTTATTTCCTTCGTATCTTTTATAGTTTCGCAGATATTTACTTTTAAAACTAACCAAAAACAAAATTAGCTGAGAAAGTTCAACGCATGTTTTCGAAAACTGAAAAAAAACTCAATTAAATATTTTTCGAATATTCTTCCTAGATTTTAATACTGTTTATTTTCCAAAAGAGATCATTTTAATGCTTTTGGATTTTAGTGGTGTTTAATATTTTAAAATAGTTTTGAAAAAAGTGCAACTTTTCCATGATTTTTTGGTTTTACCTTCAGTTTTCACATCGTGACAAGACAACTTCCTTCAAAACTTTTTCTCCTAAATTTTTAAAAATTTCTTAAAATTTTCGCCAAGAAATCAATGCAGAGAAATTGTATTTATAAACTTCGAAAACTCTAGAGCTTTGTATATAATAAATTATGCGGAAGTTGGAAAAATATAAAAAAATATTACTTCCTTCCAATAAGTGATTTATTTGAGCAGACTCTCGAGAGGCGATATATTAAGAATACAAACACTTTCTTCCAAACCACATGAGATAAATGAGCAGATGATGATTTGTCAAAACCTAGACCCTATGACCATGCTGATGGGTTCTTTCGATCCTCTTATTAGTTCGCTATTGAAGTATGCGCGAAAGACAGGCCCATAAAAGTTTGTGAAACTTATCTTCGTATTATTGAAGATCTCTTACCTAAATAAACTGTTATTACACAAAATACTGATATATGCTTAATTTTTATTAGCAATAGTTTTTGAGTCCAAGGCCACTGCGGACCACGGCTACGTATTTGCCCACCAAGTCGAAAAAAGTGAATTTATACCCAGGCGGAGTCATGAGGGAAATCTGAAGGGGAGATATGATTATCTCCGAAATAACAGCTATAGTTTCTACCGCTCTAACTATTGTTGCCTTTTTCAAATGCTATTTCTTATGACTGACCTTGAGCTCAACAATTGTTGCTTTCAATAAATTAGGCCGAAAAAGTTAATGTATGTTGAATTTTTCAAGTTTTTGCATAGAAAATATCCCAAAAAGTGAGCCAAATTTCTGGAAAAAATTGACGCATAGAATTGGGCACCTAAATCAAACAATTTTATTTAATTACGTAAGAAATGTCAATTTCCATTTAGCCATGAAACACATTCCTTCAAAAGAATTTGTTGTAAAAGCCCGTCCCGTGAAAGGAGAACCGTGTAGGGTAATTTTTTCACATTTCAAGAGGTATGATATTTAGGAATAACCCATAAAACCTGCAATCAAAAACCGCAGCTGTTCAAAAGTTATAGGCTATCGAGCACTCAGAGACCAAAAAAGTGCATTGTGGGCCCTCAGATCAAGAAGCTGATAAAATAGCTTCATTGAAAACAAGATCGCTGCATATTAGGGCAGGCATTGGAGCTAAAGAAAGTATTGCTAAAGGGATGGAGAAAGTTCTTTAATGGTCAAATTCATGGAGGTGGAAAATTCCAGTCGGAAAATGTTGTTTGACTAAAATTGTAGTAAATTTACAATGCTATTTTATTTTCTAATTAATATAATTGGCATTCGAAGACAAATTTAATCGATTCAGTTAAATGTATTCTTAACTAAACTTTATTCAATCCTAAATTGCTGATAAATCATTTCGGGAACGCTTCTATAAGCCATTAAGGGAAACTCCATTAGTTGAACAAAAGTTGCCTTTTAAAATCAATACATTATACTGAATAAATCAAAAACTTGGTTATTTGAGTTTAATTGAGAAGTTGTCCGTAGAAAATATATCATTTCATGAGCGCAACCATAGATCGTCCAAAAGTTGTTCACTAAACATTTCAGATGGCACAGCTAGCGGGTATTTCCAAAAACTGTTTTGAGAAGTGGCTCGTATAAAATTGTGTGAGTGAATAAATAACGAAATAAAAACGGTGAGTCAGTTTTAATTCCAAATGTATACAGCGCAAATCAGCTTGGCATCATTTCGAGAACGGTGTTTGTTAAGTTGTTTAGGTAAAAACCGAATATTATTCTTAATATTAAGATAACTGTCAAACCCCTAAAAAATTTAACTGTATAAATTTAATTAAATTACATTTCGAATATATCCTAAATTATAATTGTTTTAATTTAAGAACGTTCCCGAAGTGACTTTTTCTAGTTAATCATTCATAATTTTCCCGATTAATCCAAAAATATGTAATTCGCTTTCTGGGCAGTCTTAAGCCAAATCGACGCCGACTTAATCCTATTTTTTACAGTGAAAAATCAATTCAATTGTAAAGTTTGGTTTTTAATTTCTATCGCCACTAAATTCTCAATGATTTTGAACTGCAAGACCGGAGACGTCTTTCTTCGTTCAAATTTCAAATGACTCCAGCTACAGTAAAACTCTGTCATCATGAATTTGTCTATGCCCCATTTTTATAAAACGAAACAAAACATGGCATGCTCTAGTAATTCCACATACTCTGTTTGACAATGTCAAAGGTATTCCAGCTGATTTTGAAGGTAAGATTAAAGAGTTCATTGAAAAGCATATACCTGAAATAAAATTACACACAAAATTTCCAACACTCGCGCTCAGTCGATCACCATGGTATTTTCAAAAGCTTTCCACCACACAAATATTCGTTATTTTTCAAATCCACTCAAACTAAGCTGAAATCTCTTGCAACCCCTTTATTTTTAAGGGTACAAAAGATGAGACCTTAAACCACGAGGGAGTGGGCTCCAAGCGTTATTGCAACGCATGTCTCTTATAACGGAAAGCGGCATTAAAATGGAAAGACAAAGATTTGGGAACACTTCATAAATGCCTTGGAAGCAATGAGTTATTTGACATTGTAATGCTGAGCACAGACAATAAAAAATGTGCCCACTCTTTCCACAAGCACTTAATTAATCGTATAAATTTAAAATGGTCTGCACTCATTTTTTCCACAAATTTGGATGTTTATGTTCACTATTTTATGTTCGGGCATCACAAACGACGAATATACCTCAAAAGTGCAAGCACCCGCGGCCCCACGATTGTCGTGTGTGAGAAGAAATTTGGCAGCATTGAATCATTTTGGCAATTTTCTTAACTTAAACTTACGCAAATGCACTAGTGGAAATTGAAAGAGCTAGCTCACAAATGTTAAATATAATTTAGTTCCAAAAACTTTGATGATTTTTTCAATCAAAATATCCAAAACTTTGAGGGAGACGCGTGAACAGAATTGACATTGATGGATTCAATTTCGTTTACCAAAAATCTGGTATTTATATATTTGCTTAATTTTTAATTAATTCGTGTTCAAGATTTTGGGGAGGGCGGATTTTAAACCCCATCCCTCCTTGGGTATGCCACTGGCGTGAACCACTGTACACTTAATGTAAGTAAAAAAGTTATGCTTGTAGGTGAAATGTGTGAACGAATTATGTTCTGTTCGGGGTAGAATTTATTGCGAAATGGGAAATTTGAATTTTATTAAACAGTTGAGCACAACATTTTTGTTCATTACTACCGTATATTTCCTTTACTTTTATATTACTTTTTCTCACACTTTGAAAATACATAAATGCGATCATGTACAAATTCACTGGCGTCCATGCATGGCAAAAATTTTTAAGTACAAATATAAAGTTGGAAACGTGTGACGAACTAATACAATTTATTCTACTCCCCTTTCAATCTATTAAACTGAGAAATTTTGATATTAAAATTGAGCTTCGCAAAACTTAATGAAAAGCATTATGAAACAAGAAGTTTATAAAAAAAAAGCTTTACACGCATGACCTTATAAAACGATTTTAGAATAGATGCTCTGGATTCATAGCCATATAATACCCATATATATAAGACCACAGTCTACGAGTAGAGTCTTATACAACTTTCATAAAACCAATTGTTCTTCAAACTTAGAGTTTTGAGTTTTCTCGATATGTGTATATAGGTTTTGGAAATATACATGCAAAACTGAATTTACTAGAACAATTCAAAACAAGCAAAATGAATTTATCAGTAAATTTATCTATAATTAAAAAAATTAAATACGTTGGTTGTAGCCGGTCTCTTCAGTGCGTGCGTATTCATCAATTGGCACCCATACTAGATATATTACAATTTAACAGTAGTTTGTCGATAAAAAAAAAAACAATTTGTAAATAAAAACTGACTTCAATATCATTTGAACCAATATCAACACAATCTACTTAATTTTTAAATTATTAAAAATATGTGTAACATTAAACAAATATTATCGGACGGAACACATGTTCATATATTCAAATTTCTAACCCTATTCTACTGTACATATGAATGTATGTATTTAACCGTTTCGGTACGATGGGGATGTTTTTATCCCAGAAAATTTCAAAAAATCGTATCTTTGAAGATTCTCACACGATTTGGTTGAAATAGGTCCCAAATCATTAGTGATTTTCTTCTCTACAAAAAGAAAATTAAGCTGTCAATGTAAATTATCACGTTTATGTCAAAAGTGAAACATCAAATCGCGGCATTTGTGTTGATGATCACATATTTGGCAAAAGCTCAAGAAACAAGTGGTTTAATTGTGAAAACAAGTGTAATTTAGTGAAATTTTATGAAAACAGTAGTAATCTTATAAAGAGGACAGTGTAGAACAGACAAAAACTTAATTTTTCTTTATTTGAGGCTAAGGTAAGTTCCGCGGTACAAAATCATCCCAAAACTGTTTATTTGTGGGACATTATCATCCCAATCGTACTCATTTACATTATTTGTCTCAGGAAAAAATAGATAGAAAACGTAGACTGGCAGCTTCGCAAATTGAGGATTTTTTACATAATTCAAGCGATGATGAAGTTGATCCATTTGCTGATAGTGGTTCTCTTATAGTCCCAGTCAGGAAAGCAGTAGTGGTTCAGAAGAGGAAGAAGGCACGGATCGTACAGAAACTTTATGGGTGGCGTAGATTTGGCAGACAAAATGGATACCTTGTATGAACTTAACCGAAAATCAACTAAATGGTGGCGAAAAGTTTTTTTCCGGCTAATGATGACATGCGCCGTCAATGCGTGGATAATCCATGCGGAAGCAAATCATCCACGGCAAAAAAAAAGATCCGTTTTTGGGATTTTTAGTGGAGCTATCCGAATATCTCATTGCCGAAGGAAGTACGCGTGCGAAAACCCGGCGCCAAGATTGAGCAGGACCCCTCTCCGCAGTGAAAAAAACAGAGCAAACAAAATCTGGGGAATCATTTGCCAAAAAGAACTAACAAGCGACAACGCTGCGTAAATTGTGCCACAAAAGGCAAAGAAAGTCGAACAAATCAGCTTAGCATTGGCTGCAATTTGGCATTCTGTAAAAAATGTTTCACACCTTGCCATCAAATATAAACAACATTATTATAATGCTATAATGTATAAAATTAACTATAAAAATAAAGTGAAATGAAGTCAAAAAAACTCTGAAATTTTTATTCCAATTTTGCTATTCAGGTATGTTTGGGATGTTTTTGTCCCAGGACGATATTTCCTTTTCAGGACGTCCTAAAAATAAATTATGAAATTACTTTTTTTGAAATAGCTGTAAGAGACTAAATCAACACTCTTTTTCAAGATTGCTTGTCAAAAAAGTTCTCGTCCCGAAACGGTTAAATAAAGATATGTAAATGCTAAATATAATATTCTACGTAGCTTCAAACTTTTAATCCTTCAGCATAGTAATGGATTTCATACAAAATTTGCATAATATGTGGCATTAGTTGGCGAACTTTTTACGAAAAGGTAAACGGTTATATTAAATATTCAACAGATTCACATATTCTGCGTTATCATGTAAAGCGCAAATAAATTTAGAACTCACTCGAAATGTGAGTTGCCCTTCCGCAAATATATGTTATGTATGTATGTACGTACAGTGAATGTCAGGGAAACTTGAATTTGCTCCCTAATTTAAGCATTCCTCTGGCTCGATTTTTTTTTGTAGCTACTTTTAGTACCAAATATAATTCATATTAATTCAAAAAAAAAACAAGAGCATGTTAATCGAAGATGCAGACTTTGTAATATTTCTAATGCGAAGTCGACGGAGTCTCTACTCCGCTTCGGGTTGCAACCCTGGTCTCCTTGGAATAACGGCGGTCGAAAATGGAGAGCTCGACTGTTTCCGGTATAGAGAAATAATTGTTGTGCTATTCTTGCGAGCTACTCATGTGTAAACATTTTTTATCATTAAATGAACTTGCAAATCTAAACCTTATTACATTACTTGGAAATAGAAAAATGCAACAAAACTTTATCCAAGTTTCAATCTTTTCACCATAATTTTCAGAAGCTTTTTGGGTATATAGTTTTTTAATCCATTCAATTACGGTATAATTTAATATTAGAAAAAAATTGCGGTACGATTTCCACTGGCATGTACCGTCAGTTTTTAATAAGCACATATTTTTTACATACTTCAATTAGTTTTGAGCAGGAACCGAAAAAAAAACGATAATTTTTAAATTTTCAAAGAAAAAAATCAAAAGCTTCCAAATAATAGTTTTGAGAATATATATACTACACATGTATATATGTATGTACATATTTTTCATGCCCTATATGGATAGTTTACGGTTTATATTTTTTGTAGCGATATCTCTAAAAATTGTAGCGAATAATTATTTTTAGATTTTTATTAAATGCTCTGAAAAATAATCATATATCGATTTTTATTTTTTTTATTAAAAATAAAACTCGTTTTTCGAGTGTTAATTTTTCACTCTAAAAAAATTTTTTTTTATGAATTTTTATTTTCTAATTAAAAAGGAGAAATAATCATATAGCGATTTATATATTTTTTTAATTAAAAATAAAACTCGTTTTTCGGGTGTTAATTTTTTACTATAAAAAAATTTGTTTAAGAATTCTTGATGTTTAATTAAAAACAATAATTATTTCATAAGTTGTATTTTATTTTGTATGTATAAAGATAGGCTTATTCATTGAGTTTTATTTTTTTTTTTATCAAAATGAACATAATTTTTTTGGTTATATTTTTTTATCGAAAGAAAAACACAAGTTTTGAGCGTTACTTATGTCTAAGAAAGAAAAGTTGATCGAAAAACTCAAAGCGTTTTTAGTGGTGCATTTTCTTTGATATTTTTTTATCAAATATTTATTTTTATTTCTGAAAGATAAAAATACCGTTAAAGACCTGAGTTTAACTTACGATAAAAAAATATGTAATTAAAAACATAATGATAACTTTTGATGCAAAAAATAAAATTAAAAAAGTTTTGATAATTTTTTATCAAAACTCAAAACTCATGAAAATTATTATTTTAATAAAAAAAACCTCTTTTTTCGGAGCGGAAAAATGACACTCGAAAAACGAATTTTATTTTTCTTCAGCTCGCTACATAATTTTCATTTCTAAACAAAAAGATAAATATCAGACATTTGTTATTATTATTGATTGCAAAGTTTAAAATCTTAAAATATTGATTATATATAATTTTTTTTGAACAACTTATAATTATTATGATTACTGGTTTTGTGCGTCTTTATGCTCTACAAATTTACGTTTGTAAAGTTGCAATTAAAATATATGTCCAAATTTAAGCTTTTAAATGCAGCTTTTGTGTCCCAATATTCGAAAATACTGTTTGACGAATTTTTAATTTAAATTTAAATTAGTAAAACATAATATGAACAGTTATGCCAATCATTATAAGACGAACAATCCATTGCGGACCAATATTGCAAGCAACGTAAAAAGAGTGAAAGATTAATAATTAGCTGTTTTTCCGGGGCAGGCGTGAGTTAAGTCTGAACTGGCTCTAATATATATTGACGACCAACTTCCAACCCCAGTCTTTTGAGTATAGATAATAACCACGCCACACTTGAATTTGGTAAAAGATGTTGATCAGCAGCCGCTGAGGTTGGAGGTAGACAAGCTAATTTCACTTCGAATATTTTTACCGATCGAAGCTTATCTGGGCACGTAGTTTTTTTTTAGAAGCTCCATACATAGACAGAAGAAAGCGACTTCCGTTGATGATAAGTTCTTGTGGAGTTGAATTTCTCTTTTTTAAAACTCCAGCACATTGAACAAAGTCTTGTTGTGCAAATATTTTAAAAACTGTTATTTTACTTCTCCTGAAAAATGCAGATTTCGTATCACAGCTCAGTGTTAATCGTACCTTTAGCGTCCTGTTATCTATGGTTGTAGTTTTGCAAACTTTTTTTCAATTCGTTTAAAGTGAACTGACAGTCATCGCTATTGTCGATGTAAGTGAATATTTCCTCCATTGCTCAACTCATCTTGAGGACGTCCGACTTTAACCCCAGTGTTCGGTTTTAAGAAGTAAACAATGCAATCCTGATGATACTTAGCCTCAGCAGCAACTAAATCGCATTCCAATTCGATTCCAGCAAGAACAGCTTTTGCCATAGCATCAGAATGAGTCCGAACTGTTTCCATAATCGAATCTTTATATGTAAATGTACTTACTTGTTGAATTTTACGGCGAGATTCCAAACACTTTATCTTCTCGTACTCTTTATTTAATTCTTGATAGCAAAATGAGCATTGTTTTTTAAAACAAAAAGCTGAATCACTTAAACGTGCTCTGGTGCGAGGAGGACTTACAGTAGATGTACTGGCTTCTTGTTCTTCATGTTGCCTATTAATAATCTGATCTACAATTTTTTTTCCAGGTATCGGACCGATGAGGACTATTTGGATGTTATTTATAATAGTGTTTTGAACGATCCTACCAATTTTCAGCTGGGTGGTAGTTTTTGTAACCTTGAATATCTAAATTGATCGGACTATAAAACCAAATTTTCAAATTTATACATTACATTTTTCTCTTTATTTAGTAAACATCTTGATAACTTGCAGTGTATTTAGAAATCCCAATTAGGCGGAGATTTTTCATATTTTCCTTGAAAAATTCTTCTAGAACAACTGACAAATTTATATCTTTGTGAATATCCGTATTTGCAAATATGCAGGTTTTAATCATTTTCTAACATGGCAAAAATCGCAAGATCTTTTAAAACAAAATCTCAAAAGACGCCGATTGTAATGCCCGAGTCTATTTCAAACCAAAATTTTGTCTGAAATTCGCAGTTAGAAAATTTTTATGTCCACAAGAGTGCCCCTGGTATTATAATTTTGTTCAATGGTTATTTTCTAATAGGCTAAGCTATAGGCAAATATATACCAAAATTTTCAGAAAGAAGAGACAGAAGAAGAGAAAACATGTTGCATGCCTAATGACTGCATGCTCTTCATGACTGCCTGCTAGCGACCCAGTGTATAAGTAGTGCGCAACAACAACACTAGTCTAACTAATAAAGAAATATACGCACAAGAGGAGATGGCAAAATCTTAGCAACTGGCTGACTCAATGAATACGGGCTAGGTTGCCTGTTATGTGAAAAGCAACAACAATATGACAAACAGACCAAATGCACAGCATTAGGGAGCGACAGTAACAAAATGAACACAACTACAAAGAACAATTCCGGCACACTAGCCAGAAACCCGAGTTGAGGTGTAGTTACGAACCCACTCGCAATACCACCCAAGCTGCCGGTGGTAACTTTAACCCGTCAAATGACTGACTCAGGGTGTGGGATGCTAAAAGGACGGTTTTCGGCTTAGGTCGGGGCTTGCTCCGTCCACTGGGTGCTCTACAGGTATGACCTCTAATTCCCGAACCGCAACTGCTACGTCTGCAGCTCTTTGAAACAACCAAACGCAATTATTAAAAATCGCCAAATCCAAATCGCCTGCTTAAAAAATCGTATTTCCACTTTCACAGTTAGAATGAATCTCCCCTGGCACTTGCGAGGCGGACCGCAAGCTACCCGCTACCGGCCTGTAGATCACCTAGTTCAGCGCTGGTGTTGTTTGTCCCCATCATTATGGCTACGGCCCGTAAACGAACGCCACCACAATAACAAACAACAAGCGTGGAGTTTTCCACTGCCGTCATAGAGAGGACAACAAAACTGCCTCAAGAGCGGGAATTGGCGATACCCCTTTTTTCTCTCCCAATATGGTACATACTTTGAAATCTAATTCAATAAGCGTCATTTCGAAAATGATCATATTAACTAAATTTATTGTTAATTGTTCAATACTGATATACAGGATTGGGTTTGAGTATAAAAATAAATTCGGAAAATTGGCGTAGAACTGAGAGTCGACTTTATCAAACTTTTCCAAGTTTGGCACATACTATAGATTTGGTTTAAATTTCGGTAAGAACTTAATTATGGAAGGATACGAAAAAATTCGAAATCGTCGATTCTAAAATGTCAGACCTTCCGGTTGATTTTACGCATACGATCCAACTTTAATTCCGATACTAGTTTTGATCAGCGGTTATAATAAAGATGCAAATGCACACGATGCGGGCAAATGCGTTAACCTAAAATAATTATAATTACGTTATAAACTCTGTAACAATACTGTGCATATTCTAACGCTTGCTTTCGTATTTTGTTATTGTTATTCACAGAAGCCAAGGTGCATTAGCAAGGTAACAAGTGCTTCTAACGATTTCTCCGAATTTTATTTGATCGCACTACCATTTTGCTCAGAGGATTACATATTTAGTTAAATTTTTAGTATGAAAAACAAATCTAATATGTTTTAGCAAAACTTCGAGATTTAATAAAGGATAAAATTTGTTTTCAATGTTGGTTGAAAATAATTATATGTGGTAAATATTAGATGTTGTTATAAATTAGTACATACGGGATTATGTAATTGGGAAGTACACAATTTTAGTTGAAAAATTTACGAGAGGAAGTCCTAAAAAAATTGTCTAAGGTAAATTAAAATGCAAGACTATTTGCACTAAATTTGTTAGCCTCAAAAAAAGTTGAAAATAAAAAGCAAAATAAATTCAAAATGAATGAATGGAAATTTACACAAACCTGACGGTAAGCAACATGCCTAGAGTTTAACTCCATTAAATATAGAATGGAGAAATTGGCGGATTCTGTGCTCCCAAAAACAAATATCTGACAAAGGTATAGAATAAAGTATAGAAATAAGTACGAGTCTTCCAAACGTCTAATTTGAAGGCTTTACTTCGAATTGTAAAATTAATCCAACATAATACTCAATACTTTTACGCTAATTTAAAGTAGTTTATGCATTCTTAAAAGATAAAAGATAAAATTTAAAATGTATGTATTAATTTGGAGCTCTTTTCAAACTATCTCTTGAATGTGCTTTGACAGAATCTAAATGATAAGTTGTTGCGAATTAAATATTAAGGCAGTGGTATGTTTTTATACTGAATACGAAGAATGCATTAAACTTGAAACAGAAAGTAACCAACCGTTGACTTCAACACAACAAATGACTTCCAAAGAAGCATATATGAAAAATGAGAAATAGGTTTCCTCAAACCCTAAATCAATTCAAGAAAAAACATCCGATTGTAAAAACCATTTCATAAAATAAATCATAAATCAAATATGTGCCAAGTCTGACCAGTTGTCTTATTGCAAGTAGCAATTTAACTTACTAATTTAATTAATAATGATTTCTTAGCAACCTTTCCTTTTAATAAAATTTGATAAAGCTTTTTAGATACCCGATATGTTAATCCAGATTGTAAGCTACTAAGTATGTAAAAAACCCCCCGCTGCTTGACGAAATCCTACCATTTTTTATCCACGTAAATAACGCATCACAAAGATATCAAAACTGTTATCATTTTTAATGCATAATTTCAGGCTGACGGCATAGAAGCGAACAGTTTGAGCGATATGTGTTGGGAGCAGGTTATCTGGCCTTTATATGTGAAGATTTACAAATGTCTCATAATACAATCTGTTCGGCCATTTGGGTATGAAAATATGGCAAGCACATTCACTCAAAAGCTTAAACATTTCATATAATAGACGTATTTTATTTGGCGAGCGTCTTAAGCTGTTAGCTTTTTTCGTATGAAAAACTGGGCCCCAACATATCAATTTTGGATTTTAAAAATCTTTCTTTCTGTGTATATTGATCTATGGCAACTTAGTTTTTTATTACTTAAATCTTTTTCAATAGGTTCCTAACAAATTATAGTTAGCGTGTACAGGAGGCGGATATTATACCATTTTGATAGCCCCCAGTACTCTCAATTCATGCATAATTTCGAGGAATATTTTATTTACACAAAAATGTTTAATACGTTTTTAAGAAATTTTACCACTTACAGAAAACATAACATAACAAAAATATGCAATAAATACTTTTGTTTACGAGCTTTGCGTTAAAGAAGAGCTAACTCTTGAGAACACAAATATTTTCATTCATTTGCAAAGCTCAAACATATTTTTAACTTTATATACCATACATGCATACATACACAGACAACAATACAACTAAAATTGTTATCTAAACACACAGGACATGCTATTTATTACTACCACATAACATCTGTTCTTAGATTTGATGAATCATAAGTAACAGCAAAATAATCAAGCGAAAGTTATGCGCCAGTGAAAATTCCTGGTATTTCAAAAAAAAAACATATGTATATGTGTATCGACAGAAAATACGCATACCAAAGCAAATATGCAAACAATCGAAATGAGTACATACATTCAAAAATTATGAAAAAAGAGCTTATACAAATGTGCTCTATTTTACATATGTACGTAATACCAAATAATACCTTTATGCAAAATTTTATGGAACCTTCAAAGGTGAACCGTTTGTCTACTCAAAACCCGACGATGTTTCGATTAAAGGAGCCTATACGAAGCAGCAAAAAAGTTCTACAGTGAAACAAATTTTTATAGCAGTTTCAGTTTTTAATATATAAAAAACACTTACACTTACTAATTTTACTTAATTTAGAATTAAGGCCAAGCATTTAATAGACCTTTTAAAATTGCTTTCACAACAAACAGCTTTGCGAAATTCTAGGTACATACATAAGTTGCTTGGCAATATGTTTAAAACCAAAAATAAGCGTTGCTTGATTTTCGAAAATTTTAAGAAAATGGCAGAACTGAGTCCAGAATCAGTACGAACGAATACATTCAAAATAAATGCTTTAGAGATAGTCCCGAAATGAATACAAGATTTCACCTTCTGAGCTGAGAGGAATTCCGAGTGTCATAATAAAAGTGAAAGAATTCGATGGCAAAAAAGAAATTCCAATCAAGAAGAGAAAGAAACGAAAAGAAAATAATTGTATTTCTTCAACGAATGGATGGATTCTGTTAAATCGACAGAGAGGATTAGCGATCCGCCGAAGAGCCAATCTTGTATTCTATCAGTGTTAATTAAAGCCCATAACCAATGGCTTAAATGCAATTTTATATGAAGCATGTCGCTTAACCAAAATAACAAAACGCAATTATGAATGGTGTTAACTAAATTACAAACTAAAAAATTTTTTTTCCGCCGGCGCCTTTTTATGATACTCTACTCCTCCCTTATTAGCGCAATAACCGCCAAGGCAAATTTTTTTGATTCTAGCCAAGACGCCAGTCGTTCGTTTGCCTTACTATCTGGTGCCAACGAGATTCACCTTCGCCGCATGGACTTTCTAACGGATATGGGCGTGAACATCAGTACTTGGTGACGAGCTGTCTCTCCCACAAATCCTATATCGAACTGGCGCTTCTTTGCATGACAGTTGTAGTAAATGTCTTCAGTTTTATTTTTCTTGCCCTGTCCCGTGAATTTTATTTCCTGAATATCGGCCATGTCAATCCTTACTCTTAAGAGAATATCAACAAGCCGATCAGCGACACCATCCCCATTAATCGTCATCGAAAAACGGGATCTCATCCGAAATTTTTTAGTGGTTGATATTCTGGAGCGCGGCGAGTTGCAGCGCACTACCATAACCTCGGGTGATTTTTGTAGGAGAGAATTTACACCGTGAGCAAGTCGACTGCACCTTTTTCAGTTTTAAACCTTTCCAGTTTTAGTTCAGAAAGGTGCAAATCATATTCAGAATTTCCATTTCAAATTCAGAAAATTGCAATTCATAGTAAGAAAATTGCAATCTAAATTTAGAATGTCCACTTTAAATTCAGAAAATTACAATTCAAATTCAGAAGCTACAATTCAAGTTAAGAATTTCGACTTCAAATCCAGAATTATCATTTCAGATTCAGAAATTTACAATTTAAATTCAATTCAATCTAAGTTTCGAAAAGTTCAAAAAAAATGAAGTTTATGTACATACATAGAAAGCTATTTATTTCTTGCATAAATACTTATTTTTAAGTACATTTTGAACAGCTTGCGTTGAAGAATATGTTTAACACTTGAATGGTAGCTTCCCGAATTTGAATTATAATTTTCTAAATTTAAAATAAATTCTGAATTAGATTTGCAACTTTCTGAACTTGAAATGGAAATGATGAATTTGAATTGTAATTTTCTGAATTTGAAGTGAAAATTAGGAATTTGAAACGAAAATTCTGAACTTGAATTGAAACTTTCTGAATTCGAATCGGGGATTTCTGAAAAAAAATGAAATTCCGAATTTTCAGTGCAACTTTCTGAACTTAAATTGGAAACTCTGAATGTGAATTGTAATTTTCTGAATATAAAATGAAAATTCGGAATTTAAAATGGAAATTCTGAACTTGAATTGTAACTTTCTGAATTTGAAGTGCAACTTTCTGAACTAAACCAGAAAAAGGTGTAGCGCTGGGTAGCCTGGCGAATGTTAATCAGACTCTCTTCCAATCCTACTCCCCCATTTTTTGGGCTTCCTTCCATGTGTAAAAGTAGCAGTGAATATATTTTTTTCTCTATAGTGACTACTTGGATTGAATCTTAAATAAAATAATAAAGTACAATGAAAAATAATTTGCTATTTTATATTGAAAATGTTTTCGTTAACGACAACTAATCGAACTTAGCTTAAGTCACCTCCTAAATATAGCACAATTTATATAAAAACAAATGTATGTATTTTACTTACCTTCAATTCGCCTGCATTTTTTCATCCGCGTTTTTAAATAAACGTCATGTGGTGTTGCGACTATATCGAAAAAAATTCTAAATTATTTTTATTTATTTACATATGTATGTACATACGTACATACTCGTATGTGCACATTTCATGTCAAGGATGTTAACGAGCATGTTAAATGGTGTTTTGTAAGCGTGGCAAAGCAGAGCATTTGCAGAAAACAAATTGATAATGTGTGGGTTTTTAGAGGGGCGCAATCAAGCGACTGCTACGTGGATGGCAAAATGATTAAAACGAGCCCTATATTTAAATATACAAACATACTACATATGTATATTATATATATAGGTACCAATGTATATTAAGGTGGTTCAGGAAAATGAGGTGCCCTTTTTCCATAGAATAAAAATAACCTTTGATCTAATTTGTGACCAATTATCACAAACTGGTAAACAAATTTGTTATTAGTTCGATTTACCCTGACTCTAGAAAAGAAATGTAATGTGTGCGTAATATGTCCTGTCAAGAGGTTAAAGTTACGAAACTGGCTTTCCTTTTATTTGTAATTTTTTAAATTATATTTGATAAATATTTGGTGTATTTTTTTATTTTTTTAAACTTCTTGCAAATATCATCTGCTGCTCGGAATCATCGTAAAGCTGCAGATCCCTCAATTTGTCTATGCTGTAAGCGCCAACAATCTGTCAAATTCTGTAGCCGTTTTTCTTGTTACAATTTGGGCAGTGAATTTCAACCCGGGGCTCTGACATCGGCTATATTCTAATCCGTTAGGAGGCGCATGAGTCAATATATTCCGAAAATTCGTATTTATGCGATAGATGGCGCTAGAGGCGAGTTATTCAACAAATCTCTGTTTTTGATCCGATTTTGATGAAATTATAAACGTATGATGGGGTCATGACGAGAACTACTTTTGCGAAGTTATAGCTGAGATAAAGTTGGCCCTTAAGTTAGTTCCAGATATCCTATGGAAAACAATGGGAAATAATTGCCACTAATTTTAGAGTCAACGCCATTTTTACTCAAACTTCGGAAGATTGTTTTCAAATTTATCGAAGCTTGCATTTAAGCTTTAAGCCCCTTCTGTAAGTATATGGAAACATAGTAATCCACGCAGACGAAGTCGCGGATATCAACTAGTGTAATATAAAGTATAGGAATTTTTTTTCAGCTGGAAATTTTTTCCTGACAGTAAGCATTTTTTTTTACCACCCTAATACATGTACATCTGTATGCGACGTACATGAATTTCAAATACTTCGTTCAAAGTGAACAAAATTCCAAAGAGTTTACATTAGAGTAGAGTGCATGACTACGTATATAAAAAAAATTTCTGCTGTTTCTCACCCGGAATTTTTAAACCCATTATATTTTAAGACTGCCACCAAAATTTTTTGGATGCATTTATGTGAGCTGGACGTTTTAAACTTCAACCGCTTTAACATCTGAGACAAGGCGAATTCGTGTAAGGTTATAGCATCCCATGGATGCTTGTTCTTCGTTTCCAATTCGACGAGTTGTTTTGCGTACAAAAACAAAATATGTGAACAATGCTGGGCGAATTCATATTTTGACATTTCAGTTGCGAAATTGCACAAACAAAATATACAACCTTGGTCAATATTTACAATTTTGCAATAACCTTGTAGGGATCTAGCTTGATCTGAGATATTTTCTTTTTTAAATTAATTTTAATTAAATAAAAATTTTTTAATTTATAAAAAACACCACTTTTAAAAATATCTTCAAATACCTTGAATGAATCTAGCTTGATCTGAGGTGTTTTTTTAAATTAATTTCAATTAAAAAACAATTTTTTTATTTATAAAAAAAAACTCCACTTTAAAAAATATTTTCAAAGCAGTCCAACTCAGGAAAATCTTAACATGTTTTCGAGGTATAATAAGCATAAATAATATTTATGTATTGTATAATACAATAACTTTATATATCCGTTGGAAAACCCTTAACTTTTTTTTTGTGAAGCACCCTAATGTACAAATATATCTATAAACATATGGATGTTAAAGACAGCAAAAATTAGAGGTTACTGCAACAAACGAGCTTTAAAAATATTTCAATGTACGCATAGCATATTCTTGATTCTCATTTTAAATCGAATTAATCCTGCCTAAATATATGCACCCCGTTTATAAATGGGAACTTTCCCTTTTAATATTATTAAACACATATGCTATGTATATCCTCTATCTAATTAAATAGTCAAAAAGTCTCCGTTCCCATTTTTAAACTACTAATTTAATTTAATAATCTCCAACATTCTCTACCACCCAATATCCACACAGTGAATCTTTCCATTGCGGACGCCATGGTCTCGAGCCTTAATGTAACGTTCAATTATATTTACATGTTGGATAACGATTGGCCTTTCGGCGAGCTCTACTGTAAAATATCACAATTTATAGCGACGTTGAGCATAAGTGCTTCCGTGTTTACGCTAATGGCGATATCCATCGACAGGTGAGTTAACAAACCACAACAACGAATGGCAGCTGCAACGCCAAAGTGTGACGCAAATAACATTAAATTTCTTCAATAGCGGAACAATTTTTGTATGCATGTGTGTGTGTACTATATATGGTATATATTAGGAGTATCATGTGCACCAAAATCACCCTACCAATGTTGCAATTTCTGTGGTACAACATTGGCGTTGCAGTTACTCCAACACAAACACAAACATAAATAAATGAGATTTTATATGCAGTATTTCATTTGATATTCTCTTTAACCTCCTCTCTTCTTTCTCTCTCTCTCCACCCCATCTGTATATCTTCTGTCCTGTGTCCTTTCAGATATGTGGCCATTATGAAACCGTTGGAACCGCGTATGAGCAAACGTTGCAATCTGTGTATTGCGGCATTCATTTGGGTTGCATCTATAACCATATCTTGCCCCATGTTGCTCTTCTTTACCACAGGCGAAGTGGAGCTAAAGGTTGGTACGAGAATTGTTTGTTACACCGAATGGCCGGATGGTCCGACGAACCACTCACAGCAGGAATATATGTAAGTATGAGTTACGCTAAGTATTTCAAAAGTTGCAACTAAAAATATTCGAATGTTCGAAAATATGTAAGTCAAAAGTGTGGCAGCAAATAGTATACTCGTGATTGTATACACTCAGAAGCGTTCATTAAATAGATTTTAATGAAGACTTATTCAAGTATCGTTAAATCTCGTAATTAACACTGCAGCTCAGAGACAAAACTAAAGTGATCATTTATCAGTGTCGCAGCTAAGGGTTAAATGAGGGGAAAGTAGTATTTTTGATTTTATCGCTTAATACCTGTTTATCCTTCAGAGCGATTGCAAAACTCGGCCTAACTTTAATAGTTACCTAATGCCAATCTCCCAGGTATTTATTTGGCTCTAGATTTAAAGTAATTTTGGATTTACATAGAGTAACTTTTATAAATCGTACAGAATAATTATGACATGGAGTAACATCTTTTAAATGGCATGAAAATAATACTCGAACTTTGAGCCAAAATTAAAACTTATTTTCATAAAGAGATACAGAGTTAAATGTGTGAGTAGTAGTGCTTAGTAGTAGTAGTAGTAGTTATAATAACGTATTAGTAATAATGGGTAAAATAGTACTTAGTAGTAGTAGTAGTTAGTAGTACCTAGTAGGAGCATTAGCAAAAATAGTAGTAAAAATTAGTAAAAATAGTAGTAAATAGTAGTAATTAGTAGTAACATTAGTATAAATAGTAGTAGAAATTACTATAAAAAAATAGTAATAGCAGCGGTATTTAATAGTAATAAAAGTATTTAGTGGTAGCGTAAATAATAATAGCAATATAAATTAGTAAAAAATAGTAGTACTAATTGGTAGTGACATTAGTAAAGCTAGTAGTATTAATTAGTAGTTAGTAGTAGAAATTAGTAAAAAATAGTTGTTGTAATAAGTAGTAAAAATACTAGTAGAAATTTAAAATATAGTAATAGTAATTAATAGTAGCATTATTAAAAATAATAGTAATAATTAGTAGTACTAGCAACTTTCTCAAACGTACGATGATAGAGAAGGGGAAGCTGAGCGAATTCTTTAGTTTCACCGTTGCATGGTGCGCTTCCTAAATCTCACTCCAACGTAATAGAGAAGAAAGGGGCAAAGAGAGTGCGTTTGACTCAGCGTCACCATCGTGCTGCGCGTTCCTCCAATTCATCACGAAAAAATGACAAAGAAGTTTTATGGCATTTCATTTCCAGTGGCAAAAACTGTCGTCCGATTCACCACACATAGAAACAAAATAAATCTAATCAGATTCAAATAACAATCCTTTATTTTTCATACAGTCGTACTTCTTTTATCCTAACCTAGTTGTTATTTCGCAGGGGGGGAAAAAAGAAAAGATATTGATTTTGATTACTCATTCAGAGATATTAATATAATTATTTTAAATAAAAAAATCAATTTCATTCCGCAATTCCTCAATCGTAGCCAGCTGGTCCATATTAATCTTGGACTATACGTAGTAGACTAGAAGTGTAATTTTAAGGAATATAGGCTAATTGGTCTTACCAATGTCGTCGTGAATCTACAACGGAGGACGACACCAAACCGTTATTTTTTCCGAATGTTTTGGCAGCTCTTAAACTTCGGCAGGTTAGTATTCAGCCCAAATACGACAAACTAGCTTTTTAACTCAAAGATTGGAACAGCCCCAGTCTAAACTATTCCATGATGAAATCTTAAACAATACTAAACAAAAATATCATGCCAGTTTGGCAGATGCACACGTGATGTCATAAAACCTCTATTGAAAAAGTGGCTCTAGATAAATAAAAATTTGTATTAGTAATTTTTTTAATTGCATTTATGAAGATAAACCAAAACACCTGTAGTTCAAATTTGTTTCCAAAAAATCAATACGATAGAAGAATTCGGTTAAATGGCAATCCTTAGCGGAAATTACTTAAGTTACCCCTGTTCGCCTAAAAAAGCACTTCGCATTTCGAAGGAACTTCGCTGGGCTTCTAATTGAAAGGACACTGCAATAATAATTCGCGGACGAAAGCTGAATGCCAAACCGAGTTTTTGCGCAAAACCTACAAACCCTAAAGTCCAGCTTCGACCCATAACTGCACAAATTTCTACTCTTCCGGTCGGAAGGCCATGGTCTGTTAGCATAAGGCGTATGGTGACTTCAGCCGTTATTAGACAGTGGCCGATATAAGGATATCTCCATTTTCTAAATGAATTTAGTCTAACAGCAGTATGGCATGTAACTTTCAAAGCAATTGAGAACCGAAACGTCGTGCAGCTTCTTTGTAATCTACGTTCAGTGATAAAAGTTACTCCCATAAGTATTCGAAGGATAATGCCGGTATCCTGTAATTCAGTCTCATCTCTCACTAGTCTCTTACAGTCACTAAATTTGATTAGGGAAATATTTTGTAGCTTGTCTCAATTTCCGTAATCAGTAAGCAACAGTCTCAAAAAATTTCCCAAAAGAGTGTGGCGCAAAGAGGTGGGGGGAATCAGTTGATGGTATGTTCAGCTAGAGATGCACAATCAGCGTCAATGAAAATGGGTTAATCGATAGCACACAATATACCTTTTCAATTCTTTGTCAACAGTAATTTTGCTCTTTAAAAATTAAAACAATATGGTTATCGTTGAATTGGCATTGAAATTAGCCGTTAAAAAATTTTTATTACTGCACTTTATGTGAACTGCTTATTTAAAACATAGGTAAGAATTAGAATTAGAAAATTAAGTGTGGTTTTTTTCAGATTTAAGCAAAATATAGCGAACGACCAAAGGAACAGATCGAGTGCTACTTCAATTTCGCGTTTGTTCAATACTTTCCCCAATGTCTCTGTTTTCTGACCTGCTCAGGACCAGCTGAAAAATTAGTAACTTTATTTTGAGACTACAGACTTGAGACAGTTTACTGAAAATCAATCTCACCACTGAAAAGTCTCAATTAGTGACTATAGCCTGCTTACAGAATACCGGCATAAATGTCCATTTACAATTACAGTTGTTAGATATTTGCCAACAAACAGGAAGTAATTATATGATTTCCACTTATGATTTCCACTATTAAATAGATATTTCCTTATACTCTCTGGACTGTTAAAACTTTTCTACCATTTATTTTTTTCATGACATTGTAGTTTAACAAATTAACGCCTTGGTAAATGCTGTGTAGTATGAGTATATTTTGAAATGAGATTTATCATTTTCCCAGAACAGTAAAGTTCAATTATAAAAAGCACACTTTTTATTACTTGATCCTCAAAAGCCGCTGTGTTAATTGCGGGAAAGCATTGATGAAAATCGTAATTTGGCATGCCACGCTTAATTTGCATTTATTCATTCTCCTAGGAATGTATACATACCGACTGCTATAGTCATTTTTCAAATGCCCAAGCAATTACATTTTGCACAAGCCGCAAATCCCACAGCAGTAAATCTGACGTTTATTGCAAATTCACATTCGCAAGTACTTGAGCTGCCCAAATATATTTTTAAGATGCATATGAAATGATGAACTTGTTTGTTTTTATGCTCATCTTCTTCCGCACTCTTTTTTTTTTTGAATTTCTTTACAGCTATAATATACTTTTTATGATACTCACGTATATACTGCCCATTATTTCGATGACATTCACTTACTCCCGAGTTGGCATTGAGCTTTGGGGGTCAAAAGCAATTGGCGAGTATACACCGAGGCAAGTGGAGAATGTCAGAAGCAAACGGAGGGTAAGTGAGAATTGCAAAAATTTATGAAAAAAAAACGTTTGATTTAAATTTGTTACAAAATTGTACTTGAAATTTGTAGTATGGTTCGTATATGTTTTATTTTAGGAGTAGGTACCGAATAAACTAAAAGCTCGACACTGGGCAAATCACAAAATGGACAGTAGTCAATTTATTTACAAATTTGTTAACAATCTAAGTTTTGACCAGTCAGTTAATTATTGACAGTCTCATAGAAACATTTTATAATTAGTTTGATTACTATTTTAATTGATTTTTCTTGAAAAGCAATGGCAACTATCTTTATAGAAACGCGCTCGTAACCATTCGCTTTCAAAAGCTAGAAAATTTGTAATTTATAATTGTAATTTTGTGTGTGTTTGTTTGTAAAAAGTTGACTAATTGTATTAATTTTTTATCTAATACCTAGTTGTCACATAAAATTTAGAAAAATTGCCTGTCTATGAAAAATGCCCACAGCCCTAGGAACTACTTAACATAAGCATTTAAATTTAATATTGTAATCTTAGCTTTCAAATAAATAAGTATATAAGCATTTTCACAACTCATTAAATCAAAAAATGCAGTAACTGATTGCTATAAATTAAATCCTCTGGCGAGACCCTACCGTTTTGAAGTATTAAAGTATGGAACTATTTCGAAACGATTTCTGGAAATGTTTGACATTATTTGGGATCCAATCCCAGTTTTATTGATCTACTACTCACAAAATGGTTTCGAAATAGTCCTGAATTTGTTTCGAACTAGGCACGAACTAGTCCCGAATTAGTTCCATGTTTCAAGACTTAAAAAAATTAATTCATTTGAAATTATAATAATAAGACTTTTACAATATAAGTCACAAAATAAAAGTAACCTAACGTGCTCATAACACTTTACAATAGAAATTTTGAAAGAGCCCACCGTACAGATCACCTTTGCTGAACAAAACTATAGCACAGCACGCCCGAATATTTTCTTTGCACTTAAAATTTAAGAAGTTAACAATGGAGTATTCTATCACAAATACAAAAACTTGATGAGTTACAACTTTGATGTCTAAAGAAGTGTTGTTCCATATAAAAAACCTGAGCATTCCATATATTCACTTTGCCCCGTCCACCGTCGGTTCATCCGTCGAATTTCCCTGAAAATATCAACAGTAATTAAAATATTACTAGCAAACGAGAATAATAGAACACAAGATTACACCTTCTGCGAACCGTCAGTTCCCTCTTTGTCGGTTTAACCGCATCCACCTATTCGTTGACGAAATTAGAGTATTTTGATTTTATTTTGCATAAACAATGCTAACAAGACTTGCAATCGTTTTGTCGTTTGTGCTTATGTTCTACACTATTTTCTTTACCCTTTCTCATTCTCTGCTTTTTAAACGTCACTTACAGTTAGTTGTTTTAGGCGCAGAAAGTGCAACCTTGTTTTTCTATCATTTTTGAGTAATAGCTTTATAATTGCGTAGGAAAAATTACGAAAAAACAATGGTGGAATGGGTGGTCATCAAAGCTTTACTTCTTTGGCTTTTGACCACCTAGGCGATTATGGTCGAATTCAAGATGTCACTACTCTTCTTTGCAAGTAAAGCCAAGTCCTTCTCCACCCGGTCTTCCCAGCGTAGCGGGTGTGCATTGGTCCCCATGTTAGAAACCTCGCTTGGTATCAAACGGCTCAGCGAGGTCCTTACCAATTCTGACGAAGCTGGTGGTGTTGCTCAACGTCATTGATTTCTTCTTCGATTCTTTATTCGATTGTTCGATTTTTGAGTTCGAAGGAAATCTCTTATACGTTTAAGAAATAAAACAATGAGACGAAAATGAGAAGTGCCATAAACTAAAAGCCATATTTAGCAAATTAACTTTTTTATGTGTGGTATACTTTTGAGACATTTAATTAGTATTATGCTAATTGGATCACAAATAAAACTCATCTTTAGAATGTTATTTTTTTTTTTGCTCCGTTATACGAACTATTTTTTGTGTTCATATTTCTTTATCGAAAATAATCATCACTTGAAGGGTTTCATTTTTTTGGTCACAAGAAGAAATAATTTTTTAAGTTTCATTTTTTTTGTCACTAGAAAAAAATATTTTTTTTATTATTATTTTTTTCATAACAAAAAAATCGTTACTTTTGAGCTTAATTTTTTTTTGCAAAACACCATACCACTTTTTTAATAAGTATTTATGGCCGATTTTTTTTTGCTATGCACTCACAAACTACATCAAAATTATACAACTACCTAAGTACATATTGATGTATAAAAAATACGATTAATCAGAAAAATACTCAGTGGTGCCAAGCGGAATTCGTACAGTGATTTGGTTTTTTTTTTTAAATATTTACAATGTTTTTCAGGAATTTATTTCAATTAATTTTTTATAGAAATTCGTTATAGAAATATAGTTCATTACGCAACATAAACTCTATAAATCAAAATTTCAAACTTTATAAAAAAATTCGCAAAAATTAAACAAATTAAAAAAAATGTCGTGGAATTTTAAAAAATTTTTATCAGAATTTTTTTAAATTTTTTAGTACACAGTTTTGTAGCTAAATAAATTTTAATGTAATAAAGTATAAGCTTTGAGTAGTTAAAAATTACCGTCGGTTTTTGATAAACTTTTTTGCTGATGGTGTTGCACACTTTTTTCCATATAACGCTCGAACAAAATTCACCGAACACCAAAAACAATAAACTCATAAAATGATGATTTTTTTTTATTAAAAAAAATAGGAATACAAAAAAAAATTCTTTATAATAGAGTGAAAAAATAGCACTCAAACAATTTGTTTTATTTGTGCTCAAAAAATAAATCGCGGCTATTTTTTGGGGGCGATTAACGAAATTCTAAAAGTAATTATTAATTATAATTTTTAGAGATATCGCCCAAAAATATTTAAATACTAACCGAATAATACACAGCATGAAGAGATGTACACAGATACATATGTATATATAAAATCGAAATTGTTCTGCGATAGTTGGAACCTTTTGATTTTTTTCATTTACATGTAAAAAATAATCATTATTTTCGGTCTCTGGTTTAAACTGCATGAAAGCATAGTTAGTGGTAATTTTCGCGTACTTAACTAAAAAAAAAAAAATATTTTTTTCATATGTCCCACTTTCGACCAACGCGCGATATATTCATTTATGAATGACTTATTAAATGCCATTGTTGAAAAAAAAGCTAACAATGGTAGGTATTTTTCACACATACTTATCTGCACTATAGCCAGTATAATACCGTAAATTTCTAATATATACTAAGTATACACATACCATCATTTTTTTTTTTTAGTGTAACTTTTATTCTTTCCCCTGTCTATAAAGTTGATGTTCTCATTTGAAACCTATTAGTCAAGGGATATGTATGTGATATAAGCTATTTGAAGCTTCCTATTCAACATGAAAGAAAATATTGTTATTTTTATCAGTAAATCTCTACGATTTTCCGTTTATTAATTTTTCTCTTTTCTTCATAATCTCCATTCACAATTTCTCAATTCAATACACTCTTGCTTGCAGGTTGTTAAAATGATGATGGTGGTCGTGTTGATATTTGCCGTTTGTTGGCTACCATTTCACACATATTTCATTCTCACATCATGTTATCCGGCGCTGACACAAACACCGTTCATACAGGAAGTCTATCTGGGCATCTACTGGCTGGCAATGAGCAACTCCATGTATAATCCGATTATTTACTGTTGGATGAATTCGAGGTATGTAAATTTGTACAAGCATGCAGTTGACGTGATTTTTGGTGCAAAATGTAACAAACAAACAAAAAAATGGGAATATACAAAAGCACACACACATGCTTACTAGAACTGCATGGAATCCCCCATTCAAGTAAAATAATAAAGTTTGCTTGCTGATGGTGTGCGAACAAATGTGATATCACTCGAATCAGTTAGAAAAAAAAGATAAACCCCTATAGAAATGGCCTTTGTCAACTCGGAACGACAGCAAACCTAATCGGCTTCTTGTTTCTTTGTTTAGCATGTAAATCTGAACTACAGGAATTTCGAAATTCTGAAAACGGCGCTAAACTGTAGAATTCCATTGTTCAAACAATAAAAAGAGGTGCAAAATGTTAAAACTTAGCGGTTTTGCAACCTTTGCTGAAGAAAAACAGGAAATTGTTTTGAAGGGGCTTCAATTTAAAATTTATGATATAACTAAATTACGAATAATTGAATTCAATTTGAATTACTAGAAACTGGTATATGCACAAATATTATTTATTTTTAGATAATTTATTTTTTTTTTATACTCCTATACAAACAAACTAATGGCTGAATAAATGGCAATGTATTTTAAGTGTTATGTCCATTTTCATACCACACTCGCATTCCAAATTTTAACACTTCAATGAATTCAGGAGCGTCGTTCGGTCATACTTCTCGATAGCCATCAAAAGTTTTGCCCAACTCCTCCTCATTAAGCTCTGCAAATTTTTTTGGAATTACGTTTCATATCTTGGACAGTAGCCACTCTGTATTCCATAAATCTTAAATCAACTTCTTCTAAATACTGATAAAAAAAAATAGGATGAAAATGGGCCGATAGTATTCTTCAGCATTTCCGGTGAAGTTGTCCAAATATTTTTGTCATCCTGTTCGTCGAGGAACTACTAGCTCCATTCCAAAAGCTTCTGCACATTGATTTGCTGCTTCGAAAACTTCATTAAATCTGTCGTCAGCATCTCCTTGATCTCTTCAATAATTTGGTTTGCATAGCAGACGCAAGGACTCAATTCCGACTCTTCTTTCTATAGATTTTGACGCAGATTTTTTGTCAAAATGAAATTTATTGGCAATGTAATGATAAATTCTAACGTACAAATGAACGCAAGCAAGGCATTAGGATACACACGACCCGATTTACTATTCAACTTGTTCACTCCCGCTAACGCCAAACAAATGAATTCCAGTGTTTTATGAACTTGATGACCAGGTAGTTTGTTATATTGGTAACCTTTTTTCGATGGCCATTTATTTCAGCATATAACTAAGAGAAGGATCAGCTATCATAAATATTTTGCAGTAGCTCAGGATCAAAACTTCAAGCAGAGATTTTCTTATAATTAACAAGAGCTGCGTTTAGTGCTCTTGCTGGATTGTGCCGACCACCACCCATTTTCTTCTTCATAAATGGCGCTATAACCGTCTTCCATTTGCACAAACATGACCTAGCCAACGTAGCCGCTAGGTTTTAATACGCTGAGCTATGTCTATATCGTTGTACAGCTCATTGTTCCATCGTCTGAGGTATTTGCCGTCGCAAAGACGTAGATGTCCTAAAATGTTTCTCTCACTCTCCAAGGGACATCTCATCTGATGTTGGAAGCATTCAGGCTTCTGTCCCATACATTAGCAGGCGAATGATGAGGGACTTGTAGACTGTGGTTTTGATTCGTTGACTGTCTACTCTGTCTAAAGTAGCACTTGTTGGCAAGCATCTCGGTTGGATTTCACGGCTGGCATCAGTAATGGTGATGATACTGGTTCCAGGGCCAACAAAGTCCTCCACTTTTTCAAATTTGTTAAGAGCACACTTAAATTCCAATCGACCATAGGCTGTAAATCAGCGAAAGTTTGCTACTTAGTTCATCTGTTCGTCATTTTGACAGCTTCTTATTTTTCACCTCGGAAATGTTGCTGCTTTTTCTGCTAAATGCAACATAGCCCTTGAATATGCCCGTGTGGTTATCTGGTCGTACTGTAGAACAGTATTGAGGCAACCAGAATGGACGGGATTCCGAGCCACCCGATCGCACGATTTCTTGTAGGGAAGTCGATCTGCACGAACAAGTGTGAAAGTCGCGCCGCCCACCGATTGGAATGGACTGCAATCCAAGCCGCACCTAGGCTTCTATGAAGTTCTACGGAGTGTTCCGCTCGACGCAATTTAGTTCAAATGATGTTCGTCATTATGCAAACAACGCGTCAGTTTTTTCTGACTCAAATATAGTATCTATTAGACTTTTACCCGTAAGTTAGCTCCTCACCCTCATGCTTGAGTCATCTATTTCAATTACAGGAAAATAAACCGTTTTCAGTATCTTAAATATTGTCCTTTGAGCAAAAGGAATCGGATGTAAAACGCGCACCGTCAGTATTTGGGTTAGGTGAGAATCCACTTCTCCATTTCGTCTACTTTCCCACATTGAAGTTGAAGGTATCATACGGTGCGTCCATTAGCTGAACGATCTTATCAGCTTTGTCACTCTCGCTAAAATGCCTATAGGGCAGATCCCTCAAACTACCAGAGCTGATTCGAAACACACTGCATACTTTGATAGCGTAAATTCGGTGCATATGAGACAGGGACTTTGTGTTATTTAATATTGTTCTCAATCTAATATAGTTCAAAACATTTTTTGGATTTTTTTTTAAATTTGCACAAAGTTTGAAACTCGGATTAATTATGAAAATAGCTACATATATTGAGTATAGTATAAAAGCCGTTTTCGTTTCGCCATCTGTTAGCGAGTGTCGAATCGATGGAGCATCTGGTATAATTTAGCATCAATACAGATTTTGTTTTTGTGAACATGTAATGTTCGCGCATCAAAAACAACGAATATGCACCAAAAGTGCAATTACGTTCGCGCACTTGATCGCCGTTTATGCGCATCATAAAACTGGTATAATATCTGCAGCATTTAATGTAACAAATTCGACCAATTTAATGGGGGCCTACCCTACTCGCGATCGCCGAATCTAGCTAGCTATCGTTGTTGCTGCTTGTACACAAAATTTGTTCGAAAGCGAGCAGAGCTTAGGCATCGCAAGCAGAAAGGTTGCGAATCGAATGTATCTAATATATACATAGCTTCCATCTGTTGAAAAATTATTAAAAAAACTAATCAATAGAGTAAACTTTGCTGTTCTATCCATCGCAGTTTTAGTCGAACTACAATGTTGGCATTCAATTTTTACTTGGCAGAAGAACCGAAACTAATATTTTAAATATAAGGTAATCAAACACTTACAATGTGTTTTGTGACATTTTAAAAACACAATTAGCTTAAAAGGGGGCTACTTTTTAATACTAATTAAACACGTAAATATATATTGTTTTAGTTTAAATTTACTTGGAAATTTAAGACTTTTAACTCTTTAGCAGCAAATTTATATTGTTTCCTTTAATTACCCGGAAATTTAAAATACATTTAATGAGAAAGCTTAATTCCGAGAAGAAAGAAAATTAAACTTTTACCCAAACTTCGAATGTAAAATAACTACGTGCAATAAAAGCCAAAATACAGATATTCAAAGGTTGTCTGACAAACTTTAGATTAAAGCAGTTTCAAAGTTAACTAAAACAACAATCTGCCAGCTAAGTTTTCACATATTTACCCTGCAGTGCAAAGTCAAACTAGTAAACATTTATACTAGTTCATTAACTGGTGTTTATTGAAGGTAGTCCCACCAGTTCGAAAGTGACTGTTTCTTGACACCATCTGCCTAAGTGTGGTGAAAATTCCAAATAAAAAACACCGCTCGCTCATGACGAACGTGGTGCAGGGAGGACTGCCGGTAACGAAGCTGAGGGCGCATGTTCGACTGGGAATTGGTAGAGTATTTGAGCCTTTCAAAATAAATTATTCTCCAATATTTATGGGTCGGCTGGCGACTGGTAGTCTACTCTAATTAATACACTCGGCTGAATTGCGGGAATTCCCGTCACTCACTCGCCTTTAAACGAACTAGCCCCCCAAAAAATTTGTTTACATCGTCACTTTTCCGATTTTAAAATCGTTCAAAATGTTGGCTTCAATTATTTTAACAGATCTATAGAAGAGAAAGGCGATCAATTCAACGATTTGAGAGATCAAGTATTCCAAGCATTTGAATATTTTACAGGAAACAACAAACAAAGTTTTCAATTTGAAACTTCAAATACGTTCAATTTAGTAAAAAGTTTTGCTTAACTCTGCTGCAAGTCAATGTAGCTGTGAAATTAAAAATTCAACTCTGTGTTACTTATCTCTTTAAATTTCACAAAAATTTTAAAATGTAGCAGAACAATAAATCAATTTACTATCATAAATAAATATATGTAAATACATTTTCTGTTTCCCTAATTTCTTTACATATATCAGCAATAATTTTTAAGCTTAAGTACAGTCTTTAATTTCGAAATTAATGGAAAAAGCAACAACAGTCAAAGCAATAGAAGTTATAGCTGATATTTCGGGGATCACCTTATCTCCTCATCGGACTTCTTTCTAGACTTCTAGAATGAAAGTAAAGAAGATTACCCATTATGCCAAGCCGACGTGGGAACTAAATTGAAAATAAAAATGAAAAAAATATAAAAAGACACAAAATGATAATTTCAGTCTGAAAACAACGGTCCTCGCGGTGCGCTCTATCGCTCATTGCGATGGTGACAGCAGCGCTAAAAAAAACTCGTGGTTTTGCTAATTTCGATCTGGTTCATCAAATACATCGAATTAATTAGGCTGTCAGCAAACTTCACGATGCTCTGAAAGTACAGTGGTTCAATGCATTGCATTGATCAGCGCCCGAGTTTGTTCAAGTAATACTTAAATAATTGACAATGTGAAATGGACACCTAATCACCTTGGTAGAGTCCGAAGTCAACATAAAACTTCTGCCGTACTCTGGAACCGGCACCAGGTTGCCTTGCAACTTCATATTGAGCTTGGCATAAAGTAAAGCTCTACCGGCATTTAGGTGTTAAACCTCAGCCACCACGGTAGTCCCCGAAGGCCGGTACGAAATGGACAGGCCAGAGTGCCAACAACCACTGATGAATACAATGTGGAGGCTGCTGTATCAGATAAAATCTCTGGTCAACTTCGTGGCCGAGACCACTACTATATAGTTGAAAGTCTATACTACTCAAGTTTGGTAGTCTTCTCATCTTCTTCTTTGCATTCTTATTTTTCTTCAGATCCAACTTCTTGATCTTTTTAGCCTTCAGATCCTTCTTGTCCTTCTTTTTTTTCCGCTTCATTTTCATTTTCATTTTTACGTTCATTATCATCTCCAATTTTCCCCGAATGGAGTTCACTATCAACTAAGCCTCGTTTACGATAAGAGTGATCACCAAGCTTTTATGGGAAATGGGTGAGGTTGTCTTGAGAAGGATAGGTTATAGATTCACATCACTCTCCATTATATCGAATAGCATGATGTTGATGCATAGTCTACAATTGGTATTTCGTAGAGCTTCACCATCAGTGTTGCCATTTTATTGTTTTCGTTTATTTTTCACTTAGGTCCGAAAATTTGGTTTAAGCTATTAGCTCCCTTTTTAACTCTCTTTAAAACGACCTAGCACTTTTTAGCTTCAGAAATTTTTAGAAGTATTTATTTGGTAATTTATTCTTTCTACAAGTAATTTCATCGCACACTAGACTAAACTAGTTTTTGAGTACCTTCTGGTAGTTTCGATTCTTTTGTAAGATTTTATTTCTATTCACACTGACGAGAGTTCTATCCCAAATGGAAATTATAATCAAATCCTCCACTGGAAATTGTACATTCTTTGACCTTTTATGGATTTGTGGGATATTCGTAAATAACATAAGGTGTTAAATGTTTCTATAGAATGAAATAAAACTTTTCAGAAAAATTTTCCGAGTAAGTGTTTCAAATTTTGAGAATGCATATTTAAACACTGCAAAATATTGTCTACTTTTTAATTCTTCTTCTATTTTTCGTTCTCAAGTAGCACTAAATGAATCGCATGTTTCAGGAGAAGATTCTATCTCACAGGGTTGCATTTGCAAATAAAAGAATGTTGATCCGAGTTGGTGCGTTTTTTTGTTAGTCGGGAATTTTTGCGTCGTTTTGGCTCTCAAAGTACTGAACTAATTTTAGTTATCATTATTTGAGAATAAAATCAATCAATCAAGAGATCAATTTATTTTTTCATCACACCCCATCCCAAAAAAATGGTACTGTTTTTCTATCGGAATAATAAAATTTATTAAAAACCTGAAGGCATTAACTAAAATATTTCACATTTAAATCATCAAATCATCAATCAAAATTCTGTCGATATTCTCTATAAGTCATCAAGATGCTGAATAAATAAAAACTAAACTGAATGTACCATGACACGCAAATGCGCTGTGTTATTTCTTACAATATTGGCAAAATTTTCGATATCAAATTGTTTTCATAAATTTTTTATACAAATATAGTTTATTGGATAACATAGTATACCATAAAAATAGAAATTTTAACTTAGCAAAAATAAAAAAAAATTAACAGACTTGCAAAATTCACTTTGTCGATTTTTTTTTCATAATATCTTATATATAAAAATCTCATCGACCTTGGTATGGGAGAGGGTGCCACCTGTTTGAAAAAAAAAACTGTAATTTAAATATATTAACAAATTTTATGTAATATTAATATATGGGGGTCAAGTGGCTTGTTTTAGCGAGAACAAGGTTCATATTTAAATTTTTAAGAGGTTTACTACCTTTAGGTGCCAAATTGTTTGATTCGCTGGGGAAAAATGCTTAGCGTATATTGAGTGTTGCCAACTGCTTGGAACGTAGAATGTAATTGAAATAAACACAAATTATATGAAATTGTAAGAAAATTTATAGGTATATTTTGAAGAGGGGTTCCAAATCACGTCAAATTGAATTAAATAAACTCTAGGATATAAAATATTTAAATATGTGTGTCAAGCTGTCCGTCTTGGCGAGTACGAGGTGCATTCCTATATACATAAATACGTCATCTGGCAAAGGGCAATTAATCAATAAATATATAGGTATATATTTCTAGTATATGGAAATATAGCTCATTTAATTCTCGCATTATTTTTCATATGACACACAGTTTAAGTTTTATATGGATTTTTTGTGATAGTTTGGTTTTGGGAAGGGGGGTTTAACTTCCAAAAAACACAATCCGCCCTTCGTGAATCCGCTACTGCTGTAAACGAATGACATTATTTCCACTTTCTACTAATCCATCATTCGTCTGCTTCTTTCGCTTATCTTTATTATACATATTTGCTAAATCCATTTTCGCCGAAAATAAAACAAAATGCTCTTATCGCACCAAAAAATGTCACAGCGAATGTTCGCATTTGCCCAAAAATCTATGTGAAATAAAAATTCTTAAATGCATATGGTGGTTTTATTGGAGAGGGTCTACACTGCCAACGACTGGCACTTTTGTGTGTGTGTATGCCTGTGTGTGTGTGGGTGTACTTTACAATCCATCAGTCAACAGTGCTTTGCGTGTCATAATGAGATTTATTCACAGCCACGAGCTTTACGTTTGTGGAATTTATTTAAACGCATTTGAACGCAACCACAAATGTCGACAAACTGTCGGTTTACAACAGCCCTGCTTGCCTTTCAAATATCTAAAGTGGAAATGTGTGTGTGTGCGTTCAAAGGCATAACCGCTGCCAGCATTGTGTCAATCCGACTAACAGCCGCACTCGAAACGCAAAGCCAATTGCTTGCACTCCAACGATGCAATCAAAGGCAGCGTGTAGTTATTTATTTGTCTGCATCTGCATTTAGTGAGAAAATGCGCACTTCCGCCATTTTGAACAGCAGCCGCAAGCCGGCCACTTGAATTAATTGCTGTGCTGTCACCTGCAGTTCAGTTTCGAGCTGTTGCGTCAAGTTGTGATGCACATCGTAAGTGCCCTGCTGTTGCTGCTGTTCAAGGATTTGTATGTGGTGGCTGTGTGTCAGTGATTTGCCATGATGATTGTACAGCCGTTGAAAGTAAGTTCAGGAATGCACACACACACACACAATCTTGAAACTTGAGAATTGTCTACTCTGCAATTTTATCTTCATTTTTTTTTACACGCTCGCACTTACAATGTTCGAGTATAAGAATGTATGTTGTGCTTTAAATTTTTTTTCCTCTCTTACATTTTCACAGATTCCGCTATGGCTTCAAGTTGTTCTTCCGTTGGTGTCCCTTCGTGCATATCGGCGCTGATACCCTAAATCGGCGTGACAATATGACCTCAAGATACTCGTGTTCCGGTTCGCCAGATCATAATCGCATCAAACGAAATGGTAAGTGAAATGCACTTACAAAATTCGCAGTTGTTTAATGTAGCTGATAATTGAAAACTTTCAATCACATATCAAATATCACTCGACTCTGCCTCTTGCCAATCGTTTTTTTTTTAATTTTACTTCATTTATCCAACAATTTTATCTGATTTTTGATTTTACGTTCACCGGTTGGGCTATATTTTTTATCTACTTACCACATCCCAGCTGTTCATTTCCCTGTCAATACATCTTTTTGTATGTCTCTTACAGATACGCAGCGATCATTTTTGTACACATGTCCAAGTTCGCCGAAAAATCGCCGCGCTGCTTCACATTATGGTAAGTTAATGAAAAAAATTTGTCAGAAAGAACAAAGAATAACTTCCAATATTTCAGTGAGAAGCATGTTTTTATTATTCTAAGTTGTAAAAAGATTATTTAGAGACAGAGATTTAGAAATCGCCAAAACCAAAGCAGCGGTACATCCAAAAATGTCGCCTTCTGTATTCAGTACGCCGTGTAGAGAAGAGTTAGTACAAAGTCTGTACGAGCTCAAAACACATGTTTAAAATTTATTGACAGTTTTTGTATATAACGGCAATTTTTAATTTTTTTGATATCACTTAATTCCAATATCATTATCATTATCATTATCATTATCATTATCATTATCATTATCATTATCATTATCATTATTATTATTATTATCATTATCATCATCATTATCATTATCATTATCATTATCATTATCATTATCATTATCATTATCATTATCATTATCATTATCATTATCATTATCATTATCATTATCATTATCATTATCATTATCATTATCATTATCATTATCATTATCATTATCATTATCATTATCATTATCATTATCATTACTTTCTTCCAATTCGAAGCTCGAATGTGAAAGAAGGAGAAAGGAAAAGGGTTCCGCCTACTTATATTCATGATATGAGGAATGGGAAAAAGGAGACAATTTCCTGAAAGTTTTTATTCAGGTCGATTTGGAATTATTTTGTTTTTATGAATTGAATTCTTTATTCAATTTGTGCCCTCATTTTTTTTTATATTTAGGCATGGAATTTTGGGAAAGCTGTAATGTTGTTTATCATCGCTGACGAGGATTGATTTAATAAAGCCGTTTGTCGGGGCGTATGAGTAACATATTGACACTAATCGACCAATAAATTTATTGATATGGTTTCCGTTTAGTATATTTTATTAACACAATGCATGTCAAATAAATTTGTAGTACAATAAGTCGAAATTGTGCTAGAAAAAAATAAGGAAATGAAAAAAGTTCCTAAACTATTTTCCTTTGAAAAATTATTAGCGCTATTGAATTCGGCAAGTTCAAATTCGTTTACAGTATTAGTATTTCCATGAACGAATCCATTCCATATGATTCAAATTGTCCCAACTTATTTTGCGACTTTTGTTTCGTTTTTAAGACATAAGTAATTATTAAACTTATTTCATTGTTTCAGCATTCATTGGGTCACAAACCATCAATAAGCCATAAGAAATTTTCTTAATTGCGAATCCAAAGCACGAGAAACACTGGCACGAGCAAAAAGCAATAAATCTCTCGAATATTCAATTGTTTTGGCTTTCGATAAGCATAATATACGCAGCCGCGAAAAAATTCCTTTCCCAAGTCATGATACAAATATTCGAAGTCGGAATCATCACTATCCTCAAAATCACTTAGATTTCATTTGGCAAATAATCTTTCTCATCGTCTTAGTCATCATTTGGATATTGATCGAAAAATAAGAAATCCAATATGTTCCGAAATATTTTTATACGAACGCGAACAAAAAAGCCTCTCGGCAAAGAAAAGAACACTGAGTCAATATGACCCTCACGCTCGAATTAAGTAGGTACCTATTTAATGCAGCATTTCGGCGATGATTTCAAAATATTTGAAAAATTCATATGCGATTTATCCGTTTACCGAATTATAAGCAATTAAAGTTGAAATTTGGTTAAAATTTACCCAAAGCCCGAACAATTTTTCTCTTCGAAATATATATGTATTTTCTTCATTGATGGATAAAAATTAATTTGTCATCTTATTGTAAGCTGCAATAGTATCCTTAGCTATAATAATTAAAAAGTTTTTCGATAATATTAATTTGTGAGCTCAAGGCCGTTGTTAAGGAAAAGTATATTGGAAAAAAGACAACAACAGTCAGGAGTGGTAGAAATTATAGCTATTTCGGAGATCAACACATCTCCTCATCAGATTTCTTTCATGACTCCACCGGCACTCGAACCAACAACCTACGACTTGCTGGGCAAGTGCGTAGCCAATGGACCACAGCCGGCATGTATGCTGCTGTTGCTTTTTACCACTTTTCCTTATGTCCTACCAACACCATTCAAGTACGACAGTCTGTCGCTATTAAGTGAATGTGTGGTTTTCTTAACTAGTATTTATTCTAACTTCAAGTAATTTTTCAACTAACAATATGTAAGTAAATTAATTAAAAACATATTGTAGCTGACATCGGAAACAGGGAAGTGAGATACAGCTTACAAATGTCTAACTGCTGTAGTTTGTAGGCGCATTAAATATTTCTCAACTAACTTCCGATTACTAGTAATATTTAAATTTTGTCCACTCATTTTTTTTTACTTACTCACTACATATCGTGGCAATATTTATCTCTGCTTTTCTATTACTTTTCAACTAAATGAGTTTTTCAGAATTATTTAGAAAGTCTAAGTGCATCTGAGCGATTTGTGATAATAGGCCATTAACTTTCTCCACACACTGAAAGAGAACTTTTCTTTATCTCACGTCCTAACAGTTGGCAAAAAAAACTCCTCCTCTAAACTACCATACAATAGAACATAGCCAAACCCTTTATCGCATGAATTCATTAAGTTTGATGCAACAATAATAAAACATACAACAATATTTCAGTTTTTTGTTAGTGGCAATGCTTGCCCCAAAGGTCAGAAAACATTTCTGTCACAATTGGATTTATGTCACCAACATTGACAGCATGTTGGTTCGCTCTGTCCGTTCTTGTTGTACATTTATCTCCGAGTGACTGTCGACATAAAAGTTTGTGTACCACTTTTTTCTGATTCACTCACATGGCTCGTTCCACAATACGCAATATCACATGAAATAAAATTTATAAATATTACGAATAATGGTATATAATTTTTAGTAAATATGTACATATATCTAAAATTTCAAACTATATGCCAAATTTTTTCTGCGGTCTTAAAACCTTCCGTAAATCGCCGCACCTTCTTATAAGATTCCCTCATTTGCGTGGACTTCTACGCACTTAGCCATCACCATAAATAAATAAAAACTTTTACAAATATGTTTCCTTAGAATTTACTTTAGGTTATAGAACAGTTAAAGATTAAAAGGTATGCATAAAACTATTTAAACTACTTTTTTGAAAAATTGGTTTAAAGAAAAATGAATAGTTAAGCCAAAACTGGATCGCTTCAGACTTCTAAGGAATTGTTGGAAGATATTTTTTCCCCCGTTTTATTTATTTATAAATAAGCATGTTCACAACTTAAATTTTTCCCATCCAAATCTCATTATTGTGAATCCGTCTTTTTATACAGATATTTTAAGCTGGTATACCAAGATCACACGACAACGAAAACCAGTTATTGATATATTCTGTGGAAACAAGTTGAAAGATCCAGTTTTCGCCCTGCAAAAACTGTCTAACTTTATTAAGAACCAATTATGATCATCTCGAAAATATCAAAATATTCATTGTGTATTCATAAGCAACTTTGTATTCGATTACTTTTTAACAAAAAAAATCGATGATTTGTTATCACTAGTTAGAAAAAGGAATAAGAACAATAATAAGAAAAAATTGGGGTGGAGAACATTTAGGAGAAGTTCCGCCAAAATCGCATAAGCGGTTATAGCGCCAATTAAGTAAGTAAGTAAGGGCTGCATTTCGGTTGCCGGATTGCCTTGGATTAAAAAAGGTAAATAAATTGAGAAATGTCATCGAAAACCAGTTAGTAAAAAGGAATGCTATCTGGACAGTCATGTTTAATATTGAAAACACATTACCTGAAAACATTTTTTTATCATTCCCGTGTGGGCATAGTATATAGTATATATCTGAAGAGATTTTTTTGAAAAAAAAAAAACAATAAGCCGACTGTGGTCCATTGGCTACGTAGGCCAGCAAGTCGTATGTTGTGGGTTGAAATGCCGGTGGAGTCATAAAAGAAATCCGATGAGGAGATGCGGATAGCTATAATTTCTACTAATCCTGACTGTTGTTGTCTTTTCCCCAAATACTTTCCTTATACTGGCCTCGAGCGCAAACATTAATATTTGTCGATTTAATAAATTAAGCCAAAATATAATATACATATGTAAAAAATCAATAACAAACAAGTTTTATTAAAACCAAACTCAATTTTAGACGTATGTATATATGTATTTTCAAATCGATTCAGCTCGCGTAAATCTTAATATTTTGTGATAAATTTTGTGTGAGACCGTTGAAAAACCGCAAATTTTTTTTGTTTAGGCGCCCTAATGTTTAGCATGTGTTGTGTTGCTAGTTTAGAACGTGACACTCTTTTTAGCAATTGAGTTAGAAAGCTTCCAATTTCAAATAAAGTCCTTCGTCCTTTTCCTGCGTCGTAACTTTTCGAGGTTTGAGCGCACACACCTACATACAAAAATATAGATTTTTTTGTTTCCAGTTTTCACAAATATTTATGTATTTCTGTGGCCTAGTTAAACTTGTTTACTAACTTTCTATTTATCACAATAAAATTTTCATTTCCAGGCATGTTACGCAACTCCACATTGGTATCCCATCGAGATCCCGTACGACACTCAGCGCCAATTGGTGCGAACAACGCCAATATATATCATCAGCGCTTTAGCATCAGCAATTGTAGCAACAGTCACGAGCTTACATCGCTTACATCATTGGTCGGGGCGCCAGGTGGCGGTCAATATGGGTTCGTTATGAAGGCGGACCCACCCATCAAGGTGACCATGCGAAATGGCAACACCCAACAGTCAGAGGAGATATCTCCATTGCAAATGCGCCCAGCGGCGACTGCGGAAATAACTGACACAAACCCAGCTGCATCAGTAGTTGTATCCACAGTTGTTGGTGTTAATGTGGATGCGATGAATGTGCGTGCCATATCCTGACAATACGATCGCACACACAGCCCCAACTCCAATAGCAATAGTGGCTGTACGAGTGGTAGCTTCAACGCAATTGAAAAACGTGACGTTGTGGGCTATGGCGGAAGTGTAGCGGAAAGTTTGGCATATAAAAATGTTAACGGTAGTACAAAAACATTTGTTATGAACAATAGCAGCGACAACGGCAACAACAACAACAATAACCGATTCAAAGATACTGTTGGTAATGGCAGTACAACAAGTTCGATGACAGCTACAAGAACCGCAACAAAGACACCTCTGTCGACGAATACGTCACGTGGCATTTTTGTCTCGCCAACAACAGATGATAAGACATGGCTGTAAGTGGGCAGCAAAAGATGAGGAGCGTGTTTTTATGGGACACAGACTAATTTAGTCACTAACTCATTCCGCGTAAACAATTAGTGCACGGTTTGCAATAATTGTGGTTGAAAGATAGAGAAAAGAAATTATTCCGTTTGCGTTTAGTGGCATATTGACAGGGCGTTAACTCGATTCGGTTGAAGGACAACAGTTGAGCGCTACGCCTAGCTACATATCTACTTATATAATAAAATGTAAGCTTTTGTGTAAGAAATCTTAAAAAGGTTATTTAGTATTCAATGTTGGAAAGGAGATTGCTTTGCTGACACTTTAAAGTTAAAAGAATTTATTTTTAATTTTGCAGTCTTGATTATCCTCATAAAACCTTAGCAATTAAAGAAAATGCGACTAGCAAGTTGACTAGCAAAGTAAACTTCGGTAGACTTTTATTTTTATTTGGCGTGATTTATTTAGGGGCACGTTTCTCACTAGATACTTTATGACCGTCGCAAAATTATAGCCTTTTCACTTATTTGAACCTTTTTTATTATTCTTTAAGTAATTTTCATTCTTTTTTTTTTATAAAAAAACTACTTTATTTTATTCCAACCCCGTTTGAATTGAAATTTCCAAATTTAAAAAAAATCAGCAATTTATAAATAAAATGTGTGTATAAAGTTTTAAAGCCCATTCAATTTCTGTATTGTAAAGTGCAAGTTGCTAGCTACAAGTTAGCGTTGATTTTTGAAATTTTTTAAAAGTTGAAATTTTTTTTTAAATTTAAATTTTTTTCAAATTCAAATTTTTTAAAAAGCGTTGATTTTTGAAATTTCGTTTAAATTAATTTTTTTTTTTAATTGAATTTTTTTTAATTGAATTCTTTTAATTTCTTTACTGTGCCGCACAGTTTGTTCCATATCAATTTTTTTTCTTTTAATTCTGATTAAAAATTTTGATATTTTTACTAAAACTTTTTGAATTTTTTCAAATTTGCACAAAATTAAAAATATGGTTTTAAGCGGGGTTTTTAACGTAGAATAATATTTGTAAAAAAAATTAGTTAGAATTACATTAAAAAAATTAAAAAGTCCAAAGTTATTAATATGTAGTTGAGTTATAGCTTTGCGATGGGACTTATTTTTGTTCAGTATTGTTTAACATTTGATCATGGAGAGACCGGCACTGCTACAGTCTTCGCGATGTTTAATCAAAGAACAGTCTCAAAATTAGACGTCATACGGCTGTCAGACATTTACCGCTATGTTAATTAAAGCAAAATATCAAAGTTTAGGCGAATTGGTATAAGTTGATGACAACGACGAATCGATGAATTCAAAGAGGAATGAAAATGTCATGGTAAAGGAAAATAGAAAGATGGCAGCCATCATTTGCCGATGGTTTGTGAACAAATTTTTTGCTATTCTTATGTACCAGGTTAATCTAGAAGAAGCAGCTCTGGTAACATCACCTTATGTAAATTCGCCTTGATCAACGTTGAGTAGATATTTCGCTCTTGATTCAGGAACGGCGAAACCCCAGTAGTTTCTGGCGGACATTTTGTGTGCTATTTCGGGTGCATTTTGGGATAATTTCGTAACCAGTAAAAGATCATTTCGGGACTAGTTTGAGATAACTTCTGGTTTAGTTGAGGACTAACTCTGGATTGACTTTGATCTAGTCCGGAAATGATTTAGTAATAGTATTCCATAGTTTGGAACTAGTTCAGGATTTGTTGGAACTAGTACAGTGCAGAAATGAAAATTGATATATACATATATATATATACATAAAACTGTATTGTTTGTTTTCAAAACTTTCTTTTTTAATCCAGAAATACTCCTTCTAGAGCTTCTTTCCTTTCCCTCTTCCGCTTTTCAACATTAAAAATAAAATTTTGCAAAAAAATATCGCTTACGGTTAGGGCTCGATATATTTCTGTTTATAAGCAGTGTTGCCAGTTTCGAATACCAAAATGGCTACAGTCTCTCTCACATTTCCCTCTCTATCTCTTAGTGGAATTTACAAAGAAGTTTTACTTCTGACTCGCGCACTTAGATGTACGCGGGAAAAAGCTACGATAGACCAAAAATATGAATGTTAGCATAAATATTTTGGCATTCCAAAAATTTGGGGGTTTTATCTTTAGACAAATTAGAATAAGTATTCTGAAAATTCGTCCAATGCTTTAGGACTATGATAATTGAAAATGCGTTTAGAGATAGATAACTGAAGTATTACATAGCATGAAAGAAAATTTCTAAGCAATTTTATCCAATTCAAAACTGATCGATTTGACATGGAATTACTCACATAGTATTTGTTGAATCTCTAGATAGTTTGAAAAAGTATAGTATCATTTCTAGGAATTTTCGTAAAACATTTTAAGCCATCAAATCACTTTTCAATCAAATTTCACCAAAGGTCTTTCAAAAACCAAGTTCGTATACGATTAACTTAGAACTAGAGCTCCTGTTAAGCGACTAATCGACTAACCGGTTAATCGATTAGCAAAAATTGTTAAAACAAAGAGTCGACTTCACTCGATTCTTTCGATTTCTTCGACTAACTGACCAAATAGTTGTTTTCTTTCAGTAAATTATTTTTATGAATTTATTGTAAGGAGCTCTCACTATTCAAATAATTTCGGTTAGTCGATTTTCAGACTACTCGATTGTAAGCGAAAGTTGCTAATCGACAAGTCGAATAGCCGAATAGTTGATTTTAAGTAAGAGCTCTACTTAGAACCCTCAAACAAAGTAATTAGCAATAACCTTTGCTCAGAACGTGGAGCTTCTTTAACTCTCAATGTTAATGTTAATAAATGAAAGCACACGGATGTACAAAAATACCGAATATTTTATGAGACCTTTTGTTGTTTTGATTTTTTTTTTATACAATTCTAAGATCATTGTATGCAGGTTTCGTTCGAGTACAGCAGTAACTTTCTATCATCATCTTTTTTCCAATATACTATTCCTTATACTGGCCTTGAGCTCACAAATTAATATTATCGTTTAATAAGAAATCAGGCCGAAAAATAATATACATGCGAATATTTCCGTGGGATATTTTTTTGAAAATGTCACTGTTTTAGGGAACTTTCAAATAATTTTTCGTTTACCATTTCTCAAAAACCATCAAAATAGCGATTTTATTAAGAGTAGATTAGTTAATAAGTTAAACTGTGCCACTAAGCCATTCTCCGTGAATATTTTTGTTTAAACTCCGATCGCAAAGAATATTTGGGGTAGAAAAAGTATCAGTGGAATCGAAAAATATGCAGCTGTTCCCGAAAACAGATAATTTGAAAAAAAAATGGAAAAAAGAAGAAGCAAAGTCCACTTAAAAGTTAGAGACATAAACTGCGAATTAAGTGCACTCAGATCTTCTGTGTCCTTCAACTAACAATCAAACAAACTACTTACATAAACAAATAAAAAAATATGTAAAAATGAATGGGTTTACTATAAAATAAATAGCTGTAAAACTTTACATAATTAAATATCATTTTTGAAAATTGAAAATGTTAAATGTGTTTTAATGGAAATATAATAAGTTTCAAAAATCAGAAGTTTTTGTTAGTTTACAACGTTGCAATGATGATAATAACATTATGGTATACTTGATATCCTTGAAAATTATTTGTTTAAGCGCACATGCATTTGTACATAGCTTTATGAAAATTTAATTATAGTTAATTTTCCACGTTTTACGCCCTTCGAGTTAATGTTGAATATGTAATTAAGGTTTGCAGTTCCAAAAAAAAAACAAAAACTTAGTATTGTCTTAGGATTTAAAATAAGCTAAACTGTTATTTTAGAAAATAGCATTAATATAGCTGTAAATAAATTGGGATTTTAAGGTAGAATGTAAAAATATTGAAACCTCACAAATTATATATATATATATTATCTTTCAGAAGTATTTGAAAGCACGGCTGAATTTTCAACATTCATCATAGAATAATGCAAAACCTTGAAATTCTGAAGTAATTCATTAAGTTGGTTCACAATTTCAAAGACCTATTAGTAATTTAAAACCAAACTCATTTGATTAGTAAAACAAAAGATTTATAATAGTACAAAATATTGTAAATATTTTTATGTAACTAAGTGCACAATAAGTGATGGTAGATAAAGAAAAATATTTAGAATGTCTCTCCTTTTACCATGCAATTAATACGTAGATACGAATTTATGATAAGTATACTTATGTGTGTTAGTGTGAAAAACATGCGTGATTCTACAACAAATGCACACCATAAATTTTTTTTTATTAGAAAATACCGCAGCATACTTAGGAGGCACTGAAGAACAGAGTAACCTAAATGAGATTTAGAAAAGAACACTAGATTAATGCTGCCTAAAAAATACATTACTCTCTTTAGTGCTCTCTTACTATAAATAGTAGCAATAAATAGATGTATTGATTTTTATTTTAATGAAAAATCCGCATGTAACTCAGAAAACCTTTCGTAGATTGACTTCACTATTCATCATCGTCACAAAAATGTACGAACATTTTCTTTTCACATGACACCACAATGAATATTTAATATTCGAGAGATGTCTATTCATAGGTTTCGCTTCCTTAAATAAAGAATGTTCTGTATAAAAAAAGAAACTTAACATGAGCTTAACCTCTAAGGCAATGAGTTCAAGTTCAATCTTCAGATAAGACTCACTTTGGTATTTGACTCATAGAAAGAAAAAATAAAGATAATTAAAAATAGTCAAACAATTAATTGACTTTTGTTTTATTTTTCCACATTTATTTAATAAATCAGTACTCTTTCTTTCACAATCGCAAGATATGTACGCGGGTGGTCAGTGGCGCATATCGAAAACAATTTTGGTAAGGGTTTCACCCTTTCAAAGATATATCACCAAAGCACACTGAAAATTTAAATAAATGTATACATTTTTCCAAGTATTTGGAGGCATTCCGCGCCAAATCGCCATTTTGGCTTTCGCATCTCAGATTTTTTCATAATTTTTTATCTTATAGAACCTAGAGAGGGACCTCCCTGATTTATTTTTCAATTTTTTGTCAACTTTTTTTGTTCAGCCGTTCTCGCAATAGCGATTTTTGAAAAGCAACATTCCTGTATTTTAAATGCCCTTAACTTTGGAAGAAATTTAACGGCATTTTTTTCAATTCTTATTTTTCTTATCACTTTTGGAATATAATTTGTAAAAAAATATAAACTCGTATTACAAAAAAAAATTGCACATTATTAATATAAGATTTTCTTTATTTTTTTCTAAAAAGCTCTAATTCCTTTGAACCTAACGGGATTACAATAGCACCAGTTTTGCACATTTTTTAAATTTCAGGTTTTAGTTGTATAAGTTAAAAAATATTTGAAATTACAAAACAAGAGTAGTATTGTATCTTCTTTCAAAAACGTTAGTGAATTTATCAAAATATTTAAATAAAACTATAAACCCAAACCAACCCTCCCCATTGGGTGGCCAGTGATATGGGTCAAAATCGTATAAACTGGAAAAGGTCATTTCGGGAACGTTTTTAAAATATAAAAAAATAACAATCAAGAAAATATTCGAAAACGATAGTTTAATTCAATTTAATTAGCTACAGTTTGTAGGGATTTGAGATTGTGCTACAGTTACCGCGACTACTTATCTTAATATAAAGAAAATATACGATTTTTACCTACACACTCTAATAAACTGCGTTCTCGAATTGAACTCGAATTCGAACCAATAAATTATTAAGTACAAACGGTATTTAATTATTTATTCGGTCAAACAGTTATACGCCGGACACTTTTCAAAACACAATTCGGAAATACTGCTAGCAACGCCACTCGACATGTTTACCGAAAAACTTTTGAACGATTTATGGTTGCATTCACAAAATGACAAATTTTCTACGAACAACTTTTTAGTTCAACTGAAATAACGAGGTTATGGATTTATTTATTCCTTTTACTGTCAAATTTAATCTTCTTTAACGTACATTTTAGCCAATGGAATTCCCTTTAATGGATTATAGAAGCGTTTCCGAAATGTTTTTTTAGATATTCTGAATATAAATATACGCCTTGCCTGCCAATTATTTATATTATTAAAAAAATAAGATACGATTGTACAGGGTGGCCCAAATGAGACCTAGTGATGTTAAATACGTGTAACTCTAATAAGTAATAACGGTTTTTTTTAAATGATTTATTTTTATATGTTAAATACATTTTATGGAAATTTAACGTGACTATGTGTGAAATATGACATCAGACAAATGACCACCATTTTGCTCGATACAGGCATTGGCTCTTTTTAGCGCATTTTGCATCACACGGCGTAATGTTTCTATTTGCGGGCGCCGTATTTCGTCTCGAATATTCTGCTTGAGCTGTCCAAGTGTCTGTGGTTTGTTAGTATACACTTTGTTATTTAAATATCCCCATAAAAAAAATCGGGCGCAGTTCAATCTGGTGAACGAGGATGCCAAGGGAAATCTGAATTTCTTGAAATTATGCGTTCACCAAAAATTTCACGCAGCATGTCCATAGTTTGCCTAGCAGTATGCGCAGTGGCTCCATCTTGTTGAAACCACACATTAGGATGTTGCTCCACCATTGGCCGCAAAAAGTTGTCGATCATTGTTCTGTAAGAAGCCCCGGAGACCGTTTCTTGCGTTCATCCTCATTCTCAAAGAAATATGGGCCGATGATTTTTGTGGCCATAACACCGCACCAAACAGTGCATCTGATTGGGTGTGACTGATGCTGATATATTGCCATTGGATTTTCGGAGCCCCACAATCTACAGTTTTGTTTATTCACATAACCACTTAAATGGAAATGCGCTTCATTCGTCGTCAAAAGATTATTTAAAAAATCATTTTGTGTGGCTAATTGTGTAAAGCGAATAGCGTATTTTAGTCGTTGTTGGGGGTCTTGCGGTAGAAGCTGTTGCACAATTTGAACTTTGTATGGATACATCTTAAGATTCAACTTTAAAATTCTCTGTAATGTTGTTCTGGGTATACCCAATTGCCCGGAACGGCGACGAGTTGAGACAGATGGATCATTTGCAACACTCTGCTGCACAGCTTCCACGTTGTCTTCAGTACGAATATTTCGATGAGCACCTCTTCCCGGACGGTCGGCAACTGAACCCAGTTCCTCAAAACGGCGAACTAAACTTGTAATCATGGAAGATGTGGGCGCTGATCTTACGTTAAAAAAACGGGGATAATTTCGCTGCGTCAGAACAATTGATCGTTGGGAAGAATAATAAAAACTGATCATTTTAATGCGTTGTTGTGGACTGTACGTATTCATTTTAAATTTCCAAGAGTTCAGTTATAATCTGCAAAAAGAAAAAATACATTTACTACAATTTTAGTTTAAAAAAACACTTTCCAATTGAAATTTCCCACCCCCCATTATTTTTGCCCATGCACTCATGTTTAAAATTATTGTGGTATTTTGTTGGAAAAATATTAATTTTAAAAATCTGAAGATACAGCGGAAGGCCTCGCTCTAATCTTTTTCAAACTAAAATTGCGATGTGCCCCAGTGCAAATATATGAGCGCCAAAAGTGTCAAAATGAGTAAAGAGCAAAATTAAATGAAGTAGGTACAGAAAAGGGTACCGATTTTTTAAAATTGGCACCTGCAAATGCTTTGTGGTGATCCAGCTATCTAAAATGTGTTTTCTGAATGACATCAGACATGGATCAGACAACACTTCAAAACAAATTGTGACTGAACTTGATTTCAAACTTAGTATCAATTAGGTATTTAAGAGCATCCCATTTTTGAAGAGCGATGCTCTAAAAGAATACTATATAGATGCGTGGAGAAAGATATTAGAAATCACTTTTGGTGTAAAAACAAAAACAGTTAAAACTCATAGAAGAGCTCATGTCTTTGATCGAATAAGTTAAAATTATTAGTTTCAGAATTAAGTATTGGCCAGAGCATTATGAAAATTGTATTTTTATGAGAAAACATTTAGTGAAATATTCCGACGAATAATTCTCTAGAGCATGTTAACCCTCTAGCTATCTCTCAAATTCATTTTATTTAGGGCCAAATGACCCCTTCATGAAATTTTACGCTACGTACCCGAACTCGATATTTCGCTCTGATACGAATTTTAACAATTCTTCCAGTTATATTAAAAACACTAAGGCGAAAATTTGAATGGCGATACACCGCTACCGGACCTTCATATGAAAACGTCGTTCGCTGGCGATAAATTAAAACAAAAAATAATACAACTTCAGTTTTTCGTGAAAGTCCACGCAACTCCTTGGCAGCAAAGTCATCTAATACAGCTATAACTAAACTATTGGTTTTCATTTCGAACAAAACCTGAATCAAAAAACTAAAAAAAAATATTCCAGTTATCTTTTACACTAAAGTATCAATACAATTTTGCACCAAACTCATCAAACTCAAACAAAATTAACTAAATATTTTTGTATAAATGAAATGGCTGATGTTTATAACTTAAGGAAGAAAATTCGTAACTACTATTTTTAATAGGGGCTTCCCTGTAATTTGTATTTTATCAACTCACATACAATAGTATTGTAATATTTAATATGTGTGCATTATTAAAATGTTAATTATACTATGTATATTTGTATACATAAATTGTTGTAAAATTATTTGTTTAAATATAAGAATTTCTACACAAAATCAAACTATATATATATATATTAAATAATTGTTAAAACTGTAAGATATTTATCGATGTTGCACTGAATAAATGTATGAATTTTAAATATAAGTATTTACCGTTACGGTGTTACGTTTAAAGCTCTTTACTTTTACTTAATACTCAACCTTAAGTTATTATGTAAAAATTAATATCAAAACAATATTTTCACACAGCTGTATTCAAAAATCCTTACGTCGTGAGAGTAATGAATTTACTATGCAAGTATTTCAATTTAATTTTAAAATGAATTTCAATTTAAATTTGAAATAAAGTAATACTATTTAAATTTTAATTCTAAACTGCCGACTTTGTGCACACTATTTAATCATAAATATTTTGTAACTACTTACATATATAAAATGTTTGAATAAGTTATTGGGAAAAAAATACACGAAAATTTTAACTGTCTGCTTGTTGTTTGCTTTCGAATATTGGAAGGTGTTCAATTGGAATTACTGCTGTTAGGTAATAAAATAAATAAAGCAGCAGCGGTTATTTTTAAAGTGAATTGCAATGTTATTGTAAAATCTTACATTGGACCCGTTGCTTTGTAACCGAATTGCAAAAAACACTAGGTAGGATAACGAATTGCATGCAGCAACAACACTAACTCGGAAAAATATGCGAGTTGAGCCAACTCGGAAAATGATATCCGACCTGTGATGCAGTGTTGGAGAGTTGAAAGACTGGGCTAATCTGAATGAGCCGAATGAAAAGACATGGGAAATTTCAGTTTAGTTAGTTTTCGTTCATACGTGCTCTGTATACACCGTTAAATTCTTTGATAAAAGGTAAAAAATGAGAGAGATTGTATATATTTTTAATATATTTCCATTTTATTGTGGTAACAGTCAGTATTAGGAGTTGCTTGCAGTCTTCGACTGTGGTCGAAAGAGCTGCTCTTTCACTAGGATTCAGTGCCTAAAGCGAAATTCAATTCAACAGACAATTAGATGCACAAAAAAAATTTCGACTGGGTTCCACAGCTCATATTACGAATTTGATAATCAGCGAAGATCGAACGTCGAATGCAACTCATAATAAGGGCTATTATTTTTTTATTTTTGTTATTTACAATCAGGAAATAAAGTTTCTTGAGGCAGTAAAAATCAAGGAGCAGTTGAGTGAGATCCTAATTCTACAAAGTGCATCTTCAAGTCTCGTTATCGGAAAACACATTTTTCGATTATTATCAAAGAGCCGAGAATTTATTAAAAGATTTTACAATTCAAAACTACTCACTTTTAATGTAATTTGCTCATAAGTTAAGATAGTGTGTCCGTGCTTTAAGATTCGCATTTCATACATTACGTTTTATGAGTTCCTAAAAACAGTAAGCCCATGGTTGGAGAAAAACCAAAGCATTTAAAAAAAATTAAAATTAACATGGCAACAAAATATACGTGCAATAAAAAATTTAAAAAAAAAAACTGTAAATATTAAAAAGAACGAGATCCTGCAACCAAATTTCTGAAAAAAAAATTTGTTTGAAATTCAAAAATAACAATAAATGCTGTTATTTGCGACATCACCACTTCCTCTCATCATATTTCTTTCTAGGCTTTTTTATAACCAGGGACTGAAAATATTGATTATTTTTTAAATTTCAATAAAAAAATTAAAATGTTCGAATTATCGGAGAACACTTTTGAGTAAATAAGTATGCATATCTTTTAATGCCCTTAATGAATCTCTTAAAAAAATATTGAGGATATCTCTAAAACCTACATTGTTTTAATATTATAAGCAACAAAATTCAATTTTATATAGTTGGACGCTTTTTTTTATTAATTTTTTCACAATATTTTTTTTATAAAAATATAGCTGATTTTATAATATAGATAAAACAATAAAAATAAGTACATGTTTTAAAGCTGTAGAAAATAGATAAAAGCTCGACAAATTAAAAAAAAAGTACTCAAAATTTTAAACTTCTTCATCTAATTTCTTTTTTTAATTTTATAGTTTGCAGTTTTTCAGCCTACTCGATTTTATTAAGACAAAAATAAAGTTTGAAGTGACTAAAAATTCGCGTTGATTTTTAATCACTTTTTCAGTTTTTTGGTGACGGTGTTGGAAATTTCCCTGCATATGAAGCATGAACAAAATTTACTTTTGTATGGATGAAAATGCTGAACAACGTCTTTAAAATAAAACTATCAAAAGTCAACAAAAACGATATAAATCAATGTTTGAAACTTTATAAAAAAAATCACAAAAATTCTACACATTAAAAAAGTGTCATAGATTTTAAAAAAAATTTCAGTCAGTATTTTTAGAAACTATTCTAGTATGCAGTTTTAATGCGAAATCATCACAATAATTGCTATTTTTTATGTTTTATTATAGTTTAAAAAATAAATTCCGGCAACAAAGCTTCGCACTCCAAAGATTAGAAAAAGTTCTCTTTATATAGCGCACGTTTAATAATAGGGGTTTTTTTTTTACATTTGTTTGGTACAATATCAATTGTTACGTAAAAAAAATCAGATGGATCTGCCAAAATCGCTAAGAGAGGGTACCACAACCAGCGTCACCTTCTGTAGACTACCGATCAATGAAGAAAAGTAAAATCACTTCGAATTCATAGAGGATTTGTATGTATTTTGTTTTTGCTTTCACTACTTCAGCTGTCAGGTTTTAGAATACGCTTTGAGTAAAACAGTACAGCTATTACATCATGATTATTATGCTACAAAAGGTTGCATTTCATTTCGAACTTTCTTTTGTTGATAATAAAATATTAATTAACTTTAGTTTTGTGAAATTTAACTAGATGTTTATGAAAAACAAATCACTTTTCATTAATATTTTTACTTATTTCCATGAAAATCAAAAACGAATTGTGATTTAATTAAATTCATACCAACGTAAAGAACTAACAATTAATTTTCGAATTTTGTGCAATAGAATTTTCATTATTGTTTTGTGAAAATTTGTAAACGAATAAATAAAATACGTAAGTAAGAAGAATGTGTAGTGATATCATCAATTAAAAGATGGACCCCCGGAATGTGAAACCCTATTTTCTCTTTACCCTTTCTACAATAAATATTAGCGCTTGCCTTAAACTATTCACTCGAGTTAAATTTTCTACTTGAAAGTAAATGAGTACATAAAATTCATTTAATTTATAAAATTCTCTCATTACAAACTTATTCGAACATTGAAGCCACTCAAAATTATTTGGTTCACGTAAAACCAGCGCATATGCAGCAGGTGTATTTTTTAATGTAAAATAAACATTTAACTTTCAATTAAAAGCTAAATGCAGATGTTACTAAATATTTAATTAAAAATATAATCACAGTTCATGTTTTGCATTCAATGCGCAGTCTGTCGTGCTCATCAACGTGCGTACATATTTGTGTATGTAATTATGTATGTATGTATGAGTATGATAACGGGTTCAAAATTTATAAACTGTTCGTGTGAGTTTGTCCTACAAACGATACGCGCACACACTGTGGCTAAAAACGAAACTCAAATCAAATTTGAAACAAGCAAGTGCAGTAAAGCGGCAGGTGAGCTACAAAACAAAAGATAAAAATGAGAAAGTGGGCATGGTACAACATTTTGTTGGTGTAAAATCATATTATACATATATACATAGGTGCTAGGGGAAATCAAAAGAAACGTTTTAAAAAATTTAAAATGCTTATATTTTGAAAAGTTTTCAATGGATTTAAACAAAAAGGTAGATATCATTAGAAAGAAAATAAACAATCGTTTTAAAACTATGTTTTAACCAAACAAATAAATACAAGAATTAATTAGGGCATGAAAAACATTTATTTTGATATGCAAATTGGTGAAAAATACCGGCTGTTTTCAGGGTAGCATTGTTAGCCCATGGACACGTTCAAGATCATGGCTCTCTTTTTTTCATTATAATAGAACACAATTATTTTTCTCACCGTAGTATTATATATTGTTTTCTCCTTCGCTGACATTCAGCTCAGAATTATAACCCTCAAAATATTCAATTAGCGCTTAGCCAACAACACAAATAATTAAAATATCTCACAGTATGTAAGCCTAACTATATCAAAATTAAATATCAAATTATTGTTAAATGCTTTATTTTATTTTAGTAAAGATTTGTTTTTTTTTTTTTGTAAATAAAGTGGTCAACTAAAGTACGTTTGGACAAAATATTTTAAAACAAAGCAGATAGACATACATATTAAATGAAAATTAAATTAATTTACTTTCTAATGTTACTAACTTTTGAGAAATCTTTATAAACTTTTCGAAATGTTTGCTTTCTGAATTTAAAAAATCAATTACCTTGGACCCTCCCATCAGCTTTAATATAACTTTGAGAAAAAACATTGGAAATTTATAGTATATTTTTACCAGTACCCAATAAAAAGAAAACTTTAAAATTATATCATAAAGCTACTACCAACTTTAAAGTCAACTTACTTTTTGTACAAAGGTTCAGAAAGTACAAAATTCCATAATTGACGTATGCATTTACCTGCCACTAATTTTATCATAACTTTAGCAGAGCGAAGCGTTCACTTACACGACCTCAGAGACCAAACATTTCTGGGATTGTTTGTTTTACAAGAATCAGCAAAAAATTATTTTGATTTTTAGATCAACAAAAATTTCATCATACAAAAAAGAACGTATTTCTAAAGGCGCACTCATATAAGGTGATGCCACTAGAACAGCTGATTTGATTGTTTTTCCATATTACGGCTTAAAATCTCAAATTAAAATTTGTAGGTATTTAAGTTCTGATTGTTCTGATTGGCATGCGATTTGGAATTATTTGACAGAACAAGCCGCAAAAGCGAAAACAAAATATACATTTTTATTTTTCTACTATTGCTACTACCTTATATAAATTTGTGTGGGTATTTCTTATCATTCTTTGACAGATGCAGGCAAGAAATAAAACGCACATAATTAAATGTTATGGCAAAGAATTTAGCTTTATGGTGAAGGTAAGGGGTTTTCATTATGTATTAAAAAAGATTTCGGACAAGTGACCACCGCAGCTGGCTCAAATAAACTCCCGCCGAAAGGCCCAATTTTCGACCACTTTTTGCATGCAATAACGCGCCGAATATTCTCTTCCCCAGGCTGCAATCGTGCGTAGACAAGCGACTTCACATAACCCCACAAAAAATAGTCACGCGGCGTTAAATCCCACGACGTGAGATAATTCACTCACCAAAAGTTGTCTTCAATAAATTTGTTATTTCGTTGGATATATGTCATGTAGCGCTTTCTTGTTGGAACCAAAGGTCGTCCACATCAAATTTGTGAATGAATATGAATCAATGATTCCATCTGCCCGTAGATCCCACCAAACAATGACTTTTTGAGGATGTAACGGCTTCTCAACAATGGCTTGTGGATTATCAATCCATTGAACCAAAATAGTAGCATTAGTAAAAAGTAGTATTAAAATTAGTAGTAGCATACGTTAAAAAATAATAGTAATTAGTAATAGTATTAGTAAAAATTTGTGTTACAACATCAAGACGCGCACACCACAAATTGTAGGAGAAGTTCGGCCCAAATCGCTTAAATGGTTATAGCGCTAATTAAATATAAAAATAATATAATTAGTAAAAATAGTTGTATTAATCAGTAGCACCATTAGTATATGAGTAGTTGTAATTACTAGTAGCGGTAGTAGACTTAATGATAGTAGTAGTAGTTAGTAAGGGTAATAGTAGTAACAGATGTAGGATTGGTGCTAGTAATTAGTAGTAGTACTATTTATTTATTTATTTATTAAAATGAAATATACTTATAAATAAATATATTACATACTAAGCACAGCACTAGCTACAACGCCTTCGGCTGTTTGGTGTAGTAAGTTAAGGTAATAAGAATGTGTAAAAAGAGTTTGTGTGTATCATTAGTATAAGACATACAGTTGCAATTCATTAAATTTGGTTGGTTAGTTTAGCTTTGGAGATATATTTAAAAATAGTTAATATGTTTTCTATACTAGGTTCCTTTAAAAGCTCTGATGGTGTCGTCAACGAAAAAGTTTCCCTTCTAAGTTTTCTGAATGCTGGGCATATATCCAAAATATGTTGCGTCGATGTTGTCGGGCTGTTGCAATAATGGCATCCAGAGGCGTAGTTTCTATTAAGTAGGTGTTGATGCAAAAATACACAGTGACCGATGCATAGTCTTGGAAAAACTTTAAGTGCAGGGATACTGCACGTAGTAGGGTAGATTGTTTTAGTCCCGTAAGGATTTATAAGATATTGGTTGTTGTTGGTGTTCCATATTTCCCTTTGCTGTTCTTCGAATATTTTATACATGTAGCGCAAGATATCGTTTTTCTCGTTCGTCTCGACGTAGTAACAGGGCGTATGCGGTACATTTCTAGCTTCCTCGTCGGCTATTTCATTGCCTCGGATTCCAGAGTGTCCTGGAACCCACATTAATTTTACTTTATTTTTGAAAGCAAACAGATTGTCTCGGATACATACTATCAGCCGACTTACGTTGCGTATGTTCTGGATTGCTTTATGGTTGAGAGACTATCGGTGCATATGGTAAATTTGTCTTTCAATCTCATTGCCAAATGGATTGCTTCTTTTACAGCATATGCTTCGGCTGAGAAAATGGAGCAGTAAGGTGATAGCAACCCTTTGCTAATGATGCAGGAATCCTCAGCAACGATTGCGTAGGCGGTGTTATTATAATTTTTTGACCCATCTGTATATATGAAAGTCCAGCCACTAGAGTTAAGCTGGCATTTCCGACTTGTAAAAAGTTGCTGGAAGGGTTCAGCACTGGTCGTCTGCTTTGGATAACTAGTAGTACTAGAAGTAGCACCTTACTTCAAAAAGCGAACTATATCCATGCTTTAAAGTAGCCTTGGCACTTTTTGGGTGAAGCGTTTCAGTTGAACTAACTACGCCATACTTACACCACTGTGCCCGTTGCTAAATACAATCACAGTTGTAATGAAATGACTTAAAACTGAATGTAAGTAAATAAAGTCAAACTAAAATCCTCTTCAAGCGAGCATAGAAATGCATTTGAACACACGCATATTTCTAGCACAAAAATATAAATGAAAAAAAAAAATTTAATGAAGGAGAACCTGAAATCCCGCTGTCATAATTACAAATTGTATAGTTAGAATACAGTTTTAGGTTTTCTGTGTCAACAGCTCATGGTTTTGGATGCTTGTATAATTACTTATAACTTGAATTGCATATATACATATATGTCGGCTCAAGAGTTGATAAATCAAAAGAATTCCAAATGCCTTGCTACATTCCTGCATTTTGCCTTGTGTGTAGTACTTAAAAAATATATTTCAATGTATATATGCATTTCATATGTACGCAAAGCAAAGTATTCATAGAGATCTATGTGGCTAAGTATCCGATAGCTACTGCTGCTGTCTACAAATGAATTTCAACAATTTCCGCTTGTCACAAATTTCATATGCTTTCAACATCCTTAACATCCTTGCTTGCTGATATAATATAAGTATATAACATATGTTTTTGCCACTTACTTAGAAAAAGTCAAATGCACAAAAACCCCAACCAGTGCTATATTTTTTAACGAGATTGATATGTAGGTACATATAAATTCTATCACAACCATATTCTTTTCACATTCTTACCCCATTCCCTTGCTTGGCTTTCATTTACTTATGATGCGTGGAAAGAAACTTTCAACAAAGTTCCAAAGTTCACTGACATGCTGCTCCTTCTTCTATGTTCGTTTGTATATCTTTTCAATATATTTTCTTTGAATTCACTTTCGCTCGCTGTGCCTGAAATTATTTTTCTTGGTAGGAAACTTTCACAATTTAATTGCATCATCGGCATTTCTAAGGAAAAAGTGCGGATGCGTGAATGTAAGGACATAGCGCTCTTGCTTTATGGAGCGGGAGGCAATAAAAGTGAAGCATTTAGAAAATTTTGCAGTCATTGACGCGGAAATGCTGATTTTTTTAGTTCTGATCAGCAACCGAATATAATCGCTTTATTAATTTTTTCGGAGAAAAAAAATCATAGAGAAGGATTCGTTCAAAACGAAATTCGATCTACGCAGTTATCTAAACCTTAGGCCCTATGCTATGCAAATCTTATCTTATTTTTAATTAGAAAACTTTTTATTTTTAAATCATTGCATAATCATTATTTTGTGATTTTTTTTATACTTTTTCGATACAGTTTGATCGTTACTTCTTAATTTTTATTTCGTCGATCAAATTCGATCGATATTTATTTTTTGGATTTTTATTTTTTGATTAAAAATAATCGTTATTCTTGGATTTAAATTTTTTCGATCATATTTCATCGATATTTTTTTACCTTTATATTATCTATCAAAAATAATCGTAATTCTTGGATAAAAAATTCCCCGATCATATTTGATCAATATTTTATGATGTTTTTTTTCGAATCATAAAACATATTATTGTCATCGCCTTCAAATACCTTCAAAGGGAGACCACTTCAAATTACCGCAGCCTTTAATCCGTTTTGAAATAATGTGAGGGAACGACTTGTAGTGTGATATGATAACATGTCATGTGATTTTATGTGATTGGATGCGATGTGATTGGATGTGATGTAAGTGATGTGATCTATATTATGTGAAATCGCATTTTTGTTTTCCGAGGAATTTGAAAAATTTTTGTATACCAAATTAATGTTCGCTACCATTCGAATAATAGATTGTAGAAATATTTTTGTTGGTATCGAATTTTCAAGAGGTTTATGAAACTTCGGTCCAATATGAAATGATAATATGCTTTTGAAACAAGGTTGCCACTTGTTTGACGTTAAATTAATTTAAATTTTAGAATATGAAAGGAAAAAAAATGTAAGAAAGAATGAGAGTTTACTTTTGAAAATACTTCTGGAAAGGGTTACTACCTGCTTATATAGGTAAATTAAATTTCTTAAATGAAGGAAATATGACGGCATATTTCAAAGAAATTAGACTTAACTTGATCATGAAAATGTGTATAAAGAGTATTGCCATCTGTTTAAGATAATAATTATAAGGTAGGGGTATTTTTTTCAGATAATATAAAAATCGAAACAAAAAATAAAATTATTTATTACCTATTCTGTTACAATCGAATCCATGACACGTGAGCAAAGCTGGTATCGTAATTTATTAATGCATGACTATCGCCTTTGATTTTATATCACATGATCTCAACTTAAGGACATACGATATGATATGATTATATGTTTCACAAGATCAATTAAAAAATTGTTTAACATTTAATGTTAAAAATTATTTGCAGTTATATTTCCGCTGATATAAAATCGATAAGTATCAAACAAGTGATGCATCGTGTGATGGGATCATGTGATGGCATCATATCTTGTCATACAAAGCGAAAATATTCTTCATTTGATGAAACTTAAGCATAATAGTACGGTTTTAAATCTTAATGCAATTTTTTCCTCACGCCTTTCAAATATGTGCTAAAAGAATTACTTACTTATATCGATATGAACGATAAAATGGCTTTCGTTTATAGTTCCATAAAGGAGACAATTAATGTTTAGGCGAATTTCTCAACATTTCGTAACATAAAAATAACAAAGATATCCATTGCAATTTTACAAAAGCCACGCATTCTTTGTTAAAATCAATATATTTTTTACAGAGAAAACTAAAAGATAAGTGAAAAATGAAGTAACATTTTATTTTAGATCTGCAATCGATTTTTCGCAAAAAGAGCTACAGGATTAGCAATGTAAAGACAATTATAGGAATTTTCACTCTACTTGTAACATATTACTTTTAGGTTTGTTTTTGGAATTAAAAGTAAAAATAAGTTAACATAATTCCAAAAAAATTTGTTTATTAAATCAAACAAATAAGAAAATATTTTTTTTGGGTCTAAATGTCGCACCTAAAAATTGTCAGCAGTGATAATTTTATAAGCAGCGCTGACGCAGCAAAAAGAACAAGGGTGAGCAGTAGAGCTATGTATATGTTTGTCTATTGATGTGTTAGAGAGGAATGCAAGATCATACGTACACCTTTGTTGACATTTGCATAATGCCCCTCAGAAAATGATATTTTGTTCTACGCGCTGAAAAATTTTTTTCAGCTCTGACCATCAGACATGCGATTAATTTACTGCCACTTGTCGGGCAGATGTATGCCATGAAAATTCGAATGTTGTGAGCTGTTAAATTTTTAAAAAAGCTCTTAATGTCAAGCCTTGTCAAATGATAGAATAAAACAATACCATTTTTTCCGATAAATTCATATTTCAATCAACTTTGTCTAAGTAACGAACATCACTAGGTTTATTTTATACAAAAAAGATCATTTGAATCAAATTTCTAAACCGAAAATCTTTATTAAATGTAAAAACAAAAATAATGAATACCATCATCGTTGCTATAAATTTCTTTTGTAGATCTCAGAAACAGAAAAACAAATTTATTATTTCCAGCACGCTGCAATCACTTCAGAAATCCTACTACTAAAAAAATGTCATGAAATATTCGGTACTTAGCGCTTTTTTAGAGGGGTCCGTTAATAAGTAAGGTGTCCAAAATGGACAAAAGTGATTTTCTAAAGAAATACACTCGGGGATTTTCTATTGCCTACCGACGAGTGATCGCTATGAGAATACAACTTTTCTATAAATTTTGTTGTCACTTGCCCCGTCCGGGATTTTAACTCGGGGCACTCGAAGTAAGGCAGGCATATGCTATACGCTCTTCTACGGCGGCCGAGGTCAGTTCAGACATAATTAAGCATTAAGATAGCTCGACATCCAAATCTATGAGAGTTTTGATTTCAAGTTACCTTTTTTTTAATTGTTTGGAATCTAGCCTATCACAACACGTGTATACATTACTTAAAAATGGTTCAAAAATGAAGGTATTTAGTTCCATTTCAAATGTTTTTGATTAAAAAACAGATTATCGACATTTCCTTAGATGTAAACATTTGGTAAAGCGTTGACCCATCGGATATTTGTAGGGGAGGGTAATTTTCAAACATATATTGGGCATTATTTACAAAATAAAGAGTTTGATATAATTCGAAAAGTAGGCTTTGTTTTAATAATTAATTAAAATAATTTTCATAAAACTTTTAAAAGGATGGTCGATTAAGTTCAAAGAGAAAAGTTTTAGAATGTTGTTCTGACTTTAATGGCGTTCTTTAAGATCAGTTCCAAAACTTTGTTAGTTACAATTATATTTAAATTAAATGTTTTTCATATACAAAATGTATTATTATTATTTAAATAACAACATTAAAAAATAACAAATTATTTGAGATAATAATAATAAAACTGTGAACTGTAAAAGCTGTATGACCTTTCATTCGTGCTTTTGTGTTATAATTAAAAAGAAATTCTTGCCAGAAATTTCCAATTTGGTCTTATTTATCTTATTATTAAAGCACCTGATCTAAAAAAAAATCCTACACAAAAACACGTTTTAGAATTTGCTCATATAAATTATGGTTTGGGTTTAATAACAAATTTTGCTTGTAATTGTAATCGTAGTTAATTCTGACATGACCAGTTCCAAAAAAACTTAAAAACTCAGATTTTGGTTTACACATATTGGTCCCCTTTCCGAAATTAAAATTCCGACGTAAAATTCAGACTATTTCCTTCAGACATTCCTCATACAAAACACCGTTTAACTCTTAAGGATATTATAGTAATTTTAACACTGCTATTCAGCTATCCGCAAAATGTGCTAATCACATTTAGCTACTTTGGGCAAGTCATACTCCTTAAGAACACATGGCAGCAGCGATTTCTTCCGAATATGCGAAATAATTGGGAATTGGAAGAACCGTTGCATACATGCTATGTATTTAGGTACTGATACTTTTTAACTTCTATTTTTTAATTTCAAACAAAAGAAACAAGCATTAACAAATTTTTTTTTCGACTGCAGATGAAAACATGAAATGTCATAATCTGTGCAATTGTAAAATACTTAATACGACAATGGAATTACCTTCTTTAGTATATCAAGACTTTAAATACACCTTGAAGATCTTCGACAGTTATGATCGCCAAGTGTCGAAAGAAAAAATTCGTTGTTCCCATTTTTTACCAATCGGAACATTCATTTTAAAATATATAGTATGAAATAAAAAAAATGTGAGTGAACTAATTCTTGCAAGCCATTTTGCAGCTCCTTCACCCATAGCACACACTTTCGCCGATTCAAAGGCGTAAACGGATGCCATGCTGTATACGTAATTTCCACTTTCTTGCTTTCATCGTCAATAAATCTTTCAAATACAGCCCTTAGCAGGTAAACCACGAGCAGGAGGCAATTTGGCATTATGGTATACGATTTCTTCTACCCTTCAACGCGCTTCTTATCTGTAAAAGTAAAAGTGAAAATGTTGTAAAGGGTGGTTTTTTTTGACATGTGGTTTTCAAGAAGAAATAAAACGCATATAATGTTAATGCCAAAATGTTATTGCCAAAAATGTAGCTTTATTATATAGATAAGGGTTGCCATTATGTTTTGAAAATGATTTCGGGCAAGTGACCGCCGTGGCTGGCTCAAATAAATTCCAGCCGAGATGCTCAGTTTTCGATCACTTTTTGCAGCGATTCGGGCCGTATGTCAGCAATAACGGGCCGAATATTCTCTTCCAAGGCGTCAATCGTCTCGGGCTTATCTGCGTAGGCAAGCGACTTCTCATAACCCCACAAAAAATAGTCCAGCGGTTTTAAATCGCACGATCTTGGAGCCCACGCCAACGGGCCCATGACATGGGATAATGCGCTTACCAAAAGTTTCCTTCAATAAATTTATTGTTTCGTTGGCTGTATGGCATGTAGCGCCGTCTTGTTGGAACCAGGTCGTCCACATCAATGCACGAAAAAGAGATTAATCATGGCTCGTCGTTCCCCATTGACTGTAGCATTATGGTCGGCTTGATTTCTGAAGAAATATGGACCAATGATTCCCGCTTCCCATAGATCACACCAAACAGTGACTTTTTGAGGATGTAACGGTGTCTCAACTATGGCCGTTCCACTGATTATAATTATCAACACTCCAAATGTGACAATTTTGTTTATTAACGTACCACATATCCAAAAGTGAACTTCATCACTGAATAAAATTTTCTTGTGAAAATCGGGATGAGTAGCCATCTCGTTTTGGGTACATTCACCGAACGTGTGACAAGCTTTATGGTCGTTCGGCTTCAATTCCCGGACGAGTTAGATTTTGTAAACCCGCAAACCAAGATCCTTCCGCAAAATCTTTCATAAAGTGGATGGGCACAGACCCAATTGTTACGCGCGAAGGCGGATTCACTCATTCGGGTATTCTTCGAAACTCTGCTTCACAGCAGTAATAGCGTCTTCGGTGCGCACTGTATGGCGTCTCTGAGGATGTGGATACCCACTAGAGTAAACGTGGCGCGAAACCGATCCGTTCTTGCTCTAATTATCGACTCTGCTGGGCGATTATGTCGACCGAATATTGGACGCAGCGCGTGATGCGTCGTGCGAACAGAACTATTATTTTGATAATAAGTTTGCACGATTTGCAAACGCTGTTCCAGAGTAAGTCTGTTTTGCAAACAAAACTGAGTATAAATCAAGTATTAGCTGTCAAAAAGACCAACTCCGAAAAATGTGTTGCCTCATTGAAATCCGCACGTCTACAAAAAACACCCTTTACATATAAATATACTATATACATATGTATGTACTAGAAAGCAATTTACTTAGTTACCGTATGCACCAAAGTAGGTTAGGTTAGTCGAACTGCTTCGCTAACTCCTTACATCATTTCCCTACAAAAACTCATAAAGTAAGACATGACACGTGCTGCGTTCGTTACCTTGTCTGCCTGCGGCTACCGTTGGAATTACCGCCTTCTACTTAGTGTCGGGCAAATGTGTGTACACTATATAAATACATACATAAATACTTTTATGCTTATGTGAGTGGTTTAAGAGGTGTTCTAATTATTTGATTTCTTCGTTATTTGAAGTCCATTGCCGCAGATCAAACAATGCAGAGCATTTGAGAAGTGGATCAGGTAGGAATGAATGATTGCTCATTTTGGCAAATAATCAATGCACTTACTACCACTTAGCAATCGGTGGAACAACCAAACCACTAGTTTCTATACAATTATCATGATAATAGATTGCCAACCAGAATACTAGAATAGAATAGTTGATTTGATTTTTGTATTTGCCTTATGGCTTCGCATGTCAAACTAAAATGTTTGTTTGGATTCTCTGCCACCTTATATGAATTCGCCTTGAACTATTTTTAGCAGGTTATTTGATGAGACCAAAAGTAGATGCAAGTTTAGTGTTATTTCAGATATCCTGTATTCAGAGATAATTTAGTGTGAAGTCCTAACTATAGTACGCCATAAATGGGGAATTACGCAGAGAGAGCATAATAGATGAGAGCAAGCGCAAAATTTTGGTTTTTAACTTTATTTCTATTTTCATACTTTCTCTTAATAACTAATAAAAAACATGTTTTGTATACAAAATAATTTGAATAATAATAAGGATATTCATCTCATCTAATAAATGCCTCGTAAACTCGCCACTCCGATGACTTTATCACCTTGATAAATGAAGTGTCAAAATTTGTATGCAAAACGCGTTTATCAGAGCTTGATATTTTTGCGCCACCTTCTGGGTTGGCAAATTAGATAATACAACTCAGCGAAGCAATCAGCTGTTTTACTTTGTTTACAATTGCCGAATTCGCAAACGCAAAATGAAAGAAGTAAGTTTAAGTTATTTATTTTATTTTAGTTAACACGTTCGTGCGTCAAGTGCGTTCGTGTAACATAGTGCGTGAATGGATATACATATATATGCGATGATAAATTTATGAACTTAAATGAATACCCTTAATGGACTTTCTTCTTAAAAAAATACTATTATTTCAGTGTAAACTTATAAAAATAGCAAGAATTGTACGACAGCGCCACCTAGTGTAATTTATAGATAAAAATAAATATCAAAAGCTAAATCGTTCGCCTAAAAAATTTTAGGAAATGACAATTTTCTAGAATAATTCCTCGAAAAAACATCATCTTCTCGAGTTTTAATAAATTCATACAGAGTTATCCTAAAAACCACCAAATTTAAATACATAACGAGACTCACAGAGAAAATGTGCCAGTGTTTTTTTTTTTTGCAATATAACATTTCCCTGCAAAATTTTTATCAATAATTTGTTATAAAAATTTTGTTTATTTGATAACATAAACCACAAAATTTTCAAATTGAAGCTTTGTAAAAAAAAAGAAGTAAATTTAACAAATTTGAAAAAATGTACGATAATATGTTCATCTTTTTCATATAAAACATCATTTCGTGCATGAGTTATTTGAATCTGCGCAACGCGGCAAGCAAAAACAAAAAACTTTTTAAATCAACAGACATTCCTAGCCTCTCGAAATTTCCACTTTATTGTACTAAAATTTAATGTATATAAAATTTGAATTAAGTTTAAAACGTTGATTACGAAGGTTTCTTTTAAAAAATTAAAAATATTTTAATAAAAAATTATTAAAAAAGCGTTAGCATGGAAAATGTTGTCTATATTGCAAAAAATATCACTGGGCTGTTTTCACTGTGAGTTACTGTGCCTCGGCAGGCAATGGCAAATCTCCGAGAGAATTTCTGCAATGAAAAAAACTTCTCACAAAAAAAAACATTCGCCGTGCGGAGTCGGCGTAAAACTGTGGGTCCCTCAATTCGTGTTACAACATCAAGACGCATGCTACAAATTGTAGGAGAAGTTCGGCCAAGTAAGTAAGATCGACATTTTGTGATTTCTAATTTCTCGATCAAGTTTCATAGTTATTTCTTATTTTTTATTTGATTATTTAAAAAATTCGAAAGAAATAGTTATTCTTGAATTTTTGTTTTAGCGATCATATTTATTGATTCTTATTTTTTTCGATCAAAAATAATTGCTATTCTTGGATATAAATTTCTCAGATCATACTTCTTCGATAGTTCGTTTTTTTTTTTTGTTAAAAAAAAATAATAATTTTTCTTGTATTTCGAATTTTTTGATAATAATAAACGCAACAAGTTTGTAGGCGAGGACAATATTATGTTCTTTATTTTTTTCTAAATTCGAAGAACAGTTTTTTAAACTGAGACCAATTTTTACATCACTCACAATCGGACTATTACTGTATGGTTAAACCAAATTCTTTTACAGCAATGTCATATAATAGTCTTATTTTTCCCCAAAGACACATGTATTCTATATCCATCAGTAACATTTTTTAAGGGTCAAATGGTTGATGTATCAAGCCCAGATTCCTCATTAAGTTTTTGAAAATCATCATTATATGCGTGAAGTGATGAGCTGTTACTTGATACTGAACAAACTGATGGCGTGTCTTCTGGTGTGTCTGATGAAATGGCCTTGAATTCAGAAATTCTGTGCAAAAATCTTGTGTAACAATATGGACAAACTTCGTATTCAATTTTTATAGTCGTATCAGGAAGGAATCGTTGTAGTTCATGAGCAATTCTATCCAATTTTACAAATTTGGTTTTCTTTGTTTCGTAGACAGCTTTGCCGCGAAGTGATTCCAAATCTATGCATTTCTTATTTTGAAAAAATGCTGCTTACATTTTACTATTTATTACAGCAAAAATCTGCAAGACAAGAAAAGAAATTACGAAAGATACTAAAAATATAACACAAGAAATGGAACGAAAATACAAAAAGTAGAATGACAGTCTGAACTATCCTAATCGTGAAAACAGATCATGTTAATTATCTATCAAACCTTGGTCACGTAGAGAAATTATAGTGAATGATTTACGCAGTCGCCTTCACAACACTAGGAAAGGGGCGTAAAATTTGATTTTTCACAGAAAATTTTTTTTTAATTATTCTAATATTAAAAAATCTTGAAACAATAATGGTTAAAATGGAGAAAAACACCATCATTTTCATTTTTTGATCATAACTCCAAACAAACAAAAATTTTGTGCTTATAGTTATTTTGCCAGAATACAGATAAAACTATCTATTTATTGACAATAAATTTTTAGCTTAGAAATTACACTTTTTGAAAAAAAAATTTGTTTGAAAAATATTGCAGTTTTTATTTATTGTTATGCAAAAAAAAGTCACAAAATTTTGGCAGTTGTTGATACACATTTGAAAAAGAAAAAAATTCATAGATTTTTACCAAAGTTATGCGAGTTTCAAAACAAGTTCCCGCGAGCCACAAGAAAAATCGATTTTTACAGCAAAAACAATAACTGCGAAAAATGGAAGAAACGTTTTTTTTATCCAAAAGAAAAATACGTGTAGCATTAAATCAACCAAAAAAAAACAACATATTTAAGTTTTATCAATATACAAAACTATGATTTTTTTTATAAAAATTATAACTGTTCCTAAAAAATATTTAAATTTTGCATCCACAGCTCGAATAATGCAGCTTTTCTCGCATACAACAAATGATGCGCGGTTTTTATGGCGTTTTCCCCAATGCCACACATTAGGATTAGGAAATATTAAAATATGGTTGGTATCAAGATATATTATTTTGAACATATAAAAAACTTTTGAAGTGTTTGAAGACAACTGTCATCTGTTTATAATTAAACTCGATTCTGATTATTAAATAAATTAAATGAATTATGACAATATGGGTATCAATTGAAATGGAAATGAAAAGGTTTTATTTCTAATTTACTTGTAGGAGGATCGTCACGTATTTAAAATATTAAATTCAACTTGAGTTAAAGGAATAAGATAATTGAAGTGCAAATCAGAATATTGGGGTCAGACGAAAGGCGGTTAAGGCATCTTTATTTCGAAAATGTTTTCAAAGGTAAAGAAATTGAATTAACAAGCTAAATGAAGTAAAATTAAGAATCAAATGGAATATTCATAAGGAGGGAGGATCAATTACGAAACTATTTTTAAATTAATATGTTAACTGAAATTTAACAACATGCCTTAGGTATGCCGGTCTAAAGAAATAATATCCCAAATAATTTCTGTTAGCAACCAATTTAGCATTGCAGTAGTTGCTATCGCGTATTAATTACAAATAAGGTGTCCTGTAGCAACATTAATAACTCAAAAGAAACGTCCTTGCATCTTATTCTCCTGCTTCAAAAGCACGAATTGAAAGCTAATAGAAATATTAATGAAGACGCAATTAGAATTAATCCAAATTCAATATCTCTATGTGCGCAAGCACAATACGACTAGCAACAGCTGGATATCGAAATTGTGTTAATTTCGCTTTGCAACGTTAATGTTGCTATGTGTCAGAAGCAAAATCTGGTGGTGAGCAGGTTGCAAACTTATATTTATAGGCATGTACATACATATGTATAGAGATATATGTATGTATGTGCATACATACATGAATACCCAACAGTATTTTTCAACTGGAAAGCCGTACTAATTAGTAGTAGCATAAGTAAAAATAGTGGTGGAAATTAATAGTACAATTAGTGAAAATAGTGGTAGTTATTAGCAAAACTAATGGAGGAAAGTAGTGGTAATAGTGGTGAAAGTGAGTGGAAATAGTGGAAGAAATTAGTAAATAATTGTGGTAGGAATTAGTAAAAGTAGTGGTAGAAATTAGTAAAAAATAGTGGTTGAAATTAGTAGGAGAATATATAAGAATCGTGGTAGAAATAAATGAAAAAAGTGATAAAAACTAGTAATAACATTTGTAAAATTAGTGGAATAAATTAGTAAAAATAGTGGTAGTAATAAGAAGAAGCATTAGTAACAATAGTGATAGAAATTAGCAAAACTAATGGTGGAAAGTAGTGATAGTAGTGGTAGAAATTGGTGAAAATTGTGGAAGAAGTTAGTAGTAGCATTTGTAAATATAGTTGTAGAAATTAATAAAGCGATTCTAGCGCGACTTTCGTTACGCGATGTAAAAAATCGCTGCCGCTAAAGAAGATTTATTTAAAAAACTATCTAAAAACTGACGAACGTGAAGGGAAAATTGGTGCATGAAAAAAAGCCTGAACACGCAGAGAGCATTGCCATAGGAAAAAGCTGGAAAGCGAAAAGCGAGCATATCCAAAAAAAATTCGAAAATTCAGCCAGAATTTCGATAGAAAAAAATATCCCTTCTCAATGCAATTTAGAACTTATTGTTTAATTGATAAATTATTTAACTTAATTTTACCTGAGAAATTTCGTCTATTTACACTTTTTATGTCGATTAACACAAAATATGACGCCACAAAAATTGATTTCTGAAAACGAACTGAAAACTTCACTACGCGCTCAGCGAAAAGTTCAATTGCCATGAAATCTTCACTACGCATTAAACAACAATTGCAGTGCCCTGAAATCTTCATTGCTTGTTCGGTAAACTTTTCAGGCATTGATTGTTGAACTGAGTTTCAGGACATTTTTCGTACTGAATATTGTACTGAATTTGCAGCTCCTTACCTCAGATACTGTTGGGTATAAGCAAAGTCAACTTCTGACCAAAATATCACGAGAATTTTCTGTTTTACAAATAAAATAACCAAAGCGGAAATCGACATGCATGAGCTAATATGTATATGTGTGTGTATGGATGTATGTGCAGATCTACCAAGAAAAGTAAGTTTGTTTATTTATTTTGTTCAAACATAATTATGAATAATTACATTATATTAGACAAGACAACTAGTAACTGGAACTATCGACCTGGCTTATTTCTAAAAGATTTTATAATTTACGGGTGCGCCATCTGTTTCTTCGCTATACGTCAGCCGATTTACTGACTTAGACACGTTTTGTAAACTTTAAACCATGGGTCGCTTCATCGAAAAAAAGCGCTGAATTAGTGACTATGTACATTGAAAATATTCGTTCAATCGGCCGAATGTTGGAAACCATGCCGGAATTTTGCAAGTTTTAATGACGATGTTAATAAACAAAATTGCTGCCTCTGTAGGACTGAAAATCCTCACGAGATTCATGAAACACCATTACATGATCAAAATGTGACTGTTTGGGCCGGCGTGTGTGCAAAAATCATCATTGAGCCATTTTTCTTTACCAAGGCAAAAGAGTTGAAGGTAAACGATATCAGAGGATGTGGGCTCATTTTGTATATCCGAAAATTCGTGAAAAAGGTCTGACTGACCTCTGGTTTCTGCGGTTTTTGCAATAAAAATTCCCTAGACGTGACGTATGATATTGAAAAGAGGCGAAATTTACTGGTCACCAAGATCCCCCGATTTAACCCCCCTGATTTCTTTTTTATGGAGTTATTTAAAGAGCAAATTTTACGCCAGCAAGCCGAAGACTAATGACGATCTCGATATCAATATTCGTGCGAAAATAACAGCTTTCATTGCATCAGTAATGTGTTTTATGGACAGTGCACTGTTGCTCGTTGCGTAATGTGGAGATGGTTCGCCTCCTACCATACATAGTGTGGGGATAAGTTGGAGTTCATCTGCCGTTCTTGATACCGAGGATGTTGGTTTAGGGCGATGCCAATTGTAAACTTAGTAGCCATGTTGGTGCGTTTGTCAATTAGCAGCAGTTAGTTTCCTAACGTGGAAGGATATATGTTTTTACCAAAGGATCGAAGTATATATGGAGGGCATCTTGTAGGCTTCTTTAGCTCTGCGTCTGCGTTTTCGTTTCCGACGATATCATAATGGCCGAATACCAACATGGCTTTCATTTTTTAGCAATTTTTATCAAAGATTCCCTAAACTTTCAATAAGAGGCTCCTTAATTTGTAGATTTCGTATCGCAACGACAACGAACTTGCTATCGGAGCAGATTATTTATTTTCTCCTGGTTATTGGGGAGAGGCGATTAATTCAGCCGCGAAACCCGAGCTGTGCGAAAAGTGCAGTCCCGTCTCGATAACTTTGCCTCTCTCCGATACTACTACCGATCAGTAATTGAAAACTTTCATGTTTTTCTCTCTGAGATGATTTTAAATTGCAAAAAGTTGTTTGATATATTGTGGAACTGTTGGAATATTTATTGGTGGTCTAAAAGTTTGGAGATAAACTTAGATTGAAGATTGAAAAAATGTGATAACTTTGTATGCGTTTAGTTTACTTATTGAGCGTAGAAGGCTTTGCTTTAACGGTGTCAAACGAAAAGGAGACCAGATTTTGTCATCAGGGCATGCATCACGCAACTTTAAAACGATAGTCGCTCAAACGATCTCATCCAAATGTCGCTTCATGTATGTAAATTACTATCGTATCACCCATCGTGTCGACTATCGTCATTTGATTATCAGTTTGAAATCCGCGTATCAAGGCGAATTCATATAAGGTGTAGTTACTATAGCAGCCGATTGGAATTGTTTGATTCAACTACATGTATTTTGTTCAAGATGGATCTATACTCGTAGAAGGTGATAGCAAGGTAAATAAGCAAATCCGCTGTGTATTTTGCTTGTGTAATTTTGCGTGTGAAATGTCGAAATCTGAATTCGCCCAGTATTGCTTATGTATTTTGTTAGTGTAACCAAGGCGAATTCAATACAAGGTGGTCGCAAGAGCACATACACACAAACTCCACATGTTTTGTTTTTGCTTCTGAATGGTGAGAATGTCAGGTCAATGAAATATAGAACAATAATTTTGAACAGAGAGAATGCCAAAATAGGAACGAATTTGACAAAAAAACTGTTTATTTTTGATTCAGTTGGCCAAAACTATATTTGTAAATATATTTAAATTAAAATTTACAATAGCGACCGCAATTGAAACCTTACTCTTCATAAAGTGTCAGTGCAATATGCGAGTAAATGAACTGCCACAATTAATGCAGCAAAAGCAAATGTAGTTGATTGGCTCAAAGTTATTTTGCTAAAACACTGCTTATGGGTTTGATAAATGGTTTTGTATAAAAAAACATCGATTGCACTGCCTTAGTGAATTATCAAAGTGTATACTAAATTCCATAATAGCCGCAGTGCAGTTGGGATTCTCAAATGTTGGATATGGAAGGGCTTTAGTTAGTAATCGAGGCCTTTTTCCTCCGAGAACCATATCATCACGACGGAAGTGATCGGCGCTAATGACATCTTTACACCTCAACTGCACCCGGCATGATCGGGACCACACTAACCGCTCCGACTCTTCACACCAAGAAAAACGGGCCCGTTCCACGCTTTACTATCTTGTCGCATAATACACACTTTCCCATTTTTTCGCGGAATATTTGAATATTTGAATATATGAATTCAAATCAATTTGAATTTAAAAATATTTTTAAATGAAAATGTAAACCGAAAATGAAGATGTAAACAAAAAACAAACCAGTTGACACTTTCACCATTCAAGGCGAAAAAAGAAGAAGCAATCAGCTGATCGGAAGAAAACACCTTCTATAGATTCGCCTTGAGTGTAACTTTACGAGTGAAATGTCAAAAACCGAATTCGCCCAGTTTGCTCATGTATTTTGTTTGTGTAAACAAAACAACCCAGCGAGTTTGGAAAGTAGAACAAGCAATCAGCTCATGGTATGTATGTAAATTTTTACAACTCTTTCGCAGTAGCAAAAACAATATACATACATTGGAATTTTGTAGTTATATTTGTAACATAACCTTATATGAATTCGCCTTGCCACGTATGTGACAAATCAATTTATTTGTAAATATAGAAAATTTCACAAAGATATGTATTTAGTTTTGAAAAATAGAAAAAAATAAATCTAAGTATACATTTAAATTTATTCATACGCACATATATAAAATACTAGCTTATTTAATTGAGGCTATAACCACCTTATCGAAGTATTCTGAGTTCAACACCTCACGCCAATGGTTCCTTGTGATGCCAAGTCCTTTTCCACTTGATCTTTCCAACGCAGAGGAGGCCTTTCTTCCATAGACACAGGATGAATTTTTTCATTCTACCACACTACTTTAAATTCCAGTCAAAAATGTCAAAAGTTTTCAATGGATCTAATAACTTTTCCATAAAAACAAGGAGAGATGATAAATTAAATTAAATATCAAACTGATATACATATATATGTACATATGTGTTACTAGAATATTATAAGAATATTATTTTATTTTTATCATTCATATTCACACTTCGTCGCCGCCTTCGAAACACTTTAAATTTAATTATTTATTTCTTATGGAACAATTCTGGTTTTAATATTGTATAAAAACTGCCGTGGAATCGATGTTACTTTGCTATTTAAACGGTTATGTGAAACAATTTTATAATCGCATACACGATATCGAAAAAAACGATCGACATACAAAATTTTCATTTAAAAATAATAATAATAATAATAAGTTAGTTTCATAAAAGAACATATATAAAAACAAATTCTTTGTTTTTGTCAGCTACTTTTAAATTAACTCAATACAAATGCCTCATTTGGCGAGCTAATTTGAAATAAGAAGATTTTTGAGTTGTTGAATGGGATAACTGGCATCGCCTTGTTAAATAAATGAGTTCATTGTAGAAAATGTCAATTAATTTTTATTGAAAACAAATGTAATTTGTAAATTACTTTTAAATGAATTTCATTTCCTGCTGGGTAACTGTATACTTATATATACACCTGCCCGTTACACTGAAATATTGGTATCAATTTAATTCGCAATTTGTGCAATGGATTGGCTACAAAACTGTAGGTAGTTTGCACATCTGCAGCTTACGTTGCATGCAATCTGCAATTTCAATTAAAGGAACTTTGCGGCATAGGCAGTCACACTGTTAAAGATTCCAATGTTTCTGATGTCAAAGTGAATACGGCAAAGACTCCAAAGACGCAAAGGAAAAATGGTGAAAATGTGAAAAAGCAAAGAAATAGCAACTGCAGAGTCATGATGGCGATGGCGTTTGTGAATTTGAGACGACGGGTGCTTGCAGTTTGCGGGCAACAGAAAGTCACTGGAATGGCAATTTCTACGTGCTTTGTAATGTTATGCTCGATCAGTTGCATAACAATAGGCGCTACACGCACACACACACAAACGCACACATATAGAACGCCTAGCTTGCGATTATTTGAGTGCATGCAAATGTCAGATGCTGAGCTGCTGTGTGGGTGAGTATGTGGTTGATTAAGACTTCCGCTTTTACTTCCGCTTCACTTCGTCGTCGGATGTGCGGCGACTTTAGTGATGAAGAAAACTGTACTTTGTACGTGACTTTCTTTCTTTGCGTTGAGCTATACGGAGATTAATGAAAACAAGGAAGTGAGCAAACTTAAAATAAGTATATAAAATTAAAATATAATATGTATTTAGTGTCGATGGGGGCGTTCATGAATATGTGTGTGAGTGTGTGTGTAAGTGGAATAGAAGATTTCTAAATATACTTTCAAAATTTATAATGGCTAAGAATATTATATATTAAAGCGGGATAATTTGACGCGTTCATAAAGAAAGAGTTGAATTAACGTGGATGATAACGCAATATCGATTTACATATGTATTTCATTAATGTTTATATTGAATAGAAAATATTAATTGCGCTCGTAACTTAATTGGCTTAAGGGAAAGTCATAATCTCATTCGGATGATAATTGCTCATTATGAATACCCGGCAGGAGTAATGTTATCACAATGACTAATTATCGCAGTCCATATATATTGTATCAGCTTTTTTCCGCGACTTTGTCAACACAGCATTCGCTTCACTTTCAAATATTACAGAAAAGTAAATAAATAGTTATACCAAATGCAATAAAGTTTATTCCAATTTTGCCTTGTTTTTTTTTAATAATTTGATTTGATTATTTGACTCTTATTTATAGTGGTCGAGAAGGATATTTTCCAACGGGAACAACAGGCGTTGAATCAATTTCGATTCTCCTGTGGCCTCTCCAATGATGATGCTAGCTTACACACAATTTTTTTTTAACTTTGAACTTACAACCTCGGCGCATTCAAGTTAGCCATCAGTATAACTGATAATCTCGTCTTTAGTTCCAACTAAAGTTCCTCTTAGGAGTTTGGAAAGTCCTTCAATAAATTGTATTTAATTATTCAAACAATCCTTCTCAAAAATATTTTTGAAATGAGGCTTTCTTAAAACTCTTTCTCTTATATATGATAAACATTACCATATTACATATTTATATTCTTAATTTAATTTAATTACAATTTTTTAAACAGGCGGCAATTCTCTCCAAAAATATTTTTTAAAGTGAACTTTAAATTAAACTCTTTCGGTTCATACCCGTTTGATAGTGTTACATTTTTATTTTTTAATTTCAGTTAATTTAAATTTTAAACAGGTTTTCCAAATTATTTTTAAAAATGAGCTTTCCTAATTCATTTTGGTTTGACATCAATATAGTTGCATTTCAGCTAACTCATTAAAAAAATTTAATACGTATTTTTTAAAGAAAAAAAACAGCTTTTCCGAAAAAATGGGCATTATTTTTTTGTTCTTTGATTTTCTCGAAATATATATACATACATATATATGTAATTTATACAAATATACAAATTGGGTGAAATATCTATTAATTACCTATCCAACGATGTCAATATTTTTGAAATCGGTTATATATTTTTTTAAATATAAGCTATTAAAAATATTGAAAATACCCCTTTTACCCCTCCATAACACCCTCTGTATTCGTTTGCGGAAAAAAAGTTGTACACCATAAGAATCAGTAGAAAAAGGTGGACCACGCCCACTTTTTTATTTTTTTCCAGCTCAGTGGACCCTATTCTCTATTTGTTCTATACTCACACACAAACTTTCACGTGATACACAATATATTAAATAGTGCTACTATAAAAAATAAAATTTAACGTAGCAAGTTCAAGGTCATAATTACCCAAATGCTCGCCTAAGCATTAATTTCAACCCCTTCTTGTTCATTTCACTTTTTGTTTACACTCCTCCTTTAGTGCATTTCGTTTTCGTTTGCGCCTTCTAAACAAATAACCGGCTTCCTGCCAGCCAATCAACGCTTTGCACTTTGACAATCACTCACAGCTGTTTCCTAATGTCAAAATAAAAATTCTGTTCTTTATATTTATTTGGCATTCCACACAAAATTAACAGCGGTCTTGCAAATCTGCAATGTAAATCACTGGAAATTCGTATAAAAATGCTATAGAAAACAAATTAAAAGTTATAGTGTAATCAAAACGCTGAGAGTGGGCAAAAATATTTCAAAAGTACTTGGGTGCTGCGGAAACATAAGCTTGACAAAATGTTTCGCATCGAGTCTTACGTTACGCCCATTATTATGGATTACGTGGCAAAGTATGTGAAAAACATACGATCGGAGGACATGCAGCTCTCCCTATGGGAAGGTGAAGTCACATTGCAAAATCTTGATTTACGACTGGATGTACTAGAAGAGGAATTGCAGTTACCTTGTGAATTTTTATCCGGTCACGTACATGAATTGACTATACGTGTACCCTGGACAAAGATCACTTCAGAGCCAATACGCATTATAATTAATACAATAGAGTTTGTGCTTAAACTGAGGCGCAACAATTCAGAAGATATGTCATCTGCAAGTTCATCACCACAACGCAAAGCAGGTGAAATGATAAAAAAGCGCAAAAATGCAGCGGACGAACAAAATCCTACACAACAAGCGACCGGTTCTGGTATAGTAAACAAAATTATTACCAACATAAATTTGGAATGCCACAACATAATTCTTAAGTATGTGGAGGATGATATTGTCGTGTCGATGAACGTGCAGCTTTTGCAATTCGGCGCAGCTGATGAATTCTGGAAAATAGCCATGACAGACGTGCATCCTGTTAAAGTAATGATGCGTAAATTGGTAAAAGTATCGGATCTAACCATTTGTATGGACAAACGCAATTCAGCCGGGCACATCGAAGTTTGCCAAGAGCCAATTTTGTATAGGTAATTTTTCCACATTGATTATTTATAGTAGTTTACATATATTAATTGATATTTAATTTATATTCAACTTTCTATAGATGTTCCTTTGAAATTCGTATATTACGTAAATATAACACCAACACGGTGACAACAACCAGCTTAACTCGCGTAGGAATATTCACCAAATCGATGGATATCAATATAACATCCATGCAGCTTCCAATGATGATGCGTCTAGTAGATATAATGTCCGAGTTTGGTCGGCCGAATGCCAAAAGCGTATCGGCAGAACAAGAGGATATCATCGAAGATCAAGAGCATGAAGAAGCTAGTCGTGGTTCAATATTGTTATGGGCTTGGAATAAACTACCATCGTTATCATTTGAACCTGTGGTCTTCGAAGAACCTAGTGTCGAAGAGATGGCCGGTCATTTAAGGGATATAGGTATATACCTGGAAGAGTTGAACGTTACACTGAAGAATTCTGAACTGATAGTGGACACCTTTGTTAGCAATACAAAACGTATCAAGTACACACCGATTGTACGTTTGACGCTCGGCGGTTTGTACTTCGAAAAAGTGTCATGTGAAGAACAAAATTGGCGTAGTACGAAATCGGGCATCTCATATTTGATAGTTGATCCTTTAGGCTCCTACAGAGTCGATGATATTTCCGAGACAGCGTTAATTTCGAGTGATTCTGTAAACTAATTGTAATTAGCTGAGAATTGCAAATAGATTAATTACTTGTTTTGTTTGCTTTTTTTAGTTGGAAAAGGTTACGGGTTTCATGGATAATAGTCTCTTCGATGAAAAGACTGCAACAATTGATCTCAATGCTTGCATCAATTACGACGCCTATATGATGCACATCACCGACGAATATTTGCTACAACGTACACCTATAATTGCCTTTGATTCAATTGAATACAAAACCGCAAGACTACTTGAGGACAAGCAGCAAGATCTCGACATGTCAGCACCAACAATGAAGGACACACATCTCGCCTACCGGGTACTATCATCTGGTCTCACATTCCGTTGGAATCAATCTTTTCGACAGGTTAAGCAAACAATACAAGATTTAATTGATTCTTACGATTATTCAGGCTATCATGTAGACCAGTTAGATACGGCTGCATCGAGCAGCACAAGCACAACCAAACTGCCACCACCGTTAATGGAAGACTATGATGAACTAATGGCGCACATTCCACTTTGCATCTATAGGTTTGATTTAAGGAATATGAAATTTGAAATTTACACATGCACAGAACCAGGAGCTACACAAGTTTATAAGTCTGGGCAACATCGTCTACCGAGCGCTTTGAAACAGGCGATGCCGTATTTCTTAGCACATATCGAAAATTTAGATGGCACTTTGTGTAAACCTCTATATCCGGATATGCTGGTGCATACAACATGCCAACTGCCGGAAAAACCGCATGTACTAATTGATGCTTGTCATTACAACTACACTATACATATGAAACAGTTTTCTCTGGCAATGGTGAATAAAATGCGCAGAACCTCTGTCAGGCTCGTGCATATACCTCACATAGAATTGATATATTCTGATCTTTTGCAAAAACAACATTGGAAAGAAGACATACTGATACCATTAAGAAAAGTCGATTTGTATTGTGAGCTCATTAATATTGATTTTAATAAGCGTGATTTGATAATTGCCGAGCGTTTGTTAAATTGTGTATTTAGCTATCGGCCATATTTATTGTGGAAAATCACAAATCAATCGATGCAATTGTTGAAAAATGATTTACAGCCAACGTTGCATAATGAATTAAGAGAGCTACGCATCGATTTTCAATGCTTTCAGAGTTATACAACAGCATATATTGAATTGTATTCTTTAATCTCACATGTGGTAACTTATACAGATTTATGTATGACAAAACATCTACTAATAGACACAGAAAGTATTAATAAACCAAAAAAATGGTTGATTGCAAGTTTGCAGCTGAATCCGGAAGGTATACAGTCGGCTTCTAGCAAAAAGGAAGAGCTTATTGCGATAGCGGTGTGGGTAGAACCCGTCTCTGTATTCGTAGATACGATTTTGCTCGAGTTTCTCAAATATCAAGAGGATTACGATCACACGGTGGAAAGAGGTAATCGAAATATTCATATACGTTATTACGGTACTCTTAGATAATATTAAAAAATATTTTACCAATATTACATTCAAATCATACGGTGCTCTAAGCGGTCGTGCACATATTACGTGCCGCGCTAGGGGGTTTGCGATTTGTAACGAATTGTGACATGTGATATCCCTTTGCCTAATATATAACATATGTACAGGGTGGGCCAAAAGAAACCAAGGGGTGTAAAAGTTTAATAACTTTTTCGTTTATTAATTTTTTTTTATTTTTTTCTTTCAGATTATATAGACAACACTTGGAGAATTTATAATTTTCTAATCTAAATTTTTAAGTTAAATTTCAAGAGTTGGCCAGAAATGAAATCAACTTTATTAAAACTTTGATTATGAGTGATGAAGCTCATTTTCATTTGAATGGCTTTGTTAATAAGCAGAACTGTAGGTTCTGGGGTCCTCAAAATCCAAGAGCCATTCATCAGCGCCAATTGCACCCCATCAGGTGTACAGTATGGTGTGGGATCACATCTGAAAATGTCATTGGGCCTTACTTCTTCGAGAATGAAGATGGAAGTGCTGTAACCGTAAATGGAGAGCGGTATCGGTTTATGATAGAAAATTTTTTACGTCCTGCTCTTGAAAACAGACCTGGTATATGGTTTCAGCAGGACGAGACACAATGGAACTTTTAATTATTAAACTCTTACACCCCTTGGTTTCTTTTGGCCCACCCTGTATATCAGTTAACATTAGATTTTATTCTACGATTAATAAAAACAATTTTTCTGAAAGTGTGAAATGGGCGGAGGAGGGGTGTCCAAAATGATAAAAAAAAATCGCGTTACGTAATATGTGCACGACCCCTAAGTGGCAAAGGATAGGTAGATAATATTTGATACTATTTTTTAGATTATTCTAATTTTTATTCGTCGATATTTCGATCTCAAATAGGGCTCAAAAGTTACTCTCTGGAAGCCAAAGTATCATTTTTCTTATACTATTTTTAATTCGAACACGAAATTCTTAGTAATTAACAAAAGTTTTATTTAGAGTATAAATGATGTTAAAAACGTTAATAATTGCAAGTGCTTGCTTTTTTTTTGCATTTGGACATATTTATATAGCCTGTATTCGTTTCGGCATCCGTTAACACACAGTTTTTGTTTTTGTTTCCAATGTAATGTTCCCGCATCATAAACGACGAGTATGCATCAAAAGTGCAAGCACGTCCGCGCACATTATCGTCGTTTTTGCGCAGCTTAAAACTGGTCTAATATCTGCAGCATTGAATGTAAGGAGTTCGACCAGTTACCAAACACATGTCGGGCATTTGAAGATGCTCCGCACGATACCAAACACCTATTCACATGACCTCTCAAACCAACTCATCTAACCCCCCTCGAAACACCACGTTGTTCGAAAGCGAGCAGAGCTCAGACATCACGAGCAGAGAATTGGCAAATTGATTGAGCCGAAATTCATAGAATGCGTTTGCAAAGAAACTCAACACTAGCAAGACGATGTCATATTCAGCTTCTATGGATTCCAGGCCACAAGTGGCGTCAAAAACACCTATAGGACCCTAGCCTCGCCTGGCGATAGGGCTCACTTTATCAAAAAAGAGGCTAGGAAAGAAGAAAATAATATAAGGGAGAGTTTTATGTTTATGTACCTCACAAAGAAATGTTTGAGAATGCTGTCAGGCTCTCTCCCAGGTCACTGCAAGCTGCGAAGTCATCTGCGCAAGCTCGAAATATGGTCGAATGAGTCCTGTCACTTCTGCGGCTCGTCCCCGGATACTCCGATGCACCTTATCCAATAATCGAGTGCGAAGCTATCTCGATAAGACGGCAGGAGTATCTGGGCTCACATTGTGCCCACCACCAACCAACTATCATCTTAGACTGCCCAAGAGAATTAGTGTTAGAGGGCACAATGGATATTAAGCGTCGAAGTACAAATCTCTATATATACATAAATATGTAATATTGTGCATACAAGTAAAATTCCGTTAGGTGGCGCTGTGGGTGAGATATTTCTAAATTCCGTTTCGTTTCAAATTCAGCGCAGTCCAGAAGATAATTTTGTGAAAGCTGCTTTCTAACAGAGGGTTTATTTTCTTATTCAGATATAAATTAATTTTTATGAATCAGTTTCAGAAATACTGCTTCAAAAAACCATCTGAAGTACGTCTTAAAACCCCCTCTTTCTGGAATTCCTTATATGGATAGCGAAAGTAGAAGGTCTTCTATGTGTGCCACTCCATACAAAAAATAATAGAATAGGGGATGTGATAAGAAAGGTCTCTCGTTTATCAGGAAGGCGTTTTGGATAGGCTTTTAACTCCCCAAAATTATCTACTGGGTTTGTACTTTAAATAGTTGATATCATTTTATATATAAAGAACAATATTTTTGCTTTAAAAGCCTCTAAAAATGTAAAATTTTCACTTTCTACTCTTAAGCTAAATATAATCTTAAAATTTATAATTGAATACAAAGATATATGTATATATTTATATATTGGCTTGAGAGACAAAATGGTCCAGTAGCTGAGCCTCAAAAATGTAGTTTATAAAATATAATTTCAATTAATAAATATTTATTTCTACTTTAAGAACCATCGAGTGAGGTGGAACTGCACACACAGCAACTTCACTCACAAACGCCAGCACAGCCACATGCCAGTAGCAGCCACCCGCCACGAGTGCATACAACCATAACTTCGACGAGTGCTACCGGCGCTGGACCGCCCCTCATACGTCGCTCTTCACGCAATTCACTTCCCTCGCGCAAGATTTCCCATCCCGAAGAGACTATACACTTTAGCTCTGAACGCGACGAAAAAATTGAGATGGATACCACAATTAGCATATCACAACCGCCACCCATCGAGGCTACGACTACTACCAGTTCGCTTTGGCAACAAATCAAATCTTTAGTAATTTGCATAGAATTCGGGCATATTAAACTGCATATAGCTGAAAAAATAAATTGGTATAATAACCACGAAAATATACTACATGAATATACCCAAATTCAATTGCCACGTATAGCTATGCGTTCGACGAATGCCGAAAATTTATCACATACTAATCTCCAAGAAAAGTTCATCGTACATACAGCACCGAAGGACACCATAAATTGGGTAGTAGCCCTGTACGGTTTGAATGTTCATAGATACAATTGCCCCGAACTAGATACCATACTGCCAGATGTCTGCACGACAATTACGATTGTTGTTACACACAAGACACAATTGGAGGTGGATGTAGCAACGACAGTACCCACATTGGCTAGTGTTATTAAAGATAAACCCACTGAGAATCTAAGTGAAATTATAAGCACAACCGCACAAATGCGAGACGAATCATCTCCTCCGCTTTTGACAGGAAGCACAAATTTAGAAATAACAACAACCGCCACACAACCGCAAAGTAATTCAATGGAAGTGGATGCCATAACGGTACACATAGATACAACGCCAATACATTTTCATGTGTCGGAAGCGAAGGTTTGTCAACCCCTAATTCAGTTTATTCATAATTTTCATGCTCATCTACTTATTCAATATACGAATGTTATTTTTATTTTATAGTGCAAGGCGTTACATTTACATATTGGCATACTAGCGAAAGTGGTCAAACTTATGAGGCCAATGGCACAGTTGAGCGCAAACGTACAAACTCAAACATCCCCACAGCTTATACAAATCGTTACAGCGTCCGAGGAAAGTGCAGCAATTAAACAGTTTTTAGAATTGGAAACTAGCTCATCGATATCATCAGTTTTCTTGGAAAAAAGTAAGCGCTTGAAGTGTGTAACGAAAAAAAAAACATAATCGAATTTTAAACGTTTCCGTTTCCCCAGAAAATCCTCCAACCTATATCACTTCGCTGTTTTGCCAATGGTCTATAGCTAAAATAATTTGCGAATTAGCCGCGCTAGAACGCAAAAGTAAAATTGTTTTTGAACTTGAAGATTTACTTTCAACCGTTGACAAGCGTGAGGATTTTACAAAATTTACCGGCAAAGTTGGACAATGTAATCTGACCTACTACACACCCGATACCGATGAGGGTGGCGGCGGGTGGATAGCACAGAGTGGTTTGCGTTTGAAAATGCTTGGTGAGGTGGCAAATATGCCATTCCTAAATATTGTCTACACATCTGTGGGTCTTAAGAGCTTCTACTCGCGCATCGGTGTCAAGCCAAAATGTGATGCTAATCGTGCAATAGCCGAAGTTATAGTCACAATTCAAGCAATGGAAATAATTATCGATTTACAGTGTTTAAAAGAATTTGTTGGTTCCTTGGGTGTACTTTTCGTGGCAAGTGAGAGCAAGGCGTATGCCAAGGTTGAGGCTCCTACACAGGTTCAAAAAAATCCACCAACTGCTGCCGATCTGCCATTGATACATTTGGATAGCAAGGGATTTACTATATATACACCATTGGCGACAGCGCGCGAGTGTTGTACGGTGCTTATTTGGAAGGTGAGTTATGTATTGAATTTGTGATTTTATTCAATTCTTTGTTTAGAGTCACTAATTTATCCATTTGACGCTTATGGCTAGATATATTTAAATATTGAGCTTAAAATTCAATTTTTTTTTTTAGATCGAGTCCATTAAAATGTCACCAAATTTAGAGAATCCATTGCAACGCAATCCACTGCGGCCCGATGTGTACGGTAAAGCGGCTCAATTGGGTTTCCTAAATACACCCGGCTCGCTGGTTGAAGATCGTCAGTATGAGTTGGTGTTGCAAAATCTCTCTGTATCTTCTGCCTGTTGGATGGAAATTTTAAATCATATGACGCAACTAGCAAAAACATTTCAACATACAAATCCAGCTGTGGAATGGAACACACAGACGCGTGAGACGACACCCCATATTGCAGATATTTTCACACATTTCACTTTTATTGGCATCTTTGCGCCTTGTATTGCCTACAACAATGTTTTGATCTGCGGTCAAGCGCTGGAATTCAATTGCGCCTCGGATTTTGTAGCCACACTCAATACCAGCCAACTCTTTACGCTGGGTTATATGGCGTCTCAAATAAATGAACTTTTTACGTAAGTTTTTATTTAAAGTAAATTTTCCTTAACAACTCGTAACTCGCATTTTCTCCTAAAAATTAAAAAGCAGCATTGCCGAAAAGAGGCGAAATTCGAGTAGTTTATATCCGCAGTTGAAACTATTAGAAGCGCTGCCCAGTCAGAGTGAATCTGTGGGTATTTCGAAGAGCTCTAGCAGCACTATAACTTGTGGCGAACTACTCATTGTACCTTTGAATAAAAATTCACGCAACTCCACATCAGTTTTTGAACCAATAGAAGAGTATACCGAAAACAATGTAAAAACTGATTCGGGCATACAATCGCAACAATCTCGCCAAGAACGTTTGCCTACACTTGCCGCCCCCGTCGATGTGGCTGCGCGCAAATTCCCACAAACCGTATCATTTATAGCTGGCACTTTCACATTGAAACTGTATGAAGTTGTAGATAAGTTGGCTGCCACTACCGTTGCTGATGAAGATCAAGCGAAGTGTTGTAAAGAAATTACTGATATGCATTTAGTGCCGCTGCTCTCGTTGTCGGTGTCTCAGCCGAGTTTTATGTTTACACAAAATATCTACGACAGCATTACGCAGATATCCATTTTTAATTTAAATATACATTCAGTGCCTACCATAGGTAAGGCTGCTGAGACCACCAACCCATTTTCAATTGAATTTGTCGACACAAGGCCCGGGGAGTTGGGGCCCAACGGCATACCACCGCCGCTTGTCACCTTCCGCAAACATTTAACCAAACAACGACTCATCGAGACAGATGTGGAAGTGGCAAGACCAATAATCATAACATTGCTGGAAGATCAAACGCTGATTCTGTTGCACAATACGCTAATATTGTATCAAACCATACTGCATAGTGGCTGCATCAATTCACGCACAACAAGAGCCGTGCAAACAGCTTCTAAGATATTACTCATGCGCAGCCATTTCTACGACTCTGATCGACTACACGCAAAGCTAGACAAAGTGATGTTGCTGATGAAGAATGAGGGAGATTATGAATGTAAATTGGTTTGTGCCGATATGCATTTCAATGCCACATTTCTACAGCGGCCGGAGAAGTCTGTGCTCAAAGCTTCTGTAGGCGCAATGCATTTACAAGTAGGCGAAAGGATATTTGTACATCCCATTGCACTACGTTCCACATTTACCTTTGTCAGCGAGCCATGGTACGATTTGCCATTGGTGAGTGGCATAATTAAGCTGGATGTAGTGCATGTGGATGTGGATGTAAGCGGATTGAAAGAGTTGCAATGCACACAGCGAGGTATGGAGAGAATGACTGCAAGAGCCAATGAGCAATGGTTGGACTTTTTGCACAGCCGTCCGCCAATGGGCGCATCAATAGAAGTGTCCGCTGAGAATTTGCAGCCCATGAAAATTCCTTCATCCAAAAAATTTCCAAACCTACGAAATTCACAGGAAAGCACGAAAAGACAAGCACGCGAGGAATTCTATCAAGATGATTTAAGGTAATATGGATTTGTAGTTTTCGGTGCATCTGTAGTATAAATTCTAATACATATAAAATATTTTTGTGCTCGTAGGGCTGGTGCTTTTCAGTTTGTGGAGATGGCTACAGATACTTTTTTACCGCTGCCTTATCAAATTCAAATAATCAAAAAGAATTACGGTATTATTTGTTGGCGTTACCCGCAACCAAGAAAAATGTGTAAAATACATGTTTTCCCCGTGCCAATGGCGGTAAGTAAAATTCTATTGGTATCTTAAATTCAAGCTTACCTAAACCCTTTTGGGATTACGAGTCAACCTGTTGCAATCAACCTCAAAATACCCTCTAACTGTCGTCCAAGAACTAAGTTAAATAGAAATTCAGATTTTCTGAGTTATAGAGGCTTCGACCCCATACGTAAGACTCTTACTTACTTACTTCATTGGCGCTATAACCGCTTAAGCGATTTTGGCCGAACTTCTATTACAATTTGTGGTGTGCGTCTTGATGTTGTAACACAAATTGAGGGACCTACAGTTTTACGCCAACTCCGAACGGCGAATGTTTTTTTTTTTTAGAAGTTTTTTTCAAGGCAGTAATACTCTCGGAGGTTTGCCATTGCCTGGCGACCGCTATTAGAAAAAGATTTTTCCATAATTGTTGATGTTACTTGTCCCGGCCTGGATTTGAACCTGGGACCCACCGAATGAAGCGCGCACACGCTACACTCTCGGCTACGACGGCCCCCCAATATGTAAGAATCACGAGCGGCATTATGATGGAACTCTAGCATTCAACTTACACAAAGCCGTACAGCATCGTCTCATCGATGAAGGCATCAACCGCAGGGACAGCACTTTAGAATGCCAGGGTAGGCCTGCTGATGTCGAGCTCGAAATATTTAATTTATATATACCCTATGTCACCTGTTGCCCAGCAAGATATCACTCTAATATCCGTGCATTGTTCAAGGGTGAAATCCGCATGGTTTTAGGTGACTTTAACGCACACTATGATCTTTGACATTCGGCCTTTCAAACAATCGTAGGGGAATCCGCCTTCTAGACATGTCAAAAGGCATTTTAAAATGTCCGACGAGATCCAGTCATACACCACCAATGGACTGGACCCTGCTGCCTACAGAGTGGTCTTCCTGTGAATGCCGTCATCGCGGTCAACCCACCACTCATAGGAGGAGCTTCAGCTGCCTCGTGAATCCCGCGTCACTTTGGCTCAATTACGATCTGGATATTGTAGCAGGCTAAATTCTTACCTATCCAGAATTAACCCAGACGTACTCAATCTGTGTCCGGCATGTGATAATTCTTCGCACTTGCCACCTTCCTTTTCACTTGCCTTCTAAAACAGCCTCATTTCACACTCCTTTCCCTTTGTTCCGTCCCTGTCGAAAACGCGCGTTTCTTGGGCCTCCCGGAGTAGTTCGCTAATAACGACCATGGTTGAACCGATTTTCCAGGGTCTTAGTAACCGCTACAACAACAACAAAAACCACTGTCGTAGTAGCTCTTTCTGGAATCCTCGTTTAATACTTTTTGACTAAAATATTTGGTCTCGAAATATAACTGATGACTATCTTTCACACAGATTATTCACAGCTGGGGTGTGGAGTTTTCGACGCCGTCGAGTAGCATTGTGTGGTTGACCGTGCCGAATGTTTTCGACTCTTGGTACGACGTCGAAAACTTCACATTTCCATCAGGGCTCAAGAGGTGTTCCATCAGTTATATTTCTAGAACAAATTTCCTAGCCAAGAATAATTAAATAAGTCCGCTGGCTCTACCCTCGGCGACCCTTTTAACAAAATAGATAGAGGAGCTCAAGCTTGAGTTAGACATACAGGTCGATGACAACAATTCCTACGATAAATAACCCGAAAATTCTTGGGGTTGCTCTCGACAGCTTGTACCCGTTCACCGCCCAGGCAATCGTCACCGAAGTACATAGCCGCAAGTCGCTCGCCGGCAAGGAAACGTTGTTGGCAAGATATAAGTAAAAGATAATTTTTGGTCTGTTTTTTCACCGTTCGCGCTACTCTGGATCAATTACGGTCTGGATACTGTAGTAGATTTAACTCTTACTTGTCTAGGGTCAACCCTGACATCCCCAACACATGTCCGGCATGTGGAGAGCCCCCGCACGATATCAATCACATATTCCCTTGCCCCTGCAAACGCAGTAATCCCTCACGCCTTTCCTTGGGTTCCGTCGAAACAGCTTGTTTCCTGCTACTCCTCTTAGATGAGCTTGAATATAACGACCGTGGATAAGCTGATCTAGCAGGGTGTAGCTAGCTGCTACAACAACAATAAAAACAATTGTTGATAGTACTCTTGACATATTCTGAAATTTATTATCCTGTCTGACAAGAGTCATCACTTGTTTGTTTAGATTTTATATAAGGAATTTGAATCCTTTTTTGCAGCTACTAATTTAATAGATGCGGCTCCACGACGCAGAGAAAAGAAGGTGGCGACAAAAGCACTTCCGTTACTTCGTACTTACCTCGCTTGAAGGATTGACGTCACGACGGGCTCTTAAAAAGTCTATTTTCTGAGTTTTGAGTGATTTTTACAAAAGTTAAACACATAATATTAAATGTGAAGTGCTGAGCTTTATATTGTGGTAGTCACAGCGAAAATAGAAGCCCAAGTGCAGTTATCACCTTCCTTTTCTTCTCGCTATTCCTGTGACAGGAACCGCTGTGACGTGTACGCTGCCGGCGTTTTCGCAATCTGGTTTTCTATCATTCTTGATGCGGCTCTATATTTTATTGACGATTGCGGTTGTGTGTGCTGAAAAGCGGAGCTGGCCCTCGAAGGTGACCCCCAGCATCTTCAGGTGATTAACCTTTGGAATAGGGCTCCGTCAACATTATGGTAAAGTCCAAGCCTAACCTCTTTTGTCCATCGCCAAGGTTCTGGTTGGGGACACAATTATGTATCGCACAATGAATAAGCAAGCAAGGTCACAGAGATAACTAAGTCATCAATTGCATTTCCCCGGTCTTCAGATGCTCCTCCAACTTGTTCCGCTTATTCCGATTTGCTAACTTCCGAGTTTCCACGTTAAAATCCATGGTTCGGGGACCACGGCTATCGGAGCGGCGAGGAAGGTCACGCTCGTTTTGCCCGGAAAATTCTGCCGGATTTTCGGAATTCTACCGGCCGTGAGTGGGAGTGGGAAGAGCACTCAAAGCGCTGTCCAAAAACCCAGCGATCCTAACACAATCAGCCTTTTTTAAATTTGATGAAGGTTCGGTGGTCCGCAGGGACAAAGTCGACAGATCATCTTCGTTGAGATGATGCTGTACTGTGTTGTGTGTGATGAACGCTAAGCCACCACCATTATCTCGCTCGCGATCCCAACGATGTACATTGTATCCATTGTAACTCAATAAAGTAGAGTTGGTGTGCAGTTTAGTTTGATCGCAGCTTTCAACAGACCAAGCCTACTCTTAAAGTCAGTTATCGCCTCGATCTTGCTCGGTAGTCCGTTGCAGTTCAGCTCGTAGGAGTTTTTTTGAAGTCGTCGCGGTTGGTTGAGTTGGTTGCTGCCTGGTGGTAATAAACGCTAGCGCCACTAGAGTCGTAGGTGGTCGCAGAGCTCTGAAACCCCAAAAATACTCAGTACCGCCCAAGATTTGCTCTTCAGTAGAATCGCAAGATGCTGCCACGATAAAAGTAAATCTTTTATTTTCTTACACGTTTCTGCAACAGGTTCAAAAACCAATCAATATACGGTGCCAAATAGAATACTTCAGCGAATCGCATGAATGTTTTCTACACTTTAGCGAATTTTGGCTATCCGAGAGTGTATCCAAAGATATAGCGTTGCCTGAGCGAGAGATCTGTGCAAACATTTGGCGTGTTGTCATCATGCAGTCATTGATTGCCGTAAATGGTGAATGCTTTGAAACCAGCGAGGAGGAGGAGGACAAGGTAAGTACAAGTCATATGATCAAAAATGAAATATTTCATTGATTTCTATACCTATTATATTTACAACACAGATTCCCAGTTTAAAAATTGAGGAGCTTTTCAAACTTGAAAACAACCTCGAGGAGTTTATTTTACATCCAAAAGTTCTTGTAGGCTGCATGCGCATCGACACTGCATTTCAATCGGAATGTGTGCCCAAACTGCAGGTGCTGCTTTCGTGCAAGTCACTCCAATTAAAACTACTAAATCAGGCCAATGATGAGTACAAATTGCCACCAGCGCTGGCCGAATACACACTTGCACCGTCCAAACAAATTAGTCAAGCATTTTTAGTTGTGTTAGTGGAAAATCTTGGCATACATGCGGCCTTCAATACGCCACACATTTACACTGTCGATAGCACTTTGACGCTGAATGTGAAATGTTTAGATTACGGATTTCTGAATATGATCTCAGTGCTCGAGGATGCAGCATTACAAAGCTATGTTAGTGTTAACCAACCAAATCGGACGCTAAACGTCAATGCAGTTGTTGAGAAATTCCGCATCAATATTGGACCTTCAATACTTCATACTTTACTCTCGTCGAAGGCGCATTGGCAAGAGCTATTTCGAGCGACTAAGCCCCGCGAATGTCATGTACTTCTGCCAAAATGTATTATTGTAAATCGCATGCATGCGTTGGTATCCTTTGGGCAAACTGGCACCACAGAACGCATACAACTGCAACCGTTAGAATGCAGTTTGTACAGTTTTGGCAACGATGGTAGCAATCAGGAGCTATCCTTCTTCATTGCCGACAATGAGGCGCGCATCACTGATGCATCGCCATCGGTTGCTATTCCTTTCAAATTTGATGGCGAGCGCATGTCGCAAACAATACGCATTGGTGATAAATGTCTCATTATTGAATCGCAAAAACTCTCAGCCACACAGGTGGTGGTGCTATTGAAAGGCCAAATTGAATTGATGTCCATGGTACCGCAAGAGCTACGTGTAGAGTTGCGATATGATGAGAAGCAATCTGACATAGATAAACGACAATCCGAGTATTTGGTGAAAAAAGAAGGATATGCGTCATTTTACGCGCCAGTACACCGCACATCAAATGTGTCAATGAGGTAAGTGGAAACTACGTTTAATTATTTAAACTGTTTTTTTTTTATGAAGAGTTGTTAAACAATTCGAATCAATTGCTTACCTAACGGTTGTTTGTAACAGCATAAAGCAACCGAGATAGATATAGGCATACTTTTTATATACCTAAATTCTTAAAATTAATACCGAATTCGATTAAGCCATGTCTGTCCGTCCGTCCGTCCTTCCGAGTGTCGAATAACTCGAGTAAATATATATAATCCCAACGAAACTTGGTATACACGTTGGCCTGGACTCAAGGTACTTTACGAATGGGCCAAATCGGATAATAACCACGCCCACCACATTTCGTATCATATTTGTCATATAACGGTAACTTTCAAAAAACAAAAAAACGCGATATTTAGTTGGCATTACAGACTATTCTCTCAAATTTAGTATGAAGAAAGGGGATGCGCCAAAAAAGTTTAGAAATAGGCGTGGCACCACCCACTTTAGAGCAAATAAATATATCTCCGAAACCCAATTTGATAAAGATATTACATTTGAAGCCAGTAAGCAAAGTTCCCAAAATTGTCAAAATCGAACAAAAACCACGCCCATCTTATAACGGTAATTTTCAGAAAAGAAAAAACACGATATTTAAGTCACTATTAAAGAGAATTTGCTGACATTTAGTATGCAAAATGGAATTAAAAAGAATGTTGTTAGTAGGCGTGGCACTGCCCACTTTCGTGCAAATAGGTATATACATATGTCTCCTAAAATTTTTCGTCAAATTCTACCACATTACGTACACTTTGCATTTCAAGGCGGAAAGCACAATTTTGAAAATTATAGAAATCGCACTAAACTCACCTCTCGAATAATGGTAAATTACAGGAAATCAGAATATAGATATATTATTTTTTTGGCCTGCTAAAAAGCTACAGCAGCTCACAAACCGACTGTGGTCCATTGGCTACGTACTTGCCCAGCAAGTCGTAGGTTGTTGGTTCGAATGCTGGTGGAGTCATGAAAGAAATCTGATGAGGAGATGTGGTGATATCCGAAATAGCTACCACTCCTGACTGCTGTTGTCTTTTTTTCCAAATTCTTTCCTTATACTGACTTTGAGCTCTAAAATTAATAATGTCAATACAATTCAGAATATGTTATATTTTACTAAGTCATGTTGCGAATTCTTTCGAATTTGGTATAAAGAGTTTAATTAGGGAAAGAAATAATTAAAAAAATCTAAATTTTGGAAAATCAGTGTGGTGCGTTAAATTTAATTTTAATTTTTACTTAAATCAAATGTCTTAAATGGGGGTGCGAGTCCGCCCTTTCTCCCAACAAATAATATATATCTTCATATATAGGATCTTTATACCAAATATTGTACATCTCCATCAAATAGTGGCTTTTTTTATTGTATAGGACGTGGTACCGCCCCAGTTTTTCCAAAACGATACACAGTTTGACCTATAAGACTTTTTTAATTTGATTATAAAAAAGTGCAAGTTTAAAGTAGCTAAAATCAACTGTTGATTTTTGACATTTTTTTTTTTGTTTAATCAAAATCCGAAGTATTTAAGTTTTATGTAAAGTTTGTTGTTTTCTCCATTTGAACAGAGTATAATCGACTCACAACAATTCCCGGTCTGAACTTATCAGCTCTGTTATAAGTTATTTTTTTTTTTATTCTTTCAGACTGAGAATGTTTACTCCAAAGGTCAAAGGGCGGACAGGCGACATACCTTTAAAACCGAATAAAAAATTACCTTGGTTAGTGAAAGGTGAGTAATTTTAACATCTTAAATATGCATTTTTGGAATATTGAGAAGTGAGGAATACCTCAAAGTAATTTCAAATATCTTGCAGTACCAACATCAAATTATGATTTTGTTAGCCTCTGGGTTCGTGTTGTACGCGAAGATATAAGTGACCTATTTAACGAATCATTCGAGCCGCAACGTATACTCGTCACAATCTGGCCCATATTTGCAGTGCAATCGAAACTACCATGCGCCTTAACCGCCAAAGAACATACCACTGGAAAACAATTTGAAATTGAACCACGCGGCGGCCACTATGTACTCGAAGTGCCAGCTACACACTTGACGGAACACAAAATTGAATTCCAAACGAAGTAAGGCAATAAAATTAGTATTTGTTAAGAGCATCATTTAATCGTCTTATGTTTTCCCCAACCTTAGGTATCCCTTGAATTGTGAATGCGGTATAGAGCAAACGCTCTCACTGAAATCAATGCAATGGAATACATTCTTTTGGTATGATGAGAGCAATTGGGGCATCGATGAGGCGCTACACAAACTGAAGGCGGAACAAACGTCAACATCAAAATGGCCTTTGGACGATGAGGTTGAGCTGCGCGTGCAACGCACCTCTCATTGTACTGGCGCTGCTGACCTATCGTATGTGATAAAACCGGCGAGAGAATTTTCATGCACTTTATGTCTAGAAGTAACACCGTGGGCAATGTTTATCAATGCCACTGGCATGGATGTTGGCATTTGCATTGGTCAATCTAAGGAGCGTACATCTATCAAATCAAATTGTCTTGAAATGGTGAGCATAATCACTACCTCTTTCACTGTGGACTTATCCATAGAAGGTGACGCATCGAAATGGGCTTGTTCAATGCCAATTTATTGCAATTGCGTCACACCATCGGGTGGCCCACGAGGGCATGTATTACCCGAAAACGATAGCATCGATATTGCTATTGTACACAATGAAAAAATTTATAAATTTGTATTGGAGTATAGAAATGAAAATGAGCAGCGTGTATTTCGACTTCGCCCAAAATATGTTGTTGCCAATTTCGCGAAGTGCAAATTGCAAGTGCTGGCATTTGCAATGGATCATAAGGAGAGTGCTAGTCGGCAAACACTCGAAGAGTTTAATGCCAACACGAAGAGACTGGAATTAGCAGAAGTCCAGTGGACGGAAAACTGGTGAGTTATATTTAGCATTCTCGAATAGCAGACGAAGCACAGTCATATACGACTATAAGGCACTTTGATATTTTTGCAATATTCGTATTTTTTTTTTGGTCCAAACATTGCATAAGAATTGAACAAGAAAATCTATAGTATATTCATATGTTTGTACGTAAATCAAAGTTTCAAACTTTGTGCAAATTTTAGAAAAAAATTTTCAATTTTGTACCGGTAAATTTTTAAGTACGCAGTTTTACAGCTCATTTAATTTGAGGTTGACAAAACACATACATATGTACATATATAGTCAATCAAACCAGTTTTGGTACAGTGGCTCTTTTACATTATTCACAATGTTTTCTCTGCCAGTTTTTCCCGTTAATTGCATATGAAAATATTACACAAAAAAACTTTGTACAAAATTCTATCAAAAATTTTAAATCGTTTAGGTTAGAGAACGATTAGAAAGTGATGCAAACTGTAATATTCTATAAAGTATATGGTTCGAAGTAAAAAGTTAGACATGTAATCTTATTCCAAGAAATATTACATAGCCTAAAAAAACAGCAAGAAGGACGTGTACTAAAGCTAGTAGAAGTTATAATATAAGTACACATATAAACCGTATTATTCGTATTTGTATTCGTATTCGTTTTTACTGTTTCTGTTTTCGATTATTTTTGTCGATGTTTTTTCGCACTCAAATTTCATTGAAATTGATCTACAAAGAAAAAAGTGAGGTTTGATTTTACAATTCTTCCAACTTTAACAAATAATCTCTTAATAAGATCGGTTCTTCTATAATAGATTAATTAGGTCTTAAATAGCACGGTATTAAATTTTGAGCTATACAAAAATATTAAAAACAAAAAACAAATGGCTGAAAATAAAATATACCATCTAGCAATAACCAAAACATCAAGTAATAATAAATTTACGCTTCTAAAAGCTAGTTAAAGTCAATGAAAAAAGAAACTGTCCGCCAGAGAAGTCATATCAAAAAACCTTTGTTTTTTATTAAAATTTCCACACAAAAAAAAAACCGATAAAAATTTTGAAGAAAGTTTGTAGAAGTTTTTTAAATTTTGTACAAAGTTTGAAACTTTGATTTAAATAGTTTTTGCCGAGGTGTGAACAATGGACCGGCGTTTTTGAATGAATGTTGATGCAAATCAAAATAAAATTGTATTCACAAATTTTCTATTTTTAAATTAAGAACAAAATTTTCATTCATCATAAAAAAAAAATTTTAATATCGAATCATATATGTAATATCGGATCACTCATTCTATTTTTTATATTTCTGCACTCTGATATTGGGGAATGTACTCTGCGCTTTCCAGCAATATAGAAGTATTACATACATATATGTATCGAATAGATTTTCATTCGTCATTCAAAGACTTTTGAATAAAAAATTTATTTGTATTCATCATTATTCAGCCCTTCGAATTCATGATAACTTCGCCAGGCGACGATGATTGCAATCAAGGCGAATTCATATAAGGTGGAGTTGATCAATTAGCTGATTGAATTCGCTTGGTGAACGTTAAGTCAAAATGATGTGTTTGTTATAAATCATACTGTCACTGTACGTTTATTTTGTTAGTGTAAATTTTTGTTTTTTGTACTTATAACACCACCATATATGAATTCGCCTTGGTTGCTGAAAAAGCTATAGATATATAAAAGAGAAATTAAGTTTGGTTTGTGCCCGGGTAACTTTTTATCGGCAGCACGGGATTCCCTGAAAGTTGGCATAGTTTTTAATTTCTACCACGGAAAGGTTTTAGGCATGTTTTCTTTTGCCTGAGAAAGGGTTACTGGCACTTATTTGAAAAGTCAAATTTAGTTCAAACTTACACAAGTTATATGAAATATTAAAATATGATATCAAAAGGTTCGGTTCCGCGTGTATAAGAATCAGAGTTATATTTTGAAGAGGGATGACACCTGTTTAAAAAGTCGAATCAAATTAAATTATACACAAGTTATAGGTGCCAAACAAATGAGAATGTAATCGAATATTTGTGAGGGTTTCCCGCTGTTTTGAAATGAAATTCAATTCTAATTATATTATAACTTAAATTAATTATTGCATAATGAGTATCAATCGCTATGGTGTTGAAAAAAACTTTATTTTCAAAATACATGTAAATGTATGTATGTATTTAGAAAGGCTTTCATCTGTTCCAAAAATCAAATTCAATTTGAATTACGGCGATTAGATACGTAAAAAAATATGGAAGTCAGACGCAAGGCCTTTATTTCAGATTAATTTCGAAAATATTTGGAAGGAAGGTTGCCACATATTTTAAGATAAATTAAATACACTTTATAAGTTGAACAAAATTGGCCAATATGGGTGTTAAGGTAAAACGTTTAAGAAACGTTAATAATTTAATCTGAAAAATATTTCTGGTTAGTATTGCGCCAGCTCTTCAAAGAGTTACGACTCTATAATTTAATTTAAATATTGCAATATCAGTGTCGAACAAAAGAGGTGGTTTTAAAAATATTACACTAAATGGTTGCTACCTTTTTAAAAAGTTAACTTAAATCAAGTTGATAAGTTAAATAAACAATATGCGCGTACAACGAAAAGGTTTAGGAAAATATTATTTCAAAAATATTTTTCAAGACGGTTGCTATCTGCTGAAAGAATTAAATAACATTGAATTAGTAAGTTAAAAGAAATATCGCCGCATTGGAAATTAAATGAGGAGGCTAAAGCAGGCCTTAATAAGTTTACTTAGATTTTAGAGTATCGGTGTGACGAGAAAGAGAATATGCATTAAAATAATAAATTTAAAGATAGAAAGCTCATTTTTTAACAAAATGATTAATGAAAATCTATTCGGTATTTAAAAATTGTGTGAACAGGATGGTATTCACACTGGGCATGCTATTTTGGTGGATTGTTAGTTGGAATTTTGGCAAAACTTTTAACACTTTTTGTTAAATTCAACATCGGTAGTTTGGTAAATTTTTGCATCTCTGCGTCAAGCGTATCAAGCTTTCGAAGCTGGCACTTTGCTACTCATTAGAATGTATAGTAGTTCGTTAATTTTATAAAAAAAAAAAAAAATACACATAAAAAATACGGAAACTACGGACTGGCACGAAAAAACTCTGAGATTATTGTAAAAATATCAGTGAACCAAACCTTTTTTTTATTGACTGTGTATATGTTTGTAAGAAATTCAATAGGAAAATTAAATAGGAAATCAAAACCTAGAGGAAACTAGATGCATTAGTTTTACCCGCACTGCTAATATCTGTAGTTTCTTCTCCACATCTACTTTTATTTATTTAAATTTATTTATTCTCACGCACTTTAATCAGCATTGGCCGCACACTAGATTCATTCCATGACTTGAAGCCGAATAAAAAGGCCAAACGCTCAAAGGATACGGCCTATGTGTGTTTCGTTAGCATCAAATTACCCGAAAGCTCAGATCTTTCCATACCAATTGCGCTTAGCATCCCCTTTACACGGCGAAGTTTTGCACTACAATTTGGCGAAGAGTCCGTGCCACTGGTGATCACACTCATCGAAAAGGACCGAATTTATTATTTAAATATTTTCGAAGACAACAGTCCAGCGCTATTGGTAGCAAATCAAACTGATGTGCCCTTCATCATCGCACAAACGAGCGCATCGGAGAATAGCAAAGTTTCAAATACTACGCCAGAGTATAGCGGACGACACTTTGAATGGTATCAGCATGTACCCGCCTATAGCAGATGTTACTATACGCCACCGGAACTTTATACGAGTTTCCCAGATGTTGAATCCACTACATGCAATATCACCTTAGCGTTGTACAAAGGTAGTTAGGTACAAAATATATATATATATATATTTTTTTTTTACATTTTATAAAATTATGCGCAATGGGACGTTGTAGAGAACCCAACGAAGAAAATATTGAAGTGGTCGAAACCGATACGTACGGATAGAACATGGGAGAAATTCTTGTATATACCAAATCACGGTGATGTGAAGGTCATTGTCTGTGATAAACATCGTGTCACACGTATTTTTGTGTATTACATCGCTCAGGTATGGACACAAACAATTCACTATATACATACATATTCACACTATACATATGACTTATTTAAAATCACCAAATTTTCACTCTTACAGCTTGAGTTCTCTGTTAAGGATCTACGTTCACGCCTTTTAACACCACAAACCGTTTCTGATGCTGAAAGCCAAAGTTCTACTTCACTGTTGTCAATTTCGCCTAGCACAGTTATACACGACCCGATCACAATGCTCAACACGCCCGCCAAGTGCAGACACTTTTCGAACGAGTGTGACACGAAACCCCAACTAAAAGTGCGTTGCTTTATTAAGGAGCTAGTCGTTAGTTTGCACGCTGATGGCAAAGCAACTGACTGTACGAAGTCCGAAATTGTGGGGCTGTATGCTGATGATACGTTGATCGCGTTCGATGACGACGATGATGATAGGGAACTGCATTTGCTATTGCCGAATTTGCAATTAGATAATCAAAATTATGTGTGTGGTCAGTATGATTTTCCGGTGGTGCTTTGCGCTCAGGAATTGTACGAACGAAAACCGATTGTGCCGCCGGTGCACTATCTGGATCGTACTTATCAAAATCTACGAAATCGTCCATTAATGGCCCATTTTAATATCGGGTTTTTTGAGGATGAAATGAAACTGCATACCATTGTTTGCAATTTCAGTCCAATGCGTATCTATATTGAGGACTCATATCTCAATAACTTACTTGATGCAGTTGTGGATTGCACACCATCCAATTGTGCTTATCGTGCCGAGCAACCAAATTCACGTATCACGTTAGCTAGCGGCGAATTTCTATTGCCGCGTGTCATCGTTGGGCAAGCGATATGCATTGCCGAACCGTTGCAGATACGGCAATTTCGAATTGAGCCACTCAACATTCTACTATCCGTCCATACGTCTATACGTCTTTACATAGCGCTTGATCATTCACCGCTCTCGTTTTCTACCTATAATCGGCAATATATATTAACTATGCCGCTACGCTTCGGCCAGTCGCTTAGTATGCATTACCTATCGGGCGCTATTTTTGGCGCAGGTTGGGTTGTGGGCTCACTCGAAATACTCGGCAGTCCGAGTGGCTTGGCACGCTCGTTTACCACTGGCCTACGTGATTTCGTTTCCATGCCGGTAGAGGGACTCTTCCGTGGACCATGGGGTTTTATTGTGGGTGTAACACAAGGTTCAGCATCGCTTCTGCGCAACGTTACTGCCGGCACATTGAATTCTGTTTCAAAATTGGCTGCATCGGTGGCACGAAATCTCGATCGTCTAACGCTGGACCAGGAGCATATTGAGCGCACTGAAGCGCTGCGTCGTTGTCGGCCGCATGGTTTTACCGAGGGTTTAGCGCAAGGTGTCACAGGCCTGGGTATTAGTATTTTGGGCGCAGTTGGTGGACTGGCACGGCACACACTGGAGGCACGCACACCCGTCGAAGTGATGACTGGCGTTGGCAAAGGCCTAGTAGGCGCTGTAACGAAACCACTTAGTGGTGCAGCTGAGCTGCTGGCGCTGACCGGGCAAGGTGTACTGCACACAGTAGGCTTCAATACAATGCCGGAGTTGCGTGTACCCTGTCACTGCAATAATATTACAAATGAACCGTCAGCGTATCGCATTTGGAAACTCTTACCAGGCACATTGAAATCAGATCAGATTTTATTCAATTACGAGGTGACGTTGGTGACGCAAGAACAACTGCGACGTGGCTACGCGCTACTTACAACCAGTGTGTTCGCCCTTATAGAATTGCAGAGCTACAGTTTGATGTGTGTTTTCCCCATTGACAAGGTGGAAATGACAAGTGATAGCACGGATAAGACGCTGTATTATATACATTTGATAAAAGATAAGGATGGCGCTGAAGAGGTAAAGATAAATAAGCTAATTCTTGTTGTAAATACTAGTCTTAATAATTTTTTTATTATTACTTGCACAGGATAACTATACAAATCAGCGCATTATTACTTACATTCATTCCTCGACTTCGCTGAAAAATGTCTCAACAGCGGCTGTTGGCTCACTGACTGATCTGCTGCAGAGCCACGAGCAGGAGTTGCAAGCAAGCAGACGCAAACAAACTGATTGGTCATTTTATATTAACGAAACGCTTGGTGAACATATTTTAAAGTATTTGAGAGTAATGAATAGAAATTGGTAAATTGAGTGCAGATACCTAAATTCCATTAATAATTTTTTACATTAAAGTTTAATGGGTTTTTTTTTAAAGCATGACATTAAGTATTTTATATTATTTTGTATATATAGTATATTCGTATTTAAGTTTAGGAAATCGATTCCTAAAAATTATTAGTGATTAAAGAAAAACATGCTGAATATTATCAAATGCCATTTGTATGCAAACGAATTTTTGTGATCAATTGACTTTTTTTTATTTGTTTGAGGTTTATTTTGATATGAGATTTCCGTCGTGACTTTTTCGTGGCCTTAAAGATAAAATTATATAGAGTTTTCGAACACTGATTTGTCTAGGCTTCAAACTCTTAGGGCCCCCACATTACTTTTAGATAATTGAAAACTTCACTCTGATGAAACTTTTAAGAATATAAACATGAGTTTCTAGTGATGACCACAGTTTTTAGGTATACACTTTCGAATATGTGACTCTTGGGGCCCCATTATGTAGGGTCCTCCTAGTACTCTTGAGTAATTGAAACGAAACATTTTATCACATTTTTCAAAATTACCATACATCGTTTAACTCTTGCCCATATGAAATATGGTTTCAACGTCCTGCAACGGTATTTTTTTCATGCATCAACCTACAAAAGAGTTTTCTTTGCGTACAAGTTTTTACTAACATTGTCATGCACTGAAGTCGCTTGCGAAAGATCATTTTCGAAGCTTAAATACATAAAAAATCGTTTGAGAAATACCATGACACAAGACCACCTTGAAACTGCTATGCTCATGTCTGTGGAGTTCCCTGTTTTGAAAGAAATTCGATTCACTAGCAAATAAGAGTAATTTGTTGCAAAACCTTTTGCTAACTTGAGTAAGTCGAAAGTTGTTTTCAATGTACATTTAGTTAATCAGTGTCATCGTAACTAAACAAAACTTTTGTAACTATAAACTAATAAATAAAAATGATTATTCAATAAACTTTCCTAACATTTACAATTGATAAAATTTGGGGGCCCTTTGACGCCCAGTCCGCCCCTGAGAAAGTGTGAAAATTTCTTTTTTTTTCAATTTAGATTGGAAATCTTTATGCGGATTTATGATAATTGAACCTTAAGCTTATAGGATTCTAACTTTTCTAGTATGGATGGACAAGAATTTCAACTACTTTCCTTTATTCAAAAAATACACTGTGATAGTCAAAAAAAAGACAAGACCAAACTCGACGGTTTCCCCCTATTTCGGGTCCTACGAATCGAACTGCATCATTACTTTTTTGAGTTACAATCATGGTTTCATACAAAAATTTTTGTTAAAGTTGTTCATCAAAGTGGCCCATTGTAAGAGAAAGGCACATTTTTCTTCGGTCTCTAACTTTTTTAATGTTGACTTTTTTGGTAAACTTTCTTTGGCAAAGCTTCTCAGAATAAGTCCGTCTTTAAGTTCTTAGATGACTGTAAACCCCAAAATCAATGTTTTTTGTGTCCTTATAGCCAATATGTCGAAAAAACTGAAATTTAATCCATTTTTTTTAATGTTTTTCCCCTCACGTTTCGTCAATATTTTAATTTACCCTTTGATACTTATACATTACGTGACATCTTGTAATAGTAAGAAACTTAAGCAAAGACAACGTTCTGAGCAAACTAACCATTAGAAAAAAAACTTAACAAAATTTGTATTTTTTAAAAAAGCTACACTGACTATGTTTGTGTGCTGTTTTATTTTTTTTGTATCTTAGTAAAAGTATTGTCGCCATTAACCCCAAAGAAATCTAAAAGCTCCTCCTGTCTTTTGCGGTATCCATACACCTTCACATCTTTAGACAATATATTTACCGATCGAAGGTGATGTGCTAGGCAAATCGCTTGTCTTTGCGATAAGTTCAGCTGTCGTACCATCGTATTCAAACGGGCTTGGGAAATCTCCAAGTGACGACATGGGCTTTCAACTTCGGTTGGGTTATACATTGAGAGTAGATCTGTAGGACATCTTGGACATCTTGGTATCCGGACATTTTCTGAGTGAGCTACTGGTAGCTGTGCAGATTGAACACTTTTGTAAACTGTGTTTTTTTTGTTGAGTCTTGCAAATTTGTTCTTGCACGCGTAGCAGTTACCAGTATGATGCCCTTGTGGATCTATCCAAATCATTGGGGTGCCGAACCCCATTTTTAGGCACAGTCTTTTTGACCAGTTATGCAAGTTGTTGTTGCATTGCGTGCAAATGGTATTTGGCACCCAATCTACGTCTCTTATAACGGGCAAATCGAAATATTCCTCGTAGATGCCGGCAGTTACCGAAGATATTTTGCGTCTACTCCGAGGGCTTGTAAATTTTCCACATACGTAGCAGAACAACGATAGGCCAATTGGGCACTTATTCATTTTAATTTATTTTCTTAATATACAAGGCACTAAAACAATGTTCTTTCCGCGAAGTCAAAGTCAAATTAACTACTGCAATCTATGCTTAAATGTTGACTCTTAGGCAAGCATTTAACGTTTCTTTCAAACGTTACTTGTTGTTATTTCTTATCAGTGCAGTAGTTAAAAGCTTGACTCGTTGCTTGCTGATTTGTGTTGGACATTGATAGATGAAAAAAAATGTGCCTTTCTCTTACAATGGGCCACTTTGATGAAAAACTTCAACACAAATTTTTGTATGAAACCATGATTGTAACTCAAAAAAGGAATGATGCAGTTCGATTCGTGGGGCCCGAAATAGGGGGAAACCGTCGAATTTGGTCTTGTCTTTTTTTTTTTTTTTTTGAACAAAGCTATCACAGTGATATTAAACTGGTGATTGCTTTCGGCGATATCCTGCCGGGGAAAAATATTCTGATAATGGCGCTCTGCATCAGGTGATTATTATAAATTTTAGGTTATTTCCACAACTCGGCAGGGGATCTCAAAACGGTTCCGTAGTAATTTCCATTCGCAGAAAATGGGTAAATGAAGACGAAACTTGTAATGAAACAGCCCGTACGTTTATTTCGGGCAAACATTTTAACATTATGTGTTTGCATATTTTGTGTTAACGATGACAAGAGCCTGTCAAAAATTTTATGGAAAGTTAACAAAACAACTTCTTTCGAGTTACCATTTTTTACTGTCAAGCTTACCAAAGAACGTACATAGATATCACGGTGTACTGAATACTGAAGGTGACGCCCTTAGAAGTACCACTACTTTGGTTTTGCCGGGTTTGACAATTCTCAACTTCAACTAGACAAAGCTTTTTTCACAAATTAAGAAAAAGAGACACTTTTTTTTAGTATTTTGCGAATTTATTTATTAAATGTCTGCCTATAAATTCATATTTTACACTTTAGAACAATTAGAACACGTTTTTCAATGAAATATTGGAAGTTGTTCAATTTTCTCTCTCCCGTATTCTTGTTTACTAAAGGCGAGATCTGTCATTTCCCCGCGGGAAGGCGCAATCTTGTATTCTATCATTCTTGCATAGATATCAGAATGTATATTATTTACGTTCTCTGCTCTTGTCTATCTATCATTGTGAATTTATATTTATTCACAATGATATCTACGTTCTTTGCAAGTGCACAATTTGTTAAGAAACCTATTGAATACCACATTATTTGGTCTATAAATCCTTAATATAATTAAGAATGCCGACCGGTGGTGTAGAAAAACTCGATGAGGCTGGTGGGTTTTATTACTCCAACAAATGTAAATTTATTAAAAACTTGCTACTAGTATATTCTATACAGCTGAGGTGCGCAACTACTTTCTGAAACTATTGGATCAGGATAAGGATCTGTCGTCGGGCATAGCCGCAATTAAAACATTGCTAATGATACTCGAGAAGAAGCAATGTAAGTATTGAATAAATCATCTTGGTATGTTTGCATTCATTTCTTTTCTTCGCCTTAGTTGACACCATACACATACTGCACACCACAATGCGTGACGCGGTGGCGGCAATGTGCAATACAGACCTATCCATAGCGGCCGTGGTGTCGGGCGGTGAACTATTCTGTCGCTTCATTACATTGAGCTTAGACGACAAAGACATTGAGGAATGTCGCCAAATCATGTTGCATCGTGGCAAAATATTTCTAACGAAACTGCTAAACTCTCGCAATGTTATCGCCCAACAAGCGAACAAATTTATTACAGATGGCTGTCGTGTGCTGACACATTCGCGTTCTCGTGTCGTTTTGAAAGCGCTTATGAGTGCGGCGAAAAATAAGGAGTTTCATGTTTATGTGACACAAGGGGGGCCTGATAATTCAGGGTAAGTAATGAAATCTGTGATTAATATAAAGTTATCTGTATTGTATCTTCATATCAGCGTCCAAATGGTAGACGAACTGGAACGTGCTGGAATAAGTAGCACATTGATACTGGATTCTGCAACAGGCTATATAATGGAATCTGTGGATTTTGTAATGGTTGGCGCAGAAGCTGTGGTTGAAAGTGGGGGTATTATAAACCGCATCGGTACTTTTACTATGGGTTTGTGTGCGCGTGAGATGAAGAAGCCTTTCTATGTATTAGCTGAAAGTTTCAAGTTCACACGACTATACCCGCTAAATCAGCGCGACTTGCCGGATGAGTATAAAGTAAAAAATTACAGAGGCCCACGTTTAAGACTTCATTCTTAAATATTTATACAAATTTGTTTTCAGTATTCACGCAAGCATTTGGTTGATGTGTCCAAAGTGCATCCGCAAGTAGATTATACACCACCAGCTAACATTACCATCTTGTTCACCGACTTAGGTATTTTAACTCCGTCAGCTGTTAGTGATGAATTAATTAAGCTATATATATAGTATGTTGATGCCATGCAAATGTTATATTAAAAAAGAAGCATTAATAAATTTAAATGCAATTACAATTTTTATAAAATGATATTGATTACATAAATCTTATTAGTAACAGTAAATTCGCTTATGAAAGCAACACTCCCAAAATTTAAGTGAATATGTTTAAATATGTATATAAATATGTTTGTAAATATTTCATAATGTATATTATATTTTCTTTTATTAGATAACGTTACATGCTTGGAATAATTTTTTGCATTTAATAGAATCGACTAGTGAAATATACTAAATTTTAAGCAAATAACAAAAACTAACTCAAGCCAAGGGAACGTCTTAAGCAATTAGCAGCATTCTCGTCCCGTTCCCGATCGGAAACATGTGCGAATTCCAAATACATATTTTCATTTTCATCCTCATCAATGTAATCATCACTTAGATAGTCATCGGAGTCATCGTCATCGTAATCGTCGTCGTCATCATCATCATCATCATCGTCGTTATCAAGTTGATCTAAATCGGCAGCCGCCTGGAATTGAATATCGAAATCATAAATTCATCATTCTATTACGGAGTTTCGCATACCACCTGTCCACTTCGTATGTTAATCTCAATTTGTAAGCGCATATCCATAATTAGGAAGACCGTTGTTATTAGCATCGGTATAGTGATACGACTCTTCCATGCCAAATCCGTTAGGAATAGAAAAACTTCACCAAACGGTGTATTCATTTTGAAATGTATGACTTTCTCTATTCTTGCTTCTCTTCTTTCTTAGCTTCCTTGTCTCTATCTGCTTGTGTGTTTGCACCTCCTTGCGTATCTTCCTGTTGCAACTGATCGTACTTCACAATGTGCACCACCTCACCGACAGAAAGAGGCTGTACCGGTTGAAGATGTCTGTAGATTTCAAGACTGTTCAAAGGCTGTTCTAATGCCAACACCTCATTGTTATTATCACTATCACTACTTTGCAGTAGTTGGTGTAAACAGTCGTTGCGTTTCTCTGCAAGCGCTTCAACTAAATTAGCACCTTTTTTAATTTTCTGCAACTTTCGCTCTGTTCAGAGAAAGTAATTAAAATATAATAATTTTATTATATTGCCTCTAATTTCAATGCGCAATCTGTCATAATATTTTGTATATGTACATACCGAGTCCACGCAAGTAATTATCGGAATCGGGTAACGGCTCCAGAAAGCAGGCACTGGTATTGCTATTTTTTTCGCTCCGCTTTGTTGATGATGCCGCGTTTTCAATATTATTTCGCAAACGTGTTGGTGGCGCGGGTTCAAAGTTGTCCTCAAATTCCAGAGCTGCTTTTTCAGAACGTTCTTCGTTCTGAAGCTGTTGTAGACTGTGCTCCTTTGTGCCGTTCTCTTCCGAATTTTTCTGTTGGCCTGAGTTTTGAACCATCCAAGGATCTGTCATTTTCCTACGAAGCACTTTATTTTACGAAGTATCCCAACAAAACTAATTAATCCGTTGTGCATCCAACATTTTATGCTTACTAATCACAGTGTCCGACTATAAACAAATCATAAATGATTTCACGGACTTTTTGGGCATACTTCGCACTCTTTCTTCTTCTTTCTTTACAACCAATCACGATATGAAAAGATCAAATATTCGATTTATTGTGGAACCGGATGCAAATAAAAGATGCACTCAAATCTATAAAGGAGGACACTAGTTCTAGTGATATGCCGAAAGAGCGACAAGAACTCGACGAAATAAACACTTTTTATGGAATAAAAAATTTCGATATCTCGCTTCGTTTTCGAGATACAGCGCGTAAAAGTTAGATACGATTTCTAGGGGCGCTACAATTTTACGAATGATTCTGGTAGAACTCGACGAAATAAACACTTTTTAATGAAAATTAAAAATTTCGATATCTCGCTGCGTTTTCAAAGTTAGAAAAAAATTTTCGCTTTTTTGAGAGTTACCAACAAAGTGTTTATTTCGTCGAGTTCTACCAGAATCAGTCAAAAATCGCGGCGATTTTTTTCTAACTTTGACTCGCCGTATCTCGAAAAGGAAGAAAGATATCGAATTTTTTTATTCATTAAAAAGTGTTTATTTCGTCGAGTTTTATCAGAATCAGTCATAAAATCTTGTCGCCCCAGGAATCGTAGTCTCCCCAAGCACTTGACCTCTTAATTTAAGGATTTGAATAATACTTTATGTTTTAAAACTTTAGTATATATTTTATTTAAAAACAATATTTTGCCAAAATTTTCATCCCCTAGTCGTGCATGTCTCTCTTCGGGTACTCTGCCTCGAGTTGCAGAGCTGCACGGAATGAAAATTTTGTTCTGAAAAACTTAAAGAGAAATGGTTTTTTTTTCTTGAAAATCCTTACGTCATACCTACACTAATAACATGTCATGTCGTATAAAAATTTAAAGGTACCACACGCCGCCACTGACATTCCTGAGTTTTGAATGGCTTCAGTTAAAAGAAGAAGCATGTAAATAACTTCGTTCCGCCAATAGTTACTGGAGGGTCTTTTACTTTCTAGTGTTTTGTTGATTTTCTATTCTAATTCTGATTTAAAATATTTTAATTAGGAAAATGGTTTCGGCTACAGAAACAATGAGTGTAGATATTAGTGGAAACGATTTATCCATTGAAGATCTTAAGTTACGCCCAATAAATTGTGAGCTGAATCCCCTAACACGTTCTGATGCATCTGCATTATTTACACAAGGTATACACTAATTTCGTTCAGTAATTTAATATATGTATAATTTAAAATATTTTCATTATCCGATAGGTGATACATGTGTACTCTGCTCGATGCTAGGCCCGGTCGAAGTAAAGTCCCAAAATCTTAACATCGAAAAGGCACATGTGGAATGTATTTACCGGCCAAAAGCTGGCATGCCGACCATAGATGACAAGTTAAGGGAGTGTATCATACGCGATACATGCGAATCAGCATTATTGGCTATGCTGCATCCCCGCACAACGATTTCAATACAAATACAAGAGATGGATAATCGTTGCGGTGTAAGTAAAAAGAGATTAAAAACTTTCAATTACATATTCAATCGAATTTTTGTAGCTTGAATCATGTGCAATAAACGGAGCTTGTCTGGCTTTGCTCATTGGAGGTGTGCCCTTGAAATTTACTATCGCTGCAGTGCACTGCATTGTAGATAAAGATGATAAAGTAAAACTTGATCCGGATCATTGTCAAGCCATCGGCAAACGTGCTAGTTTCCTATTTGTGTTCGATAGTTTGGATAAGAATTTGGTAACGGTTCATACAAGCGGTCGCTTTCGAATGGCCCAGTTTAATGATGCGGAATGTATGAGCCGAGCGGCCAGTGATATAATTTTTAACTTTTATCGTCGTATTATTTCAAATTTTCATAACAAATCATTGCTGACAGCCGATACAAAAGCACGCGGCACCGAAACCGAATCTGTCATTAAAGCTGAACCAATGGATGCATAACATTAAATCAAAATTAATTAAAACAGATTATTTGAAAGAACGAATACATATTTTACAACTTTATTGAGCTCCGTTTTTCACAACTATTTGAATAGAACTGTCCTATTGTGCTTATGTAAAGCGGCGTGCCTTTTAGCACCTGTGAATTAGACTCAGAAATCTTGACTTCTACAAAATCACCCGATGTAATTTCCCGTGCTTTTCCCGTTTCGTCCGGCAGCGCTATTCCTGGCACGATTATCTTAATATTTGCATCATTGCGCCCAAACCAACATTTATCCGATCTTTTACTCTTTCCTTCTATAAGTATTAGCTCAACTTGACCTTCGAATTTTTGATGTAACTCTGTAGCCTTTTGGCGAAATACCTCCGCCATGCGCCGTACACGTTCCAGTTTAACCGCTTGTGGAACATCATCTTCATAACGTCGATGTGCAGTCGTCCGTTCACGCATACTATAAGCAAATAGAAATGCTACATTATAGCGCACAGTTTCCATGAGGGTCAATGTATCTTTGAATTCGTCTTCTGTTTCGCCACAGAATCCACAAATGAAATCACTAGATAGACCGACATTCGGCAACATTGTTCGTATGGTATCTACTAAGCGCAGATACGCATCTCTTGTATAGCCACGCCTCATGCGCTCAAGCACAGCATCGTTTCCGGATTGCGCAGGCAGATGTATATTTCTGCAAACATTTGGATAATCACGTATCACTCGCAATACATCTTCGGAAAAATCTTTTGGATGTGGTGAGGTGAAACGTATACGCATTTCGGGTGCAGCTTCAGCCACCAGTCGCAGCAGCACATCGAAGCGCAAGCCACCTAGCTTGGGTTTGTAAACCGTACTAAAACCAGGCGCCACATTATTACTAATGTGTTTCTCGTCACCATTCACAGAGCATGTGGTGGTATCACGGTAGCTGTTAACATTTTGACCTAGTAATGTCACTTCTTTGATACCAGTGTCGCGTAACGTTCGAACTTCTTGTACAATCGAATCGATTGGACGCGAGCGCTCACGCCCGCGTGTAAACGGCACAATACAATAAGTGCACATATTGTCACAGCCACGCATAATCGAAACGAAGGCAGTTGGTGAGTCGGCATTTAAGCGTACTGGCATAACATCGGCATAAGTCTCGTCCAAAGAGAGCAATACGTTAATAGCTGATTGCTGATAATGTCGTGAAACGGCGAGTAAACGTGGAAGATCCTTGTAACTATCTGGTCCAGCAATAACATCAACACATTTTTCACGTTCGAGTAAACGCTCCTTTAGCCGTTCCGCCATGCAACCGAGTACAGTGATTTGTAGTGGTCCCCGTCGAGCGGATCGGCGATCTTTTATGGCATGCAAGTGTTTCAAACGGTTCCAAATTTTTTGTTCGGCACCATCGCGTATAGCGCAAGTAACCAACATAATGACATCGGCCTGTTTAGCTTCTTGGCAACGCTGGTAACCATTTTGTTTCAAAATAGCCCATACAACTTCGGTGTCGTTGGTGTTCATTTGACAGCCATAAACTTCAAAGTACACTTTACGTCCTTCTCCACTAAAGCTTTCCGGCAGCAAGTAAGGTACCTCCAATTCTCCATTGTTATTTGACTCAGCGTGACTAGGTGAACGTTTTACATTGAAGAACTCTTGCAGCCCTGGACCGTTTTGCACCCTTTGCAAAAGTGTTTGACGCGCATTGTAAGATTTTGGTGTTCCGGTGCTGGTACTGGATGCTTCCGTACACAAGTTCAGGCATAATGGTTTCCATGCTGAAGAAATTCGCAGCAGTCCATTTGTTTGCAGAGCCTTTGCATAGCGACTGGCACTGTGTAAATTCATCATTGAACCGTTGAGCGACACAAATATAATTAGTTTTATATTTTTATTTGAACATTATTCTATTTTATATACGGAACATCAAAATAAGGAGACTACCTCGGCACACGTAACAATCAGCTGATGTGTGTACGGCATAAACAAAGTTCTTCTTCTTCACCATCATTCACAATTGCGTACCAACTAGATTTTTTCATACAGTACGAGGGTAAGCTATTCATTAGTACAGTACGTCTACAAATTATGTACAGGCCCTACACGGTGTACTGAATACTGAAGGTGACGCCTTTAGAGGTACCGCTACTTTGGTTTTGCCGGGTTTGACAATTCTCAACTTCAACTAGACAAAGCTTTTTTCACAAATTAAGAAAAAGAGACACTTTTTTTTAGTATTTTTCGAATTTATTTATTAAATGTCTGCCTATAAATTCATACTTTTACACTTTAGAACAATTAGAACACGTTTTTCAATGAAATATTGGAAGTTGTTCAATTTTCTCTCTCCCGTTGTTGTTGTTGTTGTTGTAGCGGCAGTCGGTTCTACGTACCGGAATGACCCGGGTTTCACCCGGCCAAGGACTGTTGTTTCGGCAATCTAACCCTGTTCTCTCTCCCGTATTCTTGTTTACTAAAGGCGAGATCTGTCATTTCACCGCGGGAAGGCGCAATCTTGTATTCTATCATTCTTGCAGGCCCTAGAAGCGAAATGTGTTGCTAGTGATGCGAAAAAAGGCAATAATCGAGTATTTGGTTAATAATTAGTCGAAAGCAATCGGTTATTTATTTATGACGATTAATCGTAGGCAATTTACCGATTAGCTTGTCGTTTCCATTGAAACCGAAACAACCGATTTTTTTTTATTTGTTCCTTGTTAAATTATGGAAATTAACGCAACGGATTCATTGTTCTAAGTTTTTAAAGCCAAATTTTTAAAACATGTATTATATTTTTGTCTTTAATCTATAACTCACGTACTATAAGTATTCGAATACTCCTATTAACATTTAAGGAGATTTACAAAAATTCCTGCGGTCCTGCGCGTTATCTTCCATAGCATACAAAGCATACAAAAATGACATTTGGTGACTTTTAATACTATTCGGTTGTTAGGGGTGGTTTGACTAATCGAAAAGAAGTACACGATTTTTTTTAACCGTTAACCGATAATAACCGATTATAAACGGGTTTACGACTACTTCTGTCATCACTATGGGCCTCCAAAAAATGCAAAACTGGATGAAGTGTATAATTTTTCCATAGTTTAGTTTATATGGTGTAACCGACTTTCTTTTCGTGCACTCTGGACAATGTGACGAACCCATGTGCGAGATGCTCTGGGTCACGGCTAATAGAGAGGAAGCTTTAGTAGGGTCACTCCGACCAAGAATGATAGAATACAAGATTGCGCCTTCCTCGTACTGCTAGCCCCCCATTCCCCCATTCGCTGACGAAATAAAAGCATTTCACACAAACAATGCTAAGAAAACTTTTCAATCATTATGTCGTGTCCGCTTCTTCCTCTTCTTTTTAACAATATTTTTGGGTGTATTACGTCACTATCAGTCAATCTTGTTTTCTATCATTCTTGTACTCCGACTTACTCGGTTAAAGGATCAACTATAGTAAGCTGCGTCTGTTCACCAGTAGGCGCAGCTGCAAGCGAGCGTCTGTCTTAGAGCAATGAGAATGAGAGAATGTACCATTATAAAACAAGAACGTTCCAGTATCTGGATGTACGCTGGGATTGGGTCCCTCCAATTAAAAAAAAAACATCCAACATATTAAGAACTATGATTTGAGGAAATGCACCGGAAATGTCCGAACAATTAATGGAGAAGGTGCCCGCCCGGCTGATTGATATCCCCGTAAGAGTAAAGGCTAACATAATCGCCTTCCAAGAAGCTAAATGGACGGGGTATTGTTAGACAATCATTAGGCCTTGCGACGTCTGCAACAGGCCCCATGTTCGGTATTGTATTTGTGGCGGGAGAGATACTTCTACGAGCGCCTAGAACGCACTTACGAGCGCTGCCCCCGTCACATATAAGAATCGTGCTTGGCGACTTTAATGCCAGGCTGGGTAAGGAAGGAATCTTTGGTCACATTATCGGGAAATTCAGTCTCCATAACGAAACAACATGCGCATACGTCTCCAGGCAGCAAAAAAGCTGCAATCGCGATAAACAGTTACTAACTTCGCTACTCGACTCTCACATCTGCTCGCTAAAAGCATTTCCCAGCTATTCGGAATTCGCGAGCATTGGTAGCACATTGGCTGTCAGCGACCCCGAAAAACCCACTGGGAAGGCGAGCTGAATGGGAATGCTACTGACAGTTAGGAAAGAAAGAGCAAAAAGAAGAGATATACCGAAATATGTGAGTGGGAAAAGCTTGATATGCTAGTCGACAGGAAAAACGCCCGAAAATTTTACCAAAAGGCGCGGCGACTTGCGGAAAGTTATATGACCGGGAAAATTTCTGTAAGAATAAAAAATGGCTACCTGGAATATGATATCCAAAGAACATTTAAATTGTCGAGGGAACGTTTCTCTACTGCGCTAAATGTTGACCGCGAAAGCTCCAGATCCAGAAGTTCGGATAGCAATATAGCGGCGCTACGGAACAACAAAGCCGCTGGTGCTATTAGGTTACCAGCTGAGCTGTGCCAGCGTGGTGGCGAAGAGCTAGTGAGGTGCATGCTCCAGCTAATTCCCAGAATATGAACGGGCGAATGCATGCCCGTCGATTGAAATTTAATTTTCTGAAAATTCGGATAAAAAGTGTAACATTTTGTTGAAATTTTTTTAATTAAAAAAAAAAATAACGCCAAGTTTAAAGCTTGAATTTATACGGCTTCAATAAGTATTGCATAATGAATTTCATTGTTATAAAAAATTGCTAAAGATTAATTAGAAATAAATAAAATCTTGAGAAGAACTATATAAATCGTCTGAGCACATAAATCCTAAGGGTTAACTAATTTCTTAAAAATGCTCTATAACTGGAGAATCCATTAATTGATTAAAATAATTAATTAAGTTGTCTATAATTAGTTCATAATTCATTTTGCTTTAAAAATGATAAGTTTCCTAGATATTTTCGAAGATTGAAAAGGGAGTTTTTTTAATCTAAGAGTTTTCAATTATTTCATACACTAAAAAAAAAAGAAAGTTACCTCGAAAGAGGGAAATTGGGAATGAAGTGGCGCTAAAGAAATATTTAGTACTACTACTTTGCTTTTTTGCTGGTTTTTATTCATTTTAATAAAACTTTACGCAATGGGAAGAAAGTAACGGGATATGAGAAAAGATTACGATATTTTATGCAGTTCGAAATAAATAAATTTTGTCTTTGATCCTCAAACCTTAAATATGTTGTTTCTTTGGAAAATCAACTATTGATATCACAAAAGTTGATTCTGTGTTGGTCATTTGTTTTAAGTTGGGTCAATGCTACCTTGCCTTCTATTTTTTGTAAATACAGTTACTCAAACAATTGGCCGCTTTGTGATTTTTTAAAAATAATATTCGCAATGTTTTTAATGGGAATTTTATCGTTAATTTTTTAAAAAATGTTGTTAAAAAAATTACCAAAAATCAGCTATACCTTTTAGTTATTTTAAACTTGCTATTATTATGCTGAAATTAAGTGAGCTTCAAACTGTTTTTTTTTTGGTTCGGATTAAGATTTGATGAAAATTTGTTGAATTTTTATAAATTTTGGCTTATATGCTTTTTCGATTACTCACAGAGACAACAGCAATTAATGCTACTTAAATTTTTAAATGGAACATTATATACCAAAAAAATACACAAATCCCAATTTCAAAATTAACAGTTTCTACTTTACTATTCCCAGGCAGTGTCGTAGGTAGATATTTAAAAAATGGTGCCAAAAGTGATGGTATGGAAGCAAAAAAATATCATGTCTCTGTATTTGATGAAACTTTATATAAATGAAAGTGTACGCCCCCCAAATGACTAAACGCTATTCGGCCTTTGTAACTGTATTATTTTATTCGTATTTAAAGCTGATTTTACGCAAATTTTATTTCAGTAATACTGAGCTCTCCGTACAGGGTAATATTTTCTTTAATACTATATCGAATCCTTATCTAAAATAAATATGAAAATTAAAGCTTAAATTATTTAGGTTGGGATCTTCTTTAAAAAAAAAAATGCAAGCAATTATCACACGTCAAAGCATTCAATAAACATCAGCCGGGGTAAAACATAACACATACATACATACATATACAATATGTACATACAACCATACATATAAACTTAAGTATTCACTGGTATGTCCCATAATTCAAGGGTCCTTTTCTTTGTGTGGAAAAGTATCAAATTTCTTCGACAACTTTTTGGGTGTCTCACAAAACTTTGTTCGCCTATGTAGATATTCAAGTGCGTGTGTGCATGTGGATTGGGCTGCGGCAATTGGTTTAATTTGATTGTGTTTAAGCGTTGCGCGTTAAAAAGAAAAGTTCCGGATCTTGGGAATGTTCCGGTTAAATTTTGGGGAAAATCCGTAACGAACGTACAAGTTTTTGGGTTTCGCATTGACAAAGCGAAGGATGTTATTAAAAAGCGGAACACAATCTACAAATTCATATGTGGTTTCATGCTACTATGTAGCCATGTATGTATGTATGTCCATATTTAGGTACATATGTAGTATGTATGTATGTATGAAAGAGTGCCTCATATGCTGCGAATTTATTGTTTCCTGTTGACGATGACGCAAAGTTGCTTTTGTTGTTGTTTTTGCAAAATTTTATACAATAAGAGTGTCATTTTTAGAGTTTTACTATAAATGCACAGGCTTTAAATCCCTCAGTTTCCTAAATATTTTTGCTATTTTCCTGCGGGTCGCAGATAAACTGGTTTAATATCTGACTCCACTGATGTAAAACCAAATTGGCGAGTGCATGCTTTGCTAAGTGTTTTGTCGAATTACTCAAATTTTGAGATAGTTTTTTTTTTGCATCTAAAACGAGTCGATGATGCAGATGGTCTGCTGATTCTTTAGCAGCTTAATAAAAAAAATATTCTAACTGATGTCGAATTATAAAAGCTGTAACATAGAATGTAAAATTTTTCAATGGGCCCGTTTTATTGCAACCGACTTGCAAAAGAACGTTCCAGCTCTGGTTGAAATTTCTTTTATTTGTAAGAGCAACCCTGTGAGCATCTTTCATGAAACTTGAGATTTGTTTAGTGGTATTTAAGAACGGAAAAAGCTTTGATGATAGCTGATTTAATTATATATTTAAAAACTATACAAATAAAAGAGAATTAGGTCTTAAACGGAAATTTCCCAAGTATTTCCTTAGGCTAATTCACGATAGCGCAGTTTTTTCACTTCACAACACTACATCTCAGGTCGGATATCATTTAACCGAGTTGGCTCAACTCGCATATATTTCCCAGCTAGTGTCGTTGCTTTACATGCAATTCGTTATTCTAACAAGTGTGCTTTTGCAACTCGGTTACAAAGAAACGGGCCTAATATTGCCTCACATTTTGTCACTCGGACAAGCACCCCGTTCCTTAGATTGAATCTTATATGATCTATGGCTAATAGTGAAAATAAGTGAAATTGAATCGGCCTGGAAGTTTACGTATAAAACTGACAGTCGAAAACAGTGTTTTTAACTTTATCACTAAGGAGTCATTGTTGGCAGTGAACTCCATTCGGATGAAAATGAAGCTGAAGAAGAAAATGAAGGCGAATTGGCGAAGAAGAAGAAGAAGCAGGTGAAGGCTCCAGTCTTGAGTAGCATTGATGCTCAACTGGTAGTGGTATCGGCCACGAAGCTGACCGGAGTCTTTATCTGGTACGACGGGGAACAGGCGCCTAGGTGGTTAGTGTGTCCATTCCACAATACCAATTGGTACCGATGATCATTAGGTAACTGGAACACAGATCAACGCATTGTATTGATCCGCTGTGTTTCAAAGCACCGTGGAGTTAGGCCATCACCGACAGGTACCCACGTAATGCCCATTAGACTTTTATCCCACTTCTCTCTCTAATAAATAAACTCAGTTTTTCACTAACATAAACAATTTAATCCGCGACTACAACAAAAGTAAGATACCACTAATTTCCAGAGGAAAAACATTGTTTGATTTTTTCTACATACAAAAGTAATATGTTAATATGGCGCTTCTCCTACAATTTGAGGAATGATTCTTGAATTGAGGGACCTACAGTCTTCCTCCGACTCGGAACGACAATTTATTTTTGTGAAAAGGTTTTTCGTGGCAGAAAATATACTCTTATGTTTGCGATTGCCCGCCGCAATTATTATTTATACAATGTTTGATGTTACTTACCCCGAACAAGATTTGAACTCGTGACATGCAGAAGGAGCGCGCACACGTTACACATTCGGCTACCACGGCCAACGTATACAGGCTAACCTAATAATCATCAGCTTTAAATGCGAATAACATAAAAAACTTGATCTATAGGCTAAACATCCTATCGACATTTTATTATAGGAAGTGCAAACATGGATTCACTTGTGGTTTCATCAAATGTGGAGGCATGCATCTCGATTTTGTATCAGAGTGTATTATTTAAGAAAATCTATTTCACGACGGAAATTCAATCGAAGGTATGCTATATCCCGGTAAATGAGCGCTATATGAAAAAAATTCCCACAACAACTTTAGATGTTCCAACTTCTTTTTATGACCATAAACAGACGGGAGAGATCTGAAATATATCTAAAATATCTCGTTCCCAAGACAGTCGGATCTACGATACCGGAACGACCGGATTTATATCCGATCAAGGCAAGGAATGTTTTATGCTATTACAACCACAACAACGACAACAACATAATCATCTCTAAAATAGTATATTAATTTTTATACAACGTACATATGTACTAGAAATAAGTTACATATAGGTGAGAGTATGTAATAATATTTTAGAACTTTAGCTGCTAAAAATACTTTTGTTCGATATCCATATCTCCCTTTACTATATTGAAACAAAAAGAAAAGAAGCTAACACAAATTTTCCATATTTTGTGTTCTTCAAATTGCGTTATTTTCTCCAGATTGAATAAAGTTTTCTTTAAAATGAATAAAAACATACTATGTACATAAAATGAAATCTGCTTTCTTCAAAAGTAGTAAATATTTATTTCTTAGGCATCATTTTATTGCCATTATGCTTTCTGATTGCTATTTTTCTTCAACCTAGATAATTTTTTTTTGAGTTTATATGTAAATGACTTAAAACAAGTGGCAATCTTATAATTTTCAACATATGAATTTTTTAATAATTGATTAGGAATAAGTTAAAAAATAGGTGGGACCTAAAGCTATCATTGTAACACATTCTTTATTCATAGCTTAGATAAATTAAACTAGAGTAAACGTGTTATATAAGAAATAATACTTTTATATGGAAAATATTTAATTGCATATTTGTTATCTAAATAAAATGTTGTATACATAATTAGAGATTTTCGAGAAACTTATAGAAATATGTACATTAGGGTGGATTGTTTCCCATACAAAAAAAATTGGTATTACTTTTCCATATGAATCATAAAATTGATCATATTTTAAGACTTGCACCAAAATATTTCAGAATAATGTTAATAAGATTCAAGTGAGTTGCTCCAAAAATGGATTTTTTTTTACAAAAAAAAAAATAATTTTTAAAAATATTTTGTTGAAAAAAAATTACCTTAAATTATAAAACATTTTAAACTTTATTTGCTGTTTTTGAGCTTTTTTGAGGGATTTGTTCAAGAAAAACTTGATTAACTCAGACAAGACTTGACCGATTTGACAGCTATCCTTGGAAAAGTATTTTCAGACTATTGTTATTTATTTGCAAATAACTCCATTTACATCTCACACCTTTTTAGCTGGAGAATTTTTTTGAAAATAAAATTTTTAGTAATCAAATAACTCCTTTATTTTTGGAGTATTTTCAAATCGGTCCAGCTCACATAAATCTTAAGTTTTGTTTTCGATTTTGGCGGAAGTCTTAAAACATAATTAATTTTTTTTGGAAGACGCCCTATGTGCTCTAATAAACTTAAATGAAATGAATTGGACGTCTTCAAAATTTTATTCGGTGATACCCATATTATGATGGCTTATTACATTTTAGAATATCTTAAATATGTTGCCACTTTATATGACCAATCATAGGAGATAGAGTATACAAATTTAAAGTACAAAGCTTTACCTAAATAGAAGCAAAATTTCATTCAAACCATGGTAGCCATTTTGGATAAACCTGCATTTGGAAAAAACATTCCTTTGCGATAGGAAAAAATAACTTTTTCTATGGGGAAATTTCTTTGAAATGGCTCTAACGATTCGACCCATATCATAGTTTCAATTCCAAATTTAGTTTTTTTTCGGTTTAAATGCCAAACAATGGCACTACAACGCTTGTTTTGTATTAAAAACACTGGTTAAATTCAAAATTATTTAAAGAAATTACTTACTACTAAGTAAATTTATTATTACTATTAAGTAAATTTACTTTCTCAAATAAGTGCATAATATTTGCTCATATTGAGGTAATTTTTCCTATTATTAAGAAAAAAACAGTAACTCTAAAATAAGGGAATTGATTTCTTGGATTAAGGAAATCTTTTTTTTTTTTGAGTGTATATATATTTATATATACAAGAATTTACCGTTTAAAAAATTGCTATAGCCTGCCGCAAATAAGCTTGGACCATAATGAGATACGAGTATTTCTTTAATTCTATACATAATTTCTGCTCCGCATTAATAATTTGCAGTTAACAAGCAATCAGCATATGTTCTTAAAACTCTATCAATAACATAAATTCGAGAAAACATAATACATATGGGTAAAGTACATAAATATAACAGGTAAGAGACAGTTGTTACAAAAGCCAGTAGTCTCACATTGTACGTAATACTTACTTTTGATGACAAAATGCATTTGAATGTCCAAACTTCACTTCTCACAGCACCAAACATAATCCAGCTGCCATACCATTACCCAGAAATGTTCTTTATTCAAAAATATTTACAATGTTAATCATTGCTATGGTCATCTTGCAATTATGATAATGTTCAGGTGCTGACAATTTTGTAATATAATTTCGGTCAAATAATTCATTTTCTGAATGTTAACAGAAGCGGTGAATACAGAAGCGTTTACTTATGCAATATTTACCTTAACTGGTCAATTTTATTAGGAGTATGTCACGAGATTGTGAAAATGTTAACTTAAGATATTCGCAGAAACCTCATTTATTTCATATGCATACATTGCAATCGTTGTGGTTAGTGAAGTGATAAACAAATTACTATTAATTGTTAATATCCTTCTAATGTTGTGGTTAAAATAATTATGTACTTGACTGGATATCAATACAAATATAAATGGCATATAGGGTTTTATGAATAAAGAGATAACAACTGTGGAAATTGTGTAGTTGTTGTATCACCATATATTTTTGTTTGTATGTAAAAAAGTAGATGAGGGCGTGTGTGGCGGAGAACTTATTGCGGTGGCGTTGCCAAGGAACCCAGCATCCAATTAGAACTTGGAGCGCCATATTGATAGGCTGCTTCTCATTAAACCTATTTTTTATGCTGTTATGATGCTTAATTTTAAATCATTTGGATTTGTGAATGAATCTATTGATGTTGCTCATTGTGCAGTGAGTGACATTCTTCAGGTCGCTGACCAAGAAGAGCCCTAATGTCTGCTGTCTATTGCGTGGGCTGGCCACACACACAGAGGTAGTGAAGAACTGTTTCTCTACTATCCTCGAGATTACAGTTCCGACATCGAGTGTTGCATCTTCGCCAATCGTTTAGTGCACCGTTATCGTGGCTGTCAGCTTGACTACATATTGTCTTGACTTCCTTAGCAGCCCCACCGTTCTGGATTTGTAATAAGTGGGGTAGATTTTCTTAGAAGTTTTATAAGTGTTCAATCTGTTCCATCTTGTTTCTGCCATTTGTGAGAATTGGCAGTGCAGTTTTGTCTGGATTACTTCTGGAGGGCAGCTATTTGTTTCCGCCATGGATTCGTCAAGACAAGCTACGGCTCTGGCTAATTTGTCAGCGCTCTCGTAATCGCTTATATTTCGAAGGCCAGGAACCCAGACGAGAGAGATTTCGTTAGTTAGATTTCAGTTAGTTAGTCTCTATACAAGGAGGGCAAAAATCTTATTGGAAAAAGGAATAACTTTTGCAAATGTTGCCAAATGCCAGTTCATCTAGAACTTATTGACAGAATTGCTATAAAAATCATCGAAAATGTCATAAAACAGGCAAAAATGGTAATAAAATAGCGACAGTCAATTAATGTAATAAAATCGAAAAACCTAAATAAGTATTAAAAAAAAGTACACAATTTCCTTTCCATTTAGTTAGTCAAATGAAGCCAAAGAACATTGGATCATTTGTTTCGGCTCACCTTATATCTGTAGATATTTACCTGCAAAAATTTTTATTAAAACAACAACTGACTTACTGGTGGCAAACACTTTATTTTATAAAGTTATTTCGGTATTTCTATTGCAATTAATTCGCAATCTTTCCAAAAATACCAAATGTACCCATATCACCGACCACCAATTTTTTGATTATTACCTACTACGAGTATGAGCCAGTACCATGGAGCAACACTAAAGTAAATCTAATCAGTAAATGGCAAATTTTTTGATTCAGTTACACACAAACTTTATACTTTACGTTTTTAGATGCAAATTATGTAAAAAAAAATCCCCGAAAAACGAAATTCTAAATCACTTCGAATAATCGAAAAAAATTGATTAAAATGCAGCGAAACATTTCTAAAAACTTAAGTTTTAATCTTAAACCTTATAAACAAGTTCATATCTCAATAATTTTTATCTATATTTTAATAACGTAAAAAAATGTAAATTTGACCATACGCTGTGGTTATGAAACAAAAAATGCAAAAACAGGAAGCATCCAATTTAACGCTTAAGACATTCGGAGTTTTTATTGTCCAATCCAAATGGATTATGTCCACTTTCAAATAACCACAAATGTCGCAATTTCCCATTTACTTTTGCAATAAGGCAGGTATTCATAATAGAGCTAAACATAAATGAAAATATAAACATTTGGACAATGCAATAAAATACTAAATAAAATAGTTGCGACAATACGCAGGCATATTACATAAATTGGCAATTATAATTCGTTACGGTGGCATCAACGGTCAAGCGTGGTGAAGAAATCCTGCATGGAATGAGATTTGTTAGAAAAGGACAATGTAGCAGAAAATAGTGGGATAATATTGTGATAGAACAGAGAATAGCTTAAGGGGGGCGTGTACAGCGTTTAGTGGCGTGTATTATTGTACATACAATATGACTGTTATGGGCTGTACGTTTTTCCCTCTTCATAAATATGTATGTATGTGTGTTTTTAACTTCCGTGGTTAATCTGTGGTAATAATGATAAAATATCTGTTTAATGCCTGTACAAGCGATTCAAAACTGGTACGCTCCTGACAAGAGAAACCACTTTCACGTATATTTAGTTTGGAAAATCACTTTTGAATCTAACATACATATATCCAATATATATCAACGAAGTAGTTCTTCATAGCTGATTCAGCAAAAAGAATATACTGTAGTTATAAACACGGATATAAACTTATTTCGCAAATGTTCTAGAAAACAAAACTCCACATTGTATACTGATCTAATCATTTTGGGGTGAATTTTGCTGAATTTTTTCAATTTTGTATGGTTTGAAATTTGAACTTATATGGTTTTTGATAAAGAGTGAGATATATTTTGATAAAAAATGAATTAAAAATGTTTAGCATGAACATCAAGGCGAATAAAATAAAAAAAACTGTACCAATACTTTTTTCCGGCGCTGTATTTTAAAAACAATCACGTAAATAATTCAAAATCCTATCTGGCGTTAACAAATATTGAGCTGAGCAGATTAAGAAGAATCATTCTATCCAGACAATGACCCCAAATTGCACGTATTTATGCCCTTTGTTTTTCTCGCTCCTAGTGTGGATGCCCCAAATACAGGGGTTTTCAATAGGAACGCTACAAAAGTTTTTTTTAAATAAAAAAAAAACGGGTTGGGATATGAATAAAATTCTTTATTCCTGTGAAAGTACATTCGATGCCATTATGTATGGAACTCGACTTCTTTTGCATGGGCTCCACGGGCTGGCTTGTAAAAGTCCAGACGCTGAACCCAATTTTCGCTGTAATTTCACGTTCGATATTCGTAGGAAGTTCATCAATCGTCGCTGGCTTGTTGGCATAGACCATAGACTTGACGTAGCCCCACAGGAAATAGTCTAACGGCGTCAAATCGCACGACCGAGGCGCTCAATTGACTGTGCCATTTCGTGAGATAACACGTTCACCAAACTTGGTTTTCATTAAATCGATTGTGACATTCGCTGTGTGGCTTGTGGCGCCGTCCTGTTGGAATCACATATTGTCCAAGTCCATATCATCCAATTCGGGCCAAAAATATTCGGTTATCATTGAGCGGTAGCGATTCCCATTCACAGTAACGTGCCGGTCTTGATCATCACGGAAGAAGTACGGCCCAATGACGCCGACGGCCCATAAACCGCACCAAACCGTAATTTTTTCGGGATGCAACGTTGACTCATGGAGTACGTGTAGATTGCTGCCTGTCCAATAACGCATATTTTGCTTATTGACGAAGCCATTCAGCCAGAAATGACGACGACCATAATGTGGACGTAGCGCTCTTAAAGTTGAGGCCATTAACTCCGGATTTCGGTAGTAAATTTTAATAATTTCGACTTATTGTTGGATCGTATATCTTTCCATGATGAAATGGCAAACCTTACTGAAGAGAAATGTCAAAAGAGCTGGAAAAAATATGGCGTCAATTGCTGTCTCTATCGGTCTACTTTTGTAGCGTCCCTATTAAAAAAACCCTTTACTTCAGTAGTGCGATTCACTAACTTATTTTAATTTTATTCGCATGGTTAAGTCATCTTAAGATAAAGATAAATTTAAAATTCGGTGATTTGTTTTCTTGAAATTAAAAAGGAACATTAAATAATGTCGTTTGACGAGTAGACGTAGAAGTAAGCGCTCCAACAGTGGATCGATGTCTACTCCGGGATGTGGACGATCCCTTTTGTTTGAATGCAACTGAACTTTCAATTCTCTGACCTCAATCCCATTGAAAACCTTTGTTCAGACGTCAAGAATGCCGTGTGGATTGATAAACCAAAAAACAACAACGAGTTGTGGACCGTAGTGCTGCGAGCATGGCAGAGCATACCACTGAAAAGATACTAATTTCTCGTATAAATGAAACATGCAAAAATCCTTTACTATTCCTTTACAATTTTTTTTATTACTTTACTACTATTTTAATTCTCCCTACAATTTTCACACATAAACACATCTTTGTAAATGACCATATCTTGCACTTATGCAAAATATTTTTATTAATAAATATAGCCTGGAAAATATGCTCCACTTTTGCATTTCAATGGATGTTAAAATTGTTTGGTATTTTGCATAACTCACAGATATGTAAAAATCTAACACCCTATTTTCACGTTTGCACTCACTTATCTCAAAAACTTCTGTATGGACTTTTTTAAGGCTACCATAAAGACTTTTAAGTATTTCACGAAAAACCTAATTAAAAATACCAATATGGATTTAAATTATATTTTTATTGCGCGCCTGTATAAAAATAATACAAAAATAAAAAATAAAATATATTCTTTTCATTAATTAATTTAAAAAAAAATTACAAAAAACTTTTTCTGTAGAACCTCCTATGATGTCGTTGCTCAGGACAATAGTATTAAGTTCCAGCAGTAGTCTGCCATCATGTGGTCGTCCCATCGACCTTGGTATCTCTCTTCCATTATTTTTATGTCCTGGTGGAACCGTTCACCTTGTTCCTCACTGTAATCGCCTAGGTTGTCCGGGAATTTGTCCAAATGACTATGTAAATAAAGTAGTTTAATGCTCATTTTAGCTCCTAGTTTGCGAAAATTTTGAAGCATATCAGCAACTAGTTTTGTATAGTCTGGTGATTTATGATTTCCCAAAAAATGTTTGAATACATTAACAAAGCTTAGCCAGGCTTCAGATTCAATTTGTGACATTTGGTTTAAGAATTCAGTGTCTTTTAGAAGGGTACGAATTTGAGGACCATCGAAGACTCCTGCTTTTAATTTTTCCATACTAAGGACTGGAAATTTTTTGCACACATTTTCGAACAGTCACCTGTCTTGTCAAGGGCTTTGATGAACTGTTTCATTAGCCCATGCTTGATGTGAAGTGGTGGAAGAATGATTTTTTCTCGGCTTATCAGTTGGTCATGAACCACATTTGCTGTTCCTACCTCCATATTTTCTCTCACCGGCCAGTCCTTTGTAATCCAATGTTCATTTCTTGCACCCACTTTGTTGGCCCAATAAAAAATTCACCATCTTCAAGTCCACACATACTGACCACTTAAGTTGTGCATACAAAATCTTTGCTAAAACAATTTTTACATTTTCGTATTCTTCATTTAGTTTGGTACTATGACCGATTGGAACCGAAGCAAGTTTATTTCCATTGTGTAGCAACACACATTTCAGACTTCTTTTTGAGCTATCTATAAAAAGCCTCCAATGTTCGGGATTATATTCGGGAATGGCCATAGCACTCAAGAGTCCAGAAATATTGTTACAATATACAAGATTGTCTTCTTTGGTGAAGTAAGGCAGAAGGTGTTGCTCTCTGTTCCTAAAGGCTGTAATAGCAACACCAGGTTGTAGACAAGATTTTTATTTTAGCCTCGAATCCAGAAGTTCGGACGACTTTTTTGATAAATTCAAGTCACGAGCTCTTCGTACAACTACTTTCTTCAAACTCACTTTCACTTCTATTTGTCGGATTTTCTGATGTCTCTGACATTTCAACATCATCACAGTTAGCAGCAGATGATTCTAAAAATACTGGAATTAGCAAATCAGGACTGTGCCATACGGGGGGTTTAGCCGAGTTTACATTAGGATAAACCCAAGTACGTTTTTTATGCCTGTGAAACCTTTCACATTAACTGCACTAAAGTAGCAATCATTTAAATGATTAGTTGGAACTCCAAAATGAAGACCTTTACGTCCTTCTTGGCTCCCAATATTTTCTTAAGTTTCGTTTATCTCAAGAACTAGAGCCATTCCAAAAAAAGTAAAAACACAGTTCGTAACCCTGCTACTAATGTTAATAAAAACTATTAACAAAATCATGACCGCAGGTTTTTTTTAAATTTTTGTTACGCAGTGTAATTGTTTGGCCTGCTTTTATTTATATCAATAATAATTGTATGAAGTCTATGCTTTTTATTTATTTGTAAGTTATTTGAATAAGCAACGATCGAAGCGGCAAACAGCCCCACAGTAAATTGAATTTGGAAATAAAAAGATGAAGAAGCTACAACAAGTAGTGGTTAGCGTACCTGCCCTTGTATGCCGTGGAAGAAGACTTCGGTTTGAATCCCATAGAAGAAGTCTGATGAGGAGATCTCCGAAGTAGCAGCTAAAATTTCTACCGCTTTGATTGTTGCTTTTTCAAATAATTTCCTAATAAATAAATGACGTTGAGCTCAAAAAATTATTGTTGATATACAAAATTCGATTTTTTCTACCGCATCAACGTATGCTGGGTATTTCTCTTTTGTTGTTATTGATTTTTATGCGATTTAGTGTAGCGGCGAACACTGTGTAAAGCTAGTTTGAAATAAAAACGAGCACCTGAACTTAACTCTTCTATTTTTGTTTAGGTTAAAACGTTAATTAGGATTAATATACACCGAGGCGATAAATAACTGTTGCAATTTCCAAAGCTCAATTCATTTGTTTTTTTTTTTGGTATTGCTGTGAACAACAATCAAAATAATAGTTTTGTGTATAAAAATTTACGAGGGTGGACGCAAAATTAGAACTGCTGAAAAAACTTCATCAGGAGGGTGCAAAGTCAATTGAAATTGTTAAGTCCGTGAAAAACCTTAAAGTTAGTAAAATATTTGTGCATCGTACTATTACGCGATTCAAAAAAACTGGGAGCTTGGATATTGTAAAAAAACCGACCGACAACCAGAAATGGTGAAGTAAGTGCGCGAATTCGCCGAATGCAGAAAGATCGCTAGAGACACAGTGCCAAAAAACTACACAAAGCGTCCTTAAAAAAAATTAAAAATGAGTGCTTCGCAAAAAACAAGTCGAATCAATGGATACAGGAGGATTACAACGTGTAAAATGGTCGCGTGTTTGCAGAAAGTGTGGCTGATATCCCCACTCATAAAAATTCTTTTGACCTGTATCAAAGGTATCATCCTTCATGGTATGGGAAGCGATTGTTCTCGTTTCTATTGAAAAAGGTGTCAAAAGTAACACAAATTATTACTTGGAGGAGTTTTTCAAGAAACTAACGCTGCCATAGGCCATGTATTTATTTGGCAAAGTGCGATTTTATTTCCAACAAGATTCTGCTACAGCTCACAAGGCAAGAATTGTTCTTCACCGGATTTGAATCCATTAAATTACTGCATATGGGGCTACATGTTGAACAAAATGAAGAAGATAGAACAATTTAAATGACACTAACAGAAGACATAAAATAAAATACCGTACGAATCCTTGCGTGCCGCCTGTGCTGCTTATTCGAAACAATTGGAGCTGATTAAAAAGAACAAGGTGGAAGGATTCAAAATTAATGACAGAGTGATAGAATAAGAATAATATATTTTGTTTTCAAAATCCTAAGATAGACATAACTCAATTCTGAAGACCATTTTATGGGTGTGAACGTACCACTGGTGAAAGCTTTACTCAATTAGTTAATATGTCTAAATTTGAATAGAACTAGAATAATAAGACATAATAATTTGGCGCTTACATCATACGTCGAACTTCTCATAGTAGTTTGTGATGTGCGCCTTGATGTAGTGCAACAAATTGAGGGACCTTACAGTTTTACGCCGACTTCGAACGGCAAATGTTTTTTTTTTGAGAAAAGTTTTTTCTTGGTGGAAATACCCTCGGTGATTTGCCACTGCATGTCGAGGGCGACCACTACTAGAAAAAACTTTTCTATAATGTTTGATCTAACTTACCTCGGCCGAGATTCGAGCTCGGAATACACCGAATTCAGCGCGCAAACGTTACATGCTCGGCTGTGGCGGCTAAAAATTGCAATTCCAACGGGTTTGCAAGAATTACTAAATAACCAATAATGATTTTTATAAACATCAGAGAACAATATTACCGGGCGAATTTCAATGCTAAAATAATCGAAGATATAAAAGATAAACACACACACATAGATATACAAATGGTTGCTTACCAACAGCAGCAAAACAAAAAAAAAAAAGAAGAAAAGTTGGAATACAGGAAAGTATCGACAATTATTGTGGTCAATAGCGAATATGGCGTAAATTGCCGATGCAGTGAAAATAATATTTGTATCGTTTATATTACATATGAAACTCAATATACCATAAAACCATAAGAGTTGCTGTTAAAGGTAAGTAGCGGATACGCACGAGCGCATACATTTGTAGAAAATTCTGCACTACTATATGTACATATATATGTATGTATGTAGTTACGTACGAGTAAATATATCCTTGTAACAACCACCTTAGCTCTGTTACTGCGATTGTGTGCGTTTTTAATTGGAGCGCAAAAATTTTATTGCCTTTTATATGCGAAAGATGGCAGGATGCACAACCACAAATTCACAGAAGTTGCGTTGAAAGGCCGCTAACCTAGCGAAAAAAATATATGTGTATATGGAGGTAAAGAAATGCAATGGGGAAGTAAACTGAAAAGCGCTGCCAATTAGTCTCGAAAAGTATCGATGATGTTGGCGTGAATAGCGCGATATTTAATGGCCCCTCGCTTGCACACCTCAGATACGCATTACACCCCGCCTCACCCTCATACTCTCCGCCATGCTGCGTAATATGTGGCAAAACGTGTTTCCTTTTTGCAACGATGAATTGCCCCGCCAAGCAGGCTGCGGTGTGGTTGAATATCGGTGTGTGTGTTTTGAAGGTAGAGGAAATGTATGCATGTAGGTTGGAAATTATTCAGAGAGACTAAAGCTGAGACTGAGTCTGGGGGTTTTCTACTACGTATATAGCATCTCGTTTGCTTTTCGACGCTAATTATGGCTCAATTTCACTGCTTGCATAGATATCGGAAAATTATGGAAATCGAAACGTTTTGCCAACTGCAACTGTACGACTATATGCCGGAACTTTCTATTCGCAATACCCAAGTGTTGGTGTGAATGTATATGTATGTGTTGGTTTGTTAAGTGTAAGGAAATTTTAATTTCCAATCGCGCGCGTACGTGGAGTCACCGAGAAAGCCAATTAACTTGGCAAAGCAACGGGCACTCGGTAGTAATTTTGGCAAACTGGCGTTCGCTACTTTACTCTGCCACACACCACACCATGCCACAGTAGGGCAAAAGCGCGAAATTTTGACCAAAAATTAATTGCTCCAAGGATGCGAGAAGTAAAATATAAGATATTATACTATTTTCATAAAATTTTGTAACAAAGGGGTTTTATAGTCGCTTATTATGAATCTAAAATCAAATCATAAAAATTGAAAATGGCGGATCCAATATGCAAGAAGTTAATAGATTTGCATTCAACTTGGTGTCGAAAGGTTTTTGGGGTCGCTGATTACGAATCTATAATAAAATTTAAAAATTTTAATATCGCGGATCCAATGTGGACTTTAAGAGTAAGTCAAAAATCCCTCGTTTTTTAAATTTCATTTTCAAAACACAAAAAAAAATTAAATTATTAAACAATCCACTTACTTTAATTGTTCTAAAAAAACGATATAAATTAGTGATGATTTTCCCAATATACTTTGTACGACTAAGCAGTAAATCCTCAATTCCCGAGCTAAAAGAGCTTTGAAACAAAACCTCATATGTGACCAATCAGTTGTATGGCAGCTATATCGTGTCCGATCTTAGTAGTTCCGACAATTAATTATTACATTATCAAAAATAAATCTATCTACGAAACATAAAAAAGGGCATGCCTAAATCAAGCCAGCTCGTCGTCGAGACTAGCTTTGTATACTTGGGTCTATCTCTTCTGCTACTTGTCCTTACAAACATCGGACCAAAGTTACAATACTATTTCACCTTCACGAACTTCTCTTATTAATTGTAGTGTGGAGTTTCATGCCGTTTCCGAATGGCAGATAATTTTTGTGAGAAGTTTTTTCATGACAGAAATACCCTCGGAGATTCGCCATTGCCAGCCGAGGTGTGACTGTTAGTGGGAAAGGCTTTTCTATAATTTTTAATGTTATGACGAAGAAAGAAGGTATTTTGAAGTTGAAATACACGCTTTGAAAAGTAATCTGGCATGATTGATGCGGTAAGGTAGGAGAAGGTTAAATTTTAATTTAGTTACTTATTAAATTATATCTAAAAAAATACTCCTCTTACTAGGTGTAACTTATAGCCAATACAGACGACAATCTTAATGTGGATTAGCAGCCTTAATCTGCATTAACTCATGAATTATCCCCATACTCATGGAGCTCGGCGTAAATACACGAAATGTTAGTAGCCATTGACATTAAAAAATTATAGAAAAACGTTTCTGTAATGGCCGTTTTTTTCGTTCGGAGTCGGGGTAAAACTTAAGGGCAAACAAATTCACAATTTTTGGTACAATATCAAAACGCACCCCAAAAGTTATAGGAAAGCTATATCATTATTATTCCGACTTATGACACATTAGGGCACCTTGTAAATTATCTATTTTATTATTTGAAAATGGTTCTAAAAACAAATCGCGAGCTCCTGACCCACAGTGCACGCCAACCAATCTCCAGCTTTGGCCTTTACCCCCAGACAAGGCGCGACGTTTTGCTGACGTTGGGCGAGTGCTTGCGAGATGAATGTGTTTTATTGACGACGTGGCGTAATTGCAGGCATAAATTAATTTCACGACCGAAAATTGCGTTGTTTTCCTATTAAATTGGTCGGTGGTGTATGCGTTTGGGTGGCGGAGTGGAGGTGAGCGCTCACCGAGTGCATTGAGACAGTGTGGGTGTTAGTGCTGCTCCGGTTGTTGTTATCATCACTCCCAAACCCTTACCCTTGTTAGAAGTGTTATTAGGCTAAGCAGCAATTTCACGGTTCGACTTGTCATTTATGCAACTTTCACACTCACACCTCCCCCCCCTTAGCTTTGCGCTGTGAAATATACGCAGACACCCAAGGCCAAGTCGTTCGTCGTTTTATTTAATTTATTTTATTCTTTCTATGCAAGTGACTTAATGTCATTAAGGTGGAAAAAGGTGGACAACAATCGGCTGCTAATAAAGTTGAGCATGGTGTAAAGTATGTGCGACTTAATATATGCAAGTACGAGTAGTAGCCCCAGGAATCCTTCTTTCCTACTCAAATCCGCAATATTTAGTTGCCGTTGAAGGCAATTTTCTTGTCTTAAATGTGCCACTAAAAACCATTAATTCTCGTTAACCTACAGCATAACTGAATGACTCTAAACTCCCACCATGATCCAGTAGAACCAGTGCGAATGTAATTCTCATAACTGTGTGTATGGGTGCTTGTTTCTATATGCCTATGTATGTAAATATGTGTGTATGCGTGAGCTCAAATGTTGCATGGCCTTGCTACTGGCTTGTATTGGTCAATATTGTTTTGGCGACAGATTTTTCGTTGACGACACGTTTATATTAATTTACTTATATTTAGGTGAATTAATTAGGCAAAAAGGTGAAAATTAAGATGAATGTTTCAATTAGAATTCTTCGGTAATGTGTATGTATGGGTTTATATGTGCGCGCAGCTAGTAGAGAATGGGATATAGCTTGGTTGTAAGATGGGTTGCAGGAGGAGTTGTCTTGCGTTGCTTTAATTTTGGCTTAAATCTTAAGGAAAGTGGTCGTTGAGGGTTGGGTGATGGGAGTAGTTTCATTGTAATTCAATTGAATACTTGCCGAACGGAAATTCCACCCAAAATGCCATATAAATCAGAACAAAATTTAGCGAATTTCTCCATGATTTTTTCCCAATAAGAATCCCTTCTTAATCTTTAAAACTGAGATGAAAACCCGTTACCCGTTGAACTAAATGAAAATTCTTTCAATAAAATCTAGTAGATAAAATTTTCAAAAAAATTAAAAAAGGGAATCTTGGTTTTCATAAGAATAATTATTAATTTTTTAATTAATTTTTATTTAAGATCTTATCAAATTAAAATTATTGGCACCTAAATTATTTTACGTAGATTATAGATAATTATAATAATATTAAATATATTATTATGAAAAGTTGTACATATTTTTTTATAAGATATAAGAACAATTAAAATAATTATTTATAATAACTAGTGTTGCCAAATTATGCAGATAATTAGTATGACACGTGCCATTTCTTGAACCTTAATATAAGTTTAGACATATAGATAAAGATATTTATTTTTGAAAATATTTATTCATATTATTTTATTTCTCAAATAACATTTTATTTTAGAAATTTTTGAAACTCTATTCATTGAAAACTTCATAAGTAAATCAAAAGTATTCGTTTTGAAGGTACAAAAATCCAAAGATAATATTCATAATATTAAACCAAGGCGAATTTATAGAAGGTGATGGCATAAGAGCAGCTGATTTGATTTTTTTTTATTCACCTACATGTATTTTGTTTTTGCTTTTGCGTATGAGCTTTCAAAAGCCGTAAAAGCAAAAACAAAATGTATTTAAATTTTGACAACTCTTACGCAGAAACAAAAACAAAATATATAGGAATTTTGTAGTTGTATTTATAACACCACTTTGTATGGATTCGCCTTGTATTAAACTAAAAATAATATAAAGTAAATTATTCACAAAGTAGTTACATATGTATGCAAAGACGGTAAAAGCATAATTTCAATTAAAAAGGGTTCGTTTAAAAATAAAAAGTTTTTTTTTAATAATAAATGATTTTTAACATAAAAACAAAGAGATTTCTTCTTACAATTGCATATTTTTAAACAAAATTCCATAAAAATTAATAAACAAGAAGTTATTTCCTTATTTTCAGCCGTTTTCCTATTTTCTAGTAAAATTTCTCGCATCTCGCACTCCTTGACCGTCAAGCTATTTTAGACGTCGACCTCCTTAATTAATTTAAATGATTAAGTACACTGATGCTTAAGCGCATGTGGTTCTCTTCATTTTTTCTTTAACTTATAAAAGCATAAAATATCTTAATTTTTTATTGCATATTTTTATCTACAGGAATAAAAACTAATCACTTTCTGAACATTAAGTAAAAAAGCGGAATACAATTTTGAAAACTAACGAGTCTATTGAAGGACAGTACTATAAGTCCATTTTGAATATTGCTAGAAAACAATATATTAACGATTTTTTAACTTCGTATTTTGTGTGGCCGAAATTTCCCATTTGAAATTTAAGACAAAATCAAACATACATAGCTGAATAGCTCTATGGGGGCACTGAAAGCACTCTTATTAGTGATATAAAACTGTTATGAAATAACTTTTTCTGAGCAAATATAAAATACGAGAAATAACGATTATTTTATTACCAAAAAACAACTCATTAAATAACAATTAAAAAGTAATATTCGGTCTCTGGCTGTTTCCCGCTACCAAAAAAATATCACTCTATTAAAAATGTTGCTTTTTAAAGTATTCTTAAATAATTTTTTGCTCTACTTGTTGTCAATTAAGGTTAGTACTAACTTCACAGCCGAGAAATTTCGCCTGCAACATGCAATTGAATTTCTGCGAAATGTTGCTAGCAACCAAAATTATCGAAGCGCCCCAAAGGTGCCGCCTTAAAGCAAATTAAACATATAATACTAAAACAATTCCTTAAATGAAGTGGCCAATTGTAACTTTCCTCGCAATTTAAATAGCAAATGCTGATTAAAACTTGTGAAAAAAATGTTGCTGGCATCATGTTGTCAATATGTTGTGCCAACATGTTGGCAATATGTTGCACTGAAACTACTTTGTCATGAAAATCTTGTGAAATTTCACGCATATTTCACGGCAATGCAATTTGTATGGAATTTTACAGCCATTTCACGTGAAACGCGAACTTAGTACTATTCTTTTTAACGAATAAATAAAGGTGATAACTGGCGGTTGGAAATTTCTTCAACTTTTAATGAATTCCAAATGAAAAGTTAAAAGTTGTATGTTGTATTGAACTATATTTTTCAAGGGCTTCTTTACGCTTTAAAATTGACTGAATACTCGATCTTTTCTTGTAATTGCAATTATAATAATAATTTGGCACTTCCACCACATAGCTCGATGTTTGACAGAATTTTTCCTACATTTTGTGATGTGCGTCTGGATGTTGTAAAACAAATTGATAGACCTTAAATGTTACTTTGCTTCACAATTCATTCTTAGTAACTACTATGGTTTATCGGCGGAAAGCTTGGCCAAGTGGTTTTCAGCGGCTCGTCAGTCAGCCAATATTTTACCATTAAAACTTCCCAACCAAGTGATGGCACACATTTCCTACGCTGTTGGCCAATTCTGGACAGTCTTTCGAGTCGTGGACAGTAGAGGACCGAATTGGCATAAACTTGTTTTTCGACATTCCAGCCTGTGAACGGAGTGGTGACTATGGTGTTTAACCATGATTGCTTGCGTTGTTTACTCTCGTATTTAATTCATTTTTCATTGTCCGTAATGAATCGATAAAAAAAATGGCCCGTAACATTTATTATCCATAGATAGTTTTACGTTGTCTGATAAGAATTATTTCATCTTTACCCTTATCTAAGTATCTTTATCTTTATCGTTTAATTTATCTTTATTTTTACCTTCCTCTTTATCTTCATGCTCAGTTTCATTTTCATCATCTTTATGTTTATCTCAATCTTCTATTCATCAGACAAATTTGAGTGTATATTAAAAGCGATCATCATTTGAACGAGATCTTTTCCAATTGCGAAATCAAGACAACACTTTTCTTTCTTCATCAAACCATATCTAAATCCTATGCCGCCTTGAGACGATTTTGGTAAAAAAAATTTCACCAGAGGCTGTGGTGAAAAGCAGTAGAGACAATCAGCTGATGATACTTTCAGCTAGAGATGCACAATCAAGCTCGATGAAAATGTATTTATCGATAGCACACAATATCCTGCTTTGATACTTTGTTAACAGCATTATTTCTCTTTAAAAATGATAACAATATGATTATCGTGAAACTAACTAACTTGAAACAGTTCAAAATTCTTATTACTGCATTTTATGTGAACCGATTATTTAAATATATGTAAAATTAGAACTATCATCAATCGATGAATGCAGCTTCACATTCAAATAGTTTCTTTTTATTATGCGTATTCATAATTAAGTGCTATTTTTTACAAGTAAATTTAATCAAAATAAAGTGAACGATCAATGGACAAATCGAGTGCTACTTCATTCTCGCGTTTGCTCAATACTTCCATCAATTTCTTTGTTTTGTGACCTGCTCATACCCAGCTGACAAATTAGTGACTTTATTTTGAGACTAGAGACTTGACACGGCTTACTAAATACCGAATAGTCTAAAAACCAATCTAACCACCGAAAAGCCTAAATTTGTGACTAAAAACTGCTTACAGAATACCTGTATGAAAATTGTATTTGATTTAACACTAGTTCTATTTATTTGTTTTGTTTTGACTCGACATCTGCAATGCTGAGGGGTAAAATTAAAAACAAAAGGTAGCCAAAGGACTTTGAACGAGTGATGTTTTTTTATATTCAGGCACCTCTGCCCAAAATTCCACAGTAGATTGTAGATTTTCCACTGATATAAATATAATTTTTCCCATTGCATTTCGCTGGCATTTATTTCATTAGTATTGAACTTACATTTTTAAGAAAACGCTAGAACATAGTTAAATTTTGTGGCCAAAAGAAAATAAAAAAAACAGCTAGATATAGCCAGAAAAGGCTAAAATTGCAACACTGTTTATAACTATTACTCGTATATCCCTAATTATTTTAAGCACTCATTATAACGCCCTTAGGAGCATTAAATTCCACAATCATTTCCACTTTTATACTTATAGTTATCTAATTTGACCCTCCGCATATGTCGCTTACCCATTCATTGTACTCATCTCTCTGGATCCAACAATCTCGCCGACATTTTGCCAAACTCAGCAAATTCCTGTTACTTCGCCTTCTCTTCGGAGAGTGTGTCTATCAAAACGAAATAAATCAACATTGTTCACTGACTGGTCATAAGCAATAATTTCAACGAGACAATGGAGACACAAAGTCGTTCGTTAGTCGTTAGAAATTTACGTAAAAACTTTACGAAATCACGTACGCTGTCAATTTTGAAGATGCAGAAAACCATACAACGTTAGCACCAATGGTGGTAGCCTAGCCTCAATGCCAATACTGTCAGCAAGAGTAGTAGGTACGAGTCTGGGGCATATAGATATGTACTAGATATATGAACACTGCGTATGGAGTGGGTCCAATAGCAGTAGAGAAAGATTGACAAATTAAAATGGACGAATAAGCGAATAGAGCGAATAAGAAGCCAAATGTCTGTTGGTTAACGAGCGTGTTGATTTTACAGAATGTCGGATTAATTGGGGGAGGCAACGAGTAGAGTAATACAAAAGTAATAACTCTCCGATTTTGGTCATACAAAATATATGCACTCTACTTAGTTATGCTTAAGATAATTCAAACTACATACATTATACGTGTACACTATGTGTACTATGTAAGTAAATATAGTGTGTAGTTTTGGATTCTTGCTAGTAGTTCTGATCGCAAAATTCTCTCAGTGCTAAAAGTGCACTGAAATTGAAATCCTGCTAATGCGATTTATGACCAAATTTAAATGTTAACGTTAATTAAATTTTCGTCACCAACGCTTACACGGTTGGCGTTCGGGAGTGGGTGCCAAAGCTGCTTAACATATGCCAGTCGACGCTCGAGCCCGGTTTTAGCTATAATCAGTATTCAGGAGTATTTTTTTTTTGCCTGTTTGACAAAGCCAAGATGCTGTTACCACTTTTGGGTACACCAAGGTGGTTGTCGCCCATTCCCAAGTCCGAAATTCTGTACGCATTTCTAGTACAGAGCATTCGTTTGACATTTACCCAATAAATTGTTAGGTATTTCATGCGTGTACATTTCACGCAGAAGGATACCACATACCAAACCAAAATTCATTTCCAAAATAAGTGGAAGGAAGTGTGGCTGAAAATCGCTAGAAAGATTTATAGCCGCATGCGAAAACCAACGACGTCGGCAAAGTTGAGTGGAAAAATGCGTGTAAATGTATAAATATATTTGCTTACTTATTTTATTGGATAAGTGTAATACTGGGTTTACATACATACATACATATATAAACATATATGATTGTACACATAACATTACATAGATGGAATTGTATCCCACATTCATAAGAATTCTTATATAAATAGTATTTAATTCCAATACCGTATAGCAAATTCCTCTATCAGCGAATCCGAAAGCATACAAGTATGTAGTAGTCTAATTCCAATACCATCATGAATGAAGTTGTACTGTAGTTAAAAAAAGATACTGAAACTCTTAAAAATCGAAATTTTTATAGCAGGTGCTCAATATCATCATAAATACAAAAAAACAAGTGGTAACTCAAAAACTGATTTTTTTATACTATATTTGCATGTTTTTCACGTTTTTTTAAATCATATATAAAAAAAATCTCGTCCTGTGCATAAAAATCTCGTGTCACGGTGTTTGTGCTCGAACTCTTCTGAAACGGCTCAACCGGTTTTTATGAAATTTTGTATGTATATTTGGCAGGAATGAGAATAGGTCGTGAAGTATATTTTATGATTAAGAGAGGGTTGCCACCTGTTTGAAAATCTAAATTAAATTAAATTATACACGAAAGTAATTTGTTAATATTAAAATATGGCTGTCGAGAGGTTCGTATTGGCAAGAAGGTTCATAGATAACTTTATGAGGGTTGCCACCTGTTTGAAGAGTAAAATAAAATTAAATTATATACAAGTTATATAAGGCACGAAAATATGCCAAGCTGTTCGATTCCTTGAGAAGAAGGCTTATAGCTAGTTTTATTTTGAAAAGGGTTGCCACCTTTCTTAAAAGTCAAATTTAATTTAATTACACACTAGGATATAAAATATTAAAATATGAGTGTCAAACTGTTCGTTTCGGCGAGCCCAAGGTGCATATATGTATGTATATATTTCTGAAAGGGTTGCCTCTGGTTATATGTGACAGAAACCGAAATGCTTTTCTTTGGTTACTTAAGCAAAGGGTAAATAATAAATAAATATAGCCAGGAAAACGTCTGCCGGTTTTTATAGTGATTTATAAAACTTTAGATTGTAATCTAACAAAAATCCTACAAATTATATATTCTTGTTGATTTTAAATATATTTTTGTGCTGGCGGTCTTCTCCCAAATAAACCGCATTCGTTAAAAGAAAAAAATTTCAAGACAAAAATAACAAAAGAGTGTCAAAAAAATCTAAAAATTTTGATTACAAAGTTTGAAAATTGCTTGAATTTTTATAAATGCAAGGTTTGAAATTTCGGTCCATACTTTTTTCATTATAAAAAATTTAAGAAACAAATTTATCATGAAAAAACGTTGCAAATATTAAAAAAGAAATCAACTTGTCGTCAATTGTTTGAGTACCTGTCAGAAAATAAATACCCCATTGGACGATAAAATAAATTTTACAAATGACGCCGAGTTTTTGTTAATGTGTCGCAAAGTCGTAAAGTAAATTAGAATCAGTGTGAAGAAACGACAGAACGTTCCAGTCCATCAGGCCGCTTCCTGGCTGTTTGATACCGCGTTTTGGCTTCAAGCTCTTTATGAGGACATATGTCAAGAAGCCCAGAACTTACTGCCAAAAATATCAAAAAAAGGTAAAACAACGGACCAAAGGAATTCAGGGGACTGACTCTGAGACTCCGGCTGGAAAGTAGCCGCATACTTAAAAGACTATATGATTTTATGTTAAAGCTCTCTATAAATATTACAAAACAAGTGGCAACATAATGCGTTCAAATCCCATAACTATTTAAAGCAAAATCGTTCTTAAAATATATTTTTGCATTTAAATTCCCTTAATGCACCTAATCATATAATTTTTTCGGTAACATATTTAATGAATGCCAAGTTGGGTGGCAACCCTGTACAAAAATGTAAGAAGTTGATAAAAAAAAGGCCTGTTTAGGTTAGGTTGATATGGTAGACATATAGAAAAGGAGGCCATTTTCAAAAGAAATCCGCAATAAACGAGCCTGCTCCCTCTCCCTGCCAGTAGCCGTAACCTCAAGTGTTATCTGCCGAGCCAGCTCACCAGCCATATAATTTCCTGCTATGTCACAGTGACCTGACAGGAAATATTAAGATATGATTGAAAGAGAGGTAAGGCACTACCCGACCAGTTTCGACCTTACCATTAAAGACCCTGGTGAGTAGGCAATCGGGTGATTCTTTTATAGCAGTTCCCTATGTCTAAAATACACCGCCGTAGTTTGGAAGCCTAAATTTTTGTCTGACGAAGAGCTTCTTGCAGAAGACACCCGTACCAACCTTTCCGTACAGCTTTAACCCATCCGCGCAGGTTCCCTGCCCCAAACGCTACCATTCTCCAATTCTTCCATTAGTGTGATGTGAGAGGAAGGGGATTCATTTGGAACCAGAGTCGGCAAGTAACAATATGTTTCTTGAGGAAGAAATTTTAGGTTTGCAAGAATTTTAGAGTGCCCGCACGAGCTGCAGTGACTAAAACCCCGTTATATGGGCGTGATTATTCTTCGATTTCGCAAACAAAAAAAGTTCTGTTTCTGAAAGACGAGACAGCTTAGGGGAAGTTTTTCGGTGTGCTAAAAACGAATCTGAAGTCTGAATTTGCTCATCACCCTAAGATTTTGCCCCAGCACACCCGAAAGGCTCAAATTTTTAGATCATATTAAAAATCAATATGTATGTATATTGTTTCCTACGCTTTTTTGGTAGGCCGGAAATAAATCTGTGATCAAAATTTACCCTTTACCCTTAATTTTTAGCCCAGCATCCCCCAAAACCTGCCCGAAACATAACAATTTGAGATTTTATGAAAATTAAAATTGTGCATCTTATCCTACGTTTTTAGTATACCAAAAATGAATTCAAAATGGTTAGATTTTAAAGCTAAAAATAATAAAATTTCAAGATTACAGAAAAATTCAAAATTAATATGCTATACCACGTTTTCTGATATGGTTAAAAATGAGTATGAGATCCAAATATACCCAACACCATTAAATTTAGCCCCAATAACCTCCAACACCCCCCCTTAAGGGTCAAGTTTTAAGATTTTTTGAAAATTTAAATTTAGAATCTTATCCTACGTTTTTTGATGTTCTAAAGATGAAACAGAGTTCTAATGCTTGGGAGCTAAATGAAAATTTGAAATGAGTATTATATTCAGGTTTTTTTGTGCTATGGGGGAAGAAACGTTCAAAATCAAAACTGATAATGATAGAGTTAGAAATTTTCATATAGCACCGCAAGTTTTTTTTCAACATGGAGCATCAAGGCGAATTCATATGAGGTGACGTTGATCCAGCAGGTGATTGAATTCGTTTGGTGAACATTAAGTCAAAATGATGAGTTTGCTGTAAATCATACTATCATTGTGCATATAATTTGTTAGTGTAAATTTTTGTTTTTGTACTTATAACACCACCTGATATGAATTCACCTTGATTGAGCTCAAACATCAAACTTTTTTCTCGCAAATGACAAAAAACACCCCTTTGAAAATTTTGCTATATTTTAAGGAGAGTTCAAATTTTGTGAAAATATTTTTTTTTTACGAAAATCCATGATGCTCCTAGCATGCATTTTGAACATACAAAAACTAGTGGTAAAATAAAAACTTTAAAAAAATATTTTTTTAAATTTATTTTTTAATAATATAAAAATTTCACTTTTTACATAAAATTTTGTTTACATAACTTTTTTTTGAATGACTAATAGTAATCGAGATACATAGAAGTTAAAAATAAAAGTAATTTTTTCGAATTCAAAATTTTCAATCACCAATATCTTGCGAAAAACAAATTAAAATATTGCAAAATTTGTTAGCGCAGTTATTTAGCACCCCAAGTACTAAAAAAAACTACAAAGGCCTCGAGCCGGCAAAATACAAATTTGAATTTGGAAAGGTCGTTTAAAAATCATTATTATCAAAACTACAAAGTTTAAGAAAAATCTATTATCGACCATTTCCATTTCCTATGGAACTGCGCTATACTGTAGTTATAGTATCTTAAATGATTAAATATTTATATGCGCATTTGCCGATCACAGCCCACAGTGCCATCTAAATCTTTCAACACTCTATTGCCAACGCGTCGGTGTATGCGTCGATTTTACCACAGTGTTGGTACATCTTGAATTTAATTAGAGAATTTCTTGGGTAGTAATTAGAAGATTCTTTTTACATGCGCGGGAATTTCGCAATTAAAACCTTTTTGATAAATTACACACGAGAATAATGTATGCTGCTGTGCCGCTGTGCTGGGCCCCATTACTATCTAGTTACATACCTTGTGCACCGTTATCCACTACCACCAATAAGCGTTCGTCATCCCTGCACTCGCATTTTGCAAAGCAGCATAAGACTGCTGCGTGCTTTTTGTTTGTTTTTTTTTTTTTTTGTTATCGCTGCGCTTGGCTGGGGTGAGGAATTTTTGATGCTCCAGTGAACTGTGTTGGTTGCTTTTTGGTGCTCCTCCCACTACCACTCGACGCGCTGGCGAAAGCCTGAAGCAATCCAGCTGATATGAACCAGCACAATGCCAATGTTGAGGATGTCCGTACGTAGAGTTGAGGAAGTTAAGTTTACTTAAGCAACAAAGTAGAAAAGATTTATTTGTGTTGGCTTCTATGCGAACATATTTTAAGCCAAATGCTTGAAATAACAAACTAGCGGCTAAATGAATGAATGAATAAGCAATTGATTGTGAAAACACACAAGAGTACAATTGGACGCACATATTTTGTATTTGCTGATTTAACTCAACCACAAAATTTCAGTTATGCAATTACACAAGTTATTCGCTTGAGAGCAGCATTTTGTTGGAGTATACTGTAAGATTTCGAAACATATTTTTTTCACTACAAAATAACTATGCGTTCATACATGAAAGTACGAACAGATATAATAAATAAAACGCGGGTAAAATAGAAAAATATATTTACTATATTATATTTGCATAGCATGACAATCTAGCAGACAATGGCTCATAATGAAAAGACGCGAAATCTTCAAAATGGCCACCCATTCTCATTCTCGCGAACAACTCCCCACTTACTAATAGCGCGACGGGGTTGAAAAAGTGTAAATAAAATACCTCTTTCCGAAAACGAAAAGTATGAGTTAAAGTATAGTAGAAAATCCAGCGAAAGGCTTAAGCTAAGACTGACAAACACCTGAGACATTCAATTATGCCAACGACCAAAATAAAACCTCATTCATGCGCAGAGTCGCAAGGCCACACTCGGGCACACTGGCATTGGATATATGCACAGCAGCAGGGGCGAAAAAAAGTATGAGAAAAGTAATATTGTCAACTGCGGTAAAAAGTATGTGAAAGAAAAAAATCAAATAAATATGTGTGTATGTATGTATGTAAACGAAATGAGCGCAAGGCAAAAGTATTGTACAGACTATCTCATGTATAGTGTTACGTAAAAATCATACCCTTCTCTCATATAAAGGCAATAAATTAGTAATAAGACAGATTTGATACAATTTTTTTAGACTAACAAAATTAAAGATGCGGAAAAGTTAAGTAGATTTCTGTCAGTAAAACTCCAAAAAGTTAACTTTAGTCTTAATTTTTGTGAGAGCTTCTATTTTTAACCATTCTTTTCTATTTCTAATATCCCCCATGGAAGTGTTTATTTATTTATTTATTTCATTTATTAATCAAGCTGTTCTTGATAAAGTTCTCTTATGGTGTACTAGCAATCGCTTGTCTTTAAACATAGCGAAATGTGTTCATATAACTTTCGTCAAGTGTTTTCCCCCAGTACAGACATATTATTTTATCTCTAATTGTCGTTTGAGTTCAGTTAGTGATACTATGAACCTGGGTGTTATCTTCGATGCAAATTTCACTTTTATTAATCATATTAACTATACTATTTCTAAATCTTATGCTACGTTATCATTTGTCAGACGCAATATAATTTTCAAGCCCCTACGCACGTAAACTGCTTTAAATGCCATTTGTTCGTTCAAAACTAGAATATGCATCTTCCATTTGGATACCTTATAATGCCTTTCAAATTGTTCGAATTGAACGAATCCAAAAAGTATTCATTGGGTATGGTCTAAGTTCTCTTCGTTTTTATGACCCAGTCGCCTCATACTACTCGAGATGTCTTCTTATAAATTTTAAATACCTGGAATCTAAAGATCTCTTTTGTCCATATCCTTCGTTTATGATATTGTATTATTCGCGGAGTTGTGGATTGCCCCTCACTTCTTGTACAATGTGGCTTGGCAATATGTTTTTTTCCCTAAATTTTTGGTCGACTCAAATGTGCTCAATATCGAAGTGAACTCAAAAGTTCTCGGTACTAAATTTCGAACAGTTTTGACGTGAGCATTGTAAATCTGTTTATCTTTTAAATATTATATATGTATACGAATAAATATTTATATGGTAGGTAAAATAGCTAAGGTAAAAATTTGTTTAAATGAATTTTTACCAATCTCGGAGTACCGCTACTCTTGCCAGAAATTGCTTGAAAATTGAAAATCGGTATATTATTGTGTAATCATAATTTCTGAAAAAATTGCAGGTACGCAAATTTATACTCCCTTCAATTTTATTACAATCTTATGTGAACCGGGCAAGTAACAACGAAAATTATACACAAGCTTTGGGTAATCATGCGCTATATGTTGGAGATTGCGGCAATTTTTTGCTACTTGAAACGTGAACAAAAATTTGAATTGAAAGAAAGTACCATTTTCTTTAAAAAAATACCCGATTCTTAAAAGAATTGAAACCAACCAAAGAACTTGATCTCCAAAATTACTAGATGCTTCACCACACGAAAAAGAATTCTTCATGTGATTAATGAAGTGAGGCCTACCATACCTGCAGTATCGCAGGTCGTATAAATGTTACTTATGCCATATTAAAAAATTGGAAATGAATTACATTGTTTTGCAAGAATAATATAAATTACGACTGTGCGTTCCGCGCTTAGAGGAACTGAATTTATCTAAAAAAAAAGAGATAGAGAGCAAACAGCTCTAAAAAAGGAGACACAACACAGAGGTGGCTCTCAGATGGGAGAACGATTGAAAGCAAGAATGACAGAAAACGAGATTGTGTTTCCCACGCTGAGTGCAGCTGAAAGTGACGTAATAAAAGCAAGAAATGAGAGAGCAAAGGCAAAATAATAAAACAGAAGAGGAAGGGAGAGAGCAAATGCAAAATTATAAAACAGAAGAGGAAAAAGATCAGAGAAGCGGGAATACGACAGAACTATTGGAAGTTTTATTAGCATTGTTTATGTAAAAAAGAAGAATAATTTTATTTCGTCATCGAATGGGTTGGTGTCAAATCGACAAAGAGAGGACTAGCGGTTTCGCACGCTGTGCGTGCCGTAGCAGCTGATTTTTGTAATACTGCTGAATAATTTGGAGGCGTTGTTCGTAGTATCTGCCTTTCTCTTTGAAAAAAAAAACGCAAATGACAAAAGAGATTTAGATGGATTATTTAGCTCTTATATATTCTCTTTTGCGATTTTAGCTCCAAACGACAATTTAAATGGCAACACTGTTTAGAGTATTCGCAGAAAAATCAAAAGGTCATATATTTATATTTCAAATGTAACAAAATCGAGTGAAAAAGAAGAATCATAATAGTGTTGTGTTGTAGATAAAGGGTTGCATATTATTAGTTGTATAACGACACTATTCACAAATGGGAAAAGTTCTGAATTGAAGACGCGTTTTGTCCTTTATTTCCAAAATCATTTTAGACTTTTTTTTACTTTAGTTGCCAGACTTAAGATCTTGCAAAATCTAGCTTTGAAATTAAAAAAAAAAAGATTTAGATTTCAATTTTGTTACATTCTAATTTTGTTTAAAAAATCCTGTAAACCAAAGAATCATTTGAAACGTTAAACTAAAAAAAAATGATTTTTATAGCTATACTCTCTATAAAATTAAGCGTTTTATATGTCAGCATTTTTAGTGTTTTTAAAATGTTACTTCGACTACTCTATGGAGGGTATAACGACGACCAATAGAGTACGCAAGTAATATTAATAAAAGCTCAACTGCCTTATCCTGAGTCTAAGTCTTCATTACACTTTCCATCGCCGTTACTTGCAAGCATTTGTTGTATACCGGTGTATTGTTGTACACACATATTTATTTGTTGTAGCGCAATTTTAAACTGCAACCTGCGAGGATTTTACTTTAATAAGCTCAAGATGTGACAAAACAGCTGAGGTCCTTTGAGCCATTTTTGTTTTTTTTTGTACATCACTTCTATTCAGTCACTCCTTTGTTCGCTATTTGTTTTTTATATGGTGTACACTTTCACTGGCAATAACTTCCCCTGTACTGGGCTTTGTTTTCATCCAAAGTCAAATCGTTTTGTATTTAAATTTGTCACTGGCACAACTGATGCGGTTATGATGAACCATGGGTTTTCAAAAGGCTCTACAAATTCGAATGCATTTGTGTGTAGATGCTCGGCGTAGTGGTAGTTTAATTTTTTCCTTGAATCCACAGCATAGATTAGCTATGACAAAGTTAAAAGTTTCATTAAAGTTTCTATTAATGGCTGATAGAGGCCAGCTAAAGTTTTTTTTTTTTGCAGTAAATTGCACTGCTTTTTTGTATTTCGCAAAGTTCATTGGAAACTGCGCGTTTTATCTGCTGACTTGGCGGTTAGTAATTATTGGAATTGCTTCGTTGAACTAACGAAGGCTCGTTCGATATTTTTTGCCATTGGCGTTGGTTTTGATAACAAAAATTAATATGTAATATCTGCCGCTGATTTTCGGTTCTTATCTAAAAGCAATAAAAGTTTGTGAGCTTACAAGAAATTATTTGAAGCAGTTTAAAATTGAACAAGAATTTAGGGTTAAAACAAAGATAATCTTACACTACAAGTAACTTATTGCACATAAAATTGTATAACTTTTTGGTGGTTCTATGTAAATAATGTCGAAAAGGGGACACTTTTTGATTTGATGTTAGGTAACCGCACGAATGCCAAGATAACAATCTAACTATTTACATATTTGATTAGTTTGAGAAGCGATAAAATAATAAGAAAGAGGCTATGAGTCATTTATATGTCTCTGCAAACTTTCTTGGCTCTTTTATCAATCTGAGAAATCTGTAGTCTATCAAAAGGGGTCTAATCCGAGTAAGTTTGAGGTCGAAATATATGACAGCAAAGATATTGTGATGCTCCTACCCGCAGAGAGAATAAGTGCGGCTAATACCGTGACTCAGTATACTTAATTTTTAATCGATACTTTTAAAGAGATATTTTTTGGAAACCCTTGTATTGTATCGAATTTGTCAGGTATGCATCAAGGACACGCTGCAAGCTAACCCTTTTTCAAAGTTAGGTGAGCTGTGACGTCTGGTGTAAGCTTTACTTAGGTTGGAAGTGCCATATTGGGAACACAAAAATTGGCAAAATTAGTAAAATATAAAATCAAACGATGGGCCGGCATGGGTAACAATTTTTCAAAACTTAGGCATGGTAGCCTAGCAACCTGCTACTACCTAGCCCTAGCACAAACCATTTCTAGAAGGTTATCAACACAGAGTGATTGCGAGCAGCACGGTGGGTTCCAGCGTCTTCAAGAGGGCAAGGCAGTAAAACAGTTTGTGTAATGGTTTATCTCAGGATATTGGCGCAGTCCAAATATTTTGTGCAAAACTCGCTTTTAATTTTCCTTTGTGGGCTAATTGGAAGTATCTAATCTTTTGAAGTAAAACTCCTTTAGCTCCAGTGATATTTTTCATCGCGTCACGGAAGTAGCGTCACGCAGTCAGGGTATGACCCATATAATCAGAAAAAATAACAAGCATACATTTTGAGTTAGCGACATATCAATATGTACTATGTATGCCATCAGTCCATTTACTACTACTACTACTTCTATTACTACTAATTACTAGTACTACTACTACTCCTACAACTTCTACTACTACTGCTAACTACCACTACTAATTATTATTACTACTACTACTACAAACTACTACTACTAAAGGGTGGTTAAATTTTAAGGGCCGATGTTGATTTTGAATAAAACACAAATTATTTTGGAAATTATTGTAATTTCTTTTTATTATGATAATATGGTATGGTTCAATTATGTATGGAACAAAATATCGGCCAAATGTCCGCCGCGACCTCAGCGGCACACCTCCATCCGATGGTCCAAATTTTCGATGACGCTGAGGCATAATTGAGGTTCTATGCCGTTAATGTGCCGAATTATCTTATCCTTTAGCTCTTGAATTGTTGCTAGCTTATCGACGTACACCTTTTCTTTCAAATAACCCCAAAGAAAGTAGTCCAACGGTGGCAAATCACATGATCTTGGTGGCCAACGTGAGATAACACAGCCATTGAATTTGTCGCTCAAAAGAGCCATTGTTTCGTTGGCTGTGTGGCAAGTGGCACCATCCTGTTGGAACCACATATCGTCCACATCCATATGTTCCAATTCGGGTCATTAAAAGTTCGTTATCATCTCACGATAGCGAACACCATTCACAGTAACTGCCTGACCGGCCTCATTTTGGAAAAAATACGGCCCGATGATGCCGCCAGCCCATAAACCGCACCAAACAGTCACTCTTTGTGGGTGCATTGGTTTTTCGACAATCACTCTTGGATTATCATTCGCCCAAATGCGGCAATTCTGCTTATTGGCGAATCCACTGAGGTGAAAATGTGCCTCATCACTGAAGATGATTTTCTTCGAAATTTGATCATCCACTGTTGCCATTTCTTGCCAACATTCTGACATTTGACGACGTTTGGAATGGTCAAGAGGCTTTGGTTCTTGAGTTAATTGCACCTAGTAAGCGTGTAAATGCGAGTCTTTATGCATAATGTTCATCAACGACGAGCGTGAGAGGTGCAATTGTTGGGCATGACGACGAGTTGAGGTGGACGGCTCTTCAGCCACACAAACGCGAACAGCAGCAATATTTTCTGCAGTACGAGCAGTACGAGCATGCTCTGTGTTTTCACATCTCCTACATACCCGGTTTGCTCAAATTTATGCACGATTTTCCTGATTGTACTCACATTTGGACGATTATATTGACCGAAAGAATCACGAAGTGCAGGATATGCATTTTGATTTGAACGCCCATTTTCATAATAAGCCTGAATAACTTTAACACGTTGCTCGATTGTGCTTCTTTCCATGTTCAAATTGAGTTAGTCTGAAATTGAGAAATTTCAAATGAAATGCAGAAAAAAGCTTGACCTTTAGGTGTGGTTCACATTCAACATTTGCCTTTAAAATTTAACCACCCTTTACATCTACTAATACTGCCGCCTCTACTAATTACTACTACTATTTTTATTGCTGCTACTACTAATTACTACTACTATTTTTACGAATGCTACTACGAGTTTCTACTACAATTTTGAATAGTGCTACTAATTACTACTACTACTAATTTTGCTAGTGCTAGTACTAATTACTATTCATATCTTTTTGAAATTCTTTTACTCTTTTTACTAATTCCTACTACTATTTTTTCTAATACTACTACTAATTGTTACCTCTTTTTTTACTAATATCCACTACTGTTTTTGCTAATTTTACAAATGCTACTACTAATTACTGGTACTACTTTAAAAAATTTCTACTATTATTTTCACTAGTTTTTCTAATGCTAATAATTAGGGCAACTCAAAATATGCTCTAAAAAATCGCTTTTAAGCGCTTAAAATAAGCACTTATATTTTAAAAATAAGCTGAAAATATGCATCTATAAATTGTGTTATTTTGTTGCAAATTCATATAAACAACAACAATTTTTCTTAATTTATGAATTTTTTATTAAAATAATTAAGTTTTTCCATTCATTTTTCACATTCTTTTTAAGTGAAATATTAAAAATTAACATGAAAAGAACATGAATACATGTGTTATGTTTTACAGATTAAACAATGAACAAAAAAAAAATGAACTTCTTGTTCCATGAACACATTTCTTATGTATAAAATAATTAGTATCAAACAAAAAATCTACAACATATTATTGTTGCAATAAATAACAAAATGTTCTTTTAAATTTTCAAAATTAAAACTTTGGCGATTGTCACGGAAAAGAGATTTATACATTGAGAAACTCCGCTCAACATCAACTGATGTGATTGTAGCATATTTGAATGCTACAATTTCCTTGCTTGTATACATATCTAAATTAACATTAACACTACATTTATCTGTAGATAGGATTTTTTCTATTTTTTGAACTACATCGTAACCCGGATTGTTTTTTAAAACATAATTGAATTTAGCCGTAATTTCTAAGGATTTAGCCTTACAGATTGCTTCTTTCGCACTATTAACAATAGAGACTTGCTCACTTAGCTCCATTCCAGACTTTTCTAACTTTTGTATAGACGAAGCTAAAAAATAGTAATTTGCATCAATGAAAATGAGCTGCTGCTGGACATCATTTGCTGCAAATAGTTCTTGCGATATTTTTAAGCTCCGAGAGTCCTCACAATTGAAGCTATTAACGATTTTTTTAACTTTTTCAAAATATGTCACATAATAATGCACTGCCTCCAGCCACGTGCCCCAACGAGTTACAATTGGTTGAGGCGGTTGTGGAATATCTGGTTCCATTTCCTTAAATTTTGAAATACGGGAAGGTGCTTTGTTGAAAACCTTTTTCACATTTGCAATGAAACCATCAATTTTTGGGTTGAGGTCTCGTATTTTTTCGCATACTCTGTGTAATACATGAGCCAAGCATGTCACGTGTGTCACGTTGGGATAAAACACCTTTATGGTTGTGGCTGCTTTCTTCATATATGGGGCCGCATCGCTGATGAAAAGTAATATTTTTGATTTATTGAAATTTACTCCTAAAAGTTTAATTGAATCGTCTAAAAGCCGTGCGATTGTGGAATGGTCTGCTTTTTCTAAAATAGCTGTATTCAACAACATTTTCTTAGGTGATGCTAAATTCGGATCCATTATTCCTATGATTACATTTCCAATATAGCGCCCTATGGCATCAGTCGTTTCGTCTATGGAAATCCATACGTAATGATTTCCCACTTCAGATATAATTTTTTCCATCGTTTCCGTGTAGATGTAATTAACATTACGGCGCAGTGTCGCTTCAGAGGGAATATTGTAACCCAAATACTTTTCAAATATTGATGCCAGGTTTTTGTTCCTCATTTTATACAAAGGTATATCCGCAGCCACAAGAGCTTTGCTTAATTCACGTGAGAATTGGGTGCTTTTTGATGCATCTTCACCAATAAATTGTTGGTTAGACATACCTTTTGATGCTTTTGCTTCCAGAGCCTTATGCGTTGCGCCGTTTAAATGCTGTTTTATAGAAAATATTTTACCTCCGGAAACTTGTTTTTCACATGCCTTGCAGTAAAGTATTTGACCATCTGTCTTTAATATAGGATACTTTTGAACTATCAAAGCAAGCTTTGATGATTCCTTTTGCTTTACTTTTGGCATACTTTATTAGCAAACAAGAAAAATCAAGTGAATTTGAGCGGCAAGTTGTCTTTTTGACATGTCAATTTGACAGGTGTGGTAGTGTTGCCCGCAAACAGGTTTTATGCATACTTTCGAAGTTGCTCATGTTCGAAAATAGTGTTCACACTATTAAAATGTTTATTTAAAAAAAAAATGTAAATTAGCTAAAAATATGCATTTTATTATGAAATAAGCAAAAACATGCATTTATTGCAAAATAAGCAAAATATGCCGAAATAAATGTTGCTCAAAATCATTGAGTTTTTATGATTCGTGTTTGTATTAAACATATTCCATGATAGCAAGCCTATTGAGAAACATGCTGTTGCATACTTTGAGTTGCCCTACTAATAATCAATACTAATATTTTTTCTAAATTCCTCTATTTTTTTTTACTAATTTCTACTACTATTTTAACTAATACTATTACTAATTGTTATCACTTTTTTACTAATTGTACTAATGCTACTATTAATTACTAATACTATTTTTATTAATGCTACTACTATTTTTACTAATTTCTACTACTATTATCGCTCATATTGAAACCAAAAAAACTAAAAAGGATATAAAACTCTCTAATATATTTAACTCTTTAGTTCTTTGTAGAATAAGCGCATTAGTTTTATTTCTGGCTCGCGCACTTAGGTGCATGCGTGTTTTTTCTTAAAAAAGTTTTAAATACAACACTAAAATTAAAAAAAATGGTTTAAATCCATAGCTAACCTTAAAATTACAAAAAATAATGCAGCATCTCACTCAGCTTGGGTGCTTTCAAAATTACATCTTATTACTTCTAGCTTAAACTGTTATCTCTTTGAACGTGAAATCGCTTATAGCATCCACTCTTACATCGGGTTCTATGAACTAAAGCCCATAGATAATGAACTGATTAGAACATGTCATTGTCACCCGCCAGAAAGGATTCATCTTTTGGTCGATTTTAAAGAAGTATTGCCAAAACCAGATTTTGGTGTCTCTGCAAATATAATACTCGTACGCGTATGCTCCTCTCAATCCCACTCCACTGATCGCCTCTTCTGCCAATTGCTTTATTAGCACGGTCGCAATCACCGTTGATCGTCTCTTTCTAAATCCCAAGTTCTTCTCTTATGGTAATTGTCTTCAATTCCCGGTTATTTATCAATCACTCCAATAGTTTACCCGATGAGTGCAGTATGCATATTGGATGGGGTGCTGTAAAGTCTCTTGGAGATTTCCCAATCTTAGGTAGAAGGGCTGGCAGTTGGCGGTTCCAGCTGTGTGGAAAGGAATGGAAAGGATTTGCACTTAGGGGGTAGAAGAGATAAAGGGAAGAGGGATAAAGGGCAAAGGTGGGGATCGGAGTTCATACTTCCTTCACAAATCCTCCAGACTCTTTGATGAATCTGAGAATGAGCGGCTTCCATTTTCAATCTAGTTTCTAGGAAAATTATTGAAGAGGTACGAGTGATTTCCAAGGCTTTTCATGCAGCTTGGCTGTTACTGCATACTCTGATTTGATGTCCGTGCCATTTTCGCCAATTGTTCAGTCCGCAGCAAATAAATTCGATTAGGAAACAGTGGTCCTTATACCTAAGCTATTAAAGTATCTCAATCGCCATCCAGATGTCAATCAACTCCAATTCTATTTGAGGCATCAGAGTACAGAGTTTTTACCGAGCTTCCCATGGCACTGCATGGATCTATCCATTGATATCTTTTAGGAAATCTTTCAGTTTACTTTCTACCAAAAGAGACTATAGGTATCAGTTAATAATTTGGACTCAAAAATAAAAGTGTATTGCTCTGACAACTTCTAATCGTTGTGCCACATTACAAAAGAATGTACGACTATTTGGCACTTATTTTTATTACCTGTTAAGTCTAGGAGTAGAAAATCCAACAAATCATTAAGAGCCGCTTCTATTATTTTACTCTTGATGCGACCTATTTAATGCAGAAACCGTGGACTTGATCATTAGAATACATGATGTTCGAGTTTCACACTAGTAATATGATTTGGAAATCGAGAATCTCTTCCGTTGTAACTAGAGGGAATTCGAAAACTGATCAGGGAAGAGAGCTTGTTATTTGTTAAATATTTCTGTGGTGTAATCTGCGGACTTCAGTAGCATTCTAATGACGTTTTTTGTATGATAAGCCTTAAGATCTTTATCGGGATGGTCGCGTAGACCAAGGAGTCAGTTGTTTCTCCCAAATTTGATTGACCGTTCCGTTTGCTTAGCTCTATAAGCTGCTCGGCGATCGCAGAACCGCTTAAGTATAGTCAACATAGCCAATCCAGAGCTCTGACATTTCTTAGTACATAGCATTATGATTTGAAGATTCCGCTAATCTAATTCAAGATATTTTGATACAATATGATATTTTTTGGAATCTAGCACTTAAACCACAGTATCGTATTGAATTTATGAAGATACATTATTTACAGACATGAAAATAGCATCTAGGGGCTTGTGCTAATTAATAGAAAAATACTCTGGAAAGTAAATTTTTGATAACTATAAGGTGAATCAAAATTTCTGAGCCGCCAGGGCAAGTGAAAATTTGACAGAAAGCATAACCAAGAAAAGGACGGTATTGGCGCGTTTTTTGTTCTAATATTGCTAAAACGTCTACTAAAGGGATGAATTTCTGTTCCAGAGGCATTAAAATCAGCAAAATCAAATATATCATACACAATTGCTGCATTTAATTACTGCCTTAACTCGCTGGTCTTCGTCTGCATCAGAGGAAATGTCTAAAATTTCCAGCAGTGAAAAGATACGAATTACGCACAACATTAATGTAAAATTTTCTCACCAAAGTAATAAGATATCTCCCCATAGCACTTTTCTATTAATTAGAACATGCCCTAGGTTGCGCTGTAAGCTAATATTAGCTTAGATTTTAACCTGCGCTTTTAACTTTACTCAGATTTGAAGTGACATCTTGGTGACACAAAAGTCCCAAGTTTAGTTAAATAACAAATAATGCGATGTAACGGAAGGGACACCAACTTTTCAAAACAGGAACTTTTCAATTCAGCAAGCAAATCTCGCGACGTGATTGGTACTACAAACACTTTCTGAAAGGCAAAGAGATAACGTTTTATAACTCAATTGATTTGTCTTCAAGCAAACTTGGTAAAGTGATGTCCAAAAATCATTTTAAATATATTATCTTTCACCATGTTGGAAAAAAAAGTAGTTCTTGGTGCGTCCGGCCATCCTAATCCACATACATAGTTACGAATTTGTTAGCAACCTGCAGAAGTCATGTAGTCGCTGAGACGCAAGACAACATGGAGACAAGACCTTTTGTCCATATGTACCAAAGACAGCAATATGCAAGATGCAATCGAATAGAGCTAAGTCACAAAGGACCGTACGACTTGCTGGTTGGAGAATTGCTATGGTTGGCCATTGCTAGCTACTACAAGTATTTATATAACTATGCGAATGAATGTTGCTGTTTCGTTACGACAGACTTCGTTCGATTCACTTTGCCACGCTTGAGTGCGGTCCAGTGGCACATAACATTGAAAATGCCTATACGACAGTTTGGGGAGTAATTAAGCAGCCTCAATTCATTTATCATGACCAAACATTATGGTATGTCGTGTCGAGTGGTTATATTTAAGCCCATATGTATGTTTATATGTAAGTAGTCGATATGTGGGTGTTCGTACATCCATACACACATATGTGGGATGTGGTCCAGTGTGATTCTCTGTGGTGCGGTATATTTGTGGGTGTATGCGCATTCACATTAGTGGTAATATTTGAAGACGAGCAAATTCCTTGTATTGCTCGAGATTCAGTGTCTAGTGTAGTCATAGAAATATTGAACTGCCCTTTGACTGATGAAAGGTGACCAGAAATGAGCCTTTTACAGTTATGCTAAGCAGGAGCAGCCGATATCTACTCGTCTTCCTCTTTGTATGACATTTTGTATGGCGCTTTTTGCGCTCTTTTTATACCCCAGGGCACTAGTTCGCAGGGTATTATCAAGAATGATAGAAAACAAGATTGCGCTGATTAATCTGAAATTCGAAGAGTAACTTGGCTGTGATGTTACACCAGAAGGCTATTGTTTTATATAAAGGGTTTTTCAATAGGGACGCTACAAAAGTAGACCGATAGTGACCATTTGACATTTCCAGCCAGCGGCGTCATTGGGCCGTACTTCTTCCATGATGATCAAGACCGGCACGTTACTGTGAATGGGAATCGCTACCGCTCAATGATAACCGAATATTTTTGGCCCGAATTGGATGATATGGACATGGACAATATGTGGTTCCAACAGGACGGCGGCGCCACAAGCCACACAGCGAACGTCACAATCGATTTATTGAAAACCAAGTTTGGTGCACGTGTTATCTCACGGAATGGCCCAGTCAATTGGCCGTCTCGGTCGTGGGATTTGACGCCGTTAGACTATTTCCTGTGGAGCTACGTCAAGTCTATGGTCTATGCCAACAAGCCAGCGACGATTGATGAACTTCGTACGAATATCGAACGTGAAATTGCAGCAGTATCGACCGATTTATGTTTGAAAACCGTCGGAAATTGGGTTCAGCGTCTGGACTTCTGCAAGCGTGCCCGTGGTGCACATGCAATAGAAATCGAGTTCCGTACATAATGACATCGAATGTGCTTTCACAGGAATACAGAATTTAATTCATATCCCACCTTTTTTGTTTTAATTAAAAAAACTTTTGTAGCGTTCCTATTGCAAGACCCGATAAATAGTATACAAATCAAGGCGAATTTATATAAGATGTAGTTGCTATAGCGGCCGATTTGATATTTTTTTATTCACCTACATGTATTTGGTTTTTGCTTTTGCGTATGAGCTTTCAAAAGCCGTAAAAGCAAAAACAAAATACATAGGAATTTTGTAGTTGTACTTATAACACTACCTTATATGAATTCGCCTTGATACAAATCTTTTTATCAAAAATCAGAAGCTCGGTTTTGATTTCTGGAGAAAATTTTCTGCTATACGCTTGACCGAACAAAACATCGATGTACCCTAATGTGCATATAAGTATATATAAAAGTAAGTATATATAAAATATTCATCTATATTCATAATAATTTTTGAGCTCAAGGCCAGCATTTTTTATTTGAGAAAATTATTGGAAAAAGGCAATCCCAGTCAGAGCAGTAGAAATTATAGCTGGTATTTCCCCCGTTCCCTATATCCCAACATAATCCATATACGACAGTCTGCCGCTAGTACAATGAGCGTGTGGTTGTTGATGTTGGTTAAGACGAATCTATATTATTATTAATAAAAATTGATTAGGATGAAAAATGAATACTTATCTGTTAAAAAGTCAAGCAATTGTTGTACAGTATCCAAAGTGAATTGACTTCAAAAAAAAGTATGTTATCAATATATGCATATATAAATTATATTCTTCGCGCGGTCTCCTTTTAACTGCCTCCAGTCTTAAAATATTATTTTGTTTCTAACTTTACAAATTTTCTAGGCCAAAACTTGGATGCATTTACATCAACTGAATAAAAATTGAATGTCGATTCGTGAATTTTTTTATCGATTCCCGTAACGAACCGAAAGTAAGAAATCAACAAAAATTCGAATCAAAAGGCTCGTTTAATCGATTTTCGATTTAACTAGCATAAAGACGGCATTTCTATCATATAATCGTAATTTCCAAAAAGATCAAAATATGCGAGGGTTTACAATATCATGCAGCTAATTCGCTCAACTTTATTACGAAGCTAGAAAACTACAGCAGTCGTTTAACAGGCATTTTGGTTTCGAAGTTTTTCAGGTTTTACAGCCGTTTTTCGTTCGTCAGGCTTTTGCACTATAACGCTTTGAGCTCTCTCCGATGTTGATCAGCACTGCCCTCAATGAATTCATCGAACAGACCTAAAAGTCTAAAGAAGAGAGTGTGGCGCAGATTTTTCAGTCAAGTAATTCATCGATTTTTTAATCGATAAAAATCCGATGAGAATAAATCTTATTTCAAACATTTTAAATTAGTTTAATGTACTGAAGACCGAATTCAAGGACACACCAACATATTATCAAAAATTTATGTTCGTTTCAGTGCCAAAATTATATGTAAAATTTGCATAAAACAATGCACTTTCTGTAGCCATATTCACCCCCACCAGAACTAAGTTCGAACTAAATTCGAAACAGTTGTTTGTCACTAGAGTCTGGAACGTTTGGGGGAAAGTTGATAAGTTTGCTACTTTTAGGCGTTTTGGGCTTTACGGACTTTGGTTATGGCGGTATTTTTATTTGCACTACTTTAACTTTAGAGCCATAACCGCCATATGAGAGAGAGCCTGGAAAGGCTGGTAAAGAGTTGAAGCTTTAATTCGATGAAGAACATTTTATTAACTGTTTTTATTGCAAATAAGAAGTACTGTTTATTTTTAATAAAAAAACATGCGCCGGGTATTTAAAGCTCAGTTTTACCCGAACTTAGACTCTTCTTTACATTTTTTGCTTACCATGTGTTCGGCATGCTTTTTTTTCATACTCTATATCCATCTCCTTGTTGTAGTTGCTGTGTTTAATAGCTGTTGTTTATTTACCCCTTAATTATCATTTTGGCGCATCTATTTTCTTTCTTTCTCGCATCACATTTGGTCAACATTTTTCCGCTATTTGATGTCATTCGAAGTGGCCGTCATTGACTTGAACGTGAACTACTTTGATTCGTTAATTTCTATATCATATACATAATGTGCATATACTTAAAATGAAGCATCCTTTGCTACAACTACTTTTACTTTAGTGTTGTTTGCGACTGGATCTGTTCGAATGTGCTGGTATTCAAGCCCGAAATGGGCGTGCACGGTACCATTATCTATTCGACTCGAGAGCGTCTTAACCCGATAATTATGTATGCGAAATGTAACCGCAATGGCAATCTTTGGCTCGTTTGTTGATTGCTTTACGACACCTTGTGGGCTCATTTTGTATGCCACTTGCATATCACACAAGCAAAATGTGTACATTCATACATAAAACACATACAAACTTTTGTGCTTGCGAGTACCAACAAAATATGTACTTATACTCTGCATTAGAACTGACCGCCCACATGCCAGCCATTTCCGTGTAAAGCTACAACCAAACGCACCCACAAAAATATACGTACACTAATTTCCTCTTTCCAGCTTGTTTTCATCTATGGTTATTTCATAAGCATTTACCCCATTCCACTTTCACGTTTAGTTCACTAACACTTGGCTATAATTCCCCTGTCGGAAAAAGCAGACAGTTTAAAAAATTTACCAATTGGAAAAGTGCTGAGAAAGAAATGAATTTTAAGTTAATTAGGTTGGCCTACCTTGCACTAAGTTTGTGCATTATTATAATTTTTCTGTAGTAAAATATAATTTTAATAAATTATATGTATATCTGTATAAAGATGCCATTAGTCTTATTAATTATTACTTTGTAGATAAATACGAGCTACATATATATATTTGGTTTAAAAAATGCTGGTCAAAATGAAACTGTTTTATAAATTTTGTATTAAATTTTCTTTTTTTAATTTTCGAGTCCCCTAGGGATTTCAGGCTAATCAGCCTCTCTTATTTTCCGTTCAAAACTCTGGACAGGCTGAATGATTTTCATATAAGAGATGGGATTCCTCCTCGTGAGCGCAATTGTCGCGTGCTCAGCATGCATACTCCAAGGGCAGGCCTGTAGAAACAGCACTGCACACGGTTGTTAACGTCATAGAAGAGTCTCTTGAATACAAGGACTTTGCAGTTGGTGCCTTTCTGGCAGTAGTCAGATCCCTGGTGGAGTTTGCGGTCGAATCGGATCTTATTAGGCTCGTCAGGGGCACTCCGCAAGGCATGGTTCTCTCACCACTCCCTTGGGTCGTTGTTATAAACGGCGTCCTAAAGGAGCTGGGAAGGGGGGGCTGCTCGGTTATTGCTTATGCCGACGATGTATCAGTCATTGTCAGGGGAAAGTTTTTGAGCACCCTTTTTGACACCATACAGGGTTGCCTAAACAGGGCTCGCTATCAATCCTAGCAAGACGGAGCTCGTCTTGTTTACCTCAGTTGGCGGTGTCCCACTTGTGACTTCTGATCGGATCAGGTATCTGGGCCTGATTCTGGAAAGGAAGCTCTCCTGGGGGCCAATGAGGAAAAAGTGAAAAAGGCATCGGTTCCTGTATACTATTGCCGGGTTGCTATTGGGAAGAGAGAGTGGTTGACTGGTGGAACTCACTGCAGACAGTATCGAAAGTTAACCAGCTAGAGTGGGTGCAGCAGACCGCGTTCATTGGAATTAGTGGGGCGCTTAGAACCACACCCACTTTCGCGCTCAACGTTATGCTTAACGTGTTACCTGTGGACATTTCCAGCAAGGTTGCTGCAGCCCGTGCTGGAACCCGGCTAAGATGCAATGGATACAACTTCAATTCGTCCCATGGACATTCTAAAATTTTTGGCAGCTTCAACTTTGTCCCTCCAGAAACGGATTGTTGTCTGTGGTTCCTTCTCCACTTACATCCCGCTAAGGGAAGAATAGGGGGCCCGGTGAAATTTTTCACGGACGGTTCGAAGCTGGACGGAAAGGTTGGGGGGTGTCTTCTGCGATGATCTCTTCCTAAGCCTGAAATTTAGGCCTCCAGGCCACTGTAGTGTGTTTCAGGTGGAGATGGTCGCAATCAAGGAGGTACCCGATTGACTACTCGCCAATGTAATAACCTCTAGACGGGAATTTTTTTTTTCTGATAGTCAGACCGCTATTAAGGCCTTAGGATCTCTAATGGTGAGGTCAAAACTTGTCGAGGAGTGCCTAACTTCTCTCTAAGCCACCTGGGCATACCTTGAAATCGGACTAATTTGGGTGCTGGTCCGTAGCGGCATTGCAAAAACTGCATGGCTGATGAGCTCGCTCAGCGTGGTACCTTGGAAGTCATCACTCTATACAGAGAGAGGGTGAGAGCTCCTTTGACTGCCTATGGACTTCTGTTGGATAGATAGGCTCTTTGTCGACTCAGCGAGCGCTGGTCAACTAGTACGACATGCAGAATTGCAAGGACCCTCTAGCTGAGGGTGGACCGTGGGCGTTTGAAGGAACTGAGGTCGCTAACAAAGCGGCAACTCTCGTACCTCGTTGAAGTTCTAACTGGGCATTAGCCTTCCCCGTAATGTAATCGAACAAAAAACTGACACTCACACTACTTTCGAGTATAGATGCCCGAAATAGGGGTATAATTTTTTTTTGATTTGTATATTGAATTTATATTAAAATGTATTTTTCTTTCAACGAAAAAAAAAATTGTATAGTTACTATAAAGTACAGATATATTTTTAAATAATTAGAAGCGGACAGCTTCGAAGAGTAGTTGGTATTTTAGATTAGTTTTAAAACAGTTTGACAAAATGAAATTTCAAATAGTTAGCAATTAAAGCATTTTGATGTACTTTCTGTCAAACATAAAAAAGTAGTTGAAATAAAATTCAGAGTCAAATAATTGACTTGCTCTTAGGACATCGCGTTTTTAATAGAGTTAAAAAAAGCAAGAAATTCAGCCATTTGTGCTTTGAAAAAAAGTACTTTTTAATTGCTTTAAAATTACTTCTATTTCCGGCAGGGTCTGTACACATGTATACACATATCTATGTATGTATGTATGTATGTGTGCATGTGCGTGTGTTTCTATTTTCTCATGTGTGTATTTTAATAAGTTTATGGTCTTGTAGTTAGTAATTTTAACCTTTAATTTCTAATTGCGGCCCTTATTTTGAGCTGGGGATAAGGAAAGGGTGGAGAATTTGGACCACAACTCCATTTCGGTTGTGACCCTTTGCGGCATGGTGTATTGCAATTCCCATAAATAAGTAGTATTTAGCTATTTTGGGTTTATAAAATGCGTAGTGTGGTTATATGAGATGTTTTTTTTTTAATATACCATAAGTGGGCTATAAGTAGCTATAAAAGCGAGCGCGAATATATTTTTAGTTATGTAGATTATTTAAAGCTTTTAAAATGATTCGCGTTGCGCTTGAAGCCAAGTTTAATTCGACAGTTTTCTAGCGGCAGATTTTCTTGTTGGACGAGTATTTGTTGCGTCCCAGGAACATTTTACGTCAAAATAACAATTCCGAAAAAAGTCGATTTTAGTACCGATATCGTTGCCCGCACGGTCAAAATTCAATTGAACGGATTAATAAGATAGCTGGCAGTCCTTCAAAGGATTAATTACTGAGTGGATAGAGTGAGTAAACTAGGAGGGAAGTAGGTACCGAAGAAGAGCATATGCCCAGGAAGTTCAGTTCGTGCATGGTCGAACCGCAAAGTGTGGGTTATTCGCCTACCATGAACTTTTTAGCGTTCATTAGATAAACTGAAGATATCCTCGTAGCTATCTATCTGTTTATAAAACAAATTTTTAAAGTCAGCCACGGCGGAGGTTTTTCTTAAAGGCTCTAATTGTGTGCCACACCGGAAACTTTTCAAAATTCAAATTAAAATTATCTTGTACTTAAAAAATTAAATTCTAGAATATGGCCAGTTTCTTTGTAATCGACTCACAAAAGAACACTAGGCAGACTAACGAACAGCATGTAAAGTAACAGCGCTAACTCGGAAAAATATGCCAACTCGGTAAAATGATATCCGACCTGAGATGTAGTGTTGCGAAGGGAAAAACTACACTATTGTGAATGAGGTTTAAAAAAATACATGTGAAATTTCAGTTTCATACCTAATCCATTTTATTTGCATAGTCAACCAAAAATTTGCCACCATAACTGTGTTCTGTACTTAAATAGCACTAAACAAGTAAGACGTTTCATAAAGGATACTTACAGGGTTGCATTTGCAATTAAGAAAATTTTATCCGAGCTGGAGCAAGTCGGTTACAATGAAACAGGCCTATTCATAGATTTTTTTAATTCTCATTGAAAATTTTACTAAAGATGTTTCTAATTATGTGGCTGCATATGAATTTTAACATTCTATGGTGAAAAAGTTTTAATACTTGGCTGAGCTCCAAGTACTTACCGAAGAAAATTATAAGAATGCTTATCATGTGAACAGCGATCACCATTAATGATTTCTCAAAATTTTAGCGACCAATTTGAAATTGTCGAACGTTGTCATAGAAATCATGGCATTCACCCTTGAAATTAGATAATAGCTCTGTTGCCTTTGCCATGTCAATGTTAATGTCAATGAAGGATAGCAAAAATAAATGCTGGGTATTTCAAAAAAATATATTTGTTAGTACGTTCCCTGTACATGTATAGATTTTGTCTGGCAACACTTACTTACTTACTTAATTGGCGCTATCACCTCTTAAGAGATTTTGGCCGAGTTTAACAATTTGCGACAGTCACTCATTTTTCCTGCTAGTTGGCGTCAACTGGAAATACCAAGTGACGTCAAGTCCTTTTCCACTTGGTCTTTCCAAAGATGATAACGACATCATCAGCATACGCCAGAAGTTGCACGCTCTTATAAAATATAGTGCCTGAACGTTTCAACTCTGGAGCTCGAATTATCTTTTCTAACATAAGGTTAAAGAAGTCGCACGAAAGAGAGTCGCCCTGTCTGTAAACTCGTTTGGTTTCAAACGGCTCGGAGAGGTCCTTCCCGATTCTAGCGAAGCTGGTGGTTTTGCTCAACGTCATTTTACATAACCGTATTAGTTTTGTTGGGATACCAAATTGAGACATTGCGGCTGGTTCTTCTTGTGCTATCGAAAGCGGATTTTAAGCCGACGAAACGATGGTGTGTGTCTATTCTTCTTTCTCTTTTTTCAAAATTTGGCGTATCGTGAATATTTGGTCGATGGTAGATTTGCCAGGTTTAAAGCCACACTGATAAGGTGTCCGACAAGACACCTAGTAATATTTTCCGTAGATTAATTTTCCAGAGCATTTTAACTGCGTACATCCGCTGATCTGCATAAAGTTCCTTCAGAAACCTCTGCATCCTAGGAGAGTGACAGTTTGGAGTGGATTTTAGAGTGGTGACTTCATTGGCCAACTTTTCTTTGAAAATTATGGAAAAAATGTCGGTTAAGGTCAACCTTAAGCGCTGCAGAAGGATGGTAAATGATGATGATGATGATATGGCCTCGACTTGGACGACTCTTTGTTTTCAGAATGATCCGTCAAGCCACACCGCCGATTGCACAATCGATATTTTGTGCTCTGAGTTCGGTATTCAGAAGTCTCGGCTATGTCGATCGCCCACCTTGGAGCTGCGATTGGACGTCATTCGATTTTTTGTTGGGGGACACCGTGAATGACCGATTTTACGTCAACAATCCATTCATGAAAAAGCCATTTAAGGCGAATATCGAACAAACAATTACATATTGGACTCGAAGTTCCTAATCCTATGTAACTTTCCGTTTATTTTTCTTGGGTTTTTTCGTTATGTTGTTTTTTTAATTTTATTTTTTCAGACATTTATTATTCTTCATCCCTGCAATCCCCTTTGTCAGATAATTTTATATATTTTGATTCATTCTGGTTGAGGGGGTAAAAACATCTATTTCACTTCATTTTCAAAACACAATGAAAAAATTAAACAATTAAGCAATAATTGTTCAAATTATTTAAAAGACGATATAAATAAGCTCTCTAATTACAATACACCATAATTACTTCATAATTTATAAAGATCCTAGTCCTTAGTCGGCGATATATTAGTTGAAGCTATATTCGACGCAAAACCAGTTGTTATATGTTGCAATCAAAATGTGCAAAAAGGAAAATAAAGTATACTCTTTGAGAAGTAGGATAAGGTTTAATTTGAATTTAGTCTCTTAAGAAATTATATCTACAAATAATTTTATCTAACATGGGGAAGATAAAAAATCGCTTATTGTATCATTGTATTGTAGCATAGCATAGGTCAATAAACAATCAAAATCAAATCGGCTGCTATAGTAACCACACCTTATATGAATTCGCCTTGAATCAATTGATATATCAAAAAAATTGATTTCTATTCATTTTATACGAATACCCAAGACGAATTCACAACAGCTGAAGTTATACGTACAAAAACAAAAACAAAAACACTAACAAATTGTACTCACAATGACTTTATAATTTACAACAAACATATCATTTTGAAATTGCGTTTACCAAGCTGGATCAACTACATCTGATATGAATTCGTCTTGCGAATACCTATCACATCCACAATGACAATCACTTATGTGACAAAAACATTTGAAAAACTATTTAAAAATAATGCTTAATATTCAAGTATCATACTCATAAAGCCAAATAATGCGCAGGTAAATTATAGCTTTGTATGAAGATAGTTTGTTTGTTTTCCGAAAAATACAACGCTATTTTGATTTGTTTCTGGCATTTATATATATTTTGGATTTTTCTTAGCTTCGTGGCGCGATATCGACGCGACTTCAAGCAGCATACTTATAAAGCCAAATAATGCGCAGGTAAATTATATCTTCGTATGAAGATAGTAAAACGATTTGCCCATTTTTGTTTACCAAAAAATACAGATGCTATTTTGATTTGTTTCTGGCATTTATATATATATATATATATAAATATATGTTTGATATTTCTTGGCTTCATGGCGCGATATCGACGCGACTTGCACGACGTAATGTAAAGACTTCTAAAAAATTTTATCGCATCGAAAGAAAAAACACTGCACTACAAAATAACCAAATTTAAGCCGGTCTTAAATTCTTACTGAACTCTGAGTTTAAAGTAGCACTTAAAAACTGGTCCCTCAAATAAGCGCTGGCCTTTTCAAGATTGATGTGACTTATTTGTTTGTTAAGAAATGAAATGAATGAATTTTTATACAGATTTATTTGAAACAATTTCTCGTTTCCATACGTATAGTTTATGCTTGACCGCTTCTTTGATGATTTGACTTTTCAATCTGTGTTGTTGCTTTCGAATAAAGATGTAAATCTTATAAATGTATGAGCGCATTGTACTTGTAATTTAGAAGCAATTTAGTCCAAAAATTGCCGCACCATTTACTGGACTATAAGTTTATTAAAATAAAAGTTGGCGAGCACAAGCGAGCCTGCCAAGGGATTTATGCCGAAATCTACTATACAATTTATATTTTTTATTGAAACCCTATTTTGAATATCTTGCAAGGTGAAATTGTGGAAAAAACTTAAAATTAAGAATTTAAATAACAACATTTTCCCTTTCGATAATTCAAATTTTAAATACTAAATACAAGTACCAATGTAAAGAAATAATCAATACCCCACTGAGTGCGGCTCCGCCAGACAAGGCCAACGAACGAATGACTTTGCATTATGCCGGCAATATAATTGAAGGTTAAAAAGCTCATTCACTCACCCATTCAATCATCCATCAAATGCAGAAACACACTTGCCGGTGACACTTCCAATGAAATGAAAGAAAAAATACTCTAGTAAAATGTACGACACAATAGATTGACACAGCAGCGCTGGCGATTCGATTCGAAGTGAATGGGGGCAAGCAAGAGTCTGGCGCCCCTCACCGCTGCCGGTAATGCCGATAATCAAAAACGCATTAAATCATCAATTTTTTTTTTTACATTTACGAATACTCGTTAACAAATTTGTTTGTGTGTGTGTGTGTGTGTGTGTGTGTAAAAGAGTTTTTATGTGTATTTTGTGTCGTGCCGACGAATGCGCGAGTAAATATTCATTTGTCCGCTTTTGTTGGCCGCAAGTGAAAATAACAATTTTGTCACTTAACGTACTGCACCGAGGCACACACACACACACGCAGTCACACAGGCCCGTGCAAATGCTTGTGTATTTGTGTAAGTGTGTGTGTGCGTAATGCGCGCAAATGCAAGCATTGCTAACCGCAATTCGATGTGGCGCGAAAGTGAAGTCCTTTCACCTCAACTAAATGAACCCACATACACTCACACATACATATGTAGGTACACACACACACACACACACAAACGAGCAAAGCTTCGAAGCTCGCGGACCACAATTTGAATATCGGTAGCTTTGTGGAGTTATTGTAGACTCTGATGGCATTTGGGTAGTGCCGCGGCGGTTTTGTTATGCGACTGCAGCGTTGCGATAAAAACTCTGTTGATAATTGTTGGTGTTATTTTGCTTTCGTTGCTTTCATTGCTTTCATTGCTTTCATTGCTCTCATTGCTTAAAGTGTTGTTATTATTGTTGCTGTTGTTGTATCATTGCTACCCGCTGTCAAACGGATGTCCGCCTTCCTGTGGCTTCCGGCAGCGCTGACAGCCACCACAGCAGCCATTTTCATTTTCGCGCACGGCCACCATGTACAACATCAATACAATTATTATCTGAAAATGTGAAGGTGACAACAAAAGCAATTACAGCAACAACTACAAGCAAAAAACAGGTGTAGAATGCAACAACAAAAATAACAAACTACATAGATTTTTAAGCGTCTGTCTATACGTACGTAGAATGAAAAGGACATTTTGTAATGACAGTTCGACTTGAGCTTGAGTAAAACTACAAGTGTAGCGTAACATTACAATGGCACAAACAATGCGGTATGTTGATGTTGCATGCAACACGGCGCACATAATGTGTAGCACCAAACAAGCTGTACCTGTATATGTATATATGTAAACGCCAACAACAACAAGTGACGGTCAATAGTCACTATTATTGCTGTTGTTGTTGCATGCCACATACTTGCAACATTGCGTTATTGCATTGTACATTCGTGAAATAGCTAAGTTAGCGCATATTTCTAGATTTCAGTGACAGAGTTTTACCAGCGATGCGCGGGAGGCGAAATTTATGCGCCTCGAGCTCAAGAGGTCCCCGAAAATCTAAGCGGCATCCACACAAATAACTATACCATAAAGAAAAGAAAAAACAGCGGCCAATGTAACCAATTGCATAATCATTATATATAAAAACTAGGGTTTATCTGCGGTCTCGCTCGCTTGACATTCGACTTAACGTTATGAATTCGAACATAACGGCAAATAAAATAAATAATTTCACCAAAGGTAATAACTTTTAGTCTTGTTTTTTAATTTTTTATTATCTAAAAAATTATTCTATTATCAACGTCATAATTTCCGATTACAGTAAGTTGCTGAAACTTTTTTCTTCTGGTAACTTAGCAGCATGCCATTTATCTTATTAATCTTAATCAAAATTTCTTCAATTTTTGAAACGTGGCAACTATTTTATGAACAACTTTCAAAGAATATGTAAGTCTACGTGGAATATACTCATTGTTATGTAGTTGTCAAACTTTTCAAAAATTTTCAAATTTTCAAACCCCTCAAAATTTTTTCGCGACTAAGTTTCACTAAATCTCTGTCAGTGCAAAACAATATTGTAACGCTGCATTTATCTTTTGAGTTAAGTTAAATTTAAATTCTGTAAAGAGGCAACCCTCTAAATTTCTCGAAAAGGGCTTTCTTAAATCTTTTATCCTTTGACACCAGTATAGTATAATTTCCGTTACCTTACCAGCAGCATATTTTAATTAACGGCCTTTAAAAGGTGGCAACCCTCATTTATTATTTAGTATAACCTCTCTCGTTGCAGATTTTCATAATTAAGTTGTTGATACTTCCATTAAATTAATATTTAAATTTAATTTAATCTTTTAAGCAGCTCTTCTTACTTAATTTACATTTAAACAGGTGGCAACCTTCTTTCAAAACATTAGGTGAATGAAGCTTTGTTATGCCTCTTTCGTTTGACACCCATTTTGCAAACGTTTGGGTCTGAAAAGATAATAACATACTCACACAAATACACCAACGAATTCTGAAAACTGTCTACAAAGAATCCTCACTTTTATATGGTTTTTTTTTATCGGAGATATTATTCTTTTTTATATGATACAAATATTTTGAAATGGAATATTTTTACGCTAATTTTATATTCACAAAAGGTATAAAAGCTATTGTTGGGCCGAAGGCAGTACGTTTCTTATTTGTGTATTGTTTTTTATTTTTAATTTTTTCAATTTAAAGCTTAAAACCTTTGCCAAACGGTAGCAAAGTCCTATGGTGAGAAATCTTTCTACTATACATAGTAGGCAATTTTTCCTTTTCTGGCGTGCAACTCTGTAACTTTTTATTTTACTTGTTACAGATAAGCCCAAAACAATTGATGCCTTGAAAGAGAATATTCGGCCCGTTATTGCTGAGAAAAGTGAACTAAAATTCGGCTTTCGGCTGGATTTTATTCGAGCCAGCCGCGGTGGTAACTTGCCGAAATCATTTTTAAAACATAATGTAAAACCCTTATCTTTATAATAAAGCTAAGTTCCTGGTCATAACATTAAATTATTACTTAAATTTTTTTGGTTACACCTTCTGCCTGCGGGCCCGAAAAAACCTCCAGACGGCGCTGAAACATAAACCTGCTATATTTTATCTACATATTTTGCATATACATATGTATATAGATATTTACATCCCTTTCTGCATATTTACATGTACATATGTAGTCCTATTCGCGTTCGCGTATTGCAATAGCGACGCGTTAAAATTCAATGAATCGAAATTGTGTGCGACCTCATCGTACACAGTCAAACCAACCGTACTGCATCGAACCAACAATGTGCTCCTGTTGTCTACTGGAAGGATACACTCGACACTGCGGGACATGCATGAAATTTGCTTATTGTTGTTATTCAAGTAGCATAGTCATGTTTTTCCATGCTTCTGCTTTCGCATTTATTTTTGTATGAGTGTGTGTGTGTATGTGTTGGTTTGGCATTTAGTATGTGTGACATCTACACCGGTAATTACTGCCACGTGACAATGAAAATTACTCGTTGTTCGCATTGTTGTTGTATTGTTCACTAGATGTAGTTGTGCAACGGCTTTTTTTCTTTGTTTCGAATCGTTATTGGCGTTGTTGTTACCATTTGGTTGAAATTCAAAATTTACGTATAATGCGCGAAAATGAATTTAAGAACTTGTTGTTATAGAAAATAGGTTTTCAGAATACATCTCCTTTATTTTAACTGAATTCACAAATGAACTAGCTCTAATATTTTTGGTATAATTTGTAAAAATTAATGTTGTGTTTCTTTATAAAGCTTTATTTAAGAGGGAAACAGGGCGGAAAGGTTTAGTCTTTACGACTAATAATAATTAAAATAAAAGTAATACGTTTCTTAACTTTCCAGAAAAATCTGGCATTTTTGTATGTATCCACATTCAAGCATTCAATGAAATTCCGAAAAATGTGAAAAATGCTTTGTTGACCCCTACTTTTCTACACAAACTTTATAGCAGAGTTTAGAAATGGGCAATGCGAAGAAAAGACAATTATATTTTTTGTAGAACGAAAGTTATGACATGGATCTCTCGACCAATTTCGCAAGGAAATTTTGAATGGTTTTTAGGTGTTTCAAAACATATTTGGCAACCTTCTGAATGATGACAAGAATATGCATGGTTTGTGGCTCTGAGGGGTGCTAAATTAGTGGAATTGTCGTCAAGAGGGGCATCAAAGTTTGGAAACAAGAATTTTAATAGGACCAAACAGTGCCTCTAGGATGCCTAAAATGCATCTGCAAAGTTTCATATAAAACCTGTGAACGAGAATTGTTTTTACCGAAATTATTGCAATCTATTGGATATTTTCAAAACTCCATATGCAATTTACTTTCTACTGATGTGTCAATAAAAGTTAATAGATTTATACGGAACTTACATATTTACGAGTAAATACATCCATTTTGAGCTGTACATTCCTGGTAATGAGTCTAAACCACTCACTAATAGAAGACAAACAAATTCGAGGGATTTACAGTATTACGCCGACTCCGAACGGCGTGTAAATGTTTGAGAAATTTTTTCATCGCAGAAATTCTCTTGGAGGTTTGCCATTGCCTGCCGAGGGCCGACCGCTATTAGAAAAAACTTTTCTATAATTTTTTTATGATACTTGCCCCGGCCAGGATTTGAACCCGGGACCCACCGAATGAAGCGCGTGCACGCTACACACTCGGCTACGGCGGCCGCCTAGGAGACTGCTAATTCAGATTCAAATATGCAGCCAGAGCTGCGAAACGTTGCTCTTGGGAAATCTTCTTTCAATCGATAGAAAGTAAGATGGATGGGAACTGGATGAGAAGTAGTCAGAAAATTTTGGCACTTCTCAAGCAAACTCACTTCCCAGGGTGCTTTGATTTCGGTAGCGAGGAAGACACATCTTTTACGGCAGAAGAAAAAGACTTTCTCTTTGAAGTTACCTCTGAGGAGAGTATTGATACAGCGATTTGAAGCTTCCCACTATACAAATTACCAGGAATCGACGAAATCACACCCCCTGACCTACAACAAATCTTGGGCGACATTTCGCCTCAACTATATACCACAGGGTGCAGGTTAAATTAGTATTTATCCTAAAGGTGGAAAAAGGCTCACAAGCCCAAAGATTTGAGACCATCAAGTCTCTCGTTCTGTCATTTGAAAACAGTGAAGCGCATCTTGGAGACTTAATTAAAGGGATAGTGGGGTCGGGAATATCCGATGGCTTATCTTTAACATTGCAAATCTTTGCACTACAAGGAATACTCCCTAGTGGTCTACCTACATCTGTCCAGAGGAATTTATCTCCTTTTCTCATCGCTTCGGAGATTGGGGCTACGTTATATCATGCCAGCGTTCATTTTTTATGGAAAGGGTAATCAAAGTAGGGTTGTGAAACTCCTCGGTGAAGAAATTTTTGGTAAGAGGCTCAGTTGAAGGAAAAGTGTTATTGAATTTACTGTGGAATATCGCTGTCGATAGCCTTCTAAAAGAAATCCAAAGCAGCGGGGGAACAATGACAGCCAACGCTGATGATATTGCCATAACGCCATTAGGCAAGCGTCTACATAGATACACCGACTGGTTTAGTGCAAGGTCTACTGAATCAGTTTAAATACGCGCTGGTGCCGCGGTCGAAGCTTAGGGGTTAACCTCAATGAAAATGAAATAGTTCAATTCACTAGAAAACACCGTTGTCCTCTAAGGGGAAATTTAACGCTACGACGACTATTCACTCAAGCAGCAGGAGAATAGGCAACAACTGGGACTTAGGGCCCAAGATTGTTGCAGGGATCTATACTGATTTAAAATTTAAAGTCTTTATTAAATTGGGTATAGGTTGTTTCGGAGATAGACCTGCATATATGCCCAGTAGGGTGGCCCAAAAAAACTAACTTCAAAAATTCACCCTGGGCACCCCTCCATTTTTTTAGAATGGGGTTCAATATACCTCTGTAATTTTTTCAGATTTTTGGATGGATGGGAAAAGGGTGCTCAAAGAACCCAAAGTTTCACGATTGATAACAAAAAGTCGAAAAAATAAAAAATCCATATTTTAATAATTATTTTTGTTTCTTTGTTGCAGGTGTTTTAAATATCTAAAACAGATGCTGAAAAATATCATCAATAAGATCTAGATTGACAAAACTTAATATTATTACGAAGTAATTCTCATAACAGTACCCAAAGTGATACCTGTTTTAAACATTTCATCATTAACTTATGAGAAACCATGGCGTCCAATTCTCCTGCAACAAGGCAGTCTGACCGTGTTTTCCTTTTGGGTATTACAGATGAGGAATCTCTATTAAGACTAAATCAATTACCTACTAATCGGCAAGTGCTTTTGCGTTTTCACTGGCACTTGCATAAATTTAACTTAGTGCGTAGTGCAAGTCATATGACAGTTGTGGAGGTAACTCAGTTATGGGGAAGAGCTCTCATACCAACAAGATTAATTAAACACTGCGTTGATAAGATTGAGAAACTCCATTCAAAGTGGTTGTTGCTAAAAAAAAATAAATCTCGTAATTCAAAACATCAAAAAGCCCGTGAACATGAATTTACATCTGAGCTTGACTCTTTATTTGATATAGCTCATGCAGATGCTACAACTTTGATAAAGATTGAAGAAGACCGTAAATTTCTAGCATATCAGCAAGACCAGCGAAAAATGGCTATGACTAAAGTTGACAAAAGCTTAGCCAAAAAGCAGAAAAGAACTTTAAAGAGATTTAACGAAGATGAAGAGAGAAGACGAAAAGCCCAGCTCTTAGAAACAACACCTAGTACCTCCAAAGGGACATCTTTAATGTATGAGCCTTATTTCGAAATTGGACTCTCTAGTGACACTTCCTGTTCCTCTGAAGATGAAGAGTATCCAGTTTCAACTTTTGTAAAGAAGAGCTCCCGGTACCAGATCACTGACCATCATGCTAATGAACCGAGCAGTGACAAACCTGTGAAAGCTGCTAAGCAAAACTTGGTTTCTAAGCATGTGATAAGCTCTTTAGACCGCAATAAAGTGTCTGATAGAGAAGCCTTGAGATTGATGGTCCCAATCGCAGCAGCACTGGGCCAAGACCCTAACTCGTTGCCATTATCACGCAGCACTATTCAACGCCAAAGAAAACAAGGGCGAAAAGATATATTTGAGGAAATAAAGCAATCTGTTTCTTTTGATGATCCAGTTATAGTTCATTGGGATGGTAAGATTCTTCCCGATATTTTGAGCAATGAAAAGGTAGATCGTTTGCCAGTATTAGTTTCTGCGGACGGTAAGGAAAAATTGCTTGGAGTACCAAAACTTGTAAGTGGCACTGGCGATAACTTAGCTAATGCAGTATATGACGTACTAACGGAATGGGATTTGGAGAAAAATATAGTCGGCATGTGTTTTGACACTACAGCCGTCAATACAGGGTTGAAAAATGGAGCTTGTGTTTTGCTGGAACATAAAACTGGCAAAGATCTATTATGGCTAGCATGCAGGCATCATATTTTAGAGATTGTTCTCAGTAAGGTATTTACTCTTTGTTTTGGACCATCCAGCTCTCCTGACATTCCCTTGTTTAAAAGGTTTCAGGCAGCATGGCCATCAATTCACTTAAATAACTTTAAACCATTGGAAAAAGCTACTGGCAATGACAATTTAAAAGTGAATGCAGTAAATTCTTTATTAGATATATTAATGACGGAAACCCAATCCAGAGATGATTACATGGAGTTAATAGAGCTATCACTACTAGGTCTAGGTCATTCTCTAGATAACGTTCATTGGAGAGCTCCAGGTGCCTTACACCGTGCTCGCTGGATGGCAAAACTCTTATACGCTATCAAAATCTTCTTGTTTCGTGAGGAAGATGGTTTTAAAACCACACAAAGGGAAAAATCACAGCTAGAACGCTTTGTGAAATTTGGAATGCTTGTCTATGTGAAATATTGGTTTGAGGCCCCTATGGCTGCAAATGCTCCTTGAGCAGACCTTTCTCTATGGAAAGATATGACCGCTTATGAAGCTATTGATCCACAAATAAGTGAAGTGGTTAAAAACGCTATAAAATCCCATCTTTGGTACCTATCGGATGAATTAGTTGGGTTGAGTCTGTTCTCAGATAAAGTAACAAATAATGCAAAGGCGGAAATTGTCAAAAAGATAAGGTGTGAACCTACTGACCGAAAAGTAAGAGGTGATTCAGCACTTTTAAGTGACCAAGCCGAATTGGCCGATTTTGCCAATCAAAAATCTTTACACTTGTTTGAAAAGATAAAGATAAATTCAACGTTTTTAAACACAGATCCAAATGAATGGAACATCAATCAGTATTACATTGGAGGGAAACAAATCGTAAGAAACCTGAAAGTTGTAAATGATATTGCTGAGCGTGGAGTCAAACTGTTTGAAGACTTCAATAAGCTTCTAACAAATGATGAAGAAGAGAAGCAGTTGCTCCTGCAAGTGGTAGAAGCTAATAGAAAGTGGGTTCCGACAAAAACGACAAAGAGAGCAGTTGTTAAAAGCTTGGGGTCGGCAACTTCAGAGAAATAAGCCATGTTCTTTTATCCCACTTTATTATTATATAAGATTGCGTTATTTATTAACATTATTCTATAAAATAAATGAATTTATTACTTCCTACGTAGTTGTACTTATTTAAAAAAAATGACCAAAATTGCGGATTTTTCCATTTTTTCCTTAATGTTATATGCCATTGAGCACCCTCTTCCCGTTGGAATATTAAATTGAAACTTTCGCAGAATATTTGTTTTGGTGATAGCAAAAAATTTGGGGGGTGCCCCGATCTGTAAGCCCGATTTAGTTTTTCGCCTATATAATATGGGCCACCCTAATGCCCAGCCCAACTCTGTGTATAAAATTTGAGCATAGTGTTTTTAAAGTTACATAAATGTCAAGGTTTTTTTTTTATTTTTGTGAATTACCGTTATATGAAGTTTGGTTTGGTAGTTTCGGAGATATACGTATTTCCCCCGATAGTCGGCGGTCCCACGTCCATTTTCCAAAAACTATAGTCCTGTATATCACATTTGGAAAAGTTATCTTTATAGTTACCATTATGTGGGCGTGGTTTTGTATAATTTCGTCTATTTTATATGCCAACCTATGTTGTGCCAAGGAAGGGCAAAGTATGTAGAAACTTTCCATTTCGTAAGGGTAATGGTTTTCTTTTTTCATGAAATTCGAATATTTTGTTTCTTCGTCAAATAATCAGACACGTATTTTTCTTTTGGCTGAAAAAAAATTTTCCGACATTTTTCGGAGATTTTAATTTTGCTGTGAAAATTTAATATCTAAATGCACATAACTTCCCTAAAAACTGATCAATTTTGAAAAAAGACTTGTATCTGTTAAACAGAAAGTCTTGGCTAACGCCGATTGGCCATTCCGATCCGAGAAATTAAAGTATAACAACAACAACAGTTAGTTTTACCAAAAAAAAATTTTCGGAAATGAGTTGACATTTTTTCCTTTGCATTTGAATGTTACACAAATTACGAACATTTTGCATGTTGAATTACCATTTACAGCTCTCAAGAAATAAATAAATTTATATATATCTTTTCAAGAAAATCTACACAAATAATGAAAAATAAAATGTTTGAAAATTATACATAAATATTTGTTCAACTACAAATCATTGTATGAGTGTTTAAAAAATAAAACTATACTTGAAAATGAAAAGATTAATTAAAAAGGCCATGCTAAGTTATCTGTAATATTTGAAAGCCACTTAAGCTTTGAAATTTAATACAAGGTTTTATTTGAATTAATAGAGAAATAAACTAGTGCGAAAAGGTGTTAACGATTTAAAAAGTAGGGGTGTTTTTTCTGGAACCTTACAGAAAACTCCAATATTTGTTACCATAAAATTTTAAAACTCTAACACGTCGTAACCTTAATATTAGGTATCGTATCAGTTTTATTAATTAAAACTTCAATTAAGCATAAAATGCCCTTAAGAATTAGACATTTTTATTTCTTCAATAATTTTTTTTTGTTTTTACATTTGCAAACCTACAGTTTCTTAAATTCATACCAAGTACCGTTTGACCTGCAAAATAGTTAGCATTAAGTTTTTCTGAAGCATTTCACTTGAACTTTCCACAGCATCTTTTCTCAAGTCATTTAAAGAAGATTGCACTTTAACCGCACTTTTTCAATTTGCAAACCACTCGATGTCCTTTGCATAGACACTAAACATACATAGCTGAAAGAAAGAGACAATCTACGACTATGCAATGTATTTAAACTCCTATAAGCCTTCATAAATATTCAAATGAAATTTTCATTTAAAACTTTGAAGTCGAAGGAAAAAAATGGAAGTTGACAAGCACCAAATGGTTTAGATTGAGTACAAATAGCAGATGGCGCAATGCAAAAGTAAACGAGGAGGCTGCTGGTCACTGAGTGACGGCAGGCAGACAAACGACACAAGTGGCTGGCGTATAGCTGGTGCAAAGACCGAACCACTGAAAGATGGTAACATAAATGGCATGAACAGAAACAAGCGTGGACGAAGAAAAGTGGTGCGAGAAGTGAAAAGTGCAACGTTAAGGCGGCGCAAGGCTTTCGACATGCCACCACAATGCACAAAGTGTAAAGCGAAGAGGTGGCAGATGAGAGGTTCTTTCGAGAGCACATATGCTGAATGTTGCTGAATGCTGAATGCTGCTGTCGCAAACAAACACATACACACACACACACGTAGCAAAGAACAGAAAGTATTAAAATGAATAAATAAAAGCGAAGCCAGAGTGCCCCTTTGCTAAGGACATTTCATTTCGCAGGCGTTGAGCTCGTAAATAAATCAATGGGCAATTTTTATTATACCCAAGCTGTGTGTGTAAGAAATAGCTTTGTCAGCATTGGATGCGAAAAACGATGACTATGCACTTACAACTCAAATAAGTGCACGAGCCTTTGCAGCTCATCTCGAACGGCAGTGCATCACATCAATTGCATTCGTAACGCTTTGCGTTGTTGTGACATTTTACTCGTATGTGGCTTAGCAATCTAAATAAATTTACAAGTCTATAAATTGTTGAAAAGCATTACAAATATAGCTAGAGATATGTATGTATGTAAATAAATATACTAAAGTTTTTATATAATGTATATGAATTTCGCTCAATATGTTTGTTTTTTCCGGATGTTGGTGGTGTTTGTTTTTCTTTACACAGATATCGGAAATTACCTTACGTCCCTTTGGGGTATAAAAAATGCTATATTTGCAATTACAATTTAAAGATTTCTTTAGTGCATAGCTTAAGAGAAACATATTCTAGAGTTTCATGTTCAATTTGGTTTAATTTTCTTACGAACTGATCAATATTCCGTTATTTTTGGCGAATACATAAAATTTACTTCTTGTACTACAGGCCTTGAATTTACTTATATCTATCTTGTATTTGTAAAAATCACTACACTCGTTAGAAGTGCATTCGCAATCCGAAGATAAATAGAAATATTGAAAAAATAATTAAAGGTAAATATATAAAAATGGATCGTGCTTTGTTCGGATGTTTCAAATTTAAAAAGCGACTGGACCAAATCTTGTTTTTGTAATCATATGGAAGGCTAACAACTCGATTTACGCCATTTTGATTTACGTCGCGATTTTTCGGAACCTACCAAAATGTAAATCAAACGTACGAGTATTAGAGTAGTCACAAAAGTTGGGACATGGAGAGTTTGGGTGAATCAATTAATATGGCTCAAAATATTACATGGAGTTCAAACGAATTTGTGTTGCTTGGTTTTTATAAAAACTAGAAATAAATCACGTTTTTGTTTGTCAATTGTGTACTACAAAAGTTTGATTGTACCAACAATTTCAGATATCTACTACAAAATGAAAGAAGAAAACCATCAAATATTTCGTAGAGTGCGAGTGGATTTTGTGCAACTTACATTTAACCTCTATTTACATACTTTACGTACTTGTTAAAAACATTTTCACAAAGCGGGATTACATTCTTCCCTCTTTCTACTTACTTCGAAAATGGTTAGGTTAACCGATTTGAAGAGAGTGGCAGGAAGAGAATCACATGGCAAAAATCAAATAGTACTTAAATAAGACGATAATCCAGATCCAACGATGAACCTGAAACTTACTTACTTACTTAATTGGCGCTATAACTGTTTAGCCGAACTTTCCCTACAATTTGTGGTGCGCGCCTTGTTGTTGTACCACAAATTGAGAGACCTACCGTTTTACGCCGACTCCGAACGGCAAATGATTTTATGAGAGTTTTTTCATGGCAGAATTTCTCTCGGAGGTTTGCCATTGCCTGTCGTGGGGCGACCGCTATTAGAAAAAACTTTTTTCTATAATTTTTGATGTTACTTGCCCGGGCAGTATTCGAACCCGGGACCCACCGAATGAAGCGCGAAAACACTACACTCGGCTAAGGAATATTGAAACTACCATATGAAGTGAAAAATTGTTTCAGACACAAAAAAAAAATGAGAACCTGAAACTAGTGAGATAAAAATTATCGCAAAATATGAAAAGTGAAAAACGAAATCGATTAAGCTATGTTTGCCTGTACATCCGTCCGTTCATGCATCGATTAATGTGAGTAAAAATTGAGTTATCTCAACGAAACTTGGTACACATGTTGCCCTCGATCTGGGGTAAGTTGTTATTGAAATCGCGCCCATATAACGGTATAGGTTATTTCAGTAACTATGAAAGAAAATCTCCTAAAATTTTTGGTATAGGTTTAGTTTGAAGAAAAATTGGCCTGGCACCGCGCACTTTATAACAAGTATAAGTAACACCGAAACTACCTGCCCAAACTCTACCAAATTTAATACACACTTTACATTTTAAATTTAATAAGCATAATTTCCAAACTTGTAGAAATCGAAAAAAATTTATGCAAAAGGAAACATGGCAATTTACTAAAATTAAATCATATCTGATGTTTTAGTAACTGTCAAAGATAATTTTCAAAAATTTAATATGCAGAGATTGGCTCAAGAAGTAAATGAAATCAAAAAAATTTTCAAACAGGCGTGGTCTTGCCCACCTTAGTGCTAATTGGTATGTATATTTCTGAAACTATTTTATCAAAATCTACCAAGTTTGGAAAACACAATAGATGAGGGACAGCAATGATTATAATTTTTATTAAAAAAAGTCATGATTTAATCTTTATTTTGTGATATAGATTTTTGCGATCACATTTAATCGATATTTTGAGATCGATTTTTTGTCCATATAAAATTCTTTAATTTTCAGTCTTGGACTTAAAATGTTTCGTTTATAATAAACGCAAAAAAATTTGTCGGTGATGATAATAATAGCAACAACAACATTATTACGGTTTATGTTTTAGGATCGAAAAAAAAATCAGAAAAAGCGATTAAATATGAACTGAACAAATAAATCCAATAACGATTATTTTTTCTCGGAGAAAGTAAAAATCACAAAATAACGATTATACAATGATTTATAACGAAAAGTCGTCTAAACCAAATAAGGTCATAATTGCATAGCATGTGGCATATAATTGAGTCTTGTTCTGAATAAATTCTTCCCAATGATTTATTTTAACCAAAAGCATCAAAACTATGATTATTTTTTGAAGTTTTTTTTAACCTTAAAAAATATAATTTTTAACATTATAGAAAGTGGTCAAAAACTACGCCCACCACTCTAATTTACAAAAAGCAAAATAAGAACGATATTGCAGTAACTGGAAAAAATAATTTCCCCAAATTTGAAATACGAGATTGGGGTTTCGAAAGAAAGATGTAAGTACAAAAAAAAAAAATGCGAAAAAAGGCTTGCCTATTTTAAAGCAAATAAAGGTACCAATTTATCAAAACCTAACAAATTTGGTACACGCTTCACATTTCAACGCAGAAAGCACAATTTCAAAAATTATAGAAATCGGGGAAAATGTGCATACCTTTCATATTACAAAACATCAAAATATTTTATTAACTCATTTAGTAAACTCTCTCAAATCTGATATGAAGAATTTAATTACAGAGAGATATGTGTAAAAATATTGAATATTGAAAAATTTGCGTGATACGTTAAAAGAAAAATAAGGTTTTTTTTTATTAAAAAAAAGAGCATTATATTAAAAAAATTTAAATCTTTAAAGTTTTTAAAATTAATTATCCAGGCGAAACCTTGAAAACATTAGCTGTAAACTTAATTCCAAAAAAAAAGGACTATATTATTTGACGAGCCAAAAGTTTTAAGTACTTTACAAAGACAGCCTGTAGTTCAAGTTTCAACTCTATTGGAAATGCAGAAGATGTAATACCGAGTTTAAATTTTACTTTAAGTGTTATTTTCGGCTACTCGGCGTTCTATTCTAATTTGCTTGTTAAATGTAGCTAGCGCTTTTCCCAAAGGTGGACCACATCGTTTACAAGTAATAGAAAATAATTTAAATAGCTCCATTCGCCCTCTACAAAAAATGAGCATCATGAACCTTATTGTTGCTTAGCTAAACATTGGAAAATAATTACATGCTTACGGGCGCGAAATTGGCAGTAAGCAAAAGTTTTTACTCCCATGTCGGAACGATAGAATCGTCGACGGCGAGCTAAGCGTGCGGAAAGGCACGCACAAAAATCAATGCTATTTAAAATATGCAAATTTTTATTTCCGCGACAATTTCAATTTCAATTTCTGTAAAAGAAGTTTCCCAAAAAAAAAAAATAAACAACAGCAAAAGTTGGGAAAAGGAAAAGTTGCCCATACACAAAGCCATCCAAACACACACACGCACGCACATACATGTGCACATAAGTAGGTGCGTGTGTATGTGTGTGTGTGTATGGAGATGTTGGATTCATGCTTTGCCACGTACTTTTCGATTTTCACTTTTTCCATTTAGCGACGGCGGCCATACTACTCTACGTAAAATGGGAATTACTCTCAATAGTGTCGTTAACGCGAGCGTGCACGCACACACACAAACACACATACACACATTTGTTTGTGTGTGTGTGTATTTTTGTAATTACGTGCGCATGCAAACTACCTTAATAACAATAATAACAACGATATTGGTGGTAACAAGAATTGCATTGGCGCGCCATGGCGGTAACGTTGGCAACAACAACAACAACAACAAAATGTTTATAAGCGAAATTACCACACTTCAATTGTATGTACTCTTGCCACATGCCCGTGCCTCTCATTGCAATGCTGCCACTGTTTCTGCCACAAAGCGTGTGCGCGATTTTAGCCAGTTAATGTAGCAGTAAAATGGCAATAAAGAGAAGGAGGAGGAGGAGGAGGAGAGCAGTAAGCAAACAGACTCATTGGAAAACGCATAAACAGCGCCTAAATTTTATATTTCGTCTGCTTGCTTTCGCTTTGCTTCTCTATGTGAACTGACTGCTCACTCACTTCCTTCCATTCTGCCATGCCGGCCACTAGCCTAGCTTTTGTGGGCTAAACCCAAATGCCTCTAAAACTACCAATTTTCGTTAGGTACTAAGCCATTTGGCTGCACATTATTCCAATACAATGGGTATTTTGTGGTGGGCGGCCAGTTCTATGATGGCTCGGCACAATTACAATTTCCGGCATTTGCATGTATGCTGGCATTTGTGTGTGTGTGCTTGTGTATGTGCGTCAGGGTGTTTGCATTTCGAAATGGCCATAAATGGTGTCTGTTGTTAGTGAAAATGGCGCAATTCGAGGCCAAAAGCAAGAGACGGAAAAGTAAATAGGCAAATACTTACATAGTTCAGTTTGGATTGTGTGTGAGCCCGTTAGGTGAATAAAAGTGAAAGTTGCCAATAACGAAAGTTCATTTATTTGACCGGAAATTAGACATTGCATGCCATCAGTTAAATATTAGAAAACATAATGAAGCTTTTTGATTTCTGGCACTTATTTTACTAGAAGGAGCAATGGAATGTGTGTGAAATCCTGAAAAAACCGCAGATGAATAAATCAATCGACGTGACCTTTTAGTCGACTTTAGAGTCGGTTTTGATAGTAAGACCAAGTAGGATGCTGCACTCCGAACTGTGATGTGGATGCCTTCTGATGTCGCTAGAGGAACAACCACCTCCCAGGCACATCAGAAGGCAACTCCTTGAACTAAGAGATGTGATCCAGTCGCATATGACTCAACCACTGGATCCGACAGCGGGGGCCTCCCCCCAGATGAACTTGACGACAACGATTACAAGTGAGTCCGATATTTACGGGGTGTCGCCAGCTGCTACAACAAGAACAACAACAACAACAAAATCATCAACATATTAAGAAAAGAAGTCATCTAGAAGACGACATGCCAAAATTTGGGATCCTCCAAAACTAATACGGCTATATATAAGTAGTTATTTCGACTATTGGGAAGGTAAGTAAAAGTAGCTGTCACCTGTAGTGGCACACTTAGACCATAGATATAAGGTTCATTGTTGTGACACCATCCAAAGAAAAATTACCCGTTGCTGAACCATTTCTCTTCGCTTATGAATCTCATCAGGCAATAAAACTCAGTGTTAGCAAACCTCGCTAAGGTCATCCAGGAACGGCGCTCACAGATACCGCAGCCTGCTTCTAAATACACAGTGCAGGACACTTAGACATGAAATATAAGACCGTTTTCTCCTCCTGGTAGTTCTTACAGCGTCTGCAGCATCTTCGGTAGCGCATGTTCATCCTTTCAGAAACTTACTTCCCTATTCGATAGTGCCCGGTTAGAGCCGCAAAAACGAGGACATACGCTACGAGACCGTTTCTGGGCCCATTTAGGCCCCGCCTGGCTTGGGGTTCGATAAGTCTAATTTTGACTACATCTCTCATAATTTTTTTTACATTCTCTAAGTAGCAGTTTGCAAGTGGCAAACGGCATACCAATGCGTTCTTTATCCTAAAGTTGCTTGGTCGTACCTTGTCTTGCAAGTTCGTCTGCCATACAGTTTTCCCTGTGGCCAGTAACCTAAGTCAGGTACAGTGTTTTTGGCTTGGTCATCTCCTGCAGAGATAGGCGGTAGTTCAGTGCGATGTCTGAGGTAAACGTGAAAGAACTCAGAAGCTTTGATCGCAGCCTGGCTATCACTAAAAATGAAAATGTCTCTTCCTAAAATTCCGGTCCCAAGCTTCCAAAATAGTTGAGAACTCCCACCTTACAATAACATGGATGATGTCAAACTATCATGCCAACGCTTTGATGACTTGCGAGAGTTCCACGAGCATGGAAATGGAACAACGAACTCTCCCATAACAAGGATATAGTTTGACTATATAAACATGGCTAGATGCACATGTTGAGCATGTGGAAGATGATGTTTGGGGGAAAATATGCAAAATGATAGGACCAAGTGCAGAAATACCTTTTATTAGATGTAATAACTGACAAGGGAGAGAAGCAACTTGCGAAGTATTTGGGTCCTGACCCAATCCGAAAAATGGCTGTAGAATCAAATAAAAAGAAAAAGGGGTTATGATTCCATTAAATATGTTTGCAACCCAATCCATGCCGACTAGCTTTGAAGATGTGATTGCCGAAAAATCATTTTCATGAATGGGTAAATGATAAATGATGATACCTGAGCTTTTCCAGAAGTCGTAAGGAAAAACTTTGGATCTCGTTGATTCAATATATCATTTATCGTGCGAAATTGCATGTTCCTTTGAGATTCTCAATGTGGACGGTGACGACAATATCTAATTCAATATCTAATTCAATTGCATATAGTTTCAACTGTTTCTAATTTTTCTATATTTATTGTTATTTTCTTCTGTCGTTACATGCAGTATAAAACTATTTAAATTTTTGAGGTTATCCGTAATTTTTGTGGTTAGCTGTTACATTATTATTTTAGATCTTACTCGCTGATGTTAATTCTTACTCTGCTTTTATTTGAAAAAATGCCTGAAGCGGAAATCTGGTCTATCCAAAAATTCATCGCGGGCCCGTGCCGCAAAAGTTGCACGAAATCAAGAAACTTCGGCTCACGCAGAGCTGAGAAGACAACAACAAGCTGAGCGACAAAGAGTTTTGAGAGCAGCTGAAACGCCTCTTCAGGCACGAGTTCGTTTAGAAAGACAAGCTGCACTGCAGACAACTAGAAGAGCGATAGAAACACCAGAGCAATCGCAGGCGAGAAGAATTCATAATGCAGACATGCAGACCACGCGCCGCCGAAATGTCATGCGTAATGATTGGGCTGTATTTAATGGTACTGGGTTTCAATATGATCCTTCAATTGAATATCATAATAATCCATTGATTGTTATTGGCTCAATGAATAAAAAATGTCAGTACTGGGATGCTTTTAAGTGGAAAGATGAAACTGCTGGAATGTGCTGTTCCGGTGGTAAAGTTTCACTTCCATTACTTGGTGAACCAAAAGAGCCTTTGAAAACTTTATTATTAAATGTTACAGATGAGTCAAAGCAATTTCAAAGCAAAATAAGAAAGTATAACTCTTGCTTTCAAATGGCATCCTTTGGAGTTGATAAAGTGATAAGAATACCCGGGTTTTCACCAACTTTTACTGTACAAGGACAGATATATCATCAAATTGGATCACTATTTCCAGAAGATGATGATCAGCATAAATTTCTGCAGGTCTACTTTATAGGTGATGAGCAAAATGAAGTAAATCGTCGTTGCCAATATATTGAAGGAGTAGAAAGAGAAACGGTATTAAAAATTCAACGAATGTTACACAGTCACAATGTTTTGGTAAAAATCTTTAAAAGTGCGATAGACAACTGGCCTTCAGACAACTACAAAGTTATCATTCATGCTGATCGAACTCCACGTGGCGAACATGAAAGGCGTTATAATGCGCCGATGGTCAATGAAGTTGCTGTTTTGGTTACTGGTGACCCGAGCTCTCCACGAGACATAGTACTACGTGCACATGATAATACGCTAAAGCGTGTAGCTGATACTCATAGATTCTATGATGCTTTGCAGTACCTATTAATTTTCAGTAAAGGAGAATCTGGATATCATTTTAATATTCCAGTCATTAATCCAACAACGGGACAACCAATTCCAAATAAAAAAGTTTCCTGCATGGACTTTTATGCGTATTACATGATGCTTCGAGAGCATGACTTCAACCTTCTTCTGCATACAAGTCAACTTTTTCATCAATTCTTGGTAGATATGTATATTAAAGTAGAGAGCGAACGTCTTCGTTACGTTTCTCTAAACCAGAAAAAATTACGAGCTGAAAATTACATATATTTACAAGATGCGATTAGCGCAGACAATAATATCAGACCTAACGACATTGGAAAAATGGTTATTTTGCCGTCCACTTTTGTGAACAGTCCCCGTTATCTCCATGAGTACACGCAAGACGGATTTTCTTATGTACGAACTTACGGAAGGCCTGATCTCTTCGTAACTTTTACCTGTAATCCTCCGTGGCAGGATATAACTCAAGAGCTTATGTCTGGGCAAAAGGCCACTGATCGACATGACATAGTTGCCCGCGTATTTCGATTAAAGGTTCAAAAGTTAATGACCGTTGTAACAAAAGGAAAAATATTTGGAGACGTCCTGTGCCATATGTACTCTATTGAATGGCAGAAACGAGGTCTACCACATGTGCACATATTAATTTGGCTAAAGCAGAAGCTACTTCCTAATCAAATTGACAACATAATTTGCGCTGAAATTCCAGATCCAGAAGAAGATAAAAATCTATATGACACGGTTATTAAAAATATGATACACGGTCCCTGTGGAGCTCGCAATCCAGCGTCACCTTGCATGCAAAATGGCATGCATACTTATTTAATTGCTCCACTGCGGGCGAAGCCGCGGGTAAAAAGCTAGTTTTATTTATATAAAAGTAATTCTAAATTCAATTATATAAGATTAGAAAAATCTCACACGCATTACAATCTATTACCCATTGAATTTCCAATATACCTCAATGGATAGAGACAGTTTTGAAATTTAATGATGGACAGACAAAGTACTATATAAGATTAACATTTTTTTTATTAATAAAATATTGTGCCAAATATCCCAATGAATAAATTTATACCTCATTTATTATTCTCCATTCATTAGTTTTTGTTCTATGGTTAGTCAAAGTCAAATTTATTCAATGACTAGATACTGTATATATATACATACACAATCACCTACAAATGTATGTGTTTTCAATAACTTCCACTGCGTATACGCAACACGACTGCCTAGTGACATTTTTCCCCCAAGTTCTCCCGTGCGTATACGTAACTTGAAGCAGCAGTAACAACTCAACTGTAATGCATCTAAACTGAGTTGCATTAATCACATGCTTTAACTCCGATTAACTTGTTACACATCTTAAGCTACTTAAAAAATGCTCTTATTGGATTTACATAATACAAATAATATATACATACATAATGTACATAATATGCAAGCAAAAAATCTACATATATATAAAATATTATTTCTGCACAAAAAAATATATATAAAATACGCATATGCGCATTTTTTGCAACCCACACTTTTTATCGTACTTTCCAATTTGAAATAGTGCGTAAATATATATGTACTCATGTGCCCGAGTGTACATAAGTTGCATTTATGTGAAAATGAGTAAAGTGGCATACAAAAGCTGCTGTGAGCGGCTGTAATGAAAACCCTAATCTGCGCGTTAACTTGGAACAATAGCCATGCCATAGAAATATATATTACTATGTACATAAAGAACAATAGAAGTTGGTAGGTGCTGTGGATCAAAATATAAATACGACTAGGTGTGTATGAAAACATATTTTCCATGTTACACTGATAAAAATAGATAACTATTTTTATACAAAATATGCAGTTTTAATTTATAATCATAAATATGTATACAAAAATGATGAGACTAAGAAATTTAAGATTCCTCACTTAAATGCTTAAATAGTTGGTACGCATCGTGGGGACATAATGCTTGAAAGATGATCAACATAACAGATTAATAGGACTAAAAGTATACTGGTAAATTATTAATCAATCAATGTTTGTAGTTCTGTTAAAGTTCTGTTAAAGTCTTCAGCCAAGCCAACTTTTAGATGATTTTCTCAGTATACCTTGTACGGTTGATAACTAAATACCGCACGAAATTTCAGAGTTTTATTTGGTTAAATATAGGAGCTTTAAAATAAAACCTCTTACTCATATCTGAACAATCAGTTGATGTTAACTTTAAGTTATAGTGATTAAATATTGGTGATTCTCTCCATACATTTTCTATTCGTAACCTGTCGGTAATATCATTACTTTAAAGTCAATTTAAAAAGTACTTTTCTACCAACTAAAAGTGGCTGAAATTCTTGCTGTTATCTTGTAAGCAACTAACTTTATTCAGATGGCGATATCCTAGGAGCAAGTCAATTATCTAACTCTGCATTTCATTTCAACTAATTTAAAAAAATATTTATTATTTTTTTATTATGTTTTAAATGTTTTTTATCAGTTGCTAGAAAATTGTTTTATTTCCAACTATTTGAATTTTCATTTTCTCAAACTGTTTTAAAACTAGTTTTATTAATATCAAAGTTAGCCTTTTCCAATTATTTAAAAATATGAAATTTGTGGCTTTCCTTTAGAAAGAAATACATTTTAATTTAAGTTCAGTATATAAATTAAAAAAAATTACAGCACTATTTCGGGCATCAATTCTCGAAAATATAGAGATCGTCGATCTCTTGTCCAATTACATTGATTTATAGGCAAAATATATCAAAAAATCAGGTATAGAGGAGATTAGTATGTACTTTCTGAGCTCAAACACAATTTTTATAATTTTTTTAACAATTTTGTATTACCTAACTATTGAGTACTACGATCTTGTTCGAAAGGCGATCAATGCGTTTTTAATGACATACAACTTGTAGACATTGGTTAAAAATATATTGAGTTATAGCTGGTCAAAGTGAAGCTCTTTTCCTTTTTGCAGTTTTAAAGTTTTTTTAGGCTGCTTGAATTTTATTTTAATTCTTAGTTGTATGGAAAAAAAATAGCTAAAATAAAAACCTTATAAAAATCGTAAGTATTCTAAAAAAAACCCATTTAGAATCAAAATTCAAACAGCGTTTCATTTCGACCTCCTGTAACTCTGCATGTTTTATACCAAATATATATAAATAGTATTTATCTACAAAATAATATCTAATGAAGCAAATTACATTTTTATAAAGATAAATGTCATACAATTCATTGAAAATATATTTTACTACGTTTCATTTAAAAATTACGATAATACACTTAGCTGCATTCGTATATACTTAGTGCAAATTAGCTTAGCCTAAGTAATTTAATATGCATTTGTTTTAATGAAGTTGATTTCCAACTACTTTTTAAATAGATACATTTTTTAGACTGTCTGCTTTTTTCCAATATTTCTCATGCGTGAACAATCAGTTGTATTGCAGCTATATTAGGTACGATCTTGCATTATAAAATTATAAAAATATATCTTTCTACTATGTTTCAGTGAAATATCTCTATAATTGAGGCACTATTTTGCGCTCTGACAGACAGAGGGACAATGGCTACATCGAATCTGTATACCCTTTTGGCATTACTTGGCTATAGGTCTACCTTTTCTTATTGTTATACTTACAAATATCGGACCAAAGTCATTATACCATTTTATATTTATGAAATTTATATAAAATTAAAAGAAAAAAATTAAAAATAGCAGAACTGTAGGAAACAGGGGTCACGTTTAAATTACCAAGTTAGCTGCGGTTTTTTTAAGCATTTACTTTTTAAAATTAATACATTGTCCAATTTGAGATCTTAACTTTTGTCATAGATTATTTTTTTTTAAATAAAATGGGTGAGAAATTCTTATTAATATATTTTCAATTTAACCAGCATATCAACTTACTATTTATTGTTATTACGTCAAATACAGTAAATAAAGATATATAAGTTTTTTTTCCAATATTTTTTTTACATTAAAAACTATTCAGTAGGTTATTTCTGTTTTACTTATTTTCCTAGTATATACTAGAACTATGCTTGTAATCGCATTTTTAGCTTGGGGTTCGGAATCAAGCGCCTCAAAAGTGCACGCTCTAAATTAATAACAATAAAAAAAAATCAAAGCGACGAAGATATCATGAAAAATAAAAATACGAACGTTAGTATTGACGTCCTCTAATAGTCAAACTTAACCAAGTTGGCTTGTAGCATAGTGACGATTTTTTGTAGCTCTATTTATTTATAATATTTTCATTTGACACTTGTGCACAGTATTTAGAAGCAACCGCCGATGTTAGTTTTGATATTACTTTAAGCCTTGAATGTAAAAAATTGAAAAATTAAGGAAAAAATCAGTAATTTTTTCTTCTTTTAAACATGTTGTTTAAGTCAGAGACCGTGTGGCTGAATTATCAAAAAATTCCACTTGCAGATGTCGCTAATGTACAGATGGTAACAGTTACTCGTTACTTTGATGAGGGTTTCGTCTTTTTCGATCACCGAGCTTTCGGCCACTTTGGAAGAGAACTCCGAGCTATACACAAGTAACAACATATATATATATTTCTCACTATCAGGTAATAAATAAATACCTTGTCTACGTGCAAGAGAAATTTCTCGTTGGATAAATCTCAACGATCGGCGCCTTTGCGCTAACCGTTTTGCCGCGGAATTCAAGTGGAATTCCCGGCCCTCATATTTTTCCTCTCGTCCCGAACAGATGTCTTTAGGTTGAAGGATTGATTTTTCAGCGGCAGAATTCTCCTTCAAATCTACAGTTCGTGATGTGAGGAGACATTTTTCGTTGCGAAAATTTCAATCGAGGTGGTTGAGCGACATCCCAAAGTTTCACTGTTGTTAATAAACTTCAGAATCACTATTTAATTGAAAAATATAAAAAGCGCTCATAAGAAACTCAGTAATTTAAAAGAGAAATTATTTTAAAGAGTCCATGTTTTCGTAGGGATTTTATTTGAAATGGAGTTTCATTCATTTGTGTGGTACATATTTAGCACGACATTGTGACAACATTCTTGAAATATAAGAAGTATTTTGGTTGGAAGAATGTAACTAAAGCTATCAATAAATAAGTAAATTCCTTCTTTAGGTTAAGCTCGATTAGGTTAAGCGGTCTGATCTCGTAGGACAACCGTCCCAATATCGGCCGGGTCTCTGCAGAAATGGTTCCTTCAGAAATCTAATGCGGATTTTTCGTAGTGCAGGATACTCGCACAGAAAAGGCCTAATGATCTTTAGCTCTTCCTCATCCCTGCAGCTCCTACAGATGTTATTTGGGGCTTCAAACGTGGCGGCCATGTGGCCGACGGGCTGTATGTTCCATTAGTATTCGCGTGAGGAGCTTGGAAAACCTTAGCAGACTCCATGTTTTTCGCTTATTGAGTAATGGCCAAAGTGAACGCGTTTTTTCTACATTCGTCTGGATTGCTTCACCTGCCGTTGATGGCTGTTCTGGCCCTTTTTTTTATTTGCGAGAGCAGGAATATCAATGGGGTTGTATGCTCGAGTCGGATTCCCACAGTATTGTCTCGGATGCCCTTCTCGTTTGCTTCTTAGTTTCCAGGGATACCATTGTGTCCTGGGACCCAGTATAGGTCGAGTGCCAATGGGATTGTAGATATCCTCGACAGTTCCAAACGCAGATTGAATTAGCCGTTGTCAAGTTAAGAGTCCTGATCGACTGTCTAGAGAAAAGGTAAGCTTTGAAGTAGCAAGGTCCATCATCCCTACTAATTTTGTCGCTATGTCAATTGTAAAATCTCAACTTGGTAAACACTACAGTAATCTGGAAGTTTGTTGGGAGAAAGTTTAGAGCCATCCGTGAATAATATCGTCGGAGTTTAGTGCTGTGCCTGATTCCCAGTTATTTCTGTTGGTGACGTGAACCTTGAAGTTGTAGCTAAAGTTTAGTTTCTCGATCTGATAATCACATCTTCCTTGTTTCATCCGCTACTCGTTTTTCGATAGACGCATGACCCCTCTCCATTAACCACAGCGTGTTAGATGTCCTAAGTCTTAGATGGCTCTGGCTGCCGAGCAACTCAAATAGATCATTCTTTATCAGATGATTAACTTTCTGTTCTTTACTTTAGACTTAATCGTAATTATGTCAAAGTTTTGAAATAGTGCGATTATTTATCACTTTCAAATCATGTGATAAAAACAAGTCATTTTTGTGTGGCTAAAATTTTCGTGTGGCTTAAATATTGCTCTGTAAATGTGGGCTTACTTTTTCTTAGAGTCTTTACGTTCAAAAATTTTGGAAATCATTCACTGCATCTCTCCAAGTGTACCTTTCATTGTCCACAACTACAACTTAGAAATTAAAAACAAAATATAAAAGCAACAATTTTATGTACAAAAAATATAAATAACTCTTCACAAATAGTCTGCGTTTAATTAAACAGCAACAGCATGAATAAAACAAAAACAAAGCAAACTAAATCTATGTGTAAATTTCTATATATATATATATATCTATGTATGTATGCAACCAGGCAAGTAGCATGCAATAATAATGAACAATAGACACAATAATAAATGCAACAAAACCAAACTAACCATGGCAAACAAAACAAATCGCAAAACAATATGGAAGCGAGCAAAAATAAGCAGATGTAGCCTGCCAGTCCATCCATCCGCTCGTCGTCCGTGTTGTTCTTCCGGCTACTGTTCACAATTGGGGTGCTGAGAATGTCGGGAAAGCTGAACACTGGTACCCCGATAACAGTATGATTACTGCTATTCCTACCGACCCCTCACCCCCCGCGCCGCATCTGCTCATGCGCCAATTGTTTTGTCTAACATTTTGTTTTGCTATTTTACTTCGTTTTGAGGCAAACAAAAGTTGCTGGACAATGCAGCCGTTTTGAATTTCAAATTAAAACAAAAATAAGTACTTAGTTATAGAAAAACAATGTGCATGTATAACATGTGAAAGTGTGTGTGTGTGTGTATGTGTGTATTAGTGTAGCATTGCAGGAAAAAAGAAAGTGCATGTTTTATTATTGTTTTGCAAAATTTTTCGAAACAGCCGAACCAACAAAAGATTACACACATACAAACAGAATATTATTTACAAGTTGGTAAAATAAGGATAGCGGTAACTTTAGCTACTTAAATAACAACAAAAATGTAAATTTTCATAATTAAAATACAAAATTGCCGAGTGAAAAGGTGATATGGCTAATAAGTGCATCAAATATACAGATATTGTAGTTTTGCGATGTTCTGTTAGGGTGAATATATGTACTATGTATAGGAGTTACATAAAGTAATATATATTTATTTAATAGCCTATATAAATAATTTAATATTTCTAAAACATATATGTCAAATAAATCTTTATTAATAACACTAGTTTCCAAATATTTCATTAAAGTGCTTTTTAGACTAATCTTGAGCAGTAGTGCGATTCACTAACTTTAAACTTTAAACGATCCGACAATCGCAATTTTTGTCGACAATATGTGTCGTTTGCACTAGCGATTGTGCGTTTCACTAATTTATACTTAACGACACTTAACAGCTGGCTGTCCCGTTGTATTTATTCAAAGTGATAAAGAGCGCCCCCTCTGTCAAACTAAATGTCAAAATAAGCGAAAAACACAAAGATGAATAAAGAAAAAACAAACGAATGCCTCCTGCCGAATATAAATTTGAGCGCGTTTGTATTATATTTGATTAAAGTGAGATAAGATACTAGTTTATTTCAAGCTACAAATATTTATAAAAGTTTCTATATATGGCAATGTTCCATTGTAGCAGAATTTCGGATTCTCCTCTGAGTGATTTGGTAGAGTAGTCATCAACTCGTTTCCAAGGAATATCCGGGATCGCCTGAAAGTATGTTATTATAATCATATAGCTATATATTAAAACTAAACTATATTTCTGTTTTTATACTTGAATCCTTTATAAAAGTTAGCTTTTACCATTTGCGCATTAATTGAATGATAGATAGGAGGAGATAAGCCTCCTTATGATTCTTTGGTGCCAAAATTGATACTTGAGCACAATCGACGGCCCCAGAAATGCCTCCCACAAAAAGAGGCGATAATAAAGCAAACATTTTTTTAGCAGCTTGACGCTCCACTTGGGTCATAGGAAACCTGCCAAGCTGAGAAATTAGGTCGTCAAGTCAAGTCCGGAGTTAACCGAAGCAGCTTCTGAAATTCTATTGCACTCAAATGAAAGAGATTGACTACTGTCCGGAATAAACGTCGATCCCCTGTTAGAGCGCTTACTTCTTCGACATTATTTAATGTGCCTTTTTTAATTTCAAGAAAACAATTTACCGAATTTTAAGTTCATCTCTTATATAAGTTGAAATCGCAAATTTTTTTTTCTCGATTGAGTTAACAATATCAAATTTGTTGTCGTTTAGTTTTCGATGATCGACTAGTTAACGATAACAGCTGATTCGGCGATAGCGAAAATCGTTAAAAAATGGCTGCTAAATAGCAGCATCGTTAAAATTTTCGTTAAGATGAGTTAACGATGCGAATATCGTTAAAATAAGTTAGTGAATCGCACTACATGTGAATATGAAAATGAGTTTCATTTATTTTTTCCAAAGAAGAGATTTCGAGACATAGGAGAAAACCTTGTATTCGAGGGCATGTTGCAGTTATTGTCAAAAAACTACCGAATAGAAAATCAACCTAAACTTTTATGCATATGATTAAAGGCACATTCTTTACCTCTTTACGTTGATATATCATTGTGTAAACCTATTACTTTTTGAGTTACCGTCATTTAAATGCAAAAAATAAGGATATTTTCGAGCCTTTTCGAAAACTACACACCGAAAAAAATGCACGCATTTTACAAGTAACTTAGTAGAGGGCGTACATCTAGTCGGGGTGTTCACAGAAATGTGTTTCAAAATTTCCAAACATCCTCAAATTCTTAACTTACTCATAAAAACCAATTCCAAAAGAAAAATCCTGACACTTTTTAGATCAATAATGACTTTCACGAAAATAGTTTGAATCTGTGGAAAAAATTTGGAATCGATCTGAGATTTAGATAATTTTTTTTTTAATTTTTGGTAGCTCCTTTTCCTACAATTTTACAACAAAACATTTACATTCAAGTCATTTTCTGCCAATAATATTCTATTCTGAGAAAAACATAAGGTATTATTGTTTAGAATTAACTAACGGGTTATGAAATGATGAAATTTACTTGAAAGAGGGAAAATAAAAAAAATTGTAACTGCAATGAAAATTCTGGGTTTCATAGAAAATTTTGAAAAAAAACCTGAAGGATAGATATACGTACAGGCTTATAAACGATTACATGAAATACTTGAAAAATAATTCAATAAATTGTTAGGTGTTTCACGGATGAGGGACCGGCAGTAATTTGCTAGCATTTTGATCCGATTTTTTCCTTGAAAGCGAATCTCCATCGTCATAATCTCTTAATGAAAGTGCTTGCCTAGATCATCACTAAACTAAAAGCGCCACCAGTTTCCTTTTGAAAAATATATCAGCACATAGCTGAAAAATTGAAAGAAAAAAGTTCGTTTTGTAGGTGAGGAAATGGCAAATTGGTTTTCCAATGAACCAGTTGAGAATTTGAGGTTGTTTGAAAATTTTCAAACACATTTTAGTGAACAACTCGACCCGATCTACGGCCTCTAATAGTCATGTGTAATTTTTACAGTAGCACAGTATTATAAATTTTTGTTCATTATTTTCAATTCATAAGCCTTGTGAAAAATAATAAAAAAAAGGTTTTGTAAAAAAGAAGTTCATTACAAGGTGAAAAGGGTTTTTTCAGTTGTGAATCTGCCAAAAAAAATTTATTTTACGGTGCAACAGTCAGAATGTACATTTCGCATTCTATATAGAATTGTCGAACCGCAATGAGCATTTCGTGGAACTCGCTACGCGCTTGCTCGTCGACTTTGGGTGGGTCGTTTCATCCACGCTTCAGTAGCGGAAACAATAAGAAAAAAATAGCATACCCGATCGTGCAAGACATCCAGTGTGCCATTCACCTACGCTCTTTGCTGAAAGGACCTCCCAAAATCGATCACGGAACTCGTCAGCACTCTAACTCCCGCATGAACCATAACCCTCTACCCCCTTTTGATTGATCTGCTGCTCTTCACACCCTCCAACATTCGGTTCGCCTCCACACTTGACACTGGCCAATCCACCCCTCCTTAATCTACGCTAACGACGGCCAAATGGGGTTAGCCCTCTACTTACGTTAGTTTGTCCACCCCATTACCCCTTCAATCCGTCCGAAGTCCCACCGAACTTCACTCACCACACACCATGTTGTATTTAACATTTCATTTTATTTTATTCCAATGATTCATTCATATTACAGGGGTATTCATTCTTTTGGCTAACGGGCCGGTGAACCTCACATTTTTCATGCTCATGCATCAATCCTGAACATGGTCACCAGCCTGCCTCACAAGACGTCTTCGGATTGTGGTCTAATGTACAAGGACTAATCACGCGAGTCTTCTGGAAAACTAGCACTGCACCTCATGCCGTACAAAAATTCGACATTAAAGTTATATAAAAGTTATCAGCTGCATACGAGTATGGGTCAAAAGAAAAAGTTACAAAATATATATTCTATCGCTAAACCTTATGAACTAAATGTCTTCTCGTTGGGACCAGCCCCATGTGGGTTTGGTATAAATCGGGAGCCCGCAGGCATACACATATTGATCGATGATAATCTTTATATTGATTGTTTCGGGTCAAAAAATTATTGGAAAGAATTCGTTTAAAACAAAACTCGAATATATCGATCAATTCCTCCATGCCATCTGTTATACAACTCTGATTTTATTTGTGATTTATATTTTTTCGATCAAAGTAATCGTTATTCTTGGACTAAAATTTTTCCGATCATGTTTGACAATTTTTTCTTTATAATAGATTTGTCGGCAGAGATAATAATAAGTTTTATGATTAAAAAAAATATCATAAAATATCGATTGTTTTTGATCGATAAAATAAAAATCAAATAACTTGATCAAATATGATCGGGAAAATAAAAATCCAAGAATAATGATTACCGTAAAAATAAAAATTAGAAACTAACGATCAAACTTGATAAAAATTCAAAAATAATAGTTATTTTTATTCGAAAAAATAGAAATCATAAAATAACAAGTAAATCTGGATTTTGTATAAAAATTATAACTGCTACGGCCGCTGATAATTTGTAATATCATCGATACCTTTCATAAAAGTAATTTATGTGACGAATTTCGTTACGATATCGTTTTTTATTATCCTTAAATAAAAAATATATATTTAGAAATTTTTACTATAGACAAGGGAATAATCGATTTTCACTATTTCAAACATTTCAGTTTCTTAGATAACTTAAACTGAACAAGCGACGATTTTTGACAAATTTCTGCCCGGTTTCAGGGAAAATGTCTAATGAGAATCTGATTCAAATATACATATTTCATATTTAGTTTAATTCAATTTGATTTAGAATTCAATTCAATTTTGAATCAATATAAATTGTACAACTATTTTTTTTTTAGTTTTCGCAATTCCTCTTTGTCAATCCATTATTCGTGAGGAGGGGCCGCGAAGGAACCGGGTATTAGTTAGTATGTTGTTAGTTTGAAAATTCAAATAAATATATTTTCTCTCAACATCTTTAATTGACAATCACGCTTGCTTCCTGTATTCTTTCGCCATTAATAGAAGTTTGTAAAAAATTAGTATAACCGCGCCTCTCTGCATATCATGGCTGCTTTTGCAACTTGTGCCACGACCGTTTTATTGCTCTATCTTTAACATCCCATCCTCTTGTCTGATGTGCATTCATTTGAGGGTGGCAATGATTTTGCTCGCAAACGTTTAATTTAAATTTTAATTTCGATTTTAATCTCTTAATGCGAAATAAAATTGCCTCAGCGCTGCATTGGCGGCACGACATGATACCGTAGCGCTTCCATCTTGTACTTGCCTAGCGTTTTTCGCAAGTTTCGCGTGTCAAGTGGCTTACATGCGCAACTGGCTACGAATTTACATCAACAAAAATGAGTCACAAAAAAAGTGCTTGGCGTAATTGGAAGTAAGTGCACACAAGCATAGCTACCCAGCCGGAAATTAATGGCCTTTACTCTTTTAAAATCTGTGAATTCTGATTTGCCGTGATGTAGACATGGCGTAAAAAATTCGCGGCGTGGTAAAATTCTTGCTTAGAACTCGATGTTTATCAACTTGCGCTGCTTGCCGAATATGCACTTAATAAACGCGCAAAATTTCATAATTTCGATTCAAGTTTCCTTGCAGGGAAGGCTTGGGAAGCAAAAATATGTAAATAGGCAAAATGAATTTTGCAAATACTATTTTTTTGTTTGGTAAATTTTAATTAATTTTAAATTTTAGTTTCAGGTGTGAACTATGCCAAAATGAATTTTTCTATATTGCACAAGTGTGTATTGACGTAGTTTCTAAAACGTAATAGGTCCGCTCAGAAAAACTACTGTTGGAAATCTACAACTCAGATCTATTTTGGTATGGCAAGCAATGTCACGCTGACGGAGAAATAAAAGACACTATCCAAAGGCTAAAGTCAACCGTCGACGCACTGATTGGACCTTAATAGCACGGCTTTAGAGCTGGCCAATCTATCATTGACTAGATATTGACCGAATTAATGAAGTTTGAAATAGGGTGACTCCTTACGGTGCGGCTTCTTTAACATTATGTTGGAAAAGTTAATTCGAGCTGCAAAATTAAACAAATATTTTTTTATAAAAATGTGCATCTTCTGCCGGAAACCGCTGACATCGGAATCATTGGCCTGAACAAACGCGCCGTTAGTGAGCTTTACTGCAACATAGAAAGAGTTCGGCGAATTGACATCCAGGGGAAACTCAGGTATCGTTCAAAATCGGTTGTAGGCGGATATAGTGGCAGTTATTCATAGACTCATTCAAAGAGCCCCATTGAGACTTGGGTGCATCCGATATTTTTCTGTCTGCTCCTCTGGGCTTATCATTCGCGAAAAGAAGAGAAATACTGAAACGCATGATCTGATGACTGATATCAGAATAATAATAAATTTATGAACGGACTATTTCTCCATTCCGCTGAGTGTTGATCTCGAAAAACCTCAGAAATACTAGCCCAAAATCACTGATGACGATACTTATATTCCGTTAGTTGATTACGGTGCAGTTCGAATAAATCGTCTCGTCAGGAATTCGGGTCGATATCTCGACTATAAAGTGTATAAATATTTATTTTGATGGTTTGTAAAAGTTTCTTGGGTTCCATAAAAAATGTTTCAACTAAGTCGATTTAGTTTACCTATGGGCTTTCTCAAATTGTAGTGTATCCACATGCCTGCCTCTACTGTATGGTACAGAAAAATAAAAAAAAAGAAAGAAACGGTAGTTCTGTTAGACAAACTCACACAATACGGGGACTATAATTGTCCCTTTGAGATGGTTATATGCAATACGATGAATTGATTAACATATGTCTATGTTAATTTTTTTTGGATATTGGATGAAATACAAGCTAACACTGCATACATGAGTGTTGACGATGGACCAATATATCGGGTCTTGCAATGGGAACGCTACAAAAGTTTTTTTAAATAAAACAAAAACGGTTTGGGATATGAATTAAATTCTTTATTCCTGTGAAAGTTCATTCGATGTCATTATGTATAGAACTCGATTTTTTTTGCATGGACAACACGGGCACGCTTGCAGAAGTCCAGACGCTGAACCCAACTTTCGACGGTTGTCCTGCATAAATCGGCCGATACTGCTGCAATTTCACGTTCGATATTCGTACGAAGTTCATCAATCGTCGCTGGCTTGTTGGCATAGACCATAGACTTGACGTAGCCACACAGGAAATAGTCTAACGGCGTCAAATCGCACGACGGAGGCGCCCAATTGACTGGGCCATTTCGTGAGATAACACGTTCACCAAACTTGGTTTCAATAAATCGATTGTGACATTCGCTGTGTGGCTTGTGGCGCCGTCCTGTTGGAACCACAAATTGTCCAAGTCCATGTCATCCAATTCGGACCAAAAATATTCGGTTATCATTGAGCGGTAGCGATTCCGATTCAGAGTAATGTGCCGGTCTTGATCATCACGGAAGAAGTACGGCCCAATGACGCGCCGGCTCATAAACCGCTCCAAACTGTAATTTTTTCGGGATGCAATGTTGACTCATGGAGTACGTGTGGATTGCTGCCTGTCCAATAACGCATATTTTGCTTATTGACGAAGCCATTCAGCCAGAAATGACGACGACCATAAATTGGACGTAGCGCTCTTAAAGTTGAGTCCATTGACTCCGAATTTCGGTAGTAAATTTTAATAATTTCGACTCGTTGTTGGATCGTATATCTTTCCATGATAAAATAGCAAACATTACTGAATAGAAATGTCAGAAAAGCGGGGAAAAATATGACGTCGTTTGCTGTCACTATCGGTCTATCATCAGATCATTTTCAGCGGTTATTTTAATAAGCAAATGTACAGTATATGTCCTGAAGAGACTATCCAGACTCTCTTTCAGCAGGATGGCACAACAAGACATGCTGCGCTTAAAGTCATCATTTTATTCGGATGAATTTTTAGTAACTGTGGAGTCAATAGCCTTGACCGATCAAACAGCTACGACTGATAAGTTAAAAACCATCATGCTGTAAATCGGTGCAAATTGGACTGAATGTGTGTTATTATAAATAAAATATGTATGCCTCTAAAAAACCATTCAGTAGCAGAGGAAGAGGAATTCTCCTCTGCATTGGAAATATCAAGTTAAAACTGGAATTTTTAACTATTTAGAATCAATTTGTACCACCAAAACCTGATTTTCCTGTATACTTTATATGAAAAAATCAGAAATACTCGGCAGACGTTGTTCTGCCCTTTGAGAACAGTTTGAGTCTCATAGCTTCATATATTATAGCCCTGCATTAAATTCGACTTTTTAAGCAGTTGGCAACTCTCTATATGCTATAAGTTTTCTTCTTAGCTAATCGAACAATTGACATCCATAATTTTATATTTCATATAACTTGTGTAAAATTTTATTTAAATCGACTTCTCAAAGAGGTGGCAACCCTCATATAGTAAGATATGAACATTCTTGCCGAGACGAATCGTTTGTCACTGACATTTTAATATTTTATATAACTTGTGTATAATTTAATAAAATTGTAATTTTCAAACATGTGGCAACCCTATCCAAAATATAGGTATGCCCTTTCTCCGAGGCGAAGCGTTTAACACCCATATTTTAGTTGTTCTTATATCTCGTGTATAACTTAATTAAATTCGACTTCTGAAAAAGGTGGCAACCCTGATATAGTAAGATATGAACCTCTTGGCGAGACGAATCGTTTGACACTGACATTTTCATATTTTATATAACTTGTGTAAAATTTAATAAATTGAAAATTTTCAAACAGGTGGCAACCCTCTCCAAAATATACATAGGTATGTACTTTCTCCTCGCCGAGGCAAAGCATTTGGCACCCATATTTTAATATTTCATATATCTCGTGTATAACTTAATCAAATTCGTATTTTCAAGCAGGTGGCAATCCTCTTCAAAATATAGCTACTTAACTATAAACCTTCTCCTTAGCAAAACGAACTGTTTGGTCATCATATTTCAATATTTCGTATACTTTGTGTATAATTTAATAAAATTTGTCGTTTCTAACAGGTGGCATCCTTCCCAAAAATATTCATATGAACCTTTTTCTCGCCACGACGAACCGTCTAACCTCACATTTTATTATTTTGTATAACTTGTAAATAATTTAATAAAATTCACCGTTTCTAACAGGTGTCAACCCTCTCTCAAAGCATAAAATATACTTTCTCATACCGTTACGGAGGAGTTCGTCCACAAACACCGTGACACGAGATTTTTATATATTTATATAAGATTAAATGAATATTTACGCCATGTAACTGATACTGAGCACTGAACAGTACTACGATTTAAAGATCGCGTCAATGTACTTCAAAATTCTTTTTCGTACACCTGGTCACCCTAATGTATTCAAATCAAAATGTAAGTACATACATACATCTATTTGAAAGACGTTCATAACAGATAAGACAATTTGTGATTAGCCTTTTTTATCGATAATAAAACGGTCAGAGCATAGCGCTGAGCGCAAAAAGTAGCTGTGTGCAAAATTCGTACTGATATTTTTAACAATTGATAAGAAACCTGCTGAGGCACGACAGAAAGTCTCGGATAGCTTTGCACACGGTGATGACGTCACAATCTAAATTGCGATAACAGAAATGAACTGTCGCGTTTGGCTAAGGTGCATACTTGGCTATAAAAAGGCGGTTTGGCGTTCCAACCAATAACAGTGACTCATCCCAAGTTGAGGAAATCGCAAGGCAAGAAAATTCTTCTTTTTTTTAAATCTACCAACCTTTAACTAACTCAAAAGCAAAATGGTTTGCCAGCAATGCATAAACATTAAGTACATAGACAATTCGAAATTATAATAATACAATTTACTTGATTTATCGATTTTTTTAGATATATCGCAAGTCTTAACATATCTTTAACAAAAACTATTTATTTGTTATTCTAGCCTGCAAATGCACCGCCACTAAGTGTGGTGATAATTGTGCCTGCGCTCAGGACTGCAGTTGCTCCTGCAAGAATGGACCCAAGGGGCAATGTTGTGCTCCCAAAAATTGAAGTCAGTTTTATTTCAACCAAGTTAATCGAGCTGTCTTTTATAGTTAAAAAGGAAAAGAAAAAACGCTTGTGATATGAATTATGTTCGAAAGTTTGAAAATAAGATGAAATAAGTAAAATTTACAAATAAATTAAAAATTGTCGACTTAAATTATTTAAATCTAGAACACTTTACTTAGTTATGACAGAAACGGCAAGCTAAATAGCAGAATAAGGAAGGAAGGTAACAGTTTATCTGAATCCTACAATCCATTAGTCGAACAAGAACACACTTTCAAAACGCGTTTTGTGGATTGTGGGCTCAAGGGTGTTCGTACCGACTCATAGTGCTTTCGTTGACATTTTTAACATCCTTTGTTTACATTTCTATTCCAAAACATAAATGAAAACATTAAGTTGCTAATTGAATAATGGAATTGAATAAGCTTCAGTAATGATTGCCATTAAATATTTGTTAGCTGACGATGATTTTATCAAAGTAAAAATTTAAAACTAGTTTTGTTACTTCTTTCCAATTCCAGTTATTGTTGCGTCTGAATTTTACGATTATTTATTGTCATTAAACTTTTCAAATAAGGTTTATTTTTAGATTCATACTGTTTTTTTTTTTAACCTTGTTCACACTGGTCCCTGGTACAACTAGGTTGGGAAACACTGATGTAGAGAGATATTTCGTGCTTGCGATCACCACAGAAGTGATTTAAGGTGCGTGCCAGTGAAAGTCGTACTACGATTTTTGTTCCATTATTTAAAAGAATTGTGTTTGCTAATTTTTGAAAAGAATTAAATTTTCAAACATTCTCGAAAATTAGCTACAATTCAGGAAAATTTGAATCAAATTATAAAATTGTGTGGCATTGAGAAACTTTTATGTTATACAGTTTTTTAGCCTATGCAATTTTGTATAGCCACATTCGTTTCGGGATCCGTTAGCGAGTGGCGAATCGATGAAGCATCTGGTATAAATTACTATCAACACATTTTTTGTTTTTATTTCCAATGTAATTTTTGCGCATCACAAACGATGAATATGCAGCCTAAAACTGGTCTAATATCTGCAATATTGAATGTAACAAAATTCGACCAGTTTAATTAGGTGCCACCGTACTCGCGATCGTCGAATATATTTAGCTAGCTATCGTTGCTGTTGCTAGAAACTATGAAATAAGCAACATCCATGTAATATAATAGTCTCAATCCCAAACTTGAAGTATTTTGGTTAAAAATCTTGAAAAAAAGGATAGAAATCAATTCACTGACAGCCAACTTATTGTAAAGTTTTTTTTAAATGAACAATTATCAAACACTAAAAAATTTAACTATAAAAAGAGAGGGATTGCAATACGGCTAACAAAAGCACAAGATGATGATAATCAAAAATAATTTTTGGCCACTAGGCCAGGTTTTTTACTTGAAAAGTTTATTTTAAAAAAAGTAACAACCGTCAAAGCGGTAGAAATTATAGCTGCTATTTCGGAGTAAACAATATCTCCGCTTCAGATTTCTTTATAGGCTTTGGACGGGTTCGAAGAAGGGAACTGTTTTCGCCGGCATTGAAATTAATGTGTAGTTGTGGATTATACCAAATCTTATTATAATAAATAAATTAGGCCAACAGTTGATATAATAAAAATATCATGTAATTCTTATGAGCTTGCATATTCTTTAAAAACTAATAAAAATAATAATGATTTTTCATTTATAGCATTTTGGCTGACCGACATTCCCCTTCAGTGGCAATTCTATTTTGCTTTGTTATGCAGAAAATCCCAAGGTATCTCATTGTGTATTGTTGTTGTTTTCACAGTAAAATTAAGATATAAAACAGAGAAAACCATTCAATTTCAGCAATGATATATCCTTGTTAACCAGAGCGCATAGAATGTAGTAATACAATATGTAAAATAATTTTGTCAATTAATTTTTTTTTGTTTTGGCTAGTGATTAAAATGATTAAACTAAAATCGGTTGTGTATAGTAAGCATTGAGAAAGTTGCGATAATTAGAAAATATCGAGAAATTTTTGCAACTTACTTCTTGACTGACAACTTAATTAGCGTTTTGACTGAAACTTCTTAATAAGCCGAATGCAGGAAAACTCGTCAAGTTTTGGAATAGCGAAAACATCAACCAAAGTAAAATCACTAAAACGCGCACTCAGCAAACAAACTAAAATAAAATAAACCAAAAATTAAATCTTCGTTGCAACAAACTATGAATACAAAAAAATAGGAACTAGTAGTAGGGGGGATTTGGAAATTTTTTACGTAGGGGAAGAAATTATGACAGCTCTAACGAAGGCCATAAGAAGCAATGGCGGCGCACTGCCCTGCAGTTGAGCTAGGGATGTATATGAGCTTAAAAATCGTTGATTGACTTGAACTACTAGCAACTTTCGCAGCTAATTTCCACAGTTTTTGCTTTATATTAACAAAATAAAAACAAAAAATAAAAACTTATAAGAACTTAAGCGAAAACTTCTGCTGTTTATAACCCTTCAGTTGTAACCTTCATTGAGGCGGGGATTGAAAAAAATCTATTAAGTTTGTTTTTTATGCCAAACAGCAGAAAAATTATAATTGAAATAAAAATTGAAATTTAGCCACAATGCTAGAATTTTCTGCTCAACTAAATATAATTTGGGCGCTGGTTTTGCCTCTGCGCCGCTTTGGTGTCTGTAATGAATGCTGTCACTAACTGTTTGTGATTTTTAATTAGGCAAAGTTTTATAATCCAGCAAGTTAGTTCGTTGTGGCGCTCGATACCAAGCGATGTACAAATATACCTACAGTGGCTAGCAAAACTGGTTGAATGGTGATCTTGTAAAACTATATTATCAAAGTTTTTCATGTTATTGCTAATTTCATATACAAATGCAGTCCATATTATAGCAAAATTCATATGAATTAATGCTTAAAACTTTATACAAAATTTACGAAAACTCTAGAAATGTTCATAAAAATGTTTAAATATTTCAGAAAAGTTTTCGAAAATTTTTCGAGTATCCAGTTTCATAGCTTACTTTATTTTAGTACAATAAAGTGCAAGTTTGAACCGGTTAGAGCCAACCGCCGATTTTTTATAATTTTTTTTGGAAATTTTGGAATGTATTTTTTTAAATTCTCGTTTATTTGTAATAGTTTTATACGCCTTCAGTCTTCCGCATTTTCTACCAGATAAAATATGTAAAAAACACGCATTCACCTAAGTGCGCGAGCAAGAAGTTGAAATTAGTAGTAGTAGTATTTGGAAAAAAGTGGTAGAAATTAGTAAAAGAAGTAGTAGTAATTAGTAGTAGTATTAGAAAAAATAGTTGTAGAAATTTGTAAAAATAGTGGAAGAAAGTAGGGAGAATAGTGGTAGAAATTAGTAAAAACAGTGAAAGAAATGTATAAAAATAGTGGTAGAAATTAGTAGTACCATTAGTAAAAGTAGTGGTAGAAATAGTAGTAGCATTAATAAAAATAATCGTAGAAATAGTGCTAGTAATTAGTAGTAGGATTAATTAAAATAGTGGTAGAAATAAGAAAAAATAGTGGTAGAAATTAATAGTACCATTATTAAAAATGGTGGTAGAAATGAGTAAAACAGTGTAAGAAATTAGTAAAAATAGTGATAGAAATTAGTAAAAGAATAGTGGTAGAAATTACTAGTACTATTAGTAAAAATGGTGGTAGAAATTAGTAAATAGTGTAAGAAATAAGTAAAAATAGTGGTAGAAAGTAGTAAAAATAGTAGTAGAAATAGTAAAACTAGTGGTAGATTTTAAGTGAAATATAGGTAGTAATTATTAGTAGCATTAGTGACAATATTTGTTGAAATTATTAAGTAATGTCTGAACATACTTTTAAAAAATTGAAACATTTTGATGCAAATTTTTTGAGTTTTGATAAATTGTGTATAAAGTTTGAAACATTAATCGGTATGGTTTTTGTTATAGTATGATTTATAATTTTACATAAAATTAATTAGAAAAATATGTATCATGAAAAACTTTGCCAATATCGAAAACAAAATCACCACCCGGCCAGTTTTGCTCGCCAGTGTACATATTCACACAAATAGATAAATATATTTACCAACATCTATGTATATGAGTTTTGAGCTACTGTTGCAAATATAAAGTTGTAACTACTTTGCTTAAGGGTGGGTGAAAACGTAACAAACATGTTAAAATTTTCCTTAATTCGCTGACTGCAAAGGTTTTTTCATATTATGGAACCACCTGCGAATTTTCGGCTGCAATGGTGTAGGCCAAAAAGTTTTCCTTATTTATGCGCACGCAAGGAAATGCAGTACTGCATAACCAAAATAGTAGCATAAATGCCATATGAATATAACAAGAACAACAACAACAAAAATTTTGGCATTAAAGTTAGCTGTCGAGTAGCTGGGCTTAGTTGGAGGGGCGAGCCTCTACGTACGCTAAGTAAAATCAATTTTGACAGTTACCTGCAGCGGCAAAAGTTTCGCTAAACATTTTTTTTTAGAAAATTCTATATGATTTTTGTGCACCATTTTTGAGCTGCTTTTACGGCATATAATCATTTTATTTTTTCACCAACTGATTATGTGCGGACGATGTTGTTATATTCATGTTGCCCTGTATTTTGGGTTTGTGTTGCATAATTTTGTTTTTTGCTTATCGTTTGTTACATTTGTTTGCTACCAGAAAAGTTACTAAACTTATTTTACTTTTAACGTTTGTTATTGTTGTTGCAGTTGCTATGTTCATTTTTCATTGGTGTAAGCGGAAATGAAACTAGTTTGAGCAAAATTTTGAAATTATGAATTTTTAGTTTTCATTTCCTCGCTTCACCTGGCTGGCTTTACATTATTTGCATTGTATATGTATGTAAAGTGTGAATGTATGCACTCATACAAGAAAAAGTTTGCAATTAAGTCTGTACCTATTTCAAAACTCTTTGAATTTAATTATTTCAAACAAATATTGCTGCGAATCGAATATTTTTTACGGAGAATGAAGACAACCGCATCGGAAAAAAATTTATGCTTTCAAATCCAATTGACTACTAAAAAATTTCAAGATCTCCTTCAGCGGGATTCAAACTTTACTCCGATCTGAACAAATATGTCCCGCTTTAAAAAAATTACTCCATCATTTCACTTAACTTGAAATTACGCCGATTGTTATTTTGAGAAGAATATTCCCATGAGGATTTTTTAAAATTATTATAGGGTAACATTTTTAATTTTTCAACATGCACTATTTGCAGAGTTGCTATTTTTGGGATTTCACAATGCTTTAAACATCTTTAACATATCTATGAAGTCGGGGAAACACATCTTTCCAGAAGAGTCAACAAAATTTTTGTTAGATGGAAACCATGCCTGGTTTATTAGGTTAGGTCAGGTTGTGTTCTGCCTACCTACATCTTTGTCTTGGAAGAAGACACACTTAGGAGTACGGACCCAGTGAGATACCTTTGGCGAGGCTCTTCTGTTTGTTCTCGATTGAGATACATAAGAAGCTCACCTAAGGGCTTAGATAGTGGTCGACACTTTCAACGTCTTTTTATCACGGCATCCACAACCAAAGTCATTTGCCTACAGTCCAACCCTTCTGGCAGGCACTACCATTAAGCAGTGCCCAGTGAATGAGCTGGTCAGATTTCGATTTCGTGTACTTAGCCCAGATCAGCCACGATGTCCTCAACGTGGGTCTGTTTTATTTGCCTGTTCGATAAAGATCGACCTCAGCCAGGCTTTATAGGATGATATCAGGACTACTGCGTTTTGAGAGCTGTTGACTAGAGACAGAAAGGTACTTTCCATTGGCAACTAATCTGCTACTCAGTTACCTGGTATATCATCATGACCCGACATCCACACTAAGTATAAATGTTGTGTTTTTGTCATCCAGATTCTTTACAACCTGTCTGCGCTCAATCACTGTTTTTGAAGATTTTTTTACAGCAATCGAGTAATTTAATAGCAGGCTGAACATCCGAGTGTATAGCCACGAAATGCTGTTTAATAGAAGAGTCAATCCGAAATACGGCTGCTTCTAATATTGCCGTGGATTCCATTGTATAGGTTCAAGGCAAGTCCTTCTTCCCACACAGCCCTTGAAGGGATCAGTTTAGAGAGGTTGTTTTCCAAGTTGAAAGTCGCTGTTGCATAGTCTGTGGTTCTCAAATCCGGATGCCAATATTCGAGGATTTTTATGACCGAATTAAACCGCAGTGTATTACAATTAGGTTGGAGAAACTATGAAAGCAAAATATTGAATCAGATTTTTAAGGCCTTTGTCGGTGATTAGGGGTAGTGATTCTACTTAAGTGCATTACTTACTGTGGGTTTATCCATTGATATCCATTAGCCTACTGTTATGCTGTTAAGTGAAAAGTATCAATAGTGGTAGTCAACAAAGTATATATATATATATATATATATATATCAAAGTTAAGATGCGAGGTTTTACTTCAAAGCTATTTATTTGCTGTTTTATTTTGTATGAGAAAAAATAGTATTTTAAAATTAAATATTTTATATATTCTGTCAATTATGGTTTTAGAGCCACACCGCGATTATATAATGATTCTGCACGTAAACTTCCCTGTTGGACGTCAATCTGTTCGTGGAATTAGCTGAACTATTCTGTGCAACTAGGTTGATGAATGGTCAACTTGAGATCGGCGTCAATACTTACTGCCCAACATTACTCCTAGGTACTTGGGGCTTTCAAGGGTCGTAAATCTTATCGACGGAACCTTGCTCTTTCCTGTGAACTGTGCTGGGCTCGTTTAAGACGCGGTCATCCTCAATTCCACTCGAGTTGTCTAAATTTTATAGCGCTGTTCATTACATTACTGATATTGCCTAGGTGATTTGCCGTTATCACTAGTTTGTTGTGTTTTCCTTCGAACTCCATAAGTAATTGATTGATTGACCACCAGTAGTCCTAGGAGCCTTGCAGGAAGGCCTATTCCTGCCTGTTTGGTAAATGTGGTTTCATTCCATTATGCTCTTCTGTTTCCACGACTTATACGAGTTTTTAGCGGATTCTACTTTTAATGCTTAAATGGCGTTTTAGTAGCATCTTTAGCGACTTTGTTGAAAGCTTCTGATATGCCCAGAAAAACTCGTCGGTCATATTAAAAAATCATTCAAATCAAGAACGGGAAAGAAGCTTTCAATTTTATAAATAACTTCTTTTTTTCTGAATAAGAGCCGAAATGGATGTTGACGAGCGTGATTTTTATATGTACGACTGTTAAACAATTTTTTGTAGGAAAAGACGAATACAGTTTTTGAAAAGAAAATATAGTATTCTCATTTCGTATATTATTCTCAATCATTAATTTCGAATGTTTCACACTTGTTTTTTTTGTCAGCTCCAAACATTTCGGAAAAGCAGCAAAGGCGGTACGCAAGGATTCGTCCGGTATTTTGTACCATATCTTCCAATAGCGTCATTTAAATTGGTTCATCTTCAAGGGTTTTATATTCTTCATTTTGTCCAACATGTAGCTCCTTATGCAGTAATCTAATGAATTCATCTGTTAAAGAGTGCGGCCATTTATCTGACGAAGTAAAGTCCACAAAATCGCTTCTTTATCTGCTTAGAACAATTATAGCCTTGTGAGCTGGAACAGAATCCTGCTGGAAATAAAATAAATTCATGGTCTATGGCATCGCTTGCTTCTTTAAAAACTCCGCCAAGTAAATAATTTGTGCTAATTTTGCTTTTCTCAATAAAAAGGGTGATCTTTTTCTGTAATCGCTCCCCATACCGGAAAAAAATCATTTTACAGCTTACGTCTTCTCCTAGTACAATTGGTGGTGTGCGTCTTGATGTTGTAACACAAATTGAGGAACCTAAAGTTTTATGCCGAATCCGAACGGCGAATGTTTTTGTGAGAAGTTTTTTCATGGCTGTTTGCCGTTGCTTGCTGATGGTCGACCGCTATTAGAAAAAACTTTTTCTATAATTTTTGGATGTTAATTACCCCGAGCTGGATTCGAACCTGGGACCCACCGAATGAAGTACGCACACGCTACCCACTCGGCTACGGCGGTGGCCTTACATTGAATGTAACAAATTCGACCTGTTTGATGAGGACCCACCCTACTCGCGATCGCCGAATCTAGCTAGATATCGTTGTTGTTGATTGTATACACAAATTTGTTCGAACGCGAGCAGAGTTCAAGCATTGCGAGCAGAAAAGTGGCGAATCGAATGCACTTAATATCCGGATTGCAATAAACTGTTTCATATTTGAGTTCCGGTGGGAAGAAACAGAATTTGGTGGGCTAACGCAAATCGGACAAGATGGTCGCTTAGAGCAAAACGCTTTTGCTAAAACGCGCTTGACTAATCTAATTGGTGTGAATACCCTTATTGATTTTTGTTAATATCCAAATATGAGCTAAGATTGTTTTATTATCACAAGTGATTTTTTTTTCAACACTATTTTTAGTTATAAACAACTCCATAATTTGAGATTTTTTTAAATCCATCCAACTCACGTAAGTAATAAATTTAATAATTCTTTAGGGCAAACAGCAAACTTTTTAGCACCCTAATGTAGATACATATATGCACACATTTCATATGTTATAAAAAATTTGCTAGCTATGCATGCACATAAATATCGTTCGCACGTTCACACATGCAAATAAGTACATACCCAAAAATCGCTACAAACAAAAAAAAAAAACTCCATATCTGCAACAATGAAACAATGAAAGAATTTTCAAGAAAGTTTTTCAATTTGAATTTGATATGTGTGAGACTTTGGTGGTGGAGCAATTGCATCAAAATACTTTAGTAGTGCACAGAGTTGCCTGAAGTTCGAAACTCATCTGTGTCTGCAACAGCATAGGGAATAAATATTCATATTCTAGAATATTTTCCAAAACAAAATACGAGCATACGCGTTTCATGGTGAACGCTAAAACATGAAGACAGCTAGTTGAAGCGAAAAAATAGCAAAAAAAAACAACAAAGAAAAAAACATTTTTCAAACTTTTGCCTATGAAAAGTGTAACAAACTTGGCGTACCGAGTAGTAAAATACAAAATTGTAAAAGGGTGATACGTAGTACTTTCTACTTTTTTTTTTATTCTGTACACCAGCGCACATATGAGCTTTTCCGGGTAAACATAAAAGTTGCCAAAAAGTTTTGTTTGCATAATTAAGAAATAGAAAAATGCGCGCATTAGAAGCAAGACTGTAACAAGGCAGCTAGCTAGTGGTTGGTTGTTTGTTGTGGGGTAAAAACTATGCTAAGGAAATGTGTAGCGTGTCGAGGTACATAGGAAAAGTTGAAATTAATGTTTAATTAAGTCGAAAGCTGATGAAAGTTTCTGCCGTTGACTGGATATGAAACTACGTATGAGCCCTCCAATGAAGTAAGTTGATCAAAACTATGCTTATTAAGCTACCTTAAGGAAAATAAAAACTGGATATTTTCAACACCATTCGTTCTTCGTTAGCTTATTAATTTCATTTATATTTATTTATTTTGATTACATGACTTAAAGGCGTAAATGTAACCTCTATTTATGAATATTTTGTTAGCACCTATCGACATGCAGAAAATTGGCAACAGCGCAGTTTGCCATTCGGGTTTAGTGCCGCTCAATTTATTGTTAGAAATGTGCAACGTAATCGAACGATAGTGACATTTAGAAGTCTCATTTTCATGATTCAGTTTTTCTTTGAATCCCATGCCGTTAGATTTTTTTAAGTTATTTGATTTAATTTACCCGTTTTAAGCAGTTGGCAATCCTCTCCTAGGTATTTTAGTTTTCTTAAAAATTCTGTGGTTTAACATATTATAATTTTAAGTTTTTTTTTAAACAGGTTGCAACTCTCTCTGAAACGATTTTTGAAACTTGTCTTTCTAAAATTTTTTTTAGCTTGACACTCATATTGTAAAATATCATTTAATTAAACTAAATTTATCTTGAAATAGATGGTGATCTTCTTTCAACATGTTTTGGAAATAAGGCTTTATAAAATTCCTTTCATTTAATATCCTTATGGCAATATTTATCTTCATACATTTGTTTAAATGAATTTGATCTTTTAAAAAAGAGACAACTTGAAAATCTACCTAGTCGTCAAGTAGCAATATATGATTTAATTTATGTATTTAATGGACTATAACTATTTTAAAAATTGTTTTGAAAATCTGCCTTATGTATCTCAGCTTATAGCAGGTGGCAACCCTCTACGAATATATTTCTCGAAAAGAGCTTCCTTAAACCTTTTCTGCTTGGCATCAGTGTAGAGGGATCTTAGTTGCCTTACCAATTATATTGAATCAACGGTCTTTAAAATGCAATTACCCTCTTCAAATGTTTTCTTATATGTAAACCCTTTTGGTTTGGAATAATACTATTATAGCAGTAAATTTCGAAATTTCATGCTTTCTTTAAATCCCATGCCGTGATACTTCTTTTAACCTAATAATTTCATTTAATTTACTCTTTTAACCCTCTCCTAAACTATTTTCAAAATATTTTTTTTTATTTTTTATTTTTTTTATTTTAGAAATATTTGTACAATAATTAATTATTTAACAAATAATTTGTGTAGCAGCGCTAGCAACAAGGGCCTTCGGCTGACTTTAATTTTTTTTTTTTAAGATAGATAAGAGATTATAAGATACATATGTACAGAGAATATAAAATTGTTAGTGTGTGTTAGTGTTGTGATTTAGCTTCTTTTTTTCCTCTTAAAGTTATATTAGTTTTAACAAGTCAGTCTCTTTCAAGAATTTGTATATTTTATTGACGTTTTGAGTTGAAACCTCTCTTAATAGATTGAGGGGGTCAGACGTGCCAAAGGATTCCTTTCGCGCCGTGTCGATGTTGACACAGTCAACCAAAATGTGTTGTATTGATGCGCGTTCGTCACAAAACGGGCACTTACTCTGTGGAGCACGTTGAAGCAGGTGTGCGTGTGTAAGGATTGTATGTCCAAAGCGTAGGCGAATGAACGGCTTTATTTTTGTAAAGGACGTGTCGGAAGGAAAAGTGATTCGCTTTCTGCAAGGATTGATGGTGGAGTAGTGGTGAGTGTATGTTTTCCAAATATTGATTTGATCTGTTTGCCTTTCTGTGGAGATTGCGTTGAAAATGTCCTTTTTGGAGAAATAATTGAACATTCTGGATGGCGTATTTGCAACGTTTTTGGCAGCATTGTCGGCCATTTCGTTACCTGTAATTCCTGAGTGCCCAGGTGTCCACATAAGTTTGATTTTCCGTGGAGCGCTTATTAAAGTATTGCGTATGGTGACTATTTCGGTTTGGTCGTTAGTGGGACACTCGATGGCATCAATGCAGGAATTGCTGTCGGTACAAATTATGAATTTGCCTCTATTGCACTTGGCGTAGGAGACAGCTTCAAATATGGCTGCAGCTTCAGCTGTAAATACAGAGCATATTGGGTGGAGTAGACCATGTCGGATTATGTCTCCGTTTTCCCTTGTTATGGCGAAGGATGTGTTATTGGAAGATTTGGAACCATCGGTGAATAGGAAGCTCCATCCGCTACTAGCATAAGAAGATTTTTCTTTTGCAAACAAAGCTCTGTATTTTTCTTTAGGTGTGTTTATCTTTGGCAGTTGTAGTGTTCTGATCGTGTGTGGGGTGTTGTTGATTAACCACTGTGGGCCAGATGCTGATTGTTTGCGTCTTGGGATAAACGGTATCTGGAGTTTTTCTTTGAACTTCAGGATTCGGCAGATCACAGGCACAATTCTTGGTTGCCGCTTTCTTCTTTTCGCGTTGTATACGTCTTTTGCTAGGATATCATTTCGAGTGAAAAGTATTTTGGCAAGTAAACGTCGGGTGCAGTCGATTGTTCTGTGGGCGACAGTGGGTAAACCAGTTTCTGCAAAAAGATTTTTTAGTGGTGTTGTTGGAAAGGCCCTTACGCTTCTCCTTATTGCGACATGATAGGGCATATTTAGCATTTTCATTGTGGATGTAGGACAGTTTCCGTAGAGAGGTAGCGCGTAATCTATCTTAGACAGCATTAAGGCTCTGGTAACGTTAATAAGCGTAGACGGATGAATATGGCTTTTCTTACATGTAAGATATTTTATTATATTTAATCTAGTTAAGAGACAGTTTCTAATATACTTAACATGAGGCTTAAAGGTATACTTAGAATCAATTATTAGTCCAAGGACTTTAAGTTCATTAACAAGATTAAGACTACGGTTAGTACAGAAGTTAGTGAGGTTATTACAATTCTGTTTTCAAAATAAAACTTTCGTAATACTCCTCCGTTTGAGATCTTTATTTCAATATTTTATTTAACTTATTATAATTTTAGTTAACTTTTTAAGCCGGTGGCAACCATCCAAAAAGTTTTTTCGAAGCTAAGCTTTTTTAAAACATTTAGATGATAATATATGTACATATGCACGTAAAATGTATTTGTATTAGATTTCAAAATTGTAGAACAAATTTTTGAAAAAAAAGGTAAAACTCTGTTGACATATTTTTATTATTAAACATTTTGCCTAATTTGTTTAGTATTTGAATGCATAAAGGGGTATGTGCTTGTACAAAAATGAGATGTAGCTTCATCGCTAATGCTGATTTACTAAACTCTACCAAATTTGGTACACGATTTGCATTTGAATTTAATAAGCACAATTTTTAAAATTATAGTAGTGGGATAAAAACACACCGGTCACCTATGGTCAAATTATGTAGCACATGCGCTTAAATTTGATGAGAAGAATTTGATTTGAAAACGAAATACATAATGATTTTGAAAAAAGGAAACTGCTTAACTATTAAACTTGTGTTTCACCCGACTTACACCTTTCCTGACTTGTTCATTAGTTAAATTGATTTTTTAAATTTTTTAGCTCGGTTTATCTGTTAGCCTTTATTTAGAATTATGAGTTTATTGGCACCAGAGATTTTTATTACGAATCGCAACTTTTAATCCTAACTTCAAAATTCATCTATTTCTTATATGAGGCAATCAAATGTCTTATTAGCTAAACGAAGAGTAACCAGTTAAAACCGAAAAAAATCAGCATGATGGAAATATGCTAGTTTATGAGAAGCGAGTTCCAATTTTTTTATACATAAATTTTGTTTTATCTACTACTGTTGGTAAATTTCTAATGGAATGCGTATAAGTGCTTTTTTGTGAATTTTATCTAGAATATAGAAGATGCGCTAAGGGCGAAAGGCCGACCAATGCCTCTGTAAACAATTAAATGATCGCATCGACTGTACAAATTTCTGCAAGCAGAAAGGACTACGAAACTAATACAGGGCAGTATTGTTGCAAAAATCATTTACATTTTATTTTAATCACTCGGCAGTCGACGATGTTAATATTTGTCGACTTCATATCTCCATTTCGTGAGATGATAATTCAGCGGTCGTATTTGTTTTGTGGAAACGCAGCAGGTGTATTCGATCTATATAAGGCCTCTAGTTAATCAACCAGAACCCTATCTCTATCCGTAATAAATACCTAAAAAAACGGCTTTAATCAGCAGAAAACACTTTGCGAATTAAGCAAGTCGATAGTGTAGAATAATAATAAATTTTTAACAAAAATCTCAATATCCAAATGTATCGAAGTACGACTGAGAAACCAGTCATGATACTAAAACATTTCTTTAACTTCTCATTAACTAGTCGACGGCGTGATGATAACTGCCAGTAAAGCGATTAGTGACCCGAAAAAAGCTTAGATAACCAAATACGTTTGCTTCATACTACCCTGTCGGAAAAACAGTGAGACATTTTCATATACATACATATATACCCCGTGGTGAATGAAATTAATTTTTTCTTTCAATGAAAACGAAAAATGTCTGGGCGATGATAAAAAGAGAATGGGTGTTAGTTTAGGTTAGAATAGGCGGCAGTCCTGAGTGAGACACACTTGAATAAGAACATGGAGCATTGTGATACCGCATAGGGATGTTGATTGCCTTCTGTTCCCCTAAAACCTATTCGCTTTCCTTAGGAACCGCGTGTGGTCCCTAATTTCGACTGACCCAAGATCGTCAAGTTTATTAAGGGAGTAGCTATCCACAGTTTCAGCTCTCCTTCTAGCTAGTGCCGGACAGCTGCAGAGTAAATGATGTATGATCTTCTCCTCTTTGCGATTCTAACAAATTTTTAGTTTATCAATAGCTTAGATGTCTTTAGAGGGAAGCCAAGTGAAACACTAATATCACTGTCTGGCAGAATCGTGCCTTGATACTGCAGTGACAGGGAACCCACACAATATGTTTTGGAACTGTCTCAGCCATCGCGTTAAGATATCGGCGGCATTCCACATCTACCCTTGCTATTAGGGACGTTTTCCATAGAGATTTATTAGCCGCCTAGCTTTCAGTGAATATATAGATTTCATCACCGGGAATTATATCACACTGTACCACTGATGCGGCTTTCAAGATCGCGATAGCCATAGCTGCCAGAAACGGAAGCTGAAAGTTATGCCAAATACTCCTCTCCAACTCTCCCGGCCAGCTTTGACAATTCGTGTAAATATAAATAGTTTCTTAACCGCTTCCAATCTCGACCTTTCCCTTTTCGGGCAGCTGGGTCATGAATTTGATCTGGGTCGAGCCGGACGGTAGCGCGTAGCCGCTTATCATGGGCAGCTACGTGAGTTCGATCATTAGTGAACTGTGGCCTATGCAAAGATGTGAACATTTCCTAATTGAATTTAGTCTAATGGTGGCTTTCTTAGCTTATAGACCTACTGGGTGGAAGTTAAGAAGCGCACTAATCGCCTTAGTGGTTGTTGTTTCCATAGCCCTGGTAATTAACAGAGAATCTATGCGCTGAACTCCCTCTACTTTCTTAATATTTACATTCATGGAGAAACCGGCTACCGTACAATAAAAATGATTGGTCTCACAACCGACCGTATAGATCCATGTGACAATCTTGGATCATAAGCCCCAGTTTTTGCCTAATGCCCTGCTGTATGAGCAGATAGCCCTCGTGACTTTACGGACCCTTTCGTTAACCTTGGGCCCCCAATTTAGTTTCTTATCTAACATTCAAACCGTTAAATACGAAGTTTCAAGAAAGACCGTCAATTAGTTTTTTATTGGCAGCCATTCGAAGCAAGCAACTTTGGAGTTTTATGAAAAATGAAAAAAAAATCTCATGTTATCATCATATATTATTTTTTGCGCAAGAAAACGCCTCCAGAAATAAAAACGAAGCTTAGTACCGGACTCTATACTATCAATTATAATGATTTACAAGTGGATCACAGATTTCCGTTGTGGTTGCACCGATGATGCTGAACGATCTAGAAGACCAAAAGACGCTCTCACAGAAGAAACGATAGAAAAAAACCACGATATCGTTTTGAATGATCGAAAAGTGAAAGTGAGGGAGATAGCTGACATGATGAAGATTTCAACAGAACGCGTGTACAATGACTTGCACCAAAAATTGGGTATGAAAAAGCTATCCGCAAGATGGGTGCTCACAATGGACCAAAATGCACCGGCTCATACTTCAATTAAAGCAATGACAAAACTGAATGGAAATTTAGGCTACGAATTGCTTCTTCATCCTCCGTATTCTCCAGATTTGGATCCCTGCGGCTATTATCTATTTCCGAACTGGAAAAAATGGCTCGGTGGTAAGAGATTTTAATCAAATGAGGATGTTGAATCGGAAACTGAGGCCTATTTTCAAGACTTTGAAGCAGCCTACTTTTTGGCAGACATCAAAAAGTTGGAATATCGTTGGACTAAGTGTATCGAGATAAAAGGAGACTGCGTTGAAAAATAAAATGAAATTTGCCCGAAAGAATTTTCTTTCCACTATTTTTGCACGGACTTTCCAAATTGCCTTCGCATTTGTATTAAATTAGTTAGAAAATAGTTTACAAAAACTTTGTTTTTATTTTATGTTGTTTCATCAAACTGATTGGTTTTTTTTTCTCAACAGGGTAGCCTTCCGTTTATGTTTTGCACTTTTGTATCGATGCGGCTGCGTTTGTGTGCGTGTAGTGTGTTTGCCGGTTTGTTTATTTGAATAATTTGAAGTAATTTGTCATGAAAATAATCTAATGTCAAATAACGCGTGCAATGCAAACACACAACAACAGCAACAACAACATAAACAGGCATAAACACGACAACAACGAAAACATTGCACATCCCATAGTCAAGTCAAGTCCGTTGCTGTCTGTACATAAATGTAACTTCTTATCTAAAGAGTTCCACTCATTTAGCCGCCGCCGTCATCGTCGCTGTCGCCGTCGTTGTTGCTGTTACGCTGTTACGCCTAAAAATTGACTATGCAAGCAATAAGGCTAGCATCAAATGTTGTATAATGAAGCAAGAATATTTCGTTGATGGTGACTTTGGCGACGACCAAGTTGGCTGTTTAATGCAGGCGACGAATTGAAATTTAGAAAAGCGCCATATTACTGTGGAACAGTAGAACAACAGGGTGTGTGCTCGCAATAAACCAAACCACATGTGTGTGTGTGAGTGAGTTGAGCTGGCCCATGCCTAACACTATCTACATTTAAGCTTTTCTGTCACGCCATGACTCTTCGGGCAATGTGGCAAATGTGGCAAATGAATAAAGCGCAGATAGCAATCCCTCATTCGAGTAACATACAAATGACAGACGAAGGATTGGCGACCATTACTACAAGTATTAGGGTTTTTTGTTTCGACGGCGCCTCAGGATGCGAGCCGCTGCAGAAGAAGAAGTAGAGCAGTGTGAAGAAAGAAATATGAGGTATGAGGTATGAGCGTGTCGCATTGACTGAAGGGTTTTGCTGTTTTGCTGTTTTTCTGTTTTGTTTTGTTATTTTTTTGTGACGACGTACATTGTCGACGATAGCGTTGAATGGGACATAATTTAGAACAGACTCCGTTTTCGGATGATAGAACATTCAAAACAAAACAAGAGAAAGATTCAAAATATAATAACAGCAACAATTTAGCCATCGAAAATTAAACAAGGAACGAAATATTCGAAAAATTCGCCAAATGTGGGCTGTACCAAGTTGACAGAATGTTGAAGTCCGCAGAATAAACGGAATTAGAAAGCATCAGTTGCGATTTATTTTCTGAGATATGAGCAGACGTACTATATGTGCTGGGGCAAATGTGGAAGCGCAAACTCACATACATACATGGATACATTAATACATATGAATTTGAAAAGCAGAATGTGATTTTTGGCTATAGGTAGTACAATACAATAGTTTTGTTTTGTATAATTCCGAAATAGCAGAAAACTTTACCCAAAGTTGTTCTTTGTAATATTTGTTTTTTTTTTAATTTAACTAAAAAGTCCCGTTTTTGTGAACACAGCTAAAATTTAATCTAGAAACGCATTTTGTTTTTTCACACACATAACTTGATTATAATGTAAACAAAATTTGCTTTTCAAAAAGTGGTATCCGTTTTCAAAATATCATATTTTAATATTTCATATAATTTAATTAAATTCGACTTTTTAAACAGCTGGCAACCCCCTTCAAATTATAACTATGCATCTTTCCTTTAGTGAAACTGTTTGAGACTGAAATGTTTATATTAAATATAGCTTGTGTATAATTTAACTAAACTCGAATTTTCAGGCACGTGGTAACCCTGTTCAAAATATAGCTATAAACCGTCACCTTGCGGAGACAAATTGTTTGACAGCCATATTTTAATATTTTATATAATTTGACAAAATTCAATTTTTCAAACCGGCGCAACAATGTTGAAAATATAGTAATAAACCTTGTCCTCATCGGATATGGTCTTGACCGTACAGCGAAAATTCACTGGAGGGAATCCCACTGCCCATTCTTTCCCATTCCATTCATCCCTCACTGGGATTCTTATGGTAGACTTTTTGCCCATGCAGGGTAGAGAAGTAGTGTAGTTTCCTTTCTTAGAGTATTCGGAAGAGTTTCCAGGACCTTTGCTTGCCCATATCTTTGCGCTTTCCACGGCTGGATCGCTTTAAGCCTGGCAGCACTATAGCCGGTCAGAAATTTCTCATTTAGATCTAACGGCGGAAGGTTTAAAATTACTTCCAGAGATTTAGTAGTAGTTGTTTCTGAACAAGATTTTGCTAACCACTGGCCACCAAACGCTAACCCCCTAAAAGAAAATGGGTCTTACCACTGCTGTGTACATCCAGTGTATTATGAGTGGTTTTATTTTCCATTTCTTTCCAACAAATGCCTTGCAAGCGTCCAAGGCGGTGATGACCTCACTGGAGTGGGCTTCGAAGTTTCACTTCCATTCGAGATTTCTGTCTAGAAGAACTCCATGGTACTTGACCTCGGTTGAGAGTGTGAGTTCAACCTCGTTTACTATTTAATGGGGGTAGTTTGACCGGAAGAATTTAATATTTCCTCGCACCATCTCGGCCTTTGTGGGGTTAACACTAAGTCCATTTCGACCAGATGTTTACTAGGCTAAGGGCATACAGTACTAGCTCACTGAGAAACTGCAGATAATTATTTCTATGTCATCGGCATTCGCTACGACTTGGCAATCAATGCCCTTTAACTATCAAACTAGGGCATCAATGGTTAGATTCGATAGTAGGGGTTACATGTTTAGTTATGGGCCCATCTCTTAGCTCGGAAAGAATAGTTCTTTTTGTGAGAAGGACTCCGACAAAGTCCCCCACTCTAAGAAGGGACTTGACCACCGATTCGGAGGAAAAATGTTAAATGCTCCCTTAACATCGCGGAAAACTCCCGGTGCGTATTACTTCAAGACCAATCCATTCTAAATCGTTGAAGCGGCTTCGATATCGGCTGATTTACCGTTAGAGTATACATGATGGTTCAGAGAGAGACTGCCGTTTTTTAATACTCCGTCGAATATATTCATCTAAGACTCTCTTTAAAGTTTTAAGGAGAAACGAAGTGAGCTTATGGGTCTAAAATCCTTCGGTTTCACATGAGCAGCCTTACCTCCTTTTGGTAGAAAGACCACCCTCGACCTTTTTTACTCCTGTGTGACATGGGTTAGGGTAAGACGTGCGGGCACAGTATGTCTTTAGCTGATTGCAGTTGAGCGGGAAATATTGAGTCAAGTCCCGAAAATTTGTAACGTACTTTACGGAGCTACCTAGCTACTCTTCGGTCTAAGGATCCGTCGAAGTATTAGAGATATCCTCTGAGCATCCTATGGGGAAATGGGTGTTCATAAGTATCTCTAGCATTTCGGTACAATATAATATCCAGTCACCGTTCGGCTTCTGGGTAGAGTTCATATTTGAAGGACTTTTTGAAAGCACTTTTCGCAGCCTGTTGACCTCGAAGTAGTATTCTTGTAAATTTTGATTGCATCTTTGCAAGGTTGCCAGAAACCTGTTCTTTTGGGATGGTTAAAGAACATTCAGCTTTTCTCCTCAGTGCTGCAATCTCCGGATTCCACCAAGAAGGCTTATTCTTCCCCTTCGGAAGGGTGCTTGGGCAGGATGCCTTAAAAGCAGCGCTACAGGAACTGGTCAGAATGTTCACTGCTTCATCAATTTTTGACGATGAGTCCAGCTCACCGCTTATCACTATCGCTTACAATGGGAGCCAAGGTATTTTAAATTATTTGTAACCTGCGAAGGCAACTTTTATAAAAAGAATCGACGCTTCCAGAAATGTGTAATTATTAGAAAAAATATGGAACAACAATCCCATAAATTAGTATCTTTTGAAATTACGAACATGTACTATAAATGCACTCTGGAAATTATGAATACTCCCATATAACTGCTTTAACTCTCAATGTCTCAGATGCTTGTGAGCTGCGTATCTTCTTCCTCAACTTGTCTCGAATCACGCACAGTACGAGTACTCGTATAACTGCCGATTTCGGCATCATTAATGCGATGTCTCGCACTCTTCAATGTTGACATCCGGTAACTTGCATTTCTTTTCCCCCAGCAGCAATGATATGTAGCTACAAGAACAACAACCACTATAGCAAAAAATTACGTAACATCAACTAATGGTGTGGGAGGGGGGTTGGGGGGAAATGCGGAAAATAAGATTTTGTGTCATTTTGTAGTTTTTCATTTTTTCGCTGTCGTTGGCTTTGCTGCTATTGTAATTGTAATTTTTTTTGAACGACTGCCGTTGTTCCTGTAGACCTTTGTGATATCGCTAACCGTTGCGAATGGTAAGCATTCAGTTGTTGTTGTTGTTGTTGCTTTTGCAGTTTTACGGCTGCCGTTTGTAGTTGGTGTCGACGGTTGGTTTGGTAGTTGGTGGTTGATGTATTCATGGAATCGTGTGATTAATGACTTGAAAACATTTACACATGCAAACACAGGCACACAAACAAACAAACATAAACAAACAAACAGGCAGACAGACAGATAGATAGTTAATGCCTGATATGCGACACAGCTGGCAGCAGGAGGCAGTCATCCAGTCAAAAATTGGTAAAGATAGGCACTACATAGGGTAAGAAGAAGCAGCAAAGATAGGAAGTGAGTTCGTTGAGGGCGAAGAAGATTTTACGAGAAGAAAACATTGGGGGATTGCGGAAATGAAATGTAATGAAGAAACGGAAATGACAAAACTGTAACGAATGAATTTGTATGTCTGTATGTTTGTAGATCAGCATGTGAAATTTTCAGTGCTGTGTGAGCTTTGACTTCTCGTATTGAGCATTGAGCTAGTGTTTTGTAACGTTTAATGTAACTACAAATAATGCTGAAATTTAAATGAGTGCTGGGGTAAATAATGTGGAATTCAATAAGGTGTTATACTATAAGAAAATTTTCGAATTGTTGTGTACAGTTCGGTTCAAGAAAGAATGCTCTCAAAAGGCAATTTTAAGCCAATTCAGACATTTACATTATTATACTAAAGTCGAATGAGCAACAAAACAGCATAACTAAAAAGTGGCTAAGGATTTTGATTAAACTCTTCGAGAATTTGCTGATTTTTTTTAAATTTTGTAAAAAATTTTAAATTTGTATAATTTTTATTACAAAACGAATGTGTATGTTTTTTAAATAACGAAAAAAATTGTCATGAAAAACATAGTGAAAATTATATAGAAATCCAGATGTTTAACGCTTTTAAAGAAGTTTGATTGGGAAGTTGACTACCTTAACTCGTGAGAAGTCTTTAAAATGCGTATTATCGTAAAACATAACTTATAACATAAATAAGGAGCGGGTGGAAAGGATAGTTTATTTAAGCTGGAAGTGCAGCAACAGAATTGTACCAATCACAGAAAACCTGTGAAATAATTCAAATACTATGGTCTTGCAACAACTCCTTACAGTTCTGTTTTGACATTTTCTTTGAATATTACGAATATTTCAAAATTTCAAAGCAAATCAAATTAATATTCGTTGGGATTCTCATAAAACATAAAAAAATACCTGGAATGCTTGGTCACTCAGATCGTGGTAGTGATCGCTTTGCTCTGCTTAAGCTCTGTGGAAATAATTGTAGATAACATATTCTAGAATTTCCTCGTCATTGTCAGGAAAAAGCGATACATTTATTATATTTTTGTTTATTTCAATACAAATCTGTTTAAAAACTTTTTATTTTTGATTTATGGTAGAATGCCACTAACTTAACAATTTAAACCCCAATAACTGGTGGGTTTAATATTTCTTTTCTTTTTATCTTTGAGTCAAGGCCTAACCTACTGCTGCGTAAGAAAATTCATCAAATTAATCTGTAAACTCTGAGTTAAATTGATAATCTGCTTTTCCGCATGTGGGCTTTAATGAAGTAAAATATACAATGTTTTGAATGTTTCAATATAATTGATAAAGAGATAGTATTTGGTAATCTCTTTTTATTAAAAATTATTTATTAAATTATTTTATTAAAAATGTCTTGGAAATCGGTTTTTTATCATTAACTGATCTCAGTTTTTACACCAAAGCGTTCCCAAAATAAATTAATTTGGCCGAACTATTCGAATTTTTTTAGTTACCTCCGAAAATTTGGGTATGTCAACCACTTACATTTACTATTTTTTTTTAAATGATTTTTTGTAAAAAGTTCCCGAAAATTCCGCCCGGCGTTGCTCTGCATATATGTATGTATTTAATATTTGCCCATTGCTCATGGAACCAGAAAACGCACTTCGGTTTCTGTCAGATATGTATAACAGGTGGCAACCCTATCAAAAATATAGATATATGTATATACATTGTCGCCGACGAACAGTTTGACACTCTTATTTTAAAGCTTTATATACCTTAAATAAATTTGACTTTTTAAATAGGTGGCAACCCCTTGTAAAATGTACTGTAAATTTTCTTCTGGCGCAATAAATGGTTTTACTATTTAATAGAACTTGTGTGATTTTTTTTAAAATAAAATAGGTATGAACCTTCTCCTCACCAAGACGTACCGTTTGATACCCTTGTTATTTTATGTACTTGAGTACAATTTAATATGATTTGACGTTTAAAACAAGTGGCATCACTCTCCGAAATATAGGTATGTACTTTTTCTGTGCCGAGAAATGAAGCGTTTGATACCCTTATTTATACATTTTATATAACTTCATTAAATTAATTTAATTAAAATCGAATTTTCAAACAGGTGTAAACCCTCATCAAATAAAGCTATGAATCTTCCTTCCGAGACGAGGGGCTTGGCACCCACATTTCAACATTTCATATAATTTGTGTATATTTTTATTAAATTTGGCTAGTCAAACAAGTGGCAACACTCTCCAAAGCCTAAATTATCCTTTACAACTTATTCTCATAAGTACAAATATACATAGAAAATTTCATAAACGTCGGTCAAGCTCTTTCGGAAGAGTTCGACCACAAACACCGTGATACGAGATTTTTATATATAAGATAGTTCATTATATAACATAAGCCATATACAAATTTTGTGAAAAGAATTTAAAAAAATTACATAGTTATTTAAAAAAATTATCATACAAACATAACTTTTTTGTTTTTTAGCCCATGCAATTTTGGAATAACAGATTTTGGAATAAAAGAAATATTTAACTACCTCGAATGTACTGTTGATTTTTAATAACCGCTATTAGAAAAAGCTTATCTATAATTTTTGATCTTAGTTGCCCCGGCCAGGATTTGAACCCGGTACGCCTCGAGTGAAACGCACACACACTACACACTACACACACCAGCAAGGCCTGTGTCACGCTAAGAGATGTGGTGATCTCTGAGATAGCAGCTAAAACTTTTAACGTTTTGACTGTTGTTGCTTATTCCAACGGAACATGGCTGAAGCGGTTTTATCTTCAAACAAAATTCATTTTCAAATATGTACATATATCCTGTTATACCTTGTCGGAAGAAACAACTCCAAAAAAAAAAAACCAAGATACATATATTGTATGAGCATTAATTAATGTTTTCTAAAAATAGTACGGTAAGTAGAGTATTCGCAAATATTTCCTCCATTCCAATGCCCGCTATCAGTTGATGCTGGAGATGCCATAGGCATTTCTGAATGCAGCTCTTATATTTTGTTGTTATATTGAAAATATCGGATTTCTTTAATACAGAATTTAACTCCAGCCAAAAATAGAGCTTTTGTTATAATCTCATTCAACCTTGAAGTTATGATCTCAAAAATTAAATTCACTGAAATGCTCGTGAGTGAAGTATAGACCACTATTATAGGAGGAGAATGAGCAAGAGTATTTCAACAGACATTATCGTCCCATGTGGATGTCATCATCCATCCATGCCGGTGGGCAAATACAAAATTTTATTATAATTATTATTTGAAAAATATGTAATAAAAATATGATTCTCATTCACATTTGACGTGTTCTCTATTTCAATTCTTTCTTCGGTTTCTGATATGCAATTGGCTATTGTCATTTTCGATTGACGCTTTCTCATTTCAAACTGACTATTCTCATTTTCAGTTGACACTTTCTCATTTTCAATTGACACTTTCTCATTTAAAAACGACGCGCTTTCATTTAAAATTGACTACTTTTATTTTCAACCTCTTCTCAATTCCAACTGACTATTCTGAATTTCAATTGACACGTTCGCATTTTCAATTGGAAATATTGTATCATAAAGATATGAATATATTTGATACCTTTTTTTGAATTTCAGTTATATTCTCAGAAACTTATAGACATATTGACATAAACTCTAGAACGAAAAATTGACACAGAGGATCATGGGATCTATACACCTACGTTTCGAATTTTTAGAAAATCGAATTTCAAAATAATTATTTACTTAAATATTCTACATACTCGTACTAATAATAATAAGTACATGTAATTTTAAGGTGTGGGCGGTTGGTTGTAATTTCAAGCTAGCTCCTCCTCTGGCAGTAGTTAAATCTCAAAATAAAGTAATAAAGTAATTGCCAATCTACTTAAGCTAAAGTCTTATATTTTTGTCTGCACATACATTCTTAAAATGCTACACTGCATTTAACAAAACACATAAAAATAGAACGAAAAATAAGTTTTTATCTCGCTAACAGTTTGGCCCAAATAAATACAAATCTTCCATTAAAGGTAATTTAAATTTTAATTACATTTTAGCAGCAACAAAAACTTTCACAGCTTTGGCATAAAGAAAAAGCAACCAGCAGCCAGCGGCCGGACGAAATATAATACCTGATTGTCAGACGGTCGTAGAAGAGAGCTGAGTGTGGTAGAGTGACCAGATTATTTAACATAAATACGCAGCTTTGTAGGTGCTTAGAATTTCTTAATGTTATCTTTGTGACAGTTTTATTACCTCAAGAAATGTTATTAGCTTGATTTAATAAAAGTTAAAACCCATTACCAACTTCTTCTTATGCCTAGCACCACGCCATAGCTGCATTAGAAGCGTGTACAAATATTATCGGCGAATCGAAATCGAAATCCGCTGGAAAAAGTTTTTGCCGCGTAACTTTAGTATCAGCATTCAAATTATAAGCAAATAATGCAAGACAATGAAAGTAAATATTTTTAAGACACATTTGCATTTGTACGCGCTCCCCACCCGAACATTGGAGAGCAAACGAAATCCAATTTGACTGGCAGAAAATCTCCGGTATGAGTGGTATGTAATCCTTTTCGTTGTGCTAACACAAAAGTTTCGTTTTCCATTCGTTCTACACTTTTATTGTGCGCTACACATTGAATTTATATAGTACCAGAAGAATAGCAACAAAAATACTCACACTACTCACTTTGGCAGATTCTCATCTTAATTAGCTCATTTTTCATAAGAATTGCCCGCAGTGGATATTTTATCTCATATTCTGCAAACATTGCACGGCATGGCTAGAAAACAGGTATAATGTTGATTGGCTAATAAGCAAATGAAAGCATTGAAGGTGGCAAGGAGGCTCAATTTGACTCAAAAGTAGAACGGGGATATCTATCCTTTGTTTTTGATTTTTTACTGATAGGATATGCGGCCTTTATTGCGCTAAACCTTTTGTGCCATTCAATCGCTGCTGTAACTGTAATACTCTACTAAATCTAACTAATACGATGAAAATATAGCTGAAGTTGAATCGCGCCACGGTCTGTGTTGACAGCCGTTTTAGAATATTTGGGTTCCTTTTATACGCCAGTGCAAAACTTATTTCGCGGTCTATTAAAAGCAGCATTTTGTCAATTTGCGGCGTGGCTCGATTTGTAGCGTTTTTGGCACATTGCATATTCAACATGCAGGAATCGCATTCTCACTTTAAATAGCCAACACACGCAAATCTAAGTACTAATGCTTCTCAAATTTTATTGCGCGCTTCATCATTTGTGGTATTGAAATTGGATCGGCGCCTTCAATGTTTGCCGCAAACGGTTTTGGCTTAGCATACATTAAGGCGCTTAATTGGCATCAATTTCGCCCTTGGCTATCAGATAAGATTTTGAAAACTTTCTCCTACCGCAAAGCAATACTTTCGTGTAGATTTTCTACTACTTAAGGCGTGAAGTTCATTTTCAATAGTCCCGCATCCTTTTGTTTGCTCAAAATCTTTCTTACTCTGGGACACATTGGAATTTTTCATAATAATTGTTGAACTGAAAGTAAATTCAGTACACTTGATAAGCTTCGAATTTCACATTGCTTCTGGCATTCATAGCGAAATATTTTCATGTCTTTTGTATTGCCTTTCTAATACATTTTCCAAATGCTAACACAGCATTACTTGCCAGAGTTTTCTCCCCTGCTCACTTTTTTTTCCTTTGCTCTGCCTCACAAGCCGCATATTAGCGTAAAAATTATTTAATCCCACTAATCGCATACTTTCTGGTTTGACGACCCACCATGCCAATTTGTGTGCCTAAAACCAATTTCGAATTCCATGTCTGTTATTCGACTTAAATTTTGTTTTGTTGTTATGTGTGGCATGGAATTTTTTTGATTAAATGAATTAAGGATTAATTTGTGCAGCCGTGAAGGAATGTTGATTTGTGAATTAATAAATCAAAATCGCTGTCTTTCCCGCACAAAGCAAAGCCAACAAATAAAAATAAAATCTTAGCCACGTGGGTCATATATTTTTGTCAGTATACATATATATTCATATATAGGGAATTCGCAAGATAACATAACATATAAAATCTTGCAATTTAAAATATGCAATCTTGTGTTATTTTCATAGGGGTTTCCGAAAACAAATTTTCAAGAACGTTAAAATTTTATTATTTTATGACTCGGGATATCTTCCACTTATAAATCCCCCACTAGTTTTATACTGATAAGGGAAAATACTACTATTATATTTATTTTGAAAGCATTTTTGCCGTAAATAGAACGTATCCAAGACGAATAGCACTAAATCGAAAGAATTTTAAATTTATATATGCAGTCATATTTTTTTCTCTTTCCCATGTGAAAGCCATGGGAGAGGGAAACAAATTCCCCGGGAGTTTCTATAAGACTGATAAATAACAACTCGCGTAATAGTGCATTATAATTGATATTTAAGGTTTAATTTGTGTAATACGACTACGATGGAAAATGGGTTATCAGAATGGATTCAGAATGGATTCAGAATGGATCACTGAATTCTAAATAAAAGCTATGTTAATGGTTTTATCAAACAACAGCATAAAGAGTGAAGCCGTGACCTTATCTTAGCGAAGTTTACAGGCTTCCAGTCCTCCACTTCAAAACTTTAAATATTCAGGTTGCGATCAAGGCAAATTGGTTGATAGTATTCGAATCAAAGTATGTGCCGGAATGTCAAAGATTACAATAATACCATCGATAGCACAGTGCCACTCAAAACTCCATCCCTGCATATCATGGTATATTCGTAGAGATGAGAAAACAAACCAATGTACCGACACCTCAAGTGCACGTCATTATTCACCTTCCCCCCACAATTCGAGTGACCATTGGGCACCAGGTCGCCATTCTTGTTCTAACAAGAATTTGCCCCGGCCTTAAAACCTTTCGTAAGTAGTCGCACTTTTTGGTAAAATACTCTTTTTTTTTAATGCTTTCTACTTATTGTGAGGGCACTAATGTTTAGCCACTTTAAACCATATGCCACTCTAGAGTCATAAAATTAATTGAAACATTTAATTGTTCAACCACTCAGCGATAACAAAAAATTTTTAGTAACCAAATCACTTAAGTGCTATTTACCAAGTGCCAACAACAATATAAGTTTTCTACAAACATGTAAAAATAAATTCACATGCTATTTAAGCGCAACAACAAAAACAATATGGGAAGAGTTTATAATTTTATTAACATGCTCATTACCGCACTTCTTCAACCAAATAAATGACTCGTCTATTAACCATTTCACTTTTACGACCCGCCGCGATCCATGTGTGCGCTTAGCCAGAACTCTCCTCCGTCAGAGGCCTCCCACAAAATGACCTTTTAAACATCTTTGGACCTGGAAGTGAGATATATCCTTTTGTCATTTGACGCATTAAATGAAAATAAACTGCAGCTTAAAATGTTTACGACTCATGATGAGCTGCTGAATCTGTCGATGTTCATGTTGACTGGCGAATGGTGAATGGCTGACGATAAGTTGTATAAATAGAGACAGGCGGCGCGCATCTAGTAAATATGTAGCTATATAATTTTGTTTTTTTTTTTTTTGGTTTTAACTATGCTCGTCCATCTGTTTTGTTATTGTTACTAAGTATGTGTTGTCGATGGTAAGTACCATGAAAAGTAAACAAAAGCCAGCAGGGCGGGCAACCAAAGCTAACCGTCGAAACATTCAACGAACCAACAAAGTTTTTACAGCATTTTTATGTGCTTTTTATGTATCATTCTAACCTCAATTTAATTGTTTATCCGGTGACAATCATTTTATTATAGTAACGGTAGTACACACACACAAACACTCAAAAAATATAGACTGTTCTGATGTCTGCATGTAAACGACGAGCGAATTTTACGATCCAAAGGAGGAGGAAATCCTGTACGTTGGTCGTTCGTTCGCTCGTTCGCTCCATCAAACGCTTCAACTCCATTCAACTTGAAGTGCCACTATTGCCTAACAAACATTACGAGTACTCTAGTAGAGTGTTGTTGGTGTGCGTGTAACAGTCGCGTTGTGTCAGCTGTCAAATTGACAGTTGTAAAAATTGACACATCCACATCCGCCGCCGACGCTACCATCGTACAGTGGGCTGAAGTGGGGGGTTAATAGATTTTGGTAATAGACATCGAAAAAATTACTAGGTAATATATATGAAAAGAAATGATGAATTTTTAATCTGATCATGTTTTGTACCTGAACTTTTTATTATAAACTCATTAATTAGAAAGGTAGGAGTAATTTACGAAAAAAAAAATCATAACTATTGCAATAACTCAGTGACCGCAAAGTTCCTCAAAATATGATGTCTTTGTTATTAGAAATAATTCCGATTATTTGCAATTTATATTTGAAATCCAGTCGGTGCTGCGCCAATACTACAAGGAATTTTGTTTTTACCTAGGTATCAACGGCTTATATATATAGGGTCTTGCAATGGGGACGCACAAAAGTAGACCGATAGTGACAGCAAACGACGCCATATTTTTTCCCGCTCTTTTGACGTTTCTCTTCAGTAAGGTTTGCCATTTCATCATGGAAAAATATACGATCCCACAACGAGTGTGAATGGCTTCGTCAATAAGCAAAATATGCATTATTGGGCAGGCAGCAATCCACACGTACTCCATGAGTCAACATTGCATCTCGAAAAATTAGGGTTTGGTGCGGTTTATGGGCCGGCGGCGTCATTGGGCCGTACTTCATCCGTGATGATCAAGACCGGCACGTTACTGTGAATAAGAATCGCTACCGCTCAATGATAACCGAATATTTTTGGCCCGAATTGGATGATACAAGCCACACAGCGAATGCCACAATCGATTTATTGAAAACCAAGTTTGGTGAACGTGTTATCTCACGAAATGGCCCAAACAATTGGCCGCCTCGGTCGTGCGATTTGACGCCATTAGACTATTTTCTGTGAGGCTATGTCAAGTCTATGGTCTAAGCCAAGAAGTCAGCGACGATTGATGAACTTCGTACGAATATCGAACGTGAAATTGCAGCAGTATCGGCCGATTTATGCTGGAAAACCGTCAAAAATTGGGTTCAGCGCCTGTACTTCTGCAAGCGTGCCCGTGGTGCCCATGCAAAAGAAATAGAGTTCCATATATAATGGCATCGAATGTACTTTAACAGGAATAAAGAATTTAATTCATATCCCAAACCGTTTTTGTTTTATTTAAAAAAACTTTTGTAGCGTTCTTGTTGAAAAGCCCTGTAGTTTAAGACCCAAAAATATTTAAGTTTAATGCGTCATTAATTATCCTGGAATGAATTAGCCACTTCATTATTCTAAAACATTTATTTCAAACCTTAACTATTAAAAACCGATTGTTTCACAACTATAAAAAAAATAAATTTTTGACAAATTCCGACAGTTTCCTTTTTTTCTTATTCAATTTGAGTTATTTTTTTAAGAAACTTTTGTTAATTCATAAGCCATCTAAATCCAATTTTCAAAGGCTTCGCAAAAAGTAAGAAAATTCAACAAATTTTCATAAAAATGTTCGACTTTTTAGTCAGATTTTTTAGAAAAATATCGAGTGGGCAATTTTGTTGCCAGTTGAATTTCAGTATAACATAAAAGACCGGACACACTATCTTAATTTATGGCAAATTGCGATGAAATTAAGTAATTTTGCCTTGTATAATTGGTCAATAAATTAAAATTAAACGGGTATTTTATCGTAACTTAAAAACCAAATGAAGAACCAATCGGTGTCGGTTCTAAATTGTATCGATAATAATCGAAAGATGTGTTATCCCATAACTTTTTAGCATTTGACTAAACTGGCCCTTAATTAATTTTTACTGCCTCTACAAGACTTCTTTTGTGATCGCAAATTGAATAAAAAAATATTATAAAATTTTTTTCTTCGATCAAAGGACTAAGCAACCCTGTGGCTACAGGGCTGTCAAGATAAATTAGGAATGCCACATAAGAACGCACTTGGTTTATGCAAAGTAGTTTGACCGAAAGTTAATAATTTACTTTGTAATGTGAAGATAATATAACAATAGCATAGTTTCCACCAACTATAGAGAAAACATTGAAGTAAATTTTTGTATGATAATTAAAAATGCATTAAAGAGTTCTAGGGGTTTGAGATCTATCTGCGATATAGCATCTGCAATTATGTATTATTTGTTGTATATCGCTGAAATTTTAGTTGATCTGCAGTCGAAGCTTGCGTCAATGGGGTTTTCACTCCACGTTTTTGTCGTGGATCAAGTCATATTTATCTAATAGACGCTGCGATTTTGCCGTTGATAATGACACACTCTCTCCGTTTGTTGCGTCCTCTGGTGTTCCGCAGGTTAGTATTCTAGTACCCCTCTTTTTCATGCTGCTTCATGCTTTTCTTTTGCGGAATACTTGTCCTATGCTAATGAACTTAAAATATTCGCGGTCATTCACAATACTCGTGATTCTAAAAGGTTACAATCCGTCCTATACAATGTTCACAATTCAGTTTGTCGCTAATATATAACGTAACTTTTGCTAAATTGGCTTCTACTTTACATACCTCTTAGAGTATTGATGGCTCCCGCCTCAAATCCGTTGATGAAATTAAAGACTTAGGCATTATTTTCGATTTGAAGTAAAATTTCACGACCTACGTTAACCCTGTCATAATACGGTATTATTCAATGCTTGCATTCGAAAGTCGAAACTGTTCTGCATTCATTAACTCATACATTATAATAACACAATATTATGCTTTTGTTCGAGGTTAGAGTATGCCGCTATCATCTGGAGACCATACCAAATAGATGTCCCTAACCGGCTTGAGAGATTACAGAGAGCTTTCTTAAGAATTGCGATGTCTGATGATTGACCTAAATAAAATTTAAAGCAGAAGATCCATTTTATCGTTTTCATTTGTTACTAGAATCATTACTGGGACTATTGAGTGATCTTTCCTTCTAGGTAAAGTCCAGTTTAACATTCCATACAAGAACCTTTGAAAGTGCCTAGACTTTTTGATTTTGAATTTTTTCGATCATTTTAATTGAGGTAACGATCAATGTATACAAGGATCACCTGATCTGTGATTTGTTGAACACACTGTAAACAGTAAACGAGAAATTGGGTTAGTTATTGTCTTCTCATAAAATGTTCTTACAATTGTTAGTTTAAATATTTATTTATTTATTAATTTAATATTAATAATCCCGAAAGTAATTACATTTCATGTAGAGTACAAAGACTTATTATATAAAAACTACAAACATAGTAATTAATAAATTGAGTAAAAATTTAAAAAAAATACGCTTCGCGTACTGTGCCTTCAAATGAAGCATCTTCCACTACCTGTATTTGTTTTTAAACAGTTATAGAAAAATTCTGGGCTAAAAATCTAAACAAACTTATAAAAAAAATCTCAAAATTCACCTCCTCATGCAAGAAATCAATTATAAGGAGCATCTCCCGCACACTCCACGCCCTACTGGGTTGCGAAAATGGGTTGTGAAAAATATATAAAATTTCTTTTCCCAACAAAATTCCAACGGAATTTAAGGAAAAGGGCTCCAAATCCAGTAGAATATTCAGTACGAAAATGCCATGGCATTCGGTTCAGCAATCAATGCTTGAAAAATTGATGATTTCATGATTTATGTCAAACGGCATAAAAAATGTTAGTAAACGAAATCTCTTCATTAAAATTGAAATTCTCTTCACTGCGCTTGAGATGGGTTTCCTATACAAATTCTTCCTGAATTTCCAGAATTTTTCCTATGGAAGTGCTCATAGCGTGTGCAGGCGTCTTTTCACGTAAAAAATTTCCCCTTCTCGTTTGTCAGTTCTTGGATATTTTTTTTAGCGCCATCCCTATATAAAAGCGAATAACAATTTTCAGATTTGACCTCTCAATGTGTGTAACAACATCAACACGCACACCACAAGTTCTAGGATAAGTTCGGCTAATCATTAAGCTACATATATGGTGAGAGCGACAGACATGAAATCGATTCTCCCATTATATTAAAAAATTATATTTTTATTCCATACAAAAATAAAGTCGCATAAGTTCTTAAAATTTGGACTTAACGAAAAAGAGTTTTATACAATTAGAAAAAACAAATTGAAAGAACCTATGCCTCTATCTACCGATTGCAACCCACTGTGCGGCGCGCGCTATACAAGCGAGCACTATGCGCTTGCTACAATAATAATAATAAAAACATGAAACAACAACGAATTACAGTTTATAGCTCCGGTGTGTAGCATCAGTTTTTCCCCGCTTTCTACCCCACCAACGCCAACATACTTCACACACCCACACACATATATAAATAAGTAAGTAAATTTAACCGAAAAGTTCATGGGGAAGTTGTAAAAATCTGGCCAAGTGTGTGCGAAAAACTACTAAAGCTCTTCATTTGCTCTTCCGGTAGAAATTTACGAGCACAGCTCAGTGGCATGCGGTACAGAGCGATTGCCCTTCATTTTACGATTATGATGACGCTGATGACGCTGATGATGCTGCTGATGGTGTCGTTGATGACTATGGCATACTAGTTGTCTTAGTCCTATTGATGTCTGTGATGAGTGGATGGTTGTTGTTGTTGTTGTTGTCGTCGAGCGGGTTTTCATTTTATGCCGCAGTGGATTTGCACAGTTGATGATAATGTCGGCACTGATGCGAATTTTAGTGTTGTTGCATACTTGCGGAAAATTAATGTTAGCAGATTTCGTTTGCTCTTTTCATGATCTTTTTAATTTATTAAAATAGATTTTTTACGATTGGTTTATTGGTATACCATTCAATTTGGGTTCGCTTGAGTTATTTGATGTGGCAGTGATGCCATCGAATTATGAAAGTATTTACCAGAGATTTCTTTTGAGATGACGTTATTATTAATTTTATGGTAATTGTTGTGTTTTATAGGCGCTGATAATAGAGAAGCGGTAAGGAATTGATTTTGAGAGATTGGTATGATATTTTTATGGTTTTAATGTGCGGTAATAATATTAGAAATCAGAAAATATGATTTCTCTATAAGTCGTTATACCAAATTTTGAGGGGATTTCAAAAGCTTGTCGACATAAGAAAATCAAAAAGCATAGCAAATATTGGGATATTTAAGTTTAACACCGCCGCCAACGAGGAAAGGAAATGAACGGGACAATGCCAGAGTTCCATAGGATCTTGCGACGTCTGCGCCGCAAGTTCGGGTGTTGAATTTATGTAGGGAGATTTTAAACATTTGATTTCTTTTTGCACACGCCCTGACGGCTTAAAAATACCACTTAATATTTCATTAACCCATTCTTGTGAAAATCTACAGTTCATTTCATAATTATAACGCCACCACATATTGAAAAATTTTGACTATTTATATTGCTTTATTTAACTTAATTTTTTTTTATTCTTGTAGTGGTTAATTATATATACTCGTTTAATTCCAATTTTTAAACTTTCTGCAAATGTAAAAATATCCAAAACTTTTTTAACAAGTTCCTACTTTTTAACCCGAATTGAATGCAGTTTTATACACCATTCAATTTTAGTATAATAAAATTTAATGCATTTTTTCTTAACTGCACAAAGTTTGAAACTTGAATTTAAACAGGATTTGTTATGGGTTACGATATATTTTAATGAAAAACATAACATAAATTAAATAAAGAAAAGCAAATAAGCGAAACTTGTCGGCTTCTGGTGGCGATATAATTTTGAAATGGTGCATATATTTTCTTCCAATGTCCTTTTGATCTCCGAAGTTATTTTCACATCTTAGGGCCGGTTACCCAGAGAGCTGTAAGGGACCCGGCATGTTTCATCACACTTATTGTACTACAAAACTTTAAATTAAACGCTTATTTTCAAACTGTTTGTAGAAATTTATAAACAAAAATTTTATAACATTTCAAATGTTTACAACAGCAAGTGAACGTGGAATTTTTCTGTAAGAAGACAACGTATATATAATTTTTGTTGAAGAGACGTCCAACACGTTTAAGGGGATCACTTGAAGAGCTAGAGCTTTGATGGTTAATCAAATTTTGATCCTTTAGAAAGCTGAGCACCCATCATCATTCCTCCTTCCACCACTGTTCTCATAATTTTAACCGAACTTCCATAAAAAGTACCAACGCTAAGTAAAATATTACTAACAACTTTATAATGCCTTCGGAAATCAAACACAAAATGACGGAAGGAGATATGGTGTATGGTGAATAACTCTTTAAGTGTTTGAATTTATGGTGCGAATAAAAACGTGGTGGACTATAAGTTTCTTCAGCAAAAATCATCTGAACGGAAAAAATACCATGGCTGCTTTGTTGAAAAAAAAAACATACTTATCTAAATTTGTTGTATTGTGTTATTATATAAAATTATTATTTTGAACAGACAGAGTTATATTTATCTAAGTATTAGCACCGTAGACCGTCCTCTTAACAAAAATAAAAAAAATTAATTATTAAGAAACTTTCTCCACGCGATAGTGATAATTCCCTAGTTAATCGATAACGTGAATCGCGTCAGAAAAGTTAAGAGAGCGCATAGCAAAACGAAGAAAGATCTTCAGGATCCGCTCCAATCGTTCTTAGTGTATGATTGTAAAACTGAGAAGAGTGGCGATTGACAAATGCAAGCATGCCTAATGAATTTGAAATTATTTAGTTCACATGCGTGGAGTAACTAAATCTGGTATTAAAATACACTCCTAATTATCGCTAATTACCATTTGATACTACCATATGTCTTCGAAAAAATATAATGAGTTTTAATTTCATCCAGCAAATTTATTACCGGCATGTTGTTGAGTGCCCATTGTCAGAAAACGAAATAAGAAACAGTCCAGGTAAATATCTCCAAGCTGAAAATTAGTTTGCTTTTAATACTCAAGACACCGAAAGGTTTGTACCTTTTGTTTGACTAATATGTAATAATAAACAGTCCCTTAATCCTACTTTTGTGTTAAAAAAACAGGCCTAATTTTTTTGATATGGCCAAAAATGGCACTTTTAAATAATAACTCTCAAATTTCTTTTTTTTTTAATTATGATTCACTTATTTTTACAGTTGCTGCAAATAATTTAACGGTCATATGGGTTGGGAAAAGCAATTATTGACAAAAATTACTCTTCCTCACTTGGTTAAAAAGACGTCTACTCGATCCCTAAGCGCCGAGAGTTCTAACGTCCACCTGGGTGGTCCGATTTGCCTAACAAACCAAACTTTATCCCTTTTATTGTATTGTAGGTTCTAATGTATGTATTTTTGGAGAATTAATTCAAAACGATGGAAAGTAGCTACGAATAAACCGCAGCCAAAAAAAAAACTGATTACGTTTACTATACATTAATGTCTCGTAAGTAAATCAATAAAAGTAAACTCAATGGCAGTTTAGATTAGGAACGATTTTTTTACAATAATATGGCTCGCAGTAACTTTGTAAAAACAACATAGCTTCTAAATTTCTTAATTGAATTAAAAAAAAAAATGTTTTACATTCAAAATGAAACGTTATTGACAAACAAGTTTTAAATGTAAATGTTTTCTTGTAATTTTCTATACAAAAATGCTAAAAAAAATCGGATTTATTAAAAAACAGGCAAATTTTAGATGGATTGCAAATCTTTTCCACATTCTCAAACCATTTGCGTATAAATCATTATTAATTTTAAAAAATGCCAATATTCTTCTTGCCAAAAGATATATTAAACCAAACATTTATAATTAAAAGAGATGCAGTTTATTCTGTAGACGAAGTAGTACCAAAATTGGTTTCTATAAATAAGTTTTTGTAAACCCTTGACCAGATCTACGACCTCTACTCCTGCATTTCTTTAGGTTGTGTAGTGCTAGGATATCAAAAGACTTTTATAACTCTCACGAAAATTTGAACATTTTTTTTAATATTCAACTATCAACTAATTATAATTATGACAAAATAGTATTCATTACTCCTCTGCATAATATTGTATTTGGAAAAGTAATCTAAAAATGAAATGTGGGTTACTATTAAATTATTTTGTACGTATATTTCATAGTACAATTTGTTGCAGGAAATTTTTTGTACATAAATCCTTATTTAAATGTGGTGAATATATTTTCGAAATGCTCGAAATCGGTGCTAACTATTGGCCTAAAAATCTTGCCATTGTTTTATGGACTTATTTTTATTTCTCTTACGAGCATCTTCTCTATACAAAAATAGCTGTATTTTAATGTGATACTTCTGCTGGTATCTGAATTTTACTATTATTACTGCTGTTGATGATGTCTTTGATGATCACACCGACATTCGTTCGCACATTCCCTGCCATCATTATGTGTTGCCTTGGTTTTAGTACTAAAGCGCCACGTTGTTAACCCATCCTGACTTCGACAACTCACAATTTTCGTGTGAAAAGAAAAAAAAAACAGAAAAAAAAGAAACCGAAAAAGAGCTAACTGTAACTGACTGTGTGAGCTGCTTCGTGTTAAGCTTTGGCTTTAGATTACTTTGAATTTTGTTGTTGTCTGCTCAGTGAAGCGCGAAAATGGATTTGTTTATTTTTTACGATTTGATTATTACGACCTCTGCGACTGAATGTGATTACAAATATTACTGCAGTTCACATTTTACCTTTTCATACATTTAAACATTTACCCATTTCGCATTTCACATTTCACATTTCGCATTTCGGATTTTGCTGTTATGCTGTTATGGTTGTTTCGTTGTTTTTTTGTTTTTTTTTTACAATTCGTTTGGTTTGCGGTTATTGTTTTATTTCAGATTTGTGTGGCATGCGCTTTTGAGGTTATGTTTAATGAGCGATTTTATTGCATCGATGGTGATGTTGTAAAGTATTACAATTTTTATTTCTCATAATAAAAATACCAAAATGTACTGCGATTGATTATGTGGCATTAATGGATTTATATATTTATAGATGAGTTGGAAATGGGGAGAGAACATAACTTTTAGCGAGTGTATGGAAAATCCATTTGGCTGATGTAAATAGGTAAGTATTTGCTAATTTGTAGTTTTTATATAAGTACATATATTTTAACAACTTATAAATTATTTGTTAACGAATGCAAATTTTGTTGAGTTTTATTAAAATTTGCGCAATGATTGAAAATTTAATAAAAACTGTTTTTGTTGTAGAGTGAAATATATTTTTTGTAGGAACATAACTATTATAACAGAAAATAGTAAAAGTTAATCAATAATTATTACAGTAAGATACAAATTTTTCTAGTATTCTTTAACCACTATTCAAAGACTTATATTATAAAAGTCTTTTCATAACAGTTGTCAGCGAGTTAAATATTTTTAAGTCTCCAAAGATTTTAAGATTTATATAATAAAGATCTTCTCATAACAATCATGAGTCAGACAAAAATTTGTAAGTCTTGAAAGACGGAACTTTTAAAGAAAATTTCGGGATTAGTTCGGCAATGATTCGGGATTACTTCGAAGTAATTTCGGTACTAGTTCGAATCACTCTAATACTGCATCTTTTTGGCATAGATTCTACTAGGTTCTCACAGACTGCCTTTGGCATGGAATACCAAGATTCCTGGATTCTTCGCCAAAGTTCTTCCCTATACTTTGATTTAGCGGGCCCAAGCTTTTCCTTTACAATCTTCCACACGTTCTCTATCGGATTTCAATCCGGAGATAGCGAAGGCCACGCCATCACATCGATTCCACGATTCTGTAACCACGGTTTTACAAGACCCAAACAAAAGGCATGTTCCATTCGGCATAAGGTAGCATTTTGTCTTCTAATATTCTTAGGTATCGATACCGGTCCATGTTTTCCCGCATCCAAAATAGCGGTCCGACTCCATACCATGAAAAACATCCCCATATCATTATATTTCTTCCCTCATGCTGGAAAGTTTTTGTTGTGCACCTGTGATTCATTTCTCCATTTTTCGGTCGTCGGACACAGACATTTCCATCATTGCTCACCATGTTTACTTTAGATTCGTCTGACCGTAAAATATTTCGCCACTTTCTTGAATTGTCTGGACTGGACCAAGTTATGTGACTTCTCGTAAACGTTTGTCGATTTCGTCGCTGTCTTTTTGTCAACATTGGAACTTTTCGTGACAATCTGCCGAAGACGTTCCTTTCTAGGAGACGACGGGCTACAGCTCTTGAAGATATTTCCACGCTCAATTTCTTCGGGATGACTGCAGTGGATTTAAAAGGATCGCGCTTTGATAGTCTCTTAATGAAATTGTCGTACTCTGGCGTCATTTTTCGCGGTCGACCTCTCAGTTCTTTTGAGGCGAAAGAGCAGTAAACAAAAATTTTTGTGATCTGTTAATAATTTTAACAATTTCTCTTTGCGTAAAGTCCTTATTTTTGTTCCAAGTTTTGTTTGTGTTTACGTTCCTCTGCCGCGCAGTGTTTTCCGCGACCTATATCTTCCCAATTAAAGGCAAAAACCTTCGACTTGATTCTATTTCATTGGCCGTAACTGTACTTAGCACTCTACCTATTGTGTAATTATAAAATTTTAGTTTGACACTTACATTTTAAAATTTAATTGAATTTATTAATATAACTTAATTAATCTTTAAAAAGGTGGCAACCTTCTATTTAAACAATTTGGAGATAAAATTATATGAAACCTTTCTCGTTGGCTATTCATATTGCAATAATTGATTACGCTCATTGTACTAATTGAATTTCCCCTTTTAAACAGGTGGCAACTCCCTTCAAATAATTGCTTATATGGTATGTATGTAGAATTCACGATACATATGCCAAATATTATCCAAAACTGTTCAGTCGTAATTGAGCAGTATGCGATTTAACTTATCTATTTAACTGAATATAACTTTTTAGCAGGTGGCAACTCTCTTTAAAATATGCTATAAATGGTAATCCAGGTCAAAGGGAATTTATATACTAAATTTTGTTCAAAATGGTCAAGCTGTTCGGGCATGAAAAGATACCTTTTCATTTATAACATCAGTAGGATTAAAAGGATAACATTTTTCTTGAGCACTATACAACTCCATGTCTGATCTATATTTGTTTCAACCATTCTTGATCAGTATTCTGAGACTTTTTTTTTTTCGGTCGTCAATCGTGGATTTATATTTTCTCTAGCACACTTGATATTTTTTTTCTGATTAAAGTTTTGCTATCTTAGTAACCGCAAACACCGATTGAATTTCCCGGATTTAAACTCCTTAATAAAATATGCGAAATTTAATACAAATTACAACGACATACACCGAATCACTTTCAGTTTGTTATACACCCATCTACAAATAAAAATTAAAATCATTGTCCACTTCACATTTTCATTACTTATTTACTTTTAGAGTTTTCTTCCATTAGTTTCTTACACTTCAATTCCAACTGCGATTAGCAACCGCAACAAGGAAATTGCCAAAGCACACTTAGTTTTTCAATAGCCAAAGAAACCACGACGTCCAACATCCAACCAAAACAGAAAACAATAGTAACAACAACAACAACTCGTCTCGTACAATAACTTTGCAATAAAGAAACAATTTTCTTCCCAAGCATTTGCTGCATAAAATGAAATTTACCAAATTTGAGGTTTCACTGGCAGCAGCCATAAAAATCGTCTGGCCACGTTGCAATTACGAATGCCACAAATACCTTGCAACAGTCACAATATTTGCCACAACAACACACAAAGAAACAAGAATGCGAGATTGAATTGGGGTCGTACGATTATGCGTTGCAGTTGTAGCTTGAAATTATAAAACACTCGTAACAGAAGAGCATTTGCCGGTTAGCAGGTAAAGAAGGAAATATTTTGAAAGTGCATTGACACAATAATGGGCGGAAATTGGTGTTTTTAAATTAAGGAATTCACAGCTGTCTTTAAATATTTCTAGAGCAAATGGTGTTATAGTTTGGGTGAGTGTTGTTACTGGAAAAAAATAACGAAACAAATGTTAAAGAAACTTTCCGTAATACTTAGTTAGTAAAATATCAATTGTATTAAAAATGAAAGTATTTTTTAAAGCTTTAAGCTTTACCGCTTTGGAATTTTTCTTAAATGCCTTTGGAAGGGTTCGAGGAACTTATTTTGTAGTTTAAAAACGTTGTAAATCAAACAACTTTTTTTTTAATTTAGTTTAAATACTTAAACTGTGTTTATGTTACCATTAACTCGGAGTTTCAAATCACACATATTTTTATGAATTTGTGTGAAATTATTTAACTCTATAAGGTAATTCTTTTCCAACAAATCAGCCGTTAAATTTATAAAAATATATTGATACAAATCCATTGCCACTTTTACGTGGTATTTAAAAAAAAACAGCTGTGATTAAAATAGAATTTTTATTATTTAAATTTTGTATTGTTTTTGAAGTGAAACTTCTTTGCGCTCGTTGGGCTGTAATTCCAATATCGATTGAAACGAAAAAGCGACAGGAAAAGGGAGGGGATGGCGCGCGTGGTGGGGCAGTCGGATGGAAGGAGACATGAGACAGAAACGAAAACGCGACAGATTCGGAGTAGGAAAAAAACGAGAGAGGGGTAGCAAAGCGGACAGATTGTGGCAATGATTGTTCTCTACATCACTCCGAACCAGAGAATTAACGATATAATAAAATTCATACATAGATCATTATGGGTAAATACTCCCTCTGGTGCAGCAGAATTAGGAGAAGATTTGCACACTATGCCAATGATTTAAGCATTGATTTTAATGTCAATTTTGCCTTGAAAGAAGCTCAACCACTTGTAAAATTTTTAGAAAGTAAATTTAATTTAAAAATGAATAATAATCCCAAAGACTCAATAACCAGATCAGGCACGACAATAGATGCAATTTCCTGAAGATATTTAAATAATTTGCAATCACGAGTTCTCATTCCATATTTTTCATCCAACAAACCAATTATATCTTTTCTCGTACATTAAAGTATGGAAGTGAATGAATAGATTTTTTATAAATGGCAGCGAAAACATCAACTATCTTTTTTCATTAATCTAACACCCTTAAAAATTCCAGAATAATGAATAGTGGCTTCTGTTATCGGGGAAATATTTCTATCTCATAAAACTTGCTGGCTAGGGTGAGTATTTTCATTTCAAGTGCCCATCGAGATCCATGAAGTTTCACTTCTATCGCCTAGCTTTCTAGGCTGAGAATTTTTTTTATCTATGCATGAAGAAAGCGTTCCTAACTCCCTTTCGTTTTCAAAATGAATCTAAACCTCTATTTTGACGTTGTTACCACGTTGTTCCCAACGTTTTTGGTGTTAAGTGAGCACAGAATAAACGAAAAGGGTGTAAAAGGTGCCAGAGGTTTTTGTTACCAGTGTAGGAAATTCCAGATAACTTTTATAGGTCACACACCTAAATGGTAAGAATAAAGCGATGCACCGATTTTTCATAGAGCGGAGAAAATAAACAAGCAAACAATTGAATTAGAATATGTTTTATTTAAAATAAATTCAGGAAGACAACTAACCGCACCAATCTGCTGTGGGGATCGCAAGAGAATAGGAAGAAGCAACGGTCAACCTAATTTAGCAGAGCTTTTTGACGACAGCGGTAAGTTAGGGTTGCCATTTGGCAGACGGAATGAACAAAAGTAATGTGAGATGTTACTTGGTACTTTTGCTTTTAATAAAAGTAAGTTAAGTATATATATTTAAAGTAGGATTCTCACGTTAAGTGGATGTGCTCATAGCTCGTTCCATTTAATATAGTTTTTGTTTTTGCCAAGAATACAGTTAATTGTACCTTACTATTTGAGAATAATCTCACATTTATAATAAAAAATTAACTTTCGATTCAATATATAGGTATTAAATCCGGTTGTATCGATTGTTCTATTTATTTATTTACTTATTTATTTGATTTTTTCTTCAACAATACATACAAAAAATAATATGTGAAATAAAACTTACATTAGAGCTATTAAAAACAAATTGCAATCGGATATAGACAGGGTTTGTTCCTGGTGCGAGAAAAATCGTCTATATTTGAACACTGACAAATGCTTTCAAGTAGTTTTTTCCAGAAAAGTTAACACCATACACTATTCCTATCATATTTCCGGGTCGGAACTGAAATCTGTAGACCAAATCAAAGACTTAGGGGTATTTTTCCACTCTAGACTCACTTTCAGAAACCATATTGATCATTTAATTCCAAAGGCGTACGCTATGTTAGCCTTTGTACGGCGTAATGCTAATTTTTCAGACCCTTACACTCTCAAAAAGTTGTATGTAGCATTTGTTAGGGCCGGGTTGGAATATGCCTTTTTTATCTGGCGGCCTTTTCAAGCCACTCACACGAATAGAATTGAGCGCATACAAAAGGTTTTTATTAAATTTGCTTTGCGGCCACTGAATTTTTCAGAGCCCTTGCCATCATATGACTCCCGATGTCAACTCTTGAATCTAACGTCACTACACAGTAGAAGAATAATTTTATCGTGTTCCTTTGTGTTAAATGTGCTGACAAATGAGATAGATTGTACTGATATCTTGAGAAGATTACCTCTCAATATACCTGTCAGAAACTTGCGCCGTTTTTATTTGTTTTATGTGGAATTGAACAAAGTCAATTATGCAGTCAATGCTCCAATTGCGCGAACCTTGAGAGAGCTCAATAGCATTGAGGATATCGACCTCTCATTTCCTGGAGTGGTATTGAAAAACTTGGTAGTAAGTCATTTTCAAACTCGAAGATGTTAATTTTAAGTGAATAGCTAGTAAGAATTTAAATGTATTCCATTTCTAATTAAATAAATAAATAAATAAATAAATAAATAATTATAATAAAAATTCAAAAGTTTTCAAAAAGGATCCTTCGATGATAGGCCAAGAGCGACAACATTATGACACGGGAAAACGAGCATTGTTCGCATATTGTTTTCTAACGGTACCACCATCGTTTACGGGCATTAAATCGGATAGGCTTTAACAAATTACAACAATAAATAACACTAAGTTCATAATATAATAAGTAATGTAGTAAGTAAAATAAGGCAATGGGGGATTGTTGTAAAATCGATCGACTGTATTTTGTTTTCAAGGGGGAATAGAGACGGACAAAAATCATAATATTAGATATAAGTTTTTGTTTTTTAGAAAAGTGGGGCAAACTCAATTCCACGAAAAACGAGTATAATTTCGTTACACTTTTTTGTGCAGGAAGTTAATTAAGCACTCACTGTGATGAATGTCAACGAGTAAAATAACTTTTGCGATTTTACTATTATAATTATAGTTATCGTTATTTTTATACTTATCTAAAGCAAAAACTAATCATCGTTGAAAAAATCCTACTGCCGATTAGAGCAGATCGAAAATAAATTGGGAAATCAACGTTTTTCGATGATGCGTTCAAATCACATATTTTGGATGTATACTTTTCGGAGTGGAAAAGTTTTTCGAAAATTGGTTAAAAAGTATGGACAAAGTTATTTAAATATTTATTTCTTTACAGTCAATGAGACTTATAACACATTCAGAAAGTTAAAATGTTTGCTTATTTATCGTATAATTTATGTACACACATTGAAAATCATGTTAATTAAATTATATAGAAGTGCTATGAGGCTGGCAGAATGCCTACGATTCTGAGCAGAACGCTAAACTGTGCTTATTGTCTAAATACGTATGTAGTTTGAAAAGATGAGTTCCAGAGCCAGACCGCCTGAGCTGTTGGATAACATGTGTTATAATAATAATAGTAACTTACTATTAGTAACCGTCTAGTACTCGTAATGCATATGTGTCTGGTCGGATATCACTAGTTTCTGCACCAGTTATATTCTGATCTTCATGTATAATATTTTGGGAAACAACGACGCCATTGTTTTTATTAGTCCATCTTGAGACTTAAGTGGAAAACATGGTCAATAGACTCTGATTTTAGTTTAATATCCTTGGTCTTTCCTCGTCATATGGGCAGCATCTAGAAAAATTATTTCTCAGGACAGGGAACAGATGACACCAATTCGATCGAAACCAATTCGTCGACATCAATTAACTCGCCTTCTGAGTTCCGAAACTACTTTCACAATACAGCGTAAATTACATTACTTCTCATAATTTAAGTGCGTTCATACGTGTCATTCCTAATTTTCGTTGAGAGCTCTGTATCCAAAGAAAGAAATTTAAAAAAAGTTGTGTACATTCTTATTATATTTAATTTTTATTGCGCTATATATTTGCAATCACTAAAGTAAGCGTCTAGTACGGCTCTTGTTATTCGACTAATCAACTAACCTGGTAAACGAGCGGAGAAAGTTGTTTAGAAAAATCAGTGACTTCACATAATCGACTAATCGTTTCCGTTTAACTTTTCGACTAACCGACTTTTTGACTAGTTTTTTTTCTCAATAAATATTTTCTTTGTTTTATATGACCTGTGCCAAACGGTAGTAAACTACTTAGCAATGGAAATTTTTGACAGTTATGAGGTGAATATAATTTGCCGGCCTTAAAGGGCTAATGAAAAATTAGTCGAGTACTTGGAAAGTTTTGACAAATAGCGAAAGTGTAATGATATGACGCTACTGGCAAAAATAAAAAAAAGAATTGAATTTATGAATTTATATCATTATTTTTTTAATAATTAATTACAAATTAAAATTTAAAACTAAATACATCATTAAGTAATTAAAAAAATATCTCACCATAGAACTTTGCTCCAAACGGTAGCATATCCCTATGCGTGTGAATCCTTATGCTTATTGTGAAAATTCATTTTCTACTATAATCAGGTTTTTATGAAATTATTGTGAGTAACTGCCAATATTCGAATAATTTCGGCAAAGGCGCGCTGTCGCAAATACCAGAAGCATGGAAAATTATTCAACAAAACTTATAGTAGCAAATAATGTTGCTAAATATTGGGTTTGTGAAGATTTAGTCAAATATTTGACATTTCTCTTGTCAACAGTAACAGACGCAAGTTCAAAGTCCTGATGTTTGTTTCTGTTGCTGATGTACTGAATTGCAATATCCTGTTGCCGCTTCTGTCGCAGTTTTTTGCAACACAGCGCCTTTAGTCGATTTTCAGACTATTAGATGGTTAGCGATTAGTCTAAGGTGGACGGTTAGTTGAATATTTTGTATGGGGTAAAGTTGATAGTCGATTAGTCGAATAGTCGATATAAAGCAAGAGCTGTAGCATCAAGAGCCATTAAAAATCAAGGAACTTTGGAGTGAAATGCCCATATTATAGATGCAGGAGTTATGAGAAAGTCTATTTTTCAATTATTACACTGGTTTACAATATTAAACTTTTTGTCTGTTGCCGCGAATCCTGTGGTTGATATTGTTCACTCATCACTTGTTTTTGTCAAATCTACCCTCAAAATTTTTTGAGCAGCCTGAGTTACTTTGTTTTTGATTTCATCATTTATATTAATTTATATCATATATATTAATCGATAACAGGCATGTTTTACTGTGTTAAAATTAGTTTCTCTAGTTTTTGCGTCATGAGTAGTTCAAGGAGCCGTTGTTTAAACAATCCAGATCATTTTTGCTATATATGCGGAGAATATGTGTTTAACAATAGTAGAAAAGTTATATCAGAGTTGGTGAAAAATACCTATTTTGAGTATTTTGGGATGCTCTTGGATAAAAATGAGAAGTCTTGGGCTCCCAATTGTGTTTGTAAATCGTGTGTGGAATATTTAAGATTATGGAAAAGTGGTAAAAGAAGTGCCTTTAAATTTGGAACACCGACTATTTGGCGAGAACCACAAAATCATCTCATAGACTGTTATTTTTGTAGTGTGAACATAAACGGTTTAAACACTAAAAATCGAGCTAAATGGCAATACCCAAGTGCTAGTTGTGTTCAACGTCCAGTGCAGCGTTCACCTCACTCTTCAAAGCTTAAAAATATATCTGAACCATTACAGCAAGACATTGAAGGACCAAGCTCATCACAAAATGATCCTGATTTTGAAGCTATGTCTAATGAGCCAAAATGCTTTTCCCAAAATGAGTTAGATGATATTGTAAGAGATTTAAATCTTTCTAAACAAGCTTCAGAATTGTTAGCATCAAGACTAAAAGAAAAAAATTTGCTATCCTCGGATACTAAAATAAGTTTTTATCGTGAAAGAGATACATAATTACGGTGTTATTTTTCCGAAGAAGATGGCATTACCTTTTGTTCAGATATCAAAAAATTGTTGATAAAAATGGGCTTGAAGCAATACGAACCAAATGACTGGCGTTTATTCATTGACAGCTCAAAACGTAGCCTAAAATGTATTCTATTACATAATGGAAATGAATATGCTGGGGTATCTATTGCCCACAGTACAAAGTTAAAGGAGGAATATTGTAACATTTCGCTAGCCTTGAACAAAATAAAATACAATGACCATAAGTGGCTAATTTGTGTCGATTTAAAAATGGTCAACATTCTTCTCGGTCAACAAAGTGGTTACACCAAGTTTCCCTGTTTTATATGTCTTTGGGACAGTAGAGCTAAACAAGAACATTGGGTAAGAAAAAACTGGCCCTTGAGAGCAAATATGGAGCCTGGAAAGCACAATATAGTCCACAATTCATTAGTATCTCGTGACAAAATTATCCTTCCACCATTACACATAAAACTGGGCATCATGAAACAGTTTGTAAAATCACTAGATAAAAATGGGAACTGCTTTTCTTACATTTGCCAAAAATTTCTTCAGCTCACTATGGAAAAGATTAAAGCCGGTATCTTTGATGGCCCTCAAATTAGACAACTTACGAATGATACTCAATTTAGAAATTCTATGACTGAGTCAGAACTAAAGGCTTGGGCAGCTTTCGTATCTGTGATGCAGAATTTTCTCGGAAATCGGAAATCTGAAAATTATGTTGAACTTGCAGAAGACCTTCTGCTACAATTAAGAAATATGGGATGCAATATGAGTATAAAAGTCCACTTTGTCCTTAGTCACTTGGACAGGTTTCCGAAAAATTTAGGAGATATGAGCGAAGAGCAGGGAGAGCGTATGCATCAAGACTTACGCGTCATGGAAGAGCGCTATCAGGGTTTCTGGGATACGAATATGATGTCTGACTATTGTTGGTCTCTAATACGTCATTTTCCAAAGCCGACACATCGGAGAAAAGCTTTAAAACGAAGTTTTTTAGAACTCAATAATTAATTGTTTCTTTAAACTAAGTTTTTCTTATTAAATACATGTTTTTTTTTCTGTCTAATACCTACATAGCTGAAACTCAGAAACTAGAGCTGATAAAAATATTCTAATTATATTTCTGAAAATAGCATATTATATGTAGTCAGCAACAGCTAAAATTTCTTCGGCAACAAATGTACTGTAAACTAGTGTTATCGATAGAATTTGGCGGCGATATTGATTCGCTCTTCTTTTTTTTTTGACTTATGCTAAATTACCTAACTTCTTCTTAATATATTTCAAAACGCGAAATTACTTAATTTCAGCATAATTTGCTCATATGAAGAATGAGCCATAAATTGATATAGTCGGTCGACACTTTAATACTAAACGGCTGTTGCCATCAATAAAATTTCCGAAACAAAATTGTATCTTAATGTTATAGCGAAATCTAAATTTCTACGGCCGAAAGAAATGAGATCGCAGAATTTTATGTACGCACTCGTATTGGTAGATTTTTCGTGATCCACTCATAGATAATTCCAGTACGTACTTAACCTGTTTTCGTAGACATTTATATTTTCTATGGCTACCGGCTTTTTTTTGGCAGACCAAATACAAGGTATGGTAATGTACTGCGTGTAATATAAACATATTTAAATACCTACATACAAACTTACGACCATCTGCATCAAGAGTGAAAGTGATGTCATAAAATTATGCTTAAATGTTACTGAAATTGCTGTTTTTGAGAGATAAGTCCATAAAGTAAATTACAATGTAATTGAAAGTGTGCGGGTTCAATCTTCGCTTGGCCAAATATTTGTTTAGCTTTTCTGCTTCGTATAAACAGTAACACACATACATACACACAAACAGACACGCACACATTCAACCACAAGCACACCGGCATTTGTATTGTTTACTGTGGCTGTTGGATTTCTGTTGTTTTTTTCATGCGTTCATTTCATGATGCTGTGACCTTAAATGGCGAGCCAGTTGGTTGGTGGGTGTGTGGTCGTAATGAAAGCTGCTTGTTGTTTTTATATTTGATGGCTGGTGTGCGAGGCTGCGTAAGCTTGAATTGCTTTTTCTGCGTGAATGACCAAAGTGGCATTTCACACAAAATGGAGTCAATATGGCGTCTTTATATCGACCGCATCACAGCGTGGCCTCATTTCATTTTCAAGCGCCATAACACCACATAAAAATGTATGTAGCATATACATATATATATATATATTCAGAGGAAATCAAGAGTATGTATTTGTGAACTTACATTTAATATTATTCAAAAACACCATACAGTAAATCGAGTATGTTTAGAAGTAGTGCAAAAATAACTCGTTAGGAGCTAGCACTTCTATCGCTGTCCCCACGAAACGCTTTCGAAATTTCTATTTTTACAGGTCGATGTCATATGTATATAGTGGGAACTATCGAAAAAACGTAAAACTATAATTTCCTATTTTTAATTAATTTAGCAAAAGTATATACTTGAAGCTTTGACGAAGTTATCACGCCACGTCATATTAATTTTTACCTATTTTTTTTGAAGAAGTAATTACATAATAAAGCCACCCGTTCAAATTAAGATATAGAACTATCACATCCACTATAGCTGACACCGGGTGCAAAGTCAGTAGGATTTAGCTTAATATAAGCCAGTGACAGAAAATAATTGTTATTTTAATTTCAAAAAATCAAATAAGAAAAATATCGTTCAAAACAAAACTCGAATATAACAATCTTGTTATTATGCCATGTGCTAAAAAATCTGATCTTATTTTTATTTCACAATTTAAATCCTTGATTTTTATTTTTCGATCAAAAATAATCGTTATTTTGTGATTTGTATTTTTCCGATCATATTTGAGCGATATTTTTTGATTTTTATTTTTTTTGGGACCAAAAATAATCGTTACAGCGCTATCGTAATGAACGCAAACAAATTTGTGGGGGATGAGACTAATATGTTCAGAAAATTTTAAATCCAAGAAAAACGATTATTTTTGATCGCAAAATAAAAGTAAAAAATATCAACAAAAAAAAAAAAATGATCGAAAAAATAAAGATTTTAGAATAACGATTGCTTTTGATGGGAAAAATAAAAATTATGGAAGATTTTGCGGAAGGATCGTGGTTTGCGGGCTTACAAAATCCAAGTCATGCAAGAATCGAAGCCGAACGACCATCAAGCGCGTCACAGTTCGGTGAATGGACCCAAAACGAGATAGCCAGCGATCCCGATTTTCACAAGAAAATTTTGTTCAATTTGTTAAGCGATGAAGTTCACATTCGGTTGACTGATTACGTTAATAAACAGAATTGTCGCATTTGGAATGTTGATAATCCACAAGTCATTGTTGAGACGCCGTTACATCCTCAAAAAGACACTGTTTGGTGTGCTCTATGGTCAGAGGGAATCATTGGTCCATATTTCTTCAAAAATCAAGCCGCCCATATAGTTACAGTCAATGCCTGAATTGGAATGTTGATGTGGACGATCTTTAGTTCCAACAAGACGGCGCTACATGCCATACAACCAGCCAAAGAATAAATTTATTGAAGCGCATTAACTCGCGTCGTGGGCCTGTGGTGTGGCCTCCAAGACCGTCCGACTTAAGACCGCTGGGCTATTTTTTGCGGGGTTATTTGAAGTCGCTTGTCTATGCAGGTAAGCCGGAAACGATTTCCGCTTTGGTAGAGAATATTCGACGCGTTATTGCAGCCGCGGTGGTAACTTGCCCGAAATTATTTTCAAGACATAATGGTAAGCCATTTTATTTATAATAAATTAAATTCTTGGTCATAACATTAAATTATATGCACTTTATTTCTTCTTGAAAGCCATATGTCTGTAAAACACCCTTTATAACAAAAAACATATGAATTAAAATTTCGAACCTTGTGCATAACTTATCATAATTGAATTAAATTTCTAATCTTTTAACATGTACTTCTTAAACTCTTTTGTAGCTAACTCCGGTTGATTTTTGACAATTTCTTCTTTTTTTGAAACTTTGGTCTTAAGTACTCTTTCCACATATCGTATGGATTTTATATAAATTTGCACATGTTCTGCCAAATAAGCTACATGCGTTAAATGGAAAGAGTTGCATATTGCAATACTACAATTAAATTAGCTAAAAAGCTACATAGCAAAAAATGTTTTAAAATTCTGATTACAATTTTTTTTTAAAGCTTTTACGAATTTTCTATACAATTTGAAATTTTGATTTATATGCTTTTTTAAAGAACCAAAAATATTTTATAAAAAATTAACGGAAATTTTCAACACATTGGCCTTCAATTTGTCGCACAATGCTGAGCTAAGACCCCGCTATCGGCTCAATGGACAATTTGCAACAGTCATTTGGTGAGCGTTTCCATTAACTTAGCATATTGTGACAATCTGTTTCGGCGCTTATCGGTCATAGTAAACGGACGAGTAGAATTAATCTCGTCATAAATAAAAATGCAAGCTACTCATTTTCAACCAAACCCAAAAAGAGTGGACTGAAGTGGACTTAAAGCTTTCTGCATGCTTACGTTACGCGAACGTTGATCAAAAAAATTGATACATTTGTGAACTGAGTTTTAATGGTACTGCAATAATTAATTTTGTTATTACTAAAATTTAAAATAATAGAACTTAGTTCTCGTTCGGCCTTGAATCCGCAAGAGTCGATTGTGTTTTGCATCAGTAGATTTCTCTACTGGGATCTATTTAAAAATTTTTTGTACTCATATGTGTATGTGCATATGTATGTATGTGTGCACATATGAAGATTTACTCTTACTTATGGTTTGTTTATACTTTTAAGTAAATTAAATTAATACATATTTGTACACACAAATGTATTTAAATATAAATAAAGAAAAGTTCATTTCCATTTCAATAAATCTTTCAGATAACCGTGGTATTTTAAGGCACAACATTCGACAATTAATAAATGTGAATTTAACTGCCAAAATTCTAGTATTGATTAAATTATCAAATTTTCTTACTGAGAACCTGAGTTGTATATCGATACATAGCAAAATATATAAATTATCTAGCACACACACACATTTAAAATATCCATTTAAAATATTCGAAAACTCACAAAAATTAATACCATAAAAAGTTGAAAGGGACTAAAGTGGCCTTTTATTATAAACAATAACAGTACTATTTAAGAAAATTTATTTATTCCTATAACTGACTTTTCAAAAAGTACGTCAATTATATGATATCTAAAAACTTAAATTTAAACATTCCTTTTCGAATCCATTGCATTCCTTTTGGACTGTACAATGATATAGTTAACTATATAGTTAACTATAGACCGATATCGAAATTCACTACAGTCGTAAATATCTTAGAAAGGGCTGTAAATGAAAATTTATTATCGGCCATTCCTGAGTAGCGGAGGTTACAATGCCACTGGAAAATAGCCCTTCGTTCAGAGAAATTTCAGTACGATTTTTTTGTATATTTGTTCACTGTTAGTCGCTGATTTCCTCCAATCAGCCTGGGTTTGTTAAGGGCAGACTCATAGTCTCTGTTCATTCAGTTTTTTTGGAGGGTTTTTTGACTGCATATTAAGAAGAATATCCCGGATTTTTCGAAAATATTATATTCTAGCTTTGTAAAAGGGCCTAGTATAAAAAGGGCCTTTCATGATGTCCATTGAAGTGGGAATGAAATCATATTGCGGCAAAAATTATGTGGCTGCTTTCGATAATGCCTATTCTTGACATTCCCAAAGGAATTGTATTGCAAACATTGCTGCTAATTTTATTTATTACTGACCCAATGGTCCTCTTTCTGTTCATTTCAATTCATTGTAGCTGATCTTAAGATATACTCAGTTATTAGAAAAATCCAAAATTACAAAGTCCGTACCGTCAGAATATCATGAAGATCGGTTTCACCAAACCTAGGCAGTTGCTTCTTTTTCTTTTTTTACTTTTCGCTCTGAGTTCCGATTGCTCAGTGGTGGCAAGTAGTGAATTTTGTTTGCAATTTGATAGTGTAAATCATTCGCTCAATTTTGAAAATGTGAATAGAGGTTCGGTAAATCTTCGTTTTGTACACATCGCACCAAAGTTTTAATACCACTTCATCTTCATTTAAGGGATAAAAATATCGCAAGGAGTAATAAGTTTCTTCACTAAGGATTATACGATATCAAGTTTATTTTACATAGAATTCAACCAAACCTCTTACACACGCGGTATATGTATAAAATAATGTAAGGATTGCCTTCTACTATATTTATAAAATGATCAATGAAACCAACGCTTGTCGAAGACTATGAATTTCCGGCTAAATGCATCAACTGCTAGTACAAAAACTTAGTTTATTCTTGGCGTGCGAAAAAAGGATACAGTAAAATATATTATTAAATCAATAAATAAGTTCTTACGGTATTATTTTGTAGCAAATCGGCAACTGGTGTTTTCTTCCAATAGTTACTCATACGCCCTGTTGGCCCAATATGCTTAAATAATTCAATCAAAATGTATCTAAATAAGAGAAGGACCAACTCATCTGAGAATTTATTCAAGTATTTATTTGAATTTAAATAATATCTCTAGTTATATTTAAAATTAAATATAATTTTAACAAATTCAATATTGCAAACTACTATGTGTTACAAGTATCAAAGAGAAATCGCATAGTAATATTTATTCTCCTCAGATTCGCGTCAATTGTTTTCAGATTCTTTGCTGTCAATCCAATATTTCCTCAATGCTTTTGACAGCGTTACAAATACACATAAAACGCTCTTCAACTTCAATACCAAACTAATACGTTAAAAACGCAGGGTATAGGTAGTTGAAGGGATCCACAAAAAACGCCTACAATACAGCCAATATGATTGGCGTTATAAAAGGATTTTAAAATATTGCCGCATTGTCACACCGTTAAAAGCCAGCTAAGTTAGGGACTCAACGGCAAATTGAAAAACAAAAAACAAAAGCTAACTATCGATTGGCAAAAGCCGCGAGCAAACAGTTAAGCCAATTTAATGCCGATGCGCTTATACGATCGGAAAATGGGTCACTCAAATGTACAAATGCACTGGTACATATTTACATATAGAGGTATGTGCTGATATTTATAGGCTAACGGAATTTTCTCTTTAACTTGGCGTTTGTACGCAACATAACGACGCGTCGCAGCTTAAGCTCTAAACTGGGCATCAGTTTACCGGTTGCCATAAACGCCGACACCAATTGCATCAAAGGCCAGAGGTTTGCATATTGATTTTTTTTGTTTTTATTTTTGTGTTGCCCTAAAATTTTTTGGGATTTTCGACCATCATATATATTTTTGAAATATTTTGTTTTGTAGTTTTTTTTGTTAACAGCCTTCGACCAAACTAATGGGCTTAGCGGTTCTTTGTAAATTTTCCAGCAATTTTTATAGAACATTTGAATAAGTCAATATTTATGCAAAACGTTTTGAGAACATTGAGAGAGTGGCGATTGATTTAGTGCTGAAAGGTAGATTAAGTTAGTCCAACTGTCTATTTTTTAAAAATGAAATACAAAATAATAAAGGGTAGTGACTCAAAGACCCAGATTAGTAATTCAGTAGAGAACTCTTCAAAAACTACATACATCTGTAGTAGCTGCTTTCTCAGATGGAATCATTTAATGATTAGTTAGTACTTTTGCAGAAAATAAATTTGGATAATATCTACACTTACTTATTTATTTATTTATTTATTTAATTAAATTAGCCAATGAATACAATTCAAATTCTTATAGACTAAGAGGAAACAATGTAGCAAAAAAATAAATAAAATAAATTTGCATACTATAAACTAATTATAAAAGTAATTTAAAGAATTTATAAAAGCGATCTTTTGAAAAAGAAAAATCGACCTCAACAAATTTGGAGATTCTATTAAATTCTGCTAAGGCCCTTGCAATAGGAGCATATTGTGCATATAGAGCCCTAGAAAAGCCAACATGGAAGAGATCTGACATACGAAGAGCTCTTGCAGGAACCTTAAAGGAAATCCTCTCAAGAAGTACAGGACAATCAACAGCACCACGGATTAAATCGAAAACGAAAGAAAATGAAAGAATAACTCTCCTATTCTGCAAAGATTTTAAATTGATCAATAAATACCTTGGTAGGTACGTTGGAATAGGATCCGAAAAGCGCAGAATGTGTAAAGCAAATCGCAAAAATACTTTTTGGATCCGCTCAATCCTAGCAGTATGGCCTGCATAATATGGAGACCAGATGAAGGACGCGTACTCAAGCCTGGAGCACACGAAAGCCATATACAAAAGTTTTATGGTATAAGGGTCGGTAAAATCAGAACTGTGGCGTGTGACAAACGCAAGCATGGCATACGACCATACGAGTGAAATTAATATGACTAACGAACGTAAACTTAGAGTCAAAGATTACACCTAAGTCTTTAAATTCACTAACGCATAATAGAGGTGACACGGAGATACAATAAGATGTATTAATGACATTAATGTTTCATTAATGCTCGCCGATTTTAGATACACCACTTGCTAACATTAACAATGTCGGACTGTAACAATTGAGAATCAAGGGAGTTACTGACAGGGGAATAAATCTTGAGGGTAACTTTTTTAACAAAATAGCATGTGAAATGCGGTCAAAGGCCTTGGAGAAGTCGGTGTAAATGGTGTACACCTGGAGCCCAGTTTGAAATGCTACAATACAGTACTCAGAGTAAACAGCTAAATTAGACGCCGTCGAGCGGCCCGGAATAAAACCATGCTGCTCCGGACATACTGCATTCTTAACAACTGAAGACAATTTATCTCGAATAATGCACTCAAAAAGTTTTGAAGTGGCGGAAAGCTTCGAAATGGGTCTATAATTGCTAATGTCGTTTTTATTACCATTTTTAAAAATGGGTGTGACGAAAGCCAATTTCCATGCATCAATAAAAGTTCCCGAAGCCAAGGATTTATTGAAGATAGTCAACAAAGGGAGAACAAGAGAATTGCACTGTTTGAACAAAACAGCAGACAAGCCATCAATATCAGTCAGTTTGTGAGGAGGGTTTAAGTCGACCAATGCCCTTAACCACATCATCAGAAGACAACACCAGCTTGGCGAAATCAACAGAAGCTTGTATTTTAAAATAAATATTATCAACACCGTCTGAATGAGATGCAAAGTTGGACATAAAAAACTCGGCAAATAAATTAACGACGGAATATTGGAGCAAGTTTTGTAATGGTTTTTATTTAAATTGAAGCAACCTTTACTCCGTTCGCTGAAAATATCGCAATTTGAAAAAAATTGTCTACGACGTTTTAAGCGCTTCTAAGTTAGGAAAATTTGTCTTTGATCCGAGGATGCACTTCTTGCAGTCATTAAAATTTTTTCCATTAACGAAAATCGGGAACTTTTTCATACAACAACAGGACTCATACGCATAATAACAGTTCGTGATGTATTAGCACAAATTTGTCTATTTCACATTTAAAAAAATATATTCCACCCTTTCAAACTGATAGATTAATTTTCCGAGTCTGCTGGAGCTCCTTTGTTTTTGTTTTTTGGGGGTCTTTAAGCTTTTGAAAACGCTGAACCTTATACACCATAGTTCGTTTGAATCGTAATAATGAGATTTGCGAAAAGCTGGAACGTACAAGGAAAAAAAAGTGAGATTATTTCTTACCAATGATATATTATAAGTTTAAATCAGCGCTGAGCTATTCAGGTTTTTCGTAAACCTATTGTTCAAAATAAGAAAATCAAAGATAGCATACAAAATTTCATTTTTATGATTTCAATACATTTTTAAATATTTTTATGCAAAACTTTTACGCTTAAACTGTTTTATGATTTGAGGTGATTGTGTTAAAAAATATTTTTAAAAACAATTTTTATTTGTAGAAAACAAAAAAAAATGGAAGTAACTCTAGGCCCAGCTCACCAAAATATTGTTGTTCTTGCGAAGCACTTTGGCTGGTGACTTAAAATAAATGAACGGTTTTTTATAATTCTGTAAAAAAAAAATTAAAAATAAGTATGCCACTCCATTGTTTTTCGCAAATATTTCATTAGAAAAAAATGTTTTTAAAATCAGTGCAGAACTTTGAGAAACAACTCATTATAAATATTTTCCATCTAAACAATTTTATATAATAACTTAGAAGCATATATAAGACACGGTTTGTTCCGGGTGTCAACAAAGAAATTTTAAAATCTAAGATATTATTATTTTTATTGAAATATCAACAAAATAATAAACATAGTTACGGTTTAACCAATGCTACAATGCTTTTTAAAATTTTGTCATCCGTTTTTGTTAATTGCCATAGCGAAAGCTACTTTTAAATAAAACGGTGTTTCTAATATCAATCAGCCAAAAGTAAAATTCGTTTTGTTATGCTGAAACAAGCCAACATGATTTGCTGTCTCAAGTCCCTAGTCTTAAAAAAATTTCACAAATTTATCAACTGGTCCTGAGCAGATCACAAAACAAAGAAATAGAGAAAGATATGCTATCGATCTGATTTTCGGTCGCTCGCTAGTTTTCTTTGCATGTGCACCAAACTTGAGGAGCAAGGTTTTTTCAAAAAGATTTAAATATTAAGGTAGTAAGCTTATTGGCCGATATGAAGAAACTTTGGTTTTGTCCTTTCCTAAATTGGGTATCATTATTATTAGCGACTTCTTACAATGTATAGGAAAATGGCCGATACTCAGTATGGAATTGAAGAGATTTGAGATGAATGTTGTATGTGTAGACGCGAAAGTTCCATGATCATCTGTGGAGTTATAAGATTATGCCCTGGTGATTCCTTTAAGTTCAGTTGCTCTTCGATGACTTTCAAAATCTCAAGTGGACTTACTTTTATTGGTTCAGTATAAGAGAGAGCAGCGAGTAAAGGCATAACATTTCCTTTTTGGTAATATGTTTGGCTGAAATACGTCTGTTAGATGAAGTGCTATAGTAGAGTACACTTTGCGCTGGTTGGTGAGAAGCTTTCAATGCATTTGGCATAAGCGAGCTTTAACGAGATTAAAAATCATAATCTTTGACGCGATTAATTATATGCAAGCTCTGCTCCAAAGCCATGTGCAGCTACGAATTCAAATTTCGCCTTGAGGGATAACTATCTTCAGAGTTATAAATTATGTTTTTCCACACATCTTCAGGTGGTCTGCTAATATGTAGATAAAGACTACCTAATCGGTTTAGTTTTGGATATTTTTAAAGATAGCTGCTGGTCACGTGCGAATGTAGTGTTAACGGGCGGAAAATAGCATAGTGTGCTAAAAATAAAATGAGTATTATTGCAGATGATTTTGCAGTAATAACTTATGCAATAAAAATATTAGCTACTAAAAAACTGTAAGCCTTCGGAAGAAAAAAAATCAACAATTAATTGTTAACACTAAAAATAATATAACATTTAAAAGGTAGCAAAATGGTTGCTGCTACTCTTCTGCATTAAGCTTATCCCATATATAGAGCGATAGATAGACAAAGTGCTGCTACTCAAAAGTTCTATAAACATTCTCGTTTTATTCTCACCCACACAGCCAAAGTTAACACTCACTCTTCACACGGCAAGTGTTTATACCGCGCCATTTTCCATGATGAATTGCTTTTGCTGTACACGAAACCCACACACATTTACCCAACCGCTGCAACGCCCTGAACACACACACACACACACTTCCTACTAAAATTTTATTCATGATGGTTTGATGCTGAACCAATTTGGCCATCCACAGTTATCGTCTCATACAACTCCATAGAAAACTCTCTCACTTTGAGTATGCTCGTAATTTGTTAGCGAAAAAGCAGGTGAGTTTACTCTACTCTACACTGACAGCAATGACAATGCTGCCTGTCATGACGTAGTTTGGTGGGTGAAATATTTTCGTTTATATAGACTAACTTATGTATATAAAGTAGATATGTATGTATGTATTTGTAGGTATGAGCATAGATATATTTTGGTGGTGACAGCGATAAAAATAGTCCATATAAAAACAAAAACAACAACAACAATACATGTGTCTCTGACACCAAAGTGTCTGGTGCACATGCGGCTCTGTTTCAAACAGTGCTGTGTTTGAAAAAAAGGAGAAAGTTGTGTATGTAGCTGGTAAATGTTACTTTGGGGTGCTTTTCATATCTACATACATACACAAAACAAAAAACGCATTCAATCATAAGCTATAAAAAGGATAAATGTGGATTGGTGTATGTATGGTATGTATGTAATTGTTGAGTTGAGTTTGATGCTTTTGAGGGTGGATACGTTAAACAGGCGTCACACAACCAGAAAAGTAGGATAAAATCTGCTGAACCCATACACTGGATGTGTTTTCTAATTAAGACAAAATGCGAAATTTGCCAAAATGAATTGCATAGGTGCTTTCTGACAAAGTTTCGTATAAATTTCATGAAAATTTAAAGTAATTTTTTTTTTAATTTATATTTTTTAAATAAAAAACTTATTTACAAAAGTCAGTTCGTATATTTTTCTTAAGCAGCCCTCGAGCATAAAGCCTTTTTATATATTTAATTGCAAATGTTTAATATAGTAAATTGTGTGTGTATATGTATGTATGTATGTCTGAGCGCTGATAATTTGCATGCAACTTCCATCTCGATTGCCTCTAGCGAATCTGTTTCGAATGCAAAAAAAAAAATGAACTATGCAGACACAAAGAAACGTCGCCTATCAATGGTATTTTCATATAACTGTAAGCGACGTTTTTGTGTCGCAGACAAAAACTCTATTATACCACAAACTTGTTACGTACAGACCCATGAACCCAAAGGAAACTTCAGTTTCTGTTCATTTTTCGTACAAGAGGCGTACCGCAAATGTTTTGATTTGGGATAATGGCATTGCTAGTTAAATTCCATGATATTAGATAGGCATTGGTGTTGAGGTTTGCACTTCGACCTTGCGATCGATTGTGCCCTCCGTTCTCGTCTGGCTCCAATACTCTTAGGAGGTCTAAGGTGATGGTTGGTGGTAGCGAGCATACAAGTTCCTGATCGGGGATGTATGCGCCCAGATACCTCTGGCGTCCTCTCGAGGCGACTCCTCATTCGAAGAGCAGGTGCATCGGAGTCTCCGGGACCGCGTCACAGAAGCGACACAACTCAACTCGTTCGACTATATTCTGAGTCTGTGCAGATAGCTGTGCAGTCTGCAATGGCCTGTAAGGAAACCTGCAAGTATCCTCAACTTGTTTTATGAGTGGTCGATAAACTTTTTAGATCGCAATAGTCATAATAGTTTTAGACTGCCGGTATATATAACTAAAGTGGACAAAAAAGAATATGTTTTAAAGGAGTCAAAATGCTTTAATGAACTACCGTTTCCGATAAAAAAAATGCGATAGTTATATCAGATTACAATTGAGCACTGCAAGACACTGCCTATTGGACATATAAAATGGATTGACCTGGAAAATAGGAATCTCTGTCCACCCTTCCCCAGGAATTGGAACGTTTCTACAATTCCGTGAAGCAAATGCCACAAAGCAAACGCAATCGCATGTAAAATAAATTTAATAGGTCGAGCTTAACCCTCCAACGCCCAGACAATTGGGAGCGGAAGCGCATCATTCTCTCATCATGCGTAGCCAAAAACACAATGGCCAAGCGAAACGGAATCTCATCTATTCAGGCCGACTTGGCATACGCCTGATTACTCGATTCACAGCTCACATATACACAGATTTTATATTTTGTACCTTATTAATTTTAACACTGTAAAAGTGAATGTGTATAGCTTGTAATATTCTGTAATATAACGGGTGTTTTTTTATACTGATAGAACTTTAAATTGAAATAAAACACATAAAAAATGAACTATGATGCCAATTTTTTTTTTAGTTGAAATATATTTTCATGAAATTTAATATTTAAAAACGATTTCTGGCATATGTCGGCCACGACTAGCTTTGGTGAATCGGATGCGATCAGTCCAATTTTCTTTCACACAAAATTTTCCTTGATGTGGATGGACAAAATCCAACTTGTTGAGCACGGCGGCGAATAGACAAATTCGGTCCTTCTCCAACATTATCACTTACGGCACCAATATTTTCTTCTGTACGTTCAGTTCTTTGTCTTGTTGTTGATTTTCCATCGAGCAGAGTAAATGTTGCTCGAAATTTATTAACAGTTCGACGAATAAGCTACTCTGATGCTCGATTATGTGGACCATAAAATTCACGAAGTGCTCTATAAGTTTGGCGAACAGAACTCTGATTTTTAAAGTAAATTTCCACAATTTGTAAACATTGTTGCGGCGTCATTCTTTCCATGATGATTTGTCAATGCTTACTGAACAGAAATGTCAAAACGAAATGTCATTTACCAGCTGTCAAGTGACAGCTATGCCTATCGAAAGTTCTATCAGTCTAAAAAAAACACCCGTTATGAGCGCTTGACTATATTTCTACGTGAATTAAAAAAAAAATGAAATGCTATCGAAAAGACGCCGAAGATAAAATGTCTCAAAGCCTAATGCCTAATTATTTCCATAATTAATATACAATAAATCTAAAAAATCAGCATCACATGTATTGTTGATTTATTGGTTTGTCTTAACCCATTTAAAAAATATGTATCCATTTTTGAACGCACACCAGTTAGAATTTTCCTATTCAAATAAGTTTTTTTTTGTAACTCTATCCCTGACAATATTATAAAGCAGATAAACATAAGCAACTTTAGACAATTGGCCCGTTTTTTTTTGTAATCTAGTTGCAAAAGAACACAAGGTAGGATAACAAAATGCATGTAAAGCAACAACACTAACTCGGAAAAATATGGGCGTTGAGCCAACTCGGTTAAATGATATCCGATCTGAGATGCAGTGTTGGGAAGTGAACAAACTGAGCTATTGTGAATAAGCCCTTGGAAAATAAATGGGAAATTTATGTTTAAGACCTAATTCGCTTTTATTCGCATAGTATTTTCAAATATATAAATACATCAATTTAAAATTTGCGAACACAACTATTTTCCGTTCCTATATACCACTAAATGTATCGCAACTTTCATAAAAGAACAGGAACAGGGTTGCTTTTGCGACTAAAAGAAGTTTTATTTGAGTGGGACTGCTCTTTTGCAACTCGAGTACAATAAAACGGACCCATTATAGGAAATGGATATGGATTTTATTTTTACGTTGTGTTTTATAGAAATTAGACCAAATAGGATAATTTGCATCAACATTTAGTTATTTATTTGTACGCCCAAATTTTTTTTGATCCGAATAACCGGTCAGGTCTACAACGAAATAATAGCGATAAAGCGATAACGATGTCAATTTACCTAATGCTAATAATAAAAATATAAGGAGCGACAATACCCTCTACTAAGGAGGTTAAAACCTATAAGTGGCTATTAATAATATATTAAATAATGCAGTAAAAAAAACATACTATTACTTGAAGTCAAATAAACAAAAATGCATTGAAAATATTCAAGCAGATATTCCCACATGGCCATATCAATGACTTATGTATTAAAAAAAAAAAAAAAAATCGCCACAAAAAAATTAACCATTTCGCTCCTATCTGCCGCAACACACATCAACTAAGAGCATAAAATATTGTTGTCCTTGAACAATTTATTTTTATTTTATGTTTATCACAATCTTTCGAGTCGAATTTTGTGCGAAACATACCCAGTGCATATGTATTTACTCGTACAGTTAGTTGTAGTCACCCTCTTCATATTTGGTGGTGTGCGTTTTGCGCGCGCGTTGTATGCAACTGACAGCTAGCTCCCTTTTGTTGTTATTACCGCTGTTCATTCATGCCCTCAATTTGTCTTGTCTTGTCAGTAAATAAGTCTGAGTGAGACAGCAACAGTATGCACGCTCGCATGTGATAGTAGTAGGCTTTTGTTTTTTTTTTGTTTTTTTTTTTTTTTGTAATTCATGGAAATGGATGGTTTTTTTTTGGCCGCTGTTGCGCTAAAAGTTGTAAAATTTTTGTTGCTTTTTTACGTTCATTTGGCTTCATTAAATTTATGGCTGCATTCTTAAAATTTTAAGCAATGTCATGTTGCAGCCGACATGCCACAGAGGATATCCCAAACAAGTGCACACATTCAACTAATACACTTACATTCGCTCATTCTCTCAATATTTGACTGCGGAAGTGGAAGTGCCTAGGTTAGTGCTGCGGCTGCGGCTGCCATTTCCGCCTCGAACACGTGTCTGCGTGTCGTAAAAAAGTCGTAAAAGTTTATTATTTTTCGTCACTGTGTGTCGTTGTTGCTGTCACTTTGCCGACTGTTGCTTCACTCTGTGTTGCTCATTGCTGGTTGATGGCGGTGGTGGTGGTGGAGATAGTGGTGTTGGCGGCTGTTGCATTGCTGTCAGCTGTCAAATTGAATTTGCTTAGCCTGAACACTTTTGAACTAACCCACGCACACACACACACACACACACACAAACAAATAACAATAATTTGTTCAACTCTTACCTTCTACATTTTATTTCCTCCTTAGCCCGTCGCCGCGTCCCGTGATATTTGTACGAAAATTCAAACATCACTCAGCCGGAAGTTGAAGAGTCATGCTGATATTTATTTTTATGCCGCTTTCCCTTACATTTTTGTTTTATGTTTATGTTTATTGTTAGTGTTTCTGATTTTGTTTATGGTTGACTATTATTGTTGTTTTTGTTGCTAATGCTTTGTTTACATTTGAGCTTTGGTTGACTTAGGTCAGTTACAACAAATGACAGCTCAAAGTCGAGGTCATTTTTTATGATAAATATAAATCGATTTTTCTTCATTTCGGTCCCCATATATTTGCGGTCAATTTTGAGGGATATAATTTTTGTGCACACAGTAGTCCTTTGCGAAATAAATTGTAGGTGTTTACTTGGAAATTTAATAGGTCTTTTCGCTTTTAGAAATAATCAAAACGATTTCCTTCAGGTATTTTAACTAAGCATTTGATTTCCAGTACATTGTTGGAGCAACTTACGTATAGTTAATTAAAAAATATATATAGAAAAATATATGGCTATACTTTTTCTTATAATTGACCTTGAGCTCAAATTTTTTTTCTGTTTTAAATAAATTTGGCCAAAAAATTAATAACGTACAATAACTGTTGAGCACACCAACCATACTTTTACTTTTGCTAGCATTTTAAGTACACTTTCTCGAAATGATGCAAATGTCAAACAAAAAACAAATGGAAATTTTTAATTTTATAATTGATTTACAAGTGCGAATCTGAAAGCAGGATAATATAAAGTTCCTTGAGTTCCCAATTAAATACTTCATATGTGGCACAAAATGGAACGAGGTTTGTGGTGTTATAGAAGGAAATTCGCCAATGTGTCGCCTTGTGTGTCCTCAGCTTATTTCTCGCAACATCATTTGATTCAATATAAGCACAAGATCGTTATTTGAAAAAATGCAGTGCTCTTAAGTTAAACTAATTTTAAATTTGTGCCAAAATCTTCACACTACATAGAAGCAGAAGTTCATTAAACATAAGTTGGTATATTTATTTGTTTCTATCGATTGCAATATTCCAGCAAATATTAGGATCCATCCACGAGTTCAAAAGGAGTCTCATTGCGGCGCATTTTCGCTCATAAAGAGGTCCTTGCCCATACCGAAGCTGTAGAGATGAAAATGTACAACAGTCACTTGAGCATCTTCTGTGCCCGGCCCTAATGAGGCCACTCTTGGGGCGTTTGAGTACAATTCTCTGCAGAATTTCTTCAAACATAACCTCAACAACGTTCTGAAATTTAACAACAGTGCAAGTTGGTTTTAACGCAAATTCCCAGGTCCCATAGAATTAAAACGGCAGCTAGTTGTTAATTGGGCGATCCTTCGCCGCCATTCTAACCTAACCCAACGCGGTCCCGGGAGATCATATATGTGCTCTATATGATTTAAAACAATTGTTTTTCGATATTCATTTTTCTTACATAGTACGATTCTGTACAAACTCATAAACCCAGAGTGCTCCGAATATATTTGCTGGGATATTTCTTTGGCTTGAGTGAAATCAAAACAAACAAATGGAATGACAGTGAGAGAAATAATCTAAAATGCTAGCAAATGCATGTTGAAAATAATACAGAAGGTGAAGGCGCACATTGTGGTATCGCTAACCCTCTCTTGTAAATTTCGACAGAATTTCTATATCACAATAGATTTTGTTTACAAAAACCGTGTTTGTATGTATACTAGCAATCTTGTGTATTCTTTCCAAAGTGTTTAAAAATTTTAGTGTGTATTCTTTCTAACATGCATAACAACGTAATTCCCCTGATTTCTCTTCACCCGTAAATCTGGTGTGACGTCACAGCCAAGTTACTCTCCGAATTTTAGATCAATCGGCGCAATCTTGTATTCCATCATTCTTGTAGCAAATGCCCAAATTTTTAAAGCTGACTCTCAGCGGCTGTACCTTATAAATATTTGTATCATGGCAAATTCTAAAATTTAAAGATTTATTGTAATAGCGGCAGACTGTCTTACTTGAACTGGGTCGGTAAGATATATGGAAAAATTAACAGCAGTTCAAATGCGCGCTATGGATCATTGGCTTCGTATTTATTTGCCCAGCAAATCGAAGGAAGTGAATTCATACCCGAGTGGAGTCAACGGAAGGAAATGTGATCAGGAGATATTGTGATCTCCGAAATAGCAGCTATAATTTCTACAGATTCTATGCTTTCCATAAATGGACAGTCAGCTCACAATTGTTTTAAATTTCCATGGTAAAAAGTGGAAATGTTTATTAACAACTAAAAAGATTATAAAAGGCTTATTTTTTAAATTCTAGTTCCCTGACAGGGTGAAAAGTTGATGTTATAAGAGGCGATACAGAGCTACATCATTAATGACCATTTAGATTTGACCACCTTGTACTTTTACCGTAATGTCAGGTAAAACGTACAAAAAGAGTAATTGTTGTATTGAGTGCGAAAAAAGCATATAAGTGAATTGCCGATTGTGTTAATGCAAATTAAGTTAGTTAATGTAAATTAAGTTAGTTAATGCAAATTAAGTTAGTTAATGTAAATTAAGTTAGTTAATGCAAATTAAGTTAGTTAATGCAAATTAAAGTAGTTAATGCAAATTAAGTTAGTTAATGCATATTGGGGTATCGTCTATCTTGTCGTGATTGTGCATGCTTTTATTACAAATATAAAGTACTTGTTGTATGCAATAAACCCAATTAATAAAAAATGCTCTTCATTTTGAAAGCTTAAGAACAACAAAAAGGAATAAGTATGATTAAAATGTACAATGCCAATTTTGCAAAAATGTGATTGTTTCAGAGGCGAAAATAATCGTTATTATGAAACATTTTTTCTTTAAAATCATAATTTAAATGTAATTTATTGATTTATATCGATCAGTTTTAACTTTGATATAAACTAGTAGTTTTTCTGTGATGATGGAAAATTACATAATGACTGTTAAAAATTATTGAAAAAAGTAAAAATTATATAATGACGATTAAAAAATGATGCAAAAACTTAAACTAAAAAGCATAACAATTAAAATATGATTTTTATTATAAAAACCATAACGGTTAGGGTATTTGGATTCTTTACGTATTTCTCCCCTTAATTAAATTCTTCGTACGAAATATGAGCGAATTTGCTTCACCGTTCAGTAAAATATCAAATATATATTAAAATTTTTTTTATTACTGTTATATATAGGATGAGCGTGCTTTGTGACCGATTTCTGGAGATTTCCAAATCATGCTTGTTGCTTTAAAATGCGAAGTGTGTACTAAATATCGTTGAGTTTGATAAATTAGTTTCGGAGATATACCTTATTCTTCTAATGCGGAGAGAGTCTCGCCTATTTTTCACAACTTTCATTTTTGTGTTTCCTTTCTACATATAGTGAAATTCTTCGTTGAGAGAAGTTGCTACGGGGTTTTTGGTATTTATAAATTACCTTTTTATGAAAGATGTGCGTGGGTTTCCCCGTGGGTTCTGTAATTTCAGATCTAAAAAATATGTATAAAACTTCATAGAGTTCAGGTCAGGAAGTTTCGTAAATATACTTACTTGTTCTAAAATGGGTACAACGCGCTCATTTTTCAAAAAAAAATTGTAACAAACGTATTCCTTTCCATGTAAAAACTTCTCACAAAAATCATCTGCCATCCGCAGTAAGAGTAAAATTGTAGCCCCCTCCACAATTTGTTGTACAACTTTTAGAAACGCACCCCAAATTGTAGAAGAATTTCGGCTAAACATCGACTTATACCTTTCTCTGTTTATCGAATCGGGGCAAATGTGACCTCTTTACAATCGAATATCTACAGTTCTACAGTAACTAAAAAATTGGCCAACACCTGTCCCATTCAGATTTATAATGTATTGTGTTTAAAATATTTAAAACTACTTTTTTTCTAAGACTATGTGAACGAATAAGTATGACTGTGCACGAAACTTTGAATAAAAACAACCTCATTTTGTGAGGACTTCCATCCTCATATCAAATACTGAATACTTGTTATTTATACATATCAAATTTCACAATAAACTCACTTTACATTATGGGAACCCCTATCTTCTCCTCACGCCATATATTTGCAGTCAGATTTCAATTATTTCGAAATGGATGAAAGTAACTAGTATATTACATGCTTGTAAACTATTTATTTTTCACATACCTTGTGTACTATATGATTTTATTTCTATATACATACATATACAGTATTTATCTCTACATTCGATTATTGCAGTTATTTAGTGTATATATGATTTATTTCTTCACTCCTTTCTCTCCTCGAATTTAAATTTCAATGGTATAGCTGGAACAGCTATCAGTTTGGGTATGAAAGCGTTTTCCGTTGAGTAATTGAATTCGATCACAAAATTTCGAACTAATCGGGCCAAACAAACCACCAATTCCAAATCTACAATACGTTTAGCTACACAGGTGCGTGGCCCAAAACCAAAAGGGAGAAATAGAAATGGATTGCCGAGCTGATATTTATTGCCTTCTGTATCATTTCGTAGCCAACGTTCGGGAATATATTTATTCGGTTCTACTACGAAGTTCTCATTGCGCAGCAACAAATTGGAGCTGATCGAAATATCAACGCCTTCCGGTATATGATAGCCACTCAAAACCACATCGTTTGGTAGGCGACGCATTGTGCCCGCAATAATGGGATGATATCGCATGCCCTCCTTAATGCAGGCACGCAGGTAAGGTAGATTCTGCATATTCTCTATGGTTAGATGGGAATCCTTGTTGGGTAGAATGTGTTTGAGTTCTTCAAAAAGCTTCGCTTGCTTATCGGGATTTTTGGCGATACAAAACAAGATACCCACTAAGGTGGAACTAGTCTATGATTATAATGAGCACAATATTATATTTATATCTCACATATAAAATTTAAGTGACAACGAACTTACCGTATCCACACCGGACATCATCATGTCCAGCGCCATGACCACAGCGATTCGACGATCGATACGCAATAGTTTCTCCAACACACTCTTCTCCTTACCCACCTCTGAGGTGAATTTACCATCGCTATCCGAATCAATTTTCTTCAGCGCCTCATTAATATACTTGTTGCACAAATCGGCAAGCGTATCCAGTGTATTCATCAGTTTATAGAATTTTGGGGTTTTGATGATCTTCCAAATGGAAGGCTTTATTTCCAAATCTTCGGAGTAGTCGAAAAAATTGCGTATCGATTTTAAAAGTAATTTGCTTTCTGGAGTATCACGATTTTTGTGTAACATTCCGAGACGGGTATTGAGTGCAATGCCCATTACACCTTCCAAGGTTAAACGATTAAGATCGTCGTGAAAGTCATCAGGTACTTCGAGAGTCACTGGATCACGAATGTGCCGAATTCTGTGAATGTGTTTGGGAGAAAAGTGTGGACATACATATATTTAAAATCGGTATTGTCTTTGTTTCATCAGAACTATAAAACTTATTATATTTTTGGATATCGACCAAAATATACGGGAAAAGTATTAAGATTTTCGTGAGCTGGGCTGATTTGAAAATATCCTCAGAAACTGTTTTTCACCTTTTTATGTATACCACCTTCTAAGTTTAAACAGAGTTAGATCTAGGGTGATTTTTTTGAAAACAAGTTTATAAACTAATGTTATTTATAAGAAACTCAATTTTCGGAGGTATTTTGAATCTGTACAGCTCACGTAAATTTAATATATTCCCGGAATTTTTTGTTGGAAACCCTTAAAGATAAATGATTTTATAGTTCTGGTGTGAAAACCGCAACTTTTTTTTTGTCGATACACCTCAATATACACATTTATATATTTATAACACAAACCGTTGTAGAAATTCATCGTTGATTTCAAGTAGCGTATTCAGATAAAGTTTAGCATTCCTCGGTTGCATCAAAACAGGATTAACGGCTGTGCGTATTTCCGCCCAATCTTCACCTCCTCTGCAAGAGTAATAGTTAGAAAAATATGTTCAATAATGTTAGATCCTAACAGTACGTTGTGATAAGTCCATTGATGCCTTGAAAGAAGTCTGCACGGTGTACCGCACGATGATAAATGAATGTATCGAAGGCGCGACGTTTCGGCCATATACCTTCGTTGCGAAAGATTATGGGATAGTCGTCGGGATTTAGGTCTACTATAGTTTCGGGTTTGCCAAAGATAGCGGGAAAGTAAAAGATGTTGCCATATTTTTGCTGCATTCTCAACGTCGCTTCAATAAACGTTATTTTAGAGTATTCTCCTGAAACGTAGAAATCAGATAACATTAATTTAAGGTGCATAAAAGTGTCAATTGAAAGAGGCGAAGCTGAACAAAATCAACATGTGAGTATAGTAAGAGCTATATTTGGCATCATAATTGAAAAACTTATACTGGTATTCTGTATTTTAGTCTCATCTCAAGCCACTAGATTTGAGACTTTCAATTAGAGAAATTTTTTGTGACTTGAAATGATTTCGGTATTCAGTAAGCAACAGTGTCAAAAAATTTCAACAAACACAGTGGGGAAAAGTAGAGACTATCAGCTGATACTAGAGATGCGTTGATTGTTCATTTCAATAAAAATGTGTTCATCTATAACACACAATATACTTTTTCTATCCTATGTCAACAGCATTTGTGCCTTTTGAAAATTAAAGCATCGCAAAATTAACCTTGAAATTTATCATTAAAAATTCTTATTACTACATTTTATGTGAACCGATTATTGAAAATATGTGTAAAAATTTGAACTATCAAAAATCGATAAATGCAGCTACTCATCTATTTGTACTTTTGTTAAAAATGGCAGAACAAAATAAAAAGGTAAATGTAAACAAATAGTTTTTTTTTAGTATGTATATTAAAAATTAAGTATTATTTCTTTACAGCGTTAAGCAAAATATAGCGAACGAGTGCTACTTCATTTACGCGTTTGTTCAATACTTTCCTCACTTTCTTTTTTTGTTTTTTGACCTCATTTTGAGACTAGAGGCTTGAGATGGCTTACTGAATACCGAATATTATCAAAATCAATTTCACCACCGAAAAGCCTCAATTTGAGACTAAAGACCGCTTATAAAATATTGGCTTAAATCGATGACTTTTTTGTGGCATGTGACGATTTGGGAATTCAGTAAAAGAAACTCACAAAAAATTTCACCAAAGACTGTGGGGAAAACCAGTAGAGAAATTAAGTTGATCCACTTGGGGATGATTAATGAATTCAAAGAATACTCATTTATCGATTACATAAAAAGCATTTAAAAATCAAAATCGTTTATTACAAATATATTGAATATGAAAACTATTAAGCAATCATAGAACACGTTTAGTAATTTTGTTTTAAAAGCATTTTATCTGAGTCGATTTTTCAAAGAAATGTGTTAATACAAAAGTGAGTAAAAGTGAGCAATCGGTTAATTTCGTATTTCATCACTATACACATTCGATTGAAATGGCCGATCAAGCTTGCAAGTGTTTTCATGCATTGTTAGATAATAATAAATTTCTTATCAAAAACTGTTGGTAAACAAATATTGCCTGTCCACATTTTTCTCTTTGTCACCTGCTCAGAACAGCTGATAATTTGGTGACCAGTCTTTTGAGACTAGAGGCACAAGAGACAGCGTACTCAAAATCGGCTTTCCCCACGAAAAGTGCCTAGAGGCTGCTTATTGAATACTGCCATTAATCTACTTGGTATGCTGTTACTGTATATGGGAGTTCGGACTAAATGCTATTCTGGCAAATTCGTTGCAAACCTTTGTTTGTCGGTACAAAGTGATTATACTACGGTAGTCTTTTGAAAGTCAAAACATACTCGTTTGATTTAGACAGATTTTCAAACTTGAATTTTACTTTTTAGAAACTATGTTTTACTCAAATATAGTGATAAAAGATGGTCCTTTTCGTCGCATGAAGAAAATCTTCAAATTAATTAAATTTGTTAGATATCACACAAATGAGCATTTCATAATGAAAATAAAGAAATAATGACACGTCATAAACAACTTTGTAAATGCATATATTTAGTTTGACTATGCTTAATTTCTTGAGCAACGTTTTCTCTCTTTTGCAGCGCAATATTTCTGTTATATTTAGATATGAGCCGGGTATCCGTCAATTATTCAGAATCCGGATTATTCAAATACTGCTAAAATTTAACATATCTGCATTGCAAATATACAAGTTTCTACTCCAAAATGTATTCTAGATATTTTTTTGTTGTATCCTTATAATCATATGCTATAAATTAAGATTGTATTAATCTCTAAACCTTGAGTAGTAGAAATGACTCTTTCGCATGCTCGTTTGCAATTAATATGTATATAAATCCATCTCCCGGGAAATATTAAAATTCAATAATTCGATTCATAGCCTTACACTCTTTTTGTTATTTCATGAGCGAATACCTACATAGTTCAAACTACTTTAAAAATGCCCATTTCACGAGAACACTTTTTAAATTAAATAATATTTTGTTTTTAGATTAGCTCCACCATAATCAGCAATCGACTTAACGATGGTGCACAGAACCAGAATGTGGAATTGCAAAATATACTTGGCTCGAATACGTCATAAAGTGAAAATCCATTCTTCTGGCGAAGACTCGTGGCAGTTCTAGTAGGAGAGTGAAACCATAGGAAACAATACCATCCATAAATCACGTGACGATTTGCTGTCCCCTCCCCCGAAGTAATTTTAGGTAATCTGATTTATTATTTTATTTATATTTTGGGTAAAGATTAACGATGATTAAAGCTTATAGTATAGAAAGACACGTGAGTGATTTTATTCTAACTTAACCTAACTCAAGTCATCTTTCTGAATTCATTGTAAAAACTGATGCGCACATTTCAAAATGGATCACACCAATCGCATAATAATATTGTGTGGAATCTTTCTTCAATCATTCACATGCTCTAAGTATTTTTGGGCATGTCGCATAATCCGCCACAAATGTAAAGCAATATCGGTTTCATTTGGTGTCACGAAATTCTGTCGTAAATTGCTTTTTCGAACATGAGCAAAACCGATATTCAGACAAGCTGTTCTGAAATTGACGTTTATTTGTAAACGATTGAGAATTTTTATAATTTTCCACTGTTTTGTCAATAAAAGAATAAAATCAATAATATAATAAATATATTATGCCTTACGAAGAAAATTCTGATTTTTGTATCACATGCCAGAATGCAAAATGGGTGCCAAATAATCCGAAATGGCTTACCAAATGCTATTGAAACTTATTTTTTATTTATTTATTAGTATATGTTTAGGCACACAATATACAAATGTAAGTACATATGTATGTATGTACTCTCCGATAAAAAATAAATTAACAAAATGTATTGACAAGTTTTGACAACTTGGTATTTCCTTATTTAATTTGACTTCTTTATTATAAAAAATAGTTTATTCTTTAAAAAAAAACCATGTTGGTCGAGGTTTCATACTTTCGAAAAAATTAAATAAAACATTCATTAAAACATCTAACCTGGTTGATGACAGCGTATATATGTATATATATAACAAAATTTTCAAAATGAAAAGAGAAATCGGTAAAGCAGCACTCAGTTTAGAGTAAATAGGTATAACTCCAAAACTGCCCGACCAAGCTCTATAATATTTGGTAAACACTTAATATTTTAAGTCAGTAGATACAGCTTGGAAAATTACGGAAATTGGATAACAACCACGCCTGCCTACCATATAACGGTAATTCAAAACAAAAAAATAGTATCGCATAATCAGTAACTATAAAACAATTTGCTCAAATTGTATACACAGGATTGGGTTGGGCAGAGGAAGACGTGGGTTAAAAAAAATGAAAATAATGCGCGCGACATTGCTCGTTTTAGGCTAAGTACGTATAACTCCGCAATCGCTTTGCATTTTAACAAAAAAAGTCCATATTTTAGTAACTATAAAATTTTATATTCACAAATTATATAAATATTATTTACAAGATTGGGTTGGACAAGGAGTACGTGAGTTAATTTTTTGTAATCAAATAGGTATGCCTCCGAAACTACTGTATCGAATTCTAAATTTTTGTTTACAATTAAATAAAAATTATATTTAATTAAAAAAAGTAATTTGAGATTTGAATTTTATTGGTAGCAAAAAATTTTCAAAATGATAAAAGTAATAGCTGCCATTTCGGAGATCACCACATCTCCTAATCCGACTTTTTTCTTTCGGATTGCTAAGGCCGCATTTAACTGCTGGGTCACACTAGACGTGTGAAAAGTGTTTGCTTTCCCATTATCCCTACCTCCAAACATTTCAATTTTAAATAAGAAGACCATTATATAAACGGATTTTATAACAATAAATAAAAATCGTTTAAGCTTTCAAATGAAGAACATTAAATCAGCTGGGTCTATTTTGCTACAACAAGTATTGTTTCACTCGGACTTACACTTTTCTTTACTCATTCGAATATATAATATATATTGTGAAATTTATTAGGGGATCGGATATCCGAATTTGGCCTTAATTTTTTACAACCTTCACGGTCCTAGTTGTGATAAAGCGAAATTTAAACAGAAATTGTATCCTTAGTAGCTGCAGATTTTTACGGATTTCTACATATGAGACCGAAAAGTTGATCAGACATCCAAAAAAGTTTAATTTTTTAAGAAAAGCGAACTGATACCAAAATCCATTAGTCACAGATTCAGCTTTCGTTTATTTTTGAGGAAACATAAAAATAGTTTTACTTTTCCATAGTAAATATCATTAGACATTACCTAAACACGTTTCTTAAATGTTAAAATCAATTTTTGCTTACCTCCCGGCATAAATCCACGAAAAAGTTCATATTTGCTTGGACCGGGCATCTCTGAAAACGGACGTGCATTTTCAAAATCATGAGCAATGTCAGTCGATTCAATTGTCTAAAAAGTTTCATAAATGGGAAATTAAGAAAATTAAATTTAAATATATTGCCTTAAAATAAACTATACTGTATTTAGTTGAATAGTGATTGAAACAACCAAAGTAACCTGCGCCTGTGGTACTGCCGCCGCATATCGTCTCCGCATCGACGCCGCACCCAACGAACGTCCAACGACCACTTCATTATTTATTAGATAACGCGATAACATTGTATTCGCACTAACAATGTATTAATTAATCAAATACTTTTTTAAATAAATTAAATGTCTAAAATAAACAAATCAATTTTGATATCTGCTTATCTGAAAACCGACAATAGATAGAACTGCGCAAAGCAACGTTTGGAAACTAACTGATATTCCCATTCCCGACCGATACGAGTAAAATATTATTTCTACATTCTAATCAGAAATCAAGCTTACATTCTACTAAGCAAATGCATTCGCATATTATAATACGGAAGCTTTGTTTTGAGCTTTTTTCAACAATAAATTAAAGAGAAACGTCGCGCTAACAAAATATGATTACAATTAATTTAGATATTTCATATGCATGCCCACAATTCATTCATTTGATGATTTCACTTCAGTTGATCAAAACACAAAAATTGAACTCATGCCAAGAGAGGGGCATAACAAAAAAGGCATGTAGGAAATTGGTTAGCAAATATGAGGGAATGTAACTGCTTGAAGAAAATTTATTTTATGCAAAGAAGCCAAAAAAAAACAAAATTATGGGGCATCAATGGTAATTTTTTTCTGGAAACTTATAACCTGTTTTAGTGGAATTAAATTAGCCACAAAACTGCATACCCGAAAAATTACAGAAAATTGTGATTAAATTTTTTGGAAATTTAATAATTTTATTTTTTAAATTTGCTGTTTTTTTTTTTAATTTTGTTCAAAGTTTGGGACTTTGCTTTGTATGTATATACTAAATTTGAACTATACTTTTACAAAAAATTAATGATATTTGCATGGAAACATCAATGTGATATTTACAAAAAAAAAAAAATTCACTGTTCGAGTTTCATTTTCAACTACAATAGCTATAGGTGCATTTAATGACTGCATCCCCGCTAAAAATTGACAGTTTTTTACCATTTATTTTTCTTCCAGTCGAGAATTAAGTGTTTGATGCGGCTACACATTTCATTATTGATAATTTTTTTTTCTATGGCTCATGCAAGACCGCCTCCAAACCGCCACTTATAACTGGTAGTTTCTTTATTCAAATCAAATGGGGCATCGCTACGCACCATATAAATACATGTTCTGAATAAGAATTCAGTATTAAATATTTATGTATGCGACTAATTCGTGTTTTGAATTTTAATTAAATAGGACTGCTTATACCTTTCTAGAAATATCCTACCCCAGCGCCATCTATCAGAATTTGTATTTACCCTATGTCCTATAGGCATCATTGCAAACATATCCTATAAATTTGAGCTTAATCACTTTTTCGAGTCTATAAACTGAATACCAATAGACACAGAGATTATTTTTAAATTTTATATAGTAAGTATTATATTCTTATTCTCAATAACGGGCGGCAACGCTGCCGATGAAAATGGATGGCAAAATTTTGAAAACTCGTTCAGGATTTATAAAAATTCAAACAATTTTCATAAAGTTTTCTTCAAAATCTCAAACTTTTCAGTTAGCAGCTCTGTAATCTATTAAATTTTTGCACAAATAGGTAAAGTGGCAGAAAATTCTGTTGTACAACGAACTAAAGTTTTGTAAAAATTCAGAAAAAAGACAAAACTGTTGCAAATATTGACAACAGCTTTCAAATTTCTTAAATACTTATGTACTTAGAAGTACAAATATCTTCCAATCCGCGCGAAGGGTCCAACAACCTACTACATATTAAAGATTTCACAAATTCCAACTCGCCGACTTTACCTTTGTAACGTGACTGAATTCGCGTTATGGCTAGAGGGATTCTCATAAATCTTGGTCGGTACAGCCAATATTCTAATGCAACTGTAAGTCATAAGTTGTATTTTATTATGATCAATATCATTCTTACTATAAATATCATTATATGAATTTACGTGTTATGATGATAATCATCGATTACATGATTATTATCATTATCATTATCATTACCATTATCATTATCATTATCATTATCATTGTCATTACCATTATCATTATCATTATCATTATCATTATCATTATCATTATCTTTATCATTATCATTATCATTATCATTATCATTATCATTATCATTATCATTATCATTATCATTATCATTATCATTATCATTATGTGTGTTGGAGTTTCGCAGTGCTAAAATGAGATCATTTTAATTAAGATATAATTTATGTACATAATATTGTGTAGTTTTCCATTGAAAATAAAAGAGTAAATTATGATAAATTACGTAGCTTTTTTCGAAGTATTAGTTGTCAGATACATTACTTGCAAAAATTCAATGAAAATGGACCTTTTTAAATTAAATTTAAATACATTTTTCTTTTGAACATTTCTACAAAGAATTATATGTGGACTCGGAAAATACCTTACTATTTGCATACTTACAAAAATATTTACTTTTGTAAAAATATTAATTAAGCGTGAATAATTTTTTAGTATATGTCCATTATTTATTTAAGAAATTGATTGCACCATATAAATTTTTTGTCCGCTAGTGCCAAATTGAATATTAAAAGCATTGATTATTTACATATATTTATACTTCTATCACCGCTTATATCACTTCAAGCATTACACTTCGTTTTTTTTATTAGCAAATACATAAGTACATATAATTTATATGCTTGTGAATAAAATAATTATAGTTAATATCCTCTCTTCAAAATCTTTGTATTATCAATCAATATTTCAACTACTCATAGCCATTCACTCATTCCTTTCCGCGAATTTGAATTTCAATGGTATACTGGGAATAAATACAATTTTGGGAATAAATGCATTTTCTGTTGAATAATTGAATTCGATCATAAAATTTCGCACCAGTCGCGCTAAAGTAACTTCCAATTCCAAATCCACAATACGTTTGCCAACACAACTGCGCGGGCCGAAACCGAATGGTAGAAACAGAAACGGATTATCGATATGATATTTCTTGCCTTCGATGTCATTTCGTAGCCAACGTTCGGGAATATATTTATTCGGTTCCACCACGAAGTTTTCATTTTTTAACAAAATATTGGAACTGACCGAAATATCGACACCTGCCGGTATGTGGTAGCCACTCAAAACCACATCGTTTGGCAGGCGGCGCACTGTGCCCGCAATAATCGGATGATATCGCATGCCCTCCTTAATGCAGGCACGCAGGTAAGGTAGATTCTGCATATTCTCCATGGTTAGGTGGGAATCCTTGTTGGGTAGAATGCGTTTGAGTTCATCAAAAAGCTTCGCTTGTTTATCTGGATTTTTGGCGATACAAAACAAGATGCCCACTAAAGTCGAACTAGTCTATGAATATAATAAGTAATATAAAATATATTTCAAAAACCAACTCGAAATGAAATCGAACTTACTGTATCCACACCGGCCATCATCATATCCAGCGCCATTACCACAGCGATTTGCCGATCGATACGCAGCAGTTTTTCCAACACACTCTTCTCCTTACCCACCTCTGAGCATAATTTACCATCGCTATCCAAGTCAATTTTCTTCAGTGCCTCATCAATATACTTGTTACACAAATCGGTTAGCGTGTCCAGTGTATTCATCAGTTTATAGAATTTCGGCGTTTTGATGATCTTCCAAATGGAAGGCTTTATTTCCAGATCTTCGGAGTAGTCGAAAAAATTGCGTATCAATTTTAGCAATAATTTGGTTTCTGGATTATCGCGATTATTGTGTATCATTCCCAGACGGGTATTGAGTGCAATGCCCACAACACTTTCCAAGGTTAAACGATTAAGATCGTCATGAAAGTCTTCAGGTACTTCGAGAGTCGCAGGATCACGAATGTGTCGAATTCTACGAATGTGTTTGGGAGAAGAGTGGTGAAGTGCTTTAAATGTGTACATTAGGGTGCTCGTTTTTAATCGGAATTATAAATTTAATAATATAATTTTAAGGCGCCAACTAAAATATTTCGGAAAGATATTTAGATTTACGTGAGCTTTATTTGAAAATAACTCCACAAATTTAATTTTTATAAGTAAAGGGTGTTTTTTTAGACTGATAGAACTTTAAATTGAAATAAAACACATAAAAAATGAACTATGATGCCAATTTTTTTTTTATTTGAAATATATTTTCATGACATTTAATATTTATAAACGATTTCGGGCATATATATGTCCGCCACGACTAGCTTTGGTGAATCGGATGCGATCCGTCCAATTTCGAACCAATGGACAAAGTCAAACTTGTTGAGCACGGCGGCGAATAGACAAATTTGGATCTTCTCCAACACTATCACTTACAGCACCAATATTTTCTTCTGTACTTACAGTTCTTTGTCTTGTTGTTGGTTTTTCATCGAGTAGAGTAAATGTTGCTCGAATTTATCAACAGTTCAACGAATAAGTTGCTCTGATGCTCGATAATGTGGACCATAAAATTCACGAAGTGCTCTATAAGTTTGGCGAACAGAACACTGATTTTTAAAGTAAATTATTACGGCGTCATTCTTCTCATGATGATTTGTCAATGCTTACTAACGAAATGTCATTTACCAGCAGTCAAGTGACAGCTATCCCTATCGAAAGTTCTAACAGTCTAAAACAAAACACCCGTTAGTTTCTAAAAATATTTTTTCAAAAAATCACTTCCTATCATAGAATAGTTTAAGATTAAAAGCAGAGATCTAGAATAATAATTATTTGATCGTTGGATTTTAAAAAAGTCATCCCAATTTGGATAAAAATTATACAAGGCATTTGATAATAATTATGAGTCTGACATTTTTTTAAGGTCTTTATATTTATTAATTTGAAACTTATATTATAAACGGCATTCCATAATGATTTTGAGTGAGAACAGCTCCTTAAAACGACGACAATTACTATTATTTTGAGACTTAATTATACAAGTCTTTCCGTAATAATTATCAGCGGGATAAAATTATTTACGTCTTTCAAGGGTTTTATTTTGAGAGTTATAATATAAAAGTCTTTGCTTAACGATTATGAGTAAGACAACTCTTTTTAAGCCTTTAGTCTGTTTGTAACTTAAAATAGTACCGAATCAGTCCAGAAGTGTTTCCGAACTAGTCCCGATCGATTTCGAAGTAGCTCCTAATTATTCCCCAAATTATTCAAGATTTAAATTTTATTATGAGAAGACTTTTATTATATAAATCTCAAAATAAAAGTCTTGGAAGACCTATAAAGTTTATCTCGCTGATAATTATCATCAGAGAATTTTTCTGACATAAGTTCTAAAAAAAAGTTTTTGAAGACTAAAAAATATTTATCACGCTGATAACTTTTAATAATGAAGTCGATTGAAGACTTAACCGACCTTTTTTGGAAGATTGATATCAGAAAAACTTGAATAACTGAGCCAAAAATTTACCGATTGAAACTTGGGTGATATCGTAGGAAAGGTATTTTCTCACTCCTTCTCATCTCAGAAACTAACCCTTCAAGTTCCAGAGAATATGATGATTCCGTTGAGCAAATTTTGAAATATTTTTTTGCGGACCTTTTAAACTTAGATAGTTTTTTTTTTAAATAAGTAAGTCTTAATATTTTTTTTTCGAAATATTTTGGCAAAGGGGCTAAAACATAATAAGTTGTTTGATTCATTTGGGAAAACTGCCTAGTGTAGATATTTAAAAGTATGTGAACATTTGAAAAAACAACTTATTTGAGTTTAGAGTTTTTGTTTACAGTTTACAGTTAAGTTCTGATCTCTCACAGAAAAGTTTGGTATTTTAATTCAACTTTTAATATGATCGCCTACTAAACTAGAGTTTTGCTTGCCTAAGTAAATGTTGAAATATTTTAAGAGAACATCGTTATTTTTGGCTTCACTAGATAGAAGTATTAAGTTGTTTTTTTTTCAAATATCCACAGAAAGTACAACAAATATGTACTCGTATAACTAATACACATAAAAACCTTTGCAGAAATTCGTCGTTAATTTCCAGCAGCGTATTCAGATAAAGCTTTGCATTACGCGGTTGCATCAAAACAGGATTGACGGCTGTACGTATTTTTGCCCAATCCTCGCCAGATCTGTAATGCAAAAAATGTTGAAAATATTTTCAATATACGAGTATATAGATTGTATTCACATAGTTTTATAACGTACGTTGCGGTCAGGCCGTTAATGCCTTTAAAGAATTCTGGGCGATAAACTTCCCGATGGTAAGTGGATGTCTCAAAACCCCGACGATCCGGCCATACACCTTCATTGCGAAAAATTGTACGGTAGTCTTCTGGATTTAGAGTCATTACTATTTCCCGCTTGCCAAACATAGAAGGAAAGCGAAAAATGTCACCATATTTCTGTCGCATTTTTGCCATTGATTCAATGAACGATATTTTGGAGTACTCGCCTAAAATGTGGCAAAAGGAGAAGAAAACTTTTAACATTAAGAAATTGTATTGATAAGTTTTTGAAGAGCCTAGAACAGCTAATAGTAGGTACATAGATAAATTTGGAAGTTAGGGGGAGATGACTTCCCACTAGCATTTTTTATTTGTTATAATATGATTATAATAATATTGCCGATTTTTCGAAATTCGAAATATTTCGGAGAGTCAGTGTATTGAGTGAAACTCCAAAACTTTTGCACGTTTTCCATAACAAAATCAAGAGAAAAATGTAAGTAGATTTCGTGTCACGGAAGTACGCACATTTTTTTTTTTTTGAGCTGTAAATGTTTTTGAGTGGAATGTACCACAGTATTAGCCAAATAAGCGATTTTAAAGCGATACGTCAATAATATTAAAAAAAAATTAATAACTTTTACAAAAACAAAAAAAAAACCGAATGGCTAGTAAATATAAGCATCTTTATGTGTTTAAAAAATAAGCATTATCGAAATTACAAAGCACGAAAATGTAGATATCTAAACATTTACGAAAAAAGTTAATAGCTATAACTTTCGAAATAATCCGGATTGCGAAAAATCGTCAAACTTGTATTTTTCCGCGTTGTGAACCAGAAAAAGTTTAACTCAAAAAAAAAGAAGCTTGACCTTCGAAAAAATTATGGCCCTATTTATATGTACGTGTGGACTCTGTTTAAAAAAACGGCTACCTCGCGGAATGTATGCACGAATAAGCTCAAATGTTTTTGGTCCAGGCATCTCCGAATATGGGCGTGCCTTTTCAAAGCTATCTGCGGGGGATACAGATTCGTTTATCTATAAATTTTAATAGAATAGAGAATAAAAGCAAATAATTATTAATACTTGTATATTTATGTCTAGTATTTAATTAAATAAAACAATCAAAGCTACCTGTGTCTGTGGTATACCTCCCGCATATCGTCTCAACGACGCTGCACCCAACCAACGTCCAACGACCACTTCATTATTCATTAGATAACGCGATAGCATTTTATATACACAACGTATTAATTAATCAAACACTTTTAGAAATAATGCAATGCATCAAAACATAAAACAAAAGCTGCGAAACTGCCTGGTTTGAAAACAAAAACTCCCATAGAACGAACTTTGCGACCCAACGTTTGCAAACAAACTGAATAATTTGCTAATTTTGCATGTCCCATTACAATGTGAAAGTTTTGTGTTGAGCTTTTTCTGGCATTGAATTTAAAAACACTATGTAAAATATGATTAGAAATGATGTATATATTTGAAGCCTGCGGTGACCACCCGTCTTACATTTTAGAGGTAAGCATTTTTTACCCTTCTTTTATTTCATTTTTTTTCGAAAGAAAATCCATCGTTTGTCATTTATTCCTTAACACTTATGGGTGTACATACAAGCTTATTTATTATACGTCTGTATAAGTCCTTTTCCAATAGTATTTCTGAGACACGTAAATGTGTTTCAGGAAACCACAAATCCATTTTGCAAAGAAGCTTTTTTATTGGCGGCAAACGGTTCGTCTCGGCAAATACAAGGTTCAACCAAATTTTGAAGAGGGTTGTCACCCGTGTGAAAAGTAAAATTAAATTAAATTATAAACAAATTACCCGTTATGTGTGATCTCCGATAAATTTTCTCCGAGATACATTCTCTACAGTATTTTTAAATATTTTCTTGATTCATTTATATTTTCTTCACAAAAAAACGAATTTGCTATTTCTAGTGTGCTCAATATAAAAAGCAACACTTGCCAAAATTATATACAAACAATTTCAAAAATGGAAAAAAATCTATATCAGTGATTGTCAAAGGCAAAAAAAATATATAAAACGTGTTATTTCCAGAGTCCTCAAATCTCTATATACAGGAATAGTGTAAGGACAGTTGGTAAACAAATATAAGCAGGACAACGTATGCCGAGACTTTCTAGTAATTTTTAACGAACAATATACATATATTTTAGTGCCTAACATACGACAGGGATTAATTGACAAGTTTTGCCATTTTATTTGATTCGCACTTATTATTGATAGCGTTTTTTTTTTTTTGCTATAATAGTATAGTTCAATCTGGAACAATTAGTTATTTGGAAAAAATATGCACCACCGTTAGCAAAAACAAAATAATTAAAGTTGATAAAATCGTTGAGCCGTTTTTACATACATAATTAAATCAAAATTTCATTTCATTTTTTCTTTAGTCATTCTCTGCTAAATTATCTCAAATATGTTCTTAAAATTTCACTGTAATACTGGAACGTTTTCATTGAAATTCCATAACACAAATATATTATGGTTTTCTGATTAAGGTCTAGTACATAATATAATTTTGTTAAAGGATTTGATTAGGATTCTGTTAACTGTCCTCTTTCATTTTTTGTAACCATTATCCTTGTAGAAGATTTAAGGACCTTTGAAAAAAGATGCTCAGACGTTTTGTGAACAAACTAAAAAATATATGATAATAAGTTTCAAGGGTGTCATTCGAAATTGCCCGAATATTAAGAGCATTGGTTAAAAAATAGCAGATTACCTACTTCATTTTACAGAAAATCAATTTTCTCTTTTAAGTTTTTCTATTAATTTGTATCAATATAAAATGCATTTTTGTCATAATTAATTCCATAAATGCGAAATTCGATCTCTTGGTAGTAAAGAAGAACTATTTATATACTAAATTTGATCGTTTTATTTAGCTATTTATATTTGATTAACTGAGATAACACATAGTTCTCTTATAATTTAATGAAGGACAAAAGTTATAGCAGCTAGGCCGTAATCATCAAATGTTACTTACTTACTTAATTGGCGCTATAACTGCTTAAGCGATTTTGGCCGAACTTCTCCTACAATTTGTGGTGTGCGTCTTGATGTTGTAAAACAAATTTAGGGACCTATAGTTTTTCGGCGACTCCGAACGGCGAATGTTTTTTGTGAGAAGTTTTTTCTCTCGGAGGTTTGCCATTGCCTGTCGAGGGGCGACCGCTATTAGAAAAAACTTTTCTATAATTTTTGAAGTTACTTGCCCCGGGATTTCGGGACCCACCGAATGAAGCGCGCACACGCTACACACTCTGCTACGGCGGCCGCCAAACTTCAACTATGTTAATATTTTAAGTGGCAATTCGTGTTATTGATATGGGGGGTGTTTGGGATATCGAGTTATCAAATCTTATGTGTTATAAATCTTTTTGATCCATTTGAGTAACAATGCACAAATCTATTGCCCAAGTTTGGAGCTTTAGTTCAATTAATCCGATATGGGGAGGAATATTCAGAGCAAGGCTCCACGAAACCCTGCTTTCCATTTGGTTTACGCGATTGAACTCTGTGCTCGCGAAGGCCTTCGTAGAAGAACAAATGGGACCAGAATGCATACATTAAACGACTTGGATGCGTATAAAACGACTTGTGGATTACTGCAAAACTATGCTCATCTAATTTTTCACTTGCAACAAAGTGATGTTGTAGTAAGTTCCACGACATGAATGGCTCGAATGTGACGAAAGAGCCGAAGGTTTCGCAAAACATGGTACCAAACGATGACTACACGGTTCAGCGCCATTCTGTGGAATATCCACGGGATACACTGCAGAGCTAATAAGACGATGGAAGGCATGTGAGTTTGCAGCCCAATGGTAAAGGAAATCTGAAGGGCTCTTAACCAATTCTAATTCTCAGTTGAACTCTAAGCGACTTCTCAATCTCCACCAGCATTAGTGAATGGAACTAAGTCAAGTAACGTATTGTAAGTTTGTGGGATGGTTGAAATCATACGCCTTGAAGAGCGGTGCTCATTTTCATCGAAAATATAGAGTATGCCATCGTATAAAGTGGGAAGACTGGTTTACATATGGGAATTACCATACCGAGGGAATTACCGACCGAACAAATTTCTTTAATAATGCAACAGGATATCAACCAGTATATAAAGTATATATTTTTAATTTGTGGTACAACAACATTATTTGTAGGTATCGATGAAATTAGGGATGCCTTATGAACTACGTTTAGTAAAAGGATTTCAGAAATTATGTAACATGGGAATCTCGGAAATCTAGAATAATAATTACTTTTTCGAGTCTATAAACTGAATACCAATAGACACAGAGATTATTTTTAAGTTTTATATAAGTATTATATTCTTATTCTCAATAACGGGCGGCAACGCTGCCCATGAAAATGGATGGCAAAATTTTGAAATTTCGTACAGGATTTATAAAAATTCAAAAGTTTTCTTCAAAATCTCAAACTTTTCAGTTAGCAGTTTTGCAATTTATTAAATTTTTGCACAAATATGTAAAGTGGCAGAAAATTTTGGTAGAATTCATACTTGCATATTTATACTTATACCCAAAAGTCGTCTAAAACTTCTGATTAAAAAGTTTGAAAATTTTATGAACATTTTTTGAAGTTTGTAAAATACTGTAGAATGTAGGAAATTTAGATTTGTATGCTTTTTGTTGTACAACGAACTAAAGCTTTGTAAAAATTCAGATAAAAGACAAAACTGTTGCAAATATTGACAACAGCTTTCAAATTTCTTAAATACTTATGTACTTAGAAGTACAAATATCTTCCAATCCGGGCGAAGGGTCAAACAACCTACTACATATTAAAGATTTCACAAATTCCATTTCGCCGACTTTACTTTTGTAACGTGACTGAATTCGCGTTATGGCCAGAGGGATTCTCATAAATCTTGGTCGGTACAGCCAATATTCTAATGCAACTGTAAGCCATAAGAAGTTGTATTTTATTATGATCAATATCATTTTTACTATAATTATCATTATATTAATTTACGTGTTATGATGATAATCATCGATTACATGATTATTATCATTATCATTATCATTACCATGATCATTATCATTATCATTATCATTATCATTATCATTGCCATTATCATTATCATTATCATTATCATTATCATTATCATTATCATTATCATTATCATTATCATTATCATTATCATTATCATTATCATTATCATTATCATTATCATTATCATTATCATTATCATTATCATTATCATTATCATTATCATTATCATTATCATTATCATTATCATTATCATTATCATTATCATTATCATTATCATTATCATTATCATTATCATTATCATTATCATTATCATTATCATTATCATTATCATTATCATTATCATTATCATTATCATTATCATTATCATTATCATTATCATTATCATTATCATTATCATTATCATTATCATTATCATTATCATTATCATTATCATTATCATTATCATTATCATTATCATTATCATTATCATTATCATTATCATTATCATTATCATTATCATTATCATTATCATTATCATTATCATTATCATTATCATTATCATTATCATTATCATTATCATTATCATTATCATTATCATTATCATTATCATTATCATTATCATTATCATTATCATTATCATTATCATTATCATTATCATTATCATTATCATTATCATTATCATTATCATTATCATTATCATTATCATTATCATTATCATTATCATTATCATTATCATTATCATTATCATTATCATTATCATTATCATTATCATTATCATTATCATTATCATTATCATTATCATTATCATTATCATTATCATTATCATTATCATTATCATTATCATTATCATTATCATTATCATTATCATTATCATTATCATTATCATTATCATTATCATTATCATTATCATTATCATTATCATTATCATTATCATTATCATTATCATTATCATTATCATTATCATTATCATTATCATTATCATTATCATTATCATTATCATTATCATTATCATTATCATTATCATTATCATTATCATTATCATTATCATTATCATTATCATTATCATTATCATTATCATTATCATTATCATTATCATTATCATTATCATTATCATTATCATTATCATTATCATTATCATTATCATTATCATTATCATTATCATTATCATTATCATTATCATTATCATTATCATTATCATTATCATTATCATTATCATTATCATTATCATTATAATTATTATTATCATTATCATTATCATTATCATTATCATTATCATTATCATTATCATTATGTGTGTTGGAATTTCGCAGTGCTCAAATTAAATCATTTTAATTAACCCTGCTGTTAGGTTAGGACCATTTGGCCCAATTTTTTTTTTGTTTTCTTTGTAACTTTGGAACGGTGATATATACTGTCTAAATTTTTCAGCTCAGGTGGTCTTTTTATAAAACAATATTAAGTGCGAAAATTTAATTCTCTGACTTAAAACTGGACTAAGATAAATTGAAAATTACGAATCTTAGGTTAAGGGACCATTTGGTCCATAGTATATTTTCTTTGATTTTCTTTACATTAATTTTCCAAAAATAAGTATTTATTAGTTGGTTCGATATTTTTTGGCACTACATGATGAGCAAAAAAATGTTTTTCGGTTGGTTTTGCAAATAAACGCACTGCAAATGGAGCATTTTACATCAGACTTAGACTTGCAGCAACTACAAATTCCTCGCTTTCGAGCTCCTGAACTAGAAGCATTTTTAGAGCAGGCCACTGGTGCTGGGTTTTACCAGAGTTGAGTAAATAATAAAATAATAATATTTAGCAAGTATTGAACCAAACTAAACATAAAGACTAAGATTAAATTGTTATTTTGTATGAAAACTGCAGTATGGACCAAATGGTCCTCTAACCTAAGATTCGTAAGTTTTTTTTTAACCTAACAGCAGGGTTAAGATGTAATTTATGTTCATAATATAGTGTAGTTACCCAAATTTTCTATTAGAAAGAAAAGAGTATATTATAGTAAATTACGTAGCTTTTTCGAAGTATTAGTTGTCAGATACATTACATGAAAAAATACATTGAAAATGGACTTCCTTCAATTAAAATTAAGTTAATTCCTCTTTTCAACATTTCTACAAGGAATTATACGTGGATTCAGACAATACCTTACGATTTGCATACTTACTATATATTTACTTTTGTAAATATATTAATTTAGCGTGAATAATTGTTTAGTATATGTCGATTATTTATTTAAGAAATTGATTGCAGATATAACTTTCTTGTCAACTACTGTCTATCGAATATTAAAAGTATTGATTATTTATACCCATTCATACTCCTATAACCGCTAGTGTCACTTCAAGCATTTCACTTTTATAAAAATAATTTAAATGATTGTGTATAAAAGAATTATAATTATTATCCTTTCTTCAAAATCTTTTTGTTTTACAACCAATCTCTGAACTACTCACAGCCATTCACTCATTCCTTTCCGAGAATTTGAATTTCAATGGTATACCGGGAATAAATACAATTTTAGGAATAAATGCATTCTCTGTTGAATAATTGAATTCGATCATAAAATTTCGCACCAGTTGCGCTAAAGTAACTTCCAATTCCAAATCCACAATACGTTTGCCAACACAACTGCGCGGGCCGAAACCGAATGGTAGAAACAGAAACGGATTATCGATATGATATTTCTTGCCTTCGATGTCATTTCGTAGCCAACGTTCGGGAATATATTTATTCGGTTCCACCACGAAGTTCTCATTTTTTGACAAAATATTGGAACTGACTGAAATATCGATACCTGCCGGTACGTGGTAGCCACTCAAAACCACATCGTTTGGCAGGCGGCGCGTTGTGCCCGCAATAATGGGATGATATCGTATGCCCTCCTTTATGCAGGCACGCAAGTAAGGTAGTTTCTGCATATTCTCCATGGTTAGGTGGGAATCCTTGTTGGGTAGAATGCGTTTGAGTTCATCAAAAAGCTTCGCTTGTTTATCTGGATTTTTGGCGATACAAAACAAGATGCCCACTAAAGTGGAACTAGTCTATGAATATAATAAGTAATATAAAATATATTTCAAAAACCAACTCGAAATGAAATCGAACTTACTGTATCCACACCGGCGATCATCATATCCAGCGCCATGACCACAGCGATTCGACGATCGATACGCAGCAGTTTTTCCAATACACTCTTCTCCTTACCCACCTCTGAGCATAATTTACCATCGTTATCCAAGTCAATTTTCTTCAGTGCCTCATCAATATACTTGTTGCACAAATCGGTTAGCGTGTCCAGTGTATTCATCAGTTTATAGAATTTTGGGGTTTTGATGATCTTCCAAATGGAAGGCTTCACTTCCAGATCTTCAGAGTAGTCGAAAAAATTGCGTATCAATTTTAGCAATAATTTGGCTTCTGGATTATCACGATTTTTGTGTATCATTCCCAGACGGGTATTGAGTGCAATGCCCACAACACTTTCCAAAGTTAAACGATTAAGATCGTCGTGAAAGTCGTCAGGTACTTCGAGAGTCGCAGGATCACGAATGTGTCGAATTCTACGAATGTGTTTGGGAGAAGAGTGGTGAAGTGCTTTAAATGTGTACATTAGGGGGCTCGTTTTTAATCGAAATTATAAATTTAATAATATAATTTTAAGGCGCCAACTAAAATATTTCGAAAAGATATTTAGATTTACGTGAGCTTCATTTGAAAATAACTCCACAAATTTAATTTTTATAAGTAAAGGGTGTTTTTTATACTAATAGAACTTTAAATTGAAATAAAACACGTAAAAAATGAACTATGATGCCAATTTTTTTTTAGTTGAAAGTTATTTTCATGACATTTAATATTTATAAACGATTTCTGGCATATGTCCGCCACGACTAGCTTTGGTGAATCGGATGCGATCAGTCCAATTTTCTTTGCACAAAATTTTCCATGATGTGGATGGACAAAGTCCAACTTGTTGAGCACGGCGGTGAATAGACAAATTCGGATCTTCTCCAACACTATCACTTACAGCACCAATATTTTCTTCTTTATTTACAGTTCTTTGTCTTGTTGTTGGTTTTTCATCGAGTAGAGTCAATGTTGCTCGAATTTACCAACAGTTCAACGAATAAGTTGCTCTGATGCTCGATAATGTGGACCATAAAATCCACGAAGTGCTCTATAAGTTTGGCGTACAGAACACTGATTTTTTAAATAAATTATTACGGCGTCATTCTTTTCGTGATGATTTGTCAATACTTACTAACGAAATGTCATTTACCAGCAGTCAAGTGACAGCTATCCCTATCGAAAGTTCTAACAGTCTAAAACAAAACACCCGTTAGTTTCTAAAAATATTTTTTCAAAAAATCACTTCCTATCATAGAATAGTTTAAACTTAAAAGCAGAGATCCAGAATAATAATTATTTGATCGTTGGATTTTAAAAAAGTCATCCCAATTTTTATAAAAATTATACCAGGCTTTTGATAATATTTATGAGTCTGACATTTTTTTATGGTATTTTTATTTATTAATTTGAAAGTTATATTATATAATTTTGAGTGAGAAAAATTTGTTTAATTGGCAATAACTATTATTTTGAGAGTTACAATATATGTATTATAAAAGTCTTTCCATAATAATTCTCCGCGAGATAAATTTGTATACGTTTCTCAAAGGCTTTTATTTTGAGAGTTATATTATAAATGTCTTTGCTTAATGATTATGTGTAGGACTAGTCTTTTTAAGTCTCTAGCGACAGAGCTATTTGCAACTCAAAATAGTACCGAATTAGTCCAGAAGTGTTTCCGAACTGGTCCCGAAATTATTTCGAAGTAGTACCTAATTACTCCCGAAATGGTCTTTCAAGATTTAAAATTTTTTTCTGATTCATAATTATTATGCGAAGACTTTTATTATATAAGTCTCAAAATAAAACTCTTTGAAGACCTAAAAAAGTTTATCTAAAAGTTTATGATAATTACCTTAAGAGAACTTCTCTGATATAAGTTCCAAAAACAAGTTTTTAAAGACTTAAAAATATTTATCACGCTGATAATTTTTATAATGGAGTCGCTTGAAGACTTAAAAAAATTTGTCTCACTGATAATTATTATGAACACACTTTCATTATATAAATCTCAAAATGAAAGTCTTGGAAGGCTTAAAAACATTTATCTCGCTGATAACTATTAGCTAAAGGTTTTTATAATATAATTTTTGTTATATCCATCGATTACTCGGAAAAATTATATCTCACTATAATAACACTGCGCAACAAAAAAATATTTTTTTTTTGGTGCCTGCGGTTTTTGAACTGTTCTTATATACATTTTGTGCGCTGGTTTCAAAACTGTAAACCATTCTTCCCTAGCAGCTCTAGTTTTATAGATATGCACACACATTTATGTGCATATGCATATCCCCACTAACCTAAACACGCTCACAGCAATGGTCATATAAGTAGCACAAATGTTACTTCCAAATATTGCATATTGGGGAATTCCCCTCACTTTGGCAACGCTGATTGGCAGCAAAAAGTCCCGCTATGTCAATGTGTTCAATTTACCGTTATCAATATTGTCGGCGCAGCGCATATTTTCCTTGGGCGTATAAATATCACAAATAAATTTGCAGTTTCATTAAGCAAAGTTGTGTTGATAAGCCGTGCGTTATTTGATCTCTTGTGTATATTTGATTATATTGTACTGTGTAATATTGTTGATATTGTAAAATATTGAGTATGGATCGAAGAAGATGTGTGAATAAAGCTGATGTGTTCTGTTACATTTGTGGAGAATTTACATTAAAAACAAACAGAAAGTCAATTTCTGCATTTATTAAAAAATCCTATTTGGCGTACTTTGGCGTTAGCCTTGGTGACCAGGATAAAAACTGGGCTCCGCATATTGTCTGCAAGACTTGCATTGAACACTTACGTCAGTGGACCAATGGTAAACGTAAATGTCTGAAATTCGGAATTCCAATGATTTGGCGAGAACCTACAAATCACAGTTATGATTGCTACTTTTGCAAGGTCAACATCACTGGCATAAATAGAAATAACCGTGGCAAGTGGAAGTATCCTGATATGCCCTCAGCAAGACGTCCTATCCCTCATTCAAATGAAATTCCAATTCCAACATTTCATGAGTTTCTTGAGCTGTCGGCAGATGAATCAATCCCTGCAGGTGATGCTTTAAACAGCAGTCGCGATTCAGACAGTGACTTTACAGAAACACAATAAACTTCGCAAAGCTTCAGTCAGGAAGAGTTATCAGACTTGATTCGAGACCTTGGTCTATCAAAGGAAGGTAGTGAGGTGCTTGCATCGAGATTGAAAGACAAAAACAGCCTGAATCCCGGAACAAAAATAACTTTCTACCGAACAAGAGAGAAAAATTTACTTCGTTTTTTCTCTCAAGAAGAAAGTGTTGTATTTTGTAATGACATTACTGGACTTTTGAAAGAAATGGGCATACATAGATATCAATCAAGCGATTGGCGGTTATTTATAGACAGCTGTAAGAGGAGTTTGAAATGTGTTATTTTGCACAATGGCAACAAATATGGGGCAATACCAATTGCCCATTCAACAAAACTAAAAGAAGAATATGATACTATTGCTTTGGTGATGAATGCGATTAAGTACCATGAACATCAATGGGTAATTTGTGTGGACTTAAAAATGGTTAGTTTTCTCCTTGGCCAACAAAGTGGCTACACAAAATTTCCTTGCTTCTTATGCCTTTGGGACAGCAGAGCCAAAACAGATCACTGGCAGAAAAAAGATTGGCCTGTAAGAGATGCAATGGTTGTTGGTGTTAAAAATGTAATACGTGAGCCCTTAGTTACCAGAGATAAAATTATACTTCCCCCATTGCATATAAAACTGGGATTGATGAAACAATTTGTGAAGGCACTTAATAAAGATGGAGAATGTTTTGCGTACATAGGCCGAAAAATGCCAGGAATAACTCCCGAAAAGCTCAAAGCTGGTATTCTGGATGGTCCACAAATAAGACAATTAATAAAAGATCCTCATTTTAAAAATTCGATGACTAACCATGAACGGAGTGCATGGATATCATTTGAAGCAGTTGTTAAGAACTTTTTGGGCAACTACAAAGCCACTCATTATGAGGAATTAGTGAACAACATGCTAGAAAATTTCCGAAATATTGGATGTAACATGAGCATCAAAGTTCACTACCTGCACAGTCATTTAGCCCACTTTCCAGAGAATTTAGGAAACACAAGTGAAGAGCAAGGTGAGCGTTTCCATCAGGACATGAAAATAATGGAATCTCGTTACCAAGGAAGATGGGATAGTCATATGATGGCAGACTATTGTTGGAGCTTAATAAGAGACTATGCTCCAGGTACTCATTCTAGAATGTCACGAAAAAGAAATTTTCTAAATGTAAATTAAAATTGTAAAACATATTTTAATCATTTTACATTAAATTAAAAATAAATATTGAATTTCGAAAAAAAATTATAAATTTGTTTGCAATTTTGAAATTTCAGTTAAGGGCGAAGACCCTCGATTGGTGTATCTTAAAAACTAGAGCTGCTAGAGAAAAACTTAATGCAGATTTGAAATCAGCGCACCAAGTTTACCTAAAATCAGCTGATAAATCTCCGGCACCAAAATGGCTGTTGCGCAGTGTAATTATTGCTTAACTTTTTCTCTATTCTCTTATAATAGTTATGTCTCAGCGTAAAAGGTCAGCATTCAAATATTTAAAAATAAATTCAATGCGATTTTGTTCTCGACCTTTTTTGGAAGATTGATATCAGAAAAATTTGATTAACTGAGCCAAAAATTGGCTGATTGAGACTTGGGTGATATCATTGGAAAGGTATTTTCTCACTCCTTCTCATCTCAGAAATTAACCCTTCAAGTTCCAGAGAATATGATGATTCCGTTAAGAATATTTAAATATTTTTTTGCAGACCTTTTAAACTTAGACTGATTTATTACCTCAGATGGTTTTTTGGAACAAATAAGTAGGTCTTAATATTTTTTTCGAAATATTTTGGCGAAGGGTTTAAAACATAATAAGTTGTATGATTCATTTGGAAAAACTGCCTAGTGTAGATATTTATAAGTATGTGGACATTTGAAAAAAACAATTTATTTGAGTTTAGAGTTTTCGTTTAGCGTTTACAGTTAAGTTCTGATTTCTCACAGAAAAGTTTGGTATTTTAATTCAACTTTTACTAAGATCACCTACTAAACTAGAGTTTTGTTTGCCTAAGTAAATGTTGAAATATTTTAAGAGAACATCGTTATTTTTGGCTTCACTAGATAGAAGTATTAAGTTGTTTTTTTTTTTTCAAATATCCACAGAAAGTACAACAAATATGTACTCGTATAACTAATATACATAAAAACCTTTGCAGAAATTCGTCGTTAATTTCCACCAACGTATTCAGATAAAGTTTGGCATTACGCGGTTGCATCAAAACAGGATTGACGGCTGTACGTATTTTTGCCCAATCCTCGCCAGATCTGTAATGCAAAAAATGTTGAAAATGTTTTCAATATATATAGATTGTATGCACATAGTTTTATAACGTACGTTGCGGTCAAGCCGTTAATGCCTTTAAAGAAGTCCGGGCGATAAACTTCCCGATGGTAAGTGGCTGTCTCCAAACCCCGACGATCCGGCCATATACCTTCATTACGGAAAATTGTGCGGTAGTCTTCTGGATTAAGGGTCATTATAATTTCCCGTTTGCCAAACATAGATGGAAAGCGAAAAATGTCACCATATTTCAGTCGCATTTTTGTCATTGATTCAATGAACGATATTTTGGAGTACTCGCCTAAAATGTGGCAAAAGGAGAAGAAAAATATATATATGTATGAAAACTTTTAACATTAAGAAATCCGAATTGTATCGATAAGTTTTTGAAGGTAGGTAAGTAGATAAATTTGGAAGTTAGTGGGAGATGACTTCCCACTAGCATTTTTAATTTTGTAAAAATATGATTATAGTAATATTGACGATTTTTCGAAATTCGAAATATTTCGGAGAGTTAGTGTATTGAGTGCCACGCCGAAACTTTTGCACGTTTTCCATAAAGAAATCAAGAGAAAAATTTGAATACCTTTCGATTCATTCAAATGCACCAATTTTTTTTTTTTTTTCCAAATGAGTTTGATTGGAATCTACCACAGTATTAGACAAACAAGCGATTTTAAAGCGAGTTGTGAATAATATAAAAAAAACTAATAACTTTTACATAAAAAAATTGCAAGAAAACATCAGCATATTTACATAAGTGTTAAAAAAATAAGCACTATCGGAATTGCAAAGCTCGAGATTAGAAATATTCAAACAATTACGAAAAAAAGTTAATAGCTATAACTTTCGAAATATTCCGGATTGCGAAAAACCGTCAAACATGTATTTTTACGCGAAAAAAATCAACTGAAAAAAAGCTTGACTTTCGAAAAGATTATGGCTCTATTTATATGTATGTGAGTACTCTGCTTAAAAAAACGGTTACCTCCCGGAATGTATGCGCGAATAAGCTCAAATTTTGTTGGTCCAGGCATCTCCGAATATGGGCGTGCCTTTTCAAAGCTATCTGCGGGGGATACAGATTCGTTTATCTATAAATTTTAATAGAATAGAGAATAAAAGCAAATAATTATTGATACTTGTATATTTATGTCTGGTATTTAATTAAAACAATCAAAGCAACCTGTGTCTGTGGTATACCTCCCGCATATCGTCTCAACGACGCTGCACCCGACGAACGCCCAACGACCACTTCATTATTCATTAAATAACGCGACAACATTTTGTTTACACAATGTATTAATTAATTAACCACTTTTAGAATAAATGCAATGTTTCAAAACATAAAACAAAAGCTGCGAAACTACCTGGTTTGAAAACAAAAACTCCCATGGAACGAATTTGCGACCCAACGTTAGCAAACAAACTGAATAATTTGCTAATTTTGCATGTCCCATTAGAATGTGAAAGTTGTGTGTTGAGCTTTTTCTGGCATTGAATTTAAAAATACTCTGTAAAATATGATTAGAAATGATGTATATATTTGAAGCCTGCGGTGACCATCCGTCTCCATTTTAGAGGTAAGCATTTTTTACCCTTCCTTTATTTCATTTTTTTTCGAAAGAAAATCCATCGTTTGTCTTTTATTTCTTAAAACTTATGGCGGTGTCAGGTTTGTTACATAGATGCCTACAACTCTTCCAACTGTTTTGCGGAGAAACGTAAATATGTTTCAGAAACCTGACAGCAGCCTAACATTGCTTTAAAAAAAAGTAAAATGGAACTATACTCATTAGAATTCGCAGTAATGGTTTATTTTGCTTGGTACACTAAGTCTCACTAAGCCTCAACAATTCGCAATCCTTCTCGGCATATTCTTTCTCAACGATATGCTCACGGTATTTCGTACGCAATAAATGTCTACATGAAACCAATTCGTTTTCTGCGGATACCCATTATGTAAATCGGGGAAATGTCATTTAATGGCTTATTAAAAACTCATATGTATTTTTTATAATTTAAATATAATACATACATATATTATTTGTAGACCTAGTTTTTGTACTCAAATAAAAGAAATCTGATGAGGAGATGTGGGTTAATAGTGCTTCTCTTTTAAGTTAAGGGATCTTCAGCCTGAAATTGTGTATCATATAAATTTGCACGAGTATTTAAGAGCCTTGGTTAAAAAATAGCAGATTGCCTCCTTCATCCCACAGAAAATCAATTTTTTTTTATTAATTTGTAACAATATGCAATGCATTTTTGTCATAATTAATTCCTTAAATGCCAAATTCGATCTCTTGGTAGTAAAGAACAACTATTTATGTATATACTAAATTTGATCGTTTTATTTAGCTATTTATATTTGATTACCTGACATCACACACATTACTATTATAACTTAATGAAGGACAAAATTTATAGCAGCTAGACCGTAATCATCAAATATTACTTACTTACTTAATTGGCGCTATAACTGCTTAAGCGATTTTGGCCGAACTTCTCCTACAATTTGTGGTGTGCGTTGATGTTGTAAAACAAATTGAGGGACCTATAGTTTTTCGGCGACTCCAAACGGCGAATGTTTTTTGTGAAAAGTTTTTTCTCTCGGAGGTTTGCCATTGCCTGTCGAGGGGCGACCGCTCTTAGAAGAAACTTTTCTATAATTTTTGATGTTACTTGCCCCGGGATTTCGGGACCCACGAATGAAGCGCGCACATGCTACACACTCTGTTACGGCAGTCATGGACTGATACTCGACGTGTACGGTTGTGCTTATAGTGCTCAGAGTGACTTCTTACGTTCTTCGCTCACCTATTTTCGAGTGTTATTCGCAAAGCGCAAAAGAAACTTTGTTTTTTTTTCTTTTTTCTCATAAGACAGTGTCTTAAAAATTATTTTCTTACTTATAATTATTATGAGAAGACTTTTATTATATAAATCTCAAAATAAAAGTCTTTGAAGACTTAAAAATATTTATTTTATTGATAATTATTATGAGAATACTTTTATAACGCAGTCCCAAAATAAAATACTTTTATATATGAAAAGACTTTCATATATTAAAAAGTCTTTGAATAATGGTTATAGATTACTCACAAAATTTGTATGTTAATATAATAATTCTTGATTAACTTTTACTTGTTTCTCTTATAATAGTTATGTCTCTGGGAAATCTACATAGTTACAAATTTTTTGATAAACTTCGATGACAAACGAGGAGTTAATTTTTTTTATTCAAAATAACTTTTCACAAACTATGTTCATATTTGAAATTATAGAAAATTTAAAAAATATCGAACTCTAAATATCAAAAATTAATGCCGATGTCTTATTTACATATTACATTCAATCGTACACTTAAGTAACATCTCCCCTCTTTATCTGCCGCTCTCTTGTTCCCCACCTGCTTTTACCCTCCACGAATTTATTCTTTTCGCTCTGTGAATTTAAATTTCAGCGGTATCTGCGGCACACTCATAAACTTCATTCCGAATGCATTTTCCGTCGAATAATTGAATTCAATCTGGAAATTTCGCACCAAACGCGCCAAAGTAATTTCCAATTCCAGATTAACGATACGTTTCCCCACACAACTGCGTGGCCCAAAACCGAAGGGTACATACATAAATGGATTGCTAATCTGACCTTCGAGTTGTTCAGCGGACTTGTCGTTGCGCAGCCAGCGTTCCGGTATAAATTTATCTGGTTGTGGCACATAACGCTCGTCACGCATCAGCAAATTGGCGCCGATGGATATGTCGGTACCGGCGGGTATGCGATAGCCACTCAATACTATATCGCAAGTCAATTGACGCACTGTGCCCGGTAAAATGGGGTATGAACGTATACCCTCCTTGATGCAGGCGCGGAGGTATGGTAAATTTTGCATATTCTCAATTGTGAGTTGAGAATCTTTTTGTGGCAGAATTTGTTTGATTTCCTCGAAGAGCTTCTGCTGTTTATCGGGATTCTTGGAAATGCAAAGCAGCAGACCCGTCAAGGTGGAACTAGTCTATTGAGGAGGGAAAGAGACATATTTGACTGTTGTTTTTGTTTTTTAACTTTTCTGCTTGCACTCACCGTATCAATGCCGGCGAACATCATATCTAGCGCCATTACCACAGCGAATTTCTTATTAACCCGCACCAATTTCTCCAACACGCTCTTCTCTTTGCCCACCTCCGAGGTGAGTTGGCCCTCATTGTCGTGTTCGAGTCGCATTAAAGCCTCGTTAATGTACTTTTTGCAAATATCGGTGAGTGTATCAAGCGTTCTCATCATTTCATAGAATTTCGGTGTCCTCACATACTTCCATATAGATGGTTTGATTTCCAGCTCTTCAGAGAGCACAAAGAATCTGCGTATAGATTTCATTATTGTCTTACCTTCGGCGGAGTCACGATTTTTGTGTATCAAACCGAGGCGCGTATTGAGTGCAATACCAGCGATGCTTTCGAAGGCGAGCCGATTTATGTCATCGAGAAAATCACCAGGCACCTCAAGTGTATCGGGATCGCGTATATGTCGAATTCTTCGGGGGAGAGGGGGGAGGAAAGATATGCAATGAAAACAAATAGAAAAATTTTATTTAATGTTGCAGCTTACCTTTCCAAAAATTCATTATTTATTTCCAAGAGCGTTTTCAAATACAATCTCGCATTTTTCGGCTGCATTAGTATTGGATTTACGGCAGTGCGCATTTCGGCCCATTTCTCGCCAGAGCTGAATGGTTTGAGATAAGATTTAAATATGATATATATCTACATTGGGGTGCTCCTTAAATGTAGGAAGAACATTTTTATATCTGATTTTCTAAACCTCAACCCCTACGTCGATACTTTTAATATAGTGTAAAATATCACAAATAAATTTTTGCCCCGATTGAAAGAGTTAAAATTAATTTTTTTTCAACCAATATCGATAATCGATACTATTATTTGAAGAAGTCACATACATATGTATATGAGTAGATTTTCGTACCGATGGGAGACGGTTAAGACGTGTTGCACATGGGTCAAAGTTAAGATTATTCTGTAAAATCAGAATGAAAATTTATTTGCTGTATCCTCGACTATAGACGAAAAAAAAAAATGAATTTGGAATAATTCCACCTTGATCTCTTACGACAGGCCCTTAACGATCTAATCGGGACTATGTGATATCTTTGACCATGGCAATACCGATTTAGGTGGTGAGACTGAAACTACTCTTTCATTTTATTTTTAAGGAACACCCTAATACACACACATGCAGTAATAGGAAAAATTTCGAATACTCACGTCGATATAATGCCCTCGATACCTTGAAAGAATTCGCCACGATGTTTTTCGCGATGATAAACGAAAGTATCGAATACGCGTCGCTTCGGCCATGGCCCTTCATTTCGAAATATAATCGGATAATCTGCGGGATTTAGATCGATAACAAGTTCTGGATTGCCAAATACACCAGGGAAACGAAAGAGTTTACCATATTTCTTTTCCATATCCGCCATGGCGTTGAAAAATGGTTTTTTTGAAAATTCGCCTGAAAGCAGAGAAGAAATTAAAATGTTTTTACTAGGAATCGTACAGATTTTCAATTTTATACAAAAAAACATAAATTTGCTATTACACTAAGAGAAAATTTTAGGATAACCCGAAATTGCGTGGGCTTTGTTAACATTTGCACCAAGTACACCTATCCAGTAGTAAAACACCCGATGGATTTGCAAAAATTAGCTCTAATTTTTTGTCTTATGACCTACTAAAGTTTTAGAATCGGAAATTCTTATGTTGTCATCCACAATTAAAAAAAAAATATCTGACGGAGCGAAATGAAACGGTACGACATGTGCAGCAACAAATTTAACGGGAAATATTTTCGTAGAACATTCGAATGCATTAGCTACAACCTAAAAGTGTTGTTTTGACCATAATTTTAAGAAAAAAGTAAACAAAAAAATTGGTAAGTCGCTATGGGTTAACATAACATGTTCTTGAAAAATTTAAATAAACATTACTGTTCTTTTTTTTAAATAACCGTTATATGTGGCGTGCTTTTATTTTATTACGCTTGATAGGCTTCCACATTGCGTTGGTATCAAGTTTGGATTTTCGAAATAATACATTATTGTGTACTAAATTTCGTAGAGCTTGACAGAGCAGTTTCGAAGATGTATCCTGTCATGGCCATTTTTAGAAATTTGTCTACGCCAAGTATTCTTCTTATAATCCTATTCTGTGTAACTTAAGCAAATAATTTTTATGGATATTGATTTCCACAAAATTCCATTGAGGGTGCGGTTGTTAGGCGCTTTCATTCATCCTAAATAATAAATCTATCTTGGGCAGCTCAAGTTATGCGACATGCAAAGATCTAATCGATTGCTCCTCTCATTCTGAACATATGTATATGCAATATATATCTTTTAGAGCTTTCGATTTCTCAAAATTACTCGAGAAGCAACTTCTCGCGAGGACCGCTTTCTAATGAGATCCCCATATACATATATAGAAAGGTCCGTAAGCCTTGCGAACTTCTCAATATTCAATTGGATAAGATATCTCACTTGCTTGCACTAATTTTGCACTATTTATTTTAGCCCACAATACATGCAGTGAGTCAAGCTCCCAAAGCAATCAACGTTAGAGTCTTAGCTTTCTCGATACTGCTCGATTAGCAGGTTCTCCCGAATACCGCTCTCTCGCGAGCTTCTCGATTCCCATTTTAATTGAACACATTTTGTTACTTTGCACTTGTTTTTACTTTATACCATGAAATAATGCAATAAACTCGTCTCGACAAATACTCGACATTTGTAGAAAGAACGGCGATACTCGAGATTATATTGAGAACTGGATTTCTCGAGCATCGAAATACTCGAAAATATGCGAGCAGAAATCGAAAGCCCTAATATATCTATACCCACTGCTTTGGGCTGTTACAAACAAGGATTATGTGAAGAAAGTTATAATACCCTAAGCACTACTGGGCTTGGGTATAAAAATAAAGATCACACCACGTTATGATACGACAAAAAAATAAATTAAAAATTTACGAACGGTATACGATGAACAAAAGAATATTCTAAACTACCAATAAATAATGAACTTATTTAAAGCAACAAGTTTTCAAATGAAAATAAATAAGGCTAATTGTAAACATGTGTTTTGTTTTGAACATCTTCCTCAATTTTTAAATACAGCAACTCATTTGTATACAAACGCATACATTTTTTTTTTTAATAATAAGTAACATTATGGACTTAATTAAATATTTGTTTTTAAATTACAATTTTTTTTTTAAATATTTATTAAGGTAATTGTTTTGGAAGTACTAATTATGAGAAAGATCAACAAACCAAAAAATACAGCAGGCTCACTAATCATATTTAGCATATTTTATTTGGTCTGTCTTGAGAAAGTGCGTCGAAATTTCTATAGTATTAGTAATAAAATGTTGACATACAAATGGAGCTTACTTTCAAAAATCTATTAAGATCTACTTCATAATTAATTAATTAACTTGTGTAATTTTATTAGCCGGAGGCCAGTTTTTATTAGGGAATGATATGAGGAAACAACGGGATTTCAAAGTGGTAGAAGTGATACCTATGCGATCATCAGCGACTCCGTGTACCAGGGATCAAACCTTGGTAAAGTCTAGAAAGAAAGAAGTCTGGGGAGGAGATGTGGTGATCTCCGAAAGAGCAGCTATAACTTCTACTACTGTGAAATATCATTGTTTTCTCATATTATTCCCTAATAAAATCATATTTTATCATGTAAAAAACTATTTTAAACTTTGTAGTCTTGTATAGATAAAATTTATCAATTGTTCGATAGAATTTTGATGTGATTATTGGATGTGTGGCTATTAAATAACGAGTCCGACAGAAGCCCACATCAGAGATGGAAAAGTAGATAAAATTTTACCATCTTGCGATTTTTCGAACCAAAGTTCCAAGTAGATTCAGCTCAATTTCAATCTATAAGAAATAAATTTCTATAATTAAGACTATGCGACATTATTAGACTCCTACCAATTACTTCACGAATCTTGTATAATTATGTAAATAGCGTTGAAAATGTGGCATTTAGCGGAAAATGTACGAATAAAAATATTTGAAAACTTGACACTTTCAGAGTTTTGGAGCGCAGCTTCTAAGTTCTAAGAGTTATGCCACTACCACATTCCTCTGTTTTGTAAATTTATTCAATACAAAATAAATATCAGAGCTAAATGAATAAAAATACTATCGCTAGAGACATGTGCAGCACTAGATTAAATAAAAAATTTAATTGGGTTTTATTGAAAAATGCCCTCATCAGAACCTGACATAACAAGTTGAGTGAACTAATAGAGAGAAACGACGAATCGAATCGTTCAAGAGGGTCCCAATCAAGTACATCATTCCACTGTTAAACCCTAAAATTTATTTGCCATATATTTTACCTTGCGACTTGTATCGGATATTTGAGGTAAAACTGGCATTAAATAGAACAATATTTGAGATGGTTAAAGTTCAAGGAGTAGACAGAATAAAACTTCCAACGTTATTTTGAATAATAGAGAATTTACATGGAGGATTTTAGGCATAGATGAGGGCGTATACCGAAGTGATAAAAAGGAAACACATATGTATGAAATCAATAAAAAATATTGTACAATTTTGTTAATTAATATACACATTTCGTAATTCCTACTTTCTAGGCAGTGTCATTTGTTGCGTAAATTTTGTATAAAGTTATTCATACCCGAAAATGTTTTAAAAATCTGAAACCAAGACTTTTCATTTCCTCAAGATAAGTAAAGCAAACAGTAATAAAAAAATCCTCCTGACAAGTTCAGACAGGTTAGGAATAAAGAAAATAGTCTGCAAATTAAGGAAATGTGTTTTCCTCCTCTTTGCAGCTATTTTAAGGAAATTTTTTCTTGGAAGGGTTTTTCTGAGTTTAATATTTTTTTCTTTCAATACTCATATAATATTTAGCCTTAATGTACATGGACTTACATAAAACTTATGATGCCAACGCTTTAAAGGTAAGCAAAATATTTAATTAAAAACATCGATTTTTACAAGTGTTTCACGGTTAACCTTGCGTTGTTGGTTTTCCAAAGTTTTGAATATATTCTAGAGACAAACCTCTTATAAGGAATAAAAAAAGTTTTCATTTTATGAAACAGTTATTTTTAACTAAAAACAAGTTGTGCCTCCTTATAAGTGTTATACATAATAAATATAAATTTTTTCCGTCTCACATAACTTGACAATAGTTTGGCCGTTATTTTTGCATTTTTATTTTTTCGATGAAAAATAATGGTTATTCATGGGTTTAAATTTTTCCGATTAACCGATATTTTGTGCTTTTTTCGATCTTAAAACAAAATCATATTTAGTTGTTGTTGCTGTTATTGTCATCGTCGACAAATTTTTTTTGAGTTTGTAATGATCAAAAATTTTGAGCCCCAAAATAATGATGACTTTTGTTCCAAAAAAATAAATATCAATATATGAATAACAAAAATTAAAGAAAAACGAAGTTTTTATCAAAAAAAAAAAAAATATTTATCAAAAAATATCGAAAAAAATGAAATAATAAAAATCAAGCTTGGATGAAAAAATATGAATCAAAAACGAATAAATCATGAATTTTTATATAAAAATTATATTGGCTCCGGGGTTTTTACCTTTCTTTTTCAAGATAGCAGTAGCAGTGATCACAAAAAAAAATCCAAATTAAAGTTTTCCTAACTTTTCGGCATAATTTATTATTAATAACAAAAAAGTGTACCCTTAAGGCCAATTTTTATCTGGAAAGTATTTGGAAAAATACAACAATAATTGGAGCGATATAAATTATAGCAACTGCTATTTTGGGTCTCCCCACAAGATTTCTGTCTAGACTCTGTCTAACTTTGGGAATAAGTCTTTTAACCTGCCAACTTTTTTCACTCAAAAAAAAAACCGATACCGTAGGGTATCTTATACTCAAAAGTAAATAACAAATACGAGTACATCCTTCGGAGTAAGCGACTAAGCTCTCCTTTTCGAAAAAATGCACTAAAGTTTAGTATTAAAGTGGCATAGAGTATTTGAAACTTTTAAGTTCACAACTATATATACATATGAGATAGTTACTCCTGTTTTACTCTGAATAAAAGTAAAAAAAAAAATATAAAATAAAACTGTGTTTTTATTTTCTAAATACCAATAACTTAAATAATCGAAGGTCACAAACAACCATAAGTAATATATTTCCGAAATTGTTCAAGGAATTAAAATTTTTTTCCCTGAACACTTTTTTACGATATTACCCTTTTCTCAGACGTATGATATCTAATAGCAATTCAAACAGCGAAGTAGAAATAATGTTGAACATTAATAGCATCTTACCTCCAGGCAAAAATAAACAAACTAGATCCAATTTACTTGGTCCCGGCACTTCTGAGTATGGCCTCGCATTCTCCAAGCTAACTGCAGCTTCGTCATTTGGCTGATTGGAAAATAGAGCAAACAATAAGAATTGCAACAAAGAATACTTGTAAGTTTACTAATTCAAATAAAACATAGTGAATGCATCCACAATATACTTTAATACATACAAACATATTTACCTTTGATTCTGTTTGCGTCGCATACGCCCGCGCCTTTGTTTTGTCCCAAATACGATAACAGAGTTGCTCAGTTTTTTTTAAATGCCTGCATAACATTTTTTACTTTATTTTCACTTCTATTAAATTTAATTAAAATGGTGTGCTATGGTTCAAAAGTGCATTAATAATATAATTAACAAAATTAACAAACAAAAAAAAACACAAACTGCAAATAACCAGACACTATTTTGAATGTTTCAGCTCCGATCACTTGAACACAATGAGTGCAGTTGCGCTTAGCTCGCGTTGCTTTGTGGAATATTTAATAAAATATGCATACATATTTATTTTCATACATATGTATTTGTAGTATTGTAGACTTTTTATAAAGCGCATGCCCACTTGTATATCTGCTTTTAAAATATACTATATGCACAGATAGATAGATAAAGTACATAAATAAATAATAAATAACTAACGATAAAAGTTGTTGTTCGAGCTTTTGCTAAAGATAATTTTAAGTTGATATTTTTTCGCGTTTCTTGTTTTTATCACATCATTTGGTTGTAAACAAATTTATTTTGCTCATATGGAAAGCGAATGATAAAAGTTAAGAGAGCGATATGGCGTATAGAGAGAGGGAGAGAGATAGAGAGAGAGAGAGCCGCTAGCAAAGCTTTAGTGCTTTTTCGACGCTATGCGTCAATAAAAAAGTGCTTGTGACGATAATTTATGTATTCTCTAAATCCAATTTTGGCCAAACTAGACTATCAAAGTGTAAACTAGTTTTTGGTTTCTTTTACGCTACACTTGAAGTTTTACAAAGTAAATCGCATCCATATATGAAATATAATTAAGTAGTATCTCTATTAGTTCTAGAGTTAAAAGACACGCAGATATCCCCAGTGTTTTTTAGTCAAAGTAAAAAAAATATATACACAAGATTTATAATATTTATATCAAATGAATAGTTTTTAACAAAACGTTCAACAAAGAGTTTTAAATACGAGAGGTGATCCCAAGCCAATGATAACACTGGTCAACAACCTTGTTTTCAATTTTTTTTTACTGATATTGAGTATTTCTGTTGACTTGAGTGCATAATTGAAATTGGCAAAAAAACAAAAAAAAAAAAAAAAAAAAAAAAAAAATCGGTATATAATACAAAACACACGGTTCTTTTTTTTAAATCCACTAAGGTTGCTAGATTCTTCTTGAAATCTTTATTTACTTTAAATGTAAGTTAATCTGCAATTCCCAAAAGTTTTATCATCATCGGACATCCGCGAACAAATAAACACACTTTCATATTTAAAAAAAAGATGTTTTTATTACTTTTTATTATTATGAACTATCAAATTCCAAAAAGTACAACAGGTTAAATTTAATTTTGATGTACTCAAACAATTATTTAAAAAAAAAATTCTAATTTAAGGTGCCTCACCAAAAAAAAAAAAAAAAATCCGATTTTTTCACCGAAATCATAAAATTTTTTTGCTTTAAGAAAAAAAAAATTTTTTGGGCTGGATGGATTTTCAAAAGTCTCTAGAAATAAATTGTTTTATAATTAAAAATAGTTTTCTGTAAAACACATTTTCAGAAAAATCATTTGAGTTCATAGAACAGTGTACTCTTAAACTATGTGCCTAAAAATTAAAGATAAATAAAGAATTTGTTCAATTGAATTATAATAATAAGATTTGCAAAGAATTAAAAATAAAAAGGTAAGAAAGAGTCTAAGTTCGGGTGCAACCGAGCTGTAAATACCTGGCGCATATTTTTTTGATTTAAAGTTCATTTTTTATATAAAACAGGGAACGTTACAGTTGCTACTTTTCTTATAAAAATCGCTCTTTAACGATTATTTTGTAACTATTATTTTATTACACACTAAATTTTTATATTTTATTTCTATTTCAAAAATCAAAATGTTTTTTTTTGTTTGATTTTTATTTTATAAACTAAAAATACCAATTCATCAAACATTTTAATTTTTTGCGGAAAATAATATCACTAATAATTAACTTTTTGATTCCCAACAAAACTGCGAAAAATTAATATGACTTAAAAAGGAAAAGTCAGTGACTGATTTATATTGATGATTTTAGTAAACAATAAATAAAAGCCTTCAATAACTATTATTTTTGATTTATAAAATAAAAAAAAAACTGTTATACATATATGATTAAATAAAAATAAAAATAAAAAATTGTTTTTTAAGTATATTTGTAAAATTAAAATAAAAAAAATGTTTCTTTAAACTTGCATAAAAATTGCAAACAAATTTTTTTTTAAATTTGATTCTCAGCGAAAGAAGAAATCGATTGGTTTATTACATCTGGTTGTAGAACAAGTTTTTAGAAATAACTGTTTTTCCGTCCCTGATATAGAAAGTGAATGTGAGGCCTTCATAGGCGTTCAAAGTTCTCAACCGATGTTTATGAAATTTTCACCCGCTCTGCTACGGCCATTCTATCCACAGCCCAATTCGGTGTCGTTGGCCAATAACTTTTTATATGTAGTTGGTGTAATATCGAGTTCAGAAATTGTTTTGCATATCCAATTTGGGTAAATTACCTTTGTTGCTACTAGAATTTCGCAGTTTTATGATTTGTTGATATAAAGCTTGAGAAAATGATCTTTAAATTACCGAAATATCGATATTGATGATACCTGTAAATTATCGTTATATGAGAGGTGGGCGTCGCTTTTTTCTGATTTTCATAATTTAAACAACTTTTCCTATTGATTTGAAATGCAAATTTGGTAGAGTTATTAAACATAGTTTCGGAGAGCGCAATTTTCTCTAAAGTGGGCGGTGCCACGCCTATTTTCCTAATTTTCCCACGTATTACGCTTTACAGTAGAATCTTGTATTCAAAATTTTATATTATAATTAAATATCGTAGTTTTTGGCGTTTCACAAAACATATGTAGTTATGTGGGCGTGGCAATCTTCGCCCATTTGAATCAGTTTTCGTTCAGGTATACCTATATTTACCCGCCACTTACGAAACCTACAGGAAATTCAACAGATTGTTAATTTTTTAGTTGTGCCAAATTTCGAATCAAAAATTTCTTCGAAGTTGCGCGTAATCAGACCTGAAGTGGGACCATTCGAATATGCCACTGAAGCTCTAAGGACTAGACATTATGGGGAAGCAATGATTCTATTATAACTATATTCATTAGAACCGCGATATCTAGGCCGCCTTGCATTTTTGGTTGACCTATGTAAATGAAGTGGAAACTTAGGATACCTGATACCAGGCGCTAGAATATTTTTTTGAACCGGCGCAAAATGAAAATGAGAGTACAACTGCATCTAAGTAAGAGTCGAAGGCTACAATCCCTATAGTCGAGTCTACCTCCTACTCATCGGGAGAACTGCCACCCAAGTGGGGTTCTCTCATCGCTGCTCTGGGTAGTTGTAGTCAACGACCTGTTGCTAAGGCTGGAGAGCGAGGGCTGTCAAGTTACTGGGCATACGGACGACCTGACGCTCATTGTCAGAGCGGGGTTTTTGGATACCTTGTGTGAGCCCATGCAAGGACATCTAGGTACGGTTAACAGTTGGTCTCGGACCTGCCAGCTAACTGCAAATGCGGGAAGAATCGAACTCGTTGTTTTCATCTAAAAGTACAAAACTCTTAGCGTCCCTCTGCCTTCGCTGTGTAGCGCTCAGTTCTTACATTCTGATAGGGTTAAGTATTTATCTGTGTTTAATACTGGATAGCAAACTTTCCTGGAAATATAATATTGCGGAAAGATCGAAGAATACACTGTTTGCCTTGTACTGTTATAGTGGGGCCATCGGCAAGCGCTGTGGTCTCCCGCCTCAAGTTGTGAAATAGTTATATGAGCAGGTAGTAAAACCAATATTCCTGTATGGGATTTTTGTCTGAGTTAGCCAGGCTACGTACACTTGAAAAGGACTTCTTAAGCGAAGAACTTTTCGGAATTCGAGCTTGGTAAACGCTGGGCAGCTGCTAGAACGCAGGGTCCTTTTGGCCAAAAGTAGACCGGAGGAGGTTACGGGAGCTTTTACGGTTATCCAAGCCACAGTTCTCATTTTTTATGATTTTGCTGATAGTTATAGCACCGTCCAATGAGAATCCATTCGGCCAGCATACACTGCGGCAGCAGTCTTGAGGATGAGGCGGTGAAATCATCTCAGCACTTTTTATTCAGCTGCCCTGCCTTCACGATACTAAGGCTTGAGCATCTGGGATTACACCTTATCTACTATACGGCGGACATTTCGGAAGAAGAGATTAGTCAGCTTCGTAGCTTCATTGTAAGCACCCAGTGTTATCACAATGGATTCCAGAGGGTCTCCGTGAGCTCCTAGGAGCAGCAACTTCACAGCAAACTACATATATCGCTGTAGGAAAAAGGCTTAGATTTTCGCTAGCCCAGAAAATATCCACACCACTGTCAGAAATCATACGCGTAATATAGAACATATTTTCAAAGTATAATAACATTGCAAAGCATTCCACTCGAAATACGAAAAGCGAGTACTTTGATTGTGGTAAAAATTATACTTAACATGCGATTTAGTGTCAACAGACGAATAACAAAATTTCTGTGCGGTCAAAATAAACACAAGGATGTGCTTTTTCACACACACACACACACACATATACACAAAAGTGGTAACGCCCAGCCAAAAGTTGAGTAGGGTGGCCACACTGAAGTGGCACTCAACAGCTTTTATCGTGACTGCGTGTTTGCCCACCACGACTCTTGAGCTCATGAAATCCTGCTACACGTGAGTGCATAAGAAAATTGTTTATTTGTGTTTTTTTTTGTTTTTTTTTTCGGTTGTACTTTGCGAGTTAATGTTTTTGTTAGCATTATTTCTGCCAGCAGCAGCAATGTAAGGAAATTTACCACGAATCTCTTCGATGCTTCGCCCTTGTATGGCGAGTCCTTGTTGCGGGGATAATTTTCAATTCGAGTGTCATCCAAGTAATTTTGTTGCTCTGCTGTTATTGTCAATCACGTGTTGGCGTTCCTTTTTTTCACGATTTTTTTTCTTCCTACATATGCACTTACTATGTATTTGTGTACTTTGGTTAGCTGGCTGTTGGTATTTCTATTATTATATTGTTTGTATTATTTAGCAATGAGGCACAACGTATTGTAGTGCCAGTCAGTCAGTTTGAAGTGTGAAATCGGAAAGTGTCAGCGGCAGGCGTGCAACATCAATAAAGGAAGCTGAGGTGAATGTAAACAATGAATAGAGAGATATGTAACCGTAGAAGGAAAATGATGTTCGGCGTTCAGTAGCTCAGTAAAACAGTATTTAAATAAAATTTAACAATTCGGAAGCAGCATTAGAGCATCCAAGAGCTCAACGTGAGGAAACTGGAAACTGCTCTACATATTTAGTTAATAAGCCTTTAATTTGCGAGACATTACACATAATAATTTTATTATATTTTAGTTAGTGATTTGGTTGCAATTTGGCGAACAATTTTCCTTTCACCTTGCAGCAACGCAGGAGACTATGGTTTGCCTCTTAACCTACAGATATGCCGTGGTTTGTAAAGCTTGTAGGGAATACCAGGGCGGATTCAAAGTAAAATATTGGGGAATACTGAAATTCATTAATTATTTCTTTTTTCTTCTGGCTTCATTTCAAAATCGCAATTTGAACAAAAATATCAAATAATGTAAAAAAAAAATAAACGCTGTCCTGCCGAAATTTATTTATTTATGCAAAAGGCAGCATATGCAACCCGAAAACGCATTTCGGTTTCTATCACATATAACAGGTGGAAGTCCTCTTAAAAATAAAGTTATGCACCTTGTCCTCGTCGACTCGAACTGTTTGCCAATCACATTTTAATATTTTATGTCCTGGTGTAAAATTAAATTGAATTTGACTTTTAAAATAGGCGGCAACCCTCCCCAAAATATAGCTAGCTATATGTCATCTCCTCATCGAATCGAACAATTTGACACTCACATTTTCATACTTTATATAACTTGTGTAAAATTTAATGAAATTCGACTTTTAAAACAAGTGGCACCCCTCATAGAGATATATTTGAACCTTCTTGCCAAGACGAACAGTTTGACACTCATATTTTAATATTTTACATCCATGTGCATAATTTATTTAAAAATGACATTTTATTAAAAAAGGTTTCAATCCTCTTTAAAATATACCTACACACTTTCTCTTAGCGACACAAATGGTTTCACACCCATATTTTTTTAAATAAACTATATTTAAATTAAATTCGGCCTTTCAAGTAGATGGCAACGCTCTATAGCCTACAAGACTTCTCATAAATAAGTTCTCGAAATGTTGCTAGTAATAAATATTCTTCTCAGCGAAACTAATCATTTGATAACATTGTTTTAATATTTTATACACTTGAGCATATTTTTTTAATTTGAATTTCCAAACGGCTGACAAACCTCTGCCAAACATTTATTATACTTTACGACCTATTCTCATACCTACCAAATATATATGTATATGTAGGGTGTTTTTTTTAGACATGTGGTTTTTCAGAAGAAATAAAATGCATATAATGTAATGTTATGGCCAAAAAGTTAAATTTATTATAAAGATAAGGGTTTGCCGTTACATATATTTTGAAAATGATTTTGGGGAAGTGCCGGCCGCGACTTGCTCGAATAAAATCCAGCCGAGAGGCCCAATTTTCGACCACTTTTTGCAACATTTGGGACAATAACGCGCCGAATATTCTCCTCCAAGGCATCAATCGTCTCGGGCTTGCCGGCGTAGACAAACGACTTCACATAAGCCTACAAAAAATAGCCCAGCGGTTTTAAGTCGGACGATCTTGGAAGCCACGCCACAGGCACACGACGCGAGTTAATGCGCTCACTAAAAGTTTCCTTCAATAAATTTATTGTTTCGTTGGCTGTATGCTACATGCCTCGTCGTGTCAGAACCTAAGGTCGTCCTCATCAACATCCTCCAATTGAGACACGAAAAGGTCATTAATCATGGCTCTATGGCGTTCCCCATTGACTGTAACATTATGGGTGGCTTGGTTTTTGAAGAAATACTGACCAATGATTCTCTCCCCCCATAGAGCACTCCAAACGGTGACTTTTTGAGAATGTAACGGCGTCTCAACAATGTCTTGTGGATTATCAACCATTCTCTTCAGAACCGTACCCATTCAACCAAAAGTGAGCTTGATCGCTGAACAAAAATGTCGACCGAATATTGGAGGCCACGCGTGATCTGTCGCGCGAACCGAACGATAACTTTGTTCCGGAATAAGTCTGTTCATTATGAAATGACAATCCAAACTGAAAAGACGAACTTCGAAAAAGGTATTGCCTCATTGAAAATCACACGTCCAAACAACACCCTTTTCAAGATTTTATAAAAATCGATTGAGTCGTCTCGGAGGAGTGGCGACGAATACAGGTTTTTGTTAGAAAAGAAAATACAGCTTAGGATTTTGAAAAAAAAATATAGTATTCTAATTTTTTCACTTATTTTATATTGTTCTTAATCATTAATTTCGAATATTTCACACTTGTTCTTTTTTGTCAGTTCCAAACGCTTCGAAAAAGCAGGCCAGACGGCACCCAAGGATTTGTCCGGTATATTATCCCATATCTTCTCTTACCGTCATTTGAATTGCTCCAATCTAATATTAATTTGTGTTAATTTTGACGCCTTTCTCAATAAAAACGAAAGGAAGCAGGTCTTTTTCTGAAATCGCTCCCCATACCATAAAGTATGATACGTTTTGGTGCAGATCAAGAGTCTTGTTTTGAGTGCGGATATCAGCCATACTTTCTTCTTCGATGCACAAATATTTTGTAATTTTAAGATTTTTCAAGGACTTAACAATTGCACTTGGTTTTGAAATCCATTTGATGAAGTTTTTTCACCAGTTCTTATATGGCGTTCATCTTCGTGAATTTGCTTATACTAAACGATTCTTTTAATTAGTCGGTTTGTTGTTCATAGTAATGACATAAAAAATCCAACAAACACAAAAATTTCAATACTACGCTTGCTGCGATTGGCACAGTTGGGCTTTGGAAAATGTAACAGTTATTCGTAGCCACATTACATATACATAAGTATTTTTAAAATAAAATTTCGCCTTTCCATTTATTTTAATTGTGTGTATTTTAGTGCTTCAAAGAAAGGTGACATTTGACAGAGAATTTATAATAAAAATGAATTTATTATTGCTTGAAAATTTTTAATGATATTTGTAAAATTGCTAAAAAAATATCAATTTGTAAATATTGAATTTTATGCCGATGAAACAGATTTGGAATACATTTTTTCACATAAATTCAATGTTTTATATTTTATATACTGTGCGACGGTTCGATGGAAATAAAAACACACCACTAATTGCAACGAGATTCGTTGTCAGCAGTATGCGATCATGTCAGAGAACTTTTAAGAAATTTGCGCCTTCACATTTCTTACAAGTTCTCTGATCATATACAATGTCACTTAAAAGACTTTGCGCCTAAAACCACGCAACCTTTTTCTGCCCACTGATCTTCACTACAGTTTGCAGTGGCAAAAGTTTGGGAGTAACTGTATTCGAAAGATCAAATTCTGCTGAATTCAACATTTTTGCAACATGCAGCTAGTATAATGGAAATCTAAAAATAATAAAACAAATTGATTTTATTATGTAATTTGTCCATGCACTTCAAAAATTATCTTGTAAATAAATATAAAAACCGAATTGAAATGTAAAATGCAACATTTTAAGTACCCTGTGGGAAAGTCTTAAAATTTACCAATTTAAATAGTAATTGGAAGTCAAAAACCGTGACACAAAATTTTTATATATGTATAAGATATATTTTTATAATAAAATTATTCAAAATAAATTACGAAACGCAAGTGACTAAGAGCATTGAATCGAATTTAATGCTAAAGATATGACCACCACGGTATTTGGTTTATTTTTTTTTGCTACTTGTTTTCAACCTCTTCTTACTTTAATAACGCTTACGATGCTTGCCCGCCTGCCTTATCGCATATCCTGTTGCTTGAATGTCCTGCACTTTATATTGTTGCTTGTTGCATTATTAAAACTTTTCCATTTCCAAGTGAACGGCTTCGAACTGAACTGAAATGTCAATTTCTGGAAGAAGACCTTCCGACTCTTACACAGAACGAGTGACTAGCCTCGTCCGCTAACGAAAACACACACACACACACACACACACACACACACATTTCGGCTATCATTTCTTCGTAAATAAATATGTATGTATATGTGTAGGATGTGTTCGAATTCATTTCTCTATCGCTTCTGTTTGTGCCATTTAAATTGGCACAAAAGTGCAAGAAATGTCCTTTTTATGAAGCAAATGGAAGCAAAAAAAATAAAAAAAAAATAAAATAAAATACTAATAATGCAAAAAGAAAAAGAAACAAGCGTGGTAGTTGAGGAAAAGTTTTGTTAGAATATAGAAAACAAGTAAGTTGGAAGTAAGTATGGTATGTAACAAATCAGAGCGAAGCGAAGAGAAGCGAAGTGATACTATGCAGCATACCGTTATTTGATGAGCTTGGAATATTGCCGGTAACTGTTGCAGAGAAAAGAGGAGACCGAAGGTGAAAGACAGTTGTATGCAACGGAAATTCATTGCATAAATGAATAAATGCGATAGCATTCAGTCAGTAAGGGAGGATGTTAAAGGTAGATACATATTTAGTAGAAAACTTAGAGGAAATGCAGCGAACAGAATTGGAACTTGGAAGTGAAAGGAGCAGAGTCGGGGCAGACAAACACAATAAATGGAATTCATTATTTGATATGAAATGTGCCGAGATACCGAAACTGATACTGCGATACGTAACGGTTTCGCATCAAAGTTTAACTTTTTGTCCTTTCCTAATGATACTGTCTACCTTCATCTGCTCACTTCCTTCTAAAATACTTTCAGGTCGGCTGCCGTTGCAGCTGAATTATTAAATGAAAAACGCAATTGATTTTTGCCAGCGTCCACATTTTTCAAAACGGGAATTTCATTTGATTTTTTTTGCTAACTGATTGGATTAGAACTTAAATTCGTATGAAAACTTAAATTTTGCGTAATTTATTTTGTAAATTTTTTTAGTTCTTCCCAATAAGGCTTTTACTACGCGACGCTCTTCCAAAAAATAACATAAATTCAAACAAGGTGGCTCAAGCGGTAGAACAAAATTAATTTTACTCCAGTTTGAGTATGATAGGCATGATATATGGCTACAAAATGAAGAGAAATAAGATTTACTGAAACTTATAAAGAAATTCTGAAAGTTCTTGAGATTACAAACTCAATCTCAACACTCTCGCGGAGAGTTTCTGATTGTGTGGGTTAGCTTCGGATAGCACGAAAAACCCCCAAAAAATATATTTGGCTTCGCATCAGCAAACATTTATAAGATTTGTTGACAAAATGAAAATAAATTTTGGAAAATTATTACGGTAACAGTTACATTTTTAACCAAGAAAATGTCACTATCCCGTTGAGCTTGATATTCGAATGCCTTTGACTGATCAATGCTAGGATATAACTTTGACATATTCAACAAAATTAGACGCATGTTTGTTACATTCTCAAATTTGGTAATTTAAACATTTTTTTAATATTTTACTATCGGGTGTTTTTTTAGACTGATATATCTTTCGATAGCGATAGCTGTCACTTGACAGCTGGTAAATGACATTTCGTTTTGACATTTCTGTTTAGTAAGCATTGACAAATCATCATGGAAAGAATGACGCCGCAACAATGTTTACAAATTGTGGAAATTTACTTTAAAACGCTGTGTTCTGTACGCCAAACTTATAGAGCACTTCGTGGATTTTATGGTCCACATTATCGAGCATCAGAGCAACTTATTCGTTGAACTGTTAATAAATTTCGAACCACATTTACACTACTCGATGAAAAACCAACAACAAGACAAAGAACTGTACGTACAGAAGAAATGATTGGTGCTGTAAGTGATAGTGTTGGAGAAGATCCGAATTTGTATATTCACCGCCGTGCTCAACAAGTTGGACTTTGTCCATCCACAACATGGAAATTTTGTAGTGGTTCCAAATTGAACTGATCGCATCCGATTCTCCAAAGCTAGTCGTGGCGTACATATGCCAAAAAATTGGCACCGTACATCATTTTTTATGTGTTTTATTTCAATTTAAAGTTCTATCAGTCTAAAAAAAACACCCTTTATTTGATGGCTTTTTGCAGAATGTGATTTATATTTTTCTTAAAAAATTAAAAAGATTAATTTTTTTTTATAAAATATAGTAAGCACATTAAAATCGAATGTGTGAAAATTCTGTTGATATTCTTTTCCCTCATATTTGGCACTACAACCGATTGTCGATCTAATCTGATGCCAAAAAACTTCACCAGTCGCCTTATTCTTTTGAGAAGTTGCGCCAGTTATTCACACCAAGTCTAAATAGGTCTCTTTGTTTTCATTCTATCCATGCCGAATCGAGGGAAATTTCCACATCTTCCAGCGTAATCTTATCATCTTTGTTCGGCGTCATCCGCACTTCTGCGCCATATACACACGGCGGATATTACGAGTATGCAAAGTCTTTGTTCGTCGGTAGAGTACACTGCTATTCAATTGGCTACCGAGACTTAATTAGCTCTGGAAATAGATGTTCTTCATTGCTTAATATCCAAGCTGACATTATTGGCGGTGTTCATGCTGGATCCTGAGTATATAAACTCCTTCACTCTTTCAATGTTATAACTGCCAAAAGTCTGGAGGTACTTTGTTCAGTCCTCGTTCTCCACCAGACACCTTCAGCTAAGCTGGAGAATGCTGTACTGATGGCCCTGGTGTTGAGACCAATGATCTCAATATCATCAGTGTACGCCAGCCGAATCGTGCTTTTGCCATATATAGTGACACTTTCCAGCATCAGCCTGAACTTCATTTGGTCTCGAACAGCTAGGTGAGATCCTTTTTCAATCTGGGCAAAGCTAAAGTTGTACTCAACGTCACACTACACAGCCATTTTAGCTTTGCGGGGATCCAAAATTATACATGGCGTCGTAGAGGCAGCTAATCTTGGTGCAAATAGGTACTGTGTGGATTTTTTTATCAAGGGTTGCCGCACTGATAAGGTTGATTTTGTTTACACAGAACTTTAGTCTTTCTCACAGTATCGTCGAAAAGACCTTATATTCAGACCTATTATTCAGAAAGCTCATAACACGATGATTTCCGTTAATTGCAGGATCACCCTTCTTATACGGGCATGTATCTAATCATCAGACCGAATTACACTAATAGCTAGTACATGGTATCGGCCGGTATACCAAGAGCCTTGTTGTCCGTTAGTCGTCTGATTTAGCGATGCCACGCCCATTTTCCAAAAAAATTTCGACTCAATTCTGAAGATACAAACAATTTAAGCAAATTATCTTTGATAGTTACTGAAATACCGCATTATTATAATTTTCATATACATAATATCATTATGTGGGCGTAGCCATTATTCGATTCCGCCCATTTTCCATACCAATATGCGTACTAATTTTCGTTGAGGTACATTACAACATTTGTATCATATCCTCGGTACTCGGGTATAAAAAATAGGGATATACTATTTTTTCCATTTTCTATAATTCTGGGGCGAAGGAGCACAAAAATTGGAAAAGTTGACTTTTCTGTGAATTTCTGTGCTAGTCAACATGTGTACATATAACAAACCATTTGCGGATAGTGAAATGCTTCGAAGGTAAAACTTGATTACGCAATCCTACTAGTATTAAAATTACCACCCACAAAGGCGGCACGCACAGAGAAATCCTTGCATTGAGTCCAACTACAGTGACACAACAGCGACACATGCCATGTCGGTGCAATCTTGTAGGTGGTCCCAACACGTAGTGCAAATTAAGTGTCAATAGAGCACCATGCGAAAATCAAAGGAGGCCATGCCATGCAGGAGCATAGGAAAGAAAAAGAGTGTATAGTAGTGTCTCTGCAAGAAATTTGAGTAGCTCAGAAATTTGCAGGTAACTAAAACTCAAGTTGTGGGGACTAGTTCCAAACAAATATCCTTTCCATGCGGTAAACTTACGAATTTTTTTTAACATTGTTCTGAACTATCGCCTAATCAACTGAAATACCTTAGTTATTTTAACAATCCCTCTGCACAGAGCTAGAAATTCAGCTATAGATAAAGAGATAGCCGACTAAAATAGACTGATGACCGAGGAGTGCGAGAGGGGACAAAATCGAAGAAATTTTCACTAGAAAATCTTCCTAATATTTGTTTGAATATCTTCTCAACTTTATTGAAATAGAAAACGGCTGGAAATAAGGAGATAACTTCTTGTTTATTACTTTTTATGTCGTCATTTTTGCTAGAATCTTATTGAATTTATTAATTTTAATTCAAATAAATGTCGATAGCCTTTTTACTTTTTTTCTTTCAATGTCTTTCTTACGCTTTAGTATTAAAAATGTCAGTTGTACAATAAAGGTCTGAACTTTTATTAAATTTCAAGAAATGGCACGTGCCATACTTCGAGTAATTCGACCACGCCAATAGTTATATTATATATTATAATATTATATATTATAAGAAATTGTTGTTATATTATAAGAAACTTATCATAATTATAAGTAAATCTTGAATAATTAAATAATACACAGTTTATAAAATTAATTCAATATTTATTTTCAGAAAATAATCTAGGAACAAAAATTTAGGTCCCAATAATTTTCAATTGATAAGATCTTCGGCTTATTAAAATTAAGAGTATATTCTATTGAGAACCAAGAATCCCTTCTTAATTAAGGGTATCATCTTAATTTTACAGGTTATCTACTAGAGTTTGTTGAAAAGGTTTTCATCTTAATTCAATGGGTCACCTTCTTAGCTACCTTAAAAAGTTTTCATCTTAGTTTTACAGATTATCTTCTTGATTTTATTGAAAAAATTGAAAAAAAATCATCATTTTCTTCTGATTTCTAGGGTATTGTAGGCGATTTTTTAGCTCTATGTGTGCATTACGACAGATCAGTTTGGTACCAGGTGAAAAGGATTGATATGAAGCATTCAAAATTTGAAGTATAGCATGTAAAATATACAGTTTTCTTTCGAACCCACCTGCTCAGTGTGGACTATTTGAGTTCGCTCTACATCTGAACAATTTACTCTAATACCAAGTCCACGCGACATCGACAACGAATTGTTTATGACTCATTCGTGATATACTGTGAAAATGAGTTGAAAGTAAAATGCCTGCAAAAATTGTCTAACTTCAATACGAAAAACTCATGATAGTCTCGAAAAAATCTAAATTTTCGTTGTGTTTTCAACTACGATAACTTTTTGCAAAAAAAAATCGACGATTTGCCGTCACTAGTTTAGTGAATAAGGAATAAGAACAATAATTAAACAAGAAAATCGGGCTGAAGAAAAACTGAAATATTTATAACTAGCGGCACGGCTTGGTGTACACAGAGCGAAATTTTTATTTGTAGCTTTGGGGTCCTCTTTTTTGTTGTAGCATTTCGTTAGAGTAAAAAAGGAAAATAAATTGAGGAATGCCATCGAAAATCAGTTAGCTAAAAGGAAGTCTGTCCGGACGGTTATGTTTAATATTGAAAGCATTTCCTCATATAAGAAAACGCCAAATTTGGAACCAGTCGTTTTTGTTTTTTGCAGGGATTGTAGAACCTCCTACATCCCCAAAACCATCCACAGATGTAAGGCTGCAAGTGCAACAAGGAGTTAATACTATGGAATGACCAGATTGCCAACATCTTCTTATTTAGCTGCAATGCTTTATGGTAGTTGTGGCGGCTATGCCGATGTCTGTGGCAGGCAGCATTATTAGCTCCACAGTTGAGCTGTGTTTTCGCCTGGCTAGAGTTGAGCGAAATTTGCAGCTGCAACAAGGAGCTCACCGCTACATGGCCTGACATTTATCAGAGCACTCATATTGTCGAACATTTTGGCTGTCACAACCGGTGCGTCTGTGCGTGTGTGTGTGGGTGTGCGTGTGTGTGTGTGTGTTAAATTGCAATATACCGCTTTTGCCTTCTACTTTGCATGACCTAGCCTGTGCGACTTGTACTTCATACAACAGTCAATGTCTTGCCAGGATAATGAGACTTGCATGTCGAATCGGCTCATCAGCATAATGCCATTAATGTTGTTGCTCCGCCGCTCCACCTACGAAGCATACAAAACTATACATACATATGTACATACATAGTTCTATCCACAGTTAGTCGTAAATGACTTCTCATGTCACGTGTCAGTTGCTGCTGCTGTTGCTGCTGTTGCTGAGGAAGGTGTTGCCCGAAATGTCACTTCAAAAGAGTTTGGCAATCGGACTACAGTGGACGTCTGCAATATAACAAGACCGCACAGCTTGAGATGCTCCGGAGGGTGTGTTGTGTTGGTGCTGCATTGTCGCAACGCCCACTGGACATGTCAGGGCACTGCCATATCGGAAATGGCAATAAAGCGAATTTTTCGGTGCTATCGAAGTGGATTTTGATAGTGAATTAGAAAACGCCCAAGTAAGGTTCAAAATGCAGTATATGATTATATGTGAAAAAAGTTTGAACAGAATTCTTCCTGTTTCGCTTGACAGAAAACCATTGGCATTTTTGATTTTTTTTAATTAGAGCCCGTGCCAAATGGTAGCAAAGCACATTGGAATGGAAATTTTTGACAGTTATGAGGTGAATATAATTTGCCAGCCTCATAGGGCTAGTGGAAAATTTGACAAGCAAGTGGAAATTTTTGACAACAAGCAGAATAAAGAAGAAGACTGGAATTAGTATATATTATACAAACAAAAATGAAGCAAAACGGCAATAATATGACGCTACTGGCGCAAATTGACAATTATATCACTGTTTTTTTAATAATTAGTTAGAAATTAAAAAAATTAAAATTAATACAGCATTAAGTCATTGTTTACGTTTTGAAATAACTTACGAAACATATTATCTGAAAGTTTTGGCGAGCTGTTTGCTCTAAAATTAAAGTAAAAGGTCTCTTTGAAGCATTGCCTTTAATTCTGAAAAAACTTAAATTGATAACGTTAGTAGTTTTTGCATATTTGCTGCATTTGTTTTTTTATGAAGTTAGTTTTCTCCTTCTCTGCAGCTACTTAGCTGTCAAAATTTTCCTGCAATAAAAAGTTTTCGTTTGTGCATTTGGAAGATGCCGTAATTTTTATTTTGGCACTTCCTTTAAAAAAATCTGCTGTAAAAATGCTATATTTTGATTGGATACCCCTCTTTTTTGGACGAAAAAATTCAGAATTATAGAATTTAAAATGACACATTACTTCACAAATTGCTTATCCGTATTTTCAACGAGTCTCTAGAGTTCCGAGTTTATTAGTCCTGGATGGAGTTTCATCATGTAAAAGGGAACTGTGATAGAGTTTAGGCAAAGTTGAAGCTTTACTCATACTTTGAAAGAAGTCATGGAAGAATGCGAAGATTATTCTTCGCCGTTACACTCCATTTCCCACACAGCGGATCAAAAATCCTCGTATTTGACCGGTGAAAACATCGAATTCATGGGTGCAATGAGATGTGAGGGCGATAGCAGGGAGAAGAGGAGGAGAGAGGGACTATCAAAAAGAAGAAACGAGAGACAGTAAAGCATAAGGACGTACATAAGTGCGATGAGCTTCATGTGACGCTTGACAGAAATGCCACCCAAATAATTTGATTAGAAAATAAGGACGAAAACAAGCGGCTTCAAGATCGCGGCTGGTAACAGACATTCAGGATACACTTGATTTGGGACATAACTCAAATTGCAAATTTGGTGACACGATTGGCAAGGTTAAAGGATTATACATTTATTTAACATTTTGCTCGGCCAATTCTAAGGGAGAACAATAATCATGCGGCTTAAAAAAAACAAGGCCCGTGGAGCCAACCTCATACCGACTGAGCTGTTCAAATTAGCTGGCTAACCGCAATTTGATCTCATGAATATATATCCGAAGAACTGAATCACAGCGTAACTTTTCCAATCTATAAGAAGGATGCTCTTGCTTTTTCCAATAATTATCGTGTTATGAGGCTTCTTCAACCATACTCTGCGAAAGACTGAAGCCCTTTATAAACCAACTGATTGGATCTTTTCAGTACGGCATCAGACTTAGCAAATTCCCCATTGATCAGATATTTGCGGTGTGTTCCTTTTTGCCGACTTTAGAGCGCCTTTGTTGGCAGTTATAACTTTGAAGTAGTGAAGGAATTCGATACTTAGGATATAGCATAAACACCATCAACGACGAACAAAAATCTTGCTCTACGAATCCCTGATCATTCCCGTCTTTTATAAGGCGCAGAGCTATGAACGATATCGAACAGATTTGAGAAGGCTTTTGTAGCCTTTGGAGAGAATTATTCCACGTAAGATTCATGCTCTGTACGAGCTCTATAACGACACGTAAGATATAGCTCCGGTGAGAAGATTCGGCGGTTTATCACCAGCGTTCGCACTTTGCTATGATCGTGGTAAAATTTCTACGATATTTCATACACTTTAAAATTTACTACTCCCTACGTTAGTTTACCTAAAAAATGTGGTAATGTTAAACGCAATACCGGAAAAGAGACAACATTCGAAATTAACAAGGGACCAGAAACATGTCGGTAAATTTTTGTGTATTGATGAATGTTTATTGAACCAGTTGATTTTTGAAGTTTTAATTATGGCCATTGGAACTTTTTTTTCATTTAACGCATGCAATTTATGTGACCTAAAATGCACAAGACCGTATGTAAAGAGTGGTTAAATTTTAAGGGCCGATGTTGAATGTGAACCACACCTAAACGTCAAGTTTTTTTCTGCATTTCATTTGACATTTCTCAATTTCAGACTAACTCAATTTGAACATGGAAAGATACACAATCGAGCAACGTGTTAAAGTTATTCAGGCTTATTATGAAAATGGGCGTTCAAATCAAAATGCATATCGCCTCACCTCACCTCACCTCAGTGGATTCGTCAATAAGCAGAATTGCCGCATTTGGGCGAAGGATAATCCAAGAGTGATTATCGAAAAACCAATGCACCCACAAAGAGTGACGGCATATCTTAAGCTTTCTAAAAATTCAAAAATTTGAAAGTTTGATTAAATTTTTTTTATTCTTGTTTTCTATACAAAATTTTGAAATCTTGATTAATGTTATATTTGCAATAGTATTTTTATAAATTTTATACAAAGTTAAGAATTTTGATGTATGTGAATTTTTTATATTACGAATTAAAGTTTCATAAAATATTAACAAAAAAAGTTATCATGAATAGAGTTGCGAATTTCAGTTTTTATATTTTTTTTATTATATTATTTTTCATTACGATTTTTCTGTGTCTTTATTACGTAATTGGTTTCGTGAGATGCCACAGAATTTTCTTATTTTATTTTTTCATAAAAATCGTAGGAATTAATTTCTAACTGAATACAGAAGGTGATGCCTTCAGAGCTACCGCTACTTTAGTTTAGAATTTTTTTATAATTCTCAACTGCAACCATACAATGCTTTTTCCACAAAATACCTATAAATCATCTTTTTACACTTTAATACAATAAAAACACGTTCCTTACTAAAATATTGGAAGTTATGCATTCTTCCTTCTCCCGTATACTTGTTTAGAAATGGCGAGATCTGTCACTTCGCCGCGGGAAGACACAATCTTGTCTTCTATCACTCTAGACTTTATGCAATACTCCGATGATGTTTCGGGTATTTGATTGGAATTTAATTAGGTTGCTTCTTAAGAGTGTTTATGCTTTTCTTCAAATATTATCAGGGAATAGAGCAGACAAATTGTTTTATGCATTTATAAATTCTGGAGAAAAGCATAAATCTAATTAAACACCAATAATAAAAATTAAAAAAAAAAAGTTGCCAACGATTTTTGTTGGGTTTTCGTTTGATTTTATAGATATAGATGATCGCAAAAGATGCTAAAATGTTCAATAAAGCTATGGACTTTGAATTCGTTATAAGCTTGCCTTCAATTAAATTTATCTGCCAGCCCTCGTTGCCGAACATTTCAGAAGATTCATTTAGATTTAGTGCAAGGTGCTGGATCTGGCTAAAAAATAAATCTGTGAAATCAAGAGATCAAAATACCAAATAATAAGAAGAAGAATACTCTGAATCCACTGAATCTACTGACTTCTTTTTATTTCAGAACATCAAGCAAAAACGGCGCGAAACAAGATTTTCATCGCCAAATGAAGATTTTGATGCGTTCAAAAATCACGTTCTTAAAGTATCGACTTCACTGTGCGAAAAATGTTTTCCCAATTGGTGTGAGCGTATAAATCACGCTGGAGAATATTTTGGAAAGCATTGAAATCATTTTTATCGACAATATTTTTGAAATAAAACCAAAGTCGCGTCAGAATCGTTAAAGAAGTCGCGCCAGAATCGCTTTACGAATTTCTACCACTATTTTTACTAATTGCTACCAATATTTTTATTAATGCTACCACTAGTTTCTACCACAAGTTTTACTTATTTCTTTCATTATTTTTTGACTACCACTATTTTAACTAATGCCACTATTAATTACTACGACTACTTCTAGCAATTTCTACAATTACAAATAAGTTTTACCACTATTTCTACTATTTTTACTAATGCTACATGTAATTACTACCACTAATTTTATTGCTTTCTACCACTATATATATTTATTTCTTCCAAAATATTTATTAGTTTCTACCATTATTTTTACTTATTTCTAACACTGTTTCTATTAGAAATCGGAAGTAATTTCTACCACAATTTTTAAAAATTCCAGCTACTATTTTTACTAATTTCTTCCATTATTAGTAGTAATTTCGACCACTTTTAGTAGTACTTAGAAATTAATAGTAATTTCTACCACTATTTTTTTTACTAATTTCCACCACTATTTTCACTACTTTCTGCCACTATTTTCACCACTTTCTATCACTATTTCTACTAATGCCACTCCTAGGTACTACGACTACTACTTTTATTAGTTTCTACTATCACAAAGAAGTTTTACGCGTGTTTTGTTTTTCTTAGCTTGCCTAAAGGCTTATGGAAATATAGTGCTCCTCGTTTTAAGAATACAGAATTCTTCGATTTGATTATCAGGTTTTGCTGATTACAAGCATTGCCTATTCTTCTGCTCTGTTTTGGGTATCGCAAGGTAGAGCGGCGTTATCTTTTAAGGTCGCGGCGTGTGTCATTTGCCACCAGACACAATGGGCGGCTGGCACGGTGCGGTGGGCGACTCAAATGGGTGTGCTCAGCTTTTCATACATACTTACATACATGCATACATACAGATAATTTTACATTCATACAAAAAAAGCCAGAATGCCTTCGTGGATGGGTGAGTGCGGCGCACAGTCTCATGCATACATTTCACTGACAGGACATGATTAATGGTTGTCACTACCAAACAAACATGAAAAAATTAAAAAAAAAAGGAAACTGAAGGAAAAAAATAAGAAATAAGAAACAAAACGAATTACAGAAAACAACTGTTTGTTTCCTGCTGTTGCTGCTGCTACTGCTGAAACAAACACAAACAGGCGCACGCATATCACGGAGACTCACCTCCCCCCACATTCACTCGCTTCACTGGCATCGCGTAATTTTGTTATTTTAAGCAAAGGCGCGTACGCTAAAAAATGAATTACGCATGCAAAATAAAAAAGAAAAACAAAAAAATGAAAATACGTATACCAACAATAATGAATAAAAAAATCAACAAAAAATTGAAATAGGAAAATGTAAACAAAGACTGCGGGTAGAAAGTCACTCTTGCCCTCTACGCCTGGATTTCTTCATACCCTGCTGGTACGATCACGCCACACCGCCACACCGCACCGCATCTACAACTAAACGCCACTCAGTTGTTGGTATTATTTCCATTTTGCGGAAATTGATTCCGCGTTTTTCATTTTTCAACGCTTCAAGAAATTCCCCCAACAGCAATTTCGCAATTGCGTAACCTTCCGCATCTGTGCCACGCCACCAAGGCAGTTGGTAGCATGCAGCAGGTCGCCGCACCACAGGACATACCCAGGACTACAAGTGTGCAGTAGCAGCACAGAGGGATATCATCAACATCAAGGTTCGATTGCGGATAGTAAGCGTTCGTTGGGTTCAGAGTGGCTATGTTGATTTTATTTTTACAGCCGCTTATTTGGTGTTAATAGCATAGAGTTGTATGAGCTATGTTTCCGTGTGTGTGTGTGTGTGAATTCTAAATGGTGCAGAGTGGAAACGTTGCACAGCCGATGAGAAGCTGCTAAACAAATTTAATTTATTGCTAATCGAATTGCGTTTTAATCAATTCAATTGCAAGAATCCAATAGCACAAACAAGTATCTATTGAGTGGCTGTGCAGAGCATAGAATTGTAGAACAGAGAAGGAGGAAATTGTGGGGTTGTGCGAATTAAAAAAAAAAGAATAATAGAAATTAGCATTTGAAATCAATCGGTGTAGTTGAAATTTAATTTTAATTTAACAATAAAGTGAATTTGAAAACCAATTGTTAGGGGGTGCTACGTGAATCAAAGTTTTTTATGTTAAGTTCTTATCTGTTTGAAAAAATAAAAGTTGGGTTGGTAAAGAAACGGCCTCCTTCCTGTTATAAAACTGCAAACAATTAAAAAGCCAGCACGCTGGCATATCGCGCCCCATGTGACCATACAAAAATTTCGACAGAGAAATAAAGCACTACTGTAGTGGGTCGACGGGATTAAAAATATACCATTTGGGAGTACAGAGACATGGGCCTGTGAAGCTCTTGAGCTCCGTATTCTTGCACTTGTTTAATCCTTATGTTAACAACCTAAATTTTTTTACGTTTTCTAGCATCCGGGATACCCGGTTTATTTATATGAGGAGGAAGTATCAAAAGCTAAACTTTCTACCATCTAAGTGCCAAGCCCCCTGGTACTACCGTTGGAAGATAATTTGAGCACTAAGCTCTTCGTTTAGGGAGGGCTTATTCATCGATACTTTTACTCAGAAGTGTTTTTTGAGAATACATAGATTTTTAGTGATTTAATTTCCGGTACTTCACTCACTTTACTTCACTGATTAACCAAAAAAATGAAAGCGGGGTTTAAAGTATACTTCATGCTATTTGCTAGGTATTCAAAAAAAATCGGAAAGTGCTTTAATTTTATTAAAGAGGCCAGTATAGATGGTGAGACGCGACGCGAGCGCGTTTACCGACGGAGTTTCCGAAACGAAATCAACTATTCCTAATGGGCGGTCGTGTGCGTACGCTCGTTTATTCCTTTGGCTTAGCACGAACCGACATTATAAATGGCTATGACGAAGGGTTGTGCGGACGGTATAACTAAAAGTCGATAGCACCATCGATAGGTTTCCATCTCCAGCGCACGGTCCTTTAGTTAGTTCAAGCGCCAGCGTAAACATCATCCCGCCTGCAGGGATGCGCTGATGAGCATCTTCTGCAGCAGGTCGTTAATGGTATTGAAGAGAATGCAGTTATATGCCTTTTGTTTTGCCCCAGCTTCCGATTGTTTGCGCTCGCCTTATTTCTTGGGTGGTTTCTGGATAGATGTGCGTTAATTAAGCTCTTCTGGGTTCAGGCGTGCCCAGAGGGTAATGAGTCAACCCACAAACCTTGCAACTGCCTGATGAACTTACCGAAGGTAAGGGGAAGTGCGAGGCAATTGATGCAATACCTTTTAGCTCGGGCTACAACTAACCGTTGCGGCGGCTTCGACGCCTTGAAGGTCAGGCATGCCCTTGGAACTTGACATCGGCGGCAGAGCCGCTGTTGAAGGCAATAATCGGTTTCAGCCATCGGAACCAGAGCCATGCCTTCCGCGCAGTCATTATGAGTCTCAATATGAAAGTAAAAGAAAAACGAAAAGTAGTTGGGTATGGCTTTTAAAATGGGAAGTTTAAACGCATAGTAAACAGGAAGAGTGTACATGATTTTAATTGTGCTAGGAGAACGTTGATAAGTTTATTTTAAAGAGGGTTGCCACCTGTTTAAAAAAGTAACATTTTATTCAACTGTACACAAAATTAAAGTACCGGTTCGTCGAGAAAAAGATTCATACTTCTATTTTGAAGAGGGTTGCCACATTTTGAAAAGAAAATATTTTATTAAACTGTACACAAAATATACGAACTATAAAATATTGCTATAAAGCGGTTCGGCTTGAAAAGGGTTGCTACCTACATATATAAAAAATCGATTGAAACTAATGATACCCAAATTATATAAAATATTTAAATATGGGTGTCAGACTGTTCGGTTTGCTAGGAGAATGTATAGAAGTAGATTTTGAAGAGGGCTGCCACCTGGTTAAAAAGTCGAATTAAATTAAATTATAGACAAGTTGTATGAAATATTAAATTATGGGTGTAAAACCGTTATTTTTGGAGAGAGTTACCACCTGCTTGAAACGTAGCACTTTAATAAATTATAATTGCTTCTTTGAGTAGAAGGCTAGCTATATTTTGAAGAAGTCAAATTTAAATTATACGTAATCATATCAATTTAAAATATAACCGTTCAGAGCGAATAATATGATTTGCTTTCATTCTCTACTTACAAACATTTTATTTTATCTTCTTGAAAGGTATAAAAATGTGCTGAAATTAAATCTTTGATTAGTAACTATAAGAAAGCCATTACCAGCCGACTGTGGTCCATTGGCTACGCACTTGCCCAGCAAGTCGTAGGTTGTGGTTTCGAATGCCGGTGGAGTCATGAAATGAAATCTGATGAGGAGATGTGGTGATCTACGAAATAGCTATCATTTCTACCACTCCTGACTGTTGTTGTCTTGTTTTACAATGTACTTTTCCTTATACTGGCCTTGAGCTGAAAAATTAATATTGTCGTTTAATATTGGGGATTTTTTTTTTAGCGGAAGAGAGGCTACATCTGAAGCCTTAGGACTCCGAAAGATACTTGAAAAGAGTAATATCTCCTATTTGTAGCCTTATGCCGGCATTCTGTAATTCAGTCTCATTTCAAGTCACTAAATTTGAGACTTTCAATGCGAGACATTTTTTGTGTCTTGAGATGATTTCGGTATTCAGTAAGCAACAGTCTCATAAAATTTCACCAAACACAGTGGGGAAAAGCAATAGAGACAATCAGCTGATGGCTTTTTTTTTTGTTTATTATGCATATTGAATATTAAGAGTTATTTTTTAAAGATTTAATCATAATATAACGAACGACCAAGGGAAAAATCGAGTGCTACTTTATTTTTGCGTGTCTCCAATACCTTCCTCAATTTCTTTGTTTTGTGATCTGCTCAGGACCAGTTGACAAATTAATAACTTTATTTTGAAACTCGAGATGGCTAACTGAATTAGTATTATATAGTATAGTCTCAAAATCCATTTCATCACCGAAAAGTCTTAATTAGTGACTGGGGACTGCTTATAGAATACCGGCAAAAGTGTTGGGACGGCTACTCTCTCAAGCCATTCCAACCTTACCTAACCTACACCTTTGATGCAGTTCTTTTAGGTTAACAAATTCAGACATGTGAGGCAAATAATTTTGCTACAAAATATTTTAAATAAAAAAAATCAGTGTTGTTTTTTAATGCATTTTATAACATCTCACCTAATTTTGAAATTTTGAAATCAGGAACATTGCTTGGTGATGTACATTTATAGATACCCAAATATCTCGCCTCATTCTGAATATTTTTGTATTCACATCTATCGCTAGTCTAAATGAAGTTATTATATCCAAGTGTGCCGGTAATGCGTTTGGTTATAAAAAAAAATTCTGTTTTAATGTTTAATATGTCAACGGGTGAGAATGTTTTTATTGAGCACATATGCACTCATGCATACAAACTTATTTGTCAAGTGTGCAGATTTATTTTGTGCAAGGATAAAACATGAACACAAGGACACACATACACATACACATCCAAATCTACATACATACATACGAAATGGAATGTACGCGTGTATTCATTTTATATGCATATGAGTTGCAAGAGTAATTTTAAAAGCAAACGCCGCCGAGTATCACCACCACATTTGGTTGTCTGTTTTTAAATTTTTTATTTTGTTTTTTTTTTTCTTTGTGTGTGTAATACTCATCCTAGAAGTGAGTGGCGAAATTGCGCTTTAGCGGTTACTTCATCCAAAGCTTTTTTGATCGCGTCTCTGTCGCAGCACATCGGTCCTAGCTGCCTATGTTGTTGTTGTTGTTGCTGATGCTGCTGCTGCGACTGTTGGCTGTTGCGTTTTTCGAGATAAGAGAATTGTCCTGTCAACCGGAATGATATATGCGCCGGCATATTTAAATTGGGCTACCAGCAGCAGCCAACAACACATTCACACACACACATACACACATACTCATATACACTCATGCAGATGCATTGGTAATCATAGTACTTTGTACCGCACTCCTAGCGGCAGCCAGTTTTACATTTGCTCGCAGCTCATCGCGTACACTTTGGAGCCTTGTCGCATATTTTTCATCATTTCTTATGCCACATATTTCGGCACGTCGCGTTGTTAAGGAAACGAACGATGAAGGTCCTTCAGAGTGACAGTATTTTGCAATTTTTTTTCTTCAACATATTTCCGCAATTCGTGTTATGAAGAATTGCTGTGAAAATTCAAAAAGAGCTACTTTTATTTACGTACGCTATATCAGATTATTATTCTTTTCGTTCTTATTTCGTTTCATGCATTCGTTATGAGCAATTGAGATTGTTGCAGAAAGCAAAAAGAGATGAAGGAGGAGGGTCGCGCGAAGAGTTGACATCAAATAAAAGGGACATGGACCAATGTGTCTGAGTTGGTTTGCAGTGACTTCATTTGTGAGCTATGTACATGTTGAAAGATTTAAAGAAACTTTTTTTGTGTCGAAATTGAGCTGTGTTCCATTTATCGTAAGATCTTCTAAAGTTTTTTTCTAATTCCGATGGCTTGGCGATGGACGAGCTCCGGTGGCGTTTTCTCGGAATGCCAGGATTCTGTAACTCAGTCTCATCTTAAGTCACTAAATTTGAGACTTTGAATTAGAGACATTTTTTGTGGCTTGAGATGATTTCGGTATTCAGTAAACAACAGTCTCAAAAAATTTCACCAAAGTCTGTGGAGAAAAGTAGTAGAGACAATCAGCTGATGGTAGTCCACCTCAATTACGAAGTCTTTATCGATAGCACACAATAGACTTTTTCAATTCTTTGCCAACAGCATTACTGCTCTATAAAGATGGAAACTATATGGTTATCGTTAAGTTAACATTGAAATTAACCATTCAAACTTCTTATTACTGCGTTTTAGGTGAAACGATAATTTAAAATATCGATAAATGTAGCTTACCCATCCAAATGCACATTCGATCAAAATGGCAGAACAAGTTACATAAGCAAATGTAAACAAATATTTTTTTTATTATGCGTTATGAAAATTAAGTGTTACTTTTTACAGGGGCAAATCGAGTGCTACTTCATTTTCGCGTTTGTTCAATACTTCCCTCAATTTCTTTGCTTTGTGACTTGCTCATTATCAGCTGACAAGTTAGTGACTTTATTTTGAGACTAGAGACTTGAAACCGCTTACGGAATACCGAATAGTCTGAAAACTATCTCACTTGGCTGCTTACAGAATACCGGCATAAAACTAGTAAAACTGTCAGCAGATAAAGAGCGAGAGAGTAACTCGCGGACTCGGTCTCTGGAAAAAATTGTACTTTTGCTTTGTTCCCAATTAACTTTGACTCAAGCTGATGGTTTGCCACATTTACCAGAAAAAATTCTTCAGACTGGTAACTCTATTTGCCCATTTTTTTGTGCTTTCAAGTAAAATGGGGTGACAAATGGTAAGTTCGGATTCGTACGGGATCTGAGCTAATATTTTGTTATTATTCTGATTAAATAACTTTTTTATTTCATTGGTAGTTATATGGGCTTGATAATTGAATAACCGTAATGGGGAAGCAACAAAGCCTAAGTTTTGGCTGTTCGTTTAGAGACCACCAAATTTCCTAATAAGATTTTTTTAGCTCAGTGGTAGTGGCGTTGATATTGTGAATAACTTTTCAGACAGCCAAGCGACTATTCAGTCCTCAACTACCTCGGTTAGATCCCAACTAGAGGATGTGTGTAGGAGAGAGCTGTCCTCGATTTCTGAACAATACGAAGGTAGTTCATAATATGCAATGAATGTATCGCACGCGGTGGATTTGGGAGATCGAGAGTAGAATTGCCAAAAATTTGAAATTCGAAAACTGAAGGGAGGTAGAACTATACAAGTTCGTATACGATTACCCGGAAGTTCTGGAGTCCCTATGATCCACATAAAATAAAGATTTTTTTGAGAATTAGCAAAGAAAATACCCGTATACTCACGGCAAGCTGCGCAGGGCTTGGTCAGCAGAATTGCGTGACGAAAGGATCGGCTCACCTTCGATTGGTTCTTTCGTAGTTGCGGGGACCCAAACTCAAGCGAACCAGTCGGTCACTTACTGTGCGAGGGCCAGCCAAGATGAGGCTAAGGGCACTAGGAAAACTAATCGTAGGAATATTTCATCTCTCTCTCTATACTTTACTGAAATGTAGAATCAAAATTCGCTAACATGCTAATTGCAAGTGATCCTCTTAAATCAGACCTAACCAGGGGACTAAGAGTCCAGTAATTTATTGACTTTAATGTTTTGTATCTTCGAAAAATCTAATATGCGTAGTCCAGACACTTTTATACCTAAGTAAGTACATTAAAACAAAATTACCTTCTAAGTAGTTAGAAAAGAGACAAAAGGTTATAGGATACTGACCTTTGGAGAAAATGGAACTAAAGTGGATCTGCCATGGCAAAGCTCGTTGACATAGCTGCAACCCAATGCGTTTTAGCATTTTATCAGAAAGGCCGTGAATTTCTTTACTCACTTGCTTCTCTTATGAAGGTACACTTTTCGAACATCAAGTGTAGGGTATCGCAATGTATTCGACTGCCTTAAAGAGAGGGGGCCCTTCAAGCCAACTGATAGCAATGAAATGAAATGCAAAATTGCGGGTATTATCAGAGAAAAGTAAAACAAAAATAAAAGAGGAAATTCACCGGCATTTCAACGCTTTCAACTCACATACATAAGTCATAATTCACACGTATGAGTTTTCATATGAGTAAAATTTGCATATCTGAAGATCAAAAAGCGAACAAAAATTTAAATAAAAAAGGAAGCGACGAAAAATCACATAACACCTTGCAAAGGGTGCATATGATATCACATTCATATATATTTATGTATGTAGATATGTATGCATTGGTACAGAAATATGTTCATACATATTTACCTATAAACCACCAAAATACAATATAATGACAAAGGATATCAGTAAAGGAAGGTAAATAGTTGAATGGGTGAATGGAAACGTAAGCAGCAGGCACATACATACATACTTTACTTATAAATACCTACTATATTGAATTATTAGCTCAGTTCGCTTCAAATTTGTCACATTGCAAATGATGAATATTGTTGGTGGGGTGCGCGGCGTTGTGTTTGTTATTATTTGGAATATTGCTGAACCAGCTCAAAGCAATTCAACAATCAAACAAATGACCAACCAATCGGCCCGCTGACTAGAATAAAAACACACGCAAAAAATCGAAAACACACAACAATAATGTTCGAGCAAAATCAGCAAATTGCAAACAGCAAAATCATCAATTCTATGACGACGTTATTGTGGATGTTGTGGAGAATGCTAACGGTGTTGCTGGTGGCTTCAATCGCGTTGGTGGTGAAATAATTGGCGTCATCAAACATGTTCACAGCAAGCGAGCTAAACACAAATGTATGTATGTAGGTACATACATATAGAGTGTTGGAGTCATTATCGGTAACTAGCTGAAGTTTGGCTATCGGTATTGAGTGGACAATACCAGGGTACGCCCATCCACATCTACTGCTTTTACAACTAAATACTATAAAAATAGGATAGGAATACATGTTGTTGTTGCAGCGGCTAGTTACGCCCTATGAAGAACGAAATCACCCATGGTCCTTGTCGTCAAACTCATCTAGGGGGAGGCTCAGGAAACGTGCAGTTTCGACGGGATCGGACCAGAGGTAGAGTGGGGTTAGATGAGTTGGTTTGAGAGGGCATGTGAAAAGGTGTTTGCTATCGGACGGAGAATTTCCACATGCCGGACATGTGTTTGGTGTGTCGAGGTTGATTCGGGATAGGTAGGAGTTAAGTATACTACATTATCCAGATCTTATATGGTGGTTGGGATCCGATCCTAGTATGGCATTGACAAGGCGAGAGCCGATGGTGGCTGTGACTATCTCTTTGTGGATGTTGGAGGAGGTGCTTTCTGATGTGCCTGGGAGGTGCCTCGTCGGCACGCAGGTGCCTATTCGGGTGCCCGAAACCGTGATACCCTGTAAGGAAATGCTTGTTGAGCATGAGGTAATGCGGTATTCTGAGAGGTCTGCGGCTTAATCCACTGTGTCCTACTGGTTCCCGGCGACCACTGGCACAGCGCAGTTTATTACCGGCCGGTCAATCGCCTTGTATGTTGCCCCAAGTGTTGCCGGCGAGCGACTTGAGGACATTGTTGCTGCTCAGTATTTTGTTGGCAATGTGAAATGTAACCTTCAAAATCCTTGGGTGATTAACCGTCAGAATGGGGGTGCCATCGACATGGATGTTAAGATCCAGTCTGACCTCCTTCGTCCAGATGGTAAAGAGCGTTGGAGGGGTGTTTGTAGGGGACAACGATCGATACTAAATTGAAAATGAAGTTTCATCACAATTTTTTATAAAACTTCATTTGTTTTTCAATTAGAAAGTGTTTGCACAAGTACCAACTAAGTCGTTAGCTAGACATGCCGAATTTGAAGACTCCAGTTTTTAAATACTGGTACTATTTCCGGTCTTCCGTCGTTTTATTTTCCCAATATGGCACTGGGAACTTGAGAAAAGTTGCGAGCAGAGGACGCATCTTACCTAAAATTGGAAAGGGATTAGTTTATATCGTTCGTTTAATTCTTTTTTCATTCCGGTTGATTGACGTATCGAATCGTTGGCGACATATTTTTGAAAATTTTCTAGATGTTCTAAGAATATTTCTGTAGATAAAAAAAATTGAAAAAATGTCCCATTCGTTTTTTTTTCGAGATTAGGGCTCGTAAATAATTTTCTTCGCGAATTCGATATGATACTGTGGTTCAAGTGCTCGATTCCAAAAAATATCGGCTTAAGAGTGTCGAGTAAAAAATATCGGTTTCGAACTTGCAACCCGGTTGCAAAGAAACGGCCTATTGTGCAAACCACTGCCGAGAAACGGTACACATCCCTTGGAAAACTGACCGAAAACATTACCTTCAGACTACGCCATACAAGAGCCAGAAGCGCCAGCCATATGCCCGGAATTATATTTAAACATTAATGACACATAAATAAAAGGAATTTTCCATTTAAAATTATGTAATATATTAATTTAAATTTTTACACCGCCCGGTTGTTTAGAATTCACAAAAACCCCTTGAAGCGATTCACTTTAACGGTGCTGCCATTACTGGGTGAAAGTGGCGATAGTTGGTACCTTGGCTCCAAATTCAGCATCGGTGCACAAAAGCCAAACTGACTGACGTCGCATTGCATGCGAACACGTCGGTATTACTGTTAAGTGACATGTGAATTCTGACAGCTGCTTTAACTGAGCTACTTTACATACATATGTATATCGCTTTACCTACTTAGCAATGAAACCCATTCTAAACGTGGCTGCACTAAAGCAAGCAACAATTGTGGAAAATAGCAGGCTTTTTTAACCCCCTCAGGCGTGTAATGTGCGAGAAAAAGGGTAATAATATCGAAATGACAAGAACTACAACAAAACATATGAAAATAATTAGAATAGCCAAATAACGCTAAGCTTTAGCTGCGTATTGCATAATTTATGATTACGGCAAAATTTTCGCAATCGAAGAGGGTTGTCTATGAGTCTAATTCAAAATTGCTGTCGCATATGACTGATTCCCCTCATACAAAACTTCCTTCGCAATTATGAGTTGTTATTATATATTTTATTTTAAATTCTGTTATTCGTTATCGATATGTAATGGTGGAGTGAAGTAGAGATGTATTGAATCAATAATTTTCAGTGTTCATCGATATTCGGTACCAGTACAACATTTTTGATGATTCCGTACCGAATTACTGTATTGCTGAAAATTTCATAGAACAGTAAAATTTGTTAGATAATTGCAGGTCACGAGAGCTTTGAGTAAGTGTTGAAAGTCGAGATCGATGTAGTTTTTAAGCCTGAGTTTAGAATTATTAAAGATTTTGCTTACAGAGTCTATGGAAATGAGAACCAGACATCTAAATTTGCGTTGTGCTTTCATAAGCAACTCTGTGCTCGATATCTTTATGGCAAAGAAATCGATGATTTGTCGTCACTAGTTTAGAAAAGAGAAATAATAATAATAATAAGAAAAAATCTGGGTGAAGTAAAACTGAAATTTTTATAAAAAGCGCCACTGCTCGTTGTGCACAGAGCTCTCGTGGACATTTCGGTTACCGGGTTGCCTTATTGTAAAAAACGGAAATAAACAGAGAAATGTCAACGAAAACCAGTCTATCGGTATTTTTTTTTTCAGTTGCATATGGAACCATCCCCGTGGAAGACCTAACATCCAAATATATTAAAATATAAAAATGGCAAGAAAAGAAAAGTCTAAGTTCGGGGAAAATCGGTCTCTAAATACCCGGAACTTATTGTTATTTCAAATACATCAGTGGAGGTTTCCTCGTCTTCATTTTTAATATTGAAAACATGCCCTGAAAACAGTTTGTTTTCACTGCTGTGTGGACATTGTAAAGGGTTTTTCAATAGGGACGCTACAAAAGTAGACCGATAGTGACAGCAAACGACGCCATATTTTCCCCCGCTCTTTTGACGTTTCTCTTCAGTAAGGTTTGCCATTTCATTATGGAAAGATATAGGAGCCAACAACGAGTCGAAATTATTAAAATTTACTACCGAAATTCGGAGTGAATGGCCTCAATTTATGGTCGTCATCATTTCTGGCTGAATGGCTTCCTCAATAAGCAAAATATGCGTTCTTGGACAGGCAGCAATCCACACGTACTCCATGAGTCAACATTGCATCCTGAAAAAAATACGGTTTGGAGCGGTTTATGGGCCGGCGGCGTCATTAGGCCGTACTTCTTCCGTGATGATCAAGACCGGCACGTTACTGTAAATGGGAAGCGCTACCACTCAATGATAACCGAATATTTTTGGCCCGAATTGGATGATATGGACTTGGACAATATGTGGTTCCAACAGGACGGCGCCACAAGCCACACAGCGAATGTCACAATCGATTTATTGAAAACCAAGTTTGGTGAACGTGTTATCTTACGAATGGCCCAGAGGCAATTGGCTGCCTCGATCCTGCGATTTGACGCCGTTAGACTATTTCCTGTGGGGCTACGTCAAATCTATGGTCTACGCCAACTAGCCAGCGACGATTGATGAACTTCGTACGAATATGGAGCGTGAAATTGCAGCAGTATCGTGGTACCCATTCAAAAGAAATCGAGCTCCATACATATTGGCATCGAATGCACTTTCACAGGAATAAAGAATTTAATTCATATCCCAAACCGTTTTTGTTTTATATAAAAAAAGTTTTTGTGCGTTCCTATTGCAAGACCCGATATAAGAAAATTTTGTCCGAATTTTCCATGCCGATGGCTAAGGGCCAGCCATCGTCCATTTTGAGTTTGGTTGAATATTGTTTGAAATTTTTTTTTTTTCATGCATATAATAAATAAAGTTCTACAAAAAAAGATATTAATTATTGAAAATTAAACATTTTTTTCAGTAAGTAATAAAATTTTAAATTTCAAAATTTTTTGATTCTTTCTAGTTTATTTTTTGTAAGTTTTAAATAGTTCTGTAAAGGCCAACTTCGGTTTACATGTGATATTCGAGACTATAAAGGCAAATATACTCCGAAAAAATATTTCGAAAAGTAAAAAATTAAAGATGTTTGAAGTTTTAAAAACCGAGTAAAATCCAAGTCATATATTTAATTGTTTCATACAATAAAAGAACTGTCCTTAAAAGAAACGCCAACTTTTAAGAAGGGAATTTTTATGAATAAAAAAACAAATATAAACTCTCCTGAATATCAGGAAAATTTTTACAGTAATGAAAATGGTTACAAGTTCGTTGTAAAAAGGATATTTGGGGATATAAAAATTAATTAACAGAAAAAATCAAATTTATATATTATGGATCCGGTAAGATAAATAGCTGAAAATTGGATATTTGTTCTTTGGAATGAAAAATGACACTGAAGATGTTACAACGCTGAAACCGGGTTGTCTTTAAACCAAACTTGACAATGAATGACGGAAAATCGTTCCAATCAACTTTACGGGTAGATAAAAAAGAATATATTTCATATATACTCCAGTTTTGTTTATTTCACATGTTTGTATTGTCTCTAAGAGTTCTCAAATTGACGTACCAATATGAAACTTCATTCCGTTCCGTTACCTCCATTATAATCAGCGAGTAAGTTGTCAACATTGGCGTTCTAAATTATCGGAGCGAAGCTTATTTGCGAAATTCAAAATTACTAAAGTTGGTGGTAAAAAATTGTGTATCTTCAATGTCTTTTAAGCGAAAGAAATGATTCGTAAAATATTTCACTCAATGTATGTTAAAATTCTGAATTAATTTCTGACCATTTTTTTTTTCATTTCTTCCCTTCATGATGATAAAGAGTTTCGTGCGTATTCTGCGTTGCTGTCAAATTTTTGAATTATCTACATATTTACTTCATTTAAGTTTGCGTGGTGGAAATCAAATATGATCAAAATTTCAAACAAGTCATAAGTTTGGTTGGTGAAACCGACCAACAGTTGTAAATTTTTCATATGGCAACCCACAAAATCTTCCGCAAATTTTAAAGATGCATGTGAATGTTTCGGTCGTACGCCTTCTTATCTATTGTGAATGCTTGTGTTGTGTAATTTCAGCTAAGTACTGAAATGGAAGTATTGGGTATCAAAAATACGCCTAGGTATTGGGAATAGTGTTTTGGATACCCGGAAATCGACACGTCACTAGTACAAAAATAGTAGTCATTAGTTGGTTAAATTCGAAACAAACGTAGTCAACTTCAAGGCGCACTAGCCGCGAATGTGCGTGCTGAGGTCAATTGGAATTTAACTTGGCACACACAGAGTGTGCATTGTTGGCAGTTTTTTGAGTTGCACACAATTAACTTTTGACAGGAACTTTTCAAAATGATTTCATTTGATTTATAACAACAAAAAAAAAGAAGAAAATAAAATTAGAAATTCAGGTAATGATTGTTATTAACGGTAAGAGCAGTGTCAAGTGCCTGAGAGAAGTTAAATTGCTGTCAGTTGGGTTGCATATTTTGCGAGCATGTTAAAAGCATTTGAAAAATAATTCACTCATAGAACAATCAAGGCTTAGGTAAAGGGTGCATACACAATTTTTTATTGGTTTCATTATACCAAGGTAAGTATGCAATTACTTTTTAAAAAGAGGCACTGGAACTTGTTGAAAAGAACTCAATTTATTTATTATAACATGTATAGCAAGTCCGAAAATTAATTAGAAAAAATGTATCAACATGGTATTGACTTTTATTTTCCGTGTGCCACTATTAAATTTTTGTAAACCCCCTTTTTTTGGGAGCATTTTACGTGTCAACATAAATTCAAGTTTAAAATGCAAACTAAGTTAAATGAAAATATTAAAGAAATTGAACTATATGAATGTCAAACAGTGTTAAGAAAACTTAATTCCAAAAATACTTTTAGAAAGGGTTGCCGCCTGTGAGAGCTGCCACCTGCCCCAACGAAAGAGTGTGAAGAAAGCTTTATTTTGAAAATACAATTGGCCAGAGTTGCCACCTACTTAAAAGACTAAATAATATGTAATTATTAAAAAAAATATATTTAAGAAGTGTTGCCACGTGTTTAAAAATATTAATTGAATGATGTTTGTAAGTTTACGGCAATATTACAGTATTACTCTGAAACGTGAGGGTTTATACGACAATATGTTTGATGAGGGTTGCCATCTTTTAGATTGATTCTTTGCTTCAAACAAACGGATATTCTACTATATTAGTGTCAAACAAAAAATAGGATTCCTTATCCCTTTTCGAGAAATGTAGAGGGTTGTAACCATTTTTTAGAATTTCAATTTAACTAAATTCAAAAGATAAATGAAACGTTAGAATATTATTTTGAACTAACAGAAGTTTAGGAAATTTTAGTATCGAAAAATTGTGAGGGGTTACTAATTGTTTGAAAATTAGATGAAAATAACGATATTCCATGTAGACAAACATGCACACACATATTTACACAAACCTTTTTTAGAAAGCTGATTATAAAAGAGTTGCCACGTGTTTTAAATTAAATAAATTGGTTAAGATAAATTCTACTGATATTATAAATGTGAAAAAATATCTGCGAGTGAATGTGTGAGCATTTGCGACGGATATGTTTAAAATTTGGCACATTTGGCTTATAAGTCGGGTTCATATATTTATGTAGGGTATATTTTCAAAATAGTTTTTGAAAAGTTTGTAGTCAATTAAATAAATAAAGTAAGTCCCATAATGATGACAACTGGTCAGATTAAGATAAGATGTGGATAGTCCGATATGTTACAATCGAACCAATAGAGTTGCACCTATTAAAAAGGTTAAATTCAGTTAACCCAAAAAATGAAGTCAAATATGGCAAAATGGGTATTATACGAAAGTTTGAAAAATATTACCATCCGTTTAAAAGTCAATTTAGTTACATTAAATAATATGACAACTCAAACTTTCAAACATCTTTTTGGAGTGGGTTTAAAAATGCAATTAAAATTATAATACATAAATAAAGTGAATTATTGAATTATGAGTCTTGTACGAAGAAGTTTTAAGAAAGCTGAAAATACCTTGGATAGGGATGACATTTAATTAAAAAGTAAATAAAATTACTTAGCTTACTAAGTTAAAGGAAGTATACAGCATAGGATTCGAAGGGAATTGGTTTAAGGAAACTTAATCATGGAAATGAGACTTCTTAACGTCAGCATCGTTTGATTGCGTTGTGCATTTCAAACAATAAATTCATCTTCTTCTATTCAAAGTTATTACCTTTTGGTGAGATTAATCATTTCCTTTTCTCTTACATTCGAAATCATAACGTTAAGCCGATTGCCATGGAAAGCGAAGGCGCGGGTAAAGGCTAGTTTATAATATGAGTAGGATTTCTATCAAGACGCGGAAGTCACTTTGTCAGTCTTTCGACCAAATGTTGTCTGTTTACTTACGTGATTGACTTCGCATCTTATATTTCAACAAATCAGTAAACATCAAGAACAACAAAGCTCGGAACATTTTTAATAGTTTTATATGTGAATTTTTAACTTTAGGCCCTTTAGGCTCTTTGTAACCGACTCGCAAAAGAACTTTAATGAGGATAACGAATAGCATTTTAAGCAACAACACTGACTCGGAAAAATATGCGAGTTGAGCCAACTCGGTAAAATGAGATCCGACCTGAGATGTAGTATTGGGAGGCGAAAAAACTACGCTATTGTGAATGAGCCCTAACAGATTTCAGTTCAACACCTAGTCCGTTTTTATTTGTATAGTAGTTTCAAGTATAATATAACTATTTTCTGCTTTTACATAGCCCTAAATAAATCGTAGGTTTCATGACAGATGCTAACAGGGTTGCTTTTGCGATTAAATTAAAATTGTATCCGAGCTGGAGCGATCTTTTGCATGTTGATTACAAAAGAACATAACTTTTATTTATTTTCGAAAGCATTTTAACTATTGGGCGATCGATCAGCTGGCAAAAATTAGCCCATCCCATATAAGAGATAAACATTACACGTTATTTAACTTTTTTTTTTTGCTATTTAACCTTTTTCAGCTGCATGCCTGAATTGTTTTGTACTACGCTATGTGTTTTTTTTTCTTGTAATTTGTGCCAAATTGCAATGAACTCATGTTTATAATAAAATGTTTTTAATCGGCTACTACACAGCCGTATGCAGTGCCAATTTATATGTCAGCTCTGTGGTGGTGGTGGTGACGAGGGGGAAAGCAAGGCATAGACAGGTGGATGCGCTTGAAATGATAAAAATGGTCTGGAAAATGCAGTGCAACAAAAGAGAAAGAAAAAAACAATGCGTTAAATTTGTAATTATACGTGCATTTTACAGACATAAACATAGCCCCACACACACACACACGTATACTAATGCACGCACGATTTCTCCCAGTACTACAAATTTTTCGCAATACTTTGACGCTGTCTGTTTATCTGTTTGTCTGTCCGCTCAACTGCTTGCCTGCCTGCCTGCCTGCCTGCTGCTTGTCTACGCTCCTGTCCTGCTGTCTGTCTGTCTGTCCGTTTGTCTGTCTCTCTGTCTATCTATCGTATTCGTTTGTCCATTTTCTCCACGCTCTTCGATTGCTTGTAATTGCTTGCATGCTTTTAAATATCCATATCCATTCGCATATTTTCTAGCCTTCAATTGTGTTGTTGTGCGTTTGTGTGTATGTGGATGTGTGGGAGCATGCATTCGCATTTGCGTGAGCGTTTGCGTGTGTGTGTTCGAGATGCGTGTATCCAACACTGCATGCGTGCACACGTCATGATACGCTTTTGTAATCATGAATTTCGCATTAACATTGGCATTTTTCCAAATTGTAAATTATCAAAATGAAATGTTTCTGCTACCGCGTTGCTCTCTCTTTCTCTCTCTTCCTCTGATTTACCCTATCTAAAATTTCCTTTTTACGTATTATATGCAATTGTGCAATATATTTTTAACAACATGTGCAAATCCATAGAAGTGGTGTTAAATAAATGATAGCAATGTTTATATTGGGCTCGTTTTATTGTAAACGACTCGCAAAAGAACGCTCCAGCTCGGATAAAATTTCTTTTAATTGCAAAAGCAATCCTGCCAGCATTTTTCATGAAGCATGAGATTTGTTCAATGCTATTTAAAAAGGGAAAATAGCTGCGAAGGCAAATTTTTAGTTGATTTAGGTATACAATATTTTAAAATACTGAATAAATAAGAACTGATCAGGTGTTAAATTGTAATTTCCCACCTCATTTTACATCTCAGATCGGATATTATTTTACCCAGTTGGCTCAACTCGCTTATTTTTTTGAGTTAGTGTTGTTCTTTTACTTGCAATTCGTTATCCTCATTAGTGTTCCTTTGCAAGAAGGATACAAAAAAATGGGCCTATTAAAGCTGAAATTTTAATTGGCCCGTGTAGTTTTTGGCTACCTGATTTACATTAATATCTGCCAAACACGTCTGAAATAATAAAGTTACTTAGTTTGTTTTACGATAATTTAAATTAATTTCACACGATTAAAGTGGCCCGTGACCTTTGAATGCTGGCCAAGAAATCCATGGTTCTTGGTTCAAACGGTGGTAAAGGCCAGATGGAAAAAGTCTAATGAAGAGTTTATTTATTTATTTATATATTTATTTCAAAACAAAGTTCTTGCTGACTACTTACAGCGAATTATTATGAGGTAGATGTTTTTTTGTTTTACCTATTAACAAATAGTGCGCGCACCTAATCAATACTTATAAACCGAATATAACAGTGAATGAAATGCACTTTTAGACAAGGAGGAATCTAAAATCACAGAATTCGAGATCTCGATAAATTCACGCAGAGCGCGCCAATTGATCATTTTTCGCATAATTACTCATAACTTTTTCGGGATAGAAGGGATCAAATGTACGTAATACCCTCAAATGGACAAGAAAATGAATTCTTTCTAGCAGAGACGGACAATCCATTTCAGCCTTAATGATCTTAATGATGTTAAAAACGAAAGAATCGAGCGTGAGAATCAATCTTATTGATTTAAGTGAATGAGGGTTAATTAAGAGGATCCGTGAATGATAGAATGAGATCGGATCCGAAAAGTTTAAAGATCGCAGGGAAAACTTTACGAACACCTTTTGAAAATTTTAAGGGTTTCATCCGATTTCAATAATAATTCGAAATTGTGCCTACTGCGCTCAAATGTCAAGTATCTATAAAATTTGATCGAGTTTGGAGAACAACCAACATAGTATTTGCTCTAAAGGGATCAGTGCAGACATTTTCCGTTTTTGCATTTTATTTGAGCGTAATGGCCGACGAAAACAAAAATAAAACGTGCCAAAAGAAATACCAAAAAACATTAGTAAATTGCAAGGAGCCTTCAAAACATAATATAAATAATAAACTAAATTTCCGAATTGATGCAAAGAAGAAAAGTCTGGCAAAATCAGCGAAGTATTGCAAGGATTTTGCGTTGAGTGCGGGGAAAGGATGCTCGCAGTTTGATCGCAATCGGGAAATGTAGACGTCTACATTTTGGAATACACTGTGGAACGAGTTGTGAATATCCCAATTTACTCTAGTTATTCGATGCCCGGATAAGCGGATAGTCAGACATGATTGCCTACATATATCTATCTCGGTGGATGTTACAAACAAACATTGCGGAACAAAATTTTAATAATCTGGATACTAGTGCGCTCGGATTAAAAAATGGGAGTACAAGGGTTAATGATAATTTCGGTTAGTCGATTTATCGATGACCACTCGATGATGAGCGGTTAATCGAATAATTGCTATTCTTCTATCAACCATTAAAAATGTAGATTTTTAACAAGATCTTTACTTTTTTATCCTCTAATCATGGACAAATTTTGCCACTAGAGTTATCTCATTTCTGACCTAATTATTTATTATTTACCATATATTAAACCTCTATGGAAGTGGAGTATATTTGCAAATTTTTAATGATTAATGATGTCTTAACGTAGACACAGTCTTGCACATTGGCAAGGCAATTTTCATTTACTACCGAAATAACTACCAGACGAGAGAGACGGGAAATCTGGCATAAGTGTTTGACGCCAAAAAATCTCTGTTCCCTGTCACAAGACAATCAAATTAATTTTTTGCGTTAAATTATATATGTCTGTCTGTATGTACGTATTACGTAAGTAATCCCTTCACGATTAGCAGGAATCCTCAAATTGCGTAGCAGGGCAACAATGATACCCGCTAACCCCACAAGGGTATGAAAGAAACTTTAGCTAATAAAAGTGGTTTATACAAAAACAAAAACTTAATAAATTAATAAAATCAAAGAAAATGTGGAAGCACAAATAGTCTTACTTAGTATGCTGTAGCTGAAATTTAATAAAGGCGCAACATGAAGCTAAGCGTCAAGCTACAAGCAAACTAAACGCACCACAGGCGTTTACGCTCGCCTACCTGGGAGCACATTGGCCCACAAAGGGGTTCTTCTGTGTGTGTGTGCTGTCTTGAATGAGTAGTTTTCCTGGTGGTCACAGCTCAAAGGAAAGTACAACGAAATAAGATTAATGATTGCAATAAATCCAGCGACACGGTGCAAACTTAAGCCTTAGGAAGCAAAGCAATAAGAAAAATCAAGGGACGTAAGGGGTGGAGGAGGCGAGAAGGGATACTACTTTCACTATCAATATATACACACATACATACATACATACATACATGCATACATGCAGTTCACCGTTAAGATTTCGTCGCACTAATAAGTAAATGTTTGAAGATATCAAGGTTGATTATTACAACAACGAAAGCAACAACAACAAAAACAGCAATAAAACAGAAAACAATATCCAAATAGCACAGGGTGTCGCATTTCACCCGCACCGGCAGATATCCAGGAGCCTGGTGTGTAGAACATGCCATTACGCTGATTAAATTTCTTTGCGTTCGCACTGATAAGGCGAAAGCTGGCCTTGGTGGGCAGCGTGGTGTGTGGAAAATCCATAGGGGTAAATATATTCGTAGTATTATGTAACATTAGGAAGACAAAAAATGTGTGCACATACAAATCTCTGTACGCATATTGAACTCAACCCTCCACAAAGCGACATTACGAAAATCGTAGCGCTGCGCATTTGGCAGCCAAAGAGCCCACCCCATTCCATTCCATTTCGAAAGCAAGCATCGCCTTTCGACCGCGCAACGAAAAAAGAAATCCATCATAGCACTGCTGGTGGCATATCCTTAAATCTAATTACGACTTAATCAGCAACTGGAATTCTAATGGGCCGTTTACATAGAACTTTCCTCGCTTTGCTTGACAGTTCGAAATTTAAAAACAAAGCGTGAGGCGTAGAACGTCAGCTACATAGAACGCTTTGACAGTTTCTGCGTTAGTAGTTTGTTATGAGTAGCGATTTGTGTTTGTTCAGAGTGTTTTGTTTAAAGATAGAATAAAAAAATGAATTTTACTGATATGATGGAAGTAGTAGTAGTTATGCTACTAATATTTGAAATTCGCGAGTGTCTGTAGTGTGTATACGCACCCCAAAATAAAAATAAAATGGAAATGGTAACAGCTGATTGCCAAAGCGTACAAAAGTTGAGAGTTGCCCATCATTTTGCTTCGCTTTGCTTTGCTCTGCTTTTCTCGCCTTGTATTTAGCAGGATTCATATAACATCATGCATTGAACTTATCTGTCAAAGCGAAACTCTGAAGCAAAGCAAAGCAAAAGTCCTATGTGAACAGGCCTTAATGCATACGATGGTGAGGCGGCAATGCAGGCGCAACTGAAAAAAAAACGACAACGAACAGCAACTGTGGTGCCAGCGTTTAGATTGCGATAACAATCAACAACCGACCGACCGACCAACCGACCGACAAGCGTCTGTTAAGCGATGGCTACCACTGTTGTTGCTGCATCCCATCGAATAGCAAACAAATGTTACCCTCTTTTAACAAAGCATTTGTTGTTTTAGTTGTTCCTTACACAACACTTACGCTCAATTGACAAAGTCAATGTACCCAATTGCCTTCAGCACTACATAAACCCCAGCGGACCGGCGGACTGGCGGACCGGTGGACTGGCGAACTGATGGTTGGTATTTGGATGGTGTACAGTAGCTGTGTTAATGGATGCTGCTGCTGTTATTGTGTGGCTGGTGGCAATTTGGTGGTAGCTGAGGGCTGAAATGTTGCCCTGGTGTTAATGTTTGTAAACATTTGAGAGCGGTGGTGCGCTTTTGTTTTTTTTTACCTATTTGTATTTTGTTTAAAATGTTTGTGAGGAGGAAATTCTGCGAAGGTGTTCAATACAAAAGAAAATATTGAAAAGTAATTTTATGAAAACATTAAATAAATAAACAGTTATTGCTATGTTTTTGGATGTATTATCCGCCTTTTTATTAGCTATTTATGTGAACCTTTTCCAATACTAATAATAATTAGCGTTAATATAACATAGATTGAATCCCACCAGCGCTGTTGGAAACAAGGCTCTGACAAAGAAAAAAACGTTAATGCGATGTTGGAGGGGATATTTTTTCGAAGGATGAATGTCTATTTATTATATGCCCATAATTATAAAAGTGGTCTAAGTGTAAATTTAAAACAAATGAGGTCATCACTTATTTCACACCACATATTTTAAATTAAATTTATTCACTGTCTCTTTACGATATCGTCAAAGTTATACACGTAGAAAAAACATTAGCACTCTTGCCGCTGGAAAAATATAACTTATTCTAAGTAAAAATTTCCTTGAAATGGCTTCAAAGACGTGGTTGTTTTAAAATGAGTAAACGATATAACCCAGTTTGAGGAAAACACATTTCCTTAATTTACAATACTATTGTCTGCCAGCAGCGCAGCTAGCGTATTCCTTATATATATTACTTTTTTTCAAGTACCGAAAATCCTGAAATTACTTGCCGACAATTCCAGGATTTTTGGGATTTTAAGTCTCTTCTTTTTTTCTGGAATATAACTATGGTTGTGTTCGAGCCGCTCAATAATTACAGCACTATTGCAACCCTGTTACTTACTTGATACTCTGATACTCAGCTGATAATGTGCAGCAATATTGGAGCATTTATTTTGCACAGAACGCGTAATTGGGAAATATGGAGATTTTAACTTACTTGATAGCTTATGAGATGATGGAAAGGGGCGGTGATAAATTTTTGATAAACATGGACAAAAGAAGGCGGAGAAGACATAAGATAAAACGTTTCTTGTTTGAAGAGTGTTCCAAAAAAAGAAAAGTGAGAAAAGTGAAAAACTTTTTTAAAACTATTGTATTAAACCCAGATGACATCTTTTTCACCCATTTTGGGATGACTCGGCGCACATTTGCTGTAAGCTATTAACTTTTGATACATTGATATTGATTTGGAGCATCACTTTTCATCTTGTCCAGTACTTTGCCCCAAAGGACTTATTAAAAACTTTACTTACTTTTCTTCCTCCATCTCAATTGCGCAGTAAAAATTTTTATATTGGGTTTGATTTGCTAGTGATGAGCAACAGATTGTCAACATTTAATTCAACGAACGCGTGACGTTGCCACTGTTGCCGAAATTTAGCCGAAGAACGTGATGCTCTATCATCAAAAGTAACACTGCCGCAATAATCGCAGCTCGAACACACCCTATATTTAACTGTCAATATTTTGCTAAGTATTGTTTCTGTAATTTTTTCTCAGTAGGCTGCATAATAAGACTTAATATAAGGGATTTATTTGTGAATTACATTTGAATAACTTTTGTTAATTGTTTTACTAAAAGTAACTTGTGTTTTGTTAGCAACTACTTAGAAATTATATTTTTGAGTGACGTTCAAAATTGTGCACCCAAGAAACAAACTATTTGGCTAATTTTGTTAATTGATTTGATACAAAATTAAGGAGAATTAGGAAAAAATCTAGTGATTTCCAAATTTTTTTTACGATTTTTTCGAAACGTTTCTGCTATGCTTTATAGTCCATTAAATTGTAGCAATGAGTAAGTTCGAATTTGCTACAAATTCAATTTTAGCTGTGTTTTTTTTGTGAACGGTCTTCCCCATTTCTTTATACAAAAATGTAAGCGAAATTTTTATTAAAATGAAATGAAATTTGACCACATTTTTCTCGATGTGGAAGTTTTGATAAGAAAGCATAGTTTTGTAATATAAATAATAAATATTACTTTAAATGAGACACTTTGCGAAAATTATGAAAATGAAAATTTTTTGGGGTGCCCAATTTTTAGTGTGACTCACTGTAGATAATAATCTCTTAACAAATATGAATATTTTTACGGCCACATTATTGACTTTCTCTTATTCCTCCTTATTCCCTAGATTAGTTAACCTGCGCAATTCTGAGAGACTGCGGAGTAACTTTTTTCACAATTATTCACTGTGGAATAACGACAAATAATTTTCCGTTTCTCCGAAGAGGGGAATTGCCATTCGGAGTATAATAAATTGAAGAAAAAGCCGCGAGTCTTTCGAGCGCCGTTGAGGTCGATCACGATGGCATTTTGAATCAGGCGACATAGGGGTGCACGCCGGAGCAACGGGCCCAGGAAAATCGCGAATACGCTTGTTTTCCGTTATTTAAATTTTTTTTTAAATGGAGTAAACTTAATTTTTTCCAGGAACCCATGCTTCGCCAGAATTGTTTGAAACAAATTAGGTAGAATTAGGTAGCAGATATTTCAAAGATGTGGCATGTTTTAATCGGTAGCGGTGACGCATTTCTCTCATTTCACTCACTAAAGCAGTCATTGAGTTGCTTCCGATTCTGGGAGGGGGGTCGCTCTTGTGGTCTCTATTTGGAGTTGTAATTTGTTTATAATAAAGAAAATTACAAACTCGAAAAGAAATTTCATTTGTTGTGCATATGTATGTTCAATAATAATATATCAAAACTCAATAATAAATTTTATTTTCAATTTTCAATTTCAATTTATTCGGTCTATGACATGATATGTCTTACAGACTAGCGGTACAATCAAATTAAAACTAAATATACAAAATTAACTTAAAACTAAAAACCAAATGTATGCGAAAAATAAAAAATAAAAAACTACCCATACAGATCGTCTATGACTGATTTAAAGACAGATCTTGGTGACGAAAAATCAATATTTACTTTTTTTGAGATTTTGTTAAACTCTAAAAGCGCTCTAAAAATTGGTCCATGAGAAAAATAATTAACTTTGACAACTTGGAGATAGAACAATTTTTGAAAACGAAGAGCTTTACTAGGTATATTAAAACTAACCATCCCTAGAAGTTCGGAACAGTCAATGAAACCATTAATTACATCATAAACAAACATTAAAGACTGAATTGTTCTTCTGCTCTGAAGTGATGTTAAGCTTATTAACAAACATCGGGCATTGTATGAGGGCAACGGCTCTTCAAATCTGATCGATTGGAGTGCAAAGCGAATGAACTTACGCTGAACCCTTTCAATCCTAGCAGCATGGCAATCATAAATCGGATTCCAAATAACAGCAGCATACTCGAGTTTCGAGCGAACTAAGGTATTGTAAAGAAGTCTCCTAGTATACGGATCTTTAAAATCCTTAGAGTAGCGGCGTAAAAAAGCTAGATTTCTATAAACCTTTGGAAGGACATAACATATGTGATTTCGGAAAGTAAAACGGTTATCGAACACAACTCCAAGGTCAACAAAATCATTAACTGAAATAAGTTGGTGATTTGTAATAATATAGCACGATTTCCGAAACTCCGGAGATTTAGAAAATGACATATGGAAACATTTGCTAGTATTCAATGAAAGTTTATTACTGCGACTCCACTCGACCAGATTGTTTAGGTCATACTGCAGGAGATGAGAATCATTCTCGCAAGTAATAATACGAAAAAACTTCAAATCATCAGCATAAAGTAGAAAATTTGAGTTTTTAAAGCAAGAACCAATGTCATTAATGAAAAGAATAAATAGAATTGGACCAAGAATGCTACCTTGTGGAACACCCGAGGTCGCCACAAAAGAAAACGACTTGCAATTTTCTATTTCAACAAATAACAATCGGTTTGAGAGATAAGATTTTAGCCAGGCCAAGAAAACAGAGTGGAAACCAATACATTCGAGTTTATGCAATAAAATTGCGTGAGATACTCGATCAAATGCTTTCGAGAAGTCTGTATAGATGGTATCTATTTGAGAACCACTTTTGAATGCTGTGATACAGTACTGCGAGAAAACAGCTAAATTACTGACAGTAGAACGCCCTCTGACAAATCCATGCTGGCGTGGCTCTAAAATAGATTTGGTAGCAAAGGTAATTTTTTCTTTAACCACTTGTTCAAAAAGCTTTGAGCATACTGTTAGTTTAGATATTGGTCTATAATTGCTTATATCATTCCTACTACCTGATTTAAAAATTGGAGTAATCGAGGCGAACTTCCATCGATCAATGAACACACCAGTAGAAAGCGATAGATTGATGATCAAACATAGAGGCTTACTGATCGAAATTTTGATTGAATAGAACAGAATAATTGTTTTATGCTCTCGATTCAGAGAGATTTGCTATTCTCCGGAATAGCTATTCTGACTGCCTTATTTCATTTCATTCTAGGAGTCAATAATATATTTATTCCTAATTATTTTGTCCTAATCTGTAAATATTGTTATTCCGCCTTAGTTAGTTAGTGTTTTTGTTTCATTTTAATAAAAAAAGTAATATTTAAATATATAGATTTATTCCATCATTATTTTGGCATGAAGGAAAATATTATAAATCCTACTACTATCCGCTTTGTTACTTCTTAAGTTTACCCCAAGTGTCATACCTTAGGTTCCTTGATCTGATATGTATACGTCAAAATATTTTTAAATTAACTATTACCGTTTGTATTGTTATGAATGAAAAAATTTGTACTATAAAAAAATTTATTTAAACCCCATTTGTTTGTTACTTGCATATCTTATGATGGGAGAGATTTTTAAACAATATTGATGCTATTTTTTAGAGTTAGTTTTTAAAAAATTATGTCCCATCGAGATTCCTGGCATCGTAAAAATCTCAAATATTACTATCCCTAGTATGTATGTATATTTACATATATTTACTTGTATACGTATGTACATAAATACACATAGTATATATATCACATCGTTGCAAACATAAACGCCCTATGTAAAATTTCTCCACGCCAATTTTGTTGGTGGACGCGAAGGCATGATGATACGTTTTCGAAATCGTTCTTAATTGTTTTTTTGTTTTTAGAACTTTGATTACTTATTTTCAAAGCACTGATGCATATTTGTCTTTTTTCTTTTAATTGCCCGAAAATCCAGAAATGTTGGTTAAAATTGCAACATATGCACTGCATGCAATAACCCAGTTGTAAAACAAACAGGCATTCGATTGGTGAAATACTAGTCTCATTCGAACCATACGAAATTAATTCGAAGTAAGATAAGTCGGAAATCTGTTTTACATTTTAATGGATGATAACTTCAAGAAGTATCTTTGGGATATCTACAAAACATCTGTTCCGAAAGGGTCGATTATCTACATTCGAGTGTTAAAAGAATGGAGACAAGACATTTCAATAATATAAGTTTAGAAAAAGAAATGAGAAATAAAACGTTATAATACTAAGTTTACGAAAAATATCAGATTGACCATACATCGATTTTTAGAGCCGAACCGAACTCGACTAATTTTGGACGAAGCCGCACCAACATTTTCAAGGTCTACAATAGTAAGTAATCACCGAATTCTTAAAAATTCTACATTATACATATATTGTTGTTATTAAATATATTAGTTAAAAATTCTACATTACATTACTGTTATTAAATATATTAGTTAAAATCACATTCATTTCAGTTCATAACATACTTATTTTTAATACTTGAAATTTTATAATTTCAAAAACTCTGTTTAATATGATTCACCTTCCTTTCTTCTTTATGCTGTTACCATTAATATTCAACCTTTTGCAATATTTTTAAATTAATAGAAATTAATGACGGTTCGGCAAAAACGACTGAGCTTTGGCTCTGGCCATCAATGTTCGGTTTTTGTTTAGCCGAAGCTGAAGCGAAACCTAATTTTGGTGACCGAAAATGGCCGACGGCGAAGCAGAAACCGGAGCCGAGGTTGGGTTATTCTCGAGTTGAAGGGCAGGTACATCAAAAACCTATAGAAATTTTTGCAAATTGAAGCTTAAAATTTATTATACTAAAATTGAATTGAGATTAAAATCCTCATACCTAAAAAGCTTCGAAACATGATGAGAGAGAAACCGAAAATTTTCAAGTTGTTGTTTTTAAGGCCCACTTGCTAGAAAACAGAGTATCTATTTAAATCAGAAACAAAACAATTTTTTTTGCAAATATGAAGCCATCGAATATTTTGGCTCTAATGACTTTAGCATAGCTTTGGCAATGCGAAGTGATCACTTCCACGGCATTATAGATAAAACATATTAAGCATTTTGCTGTTCTACAAAAATATGCAAACATTATTTTGATTTTAAATTTAAAAAAAATTCATCAAATTCAAAGAAAATGTCAAAAGAGACATGCGCTAATGTATGGGTTCTGAAATTGCAAATTTAACTATAAATTACTTATCTCTTTATTTACAAATTTAATTCTGGATTTCCCGCAAATGAGCCTAAGCCTGTACAATTTTCTTTGTTGTTTTTTTGTTTTGGTTTATTAAATGATTTTTATAAATAAAATTAACGAAACAAATTCCACATAGAAAATATTGCATCTTAATATCTCATGAAGAGTTTCGAAAACGTTCTGAAACGAAGATTTTGTATATTTTCTTTGTTTGTTTGGTAAATTCCTCTAGAACTACGTCAACTTGAAATTCTGCCGTTGAAATCTCCTTCCGGATCTCCTTCCCAGCCCTTACTACAAACGATTGCAATCCGATGTACGCCGACTCGGCTTCGTGGATTTCAGCACATCCTAACTTATAAAAATATATCATCGTACAAGCTAATTTTTTTTTTTTTTTGCATTTCTCAAGCACTTCAAATCAAGCCATTGCGGTATAATTTTGTTAACAGTTATTATCACATAAACATTATATGAGTTTTTAGAGTGTCAAAGAATAGGGGCGTAGAGTTACAATTTTTATTCGGATCGCATTTACTTTACGCATCGCAGTGTTTTGTGTATTGAATTACAGAGTAACCCCCAGAGTGCGGCAGATAATTTGAAATAATAGCTAGTTATAAAATAAATCCGCTTTAAAAGCATATGCGTCAAAATTATGGAGAACGGTGGAAATAAAAAATTGGACTTCATTGTTAAATTATTTTTTAACTGGTAATATGTAGGTTAGGTCATGAAATTTGAACCTTATTGCAAAAATTTATCAATTTCATATGTAAATTACATATTTTTTGTTACAATTAGAAGTTTAAGCTTTTTCATTTTTCTTTTAATTGGCAATCGACTGCTAATGGTGAAACATCAATCCTACATTAAATAAAACTATGAAATATCGTACGTTTAGTTTTTAACAATGTAATTATCCGCGTTCTCGAAAAGTATCTGAATGTTACCAAAAAGCGGGTGACGTTTCCGTACTTGCATGGTCAATTAGTACAGATATGCTAATAAAATTATTTTATATTTTTCGAAGTCGTTCTCAACAATTAGTGTTTTTAAGGTTTTATTTTAATATAAGCTTTCTTTCTAATGGATCTTCTATTGCAAAAGATAGATGCTTTACTTTTTAAATATTTCGGCATTATTAGAGAAATACCTAAGCGGAGGGCCTGCCATTGATTATATTGCACATGCTTTTCTATCTGAACACTTGGTTCATATCCCATTATCCTACACCGCCATCGCATTTAAAAATTAACAGACGCGGATGATACTGACATTTTATAAGTAGTCGATATGACGTCCCCGAAGTGGGCGTTCCCGAAATGACCGTTCCCGAACACGGCGATACGCGATTATTGCTTTTAATGTTTCTGACCAATTGAATTTCCCTTCACGAGTTATGGAAGCGTTCCCGAAATGATTTTGCGGGTATTTTGAATTAAATAAAACTAATATAAGAATAAATTTAACCAAAGTGAGTAAATTTGTTGTTAGCTATGAATTAAATTAATCAGAAAATGAGATAATTTTGTTAATTTGTTGGACTTTGAGTCAGAAAACTCTTTCCAACTGAAGTTTTCTATGCTTATGATTTTAACCATATTTCAACAAAATCTCTTCTTTAAACAAAAATGCTGGATCTGCCGCTGAATAAAATATTTATGCATATGTATGTGCTATGTTGCTTCGGATTTGCACTACAGGGTCTATGTATGACTAGCCATTTGAGTGGGCTCGTTTTTTGTTTTTTTTTTTTTGTTTGTTTGCAAGTTGGCTATTGTTCATCTATCTATTTCATTTTTGCTCTCACTACAATTGGCGGCGCACAAAACATTTGGTAATTTTAGCATATTGTTTTAATTTTCGCACTCGTTTTATATTCACACAGAATGGTTGCCTGCGTTTACGTTATGATGTTTATTCGCTTACCTTTGTTTACTTAGTGAAACATTGTTTTTGTTGCTATTGTTGCTATGTATGCAATCATTTAAGGTTTTTGGTTTTTTTTTTGTTTTAGTTTGGTTTTTGCTATTATTGCACTAACTTTTTCACACCAAATGAACCTCAACAATAAATTCAATTGCACACCGTTGCATGTCAATGCGTTAATCGTGCATAATCCCATTATAACGGTAAAGGCTATGAGTAGTATCACGCTGTTACAGCAACAACAAAAATAACAAAAAGCAAATGGCATTGAACGCGTTATAGCATATCCCTTTAACAGCCACCGAACGATATATCCATTCATGATGCTATTTACTTTGATGTTCATACATTTGATGTTGTTGCTTTTTGTTTTGTTTCACATTGGTGTTGTTGTTGTTATGATATTATTGCTTGCCGTGGTTGTGCGCGCTTGACAAATGGCATTTATCGAATTCGGTGTGTGATAAAATGCTTTGTATATACTTACATACCAACAACACAATTTTATGGGAATTTGTTGTTTCATCTCTCAACGATTATTTGCTGTTGTTTAAATTTTTGTTAAAAATTTTCCAATTTTATCAGTTCGAAAATGTTTAATGTAATGCATTTTATGCAAGAACTTAGTGGTTATGTACATACATACATACATATATCTTTTCATTCAGGCATATCTGCAGTAAGAATGTTTTATACTTTTTATCAGAAAACATTACCACATCATGAATCAATGGATCAGTGCTTGGTCTAAAGCGATTCAAACAATCAGAATGTGCAGGTAGAAATGTACATGTGTTTGTTTGAAAATTCACATACGTATGTATGTACATACATACATACATATGTTCTGAAACTTTAAAGTTATTTTTGATTTTTCCTGCTACACAGAAACAGAAAGCAAATTATTGAAATAGTGAAAAAGAAATGAGGAGTGTTGGAACGAGATAAGTTTTTTTGTAAAATTGTTTAAAAAAATATTAATTTTCTTAAATTGGCATTATTTTCGGCTTGAAGGTGTTAAATTCTAGTGAAAACCTATAGTTTCGTAGCAAACTAATAAAATTTGGTTCATACTATTCATTCGTTTTGAATTTATTTAATATTTTCGAATTCGTACTTTAGATTTTAATTACGTACATAAATCTTGCCATGCATCATGCGAAAATGTTGCATTTTTCATACGAGAAAATAACAGAAAATGTTCCACCCTATCAATTTCACTTGCATCACCAATTTAATTCATTGAACGCAATAAAATTAGACAAATAACTTGCATTTAGTGTCAAAATAGAGACTTTCGAACAAAACCATTGTGAGTAATAAAAAACTACACAATTAAAGTCAGCTTCACAACCATAACCCCCGCGTTTGGCAGCGGACAAAAAAGTTACACTTTCATAGGGTCAAAGTGCAACATTTTGAGAAAAGAACAAATAACCCAGAGAAAGTGCTGAGAAAAGAAAACAAAAATTTGACAGCCCTGTAGTGCGATTCACTAACTTATTTTAACGATATTCGCATCGTTAACTCATCTTAACGAAAATTTTAACGATGCTGCTATTCAGCAGCCATTTTTTGAACGATTTTCGCATTCGCTGAATCAAATGTTGTCGTTAGCTAGTTAATTACCGAAAACTAAACGACACCAAATTTGCTGTTGTTAACTCAATCGAGAAAAGATAAATTCGTGATTTCAACTTAAATGAAAGATGAATTCAAAATTTAGTTTTTATTTTATTATTTAATTTATATTATTTATAATTTTTAATTTAAATTTAAAATTTAATTAGGATTTGCTCATCACAATCTAAAATACATATTAGCTTCTCTTAATAAAAAATTATATACCCGATTTGGGGAAGAAATGAGCTAAAGAAAATATTAAATTTTTTGTTTAAATACTGTAAGTGCGTTCTTAGGTAGTTTATATCGAATCAGAATTTTTACTCTACTTTAGCCTTCGACAAATGTACATAGTACCTAGGTGGAGCGGATGGCCGTAAATCTCATTTCTTTCTTATGAAACGCGCCAACATTGTTGATATGCAAAAATATTGAGAAATGTTTCCTCCACAAATCGAGTGCACTCCGAACGTTTGTTACCAGATTTCGTTATACGTCACTGGAAAAACGAGTCCCGATTTTGAAACCGTTTGATTGCTGCCTGAATTTGTGACAAAATTTTCTGGCTGTATTCCTGTTTGCCAGGATCTCAAGCCATCCACACTCATGTTCTTTTGCCTCCCTTTCCTTTCTCTTGAAAATTCGTATCTGCATGCTCCTCTTCTCTCGGCACCGCTTAAATGTTTTCTGGTGCACTTTCTGAAGAATAATTTAAGATTTCTGAAGCGAAATTGACTTCAGTATTATATATAAAGGCGTTTGGAATATAATTCGATATTTCGAATTATGGATATAGGAACATCGGCAGAAATGAGAGAGGATAACGTTTGGATGCCGTCTTGATTAAATCCAAAGACGAAGGAAGATTCATTATCTTGAGCGTGGTAAAATATGAACTCAAATTTGCCCAGAGTATTGCACAATGAACAGAAAAACAATAATATAATTATAATTAGTAATTGCAGGAATATGCCAACAATCTAACAAAAAACAGCTGATTCCAAGGCAATTCCTTGAAAAATGCACTGAATCTGCAATCTTTGTGAGGACTTTTGAAATGTGAGACATTTGACACTTATCTGATTTTTAGAGAGAGGCTGATAAATGCAAATACCGAAAATAACAGTGATATTCTTTTTGCGATGGAATAAAATTCCGGGACAAAATATTGTTGTAGAAGAAAGTTATCAATATTGCTGGGTTATTTTTTTCTCAAGCCACTTGGGCATTTTCCTCCATATAAAGCATGCACAAATTTTACTTTTATATGAAAGTAAATGCTGAAAACCGTCTGTAAAAAAATTATCAAAAATCAAGCAAAATTTTCAGTCACTTGAAACATGCACTTTGCTAAGATTATAGTCGAATTAAATAGACTGCAAAACTGCATACTCAAAATTTTCGAAAAAGTCGAGTGAAAAATTGAAATTTTATGAATTTTGTAAAAGGTTCTAAATCTTTATGATATTTTTATTGCAACTTCGGTTGACTCTAAGCATATTCTGTTGAAATTCAATGCATTGCCCGATTGAACAATTGTAAAGTCCCGCCGCGTCAGAAAATTTGACTGTTCAAGTGCTCACGGTGCCAGACTTATGGTGATACTTAGCAGTGAACTGCACAATGAAACGTCAGCAGGGCTAAAAAACAATAACATCTATTTTTTTTTAAACAAAAGCGAACAGTCAGGCCAGCAATGCCGAGAATTTTCATGGTGAGTACCGTGTCGCGCCAAATGCTAAATTTCAAGGTTATGTATTGTGAGGACTTCGGTATAACAGTGTACTTGGAATTCTACATAGATTTACGTTCAAATAATATGCCCGGCAAGAAACGGATATCACAGCATTATTTATTTAAGTTTCACGGTGCTAAACAATATTTCGCATATTAAGGAAAAATTTCAAGAAACTGTCCCCTTGAGTCCCCTCGAGTCAATAGAGAAGAGAACCTTTGATAGCCATGAGTCTCAATAGCCAAGAGACTAAGCCTCCACGCAGAATCCATGTAAATTCACTTTGATAGATATGTAGCAATTCTATGTTGATTGCTTTTAGATGTATGCCCTATTATCTTATATAGATCCATGTCGATCAAAATACGGTACTCCTTCTGAGTGATGCAGGGGTTTCCATTTCTTTGAACTTTGTCTACGGTTCGGGTTATGTAGCATAAAGTATAAACCGTTTCACTTTTCAATCTGCGTGTTAAACTTTTCGCAATTGGCTTTATTTAGGTTAAATCGTGGCCTATGAAGTACTCAATTGGTTGTTAAAAAGACATTTGGTTATTGGGTAATGGTCGCTACCGTAGAGATAGGATTTCACCTGCCAATTACTTTGAAAAGCTATGTTGGGGGAAGCAATGGGTAATTGAAAATAGGTGAATGTACGGTGTATTGTGAAATGGGCAGGTGAGCCGTCCTTCAGAAGGATTAAGTCCGATTGGTTAATAAATTTAAAAAGTTTGTTACCTCTGCTATTGCTTTTGGGTGGGTGGCATCTATTGAAGTTGCCAGTAATTAAGAGTGGTGTTTGAGAGTTATCAAAATTATCTTGCAGACTTTTTGTACGCTGGTTTTTATTTTGAGCTTAGTGTAAACTTGAGCAACGAGTGGATTTCGATGCTAACTATATCAAAAGAGTTGGAGGTGTGGTTAATTTTAACTGTTATTACTAGACTAAAAAAATCTGGGTTGATTTTATTTCAAATAAAATAACAATCCAAACAAAACTTTTTTCTAACGACTTTTATTTTAAAAGTTATAAAACTCAGGGTCTCAGGATAAATATATTAAATAATAGAGATTATAGGCATATCAGGCTACAGTAGTAGAGCTATAAATACTTATAATAATTCAACCAATCAACAGAATTATTGCAAGTCGGATTGGTTGTCCAATAAAAAAAAATTGTGCCAAACATTTTGTAAGTGAAAATATTTATATCCATAGTCATTGCCAATTGCTAATTCGCGATTTCATGTCGTAAAGTAATTAGTGAAATGTTATGTTAAATATATGTATGTATGTGTCTTATATAAAATGCACCCAGTTGCGCTGACTAAATTAGATTACACGTAAACTAGGCGAAATATTAGCACAGAAAAAAAAGATAAAACAAATTAAGATAACACAAAAGAAGTATCTAGCTCACATATTAAACTACTGACATGAACGCAAAAAAAGCAAATACGAGCGTGTCACATTTATAGAAATTTATTAATACCCACCCACACACACACACATGCAGCGCACAGACACAATAAAATGTAGCATATTACACTTTTTTAATAACAACAGCAAACGGCGAGGGAGAGCAGGGGGTGCTTCGCCTATATAGATTCTAGTATGTTCTCTTAATCTCATCTCATACGACGTGGCGGCTGGCCATCTTCGTCGCGCCAGCATTTGTGCCCTTAATGCTATATTTCAGAAATCATAAGCTATGTGCGACAGCAAATAAAGAAGAAGTATGGAAATATAATAATTCCTGCCGTGGAGCAATATCAAAATCACACGCACACGCATACACATACACATACGCACGTACGTGTGACTACATACTCATACGGGTTTTGCCATAGATGGGACGTTGTGTGTGTGTGTGCTCGAGTGCTGGAGGCAGCTTGCGCCTAAAGGTCTGCCTCATTTTGTGTGCTTCCGTTAGTGTCTTCCAGTTTCGCGTTTTTTACATGGCGTTTTTTCTTACACATACACACGTATGTACTTGCCGTTGTATGAATGTATGTACAAACCCTGAACGGAAATCCACTAGTATTGAACTGGCTCCATTTTAGTTATATTCCAACCATGACTATTTCGAGTTCAGATAATTCAAAGGAGGTGTTAACCCTCCCCAAACTACTGGTATAAACCTTCTTCTCGCCAAGACGTACCGTTTGGCATGCCTATTTTAATAATTCATATAACTTATGTATAGTTTAATCAAATTCGATTTGTAAAATTTAGCTATGAATTGTCCTTCTGAAACGAGCCGCCGGATATATTTCATAAAACCTATGTATATTTGAGTAAAATTTGTGTTTTCAAACAGGTGACAACCCTCTTCAAAGTGTAACATGTACTTTACGACCTATTCTATACATAGAAAAATTCATAAAAAAACAGTCGAGCCCTTTTCGAGGAGTTCGCCAACAAACACCGTGGTGCGTGATTTTTATATACAAGATATGGTAAATGTAATGAAGCAACGTTAAATAAAATTGAAGCCTCATTTCGCACATCGATATGACCCATCGCAAATTAATTGTCAGAAAGTAGCTTTCAATCCTTATGAAACCGAATAAAATACGTTGAATGCTGAATAATTCACAAACTGTTTTGTAACTCTACCCACATGCTACACCACTAAATAAAGCCATTTTAGGAAAATGAAAAACGGACTTTCACATAAATCAGCACTATCCAAAGTGTAAGATCTCGCCGATTTTTCAAAGCTAGAGATGACCTCACGAAAATTCCTCATACTAAATTTCAACCATAGACCAAAGACAAATATAGCTGTCCTTCGGAAGGAAAACAATAGCAATATTTCATACCAACATATCTTTCTGAACATTGTCAACTTTCTAAAGGATAGTGAGTGGAACATTTTCTTCACAGATGGCACCAAACAGAGAGTTGCATGCGCTATTACGAATATATCCGGACTAACCATATCTCATGGCCCGTTACCACTGTACGCGAACAATCTTAGAGGCTGATTTACAGAAAGAGAGAACTAAAAACCAATCGGTCTTCAAAGCTGCAAGAAACATTCTATATGTAATTAAAGAACCATTTGCAACAATTGCTACTTGTATTATCAACAAACACAAAGTTAATGTAGGCCCCTGGATATTAAAACATACTCGGTAATGAACATGCCGCTTCAGTTAAAACGATGTATTCTACACAGAAATGAAAAGTTCACCTATAATTGAAAAAATCGGTGTCTAAAAAATTGGTGGCTAAGGAGAGCGGGAAGTGATAAGATTGAAGAAATTTTTGCTAGAAAATCTTCTAGAAAATCTTCTTTTTGTATTTTGAAAATGCAAATTTTTGATTTACTTGTAAGTAAGAAGTTTTCAATGAATACAGTTATAATTGTTTTTAAAAATAAATATATTTACTCGCGGGCTATTTTTCTTTCGTTGTCTTTCTTGTGCTGTCATATTAAAGATGTCAGTTGCGTAATAAAGGCCTGGAAGTTATAAGAGCCACAAAATATTGGAAAGCAGGCGCTTTAGAATTACAAACATAATATTTAAAAAAATATGAAATACAAAAATATAAAGCAAATGTGAAAAACCTCTGATAATAATAAATAAGTACCTAAACTTATTATGTTTATAAATTAACCCTGCTGTTATGTTAAGACCATTTGGTCCAATTTTTTTTTTGTTTTCTTTGTAACTTTGGAACGGTGATATATACTGTCTAAATTTTTCAGCTCAGGTGGTCTTTTTATAAAACAATATTATGTGCGAAAATTTAATTCTCTGACTTAAAACTGGACTAAGATAAATTGAAAATTACGAATCTTAGGTTAAGGGACCATTTGGTCCATAGTATATTTTCTTTGATTTTCTTTACATTAATTTTCCAAAAATAAGTATTTATTAGTTTGTTCGATATTTTTTGGCACTAGATGATGAGCAAAAAAATGTTTTTCGGTTGGTTTTGCAAATAAACGCACTGCAAATGGAGCATTTTACATCAGACTTAGACTTGCAGCAACTACAAATTCCTCGCTTTCGAGCTCCTGAACTAGAAGCATTTTTAGAGCAGGCCACTGGTGCTGGGTTTTACCAGAGTTGAGTTAATAATAAAATAATAATATTTAGCAAGTATTGAACCAAACTAAATATAAAGACTAAGATTAAATTGTTATTTTGTATGAAAACTGCAGTATGGACCAAATGGTCCTCTACCCTAAGATTCGTAAGTTTTTTTTTACCTAACAGCAGGGTTAAACTTGTATAATTAAATAAACAGCAGTTTAAAAAACTGATTTTATTTGCAGAAAATAATATACATAAAAAAATTTGGTCGCAGTAATTTCAAATTGATAAGATCATCGGCTTATTCAAATTATTGAAATTAAGCTTATTAGAATTAAAAAAAAGCTAATGAAAACCAAGATTCCTTTTGCTAAAGTACCTACTTAAGCAACACCACACTCTCCGCATTGTCCCGCTATCGCCGTTATACGCAAGAATCTCTCCAACCTATCTAAATCAAACATCATAATAATATCAGACTTTCGTAAAGCGTTAAACATCTTTCGTCTAATATAAATACGCAATATTATTATTTCTTGACTAAGTCGATAGCCCTGGCAACTACTGCTACTAAATATATGAATTTTGTAATTTATTTATATCTTATATATGTATAAGCAAATCTCGTGTCACGGTATTTGTGGCCAAACTTCTCCGAAATGGCTGAACCGAATTTTATAAAATTTGCTATATAAGTATATTTGATATGCATGAGAATAGTTTGCAAAGTATATTTTAAGTTTTTTAGAGTATTACCATCTGTTTGCAAAGTCAAATTAAATTTAATTATACATATATGTAATAAATAAAATATGTCTGTTCGATTTTTTTGATTTTGAAGCATTCAGAGTTGGAACACAAATGTAATGAGAAAGAAAGTGTTTCGCGATTGTCTAAATCGTACTAGCCGTGAATCAGAATTCCTGCTACCGCTTAGTTTACACTGTGGAGTAGGCACTCTTATCTTTATTTCTATTAGTCAATATCGCCGGCTCCGAACCATGATCCAATTATTAAAGGTTTGCTCAATAAATAGTTTTCACGCTCACTCTTGACATAATCGGCTTCCTTAGCAAGGGGCCGTGGTACTAAATCTTTACGTGCGAATTGGAATAAAAGCTACATTTGTAGAACAAATATTCTCATGCTCACTTTGAATATAAATTTAAAATTGCATATAGAATGAAGATCATGAGAGTTTTTGCTTAGGTAACATGAATACAACCTTTGGTAAGGGAGTGTCAAAACTGTAATATCACTATAGAGCAAACTTTTAATAACACTGCGGAACAAAATTTTGCGGTCGGAGATTTTTAAGTCGATTTAGGGTAATTTGGGATCGCTGATTACGAAAATAATATCAGTTTTGTCGAATTGGCTCTAGTTTTTCAGATAAAGACTTTTAAATATTTCACGAAAAAACCTAATTAAAAATACCAATATGGGTTTAAATTATATTTTTATTGCGCGCCTGTATAAAAATAATAAAAAAATAAAAAAAATATATTCTTTTCATTAATTAATTTGAAAAAAATTACAAAAAACTTTTTCTGTAGGACCTCCTATGATGTCGTTGCTCAGAACAATCCCGTATTTAGTTCCAGCAGTAGTCTGCCATCATGTGGTCGTCCCATCGACCTTGGTATCTTTCTTCCATTACTTTTATGTTCTGGTGGAACCGTTCACTTTATTCCTCACTGTAATCAATCGCCTAGGTTGTCCGGGAATTTGTCCAAATGGCTGTGTAAATAATGTAATTTAATGCTCATTTTAGCTCCTAGTTTGCGAAAATTGAGAAGCATATCAGCAACTAGTTTGGCATTGTCTGGTGATTTATGTTTTTCCAAAAAATTTTTGACTACATTGACAAAGCTTAGCCAGGCTCAGATTCAATTTGTGACATATGGTTTAAGAATTCAGTGTCTTTTAGAAGGGTTCGAATTTGAGGACCATCGAAGACTCCTGCTTTTAATTTTTCCATACTAAGGACTGGAAATTTTTTGCACACATATTCGAAACAGTCACCTGTCTTATGAAGGGCTTTGATGAACGGTTTCATTAGCCCAAGCTTGATGTGAAGTGGTGGGAGAATCATTTTTTCTCGGCTTATCAGTTGGTTATGAACCACATTTGCTGTTCCTACCTCCATATTTTCTCTTACCGGCCAGTCCTTTCTAATCCAATGTTCATTTCTTGCACAACTGTCCCATAAACATATAATCAAATTCACCATCTTCAAGTCCACGCATACTGACCACTTATGTTGTGCATACATTAATTAATTTCTTAAGTTTCGTTTATCTCAAGAACTAGAGCCAATCCAAAAAAAAGTAAAAACACAGTTCGTAAGCCTGCTACTAATGTTAATAAAAACTATTAACAAAATCATGACCGCAGGTTTTTTTTAAATTTTTGTTACGCAGTGTAATTGAATCGTGTCACCGATTTGATATTATATGATTTGACAATATATCACAGAGACACTTAACTTTATCCGTAGTTTTGTTGATAATATTAGAAATAACATAATTCTAGTTTGCGTATGCCACTCTATAGTATAATAATACCAACGTTTGTTTTTACGTCGCCTGATAAGAACAAATTTCCAACGCTTATTTGGTTTGTCTGTTAAACGTTAGCTTAGACTGATGATGAAAATGATGATAGAGGATAACACAACATATTCAAATACAAAGATACAGGTAAGACAAAGAAAAGAAAAACATTGGACCAAAACTTTTATTGATAATGGAGAAATTATTTCTCATCTAATAACACAAACCATACAAAATTAGGGGTTACATATGTCTCCGTATTTGATGAATATAAAATTAAATGCAAGTTATCATATCCCATAATTAAATCCCGAAAGACTTTTAAGCCTATAGATCTGGATCTTTTTTGTTCTACACAAATAAATTTGTATATTTTTAATATATCCCATCTGATGGGCAAGTTAAATAAACTTTAATCAAATAAATTTATTTTTTTTCAGAATTCTTCTGGACTGTTATGGTATCTTAATGTCGGTGTCGATAATTTAATTTTAATATATTTTTCAGCTTCATTTCAATTTTCATAATTTTTAAATAGAAATTGTTATGTATTTACATTAATGATATAATTTTTTCAGTGATCAATAAAAATCGTATTTTGTAACAAAAAACAGTAATGTGTAAGATACTAAAACTTTTTCGAAGGATTCCAAATGTACTAAGGTACCTAACAAATCACCAACTTAAAATCCGTATAACAAAGCAACCAGATCTACATGACAAAAATGTAAAACGAAAAGTGTTAAACTATCAGTTGTTGCACAAAAGTAAATAAAAATGCATAGTGGAACGTTTTTCCGTCATCCGTTCTCAAGAACGAAAAATGACACTGAAGATGGCACACCACCAAAATTGGTTTGTCTCCAAACCAAACTTCACAAGGGATGACGAACAATCGTTCCAATAGACATCATCTTTTCATCCTGCCAAAAAAATAGAGGGCCAAAAAATAAACAAAATTTGTATGGTGTCATCTTTACTTATAGTGAAAAATATTAAAGAAAATTAAATTAATTTTTAATTGCAAATAAAACTGTTTGACGTTTTTACGGCAAAAATGTTGTTTTGTGATCCCGCACTTTTTGGTTGTTAGTTTCTGTTTTACTCTCACTCTATTTGTCATTTTACAAGATAAAAGCAAATATCTCATCATCGTATTGACAATATGAACACCAAAGGAAGCTTATGAAGAAATTTGAAACAACATTCTCGAACATTTTTTATTACCATATATGAAGAGCGTGCATAATTTAATTTTAGATAGATATAATGGTAACAGAAAGCTCACTACATTGAGAATAAAAAAATAATATGATACAAACTATAGCAAACCCTATTTGTTTAAAGTACTTTTTCTTACTTACTTAATTGGGGCTATAACAAAATTCTCCCCCTTACAGGCACCAATTGGGAATACCAAGTCCCACTTTTGCTGGTCCAAATCAGTCATTCCTTGAGCAATAGGCATTTCTCAAAATAGGACTAGTTCCGAGCTGGAAAGTATCAACGGCCTTTGTTTCGCATTCTCCCTGCAGGGTGATGTAGATATTTCGCCTTAGCGCTACCTCATATCCGTTTTATAAACGTTAAATTCACGCACAGGATATTCCAATTATGCCAAGATCTGCGATGTGCGTATAAATGTTGATATGACTAGCAGAGCTCATACGCAGGTATGTTGTGTTTGTGTGTGTGTGTGTGTGCTCATTTCTCATATTTCAGCACGGCTTCCATGTGCGAATGGAACTTAATCTGCTACAAAATGTCTCCAACTTGCCAATACCGTACGTTGCCGCTACAACCAGATCCAAGGATTTTCTCGGCTGGTTGGCATAGATGGAAAAATAAAAATGAAAATAAAAATCTAAAAGGGATGCAGCAAATAACTGAAGCCTCTTATCAGTCTCGGTATATTATTTCCCATCGACAATACTTTGGATGAATTCGTGAAGCTCGCGCTACATTTACCAGGGCATTTTCATTTTTCTCCACTTGTCTCCGCACGCACCGCGTACTTGTAGCGAGTTCTTGCTTTTCGTTTTACCTTTTCACATATTTTGCTCAAACCCCATTCCACTTTTACCCCAGCATGGCTGACAGGATTTGTGATAGGATTTTCCTTTTCTATTATTGGCATTAGGCATGTCCAATGTGTGTTATGCATTTAAATTGCGTATTTTTCTCAACGATTTGTCTACTTGTGTAAGATATGAACGTACACATATACACGTATGTACACTTACTCATGTGCACACACACATATATATATATACACGTAGATATGTATGTATGTATATGCATTTACATATTTTTTTCAGTTTCATATGCATCCTTCGCCTAAGTGAAGTTGCTGTTCGTTGCTTGGGGTATGAAGGAGGGGTAAACTTGGTCAAAATAATTACCATGTATTCTGCGTTATTAAAGAAAACAAGTATGTAGTGGAAACAAGTTTTATAACATAATTAAAAGCTGAAAATATCAAAGAGTTTTTTTTTGCAAATATTCAGCTTATCGCAGATTTCAAAGCACCGAAAGTAAATCCCAAAACTTTTGTTAGCTTCGTTTGTTACTAAGTGCTATCGTTTGAATGGGATTCTTTAAGTTTATATTGGTATTATCCTACCTGATATTATCCTATCCTATATTGAAAGTATGCTGCTACCGAGAGCGATTGCTGTTAGAAAGCACCTTTTCCTATAATTTTTGATGTTACTTCCGTCTCCCGAGATTTGAATAACACAAATGCCACGTTTAGTGCATATTCGGTCTGCATTCCATACGGGCTGAGTGAGAAAAATATGTATTCGAAAAGTGATTTAATATTTGAACTTACTACAGTACTAAAACTGCACTAAACAAATCTGATTTAAAACTTATCGTATACAGTCAAACTTTAACTGAATAAAAAATGCTCCCGAAAAAGGCTTTGCGAATGACCTAAATACTTCGGATCTGCTATCCATGTCGCGACATTTAAAATGTCACTTATTTAAGTGAAGTTTAGAGGTCATCGAAAACGATTATTTTGAGATCTATATTATACAAGACTTTTCGTAAGTACTATGAGTGAGAACAAATTTTTCAATTCTTGTAATATGAAACTATCTCAGTTCCATTTTGGCTCTAGTTCGTGAAAATATCAGAATAAATTCGCGAAAAGTTCGAGTCCACTACTTCCGGTTAGTTTGAGAGACAGTGCCTAAATAGTCCTGAGCTAATCCCGAACTAGTCACCATATGGTCACCAAATGGTCACAAAATAGTCCTGAACTACGACCGACAAATGGAGAACTAGCATTTGTATACTTAAAGAATTTCTCTCACTAATCATTCTATAGTTAGACTTTTATAATATACATAAGTCTCAATATAAAAAAAAAGTATTTTTTGAAAGCTCAGTTATAATTATTTTAAAATTTAATCACAAAATAATATTGATTGTTTACTTAAAAATTTTGTAACATTCTATAATAATTATATATAGTCATCAAGCAATTATTATTCTGGGTCTTTGATTTAAACTAAAGTAAAAGGTAAAATAAATAAATTTCTGACTGCTCACGTGCACTATAAGATGAAGGGCTAACCTAGAACCATATTTTTCAATATAATCCTCTTTCATCTCAATACACTTTTCATAGCGGTTAACTAAACCTTCAATAGGCTTCAAAAACTTGTCTGCATTTTTGCCATCAAAATTACCGAAAATAGCAGACGTCGCTTCTTCATCAGTGTTAAATTTGTTTCCTTATAGCCAAGCCCTAGCACTGTGGGGGGTGGTCGAACTCAGTGAAACCTCACTCTTTACGTGTTACTTTTGTTTTAATAATATAATAGCTTGGCGCTTACATTTTCCATGTTTGGCCGAACTTGAGGGATCTACAGTTTTATGCCTTCTTCGAACAACAATGTTAATAAATTTTGTAATGGAAAATAAAATGTAAAATAAAATAAAAAAATTTAAATGGCAAGAAAATATCATAATTTAGAAGTTCTTACCCAATGAGCACAATTGGTATTATTAATAGCGAGAAAGTAAATTAAACCCAAAGTCTTCGGCAAAAAGTTAAAAGCTTTAGCTTCCGAAATATTTCGAATTTTGAAAACTTAGCTTTATATACAGTTCAATAAAAGGAAGAAAGGTTTACTTCTCGCGATATTTTTTCGCTAAGATCGGACCACTATAACTTATAGCTCCCGTACAACTGATTATTCAGATATGAGGTTTTATAACTCCTACACTAAAACAGCTTAGGACATGCAATTAAAACAAAGTATATAATGAAAATCATCCGGATCGGGTTTCTATAACTTATGGCTCTCATTTTTAGACAGTAAATACCGTGAAATTGTGTAGGCCATTCACTTATCAAATCTTACCAGCTGTACTGAGAAAATCATCAAGATAAGGTCCTGGTTGAAGGCTTAAACATTTATAGCATTCCTTGAAATGCGATTGAGCCTACTTGGGCTAAATACACTGCTAGAAAATTTTCCTGCTACAAAAAATCAAACTGCGATTGATTGGTTATTGACGAATTTTCCTGGAGACAGTCTGGGTATACTGACTCCAGGAAAACTCGTCAATAAACCATGACGGGATATTTGTTAGGTGTAACGCTTACATTACATTACATTTCTCTATATATCTTTATAAGTAAATTTTCTAGAAAAATACATTTTATTTCATCATAGTTACTTGACTTCATTTTAGTATATTGCATTTTGTATGAGAATATGTAGTTTTTTAAATTAAATTTGTATATATTCAAGAAAGGTATGACTTCTTTACTTGCTTGTTGGTAAATATTTTTGGCTCCATTTTCCCGATTCGGCTCTGTCACTTTTTTTTTTTTAGATTTTTTGAAGTCAAAAGTCTTTGACGATAAGCCAGATATGATTAAAAACTTCAAATTCAATTTTACGCGTGTAATTTGGCAGATAAGAATAGTTGGCATCACTATTCTTAAATATTTCAAGAATCAAATTATTTCAAACAGTTTGGGTTTCATGCAATTTTGTTATATTTTATTACCAACATATTTCAAAAGCCTTCATTAGTTTAAACATAGTCTCGTTATCTAATTCCGAATTCTTACAGAAATTTCTTGTAGGACACCGATTTTGCATGTGTTTTTAAATATTTGTTTTATATTTTTTTATATTTTGATAAAGTGGATAGAGGGTAGTTTTTGAACCTCTCTGATAACGTAATATGTATAGATATATATAACATATACTATTGCTATGAAAAAAAAAAACGAAAAATATATTCATTAGCACAAGTTTGCAATGGGTAATTTGACTCATTTATAGTATTGTACGTTTATTGCTTACTCATTCATTTTGTCTACAAAATTATAAAATGAAATATTTACATAAATTTAAGTTTATCAACTCAAGCAGATCTTTTCCTTAACAAACTATTTCTGTGACAACCCATATTTTGTTTTACTTAAACATTTCGGTTTCATTTTTAGTTTTTTTTTTTCAATACCTACCCGCATTATCCCTTTATACCATCACTTCCGGTTAATGTTTACTTTTGTAATCCTTAAAAGGAAAAAATACACAGAAAAATGACAAAGTATAAGCTACAATTAAAAAAAAAGAAGGAAAACATGAAAGTAAGAAAAAATTATCAGCACCAATTTCCACAATCAAGCCTTTTCTTCATGAGTTGTACTATAGAAAGGACCTCTCGCCCAACTCAAATGAAGCCTCCAATACATTTACTTTGGTTTGAATAAAAGTGCAAACATTTCGCCTCATTCACATACTTACATACATAATATAATATAAACGTATGTATACTTAGCACTTTTAATGAATGTACACAGCCGTTTATGTGAATGTATCTTTTTTTTTTATCGCTTTATCCACAACGTCCAGTCCAGTCCAGTCCGGTGCGATGTTTAGTCCAGCTTTTCTTTAACGTCCAGTGTAACGAATTTCAGTTTCCACTCATTTACTTATTTCATTTAGGTTATAGTATGTATTTTCTCTTATACCGTCTGCTTCGCCTACGATTAGTGGCATTTATTCAGTCAGTGGTGCGTAGATTTGCGTGAAAGTAATTTCAACCCTTCTCATTAGAGGATTTAATTGGATGAAAGTGTCCACTCTGAAATAAGCGGACTTATAATGATAAGAAAAGAAAAAAAAAATATACATACTCAGATGTGTATGTACATACATACATATGTGTGTAGATATGTAAATAAATATAAAATGAGCAAGTAAAGTCAGAGGAAGAACTGTTTTATTTTAGAAAATTAACTTATCATGAACCTTTAAATATTTAGTGGCGCTACTTTAAGTTCGGTTTGATAGAAATTAACTTTAATAATAGTATTGTAATAATTAAGGGTGTGATGCTCGATATTTTTCTTCGATTTGCTATAGGTATATGAAGTTTAACCAACATCCGCATTTATACGCCGACTCTAAACGATGGATGATCTTAATATACAAAAATTTTACAACTTTTTATTGCGTTTGGTTTTCTAAAAAAATAAAATATCACGGCAATATTGCCTGGCTACCTGCAAAAGTGTTGCGTTTTTCGCAATTTTTTCAAAATTCAACTCTGTCCTTTCACTTTCGTCAGGAATTTCATGTATGGAATGCAATAAAATATATTTTTAATTTTTGGCCTGCTTATATTTACTTCAACAATAATTTTTAAGCTTAAGACCAGGTTTTTATTTGGAAGGTATTTGAAAGTTAAAAACACCACTCAAAGCCACAGAATTTATAGCTCCCATTTCGGAGCCATCGGACTTTTTTCTAGACTTTGTCTGGTCTTGATATCCAGCCATCTGCCAGCAAGGCAATCGCGCAACCACTGTACCAAGCCGACGTGTAAACAATTGTTACATTTCACATTTCTAATTCTAAACACAATGTTTTCGAAATAAAAAACCTTCCCTGAAGCTTAAATCGTATTACTAATGCAATACGATTAAACAAATAATTTTCATTTGGTGGGAAAATTAAAACTTTAGCGCAGAACTATTGTGAGAAATAAAAATCTAATGTACACATATAACTTAAACAAATTTTGTGAGAAAATATCATGAAAAATTGACACCTGTGGCGCACACGTTGAGTAAAAAGTTCCAACAAAATATTTATAAGAATTTTTTATCTTGAACTAAATTTGCATACCTCAAAAGTAAATCAACGGATGCAGCTTTACAATACTATGGTAATAAGATTGAAAACACCTTCATGTCTAGGTAGATTGCTTTGTGCCCTTTCTGGGTATTGAAATTGCTTTGATTGTAGTGCCTTTAGATCTATCTCTAGGATACTGACTGAACCAAAAAAAAAAAAATATACCATTATAATGTTGGCAATGCACACAATGCTTTCGTGATCATTAGAGCCATCAAAAGTTATCCACGAGAAGGTGTGGTGACCCCATTGATGTGGTCATTCATTCTCGTAGTACGATAGAGGGCTTAGATGGAATTCCATTCCTGACAAAACTCTTAAGTAAAATACCCTCTTCAGCGGATATTTACATCGAAGCAGTCTTATGACACTCTCCAACTGCTGACATCGAGGAATGCATTTGAGCTGTGCTGGGTTTTTGGTTTTGTGGGTATCGAATGTAACGACATCGCTGACGGGTTGGCCAGGAGGGATTCGGCAACAGTCAAACATTTTGGCGGCCTTAGTTGGTCTTCTTCAAACGTATTAATTATTGAGTGGGTAGACTCAGCACCGAGGAAGTACTGGGAACCTTTTGGTAGTCTCAGGCAGGACGGAATTTTTGGCTATCGCTTAGAACGGGCACCGTATCGCTTGGTACCACTTACCTAATCGGTCACAGTTGCTTACGTTTTCACACGCATTGACTGACTCTGTCTACTATAACAGAATGCTGGCTATGCCTTGGGTTTACTGAGATATCGGAGCTTATCTTATGTACATGCCCGACAATGGCCGGATATAGAATGTGATACTTCAACTCGTGCGATTCAAAAAGGTCTTGAAAATTAACATACGAAGAAGTTTCTAGTGCTTATTAGGAAAATTGGAGGCAGCAGAGATACAAAAGGTCTTTCTGCTAATATAAAAAATTAAAAAAATTTAACTTAATTTCAAGATCGTACTGCAGTTCAAAGATTTTCACATTTCTTAATAATATTTTGAATCATATAATTTTCAGTTCATCACATAAACATAGATGCATATTTTTGTAAAAATAGCAATAAAAAAGTTACATTTTTAATGGTCGAAATTTAATATACTTATATTATAATGTACAAGTAATAGCCTATTAATACTTCCACCTAGCAACCAATACCGTGTATATCGGTGTAACGCCGGCGTAAAGCCAGATACTTATTATAGAGAAGGAAATATGGACTTCAAAACGTATTCAAAAATGTCACAATTTCTCGACGGCAGATTTTCGAAGAGAAAAGTGTCCAATGAACAATTTTTTTTGTATTATTACTACATATAGCAATTATTTTATTCCGAAGTTCATTGACCGAACATACCCGAAGCTGAAACCAAAAGCTTATTTGACTTTTTTCTAAAGAGACACATATACTTATAATGTACTTATAAAGTAAAATATTATACAATTTTTGTATTCATAAAAATTTACAAATGTTCGGTCAAAGTTCGGTTTTTTTGGTCGTTTTTGGTAGTTTCGACCGTTCTCTATTTTAGATTCTTTTGAAACCACCACCAGCCATGTTGAAACACTAAGGTTCTTAAACAACAAGAATGCACATAATCTCTGAAATAAAAACCATAATTTATTCTATTTGAGCTCTAGTTTCTAGCGAATATCGATTTCCTCATGTGTGATTTGCGTTGTCGCACTGTCTTAGTAAATGTTTCCTAAATTTTATTAAAGTTTTAACACCAAAGTCGGTATTTGTAGTAAACCAAATTAAAGTCTAGTATTATTTCACTGATAGTTCCCTTCTACACCGCTCTAATGCGTACATATATATGTATGTACATTGATATAATCCCTTTATCCAACGTCAAATATCAACCTAACACACCGACAGTAAAAATGTCAAAAACAACTGCCATTTGCTTTATCTATATCTGCGTATCATTTTTATGTATGTATCTCAGTCAGACTGTTACATACTATCTATATATGTCTGTATATCTATATTACCCACCAGAAGAGTGTTTATTATATGAATGCTTGAATCTCTGGCTACGCAAAGGTGTGGGTCTGAAAGCTGTATGTGTGTGCGTGTATATTTGCCTCGCTGTGCACGCCTGGCGTCGGTGTCAATTTAATTTTATTTCATTGTATCATAACAATAACATAAAATTAAAATAACATAAAAAGGAAATTGTTTGCGAAAAAAATTACAAAGGGAAAAATGCGTGGCAAAAAAAAAAACAAAAACAGGAAAATAACAAAGCTTGCAATACAATATGCTTGTTGTGGGAGTAAAGAGTGAGTACACAGAGCGAAAATATCATCTAAAATTCCCTACAAATTAGAATAAAGTCAAGCGGATTTCTCTATGACTTTCTGCTATGAGAAGCCCTTATTATTGCGAATGACTATGCCTTTTCAATAAAATCAAGAAGAGAATCGGTAAAACTAAGATGAAAACCTAGATTATTTTCTGAAAGTAAATATCGCACTATATTTATAAACTGTTTACTATTTAATTACACAATCTTTACTTATAACTATAAACTATATAAATTTAAATATTTATACATTATTATTAAAGGTTTTACATATTTTCTTATAATATAAGAAGAATTAAAATAAGTTTAAAATAACACCACTCAATTGCCCCGGCAGTTAGTGCTGACGCTTAAACAATTAAATTTTATAATTACATTATAAATTTAATTTAGCAAGTAATAATAACAATAATATAGAAATTGGTGCGACCAAATTATTTATAGTATGGCTCTTGCCATTTCTTAAAATGTTCAGACCCAAGGCGACTTTATATAAACTGGTATTGCTATAGCAGCCGATTTCATTTTTTTTATTATTCACAGTACACAAGGTTCATAGAATACAAGATTACTCCAGAAGAAGAAGAAGAAGAGTATACAAAATACAGAAAACACAGTTGCCAGATGGCATATTTGAGCTACTACTTGCAAATGGACATTTTTGATATAAAATATTGTTACAGAGTATATTATCAACATCAAATGTTAAACTATGTACTTAGTATTGTAGTGAAAGAGCAATGCAAAACATATGTGTACCGAAATCAACTGGTGATTTTATTCATTTTTGATGAGTGTTTTTAAATAGCCTTCGCTTCATAATTAGTAAAATAAAATCAAAGGCACAGAAATATGTAAGCACAAACTTCAACAAAAATTGTACGATGGTAAATTTCCAAAAAACAAGCGCGGAATACGAAGGGTAAATTTACAGAGTTGCACACAATTAAAATAAAAAATACGGAGAATGAATTCATATAAGGAGCTGTTAAACTTACAGAAAAAAATTACACTAACAAATTAAAAGCAGAGTTTAAAAGCAGGTTTATATCAAACTCATAATTTTGACATTTGCTGTACTACGGCGAAAGAAAAATTAAAGCATGTACTTTTATTAAATTTGTGTATTTCTATTGAAAACATAATTTAGGAATATGTATACGTCAACTCTATATAAGTCACTAAGATGACGAACATGAATAATGTCGCAACCTTTTACTCTATGATCCTTGGCATTTGAAAAAGGTTGCAAATGGTTAATTAGGGTTGCCATCTCAAAAAAAAAATTGCAGCCCTTTTAAACTCGCCACAGTTTTACTCAATTTAAGTATTTTAATTAAAACAGTGTATTTCTATAGAAATAATAATTAAAGAATATGGTAACACCAAGAATTGCTACATCTACGTCATTAAGATGGCGAACATGAACGATTTCGTAACCATGATTAAATTATTAAAGGTTTGCTCGATAGTGACATTAGAGTTTTGATACTCCCTTACCCAAGATTGCCTTCATGTTTCCTAATCAAATACGCTCATGAATTTTATCCAATATACAAAGTTATATTCAGAGAAAACATAAAAATATGTTTTCCGCAAATGTTACTTTTCCTCCGATTCGCATAAAAATTTAAAGATTTAGTACCATGACGCCTTGCCAAGGGAACCGATTTGGTCAAGAGTGAGCGAGAAAACTATTTACTGAGCAAACCTTTAATAATTGAATTATGGGCGTATCCTTGTATTCTATCAACCTTGCACATTACATGTATTTTGTTTTTGCTTTTGCGTATGAGCTTTCAAAAGTCGTAAACGCAAAACCAAGATGCATGTAAATTTTGACAACGCCAAAATAAAATAGCTGGAAACTTTGTAGTTGTACTTGTAACACCACCTGATATGAATTCGCATTGCTCAGACCATTATTGTACAACTGGCATTTTTAATATTAATTCACAAGAAAGACATTGAGAGAAAATGCAAGCGTCACTATCGAGCAAAAATATTTATTTTTAAAACATTATAAGGTGCAACCGTTGAGAGCCAGTTTCAAAAATTTTGACGTTTACTAGCATTTTAAAAAATGTTTCTCGCAGTCATAGCATTTGTTTGTTCAAGCCAAAGGAATGACCCAGCAAGCATAAGTGGAGCACTCAGAATTTATAATTCTGTCAATAGTCCCACTGTGTAAAAACATTTTTTAAAGATCATGACACATAAATTGTGAGCCAGAGCTTTGTTAAAAATTAAAAAAAAAAAATTATATTTTATTGTTGTAATTTATATTGTATTATTCCTGAGTCTGATTTTTGTTTTAAATATGGAACCAAACGGTTTCGAACTCCACAGGAGCATGTTAGGTTAAGTTAGGCTTCCGTTGACCTTAAAGCCGATATGTGTTCTCTAATCGTGTGGGTAGACATCTACCCATATTCATGTCTTTAAAAACTGTGAATCGGAAGGGAGTTATTTTTGAGGCAAATATGAGTCATAGAAAAGTCTAGAGCATGACTCTGGGATGCATTTGGTGTATGGTTTTAAGGTATGATATACGTCGATGTTTGCAAAAAGGGAAACACATTAAGTTTTGAATATTAAATGAGCTCATTATGCTACGAAATAAGACTTCTCAGTCACTCATGCATGACTCCAAATATTTGCTGTGATTTTTCAGTGGAAATAGGAAAATTGGAATCTATGTGCATGTAAACAAATAAATAGAAACAATTGTGTTTAATTTACTTTTGCTTCCATGTTGAAGCGAAGATTTTCGCACAAATTTTAAATTATTTTATTATTTATATATTATATTTTTTTGTACCACTTTGAAAAATCGCTGTTTTCCCCTTTTTTATTCCTTAACAAAGCCTGGTCTCGAGCGCAATAAATTACCATTGTTTCTATCATATAAAGCCAAACATATTATATTAAATTATTTTACCTTAAAAGCACTGCACTGTTGCGAAGAAAAATGGTATGGCAAAAAATGAGCCGAAGACACGTAAGGACACTTTTGCGAATTTCTTTCCATAAGAACCCTAACCTGTATCCTTTTTTGCACATATAAGTAGGAAATCAAATCCTTTCAGGTGTTTATTTTGATTTAATTTTGTTGCCATTTGCATCATTTCGAGAGAGTGTTCTCAAAATGCTTACAAAAGTCAAAAGGCCCCAATGGCGGACGAATTGAGCGAACGGTTGTACCAAGCCAAATCCATATAAGGTACTGTTATAAATACAACTACAAAATTCCTATGTATTTTGTTTTTGCTTATGCGTAAGAGTTGTCGAAGTTTACATACATTTTGTTTTTGCTTTTACTGCTTTTGAGAGCTCATACGCCAAATCAAAAACAAAATACATGTAGCTGAATAAAAAAAAAAACGGCTGCTATAGTACCAACACCTTATATGAATTCGCCTTGGGTTGTACCTTATAATTTTATCGCCAAGGCGAATTCATACAAGGTGATAGCATCCCATGAGCTGAATGCTTGTTCTTCTCTTCGAATTCGCTAGGTTGTTTTGTATACACAAACAAAATACATAAGCGAACTGGGCGAATTCAGTTTTTGACATTTCACTCGCAAAATTACACTAACAAAATACACAGCGGATTCGCTTTGTTTATCTTGCTATCACCTTCTATGGATACACCTTCTTTTATCGCAAAAAAATAAAAAATATTCATTTTGAAAATACAAAAATCCAAAGAACAATATTCATAATAGTAAACTAAAAAGAATGTAGAGTAGATTATTCACAAATTACATATCTAAGTTAAGACGTTAAAAGCAAAATTTGTATTGAGAAGGGTTCTTTTAAAAGAAAAAAGTTTTCCTTATTAATAAATTCAAAAAGATTCTATTAAGAATGTGAGGATCTACTTATTAATTTCCTTTTTATGATTTTTAACATAAAAACGAGGGGATTTCTTTTAACAATTCGCATATTTTGAACAAAATTCCATACAAATTAATAAACATGAATAAATTTTGAAAAGAAATTCAAACCAATAGTGAGAAGATTTTCTAGTGAAAATTTTTTTCGAATTTATCCCCTCCCGCACTCCCTGGCCATCAAACTTCTTTAAACGTCGATCTCTTTAATTATAAGTGAACTTTTTTGCTCTGTGTATAAAGTTAAAAAATATGCACAAATACGAATGCGCGGGTATAAAGTAATGTGGAAAAAAAACAAAAAACGGATACGCAACTATTTGTTCCTGTGTGCATAAAGGAAGGATAGGATGGCAGCAAATCAACATAGCGGAAAATCTCTTGCACTATTGTTATTATCCTTGTTACATTTCGTCACTCACTTTGCGTCATCAACTGGAATTGATACAATCGCCTGCACCGCTCCGTGTCACTCATCTCTCGCATGCCGATGCTCATAAAAAGTAAGTGGCATGTGTACGCGATGATGATTGTGTGTGTGTGCGGCCGTGTGTGTGACTATGTGTGTGTGTGCTTGGCGAGTGGCTTGAGGCGGTTTCAAGTGAAGGGAACAACTATAACCGCGTGCAGAGGAATCGGATCACAGTTTTGAATGAAAAGAATGAATGTAGGAGAAGTGAAGGAATATTTTTTTAACAGTCTTTTACGTTACTTTGTTGTATCTCAGTGTTGTTGGTGTTCGTGTTTTATATGGCAAACTTACAAAGGAAACGGAAACATATCACAGCGCGCAACGGAAGTCAAAAAGTCACATCAGCACAATGACAATTGAGCCAAAAAAAGAAAACAAAACACACACACACAACATTCGAATGGTATAAAATGTAAAAGCATAACAATTTCAAAAACAAGTTGGCTTTCCAGTTGTTTGTCGCTATTTATTGTCATTATACGTCGTCTGTCAGCTGCAGCGTCTTGCCATAGTTTTCTGTTAGACGGAAACAGTTTTACGGTTTTGGTTTTTTTCTGGTAAGGGGCTCGTGAAGGGCATGCGAGTATATCTGAATGGCATTTTGTGTGAGTCAACATTTATTGCATAAAAGTATTATAATGATGCTGTCGCGTCTTGCTTCCTTAGCTCCACATTTCAAATTTATCAATGCAACAGTCGCCTTTGCATTTTGCTTTTGTTTTTTTTTTGTTCTGATGTATTCACTTGGAAAATTAAAACACACACTCACACCATAACGCATGGAAATGTTCAGATACTAAAAGGATTGGTATCTAGCTTCAGCTACATTTGGGGGAGTATGTGTAGTGGAAGTGTTTTATTTTTTTTTAATGAGCCTTTTAACCACTTTTAGAAAAAATTTTCGGCTGCACGAATTTAGGTAGGTAATACAGTTGGACTGAAATATTAAGATCACTCTAGAGAAGCATGAAAAGTGTTGGCTTTAAAGTAAGTTTTAGGAAAAATTGTAGCATTTCTTTTTGCGATCTTAATAACCCCGAGATGTTAGGGATCTTGTTGATACACTCTTGGAATCCCGAGATTTGTTTCATTATTTTGTACAAACCTAACTCAAAAATTGTATCAGTATGGTTTAAAAACCTCTCCTACCATTAAACAAATAAAAAATAAATGGGGTTTTTTTTACCAAATTTTATTTTATTGTAAAAACTATGGCATTAATCAAGGCAAATTCATATACATAAGGTGGTGACAATAGCAAGGATTAATTCATTCACAAAACTTACATGCAATTTGTTTTTGGTTTTAGGTATGGCAATTGTCTAAGTCAGTCTAAAGCGAATTTGTTATGCGAATTGAGGAAATTGAAAACAAGCAAAATTATTAAAAATCGACTAACTGACTAATCGACTATTCGACTAGCAATTTTTTTGGATTGATAGCAATTATTCGATTAACCGTTCGAGTGGTCTGAAAATCGACTAACCGAAATTATTCGATTAGTGGCCGCTACTCACAATAAATGCATAAAAACTTCGTTGTAGTGGGAAAAGAGCTTTGGAAATAAGCACAAGCATTCAAATACATATAAACAAAAAAAAATATTTTGAAAGAAAACAACTAGTCGAAAAATCGAAAACGAACGAGTAGTCGACTAATTATTTACGAGCGGGTCATCGAAAAAGTCGAAAGCAAACGGTTAATCGATTAGGTGAAGTCGACTATTTTTTAAAACAACTTTTGCTAATCGATTAATCGTTTGCTTTCGACTTGTCGATAAACAAGAGCTCCCGCTGTTTCACAGCTTACTTAATTTTAGTATAAAAAGGTTCCATGGCCAAAATTAAAAGCAGTTATTAAAATCCAACGGTAGTTTCTAGCCACTTCAAACTTGCACTTTATTGAACTAAAATTAAATTGGCTAAACAACTGCCTACCCAAAAAATTTCTAAACATTCTTGTCAAAAATTTTAAAATCTTGATGAAAATTAGTTGACTTTTTATAAAGTGTATATAAAGTTTGAAACACTAATTTAAATGGTTTTTGTTATAGTAAATTCTTTTTGGGTATCTCTTATTAAATTATATTTATTAGTTTTTATTACAAAACTATGCTTCCTTAAACCATAAACTCCAAAGTTATGAACTTTGTTCAATACCTAGAAAAAATCGAAAAGATTTCCATTCATTTAAATACAAATTTTACATTTTTTATTGCCTTGCATGAAAAAATGTGTTAGACCGATCGCAAAAAAAAAATATTAAAATTCAACTGCGATTATAGCAACTTCGGGCAAGATGGATCCATAGAAGGTGATTGTAAGACAACCAAGGGCAATCCGTTGTATAGATATTTTGTTTGTGTAATTCTACTGGTGAATTTCAAAATCTGAGATCGCCTAGTATTGATCATATATTTTGTCTGTGAAAACAAAACAACCCAGCGAATTAAGGTAAATTTTGTCGAGTTTTCCTACATCGTGTATAAAATGAAGTAACAAAATAACATTTTTGTGATTGCCCAAGTTTGGGTATAAATCACCAATGCAATTAGTGAGTACAATATACAAGTTACTTTCGGTAATATAAATAACGAAAATGTATCAAAATATAATTCATTAATAAATCAAACATATTTATTTTATTTAGTCTTACCTAGTAAAATATTGGTAGTTAAATAAAAAGGATTTATCTGTCTTTACTTTAGATAAGAATGAAGAAAGCTAAATCCCGAAATTCCTGAATTGTTGGCAAGTAATCTTAGGATTTTTGGTACTTGAAAAATACTGGCATTCCGTGATCTCGCGAATACTATCCGTCATTTGCACTGAACATGAGTCTTTGGTACCACAGAAATAATACTACCACTTCTCTTGTGGGCTCTTTCGTAAGTTTGTTCGCTAAGTGAAATGTGACAGTCATTATTTGAAATATTCACAATCGATTTGTAAAACTCAATGATCAATGAAATTGTTGCCAGTTCGATCTTTAGAGATTTATTGGATCCATTAGAGAAAAATGCAATTTTTAGGATTTCAATTTAGACTAATATTATTTAGTTGTCGCCGGTATGCTTCGCTAGTCCAAACTGTATTTCACCTGTAAATTAAAGCTATTGTGTGCTCTCCCTCTCTCTTTTCATGTACAACAGCTGCGTCGTAATATAATATAGACAAAAAGTAGTGGTCACATTTTTAACCATAACCATTTTGACCTGTTCCATTTATCATACAATGAACAAGCTTCACTTAAACCATCTACACAGATGTCGTAATCATACAAATTTCATCAATTTATTTTATATATGTATATAGATGATGTTGCCTTAAAGAATGTGTAATTTTGTAGGGTTTCTTGGGTAACTGTAAATCTCAAACCTAATGAAGTCTGATCGCGACAATGTTGCTAAAAATTCACTTTTAGTATAATAACTTAGACTTCTTTCATGAAAACTGTGCTCTTGCAATCAATCAGCAACGAGCCTAGATAAACGTCGAATAATGAACCCCGTTAGTTCAGTGATACATAAACTCTAACAACTAAAAACGCAAAAGTCAAAAAAAAAATATTGTATCAAAGGTAGTTATTTATGTACACAGCTTTCCTTTGAATACCATCCTCGAAATAAAAATTAAAATTAATTTGTGCGTCAATGGAGTGCATCACTCCCCATAAAAAATCGGTACTGTTCTTCCATCCGAATTAAAAACTTTATTATATTTTAAAATACAGTGTTAAGTATTGAGCTGGATCGGCTTAAAGATACGTCTAGAAATGTGATTTGTTTTATAAACAAAAAATTATTGATTTTTTTAATTTTCTAGAAAGTTTTACATGGTTTTTATTATAAAGTTATCTATGTTTTTATTAAACATAATTAAAATTAAATAAAGAAAAATAGATTTGTCAAAACTTGTCAATAAATTTTGCTGCAATTTGTTCATAAGGCTCTCAAAATGCATTCTCTCTGTCATGTGAGGTAGCAGCCAAATTTATGGCCCACCTCTTTATTTTATATAATGAAGCGACTGAATTTTTGAAAGAGGTAGAATAAGAAAAGCACTGTAGATAAAATTAGATGCTCTGAAAACTCCTGTCCCGGGCTAAATATACCCATCCTCACTTTTGTTGAAATCTAGAAATATACGTCTTTAAAATTTTATCATTCACGATTTTTAAAGATTTTTTCTTAACATCAATGCATATGAACTGAAAAAGTATATTATCGTTCCCCAACAAAGATTCCTCACTTTTCTCAAGCAACATCCTGGTGGAAATTTTTCTTAGTAAACACTCCTTCTGTGGCTATCAATTTCTTCTTATCTCGTCATCACGAAACTCTCTTTTCACAAAAAATTTCTGAGAACGTTCCTAGTTAAGTTTTGCGGCGAATAATTCTCTAGAACTTTTTAATTCCCTAGCGTCCCACAATGTAGACTTTCAAAAGAAAAAAGGGTTCAAAGCGACCCTTCGATGAGAGCTTAAGAGTTAAAATGTTCAACAAAATTATTCCTCGTGAAATTTAGCTATATTTTCCCAATCTATGTAGATATTTGGCTCTGCTATGAAACTTAAGTATTTTTCCATTATGCTAAAAATGTTAAATTTAATATGACAAAAAAAAATGTTTACCTAAAGCTGGGATCACACGATTTGTACAGTTGGCTAAAGATTTGTCAAATTCATAGGCAAACCATGTGAGCGCTAAATTTCTGTTGTTATTTATCAGAAAAACAAAATATTTGGCTTTGTGTGGTAAAAAACAACCCTGGTGACTAAAAAACAAAAAAAAAAAAATTATAAAAATGATATTGTCAATATTGTCATTTGTAATTGTGAGGTTTTTGTTCTTCCAATATGGTTAAATTTTAATATTCCATTTAAAATACTTAACCGAAAAACTTCGGAAAAACGTCATGTAATCTACGTCCTTAGCTAAATTTGAATAATCTAAGAGCGTTTTCTTTTCTCGAAATAAATGCCACCTCTTTCTAAGGCAATCTTACGAAAATGTTGCAAAGCACCCTGTAAAAATGTTGCATTTTTCATATGAGGAAAGAACAAGAAAAATTCAACCCTGCCAATTTCACTTGCATCACCAATTTAACTCATCGATAGCATTCAAATTAGGCAAATAACTTGCATAGAGTATCAAGCTTGAGACTTCCGTACAAAACTATTGTATGAAATAAAAAAACTACACAATAAAACAAGCTCCACACTCTTAACCCGCGCGTTTGGTAGCGGGCGGAAAATGTCACACTTTTCTCGGGCCAGAGGGCAAAATTTGGAGAAAGGAACATAAACCCATAGAAAATGCTGAGAAAAGAACGCAAAATAAGTGCAATATTATTTCGAGAAAAGAAAATGCTACAAGATAGCATGGGGTTAAAAACTGCAACTCTCGATAGTAATTACCCTTCGCCAAAGTGTTTAAGAGAATTACTTTTTATTTATAAATCCTCGCTTTGATTGCAAACTTCCTCAACGGATTTCGATTTGTTGAGCGCAATCTGTCGCCAATTTTCACTTTCGAACATTCATATACTTAAATGCATGCGTTGCGGCGACCATTTCGAACTCACTTATAACTCACTCAGCTGGCGTGTACAGAATATGAAAATTTCAGCAAAGTCAAAAGGGGAGAGCCGGCGGTGTGTGCAACATTTGGCAATAACCATGACAATAATTTGATAAAAGGGAGAAGAAAGTAGCACGAAAATAGCCGGGTCAAAGTGATTGAAACCTTACAGCTGGTGGTGCACAACAATAACAATTTCACAAATATAATTCATAATAGCGAAAGTAAGGATAGGAGGGATATTTATGTTCATATATGTGGGACCAACTGAAATGGGTTACGTGGCTGCGAATGCGTCGGCGTTTGGTGTCTGGTGGAAAACGCAGGCGGTGACAAGTTGTTGTTGCTGTTGAATGTCATAAGGTGATTTTATGAGAAATTAAGTTATAATGACATCGACAGCTTGTAGAAATGGTGCCAAACCTCATATGCGAACCATCAAAGGGGCGTCGGATATAGATGCTGCTCAGAGTCACAGATTCCATCCCCTTTGCCACAGACGATGATGTCTTTTTGTTTTCTATTTGAGCAAATGGTGGAAATTGATTACATTGGAATTGCGTTGGCCGTGGTTGCTGCAACATAGCAAAATTAGTGATTCTGTAAGAGGAAAAATAAAATATGAGTGAGTTATAAATTACTGCTGTCAGTTGGTGACAATGGATATGTGATTGTTATTTCTTTATTTCGGATTCTACCATATTTTTCTACATACTAATAGTGCGCCGGATTTTTTTTTTACCATTTCGAACATCTAAATTTGGCATGTTTTGATGAAATGACAACTGGAAGTATTGCAAATCCACTACTTGGCAAACAAATTGTAGTAGTTGTTGTAAAGTACTCGTTGTGATGTAAGCGTATGGCTTATACTAAGCATCACTAAGGTCTGACTGCTGTTTGATTAATTACTTTGGGCTATTTTTGACATACTTATTGTAGAGATTTTGATGTAATGTACCACGTATTTACTGCTCTATTTCGAAGTTTCAATTAAATGCTTGTTTCATACTTACATAACACGTCAGAGTTGATGCGTGGATTTGCATTAATTTGTTTGTTAGTTTTACAAAATTATGTGGGTGGTGGTGTTTTATTGATAAAATGAAATTTGATTGTTGTGATGCACAGCCCATAAACTCGCGAGCTCATTTTGTTTTTGCAATGGTCGTGTTTTTTTTTTTTTGATCTGACGCTTGTATTTGCTCGCCTAATCAAACCAATCAGATGAGCTTATGAAAAATAAAATTGCAAGCTCGCTAAGATCACTTACAGATTGTACAAAAAAATCTGAGTAGATTTGGGCAAATATAGGACATTATTTAATTTTTCAACAATCAAAAATTTGTGGTTGATAATTACAGAAGTGTTCCAATATGAAGAGCATACTCAGTAAGTTACAAAAAAGTTCCAGACTACCCACATTTATTTTGAAATTCAACTTTCGGTTGAAGAAAGTACTCATTCAAAAATGACATCAATGACACCAAGCCGAATTCATATAAGGTGATTGCAGCTGATTGAATTCGCTTGGTGAAAGTTAAGTCAAAATGGTGTGTTTGCTGTAAATCATATCGCCATTGTGTGTATAATTTGTTAGTGTAGATTTTTGTTTTTGTACGTATAACACCACCCGATATGAATATGCCTTGAATGATACCTAAATATATAAATGAACATTGTGAAAAATATTCCCGTATAATTCCAAAACAAATGACAACAATACCACTGGATTCAAATCACAAAAAAATTTGTTAATGTGAAAATGGGAGCAGGCTGATTAACTTATTTCATTTTGTTACAAAGATACAATTTAATAAATTCTGACTGACGCTTAAAGGTAAATTCAAGTACCGCCTTAAAAGAATGGACAAACAAAATTTTGCTTCGAAGGACGATGAACTAAGAGAACCCTATGCGGCTATTACGGATTTAACCATAGAAAAGAGAAGAAGATATAGGAGCTGTATGTAGCTGCACTTCAAAACACAGCAGCACTTTAAATCCTACATGCACTGTGAGAAAGAAAATAACCTAAGAAAACTTTTCCTTATTTTGATGTATTTTTTTTTCTTTTCTCCTGAGTAAAGGGTTCTTTAAAATGACTAACAACCTACATAACATGAAATCTATTTTCTCCAAAAGTGGTAAATATTTCTTAAGCGTCACTTTGGCTTTCGTTTTCAAACCTATTAAGAAAATTTACCGCCGAGCCCAGAGTTCTCCAAGGGGCCCGTATTTCTCAACAAATTGAATGAATAGTTAAATTAGAATGCTTTTCATAGTCGATTAATTCAAACATTTATTTGAAAGCTGTGATTAGCGATAAAGCGCGTTCTTGCGTGCATGTACAAAAAAAAAACAGTTACATAACCAAAAGCTGGCAAATTAATGTAATAAGAGTCGGCATAACATCGGCCAACTAAGCGCACTACACTTTTCATCGCGTTTTCTTAGCGTTAAGAAACTTTAACATGTACACTATGGGAAAGTTCCTCCCCACTATCGAATGTCACTAGATGCTTCCCTAGTCGTTTAAAGAACTCTGGGCGAAATACATGCACCTCAGTCGGAAAAATACATTTAACTTTAACAGTGACATTGACATTTCTAACTTGAGAATTTACGACTTTGTTTGAAGTTTTTCGTTTTCCAAGAATGTTGTTATGTTATGCGCAGTGCTTCGAGAATGAAATTGATCCACCAGAGGTCAGAGCAATTTTGTGAACTTATAGTTGGAAAATATTCGTGACTCACAAGGGCCCGTAGAAAGATGAAGAGATCAAAAAACGTCGAAAGGGAGCCACCTTTTTACCCCTGGGCCCGGATTTCCACTCGCCGGCCCTGCCATCCGCTAATCAAGGATCTCAGGCCTATAAGCAAACATCATGAAATATAAGATGGAATTGGTTCAGTGAATTTTAAAGAAGAAATCCCAAAACGTATAAATGATTTAAGAATGCGTTCTAAACGATTAATATACATACATATGTAGCATGGTAAGGTCTTCAAATAAAAGTGGCATAATCTAGCCGAGATCGAACAAAATTAGTGTAGAGAGTTTTAAAAGTGTACGGATTAGAGAAACTGGAACAATCACTGAAAAGCCATAGCGTCTTGTCTACATATTATTATTGTAAAATTTTTTAGACGTCAGCATATAAAAGGAACTTTGCTGAAGAAAAGCATAAAGTAATGCCATTGATGAAGAGCCAGAGATCACAGTAAATAATCGAGATACCTTATTGTCCCGGATAACAGTACACGCTCTTTTAGATAAATAAAAATTTACGCAAGACAAGAAAGTAGAGTGAAAACCCAGACAAGACAAGTTGGAAATCAAAATTAGCGAAATCTGTGTATATAGTGTCGACTTGATGTCACGCTTTAAACGCTGCATGGCAGTTGGTGACAGTGGATCTTATTGGAGCGAAACCCTGCTGGCTCGGAGAGATAATACTGCGAGCAACAAAGTTTAATTTATTTTTTTACAATACAGCCAAAATTCTTTGCAATGGAGGTGAGTTTTGTAATAGATCTATGATTAGCTACACCATTTTTGTTTCCATCTTTGAGTATCGCCGTTATTGATATAATTTTCCATGCAACTATGAACACACCAGACATCAGTGACTTGTTGAAAATCTGCAGAATTAGCTCAAACAGAGATCTACAATTTTACAATAGGATGACAGATAAACCTTCAGCATCAGTTTGCGTTGAAAGTTTCAAAGCTAAGATTTCTTGCTCAAAATCATTAATTGTGAAGGACAATTCACACATAGACAGACATGAGTTTGCGCCATGTATTTCTACAACATCAGACGTATTAGACTCAAGAACAAAGTTAGTGCTAAAAAACTCAGCACACAAATTGGCAGATGATCCTTGAAAAAAAAAAGTAACGTCGGAATACAAGAACAGAACGATTAGTAAATCAGCGCTCAGATCCTGCAACTAAGGAATCTCAACTTTGCTGAAATTTTGGATACGTGGTACTTACTAAGTGTGCATGCAGATTTGCATTACCACTGCGAAAATATTGGTTTAATAAAGTAATTTTTTAGTACTGTAAACATGGAAAAAAATGGCATGATAATCATATCCTATAGATTCAATGAAACGTCTAAATCATTATTTACAAATATCTGATACAAGAAAAAAGACAAAAATACTTGAGCCATCGCCCTGAAATCTCAGCTTCAAATCTTTCATACTATACATTGTGGCATGCACAATATATAGTTAACTTTTTTCTTAATCGCATCACACAAAGACGACGATTTAACCAGAGGCTGATTATACTTTGCATAGACTGACGATGTCTTAATTACAGTAGTTGCAAAAATGATACAAACAAACAGAAAACGAAAAAGCTGCCATCGCTGTAAAAGGCAGGAGACAAAGAACAACCCTTTCGGCAATAAAATCCATCATATTAAATGTTTTATTACATATTGTCTCCCAAAGCGCAGTACAATGTACACACACACACACAAACACTCATGCACACACACACATATGGACATTTATCTATGCAACTGTTTGTGTAGCTGTAAAGGGGAGAGCGAGCGTAAATCCCATTATAGTAATTAAATCAGTTAAATGCGAAAATTACATAATTACAGTGTAGAGTTCATATGTGCTGTACGTATACTTCGAGTATGTCATAAACATATTAAAAATAATTTACTTAACGTCAGACAAGCAAGGGCGCACATACAGCCACACATCCACATTTATGTATGTATGTAAATTGATCGAGGAAATATGGCGGGGTGTTATGTGAAAATTTGAATGTGGACAATAATATTAGATGCATATTATGGTGCGTATGTTAGCATTTTATATTTTTGTAAAGTGAGTGAGTAGTAGTAGTAGGGTGAAAATAGAACCAGTCATTTGTTATGGAAATTGTTTGAAAAATATCAAAAAAATATTTTTAGCTCAGCTATAAAAAGAACATGTAGAATCACTACAGTGAAATAGATCAAGTGTTAATTCTGTCTTTGAAATTTCGGAACACGTAAAGAATAGGGACTGTTGACTGTTGAAGTAGAACCAGGGACCTTAACGTTATAAATTTTATTAATTTACTTTGTAATAAATTTAACGTTTTCTGTCAAATTTTGACGCTCTTCAACTCCACATATTTATAATGAAACTCTTTTTCCACAAATTATTTTTAATAATTTTTTACAAAGTCTATCAACTAAAACGAATGAACAGAATTAGCAAATTTCGAAAAAGCAAGAAAATTTTTTTATTTTTAACTCAAAAAGTCTTATTCCGATTTACACAAAAGCTATATCAGCGTAAATGTATCTTTGAAAATAATACTCATAAAAGGTTTGCTATTTTGGAGTTTTTTGGCGATAACTGCAAAAGGACCTCATTTCGAAAACACTTCTTTGGAAAAAGAAATGAAACTCATATTCATATCATGTTCAGCGGCCCAAAATTAGTACGTAAAAAACTTTTTTTTAAATACTTTTTTCATATAAACTAGCGAATAGGAGGATCTCTGGTAACAATGCAAATTTTTTTTAATCGATTTTTTACGTTTAATGAGATATTTAATGGAAAAGGGGAAAAAGATAAAAGTGTCTAAATATGTTTTTAAAAAGTATAGTTAACGCAACTAAATCTGCTTATAAGACTGGGTACCAGGGTGAAAAGAATACAGAAGGGGGTACCGCTAACCCTCTCTTGGAAATTTTGACACAATTTCTATGCCACAAGAGATTTTGTTTACGATAACCGTGTATGTATGTATACTCGCAATCTTGTGTATTTTTCCTCCCTTTTCTCTCCACCGGAAATCTGGCGTGACGTCACAACCAAGTTACTCTCCGAATTTCAGATCAATCAGCACAATCTTGTATTCTATGATTCTTGACCTGGTAATAAGAGGTCCATATATGTTAAGAGTTTAAACGCAAATACAAATTCTATTTAGCAAAAAAAAAAAATTTTCTCACTATTACCTTGGGTAAATCAATTGAAACATCTATTTTTTTTTACTTTTGTGCATGGGAGACGCGTTGGTGGATCGCCTGGGCCTTGATTTGTCATTACCGCCTGCCAAGTGGAATTGCCGTTTTGTAGCGAAAAATGTTATGAGAATTCGCTGAAGGTTGGTATTATTTGAGGGTGGCTCTTCAAAAACCTTATCAGATACTTTCAAAGAATGTTTGTTTGTCATTCAATACGATGCCAATAAGTATGCCATTAAAAAAATTCCATTGCAGATCATGCAATTATAAATAGCGAATATTTATCATGAACTCATTAAATTCTTGACCAAATATTAACGAACTGCTTCCGCGTTGGCTGTCATCCAGTTTGGTTTTTTTTTGTGACGAAAATTGTCAATGCTCGTGATTTGCAGTTTTTCGTGTGTCAGAATTAAATGCATTTTTTATTGACCAATCGCTTTGTTTACAATCAGTCAGTCAGTCAGCGAGTCAATAAGTTGCATTGGTTTTTCTAATGGAGCCAACAACCTTCGTGAATTATATGTCAACCTAACGTAACGCAACGGCCAGTGGTCGAAACAAGTTGAAACCGCAATTTGTTGTTGTACACATAAATGTATATAAATAAAAAGATATATGTACATATATATAAATATTTGTATGCCCAAATGTACATATGTATGTACATATGTGCAAAATGCACTTCAATCGCATTTGCTTTGTGTGCACCGCCACCGCCATTTCTGCCACTAGAATGGTCGCATTGCCGCAAGAGATTAAATAAATTTCACGTATCCATCAGGTTTACACAAGTGTAATCGTGCAACGCAAAAGCAAAAATTACAAACTCAATTCGTGCAACCGTGCAAACCGCTCAGCTCCCTCCTCAAATCATCTGAACACACACACACACACATTTTGCCTTTTCTTCAATTCGTTGGTCATTGCTGCTCATCCGTCTTATTCGATCAGCAAGCAGTGCGCTTGCGCCGACAACTCGCAATCGCCTACAAACATATTTGCCACTCGAAACAAAGCTAAGTCCATTGCAGCGATCAATTCTAGTCTTTTTTTTATTTTTATTTTTTTTTGGTTTCATGCTTTACTTATTTAATATGTACCTGCAAATGGTCGGTGGTTGGCAATCAATGTATGCTTCATTTGCTCCATCTACCGTTTTGGGGTGATGCTGCTGCTGCTGTCGCAGTTGTTGCTATTGCTGAGTGGCATGCCACGATCGTTTAACGATCAACAGCGGATTATGTTTTATTTATGGATCGCACAGAACTTAACTCCAATAAATGTCCGACAAAAATGTGGAGCATGTGTTTCTTGACAATTTTTGTCGTAAATTTTTGTGTTTCATTCGATTTTGCAGCTTCTTAAGTAGTCGACGACAACATGGGGCTGTGATCGTGGCTACACTGAAGAGTGGTGGTTAGATGATGATGATGAAGCGCTTCTGGTGTTGGTGTGATGCCAGATTTGGGGGAAAAAGTGTCGCACTTTTATAGTTGAAATGCTGTAGAAAGTGCCTTTCGGGTCGTAAATCAGTTCAGAGCAACATTAATTGAAAAAAATAAATCTAAAAAATACAGGGCACTATGCATACAGCTGATCTTCAAATGGTCGATGCTTGGCCAAACTGCTCTTACCACTTGTGGAATGCGTCTTGATGTGTGTACTAAAAATAGATGGGTCTACTCTGAACTGCAGATGATTTTTGTGGGAAGTTTCTTCATAGCAGAAATCCTGTCGGACGTTTCCCTAAAAACAGTTTTTCTATTTAATTTTTTCGGGTGCAGCGGCTGCAGTGCAAACTTTCCAACTTTGGAGGTAATTTTCTAGTTCGAATTTCGTATATCCTGCCATATAATAGAATCTACACTCCGCTACAAATTATTAAAGCTCCAAAAAATTTATGAATTTTTTCTAATTTATTTCGCTTTTATTTAATTTTCGTTAAATTTCAATTAAAATACAATTCAATCTTTAATAAATAAGATAAGCAAGATTTGAAAAATCAACCGTAATTCCTAGTTACTAGAAACTTTGTGCTACAAAACTGCATACGCGAAAATTTAAAGTTTGTAATTTTGATGAACTTTTTTTTAAATTATTATAAATTTGACAAAAAGTTTAAAACTTGGGCTCACACAGTTTTTATTAGATAAAGATCAGTGTATTAATTGAATATTAGTGGAAATTTAATAAAGAAAAATCATGAGAGAAAATTGGTAATATGTGGAGTGTTCAAGATCTTAGGGAGGCACCGCAATTATCAGATGTTTATATTTTTTTACAAGTATGGAATTGAAATGAAAAGATATTTTTCAATAGTTTTTCGCGCCAGTCGCTCCTCTGCTTTGTTAATTGGCGCCAGTTAAAGACACCAAGTGAAGCCAAGTCCTTCTCCACCGGGTCTTTCCAACTTACAGGAGGCTTTTCTCTTCCTCTGCCACTGCCAGCGGGACCCCGTTGAATACTTTCAGGGCCAGATCATTTTCTTCCATATGTACAACATAATCTAGCCACCGTAGCCGCTGAAGCTTAATTTTTTGAACTTTGTCTATATCCCGGTAAAGCTCCAACAACTCAGCCATGGAAACATCGTCTGCGCAGACTGTTTATTTAATGGCAGGAGGTACTTTGTTTCGCCTTCGTTTACCGCCATGACTTATTCGCTTCGCTTCTTTATCCAGCATGGAAGACAGACTTAACGGCACCGTTCTTGAGACCAATAATGTCGATATCATCGGCATACGCCACATGGTGCAAACTCGTATAATATATGATACTTGAAATTTTAATTCTAAAGAAGTCGCACGAAGAGTATCACTCTGTCTGAAACTTCATGTGGATTTAAACGGCTCAGAGAGGTATTTCCCAATTCGGACTGAGATTGTCTAAGCTTACCGTGTCTAAAGGCACACTGATAAGGTGGTCCAATCAATTCGTTCACGGAGGGCTTCAGTCATTCACACAATACGCTCAATAGAACCTTATATGCAATGCTAAGGAGTCTGCTCCCACGGTAATTGACGGATATTGCAGGATCCCCCTTGTTGTGAATTATGCAGAGCACACTTAAATACTAATCGGCGGGCATGCATTCGTCTGACCAAATTCTGCAAATAAAATGGTACATGCATCTTACGAGCTCTTGGTATCCGAACTACACCGAGGTCGGGTGACGGACTGTTAATGCCGCCATTAGCGATCTTCTCCAGCGATGCTTTCGCTGCCACCATTTAGCAAAGTGGAGAAGTATTCTCTCCTCAATTTGAGAGTGATTTGAACATCAGTCATCGGGTCGCCGTTCTTGTTCATGTTGGTGTTTGCCCCAGCCATAAAAGCGTCCGTAAGACGTCTCACCTTTTGGTAAAATGTTAGGGAGCTTTTGCTGTCGCTTAGCATCTGAAGCACGTTGCACTCACATATTTCGGCCCACTGTTTTTTTCTACGAACAATACGCCTCTCTTCCTTTCTCAACTCCCGATAGCGTTCCCATACAACTCGCGTTCCCATACAGATCGCGTTTTGCTCGATCGCAGCGTGGCCCAGTAGGCATCATCTTTACTTTCCGTATCGGCGCTGCATTCCTCATCGTATCACTTGTTTATTCGGGCTCGCTGAAAGTGATAGTAAAATGTGCCCTCAATGTTCACGAATTCCGATTTCTTGCGAAGTGCTCTTGGTGAGCAGGTGTGAGAGTCGAATAGTGAAGTTAGTAGCTATCTTTTGCGATGGCAACTTTTCGACGTCGAGCTTTCTTTGTGTATTTTGACGCACATTTTTTGCTGCGCAGAGGCGTATGCGCGTCTTGGCTGCGACAAGATAATGAGCCGAATCGATTTTCGGTCATCGGAGTGTACGCCCATTTAATACACTCGAAACATGCCTTCCGTCTATTGCAATATTATCGATTTCGTTGGCTTGGTGGATCTTCTTGGGTAGAAACATAGTGGAATAGACTACCATGCTCTTAAAAAAGTAACACACTATTTTAATTAATTATATGAATTAACTAAAAATTATCAAATAATTTAAAACAATAAAACATTATAAATTGTAGGAGAAGTATTACTATTTAAGGAGAAGTTAAAAAAAAACTATAAAAATCTGGCAACCCTTTTGTTTCAAAAGAAGTCGGCGAAATAATTCAAAACTGTGCTGAATTTGCTGTCATTTAATTTAATCCCTGCTAACGCATGTTCCGCTAATAAAAAGTGGCAGCACGTTTAGCGGTACACTCAGAGCAACAAAGGGCTAAATATAAAGATCATATTAAAAAAAAATCCCTAATATACATATTGACCAATTTTTACTTTTTCAAAAATAATAATTTCATTTTTTTATAAAGTTACTGCAAAATATATGTTTTTTGAGATATTGGCGAGTAGGGATTAAGAAAAATAAATTCCCATTTAAAGCCAAATGAGACTTTTTTTTACACATCTTCCACTAAATATGAATAAATTGCAACCAGCCTAAAAATCAATGCTAAACCTGGGCTTTTGTGCCGGCATTTATTTAAAAAAATGTCTCTCTTCGTGTACCTTGAAATGAGCATACTTTTAAAGACATTCACTTACTCGCCGCAAGTCTCAACTGTGAATCCCACTTGGCAACGCGCTATCAGTGCGTATCGAAGAACTCAATGCGCGGCATCCTCTACTGCAACACACAACTCTACCCCCTTGATATCTGCTCATTGCTCATTGACAGCATCTATGCCGCTTGCCTCAGATACCGTCCTTATCCCAGTTCCGCTCCTATTGTTACAATGCGCACTTGCAGATGCAATGCAGTTGTCAAAGCGAATGTTCTACATTTCGTCATATTATTCGCGGCATTATTGTCAATATCACATCACAAACTGATGGCCTGCCTGAGGCAACATTTAATTCACTCAATGGCACACTGCCAACGCCATGCAACGCTGCTGCGCCAACAATAATAATATCTGTCCGTCGGCCGACAAAAGTAAATCGTCTCAAAAGGCTTATGAAGCTTCCTTTATTGCTCTTTGTTTTATGGAATATGTTGGCATTGGTTTTATTCTTCTTCTGTCGGCATTGATCTGAGGAATATATGCACATACATACACTAACATAGATACATACATACGAGTACATATGTAGTTATTGATATTTCGAAAGGTGGCATTGTTTTGTTCGTAGGTGCATAAAAGTGAAATAAATAAAAATATATAGAAGTAAATAAATATGCAACAGTTATGATAAAGCGATTCAGTTCGTAAGATCCTCTTACCCGGTTTGCTAATATTTTTCTGAGCTATCAAAGGTAAAAACTTTTACCCCTGATCGTAATGTCTTCTCAAGCACCAACGACTCGATTTCATTATAGAAGGATCTCCAAGTTAATAACAATTCAATTTATCGAACGCTATAAATAAAATCACTAACTTTGATTTTGAAAAAAAAGAAGAGAATTCATCAATATCCGTTGCACTTTTCTTGAATCTGATTGCAAATTTTTAAGGAAATAGGGAAACAAAGCAAGAATTTTAATTTTGCAGCTGTGAGGCAACACAGTTCGCGGTAAAGTTCTTCTTTTGATCGCTCCCGATGTTCCATATTCCATAAATTTTTCGTAAAATCTTTCTCTCAGCTATTTCATATGCCAATCGTATTATTTTCTTTCACTTATTTAGTGCAGTTCGAAGTTAGAGTCGGCATCTATTCCGAATCCTTGGAATTATCCATACCCAATAAAGCTCCCCTCTTACTGCAGTGAGTTGCAGGCCTGTAAGTCGCTTGAAGACAGGAACGTAACGGGTAAGATAACCAACCACCTTATCCGACAGCCAGTTGGTGCTGGAAAAGAAATGATTGCACCTTTAACTAATCTAGAAATCATCATATGTCATCTGCGTTCGCGGGCATAAAGGAATCGAAAATAACGAGAAAGCCGATGAACTAGCACGGTGCGGATCAGCAGAGGAAGAAGTAACAACCAGTATCGAGATGGGCATACGCCTAGCCGTAGTGAAGGGAAATATACGAAACTTCTATCTGAACAAGTCGCAACGTAAATTGAAAGCTACCACTATTTGCAGAATATATTGAACAACAATGCAATGAATACAGTAAAAATTTCTGGCTCTAGGCCACATACGTTCTTAGGAAGTCCTTTTCTTGATAATCTAGGGCAGGTATTTCGAATCGAAATCTCGAACATAGTAGATTTCTTTAAAATTTCTGGCTGGTTATAATGCACATCCTTCCATTACTCGGAAGGTTTTGTAGAGTTTACTATATCAAAGCGGCATAATTTTTAAGCTAATTGGGTGGCGTGCCATTTTACCTACCTACCTAGTGCACAACGAATACAAAATACTGATAGCTTCCTTAATATATCGGTCGCCATGAAATATCCAACATTTATTTATTCATTCTCTTCTCCATTGACATTAACATTGCAAGTTAATGAAGCTGTTATCTAAATTTTATATAAAACTAGTTATTTAATTTTATGTTCAATTCGGCTCTAATCGCATATGCATTTTGTCTGAGGAGATCCCTAGTGAAATTTCCTGAAGAATTATTCCCAAGAACAGTTTAACTCTCTATGCACATTCTAAATTTGTGGTTTTTTCGGTTTCTTGAATTAAGGGTCAAAACGGCACTTTTAGGTACACGTTAATGGCTTCAAATATATATCTTAACATTTTTTCCAACTTCTTTGTGGAAAATACCTTAGAGCTGGACATAAAAACTATAGCAGGTCATAAAAAAAGATTGGAGCTAATTTTCGCAAATCCCTCCTCCGTTTTTTACTAGATAAGTACACTTTCATAAAATATTAACAAAGTCTGTGCTGATTTCAGTTGTTGCATAGTGAATTTGGAAAATGGTATATCAATGATATATCAATGATATGGGATTTAAAAAAGTTTATTTAGAAAAGAGTATGAATAATTAAACGTTAAAAACCAAATTTTCAAATATGTACATCAACTTTGCTTTTTTTTTTATTAAGCATCTGGAATGGAAAAAAATTAAGATAGGCTGGAAATGTTAAGCCGGGCTTCGAAGCAGTCAGCGATATTTGCTTATTGCACTTAGGCCCTGGGAAGGATAAAGGGGAAATGCGTGGATGGGTCGCTATTTCTTCACCACAAATCTCTGAATCTGAGAAACTTGTCAAGGAATATGCCGTGTGTAAATAAATCTGACACAAATGTGCGCCCATAGCTTGTCTACTCTTATAAATACCCCCCCAAAGCTTGTGATTTCTTCGTTCTCTGTCTGAGAATGAATTTCGTCTCCCCCCTGTGCAGATTTTTTAAAAACTGTTGACTCAATCGAGAACAGAAAAATTAGCGGCTTTAACTTAAAAGACAAAATTAAACTTTGGTGCTTTTTTTTAACTTGAAATTAAATAATTAAGTTTTGGGCAGCTGTTTTATTATCAGATATGAAGAAAGTAAGCACTCCGGCAATGGATCAGCGTTTTATCTGTAAATTGGACAAGCCCGTTCATTTCAACCTCACAAGGAGGTTTATATCAGCTACTATGGATACCATTAAATTAATGTGCAACTGATAAAAGCAAACATTTATCAAGGACTCAAGTACAAAAATAACAATATTTTTTTATTAACAATTATTGATATGTATGTGATCCAAATTTAAATGTAAATACTCTAAAACACGGCACGGTTAGTATATTTGGAGGTTCGTTTGCTGTGCAAAAAATATATTCATAACATATTCTTGATTGTTGAGCTTCATTTATTCTTTGAGAACTACTATACAAAAACAACTTGATTTAAAACTGTTCCAGAAACTGTCTATTGGTTATTCTGGATATTCCTTAGGAGTCATGGTTGAAGACTCCTCAAACCAATCAAGGTTCACAATCCAGTATAGAGACTTTTTGGTGTCTTTAAAGTAAGTTGCATGGTCTGAAGTGTTGCATAATTTTTTAGGTTTCCTTTAACCACTTTCGAGATATTTGCACAGCATATCAGTCATAGTCAGAAGAGGGTGAACTGATGCCCCTTTTATTCGCTTGCGTCTCTGTTTTTGTTGCTATTTTCCTATTTGAATACTGATCAAAGCATTTCTACGTTTGTTTTCTAATACAGCGCAAACTCATAGAAAAGAAACAGTCCCCCGCCACAAACAAAACCTTTTAGCTTATTTTACAATATCAACACAGATTTAACGCTCTCTGATTGATCTAATTTGATCCAATAAAGCTTTTAATTAACGTTCTTTGGGTAGAGTTGCAGCAGTGAAAGTAACAGCATACAGCAAACGAAATAGATTTTTACAAATCCATACCAAAATGTTTAAAATGAAAAGCGAAATCGTTTAAGTCATTCATGTCTTTCCCTTCGGCGCATCGGATAGCTCGAATAAATGTTAATATCAATTTATAACAACGCACACGCATTTTTCTCGACCCAAGATAGTTGGGTGAAATCGGATAATACTACGCCTACAAAAACGCTATATTATAGCAAATATTAAATATAATTGCCTTAAATTTTATATATAGAATTGCGCTAGAGAAAGGAATACGCGTGAAAGCATCCACTTTGGAACAAATATTTATATGTATTTACAAAACTATCTCTCTAAACTTTAGCGAATTTTATGTATACATTACTTTATATCTTCTTAAATTATAAAAATCGGACAAAAACAAAATGAGCGGTTGCCTCTTATGGCACTAATTTACAAAAATCAAAGAATTCAATATTTCAGTAACAATTAAAGGTGATTTATTAAAACTTGATATATAGCATTAGGTGGCGAGAAAAAGGTGTGGGTTAAAAAAAAAATTTGGAAAATTGACGTGGCTCTGCTCTATGCTGAGCAAATAAATTTTTCTCCATAACTACAGTATCAAACTCTATCAAATTTTATACACTTTATGTACTTTAACTAATTTAATAAGCATAATTTCGAAAACTATAGAATTCGGGAGGAAACCCACGCCACCCCTCATATAACAGAAAAAAATAAAAATATTTGGTATTTTATTAAATAAAACTTTTATGCAAAGTTTTGTTATTGCACATCTCGCACACTAAATCTCTCTCTTACTCTGAATTTTTTAAGAAGTTGCACTTCCAACACATGTACTGTGGATATATGCCTTCTTGTGTTTTTTGCTCTTATTACCGTTATAGTGTGGCAGAGGTGGCGGTACTTGCCATTGAACAAATACAAACATAATCTATTAAGTGCCGTTACTATAAACGCCAAATATTCTCGACAAAACTCGCGATTATCGAATCGTGCTCTACCAGATTCTCTTGCTGGGGTTGGTAGTAAGAGCTAATTTTGCGCCTAAAACAGCCACACGGTTATTTTATTCCTGGACATAGCTTTGGAAAATGTTTTATTTTATTATGAAAGAGAGAAAAGTTTAATTTTGACAGACGCTGTAATATATATAATTTTTTGATAGAGGAAAATTGCTCAGTGATTTTTATAATTCATCACAATGTTCATGATTTTAAATTCATTGGCAAATTAGTTTAATATATGTTTGTATGTATGTATGTTTGTATGTTTATATGCCAACTCATTAACCATTCAACTAATTTTGAAACATTTATCTCGAAGGAATAAAATGTCAAATATTGCATTCAAATCCATTCAAATTTTCAGTCTACACTCCGACCAGAGCATTGCAGTTGGCCGGGCATTGTGAATTACGTCGTTTCAGGTAAATATAGTATTCATACCTATGTATGTATGTATGTATGTATAAACATCAAATAGTAAATGTAAAATGGTTTATTAGTACATTGCCTGGCTCTGTGTGTAGATGTGTGCCTATGTTGCAATGCTCAAAATCCCATTTATTGGCAACGGCGACGCATTACTTGATTTTAGTAGTTAACTATTCGAATATGCTCATATTGCCGACGGTGCTGCCAAATTTTAGTGTCTGAAACTGATTTTAGCTTAATTACCATCGATGGCACAAATGGCGCGCTACAATTTTGTTAGTTTACGCTTTGCTATATATAGATATGCATCAAGACTTGCATATATGCTGTTAATATTATTATCGATTATTAGATGCAATTATATACGCACACACACACACACATGGATTACAAAAAGTGCACCTGTATTGAAACATGCATGGTTCATTACAAAAATACTACTGTCCTACAAATTACTATTTGATCAGTGATATGCTACTACGGAAACTGATTCACAAAACTACTTCCAAAAAGTTCCAGTCTGTTTCAATACCAAGCTCATTAGTTGGAGAGGCAGTAGCAAAAATAAACAAAAATCTTTTAAAATACGAATTTGAATCGTAGCTAGACCGCAAATAAATTGCAAACGGGAAATATTCAAACCGTTGACCGTTTCGGCTAATCATGGAACTTTCAATGGATGGTTGCTTTCTTCTTCGGCCCACTGATAAAAAAAGACGCTTTTTCCTGCTTTGGTAGAAGATAAAGCAAAGTATTTACATACATACCTGAATTTATCTGCTCCTCTTTGCTCTTTTTTACATTCTATATCCATAGAAATGAAACAACCTTGGATGAAAAAATGCGCCTGAGCAGATGCAAGAAGAAGGACTCAAATTTAATACGATCGGAGGCCGTTTTTTGTTTTTGGAACTTGTTATTAAAAACCCAAATGTTTTGTTACAAACTGCGTAACAAACTTATAAAGAAATTCAATTCTTTGTTTCGTCCATTATATTTGCAAAATGTATAACCTATATAAAGTTTAACAAAAGTTGTTTTTAGACTTCGAAGCGTAAAGTATTCTGCGATGCTTTAATTTGCTTTGAATATAATTTCTAAATATGAAGGGTGAACATACCGATACTTGTAAGTTTTTTGGAAAGATATTCACAAAAAAATGTCAAATTTTTATTTACAAAAAACTACTTTTTTTGAGATAATTTCATATCGGTACACCTCGCAAAAATCTTAATAAAAAATACTTGAAGTCACTTGGTGTTTTTAGTTGGCGCCAGTTAGCAGCAAGAAGGAGTGACTGGCACAATTTGTTAAACTCGGTCAAAATCCCGTAAGAGGTTATAGCGCCAATTAAGTAAATAAGTAAGTCTTAAAGTTTAATATGTTTCATAATTCCGATGGAAAGTCAGTATCGAAAGTTTGTTATGGGAAGTGTTGCACCCTAATGAAGGTTGAGCACACCAAAACTAAGACATTTAGAAAGTATTACAAAAAAAAAAACCAAAAAACTAGAAGGCTTTGAAATCAAGTTTGTTTTAAATTATAACACTTTGCGGTCTAAACGTAATTAAAATGTTAAAATATTAGTTGTTATTTGCTCCATATGCAAGTGATCGAACTTTTCCACGCACAAGCGCCATCATCTATTGCATGAGTGTACGAGTATCGTCGACTTTACGCGATGCCCACACCCACTTTATTTTGAAATCCCCAATATCTTTTACCAGATCTTCTGGCTTCTTCAATAAAGTGGTGGTGGTACAGTGGTCTGCTACCATGACTGTTAATAAATGGCAGAATACGGTTTTTGAGGGATTCTTCTCGTTAAACTTGGGCGTTCATCGTCCCGGCAGTGATAAAAGAGCTGCTTTTACGGCCACAGGGACAAATGGCTTGTCAAACTACGTATTGTTTTGGGAACTTGGACTTCATTTGCGGGATTTTGGTGTAAGTTTTTGCTTTGTGCCTCGAACTGGCGCTGTTTGAGCCTTGAAACTTTTCAATGAAGCTTGCCGCTTTACTTCTCCCACAAAATACTGCGATTTAAGTACAGATTTTCGAACAGTACGCGAGAAAAACATTCGAATTTTGCGAAAATGCCCTGAGAACTTTCCGAGGACTTCTTTGATTGCTTTAACCATGTTTACTTTCGCTGCCAGACTTTTTTCGTAACTGCCATTCTTTGCATCGATTCAAAACTATGGAAACTGACGAAAACTAGTGCAAAATAATTTGTCTTGCTGCTAACTCGGTTGCCATTTTTAATTTAATTATAAATTCAAATACAATTAAAATGTCACACACGAGAAACTAAGTTCACGGTCTACAACACTTTTGAGCATGATGGAATAAAGAAGGTGTTGTCACATACTTAACCTCACTTTTTCGGTAACTTCATTTCGGCAACGCATGTAAATGTAGTAAAAAAGGGGGAAATAATCGGCCCTTTTTAGCGCCTTTTTAATACTATTTTTAAGACGTATGTATTCAACAAATTATTTTTATTAAACGCACATATGAAAAATAACAAACATAGGTTTCCCAATCTTGTAAACAGTTCAGTTATTTAGCAAGATTTGTATAACTTTTACTGATACATAAGATAATCCTCGTGAACATGTGTGTACTTAAATTTTATAAATTTTACAAAACCAACAATTTTTAAGATTATAAGTTATAAATCAAGTGAGTATTAAAAAAAATTTTTGAACAAAATCAAAAAGGTCGCTGAAAAGTAGGTATTAATTATAAATTCTATCTTATATGTACGCCATTACTTCTTAATTTAAAAAAAATCGCAATCATATTGCAGCCTCCCGCCCTGCTTAGTTGTTATTGCCCCTATTCGTCTTGTGGGTCGCCATATCTAGAAAAGACAATAAAAATTCAACGAGCAGACTCTCTGACCAACTCCGACATAATATCTGACCCTTTAAAATTTCTTTATAAAACCCAAAACAAGGGCTTAGGCACTACTACATATGTACATCATTCTTATAAATATGGCAGAAGCAGACGCGAATTAAAACCAAAATTGCGAAGTCTGGCATAGTGCCGACACTGGGTTGTCTCCAAACCAAACCAAGCAAGGGATAATGCAAAATGGCTCCGTATGTTTATTGGACTTTTCATACTCTAGGAAAAACGGAGAGCAAAATTAAATAAATAAGTTTTTAATGCCAAGAAGTCTTTACGTTTTGCAATATACGAATTCTTTCCCTAAATTTGTATCTCAGGCCAACCAAAACCTGAAACCAAAATACTTTTATTGTTAACTCTCACTTGATCAGTTGGAAAAGCTCAACCGACATTTGTATCCGAAATCACACTCGTATCGATAAGATAAGATATTTTAAAGAAAATTCAAGTACGTCAACCCATCAAAAAAAGAGGGAGACCAATAAACCCCCTAAACGACTGCTCGACCTTCATTAGGAAAAACTAATTTAACAACAGCGTTGTAATCATAACAATAAAAAATTATGTAGTAATTACACTTATTATTTTATTGAAATGTAAAATAAACATAAGTAAGTTTATCCAAAAAAAAAAGGTCTTGATTTTGTTTTTTTAAAGCTCAAGGCCAATGTCATTTTTAATAGAAAAAAATTATAGAAAATACAACAGGTCGATTCTTGCAAGAAGTCTGATGAGGAGATGTGGCGATCTCTATAACTTCTACCATTGTCGTTTTTTCTATAATTTTTTTTATTAAAAATGACCTTGCGATCATAAAAAATTTTTTTTTGTTATAAATAAATAGACCTAAAAATTAATATACATATATAAAAAAAGTTATTACATAAACTAATTTTAAAGAACCTTGTTATCGCGGCAACTTGCATTTATATTTATTTAAAAATTTAAAAATTGGTCGTTTAGCTCCGCGTCTATCGAGTTTGGTAGAGATTAAAAAAAAGTGGTTACTGAGATAAAACATGGGCAGTGCTGCGCCACTTTGTCAAATTTTTTACTTATTTCGAGCAAATTTTTTTAGTACTAAATTTTGCATATTTTCAAAAATATATAAATTTTAACAAAAAATCTAAACAAGTCTGCCATTGTGGTACCTTGTTTTATATTTAATTTATTTTCCAGCTTACATAATTTACCTTCCGATGCACTTTTAATTTTTAATATATCTTCTTTGGTTCAAAAGATATGATTTTTTCAACTGAAAGAAGTTAAGAGACGCCATAGTGCAATGCTGGGAAACAATGCGAATTTATTTTCAAGTCAAAAATGCGTAGTGAAAAGAAGGTTTGTCCGAAATGAAGCATCCTCTGCCGAAATAGGCACCGCAAAGTGTACAACAATTTTGTTCGAAAAATAATTTTTTCTTTAAAAATGCTGCTGAAAACGCCATTTTGATACACGATGAATACTACCGAGGTACGATAAATGATTTACTGTAGTAATGGACTTTGACGATCTTTGTTTTTAGCAGGATGTTGTGCCCTGCCACAGTCGAGGGCAACACCCTGCATTAAAAGATATGTACACTTTATTTGAAGTGGATATTCGGTTACCAAAGAGGACCACGCATTTATATAACCAAATATTAGTTATGAGGGATAGCCAAAACTCTCCTAGCCAGCGCTTTGTTCATTGCCACTCTTAAGAATTTACTCTGGATGCCGTTCAATAACTTTAACCAATGATTCTTGAAAGAGACCTTATATTTCTAAGTCTCTTTGATTTTCGACAGGGTGAAAACTTGGTGTAGTTTGGAGCGATTTTACCTCATCTCAAGCTTTCAGAACGAGAAATGACACTGAAGGTGGCACAACGCCGAAACAAGTGTGCTCCCAAAAACCAAATTTCACAAGGGATAACGGAAAATCGTTTGCCTTATATTTCGCTCGATTGATTTTTCATGCAGGAACTGGTATGATGAACTAGTCGCTAAATTTAACAACTACTTTAGAATTTTATTCTAGGCTTATGTGGTTCCAAAAATTGTTGTTAATATGACTTCTTTCATTGCACTCTATGTATTATCAGCATTATTTCTGACCAGCTGCTTTTGCAACGTCTATTAGCTCCTGCAATTGCATATAATAAGTGACTGTTTCTATTGCTAATAATAAATATTGCTATTTCTGGAGCTATTGACCTTTCTCACACTACCCACAGTTATCCGGGCAAAAATTTGTCTAAAAGCAATTATAATTTTGTCATATTTGAAATTCGTTGTTTATTTGAGTATACGTGGACTTCCATATAAGTATATACATTTGTATGTAATTATCTTTCTGCATTTCTCGTCGGTTTGCCAATGTTTGCAAATAGATCTACATACCCATCCACTTACTATATATTTCTGTTTGCGTTTTATTCGAGTACAGTATATTTGTATGCCGGAAGTTTATATTCGCTTGCAATCTCACATGGCAAATTTTGACATTGGCATTTTAGATTATATATTTGAAATTATCGTGACTCATGTTCAAGTTTGTGCTTCTTTTCTGAATTCATTCTATCGCATTTGCCAAATGCCCGTTGGCATCAAATTATTTGACACATTGGAAAATCTGTGCGAAATGCGATTGTGGATAGTCAGTGGAGAGAGCTTAGGATTTAGAGTGGGTATCGCAATGATTTCCAATTATATTTCGATTCAACGTTTTACCAAAAAATTTTTTTTTGGATGCAGCAAGGTAATGGAAAAAATTACGTTTTTCCTTTATTTAAAAAAATTGGTAATAAATGGACGTGCGAGTGGCAAAATCAAAAAAAAAACACACACACACAACTAATTCAATAAAGGAACAAATCGCAAACAAATTGCGGTTAGGGCAGCTATCTTAATCATTATCATTATCATAATCATAATCATTCCCATTATCATTATTATAATCATTATCATTATCATTATCATTATCATTGTCATTATCATTATCATTATCATTATCGTTATCATTATCATTATCATTATCATTATCATTATCATTATCATTATCATTATCATTATCATTATCATTATCATTATCATTATCATTATCATTATCATTATCATTATCATTATCATTATCATTATCATTATTATTATCATTATCATTATCATTATCATTATCATTATCATTATCATTATCATTATCATTATCATTATCATTATCATTATCATTATCATTATCATTATCATTATCATTATCATTATCATTATCATTATCATTATCATTATCATTATCATTATCATTATCATTATCATTATCATTATCATATCATTATCATTATCAGTATCATTATCATTATCATTATCATTATCATTATCATTATCACTATCATTATCATTATCATTATCATAAGCATTATCATTATCATTATCATTATCATTATCATAATCATTATCATTATCATTATCATTATCATTATCATTATCATTATCATTATCATTATCATTATCATTATCGTGATGGTAATATCAAGGGCGCCCGCTCGTCGACTACTAATCTAATATGGAATCACCCATATACGTAGTGCTATCGATAGTATCAACTCAAAAGTACATTCTCCTACATAATACAATATTATGAACCTCACTCATACATATGTGCATATTATATGTACATAAATAACTCTATCACACAATACTCGTAAAGTAATTACTCGAACACTCCAGTCAACGCAGTCATCAATCACACAACTCCCAAGTACTTAGCAACTTAAATATGCCACTAAGTAGTTAACCCCCCTTTTACAGGCATGCGGTGTTAACCAAATTTAGACATTGTTTGCAATGGAAAGATAATTGCATATCTACTAAGGACAATAACAAAAAAACTTGGCGCCAGTTGGCGGAGTCAATTATGAGGATAAAATTATAATGGACGTGTAGACGTGTCGACGTGCAGCGTCAGACTAAAAATTCCAAAAGCGTTGAACATTTCTTCCTCGACTAATCGGTCGCCATGCACAATGAAAAAGATAGAAAAAATCGGAGGAAAAAAAAAATGAAAACTACAATATTTAAGGAGGACATTTGAGTCGATAGCAATAAACTACTTTTACACAAAACTGTTAACAGTTACACATACATACATACATAGAAATGTACATTAGTGTATGTTATTTGATTAAAGATTCCTTTAAATTTAATAACGCCATTTTTTAATTAAAGAAATACATCACCGTTAGTTAGATATTCATTTGTCGCCATTTAATTGGCATATTGGTTTATGTAATGATTTTGATATCCGAAATATTTACAATCTTATAGAGTTTCTAAAAACTGAATATTTTTTTAGAGTTATTTTTGGCTATAACTTCTGAATGCAAAAAGCTAAAACAGGGTTGAAAGTGCTTTTACGGATAAAAACATAAGAGTATCATTATAATGCTGTTATTCAGCACAATCTCTTTAAAAAAATTTATGGGAGTAAACAGAATTTTGTCTAGACAAGCTCAGTGAATCCACAATGGACTTTTTGTATAAGTATTTCTTCGTAATATACTTTTTTTCTAGAAAGTTATATGCAAATTTTTTCGAACTTTTATTTATCTTTTGGTATAAAGCAGACTCGTTTATTTAGAAAATATTTAAGAATATAAATGTTTTTATATACAATTTTTTTATAATTTTAAGCTAAATTCAGATCAATGTTTAAAATTGCAATTTAAAATATTGTTGGAACAGATTGTGAAAATGTCAACGTATATTGGGCTAAACTTATGAAATTGCAGCACCGTATATCTCAAAAAAGTCATGTTATTTTCAGAATCAGCGAGTCCAAGTCAATATAACATGAATTTACATCAAATGAACATTCTGGCTCTTACATCGTGAAATGAAAAGTTTGAATTGGTAATTTTTATTTAATTTGTAATAACTTTAACTTTTTTCGTCAATTTCAAGCGCCTTATGCTTCGAATTTTCGTAATGAAATTATCTTTCAACAAAACATTTTTAATAACTTTTTTTAAAGTTTATTCAATAAAACTGGTTAATAAATATAAATGATTTTCGAAAAAGCTCTAAAACGTCCAAACTCCCCCATCCCCATTCTCTAGATATCTATAATATGTTAGATTTACGTCTTGGTGGGTTGCTACACAAAAATAACTAATATTTACATACATATATAAATATTGTTCTTGTAAATAAAATCTTATCCCATTCAGTCAAATGCGGAGCGTTCGAATGTCGAGTGAAATGGCAGTCATCTAGAGAACCGCATGGAAGCGTTTAGGGAACACATTTCGTATAAAATATTGTCATCGGTTTTAGCTTAGTTTATTAATTCAAATAAACGTGCTCGGTAATTATAAATAAGTAATTTTTATCAGAAAGTGAAGGAACCATCTAATTTTATTAATATGGCGCAAAATTATGAATGAAAATATTTATGTGATAAAGCTGTGGACGAATGTATTTAGAGGAAAAGAAACCGTAGAACTTTTCAGCCGCATTTAAAACAAAATTTGCTGTGTTGAGCGAGCGCAAAATAGTTCGAAATTTAAAGAGAGCGTGTTTTCAAAATGAATACAAATTGGCTTTCGTTAACTTTATGATTTATCTTGAACACAAAACTCAAATAGTTATAAATATTAAATAAATGAAAAACTCCAAAACACTCCATCTACATTATCTTCGGATGATTTAAGGATATAATTCTTTCGCACAGGGATCCCTAATTGTGCACCTTGCGAACTCCGCTGGTTGGTTGTGGATTTGGTAATTACTTGTACACGTAGATTCGGGTGCTGCTCGGGCAGCGATGCGCAAATAAACGGGTGATGGATTCCTCTCGTCCAAATATTGATGATTAGCTTCTAATTGACGACGCCGAAGATCGGTAAGACAAGTGAGTAGCAACCTACAAAAAAACAACGATCGTAATTAATATTGCGTATAAACTTTTTGCTTGTAAGTAAAATTTTGTTTTCAAATGAGATGCAGGGGAACGGAAACTTAGTTACCTAATGAATTGCAAATATGTAGTTTTGTTGTAAAATATTAAAATTTTTTTATAAATCACTTAGTCAAATTTTAGCGGTTTTCAGGAAATATGTCAGCGAATTAGAGAAAAACAAACAACCAGTGAAACTGAAGGTTCTTTTTTCTGTAAAAGTAAATTTTTTTACTATTTAAAAATATTTGATAAGATTCCACATTTGTATGCAAAACATCTGATGGAAATAGGCCAAATTTTATGTCACTTTTGGGAGGGGGGCTATATGTATAAACCAAAATGTCAGTTTTTAAGTTTTACTTTAGTTGGATTCTATTATCCAGTAAAAATGTATATACAATATCACAGATCCTTATTTAGATGCGGTATAAATGGTTTTTTTGGGTATGCCTTTTATCAGATCAGGTGTTTTAAAAATAATATTAGCCAAACGAAATTGGAAATGCCAGGAAAGACTTTTTTTCAATTACAGTAAAACAGAACGACTGAAAGGAACTTTTGTTTTTATTATTATTATCTCAAAGAATCTGCTACTTTTGTATGTTTTAATGTTGTAATTTAAATATTGTATATTGGGTTAATTATATAATTATATAATATAACTAATTTTAAATTATAAAAAAAAACTCAGAAAAGCCAGCAAACCATTCTTAAACTTATGAAAATTATTTGAACTTATTTTTAAAACATAGCTTTTTCCTTGATATGTCTTCGAATTATAGGAAACCCTTCATTTTGAAAATAATACCCAATATGCGATTGGAAATTACCTTTCCGATGGGACAACGCTTTACCAAAAAATTACATCTGAGGAAATGTCAATAATCTGCTTTTTAATCAAAAAAATTCAAAATGCAACTACCTTCGTTCTTTAATTTACATATCGGCAATTTTATGTCAAAGGTTTAAAAATTTGTTTACATGTTGATTACTTAGCGAAAGATTTCCAAGAATGATAGAAAACCAGATTACGACAACGCCGGCAGCGTACACGTAACAGATGTGCCTAACACAGATATAGCGAGAAAAAGAGGAAGGTGATAGCTGCACTTGGGCTTTTATTTTCGCTGCAATGGCTACAGTACAAAGCTCGGCACTACACATTTATTATTCTGTGTTTAATTTTGGAAAATAAATCACTTAAAACTCAGAAAAATCAACTTTCTAAGAGCCATCTGTGACGTCAATCCGTCAAACCAGGCAAGTACGAAGTAACGGAAGTACCTTTGTCGTTAGCTTCTTTTCTTTGCATAGTAAAATGTTTCGTTTTTTGTTGTAAGCACTAACTTTGTATTTCGTTTGTTTTGCTATTCCCCCTAAATTCAATTGTTTTGTTTGCGTTAGCTATCACGACCAAAATCAGAGTAAAGTTACTGCTCACAGAAAGTTTCTGATTGATTTGAATCGGTAGTGTTTCGTTACCTTGCAAGGAAAAAACTATACGATTTGAATTGTTTTCTATTGTTTGGTTGTGCTCTGTGAAAAAAATTCAGCAAAATTTTAGAAAAATTCCAGTACTTTTTTTTTTGAATTTTATAAAAACTTTTGATTACACAGTTTTGTAGCTTATTCAATTTTAGCCTTACAATAATATGCATTCTTAATTTTTGACAATTTTACAGCAGAAACTAATGAAGAATAAAATACTTTTATTGTTAACATATTGCATAGGGTTAAGGGGAAAAGGGTGAATTTGAGTTGAAAATATATTCAAATTTTGCTGTCATTGAAGTGAGCTCAATTTCCATGGCTAATATCTAAATACTCTAATGAAATGCACCTGCTCATCCTGCTTTCCGCTAATCATTAATTGCTTACTCTCTACGGCATAAAAATTGAAAATCTACGAGTTCGAATAAGCTCACGCGTGAAATTTCTTTTCCACTTTAGCAATGATGTACGCGAAAAAAAAATTCACACGCACACATGTGAGCAATAAGTACCTACACTCATAAAGAACAACTAAAGGAACAGCTTTATATTTATATGTGTGTATGTGAAATGGCAACAACAAATTTCAACGCATACACTTCATGCATACGAAAAGAGCCTCTTCTAAAGGAAAATATAAATATACATAGATAGAATAATCCAAACCGAATTCGCACCTGAAACAAAAAACAAAAAAACCAAATATTAAAAAAAAAATCATGCCAGCACTCGCAGATGGAAATTCATATGAAAAAATTGGCTACTGCGGCTGCTGGAGCGCGTCACAATTCTTGGGAAGCCACTTGAAATGCTTGAATGGTGCTCATTGGCGGCAAGCGCCAAGGATAAAACGCACACAAGCGCCAAAGGCATCCACGCACTCCAAGTGCTCCACTCCAAGTGCCCAAGAGCTGCACGTGCTTAGCCCGTAGGTGTTCCTAGCTAGCTGCCGCCGCACTTCAGCTGCACTGTTGGCCCATTTGGCACACACAGCGCGTTGTTTATCTATTTACATTTTTTATAATATCTACCAGATTAAAGTGTACAAGTGTGTGTTGTTGAGGGAGGAGCAGAGGGCTAGTGGAATTGAAGTGCAATGGGTGTGGAGCATCGACAGCAGTACTCTTTGTGGTGGTCTGCTGATACTTTGTATTGTTTTTTGTTTTTTTTTTTTTGTTTTTCCTTGAAAGAGCAGCTGAGCTGTGTGCTAAACCATTTTGTTTTGCCAAATTGAAATCCAAAACACTAACGTGGCTGCAATAAGGATATATATAGGAGCTCAAATTCAGCTGCACACACACACTCGGAAATAAATACGCACGTGGTAAAAAACTACACACACACACTCACACACACACACACTGGCAAATACGTGCAATAAGTGAAGTTAAGTAAAATTATTAGCATTTGCGGTTTTTGAACGCCCTCAATGTCGAGCACTTCCAGATATGTACACACCCACTTCCAGGGTTTACTTAAGTTGGTGCCGTTTTTTGCTCCTTTAAATTTTCATGTGGTATTTGTCTGCCTTTGACATACTGCTAGCGAATAGTCGTGCATGTTTAGCACGCTTTCAGGCTGATATGGAAATCACACACACATATACACGAAAGGGTATATACGTATGTACATATGTATGATAAGATGGAAGATTTCTCTGCTTGGATGGATGCAAGAGCGTTTGCAGCGCCGAGGTTAAATGAACGTGACAAGCACATCAAATCAAGTAACAAACCATCGCACAGTGTTTCGCGCAGTATAAGCTAGCTGGGGCAAAAATATTTTCTAAGTACTTTCTTTTCGTACATAATATGTATATGGTATGTGTGTATACAATTACGGACAATAAAATAGAATCAAGTCGATTGCTGCTAAACAATCAGCGTCTCTTCCTTTTTGCTATTATATTTCCGATAACTTTTGTCTGTAATCGCATCTGAATACTACATATTTGTCGTTTAAAACGTCATAATGGAAAACCGTTTTCGTTTTACTATTACTTTTGTGTTTAAAACTTGCAAAGATGGGCTTTTACTATACCTAGTAGCAATAAAAGTGATTTTTGGTGCGTAAATTGTATTGTAAGTGTACATTGTGTTATAATATGTCGTATTTAGTGAAATTTGCACTGCACGGCAGAGGAACGCAAACACATAGGAAATTTGCAAAAAAAAAAGCTTTTACGCAAAGGGAAATTGCAAAAATTATAAACAGATCACAAAAATTTGTGTTTACTGCTCTTTCACCTCAAAAAGAATGCGAACTGAGAGGTCGACCGCAAAAAAAGACGCCAGAGTATGACAATTTCATTGAGGGATTATCAAAGCGCGATCCTTTTAAATCCGCTGGAGTCATCCGGAAGAAATTGAGCGTGGAAATATCTTCAAGAACTGTAGCCCGTTGTCTTCCAGAAAGGAACCTCTTCGGCAGATTGTCACGAAAAGTTCCAATGTTGACAAAAAGACAGCGACGAAATCGACAAACGTTTACGAGAACTCACATAACTTAGTCCAGTCCAGACAATTCAAGAAAATGGCTAAATATTTTATGGTCTAACGAATCTATAATAAATATGGTGGGCAATGATGGTAAGATCTAATGTCCGATGACCGAAAAATGCGGAAATGAATTTTAGGTGCACAACAAAAACATTGAAGCATGGGAGAGGAAATATAATGATAAGAGGATGTTTTTCGTGGTATGGAGTCGGACCGCTATTTCGGATTCGGGAAAACATGAGCGGTACCGATACATGAGAATTATAGAAGACATAATGATACCCGAATGGAACATGCCTTTTATTTGACAGTTTCAATAGGATAATTACCCGAAACATACTGCGTGTCTTGTAAAAACGTGATTACCGAGTCGTGAAATCGATGTGATGGCGTGGCCTTCGAAATCTCCAGAATTTGTAAGATTGTAAAGGAAAAAATTTAAAAAATGATTGAAAAAAGAGTATTGATTATGTACTACAGTATGCAGTAAACAATTATCTCCGAAAAGTATTTTTGCGATAGTTTCGCGAGTTTTTTATTTTGTATTTATGTATTCATATATCGTGCATTTAAATTACAATACAAAACTCCTGTTAGGTCAGTACACGTCTTTTTCTAACACACTATATCTCCGCCAAATTTCGTTTTATGGCAAAAAGCAAAAATACTTTTCTGGTTATATGGTAATAGTTCGAATTTGCGACTCCTGGTGTTCCTCGACCCCAAACGAGCTGGCATGTGTATTTCATATGAATTACACCCCACCATTTGACATTTCAAATGAAAATAATGCAATCGCTACATCAAAAGCTCAATTTCGGAGAGATTTCTTCTTCGTTCTAGCCAACACTGCTCCTGCTTCTTTCATTGAAGCGAATTTTTGTACAACTGCTCTTTGCATCCAAGCGTGGAAGGACTCCAATATTCAAATGTAGAAGACTCTTCCATATTGTCAAAATCTCATGATTTGAGTACCAAGCTCAATACTGAAAAGGATTCGGAATGAAATAAGATTAATTTTGACAGAACAATCGGGCGATTTGCACAGGCCAAAGCTCGGAGAGGTGAATTTCATTTAATCGGATTAGATTGAATAGACTGTATCCAAAACGAAGACATCTATTTATGATTACATAAATTTACTTGTCGAGTTGTTTTAGATAAAGTTCCATTAACTAATGTGTAATAAAAACAAAGTGTATGTCATTGGGTTCAGAAAGTTCGATAGGATTTCGTATTTCTCTTTCTAACTTATCTAGCGCTTACAATATATGTTTTTGGAGAATTCTATCTTTAAAATCTATTATTATTATTTATTAAAAAAATTTTGAAGACAATCAACTACAAAAAGCCATATGACAAAGGGGGACGCATTTTTAAAATTCACTCCGGGTGTTGTTTCGTTTATATACATACATATATGTTTATATACATAAATACATAAATATGTGATAATTTACCTAAGTTATAATTTTTGGAGGGCACCGTAATGTGTGTGGTGAATCCCGGGTTCAAATTCTGACCGGGGGAATTAACAGCGAAGGTATTTTTGCCATGATAAAAACTTCTCACAAAAAAAAAAACAACATTCGCCGTTCGGAGTCGGCGTAAAACTGTAGTCTCTTCAATTTGTGGTTTAACATCAAGACCCACACCACAAATTGTAGGAGAAATGCGGCCAAACATCAAGCAATGTGGTGTAGGCGCCAAACTATTATATTATTTATATTCTTATAATTTCCAAGCTAAATATTTTTACTTCATTATTTACTATAGTGTTTAACATAAAGCTAGAACCACTACATATTAACAACTTTTGATTAATTAAATTTCTTATTTTTAATTATTATTTTTAATATGGAGAAAACAGTTCAACAAACTTTACACAAGATTTAAAAATTTTTAATCCGAATTTTTAGATAATACATAGTGTCCATTTCAAGTTGGTACAAATTACCCTTGATTTTTTATATTTTTTGCTGACATAAATTGGCCTTTAAATATTTTTCAAATTCGAAGACAATTTTTGGCTACTTAAAGTTTCACTTTATTATAGGTACGTGCTAAAATTAAAGAGGAGTGCAATCAGGAATTATAGAAAACAAGATTGCGCCTTCCATGCTGTGAGCAACTGATAGTGGCGTAATAATAGCTAAATATGGAGAGAGTAAAGAGAAAATTCTCAAAAAGAAGAGGAAGAAGCGCAGGAGAAGCGAACAAATGTAAAATGTTTTTATTTCGTCACCGAATGGGCTAATGCTGTCTAATCGATAAAGAGAGAACTAGCGGACCGCGGAAGGTGCAATCTTCTATTCTATCATTTTTGAGTGCAATGGGATATGGTTGATCTTCTGAGTATGCTACTGTATGCAGTTACTGTTGAGCGGCTATACTCATCCCCTACTCTTACGTCCTCGTTCGTGCCCTCTGGGCAACGTGTGCAACCCATGCGGGAGATGCGGTAACCAACCCGTGTGTAATTTTGGGTCGCGGCTGAAAGAGAGGGAGCTTTAGTTGGCCACTCTGAATTACAGTAGGTGCAGCTGCTAGTGGGCGTTTAAATTGGGGTAATCAATAGGCTATACAATTGTGTCTTTAAAAAATGCCCTAGTATGGAACAAGCCACGTAAAAAATTATAACCATTGAATAATTTCAGCAAGCTTCGGATGAGTTACATATTCAAAAATAAGTGAAATCAATTGTTTTATATATACATATATATATTTTATATTTTGTATTTATTTTGGTTGAATTTAAAATGGAAGTTCTGAATCAGAATTGCAACTTTCTGAATTTGAAATAGAAATTCTGAATTTGAATTGTAATTTTCTGAATTTTAAAAATTCTGAATTTGAAATGGAAATTCTGAACTTGAAGTGTAAGTTTCTGAATTTCAATTGGGGATTTCTGAATTTACAATCGAAAATCTGAATTTTAATTGTAATTTTCTGGATTTTAATTGTAATTTTCTGAATTTGAAATGAAAATGTCTGAATTTGATAAAGAAATTCTGATGCAGAAGCAGGAAAGAAAGAACTAATAATCAGGAGAGAGAATGCAGAAGAATATTTCAGCAAGATTTTCCAAAAGATCGGCCAGATTTGTAAAGTGTACGACACCGAAGTGAAGAAACCCGGATTAACTTCTCGTCAGACTCATCGGTGCAATTTGGACATCGAATTTCGTATGTCTTTTTCCATCGAAAACTCCAACTCTACATTAAGAAGCCTGCAGGAAACTATTAAAAAAATATATGCTGCAATTTTACATGACGATTGTGCAGAAGTATTTTCCGACAAAGAAAAACTTTGGCAAAGGCGAATTTTTGATACAAATAGCCACAATTGCTCTAATGTTCATCAAATCTTGCTTATAGTGGCTGATCTACCAGTAACGATGTATTAAATCTTTCGAATATTTTTGAGTTTTGCTCTCTTTCAGTTCACAACCCCACATCCCTGATTATTTGCAGTATTCTTATGCGACACTGAAATTAGGAAGAATATATAAAAGTGTAGTAAAGTTTTCCTTTGCCTAAGACCTACTTGGTTCCTTACTTTTTGCACATGTACTTACAAATTTAGAAAATGCTTAATGCATAGAAATCCAATTCCCTCCCATTCTCATACCTATCGGTGTCTCTAAAATTGTATAATTTTAAAACATTTTCACTTTCCCGCATTTTTTAAACAATCGAACCTCCTCCAGGCGTAGAAGTATTCATTAATTTTGTAATTAACCTTATCTGACTATTAGAAGAAAATGCAAAAGTGGAAAAAATCATTAATCTTGTAAACAATTTAAATGATACTGGAACAAATCTGAAGAATCATTCAAGCAAAAATGTTGACTTTAAATTAGTTGACGCGTAAAAGGGAGTAGTAGGTGAGCAAACAGAAAAGAAACCAAACGGAAATAACGACAAAGATAAGGACAAACGACGGCACGCGATCCAAGCGAGAATAAATAGGCAAACGCTAGAAGAAGAATGTGAAAAACAAAAAAAAAACAAAAAAAAAATTATAATTAAAATGTCTTCCATCATTAAGGTGATTTTTACAGCATTAGCGAAATGTGAATGGAAAAACAGAAAAACCGAATTAAAAAAACCCAGCATGGAGGAAAGGAATAAGTTTGGCGAATAACAGCTAAGAAAAAAAGGTGGGTGGATAACAGCGACCGGAAGCCAGGAAGCAGCTGATGTCACAGAAGTAAATGAAAATAGTCGAACTTACAATAAAAAATGGTGAACACCAGCAACAAAATAAATGCACAAAAATGGTGGTATGCGGTGGACAAAAAAAAAATTAAAATAAGATAGGCAAAAAGTGATATGAAATGGCATGAAACTAAAAAAGGTACAGAACAAGTGTAGCGCAGTCTTATGCACTTGAGTAAATTTCATTAAATTTTTGAAACAAATCAGAGTTAACGCCGCCACACTGCCCAGCCACCATAGACTGCGCTGAAGTTGGGTCAAGCAAAGGAAAGATAAGTAATTTGCAAGGCGACAGAGGGGTGAAATATTAAAGAAATTGGTACGAACTGAGCGCATTCGTTTGGAAGTTTCTAATTTCTTGTAATCGAAATCCAAAGAAATGGCCTTATCGGCTAAGGAAAAAGTGTGCAAAAACAAAAAACAACAAGAATACAAAATTTGAAAAAAAGAAGTTTATTAACAAAATACGAGAAAACAATCAGTGGTAGAAATGAGAAAATAAGCCGTGACAAAAAGTGCAGACAAACAAAAAGTGAAGGCGTTGCGTTGATTACGGGACTACCGTCGAATGCCGCCTGCTCGCTCGCTGCCGGCAATACAAAGCCGAAACAACAAGGATAATTAATGATTTTTGTGCGCTTATCGTACACACAATGACACTTCCACCCACATCTCACCGCCCGCCCCCCCTTTCCTCCACAACATCAGCTACTAGCTACGATTGTGTCATTATCTCTTTGTTGCTGCTATTTTCATATTTTTTTTGTTTTTGTTATTTTTTTGTTGTTGTTTTGCTTTTGCGCTTACACGACAGCGTGCGGAGCAAAGATCTATCTACTTTCTGTGCTGCGTTTGGTTGCATGCTTTCAGGACACGCTGCCGAAACCGGAAACAATCTTCGAATTCAAATCTACATTCGCTTTTTGGATGCCCTACCTTGTTGCCTTGTTTATGTTATTTTTTTTGTGTTTTTTTTCTTTACTCTTAATTTGGATTGTTATTTTGATTACTTCTTTTTTTTTTTAGCTTTTTCAGTATTTTGTTTTTGTTTTTTTTTTGCTTGATTTTCTTTATATTGTGATTCATTTGTATTTCGTTTTTGCTGCTTTGCTAAATCTCAACAGTGCAAACTAATCGAGCTACGTAATCTACATACAAAATACGCTGTTTTCATTTGAACCGATGGCAAGACGAGCGCTCGTCTCCACCACCAGCATCACCAGCATCACCAGCACCACCCGGACAAACACCAGTATGCTGGTGGTATTATTTGATTAGAATTCGACTTTTTCGCTGGCTTACCGGAGCGGTTTGGTTACTTTTGCTCATAATTGTTGTTGTTCTCTTTCCTGCCGTACACCACTTTGCTAGGGGCACCTAATCGGAAATATTTTGTATGTTTGTATGTATTTACTTAGTGGCGCTTGTTTGATGGTGTGTGTGTGCAATTGTATGTTTGAGTGAAGGATCTATTTGTAGCGTAATCTTGCGCAATCAGTGCAGGATGGTAATAAATCAGGATTATACGAATGTGGCAGGATGCTTGGTGCTATGTGTGATTCGGTAGCTCACCCAGTTTTTTCTCATTCGTTTCAGTTTTTGGTTCTACCTACGTTTTCTTTTTGTTGTTTTTTTTTCTTCTTAGTTTTTAATTTTGTTTTATCAAAATACCAGATTTGTTGGAATTAAACTGGTTGCCCAGTGGAAAATCGTGAATGGCAGAGAAGTTTTCGCGTCAGCGGCATTTTAATAGAGAGACGGATGATGCAAAATTGTTCGAATGGAAAAGTAATTTCCGCACGATTAAAATGTTTTTTTCTTTATAAAAGTCAACCTCAATATGTTGCATACATCCGAAATATCCAAGCCATCAGTGGGGGTTTTTAATTTTTGCAAATTACCGTTAGAGAGCTTTGCCTGATATTTATAGTTTTTTAAATAATGATAACTGAGTTGCAATACAAAGCGTGTTTTAATTTTGGTGGACTTTGAGTAGTTCCGGACAAATACTAACTAGCTTTTATACATGACCTCTCTCGCATGACATTCGGCGTTATGAATTCGCATGTAATTGAAGAGTATGTAAATAAATAATTGTAATAATGTGCCCATGGGGCACTGTCCGGTTATTATCCCGACCATTAGTCTGAGAGAAGGGCAATCAAACTGATGAGAGCTTTGGATTGCTTTTCGTCAACCTTTGCACAAGCTTATCGGGTAATCTCTTGGATTGTTAGGTTCCATGGCCCATCTAGTATTCTCCTCGTCGATCAGTTTTCTCTTCAAACTGTGTTCGCAGGAAATTGGGCGCATGTCGGCGTCGATGGTAGAATTTACAACAGATAATTCCTTTACCTAATAACACAATGCAGTATAGTTGCCACTATGCCACTATGCCCATAAAGTCATGCAACTATCATGGAGCATTCGACGCGACCAGATTGAGAGAACTTTTAAATTCTATAGCAATAACACTGGGCGTTGTTTCGTGAGAATTTAGAGATTTAATAGCACCTTGGCAGTCAAAGTATACAGTGAGGAGCGGACATTGTCAGGCAGAGAGCAGCATCCATTATAGCATTATCTCGTTAAATCTGGCAGCACTGCATCCGGACTGAAATTTGCATATATATATAAATATATAAATATATACTATACATATGTATATGTATATGACACAGATATTTTTATTAATTTCTAAAATCATGGAAACCTCTTAGTTTTGAAATAGTTTATAATTTGTATGGTACAAACAATAAAAAATATTTGTATGCTATTATTTCATTAAAAATGACTACGATAGGAATTTCGACATAAAATAAACCATGCGTAAAAAAATATGCATTTGCCAATTAGAACAAAATCAGACATTCGTGAAAAAATAATCAATTCGAAAAACTAATCAAATAATATGACGCATGAGAGTGTCGGCGGAGTGGAGGGCTATGGAGGCGAAAATAAAGATCTTACAAATTAGTTTAAGCGTTATGATCGCTCGACGGGACAGATTTTCATTTACATATATATAGATTAGTTGGATTTAATTTAACTTATTATAATTTTGATAAATTTTTTCAACAGGGGACAATTTTCTTCAAAAATCTTTTTTGAAATTATGCTTTCTTAAAATTTGTAATTTGAAACTCATATCGTAAACTACCATTTATTTTTTAACTTAACTTAATTGGCACTTAAACAGGTGGCAACCTCTTTCAAAACATTTACGGAATGAAGCTTTATTAAGTTCTTTCATTTGATAACCATATTGCAATATTCGGTTTAATTGAAAAAATCGATTTTTTGGTAACCTATATAACGAGCTCTAGATGTATGTGCCAAACCTTAGGGGTCGTGGGCAGATTACGTAACGCAAATTTTGATCATTTTACGTATTCTTTTTTTTTTCACCTATACCTTGTACCTACTTTGGGTCGATAGCAATGTGGCCATGAGACCGATTTCGCTATTTATTGTGAACATTTTGGTATATATCTATATACATATATAAACTTGCGGTCAATAAAAAAGCACCACCAAATATAATTGAAATAATATCACATGAGCAATTTGTTTATAAAGTTAGAATATTAGGGTCATTTTTATTTCTTTGGCCAAATAGTGTAAATTTGTTATCGACAAAAATTTTTCTCGAAAATGGGTTTTATAAGGAATAGACAATTAATTTAAAAAAAAAAATAACAAAAATGTACACTCGATGATATTCATGATAAATTACAAGAAAACAATGTGAAGCTAACATAAAGCGACTTAATCATTTTCAACTCTGACGGTAGAAATATAGACTTCTCAATAGACTTTCCTTATAACGAGCCGTTCCTCCTCTAGCCTCAATAACTGCCTTAATTCTTGAAGGCATGGAATTCACTAGGACCTCAACTGATTTCCTTATAACCGGACCATACCAAACCAGTTACAAAATCTTTATCAATTGGCTTTTATTTGTTGGCTTCTGTTTAGCGACTTCACACTGCATTATGTGCCATAAGTGGTCAATAGGGTTTTAATCTGGGTGGTTTCCAGGTCAATCCAAGCGTTGAATCCCTAGATCGTTAAATATATTGGCCAACTAAAAATAAAAATTTGAGCTGAATAGGATCATATATATCATAATTGTCTAGACCTTTTATACAAGATTTGTTACCAATCAAAACTTGCCCCATTTTGCGCGATGGCATGGCGCTGACACATCCTGGAAGATTAGGCGATCCGTATAAGAATAATGCTCTTCAATTGCGGGTACTAAAAAAATCAACAAGGTGTAGAGGCCCCAAACCCCTAAAGATGGTATGAAAAGTAGTCCCAAATCATTTGACTTTGAGGAAACTTAACTTTCTTTACTACACAATTATCCTGAGGTTAGCAAATAAAATTCGTCAGACCACATGATCTCTTGCCAATCATTTTCATCCCAATTGTGGTACTTTTTAGCCCGACAAATTCGTGCAGCCCTCGTTTATTGTGTTAATAGTGGCTTTTTGGCAGAACGTCTTCTATATATACCCACATCTCTAAGCCGTCGGCATTTTGCACAACTTTTCAAATACACAACCGAAACACGACTATAACTGAACAGTGTGCAACCCAATTTCATAAAAAATAATTTATTTCTCAGTGCCTACTAAATCTAGTAGAAATTTTTTCAAATCTACAGTTATATAGCTGAAGATAGTTTACTAAAATGGTGGTGCGTTTTTATTGACCGCAAGTGTATGTGTCTATATCTATCCCTGTTGCTTTTGCTGTACCTAACAACCGTTAGGCGAACAAAGTAATAACACTCAGGGCGACTAGCACGGGCGGGTATAAAAATCAACGGTAATTTGTAACCCTTTTAATTTGCACTGCATACGAAGTTCTGATTAAAAATTTTGTAAGTTTGAGTGAAATTAGTTGAATTTTTCCACAAATTTTCCATAAAATCACGGAGACCGTATATATGACTAATAGTTATTGTGGTTGTTGTATTTCTTAATCGTATTACCTCCTATTAAAATTTTCTATTCGTTGGAGAATCATCATCAGAATTCCCAAAAGTGAATATCAAATATTTAACTAACTATTTTGCACGCTGGGTTATGATGCTACTAACCAAACGTCGTTCTTCATATGCACGTCAAAAGGATATTGCGTTTCCATAGCAATCCTCAGCACATACACACGCACACAAAAATGAGCCTATATGTGTATGTACTGTGTATGTTTATATGTGTATGTTTGTACATTAGAGTGCTGGTTATAAGAGCAAAAATAAAGTTTTTTTTTAACTACAAGTTCATACCACCTTTACTTTGTTATATTACTAAAATATACACAAATATTAAATTTCTGGTTTTTTATGATCAAAGTTTTACTTTTAAGTGTAGATGCTTTCAGTAATTTTTTCACATTCTAAATTGAAAACTATTATCATCTTATTTCGATCATCAATTTTTTTGCGGCAAATACTACATGTGCGAATTTACTCAAAACTGTTTTTGAAATAAACGTTTCAATTGTTTCCCTCTATTTCGGTTTAACATAAGTTGTAGCAATCCTCATTTGACCTTTGCAGTAACTTTAACTTGTAGATATAACAATAATATTTTCAAAGAATAAAATGTTCTCGACATCCATCTTGCTCGGCGCATAACACTAGGGCGCCGAATTTGACGTTAGTTGTCTCTCATAAAAGATTTCTTAGTTTGACCTCATACAATTACATTAGGTCTTCAATTGAATTTTCATTAATGCTTTTCTTCACGAATTTGGCTCAAATACTTCTTTGGATGCCATCAAAGTCAGCATATTTCCCATTTTCTTTTTAAATTATTTGAAAAAGGAATATTTCGGCTCTTAGTGACTTCGGAAATCTTTGCTTTACAATCAATTTGAAGACAAGGAAAAATTAACAACTCATTTTCTATCTTTTGTTTCAAAAGAGCACAGGCTCCATTAAAATGGCCTGTTGTGGATGCCACCTTGTCGTAGCCGGGAACCGAAAATAATCGTTATTTTGATTTTTTCTGATGTAAAAGTCATGGCAAGAATTCGTTCAAAACAGAAGTCAAATAAATGATGTAATCTTTATTCTTCCGATTGATCGATATTTTGTGATTTTTGATTATTCGATCATAAAACGTAAATCGTTCTGTTGTTGTTGTTGCTATTGCTACTATCATCGACTAATTTTGTTGGGCTTATTATGTTATAAAAATCTTAAGCCCAAAAATAGTGGTTACAACGTTTACAAAAGTAAAAGCGAAAAAACTAAAGCTATTGATCAAATATAATTGATATTTAATGATCGGAAAAAACGTAGTCCAAAAATAACGTTCGAAAGAATAAAAATTACAAAATATCAATCAAATCTGATTAAGTAAATATCGATTAAACGTCATCTGAAAAATAAAAATCACAAAGTAACGGTTAAAATAATTTTTTTTAAATAAAAATTATTACCGCTACGTTCCCTGATTTTACCACATTATTTGTACCGCGCCACTGAGATCCTAATCTTAAAACATACTAGATAACTAGATACGAAACTTTTTGCTTTGTGAGAGTGCTCTCAAAATGCGCATTTTTTTTAAAAATTTTCCAATGGTGCCACTGTGGAAATAATTAAATTTGGGAATTTTGGAATTTTAAAATTTGTTTAAGTAAAACTTCTTTTCCTGCCACTTATTTTACCAATTTCTACCACTGTTCTTATTAATGCTACAACTAATTTCTATCACTATTACTAATGCTATTACTAATTACTACAACTAATTTTATTAATTTCTACCACTACTTTTCTTAATTCTACAACTAATTTCTACTACCAATTTTACTCATTTATACCACTAGTTTTACGAGTTTCTACCCCTATTTTTACTAATACTATTACTAATTCCTGCCACTTTTTTTTAGTAATTTCTTCCACTATTTGTAACCCTATTTTTACTACCTTCTTCCACTATTTTTACTACTTTCTACCACTTTTTTTTACTAATTTCTACCACTATTTTTACTAATGGTACTAATAATTTCTACTAATGCTACCACTAATTACTACGACTAATTTTATTAATTTCTACTCCTACAAAGAAGATTTACTTCCGGCTCGCGTACTTAGGTGCACGCATTTTTTTTTCAATCGGCATTTTTAATGGATTTTTTTATTATTTTGAATAATAATTGTATGTTAAATTAAGAAGCATATCCTTTACTATCCCTCAAAAATCAAACGTAGTACAAATATCACGATTTTTTACCAAAACAACATCTACTCCCTTTCTCGATCAACTAGAAGCTTCACTGGCTTGGCCAATTATTTCACGAATTTGCCTCTGGGTGTCCGCCATTTTGCCTGTCAGCTGATGATTGGGGGACAGAAGTGGCAATGTTGCCATCATTAAACAGGAGTTCAGTCCCGCTATTTTGTGAGAAATTGAGAAAGTTTCGTATCTAGTTATCGATGATTAAAGTACGTAGAAACTTACGCTTTTCCTGCCAAACTCTCTAATCCCAATACATCTGAAAGTTGTATTCAGTCTTTCTGGGTAGCAATAACCAGTAGTCGTTCTTTCTTCGTGGTTCTGATGTCCAGTCCTTGTATAAATTTGTCGTAAAGTATTATTTTTAATTTTTTATAACCCCAGCTATCACATTTCGGAGCTGTGTACGAACTCTTCGCATTAACGGCTTGTTAATAGGAAAATCATCAACACTAATGGGTTTAAGCTTCATGTGGGCTTTATAATGTAATACTTATACGACATCTATCTAAAAGCGAAACTAACTCAGGTTTAACCAAATCGTCCAACAAAGTCGTCCGCAAATGCTATATCAAATAAATTATATTAATTCGTTTTGAAAAGCTTAAATACATTTTGCGTTTTCTTAAACTTTTTTTTAGATCTCGCCAAACTTGTCAATTTTCTTTAATACAATTTGGTACTGATCTTGCAGGTATTTTTTTTTACTTTTCTCGAAAGATGATACGTTCACGAATCACAAGATTAGCACTTTCATTTATAAATATTACATATGAAACAACAACAATGCCAAAAACTGTTAATTTAACGGTAATTTTGCTCTAGTTATCAGATGTGTTATCATTCACAATACGAATTCTATGAACTGATTTCGGGTTCTCGTTTATGGATGGAGGTAGAACTAGGTTTAGTATTGCATTAAAAAAATAACCAGAGGGTACGCTCACTTTTATACTTTTATACTTGAAAAGTAAAACCGGAATACCCTAATGCACATACATCTATGAGCCGATGCGTTGTTCTTAATGCGAACGATTCATACGCAATGATTTATGGGCGCAGAAAGAATCTGGCGTAATTTGTGATTAAGTAAATTTTTATTTTGCATAAAATTATTTTTCTGCGCTACGACGCGCAATGAAGAATGTCGGTTGGTCGGTTGGTCGGTTAAAAAATCACTAAAGTTTTAAATGTGTGCGAGATTGTTGCGTGCGCACTTATAGATTGTGCGTATGGGACTTTTTAATTATGCCTTCCTTTGCTTTGCCATTGCTGTTGACGTTGTCTGAATTTTCCGCTCGGCATTTTCCTTTCACTTGTCGGGCGGATTGTGTAAAAAACGGTAAAGAAAGTTAAAAAAAAAGAAAAGAAAATGTTATTCATACCATGGCTTTTATTTTTGTATTACTTCTTGTCTACTGTTATCTTTGACTTTTTTAATTTCCTTCTGCAAACACAAACACACCACTGGTTGCCGAGGACTTGTAATGTACATATGTGTGTGTGTTGGTGTGTGCTAGTTATTGTCAGCTCTTAGCAATTTATCATAGCTGGCTTTTGTATAGCGTTTTATAATGTACATATGTATGTATTTAATTGTGTGATTTTTTGTATTACAACAACTGCAATATCATTTTCAGAGCATAATAATTGAACTTTCTAAAATGCACATTTGATAATAAATCTTCCATAGGGTCTCTAAGATCTCATCGAGGACACATATTTGATAAACTGCAATCTTTAAAAATCGTCATTATTTAGCTATATGTAGGGTGTTTTCATTTAGACGTCTGGTTTTCAATGAGGCAGTACTTTTTTCGGAGTTGGTCTTTTTGACAGGTTTTACTTGATTTATACTCAGTTTTTTTGCTATTTGCAAGAATTGAAGCCGAACAATCATCAAGCGCGTCACATGTTTGGTGAATGGGCCCAAAACGAGATAGCCAGCGATCCTGATTTTCACAAAAAAATTTTGTTCAGCGATGAAGCTCACTTTTGGTTTAAAAGGTACGTTAATAGGCAAAATTGTCGCATTTGGAGTGTTGACAATCCACAAGCCATTGTTATAGTCAATGGGGAAAGTTACAGAGCCATGGTTAATATTTTTTCGTACCTGAATTGGAGGATGTTGATGTGGACGACTTTTGGTTCCAACATGACGGCGCTACACGCCATACAACCAGGGAAAGAATAAATTTATTGAAGGAAACTTTTGGCCTGTGGCGGGACCTCCAAGATCGTGCGATTTTAACGCAGCAGGATTATATTTTGTGGGGTTATGTGAAGTGGCTTGTCTACGCCGACAAGCCCGAGACAATTGACGTTTTGGAAGATAATATTTGGAGCGTTATTCTTAGCCTATGGCCCCAATTGCTGCAAAAAGTGGTCGAAAATTGGGCCTCTCGGCTGGAATTTATTCGAGTCAGTCGCGGCGGTCACTTGCCCGAAATCATTTTTAAAACGTAATGGCAAAAAATACAAGGGTCTTTATAATAAAAAAGGTAAACTCTTGGCCATAACATAAATTTATATGCGTTTTATTTCTTCATGAAAACCACATGTCTAAAAAAACGCCCTTTATTTCTTTGTTGTTGTTTCCATCTCAATAGATTCCGGAAGCACATATGTATGTATATACCGAAATTTGATCGCAGATGATCGAAAATATACAGTTGATACAAAATTTAGTTAAAGATATTTTATAATTGGCGTCAACCGAAACCTATTTGTAAAAACAACTAAGATTTTCGCAAAGTTCCCTCTGTACTATATTACATAAAATAAAATAATTAAAGTGCTAGCGTTGTTTGTTTTAATTACTACGGCGGTGAATATTTTTCTCAATACTTTCAAAAATAAATTTTATTGTTCACAGAAGGTGTAAAATTTAGAGCCACTAGGAATAAAGAAATTTTATTTTTTAGTAATTTCTATTATAAATTAATATAAACAAAATTAATTTAAAGATTTATAACCATTCTCCTTTTATACCCTGTCAGAATATCCAATACCTTTCAACTGCTGGTTTACACATCTCTTTCAATATGAAATATAGCTAATCCTTTGAATCGTATTGCCCAGTACCGTTGCGTTTTTAATCTCTGTAACTGGTAGCGTAGCACCTACATATGTAGTTGCCAAAATCTGTGTTCATAAAGTTACCTGTCGCAAATGTCCAGAGCTTCGATAAACGGTTTTGGTCGCCCCATTGAAATAATATTTATTTTGAAAAAAAAAACCTGCAACTTGAAACAAATTTGTAATAAGACAAACGGATGTTAATTGTTATTACCCCTTCCACATCTTCATGTCCAATTTAAACTCTTCAATAAATTCAGCCATACTTCCAAAAGACAGCAACGGTCTTTTTCATTAAGTTCAGCACATTTAGTGGGAATTACGTTTTGTAGCTTGGGGAGTAGTTCCATGTGCTCTATAAATCTTTTATCAAGCTCTTCTCAATACTGATCAAAAAATGGAATGAAATCGACCCGACGATAATATTCGTACAGGAACTACTAACTCCATTCTAATAACTTCTGTAGATTCAGTTGCTGATTCAAAAAAGTCATTCATTCTGTCGTTAGCTTGATATGCATCTCCTTGGCTTACATAGCTGACCCAGCGGCTCAAGTCCCTATCAACTTTCTGTAGATTTTGACTCAGGTTGTTCGTCAAAATGAGCATGGTTTTCAGCTGTGTCAATTTAATGAGAATTTGTGGCGTTCGAATGAACAGAAAGAAGGCATTAGAATGTAAACATTCGGATTTACTCTTCAAAGCGTCCATTTCCTTTAGCGCCAAAAAAATGAGTTCCATTGCTTCATGAAACAAACCGAGTGAAGCCAGATGCTCGACCCAGATTTAAATTATATGACTTTTCAAATTTGGAAGTCAGTACTGGAATTAAAAAATACACGAACTAAATGAGGTTGCAAAGTACCCATTTACTGCGTAGTGCATACATTAAAAGGCTATTAAAACTCGTTAGAATATTTTGAGTAACTTTGACAATTCGGGGTAAGCCGTGACCATAGTGGTAGGAATAGTTATGTTAGGAATGCTTTTAGCTCAACTATTCATAGAACTAACCTCTTTTCTCGTAAACTTCCTGGGCCTGTTATCGAGTCCCTAAACATGCTGGAAGTCGAATCAGGCTTCATTAGAGTTTTCCTCACCTTGCTTAGCAGCAGGGCAGTACTATAACAGCGTAAAGGTAGATAGTGACACCTTCCCAGCGGGAGACCTCTCCCCATTACTTTGGGTTGTTGCAGTCAGGCGAATCCTGGTGTCTCCCGCTTAAATTTATTAAATAGCTAAATAGTTCAATAATAAAACCGATAATTTTGTACGGGGTTTTTGGATGTTGGGGTTACCAGAATTTTACTGCGACAGTAAAAAGTCTCGAAAGCTTTCAAAGATCGGGTCTTTTTAGAATCAGTGAGGTACTTCAGTGTACGCTGCAAGCAAGCGCTGGTCTTGCTAAATATAACTCCACAAGATACTGCTTGCGATCAGAATGATGAGAACTGGGCAGTTACCAGGAGTCAAGTGTAGAAGTACCGGAACTTTCTATGGTTGCGCCTCAATACCTATGAACCAAAATTCTGGCATCGCATCTTATTCGCTCTCCCGGTTTTGGAGATTAACGTGCATCGTTAATTCATCAGACTCTAATCAGGAAGTTGCTGTTCTGTTTCGAATGTTCTGTGGCGCAATGGGAAGAAGTGAGAGTATGCTCCTAGGAGCAACCACGTTAACCTAACCTAACTTTCTAAGGCATATAATCCCATATATGTGTACTGTAGAGTATTTTTGAGGATAAGGAGTTCGCACTTTTTTTCAGTTATATAAAAAATTGTCAAATAACTGAATATGGATATTAACTGAATGGTATTTAGAATTGGGCTCATTCAAAGTTCTCCAGCTAGGATTGTCATCCATTTTTCTATTGCTATTAAATTATATCGGGATTTGTTTCATTTGAAAGATATTTATGTTTTGAAGTGATTGTTGCCTACTTAAGTTAAGCGCTCCTTTAAGAGTTATGATAGTGAACATAAAGAAGAATTTAGTTGGTATTCAAAGCCATTGATTTCTTTAATCCAGCATAGTTAAATAAAGGCGATTTTAAGGGTCATTGTCGTTTTGCAAAATCTAAATCTAGAATCTAAAAAAAATACGAGAGACTTTGTAATATATTTTAAAAATTCGCCTAACGACTTTTGCAATTTGTTTTTGATAGGTTTTTTGAAGTGAGGGTCAGACAATGTGGGAGTTAAGTGGTTAGAATGCTCAACGAAAATATGTGTCATAAAATTGGCTGGTTTGAGTTGTCAGTCATATGAAATTTATTTTTAGTGTAATTTCAACATACATATATAAAATTGATTAAAATATTTGAAAAGTGCTTTTTATACCTTTTGAACTTGAACAAAAATGTAAGCGTGAACTTTTCTTCTAACAGAAACCAAAACTATCCTTAGCCTTCGTTACAAATATTTGGGGTATCGCGGTAACAAAAAAAAAACAAACAAAAAACCACACACCCTCTTTTAATTATATCCAATGATAATTGCGGTAGATAAAATAACTTCTTCATTTTTATATTTAATGCATCGCAGTTGTTGCACACTGCGTTCAGTGCATATGTACCATATACATTTATATATATATCTATATATATATGAATAGCTATTGTAATGCGCCACTACGCTGTATATTCATTAATTTGTTGCAACCCAGCAGTCTAATTGCGTTTGCCATAAATCTTGCCAATTAAATTATGATGATAAAGTTGCAAAAGCCAAGTGGCTGCCACGACTAAGCAGTTCGGTGGCTTTTGTGGCGGCCATTACCTGTCATACTGTCTGTCATCTAGTAAAAGTTGCGCTACCAAATTGCACACTTTTATAATTATCGAGTGCTTTATCACCACAAAATGGCAACTGCAAATGCATTTAATTGTGGGGTTATTTTTACTTATTGCGCTTATAGTAGTATAATTAAAATGTTTTTAACGCGACGCGATTGGCGCACAATTCACATGTTTTACATATAATGAATGGGTGATTCATTTAGATACACATTTTTTTTTGGAAATAAGAAAAGTAGTTACGGGCTGTCATTCTTATCCGAACAACAAACCACTATTTTAATTTTTTACAGACCATTACTTTCAAATGTTGATCGTAAGTTAGCTTAGGTTGATGTGGTTGTCCCCTCGGGGAGAACTCACTTAGACCTATAAACTGAGTCCATATTAATCCCACTTATTATTTGTGTGTTAACTGTAGAAACGCTGCGTACCCAAAATGAAGCCCCATAATCTGCTAATTTCTAACCCAGATAGCTCTTCTGCGGTGTTAATGAAGTAAGAGCGTAGGTACCTGAACCTCGCAGCTGAGTAGAAAACGAAAAGATGATTTCACCTCGTCATCGTCCAGACAGCTAACAACAACAATGTTCGATCAGAACTTCTACAAGGATCGAGAGGTGTCGCTTTGTTAGCGACCGGAGCTCTTTCGAACGCCTACGGCCCACCACCGGCCGGAAAGTCTATGCAATTCTGCTTGTCGCGGTATTTGCCCAGCGGTCGCTGAAGCGACATAGAGCTTATCTGTCCAATAGAGGTCCGTAGGCGGCCAGGGAATCTCACTGCTTGGACTAGTGACTTCAAGAGTAGCCTGCCGAGTTATTTTATCAAATCAGTCCGATTATTGAAATATCCAGAGGCGGTTGAGAGCGAGTGTTTCTTGAAGGGCAAAGTCGAGGCTGAAAGAATTTTAGCGTAGCCGTAGGCCGAATTAAAACTGTAGCCATTGCCCTTTAACCGATCTAAGTATTCAACCCAGTTAGAAAGGACAAGTGGGACACTACCGATTGAGGAAGGTCAGGTATCAAGTACCTTTTACTAAACAAGAGGCCAAACACGGTGTCCAGGAACTTCCCAATGACCACTTCGTTCCCATAGGCTATACCCCAACAGACTCACTTTTCCAACTCCCTCAGGACGTCGTTTATAATAACGATGAAAAAGAAAGGTGAGAGAACTCCAACTTGCGAAGTGCACATAAAATTGTTAACTCTGAAGTGTCAACTTTCGAAGACACGTTGGAGCATTTCGATTTTCGAATGGATAATAACGACTACAAATCTATCAGTACTTGCCGCCTTATCCATGAGGACTTTTGGCTTTACCTAGCCCCAAAAGCAAAAAGTCTAGAAACGAGCCGGGCGCCCCCGTTTTTTAAGTAATATGAACCAGCAATCAATAAACTATAAACAATTTCACCAGTCAAATAAATCCAACATATCCTACAACTCAAATTTGGTCAAACATCAGAAGTTTTTGTGGCCTACTAGAAGCATTCACTGTGTAAAGGCAGTTAATGCTGTGCAATCAAAAATACTAGACAAGTCTCTCCTTGCTGAGGAATTTGCCAAAGTGTGGTCAGCAGAAGCCTCAGATGAGAAGTTTTCAGAAGCCTGCCGTGCCGCAAAAAGATCCACGCTGCTGAAAAATACAATAACTACTAAGAAAGATGTCTCTTTTGTAGAGAGAAAAATAACATTTATAGAATTTGAAATTGCTTTGAAAAAACTGATCGGAACTACACCAGGCCAAGCCCGAATATCATACCCTATGATTTCAAAGCTTCCAAAATGCGTTAAAACTCGACTTATTAGTTTATTTAATAATGTATTTGACAACTATCATCCTCAAATTTTTAAAACTAGCACTGTCATTCCCATATTAAAACTAAATTGCAATAAGATAGAAGTAAATTCATATAGGACAATTTCCTTAAATTCCTGTATACCAAAAGTAATGGATAAATCATTGCTAATCGTATTTGGTGGTACCTAATTACAAACCAGCTTTTGCACAAAAACCAAACAGGTATCAAGAAAGGACGTTCTGTTTAGAATAATCTTTCGTATATAGACTATTTATTTAATACCTCCCTCTCTACTAATAGGCACATTTCGTACTATCTCTTGATTTAAAAAAAAAGCATTCAATAGAATTGGATTGCATGCTGTTATAGATCAATTAATAAAGTGGAAAGTTGGTATACAAATCATCGGATATGTTAAAAATTTTATCAGCAATATAAAGATCAGAGCTCGGATTGATTCTTCACATTCTCAGACTAATGACATTAAAAATGGTGTCCCACAAGGCTCGCCATTATCTGTTGTACTCTTCCTTGTAGCTATCAATAAACATTGTGAAACGATATCAATGCATAAACAAATCAATAAAAAAATAATAAAAAGAAAAATCAATCCAACAAAATGGACAATTTATTTAGTTGCTTGATGCGATTACTCAGGAGCCCAATTATGCACTGAGAAATGCAAGCAAATCCATATTTGCAAGAAGAAAAAATGCAAAGCGGCATTGACGGTAAATAACTCTCCAGTTGAAAAAGTCAAGGACTTAAAAATTTTAGGTATAGTTTTCACCAAAAGATATAATTGCAATAGTCATATTACAAAACTAAAAATACTCTTTATAATAGTTTCAAAATAATTAAATGTTTATCAAGTAATAAATACAACTGCAGCCCATCAATTCTAATATAGGTATTAAACGCAATAATTATGTCGAAAATCGACTTTGGCCTATTTTTATATGGCCAACAAGCCGGCTCATCTTTAAGGTGCTTAAAATTCATTTATCATTCAGCCATCCGCATGTCATTCGAAGCATGTCGCACAACAAATATAAACAACTCACTTTTTGAATCAAAAATGTTGCCAATAGAAAAGCGAAAAACTTTTTCCACAATTAAACTTTTTAAAATATTAATAGAGAGCAATAATTTATTTTAGAAAATTAAAAAAAAAATACCTCTTCGGGCAGACCACCTATATATTAATCCGACCAAGCGCTATCAGTTTATTGAGCCAGTCCATTACCAGCTTGAGAGTTACATGGCGAGAATTGAGGGCCTTAATAACTGTTTGGCTGTCTCCTAAATAAATCACCCGCTATGCAGTAGAAATTGCTATGATAACTACTCCCATGTACATACATATGTATGTATGTATTTGAATGTACCTCTTAAAACTTTTTAAAATGTCGAAGTCATTACAAAGCGAAAGCCAATTGATAATTATTTAACTGTCTCAGCAATGGTTGTAAATTTAATTATTAACGCGTGGAACATCTTCGCAGGCCACAATCAAAGCCCCCCTCCTCTTTACCACAAACATATCTACATACATGTGGTTAGAAGCAAGCGTTTGCCTGCTTGCCGCCACACATCCTTTGCGATCAAGTCGAGCGTGTGAATGCATTTGCTGCGCTACTCCGAGCTACTGTGCTGTGCAATTGTCAGTCGACCGATTAGCCAATTCACTGTAGGCGCTTCAAAATGCAATTGCCGCTATTTTTTGTTTTTTTTTTTGTATTTTGCTTTATTGTTGTTTCCTTTGCTGTTGGTATCGCCGCAAACTCCCTCCGCTTCTGTTAATGTCAGCCTGAGCGCTTTAGCGCAAAATCACCACATTGCAGCAACTCAATAAGCGCGCCCTTAGGCTACAAGAAGTAAAGAGGAGCCACACACACACCATGACCATCTTAACTTTCCAGCATTCTCTCTTACAGCCGATTGCTTTGAGTATAAAGAAAGCAAAGAGCTTGGGGGGGAGTGACGGCACAAAGGCCACACCACATAAAATCCATAAATTTCCACCTTGTCAACTTTTGATATTAATAAATTACTAAAGTGCATAATTAATTAATCCGAGTGCGCTCGCTAGCCGCCGTCGTCGCGAAAGGGGCCAAACGTGGCAGATTCAGTCGCAGTGCAATGAATGTGTGCCTCCTTTGACCAGCAATTTGTTGTTGTTGTTTGCTGCTACTAGATTGTTGATGCCACTCGCTGTCTGTTGTTTATTGTTTACCACTTGTAGCATCGCATGGAATGCGCCGCGGTAAATGCATTCTGATAGCAGCCAAAGCCACGACTTTAGTCAGTTTAAGCTTCTGCTCAACTTTGCATGCCATAGCGTTGGAACTGCCGCTGCAGTAGCTGGTTAGCGGCGAGTAGGTTGATCCGACTTAGCAAGTATCTGAGCTGAGGCAAATTAAATTTGATGTGACATTTCGATCGGTGATTTTAGGCGGCCCTTGCTTTTTCCATCTATTTGTGGGGTGATTTTTTAATTGATTTGACTAAGTTGACTCCCACAAACGCTGTTTAAAACACGAGTACCGCATAATAGGTCAAATGCGTAGATGTGTATATGTACTGACTGTATACTCAGAATCCAAAATATACCTGCAAAATTTCGAATTAGGATCAAAAGACCGTTTTTCGATAGCATAATAATATTTTTGCTCAAAAGTTTAACTATGTACATATCTCAATCGGTCTTCAATTATATCGTAGAAATCCACTTTCAACTTTAAAGCTAAATATGCAAATTTTTTCTCAGTTATTTACAATCAGTTCACAATTTTTTTGTATTTTACAAGTTAAATTCTAACAATATATAACATTTTATTTATAATATTATAATGCAGTTTCAAAATCTTACAATTTATAAGAGTGTTGTACGAAAAGCATATTTAAAATGAAATTCAAATCAAAAAAATATTTAAACTTTTCAAATTTGGCTTACATAACTTGATGTGATAATAAATAAAATATCGTTAGAAGAACCCCAAAAGAAGTGAAAGCTAGATGTTATCTTTTTTGCGCAAATAGTTTTTAGGTCATATTTCGATAAATTGAAATTTTTCCCGTTCCCGAAAACGTAATAAGGTAAGGAAATAAGGTAACTTTTTCTAGTTTAAAGAAGTGTCAGTAATTAAAAAAACCAGCAAATATTAAAAGAACCTACAACTGTTTTTATTTGAAATAACAACTAGTTTTTTATACAGATTTAAATTGATGATACGTTATTTTGTTTTGGAAAACAACAACTGGAAATAACGTAAGACACATAGCATAAAGTGTACTTTAAAAAACAGATTTTATTGATCTAAAATATATTTCTAGTGTCATGTTAATCCAGGTTTGAAAATTTTGTTTCAATATCTCAAATAATTTCCATTTTATATCGTTTTTCCCTTCTCATGTAAACTTATGGAAAACGATGTTACGCTATTTTGCATTCTAGGTGACGATATATAGATTTTGAATTATTTGACAAATTCAAACAATTTTACTAATTTTTCAGTTTTGTTAACGATTTGCATTACAACGTCAGCGTTGCTCTTTCTTTTCACATCAATACTTTCAACCCTTAAATATCGATGTAATGGTGCTAATTTTTTATGATGATTTTCAACATCGAAACTTAAAAGACTATTTATTCACTTTTTGCATATCACAATCAAACAACGACAATTGACAATAAATCATGACAGTTTTTTTTGGAGTTGTCATAATGAATCAATGCAAATTGCCGAAAACAACAAGAGGCCAACAACAGGCCGTATTCTTGAAAACCCGCTCTAAAAATCTAGTGTGCAAACAAATTTATTATCATGATTCGCCCAAGGCTGTGTTTTTTCAACATTTTTGTTGACCAGAGATCACTTTGATCTCATTGTTATTAGCAGATACCGCTTGGATAAAAAATTCACTGCAGAAACCTAAAAACAAGCTTTAAGTGAGATGTTTATTTTACATATGTAAGTAACGGTAATATTCAAAAGTGAAATTAATTAACATTATGATAAGCAAACAATTAACACTGCATAACAGAGAAAATAAACTTCGACAGGTATTTTGTGCCAACAAAATTGTCGTTACTTACTTACTTAATTGACGCTATAATCGCTTAAGTGATTTTCGGAACGGAAAAATTAGTAAAATTTTTTGAATTTTTCAATAATACAAAATCTATATATGCACATATTTGCTTCTGTTGGTGCATACTTTCTTTTCCCGCAAGGTGTACAGTGGAAATGTAAATATCTGAAATATATAAAACAACCCAAGGAATGGTAACCTAGTACACGGTTGGTCTATAACTGAAGAAGGTACCAGGGCAGGTGTACCTATATATGAGCCGGGCCCTCAAATTTCACAAGGGAACCTCTAAACTGGAGACGGAGTGCCTAGACAAGCTGAACATACTCGGTCTAAACAATCGAGTATGGCGTATCTGGCATTTTGGTATTGAGGAAAACGAGATCGCAGATATACACGGGAAAAGGGGAGCGTCAAAGATAAGATTTCGTGCTAATAAGCAACTTAAACAATATAACAGTTTTCTTCCATTAAGACGAAAACGCAAGGCAGGCGGCTAAAATTGTGAAAAGTGCTTATAATCCTGATACTGTAAGAGCCAATCTCGCGCAATTTTGGTTTCGTCGATTTCGTTCCGGTAATTTTGACATCAAAGATGGTCTGGAAGACCAATTGTCGAAAAAATCGAAAATATAATGGAAGCAGATGAGCCCGACCGTCATGTAAGCTTTGTTTCGATTGCAAAGGAGCTAGACAAAAAGCCGTTTGGAACCATTTAAATAAGGCTGGATACAAAAAGAATTTCGATATATGGGTGCCTCGTGAATTTTGCGAATCGCTACAAAATCGATCCATTGATCCAAACGGTCACCCCCACAAGCAGCCAACTTTGGCCAATAGGAGAGAAATCGCGTTCCGTCAGGACAGCGCCAGATCACACATATCGATAGAGTGGCCTGCTCCGAAGCTTTTGTTTGGGGGATTCTTATGCATCCATCTTATAGTCCCGACCTGGCACCAAGTGATTACTATTATTATTATTCCTGCCTATGGTGAATGATTTTGCTGCTGGAAAATTCGGCTTAAGGGAAAGTCTGTTTGTTTGTGCCGTATAACTGTTAATTCACAGCGCAACATTCCAGGTAATTTGGCATAGTTCTTAGTTTCTATCACGGGAAGGTTTTAGGCATGGTTTTGTTTGGGGAGGGCTGTCTCATCTTCGCAAAGTCGAATTTAATTATATTATACACCAGTTATATGAAAAAATAAATTACGGATTATATTATACGTCAGTTATATGAAATAATAAAGTACGGATGTCAAATAGTTCGTCTCGCCGAAGAGAGGTTTCATACCTGTATTTTGGACAGGGTTGCCATCTGCATGAAAAGTCGAATTAAATTCAGTTGTAAACAATTTATTTGTGAGAGAAACCGATAGGCGTTTTCTAATGCAAATTTAATCATTAAATAAATATAGGCAGGTCAAAGTTTGCCAGGTTTGAGCTAGTAATAATAATAGTCTTATAAATAAAAACCTCGTGTCACGTTGTTTGCGGTTGAACTCCTCTGAAACGGCTAGACCAATTTTTATGAAATTTTCAATGTAAGTATATTTGGCACATATGAGAATAGGTTGCAAAGTATAGTTTATGCTTGGGAGATGGCTGCCACCTGTTTGAAATGTCGGATTTAATTAAATTGCAAGCTCGTACAAGTTATATAAATGATTAAGATATGGATATCAAGCGGTTCGTCTCGGAAAGAAGGTTCATAGCTGACCTTATGAGGGTTGCCATCTGTTTGAAAAGTTGAATTTAATTTAATTTTACACAAGTTATATGAAATATTAAAATATGGGCGTCAAACAGTGGATCTCGGCGCGGAGAAGGTTCATACATAAATTTTTGGAGAGGGATGCCACCTGTTTGAAGTGTAAAATTTTATTAAATTAAACAGACGTATATAAAATATTAAAATATGAGTCTCAAACGATTCGTTTCGATGAGGAGAAGATTTTTGAAAAAGTCGAGTTTAATAAAAGTTATACAAAATATTATTATATTGGTATCAAATGGTTGGTCTCGGGGAGTAGAAGGTTCAAATCTATATTTTATGAGGGTTGTAAGCTGCTTGGAATGTCCTATCTATGAAATATGAGTATCAAATTCTTCGGCTCGATGAGATAATGATTTTTTTTTTTTTTTGAGAGGGTTGGCACCTGTTGTGTGTGACAGAAACCGAGCTGGGTTGATAGATAGATATTGTTGTTGAGGTTTGCACTTCGGTCTTGCGATCCATTGTGCCCTCCGTTCCTTATAGTACCTCATCTAACCGCAACGCTCTTGGGAAGTCTAAGATGATGGTTGGTGGTAGGGAGCGTGCAAGTTCTTGATCCGGGATATATGAACCCAGATACCTCTGTCGTCTTCTCGAGACGGTTTCACATTCGAAGAGCAGGCACATCAGGGTCTCCTGGGCCGAGTCACAGAAGCGACACCAATCGTTCGACCATATTCCGAGACTGTGTAGATGGCTTCGCAGTCTGCAATGACCTGTAAGCAATCCTGTCAGTATCCTCAAGTTATTTTTTGAGAGGTCGATAAACTGTTTAGATCGTTATAGTAACCCAAAAGACATTTCGTCTCGCGTAACCCTACCATCTGGTCCAGTGTCTTTCCTTTAAAGGATTTTCCTCTATCCTGAGCACCTCCCTTATGGTATGTCGACCTATCGACAGTAAAACCTCGAGTCCTATGGGTGTTTTTTCCGCCGCACCTCTAGCTTTAGTTCATATGCGTAGGGCAACTAATAAATAAATATAGGCAGGACAACGTCTGTCGGGGTTTTTTAGTAATGCATGTAAATGGAAAATGTATGTAAGTGGGTACTTTTCTATGAATACTATACGTAAAAAAAAGTTGAAAACACACGTGAAATCACGAATAGCTTTTGAGGCTTAACTAATTTTTAAATAAATTAGTACATTCAATTAGTCGATGTATATAAGTAATTGTCGTAAAGTAGCCCATTACACAATGTAATTGCAGGTGGAATTATTTTCATTCATTTGCATAAAATACCTATGTACATACATACATACATACATTTGCTTATTATTTTTTAACCTATGTATGTAAATATGTACGTTGAGCACAATTTCAGTTGGCTTCGTGTGCAGTTTTCAGCGTGCTTGTGTGTGTGTGTGTGTGTATGTGTGAGTGTGTGCTTGTAGAATGCAATTACAGCAAATCAATTTTCATTTGACTTCCTCCTCAAGCAATTTGCTGCACGCGACTGTTGCGCATCGATGAAATGCCTTTGTAATGCAATGAAAACAACAACAACATCAACAACAACAATAACAACAACACCAATAGCTATTGGTTGCACGCGCTCGAAATTACAGCAGCCAGTAAGCTAGCAGTAAGCCAACTAAACGGCCAACCAACCCAACCAACCAGATGGCAAACGAACAACAACAGCTGAGTCAGCAAGCGGCAACCAATTTGGTGGCAACAACAACAATAACCACAGCATATTCGCAACGGATTGCAAATCACAAATGCATTGCGTTGGCACAATAATTTTGAAACTGATTTACATTGATACGAGTTAAATTGTCAGAAAAATCACCTGTCAACATGTCAAAAAATGCAGAGTAGCGCGCAAATGCAAGCGGTGGCAAATTGCGCTATAATGCTAGAGCTACTGGTTGGTTTATTGTTGTTGTTGTTGCTGCTATAGTCAAACACAGCGTGCGTTAGGTGTATTGCGCACGTTTGCATTTCATTGCGTTTTCAGTTGAAATTCAAATTATCAGCTATCATTAAATGAAGTAGCGCTATTGTTGTTTGTTGAAATTATTGCTATTACTCTGAATGCTGTTGTCTTTGTTTTTGTTGTTGTGCGTTGTGATTTTGTTACAAAATCGTTGTACATACATAAATACACCACTTGCGTCGTCAGCACCACACACATTCATTCGATTGGTGCAAGTCAGCAACAATTACGGCGTGACTCCAACAAAATGGCAGCCATGGTGAGGTGGAAGGTGAATTGGAGTTGTGGCAACGCGTTCACAAGGCTGTAGATTTTGTAAATAAGGCACGCATGGATATTATTGAAAATAATTGCTGTTATCATGCACATACGTTATTTTTTCTTTCGCTACCTCGTCTAAAATAAAAAAAAAATATATATTGTAATTGTATTTAAATTAATAGCACCATTGCAACAAAATTCAAATTCGAATTCTGGGTGGCATGCAACAAAATAATAGGGCGCAGTGACATTTATACGAGGGTTGCTACTTATAAGAAATATTTAAAACAGGAAATGTATCATTTAATTTTTTGCAATATACTACATGAAGATAAAAAAAAAAGACTTTTGGGTGCGTTTCGACAAATTTTCGAAACCCTTTTTCCACTCCGATTGAGGTACATCCAAGACATGTGATTTGACTGCATCAATGCTGTCGCTGTAACCGAGTGTGTACCGTGTACGCTCTTTATTCGTTAGGTCTTGGATTCAAGTAACATTAAAAATTATAGAAACAGTTTTTTCTAATAGCGGTTCCAATGGCCAACCTAATAGTGCATTTCTGACTGCTTACAAAAATCATTTGGCGTTCGGAGGCGGTGTAAAACTGTACTTTCCCCAATTTGTGTTACAACATCAGAAGTTCGACCAAACATGAAGCTGTGGTGTAAGTGCCAACTTATTATTAGAAACTTTCGATTCGCCACTTCTCTGCACGCGATGCCACAGCTCTGCTCGCGATCAAACAAATTTGTGTGTAAAAGCAACAACTACGACAACTAACTAAATTGGGCCATCGCTCGTACAGCGACACCTCAATAAACTGGTCGAACTATTTTCATTCAATGCTGCAAAGTTGATTTGCAGATATTCGACCAGTTTTAAACTGCGCACAAACAAAGAACTTAAAACTGTAAGAAGAGACAACACGTTACTTTTGCTTTACTCGTTAATCAACAGGGCAGCTCCATCTCTTTTCATTCAATCATTTACGCATGCGGTCGAAAGTGTAGGCGCTACCCTGTTGATTAACGAGTAAAGCAAAAGTAACGTGTTGTCTCTTCTTATAGTTGTATGTTCTTTGGCACAAACGACGATTATGTCCGCGCACGTGCTTGGAATTTTGGAGTATATGTATTCGAAATTTGTGATGCTCGCATTTCATCGCAGGCAAAAACGGAAACTGTGTTGATGCTTAGAAAACCTGCATTAGCGGAAAAAATGAGTACAAACCTTAAATTAGTGCGATTCGTTGATTGTTTGAAAAAAAAGCCTCCATGTCAAATAACTCAGTGCTCCCAAAACATTCTTGAAGTGCTTCCAAATCTTTGCCATTCTTTTTCAATGCAGCCAATCCATTTAATTTATGCCAGATGCTTCACCGATTCACCACTCGCTATCGGATGGCGAAACGAATACGGCTATTATTATGAATAGAATTGCGATATGAACACAAACAGCATCGCGTTTTTTTCGATTTCGATATTTGTGACGAAAAAAAACGATGGCAAAAACATCGAGCGAAAATAGTGACACTTTCGATATTGAAATAATATATCAACGCTTTCGGTGGAAATAAAATTATAGAGTGAGAGAGAGTATTCTCATCAGTATTGTCAAAAGTGATGATTTGTCTTCTAAATTCTACATAATCAGAAAAATCATAACATTAAAATTATAATTTTTAATACAAATTATAATATTATTATAATTTTCAATAACAATGTAAATGTTTGACCTAAATAATTGTTTTTAAGCCATTCTGCCGAAAATAGTTTGCAAAGATCGACAACGTAAAGTAGTGCACGAACAATACCCATGATAGTTTAATGATAATTTTCAAAATGGAGGCACGTATAAATATTAAGTAAAGAAAAAATGACTGCCTATTTTTTTTTTTTTTTGAGCAAAAGAAAAATATTTTTGGGTCATCTTAATACAAGGTGGTGCAAAATTATTTACCCAATTTAGTTTTTGAATAATTTTTTTATTAAAAAAAAATTAAGTGCTGGAAATCTTTATTTGGACCTTTATACTTTTTTCTGTTAAGTGTAAAATGTGATATCCGTCAAGTGACTGCCAGTGTCGATTTACATTTGTGTCCTCTTTATCGCATTTTTCTTGACTTTCCACAAGATTACCGATGATGATAACAGTTCGCTTTTCTGTCGAATTGAATTTGAATTTCGGAATATTTTTTGGCACCAATCGAACGAGCTTTTTTTCAGCGAATGTCAAATTAATGCCCAAATATTCAGAAAAAATATTGAATGTAACGATAGGAACTAATTCCCAAACAAGCTTCGATCTCGCGGTATGCCACATGACGATCTTGCGATATCAGTTCATACACAGCAGACGACTGCCACGAAATTCGTCCTGTAGCGACTACGATTGAATTCCGAAAACCGGCGAAACACAGTGGGTTGGGATGATGTTTCGAATATTCGAAGTGAAAATGTTCCGTATGTTGTTCCATATTTTCACCAAGATTAATATTTCAAGTATCTGTTAAAAACACAATTAGTACTTAAATATTGGCAAAGTTATCTATATAGATTTAGCATTAAACATTTCAAACTTTACGATAACAATGCCACTTCAAATATACTCACATTGGTTGTGCTATATTTCAACACTTAATAAGCAACCGTCGTATTCCTATTTAACAAAAAAAAGAAAGAAGAAAAGCCAAGTGTCAGTTGCGTGCCAAAGTTGCTGCTTGCATTTGGTTATTTTTGTTGATTGCTGTTTTTGTTTGTTTGTAAATTTACTTGACAGTAGAAATTCATATGATAATAAGAAAATAAAAAAAAACAGCAGCAATAAAATAAAATTTGCTCATTAAACAAAAAAGAATTGTGAAGTGCTCGTATTGCATGTCAGTTAACCACAAAATTTCAACGACTTCACGCAATAGTGGTACAAAATGTAACTGAGCATTACTATTTCTCTCATCTGTCATCGTTTGACATATGGAATGGTATTCGATCGAATGACACTGACCCTCAATTAAAGGCAACCACGAGATTATTTTAGTTAACAGAAGCAAATGCGACAGAAATGATAAAAAAGATTCGCTCTCTTCACTAAAAAGAATTGTCAAAGACAGTTTTTATTTTTTTTTTGCTTTTTTTATAATTAGTTTAACGTTGTTCCTTGGAACTTCCTGCAACTAATGGGAAGCAGTCAAATTCAATATTTTATGTAGGTTATACGAAAAGCAGTACTCATTACTTCGTAAAATAAATTGTCAAATTGCTTGGATTAAATGAGTGTAGTAACAGTTTAAGCCCCATCCCATCACTCATGGTTTTATTTTATATTAACATTGAAAATCTAGGTATGTACTCCTTTTTTTTTTTTAATTTCGAAGGAAATATTGTACAAAGCGTGCATGGGCCTCTTTTGTCATCGTATAAAATAGGAGGAACCCTGATGCTAACATCTTTTAGCATCCAAAACAGCCGTTAAATATTAGATTAAGTTAGGTTAGGTTAAGCTGGCTAACCCAACAGGAGGCCTAACATAAACCAAGTAGGTCGTTTGTGTCACCAGAAAAGTGCACGACTGAATAAAACCCTTGTTTTATGAGCCGGTGGCGATGTCAAAGAAGGCTCATTGGCCTTTTGTCGGCGGCCGACTGCAGATCATGCGGTCGTCCCTCCCCTAGTATTTTAAAAAGTCCGCTGCCAATGTTTCATCCTCATGAACCATGCATTTCCTACATCTTTTATCCCTTACTAAACAAAATTTAGAGGCATGCACCGCCGAGAGGCAATCATGCGTCAATAGCCCCAGTAAGAGTCAGGAGTCCTCTCTTTTCGGGGGGAGTAAAAAGCTCGAGAGATAAATAAATCTTGAGCTAAATATTATCTTTACTAAATACCATCAGCACTTATTTCTTGTCGTACTTACGTCACCAATTTTTGCCGAATTCCAATGAGATCCATTCGCTTTAAGCCACGAAACCCCTTTGAGAAAATCACACGCGATGGCGCATCCTTCCCATGTGCTGCCAGGTAGGGCTTAGATTGCGCCGAAATCGGAAAAGATTTGAATCATTTTTGGTTTCGATAGCGGTGAGATTGTTATCGTTTCTTCTCTTAACTTTTGTGATTTTTGAGCGGGACTTGAACTAACCCATGGCAATAGTAGGCCAAATCCTATTTAGTGTTATGAAAAATTTATTTAATTACAACTACCACAACTCGGAAAGGTACGGCAAGTGATTCCTCTTCACGCAATTTATTACTCTCTTTCTAATTCGAGAAAGATTTACTGAGTTAGATGATGGGTCCCCAGGTACGCGCATCATACCTGATGAAGAAAAAGAAGGCGTTACGCACACTGCACGTTTACCGTTGGATCGAAAAGGACAGTATAGTTCCGAATTCAAAAAACATACACACTAACGACTTTTAAATTGTCTTAAAACAAATTAAGGGGCCTACAGTTGTATGTCGACTCCGAACGGCGAACGTTTTGTTTTTTTTTTGTGAGAAGTGTTTTTAAGGCAGAAATTCACTCGGAGGTTTGCGATTGCTTGACGAGGGGCGACCGCTGTTAGAAAAAGCTTTTTTTATAATTTTTGGAGTTACTTGGCCCGGCCAGGATTCGAACCTGGGGCCCTCCGAATGAAGCACGCATATGTTACACACTCGGCTACGGCGGCCGCTAACAAAATAAAATCAAAGTAATTATTAAAAATAAAATAGTTTTATTAACTACCCATGCATACAAAATCTGCACACCAACGGTTTATTCATACTACAGATTTTAACTGATGATTTTTATATACATTTTTAAACAATTTGCTAATAGTTAAAAGATTTAATCTGAATGAATTCTTGGTAACATTTGTACTCATGTAAAAATATACAATTTTTCCATCTATCTTTCTTCTTTTATACTATAATAAAACTACCGTAGAAAAGTCGTGTCTATTCATTGAAACTTAAACTAAACATTTTTGTCGAAGGTGATGCAGGGAGTGGACCACTCCAAGGTACAGCGAGGCATTTTCTTACATTGAAATAATTTTGGCGGACGCCCTTGTAGATTTTTGTTCCCCACCATTATTAGATTTATCTTAAGAATTTCCTCCCCATAATCGTGAACTGAAAAGAAGCTGTCTATGATTATATTTTGGATCCTCAAACCATCGACCAAATCAAGTAGAATTTCTTTACTTTCCGTTCCGGCGTAACCCTTCTAGGTTTACCAAGATATGGTTGAAAACTCTGTACGAAAATTGAATACGAAGTACGAAATAGTCAAATCATGTGAAGTAATACAATATTTATATTACTATCCCACCAAAACGCTTCATGTGCAAATCTGCATACTAACAGTAAATTAAAATATTTTGATATCATTGGTGCACTGTGCGACAATTTTATGCCTACTCAAAGTGGCCAACACTTTTTAAGTACTTGCTAATTAAATTAAAATTGACCCTGAATTTTTTTATGGCCTACCAAAAATGTCGTGGTCAGTTATTTCCAAAAAGTGAACAAATGGTTGAAAGAAATGTCTGAGCAAAATTAAAGTAATATTGGCGTTGAACATTTGAAGCAATTAGCTCCCCTTAAAAAAATGACTGCCTCGTTGACCAGCAATCTGGAAATATCTGTCATCTGGTTCCTCCGGCATAAGGGAACGAAAAAGCCGATGGGCTAGCACGGTGCGTCTCAAGGACTAAAACAAGAAGAGGATCAGAGGCTTTCTTCGTAGGGCTTGGGCCGTTGCCCATAAACTTATTGCAGTATGACTTTGGGCGCGTATATGGGGAAAATGGGCATTTCGCGTAGTGAATACAACGAGCAAAATAGCCGAGCATTTCTTGTGAAAATGCTCGTCTTAAGCCCGCTTTTGTCTAACATCCTTAGGAAGTCCTTTTCTTGAAAATCTTGACAATCAAGGACAGCATAGTATACTCCATTCAAAACTCTGGCTAATTGTAATGCACATCCTTCCATTACTCAGAAGGTTTTGTCGAGTTTATGGCATCTTAGCTCACACCTCGAAATATGGTTTTGACTCTTATGAAACAAATTTGGTTTGTCGCCTCAAGAAATAAATAAATTTGGAAAAATCTTTGTTCGATTAAAGCCGAATTCTATATAACAAAAATCAATAGTTTCATATAAAAAATGGATAATATCTCTGTTAATTTGCAATGGTTACTTTAATGAAGGAGAACGTAAATAATATTCATATATTTAAGGTAACATATTTGCTTCTTTATTTTCTGTGAATTTTTACGTTTTTGTATAAAGATTTTGTCTAAGAAGACCCGTAGTGAAATATGTCGAATAATAATTTTCTAGAACATTTAAATTCTCTAAGTTCTGTAAAAAAGTTTTTTATGATATAAGGTCAGAAACTCACTAATCCCTATTCCTTTTCAAATTATTTACCACGCGTATAAAGGCAATTATCTCTATTCGTTTAGTTATATTTATTATTGGCATTGTTATCGTTATTGATGTTACTTTTTTATCTGTACTTTTCTTTTCTTCCTCCACATAATTTCGCCATTATATTTGAATTCGTATTAGATTTTTTAATCGCACTCTTATTTTTATTGCTATCACAACTCCCCATAATCCCGCATATGTAGCAATAATTGTATTCGCAATCGAATTCCCATTCTTCTTTTATCCAAATCCGTATTAATTTTAATTTGTTTTCTGACAAATTTAAACAAAAAAAAAAAAGAAAAAAAATAATTAACCGGCTTGTCATCATACGAGACACCGTCATCACCAAATTAACTGTCAGCTGTATGCCGAATGCGAAGAGAGAAAAACATAATGGACATAATCAACGCATTTCTTACCAAGTTATCAAATTAACTTCTAGGTTCACATTCAAGCATATCTAAATAATTTCATACATATTCATGTTCCCCGATTATCTTCATATTCCCAGCCAATGTTATTTACCCTTACACCGCCGACAGCGCAATAGACACTTCAACTTTTGAATTCACGCTCAGCTTGAATTTTGAGGAGTTGCAATGCAAAACCGCAAAGTCCACACGCAGTCCAATGTCCGCGCAACGTATCGAATCATATCGAATTAACTCCAAATAAATTTTGAATTGTCTTCTGTATGATTCTCACAAATTAACAGGCTGTCGTACGGCTGTTGCATCGTGGTCACTTCAATTTTTGCTACATACATACACACATACATAGGTACATTGGTATGTGCCCACCCTGTCGGAAATATAATTCCTTCTTATTACGACTGGGTATGAATTTTCAATGAAATCAAGAAAATAATCTGCAAAACTAAGATGAAAAATTTTCAATGGAATGAAAAAGATGCCCGGCAGATTTAAGGTGGACACCTTTTCAATAAAACTAAAAAGGCAATCTTGGTTTCCATTAGAATCTCCTCTTAATTTAAATAAGCCGGAGATCCTATCAATTTAAAATTATTGGCACCTAATTCTTTTTAAGTAGATTATAGATACCTAATTATAATAATTTTGAGTATTTATGTATTATTTTAAAAGGTTTAACATATTTGTTTATAAGAGATTAGAACAATTAAAATAAGTATTTATAATAAACGAGCCATTACTTACAACCGTTTTCCTTTTCAATCAATTTTTGAAGAATTTCAAACCCATATCAAGAAGATTTTCTAACGAAAATTTCTTCGATTTCGTTCCCTCTCGCACTCCTTGGCCATCAAACTTTTTTCTTTTTTAAACTCTTTAATTATAGGTAAACTTTTTAAACAAGGGGTTGAAATTAATTTATTTTCTTGTAAGTGACTAATTTCATTAACATGGCGATGCCCTAGGAGTAAGTCAATTATCGGATTCTGCATTTGATTTTAATTACTTTTAAATATATTTGAAACGAAAACATCAAAATTAGTTTTTCCAGCTGCAATAAAATAATTTATTTCAAACTATATGAAATTACGGGTTTTCAAACTGTTTTAAAACTAGTCTAATTACCAACTACAGGCTTGAGCTGCCTGTTTCCAATTATTTAAATATATGTGAATATGTCTACTTTATGACAACTATAAAATTTTTAGTTTCTTTATTTAAATAAAAATACAATTTATTTTCAATTCTGTACACAAATTAAATTCCACTAATGAAGGGGTTTTTTTTTACCTAATTTTCTTTTTGGCAACAATGGTTTTGACAGTTCAATCACGTTTCATGGCTTGTGTTGCTGTCAAATATTTTCAGTTTGGTCTATAATTTAATTATGAATCTTCTTACAAACGAACAACGCTTGCAAATTATTTAACTTCATTATTAAAATGCGTGCTCTGTTAAAATGTTCATCGCGAGCTTCTTCCATCTTATGGCCAGTTTAATCGACCTACTGAGGCGGCTAAGTCTCATTCACAATTGTGCAGTTTATTCACTTCCCAACACTACATCTCAGGTCGGACATCAGTTTTCCGAGTTAGTTTTGTTGTTTTGCATGAAATTCGTTATTCGTGGAAAGTTTTACGGAAGGACTTAGGTTTGAAACTTTTCAAAATACAGCTGGTCCAAGAATTGAAGCCGAACAACCCACCACAACGACAAAGTTTTGGTGAATAGGCTCTTGAAAAGTTGACCGAAGATCCACTTTTTTATCGAAAAATTGTGTTCGGTGACGAAGCTCAGTTCTGGTTGAATGGATACTTGGAAAAGCCAAACTGCCATTTTCGGAGTGAAGAACATCCCGAAGTTTATTTCACGTTTTGGGTTTGCCAATTGCCCGCCTCGATCGTGCGATTTAACACCTCTGGACAATTTTTTGAGCGGCTATGCTAAGGCTAATGTCTATAGTGACAAGTCGACTTCGACTGACACACTGGAAGCCTATTTGTTCGTGAGTTACTGGCCCAAATGGTGGGAAGAGTTTGCCAAAATTGGACTAAGCGGATGGAGCATTTGAGACGCAGCCGCGGCCGTACTATCGATTCAAATAAAGGTTTCATGCATTTTTCTGAATTTATATGTGTTTTTTTTCTATTTAAAATTTCAGATAGCTCTTAAAAAATCACGCCGTATTTCGAGCAACAATTCTCCGAAGTACTGCGAGTGTCGATTTTTTGTTCAATTACACCGCTTAAGAGGCAAAAAATTCGAACAAAAATCCAGGTATAGAGGGGAGGTTTTCTTGCTTAACGCTGGTCAAAATTAAACCTTTTTTTTTAAATTTGGCCTTAAAGTTTTTTTTTCAGAATTTTCAATTTTTTTATGTTGTGCTGAAAAATAAATAAATTAAAAAATTAAAAAAAAATCGGAAATATTCGAAAAAAAAAATTATTGAAATCAAAATTAAATCTCCTCAAAACTCTGCATGTTTTGAACCAAATATTTGTACAAAATAATAATTAATAAAACTAATCACATTTATATATATAATACATATATTGTATTGAAAATATATTCTACTATAGATATATAATATAATATATAGACTAATAATACACATATGTAGGTAATAGGGTGCAACTTAGACCAGCTTAACTAATTTCACATGCATTTGTTTCAAAGCAGTTGATTTCCAACTACTTTTTCAATTGGTAAATTTTTTCATACATTCTACTTTTTCCGACAGGGTATGCTCGCACTCGGTGTACATTTATATAATTTGCATCCGTTGCATGGCGACACGCAAATTCATTTATTGCACCCCACTGTTCTCCGACAAATGTCCAGTTTGCTCCACAACCTATTAAGCCGCTTGCTTGCTTGCTTTGTTTGGTAGATGAACCGATACCGATTGTTTTTTTTTTGTACACCCTATGCCCTATCGGGCTCCTTTGATTGCCACCTGTTCAATTAGGATCCAGACCCAGTCATTGTCGGAATGTGACCACAAATTCTGGTTAAATTATCGTATTAACATTCTTCCCGCTTAACCTCGAACAAATAACGGTGCGTGTGCGGTTTTCATGCGATCGCCCCTTGAGTTGTTCGATGCATCCTCGACTGCAAATGTGGCTCTCCAGTCTATAATAATGTCGGTATTATATTTAAGTAAATATGTATGTAGGCATGCAAGTATCTGGTTGTTGCATTAATTGCGTGGTATTTTGAAATACGACAAATAAATTTTAATATGCCTCATTTCTTACAGATACGAATATCATGTGCAGGAGTATTGATAAATTTATGTAAAAGTTGAAATAAGCAGACACACTAGTAGTACCTGTTGCGTGTAACGAATGCAAATGAGTACATTGTAAATGAGGATAATTTAAAAAGAAGTGTTCACTTCAAACTGAATTTATTCTACATTCTAGAAACAGAATACTAAGCTGTAAGCACGTCTTCTTAAAAAACTCGCAAATAACAACGATAATACTGATTTAAATATTCAATTTTAAGTTACACATTGCCACAATGGCCTGAGAGATATTAAAGTGTTCACTTTGACTGGCACTCAGAACATTTAATCGACACAATAAAACTATGCACAATTTATCAAATACTCTATACATTACATTCAAATTTAAGATACCAATATTCTTCTTCGATTGATCCAGATAATCAAAATTTGCTATAAGGAGAACAAAAACAAGGACAGAACCAGAGCTTATAGTTGATTTTGAAAAAAACAGCCTGCAAAATCGAAATGTAAAATTCGATTTCGTAATACATAAAATATGAACAATTTATTTATTTTATTTATTTATTTATTTATTCGCTCTAAGAACTTAAGTTCGATACAGACTATTAAGATTGCTTAAAATCAAAATTAGTTAAAGTAAAAAATAACAGCTAAATACATATATATATATATATTTATTTAATGTTCTTTTTACTGGCGCATTCAAACTAAACGTAGTTTTGCTGAGGCCAACATTAAATAAGTCAAAGCTGCGCAAATTTCCAGGACGAAGATTAAAATAAATTTTGCTCAAAAGGTGAGGGCAGTCTATCTTTCCAGATACGATATCGATCATGAAAGTATAAGACAAAAACTCTTCTGTTACTAAGCGTCATTAGATTAATTAATTGGCAGCGAGAAAAATATGATGGCTTCGGTTTAGAAAAACGAATAAAACGGAGGGCTTCAAGTCGATTTGTATAAGTTTGATGGCATGGCCTCCAAATACATAAAAGCGGCGTATTCCATTATTTGGAACGAATAAAAGCTGAGTAAAGGGTTTTAAGAGTGTAGGGGTTATACAATTACCGACTTATACGACGAACGAATGCAAGCATTGAATACGATTTGGCGGCAATATAATTAACGTGCCCCTTGAATGTGAACTTTGTGTCAAAGTAAACTCCAAGGTCTTTAACCTCATTAACCGAATCTAATTTCTTGTTGCAAATATAATACGAAGTTTGTAAAGGCGTGGTCAGTTTCGCAAAACTAACTTTGTAACATTTTTTTATGTGCAAAAATAAAAGATTTCAGGCACACCAGGTCTGCAAATTATCTAACTCAGCGTGAAGCGCAAAGGAGTCGGTGTGGTTTCTTATAATTGAATAAATTTTCAGGTCATCAGCATATAAAAGAAATTTAGCTGATGAAAAGCAAGACTCAATGCCGTTTTTAAATAAAAGAAAAAATAAAGCCCCTAAAATGCTCCCTTGCGGCACCCCGGATGTCGGTATAAACAATTTTGAGCAAGTTTCGTCTAGATATAGTACATACGAAGTTTTTTCTATTCACCAAGTAAGAACTAATCCACTTAAGAAAAACGAAATGAAATCCAATTTGAGAAAGTTTAAGAAGCAGAAATTTATGCGATATTCTGTCAAAAGCTTTAGAAAAGTCCGTGTAGATAGTAGCTTCTAGGAAACCGTTTTGAAATGCACGACTGCTTACGTCAGAAAAAATCGCGAGATTTGTTGTCGTAGATCTGCCGGGTACAAAACCATGCTGATTCAAACAAACCAAATGCTTAATATTGAATGATAAATGGTTTTTAATAATGCATTCAAATAATTTCGAAACAGTGGACAGCTTTGAGATGGGTCTGTAATTACTAACATCGCCTTTATTCCCACTTTTAAAAACTGGAGTAACTGATGTTATTTTCCAATCATCAATAAAAGCACCGGACGCAAAAGACTTATTAAAAATAGTTTTTAAAGGTGCAACTTATTAGGGACAATTTTTGAGCAGATCGACCGAGAGTCCGTCTATGTCTGTTTGTGTTGAACTCTTTAAACTTTTTACGCCTTTGAAAATGTCTTCATCACACTGAATAAGAGAGCCTAGACTAAACATGGTGCCAAAAGTTCCGAGGTCTTGTTGAATTAAATCCGCATACTCAGCGTCAGGCAGATCATCTCCCACAACGACTGGCTGGGGTATTTTTTTTTTTTTAAAGAAACACATGTAGGAATATTCGAAACCTTCTTTCTTGATTTAATGTAACTCCAGAAACTTTTTGGATTGCATTTGATTTTCGCTTCGGAATTGCGTGCTTCAGACGCTTTAGATGCTTCTTATACCAAAGGATCCTGTAAGATGCAGAACGATGAATTAGTATAAACTCTTGACCACAGTGCTTTTAAATAAGTCAATAAATTCATTGCTTTTATATTCGTACAAAATATATGAAATCTTAATATGTATAGAAATCTAACCAGGTTTTAAGGTCAACGAACGGTTAGAAAGACTAGAAATTTCTTGTGCTTAAAATTAGTAGCGACCAAAAAAAAAATGATTTGCTGATTTATTTAAATTTTTTGCTATCTACGCGGGCGATGAAACAGTTACCATAAATGTATGGAGGTATATTTTGCAAAATTATGCCTAAAATCGACATTGCATTAAAAACCAATATATTGGCATATATTTGAAATAAAAGGAAATAAAAAAAAATCAAAACAAGAAGCAAGCCCCAAATCTATGTAGCGAGGTTTGATCATGTTTGTAAATAAAAAAGAATAAGCTTGCTGAAAAATTTTTTACCTTAAAATGTTGGATTATGACAAATTTCTATTAAACATGTAATCAAGAATATTTACTTTACCTTAGAGAACATAAAGCCCGCTAGTGATAGTTAAAGACGCAAAATCTAAGTTTCTAGAGCATTATAAAGTCTCAAAATTAGCGGGAGAAAATTAAATAATTACCTTCAAAAATTAATACATCGGAAATTTAAAGTTTATTCATCAAATTACGTATTTTTTAAGGGATTGTCATTGCAGACTTATACAGATAGCCTGGCGAAGTAGATTTCTATGTGACCCAACTGCTAAGTGGCCCCGGCTGTTTCAGACAATAAAGTCAGAGACTGTTAGAATAGAAATAATAGCGGACCTTAGAATAAGAAAATATCACCGGCACTAGAAAGAGAAAAATTTTCGCGCAGCACCCCGCTCTGGGAGGTGGCATCCAGGAGTTTCATACGGGTTACTTGATTGATAATGTGCTATGCCAAAATCCGTATAAAATAGAATTAAAAAAGAAGAAGTATGTATTTGTACTCAAAATTCCGCTGAGAGGCAGTTTTGGATGATATTTTCAATGAAAAAGCAAAAAGGAATCCTGTTTGAGTAAAATAAATGCTTTATATCTTACTCGCAGTCACACAAAATATATAGGGTTTATCAAGACACTATGTGTGCGACTTTCATGGAATGTGTGGCATGACGCGCCTTCTGTTACCAAAGGTCGTCCAAGTCCGTGTCATGAAATTTCGACCACAAAAATCGTTTATCATGCCTCTGCGCCATCGTCGACTGAAAGGGCGTTTCCAACCGGATTTACAAAGAAAAATCTATACCAAATCTGCACCAAATTGTCGCTTTTTGTGAATGCAATTTCGTCAATCCCCAGTTGCGGCAGTTTGGTTGACAATATAGCCGTGATGAAAATTCTCCTCAGGAAAAAAAAATTTTGGTGGATGTTTATATTTAAATTTTCTAGAAGAACAAAAAATTGTTTACCATATTTTATTTTATGTCGATTATAATGATTATTTTTTATAACGGTAATTTTTGATCGAAAAATTAAAGCCAAAAAATAACGATGTAACATGATCGAGAAATAAATATTAAAGAAAACGATCAGACCTGAAAAAATATTAATGAAACAAAAAAAAACTACTATATTTGATAAAAAAAAATCAGAAAATAACACTTAAATCATGACTTTAATTAATAATTATAAGTGACTGAAAAAAATATTATCTCTTCGGGCATGGTCGAAAAATTATGAAAATACTTATATTATTTTTTTGAAAGTTTGCATGAGGTTCTTTTTAACTCATCCATTAAGAAATAACATTCTTTGGTCTCTGTTAAAATCCGCTAATAAAACTGTGGCAATGGAACTATGAATATCCTTTTTGCTAAAAAAAATACTGTCACTGTTCTTAAATAACTGAGACTTAATACAGTTTCAATTTTCCGCCTTCTCTCTACGACACTTTGCAACCAATTTAGGTTTTTTTCTGCGGTTTTGCTTGTACACCTTTTCATTTCCATCCGTTCATTTCACCTTTTGCGAATTGCGGTTTTGACAAATTATCAACTGTCAGTGCTTAATTTTGTTCACATTGTTCGCCAAAGTGTTTCAATTGCAATCTACATGCACACATACACACATACACACACACACACAAACTATCCTCCGACCGATCGTAAGCAGTTTTTTCGGTTCATATCCTTAATGCTTTGTTGTCTTGCGCTCTTTTGTTAATCGCCTGGCTTTTAAGTTCCATTCCACGCACTTTGCAACTTGATCATGGCTTCCAGCTTTTCAGACTTACATAACTGTTTATTTTGTTTCTCGCCCTACCTGCGCGCTTGTTGTCTTATACTCGTACACTTCGCGTTTATCGCTTTGGTTCGTTGATAACCTTTTCATTAATTGACAATTGTTGTTCGACGAACGATGGAAATGCCACTGTCCGTCTTATGCATTTACATAATTTATGATAAACAATTCTGTGCAAAACAGTAATTTAAAAATAATATCGTTAATGCAATGACAGCTTCTGCCGCTTTTGGCACGCTTGCCAAGCGGCGTCCTTGAGTGGTCATTACGTGAATATTTCTTTTACTTTTTAGAATGTTGAGAATGGCCTACAACTTGTTGATTACTAAGGGATCGCTTGGAATGCGAATCTCAGTTAGGCATCAAGCAAATTAACTTTGTTAAATTCGACTAAAATTTTCAGTTTAAAATGTTGGGCTAATGAGCAATTCATTAGTAGAAATTTGATCTTCAAGTTGGTTCAATTTCAGGTGTAAAGCCTACCAATCTGATGTGATATTTAGTACTCGGAATGTACAAGTAGTGGAGATTGTAAATGTGAGCAAACTTGGTGCCTGAAGGTCATAAATCAACTATATGTCTCCATATATTTAAACGAATTTGTACAATTTGTGTTGTTGTTTTTCTAATGGTAAATAGCCCATATTTCGAATAAGAGGTATGATTGTGAAAATTTCAGCAGCATATATGTCAGTTGTGTTTAGATTGAGGTAACTCCTAGCAATATTCCAGCACACATAGATCCGCAATTTTACCCGTTGTTATCGAATCGACGAACTTTAGTAGAATCCGTACTTTGAACTATGCCCTCACCACGGAACTTTTGTCGTCTTTTAGATAATGCGGAACAGTCACATATTAGGTGTCAAACAGTTTACGGCTTTTAAAACTCGATTTTTACGGGGACCCCAGTCATTGTGCGTATCTTCGTATAGGAATCGGTAATGTAAATTGTCCCATAGCTAGGAGAGAATTATCCTCCTGCTTAGCGATAGAAATTCTTGAGATATTTTTATATTCCATTCAAGCCAATAAAACTAAGTGTGTACTCATTTCCTTAAAGAAGAACTCCCGGGATATATAAAGATTAGAGACCCACCCCTTCTACTGATTTCAATGATATACATTTTTCTTCTTTTTTTTGTGACAAACGAATACAGCGGTCATTAGGTAGGGGTAAAGGGGGAATCTTCGATATTTTTATAAGCGCATAGATATATAAAACACAATTGAACAAATTTCATTTAAATATTGTATATATTTGTTATATGTTATACTTATATTTTGAGAAATTATATTATTATATATTGCCCATTTTTTCATAGAAACTATATTTTTCTTTAAAAAATACGTGAATATGTAAAAAAAAAATATTTATAAATGTATTCTTCAAAAAGAAAATAAAAATTACTTTAATTTGTTACATAAATTTATATAGTTACGTAGATCAAAAATTACCGTTTTAAAAAATAATCAATATAATCGACATAAAATAAAATAAGGTAAACAGTTTTTGGTTCTTCTAGAAAATTTGAATATAAACATCCACCAAAAATCTTTTTTTCTGAGGAGAATTTTCATCACGGCCTTATTGTCAAGCAAACTGTCGCAACTGGAGATCGACGAGATTGCATTCACAAAAAGCGGCAATTTGGTGCAGATGTGGTATAGATTTTTCTTTGTAAATCCGGTTGGAAACGCCCTTTCAGTCGACGATGCCACAGAGGCATGATTAACGATTTTTTGTGGTCGAAATTTCAAGACACGGACTTGGACGCCCTTTGGTTATCGATCTTTTGTGCGTCATGTACGGAAATCGTGTTACGAGACGACTCGGTATGGTCAATTGTCCACATTCGAGCCGCAGACGCCGATGGACTTTGTTTTGTGGGTTGCTCTCGAATAAGGGCATTGCCCGAATAATCCGGTTACGATTAAGGCACTTAAGGCGAATTTCATGAAACCAGAAAACTTCACCCGGGTCTTAGAAAACAATAACACCAGAAAACAGGAAAAAATAACTTCAATAAAATGGTCGCTGAATACGAAAATTAGTTTCGAGCTGTAAGCAGAAAATCTAGGTTATTTTACAGTAATTGCCTTATCTTCTATGAATATCGGCTTAAAGATAAATTCAGCCGCTTTGCGTTAAATAATGCATTTTGAGTAACATACCGTTAGATTTGAAATATAAGGGTCGAACTGTTTTGAAAGTTCTTTTTATATTTTTTTTATTTTGTTATTTAATTAAAAATGTCAAATTAAAAGACGATTTCATTACGAAAATGCGTAACGTAAAAGCGCCAAAAGCGGGTAGGAAATGAAAAAGTTATTACAAATAAAGTAAATGTAACCAATGTTCAAGCGTCGAAAAAACCTATGTACATATAAACAATGAAAAAAACTTTAACCCAAACATCTTTAACATATGTATATTTAATGAAATGCTGCTTTTATGGATTTGTGTTCGCTGATTCTGAAAATTACACTAAAATCGTTACACTAATTTAAATGCAAAAAAATAGTGCCACAATTTTAAGATGTTGGGAGGGGTAGAACCACAAAAGCACCGCCCTCTCCTTCGGTGCGCCAATGAGAGAAAGTTTGTTTTGGAAAGGTTTCTACCATAACTGCACAAATGCTGTGAAGACAGGTGTTTTTTCCTAGATATCGCAAAGGCTTTTTGGGAAAATAATTTCAAACCATTTTCATGTCCAGCGACCCAAAATGTGCCTTAGAAGCACTCATTGATGAAATATTTGTATACTAGTGTAATATCTCGAAAAAATTTGATATTTGTTAATTTTTGAACAGTTTTAAAAAAATAAGCCACCCTATGGAGCACCCTTTATAAAATATTGGACAGCAAAACTGAAAATGTTTAGGTTTATAAAAACTTATTGTCTCTGGCATTGTAAACTTCAAGTGTACTTGGCTATCGAAAAGCATCAGTTCATGTTTGATTTAAGTAACTGAGAGAATTCCAGACATAATAAGACTTAAATTACAATTAATTAATAACTCTAAAATCACAATAGGTAAACAAAATCCAAGCAACATACATTAGGTGTTTCCTTAATACTCTTAGGTGGTAGTTAAAGCCGGTAATGCTTAGGAAATTATTAAAATTTGAAGTAGGGGAAATTTCTACTCAAGTAATACTAAAAATAGTACTGGGTTTTTTAAGTTAATTTTTCTTTGAAAACTATTGAAATATGTACAAATATTTTTTATGCATTCATATAAACGTAGATACATATAGGCAAAATAAAAATCGAATTATTAACAAAGCAAACGGCATTTTTTTCCTTTAAATTTCCGAGTTCTATAAAATCACTATATGTGTAATGAAAAGCGCATTTCAGTTGTAAAGGGGAACGAGTTCATTCCCTAGCATTTTCTTATCTTTGTACCAGTAGTCATCCCCTTTAATTCATGTATGCTGAAAAAAAGAAATTAGATTTCTACAATCGAAAAGTCAATATAAAGTCTTTGCAAGTTGGATCTCTTCACGCAAATTTCCAAAAAGCAATTATGTACTTCAAATTTTTGCTAATATGATTGATTCCATTTCCAAGAGTTCGTTTACCAATTCGCATTGCTATTGACAGTGGAGGATGTGTGTGCTTCACTTTGCAGGATATGTGCAATATCCTGTGGTTCTCATTAGGTAGCCGCACCATGCAATGTCTCGTGTGCTTCTGTCATAGCTCTAAATACTCTTACCTTGTTTGCTTGTGGTGTCATTGTGGGTTTATCAAACAAACCTTCTTAGTTATAAGCATTGCTTTTCTCAAATGCCCATTGCATACGTTTTGTGGGCCCCCTCTCAGCAGCACTGATAAATCGTCACCCTGAAACCACCCAGTGTGGTTATCCAAAACAAGGAACAAGGTGAGCATTTTGGTAGCATTGACTATGGGAGAATGCAATTTCTACTAGCCAGTTGCTGTACCTTCAAATTGTCAATCAAATTTGGCTGTTGGCAGTGTCGGCTAGGCTGTTCGAAATACGAGTATTCGTTGGATGTGCATCCGCATTGTTAGTAGTTCAAATGGACGATTCTAATGACATTTGCACTTCAACCGCAATGGACGAAACTAACTGAGGAGTGTGCAAAATATAAGTAGATTGCGGTAATCAACAGGAGACTAGCTTTGGTTAGATTAGCGTTGAACTAATTTATGGTAGTTTTACACAACAGAACAATTAATTTATTATTTAACAACGAAACAATGGCTCTTTTGCGCGACAAATTCAATGGCCGTGTTATCTCCCGTGGTGGCGATGTCAATTGGCCACCAAGATCATGTGATTTGACACCGTTTAACTACTTTCTTTGGGGTTATTTGAAAGAAAAGGTGTACGTCGATAAGCCAGCAACAATTAAAGAGCTAAAGGATGAGATAATTCGGCACATTAACGGCATAGAACTTCAATTACGCCTCAGCGTCATCGAAAGTTTGGACCTCCGGATGGAGGTGTGCCGCCGAGGTCGCGGTGGACATTTGGCCGATATTTTGTTCCATACATAATTGAACTACACCATATTATAATAATAAAAAGAAATTACAATAATTTCCAAAATAATTTGTGTTTTATTCAAAATCAACATCGGCCCTTAAAATTTGACCACCCTTTAGTGCTATTAGTAAAACTAGGGATAGTTAAATTAACAGAGGGATTAGTAAAGATTGTATAGAAATGAGTTAAAAGAGTGATCGTAATCAGTAGTAGCATAAGTAAAAATAGTAGTAGTAATTCGTAGTTGTAATTGGTAGTAGTAGTAGGAGTTGTAGCTATATTATTAGTAGAAGTTGTAGCTATAGTAGTAGTTTTAGTAATTAGTAGTTGTTATAGTGGTATTTCTTAGTAGTAGTAGTATTAGTAATTAGTAGTAGTGATCGTTAGTAGCAGTAGTTGAAGTTCTAGAAGTAGTAGTAGTACTCAATAATAGTCGTACAAGGAGAAGTAGTAGTAGTAGGACTAGTAGTAGCTGTAGTGGACAACCAGTTCCGAACTACTGACAGATGTTTCTGAACTAGTGTCGAAATGGTCCCAAGCTACTTATGTTTGTATGTAGTGATGGGCATACATAATACATACATATATATTTATATATATTTACATAGATGCGTGTATATAAATATATACATACATATTGATATGTCGCTACCTCAGTATATGTACTTTTTTTCTCATATAAACGTCATGTGGTGACTTCTTTACGCGATATCAACACTTCGTTCGTTACGCGATAACAACACGCGATTGTTACGCGATGTAAAAAATCACTCTCATGTCGCTAAAATAGTTTTACTTCGAAAATATTTTCTATAATTTTTTTATGTCGCTAAAAAATATTTTCTATAATTTACCATGTTACTTGGGTGGGTCGAGATTCGAACCCGGACACACCGAGTGGACCACGCATTTTCTACACACTCCGCTAGAGCGGTCACCATATTTATATATTGTTGTCATATATTTTATATTAGATATCTTAGCATAACTGACGTTAACCGCCATTTGCTAAAGCTATGACATTTTTCAACGGAATACTGACTTTTGCGCCTCTTTTTATTTCATTTATCATAACATGTTCGAATATTTATATATGTATTACTATATAGATATTTGATACATCGAAGATCACATCAGCAAAAATGCTTGGTTAAAAGTCCAAGCAACTACGCAGACAACTTACAAATTTGCTAATCCCACAGCAAGCGGTGAGTAATTCCGGATTCCAATCAGTGTAACGCTATAGCTCATTGGTAGTGGAATTTTTTTGCCACATTACAAATGACACTTGTTGGCGTTGCAATAGTGGTTACATAATAATAATAATAACAATAAGCAGCAGAAGAAAATATTTACAAGCTGCCGGCGGAAAAGTCGCAGCGCAATGAAACAACAGCGATTGCCATATGGAAAGCAATGTTGTCAGCCAGCGTCGTTGCATGTTGCACGAACGAAATCAAAATGAATGATCGCATTTGCGTACTCACCGCATTCAACGCATCTTTTTAAGCTGAGAAGCAGCAGCAGCAGCACCAAAAAAAACCAAAAAAAAAAACTTGAAAGTTCCGCAATCGTTGCCTACAAATCTCGGCAGCAATGCACAGCGAGCAGGAAAAGGATGAGGAAGAGGGCAAAAAAGCAGAAACAGCAAAATACGCAGACAAATCGCGGAAAATGAACAGATATGGTGAAATCGCAACAAATATTGGCAATATGCAGATCAACAGCAATTGTTGCTGCGGCAATGGCAGTTACAACTACACGGACAACAATAACAACAACAACCGCAGTCACAAAACACACTAAGCGCATTTCAACAAACAGGAAGAGTAGCAACATTTTCGACATTTGCGCTGCTGAACATGCTGTTGTTGCTGTTGCTGGTGCTTTTTTTGTTGTAGTATGCTGCGGATGCGCGAATGAGATTGTATACCAAAGCTTCTACAGCAACAATCGCAGACCAGAAGATGCATATTCGTATTCGGGCGGCACAATCGGAAAACGGTTGCTAGTTGCCAGTTGCCAGTTGCTGGCGGTCGCCACTTCGCATGCAGCTGTGTGAAGTTGCCATTTTTATTGTTGTTGTTGTTGTTGTTGTGATTGCACTGACGATGATCGCTGCTTATTGATAATACTTTGGCCAGACATGCTGCTGCTGCTGTTGCTACCAACCAGCATGCCGTGGTTCGTTTAGAGCTACTTTGATTTTTATTTTTTGCTTTTTATTTTTGTCGCTCCCGCTGCGGTGGCGGCAAACTGCACGGTAAGCGGATTGAAACTAAAAACTAGAAGCATTTACCGCAATTGTAATGTCGAAAGTACATGATATGAGATCGTAGATAAATCGTTTATATATTTACCTATACAAAAGTAGCCAACAACTACAGCGACAACAACGCACAAAGTTGAGTCTTTCTACTTGACACATCTATAGTACAGTTGTTGTTGTTGTTGCCACTGTTGGTTTTGTCGTTTACTCGCACATTTGTGCCACTTGCGAGATCGCCATACGGCGTTGTGGGAGATTTTCCTGATTGCGACTTTGAACTTGTGGTAGGTAGGGTAAAAAAGGAAGTGACTTCAAATACATACAGATGTATGTACATATGTATTTGAAAATCCATTTTTTCTTTCATATAAGTTTGTATGTATGTATTTCCGTTGCAACTGCTGCATGTTGCCATTGTGTGCAATTTTATTAGATCATTAGTTGTTGTATATCGATTGTGATCGCGAAAAAAAAGTGCTCGCATATTCGCTCTACTTGGCCGGGACATATCGAGAGTGTCAAGTTTCCAAGCGACATTCGGTGGAGTTCACAATTGGCCACTGGTGAATGGAAGATTATTGGCTGGAGTTGGCGGGACTTGGCTGTTGGTTTAATTGCAACTTTTTAGCAAATAGATATAACAATCAGTGCTCTGTAAGAAGTTCAAAGATTTGCGCCGCCTCCAGCAAAAAAAAAAAAAACAAATCCTGGAGAGCGCTTGTGGCGCCTGTGCAATGATAATCAATTCTTTTTTTTTAGGATTTTCGTGCTTAACTTTTTAAATGATGAAATTAACAAAAAATCCCTTAGTTAGCCTGATAAATATTTCCCATAGACAGCGACATCTGTGAATAAACATTTAACCAGCAGATGGGGCTTGCCATCCAACAACACAGAGGGTGTTCCTTTACTTTTCTTGCAGATTGAAGTCAAAGAAGGAAATATTAACAATAAATGAACAAAATAGTACTACGTGTATTGTCTTTTATATTTGGATCCTTTACAATCCTTCATTCACTTGAATCAATTTTTAATCTCAATTTTTGAATCATTTTTGGGGCATCCAGCAGTATTCAACGGGAACAAATGTACCTAGCGATCAAATGTTAATACAAAATTTAATCTACGCTGGCCCCACTATTGCTCAAGGATGTCTGCAACTCGCGATATGTCACATAACAATCTTTTGTTATTAATTGACGCACATAATCGATTATTTCTGGTCAGGTACCGTAACAGCATTGTAGTACTATATTGAAAATACTTTACTGTTTTTTTATTAAATATACTATTTAGTTATAGTTATTATATAAATTTTTACTTTTACCTATGATTATTAAAATTCAGCGATATAAATCAGTCATTAGTTTTTAATTCATATTTATAAAAGTAATTTAATTTTTCGCAGAAAATAATGTAAATATATAATTTTTTGGTTCCACAATAATTTATTTTCAACGAAAAATTATATTGGTTTAATGTAAATGGGTTACTGTACAATTCAATTAATAAACAAATTTTCAAAATCAGCAGCTAAGCTTATAAAATTTCAAATGATGACGACTTCGTTGTATACTATATATGTTCAACAATTTTTATATCCGAACACACTATGTAGTATACAGGTCAATATTATAGATTTGTTCTCATAATTGTTGTTTACATCATCCTTAAGCAACCGAACAAGATATAAACATATGCATTACAAGATGTTCAGAATAAAAAGAGAAATCGATTAATCGATTGTCTAAGTATGATAGAATAGATTGCGCCGATTGATCTGAAATTCGGAGAGCAACTTGGCTGGGACGTCACACCAGATTTACCGGTGGGGAGAAATGAGAGGAGACGCGTTGGTATACATGTTAGAAAGAATACACGCTAAAATTGTTAAACACGTTGGAAAGAATACACATTAGTGCGAGTATACACACATACACGGGTTTTGTAAACAAAATCTGTCGTGACTTAGAAATTCAGTTACAATTTTCGAGAGAGGGTTACCGGTACTGCCATCTGCGCCAACTTCTGTATTCCTTTCACCATGGTGTTTGTCTATGCGCTGCCCGTCCGCGTACTTATAGAGTTGGATTAGAAAATGGGAAATGTGGGTAACACATATTTTTGGAGATCTTACAGACTATAGGTACATGTACAAAGCCACGTGATCAACTCTACTATATTTGGTACACAATTTAGATTATAGCTCAGTAAGCATAATTTTGGAAATTATAAAAATCAGATAAAACCCACATTTACCTACCCCAAAAATGTAATATTTTAGTAACTATAAGAACCAATGGTAGATTTCTAAAACGACTGGACTAACTCTATCAAATTTGGTACACACTTTTGATCTCATCTAATAAGCACAATTTCGAAAATTATAGAAATCGGGTGAACACCACGACAAACTAGCTAACGCACAATACATTTACACTATATTCCAATTAAATATTGTACATAATTTATTTATATCTTCGAGGCCAGCGGGTGCGGCGAAATCAAATCATGGTGACTGCATTACTTTATTAATTCAATGTTTCTAATCAAAACAAAATAAAACAAAATTCATTTGATTGTTGTTTAAAAATAATAATTAGATTATGTATATGTAAAGCCTGGATTGAAGTCAAACAATTAAATGGGGTGGTTTTTTTAGCATTTCTTCAAAATGAATGCCTTTTTTTAACATACGATCACAATAACTTATAACGATAAAATTCTCCATTCGCCGGTATTAGGGAAATAAATGCGTACAAATTAAACCCTGCTAAAACCTTGCGTATTTCTTTTTGTTTTCATTAAATTAACATAAGATGTTTAAGGTTTCGAAATGGGGAGTATCATATTAACTGCTTTGAATGCATATTATGGATATTATTTATTTAAACTACAAAACGTTCGCCTATACCCAAAGTTTGACTCTATTTACTTGTTTAAATCAGGGACTGTAACGGTTATGATTTTTATAAGAAAGTCAAAATTTTATCGATTTTTTGTGAACTTAGTTTTTTCAATCAAGTTTGATAGTTATTTTTTAATGCTTATTTTTCGATCAAATTTTATCGAAATTTTGTGATTTTTATTTCTTCGAACATAAAAAATTTTATTTTTCGATCATATCAGATCGATACCTATTTATTTTTATTTTCCGATGAAAAGTTATTCTTAAATTTAAAACTTTTCGGTCATTTAAAACGCGAAACAATTTGACAATAATTGCAACAACAACAATTATACGATTTATGCCTTATGGCCGAAAAAATAAAAATTACAAAGTAACTATTTGTCAAATATGAACGAAATAATTTAAATACAAAAATAAGGATTATTTTTTATAGAAAAATAAAATTCCCAAAATATCGATCAAACTTGATCGAACAAGTAAAAATCAGATACTTTTTTTTAGAAAACTAAAAATCACAAAATAGCAATAATGCAATGATTAAAAGCAAAATATCTTCTAAATAAAAATATTTACATAACATATGGCTTGACAACAATTTTTTATTCAATTTGAAATTTTAATTTTCCATCACACTGCTACTACTGCAAACTTTTCCAACGTTTAAAGCATTCTCTGTGCAATTTAAACACGTTGCATTAAAGCGCTATGAACTCAAAAACATCCTCTCAGTAGTAGCAGTTTACAAAATGAAAGATTTACCAAAATTAAATTGTAATTGCATGTCATAAATAATTGGTCGCTAAGTCGATTGCAATTGGCCCAATCAGGTAGACGAAATTACAGGCTAAGGAGAGCATTAAGAGAGTTTATTTCAGCTGTTTTTTTTGTTGTTGCAGAAATGCAAGAAGAAGAGAGGAAGAAGAAGAAGGAGAATGAAAGAGTTTTATATACTCCCATACATTGTACTTACATATATACATTGGGATGCAAGATAAATACATTTGAATGTATATATATATATGTGTGTGTGTGTGTGTGTGTATGTTCACTAAAGCTAAGGAGAAAAGCCAACCAACCAACTTGCAAGCTGAAATTACACTAAATACTACTTAAGTGGACATTTATCACTGGCGGCGACCGGAACCACGACAATGTCGAAATGCACTTGCCGGTTGCTGAAAGCGAATTTACCGATGACGAAAAAGAAAAAAAATATTAAAATAAATTAAGCAATTTAATTGGTGATTGCAAATGAAAAGGAGTTTGAATTAATGCAGTCAGAATGGGCAAAGTTATAGAGCTAGCTACTGGAAAGGTGCAAAAGAAATAATTTCAGCGACATTAAAGAAACTTGAAAAGAGTTGTGTTTAGTAAAAGTAGAGCATTAAAATTTGGCATAAATTATTTATTTTATATAAGTTGCAAATAAAACTACATACTTAAAAAAAAAAATGTTTTGAAAACTTTAACACTTAGCGTCGTCGAAAAACGAGGCGTCTAACAAAAACTTTTGCATTTTCTTGTCACACTACATCATAGCCAAATGCATTCATTCTTTAATCTACTTCTCTGCGAGTATGCATTAGGGTGGTAGAAAACAAGGTTCAGTAAAGTAGCAAGTTTCTTTTTGAAGTTTAAAAAAAACTTTAGCGCCATGAGAGTTATTTTTTACATCACGTAACGAAGGTCGAATTGATATAGCGTCACGAAGTCAACGACATGAGAAAAAACAAACATACACTACATGCGGCACTACTTTAGGATCATTGGAGGATAAGCTTTGGCATTTTTGAATTAAGTTTTGGCACAATTACTACCACTACTAACTAAAATTTCTAAATTACTATTACTACTACTACTACCTACAACTTCTACTACTACTTATTCCTACTACTACTTTTGCTAATGCTACTACTTATTTTTGCTATTATTTTTTATAATTTCTACTAATATTTTTACTGATGCTATTACTAATTACTACTACCTTTTTTATTAAATTCTAATACTGTTTAAGTAGCTGCACCAACCATCACTACTACTATTTTTTCGAACTTCTACTACTTTTTTTACTAGCGCTACTACTACCTTTTTCCCAAATTTCCGCTATTATTTTTAAAAATATTTACTACTATTTTAACTGATGCGGCTTCTAATTACTACTACAATTTTTACTTATTCTAATACTATTTAGCTAATTCTACTACTCATTACTACTACTATTTTTACTAATAATAATATTTTTATTGCTGCTAGTGTTTGTACTTATTTCCACTACTATTTATACTAGTTCTAATAATTTCTGCTGCTATTTTAACTGATGCTACTACTAATTACTACTACAATTTTAACTTATTTCTACTAGAACTTTTACAAGTGCTACCACTAATTACTACTAGTATTTTTTCCGAATTTCTACTACAATTTTTACTGGTGCTGTTATTACCTTTTTAACTAATTGTTGTAAATTTTGTTATTAATTACTGTCTCCATTTTTAATGATTTCTACTACTATTTTTACTAATGCTACTACTGACTACTACTACGATTTTTTCGAATTTCTACTACTATTTTTACTAATGTTGGTACTAATTACTGGTACCTTTCTCAATATCCGCAACTTCCAGTTTTACTGATGCTACTTCTAAATACTACCTTTAGTTTTACTTATTTCTAGTACTATTTTTACTAATGCTACTACTAACAACTACTACTATTTTTACTAATTACGCGAATTTGTTTTTTTTTTAATGAAAAAATCTTTTGAGGTCGCTCAAATGTCCCGTGGATTTTAATTGAAAACACATCGGCAGACTTCAGGAGATTTCAGAGAATAATACCCAATTATTTATTGACCCAATTTTTTAATATTAATGATTTTCTATTTGTCCATTTTCTACATATTTGGGGGGTACTACGAGTTCACAGTATTAAAACTCCGTCTTTCATTTTTTCCGCCATGCATTTGTTGACCACCCTAGTATACATACATACTTGCACTTTTGCCTACTCCTAAGTACACGTCACACCACACAGCTGCACTCAAACTATGCGCATTTTTAATATAACTTCATCCTCCACTTCATCTGCTAGAGCGAGCAGCAACAGCAAGCAGACGCGCCCAAAAAGTAAAGTCAAATAAATGTCTCTTTTAGCTAGAACGTCAACGTAATCAACATTTTTATCGCATGCAAGCAAAAGTCGTCTACAATGTGCACAAAATGTTTGCAATCAAGTGGGTGGAAGCAGCATGACAAGAAGAATAGCGCCAAAGAGCACTTAGAGAAAATGATCAGCTAATAGCAAGAAAGTGCAAATATGACATTTTTCGAATGTGGTTTTTGTGACCCGAAATTATCTCAACTAAGTACATGTGTGTATTGAAAATGATTTTAAAGTAATTTAAAAAAAAAATACTACTAATTGCCATTCCCTAAAACGAATTGATATACTTAACATGCCGATGTCGCTGGAAGTAGTCAATTATCCTAACTAGCATATGTTTTCAAATACTATACAGTGAAATTCTTCATTGGGGACAGTCGGACTTTAATTTTTTTTAGGTTTTAGTTTTTAATAACTGTTAAACTTTACCAAATATTTTTTAAGTCCGAAATAAAAGTTCTATCCTAAAAATAGTTTTCAAACTAAAATATCTAAATGAGCAATGCCACCTAATGAAAAGTATTTAAATTTAAAATGTTATTTAATTACCAGGGAACAAACGATAAACCTACACTATGAAAACATTTGAAATTAGTCAAAAACTGTACACTTCTTCCATAAAACAATAATTAAATCACTTACAATGGCATAGATTTATCAGATTATTCTTGCTTTCATTTTTCTTCATTTTGTTTTCTATTTTCACTACTTCCACTCCATTTAAAATCTTTTTGAATGAAAATCACTTCCTAAGCTTTTATTTGCTCGGGTCGCAAAAGCGAATTGTTCGGGTCACGATCGCACCTGAAAGATTTTTCACTAAAAATTCACTTAAGCAAAAGTGCCGAGTAGTACAACAACAATGTTTGAACGAATTCGTTCGCAACACGAGAGCGAAGATCGTTTTGATTTGCTTGTTAAGTCAGAGACGTTAATTTACAAATAAGAAAAAATTTTGTGGTATACTTTATAATTTTTTAGAAATATTCACACAACAAATTTTTAATTTTCAATTAAATATTGGGTATAAGTAAATTTTTGCATTGCTTATTTATAAGGCAACGCTGTGATTTTAATGACAAGGAATTTTATTTGCGCATACAAATATTATTACATTATAAAAAATATATAACTTGGTGGCAACATTGGTTTAGATATTTCCGATTGAAAGCGATTTCAGTTCTTTTTCATTTTCTTTCGTCTTTCTCCTACAACAATAAAAATATTTGTTATTTTCCGTCCCTGTTTTTTTGTGACTCCATAACGACGAAAACACTGTACTTTTAATTTAATTTCAACAACTTAAAAATGTATTAAGTTCAAATTATCACGGCAAATGAAAACTTAAAAACACAACTGGTTCAAGCCGCATTTGTATTAGTTCAAATTTAGCTCTCAAAAAAAGTGAGTTTTATAAAATTGATATGCTTTTTCCGACAAGGTTTGCATGTATGTAGTTCAAAGCGAAACTCGTACTAAATTTTTTCATGAAATTTGTTTTTTTGATTTGTTATAGAAAAATAGTTTATTATGTAAGATAAACCAAGCAAAATAAAGTTTCCAACTGTATACAAAATTCACAAATTAAATTCAATCAGAATTTGCAGAATTTACTCGGTTATGCAGTTTTATAACAAATTCAATTTTAATTAACCAAAAATCAAAGGTAATTTCATGCCACTTGAAACCTAAAAAAGTTTCTAAAAATCCAAAATCAAACTTTTGAAAATTCGATGCAATTTATTTATAATTTGTTGAGTTTTTGTGCAAAGTTTGAAATTTTGATGTATAAGTTTCATGTTACATAATGAACTATATTACTAACAAAAATTAATCTGAGTTCCGCCCGAAAGAAAATTCGCCCACAATTTTTTCATCCGCGCTAATCAATGCTTGGCCAAATTCAAGATAGAAATTTGGTAGACCACCTATCGTTAAACTCAGCGTTTGCGTTTTGTTTTTTGCGGAGGGTGGCTATCGAAGTTGTGTTGGTGAAAACTCTGAACTTGGTCTCGTGCAATTTAGCTGCAAGGCCAGTTGGCTCCAAAACTCTGTTACATTCTCTCTATCTTCTCCCACAAATCACCTGGGCAGTTCTGGCTTTTACTGGATTCTACTAAGGGGTAATCCCGCTTTGTGAAATTCAATAGCAACAGTCAGCTTTATTATTTTGTCAAATGAAAACCTATTTGGGTGATTCACAAGATGCAGTAATGTGTAATAAATCATAAAGTCATAAGATTTTAGATTTCAAAAGTTACGTTTTTGGATTGTATTGAAACAAATCATTAAAACGAATCAATTCTGTAATTTGAAATTGTATGACTTATGACACAATATGACACTTTGTGATTCACCTAAATGATATATTATCTTACGGTTCTGCGTACTTAATTCTACATATGTTCAGTAGTGCGATTCACTAACTTTAAACGGTGCGACAATTGTTATTTTTAATGGCAATATTTGCCGTTTGCACTAACGATTGTGCGATTCACAAACTTATTCTTAACGACACTTAACAGCTGTTTCGTTGTATCTATTCAAAGTGATAAAGAGTGGTACCTCTGTCAAACTAAATGTCAAAATAAGCGAAAAACACAAAGAGGAATAAGGAAAAACAAACGAATGCCTGCTGCCAAATATAAATTTGAGCTTTTTTATTACATTTTATTAAAGTGAAATAATATACTAGTTCATTCCAAACTAAAAACGTTTATAATTCTTCTTATATATAACAATGTTCGATTGTAGCAGAATTTCGGAATCTCCTCTGAGTGATTTGGTAGAATAGTCATCAACTCGACTCCAAGGAATATCCGGAATCAGCTGCAAATATGCCATGGTTTTGGGTTTTTAAATTCGCGTTGTGTTCCAGCGTATTTAGGATTTACATATATGTATTTAAATTTTGTAATTAGAATCATATATCTATATATCAAAACTAAACTATATTTCTGTTTTTGTACTTGATCCTTGATAAAAGCTTGATTTTACCATTTGCACACTAATTGAATGGTAGATATGTATGGTGGTTCGCATAAGCCTTCTCATGATTCTTTGATGTACAATCGACGGCCCCAATAGTGCCACCCAAAAAGGGTGACGACGCTGAAGCGAGCATTTCTTTAGCAGCTTGGGTCATAGGAAACCTCACTTTCTGGTGACACAATGAATCATTGATTGCATCCGTTACCCTATGAATGCCGGATTACGGATGACTGGCTCATGGAAATTAACCATTGTTCACCTACGGGTCGTTGATAGCAACCTGTTTCGAAGAACCTTAAAGCCGCTAGAAGCTACCAATATAAAAGTAAAATTTAGAATTGCATACAGGCTTAAAGATTAAACGAGCTACCTGATTCTCAGTTGATATTGCTGTTATTCTAGAGTCTCTTATTTGGTTGTCAAGTTCATAAATTAGTTATTCAGCCCGGTGATAAATCATATGCCAAATATTCAAACGACATTATTTTATGTTCCTTTTTTAATTACAAGAAAACAAATCACTGAATTTTAAATTTATCTTTTATTTAAGTTGAAATCACGAATTTCACCTTTTCCGATTGAGTTAACAACATCAAATTTGTTGTCGTTTAGTTTTCGGTCATCGACTAGCTAACGACAACAGCTGATTCGGCGAATACGAAAGTCGTTAAAAAATGGCTGCTGAATAGCAAGGTCGTTAAAATTTTGTTTAAGTTGAGTTAACCAACCGAATATCTTTAAAATAAGTTAGTGAATCGCACTACAGGTATATAAAACAAACTGTTACGAATTTTTCCAAAATAAAGTGTGGGCCCAGCATCTGTTGTAAAAAAAATCTGAAAATATATTCAAAAACGAAGTGAATATCGTAGAATTTTTCCCAAATATTGAGCTTTAAAAAAATGACGTCGATTTGGAGTAAGTGTTTCGGCCAGTTCAAGCAACATGGTTTGAAATTTCAAGGGCGATGTGATATAACTCTGAAAATCGACTTTTCAGATGCCTTCGGGACTTAGTACTTGAATCAAACCTTTTGAATATCATTGGACGATATCTGTAGGAGAGCGTAAGGCATTAAAAATAGATGAAAATTACAAATTAAGATTACCCCTTAAAACGATATCGATCTGGTTCTTATTTATCGTTTTACTCCTAGGATAAAAGCGAATTCCGTTGTTTTTCTTTATTGTAACTCTATAAATAAAATCATTACTTGCATGTCTATTTTTTCGCTTCCCAAATTTAGGTGACAAAATACATTGAAAATGGCTATGCTTTTCGCTGAAATTAGTTTGCCAATAAGTCTGTTCGAAAACGAAAAATTTCCGGGTGAAATTCATAATGAAATGAAAAAGTGTAATATTTCGGGTGAAACTGAAAATCAAGATAAGGCTGAGTGAAAGAAATGTTCATGAAAAGTAATCTGAATTATTAAAAATAAACGAGTTTCGTTCAATTCGTTTTTGTTAGTGTATAAAATTCCTCAGCACATTTACCAAACGCGTTCATATGAGTACTTTTCTATTTTTAAATTTTCTGAGTAGCTACAAGTTAATGTGGTAAAAGTAAGTAAGTTTTGTGTAGGTGGTTAAGTACTCAAGTAAATGTATCTGCTTTTGCTATATGCAATATTTATTTTGCCTACATACATATAAAGTTATAAGTACATTTACCTAAAGAATATACTCATATCAACGTTTTAAGTGACAGCAATTTTTAAACCTACTCCTCTTCTCTACATATCCAAATATTTTGTTCTTCCAAACATACATACATACATACATATCTATTTGCATATGTGCATATTTGCATAAATTTTAGTGTACACTGTCTCGTTTTGCCGCTTATAATTTTTCATCTTGAGAAAAATAAGCTCAACTACTCGTAAGTGTAGAAATCTTTTATGACGTTGTTGACAGCAAAAATCTATTGAAAAATCTGCAGAACAGATACATATTTAATGTGAGTGGTTTAAAATTCTGCAGTAACAGAGTTGGGACTCGCGTGTTGGATATAATTATAATGACCTGAAATAAGGAAATAAATACATGAAATGTATTTTTAATCGAGCTTTTATTTGTGGTTAATGAAATATCCTCAAAAGTTAATAATAATTTTATTCCGATTGGGAATAGGCGAGTTTACACTTCGCAACCTTTTAACGATAATCAAGCTTGATGTTTATTGGAACGATTTTACGTCAGCTCTTGTCAAGTTGGGTTTCGAGACTGACTGGTTTCAGCGTTGTGCTATCTTCAAGAGTTGACGGAAATCGATCCAATATACATTAACTTTTCACCCTGCTGAAAGAAAAAAGACGAGGGTGTCCATTAAAGTTTAAAGTTTATGAAGTACAGAACGGTCTATTTCATTAGTTTACAAATATATGGAAAATGGGTGTTACTTCGTCAAGAAACCGCTTTTTAGGCTAAGCTAGGCCTGCTGAAGATTAAAATGAGTTTCATTTATTTTTCGAAAGATGAGTTTCCGAGATATCGGCAAACCCTGTGTTTTTAGATCCTTTTGCAGTTATTGCCACAAAACTTCAGAATATCAAACAAAACTAACCTTCTATGGGTACAGGTCTAAAAGTATATTTAGCTTTTTACGTTAATATATTCTTTGTATAAATCGGAACATTAGCTGTTGAGTTACATACAATAATTATATAATTTCTACCACTCTTGACTGTTGTTGTCTTTTTTCCAATATACTTTTCCTTATACACTGGCCTTGAGCTCACAAACTAATATTATCGTTCAAATTTTATGAGTTTATTTATCTTTAACTTTTCAGAAACTATGATGTTAACTAACTATTTTAGTAATTACTATCAAATTGACTTACTTTATATGCAGAACCTCTTACCTTATTATATCCGAGCGCATTGGCGCACAGGGTATTATAACTTTGTTCAACTAACGGTTGTTTGCAAAAAGCATAGCTGGGTTGCTGAGCTAAAAAATGTAATAAATACTTTACAAAAGCAAAAAATTACAGAGAATTTAATTCTAAAACTTTTCCTGGAAAGTTTCTTCATTGAAGAAACCCTGCCAGCAAAAAAAAATTAATTTTTATAGCTGCTATTTTTTCATTTTAAGGCAAACAGTTCAATTTTGCCCGGCTATATCGATGTGGAATATTATAAAAAATCATTTGGAAATATATAGCAGCAGTGTGGGCTAGAATTGTGAAAGATAGAAGAGTGGATCTTTGCTCATTTATTTACATTCCACTAAAAGAGATCTTCCGACTTTGTCGGCAATCAGAGTTTTCTGCAGAAAGTCGAAGGGGAACAAATTATCTTAAATTCGTATTTACGGACCGATTTCGTTGAAATTGGCGAAATGTATTAGGATCACCGCTGAGTCGTTCTTTAAATAAAATACTGATTGATATTACATGATTACCAACATCTTCATTCCATTAAAAATGAGAAAATTCCCGATCACAAAATACTGGGCACCAAAAATACACAAATACTAAAACCAAAAGATTCCTGAGAAGAGCCGATTGATACCCTCTGATACACAATTTAAATTTTCATATGAGAAAACCTCAATTCCACATATGATTCGAATTTAAAGGAAAGCAAATTGCATGTCAGGATGACGTTAAAAGAATTGAAATACTGTTTTACTGTTTCTTTTTGATTTTTGAACGAAAAATGGCATTGTCTCCAAAACAAACTTGACAAGGGATGACGGAAAATCGTTCCAATATACTTTACATTAAATTTTTAATTAAGCTTCAGGAAGTGAAAATAGTTGTTATTCTGGTTTTTTTTCGGATCCAAAAATCATTGGCAAGAATTCTTAAAAAAAAAAACTAGAATATATCGATCTAATCCTTATACCAGATGCTATAAAAATCAAAAACTATTATTATTCAGAAGATTTTTTGTTTTAAATCTTTGCATAATCGTTATTTTGGGATTTTTGTTTTTTCGATCCAGATTAATCGTTGTTCTTGGATCTTCGATCAAGTTTCATCGTTTTCTTTTTATTTTTTCGATTAAGGTTGATCGATATTTTTTAATTTTCATTTTTTTGATGATAAACAATCATTATACATGGATTTTTATTTTTCCGATCACATTTGACCCGTTTCGTTTTAATTCTACCGATATTTTTTTTCGATCAAAAACATAAAAATTTGTTTGCGTTTATTATAAAATACAGAACAATCATTATTTTTGGTAGAAAAAATAACAATCAGAAAATATCGATCACATATGATCGAAAAATTTTAAATTCAAAAATACCGATTATTTTTGGTCGAAAAAATTAAAATCAACAAATATCTTTCAAGTATGATGGCAAACAAAAAAATCCAAGGCAAACGATTATTTTCGATGGAAAAAATAACGATACGATGATTATTTATGATCGAAAAAAAATAAAAATCAGAAAAAATCAATGAAATATTATCGGAAAATTTTAAATCCAAGAATAACGATTACTTTTCATCGAAAAAATAAAAATTAAAAAATATCGATCAACTAGACCGAAAAAGTAAAAATCTGGGAATAACTATTATTTTTGAAAAAAAAAAATTCACAAAATATCGATTAAATCACATTTTTTTAATAAAATAAAGATGTGAAGAGTATCTGTTGATTGATAAAGGCCGGAAAACGGTTGATTCGTCGAAAATATATATTTTTTGCTTTTATATCCGACATCGTATCTGAACTTTTTTTTATTAACATCCATTTTTCGAATTCCCTTCCTTACACCAAATTCGGAAAAAGTTTTCAGGCAAGCTTGTTCGATATCAAAATCAAATTGTTTTATGGATAAACATAGGAAAATACAAAATCAACTTTATCGAACACTATCGAACGTAGTTAGGTGCCAAACTCTGATTCAAAGCTTAATTAATTTCTATATATTATTCCACAACATAATCTGTGATTCAAATTCATGACAGCGACAGTTATTGCATCTTTGAACTGCAACAGAAGCATGGAAGATAGTTGTATGATTATTTTAGAGAGGTGATAAAAAAGCACGTCTCACGCAATGCATCCGTACAAACCCTCACGGCAAATGGTGGAATGGGAGAATCAATCAATGACGCAGCCTACAACGTTGTCTCCCCGAAAGCATAACTTGGCCATATGCGTAGACTAAATAAATGTCATTACAAATCACATCGGAATTTGCAACAAAAGAAATGAGTCGAATAAATGACAACGACAGGCAGCCACCAGCAACCACCCAAGCCATGGCGGTCGATCGCAGTTAGGATCCGTACAACTAAACTGATCTTGCATAGAGCAGAGAGTAAATGCATTGTTTTTGTTGTTTGATTTGCGAATGCTGCTCCTATTTCGGTACGCTGTGTAATTGTTTTTCCATTTGTACCTAGTTCATTTTCTTGTCATACGCTCTTTTTTCTAAAGGAGTCTTGTAATTTAATAGACTGATCGATCATAAAAATGATCACTCGCCGCAATGCGACATTGGCCCCACGACGATGAATGTGCGAGTCACCGCCAGGTAAGTAATTGAACATAGAACGGGTGGTAGGAGGAGGAATGTTAGTAATGGGAACAAATGTTATTGTCGTTTCAAGTACCTACGGTTGGCGCGGTCAAGGAAAAAAAAAAACAAAACAAAACAACGATTCGCGGAAAAAACGACGGGCAGAACAAGTTGAAGCGGCGCGATCAGTAGATCAGCGGATGGCTGGATCGGCGAACTGGTTGGGTACAAGCGGCATTGCAGCTTTACGGAACAGCGGCCGCATATGATCATGTAGCAATAATATGCGTACAGATGTTTAGGCTACAATTGGATCACTTCTGTTTCGGAATTAGATGATTTACGAGCGCCATTAAAACGGAAACAACATAGCGCAACATAAAGACACAAATACAGTACAAGTTTGCGTGCGTAAGTATGTCCGTGATTTGAGGGGGAGTGCAGAATGTTTGGAGGATTGGAATCATAGGCTGCTAGAATAATTGAATGACTGAGCATATGAGCAAAGGAGTGGTATGTTATGGATGTCAAGGAAGTAGACGGCGCTTTGCAGCGCGTGTGTGCTACGTAAAACGAACAACATTTTTTTCGGATTTAGTCTATTGCATGTTGCAAGTGGCTGCAGTTTTTGCATTGCTATTGGAAAGAAAAAAATACCGTTAGCGGTTTGCAATCGACCGCTGGTTGGTTGCTTGAAATTCTTGCTTTCATGTTGGAATTTAAGCAACACTCGGTTTTATTTTGTTGCTAAACAGAAGTCAAGAAAAAAAGTTTGCTTTATAGTTTTTTATAATTTTTTATTTGTTATTTTTTTATGTAGTGGTTTCTTGCCACAGAGCTGATAATGAGTAGATGCAATGTGCAGCAACTTTGCAAGCTACTGTTGAAAGATTGTAGATGAATTTTTCTAATCGAAGATGTATGTAACTACTGTGCAATATTTGAGTAACCATGTAAAGCATAAAGTAAATTATTTAGAAATAAGGCTCACTTTGACAGCGCCGCAATCACATTATGAACAGCCTTACTGTTGGCCGAACTCAGAAAGCGTATACAAAATAAGCATCACAAACTTGATAGGAATATTAAGCGACTATCAGCGTATATGACTTATTTTCCTTTTTAAATTTAATCCATTGCAAACCGACCAATGTTCCTTGACTTTTTACTTCGTATTCGCTCGAAGGTTCTCTAGAAATATATTTTGCACCTTCTGCTATTATTACGAATAGCAGCATGAGTTGAGGGCATGCACCTCGAATATCCGAATGATTAATGGGAAGGAGCTACTATCCGGCTGACTGTTGTCCTCGTAAGAGTAAGGGCTGACGTCACCGTCATCCAGGAAATGAAATGAACGTGGCAAGCCACTGGACCTTTCGACATCTACCCCAGCTAGCTGTCTTGTAAAGGGGCCAAAGTTCGGTGTTGGAGATATGGTTGCAGAATGACTTCATCGCCAAGTACTGTTCTTTGCTCCGGTGGAGGATCGTCTCGTCAGATTCTTCAACATCTCGCTAATTTGTGCCTACACCCCGAGAAAAAGACGATGTGATCAAGGATCACTTCGAGATCGCCCAGAAAGGATCCACGAGCGCTGCCCTTGTCACAATATCAAAATCATGCTTGGTGACTTCAATCCCAGGGTGGCAAAGATGAGATCTTTACCAACAGTGTCGGAAAATTCAGTCTCCACAATGAAACCTACGCCAACGGACTGAGCCTGATAGAGTTTGCCGGTGCTCGAAACAAGGTAGTCTGTTGTAACAGGTTTTGAAAGAATCACCTAGCTACGTGGCTGTTTCCAGATCGAAATCGCAAAATTAAATCGATCATATTGCAATATACGGAAGGCATGCTTTCAGTGTATTAGACGTAAGTACTCTCCGAGGACCAAATTTGTGCCGATTTTAAAACCTTCTGCAAGCCGCCGCACGTTTTGGTAGAAATTTTCGCGCACTTTTGCTGTCGGCTAGTATCTCTAGCTTTTCGCACTCACACACTTCGGCCGCTCTTTTCTTTCTGCGAATAATATGTCTCTCTTCGTCATCGTCTCTGTAATGCTTTCGAGGTAATCAAAGTTTCGGAAACTTGAGGTGCATGCTCTCACATCATAGCTTTTAATACGTTGGCCGAGGCAGTCATTAAAAAGAGAAGATCTCATCCGAGGCTTGTTGAAATTTGTCACTGGTGATAGTTTTTTACCTAGAGGATCCCAATGATATTCTGAACTTGAATCGCTTGTTTCAAATCAGATGCCCGCTCGCTGGTAAAACAGATCTGCAAACCCTGAAGGGCACTGAAATCGAAACATCGGAGTAAGCCCACCAGATTTCCTTTATATCTTTAGCTATCGAATGTTTCCAGATGAATGGCAAACATACCCCTTCTTCACTATCTTGGGCTTCAACAAATAGAACCATTCTCCAATTGCTCATATGCAATAATAATAAACCTAAATGCAGCAAGTCGTGCGATTTTGAAGGTATTTTATATCCTCTCCTTGACTTAAGGCCGGATACTCACACTGCATATGTTGAGTCATCTCATCGTCTTCAAAACATAATCGGCATTCTGTCTTTGCTGATAAACTTATATGATTCATATTTGAACGCCGTCCATTGTTGCCGGTAATCCAGGATCAGCCTTAAAACGGTGTCAATCAATTTGATGGCGTCGCCTCTATCGAAAGTGTTGCCGAAGAGCTTTGACAGTCTGAGATTACCTGCCACCCCCAGTACTCATATTGTATTGAGTTTACCCAGGGTCCAGGTCATAAGAAAGTGGAGCCTGCGGTCTCGTTTTTTGCAATTCCGCAATGGCCAGGCGCCAGCAGTTGAAAAGTATCGTAGCACTATTTTACCGGCTTGTTCGCGGATAGGAAGCTTAGTACCAGGTGCATATATAATTGCGCTCTCCATGAGATCCAGTGCTAGAGCTCCATTAGTCAAACTATTCTGGGCTTGAAATTTAAAAGTTAATTTTCAGCGAAAGAAAACTGCTTGAGTTGCAGGTTCTTCTCCTTTCCTACTCAGAAATTCACCCCAGACTATCTGTTAGATTACTTGTCTCTTGCAATATACCTTTAGAGATTGTCAAAAAAAAGGATGATCCTAAAAGTAACTTCATTGCTCAAAGATATAGTGATCGAGAGACAGTCTTGCCTTTGTAATATATTTATTCAACCGAATAACGGATGTGACAGTGTCTATAACAGTGATCGTACTGCAGAACCACCACTTTTAATTCATTGCAAATGTCTCCACAGAAAGTCAATGTGTCAAAATACCATTCGGGCAGAATATAGCTAGTTTTCTGATTTATAATAGCTATGGTCGAGTGAAAAGGTGTACGCACCGAGCTGAAGTAAATATATTCTTATTGTTTCATTGTTTTCACATATTTTTCTCCTTCAAATCATAAAAAAATAGTTTCACTCAAAAAAGATATGGACTTCAACTGCCTAGTTGAGAGACTTCAGCATTTTTTAAAGCTAATGATACTGACTACAAGATCCTTATAAAATGACCAATGTACAATTTAAAAACTAATAATAGTGCAAGATTTTGCACTACCGAGTCCCGCCTCCTGGAGCTCTTTTAGGCTTATTAAAGTAATAGACAATTTTATAGAGCGAAATGGTTGAGTATGCGTTGTCCAATACATGTATTATCAGGGACTTCAGCAATGTGGGAATTGCCAGTTTTAAAGTTTTACACAAAGGTAAAAAATATTTAAAATGTTTCTTAAAGTAGTTTTCGCCGTTTGCAAGGAAATTTATATACAACTTTCCGCTGCTTTTCTACAAGCTTTGCTGTAATTTTTTATGACCACTATCAGGGATGATAAATGAACTTTTCGAAATTGTGCTAATTGTCAGAAAAAAATGTTCCAGATCAAATAAAAAACATTGTCAGTAAAAAATATTTGTAAATTGGCGTATAAATTAGTACTAAAAAAGACAATAAAAATCAGAAGTTAATTTTTCCAAAGAAAAAGTTGATCCAGCTAAAAATTTCTACGGAATTTTCCCGGAGAAATTTCGAAGCGCATATTCAACCGGTGCCCCAAATGATTATTATTCTACTTATGAGCCATAAGACATTTATAAATGTGCACTTTAGGAGGTTTGCTTGTATTATTTTCACAGAGACTTCTTTCGTTTAAACTGTTAACCTGCAAAATATGTCAAATTAACCACCAAACAAAGAACTCAAACAGAATTTTTTTAACTTACGTTATCGAAAGTATTAAGAGCGATAAGCCCAATAAGATCGTTTGGAGAAACAAACAAGCTGCTGCGACCTCTAAACTAGAAATAAGTATTCTAATTTAAAGGTATGACTATTTAGAAGTTTATTATTTTTTAAATCAATTTGCTTTCAAATACTTGTAGAAGACACTCCCAAAACGCATCAACTCATTTTGCCTTTCCATGATATTCGTAATACCTTCTCTCTTCACCTTCGAAGTTCGAATGTGACAGAAGGAAGGAGTAAAAAATCTTCTCAATTGCTGTCTTCATGATATGAGAAATGGGAAAGCTGGAAGTTTTTATTCAGAATTGGATTGAAATTCGTTTGTTTTTATTAATGGAATTCATTATTTTCTAATTTATTAAATTGCAAAGGCGCGATCAATATTTGTGCACTAATTTTTTGACATTTCGCCTTTGCATTTTTTCCAACCACAAATAAGAAGTGGGAAGGTTGTAATGTTGTAAAACCAAATTGTAAAATCTTCTCATTCAATTCTATTTATATTTGTCTACAGTTGACAAAATATAAGTTTACCAGATATGTACCGAAATTCGAAACATTTAAAATACGCTCTATTTCGAAGATCTTGTGTTCGTTTAATTTGCAGAGTGTCAAAGTACTTTTCGACTACAAATTGTATCAAAAAAGCACAAACAAACCAATTTACCTGCCTGTTAGTACTCTATGTACAATACTTCAATTTAATTACAATAAAATTACTAATATTTCCATCGAAATTTGTCGATAACCGTTCGCATCACTGTCACGACCATGTCAATTGCCATTTCAACTCAAATTAGTAAAAACGCTTAACTGATGCAAAGCATAACAACCAAAATAAGAACAACAACAACAACAACATCAATAGCAGTGAGTGCAACAAACGCCCATGTAACAAAGAATAGTAAGCAAAGTGCAACCAAAAAAAAAAAAAAAAAAAAAAAAATCAAAGCCGCAATACAGTAGAGTAGAGTAGCGCAAAAGGAAAAGGAGCTCAAAAAGCCTCAAAGGCCGTAAATGTCGTTGTTGTCTGACGATGCCCTGTGCACCCATTAGCGATGTCAGTTCAATTACTGAAACGCCACAAACAGAGCAACACACCACTGACCGACCGAATAGTAGCGCAGAGTTGCTGCTTGAGGCGGCGGAGCATTGGGGCCAACAAGAGTTGAGTTTTAGAGGTAATGGGCTTTGATGTTTGTTGTAGTGCTTCTAGTAGTTGGGCGATGGGCCAATGCGTCAAAGACACTAGCGTGCATGGTAGCAAAAGGTAACCACAGCAGAAGCTGCAACAACAACAACAACAACAACAGCAGCAGCACAAAAAAAGGCGAAAAAGTAGCACACACACCTTAAAGAGCCGCAGAGCATTTTTGCAATCAAAAGCAAAGATACAAAAAAAAGAAGAAAACCCTAACTAAAGTTGAAGTGAAGGAGCCAAGCTAATATCAAAATGTTATTCACGCTTTGTTCTGTACTATGTTGCTTACTATGTAGTGCTATTATTGTTGTTGTTCGCTGCAATTCTGCACAATGTCGCTCTGATCGTGTAATGCAACACATTTGCAGGTTCACGGCGAAAAAGGCACAAAAATTGCTAGATGAGCCATGACGGTGACTCCACTAGCAAATTACCAAAACCGAAATGATTATACCAACAACAATTGCCACAACAATAATAACAACAAGGAAAACTACGAGTAAAGTAGCCGCAAGTAGTGTGCACAGTTTCAACAGTCATTTGCACGTTCCACGTTCTGACCGTAGGCCATGGCTGGCAAATTAAATGCAATTATCTATGAGCAATAGTGATGATCCTTAATTTTTTGGTTTTTTGTTTACAATTTTTTGCAACATTGAAGTGATCACTACAATTGGCTACATTTAAATTTGCTGATTTTTAGGTTTACTGCTATTGGTAAACAAGATGCTGCGCTACATTCGTGAAGAAAAATACATTTATTTAATATTGATTTACTAGACATATGTGGAAGTGTAAATATTGAGCGGATCAGATCCTTACGAAAATTACGAATTCATTTACTGCAAACTAGGTTAGATAGACAGCTAAAATGATCGCTCGAAGGTCTCAGGAATCGGATTTCTAGGAAGAGACATCTTCATTTTTAGTGATAACCAGGCTTTGATCAAAGCTCTGAGCTCTTTAACGTTTAACTCAAACATGGCGCTGGACTGCCGACTATCTGACCCTGGTGACTGCGACATAGAGTGAAACTGTATGGCAGACCAACTTGTAAGACAAGATACGACCAAGCAGATTCTTCAGGATAATGAACCCATTGGAATACCGTTGGCCACTTGCAAACTGCTACTCAGATACGACCCGTCGAACCTCAAGGTAGCGTTTACTCTCTAAAGAGAAAAAACATTTCTAGCATGATAGGGCCTCTAAGGTTGGGCGTACCTTTCCGAAGATACTGCTGGAGCTGCAAGAATGACGAAGAGGAGGAAACGATCTTGAATCTTCTGTGTAAGTGTCCTGCACTGTATAAAAACAGGATGCGGTATCAGGGATCACCGTTTCTGGGTGACCTTAGTCAGGTTTCAAGTACCGAGGTCAATCAGAGGCGGATCCAGAAATGATTCTCAGAGGGGTAAAACATTATTTTATACCTCAAATCTGGAGTAACTGTTATTCGGTGTGAAGTTCAATCGAAAGCAGAAAAAATCCAAAATACCCTTTTCTCCCCTACTTCTTACAAAAGAATTTTGGTACTAAATGGCACTAAGAAATGCAACTAAAATTACAATTTGCAATTTAGTGACATTTTTATATGGCTTATTCCTGAATGATTCCAAATCAAATTTCAGAATTCGATTTATCTCATATACAATATTTTTAGGGTATACAAGTAATCTATCGGATTTCGAGCTCTTGGGGGGAAGGGTAAATGGCCCCCATTGCCCCCTGCTAGATCCGCCCCTGTGTTAACTGCCTGTTGAGATTCATCAAAACTATACGTATGAATTTCTCCTCGCCGATATTAACTTCGTGGTACCCTTATTTCATATAACTAACGTATAATTTAATTAAATTGGGCTTTTCAAACAGGTGGCAACCATCGGAAAAATTTGATAAGAGTCTTCAATTTGGGTTTATTCAAATTAAATTTGATTTTTCAAACAGGTGGCAACCCTCTGTAAAATAAAGGGATTTTACCGACTGAATTTTCTATAAGTACTGGTTTTCGGGTTTTCCAAAAAAGAAATTGATCAAAAGAAGAGAATGTGCAGTAGATAGATTCAGAGAAATCTTTGAAAATGTGAGAAAAATTAGAGAAGAACATGACTTTGAGTTGTGGAAGCCAAGACTTGCTTCGAAACAATCTCAGCGCTACAACATACCAGCAGATTCAGTCGAAGATTGCTATCGAATCACCATTTACATACCTTACCTCGATACTTTTATCACAAATTTACAAGATCAATTTTTGGATCATCGGAATATTTTATCGAATTTCGGCTGCCTATTCCCAAGCAAGATGAAAATTTTTGATGAAAACTCATGTGCTGAATTATTCAAATCATACTCTGCGATTCTACATGACAATTCCAGTGAAATATGGATTGCTGAAGTTCAACTTTGGCGACGACGCATTGCAAGGGAGGAAGTCAACCATTCACTTGAAGCACTTGATATTTACAACGCAGAGGCTTTTCCAAATGTTCATCAAATTCTTCGAATAATGGCAGTTTTGCCCGTAACTACGGCGACGAATGAACGCTCCTTTTCAACGTTACGTCGTCTGAAGACGTATCTTCGACCAAATATGACTGAAGATCGACTAAACGGTTTACTCGTAGCTTCCCTGAATATACATCGGGATGTCAAGATTGATGTTCAAAGGGTTGTGGATGAATTTTTTCGGTACCTCGAAGAGTCCGTTTGTTGACTGAAAGCCAATAACTATGGTATTATTCGCTATTTTTCTTTTGACTCAACGGTTAATAAATATGCAATTTTTCAATATTGAAAGTCTTTCATTATTTGTTCTCCGTTACTAATATAATTTTTATTGGCAAATATCATAAATTGTATTCACAAAGCAAGACTTTTCGATAACGAATGCTTTATACAATCAATGTTCATCTTCAGTTTCAATTTTGCATACACCATGTCAAAAGAATTCGTTGTCAAAAATCATAATATTCTCTGAGCATCCAAAAGTTTAGACCCCCCGCCCCGAAGACAGTCCCCTGCGCACGGGCCTAATGCCCAGGGTAATAAGAGTGCATATAAACTATCAGTAGATATTGAAACCTGTATTTATGTCGATCATGAAAACGAAGTAGTTATGGCTAACGGAGCTGATAACACTATCAATAACAATAATCACCAGGATATCTGCACAAAAACCAATAGTGATAGAATACAAGATTACGCCTTTCGAGCTTAGCGCAACTGAAAGTGACTTTATAGAAGTGAGAGAACGAGAGAATAAAGAAAAAATTTTAAAGAAGAGGGCGAAGAAGCAAGTCGGTCACTGATTGGTTGAAAATGATGTTAGTTTTGTTTGTGTAAAAAAATGTACGGACAAAAGCAAAATACTTTAAATTCATCAGCGAAGAGACAAAGAGAGGATTAGCGGTACGCGAAAGGGGCAAACTTGAATTCTATCATTCTTGGGTTAAAAATATCGCGTGTCATTTCGAGCTCGTTTACAAAACATAATTTACATTCAAAAAATTACAGATAATTTTTCTGATTCGTGACCTTTCTTCTTTGTTTTTGATACCAAATAGCAAGCCCAATTTCTTTCCATTTTCCTGGAAGTGGCATTCAAAGTAATAACATGGTTTTTTTCGCATTCGGAATAATAATAAGGATTTTATGCGAAAAATTTAACTTTTCTGCAAGAGCAATACACTTTTATATATTATGGGTCTAGTTTTTAGATTTATTTGGAAAAACTTTAATGCATTATATGTTTAAAAAAATGCTACAAATTCCAAAGAACCTCATATTTAGCGCCACTATGGATAGCAGTTAAAATGAATTTTAAGTGTCAGAAATTAACAAATACGCTAGAAGCATATAAAATATTCTATTCCTGTGGCAGAAACAATAAGACAGTTCCACAAATTTAGATATTTGTTTTTTGCAACAGACTAACCGTTATATTTTTCTGATCATATTTGCTGACGGAACTTGCAGCCCAGCTCGTCTGAGTGTTTGTTTGAAAATACGGGGAACACAATGGACTATTACAAAAACTTGAAAAGTTACAGCTTTGATACTTAAGGAAACTTTGTTCCTTATAAAAAGTTAATCATTTCATATCAACACTTTGACGGCCAGCAACTCTAAGCTCGTTTTTTTTTATATTCATTTTAAAGGCATTATAAAGTGGTTACTAATAATTTACTTAGCGTTCGTACTTATTGTGAAAATTCGATTAAAATGATGAAACAACTGATGGAATGAGGAATGGTGGCGGATCGAAATATAGATGTGAAATGTTCAACTTTTTATAAGGAAAAATAAGAAAATAAGGAAATTAGGTGTATCCTGAGATAATTACAGCTTCTTCCTTTGTTGTTAGTTGTATTCATTTGTTCCGGAATAATAACATAATTATCTTATTATTTTACGCTGATTTCCCAAAAATTCAATTAATTGCTGTTATCTGATGTTTTTCTTAAAAGATGCAAATAAATATAATCAGGCATGTCGGTACGAAATCGAACTGAATTCCATCATATATGTCGACAGAGGACTTATATAAAATTCCTCACACACTTCAGCCATAAAACTAAATGAAGCGTGTTAGATTTGTCCAAATAGCAAAATTTTTACGCAGACATTCGTCCAACTTGTCTGACACCAGAAAATGGATGGCAATGTGTGAGCTCGGTGTGTTCTCTAAGTAATCAACTTGAAGTATTCAAAAAACACAAATACTGAACTCGGTTATGCCAAACACTTTAAGTTCATCTGAATTTTTCGTTTTCGTTTGAGATAATAAATCAAACCCTAAAATTTTTTTACTAGCAAAAAATTTTGAATTAAAAATTAATTATTTTGGAGCAGATTTTCTTTGAATTTTAATAGCTTAGAAACTTAAATACGGTTCAATTCTAAAGGATTGAAAGAGGGATACAGTTTGGTTCTTATTGTACACTTCAGAAATGCAAACCTATTCTCGGTTTTTTGTAATTTGTGGTTTTTGGTGTGTTAAAGAAACCTTAGCTTTCGATCGTTGGTAAAAATAGGTAGAGCGGCGGGCAAAATCGGCCGAATGCTGATTGTTTTACAATACTAGCAAGATCTTTTATGATAACTTTGTTTTGTTCATTGGATATAGAAATATAATTCATTGTTCATTATATAACAATAACCATGAAAACTAATGTTCAAAGTTTTCTGCAAAATTTATTAAAACGCAAAAAATTTTTATCAAAAGTTTTACATTTTTTAAACGTGTTTTAAACAATTTTTGTGTACGCAGTTTTATAGTGTATTTAATTTTAATGTGTTGATAAAGTGTCAGTTTTAAGCAGGTAAAAATTTCCGTTGATTTTTTTAAAAATAATTTTTAAATTTCAGCCTTGGATACTTTTTTTCATATATCGCCTATAAAAAAGCAAATTTTAGACGATAGAAAATGCAGAATACTGTCGGCATATAAAATTATTTTATGAAAAAAGTTTGCAAGACCAAAAGTTCCAAAAATTATAAAAAATCAGGAGGTGTTTTTAGCCACTTAAAACTTGTACTTTATTATGCTAAAATTAAAAAAGCTATATAACTGCATAAACAAAATAAAAAAAAAAAAACAAAAATTAAAAATTTTTATGAACATTTTTTGAGTTTTTATTAATTTTATATGAAGCGTGAAACATTTTTCCCCCATGGTTTTTGTATAGAATGTATCGGGTGTTTTTTTTAGGGGTATAGAACTTCGAATTGAAATAAAACACAAGAAAATCGTTTTAAGGTCCATCAATTTGGCTTTATTGGAAGGATAATTTTATGCCATTAATGTTTAAATATGATTTCGGGCATGTGGCCGCCGCGGCTGGCTCGAATAAAGCCAATTCTACAGGTCCAATTTTCAACCACTTTTTCGAGCATATGGGGCCGTATGTCGGCAATAACGCCACGAATGTTGGCTTCCAATTCCCCTAACGTTTCTGGTTTGTTGGCGTAGACGAGCGACTTCACATATCCCCAAAGAAAATAGTCCAATGGTGTCAAATCACACGATCTTGGTGGCCAATTTACAGGTCCATTCCGCGAAATTATGCGCTCATCGAATGTTTCCTTCAATAAATCGATTGTGACGTGCGCTGTGTGGCATGTAGCGCTGTCTTGTTGGAACCACAACTCATCCATATTCATGCCATCCAATTCGGGAACAAAATAGTCGGTTATCATGGCTCTATACCGGTCTCCATTAACGGTAACTGCCTCTCCAGCATTATTGCGGAAGAAGTATGGCCCAATGACTCCACCAGCCCATAGAGCACACCAAACAGTCAGTTTTTGTGGATGTAATGGCGTTTCAAGGGTCTCATGTGGATTCTCTTCACTCCAAATGCGGCAATTTTGCTTGTTGACGTAGCCATTCAACCAAAAATGAGCCTCATCACTGAACAAAATTTTGCGATGAAAATCAGCATCGAGATCAATCTCATTTTCGGCCCATACACCAAAATCACGACGCATTGCATGGTCTCGCGGCTTTAATTCTTGCACAAGCTGGATCTTGTAAGGTCGCAAGCCAAGATCTTTGCGCAAAATCTTCCATAAAGTTGATGGACAAAGCTCCAATTGCTGTGCACGGTAGCGAATCGATTCATTCGGGTCCTCTTCAACACTTTGCTCTACAGCGGCAATTGTTTCTTCGGTGCGCACTGTTCGACGTCTCTGCGGATGCGTATTATCACATAGAGTAAACGTAGTGCGAAAACGATCCATGGTTAACCGAATTAATTGCTCTGATGGACGATTATGTCGACCATAAAATTGACGGAGCTCGCGGTAAACTTCGCGAACTGAACCATTATTTTCGAAATAAATTTGCACGATTTGCAAGCGTTGTTCTTTTGTCAACCTGTTCATGATGAAATGGCAAACCAAACTGAACATAAATGACATTAGAGTTGCCAGATTTGACCACAAAATGCCAGTTTTATCTCTATTCGAAAAACAAACCTGTAAAAAAAACACCCGATATATTTTTATAAAAAATTAACCTTTTCTTCGTTAATTTTTTATCTTCGAAAACGTTGCTAATGTTGTAAAACAACCAGCATTCGACCGCTTTTGCTCGTCACTGTAAATTAATATATATGCGCTTGTTTCAAAATTCGTTTCAAAAGTCGTATTTGCAAAATTTTTAAAATTTATTTTATTTGCTTTTTATATGTTCCAAAATTCGTATTTTCAAAATTTTTAAAATTTTTTTTATTTCCTTTTTTTTATGTTTCAAAATTCGTATTTTCAAAATTTTTAAAATTTATTTTATTTCCTTTTTATAGTATGTTTCAAAATTCGTATTTTCAAAATTTTTTTAATTTTTTTTTTATTTCCTTATTATATGCATGTAAGTATATGTATATGACTAAGCGAAAACATATTTTTTGCTGATTTGCTTTATTACTGCGAAAAAAATATTTCAAAGTAGTACTTAAATGTTTTACTGTTTTATTTCGAATAAAAAAACTGAAAATCAGTTTTTAAAAAAGACAGGCAATCGAACCAATACTCATATTCTGTTCATCAATTTAACCGGTGCAACCCAAAAAACTTGAGCTGCGCTACAATAGTCTCAAAATAAAAAGCGGACATTTAATATGGCATTAGCAATATAATAACTTCCAAGCAAATCCATCAAATGTCGAAGGACGATTGTGCAGCAAAGCGGCCCATTACTTTGATCTCCTCAACGTCAAACAACGTCTTACAAAGTTACGCGCCCGAGTGCAACTATCAACAATCAATACCCAAAGCGGATCAGCGCACGCTCATTATGAGTAGGTATTTGTTAAAAAAAAACAAAAAAACATATTTAGTATAAATGTATGTGCTTTTGTTTGCCATTTACGAGAATTGTGCACAAAAAGTATAGCAAAAAAAAAAGAAAAACGCGAGTATTAAAATAAAAATAAGAGCAACAATACAATAATTGCTTACGTTATTACCGGTAACAGCAACATTTCGACTTGTTGTTTTTGCTTTTTTTTGTGTAATTTTTTGTAATGCATTTAATGCAATTTATTAAACGACTCAATAAGATGAAATATATGCTGGTAATAAAAATTGATATAATACTTGAAATACGTCATTTGATGCGCTTGTAGGCGCTCAGATGTTAGCTCATCTGAGAATGTCCGCTCGCCGCGCTGCTTCTTTCAACAATACTCCCCTCCACTCCAGCCACTTCACTCGTTCGAGCATTTTAGTTTCCACCAGCTTATTGCTGCATCTGCTGCTTGGTCAGTCGCTTTGTGACGTTGGTTTTTTCTATGTTTGCATTCAGCGTTTTTTTTTCTTATTTCTTATTGCACTACTTGGCCGGCCTTCTTGGCGGCGCTTCGCTTTGCTGTGATCATTAAATGTTTCATTTGTCTCAATAAATTCTTTGGTAATAAAGGCAGGTTGATGCTTCGAGTTGCTTTTGATCGCGTGCGACAAATAAGACGTACCGCCAGGCGAGGTTGGCTGTTATCTTGGCTATCGGGTCTACACATAATTCGCGTTTGTCTACTGCTTGTTTGTTTGTGTATTTGTTGTTTTGTAAAAGGTTGAGCGGTAGTAGTTTATTTCTACTTTTTATCGACGGATTGATTGTCTATGATCTTTGAATGTAAACAAAATGTCACTTCCTAAACTGTTTATTCCAGTTTTTATTCGGGTATTTGTAATGCTATAATATTTAATTTAATAAATAGCTCGACATTCCTACTCTTCACTCTTTTGCTAAGTAAACTACACAGAGATAATAGCTCTGAATTGATAGGGGATACTTTAACTTTTTGATACAAATGATGTGCTGATTTTCTTCTCGCTGACAATCTTAGTAAATCGAAAATCATTCTATATAAGAGATTCCTCAACCAGCATTTATTCAAAAGGCGTATGACTTCCGACGGTTTGGCAGAGTTTAGTGCATGGCGTCTATTCTGGAAAAGAATGATTGAAGTCTAACATTAATATTATTATATTATTTTTAGTTTAATATTTTGAATATTGTTCTTTGCATTTTTGTACTTTTAAAATTAAAATTTTTGATTTACTTATTTATTGTTCTAGAAGTTTGCAAGGAATAAAGTTAGAGTAATTGTTTTTGAAAATAAATATCTTTAATGATGCGACGCTCCCTTTTTCTCTCGTTGTCTTTCCTATAAAATGTATATTGGAAAATATACGCTTTAGAAATATGAGCATTATAAAAATAAGAATTATAAGTATGAGATATATAAGAATATGAAATATAAAAATTAAATATAAAATTATAATTATAATATGTAAAACCTGTTATAGTTACATCAGGGGCGGATCCAGCAGGGGGCAATGGGGGAGATTTCCCCTACCAAGAGCTCGAAGTTTGATAGCTTACTTGTATACCGTAAAATTATTGTGTTTGAGATAAATCGAATTCAGGAATTTGCTTTGGAATCATTCAGGAATAAGCCATATAAAAATGTCACTAAAATGCAAATTGTAATTTAGCTGAATTTTTTTGCCATTTAGTACCAAAATTGTTTTGTAAAAAACATGTTTCTGGGAAGTAGGGGGGAAAAGGGTATTTTGGATTTTTTCTGCTTTCGATTGAACTTCACACCGACTATCATTCCGAATAACACTTACTCCAGATTTGAGGTATAACATAATTTTTTACCCCCCTAAGAATCGTTTCTGGATCCGCCCCTGAGTAATATATTGATTTCATTGATATGATTATTGGCTTGTTAAAATTAAAAGGATAATCTAATGAAAACAAAGATCCCCTTCGTAATGATATTGAAAAGGTTTTCATTTTAGTTTTACAGGTCTACTGGAGATTTTATTAAAAAAAGGTTAATATTAATTCTATTGGACATCTTCTTATTTTTATTAAAAAGATTTTCATCTTAATTTTACAGGTCACCTTCTTAATTAGATTTAAAAGTTTTCGTCTTAGTTTCGAAGATTATCTTATTGATTTTATTTAAAAGACATATACAGTCATAATAAGAAGAGTTTCTTATTGTGAAAAATTATAGAGAAATCCGCTAAATTTTGTTCTGATTTATAGGGCGTTTCGGGTGGTAATTTCGCCTCTGTGTACTTGAATTCTATCTTATAGACAGGCCCGACGAGGGGTGGAGAAGGGGGGGAGGGGGTCGAGTGTGATTCTCCCCGAGTCCGGAGTTCTCGAAGATACCCCTGTTTTTCAAGCAATTGAGCGAGTAGTTAAATTAGAGCTTGTCAAGACGATGTTACCATCAGCAAGAAAAAAAAAAACACAGAAACGACCTACATAAAGAAGTCGATGAAAATTGCAGTTACGAAGAAATTGAATTCCAAATAAATACTTTCTACGTCACACTTGACAGCGTTATCTGTGGACTGATGAAAAGATTTGCCGCAGTGAGTCTGATAAACGCATCATTCTCATTTCTATGGCAGTTCCATGATATGAAAGACGATGAACTCAACCCGGCTACAACAAATTTTGCAAAAAAGTAATCCGTTCATGTATCTGATCTGATCCATCTTACTCCATAGAACTTGTTGAATGCCATCAATGCTGGAAAATTAGAAAGTCTTTTCCCAAATATCTGCAGCGCTTTGAGAATAGTTTGCACTTTACCCGTTTCTGTTTCAAGTGGTGAACGTTCGTTTAGTGCTTTAGCAAGGATAAAAAAATTTCACCGATCATGCTCGTCGCAGTGCAGGATTTCAGGATTAGCTACACTATGACTAGAGTCAGAATTAGCCAAGAAGTTGGATTTCCAGACTATTATCGGCGCATTCGCTGCCACCAAAGCCGGAAAAGCTTACTTCTAAGTTCCAAATAATTGAAGATTGGAGGATTTTAAACTGCATGTTCAAAAACTTAATCATGATAGTCGACAGACTTTTTTTTTAATTAATCAGATCGATAAATAAATGTTTGAATAAGATGTTTCTGTCTTCTTATTAACTGTCAAATCTTACTATCCCTATATTCGTATATTCTGATATAATCTGAATAAATATTTCTGACCAAAAACTTATATATATGAAGTGATTAATACTTTCTGTTGATTTTCGAAATCGTATAAAAAAAATTTGTTTCACCCAACATCAACTATAAAGTAAATTCAATACACAGATGTGATGAACTGATGAGAGCAAAAAACGTAGTATTTGACTTATTCTTTAAAAACATTGAAGTAGTAAGTAAAAAGATAGTTGATTAAATTGATGAAGTATTTTAAACCTTTATGTAGAAAGGGGCCCCATCTTTTTACCCCTGGGCTCGCATTTCCTCTCGGCGTCCTTGTTTATAGGTAGGACAAAACACAATGGCGAAGAGAAGAAGGAAGTCCAAGTAGATTGGGTATATACATATTTGGATGAATAATGCTTTTCTAAAGTCAGTGTATAAAGAGTTTGTTGAAGTATTTTCTCTCTGAACCCTTCAGAAAAATGAATTTTAAATTTTAGTAGTTTAGTAATTTATTAATAGTACATTTGCCTGCACCACGCCTATGCTGAGGGTTTGAAACCGATATGAAGGGAAATGCCATTTTCATTGACATAATTCTTAAATTTAATAAATTCTTTATATGACATCTTATAAAATTACCTACGATTAAGTTTGTTAAAACATAACTCTACTCACTAGTTGCTACTTTTTTTTTTTTGATATTCGCCAGAGCGTAGAAAAAATATGCAAACAGAAAATGTAGTTTATAAGTCTAACAAATTACTTTGCATGTCTAGCAAATATTACAAGTATGCTAACAAAGCAATGAATTGGATGTTTCAAGCAAACTTCAAGCATTTTGTGTTATATTAAATGCAATAAGATGGACATTTATGCGATTCCCTGCTGGTTCGTGCATGCAACGCATCTAATTCAAAATCTAATCATTTCTAGGTTGATTCAAACAAAAAAAAATAGGATAAAAATATGCAACTGCAAAAGTGGAGAAAACGCAATTGAACAATTAAAAAATTAAAAAATCGCCGCAACAATTAATTTACCACTTGGTGAAAACAACAGCAATAGCAGTAGCCGCAACGTTTTAAAACTACACAATCGTTTACAACAGCAATAAAAACAAGAGAAAAAAAACAGAAACATCTCACCACCACAACCATCACCCGGTGGTAGTTTGCTATATCGACGCCATGCGCTGGACCTTGGTATGCGTTGGTATCATTATTGAAGTGGTTTGGCCAAAAACGGCGGCACTGGCACTGCCCAGCGGCGCCTGTGAGTTAGCCGGGCCAACATTTATAATTGGCACTTTTGTAGCGACGGCACATTTGTTGGCAGCTATTGCATTGGCATAATTTTTGTTGCCAGCCAGCCGACCAATCGACCAACCAACCAACCAACCAACCGACCAACCAGCTTTAAACCATTTTTAAATTCTTATTGTATGTATTTCCATTTTCGAGCCATTCATCGCTAAATTGTTCTCTTTCATTACTTCTACCACCTTTTGGCTTAAATGCGCACAAATTTGTGTGTGTGTGTGTGCGTGTGCGTGTGTGTGCGAGCGTCAGTGTTTGTATCTGCGTGCGCAAGCTTTATGGGTTCCTTAAACGCCGTTTAGCTTAATCCTCTCTGTGCCTTTAATTTATTTTGGCTTTTTTCGCTTTTGTGTTTTTCTCTGTTTTTTTTTTTTTTTGGAATCCAACAGTAGTAAAGTAATTATGAAATTATACTCTTGCTACGCTTTGTTTTTGCTTCTCCAATAAAATCGTTGAAATCATTTTGCAATTTTCATTCCGGTTGGGCAATTATTTCTGTGTATTTGTGTGTGTGTGTGTGTGTATGTGTAAAAATATTTATTGCAATTCTACCGGAAGCTAAATTGCATTTACTTCAAGGCGTACTGTATAATTTACTTTGCATTTGTTGTTGTTGGAGGGGGAAGGGGGGGGTGGGCATTATTCAGCGGCAGTTTAGACACAATATCATATGCCCGCACATTAAGCGGGTATTAAGTTTGGATTGATGCTTCAAAACTTGCTTTTAATTTTTCGAAACGACCTTCGCCACAAATATGAAAACTTATTTGTAGCTGATCATGAAAAAAAAATGCTAACATCCATCAGTCGAACCCAATAGGGGTTTTGATATATTCTCTGGATGTCAGTGGCGCACATCACATAGAGAATTGTGGGGGGTTTTATACAAATTAAAGGGAGTCCTCTACTTTTGCGGTTTCAAAAACTCGATATTTTTTTTTTCATTCAATTTCAATCTATATGTATCCAAGAACATGCGTTTTCCCGAAAATAGGGTTTTTTTTTTTTGGGCTACCGAGTAAGACTTTTCATAAAAGTATTGGTCCAATTTCAAAGATTTTTATACTGAATTAATCAGTGAACATACCGCTATGTTTTCCAGAGTACGATATGCGAAATTTTATTTTGTTTCATTTTTAGAGTCTCTAATATATCAAAAAATAACGTGAAAATTTAAAATTTTACAATTTACAAAATAAAAAAATTCTGTTTCGGGAAAACAGAACAAAAACGGTGATTATAAAGAATATTTAATTTTTGATTACAGATTACCCAACTGGCCAGCATTTTACTTCAGCGCGACCCATGCAGTTTCAACATCAATTTATTTAATGAAGTTTCAAGGTCGACAATATTTCTTTTGGTATTCGATACAAGAATTTTGAAGTCAAAACATGTACCTTTTATCTCCAAAAACCGCTCGATTTCAGGTCTTGAGAGTAAAGAACCCCCTTAATTTAAAAAAAAGTAAATTAACTTCGACATAGTCGTACCGTTTTAAGATTTTACCAAAGGTTTCAACACCATTGGGTGCTCTAATGGTATAGGCCAATGTTCTGCAAAAGAAATTGTTAACCACCATCCACACAAAATGGTGTCGCACAGTGTCATTGAACGAATCAAATGCTAAAACGAAAAGAGAATTTTATTTGGTTTTCAATCTTAAGAAAATATAAGCCAGTCGTGAAAAGTAATGAAATTGTTGCATCTATTGAATGCCATGCCATAGTAGTTTTCTTATGATTAACGCAGAAATTGTAACAGTCCAAGGAAATATCCAAAAGTTGGCATTAGGGTATTTTTAAGCAACATTTCAAAAAAGAATTTCGTAATTTTTTAAAAAAGTATTTATATACGCGTATTCAGTTTGACCGCTTTTTGTTAGAATAAAAAATTGTATATATTCTGATTTCCTATCCAACACTTTGATTCTTCGAACTGCCAACGATTCGATTAATTCAATTCAATATAATTTAATTTGCAGTGAACTTTTATTATTTTCAGAATATGTAATTAGTTTATTACTTCCTTATAGTTACTTTGGGCTTGTTTCCCACTTTCTTTTCTATACATTTCCCGCAATTCTTCGCAGCATGAGAGTAAGCAGAATACAGAAAACATGCTAAACATTTTGTGCAACTAAAACTTGTTGTTGTTGTTGATTGTCCGAGTTTGGTTTGTGCATTGAATTTACTTTTATTTGATGTTTTACTATAATATTTTATAATACTGAATTAATTTATTTGTTTTGATTTTATATTTTGGAAGTGCAATAAATGAGTAATTGAAAAAATATTTTACCATTTGTTTTAATTGCGTTGATGCAAATATTTTTAGGAAGGAACATTTTTTTCTACGGTGTCCGACTTTGGTTTGGTGGCACTGCATATAGTGTTTGCTTTTATGGCTCTTACGGGTTTGAGAGCAGAAGTGATGAAAATAAACACAAAAGACATATAAACTTTGAAAACTGTAGCCGTAGAAGCAAACAAAAATATATGTATGTGGACTTTGTTGTTGGGTTATCGAGGAGTACATATATGAAAACGAAATCCCAAGCAAATGCAAAATGCTTTACTAAATTAATCACATTATCCACTAAGTAAGTGAACACTTTTACTTTGCGAAAGTACTTAAATATCAACGAAATGCTAATTTACAAAATAAATATACTATAATTACAAATGTTTGCTTGATATATTTCAGCCCAATTTCGAAAGTACTTGCCAAGTGCTAGCTCTTAATATTAGCAAAAGTGACACATTAACTCCTTTCATGCACTCAACTCAGACAACTTATAAGGATGTAGATATGTATGTATGTGTGTTTCTATGAGTATGAACAAAAGTGCGAGTATGTAGATCTGTATGGTTGTCCTCTTATATGCCTCCTCCCGCTACCAACACACACTCATCATATCATTGTTGCGTCTTGTTTCCTTCCGGTGTTGGTAAAATTCAGTGGAGCAATTTCTATACGAATTTATTTCGTATGAAGATTTATCGCGATTTTAGACAGCACTGGCGACACCTGCCAACGCCTACGAATGTAATTTATGGCATTGAAATAATAGTCTCCAATATGAGTAAATATCTATGTATGTATGTATATATGTGCGCATGTACGGACGAGTATCTGTCGCAAAATTTGAATTTCATGCACACTTTCCATCCTCTATACAATTCTTTTTTACTTTTTTTTTTGTCGACTCAAATTTGCAATTTCTTTTTTGCTCGCTTCACACAGTCACTTACTACGCACGAGTATTAGTTCATTCATTTCATTTCAGTTCAGTTCAGTTATAGTTACAGTTACAACAACTTTGTCGCTTTCAATATTTGTATTGCTTTTGTTGCAGGACCGAAAAGTAAATTCAGTGCATTACGAGTGCAGCCAATGCTGCAGTTCACCGTTGGAAACTGGCAGTCTGACAAGCGTAACGGTGAGTGAAATGAGTGCGTGGGTGTACACCGTAGTGAAAAATTATAAGGCTATGTAAGTTTCAATATTTGTATTCTTAATTTATTACGAACAAATTTTGTTTTCAGAATTTATGCTTAGAAAAATTTAAAAAACAGCGCACACAAAAATCGGACATTTCATCTAATTGAATTAATAAAAACTAAAAATTTTAAATTCTTGGAGCGCGAAAAGTAAAAGGTAAAAGTAATCTCTAAACTAATAGAATTCTTGAATGCAGTTCCAAGGTGAATTTTTTCATTTAAATTCGCCTTGCCTTTGTGTAGGGATTGCCAATGTTAATATTTGTTTAAAACAAAATTTTCGATTTGGTAAAAAAAAATTGTTTATACTGGTGAGCAAAACTGGACTATACTAAACTATATATCATATTATAGCAAACGCCACGTAAACTCTGAGGATGCTACAAATGATTTAGCGATACTTTGAGTTAAAAAGTGGAATCATTTAGATTTATTCGCACAAATTATCTAGATGAGGCCATAAAAATTGAAGAAAAACAAACATGTAAATTATTGTTCTGAACTTTACATTTATACAATTTATAAAGCTCAACAAAATTTTCATAAAAAAACTTCAATGTTTTAGAAGGATGTTTAGACATTTTGTGAGTATACTTCTTTAAAACCTATTTAATTCTAGTAAAATAAAATTCACGTTTTAAGTAGCTATGAGCTATCGTTTATTTTTTTATAATTTTTAAATTTTGGCTTTGGAAACTTTTTATATTAAAGTTATATAAACAGAAAAACTGCAAACACGAAAAATGTCTAAAAACTCTTCTAAAAATTTTGGAAACTTTTATGAAAGCTTTTTGGGTGTTTATACATATGCATATAAATTTAACAAAGAAATTGTTTCATGAAAATCTTTGCTAATATTGTAAAATGATTGCCATTCGGCCGGTTTTTCTCGCCACTGTATGTTTGCTTTTTTTATATTTTCTGTTTTATTCGCTCAACAAATTTGCCTTGGGCTGACTTTGGAAATTTCCATACGAAATTCAAAAAATAAAATGCGTGTATGTTTTGTGGATGAACTCGACTACCACTACCTTACGGTATACGCCTTGTGAAGTTTTGCAATATTAATTTTTTCAGATATATACCACATTGGTGTTTTCCTATGAAACCAATGGCTTCCCAGATCATAACACCTCCGAAATTACGATCCATTATTTCCTCTGTTTTCTTACGTTTATCATTCCAAGTTACTTTGGCAACCATCGGGTATATCCAAGTAGAAATTTTTTCGTCCGAAAAAATTACATTTTCCTATTTATCTTACCAACATTGGTATTTTTCAACGAATTTCAATCTGGCCTGCATATCCTGCGCGGCTTATTTCTTTTTAGGGGCGAGTTTTACCAATTCTAGATTAGAATTGATTCTTAAAAGTTGTTGAATGGGACGGGTAATCAGTCTTTTCCAGATTAATACTACGTTTAATTTTAGCAGGGCAATTTGATTTATTTACAGCCAAAGGCTTGATTTCCGGGGCATCTCAAAATGCCAGAGATTTAGTGGTTTACCACTTCCCTTAGTTGCTCCGTATTTTCTTTTTTAAAGGAGGTCATTTAGGTTCTCTTTAATATGGAAGCAATCCCCGCATTGTAAGCCCTTCCTCTCTCCATGCTTAAATTTTTCACTGCTCTAGTTCAGACGAAGATTTTTCGCGGGTTAAATTTCGTAATGTCTAACAAAAACACACAAACAAATTTTTGAATTAGAAAATACAAATAGTGTATATTACTTGTTTACTTTCAAATTTTTTTTTTTAAATGAATTCCGTGGGAACTTTCGGTTTCAGGAAAACGAAAAATTCATTAAAAAAATTTTGGTTATCATTCACGGCAGTTTGATTTCTTAGTTTTCGAGTAAAAACAAAATTTAGGTAATTTAAATCTAGAACGGGTTTGCTCGCCCCTGTATGTTTGTTTGTTTTCAATTTCTTCAACTCGCTCAACAAATTCGCCTTAGACTGGCTTTGACAATTGCCACAACAAAAACCGAAAACAAAATACATATTTTTTTTAAATTACACCAAAGATTAAATTCCATAACAACTTCCTCAAAAGTTAAGATAAAAAATACATCTTTACTTTTCAAAGTTAGTTAAGCATTACTGTCTTAACTCGACACATTATCTCGAAATAGTGAAAACCAAGGAGTATATTTCTGTATTGTAAAATTTTCCGAATAACGAATCTAAAGCTGGGATCACACGATTTGTATATTTGTAAACAAAATTTTAAATTTTGATTTATCGGAATTGCCGTATTTAGATAGTAATTGACAGATGATTTGTTTTGGCATCAGTCGATTTGGCTGCTAAATATCAAAATGATTTATCACACATTCGCACACAGCAGTAAAGTGACAAATACTGACCACTTTCATTCACACGCTTTAAACATTTTGTCAAATACTACTTGGTATGAAATTTTGCATTACTAAATGCCGAATTCATATACATGTTTTCAAATTTTAAATTTAAGCAAATATTTCAAATATATTGTATTCAAATGACTTGATATTTTTTGTAAGCTTTTCAGTTACGAATATTAAATTGAATATTAAAATTTAAGCAAAATTGGAAAGCCAAAACTTCACAGGCACAAACAAATTAGCAAAATCGCAATATAGCGTTCACAAGGTTTGCCGAAATGTACAAATCGTGTGATCGTACGAAAATCTAACGTTGAGTATTTCAGAAATCGTAAGGTTGTGTTTAAAAAAAAAATAATAAAGTCATTGATTCCATTCCGGCATTATTGTATAATTTCCTAAATTTAACTTAGACATTATTTCTTAGATTCATTAGTTTTTTCACACAAGAACTGACTCAGTTAGACACTTGTTTAAAACCAAAGTTACGATTTTGATGAAAATAGCAAAATATGGTAGCTTAACAAAAGCTTCCAAAAAATTTGCTTCATCAAATATTCTGTAGCAATCCAACAGTAAATTTAGCTTAAGGCTAGTACTACGCCGTCGCATAAATTTGCAAACCGTGAACTGAGTAACTAAGTTATACCTTTCAATCTACCTTTGGTTTTGGTGAACATAAATATTCAGCTTTTCGAGGTTGTAAAACTAAGGCATAAAAAAAACCCATACGGGTTTCCTGTAACACTTATACACAATTCAGACATGCCTATTAATCGAGTAGATTAAGTTTTAAATCGAGTTTTCAATTTGCCAATTTGTTTTGATTTTCTGCATTAGTTATCTTTATTTAAAAAAAAATAAAAGTTAACAGCAGCTGATTGCCTTTCGAGCAAAACTAAAAATATCTATCCGGGTTGCGAGGAAAATTTTACTCGATTTAAGATTCATTAAACACTAGTCGAATTACATATTCAATTTTAGTGAGATAGATTGATTTTAATTAACACCTTAATCGAAAAAGTTTATTAATTACTTAATTAAGGTGTACGTCTGAACATAAAAAAAAGTAAAAGTTACCAGCAGCTGATTGCCTTTCGAGCAAAACTAAAAATATCTATCCGGGTTGCGAGGAAAATTTTACTCGATTTAAGATTCATTAAACACTAGTCGAATTACATATTCAATTTTAGTAAGATAGATTGATTTTAATTAACACCTTAATCGAAAAAGTTTATTAATTACTTAATATAGGTGTACGTCTGAACATAGTATAAGACAGTTTCTAACGAAAACTAAGGGTATAAAAAACTCATACTGTTTTCCTGTAATACTAATAAACAGCTCAGACATGCATATTAATGGAGTGGATTAAGTTTTTAATCGAGTTTTAAATCGAGCAAATTTTTTTTTTTGATTTCCTACATTATATTCATTAAAAAAAAAAACTTACCAACTGCTGATTGCGTTTTGAACAAAATTAAAAATATCTAATCGGGTTGGGTGGAAAATTTTACTAGATTTAAAATTCATTAAGCACTAATCAAATATATAAGAAATTCAATTTTTGTAGGATAGATTGATTTTCATTAACACCTTAATCGAGAAAGCTCATTAATTACTTAATTAAGGTGCACGTCTGAACATAGTATAAGACAGTTTCTGACAGAAACAGCTAAGTTGGAGAATATAAAGAAATAACTTATCCCTTGCCAATCGGAGTAGAGAGTATTTGAGTGAAGCGCTACATCTATTTTGACCCTCGGTTCTTTTTTACTGAGAACACCAACCATTTTAGAATTACGTAGCAATTTCGTCATCTCTATGACTAAAGTTCGCAAAAATTTGTGGGTTCATATATCTAAGGCTGTTTAGAGTCGCTTTCACTGGACCTTACAATCAAAGGCTACAACTTAGAGAGAAAACAAGAGAAACAATAATATAGTTAGCTATTACTAATTTTGTAAATATCTATCTATACATTCTGATAGATTAAAAAAAAAAGAACCAGAGTAGCGTGAACTGCAAAGTAATCACAAAAATTACATCGTGATGTTAAACTGCAAATTTGAAATGCACAAAGTTCGCCAGCAATTTTCCACATGCGACCGCCACGGACACAATTTCGATGAGTGTAGAGCGGCGGCAATACTGCAAAGCAGCAAAAGCAACAACAGCAACAACAACAACTGCCAGTACCACCATAGTAGTTACATGAAAACAAATCGCCAACAAGCGCCCTCTGTGGCTGGAGTAAAACAAAAAAAAACAAACAAAAAAATAAAAAAATTAAGAAAAGGAGCCAGCGAACAACATTGGCGTCTGGAGGCCACAGACAATGTATCGGCATGTGAGTTAAGCAAAAGGAGCAAGAGCGTAACAACAAAATAGTAGGTTATAGCACAAGACAATGCAATGTAAGCACAACATACTATCCGGCAAGTGAGTCGGTCGCTGCTTGCTCGATTTAAATTGTTTCGTGTGCAAGAAAATTAGTTTCACTGCGGCGTCGACAAAAAACAAAAAAAAAAGCAGAAAAAAAACAGAACAAAATTTGCGAAAAATTCAAAATAATAACAAACTCTACTGAAAGTAGCAGCAAAGTGTTGTTGTTGCTGCCAAAAATTTGTGGCAGACGATGCGGAAATTCTTACAAGCACACCCACACACACGCACACATGCTAAGTGAGGCATGCAACACAAGTCGGTATGTCGGAAACTAATCAAGTGCTAAGCCAAATCCAATCGCGCAAAGGGCTAAGAGCAAAATGTAGAAATGGTATGAAAAATAGAATGCAAAAACAACTACAACAGTGGTGGTAGCCTGCACTCATTTCTGCGCGCATTAGTAGATAAAACTACGTCTTACAAAACAAAAGACTTAAGCAACGAACGCGGGGCGCCACATGCCAACCAAAGCAGCAACAGCAACCAGCAACCAACCAACAGCTGGAGATGGAGGTGAAGGTGAATGAAAGGGGAGCGCATGCAAACAGCAATGAGCTAATTTTTGCAGTTTTTATATGCGCCTATAGTTGGCGATTGCCTGGCAGGAGATGCGCGCCAAACGTTCGCTTTGCATTCGGCTGCCATCAACCGCTGCCGCGCTTTTCAATTGCGGCAGCTGGCCGTACTAGATGTTGGAGTCTTCTTCAAATTCGCGCTTGATAAGCCTTCCATAGCTATTGGCATTTCAACGCCAATGTGGCAAATTCGACTGCTTGCGTTTCATTTGTTTTTTTTTTTTGCCTCATGCGCTCCATTTGCTGCTCTCACTATTGCCTGCTCCTCTGCCCAGCCGCTGTGTCTACGCATTCGCCGCCATTTGGCCAACTGTTGATGTTTTAGGCGGTCGCACGTCATCATCGACAGCCAACTACAAGTGCTCGCTTCTTAAATTTCACATTTTGTTTTTGGGGTTTTATTTTACAGAAATTGTAATTGAGCTGAAATTGTTGTTGTTGCTCTTGCAAATAACAATGTTTACAGTATCACTTCCTCCATTTCCTTTTGCAGCCGCCGTTTCTCATATTTCTGCGCGCCAACGTCCTCTTTTTTCTTTTGCCTTCGACTGCATTGCGATTCGTGAAGTAATTACTATAATTACCTTCAAGGTAGATTTTCCAAAATGATGATACCCACCAGCCACTAGCGGTGACTAGCGACCTGCAGCTGACCAACCATGAAAGCTACGCTCGTCTTCAGTTCAGCTGTTTTTGTAGCCAGGAGAAAAAAACCAAACAAAAAAAATTTAAAATAATACTCCGGCAATTGCTGACTTAGTGCAGTCGTCGACAGATCGTTCGCGTTATGCTTGCCCTTTGCCTACAGCAACAACAACAACGACGGCGTGCACTTCATGCACAACTTAAAATCCAATCCTTTCAGTTTATTCGCTAAAAACTTGCTGATCACTTATTTGTTGTTGTTGTTGTTCTTGTTGCTGCTGGCATTTATTATCTGTGTTATAATTTGAGTTTTGCAGTTTTGCAATTTTGATTGTTTTGTTTTTTTTTTAACGCTTGCAGCATATTCCGGTGCTATTGTTGTTGTTTCTGTTTCCCCGCCGTTATTTTGTTTTGTTGTTGTTTATGAAAATTGCTTATAGTACCTATTGCTCAATTTTATTTTGCCATCTGTGTTTTTTGTTTTGTTTTTTTTTTTGTTTGTGGCACTTTACATCAGTTTAGTGGGTTGTACCACAACTTTGTAGCCATTGTTGTTGGGGTTGCTACGCTCATGCTACTCTCTGTTCCCCGTTTAGTTAACTCGAGTAGGCTGTTCACCAGTTGCAATCTTTGTTGCCAGTTTATTGCGAATTTGTAATTTTTATTCATACTCTGCCAACACTTTGCTGTCGAAGTTTTTCTATTATTACGTTTGTTTTGATCTTCTGGTGTTAGTTATTTTGCTAGAGGATAAAATGGCAGATATGAATTTAATTTGATTGGGTATTATGCTAGCTTTTTTGTCGATTTCAAATGTTTTGAAAATTTTATTTTCAATGCTTCGACTTAGCCAAAGCTCAGTGGAAGTGTCAAGCGTGGCCAGATAGGTCATCATACACCAAACAACGTAAGCTTGTTTCGTAGATGAAATGAAGAGCGGTAGAGTACTCGAAAAGTTTTATTAAGAAGGTGTTCTATTGTAGCGGCTTCAAAAATCGATTTTTTTTTGCATATTTGTCATCTAAATGTTGTTAAACATACGCTGAGTGAGAGTTTTAAACAAATTGAATTTCTTTCTTCAGCAATCTTGTCGGTAAGACGACACATTTTTTTGAAACTCTCTGCCGGAATAAATTTACAGCCAATCTTAGCAAAATAGAAGCAGACAACAAAATATTTTAAATAGAGCTTCTTTGGCGGCAATACTTTTTTACACCGCATCACGAAATCCACGTCATGCAAATCGCATCAGAATCGCGTTACGAAGTCACGACATAACGCCTATATGAGAAAAAACAAGCATACATACACACTATGTATACTATATATGTATTTCGGGACCATTTCAGGACCGTTCATCAGTTCGTTACTGATTCACCATTACAATTACTACTACTACTAATTCTACTACTACTAATAATTAATACTATTACTAGTTACGACCACTACAACTTCTAATTATTAATACTACTACCACTCCTACAAATTTTTATACCACTGCTAACTACTACTACTAATAATTACTACTACTACTATTAACCACCAATTACTACTACTGTTTTTAATAATTTCTACTAGTATTCTTACGAATACTATTACTGATTACTACTCCCATTTTTACTGCTACCACTTTTTACTACTATTATTTTCACATCATTTCCATTACTTTTTTCCCAATTAACACAATTCATTCAATTCAACTAATAACCTAGAAACAATAAATTCGATGAACCAGATGCATGAACCAAATAAAGCAATCTGCCATTTAGTTCTGTTAGGATTCGAATCAGCGTGTAATAATTCTGAATGACGTTCGGTTTGTATGGGAAACGGGAAACTTGTAATTAAATCGCTTTACTAATTTTCAATTTTCAATTTTCTAGGTAGGATAACAAATTTCATGTAAAGCAACAACACAAACTCGGAAAAATATGCGAGTTGAGTTAACTCAGTAAAATAATATCCGATCTCAGATGTAGTGTTGGGAAGTGAAAAAACTGCGCTACTGTGAATTAACCCTAAGAAAATATGTGGAAAACTTCAGTTTAACACGTAATCCGTTTTTATTTTCATAGCATTTTTAAATACATAACCATGTATTTAAATCGAAAAATTTCAAAGTACAAAAAATTTCCGTTCCTAAATAGCACTAATCAAATCGCATGTATTATGAAAGATGTTAACAGTGTTGCTTTTGAAACTAAAGAATATTTGAGTAAGACGGGTACAAAGAGACGGGCTTAAAGTATTCTCCACTTTGGCTTCCTCTTTAGTTGTTATTATGGTATCTATAACGAAGTGGCATCAAACCAAACCAAGTGGCGCTAACCAAGTATTTTATTCCTGATTTTCATGTACAAAAAGAAACCACTGGTCTATCAAGTTGAGACTTTAAGGTTAATTACCCCTTAATAGATATATTTTCCTATCATATAAGTGATAGTTTCTGCCAATGTGTAAAGTCTGATTTGTAGTGGTAGTTTGAATTGATCGTTCTATATTTTTCTAAGAATGCTGTTGGCACATGACAAGGTTTCAAAAAAAAAAAAAAATTGCCTGTTGTTTTTAAATTCGCGCTATCTCCTTTTTAAAAAATTGTCATATTATGCGGAATCCAACGTGAGCAACTGTGTTTACGATCAAACGTTTGCGAAATATAATTAGTATGAAATTCATACCAACAACCAGGACTGTCTGTGTCTCAGGGTATGCCGCATTTTGGTATTTCTTTGACACATCTTCTAATTTTGAACGACCTTCGTGAGAATAGTCAGTGAGTCACCTACGACCAAAATCGAATTCTTTAAACGAGCGCCTAGTAGTTGTCTTGTGTAGAGCTTCACTAATAAAAGTAGTGAGCGATTTGATAAATGGACTTTTGTCTCGATGATCCATGATGCAATCATAGAAAAAAAGGTTTATCTAGCAATGTCTTTTTCACCTTAAACAAAACTTTCAGCTCACTGAAAACTATACAAGTGGCCGCCGTACAAAACAATAAAGAAATACCTCAAGCTTCAAAGTTGTTTGATATCAGGTTTAGATCCTCAGACCCTGAAAAAAAGCTTAACCATGGTCATTATCATCAAACTCCTCTAGGAAGAGGCCTAAGAAACGCGCAGTTTCTACAGGATCGGAACAAAGAGGAGGTGATGTTAGATGAGTTGGTTTGAGAGGGGAAATGAAAAGGTGGTTAGTATCGTGCGGAGAATTTCCACATGTCGGATATACATTGAGTATATTTGAGTTGGTTCTAGATATGTAGGAGTTGATCTCGATACAATGTCTAGAACGCAGTTGAGCCAGAGTTACGTAGAATTCACGAGTCCATCGACCTCTTCCTCTGCTATAAGTGGAATCATTCACAGTGAATGTCTAGGTGAATGTCATTTAAGACCACAGAGGAAGGTAAGTGGCGCGCTAGGTTTTGGTAATTTGTGGAGTCTTTTGGTTATCCTCGTTTGGTTATATGCACAGAAGCATGCAGTATGAAAAATTTCCTCTCTTCGTTTACTAATTTTTTTATTCCATATCGTCTAAAAACATTGGAGTTCCTACCGAATTTTTAAGACTATATAAACTTTTATAACTAATACAAATTGAATTACTAAAAAGCGATGTATAACAATGCAAAAAATCATATTCTTGAAAGCGCAAAGTCAAGCAAAACAGAATTCGGGATCTCACTATATTCACGAAGTGCTCGAGAAATGGGAGCATTACGCACATAATTCGTGTTGGTCACATTCGGCTAAAAAGGATAGCAAGTGCGTAGTGTCTTTTCTGAAATATGAAAATTAATGCTTTGTAATTGAGTTGAGCAATCAATTTCTCCCTTAACTAAAGTATGTACAAAAGTCAGCGAGGGTGTCGACCTCCTACTCTCTAGAGGCTTTAAATTGATTAGAAGCCAACGCGACACAGGATGCGGATTGGAAGATTTCAGCGACCTAAGAGCAAATTTAAGAAACACCTTTTGTTCAATTCTATCAACTGCTAATTGGTAATAAGGACGCCAGATAAAAGCTTCATGTTCCTATAATAAACGAAAGCATTGAATAGTAATTTTAGAGTGTAAGAATCTGAAAAATTATAGCTGCTCCGCCTCGCAAACCTAAGATAGCGTAGGAGTTAGATATAATAAAATTAATGTGACTAACAAATGGAAAACGTGAATCAAAGATCACACCTAGACTTTTGATCTCAGTACGAGATTGAAGTAGACTATTTCCAATACAGTAAGACGACTGAAAAACGCTGTGAATTTTGGCAAAAGCGACTTGAAAGAATTTACTGATATTTAATGAAATACGGGAATTACAACACCAACAAGGGAGCGCATTAGTATCTGATTGAAGTTCAAAAACGAGTAGGTTGGATATGGTAGATCTCCCAGCAACAAACCCGTGCTGGTTTGAAACAAGAAGACTTTTAACAGCAAATCAAATCTTTTCTATGACTATTTATTCTAAGGGTTTCGATATGGTCGAGAGCTTCCTACCACTCTTAAAAATTGGTTTAGTATTAGCCAATTTCCAGTCGTCGATAAAAACCACGGCAAATTATGATTTGTTAAAAAGTAGTTTGGAGCGAATATCTGGCAAAACATCGGACGTAAGCAGATTGGCAATTGACAAAGTTTTTTGATCATGGCCTTATCTGAGGAACGATTGTAGCTCTCGTTTTCAACTTAAAGACAGTCGTAATATATTACTATTATTATTAATTTATTTAAAACAGTAATGAATTAAAAATTTAAATGAAAGTTTCTAGCACTGGCAACTGAAGGCCTTCGGCTTGTCCCTTTCAGACTTCTACACAGTTAATTTTAATATATGTACTGATAATAATTACAGGAGTTTATGAGTAAGTAAAATATTAACTTTCGTAGAAGGTATAAACAGGCCTATCACTATTTCTGAACGAACTACCGCCGTGAAGAAATCTTCCGTCACGAATCCGGGTAAAATGCTATCAGCAATTCCGACGTTTTCGGAGTTAGTCGTGCCAACTGTTATTTTAAGTTCGAAAAAGTGCTACCAAACCTGTACACGAAATTGAGCTACTTTTTGTTTACTTTGCTGACAGCAATCTAAACAAACACCATATTTTTCCACATGCAAATTTTGCAAGTAATTATTTTAAAACAAAATGGATTCCATTGCGGTAGCAGCTTTATCAGTAGAGGAAGATCAAAGATGCTTAAAAATTTAGCGTACAAAATTTACGAGATGTTTGCTATCCTTTCAGTTTGGACGATAAAGCGTGATTCTTCGTAATAAAATACATGCGTTTATATATACATACATATTGCACAAATATTTTATTTTGTATTTTTATAAACAATTTCCGTCTAAATAAGGATGCATTCTAAAACGTACTGGATGTTGTGCAAGATCTTCCTCCCAAAAACAGTACACATTTTCTTTAGAGGTTTCTGGAGAACCTTGTGCAATGTCTGCCCGCTCCGCCATCATATTCACCAATCTCTCACACTCACTCCTGTTTATGGATGGTCTTGACCTGTTTGAAAAACATATTTAAATTTATACACTACAGCCATTAATAAACACTTCTTATATTTTTACTCACTTCATTATAAGACATCAACTTAGTTTATTGGTTACTTTTATGTTTTATATTGTTTTAGTTATTCTATCGCTTCTCCCGATAAACAATAGCGTTCGTATAAAATTTTCCCGAAGAACTGTCAAAATAGCCTTTCATTCGGAATCAGTGATATCAATCTTCCGAATTTTGAAATTTCGTGATCACGTCGGAATTGGTGATAGCGTTTTCCCTGACGGAATCAATGATAGGCCTGAAAGAATTTTTAAAAATTTGGAGCACATTTTTATGTTGGTTTCATTTACGTTACGAAGTAATTCGTGCAGATTTTATAACCGTGGTGAATTTGAGGCGGATGGCGCTATTGGGTAATGGTTTATTATGTGATTGACTGACATATCGTTGTTGTTGCACAGTATGAGTGCATGTAGGTTTGGTCTTTTTTTGAAAAATGGATTTATTTGTTAATCTCCTGTCTCCAATGCGGAAACTAGGAGGTTTTTACTAGAATTAAGTTGTTTGTACATATGTGTGGTTATAATTATTCCAATTTTGTTTGCAGAAGGTATTTACGTTAGCGTCGGTAGCTTTTTTGATCCTTTTTGTTGTAAAAGGTATATGTAATGAGTGCAGCTTTAGTAGCGTATTTAGCAAGTTCATCTGCTTTATTGTTACCGGAGATGTCGAGATGGCTAGGTATGCAAAGTATTTTTAAGGTTCTGTTATTACTATGAATGTCTCTGATTTTATTGATGGTGGGTTCGATCGTAATAAAGTGATGAGTACTGGTAGCGATAACCGAAGCTAAACAAATTTTTGCTTTACTCTTCGTCAAGCACTTCAACCATTTCGCAGCATTACTGTATGTGAGCCGATCCACTTAGCTTTTCTTAATAATTAAAACAAAATCCGTAGCCAAATTAAGGCTCTTTGGATATTTGGTTTCCGTAGAAAATAATAGAAATAGTTAAACTTAAAGAAAATCATTTGTACTACGAAAAATCCCAGCTTGATTCTTTCAGCATTTTATTTGTGGTTACGAAAATAATTCTACGAAAATCCTTCGCAATCAAATGCAGCTGTTGCCGTTATGTTACTGCTGCTGTTCCAAGCCGCAATACATGAACAAAAGCAACAACTGCAACAGCAACAGCACAACAGCAACATCAACAGCAACAGCGAGCACTAACGACATTTTAGAAAAACTCGTGGTTAGCACATCCTTTTCAACATTTCCTTGCTACCGCTGCTTCCACTAGCAAGTCAGCTTGTTGTTATTGCTATTATACTTTTGCGGTTGCAAAACAAGGATGAGCTTATGACCACAATATCTACGGATTTCTTTTGTCACATAGACATTCTCATCGTCGACTGTTGGCTGTTGGCCGGAGATATGACATTTCTGAATACGTACAACAACAATAGCCGACAACAACGAAACACCAGCATCACACCCCACATATTTATTTATGCAACAAAAACGAAAACAATTTGGCATTTAGTGAAGCAGTTGTTGTAGTTGGATGCGCAGTGTTTACCAACCATATTCCATTTCACTAGAAATCTTCTTTATTTGCTTGTGCATGCTATTTTGCAATGGCAACCGGAAGCGGAAGTGCAAAGCTACTCAGCAAACACCAGCATCAAACAATACACCAAAATGGCAGCAACACTTTTCTATTGCTCGCCCCCATTTGGTTTTTTTGTTGTTTTTTTTTGCTCGGGAGGGGGTTTCGGGGGTTCGTTTGCATCTTTGTGTTGCAGACAGCAAAGCAAAATGGAAGCGGGTTAAGCTGCGGCTTTTATCTACAACTTGGCATGACGTGCTCTGCTCTCGTGTGGTCGTGATATCCTCTCAAGCAGCACAAAATGTCGACAAACAGCAGCCAGTGAATCAAGCAACCAACCAACCAACCAACCAACCAACAACCAGCAGCAGTAGCAGCAGCTATTGCATTGTAGTTGCAACACTCTTTGTGGCAAGAGAGATTAGGTGGAAACGCTTGCAGCTGTCACAATTTTTTTGAGAAATTTTCGTAAACAAAAATCAAGCAAATAAACAGCATTTTGCATCTTCTACTTAAATGACATAGAGAACTACATAGGTTCGTTTGTTTGTGTGTGCTCATGAAGGCATAGATCACATTCCCAGCTTAGGTGTTAGAAATATGTCGGATCGTAAATATTTCACTTGCATAATAAAATTTAGGTTCCACGTAACAAATTGTGATACATTGGTGGAGTAAAATTTACTATCGTAAATTCTTATCATAATAAAATTATCAAATATATCGCTCATCCTGACTAATAAATCGTGAAATTTGTAGATTTCATAGACAGTAGGCAATAGAGCGTTGCGCAATGCCTTTCGTGTTTACGGGTCAAAATCAAGGAGAGTGAAAATTTCACTTGGAAAGTGTTTTTTGACTACAGTTTCGGTAAATTTACAATCGTATCTCATTTTCTGATTAATATAAGACCCGTTTCTTTGCACCCGAGTTGCAAAAGAACGCTCCAACTCGGATGAAATTCCCTTTAGTTTCAAAAGCAACCCTGTTAGCCTATTTAAATGTTTAGGTTTATGAAGTTATATAATTACAAATACTATCCAAATATAAACGAGCTAGGCCTTAAATTTAAATTTCTCATGTACATATTTTCTTCGGGTTGATTAACAAAGGCACAAATTTTTCACTTTCCAACGCAACATCTGAAGACGGTTATCATTTTACGGAGTTGGCTCAACTCGCATATTTTTCCAAGTTAGTGTTGTTGCTTTACGTGCAATTCGTTATCCTACCTAGTGCGCTTTAGCAAGTCGGTTACAAAGAAACGGTCCCATAATTGGTAGAAGAACACAAATTTAATCGGCTTAGTTAAATTTATTCTTATTTAAATTTATTCAATCCGAAATAGCTGATACGTCATTTCGGGAACGCTGCCATAACATATTAAAGAAAATTCTTTGAAAAAAAAATACCCTAAAGTGGATTGGATTTGAGTATCTACTTTCGTAACATTACTCAATTCATTCAAAGTATCAAATTTCTGCTCTGCACCATTTTTACCGATGCTAAGTTCGAAATGTAGTTCAAACACAATTTCTTTTGAAGCTTTATCTGATTTTGTTTGCTATTCAGAAAGTACATTTTAGCCACTAGGCTTACCACACAGGATTTGAAAGTTCCAATTTTGAAAAATCGACAACATTTTCTGCACATCATTTAATTTTTTTCTTTACTCATTTTGACATTTTTACCTATTATAACTTAGCGCTGACCACGTCGCACCTAAAATTTGAAAATAACTAACTTGGTGTGTGTCCTTCTACTGGTTATTTAGATTTTGGAAATTTGGTGGTATAAAAATTGATTATTTTCCATCAAAATACAATAGTATTTGGGTCGAAATCATGCAGGTGAAAAATTTCAATTGGAAAGTGTTTTTTGACTAAAATTGTAGTAAATATACAATCTAGTCTCATTTTCTGATTAAGGTTAACATATTTGAATAGTTATTTTATTCCATTCAAAATATCAGAAAAGTCATTTCGGGAACGTTACAAAAAAAAAAACACGTTAAAGTGGATATAATTTAGCGCTATTTACATATTTAATTAATGCAATATACCAAGTAAACCGAAAACTTCGTTAATTGAGTTTATTTCAAAAGTTGTCCATAGAAAAACTGTAATTTCGTGAACGCAACGATATATCGTCCAAAAGTTTTTCACTAAACGTGTCAGGTGGCACCGATAGCGGTATTTTAATTGCAAAATATAGCGTACTTCAATTCGGCGTCATTTCGAGAACGCTGTTAATATAATGAATATAATTAGTCGCGGTGTCTGTAGCATAATCTCAAACCCCTACAAATTTTAGCTTTATAAATTGAGTTAAACTACATTTCAAACATATCTGGTATTATTCTTTTAAGTTTTAGAACTATTCCTGAAATTACTTTTTTTAATTCATCATTCATTAACTTTCACGATAAATTAAAAACTATATATTTCGTGTTCAGCCCGGTCTTAGAACTAACGACGATTTAATCCAATTCATAACAGTGCAAAATCAATTTAATAATACCTTAAGTATAGTTCGATCAACACTGACCATTTCTGTAATTTTTAGGTACTACCAATTCAAATAAATAACGTGGGTTTGTTAATTCCTCGATCAAAAAAGAATTATTATTGTTATTATTTAAAGTTTCTAATAAAGTATCCAGAACATCATTTTCATTTTCATCATTGTCATTTTCGAGGTCAGATAAGTCCGAGTCTTCAAAATTAACTAAGATATTTTCAATTTGATCTTTGCTTAGCTTATGAGACATGGCAATAACATATATACATAAATCCCATCAAAAGCTACATAAAAACGTCTATCGACCTTAGCGTCCATCAAACGAATGAGATAGTGCTGTAGAAATGATCAAAAATAAATGCAGTCGCTGCGACTTTATTTCATCAAATGCATTTTTTTAGTTCCGTTGGGTAACATCTACGCCGTATGGCATGGTATGAAATGAAAAAATCGTAGGGCCTTACTCAACAGTCCTATGGTCTTAATTTTTTTTAGTCCTACATATTTAGCAGAATCGTTTTCTAAAAAACTGTATACAAAAAGTTAGAAAACGTTTATATTTTTACTATTATATTGTTAATTTTATGAAGTAACTTTTTCTTTTAAAAATTCGAAATCGATAGAAACACTAGATCTTTTAATTATCACAATTTACTGGATCCAGCCCTCTACATTTTATTTATTTATTTTTAGAGATAAAGCTCCAAAGAAAAATACATAATTACAAAAAAAAAGTCAATGCCTTAAGTTTATGTTACAAAACAGCCATTGAAATACGACCATGCCATACCACGGTGTACTGAATACTGAAGGTGACGCCTTTAGAAGTACCGCTACTTTGGTTTTGCCGGGTTTGACCATTCTCAACTTCAACTAGACAAAGCTTTTTTCACAAATTAAGAAAAAGAGACACTTTTTTTAGTATTTTGCGAATTTATTTATTAAATGTCTGCCTATAAATTCATATTTTACACTTTAGAACAATTAGAACACGTTTTTCAATGAAATATTGGAAGTTGTTCAATTTTCTCTCTCCCGTATTCTTGTTTACTAATGACGAGATCTGTCATTTCACCGCGGGAAGGCGCAATCTTGTATTCTATCATTCTTGATGCCATACGGCATAGAATAACCGAAAAGGTTAACTTGCTTTTTACTATTTAAATTTTTTTTATGTAATATATATGTACATACTTTGTTTCGCATTTTGTGTTTTTGTAGTCTAATGTTTATAATATGAATAAAATGTTAAATACAATTAAAAAATGTAATTTTGGACAGCCAAAAATTTCAACATTGGGATTCGCCATTTGCTAAAAAAGGGTGGCCCCGGCTTAGAACCTTGCAAGGCAACATACAGTCTTCATTCTCAATCGGCAAAAAAGAAATTCGTGATTTCAACTGAAATAAAAGATAAATTTAAAATTCGGTGATTTGTTTCCTCGTAATTAAAGAAGGAAAATTGAATAATGCCCTTTCAAAAGCGGATCGACGTTTACTCCGGGATGTAGGCATTTGAATGCAATAGAATTTTGGGAGCCGTGTCAGTTAACTCCAGAATTGTCTGAATACCTAATTGGTCAGCTTGACAGGCTTTCTATGACCCAAGTGAAGCGTCAAGCTACTAAAGAAATATTTGCTTCAGTGTCGTCACCTTTTATGGGGGGCAAATTTATATATGACAGCACGCATTCACTTCGTTTTGTCTATTCCGCTTTGTGCTTTTCGGTTATTTTGGCATTTAGTTTGACCAAGATGCCACTCTTTAGTACTTTGAATAAATACAATGAGGCAGCTGTTAAGTGTCGTTAATTAAGAATAAGGTAGTGAATCGCACAATCGTTAATGCAAACGTCAAATATTGTCGGCAAGAATTGCGATTGTCGCATCGTTTAAAGTTAGTGAATCGCACTACAGTGCTCTTGATTGCTTGAGGTTGGTCGGCCTAGCTGACTTATTCCATTTTAGTAGTTGAAGAAATATTCCTAACGCAAATCTTACTCTGGTAACAAAAAATTTTTTGGGTATACACAATGAGACAACTACAACTACACTGAACTAAACGCATACATAGAAGCCGTGTAATGGCAAAATGTCAACACAGAGCCACCATTTATGCGCCGCCATGACATGCACTTTCGAACTTATCCAAATTGCAAATACGAGAACAACAAAAAAACCTTATAAGAACAAGAACAAGTACAAGTGTGCGTTTGGTGCATGTATGGCATGTGTGGCCTGTGAAATGATGGCGGCGGCGGCGGCATTCAAATACCATTTGGCGATAGCGACTACGTTCTTATAACAAAAGTAGCAACAACAACAACAGCAGTGACGCCAACGATGAGGCTGTTGATGGCTTTGTGGCACGCAACATTTGAGTATTGCGAACTGTACAGCCTGACCGCATTTGGCTATATTTTTGACCGTTGCAAGAACTTATTGCTTCTCACTTGCACTTTCGCGGAAAGTCAACAATACTCTCTCCCACTCTTTCTTACCTTCTTGAATTTTCCACTGTTCCATGTCTCCTACCATGGCCGCTATGTGCCACATTTGGGGAGAGTGCTTCCATTTGTGTTGGGAAATGGTATTCAACATAGTCCAACAATAACCAAGGAGCAATAGCATAAAAGCGGCAGCTTCATGTGCAAATGGTAGTAGTAGGAAATGAAGAAAAAGCGCTAAATGCCAGCAAAGCAAACACAGCTAGGCTAGAATGACATGGGTGACGCCAAAGTTTGTGATTTGAATTCTGTGCCACACTTAACATAGCCTAATCTTAAGTGCGCATATGCGTGCTGTTGCACATGCGCACACAACTACATACATACATACATCGGACATTCAAACATATTGCCACAAAATGCAGCTGGACATTGCAAGCGCCTTAGTACGAGTAGCAGGAAACGACGAACTTATCGCCATGCAAACGCAAAACGCAATCAGCCAAATGCAGCACCGCCACAAATGTTTTTCTACGCACATACAAACAAACATACATTTGCGTATGCTCGTCCACATGTGTGCAAAAAAAACAACAAAAGCCGAAAAAATTCCAATAGCCACACATCGCATGCCAAATGGGAGCAAAGTTATTACAACTTGAGGCGTCAGCGGTTGCCATGTTTAGTTGCCACAACATGCACTATGGGGAGCCATTATCGTTGTTGACCAAGAACAACAACAACAACACTACCAAAAACAACAATAACGGCAGCAACAAAGGGTAAAACAAAGCCTCTATTTTCGTCGCTTCTCTCTTCTTCTTCTTCTTCTTCTTCTTGCACTAACTACCCGTCACTTGTGCATAGCCGACATTTGCACTCATTTCATTTCAATATATATCCAGATTGCTTGCCCAGTACTTTGTTTTTTTTTGCTTGTCTCTGTGTGGCCTTTGACGCTTATCGCCCTTTTATGTTTGCAGCGCAAAATTAGAAGTTGACAAAGGAGCTGACCAAAACATGGATTGTTAACCCTCGCGTCTAGTGCATTTTTAAAATGAAGCGGTTCGTGGTGAAGAGGAGTGGATACAGTGCGCGGCCGCGTTGCTTATCTAGAGGTACTGCACTCCTATATTTGTACAGAATATCCAAGAATACATAAAATAAGAGTAGTAAGTGAATGGTTTCTAACAGAAGACTCATTCACGATAAATATTAGGTTAAAACAGGACAGATAAAACTGAAAATGGTGATTTTATAATCAAAACGAGACGTCCTCTAAAAATATTTTATAACTAATTTTTCGGCAGCCGCGTAGCCGAGTGTCTGGCGTTTGTTCCCTTCATCCGGTGTGCCCCGGGCTGAAAACCTGCCCGGGACGAGTAACATAAAAAAAAATATAGAAAAGTTTTTTCTAATAGCGATCGCCCCGCGGCAGGCAATGCATACCTCCAATTGCGTTTGTGGGTAAAAAAACTCTCATAAATTATAGGAGAAGTTTGAAACAAAAACATCAAGCTGTGTGGTCTTTTTTTTAATATTTTGTTTTCAGAGTAGGAAGCATCGAAAGCTTTAACCCCGTTAGTGTGGAATTTTAATCGCACTACCGAAATTTCACCTCTCCATACTTGCAATTTAGCCATTTTTCAAGTTTGGGAATTAGGATGTATTTCTCTTTCCTCATTCTCTCTTGCCAATGGTCGCAGAAGATGGAGTTAAATATGGCAGGTATTCACATTCATTTGACCAGTCCATTCCTATAGCGGAGTAGCCAAGACAACCCGTTATAATCGCACAGCCGTAGAATCACTTCATATCGGCGCGCCTCTTGACCTCTCTTAGTCGAGACACACATTTTAGTGTATTATACGACCTTTTCCTGTTTGAACAAGAACTGCGACCTGATGACTGATGTCCAAAGCACACTCAAATTGTAGAGGGAACATTTCTTCACTTTGCTAAAAGATGACAACGAAAGCGTCGTCGGAGAACATGAAGGTCCCGAACCCAAAATCGCTGATGACGGCATTAACATCGTAGCACCCGACTCGATAAAACTCGGATAGCAAGTACGCGGTTACGGAACACCAAAGCCGCTGGCGCTGATGGGTGACCAGCAGAGCAATTCAAGTGTGATGGCAAGGAGCAGGTAAGGTGCAAACACCAGCTAATTTCCAGAATACGGTCGTACGATTGCACGCCCGCCGATTGGAATTTAAGTGTGCTCGGCCAAATGCATAAGAAGAGTGATCCTGCAATATGCACCGGTTTTAGATCTGGTAAATCTACCACCGACCAAATATTGTCGACCCGTGGGGAGAGGATCGACACACTCCATCTATTAGTCGACTTTAAATGAACTTTCGACAGCTCGAGAAGAAGTTGCCAACACCAAGCCGTTTGATACCAAACAAAGTTTCAGACAGGGAAGAACTTGACTTCACTTGGGATCTCTAGCTGGCGCCTGTTAGCAAAGTAGAGGAGTAACTAGCGCGCTATGTTGAAATCGGCTGAAATCATCCAGGCGGTTATGGCGTCAATTAAGAAGAAGAAGAAGGACGACCTTTTCATAATAGAATTATGGATAACACTTTCTAAGATATCCTAACGGCGTTTTCTTTGATTTTGACAACCATTAGTTATAGGAAGCTCGGTATTTGGGAATGGTGCGATTTTCTATACATCTCGCTTGATGTCAATATCGCATTGATTTAAAATATCTAACACTGCCTAACAAAAAATCACTAGAAAATGTTGAGGTAGCGAAATCGTGAGCATAAAATTAAACTGCACTCTATACCTGAGCAACACAATTGTGATATCTGTTATTCACTACATCAAATTTAATTGCTGATGAGCCATAAATTTCGATAATGTGTGCGGGCTTTAAGTCAGGCGGTGCATAGCTTACACTCGATCTTTCCTTGTAGTCACCAAGCAAAAAAATGTGCGACTTTTTTAGAGTTATACTTAAAAACTATTGTCCAAAAAAAAACCTACTTTTTTATACCAGGACGAATTACCTTCAGTACATAAATCCCAGGACTAAGAATGGTGTTGGGGGTTGAATTCAATATCAGTGTTTTGTATAACCCTAAATCGCAAAGGTGCAAAAGGTTCTCCTATATTTATGCAGTTATTGCTTGAGTACAAAACTTGCAGCTATTTAAAGAAAATATTTGGTCAACTGGAACCTAAAACGTTAGTCTTTTGGCCGAATTAGTAAACTTTGAAACAATTGCCGTGCTTAGTTAATATTGCTTTATTATTCCTCCTGGCAATAGAAAAATGGCGCGTGTCCAATATGAAAGTAAACGCATACGTGTAGCATTTCGCCAGAGGGAAAAATTAATAATCCGGTGCATGTACATTTTCGCCATAGTGGTGGGTTTTTGTCAGATAAATATAGTTTATGGAAGGCCCGATGGAGTTTTGAAGCAATGAAGGGACCACGCCAAAATTCAAGTTAACCAGCGGAAGTTGCCGTTACAATGAAACACACACATAGTACATAAATATTTGCACAACATGCACCCAAATGCATGTACTCTTACGTAATCAAGCATTTAGGCGCTACAACGCATTGGAGTGGCAACTGATAGCACGACATATTGCCTCGTAGAAGAAACACGAAAACTACTCTACGTCAAGTTCCGAGTGCTCACAAATGTATTTTTAACACGATAACACTCAACTCTACTATATTTTCTAGTAGGAATAGGCCAACAGAGTTGCATGCAACAAATACATACATACATATGTATATAAAACATGATAAAGTGGACTAAAAAGCGGCGCACCAACGCTCAACAATGAAGCCAAGGAAGAAGTCTAAACAGGATGGATGTAGCGCCGCTGTATGACGAAAGGAAGCACCGCCAAAATATGGACGTCTGCGTCTCCATTTGTCACCGAACGAACATGCAACATGTCACACAGAGAGAGGCAAGCATACATACTTATACGAAACGAATGTGCGTGTGTAGGTTGGTGGTAATGTGTGCGTGATCGGCTTGTTGCCCACCACGAAACATGCATTTGCATTACCGCGCCGTTGCTGGCACTTGCCACCATTTGTGGCATGTACGGATGCAAATGCAAATGCAAATGTTGCAGCTATTGTTGGGCGGCGGTGCAATGGAACACTTAAATACATACACGTTGTGGAGCATATCTTGGGCATATTTTTTGTTATTATTTTTGCATTTGGTATTTGCGCCAACATTGAAATTTAACATGAAATGGGTTTATATGGCTTTGAAATTATTTGACATATCTTGCATTATGGTGCACTATTTACGAGCGTTTCACATCTAATATATTTTTTTACTGTTACTCAACAGTATCTTTTGTTGCATTTATTTTGGGGTAACATCGCTGAAACTATTTTATAAAAATTGTTTTTTTAGCGATTTTTTTTTTGCATGTAAGCGCCGATAATAGAATCCCACAATTGAGACATTTTAAACTCCATGCAGTTTGCGGCATGCAGAATTATTGTTGCAAATTTGAACCTCAGGAGAGAATGAGAATATTGTAATGTATAGCAAAGAACGCAGATTACAAAGAAGTTGCATCACTACCACCTTTCCTCTAACAGAAAATCTCGTCCAATTTCACCATACCAGAACTAATTTGTCGTCTGCTGATTGTTATTAGAATCTGATTAGATTCATTTGGTGTTTGGTGTGATGCAATCGGACGAGAGTTTTTGTCACTTCTTTGTAATACAAGTTTTTTGTGTTAATTTGTTTTTAGTGGCAGTGTAATGTCATAGGGGTGGGCAATCAGGTTTCACCTCTTCGGGTGTGGTGGATTATTATATGAAACATTCTCACTGCATAAACACATAAATATTTATTCCATGCACGTATGTACATCAAACGAAAGCCGAGGTCGAATTACGAAAGCAGGGTGTTCAGTGAACGAAACGACAATCCAATAACAATAGTTTACGTCACTTATCGCATGTAAGATAATATTGGAATTACGAGACATGTCGTATCGTACTTTATCACAGGGTCCACTAGATTCTAAAATAATTATTAAATAAGTTTTGACAAGAAGTTGTCATTTCAATGTTTGTACACAAAAATTTATAAAACATTTTAAATAACATGGAAACAGAGCTTTTATTTTGTGCGGAAAGTCTTAAAGCAGTTGATTTGCCCTGAGGACAATTTGGCAGCATAGTTTTTTGCCAAATGGGAATGCTCCTTCATGAAATCGCCTATGATGCCTTTCTGATGTGGCTTAAGTTTCTTGATCTGTCTTAGGATATAAAAATCATTTGTTTTTTTTTAAAAATATGTGTTTTTTAAATTTATTTCGTCACTTTTTACTCACATGATTTCCCTTTGGTTTCTATGACGTGTTTAGTTTCGTTTGTCTGTAAATGAAATTTTCAGTTTTTTCTTTTACAGTTTCACAGTTTAGGATATAAAAATCATTTGTTTTTTTAAAAAAATATGTATTTTTTTTATTTATTTCGTCACTTTTTACTCACATGATTTCCCTTTGGTTTCTATGACGTGTTTAGTTTCGTTTGTCTGTAAATGAAATTTTCAGTTTTTTCTTTTACAGTTTCACACATAGTTTGTATATATACATTCGCAATTATACTTTAAATATTCAATTAAGTTTTTACTAATAATATCACAGCATAAAATATGCATTTTTGAAATACGAATGGCGACTTGCAGTCGTATGGAAATTTTTGACTTTTACGCTAAATGACTTACGTTCACTGAATACCAAATTACGATTTAAGGAATACGTTAACTTTTCGTGTAATACCAAACATTCAATTTTGTATGACGAGTACCTCGTTTAGTGAACGCGTAATTCAACCCCAGGACAACACAACAAAGGGACTGACATCGGATATCATATCCTACGGGGAAGAACAATGTAGCGAAGGGAAGACGAAAACGGAAACGTGGTGGAAAAATTATTACATTAGGAAATATTGGTGTTAGTTGTCGCTATCTATCTCCCTTTCCAACCATTAGTGAGTGTAAATTTTTTTAAGAAATTTAGGTACAAAATATCATTGCTTTCCAATTGTTATACAAATTTAATGGATCGATTCGAACAAAAACATATAACGAACAGTCTAAGTTCGGATGCAATCGAGCTTTAAATACACATTTTATTTCAAATAAACATCACTTCTTGTATGCAATTAAAAAGTTAATCATATACATAAAAATGAATGTGTGCCCCCGATAGGTGTCCAAAGTAGGCAACCGATCTTTATGACCTTTATACAGTAGATGCATGTGATCACTGGTACGGCGCCCCATGGAAAAGAAAACGATGAATGACATTTGGGTATATATCATTGTATCATTTTGGAAAAAACGCCCTATTGAATAAAAAAAACCGAATTCTTTACAACTGAACAATTATTTGATGCTGAAGCACAATAGTTTGTATATAGATCCTATATATCAGTTATACTATTATTTGTTAGGGGAAAATGCGTAGATATAAAATATTCCATGTGTAAGCATACACAGGTTAAGAAATAAAGAATATCGTAAGCCCAAAAGTCTGTATGTTCAATATCTAAAAGAAATGAGTAAAAACAAAAAAAATATGATGATTTTAACACCCGTATTAAAAATTTTAGATATTTTAAGTATCTATCTCCCTACCTAAATTATGTATACGAAATTTCAAAGAATTCGGAATGTAATTGGGTAAAGTATTGAATATTATGGTAGATTTGATATATATCTATTTGTTTTTCAATATATAATTAATTAAATTAATTTTCAACCCAATCTTGTCTATCAAATCTAAGCAAATTACTTTGAGCGTGGGTTTTTTACATGAATTTCTTACATGAATTTCAAAATTGTGCTTATTGCTAAATTTTGTATGGTTTGATAACGTAGATTCAGATATATACTTATGTACTTATTTGCTCTATAGCGGGAGGACCCAGGGAAATTGGTCTTCTGGTTAATAAACAGAACTTGTCTGCATTTCGATTCGGCTTGAAAAGTATATTTGATGCGATTCCGACTCGTTTTGCTAGTGGTGTTATTGATAGTTACGCGAATCATTTTCATGTCGCCTCAAAAAAGCGGCTCAAAATAATCTTTTTTTTTTGCCGATTTTTTGAGCTTATGAAAAAACTTGGTATGATGGTGCCAAACTAACCTCAGATTCGGATTCAGCGACTCCAAAAATATGGTATGCTCAAAAGAAGCTATCTTTTTTTGTGGAGCTGTGATATTTAAAAAAAACGAGCCTTAACTGTGGACAAAACGTAAGTGATATTTTTTTGTTGTTTTTTTTTGTTACAGAAATGCTCCTAGAGTATTTAGAGATTTTTAATATAAATAGATATGGATATCACAATCAGGCGGAATGGGAAAACTATTAAGAAATAAAAGACCCACATCCAAGTGCAAGGATAATAAAATAAAACTGTGGACCCGAAAGAGTACCACTTTTTTGAAATTGATGTCTTCAAATTTGGTATGTTAAACTAACGACTTACATAATTGATACTTTTACAAAAACTTTGTAAGACAAAAAGATTATGTTTTATAAAAAAAATATCAATGAACTTCATATTTAATTTTGAATCGATATTTTGGGTATCGAGTTTTTGAAATTTGATATTTATGGATATCCAATTCTTTTAGAGCTTACTTTAAACGAGTACCATGTCGATACTTTCTGGCCGATATCGTTTTCTTACATTCGGGTTCGAATCATGGTAGGCGGGGCAAGTAACATCGAAAATGATAGAAAAGATGTTTTCCTAATGGCTAACCTCCGATTGCATTTGTGCCATGGAAAAACTCCCAAATTGCCGTTCGAGGACGACGTAAAACTGTAAGCTTCTCAATTTGCGGCACAATATCAGACGCACAGCACAAATTGTAGGAGAAGTGCGGCCAAACATCGAGCTATGATATAAGCGTCAAATTATTATTATTATTGTGAAAATGGTAATGGATATGGAAAGGAAAACACTTTTCGCTGATTTAATGACACTTGCTGATGATGGGCATTCGAAAAATTATTTTCGAACTAATTTTAGAAAATATATATATATATATATATGTATATATATATATAGATAAAGACCTCCTTCGAATCCGCCTTGCGCAAAATTCCTGAAGTCACAGAATAGTCTATTGTATACAAAAATTTTACACGGACTGCATTTGCTTACATATGTACATATTTTATGTTAAAAAAATAGGACATGTACATATATAAAGTATTAGTCTAGAGAGATATAACAAAGTACATACTATTTTATTTTCGTCACCTCCTTACCGTTCTGACATTCCTTACCGCCCGCCCATAAAACGATTAATACGCTTGTATGCTTTGTTTTGTAAGCTTTTGGCGCACTTTGCAATTTTTCGCGCTGTGAGATTTAGAAATAATGTATCTCTAGAGACATGTTGTGCATTCAGTATTTATATTTTTATTCCTACAAAACTCCATGTTGAAATGATAAAGCACTAAATGTAATGAAATGGATATGGTTTAAAAATTTCACATGAGTGTTGGCATTCAAAATGATAAGTGTGTGAATTTTGCGTGTTGCGTAAAACTTGCCAACACTGCCAGAATAAGAAGGAAAATATAAGTAGTGGTGGAAGAATGGGGTAAAGAAAATCGTACACGGTGAAAAACTCTAAAAACAGGCAATACTATAGATATTTCTAAACTTAATTTATCTGATTTCGTTAACCTAAAAAAAAAGCAACACAATAGGTTATTTGAAAAATAAACAACACATCCTCTCATTTCCAGCATTGTAGATGAGACTAGACTTCACACACAAAAATTCATATTAAGAGTTAAGTAGGCTAGTAATAAGTAAATTTTACTCTAACGTTACTTTTGAATAAGCACACCCGTATTTGACGTTACCAAATTATTATTATTTCGTGACAATTGCCAGAGCAATGCGGAACTACTGTGAAAATGAAAAAATTAAAAAATTGTAATTATTTGCTTTAAAGCATATTTTAGAGTAGGTAAGTTATTTTCGTTGTGAAAATTGGCATTCTTTTCCATTTATATACAGCAATTAGTAAACATGCTAAAAACAGGGCTATTCTTTTGAACAAAAAACTACAATGCAGCGGAAATGAAAGGATACAATAGACCTTATCGTGCAATAGAAAAAATAGACTCACAGTACTACTAACTAAGTAGTGATGCGATTGGCTCTAGAAAAAAGAAAAACCCGGCAAGATAACGAATTTTTTCGGCTAATAACCCTAAATTCCGTCGTCCCGTCAAATAGCCAAAATTAGCCGAAAGGTGACGAAACGAATACTAATTTGAGCGAAACTGCATGGTAATTTCGCGGATACTTATTGGTAAATAATTGTCTAAAGTCTTGTATTTCTTCTAAAATTAGACATTTTTGAAATAATTTAAAAACAATAGGTTGTGTTTAGCGATCAATGTTGGATAGAAGCGGCCACTTGTCCGCGCCCGGTTCGTAAAGATTGTAAAGTACCCGCCGGCAGTAATGATAATCGAGAGGCCAGAACGTAAAAATGTTAACGGGAGGATGAATCCTGACCAATAGGTGTACGCTTGAAGAGGTTTTAATTCCATATTTGTAAAATCTGGATCCGGATTAATTTTCTTGTACCTTTATGACAAGCAGCGCAAAAAAAATTTTGTCGCAACAAAATATTTAAATTCCTTCTTGGTTAGCGAACTCTACCAATCTAATCCCTAGAACTGCGAACTTTGAAGCATACTTAAAATCAAAAGTATATGAAAACCTAAGTCCTAGTACCGATACCCTTAAAAACAGTTCCCTTAAAAAATATAGAAATAAGGAATACAGATAAGAATTTTAAAGAAATCGTCAAAAACGTGATTCAAATTATGCCTAACAGGATAAAGGCAGTTTTAAAAATTGAGGACATTTTACAAAATATTAATATAGAATTCAAAATGGCATGAAGAATTAGATTTTAAGAATTTGAAAAAGACAAACCTCTTATGGATTTTGTGGGTACTCTCCTGTTTCTAATTTTTTGGCGCTGTATAGAAAATCATATTAAACTTTTGTAATTGAAAATGTTTAATTTACTATATGGATGATATATTATAATAAAATATACTATAATCTAAACTATGGAAATCCAATGTAGTATCATCTATTGATATCTAGTGTAAGAGTAATAGAATTTTTTCTATCAAATCAAACGCAATCTATTTTATTCCACCTTAACGCAAGCTTCATAATTTATACCAATCAAATGTGATGTAAATCGAATGTTATGTAATATAATCTACTCTAAACTTATATAATCCAGTCGATGTAATCTAATATAATGCGATATAATCTGTTCTATTATAATCGAACTTATTCTTATCTAATGTACTGCAATGTAATCTAATTTAAATTTAAAATATTTCAATACTCCAGCAATCGAGATATCGGGTATCGCCGTTCTTACGAGAAATATCGAGCATTTATCGAATGAGTTCGTATGGATAAATGCGAAAGAAAATGTGTTCGTTAGAAATTTTGTAACGACAGAACGACCCTTACTCGATACGCGACAAGTTCGCGAGAGACTGCTTCTCGAGCAGAGTCGATAAATTTAAGGCTCTACAATTGAATGGTTTCGATGTGTAGAGTAAAATTAGCGTAAGAAATCTAGTTATCTTATCGAATTGATTATTGAGAGAATGCGGTCCTCAAATTCCTTCGAGAAATATAATTCTCTATTTCTGGGCAAGTAAGAAAAATTACAAATTAATTTTTATTTGTGATCAAAAATCTAAATCTCAATATATTTCTAATACTAGTGATTATAAAATAACTATGAAACGTATGTAGTTATTATTGTTGGCGAAATTATAAAGTACAAACTAATTACCAAGTATCAATATTTTTGAGGTTTTGATTATTATTAAAATGCATTGTGTGAAATATTTACATTATGATCTCTCTACCAAGTAGAACCAACTCGGTCTTAATCCGAATTTTCTGTTTTCAAGTTATTTACATTATTTTTTTTTTAACTTAACACTGCATTATTGATGCCATCTTAAATTTTTTGTTATTAACTTTCCAATTCTTTCACCTCATGTAGCGGCAAATATCATTGGCCACTCAAACTAGTTTTGATAATATTTTACATTTGAACCCTCTAACGCCTTTCAAGTCGAATTTTTAGGGGTTCCTTGAACGACAGTTTTAGATGAGAGCTAATGGGTTAAAGTATTCAACGAACTTAGTTATTAAAACCAAGGCGAATTCATACAAGGAGGTGTTGAGCAAGCAGCTGAATGGATTCGCTTGTTGGGCTGAATATCAAAACTGTGTGTTTATTGTAATTCGTACCGATTCCCACTGTGTTCTACAATATGTTAGTCTACATTTTTGTTGTTGTACGCTCTATACCGCTTGGTATGAATTCGCCTTGCTTGAAACGTTTTTTCTGTATTTTTTTTTTTACTTTTCAATTCGCCCGGCCATATATTTTGACAGGGAATGAAATCTTTAGTAGGCCATAAAAAAACCCGAGTGAACTTTTGCAAATCCAACGAGTATTTTATAAAATTGGATCTGGTTTTGATTGCTGCACAGTGTGATTTTGATTTCTAATTAGGTTATTCTTTGTATATACATATATTAATAACTGATACTGAACTGAACTTAAGTAATTTTGGCTTCCATTAAATTTCCCAGATTTTTTCGCAGTGTATAAAATGTCTCCCGGAATACATATTGTATTTTTGTCCTCAAGCTTCAATGCGAGCCTGAAGAAAATAAATAAAATGAAATAAATAAAAGGCGACAAAAGACAAAATAAAATGCTCCAGATTTTCCTCCAAAAAAAAAAAAAACACCATTAAATAAAAAATAAAAGTAATTCACTGGTGCGGGAGAGCGAATGTGAAAAGTGCCTTTTTATCGTGTGAACTCCCAAGAGTATTGCGTAGCTAGTAAGCACTTTGTATGGGAATAACAAAATCTACCAAAAACAAAAAAAAAAAAAACAGAGCACACAAATTTCAGCGAAAATAAACGATTTACGAAATATGAATCGAAGGAAAACCAGTGCAGTGAAAATAATAATGGAAAAGAGCTAAAGTTGAGCGATGATGGTAAATCCTTTTAATGATAAAACACGCATACGCAATTTGCAATTTGCCTGCGTGCGAATAATTTATTTCTATGTATGAAAAGTGAGACAAGGGGAAAACGCATGGATAACAGAACAACAAGTACAACGTAAATATTTTCAGGCAACTCAACGCACGTAGTCTGTGGCGCACGCAATAACCACACAAAGTGCTCGAACGCCGATTAGAAAAACGTGTTGGTATGTATGTGTGGAAATATTTCTAAGTTCAATATGCGGATATTAAAGTGTTGGTTTTTCGGTTGCATGAAACATGGACGGAAATCATCTTTTATTTCAGCTAAATTTTAAATATATTCATTCAAATGTGTGACATTGAAATTGGCCATACTTAGAAATAGTTAGCGGCGTTTCGCTCAATTGGAGCTCTACTGTTATTTTTGTTATTTCCAAAAAAGATTAGATTCTCCTGCCAATATTTCTATTAAGTTATGACAAAACAACTTTTTTGACATAAGCACTTTCACTTTCAATTATTAGCTTGGGGAGAAGGTCAAATTTGCATTTTGATGCATCAAATATTTCATCAGCAAAATGCAATCTTAAACTTCGCCAGCAAAAAATGCTAAGTTGCGTAAAGTTGTTTCATCAAATGTCCCCAGACTCGTTTATGCTTTTTATATAAACTCGTAACTCGCGGCTGCCGTAGCCGAGTGTGTAGCGTGTGCGCGCTTCATTCGGTGGGTCCCAGGATCGAATCCAGCTCGGGGCAAGTAACATCCAAAAATTATAGAAAAAAGTTTTTTCTAATAGCGGTCGCCCCTCGGCAGGCAACGGCAAACCTCCGAGTGAATTTCTGCCATGAAAAAACTTCTCACAAAAACATTCGCCGTTCGGATTCGGCGTAAAACTGTAGGTCCCTCAATTTGTGTTACAACATCAAGACGCACACCACAAATTGAGGAGAAGTTCGGCCAAAATCGCTTAAGCGGTTATAGCGCCAATTAAGTAAGTAAGTAAGTAACATATTTCATGTGTGCCTCAATCACGTATGGGAGTTTAGAATAAAAATTTATTAGGGAATTTTTTGATAAGCGACCTAAGTTGTAATCAGTCTTCGTGTTTGCTTTTTGGCCTTTTTTTTTAAGAAAGTGCTGACGTTATATTTGGATTTTGAGGAGTTTTATTATTTTATTTTTTGCTCCACTAACTTTGTCTTATTTGTTTGTCCATAATGCCTTTAAAACAATTTTTATTTATTTGCGATGACATTATCTTATTTTTTTTTCGATGTATGTATACAAATGTGCCGCATTTTTTGTTACAGCTTGGCTCCAAAACAGATGAGCGGATTTCAACCCAATAAGTGCAGAATATTCCTGAGCGCCGTAGCACGGGTATAGGCTGTAAAGGATGGAGGAGCTTAGTGGTATGGATTGGGATAAATTCGATAATAGAGTTTTGAGAATTTTAAGCTTTGATTGATCTGAAAAGGGGTTGGGTTGGAAAGAAGGGATAGGGAATTACTGTGAAGGAAAATAAGGTGGCGAACGGATATAAGGCAATCCCAGAGATTATCTAGGAGGCGGTTGTTTATACTAGAGGGTAGGCAGTCACAGAAGCGGTTGTTTATGATTCCCAATAAGTGACCGTGCGATATTTTAGGGTATCCTAATCGCAGTCAGAGTAGGTTAGGTTAGGTTAGAGCGGCTGCAACCATCCAAGTCCACGCATGCGCACGTAGGCCGAAAAAGCCCATTGTGATACCGCTGCCGGGGACGATATGTTTTCTTCTTCCTTCCCTTAGAAGGTGAACCACTGAGTGCGCCTTACGTAGCATAGAATATCGGGAATGCTAGCCGTGTTCAGGTCGGCCATACAGTTTAGAAAATACCCATTTAGGAATTGGTTTCGAGTTTTGTACAGGGCGGGACAGTGACAGAGATAGTGTTCGATGCTCTCCACTTCCTCTTCGTCTCTGCAGTTTCGGCAGAAATCGTTTGTTATGCAACCCAATCTCTTCCCGTGTATGCCCATAAGGCAGTGCCCGGTTATTACCCCAACCATTAGTCTGAGAGGTGGTCGGTGCAGGCGAATCAGACTTTACGTCAACCTTTGGCCAAACTTGTCTGGTAATCCTGCAGGTGGGTTCCACGGACCATCTGGTATTCACATTTTCAATGAGAATGCCACTGTATCCAGGAACCCATGTAACAATCACGAAAGGCTTGAGCCCGAGCAGATTGAAGGAATCTCTGGTTTTTATGGCAACTTTGGACGTGGTTTTGTGAGAATTAAGAGATTGAATAGCTGCTTGACTGTCAGAGTATATAGTGATAGGTCTGTCTGCAGGAGCGGACACTGTCAGACACGAGCGGCCTCCATTATGTCATTTATATCTGTCTCAAAAACGGTACTGTGGTCTGGTATGCGAAAGCTGAGGTTCAACGCTAATGCCTTGGAGTGAATCCCGCTGCCCACTCTTTCTTTGATCGCGTTAAGCCTGGCGGCACTAAAACCAGCCAGAAATTGATCATATAGATCCACCGGGGGAAGATTTAAAATTACTTCCAGATATTTAGTAGGTGTAGAGGATAGCGCTCCCGTTACCAGCATGGAAGCCGTGCGCTTTACTCGCCCCGTAAAAGAGAAAAGGTCTCATCACTGCCGTGTAGATCCAGTGTACTATGTGTGGTTCTATTCCCCATTTGCCTATGTATGTCTTGTAAGCGTACAAGGCGGTGATGACCTTCCTGGAGGTGTCTTCGATGTTCCGCTTCCATTCGAGCTTCCTGTCTAGAATATCTCCAAGGTACTTGACCTTGGTTGAGAGAGTGAGTTCAACCCCGCTTAATGAAGCTGGTATGAAAGGAGGAATTTTATATTTAATGGTGATGAGTACCATCTCAGTCTTGCGGGTAGTCAGAGTAGCTTAACCGTATCTATCCTTGTTAGCGTTTCTGTGGTATGTAGCTATTAGTAAATCGTTGATAAAAGTACGGTTTTGATTAACTTGTCTATAAAAGTATTACTGAGGTGGGATTTCTAAGTTGCCCTTTGATGAAGATGAACTCTTTGGAAACGGCGTTTTGATTTGTATCAATTTTATCATTTTATTTAACATTTTTTTAAGTAATTTTTCGGCCTGTTTATTTATATCAAACAATAATTTTTATGAGCTCAAAGCCATTAGAAAAAACTGCAAGCATGGATGAGCAAGCCAATTATAACTATTTTTCTAACAAGAAAAGGTATAAAATATAATTATTATAACCAACAACAACCACACATTCATGTAATAGCGGCAGACTACCGTGTTGGCAAAATTAAGAAGATTAAAAATGATTAAGGGGAAAATAAAGTAAAACACCAACAATGAACTTTGAGAGAAAGAGAATATTGCGGTTAGTTGGACGTCACGCAAATTACGGTATAAACCTCTGTTGGGTTATTAATGTTTTTACAACTTTATTAGTAACAGGATACTTTCATTCTAGATCTCTAAATTAAGTCTCAAGGAATAAAATTTATTTTAATTAAAAATGGACGTTCTAACTATAAGGTATTACTAAGACTACTCAACTAACGAACCAGAAACCGGAATATAATCATTAACATTCGAATTATGGAGATTAAAATTAACATGTAGGCTTAGTGTAAAACAGCAAAGGGGGGATGGTTTTTATAACATAACTCGAGTGCTGCCAATAGTTGGCGTTAGAAAACACAACGATTGACGCCACAATTTAGTTAAGTACCATAGTTGGAGAGTAAACTATTATCCTTCAAAGCCTACACAACGATGTTGGAAAACAAAAAGAAACGTGCCGAGTTCTGAAACAGTTTTGACTGGTTTCATTCTATAACTGACGAAACTGATTTTAATCTATACAAGAGGTAGCGCACGATCTGGGACGAGAGCAGCGTTTATATTGCCGCCATTAAGAGTTCGAATGTCCCAGATGGCTCCATGTTCTTCGTTCATTGAGTGATGGGCAAATTGAACGCGCAATGCTGTATGGAACCCAGTACAAGTTGATAGATTGCAGAAATTCTCGAAAATTCCGAACGAAATTCGAGCTAGTCATTGCCGACTTTAGAGCCTGGATTGCTGCTAAGTCAATTGAAAATATCTAAGCTTGGAACTCGCTAAAGTAATCTGGATGTCTGTATGCTCCCCTAAATGAGAGTTGCTGGCCTGTTGCTATATCCATTTTAGAGCCTTCCATGAAGATCGGAATCTCCTCGAGTTTAGGCCGTGTCGAATTCCCAGTCACTTCTGTCGAGGAAGTGAACACTGAAGTTGTAGCTACAGCCGAAATCCACGATCGTTTCATGATAGAGGTATGAATCTTTGTAATTTAGCCGTTTCCTGTTAGACGCCATAAGTCTTAAAGCGCTCATGGCTATGTAGGATCTCAAATAAATTTATATGTGTGACTCCCGTTACATTAGACATGCCAACCGTTGTATCTTTCGCATGCTGAGAGATATTATTTAGCATTAGCCGCCTCCCACCAGACCAGGGTGCCATAGAAATTACCGTTGTTTATATCCAATAAATAAGGTGCGGTCGCAGACCCCAGAATTTCGCGTAGTGCTTGTTAGTAAAGGGTAATTTTTGTGAGCAGAAGCGTTTTTGATGAAAACTGTCCACCTCAATGTGGCATAAACTTGTAGGAGTTCGCCGTAATACCTGCCAATCTTCTATGAGCTATATTGTTATCATTATTACTACATATTGCATATCGTACTTCATAATTTGGATAATTCATTGCTTAGTTACAATTTTCGTTAGCAGATATCATAAATTTATTTCTTGATTGATAAAGTAGCGGTACTGTTATCGGTACTATCTTGTGCCGATAGTCTGCCAACGCGAGTGTATAATTTCGATCAATTTGGTAACTTACACCTAGCGCACGCATACAAATAGAGATTGAACCGTACAACCGAATGTACATATGTTTGAGATTTTTATATCCACACTTGCGTCGCTTGCATTGTGTGTTAGGTCAAAATGGCTTTGGTATGAGAAACGTGAACGAAATGGAAACAGAAAATATTTTCAATTTAAAATGCAATTCATGTGAAAAATGAGTTTCAAATCATTTGAGGCGTGGCAAGAAATCATCATCAACATCAACGCGCCATACTACAATCAATGTTGCACACACATACAATGGCATGCATGTAACAACAGTATAAACTATAAAACAACAACATTGTTGCATTTGTGGCAAAGCAGCTGAAACGGATCAGCGATGAGTTGATCACAGGTTGCAGATATTTTACTCGTACCACGCGTACTTCGTCGACCATGCGATGTCCGAAATTAAGTTAAAGCAATGGAAGGATCAATGCTATGCTGCGCAGTAACAACAAACAACAACAACATTCGACTGAAATTAAATACATTTTTTTGTGAACGCAAAGAAATTGGCAGTTGCACGAAGCAGTCGAGCAGTGATGTTGGTTGGTTGTTTGGTTGCGTGGCATGGAGGCGAGACGCATCCATGTCCGATCGAATTTGATGTAAACGGTTTGGGGTGGGATGCGACGCATGCGCAATTGCGTTCTACATATGGATTTAGTTGTTGGCCATAGGTGCTTGGCGCTTGGCGCTGCGCTTAACTGAGCTACATCGAGCGGGTTTGCGTTGGGCAACTTGTTATTATTATTGTTGTTATGATTGTTGCAATTTTCATTGGGTGCTGCCATTGGGGCATTTCCGTGCAATTATTTGTTGTTGGTGTTGGTGTTGTTGTCGTTGTTTTCATAGCTGCTAAAGTATTATTACCGCTTGGGTTCAATTAGTTTTTTTCTTATTCTTCTTCTTCTTCTTCTTCTTATTGTTGGATCATCCTGCCCGTTTCAGATTAAACAAAAAATAATACTGTTGCACAGGAATGTGATTTGACGATAATGCGTATAAAAAACTTAGGCCACATACAAGCTTTGGGTGAACAATTTTCGTTACTTACAGAAATTAGTATGCAGTGATTTTTCTTTTGCGCGTAGATAAAGTTTTCCTGAATTATTTTAATATGTTTTTTATAAAAAGGCACTTAATCTCAACAATATAAAGAATTTGGTTCAAAACTGCAAACCTTGTACAAAATTTTCGAAAACTCAACAAATTTTCCAACTATTAAATCGGAAAAGGCAATTCCATTGCCATTTTTTGGACGTCATATTAACTACCTGACAATGAAGAAGATTATCGAATTTAATGCCACCATCCGTAGTCGAAAAAAATTTCTTTTTAGCGGAGACTTTTTTAAGAAGAGGTAAAAAGATGAACATAACCAAATTGGGAATGTCTAGTAAAAAATTTTTTTTTTAAACTGCGGCATCACAGATCTTTGAAAGCAATTTCTGGGTTAATCATTATTATCTGAAATAATCTTTCGGCTTTTTAGTGGTAACTTAAATATTGTATACTAAAAAAGCTTCATTGTAAAATGTAGGTTGATTATAACTAACAAAGTTTTGAAACTAATCTTAAAATATATTAATAAAAAAAAACTCAGAAAATACAGCAGAACATTTTTTAACTTTTATCTTTGAACATCTTCGGATATCCTTTTACGAAAATGGTTTTAATTAATTTTTAAAACAAATCTTTTTCATTAATAAGTTTTCGAATTCCTAAAAAAAATTTCTAAAAATTTGAGTAACATGCTTTGTGTTGAAGAATAAAATGTAATTTTATAAAACAACTAATTGAAAGCCGCGACTTCGTCTTCGATCCTTACTATGGTTCCATATATTTACAGAAGATTTTTCAAAGCTAAAAATGTAGCTTCGATGAATTTAAAAATAACGTCACAGTAAAGATAAAGTGGACTCTAAAGTTATTAGCAATTTTTTTTTACATAATTTTCAATGGAACATCTGCTACAAATAGCAAACCATAAATATAGATTTTCTGGAAATTTAAGCCATTTAATGATATTTATAAATACGGATTTTCTCTTCCAGCGACACTTAGCGGATAGATTATTCATAAAAACACTTCCCGCTGCATCCCCAATATATTTTTTTTTTTCATTTCATTAAAATCCGATTTTAAATAGCGCATTTGTTTTTCGTAAAAGTATTTTTTATATCACAACATCTTAAGGTGTAGAATTGGAAACTCAGAATCAACAAAGTATGTGATACAATTATAAAATTGTTAACATTTGAATTCATTCCTATTCATTTCTAGAAATTTCCCTTTTAGGCGAAATTTGATGTACCAGTTATTATTTTCCAATCAAAAGATTGTCGTGTTTGCATGATGAAAGTGATTCGCTGTGGGAGAACAACAAAAAAATGATATACATATGTCATATCCACCGTCGTATCCACCGTGTCATTGCCATGTCTAGTATGTCCAAAAAAAATTAACTATTGGTAAATCTAATTGGTTCAAATTGTTTCATTTCACAAGCATGTTAGATAAATCATTACTCCAATTGTTATGATTTTTTCGTAAAAATAAAACGTGTCTATAGAGAAGGGATAAACGTGACAAAAAGTGGTAGTATGTAAATATGAGATATGAAAAGACATTTGCTATAAGACAATTTGAGTGGCAGAATAGTTATAATAATTTGTGTTTACTAGTATAAAGTTAATTTATATTTATTGGTCTTTGGTTGCTTCTACCGACAGGGTATACAATGTTTGGAAACGATTTTCCGCCATCCCATGTAAAATTTTAATTAGATAGATACCGGTCTCAGAGTTATGCCATTTTTAGATGGGGACGGATCACAGCGTAGATAATCTATTTATAAGGAACAACATTTCTAACTTTTCAATGTTTTGTATTTGAGATGCAATAACCCTTTTTTTTTTGTTTATTAAGGGAACATTTTATTTTCTTTTTTTTTTTGCAATGGTTAGTTCTACAATAAACAATAGAAGACTTAAGTTTAATGCTTAACTATAGTCTCCTGCTCGAGCTCTCAAGTTAAATGTATTATAATTATAGAATTCTCTTTTCAAGACTAATTAGAGGAGAATTTTTTACTTGAATTTCATTTTTATTTGTATGTACTGAAAAATAGTTAATAAAAAACATTACAATTCGTGCGTTTTATGCATGATAAAATCGGAAGGAAAAACAAAAGGGTAAAAGAAAGAAGTAATTTTACACATAAGAAGATTATAATTCCAATATCGAATGAAACGAAAAAGCGACAGGAAAAGGGAGGGGATAGCGCACCTGATGGGTCAGTCGGACGGAAGGAGACATGGTAGAGAAGCGAAAACGCGACAGATTCGGAGTAGGAAAAAACGAACGAGAGAGGGATAGGATGCGTGGAGGGGCGGACAGAGTGTGGCAATGATTGTTCTCTACATCACTCCGAACCAGAAAAACTAACGATATAGTAAAATTCATACATAGAGCATTATTGGCATATACTCCCTATGGTGCAGCAGAATTAGGAGAAGATTTTCACACTATGCCAATGATTTGAAGCATTGATTTTAATGTCAATTTTGCCTTGAAAGAAGCACAACCACTTCTACAATTTTTAGAAATTAAATTTAGTTTAAAAATGAATAATAATCTCAAAAACTCAATAACCAGATCAGGCGCGACAATAGATACAATTTTCTCAAGATATTTAAATAATTTACAATCACGAGTTTTCATTTCATATTTTTCATACCACAAACCAATTGCATCTTTTCTTGAACATGAAAGTATAGAAGTGAATGAATAGATTTTTTATAAATGGAGGCGAAAACAACAACTATTTTTTTTTCATAAACCTAACACCTTTAAAAATTCCAGAATAATGAATAGTTGCTTCTGTTATCGGGGAAATTTTTCTATCTCATAAAACTTGCTGGCTAGAATGAGTATTTTCATTTCAAGTGCCCATCGAGATCCATGAAGTTTCCCTTCTATCGCCTAGCTTTCTACGCTGAAAAATTTTTTTTATATTGGTAGCAAACTTCAAAAACATTCAGACTGGCTCTCAGCGGTTTTAACTTATAATTATTTGTATCATGCTGTCGTTTTTACTCCAGTTTTTAAACTAGTGGCGTTAAATTATACATTTTTTTTTTTGGCTACACATAGTTGCTTATGAAAACACCACAAAAATTTAGATGGTTTCGAGATTATCATGATTTGTGCGTAATAAACTTAGACTTTTTTTGTAGGACGAAGACATGTACTTTCAACTTGTTTTCACATAATATCAGGGTCAGAAACAACTGGTTTTGGTTTTCGTGTGGACTTGGTTTAAGTTATTATGTAGGAAACTATCATATTATTATCGGTCTTGTATTCTTTACAGATGTTTTTGAAATTTTATTGAGCTTGAGACCAGTTTTTGTTAGGGAATAATATGAGAAAGCAACGATATTTCAAAGTTTCCTCATCAGAGTTCTTTTTCTTTCAAGACTTTACCAGGGATTGAACCATGGTACATGGATTTGCTAGGCCAGCGTGGCACAGTGGTTAAATGTAGCAATTTTCGTAATAGCAGGTCACACTTCTACCACCTGGAAATATCGTTGGTTCCCTAACGAAAACCGGGCTCGAATCTGAAACTGAATAAAATTGCAAAGATATTATGTAACATTTTCGAACGTTGTTTATTAAAGTCAATAGGGGCTGGGGGGTATCGGATAGCATTGCATGACGCTTGAGACCCTACAATAACTATACCAATGGGAGGAGGAGTTTCGGGGTTTCTTTAATGGGACATGATCTAAATATTACCTTACGACCATATCTGCCTTAGTAATTCGGAGTACTGTATTTATGTCGATGCATTACGAAAATTAACCACTGTACGTGAATGGGAAGTTTAAGTTCGATTACGGTCAGGAGGTATGGCAGTCGAAGAAGCATGAAAATAAAAATGTTGTTGAACATAATTGCTGCAGGAAATGTAATCGGGAAGAAGAAGTAGAAGAAGAAGAAGAAAAAATTCAAAACTACAAAACTAGCAACAAATGCGTTTCAACTGCAAAGTAAACTTTCCTCTTGGCAATGGAAGCTGTGGAAGCTACGCGATGGGCGCTTACCTCAATATGTGATTTTATTTATTTTCTCGGCAATCATATTATTTCGATCGCTTCGCAAAATGGCAATTACTGCCATGAAAAGCAATGCATTGGCAAGCTATGTATGTATGTATATTGTAGTGGCGTATCGAGGCAATAAGAAAAACTAAATAAATAAATATACACTACGCGAATTACTGCAATTTTCGGTTAAACCATTTAACCTTTAATCATTGTGTTAAACTCGTTGAGGTAAACGAAAGAGTTAAATCAGAATCGAACAATAACAATTACAATTACAAAAAACACGAATGAAAGCGTGTTTTCTTTTGAGTGTGTTTTGGTTTTTTTGACCGCACGCTTTTTGTTTTGAAAAGCAATTAATTCTCAAATTACACTATCATCCGTGTGTCTGCAACCAGTCGCCCGATTGTCCGCCCCACAAAATTGAGCGCCCATAAACTAAACGCAATATATAGAGTTAAATTCTTAGCAAAGCATTTGGATAGGATGTGCGTCCCTCCGTCCGTCCATCCATTCACGCGTACAACACAAGCAAAGACGAGTAGCAAAATTTCTTATCCTTAATCGCTGATTTCCTGTCACTTGTCGGTTTCCTTGGTGGTGTGATAGCTCTGGCGTTTTCAGTTCATACACAGCGAACTTTTCACGCATATCACACTTGATCTTCTCATTACACTCGCTTCGAATCACTATTTTCTTACTCTTTTTCTTATTCTTCTTCTTTTTGTTGATGGAAAAGTTTAAATACGATTCTAGATGCCGAAAATGTTTGTTTGTTTTGGGTTAGCGTGAAAAACAGTCAAATGACCAAAATATATACATAGGTATGTATCTAGATATGTACGTAGTAGGAGGTGTATAAAACGAAAACTTTTCTTTGTTCCACAATTTGCGTACAACTTCCGTTCGCACTTGAATGCCTCGATGATTTCGTTTGGAATGCCTCAGTGGAGTTGACGCATGCCACACTCTTTCGATTGCCTCTTATTCACTTTGGAATTGGTATTGTTTTTGTGCAACCAATCGTTGATTAAGGGGTGTCACTTACAGCCACATACACACAAACTTACAAATGAATGAATTTATTTATATGGAGATATACACGGCGACTTGAACTGATGTTAATTAATAGCAAACAAAGTCATTGCATCAATTATTCTACTATATTTACTTTTATAAATATGAATAAAACATTATATTTTTCAGTTTTTTTAAGTTAAACTCAAGTTCAAAATGTTAACCCTTTTCATTATTCGTGCAGCTTTAAAATTAAAATACAATTTTAAATAAATATCAACTCAACAGCTTTCTAAAGCAAATGAGATCACACTGTTTGAAAGAAGTTACCAGAAAAGAAGATTACACTTCAAACAGGGAAATCTGAACGAGGGCTTTAAATGAATACAGTCAAAAAGTTTACCCCATTACCAAAATGCTCATAGCAGATTGAAAAGGATCCGATTCCAGAGGCTTGAGTTTTAGTTTTGCGAAACCAAGCAATGTCATCTGACATAGTCTTGATGAAATCGAAACTTTACAAAATTCTCGAATATCGGATATTGGAATTATAATTCATTACGATTTCGAAAAGAGCAAAATGCTGATTTCAGCACATTACTTATTATTTTCCAGGATCGTCTTCTCGTGTGGTTTTCAATGAGACAACCTTATTTTGGAGGTAGACTTTTGACAGATGTTATTTAATTTATACTCAGTTTGGTTTGCCATTTTATAATGAACAGACTTACTCCGAAACAACGTTTGCTGCTCACTTTTAGTTGAATGGGTACGTTAATAAACAAAATTGTCGCATTTGGAGTGTTGATAATCTAAAAGTCATTGTGAGACGCCGTTACATCCTCAAAAAGTCACTGGTCGGTGTGCTCGAAGCGCAAAGGAAATCATTGGTCCATATTTCTCCAAAAACCAAGTCGGCCACAATGTTACAGTCAATGGAGAACGTCACAGAGCGATGATTATTAACTTTTCCGTGCCTGAATTGGGGGATGTTGAAGTGGACAACCTTTGGTTCCAACAAGACGGCGCTCGCTACATGCCTACAACCCACAAAACAGTGAATTTTTTAGAGGAAACTTTTGGTGAGCGCATTATCTCGCGTCGTGGGCCTGTGGCGGGACCTCCAAGATCGTGCGATTTTAACACCGCTGGACTAATTTTTGTAGAGCCAAGGGAAGTCGCTTATCTACGCAGATAAGCCCGAGATGATTGACGCCTTGAAAGAGAATATTCGGCGCATTATTCCGGGAATAAGACCCAATTGCTGCCAAAAGTGGTCGAAAATTGTTCCTCTCGGCTGGAGTTTATTCGAGCCAGCCGCGGCGGTAACTTTCACTTTCGAAGCTAAGTTCTTGGCCACAACGTTGCATTATAGGCATTTTATTTTCTCTTGAAAACCGCATCTCTAAGAAACACCTCTTATTTAGCAAGACGTTCACAGCTGCTCCAGCGCTGACATGGCTCTAGTCCTACTAACTGTCCCCGACTGTCTGACAAATTCGACTGTTCATGACAGTCTGACAAAAGAAATCTTATCAAAGGCACCCCACCAGACAAGAACCCCGTACAAAATTCTCGGTTCTATTACTAATTCATATAACTATTTATTAGCTCTATGCGTGAGATCTCACCGTTTGCCAAAGGTCTTCCTACAACAGATCTAGGCAACAATTGCCTTACTTGATTATCCGTCAAAATTCAGTTTCCAGAAAAGTTTCCTACGCAGGATTTAACCCGTAGGTTAGGAATCTTACACTTGCATTTCTCACACAAGGTGCCCAAAAACCTCCCTCTGACCATGAGCAGTAAGTCGTCCGCAAAAGCAATAGCTTGGAAGCCTCCACGCTCTACTCTCAACAGCAGGTCTTTGACTACAACAACCAGAGTAGTGGCGTGTTGACTCCGCCTTGGGAAGAGAACCTATTCAGTTTTACCTATTCAATGGCAGTAGTCCATTGCACCGTGACAGCTCTGCCCCAGCGGGCGATGGATTTCTCTATATGGACTCCTCAAGGATGTGTAAGTAGATTCTATTGATCTTCTCTCGCAGTGAACATTTTGTGATAGTCAATAAAATACTATTTGGTCTGCAGTCCTTAAGACCCGACTTCGATGTGAATGGTACTCTAGCCATTTTCCACCAGGCTGGGATGTAGCTCCTGTGTAGGCGGACTGCAAAAGAAAAGATGGCCCACTCCACAAACTTTACAAGCTGGTATTATAAAATCGAGTTCCCGCGATTTGATGAAGAAGGAAGAATACAAGCTTAATTTACTGATGATTGGCAAACCCCAGTGTTGATTAAAAAAGTAACCTAACTGGCAGAATCCGCTAACACCCATAGTGGCTGTATGACTGAGTGACTATATAAAAATTGGTTTAAAAGATAATGGCTGTTAAAACCTTAGCAATAAACTTGAGGAATATGTAAAAGAAAAGAAAAATACCAGCATAAAATTTGGCTCTCAAAGTACTGAACAGATTTTAATAATTTTTTTTCTTTTAAATGCAACAGTTGCGGAAAACAATAGAGTGGCCTATTATTATTTAATTTTCTTTGATGAATATGTACATTAGGGTGCATCACTCTCCATTCAAAAAAACATCGGTACTGTTTTTCCATCGGAATTATAAAATTTATTATTTTTTCATACTTAGACTAAAATATTTCGAAAAATATTAAGTTCGACGTTAGCTGGACAGATTTAAAACTACCGCCAAAAAGTGAACTTTTTATAAGTAAAAAAAGTTTTAAAAACATTTTTTTGTAAATATTGGACTCAGATGGTAGAACAGTTTAATATTATAGGTTTTGTATTAAAATATTTAAAAAATTCGTTCACCAAAATCACAGTAATGCAATTTTTGATGCTGTCACTGAGCTTTCATTCGTTTAACGAAAACTTTAATAACTCAGCCAGAATGTGATTTGGACTAATAGCACTAGTTTATAAGAAGAAAATATTTCATTCGAAAATATATTTTATTAAAGTAATTTTGGTGGCTGGCTGAACACGAAAATGAGTTTCATTAGTTTTTCCAAAAAAACATTTTCGAGTTATAGGCCAATGCTCAGTTTTCGGTGTCCTTTTGCTGTTATTGGCAAACAGGAGCTCGAAAATCATTTGCGAAGGCATTTCCTAAATTTTTTGCTTCTAAACAAATTTTTTAAATATTTTTAAGTAGTCCTTTTAAACTGAGCTGATTTTTTTAGTTTTCTAAAAATATTTTTTTTTTTTGAAATCTTAATATTTTGAACATATTTTGGCAGAACTCTTAAACATAATACATTTTATAAATCCGGCAGAAAACCAGCAACATTTTTTGGTGGAACACCCTAATCTACATGTGTAAATTTTTTAAGTTTACCCCACGTGTTTTTTAAAATATTTTTTTTCAGTACACAAATACTTAAAATGTCATACTTTGTACCTTTGGAGGCGTAACAAAGTACGCCAGGTATTTTCTAGTATAATATATTTATATTCCTACACAAATAACTTGCTCCCACAAAATGGTCTAAATTTAGGAAATGAAAAGGAGAAAATTTCCGAATTAATACCTCAGTTTTGAGGTTAAATATCTTTAAGACAAAATCCACTTTCTTTCAAGTTTCATATCTCTTCTATCTTTAGTTGCTTCCCATACAAATTCTTTTCACAAATTGTTACTAAAATTTTTTGCTCATGACCCCAACCAACAACACACATTTCTCAGTATGATCTTTATAAGTAGAGTTGGAATTTGTATGCCAAAAAACTAAATATTTATAATAATCTGCACCATCATAACTAAGTATACACAAAATCAGCGGCGAATTCAGAAATATTTTTTGGAAAATAATTTGTTTCCGAATATATTTTTATTACTACATTTAGGAGAGAAATGTCAGTTATATGAAAATTTAATTACATTCACATGCGAAGTACAAATGGCTTCAAAAAATCGTTTTGCATCTAGCTTTACTTTAAAATTAGTCTTTTGTGGGGGCGCTTCTTTATTTGATAAGAAGTGATTTTACATGTGATCTAAAGCATTGTTTCTCCACATGAAGATAGAGCAATTCGTTAATTAAGTGAAGTTTTATTGCCGTTAGAAATTGACTGGTGTCATACTTTATTGAAGCGCGCTTACCGAGCCTGATCGCTTACTCCTCTACCTCTAGGTCTCTGTTCTACCTCTTAGTCTGCAATTACGATCACGTGAAGCAATGATATTAGCAGAAGACGCTGTGAAAGAGTTCGAAGAAATGCGGTAAAATGCAAAAAAATACATTCATTTAACTTTCGAACACGTTGTAGAAGTATGCACCGACCTAGGTAAGGAAATCCAGGTACCGCGATACAGTGCTCGTCAAATGAATCGTTGTAATTTAAAATATATTATCGCAATGGTTTTTACATTCCTTTTCACGACACATATGCTGCTCATTTGAAAAATCGGTTTCTAGACCACAAATCAGTTTTATATAATTCTGTTATTTTCCCCAAGTACGATATTGATGAAAAACGAAAAACTAAAAATTGTTTCCGCTTTATGAAAAAGTCATCAATTGTTCGAAACAAAACTTTCTTGCGGAGACAAAGATATGAAAACAGAGAATTTCAGGCAAACATTTCCGAAGCGACCCCGAAGCATTACAGATAGTATACAAAACGTCTTTCGGAAATGTTTGCAAAATTTTGCGTATACTGGCCCATTTTGCCCATATCCATAGCAACACATAAACGTTGTTTCTCATGTTTGAAAACAATTTTTTGCGAAACACAGCAGATCAAGAAAGGCTTAACGCTCTAACATCAATGAATATTCACAGAGATATTGGTTTTTTGGCAGAAAAATATATTGTTTAATCTTTATATTATAATGATTTTGAAAATTTTATCACGATATCAAGATATTGCATGTATGCGTTAAGGAAAAAAATAATTGTAATTAAACCTAAACACGATGGAAAATTTTTCACTGATACTTCATGTGTTAAAACTCTTTCCGGAACTCATATTATTACCGATCTATCATTCTCTGATTTTGGAAGGAGTTTTAATGTATTTCTGTAACATGCCCATTCTGGGATAAGTTCAGTCAAATATTGGGCTATATAATGTAAGCGCCAAATTAGTTTTATTATTATTTTCTTCAAAATCATTAGGTTATTTGTTTAGGACAATTAAGTCGAGCTATTTTGAAAAGGGGGAGATTCAACTGATGAAATTCACATTGCTTTTGTTTTTTTTTTCTAATAACCATTTAAGCAAACTTATGCCAGCATTCTTATTTTTTAATTGAATTTTTACTAAATTTATATTTTCATTCTTATTTTTAAATTCCGTTTTTATTAAATTTATATTTTCATCCTACTGGGAACAGTCAGACGTCTCAACTAACGCTATAACTTCCATCAAAAAAGGAAAAGCTTCTTACAACACACAATTTGATCTTTTAGCCACAACCCCAAAAGATCTTTGTTTTTTGTGTTTTTCCTTCTTCTTCATTTCCGCTCGGAATCAGTTTTTATAAAATTAATTCAGGCTCTCACTCCGCTCATTTCACTGCAACGACTGATAGAGCATTGGTTCACTTCGCTAGTCAGTTGGATGCAGTCAAGCGACAAGGTGAACTAATTTCCTTCATACGCTCGAATGCTTCGGATGAGAAAATCGAACTGCTGCGGCGGAGCGTGTGTCGAACTGAATAGAAATTATAAGAGTTGTTAATCAAGAGTTTTATGCTGAAAAATAGTGTGAATAGATGAATGGATTATTTGTGATTTGGTTAGCACTTTAGCTGATTTTTGTTGAAGAAATTTAATTACCTTATTTGGTATTCAAATTGGTAATGGAAAGTTGCAATAGCGCTTATAAGGAATATATAAATAGAAAAAGTTACCACTGCTTATTAGTATTGCTGAAAATCAACAGTTAATATATTGAGATTTATGCATAGTATATTCAATATCTAAGAAAATTTGAGTATATTTTATAAGTTTAAAGTTTTCTTTACTTAAGTTTAGTTGCTAGCAGATAATAGCGAAATGAGCAAATGATTTTCTGGTGGTGTCCCAGCAAAACTGTCACACTTCGCTTATTTCATTTCATTAACAACATTTGCCAACACTCGCTTATTCAATTTCTTGCCTTCACCCTCGCCTGTCACTTCATACATATATATATAAAAATTTATATAAACAAGTGTGTAGATATTTACTTTTATTTGAACATGATGTCCTTTTGTGAATACTCTTACGCTCTTCTGCTCTTCTGCTCTTCTGCCCCTGTGTAGCGGCGTGCGAATGATTAATGACTTCTGGACAAATGGAAATTGTTTGAATTGCATTAAAGTGTTTCTACGTTTCTGAGTACGTACGACTATAAGCAACACTGAAACTAAAAGCAAAAAAAAAAAAACTTCCGAACAAAAAAGGGTTTGTGGCATTTGTTACGTTTGTTCATCATCATCAGCGCGATTGTACAAAAACAACTTTGGCCGCAGATGTTGAGACAGCGCATAGGTATACGTTTTTGTTTTTTTTTTTTCATTTTATACTCCATACAAAGGTATTACATTTAGATAATCAGGAAATTGCTTATTGCTTAATGTTAGCATTTGTTGAGTTAAGCTTTTGTATACAAAACTTAATCCAATGTAAAAATTCAGGATTCACAAAACTTGTCAAATGGAAAAAGAAACATTTTATGGGGTTGGTGAATTGCCATTACCTTTTTGCAACTAACATTTATTTGTAAATACTTGGCTTTCAAGGATATGGCCGCGCAACGGGTTTTTTAAATAAATAAGTGTAGAACAGCGCTATTTACTTAAATATCAAAATAATGTTTAAAATCATTAGCTCTATGCCGGGAACAAGGCGCTTTTAGTGTTGACATTATTTTGTTGTTTTAAAGTAAAATAATATATTTGTACGAAAACTTTAAAAATACAGTAGACTGTGAGTAATTGATAAGAACTATAAAGCTTTTTTGATAATAATGATGAGTGAGCAGGTTTTTTTTTTGAGTTATCGACATCTATTATTTTGAGATTTATATTAGAAAAGTTTTTCCATAATAAACATCAACGAGATACAGTTTTGTATGTCTTTCATAGACCTTTAAAATATAGTACCGAACTAGTCCAGAACTGACTGCGAACTGGTCCTTCAGTTATTTCGAAGCAGTACCCAAATCAGCCCCGAAATAATTCCGAAATTGTTCCAAAAAAAAGTCTCGTTCTTCAAGACTTACAAATTTTTTGCTGACTCATAATTATTATGAGAAGACTTTTATTATATAAATCTCAAAATGAAAGTCTTTGAAGACTTAAAAAAGTTCATCTCGCTGATAACTATTATGAAAAGATTTTTATAATACAAGTATTTGAATAATGGTTATAGATTCCTTGAAAAATTTGTATCTTACTATAATAATGAAATTATTGGTTAACTTTTAATATTTTTTCTAATAATAATAATGCCTCGGTTTGAAGGATAACGAAAGGATTGGCCTATAGTTTTATGCCGCTGCAAATGTTTCATGAGATGGAATCTAAAGCGGAGCATGTAAAATGATTAGAATAACCCCTTTCAGTATTTTTCTCATTATTTTTATTACTTAATCTGCATATATTTGTTGGTGATGCTTCAAATGAATTAACTTTATATTGGTGCACAGTGTTGCGAAGGAGGAAAACAATTCGAAATTTGGTTTTTAAATTTTTGGCAAATTTGACAGTTCTTAATTTCTAATATATTGTTAAATCTCTTCAAAATTGGCTTTAGTAAGAAAATAATTTTTGAAGGCTAGAAGAATATTTGAAACTCGAAATCAATGTCAAAACTTTTACACACTACCTTAACCCTATAAATGCACAATATGGAGCAAAATCCAATATGAATAAAGCAATACGTTATTGTTTTTTATATAAAAATTTGTGAAAGACGCGAAATATGCAAACTTGGCCCAAGGATGCAATTAACTAACAGAATTTTTGCCATAATAACCTTAAGGACTTTTTTTTATCTTGTCACAAGTTCGATGTTCGTCCGATTTCGATATTCATCCGCTTCGATATTCATTTTTGTTTGTATTCAAATCATTTCTGTTCACTAATATAACACATTTTTTTGAAATATTTAAGTTAAAGTAAAAGTAAGAAATCGCTTTGTTTAGCGAAAAAATAACACTCATGTTTTAGCGAAAACACATATATAAACTCGATATAAGATTATTTATTTTTAAACGAACTAATTATAGTTTTGATAGACATCCATTAAAACTGTTTAGGTCGTTACAGATGCACACAGGACAGAAAAAAGTATACATATACATAGGTTTAAAACTGTTTTCCGATACCTGGAATCTTTTCTTTTTTTTAAAAAAAAAAATGTCATTATTTTCAGTCCCTACCTAATCTATTTCTCTCAATTCTCTGCTGATATTGTATCTCTTTCGGGTTTCACAGATAGCCAAATCATTTTATCTGTTTCGACATTTAAAACAATATAAGGAAGTTGTGTAGTTCTTGCTGAAGGATTGATTTTATTTTTGGCATACTATTTAAGGTTATGTATGCCTTTCGTCGCCCATAACATGATCAATTTGATTTCGTGTTTTTCCATCAAGAGATAGCCATGTAGCTTGATGTATCCTTTTATGCTTGAACCTGGTACTACATACTACCATGTTTCGGGCCCCGGCGAAGTCAATCAGCGTTAGCGGATGTTTCGTCGTGTAGGCTGAAATTACCGACAGTGGGACCAAAAATTCCTTCCTTTCCCACTTTGGCATTAAAATCGCCTATCACGAGTTTTATATCGAGACGGGAGCAGCGTTCGTACGCGCTCTCAAGGCGCTTATAGAAGTGGTCCTTGGTCACATCATCCTTCTCTTCCGTAGGGGCCTGGGCGTAAATCAGCTCAACGAGATGTTAAAGAATCTAGTTTTGATGCGAATAGTGACAAGATGTTCGTCCACCGTAGTGAACGACAGTACTTGGCGATGAAGTCTCTCTCCCTCCAAAAATCCAACTTCGAACTTGCTCCGATTCTCTTCATTCCTTGCCCCGTCCATCGCACCTCTTGTATGGCTGTGATGTCAGCCTTTGCTTTTATGAGGACATCTACCTGTCGGGCAAAGGCACCTTACAATTAAGGGTCCAGATATTCAAAGTGCATGCCCTTAAATCATTGTCCTTTAAACGTTCGTCGTGGTCGTCATCAGATTAGGGGGTCTCATCCGAGGTTTTTTGTTTAAGTTTCTTATTGGAAGCTATTTTTACGTGCCGGGTACCAAACCCACGGCACAAACAGATTAGAAACTTTTACAGGACAAAAATTCGCTGGAAGTTTGCCCTTTGATGGCCAGTCAAACACAATGTAATCAAGTAACCGCCAAAAGACATTAAGTATTTTTGTTAATGCTTTAAAAAATGTATTCATAAATATCGCTTTTAAGTCAATCAAAAATTCATCAACTCTGTATGAACTTCAACCAATTTATTTGCCACCAAATTTTATTTGTGTGTAAATGCAAATGTTTCTCAATCATTCTCAGATGTTAATTTGCAAAATTAAAAGCGTATATTATTCATTCAGCAAAGTATATATTTATTCGAATCACATATTTATATACCCGAGGGCAAATGTAACCAGCGACGAGCAATGCAACCGGCTCGGCGTACTGATAACTAATTTGGCTGAAAATGCATTTCTACTCAAACAAAAATTTAAATAAATAATAAAATGCAGACAATGGCAAAAACAAATGCCCCAGGCATTCTACCATATTCGAACAAATTGAAAAAAAAAAATAAATAAATAAATATAGAGTTGCATATTAAAATAAAATAATAATGCATCAGCGCAAATTATGACAGTCGACAGCAGCAACAGAAACAACCATAACAACAACAAACGTAATGCCAACGTGGCGAGCACAATGGCTACAGGAAGGGTTGAAAAATCCGCCGACAACAGCAAATAATGACAAACGGAAATGAAGCCATTTAAATGGAAACTCACATCCGCCATTCAGCCAGTGGAGTTGAGTAAAAATACTTTTGCCTTCTCTACTCTCCATCGCAAATGTATTGGTAAAATTTTGATGTCACTTAGTGGCAGTGCGACAGTTAAGGGGAATCAAATTAAATTAAAACAAAAAAGAAAACAAAATGAAATGCACATTTTTGTTGCATTTATAGCTGCGTGAGTTATTGCAAATAAAATAGTCAATGCACTTGTCACTTTGCCGCCGACATCATTACTAATGCCAATAAATGTCAGTGATGGTCACTAAGGGGTTAATGGGGGTATAATTTGTGAAAATATTGCCATTTTGAGCTTTTAGATATAAGGCAATGGATTTTGGAAATTGATTGGTAGTGTAACTACATTATTATTTAACAGTTAGCTGGTTTTCACTTTTTGTATGAAAAGGTAGGGAGAAAAAGTCCCATATTTAACAATCGCTAAATAAGTATATAAACAATGCAAAAACGGTTGTTAGAGCTATTGGCCATTTTTTATTCACTCATTTAAGTTTTCGTAGATCTAAATTGTTATATGTTTAAATTAACAAGAGAGTATAGACTATGCGGGATAAGCCTCGTACAAATTGTAGCCATTAATATCAGCTATCTCAAACTTACCCAAATGCATTCACAATGCAACCACTTTCAAGTTGTATTCAAGTTAAAACAGTTTAACTTCGACCCATTTTATCACAAAAAATTTTAAATGAAATACATATACGAGGGTCACCCCAAAAAGTTACTGAAAAACATAATAAATTTAAGCATACACATTTCACTTATAGCGTTTTCTTTTCCCAAAATAAATGCCACCTCAACCTAGGGCAACATTCCGTACATATTGCCATGACCCTGCAAGAATGTTGCATTTTTTTTTCATATGAGAAAATAACAGAAAATATTCCACCTTACCAATTTCACTTGCAACAATAATTTAGTTCATCGCACGTAATAAAATCAAATAAATAACTTGCATTTTGTGACAAAATTGAAGCTTTCGAACAAAACTATTGTAGGAATAAATAAACTACACAATTAAAATCAGCTGCACAACGCTCGCCCACAAGTTTCGTAGCGGGCAGAAATTGTTGCACTTTTGGTTTGGGACAGAGTGAAACATTTTGAGAAAAGAACAAATAACCCAGAGAAAATGCTGAGAAAAGACCACGAAAATTTGAAATTTGACAGCCCTAGTACGGAGCAGAATAAATGTAACTTTATTTCGAGAAACCGCAATTAAGAAACTTTTATGCCATAAGCCAGCTATCGGAACATATATTTCACTCTAAAGAACACACCCGTTGCTCCAAAGGTGTCGTAATTTCCGTGATTGGCCTCGGTGGAAATATTACGTCATTCACAATTCTGGTAATGCGTGGTCGTTGTGAAGTACAGCCACACAAGTTTATAAAGGAGGATATGTAAAACGATCGGCTTAAGTAGCGATCAGAGGTAAGAAATTTCGCGATGATATTGAGGTTATGGTCGCCGTAGAAGTATATCGGGGAAGTGATGGTGAAGATCTTTTTTCGGATGAAATTCGCGTACTAGAAAGGATACGGCCTTTTGGGTTGCTAAAAGACTGTGTTGAAAATAAAATAAAATTTTGATTGACAAACTTTCCATTTTATATTAATTATCATACTTCTGGATCAGGAATTTGTCAGAAATATAAAACACAAATACATGGATGATTAAAGTCCAAGATAAAACTCTACTATGTTCTATTATCCAGAGTAACAGCCCCGAAGAAAATGAGCCCTTAAAGAAAAAAAATCTTATATATTTAGGAAATTGCACAGTAGCAGTGATAGAGTATTTTTTTTTAGAAAAATTCATAAATAAATAGATTCTAATTAGAAGTTTATATTATTTCATAGAAGATATTTAAATATATATATATATATGTATTTCCCATTTATTATGCTAAAACAAATACAACTAAAACATGTGATTGACACACAAAACATTATTCTGTTTTTATTTAGCCATATCTGACGATTTTCTCTAGCATTCCCAAGTACAGGCATTCTTATAATGGGTAAATTATATTAAGGTACTTTTTTAAAAAAAAAAAAAAAATATGAAAATGGTTATTTGGGTTTCAGATAGATGCTGTATTTAAGTCCTCGAACCAATCCCCAATCTTATTGCCCCAGATCTCTAACGAATGCATCGTCGCCTGATTGAATTGATTAAGTTTAATATATTTCTTTTTGCCTGGCTAGTTTAAATTCCGAATACTCAATCGGGCTTTAAAACAATTTTTAGAAATATGTCAACTCAAGCGCTACATATCAGACCTAAAGGTAAACACATATTTTGAGCTGAATAGGCTGACTGATTTTCGACTATCTGGGCCTCAAACATGAAAACACAGAGACAATAATTTGTATATACCTACATATAGAGTAATAATTTATGGAAACGACGAGATCAGTGTACATGTAGCTACCAAGTACATGAAATTTTATACTCTTTCCATTTATTTGGAAAATAAGATGTATAAAAAAGCCTCCATACATCTGATTATTCAGATATGAGACTTTGTATTATAACCCATGCGCTAAAGCAGCTAAAAACATACAACTTGGGTTTCTTTCATTTACTTTCTTACTCACTTAGTTGGCGCTATAGCCGACTACGAACGGCAAATGATGTTTGTGAGAAGTTTTTTTTTTCATGGCAGAAATACACTGGGAGGTTTGCGATTGCCTGTCGACGGACGACCGCAATTAGAAAAAAAACTTTTTCTACAATTTTTGAGGCTACTTGCCCCATCCAGGATTTGATCCCAAGACTCTTACCGAATAAAGCGGGCATACTCTACACAGTTGTCTACGCCGTATATATATATATAATATATAATATCGCTCCCTTACGACTGATTATTCAGATATCAAACTTTGCATTATAAATCTAACGTTTCTATCATTTCTCATGAATATAAAGTGCACTACGAAAATCACCAAACTCGGGTCACTATTAATTATATCTTCTAAGCTAATGTTTGTTTATATATGAGGGTATATTTTTAAATTACTTAATTTAGAACTTCAAATTTTGTGAGCTCTGCTCGTTTCCACAGCGACTTGTTTCATTCGAAAATTGTAATTATATATGCAGTACAAAATTTGTTTAACTTAATTCTCGAAGTCACTAAGAGGAGTAAGCCCAAATAAATATTCAAATTTAAAAACTTATCGAATCCTCTTTCAAATATTTGCAGAAACTACTACCAAAAGATGTCAACTAATGTTTGCTTTGTCTGATATTCGTGGTACTTACTTTCTTTAAATTCGAAATTCGAGCGTGAAAGAGAAGGCTAAGAGAAAAGCTCTCCACAAATTTGTATTCATGTTATGAGAAATGGAAAAGCGGAAAAAATTCCATGGGAGTGTTTGTTCAGTATCGGAGTGGCATTCTTTTGTTTTTTATTCTTTACTTTATTTTGTTTCTATTGGTAAACTCAATTTTTGTCATTTCGGCATTGGATTTTTTGCAATCACAAATAAAATGTATGAAGGTTTTAATGTTGTTTAAGTAAATTGTTAGCACTTCTCGTCGAATTCAGTTCAAGCTTTTATCATATTATAGTTTGTTTGCCTTAAGTTGAAAAACAGACATGTTCTAAAACTAGAAGCATTTTAAATTGACTCGATTTCGAAAATTCTTTCTTTTCCGATTTTCACAACATGACCATATAACTAAAAGCAAAACTAAATAAAATCAGCGCTGCGTTCTACACAGGTTTTAGCAAAAAGGTCGATGTGGAGTGAAAGTAGGTACTTTTTGGATTGAAATTGTACCAACAAATACAATTGTGGAAACCTTGCCATCACTGATTTGGTACAGCCGAAGACAGAACTTTCATTAGTTGTTTTCCTTTTTTTTTATTTTAACATGGAAATATTCGATGTCGCAGTTTCTAGGATCTGCGCAAAGGAAAAATTTCTTCTCTATTGGAAAGGGAAACGTTTAAAAGTAGGGCCTCTATTGCTGTTATTAGACGATAATAATTTTTTAATTCCCCGTTAAGAGTGTATTCCTAAAAATAATTTTATATGTTGGCTGATAACTTTTATTCAAGAGAAATATTTTTCTCTTGGCAATGAGATTTATATTTCAACGTTTATTTTCGAGTTATTGGCCAAAGTTAATTTTTTTTTAGTTATAACATAAACATTGTAAGTTAGGGATACTGATAAAGATGGAAATGTAGAAGAACATAAAGGTGATGAAAATTAAATTGAAAACGAGGATAAACATGATTTTAAAGATGCGGTAAAATGTAAAGAAACAGATAAAAGTAAGAATAAAATAACCCTTATTAAACAATGTAAAAATAAATGTTAATTGGGCAATAACTTTAATCAATGAACGTAAGAAATAAACCTTGGGTAATAAATATTATTCACTATGTATAAAAATCTGTACTACATAACAGTTATCAATCAACATAAAAAAATAAACCTTGACGCCTTAAAACTCTTAACGGCGATATATGAACGAAACAAGTTTTTCTTTATATTTCAGAATACAGATAACGTTTTCAATTAGCGAATTTGAGATAATAGCTATTTTTGTTTCATCATTCGAAGTTCCTACACTGACTGCGGTGTTTTATTTCATACCAGTTAAATACAAAATAAAATAAATTAAATACAAAACTCATTTTAAAACCAACTAAATGCGTCACAAAAGCTGCGATGTGAAATGGTTTTTGTCTGTAAATAGTCCCAGAATAGTTCATTAAAACCACACAACATAAGCAAATATATTTAATGAAGGTATTCACCAAACCTAAAATTCATTCAGAAACTGCGGCCTACGTACAACCAACCAACATGGGAGGACTGCACGCTGATGATCGGCTGTGTGGTGTTGGCGCTGGCGCTGGCGGTGGTAATAATGTCAAATAGATTGCACTAAATGTATAATTCAACAAAATTGTCATGCCTGGCAAATTGACATGCGAACGAGAGTTGCTGTTGCACAGCGGAAAAATAATGGTACAAAAACAAAAACAAAAGAAAACAGAAACAAACAAAAAAAAAACAAATACAAAATCAACAGCAACAGCAGATAAATTTATTTCATAATAATGCTTTCGGAAAACAACTATACATATATCGAGAATTAATACAAAAATAGAGTGTAATAGTTGTGCTCGTATTGCGGTGAATAATAAAAAGCCGTCATGTTACCAATCGTTTTTGTCTCATTCTCAACTCTACTATTGCGCCATCCCCCTTACTGACATCAGCATCAGCGCGTCACTCTTCATGGCGCACAAAAAGCCGACAGCAATAATGTATGAAATTTATTTGCTGCCTAATTAGCAGCGAATTTTAAATTTATAATTTGATAAGCGGACATTTTTAACTTTCGTTACACTCGCACACACATACACACACCACGACACCATTTGGCAGTGGAACAAAAATTAGCGATGAACGTATGAGAATGAGTGAAAGGAGTTAAAACTACGCTAGTCTAGTGTGCTATGGGGTTGCGTATCCGCCGTGGCGGCCAATGGAATACTATTGGGAATGCAATATGCATGACGCTCGCTAGCTGATTGCCATTGCGATTTGCCTTTTTGTAATTGTTTTCATATTCGTTAGCAGGCATGTGCTGCGTCGACTCCGCGGGCCAAAAAAGTGATGCAATTGAAAATTTCGTTTGTCAGTTTTATTTGCTTTTAAATAATTCAGTTGGCATGTTTGGCATTTTCCATATGTCAATTAACGTTTATTTAATGAAACTTTTACTCAGCTACACTCCAAGTCACTCTTAAATACTAATTAATGTGCATGTTTGTAATTGTGTAAGTGTTTGTTGCCTGTGCGCTTTAGTTTAGCTTACCTTATATTATTGTGGTTTGTGGCAGTAATTGTTTGCTGATTTTCGTAGCCGGCGCACACTCTGCAAACCCCCACTCGGCTTTGCTTACCATTCAACCAATTTGCTAAATTACATTACTAGACATTTTCAACGCCCTACGCATTAAAGCAAGCCATTTTATTTGCTATAACTTAACATAAAATTATGCATTTTGAACTAATTAAAAATTAGCCGCACTCACTGTCTTAAGTGTTCACCCTTTTCATGACACTCTCCTACACCTAGTGCGCTTAACGAAATGTCTTCCTTTTCAACCGCCATTTTATCATTATTGTTTTTAAGTGCTAAAGGGTCTAGAATGTAATTCATACCAACATAAAATTACGGGCGCACTACTGTTTTGCTGTTTTGCTGTTTTTTTTTTTCATTGTATTAAAATGGGCATCTGTGTGATTGTGGATGGTTGATTCTTTATGTTACGCTTTGTTCTTGTTATTCCATTATCTGCCCAACTTTGAGAGTGTTAAATTTTAATTAAAAGTTTCTTTAAAAATTAAAAAGTAATTTTATCAGTACTACCATAGATAGGGATATTTTCATAAGCAACTTTTTATATTCTCCACCCTCTACTTCTTCTTCCTAATAGGAAATCTTTTGGGATTTTTTTATAAGAAAAGTAGCATATATGATTGAATATAAGTTTTCGGTTCCTCAAATTCAGTCCAAAGACTAAGAACAAATTACTAGATGTAAATATCGTACAAAGAAAGAGTGTTTTTTAGTTAACTGGATTTTACTGCGTTTGCAGAAAGGTCTGGAATCTGCTCTGATAATCCAATTTTCATCAAAATGGAGCCCCTTAAAGGGCATTTCAAGCGATAATGCCTTGCTGTAGTAGGTCTGAACTGAATGTTGTTGGTGATTTTTGTGTTTTCAAAATAAATCCAATATAGAGAGAAATACAATCACATTCGCATAGCGGCTTAACGCAGGACTAACCGATCGAACTAAGCCAAAAGAAAAACCAAAACAATTTGACATTTCGACCCTTGGTGTTTTTAAAAAAAAAATTGAAAGTTCGAACGAAACGTTCATGATACAAGAAAGAAGAAAAGAAAAAGAAAATTGTTAATTAAATTATTGACATTTCACCAGATGTAAACTTTTGGTAAATATTTTTCATAAAACTTTTAAAGGAATAACCGAAAATGTTTCAAAAGCCAATTTTAAGCATATGTATTTATCCGGCTTTTCTGATTTTTTGTTTTTATAATTTAAGATTAGTTTTAAAATTTTGTTAATTATAATTAACCTCTTTTTTACAAAATGTTTTTAGTACACCATATTTAAATTACAACATAAAAATAACACATTCTTTATGATAATAATAACGAAAACAGAAGTTCCACTCATTCGTTCTGTTTTGTTGTTATTTAAAAAAAAATCTTTCCTGAAATTTCCAATTTCGCTTTGTTTATATTATTATTAAAGCACCTGATCTGAAATTGTCATACCCAAAAAAACCGTTTTAGAACTTTGTCGTCTAAATTAAGATCTGTGTTAAATAGTAAATTTTGCTTATAATAAAGGTCCGTGTTTACTAGATCCCAATTAATTAGGACAAACGTTCTATTACCTTGGGCAAAAAAACTTAAAAACTTAGATTTTGATTTATACATACATATATACCCCATTCCAAAAAAAAAAAAAAATAAGCGAACTTAAATTTGGACTATTTCTATCACATGTTTCGCACACGTCAGTTCCCAGGGAGTCTTACTCGTATTCCCTTAAAATCACTTTTTATTCCGAAGGAACTTCCTCACGTTCTAAATTTGAATTGACCTGAGTTCGTGAAGCTCGTTAATTAAATAACTACATTGTCCTTCTGACTAGTGCCGGCCATCTTAATGTCCTGTTTCTTTAAGTTGAGGAAATATTTTGTTCATTGTCCACTCATTGACGACCAGATTGCCCTCCCGACCAGCTTGGCCTATCCCTGAATGCATAATTGGATCTACTTTTTCTAACTGCGTCTGATCTCTACTCCTCCCTTTCGGGGTAGCTCTCATGATTTGGTTTCGCTAGCAAGCTATGGCCTTTTTATTTCTGGAAGAAAGATGTTTTTTTATATTTATAATACTAGTAAAAAATATAATTTTTTTGCTTGTCCAGAGGGCAACACTTTGAGAAATGAATACGCCACTCCGAGAAAGGGTTGAGAAAAACAAACAAGGAAATATTATTTCGAGAAAAGAAAATGTCATTAAAAAAAAAATATTGAAAAAAACCAAGTTTATCTACCTGGATTTTGCCAAAGCGGGAAACTCGCTTTTCATCGGAACCTACAAAATTTAACAAAACTCAAGATCTTGCGATCAACCTGCACTCTTTTTAAATATATTTCGTTTTTCAGATTTTGGGATCTATGTAAATGTAAATAAAAGCTCAGTATGAATAAAATGTTGCTTGTTGGTTTGCTCAGATCCCTTTTCTTTTGTATTGAAGCTATCGCTTTGGAACTTCATGCCCTCTAAGTCTGAGCTATGAACACTTAAAATTTAATTCCCTGACTCTTGAATCCTGAGATTTTCAACCCTTAAACCCGAAAATGAAAAAGTTAAAATTATATATGTACATTTCTTCAATGCTCGGCGGTTTATGTAAGGAAAAAAATATTGGCAAAGTCATAAATTTTAAAATATAAAAGAAGATATCTGAATAAATCAAATCTCACATCAACTTTCATAAAAAAAGTTATTTGCATTGTGGATTTTTGTTTGGTTGTGGTTTGAAAAATGGTTGTACTTGTTATTATACTTCGTGGTTTATCAGCATTACAAGTTTCTTTCAGAGTCCAAAGCCATACGATATGTAAGTGATATGTCGTGTCGGCACAGGATATTTTTCTTTTATATTTTTATTGTTACACAGAGCTAAAAAAGCTCAGCTTTTATAAAAGGGATCAATCAATATCTAAAAAAGCTCAGTGGCCAAGGAGAGCGAGAGGGGAAGATTGAAGAAATTTTTGCTTGAAAATCTTCTTAATTTTGTTCTGAATTTCTTCTCAAATTTATTTAAGAAAGTAAACTGCTAAAGACAAGGAGATAACTTCTTGTTTATTAGATTTTGTGGAATTTTGTTCAAAAAGACGCAACTTCAAGAAGATATCTCCTTGTTTTTATGCTAAAAATTATATAAAGGGAATGAACAAGGATACCCTCCAATTTTTTTGGATCTTAAGAAAAAGGTTTCTTTTTAAAAGAGCGCTTTTAGTTCATGTTATACATACATATATACACTAAGAAATTTTAATTGGGTTCATTTACTTTGTGATTAATCCCCTTTATATTATTTTTAGTTTATACTATGAACATTGTTCTTTGGAGCTTTGTATTTTCAAAAGGAAAATTGTTGATTTACATATTTACACCTTGTGCAATTAAATAAAAAACAGTTTTAAAAAAAAGTGTAGTATTTTTTTCAGAAAATTGTCTACTTCAAAAAAATGGTTGAAATTGAAAAAAATCATCGGCTTATTGAAATTAAGATGAGGAATTAATGAAAGCCAAGATTTCCTTCCTAATTATATTGATTATAGATGAAAAGCTGCATCTTAATTTTAAAGGTTATCTACTAGATTTTATTTAAAAGGTTTTAATCTTAATTCTACGGGTCATCTTCTTGATTTCATTGAAAATTTTTCTTCTCAGTTTCACAGATTATCTTCTTGATTTTATTTAAATTACATATATCTCCAGTCGCAACAATGTTGTTCTGATTTATAAGGCATTTTAGATGGTATTTTCGCTTTGTGTATCTCGAACCTATACCTGAGATGATTCATAACGATTTTTGAAATCAAGCCAGAACTCTGCATTGTTAGATAAATATTTCATTATTGGATTTTTTTTGTGCAAAGCAGTGCAATCGAATTTTACCCTAACACTGTTTCTGTGTACTTTTTTTTTTGATGAGTATAACGAAAAATGTTATCAAATGAGGTTTGCTTATCAATATCCACATTATAATAAAACTGTACAAAAGTCGTGTCAGTAAATTGAAAACTTCTTTAAAAGAATAATACAATTGGATCATATTTAGAATTTTTGTATATACGATTGCCTGGTTTTCGTTTATCTGCTTGTCTCTAAAAAATCGCAAACATACAAAACTACTGAATGAATTTTCATGGGGCTTTTACTGGTAACTTGACTAGACCGGGTATATTTCTGTGGTCTTATGGAACAGTCGACTTGAAATGATTTGGGTTTACTTTTTAGTTTAAGCATTTGAAAAAAAAACCATTCGACAAAAGAACTTATTTGATCCCATATAAATTATTTAACTAAACGACTTAAATTGGTTAGGCGCGTGATATGTTCACGTTTAAAATAAATATATATTATGTACAATAAAACAACTTATATTTACTTAAGAGGGGAATTCAATGTAAACGGTTGAAATCGTAACTTTACCTCAAACGTGAATAGAAAAATATATATTAATGATAGAATAAACAAACTGCAACAGTATGAAGTTATTTATTGATGCAATAAAACAGAAGAAACCACGTTGCAAAATTTGAAACCAATTTAAAAATATAAGGGGTCAAAAATGAGCGCGCACTAAGTGCATGATGGAGTCTCAGGAAGTGTTGCTGTAACAAAAAAGTTCTAGTTAAAAATTTAGCTTTTTGCGCCTACTGGTCCCTGGCGGTTTGGGTTTTTCCAAAAAATATTTTTTTTTTACATTTGGAATATCAAGAAAAAAATATTGAATTTTTAAGTTTATTTTTTAACAAAAAATTGTATTGAGCGGTATTTTTTTTTTACATTTGGAATATCAAAAAAAAAAAATATTGAATTTTTAAGGTTATTTTTTAACAAAAAATTGTATTGAGCGGTGTCCTTGCAATTTTGCACACCGTTTTAAAAACACGACTTTTGGGAAAACGGGACGAAAATATCGCCCTAATATTTTCACAGGGATATTCCCGAATCCAAAGAGTGTTTTTTTAGACTGATATAACTTTAAATTGAAATAAAACAAAAAAAAAAAAAAATGAATTTTGATGCCAATTTTATCTTTTAAAGATATTTTCATGACATTTAATATTTAAAAACGATTTCGGGCATACATATGTCCGCCACGACTAGCTTTGATGAATCGGATGCGATCAGTTCAATTTTGAAACGCTGCAAAATTTCCATGTTGTGGATGGACAAAGTCCAACTTGTTGAGCATGGCGGCGAATAGACAAATTCGGATCTTATCCAACACTATCACTTACAGCGCCAATATTTTCTTCTGTACGTACAGTTCTTTGTCTTGTTGTTGGTTTTTCATCGAGTAGAGTAAATGTTGTTCGAAATTTATCAACAGTTCGACGAATAAGCTGCTCTGATGCTCGATTATGTGAACCATAAAATTCCCGAAGTACTCTATAAGTTAGGCGGACAGAACACTGAAGTAAATTTCCACAATTTGTAAACATTGTTGTGGCGTCAATCTTTCCATGATTATTTGTCAATGCTTAATGAACAGAAATGTCAAAACCGAATGTCATTTACCAGCTGTCAAGTGACAGCTATGACTATCGAAAGTTCTATCAGTCTAAAAAAAACACCCGTTATTTCATCTGGACAAAGTTTTTATCAAAATATATAATGGGGGAAAACATGTTCTCGTTGAAATGGTTTAGAGCCACCTCCTTTGAATTATTCTTACGGATTTCTAACACTATTTTTACTAGTTCCTACCACTATTTTTACTAACCTATGCCACTATTTTACTAATTCCAACCACTATTTTTACTAATTTCCACCACTTTTTTCAGTAATGCTACTTTTAGTTATTATCCTTTATTTTCACTAATTTCTACTACTATTTTACTAATTCTTACAATACTTACTAACTTTTAGCACTATTTTTGCTAATACTTCTGTTAATATCTGCCACTATTTTCCACCTTCTACCACTATTTTTAGTAATGCTACAACTATTTTTATTAATTTCTACCACTATTTTTACCAATTTCTTTTACTGATTTCTACGCCTATCTTTACAAATTTTTACCACAAAATTTATTAACTGTACTAATAATTTCTTCCACCGTTTATACTAATGCTACTACAAATTACTACGACAACTTTTATTAATTTCTACCATAATTATTACTAATTTCTACTACTTTTTTTATTAATGCTACTGTTAGTTTTTACTACTATTTTACCAAATTCTACCACTTTTTTTTGTTAATGCTACTACTTATTTCTGCCAATATTTTTACAAATTTTTATCACAAATTTTATTAATTGTGCTAATAATTTCTACCACTGTTTATTAATTTCTACTACCACAAAGACGTTTTACTTCTGGCTCGCGCACTGAGGTGCACACGTGTTTTGTTCACTTTTTTTTTTTTTGTAATAAAATTAAATTTTTTCAACGGCATCTAATTTTTTCCGGTGTTTATTTTGGATATTTAGAGCATAGCGTAATCAAACTTGAGTTCAAAATTTTCATGCAGGGTGTTTTTTTTTTACTCTTCTCATGCCCTCATTCCATCCTCATTCAATTCAAATATTCAGCTTATAATGGAATTGTGTCTGCTATATTTCAATAAATAAATTCCATGGTAAGCTTAACACTTGCGCTTTTGAAATTCCTGCCAAACGTCAGCGCGAAAATGTTGCGATTACTTCACAGATAGAGAAGAAGCTGGAGAGCTGTTAAAAAAACTAGATATATTAAATTTGCAAGCGTAACAACCTGTGCTTTGTGTTTTGTGTGTTTGTAGCAAAGCCTTTTGTTGTTATTGCTATTGCCTAAAAAGCACTTAAACGTAATTTTAATTTTGTTCTGATTAGTGTCGGTGTTCCTAGCAAATATTTAGTATTGAGCGAAGGGTGAGAAAATACCGAGTGGAGGTGATAAGCGGGCGCAGAACACAAGCAGCGAAACGGTGAATCGGCGGAACGGATGTTCCACCTAATACCATTAGAGAGCCATGGTGTGAGTGGTGAAAAGAGTTGGTTAGCAACCCCATCTTGTTGTCTTTCAACAAAATGGTACATAATTTTGCTACTATAAAGAAATTTCATAATTCCTTAGTATTATTATGTTAATACACAAAGGCAGCAGGTTTGTCGGCTTGCCCGCTGGAAAAAGGATTTAAGGCCGACACGCCAGGGGTGCTAACAGAAATTACAACAACGCCGAGCTGCTTACAAATAAAAAGCAAAAATAGCAAGTGTCGGCAGTCAAACGGAAGTTCAAGCTACATAAACAGTTGTAACTGTCACACTTTAGACTTTGCACCCCTTTAAGTGCCGCAAAACAGAAAATCAACACATCCTCCATTCCATTCATGCACCACCGCCGCCAACAGCGCGCTTACAACTCATTTGAAATAACAAGCAACCCTTTCAAGCTCATACAATCCAATTATGTATTGTTATTATTACACTTTTGTGTTTTGTTTTTGTTTTTTTTTTGCATATCCCTTGATTTCGCCTTTGACTTTTGCCAATAACTATGGCAAATTCATAGCCGCATCTATTTTCTGCTTTCGGTTAACTCTCTGTGCTGGAACTTGACTCGCGTTATGCTTTCCGCTTTTCCTTCGCCACACGGCCGCTCTCCGTTTAGCTGATCAATTCTTGACCCTTTCAGTTGGCAATTAATCCCATTGGGTTATTAGCCAATGCATCTTGGCTGAGGGTAAGCAACAATAAAATCTGGAGAGCTCTAAATAATAATAAACGCTTGTAAGGTGGCTTTTTTTACATGGATTTTCGTGCAAATCAAAACTTGCGTTAGAGGAAATCATTTTTGTGTAGTACTTTTAATTGCAATTTTGAATGTTTTTTCTTCACACATTTACATATGTATGTACATATGTATATAAATTATTTATACTCCACTGGGCAAACTTGTAAGTGTTATATGTTTGTTTATGTGTGTGTGTGATTTTATTGTTTTGTTCGTTGCTTTGGTGTGCCAATTAAACGATACCCTGGGGAATATCAGTTTATAAATCATACATATTAGGTAGATATCTTTATAATAATGTGATTTTTGACAGATGTCCGGTATAATGATAACGGTTTTCTGTTTTCAGTTTTGAAGAAGGCTAATTTAGTTGAGGCACTTTTTTTAACTTTCAGCAGAGAAAATGTATTTGATTTTTTTTTGATATTTCATAATAATTGAAATATTTTATAGGCATATAAATAAATATGTTTGTAAATACCTGCGTAATCGATCGAAACATGAGGCAGTGTAAGAATTGATTCGTTATTTCTATTTTCGGGTACATAATGAGTTTCTTGATATTTTCTCGTATTTGAAATGGCACCGTCCAAATGTGTAATGTTAACGCAATTTTCCAGTCATAACACTGGAGTTAGATCGTCCCTGGGGACCTTAAAGTAATTTTTGGGTTTTTTGCACACCCTCCGCAACCATTTAGGTGCTTCGTTTCCCAGTATATTCGCTATATATGTATATAAGAAAAATATGTACATGAAATGAAAAAAATCAAATTTGCGAATGCAGATAACCTGAAAAATATCGAGCCTTAAGTATCAATACCTACTCGTAACGTCACTTTGGAATAAGCTCATTTATTTATTTTTTAGTCTTAAGGTAATAATTAAATGCATTACCATTTTTAATACAATCTCAATGAGAGTTTTCAGTATAAAGAAATTGTCTTTTATGCATGACTTTTTTGTGGTTTAAAATAATATTTTTTGAAAGCAAAGATAACCACTAATCACGAATAGTCCCAAAGTCATCCCAAAATGGAAAAAAACCCAGAAATATTCCCGATATAATCCCGAAATGAACACGAAAGTAGTCCTGAAATGGTCTCGAAATAACTGGACCAGAATTAGTTTCCAAATGCTCATGAGCAAGTACCGAAATGATATGTACGATATGTAGTACATATGTAGCGGGCGATCTGTAGCATGTATCTTTTTTGTTTTATTTCACATAAGTGTGACATTACCTTGAAAAATCGATCACATGTCGCTAAAGAAATTTTAATTCAAAAAAGCGACATGAGATATACCGTGAGATTCAGGCATCTCTGGATTTAAGTACAAACGATACTGAAATTTGGCTTTAGAGAGAATTTGTACTCGTTGAATTTGATATAATTTTACAATTGCCATATAAACAACCTTGAATTGTTGTTCACAATGAGCAAGCGGGTTTTTATTATTGTTGTTGGTGTTGTTGTTGGTGCGGTAGTCTTTTTTGGTATTTAAAGAAAACTAGAAACCCATGACCGAAGTTTCCTTGCCTATAATTATTTATTACTCGACTTCGCAGAAATCTATTTCATTATTGGCGTTCGCTCAAGCCAATTGCGTAGCGTCTGTGCGATTCATTTGGTGGGTCCGCGTTCAAATCCTGGCCGTGGTAAGTAACATAATTGCAAGCCTCCGGGTGTATTCCTACTATGAAAAAACTTCTCACAAAAATCATTTGCCGTTTGCAATCGGCGTAAAACTGCTTTTGCTACAACATTAAGACGCAATTGCAAATTATAGCAGAAGTTCGGCCAACCACCAAGCCATATGGTGTAAGCGCCAAATTATTATTAATATTATTAAATCCATTTAATTTTCTCTCAGAGATCGCTAAAAACAATGAAACAGAAACCAGATTTTGATTTCTCTCACATATAACTTGAGCATAATTTGATTTAATTTGACTTTTTAAACAGGCGGCAATCCTGCTATAGCTATACACCTTCTCATTGCCGAGACGCAGGCGTAGGAATGCGTGGTTCCATAATCGGATGTTCGGCCTCGACATCTATAGTGTTGTCACAAAGCAACATTATTTTTGTAAAATACATTGTATATAAGTAGATAGTTGCTGTTTTCTACCGGAATTCTAAAATTTGCTTGCACCGCAAAAGGCTAGACTCAGTGTTGAAAACATGCAAATTTACCTAACAATTATTAATTGTTAAATTGTTAAGTTTGGGACATTCTGTCATAAATGAAAAAAAAAAATCTGCAAAAAATTTGTTTTTAATAAACAAATAAATTTGAAACAAATCGCGTTTTTCGACAAATCGACAAATATGAGGATACCATCGAAGACGCTGGCTGTAACTCCTTTATCAGGGCTTTGACAAACCGATGCGACCACTTTCACGATATTAGATACCAATCACAACAAGTATTTTGTTGTTGTACAAGAACCTGCAAAAAATATGTTGGTTTTAAATTTAAAAAAAGATGAAGAAATTCAAAGAAAGATAGAAGAAATGTACATAGCCTGGACTAATGTTTTTATTTCATGCACGAGGAGGTCTAGGTAATAAAAACAAAACAAATTCAACTCTGAGTTACTTATCTCTTTATTTGTAAATTTAACACCGGATTCCCCAGAAATGGGCTTAAAGCCTAAAATGTCTCGAAAATACGCAAACCTCGTAAATATACCGGCTCTCCATACAAAACTAAGTAAGCCTGCGGGGTTCATGTGGTTAGGGGGCATTTCAACGTTCAGATGAATACCAATATGATATGTTAAGACCTTCGCTGAAATATTTTAGTAAAAGATTAAGGAGTTTTTATACAAATGATTTTTTTTTCTTTTTTTATACACAAAAAATATCAGAGATGTCAAATTAGTTTAAGCTTTAAAGATTGGCATAAAAATATTTTTATAAAACTTTTAACGAAATCACAATGATGAGATGTGCGAGCAAATAAAAATAATGAAAAAAATACCATTACAAATATACCTTATAATTCTTAATCGGTAAAGTTTTGGCTGATTTATTCAAATTTTTCTTAAACAAATCTTTCGAAAAGGTCAACAGCAGTGCCATAATTGAGAGGTGAGTTTTTTGGTAAGATATAAAAAAAAAACTATTTTTTTTTTTGAAAAACTAATTTGTTTTTTGAAAAACTAATTTTTTTTTACAAAAAACTCCTTTTTTCGGAGGTATTTTTAAATCGGTCCACCTAAACCAAATCTTAATATTTTTCCGAAATATTTTGGAAAATGCTATAAATATAATAAATTTTACTATTCTGATGGAAAATCAGTATCGATTTTTTGTTAAGGGAAGTGATGCAGTCTAATGAAAGTTGAGCGCACCAAAACTGCGACGCGTTCATCTTTCGCACGAGTGCATCGTCGATTTTATGCGATGTCCTTTTACTAGATCACCTGTCTTTTTCAATATACCTTTTACGATTAACCAATATTCCTCAATAGGACGCAGAGCTCTGAACTATTTGGTGGATTGCAGTCACGAGGTATAAAACCGATGTTATTTACATTGTGCCACTGCAATGTGTCCTTGGCTTAGTGTCAGCTTGGCGTATCCGGCCAGAACAATGGTATGCTACTATGACTGTTAATAAATGGCGTCTCGATAAACTTGGGTATTTATCGTTCCGTCTGTAATAAAAGGGCTCCATTTACGGCCGTAGGAACAAAAAACCATACATTTTTTTGTGAACTTGTACTACATTTTCAATTTACAGCTTTCAGGAGCATCTCGGCGACTTGCAGCATCATAAAAATCTTGACCGGCAATATATTTGATATTTTGAATTTCAAAATAACGAAATATTTTTGGGTAAGTTATAAGTTTTCTAAAGCAGTGTGTTCGCCTTTCAGATACAGTTTCAGCTACTCTTAGGAACTTAGCGCTGTGCTAGTTTCCAGCGCATAATTCCAAAGTGAGCATAGTTGCCATTAGCAACAGTCAAGATGCTCATTTTACTTCATAAATAAATATTCGCTATGGCAGTAATTTCGCTGTGGCATCATACTGGTAATTATCAACAAAACAGCAGCAAAACAGGCAGCAAAAAAAAAATTGGCTATAGCACTTAGAGTTTCGTTGACTTCACTGGTTGCACTAATTTATTGCCACTCTGCAACCAGAAGCAACAGCAACAACAGCAGCCATTCATATATATCGCATTATCGCAAGTAAAATTAGCAGTAAAAGCAGAAGCAAAATGGAAGATGCAGAAATTGCTGGCAACAACAACAAAAAGCGCAAGTCATTTGAGTATCAGGCATCTTAAGTATCATCAATCTGTTAATGTCAAAAAGTGTCAACGCTATCTTGTAAAGCAACAATGACAACAACAACCACAAGAGAAACAACAATGGCAACAGCAGTAACAAAATTAGTGGGAAATCTGCACATAGGTTGCGAACAGTGACAGGAAAAAGTATCATTTTCGAGAGGAATTGTCACCCGTGTAAGTGACACCTAGGTTGTGTTTAGAAAGGCTGGCAGGCGTACAGCTAAGTTGCAAGTTGTGCACCTAGGTATATGATAAGCTATACACCGCTGGATAGATCTGTAAATTCATAAACCAAAAATGTGAGCGGCGACAGAGCGAATGTGCGCCTGTGTGGATGCAAAACATTTTCCTCACGTGTGAACGATTGTGTGCAAATTTGTGTGCGCCTTTGCTACAGCAACCGCGTGCAACTGACAAATTACTCATTAAGACATTTGCAACTAGCATCCAGCCAGTCAGCCAGCCAGCTGTTTTCGCTATGTACACTCATAAAAAAATATTCTTTAGCGCTAGGAAGAAGTAACTTATTCTAAGGGAAAATTTCATTCAATTTCAAGGGCTCCAAATGGTAGTTTTCTTTATATGAGTTTGAGGAAAATCCATTTTCTTAATTTGCAGTACTATTTTCTTTGTCCTCAGGAAAAATTCAATGTGAATGAAACGGCACCCTTATTAAGTCAAACAGATATGCCTTAACCATGATGTTAAATGATGATGTTTTATTTCATAATAGTTACGTATTTGCTGGCAATTAAGTTTTGTTTTTCACGATCAAAGCAAGAAAGTATTACAAATTTTAAGAATATTTTTTTTTTTCCTTGCTTTTCGCTACGAAATATTCACTTAAATTTCGAATAATGTTTATAGCTTTCCAATTAATTAAATTGAAGCTTATTTAAACTGAAGCTTATTTCAAAAATTCTAATTCTGGGTTTTTCCTCAAAGTAGCTTAATACCAAATTTCGCCCTTTAAATTTAATTTGTTTAGGACGAACTCTGCCGCTTGTATGAATTTCGTGCAAATATGTATCATGACATTTGTAAATCATCATGAGAACGCAAAAACAAAATACTTACATATGTAGTATATACAATTTTTGTAATTACACCGAAATATGAAAATCGCAATACTATTTGCATAACATTATGATAACCCTTAATATTGTTTAAAACAAAGAATATAGATTGCGAAGAATTTGCATCACTCCAACTTTTCCTCTACCAGAAAATCTCGTTCAATTTCAACATACCAGATTGGTTTTGTGTAATTTTGCGGGCGAAATGCCAAAATCTAAATGCGCCCAGTATTGCTCATGTATTTTGTTGGTGTAAACAAAACGACCCAGCGAATTGGGTAAGAAGAACAAGCAGTCAGCTCATGGGATGCTATCACCCAAGGCGAACTTGTAGAAGTTGGTGTCAAAAGAACAGCTGATTTTATTTTTTTCATTTAAATTTGCCTTTGTGTAGGGGTTGCCAAAACGCATATTTGTTTACGTTTCGATTGATGATTTTTTTTTAAGTTTTTAAAAGTTGAAAACCCGATTTTTAGTGATTTTTTATGTTTAATAATCTACAAAATTTGTGAAATGAGATGGTGAAGTGCGTCTTACGCTGTACAAGAGTGGAACGTGCAAATGGACCGTATTTTCAACCGCCAAAGGATTTTCTGCGACGTGCGCTGTGGGGACAAGCGTGTGGAACGGAGCTTCGAGAACAGGATGTGGTTTGTGGTGACCATTTTTAAGCTACAGAAGGTAAAACTCTATATAACCAAGTATCTAATTCCAATTGTGTCGAAGCGGCTTGTGTTGCTGTTCGAATCCAAGTGTACCCTTCACTAGCGTCAACTAACTTTAATTACTAGAAGTTGTTACAAAACACAATAAAACTTTCAATTTTGTAATAACAAATTATTCACACTGGCGAGAAAAACTGGTCGTATATTAGCAACGTTTTTCATGATAATTTGTTTTCTTAATTTTATATAAAATTATAGTTCTTAGTACAACAAAAACCATGTAAATTAATGTTTTAAACTTTGTATACAATTTACAAAAACTCAACAAATTGGCATCAACATATTAATATCTTTGACAAGAACGGTTAGGCATTTTTTAGGTATGCAGGTTTTTAGCCTTTTTAATTTTGGTATAATAAAGTGCAAGCTTGAAGTGGCTAGAAAGTATCGTTGATTTTTCATAATTGGTTTTTTTTTATTTTTGTCTTAGAAACAAAAGCTTTTTGCTTAATAAAAATTATGATAAATTTAAAATATTTTGTTAAAAAATTTTCTAAAATCTCTTCTTAATTTTTTTTTTTAATTTTGATGAAATTTTGTTGAGTTTGAGTTAATTTGTTATTTGTGTATAAACAAAAGATTTTTGCTTAATAAAAATTATGATAAATTTAGATAATTTAGTTAAGTTTTAAAGTGACGAGAATAGGGGCAATATGTTTAGCATAAATCTAAAATAAGCGAGCAGTTCTCTAATTGAGGTAATTTTCCCAAGTATTAAGTAAAAAACAGTAACTCTAAGTTGAGGAAATTGGTTTCTTGTTTTAAAGAAACAGTTTTTTCTGAGTGTAGTAATATCGCAGCTGTTGTTGGTTTGGCTTTAAGTACAAGTTGTTGTAAGTGATGCAAATTCCTTTTCGCCACGCCAGCACTTGCCGTACATTTCATAGGCTACATGCACCAAACTTAGTTGTTGCGTTCATCAAACCTCACACACACACACACACACACTCACTCACTTCTTCCAAAACACTCCCACATGTTGTCGCAAGCAAATTGTAAGTAATAATACGGCTCTGCATATCCCGCCTATACCTCCGCTGCGGCTCCACAAAAGCACCAAAATTCACCACAGCCGCAGCTGCAGTCGCCGTAGCCGCAGCTGGAGCCGCAACTCAATATTCGCTTTCTCTAATTTACACCATTTGCTCGTTTGTCGCCCCTCCCCTTGTCACTAGCACCGCCGACAAGTACCGTTGTCGTTCGGCAACTGCAAGTTTAGCTTCGACGTTGTTGCGTTTTGCCCAAAGCAGTAACAGTTATAATCAGTGTTGCCATTTTAGCCTTTTTTCGGTTAGATCGAGCTTTTTTGGTTTTCTATTTGCCGGAAAATTTTAATTTAGCCTTTTCTTTAAGTTTTTCTTAAAATCATTTAGTTTTTTAGCATTCCCTTTTCTGCTGCTGCAAAGCGAAATGTTTTTGATTAGTTAACTCATGAAAAATGTAAATTCCATTCTAAGTAAAAAAATAAGTGTCATTAAAGTGCAATGGAAAAAAATACCCATATATTAGTGAAAAAATCTACAATACACTGTAGGATTTTGGGCCCAGGTTCGTAAATATTAAAACGCTATAGGCGAAAATTCTTTTGCTACCCTTTATAGTTTTGGTTATCATTTTTAATCTTACTTACTCTCAGCAGGTGTTATATTCATAGGCTTTGCAGGATTTAAGGTTGACGTTCATTCCCAAGGCGGGTAAGAGCTCTCATCTCGCCCTAAGGAGGTCAGATTAAATCAAAGTAAGTTCTCAGATTATAAAGCTATGAATATGAAAAAAACACGCGCGCATCTAAAGGCGCGAGCCAAAAGTAAAAATAAGTAGTAGAAATTAATAAATGTAGTCGTAATAATTAGCAGCAGTATAAGTAAAAATAGTGGTACAAATTTGTGAAAATAGTACTAAAACAGTATTAGATTTTAGTAAAAATAGTGGTAGAAATGAGTAAAAATATTGGAAGAACTTAGTAGAATAGTGGAAGAAGTTAGTCAAAATAGTGGTAGTGATAAGTAGTAGTATTAACAAAAATAGTGGTAGAAATAAGAAAGGGAAGTGGTGGAAATTGCTAGTACCATTAGTAGAAATAGTGTTACCATTAGTAAAAATGGTGATATAATTGAGTAAAATATTGGAAGAAATTAGTAAAAATAGTAGTAGAAATTAGTAGAAATAGTGGTAGAAATTAGTAGTAGCATTAATAAAAATTGGTGTAGAAATAAGTAAAAATAGCGGTAGAAATTAGTAAGAATAGTGGTAGAAATTAGTAAAAATAATGGCAGAAATTAGTAAGAATAGTGGTAGAAATTAGTAAAGCGACTCTGACGCAACTTTCGTTACCACTATCGTTATGAAGTTTTACTTCAAAAATTTTTTGGAATTGTGGATTTATATGTATAGCCTTAAACAAATTTTGATTTACCTCTTTTCAGTCTTCTTATTTTACCTATTTTGCCTTCTTTTTCAAAAAGTTCTGGCAACCCTGATTGCTACACACGAAATTGGAACAACACCAAAATCATACTTCAAAGAGCATACTTATGCTACCGTGTTGCATTGTATGATTTAGGTTTGGTGAAAGGTCGTTGGAGTGGAGGTAAGACGGTGAGTTGGCTTGGGGATGTAAGGATTGTTGTGCCGGCGACCGAAATAGTTGGGAGTAGTATCGCATATGTGGCACAGTCTGCACCAGCAGTCAAATTTCTTAGATTATAATAAATCATATTGCAATTACGCCAAATTAGGCATGTTTTCATTTTTGCCTGCGCATACAAACACCCACACAAACTTGTGCAGATCAAGCATATTTAACATATGGTCTCAATCAGAGGCACACCCCTGCGCATGAAGCGTTCTCATACATCTACAGTTCATATAGTACGTTATATTGCGCGAGGTGTTCGCTGTTAATTAAGTCGCAAAATGGTAGCAGCGCAAAAGGAAGTTTCTACTATGTTCACGTATTCATTATCTAAGTTTCAAGCATTGCATTTCTTTTTTACAAATACCGGCTGCCGCTGTGCACTGTCAGTGGCGGATCCGCGAAGGGGTTTTAGTGTTGAAACCCACTCTTCTTCACAAAATCGGGAGAGTGATATATAAATAATATGAGTTAAAAATAAAATGCTAGAACACCTAATTTTCAAATACAATTTTATAGAATTACAATAAAATTTTGCTTTTTATTTATTAAGCATTTTGGAATTAAATGGAATTGATATGAGCCTGAAACCGGGTTTCAAAGCGCCATGCTCATTGCCCTTAAGTCCTGTGAAGGATAAAGGGAAAAGAGATAGGGAAAAAGATAAGATGGGACTTTATTTTACCTTCCAAAATCTTTTTAAAATTTCTCGATGTATATGAGAAGCATGTCGTAGCATATTAAGTTTTTCCATTTTCAATACATCCCACCTCAGCCTAGCAAAATCAGGGCAGGCACATATGAAATATTATGCGTTAACCTCATCCTCCAGACATAATGTGCATATCGACGCGTAGCTGTTGCCTGTGGTGACTATGCGTTGCCCCATTGATTGTGCCCTGCAGTCAAGCCAACCAAGTCTCTTAACTTCTTTCTTCTCTGTCTGAGAAGGAATTTTGCGACCATCCGGTTCAGTTGTTTTAGGAAGCTCTTAGTTGTTTTGCAGGTGTCGGTAATACACCAACAGTTCTCATGTGAGCGTTGGTGCATCAAATTTTTTCAATTTTCGTGTTGTGCGATCCGTCTTCGAGATTTCGATTTTTGAAGAACAACGTTCTTTTTGTTTAATGCCCATAATTTTGCGAAAAATTTACCAATTTCGGAAAAATGTTTATTTCCAAAAAACGCCCTCATACTGATCGATTTTCTTGAAAATCTTCCCGAAACAACTAACATACATTACGCAGCTTTAGAGCCTACTAAAAAAATGTGATAACAATCTATATTCATTCGAATTTTTTAATTTCTATATTTTTAATTGTTCAATCGTTTCCAAAAATTCATTTGAATTATTTTATTGTCAGTGCCTTGTAATATTATTTAGAGTCTCAAGCCCCCCGTCTTCTAAAAATCTTAATAATTAATGGAAATAAAATTTTTTTTTATACTACATTAGCGCAAAACACTCCAGTGGCGATCACGCTACGACCGCTTAGAACAACATCGCTTTCCTCCGATTTCAAACTCGTGTTTGATGACTTCAATGAAAGGGTGGGTAAAGAAGGGATCGTTGGTTACACTGTCGGAAAATTCAGTATCTATGATGAAAGCTCCGCCAACGGACTGAGACAAATCGACCCTGCCAGGCATCGAAACATGGTGGTCTGTAGCCGCAGGTATTAGCACAGAAATATTCACCAGGCTACGTGGGTGTATAGAGATAGAGAAATGCGAAACCAAATCGATTATATTGCGATAGACCGATGGGATGTTTCCAACATCGACACGGATCATTATCTCGACGTAGCCAAAATGGGCATATCCCTATGCGCAGCAAAAAAGCGTGCGTCTACATACGCAAGGAAAGTTCGACAGAAAATACAGCTATGACAACTATTCGATTCCTACAACGGCTCACTAAGAGTACTTTTTTTAGCGGAATTCGCGAGCGTTGAAAGCACATTTCTCGTTCTCTACGTATCACGAATGAGGAAGTTTTTCGACTCCAGCGAGCTCCAAAGAACCGCTGGTACGCCGCGCCTTCGCGGAAAAGAAAGACGTCACGATACGGTCGGGGCAATGCAGGCTGCTTTGCAACGCTACCGGGTATTGAGAAAGAAATAAAGATGTGTTATTCGAAGAAAGAAAAGAGCGAATGTGAAAGCCGCACAAAAATTGTGCCAAAAGGTGCGGCGACTTACAGAAGGTTTTAAAACCGGGAATTCCTGTAAGAATAAGAATGACAATTTGGTGACTGATGCCCAAATCACATTCAAATTGTGGAGAATAATTCTCTACTTTGCTAAGTGGTGACAGCAAAATCGTCGCCGCAGGTCTCGAACCCCAAATCGCTGAACCTCGATGAAGTTCGAATAGCAAGAACGCGTCTAAGGAACACCAAAGCCGCGGTGCTGATGAATTATCAGCTGAGCTATTCAAGAATGGCGGCGAATAGCTGGCACTCCTAATAGGGCCAGATCATTTAATTCTTTACACTGCTCGATATCCACAATCTTCGTCGAAGAGGGAGAAATATAGTATTGTATGGCAGGTAGACCGAAACAACGATGACCTTGGCTAAACACCCGCCAATACAGTGCCAAATTTGAATCGCAACGACATCTTGAAATCAAAACTCTCTAGCGGTATTTCTCCACCTCTGAATGAATAAAAAATAATCAAGAAGTACTGAAAATTTAGGTTATGTTGCCGGTACACATCGAAATTCTATGGGACCGATTAGAGCTCCTTGGAAGGTCAATCTTTATGTATTACCTCAGCTGTGGGTATACTTTGACCATTTTTATCAAACTAGGGAATGACAGAAAGGGACAACTAATCGAATATTGGCCCAAAGTAAAATTTTGTAATTGAAAGTTCTCAAATTGGGTGAGGATATTTCGTTTTGTAAACAACACACATTGTCTCCTGGCCATTTGAACGTTTCTAAAGTGTGGATTCCCACATTTCTTGCATTCCAATGTGAACTCGTAAGTATCCTTGGCGCACTTACACAAGCAAACACACTGTGTAAGCTAAGAACGATTGCTTTTCATTATCGCCAACACTGCCGCTATGCAAATGGCGCAATCAGCGCGATGGCAAATCGCAAAACTGCCTGCGGTTCGAACAATGTTGTATTGCATATTTCTCTTTCTCTTATTATTCTGTTGCATCAAGCTTGGTGACACTGGTTTGGCTGCTGGTTAATTTGAATAAGCATGCAATATCGCGCTTGTAATACGCCGAACGCCAAGCAGCAACAAATACAAATACATGCATGGCGGTGATGTTGGAGACATGTGCGTTAAGCTTGCAAAAATGGAAAACAAAAAACGAAAGGATACATAAAATACTTTTATACATAAAAAGCAAAGCTTAAACGTTGAGCTGGAGTTTGGAGAAACGCGACGGCGTCGATGTCTACAATGACAGCAAACAGAAATGCGGACGCAATGAGTACAAACTAGGGACGCGACAGACAAAAACAGCGTGCAACACCAACAATCCAATGTGTCCATAGCGGCAACAACGTCTTTAGCAATAGCAAAAGCAAATGTAATCAACCGTCGACGACAACGCGCCGCTAACATTCGAATATAGCTAGCCAAATGAGTAGCGCAAGCGGCGTGCGCGTGCAAACCGCGAGTGAAGTGTTTTGGCGGCGGCGCGACAGGTTGTTTTGGTTGATTGCACTTTTTTACCTTGACATTATTGTTTTCGTTTTGTTGTTTTTGTTTTTTGCCTTTTCTCTGATGTATATTCCTTAGATCTACAAAGTGCGTGCTTCATGGATATTTATCTTCTTTTGCGTTTTACGGATTTTTATTACAAATCAATTGAATGATCATTAGCATAATTTATACAAAACGCTCGCTTAATGATCGTCGCCTGCAAATCGCGTATGCCATTTGGTGCTTCTTCATCCTTTCGATGTTTTGTTTTTGTTTTGTTATTTTTTACTTCGTCGCATTTTAGCAAATCTCAACGTTCAACGTTCTTATCACTTGAAGCGCACTCAGTGGAGTTCGTTGTTTGCTCTGCAGCTATTGGAAGACGTTGTGCTGTGCTGTACACCCAGTTTGTGGCATTGCATGCAGCGCAGACAGAAAAGAGCACTAACTGTGGCACTAACAACAGCCGCTCGCTACATTAAAGTCCACGCAAACAAGCGGCAAAGCATTGATTGCAACACTTCTTGGCTTGAGTCATTACACTATCGTCTTAAGCGCCGCGAAGGACGCGCACGTTCTGTTTTTTTTTTTTTTTGTTGTTTATTCAAGGTGCATTGCGCCACCCCACCTGAGGCAGCAAGTAAAACAAGTAATAAGAAATTATAAAAGCAATACTACCGATAGTTTGTTCAACTTGTGTGCCTGATTTGTATGCCATGCTATGACTCTGGGGCCGCCGCCGGCACTGCAAACTCAATTGACTGTAAGACCTTCGGTGTCCTCGAGACCGCCAGTTCCTATTTGCTTGTGTATTCCAAGTCATACCCAAGAGACTTGAATGTTCCAGTGGGATTGACGCTTTTTTTTTATTTAAGCCGCGCGTGCATCAAACTGACTGGCATCTATTTTTAAGCGCGACACTTCGTTTCTAAATTTGTAAATATTTCGCTTAGTATGTGATTTTATTTGCAAAGGTCTTGCGTGGAGAATACGATAATATTTTAGTTGTTATTGGTTTCTGAAACTAATGCCGCGAGAAAAAGATTTGTGCTTTTTTTTCGGAAGAGTATATTTTTTCCACGTTCTTTCTTTAATGGAGCATCTAAGCCGTTTTATTAACACTTTTTATTATTATTATTTATACTTTCCTTAAAAGTAATTGTGTAAAGTGGTACTCGATATTTATGCTAAATAATACAGTCTTGAGAAATATATTTTCAGTTTCATTATGAATTTCGCGTCATTTTGAACTAACGGTAACATATCATTTGGCAAATAAAAACGGCCGCCGTAGCCGTGTGTGTAGAATGTGCGCGCTTCAATCGGAGGGTCCCAGGTACGAATCCAGCTCGGAGCGGTCGCCCTTCGGTAGGCAACGGCAAACCTCCGAGGGAATTTCTGTCATGAAAAAACTTCTCACAAAAACATTCGCCGTTCGGATTCGGCGTAAAACTGTGGGTTCCTTTAATTTGTGTTACAACATCAAGACGCACACCACAAATTGTAGGAGAAGTTCGGCCAAAATCGCTTGAGCGGTTATAGCGTCAATTAAATAAGTAAGTAAGTAAGAATATAAGGAAAATAAACCGAATTTCAAAGAGGGCATTTAATAAAACACCAAATAAACCAACAAGTTATGGAAATAAACAGCAGCCACAACAAAAACTCCAACAATAAGAGAAACAAACGAAACAAAGCAATATCAAAGTGTCAAATAAATTTCACATCTAATCGAAGATCGCAAACACAACAGCTATTGGTAGAACGGAAAATATTGGAGATAATAAACCTGATCAATGAAGACGGAGCTGAAGTCCCATTACCAGAAAAACAAAGCAGCTGGTGCTGGCGAGCTGCCTTGTGATCTATTCGGCGGCAAAGAGGTGGTAAAGTTCATGCAATAGCTCATTTGTGGACTTTGGTCGGAAGCACGATTACCTATTGTTTATTGAATGGACTCTTTTGTCCTTCAATGAATTTGTGTTTGATTTTTTATCGAGGCAGTATCACCAAGATAAAGTTTGGAGCAACTCAAGCACTTGAACTTGGTTGCAGCGGAGAAATGGAAAGAAGTTGATCCAGTGACGGGTTGTGACTTTCTGACAAACTTTTATTGACAAATTTTCTTTCTTAAATACTAAATTATTGCTAAGTTTACAATTTTGTTCTTTTCTGTGTTTATTATTGGGGAAAATAAATAAATTTTGAGTCAGCGTAAATAATTAAATGTAGACATATAAAGAAAACAAAACCAAACGATGGAAATGTTTAGTCAGCGTAAATGATTGAGTTTAAATTTTTAGTCAGCGTAAATGATTGAATGTAAACATATAAAGAAAACAAAACCAAGCGATGTGAATGTATGAACATGCTCCCCGCCGTTGAGCTATGCTCGACAAAATTACATTGCATTGATATTTGATATTTTCAATGGCTCGAATGTTCCTGACCCCGTAACTAGACGATACAAGTATTTGAAAAACAAAAAATAATGTTCTTTTGGTTTAATTTGTTTCTTTGTTATTCAAGCTACTGTTACTGTAAATTCTGATGACGCTGCATGCTGGCAAATTGCTGCTGGTGAGGTTTGTTGACCTATTTTTCTTCTTCTACTTTGTAGCTTCTGGTAGATTGTCGCAATGATGACTCCGATTGTAAGAAGAAGGGCGGCGTAAGCTACTGCTGCATGGTGTCTTTTTATGTGAGTCAGTTGTTGAGGTAGATCAGTTAGTACCTGTTGGTGTAATTCTTGTTGGATATCCGATATATTTTTTATATGATCTATGTACTTTTTGAGGTGAATACTGCTGACTTCTTCTTCGGTTGGGTAATTAATTTCACTCATGTTGGCAGTAGCAGTATATGATGTGTGTAGGGATGTTGAATAGATTTCGTGTCCCTGAATGAACATAGCTTTGTATTTGAGTGAGCAGTCTGGGCTTATTTTTATGAGTCCAGTGCCCTGTAGATTGAGTCGAATGTGTTCTTGGCTGCACACGGCGGTCATAGGGGTTGAGTGCGGCATGGTGTACATCCATTGATTGTTGTGGTTCAATTGAATGAGTGATGTGTTTTCTACAAACGGAGTTACGGTGCAGTTGGTACTAGTGACATTGTTCAGTAACGAAATTTCACATAGGCATTTGGCTGCATCTGAATTGAATTTAGACTGCATGCTTGAGCATAAGACTTCATCTTCTGTTAATGGTGTGCAAGATGCCCATTGCTGTTCAGTCAACGCATAATATTCATCTCGATGAGCGTTTATGGCGATGATTTGACTGCATGGCTGGATAGCTGTCATCGTGTTGTGGAGAAGAGCTGGTATCGGATGCAGTTTAAAAAGTTCCAACGTCTCTGGATCACATAGAGGAATTGTTATATGGAAAATTATGTGATTGTTTGCAATTCCTCCCTTCACGTTCATGATTTTATAGAGCTGAAGCAGATTGTCCTGATTGACTGGTAGTTGTAGTGTTGACGGCAAGTGATTTCTCACTTGTATCAGCTCGGCTTGAAGTTGTAATGGTGACAGCAGTAGTGGGCTGATCTTGCCATGTTGAGAATCAGACAATGCCGTAATTATTGCTGTTTGTGTTCGATGTAGTCTTGCTGACATCAATGACAGTTGTGTAGCTAGTAGAACAAAACTTTGGATTAACTTAAGTTCATGGGTTTCTTGTTCGTTGTCGCGTAACCTGGAGTCAATTCTGTTTAATTGCTCGTCGAGGTTGTCGAATTTGCTCTGGATCTGGGTTTCATCTTGTTTAAAGATGTTGAGGGTTGAATCTATGAATGAGGTCTGGTTTTTTAACAGCTGCATTAGATAAGTTTCATCTTCCTTGATCTGTTCGATGGTGTTCGACATTTGTTCAGCATTGGTTGAATCCAGTACCCCAAACAATGAGTTGGCAACATTTCCCACGATATTTATTGCACCGCGTTTATTTCTGTTGTTCTTGAGTAAAGTGTTTCCATCTTTAAGATCTGAGAAGCCAAATTTGAGACTTTGGAGAACGTTTATACATGTTGTTTTTTGAGATACGAGGGTACATAGATGCTTTAGGGATGCAGTCCCCTTTGTGAAGGTCTGCATTTCTTGCCAGTACGGTTGTAATTCATAATATGTTATGATTTTCCATTCTGATCGTGAAATTCGTGTTGTGCCGATGCCTTCAAAATGTATGCCTATGTTTGGTTGAAACTTAGTTATTTCTATTTTATTCGCGTTGCAGATTAGTGGAAGCGCTAATAATGCAACGAACATGGTCATCATGACACTGGAGGTGACTGTCTTTCGTTTTTTCCTGCTTGGACGCTCGTCTTGTGAAGTTGGCGAAGCTTGTTCCTCTTCCTCATCTGTGTCAAATGGCTGCGACGTGGTTAGTTGTTCCTCGCTAGTGGTGTCTTGTTTGAGTCTCTGCAGTGGTGCTAGATAGTGAATGGCTCTTTTGAGCATACCGGAGGCTGTTTTTACATCTGCAACTCTAACTGTGTTGTCTTTTCCTCTGTATGTCTTTACGACACGCCCTAGTGGCCACTGCATTACTGGAGCATTATCTTCTTTGATGATGACAATGGACCCTGGTTCAAGATTTTTCGACTGCTCTTGCCATTTGTTGCGATACTGCAATTCATTTAGATAGTCTCGGGACCATCTGGTCCAGAACTGATGCTTAAGTTGGGAGACCAGTTTCCATCTAGTGGCCAGGCTCGACGCTGCTGGCTTTGCTTGTGCGTCAACTTGGGCCGTGAGTGGTTCACCGATCAGAAAATGTCCCGGGGTCAGCGCGCCTATGTCATTTGGATCGTTTGACATTGGAGAAATGGGCCTTGAATTCAGTATTGCCTCGATTTCTACAATTAATGTTTCAAGTTCCTCATAGGTTAGGGAAGCATTTGCTGCGCTTCTTACCAGAAGATGCTTGGCTGATTTGACAGCCGCTTCCCAGAGGCCACCAAAGTGTGGTGCTCTTGGCGGGATGAAATTGAACTGGATCCCCTTGTTGTTGCAGGCGTTTGTAATGGCTTCTTGTGCAGCAGGGGTGTGTATGACCTCTGACAGCTCTGGTAGCTTATTTTTCGCTCCAACAAAATTTGTTGCGTTATCACAATATAATCTTTGGCAGTGGCCTCGTCGTCCAATGAATCTTTTGAGGGCTCCTATGAAGGCCTCAGTTGTGAGGTCGCTCACTAATTCTAGGTGCACAGCCTTTGTCGCGAAGCAGCAAAAGACTGCAATGTACGCCTTATGTGGCCTTTTTCCCCGCAGCTTGTAGTGGACTGTTAGAGGGCCACAGTAGTCAACTCCGGTATTGATGAACGGTCGTGCTGGTGTTACCCGTGTTGAAGGCAGGTTTCCCATGACTTGGTTGAACAGTACTGGCTTAGCTCTGCTACATCTTATGCAACGGTGAACAGTAGCTCGAGCCATGATTTTTCCTTTCAGTGGCCAGAAGCGCTGTCGTACGATTCCCAGCAGAGTTTGCGCTCCACAATGCTTATTCTCCTGATGGACCATTTCAAAGATGAGTTTTGAAATTGGGTCATTATAGGGAATTAACAATTGATGTTTTGAGTCGAATGGCAACGACGATTCTTCAAGACGACCTCCAACGCGTAGTAAGCCGAAGTTGTCCAGGAATGGTGATAAGTTGCGTAAATTGCTTGTTCCGCGCAATTCTTGATATTTTTTTAGCTGGTCAATCTCTTCCTTGAAGTCCGAATCTTGCATCCGCCTGACTATGTACATCAGGGCAGTGTCTAGTTCGATTGTGGTAAGTGCGCACTGAGTCTGTTGATTGATCTCCTTGCGCCTGCATCGATTACTGAAACGCAGCATGTAAGCTATAATGCGTTGTAGACGGGCAAATGAGTTGTTGTGTCTTATTAGATACATAAAGTCAGATGAAGCTACTGAAGTGACAAGAGCCTCAGGCGCCTTACGTTTTTTTTCTAGTTCCGTTGGGATTGCCAATTGTGAGTTGTATGTGGGTGGCCACATCGACTCGTTTCCGTGTAGAAACAGAGGGCCACAGAACCAAAGTGCACAATCTTTTAGAGCGGCAGGTGAAATCCCGCGAGATAAAACATCAGCTGGATTACTTTTTGAGCCAACATGACGCCATTGATCTGCTTGGGTTGACTCTTGAATGATTGCAAGTCTGTTTGCCACAAATGTATGAAAGGCGGCAGATAATGAGTTAATCCAGGCCAGAACGATCTCTGAGTCGGTCCAGAACCAGACAGGACATGTTAACTGAAGATCAGTTTTGATTCTTGATGCAAGCTGAGCTCCAAGTACTGCCGCGCAGAGTTCCAACCTTGGTATGGTTTGTCGTTTAAGAGGGGCGACCCGAGATTTTGCGCAAAGAATTCGAGTCATGGTTGTTCCATCCTTGAATGTGGATTGGATGTATGCCACTGCGCCGTACGCTTTTTGTGATGCATCGGTGAATATGTGTAGTTGCATCGACTGGGGCACCTTTCCCTTACCAATGTGCCGCGATACCCGAAGAGTTTTTAACGCGTTCAGGTCGTTTCTGAAGGTAGCCCATTTAGTGTGTAACGATTCTGGTAGCGACTGATCCCAGTCAAATTTTAATTTCCATAACTCTTGTATAAATACTTTTGCTGTTACTATGACTGGCGATAATAACCCCAAAGGATCAAAAAGCCTTGCTAGATCGGATGTGACCGATCGTTTAGTGATTCGCCGAACCGAGTCAATGTTGACCTTTACGCAGAAGGTGTCATCCTTTGGGAGCCAGGTGAGGCCTAACGTTTTGATCGAATCCGCCTTTGAGCTTTCAAAATCTAAATTGACTTCTTGATCTCCTTGCGAAATGTTCTGCAACAATTGTGGGTTATTGGCACACCATTTGCGTAGGTTAAAGCCACTCTCCTTCATGACTTGTATGAGTTGCTGTTGTAGTGTTAACGCTGTTACCAGGCTATCGGATCCACCCAGACCATCATCGACGTAGAAGTTCTCTTGGAGAAACTGCGACGCGAGCGGGTACCGCATCGTGTTTTCCTTGGCCACCTGCTGCAGGCATTTTGTTGCTAAGTATGGTGCCGCTCTGGTGCCATACGTAACTGTGTTTAGTTGATAGTACGTTATGGGTTGCGAGGGTTCCTTTCGCCAAATGATTAATTGAAGATGACGATCCTTAGGCGAGACGAGTATTTGTCGGTACATCTTCTCGATATCAGTTGTGAACACATATTTGGGCAACCTGAACCGCAGTAGTATGGAGAACAAGTCACTTTGAACAGTTGGACCTGTTCACATTAGGTCATTCAGTGAGTGTCCCGATGAAGTTTTTGCTGAAGCATCAAATACGACCCGAAGCTTTGTAGTTGAGCTTTCCGGTCGTTGCACGCAGTGATGTGGGATGAAATAGTTTGGAGAGCGAATCGCTTCTGCTGGTATCTTTGTCATGTGTCCCAGCTTCTCGTATTCTTCCATGAAATTAGCGTATTGAGCTTTTAATTCCGGAGTTTTCTGCAATCGCCGTTCCAGAGAAAAGAAGCGATTGATTGCGATTCCGTGTGAGTCACCTAAAGCCTCAGGACCTTGATGGAAAGGAATCTGCACCACAAATCGATTTTGATTATCTTTTATGGTGTGTTGTTCGAAGTGATTTTCGCATAGTTTATCTTCGATGGACATTGGTTTACTGGATGTTTTGATCTCTTCTAGTTCCCAAAGTCGGGCGATGGAAGCATCAAGTGATTCATCAGTGGTGCATATTCCGCACGTCAGATTGTTGGATTGTTCCTCCTGTATTTTTCCAGAAATTATCCATCCGAATACAGTGTTCTGCATTGTTGGAAGCTGATTTGCCAATTTTATTTGCCCGATCGCTAGCAAGTCGTGATAGTGTTCTGCGCCCAGCAGAATGTCGATTCTATCGGGGCGGTTGAAAGCTGGATCAGCGAGTGCCACATTTTTGGGTAGTGGCCATTTGTCAGTATTGATGAACTGTGATGGTTGTGGTGACAATATACGCGGCAGAACAAAGGCCTCAAGTCGCGTCGAATACTTGTTAATTCGGGATTTGAGTCCTACATTTACTCGGTGCCTTGTCTTTGTGTTTGTTGAACCGATTCCATTGATGCTTATATTCGAAATCTGTCTGGAAATGCCGAGCCGTTTTACTAGACGTTCCGTGATGAAATTGACTTGTGATCCGGAGTCGAGTAAAGCACGGCATTCCACCTCCGTTCCATCTGCTTGTATTTTCACAACTGCTGTGCTAAGTAGCACGTACGAACTTGCTTGTTGATTATTAGATGCTGCTAATGAGGTAGCTTCTATGTCGTTGGTCGCCTGAGATGATGACGTTGAAGATGAAGGCCCTGCGCCCCCTGCTGTTTTAGATGATGCGGCTGATGATACCTTTTGATTGTCCTTTTTGTTTGAGGACTCTTGCTTGTTGTCCAAATGCAACAGTGTGTTGTGTTTTTTATTGCACTTCATGCAACATCGTGAAATGCATTGTTTTGCTGAATGTCCCGTACGTAAGCAGTTTACACAACATTTTTGCCTTTGTGTGTAGTTAAGCCGCTCCGAGGGTTTTAATTTCAAAAAGGTCTGGCACTGAAATAGTTTGTGAGCGCCATCGTTGCATAGCGTGCATGCAGCATTGCCTTGGTTTGTTGAAGCTGCTGAAGCGCACGACTTGGCTGACCCTTTTTCCTTCTGCCCCATGGCTTCCATTGATTGAAACCGGGTCTCTAGAAATTCTAGGAATTGGCTCACATGCTGCAATTCCTTTGGATTTTCTATTGTTTTTTCATATTGCGAGTGAAGACCTCGATCTAACTTTTTTATGAGAAGATGAAGCAGCATTGGACTCCATGAAGAAGTGTCCACCCCTATATTGTTGAGGGCATGCAGACACTCTTGAGTGACATCATGTAGCTGTTTTATGGAGGCTGCTGACGTCCCAGATGACGGCTGATCGATTAGTTTCTGCATTAGTGTTGATACCAGTACACGCTTGTTGTTGTACCGGTCTTGTAATGCTTTCCAGGCTGTCTCATAATTATCAGCTGTGGCGGAAAGATGGCTGATGAGTTTTTCAGCTTCACCGGTTGCGTTCGCCTTGAGATACCATATTTTCTGCACAACGGGAATGTTTTGGTTGACTACCAACTGTGAAAACAGATCAGCGAACGCAGGCCATTTCAAATAATCCCCGTCGAATTTCGGAATTGTAATTTTGGGAAGTGGCAGCACGTTTGTTTGTGCACACTCTGCCCTGTATTGTGCTGTAGGCACTGTTGTATGTTTGAAGTTTTGTATCACCATGTTTTCTAGATCCGTGTAAGAGTCCATGTCATATCCTTCTTCGAGTGGGTTGGCACAGTTTTCCCAAATTGAGAAATGTAGCTCCTGGATCTGTTCCCATAGCTTCTCTTTCAATTTCATGTTTGTTGCTGTTGGGTCCGTTGTGATTACCCGTTTTAGAGACGATATCATTACGTTTTGTCTTCTAATGGATAAGGTAATTTGCGAAGCTCTTGCGGATGGAGTAGGTGTTGGGGAAGACATAGCCTGCTGTTGAATTTGTGGAGGCTGATGATGAGCTTGTGTCATTGCCATTGTTATAGTTGACTTAGCGGCGGCCAGTTCTTGATGTTGATACTCTGCTTCTGGATTGGGCGTTTTTGTTGCGGTTGGACCTTTTTGCTGGTTAACCGGTGTTTGCATCATTGCCGACTCCAATTCCTGCCTGTATTTTTCCACGAGCGCAGCTATGTCAGTGTAGTAATTACTGACAAAATAATCGTGGTCTAATGGTGGATTTTCAAGACAACGTATTTTGTTGTCAGTTGTCTCGAAATCCGCCCATGCGCTATTCAACCTCCTAAGGCGTTCCTTATAGTACTCTAGGGTCTTCCTGGACTGGGAGTCCTTCTTATAATTTTTTATGATTCCCTGTATGACATCACCCGTTTCGCGTTGGGATTGAGCCAATACGTCCATACTGATTTTTTCTTCTGCCATCTTCTGAAGCTAGCACAATGCACAGATGATCCGTTGATTGGTTTCCTGACTGTAGATTAGCGGTTGCGAGTTGATTGAGTCCTCTACGGTTTCTGCGTCCCCAAGAGTTGGTCCTGATATGTTGCGAAAATTCCAAAATTCCTTTGCGGTTGCTGGTAGCTTTGTTGATCCTGATTATTTGCAGGACCCCAATGAAAATTGTTGATTGCTGTGTGGACAACTATCCAATTTTTGCAGCAAATCGATACGTTGATCCTGTTTAATGTTGCAGGATCTGACGTAATTCGCGAGGTTGCGTGTTTTGTATGTTCTATAAGAAGAACTAGGGGTCACCAAATGTTTATTGAATGGACTCTTTTGTCCTTCAATGAATTTGTGTTTGATTTTTTATCGAGGCAGTATCACCAAGATAAAGTTTGGAGCAACTCAAGCACTTGAACTTGGTTGCAGCGGAGAAATGGAAAGAAGTTGATCCAGTGACGGGTTGTGACTTTCTGACAAACTTTTATTGACAAATTTTCTTTCTTAAATACTAAATTATTGCTAAGTTTACAATTTTGTTCTTTTCTGTGTTTATTATTGGGGAAAATAAATAAATTTTGAGTCAGCGTAAATAATTAAATGTAGACATATAAAGAAAACAAAACCAAACGATGGAAATGTTTAGTCAGCGTAAATGATTGAGTTTAAATTTTTAGTCAGCGTAAATGATTGAATGTAAACATATAAAGAAAACAAAACCAAGCGATGTGAATGTATGAACACCTATTATCATTATGCCATATGCGTAAACTACCCGCTAGATTAGTCTTCTGAAGCCAATTGTCAACGAACTAAGTATACCTCATCAGTGTGGCTTTAACCCTGACTAGTCCACCATCGACCAGATATTCACTATACGCCAGATGGAAAATACCCATGAAAAGGGTCACCATCTCGTTGTCGTATTTAACGAAGTACCTCCTGTCATCAAATAAACAGTCAGAGTATTAGCGTCTTGGTTGACGTTAAAATTTTGACAAACTAAAGGGCGTTGCTTATCTTGGAACAACGACAATGCCAGCCTCGATATCCAATGAAAAATCTCTCTTGACCGCAAGTGATATTTTGGGCTTAGTAGGCAAATAAGCAGTAAAGCCCTTTCTCGGCGAATACCGGCGAATACCGCAGACGATAGAACGATGAGCTGTGTGTGTAGTCCATAGTAAGGAAAAAAAAAACAAATATAACTCTGGCATGTAAGACAAACAGCACACTACTACACTGATCTTTACTAAAATAAAAAAGAATATTGTTTAGAAAGTTAAATGTAAAGGAAGCGAAACAGACAAAGAGGACACTGATGTTATTTCGGCTAATTATGACGGTACTGATGTTTTAATTTCTTTTATAAACATTCATTGTTAATAATGTAAGGTCCATTGTTAGTATATTGAATGTCGTATGTATGTCGAGATGGTTTCCAAAATTCGCACCGTAATCAATAAAATTGAATAGCTGGGGTCTGCTAGTGATGCAAAGACACCAACTCGTGATCGTCCGGTAAGGTGAAGTGCAAGTAAACGGTGGTCGATTTGGTGGAATGAATTGATTTACGCTTGTAAACCGTTGGGAAATAATGCAAAGAGATATGGAGCCAGAAAGCCTCATAAAGGTCTTGGAAAGCTGGGAAAGAAAGATGCGCTTCTGCGAAGCAAGTCGGGGCAGCCAAACGAAAGAAATCGACTCCTTTAAATGAAACGTTCAGCTTTCTGTGCTCGATTAGCCCACCTTTTTGAGGAATCGTATAGTTTAGTGTGAAAGCACTTGGTATAAGTAGTCATACCTTCTTAAATTTTTAATATAACTTTCTTCGAAAATAGCGATGCTAATCTACCACTAAACGACCAAAATTGTTTGGCAATTGAATAATTAGTAATTTATTTCAGATTTTGATTAAATTCATATTCTAATATAAATGTAGAAAAACTAGCTCATTTCCATTGTACTGGTAGCGAGCGCTTATTCAGGCTACAGGTTCCAGATAGAGTTCTAGATAGAGATAAATGCCAAAGCCCGGTGCTATCATCTAAGAAAAATAAAATTTAGATTTCATTTATATATAAAACAAATTTAAAAAGGAAAATATTTTATCAAAAAAAGATTAATATACACTAGCCATAAAAAGTTGCCGATAACATAAAAAGTCTCCGCCAGCATAGCTCAATTTGTTTAGTGCAATTCCTTAATAATCGAACACAACCGTGTTTTGAATGTAAGGCCAGTGCTGCATTTAAATTCCGACCAAACTTTATAGAAATGAAAAAAACCTTAGATATTTGTTTTATAACATTTCAAGCTCTTTACTTTAAAGGAATATTTTTGTGGAACAATTTAGTTCAGAAAATTCCTTGTAAATATGACTTCTAAAACCTGGGTCAAACTGAATACCAAATTTGAACTTTTCTAGATTAAAGGGTTCAACAAAATTATCCTTCGTACAATTTCATGGAATTTTTAAGCAAATCCCATCTACCAAGAACTGATTAAAAAGCGAAAATTTAGAGGGTAAGATCTCTAAAAAATTACGTGATGAAATTGAAAATGCAGCTTATCTGAATTAGAATATACCTTATGCCATTATTTAAATTTGTTTGGGTAAATTTCAAAAGTTAAAGAATTATGTATAGTGTTATCGAATAGTAATGAAAACCTTTCGAAAATAACACCAAAGTGATTCGATTTAATTCGGACTTGGTATCATTGCCAGTCGGAGTTCCCAAAATTTTATTTTCTAAAAGGAATCTATAACCCATTGTTTTGAGAATTATTCTTTATATATTCCGAAAAAAAACTGTTGAAGTCCGCGACTTACTGCTTTTTTCACCTACGGCCGATATTTAAAGCTAAATGCAGTTTCCCTGAAATTTAAAAATAACGCCCGCAAGAAAAATTATCAAAAACCATTGGAAATTTTTAGAAACTTGAAACCAAGGCGAATCCATACAAGGTGGTGTTATAAATACAACTACAAAATTCCTATGTACTTTGTTTTCGTTTCTGCGTAAGAGTTGTCAAAATTTAAATACATTTTGATTTTGTTTTTACGGCTTTTGAAAGCTCGTACGCAAAAGCAAAAACAAAATACATGTAGGTGAATAAAAAAAATCAAATCAGCTGCTCTTATGCCATCACCTTCTATAAATTCGCCTTGCTTGAAGCCTTGATTTTACTATATTAAAACTCAATGTATACTCGAAAGTTTCTAAAAATTCTGGCAGTAAATTTGAAATTTTTAATGAACTTTTTTTTTAAGTTTGTTCAATTAGGATATAATTTTTACAAAACTAAAATTTTTGACTTTAGCTTTTCTTAAAAATTAACGAAGAAATATAGCATGTAAGCTGTAAGCCACTGTACTTATGTATATGGTATATGTCGGCTTGAATTTGTGTCACTTTTTATTGACATTTGTGGTTTTCAAATATATTCGGAAGCCTCGCGCATAGGACGAACTTCTTTTTTATTGAAAAAGAAAACAACTAATTTATTTGTTGGTCTAAACAAAAAATTAACTTATTTATAATTGTGTTTTTCAAATACCGTTTCTTAATTCCTACTATGATACCAACATATATCGATAACGATATCGGTATATCCTAAGATATTAACAATAATAATGCCAATAACGATATTGACGACGCTGATGATTGCAGAAAGAAAATATGCGGTTACTACAACATAATCAAAAAAAAAATTAAACAGAAATCTTGTTATTAGATAAAATCAAAAGGAAGCAAATTATATCCTTTCGCAGTTGTCTCACGACGAAGCCTCACGATAAGGACACATTTGCTTTCCTTTTTTTTTGTTACAATTAAATGTCTCGGTGGTGATTCAAGAAAATTCCGATAACACAAACTCATATGCATATTTTTATGCCAAGTATCAAATTCCAATTGCCCCTTAGGTGTCGGTGGCGTTGAAATATCTTTTTTGATAATCATCACAATCAGCATATCAATTTCTCATATCCGTGATTACTTTACAAGGTAGGATTTAGGATGTTCATGCAAACATACATATGGAAATATCTACAGATATGAGCACAAAAGGAACTCAGCGATCCCTTACTACCCTACCCCTTGCATTCATACGCTGGCATGCCTGTAGATATTCCAAAGAGGTAAAAATGCTTAAAAACATACAAAAACTTGATTTACGACTCCCAGGCGGCGTCACCTGAGATTAAAAAGTAAAGCTCATACAACCAATATTCTCGCCAACTTTTCGTTTCACTTCAATCCGACGAAAGGTAAATTATACAATAAAAAAAAAAATATATGTATATATATCTCATACGCATATAATATGTATGAAGGTATGTGTGCTTGCGTGTGTGTGCGTGTGGGTGTGTGTGTAAGAACCCTTTGCCTTCATCAACCGATGCGGTTGCCAACAATAATAACAATGCCAAAACGGAAAAGCGCCGAAGAAAAGTCGAAAGCGAATGTTTTAAAATATACGGCAACTGCTGCAAAGGATTACACGCACACATCCACACACAGTTTTTCTTCATATACAGTAGTGGGCAAAAAAAACAGCACACTCTTGAGATTTGCAATAATTTTCTCTAATTTATAAATTTGTGTTATTGCTAAGAACAACCAAATGACTTCATTCAATATTTTATAGTACCTCCTTTGTTTTTTATAATGGCTTTTATTCGTTCAGGTATGGATTCAACTAAAGATGATTTGAAATGTTGTGCCAAAAGCTTTCAATTATTTTACCAAAAACTGAGAAAGTTCTGGATAATCCACACTTTCATAATATGCTAGAGGTTTCCAATGGGATTTAGATCAAGACTCTTCCCATGTCAGTGATAAATACCCAAGTCTGGCAAAAAAAATTTTATCTAAAAAAATTTAGTAGATAATAAACTTTTTTATTGTAAATAGAAAGGTAATAAGGTTATATAATAGAAGAAAATATTACTTCCCAATTTGCCTCTATGGCATGGTGCAGAATCATCCTGACGACATCCTGTGGGAAAGGCGCTCTTCGATTGAAGGGATCGGGGTTTCCTGCAAAAGCTGCTGGTATTTATTTGCATTCACATTTTCATCCACCGAGGCCAACTTTCCAACACTGTGGTAGGAAAAACACCCCCAGATCATTCGGCTTCCTAACCCATTCATTATTGAAACGTTCGGCGACTCTTCTGCGAACGCGTGCCGATTCGCCCGAACCAAAAAGGTTACTTTTTAACCAGAAAATATTATTTTGTGCATCTTAGCGCATTAGGGGCGTCTTTGTCGTATTCTTACCGTGAAGGGTGCTTTTTTTTGCAGACCGACGGGCAGTCAGTTCGACCTTTTCGAGCCGTCGTCATACATTTTGCCCATTGATTCCCACTCCAATTAACTTCTGAACTTCACTCCTAATGGCGGTCATCCAAAGGAATAGTCTTTTTCGGGCGCCCTGAACCAGCTTTGTGTTTTGTAGACCCAGCTTTTACATATTTTTGAAGAAAAGTACCCACAGGAGTTTAACTGAATCTGGGTAGGAAACTTGATTGGGATCCAATATTGCAAATATAACGCGTAAAGCAACCGTGGCACTATACTCCTGCAGTAGATCAAACGGAAAAAGATTGGGAATGTAACCTAAAATAGTAAACTGGCTCTGCACCGCGGCAGTAAGGCCAGCTCTTTACTACGGCATCACGGCATGGGGAATGCCCTTGAGAAAGGGGTCAACTTCAAAAAGTTGGATAAAGTCCAATGGATTGCGTCCATACTTCCGGTAGACCTAAATGCAAAATAAATTGCCATCGGTGCGGCAATTGGACTTAGTACTCTAAACAAGAGGTCAAACTATGGCCACGGCAGGATACTTACGGAGTTCTCGGAGCTTCATAGGGCAGAGGTCTATGCACCGCCGTCTTCTACTCTCATTGCAGTATTCACGACACTCTACAATCAAGGGAAGAGGGGAAACGTGATGCTGTGGGAAAGGGCGAGTCCATCCATGTATATACAGATGGCTCAAAGCTCGAGGGTAGGATTGGTGAAGGCGTATACTCTGAGCATCTGGGCATCTCTATTAGCTTCCTTCTACCGCCCCTTGTAGCATTTTTTAGGCGGAAGTGATGGCAGTTGATAGGGTGACGAAACTGGTTAAGTAGCCAGACGGTAATAAAATAACTCAAAAAACAGTCGACAAGCTCCATGGTAGCCACGAAATGTCGCACAACCCTCAACGAGATGGCTGAGTCATTTCACTGAAAAGCGGGTTGGGTTCCAGGCCATTGCGACATAGAGGGAAACTCTAAGGCCGATGAACTCGCGCCACTCGGTACTAAACTCCCTGCAGAGGATATAGTATTTGATGAAATCGGGTATCCCCATTCCAACTTCGAAGCTACTTGCTTCCCGGCAAGTTTCCTAAGGGGGCAAATGACAGATGGTGGAACGAGATCACTTGTAGGATTGCCAGACAATTGTGACCAGTACTTACTGCCAAACGTACGGACTTATTATTGAAACTAAATATGAGAAACGTCTACATGATTGCAGCTGTCATAACATGTCTTGCAAAGTTCAAAATAGCTTTAGGGGGAATTGGAAATTTTTGATCCCCATGCGGTATCACAACAGGCCTCGGACGACAACCGCCTGAAACCTACATTCCTACTAATTTTGCTCATGTTTTGAGAACGCAAAGCCAAAGTTATAGATATATCCAATTCAGGCAATTGGGGGCTTTTCCGTTTTCCATTTTATTTTTAGTTGTAATCCAAGGAAGAAAAACTGAACTTTTAATTGAAGCTAAATAATATAATGCATGTAATACTTTAAATACTAACTTGGATCTACTTCCATTTTAAATCACTACCACTAAGTGTCCCGCTGTTTTTGTGCGCTACTGTATTTACTATATGTGTGTAGCTTTAAATATTTGCGCCCGTGTATGTTAACGCAAACATTTTCCTACTTTCACATTTCGAAAGGATAACCGACCGCTGCTACCCAGTGTATGTGTGTAGTTTATTGTTACCCCGTTAAAGCTTGTAAAGTGCAAAGTTGAGTGGGGCGCGTGAAGTGGTGCAAAGTATAGATGGTAGATGGTAGATGGTAGACGGTTGTTCTGTTCACATTGCTCCGCTCCGAGCACCAACGAAAAAGACAACCTCATTGGCACCATATGCTGCGCGTAATTTGTGTCGCTCTGCCGAATGAAGTTTTTAATGTCACAATGGCCATGTGTGGCTTCGTCGTTTATTGCCACTGTACTCTAGAGCGGGTGTTACCTTCGCTTTGATAATATTTCACTTGTTGTTCTTGTTGTTGTTGTATTAATTCACATTGCTGATATTAAGATTGGTGGTGCGAAACCCATTCACTGCATTGGAATGAGGAGTGTTGGCTTGAAATGGTTTGTCACAGATGAGCTGACAAATGTGAAGTAAATAAATCAGCGCAATAATTGTGAAGCATCAAGTTGTGTGAACGAGCTTGACACCGCCCGCCACCACGAATGTGAATGGGTTTGATGGTGAAGTAGTATAGCGAAAGTTTGCGTTTCGTAGTATGTATGTGTGTATGTATGGGTGGCTGACGGAGTTTTGGGACATGCACCGAAAATAGACGTCGCTTTGATTTTTTCGGATAAAAACATTTTCGGATAAAAACATTATTGGGAAGAATTTGTTCAAAACAAAAAATCGAATATATTGTTTTAATCCTTTGCTTTCAATCATTGGATGGATGTGCGTTATTTTGTGAATATTATTTTTCGATTGAATTTGAATGATGTTTTATAATTTTTATTTTTCCCCATCAAATTTTATTGATATTTTGGCATTCTTATTTTTCGATAAAAAAACGTTTAAAATTTTTCCATCATAATTGGCCGATATTTTGTGCTAAAAAAAATGATTGTCATCGCCGACAATGTTGTTCGCGTTTATATGATCAGAAAATCTTAAATGCAAGAATAAGGATTATTTTCGATCAAAAAAAAAAAAAAAAAAAATTTGGAAAAATTTTAAAGAATAACAATTATTTTTGACCGAAACAAAAGAAAAATTAAAAAATATCGATCAAACATGATCGGAAAGTTTTACATTTAAAAATAACGATTATTTTTGATAAAAAAAAAATCGATCAAATTTAATCTAGATAATAAGAATTAAAAAATAATAATTGATACAGTGAAAATATCGACTAAATGTGATCCAAAAGTTAAAAATAAAAATAGCGATAAAATCATGATTTTTTAATTATAACCATTACGGCCCCTGGTTTTTAATCAGAGCTATTATTTCCATAATTTATAATTAGGTTTATTTTTATCGCACTTGAGATAAATAAACTTACAATCAAAATATAGTATTATTAACAACGGATTGCGGTATTCCAAATAATGTGAAGTGTGAATATTCTTTCTAAAAAGGTTACATTACAAAGCTCCTAAATTTTTGATGTATACCTATAAAAATTAATCTTTTGCTTTCGCTAACCCTTTTGTGTAGCCATTATAAATGGAGTATCCCAAGAGCTTTACCAGACGGACGCCACCGCGCATCGCATACATCTCTTCAACTCGGGAATTATCCCCAGAATTAGATTGCTAGCCTATTGCCATGTATCGTCAGAAATTCATCCGATGTTCATATATGGCCATCTGTCAAAGGGGTCTATGCCGCGAAACTAAGGATATAAATGTTATTAATGGGCTAATGATCGTGCTGTAAAAATAAATAATAAACTTTGAGTTCAATCCTCATGTCCTACCGATAAGTTGTCTGCAGATTGAAATAACCCGTCTGTGTTTATTTACGGCTACCCTATCTAGGATTACGCCACCGCGCTTGTTATCGTCCATGTATTCAAGAAAAGCTCCTTCTTCAGAGGTAGAACTGACGGTATTTTTTGTGTTGGTAGAGGAGGAGTCGGATTGTGTTTGTTCTGTGGCATTTGGTTGACGGAAAGGGTGGAAAGGATGAGTTACTACCCCAACACCATCAGGATGACGAGGTCAATCTTTCGAGCCGCTGCCTGTTAGAGAAGTAACCTCGAACTTTGCTATTTATCGTTTGTCGTCAGCTCCGAATGTTTAAAATAAGTTACTAGCTTCTTTTAATTCAGAGTTATTTTGATTTTCAAAGCATCCGACATAGCTAAATTCAGATAATTGCAAGCACAGTAAAACTTCTTAACCTAACATTTGCGCCACTATCAGTCAATATCATACCGCTAGAAAATTGATTTTCATTTTTGAAGATCGTATAAAATATCCTCACAAAGACTTAAAAATTAGCTCCGTTTCCCCCCCCCCTCATTTTCGTGATTGACACAAAACTCAAGTTCACTTGCGTGAAAAAAGTTAAGCCCGGTCTAAAAATGCACGCAATTTTTTTTCTATGGAAATCACTCACATTTACGCGTGAAAAGTCGTGACACTTAAAAAATCAGGGGTTTTGTGCTAATTCAAAGTACCGATTTGGTTGCAAGTGATGTTTTCCATTACCGTTTATCAAAAATACGGCAATTACCAAATCGGTTCGCAGAAGAATATTCAACTTACTACAAAGCCCAAGTCACTTTCACGCTGAAATTCACATTCGCATTAACCGCTCAATGCTTGATATTTAAATAAATAGTTGCTATTAGCGAAATTTCGCACACGCACCCAATTAAAAAAAAAAAAAAAAAGCAGGTGATCATTGGCAGCCGCAAGCAGATAATTGCGTTGGAAAAATTGAAATTCTGATTAAGTCAAACGATTAGCGGAGAAACAATTAAATATCGACAGTTCTTGGCACTGCCACGTAGCAAAGCAAGCAAGCAGTCTACGTCGCGGCAGACGGGCGCGCGATTTGCAAATTACGAGCACCAACGACCAACGACCAACGACATTGCAAATTACACGTGCAACCGAAATGCCTGACCAGCCAAAGCAAACCATCAGCGCTTTGATATACGCGGCGCGCCTGCGCCTGGTGACCGCGACTCGTTACGGCGACATTGTCTTGATAGTTGACGCGATCACAAAACTCTGCTAATATTGGACACAACACTCCACCAATACTCGACTGCCACACTGCAAGTGTGTATGGAATATATGCATGTGGCCGGCATTGCGGTATGGTCGAGTGTCATTTTTGCTTGAATTGTCATGGCAATGGCATTATCTGTGGCGACAATCGCTGCTTTCGTTCCACTACCCATGCCAATTCGCATTTGGAGTAACTGGCTGGCTGGTTGGCTGGTTGGCTGTTTGGCGTCTCATTTGTCTAGGTATGCGACTGGTGACGCTTTTCATTTGACTGATGATCGCGATTTAATCAGCTACCGTTTGCCCGGCTATTGATGTGAGCCACAAACAAAACAAATATGCAAACGGTCGTGGACACATGAAGCGCGTCGCGAAACAAACAAAGCTATAGCGTAGCGCCAAGTTGTCATTTATTTAGTAGTGATCTCGCTGCAAAATGCGAATATAAAAAAAGCATTGCAGTTTCCACAGCTATATATCTAGTTGCCGGGCATTGTGCGCTATTGCCATACCCCAAACATCCCGGTGCTCACTGTTATTGAAGCATTAAATGTCATTGGGACGATTTATGGCATGTAGTGATCACCACCAGCGTGCAACCGTGCAACCATCCAGCCACCCACCCACTCACCGCTTTAGCGCAACGCGATCGCACAGTTTCTTTCCAACATCACATTCACTGGTGTGTGGTAGATTCGCGCGGTTTACGTCTAAATTTGGGCGCAATTTGAGCTTATCTATACGGCTGCATCATCGACGCGAACACACACATACAATGTAGGTGGAGAATATTTCTATATCGTACTGTGATGTGGTTTTCCCTATGTTTGCGTCATCAGCATGACATAAAACCAACCAAACAACAGTTGAAACTTTTAAGGTGGTGCCATTTCCATTGCAATTGTCATAGTTTGTCATGGTGATCGGTTGATCGTTGGAGGAGATTCCTCTTTACGAACGCAAATTTATTGTAGTATTTTTGTCGAATCATGTCATTTGTATTGCTCTGTAATGGGTGGGGCTATTCCATCAATCTGATCGGTTCGCCAAAATGGATGAGTGAGCACATTTTTTTTTCTATGATGAAGAAAATGTGGCTTACTATTTACAAATATCCTCATCAGCTGCATTTGTTTTCTAGTAGTTGCGACGGTAAGTGGAGAAAGAAATAAATGAAAGCTGCTGGCTGGCGTAGGGCCTCGAAAGTGCAATGGATCATAAAACCGCTACCACAGCATTTAATCTGTTTCTTTTTCACTTAAGTAGATCCCACTCTTCGATTTCAGCAATATCCAAGTTATCGCTATCTAGAGCAACAGGTTTCCATAATATAACAAAGTCAAATGTGCGGTCCTCTTTGAGCTACGCTCTTCCAACCTACAATCAGCAAAAAGAACACGGGATGTACATAGATGTCAATTTATTGATCGATCCAACAAATTTCTAGCTAAATTTTATTTTCTTCTATGTTCAAACCGGTAGGTTATTTACAATAAATAAAAATTCATTTTTGATATTTTAGAGACTGCCAAACTTCAGTTTTGCGCCACAAAGTTCAGTTGGGTTCGCTTCTGCATTGGTCAAAAAACCCTGACGTTTGCCAAATTTTATTAATTATTTATTTAAAAATTTTTAACATTTTTGAATGCTGGCATCAACGCACACATTTTCAGTTGAAAAAAATTACATCAAAATATGTCTCCGCTCCTCCATCGAGTGTGAATCGGATGACACTGCTGATAAGGTATTATTTTAACATTAAAAGATTAAAAGATTAAATTTCAAGTTTTACAGATAAAAGTTTATTGTTTTTATTTTTGAAAATATATTAAGGTAATTTTATTTTATGAATTGAAATATATTTTGTGCATTTGAAAAATTCTCAATCTTGCTTATTCTTAAAGATTTACTATGTATCAAAGTTTCGGTATTCAATGCAAAAATGGAAAACTCATTTCTTTAGGAATTATCACGATACCAAAAACTGTTAATAAAAAAATATCTGTGTTACTGTTTCTTCAAAAAATTTTAAAAAGCTCAACGCACTAGCACTTTAAGTTTTATCAAACTTTGTACAGAATAACTAAAAGTGGTTTGCTTGATATAATTATGATAAATTATAAATGTTTTTTTAATGAAAGTAATTTACCTTTTTTTTTAATTTTTTTCAAAAGTTGTATGATTTTAGATCCTGAAAATGTTCGGTTCGGTTGCGACCGAAATTAAATCAAATCAAATACAGTGAATTCAATCAAATACACCAATTAATTATGGGGGAAAGAGAGCAAAAATCAAAGGTAGAGAGTAGTTTGGGATAATATTTTAGGCCTTTGTTATGAGTTGCATGCATCCCACGTTTAATTTACGCTGATTACCGAACATCGAAAATCGAATGCCAAATTCATATTATGATCTCTGCGACCCTGTCAACATTTTCGTGCGCATCGAACTCAACTCTGCTTTCGCCATTATATCGTAGGTTTGGAAAATTGCAGATTGTTCATTGCTTTGTGGAGGGCAAACAATATTTTAAACTATTTTTTTTTAATTTATGTAGGTTTAAGGACGAGAGTATTAAAAAAACAAATCCAAAGGCTGGTTTCGGTGATGAAACAAAATTACATTTAGTAATAAGCTGTTAATATACAGGCGCGAAGTCAAATTAAGCTTCAGCTAAATTTAAATTCGACTTACTTTTTACTATGGAATTTGCAGAAGTGCTATCCTTCTCCTAATACAGGTCATAATACCAAATAAAAATTCGTTCGTTCAGCTCAGTCGAACTACAGTCGAAGATCGAATGCAACTCATAATTAGGGCCTTAATATTTTTGTTCGTCGAGAGCGAGCTTTATTACTCAATTGCGTACTCTACTATAGTTTAGTTAACTGTCAACAGTAATATGAGAGCCAATACCCAACTGTATTGACTGTTTATTTGATGTCAGGTACTAGCGACCCACTCGCTTCACTTCGATCTCAATCAATCTTTATTTGAAATAAAACATGCGCTGAATATTAAAAGTTCGATTTCTCCCGACCTTAGAATTTTTTTACTTGTTCTACTGGTGGTTGTTTTTTTAGAGAAACATTATTTTTTAGGTTTTAGTTTGTATTTCAATGTATAAACATAGATACATTTTCATTTGTGAATTTATATTCTCTTATATTCTATACACTATACAAAACTGTGAAAAAGTCCCATCTGTAAAATTCCTTAAACTAAATTACCGAAGGTGATGCAGCGAATGATTGAATACATTTGGGTAATTTTTAGAACTTTTTACTGCCTGTTTGCATTTTTGAACTCACTAATCCCCAAACTACTGAATGGATTTGCATGAAGCTTTATCTGATGATTGGACAGTAACCTCGGACATAACAAAGAATATAATCTATAAAAATATGAAATGAGAAAAAATAATTTTTCTTAGTATCATTCCTTTTAGTTACAATGTTATTTTTCTAACGGCATCAACGTATTTTTTTAAGCGCACGCTGGGCATAGCCAGTTTATAATAAATGTGTACAAAAACTAAGCAACTGTTCTATTTAATTTAAATTTTTGTATAAGCCACCTATCTTACTTCAACTTGCACCCAGTTTATTATAATAAGGATTGTGTGTAACGGCATAAAATAACCGAATTAGATATAGGCATATATGTATTTATACAAAAAAGTTCAGAATGAAAAGCGAAATCGGTTAAACTATTTTTGTCTGTCCGTTCGTCCGCCCATGCAACGGATAGCTCGAGTAAATACTGAGATATCTCACCGAACTTGGTATACACATTCTCCACCTCGACCCAAGGTAGGTCGGTATTGAAAATGGGCGAAGTCGGATAAGAATCACGCCCACATAACGGTATTTTGTTAAACTCCAAAAATGCGTAATTTTAAATTTGGATGCACGATTGGGCTAGAGAAGAGACTAGAAAAATCGAAGTGAAGAAGTTACGACCACCTCTCATACTTAAAACGATAATTTACAAAAATTAAAAAACGTGATATTTTAGTAATTTTTTCTTTTATATATGCGTTCCACATCGCCCCAAACAGAACATTTTTTAAAGAGTTGTTTTTTTTTGAGATAAACAAGTTTAAACTTTGCGCTCCGTGTTAAAAAAAAACAACAACTAATGAGGAAATGTTAAAATTTTTATTGGATTATTTCGTGTACAAGTAAAAGTAATAATTTCATCTAACCTAGGCACACGTTTACATTTTCTTTCGTTATTGTAAGTATTTCAAAATTTTGATTTTGATGGTATTCAATCGCACACAATTCAAAAATTATTATGTCAAATTTATTTTTTACTAAATCAAAAAGTGTTTTAGGGTATCTGGTCTACGTAAACTTTGGCATCGTAAAAATTTTTTTATTATACCACCCATCCCATTTTCAATAAATTGTTCAACGTTGAGCCACTAAAAAATTGCAATTAACTATTATATTGAAGTCATAAAAAAATGTGCTAAGCTAATAAATTTGTAATGGGGTGCTGTAGCCTCGGAAAAATAATACATATTTTTTAGTTCAAATATATTTCCACAGAATGTTCTGTTATTTCGTGTTATTCCAGTGATTACTTTTTTCAATATAAAAAGAAAAATTTTCAGAGAAATCACCGATTAAAAATTGATCACCTACATATTGTTAAACTCACCACACTACACTGTTTAACATGTGGCTATTATCCAAAATATACTCAGATTTTAAATATTTGACATTCATGCCTCCTTTATACGAAACTTTGCATTATTTTTGAAGTAAGGAGGTGGAGTAACTGTTAACCAACGAATTTCTCTTGACGTTGAAAAGATAAACATTTTTTTAAACATATTTGATACTTTATTCCTAATCATTCTTGATGAAATTCCCTTGCAGATTAAATAGTTGAAAAAACTCACACATTAATACGAATCATCATTATAAAAATTGACATTAATTTCATTACTTATGAAATCAATCTTCGCTGGATCCTTCTTCCTCAAAACTAACACTTTAAGAGGTTTGCTAATATATTTTCCCTTATTCGAAAATCTTTACTTACATAATGCAGTTGTCTTCAAGATGTTTCTCCTAATCCAGTTTTGCTGAGAAAGTATAAAAGAATTGCAGCAAATCTTATAAGTTGGCAAATTTAGAACAGACAATCAAAGGAAAAGCACAAACCTAAATAAAAAGCACCCAAAATCAAAACTGATAATGACACAGTTAAAAATTTCTGTATAATAGCACTGGAAGTATTTTTTTTTTACTCGGAGCGCTAACTTTAAACTTTTTTATCTCAGAAATTACGAAAAATCCTCTTTCAAAATTTTATTGCATTTCAAGGAAAGTTAAAATTTTTAGAACATATTTTTTCGCAAAAATCCATGGTGTTCCCAAATATATTTCAAATAATAAAAAATTTGTGTAGAAATAAATTCGTAGAAAAACTTATTTTTTAATTTAGTTTTTAATAATATAAAAAGTCGATATTTTTTCTGAACTTTAATATTAATGACTTTCTTTCAGGATTAATAGTTTTCCAGATATGAATTCTTTTAAAAAGATAATTTTGCACAATTAGTTAGCAAAGTTTTTTTTAGCACACCAAGTACTACAAAACTAAAAGGTTTAAGCAAAACATGTGACCCACCATTTCCAATTCCTATGGAACTGCTCTTCTTTACTTGTTTACACCTTTAATATTTTAAATCAGTTGCACAGCTCATAGTTTAAAAACGAACTGAGAAAATTTTAATTACGAATCGTAAAAGGTTAAGAATTGGCATTTCAGTTTCGGATAAGAACTCTCGAAATCACTTCTACTTTATTGAATATAGTTTCCTAAAAACCGATGTTTGTATCGGTTAATTACACCCAAATTTTTTGGATTAACGGCGTTATAGTCGAACAATAATTGGGTGATTTACAAGGAGTCATAATGTGGCATAAATCATGAAATCATAAAATTTTAGATTGCAAAAGTTTTTTTTTTGGATTGCATTGAAACAAATAATTAAAACTGAGCAATTTTGTATTTTTTAAATTTTACGACTTAATGACTTATGACAAATTATGAGACCTTGTGAATCACCCAAATGTGTCAAATGCTGGTTCTATACTCGATTCTCCTCTTGTATTTATCAGTAAACCTCCTCACTACTGAATCAAAATTATCTAACTGAAATCACTATACAAAAATATATTTAAAAAAAAAACTCAGTTATGCTTGGATTAATATTCTGGGTGAACTTATTGCCTCCGATTTCTGATTTACTTACTTTAAGCAAATGCCCGATGCTTGGTAAGTGATTATTCATTTCATTTTGGCTTCCATCACATTTTTCAGCTAATATGGTTTTAGTCATTATTTTCGTCATTGCTAATTGCTTGTTTTTTGTTAAATAAATTAATTGAATTGTATTTTTTTTGAACGGACTTCATCAGCTTGTTTTCTAAAATAAACTGCTACTAGCACACCGTATACAATTTTTGTTTTAGCAAAACTGGTATACTTATTGTCAGCCTCTCTGCAATTTTGTTTTAGTCCCTCATTTTTGCCTGCCTCAACAAGAATGTGGCTTTACCGCTGATTACTTACTGCATCTCCCCTCCATTTGTTTACTTACAGCAGCAACTGAATTAATTTACACAACATACTATCTACATACATATGTAAATGCAATAAAAGCAAAAAAAAAAGTTTGCTAATTTTTCATCATGCAGCTCCATCGCTCCCCCTCAGTTACACAGCGACTACTTTACTCGCTGCGGGCTGCCAACGCCAATTCGTCTACTACGACTATTCATATGCGGGGTAAGTAAAAAAACACTAAGTAGCTCCATCCTAGTTGTGCCAGCTCTTCGCCTTTGGCTAAATATTTACATGCATACACATTTTATGTATGTATATTTTAGCATAATGACAAAAGTTTCTCATTTTTAAAGTTGGTCTTTACTAGTCAACAACAAATACTATGAATACAAGAACATTTTGCGAAAATTGTATAATTGTATTTACTGTTGTTGGCCTGGTTAAGTTGGCTGATTACTGTTGTGTAGAGTTGGTCATACAAATAGCTCGACCCGTTCGACCCGTTCGACCATTCGACCATTCGAGTGACCAACGACTGACCAACTCTGGTCAGGTGGAAGAGATGACAATCATTTAATTAGAAACTTTCCCATAGGCTCTTAATTGTAGTTGATGACACTGCGTCGACGCTGTAGTAGCAAATAATCACACGCACACACACACATATACACACATAGAAATAAAAGTCATATCATATGTTTTATACTCTGCGAGTTCCCTGGTGTATGTTGTGTATTTTATTTTGAAGCTACATAGGTGTATGGCTTATTATTATTTTTATTATTATATTGTATGTGAATTACGAAGACAGGTGCGGAAAAGTTGTAGCAGTAATTTAATGTAATTACATTGCCAGTTAGTTGTTGTATGTTATGTTACCCGCTACCTCGCCGCTACATCTCGCCCACATCGACATTCTTTCCTCTATTCAAATATGAAGTAAAGAGATAAGCTGAATGAATACTCGTACGATTGTAATCAGCTGCTGCAACGGTGTGCTTGTTTGAGATCTGATGTGTACCTGTTCTCAGATTAGTTTGTTTAATAAATTTTATGAAATGATATTCCACAGCTTAACTAACGGTATAAAGGCATTAGATTTGTTGGGAAATTATAAAAACATGTTGGTTATTACTCGTAATGATTGGCATCTGTGCATGTGTGTGAGTGTGAAATACAGTTTTAATACAATATAAATAAAATGAACTATGAAATAAAAAAAAAATATTCGCTTCTCTTTCCATATAACATACCCCACAACAACTATGTATGTAATTAAGAATGTAAGCAGCTTGAAATTACTCGGCCTTCGTATCGATTCCAAATATACATTTAAAAATCATTGTAGATTTATAAAGCAAACGCTTAATGCAAAATTATATAAATATTATCAAATTAATTTCAACGCATAAAACCCCAGGTTCATCCCTACTCCCTTCTTATCAATCTTCGAAACTATTTGAAGCCATCATTAAAGAAAAATTATATTTTGCAACGAAAAGTTTAATTGCATCAAACCAATATGGCTTTATTGTCTGGCCTTTTTGAATCTTTTTCGCCTGGACTTCAAGTAGGGGAGACCGGGGGGTTGTGAGACGGGTTTTGTTTTTTGATAAAAATATAGTAGAAAAGCCATTTTTCTGCCCGTACAAATTTTTAAAACATGATTCAGTGTAACTTCACTCAGACAAGAGCTTCATTTGTTTAAATTTTAGTACGACCTTCAAGGTTTGCCCGACTGCTCAAAAGTTGTTTTTTATAGATTTTCGCAATGTTCAGTGGCTTGTGAGACACAAATTTATAAGAATGAAAAAATGTTTATTTTAATATTTAATACGGCATATTATATGGTCTACAATTTATTCAAATTGAAAAGATTTCGAGGTGATAATAGAAAGGCAAATAAAAAGCAGATTAGTTCAAAATATAAAATGTTCGATCAGTCAGATTCACAATGAATGCAGGTGTAATAGCCGGCTGTCAAATTGGCACATTTCAGGTGACGGCAGGTCTGTCGCAACTATTGCAGTAAATCGAGTTGTTCCGGTTCAAATTTTTAAGCATAAGAGCTTTGCAACTGATGCAAAAGTCGCGTTCATCTTCAGAGTCGGACATATTTTGAATCGCCATTAATGCCGAAGATTTTTTAGGGTGTCCGCGCTTCGATGGTAATGCCTTTTCTGCCTTGTTCTTCTTGTTCTCTTTATTCTGCAAATCTTTTGCTTTATTTTCGCCAGATTTTCGGCTTAAATTGGCCACATTAACTTCTGAAGTCAAACACCGTTGAGACATTTGTTCCTCTTTGCGCGGAAGTTTTCTGTCCACATCGTATTTCTCCTTTTGTCGTGACCACTCGCACAGCTTTGGTGGGTACAGTCGGGCAGCCAGTCTCGTCCATATTCCAGATTCGATTCGGCTCGTAGTTTATATATTTTTTATACATCACATGGTCAAGGTCAACTTATAGGCTTAGGCTTTTGAAAATGCCTTGGCGCGATTTGCGCTTATCTGCTCTGGGGCCCGAAGAGAAAGTTTTGGATGCCAATGCGCTTTTCGTTAATGTCGCACTTCACTAGATATTCATTTCCACACTTTCTTGCAAACTCGTGGGCCAATTTGGAGAACTCACAGATGGACAAACCGAAGTACATTTTGCTGGAACGAAAAAGATATTCCGCTAACTCTTCTTCTTGTTCTGCGCTCAAAATCTGTAAAAATAAAAATTCATGACCTAAGGTTCAAAAATAAAAATTCAAATCAATCATAATTGATCATATTAACCTTTTTCCCATCTGTTTTCTTAAGTAGCTTCGAAACAAAGTCAATAAGTTTTTCATTCGCAGTGGTTGTAGGGTCTACGTTCGCTTTTTTCAGATTTGAAATGTACCGCATCAATTTAGACTTATCGATATTATATACTCTACCAACGGACCGTAGCGGCTTTTTCTCGATTGCAACCTCTTTTATAGCAGCTACAAAGGCATTGACATCAGTCGCAGGTTTGGCAGTCAGACTATACTTATGACGCAACATGATGACTAAAGAAAGAAATAACGATCATCACAAACACTGAATCCATCAAAAATATTAAAATTATCATTAAACGATTTGGTTGCGTACAGAAACGCTTTATCAGGCTATAAAATACAATTCTTTGTTCCTAGATGACGGTAATAGAATGTCTCATAACCCCCCGAAAACGTTGTCTCGCGACCCCCCAAAAGCTATATTTTATATATGGCTACTGCTTTACGGGGCCATTGAATGTTTATGCAAAATTTGTTCCGCCTGTCAAAAGGCTACTCACCAAGGAATGTTTCGCATGTATGCACTTTTGCAAATAGCTTGTAAAACAAAGTGAAAAGACAGCAGACACTAACGGTCAACAAAACTTTCGATCACAAAATTGGAGTCGCGATTTGGGAAGACACAAAGAGGCGGCATGAGCGGAACATTTGTGATGTGGATATAAAGATTGGAAACAAGCAAGAAGTTTCGGAGTCAGCTGGTAGATGTCGCGCTTTTTAGTTTAGGGCTGTAAGCGCGTCTCACGACTCCCGATCTCCCCTAGATTATATCTGGTCTGGAATACCGTTGAAAACATTTCTAATACGAATACAGATATTTCAGTTATTCGTCAACATTTTTTTGGAAAACCCAATGATAATTGATAATATGCAATCAGGTTCACTCGCGATTAAGTGGAAATAAATATGCGGATTCCGAAAAGAAGGGTGCATCATTATATCCAGTATCAATGCATAAATTTTATTACGAAACAAGCACTTACGGCTTACAAGAAATTTCGCTTATTAGCCTAGTCAACATGGGATGATCATTGAAAGGATATAAGCCCGAGCATGTCACCAACTCTCCTGCCAACCAACACATCTCTGCATAAGAATAGGTGCTTCATAAGACTCCGCCTGGGACACACATGGGTAGCCCACTTTCAATTTGTTACTGAAAGCAATTCCCTTAAGTGACAATTCTGCTGCGCCACAACTTACCCAAATCGCCATCTGATTATTGACTGCCCCCAACACACCAGGTGTAGACATATTTTTCTCCCACAAAACCCTCAATCGATCCTATCTAAACCCTCCGAATAAAATATCAAAACTGTATACATCTTCCCATTATCAGTCAATTTACAAAAAAAAGATGTGTAATTTATAATAAAAAAATTTTTTTTTCTTTTACGAACTCATGACCAGCCGTTAGCCCTGCTACTAGTGTTAAATGTATTTATTGTAATTTTAATGCGAATGATTTTGCTGGGGAAAAAATTCGCCTCAAGAGAAGCTTATGACATGATATTGCCCTCAAAATGGCAGCAAGTTATTGCACAAAATGGTGGAAATTTGACCTTAATCGGATCATCCTAACTATGCTAAATAAAACATTCAATTTAATGCAAAAATAATGAATTTATTTTTCCTAGACCTAATGCACTTATGGAAATACAGCATATCCTAATATTTAAAAATAAAATTTGTATCCGATCTTGGTAATATTGGGAAAAATACTTTTCAAATGAATAATTGAAAAAAATCTCAAAAAGTTTAAAAAAAATTTGAATTTGACCAATTACAATTTAACGAATTCCAATCCAGTTTTCTAGCTTTTTATTTGAGTGGTACTCTTTTCATATCAAAATCATGCAAATATTTTTATTTCTTGCTGAGGAATAATAATTATACTCGAACTTAACTTTTGGATTAACAAGTATTTTTGGAATGACGGAACGATTTCCTTGCCAAGTTTGGTTTAAAGGCAGCCCGGTTTCGGCGTTGTGCCATCCATCTTCAGTGTCATTTTTCGTTTTTTAAATTTTATTTTTTAGCAAGAAATTTCGAGTTTAATGGATATTTTTGGAATTGTATGATCGCTTTAAGACGTGCATTAAAACTAATAGGATATAATCATTATTTTTTAATTGTATTTGTTTGATCGCAAATAAAATACACTGCTATCGCGCTATTTAACCTCTTGAAAAAAAAATAACTTTTCCTTTCTTTTCCTGTTCCTTTTTTGGCAAATAATAGTAAATTGTATACTTTTTTATAAAATGCTCGGCTCTAATTGCACAAAAATTTTTTCTGCGAAGACTCAACGTAAAATTCATATCCTTCAAATAATTTTCTAGATTATTTTATCCTCTATCTAGCGCCTTTCCGAATTTGTTGTTTGAGGGATTCTTTGATGTGAGCATTAGGTGGGTAACCGATGGGTTAAAGTGCTCTACGTAAAAATTTCCCGTGAAATTTTACTCTATATTTCGTAACGTTTCACTTCGCTCAGAGATATAGATATTTAAAAAAAAAATCCACTTTTTTAGAAAACCGCTTAGGCCGAACATAGCAATTTTAATAGGTCATAAAAACATCGAGATATCTTTTGAAATTCTATCTATCAACTATTTTATTACTGAAAAATATTAACAAAATTTTTCGGTTGTTGTCTTCTGTTATTGATCGCACATTTTAAGGCCTTAAAACTGTTAGTAGATAAAAAATTTTTTATATAGCGCATAATGATTATTGGTCCTTGGATAAAACTATTTTTTATCAAAGAGATGTGCACAGGCCCAACACTGAATGATTACAAAATCTTTGAGGTAGTCTTACAACTTTTTTAGTTTTGAAACACAAAGGTGTATCTTTAAAAGAAAATTAAGTATGTTAAACAGTTTTATTTAACCAGCTAATAGAATATTTACGTTAAAGTTTTTTTATTAACAACTTATTTTAATTTCCTAAGCGGACTGCCTTGAACTGCAAGCCATTTTCATGGGTATGTATTATACAGGGTCTTTTAATAGGGACGCTACAAAAGTAGACCGATAGTGACAGCAAACGACGCCGGTTTTTTCCCCGCTCTTTTGACATTTCTCTTCAGTAAGGTATGCCATTTCATCATGGAAAGATATACGATCCAACAACGAGTCGAAATTATGAAAATTTACTATCGAAATTCGGAGTCAATGGCCTCAACTTTAAGAGCGCTACGTCCAATTTATGGTCGTCGTCATTTCTTGCTGAATGGCTTCACCAATAAGCAAAATATACAGGCAGCAATCCACACGTACTCCATGAGTCAACATTGCATCCCGAAAAAATTACGGTTTGGTGCAGTTTATGGGCCGGCGGCGTCATTGGGCCGTACTTCTTCCGTGATGATCAAGACCGGCACGTTACTGTGAATGGGAATCACTACCGCTCAATGATAACCGAATATTTTTAGCCCGAATTGGATGATATGGACTTGGAAAATGTTCCAAGGTCACCTCGGTCGTGCGATTTGACGCCGTTAGACTATTTCCTGTGGGGCTACGTCAAGTCTATGGTCTATGCCAACAAGCCAGTGACGTTTGATGAACTTCGTACGAATATCGAACGTGAAATTGCAGCAGTATCGGCTGATTTATGCTTGAAAACCGTCGAAAATTGGGTTCAGCGTCTGGACTTCTACAAGCCTGCGCGTGGTGCCCATGCAAAAGAAATCGAGTTCCATACATAATGGCATCGAATGTACTTTCACAGGAATAAAGAATTTAATTCATATCCCAATCCGTTGTTTTCTTTAAAAAAACTTCTGTAGCGTTCCTATTGCAAGACCCGATATTATATAATTATACTGAATCTGCGCTAGTCAATCGAAATTCGCACTCAACTTCTCACAGCAAAATTTGCAAATGAAATGTGAATAATATGCAAAACGGAATTAAACCTCTACGACATTTTCGACGACCGTTTGCTTTAATTGCACAAATACAATAAACTGCTGGTAGTCGATTGCAGATATATGAGGAGTTCGGTGTACGATTGAGGGGCTCGCAGGGGGCAGCAAGCAGATATGCATAGTTTACTAAAATACATAGTTTTCTTGCTGATTGTCATATCGAAGCACCGTTGTACGCGGCACACCGATTGCAGGGGAGGGGGGTGGAGGAGTGATGGAAGGAATGAATCGTGTTCGAACAATCATTGACATTTGTTGCCCTCGTTGCAGTGTCGCTGATTATGTTGCTGTTGATGAGTTTTTGATTAGGCTCACATTGTGGGCGTGGTAACAGGTAATGTAGACGTAGATTTTGTAACTGAATGTTGAGTTGGTGATTTAAGCGCTGACCTCTGACCGAATATCTCTTGTTAATGATGAAGACATTAGCATTGATGGCGAAAAGTTTTTTCCGTTCTTTTCTTTGTCAAATACGACATGAATATACATGAGAGTTTATTTGGTTGCCTAAAGGATGGCTGTAATGTTGCTTAAAGAAATGGGGGAAAAACAGAAGAATATGAAGAAAATATATAGATATATGTATATCTGTGTGTGCAAAACATTTTATATATTTAGTTTTTTTTTTTTAACTCTGCGCCACCTTTTTGCCCTCAACTATCCTCGAAAAAAATATAAAAAGTAAAAAATTAGAATACTTCTGTCATTTCACTCAAATGGAACGGAAGTTTAGCTTTAAAATTGCGCACAAACTTGCCGGAACTCCTTTAAATTGAAATGCGAAACGAATCGGAAGTGCAGAGCGAAACTTTTTGAATAGTTTTGCTTGGCGAAAGCAAAGCATTGCGGTTGCGAGCCATGGCATCGTGTTGTATGGAAACTTGATGTCATTGGCGATTTGCGGATTTTAACATTCACAATGCTCGAGTGGCGCTCAACCCTCGTACTACTAACAAAAAAAAATTTTTAAAAAATTTAAAAGTCTAGTTTAAAAAACAAGTTGCCAAAAAGCAATTGAAATTTTTTCACTCGCAAGAAAAGGGTAACAAGCAATAAATTTTCTTCAAGTGTCGATATTTGGCAAAGTTGGCAGAAATGTTCGCCGTGTTGGGCCAAAAAAGTAAACGCCCAGCAGTGCAGGCGCGCTAAGGTCAAAAGGGTAGCTATGCAGAAAATAAAAAAAAAATAAACCAAAAAAAAAATCAACGGAATACTGCGAAAACTAAAAACCAAAACCAAATACCTACCAACTAACCCACTACCACCGACACCGCATTTATTATTATTATTTTTATTTCATCCGGCATAGCACAACAAACAATAAAAAAGTAAAAAGTGTGTTGGTTGTAGACCAACGCGTAACTGTAAATGTATGTATGTATGTAAATCCACATGTACGTAGAGCGAAAGATGGATCTCCATTATGGCGGTAGCTGTGGCGGATTGCTGCCAAACCGACTTTGGTACTTGGCCAATTCAACTGCCTTGCGGCGCAGCTGGAGAAAACAAAGATTTGCCTGGACTCCGTTGCATAGCTATTGGGCTATTAGTTTGTTTTGCATTTGCGATGTATGCGCTGTAAGTGTTAGTTGAAATTTGCCAAACGAAAAACTTCTATTTTGAAGTTACAAATTTTCATATATTAGTTGGAAATGGTATCACATCGACATCCCCATTGGAAATACTACACATATGAAACCGTCCAGAGAAGTATTTGTATTTTTCCGGTGTAAAATATAAGTAGACATTATCGAATATAAGAAATCGACTAATATTGTGTTGTCAATTTTCTTTTGCTCAGAAATTTTTTAATATATACTTTTATTATCTATAACATTTTGCCATGTATCGGGTAGTTTCGATATTCTGTAGCTGTCGAAGTTCTGAACTTGTCAGCGAAAAACTTGTCCAGTGTTTTCCGATGGCTCCGTTGTTCGCTAAGACGCCGCTGGTCTGTGCTATTCGGTGGGTGCTCCAAAATGCAGTAATTTTTTGTCGGGTCATCAAAAATGTGTTTGTTCTGTCGAGATGGCACACAACTAGGGCTGTTCTGCTATCCGCTTCCCAACAAATTTTCGGAATCGATATAAACTGAAGTTCTCGATTTCGATCGCGACATTTTTCTCACTTTAAAAAGTTTTGGTATGTATGCTGTTTGTCATCCAAATCTTTTCCATTTTAATTTTCATAGTATTGGGAAGATTTATAAATTTCTATTGTCCTAATCTGCATTCAATTATTTTGACAAATCTTCAACACTAAATAGCTTTTTAAAATCTACTTTCATAAACAAAGCGAAAACGATCGAAATGGATCCGACCCTTTGTTGATTTCTCTTCAGTGCAAAGTTCCATAGTCTCAGCAAATGATTTTTGTTGTTCTGAATGCGCAATAACCAGCGACTGTAACTGTTATAAGCTATATCGAAAACAAAACTATTATTTAATTTTTATGTTTTGATTTTCATAATCTTTATCCGGGTTAAATTTTTCTTTAAAAAATAACATTTATAAAATGAAAGTAATTTTTTGCTATAGAAATAAAACATACTCGGGTTTTCTAGCAAGCCATAATTGGATTAACCGAATTCCATAAGGACGAGTTCCACCACCGTTGGTTCCGATTTATATCCGGCCAAGGACTGATCTAATAATGATAATGATAATGATAATGATAATGATAATGATAATGATAATGATAATGATAATGATAATGATAATGATAATGATAATGATAATGATAATGATAATGATAATGATAATGATAGTGATAATGATAATGATAATGATAATGATAATGATAATGATAATGATAATGATAATGATAATGATAATGATAATGATAATGATAATGATAATGATAATGATAATGATAATGATAATGATAATGATAATGATAATGATAATGATAATGATAATGATAATGATAATGATAATGACAATGACAATGACAATGATAAGGATAATGATAGTGACAATGATAATGATAATGACAATGATAATGATAATAAAAGTGATAGCGGTAAATAAAGATAAAGATTTTAAAAATGATAATGTGCGGATATATGTTTTCGATGCCATCTAAATCAGACTACCAAAATATCTCTAATCGCACCTGCAGCAGCTTTTTCTAATGTCATCAATATCAAACCATCGAATAACCCATCATTTCTAATTTCATCAAAATCGGATCATAAAAAGAGAATTTCTGAATAACTCGCTTCTAGGGCCACGAGGAATATTAATTTTTCATAAAAATATTTCTTATTGCTCCAGCGAAGGCGAATTTATAGAAGGTAATGGCATAAGAGCAGCTGATTTGATTTTTTTTAATCACCTACATGTATTTTGCTTTTGCTTTTGCGTATGAGCTTTCAAAAGTCGTAAAAGCAAAAAGAAAATGTATTTAAATTTTGACAACTCTTACGGAGAAACAAAAACAAAATACACAGGAATTTTGTAGTTGAATTTTAACACCACCTTGTATGGATTCGCCTTGGCTCCAGCAATAAACATTTCATATATCTTGAAAATCGTATCATAATTACGGATTTTTTAATGACTCGACTCTAGTGCCACCTAGCAGATTTATTTTCATTTAAAGAATTTCTAGTCGCATTCCTTTCTACGTTTAAATCTTAGCAAAATCGAACCATAAATTCAAATTTTCTCAATATATCGAATTAAAATATCGCAAGAAATATTCTGCTCAAATTTGATTGAAATCCGTTGTTAAGTTTTTGAGCCAAGTTACTACAAATAACCTGGCTACATTTTCATATATTTAGATTGATAGTCGCAAATGAGAATCCGAAATCTTTTTTGTAGGAGCATACCCATTTTTCCGTTTAAATTTTAGATTTCATTGCAGTCACTAATTGAGACTTTACTATAAAGAAAAACGAAGCAATAATGAAAGTGTGAGGGGCCAGCCTCTGAAATAAATATATGTTTTCTATAAATAGGTTATGAAGTATATTTAACTATTAGATTTCTTTACTTTGATTTATGTCAATCTTTTATAGGAGTGTTTTCCAACAGGGGCTTCGAACTCAGATTATTTCATAACTGGTGGCGTTTCATATGTATGCAAATATTGGCTCGCGTGGTATTCTGTCAATTTCTTTGCCTGCAAATTTTTTTCACAAGCAAACTGCTAAGACTTTTTTTTTAATTTCTGTCGTCAAAAAAAAATATAGTTTTTACAATAAAAAGCATTAAATGCAGTAAGATTTCAGTTTTAATATATATATACACTCACACACCTATAACGGTGCTGAAATGCAAATCACATTCGGCCAACATTGGCTTTAGGTATTGATGTGAGCCGCAGAGAAAAGCAAGTGGATGTTAGAAGCAGGATGTGCTGAACATAAACAGCCAGCAAAAAGGATGTTTTCCCCCACGTTTCGCATGTTGTCCGGATAAATTTAAATTATAATACGATTCCTTTTTCAACCCGCAACCCCAATGCTGCCAGCGCATCCAATCGATGTGGCTATGATTGACTGGACCAACAAACGAAGTTGCAAGTAGCGCGTGCTTGCAATTTGTGTGTGGGGGAGGGGGGGGGGTTCGCCTCGTAGGATCGTAAAGCATTTTTGGGGAGCTTTGCTACCGCACAGTGGGGTGCGTGGCGGCACAATTTGTGTGCAGGATATGTTACAGCATACATTAAAAGGATTTCAAATCGCGCACAAAAAAAAAAAAAGAAATGCGATAGCAATGGGAAATTTTCTATTTGCATTTGATAAGCATGTAAAACGGGATTTCAAAGCGGATATGTTCTGCACGAACAAACAACTCAACATTTAGAAATTGTACGTACTGCTGATCGTTTTATTTTTATATTTTTTGCATCTTCTGGAGGGTTGTGGGTTTCGGAAAAAGAGGTGTGTTGGTAGGCGGGGTTGACTTTGGCAGTTGTCGTGATTTATGTTCTCGACGCTTGTGGTTGACTTAAGCTTACCGAGTGGTGTGTGGGCCTTTTAGTGCTGGTTAGTGATTTTGTTGGTTAACATAATCCTTGAAATGGAATTAAATATTATCGCTCACGAATTTAATTGTGGAAAGCGATGGCATTTCTTGCAGCTCTTACTTTTATTTATTTTCGCATTAAAGCTAAGAAAATAATAAGAAAGTGTTGCTCAAGGGTCAGGTGTATGAAAAATTCTTAGCTAGAAAGAATTTAACAACAGCAATTTAGTAATGGAGCAAGAAGAATAGACAAGCATTCCTGCGCTCATATCAGTCACAAATTCTTCACTGACGAATCTGCAAAGGAATAAGTTGGCAGCTAAGCTAATCACGTTTACTAAGTTAAGTTAAGTGGCGGTGGCTGCAAAGGCCCGGAGCGCACTAGTGCGATATACATAGTATAGGGAACTCTTTCACTAACTATTAACACGCTAGGTGTCAGTAAAAAAAAATCGCAAACATCTGACATCAATTTTTGAGCGCTTTGGAGAATGTCTAAAGATTTGGCCATCTTTTAAATGTAATTTAGTAGCATAGCATCATAGTTTGATTGTCAATGGAATCGTTTTAATTGGAATAAGGTTGAATCTTTCTTCCGAACACTCCAAGGGCCATCTCATCTAATTGTTGATAGCGTCCATGCTTCAGCGCTATACAATAGCACGGGCATGATGAGAGACTTATTGAGTGTCGTTTTCATTCGTCGAGAGAGGGCTTTACTGCGCAGTTGCCTACTCAGCCCAAAGTAGCACTTGTTGTCAAGAGAGATTCTACATTGGGTTTGTAGGCTGAAACTATTAACAAAGATACAGCTTTTCCTCGTACTTCCGAAAGCGGATTTGAAGTCGTCATAAAGATGGTGTGAGTCTTTTCTTTTTTCTCGGGTCTTTTCCCAGATTTGGCGTATCGTGAATATTTGGTCGATGGTAGATTTGCCAGGTCTACAGGCAAGCTGCAGGATCGCCTTTTTTGTGGATTGGGCAGAGTATACTCAAATTCCAATTAGCTGGCATGCATTCGTCCGGCCATATTTTGCAAATGAGCCGGTGCATGGACTTTACCAGCCCCTCGCTGCCGCGCTTGAATAGCTGTGCTGGCAGTCCGTCAGCGCCAGCGGCCTTATTGGTTTTTAGCCGCGATATTGCCGTTCGAGTTTCGTCCAGGTCAGGTAACGGTATTTCGACTTCGTCTTTATTGATTGAAGGTTCGGATTCATCATCTTCTATGTGTTCCGCGCCACCACCATTAAGTAGCGTGAAGAAGTGATCCAACATATTAACATTCATACAGGAAATTTCCCCGTCGTACCTTCTGATAAAATTTATGGTCGTTTTTCCTATCGGCTCGCATCTCAAGCTTCTCGCACTCCTCTCTCTTCTTTTTTCAGAAAATGCGCCTCGCTTCCTTCTTCAACTCCCAATATCTCTCCCGCACGGTTTGCGTTGCGCCCGATCGCAGCGTGGCCCTGTAAGTGGCATCTTTCTTTTCCATGGCGGTGCGGGATTCCTCATCGTACCAATCGTTTTTTCGGAATGGAACACAACGGTAATAAAACGGCGTTCTTAGTGCTAATTCGAGTTCTTCACTCACCACTGCAATCAATCAACCTTCCAAGTGTTGAGCCGTCTTTTCTCTAGAATGATCGGACATTGCAGAAAAATTGAAGAGATCTCTTCCTAAAGGACTCAATATTTTCCAATGCATGAAAATGTACTACGAGTAAAACCCCAACTACTTAATTTTGACATTATGAGCTCAAGGTAATTTGTATTAGCGTTGCTTCTCTTCGCTACACTTTTTGTCGCTTTATAAGTAAAATCCTTCAAGGCATATCAAACAACCAAAGAGAAATCGTATACGCAATAACTTCTGCACAAACCGAGGAGTGAATTCTATGCATTACCCTTGAAGCAATTGTAGTGTGCATATCCTTCACATCCTTTATTGTGTTTTGTTTGTTTGATTGTTAATTGAACAAAGGAGAGAAAGTTCCATATGAGTGCGAATAAAGTGGAGCAGAAGCAGAATCAGATTTAGTAGAAGCAGGCAGGAGCAGCAACAGCGTAAGCACCCACGCACCATATACTTAGGTATGTAGGATTACAATCAGAGAAGCAACAAAAACAACAATAATAAACACAAACACCGAAAGCATCAACAACAATAGTGAATACAATGGAAAACCACATAAACAACAATCGCAACAACAACTTTTATACGTAACAATAGCATTGCTGCAACTAACAGCAACAACCACAACAATGACACACAATAACAACAAACAAAGGAAAACGCCACAAGGCGAATGTATGAATGCCCACAAGAGCAACAACAAAAACAAAAAAACACACATAGCGGCAATGACAACAAAGCAGCCTCAACGGCAGCAGTCTTGCCAGCAACAACAAAGGACTTCGAACAAAAGGACACCAAGTGCAGAAAAGAGGAATGCAATTTGATCCTTGCGAAAAGGGGTAATGCTACGCAGCAGTCATGCAACACTGCACACACACTTACGCACGCACGCACACACACACACACATGCAACAAAATTTTGGATTTTGATTGTGGGCTGTCGCACACGCGGCGCTTCAAGCTTCGTGGCCATGGAAGCACAGATGGATAGACGAAGAAGCAGAGGGCGTTGGAGAGAGGGGAGAGGACGGAGAAAAGTGTAAATGCATCTCAGCCGTGTGTATTCGATTCGGCTTGTATTACGAAAGGGTTACTACTATAGACTGGAGAGGAGTCTGCTTGAATTTTCGTCAAGCCTGCAGATGGACACACAACCGCCAACAATGGGATTTCATTTTCTCGCTCACCGCTGCTACTGCAATTGATTGAAGGACCTTAATTATTGACGCGTGCGATTTCACTTTCCGTGTTTTGGATCATGTGAAAATATTTTGAGAAATAATGATTTAGAAGATGCAAAGTACGGCTTGCTGGCCACAAGCGCTGCGTGGCAGGCGAGGGGTAGGATTTTATGTGTAAGTGATTCTCGAATGTCAAAATGCTAATTGAATTGGTGTGATGGAGTGCAGAGCAGCGGACGGAGTAAGCTTGTGTGATAATTATTATATTTAGCAAACAAATTAAAGGTTGTGCCGAGTAGCACTTGGAGAGTCCACACAGCCAAACACGTGCCACTTTTTCGCGACCCAACAATAAGGCGTGAGAGTGTTGGCCGAAATGAAGTCAAAGTATGACATTGAACTCTTTGAGCTATGAACAGCTCTCATTAATTTTTGCTAATACGAACGCAGAGTGTGTCTAGCTAGGAAAAAAAAAAACAAATCATTTTTCGAAGAAAATGGTTTTATTATTTTTCCAAATATTCTCCAGCCAGATTTATATACTTTTTCTCATATAAATTAGAGAAGCATTTTGTGAAGTCGGTAACTCAAAAAAATGTCTTTTAAAGACGTCAACAGCTCTTTATGGCGACGAAAATCGTAGTATTTCAGAGAAACGAAAACGTATTTCAGAAAAGCACAAATCTATTTCAGAAATAGTCAAATTTTTTTTAAAACACCGGAAATCTATTTCAGAAAAAGTCAAATATACTTCAGAAAACTACAAATCTATTTCAGAAAATGTAAAATGTATTTCAGAAAAGCTAAAAAGTATTTCAGAAAACCTCAAATCTATTTCAGAAATATGAAAGTGTATTTCAGATAATGAAAAATGTACTATTTCAGAAAATCAAAAATGAAATTCAGAAAATTATAAACGAAAGAAAAAAGTGTTTATTTAAAAAAGTACAATGGAATTATATTAATTACAATCCGCAGTAGCAATGAGATATCTTGCTTGGTGTCCTAAGTTTTTAATACTCTCCGGATTGCACCCATTTGTAATCAGTTTCATAGTTATACTTATAGATGCTGCTAAACTGTACCAATCATTTTCCTTATTGGCAGCCTCAACAATCCGTGGCTCTCATCGCCATATTGGGCACTTTTCCTCTTCAATGATAAGTTCGCGCTATTTCGTATGCAATACATTTTTACATGGATGCTATTAGCCCTCTGCGCATATCCATTGTGCAAATCGGGAAATTTTCATTTGGCGTCATATAAACAACTCGTATACCTCCTTTAAGGCTAATTTACTTTCGAATATTAATTGCGTATGCATTTGTTATAATTTGTATGTAATTCTTTTGCGTATTTCCGAATTCTGAAATTTGTGCTTTTGTGAAACATATTTAAATTTTTCTGAAATCCATTTGAAGGTTGCTGAAATACACCTGGGGTTCTCTGAAATACATTTAACATTTTCTGAAATACATTTGCGTTTATCTAAAATATAGTTGGACAAAAATGTAGATGTTTCGAATCTCTGGCTCAAGAGTTCGACGTTTAAAAAGTTAAAAAAGTCGCCATCATCAACTCGAGTAATTTTTGAGATGTGGTAATCTCCGAAATAGCAGATATAATTTCTACCGCTTTGATTGTTTCCCCTTTTTCCAATACTTTCCAAATAAAATACCGACCGTGGCTCAAAAATTATAGTTGAGATATTTTTGTTTAATTATAATTAATTTGCTGAAATATTTGTTCCACATGTAAAGAACAGTTAACCAAGGTGAAGGTACCCGTTTGACACCCATATTTAAATTTTCCATAGAAATTGTGTATAGTTTAATTAAATCTGACTTTTCAAATAGATGGCAACCCTATACCAAGCATAAAGCGGTCGAGTCCTTTTGGAGGAGTTCGACCGCAAAAACAATGACACCAGATTTTTATATATAAGATACTACCTGATATCACTCGTTATACAAAAAAAAAACGGTACAGTTTTTGCATTAAAAATATCATTATTTTAGTTCCGTTGAAAAAATTTAAATTTTTTGTATGCTGACAACTTAAGCTTACGCGGTTTATTCGTCTGAGGTGATTTTTTTGAACAAAGAAGATTCTTACAAACTATTTTTAATTGCCCAAAATACCATTTTATGAGCAACTTTCAAATCAGTTCATCTCACGCTTTAAATCTTAGTGCTATTCCTAAACACTTTGGTGGTGTTCTTAAAAAAAAAAAAATTATATAATTTGGAAAACCCACGAAATTTGTTTGGGGATACACCCATTACATACTAATGGGCCCGTTTCATTGAACCCGACTTGCAAAATAACGCTCCAGCTCGGATAAAACTTCCTCTAGTTGCAAAGCAACCCTGTTGGGATCTTTCATGAATCATGCGATTTGTCTAGTGCTATTTCAGAACGGAATATAGTTGTGCTGGCCAATTTTAGGTTGATGTATTTAGTTATATATTTACAAATACTATGCAAATAAAAATTAATTAGGTCTTAAACTGAAATTTCCCATATAGTTCCTTGGGGCTCAGTCACAAAAGCGCAGTTTTTTTTACTTCCCAACACTACATCTCAGGTAAGGCAAGTAACATAAAAAATTATAAAAAAAAGTTTTTTCGAATAGCGGTCGCCCCTCGTCAGGCAATGGCAAACCTCCGAGTGTATTTATCCCATAAAAAAAACTTCTCACAAAAAAAGCATTCACCCCGTTCGGAGTCGGCGTAAAACTATAGGTCCCTCAATTTGTGTTATTACAACATCAAAACGCACACCGCAAATTGTTGGAGAAGTTCGGCCAAATAAGTTTAGTTTCATTCAACAATAGGTTTTACGCTCAGATTTTTGTACAAATCTTATTGGTCATCTTCGAGCTATCGGAAAATGAGAAGGGTGCGAACACGTTCTACACTTGCAAATCCCGTAAATTTTGTCCACGCTCTAAAATATATTTTGTTTTATACTCTAACCTTGTCCTTCACTAATAATTATCTTTAAGCTCCCCTTTTTCATTGCACTTTCACCAAACAACGTTACATATCATTAATTTTGACAATACAATTATATGCATAATTTCCAAATTACCTTTTTTTTTAAACGAAATTCATTATCCTTGTAACACAATTTAATTCATATCTTTATGGCGCATCCAACTGTGATTCAAATTCATTCAAACTCAACAAAACGAGCAATAACAACTGAGCAGCCAAAGGCGATTTGCAGCTGCCACTGAACCGCAGTAGGGCAAAGCAAAGCAACAACAAAGGAAAAGCTTAAGCCAAAAACAAAACAAATAAACAAACATCAAAAAAAAACAAAGTAATTCCCCATTCGCCCATTTAAACGTAATTCCGAAAAAACAAAGGCCAATGGCAACGCTACAGGATAAAAGTGTGAGCCACACACATACACACATACATTTTCAAAACCAAAACCTTTATGTAAATGCCTGTATAAGTATCTATGTATATGCGGTATGTATGAAATTGAAATGAGTGAAAGGATTTAAGTTAGTGATATTATAAAAATCCTTATCATGCGTTGCCCTTGAGTTACGCTGCGTTACGCCGAGTTACGTTGTTATTGTTATTCAGGTTCGCTCACTTGTATTTACTGCTATAGCAATGTGAAAATAATTTCTTTATCCTTTTTATGTGGCCATTTGACATGTGCCAATGCACAGGGCAACGCTTCAAAACGCAGCGCATACAATCAAACAACCCTGTAGTGTAACGAACTGACTCAAAAGCCTGCCTGGGATCTGAACCATTTGGGACTACATAGTGTTGGAAAACTATCGATATTGTATTCATATACATACATATATGATGAGATATAAGCCAACCATTTTGTAAATAAGCAAATTTGATGGCACTTGCTACGACCAGAGCTGTTAAGTTTAGTTTACTTGGGTTCGGTAATCATAATGGCTAAATCGAATCGTTTTTATAATCGAAAAATTAGTAATCAATTAGAATAAGAAATAATAAAAAATTAATCATGATTATTTGCAATTAAAAAAAATATTAAAAATAAAAACTCAAAAAAAAAAGAATCATCCACCTATTTTTGGATTATGTTTCATTATTCTTAATTATTTTAATTATATATAATTATTTTCCGTTTCCCATTATAAATGAACACATTTGTTTCTTTGAATAGTTTAGTGCTAATAAATATACAAATGGCATTTGATTCTTTCCCCAGCTCCTCTTTAATAGAATGTTGTTCTGTCGCCATGATGGGCTGAGTTCATATGAGCATCCTTGCGGCCGCGTCCCTAGCTAGCCAGCGGAGCTGAGTATAATTGCTATAGAGTTTAGTCTCTGTAAACTCAACAACTAATGAGGATTTAACCTCATACGATGATAGAGCTTTGATAATTGCAAGGAGTAATAAAAGAAGAGCCAATTAAAGGATAGACTTAGCCTGACGCATTTATAAATAGATGATATAGATGTTTTATTTTCGTATTTGTTAATATATAGAGGTTATTTCGTCCATTGTGCATACATATTAGAGCGTTTGTTAAAAATCGACTAACCGACTACTTGACTAGTCGATTAGCAAATTTTTTTACGGTCGAAAATTGAACAGCACTTTCGACTAACTGCCCAGTATCGAGTAGTCTGAAAATCGACTAAGAGAAATTATTCGAATAGTGACAGCTACTCACAATAAATTCATAAGAACTTCATTATAGTGGAAAATGAGCTTTGTAAATTTTCACATATGCAACGTTCAAACACAAATATTTATTGAAAGAAAACAACTAGTCGAAAAATCGAAAACGAATGAGTAGTCAGCTAGATGTTCAAAAAAAATTCGAAATGAAACGGTTAGTCAATAAGGTGAAATCGACTAATTTTTCAAACAACTTTTTGTTAATCGATTAATCGGTTCGTTCACTAGTCGATTAACAAGAGGACTAATACATGTGTTATTTGCTATAATTTTCAGAAGATAATTTAAATTGTAATAAAATACTATTATTTTTATTATTAGAAGTAATCAAAAATAAGAAAACAACAAATAAATTTATTAGATAAGTAATTGCAATCACATCGGGTTTTTGTTTATGCCTGTTTTTTTCTAATTTTTGAAAATATAACTATTTGTTGGTTATTTTTACAGGCAAACGGTCATTGGTTATGAAAAAGTAGACATAAAGATACGTAATCATTAAAAGGATTAAAAAAAAAACAGCTCTGGTTACGACTAGTAAAGGCAAAAGCAATTTTGGAATAACAAAAGATATAACCACAGACATAATAATTATAAGGAAAAAGAGTAAAAGTCAATCAATAGTTATTATAGCATGATGAACATTTTTAAAATCATCGAACTTTTCGGCATTTGTTCAGGATATTTTGTGAAGCAGTCTCGAAATAAACTTGCACTAGTACCAAACCAGTCCTGAACTACTCTCGAAAGGGCTCCGAATAAGTTCCGTACTTCAAGCCATACAAGTGTTTTCTCATTATAATGATTTCAAAAAAACTTTTATAATATATGTCTTAAAATAATAGTTGCCGATGACTTAAAAAATTTAGCTCGCTGATAGTTATTGCGATCAAACGTGATTACATAAATCTAATATTAATATTATCGGCGATTAAAAAATTTGTTTCTCTCTTTATTATTATTATAAAAAAAAATAATAATTTATAGTATACGTCTAAAACTAGCAGTTACCGGTGACTTAAAAAATATATCTCACTGATAAATATTGCAATCAAACTTTTATAATATAAGTCTCATAATAATATTTATCGACGGTTCAAAAAAATTGCCTCACTGATAATAATTATCAAACTACTTTAATCATTTTTATCCTAAAGTAACACTTATCGACGACTTTAAAAACTTATACCATGCTATAAATTTTATCCAAAGACTTTATAATTCTTTCGAAATTTTGGATGACTTTTTTTAAAACTCAACCGTTAAATATCTGTTTTTCTGGGAGTCTGGATATAATAAGCCACATCGCCGTAAATTTGCTCGTTCCTTATTTTACTACATTGAATAACAACAGTGGGTTAGAGACCGTGTTCTTAATTAACCCTTTCGTAACTGGAAAAACTATTAACTCTGAGCAATAGATAACTATCGATAGCGTTTAGGAAAAATCGATAGTTGCGGCTAAATGAAACCATCTATAGCTCAACAATACTATTTTGAACAGTACGGATACTCGTACAAGAATGATAGAATACAAGATTGCGCCTACCGCGGACCGATAGTCCTCTTTGTCGATTAGACATCCTCCACCCTTTCGATGACGAGATAAAAACAAACAAACAATGCGAAGAAAACATTTCAATCATTTTGCCGTTTGTCCGCTTCTTCTTCTACTTTCGAAGACATTTTTCTCTGCTTCATCTTTCTCTAGTTATTATTACGTCACTATCAGTTGCTTTCAGCTTGGAAGGCGGAATCTTGTCGTCTGTAATACACAAAAATTTTATAAAACTATATGACACCAGTCTAAATTCACATCAGCTTTGTACCAGTTTGCTGAAGGACTCAATGAAACTTTTCTCAATTTTTTTACTACAGGGTTATAGCATGAGCAGAACATATGTGTATAAAATTTATAAATATGTGCATGTGATGACAACTGGTACGAGAGCGGTGGTGTAATAACAACCCCCAAATGGGTCATTTGCGTATCCTCAAAGAGCGCGTAAAAATCAGTGAATAAGAAAACCCGGAAGTGTCAAAGGACATCCGAGTTCAATTCTCTTTGTCGAAAAGTATATGAATTAAATGCGTACCAAAGTGCGTTCAGTGGGTGTGGGATAGAGTTTGTTCTAACTATTTAAGACACTGGTCTTGCTCCGCTCAAATAATTTGCATACTCGTATATTGCACATCTAAAAGGGAAAGATACTAAGTATAAGGGATTTATTGAAATAAAAATTAAGTAATGTAACAAGATGAAGATAATAATCAATTATCAATTTATATTTCACAACATGAGTTAAATTAACTTTAACTTTTTGCCGCTAGTTAGTTGGTAGTCTCCCTGCATAGGACCCAATTAGCGCTTGAAGTGCCGTATTGATTCGGTGCTTTTCTTCTACGGTGTGAAACTTCGTATTTGTTGCTGTCACGATTCTCAATTAATTGTGCAATCGGAGACCTTCTTCAGATCTCTCACTCACTGTGACATCGAGTGTTGTGCTCGCCGTCATTGCCGGATGTTCACCATTGAATTGCTTCCGCCTTTTGTTCATCAAGCCAATCTTCGGGTCTGTCGACTCTTTCGTTACCGTATATGTTTTTAGGGCGGAGAACCTAAACGAGAAAGATATGCGTTCGCACGACAGGCGGTTCTACGATACCGGAACGACCCGCATTTATATAAGGCAACATTCCCAAAAATTTGATTGGAAATGTTTTATGTTTTTACAGCTACAACAGACGTGCATTGACTGCCGCAAAGCTTAACGTCCCGACTATAGTGAAATTTGTCATTGGTGAGGCTAATTCCAAAAATGTTGGTTGAATATCTGAGAATATGAATACTCGCTCTTTTCTGCCTACATTCTGCAGGCCGTCTGAACGCTTAGGGGATACTAGCAAAGTCAGGTAGTCGGAGCGGGAGAGAGACGTCCAGATTCTTTGAGAATACCCCACAGGGAAGATAGATTACGAGTTTATAAACCTTCCCCGCGCGGTCCTCAACATTAGTCTTCCATCTTAGTTTGGCGAAGTCGTTCCGTTGAGAGAAGGAAATCTGAACTGCGTTATTTTTGTTTTCGTGGCAAACAGCATCACCTCCGTATTGCTCTTTTGTGCAATCTGTACAGAGGTGCCTCCAGAACTTCGCTGATCGTTGAGGTAAACGGGCCAGATGCAATACTCAGAGGAGCAGAGATAAGACTTGCCCCTTGATGAGAACGCCTACTGCCGGGATATAGTTACTTATTTTCGAGTTCAATTCACCTAACTGAAAACTCCGTATATATATATCTATGAAGGAAGCGAGTGTTAACTGATCGTGGTGAACCGACTCCCCTATAATGATCCACTTCATGGGGAACGATTTCTGTTCACCGGCTCTTAATGAAAGCATGTTGATCTGTTGATAATTGTGATGTTCCTGGTAGAAATCTTATGTGGATGTCCAACCGTCTTGCCAGCGCTTCTAGCAGGGGAGAAGTATGACTTTTATTTAATTTTTGAAAACCTCGTTTGAGTTCGAACTATTGGTCGCTGATCGCAGTTCGAAAGATGGGAAGTAATGAATTTTTTAGCGACTCTTTGGCTGTTTTATTCACACACACAGTCAGCTCTTATAAAAAAAAGCATTGGTTCATATTTTCCTTGGCCAAAATTTTGCTCAGCCTATCGGAGTCGCTGTAGTTTTCTTAGGATTCAGTCTTGGTTTTCTTTACTGTATTTTTAGATTACTTATCTATATATCTCTGTATGCCTGCACTCCCCTGATCTGAAGCAAATTTTTATTACAGGGTAGCCAATGCAAGTATGACTGACATCGCCATTCATAAAAGAGCAGTAGAACGGGACTAAGACTATAATCCGTTGTGGCACGTGGATCGAATTGAGAAAGACATCAACATCAACACAAATTATTACTTGTGAGAGGTTTCAAAAGGAGCATTTTAACATACAAAGAAAGATTTTGTGCCAGCTTACAAGGAGAAACTTGTTCAGAGCTGGTGCGGAGACGAGCGTGCTTTCCCGAGATGTTTGTAGCTGACAAAAAATAAAAAGGGTGAAAGATTCGAAATGATTTTTTGATAGTGAGAAAAATTAATGGGTGATAAAATAAGAATAATAACATTATATATGTATCAAAATAATACAGCTATCTTTTCAACAAGAACAAAAAAAAATAATAATAATAACAGCTATCCGTCGGCACGATGTACATATAATTCGGTTGCAGCGAAAAAATCAACGGTTGTTCCTCTTTGCTATTTTATTTCCGATAACTGTAACGTCTGCAATCGAATCTGTACACTATTTGTCATTTAAAACGTCATAATGGAAAACCGTTTTCGTTTTACTGTTACTTTTGCGCTTAAAACTTGTAACGGAGGGCTTCTACTATAGAGATATTATAACAGAATCAAAGCAGATTAATTTTGAAAAAATGGGTCACGGAAAGCTCTGCATGGCAGGGGAACGTAAACACATACAAAATTTGCAAAAAAAAAAAAATTTAAGGCGAAAGCAAATTGCAAAAATTATGAACATATCACAAAAATTTGTGTTTACTGCTCTTTTACCTCAAAAAGAATGCGAATTGAGAGGTCGATCGCGAAAAACGACGCCAGAGTACGACAATTTCATTGAGAGTCTATCAAAGGGCGACCCTTTTAAATCCACTGCAGTCATCTAGAAGGAGCTGAGCGTGGAAATATCATCAAGAACTGTTGCCTGTCGTCTTGTAGAAAGTAACCTCTTCGGCAGATCGTCACGAAAAGTTTCAATGTTGACAAAAAGACTGCGACGAAACCGACAAACGTTTACGAGAACTCACATAACTTGGTCCGGTACAGAAAATTCAAGAAAATGGCGAAATATTTTACGGTCCGACGAATCTAAAGTAAACATGGTAGGCAATGATGGTACGGTCTGTGTCCGATGGCCGAAAAATGCGGAAATGAATCCCAGGTACACAACAAAAACATTCAAGCATGGGGGAGGAAATATAATGATATGGGGATGTTTTTCGTGGTTTGGAGTCGGATCGCAAACGAAAAAACAAATTCCTTGTTTCGATCTTCCTCCCCGATCTGGCTTACAACTGCTAACATTTATTATTTCGAACGTTTCGACTGGAAGACCGTATTTCTCGTGAGATTTTTTAAAACCGAAAATCAGAAGGAATTGCATCCATTTCTTTGCTCTTTCCTTTTATTGGCAAAATTTGTTTTTTTTATAATCATCTACTCCTTTTTCAGTTTTAGTTCAGAAACTTTTGAATTGAAGCTCTGAAAATTTAAGCTCAGAATTTCCAATTTAAATTCAGAAAATTAAAATTTAAGTTCAGAATTTCCAATTTAAATTCAGAAAATTACAAATTCAAATTCTGATTTTTTATTTCAAATTCAGAAAGTTGCAATTCTAATTCAGAATTTCTATTTTAAATTCAGAAAATTACAATTCAAATTCAGAAAAAAAGTTCACAAAATTTTATTTGCACTGCATGATTTGGAGATTTTATGTTGCATTGGAGCAATTGTGTCAAAAATGTTAAATTTTTTTTCATTTTATTCAGTATACATACTGTATTATCATAACCTCCACATACACAAATTAATTTCTGTTAATGGTTTATGTTACTATTGTTACTGAAATTCATACATACGTATTTATGTATATACAATATCCTACAATTTGTATACTATTCCTTTTGATTATATGAAAATAAATAATTATACATACATACTTAAATAGAGGTTAAGAATAACTGTTAAACTTATTTTTTTTTGTGCAAACTGTTTAATAATATTTAATTTTAATATATTGTATATAAGGTATAAACAGTTTTAAGAACTCCATAATTTTAAAATTTTCGGAACTTAAATTGTAAAATTCTGAATTTGTAATGTAACTTTCTGAATTTGAATTGCAACTTTCTGAATTTGAAATGGAAATTTTGAGTTCGAGTAGAAATTTTCCGAATTTGAAGTAAAAATTCTGAATTCGAAATGGAAATTCTGAACTTGAATTGCAACTTTCCGAACTTGAGTTGGGGCTTTCCGAATTTAAAATTGAATTTCTCAATTTGAATTATGACTTTATGAATTTGAAGTAAAAATTCTGAATTTGAAATGGAAATTCTGAACTTGAATTTGAAACTTTCAGAATTTGAATTGCAACTTTCTGAACTAAAACTGAAAAAGGTGTAGTAAAGGGAACATCTTTAGAGTTCAGTTACGCAGTGTGTACACTTCTAAACAATTTTATAATAAGATCACTCTTTGCTGAATGAATGGAAAATGAATTGAAACGCGACGCGATCATTACTCATTCAAAGAAATGCTCCCCAGTTTGTGCAACTTTGACGTTTTGTTGAAATCAAACATGCAAATTTCGTACAGAAATAACGACGCAAAATTTAAATCTGTCACTCAAAAAATGCAAATCACAATGCAACAACGGATAATTCAAATGAATGCAATATTGTACAATTGCCGAGGGCAAGCAGGCAATTCGGAGATGTTGAAAATAGTACAAAAATCGAGAACGATTTTGAAAGAAAGCAGACAGAAAACTACAGAATTTCTGGATAATTTTTTTTTTTATTTTGCTGTTGCAACGATAAACAAATATGGCGTGTTAAATGCGCAAACACTCAGAACTGAAAATACACGCATGTAAAATGGTTCTATGCAACGCTTCACACACACACACGCGCGCGTACTCAATGGCCGGCCGTCGCTGCAAAGGCAAAATGTGCAACGTTTGCGATTATCCATCCACGCCGCCCTGCTATCGCATTTTCTACTCTGCTCAAAAGTGCATTACATTTAAAACACTCCTCCCCTTTTACGCACCTCACGTTCTCCACCATCTAAGTTGCCTTTTGCATAAAATCATTGAGCGTGTTGTTTTGCTTTTTGTTGTTTTGTTGCATGTTGGCAACGTTGCCGTTAAATGTTGATGCCATTCCTGTAGACATATCGCGCTACTCTTCGCTTTGCCTTCTTCTTCTTCTACGGCTACTGCTACTATTTAGTACTATGCTCCTTTTTGTTTTTGGTTTGTACACATTGTATTTTATTTTTTGTTGCATGCCACAGTGAACGTTGCGTTACATAGCGCCATGGCCGCACGTCTGGTTGTTGTGGTGCGTGTGCGCCAAAATGACATTTCGTCTAATTACGGGGTGTGTTGCATGAGTGCCAACACAAATTCATGCGTTCAAGCACAACGACAGTGAGGCCCTCCAACTAGTCGGCCGCGGCAGCCATCGAGCGCCTATAGCCAAGCAGAAACGGCAGGCATCTTTCACCAAATTAAAAGAAGCACCAAAAAACAGCGCGACATGCGCGACGCCAAATGCATTCCAGCCAGCCAACGCAGTATTTGCAGAACCGATTGGTTATAGCTACATACGTACTATTTGCCTGATGGGCTGCAAAATTGCAGCACAAAATCAAAAAAAAAAAAAAAATAAGGCAAAGGCGAGCATTTAAATATTGGTAACAAAAATGTGACTGTGCACAGTGTTTTCGTTAGGCCAATTGTGACAAAACAAAAATAGAAATTTAATAAATAGCTGCTAATTATTAACTGTATTTATATCACTAGCAACGAAACATTTATATTCTAGGTCAAATTGGACCCAAAAGTATTTATAAAAACTTCGTATCCCAAGTTTGCCTCCAGTGGAGAATCATAGCTTTCTCAACAAAAAGCGCATTTTCTTGATAGTAATAATTAGAAAGCTGAGACAGACGTTGTTCTACCTCTTTGCAACCAGTAAACGCATTTCGGTTTTTGTTCTCTATAACAGTGTGATCATAGAAATATCGAGCTCTGAATTATCTGGAGACATCTAAAAGAGTTTTACACACATTTCACTTGGATATATAATATGCATATACGGTTTTCAATACTAATCATTAAAGTCGGACTAGAAAATCATTTATAAATGCTAAAATCATTTATAATCGGACCTGCAGCTTGCTTGAATAACTCGATTATAGCTGCACTTAGCGCGTCCATTTTCCCTAAAAGTATGTCTCCAAATATGCATCTCTAATTTCATCAAAATGAAATAAAAAATTCAGATTTTCTGAATAACTCGTCTTTAGCGCCACCTAGCGCATTTTATTTCTTATAAAAGTATTTTATATTGCGGCAGCACCATATAATAAATATCGGATCATAAATACGGTTGTTCTCAATATCTCGACACATGCATCACCTAGCGAATTATAAGACGCTTCTAGGGAATATACCATTCACATTTGGTTGAAATTCGTTCATCAGTTTTTGAGCCAAGTTGTTACAAAGGAAACGTCTTATTTTTACTTAACCCTGCCCAATTCACACACTTTATTTCAATATAATTTACTAAGTTACTTTCTTCTTCTTCTTAATTGGCCCTATAACCGCCCATGCGAATTTGGCAAATTTCAACATGGCGCGCCAGTCGCTCCTCTGCTTTGCTAATTGGCGCCAGCTAGAGACACCAAGTGAAGCCAAGTCCTTTTCCACCTGATCTATCCAATGTAGAGGAGACCTTCCACTTTCTCTGCCACCAGAAGTGGGTACAGCATTGAATACTTTTAGGGTTGGAACATTTTCTTCCATACATACATAGCCGCTAAATCTTCCATCGTCTGCGATATTCGCCGTCGCAAGGACGTAAAGATCCAAAAATCTTTCGGAGAGTCTTTCTCCCGAATGCTCCAGGGGCAAAATCATCTGATGTGGACAGCGCCTTGTAATAGCACGGACATGATGAGGAATTTACAGAGTGTGATTTTGGTTCTTCGAAAGAGCCCTTTATTGCTCATTTGCCTACTAAGCCCAAAGTAGGATTTCGAGGCTGACATTGTTGTTGGTATTAATGCTGGCTCCAAGATAAACAAAGTCCTCTACTTTGTCAAAATTGTAACAGTCAACAGTGTGTCTATTTCGGCTCCTGACTGTTTTTTTTTTTTGATGACAGGAGGTGCTTCGTTTTGCACTCGTTCACTTAGCTTTGCTTCTTTGTCCAGCAGGAAAAGTTAGCAGTTGCACATTTTTATAAAAAATGGTGCCTGACCGGTTTAATTCTGCAGCTTGAATTATCTTATCCACCATAATGTTAAAGAAGTCGCACGATAGGAAGTCACCCTGTCTATCGCGTTTGGTATCAAACGGCTCAAAGGGGTGCTTCCCAATTCTGACTAAATAAGTATTCACATATGATATTTTCTTTTGAAACTCCTTCATTTAGCCAACTAATCCCCTAACATTTTGTGAGCTTTTTGTTTATCATTCGAACAAAGTAGGGGTGGGAAAATTAAGAAAATACATATATCGAAAAGATACAGATATTTCGATGTATTGATATTTTTATCTCAAGGCACAATTACCTAAGGTATTGGAAAATTTGATACTGAAGAAAATAAGAGATATTTTGTACATAATTAATTGTATGTATTACATGCGTCTTTGAACAAAAAAAAAAATTTAAAAAAATTTGGTTTCAATATAGAAATATATATATGTATATATATAAGTACATTAGCGTGCATCACCAAAAAAGGTTTCGATTTATTATGTCTTGAGACTTCCGAGAAATTATATCGAAAAATATTATGATTCAAGTAACCTGGTCTCAAAAGACCTTTGATACAAATGTGATACGCGGAAGTAAATATCGATGTTTCGAGATTAAAACTATTGGCTCATTTAACCAATATTTTCCGAAAGAAAATATCGACATTTTCCTGTCGGCGTGGAAAATCATAAAGCGCATAAAAATTTAAAATCAGAATACACCGACTCTATGGCCTGTTCCCTACGAAATCCTACTTTATTCCAAAACCTCTATGCGTGGAATGTTATCTAAAAATTTTGTATAATCATGAAATGTTCACATGTAGGTGATATGGTGCCATCTAGAATGTTTTCAAACTTTAAATCCATGGCAATTGTATCCTTACAGGAACTTAAGTTCAACTCGGACCACAGTTTCAAAATTACTTTCTATTATTTGCTGGTATGAATTACTATTTTAAATAAAAATATTTAGATATGTACAATGAACTACATTCTTCGAGTTCTTTGTAACTGAAAAAGTCATCGGCAGTGTGAGCCTTATTTTGAGGTTTTGATCTCAGTGTAGGTGCAATGGATTTTCTATTTGGCATAGCTGAACGCACGGAAGAAACTATTATATTGGTTTTAATTTTAGACAGATGTCAGGCGATAATATTTCGCGTTTTAAGGAATTGTGGTATCTTTCTCTTCCACTTTCTGTCTTATTAGAGAGGAAGCAACTTGATCGCAATCATTTTATGAGAATTCCAATGAAGCTATTTGTGCGAAACGAGATTGTAAATTACTTTCTTGAGGCTTTCCCTTTAAGCAGATACAAATCTTTAAAAAAAAAAATATTTTCACATCAATCCCTTTCGTTTTACACTATTATTATATTTATTAGGTTAAGTTGTTAATTGAATTTAATTAAAATTTTAAAAATATTAACTACCCTATCCAAAATTTTTTTCAAGCCATAAAAAAAACTGTAAGACTTCATTAATATTTTTAATTTGATTTTGCAAACATGTGAAATATTTTCGAAATTAAGCTTTCGTAAACTTCATTTGTTTGCCAGAAATATAGCAATAAATTTAATCAGTGCTCTTAAATAATTGGCTACTCTATTCAAACATATTTTTGAAATTAATCTTCCCCTATCTCGTCGGCAGCATTATTGCAATATTTGAATTAACTTAATTAGTTAACTAATTTTACCTTCTTGAATAGGCGACAATGCACTTTAAAAATATCATAAATCCTATATTTTAAAACTGCATATATCTAAATCGGTATGTTCTATAAACTTTAAACACAATCATGTACCAGGCTCTTCAAATTGTGGCATTTTTATAATATTTAAAATTTCAAATTTTGTAACGCTTACCAAATTTACATATACATAACTATAAATGATCGTTAAACCCTCGTTTAGTGAACTTCCTCTTGTTCTATTTGTTTTACGCACTTTAGCCACTGTGCACCATTACATTATCTTCTCCACGCGCACTACAGCATTTTATCACTCCCTCATTTGCATAGCAAAATTCTCATACCTACCATTCTACATACATATACCTAATGCTACTTCTTCCACTTTCATTCTTCAGCTTCTTAATGAAATGCACCAAAATGCAAAAATTCTATGCACCACCATCACTGCTAGCGCACTCTGTTAATGATGCACTCCTGCAGGCCAACATGGCGTATGAGTGTGCGTGCGATAATGAATGTGTGGCTATGCACACACACACACACACACATACACATACACATACATACATACTTGCAATCACACACAAATCCAAATAAAACGCACAAATGAGAAACGCATGTGGCTTTTAGCCTCTTACTAACAACATTTCGTCGTCTGTAATTAACGCGATGCATTTCTGTGCACCAATTCCCTCAATTCATACATTCGACTACTAGCACAAAATAACAGCAACAACACACCGCCACATACCGCTGAGCCACCAAATAAAGTCGCTGATATGGCACATGAGGGCGAGTTGTTGTGTGTTGTTGGAAATGCCGAGGGACACTTTTAACTTTTCGCACTTTCAATAATCTTACTTTACGCGCCCTCCTCCACATTCCCGGCAGCGTTTGCCGTTTGGCGTTGGGCGCGATGGGCGATGGGTACTCGCATGTGGTAAGATTAATGTGTGCAACATTCTCGGCACGAATGTGAAAATTTGCTGGCGTCGCGCAAGAAATGGAAATATATCATCAATTGCAAGCGAACGGTAATGAGTTTTCCATGCCTGTGGACGATAGTGTGGCATTATGGACTAAAGTGATGATCTATATACAACGTACACCCAGTGCACCAAATAAAGTCTCATTCTCAATTTTTTTTCACAATTCGAAATTTTAAAGCTTCATAACTGCAAAATGCTTAACATCTTTGTTCAAATTTTGATGGAAATTTGTTAGCAAATTTAATTTCAATAAATGGGCTTGAAAATTTGAACCAAATGTATTGTAGCTATTTCAATTCGTTTAGTTTGAAAGAGACACCACAATCTTTTTATTCTTTTGCCCTTGTTGAAAACTTGAAAAAAAAAATTTGACAAATTAGACTTCCACTTCAATTATACAAAATTCGGCTAAATTTTGAATGATTTTTTTATTCTTTATTGAAGTACAACTTTTTTAGCGGCTGTGATTTTTTGCATCGCCTTACGAAAGTCGCGTCAGTATCGCTTTACTAATTTCTATCACTATTTTTGTTAATGCTACGACTAATTTCTACCACTATTTTTATTAATGACACTACTAATTTCTACTACTATTTTTAATAACTTCTATCACTACTTTTATTAATGTACTTCTAATTTCTACCACTATTTTTATTAATTTCTACCACAATTTTTATTACTGCTACTACTAATTTCCACGACTCTTTTTACTAATTTCTACCACTTTTTTAATAATTTCTACTACTAGTTTCTACCACTATTTTTACTACTTTCTACCACTATTCGAATTAATGCTACTACTAATTTCAACGACAATTTTTTACTAATTTGAACCAAATTTTTTTGTTTAATTTATACCACTATTTTTTTTTAATGGTGCTAAGAAATTCTAGCAATATTTTTAATAATGCTACTACTAATAGCTACGACTACTTTTATTGATTTTTACACTCGTATTTTTTAATACTTTCTTGTGACAAACTTTTTCTATTAATTTTTTTTGTAATCCCACCATTGACTTAGGTTTGTTTATACGAATTTTAGCGTCCATAATAGCCACAACGTTTTCTATTGAATTGAGGTCCGGACTATTCCTTGGCCAATCTAGTGACACCTTCTCTTTCTTCAGTTTTGTAATAAGTGGTAATAAGTGGTTGAATGGATGAAAAATTCATGATACACAACTTAAATTTCGTGCCGGATGAGATGACGTTGAACCGTCCGGAAAAATTGGATATAGTTCCTTTTCCGTTCAGGACTCCAAGCTGGGTACAACCCCATTGACTACAATAGATTCGTACTTTTTGGCATTTACTTTACGGTCTACTCGGTTTGTAATTTGAAATGGTTCGCCATAACATGATATATGGAGAAAGCTTTACAATAGGAGGTAGGCGAAATCGTTCGAGCGGCCTACGGCGAATGCTGCGATACTGTCTACGGTCTAGGGCGATAGCCATCAGCGCTTATCAAGTTGAATTTGGGCTCATCAGAGAATATGGCACACCCCATTCCGATTCAGTCCATTTAAACCGCTGTGCTTTCACTTTTGTAGTTTGGGCGAAATATCCATTGGAAGCGATTGCTGCGGCTCTGTTTTTATCTCTGCAGCGTTTTTGAAATGGTTTTGAAGACTTGTTCTCAAAATAGCCCGGTCTACTCTCGGGTGTTTGCATCCCGCCCGATCCTTTTTTCTCCCCAGCTGACTAGTTTCATGGTATTTGTTTTAAAAATTACGCACCAGTCTTTCATTGAACTGTAAGACTGCTCCTCTTATACGAACATATACTTTTCGTTTAAAAAAGATAAGAATTACCGTACGGTCTTCTGAGTCACAGTCAATTGGCATGGCTTTTCTCGACTAGCTGAAACAGGCATTCTCTATGGGCTAAACTTGCGAACTGAGCTTTTAAAGAGAACAGAGAAATAGTTTTAAAAAACCCGCATTTCCTTAGTATTCGGGTAATCCCCAGTTCACAAAAATCAAATTTCCGCGAAATACTTGATGCGGCTTTTTTTTTTTTTTTTTGGTACGCTGGGTGTATGTACATACATATGTATGCGAGGATGTGTGGGTGTGTGCGTGTTTGTTACATAAGTACAGGAGTAAGCAAGCTACACTCAGAGGGCAATTTTCCTTTGCGTGTTGGCCTCAGCTGTGGTTGGCGTTGTGCGTGTTCTAAATTTAGGCATTTCGCAATTCGCAGATTTTCACTGAATTCACCAACGCCATTACCAGATATTGCAAGCGCACAACAACTACTTAATACAGCCGATATTCGAATGTTGTTACTGTTTCGGTCTTTTATTCCGCTTATAATGCACCTACAAAGTAGATTCGAATATCTTCCTACGGCCCACTGTTTGTCTGTTCATTTAGCTGCTTGCTGTTTGCTTGCTTGCAAATTTATACTTTTGCTTCAACATACAAATGTACACATTAGGGTGTGTCGCAAAAAAAAAAAATGTTTGAGTTTTCCACCGAATTATAAAACTTATTATAACTTAAGACTTCCGCTAAAATATTTCGTAAACATATTAATATTTATGTATATCAGCTGGACCGATTTGAAATTATCTCCAAAAATTGATTTTTTTATATTTGCTCAAACCCCCACCTGAGATGATAAAATGATCTAAGCATAAAAAGTTTACATTAAAATCTTTAAAACTTTGTTCATAATAATGAAATTTGCAAAAAAAGGATTGGGTGGGTCATGAATGGCTTTATTTTTAAACAAATATAATGGTTAAGGAAATACCCTTTGAATGACTAAACGCCGAAATAATAAGTGAGCACACTAACACAATCACATTTTGCCATAGTATGTGTGCCTCACGCTGAGTTAGTGTTGCCATTTTTTCGTAATTTTATTATTTGAATCATTATAATCATTGTCTTTATTTTTATTTTTTCTTTTGTATGAAAATTAATGCACACTTTTATTAAAAAAAAGACAATTGCGTAAAATCGTATGATCACAAACTTTATAGACAATGCGTATTATTGAAAAGTCCTTGAAGAAGAAATTGTAGTTTGTTGGATTTTGGTGGAATTGTAGCAACAGTATGCAAAGACAAATCTAAATGCAAACTGAGGAAGAAAACGCAAGTTCTCGTTTTGAATCTTCTTTTGTAAATATCCTACGCAAAAATTGCAAACGGTCTCTCAAGTTCTAGGAAAAGCCATTAAATAGCCGAGCGTGATATTCCTCTCCTCAAATCCAAAGATGACATGCTGAGAAGCAGAGGGTTGGGAATGAAGCCAAATGAGTCCTTCGACCTTGATACAAAAATGGGAGGTAGTTTTACTTTGCATTTTTTTTACATAAACTGAGCTTATTGGCATTTAAACTTCTCGTAAATATTTCACGGAATAATGGTCGGAATAAACTAAGAACAATTTTCGTAATTTGGATGGATTAAAAGCGTAATATATGCAACTTGTTTAGATTTAAATAAATAAACGTAATGTAACTTTTTAATAAAAAATAATCGTTACCATTGCGAAATGAAGTGCATTTTATTAGATGAAGTATGGCATACTCTTTATTTGTTATAAAATTATAAAAATATGCACCGAATACTTGAAATTCGGTTTCATCCGAACTTACGACGCTTTCTTTACTTTTTTTGAAATAGTTGTTTTATTAATTTTTTCAAATTCTTATAAAGGAATATGGTATGGGTATTTTGGCAGCTAAGAAGAAGAAGAAGTGAAATTACCGTTATTTATCGTTTCATGCTCTCGATTTTACAATTGGCATGCAAAATGACGGGATGCCACACTCCTATCCTCGTACAATAACAGTCCGAATCAGTGCGTTATAAATTTTTATAGTGGATGGTGTGCGGGGTTAACTTACTTACTTACTTAATTGACGCTATAACCGCTTAAGAGATTTTGGCCTAACTTCTGCTACAATTTGTGGTGTGCGTCTTGATGTTGTAACACAAATTGAGGGATCTACAGTTTTACGCCGACTCCGAACGGCATATGGTTTTTTTTGCGAAGTTTTTTTTTCATGGCTGAAATACACTCGGAGGTTTACCATTGCCTGCCGAGGGGTGAGAGCTATTAGCCCGGATTTGAACTCGTGACCTACCGAATGAAGCGCGCACACGTTACACACTCGGCTAGGGCGACTGCCGCAGAGTTAACAAAATAATAAAGTTTTCTGTACAATCGTGTAAACTCTCAAAACTAAGTAGACTATTTATTATTTTCCTACATTTCGATACAATTTTTGAATAATTCAATTTCTCTGTTTAAATTTAACTCACTTGAAATGAATTATAGGTAAATTTAAAAGCTTCTAATGCATTTATTCCTATGTTTTCAAAGTGAACCATTTTTCGTTATACTAAATTGGTAGAGCAAATGTTTTTAAGATATTTATTAAATCATTGGCATATTAGGATATGAAGTACAACTTTTTTTGCGGCAGTGATTTTTTACATCGCGTCAGAGTCGCTATACTAATTTCTACCACTATATTTACTAATTTCAAGCACTATTGTTACTAATGCTACTTCTAATTATTTCGACTACTTCTATTAATTCCTACTATCACAAAAAGGTTTTACTTCCGGCTCGCGCAATTTTGGTGCACCCGTGTTTTTTTATATCCTTTAACAGAAATGAAAAAAAATAAATTTTTTATATTGTCAATTTGTTTAGTTGCGCACATATTGTTTGTTGTTTATTGCATTTTATGTTACCATATTTTACATTCTTTATTTTGATTGGACAACTTGATTTAATTTTTTTTTTATTTTTCGTGCATTGCTATAATTTTACATTTACCTATATTTATTACTTATGCAGGTATTATAAAAGGGATCTGAGCCGCCGAAAATGACTTCGGTAACGCGCCTAACGGTAACCTAAACCAATGGTTGTGTAGAAGGTGCGACATGCACAATATTAATTTAAAAGACACTCAGTGTTCATTTTATCCTAGTGGCAACACTGGAAAGTGTTATTTGACAGCAGAAAACAAAGAGTTTCGTATCATATTATATAAAGGGTGTTTTTTTTTTAGACTGATAGAACTTTAAATTGAAATAAACCGCATAAAAAACTAAGTATGATGCCAAATTTTTTTTTATTTGAAAGATATTTTCATGACATTTATGATTTAAAAACAATTTCTGGCATATGTCCGCCACGACTAGCATTGGTGAATCGGATGCGATCAGTCCAATTTTGAATTTCCATGTTGTGGATGGTCAAAGTCCAACTTGTTGAGCACGGCGGCGAATAGACAAATTCGGATCTTCTCCAACACTGTCACTTACAGCACCAATATTTTCTTCTGTAGGTACAGTTCTTTGTCTTGTTGTTGGGTTTTCATCGAGTAGAGTAAATGTTGTTCGAAATTTATCAAGAGTTCGACGAATAAGCTGCCCTGATGCTCGATTATGTGGACTATAAAATTCACGAAGTGCTCTATAAACTTGGCAAACAGAAAGTAAATTTCCACAATTTGTAAACATTGTTGCGGCGTCAATCTTTCCATGATGATTTGTCAATGCTAACGGAACAGAAATGTCAAAACGGAATGTCATTTACCAGTTGTCAAGTGACAGCTATGCCTATCGAAAGTTATATCAGTCTAAAAAAAGAACACACCTTATGTGTGTAAAATCTATATATAACAAATCAGTGATACCTAAATTGCCGTCCGAAATAGCATACAAGTTTCATTGTTATAATTCCGTAGAATATATTTTTGATATTTTAAGATCTAATTACATTTGTTTTAATATTTTAAACCCCTATTTTTATTTTAGTATCTAAAATAATAACTGCCGTATTAAATCAATTTCGTGTATTTTGTTAAAATCACATCGCCACATAATTTAGTTCATTCATATTGACAACCTTTAGCTATTAATTAGTTGACATTTTATTTGATAATAAATTTTTGTACAACATGGTTTTACATTCGCATTATTATTTGAATCATTTTTAATACAGCATTTTAAGTTTCAGGCAATGAAGATATTTGGAAATAGGCCATTCTCTTTTCAACAAGATTCTGCTCCAGCACATAAAGCGAGAACTCCTAAAAATAGTTGTCGAGAAAATTTTCCTAGTTTCATATCATAACAGAAGCATGGCCGCCGTCTTCTCCAGACTTAATTTAACCCATTGGATTATTGCATTTGCATCTACATGCTCAGCAAACTTGGAAACTTAATAACTTAAATATGGAATGAAATTCCAAACGAAGTTCTCCGTGCCGCCTACGAAAGTTTTCCCAAACGTCTGAGCCAAGCCAAAGAAGGCAAAGGCGAACGGATTGAATTTGATGAATAAAATTTGTCACGAATAAAACAATACAAGTCTAATACTTTATTGATTTATTAAAAAAAATAGTTGCGACATTTATTATTTTTAACGCTGTATAAACAATTATATTTGAGGAAATATTTTAATCTTTCAAAAAGTATAATAAAATGTTTAATTTCAATGGAAACCAGTACCAATTTTCTTTGAGTATGGGCAGTGGTGCACCCTAATACATACATACATACATACATACATACATGGATGTGTACTTTTCCGTGAGCTAGCGTATTTGTCATTGTCAACATTTCTCATCTCTTGCTTTCACGCAGGTGATTAACATAAACGCGTAAATGTCAGTATTTGGTGGTGATGGTGACCGTCTGCATTCCTCTCTTCTACTCTGATTGCAACCAACTTGTTAGATGTCCCATTATATTAAAATGTACTTCAAGCTATTTCACTTTATATCTAATAATTCACTTTAGCCCATCGCGGGTATCTTTGGCTGCACAATTGCACAGTTGTACTTTAGTTTTTCCGGCAACTAAAACAGCCGCCCACTGCTGCCATGCCCATCAACATCAGCACACCCACACGTTGCATATTTTTTTTTTTTTTTTTGCTTTTGATGACATCTGTCTGTCGCGCGAATTGTTCACTGCAGCCAAAAAGAACGCTTTAATCCGCTGTCTCGCCGCCAGTCTCGAGCAGCTGTGTTGATTTCTGTTCTTTTCTCTGTTTTTTTGGTATTTTTTTTGGTTTTTTATTTGTTCTCTGGCTGAAGCCACGGTGAAGGTGTCGCTTTCTATTATTAACATCGGCGCTCGTAAATCATGCGGTTGAATGTTGCACCGCATTAAGATGTTGCACTGAAAGAGTTCCCGTGCTTGGTGCAACCAAATTTTTGCATATGCGTAGGTATGTGTGTGCATTTTTGCAAATGCATTAAAATGTAGTTAGGGGCCAATGAGTGGAGGCCGGGCATAAAGTCATATTGAAAGAAAGATGTATAGGGAACTGAGCGTTTACTGTATCCTTCATTTATTTAGAAACAAGTAAAGAAAGAGATGTTTTCGGCTTTGCAGAGACCCTCATCCATTAAATATATAGCATACAAAAAAATTAACATTTTTATTGCATTTTTAGCGAAAAAGTATTCAATTTTAAAATACTATTTATTTTTCTGTGTATTTTGGATCATCTGTTTTTCCAATATAAATAATGCTGGAAATCGTTTTATAAACCTTATATCTAAACAATCGGTTGTATAAACGTTGTAACTTAGATACCAGCAATAATGATGTTTTTTCTTTCCTTATACTTCTCGGTTTCAGGTGTCTAAGTAAAGTAGTTTAAAACGCGCATCCACCTAAGTGCGCGAGACAGAAGTAAAATTTCTGCGCCGAATCTACAAAGAGATAGAGTTACATAAATATAGAAGTAGTAGTGGTAGTAGTCGTTAATAGTAAATAGTAGTAGTGGTAATAGTAGCAGTAGTAATTAGTAGTAGTAGTTTGTAATAGTAGTGGCAGTAATTAGTAGCTTTAGTAAAAATACTGGTAGAAATTGGTAGAAATAGTGCAAGGTATTAGAAGTAGCATTTTTAAAAATAGTAGTAGAAATTATTAAAAATAGCGGTAGTAAATTATATCAGCATTAGTAAACCAGTAGTAGTAGTTAGTAGTAGGAATATTAAAAATACGAATAGCATCTATAAAAAAAAATTGGTTGCAGTCATTAGTAGTACCATGAGTAAAAATAGTCGTAGAAATTAGTAGTGGCATTAGTAAAAAATAGTGGTAGAAATTAGTAGTACCATTTGTAAGAATAGTAGTAGAAATTATTAAAAACAGTGGTAGTAATTAGTAGAAGCATTTGTAAAAATACTGGTAGAAAGTAGTAAAAGTAGTGATAGTAAATAGTAGTAGAAATTAGTAAAAAATAGTGGTAGGTATTAGTAGTAGCATCAGTAAAATAGTAGTAGTAATTAGTAGAAGTAGCAGTACTATTAGTAATAGCGCAGTAGTACAAGTAGTTTTAGTAATTCTTAGTAGTGGTAGTAGTAGTGGGAGGAGTAGTAAGTAGGAGTAGTAGTAGTTGTAGCGATGAACGAGTCCCGCGGTGCTGAAAGTTCCTGAAATGATCATGAAATATCTCGTTCGCAAATAGTAACGAAACGATCAAACGCCTCTAAACAAGTTTTACATCAATAATGTTTGAAGTGGCAAATTTTAAATTAAATAAATAGATGGCATAATCATGTGATAAAAACCACCGTCTAAAATATCTTTTAAAAAGACATATTAGTATTTCAATTTTACTATCCTCTCTCAATTTTCTTAAAACATCGTTTACACCAAATTTTGACGCCAATTTTTCGTTAAATTAACATAAATTGCATGAAAAAGCCTCTTTTCGTTGTTGTATTTAAAAAAAATAGTTGCATTTTAAATATATTACTAAAAACAAGTAAATATCCTTTGAAACACAACCTGAAAACGGAAGGTGAGAAAATATTAGTGAGGGTAAAATAATTTGGTTTGGGGCTTCAATTTACAATTGGTAAGATTTCGATAATTCAAAAACAAAATTATTTATTTTTACGATAATCTTTTTAAGGTTTTATCAAAATGTCAAACGGAAATTCTTTGAATGACACTGAAAATGTCCAATAAGACATTTTTTTTTGCTCCACTTAATTAAAAGAGAGACACCTTAGACCTTGGCAATGCATGTTGCTCAAAATCGATGAACAAAACCTTTTAAAACATTGCTAGATAGGCCACTAATGGAGCTTGGGAGGATTCGGACCATATGATGCGGCAAAATTTAGTGACGTCGATGGCAAGCCATATTTTTAAACTTAAGGCCAGTTATCAATAGTAAAGTACTAAAAAAAATGCAACAATAGTCAGAGGGTAGAATTTTCAACCTCCGAATTGCCGGACATATAAACTGCTATTGATTTTTCCCCTTTTTCTTCCTACATACCAACAAAATTAATACATGTATTAAAAATTTAATAAAAATGTACATATTAAAAATTAAGCAATTGCATTTAAACGAATATATATGTACTTGTCTTTGGTAATATATGTATTTAAAATTTATAAATAAAAACAAGGTTCGACACAAAGGTTCAAGCCCATCAAATTTATTTTCATATTTCTTTTCTAGAAGCAGAATGGAGTGAGTTAAACTACAAATGAAAATAATCCATAGAAGGAATTAAAAAAAAATCGATGCTACATAGAAATCCTTCCATATCATTTATTTTTAGCTTAACACCTTTTTTACACGCAACAAAAAATATTATCATCATTTTACTGCTCACATCATGTAATTTCGTTTCAGTTTTCTGAAAAAAAGGCGAAAACTCATGTATATTCTTAGCTACGGTGGGTCCCGGGTTCCAGTAAGGTTCCGACCTTACTTACCTACCTACTTAATTGGCGCTATAACCACTTAGGAGATGTTGGCCGAATTTCTCCTACAATTTGTGGTGTGCGTGTTGTTGTTGTAACACAAATTTTGGGACCTGCAGTTTTACGCCGACTCCGAACGGCGAATGTTTTTGTTTTTTTTAAGAAGTTTTTTTATGGCATAAATGTATTCGGAGGTTAGCCATTGCCTGCTGAGGGGCGACCGCTACTGGGCAATTTTTTTTTTAATTTTTCATGTTACTTGCCCGGGCCAAGATTTGAACTCGGGATCCAACGAATGAATCGCGAATACGCTACTCACTCGACTACGGCGGCCGCGATGCTGAACTATCGCCAAAACTATCACTAGCTTTTCCCAAAATTATCGCTAAATGATCCCGATCTACGCCCAAACTGTTCCCGAAATAGTTCCGTAGTTCAGGACTTAGAAAATGTACATATGTCACTTATTATTATTATGAAAGGAATTTTACAACATAAGCATGAAGATAAATTCATTTGAAGATTTGAACAAATTTTCCTCACTCTTACTTATTAATGAAACGATACAAAAGATTACAAATACATACTTGATATTTTTCATTCGATACAAAGTAGTTCTGGTATCAATACTTTACAATCGAGCGCGGAGTAGGTATCGAAAAAAATTCTCGTAACGGAACCTGAAACTAAGCTAATTTTGCTTCAGAAAGTATATGCTGCTGAAATTTTTCAGTTATCGATACTTTCTACTTACAAGTTTATGTATTGATACCGGAATGGTTTGATTTCATCCCCACCCATAATTATTATGGAACAACAACAAAAATATTAGTTACCCATAACTTTTTCGCTGCTGAAGAGATACGCTCGCATTTATCTTAAAACATGCTTTTAATTTTCCCCTTTTTTCTTTGCGAGCATAAAAAACCTCTGAGAGAGGAGTTAATTTATGACCTCTGCTACGTATTAGCTGTTCGTTGATAAATCATTTGAAAATAACATTTCAAATTGAAATTCAATTTTATCCACTATTCCATATACCCAAAATAATTCTCACATTCGCAGCATCCAAACAAACAAAACGATGCTACTAGTTATTTTAAAACAGCACGCTGTACATAGATCACACAAAACACGTAAACGCGCCTTATCTACGGATTTGGACGATATCATAACAATTTCCATTACAATTTGATGCCCCTAATTAGAAACAATTCTACAGTTGAATAAACTGCGTCCTCCGCACACAATCTACATTTCAAGTGTTTTTTATACAAAAGCCAACAACAAAATACCACATAAAGCGGTTAACAAATAACAAGCTACAATGGCCAAGTACCTTTGCTGGTTGTCATTTAAGCTGTCATCTTAAATGTTGATCTCGTCTATGGCACATCAAAACACACATAAAAGTCATCAAATTCACTGAAAACAACATTTCAGTTAAGGCGTTTGCTACTTTCGTCTACTGTTGTTGTTGTTGTTACTACTGTTACTCTTGTTGTTGCTTTGGTTGATACTTGTGCTGTTGTTTAACTTTTATCCCTTAGCGCATAAAAAGTGAATACACCCTCCCATTCAGTTGAGCAAAGAAGTAAGGGGGGGGAGGGGGGAAAAAGGCAACAACTGGCAACCAGGCGACCACCCACCCACTAACAGGAGTAGACTAGTCTGCTGTTTGGTGACAACACATAACAACCAACAAAACCAACTAAGTGCTGCCAAATAGCAATAACAACAAAAACAATACTTTCATCTCTATACAATATTAACAAAAGTGGCAACACTGCAAGTCTCCAGGGAATGTCAAACAAATGACAGTTGATTAGACAAGAATCTTGCAAGCGAGCGGCAGTCAAACAATAGACACAAAGCAACATAAACACCAACAACAACAACTGCAGCTGCTAGCCATAAGCGAAACATTAAAAAAGCAACAAAGAAATCGCAAAACATCAACAGCAGCGCAATATAGCAACAAAGCCATCAAAGAGGGCACAAAACGAGCATCAAATGGAAAATTGTAAAATTATGCAATTCGCCAGCGGTTGGGCGGACAGACTGGCAGACAGAGAGACAGATAGACGGAGGTATTGTTGAGCGGAAAGTAAATAAGCAGTTTGAGGGATTAAATCGTCGGCGGTGCTGGCAATCGCAACGCACTTTATTCCATACATCGATGTATCCTCGCTACGCTGCTCCTTACTGTCCCTTCGCACACTCTCCGCGTTGGCCTGCAGGCGTTGCTCAAAACAACGTCACATTAAAAAATCTTCGACTGCTGATAAGATTCAAACATCAATGTGGGCAGACGACGCGTGTGGTATGGTATGGCCAAGAACCAGGAGCCCAGCTGATGTCGAGAGCTTGCCGGCGTTTAACAGGATTTAGGTTTAATTTAGCTTGCAGGATAACATGCTCTTTTGGCCTGTGCACTGGGCGTACGCGTACGAGTACTGTTCGGAAACAATAGAAATACATGTGAGATCATATGGGTAGAGAGGTTTGGTGGTTGAAACATAATTAAAAGTTACGTACATAATTATAAATTCAACTGAGAGATATGTACATATGTATTTTCTGTATATCTATATGAATAAAAAGAATACTCAATTGACGTTTTCCAAACTTTCTCCGACCTTCCTTCTGTCATATAAGTATAGAATACAAGCAATCACTTGAAAATATCAGCGACATGTTGATTTTAAAACTAAAATTCTTATATTTCATTTTGGATATATTCAGAGTTTAATAAGCGACTTGTAAATGGCTATATTTTTATTCAATGTTCGAATCAATTGTTCTCGCCTACATATATCCAAAATTATTTATACTAATTTATACTCTTAGATGAAAAGTTGAGACATGACAAACTGGATGGTCATGATAATAAAAAAATAACCGCTATTGAAAAAAAAACGGCCAAGACCCGTGATACGCCAAATGAAGCGGATACACACTAGGTCATGGCGGTCTTAAATCTGGGGTTATTTGGCAATGAATATTCTATCTATCAGAGTACTATTAACATACCCATACAACTGAATTTAAAGTATCAACGCAGAAAGTAACAATAACCCGAAGTCCTGAGGAAGGATATAAGGGTGGTGTGAGAAGTCTCCCATAGCTTACTACTCCAAAAATTATAAATTCTTCGTTATAATTGGCCCAACTAAAACGTTTATCAGTTTGGGACGAGACTAAAAACAAAAAGAAAAAACAAAAAAAGGTTCGTCAATTATTCACCACAGATTGATCCATCCGTTTTGCTCGTTGGCGCCTTTGATTTTGTTTTTTACCCATGGGTGTCATATTTCATCTTTGTTTTCTGTTACCCTCGCGAGCAACACTGGGTAGGCTCCCAATGCAGTCTCATCTTTCTACGTCATCATCCACGTGCCAATAAAAGGGCGGGAATGGTGAGAGATTTGTCGAGGGAGATAAGTTTTTCTTCCACATATGATCTCAAATTTTATAAAATGCACATAAATATATAAATAGCGGCCGCTCGACAGGTACTGGCGTAAAACTGTAGACCTCTTCCAGGAGCACGTTTTGGACTTTAGGTCCACGCATTAAAACCAAACTTAACAGGAATACACACCACACGTGGGGCGTTTATCGTGAATGTCGAGTACATCCACTTTCATGAATTCAAAATATAACAAGATTAGTTTCTATAAATTCTCCCGGGGAATCATTCGGATTGGCCGGAATTTCGGTAGAAAGATTGATTCACGAACACGACTTTTTAAAAGTTTTATCCCATAGGTCTGATCAACATATCTAAGATTACTCTGGAATCTGTTCGGTAAAACTGTAGAAAATCGGTTTCAGTCGCAGTGTTTGAGTTGTAACATCGTTTCTTTTAAGAACGTAACGGACTCTTTGGTGCCAGATAAAGTCATGTTCTAAACTGGTTGTCATCATCGTTCATTTCCGATAATCGGAGCTTTAGGACAGTTGATTGGCACCGCTTGAACTTATTATTTTTAAAAATATCTTCAATCGGGTTTTCTCAGAGGATAGAAATTTAACTGATTTCGTTTACTTTTGGCAAGGACAATATATAAGTTTATATTTGGTCTCAACTTCATTCTGCAATTCTGTAGGGTACGGGCGCGTCTCTATATGTTTTTTATTGTTCCCAGAAGTTTATTCGAGAATCTTTATACCTTTGTTTCGAACATATAAACGTTCCCATATAGCAGCGCAGCAGATGAAAGACTATGTTCGTTCGAAAGCCAGTACATACGTGAATGAACCGGTTGCCTGGGTGATTTAACCCAGTTAAGATCAATATATCTCACAAGGTGTTGTTTCGAATCCTTCTGCTCAGGGCTGGCATCGAACAGTTGGTCAGGAGAGGGTCTATTCGTACTCCACCTCGGAAAGGTGTAATACGTGCAACGGATGGAGCCATCTTAAGGTCTGGTTCATGGTTCAAAGGAGCACGTAACAACAACATGAACAGTCACCTTTTAAACTTTTCTCCAACTACCTTGCTGGGACAACCCAACAATAATGGGAACCCACACAGTTTGTTCTGTGTATCGGGTTAGAAAATAGCGAAATGCGGCATCAATGAGGCGTTATTTTTGCCAGGGGGGCTGGTGTCACTTTCGGGTATGCGCTGGCTTCCGTATGGACACCGGAGTGGTCGAGAGACTACCTGGTTTCTTGCTGTAGAGATCTGCAGCCGCACACGCCCGTAGTGGCGCTGACACTCAACATATCATGGCAGCCTGACACCGCATGGCAGCCTGTCGAGATCGAAATGCTTGCTGACATAGATGCGCTACTCCGAGGTGAAAACCGGATGGTAGTAGGTCACTTCAATGCGCATCACGATCTCTCAGAGCAGATAGACGATTCGACAGATATTTGGCATGATGAACGACGACACTCCCACCAGGATTATAGGTGGTTGTAGCAGATCGTCTGACTTAAAAATATTTAGCGCAGGTCTGATCATAACGTAGAGAGCACCAAACGGAAGGTGATCAAGAGGTCCCGCAAACAGGCCGTCACTAGCGCACTCCTATCTTCACCTGCGGCGTGGTAAAGGATGTTATCAGGAGCCAAGTGAGTTCCTCACTGGGATTCTAAATCTATCTATTTCCACGCACATCATTTCTTGTACATTTCACCATTTTTCAAACATTTATTTTCCATAAGTTTACTTTGACCACTTAAAATCCCAAGAATGGACGGTTATAGATTGTCGTTTATATGAGAGAAACATTCCCAAGCTATCTGAAATGTAAAAGGAGCAAAATTTGCCCCTTTTGCATTTGTGGGGGCTCTAATGTATAAAGCATATATATGGGGTATTCCATATAAAATTAAATGAGCATTTTTACAGAGAATGATATATGGAATTTTTTAATTAATTACACGGTGCTACAAAACGAAAAAAATTCACGCGCTTTCCAAGTGACCCATTAGAGGTTGTAGATCTGGTCGAGTGATTTACAAAAATGTATTTTAAAATTTCATAACTTCATAACCATTCAGTTAATTCCAAACAATGACACCTTAAATTTCGCAGAATAGCAAGTTCTTTGCAGAAAATTACTTAATTGTAAATGCTTTCATGTAAAATTGAAGAAAAAGGAGCTACCAAAGTGGAAAATTAAAAAAAAATATTGTGTAAATATCAAATTGATTGCAATTGTTTTTCACAAATTCAAACTATTTCCGCTAAAGGCATTATTGAACCAAAAAGTGCCACCATTTTTTTTTTTGAATGATATATTCAACCCTAAAAACCCTAAAAAATTAAGAGAAAGAAAGTTTGTTTTGTAGACGAGGTCATGCCAAATTGGGTTTTTATGAATAGGTTGAAAATTTGAGGGTGTTTGAAAATTTTCAAGCACATTTTTGGGAACCACTCGACCAGATCTACAACCACTACTAGGTCACTTGTAAAGTTTATTTCCACTGTAGCACAGTGTTATTAAACGACAAAAATCGAAAGTAATACACAAATAAACTCATCTTTTAAATTTTGACTGATTTTTTTCTATTATTTTATTGGAGAATAAGAACAAAATGTTTTTCTAAACGCTGGTTAAATTAGATAATCGGAGAATGAATACTTGCAAAGCAACGAATTTTTCAATCGCGGCCAGCCGCACGCCATTAGATACTGCAGTACTTGCAATTGAAAAGTGGTAATTTTTAGTGAGCGTGAAATTTAAAAAAAAATTTTATTCCGAAAACTTGGCGTAACATATAGGTATAAAAAATACGTATCGAATATTTTCGCCTGTATAATAAGAAAACAAAATATTGAACGCGAAAAAAATTTTGGTGCCACATTTTGTGTGTAATGCCCCATACATTTTATTTAAAAGTTCTAAAATAATAAGGTTCATTTTTGATTTAGATAGCACATTCTTATAATACTACCACTACTGGAGACTGATTGAAAAATATTTAGTTAAAGTTATCATATATTTATTACCGAAAAATAAATTGAAACAAATTTTTCATAAATTATTTAAACAAAATGGATAATAGTTCAAGTGAACTATGTATAAGTGGGTCGAATAATTGAATTTTACATTACTTTAAAATGAGCAAATCAATACCATCCACAAAGAAACATTGTCCCGCAAGCATAAATAGGAATTTACATATATGCGCACAGCAGTCTGTAGCCATTTCAAAACATCTTGGCCAATTCCGTCCACTGCCAGCAATACAAAAAAGTGCAGAAAAAAAAGTTGAATGAAAACAATAAATATGAATCCAACTAATTTGACATCTAAAATGACTTTAATTAACATAAACACCTCACACAACTTGAGCGCAACGCTGACCACTGTCGGCAAACTGGCAGACAACTTTCGCACGCGCATAATAAATCCCAATTATGTCAAGTGAAAAATTTTAATAAACATTTGTGTGAAATGTTAAATAAAAAATAATGATACGAAAAATATACTTTAACAGCAAAAATAAATTAAAAAATAAGCAATGATACAAAAAAACAGCAAATTATGCAAGTCTTCGCGCCTGAAAGTGAGCTTCAAATGCGCGGGTTGTGGAAGCCAAGGAGCTAAAGTAGAAATCTACTCAATGCCAAAACTTGGACATGCCATAAATTATATTCATTGCATCTACGATTTTTTGTAGTGTTCATTGCAGCATAAACAATTAGTATGGCAAAAACAAACAAAAAAGCAAAAACCCACTTGACCGTTGCGACATTGGTAACAACAAAATGTATTTTTACTACGATGGCCAATTAATTGCGATCTCATTATAAAATTTACATGCACCTTCCGAATTGTTGGCACAAATACTGTCTGCCATTTTATGTCATTTACAGCATTCGTAATACCCGATTTGTCCACGCCCAATTCAATTGTAAATATTGTTCATTTGAAAAGCCATCGCTCTCATTTTTGTCACTATGTGGTGTGAAATGTCTGAAGAAATACACCACTGACTGATTTTTTAATACAGGAAAAGCAAAAACACTTACGCCTATATTACTGACTTATTGTTATTCCTCCTTAGTCCCCGCATTAGTTAATCTGCGCAATTCTGAGAGACTGCGGATTAACTTTTGTCTCAATTATTCAATTTGGAATAACGACGAATAACTTTCCGGTCGAAGAATAAATATTTAGTCCATCGTTTCTCCGAAGGGGGGAATTTACATTCGAAATTTTAAAATAATACAAATAATTCTTATTAGCGATTTCGTGTGATATGGACAATAATGAATATAAGAAAATTTCGCGAGTAACTCGAGCGCCGATATAAACGAATTGTGCAACTTCTTGCTGCGTTTTGTGTGCGAACATGTTGAGGTCGGTGACGATGCCATTTTGAATCAGACGACATATGGGTGCACCCAGGGGCAAGGGGTTCGCTCGATTTTGTTCTGGAAATTTCATAGTCAAAAATGCACCTCATTCACACAGATGTGGTAAAACAATAAAAGCAAAATTTGAATTAAAAGGTGCTTTTTAAGAAATAAAAAATGTTCCTTATTAAGAAATTTAGTAAGATAAAACCAAGGAGATTTCTTCCTACACCTGCAAACTTTTGAACAAAATTCCATAAAAATTAATAAATAATTATTTTCATCCATTTTCCTTCTCAATAAACTTGAGAAGAAATTGAAATCAATGTTAAAAAAATTTTCTAGTTAGAGTTTCTCCGATTTTGTCCCCTCTCGCACTTCTTGGCCATCAAGCTGTTGTAGACGTCGATCTCTTTAATTATAGGTAAACTTTTTAGCTCTGTGCACTTATCTTTGTTAACTCGGAATAAGTTTAAGGAATTCGGTTGAACAATTAAAATGAATCCACCATATAGCTCGTACATTTTATCCGGTCTCAGTAAACGTCTCTTGATGGTAAGAAATTGACCGACTGAAGTGCCACTGAAAATCACTAGAACGACTTTTTCGCCGATAAACCACAGAATCTCTACATCAATGATATTATGCAATAGATATTTGATCAAAGGTAATTTTCAATAAAGAAAATTATGACATAAATGCTAATTCTTAAATCAAATACTTACACTTACACTGAAGAAGCAAAAGAGCGTAATAAAAAGTTTCTTTATTTTTATTTGATTTTTTTCTTGGAAATGTGATATTTCCTCCCGCTTATATTCAAAATGTATAAAAACCTATATAAAATAGAATTTGTTTTCTCCAAAAGTTGTAATAATTTCTTATTTCATTCCCATCTTTTTTGTTCTTCTGATAGAAAGGATTGATTTTAGAGGTCAAAATATAAACAGATATAATTTAAACTTCCTGATATTGTGTTAAGTTTATTTCGGTCAGAGTATAAGCTAATACATTTTGGAATGCATTCTTTCCATCCTTTGTGCAATTTGATGTGGAGCCGAATCGTTTTCCACATTGCGCCATTTTTAGTGTAATTTTTTCGTTCCGAGATATCGAGCTCTCCAATTTTTATCATAAATGATATGAATACTTCCCATACTACAACTTGTTCAGCTTTAGTTCAGAAAAGGTCCGTGATATTAATCAACAATTGAACGCTGAGCCTACAACAGCGTCGCAGTTAGAAATTCTATCTCTACATCCACCTAAATCTAAAACATTTTCACAAATAGAAGTTCCTTCGCCTTTCCAACCAGCTTCGGCTGGTACGAAATTGCATTATATAAGAATATTTGTTAATAAACCAATTACTCAAAGCCTTAATTCTAAATCGTGTTCAGAATGAACTTACTTATAGTCATTTGCTATTACTTGATATTAAAACGACTCATCTATAGGATCAATTCTATTGCTTCCACGATGTTGGAAGATGGGTTCGTAGACATTTCCGAAGTTGAAAAATTCCCAATTTGTATCCCATTCATTGATTGCAAAAATTACCTACATGGGATTCGTGAAGAGTTTCAGGGGTTTGTTCCGACTACGCAGTTTACTGGAAAAAGATTCTCAGACGTCGTCCTAGTTTTTTTTGGAATCTTCGGCGAGTACTTTATCAATCAACGTTAAGACGGTGTAAGTGCAATTAATGGAGAACTCCACGGCGCACAAGTATTACATTCAGAAACACAAACTTGCTTTGTGTTCGCATTATACAGCTCATAGTTCCGGTCAGAAGCTCTCTAGTCTCTCACTCCAAAATGTGTAAACTTTTTTTAATCATCTTAAACGTTTCCTCGCATTGCAAGGGTCAATTTTTGAAAACGAAAACCTTCAAGATGATCTAAGGGCTAAATTGAAACCATCTTGTGCAACGAGGTGGGTGGAGCGACGCGAGTCAAAACTTATCTCCACGTGCAACCAGCAGCTATAATCGCCATGGAAAGCATCTCGAATACTTGTACAGATTCAAAAACAGCTGCTGCTGTGTTTTAACTTCTAACATTAAAAGCTTCGATTTTCAGGTTTCGTTGCATTATCGGGCTTTGTCATTGAATCGGATTCTGCAAACTGAAAATCAAAATCTCGATGAAACCATAAAGTGAAACAATGCCGCAAAGCCAAAAATAATAGTCAGGAGAGAGAATGCACAATACTATTTCAGCAACATTTTGGTTTCGGTTTCGTTCAAGAACTTCTTCCATTTTATAGAACAAAATCAAACCCCTCTAAGCAAATCCTGCGCACGGGCCTGTGCAGAAAGTTGCGATTGCTATGAATTCAGAATAGCCATTTAAAATTTAGCATATCCAGTTTAGATAAGTTGCAATTTAAGTTCAAAATTTTCATTAAAAATTCTGAAATTCGTAATTCAAATTCAGAATGTTACAGTTGCAATTCAGAATTACAATTTCCCAAAACTTTCAGCTCAAGTTCAGAAAGTTAGATTTCAAATTTAGATGTCCGTTTCAAATTTCAAATAATGCCAACTTTTCCGAGGAAATTTGTCAAAAATAATTTAAATATACCATAAACGAAATATTTTCATTTTACTTTTAAAACATTTAGGTATTTGGCACAAACAAATTTATACTCGATACAATTTTTTACACGACGTACAATGCACATTGCTCTAACAACTCGATATTTTCAGCCAGTTCAATTTCAGCCTCGTTCTTCGTCGAAGTATTTTTTGTACGGGTTTTTCGCGAAAAAATTTTGAGCGCGCGTCTTTCTTCGTTTGCAGCAGCGATGGCTTAAGGAGGTTGGTCACATTACGAATTTTAAATGTTTTTAACTCAACGAAACCTGCAAGATCTCGGAATCTTAGAATTTTAATATTTTCATATCTGTATATGAATTTATTGTGCTATACATTTCTAATTCTACTGATAATTCCGGTAGAACAAAAAATTGCTTTATCCAAAACAGATAGGCCGAGATATCCTTAAATATTTTGGAATACTTCTATATGTAGTAAACTTCGGTTGTTTGAATATTTTAGAAATTTTCGTAAAATCATCAGACACTGGAATATTTTCCGCTACCCTGTTTACCGCAAACAGACTCCTCGCGAGATAAATAATGACTCTGGTATCTAATTTTTAATGCAAAAATCTACTCTAGATATTAATGAATTCTTTAAGTATAAAACAAACAAATCTCCATGCAAATGTATAAAAAATTTAAATAACAACACGAAATACCCTTTTCTTTAAGAGTTTAAGCAATTCTGAGAGTAAAATTAAATTACCAGCAAGAAGCCATTTCTTATTATCGAGTAAAAATCAACCCTTTCTAAAGATTTTTAATAAACTCCACGAGCTTCTTGTGGGAGTTCGCAGAAGGCAAAATAGCTGCAGATATCCTACAGACTCCTTACATAGATGTCCCAACAAATGTAAATGAAAAAAAAAATCGGCCACTAATATTCAAAAGGAGAAACCGCATAATGCCACAAATGCGCCGTAAAGGGGTTGTCTGTTTGAAGGAAGGAGGAGCAACACAAAAAAAAAAGAAGAAAATCTTTGCAAGTCAAACGCTAACTACTCCCAGTAGTGACATTTGCAACATTCCAAGCACTTTTCCCATTAAAAAAAAATATATCCATTCTTGGCCGCAGATAAAAGGCAATATGCCATTAAGGTGCAACGACTACTGACTGCTGACTGCTGACTGCGAAGCTGCCAAGATATTACAAAATTCTTGGCGATATGAATGATATTATTATACGTCTCGTGGCAAACGACAAGATAATGCGCTTCGTAGATAGATATTGTACTTAGTATAGAGTGTGGGTTAGCAATGCAGGTGTATAATATGAATTTCATGCTGATGAGTTTTTCAAAATGTGAATAGCAAGCTAAGGTATTATTTTTTCTATGAAATCTGTACTTTTTAGTTGCAAGTAAAATAAAATGTGATAACATTATTTTTTGCTTTCACTGTTACTCGTATTTTCATCTTTTCTGAACCTCTTATAAATAGTAAGTAAATTTTTATCTGACATTAATGCCGTAAAGAAAACAAAAAAAAAAAAAAATCAGCAGAAAAACGCCTTCATTATTAAAATGAAAAGCACCCAGATCGAAATGCTTTCTCATGTGACTTTGACAAGCTGCCAGCCACACCCACTTATGTACATGGGCTACGTCATACGCCCACGCAAAGGTGAAACCACAGTCACCACTTAACGGTCGTTAAGGTTTTAGTCGCATTCACTTACACATTCACATTAAAACCAATCGAAAATCCATGCGCGTTTTAGTTCAACCGAGAAGGCGGGTAGCGATGTTTTGCTTGTCAAAAGGTGCTTTTCCATTCACTTTGAGACACATTGACTTGTCGTTCCTCTGCATTGCTTCCCGCCTCTGAAGACAACCTCTACTTTTTTTGGTAGTTTTTTTTTTTTTTTTTGGCAAGTAAGGTGCTGATAATCGAATTGTTGGCGCATTATTGATTTGATTTGTCTAACAAGCTCGTTTATTGTTTTACAAGTGAAAAACAGATTTTCTTGCTCATACTCCTATTGCGACTGCATATTTCTCGCTGCTGAATTTGGTTTTCAATTTTATGTGCATAAAAATACGTAAAACATGAATTGCTAATAGAAAATTTGCATAATTCAATGAGTTGTTGGAAGGCGGATTTTCGTATGAGTGGAAGCAGCTGGGTAAGTGTATGAATTTGAATTCAAAATCAGCTCAGCTTGAAACAGTTGTATACGGTATATTTGATACTGTGTGAAAATCCAATCAATTAGTAAAATTGGGCGCCTTCTTTTAAAAGGCCTCTCTCATCAATATTTGTGCTTACATGAATAGACGAATGACAGAATAAAAATGCCTGATTTTCGCATTCGCAGTGAGGAGAACACACAAAATAGCTGTAGTGCGATTCTCTGATTTGTTTTAACGACATTCGCATGTTTAACTCATTTTAACGAATATTTTAACGATTTTTCTATTCAACAGCCATTTTTTAACGATATTCGCTATCGCCGAATCAGCTGTTGTCGTTAACTTGTCGATTATCGAAAATTAAACGACATCAGAGAGTCAGAGAAAACTTCGTGCTCTTATTTACATTCAAATAAAAAAAGAAAATTAGTCTTTTGAAAAAAAGAATTTAGTCTTTCGAATATTTAAAATACACATGACTTATTAAGATGTAAGGAAAAGCAAGCCCATAAAACAGTGAATTGATGTCTGCTCCGGGACGTAGGTAGCTCATGCAATTTTGTATGCAATATTAAATTCTAATTTCATTGCATTGGAATGCTTCAACGCTCTCCATTTGGCTGCCCAACGCCAGCAGAGAGGCTAGCAAAATGCGCCACCAAGGCAGTTTTGAAAGTTCAGGAACTTTTAGTGAACTGAAAGCGCAGCTAAGGGAGGCTAAGGGAGGAAATAGTTTAGGTACTGGATATAGACTTAGATCAAATATCTCATACTCCCGTCAAAAAATACATTAAGTAAACGGCTTAGCTTTAGCAGAGTGAACCCTCGAACTCTCACTGGGTACTTCACGAGCCACTGCAAATACAAGGATAGCACCAAATAAGAGATCTCGTGAATTATTTTTTTATTGGTTTAGCGAAGAGTTAGTCAGTTATTTGGCATTGCTTCCATCAGCAGCAATAGAAAGAAATACTTTGGACTTACTGATATTCTGAATTCTGTTCCTCTCGCTAGCAGCTCCAGAATCGGAAAATTCTCTTGCCGTTTCTGTCGCTGTCAAAAATGTATTCAAATCAGTTCCTGCTTCTGTTTGTGTTCTTTGCGGCCCCGCGCCTTTACCCGTCTAGGTGGTGCGGCCTATAATATATTTGAAATGCATTGAATAAAAACCGTCAACAAATGATTTAACATCTACAGTGAAAGGCCAAGCACAATATACCACGTTCATGGCCGCAGTGCACAATGATCAAATAATAGTAAATACATTCACAAAAACTTACTATTTGATGTAATTTATGGCCGTCTAAAACACTGGTTCTAACTTCTACGGATAAAACTTTAACCGCAAAGAGCCATAATTGCCGATTATATCGTGCCCCAATTAAATGAAATGTTTACTGAAAACATAATTTCCACATATCGACACATTGGACTCTTTGAAGAAGACATTTGGATAACATGTTATTTCTCAAAATTTGTCAGACGATGTTACAAGTACAACTATAAAATTAACATGTATTTGTTTTTGTTTTTACGGCTTTTGAAAGCTCATACGCAGAAGCAAAACAAAAGTACATTTCCATAGTAACTTCACCTTGGTTATATGCATTCAGAAGCTTTGGACACCTGGGAACACAACTTTGCTCGAAATTACACTAAAATACTAATGGAAAAAGTTAATGTTAATTGCAATATTCAGCCATTAGTGTTAATATCGTCTTAAGACTTTCTTTAAATGAACGCGGCCAAATTTGTATGGCTATATTATTCGAAATGCAGAGAAAATATTAATTAAAAATTAATTTTGATAAAAATCAATATCAAACGCAATCCGATTTTTTCTCTTTGTTTCATGTAATTGATATTTTTGAGTATCTTACTAACGCAGGTTAACGGGAAACGGATTATTAAATTATTCGTTGATTTGGCTTTCCTTGCCACCAAACAAGAGCACAGTGCCAGAATTGGCCCATCTAGCTGCAATTAATTAATATTCAATTTGTGCAATTTTATTGAGCATGAGACCAATTTTTATTAGAGAATATTATGAAAAAGCAATAGTTCTTCAAAGTGGTTGAAGTTACTTCGCAAATTGCCCCATCTACTCATAAGACTTTTTTCTTTCTCGGCTTTACCTGGGCTCGAACTTCGGTATTAGTATCACCTCTGGTGCCACCTAGCGCATCCATTTTCCATAGAAGTATTTTTTTAATGCACCAGCACCAACTAGCGCTTTCATTTTACTGGAAAGGAAAAATAATAAAAAAAAACAACTCAAAAATTTGGAAAATGCAATTTAAAGCAGGAGCAAATAAATTCAAAGACTATTGAAAACCTTTTTCTAATAGCGGTCATTCCCTCTGCTAAGAATGACAAATCTCCCAGTGTATTCCTGTCATGAAAAAACTTCTCATAAAAATTATCTATCGTTCGGAATCAGCGTAAAACTATAAGCTCCTCAATTTGTGTTACAACAACAAGACGCACACCACCAGTTGTAGGAGAAGAGTAACATCGAGCTAATTATTATTATTACTATTAAATACAAATAAAGAAGTAAAGAAGGCCTTAAGTCCGAGTGACACCGAACTTTAAATACCTGGCGCACTTGGCTCAAAAACTGATAAACGAATTTGAACCCCATATGGGCAGTACATTTCCTAGACCCGTGCCTATGGTTCAATACGTCAGATGACGCATGAGTCGGGATATTCAGAACATCTACATTTATGGTTAGATTTTGATGAAATTGAATTGGATGCGAATTTTACTAAAACTGGATTAGTTTGGTGACACGGAAGTCGATTTATTTAAAAATCCATTCAATTTTGGTGATATAAGAGATGGTGCGATAAAAAATAATTTTATAAAAAACGATGCCATAATTGAGAAAGTGGGAACTTTTTCCTTTAGATTAGGTCATGGGTTGGCATACAAATTAAAAACGTGCGAGGAAACTCACAGGTATCAACTGTTATATATCTATGTCGGTTCAGATCTTGATGTAAACCCAGCCAAAACTGAACTAGTCCTTTTTACCAGACGGTACAAAGTACCGGCGCTTACGCTTCTAAACTTGATAGTGCAATCCTGCAGTCTAAACGTAATCCCAAATATCTTTGAGTAATTCTCGACGGTATGCTTCTTTGGATAGACAAAATAATAGAGCGTATTAGGAAAGTCACAATGGGGGCTTTCGCCGAAAATAGTGCACTAGATCTACGCGGGCATCATTCATCTGATCCTGTTATATGGAGCCCTAGTCTGGTGGCCAAACCTCAGTAAACGAACAGCGTTTAAAAAGTTCCACCATATTCAAAGGAGCGTGGAGTTATGGTGAAACTTTGTGTTCTGCACCTATTGAGGCTCTGAAAGAAATTTTGCATCTCTTTCACCTTGAAGTTGTGGTTCGAGAAATAGCTGTTACCGCGCCTTTAAGACAAGTAGAGGCAGACTCCTGGGTTCATGGTAGGGGAGATCGGGGGGTCATGAGGCACGGGGGGTCGTGAGACGCGCTTACAGCCCTGAACTAAAAAGCGCGACATCTACCAACTGACTGCGAAACTTCTTGCATTGTTTGACAAGCTATTTGCAAGAGTGCATACATCCGAAACATTCCTTGGTGAGTAGCCTTTTGACACACGGAACAAATTTTGCATAAACTTTCAATGCGTCCGTAAACCAGTAGCCATATTTAAAATATAGCTATTGGGGGGTCGTGAGATAACGTTTTCTGTACATAACCAAAACTTTTAATGATAATTTTAATATTTTTGATGGATTCAGTGTTTTTGATGACCGTTATTTCTTTTTTTAGTCATCATGTTGCGTCATAAGAATAGTCAGACTGCCAAACCTGCGACTGATGTCAATGTTTTTGTGGCTGCTATAAAAGACGTTGCAATCGAGAAAAAGCCGCTATGGTTCGGTATACCACATAATATTCCTTATTAAAGATTAAAATAAACAATTTCGATAAAATTAAGCCATTTTCATTCTTATAAATTTGTGTCTCACCACCCACCGAACCTTGCGAAAATCCATAAAAATCAACTTTTGAGCAGGCAGCCAAAAATGGAAGGTCGTACTAAAATTTCAACAAATGAAGCTCTTGTCTGAGTGAAGTTACACTGAATCATGATTTAAAAATTTGTACAGGCAGAAAAATTCCTTTTCTATCATATTTTTTGCCAAAAAACAAACCCCGTCTCACAACTCCCCGGTGTCCCCTACATCCGATTACTCGAAAATTTTGGAGACAATGGCGCCCCGCCCCCTATATCCGCCAGCACGGAGCAAAGGAGCATTGAAAAAATCATCCCTTGTGTGAACCAGCTAAGCTCACGTCGAATTCTTATAATCAAAGGCACACATCCGTAATTCTGAGTTTATTCAGAACGAGGTTCCCACTTGCACAAGAATTTACTTTCGTCTAGTCGGCGTACATGCTCTGCGACTGGGAACGAGCGCGCCTTAATACTGCCGCAGCTGTAAGTGCAAAGTAGAAGAGGGAAGTGGAGAGGGCCTCATCTTTAACTGCCCAGCATTTAGCAGAAAACAAATACATACGCTAGGAAAGCCATGTGATAGCGGAAACCAAATAAGAGCAGTTTCGAAGTTCATTACCCCAACGAAATGGATCGTTTGCTGGGAAGCGATGCAACATTATAGGTGCACGTAGTTTGCATATGGCTGTGATGCCTACTCTTGGTCTAAGTGCAAGAGGTCTCCCTAATTCCAGGTATGCCAACCATAATGTGTGGGCCACTGCCTTTTCCGTCTTAGCCACTCTAGCTTAGAAAACGTTACTCATCGCTATGGAAATTTTGGCGTCTTGTACAACGTCGATGTACACATCGGTAATCGAAATACGAGAACCTTTAGTACTCGTAGTAGTTTCTCGATCGAGAATATGAACTAGAAACTTCTTCTTGCAGAAGATTTCCTTAGCTACTTCTGGTATTTAATGAACGCTAACACTAAGTGTAGTACACACAGTTGCTCTTAAGCTCACAAAAATAAAAAATAAAGAAATAAAATTGTAAAACGCTTATATTCGTATGAAAATTGTAGAGAATTTGCAAAGGAATATAGTTGTATGCTTTAGTTGCTTATTATCCTTGCATTTTCCATTCTACCCAACTACGGCTGCCCCTGCTACGATTATGCCCGTCCTTTCTCCCACCCTACTTAAGATGTGTTACCTCATTCATTCGTTTCATTTCATTACTTGGCCAACTGCCGGTTTGGGTTTTAGAATTCCGCCTCTGCAGCCACATCAACAGCGAAAGCAACTTTCCCACATTTCAGATGTGAATACTTTGTGTGTTTTATTTTCGATTTTGTTTTTTTTTTTTTTTGGTATGTATTATTTTGATACGTGGCGTGAGGCAACTACGGTCGAAAGGATTTCTCAACAACGATAAGGGAATTGCTCTGTCAAGCCAAGTGATATATGGTCCGAAAGGACTTCAATTTATACAATTTTTATACTTTATTCTTCTATTCTATTTCAGCAAGAAGATTCGAATTTGCGATTTTATTTTCAATATCGTGTTGTTGTTTTGCTACTCATAAGGATATTCTAGCTGTTGTTGTTGTTGTCGTGGCTGTTGCAGCTACTGCCAGCGCTATTGTTCTGGATTTCGTCGCTTTTCCTTATTATTTGGCGCACTTCTTATTGCTCTTGTTGTTTTTCTTTGCTACAAAGTCAAACTTAGGGTAAGTGAGGTGGTCGAAGATACGGGGCGGTGGCGTGGCAAATAAAGAAAGTGACGAAGAGTTGCTGCGTTGGGAAAAACGAAATTTTAATGGATTTTATAAACTGTGTAGACTTATCAACAGACAATGGCAGCGAATGCGCTGAGAAGTGTGATGGGGGGCGCGGCAAAAGAAAATATTGGTTTATACGCAACAATTTTGTTTTCACGTTGGTTGGTATTGTTGTTGTAGCTTTTTAATTTTAATAAATAAAAGCGTGGCGCCTTAGCGAGATTTTAGCCATTCATTTGTTGTTGTTTTTTTTCGAATGACTTACAAACACAACGCCTTGCTATACAAATACATTTTTCGCAATATAATTTAAAACTTATCATCTTATTGCCTTCATTTGCTGTTCCATTTATCGTTGACTTTCGCCCAAGAGCCCCGAATTCCCATACACTTCTCAATAAAAGGGCAAATGGGAAATATTCGTGTCAGCGGAATTGTAATTTTCGCAATTGTCACGTTCGCCATTTCAAAAACGGATATTTGCGGCAGGCGGACATACCACGCTCTGTGGTCGTATTATCCATCCTAATCTAATTGAATGCACACAAAATCGCTGACAATAAATTTTACTTATGCAAATATTTCAATTTTTATCCGCATTGCCGAAAGATGAACTGAGTTTAACGAAACTCCCAAAAGTTGTGTTGTAGAAATGGAGCTGCATTAATCCGATGTGTGTATATATTTTTTGGGTTTATGCTTTTATTTTGGCGCCGTAATTTATTAGAATAAATATCACAAGATAATTTGTGAATTGTTTTATTAATATCTTATCGACAATACAATTCATCTTTTTAATATATGTATATATATGTATATATTTTTTATTTACTCTAATATACCAAATAAAATTATGCTGTTCCGCTTTGGGCTAGAATTTAGTTGACTTAGAATAAATCTTTCAGCTTAGTGTTTTGAGCAAAACCTCATGCAAGATCTAAAACTATTTATGGCACTCAATGCTGTAAGAATTAATTTTTTGATACAGGTGACAGAAGAATTTGAAATATTACTAGAAAGTTTAGAAAGTGAATGAAAGTTTTTTAAATTATTTTACCTTCTCTTCACTTCAATGGTCCTACTTTGTAAGCAAAGCATCTATTAATCTTTTTTCAACAAATTGAATTTTATTATTGGTATCTGAATGTAGGAATTATGTTTGGAGTCAATTAAGATATAATGTTTCCATTACAGTTATTGCTTCTTTATTCAAAATTTTTAACTTTTACCCACTGTAAAAAAAAAATCTGGTAAAGTGAAACTAATCCTTTAGGGATTTTGATATAGCGTGGATACCAACATTTGAACTTGATTTGGATCAGGCCCGATACAATAACAACAATAATTACTATTCTTGGATGAAAAAGTAAAAATCACAAAACAACGATCAGACTTGATCTAAAAAATATAAAACCAACAATAACTTTGATCGAAAAAATAAAAATGTTTGAAACAAAAAATCTTCTAAATAAAAAAATTTCAGATTCGTTTGGCATATATATTCGATATATTTGCATTTTGTCTAAACCAATTCTTGTTAATAATTTTTTGATCCGAAAAGTCACAATAATGATTATTTTCGGTCCTTTCAATAGTCTAACCTTCAACCCCCACATAGTCAAACGCATAAGTAGGCGCTATAGAAATAACTGAAGAATGAAATTTATTTGTAAACTTTTTGGTTTTTCGTCCATCATAAATATTAGATTCGGAAGCAGCGATATCAGAAACCCCTAGATATATATTAACCTTTAAGATAATGTAACAATTGTTTTTTTCATTTCTGTAAGCCTTATTTGAGCCGCAACTTTTTTTTTTTGGAATTGTGGTATCAAATTCGCAATCAGTGATATTGAAACGATATACATATATATACTCTTCACCTTTTGCCCTTTTTGAATAATTTTAGACTTTTTGTTTTCGGGTTATTTTTTCCAAATTTCTCTAAAATGACCCTGGGAGGCTTTCTTGAAACCTTGGGTGATTTGAGATGGAATGAAAAATTTATAAGTACAAACCGGAAGTCCTCAAATCATCGCGCGCTACCCGAAGATAAGCGAAGTTTTCTTTTTGTTTGTTTGAACACACTTCGTTTCTCAGGGTACAAGAAATGGGGACCAAATACGCGCTGCCTTCGATTTATGAGGAATAAACTCTTTAATTTAAGAGTTATTGCTATAAATTGAAATTCTATCGCATTTAATGTAAACAAAAATTGTACTCACCCATAACAGAATTCAAACTGAGTAATTCCGGGGTTTTTAGGACTCAAAAATACCAATATCCCGGAATCCCTGTTTGGGATTTCTAGTATAAATGTATGCATTAAAAATTCCACAATGAAATATCTGTGAAATTCACTATTTATCTACGACATTGCATCACATGCATTTAATTTTGATTCACATTTTTTTTTTTTTGTTTCTCGCGAAGTGACATTTGAAAAATGCTATGTTGAAATAACGTTGTGGAAATATGTTTCTTGTAATCTTTCGTTCAGTGTTTAGTATAATTTAAAAACAAAGTGCAAAGTGATGTACTCATTCTTGATGATGGGCGTGCATCTGTGTACATTTAGTTAGGTATTTAAGTTCATACCCTGTCGGAAATTTCAAAAATTAATTCAATAAGTATTATTTTACCAACTAGAAGTGGTCGGAATTTTTAATTTTTTCGTGTAAGCAACTAACTTTATTAATATGGCGAATTCCTATGAGCAAGTCAATTATCTGACTCGGCATTTTATTTCAACTACATGAAAATTTCTTTGATCAAAAGAATATCAAAATTAGTTTTGTTTGTGTTTATTTCCAACTTTTTTAAATTCCATTTGTTTCAACCTATTTTAAGATCAGTCTAAATACCAACTACTTTCCGTTTCCTATTATTTAGAAATATGTACGGTTTAATTAATAGTAACTATAAAATTATATTTTTCATTTAAACAAAAATTCATTTTGATTTCAATTCATTACAGAAATTAAAAATAATTACACCGCTAGTCCTTTGAGCATCAATTCTCGAAAGTACTTCGAGTAACGATCTCTGGTTCAATTGCAGGGGAGGTTAGTATGTACCTTCTGAGCTAAAACACTCATTTTTTTTAATTTTTTGCAAGGGTGTAGGTTTTGAGACGACGGTAATTTTGTGTTTTTTGGGTATCTTTTAATTAACAAATTTGTATTACTTAACTGCTAAGTGGGAACACTTCGTATCTTGTTCCAAAGACAATCAATGCGCTTTTATCGACTTAAGATTTGTGGGGATTGGTTACAAACATGCTGAGTTATAAAGGGTGATTTTGTTTAGCTATTTTCTTTGGCAACACAGCTTTTATTAGCTCACGCATGTTTTATGTCTTCTGCCACTGTCAAACATCTTCAGTTTGGTCTATAATTTAAACATGAATCGTCATACAAACGAACAACCCATGCAAATTATTGAACTTTATTATCAAAATGTGTGCTCTGTTAAGGATGTTCATCGTGCTCTTCTTCCATTTTATGGTCAGTTTGATCGACGTACTGAGGCGACTATTCGGGCTATTGTGAATAAATTTCTCACCAAATTAACATTAGGCCCATTTTATTGTACACTAACTCGAAAAAGCATGCGAGTTGATCCAACTCGGTAAACTGATATCCGACCTGAGTTGTAGTGTTGAGAGGTGCTAAAACTGCGCTATTGTGAATTAGCCCTAAGAAAATACAAGGGAAGTTTAGATTTAATTTGCATAGTATTTTGAACTATATAAATATATCAACCAGAAATTTGTTCGCACAACTTTCAAGAAAGATGCAAACAGGGTTGCCTTCGCAATTAAAGGAAATTTTATTCGAGTAGGAGCGTTCTCTGGGAAGTCGGATACAATAAAACGGTCCCATTGTTAACATTAAATCGCCAACGCTTACGTAGTGTTCGAATGGATGAAAATATCGCAGATGTATCGGCCAGTGTTAGTGATGACCGTGAATTATCGATTCGGCGCCGTTCGCAGCAATTGGATATCTATTATATGCCGGACACACCACAACGTAAATTACGTAGTTTCGTCTAAATTACTTCGCATAAACGATGTGCGCCCCCCTCTTGCCATTCCTAATTTATCCTACCACCTCTGTAGCCGCAGGGTTGCTTTGTTCTTTGAACAAAGGTAAATTTTTTTAATTTTATTGTGATAATATCTTGTTTTAAATTTACGATCACGAAATAGAGGCAGTGAAAATCAAGAAACCGTTGAATCAAATGCTTATATTTCAAAATGCATCGTTCAGTGTGGTTATGGGGTAAATATTTTTCGATTGTTATCGAAACAAATTTGAGCCGACAATGTTTATTCCTGATTTCGTGCTTGATTTATGAAAAAATGCCTAATTTCGTCTTAGTTTATTGAACAGCTTTTACAGTGCGAAATTACTTAGTTTTCTTCGTCATTTGCTCATAAACTAAAAATGAGCCATAAGTTATGATCGTGGGCCCGGGTTTTTACTTCACTACGTGGAAAATTTTGCGGAAGGGTTTAGGTGTGAGGCCATTCAAAATACACTTGGGCAAGAATTGAACCCGAGTGACCTACGACCTACCACAACACCAAATTTTTGGTGAAAATGGGCTATTGAAAAGTTGGCCGAAGGCCACTTTTTTTTATCGAAAAATTGCAGTTTTTTGATTGAAGAGCAGTCAGAAGCATTGCAAGAGCTGCCAATTGGACGGTATTTCTTCAAAGATGATGCGAATCGCAACTTTACTGCGAAAGGTGAACGCTACCGTGCGATGATAAAAAACGTTTTTTTTTTGCTCAAAATAGAAGAGCTGACAAGACGGTGTCACATGACGCGAAACGATGGACCTAATGAGAAGCGAATACTGTAAACAGTTTATTTCATGTTTGGTGTCTTTCAATTCGCCGCCTTGATATCGCGCGATTTAACGCCTTTAGACTATTTTTTGTGGGGCTATGTTAAGGCTCATGTCTATAGCGACAAGTCTGCTTCGATTGACGCAGACGTTAGTTAGATACCGGCCGAAAATTTAACAAAGCAAATGGAGCATTTGACATTAAATTTTATCGACCATACTATCGATTCAAATAAAGGTTTCAGGCATTTTTTCTGAATGCTTTTTATTTGTTTTCTGTTTTAAATTTCAGATAGCTCGTTGGTCAAAATTTAATTTTTTTATAATTTTGATTATAAACTATTTTTTAGAATCTTTGCGATTTTTTAACTCCTTAACTTTATGTGAAAAAATAAAACACTTAAAAGAAATGCAAAAAAGTTCTAAAAAAAACATACTTTTAAAATCAAAGTCCAAAAAACAGACAATATATTTTGTAAGCCAAATATATTTATGTAGCTACTATTTATCTACAAAATTTTATTGGTTTTATTAATTACTTTTTTATAAAGATATACTTATAATTTATTGAAAATATTTTTTACCACGGGAAAATTATAATCATACAAATAAGTATATATGTACATATACACTGGGTGTAAGTTAGATCAACATAATTAATTTAATATGGATTATTTTCAAAGCAGTTGAAATTCAACTACTTTTGAAATTTTAAAATTTTTTAGACTATCTGTTTTTTCCGACAGGGTTCATATGAAAATATAATAATGCTAGTGAACGCATTCATATGTAAATATTAATCAAGTTTTAATCTTTCATTTTACATGTATGCACATATTGTATACTATATATTTATGCTTGCATGTTCCTTGCAAATTTACTCCCCGCCCTATCTATCTAGTACACCACAAACTTCGGCTGTTAATTGTTTGCGAAATTCTATTAATAACTGAATGGCAAATGGTTTTGGCAAAATGCGCAATTAGCCACAATTGCATGCGACATTGCGACATTACAACATTTCGACATGACGAAAACAATGTATGAAAACAAATGGAAACAAAAAGGCTACAGTTGCGAATCGCACCAGCAGAAAAATGAAGCAAACATTTCTTGACAAGCGAATAATAGCACCACACGAGAGTATGCGGTAATGTGAAAAAAAAAAAAAACGATAAAAAAAACACAACCAAAAATCATTTATATGTAAGTGTTGTGGTTGAGAAGGCAAAAATTGAAAATTTAATGAATAACAGTTTACATTGTTTGTTTTATTTTGAGTTTATTTTTTGTTTGTTTTTTTTCCTCCTTGCTATAATTCTCATTTCACTATTTTTGCCCCGGCATATTTTTGGTTTAGCTTTTACCTTTCTTGACATGCAGTTGTGTTAATTAATAACTCGTCTGCGGTCACAATTAATTACAAGTCAACCTCAGTAGGAGAAAAATTCATTAAGCTACCGGGAAAGTGAAAAAAAATACATACATAGGTATGTAGTTATAATGTAAGTGCAATAGATGGCAAGGCGTGCAGGAAAATTTAGAATTTGAAATATTAGTATATGGCGTATCACGAAAAAAAAAGTTCAGCGTGTGTCAGTGTTATTGGCGCACATATGGCGAAAACAAATTTTGGAGGTAAAAATTTAATTTACACTAAAAATACTGATAACATAATTTGATTTGGATTATCAGTAAAATGTGTACAGTTTACAAAAATAGTTACTGGTTGTTTAAAATCAGAAAAAGCATAAAAATGTTTCCTCAATATAATTGCCCGTTTCAGTAGAACCACATTGTAAATATATAGATAAAAATATATTTGATTGAAAATCAGGTGCACAGAGCTAAAAGACCAGCTAAAATGCCCTATAAATCAGAACAATCGAATAAGAAGCCTTTCTTTTTACGACTGGGTATTTCTTTTCAATAAAATCGAGAAGATTATCAGTAAAATTAAGATGAAAACTTTTCAATGGAATTAAAAAGGTGACCATTTGAATAAAGATTAAACACTTTTCAATACAAATTAGTAGAAAACCTTAAAACTAAGATGAATATCTGTTCAATATAATTAGAAAGGGAAACTTATATTTTATTAGAATCTGCTCTTAATTTTAATAAGCCGAAGATCTTATCAGTTTAAAATTTTTGTCAACTATATTTTTTTACCTAGATTACTTTCTGAAAACAAATATCACACTGTTTTTATAGTTAAACTGTTTATTATTTAATTATCCAAGATCTACTTATAATTACGATAAGTTAAAGTATTTTATATTATTATTACAGGTTATACGGATTTTCCTAAAATATAAGAACAATTAAAATAATTATAATATAACAACTGGTATGGCAAAATTGTTCGTAGTATGGCACGTGCCATTTCTTGAAATTTTATACATATTCAAACCCTTCTTGTACAGCTGGCATTTTTGATATAACTGCACGAGAAAGACATTGGAGAAAAAGAGAGCGTCACTATCGAGTAAATATATTTATTATTATATTAAAAATTTTCATTTTGAAAATACAAAAATCCAAAGAAAAATATTCATAATATTTTAGTAAAAGGAATATACAAAATGCTTAAATTTGAAAAAGGCTCCTTTGAAAATAAAATGTTAAAAAATTAAGTAAATTCAATAAGACTCTAAAAAAATGAGAGAATCTCCTTATTAATTTCCTTTATGTGATTTTTAAAAACGACAGTTTCTTCTTACAATTTACATATTTTTGAACCGAATTCCATAAAAATTAATAAACAAAAAGTTATCTCCTTATTTGAGAAGAAATTCAAACCAATATTAAGAAGATCTTCTAATGAAAATATCTTTGATTTTGTCCACTCCCGCACTTCTTAGTCTTCAAGTTTTTTTTTGACGTCGATATCTTTAATTATAGGTGAACCATTACTTTCTTCCTCGAAATCAAGAAATGTTTTTTTTTTTGCTGCTTAGACGTTTGAGGTAGAACACGAGTTGCGGCGTCGGCTATATTTCCAAACTTCACCAGATAAGTACTAAACATTTTTTGTTCACTTCTTATTCTGTTTTCGTTGTTGCTGTTTCTAAATGGGATTTCAAAAATCGCTATTTAATGTCAGGACTAGAAATAGCGGCAATAGCAGCACCCCAAGCGTCAGGCGGAATCGGGAAGTGCCACTCAAATCTTTTAAGGGCTAATCGAGGCGGGTAAGACAGCTGATAATTTATGTAAAAATGATACTTCAATTTCTTCTATGTTGAACAAAAATATGTGTAGCGTGTAATAAATATTAATTGGGCTGTTTTTATGTTTCCTTCTTCATACAATTCTTTTGTTTGGTTTGTACGACAGTTATGATATGTGGAGATGATTTTGTTATATCGCACTAATCAAAGTAAAAATTAAAGTGTAAAAAGTCATAATAAAAATGTGTCATAAGATTATAATTCATGCAAGGAGGCTTTCCTTTATAGGTGATCTCCATCCGCTCATAATGATAACCAGCTTTTCGCAATATTTTTATTTGAATCATTGCTGAGTATTTTTGATTTTAAGTTGTTACTCTTTTGTATTTAGTTTGACAGCTGCACGCTGGTCCAAAAACCGGAAAATTCCCAATGAAAAAAATTGGATGTCATTAAGTTACTAATTTCGGGGTCGGAGAATACTAATTTATGGTTAAAATTGTAAAAAAAAACAAAATGGCGACTCCAAAATGGCGGCTCAACATTTTATAAATTAACTTTATCTGTACGAAATTCAGTATTCCGGTGTTTTTGGGGTCAGGAAATATGAATTTGAGGTTAAAATTTCAAAATACAAAATGGCTTCTTCAAAATGGCGGACCGAGATTTGAAATGTTTAATTTTTCGCTCACAAAAATCCGTATTCTGGTGTTTTTGGGGTCGGGGAATACGTATTTAAGGTTGGCATTCCAAAATACAAAATGCCGACTCGAAAATAGTCGACCGGAATTCGATACATTTTTGAATTTACTCGAACAGATTATATAAATTCTCCAGCAGTTCGACGATTGAGCTTAAATAATGATATATGCATAACTTATAGTTATAAGTTGTAGGTCATCAAAGATATCATCACGCAGCTATCGCTTACCGTATCTTTTTCCACAAATTACAGATCAAACTCGTAGTCTCTAATGTCACGATATGCATCTTCAGTAGCAATGAAAGCAGTAAGGCTTCTTCAGTCAACGAGTTACTTGTCTTCTATTTCAGTTTTTGCAAACTTGAAATGATTGGATCTGAAGATGCCAGAAGTCTCTTAAAAACATCTTCCATGGTTTGTGCACGTGAAGATTTTCTGCCGAATGTTCGCGAATCTTCTTGATGTCTTTATTGCGTGATTCCTGCGCATCCTCGGATAACATTCCTATCGCTAGCGGAGCTGCTTTAATTATTTCGAAACCATGTAGAAGCACAATGTGCACTGTCATTGGCATTGGGTACCATTTATATAACTGCACGTAACGCTTCGCTACATCTAAACAGTGAATACGGAATCTATCTACATCAATGGCCAACCCACTTGACATGGCTTGCAACAAAACTTTGCAATCCGCTATCAATTTCTCATCCAATTCCAACATCGATTAGAAATTATCAGTATAAAATTTTTCACTTGTTCTTAGTATTGGAATATACTCACCAAAATATTGGCTTTAACGATGAGCCAAGATTCATTGTGGTTTTTGAGTAAAGCGCAATTTCGCTCGTTTTTTTGAATCGCAATATCAAACTCTTATTCTCTGACTCCGAAAACCCCCTAGTGCGCATTTTTCCGAATGTAACGTAATTTTTTTTTAAGTTTTGGGGCCGCCATTTTCGATCCACCATTTTGTTTTTGACAATTTTAACATCAAATTCGTATTCACTGACGCTAAAACCAGTATGTTACTGATTTTTAACTTGTTTAATATCAAATTCCATTTATCAGCAGCTTTTTAGTTGGTTGAAAACAATATTGTATTATTCTACAAAAAGACTAATTAATTGATAAAATTTAAAGTTGCAGCTAGTTGCAGCTGCACTTTACATTGACGATTAATAACACTTTGACGAATAATTTTATATATTTTGTTATTATTGTTCTTGTGCGTGAATATCTTAAACTTACTTTCCGAAGTTCCGTCCATGTTATTTGACAAAAATTTGAGGTTTTTAAAAGGTTTACCTTATCAAAAACGAGCTAAGTTAAAATCCAGTGCAACGTTGTTGTCTCAGCTGTTTTTCCAACACGCATTTGCAACATGCGTAAAAGATAGGAAACTTGACTTTTGCGCAATTCTGAGACTGCTGTTATATGCCCTAAGGACCGCTATTATCAAATATAGACAACTACATTCAAATCGCGAAATTTGAATTTTTAATTTTTGGTCAGCTTTTCCGCTCTTTCGGACCAGTGTGAAGTGCTCCTTTTATTTTTCTGAAAAATAGCACAAATATTTATATAGTGCTCGACATTTTCATTGCCAATAAGGAGTTTTGGTAATCTGGAAAAAAAAAATTATTTTTACTGCAAATTTCTTTCAGTAATCAGTAAATTTTTCTGGCAATGTAAATTAAATTGAAATATCAGTAAAATTTCCAACAATCTCACTGGTACTGCAAAGTGCCCCGAGCTAAAATTTGGATGGATTGTATCTGGGAAATTACAGGAGGAGAGCTTGAAAAGTTTATCTTGCGGCTTCTGCGTGGTTAATGAGGCCCTCGAAACATCTATAGAGCGACTATGGGAATTATAACAAGTGAAAGCATTTTAAATGCCTAACCATTTTCATAAACGATCCTGTGAGTAGATTTCGTATTTTTTCCTCAGCACTAAGTACTCTACCATTGTCTTTTATTTTACATATTTCATTCACTCACATCGGTGTGTCGAGTGCCATACAGCAAAAATATATTTACTGACCAAATAGCCAATGTCCATTGGTCATAAAATTTACCATAAAATTTGTGAATAGCCTCTATGTTATGGCCGGTAAACGTACATCAACATTTACAAACACACATACATAGAAAAATACATACAGCCAGATAGCGAATGGCACACTAAAGGTGTTCATTGCCAAAACAACAACAACAACAATTAACAATACACATGTGACTCAAGTCGTAAGGCGGACAGACATTTGTGATCCCGAGCAGACAATGCCATTTGGTCCAAAGACTCAGGCACTCAATTAACTTGGGTACATCCCCCACAACAGCAAAAGCAAGCGCACAATGAATGAAATTGATGATTTAAAAAAAAAAAAAAACAAAGCTGACTGTGAGGCTAGAAGTTACCGCTGAGATGGCAGTGAAGAAAATCTGGAATTGAGTCCAGCACAGCGGCACAGCGGATTGCATTTGAGGCGGCAAAAGCCAAAACGTTACTTGGCTTACGAGTATTTGCATTCTTCATAGTAAATTTTTTATTAGTCACAAACACTTACTTACATATCCATATGTGTGTGTATGTGTGTGTGTGCATGTCTGAATATATTTGAAGCTTTGTTTCTGAAGTTAGCTCTGCAAGTCAAAGACAGTAAGCAGGAGCTTCTTAAACGCGGTGTAGCTGACATTGGAGGCTGTGCCAAGATTTATTAAGATTTAAACGCGCAACCTGGAAGATTTAATAGGTGTGAGTTCTGAAGTTTCAAATAGTAATTATTTTTTATTTCGAAGTTGCAACTTAAAACTTCAACTCCAGCGCGCAACTTCATCATTCAGCTACAGCTGGGTCTTCGAGGGCTACAGCTGTGCATTTCCGGCCTCGATCGTAAAAATTGTTAAACTGTTGCATAAATGACGGCGGCAAAGGATTTTGTTGGTTTCATTAGCATAGGATGCAGTTAAGACGGAAATTTTCATCTTTCTTTTGCTTTTGCTTTTGCTGTTGCTGTGATTGCTGTTGGCGTTGTTGTTATTCTCTTAGAAATGCCATAAAGCAACTTTGTTGGTAGAACTCAATTAAAAATGCCTGTGTTAGTCTGGTCTCCTGCCAATGAATAAATATATTTATAATATATATTCCAAGAATGCTATTGAATGAGTGCAGGAGGCTCGCTTGCAAAGCGGAGTGGTGGTTTGCTTCGGAATTATTGGTTTAACTCAAATGAAGTAAACGAATTTCAATTAATTGAAGTGTGTCATTTGCACGCACAGCAATTAGCATTGTACGTAGAGCCGCAATGTCTGGCGAAAACCACACACACACGCACAAAATGAACTTTTTCTAGGTTTTCACTTTCCGCATAGCGCAAATATAATGTGGCACTGTTCACTATTAATTTCCAACCACCCATCGCACTCTGAAGTGCTACTTTTACTTAGAATGTACATACATACATACATACATACATATATGGGAGCGTGTGTATTTTTGTATTGGTTACTGGAAAATTGTTGATCAAAAATGGTTTAATAGCTTTTTGAAATGAAGCAATTGACGATGGCTCTAGCTTCAGTTAATTAAACGATGCCCCAAGGACACATACAACAAGAAGCATGCGCAAGTATCCCGTATGTGTGTGTGTATGATTTTGCATTCGGCTCTGACACACATACACACACACCTTCATAGAAATTATAAATATAATTAAAAAATTCGTCTAGTTCGTTTCTACATTGCCAACGCCGCACAGTGTTCTAAATGGTCGGCCTAACGGTAAAATCCCGCTCGTATCTTCAAGAAAAATACCACTCTATTATATTTTTTTCCATAAAAGAATAGTTTCTAGAATATTAAAAAAAAAACTTTCTTAAGTTTAAAATTATTATTTTTTAATACATTTTTTTTTTGATAAAATTTTGTCTAAGTTTTATTCTTTTAATAAATATGGTTTAATATAATTATTTATATTTATAAATATAATCTATATATTTATTAATATAATTTACATATATCTACATATGTATATGAGACAAATATAGTTCGTCAAAATATAATTAAAAACTCTTCTAGATTGTTTTCTCTAACGGGATTTAATTCAAATTTTCTAGGAAAAGAACATTATATTCAACTTTATTTTGTTCTCATAAAAAACATAGTTGCTGGCAAAATTAAAAAATAGTCTTTATTAATTTTAAAATAATAATAATTTTTTTTAAAACAATTTTATATTTTAGTTTTATACCTTAAATGAATTTTTAAAATTCTTTTTGTATTTTTTTACCTTATTAAATTCTTCACTACGAATTAGGTGCATTATTTATTAAAATATCGTTATTTCCAAAAGAAGATCAGTGGAATCTTTTTTTTCGCCCACCCTCATGAAGTCCATAGAGGAATATCAACCGCGTGAACCGCGCTGGGCGTCTGCCTTGATATCGCGGTGGATTTTAATATTGTTTCATTCGTAGCTAAAGTTGAGTCCCTAAGCAATGAGCTGCTGTTGAGACTAGAGCGGAAAACCCCTTCAAGGTGAACAGATATGTAATTCTCGATGTAGACACTATGAGTTCTTTCTTCGAGTTCGATTATTGGATAATGTCCAAAAAGTCTCACTTTTTGCAGCAACTTCGAAAAAGGGATTGCCTTATTGAAACCCACACGTTAAAAAAACACCCAAATGTTTGGATTAAGCACCTTCGCAGTAAAACTTACATGAAGAGTTATTTGTCGGATCACGTGCAACAAGTTCAGAGTTAAGAGAGAAAAAGTTTCCAATTTACAAAGCGTTTCATCCGGAGTACCTCAAGGGCCATTATCAGGCCCATTACTATTCTCCATAGAATACCTAGTCTTCAGGATAAATGAATATCCCTCATTTATATCTAGTTGGGCGCGAGCAAATAATTTAAAACTGAATACTGCTAAAACCAAGGTCATCCCATTGTTTAACAGTGAATATAACCCTAGCAATATATGCTCGGTTAAATAAGATGGCATTGAAATACAGCTCGACCTGGTTGTAACTAACCTGGGATTTAAAGTGAATTCTAGGATGACCTTTGCTGACCATATAATCTACATATGTATGTGATTTGTGAAATATATAGCGTATTGAGGAAATTATATCTCATTCCATATTTATTATAACAGTAATTAAAGCTCAGATTAGCTAAGACATTTATATTTAGTTCCATAAATAACTTACTAAAAATAAAAAAAATTATAAACAAAGCAGCTTATTTCTTCTTCTTAAAACGAAAATACGAATACATTTAAGATTACGCAAAGCAAATACTTGACAACGCTCTGGATAACTATCTTAAAATGAGAAATCTTGTTTTTTTTTACACAATTTGTTTTATACTGCAAAACCCGAGTGCTTATTTCAAATGATTAGGAATCTGATATGCTTGAAGTGGACAATCCAACCCTATATTTCTTGACCTGCTGCTGTTATTCGTCTCTTTTCTACTGCATTCCTCTTCAGCCCTCCCTTCTTCTTTTATGTATCCCCTTATGTGAGCTAATTCAAGTATATCTAACTGCTACTAACAGCTGGTCTCATAATTGCCGACTAACTGTGTACTGTGAGAAAATCGAGCTTGTTCGGTACCCTTCCTCCGGTGGATGGCGATCCGTTCGTAATATCCGAAAAGTTTAAGTAACTAAGTTGACTACTGGAGAAAAAACTTGCCTGTAAACTGCATATAGAGGAGAGAGAGATCAAAGAAGTGGTTTATTTGTACTGTTGTAGGAGAGCCAGCGTCGCCGAGAACTATTAAATAAGCAAATAGTAGCACCGTTACCTCTATTTGGAGTTCTTGTCTGGTGGGGTGCTCTCGTAAAAACTGCGGTGATTAACAACCTGAAAGAGGTGCAAATAACGGCTCTTGTGGACTCAGTGGAACTCTCCGGACACGCCAAAGCTAGCGCTGAACGTCTTGTTAAATATAATTCGAAGAGATACTGCGGGGAAAAGCCTTGGAGCCCAGGCCGCTATCAGTCGGCAGGATATTGGTCCTTCGAAGATTTAGCAGAGTTTCGACTGCATCCCGGCTATAACAAATCATTGCATACCTTCTATGACCCTTAAAGGGTACTTTCGCAGTGCCATTCCTTTCAGTAAATGATTGGATCTGTGAATCGTATTTCAAACGGAGGTACCCGACATCAAGCAAGCGGCCGATTGGAGGTATTCGCGGTTCCTCTGGTCATCTGTAGGGTGCTCTTGGACCAGTCAACTTGGTAAAATATGAGCAGCAAGTGTAGTTTCGCGCGATGATGTTCGGCCAAAAGTGGGCCGGAGTAGGTTACAGGAGCTTCTACGCTTGCCTAAGCCACAGCTCTCATCAATTGGAGTCCATGCGGTGCGTCTCAACATCAGCATTACTGCAGTATTTGCTTAGAGATAGAGGAGGTGTCATCATCTCATCACTTTATGGTCAGTTGCTTTGCCGTTGCGAGACTTAGATTCAGGTGTCACGATCGTATCTCATTCACTCTCCCACGGAGATATGTGGAGTGAGCCTGTTCTCAAATTATAAATATAAAGTTAAAATTCTGTTCTTTAATGTACTGTGATATTAAAATAGATCAGATAGAGTCAGTGTGAGCCACGAGGAGCTGCCTTTCTACGAAAAGTGGGCGCGGTGTTTGTCCGATTTCTATAATTTTCTATATTATGCTTATTAAATTGACCACTTTTATATTGAAAGTTATTTCAAAAAGCAAAAATCCAAGTGAAAGTTTATGCACGGTGCCAAACGAGTGTATGGATTATTATAAATCTTACCCCATGCTTACCGCCTGTTTAAAAAGCAGTAGTCAATTTTATAAGTAAGTGATAAAATATGTTGTATATGGGGACTGAATAGATTTGTATAAGATCTGGCTCATATATAGATCGCCATACGGGTTACCACAGAATCAATTCTTGCCAAGTGAAGTGAGTTGCCACCTTTTTAAAAGGTTGAACTCAGTTAAAACAATGAGTAAAAATAAATTTTACAAAGAGGGAAGAGAATGAATAAGTCGTCGTTCCCAAAATATTTTGGGAGAAGGCTGCCACCTATGAGTGCAAAATTAAAAGTTTTAAGAAAGCTTATTTAAAAAATATTTTGGAGAGGATTGCCATCTATTTACAAAACCAATTAAAATTATAATAAATGAAATGAAATATAGGTAAATGGAGGTTTTATAAAGCTTTATTTTTTAAATAAATTAGCGAGATTTACCACCTGGTTAAAAAAATAAATAAAATTAACATATTAAGTTAAAAGAAATATAACGTCCTGAGATTCAAAGGCAGAAGGCTTAAGAAATTTTAATCATTAAAATGTGCTTAGCAAGTGTTGCCACCTCTTTGAAAAAATTATTTTAGTTATAATTCCAAGCTTACGGAAATATAACAGTATTGGTGTGAAACGAATGATTTGATACGGAAAAATTTTTGCAGAGGATTGCCACCTTATAAAAAACGTTAATTCAATTTAACTCATATAATTACTGAAATTCTTCTATACTGGTGTCAATCGAAAGGTTTAAGGCAGCTTTATTCCTTATAAGAAATTAACTCAATCAAATTTATAAGATAAATGAAGCTTACAATAGTGGGCCGAACTCACTGGCGCGCCCAAAGGGAGGAGTTTCGTAGTATACTTTTAGCATACTTTTTGGAAATTAATTAACTTTTTTGAAATAAAATGAGCGTGAAACCCCAAAAAGTTTTAGCAACTAATCGGCAATTAGGTCGATCGTTTTTTAATAAAAATTAGAAACAAAAAAAAGAGTGAATTAAAAAATTTATTTTATTTCCTTTTCTGTTATTTGACTTAAAATTAAAATGGCTAGCTTTCAAGGTATTCCGGTTTAAATCGCTGCTATTTTAAAAACATATGTAGAAAAAACAACACCTAGCGCATTCGACTCGTCTCTTGTGAAGCCAGAAATTTTAAGGAAATTTTGGTACGCACAGGAATATGACGTTTCATGAAAATTGTAGAGTAGAGGGGCCTTCTTACTAGACATTCCATAGAAATTATATGCGGTGGTAGGGCCGATTTGAGGACTTTCATGTTTGGTAATTTGCATAGATTTCTGGTCTATACCATTGTGCATATACTCTCTCTTTTAATGTCTATTTAATTCCCGATACTTGAGTATTCAAGTTTCCAAAATCATAATCGAGATTTCAAATTTACATTTGCCGTATTACAGCTATTATGATATAGTAGCGTTTCGTTAAAAATAATTGTGACACATTTCGATATAATCGATAGCCGGTTGTTGTTATTTTCAGAAATTTTGACCCACCGTCTATCACACCCTCTCTTTCCGCTGTTTTGCTTTTCATCATGCTATGCTTATTTAAGTATATAATTTTTTTTTAATTTAAAGTTCTTGTTGCTGTTGGTGTTGTTCGTTGCTTAATAAAGACACAGCTACCATACTTGGCATTCTTACCGCCTCTCATCATCAGCCCACACGCTAAATGTCCTGTTGCGCTCCCACATTGTCGATTGTTTTGTCCGCCGTCGGTGGATGTTTGACGCACAATGCGCCCGTCAAATGCAGACACAACTGTTGCTGACAGTTCTCGCGTACGTTTTTTTTTTTATTTTATTTTTGCTTAAGTTCGTCATTATTATTTTGGTTGAATTATTTATGTGCATACAATGGTAATGTTTTCTGTTTGTTTTTTTTTTTTACTAAATATGGAAACAAAAATTCATTGGCTGTTGAAGTATTTAAATGTTTGCGTATCTTTTAGGTTTAAACGTAAAGGGATGGTTTGTTTTTAAATATTACTAAATTTTGATAAGAAGATCTATGTATAACGGAGATATGGGAAGATAGGGTAGTTCTTATCAAGACTTTGTTGGCGTTCGGGTAACTATTTAAAAATGTGTAGGAGATAAAGAGGCTTTGCTTAAATCCCCGATAGCTTAGTTTTATACAATTTCACATACTATTTTTTAAAAACAAATAATCAAATTAAGATAATGATAATGTTATATAATTGTAGGTTTTCGTATATAAAAGTAATCAGTTATGTGTAACTATGCACAGTGGTGGGCAAAAGTGCTCGAATGTTGTTTGTTTTACAATATTTTTTTTCGTGCTACTTTTTTTGTTAATTTTATATGGAACTATAATTCATTGCATAACAAAAACTATGCAGACTACTGTTTCAGGCAATAAAAAAAAATTATGAATACTCAAATAATTTGTATGAAAATTTTAAAATTTGTTTGCATAATGTTTAGAAATTTATTGGCTATGCAGTTGTATAGCTTATTTTTTTCATTTTTGAAATGTTAGTCTTTTTTTTTAATTTTAGCCTTGCATACATTTGTCCATATATCGCCTATACAGATACATATTTTATGTCGTGGAAAATTAAAAATATTGTTGGCATATGCAGTTATTACAAATCAATGGGGAAAAAGTGCACCAAAACTTCGAAGTTTTTTTTAATTCCGCGGTTGCTTTTAGCCATTTCAAACTTGCATTTTATCATACTAAAATTATAATTTATCATAAAAAATTTTAAATATCCTTTCAAAAAATTAAAAAATGTTGATGAAGATTTGTTGAGTTTTTAAAAATTCGGTATAATGCTGCAGACATAAGTTCACATAGTTTTTGTTACACAATGCTCTTTTTTTTATATAAAGTTAACGAAAAAAAATTATCATGAAAACAATTTCCAATATTGTAAATCAATCACATGCGACCGCTTTTGCTCGCCACTGTGTGTTCAGTAGTGGCCTGTAGTGAGTCTGTTGTGGCCTTCTGTAAAATTTGATTTTGATGTATCAACTTGCTCCGGAGATATTGGCCAAAACGACATCCCAAACGATCTAAACCGCAACCTTTTCGACAATATTAAAATTTATGATAATCTTATCTAATTAAAAATGGATTGGGAAAGATTTAATACCAAAATATTTTTGGGTAGGGAAGGAAAGAATGGACTAAATGATATGAAAACATATTTACAAAAGAAATCTCCAAGCAAAATATGCCTGGATTGAATCTAATCAACTACAATTAAGTGCATATGTATGTTAGGTATCAAACCTTTGCTTATTTCGAATTTCTAAGACGAAAGTGCATAAAGTAGAACAATATTAATGAACTGATTTGACAGAAGTTCAAAAGTTAATTGACAAAAATTTACCCAAACTTTAAAACCTATGTATTTACAGCGATTTCGGTATGCCGTATATACATTACAAATATTAGCCTGAATAGAAATATTCCGTCAAAAATTCGTCCCTCAGATGTCGCTACAAAACTTTAATTTATGGTTTAGCTTGGTAAAATGTAGAGTAAATGTAAATGCAATGAGAAAGTACTACTAGAAAAAACATTTACGGAAACGTGGCTATGGTATTTTAAAAAACTATCCGAATCAGGGTTATTAGTTATATATATTCCAATGCCAGTATCCACTGACAATTTTAATCATTTTATTTTGGTATTTGTAATATGGCACTGTCTAAGAGTTTGCTTCTAGGACAATAAAAACAATGCTAATTATTATGAAATAAATTTGTAAACCAAAGTTTAATTAAAAGTTACTACATACGTAAATGATTTCATTTTCTACAAAAATTTGCATAATTTTTATTAACAATCAAATTTTTCGTAACTAATGGAGCTCCGATTTATTCTTTTTTGGACCACAGATGGTTGAACCTCGATGTCCGACTAATGTTCTTGGCAAACTTCTTAAATGAGAAGTTTTGAAAATCTTTTTTAGTACCAATACGTATAAGTATAAGATATTTGCCAAAAGGATGGTGGCATGACAAATAAAACTATTCACTTCTTATATGGGGATAGAGTCCAACAATTTTTTGGACCAGTTGAGCGCGAAATTTTAATTTAGTTTGTTTGAATTAACTCGGAACTCCAAATGCAATAAACCCTCAAAAAAGAAAACTATCTGGATTGAAGAAAAGAAGCTATCAAAAGAAAAACGAACGGGAATGAAATGGTGCTTAAAAAATATTTACTAATGTTGGGGAAAACTGACTTAATTTTATGTAGAACTTTATTCATTTAAAAAAAAAACTTTATTCCATCGGGGAAAATAAGGTGTTTTGAAAAAAAAAAATACATAAATATGTGAAAATTTACCATAGGTTGTTTTGTTTTTTTCAGTGAACAAATTTATTTTTTATAAAAAGGCTAAGAAAGCAAGTTATCCGGTTGCGAAAGTATACTTTTTGTGTGGTGTTTTTGGGCAAAAAGCAAAAAATGATTAAAAAAATAGCATTGATTTAGATTATTAAAATATTTGAGTTGTTGCTTTTTAATTACATTTCATTTTGTTCTTATTATTGGTAAGTTTTTGTTGAAAAGGCCATACATAAATAATACATTTTCTATGGAATTTTTAAAAGTCAAGTTGTGTAGTCGAGAGTGCCAGAAATTGCAGTCGTATTTTAATATTTTATTGGCTCCAGAAAAGTAGAATTGTTGACTTATGATGAACTAAATATAGAACTGGTAGAATTAATTATCAAATTCCCTTTTGGCACAAATAAGAAGATAATTGCTTTTCTATTAATGTAATATAAACAAGTAAAAACAGCGCTGTCTTCGGCTATGCCGAAGGCTTCATACCTTTCATGAATGGAAGAATAGTAAAAAACGTGTTATTGTATTACAATTTCGTATTACCTATAGTTAAAAGCGAAAATTTCCTTCAAATCAATAAAAATAATTCTAGTAAAGGCATTGTTATAAATTATTTAATGCTTTTCCTTATGTAATTAAAAAGAACTATGTTTTAAGAAGGGAATGGTTTTTGAATATTTTTAATATCGTATCGACGCTTGATATTTAACATTTAAAAAATACAAATAATTAAGTATTAATATGTAAGACCTACATATGTCGGTCTTTGAAAACAGTTATCAGATCCGTAAATAGTTCCCAAACGTTTAACGCTATGATTCATGTGATATTGCGCTGAGCTTATTACTTTTCGCAATAAATATTTGTCCTGAATTTATCTTGCCGATTTACACTGTGAACTCCGATCTTGATGAATACTAATATATAGCTAATAATGGTTGATGTTTGTGCAAAATTTCAAGCCTTTAGCTGTTTAAATGGAGGAGTTATGGTGCAAAATGCAATATCTGAACAATCGGTTGTATGGGAGCTTTATGTTATATTTCTCCGATCTTCATGATTTTCAATACTGATACGTAGCTAATAATGGCTGATATTTCTGCAAAATTTCAAGCCTTTAGCTGTTTAAATGGAGGAGTTATGGTGCAAAATGCAATATCTGAACAATCGGTTGTATGGGAGCTATATGTTATATTTCTCCGATCTTCATGATTTTCAATACTGATATGTAGCTAATAATGGCTGATATTTCTGCAAAATTTCAAGCCTTTAGCTGCTTAAATGGAGGAGTTATGGCGCAAAATTCAATATCTGAATAATCGGTTGTATTATATGTTATAGTCACCCGATCTGGCCGATTCCGACAAATGTTTAATCATTTGTACAACGACACCTGCTCACCAAATTTCATCAAAATAGCTCTAAAATTGAGGGACTAGTTTGCGTTCAAACAGACGGACAGACGGACAGACGGACAGACGGACAGACGGACAGACGGACAGACGGACAGACAGACGGACATGGCTAAATCGACTCAGCTCATCGTCCTGATCATTTAGGTATACTTTTTGATGGGTCTATCTCTTCTCCTTCTGGCACTTACAAACATCGGACCAAACTTAATATACCATTTCATTCTCATGAAAGGTATAAAAACCACCGTTTTTTGGCGGTTGGTTTAACTGAGTGAATTAAACCAGTTATTTTCATTTTTTTTGTAATAATTAAATTTTGGCACAAGACGATTCTGACGATATGATTTGAAATAAATCATTTATTAAATACCGAATTGGATACTTTGGATACTATCAGGTGTGGGTAGTGAAAAAATGTTCAGTGCTGCAAGTCACTTTTATACTGATATACGGAATTGGTTGTAAAGGAGAAACTCCTATAGGCTATAATTTTCAGAATACAATATAAAATTATTAAATTTCGAGCATCGTAAAAAATACATTTTTATATTGTTATTTCTATAAATATAAGCATGCCAATAAAATGGATTCCATTTTAATTTAAGTACCACTTTTGTAATAACAATAATGAAAACATCGAATTTTTAAAAATTGACTGATTTATTATTATTTAGACCTTCAAAATATTCGGTTCGACTTTGGTTCAAGCTCGGCTAAAATTGATCGAAGTTCGGTTCGGCCCTAAAAATCGCTGTTCGGTCGTTCTCTAGTTAAGAATGCTTTTTGATATTAATCCTCCAAAGATGGGCATTTAAAAAATAACGTCTTAATTGTGTACTATTGTTATGAAATATAACAGAGTTGTGAGATATAAAGGTTTATGTGGAAGTATTTACCTCGAGAAAATTTCAAATGTTCAGATGTATTTTGCAATATATTATTGGTTTATTCGAGCGAGCAGATATTCCCAATATGTGCGATGTACGATTTCATTCGTGTGACAGCCGCGACTGACGAACTCCTTTAATCCAGTTCACAATACAATAAAAAAACCTGATTTTCCAAACCGTTTTACATTTGGTATTAATTTTGAAACTGCACGGGCCACTCAATAATAATTACCAGTGTGGCTAATATGAAGCAAAATAAAAAATTTGCTTAAAATAATTGTGATTTTAGGGCACAGTCCCAGGCACAGTGGCAACTATTGGAGTTTCCGGACTAGGTGGCGGCTAACAATGTGATCTAAAATAAAACACGAATATATTATCAAATCACTTTAATGCAGGTAATATATATTTTTAAATGATTTTATATAGATGAAGTGTAGCGGGAGTTTTAATAAGTGTCAATTAAATAAATTACGGAAATATTCAATAGCAAATTATACGTTTTACTTATCCCTGTCCTCCTACGTCTCAGAAATGGCGAACGGCTACATTCAAATCCGTTCGGCCGAATCAACGAGTTTATATGATCGGGTCATGGTTGCAATTTAAAGCACGAGTGTATTTTGTATTTCAGAATTTCCTATAAAAAAGTATTTGCAAAAATCCATTTGTTATATAATCTATTATATATCAGATCAAAGGGTATTAACTTTAAATATGCTAAGGGAAATTTCCGGCAGGGGCTACCACCCCACCACCATACACTGCAGTTAATTAACAAAATTATTTCCTCTGTGCAGTTTTATTTTGCTCCCTTTACTAAAACTTTGATGCCCCTTTTTTAGAGTCACTTCTTTTATAAGCAGAGTTCCGGTACAAAGGTTGCTAGGGAACGGTTACTTATTCTACCGAAATCCACAATAAAATCAACTCCTTGTTAACTTTAGTCCGAAAATTGCCACACCCAAATGTTGTCAACGAAATCCACAATAAAACCTGCATTTCCCCAAAGTAGCATTTTTGACATTAAATTTCTTATTTTAATATGCTAATTGTCTTTTAAAAAATTTTAGTGCGAAACAAATAAGATCATCTCGAGTTTGTTGCGAAAAACTACACTAAAAATTAATTGCATATAACCTGCATGACAATTACGGCAAATATAAAAAACTATTACCATAACACCAATCTAAATTAAATAAAATTGTCAATGAATAATGACATCCGATTTTGATGGTATCATTATTTCCAAATAATTTATTTAAAACGCTGACATCAAACGTTTTCCCTCAATATTTCGACCTTTTATGTCAAACTCCGAATGACAAAAATGTTTGGTGCAAAAGAAAAAAAAAACAAAATCACCACGCTGAAGTAAATGGCGGCATTTAACTATTTTCGGTTAAGTGGGTGCATGACATTGCAACCAAATGCGTATATGTACATATAGTAAGTGGGTGTGAGTGAGAGTACAAATTATACTTATATTCACTACATACACACACACGTACGGCCATATTTCATTGGATTGCATTAATGCACTCCGCTCACACTAACGCAAATCTGATGCACTCCACTTTGAAAGCACACGCACACACATATGAACATAGTACATGCCATACATCCAAACATAGGCTATGCACGTTTTTCGTATTTGTGGATGCCAATGGAAAATTGCTGTTGACATGATTTTGCACTTTCGTATCGACTGCATTCCGCAATTAGATTGTCACACACCAGCGTACGCGCACAGCGCACCAATTGCAATAACAATCGTAGCTGGGCGGGCGGGAGTGTGTATGAGTGTGTGTGTGTGTGTGTGTGTGTGTGTTTGTGGACTTGCACACAACTTAATAAATACATATTTGGATATGTCACTGCAATCGCAAGTTTCAAGTCAAAGCCACCTGACCCATTTCGCTCTTTTTCGCTTCTACTGCTGGTCCTACGTAAATACGTAAGTTTTTGTATATATTATATATGCATGTATATATATTTGGATATACAGATGGCTGTGTGTTTTCAGATACTCGCATTGACTTTTTCTTTGACGTTGAAAGTTTATATGTATGGATGTATGTGGAGATGTATGCAAATGTTTGATGAGTGTATAAATAAAATGCTATTAAGTCATAACAAGCGCAAGTTATGTTCTATTTTGATTGCGTGTGTGGGCGTATCGGGCTGTCATTTTAGGCACAACTACTATTACATTTAGATATTTATATGTAATTATATTTTAATACTTGATATATGCACATATATGCACATACTTACGTGTACTATATTATTGTGAAAATGCATATATGTTTTCAAACATATATTACGTACTTCGGACAAATGCAGGAAAATAACCAAATTTTCCAGGGACCATAACGGGTATTATACTACAGTATCTACACTCAAAAAAAAACAATCTGGGTTGAAGAAAAGGGGAATGAAAAGGCGCTTAAGAAATATTTTCTACTTTTGTAGAAAAACGATTTCATGTTATGTGGGTTTTTATTCATTTTTAAAAGAAATCTTTCTTCAATCGGGCGAATATATTGCAATTGAAGGAAAAAGTTACATCAAAGGTAGGAAAATTTGGCTCAGGTTATTTTGTTTTTGTAGTAAAACTTCTTTAGCGGCGCGGGAGTAAATTTTTTCCATCGCGCAACGCTCGCGTGTTGATATCGTGTAACAAAGTCAGATGGTGTACATCTGTTCATATATATATAAATATTGTATATATATATATAATATGCAGCTTGGGACCATTGCGGCACTATTTTCGGACTAGATATTTCGGGACCATTTCAGGAGCTTTCCAAGACCATTTCGGGATAGCAGTTCGGAACTGGTACACCATTACCACAACTACTTATTACTACTACTAATAATTACAACTATTATAACTATTTACTTATTTCTACTACTATTTTTTACAAATTTCTGATAGTATTTCTATTAATTCTACAACTAAGTACTACTACTCTTTTTACGAATTTCTATTACTATTTCTACTAATGCAACCACTAAGTACTACTAACCAATATTACTACTACTACTACGAACGACGACTACCGCTAATACTCCAATATGTAAATCTCTATCTATTTGCAGAATGGGCGCGGAAGTCATACTTCCGACTCGCGCACTTAGGTGCACAAGTGTTCTTGTTTTCAGTGTAGCAACGTCGGCAAGGATAGGAAGAGTCAGACTGATCAACAAAAAGGTATCTCTACTTTGCGAATAACTTTCTTATGACCAGCATAATAGCGCAATAATTTTCAGTTTCAAATCGGTCTGACTCTTGCTTTAGCAATCGATTTATTGCCTGGAAAATTGGTTTTAGATTCATTGACACTTACATAATGCCATATTAAACTTTGAGCTTGACTAAAATATTACACAAAAAAGAAAATTTTTTCAATAAAAAAAAAACAATCCGGCACATTATTAGCATTGACAGAAATGTCTGGCAATAATAAATTAATAGGAGTGCAATGCCGTATGGCCGATCTTCTTGTAATGCAGTTACAGTTGAGCGACTATATCTAACCCGACACTTACATCCTCGTTCGTGCACTCTGGGCAACGAGAGCACTCCATGTGCGAGGTGCTGAAAGAGAGGGAGCTTTAGTGAAGCCAGCAGCGTCTGTTCACCATTAGGTGCAGCTGCAAGCGCGCATCTGTCTTAGAGAAAGCGGCTTTCTATATAAATGTGCCCTAAAAAAACAAAAAAGACTCTGGGCATGGATGCAGCGGTAGAGAGACTTTGTCGCCAAGAACTGTCTTTCACTCCAGTGGACGAGCGTCACACCACGATTCGCATCCAAGCGAGATTCTTCAACATCTCGTTGATTTATTTCCGCGCCTTGACAGAAAAGAAGAACGACGCGATCAAAAATCACTTCTATGAGTGCCTAGGAAACATCTACGGGCGCTGCCCCGTCATGATATAAAAATCGTGCTTGGCAGGTAGGAAAGGGACCTTTGGTCACACTTTCGGCAAATTCAGCCACTATAACAAAACCTCCGCCAACTGATACACTTTGTCAGGACCCGAAGCGTGGTAGTTCGTACTACCTTGTTTCAGCATAAAAAGATTCACCTAACTACGTGGATGTCTTCATATCGAATCATATCATATTAGATACTACTGTGCAAATCGCCGAATGTCGACTCGGATCATTATCTTGTTACAGCCATGATGCGCATAAAACTCTGCGCAGAAAAAAACGTGCGCTTAAATACTCAAGGAAAGCTCGACGTCGGAAAGTTGCAATCGCAAAAGACAGCTTCTAACTTCGCTACTTCACTTACTTCTTCTTACACTTACTCATCGCCTTTCAGAGACTCCAAAAAAAACTGGTACGATGATGAATGTCGCGCCGCTACGGAAAATAAAGATGTTGCCTACGGCGCCACGCTGCGATCGGACGCAACGCGAGCTTTATGGGAAGGTTACCTTGAGTCGAGAAAGGAAGAGAGTAGTATTATTCTCAGAAGGGAGAAGTCGAAATAAGAGAGCTGAGCTACTCAAGCTTGGTGGCGAATAGCTGGTTAGGTGCATGTACCAGCTCATTTCTAGAATATGGCCGGACGATTGCATGTCCGTCGATTGGTATTTAAGTGGCTCTGCCCAATGCACCAGAAGCGCAATATGCGCCAACTACCGTGTATTGTTTGATTGGATCTTTTCGGTCAAGTCTACCATCGATCAGATATTCACGATACGCCAAACCTTGGAAAAGACCTGAGGGAAGAAGGTCAACGCACGCCATTTATTTGTCGATTTTAAATCTCTGTAAAGCTAATACGACTATAATAAAAAAGAGGTTGAGTAAAACCACCAGCTCGAAGAATATAGAAGGACCTTTCCGAGCGGTTTGATGCCAAACGACCAAAATATGATTTGAGTTTCACTGCGTTAGACTACTTTTTTTTTTTTTTGTGTGAGTACGTCAAGCCAGAGGCCATGCTGATAGACCAGCTGGGATCGACCAGTTTAAAAACCAATATTCGGCGCATTATTGGAGAGATATAGCCCACTATGCTGAAAATAGGGTGCGAAATTGGGTCGACAGGATGGTCTTCATAATTTTCATGCAATTCCGTACAAATACCAAATGCCCTAAAATTTTCTAACTTGTAAAGCCAAAATATTGGGGTTTTCATTTAGTTTTTGTTTTTTGTTTTTAGTATATATATTCCTCTAAAAACAACACACCCCTCCAGGAAGGGATGACAGCTTTACCTTACTTTAATCTCTTTAGGGAAATACTAGTGCTGGCTTTTAGTTGTGTATTTTCGTTGAGAAAAGTTAACTATGTATTTTTGTATGGCGATGACCGAAAAAAGTCAGTAAAGTAAATTAAATATCGAAACAATTTATTTAATATAACCAAGTTAAATGGCAGTATTCATTTATTCAGATATAACACAAAAATTCATTTTCCTCAAATTATAAATTATTATAGATTAATTAAAATTTCGCGTAAAAACAAAAAACTACTCCGGCACGCATAAATGCTTTTTTTTTTGGATTTAATGAACGAACGTCAAACTTTTGACAGCTGTTGTGGTATTCACTAACTTTTTTTTAACGATATTCGCATGGTTAACTCATCTTAACGAAAATTTTAAAGATGCTGCTATTCAGCAACCATTTTTTAACGATTTTCGCATTTGCCGAATCAGCTCTTGTCGTTAGCTAGTCGATTACCGAAAACTAACCGAAGAAAGTGAGGTTTCCTATAACCCAAGTGGAACGCTAAGCTGCTACAGAAATGTTTGCTTCAGCGAGGTCTCCGTTTGTGGGAGGCACTAATGGGGCCGTCGATTGCACGCATAATCAAAAGAATCATGGGGAGGCTCATGCCAACCACCATATCTACCATTCAATTAATGTGCAAATGGTAAAAGCAACTCTTATCAAGGATCCAATTATAAAATCAGAAATAAAGTCAAGTTTTTATAAATAGATAAACGCTTCCAATTAAAAAAATTTATATATATGTAAATCCTAAATACGCTGGAGCACAACGCGAATTTTGAAAACGAGAATCATGGTATTTTTGCAGGTGATTCCGGATATTCCTTAGAGTCGAGTTGATTACGATTCTACCAAATCTCTCACAGGAGAGTGCGAAATTCTGCTACAATGGAACATAGCTATATATAAAAAGAATTATAAATGTTTGTGGTTTGAAATAAACTAGTATCTTATTTCAATTTCATGAAATACAATAAAAACGCTCAAATCTACATACATATATTTGGTAGCACGCATTCTCATTCCTCTTTGTGCTTTGCGCTCTTTATCACTTTGAATAAATACAAAGAGACTTGTGTTAAGTATCGTTAAGAATAAGTTAGTGAATCGCACAATCGTTAGTGCAAACGAAAAATATTGTCGACAAAAATTGCGATTGTCGGATCGTTTAAAGTTAGTGAATCACACTACTGACGTTTTTGGATTCTTCTGCTTGACTTACCAACTAACAAAAAATAAGTTTCTGGCTGTTTGATAAAAATGGGTTTTTATAGCCTGTAAAAGGTCATCTCGTTTTACCAATTGATATTTTTTCACTACAGGGTCTTTATGTAGTACTACAAAAACACAACATCTTCATTTTGCAACGCTTTTGTGCAACTGACATTTCTTTGTCGCGCAAATTAATTGGTTATGTTCGTTTGAGTTTTGCAAGTGTGCATGCGAGCACTTGAATCGCTTCGAAGTGTTTTCCTTTTGTAAGAGTACAATTGTATATACTCCCACACACACATATACATACACACACAAGTATCATGCATGAAGATATCCTTTAAGAAACCACTACAAACTAATTTTGCCTGCATTTGTTTACCTCCAAGGATGTGTAAGATATCTTGAACACATCTACTATTTAAATACTAACAGAGCTCAACTAAATAATTGTCGAATGTCGGCGTAACAAGCTTAGTATGTATGTACATATGTATGTAGAAAATTAAGTTCACGTATTTTTGTTTTTGAAATCTCATGCGAATTTTTGCTGTAGACAGTTAAAGAAGCAGACAGACTATTAGGCAAATAAAACTATTGAAATTTTAATGCAGTAAAAAGCATTGAAATTTATAGCACATAAATTTGAAAATAAAACGATGTCGGCAAGAAAATGCTATCGATTTCGCATTCTTTAGAAATGTATGCCCTCAATCTCTGAACTTTCTACTTATTTATACTCGTAGATAAACGCTTCAATTCCTTTTTCGGTTTTCACAAAAAACTTGCTGACTGCCAATGAGTTTTGCAACTATGTAATTTAAGAGTTCAATATTTTAATTAAAAACTATAAATAATATTGAAATGATCACTAAACCTACTCGAAGAAAAAACATACATACATTTACTATATATACTATATGGAGATGGCGGATTTTCCTTTTTCACTCTGAATTAAATCGTTACTTGCTTCCATCTTCCCCCACACATTTCGTTACATTTTCGTTTAATTGAATTTCCCGTACATTTCTCTTCAAATCTTTGCATTAATTTTTTTCTACACTCCAGACCACACCCACGTGTGAATTGCGAAACGCACTGATGCGAAATTGTTAATGTATTCTTATTGCATTATGTTGGTTTTTTTCTTCTTCATTCTTTCTTTGTACTATTTTACTTCGTTTGCATAGTGACACTTCTCCAGCTGGCAACGACGGACGACCCACAAGTGTCACCATCACCACCACCACAAGTGGGCGAAAGCTAGTTGCCCGTTCAAGTGCTCTTCGGTAAGGGCGTCATGCGGCGCGAGCGGAAGTGGCGTTTAAAATATGCATATAATTATTGAGAGAATTTTTTTCGAATTCGTTAGTTAAATGCGTCAAATTGAATTCTCGAGAGATTTTTAACCCAATCTTCTGATCATATTCTGGTAAATTAATTAGAGCGGAATTTATTAAAAATGCTTAAAGGAAAACTCGATAGACTTGTTATTTGTGTGAAAAGTATTTTGGTTAGATCACTGGAAGGTTTTTCGAAATTTAACTCAAATGCAGTTTTATATTCAGAACTCGGTTTTATTATAGAAATAATGATTAATTTGTGGATTTAAGTTCCAAACAGTATTGATGGTAAAAAATAAAAGTGTTTTGATTCATTGTGTTTGGCTTAAAAAATAATGTTCTTCCCGAGTCTATTTTTTTTTGGTTCTTGACAAAAATTATAATCGAAAAGATGAATTCAGAAAAAAAAGATTAAATATAATCACAAATAAATTAACTATTTAGAAATAACTCTATCGTTAAACTTCAGAAATCGGACAACGTTTTTAATTTGGAAACTCGCGATAACGATTATTTTAGGCCCTGCTTTTTTCTACTGTAAATATTATGAATGGATAGAACAATGAACCCGCACATTTGGTAGTAAATAATTTTAAAATATTATTTTATATGGAGCGCTAAGATTAAGTAGTTAAATATTTTTCATAACTTCAAACCGCTAATTGAACATTGCGTGTGCAAACTAAATATGACTTCGATGTAATACCTTCGATCCGTTCTTTGTCAAATTAGGCTTCTAGTCAATGACGTTGTGACATTTTTACCTCACATGGCACAACGCCGATATCTCAGCGAAACTTGGTACACATATTAATCTCGACCCAAGGTGAGTTGGTATTAAAAATGGAGGAAATCAATTAATAATCGCGTACGTGTTTTGTGAAAATCAAAAGAAGGCGATATTCCAGAATTTATATAATAATTTTCTGAAATTTGGTGTGCCTAATTTAATTAAAAAGAAATACCAAGAAATCAATATTTTGAAAAATTGGGCGTTAAAAGTTTAATGATTTCTGAAAATTACGATTATTATATTAACTGGAACGCTATTAATTGCATACATGAAGTGCCCTTTTGAAAATGAATTCAAATAAAAGCATTTGTCGGTTAATTAAAAATCGGTTTCACCTGCACTTAAGTATGAACATATATGGGGGAAGCATTGCGCTGAATGTTAATTAAATTTAACTCATTGGATACATCCTCAATTCAACAGTTATTTATGCCTCCATAGTTTGGTGGTCGAACATCGACTCCCCTAACATTTTACTGTTAAAATTCGAACGATTGGTAAAGTGAAATAATAAGATTTTCCAATAGAACTACTTTTCTATTTAATATCTAGACTTGCCATAATGTTTTTTGTTTAATTTCTGACGTGACGTTCTTACACAAAATGTAATAAAAAATATTTCTGCTAAGTCCGAATATGAAAACAGAATATAAAAAATTGATTGTGTGTGTTTTTTTGCACTGCTTTGGTGTTTCTATTTGGTAAAGCAAGATCTTGCCATATTTCTAATCACTCTCTGAAGTCTAAAAAACGAAACTGGAAGTAAACATTTTCCTTTGAGCCAAATAGCTCCGAAATCGGTCAACTATATTCAGAGATAATTACAGTTAACTTTATTTATTTTTCTGATTTCAAATTTAGCTGTATCTCAAAAACTGTTTTATATTCTGACTTCATATTCGTATTCAGCCGAAAATCCTGATAAGATGTCATAGGTCAGTTTTCTTGTGAGCTACCGAGCTTATTGTTCAATGTGTGGCGGATGTCTTAATGCTGCGCTACAAATTGAAGGATCTAAAGTTTTATCCCGACTCCGAACGGCAAATAATTTTTGTAAGAAGATTTTTGATGGCAGAAATGCGCTCAGAGAATTTCCCTTGTCTGCCGAGTGGCCCCAATTTTTTGAAAAAAGTCTTTTTTCAAACATTTTTATTATTGGCTACCCCGGTTGGGATTTGTAATGTATCTATACTTATATAGTGCGTGGTTAAAAGTGTATGTTGTCGCATATCAATCAAATTGAACAAACTGTTCGATTTGCCGGTATATATAAAGAAAAATTTTAAATTTGAGCAACAAAGAGTACGCCTCCATTTCATTTAACTGTAAATGCAAGAAGTTAAAATTTTGTATTAAAGGTACCGTTAAAAACAAGGATTGCGAATTAAAAACTTACAGTTGGAATAACTTTATTTTAATAGTATATACTTGTCTCCCTCAAAGATTTGTTGGTTTAAAATTGTGATATTTTAAGACTCTAAATTTTAGAAATTAAAACATACTGTAGCTTAAATATAATAAAATAAAAGCCATTGCATTAGCCGCATAAACAAAAAAAAAAGTTACCACTATATGCTGTTATTACTTGGTAAATATTTTATTTTATAAACCGTCAGCTTTCAAAAGCAAAAAAAGTGTTGGCTTTACAATAATGCACCACTTGCCTTAATATGCAAACCACTAGGAATTTTCGAATGCAACTTTGTAGGAATGTTCTATTATTGTTCATTTCAATAAATTTATCACTTAAATCAATCAGTTAAATACACTACTTGGGTTTTTTCTGTCAAATTATTTGCCAATTCTACACAAAACTATCAATAGTAAATTGAATTTTTCACATATATTTTTACAAATAAATGACTTGTGACACATTCTCAATAATTTGTGTGCGTTTACGTGAAAAGGGCCCACTTTGTCGCATCTAATTTACGAGATATATAGATTTTTCGATACACCAAATTTAGCTTCCTAGGTATAATAGAAGTAATTAATTTTATTTTTTGAAAAAAAGAAAAGGGTTCACAAGGGACAACTTTCAACTTCAAATTGATTTTTCTCAATTAGTCATTTTTCGGATATTCACCTTCAAAGTTCTATATTTCCCTCAATTCTTCTGTTAGGATGGTCTAATTTATCTCAAAGTGTTCGGAAATCAACCAGGAAGACGCCTATATGCATAACTCCGATACCGCCGAAGTGGGCCCTTTTCAAGTGGACGCACACATGTATCCTTATTTTTACCTGATAAATTATATTGTTTAATGATAAACAACAAGTTTGTTTTCTGTTTTCAGAGGCTTTTCTTTAAAATTTTGTTTAGCAATATGTGGCAACACCAAAATTTTAGTTCAATTGATCTACGAAGGAACAAGTAAGGTTAAATTTGACCTTTTTTGCAACTTTAACACCAAATTACTCTCCTCGTCAAACGGTTTTCAGTTTTGTGATGTGTACGACCTCCCTCAAAATGTAACTTTTCCCAAAGTCTGGTGCACTATTGTAAAGTTTTCTAAATAACATTTTATAATTACAAATTGGGAACAATAATTCGGTTCCATTTCTATTCGAGTATTTAGTATCGATGAGCATTCATATTTTTCCGACTTTGCCCATCGGCTAGATAATTAAACAAAAAAAAAAAATAGGTTCAATTTCTTTATTGAGATAACTCAAGTTGAAAGAAGACAATTCAGAGCTTGGAGAAAAAAGAAATGGCTTACATATTTCATCAGCGCATTTAAAACAAAAAGTCACTATTCCTAATCTCTCTGTTGCTTAGTTGCGCTGCACACCAAAGCACTGACTCAATGCTCTGCCTAACTTTTATATCCTTTTAATTTCCGTCTTAAGAGAAACCAGATCAGGATCTTATATTTGAAAATAATTAAAATCCTTACTTTCGAGCAACAGCTTTCAAAATGTTTGTAGAATATCGAAAAGAATCAGCTAAGTTCCAAATCAAATCATCACCAGAATTCTGTACAATTTAAAGCAGGCACCCCCAAACCAAATTTATAATCGCCCACAAATAATGTGTAATGAAATGCAATCACTTCATATGCATTTACAAAAATATATGCAGGCATAAATATACAACTTAATATATGTATATTGGATAAGTGTTGCACTTGACAAAAAGAGCTCAATACTCGCACAACGACAAGCCACAGCCAAGCGCACTTCCAAATGCCTTCTCGTTTGTATAGCGCTGCTTATTTCTGTTATTTCAATAATACTTCAATCAGTGTCCATCAAATCAGCGCAACACAAATTTCCACTTCACATCACTTCCACATTTATATTTTTTTTGTTTTTTTATTGACAAATTGCCACCGACAATTGTGGCAGTGAACGGCGCAGTGGGGCACCAGGCCATGGGGTATGCAACTGTGCGCATATCCACTGCATAAGTGCAACAACTAAATTATAACGGACGAATATAGAGTCACTAATGTACCGACGTACAATACATACTACTAATGCGGGTGAATGGATGGTGGGTGGTAGGTAGAGGGGAGCCGATGCTGTGAGTGGCATGGACAGACGCCGCAAATGCCTTAATATAACTGCTAGCGGCTGAAGGCTGGTGGTACGCTGGCGGCAGAGACATAAAAGAAAAAAAAACAACATTCATCACATTCGACCGGATCTATCAATTGTTTCATGCAACAACTACAATAACTTATGGAATGTTAACGCGAAGAAATCTGCATTTGAAATGTGACAATATAACAAATTCAATTATGTAAATCCATAAATGTAACATCATACCTAGTAGTAGTAGTAGTAGCAGTAGCGATGATGCTGCTGGTGGTGATGCCGGTGGTGGTGGTGGTGGTGGTTGTGGCAGCAAATAACAGTAACAACACCAACCGAATCAGCGTCACTAGCGGCAACAGCTAGACTTGTACAAATAATAGTCACATCAATGATCACATAACGAACGACAGACAAGAGCAATTGTCGCACGACGGACATCGCCCGGCAACATCATCACTTTGCGCTTGCTCTGCTGCAGCGATGGGATGGTTGGGATTTTGTGAGTTGTTGAGCGGTTGAATGAATCAATGAGTGTTTGTTGTCAATGTGGCAACCAGCCGCACTAACTAAATAAAGTGATTGTGTGGTTGGGCATCGATCGAAATAAGGGTCTGGGTTAGTACGTCTTCTACGTATTCTTCTCAACTTATGTGCAATATGTACTGTGTCAATACATTGTGAGAAATTCGGTAACGATATAATCGTTGGAAAAAAATGGCAATATTAATTTTTGAGCTCAAGGCCAGTATAATGTGGTAATCGCCGAAATAGATATAATTTCTATCACGCCTGACTGTTGTTCTAATTTTTCCAAAATACTTTCCTTATACAGACCTTGAGCTCAAAAATTAATATTGTCGTTTAATAAAATCAGGCCAAAAAATAATATATGAATATGGGAAAACAAATTGAGATTTTCTATTAAGGCATTTTAATCTAAAATCAATGTGTCTTTTAGTGAGGCTATCTGCAAGGAACGAAATTTGACACTGAAAATATTGCAAAGTTCAAAAAACTCTACTCCAGAAACCAGGAAACGGTGTGGCCATGTCTATGGTCCCCGAGAGATTTCTTGAGATAAGTCCTACCATTTAGAGAGAGAGAGACAGAACGGTCACGGGGGAGCATTAAAATTCCACGGTCAGCCAAATGTAAGCACTGCTCAGTAAAAGTAAGTTATACGGCCTGAGCCAATAGTACAGCCTTCGATTTCTCAAGAAGCAAGTTCTCAAGCGAACGGATCTCTCGCGAGTTTTTCATGTATCGTAGAGCTCGAAACGATCGCATAAGATTGGTGGTACTAATTTTACACTAAACCCATTATCTATCAAGAATGATACAAAACAAGATTGCGCCTTCCACGCTGAGAGCAACTGATATTGACGTAATAATAGTTAGAGATGGGGAGAGCAAAAAAAAAATTCTAAGAAGAAGAAGTGTAGAAGAAGCCGGCAAGCGGACAGAAGGATTGAAACATTGTCTTAATATTGTTATCGCAAAATGTTTTTTTTTTCGTTCGCGAATAAGTGGATGCTGTCTAATCGACAAAGAGAGGACTAGCGGTCCGCGGAAAGCGCAATCGTATAATATATCATTATTGTTTATGTGTGCTGGCTCATTGTAGCAGCCAAATCAATAAATTCTAGTGTGTTTTAATATTCTCGATACTGCTCGAGAAGCAGTTTCCGACGAGCATCGCTTTTTCGCGAGCTTCTCTTGCATCGAGAATCCGACAAAGCTCGCGAGCTTCCCGATACTCGATTGTAAATGCATATACAATACTCGTCTCGATAAATATGCGTAATTTCTCACGATAACGACGATACTCGAGATTGTATCAATAATTCGATTTCTAGATTTCTGGGGTATCGAAATACTCGCAGAACATTATCCGACTAGAGTCTGGGGTTGCAAAACCAAATAGGCAAGATATCTACATTTGTCAAAACCAGAAGACACGAAGTGATATTCTGACTTTAGCTAACGAAGGTATAGAGGATCGCATCAAAGGCTGGTGGATCTTTCTGAAAACACTGTGCGACAATTTTGCGGCAACCGAAGACGGACCGAGTTTCATTGGTATTCCCTAAAAGTGTATCTATCCGTGAGCAAATCCTCAGCTAGGCTTATAAAAGTAAGCTCGATTTTTTTTTGTGTGGCCTATTCAAATTTTCATGTCTCGACATAAACTATTTTCAAAAAAGTAGAAAGTGGAAGTGAATGGGGTAACAGTTCACTGACAATTTTTTTCGTACATTATTTTAACCCATTAACTACCAACTAAAAGCGTCGTTTTAACCTTTCTCCAAGAAATCTCTCAAAAAATCAATTTGTCGCTAGAGAATTAAAATGTTCCGGTGAATTAATCGCCGGAAATTTTACCAGGATTCTTGTAAAAATAAAGCTAAACTTCGCGTAAAATAAAATTAAATAAGCTAGAAATCAACTCTGTTAACATGCAATGTTAATGTTCAGATGGAGAGCATACAAAATTTATGTATAGTTCAATGGGGCATATTTGTTTTCTTATTTTCGGTGGACTTTTACATTCTCTGCCTGACCAAAGCCTTAGAAAGTTTAAAAAGCAGGATTTTATTCAATATTTTAATTTTCTATGGCCTTTCCCATAGTTTTTTTGTTTTTTTTAGAGGTTTCGAGAAGTTACGGTCAAAACGACACTTTTGGATTTGAGCTAATGAATATTGAACAAAGAACAATTGGTTCTACGAAAATTATTTCGATGAAATGTGAGTAAGTATCGCTTGACCTTTCAATTCGGCTCTGATATGTATTTTAAAAAAAATTTTCACTTTTTTTTAAAGACAATAACGTGAGGCATGGAAAGTTAAGTAGGACATAACAAAACAATTCAAGCATACGTTTACAAACCCAACTGGGTTTTTAGGCTTGGAAAAGTAAACTTTCAGAGTCGCACAGAGCAATCGATTCCTTGACTCTCGGCTGGGCATTGATACCTAGTATTCATGTACCGAATGGTCGAAATCCTCGAAAAGCGGACTGTCAGGAGTTTGGGTTGCTCCATGAAGCGAAAATACCAGACTTTTAACAAGATCGAAAAGTCAAAAACTTTGATCAATCTTATATAACGTCGCTGTTAGAGACAACAATGCTCTCTTGGAGCCCCGCTTTTCGGGGTAGACAGATTAATTTGTGACGCAAGCATAGATTTAGAAACAGTTAGCTCGTTAGGGTGGGTCCAGTAGGCTAAACTGTGATGTCTGAGAATACAGTAAGTCTCTCTTTATCCTCTTCTACCAGCGTTAGGTCACCAAGCCAGATGTGTTGCATTGCCCATGCTTGAAAAAAAGCGAAACAGTCTTCATTCCCAAACCCGGATAATTACGCGCTAGCAAAAAGCCTCAGGCTAATCAGATTGACATATTTCATGTTTTGGTGGACAGTAAACTTAGTATTATTCAATATCCATATCAGATCGGAAAATCATGTGAATCACATCTATAAAGCGGAAAGCGGAGGAGTACACAATGGGAGGTTTCGCTCATATCGAAGCATACGCAGACGCTATTTGGGCATAAACGTCAGGAAAATCTCTCAGGGAGGTCTGACAGCCCTAGTATTTTTTACGAGGAAAAAAAATTGGAAGGTCTCACCCTTCCAGTACTTAGAGGCGTAAAACTAAGTATTTCCGAGGAAGGTAAGAGCAGAATTTAGCCTGTATTGCTCACAACGAAAAGGAAGTATCTTCGACCATTGAAAGTTTTCGGACTACTTATACCGAAGAGGCTTTATTAAGACTTAGCATCTGAGGCCAGATGTGGGGTTTTGGGTGATCAATGCTTAACAAACTATCGCCTTTCGACGAGTCGACACAAAAAAAATTATAAAAACCAAAACAAAAAAAATCCGTTCGCCATGCGGGAGGAGGGTAACCGCTGAGTTTACGATTATAAAATAATTATATAAAAATTGCACCGACCTTAGCAAGGGATGCCCGCTTTGTGAAAAGAAAAAAGTAGAACACCTAGTTTTTAAAATCTCCTAAACCTTATTGCTGATGGTAGTTTCATTCTCTTCAGTTTCAGTAAATATATTTCACGGTTATGAGAGTTATGACTGTATAAAAAAATGCATTAGATATCCAGTTTCGCCGGTTTGTTCTTTTTTTCTAAATACTCGAAAACCGAAATATATTCCTATATATATTACATATGATGTTTTTTGTACCATGCATATTTGCAAAGAAAAAAAACCCACATTCCCAAAATTGCCATCGTAACTAATTGAAACGAGAAATAGATGCGAAAATTTGCAGGAAGGCAGACCGTCTGCTAAGTGTCTGTTGGTATTTTTATGCTTGGGTATTATCTGTTGCCGTGATGGCGCTGGCAAGGGCAGCGGGATTGGCGACGGAACCAGTGTTATTTTCAATTGAGCTTAATTAAATTTGTAAGTGAAACGTGGCAAAGTGAGTCTCGATATGTTTGTGTATGCTGAGTGTAAAGAGCGGTTTGGATTTGATATGTAGTAAGTGCTTCCTCCACTCTGTTAATGAACGAAACTTTTCTGTAATGTTATATGGTATGTGCCTTTGTGCGTATGCCATTACATTAGAGCGGGCCAATCCTAGGTTTGGTATTTAGAGAAACAAAATACAGTGAAAGTTATATGTAGCAAACAAGTCAAGCTTTCACTATAAATTTGTAGATACACATACATATGTTTCAAAAATTTTACGCGAAGCGGCCTTTGTTAATTTAAGAGAAGTTATGCAATTTGTGCGAAGAAGACATCGACCAGAAGGCATCTACAGTCTAGATGAAACTGAACGTTTTTATCGAGCACTGTCACAAAGGATCTTGGTTTTTAAAGGCGAAACTGGAAGTCAGTTCAAAAACCCCGAGTTATTCGTGAGATAATGACAGAGTGGCTGTACCAATACGATTGAAAAATTATAATAGAGAAAACAAGGAAGCATGAGACTCATTTTTGCCTGCCTACACAACCTCTGTTTGTCAACCACTAGGTCAAGGAATAATACAAAACTTTAAATTGCATTATAGCAACTCTATATTGAAAAAGAGCTCTAAAAATGCAACAGGACTTGCCACATCAATGAACGTGTTGGAGGCTTTATATTTATGGAAAATTCTTGGAAAATAAGGAAAGTTGAAAAAGAAACTGGATGTTGACTCTGACGATGATTTCCAGTTGGCGCAAATAAGATGTTTTTTTTTCTTGATCCAGAAATGTTTTCCTTTTCTGAAGAGATAAAAAACGGCATGAAGCAGAATTATTTAGATTCTTTGATTTTGATAATAATGTGTGCGCCGAGTCAGAGTGTTTTGAATCGATTTTGAATGAATCAGTAATTGCCAGTAGCATCCAAGAAGGATGAGAAAAATTAGAAAATGCCTCCGAAGCTATACACAAGTACGCAACTGAAAAATATATGGTCCGTCTTCCAATCTGAATTTCTACAGCAACAAGAAGTCAAAAAGCATCAAACAAAAAAAAATTTTTTTTTTTTTCAAAAAATTATGCATGTATAGTAAACAAATTTATTTTCATTTCCCCGTATTGTTAATTAAGTGCCTATTTTTTTGGTGTTTATTAAGGAGAATCTATTAAGTGGAACTCTCTATTAACAGGACGGACCCGTCAGTGTACGCTTATGGGAGATTCCACTGTAATAACCCTTATTTTATTATAAATATTTAGGGTTCGCTCTAACCACTTCGCAAAACAATACCTAATTTTATATTTATAAATTTTTTAATATTAACTGTTTTTATTTGCATTTTTTATTTTGAAGGAGTGTCGGTTTAAAAATATTGATTTTTAAGGCAATATATGTATATACATATGTTATCATCGACATAATTGAAACGGATCACAAGTCCTGTGTGTGCAAGAAAAACGAAACACCAATTGCATTTTAAGTAACGCGAGTCACAACACATTATGCGAAGTAATTTTAATTTTAATAATTTTTTTGCATATGATTATTTTTTATTTTAAATCATAAATCAAAGACATTTATTTTAGCTTTATTCTGGTAACGTATTTTATTTTGATAAAAAACTTAAAATTAATTTGCCTCATATGAATTATTCAATTGTAATATTTTGTTTTTGTACGCTTAATATCACACGAGTTTCATTGGAATCGCTCATATAGAACAATTCTAGACAGTAAAGTTTTAAAATTCCGGCTCAACCCCCCATGCTTTTTTTGGTTCACCCTAATGTTTGTTGCAAGCAGCGGCTGCAGCCTTGTGCTCTGTTTTATGCCTTTAATGTTTTGCAATTCAACGCCGCACTACAGATAATTTTAACCAAATTTGAGGCAAGAAGTAACTTTTTTGCACTTTAAAAATTTAAGTATTGGTTGATGGCATTGAATGGAGAAAGCTTCAAATCAAATTGCTGTTTTTTTTTTTTTTGAAAAAGCTAACTAATAAATTAATAGTACGTTGTCAAAGTCATTGTTTGTGGAAAACAAATGAAGCTGAAATCTATGCAGTGAGATTTAGTTAAACTTGCAAATAATTTTTAGTGACTAAAAAAACCAAATAATTTAAAAGATTGCACATAGTTTGGTGCCATTCTTTAAAATAATAAGCTTTTGCTTAGCACTAATTTACCGTGATTGTTGACAAAAATAAAATTGGCAAAAAATTTACAATTCTTGTTTTAAATTTCACTCTTTCTCCTTTAATTCATAACTACGATAATGTTCCTTATAAAAATACTAGCTATAAATACATGTTCTGATATTTAATCAAATTAAACTGTGAATATGGGGTTAGAGATATATTTCGAATTTTGTAAATAAAATATTTATATTTATGTGGCTCATTTGAATCAAAAATTATATTCCAGGACAGAGGAAATATTTGTGTCAGTATGAAGAACTATTTGTCTTTCGTAGCTAGTTTATAAAAAAAAAACATACATACTACATATAGATTTTTTGAAAATTTGTGTAGGAGACGAAACTATTCAGCGATGTGTATTTTAAAACTCTTTTCATAACCATTTACTTTTATTATGATTTAACTTTAACACACAAATTTTCTATAATTTGGCAAGGAGACAGCTTTTTGATAAACTGAATTACATAAAAAAAGTTTTTTATAAATATGTACTATATATATAATTTTCCAAACATTATGCAACCCCTCAAAATTGCTTTAACTTTAAGCCTTCCTAAACCTCTTTCGGTTCGCATCTGTATTAATGCTTTTTTTTCTTAAAGTTTTAATTTAATTTAATTTTTCTAAACATGTGGCAACCCCCTCAAATTATATTTCTCAATCTAAGCTTTCGGAAAACTTTTTCTTTTAACAGGAGGCTTCCTGTGGCTACATATGTACCTAGTTACCTTACTTATTAAACTTAATTTCGAAAGAAGGTGGCAACTCTATATACGTGTTTTTGTATAAACGGTTTCATTTCGTATCAAAATTTTGCTAGTAAATAGAATTCAGCATTTCTCTTAACTTAATAATCTAATTTAATGTCCTTTTTTGAGCAGATGGCAACCCTCCCCGAAAAAATTTTCGAAATAAAACTTTCATGAGCCTTCTTCATTTAATAAACATACCGCTATATTAAATTGATACTATTAAAACTTACATTCAGTTTTAAACAGGTGGCAACCCTCTTATTTTATTTTGAAAATTAGCCTTTTTTGAACATTTAGTTTAACATCCTTATTCTAAAATTTCGTTTAATTTATTTATTTAGCGTTTATTTAAGTTTAACAGGTGGCAACCTTTTTACAAAATATTTTGTAAATAAAGTTTTCATTTGATATCATATTGCAGTACTTGATTTCACTGGTTGCTTTAAAAAAATTTGAGCTTTAAAATTTTTGAAAATGTGCTACATACATATGTACATACATAGTATGTGTCAAATATTATTTAAATCTATTCTGTCGTCATTTACTTAGTTGTAATTTAACGTCACGTGTTGAGCTGGAATTGAATTGAGCCGAAAAATAAAATGTACGCATATAGCACCACCTGTTGACAATTTTTCTATTTTTCTTTTTCCCTCACACTTCGCCTACCAATTACGATTAAACCCGTAGAAGGCAGTATGCAATTTATTCGAGTCGTTTGAAGTTTAAAGCAGCCGAACAAACCACGATCCATTTTTATGTATTGATAATTTTGTATTTAAAATCTCATTTAGTTTGATTGCAATTAATTTTTGCCTCAACAATTTATGAAATTACCCATAGTGCATTGTGAATTTGAATTTTGAACCAATTTTTTCGTTTGGTATTTGCCAGAACAATGAAAAGCAAAATCCATAGCAATCTCAACCATTGAATCGAAAATATGTGGGAAGCGAAAAAAACAGCTGTGTGTCTTCATATGTAGAGCAACTCTTTAAAAAATTCACGGCCTTCAATTGCAAAATTGTTGTTAGCAAAACAATATTTGAGATCTGGTGCGTTGCTGTTGTAGTAATTGTTTGTGTTGTTGCTGGCACGCCCGCACTTAATTTTCGTCGCCATCGTCGTTAATGTCATTTCCATTTCGCTATTGTTCCCGCTGCGGCTAGTTGTTTGTTTGTTTTTGTTTTGGCTGCTTCGCAACTAATACATTTTTTTTTTTCTTATATCATCGCACTACCACTTAACCAATATTGTTGCTGTTCGTGTCGCCGTCTGACAATTGACAATTTACATAATTTAAAGCTTTCTTTCTTACTGCGTGTTTCTGTGTTGTTTGTTTTTTTCCATTTGTTGACAATTCTATTTCAATTTCAGTTGCAACTCAAACTTGACTTGGCAAAAATGTGGCGTTGGGTAGTGTTGCCACCCAGTCTGGCTGCCCACCACAGTTTGTCTACCCAGATATTGCATTACGAATTCTTTAGACATTACTTATATTAACACACACATATACTACATACGCATACAGTTACGCACAAAAGTATTTTGCTTTGCATTTTTTACGTCATTCTAAATATTTTTCATACCACATTTTTTCGTTGAATTTTTTTCAGACAGCTGATTTTGTAAAACATGTCACACACTTTAATTTTTCATATCTAAATTTTCAAATCAAACAAATTGGTTAATCAAATTTGTATTTAGAAAGTTTTTTGTTTTAAGTAATTGATCAATTTTCATTTTTTTCGATCAAGTTTGATCGTTACTTTTTGGGTTTTATTTTTTCGATAAAACTTCATCGATATTTTGTGTTAAATTAATTTAAAATATTTCGATCATAATAAACACAAACAAATTTGTCGGCGATGACAATAAAATGTTTTATGCTCTAAAAAAATATTTCACAAAATATTGATTAAATATTATCGAAAAAATGTAAATCCAAGAATAGCGATTATTTTTTATCGAAAAAAAACAAAGGTCACAAAATATCTACATATGAAACTTGATCGAAAATATAACAAATATGAAATAATGATTATGCAATGAAAATAATGTTAGATTTACAAAGCATATGGTATAAGGATAAGATCGATATTCGAATTTTATTTTAGACGAATTCTTCCCAGTGATTTTTTATCCGAAAAAATTCAAACAACGATTATATTCGGTTCCTTAAAAATTTTAATTAAAAAGTTTAAAGATAAAAATTTAAAATTTATGATATTTTATAAATCTTGTGCAAAATGTAAAACTTTAATTTGTATGATTTTCATTATAAACTGAGCTTTATTTTTATTATAAAAAATGTACCATGAAAAACATTTTGTATGTAGTAAAAAAAAAATCCCAAAGCAACATATGTACATATGTACTTTTGTGAGTAACTGTGTGTATGTACATACATATATTAACTTCGCGCGAATAACTCCATTTTCATCATTGTTTGTTTATAATGCCGTCTTCCACTACTGCGGGTAATGTTGCTGCTGCTCGTCAGCTTTGTACTTCGGCAATATGATTATCGCCAATTATGGAAAATGCAATTTCTACGCTAGCCGATTCCTCTAATTTAATGTACATATTTTGCGCTAAGATATTCGGTTTCAATTGCGTATCGCATTTCATTAACGACTCATAGTACTATAAATAGAATTTGTTAAATGAGAGAAGGGGGAAGTAAGAAGTTAAGGAAATTCCTCGCATTTCGGTAGTTAAACTAAAATCCCACACTGAAATCGAAAGCTTGGGTCCCTCTTATCCGTCCTGCATCAGACGCATAGTTTCATAAAACAGAGCACCTATAACTGCACTTCAATAATATATGTACCTTATTTATTTTCTATATTTAGCTCAAAAATACTTACATACATAGATACGCATATTTAATTAAGGGACCGCAACCGTTATAATGGGTTTTATAATAAAAATCATGGTTCTATCGTTATTTCGTGATTTTTATTTTCTCGATCAAAAATAATCGTTATCTCCGATTTATTTTTCGATAAAGTTAGAGCGATATTTTTTTATTTTTATTTTTTCGATTACAAATATTTTATTGATGTTTTGTGATATTTTTGTAACGATTACATTTGACCGAAAAAATAAAAATCGGAAAATATCGATCAAACTTTATCCTAAAAATAAAAATCTAAGAGTACCGATTATTTTTGACCAAAATAATTAAAATGTGTTTTGGTTTAGCTCAAGGTCTGTAGTTAATAATCTTTTATAAATAAAGCAAAGCTAAGGGTTTCTTGTTTTAATTTTATTTTCATCGATATTTTGACTTCAATTTCAAGTCATGTTCAAGAACTAGTGGCTACGCCTGGTCGTTCCCTTCCTAAATATCATAAACCAAATCGCCTCTTTCATGAAAGAACAGGAACAGGTTTGTTTTTACAACAAAGGCATAATATAGCCGAGTTGGAGCGTTCTATTACAACTCGGGTGCAAAGAAACGGGCCTATTGAATCACATTTTTATAAGAAATATTTTTTAACCATCCGAATTCAATATAACACTTGGATTTGTGAGAATAGGAGTATACAATAATTCGGCATGGAAAAAATCAAGCTTCAAGGATTCTATTCGTACCTTTGTTCACTAAGTGCCAGTTTTTCACGTACACGTTTAAGTTTAAACTCCGATTGCTTAAACTCGACTTACATTCTCATATATTACAGAGGCCTTTTTCAGTGAGAGCTTAAGGCCGGCTTAAATTTTATCTATTTTGTGAGGCATCACTGTGGGTTTCTATAGTTTCCAGGACAACACAATCCGACGAACGGCGAACTTTTGCTCAGTAGAGCGACGACGTCAACAACGTTCGTTTATCGCAACGAATGTTCGTCGGACGAAAGCCGTTGTTCGCTTTGGTTGTGCGCATTCTCATATATGTCAGTGTTCTATTTTCGAGAGCGAACGTTCGCGACGAAAAATTCGCCGCTAGCCGGTCTTGTGTTTTAAGCATTACGCTTTCAGTTAAATCAAGCAGATCGTGGCTACATGGAATAAAAGATTATAGCCGGACTCGCGAGCTGTTTATATCATCGCTTGCATGGTGAGCAGTCCAAAAATTAGGCGCTTGTTGTCGGCTCTGCTTAATTTGCTGTTGCTTCCCAAATAAAAAATTTTCATTAGGCAGGCAGAGCGAACTCGAGTGAGCCGAGAAGTGGCGAACAAAAACCATTTGTAATTGAAATTTTTACCATATCCTTCTTTAGGCCATTTGAGCACTCACTTTTCCCCTTGTGAGTTTTTGATGTTCGGTGTCCCATTTTATGACTAAAAATTCTGTCAAGCTTTTTAACCACTCAACATATCCTTAAATAAGCGTCAAAAAGCCAATCGAGATGTGATAAAAGGGTTAATAAAAATATTCTATAAATGCCAATATAAGTATAAGACGGAAAGTGTTTCCGGAGTCGATTTAGAAACAAAATTTCAAAAATATCAATTGGCGTTTTGACCAAAAATTTGTAACTCTAAGCCACTGTAAAATAAAATGGTATAAGGTTTATCAAAATTATGTTTGAAAAGTCTTAAAGTTGGTTTAATTAAGGTACTAAATTTGTTGTTCCTCAGTGTTATCAACGGAATTCTTATTTTTGGAATTTTCAAAGCGTTTTGTACATTTTTAATATTCTAATTACACAGCTCCATAAAAAAATAGCTTCTTTGAGCAGACTATTTTTATCACACATTTTTGGGCTCTGAAATCAGTTTGGCGCCACCACGTAAAGTTTTTTCATAACCTCAAAAAAAATTGCTTGAAGTAAAATATATATATATTTTGTGGAGCATTGTTATGTAACTGCTGAAATCAATACTTTGTTAAAAAGTTATCTAATTTGATTTTTAGTTATTTAAAAATTTATCGAATTCGATTTCAATGTAATTGAATTATTGAATGGTGTCCCAACTGAAACTGCTGAGAAAATGGATATAACCTGTTGATATATTTTTTTTTTAATGGACTACGGGGGAGAAACGCTGTGTGTGCTTCGAATGCAGAAACTGTAAAATCGAAATGATATATTTTTCCAATATACTTATATGTATGTAGGATCGTATACTAAATCTACAATTTAACATTAATTTCTTTTATGAATTTTCAAAATAAGAGTTCAATTTAGAGTTCGCTTATGTTGCTTTTTTCCCCACTTACCGCATCTATGGAGAACAGCTGGCGTTTAATTAATGCCCAATGAACATTAAAATTAAAGCAAATTATAGGCCGGAGCGTGAAGATAACCACAAATAACTCTGAACTACACTGGAGCTGACCAATAGCCAAAGGTCACGAAAGGATAATTGGTGTGCAAGGCAAAGAACCAAAAATAATACGAAATGACAGGCTGTTCAATGAATATTTTTATAATACATTTTTAGTTAGAGTAGCGTGCAAGATTGAAAGAAAGTGTGCTAGCATAATTGGAGAATTTACGATGTGAGTTTGTTAATTAACATAATACACACATATGCTATATACCCTGTAGGAAAAAAAACAGATAGTCTAAGAAATTTTATTAATTTAAAAAGTAGTTGGAAGTTAACTGCTTTGAACCAAGTGCATGTTAAATTAATTATGTTGATGTACTTGTACTGTAATTCCTAATAACGTACAGGTGCGCGAGTGAAATATTGTGAATTTTCGAAATGGGACGTAAGCAAAATATAATTGTGCGAAATTATTTCACGATTGCTCTCTAGGGAAATAAGGCAAAATACAATAATTAAAATGACTTTCATGGGTATGACTTAATAAATAAAAGTCAGCGGCTAATTTATATTGGTGACTTTTATAAATGGAAAATGGATTTATAAAATAAAAGATCAGACATAACTGTTATTTACGATTTTTAAAATAAACATCGAAAAATAATTGTTATTTTAAATTTATAAAATAAGAAGAAAAAATAACTGTTGTGTTTTTAACTACGCATAAGAATTGCAAAAAAAAAATTATTTTAAATTTTTATTCTAGATGAATCAAGAAATAGATTGGTATATCAATTGGTTTCCTTTATAGTGAATTTTTCAGTGACAAGTGTCAGAAATAACTTATTTTCCGTCTTCGATTATTATTATTAACTCAGTTTAAAAAAACGGAATTTTAAATAGCTGCAAATAAAGAAAAAATTTCCAGCAAAAATAGTAATGTTGATGTTCTTTCTATCATAAATACATATATTAGATGGAAAGAAGTAGTTGAAACCAAATACAGTGTCAGATAATTGACTCGCTCCTAGGGCATCGCCGTGCTAATAATGTTAGTTGCTTACAAGAAAAAAGAAAGAATTTCAACTACTTGTAATTGATAAAAAAGTACGGTTTGAAGCACTTTTTAAAAGTAGTTCCATTTCCGACAGGGCACTTACATTCACACAAGTTTTATGCGCCTTTGTACCCAGAAATGGTCGGTCAGCGCGACAGCGTGCGAATGGCATTTCCGCTTCCGTGTGTTCCAACATCAAAAACCATACGCATAATTCTTACTTTCACAGTGTTTTAGTGGTGTGAAAGTGTTGGACTATATTCGTACACGAAAACTAATTTTCAACACTTTAACAGCTATGACTTGTGGTTCACATTCGTGCGGTATCGCCCGCAGCTGAAATGTTTAAGGAAATTTCACACGAGCGCCTGCTCACTGATGACATGTGGCATGCGTGGCATGCTGCATGTTGCACGTACATATTTATAAAGGATTCAGCAAACGTTTAAGAAACAAATTATTCTACATTTACAACAATAACTTGACCGAAACCCCAACTATCAAGTTAATGATAATTAGCCTACTAGGTGTTGGCCAACAACTAATGGTTTTTTAATCATTCCCTAAATGTTCGAGCAACTCAAATCTATCTCTGGCCAATGCTGCTATTTATGTATTGTATGTAGGTATATAATTGCAGTTCCAGCTTTGTAATTGGTATTTAGTGGTAAATTATATGTGAATCCAAGTGACTATTTTGATTTCTAGGTTATAATGACGAACCTTATCGCCGCGCTACGGACATACAAGTAGTATGTGTAAAAAACTAATTGGACTAATGGTCACCCATTTGTTAGAATAATCAAAAGAAAATACCAGAACTTGAAGGAAAATTTGAAGCCGTGAATATAATAAAGTTTCTAGTAAGCACAGGTGGTGGGGGACTCAACAAGCAAAGCTCATTATATGAGGTTTAAAGTATTATTTATTTTTATTCATTTTGACCATAAAATCATCACTTGTAATGTACAAGCTGTAACTAATTAAAGACTTTATTCATACTTAGTGCGGCAATTTGCCGCATGGTGTTTTTTTTAACCCGTTCCCTGAATTTGGTCAATATATTGTACAAAAACAAAAGTTGGTCATTCGTTAGGCTGCAAATTTTTAACTATTATAGCTTTGAAAGAAAAAACAACTTTACGACTTTTTCAACTAAGGGCACGTTCAAAAATTCAATATTTTAAGTAAATACTGAAAAGGTTTTCTATAAACGCTTTGCTTAAAACAAAAGGCAACATTTCACTCTGCAATAACAAACGGTATCGGTTGGACAATTTTGAAATAAAAACAAGTAAGGCAGAGTCTAAGTTCGGGTGCAACCGAAGTTTAAATACCCGACACAAGTTTTTATTTCAAATAAATTAGTTGTATCCAATAATGTAGTAATCTTTATTTTGAAAAACAAAATGACTTTTATTTATTTAAATAAAAACTAAAATAATTTGCTATGCTTTTAACGTATGTCTTTAAGTACATTTATTTATTTAAATAACGCGTTTTTTGAAATTTTTTGTAAATTACGGTTATTATTTACATAAGTTACGTAGTTTTTGTCTGACTTCTATAATTTTCGAAACTGTGCTTTATTACTAGAAATACATACAAAGTGTGTACGCATGTGTGATTGAATTTGCCAAAGAAGTTTCAGAGATATATCTATTTGCTCTAAGCTTGGCAATGCCACGCCCATTCCCAACATTTTCGATTACATATATTTCATTCTAAACCAACTACGGCATATCAAATATGAGCTAGTTACTTTGCAAAGTTTTAAAATATGGGATTTTTTTGATTTAGATTTGGTTATATGGTTTTCAAAAGGTTTCTTATTGAGTTGAAATGCAAAACTTGCATATGTCTACATCTATCTGGGTTGTTTTATGATGTTACAAACAACCGTAAAGTGAATAAAATTATAAAACCCTGGGCACCACTGCGCTCGGGTCTGAAAAGTATAGAAGATTCCAAGTTCGGATTAATCCGGATCTTAAATACTCGGTGCAGGTTTTTATTTCAAAGTTAATCTTATATATCAAAATGAATGTGAGTCCTTTATAGGCGTCCAAATTACTCAACCGATTATGAAATTTTTACAGTAGGTGGATGTGGTCTGCTGGCCGAACGTTAGGTATATATAAATTTGGAAAAGTAGGCGGTGCGATGCTCTATGGAAGAGAGAATTTGAATCCGTCTTATATTCGCAACTATTCGGTGTAGATGAATGATTTTTAGGTATATATGTACATAAATGCATATGTCTTATAGGTCAAACTGATTATAAATTTGGAAAAATTAGCGGTGCCACGCCCTATACAGTGAAAAAGCCAAATTCCTTGTAACAGCACAACTATTTGATGCAAATGTACGATATTTGGTATATAGATCATGTATATATGAAGGAATATATTACTTGTTGGGGAAAAAGGAGGACTCATGCCCACATTTAAAACGAAACTTCTATTCAAAATTTGAACGTTTATTTAAGAAAAACATGTACAATAGTAGTATTTAAGGTATTGCCCATCTGAAGCTATGGCCTTTTCCCATCTTTCTGGCAATTTGTGGATCCCATCGCAAAAGAACTGCGCCGGCTTGGCAGCCAAGAATGAATCAAGCCAATTTTTGATATCCTGCTCTGATGTGAATCGTATTCCAGCGAGGGCGTTCTGCATCGATCGGAACAAATAGTAGTCAGAAGGGGCAAGGTCTGGGCTAAAAGGCGAGTGCAGTAAAACTTCCCATCCACTGTTTTCCAAATAGTTCTTAACCGGAATAGCAACGTGGGGCCGAGCGTTGTCATGATGGAAAATTATCGCCTCATGTCTGGTCACATATTCCGGGCGCTTTTCGGCTACTGCTCTCTTCAAATGGATTAGTTGTGTTCGATAGCGTTGATTTGGTTGGTTGGCCGAATTTCACATATGATTTTTTGTGCTTGGGGCTGTCGTAATGGATCCATTTTTCTTCACTAGTAACAATCCGATGCAAAAATGACTTCCTTTTGTGGCGTTCCAGCAGCATTTTGGACAAGCAAACCCGCCTTTCGACAACTCTAGGCTTGAGTTCATGTGGAACTCAATTTCCTTGCTTTTGAATATATCCAGCTGCTTTTAAACGTTTTGAAATGGCTGATTGAGTGACACCCAAAAATTCTGCGAGCTCTTCCTGCGTTTGGCAACAATCTTCATCGAGTAATGCTTCCATTTCTTCATCTTCAAACTTGTTTGGCTGCCCAGGACGTCCATCGTCTTCCAAGTTAAAATCACCACTTTCAAATCGTGCAAACCACTTTTGGCACGTTCTCTCAGCTAGAGCATGTTCGCCATAAACTTCCACCAAAATACGATGACTTTCGACAGGAGCTTTCTTCATATTAAAGTAATGAAGAAGAACTCCCCGCAAAAACACTTTTTCAGGCACAAAGTTCGACATATTTGAGTAAAAAAAAATTATTGTTTGCGCTTCAAATGAATGATATATACTGAAAAGACCTACAATGACAGTAGCTTTCCAACGTATGTTCGAAATATATTGCAACGGTGGAATACATACAAGCTACGCCATCTCTTAGCAAACCGTACGAATTAAGTTTTAGATCCAATATTTGACGAAACTATTTGATATTTGATATATACATATTTCCCAAAAGCAATGTTCAATATTTAAGAAAAAGAATGTTAGTATTACAACGTTATGAAACCTTACACGAAGTTTAAGGATTTAAATAAAAATAGGAAATTAGCAATGATTTAATTACTTCTCTCTCCAATTAAATTCTTTATACCAAATTTTAAAGAATTCGCTACGTAATTTAGTCAAATGTTGCACATTTTGATTTGTTGTAAAATGCCGTTATTTGTGAGATAAGCGTGGCTTTATGACTATAAACACAAAGTGTGCGTAATGTGGTAAAACTTAACAAAGAAATTTCGGAGATATACCAATTTGCTCTAAGTAAAGCGATACCATGACCATTCCCAACATTTATGATTCCATGTAGTTTATAATAAACCTTATTTATTAAATTTGAGCAAATTAACTTATATAGTTAATAAATATCGGAGTTTATTGCCGTTATATGAGAGGTGGAGCATGATTTTTGTACGGATTTTACAATTTTCGAATTTTTCTTTTGAAATGCAATGCGAAAGTGGGTGGTGCCACGCCTTTTATCTATTTCTTTTATTCCATGTACATATGTATTAGCTTGTGCAATCTTATTCTACATATTAAATATAAGCAAATTCTCTTTAAGAGTTACATACTTCAATATCGTGTTGTGATTTTTTCAATATTTACCGTTAAATGAGAAGTGGGGGGGCATAGTTTTGGTCCAATTTATACAATTTTTGGAATTTCGCTTACCGTTATCCGACTGACGGACGGACGGACAGACAGACATGGCTTAATCAAATTCGCTATTAGTTCTAAGAATTTTGGTATATGTCTATATATATGTATATAGGTATCTATATCTATGACGATTATTTTATGCTGTTACAAACATCCGTTAGGTGAACAAAGTTATTATACCCTGGGCAAAAGTGCGCTCGGATATAAAAATCATCTAAAGTTAATTAGATTAGGTTGAGATCCTCTCACTTTTACTAGAATCTTATTGAATTTATAAAAAAAAAATTTTTTTTTTATTTTTAAAAGAGCCCTTTATTATTCAAATTCTACTTTATATTGTCTTTAGTTTTTTTATTATGAATATTGTTTTTGGAATTTTTGTATTGTAACAATTAAAATTTTTTATTTATATATTTATTTATTGTTTCAGAATGCATAAAGTTGTAATTGTTTTCAAAAATGAATGTCGATAGTGACGTTCGCTTTTTCTTTCGTTTTTTTTGTTTGTGAATTTATATTGAAGATGCCGATTGTTTGATATGGGTCGTGTCTAAATTTGTTATTCTTATTTCAATCGTTAAACTTCTTAAGTAAAAGTTGTTTTATAAAATTAAAAACTACTTATATAAAAGAGTAATATTTATTTTTAGAATACAATGTACTTCCGAAAAATTTAGGTGCCACTAATTTCACATTGAATTTCAATTATATTGAAAAGGATTTCGTCTTAGTTTTGTAGGTTATCTACTTGAGTTCATTAAAAAAGTTGTAACCTTAATTCCACAAATCATCTTCTTAATTAAATTGAAAAGACAAACCAGTCGTATAACAAGGGCTTCTTATTGCGAAAAAATCATAGAGCTAAATTTTTTTCTAATTTATAGAGCATTTTAGGTAGTATTTTCCCTGCTTTGCTACAATTTTTTAAGATTTTTCTTAAATCCATATTTAATATTAACTTTTTGTGGCGGCCATAAATCTCGAAGTTGATATTTAAAGTGCCAACATTTTATATATTTATAATAGTATTTTCATTACTTGCTTTCCTGTCCATACATACATATGTATTGATGTACACTGAACATTTCACTCCCTGCCACCAGTCTTCAGCGTCGATTTCCAAAGTTTTACTACCCAATAACAATTACGTTTACGATCTGTTTACCGCATTACAAGCCATTATGCACCGTTTCTGTCCACTTTTCAGTTGTCAATTTATGCAAATTTCCAAAATTTCAACAAGAGCATTCAAAAAAAATAAACAACAAACAATACAAACAAATGCCGTAGGCGAATAACTACTCGTACATGCAATACATATTTACATATTTAGCTGGGGTGGGTGACAGGAGGTAGTAAGAAACCACACAATGGCTACTAATCCCCATTAACATCTCGACGCCAAAGGCATTACTTCAAATTTCGTATATATTATATATGTAAGTAGAAAATGAAAAAGTGAGAGTTTCAACCACCCTACCGTCACCTTCAAACCTTCAATCTTTATGTAAGTAAGTAGCATAAAATAAAACTTTTAGTCCTCAATCCAACTGACGAACGCGAAGGAAACTGTGGTTTTTTTTTTGTTTGGTCCATTGTTCTGGTCGCGAAATTTACGAGGGTTGTATAGCAGATACAGTTGTAGAGAGAGAGAGAGAGAGATAGGGTGAGTGAGAGAGTGAGGGGTGCGGAAGAAAGCGGGCATGGAAAGCAGGCGGATATGTAACAACTCTGTGTGTGCCCACATAGAGGAACAAAAAAGGAATTTTAATTTATTTTCATTGCCTATTTTGAAGCTCATAATGCGTCCGTTATTATCGTTAAACATAGTAGCACTGTGTTGCTGGTTTTTTGTAAATGTAATAACTCTTGTACTATGTGTGGATGCATGTTGTTGCTGTTTGTATTGTGGTTGTTTTTGTATTGTTGTTGCTTTTTGTATTAACTCACGTGCACTTGCCACAGTTTAGCTGGCTTACCGCGCACCGTTACCGTTTCGGTTTGTTGTTGTCATTATTATTAGTGCTATCCATATATTATCGCTATTTTACATATGAATATGAAATTTTGGAAAATTTTTAAACACCTCCATTCACCACAAAAACAACGAGCGTTTAGTGCATACGCATCCACCCAGCCACACACACACCCACACACTCACACACATTATCACACTGTCTGCAATCCCATAAAGCCCCAGGTATTGTATTCATATTGTAGGTACGTATGTAGTTTTTCCACAGCCACCTGCCCACTATTGTTGCTATTTTATTGCTAGCACCCTTTGCTTGCGTGGAGGAGTATGCAACATTTTTTTTTTTTTGTACTAACAATTCTACCGTGCTTGTGTGATTTTTTTGTTGTGTCTGTTGTTGTGTAGCACCCCCATTTGGCAGTTTGGCGAAAATAAAGCTACGCGCTTTCAAAAATATTACAATTTTATAATAGTTTAATCCAACGCATATGTGCAACATGCAACATGCAACATGCAACAACGGCGCAACAATGACGCAAACCCGCCACATTTATGTGTGCTAGCATTGGCTCAGGGGTGGCGAGTATAGCGCATCTATATAAATCCCTTAATATGGGGTGTCAAATACTTTAAATGTGACACTGATGTTCTATTTTTTTGCGTATTCATTTAAAAACCTTTTTAAAATTTTCATTTCATTTTCAGTATTTTTTTCTGTCTTTTTTATGAGCTGGTATTTATTTCGTGGTTTGCAGGTCGCGATAGGGTGATTGTGATTTCCCAGCAGATATTGTGGAATTGCTAGGAGTTCAAGAGTATTGCTTTAAAATTTTCTTTCCTTGAGTTGATCTTTTTTTTTTTTTGAAGGCCGGGAGATAAAAAGTAGTTTTGCCATTTATTGTCAATATCGTGTTCACGTTAGAGTAATGTTTTATACGCCCTTTTCAATTGTAAATGCGATAACGTCAATTGAAAATGGGAATTGTCAGTTGTAATTCAGAAGGCATCAATTGAAAATGAGAATAGTCAGTTGTAAATGAGAAAGCGGCAATTCCAAATAAGACTACATAGTCAACTTTAAATTGGAAAGCGTCAATTGAAAATGAGAAAGTGTCAATTGAAAATCATAAAGTGTCAAATTAAAATGAGAATGAGAATTCAAATGGGAATGGGAACTTATTTTGACTACATATTTTTTAAATGACTACAACAAAATTGCGTTCGTTAATTTATTGGTTTGTAGGTGATTGCATCCACATGGAACGATGAACGCCGTTGAAATGATCTTGTACATTCTTCACCTGTAATAATGGACTTTACTCCGTCCACGAGCTTTTCTAGTTAAATAATGAAGTAGCTGATAATTTCGTATATTTAATTGAGGTTTTATCATTTTCGTGTGACATATTCTCAATTAATTTCACGCTCTCTCATTTACATTTGACTATTCTCAAGGTTAGTTTACGCTTAAATGACTAATCATATATGTATGTATATATAATATATACAATTGCTTAGAAAATAGTTTCATTTAATTAGAAAAATGTTTAATTTAAAATGAATATGTTATACATAGTATATGAATGTAATTTCTGGCGAGGAAATCAGTTTATTGGATTAAAATATCAGAATTAAAAAAAAAAAATAACCGTTTAAATATTGTAAACCCCCGGTGGGCACTAATAGCCTATAGTTTTCACCCATTTTCATTTCATTTTTGGGGAAAGTCTTTGTCATAGCTAGCGGAAAGGAAAATACATTGCTTACCGTTAGATTTCTCGAATATTTCGAAAACATCAAAAATAGCGAGTTGTCTACAATAAATCCCTTTTAAATTAAATCCTTACACAGTTTTCGATTAGAAAGTTATATGGATAGCTGATTTTTTAAACTTATGTTTGTATATACGTGCGTTCATAAATTTACTCGATTTCGAATTGTGGCGAACTGTATCATTGCAGAACTTAAATATTTTAAAGTTTATATCTAGAACAAACGTAAACAACAAAACCCATAAAAATGAAGTCCTAGAACAGGAGAAAACTTGTAAATAGCAAAAAACCCCTCAAGCGAAGCGCTCAAGACGAAGCCGGACAGAAAGGATGGAGGCGTTGGCGAACGGTAGTGGTAGAACAACAAGCGACACGACGCACAGTGTAACGCTCCCATATATGCTGGGCGCAAAATTTATACGAGTGCTCTGATTTCAATGAAATTTGGTACATACATATTTGTGTAGTAATTTTATTTCAACTAGAAAAGCAAAAATCTGAAATATACCGAAAATTTGGTCACTACTATCAGGAGGGAAGAAATCCTAATCCAATTTTGGTAATATTAGGGTTTCGCATTTGCTTTGCTCAGAAAAACAGAAATATGTGAGGATTGGTGCACAATCACACGCACAACCTAAATACAGTAATCCCCGTTTAAGAGAGTTTAATGAAGTTTTAGTCTTTTAACAGAAAAAAATTTTGTGAACCATAAACGGTACTCGATTTTAAAATTTTAGCTTTTTTCTCTATGTTGTATTAAGCGGGGAGAACTGTAATATATAGAACATTCTAATTTTAAAAAAATAGTTGGGTGATTCACAAGCTATGCGTTTCGATGGAATTGAAACAAATATTTAAAACTAAGCAATTTTGTATTTTTTTTTAATTGTATAACTTTATGACTTTTGACACATTACGACACCTTGTGAATCACCCAAGTGTAAACCTGAAAGCAGTAAAAATTTGCTCATAACAACTAAATATGTCAAACATTTAGAACGCTGTGTAATAAAAATACTTTTGATTAGAAGATAATGGTTGCTTCCATATATGGGAGCCTTTTTTTACATATATATTTCTGAATCATTATTAGCGAGCTATTTAAAAAAATTATTAACAACCTAATTTAGACCAGGAATAGCGCCTAAAGCGGGTTTTGATTAGATATCTCAACTTTTTTTTCAGTTATCCTCTGCATGATAGAAGCCAAGTCTAAACTGGCTGGTGTTATCGTTCTGAACATTTTGGTTTAAATATGAAAAGCATCTATTTGATCCATACGCAAATTAGGATCTTATTTCATGAGGAACTCTCAAACAAGAACAATATTTCTTTAATAATAGTAATGATGATAATAATAGTAATAATAATACAATTCCTGAATTCAAACCTCGTACTTATCAAAACTTGTTTTCGTTTTTTTCGTTTTTGCACAAACAAATTGCTGTTTAGGTTATGTACTTTTTTAAAATATGTTCGTAAGTTATTATTTTTTATCAACGGTTAACAAACCAAAATTAAAAGTAATGATAATATTTAATCACTAAATCGATTTCAACGATCATTATTTTCTTAATTTTAAATTTATTTTTATTTTAAGAATATTTTTTTTTTTAATTTTTTAGCCACCTCATGCCACTGTACGATGTCTGCTGATAGCATTCAACCGTGTCGAAGTTGTGTCGCACATCGAGTGATTAATGATTGTCAAACAAATTGAAACGACGAACGGCAGACATGGAGGAGTAATAGACAATGGGGAATGAACCAAAAAATAACACAGCATGAAGAAGAGCACAGGGAGTGGGATGAAGACAAACAAAAAAAGAAAAATGGAAATACCAGGGCAAAAAGAGGATAGCGGAGAACGGCGGGTAGTTTTTTTTTTCTTTTCGGTGAAGTACTGCATGTCGTTTGACGTGCAGCGTAGCGAAGTGAGTGAAGCATTGAATTGAAACGGCGAAAAAAAACTTAAATGAAAGTAGTTACCATTTCTATGGTGTGGGCGTAAAAAATAAAACAGCATCTTTAATTTTCATTAGTTTTAAATGTTTTGCATTTATTTTTTTGCTTTAGTTTTAATTATAATTTTTTATAATTATAATACCATTACTCATTACAACTGAAAATTTTCGATATTTTGTTTTAAATTATTCATTACAATATGTTTTGGTTTTTTTTTTGTTTGCATTAATTTATGAATATTTGTTCATTTGCACATGAATTTGCCATATTTTTTTCTTTTTACATACAAGCATAATTTTGTCTGCTTTTTGTTTTTTGCGTTTTCTCTTTTTATATCAATCATTGCAATTTATTTTGTCTTACTTAATTTTAAACATACAATAATTATATTTATAAAATAAGTTTTGCAAATTTACAATACACATACATAATAGATTAGTTAGTCGAATGCGCTTTGAGAAGCGTCAACTTTGCTTTTATTTCTATTTGCATACATTTTTTTTTTTATATTCAATATTTTCATTCATTTACTGTGTCTCGATTAAGTAAAGCAAATGACGATCCTTTTTTTTTGTTTTGCTTTTTGTTGTTATTGTTTTATTTATTTTACATTTTATTACTTTATATTTCATTGATGATTTGCTATTTTCACGCTATGACATTTGCAAGCAAATATGTTTTTTTTTTATATACACAGTTTACAAAATATTTGCTTGGCTATAGTAAGCTCAGCTCCTAAAATTATGCAGTGCTACACGATTTTGCTCTGCTGCATTTTACTTTACTTTTGACCGAATTTCAATATCATTTTATTTATTTTTTTCGACTTTACATGCCACATTCCAGTTTGATGCCTTCGTTTTGAGATCAGTCATTTATTATTTACTTTTTTACTGTGCACCAATTAATATATAGTAGTTCTAGTTGCATTTAGTGTATAGTTTTTGAAACTATGTTTTTTGTTTTTTTTTTAGTATATTTTAAGTGCTTTGCTTTACAGTAAATTGATTAACTATGCATCTCTTTTCTAAATTAAGCGCTATTTTACATTTTTTCAATCATATTTAGTTTGAATATTAATTCAAACGTAAAATATATACATATACATTTAATTATATAAAAATATTGATAACTAAAGTTTTATGTTTATATCGCACATTGAATACAAAAATATGCGAACTCAAAAATTAGATCCAGAAATATTACTCTTTGCCAATCGTACAAGATTTACCCAAAGAATATAATAATGAAGAAAACACAGTTTGAATTAGTTACATATATTTTCCATAGATTGATTTATGGAAAAACCCAATTACCAATAATTTATATCATTGCATTTACCCCAGTCTCGACCACCAGAACGGCGGAATTTTTTGAAGCTCTTACATCTCTCATCTCACACAGACAGGGCAAAAGCTCTATCGGTATGGATCCATGCAATCAGTGATGAGCTCTTTGCGCTTCTAATACTAGTATAAGTATCTTACAAAATGTGTAGCATCAAGCGTCACTGATTTCCATTCAAACTTCAACGGAGTGAATCTTTGCTTCTTTATTATGTTATTATTATTATTATTTTTTTTTTTTTTTGAATTACGCCAATGTTTAAAAAATAATGTAAATGTATTTTATACATATTTTTTAAACAGTTCCTGCGTCGGACACATACATTTTAAGTTTTTCTACATGCCACAACATATCATATTTCTCATAAAAATAAGGTCATGTTTACATTTAGGAGAGAGCGGAGGGTTTGAAGTGTTACAAACTCAAATGAAAATTTGCATATGGGATCCAGTTTCTTCAACGAATTTTCAGCCACTTATTACTTACTTTAAAATTTAGTTAGAACAAATATACACAACTGTTTTGAGATCGCAAAAACTTATTATGAATTTATTGAATGTACTCATGGTTAGCTTCCTTTCTCCTTTTCTATTTTTTTTTTTTTGCAAACTCTTCTCAAATTGTGGCCGTTTTCGTACGCACTGTTTTGGTTTCGGTTCTATGCTATCAAAAGCTGGTGGTGTTACAAAAACAGCTACAAAACTCCCATGTATTATGTTTTTGCTTTTGAGTAAGAATTATCAAAATTGAAGGTGAATAATAAAAAAATCAAATCGGGTGCAAAAGCAGCAACACCTTATATGAATACCCCTTGGATATGTGGTTATCTTTCTCAATCTCACTACATAATAAAACATTGGGAAAATATTTATTATGTTTTGGTTGGCACAGAGCCGCTCTTTTATCAAAATGTTCCATTGCAATTTTTCTTAGAATTTGATTGACTTTATAGTCCGCTCTGATAATACGGCGGAAATAATGGGGCTAAGTGAACCAGCCAGCTCAACCTAACCTAACTTAAACTCACTCACTGGGTACTTTCCACCAAATATAAATCTACGAACAACTTCAAAAAAGCAATTCAATCACGCGATCTAAGGGCAACGTGCCGAACATATGGTTTGTGGATTCGTTTTACTGAAACTATTCACATCCATACCAATTTAAGTATGATATGAAGTACCAGCGCTTTCCGCGGACCGCTAGTCCTCTCTTTGTCGATCAGACAGCGTCCACCCATTCGCTGACGAAATAAAAGCACTTTGTATAAACAATGCTAAGAAAACTGCCGCTTGTCCGCTTCTTCTGCGCTTTTTCCCCTTCTTTTTTGAGAATTTTTTCTTTGCACTCTCCTTCTCTAGCTATTATTATGTCACTATCAGTTGCTCTCAGCGTGGAAGATATAATCTTGTTTTCTATCATTCTTGGAGTACCAGTAACCAGTGCCACAAAATAATGGTAGACGTAATAAAAATATGGTAAAATGTTTGTGAACGAATTTCCGCCATCCTTCGTCTAATTTGGTTTGGAGACGAAACATGACCGTAACAAACCGGTTTCGGCGTTGTGTCATCTTCGGTGTCATGTTTCGTCTCCAAACCATTACGAAAATTCGTTCGGTAGAAACAACCAAAAAATTAAAGTGTAGTAAATATTTATTTGCAGTTCATGCATTGAAAAATACACAAACGTTAATAACAAAAATTATTATAAATTTAAAAAAAAATATAATAAATGAGTTCCATTTAAATTTTTTTTATTTTTACCTCAAGAAGTTCTTGAAAAATTAAAGGTTTTTCCATATTAAGAATATTATATATGCATGGAAACCTTATTTTCTGAAGAAAAAAAATGTGGTTGCGTAGCCAAACTTCCCCGACATGCAGGATTTTCCGCTGCGGGCGAATAATTCGCACGGTATGTTGCATAATTAATTCGAGTACCTTATCGCACTTTAAATTGATCAGATTGAAAGTAATTCGCAAAGTCGGTAGAGGAAAGTTGTGTTTGGTCAGGTTCAAACTAGAGTATGAGGACAAGAAAATTTCAACTCTCACGATTTTGAGGCACTTTGTAAATAAAATTCTTTGACTATCCTCATAATTTTTCTGTGAAAATTTTAGCGTTAGTCCAAAAAAAATATTATTTCACCTTTACACGGTGTAAAACCGTTATCTATTCGATTCTGATCGATTTTGATAACTTCAAATCCCTACCGCTGCAAAGCACTCAACTAATTTGATAATTGATCTCTAATACCGTGTTAGTTATCGCATTGCTTTACCAAAAGGCTCTTAAAGGAATTATAGAGTGGTTCCCTCCTCATTGCCGAAGAAAACTGATTCGTTTCAAATTTTTTCCCTTTTTTTTCAAAAAAATTGTTAAACAAAATTGTTTATTTTGTTATTTATGACAGAATGTCACAAATTTAACAATTTAACCCTAAAATAACTTAACAATTTTACCCTGAATAATTGGTAGGTTTATTATATATATATATATATATGTTTTTAACTCCGAGTTGATGCCTAGCATTCTGCTGTGCAAGCAAATTTATCAAATTACTCTGAGTTTAATACAGTTAATACTTGTGTGATACATTTGCCAAATTAAAAGTGGCTTATGGTGATCTACTGCAAATATGATAGGAGTGGGAACACCGGCAGTAATAGTCACTGGACATTTGCATTCCTACGATCACCGATCACCCCAAATGCGGCAGATTTGACGGTTAAAGAAGCTTTCTTGGTAGAAATGAGTCATCCCTTAAAAGTTGTTTATATGGGGCGGTTTTAGAAACGATTTTTAGTTGTCTCTATAAAAATTTGTTCTACTAATCACGGCCAATAAGGGATAGCCAACTTTGTATTCAAGTCTTCCCACAACTTTTTTTCAGCACATGACTTCGCTTCAGAACAAAAGTGGTCCGGATAGCTTCCCTCAAAGATTTACTTTTATCCATTTTTTAATTTGCTAAGAAACCAACAATTTGAAACTGGTTTCTAAAAAAATGTGTGACCGTTTAATTTACAGAAAATAATTGATTTCTTAGAAATAACCGATTTTAATAGAAAACATTGTACGGCTTTTTGTAGGCGTATTTCTCAGTAATGAAAACTGATAATGGAAATGCCTTTAATTATTTAGGTTTCCACAGACAGATTCACATTTATATTCGTTTCAGATAACAAGTTTGATACTCTGTTCATAACTGTAATTAAATGTTACCAAAAAAGTAGATAAGATTAGGCAACAAATGCGATAAAATTGCCATCATAGGAAAATTCTCCCTTGCTTAAAGTAACAGCCAAATCATCTAATATATCGGGCATTCCACACAAAATTGTCACCAATGTTTTTTTCGCTTTGAATATATATTTTTCTTGTTATACTGGCAAAAATATACAATACCTATTTTTTTATATCAATATGTTACGCGAAGTTATCGAGAAAAATGTTTTTCAAATTTCCCTCTCGCAAAAAGTACCGCTTTTCAATTGCAAGTACTGCAGTATCTAAAGGAGGTATAAAAGTTTTCAACGGAGATGAAATGTGTGATTTTTCTCAACTTTCAAATGCAGTATACTAAAATTAAGTTAAAAAAACACAAACAACAAAAATCGAAAGTTAATAAACAAATAGTAGAAAACTACATCTGGACTAGATTTTTTTCTTTTAAGTATTTTATTGGAAAATGTGAAGAAACCGATTTTTTAAATGCTGGTAAAGTTTGGAAATGGGCAAACGAATACTTACGAAGTAATAAATTTTCGAATTGTGGCTTGCACCGCTTAGCCGATCACTTTCATGATAGGCACAACTAAATAATACAGATAAGGCTGAATCAGCATATCCTACAAATTATTTCGGTATACATATAAAGAGAGCGAATCATCTGATATACCAACTGAATTTTTTACACTGTATATCTCTGGAAGTATTTGTTTTTATTATTATTATCTCAAAGGACCTGTTAATTTTTATGTTATTTTAATTATAACTAACAGAATATCGAAACCAAGCTTGGAATATAAAAAAAACTCAAAAAACCAGCAAAAATCCTTAACATGGGCTCTTTGAACAGCTTCGGCTACCTTTTTAAAAGTTTTATGCAAATTATTTGGAGTAATTTTTAAAACAATGCTTTTTCATTGATCAATTTTCAAATTGTAAAAACCCTCCATTTTGTAAATAATGTCCAATATACGATATATATGTACGATTGGGCAACGCTTTGTCAAAAGTTTACGTTTGGGGAAATGTCAATAATCTGCGTTTTAATAAAAAAAAATTCGAAATGAAACTACCTTCTTTCTTGCATCATGATTTTTACTTCGTTTTAGATTGAGTGTAACTTTTGTAATAAAAAAAAAACATTATCTACATTTAAATTTAAAATTCACTTGCAGCATTTTTTGTTTCCCACAAATCTAGCGGAATCAATTGTCGCACCTGTTCGCTAAATGTAAACGCAACCTTATCTTAATGGGAAAAGCGCGCATCTATTTATAATGAGTATTACGCTAATTCGCTTACTTTCAATTCTCTCAAATAAATTTTTAATTCAACAGTACTATATGCAAAGTGTTGCGATTCTCTTTACTTTCGTATACTTCTAAATTTTTTTAAAATAATATTATTATTCTTTTAATCTTTACCTTCACCATTTCGTATACATAATTTTAAGGCGATTTTTTATTTGAATTATTTTTTTTATTTTATTTTGTTCGTTTTACTAACATTGTGTTTTTTTTCTTGTTTACTCGTTGCAGCTAGTGCTGCCATATTATTACACTAAATACTTATATAGGGTAAATCGTATTGGAGCGGTGTAGAATTTCAAATATTAAAAAGTATATTAATAATACTATTTTTATTTTGTTTCAAATCTTTTTCGGTGCAATTTACATATGTACTTAGATTTTTATTGTTTTTTGTTTCATTTTTCTTCTTTTTTTTTTGTATAAACTAAAATATCATATATTTACTTAAGTAAGTATTTGTTTTTTGTTTCCATAGAAAGTCGTATACATTTTCTTGATTGTATGCCATTAAATTTTATTTCCATTCCCAAAATTTGGTGGCTTTAAATTCAACAAAAATCACGTTTCACACCGAAGTTCGAAAATTCGAAATACACGCTTAATTTGCCTGGAGTACAGCAAAAATATTTCCAAAGCAGCTTTTTATACAATATACAAACTACATAACACAAGTTACATGTAGAGTATAAATAAATGATTTTAATGTTATAATATTAGCAATAAATACATATACAAATATTACATACGTATGTATGTATGTATGTAGGTATGTACATAGGAGTATGTGAAAGCTCTGTGTTTTCTTTTTTTTTTTTTTTGATACATACATATGTAGAGTATCTATGTATTTGTAAGTATGTACATATATAATAAATACAAGTGCGAAATATTATTGTGTATTGAAATAAACGTTGCTTTAGCTTTTTATGTACGTTTTCAATATATGCACGTATGTATGTATGTATGTATGTATATATAAAAAAGGTACACACGATTTAAGCTTACTAGAAGAAACATCAGTTTATTTACTTATTTAGTTAATTATAATTTTTTTTTAAATAGCTATAATTTCATTCAATTTACGTATATCGTTTCCATTCAGTTTCAATATCAATCGCAGTGATTCAGTGAACGCATTTCCACCATTTAAACTTAGTACATAGAATTCAGTTCGAGCAGCTTAGAAAGCTTTAAATTAAAATGCTAATGTTTAGATAAGAGAATTTGTTAGTACGACTTAGCATTTAGCAAGTTAGGAAGTGAACAAATTAGACTAAAAACAAAACCAAGGTTCCGGCAAAAAAGGTTTTCTAAAATTAATTTTGTTTTTGGATTGGATTGAAACCAATAATTAAAACTAAACTATTTGGTTTGTTTTAAACTTTATGATTTTATGACTTATGGCACCTTGTGAATCACCCAAATTAGTAAATCATACAAAACTATAACAAATCTAAAATTAAAAATAAAACTAAAAATATAAAATAAAAATATTTATATTTACATAAAGACTTCTGGTTTGCGAAAAACTATTTGTCGGTTCACCATCATCAATCTTCGAAAATAATACTCCAGATTTTACTCAACGTCCGCATATTTGATTATCATATACAGTATTTTTTGGATCTTAAGCAACCTAATTCAATATAGTACAGTTGGCCACTTATCTCTACTAATTTATTTTTAATACATTTTTATAAAACTATAACTCATTTGGCAAAATAAACTATATGAATAAAAGTTTCAACCATTTTACGAAATTCACAAAATTCAACGAATTTCAAAAAATTTTTATAAAATTTTCAAACTTTTAAATCAGAATTTTTAAGAACTGTGTGTTTAATTTTAATTTACTGTACTAAAATTCAAGTTTTAAGTGGCTAAAAGTTCTGGTTGATTTTTGATAATTTTTTTCAAGACAGCGTTTTTCTCCATACAAAATTAAATTTTGTTCATGGGTTATATGGAAGCAAATGTCCAACACCGTCTGTAAAAAAATTATCAAAAGTCAACCAGAATTCTTTGGTCCGCTCTTTGGTTTTACAGATAGCGGCGATATTGTCTCACACTGCTTAGCCAAAGGACGTATACTACAAAGAAGTTGCATGGCATTTCGTTTCACGTGGTAAAAAATGGCGCCTCATTTCACCACACCAGAAGCCAATCGGACCCAATCAGATTCTAATAACAATCAGCAAAAGCCAAATTTGACCTAGTATGGTGAATTGGATGAGATATTCTGTTACAAGAACGGTGGGATTGAATACAACGGCTTTGTAATCTACGCTCTATCGTCGATCTGACGGCTGCACAAAAATAAATTCTTATTATTCGACGCTTTGCGCTTTTAAAGTAGTAATTAAAGTGGAAATATGTCGAATTTCTGACAGTCGCTTTTACAAGCTCAATATCAACTCAAAAATCAAGCCCAAAATATTAAATATGGAAAATCGCAGTAATTCGCTCTCTACATTAGAATTCTTCATGAAGTTTTTTTCTATCTGGTTCTATAGGTTAAGACCATTTGGTCCAATTTTTTGTTTGTTTTCTTTGTAACTTTGGAACGGTGATATATACTGTCTAAATTTTTCAGCTCAGGTGGTCTTTTTATAAAACAATATTATGTGCGAAAATTTAATTCTCTGACTTAAAACTGGACTAAGATAAATTGAAAATTACGAATCTTAGGTTAAGGGACCATTTGGTCCATAGTATATTTTCTTTGATTTTCTTTACATTAATTTTCCAAAAATAAGTATTTATTAGTTTGTTCGATATTTTTTGGCACTACATGATGAGCAAAAAAATGTTTTTCGGTTGGTTTTGCAAATAAACGCACTGCAAATGGAGCATTTTACATCAGACTTAGACTTGCAGCAACTACAAATCCCTCGCTTTCGAGCTCCTGAACTAGAAGCATTTTTAGAGCAGGCCACTGGTGCTGGGTTTTACCAGAGTTGAGTAAATAATAAAATAATAATATTTAGCCAGTATTGAACCAAACTAAATATAAAGACTAAGATTAAATTGTTATTTTGTATGAAAACTGCAGTATGGACCAAATGGTCCTCTAACCTAAGATAAGTAAGTTTTTTTTTAACCTAACAGCAGGGTTAAACAGCTCCTGGTGAGCATGACGAAAAACGTTAGTACTTAGGTCAGAAGAATCAGTTTACTCTCCTGAATTTAAATATTTAAAATACCGTTAAAGCTATCATCGAACATTATTCCAAACCATTGTAAAATATGTATGCTTTGTGGGGGGGCGTAGGTTACATGTTGCATATGGATACAGTTAGTAAAAGGATGGTTATTGGAAAGTACGTGAAAAACATATTTTATCCTATATTGGTTGTGCGTTGAAAAAATTTTGGAACAATAACTAAAAAATAAACGTCAAATAGCAAACGTTGTGATAAGTAGATAATTTTTTTATTGTAATAACAATTTAGCAACAAACAATTGAAAATACTTTTTAACATAAACTTAAAAATATTTTGCTGAATTGAATTTAGAAGAAATGAATAAACTTTTGCGAACCTTTCATATCCGATTTAAATTTGCGCTGCCTTTTGAGAGTAAAACCATTTTTTATAGGTTATTACGCCGAATAAACAAATTGGGTGCATTTGAAGCATATAAATAACAAATATATTTGTTATTGTTCTTGTCACTAAGTCCAATTATGGCTGTGGAAACTCCTTAGTGTAAAGCGTGTTATTTCTGTAGGTATTTTGCCGCGAATTTGGAAAAATTTAGCATGCAAATAGATACATTTTGAGTTAAAACATCTCCTTATTTAAGCAATATATTTAAAAATTGAGAAACTTGTAATAAAAGTAATTTCATAAAAATCCGAGCATGCGAAAATAAAAATAGCAAGACAGTTTGTGGCAATAATAATTATACAATTAAGACTTTCAATATTTTCTAGAGGGCAAGTTCACAACTATATACCTCAATCCATATAATTTGCCAATCTATTAAATTAGAATACCTCAACAAAAGTAAGAAAGTAAAAGCAATATTTCAAAATACAAAAATCTTCTGAAATATTTTTAATTAGACTTGTAAAATATGTAAAGCCGCAATAACGTCCATGTACTCCTTTTTCTATCATAATTTTCCTTTTTTGCATAATTATTAGGCTCTTGATAACATATCGTGTATTTTGCCTTTTCTCTCGGTCAATTAATTTCGCATTTCCAAAATCATCTTTAACATATGGCCGCTTTGCTATTAGATCAGTTCGATGAGTGCACTAAAAGTGTAGAGCAGTGCAGAAGAGAACAACAAAAGCCTCAAAGAACGAAAATGTTGCAATGTATCCATATCACTCAAAAATTGATAAAACCTTACATTCGATGCAGAAAATTTCAAAACGGTGGTTTTTTTTGAGTCTACACTAGGTTACACTTTTTGCACTAGGCCACTCTAGCTTCATAGCCAGTGTAAGCTCAGAACAGTTTAGTGCAAAAGCAAAACTTCATCGAAGACTTTTTTCTGCAATAGACTGCTCTAGCGCATTTACCAAACATACATATATACCTATTATGTGTCGTAATAAAATTGTATTGTGTTTTTGCCTTTTTTTTATATTTGCCTCATGTTAGACTACGCCCGTTTAGTGGTAAGATTTGATCAAATATTTTATAAAAAAATATCTAACGGCGTTTTTTTTCTTATCGGCGTTCAGTTTTCTTTCCTTTTTGAAATCGGTGTTTCCTCCCTATTTCACAAAATGAATCCATAAAATATGGTTGCTTACAAAACTTTTTGATTTAATAGAGAATTATTTTATAATTTTATATTGAAGAGTTTAGTTTCAAAAATGGGAGATTATATGTAGATTATACGAATCGGGGCCGTGAAAGGTTTATTTTTATAAACATATCTTATATTGTAATTTTTTTTTTCTTTACTAAAACTTTTTGAAAGCCTCCAGAGACAACTCAAATCATCCTGTTCTGATTTTTTCATAACTGCTGTAAGTCTAGAAACAATTAAAATAACAGGGGTCAGTATAATTACCTGTAAGTGTTCAGATCGCTTAAATTCTGTACGGTTCTTTGTCTAAAAATATTTATCCCGATTTCACTATCAGATAGGGATATTCCATACAACTAAATACAAGTATATATGTACTCGATACTTGCAATCAAGTACCTTTGGTATCGATACTTTCACCAAGCACAAAAAGTAGGTACAAATATTTATCGACCTACTAAGTTATCATCTCTAATTCATCGAATTTGCAGCATTGGGAGGAAATGCGAACTATATACTCGTATTATATAATATCTGTGGGATGTAGTATCTTAAAGCCGGAAATAGAATTACTCAAAATCGTAATCATTTATTGGGGAAGCACGTAGATTAGTTTTTATTCTTTGGAAATGTCCCAGAAGTTGAATTTTTTAATTAGCATTATTCTTAGCGGCATATAATTACATTCTATCCTTAAACTGATATTTGTAATACATTTAATATATGTAAATCAAGAAAAAAAACAAAAGTAAGAAACCATTTAATATTTACTCGATTTGGATCTTCGCCATCAATGTATCCATTTTTGGTTTAAACCAGAGACCGCCAATAATGGTTATTGTCCGAATTTCAACTCAAAAAATCATGCGGAATGAGAAAAATGATTAAAGCAACTTACTCCGAGTAATAAGAACTGTCTTACACTACATTGATTTTCATTTTTTTTAGTTTTATTTAAAAACATCAACTTTAGTTGTTATTTTGCTAGTTTTTTGCTAGAAATTAAGTTTTACTTTATAGGAGTTTTATTTTATAGCAATGCTGAACAAAAATAAAGCTCAACAAATAACGATTACAAACTATTTTTTTTTTTATTAAAAGTTGTAAAAGTTACGGTTCTTGCTGTAAAGTAAAAATCAAACTGGCTGGTAAGAAGTAAATAAAATTTTATACTCAATACTATTTGATTAGTATCGGTTTGGTGGCGATAATTAAAAAAAAGTAAAAGTATCGATTCTTAGGTATATCTGCACATCCGTACTCTTAGAAAAGAACGTTCTCGTTATGCCTCAAAAAATGTTTTTGGAAGTATATAGGTAGTGTTTTTATTACAGTATAATGCTGTGCAACATCTTGGTTTTCTATGCAGTAAAGCCCAATTTCTTCTGACCTATCCAGATTTCATTTGTCGTAAAAACAAAATTAAATTACTTTGTTTTTCGTTACCTACCCGCCGAAAAATCTAAAATTATGTCGGGTTGTTATAAAGACAACGCGTAAAAAAGTCACACTGTCTATTAAAAATACGAAATGTATAAATTGAGTAACTAGCTGTGGCTAAATTTTTGAGTAATAAAAAGGGAGTCTCCGAAGAAAATTAAATAACGTCAGCGACTACTGGGATACAGACGGCAAAAAATTGAAGAACTAGCAGTTTTGACTGGAATTTCAAAAACAGTTCTTCTCTCTTTATAAAGGCGATGCAACCCTGTTTCTTTATCAATCAGGCAATCTGTCAGCAGATCGACATAGATCGAAAACAGCAAAGGTAGTAAAAAAATCTCAGGAAAATGTTATGACTGCTAAACGTTTGGGAATTCAAAGAAATATTTGTGGTGGATTTTAAAGGTTCCAACGGCCGATATAAATGATTCTATACTACATTAATTGTGGTATGCTACGAGTATTGAAGCAAAAAAGGCGAGAAAAATTGTCCAAAATTGATTTTTTAATTGATTGTTGTTTAATGGTGATGAGTGGGACCATGCATCTGATGATTCCAACGCTGTAATTAAAGAATGCGGTTTCACTAAGCGTGGCTCTATCTAATATCGAAATTTTAAAATCTGACTTGTGTGGAAGACAATTTGACACTGCTGATAAAGTGAGGTTACTTTTTTGGGAAATTCTGGTAGCAGATAGTACTGTATAGTTATTTTTTTTTTTAGATATGTTCTTACCGAACATTATGTATGAAATTTGGTGTTCACGTTTCGCTTGGGAGAAATGTCCATTTGAATATACAAAAAATGCATGGATATTCCTTAGAGAAATTTATATGAGATTCACTTTAGCAGGGTATAGTAAATAATATTGCAATCCGTAAAGCATAAATAAGTCAAATCTAAACGAGAATTTATCGTAAGTGTAGCAGAAACGAAAGTAAACCAAGCGAATTATTCAAATCAAAAACCAATCAAATTAATAAATAAAAAAACCAAAAGTGTTTGTATTTCATTCAATTTTCTTTAAAATCCTTCATTTCTTTATTTCAATAATTGCTTTAATAATATAATAATAATTGTAATAATAATTAATAATAGTGTAATTATAAGTAAATTAATTAAAATTATACATCTACATACATAGTTTTTTTTTTCTTCTCGCATTGATACTTGATTTGTTTGTGTTTTGTTTTTTTTTCTTGCATATAATTTCTTTCTTTCAGTAGGTAAAACAAACAATAATGCTACATACAAACAGAAGGGATAGTAATTATTATAATTATAATAATAAGTATAATTAAAATAAACGTAATTTAGCGGTGCAATTAAAATAATTGCAAAAAATTACATACATTCATAAATATATATATATACATATATATTTCTTTCCAGGTTTTACTGTGTGTGTGTGTGTGTATATATTGTGAAAACATTTTTTTTTTTTTACAATTTTTACACACTTTTTACGCTTAAAACAATACCAAGCTTTCACATGCACACACACACACACTCTCAAATCATACACGCTGCGAAGATAAAGCGAAATTGTTGTTTGTGTGTGTATTTTGTATATGTACTAAATTAGCAGCACTTAATTGAAAAAAATACATTACATTATATTTATACAAAAAAATAGAAGAAAAACATCAAAATTTTCTACAACTATAACAATGCCGCGGCAGGCATCGTTAAAGCTCAACAATTCTGCTGTGATCCAAAAGAGATTTGCGTTAAAGGCAAAAGGTTGTGTGAATGGTGAAGGGGTGAAGTGGGAAGTGGGAAGTGGGAAGGGGAGAAGAAGTAGGGTGGCGGTAGTGAGGAAGTTGGTAAGTGGTGGCTTATTGAATTACTGCAACAAACTTATGGCGCTAAAATTAAATTGTAATTTAAATAAGTAATATTTAACATTATAAAGCAAGATTGTGGGTATTCTTTCGCTCTCTTTCACTCACAAGTAAATCAATTATTTTTATATATATATATGTATTTATATATATGTATAAGTATTTATAAGCTCACGTATATTCTTTTACATTTGCAAACAATTAAATGTATTTCGTTTTACTTTCCTCTTTGTTGTTTTTGTTTTTTTCTTGTTCTTTATAAATTTATAAGCGATTTCAACTAAATATAATATGAAAATTTAATATTAACTAAATTTAAGTTAAACTAAAATTTCTTTTGTTGCTTGTAAATTTTGTTTTTTTTTTTAGTACATACATAACATTTTGATTTTTTATTCAACTGCATCTTAGCATTATGTGTGCTATGCCTAAAACACAAAAAAAAAAAATACACACTAAAACTGAGAAAAGCTTCTACCAAACGAAGCTGTGTAAGTTAAAAATAATAGTTTTTGGTTAAATAAATTTTTAAATGTACATAAGTTTGAAACATTTGTTTTTTTTTTGCCGGAACGTTGTGCTTGCCCATAACTTTTTTGCAAATATTATAAAATCAAAAAAAAAAAAATTAAGAAAAAATTTAACAATTTTTTTTTTAATTTGGAATTTTTTAAAAATTTTGCTCTTTTAAGTTGCTAAATGTTTTGTATAATCATTTCATCTTTTTCCTTTTAATGCAGCCGTGTGTACGTGTGTCTGTGCAAGGCATTTATACTTTTCTAATTTTATTATTTTATTATTTAGTTTTTTTTTTTTTGAATTATCTTACTTGCTCACTTCCTTTTTCGTTTACCTATGTATTTACTTTGTTCTTTACACACCTTCTTGCAACTTAATTATTTCTTAGTTTATTATTATTTTTTTTTCTTTTATTAAAATTAAATAAATTTTATAGGTCAGTCGCACCTACATTTTTTCGCACACAATTTTTTATTCTACATAGCAAATATAGTTTTTACATAAGTATACATTCATTTATTTACTTTCGCGCCTTATGGGGTCTTAAGTAGATTTTCTTACACAATTTTTGCTGTAATATTTGAATTAAACTTTTTCTTTTGTTTTGTTTTTTTTTTCATTTCTCGGTTCGCTAGCAACGTCATATCAACTTAACACTGGCCTTACACTGAAGAAATATTTTATGCGGTTTTTCAATATCTATTATATAGGCTTGTTGCCGACCGACGCTTGTGTGAGTGAGAGTGAGAGTGTGTGTGTGTTTTGCTTTAATTTTTATGCATATGATTTCAAAATCTGATTTTAATTTTTCATGTACAATATTTTTGTGGGGTTTTTTAATTGCAAATTGGGCTTCTGCTGGCTCAGCTGACAGCGCATGCTCTACATATAATGTTGGGTTTGTGTTTTTGGTTTTTGAACTTACAATTACTTAACTGCCTTTTTTAGATTTAATACTTTACATATGCCATTTCAAATACATAAAGTGTTTAGTGTTTTGTTTTTTTTTACCCCACACATAAATATTTTATTTTTGTTTATGAATTTTTACACATGGTTTTCAAGTTTTACTCTGTAACTTTCGGCGTTTTTACAGGTGTACATATTTCTTTATTTTTTGTTTGCCTTTTGTCGTTGCCGCAGTACAAGCTTTAAAATAATATCATCGTTTCAATAGTTTATGTATGTATGTATGTATTTATGCATTTATGTATTTTAGAATTATTAGCTATGTATACATATACTTGCAGGCTTGTGTTGTATTTTTAATATTATTATTATTATTATTTTTAAGTCATTTATTTTGTGTATTTTTGTTATGTATGTATATGTATATTTTTACTATTTAAACTTACTGATATTGCCACAATTTGTTCAATATTTTTGCATTGATTTATTTTATTTGCTTGCATTTTTTACATAAGTGCTTTATTTTGTTTGCATAACTTTTTTCTTTTTTTCTTTTATTTTTTGCCGTGTACTAGCTTTTAAGTCGCATTGAGTAAGGAGATCAACAACTTTTCGCGAAACACGCTCAAATTTGAACTTCAACTGAGTAAATTGAGAAAAGAAATCAGTGAAACGGGCGGATCTGTGACAAAGATTTTGACAGCGCTATTGCATAGAAATTAAAAAAAAATAAAAATTATAATAATATTGTTAATATGTTTCACATTGAAGATTTTAAGTTTAAAAATTGTTTTTTCAACACCAGTTTGGTTGGTTGTGAATTTTGCAAGTGGACAATTATTAATAATAAAAAAAAAATGTACATTTAATTGCCAGCATACAGGTTTTCAAAACATAATTTGAATTAATTTATGATCTTTACTTTTTTTAATTAAATATTTTCTGCATTTTTTTTGTAGCCAAACGTTCTTGTATTTGTTTTTGAATTATAAATATGATTTTTTCGGTTTATGAGCTTTATGCGCGAGTTTCCGTTTTTTGGTGGTATTGAAAATATTTATTTTTCCGCTCACAAGTATATTCGCCTTTAAAACAAAAGTTCTGTAAAGAGAGGAAAGGAAAAAAAAAGATTTTATTAATAATTTTTTTAATAATGTTAGAGTGGATTTTTTAATAATAAGGTAACACCGCTCAGAGCCATTCTGAAAATGTTTGCCTATATAAAAACCTAAATATTTATTTAATAAAGCAGAAGTGATTTCGGGAGTTCTGTTTTGTTAACTGCAAACCAAACAAATGTCAATTCTTTACCCTTTATAATTTGTAATGTAGATTTTTTATTGAAACTTTTGTGTGAGCTGAATGATTGCTTTCTCGATGCCTGAAGATTGTACTTGAATTGTAAGGAAATTATAATACTGTTTTTTGTTTTATGCTAGCAAGATATTACCTTTCCTGGAAAATGTCGATGAGGATGAAGAAGAATGGTTTCATGTGTCCAATGAGTTTCCATGACGAAGGTGTGTACGAAATTTTTCCCCGAAGGATAAAACTCTATTCAAACCTGAATTGTTTATACATAAAAAAAAATGGAAGTAAAATTCCAACAGGAATGCATTTTATTTTATTCAGTGTGATATTTTCTTCAAGAAGTTTGTTCTGTAGAAGACATTTTTTCCTACCAAAATCCAATTACTACTTAACAAAAGCTGATTTCAAAGTAATTTTAAGTACTTTCAGATTTACAGACACTTTTATTTCCAATGATATTGAGCTTTAGCAAATATGGCACATGCATCACAATGGGTTAGTTTGTTTGTTTAGACTTTTTCGACACAACAGTTAGGGATGAGAGAGTTCGACTGGGCTGTCACTTCTACATACAATCTCATTTTTAGTTTGGAGCAAAACCAATCTGGAATATTTTCAATCGTTTATTATTTATTTTATTTTTGTTTGGTATTTGAGTCGCTTCAAAATCAAACATGGGAGACAAACTTAAAAAAAAACTCCAGTCGACGAGTTGAGGAAACGTTTTGGCCTTATAATATTTTTATTATCATTAACACCAATTTTTTTTTTAATAATTCTATCAAGTTCTATGAAAAATAGACTTTAGAATATGAAAAATATATTATAAACCACTAATTTATAGTACCAAATACACGGTAAAGAATATGATGAGTATAATTGTATTTGAAAAAAAAAAAAAATTTATTCTTCCGAGCCAATTACCGCTAACAGATTAAATAATATTATACGATTTGTTATTAAAAACAAACGAACGAAGGCTACTCTCTGACAAAAGTTGAATTTTTTTTCGTTCCTCACGAAACGCTTACTCCTTCTAGCGATTTCTTATACAAATTTATTATGGGATTTTATTTCAGCAAAAAAAAAATGGAAGTACGCAAAGAACATGTTCGTTAGATGATCTGTTTTAAGTGAACTGAACACAAAATACTTAAAGAACAACCAAGAACACAAACAAGCTAATTTTTATTTGAACAACGTTATTTAACTTTTCCATCGTATGGGTTATGCAAAGGCTTTTGGATTAAAACCAATAGTCGTAGCCCTAATCAAAATGCTACCAAAGCAAGTAGAAATCCATGGAACAAAAGAAAAAACTTAGATTTTCCTAGATCCAAATGGGGCTATGGGGTGAAGACTTTTCCTATGGAAAAGTTTCCTCCACGCTGGGGATAAACAGTCACGCGGATCACATAATGCTAGCTCAATGATTTTGAGCAAAGTTATCATTTTTTCGAAAAGAAATTCGTGAATGACAGAATGTTGAGCCAGAAAATATTAACACTTCAGAAAAACTCGTACTCATTGGATACTTTATACTTTGATGGTTTCTCAAACAAGAGTTTGTGCAGATTTGTGTAAGGAAATAATGAAAGGGAACAACTGGTGTGGTTCGAAACTCCTCTGCGCAATTCGAATAGGTATAACATATAAACCTCGCATATTAGATTGAAAAAATAGAAATGTTAATGTTTTTATCCGGAAGTCTTCACGGAGTTGAAGAAACCTAACGGCCTAAAGACCATCCGCCATCAGGACAATGCGCGCTCCTACACATCAGCTCGCCAAAAATCATTTTAAAGCACTCGAAATGTGGAACTGATGAAAAATTTTTGTAGCAGTTAATATATTGAGGTAATTTTGAACATCTTTTTTTACGCATTTTTTGAGATGTAAACTGTAAAATAATTTCTCCTACACCCCTAAAATCGGAATTAAGAGACAATATCTTTAGATGACCAAAAACGAGTATTTTTTTACGATTTTGTAGGTGAGCGAATAATGACATTTCATTTAAAATCTGAAGAGTAGAAACGGCTTTTTTGGTCAAATAATTGGCGTCCCAGAAAATTATTTCTTTTTGTCTATTACTCTCATGTTTTGGGGAAGGATACGATTGATTTTTGACAATTTCAGCGAAAGATCTTTTATTTTTATAGCGAATGTCTCTATTTGTTTTTATATAAAAAAATCAATAGTAGTTTAAGCTGCGCCAACTTTAATTTTACTACCTATAATTTAGTTTTTGTTTCATTTCGCTATTATATAATTTTATATTCCTCTAAATTGTAATAGTTTGAAAATTTCATCAGAGAGTTCGAAACTGATTCACATGGCATTAATGAAATATGCGTTTTAGAATGAAAATTAATATCGATGTTGGAAAAAACTCAATGTGTAAATATTTTTGTCCGGAACTGTATGTGCTTCCGATAATAATATAAGCCTAACAGAATTTCCAGCAGAGCTATCAGTAACGTTTTGAACTGCAACACAAACTGTTTGAAAATATGCAGTTATGAAATGTTGATTTGAAAGTTAAAACAAAAATTAAGGTACTGAGAGTTACTCGAAAATTTGAAGAGGCTAAACGGAAATACATTTGTATGTACATAAATAAAACATACTTACATTTCGTACAAAAACCTTACAGTGTTTTTTTTTTGTTTTCTCAACAGAGTTGATTGGGTGCCCAAGTTTGTTGAATTTCCCACATAATTTATTGATTGATTTTTCGTAGTTTTGACGCAAAATATTTTACACAGTTTGATGATTTTTGAAAAGCTTAAATCCAATTACGTATATGATGAGTTAAGGAATAGTCGAGCAAGGTTGTATGTGTGTAGAATGTGTGATTCTAATTTAATGCTAGCCAAAGAAACTCGATATGAAGAGCCAGAAGCTAAGTCAGCAGAATTTATAGAACGCAAAATTTTTTCCCGAAGTTCTTTAAGTTGAGCGAGTTTTCATAGTTTTGAGATTGGCGGTTGTGTCACAGTAGTAATGCAACAGTAATAGGCGTGCATGTGTTAGTGTATACAAGGATGTTGCATACAGCTGCCGAAAATTTTATGAGATGAGAGCTTTTAGTTTTTAGTTGATTTTTGTTTTTTGTTTGTTTTGAGAGCACATCTTTTTTCTGGTGAATTCTGCTTTTATTTCGATATTTGTGTGCTGTTTCTTGTTTTGTTTTAAATATTGTTATTTTCTTAATATTTTTTTTTTTTTTTTTTGGTTGACATTTATTGTTTTAGTGCCGCTTGTTGATTTAATTTTTGTTGTATTTAATTTAATTGTTGTTGTTTTGCTATGTTATTAGTTTTGGTGTTGACACCTGCTGTGCTGTAGCTGCTGTTGCCACCGATGCCACTACTGCCGCCGTTGCTGCCGCAGCTGCTGCTGCTGCTGCTGCGGTTGCTGCTGCTGTCGCTGTCGCTGTCGCCACCTCCAAAGTTGATTGCCCTTGACTTTGACTATAGTCCTGACTCTCAACTGCGTCGGTTAATTACAAATGCTGGCCATAATACTCGGCGGGTGGATAGTGGGGATAGCCTTGATGGAAACCCGGATCACCGGGCGGACGATGCATCATATGCGCTTGACTGTCCATCATATAGCCCATGGCGTCATGACCGTACGGCGATGGACCCGGATGTGGGGTGTAGACTGAAATGTTACAAAGAAACAAAAACCAATGAAAATTTAAATTAAAATTAGTTTTAATAATTTTCGCTTAACTAATGATTAAAATTTTTTTTTCGTGTTCGATTCTAAAATGAATGTCAATAGGTAAGAAAATTCTGTGTTCGTTTCTTAAAATGCCATACTCAAATAAGGGCAAAAAAATGCGTACTTTCTGCCCTGCGTTGCTTTAACAGGGTTGATGGTTGCCCAGAAAATCAGCTGTTTGCTTGAAACGAATGTATTATGAAATGCATGTGCTAGACAAGGATAGATACTTATTACTAATATTTATGTCTTAATTTGACATTTCGTTTTGACGAAAAAAGAAAGAGAGCAAAATTATTTTGGTTGAAACGAAATCACTATAAGAAATAATTCAGTAAAGTTGGATATATTTCTATGCTCATAATGTAAAATTTTACGCTTCAACATGCTTTTAACTTAAGCGAGAAAATGTTGCACCAATTACCCTTACATATTTGTAGCAACATACTCGCAATACCTCAGTGTGGATGGCCATCAAAAGCAGTATCTTATAAATTCTCATTTCTAGTGGCAATAAGGAAACGTTTTCATTACTAAGCAGAGCTACCAGCAATGCGGCACGTATGTATTTACTGTCGTACGGAATGAAGTGGCCGTCAGTGTTGTGTAAGGCCACAATTTTAGCACCATAAAATACGAGCTTTTTAGCTGCATATGGCGCACGTGTGACGTGCTTGCGCGAGAAGGCTGTAATGAATAGTCTCCAAAGGATGAATACTTAGTATAATGCAATTCTCTTACACAAATAACAAGTATCCTTTCTAGACGTTGTATTTGTAAGCACTGATCCTTTTATTCTCGACTATGTTATGCAACAATGCGAGTTTATCTCAGATTTGAATTTTTTTTGCGCGGCGCCACTCGACAACGCAACGCAGTCGGCAATTTGAAGAATGCTTATTAAGAAACCCTTCAGACCGAGACTTTTAACTACGTCATTGTCTTTGGGAATAGCACTCACTTTTAAAGATAGTCGGAAAAGTGTTGTTTATATAATAAATGAAAAAATTTAAACGAGTCATTCCAAAAGCTTTTCTAAATGATGCTGAAGTAGAGGGTATTAATACTCGGGGCATTTGGTATAAATGAAATATGAATAAAGTGCCGACCAATATGATCCTTGGAGAACATTTCATTGTTTTTTTTTGCCCACTGGGAATGTACCGATGTTTTAGGACTTGTAACTAAAGCATTTCCCACATTTCTTCTTTGCTTTTGTAGTTTTCTAGCTTTCTTCTGAGCGCATGGCCAGAGCAACTCAGCTTATTTTATAGCAACTCAGTTAATTTATATATGAGGTAGTAAAAAATAGAATATTAAAAACTACGGCACGGAAAGCATTTTGACTATTACCGTAATGACTCCGATTTATATCCCGCCAAGAACTGTCACTTCAGCAGCATTCCCCAAAATTTATGGGGAATGTTTTATGCTGTTACAACAACATCAACTATTACCATAGCTATATGATTGAGACTAGATTCGAATGTCACTAAGTGCACGAGTTAAAGTTCGAACACACTCTAACGTAAATTACCTACTTTCGTCGAAATTACTTCCCATAAACCAAATGGGTACACACTTGTTATTCCTAATTTATCTTGACAGCTCTGTAGGCACAGGGTTGCTTAGGTCTTTGATCAAATGAAAAATTTACGATCATAAAAGAAAGCTTTTGAGGTAGTAAATATCAGGGAACAGTTAAGTAAATTGCCAATATATCAAAATGCATAGTCCAGTTTGGTAATAGGAGAACGTATTTTTCGATTATTATCGATCAAATATAGAGCCGACACTAATTTCTCCCTGTTTTGATTCTTGAATTATCATAAAATACCTCATTTCATTTTAATTCGTTGACAGTTCTGAAAAGCCGAAATTACTTAGCCTAATCGCAATTTGCTCATAAATTTAGACTGAGCTAAAAATTATGATAGTGTGTCCGGGCTTCAAACGAGAGTGAATCGTTTTCGGTAACAATTTTTCTACTTTCCTCAAAAATAGAGCAATGTTAAGGGCATTATACCCTTTAAGATATTTATAAAAATTTAACTTAACAAAAAAAAATTCCAGAATGCATAATTGATATTACGTCTAGTAATCGAGGTATTTAAGCGCAAAACATAACTTTTATTTTAACTCATCTCCCAATGCTGTTAATTTTTTTATTTCACAAACAGAGCTGCTCATTTGGTCGAGCATGATTTTTCTTTTTAATTTCGATTCCTAGCTATATTTTTTCCAAGTTGCTTTCGTAAAAATTTTAATTTACTTATACCCGTTAGTTTATATGAATTAAAAAAACAAAACAAAAATTCCCTAAAAAAATTGTGTATTATAGACAGTTAAGTTTTACATACCTGCTCGATTCGATTGGTCAATCATTGGCTGCACAATTCTTCGTCTCGCGTTGATAAACCTGAAATTGAATATGAAAACAAATTTAATAAGTTATATTAATGCATTAAATAGTATAAAATAGGTAAGCAAATTAGAATAATTTTCTGTATGTTCTTTTTTCGAAATTCGATACTTAAGTTATTATTCTTGGTACTAATGACTTTTTGTAATGTTTTCAAATCTCTACTGAATTTACCGCTTTAAATAGAGAAACCTATAATGAAAAGGCTACTTCCAAAATCTATTTTTTGACAAGCTTGCAGAAGGCGGGTTAAAATTTATTTCTTCCACTTTTTCCAGATAGAAACCCAGAAACAATTGGTGCAAAATTTGAAATTTGAAAATTTTCGGTAAACATTTTTTTTTCGTATTTTTTTTCTAAATTTAATAGTGTTTGGGACATAAATTTTATTTCAATGCAATTTTACGCTTTATAACGCAAACTTTCGTTGCTCCATGCAACCATTTTTTTTGCTCGATAATAATATTCATTCTTAATTTTTTGCTCTTCAAGAGAAAATAATTATTTTAATTAACCTATTCAAAATAACAGAAAGTAGTATTGCGATTATAATAAGCAAAAAATTTCAAATAAAAAGTGAATTGGAAAGAAAATCGTTTTTGAATAAAAAAAAACATTTTTTGAATCATTTTATTTCCTATCATATATAAGAACACAAAAAAACAAATAACTAAATAACACAAAAAGTAGATACATAAGTATTTAAGTAGTTCTTGCTCAAATGCAACAAAAAAAAAAAAATTCACATAAAAAGGAAATATGTCGGTTGATTGTAAATAATGAGAAATTTTTTTTATTTTATTATTTAATTTTCAAAAAAAAAATTTGTTATAATAAAATTGAAACTAATTGTAAATAAAACTTTTATAACCAAATAGCTTCTAACTAAATTTTACCTGAAAACAACCAAACAAAGCTTTGTATTCGTATTAAAAGTACTAATATTTATATAAAATAAACATAAGGTTATCAAAAAAAAAACAAAAACATTTGTATTTTATTACTTCTATCAAGAAATAAATTATAAAATCAGAAGCAGATAACTATTTTTATGAAGAAAAAAATTAATATGCTATGCAGAAGTGCGCTTGTGTCATATTTAAATTTTAAATCATAATATAATTTCTAAAAATTTCCAAAAATATTTCGAAATGATATTTAACCTTTATTTTTTTTTTTTTTGATTTATATAATAACTTTTCAGCAAAATATGAAATTTAGAAAGTAATAATCATACGACCGAAAAATAAGAGTTTTGGTTGCAAATTTATGTACTTTTCAAATATTTAAAATTTACTTATATGAAATCTAGTAGGAGATGTCTGCTGAGGAGATGCTGTGATCTGCGAAATAGCAGCTATAATTTCTATCGCTGTAATTGTTTTTTTTTTTGGTTTTGAATAACTTTCTAATAAATAAATGGCCTCGAGCTTACCAAAATTTTTTATTGATTTTGAATTTAATTAAAAAATTAACTGGATAGTAAGTGCATGGATTTTTAGAGCACAATAACTTTACTTCAAATATATTTTTGTGCTGTATCTCGCTTTAAGCCTCTAGTTCAAACGGGCTCGCGAGTGGCACTTGAATTTTTTCGCAACAACTACTCAATCGCTCCCGTCCGAAGGCAAAGCTCACACCAAATGCATTCAACTTTTCCAAATAAGCAAAAAAACTGCTTAAACCTTACATAATAATTTAGACTGCTTCCTGTCTGTTTGGTGAACCCAACCGCCTGCCTTCCGCGCGATCTGTGTAAGTTGCCCGCCACCACAAATATCAATCCGGTGAATTGACGCAACAAATAATAAAAAATAATTACTTTAAAGTTATGGCGGTGTTTTACAACTAAATTGGCAAACGTTTGTTGCGCTTAACAACGTAACGATAACCACAGCAGCAATAACAACAACAACAACATCAAAGTAACGACAAAAATATGAACAAAGTACAAATAAAGCCGACTTTGATGAAATATTGCATTGTGAGAATTTATTAAAATTAAAAGTGCGGCAGCTTGAAAAACTCTAACGAACCTACACACACAAATATACATACATACACATACACGTATGTACATATGCATGTGTAGAAAAAAAAGCACCGCACAAAACAGTCGCTACGCATTATTTTATAAATTATTTATGAAATCCGCACAATCCACGCAATTCACAAGCCAAATCAGCGGAATGATTGCAAGGCTGATCAGTTGTTGTTGTTGTTGTTGGTAATATTGTTACCGCTGCGCTGGTTTAGGCTTTGGCTTAAAGTCTGGGAATGGGTTAAGAGCGCTCGTAAAGCGACGCAAAGAAATCCTCAAGAGTTTTTTGTTTTAGTTATTATTAGTTTTTTCTTCTTTAACAACAATAGAGTTATACGCATAATAAGCCTCATTGAGTGTATGTGTGTGTGCGTGTGTGTGTGTGAAGGGTTTTTTTCTTGCGCTGCAAATCAACGCCACCGATACTGAAATCACACGGACGCTAGCTAGTAGCGCGACGAGGTTAAAGGCAGCGGCAGAGCAGGCGGCATCAGCAGCAACTTTTGTTATGATTATTGGTAATAAATACGAGAAGAAATAATAAGGTACGTCATAAGTATGGCAAAACGAGCTTTGCTTATTATTATTAAATAAAACCAACAACAAACATTAGCAACGAAAAATATCTTCCGCCAATGCTGATGAGGATGTGAATGCTGGCGTACAAAAAAAAATAAAAAAATAAAAAAAAATATAAAAAATTATAACAACTACCAGCAGATTATACGTAAAATCAGGATAAAAGCGAAAATGCCGCCAGTTGTTGGGGACACTAGTCAAAAAAGCCCAGCTGAGATATACCGACAGACCGACGACATACAGACAGACATAAAGCTAACCAACTTACAACACACAATGCGAGTGCAGGGCAAATCTACAAAAAACATACAAAAAAGAAGAAATCTGTCAGTAAGCCTTGGAGAGAGAGCCACATTTGGCACGCACATAGCCACACAGCAATTGAGGGCTTTTTTATGCATTTGTGTGTGTGTGTGTGTGCATTTCAGTTGTGGTCACCCCAAAAGGCTCTGTAGCCCCAAGCAGATGCATCCAAAAAAACAACAAAAATAACATGCTAACTGCTCAGAACTTTATTGACAAAAAAAGCCCAGCAAAAGCAGGCTAAGCTGACCACACTAGATTGACTGGCTAGCTTGCCATACTCTCAGACTGACTGACAAGCAGCGACGTGCATAACTGTTATTTTGTCGGCCACAGCGACTGATTTCTTGGCAACCACAGGATTTTTCGCATTATTTCGGAGAGACCCGAAAGAAATATATATAGGGAAAAATTTGAGATCCATGGAAAAAAGCAAAACAGACAAATTCGGCTTATCCAAAGTATTATAAAAAAAGTGAGAAAAAATTGTAACATCAACCAAAATTGCGAAACTAAAAGAAAAAATGAAGCTTGTGCAAATAAACCCCAGTGACTGCTCAAAAAAAAAAAAAAAAAAATAGCTGCCTGCCAGCCGGCCAGTGGACTATTGTCCACTTATTACAGCGGGCTAGCTTAGTTTTTTTTTGTTCGTTCAATTTCATTCGCTCTTTGCAATTTTTTTTTATATTTTCCTCTTGTGCGAATTTTGCCAATTTTTTTGGCAGCCAGCAAATCGAGGTTAATGCACTGATGCGATTTTGATGCGCTGGCTTTAGGAGAGCAGTGGTGCACTTCTGTTTTGTATTTTCTATTTTTGGATGTTTCCGATTTTTATTTTTTTTTTATACATATAAAGCAATGCATTGCCAAAGCCACTTGGGAATCAACTAGCTATCATACTTTTTTCGCAATTTTTTTTTTTTTGCTTAAAAGCGAATATAATGCAACGCCTGTAAATCGTTTATCAAAGCTAAAGTGAATTTGAGAGGACACCAGAAATAGGACAGCACAATGAGAATTTAAAAATACCGTAGAGATATCAATAGGGAAGGACATGTACAATGAATAATAAGCTAAGGTCGGGAATGAAAATATTTTTAGAATAAAAAAAAAAAATACTAGACCTTTGCGCCATAGAAATTGCAAAATATAATAGTATTTTCTCACAAATAAAAAATGAATTTAAATTGATTTTTCAACTAAGAATTGATGTCGAAACAAAAATTTATACAACAAAACTGATCATCTAAAATGAAATTAGGATGTAGTAAAACTTTTTAAAATGTGAGTAGACGGTAGGTAAGTTATAAGCTAAATTACCTAAGAAAAAATCGCTTAAAAAGTCTAAATTCTGAGGTATTTGAAAAAAGTATTAAAAATTTAATTCCTTGTATTACTAAAAACTTTAAAAACTTAATATTGCAGTTTACCTAAGGAAAAGGATAATTTAATTTGTTTAATCCCTAAAAGTTTTGCTAAAATAAACTTCGTACACAGCTCTCCAGAAAAGCAAAAAGCGCCATATAAGAAAACGATTAAGAAATGCCCTGGTAAATTTCTTCTTTCCTTAAGTCAGCCCTTAGCTCTCAAGAAAAAAATCCTTTCGCTATTACGTTTTTCTTAAAATTTTCGTAGAAAATAGTAAAAAAGAAACCCTGTTTTCGGCAAGAAATATACGTGCGCTTCATTATTTTTGCAAGAAATTTTTTATTATTTATTTTCATTATTGTGATCCAAGCAAAACATTGAAATTTTTTTTACGATTTTGTACTGATCGGAATCAAATTAATTTGTTTTGCTTATATTTTTCTTTCTCTTCTTCTTCTATTGTTTACCGTTCACCATCAACTATCAAATGCCAAAATTACTACTTCTCTACTATTTTCCACGAGTGGCAATTCACACGCTCGCTTTTTCCGCATTCGACTCAACCTGACACTGCTCTAAATGCACAAAATTGTCATCTGGTTTGGTAAAATCTAAATGTGCAATTGTGCTTAGCAAGGTAAATTAATTACGATTTTTAGGACCGAACCCAACCGACCGGCAAATTTCAACCGAAGCCGAACCGAACATTTTCAAGGTCTATAATAACGAGTGGGCAATAAATTTTCAAAATGATGATGTATATTGGAAGGATTTTCCGTGATTGCTTGCCAAGTTAGGTTCGGAGACAAACCGGTTTCGGCGTTGTACCAAATTCAGTGTCATTTTTCGTTCTAATTTTTAAAACTTCTAATTTTTTTTTATTGATATTAAAAAGGTGCATACATTACACAAATATATGTACATACATATAAATATTTATTAAAAAAAAGCAATAAATGGAAGAGCAGACAGATATTAGAAATAATTTTTTTTCAACAGAAAATATGACTTCAAATAGTATTAAAAAAATTTGCAATTTCTTGGCAGAAGATGTCAATTTCAATATTATTACTGCAAATCATATCGCGGTCATGTAAATTCGAAAGGCTTATTCGACTTTTTTTCACAGAGAAAAAAGTAAAACTTTATGCAATTTTTATACTAATAAAAATTTACAAATATTTGCCCAAAGTTCGGTTTTATTTTGGTTGAAGCCGAAACGAGACCGAACCGAACTTTATTGGCCGAGTATGGCCGAAGCCGAAGTTCGGTCGTTCTCTAGACATATAGTGATATGACATTCATCCATATTTTGTTTAAATTTTTATTCGGAATTAAGATTGAGATATTTTATATTATTGTTAAAATGATATGTATGTAATTTATAACGTTTTTAGAATTAAGCAAGAATGTCATTATTAAACTTAAATTTCAACGAAAGAAATTATCTGCACAATCACCCAAATTTCCAGCGATGTGCTCCAAAATCGCTTTCCGCACCATTACAACCAACCATAAATCATTTAAATTAGCATATCGAATGTGCAAACAACCCTTAATTGTAGGCGTAGAACAAAAACAAAGCTTCTTTCAAAACCAAAAAACCAAAAACAAAAAACACAAACCTTAGCATCAACAACAACTGAATATATAGCAATAGCTTTTCGATATGTTAAAAAAAACAGCAGCAGCACACGCGCATGTGACCAAATAACCTGTGCACACATACATACACATACACATATAATCATATGAATACATTTGCAGCTTTTTCCAGCCGGTGGCTTCTCCATACAAAGAATGGACATAAAGTCGTAAACACCCTTCATTCGCAAACGCCATTTTACGAGCATTTCAACAGCAACAAATTGCATGGCAAAACGGTTTAACTGGCACACACACACGCATGTCATACATTCGAAATTCACATGCATACAAATCGAATGTCGACGCCTGCACCCAACCACCACCACCCACTGGAAACACCCTCAAAAAAAAAAGTAGCAGTAAAATTTGTTCCTTTTTCTGTTTACATATCCGCATTGCTTTTTTGATTTGGTTTATTTCGTTTCACGTTTTGTTATTTCTTTGTTTTTTTTTTGTTTCGAAGAATTTCGTCTAGTTGCTTGTGATTTGTATGATGAATTCTTCGGCCGGTGTTACTATGTGTGTGGGTGTGTGTGTTTGACGTTTGTGGACCAATAACGCCATGTCTATTTGACTGTGGATTTGGTCTAAATACATGCCTTTTGGCTACACGTTGTTGTTGTTGTTGCTGTTGTTGCCGCTGGCCACGAGGCGAATGGCAATCAGCATTAAGCAATTGAGTGAGCGATTGAGTGAGTGAATGGATGAATAGATGAATGAATGGAATGATTTGTGCGCGTAGAGCGCAACTGCGATTTATGACTGTTTAAATGAAGATTTGAATGGAATTGAGATGACGATAGATACATATATAAAGCTAAGGCATACACACGTAGATAGCGGGCGTTTGTGGGTGGGGTCTTGATGGCGAAGAAGCTCACAATATTAAGTTAGTGGTAGGCAGAGAATTTATAAGCAAATCGAAATTGGCTACGCAATTTTTGTTTGTTTTTATTTTTGAAAATTTTTGCAAACGTACATACATATATCGACTATATTGAAAGATACATTTCAAGACATATCCTAAAATAAAATCGTATATGCATATAAAAATCTCGTGTCGCGACGTTTGTGGTCGATCTACTCCGAAATGGCTCAAGCATTTTTATAAAATTTTGTATGTGCATTTGGTTGGGATGAGTCGCAAAGTAAATTATATGTTTTGGAGAGGGTTGCCACTTGTTTGAAATTTAATGAAACTATGCAATTGTATATAAAATATTAAAAGATGAGCATCACAGCGTTTCTTTTGCTTAGAAGAAGGCTTATAGCCAGCCATATGTTGAATAGGGTTGCCAACTGCTAGCAAAATCGAATTTAATTAAATTATACACAAGTTAAATGAAATATGAAAATATGGCTAACACGCTGTTCGATTCGCTGAGGAGAAGTCTTCTAGCATACAGAGGGTTGTCACCTGGTTAAAAAAAGGAGTTTAATAAAATGACATAAAATTTATAAGAAATCGTAAAATACGGGCTAGTTTTGCTAAGGAGAAGATTTATAACTGGCTATAAAAGTCGAACTTAAAATATGGGGGTATCAAACCATTTGTTGCCACCTTTTTGAAAAGCTCAATTTAATTTAATTACATACAAGGATATAAAATATTCAAATATAGCCCATTAGTCTCGGCGAGTACAATATACCTATAATTTTTAAAGAGTTGATACTTGTTATATGTGAGAGCAACTGAAACTTGTCTCCTGCTTACATAGACAAAGGGCAATTAATTAACAAACCAAAATAGGCAGGAGAACGTCTGCCGTATTTTTCTAGTTATTGAAATAAAACTTCTTTGGCGGCAGTGATTGTTTTTTTTTATCGCGTGACGAAAGTCGCGTCAGAATCGTATAACGAAAGTCGTATCAGAATCGCTTTACCAATTTTTACCAATATTGTTACTACTACTAATTGCTACCGCTATTTTTATTAATGGCACTACTCAATTCTACCACAACTTTTATTAATTTCTACTACTATTTTTACTAATTTTAACCACTACATTTTCTTATTTCTACCACTATTTTGACTAATTTCTTCCTTTATTTTTCCTGATTTCTACCACGATTTTCACTACTTTCTACCACTATTTTTAGAAATTGTACTAACAATTTCTATCACTATTTTTACGAATTTCTACCCCTATTTTTACTAATTTTAACCACTACATTTTCTTATTTCTACCACTATTTTGACTAATTTCTTCCTTTATTTTTCCTGATTTCTACCACGATTTTCACTACTTTCTACCACTATTTTTAGAAATTGTACTAACAATTTCTACCACTATTTTTACAAATGCTACTACTAATTACTATGACTGCTTTTATTAATTTCTACTGCCACAAAGAAGTTTTCGCGTTTAGGTGTTTGCGTGTTTTTTTTTATTATAATTTTGTTTTGTTTTTTCTATTTTGAGTGCAAATACAAATTTACAAATTTATTGAAAATCATTTAAATTTAAGCAACGCCCAACGCGCTTTCTCCAACAATTATACATTGTAATTTAGCAACTTTTCACAGTTAACATGCAAGCAGCAGTGTTGCAATTTCTGCTATGAAATTTCGAAATTAAAAAAAAAAAAAAAAAAAAAAATGGAAAACATTAAACTATCGCATGTGTGACAAATTTATTGCTTACAAGATTTTTTCTACACATTTCACTAGACACTTATTTCCTACTCAATTTACCACGCTTCAACTCCACCAGCCAGTCAACCTTTGCGCCAGCCACAGTGAGTGTTAGATGGAAGCCACCACTACAAGACGGCGATGTTTTGTTGAGCGCGTGGACCAGCTAACTAACAACTTCATCATCAAATTTGAATATTATGCGACAGTCGCAACATTTTGACAGTCACAAGCAAAAGTTTACAGATTGCTTGCCAGCCTGCCTGCCTTGTTGGCTTTCTTCTGCTTCGGCTGCCTGTCAGTGGATATCCGTGTGCTCTACTGCCACGGCAGGCATCATATTACTGCAACATGCAGCTATGTAGTTCTTATTGCATGCCACCATACGAGAAGTTGTATGCAATCGATGCGCGTACTCTGTGCATTACCGTCTCGCAAAAGGCATGCACATTTGGAAGCACTGAATTTTTTATTAGACAGCAGCGAGAGGAACTACAACTACATTCATGTGCGAGAAGGAAAATTGCATACTTCCAGCAAAAACAACAACAACAGAAAACATAAGGAAACAGCAAACAACATTTGCGACATTGTCAGGCGTATAAAATCATGTGAAATGTTGACAACACGAAAGCTTTATGCGAATTGCAATGGAACACGAGAATGTGGGATGCAAGAAAAGTAAATTTCCTAAGATGTGCATGCAGTTTAAAATGCAATACTTATTGTTAGAAATAACCATTTACCTGCGCATGAGTATAAGATTTCTACACTGAATGACTAAGTAATTGAGAATTTTCTCATTATAGCAAATGGTTTGGCTTTGAAAGTCAAACTTGACTTGGCTTTGGAGCTCGAATAATCTTTGATAATACTGTTAGCTGTTTTTATATTGACTTTTTTAGTTTATTTCTTTGGGAAACAAATCTATTTTATTATATACTTTCATGATTTATACCCTGAGACTGCTCAACCGATTCTGACAACTCATTAACTTATACAAAGATAAGTGCTTTTTTTTAACTGTACATATTTTAATATCATTAATAAGTTATAAAATTTCGGAGATATTTACATTTGCAGAGGTGGTTTTCAATACACCGTAGTCGATCATTTTTAATAGAAGGCAAGTGATATGCTGCAATGCGGGCATCAAGTAAAAGATATTTTCAGAAATTGTATTGCAAAAATATTTTAGGATACCCACTTATATTAATATATTTAAAAATATATCTATATATAATTTTATCGGCGTAATGGTCACTTTTTCAAATTAAAGTTTGCAGAAAATAGAGAGGCAAAGTACCAATGGGTTTAAAATTAATTATTATACAAAAGCAGGACAACACTCTGTTCAAGTTCTCTAGTCACACATATCTGTATAAAACCTTCCATAAAATTTACAGCAGATTCAGATTGTCACTTTGAAACGTTATGTACCGACTCATTCAAGCCATCGCTCTTAAATAATCGCGTTCCCATAAATAGCGAAATAAAAAGACCCGGCACCCTAAATATCAATACTAAATTGAAATCGAAGATCTGTCACAATATCTTATAAAACGTTATATTTGTCCTTATAAAAATTTTGCATAATTCCAAATGATATCGTTAGCTTACCATTTCCAATTTGAAAGTTCATTTTTAAAAATTTGTTGCCCAATAGAGGACACACTGCACCTACAGCTGGAAAGGTATTAGATTACAGTGTGACCTTGATGTGAGCCTGCTTACCATATTCAGATATTTTTCTGTATATACCGGGGTTCGAGTACTCGATTCCTAAAAATGTTGCATCAAAAGAATCGAGTAAAAAAATTCGGTATACAAATATAAGCCAAAAGCATCGATATGGTATCGTATCGTTTCAAAATTCATATCACTAGTTGTAGAAATGGTAACAGTGTGTAAAAATAATCACAATTATTGGGAAACTTTTTTCTTATAACAATAGAAAGATATCGTGCAAATATGTTTCGCCGTTGAAAATAGGGTTCATGTAAAAAAAAAACAAATTTTTGAGAGTATTTGAAGGCCAAATAATCCAATCAATAGTAAAAATCCAGACAGTCGTGTTGAAAAGCGTATCAAACGTAGTACCACAGTTCAAATCTATGTAGCTTCATGGAACATAAAAAGAATTTTAGGTATGCCAATTTCTAGGAGCGGTCGTACCTCTGAAGAAAAATAAAAATTGTTGGTGCATTTCCAAAAATTATCTATTAAAAATTGATTTCCTGTTCCGGGCCCTGCCATTTGTTGGGGCAAATCAACAGAGTTCTGAAATTCATTCGGAATCGATGTCGCATTAATATTATGTTATGCAGTCTTATAGAATACTATTTAAACTGTTAGAAATTATTTCTTTTGCTATCAACAAATTTACTGTTGCAACTTAGATCTGTAAAGTGGAGTTTAAAACAAAAGTGGTCAAAAGCACAACCACAGTCTGGCAGGTAACAAAACTCATTATGCAAAAAAGGCACCAGAATCTCCATCTTAAGTTGCTATAGATCATAATTATTACCCCTTTTAATAATATATTAATACTATATTGGAAAGTCTAGTTTTTGTTTTTGCTTAGTGAGTTGTGTTGGAGTAACTCGCTCAATTTATTTTTGTATAACGTCTAAAGTTTTGTGTGCCTGCGGCTAATGGATTGCTCCCCCGGATTCAATGTAAGTAAACTAACAGTTTATGAAGTTTTCTTATATTTCCCAATATATATATACTATAAATAATGAAAACATAACAGCTCTTGCTAAAAATGGATTCTCTGACTAATCGACTAGTCGTTTAGCAAATATATTAACTGTTGAGAGTTGAATAGCAACTATTCGATTAACCGTTCACTTTCAACTAACCGCTCACCATCGAGTAGTCTGAAAATCGACTTACCGAAATTATTCGAATACTGACAGTAATAATAAAATAAATTCAATAAATTCATAAAAATTTCCATTATAGTTGAAAACGAGCTTTGCCAATAAGCACAAACAATCAATAATATATAAAAAACAAATATTTATTGAAAGAAAAGAACTAGTCGAAAAATAGGAAATGAACGATTAGTCGACTAGTTGTTTATAGGCGATTAATTGACAAAGTCGAAAGGAAACGGTTAGTCGCTTAGGTGAAGTCGACTATTTTTTTAAACAACTTTTGCTAATCGATTAACCTTTTAGTCGATTATTCGATTAACAAAAGCTCTGGAAAATATGAAATATACTTAGATATGTATGTCTTATTTTATTAACCTGGCAATCATACCTAATAGCGCATCGGTATTTTTTAAACATTATTGACTATAAAATCGAATTCGAAAGTGTAGATTCCATTAAGTTAAAATTTATAGGATTATACAACGTGACAACTTCCTATGCCTAAAACTCCAAAGGACTCATCATAATAACACGAGATCTATTAAAATTTTCTAAACACTAACTATTTATTTCAGCGATATCTTTGTGGAAGAGCAACCTGTCAGTAACAGCAAAATTATGTTTTAGTCTGTCTGAGCTTTATCGGAAGTAAATATTTCGTTTAGGACTAGATATTCTTAAAACATTAATAACGATTTTGATCCAAAGTCATTTGATATTAATTTTGCTTTAATTTCGAAATCGCCTTCCCGCAGCGAAGTGACAGATTCCAAATTCAATTAGCAAAAAATATTAGAAGAAGAAGAATGAATAACTTCCAATATTTCACAATTTTGTCAAAGCGTAAAAATGTATTTAATAAATAAATTTACAAAGTACCAAAAAAAAAGTAAAGCTGTGTCCCTTATTTGCGAAAAAAGCTTGGTATACTTGTAGTTGAGAACTGTCAAAATCGGCAAACCCAAAATAGCGGTACCACCGACGGCATCACCTTCTATACTCAGTACAATGTGTGACTGAAACTCTGTGCTCACACATGACAGCTGTTATACAAAAACAAAGTACGATGGAAATAAAATAAGGGCATTCAGTTTACAATTTTCATTCGCAATTGCTAACTAGAAACGCAAAGGAAATACCGGCTATCGGCAACAGAGAAAAATTTTATAAAAAATTAGACTATGCTTTTTGTACATATTCTAAAAACTCTAAACTCTTCATACTTACGAACTTAGCTGCACGATTTGCTTGCCATATGTACCAAGTAGGACGAATAAATTAAATTAAAATATTTGCATGCAAACTTCAAAAAGAAACCCCTAAACAATTTCGAACAAGAATGGAAAATTCGCACATGCATCGGTTAAGGCACTTCGACGAATATGCGGCCTTTCGGGGGGTCAATTGCGATACCAGTTAAATTGAGTTTTGTGCTTAGCCGAGCAGATTAATATAACCGAATATCGGACATAAACCCGGAATATATAGTATATATATATTTTTTTGTTTTTTTGTTGTTGGAAATTGTAACACTCTACACATTGAACGCAAACAAATTTACACGCCACACTTAATAGAAAATATATGCAAGAAAGCGTAGAGAAATGTGGTGCGCCTTCGTTTTTGCCCACCAACACCTCATAACAAAAACGCCCAAGCGCAGTGAAGATGGGAAGCTGTCTATCGAAATAGCAACAGAGTCAGTAAGTGGAAAACGCCCCTGCATGCTGCGAGCAAGTTGCATGGAATATAAAAAAAAACAACAAAAATGCACAACAACTAAAATACAAAACAGAAGGTAGACACTTTTGGTAATTTATTGCCTGACACCTTGGCGATTTGCTTGTCGCAAGACGAACAAAAATAAAAAATAACAAGCAAAACCAACAATAGCAAAAAAAAATGAGCGGGCAAAAAAATTGTGAAAAGTACACCCAAAATCAACTGGCGGATGTTGGAATCCAGTGGGAATTTCACAGGCGGTAGGCAGCAGGCAGCAGGCGGCAGGAGCACAGCATATTTATAGGCTAAAAAGCGGGTTTGACGCTTTGCCGCTTCGCTGGAGCGCCAAGGGAGGTAATGCTGGCGGTGGTGTTGGACGTTCTGGCTTTTTCTACTTATTTTAGCTAAATTTATATTTATTTGCACGAAAAAAGCGAGCAGCAGCAGCAGCGACGAACGAAATTCGAACATGTGATGGTTTGATCAGAGCAGCGAGCGGAATGGTGTAGAATTAACTAAAAACATATAAAAGCCTAAATGCTATTCGAGTGGAAGAGGAGGGCGGAGTGGTAGGAGGCAAATAGCCTAGGAAGGTGTGTGGGTAAAAGTAAATACTTACGAGCAGTGCGAGTTGCAGATTACTCTACTGCTAACTGCGACTGAAAGTTGAGGGCGGAGCAGCCATTTAAATGACCAACTAACGGCCATTAGCACCCAATATGAGTCGGCTTGACTAACCTAACTCACGCCAGCAACTTTCTGTTAAACTCCAAACGCCCACGCCCACTCAGACTACCATTCCCCCATTGCTTCATTGAAAGTAGTATAAGCGAAACCAAAAACAACAAGCTTGCTGCTTTGAATGGGGCGCCTGCTGCCGCTAATGTCCTCCGCCTGACTGCCCAGCCATTGGCGGCTTAAGTAAAAGTGTAGTAGTATTTTTGGGTTTTTATTTTTTTGCTACTAACATTCATCAGCTGAAAGTTTTATGTGGAATTTTCGTATACTTACAATTCACTTGCTGCTTGCTAAGCAAACAAAAAACAAAAACAAAAAAAAAAACAAAGGCGTAGCATAGCAATAAGTGTTTGAAATAGGTACTTTTTGAAAAGCGAAAATTGGCGATTTGTGGCCGTCGGTGCGCTTGGGTGTTTGCATGTGTGTGTGTGTGTGGGTGTGTATGTGTGTGTGTTAGTTGGTCCCAAGAATTATAATCGAAAAAGTTTGCTAAAGGTATTTTTTGCCCAGCTTCTACATTGCTCAGTGGAATTTCCATCTTAATTTTAATTTACTTGAATTGTTTTCCTTACATTTCTTTTGTTAAGCGCATTTTCTTCTTAATTTCTTTATTTTGTTGCTCAGTGGAAAAAAACGGAAAATAAACGTACGTGTGTGACGGCAAATAGAAACAAAGTACTTTTTTTATTTTAGAAGAAATGCAAAACTTTTTCACTGATTGGTTGTACTTAATTGTAGCGTAAATGAATTTTCGTTACTTTAGTTGACTTATTTCCAGTGATAAGAAATTTACTGCGTATTTGCACATTTACATTTTTTTAATTTAATTTAGATTGAAAAAAGTGCGCACAGGCTGTTTCCAAAAAGCCAATGAAGTTGTGCAGTTTAAGCTGTGCTGAAAATTTGTGATGTCAAATGCAAAAAAAAAAACTTACAAAAATTGTCGGTACCCCTAAACGGTGAAATTTTATGATTTTTTTTTGTTATGAAAGATATGTATATATTTTTTTTTTAATTTCGATAACAAAATTTTAAGTCACAGAATATTTGATGTATGCAAACTTTTGTTATTCATATAAACTTCTATATATGTGTATATATATTGTATATATCATATTTATTTTGTATAAGAACTTAAATCGACTGATCACTGATGAATTTAATATTCTAACTATAATTTGTATTCTAGTTTTTTTTTTCATATTTAGTTTAAGAATTCAATTAAACGAAATATTATTTAAAATATTATAATTCATCTTATATTGATTGCAAAAAGGGGTTAAGTTAAGCTATTTATTTTGTTAACAGTCAATAGAATGTATTTTTTAAATTTCTCGTAGCATTTTTTTTTCATTGTATATTTCCAGTACTCGTTTTACTTTTTTCAAAACATGCTTTGCCAAAATGCTACAGATATGTGTTTTTGTTTTTTTTTGCAATTTTCTCTATACTTGCTGTTTATTTAATATTTCCGTTTTTTTACTGTTTTCCAACTTTCTTTTTCAACACTCTACAGTAATGCATTTGTTTTACATTTCTCGTAGCATTTTTTTTATTTTTTTATTTTATATTTACTTTACTAGAACTTTTTCAATTCAGTTGGCTGCACCGGTCTTACATACTGACTAAAAGATCGCAAAAATATTTCACTTACCAATTGTTCACTTGCAGTATCGTTAGGCCGGTATCTTGCGCCAACTGTTTTTTCTGATCCTCGGAGGGGTAGGGATGCTGAAATAAATGACAATGACGCAAAAAATTATTTAAAATTGTAATAAGTTGCAATGGAGATCTTACATTTAAGTTAAATACATAATTGAAAAAAATAAATTTACTTTAAGTGAATTCCACTAAAATTGTGGAAAAATTTTAATTGCATATATAGATTATACATATTAAGAGTTTTCTTCGTATACCTTTGTTATAGTTTTACATTTTTTTATGTTTGTTGTATGCTGAAAATTTGTTTAAGTTTTTGTTTTATGTTTTTAATATTTATTAATACACAACCAAAATTTCGGGCTTCCTCTGGGCATAGAATATACAAAAAGTTTAATAAAAAAAATTGGCATTAAATAAAACGAATAATAGTCATTCAGTTTATTTCCCCACCAACTTTTTTAAATGAAAGAACTTTGCATCATTTCAATTCATAATGGAAATGTGGAGTGTTAAAAACAAAAAATCAGTTCGAAAAATATGGCAACAACAAATAAGGCCCAAACGCATTTAGGATCATTTTTGAACATTGAACATCCAGGGTTAAATGCAAATTTATCTTGTAAAATGTTTTTTATTAAATATTTCAACATTTTGTGTAATTTTTTTAAGAATAGTTTTTGGGTTAAAAAAAATTCCTTCCTAACTCCACTATAACTCTGCTTATTGCTCTGCAAAAAACTTAAATATCATTAAGTTAATTTATAATTTCTTGTTCCATCTTCACTATGTAGAAATTGACCTGATCTAAACAATATTTACAATATTTCGACGATGCCTCGGGAGCCACAAACTCAAGCGGCTTTGAGTTACATTTCATATGTTGCTATTTCTGTTAGACACACTCGATGCCAGGCATTGGAGAATAGAAACAATTCGCCGGCGGACTCCAAAGCTGTCAGAACTTGGCAGTTTGAACATCGACGGCATACTTTCTGTGGTCTTCGGAACAACAAAAAAAACCATAAATGGCATTCATCGAGGCACGAATATCGGAATTGGGATCAAGGCCACCAAATAGCAGATTAAATTATCCTGCTGTCTCGTTAGACTAGCGTCATTCTGGGCCAGTTACGATTATAGTGGGCTTATACAAAATTGGCGAAATAAATATATGTCCAAAATGTGGAGACCCACCTAACAAACCCAATTACCAATTATGCGAATGCCCTGTTAAACCTAATTGTGTAAAAATTTTCCTATGGTCTTCCCTTTTCCTTTTTGATTTGTTAAAAAGCATGGAAAATTTTTTTTTTTAAATTTAACACAAATTATTGCTATACTGAAAAAACTCCCAATGTCAGCTCGAACTTTTCGCATATTTTAGTTGATTTGTGCTTATTTCGGTGTAAGCTGTGAAATATTTTTTAAATGAGTGCAGATTTGGACACCTCTGTTAATAATATGAGTATAGTAAAAGCAGTCAGTTTTTACTACCTTTTTGGCTGTCATTGAAATATGAAATTGTGCCTGCAGTTAAAATTTAAGTCGATTTATTAAATTTAAGTGTAGATACTATGCATTTCTGTGCGTCCAGATATCAATTTTATTGAGTTTTTCTTAAATTATACTTAGATCAAAATTGTGATTTGCTTAAATTATTAATAGAATACTCGAAAATATTTTTTCTTCCCGCCGGCGACTATGAAAAATTCTTTGGAAATTTTAAACGGAATTTCACAGCATTTAAACAACAAAAATAAATGAAATATATGATATCTATGCACGAAATGTGGTTTTTATATGCCCGTACTTTCTGAGCGTTACCTTCTCGTTTCGCTTACGCTCTAATTACCGAGCCCGATTAGTAGCCAAGTGTCTAGAAGGTGCAATTTTTTTCTCCGAGTGTGCAGGGTTCGAATCCGGAATTATAGAAATTTTTTCCATAGACATATTTTCGAGAGAGGGTTGCCACCTGTTTGAAAAGTCAAACTGAATTAAATTATTCGCGAGTTTTTTCATCGGTTTCAGAAACCGAATTTAATTCAATGTACACATGGTTCCTAGCTATTTTTTTATTAGGGTTGCCACCAGTTAAAAAAGTCGAATTTAATTAAATTGTTTACAAGTTACATGAAATATTAAAATATGGGTGTCCAGCGGTTCGTGTCGGCTCGAAGGTTCATAGCTAGCTTTATGAGAGTTGCCACCTGTTCAAAAAGCTGAATTTAAATAAATCATACACAAGTTGTATGAGATAGTAAAATATGGGTGTCAATCTGTTCGTTTTGCTGATTAGAAGGTTTGAACCGAGCTATATTTTATAGAAGGTTACCACCTACTTAAAATGTTAAATTGTATTAAATTATACACAACTTGAACCCAATAGCAAAATATGGGTGTGAACTCCTTCCTTTCGCTAGACATATCTTGAAGAGGGTTGCCACATTTTAAAAGAGTCAAATATAAATAAATTGTACACAAAATTATAAAATAATAGAATGTGAGCGTCTAACGCTTGGCAAAGGGCAATTAATAAATACAATGGGACAATGTCTACCGGGGTTTGCTAGTAAGAAATTATTGTCTAAAAGGACGTTGAAAAAATAAAATCGATTTAATGCAGTCAACAAAGAAATTCATATCAGTCCGTTACGTAAAGTGCACATTAACTGCAAGACTTGAAAACGAGCCATCTGGATACTAATACAATCTCTTAAAACTTAAAATAATAAAAGATTTGGGAAACATTAAAAAATATAATAGAAATAGATTTCGCGGAAATTTTTGAGAATTAATACTCCAATATTTACATATTGATCATACACACATATTATTTGGCATTCGCCGGTTACTTGAGCTTTTTTGTATTGTATCATAAATTTTTTGTTTGATGGTAATTTTTAGACGTGATAAATACGAATTGTTAGTCATGATTGGGCGTTCAAAATAATTCTTTGACACCACAATTTGTTTACCACTAAAATGCGAGAATTCTAAGAATCAATTAAGTTATGCGGCTCTGTATTTCCAAGAATTTTACAACTAAATTAATGTAAACTAAGAAAATCTTTGGCAGCACTCTGCGATTTCAAATGGAAAAATGAAAAATGCATTTCAGCTAGCAGAATTTCACAGAACTCATTTTAACAAAATAATTGAGTAGAAATATATTTGTGGTCACATGTGAGCGCAGATAGATAGGCCCCTTAGTTTCGTACGCTTAAATAAACTGAAATAATAATCTGTAGTAAGCGTTTATTTGACAGCTTTCAGCTTATCTAAGCACCGTCAATGCAGCGCCACACTTAAATTTACTATAAATACGCATGTACTGTACATTTTTTGTTTGCTATGCATGTGCAATAAAAAAAAAAGAAGCGATTGGCACCGAAACAGATCAATCATGCGTACGGCGGCATGTCCAACTGTCAGCACCTTTATGCGCAACTGACATTTTAATAAGCGCTCACACTAAAACTCACGCACACCCTCACATGCACACACACGCCACACTCAACTATTTGAGCAAACAGTTGGTAGGGTTTTGTTTCGTGCTTTTAGGCTGCACTACTTCCCACACTCACACACACACGCACACACTCATACAAATGGCGCAGTTCTAGCAATAAACCAAACAATAAAGTTTAGTTCAGTTTAGCCACAAAAGCAGCTCGAATGCTGCGGTGTAGTGCAGTACTGAAATAATGTAAACTAAACGCTTAGTAAATCTATGCGTTTTTTTTCTCTATATATTTTTTTTATAGATATCAATTCAAGTTTGCTGTACCAACAGCCACTTCAACATGTCCTAAATAAACGGGAGGGTAGGCACAGTGGCGGGGATTTGTAGAAAATGCAGCACCCGCCGAACAGTGGCACTTCATTTTCCGCTTTTTTTTTTTGTTTTGGTTTTTTTTTTGTTGTCGAGGCTTCCATCAACAGCGCCCGCTCGGCCTAAAGTACGCCCTCATAAATCTTGCCGACCAGTAGCCGCCACAGTGGCGTCAATGTGTAAACAAAGTGTAGTGAAAAAAGTAAAAAAAAATAATAATAATATTATATCAAAAAAAAAAAAAAGTTTTAGGCACCAACAGCCAACTAGAGGAGCAGAACAAAAAACAAAAACAAAAAAAGAACGTCGAGAAATGCAAACAATTTTTTTTTATTTGTACTAGAAAATGTGGTAAATGGAATCAAAATTAAAGTGAAAAACTGAGAAACTAAAAAAAAAACAGAAATGATAGCAAACACTTGTGGAAAGGTATGCATGTGTGTATGTAGAAGTGTAAATACTTAAAAGACTGCTGAAAATTTCTCTTATCAATTATGAGTCTTAAAAAATAGACTAAGTAAAAATGAATGTCGAAATGCTGCACTGCTCCTGTGTCGCATTCTCCTCTATACATTCACGCACAAATTATAGTTTGCGTGTGTGTGTGTGTGTATAACCGCGCCCCCACACTAGTCATATGCCTGTTTGGTTAAACTTTTCAAGCCTAGTAGTCTTGAGTTACATGCGCATAAAAATGTATACACATTATCCTCCATAGACCGACCGCCCGACCGACCGAGCGCTCGTTTAAAAAATCAGTAGCTGGCGCTTTAACGGTTTATTACATTTATTTAACGTTATTTTTTGATAATTTTGTTTATATATTGTCCTATATATTTTTTTTTCGGTTGCAGTAGTAAAATAAATATTTATTTTGATTTTAACGACAATTTCACTGATAAATAAAAATGGGAAATATTTATCAGTAAAAAATTTACTAAGTCTTGCGAGTACATTTTATTTTATTTCATACTATCTACTTATGATTATGAAGTGCCTAAAGTAGCAGCCCCCCCCCTTAACCCCCAATACCACAGCCTGCATATTCTGCATTGCTTATCTTCACCCCAACCAAGCGCCTATACAAATACTGCACATGCACATGCGGGTATACATCCATGTATGTGTGTAAGTGTGTGCGCGCATTAATGCCTTTGGTTTAGTGTCCAATTTGATGATTATGTTTAGAAGTAAACAAACAATTAATATTGTCATTCGATATTGATAATGATGGCATATTTACGACAATGCGTTGGTTGCTGTTTGATTTTTGTTTTCGTTGCATTGCTCGAGTGCAGTAGAATCAGTGGCGCCACAAAACCTGTTGCATGCGCCAGACTACTTCAGCGTAATGTTAACTTTTTTTTTGTTTTTTTTTGTTTTTATAGGGGAGTTTTATAATATTTCAGCCCACAGCCAATCGGGGGACGAATGAAGCTACACATTTTTTGTGCTTGGTTTTTTGGAAAGCTAACGTCTGGGAGATCTATGAAACCCTAAAAATTTTTTGGAAAATTTTTGCCCCAATAAATAAAATTAAATTAGTTATTACCCAGTTGGCAAAATTGTCAGTCATTTTCTGATATCAGACAAGTCGGAAAAGTATAATATCTGAGTACAAAGTTTACTAATTAGACCTTTCTTACAGATTCCTGTCTTTAAACCAATGCTTCTGGTGAGTGTTATCTATTTCCTCCTCCGACATCCCTGATTGAGTTCTATCTGATTCTAAGCAGATATTTTTAATTGCACTTATTACATTTTTCATTTCATCCGCAGACAGTCCGGATAAAAATTTTTGGGCATTTTATTTGGTTCTACTTCAAAAGTGAGTTTGCTCGGAAATTGCGCATCAAATCAAAAAAAAAAAAACATACAAGAAAACTGGGTGTTAGAGAGATCGAGTACAAATGAACAAAGTGTCAAAATTTATATCAGCTGTTTTTTGTTTGCATCCGAAGTAAATGAAACAGCGTTTTTCTTATTAACAGGCTAATTTTTGTTTTTATAACGCTCTAAGAATTCTTGGCACTTTGTGGTAAGGTTAAGGTAAGTTGCTTTCTTCTCAACGGCACGTGTGAAACGAGCCTAATGTAATTTTGAAATAACATATACTAATTGAAAACAGGTATACATCTATACCAATCATGGACTTCAACTCTAAATAAAATGATGATTTATATTTTCTCATTAAATGTCGGTAATAATTTTCAATAGATTTTGCATTCGCAAATATAAAACTTCAATACTACCCAAATGCAGGTCGAAAGGAAAAAAGTTCAACCACTCATCACATCATTGAGTTCTAAACTCAATTAAATTTGAATATGAAATAAAATTGAAAGGAAGGAACCAGATGAAAATTAGATAATCTAACAGTTATTCGTCAATCTCGCCAGCAAATAAGTGAGAAATTCACACAAAGTGTTGCTTAGACTTGCTGTCAACTAATCTACATATATGTTTTTCTGTTCAAAATCGGTCAAAAACCTTAAAAATTTCAAACTTTTTGGTCGGCGAGTTTAACCAATGCCAGACATATGTGTGAAAATTTCGGAATTTGCTGATTTTTTTTTTAATAAAAAAGTTAATAAAACATATCGACTTATTTTGTAAAACGTTTGTATATATTTTGATTGAGCTTCGCTAGGCTTTGCTTTCCTAAATGGAGGACTCTAGAGTTTACTGCTGCCACTAAAGACCAGAAAAGTATTAAATTATAATTTTCTTATTGAGGGAAGTCTACTGTAATATTGGCAGTTTTTTTTTGGTTTTCCCCCCAGAAGAAATCAAACTTTGAGTTTACTATCGGTATAAATTTATACACTCGAGTTTGCTCTCAGTTCATTCTGCAGTTCTAAGGCCGCTTTTGGTGAACGCATCTCAATTCTTAAATGAAGTTACTGCTTTCAATAAATTCAATAAAAACCACAGCTGCACGACTTTTATTAAGCAAATAAGTACGCCAGATTTTACATAGACCACATACAACATATACTTACATATATGTATCGAGATATAGATATACTCGCTCACTTTTTTTTTTTGTACTTCAAGTTGCACTCATTGTTTTGCTTTCATAATTGCGCTCGCACCGGAAGCCTTTGTACTTTTTATTTCAGCATAAATACGAAAACAAAACAAAGTAAGATGAAAATAAAAAATAAACGAAAACACAAATGAAATCAACAAATTCACCTTTCCGTCGTTTGCTTCTTGTTGCACCAAAATTTTTATCATTTCTACACATACATACATACATAAATACATGCATAAACATTTCCATATTCAAATCGGTATACATTCGTATATTTATGCATCCAGCTGTATGAATGTGCATCCAAATATAAAAAATATAAAAACAAAATCACTACTTCATTCTGTTTTATTTCACTACATCGCCATACTGATTCGTCACTCCCTCACAACCTCACACGTTACACCTTTTTTTCTGCAATATAAAAATGCAAGTATTTATGTATTTCTTATTTTTATATTCGCCCTCCTTTTATCACCATCGCTTTGTTTGTCGATTTCCATGGAAATCCTCTTTTTTACACCAACCAAAACAACCAGCCATTATTCATATCCTTTCTACGCCACATATATATGTATGTATGTATGTATGTATGTACGTATGTTTGTATGTATGTGTTGCGCTCTTCCATCTACCATTGTTCATCGACACGCCTGCGTATTCTACAGACGAATAATATGCAATGCGATTTAATAAGCAATTGTTTTTTTTTTCAATATTAAATTTACAAAAACTTCTATACTATGAAAACAACCAGTTTGTAAATACAACTAAAATCAAGGGTTTCTCTGCGCACGCGCCAAACAAAAGCCAGGTTTCACAATATGACAAGGGTTCCCTCAACTTCTAACTTCCGGCAGATGTGGGCGTTTTGTTTGGTGTTTTACGTATGTTGCGCATATTTTTTTTTCTATATTTTTCAGCACGCAGAAGTTAAATGTGGCGGCGGAAACGATTTAAGTTTAAAATGCGAAATTCGTCGGCAAGACCCAGAAGATATCACTGCAACTGTTACGACGTGTAAGTGTGGGTTTAGGATATTTTTTCGAACAAAAATCTTACAACATTAATACATTAATACTTCTTTATCTGGATTCACTGACCAATGCTTGGTGATTTTCATATCACAAAAATATGTGCTCTGAAGAAGTTTAAAATTAAGCAATAAAAATAATATAATACAGTTAAAATTTGGATACATTTGGATAATTCACAATGTGCTCTAATATATCCGAATTCATAAAGTTTCAAATATAAAAAAATGCTTCATTTGAACTCATTTTTTACGCAATTCAAAAATGTGACTTTTGAAATTAAAATTTTTTTTTTGACTTCATGATTCATTACAACTTGTGAATACCCCAAATTTATCAGCGTTGCTAATGGCAGAGACCAGGTGTAGAAGGACATCACGCTTTACGTTAATTTAATTAAAAACAATGTGAATTAAATTCCAGATAGTACTTTCGTTTTAAGATTTTGGTAGGGGTTTGAACTCCAATACCTATTGCCCCTCTTTGGGTTAATAAATAATTTATGAAAACTCAATAAATGTTCATAAAATTTTACAATTTTTAGGAAGAGTTTTTAGATATTTTTCGAGTATAGAATTTTAAAGCTCATTTAATTTTACTATAAATATAAAAAATTAAAAAAAAAAAAAACAATAAACAATAATTTCTAGCCACTTCAAATTAACTTTTAATTAAAATAATATTACATAAGCTATAAAACTGCGTAGCCAAAAAATGTCTTAACATCTTTCTAAAAAAAAAATTGAAAAATTTTTAGAAAAATTTATTGAGTTTTTTTAAATTGCGTATAAAGTTTAAGACACTAATTTACATGATATTTGTCATACTTTATTTTAAAAATCCCTACACAAAGGCAAGGCGAATTTAAATGAGAAAATTAAATCAGCTGCTCTTTTGACACCACATTCTATAAATTCGTCTTGCCCCATACCAAGGCGAATTCATATAAGCTGGTGTTGGGAAAGCAGCTGAGTGAATTCGCTTGCCGGACTGAATGTCAAAATTATGCATTTGTTGTAATTTTAACCGATTCTTACTGCCATTGTGCGTACAATTTTGTTGTTGTACGCTCAACACCATCGGGCATGAATTCGCCTTGCCTCATACCAATTCTGGTCAAAGTCCAATTAACATTTTTAAAGGTGTAAAATAATAAATCAAAAATTCTAGCTTTTTACTTTTGTTATTACTTAACTATTGTTATTTTTATTTCTAAATCTCTCCAATAGAGCTTCTAATATTTTTCTCTCAGTCCGCCTTCGAGTTTGTACGTTTTTTTTGTTTTTGTATTCAATTTAAATTTCAAATAGCGTTTGTTATTAATTTTAATATTGCAATAAAACTACATGGCATGCCATATATTTTATTTATAACTAGCTTAAGTTATTCTTTTGCGCTTCCAAATTTTTCCATAGAAATTTTAATAAATAACAAAATACTTCCGCCTTAACCTTCCTAAAGCGCAATCGTTTTAATTGCTTCGAAAACAAATTGAAATGAACACAATAAAAAGTTCTTAAAATGTCACAGTATTTATATACAAACTCTATGTAGAATATATGTATGGCCATTGATCTCTAACGGAACTTTTCAACTCAGCACCAACGCAAAAGGACCTTTCGTGGGTGTGTGAGTGGAGCGAACAATATAAATTCTATTTTAATATACTCCCGCTAGGTAATTTATGCTTGTTAACTAGTCTCTAGTCATAGTATACTATGTCTATGAAAGGATAATTACAGCAACAACAACAACAACAACAAGCAATGCATGAATGCGGAGAGGAAATTGCAACAAAAAAAAAAATAAAACAGCGCATGCGAGTCGAACTTTGCATTTCACATACAATAAATGTAAAATGGTTTCGGTATATACTATAAATGTAAATATATATTTAAATATAACTTACATATAAAGTTAACACCTTTGCATGCAGTTATGAGTCCATATGTGTGTGTGTGTGTGTATGTATTAGTATGTATCCTATTACTTTTGCGCCCAATCGCCGAACTAAATTTATTAACAAGCAAACAAAGAAAATACATTTGCCTCAAACCCACAGAGAATGTTTTCAGCAAAAGTTCATATACATACATATATATTTATATTTTTTGATATGTACATATATGTGTGCAGTTATGCATGTGTGTATTTGTGTGCCTTGCAACAGTCATTTCACCTCAAATATGTGCATGTATGTAGACAAGTTGCAAGGATAACTAAATTCCATATTCACTTGAGTACTTTCTTGGAATTCGAACTCAGAAATATACAAGAAATATTTTAAGGACTACAAGCAGCTGAATATGAAATTGCATGCAAAACTACATGCGTACCTACATATATACATAAATATCTGAGAACATTGGGGTGCTCCGAAATCAGCATGTTCGGAATTTTAATGCCCTCTCATCATATTTTTTAATATTAACTAATAACTATTTATGATACCACTTTTTGTTCATTTTTTTTTTTTTTTTGGTTTTATGGAGGGATATACACAGAGAATGCAAGCAAACAGCAGCAAACGTTTCCCAATAGTTTAGTTTCGCTCATGCAGGGTAACGAAACTCAACTGTTAGAAACATTTTGTGAGCGGTAACTTTACTCAGATAGCGCTCGTGATAGCTACCGCGCTCACAACATCAAGCGAAACCATTCGTTTAGTAATCAAAATATAATATATAAAAAAATACAAATTTTTTACAGAAAAATTATTATGAAAAGAGCACAAACTTTTCGTACGTGTTGTGAAAATGGGTGGTGAGTGATACGTTCGGTTTGTTTTCGTTCTCTGCTTTTATCTTTTAATATTAACTATATTTTATGGGCCCATTTTTTTGTTTTTGTAAGGTTACATACAAAATAGTTAAATACACACTTGCGTATTATGCTTCGAAGTCGCATGAAAACAAATAGAGTTTGCCGATTAAAAAACATTGATTATTTCTTGTCACTTATAAAACACATGGGAAACTTCGAAAGACCTTTAAATATATATGTAAATATTTTTTTCATTTAACAAAAAAGTTATGTGCAGCACGATTAACGCGATAAAAATAAAATTTTTAAAAAACAAAATATTTAGGAAAAGAAAGGTTAAAGGTGGGAGGCGGGCAGAGGAGCAGCTCAAAAGGTATACAATAATAAAAAATTGCGTCAAAATATTCTTTTTATTCAATATTTATAGTGAGTTTTTAATTTTGTTTTACAATAAATGGCTTCTGGTAACTAAATAAAATATTCGTAGACCACATTTTTCACATAGGAGATAAAAAATCATCTAATGCTTAGTTTTCATTAAAGTCCCCCTCCGATAATCACCTAAATTTTATCTTCGTCCTTACAAAGAGACCCAACACCTGTTTAACTGAAAATATGCCCTCAATGCTCTCATTCCCAGCAATCTATGGACTTTGCGGTTTTCGTATTTCTAATACGAATGCATAAACAAATTCTACTTTAGAAAAATACCAAATCTTCCTAGACCATTCTTGAGAATTAGATATTAATTATAATTGCAAAACAGTACAACAAATGGAAATTGGCTAGGCTTGACACATATATAAACTTAAAAAAAATCGATTTTTAACTTAAATTGAAGCAGAAAAATTATAAAATTTGTGTAAAAATTCATACATTTTTCAATCATAAAAATCTTTAAGCAATTTCTAATATGAAAAGTTTATGCAAAACTTCAGACCACAAACTTTAATCTTTTCGTACTCGTATCAGATATCTCTGAGCGATTAGGAGTTTTCCGTAAAGTAGATATTTATAAAAATAGATTTACATGTGATCTGAAATATGTTTATAGTTTTGTATCGTTGCGTATCCGTCCCTTTCTATCTTATTCTTCTCTGGTTTATATCTTTCGTCTCAACTACATATGTAACGAAATCTGCTTTAAAAACTTTATACTCCTTGTGCGATTCGCCGCCTAAGAATTTGTACTTCAAAAAGATAGTGGGTATTGTTTTCCTCGATATAGTAAAATTTTAGGACATACAATTATTATTATTATTGAACCACTCTAATACCCAAATATTCACAAATATCTAACGCCACATTGAAGCAAAATTTCTTGTTTATTCACCTGCTAGCTTTCTTGCCAATTTATAGTTATATGTAGATGGGTTTATCTAAAATTTCAATTTGAACGTATTTTGCATAAATTGTAATATCATTGCTGTGCATAGTGTCGCTGCATGAACAACAACCAATATAGCAATAGCAACAACAACAACCACAACAACCACAGCAACCATAATGGCCACAAATAAATTTATATGAGAATATTTGGAATGTCTACGACTTGCTTTCTATGCTTTCTATGCTTACTATGCTTAGTTTCTTGTACTGCATTATTGTTTTGTTTTGCCGCTCCTACCCGCATTTGTATGCCCTCTATACTCCCTCTGCTCCCTCTCTCTGTCTCTCTTGCTCTACAGCTCGAACTGCTTTTATTTAGTAGTAAAGGCGTATTTCTTGCATAAGAAAACGGTAAATTTCATGCAACAAATGACAATTTCGACATGTACGACAGATACTAAACAGCAAATGGCATAACAGCAAAAAAAAAAAATAAAAAATAAATAAATGTTGTTACCCTGTTGGAAAAAGAATTTCTTTTAAAGCAAGTTTAAGAGTGGTTTTTTTACCAACCAACTACAAGTGGTTTAAATTCTTTATTTTTTCTTGTAAGCAACTAATTTTATTAACATGCCGATATCCTAGGATCCAGTTAATTATTGGACTCTGCGTTTGATATCAACTACTTTTAAATATATTTGACAGAAAGAATATCCAAACTTTCGTTTTTCCGGACTATTTTAAAACTGTTTCCCAACAACTTTCAAACCTGTCTGCTCCCAAATGTATTTATAGTAACTATTTTTTCGTTTCAACAAAAACACATTTTAATTTCAATTCCGTATACAAATTGAAAATAATTACGCCTCTACTTCGCGCATCAATTCTCAAAGGCACTGTCGATCGATTTATTGTTCAGTTACAGACAAAAAATTAAAAAAATTTCTTATAGGACAGATTAGTTTGTATCTTCTGAGCTCAAACACAAATTTTTTACAATTTTTTATATGGGTATCGTTTTGAGATGACGGTAATTTGTTTTTTTTTTTTTGTTGATATCTGTTCATTAACAGTTTTGTATTGCTTAACTGTTAAGTTCGGTCATAACAACATAAAACTTGTAGGGATTGGTTAAGAAGATTCCGAGTTTTTTATTCCGAGTAAATTTATTTTTTTAATTTTGGTTGTAAAGTTTTTGGTAGAAATTTTTTGCGTTTTCTTTTTTAATTTCTGAATTTTACGTTGCAAAAAAAAAAAATAACTAAATTAAATTACTTAAAAAAAGTGAAAAAATTCTAAAAAAAATTTTACTTTTAAAATCGAAAATCAAAAAAGTTTAATTTTAAATTTGACATCTGCACTTTTCAAACCAAATATATATAGCTAGTATTAATCTACAAAAAACTTTAAAAAAGTGGAAAAAATTAAAAAAAAATTATATGTACTTCTAAAATCAAAATTCAAAAAAACAGTTTCTTTTCGACCAGCTATAACTCTGCACGTTTGATATCAAATCTATATTTTGGTATTTATCTACAAAAAACTTTAAACAATTGGAAGAAATTTTGAAAATTTATACTTTTAAAATCAAAATTCAAAAATTTTAAAAGTTTAATTTCTACTAGCTATAATTTTGCACGTTTCAAACCAAATATATATAGCTACTATTTATCTACCAAATAATAATTAACAAAACTAATTATATTTTTAACTTAAAAAAAAATGGCAAAGATTCTAAAATTAATAATTTTAAAATCAAAATTAAAAAAATATTATAATTAATATTAACATTTTTATAAGAATTGGTTAAAAACAATATGGGGTATATGTGGCCAATGCGAATTTAGCTTTTTAATTTTGGTTTTAAAAATTGTTTATGAATTTGTTGCGATTTGTTTCTTAATTTTAAATTACAAAAAATAACTAAAATAAAGAACTTAAAAGAAAATGGCAAAGATTCTAAAAAAAAGGTAAACTTTCGAAATCAAAATTCTGCTTTTTCTCCGACCGAGTATGCCCATATGAGTATATTGTTACACACACACACACGCACATGCACTTTACACACACCCCAACACACTCGAATGCACAAAAATATGCATTTATTACACGACATTTCTTCTCTACACATTTAGCAAATAATGCAATAAATGTGCGCATGTTGTGGCAATCAAAAGTGGGTTTGGCCGCACTGTCATCGCATGGCTGGCTGGCTAGTCAAAGTTCAGCTGGCACAACTCCTTCTGCTCTTCGTGCATACAAACGCACTTACATACATACATACATATACATACAAATGTTGTTATCCTTACAAGACAACTGCCAATAGAAAATTGCATTTTACGCTTCGCTATGACATGCCCTACGAGCACAACAAGAACTACAAGACCAATGAGAACAACAACAACAACTACAACAGCATGCGCTGAATTCGATTCGATTATTGGCGGTAGTGTACGACAGGTAGTTTAGTTACAACGTTAACATTTTGGTAGGTGCGCCTTTGCATATGCAATGCTTAGCTAACTGCAATCGAATGCAATACACAAAAGTTTGACATTTGTGTGGTAAGCAACGTAAGTAATGTATTGGCAGGACGACATGGTATTGCACATCTAAAATGCATATAGAATCATTGTAGTACATACAAGTTGTTTGTAAAGTACTATATTAAATGTTTTAAATATATTGCAGCAAATATGTCCTTCGATGTCCTGTGGCACGCCTCTGTGTCTCACTGTGCAGCGTCGTCACTGCCTTGTTGGCTAAGAAATGCAAGGTGTATTATTTTGTATTGGCATTTCGGGCGTGCCTTGTCTGCTTTGGGTAGAGATCGTAGTAGCATGAATAGAGTTCAAAAAGAAACTAAATTATATTTGCAATAGGCGAGATTGTAGATTGTAGACAAGTTCTTAAATTGGTAGCTTATTCTTGTTATTAAAGATTCGCTTCGTGTGCGTGTGAGTTATTTTCTATTTAAAAGGAAATTGATATATAATCTTCGAAACATCCTTTCAAAAAATAGTCCCACTCCCTGCTGAGATTCGGGGTAAGTAGTGGTAAATTTTGTTTCCCTTATACAAGTACATATTATTATTGATATTATATTCTATTTACAAGGCACTGCGGCCAGATTTTATATTTATGTGCACGGCCTTTTTCTTTTAAAACCTTTGGTTTTAAATCTGTTTTAGAACAACCTGGGGTTTGTTGTTTCATAGCTACAAAATGTGTAGGTTAACAATGTCTCCTAGATGTCTGTCGGGACGCTTGTTTGCCTAGTGTAGGACATTTGCAGAGAACAAGATCTGAACTTTCTATTCGCATTTCACAGAATCGACAGAATCGTCCGTATATGATAGGCCCAACTTTTCCTGTAGTATCTCAGGTTACAATGTCCTGTAAAATAATCAGGTAGAATACGTCAGGCCTCTCTACTTAGTGAAAGTAACTTACTCGACATTACTATTGCGAGAAAAATTAATTATTTTACTTAAGTATGTTCTTTGCTTTTTAAACAGTAGCTAGCAAATTTATTTTCTTCTAGTCTTCTTACGGCTTCGTTAGAGTGGCTTTCGGAAAGTCCACAAAATAATTCAGGCTCCGTAAAACGCATACGAGCACCTAGTTTCGTCAAATGATTGGCTTTCTCATTTCCTACATACCTCTCTTGGCCAGGAATCCTTCCTTCAGTTAAGGTGTTTAAGTTTCCTAGTTAGGTGAGAAAAGTTGAGTGATAATTTAGACGTGAACGTGTGTGATTTTATGGCCTTAAAATCAGCGCGAATGTCGAAGCGAATATATACATATATATTTGCTTTCCTGCGCAGACACTCTCCAGCCCGTGGATTTTTTGAAATGGAGGCCGTATAATCTCGCCTCTGTTCAGGCATTACCTAATTTTGATCCATCTGTAAACCGGATCTGGGAATAAGATTTGAAGTTAATGGATTTTGTACTCCAGCCTTCGCAATCATTACTAGTGACTTGGAAGCATTTGAAGAAGAATAATTTTGCAAAATTGGGTCGTATTTTATTCATTCATTCATTCATTTAATATATTTAGATGCCTCCACTCTTAAGGCATCTGTGGGGCAGGTTTCATTTACGATTGGCGAGCTTCTACTGTATAAGTTGTTCTATTAAGAATTGAGTTCAATTTTGTGCTAATATTTTAAATAAAACTGTATTTATTAAAGCACTAAAAAAAGTCTAGTATTCTCCAATAGACTAATCTATTTGAACTCCCTTATCCTGCCCAGGGAAACATGTCCAGTGAAAACTATATCCAGGGTGGGAGCTCCTCTGGACTCCTACGGATTTCTATGGATTTTATGGGCTCTAGGCTCCGATCGCTAAGAAATCGGCAAATCACGATCCTCGTAGGGGTTCTTATCGGACATAGTATCTGACCCACTTTGCCGTAGCTGTCTGTCATCTTTTCATTTTATACTCAACTGCACTGTCTGTGCGAGTCAGAGGTTTTGGGTGCCTGAGATCTTACTTCATTAATACCCCAGGGGTGGGCATCAGCTCCCTCAATTAGTAGACCTTTCTGACAGTGGCTAGTTGCCAGTCAATTAAGACAATAGTCTCCCAAATATAACAATTTCTCGAGCATAAGAACCTAGACTTGTGTGGTTATGGATGTGAATGTGATATTGTGAAGTAGCCTTAATAAGATACTAAAGTAAGGTATTCAAAAAAACGCACTAACAATATCTCATAAAAAAACTATTGCAAATGCAAATAGGAAATATGCACTTTACAAAAAAAAAATTTTTTATAAAGACCGAATACAATTTTTATTATAAATGCTTCTACTGAATGTACTTAAATGAGTTGCATACATTACGTAATTTTATTTTATTTTATTTACTATCTTATTCTGCGTTATACGAGCTCAGAGTTTGTCTAAACAGACGTCCATTGATTTTTTTAAATTTTGTGTTCCCAAAATAGCTGTTCCATTTCATGATGATTCACGAATTTGCTTCTCTTAACTATCTCGCTCTTACAGAAGTTTTCTAAATCATTCGAACCATATAGCCACTGCCCTAGTAAATTTTCGGCAGGGTACTCAAAAACATGGTCTAATAGGCCTTATTATTTATTATTGTTTTAAAATTTAGTACGAAAATATTACTCATGCTATTTCACTACTTAAGTAAGACCAAACTAAGTACTTGCCCCTTTCTCCTATTTAAGAAAAACGCTAACTTAATTTTGCAACAGAAAAAAATGTTGACATGAGAATGCTGAAATTTTTGGATGATGAACTTAAGGGATCTACTTTAATTTTGGATTAGTGCAATTATGCCCCCAAAATAGCAGTTGCATTTTGTTCTACTTTGGCAAATTTGCTTCTCCTCTCCATCTCTCTCTCTTGTAGAACTGCAAATAGAAATACTGCCACTGCATCAACAACACTAATTTGCCAATTGCATAATCAATGAATTATTGAGCACGTTTTATATGCATGAACAGACGATTGATCTGCTGCAATAACACGCACGTATTTACATATATAAATACAATGATACTTATATGTATGTGTATTTGTATAAGTAGATCTGAAAAGAGTCTATGCCCAACTCCAATTCAAACCTACTCTGTACGCATCAACCACCTACGCACTTCCACCACCCACCCACTCACTCACTCATCCGGCCATGCAATCAAACAACAGTAGCACATGCAAATAGACAAAAACAACAACAACTATAACAATTGAACAAAAATTGTATAGATTTTGGTGTTGTGTGATGTGTTGTGATGTGGTGAATTGCAACCTGCTCAATTTAATAGCTTTCATATCCGTATGGATGTTATGTGTACCGGCATATTTTATTTTATTATCAGCAACGACCAACAGTCAAACAAAATTTCCGTGCAAAAACCAATCAGCCTGCAAAGCGCGTGCAAGTAAAGTAAAGTAAGGAACGAACGAACGAACGAACGAAGGAACGAAGGAACGTATAGCCTCGGTCAGTGGCGTCCAGTTGTTGCGTTGCTACATTTACCCTTATTTTGTGATAGCCAGCTGGGGGGAGATGCGCGACAGGTTAGGTTTCATATAAATACCGACTAGTTTGCTATGATACTGCTATGTCTATGCTATGCTGCGTATATGTACATAGATACATACATATGTACTCTACTATATTTGTATGTAAGTATGATCGAATGATTGTGTGTGTGTGTGTGTGTGTTATTGCGTTTAGGACTGTCCGCTGGCTTTGGACTCTTTGGCGACTTATGGTAGAGGGATTTTTGTCGAGCGCATTTAATGCGTACGTGTGAATGCATATAATTCATGAAATTCATGCTAAAATAACACAAAATCTACGACTACATAGAGGTATACTAAATATGTGTCTATGTAGGTATGTATGATTACAACAATAACAATTGTGAAATCTGTATGCACGTAACAGCGGCAAAACAAACAAAATGAAATAGTAGTTGACTTGTTTTATTTCCTTTTTCCAGTTGGAAAATTCCTATATGTGCCCCCATACACACACACATACAACACATACATACATATGTATACCCTGTTGGAAATATAATTAATTTAAAAACAATTTAAAAAATATTTTTTTACCAACTACAAATAGTTGAAATCCTTTAATCTTTCTTGTAAGCAACTAACTTTGTTAACATGAGCGGAATATTGCTGTCACTGCAGTTGTGCTGAATCCAGAATCGGCAGAAAACCAGCATCGAACAGACTGATGATGGAATTATTGAACGGGTAGCTGCAACAATTTTTATATAATGTGTAAAATGTAAGTTTTTCCTTTAAGATCAATAATCCTAAAAGTAAAAAGTTTTGTCAAAACGTTCCCAAGTTTTTAATTCCATTGACGATGGTAAATTAATTTGGTGCACAAATTGAAGTTCAATACAAAATTGTTTGAATTTCAAATGATGGAGATGGTTCTAGTATTGAAAAAGTTTTCCCAAACTGAAATCTGATTCAAAGTAAAATTTACCGTTATTTAAGTAAAGAAGAAGAAAGAAGCAGCCATTTTATTCAATACTCCGTTAACATCGTCAGTTTCTGTCGAAAAGCTTTTAAGGATATTTCTTTAAATTTCGTATTTGCTAATATATAAATATATAGTATTATAATTTTTCCTAGCATATTTAAAATGTAATAAAGGCCTATCTATTTTCGTTAAAAAAAGGCAGTTAAATATAATTATAAAAAAATTTTTCACATTAGGGGTTTCGATTATTTCTGATTTTTTTCAGACAATTGAAAAAATTATTATTACGATTATCTTGTTATCTTGCGGACATTGAAAATTTAAAAGTGGGAACAGCGCTAATTAGCCTCTAAATGCTTCTTAAAAATAGTTAATTTTTTCGGTAATCATTACAATTTATAATCATTATCCTACAGCTCTGGTTTAAACTTATTTTAAAATCAGTCTAACTAGCCAACTACTTTCCGTTAAAAACACAATTTGGATTTTGATTTTTTTTAAATTTTTGTATCACTTTAACGATATAAAACTTGTAGAAATTAGTTAAAAACATACTGAATAATATTTATAGTTATATATTTTTTATAGGATTTTTTAAATTTTGTTTTGAAAGTTTTTTCAGAATTAATGCGATTTTTTTTAATTTCTTAGCTTCATATTAAAAAAAATACTAAAATGAAAAACTCAAAATTTAAAAAAATCATAACTTTTAAAATCAAAATTAAAAAAAAAAAGTTGTTCATTTCGAGCAGTTATAACGTTGCATGTTTTAAAGCAAATATATATAGCTAATATTTATCTCGAAAATAATAATTAATGAAACCAATAACATTTTTACTAAAAAAACAAAAAAAAAACAGAATACCTGGTGCAAGTTAGCTCATCATAATTAATTTAACATACATTTTTTTTAAGCAGTTAGTTAACATCCAACTACTTTTTAAATTTGTAAATGTTTTAAACTCTCTGCCCTTTTCCCAACGGGGCATTGATAAGTGAATGGAATTTATGCAAGTGTGGATCTGCGTATTTACTGTACGCGTCTGCACGACTGGTTTGCGGAAGGGCGGCCATTTTGAAGCGGAAATGAATTTTTGGCTTTCTTTACTACGTTTTTAGCTAAATTTTTGTATGCACTGTATCCACTCTATAATATCTATGTATGTATGTAGGTGTGTACGATTATGCATGTGTTATTTGAGTATGTGTTTGAGAATTTTATGATTTCATTTCGAATAGCTAAGCAGCGAATTCTAAGGTGATTAAAGATGGCAGGCGGATGAAAAATGTGTGCAAGGAAAGTTAGTATGACTTAATTTTGCTATTAAATACTTTTTATTGTATATATATATTTTTATCTAAGTATATCTCCTAGATCGGCTTAAAAAAATTTAAATAGTTGAAAACAGGATTTGTTTTCAAAAGAATTAGTCGGATAAGTTTGTCTCAGAATTCTTCGTTGTAGACTAATGTAAACAACAAAATATTTTTAATTAGGTTTTTTGTCAAAGTTTGTTCACAAAAAGGGGTGAATAAAAATTAAAAATTTTTAGTAAATCTCGAAAATGTCCTTATTTTTTGCATTTAGACGCCTATTTATACAAAAGATACATCAGCGAGAAAAAGATAAAATGTACCTTTAAAACAATTCCCATAGAAGGTTAGGTTTATTTGCTATTCTGGTGTTGTTTGGCAATTACTACAATAGTACCTCGGAAACAGGATATTTGCCTAGATCTCGAAAATGCTTCTTTGGAAAAATAAAAGTAACCCAGAAGTAGTATACGAAATGCTTTTTAAAAGAAATCTATCTTTATGGTGCAATAAAAAAAAACCTATGCACTCGGTGGCGCTAGAGGCGAGTTATTCAGGAAATCTGTAATTATAATCCGATGTTGATTAAATTAGAAAGGGATGTGAATTGGGGTGCGACGAGAAATATTTTTTATGAAAAATGGACCCACGAGTTAGTGGTAGAATCGAGTTATCCAGAAAATCCGCATTTATAATCCGATATTAATGACATTAGAAATGGATGGCGCGGGTGCCAAAAAAAATTCTTGTATATCAAAAAATGTATGCGCAAGGTGGCGCTTAGGACGATTTATTCAGAAAGTCCGTTTTTGATTCAGTGCTGATGAAATTAAAAACGGATCATGGAAGTGCGACGAGAAGTACTAGTTTTTATGATGGATCCGCTGGATGACGCTAGAAGAGAAAATCGGTATTTATGGACCACTATTGATGATATTAGAAAAGTATGTTGAAGGTGCGATTTAAAATTAATAACTATGTTTATTGTAAGAGTATACTTACATTTGCAAAAAACAAAATATGTTTAAAAATCCAGTATATGGCTCTCTAGTCGAAATTTTCAAAAAATCCGTAATTATGGTTGCCTACTGACGAAATGCCAATTAGAACTAGTATTTTACTACTTTGGGCAGCACAGCTGCAATCTTCTTCCACCTTTTTATTGACCAGCCATGCATTAGTCGCTCATATCTCACTCCTTCCAGAAATCACCCAACCGCACAACGTCGACACATTTTAATTAGCACTACAATTCCAACTAATTTGTAAGTGATCAATAACTCACAAACCCACGAAGAAACCGCCGCCTTCGCCTTCGTCGCCGCCACCACCGCCACCACCGACGCCACCAACGCCTTTGAGCAACCATTTGCCTTTTCACCTGTCAAATAATTCCATTAGCACAGCAGAGTCGGTAAGCGAGAACAGGGAATGGCTGCGCGTTTGAGTTGCAGGGCGGTGCACAATTCAATTTATGCTTTTTGGTACGAAGTAGCCGAAGCACAGCGCGCTCCACCGCTTGCCATACAAATTGCAACGCTGACACTAATTACGCGCTGTGGCATGCAACAACTAGTTATGTTCCATACACGCATAATGCATACATAGATAGCTTTGGCTTGGCTGTATGTACATATGTATGTGTGTATATCTACATATAAACAAAGAGATATTTGCATGACTGCCACAATGTTGCAAGTGTAGAAGTTTACATTGGCATAAGCAAATTTCGCGCCAGTAAGAGAATTGTGAGCCAGGAGCGAGTTAAGTTCATAAAGTATATAGAAAATACAAAGTCCATTCGGAATATTAATTTGCCATATACAAAATAATTAATTACAGTCACGCCCAGGGCCAAAAGATCCAGAAAAGGGTGCAGAGCAAATGCGGCAAGAAGGAGTAGTAGAAGCAGATGCAGTGACTAAGTAGATATGGAATAGGATTAGTGCGCCGCAGCGACTGGCTGGTAGGTCATGCGACTAGTTGCAAATGACTGAGAGCTAACAATTACACAGTTTACTGGGCGCGATTTAAGCTAACAGTTTCTATAATTGCTAGGCGACATTTGGTCAGCGGCAGCTAAGAGCAAATATCGAAGATATCTTATCAAGCATAGATTTTCTGACCGGCAAAAGTTTTTTTTGTTGAAAAAATGCATGCCCCAATCGGAGTAGCATCATAAATTTTGTAAGTCTTGTATACTAAAAGTCAATTGTGGTGATTTAGAATACTCATTTCAAAATCAAATTTACACACGTTAAATGTTAACAGAATATGAAAATAGGCTTAAAATAAAGAAATATGTGTCTCGGTGTTTTGCTGTAGCACGTCAGAATTTTCAAGAACCGAAAATTTTGCTAACGTTGGGCAAAGGCCATAACTATTATTTACCGTTTCATTTTTGCATTTTTTAGGGTTAAAGGGGTCCAAATTATATTCACCTCATAGCTGCCAAAAATATCATTTCCAAGGTACTTTGCTACCGTTTGGCATATGCCCTCACTATTGCTTAATTTTGATTTTTTTTAGCATTTTGGGAGGCCCACAAATATAGATTATATTAATTAAGTATTAAATATAAATATATGTGTATGTATTATATTTTGAATTCACTGAAGAGATATGAAGTTTGCCGATTGAAAAATATTGATTTTCAAGGAGTATACGCTGTTTCCAACAACTATTCTCTCTTAATATATGAAAGATATGAGAAACTTTATCCGTTTAGCGTGGGCTCTAAAAAGGGTATTGTTTTTTTCTATGCAGAACAATCCTGGGAGATGAGCGCATTAAAATTCCAGCATTATTTTTCCATGCATATTTGGACCACCCTAGTGGCTGGACGACGATGCTTCCCACATCTAATTTTTGACTTAAAGACTTTACATTCGTACGTCATAAATAGCTGATCAGAATTCAATGACTTTCTTTTGCAACCCACTCCTTCTTTGCATTGCTGACTGCTGCAGCCCGCCGCCTGCTGAACGCCCCTTCCCCCCCCTCCCCCCCCCCCCCCCCCCTGCTTTGCGCAAACTGCAGATTTTAACATTTGTTATTAATTTTATTTTATTTGGTTATTGTTGCCATGCAAGTGTAATTTGCATTTGAGGCGGCCTTTAAGACAACGTACGAGCAGCCATTATAAATATGTTTCCAATTCTGTGTCGCACTGCCTACAATGTGGCCGCCCCCAAGCGGTTGATGTCTGGCGCGCCAAGCAAAGCGCGCGCGCTCTTCTCTTGTTGCTGGTATTCGCCAAGTCTAAACAAAGTCAGCAAATGAGTGGTGTCTGCGCTCCACATTCAAACCTGTGACGCACACATGCATGCATACATGCACACTTGTATTCGCAACAACAGAATTAAAGCAACAACAACAATGTTTGCAATTATAAACTTTTGTTGATTTAATTCAACTCCACATATAGAGCGACACACAATATATTACTATGGATTCCATTATTTTTTATTTTTTTCGTTTCACATTCGGGGCGGTGCACTCAAGTCGCTTTAGTTGTTGTGGCTGGTGTTACGGCACGTCTGTTGGGTATTTCTTAAATATGCAACAAATATGCAACACATATGCCATATGCGCGCCGCTAAATATGTCGCGTCTGGCTGATTTCATCAAACACCGCCATACTCGAACTACCCACATTGAAAGCCAACGCAGCCGCTGTCGTTTAGGGTTGCTTGCAGCTTGCACCTACACAACTTCAAACCAAATGTCTATACACCAACAAAATGTTTAATTTCAAACAAGAAGCACATGTTAGCGGACAGCAGACAGACGAAGAAGCTGACGAGTGGGTAGACGCGCGACGCGAGACATAGCGCGGACGTTTAGCGGCGGTGTTGGCAACAAGCAAATTATGCCAAGTGCTTGTGAGGAGGTGGAGAAAAGTCATAGCTTCTTTTGCACGCAAGACGTTAAGAGCAAGACAGTTGAGCGCGTCAGCAAAAGCCGAAACAATAACAATACCAACTAACAGAAAAAAGCAGCAACTGCCATAATAATAACTGCAATTGCAATTACAATAAACATAGTTCGCTTTGGATTGCGGCTCGATGCAAAACAGCCTGTGCGGCAAACGTAAACAAAGCGACCAAATGCAGCAGCAGTAGCAGCAGGAATAACAAGAACAAGAACAACAAAAACAACAACATTGATTACAAGCCCAAACAAAGCATACAAGAATAAATTAACATAGCCAATGCCTTGTCCGGGACACATAGCTACTGCCATAATTATGGCAGCCCGCACTTCCAGTTTGTTGTTGTATTTTTGTTATTATTATAACGTTTTCTTTTTTGTTTTTTTTCTTGTTTGCAACGTTTTATTTCATTCCCAAGCCAACCGTACGTACTTGGCCACCACCGCCATCAGCCATCATCAGCAACCGGACCTGAGTCAATCCATTTGGTTGGCTAGTCGACAGTATGCGCACTAATTTTTTGCACCACTTGGTTTTTTGTTTGCATTTTGCTTTTTGTATTTTTTTTCTCGTGTTGTTTTTGTTGCCTTAAACCACTCCAGCCCGCATGCATATTTCCACATTCGTCATAAGCAGTCATTAGCGCCGCGACGTTGTTGTAGTCTTAGCCAACGACGCTGCGCCTTTCCCCACCAACCATAGCTGCGCCTGCCTATCGTTTGCAACATGGTGTTGCAGACTGGTTTACTACATGACGAATGCTTGTTGGCGTTTGTTGGTGTTGTTGTTGTTGTTGTTGTTGTGTTGCCATTTGCACCACCACGGCACACCGCCAACCATTGCGGCAGCCACATTTGGCCGTCTGTCGAAGACGGAGACGACGTATGTCAGTTTTGATGTTTTCTCACATTTTGCGTTGGCCGCGTACGTGGTTGGTTGAGTTGGTTGAATTGGCTGAGTTGCATTTCTTCAACGGCTGAGTGGCTGAATAGCTTAGTGGCAGTATGGCTGACTGGCAGAGCGACTTGATCTAGACGACGACAAAGACGCTTTGGTTGGCTGTTGGGTTGATGGACTGCTTGGCCGCTTGCTTGGCATTTTCATCAACCTTCTGACGTTGCCGTTGCTGTTGCCGTCGCTGCCATACAGAATTCGCACCTTTGGTTTTTGTATGGAGCTTTTTTCTACACTTTAATTGGCAACTAAACGGTTAATTATCGACACTTAATATAGCCGCAAACAACGCAAGACAGGCGTGTGTCTATGTCGCCGGTTATCGTCATTTGGGCGCTAGTTTTATAGAGCGAGGTGTCGCATTGTGGATACAAAATGGTCGGTTAGCCGTTGGCATGAACGAAATGGGGGATTGACATGTGGCAAACGACTGTGACAGTAATGATAAAAATGCGTACATACTGAATGGTGAAAATTTTATAGGCATGCATGGTGAAATTATGTATAGTAAAAGTGCTAGAAAGCCTTGTTCGAAAGTTTTGAAGCATGGAAAGTCCATTTGTTTGAAATATTCAAATATGGGTGCCAAGCGGTGCGTAGCGGCTAGAAGACAGCTTTTAGCTATATTTTAAGGAGTGTTGCCACTTGCTTTTAAGGCCGATTTTAATAAAATTGTACGAAAGTTATATCAAATAATAATATTTCATTGTCGACGGGTAGTTTTCGAAAAAGGTTGCCACCTATTTGAAAATTCAAATACTATTGAATTATAGACAAGTCACATGAATTATTGAAATATGGGTGTTAAACGATACGCCTTGTGGAGGATAAAATACTTAGCTATATTTTAAGGAATGTTGACACCTGTTTGAAAAGTTAAATCTAATTTAATTTAACACAAATCATATAAAATAATAAAATATGGGTGCCAGATAGTTCGTTCCGGCGATAAAACGATTCTTAGCTATATTTTAAAGAGTGTTGGCACCTGTTTAAAAGTTCGGGATCAATTAAACTATACGCAAGTTATATAAAATAACAAAACTTGACTGTCGAAGGTATCGTTTCGACATGAAGAAAGTGCATAGCTATTTTTTGGTAGGGGTTACCACCTGCTTGAAAAGCCAAATTTATTTAAATTATACACAAGTTGTAGGCAATTTTAAAATATGGAAAGCAAACGGTCCGGCGCGGCGAGCAAAATGCATATAACTATTATATGAAGAGGATTGCCACCTGTTTGAAAAGCCAAATTCTAATGAATTAAACACAAATCATATAAAATATTAAGATATTGGTGTCAAACGATTCGTCTATGCGAGAAGATGGATCTTAGTTATATTCTAAAGAGTGTTGCCACCTGTTTTAATGCTTGAATTTTATTCAATTATACCGAAGTTATATAAAATAACAAAATTTGATTATCGAAGGTATCGTTTCGGCAAAAAGAAAGTTCATAGCGTTATTTTGAAGAGGGTTGCCAACTGTTTGAAAAGTCAAATTTAATTTAATTATACACAAGATGTACGAAATATTAATATATAAAAAGCAAACGATATCTTTTGAAAAGAGTTATCACCTGATTTAAAAGCTATGTGTGAAAATTCGATTTAACGGTTATTTCCGTTCTCTCTTATTACTTCCTTAGAGAAAAATTCTTGTCAGCTTTTTTTAAATATTCTCTTGAGTCATTGACAATGTCTTCAAAAAATTGTAATATAGTTCGAGATTTCGCTCGAAAATATATCAAGTGAAAGCCAACAAATCTTCTCATATAATACCTCAAATTTAATGTAAATGAATTACGACAAATTTTTTACTAATATTGTATAATACTTACTTCAATAATTTCAGGTTAATTTGTTTTAATATAAATCTTGAGTCAAAGTTCAAGCCGAATGTCTACTTTGGCATTACTCGTAATCGGGGGAAAAACGAGTATAAAAAGGTTTTAAACCAAGTTCAGGTTTTTATTTTTTTTGTCAAACTCCGAATTTAAAATATTTCACAAGTACTAACTTACTTTTGCTATTTATTAAAAGCAAATTTTTTTAATGAATATTGATACGACTTTTTGTAATCGCTTTTCAAACTTGGTTCGGAGGTAAACCGAATATCTATTAGGCTATTTTTCTCTGTAAAATAAATAGTTTGAAAAAGTCAACTTAAAAAACTTTTTTTTTGTAAACTCTGTAAAGAAATTTTTTGGTTAAATTGCAAAAAAAAAAGAAAATATGAAATTGAGTTCTCAGTGCGTTAGTGGAGCTTCAACTACCTGGTGGGATTCATAGATTTCGCCAAATATTGTTCGAGCAATTTTAAAGGTACTCCTTTTAAATAGAAAGTCGCAAACAACAACTGTAGATAACCAGCATAAATAGATCGTAGCTCGGAGGCGGATATTATTTGCATAGCTCTTTAATAAATATGAACTGAATTTCGTACTGCCTTTTTTATCATCAGTAAATCCAAACATTTCCGTTCGTCCACCACATTCCTATTCTTACTTTTCACCCACTACAATCGCCTCACCCACCCCTTTTTCTCAACCCATTACCACATAACGTCCGCCATTCGCTTATCAAGCAGAGCTAAGAGCTTTACGCTAACGTTTTATTAACTCTAAAACTACTTAAACGAGTAATAAGAATATGAAGCTCTCTTTTAGTGACTTTTAGTGACCTTAACAAACCCGTTTTAATGGATACGAGCGGACTTGTGACCCATCAACCAAATTACGCATTTCACGCTGTCAAACTCAATACACATGGCTTGGAGCGTGGGGAAAATGGGGACAGAGTCGGCCAAGTCAAGTAATTTCAAATAACTTTTAAATGTGCACAAATCGCTTTTGAATGCTTACGAAATGTATAGCCAAATGCTATCGAAAATGTATTTACTTATTTACTTAATGTCTTTTACGAATACTGACCGGACCTCTAAATGACACTTCCGATATAAACAAATTTGTTATGCCCCATTTTGTAGCGGTAAGCGTGCAAAGTTGCACAGCTTTGTGCATAGCAAAGTAACTGAACAGAGCGTAGCAAAAAAAAAGAGGAAACATTTAAAATAAATGCAAACATTTTCCGAAACAAACCGTTGACCGTTGGTTTTGGTGTCTGATGGGTTATGGGGGGGAGGGGAAGGGGTGGATGTGCATGGGAAGATGGGTAGATGGTTGCGTGCGTGCGTATAGATATAATTTTATCTATCGTATATATCTTTTTATGGTCATCTGCTGGAACTCAGCCGCTTTGAAAGGGTTAGCATATACTTAGTTATTTTTTTCTTTTCATTGAAGTTTCAGTCACCTTAACGTTTCAACCGCAAACTGCTTAACTTCGATAATTTTGAGGATTTTCCTTTTCTGACTTCCAACAAACTTGCCTCATTTGCTCAATTTCAATATGGAATTGCTTATTACTGTGCGTCTATGTGTGTGTGTGTGTGTGAATGGTATGTATTTGCAATTTAGATAAGCTTTGATTTCGACAATATTTACCATTTTTTAAGCTACTGGGCAAATGTTCGGTCAAGGATCTAGCACCACATATGTGTGTGTGTGTGTATGTGTTTGTGTGCAGTTATTGGTTGTTTTTTCTTGTGTGTGTGCGCTACGACAAACAAAACTATCAAATTTTATTTGACTCATTTGCTTTTTCCTCTCGCCATTTCGAATAGCCAAAGAAACCTCGTTTCGGTAGTGACTGCAAATGCATTTATTTTTCCGAAGATTTCCTGTTAGCGATATGGCGCTGACCGCAAATGGCAGCGGCAGCTGAAAAGGACAACCGCCGTACGAAAGAGTGTGTGTGATGATCGACCGATGCTATAAGGAAGTAGCAGCAGCTTTACGAAATTGACCAAAATGTGGATTAAGTTAATTTTTAAGTTTACCGCTGCTAGTCGTTTTGGACAAAGGTAATTCTCAATGCATATGGATGTGTAACTATTTATGTGCCTGTATGTATGTGTGTGTGTATTTTTCTTCCATCGCCATATGAGATATAGATAGCAATCTTAATGGTATTTCGTAATATTGTTTTGGAAAAAGCCATTACAGTTTTTGGCAACTATCAAGAGAAAAACAGGAAAACGAAGTTGACCGTGAGCGCCAAAAAATAAAAAAAAAACAAACAGAAGAAGGAAATAAGTGGTACGAGAGATGGCTTGCAATAGTTTGAGTTAGTCAAATAAGGTTTGGCATATCAGCAGACTTTGGTGTACTTATATTGATTAATACCAACAAAAATAGATAACTATTCAGAACAAACTTCAATTTAGAGAAACAAGCAAAAAGATATGCTTGAAAAAAATTACTGAAAAAGTAAACGGAAATTAGTTTTATTTCAGCTAAATGTAATTGACTTGCTGGCAGTTTGCAAAAATTCTAAAAAAAACTACTCTAGCACACAGTTGGTAGCATATACAGTGAAATCCAAATGAAAACGGTCCAGTGTTATTTTTTTGCAGTATTGGCAACATTGTACATGTTTGATTTGTCTTACTAATTTTTTTATAGAAATACAGCTCATATTAAAATTTAAAAAAAACAAATTTCTGAAAATATTAAAAACTGGAAAAAATCGATATTACAATTTTCGAACTTTTTTTCGAGCTTCTCGAAGTTCCTCAGGAAATTTTATAGCACATTAAATTTTATTTAAGAAAATGCGAATTTCATGTAACTACAAATTTTCGTTGATTTTTGATAATTTTGCTGATTGTCTTACGATTTTGATTTTTTTGAAATCTGTGAAAAATTTTTCAAAAAAGGACAAACTGGAAAATAAATCGAGGCTATAATTTTCTAACCCTTTCTCGAATTTTCAGAAGTTTTATAGCAAAATTCATTTTATTTAATAAACTGTAAATTTCATGGAAGTACAAATTATTAACGAATTTCATGCAACTACATATTATCATTGATTTTTAATATTTATTTTTTGCTGACGTCTTGCGTTTTTTATTTTACTAACAAGTTTTTTTATATAAAAAAAATTTAATATAATAAATCAAAAATATTGGAATTTGTACAAATTTTTCTAAAATATGACAAACTCAATAGAATCGTGGTTCAATTTTTTGTTTCTCTGTTTTCTGATTTTCACAAGTTTTCTTACAAAATTTTAGAGCACATTTAATTTTATTTAATAAAGTGCAAATGTCATGTAAATTTTTTGCTGATCATCTTGCGCATTTTCTCCCATATAAAGAATCATAGATTGAAAGGTTTAAGCTCGATTTTTTACAAGCTGGTTGAAAGTTCGTAAAATATTTAGAAAGTTTAAAATTGGATTTTTATGCTTTATAAAATTTAATGAACTATATTTTTATAAAAAGTTTGTGAGAAACATTTAACATGCAAACTGCGGTCCATTTGGCAAAAAAAAAAAAAATAGCAATGGATAATTTTCATTGTAAATCACTGTATATATATTTTCTTGCACATATCCATTCATATACTCCTGTCAAATACTCTATCAAAGCTTCTGAGAGAGCTCGTCGTGTCACCCGCACACCCCGCCCTCATACTTATTTACTTGCTAATGCATTTCAATATTTGCTCAATAGCAGCACGCTGACGAGCACGGCGAGGACGACATTGATGAATTGCCGTTTAAATCAGCGTAGCGCATCGCTCATGTTTACTACTGCACACACACACACACACACACATGCATATACACGTAGAGTGAGGCATATAGCCAGTTTTGAGCTATTGCCTTTAATACTATTAACGCCGATTTGCAACAGCATTAGGGAAATTGTTTTTTGTTGGTATAAAACTTGCAATTTCCAATTGCCGCATTTTCATCTGCCATCATACTTGCGTTTTTTGTTTTGTTGTATTTTCATTTTAGTTACGCATTTATTTTCCATTTATTCCTATACATACGTACAAACATACATACATACATCTCCATATAACTAAATGCGCACCAACTCTGTTAAGTGAAACTGTCTACGTTTCGCCTCATTTTTTCGCATTTGCTATTCATAGTCAGCATCAGCAATAGCTCAATGAATTTTCTTTATCCGCTCAATCCCCTCGATTAAAAATGTTAAAGCGTAATATTGTGCAGGGGTTTTCTAAAAATATCTATATACATATATAGTCAAATTTATATAATGCTTAGTGTGGCTGTGCTTCGAATTTAAATTAAATTCTATGGCAAATGTAATGAAGTTTCGCTGTGGTTCATCGGTCTACTGAGTTTGTGCAAAATTTGTTTGGGGGCTTACTTGATGCTGCTCGGTAGTCGATTTGATTTATTGCAATGTCAAGAATGTGTCGATAGTGATACAAAGACATTAGTGAAAGAAATGTAGTTGAGATTGGTTAGGTGGGTTTGCTATATTTAAGTGATTTTCAAATAAGGAAATTTTTGTTTTTGTAGGCAGTTGTTTGGGATAAACTTTGGAAAATTCGTTTTAATTCAAAGCAATGATTTTTAACTCTATAATCTTAAGAGAGTTTTTTCGCTACATAATTCGTAATATACGTAAAAATAACGTACTACACCGATCAGGTATGTACATATGTTATTTTCAATAAATGTTTGATAAAAATTTGTTTATATTCCGCATTGAATTTATTGAAAATATAAGAGTTTTTGCTTCTTAAACTAATTATTGAAATCCTCCATTCATTCTGTGCATTTTTTTAGGTTGATGTTTACCCCAAAGGGGACTTCCTTACATTTAGAGCTTTAACTAGTCGTCATCGGTTTTTTTTTTGGATATAACCTTTTTTTTTGTAATAACGATTAAAGCAAACCGTGGACTGAGAATCGATTTATTATTCACTTGTTTATGCAACAACAAAAAAATAAAGAAAGCACTACCAGGCGCACAATGCGGCAGCGCATAGTGGTAAAAAGTAACGGTATTTTTACAAGTAAAACTTAAGTATATTATTAATGCAGGGTTAAGAGTAAAATGCCTAAATGAAAAACAAATTAGTACAAAAAAAATGTGACGGTAGTTTTCTGGTTACAAAAGACAATCACTAGGTAGTTAGCTATGTGCTTAACAAAAAATTTATGAGGAATAGGTTTGTTTTAACTTAACGTTGGCTCTCATTCCTATTAAATAAATAATTCGCAAAGTTCAGTACGATTTCTTTTACTCTTTGTCGATACTACGTTTTTATAATCCTTCGAAAATTTCGTATAGATTTTATGTAAATCAAAACTTTTTGTCGGTCACTCGATTCACTTAATTCGTTCCATACTCACGTCGGTTTTCTGTAATTCAGTCTCATCTCAAGTCAATAAGTTTGAGACTTTCAATTCGAGACATTTTTTGTGACTTCAGTCGTATCGGTAGATATTCAGTAAGCAAACAAGTCTCAAAAATGACAAAAAATTAAAACAATATGGTTCTCGTAAAATTAACATTGAAATTAACCGTTCAAAACTCATTTTAGGTGAACCGATTATTTAAAATATCTGTAAAAATTATCGATACCGCAATATATAAATGCAGTTACTCAGCCATTTGCACATTTGAACAAAATGACAGAACAAGATGCAGATCAAATGTAAAACAATTGCTGAAAATTTAGTTTTATTTATTACAGATTTAAGCCAAATATAGCGTACGTTGAAGGGATAGATCGAGTGCTACTTCATTTTCGCGTTTGCTCAATACTTTCCTGAATTTCTTTGGTTTGTGACCTGCTCAGGATTAGCTGCCAAATTAATGACTTTATTTTGAGACTAGAAACTTGAGACGGCTTAGTGAATACCGAATAGTTTTAAAATCAATCTCACAATCGAAAAGTCTCAATTATTGACTATTAACTAATTACGGAATATCGGCATTAGTCTCGTCTCAATGGCTCCAGATATGAATGTTCAATCGTTGTCGCATTGAAATCTCCAAAGCAAGAACTAATTGTTAGAGTAATTTTCAACAACGTTCTGCTGTATATTTCCCCTATCTGGTAGATGCACCTTAAATTTCACCACAACCCATACAATTTCTAGAATATGGGATGAGAGCGACTATTGGTGGTAAAGAAATTAATAGGCTACGTCAAATTTGTTGGTATTATTTTTGGTTTCCGTCTTGAGAATCTTCCTCGCATACGGTTCGGCAACTACCATCTCACTTTTCCCTCTGATATTACTCTATGATAATGAGCCAATCCTTCACTTCTCTCATTTTATGTGAGATTTTCCCAAAAAAAAAATTACTTTTTTTTTATAGAGCTTACAAAGCTTGACAATTTTAGGGCGAAAAACTTTTAATTTTTATTCCACCTTCAACTCCGATGTACAGTGAAATTTCTCATATTCGGGCAGTCACCTTCGCCATATGTGAACTGTGAACTGTTTAATCAACTATCTCAATAAATAAAATTATTTACACATAATTTGGCTGCTATTTTCATAGCTTTTTCTTTAATTTTCGGGTTAGAAATTGGTATTTTTGAACTTCTATTATTAGTATAGATAAGTATATTTTGTCTATATGAGATCCAACTCCTTTAAGAAAACTTTGCTTTTGATGCACCTTCTCTCCAGACTCACATTTAGAACGATCTGCTACTTCATTTTTATTGATTTCTGCAGCTTATGGTTTGCCAATATGGAAACTTTAAAATCGAAAAATTGCGCACATTTTTTTTTATATCGGAAATTATATTTGGCCTTTAAGCAATTTCACATGTAATATTTTTAACAAACTGAATAGGAAAATCGACTCTAATTTGACACGTACGATATAAATTTGCCTACTCATGTTTGAAAAGGAATCACGAATTTCATTTTTATCAAAACTACTACATACTGAGCCTGCTTGGCATTTTTTTTAACCTGTCCGTAGAAGAAAAATTGCTTGATCAAAATGGTTTGAAATATCGTGTCCGCGGCCAATTAGTAGAGTGTCCGTTTATAAGGACGATATTAGTATAGAAAAAATTATGAAAAAACAAAAAATTATCATGAAAAAATTTGTCCGGCTATTGAAACTGTCCGCTTATAGAGACTTTCCGGAGTGAGAAGTTTCGCCTTCTTTTATGCAGATGTAGATATTTTCCTATTGGCCATCTCTACAAAAATAATGCTTATAATTCAAATTACTTGACATTTTATGACGCAATTTTTTTTTAACAAAAATTACTTTGAAAGTAACGAATTTCTATAAAATATTAATTTTACATACTTAAATTTACATACATTGATTTTTTAATTTTTGTTGTTTTTTTTAAAGCGTAGCTAAGTTTAAAAAAATATTTTCAACAACAGTTTCAGTTCATTCACTACAAACATCATATCGCTTCCACCTCCCTACCTCGACCTCTAGCGATCTTTCAAACGCCCACCTCTTACCCTTTCACGCGATCTGTATCTCGCCCACACACAACTATTTAGCAGTAACGGTAACAGCGAAATGTCGAAACGGATGGCGGCCATACTTAATTTTTTTTTTGTTTTTGTTTGCGCTTGCAAATGTAAGCTTTGCGGTAGCTAGTGAATTGTCAGGCGGCGTTAACGCGCAACAAAAGCAACACAACACACAAATTTAACAACAACAATTGTTACAAAACCAGTAGCAACAACAAAAACATACATATCTACATTTATGTAGACCAAACCAACAAAAAGCCAACAGTTGAAGAAGAAGAAAAACACAGTGAGCTGCATAGCCGCTATAGTAGCTAAAGCGCGAGACGCAACAACGACAGTAACAACCACAACAACAATAGCAAAACGTCTCAACTCAATTTCAACCAATGGCAGCTATAGTGGCTACTGTGCAACACTAGCAACAACAACAACCATGTGCCATCGCAACAAGTATGTGTGGAAAATACAATAACAAAACGCTTGGACTATAAAATATCACTCCACCTACTGAGCGATGATGGGAGTGAGCGAGCTCCAATGGGCGCCGCTGATGGTTACGATGTGTATTTAATTGTTGGTACAAACCTACGTAGATACATATGTGTGTGTGTGTGTGCGTGTGTGTTACGTGTATTTGCTGAGCGCAAAGTGAACTAAAAAAATAAATGAATAAATAAATAAATATTTTTAATCGCATTTATGAGCAACGCAAAGAAAAACTACAAATATGCGTGGATGTGTGTGTGTGTGTGTACGTAAGCTAGTACATACAGTGGGAGTCTCAGCGCGGAAAATGAGATAAAAAAATATAAAACATACATACATACATTTACCAACTATTTGCGTTGTACAATGGCTGCTCATTCTTAGATAAACGCAACGGACTTGTAGCTACGAAATGTGTTTGTTGTTAGTGAGATAGTAAAAATAAATACTAATAAAAAAATGAGCAAATAATGCGAGCGACATAGCTAAGTACATAACTATGCGTACACCTAAATATGTACATACATACATATGTACATACATACACACATACACATCTATTTATGCATATGTGCGAGGAATACAGGTAGTACGTTATGTTAACCCGTTATTGGTAGTAACAAAAATAATAATAAAACTGCTATCAGTTTGCTTAATAACAATGGCTGTAGAGGTTAATAATAAATGGCAAGAGGAATAAAAACAACAAGAACAACAACGATATCAGCAACAAACAGTTTTACCAGCCGCCTACCGACACCCTAAAGGAGAAAGGTAGAAAAAACCCGGCAGCGTAACGGCGCAAAGATTCTTATCAACGAAATGGTTACGAAGATAGGCATAAAAATACATACATATTTTTTGTATGTACATATGTATGTAGCTATGTTTGTATGCATAGAGCAGCGCAAGAGTATGTAAAGTAAATGGGTTTTGCTGCACTAAAAAGGCGCAAGTTGTGGTGCTTCGCTGGCGCTAGTTGCTTTCCAATTAAGTCACAAAAAATAAAACTAGATATATTCATGACCGTTGCCGTTGCCTGTTGGCTATGCTCTATTTCTTAAGTTATCATTGTCCTCCTATATCTACATTTTTTTTTTAAATTGCATGTAGCAACTTAGAAAAATATCAATATATCGGTGTTTCGTGATTTAAACTTTGAAGCAGAAAATAATGTTTAAAATATATTGGTGTAAAATAGTTAACAGAAAAAAACGATTTAATTCTGAAAAATTCTGCACGCTCTTTAATTGTTATAATAATTGTAAAATAAATTGTAATAATAATTTAAGAATCGTATTTCATTTATAAGAATCATAGGCTGTACCAATTATTTAAAAACATTTAAAAAGTTTGAAAAACCTTTAATAAGCTTTTTTTTAAGTAAATCTATTTTTGGAAATTATATAGATTTTTTCTTTTAATTATTTTACACTTACATGTAATAAACTTCATGTTCTGCTTTTTAGTTCTATACGCCATTGAAGCATGTTTTTTTGTAGTTTTTTAAACAATTATTTATTTGGTAATTTACACCTAAATATTGCAGGATTGAATTGACCAATTTGTAATTTAATAATTTTGCGCCAATGTACTGATCAAGCTCCTTCTTTTAATGTTTATTTTAACTCTGTCGCCATTGCAGTTTAGAAAAGTTAAAGACGCCAGCCACATACAGGGAATATAAACGAGCTAAAAAAATATCTGCTTTTGAAGGCTTATGATGCAGCACTTGCTAAAAAACGAAGCTCAAAAAAATTTTATACTCGTAACATATTTCTAAAATTTTAACATCTACAATTTTATCGCTTTTTTCAGCACATTTTTCGTTTTTCAAAGCCCTTGAAATGCCACAAGTGTAGCAAAAGTTAAGAAATAATTATCAGATTTTATTTTAGTTTCGGCAGCTTTATGATAAATAAAAGACGAAAGTTCTATCTAAGGGAGAGGGTATTACTTTTTAAATTTTGAAAAAAAGGACTTAGCAGTCAATTGAAAACAATTAAGGAAATAAGCCCAATATAACGGCTTTTTCAATAGGGACGCTACAAAAGTAGACCGATAGTGACAGCAAACGACGCCATATTTTTCCCCGCCCTTTTGACATTTCTATTTAGTAAGGTTTGCCATTTCATCATGGAAATATATACGATCCAAAAACGAGTCGAAATTATTAAAATTTACTACCGGAATTCGGAGTCAATGGCCTCAACTTTAAGAGCCCTACGTCCAATTTATGGTCGTCATCATTTCTGGCTGAATGGCTTCGTCAATAAGCATACTATGGGTTATTGGACAGGCAGCAATCCACACGTACTCCATGAGGCAACATTGCATCCCGAAAAAATTACGGTTTGGTGCGGTTTATGGGCCGGCGGCGTCATTGGGCCGTACTTCATCCGGAACGTTACTGTGAATGGGAATTCGCAACCGAATATTTTTGGCCCGAATCGGATGATATGGACTTGGCCAATATGTGGTTCCAACAAGACGGTGCCACAAGCCACACAGCGAATGTCACAATCGATTTATTGAAAACCAAGTTTGGTGAATGTGCTATCCCACGACATGGCTCAGTCAATTGGCCGCCTACGTCAAGTCTATGGTCTATGCCAACAAGCCAGCGACGATTGATGAATTTCGTACGAATATCGAACGTGAAATTGCAGCAGTATCGGCCGATTTATCCTTGAAAACCGTCAAAAATTGGGTTCAGCGTCTGGACTTCTGCAAGCGTGCCCGTGGTGCCTTTGCAAAAGAAATCGAGTTATATACATAATGGCACCGAATATACTTTCAGAGCAATAAAGAATTTAATTCATATCCCAAACCGTTTTTCTTTTATTTAAAAAAAACTTTTGCAGCGTTCCTATTGAAAAACCCTGTATAATTATTTTTCGGTACTTATATTCTTAGATTGCTTTGTTTGGGCGAGGCGGGGTCTCCTTCTCTTTCCACCGGTATTAATATGTCCTATTAGTTAAAAAGCGAATTTAGCGGGTATACAAACTAAGTGGAGAATATACTTTTTGTTAGTGTACTAATACTAACTTATTTAGAAATTAATATCGGATGTTTTTTTTAATAATACCTGGAAGAATTTTGCTCAACTTTCTATAAAAAATAATTTGGACTGTTTGGTAAAATTCAACGATAAACTAAATTTTTTGGTAGATTTTACGAAAATTTTAATGCAAATCTTATCAGCTTAAATTTTCGCAACATTTAATATTATAAATTAAAAACTTTTTTACTTCAAATTTTTTAATGAATTTTTTTTAATGAATATAAAAAAATGTTTCAACGCTTTCAAAATATTTCGGAGAGAGTCATATCTAATAGCGTCACTATTTTATTAGTACCTTGGGAGCGGAAATGAGTCGAGACTTGAATGCAATATTATATATTATTAATATTTTCATGAGAAATAGAAGTTCGAAAAGAAACGTATATTTAGAGCTTGCGTTTTTCAGAAAAAACTGTATTTTTTTTTAATTTCAGCTCAAGTCACATAAAAAACAGCGCTCGTTTTGCTAAATCACCAATCATATACATATGTATATTCTTATATAAATATTTTGTAATATAGAAATTTCAAAATTTTCGATTTATACAAATTTAAGTTAAAATGTATAGGTGAAAAAAACTTAGTATAGACATTTTTTTTTATAAGTAAATACATAGATATGTATATACATATGTACTTACATATCGTAGTTTCTATATCAAATATTTTCTTTACCTAAACAATTAAATAACTAAATAAAGCAGAATCGCGTTTAGTCACAAGTGTTGGTCGGTATTTATCGCATTGCAATTTATTGCCGCTGCAGTCATTTTGTTCTACTAAATAAACTACTCTAAAACAGAAATTTGTAATCATAAAATTTGCGCAGTTAAATAAAAATATTTTGCAAGATAAAAAGTATCATTTATAGCGGGTGATATTTGAAAGTTCAATGGGAGTATTAAATAAAGAGTTACATATTGTAAAACTGCTGTGGAACATTTTCTAAAACAAATGAATTTAAAATTAAACCAAAAAAAAAAAAACAGACCTACTAGACCTCTATATAAAGGTAAAACGTTGCTACTTTTTAGATGGATTCCATAACGAATGCAAGGGAGTGAAAACCCTCCTAACTTAAAATTTAACTAGCCTTTTTAAGAACACATTAAAAAAAATCTAACTTGAATTAATGCAATTTCCCTAAATAAACTCATTTGTTTTTGTTTCCGAAATTTTCCTTCATCTATTTATTTGCTTTCCATTCGCCACTTGGCAGCTCAACTCAAACATCCGTTGGGATAATTCATTGCTGCGCAGCCATAGCCAAGAGTTGCATAAAATAGTACAAATCTTTTTGATTTATAAACGTGCAACTATAAATCTTAAATATTTTATGTAAACAGCAAATAAATATGAAAAAGAGTTCATTTAAATAGCACAAAGTCGTAAGTAAGAATAGCCTATGAAAATTAAAACTAAAAACTAAGAAAAAAAAAATCTCATATATGTATGTAAGTAATCATTTTACACAAATCAAATGTTTGTAATTTAACTCAGCAGTGCATGACTGCGGTGGCATTGAATTATTTATCGTTGTATTTGCAAGATTCGTGCAAATCTGTATATGTAATCATAAATCTTTAATGAAATCATATTAAAGTGCTTATACTTAGATTGTAAATACATATGTAAACATCTGTATGTGAATATATATGCATGTATATTATGCGTGCCTACTTACCGTTAAATGCTGAAACAGCCACGCTCTTAAGATATTTGTTGCTACTTTTGGGAAAATGCCACGTTTCTTTTGGTTCTTTTTACCATTCGCATCGTCATCCTCTTCACCAGTACCCTCGCCACTGCCTATACTGGCATTGCTGGCGTCACCTGAAAGTAAAATAAAAACAAACAAAAAAATGTTAATTTCAAACTAAATATTATTTTTTTTTTGATTTTGCTTTTAATATTTGGAAATTCCATTTAAATTTGCTTCACAGAGGAAATCATGTGATTTGTTTTTGTGGAGAGTGGCACATAAAATTATTTATGGCGTTAATTTTTTTATGCTCTATGATCGTGTTGTTTCGCCATATAAGAGTTTTACTTTAGCGCTCTCATAGTAGATCAAACAGTTTTTGCACTAAAATGAATAATGGCCAAATTTTTATCTATATGGTTTTGAACTTTCATATTATACAGCTTTCGCACAATAATGCGTAGCTTTCACACTTCAGCGCTGCTTCAAAATTAGTATACTAAGTATTTTTAAAACTATTACCTTTGCTTTTTAAGATAAGTGGATTTTTATTATATCAGTTGTAGAAAGCTATAACTCTGTTTAAAACAATTTCATCTTAATTTATTTAAATATACAGTGACTCAATAATATATTCGCAATTTAATTAATTATAATTTTTTTCCATAAATATTTTGATACAACTGTAGTTCGCAATATAAAAAAACGCATACAAATAGGAATTTGAAACTTTGTACGCAATTTCAAAAAATTCAAAAATTGTTCTTCAAAATTTCAAAGTTTTTAATTCAAATTTAAAAAAAATTGGGTATGCAATTTTGTAGATTATTCAGTTATAGCGCATATATAAATACAAGCCTCAAGTGACCCCAAATTTCGGTTGCTTTTTGAAAATTTTTAAATTTTTTTGTTTGTAAGAAATAAACATGGATGTTTTTTGAAGTAATTTTGTACAGTTTTAAATTGTTTTTTTAGACATATATTTTCTACAGCGTAAGCCCATTAAGAATATACCTTAACATGGCAGGGCCTTAATTTTACCGTATAAAGTTTATTTTCCAACCATGAAGCCTTCACACAATTTGGTTTCAGTTTTCGGGAAAGAAGTAAATTCGTGTGCGCCATTTTAAGTCACTAAAACTTTGTTTTTTAATAGTAGCAAAAATATAAAAATAGAAGCTGCTCGAATAAGCTTATACCATGTTCAGACCAAAACTTAATCTTGTAATTATCGCAATTGTTTTAATTTTCTCTTCAATCCACTTGATTTGGCAAAATTTTGCCGTGAAAAAATTTGACTTGAAAATATCGTCAGCGAGAAGAATTATATTTGATTCACATTTAGTTGCTCTGTGCAACCCTGTTTGGCGCCCTCTGTTTGTAAACACAAACTGTCAAACTGCATTGGAAAACAAATACACCGAGGTGAATTCAGATAAAATGATAGCGTCGTGTGAGCAAATGCTTGTTCTAACTTCGCCTTGTGTGGTGGAAATGTAAAATTTGTTAGTTTTATTTAGATTTCCACTTTCTATTTTCTTTCGAATGGAAAAATTCCCGGTTCGTTTAACTTGTTTGAGTTCCCAGCCGTTCGTTGCCTCTTGTAGTTTCTGGCAATCTTTCATTTTCATTTCATTTCATTTTCATTTTTAATATTATGCGGTACTTTATCTAAGAAGCTTTTGATTAAAAAAGTGAATCGTTTTGGTTTTCGATTAAAATTTTAACTTTCACGTTTAAAAATTTCAAAACAAGTATGCACGTATATCCAAATTTAATACCACAAATAATGTAAACTTTTTGAAGTACATACAATGAAAATGTGTTTTTAACCGCCAGATAGATGCGGTACTTTTTTAGGTAAGCTTTCAGTTTCTATATATGAACCAGTTTTTTGTTTCGAAAGCTTTTGGAAAACCAAAAACCTTCGAAGTGGATAGCAAATATAGCTGCTATTTTGCAAATCACCACATTTCCTTATCAGATTTCCATCTAGAATTCACTAGGTGTCGGATCCCCAGGTTTTCACCTACAAGGCAAGCACGCAACCGATGTGCCAAGTAAGCGAATGAAATATTGTTGTTTTTCCACTTTCCTTCGATGCAAACACATTTCATTTTCTCTCGCGAACTCTTTACCTCTTGTTTATATATTTTGTGTATATAATATTTCCATACATAGGTACCTACATACATACCCCCTGCTTTATTAAATTATAGTTAACTTTTTCTTTTTATTTTTTAAAAATATATTTTTTAATAGATAAATTATTTTTGCCTTCAATTAAAGTCTTAGATATTCACACTATCCAAATTCAAGCACCACCTAGACGCTACAGCTCCCCAAACACAACGCCCTCCAAACGCATCACCCTGCCATTTTCCCCATCTAAACACTAAACACTTTGTTTGGATTATTTTGTTTGTAGAAAATTAATATTTGTCATTATACTCAAATGCAACGCATAATAATGTCCATGCATAATTTCGGTGTTAAATGAGTGTTTGGTTAATTTTCAGTCAAGTTTATCTAACTATCCGTAAATTGTTGGCTCGTTGCTCCGAGGCTTTTGTAGATGATGGCTGACATGACCAGAGGGAGCCTAGTTGTAAGACTATATACATATGTATGTATATAATTATTTACTTCTTGTGTACACTACAGCCTTACTATCAATACGCTGTATGCACAAACATAAATATTTACATACATACCTACATACAAATAGTTACTGTCAGTAGCTAAACACCACTGATTTTGTGTCCATGGTTATAGTTTCATCTCTGTGCAGGCAAATATCTAAATACACATCCCCGCATGCAAGTTAAGTAAATGTATTTGGTTTTTGGTAATGATATCATGTAATGCGGCTCATTGTTTTGACTCTCATCAACATAATGTTTATCGCTTCTTTGTTTGATATGTAAAATGTTAGTTTGCTTATTGTAAACAACTTGAAATTTTCTTTAGAGCTGTTAATGTTGTACGCAATACACTTTATACTAAGTAGATATGTATGTATCTATGCATGTGTGTGTGTATGTATGTGTGTAGTGTAAGTAGACATTTTGTGAAATCTTGAGAAATTACGTTATTTGTATTCGCTAGTACAGTTTCAACGCAAATCCTGCCACAATTAGTACGGAAGTTAGTTAAGCTGTGGTTGTTAGGTAAATTTCCGGTTGAGTTGACTCTCGGCTGGCATGTGAAATAAGTCTTAGATAAAGAAGTGATAAGAGGCCAGGTGTGTGTAGGTGTGTATAAAAATATGTATTTACCTAGGCTTAATTATAAGTAACTGAATTTATGTGTGTATGTGCTTAGCGGCTACTTAGAATTTTAGCCTGGGAATGTTAAGTGAAAAATGATTTGTAATGATGCAACTTGTACTGCTCGCCATTCGCAGATATCAAAAGGACACGTGTAAATAATAACTTTTTTTTTATGAAAATCCAATTTTCATTTCTAAAGCGTAGATTATAGTAAAGAGTTTGCATAGGAATTTATTTTAATACCAATTTTGCATAATTGACGACTGACAGCATAAACTGTTTGCGGAGAGTGTGAAGATTATGACCCATAATTATTTTTGGCTATAATCGAGTTACTTTATTATATGGCAAAAGGCCACATTTAGATGCGACTGTGGGAATTGAATTTGATTTAACGAAGTTATTGGATGAACAATTTTGTAGATTTTCTTCAAGAAATTAAAAAATAAATTCTAAAAAACTGCACATCCTCAAAGCAACGATTGGCAGCTCGAGCAATCTCAGGTAATATTCCGTCTCTGTTGATTAGCTCACCGGCTCGAAATTCTCCACGTATACGTTCATTACCAAAGAATGATCGATATGACTATCGATAACGACAATAAAGGCCATAATATAATCACACACATACATAAAAAATACATCGAATACCACTTGATTTTGTTATCGATAGCAATAACGATAACGATTAATTTAAATATATCGATAGCTATAAAAAAAATAATAACGATAACGAAAACTCTGTTAACAAGTTTAAACGTTAACAACCCCGATGAAAACAACGATAACAAAAACGATAATGATAACTATGCATATCGATCGCCATATCGAAAAGGAGTCATTTTCTACCACTTGACCTTTCAAAGAAGGATAGATGATTTCTCTTTCTGTTCTTCCGATGGTATGAAAAGTCGATGTGCTTTAAATTAATTTTCCATGTTCTTGTTAGGTTTGGATTTGTCTGCAAAACGGAAAATCGTTCCGATATACATCAGGAATACGTGACTTGTTTCACATAATATATCTGGGTGAGTGCTGAACACGCTCAGGTTTTTTTCAATGGATTTTTGTCAACAGCATCTCCAATAACTAAATAAAATAAAGTTAAAAAAAAAAATAAAAGTAACTTATTATTAATTTATTTAATTTTATGAATTTTATTAGACTGACGGAAAAATTTTCGGACACTAAATCATGAAAAAGAGTAAGCAATGAAGGTACCGAATCTGAATAGCAAGCAAAGAACCGACGTTCGAAAAATAGCGAGAAAAATGGCACAACATTTTCTATGAAAAAATACTAGGAATGAATGTCGGTACTTGACTCTTTTCGCGGTTCATTATTGCCACTGAACGCGACGTCACTAAAATCGAAATTAAAATTGTTTAAATAATGCAGTGGCTCAAATAAAAATTATGCAATATTTACTTACGATATTCGCAATGTTTTTAATGTTATTAATGTATTTTTTAATTTTTTTTATATATAATTCAGTGCTATAACAAAAACATTGTAAATCATAGTTTCAAATGCTGCACAAAATGTAGAAAAATTAAACAACTTCTCATAGTAATGCTTAACTTGTCAATCAAAAAATTTAGTGGGTCCAATTTTATATTTATGAAATAAATGAAAAATTTCAGTATAGAAAATGAAGCACTTTCTCAGCTTTTTCTTTTTAGTATTTGTAAGGGGAATGTTTAGCTATTTGAACAAAGGTTACGGTTGATTGGGCGGAGGTGAACGGTGTGTTTCCCTTAAACCCCCCGCATTAGAAGAGCACAGTCCTAAATTGCAAATACCCCTGGGAAGCAATTCGAAAACGCAATAAATTTTTAACTCAATGCCTTTAAATGCGCTACTGGTGCCCTTTAAAACTATAAAAAAATAATGGGGGTTTAAAAAAATGCTACTTTGGGCATGCAACATATTTTTTTATTAATTTAAATTTGAAATATTCTTACGTTGCTTAAACAATTGTTCGATTAATACATACATATAAAAATACTGAAACGTAAAATTGAATTGTTTTTGTTTTAATTTCAAATGGGCTAAGCAGCTACAACTTAATTGGAACCTTGACCATATTATAAATTTCAAATTTAAAAACAAAACTTAAATTTTCCAAGTTAACGAAATCTTCTAAGTTTTAAGTATACTAAATACAAAATAAATAACATTTAGAAACTACCCCTTTTTCATTGATTTTCCTCGGAAATTTTAATTCTAAAAATTATTTTGACGCATTTTCTATATTTTGGATTGCCTTTTGACCCAAACAAAAAAAATTTAAACGGCAATTGGTTCTACAACACCAAGTTACTCACTCGGTATAAGGCTACCTATTCTTTATTTATATTTTGCAGAATAAAAAAAGTCCTATTTTACCTAAAATAACCAATCCTTGCCTTAATCTACCACTCCACTTTGTGACCTCTATTATTTTTTTTGTTGCAAAATCAAGCACTACACACACAAACACACATACACAAATAATCCTGAGCAAATAAATCAACTATTATATGAGGAGAATGCAAAAAGCTGCAATCGAAATAAAGACATCATTGTTCGATTTCACTATCAAAACACTAAAAACCACTTTAATCGCCTGAAAATCAGAGTTTACTTCAAAATCAACTTGGCAAATCTATAAATTATTTATTCATTGCACAAGTGGACGATGCGCTCTAGACCCGCCGTGCCCAACTCCAGAGTGAGGAGACGTAAGTGCATTCATTTTGAGTAAAAAAAAATATAACAAAAAATGTATGTATGTATGTATGTATGTTATGCGAGCCATTACAAGTGCTTTTGCACTTCGTTATTATAACAATAAGCAACACGCTCATAAGATTAATTTTCAAGTTTAAGTACAAATGTGTATGCTTGTATGTATGTACATATGTAGATTTGTGCATATATTTGAGAGTGTACATAAATACATACATACATAAGTGGAAGTGGATATGGAAATGGGCATGGAAGTGGAAATGGAAATTGTGGAATGGGTAATGATGGTGCAGCGTGCATCGTAAGCTTAAATTGAGATTTTTATTTTTTTTTTTATTTTCGTTAGTGCATCTGTTTCCACTTTCGAGGCAAGTAGAAATCTTAAACAACATGCACATTTACTTACATATCGAGTGCAAAATAAGAATTCGTATGAGTGCAAGTATTTTGCCTACATACATAGATACTTGCCGCACGACCCACGGCTTTTCATTGCGTTGCAGCTGGGGCTCTGTGGCTGTAGCAGCTGAGTGCCGCCGCTCAGCCAGTCAGCCAGCAAGAAGTGTCGTCGCTGAGCATGCGGGCTGGGCATCTGCTGCAAGTTGCGCTTCCTTCCTGCCATGCATGCAATCAAACAAACAAACAAACAAGCTTCGGCGTATGTAAAATTGTAAGTAAATAAGTAAATGAATAAATCTATGTATGTACGTATGCAATGTGTGTGTGTATGTCTGACTCGTTGGCTGCGCCGCCGCCGTAAATGCATTAATCAATTTCATGTTCTTTTCCACTGATGCTTTTACGATTTTACGATGAGTCTGCGCGCATTCAAGTGCTTATGCAGCAACAACACGCAAACAACAACAGCCAACATCAAGTGTGTGTGTGTGTGTGTGTGTGCGTGGAGCAACAATTGTGCACCCAGTGTGATTGGATATGGCGAATGTGGCGAAATAATCAATTTCGAGCATCATAAACAACTTTTAATGAAGTTGTAAAAAATGCGCGCGCGCGTGTGTGCATGGCATATTTTCTTATATTGTAGATTTTTTTAATGTTGCAAGCAACCGTTCGGCAATAAAAACTATAAACTGTATTATCCGTCACTTGAGCACCTCACATTTTACACTTTACGCAGCATTTCTTATATTTATGGGTTTTTGAAAGATTGTGTTTTCTTTTTTTTTTTTGCATACCCCTTTTTTGAGTGAGTTATTGCTATTATCTACTAAGCGCGCTTGAAAAAAATTATCTGCATTTTGTTTTTTAATTTTTTTGGTGTTTTTTCTTCGTTTCACATTGTTTGATTATTCCACAAAAATGCGTTTGTTTATAAAAATTTAAATTTATGCGCGCCTACAAATATTTTTCTTTTTTTTTTCAATTTTCTTACGAAAACTAAAATCCTCTTACGCTGCGTAAACACGAAAAAAATTTGCATAATAGCAAATTCAACAGCTTTTCCAAATAGTAAGTAAGGTCTGTCTACGGGCAACACGCCTCTTGTTTAATCTCAATGAAAATTAATTTCATTTCACACTAACTCTTTTTTTTTCTTTTCTTTGTTTTGCTTACGCATTCACCTTCTCTTTGGCTGATTTTTGTTCTACCTTCGACCACATTTTGCCACCTTCTTGCATTCGTTGCTTTTCACTTAATGCGATTAATCAAATCAAACTTCCGGTTTACACTGGAAACGCTTGCCAGCGCGCATATAATATTTTAGTAGAATTTGTAAATATGTTTGTTGTTAGTATTTATTTATATTTTCGTTGGCATATTTAATTACTTACGCTCATTGTTAATGTGAAGAAATATGAAGGTCTGCAAATGTATAACAATTCATTTTATATATTAAGTATGTTCAGTGGATACCCAGTGGAATTTGGAAGCCCAAAATTTTTACTTTAGTTTATCACATCAGAAGTAGTTCCTAATCCTAAAACCTTGTGTTGAGGTATGGTAACAAAAATTAACTGAAATTTGTCATCTCTCTACTCGCAAATTTGTTCAATAGATTTTGTTGTAAATTCATATTCGAAAACTTTTGGGCTTCACATTTCTGGAAATCATATTTTTAGCACTTTCTGATTAATAAACTTACTGCCACTGAAAATCAAACCAGCTTTACTATCCCACTCTTTTGGAGCAATAGTTTGTGAAAATATCGACTGGGTATTTTTATACGCATAGTAAATTAAAGCAGCCACTAATGTTCAGACAGGTGCGTGGAAAAATTAAACGGAAGGCGGTTAAGATAAGCAGAAATATTTATTATCCACTCTTCACGTATAACTATAGTCATATATATGTATACATATATAATTGAAAGTAGTGCGATCAAATTTATTCATTCTCAAATATAAAATTTCTCCTTATTAAAATTTGGATGGGAACTCGTAAATTCACCGCGCAGAAAAATTATATCTAACAATATGGGAATAAAACTATCTTTCTAATAAAAAGTGAAAAGTTATTGGAGAAACGGTGTTGGATTTTAACTTTTTGACCTACAAAAAGTGAGACCTATGAGAAATCAAAAAACGCGTCAAAACTTATTAAAAAAAAATAAAAAATTTTATGCCAAAAAAAGCTATATAATTTTGATAAATTTGGCTAAACAAAATGTAAAACTCAAAACTTAGTTTTTTCTACTTTTGTAAAAAAAATTTAATTCAATGTTATTTCTATTTTAGTTCTGTTGAATAAATTAATTTTAAAAATTAATGTTTATTTTGAAAGAAAAAATATCACTCAAAACCGAACTTTTGTTTCGCTCGAAAACGTATGACTCAAGCAAAATAGTTGGGTGTTAAAAATAAAATTCCAAAATTTTTCCCAAAAAAAAATTTAACACAAAAATTAGTTTTTACTTCTGCGCTATAAGAATTGAGTTCCATTGCCGCTCAGAAAAATATATTTCCTTATATGATTTTTTACTAAAAAGCATAACTAAAGATATTTTTATTTTTCTTTGGTTAAAAAAATGAAACTCTAAAATAAATTTTTATGTTTGAGAGATAAAAATAATGCTTAAAAACTGAATTTTATTTTCGCTCAAAAATATGTAATGAAAAAATTATGAATACTTTGAATGAAAAAAAAAGTTCTAAAAATAAATTTTTTTATTTTTCATACATATAATATTTTCGTTTGAAAAATACTCATTAAATAATGATTATTGTTGAAAAACAAATAACAATTAAGAAAAAAAAGTTATTTCCGAGTGTAAAAAAAACAATCGAAATTTAATCAAAAATTACATTTTTCTGAACGATATATAAAATTAAAAAATGTAGATATTAATTATAAAAGGGACAAACATCGCTTAAGCTTTTTTTAAATGCCAACAATATTATGAAGAAAGAGGCACATAAATATTTACACTCAAAAATGTGATCCGATATTTGGAAAGTTTTGGTTTTTTCATTCAAAATTTAAAAATAACAATTGCGGAAACTTTTTAAGCCCGCAGGTTTGAAATGAAGTACTCCAGGTAGCAGCACGTAAGCATTTTGAAATTTATAATATTAGCAAAGAAAAAATGTATTGCTGTCATTGGTTAACAATTAGATTAGACCAATACCAGACCAGAAAATATTGGAAATATTGTTACAAATTACTTTTTTTCAATAGTGGGATTCATATAATGAGGTCATTCTACAAAAGGACAATTTTCCATTTTTTGAGGAATTTCAAATGAATGCAACTTTATGTTGATGTGCGCAAACGCTGGTCACCTCTTTTTATTTTTATAAGCTATTTATTTAAATTATTTTTTTCGACAGGGTATGCTCACAAATTTTTGTGTGTACAATCAAAATGGTATCAAGGAAAAACTCAGCTCAGCAGAAATTACAAAAAAAAACGCACGGAAGGTGGGGAGGCAGGATAAAAAGAATAATGGTTAAGATATAATGCAGAGCGAGTAACGAGTAAAGAAAATGAATCGTCTATTTAAGTAAATATTATATTACATACTCTCGCAAAATATATGTACTTATAGATATACAACAAAAAAATTGTAAGGACATTCTTGTCACAAAGGATATGTGAAGCATATTGGATAGAAAACAAGCACACGCACATACATACATAGCTGGTGGCATTTGTGGGTGTGTGTGTGTGAACGACAGTATGCTGGCAGACATTTGGCGCTCGAAAGATTTGCTACTTACAAGGCGTACGAGTAATACAAACATACAAACATACAAACATGAATAGTTATGTAGGTACGTGGTGCTCCAGTAGCCAATGAAACTAAAGGAAAATCACAAAATTTACTGCAAATTGGAATTTTGCGCAATTGTAGAATGCCAACAATAGCAAAAAGTCGCACAAAAAAAAATAGAGTAGGAAGCGCAAAAAAAAACAAAAAAACGTAGTACAAGTATAAGAAAAACTTCTACAAAAAAAAAAAAAAACAAGCAAGAAAATACTATAAATATAAAAGCAGCTACAAAAACTTTGGCAAAAAATAAAGAGAAAATAAGAAAATACTATAAATATAAAACCAGAGCGTAACGCTAAGGAGCACATGGAAGTTCAACGTTGGATTCCTTGCCACACACGCATCTCAAAATGTTGCCAGCGTAGCGATAGTTGTAACTAAAGCCAATAATAAATTAAATGCCCGGAAATACAAATAAATGAAGTAAGCTACTACAAAAACAAAAAACAAAAAACAAAAAAAAAACAGAACAGAAACGAAACGAGGTTAAATTAATAGAAAGAAATGCGAAGAATGCAAAAAAAAGAGAACTCTACGGTGAAATTGCAAGATAATGAAATTTCTTTTTATTAAAACGATAAAAAAAAGCAAATGAACTAAATAAAAAGTAAGCAAATATTTCATTTATCTACTTTATGTAGCTCCATAGTTGCTCTATGTATGCCGGCAAGTGGAAAACCGCAACGGTAAGCAAAAATCATGTGACATTATCAGCTATTTAATCGCAAATTAAAAAAAAAAAAAAAAAAAAACAGGACAAAAGCGTAGCAATAATAACGTATCGAACTGCTGCTGTGCATCCATATATGACTTGCACACGCTACTACGAGTATGGCGTAGATAAGAATTCGAAAACTTTGGAAAGCAAAAAAAAAAACTTGCAAGCGGAATTCCCAAACCATATTTAGCTGTTTATGCGATTTTATTATTTAATTATCGGTTTAAAATGATTTGTTTTGTATTTTACTAGAGCTTTCTTTATATTAGCCAATATATCAATTGACACTAGATATACTAAATCTTTTATTTCGGCGCAGCTGTTCGCGTTGTGTCAGTTAAAAATTAAAAACCTATTAAATGTTAAGTAAAAGTAGCTCCAACAACAAAATAAAAGCGATAAGCGCGCAATAGATTATAAAATCGCGCTATTATTAGCTTTCCCTAACCACTTCACAGATTATAACTGTGTTTTCATTCGAAACACACGTTTTTTTTGTGTTTTTTCTTTTTGTTTGTTTGTTCTGTAAATTAAGTTTTAGACTAAATATTTCAGTGCAATCATAGTTAGCGTAAGTGAGTAGAAATTTTATTATATTTGCGGTTTTTTTTTTGCTTTGATTTTGTGGTCTAGATTTTTATTATCTGTGTTCTACTATAATTAAAAGTCACTGTTAATCAACATTAAACTCAAAACTGTTGATTAATAGTCAGCTGTGATTGATTGCGGCAATTTAAATATTTTGTAAATTTTATTAGCTTATCTGCAATATATTATAAGAATTTGAGCAAATGTTGTGGAGATACGGAAGCAGCAGAGTTTGATGAGAATTTTTTGTGATCATCAAATTTCGAGGGGCAATTTCCTTAAGCAATTTAACAGTTTCCGTAGAGCAGACACTCTTTATTTGTTTAATGATGACATGAAGACAAGATCAAATAATGTGCTTGCCGAAAAGTTGCGAGTTTTGTAAACACTAGGTATACCGCCGCAGCGTCGATCAGTTACTTTTAAAATAGTTGTGACGAAAATTTTGTATACAAAACACTCTCTAGTAGTGCATTTTTTAAATACAATGGTATAATCCAAAAACTCTACATCGAATGGGCGTAATATGAAAACTCATTCCATATTTCCTTTTCAAAGCTAGAAACACTGAAGGATATTAAAGATAAGAACGAGAAAATATCCCGCAAACAAGAACCCGTTAAAAAATGTAAGTGTTATATCCGAAATAAACGATTCAAAAATTCCCTAGTAACACTAACAGATTTAAGATACTATTTTAGTTTTAAGTAAACTTTTGATTTCGACTGAAAATTATCTTTCAGAAAAACTAGGGACCAATAGTTTTTTAATTCGATGTAATAAAAATTCAAGGCAACATATTTTTATAATAAAATGTTAGCAATGTTCCTTTGATATCACGACTTCCTTTATTAGAATCCTGGATTATTTTTATTTTTTTTAAACCTTTTGGTGAGAAAGTCTTGTTTTTAGTCCGGTAATAACAGTTAAATTTGGTCAAATACTTTTTAAGCCCGAAATAAAAGTCCTTTCCTAATAATAAACAATGTAATAAATTTGTTATCAAATGAAAGAAGACTGAAATTTCTAAACGAAGAATGTCGCCTATTGAAAAATATTTCAATTAAAAAACTTATTTGATTAACATGAAACAAAATATAACACAGCTTATAATGTTTATTAATTTTTTTAAAATACTTTTTTATTAAACTATAGTTCATTGTGTAACGTAAACTATATATGTAAATGAATGTTTCGAACTCTTTACACCATTCCCTAAAATGGATTCAAATTTTAATAAAATTTTCAAACTTTAAAATTAAAATTTTTTGAAGATTTTTGGGTACACAGTTGTGTAGCTAATTTGATTTTATGAAAGAAAATGCCGAACACCGACCTCAATGAAAAAATAAGGTGGCTTAAAAATGTTTAAAAATTCTAGTCCAGAAGCTCGAAATTTCGAAGCATAGCTCGAATTTCTGTAAAAAGTGTGAACATTTTTTTGATATTTTATAATTATATAAAGGGTAATTACAATCTTGCATTTGCAAAAATCAAACAAATTTCACAAAAAATTGTCATCAAAATTTCAAAGTTTTCCAGCCATTGCTTTAAGAAAAAGTGCAAATTTCAAGTGGCTAAAAATGCTTGCTGATTTTTTTAAAGTTTGCTTCGTTGATTGTGTTGCGTCGTTTCTTCCATATAACAAATCGAATAAAGAAGCATGTGTAGAAAATGACCAAACTTCTGCTTCGGCTAATGCCTTGTTCGATACCTAAAGTTTATTTAGTTCGGTTTCGGTTCGGCTGCGGAAAAACAAAAACCTCACTTTGGCCGAACATTTATTAATTTTTAATAATGAAAACATTTTATAAAATTTAACTTTTAATATTTTTCACTTTGGAAAAACAGTCAAATAAGCCTAACGGGTTTACATTATAGTGAAAGGGTTTGCGAATACGAATACGATGTGTCATTGTATTTGGGTCCGGCATTTATTTTTACATTAAAATATAAAATTGTTTTTTTTTTTATTCTAAATTAGTATATGCATCATTTTTTTAATAACAGTAATATAAATATAGAATTTTTAAAAATTCATTCATTATTCATTATTTTAATGTTCGGTTTGGCTTCGGCCGAAAATGGTCGAAGTTTGGTTCGGTTCGGTCCCAAAAATCGGCGTTCGGTGGTTTTCAAAAAATATCACAAAAAGTAGCACACCTAATATTTTTGTTTGCTTATATTTAGAAGACTTTTATTTGAAAAAAAAAACAACCACTTTATTTAATTTAATTATACATTTAATTAATGAACTTTTTCCAAATTAGCGTTGACCGCGAACACAGTTATTGAGATAAGAATAAAACCAAAGGCACTCAACTAAAACAAGGCAGAGTTTTGGCCCAACGCAACTTCTTATAAATACTGTTTTGCAAATAAAACTTGAATATGAAAAAATGGAAAAAAATGAAGAAAATAAAATCTTTAACATTTCGTTATGATTTTTTGTTCCTTTATTTTTTTTGAATGGCGCTCGATTATAGATTGAGGTTATCAATTTTAATTGGTTAATTGCTAAAGAAATAGAGCAAAAAAATTTGGTCATGACTGCATTGAATTTATTTCGCATTCATTCAATCAATTGGACTACACATTTTTACAGCCAGCTGCAATGTGGTGCTAAAAATATGCGGGCAGGCAGTTAGTTGTTCGTAAACACCTACAGCACAATTCCTATACGCTAACAGGCATTAAATAAAGTTAAACGAAAAAAAAATTACTTGGATATTTAATTATGTACATATGTATGTTGCATGTATGTATGTATGTATGTATATGTGTGCATGTAAATGCATCTGTTCGTTTGACTTGCTATACTAGAATTTTTGACTTAAAACAGATTTCCTGTTCAAGTGCTGCTCTCCATATCCCCACAATGTGGCAACGAACGGTAGGTAGCTCTGCGTAAATTCTTACTAGCCTCGCACACGCATTGCACATAGTAGCAATGGCACACAAGCAGATATGCAGATAATTGTATATAGTATATTTATTTATTTAACAATCAATTTTGCTTGTTTTAATGAATGCTATGATTGCTGCGTTTTAGTTTTACTTTTCTTCGGTGTTTTTCTTGTTTTTTTTTTTGTATTTTGTTAGTAAGAAGTCAACATGATTGACAAGAGATTGGCATGCATTTGTGCACTCGGTGGTATATACATATATGTGTGTGTGTGTAAACAGTCGTATGCAATTCATTAGTACACAAAAGCCTAAACGCTCATATCGAAATGTACACAGAGCTAAAAAGTTCATATTGGAATAAAGAAATCGATGTTTAAGCTTGAAGGGCAAGGAGCGCGAGAGGAGGCGAAACAGAAGAAATTTTCGCTAGAAAATTTTCTTAATAATGGTTTGAATGTCTTCTCAAATTTATTGTAAAGGAAAGTGTCCGGAAATAAGGAGATAATTTCGTGTTTATTATTTTTTTATGGAATTTTGTTCGAAAATATGCGAATTGTTAGAAGAAATCCCCTCTTTTTATATTAAAAATCATACAAAGTAAATTAATAAGGAGAGCATCTAATTTTTACTAGAATTTTATTGAATTTATTAATAAGGAAAAGTTGTTATTTTTAAAAGAGCCCTTTTTGATTCAAAATTTTGCTTTTAAAGTTTTTAAATAGAAATGTACTTTGTGAATAATTTATTTTATTTAATTTATTTTAGTAGAATGATTTTTTTTCTGGATTTTTGTATTTTCAACATGAAAATTTTTGTTTTACTTATTTATTGTTCCCAAAGTTTTCCATGAATAATGAGTCAAAAATAAATAAATTTACTCGATAGTGACGCTCTTTTTTCGCCTCAAAGTTTTTCTTGCGCATTACTTGTAATAGTTAAAATCCCAGCTGTACAAGAAAGTTCTGAACAAGGAGAATTCATATACATAAGATGTAATTACTATAGCAGCCGGTTAGATTTTTTTTATTCAGCTACATGTATTTTGTTTTTTCTTTTGCGTCTGAGCTTTCAAAAGCCGTAAAAACAAAAACAAAGTGTACGTAAATTTTGACAACTCTTACGCAAAAGCAAAACCAAAATTAATGGGAATTTTGTAGTTGTACTTATAACATCACCTTATATGAATTCGCCTTGGTTCTGAACATGTATAAAATTTCTAGAAATGGGGCGCCCAACACTACGAATAATTTGGACACACCAATTGTTATATTATACTTATTTTAATTATTTTTATATAATAATAAAATATGTAAAACATTTAATAATGATATATAAATACTTTAACTTATCACAATTATAAATAAATTACTAAAATTAAAAGGAGATTCTAATGAAAACCAAGATTATCTTCTTAATTACATTGAGAAGGTTCCATCTTCGTGTTACAGATTGTCTTCTTAATTTTAGTGAAATATTAATTTAACTTATAAATATTAATTTAACGGATCACCTTCTTTATAACATTGAAAAGTCTTCATCTTGGTAATGCAGATTTTCTTCTTTATTTTATTTTAAAGTCACACCCAGTCGTAATAAGAAAGGATTCTATTAGAAAAAGAACCATAGAGAAATCCGCAAAATTTTGTTCTGATTTACAGGGCATTATGTGGTATTTTCGCTCTGTGTGCCAATATGCGCATATCTCTATTTGTAATTTCAGAGGCAGCAGCGCAAAACAGTTTACAAGTTCTAAATAAAAAAATGTACCCTCGCTATAAGCGTACATCTATTTATTTTACTGTAGATTTTATACAAATAAATGTACGCGGATTTCAATCACAATAAAATGTATATATCTATCTATATATATATATATAAATTGTTCTAAAACCAACAAGTATGCCATGTGTAAAATTTAAAATTATAAAGCAAAAAGTTGTTGCTAAAAATAACTCACTCTATCATTTTCACTTAATGAACCCTCTTTAGCATTTTAGCTCGGCGCTTGAGTTTTCGTAATGAATTTTTGCACGTGGGTGGCACAATTCGCCTTCTCAATAGGAAATTTCCTCTACCTAAGACATTCATATTTTTAAATAGTACAAATTGTTTTTTTGTTTTGTGTTATAGTTTTGCTCCATACCACACAGCCTAGGTTTCCTGAGTATGCGCATTTGTCTATTATAACTAAGCACTTGAGACGTCATACGAGAGTGCATATCTATCTATACTTATATTTATATTTTGAGAGTTTTTCAAAAATTTTCTTTCTGATTAGCAAATGCATTTTTAATTTGTTTGCTGTTCAAGTGTGGCAAGTGCTGCTGTGATTAGCACGGCCGCCACTTTGCCTCGGAAATTTTATTCTGCCTTCACTTGTTTGAATTATGTACTTATTTATACACATATACATACATACATTTGCACACACCCACACATATGCTCTTGTTTGAGTGTATACTTGAGTATTGCTTGGTAATGTCAAAATTCGCTCCTGCCACTTGAGTGATTTGTGGCAATCACTTAATGGTGCAGCAATGATTGATATTTTGAAGTAGTTTCATACATCATAAAAATCAAAGCAATGATATGTCTAGTTAGATGAATAGGAAAAGGGGCTTCGATTGGCATTACTGGTAGGATTTTTTTTTTGGTCGGGTCAAGCAGTGGGGTTGTGTTAGCAGATTAAGCGCTCAAATAGAATTAGGTGTATAAAGTTTTAGTTGTGTGCTTGGTAACAAAAAAAAAAGAGCAATTGCGAGGATGAATAAAATGTATTAAAAATTAATCTTCACTGAAAACCGACCCATTACAAGGTTTTCAAAATTAAAAATACAAAATTTTTATTTTCAACGCAAAGTTGATGGCTTTGGCAAGCTAAGATTTTGCTTTGGCTTTAAACAGTGAAACAAAACCGATGCGGCACGATATACATAGGCTATTCTGTTTGGCGTAATAGTTAATCGAATATTAATGCAATCAAAAACAAAAGGAGTTATAGAAAACGAAGACGAACTTGAACTCGATAGAGAACCGACATCGATAAATTAAAATGCAAATGAAATTATGGTTGAGATAGCGATAACAATGCTGAAGGTATCGATAGCGATAACAATAATCGATAATGCAGCAAAATATATCTTACATATAGTTATGCAAGCGACATTGGTGGCGATAACAACTCTAAAAAAATGATAATGCAGTAATGGTATCGATAAAATATCAATACATATGTCATCGGTAAGAATTTCGCCAACGATAGAAATTTGGAAAATGGTACCAAAATTGGGGGCGATATTGTTAAATAGTTTTAAGAATATCGATAACTAGAACTAGTACATATAAACAAAAAATATCGATAACGATAACAAGAATCGATAACGAAGCAAAATATACATATATGATTTATAATTATGAAAACGACTCGTGTGCCGATAAAAATGCAGAAAGTATCGATAACTGTAACAATAATCGATAATGCAGCAAAATATATCTGACTTGTTGTTATGAAACCGACATTGGTGTCAATAACATTACTAATAAAATGATAATGCAGTATTTGTATCGATAAAATATCCATATGTCATCGATAACAATTTCGCCAACGATTGAAATTTGGAAAATGGTACCAAGCCCCAATCTTGATTAGTTAAATAGTTTTAACAATATCGATAACTAGAACTAGTACATATAATCAAAAAATATGTTAGCATATACTGACATTTTGAAGTTGCATAGACGAAGTGCAGTTTTTGAAGGAGAGAGAGAGATAGACCTCTTTGTAATCTCTCTGCTTACGGGTTCCTTTCATTCTTAAGAAAATAATGCAACAATAAATTTAAAATATTGCTAAAATAATGAAAAATACATTTCATTATATAAAAAATATATAAAATTCATTTCTTTTTGTCTCAAATAAAAACCTTATTCTACTAACTCTGAATACCAGAAGGATATATTTATTCTGTAATTACCGCGAATTTCAAGTTGCATTGGCGGGGATTTCAATATTTTTATATATATTAAAATTCTATAATCTTATTTCATTAGATGGACCTCTAACGACGTTTGTTTTTTTTTTTGCAAAATTTAACTTATTTGCTAAAATGTCTACCAGGTTTCCCCAATACGAGACAATGTTAGCGTCGCATTACAAAATGTTTCGTCTTATTCAAATTATTCTTTCACCACACGAAATCGTGAAATCGGGACCCTTAACAATCTTCTCCTGTAATATTTTTATAGTTACGTTAAACTGATGGAAAATTGCTTATTTAGGAAAATTATTGTGCTTCTTGTTGAGCTATAAGATCTCAATGGCGGAAGAATGGTCTTTTGCTGCAAAACTGTAATATCATTTAATTATTTAAATAAAAATATAGGCTTACGATTTTCAAGCTTCCCAGCACAAACGCAAAACATAACTTTCTGGGTGGCTTCTTTGAGGCACTCAACTAAGAGAGAATGACAAATTTACGTAATTACATACAAAAATTCTGCACATATAAAAATAGACATATGTTATGTTTGTGCAAACAAAGTATAAAAATAAGCCACTAGCCACTTTGAAATGGTGTCTCTTCGCAGCTTGTACGCCGCATTTTATTTTTTTACGCGCTATCTACTGCTCTGGCTAAAAGTTCATAAACAAACACTTGAGTGGAATTGTCGAGTGGAAGCTGCGCTTGAATGGTAAAAACAAACCAGCACAGCATGAAATATGAAATTAACAAAAACTAAAAAAAAAAACAACTCTTAAAAACAACAAAAGCCTTCCTTGGTAGAGCTTAAAATCGTCGGGCGGGGAAAAAAAATTGTTGGTCTGACGCTTGTGAGCGTGAATGGCACTCGAACAAATCCCTCTACACATATATGTATGTATGTATGTATGTGTGTGAGTGAGTGTGTGTTGAAGTGTCGCAAACACTTAAACAGCAAAGCATTCATTATACTACAAAGGTGTATTTGTTTATAAGCTAACTTGAATGCTCACACAAAGCTTGAATCTCTGGCAGTGTTGCATACTTTTCCGCTCGACTGCAAATGTTTTCAAAATACGCCAAAGTTCAACAATAGTACGCATTACATATATGCGCATTTTGACGTGATGTGTGTAAATAAAATGGAAGCACAAATGCTAATGAAATGAAAACAAGCGTGGACCTGTGATGCAGCTACTTAACTGGGAATTTCATAACCAAAGGCAGCCGTACAATATGTGGGTGGTCTCAAAAGTGTTTTGTTGGCAGTCAGACTTGAGCTTAACTTTGCTATATATATGTATATATTTGGTGGATGCGTGGATTTTTTTTGAATATAAGCATGAATTTTTATGTTAAAGTGTTGTTCAGTAGGCCTTTGATGAGTTATACTATGCGTATACTTAATTACTGTTTTAAAAATAGATTTTAGTATGGTAATTATTGACTATGCTATTTGGGAAATACCCCGTTTTTTTAAAATAATGTTGAAGCTTTTATTCGTGAATGATTTTCAAAAATATTTTAACCCTTGATTGCCTTTTCGAAAGGCGGACCAAAAATACCGTTTTTTGATGGCGTAAATAGATTAAAATATTAGACAAACAGTTTCATCCTGGTATTTCCCTAACTAGAAATTTTATAAATATGTATACATCGCTATAAAATATATAAGATATATTATGAGCAGGGACATAAGGAAAGTGTTAACAGTAAGGCCTTATTTTTAACCTATAAAACGGTAAAAAAAATAACAAAATAAAATTTTAAATGTTTTTTTTCGTTTTGGAAACCCCTTTTTATAGGATTTCTTCGAACTGTGGAAATTTTAGTTTCCTCAGACAAGTAAAACTAAACAGTTTTCTTTCACAACATTAATATAAAAAAAACGCTCCTGGCAAGTTGTATTTACCTAAAAACATTGAAAATAGTACTGCAATTTAAAAAAATGTGTTTTCTTTGAAGTGCGTTAAATATTTTGCTTACATTAAGGGAAGAAATTGGAAGGAAATTTTTTCCTTAGATTAAGAATTTTTTTTCCTAGCGTCAATGAACTTTTTTCTGAGTATACATTTAAACTTTTAAGCGATGCTAGGAAAAATACAATATTATTATGTAGCTAGACACTGCGGAATCAGAGGGGCATCACTTCATTAAAAAATTGCTATTGCTAATCTAATAGGTGCACTCAATGCAATCAGTACATTGTTATATAAGGATTGGCCTGGAACTCGCTGAATAACAGCTGCTTATTTTTAATACCAAACCCCACACAAATGAAGTGTTGACGCAAAAAAAATATAAATTTAACGATATCTCAAAAACCCGCCCATGCAGATAATTTAAAAAATGTGTTCTGAGCTCAAATAGTCGACACAACCTTTCCCCTATACTTGAATTTATTTGTGGTTTTATCTTTAAAGCAGTCCAATGAGGTAAATTAAAAATTATTTAATTTCGTATTTTTTATATAAATTCCCCCAAAAGCCACAATAAGAGGAGTATTGGTTCTGTTTTTTGATTATATATCTGCATAAATTAATTAGGGTGGTCCTTCAGATCAGCAGATTTCAACTTCTACGTCGATACTACTTAGCAAAAGTTTAAAAAAAGAAAAAGTTGACTTCACATAGTCGACTAAGGTTTTCCGTTCGACCTTTTCGACTAACCGACCAATAAAAAACTAGTCGACGAACTGTTCATTGTCGATATTTCGATTAGTTGTTTTCTTTCAATAAAGTATTATTTTTGATATGTTTGTTGTCAAAGTTCGTTTTCCACGATAATGAAGGCTTTTTGAATTTATTGTGAGTCACTATGCGAATAATTTCGTTTAGTCGATTTTCAGACTACTCAATGGTGTGTGATTAGCTTAGGTACAAGAATTTCGATACCATACGATACTATATAGAATATTCTGCCATTCGATAGCGATATTATTGACTCGTTGCTTTGCAATCGATATTTTTTGCAATCTTGTGCTTGAACCCCCGTATCGTATCGAAATTGCGAAGATAATTATTTACAAGACAATAAGCGCTTTAACGGCGAAAAAACATAGGCGACATTTTTTCAACATAATTAATTATAAATTTCTCTTTGATACAGGAATGCTCCAAGAGCATCTAAATAATTTTGAAAAATATGTCGCTAATATTTTTTTGCCGTTAGGGCTGATATATATAGATATGATAATCAAGCGGAATGAAAAGTGTATTAAGAAATATAAAGATCAGGCTGTGAGTTAAACCTTTTCCAATTTTACGTTATGTGCGTCCTCTGCTAGCAACTTTGTTCAAGTTCCAAATGCCATAAAATGGAAGCTAAACACTTTCGAACTAACAAACAGATTATGTTTCAGAACAAGTTGTGACTGAATTTTTTTTTAATGTATCATCTATATGTTGGGTATCGAGTCTTTGAAATGTGATATTTATGACCAGCCGATTATTTTAAAACTATACTTTGAATGAGTACCATATCTATACATCGTGCCCGATATCGTGTCCCTAGGTTAGACAAAAGTGATCGATTAGTCGAATATTTTGTATTCGATTATAAACTATCAAAACATTTGATAATCGACTAGTAGAATAGTCGAATAGGCGGATAGTCGATTTTGAGCAAGAGCTCTACTAAATATAATCGAATTGAAGAAGTTTAAGGCGAGTTGCACCGGGTCAGAGCTCACGTTACCCTATAAAACCAAAATGGATATCAAAATTTATAAGTGACTATAGCAGCATCGATTTTGGGTATAACTGAGGTGAAAAAAAAATTATTTAAATTTTTCGAGTCCTCGTACTTTGACTGCTGTGCGACACGCCTTAACCGTCTCCTATCTGAACTAGAATTCACATGTGATAACATTCGCAGTGGTATTACCGATTGAAGGTTGAGACTGAAAAGAAATCGTTCAGTTGATTTTTTAAGGGTCACTCTAATGTAAATAGTGCATATATAATTATTAGCTTCACAAGAGCCATATAAATTTTCAAAAAAAAAACACATATTAAAATTTGCAAAATTTTTTTTGCAAAAATTACTGGTTTGTTTTTCAATGGAAGCGATTCTATGCTTCATTAATTTTTTGAACTAAAAACACATTTGTTGACTTATGCAACTATAACTCTTCATTTATTGCACCGTCCAGCGTCGAGTAGTGCATCAAATCGCATACACAAATACTACACAACTGAATCGCATCATGACCCCCTGCACCCCATTCGAACAATTCAGTAGTCTTACTGATCCCCAACCTTGATAAGAGATTTTTAAAATAAATTATATGGCAATTTATAAAAATTATTGATGACTTTAATAAAATTATTTGCAATCTAACAGCCAACAGCCAACACAATTCGACAACCAAGCAAGCAAGCAGCTATTTGATCTTTCAATTCCAGCAGCGCTTTAAAGGTGGACAGCAAAATGCCACTGCGAATGGCGACTATCAATAATCGCGCACAATAAATGCGATAAAACAAAAAATCAGCTGCTAAAATGCTAACTAATATTTTTTATCAAATTTGAATGCTTGCGTGTGTGTGTGTGTGTGTGCTATTTATCTCGCCACAACCGAACGTTTTTTACAATTAATGTTCACTTCGCTTAATATTATCAGCACACAACGCCTACTAAATGCCAAAATATCGCCGCTATTTGGCCGTAAGGCAAACGAGTTGTTAACAGTAACAACAACAACCACAACAAAAACAAAACAATAGCAACAACAATAGCAATAAAACGCGTTGCAGCAATTGATTTCATTTTTGTGTTGCAGCTGCGCATTGCGACTCGGCGGCCGCAACTCATCCGCGAAACATGTTGACTTTCGTTGTTGTTGTTGTTGTTGTTGTTGTTTTGGCATCGTTGCTTTGTTGTTCGTTGTTAGTTGTTAGTTTCATGATTTATGCACTTTTCCAGTTGCCATTTTTGGCAAATGCGCAAATGTTGCAACTCAACTTGTGCCACAAGCGTTTGCGCAAAAAACATTTGCTGCCGTTTTTTGTACGTTGGTTTGTTCTTTTTCCAGTTTTTGCTGTTAATAGATTTTTATTGAGTAAAGTTTATTTGCTGATGCTGTGCATTATTATTATTACTATTTTTTTTTTTTTTTTTTGTGTAAGCGCCTTCCAAACTTGGCTGGCTCTGACTAGCAGAATGAAAAATATTAATAATTAATTTTTTATTCAATTGCTTATGAAATATATTTAAATCATTTGTCATTTGCCATTTGGTTAGAGGACACGCGAAAGCGAAGAGGTTTAAAAATAAAAAACAAAAAACAAAAAAGGTGAAAAAACTCAAATAAAAATTGCCTTCGATTAATTTTATTGATGTTGCGTTGATTTGTCAAAGCCGCAAGCTCTTTTGGTTTTACATACATATGTATGTACATATTTTTGGTTTAGCAAATTTTTAGGCAATACCGCAAACAATTTGAAAACTCGTTGTTGTTGTTGAGGTTTTGAAGTCGATTTCCTTGTGTTTGATTGGGTGTTGCACTTTAGAAGGTAAATCTTTTTATAAACAAATTCCAAGTTTTTTTTTGGGTAGCAAAATGCATAGTAGCAGCAAATAAACCTTCGGTTTGAGGAATTGCTCAGTTTTTGCAACAACAAAGTTTTTTACAATAGGGTCTCTGTATGCACAATTTTGTTCCAAAATGGCTTTACGATATTTGCAATTCATCAATTTCTTAATTATCTACCAACTATTGCTTTTAGCACAAACCTAGACCCTATAACCGTAGAAGGTAGATCAAATATTTAGTGCGATGACCAGGCCGTACGAAGGGTGTCGCAGGAGGGCGACATGGGGGCCAAATGTACCGATTTAAATGATATAAATTATGATATGTAGATTACATTTTTAATTAGAATTTTAAGAACATTTTGGGAACGAAGTTTTGGAGCGCTCAACTTTATTACAATTCGCGTTGACTTTTTATAGTTTTTCTTACTAACGATTTTCTTCCATACAAAATAATTTCGAGCATACGTTATATGTAGGAAAACGCATGGTTTTAGTGGGTTGAAATTCGCACCTTATTATATTGCAACTAATTTGACGACAAAACTGCATTCCCAAAATTTTTCTGAAAATTATAATTAAAAATTTGATGCAAATTTTTTGACTTTTTTTTTTTGAAATTCGTAAAAGGTTTAAAAAATCTGATTTTATTATGCTGCTATAAAACATTATAAAATTAAGAATAGTGAAGACTTGGCTTCGTTCAACTATGAGGAGCGTTTAAATGGTAAATAATAATAAATAAAATAAATTATTGCTCATAGCAAGTCATATCCGAAAATAAAGAAGAAATTATGAGAAAAATCTTAAAAGGATTTTCCAACCATAAGTCAGTTCATCGAATTTGAAGATGTTATCGTACAGAAAAAACGTACAATTAAAAAAAAACAAATATTCTACAGTTTTCAACAATTAAGTTTATATTGCAACATGTTCATTTCCGCATGTACATAAAACATACATATGTATGTATATAAAATTTCAGAAAAACCTTTTGCGAACAGTTTGACACAAATATTTTATATCCATGTGTATAATTTAATTAAATTCGAAAAAAGGTGGCAACCCTCATAAAAGTTAACTGTGAACCTTTTTGCCGATACGAACCGTTTAACACCCACATTTAATATTTAATACTTCTTGTGCTAAATTAAATCAAATTTGACTTTTCAAACGGGTGGCAACACTCGCCCAAGCATAAAATGTACTCAATTTTGAAATAAAATTTTCGAAAATTTTAAAACGATTTTTATTTAATATATGTACATACTAACAATATTGTAATTTTGACTATTCTAGTAAAAGATTCGACAATTCCAACTTTCAATTTTCCGCAACAACTTTTGGCATTAATTTGTCACCTTAGTAGAGACTGTTAATAAAAACAGAAAGTGTGATGAATAAAAGCGTAGCGCAATTTTGGCAATGCTTTGAAAACTTTTCTTGCCTTTTCTTTTGTTTAGCTAAGTGCGATCGTGCGAATTTGCTTTAATAAATTCAAATGCTCTGCAAATATCCTTTGTTAAATTTGATTTGTTAAGGTAAACCATTTTTTCTACCTTTCCACAAAAATTTAATTTTTCACTAAAATGGAGAATGCCTGAATGCAGATTTTATTCAGCTTACTCCACGTAATCAGCGCATGCACCACGAATTACATATTTTCTTTACCAAATTAAATAAATGGTTTTTTTCCAAAACATCCATTCGCACCTACAATCGCACCGCAGCAATCAACCAAATCAGTACAGCCAGCCTTCGCGTAAACCACACCAACCAAATAACCAATCATTGAACCGTATAACAACAGTGGCGCATTGTTGCTTGTTGTATTGCGATACAGCGACACAAGGTTGCTGATTGCAGCAAAATGAATGCATCTCCCCACAATAGACCCCGTACAATATGCGCTTGAAATGCACGTCGCCATCACCGCCGCCATCACCACCGCCGTGACTGCCACCAATTCCTCCAACCAATTCAGCGTATTTCCATTGTGAATTATTACTTTTCGGTTGCCAGTTTTTTTTAGCGCACGCACACACACATATACGTACGCTGTCATACTAAAAAAAATTTTATTTTATGCATAAAAATTGGAAAATAGTTATTGAAAGTGTGCACCAAATTCAAAGTCCCCCCCAATGCCGCCTCTCCGCCGCATGCATGGCAGTGCTTTGTAAATTGGTGTTTTTGCGCCTTCACACATATTCATTGGCGCGCTGAGCTGTGGCAGATTTGCGTCGGGCGGACGGCAAGTACATAGATAGATAGTAGTGTGGTGTTTCGTTTTTTGTGGCAAGTTGTTGTTTGACGTTTTGTAGGCGACAGCTTTTAGCTTTAGCCATTGGTAGGGTGCGCACACACACACAAACATCGACACAATATGCGTGTGTGTGTGTGTGTAAACGTCGGTTATATTTGGGTGCGCTTGATGGATTTATGTTGCGCATTCGCATCAATTTTTCATTACTGCGGCACCGCACAGCCTGCTGTATTGTAGTTGTTGTCATTTCTTAATTCTTGTTTTATTTCACTTTTTTTTGTTTGTTATTGCAATGCATTTTATTGTGCATATTTTTGATATTATATTATTTTTTCCTGCACTGTGTTGCGACACTTTTTGTTTAAATAAATTTTTTTTGTTATTGTTGCTTTTTTAATTCAGCGTGGCTGGTGTGCAAAGCCGTGTTATGTTGCACGTGCTTGCCATTTCCATTTACGTATCCATTTTTATCTATTTTGCATTGCATGCATGCGAATTTGGTTTTTTTTTTTTGGTTTTTGCAGATATGCAACTTTTTGAGGTTTGTTTTTAATTTGCTTAAATTTTTCCATTTTCCCGCGATTGGCGCGAAAATATAATTTGATGTGCGGTCGTCGTGTAATTTGTTGTATGCAACATCATGTTTGTGTCGCCGTTTGTGGCATTGCATTTTAATGCAACGCATACTGCAATCACTCACCCATACACACACACATTACACATACATACATAGACGCCTACCGGCCCGAATGTGTCGTCAAGTCCATGCAGCGCCGCAACGTTGACCCACCAGCACCATCAGCCTTGGTGCGGCGAGAGGTGCGCTGGCAAAATGCAACACAAATCGGCAGCTGATCCATTACAGCTTGTTTTTAGCGTTTTTTATTTTTGTTCTCGCTTTAATTTATTTTATTTTTATTGTTTGTCCTATAGGCATTTTGTGGCGTTTTGAGCGCATTTTTTTCTCCCATTTTTAATTTGATGTTTTTGTGTTTTTTTTTTTGCTCTCGGTTTTTAGCGGCATTGGCTTCCATGTTATTTATAATTTTTAATGCATTAATTTTTTGCAATTAAGTGATACATTTTGCGGTAAGGTTTTGTGATTTTCGCGGTAGTGTTGCAGCTGTGAGGCTTTACCGCTAGCTGTGTGTGGAAAATGTTGTCGACTTTTTCAACACTTTTTGCAAACATTTTACGTTTTTCTTGCTGCAATTTTTTTTATTATAATAAATTTGTGCATTTTTTTGCTGTTATTTTTCTGTTTTCGTTGCAAAGAGATATATAACTTTTAATTAAATTATAGTGATAGGCATAGCGAATGCGAACGGTAGGGGAATATGGCAGCAATAACGTGTGTTTTGCGGTTTTGCATTTTAAAATGTGCGGTCGCCGCTTAAAGCTCAAAAGCAGCTACAATAGCAGCAATGTAGGATTTCATTATTTTTAATGTTTTTTTATTTTTTATAGCTACACTTAAATCGCTATAAATTTTTCAACAAAACAGGAAATAGGATTTTGTCGCATTTTCTCGTCAGCTTTAAATTGAATGGAATAATTAATATAGAAAGGTAGAAATAATATGAAAAAAATAGTAATTAATTGCGTTATTCATAATCGTAGAAATGCGAGAGGCGTAATAAATAAATTTAAATTAATTTTAAAATGGTTCAAAAGTTATTTGATTTAATTTTCTACATGTACAAATAATACAATCATATTACAAAAAAAAAATAGTTTTTTTCTCATTTTATTTTGTTAGATATACAGTAGCGAATTGTCCCTAAGGCAGTATAGGCAACTACCTAGGTACACCGCATCGTACAGGGGCCCGAAAAGAGAGAAAACAGTTTTGGGGATGTTTTAACAATTGAAAATTTAATTTCAAGATTAGCACTCTGAATGTCAATATTGCTTTTCTTATATTATATACATTGTAATAAATGTATCAAATTATTAAATAATGATACTCGCTTGTTTCGCAGCGAAAATTGTTTATAAGAATGCTAGAGTTCTAGCAGATTTATTCACGAAGCAAAATGGTGATATTACAAAGGCTTGTAGAAAGTTTAGTACACATTATTGAGCCTCAGTTTACAGTCGAAACGGCGCAATTCAAATACTTCATCTTAAAATGAGTGGATGCAAGAAAAAAATTTTTGGTAGTATGTCATAATCAGCTTTCATGAATGTAATGATAGCATTTTGAATATTAGGACGTTTGATAATATCAAATGCCAAGGCTTAATCTAACTTTTTGAAACTAAAAATAATCAGACAACTATTTTCGTTCACCACTGTCTCCGAATATTGAAAATGGTATATGGGAAAAGGTGAATTTTCAAGATGTTTAAAGCGATTGTGTATTTATTGAAATTAGAAGATTTAATATCTAAATAAAACGTACTTCATTTTACAAAAAAAAAAAAAAACTGAGATAAGGATGTATTGTGCGACATCGAGAGACACAACACAAATTAATTTAAAGCGCATAGGCCTAGTAGTGTTCTATAAAAAAATCAAGAAATATGAAAATGGCCAATATAAAATTTGTATTCCAAGGCCATTATAACCTACGTCCATTGTCGTCAGGCGTTCCTCAAGGCTCAATCTTGGGGCCTTTATTATTCAGTTTGTTTGTGCATGATGTTTTTTCTGTATGTCAGCAAGCGAGCATTCATGCATACGCGGATGATATTCAGTTGTATATGTCTAGTCCTCTTGACCAGTCAGCCAGCTTGTGCTCAGACTTTAATAAAGACCTTGTATTGATTGGGCAACTCAAAGTGGTCTTTGCCTTAATTGTGATAAGTGTTATGTATTGCGTATTTGCAAGAAACGTTTTAACCTCACAACTATTCCATCTTTGTATATAGGGAATAACCCAATCAAATTCGTTTCAAAAGTATCAAACCTTGGCTTTGTTATTAATTCCGATTTAACGTGTATTGACCATGTGAACTCCATCATTAGCAAGGTGTATTACACCTTAAGAAATTTAAGAATGTCTGCCTCATTTACGCCGATCAATGTAAGACGAAAACTTGCAATCCAACTAATAATGCCGATAATTTGCTACCCTGAATTAGTCTATAGCAAGTTAGATTCTCAATCTGCGCATAAAATTGAGGTAGCCTTTAACCAATTAACACGTTATGTGTTTGGTCTAATGAAATATGAACATATCTCTGCCAGGAGGAAGCATCTGTTGGGTTCTGAAATTTCTGACTACTTGGAAGCCAGAAACTGCATATTCTTATTTCGGCTTATGATTGATAAGACACCTGGCTATCTCTATGAAAAATTGCTAGTTCCAAAATCAACACGTGTAAATGACCTAATAGTTCCTAATTATAACTTCCTTTCCTCTGCAAGGTTATTTTTCGTCAGCGCTATACGTTTATGGAACTCTATCCCTGCCACTACTCGCAAGAGTTTAAATAAAAGCAACTTTAAGACTGTATTGTTCTCACATTTTCGTTAGTTTTTAAATAATTTCTTATGTATATATATCTAGTCATACCTATACTTCATTGCTTCCAAGTTCTAGTTTTTAAAATCATTATTCATATATCAGTATTGTTTTTAATATAATTTGTAACTTAATTTCCATATGTACTTATTTATTTGTTTATTTTAAGTGTTCACTACTGTATTTTATATTGTTGACATCTTTGATCTTACTGTACTAATGTGTTAATCAATAAATGAAAATGAAAAATTATCAATTGCACTAAGAGTTTTGGATATTCAGTAACGAATAAACAAATTACATGCAAAAAAATTTTGTAAAAATTTAAGCCCTGTGAGACTCACCTAAAAGAATTTAATGTGCAATAAAATAAAATTTTACTATAGGACTCTGAACACTGAACTAACACAGCTGAATTTTCGATTGAAACAGCGAAACTTTAATCTACAGGAAAGTCTAATTTGCATGAGTTGTAGCTAAATGTTGCAGTGGGATTCAACAGATGAAAGATGTGCCAAGATGTGCTTTTTCTACCACGTACTCCATGCAGAATTTATAGAAGAAATAGGCAATTCAAAATCGAGAAAATTTTAAAAACATGTACCATATTATTTACTTTAAGCGACAGCAATTAATGCAATTAATATACAAAACTATCCGCCAAACCGACCCGTAGTTTGAATTAATTTTTCCGTTAATATAACCGATAGTTATAGGTCTGGGTATGTATAAATGAAATAATTTCATTACACTTCATTGAACCGGTTTAGAAAAACCAGAGAGCGTAATGATTATGCTTTCTTATAAAAAAAAAGTATGATTTAATCAGTGTTTCGTGATTTTTACCTTTCGATCCATACTACCTGTTATTCTTGGTTTTTTTCTTTTCCAAGAAACGATAATCGTTATTCTCGGATTTCGGACTTTCCGATTATTTGCATCATTTTTTTAATTTCTATTTTTTCGATAACAAATAATCGTTATTCTTGGATTTACAATTTTTCGACTATGTTTGATTGATATTTTGTTATTTATTTCAATCATGAAACATATTATTGTAAAGACAAGAATAACGATTATTTTTGATCGAAAAAACAAATATAAATCACAAAAATACGACAATGGTATGGTTTATTTTTTTGGTTTTTGTTTTGAACGATTTCTTGCCAATAATTTATTGATCCGAAAATAACGATTATTCCTTTCCCTGGGAAAACTGTTTTTAAGAAAAACTTTACCCCAATTAAAAGGTGTAACAAGTGTGTGCTTCAATCAGAGCCTTGGGAATTCGAAAAGCTCTTTTCTAATAGCGATCGCACCTCGGCAGGCAATGGCAAACCTCTGCCATGAAAAAACTTCTCACAAAAATAAATTGAAAAATCATTTGAAAATCGGGCTCTGCGTAAAATTGGGAGCACCCACAATTTGAGGTGAAACATCAGGACGCCTATTATAAATAGTAGGAGAGTTCGGCCGAAAATCGAACTTTATGATGTAAGCGCAAAGTTATCATTCTTAGTATTATTATTATTATACTTATGTATTTATGTAAGAATACACTTTTCAGTTTAACTTAAATTGCACTGAAATTACTTTAAAGAAACCATTTATACAATGTGTGTGTTATTTATGTAGTATAAGTATTGAAAAGCAATAATTCCATAACATTTTTATACAAAAAAAAAAGCAAGAAATGACGTGAAAAACTCAAAAAGAAGCAAACCTTCTGCGAGCAACAGCAAAATTATGATGGATCGCCAATCAAGCAACACCATCAACTTGCAACAGCCCAGTAAAATGGAGCCAACAACCATGAGGATTAAAAGCAACAAAGACCGCATAAAACAATAAGAAAACAACAAAAGTGTAAACAACTATAAAAACAACAATAAGAGCAGAAAGCAGTCTATACTAACCCCACAACAACAACAACAACAACAACAATGCGCTAGCACGAACATAAACAGTCAATAAGAATTTTGTTTTTTCAGCTTGGCTTGAATTTTTTTTACCGCTGATTTTTGTTGAAAAACACAACAATTTCTTTTACTATTTTTACAATAATTTTTTACTTTTTCAACTTCTTGTGCCTTTTTGCATTCTTTTCTTTTTTTTTTTGTCGCTACACTGCAACATTGCGGTCAATTCTCTTTAACCCAGGTATTAACGAAAATATCCACCCAGCGCATTATTTTGCTGCAACCGCTCTAAGTTTCGGCCTTTTCGGCTTTTGCTCACCGCAGTTCGTACATTTTTATGGCGGATTTGTGTGATCCGTTGCAATTTTGTGTTGCATTGTTCTGCTTTGGCCTCGAACGTGTTCGATTTTTACATTTTTGTTTTCTTCGTTACAGCGATTTTGTGGCAGCTTTTTTTACTTATTGGCCGACTGTTTTTTATCTCTCTTTTATTTTTTTTTTGCAGGCAGCAGCGGCAACATTTGGCAGCGTTTTTTTTTTACATTCATTGAACCTAACATTGTAGATAGACACATAGTATATGAATTTTACTTGGTTGAACCTGTGCAGCAGCTCCAACTGACTGAGTGACGGTGACGGTGACGGACTGCCCGACTGGGTGCTTTTATCCGCATTAACTGGCTGGCTATCTGTTCGTTCATACGTTGGCTCATCATCTACCATTGCGGGCCTTTTGTCTACACTAAAGGTACACACTTGCAACGTGCGACGCCTCAGCATAGCCAAGAGCATAAAGTGCAACCGATCAGCGTAGTCTGCCAAGCCAGCCAACCAGTCAGCCAGTCAGCTAGTCAGCCAGGCGGCCATCCAGCATCCTCGCTCATTATTTTTATATGATTTCTGCGGTTTTTAAGGTTCTCATGCCAGGTTGTCATAATTTTTTGCTCATCTTCTACGCTTTTATTTTTAGTTTTTTTTTTAATCTTGCTACTTTTTAGCAAGCAATTTTCTTGCTTTTCGGTTATTATTATTATTATTTTTTTGTATTTTTTTATGTGCATACAAAAAAGATTATACGAGTGTATTTACTATGTATTTTTTCATTGTTTTTGTTTGGCGATTGCACGAAGAAGGCACAGTGCGGGAGGTGGTATTGCATATTATTGTTGTTGGAATTTTTTGTAAAATTTTTTTGTTGTATACCTGCTTGCTGTTGTTGATGCAGCCATCGCCGCTGCCGCTCAAAGTTGAAAGGAGTCGAAGTTAACGACATGTCCGACCGCATTATCGACGGGTCACACGAACATCAAGCAACAACAATAGCATTCTTACAACAAAAAGCCGAAAAAATTGCAATTGTGGGCAACAACTAAAAAAAAAACAACAATGAAGTCTTGCCGGTAAGTAGTTTTGAGTAAAGCAATCAATAAAATTTAATATGAAATTTTAATATAATTACACTTTGAATTTGCGGAGGAAGTGCAACATTATGCAATGCCAAACAATGGGGTCAAAGTTTACAGATATCTATATACATATATAAATTTGAGTCATCCCAAAATTTTAACCCTTTTGAAACATGCGACGACTAACTTTAACAAATCATATATCCAACAAAAAGTATTATCGGTAAGTTCTGTATTATCAACATACAAACAGTAAGATAAATGAAGAGGGACAGGCGAAAGAAAGACAAATATCAATCATTGATCTTTGGGTAGAATTCGACCCAAAATTTAATATTCAAATAAAATACACACAATGAAAAAGTTTCAATCGAGCTAAAATTCAAACCAATATATTTTTCCAATTGTTCCACAACCATGTAAGCGTTCTAAGGTAGAAGTGTCAAAAAACAAGTGCAAACACGCAGAGTTGCTTTTCAATAACAAAATCAGCATCTACAAACCAGCCCCTCAATTGCATGAACGAATTGTAAAAATTTTGTTTCGTTATAAATAAAATACAATCAATTCACAATTTTTAAATTATTTCGTACAAAATATACGAAATCTCAATATGGGTAGAAATCTACCCACAAGGACGTAAAACCCATATCTTTTTTAGGGTCAGCGAAGGGTTAACGGACTCTGGGATATTGTTACAAATTCACACAGCGTTCATGAAAAACAATACCGACTAGGTCTAGTGGGTGTATTTCGGGGCAAAACAGGGTGTAAAGTCAACTGAACTTTCAGTAATTTATATATAAATATCCAGGTCGATGGCCGCAATATAATCAGCAAGTGCACACGTACATTTCATAGTAATCTGCGCGAGAGAAAAAAGTCAATGTATATTCAATCGAAAGTGATGACAAAAAGAATACAAAAAATTACGTGCTCTGTTTTGGTAAATAATTGTGTAATTTTATCTCGATATCGAATAGGCGCTAGTAAAATATTAAAGCAGCAAAGACACTAACGATGTACAAAATTTATTCGATATAAATTACTGCAGTTAATGCATGGGTTATATTTTTCTATTATTAATTATTAATTATTCAAATCATTGCAATATTAACCTCTCTATTTTCATTTGAGTGGGAGTAATAACTGCGCTATGAAGTAAAGTTTTTGTTGTTCTCCAAGAGAAGGCTTATAACACAAACATTAAATAAAGAAGGTTCAAAGCAAACTACTATGATTTTCAAAATAACTAATGGACATTTTTGTAATAAATTAAAAACACAGTATCCACAAACTTAGATATTTTTTTCGCAACAGAGTACCCATGATATTTTTCTGAAAAGAGGCAACGTTCAGACTATTTTTGGTGAACAAACTCATAGTCCAGCTCTTTTGAGATTTTTTCTATTTGCACTACAAGGTTAAGAGGGTCACAATGGGTCATTGGTCAACAAGTAAAAGTACTTAAAGCTTTGATGCCTCATATATGTATACCCACGCACATCCCTTTCTCCGATATTTTTTGTCCATATTTTTTTTCGAGGGCGTTATAAAATTGTTAATAATACTTTACTTTTCGACGAAATTCGACTAAAATGATGAAAAAATGGCAATGAAGGAATGGTGACGCGTCAAAGTTTTTATATAAGATGTTTAACTTTTTATAAGTAGCAAAATTTTTTAAGAATCAAAGCTGTAAGTCTTCAAATTTTTATACTCGTGGCCTGAATACCCATTGCAACTCCCTAATCTTTAATTTTAGCCTTGTTGAATAAGAAAAATACCATGGTTGGAAAATTGCTGTTGCACAGTGTAATTAAAAGCAAAATACTGAGTGAAAAAACTTAAATAATAAGCAAAGTTCAAAATGAACTTTCAATCCTAAGCTATCACTCTCTTTTGACTTTACAGCTAAAGTGCATGATTTTTAATCCCATGCTTCGGAAAATGTCGAACAATTGTTTTTAGTTATTTTTTTTATTGCTTACACTGCTGTCGACTTAAACTTGATAAAAAAGAAGAATTAATTTCTTAAACACATTCAAATCTAAATTCATCTAAAAACTTAACTCAAATATCAGTGCCAATTGTAATTATATTCCATTTCCTTTTATTTCTTATTAATTGTCTGCTTCCTTCCAACTTGCTAACACAAAAAAAAAAAATTGCCATCAATAAAAACATCATTATCACAGTTCAGGCATACAAACATGGGTGCATATGAATTTAGTTACACAGATACATATGTACATACCATACAAATGTGAACCAGTACCCGACGTGCGAATACAGTCTCGAAATGCTCACATGCAAATATCAATTTATTTATTGCTTATTTTATTTATTAATAATGCTCGTAATTGTCAAATTTGCCAAATTTATTGAGGCAACGCGAGCATGTGACTTTTCGGTAGAGGGAGCGCCGCATAAACTGGTATGTTTGCAGTTATTTGAATATACATATGTATATGTATGTATGATTAAAAAACTCGTTAAGGGGCAGAAGGGGAAGCAGGCTGGGAAGTTAAAGGAAGCAAGGTTTACAGATTCGAAAATATTTACGAGCTGCACTCGAAATGTATCTCACCTTGATTATGAGGCGAATGGAGATAAAAACAAAATCTAAAAAAAAATATGACAACGAACGACGAACAGCAGCCAAGCAATGACACTAAGGCGTTGGTGTTGGTTGTTTAGTGCTGGTAATAAAATAAAAAAATATAAAAATTATACTCTTCATTTGTAGAAGCTGGTATGCAACATGTTGCAAGCAGTAGAATCGAGGGTTTTCAAAGATTTATTTTCGAAAGTATTTTTTAATCCTTTTTTGGAAATATTTACCTTACATACTATTTCTCTGCGTCGCTCTAACCTGCTGTGGCTAGACGCGTACATTATATATGTAAAAGATTATGCGCGCGTGCTTGTTGGAGTCCGGAGATACAATGCATTTTAAATAGTTCTACCATTATTTGTAGATACAGTGAAATTTCTAATTACCGGACACTCGCAGTCGCAGGGGTTTTGTCCGGTTGCGACAGATGTCCTAAAGCCTAAAAATTTTATTTGAATTCAATCAAAGTGAATTGTTTAACCAACCTTCTGAAGCATTAAAATTATGTACTCCCAATTTGGCTGCTATTTTTATTGACTTCTCCTTAATAATCGGGCCAGAAATGGGCATTTTTTTACTTCCGTTATTGGCAAGCCGATAAAAGTATACTTTTAATTTTTTCTGTTGCTCAGCTTGCCACAATAGAAACTTTGAAATTAAAATTTTTTCACGGGAATCAAACAACAATAGTTTAGAAAACTGAATAGAATTTGAAAATGCTCTGCCCCTTTCACAAAAAGTGTGATATGGTCCAATTACCGTGAGATCAGTCTCCTCAAAATTTTATAAAAGATTTTATCGAGCTTATTGTGGGAAAGCCAACCATCAACGAACTGATTGGACCTTATGAGTGTGGCTTTAGACCTGGCAAATCTACCATCGACCAAATATTCACGATACTCCAATTACTGGAAAAGACCCGTCGGAGGAGGATTGACACACATCATCTATTTGTCGACTTTAACTCAGCTCTCGACAGCACGAGAGGAAGTTGCTTATATTCCGCGATATCTGAATTTGGTAGGGATACCAGAACTAATACCAGCTCAGACAGAATTCGGAGGACCTCTCCGAGTCGTTAGATACGAAACGGGGTTTCAGACAGGGTGACTCTCTGTCGTGTGAATCCTTTAACTCAGTTAGAAAAAATGATTCAAGCTTCGGAATTAAACCGGTCAGGCTCCATCTTTAAGAAGAGTGCCCAACTACTGGCATATGCCGATGAAATCGACATCATTGGCCTCAACAATCGCGCCATTAGTTCTGGCTTTTCCAAGTTGGATAAAGAAGCGAGGCGAACGGGTCTGGGGGCGAACGAGGGCAAAACAGTCAGCGCATTCGCGTCTTGGCGCCCGTGTCACAGCTGACAGTTACAAAAAGTTGACATAGTAGAGGGCATTGTCTATGCCAGGCTCGAAATCCAGACAAGAATCTCTCTTCCCAACAAGTGCTACTTTGGGCTGAGTAGGCAACTGAGTAGTAAAGCCCTCCCTCGACGAACCAAAACCGCAGTATATAAGTCCCTCATAATGCCCGGGCTATTGTATGGCGCAAACGTATGGACACTGTCAGCATCAGATGAGATCGCCCTTGAAGAGCTCAAGAGAAGGATGCTCCGCAAAATTGTTGGACCCTTACGTCTTTGCGACGGCAAATTCCGCAGTCTTCGGCTTAGTTTACTCTCTGCGGTGATAGTGGAATAAGGCGGCCTCCTCTGCGTTGAAAAAACCAGGAGGAGAAGGAATTGGCTTCGTTTTGAGTCTCTAGCTGATACCAGTTAGCAAAGCAGAGAAGCAACTGGCGCGCTATGTTGAAATCGGCCAAAATCGCCTAGGCGGTCAAAGCGGCAATTGAGAAGAAGAGGAATGTGAAAATCACCTCCTATTTGATACGTACCACATGATGAGAAATAACCAATTTCGTTTCTATCAAAACTACTACAAAGCTTGCTTAAATTTTTTTTTTTAATTTTGTCCGTTTATGCGAAATTTTTTGAACAAAACGATTTGAAATATCTCTATCTTTACTTCATGAACTTACAGGTTTTTACCCAAACTTACAAAAGATAACAGGAAAAATGTTCCCGCACTTGAAAATCCTGTAAATGAGAGCGGTTTTAGAGAGTTGTGTAGAGAATTGAAGTTGCAAGATTTTGCCCGAAACTTTTCATTGGGTAATATCATGAAAAGTGTCAAACGATGAGCTGCTGGGCAGAAGTAAACAAAAAATTTACGCAGTCAAGTTGATAGTGAAAAAATATTGATGTAAATTGTAATAATTTTGCAAGATTTGAATGAACTTAAATTAATTTTTAATTTGAAAGAAACTATTTGACGTTTTTAAAGGAAAAATGTTTTTATGTGTTCTCGTCCTTTTTGTTGCTAGTCGTCTCGTTTTAGTCTCACTCTAGAGAGTACTTTTGCTATTTTAACTTTTTTATAGGACTTTACAGGAAAAGTACTGGAACAGAGCTAACGTGTTCGCGGCCGATTATTAGAGCTGCTGGTTATTAGGATGGTTTTTGCATGAAAAAATTAATGAAAAATCTGTGTACACGGCAATTGTAGCTGCGCGCTGTACTGTCCATAATGAGGAGCTTCACTGTATCTACATATAAATGTCCGATTGCATTGTATGCGCGCCTGTATACCACGATCTGTTTGTCTCTGGCTGCTCACTCACCTTTAAGATTAATGGCGGTAGATTTAATTTGTTTTTGGGTGTTCTGATATTCATTTGTGTTTTGGTTGTTTTTAATTCTTTTTGGTTTTTTTGTCTTTTTTTTGTTTTTGTTTTTCGGTTTGATTTCTCTGCGTCTTGCTGCTACCTTTGTGCAACGCTTCGTGACAACAAACACAAGCGCAAACGGGTACGTTGCATGCGTGTGGCAGCAAGAGTCAACAGGCAACAACAACAACAACACCAATGACAGTCATCACTACCATAAAGCATAAAAACGTGTTTGCAGTTGACAAAAATGATGCTGGCCCCTTGCGGGGCGCATTCGGATGCCACTCTGCATAAGCTGGAATTTTTGTTTGCTGTTTCTGTTTCCCTGCTCCTGCTCTGTGCGCGTGTGTGTGCGTGTGTACCTCACATGCTTTTCTACTTCATGCCTTTGTGTTGCTTTTATTTTTATTTTTATTTTTTGTGTTCATTTCATTCAAAATGCGCACGCACAACAAATCTCTGCAGTCCATTTGTGGCAGCACACAGTGTAAGTATTCTTTGGCAACAACAACAAAAAAGTCAACAAAAAAAATGTAGATACGACAAAAGTCAGCATAGAAATAACAACGTGGGCGACATTTTAGTACCTCGGCTTAGTTTACTCTACTTTGCATTTCTTTCTTGTCTACCATTCGATATTTCTGTTGTGTTGCATCTATGTGCATTCCATTGCACATACAAAACATATGTGGCATGTAAACACAGCCTCCAAATGCCATAAAAGTGTTAGGATACGTGTGCCATAATGGATCGAGCCAAGTCGGGTGTTAAGTGATTTCAGACCATATTTGACACTGGCAAGGTGTCACAAAACGCAATGTGTTGTTTATGTGTGTGTGTGTGTGTGTGTTGTTGTTGTTGTTGGTGCTGGTGCAAATTGCTAAAATAATAGTAAAAAGTCCCATTTGCATGTTTTTCGAGGTTGTCTGTTTTTTTTTTTACTATTTGGTGTGCTGTTAGTTAGTAGACTCCATGGTTTTCGCTGAATTTTAAGACGAGGAATGATTTTTACCAAAAAAAGGTGTCAAATTCAATGCAACGGTTTAATAATGTATGTGGGATTTGTAATGTTTATTTTATAATCAACAGTAAAATCGCTAGTTAAAAAAGGGAAGAAGAAGAAATGGAAGCTCAAGCTTATGCTACTGTCGCTATTGAAGGGATGAATGAATAGAAAAAAGTATGATTTTTTATTAAATAGTTTTGATAGATGAAATTTCAAAAAGAATTGAAGGTTACGTACGCATTCGCTGAATTTTTTGTTTATTTTTAAATCAAAACCAGTTCAGCACTCATTGCCCTTAAGGACTGGGATTGAGGAAATGGAGAGGGCTAGGGCAAAAAGATAAGAAAGAAGGTAGGGATGGAACTTAATTTCACCCCGATAAATCCGTCAGACTCTTTGAGAGACTGAAAAGCTTGTCGAGGTACATTTTTCATTCCCAAAATATCTGACCCAAATATGATCCATCTCAGCCTAGTAAAAGCAGGCCTGATTTGATATCCACACCACTTTTCGCTAATTACCCAGTCCGCTACCATAAATATATCCAATTGGAAAATCGCTAACAATACACCTAAGGCAGAAATCATCTGAAATTTCCATCCAGGTGCCAATCAGCTCCAGCTTCACTTTCTGTATTGAAGCCATCAATGTAAAAAGTTTTCGCCGAGTCTCCGAAGACAGTACATGACTCCCTACATCGTTCCCTTGTAGGAAAACTTACGGTATACTTTCTACCATTTTAATTATCTAATTACCTTTCCACCATTCTAAATTTTTAACTATCCAGTTCGCTACAGTTCGATTAAAAACAGTAGTAATTACGAGCATACCTGAAAGTATCTGAAATCGACATATATGTAGGTGCCAACCAGCCCCAGAAGGAAAATGTAGAAAGTTTTCCCCGAACCAGCAAAGGAACTGGATGGATGTATCAATTGTTCTCTAGCAGGAAAGTTTACAGTATACTTTCTATCAAAAGAAATTTTCTCAGTATCAGTTTGTCATTTGGGGCCAACATCTAAGACAACCTTCCAAACTACTTTCTATGCCCGGAGTTGGATCGTTGAAAGGTAGCAAGCAGAGATGAAAAATGAAATTTTCAAATTGTACCTAGTTTAACAAAAGTATCTACTTAAAAGCGGATCTAAAAAATTAAAAATGCATACAAAGATTTATTTAAAAACAAAAATAGATTGCAAGTGTTTTTGCCTATACAGAGTTTTTTGTACCGTTTCATAGTAGAACCTTGAGATCAATAGGTTTTTAGACATAAAATTAAGGAACCTATGTAAATTCGAACCCGGAACCCACCGAATGAAATGTGCACACGCTACACACTCGGTTACGGCGGCCGCTAATGGTGCGATTATAAAGCCGGAAATATGAAAGCTAAAAATCAAAATCGTTTAATGGCGATGCAATTTAAAAAACTTGGATTTCGTGGAAATGTTTCAGAAGTTGAATTATTTAATTAACTTTCTATGTTCTAATTTTAGCTACATGTAATTACATTCTCTACGTATATGTATACGACATACATATATGTACATATATACAGTTCGTTTTATGGGTTCCCATATAAACGGTTTTAAAAGAGAGTTGCCACCTTTCTAAAAGCTTAAATTCAATTAAAGTAATCAATGAATGATCAGATATTGCAATATGGGTATCAAACGAAAGCTTTATTTTCAAAATATTTTGAAAAAACGTTGCCACCTATTTAAACATAAATTAAGTGAAATATTAAGTTAAATGAAATTTTAAATAATGGGAGTCAAACTAAAAGATTTCAGAAAGCTTAATTTCAAAAAGAAGTCTAGCTAATTTTTTGGGGTTTGTCACCTGCTTGAAAAGTCCAATTTAGTTGAATTATGTACGAGTTATATGAAATAGTAAATTATGGGTGTCAAACTATTCGATTCGGTAGGAAAAAGTTAATATGTATATTTTGTAGTGGGCTGCCACTTATTTGAAAATTCAAAATTAATTTTATTATACATAAGTATATGAAATATTCAAATATGGGTGGTAAACGGCTCGTCTCCGCGGTTATGTGAGAGAAACCGAAATGCATTTGCGGGATACATATGAAAGAGGAAATCAATAAACAAATATAGGCAGGACAACTTCTATAGCGGTGAAGTCGATATATTTATAATAACCATACTAACAATCAAATTTGAACCAAATTGAAGATATGTACGTATTCGTCACATATGGAAATATAAATTGTAGATATCTCTTAAAACAGTTTCATATCGATTTGATTCAAATTCAGAAAATGTATTAGCCAATTAAATATGACGATTTTATTTGAAAATTGAAGCTATAAGTTGCGCTGTACAAGCAATGTTTCTAATAGCCATATTTACAGCTCTTACTCATTCACATTCAAAACACGTATTAGCGACAAAAATATGAATATTTTATTTGAAAATTAAATCGAACCGCCTCCTCTCAGTTTGAAGGGTTTAGCTAAGTGTGCCGGGTCAGTTAGTATATGTATTATACATATATACAACATGTGTAAATCGAAAGAAGTTGTACATATGTAGTATATATGCTAACTCTAAAGCAGTACAAAATTTAATAAAATATATTTTCCAAGTATTATCGTGTAGCAAATAGACCGAAGATAGAAATCATATTAAATTTACTTTAATTGGTTCTAAATACATCATCAACACAATTTAATTTAATAACTTTTTAGTTGTAGAAAAAACTAGCTATCAGAAGTAAATAAAAGTATTTTGGTATCGATGCTTTTTCAAAAAAAAAAAAAACGTACTTCTGAGTGTTAGGTATCGACTAAGGTGGTGTATCCGCCTATCCCTACCCATGATTCAGTTTCGTTATCAGCTTTCGTCACGTAGAAAATTGAACTGATAATCATACAACTTTATCGCAATGTAATTTTAAGTCGATTAATTACCACTATTCTTTCAAACAGCAACCTTTTTCCACTAAATAATACAATTATCTTCCAAAATGACTTTAAACCCAATACCCAAAAACGTCCGAGTGATTTATAGGAAAATATGCGTTTTTTACATGCCACTATTTCCTTGCTTTCATTATTGATTTAAATGCAATAAACTGTACTCAGAAATGTAAATTATTATACACGTTAATTAGTGTTTGTATAATTTAAAAAAACTGTTTTTGTTTTGTTTTTTTAATTTTTAAGCACATATCTACTCTTGGAAAGTGGACTGCTGGTGATGAGATATAGTACAGTATATCTGATGCCCAAAAGCGGTTTGAGGCAATAATGTTGCAAGAAGCCAGGCAAGGGATCTTATCTTTACATATTCATATACATATTTACTCGAATATATATATTTATAATTGCATACATACATACATATGAATATAGGTATGTATGTATATGTGTGAGCATCCAAAACATCAACCTACAATATTTAGCTCCTACAAGTCCATATCCATACATATTTGCACTTCAAATGCAACTGAACAAATTATTCCGAAACCCCCAATGTCAATGCAATAATGAAGACAAACAACCACCAAAGTGGCGGGCGGGCGCAGCGTAACAGCCGCCATTGAGTGTGAGTGAATGACTGAGTGATGACATCCGAGCGGCGCGGCGCAGCAACGGTCACAGCCATAGCCATAGCCATAACCAAAGCCACAGCTACAGCTACAGCCACTGGATCTGGCTTGCATATATAAATAAATACAGATGCATGTACATAGTATGTACTTATGTATGTAGATATCTATGTATGTATGTATTTACCTGTTGGATACAAATCTCCTGCTGTGCGTGGCGCTGATGTGACATGAATACGTTTACTTATTTGATGGACTGTCAATGTGGCAGACTATAATGTTGCAGTGACAAAATACAATGTTTATATTTAGTTGTTCTACACATACATACATACATATGTACATATAGTGAATTGTTTTTTTATTTTTTTATTTTGCTTGTTTTTTTTTTTTGGTTGTATTCTTTTACTGCGGTTTTGTGCTTATTGGTAAAGAAGCTATTTATATTTACTTGTGCAGATTGCAAAAACGAAGCGGAGAACCATGAATATGGTTTAAGCAAAAATTATGGAAATATAAAATTATATGAAGAATGCTTAAATAGGAGGAGTACAGGCAATATGTGAGTATGTAGCTGAGGTGTCGCGCAAAAATGGGGAAAAACCAACAAAAGAACCAAAGAAAAATGTTCCTTATTTTGTTGGAATCGTTTCTCAAAATGCGATATTTTCTCCCGAAAATCAGTTTTCATTTCATAATGCAAATAATCAACTCTCAGTGCCTGATTCTCTTAAGTATTTTATAAGGAAAAATGTAATTTTCCGTTACCACTTAGAATTACATAGATTACATTGCATGTAGCTGAACCGGGGTCCTGTTATATCAGCGAATCAATGCTACGATTTGCAAAGCACGTGAATAGAATTCATACACCCAAACATGTACATACATTATAATTGCTAACATTAAATTTACACAAAATTAACAAGAAGTAGCATTTTTTTTTTCGCTGACATCATAATTGGAACCACATGTGTCCAATGCAGATGCGAGCAATGGCGCAGCGCAAAACAACTAAAAAAATTGTAAGGGGCGCTGCTGTCTGCGGGTATGCCAAATGCTAGATATATCTCATGACATAGAAGTTAAAGCAAATTTTTAGAGTTTTTTGTTTTTTGTTTTTAATTTTTCATTTAATATTTAGATAAAATGTACCCCATATTACGCCTAAGGTTACTACCTCGTCACTAGTTGAATCCCCATGAAAATCTACTCTGCAGTTTCGGAGATAAGTTAGTTCAAAGATACAAAAATAGTCCAAATTCCTTTTCAACACCTTCAATTTGTCTTTTGTAAAAACTTATCAATACACAGGTATGATTTTTCCAAAGTTTAATTATAGTATAGTTTTGTTATAATTTGTCTCTTTTTTACTGGCAATTTTTGGGTTTGGGCTTTTAGGTTTTCTAGCATAACTTCTGTATTTATTTTCAATCCAAATATTATGTATAAGTATATTATAGAGATTTCTTAGCTTAAAGAAAATACAGACAACCTTGAAATACAGTTATGCCAAGCAACTTTATGTTTAGGTTACTTCCTTTTGTTAAATGTTGCTCATGACTTCCCCCAGACTGCCTATGAAGATGAAGGCCTGTCGTTGGCAAAAGTTATTGTATGTTTAGTTTTTACGTAGCAATCAGAGCTCGAATATACTGGCTTTGTGTTTTAAAGAGTTCGATAGTTAATAGCTCATAGAGTATCATTAAAAGGGGCATTAAGTTGTAAGAAATGAAATATTAGCATCGCTTTATGGTAACAACTCGTCCGTTTTTGAATAACTGTTTCTAAAATAGCTGAGAGGCAAGATTATATTTGCCAATCAAGGAAATACATTTACATACATATTTTTCAACAATAATTAAAAACTTTAATTTTCTTCGAAATTTAACCCTTTCGTGTTTTCAATTTAGAGGTAAAATTTAATCTTTTCGCGTTTTCAATTTAGAGGTGAAAATAATAAATCAATAATTTTTAAACAGAATAAAAGCAAAGCTTACTAAGCTGCAATTTACTCGGCACACTCTAATAAATATCTACAAGTATAGTTATCAAAAAAAAAAGTCTGAACTAATCAGCAATCAAAAATTAGTGCCTGAATTTGAACAGAAAGGCTTTTTGATGATTTTTATTTTTTCGCTGAAAAATATTTTTTCGATCAAATTTGAACGTCATTTTGGGAATTTTTTTTTTTCGGTCAAGTTTGATCGATATTTTGTGATAATTTTTTTCGATCATAAATCATATTTTTGTCATGGCCAACAAAATTGTTGGCGTTTATTGTGATCGAAAAATTGGAAATACAAGAACGAAGAAAATTAAAAAAAAAAATCACATAATAATGATCAAATTTCGAATCGGAAAAAATTAATAATAAATTAATGATTAAACTTAAGCGAGCAAACAAGCATTCAAGAACTACAATAAATTTTGAGCAAACAAATAAAAATCATAAAATAACGTTTAAATCATGATTTTTTTAAATAAAAATTCTAACCCTTGCGGTTCCGGTTTTTAGCTGCTTCAAAATGTACGATCCCTTCCCGAATCAAACTTTGTTTGCCTATTTATTATGGATCAATTCGCGGTTGACAAATCTGTGAATTATTTTTTTATTGGCTAGTTCTTTACATCGAAATTAAATAGATGACTGACTTGTGGCATTAAACGAACTAATTATTCGCTAGTTGCAGGACAAATTTCCTCATGCATTGCACCGCACCCATTGCTTTTGTCACATTTCCATTTAGTTTTATTTTAGCGTCACACAACAAACCAACATCCACTAGCTGTATAATTTCTGTGTTTACTGTAATGTTAAAATTATAACGCATAAGTCACGAAATCGCTTAAGGCGCAATGCAAGCAATGCAAAAATGCAATCTATGAAACACCAAAAAAAAAAAAACAAAAAAAAAACTTAAAAAAATGCACAATATATGGCATGCCTTGTATTTAGTTGGGGCGGCAATTGCTGTGGCGAGACGCCATTGCCACTGCATGTGAAAATCTTTCAACACGAAACATGCTTTTTTCTCTACTTCTACAGCGGCCGCAGCGACGGGTAGTGCGGCAGATTTTGCAGATTTTTTTTGGTTTTATTTTAATGCTGCTACTTTGCTGGTATGTAATTTTTTTGAAAACTTTTTCTTTTTTTCAACTTTATCTTTCTTAATTTGTATTTATTTATTTTTGTTTTTTTTTGTTTTTTTTTTGTTTTTTTGTTTTGTGGGATTTTGAGGCTTTGCGCTGTGCTGTTGGTTTTTGTTAGGTGGCAGCCATGTTCCAACAAGGTCTACACACATACATATGTACATATGCATGCAAGTGCATATTCACATATGTATGTGTGTATGTATGTATGTATGTATGTAGATATGGATGTTTGACGGTGCATATACTATATCTACAAAAGTGCCTGTGTTTTTGAGACAAAGTAGATTCTACCATATGCAAGACTAATTTTATACGCGCTGCCATAACAACAAAATGGTTTATTAAGAAGGGAAATGAGGCGTTTGCCATGCAGAAATTAAAAACAGCTACAGAGCACTCATTGCAATGCAGAAAATGTGCAATTTGCCTTACACAGCTATGAACATATGTAGCACATATTGCAAGTGTTTGTGTGTGAATGGAAAAGAGAGCGCACAATTGCTGCCGGCGACGGGCAGTGCAGTATCTGAAGTGCACCGTAGAAAAACAAACAAAAAAAAAAAATGCAAAAAAAATAAAATTAAAACAAGAAAAAAATGCGAAAAACAAAAAACTACAAATTGTTAGCAGCGGAGGGGGCACAGCAAAGCATCAGCCGTGGCATGATGGCGTGCTAAAGTTAATTAACCGACAATTTTCTGCTTTTTCTTCATGTTTATGCGTTGCTTCAGCGCGTTTTTGATATTCGATTTTTTTCCGTTCCATTTTTTGTTTTTGTTTTTTTTTTTTTTGTTTTTTTAAATCGAATTCTCTATCTGTTGTACGGAGTTAGTTGCCTGAGCTCAAGAAATTTTGCAAAACATATGTGAATTATTCGAAAATTTCAATGCATAAGTGGTGCTAATAGTAGCGTGAACGTTTCGCCAATTGATTGAGTGAGAGACAATGAAAAGAGTAGGAGGAAACAAAAAAAAACAAACGAAAGCAAAAGCAAAAAAAAAACACTACTCGAATTTAGTTTAGTGTAGCGTAGAGCTGGAGGGTTGCGTGGAATCTGGTGCAGTGGGAAAAATGTACAATTTCTATATTAAATCAAATAAGTAATTGTACAGCTACATATATATATATATAACGTATCAATGACCTTTGCCTAGAGAGAGACACATGCCGTTTAGAAGTTTAAACAATAAATAACAACGCAGGCATGCAACCAATACTCCCGCTTCGCAGCAATTGATAATCTCTTGGCTGGCGGCAACTAAGTATTCGAATCTTCTACGCTACATATGTACACTGGCGAGCAAAACTGGTCGTATGGGCGTTTTGTTTTTCAATATTAGCAAGGCTTTTGATGACAAATTTATTCTGTTAGTTTTATACAAAATTTTAGTTCATACTATAATGAAATTAATGTGAATTAATTTATCAAACTTTGTACGCAATTTATAAACTCAACAAATTTTCGTTGAAACCTTTCAATGTTTTAGTATAATAAAATATATGTTTTAAGTTGCTAAAAACTGCCACGGATTTCCCCTATTTTTTTTTAATTTTGGCTTTGGAATTTTTTTTCATGTACCTATGGCCTATAAAAGTACATATTTTATGTGATATAAAATGCAGAATACTGTCGGCGTATAGAATCATTGCAAATCAATGTGAATTTTTATCAAATCCATGAAAAATTTCGCAAGACCAAAAAATTCAAAGAATTACAAAAAATCAGCGGCAGCTTTTTAGCCACTTAAAGCTTGTATTTTATTATACTGGAATTAAATAAGCTATAGTACTGCATACTCGAACGATTTCTAAAAACATATCTAAAAATTACAAAATATTTATCAAAATTTGTTGAGTTTTCATAAATTTTGCAATAAGTTTAAGGCATCATTTTACAGGGCTTCTGTTTTGTTATGAACTATATTTGTATTTAAATGTGAAAAGAAAGCATCATGAAAAATTCTACTAATATTGTAATATTTAAAAAAAAAAACTCACTATTCGATCAATTTTGCTCGCCACTGTATGTATATAGTGCAATCGCCTTAGAGCTGTGCGGCTTATTTAGACTTTGACGCTTTCATTTGTCGTTCAACTCCAACTGTCTAATAATAATGAAATATTTGTGGAAATTCTTCAAAGAACCTAATACGCTTTGTTCTTATTCAAATGCATGCATTCGATATTTCTACACATGTTTGTTTTTGTGTGTGTGTGGTGCACATTCTTTCACTCGCTACGCCACATATTCAACCGAGAGAGAAGAATTTGATCTTTTTCAAAACAAAAAAAAAACAAAAAAAAAAATTTAAATATTTTTTCATTTTCAATGTATTCATTTTTATTCTATTAAGGGAGTATTAAATTACCTAAAAGCATAGCTTTGTTTATACGCATTACTTATATTATAATATTATATATGCTCAGATAGACACATACATATTTACATACATAGATGCACTTACATATATGTATAATGGAAAAATAATAGGAATTATCTAAGCATCTTGTAATCCTCGTATAGAAAAAGTATATCTAAAGTACAGTTTGCGTTAAGAATTTATAATTTTTAATAATTCATAAATTTTGGTAAATACAAGCAACAATGACAACGGAACTAGAATTTATTAACTGATTATAATATAAATATTAAGCTAGTTCTAGTATTAACACAATTTAAGTTAAGTTTTGGGGACAACTTCAAAAGATTTGCATATACAACATATATGTATGTTTTTTTGTCAAAATAGTACCTACCTAACAATTTGTTTCGATTTCTAAACGAATTCGTGAGGACACGTTGAAAAAGTTACTACATATTACATTTAGAAAGTCCGACAAGTACGAATAGTTGTAAATTCATTTACCTTTTACAAGACAAGAAGGAAATAAAGACTATTTGGTTGTGCCATTTTTGGCTTAAGATGCGGATTGACCAGTCAAGAGTGTTAACATTTTTTTTGCTACAATTGAAAAAGTAGTACACTATATTTGAAATTACCGATAAATTCTCAACCTGATTCCGTACATTTGTCAAATTTTGTTAATTTAAAGAATTTTACTGAATATGTTGCTCTTTTGAAAAAAGTCAAGTTATCGAAAAACTACCCTTTCGATGTAATTAAGAAAACATTACTCACTTTACGAAATACAGTACGAACTTTTATATATATTTATATTGTTTCAACGAAAGCTTAATTTATACCTGCTCACGTCGTTCGCCAAATGGCAACCCTAACATAACATCAGAAGTTTAAGGAAGTCTTGCGACACACCACAAAATGGCTACCCTCACCTCATCATTTCGCCCTTCGAGCCGGATTTTTTCAGACGAGAGCAAAGAAAGAAATCTCACCTCATCCAGAATAGTCTCAATATTTTAAAATTAAAAAAATTGTATGTAATAATCCAAAAAAATTTAAAACAAAAATTAATTGCAAAGTGTATTGAGTGAGAAAACTATGTACCTTTTAAATAATTTGTAACTTGCGCTTTTCGCGGTAATATTGCAAGGCTGGCGGAATGTGCACTCCAATCGGCAACTGGCAATCCTAACTGACCACTTTCGTCAAAAAGCCCTGCTCAGTACTCCGGCCTCTTCGGAAGTCGTAATAGTTTTTTTCTATTATTTAGCCGATTGAAGTGGTAAATTGATTTCCATGATATATTTAAAAAAAAAAATCATACTAATCCCATTTTTTTTATTTTCTTTCCTCGCTCTATGAAAAAACCGGCACAGCGCTTTACCCTCTGCTAATCAGTATCTCTAGATTACCAAATTAAGCTCATTAAAAACTGATCGTTAATAGCAATTGCGCTTAAGATTGTACTTTTCCAGGACAATAATAGCATTTAATTTTAATTGGTTTAAGAAAATGCATTATCTCAATTTTTACTATTGCGAAGTTATATCCGCCAAATGGTGTATTTAAAAATAAAATATTATAAATACTGGAGCAAGTTAATTACTATGGAAAAGGATTGTTAGAAGATTATGGTGCGAAAATAATTGATATCAAATTACACTAATCTCTCTAGTATTGTACTGTTTATAATCTTTCGAAATGAAAAAAGACATCACTTCCACAGTAATTAATGCAAAAATTTTCTAAATATACGAAATCTCCCAACAATTTCCGCAGTAAATCTCTACAATAGACTCGTATCATAAAAATAATGAACACTTTCAATAACAACCAGCTAAGTGTATTATTTCGTGCTTAATTCCTAGCTTTTTTTCTATGAACGAGTATTGATAGAGTCTCGAATATTTATTTCAAGACGAGCGCTTGTGTGAGTGCATAAATCTCTAAACAAAGCCATAATGGATTTACTTTGAAAGGTAGAGCAGTCAGGCATTTTGTTGCGTCTGCGACAGACAACATATGTTGGAAAAGGCGTTTTAAAACAAAAAAAAATAAGAACAACAATGAAAAAACGCGAGAAGAAACTTTTTCGAATAAGACTAAGGCTGAGTGGGAAAAAAGATTAAATTTAAAATTAAAAAAAAACAAATAATACAAAAACTCCAAAAAAAAAGTAGAAAAGTCAGCGCCTTTGAATGCCTCAAAGCAAGCAGCCATCTCATAGTAAGCGTGCAGGAATCGAAAACAAATAAAAAAACAAACCGAAACTACAAAGCAAAGCAGCTAACCAGCCAAGCAGCCAGCCAGCCAGCTAGTCACTCACTCAAACGCTGACTGTGGCAGCAAGCATCCAGCGTGCGATGAGCCCAACAGCGGAGCCTATAATAATGATAAGCTGGTTTTTAATCAGAAAATTTATTGTATATCTACACGTTGTATCTCTTTCCTTGCACGTCGAATGCGAGTTGATGATGGGTTATGGTTGGTCATAATTATAGGTCCTGTCAAATGCTAAATGAAAAGATACACGGCCATATCAAGTCACAAACACACACACACACACACATACACACATACACACACGGAACATGGCAAACAAGCAGAACTTTGTGAAATTTGGAAAATTAATGTGTGTGAGTGTGCGTGCGTAAAATAAATGTCTGCAGTTTCATGGCCTGAGCTTCTCAGCTGTGTCTTTTTTGTTTTTATTGTAATTTTATTTAAGGAAGAGAAGTGCATGATTTTTCGTTTTTTTTTTTTGTTGCTTTCGAAAAAAGTTAAACGCTGGCGATTTGTTTGACCATTTAGCGCGGATTGCATGGCTATGCTTTATTATTGTTATTTGATACAAGAAATTTATGCGCTGTTTTTCCCCTCACTTATTTAATATAAAAATTATATTAAATTGCGTAATTTTTTTTGAAATTTTAATTGGAGGTTATTGTGGCTGCTTAAAAACTGCAACCGAATTGTCCATGCATTATTTTTGGTTGATTCCTTTTGTTCTTTCGAAAAGTATGTGGAATGCTGTACTTGAGAATGGAAGTTTTGGGAGCGAGGGTTTAATGTATTTTTTTCATATTTTCCATCTAAAAGGTGTTAAAAATACAATGTAAAGGGCTATAGTCGTTTCTGTCTTCGCTTAGGAGTTATAGAGCTTCAAACACGGCTGAACTCTCAAATTCCTTAATTCAAGGCAACCTCTTCTTTTTTGACAAGGGCAGAATCAAGTTCACATAAATAAAATATGAATGAACTTTGAAAACCAAAAAAAAAAAAAAATCCTGTCAATAATTGAAAAGTCAGTAAACAAAATGAAAAAAAAACCGAATTCAAAAATTTTCTGTGGTTGTCCTACAGTTAATTCTCGAAAATAGGGTTCGAAAAGGGGCCGCTACATAAGAATATCCCCTTAAACTAGTTATGGTATTTGTGAAAATTATTGATTCAACCCAATTTAATAATTTATTATTTTCAGAGTTACCATAAGAAATTTCTCAACAGGAGAATTAATTTTTATCTTTTTCTCTCATATTATTTGCCATTTGGGGTGTGTTTGAAGTAAAACGTCCAAGTCGACAACTTTTTCTCAGAAGTCTTAACCATACTAGGCCTTATTTTTTAGTGTTGAATTTTTTTATAAATTAAGCTAATTCTTTGGTTAAAAACCATGAATACATTTTCAAAATAAATGTAATTTTACAATTTTAAAATAATCCTTACCGCTTGCACTTGTGCCGAAATTGTCTGAAATTGAAGAAGAAAATAATTTGATTAAAACATATGTTAATCTGTTGTTTCTTAAGAAGATTCAATTAAAGTTAAATACATAAACATAAAACAAAAAGTTAAATCAGTCAAATCAGATTCTCATAATAATTCTCTATGCCATATAAGATTAATCTATATTGAAACAGTAGCATTAAAAATATAGAATAGCTTGTCAGGCAATGGTAAACCTCCGAGTAAATTTCTGATATGAAAATACTTCTCAAAAAAATTATCTTCCGTTCAACGTCAGCGTAAAACCTGAGTTTTGTCATACCAGAAGACGCACATTTCAAATTGTAACAGAATTTCGGGCAAACATCGAGCCATTTAATGGAAGCGCCATTCCATTATTAAAATTCCCAAGAGGTCTCCTCAGACAAAATTTAACTCTGAAAGAATTCTAATACGCACACATCTATTGTATGCTTACAATGGGTAAATAGAAACTCGGTTCGGAATATAGTCGCTAAACTCAAAAATAATTGTGTTCAGATTGGAGATGAGCGCGCGATACAAGACCCGCGGAACCCACGAGATTAATTTCAAAATGCCCGGAATGGGCGGGTTCGGGAAGGCTTTCAAAAATTTGTGGACGGGACGGTACAAAAAATCCTTTGGCGATACTCCCGCTAAAGTCTCAATGCTCCAAAAAACCCCACTAAACAATGTTCTATGAAATTAGCACTTTTTCGAATGCTCCATTTAGAAATATAATCTGTGAGAATGAAGAATCTAAATTTTATCCTCTTCTTCTTCTTCTTAATTGGCGCTATAACCGCCTAGGCGATTTTGGCCGATTTCAATATTGCACGCCAGCCGCTCCTCTGCTTTGCTGCCTGGCGCCAGTTAGATATCCCAAGTGTAGTCAAGTCCTTCTCCACCTGGTCTTTCCAACGTAGAGGAGGCCTTCCTCTTCCTCTGCTACCACCAGCGGGTACCGCGTCGAATACTTTCAGGGCTGGAGCATTTTCTTCCATACGTACCACATGACCTAGCCAGCGTAGCCGCTGAATCTTAATTCGCTGAACTATGTCTATGTCGCGGTACAGCTCATACAACTCATCGTTCCATCGTCTGCGGTATTCACCATCGCAAAGACGTAAAGGACCAAAAATCTTTCGGAGAATCTTTCTCTCGAACACTCCAAGCGCCATCTCATCCGATGTTGATAGGGTCCATGCTTCTGCGCCATACATTAGCACGGGCATGATGAGGGACTTATAGAGCGTGGTTTTCGTTCGTCGAGAGAGGGCTTTACTGTTCATTTGCCTACTCAGCCCAAAGTAGCACTTGTTGGCAAGAGAGATTCTTCGTTGGATTTCAAGGCTGACGTTATTGTTGGTGTTGATGCTGGTTCCAAGATAAACAAAGCCCTCTACTTTGTCAAAATTGTAACTGTCAACAGTGATGCGGGAGCCAAGGCGCGAATGCGCTGACTGTTTATTTGATGACAGGAGGTACTTCGTTTTGTCCTCGTTCACCTCCAGACCCATTCGCTTCGCTTCCTTGTCCAGCTTTGAAAAGGCAGAACTAACGGCGCGGTTGTTGAGGCCAATGATATCGATGTCATCGGCATACGCCAGCAGTTGCACACTCTTATAAAAGATGGTACCTGACCGGTTTAATTCTGCAGCTCGAATTATCTTTTCTAGCATAATGTTAAAGAAGTCACACGATAGGGAGTCACCCTGTCTGAAACCTCGTTTGGTATCAAACGGCTCGGAGAGGTCCTTCCCAACTCTGACTGAGCTGGTGGTGTTGCTCAGTGTCATTTTACATAGCCGTATTAGTTTTGCAGGGATACCAAAGTCAGACATCGCGGCATATAGGCAACTTCTTCTCGTGCTGTCGAAAGCTGATTTAAAGTCGACAAATAGATGGTGTGTGTCGATCCTCTTCTCACGGGTATTTTCCAATATTTGGCGTATCGTGAATATCTGGTCGATGGTAGATTTACCAGGTCTAAAGCCACACTGATAAGGTCCAATCAGTTCGTTGACGGTTGGCTTTAGTCTTTCACACAATACACTCGATGGAACCTTATACGAAATGTTAAGAAGGCTGATCCCGCGGTAGTTGGCGCATATTGCAGGATCACCCTTCTTGTGGATTGGGCAGAGTACACTTAAATTCCAATCGGCGGGCATGCATTCGTCCGATCATATTCTGCAAATAAGCTGGTGCATGCACCTTACCAGCTCCTCGCCACCATGCTTGAATAGCTCAGCTGGTAACCCATCAGCTCCAGCGGCTTTGTTGTTCCGTAGCCGCATAATTGCTATTCGAACTTCATCGAGGTCGGGTGACGGGATGTTAATGCCGTCATCAGCGATTTGGGGTTCGGGATCTTCATCTTCTCCGGCGACGCTTTCGCTGTCACCATATAGCAGAGTGGAGAAGTGTTCCCTCCACAATCTAAGTGCGCTTTGGACATCAGTCACCAGATCGCCGTTCTTGTTCTTACAGGAATTCGCCCCGGTCTTAAAACCTTCCGTAAGTCGCCGCACCTTTTGGTAAAATTTTCGGGCGCTTTTCATGTCGGCTAGCATCTCAAGCTCTTCACACTCACGTACTTCGGCCTCTCTCTTCTTTCTACGGACGATACGTCTCTCTTCCTTTCTCAACTCCCGGTAGCGTTCCCATACAGCTCGCGTTGCGCCCGATCGCAGCGTGGCCCTGTAGGCAGCATCTTTATTTTCCGAAGCGGCACGGCATTCCTCATCATACCAGTCATTTTTTCGGGTTCGCTGAAAGCCAACGACTTCTTCAGCGGCGGTACGCAATGATCGAGAAATGTGCTCCCAGTGCTCGCAAATTCCGGTTTCTTGAGAAGTGCTCTCAGTGAGCAGGTGTGAGAGTCGAGTGGTGAAGCTTGCAGCTGTCTGTTGCGATTGCAGCTTTCCGACGTCAAGCTTTCGCTGTGTATTTACACGCACGTTTTTTGATGCACAGAGGCGTATGCGCATCTTGGCTGCGACAAGATAATGATCCGAGTCGATGTTCGGTCCTCGGAGTGTACGTACGTCTAATATACTGGAAGCATGCCTTCCGTCTATCGCAATATGATCGATTTGGTTTCGCGTTTTTCGATCTGGAGACAGCCACGTAGCCAAGTGTATTTTTTTATGCTGAAACCTGGTGCTACAGACCACCATGTTTCGGGCCCCGGCATAGTCGATCAGTCTCAGTCCGTTGGCGGAGGTTTCGTCGTGGAGACTGAATTTTCCGACAGTGTGACCAAAGATCCCTTCCTTTCCCACCCTGGCAGTGAAGTCACCAAGCACGATTTTGATATCGTGACGGGGGCAGCGCTCGTAAGTGCGTTCTAAGCGCTCGTAGAAGTGATCCTTGATCACATCGTCCTTCTCTTCTGTCGGTGCGTGGGCACAAATCAGCGATATGTTGAAAAATCTCGCTTTGATGCGAATCGTGGCGAGACGCTCGTCCACTGGAGTGAACGACAGTACTTGGCGACGAAGCCTCTCTCCCACCACAAATCCAACACCGTACTTGCGCTCCTTTACATGGCAGCTGTAGTAGATGTCGCAAGGCCCAACGGTTTTCTTGCCTTGCCCCGTCCATTTCATTTCTTGGATGGCGGTGATGTCAGCCCTTACTCTTACGAGGACATCAGCCAGCCGGGCAGCGGCACCTTCCCCATTAAGGGTTCGGACATTCCAGGTGCATGCCCTTAAATCGTAGTCCTTAAAACATTGCTTGTGGTCGTCATCAAAAAAGGGAGATCTCATCCGAGGCACATTGAAATTTTTCATTGGGTATAGTTTTTTACGTGGCGGGTCCCAAGCCCAGCTAAATTTTATCCTAGTCAATATAAAAAAAAACAGTGTGACAAAAATGCATTTCGAAACGAATATACAACAGACTTCAAAAGCGACAATTTGCCTTCTAGAATTGCTGGGTTTTTAGCGAGTCTTATTTAGAGTACTCTACTCCGCTCTCTGTGGGAGAGAGTAGTAATGAAGTTGAGGAGCAAATGTGTTTATATGTTAAAGAAAAGTCAATAATTTAGTCAAGTGAAGTATTGAATTTATGGTGGAAAAATTGTCACCTTCGAAAACTTTCCACATCAATTGAAATTTTGGGGAAAAGAAGAATACGTTTGATGTGGAAAAACTTCGACAAAATGCTATTTTTGGAAAAGGATTTAAAAAAGCAAAAGTTTAAAAAATTACCATAGATTTTTTGAATCAAAAAAAAAGTGTGCAATATTAAAAATACGAATCCATTTATTGCATTATGTTAAATGCACAGAGTGTGCTAAATAAAATATATAATTTTGAACTAATTTCAGATTCTTGTGAGTTTTGTTTAGTGATTTGAATCGGAGCCCATGCAAACCGCGGAACAAATTTTAAAAACCTCAGAATTTTCTGGTTCGGGACTTAAAAATTTAATGCCGGTATGGGCGGCATTGGGGCCGAATATTCAGCGCCGCGTCCATCTCTACTTAAGTTCGGACAAGTCAAAATCAAACAGAGCTATGAAATCGCATTGAGTTTCATTTGTATCGCAATTCGACGTTTTGCTGAACAAAAATTCTGTGCGAATATGATTAAAATACATTTTAAATACTAATACTTTAGTCCTTCAGTTTAAAATATGAAATTTATTTAAGTAACTAACTCCCACGACTTGTAGTGCAAGAGTTATTGTTTAACCATAAATGGGCTATCATACTCAAACCTTTTTATACATTTTTTTTTACCCATTTATTTAAAGCTTGTAAATGTCAGGATTTATTCACACATTCATGTTATGCATTTACGCCATTCAGCAATTAATCTCGGCTTATAACAAAACAGGAAGTACAGATATGTCAAGCTAACTGTTTGATTTTCCAATTCATTTGCAACTCTGGTGTCATCAGAAAATCACCAAAATTATTAAAGACCAATATATTTCACTTTAAAACTAAACAATGTCGGACGTGTTTGCTTAAATCGATTTTTTTTTCTTTCTTTCTTTCCTTAAATAATATTTTATACCAAAATAATATAATAATAACCATGCAACAACTTAAGTCGCGCCCAAATAAAATCAAATAAATATATTTTAAACCTAAAATAACAATGCTAAGCCAATCAAAGCTGTGATTTGTTTTGGAGTGTCGGTGTTTTTAGGGGTTTTGAATTAAAATTGTTTTTCTTTTTCTATTTCTTTCTTTTTTTTTGTACAAATATGCCACAGTAGATATTTTTTTTGCAGCATACGACCACGTATTCATAATATTTTGTCTGTTGGTATTATTGTCGAATAAAAATGAAATATATGCTTTGCCATCAATCAAATTTTGTGGCGAATGAGTTGTGTACGCACACACATAAGTACATACATACACACACACTGAAAAAATGGACAAGCCGACAAGCGAGTGTGAATGAAATGAATGGTATGAATGAAAATCGGACTTAGATGAGATTTGTGTTTAGAGTAGAGTGCTCTTGAATGGGCGAGGATGTGTTGAACAGCGGCTGGACGGACTGTTGTAGAACATATAACTCAGAGCACCCATACAAAATTGTGGCACAAAGGCGCGAAATGTTAAGAATTTGGAGGTAGCAAAACTAACATTTAAAAATTAATAAATAAAAAACAAAAAGTTTTTGAGCAGCACATAAATCATGACCACAAACTGCAAGCGGGTTTATTATTGTATTATTATTTATTTTTTTTTTTGCTACACGTACTATTTAGTTGAAATAAGCAAATTAAAGGTTTTTGTTATAATAAACCTCGGGGCGTTAAAAAGGTTCATCATCATTCAAAGCCAGTTCCGTTTGTATTTAAAGTTTATTTTCGCATTTGAGTGAAGCTAAAATTTGTAGGCGTTTTCGGTACACATTTTTCTGTGGCATATTGCGATTCGTCATAAGCAAATCAATAAAACTTGAATATAAGTATTTTATGTTGCTTACAATTTCGATTGAGAAAGAAATACATACATATGTATGTACATATCAGAGTTGCAAAGGTGTATTGGATATACAAATTTATGATCTTTATTTAATGTATTGCAAATTTCTAAGAATTTGTGCGGCAAGTATGTCTAGGGAATGGGAAAATTATTTTATGAAGTTGGCTCGCTTTGAGAAAGGCGCGCAGATTTATTTGTAATCGCCATATTAATATCAAGGGGAAGATACGGAATTTGAGAAAATCGTCACTAGTTCGATATTGAAAAAATTAACACAGAATTTATTGAAAATTGGTAATTCAATTTAAATTTTTTCCGGCCGGCAAGGCACGTGCCCCTTACAAAAAAGAGTGACAGTGTAACAGATGAAAGAAATATGATTAAGAAAGAAGAAGAAAAATTAAAAATGTCGAAAATAAGTTTGAAGAGAGTTCCCACCTGCTTTAAAAGTTAAATATAAATTAATTAATCAAATAAATGGATTAATATTATAAAGCAGGTGTGAAGCGAACGATATTTGTACGAAAATATGCGTGAAGAGGGTTGCCACCAGTTTAAAATTGTTTATTGAATTTAATTAAAATGCTACTATATTGATGCCAAATTACATCGATTTAAAAATTTGTTTTTCCAAAATATTTTCAAAGATGGTTGCCACCTGTTTAAAATTTTGTATTCAATTGAATTAAAACGCTACTATATTGATGCCAAATTAAAGTGATTAAAAAAGTCTTTTTTTCGAAATTATTTTTAAAGATGGTTGCCACATGTTTGAAAAATAAGTGAAGTTACCTATTAATATTAACGAAATATTACAAAATTGTCAAATAAAAAAGCAGACTTAGGACAGAGTTATTAGAAAAATATTTTTGTAAGGGTTACCACCTGTTTAAAAAGCAAAATGGAAATTAGTTAATAAGTAAATAAGTTAAATACAACGAAAATACAAATAATAGACCCCGAGGCAATGTGTACCTTCTTTCCACTTTACACCTGCATTTGCGATAAAATTGTAAATATCAAAATAGCAGCTCTAGAATAGACCCAAGTTTGTGGTCACAAAAAAATCACAAGTGTCTCTTGAAAGCTTTATGTAATTTTTTTATTTTTTGCCTTAAAAATAAGTTATATCTCTCTTTGTTTTCTTCCCGCCCCCGCCGGAGCCACAGCGTCGCGCCAAAACATCTCGCAGTGTATCACTCCCCCAGTGTACGCCAAAAGCTTGTCACATAAATTCAGCTTTAGGCAATAAAAATTTCTTTTAACACCATATCTAAAAAACGGAGGCGATATTTTTTGCAATCCATTTTCTTTAAATACTGTCTTGGAAATACGCGCAATTCACAATGATCCGCGCTCAAAAGCCATAACCATTTGTCCCTGGTGAGCGATCAGCGGCAAAGCAACAGCTTTGCTTCACCCCCTCCCCGCCCCCTCCTTCCCACCGCTTTCCAGCCAAAAGTCATCTGCACCACGCAACTACTAAGCACAATAATTTTGCGCTTCAACGAAATGTGATCCGCCAAAGGCATGCGGCGAACGCATAAAAACGATGAGCAAGTAAAATAAAGCAAAGTAACAGAAAAAATTAAATTATTTTAAAGAAAATGAAAAGCACAAAAATCAAATGAAATAAATGTACAATATTTAGGTATGTTGGCTGGAAATACCCGCAGCACACCTTAAAATCACTAGGGGATATCATTCGCAATGGACGGAGTCTGTGCGCAAGGAGCTAAGCCGTAGGTTTCGTTGAGTTGGCTGATCGCGAAGTGATCTTCGAAATTAAAATAAAAAAAAATTACACTCCTTTTTATTTCCTTTTTTTTTAAGATTGCATAATGTATATGTGTATGTACATATGTATATAAGGTCGCTTGTAGTTAGTTATTTTTTTAGCATTTTATTCATTTGCCTTCATAAGCTCCTTTCATTCATTTGCCCGCCTGCCGCTCTGCCATTCCTGACCATTGTCGCTTTTGTTTGTAAATGCATTGTGTAAATTTGTTGTGTGCGCGTTGTTGCTGCTGTTCGAACACGCATTGATACATGTTGTTGCAACAACAACAACAATAAAAACAATACTTCATTTCATGCTTAAAGCCTTCATTTCGACTCCTTCACGTCCTAGCCCAGTTCGTTTGTGCCAAATGCAGTCAATTCAGTTGACACTTGGCCGACCGAAGAGTTCATAAATAATTGTCTTAAAAGGTGTTGGCGCGGCGGCGGCGGCGGTGGCGGTGGTGTAGACGGTGGTAATAGCGATGGGCCATCGATTGATCGCAAGTCTCGTACTGGCAACATACAAACAAATATAAATATTATAAAATAAACGAACGATGCCAGTTACTTTACACTGCACTTACAATTTTAAGCGCTCATTCGCACCTTCTTACCGCCGCGCGCATGCTTTTATTTTTAGCGCGTACAAAAAACAAAAAAAGTGACACAAAAAAATCTAGCAAGAAGTCCAAGCAGTCAACTTTACAATCATTGCAACGCCATCATTTGCGCTACTTGCCAGTACCGGATCGTCGTGCCGCCTAGCAATAACTTCAGCGCCGATTCTTTCGCCTTGCCAACGGACGGTCTGCACTGGGATTTGCCCGCGACCGCGCAGCATTTTAAACAGTTTCGAGGATTTTGATTTCGCTGTTTATCAACAAAATGTAAACAATGTTCTTAATCATTCCACTAACGTTTTTTCCGCGATGTCAGTGCGCGCAAGACGCACGCAATCACTGGCGGCGCGGCACGTCGTCGCGCTGTCGCTATCATCTTGTGCATTTTGGACTTTTCACTGAAGTTCTTTCATTTCATTGCAGGCTGAGTTGATAGCGCGCGTCACTTGTGTGTCTACTTCAAATCTATCTAATATTTGTTGCCTTCACTCTAACTTTTTTTTTGCTTTTCACCCATTTTTCTGTTTGTGTTTTTTTTTGTTGTTGCTGTTTTTTTCACTAAACACCACGTCGCATTTAAATGACCAACCGAAAAGCCAGTACCGTCAGTTGATCTCATTTTAATATTCTAGATATTCAAATAAAATACGTGTCTGGTGGTAGCGCAACAAACGTTTATTGTTTTGTTAATTGATTATAAAAACATTTATATGATCACAAACAACTACTGGTCGACTGGCTGACTGGCTGGTTGTTAGTTTATTTGCTTGACTGTTGACTGCTGCTGCTTCTGCCATTGCAGCCGCGCGCGTTCGTTGCATGCCTCAAATTTAAAATGCGCACTGCATCGGCGTAATTCGCTTTGGCAAAAAATTGGTATGCAAAATTGGTTTGGCGACAACTGTCGCATAGCGCGCGTTTAGAGTGGTAGCGAAATTTGTTGATGTTTATTTGGAGTTTCTTCTTAGTTCTTCTTTAACGCTTTTTCCATTTCATTGTCTATTTTTATTTTTATTTTTTTTTTTTTTTATTTTGCGAATGCTGTTGTTATTCAATTCAAGTCAATTTCAGTAGCGGCATAAGTTTATTTTTGTTTTTATTGTATTTTGCGGTTTTTTTTTGCATTTGTTTTAAACAATTTTATTTATATACTTAAGTGAATATAATTTGTTGTTCTGTTGGAAGGTCACCACAGTCGCGAGACAGCCTTGAAAATGGGTAGGGCCAATGCGTCTGCATTAACGGCAAAGAGAAATGCGTGAGAAAGACTTTTGCTAAACCAGCAAATATTATTTTGCTGTACTTTTTTTAAATATTTTTTTTTTCATTTACGTATTTTGCTTTATTTGAATTTGTCAATAGCCCTGAAAACAAGCCCTTTATCGCTAGAAATTATGTAAAGTAAATGTTTAAGGAAATTGTTTTCAGTTGGCTGGTAAAAAGAGACACGTCTTTCACATTTTATTATCTGTCATAAAATATTTCCATTTGCTACCAAAACTAGACGCTAATTTTATTGAAAAGGAAACTACACTATTTCCAGTTGGATTTTAGAAAGGTGAAATTGTTTTTTAAAATAGTCAATTGGATTTTAGAAAGAATCAATTGGGTTTCAGAAAAGTCAATAGGATGTTAGAAAGCGTAAATTAGATTTTAGAACGGCCAATAGGATTTCAGAAAATATTAATTAGATATTAGAATAATTAATTGGATTTTACAAAACGTTAATTTGATTTTAGAAAACGTAAATTGGAGTATGGAGCAATGATTTTAATATTTAAAAAACCTTATAGTCGATGCAAAAACTAAAATTACTCGGGGAAATTTTGCAAGAGTAGTGCAGCACCGAACCACCACAAACGAGATATGAGAGTTGGAGGATCAAATTTTTTAAAATTGCATTTTATTTCCCCCAAGTATATAACACATGGATTTGTATTATATATGTATATGTTTTATCTTCAAATTATGTAGTAAAGAAAAAAGAATTAAGTTTAGAATAAGACCTAAAAATTAAACGACAATATTAATTTTTCAGCTCAAGGGCAGTATCTATAAGGAAATATATTTTGCAAAAATGACAACAACAGTCAAACAGTTTTCCAAAATAATTTTCCTTACACTGGTCAAGAGCTCTGAAATTAATATTGTCCGATCGTTTTATGTCGTTTTACAAAATCAGGCCAAAAAACAATATACGAATATCTAAAAACTAAAAGTATCGAAAAGTGCTGATTTGATTCTTTACTATGATGATCGACTTTATTTTCTAAATGATACTCGACTTTGATTTCTACATGATAGTTGTGCTCGAAAGGTGACTTGGTCTTCTACAGTGCCGACAATGCCTTTTCGACCTCATAGCTTTGATAATTTTTTCCCTTGGGTGCTTTTTGATACATGTTTAGAAATCTCATGGCATTTTCTTAGTAGGAGCGGTTTTCGTACTTCCAGAAAGTTATGGCGGTTTTTAAGTACCGATGTGAACTTTGTTGATTGCCATAAAAGTATTCCAAAATATTAGGAAGCAAATGGTGCGAATGAGGAAAAATCCCGACAGGATTTCAAACACAAATTTTGTCTCTGGGAGTTTTCTGTATTTGTACGAAAAACACAATAAGTCATTGGAGAAATAAGTTCAGATTCGCAGAACAGCATAACAACTTCGATAGAAGTTCTATAGATGAGAATGAGGCAGAATGAATTCAACAATTCAAAACTATACTGTACTTCAGATTTTTGTGAGACTAATCACTAGTAGCATAGTTAGTCTCATGAGAAGTGCTGGCTGAATTCGTCCAAAAATCGAGAGAATTCAAGATTCAAGCGCAGATGTAGAAAACTTCGAGGAAATCCAGCTTTTAATATATCATTCTTGTTTAAAAAGTAGTCTCAATGATTTCAAGTATTTTGACGCCACAAAAGTCTGTCTTTAGTTCTTTGTCTAAATGCCTCTGCTGTCCGCTCAGGGGATATCTACCTACTCTCCTTATCTACATCATCTTAACTCTGCGCATGTGCAACTTAATTGCCTGACATTAATCTTCAGTTAAATGAATAATATTGACTTGAAATGTAAAACCATTTTGCCTTGCACTGATCTCTGTCTACATGTGCACATACTTTTGTGCATCTGCATTCTTTCTTCGAGGGTAAATGAGAGGCGTAATGAGAATATAAAAAAAATACGTTTTAAAATTAACCCGCTTATGTGTGAGGTGAGTTGATGCGCTATAAATTTTATTTGTGTAGTAAGTTTGGCAAAAATAAGATCGTATTAACCTAGAAATAAATTTAAGTTTGAAAAAATATATTTGTACCTAGTCAGGACATCGAAAAGGCATGGTTTGAGAGCTTACTTTGTGAATGACCTGTAATCTGGATTGTTCAAGGACTTTAAAAGCATAGTTCTGAAAAATAGCCTGCAACTTTGAAAAATAGCAGTACAACATTTTCGAGCTCATCAAATGTGTGCTTACACTTTGACTTAAGATTCTTAAATTTCCTACAATAACTTCAAAATTCCACATTGAGTTGCTGGTTTCATCTTATAGGATAGTATTCTATACTTAGCCGTCAAATTTTGTAGGCAACATCATTTTAGGTCACTTGAAAAAGTGACTGATGCCAAATAAAAAGAAGGCTCTAGAATTCTATGAAACAATAGAAAAACAATTTCATAATTAAAGTGGCAAACTCACTTTTCACACAGTTTAAAATGGCACATGCGTTTATATAGTAGTAAACAAAAATTTTGCCAGCAACATGTTGCAAGCTTTTTCGCTAAGTGAGTGGTGTGGAAATACGACGAAATTTCGCACATTATATTAAATGGGAAAATATTTTATAACAACAGCTGATTTCTCGTGAATATTTTAGTAAAATCAGAAGAAAGAAAAATCAAAAAAATTAGCAATTTTTTCCGAGAATTAAAACGGCCAAAATGGAGTAAACATTTTATGGGACTTGTGACTTGACTTATGAGACTTATAAAATTTTCTAACATGCATCTTCGAAAAATATATGCAGATAGCGGACTTATGACCAGTTAGAAAAATTTAAAATATCAAAATGTTTATAAAAATGTCACGGAAACTGAAATCATATTAAAACTTTAAATGTTTCTTTCGAAAATTAGATATACCCTAAAGTACCCGATTAGCCTCCATGGAGTGCATAAAAATCGGGCAATTTGTATGTAAAATAAAAATTATTTGCTTCTAAATATAAGCGAAATATGAAGGTGTGATTTGAAAATATTTTTTTTTTCTACCATATATTACAATCTCCACTTAGCTGCGCACAGGTTAAGGAATTCAAAAACTCATTACCGAACGGAAATGATAGCCGTTGGCGTTGGCTGTTGGATTGCAACGAGCAACGAATGAAAAAATCTTTGTGATATTGAAATTTCGCGAATAACAAGAGTTACACACACATGCACAGCAATATATATATATATATATATATATATATATAAGTAGTATGTATAAGGTATATGTGCGAAGAGCTAATTTAAAACCAGCCGTGGTAGGAAACACCAAAAATCTTGCCATTTTACATTTCAACACTAAACAAGTGGGCGGGCGGCGCGATCAGCCGACAATCGCAACACATCACAGCAATGGAAACAATGGAACGAATTACGTATTTGTGAGTATGTAGATATGTGAATAAACAAGCAAAACAAAAAATTTGCTTAAATTAAAATTTAAATTAATTCGAATTTATTGCAATTCAGCGATGACCGAGGAAAAACTTATTTCCGCATGCTAACAATGTGTAGGCGGTACGGCGGTGTCACAGCAATCCAGAAGGTGAGTTGCTTTAAGATTTTAGAGAATTGACTGAAAATAGTTCCAAGCGAAAATTTAGCGAACTTCTTGACAACCGAAAAAGTGTGAAATTGTGTGACTTTATCGGCTTCAATCAAATTAGCAGCAAGTTTTGTTAACAAGCACTCGATTCGTTGATAGATTCGAAAGGTATTTTGTTAATTTAAATCCTTTGTTTTAGCTGCAGGCGCTTGCTTAGTGTAAAAATGTTGCTGTGTATTTGGATTTAGTTTTATTTTTATTTTTGTGCTTTAGTTGTATAGCATTTGACGGCAAAAATGCCGACAAAGCAAAGTAACAAAATAGCACACAAGTGAAGCGTTTCAATTCAACACTAAAGCAAAACGCAAGAGCGGAGATGCAAAGCAAGTTGCAAACTAAAAAAAAAACTTACAAAAAATACAATAAAGCTTAGAATATCTGTAAAATATGTGTGTAACTGAATAGCGCAAATCTAAAACCATTGCCGCTTAGTTTGTTTGATGCTGCTACGACTGATCACTGAAGCGGTACACGCGCGCGCAACGCTTTGAATCGCTAAGTACGAGCTGAAATGCATTTGTTGGTGCGTATTATGTGCAAACAACAGATGTACTCTAACTATATATTTACATATATATGTATTACCTACATATATATAAGTATGTATATATTGGTAGTGTGGTCCAAAAGTTTCTGGTCTGAACTAAAAAATTGTACCCTTTCAAAAAACTATTCATTTTTTTTCTTCAACATAATCTCTCACAGCGCTTCACTAGCTCTTCTATACCCATAAAACACATTCTGCATTTTCGAATGCAAAAAGTTTCAAAACAGGATTTTACAATCAATGCACAATTTCCCCTCCGCAAGTGTGACTTCCTTTTGGACAATAAATAATAGTCGTTTTAAGCCAAGTTGGAATGCTTGATATGGCGTCGATTATTCCGAACAAGTAAATTTCACAGTTCGATACTCGATTTTTTTAATCGATATATCCCGGGTCAATACACCGAAAATATCAATATTTTCCCGTCAATATCGATTCTTAATTTGAAATATAAATTAATTTTTATCTAAAAATAAAAAAATAAGAGGAATACTTAGGTCCATAAAAAATAGTGAAATTCAATATTCCAACAACAAAAAGAAAAAAATATATACAAAAAACGTACAAAATGATATTCGAGATGTATTTTGAAGAGGAGAGATATTGGAAGTGAGCAATCAAGAAGTATTACTTTGTTAACTATAATTGCAAAATTTTTCTCACGATTGAATATACAGTCGAGTTTATAAATGATAAGCGATTTTTGCAATTTCATTATTACTGTTGTTTGTATTTGTTACACCGATTTTTTTCAGTAAAGATTTTCCGATATCAATATCGCTTTGCGCGATAAATCAACAAATTGATTTCACATGCAGTGAGTTATATCGCTGTTTTTTTTTTAAATTTCGATGATGGCTAGGGTTAAATCGGGACTCTATTGGGAATGGTCGAGCTCAGTGTAGACCGACGCGTTGTCTTGAAACAATAACCTTACTCGCGACAGTTTGGATCGACGATTTTCTTTAATATCATAGGGCAATTACTATAGGAAGGAAGCGAAGAAATCGCAAGTTACTGTTGTGCTGTAATCCCTGAAATCCATTAGTAAAATTCCTTGGGTCTCTCAAAATATTGTAGCTATCTGAGGTTGAGGCAACTTTTGCTTTTTTGTTGGCACTGAACTCGGACGACGCCATTCCAGCGATGCCCTTTTTGATCGCTGATTATAAAAACAGCTCCATGGTTTCATCGGCGACAACAATTGAAACCAAAACTTATTTCGAAAAGCAATAAAAACAGAGTACATCATTTGAGTCGTTTTTGTTGTTGAACTCTAGGGAAATAGTTTTCGAATTTACTACAATGGGACTTTTCATACCCAGAGTTCACGTAAGATTCTAAGACCTGTTTTTTTTTTAAAGTCCAGTCACAACTGTTAATTTTCAATTTTAAAGCATCAGATATCCAGTACTATGATCTCCAGCAAATTAATGTTTTCATGCGTAATAACCTCGGATGCTCGTTCCCAATTTAAATTGTGTGGCCTATTCTTTTACAGTGGCGTCCAAAGCGCAGTGCTCGTACGCAGGGCTTAAACCTCCTTTGACTAAAATTTAATCACATTTCGATACTCAATTTTATGCATTTGGAAATCTTAATCGAAAGTGCACTACTAGTATTTATAGGCCCTTCGCATGACGGTAACCAACAATTTAACGCACTACAGAGATATCAAAACTGTTATAATTTTTATGTATACTTTTAAGCTGAAGGTAATGGAAGCGATATTTTTAGAACGCAGGTACTTTATATATTAACATATCTTTGGCATAAAATAAAGTATTTAATTTAATATTTTTATTTATTTTTTGTTGTGGATAAGTAAGGAATTTCATGAGGATAAATCCGGAATTTCATGGCATTACAGTTTTGTATTTCCAACAAATGTAAGCCGAGTAGACCAGAAACTTTTGAATCTTACTTCGTACAAGCGCTTGTCTGATTTTGCATTCTCAAAGCAATCACATTCAGATTTTGCTGCTAAGTGATTCGCTAAACACAATCGCAACGTGCAATGATAAGTGCCGTTTGCCATTTGCCGTTTGCGATTCAAGCCGCAGTGAATACATATGCGAATAGGAATATAGACTAGGAGGCACCTAGGCCTGCATCTATATATATATATGTATATATATATATATATATGTAAAGAGATATGCATGTATGCCATTTGCAACAGCATGTCAGTACAGGCGGCAGAAGTGCTTTGATTTTTGCTTGATTTCATTCAAATTCAAGTAAAGATAGAACTAAAGCTAGATTAAAACAAAAAAAAAAACAAAGAATGTAAAAGTAAAAAAAAAACACACTAAAGTAGAATGCCGATTTGTAAACTTAGCATCTGCCTACTAGAAAACTCAAAGACAGCCAGACAACGCGGCATGCAAAATAGTTTAACATGAAAGTGGTATGCAGCATGATCTCTCTTACAATCACATACACATATGGCATCCGGGCAGCTCAGCGATGGAGCAGCAAATGACTTGGCAAAAATCACCAAAAAACCAATATAACCCAAAAACAAAACAAAAACGCAACACAACAACAGCAAAGACCTACACAATAGTGGCTTCTTCTGGCGCGCCACAACCACCGCTTGCAAATTCCGACTGCGCGCGGATCACTGACGAACCTCAGCCGTTGGATACATTCAATATGCAAACGAGCTTGCTTGCTGGCTGGCTGGCAGTGCAAAAGCTAACGATCGAGAGCAAGATCGATTTAGAGCGCATGCGAAAGGATGTGAAGGAGGAAGGGAAGATTGGCGAGAAAGCCGCATAAGAACGGTTAATTCTATTTATTTTTTTGGGGGCCAACGGCGGCAAATATGTATATATAGAATGGTGGTTAACGGTGAAGCGGTGTCGTTTGGTTAGACAGCCAGATCGTTGTATCGATGGATCGAACGAAACCGCCAAAAGGATAATCAGCAACAATTTAGTGTTATTACACCACGTTCGCGAAGCGATCTCGATCGGACACTATAAACGCCGCAAGGAACACAAAAACAAAAACAAAAAACAAAAACAAAAAGCAACGACTAGGTACGTACTAAGGTCGCGCTGGTGGAAGGAGGGCTGATCAGTCAGTGAAAATCGTAGCGGTTAAGTGCTAGCCGAAGACAGTAAATGCAGATTAAGAGTTAAGCAGACGGATGGCAGACAAGATAGGCAAGCTGTCGGACAACAAAAAAACCAGCGAGTGGATTGCAGTAAAATGGAGGAGTGCATAAAAAGTCGGGCATGCAATGCGCTTCCGCATGGCCAACTGGTATTTGAAAATGATCAGCTCCTATTGTCAAGGCGATACTCTGTAGCAAAATACCTTTGTACATCTACATACATACAAATTTAGTAGTATTTCTTAAAACCACCAATTTAGAATGAGCCATAAGTGCAACCCTTTGTTATTGACTTTGTGAGCGTCATACAAAAAGCATTGCCAGTCCATGTTGCGCACGGCAACAACAATAGTGCACCAATGCCAACTACTAACGATCCACACTAGACTTAGTGCCGCGGTCAAATGCGCTTTTAAGCTTCATTTGCGTTGAAGTGAATTTTTCAAAGAAAATCATTACTTTTGCAGTGGTTTCGTTGGCGTTGTGTAGATATTGTATTTTCCTTTTTTTTTATTATTATTGCAACACCAAGGCCATTGGCAACAAACCGTCAAGCAAACAGCTTCTTTCCACACCGCAGCTTCCCGCCGCACTCAACTCATTTGCAAGATCGCTCATTTTAACTGAATACGCAAATTTGAGCAACAAATTCTTGGTAATGCCAAGTCAAGTTGTGCCAACAAAAGGCAAGCTAAGAAATAAAAGCGCAACAAATACCAGAAATTTAAAGCAAAAAATAAAAAATAAAAATAATAATAATAATGAAACTCTTACAACAAGCGCGGCGGCGTGCGCAAATTTGTTGAAGTCGCGCAAAATTTCCATAACGCTTACTAAGCCTGGCATTTTTGCGCATTTCTTGGTTATTTGCTGTTTTTTTCTTTTCTCTTTTCATCGTTGTTGTTGTGGTTGTACATTTTACCTCATCGCTGTGACTGCTTTTCGTGTATTGATCTCAAAGCCTTTATTTCATTTCTCCTTTTCCTTTGCCGCAGCCGTCTTTGGCTTTTGGGGAGCTTCGTCCGATCGATATTCTATATAGCGCCTGTGAGGCTGAGAGACGCGACGTTGTATGATTGTGGTTGGTTGCGCTCGAATTGGCTTTCAATGGAAAAATGATTTGCAAATTGACTTTAACGAATTGTCCAACATCAGCAGAGCGCATAGCAAATACAACAACAACAACACACTACGAAATAAGTGTGCTGGAAAGAGGATTGATTTGAAGCTAAGGCGAGCGGCAGAGGGATAGGTTTGTATTGTATTTTTCACTTACATATATTTTTGCATGAATCTTTATAATGACCATACTTCTGGTTGCCTTTCGGTGATTTACGCTTATAAAACTTTATCAGTAGTATCGACTTTTTTATGCCTCTTCTGGTGTTTTTGTATTGTCAAAAGAAGCACTTTTTTGTTAAATTTTTTGTTGTCACTGGAATTTTGGTGTGCCATTGGCTTATAATTAGTTTGGCTAGCTTGCAGTATTGATTGAATTATTTTATTGAACAAAAATTTGTTTTTTTTTAAATACCTATAACTTTAACAAGCTTGCAGCACTGTTACTATTCTATTTCTATTTTATATTTTTTTTTAAATAAATATTTGCAAGCCAAAGCGAAATATCTTTTGTTTCAAATTTGCGTACATTAGTTATTGAATTGCTTTTTTTTTGATTTTGAAATAAAATATAAGGCTTTTGTAACTTTGAAAAGAAAATCGTTGGAATTATATTAGCAAAATAATAATTACTGTATTATTCCTTATTTTTTGCGATAGCGATATATATAGTGCTTAGAGTCTTCATTGATATCGATATAAGTTTCAATGTCCAAGTGGTTATCGTTATCGTTTTCGATACCGCCAACATTATTACTACGATAGTTGCATCGATGATTTTACTACCATTATTGCCGTTTTCAATGTACAAATGGTTATCGTTATCGTTTTTGTTATCGATGCATCTATTAATATGATAGTTTAATCGATTATTATATTGCCATTTTCGCTGTTTTCCATGTCAAATTGGTCATTGTTATTGTGTATTGCTATCGATAAATGTATTATTGCAGTAATTTCATCGATTCTTTTATTGTCATTAGTGACTTTCTTAATGTTCGAGTGGTTATCTATATCGTTTTTGTTATCGCACTGTAGCTTCATCGATGATTATATCGCCCTTGTTTATATTATTATCGATATCGATCCTGTTTGTATTATCGGTAGTGTTAACTATATAATATTTGCTTTTGTCTATGTGTCTAATTATATTCGCATTCCAGTTTTTTCTACTTAGTTATAGAAATATTCTTATAAATCTGAATAGCATTTTTTGTCCCATTCTATTTCTCTGAAGCGTACATTTCTTTACTTTAGAACTTCTTGCTTTAAATGTTCAATTAAATAAAAATCGTTCGAATCATATCTAATAAAAATACTAATAGTTAAAGTTCAGTTTAAGGCATTTGAACGACGATTTATTGTTCAATAATTGGTTCAATGCATTTGAACGGAATGCAAAATTTCAATTAAAAAATTGTTCCTAATGCATGTTCTATTAAACCTAAAACAGAACAGAATGGAAATTGGTTCAGTAAGACCTGCAAAATTATCTTATATCTTTAATACGAACACTTTGTATATATTTTAAATGGAGGGACACAAATTCTTTCCCGAGCCAAGATTTTTTCTCTACTGCTCACCAAAAATTTATTTACAAAGTTTGTTCTTATAGAAATTTCATAATGGCATTATTATTGACTCTTCTTTTATTCACTATAAATATCTGGCCTTTTAACCCCACCACAACGTACATGCAGTATTATTCATGTGAGTGTGTGCCTGGGTTAGTGTACGTTTTCCATTAACGTCGCATCAGCGACAAAATCGACATAAATACAAACTTACGACAACGCTAAGTTCGCAGATGAACGCGACCGATCGACCATCGCCCCATAAAAGTCAAAATGCGCCAAGCAATAATGATGTTACAACTAAATATCCAACAACAACACATCACATTCTTTTTTTTTTAATTTTTTATACATAAGCACACATGAGCCACAGTGAGTACCAACGCCCGAAAAAAATAAAAATAAAGATAAAACGAAAAGCAACCTTTAATGGCGTTGGCTGAACTAGAAGTAGCTAAAGATGAAGTCACCGACTATGGCGCAACGAATGCTACACCAACACCAACACCACCATCGCAACCGCCACCATCATCTCCACCAGCTAGCAGCAAGTAGTAGCCTTGGCCAATTCGTCCAACAAAAGCATTTTCGTAGCTGATCAACGCGGAGTGCGGTGAATAATTCAAATTCTAAAGCTGAGTCTCAAGCCAAAGCGCATAGTTCAAAAAAAAAGAAAAACAAATAAAAAATTCGCTTACAGAAGCGCCAAAGCAACTAATGGAAAAAAGGAATATGCCCAAAACGCACTCTAAACCGAAGAATGCAAAGTATGATGGCGCATCAGAATGAAAAAGAAGTTACAGCATTGAACTGCGGCTAGAGATGCACCCAGACAAAAACAAAAAAAAAAAAAAACACATTCATGAAATATCTCCATATGTAGTTTGTAAGTAAGTAAGTGTGTGCGTGTCAGTCCGTACGCATCGCCTATCTCATCATTGCTTCATAGCTGAGTGACTGGCGCTGCATTGACGACTAGCCGCCGCTGCATTACAGCAACCAACCGCTACTCCGCCACTCCTCCACTCCGCTCCCCCGCGCCGCAGGCCAACCAACCTCAAGATTGCTGATTCAGCTTGGTTGCTTGCCTGGCTCATCGGTTGGCTGCTTTCTTGGGTTGCTGCTCTTTTTTTCACCCGGCTTTACAATTTGCGTTACGTGGCGCGTAAATATCATTCAACAATGCAATTTCCGCCTGCAAACCTGCTGGCTCTCGGCCTTAGCCTTAGTAGCTGACGTTAGCCAATATGCGCAGCAAAATGTTCATTACCTTCGTTTGTGCACGCACTTGCTCCACACACACACACCCTCACGCGCGAGTATCTACTATCTCATCTATGGCAGCAACAACATACATGCGCTCTCAAAAACCCTCTAAGGTGATTTCACTGAGCTAGCCGAGCTACCTTGCCAACCGACCAACCAACCATCCATCCATCCATCGTCCATCGACCATCGTTCAACCTTCCATTGCCGCGCCGCGCCATGCCGGAACATTCGCTGTTTGATGTATCTACTACTTACTTACTCGGTTACATGCCGGCCACATGTGGCAACTGGCGCTGCAGCCACATATGTATGTACATATCTACTACGTACAACATACAGTATATATTTATATTCCATATATGCGTAAGCTCTGTGGCAGCCATTTCGCGCCAACGAACCAACAAACAAAAAACAACAACAGCAACAGCAACAACTCAAAACCATTCAGCCATTGAAGTCGATGAGACCAACGTCAAACAGGGCAGGGCGGCGCGGTGGCAAGCATGTTCTATCAACTGTTCTACAAAGTCTACGACATGCATACCACAAATGTGTTTGGTGTTTGAGAAGCTCATTTTCCCGCCGCTGCCACCGCTAACCAACCATAGTAGACCAACCAACATATCACCAACAACATTACTGGCACCGGCAATAGTAGTAACATCAAGCGTACCACATAGCCTTAGAAGGTAGCGTTCGCATCAGAAGTGCGCTTCCTTCCCTCTGTTAACTCCACACACACAAATCGTTTTGTTTTTATTTTTTTTTATTTTTTTATTTAAGGCTGCAAGATGATGCGTTAACTTTCCATAGTAGGTAGGTATGCATGTGGCATGTGGCATGTGGCAGCAAGCATAGCATAGGGATATAGCTTGGCATAGCCTGAGGCTTTCTAGTCGACTATCTGAATGGCTGACTGGTCTTCTACCGACTTCATCATTATCCTCAGCATCAGCATCAGCATCAGCATCGGAATCAGCATCAACATTGGTTAGCATTGTCAGTATTAGTGGTGGCTCCGGCTGGGGCAGCAACTATGGACTGTGACTTTGCTATCAACGGCATTCAATTGCCGTTGCATTCTTTGTTCATTGCTCTGATGAATTTTTTCTATACATTCATACATACATACATAATACATACATCTAGTGCAATACCTGTTTCCTTGAAATACGCACTTCAACTCGCCTCTCATCGGTGCGGTGGTCCCGCTTTCATTGAAAATGTGAAAATGTATAGCCCGCCGCCAATAGTCAAACATTTTTGAAATGCATCATTTTTGTTTGTTTTTGAAGTTTTGGATCAGCAAGCTCATAAGCTCTGTGTACCATGTCTAGTTACTAAACACAAATGGATCACATCACTCGTCCTTCAATGTCCTGCTGCCTGAGCATCTGCGTTTCCGTATCACAGTTATTATGCATTCCCTACATCCATAGTTTACTTTAGCATTTTGCCAGCCAAACAACCGTAGCTTCAGGCTTTCCTTCATTTGACTTCAGTTTTTTACCCACTCCTTGTGATTTACTTGTCTTTGGTTTGCATTTGGTATTTTGCCTAGCATCTCAAACCCAACCGTTCATTGTCTACTCATAGTTTTTTTTTTTTTAGAGCAAGTATTGAGTTGCCTTTCAGGAATACTTTCCTAGTTGCTTCCAAAATTCTCTTTGTTGTTTTTACATTGCTTTTAATTTTTTTTTGTTTTGTGATGGTTATTGTCACCACTTTCATTACCTTTTATGTTTCATTTACCAAATGTTTCTCTATTTTTTTCTTTGTAGATCCCCTTGGCTATTTATATTTCTTTATTTATTTTTTATTTTTCACCAAGTTCATGCTGCTTCAAAATTCTTTGTTAGTATAGCTTTCATATGGCACATTTTCCAGATTTTGCATCAATAAAAGTTGGATTGAAAAACTTTTATAAAATGGAAGCTAATAAACCGAAAACACAGCGCGATTCCACCAATTTGTTTAGTAGTGAAAAACCTTATCATTTTTTAGGCCTTTAATTTAATTTCTAGTAAAAAAATGTCACCTGTTCAGTTAACGCGGATTTTGTTTTGGTTCCATTTTAAGTTAGAAAATTAGAGCTCAGTTCTTTGCAAAATATATTTTAGACCTGCGACCCAAGAATGCTATAGTAAAAATTTTAAAATTAAGTGCAAAGACAGTCTCCATAATGAAAAGATCAGTAGATCGTTATATATTTCAAAAATTGTCTTCAAAATTCTTCGTGGATTCGGCTAAGTTTTGTGTAAACATAATTTTTTTGAACAATATAAATTATTTCACATTATGGAATAAAGTTCCGGTATACTTCGAAATAAGTACTCGCCCACGCTAATAAATACTGTTATATACCAAACTTATTTACTTAGTAAAATAACTTCGAATTAAAATACCCTCTCTCTGCCCCTATTTAAATCAAAATCGCAATTTGTCTATACCAAATGTGTAAACATTCGCTTGAACTAAGCCTTCTTAAGAACTTATCTTAACCCGTACACGACTTTTTCACTTTCGGCGGCCCCCTATTAAATTTTCGGGGAACGTTTTAACACTCTAACGACCTTTTTTAACGACCTTTTATTGTGGCTATTTGGATTACTGGTCAAAAATGCACACCCAAGTAGGCATTGAAGGGTTAAAATATATTTTAAAAAAATCTTCGTTAAATTATACTATAAAAGTTAGAGAACCGAAATTTTATTTGAAGTCGTTTTATATGTAGATGATACAGTACTTTGGATAAGTTAATTGCTCTTTCGGTAAAAATGCTACATATTTTAACTTGCCGTAAAAAAACTAAGACCTAGTTCTGTTTCAGCAAAGTTGGTCTGGGTGTAAGAGTGTAAGACAAATCCCGTTTCAAGCCGAACATAAAATATAGAGATATAGAAAAAAATGTTTTCAATAGCAATAGTCTCTCGCAGGCAACTACAAAAGCTTTGAGTAAATTTTTACCATAAAAAAAATTTTTCACTAAAATCATCTGCCGTTGGGAGTCGGTGTGAAATTAAAATATGGCTGTGTATGATGTTGATAGTTAGAAAAAAAATTCTTTCAGTATTCAAGTATATATTTATTTTTTGAAATTTTCATAATATATACTTGAATATTAAAACTACTATATGAAGGGAACAATTGTTCAAAACACACAAAAAATTAGACAAAATTTTTTTGAAGGCTTTTAAAAAACGTTTTTCGTTTTCGGCGTTGGTTCACGCTAACGAAAATATACGGTCATATATATTAAGCAAAATGCAGTTACACATTAAACCCTTTTTATTATTTTTATGAAATAGTTACATTTTTAACTTCAGATAGAAAGCTTATCTTTTAAAGTTAAAAACCAATATTTTGCTCACAAAAAATAGCCTTAATTCTTTACTGCCAACCTGATCTTTAGGCTCTACATCAACCTCACCTACTGCCAAAATTAAAATATTGTTTTCCTACTACTCCCGATCAATAAAATATTATTTAATAAAATTTCATTTTATTTTACTCACCAGGACTGCCGAGGAAGACTGAGGAGTATAATCGCCTTGAGGGATCTGCATTTCTAGCATCGGCAGGTGAGGACCATTCTCTTCGACACCATCGACCTGAAATTTTTTTACGAAACAGAGAAGCCGATCGTTAGCATAATTCATAAACACTTAGGTAAATATGCACAAACTAATAAAAAAAAAAAACAAATTATAACTTTGTATAAATTTAGTAAACAATTATTAAACCAGAAATAATTCCAATATAAATTTCACACGGTGTCATAGTGTATCATAAATCATAAAGTCATCCAATTTTAGATTTCAAATGTTTTTGGATTGCATTGAAATAAATAATTGAAACAAAGCAATTTTGAATATTTTTTCTAATTTTATGACTAATGGCACATTATGGCGCCTTGTGAATCAGCCAATTAAAAACTTTGAAATAGAAAAAGAAATGCGGAAATATTAAAAAAGCGAGAACGAATACTTTCAAGAAAAAAGAAAGGCAAAAATAAAGATAAGAAAGAGCAAAGTTGTTGTGGTGGGAGTTGCAGCGCCCTGGCGAGTATTTCTGACACATCAAGCAAACGTGACAATAAAAACTAACCTTCACATGCATCAACAAAAACTAAGCATAGTTTTCATATAGTTATATAATAATGTTTCTTTACGCATTCATATACGGGTATCATGTATTTATGTATGTATTTCTGTAAACCTTTTTTTAATAAATTTATTGAACTGTAGTGACGGAAAATTACCAGGAAAAATAGCAAATTTGTTACACTTGTCAACTTAACGTTAACCCAGCGGGCTTAACAATTTACTTTGAGCGAATTTGATATTATTTAACTGTTTGGCACAAACACATAAATAAAAATATGTGTGTTCATTAGATACGCACCTCAAAATTATATTAAGTCTAAATATATAAGTTTTCAGAAAATGCACAATCAAGGTAACATAAAGTATTCACTTCCACTATCATTTTACGCACAGGGGTACAAAACTATACAAAACAAATTTCTATATGTATTCAACTTATATCTCCGACACACGCACATATAGGCACATATACAGTGAAACCTCCCACAACCGAACGCTTTCGGTTCCACCATTTTTGCCCGTTTATGGAAGTGGACGAATTAAAATTAGAATAAAATTTATACGCACACTTTTTCTTAAATATTACACATATTTATTTATGTTTGAGTTTTCAAAAAATCTTTTAACAGTATTTGAAGGAATTTTCCTTGCTTCTGTCTTATAAGACAATTTTTAAGATGACTCTCAGAGTTTTAACGTACTGGAATCCAGTAACGTCGTCACTGACGAATTTTTTAATGCGACGAATTTGTTTTAGTACTTTTTATGTAAGTACATTGTGATTTAATGTCATCCCCATACTGGATACATACTTCGTTCAATTTCGGTATTCTGTAAGCAGTCTTTAGTCACTAAATGAAACTTTTCTGTGGCGAGATTGATTGATTGAGACTATTTGGTATTCCGTACGCATTCATCGATTGTTGATAGATCTTTCTTTTATACATATTATAAATTTTCACATCACCTAAAATTAAATAATAAGAAATTTGAGCAATAATGCCGTTGGCAAAGAATAGAAAAAGTATATTGTCTGTTACCGATTCACACATTTTCATTGAAGTAGACTGTGCGCCTCTAGCTGAACATACGATCAGCTGATTGTCTCTACTGCTTTTCACCACAGTATTTGGTGAATTTTTTTGACTGTTGTTCACTAAATACCGAAATCGTCTCAAGTCACAAACAATGTCTCTAATTGAAAGTCTAAAATTTAGTAACTAAAGATGCAACTGAGTTACAGAATAATGGCATAAATCTTCGGATTTCAGATAAATTCCTCAGTAACAGGACAACATCGTCCGAATGCTGAACTTGCTGATTTTCATTTAAAAACTTTATACGATAATATTGTCCTCCCAATCGAAATCGAAAATTTTACTCACACTTTTCTGAAGTTATTCTACTTTTAATTTACTTATTGATTTTCACTCTCTACAAATAACAGTTTCGCGTTCGCTTATTAGAGGCTTTTTCTTGTTTTCTGTACACTTTAATTTAAATATTTTTCTTCTCCGTTATCTAGAGGGATCAGCGTCCGCTTACGAGAGATAATGAAAGTATAAAAAGAACAAACAGTGTCCGCTTCCGGTCATTAGAGTGTTCGATTGCTAGAGTTAAAATTGTTCGAAAAGCGCAACGTTAAACTTTTTTCCTGAAGTTTTATTCGGTTAAGAAAGGTTGCCACCCTCAAATTGGGGTAAAATATCAAAAATGTTAAATTTTGAGTTAATACAATTTGAAGACCGTAAACGACATATGTACGTACGTACATATTTTACCAGTGTATGCTCACGTACATTGATTTCTGTTATGTGTTTCTTATAGATATTTAGATTTCTACATGCACGCTCGTTTATTTGTGATTGGGCGCTTTTGTTGCGCTCGTAGACAGTTTTGACAGTTCTTTAAAGCATATAGATTTTTTAGGTATTATTTGCAGCTTAAGAGCAAGGCTTAAGTAGATTTTCAACGATATTTATTTTTATTTCGTGCATGATAATATATCGCAATAGTGGACATGAATTTATATATTCATATTTGTGTATGTATGTAGGTAGATGATAGGCGTACATTTAAATTAAACATTTTATTTAGTACCAAAGCTTATGGTAATTTAAGACAAGAATTTGACAAAGTTTCGCTATCAGTAAGCGATATTTATGCCGAAGAGTTATGCTAGATATTATTTCCTTTTTTTATTTCTGCTACTTTCTTGTCAATTCAAAGTTCAAAAGTGCATTACGGGATAGTTTTGATCGCATAGGAATTATACCTTATATACCTTGACGTAAATACTAGTTACATATATGTTTATTTTTTTCACTTTTACAAAGTTTACAATTCTAAAGTTGGGACTTCTATCTTGGCTCACTTATTTTCAAATTAAATGTTACGATAACTTAGCCGTTTTGAAAGGTATTGGCCAAGTCATGATCTCAACTGTCTTAAAATTTACTTACTCTGCGACAAACTGAAAATAAACTGTACATAAAAGACAAGAAATAGTCCGACTGAATGAGATCAATTTGAGAAAATTTGAATTACAAAATTCTAGAAGAGGGTTGCCACCTTCACATAATGGGTGATTTATTTATATTGTGGCATACCAGAAGCATAACTTGTATAACAACCCTGCTGTGTTTGACAACCCTTTACTAGTATTCAGCAAAATATCTTACGATCGAAACGTCACTTTTGTTCTAGAACTTTTTACTGACTCACGTGTTTTATATTCGATTTGATTCTTGTTAATAAACTTAAAATCTATAAGTCTAAGCATTAAACCTTAACTTTTATTCAATCGAGCCGCTACAATATAAATACTAATTTTTCTTTTAAATCGATTCATTGTTCAGCGCTGAGGCTGATTTCCCTCTCAATGGCGAAAAAGTCCAAAATTGGCCATTACATCCTGACAAAGCAACAATTTGGTATCATTTTTTAGCTGATGGAAGCAGGGGCCAATAATTTAAAAGACATTTGCCGATTTAGGGTTGGATCTGTTTAATTTTTGTACAGCTATAATTCAAAAATTGAATTAAAAATAGCTTTTGTTTTTGAAGCAGAAAATAAAATCTGAACAAATACTCTTATTTTTTCAGCGATAAATTAAACTCAAAAAATATTCCTTATTTTTCGAGCAGAAAATATAACACAAACTTTATTTTTTCAGCTCAAAATAGAATTAAAAAAATTACTCATAAAAATTACTAAAAAAAAACTGATAATATTTTCAGTGCCTGTTATTTTGATTGTAAAATATTAAATTGAATTAAATGTAACTCTTAGTTTTTAAGCGACATTTAAAACTCAAAAACTACTATGTTTTCTAAGCAAAAAATGTAAAATAAAACTAAAAAAATACTAATAAAAAGTAATTCTTAAAAAACTGATAATTTTTCACCGTCTTATTTTTTTTGTGATTTGTTTTTCCTTAATTTTCAAATATTATAGGAGTAAATGTAACTCTTAGTTTTTAAGCGACAATTTTATTTTCTAAATAAAAAACGAAACTCAAAAAATAAATTTTAATTCGTAAGCAAAAAAAAAAATTCAAACTAAACCAATTACTATTGACAAGTAATTTCTAAAAAAAAGTTAAACTCTTTTCAGCGCTTGTTTTTGTTTGTTAAGCTTTTTTTAAGTATGAATCCTTAATTTTAGAACATTAAGTTAAACCAAATGTGCAAATTCGATGATATTTGACAATTGATATAGACAAAAGTCATTTATTAAGGAATTTTTTAATGCGGGAGCAATTTAAAATAGAATTTGAAGAATTTGCATATTTCTTCGTTCCTCTACTCACGCTTCTGGGCGGGGTCATGTACTCGTGCCTGTTTTTGCTTTGCCTGACCTCGCAGTACCGGTAGGCACAGCTATACTGTAAATCAAGTGAATCTCGAAACATTTAACTGTGGCTTTTATATGAGAAAATCTAAGAGAGATTACCAGATTTCATTGAATTAACAGATTTAGTCAATAATGTAACCTAGAATTTACGTTACGTGATAGTTCAATTTAGAATCGATCCGAGTTTGTTAAACAGATTTCGTACACTCAAACTCCCTAAAATACAGTCATAAAGTTTTCATATACGAAATCTTACATAAAAATGCCATAAATTTTCATTACCAAAAGAAAAACCTACAAAATTTTTCACAACAAACTCAACATCACAAAGCAATTTCTAAGTGAACCACAACACAAGACATTAATAAAAATTTCATATTTCCATTATCATTTCAAAAATTAACAATGCAAACATTTGGCCACATTTTGCATGCCGCGACACATTTGAATATTCAAATACTTTCATCACTTCCCACACTGAATATTTCACCGAACACAAACAAACAAAAAAACACCCTGCTAACTTTCCTAATATGCAATTCTTATCAATGTTATAGCCGCCGCTATGTGTCACAGGGCATAGAGCGGCAAAAAACAAAACAAAAAAAATGGAAAGAAGAAATTTGTAATCAGTGGAATAAGAAATACATAATACACCTGATAGGTAGTTAGTCACAAAAGTAAGTATTTAGGTAAATAAGCAGCGCTAAAGAAAGCGCAGAACCAGGAGCAATGAAGCGCTAATAATAATTTACTTTATTAGCTGCAATTGCCATAAAGACAATGGAAAGTTCAAAGCGTAATGTCAACCATAGCACATTTGTTGGCCTTGCATGCGCTGATAGTGAGAAGAGCTAAAAAAAAAAAAAACAGAAAAGCCCGCAGTTTCAAATTTCACGCATAGTGTTTTGTTTTTTAAAATTCAAAGTAAAAAATAAAAAACGCGTTGAAAATCAAACTGAAGTTGTGGCGGCCAAAATTTAACGCCACACCACGCCAAGTTCCTTTAAAAATTTTCCGCATGTGACTCGTCACACCAACGCCGTCGGTGGTGTGAATTTGCATTTCGCGTTCCGTTTTTTTTGCTATTTTTTCTATTTCCAAGTTAAAGTCGCACCTTTGTTTAATTTGCAAGCGACTGCTGTCATACTCGCATTTTTTTCCTCTACTCTAAGTATTGTATTTTTTCTTTTCTTGTTTTTAAGTTCTACTTTTTCACCCTCACTTCACATCTACCCAACCCACCCCAATCCAGTTGGCTCGCTGCGCCTTAATGGCCAATTTTCTTGGGCGTAATGTGTTTTAAGGACGTTTTTGTGGGGTGTTTATTTATAAGCACATTTTGAAAGTAAGCATCAACAAAAACGAGTCATGATATATATTTTTTTTTTTTTGGTAATTTTTAATTTAAAATTATATAGTGGTGTGAACTTAAATGAGCCAGGCGTGTCAATGACCGCACACAGAACGGCTGAGATTTTTATTTATTGGTGTTAATTTGACAGCAGAGCAGGCTAATCTTAAGGCAAGAAAATGTTTTTTTTAGTTTTGGTTCAATCAATTTTTATGTGGATTTTTTGTTTATTAAATTCGATGCTCTACAGTAAAATTTTACAATTTATTTTTTGACTTACATTTTTTTTTCCAATAATTCCGCATGTTAAAGGAAAAAAATGCTGGATGGAAAGATGTACTTTAAGCTTAAAGTTTGAAACAAGCAAAGTGGAGTATTTGCGTTTCACAAATACTAATTATAATAAAAATTACTGAGAAACTCAATTTCAGACAAATTACGAAAATACTGCACTACTAATAATTTTCTTTTGAATAAAATTTTAATTTTTTCAACAGCATCATGTTTATTCTTTATGGTTGGGTTTTTTTTAAGTACTTCGTATAGCTAGTTATAAATATTTTTTGTTTTTGCAAGGAATATTGAATAAAACTTTTACATCAAAATTTAGATTACATCGAATGAGTTAGAAATTATGGTAGGAAATATGAAATAATTAAATCGATTCCATTCAATATTATGAACTGAGTGAAGAAATTAATTGTGATATGCCCCAGATAGTAAAAATACCAAAAAAAAAAAAAACAACAGACCACTGGGTAGTAGGAATGGCGATTTAAAGACGTTTAGTACACAAATTTTAACTAAATATCTGATCACTACGATTTCATAGCAAAAAAAGGGATAAAAGCTTGCGGCGATGGAAAAATATTTTATTTGTTTAATTGTTTATTCGATGTTATTTTATTAAAGATGAATATTCACTAATGAAAAAGCTATGTAGATTAGTGGATTTTCGAGAAAAACTATTAAATTTTTTTTTTTTGTATTTTAGGAACCAAAACAAGTTTTATATTACACAAAAAAAGTTCTATGGAATGAAGAAGTCCAGCTGTCAAAAGAAGAAAAAATGGGAATGAATTGACACTAAAGAAATTTTGACTACTTTTGGAAAAATCTATTTTATTTAATGTAGGTTTTCATTCATTTTGCAAGAAACTTTACGCAATTTCAAGAAAAATTATGGCATTTCAATTAGTTCAAGTAAATAAAAATTTTCTTCGGCCTATTCTAGTGTACATTACGCAGGTAAACAAAAAATTGTATTACCTTTGCTGTGCCAAAATAATGGCAAAGAAAAATATAATATTTTTTGCGCAGCTTATTTCAGATTTGCTAAAATTTGGATTTTTTTGATTTTACGGGTGCTATAAGAGGTAAAGAGGTCATCTGGTGAAAAGTCCGTTTCTAAAAAATATACTAAGAATATTATTGAATAAATTAGTTTTATTGCTGATTGTGGCATTAAATTCATAAACATTTAGTGACACTGACAATTCACGTCTGTGAAGCTAAAATTTGTCCATTTCGTTAAAAGATAAGAAATTCCTTAAGATTTGTGTTCGTATTCTTGAAATCAGTTTGAAGAAATATTTGAAACATTTTTCAGTATAAGCATCAAAAACCACAACTGGAATAGATTTTTATTGGCTAATAAAATTTTTATTAGCGAATAATTAATGCAAAATAATTAATTTGAAACTTACAAATTGTCATAGCAATTTGCCAGATTTCTATGCCGCTTACGAAAATAATGAGTTATTAAATATTATGAGGAAATATTCGTTAAAAACTAACATCAAAATTATGGTTTAAGTTAAAGTTAATAAATATTCAAGAACCTAAGAAAATATATCGAACATTAGTTTTGCCACTTTTAAAATTAACTTCATAAAATTCCTGTATTTTCCCCACCAGTTTTCCTTCCTTGCAAACGGAGATTGATAAAGAAAATAGGCCTTATATCTGAAACCATTTGACATTATCGACTTGGTCGGCATGTAGTTTTCATAATCTTTTAATCTCACAATAGAAGAAACCAGCAAAAGATTTTGAATATATATAATATAAATATCTGTTCTTTTTAGGTATTAAAATTACATGGACAATTAAAGTTTATTAGAAGACAGAAATGTAACTTTGACAAAATATGCAAAATTATAAAAAAAAGTGTTGCGGAAACAAGCAATTAAATTAAAACAAATTCTTTACAGCGTAGGAATGTGGGAAAAAAACAAAAAATACAAATAGGGTTAGTATAAAAACCAATTTAGATATGTAGATATTCGCATGACTTTTTCAAAGGCTATCTAATATTATAAATTAACATACATATTTTAAATATACTCATACATACAAACACAAATTTGAAAAACTTTTACTTTGTTTTCACCCACATTTTAATGCCACAATAAACCCGCTATTGGTACTCGTAAATCGGGCATAAAATACACAGCTTCTCTCAATTTAATTCAATTATTTACAAAAGTACTAATTTTTAGTACAGAAATCCAACACTCTCACCTCTAAAAACACATAAAAGTTAGTTTTGAAAATAATTATCCCCACGAGCATTTAATTAAGCTACAAGAAATCTATAAAACATTAAGACAATAAAAGACATAAAATAAGAAGCAAAGAAAAAAATACATAAAATCACAGTGCATTTGTATTTGTATAGTTGAAGGTGGTTAAACAGTCGAATCTGACATAGAAAAAATGTGTGCGTGAGTGTGTGTGTACGGGCGCCAATAAAAATCAACCTGAGAACGCATAAAAATTTGTAATTGCCTCCGCAACAAAATTTACCACCCCAGCGCGCGCACGCTGCTATATTTACAAACATACAGACGCGTACAAATTTCATGTCACATATTTTATTATTTTATTGTATTATTAGTGCATATTTCTTTTGTTGCCGGCTTCCTGTTGCCAAAGACCGCAGATATATAAAAATAAAAAAAACACAACAAATTATGACACTTGATGCGTTGCCACCGAAGTGGCGCGCCGCTTTATTGCCTTTATTGTCGCGATTGGAGCAGTTAGAGCTATTCCTATTCCCGCGCTCATTCAACTTGTTGGCTGCTTGCATTTTTTGCTTTTTCCCCAGCAATATTTAAGTGTAGCTTTTAGTTTGACTAACTGTAATGCAATGTCTGTTGCGTAAATGACTGAATTAGCCTTAGCTATGTCAACCTAAATCATAACCAAAGACACAACTGCGTCGTCGCTCATTGCCATCATATAAAAGTATCATAAAATTTTTTTTTGGGAAAAATTAATAGACTTCAACGGCTTCTACTTGTATGTACTCGTACATAGCTACTTTCAGTCACCGCCAGCAAAAGCCAAAACAATTGTAACGAAAATTTTTGGAATAACAACAACCAACAACCTTTGCACCTACACTTTTTTCGCACATAAATCTTTATAATTTCTTTAACGATTCTACGTTTTGTGGCAGCCGTCGCATTTTCAACATACGTTATTATGACGCGCGGTAAAGTCAGCCAGCGCGTCGCTGAAATGGCGACGACGATGACGACGACAACTTCGGCGCACATGTTTCGATGCCGCCGTTAATGCCGCGCGCCGTTGGGCAGGGCGTTGGAGTGCATACGCCATATCTGGGTGGTGATAATGATGGTAGTGGTGGTAGTGGTGGTAGCGCTAGTGTCGTTCTTCTTTATTCATCATCAATTCATTCACACTCAGCGCCTCAGTATTCATTTCCCAACTGAAAGAGCGCACGCGGCGAATTCATCATTGGGCTGCGCGGAAAAATTGTCTTGCTTGCATGCGAGCGGCGCGCTCTCAATTTCATCAAAGTGGTGTTGGCGCGTATATAAGTTTTTTGTTGTGTGAGTGCACTAGAAACTTCCCCTCAAGCAGCATTCCGGCGCTCATTCACTCAAGTCTGTAGCCAAATATCGTAAACTCTCTCTCAAGCTTTATCGTAATTGTAGAATGTTTTCAAAGCGAATTTAGTGTATTCAGCGAATTTATCTGAAACATCAAATCACATAAGACAGATATCATAGGTCGCTTCATTGAAACGCGAATTCAACTGTGAAATACAACTCAAAAGTGGCAGAAAATAATCATTATTTTGTTGCATCCATCGATGCGTTCCCAAATGCCGCTTACCCTTTTTGCAATGACTTTTATGTCATTTTATTGCCTCATGCGGGAATCGGCATTTTCAGCGCCCTGTCAGTCAGCGGCAATCAATTGCTGTTTTCCCGTCGAATTCCTTTGGCATTCATCGCAACTTGACATCTGCGGCAAAGAGACTGTGGGTTCAATTTGTGCTTTACTCATTTGCCTCGAATGCTGCCATTTTAACTTCGCCGCTCTTTGCCGTTCGTATACTTTTTTTTTTGAGTAATCGAGAACGTTTTTAGGAAAAGTAGAAAAATAAGACTTATAAAAGTTCAAAATGAGAAAAATTTTAATAATTTCAAAATCTCATAGAAATGTCTGGTGAGGTAGTGTCGCCGTCGGCATACGAGCTCTCTACTAATTTCATAATTGTGCGCTTTGAAGAATATTTCTTGTATTTTTTTTTAAATCATATTATTTCCTATTTCAATGCGCTTGACTGTTCGTCACTCCTAATGGGCGTGTTTGCCGTCGCGTAAAGATTTAGCTCTTTTTTTTTAAATGTCAAAGAAGATGAAATATTTTTTGCAAATGCACTTACATTATTTTCATTATTTCGTTGAGAATTTCTTCGATTTTAACATTCTAACAAGGAATGCGACAGCTCTTGAAAGGGAGAAGGTCGATCAATCTTGTAAAAAAAATGTATCAACAAATTACCAGGACGATATTGGGGGATTTTTTTAATTAAAGTAAAAAAAAGATTAATGCAAAAGAGTTATTATGAATTTGTTGTACTGTCACATTTATTTGTTATATATTATATTATATTTATGTAAAATGTTTGTTTCTTTGTCAATACTATTTTTTTTTACCACTAAACCTATTACCTGCAAGTTTGGAAACAAAACAAAAAATATTCTAAAGAAAACATAACTTTCAAAATTTTTGAAAAAAGACAGTTTGCCTATTTACTTACTCTATGCAGTTTATTAGGAAAAAATTATGAAGATTTAGAACAGTGTCTTCTGATTTTTGATTTTATAGGCCAAATTCGACTAGGAATACTTTTACAGATGAACATTGAAAGCAATATGATGTAATAATATAGCTGATTTAGAGCTAATTTCTCTTTCCCTTAAACAATTTATAAATTCTAACTGGAGTTAAGTAGCTATTTTCAGTTTTTCGACTGTTGACCGTTCTTTTTTTTTTTTGCTTTTATTTAACTTTTAATCTATGCATTAAGGTATAACCAAAGCCACCTCAAATAACGAGCTAAAAAAAGTAGTTTTTAGCTAGAGCGCAATACATGCTTGGATTACCTTGGTTTGTAACTACAAAAAATCAAGCAAAATTTTTTTTAATAGCCGACGCACCTCGGCGTGCAATGGAAAACCTTCGAGCGCATTCCTTCCATAAAAAAGCTTCACATAAAAATCAACTGCAAATAAAAAGCAAAAAAAAATGTCCAGCGATTGTTGAAATGAATAAGAAGAACGTTTTCAGACTAACTGCTATTTTTACACAACACTGGACTGTTCTAATTCGCGCCGCCACAATTTATCAGGTGTGGAAGAAACCGTGGAATATCTGCTGTTCAACTTTTTGTAAACCTAGAATGAAATTTCGGGGCAAAGCCTAGTGTAGAGATCTAAAGTTTTTAAACAGGATTTTCACAATTGTTCTATTTTTGGTTGGACTGTGAGCATGTGGGAGTAAAACAAACAATGTATCCACTCCGTCGGAAAAACGCAAACAGCCTAAAAAAATTTCCAATTTAAAAAGTAGTTGGAAGTCAACTGATTTGAAACAAATGCTTGTGTTGATCTAGCTTGCACCCATTATATATGTACATATGTAGCTATGTGTGTTATTATGATATTTCTCAAAAATATATTTTCAATAAATTATATGCATATTTCCATAAAAAAGTAATTACTAAAACTATAATTTTTATTTTATTGACAAATACTAGCTTTATATATTTGACTTAAAATATGCAGAGTCGAAATAAACCTGTTTTTAAGTTTGATTTTGAAAATTTTGATTTCAGAATTTTTGCGATTTTTTTTTTGAAGCATAGTTTTAGTTAGTTTTTTAACATAAAATTGATAAATTAGAGAATTTTGCGAGTTTTTCTTAAAAAAAAGAATTGAATACCAAAATGAAAAAAAAATGTTTTTTAATCAATCCCTACTAATTGTATGGTGGTAAAAGCGCAGGTACATTCCTGAAATTTTTTGCTTGTAAAGCAGTCTAAATGAACAAGAGTTCGAATTTCACAATATTTTTGAGAATTGATGTTCGAAATTGTAGAGTAATAATTTTTAATTTGTACACTGAATTGAAATTGAAATGTATTTCTCTTTAAACGAAAAATAGGAATTTTATAGTTACCATAAAGTAGGCATATTAACATATTTTTAAATAATTGAAAACAGACAGTTCAAACCTGTAGTTGGTAATTCGACTAGTTTTAAAACGGTTTGAAATAAAGCACAAGGTTACCATGACGCAGTGATTGAGCTCCATGTACCATGTATCCAATCTTGGTAGGGTCTAGTAAGAAAAAAGTCTGATGAAGAGATGTGGTGATCTCCGAAATAGTAGCTATCACTTTTAACACTTTGAAAAATCATTGCTTTCTCTTATTAAGCGCCAATAAAAAACTTTCCTTGAGGTCTGCAAAATTACATAGGAATTTCAAATAGTTGGAAATAGAAACATTTTATTGCAGCTAGAAAAAATCTTATTTTGATGTTCTTGCTTAAAAAATATTTAAAAGCAGCTGAAATCAAACGCATAGTTAGATAATTGAATTGTACCTAGGACATCGCAATGTTAATAATGTCAGTTGCTTGCAAACAAAAAAAAATTCATCCACTTTCAGTTTATAAAACATTACTTTTTAAATTTCTTTAAAAGTAATGCTATTTCCGACAGGAATAGTTCTAATTGGATTCATTATACTGCTGCGACTAAAATCGAGTAAAGATTTAAATTTTAACAAAAGAAAGAGGCAAACTCTTTACGACTTATTTACGCTGAAAACTAGAAAAAACTATTGAAGTTATTTTTAATTTATCCTATTGGCAAGTTGGGAAACTCAACTCTTGTTTTCAAATGAGTTAATTAATTTAAAAAATGTACATTTTATTTAGCTTCAGAAAATATCTAAACAGCTCTCAATGTCAAATATATGTACATATATCGTGGACACCATTTAAATTAATGCAAAAAGAAAAATACCATCACTCAAAAATTAAAATAAAACAAAGAAAATTTAACAATGGCAGGGTAAAATTGTTCAAAGAGCATACTGTAACAATTTCCGTTAGTAAAATGGTAATGAAATCAACTCAACTAAGGCGAAATTAAAACGTAGTAAAACTTAGTGCAAACAAAATCTAAATACTACTTTATGTATATGTATGCATTCATTCGTGTGTCTACGTATTGTACGCTATCGTTTAAAATATTTTATTTTACTCTCCGCTACAATTCAGAATAATGAAATGAAAATATAATAAACTTTACTATCTGCACAAACACAACCTGCTCTCGATTCTAATATCGTATTTGTGTGAATATTTGCACGCGGATGCTGTACAATTTTATAATAAAAGTTTTTGTTTAATATATTTTTGTTTTTGTCTACGCTTTTCTTTTCTTTTTCAATTTCATTATACATTGTTGCAAAAATTTTGTTTTCATTGTATTTTGATATGAATTTTTCAACGCTCGTAAATCATTTCACCGCATTGTAGAAAATAAACGTACCAAAAAAAAAGAAAAAAAAAAACAACAACAAATACGCACAGCTGCAGTAGTAGCATAAATGAAAAACAACAGCAAAGCAAGCGCCCTATGCAAGTTGTATGGCTATGTGTGTGTGTGACTACTCGCGCAACTTTTGCAGCTTTTGTAAATTAGCTTTTGGAATAGAAAATTTAATTTCCAACACGAGTTACGAATGCGCGCACAAACACACACACAATTAACAGCACATAAGACAGAAATGAAAAACAAAAAAAAAATAAACAACAATGGCCGTCAACAAAAGCAACAACAGTGCATGGCAGAGACTAAGCAAGAATTAAAAAATTTATATGTATATGTAATTTCAGACGTATGTATGTATGTGTGTATTTTGTAGAAATAAGTCAGCGAAAAGTGAACCCTACACTCAAATAGAAAATTGGAAAAATGTGGCTGTCGTTGTCGCGCGCTGGATGCTTTTCTATTTTTTTGCCACTGCCGCTGCAGTTGTTGTTAATGTGTTGTTGTTGTTGTTGGTTTCGCTTGTAACTTGCTGCAACAGCAGTGGCTTTCATGATACTCAAAAAAAACACTAACAACAAGAAAAGTAATTTAAATTTTTTCTCGCCAAATGCATAGAACCAAATTCCTCAGATGTTGGCGAGCAAGCGAGTGAGCGCGTTTTGCGGCCGCGCGGTATACAGGCGGCCGAGACGCTGCTATAGTGCAGCAAGTTGAAGAACACTTGCGCTAAAAAGTTTGATGACAGCCACAACAACAATAAAACACATCAGCAGGAGCGATTAGGGCAACAAAAACACCACACCGAGAGTGATGGGGATGTGGGGGATGGGGGCGACATCAGAGGCAGCACAAGCAGCACAGGCAGTGTGGGGTTTTAATATTGTTTAATGAATAGCGCACACATATAAAAAAACAACAACAACAATCGCACAAAAACACCAATAACATTGCTCGCCTGCGCGGACATGCTGAACAAATTATGGCTTATGGCGGGTGGTATGGGTATTTGGTTTTGTTGTTGTTGTTGTTAGCGCGAACGCTAATGGCATTAGAAGCGCGATAGCAGCATTGCACTGGGAGGCAGCGCGGAGCCAAAAAGGAACGAACGAACGGGCGGACAGTTAGAGCAGCTACAGTTAGACAGACAGACAGACAGACGGACAGATAGACGGGCATACGTACAGAGAGATCGACAAGCGGGCGCATAGAGACGAACCGCTAGGAGAGATACCATATTCTACTATATTCCGCGCATACAATCAACGCGCTACGACGCTGCTGATTGCCACGGCTGTCATTGCCACCATTACAACACACAGACAATCGAAAAAAAAAAACACAAAAACTCTAGCAATAGCAAAGTGTCGCCTGTGACGCTCAGGCATTGCTAGCAAATGTTCGGTGGGTGACAATGGTGGTGTTAGTTACTAAAGGGGGCGCGCTCGGCCGTAGTAGCTTTTGCTGGGCCATGCGGACGGGCGATAGTGATAAATCATTTCAACTGTCACTTTCGAAATACAATTTTATCTAAACAGCAGCGTTGTTGCTTTTGAGTCGTTCTTTTTCTTTTAATTTTTTCTGTTCTGTGTTTTTTTTTTTTGTTTTTTGTTTTTTTCGAGAATTGTTGTTGGTGTTGGAAAATACTGTTGGTGCTGTAGAACATGTCCATTTATTTTTCTACTTTACTACAGAGCCTGTAAAAGCGATTTGTCGCAGTGATGGCTGACTGGCTGGATGGACTGGCGGAATGCAAAGTGTGAGGAACTTATAGCACTATATGTACTATGTGCTCTTATCACAATGACAATTACAACAAAAATAACAACAATTAACAGCATGAAAGGCACTCAATGAAGTGCAAAAGAAAAAAAAAAACAAAATAATATTGAAGTGCAAAAGGTCTTCATTAGATTTAGCAAATTGCGCAAAATAGCTTTTATTGCTAGATTTGAGTTATTCTCAGTTAGTGTTTGTGTTGGCGATAATTTGAAAATATAAGCAAATAATTTTCCATTTGCATATTTGTTAATAAAAAAAAAACCATGAGCGCAATATTTTTATACTACATACATACGTATATCTATTGTGAAGAACGAATTCGAATTCACGCTTTAAAGCAAAATTCCGAGGCTCTGGCAATTTCCACTAATTCACAGTCTTTTTTTTTGATCTAAGTCGGCACTGAACTTTTGCCCAATGAATTTTCTATGCACTTCTGTCGTAATTTTTATAACCATATTTGGCGCTGAATGGAAGATTTTTGAAAGTATACACGAAGAGTATGTTTAAAATATACGGTTTCAATATTTCTCATAACTTGTTCAGCATAAATCACACTTTAAAAGTGGTAATAGTTGCCATCAAATAATGTTTCTTGAATTACCATTTTCCCCACACGATTTGATATATATAGTCTCCGCTTCTGTTACTGTTACTAGTTTGAAATAACTGAGACTACAAAAAAAGCTGTCTAAAATTTTCGACATTTAAATTTGCCAAATTAGATCTATCGGCGAATCTTTGGTACAATTGGAAAAATGATCTGGTATGAGGTTTCTAAATTCGTGAAATATTTCCCAGTAACTTTACATGAAACTTACCCGAACAACAAAAAATGTGGAGGTCGGAATTTTTGACGCAGTCCAATTTTTTAGGTAACTGATTTATTTTTAGGATTTCACGTTTTATTTTTAGGATTGCGTTTGCGTGGGGTGTTATAGTGATATTCCTAATAAAAGCTATAACTCCGACGGCTTTAAGTCTTTTGTTCAGTTTTTCCAAATAAAGAACTGAACTCTAATAATTCTTGTTGATACTAAAAAGTTACGAAACCCAAGAATAATAAAATCAACTTTTATTTTTAATTAACAGTTTGAAGAAAATAAATGATTAATTTATCTTCATAGGGTATTAAGAACACATGGTCAAAGTATTTCATAACTTATTTATACCCTTTGCCTAGTTGTGATTTGTGTTCGCCTTTCTTGCTCCTCTTGTGTTTTCAACAAAAAATATCAATACTAATGTTTAAATAATAGCCGACTTAAATAAAAGGTTTAACAAAAAAAACCTTATATCTATTTACTATTTACTATATATATTTAAAAAAAAACTCTTAACAGAAAGAAATTATTATTTTTTAAAATAAACCTTCTTAGATACAAAAATATGCATCTTTTGTTGTGAAATTTATAGACGCAAAAATTACTGAACTGGTTGAACTCAAATTCATTACACTGTATTTGCAATGCTGTAAATTTTTCGTAGTGCAAAAATCCGGCAGGTGACGGTAGGGTCGAGGTGTTTTGTAAGCTCTGTATTTGAAGTCCCAGTATTGCTCATGTATATATTTTGTTTGTGTAATTTTGCGAGTGAAATGTCTAAATCTGATTTCACCCAGTATTGCTCACCCATCCAATTGGGAAAGAAGAGCAAGAATTGAGCTCAAGGGAGGCTCTTACCTTATATGAATTTGCCAGGTTAATCAAAATATAAAAAAAATTTTAATAATTTTGGCAGAAAATTGTTGGGGTGTGTGAATATTTGGAATTTAGTTTGAAAATTTAACCGATAGGTGTCAGGCGTGGAGGCGAGATATCTTTTAAACCGTTACATATCTAGTCAAATTTAATACAAATATAATATATGTATTTATTACATCTATTGAATCATAATCGCAATTCTTCAATCTGAAGGTTATAGGCAAACGCGCCTGGTTAGCTTGCTAATAATAAAACAGATTGATCAAATTAAAAAAGTAGTCAATGAAAGATTCAGCAAGTAAAAAAAATTGGTAGATATTCACTTAAGGCTTCGGAGATTATCACAAGAAACAAAAAAAAAAATTAGGTTGTAAACCGTCCCGCAAACTAAACCTGAATTCTAGCATCAAAGATATCTTATTGACCTTACAAATATCGACTAGCGTTATGTACATAAATGACACGTGTCACATCAGTGCAGCGTCTATAATAGTATAATTGCGAATAAGGTCGATAAATGTTGTTGTAATTAAGCAAACAGCAACACTTAACAAAATGAAAAGGGGCTCTTTATTAATTATGTAAGTTGGTATATTTCTGATCAATATGTGTCCCCAGTCGACGATTCGTCACAATTTAATCGACAAAAATATTGAAAACGATATTTTATGAAGACAATGTAATATTGAGTTAAGCCAACTCACACGCCACCACTGATTGTTGCGCACTTTTCGTATCAAATTTTATTTTTCGGAAATTTTACAGCCGAATGTATACATTACTTTAACTCTTGACAATAAAAAGTCTGTGATTTTTTTTTTGTTGATGTTGTTATTTTTTTTACTAGCTTCTTCTTGTTTTCCACGTTTTGTACATTTTGTTGCTTCAGCATATCATCTTACAACAGAGCCAGTTGACAAACAACAACACATGACGATCGGACTACGGTGACAACAGAGATCGTGCGCAGATCAACATAGCTATGGCTCGTAATTTTTGTGTAAATTCTTTTTACATTTATTTTGTGGATTTTTTAGCTTATAGGAACTTTTATAAAAGTTCAAAAGTGATATCTCAGAAAAGTTACAAGAAGTAAATAAAAATAAAATAAAATTCGAAAATTCGCAGACAACAGAGAAGTCAGTGACACTGGACAAAATCAAACCTCAAGTACGGATGAATGGATGGCCAATTGTGGCCAGCATCAGCGGGCAAGAACGGTTGATGAAGAAAAGGGAAATGGGTAGGAATGGAAGAAGAGAAGGAAGGCGGCGAAGAAGGCAACACCAAATAACAGCAACACCGACCGACAGCATCGTCATCAGCAAAAAGCACCCATCAGTTGTTGGTGTCGCCTGATGTTCGAATGGCTTTGTTGTTGCTGGCCGCAACTGCCGCGTTTCCCGCTCGGCTACAATGCGATCCTTTGCATTTCCACGCATACATTTATAAAGGTATATAAAGGAACTTATACTCAAATTTATTTTTTTTTTTTTACTATTTTCTTAAGTTATTTATTTATGGCGAATTTTTATTAATTTTTATTTTTATTTTTTTAATTTCAGTTTTCTTTTTTACTGAGTTTGACTGTTTCTTTATTTGCATAGCCGCCTTAGGGTTTTTTTCTTTTTTTCAAAATTTCATTCGCTGCTCTGGCATTCCTTTATTGGTATGTAGTAGATTGGTCATTCCGAAACAACCGCTGCTGCTGTTGCTGCCCTTCTCCGACCTTTTTTTTTGTTGGGTTGACAAAGCGCATCGTCTGCTTCACCTTTTTCGGATCAACGCGAATTATAAGTATCTACTATAAACATATGAGAGCGAATTTAAGCTGAAAATGACAGTTGTGAATAAATATGGGAAATGTCGAAAAGGCGTTGGTTGGTTGGTTGGTTGGTTGGTTGGTTGGTTGGTTGGTTGGTTGGTTGGTTGTATGCAAACATTTACATCGACACAAATTATCGGTGCTCAGGAGTAGGTATATAGATATGTAGATATGAGCTCGCGTTATTGCATGTCACGTAAAAATTGTAGTAGGTGTAGGTTTAAATTTTCACGCCTCCACCATTGCCTTGCTTCTTAATTTTGCATAGTCACTATTTTCGTGTTAAGGATTAGTCATTTTGCGGAAGAATTTAGGACTGAGAAGGGCTCAATATTCATCGAGAGTGAAAGGATCATGAAGAGAAGCTAACATTTTTGAAATCATATAATTTCCGCTTAAAGGATGATAACATTTCATCATTTTTTAAATAAATTTTATTGATATGTTAAAAATATCTACACACATTTTTTGCTCCGATTCTGAATATTTCGCAGAATATGGAGCTAAGCCAAGGGGACGTGTAAGCAGGCAGGTGCCCAATTTTTTTTTGTGACATTTTCTTCACTTTTCATTTTTACCATTCCTTTAAATCGACAGATGCGTTTAAACAATCAAACGGGGGTTCCAGAAAAATAATTTTAAATAAATTATTTTAAAAAAATCTTCAATTTCAACTATCCTAATTGATTTCTGCTGATTTTCAGTGGAAACTGGGTCTAAACTGTTAATATTTCAAAATTGTTACTAATGAACTTCAGTTAAATGAATTTAATTTTATTGCATTCGACTTTGATTTGTAGATATAAATTGAGTATTAAATATATCTAAACAAACCGCGAAAATTTCTGGAATTATCACTAGCATCGTATACTCGAATCAATGGAGTGCTATAATTTCTTCCTCCGATAGCTGCAAATAGAACTAAGCAACTTCAAAAGATATACCATTACTTTCTGTTAGAGGAACGGTGGGATGGGATGCAACTTCTTTGTAATCTACGTTATTTTTAGAAACCACTATATCCCCTTATTATTTATATTTCTCTTAGAGAGCCATGGAAAATAGCTTCACTAAATCCAAACTCAATTTTCGGGTAATCTTTGTGCACGAGGATAATATTGACAGAAATGCGATATGGCTTTTGAGTTTATCGATCTGCCGATCAAAAAAAAAAAAAAACTCAGAAAGTAATTTGTATTTATAAGAGATAAAATAATGTTCAAAAAATTAGTTACATTTTCGCTAGACAAAATTTTGATTATTTCTAAACAGGAAACTTCCTCGAGCCGGCAAAACACAAATTAAAATTCATAAAATAGTTTCAAAAGTGCACTAAATAAAGATTTATTTAATCGAAAAATTGCAATTCCCAAAACAATCATTATATCAGAGCCAAAAATAACAATCGAGAAATGAGTTCTAATTTTCATTAAACAGCTAATAATCGATGTATAATTTTTTTCTGACAAAAAAAAAAACAAGAAAATCATAATTTTATTAGACATTATTATTAGTCGCAAATTTTTAATTCTTCATATAATGAATGAATATCATCTTCTTTGATAGAGCTCATAATGATTACGTTTCCTGGGACTAACTGTTATGTTGCTTATAAAATCGAGTACTATTAATTAAATTCTCGAAATGATGGATATTCGGAACAACGTTACGTAACCTAATATAGAATTTGTTTAATACTTATAAGCTATCTATATAAAACTCCATTCATATGTAATTGGAAATCGCAAGCCTAAAAGAAAGATTTAAAACCCACACACTGTCATTAACTGATTTATTTTATGCCGGCCGCAATTTTGTCGTTTACGGTAATAAGTAACTTTGAAAGCTTTTACACACTTTTGGTATTCTGTGTGGTTACAATTTTCGGTAATAAAATTTGCAGGCAACAAAATTTCCGATAATATGCAAAATATACCGGCAAAAATATTTTGGCCTAAAAGTTTATATTAGTTGTGATATTGATAGAAAATTATATATTTTTATCATGGAAAAACTACAAGTTTCATTATGAGCATTAATATTTAGTGTACTTTTAATACGGCCTTCCCTTGCATTAAATTTTTTTTCGGAACAACAAGCAATTTATATTATTCATAGTACTGACCTTTCCTACTCTTTTCGACTAAATCAATATTAAATTCGCGCAATAGTTCGCATTGTGTTTCCCTTTCCACTAATCCAACACATTTCACATATCTATTAAATTCTTTTGACATTCCACCACTCGCCGGTAAATTTTTTTTTACTATTTTCTATAAACATTTCTATTTTTATCAACACGCAATCGACTGACAATTAGCTTAACACCACCAATGCAACCACATCGCTCCTACATTAGCGGCAATAGCCGGTATTCTGGTGGGCAAGTAAATAATCAAATAGCCAAACAACCAAATCACCAAATAACCAAATAACCAAAATAGGCAAACAAATGGCGAAATGATGTTTACCAACTTCCACATTTGCTTGCGTGGCTTGGCATTTAATTGCATTACCTTGCATTGCATTGCACTGCAAGCATAAATAGAAGTTGCATACATTTTAGGTGATTTGCCAAATTAGCCTCAGTCTATGCTGGAGGAGCGAAGTACATTTTTGGTTTTGATTATGCTAACATTTGACAATTTCATTAGATGTTACAAAAGCAGCAATGTTGTAGCATTTTTTTTTAATTCTTATTTTAAATTTTATTGAATTACGTAAAACCACTTGCCGTTGCTTTTGCACTTGCGGTTGTTTTTGTTTTTTTTTTGGCTGACGCTAAAACTGACTTTAATGAAGTTACTCGCATTTGTGATGTTGATGTCCGATGCCGCCGCCGTCGATCCCCTCTCACAGATGGATGGATGGACGTACATATGTAGGCACTCTGCTCAGTCATCGATTCGTCCACTCGCCTGCCTGACTGCCTGTCTGCTTTCGTTGTTCGTTTGACGGTCACGTGACCCTAATAAATCACAGATTTAATGTTACGTGAAATGGAGTGTGCGACGCGGCACTCGCTTACAGACAGCATTACCGCCGCCAACTTCACAATCGCCCAGTCCTTTATGCCACCCTACATCCCACAACACACCACCCCACCCGATCTCTGCTTTGCGGCCTGATTGACAGAGTGATTGTTATAGTTAGATTGGGCATGTTTAGACTTTCTTCGCCCATTTCCTCCGCACTCTTCTCCACCACATCAGCAAGCAACTCAGCTACACGCTGGTCATTTCTACGGCACACAAATTTCTGTTTCTGATTTTGTTGGTGAATCTGGTGCGAGTTGTTTCGTATTTTGTATTTTTTGTTTAATGTGTGGTTTGTGTAATTCTGTGTTGGCTTGCTGCCGGTCTGCATATGGTTTATTTATATTTGCCTATTTTTAGAAACTCAAAAGGATAATGTGAGAAATGAGGCTTCACGGGTTAAATGTTAATGGTGAATTGTTTAAATTTTATTAAAAGTGTAGTTTGAAAGTTGTTTAAATTGTAGTTGAAGGTTTGAGGTGTGCGGTAAATTCGTTTGACCCCAGTTCATGGTATGAACAAAATTTAAAAATCTGCACTTTTGTGAAAAGAGTTCTGGAATGAAAATATTTCAATTGGGCTTGTTTACAAGAAAATATTCCTTAAAATTTTTAAAATATACACACCGGGAAAAGTCTGGAAAGTTTTTCGGCAGTACTTTATAGAAAACCTTGAATTGAGTTTCATCCAAAATATTACATTATAAAAATGGGTCAAATGTATTTTTTTACATTACCTGCAATACTTTGAAATTTTAAATTTTTTATCATAAAATAGATAGAAAATATCTACTAAAATGATCTACTGACATTTCGACGTCCTGTGGTATACAAAAAAAATCTTCAATTTGGTAGAGTTAAATTTGTTCATTAAATTAATTTGCTAAGAATATATTATGGAGGAATTCATATCCACAAACACATCAAACCAATCGTCTAGAGAACTTTTTTTCGGAAAAATATATCATGAATCTTTTCTAACAAAATCTCAACATTTTAAAAAGAGAGAAAAGTTACCTAAAAGTATGCAATATTTTCTTATGCTACTTTTATTTAACAATAATAATTAACATTGACTCATAGAGCTATTATCATACCGTTTAAATAAGCGATTTGTTACTTTCTAACGGCAGTTGTTATGAAACAGATTAGTTACATTTGGCAAAACTAAAATATACAACAAAATTCCCTTCCAAACTTCTTTCTAAACTTTAATGCCCAACGAACCCGGCTAGTTCGAAATGCGGGACCAGCACTCTACCGCTGCAGCTAGTTAGCCGCATGTCCAGTATTAGCGTTAAATGATTGTTGGTATATATTATAAATAAAAAGGTCAAAAATTACAAAATATTTTTTTTTTGTTTTCTAAAGACTTTTAGTCGCTCATGGATTTTGTCTGAGGTAACCATTTCTATTTCAAAATTTGGCGCACAGACAATAACCAAACTGTAGTGGTCTAACAAGTCGCAATAGTGTTCCATAATTTTCAGTATTGCCGGTTTAAGTAGGTTTGTAGAATAGATGGGGTTAAGTTTAAAAACCCCCTTCTATTCTGTATGAAAATTAAGCAACAAATTTTCAAAAACGTCAATTTTGTTGCAAAATATTTTGCTTTAAAAACTTTACAGTTTAAGATGTAAACAAGTATATACATATTTTCCACTCATTTCTTAACTCACCGAAAAACAATGCCAAAACACCTAAAACTATGCCACAGCAGCAACGGCATTCACACTTTCATTACGATTCTCTGGCTTTTCGCTTTTATTTTGCAATTTAAAATTGTGTGCCTCATAATTTATTGCATTTTCGGTGCACACCTCAGCGTGCCGAGCGCCAGGAAAATATCGATTAAAGAGTCAAAGAACTTTCACCGAAGCGCTCACACACACACACACGATAGTAAAATTAAATGAAAAACACAACACACAACAATAACGAGAGCGGAGTGAGTGTGAGCGCCGATATTTAGCATTGAATGAGCTTGTATGAGCGCATATCCTATATATGTATGTATATATATATATACACTAAATATTACATATGTATAAAATGAAAATAGTCTATGCACGTTTGGGAGTCAGACGCATTCGCCAACGCAGACACTAGCGTCCAGCCAAGCATGTAGTAAGTGTTATAGGTACAAGTAGTAAATGGCTATGTATGTGTGTATGTATGCAAAGTGTATTGTTTGCCCACCACACACATACACGCTTACCGAGTCTAGTTATTATCATAACAATATAAATAAAATTAAAAACGAAAAGCGAGCCAAGCCGAATGAATGAGTTTGCTTTGCTTTGCTCTTTACATATTCCCTATGTATGTATGTATATGTTCGTATGTATGTATATATGGTCGTTGCGATGTCTCGCGCTCTATATCCTGGGCGTATATTGCTGTTTGCGCGCTTTCACTGAATGCACATGTCGTTTATAAAATTTGTAGCATACATACAGGCGTTGTCAATAGGTATCTCTGTATCAGAACTACTCGAACTACTGCTTCGGCTTACTCGACGGCATTTATTGTAACCTGCACTACACTACCTCCACACACACATACACATGCATACATACACATACATAGATACAAATAGTATATAGTAGTATACACGTTCGCCTACAGCCGCAATCGATGTAGCAACTGGCACAAGGAATACGTAGTGTGTAATAACATTAACATTAAAAACCCCCAAAACGACAACGACAATTTCCTCATTATCGTAAAATTTATTCAAGCAAAATAAATTCATTGGTCGTTAACCTTGACACTGGTTTTCCATTGTGCACTCGCTCGATGTGCCGCCGAGCCTGCTCAGCTGGTTGGTTGCCGCTGCCGCTGTCGCAGCCGCAGCCATTGCCACTGCCACAACAACAGCTCGGGTTGTACGCGCCCGCCTACCTTGCTCCCCGGAATCACCAACCCCCCATTTTGCCGGTATTCTGCATGCGCTGCTTGCTTGCTGTTCGCTGTTCACTTGGCCTGGCAATGGTTTTTAGTAGCGTTTCCATGTGTCTTTTACAACTTTTTTATATCTTTTGTTATTATGATTCTCTTTGTTTGGGCATACAAATTTGGCGCATTTAACGCTGAAAGACAAGCCGTGAGTGCAGTTGTACCCGCAGAGGTTGCTGAGTGAAGTGGCATGGAGAAAGAAGAACGAGGAAGGCAAATGAAATACCCAGCTAGACAGCCAGACAGCCAACCAGCCAGACAGACAGACAGAGAGGCAGTCGATGCAAGCGGCCATAAAAGTCATAGAGGCTATCAAAAACTGTTACCACTTGGTTGTAAGTGTCTGTGTAAAAGCGGCAGTTTGCTACGTTAGTTATTGTTGTTGGTGTTGCTGCTATTTTTAGTGTTGTTTTATTGTTGTGTAGTGAGTGAATGAGTGTGACGTTATAGGCTGGTACGTAAGAGTGCGCGTACCGTACATGTGTTCATAGTGTTACTGGAACGAAAGTGCCATAAAGCGATCACACACACACACTCACACACATACGTACAGGCCGCGTCATACATGCCCACACACACTTACAACTCCTCATATGCATATGTTGTAGTTTAGATGCATGAGAAAATAGAAGGGCGAGCTTATATTGACATTTAGCGAGCTCGCGTTTATGACAACGCGCTAGCACACTTTTAGGCACAGTAAAAACAAGTGAATACAAAAAAAAAAACACAAAGTCAGGAATACAAGGAAAGTGTTCGCTTTCAAGTCTATCAGCGCATAAAAAACTGACAAATAAAAACAAGCAAATGGCGTAAAAACAATGAAAAACTTAAATTTTCGTATAAGTGATTTTTATTTGCATGCAAGGAGGGGGCTGGGGGGCGCAAAAAGGAATGTGTACGCAGTGTGTATTATGCAAGTCAACGGGCAGAGGAAAGCGGAGAGGAAGCGCATAAAAAATCAATATTGAAGGCTGTTGAATAAAACAAAATTATGTCACTGAAAAAGTAGACATAATTGAGGAATCTGTAGCCTACTTTTAGGCGCCGAAAATTTTGAGCTCAAAGAAACACATTAACTCTTTAAAAAGTTTGTAAAATATTTTTACTTTGAAAATATAAAAAAAAGTCTCAGTAGCAGCACAACTCGCGAAATTATAGCACGATTTCAGGCGAATAGCAATGTAAAAGGTGTAAAAAACAAACCCAACATTTGTAAAATCTCAAACTATAAGTTGATATCGACTACTTTTCTTTTAAATTTATGTGGTGAAAATTACATCAGTTGCATTAGTTAGTGGAAAGTAGTATGATTTTAGGCGCTCAAGCTCTCAAAGCATTTTTCTAACGATTTTTGTGTGGTTTTGACCGACTTCTTTATGTCACAAAAGTAGCAAAGTCATCTCAATACTTAGGCCAAAATTAGTGCAACGTGTAGAGCTATATTTAATTTAATTTAAATTTTTATTTTTTAATAACATCAACTCTATCAGTTTTCCCAGTCTTTCACTAATGGTACCTAAAAAAATAACAATCTTTAATTTATGCTCGTAAGCTTTAAACTTATCTTTCACTTCAGTGTCAAAAAAATAATCAATATATTTTTGTCTGCAGTACAACCGCAGGCGCAGACCCCCACATGACCAAACTCCCCTCCCGCCCCCCGCATATCATCCGCTGCTTAACAGTCTGCAGCCATATTCGTCGACTCGTAAACTGCCACAACCAGCCAAGCCAGCAGTTCAGCAGACACGATTTCATGTACAAAAAGCAAAAATAATCATTTCTGTATAGTCTCCAGACAAATTGTCCTGATTTTTGAAGTCATAATTAAAAATGTATGTATGTATGTACATATATATATAAAAAGCGCCTGCTGGTAGGCTTTCATTTTATCACTACTTTTTCAAGGCAGATGTTTCTTCTTACCATTTGGCAGATTTTTGCTTTGTGTCTGCTGTGGCAAATGAAAAATGACCACAACACACAACACACACAGGGGGCGAATAACATACTGAGATTATGTTGAAAAAAAAAATTGTAGACATAAAAATTGCCCATGGCCTAGTAGTCTTTTCGAAAGCATAGTGAAGTTAAAGAAACGACGCTAGCAGCGAGACACACAAAACAAGAATAGAGTATGAAAAAAAATGAAGTTGCATTAAATTCAAAATAAGAAATTTTGATTTGTTTATGCTATGATGTATGCATGCAGATAAAATAGAGTGGAAATACGGAACTAAATCAAATTGTTAGACCTATTTTTTGTAACGAAAAAAATTGATTTCTGAAAGTCTGCATACTTTAAACACCAGCATAATAATCGATAATTTTAAATTTTTGTATTTTACATGCAGCACTTGGGACATACCGAGTGGCATTTTAGGCGCTCAGCCAAAGGCGTTAAAATATAAACACCAAAAAATGGCAATCAAGCATGACCATGCATTTTCTACAAATGTACGTATGTACGCAGGTTATATACTATGTGGAGTAGATAAATTTCGCTAGCGAAAAATGCATGCATTGTTGTTGATTTTGCTTATATTTGGGTGGCCGAGCGATCGTAGGTACATAAATATACCATTTTCATTTCCAACAATTATATGTTTGTAAAAATATCAGCTCTGCTGGTAAATTGTGCATATTCATTGCCACATTTTGTGGTACCTAGCTCAATATTAATGCTTTGCAAATATGGCGTGCTAATATGATTTGGTTTTGTTGCTTATACGCCCTGTTGCGGCAGATGGTAGGTATGGTCATAGTATAGAAAAGTTGCTATTTTGTGTAGTTGCGTTGTATTGTTAACCTTTTTCGCTGGTCATATGAGTACATACAGAGGCCTTTGAAATAGCTGCATAATAATGAGTCCAAGTCGGCGGTACAATGTCGGTTTGCGCTTGGGAATGTACAACTTGTTGCATTGTTTTTTACTGTGTGAATTTACTTTTAAATTAATTTCTCTCAAGCTTTGAAAGAAAATAATAATATGGACTTCAAGAATGAAATTGAAATTGTAAAGCAATGAATTTGATGCAGTTTTTTTTCTTATATTTATAGAAATGTTTGAAAATCGAGCTTCTAAAAAATATTCACCCCGAAAAAAGTCTCCAATAAAACTGTTTGAATTTTTTTTTAAATTTTTTCTTAATCGAAACTAGTTGAAAGGAAATTTAGTTTTTGAGGATTGCGGGAAGATTTCAACTGAAAAAATCTCTTTGAGCATCGCTGTATGGCGTCTTCTTGTGGAGTAATACAAGTATGAAATGATTCCTTCTCAACTTGCCAAATTTTCAAATAAAAAAAAGCTCTCTTATCTTGCTTGTAAATTATTTGTGCAGAGTTAAGAAACACCATATAATCAATAAAACTTTGTTCTGTTTGTGAATATACAAAGTTTTAAAAAAATTACAAATGGCAACCCTAAATCGGGGCTTAGCAGTAGGCGAGCAAGACAAAAATAATGTTAGAATGAAAACCAAAAATTTTAAAACCTATGCCAGAAATCATATTATTATTTAAAAATAAATTATTTCAACCAAAGGCGATCTAAATTTTTTTACCGAATATTTTCAGTATATAAATAAATAAAACAAAGTGTCAAAGAGATCCACTATGAGTTACAATAATGGGTAAACATATTTTTAGAAATTTTATAAGAGTGTTTTGCTCAGATTGATACTTTAAGATTTTGTTTTAATTTTTTGAAACAGCCTTTGTCACAAACATAAAAACTAAAAAAAAAAACCCACCAAAAATTCTTGACCTCCATCAGTGAACCGTATAAGGATTTTAATATATTCCGCCGACGTCAGGCACATAGGAAAGTTTTTGGGGCGGTTTTTATGCTAATCTAATTTAAAAAAAAGTAAATTAATTTCGGCATAGTCGTACATTTTTAAGATTGTGGAAGAGGTTTGGAACCCTCTGGGTGCTGCAATACTCGAGGTCATCGTTTTGCAAAGGAGTCGTTAACCCCTTACCCTCTCCAAACTGATGTCGCACAGTGTCATCGAACGAATCAAATATTAAAGTCAACAAAAACAATAATTTTATTTGGTTTTTCAAAAGAGGTCTTATATGCATTTATAGCGCTGTTTTTTTTTTTTTTTTTTGGAATCTTCTAAAAATATAAATCAGCACTAAAAAAGAATGAAATTGGTGCATCTTTTGAATGCCATTTCATACTAATTTTGTTATGATTAACCCAGCAATGTAATTGAAAAAAAAGGTAGCACCCCAAAGAAATATCCCAAAAAAATGTCATTAACAAAATTTTTAAGCACCATTTTCAAACAATTTTCGTAATTTTTTTTAAAAAGTCTATCTATCGTATTTAATTCATATTGATCGCTTTAAGTTAGAATACAAAATTTTATATAATTTAATAATAATTTTTATTCAGTTTTCCAAACTTCTATTCATACTCTTGCGCTCGTCGTGCCACCGCTTCGATACATTCAATTTAATATAATTTAATTTGCATTGAAATTTTAATATATTCAAAATATGTAACTAGTTTACTATTTCCTTATGCTTTGCACTTGTTTTCCACTTACTTTTCCATACATTTTCTGCAATTTGTCGCTGCCGCTGAGAGTAAGCAGAGCATAGAAAATTCTTTGCCAGCGCAACATGCTATATACATTATATGCAACTAAACACTAATACATACGCGCCTTAAGAAAATGAGTAATAATGAAAAGGAAAAAAATGAAAGCATTAAGAAAATGACAAAACACCACAGCAACATTGGCATTGAGGCGAACTGAAAGAAGAAAAGCTTTGCAGTCGGCAATATTTACTTATACTCATACACACACACACACACACACACAATTTAGCATACAATTTTCTTGCGCTATCGAGCGCGTGTGTGTTTGTGTGTGTGCCTTGTGGCAGCTGTCGCTCTACGCATTGGCTGCTATTTCCATTTAGTTTTGTGCGGCAAAATTCAACCACCCGCACACACACAGGCACACACATTGCGCTTTTTGGCAAACTTCATTGTGCTTGCGTTTTCTACTTACTTATATGATGGCAGTATGTGTGTGTGTGTGTGTATATTCAAACAAGCACACTCACACTACATGGAAAATGATAAAACGAAAAATCGCCAAAGCACAGGAAAAAGCTTAAAATGTGCAAAGAAAAGAAAATTATTATTATTTTTTTTGGACTCAATTTCCTTTGCTCTTAGCTAATGCCGGTTGGCTGTGCTTGGCCAATTTTTTCTCACGCAATCATTTAGTTCTTCTATTTGTCTATGCAACAAAATTTATATTTTGTTTTTTTTTTACGCTGATAGCGCACTCGTACTCAGTCGCTTGGTGTCGCCTACCAAACCGCACGCTACCGCCGCCTTGTCTTCCTTCATCTTCCTTGGTTATTCGCTTATTTCTTTTCTTTTATGGTTCACCTACTTGGGCACAGCAGTTATTTTACCAAGTTTCTTCCACACTCATTTCCTTCAAGCTACGTTCGTGTATGTGTGTGTGTGTGTGTGTTTGTGTTTGCTTGTGCGTCTGTATCCACTTTTGCTGCTGTTGCTCCACACTTTTCTTTTGAATGATTCGATGATTTTAAGCGCCTGCGTTATATGAAAACCAATCGCATCAAAGCACCCCATTAAATTTCATCGTCAGGCATATGTATATATGTATGTATGTACATATATATCGTATAGTCGCTGGTAAGTTGGGCGCTTGCAGTCATACAAACAAATCTATATACCAATATCCTGTTAATGCCGCACAACCCACACCCTACAACCCACACTCCACACTCCACACCCGACACCGCATACCGCAACGTACTCATAGCATTGGGAAAAGACAAACTTTGCTATATTGCAGCTTTTCAGTCAGGGAGGGAAAGCCAACAGCTGTCGTCGTAACGTTAGCCTGTGGTTGCTCGCCTTCGCGTCTCATCACATCTCCATCTCCATTCATCTAGTCGTACCCCACCGCATCGCCACATCACCGCATCGCCACATCGCATCGTTCCAGAAATGCGTCTCGTCTCATTTTGTTGTCTACTCGTTCTCAAAGTTTTCGTTGCCAATGAAAGCGTCAATGTTGTTGGCAAAATCTTTTCGTCGTTGCCCAGTAGCTTCATCATCATCAGCAGCAGCACCGAATGCTGCCTCAGCATCATGATTTGCTCGTCTGCATAGCAAATATGTGTGTGTGTGATGTGTGTGTGTGATGTGTGTGTGTGTAGCCTGGGTCTAACATTTACTATGTGATCCATATGACTTGCGAAAATTTCCATCACTTTTCCGTTTGGCACTACTCATGCCTTCCATCAGCAAATTGCTCACCAATACCTCAATCACTCACTAAATTTTACTCACTCACTTTCCACAGTGTTGCTCACTCTTTCAGTCTATTTCGTATCACTTAAAACTGCACGTACATTTATGCCACCTTAATTTTTTTATTTGTTTTTTTTTTTTGTTTCTGCTATTTTCACACTCCTAAAGTCTGTGCAAAAATATTTTCCAACAATTTCCAAGTTTGCTGCACTGTCGCAACACCACTTAGCCAAACCGATTCTCCTCATTTTCATTGCATCATTTTTGCTTGTTTGTTTGTTTGTTTGTTTGTTTGTTGCATGGGTTGCTCGTTTTTGGTGGCAAACATCAGCAACACCATCAACATCGTCATCACAACCATCACCATCATCATCATCAACATTTCCGACATTCGGTACTCCTGCTATTCAGCACAACACTTCACTTAGCCCTTTGAAATATTCAGCCCGCTTTTTGTTGTTGTCGTTGGTTTCACATTTACTGGTCTCTCTTTGGTCTCTAGCTTTATTGCTAGCCAACCTCGTTGTTCCGTCTGAATAGCTCCATCAACACACCATTATTATGAAAGCACTTTGCTGCATGCCGTTGCTTCACCGGTTCAATGCTTGTGTGTCCTCATCGATTCTACATATTTCGTAGCTGTATCCTGTATCCTTATTCGGCTACAATTTTTATTTTTTTCATTTGTCTGCTGTTTGGTTCATATATGGTTTCTAGGTTTTGTGTGGAATTTTTCATTTATTTTAACATCAAACACCCTTGGTGTGCCCAGTTCATTCTAGACATTCCACACTCGTTAAACTTTTCGACGACATACATATATATGTGACACTTTCGAATATGTATTTTCTAAATATACGTACGAGCAGATTCTTTGAATGTTGCGAAAATTCCCTAAATATGTAAATACTATTTTTTTTTTAATCAAAACTGTCGCTCTTCTGAAGAAATCAAGATGAAAAAGTTTATCTAGTAATTAGCAACATTTTCTAAGCTTCCCTTCATTAACATTAACAGTGCGAGTTAACAGCGCTGCTATCTAACTTTTGAAAGTGGCCGTTAATTCATTTTTTGTAAAATTTTATGATAAGTTGCATCGAATTGCTCTGAGAACCATCTTTCCTGAAACTTTATGTTGACTAATTTTCCAGGCCATTTTAGTTTTCTAGCGACCGTCAAAATTATCCGACTTCTCAAAACATTGGTAAAATTTGTCCTTTAACAATAACGATAATTGATTGAAGTATACTTACTCTTTTAAAATTTGCTTCCATTTTTCCAAAACCCTTAATGTACCGAATCGACATTATTCTGCCCATAGATAAGGAACGCAAATTGCCACACAGTTTAATATTAAAATGGTTAATGAGAAGGAATAAAATATTATCAAAATGTTAAAATTTTAACTGAATAAAATGAGTTTAGTTTGAAGAAATAATCTAATAGTGAACTATCTTATCTTTCATATAGAAACGTAGAGGGAATCAATCTATATATTTGCTGGTTATTTTGTCTACTATTCTGTAATTGTTTCCATTTCTTTGTATATTTCGAATACATCTGTGTTAAAGGAAAACACATTTCTTGAACCTCCTTTAAAAAAGTTTGGCCGCACTTTTTTCCGCTGCAAAATCAATATTCTCGGGCAAGTTGGTATCTAAATAAGTGTTTTGAAATTTCTTATTTTTCAAAAAAGTCAAATACAATAATATTTATCCTTATGGTTTCTATTAAAATAAATCTATCATTCCGATTTTAATTCTCATCCTTTCAGTAGCGAAATTTTTCGAAAAACGGTTGACGAAACCAGGTGTTATTTTTAAATATTCCTTAAATTTGCTTCGAAAAATATTAATTTCAAATAAATTATGAAATAATGCCTAGTTTCATCTGTGTTATATGGGTATTTCCTTTATATCATTGGATAATTTCATAGACATTGAGATATTTCCCATACACAGGATCTCCCTAAACCCTGCGTAATTCTCTGAACATGTGGACCTAAGTACAACAAAAAATTTAAAAAAAAAATCCTCTGGCATTTGAGTTATTGCTCTTTTCCTTCAAATATTGAATTTCACGAATATTCCAATTTATTTGGTCTATACTAAGAATTTTCCCAACCCTTATTTAAACTATTATTTTTTACATTTATCTAAGTGCAAGTATGTTCAATGACGTAGTTCGTTTTTTAGCCATTTTTGTGTATTTTTTTTTTAACAATACAATAAACCAGAATTTGAATTTCGACAAAACCTGTAACTCTGACCACACGTCTTAATTATAAGATTAAAAATGTATAATGACATTCGATTTTAGACAGCTGCGTATTTATGCTAATAGCACATATCTTTAAAGTAGCGAATCTTTTTTGTTGTCATTCTATTAGCACATTAAGATCGAGCAGAGAGGCAAGTATATTTATGATATTTGAAAACCAAACTAAATGAATTGTTTTAAGTATATACAGTTTAAATATTTGGAGATGTTGGGGAATTTAGTTGCAGCCTTTGTGTAACATAGAAATTTTGGTGATTGGTATCTGATTAGGTTTTAATTAAATTTCTATGACTTGTAGCCGGTTGTCAAAAAGTTTAGATATGCTTTATAAATATGTGTGCCCTTAAAATCCATTAGAAAGTATAGTATTGGACCTATTATTTGCCATCCAAATTTCAGAAGATAATTGGTACGATAAAGTATTGTGAAGTTAACAAAACTGAGTTAGTGTAAATAAAGAAGTTAAACATAAAACCAATCCAAAATTTACCATCTCCAATATTTTTCACACTTAAATAGCACAAAACAAATTGTATGTTTTCTAAAAGATGCTAAGAGGCAGCTCTTGCAGCGAAAAGGAAATTTTAACAGAGCTGTAAGAGAGAGAGATAGAGTCGTTCCCACGACGGTTCTACCATACCGGAACGGCCCGGATATATATCCGACCAAGAACTATCTCTTCAGCAGCATTTTATGGGAAATGTTTTATGCTGTTACAACAATAACAACAGAGAAAAGTTGTTGCTAGTAATCACGCGCCCCTTCGAATGCGATCTAAAGGATGATGAATAATCCAGATATGATAGAAAAATAAAATATTTAACTACATATGTAGATAAGGATTTTGATAGGTAACGAAAATAATATTAATATTAATATCACAACAACAAAGATATCAAGATCTATACGGAACAATGGCTCCAATGAAAAGATAGGGATAGATAATTGTTTAGAAACATGACACCGGTTTCAGCGCCATTTGTCTCCAACCTAAAAACCCCGTTTTCTAGGTATTTTTGGAGCTTTTGTGCAATTTTTGTATAAACTAGTATTATGATTAACTTAGCGCATCCGAATAGTTTTAGCATGATCTGATGTAGCAGTGACCCTTGGATTTTTCTCACAAATTTAAATTAAAAAACAAAACCAAAATACTAACTAAAACCATAATACTACTAATTTCACTTCCACCTGTTCACGAAAATTTTCGTAAAATTTCAATCAACTCTTCCTAAAAGCACGCTAACGGAGACTCCTTAAATTTATTTGACAATTTGGGAGTTTGACGGAATGCAGAGAAGTTAAAAAAGAAGAATTTTAAGAACACTTTATCAAAAAAAAAAAAAAAGAAGAGGGATGTTTGGTAAAAAAAAAATTTAAAAAAATTTTTTATTCCAACTTGATATCCCTGCTCAGAGAGAAGTGAATATAAGGAATTACTTGGAATTGCGGTTATGCAAACTGCAGCTCGTAGCACTAAATTTGTATTTTTACTCGAAAAATGCTCTAAATTTTTAAACTTTAAAAATCCTGCAAGGCAAAAAGAAAAAAAATAGCAGCAACTTAAAAAGTGTATGAAAGTTCCGCCTGCTTCCCGATAACTTCCTGCATGCCACATCAAACCGCCATATCTAATTTCATTTCTCAATTTTCCAGCTAACACCACCACACCCTCTGCCTGCGCTATCACATAAAGCACTCAAACAATCTAACCAACTTTTCATGCAATTTTCTTCATTATTTTCTTACTTTTATTATACAGTGTGTGCACTTTTGGTTTTATATAGTTTCTTTTTTTTTGCAGCTGTTGTACGTTGTATATAATGGAATTTTCAGAAAATTGCATTTTCTTGATAAGTTTCTAGTTTCTATGCTTTTGTTGTTTTTTTTTCGTTTTTTGTTTTCTTTTTTGCTCCTTAGTTATGCCTTACTTGTGTGCGCGCTTATTTTCCTAACATTTCCTTGGTTCTTGTCAGCCGCCAACCCTAACGACCGACCAACCCTACATACCCACCTACCTATCATCTACCTACCTAAATATATATAAGAGCCGAACAGCGGGAGGAGCAGAGCTAGTACATTGTACAATATGACCCAAACTTGACAATGCAAGCTAGTTGAATGAAGAGCAGCAGCGCAAGCTGTAGCGCCAAATCGCCCCGGACCTGGTCCTGACTGTCAGTGGTGAAACACTAATGCTTCTTCTTCTTCCAATGGATGTGTTTTTTTTTGTTTATGTTGGCGCTTATTTTTTCGTTGTCATTTTTTTTGTTCGATTTTTTTTTTTCATTTTTTCCTCTTCCTGCTGCAGATTGTGTTCATGACCATGGCTGCCATATTAGATTTTGAATGCATTTCCGTTTTCTCGCCACAGTAGGCGGTGGCTGGAAATAGCGCAGGAGCAAGCAGCAATGACACAAATACTAGGACGTTGAAAAAGTATGCGATTGTATATGTGTATATATTTGTGTGTCTGTGTGTGTTCACTGCACTCGCATACTTTTGATGCAGAAAAATTTTACGAATGACTGACTGAGGTATGCGCTGACGCTGACGATGCCGCAGCTGAGCTTTGGGTGAGCGACAAGATTGAATGAAGGCAACGAAGGAGCGAATTTGATGTGGCAAGCGGGTGGCATTTGTAGAGTCACCTCCTACAGGAAGCGTTTTTGCAAGTGGGTGTGCTTGAGTATGTGTGTGTGTGTGTGTGTTTTCGCGTTCTAGGGCGCGGACCAAAGTGAGGCCAAAAAAGTGGTATGCGCTGCTTGCTTGATTGCAGCCAAACAAAAAGGAGCGTTGAATAAATGCTGTTGGAATGCTCGGTCGCATATACACACATACATACATAAGGCGCATTTGTATGTGTGTGTATGTGTGTGCGTGTATTGCTGTGCACAATTTGATGGAAAGAAAAGTGGCAGCAATAATAGAAAAAAGGAAAAGCGAAAATAACAAGGCAAGAATGTATGTACATATGTCTGTATGTTTAAACATTGACAAGAAAAATGCAAAAGCAAAAGCAAAAAAAAAAAACAAAAAAAAAACACAAAAAGCAATAAAGTACAAAAAATGCGAGGAATGAATGTATGAAATGCAAGCAAGAAAATTCAGTGAGCCACAAAAAATATATTGTGACAGCGGGGATTTCAAAGAATTTTCTTTCATTTCATTCTTGGCTGTACTTTATTTGCCTGCACCATTTGTGGCAGAGGTGAGGAGCGACAAATAAGGCTAGCTGTATGTATGTATGTTAAGCTTAGCATGGAAAAAAAGCGACCATTACAGGGCGGAGTCTTATCGCGTTAGATATAGTCGAGCGCAAATGTTTTGCTTTAAAAAAAAAATTTTCATTCAAAGATTTGGATATTTAAATTTAACAAAAGGAATGCATATATTTATTATTTAAATGGAAAATGCGTTGAAAAATATCCTGTTGGCCTACATAAAGCTACTCTGAACATCAGCAATATAAAGTCAATGGGTTATTTAGATAGCTTTTGGAGCTGTAAATAATAGATGCAAACGGAATTCTTGGAGAGGGCTTGAAATTATTTTCGAAAAGGGCTGCCACATGTTTCGAAACTTAAATTTATAATATAAATAAAATTCTGCCAAACGAAAAGGCTTTATTTGAAAAAAATATTTTTGGCGAGAGTTTCATGAGACTAAAATTCCTAAGGGAAGTTTTGTAACCAAAATTTTGCCAACTGTTTAAGTAGTTAAATACAAACTATTTGATATGGTAAATTAAATATTACTGTCAATATTGGTGTAAAACTAAAGAGTTTAGAAAAGCTGTAAATCAAATTCTTTTTGATGGATGTTCCTAGATGTTTGAAAATTTAAGCACAAATCTAGGCTTCACATTAATATGCTAAACGAAGTATTTCAATACTGCCGTAATACTAAAATACTTTAGGAAAGCTTTTTATCTCAAATATATTTGGAGAGAGTTGCCACATGTTTAAATAGATAAATATAAACCATTTAATATGTTAAATGAAATCATACCACATTGGCGTAAAACAAAAGAAGATTAGGAAAGCTGTGTATGGAAATTATTCTTGGAGAGCGTTGCCAGATGTTTGAAAAATTAAATATGAATCTAAGCTCCCTACAGTTATCGCTTAGAACTAAAGGTAGTGGTGTAAGTTATATAGTTGGCTAAATTCAGATTACGAATAACGAAGCTCACATTACGCAAGCAGCCATTGTCACTGGAGGGGAGAAGGAGGACAATCGGCGTTGCGTCACCATAAGAATAAAATCTGGGTAAACACTGTACGCACTCAGCATGTTGTTTTAATTTATTTTACTGTTTTATTTATTGTATTTTATTTTGTTAATTTTGTGTTGGTCTTTTTGGTTTGATTGATTATATATTTTATTTTTGTATATTTATTTTAAATTGTTTTCTTTGTGTAATTTTAATTTATTTTATGTTTTTTCGTTTCTTTTCTTCTATTTAATATAACTTTGTTAAATTTTTAATTTGCTTTTATTATAACATATTTCATTTTATTTAATTAATTTATTAGTTTTATTTTGTTTTCATTTATTTTATTGTATTTATTTTATTTTGTTTTATGTTATTGTACAATACCTATTTTGTATTATTTTATTTTATATTGTTTAATTTATTTTTTTTCTTTAATTTAATTTTACTTTAATTTTGTTTTGGTTTGTTATTAATTTATTAGTTTTATTCTTTTTTCTTTTTATTTTATTGTATTTATTTTTTTTTATTTTATGTTATTGTACAATACCTATTTTGTATTATTTTATTTTATATTGTTTAATTTTTTTTTGTTTTATTTTCTTTAATTTAATTTTACTTTAATTTTGTTTCGGTTTGTTTTGTTTATTTATTTTTTTTTAATTGTAATTGAATTTTATTTAATTTTATTTTTTTTATATGTTTTGTTTTTTAATTTTTTAATTTTTTTATTTAGCTTAAATTTTGTTTAGTTTACTTTTGCTTATTTATTTGCTTTTTGATTTTTTTGGACAATTGTGATTTACTATATTAAAAATCTCTTTCATGTTAGAATATTTTTTCTGTGCCATTTTTTAAATGCATTCACTTTAACACGCCAATCCCTTTCTGCCAAGCCTGGTCCTTTATTTAGCTTTGTAAGAATTAATTGCTCCTCCTCTACCAATGGAAAAATGAAAGAATGAAGTAGAACGAAAAAACTTGAGTCAACAGTAAATTGGAATTTTTAGCTTGCACTCTAATGGCGTTTTATGCGCATCATACAAACGAATACGTATTTAGGTAGTAAGCACATTATAACGGGACTAGTCGGTGCTACAGGTTACATATTTATTTACATGTAATTGTGAAAAGTCTCTACTTCCATATAAATATACACACATACACAAACTAATTGCTTATTGCCTGCTACAGCTCGCTGTTGTTGGATAGCCAGCCATTTTTAATGGAAAAAATATTTTTAGAAGCGCTTGCAATGGAACAAGCGAGTGAAAGGCGGGAATCGGTGTATCCCTGGGAGCACTACGTAAAGTACACATACATACTATATAAATTTTGTATCGGGTAGGAAAGTTAAAAAAAAATTATGAACATATACCACATATAACCTTAAAACAATTTTTTTTTAAACGAAAATGAAGTTAGAATATGGAATTCAAAAATTATGAATTTTGAGTTATTACATCACATAAGCACACATGCACATACATACATAGCCTTATGAAAAAAATGTATACCCTAAAATAGGGAGTGGTTTGGTATTCATAGGATTTAAGAAATCCAAAACATTTCTTTTTTCAAATACAGTAATCCAAATTTCCCTCAACCATACTTTTATTCAAAAAAACAAACGAAACAAAATTAAATATTGCACGTAATCCTCCTTTTCGCCTTTGTCCCTGAATCTCTGTAATTTTCATTGCATTTAGTAGCATTCTACCTATTTTCGCTTCTAATAATTTATTTTCATCGTTTTCCTTGCCCTGCAAATTCTACCATTGCAGCTTATTGTGGCAACCAACACTATAGCAAAAAAAAAAAAAAAAACAAAAAAAAAACAAATAACTTAAATTGCATTCATGCGCGGCGAGGAAGTCATTTTTCGAATTAAATGAAAAATTCCGCTAGTGAAATTACTCTTCTTACCATGCGCTACAACACCAAAAAAAGAAATGCACACACACATACTCACAAATACACGTGCACATAAATGTACGGTATCAGGGCATATCTATGTATTGTATATAGTATATTTAAAGGCACCTTGACTGCACATATGCGCGATAGAAGTTTGAATATTTGTGCATAAAAGTGATAATGGGATATTAGGAAGCAAATATAATTACTAAAAAAAAATGCAAGAGATCGAATAAATTGTATTAAAGAATGAGCGAACGATGTGGATATATTTAAAATATTGAAAAATGCAGAGTTAAAATTTAATCTGGCTAAATCTGGCTACCAAAGGCGTTAGATGGAATAATATTCGCAAGTAGCGTCGAATTTCAGTTTATTTACGACATTTGTTTGCACAAACTTTAATCATCTAACAATGGGGGTTTTAGAAATAACATGAAAAGCTCCATCATAAAATACAGAACTTATCGACAGAAATATTGCAAAAAAAAACATGGAAAGTTCCCTAAAATAGTTCCAAGTGGTAATCCAATGGCAGCTGTGACTTAAGTGAGATATTATCTTCAAAACTTGATGTAATGTAAAACCAAATATTATAAAGATTTTTAGTTTGAAGTATAAAAATGTAAAATCCACTAAATTTTGTACAAAAATGTTTTCCAAAATATGCAGACGTATGCAAAGTTCAATGTTTTTTTTTTATATATATGAAAACTTCAGTCACCATTAGCCAAAATTTGAAAACAGGCATATAAAACATAAATATTTTACAGTGAATATCAGTGAATGAAAGAAACGAACGAAATTTGTAATTATATTATAAGTGATGGTTTGCGGTTGCATTATGATGCTGGTCTTTCATTATTTTCGTCCTTATTGCAAGACATCTGGAATAGCGCACTCCATAAAAAAAAATATCGGTAAAAATCAGAATCGGTAAAATTGCATTATTATTTCTTCTATTTGTCACTGGTTAGTTTAAATAAATTTTATACAATCTAGAACTTGCATCAACCACTTTTGTTGGCCACCATACCGAAACATCGAGAGCAAAAAGGAATTGAGTTTTGAAGAGTACTCGCATAACGAAGAACGTACAAGCGGCTAAAAGGAGGTATTGAACCAGATAAAAACAATTTTTCGAATTCGTTAGTTTTTACAATAAAAGTATGTATAGCTAATTTAAAAATTATACTTAAAATTTTTACTTTGCTTTTCTTGACTAAATTTTGATTTTTTGGTATTTTTTCTTAAATAAAAATATCGTTTATCCTACGAGAAGCCCGGTTTATATCCAAGTTTTCAACTTTGTTCAAATGTGAAAAAAAATTCCACAAATTAGACTCAAATTTCAAAAATTTGTAATCAAAATTTTTACAAAAAATTTGGCTACACAACGCTTTCAATTTTAATAATCATATAAAATGTTGCAGTAGCTTTAAATTTCCGTTGATTTTTCGATAATTTTTTGCTGTCACCCTAGAGCAAATTTGTTCATATAGCGCACTGTTCATCCTCAGGTTTCCTCAATACCAAATTAAAAATCTTTCAAAGTGTAACCACATGAAGACATCAAAGCACACCCACACATATGTGCATATGCACATATATACATCTATATACATATATTCAAATAAACGTGACTAATTGCTGAATTTGTCAAATCGCAATAAATCATTGGAAAAATTAACGAAAGACATGTGGAAACCACAAAAACCATAACCATCTAGTGGCACACTAAAAAATAAAGCCAACATTAATAAGGAAGTTTGTATGAATGTACAGTGGAATCCATTTATGATTTACTCATTTTTAAGTTTCAGCTTAAATTTATGAAAAAATGTATTCGTTTTTAATGGAGCTCGCTTAACGAGTATTGGAAAAAAATTCGTTATTTTGTCCACTGTGGGAGGAGTTCAACAAAGCTAGGGTATGCATTTTAAATTACATTCAAAAAAAACGTCAAGAATGAATAAAATCTTTGTACTTTTCCCATTTTACACGTCATGGTCCACGCCATTTCCAATTGTTAATGCGAAAGCGTAATTCTGAAAGCGTCAAATAAAAATGAGAAACTTATTTATATTGCATATATTTCAAATAATAATTAAATAAATAAATTAAATTCCTTCTCGTTCTCCTTCTGTAATAGTGGCCACAAGCTTTTCTATGTAAATACTGAAATCACTACGTTTCTACATTTGGTCCAAGAATGATAGAATTCAAGATTGCCCCTTCACGTGGCGAAGTGACAGATCTCGCCTTTAGTAAACAAGAATATGGGAGAGAGAAAATTGAATAACTTCCAGTATTTGAGTGAAAAACGTGTTTTAATTATTCTAAAGTGTAAAAATATGAATTTATTGGCAGAGATTTAATAAATGAATATGCAAAATACTAAAAAAGGTGGCCTTATTTGTGAATAGAAACTTTGTCTACTTGAAACTGAGAATTGTCAACAATTTTATTTTCAAATGACACTTTCGCATTTTCATTTGACGCTTTCTCATTTACGACTGATTAATTCTCATTTTCAATTGACGTTTTCGCATTTTAATTTGGCCCTTTCTCGTTTCCAATGATGGAAATAATGTAGTAAGATACATAGTTTTTATTCCGATTAACCTCCCTATGCCGATGATCTGACAAACCTTGTCAACCAGACAGTGGTCATGTTTACTGCGCCAAAAACTATGTCGCAGATTATACAACTACAACGACTGTTGGCATCACCCGTTTTTACCGCATAGTTTTAGGCGCAGTAAACCTGACAACTGTCAGTTTATTGAATTTTGTCAGGTCATCAGCATAGAGGGTTAAATTTACAATTAGTTGTAAGTAGTGTACAGTTAACTCAATCCCTTTTAGTTTACTATAGGCGCACTACACTGTACATTGTAAGTATAATTTATGTACATTAGGTATCTTTTTAGGCGCAAATGCGTGCAACATGTGTTTTTTTTTGCTACTACTAACCATGTTCGATAAACGACCGCGAAAGATGCTGGCATCTGCTACACCAAACATATTGTATAAAAAACTGGAAATGGAATCGAAAATTAAAAAAAAAAATAAACCAAAACACACCGAAATGTTTACAATGAAAAAACCGTCAACCGCAAGCATAAACAGACACAGTCTTTAAAATTGCCATAAAACTGTTTTAATTACATTACAGCAGTCCAACTTAAGCATCTGCAAATATGCGCATATCTATGTGCGTGTGCGTGTGTGCGTGTATGTAGGTGTAGGTACTTGTGTTAGTTGAAAAGAAGCAACAGACAGGCAACCACAACAAGCTATAAAGTTTGAGTGGAATAAAAAGTGAAGCTGAAGAAAGATCAGTTGGTGGAGTGATTTTGATCATAAAAAATACATACAAAAATATGTACATATGTGTCGCAGTTGAGCTTGTTAGCCTAATTAATGCCTACAAATAAACAAATGACATCGAATTTCGGGGGAAGAAATCTTAATACAAAAATGAAAATCAACGCTTTGCTTTGCTTTGGCGCTTTTTACGATATCTACCTTTCTTTTTATTGTTACTACTATGCTTTACTAGGGATTGTCAATGATTTTGAGCGGCTCGTAAAAATAAAAATACCATTGAAAATAATGGTACTTACATAAAAAAAAATCAGACATAATTTAGACAAGCTGTACATAATATGTAGGCGAATAAATCTTGATCATCTAAATAGTTTCAAGGGCAGACGTGACGTCATTGAATTCAAACTTGTATTTTTTTCAGTGCATTTCATGCTAATTTACTTCTGCTCTTTAGCTGCTAAATCAAGCGAGAGCCATTAATCAGTAATTAATTCCCTCGTTGGCGAAATTAAAAACGGAATACGCATTTCATTTTCTTTTTAGACTACCAAACGAAGGAAATATTTAGTTAGTTTAATATTTTTACAAAATATCTTAGCGAAGGTTTTATGTGCATAAGTATTAAAAAAGCTCAAGTGGCATATGTAGTTGCTATTCTTTATTTAAGCATTCCCGACAACATTTGCTCTATTCAGCGCAAGTAAACTATATTCAGCGGCTGTTTTGGCAAGTTTATTGTATTGCGCGTCTCAATAGCTTTTAGTTTAGATAATTCTGCAAAAAATATTTACCCGTCCATTAAAAGTTTATAATGCTAAATAAACAAAAAAAATTAAATTAGCTTTGTCTCTTATTATTTAGTTTATTATGCGTCTGATGTTTTATCAAATATATAACTATAATAAAAATATGTTGCCTAAAATAATATTTACTAACTGTAATGTAAATAGTTAGAACAGTTAGTAATTCAGCGCAATTCAGCGCCTTCAAATACTATTCAGCTAACTCCAACGTAATCTTGAAGTGATATTTTAAATTTAATAGAAATATTGTATGAAAAAAGTTTTCAAGAAGAGTAAGTTCCACGAATTTAAGTCATATGTGGTATAAATTTTATGCGTTGTATTATTATTTACATTCAATTCAGCACCCTATAGGCAGTATCTTTTAATTCAGCGTTTTTTTCGTATACTAAACACATATTTTCGGTTGCTTCAAAATTTTATAAAAAATATAAGATAAATATATAAAATAAATAATAAGTACAGTGCCCCGGTTGATATGAATTTTGGCTATAGTTTTTTATATTGCGCTGCATCGCGAATTATGAATATACATACATAAGTACATACAAGTTTAGATATATTTTATTCACAACCATTTGCTGTATTAGCTGTCATCCAGACCGAAGGAATTCTTAAAAAATTTTATACATAAATAAATATGTGAATAGTACCTAAATAAATATAAAATTTTTACCTCGCAATCAAATTTTGTTTGCGTCTATAATTTCCTGGTAAAATTATGAACGCACGTGTTTTGAAAGTCCTACAATTCTTTCTCAATACAAGTCAGCGTACACATTCACATACTCAATTTTGGCTAATAATCATAATTCCAGCCATTGTCAGGTAAATACTCTACGCCACAAACGTTTTAGAAATACCAAACTCCAATTTATTGCAACGCTTCATAAAAACGTCAAAAAAAAACACAAAAATTGGTCAAAACTAGTAAAAAAAAACTGAAACAAGTACAAAACTTCGCTCAACGTTTTAATGGAAAATTGAGAAACTGTTTTTTCGCATCTTTTTTTTTTTGGTCATCGCCGCTTCTTTGCTGCTTTTCGAAATGGAAAATGTAATGCGCTGCCAAATTGCTACGAAATGGAAAATGCTCGGCAAATTGAAAACGTGTCCAACAAACAAACATCAATATTTAAACATAAGTAATCACTTTGTAAACGTTTCGCCCCACAGACTGCCACCACTTTGCTTGCCGAAGAAAATTTATCCACACAATTTGTATTGGGCATTCGGAGTATGAAGATGCTCGCTCACCATCCAATTCCGCTTCCGACAGCCCACCCCGCTGAGCAGGTGTGAGAGTTGAGGCGGAAGCGGCAGTTGGAGAAAAACCACTCAAACTTTGCTGCATAAAATTGAAGTTGTACACAGTTTTGTTTTTTTGTTTTTGGGTTTTCTGTGCAAACGTTTCTTGCCACATAATTTCGTTGTTGTTGCAAAGTGTTTAGTTATGCTGGTCACAATGAATGCCAGCGCTTTGGCTGCTGCCGCTGCTGTTCGACGCATTCGCCTCGTAAAGCTAGTAACTTTATTGTGCTGCTTGCCTCAAATCGACAGCTACTGAAGCAACAGCGCCCAAAAGCACACTACACTCCACACACCACCAGCCAGTCGAGATGTTGAAAAACAAAAAACAAAAAACCAAAAAAACACTCGCATCCTGTATAGGCGAGAATTGTGTGGCGTTCAGTGGCAGCATTTCTACAACTGTGGCGACTGTCAGTGGAGGGGTTAAAAATTTCGCACGTCGCAACGTGCAACATAAAGTTACGATTTTTATGCGCCTCAACTACAAAAGTACTAACAACATAAAATGGGCAACATGCATAATTCACAAATTCACTAGCACTCACACTCACACACCTGCATCTATGTATTTGAAAATATTCATCTAGCATAGTCCCATTTTGCATCCCCTTCTCGACATTGCCGCCGCCCGTTTACTGGGATTTATTATGCAGCTCTTGGCAAATTGAAAATGTGAGCTCCGGCTGTTGGTTACTTATAGATGAATGTTTGTATTAAATCTAGTAGATAAAGCGCCTTCAAGTATGCTTAGGAATTATGATGAGCTTGTTGGCACGCGTCTCCCACTCGTTCGATTGTATGATGTTTATCTCCTCACTTATTGTGCTTTATTTTTTGCATTTCTTACTTGTAGCGTAGTATTCCCTTGTCCGCTTCCTGTCTTGCTGTCTTGCGCTACATTTGCGTAAATGACAATTTCTACTAGCGTAATTTTACGACAAATTGATTACGTGTCAACTGTTTTATGCGGGTTGTGGCATTTCCTTCTTGGGTCAGCGTTATAAAATTTGATTGCGTTGGAAGAATTGCGCAACTTGCATATAAATATATTCCATTTTTTTTAAGGTTGCGTTGAAATTGGGCGTAGCAAATTGTTTTAGAGTAGCAGAATTCCGGTAGAGTTTTCATAAATAAAGAAGAAATAATAAAGAATTTTGCTTAAATAAATCAGCGCCTCTTTGCAACTCACAATTTCTGGAATTGGAATTTCGTATAAGGAATAAATTGAGACACCTGAAGATCCACTCAGTATAATTTAAAGCTACTCATTGATTTTAACTGTTTATATCAGGAACCGTAACGGTTATAATATTTAAAAAAAAAACCATGAACAAAAATTAAGTATATTTCTGTATATTAAATTTCTCGATCAAGTTTGGTCCTTACTTTTTAATTTTTTATTTTTTCGAAAAAAATATATTTTATTCTTGGACTAAAAATTTTTTGATCGTATTTGATCGATATTTTGTGATCAATTTCTTCAAACATAACACATGTCACCGACAAATTTGTTTGCGTTTATTATGATAGAAAAATTGTACGTACAAGAATTAACGATTATTTTTTATCGATAAAATAAAAATCATAAAATATCGATGAAAAATTATCGAACAATTTTAAGTTTTGATCTAAAAACTAGAAAATAAAAAATAACAATCAAACTTGAGCAAAAAAGGTAAAAAATAAAAAAAAACGATTAAATTTTTTAGAAAAGGAAGAAATCCGTGAATAACGACTATTTTTGATCAAAAAATAAAATCCAAAAAAATTAACAGTATGAAATCGTTTAAAAAAAGCTCCTTAATAAAAATAAGTTTATATTTGTATAGAATATTGCGTAAGGATTAAAAAATTTAGTTTAAGTTTTGTTTTGAACGAATTTTTTTCAAGAATTTTTTTCAAGAATTTTTTGTCTGGAAAAAACTATAAAACGTATATTTTCTGCCCATAGATTTTATCCAAAAAAAGAGCCAGAGAAAACATGACAAAAAAAGCTGAAAAAATTCCTAGCAAAGTTTACATAAAAATTTTGGGCATTCAAATTTATGTGACCAAGAAATATAGAGAGGTTAAATACCACCTAAAGATTTTGTGGCCATTACCAATAATACCTAAGCCTCCATGGTCTGCTTAGCTAATATTCCATTACGAATATGTGCGTACGTATTTGTCTAATTTCTCTTTTACAAATTGGAACTATTTTTTTTGGGTTTGAACTTTCAAGCCATTGGTACTTTTTCGTCCAAGCTATTCAGCGCGTATTCAGCGAAAATTATTTTTTTTCTTCGCTAAGTATTATCGGTGTGATGCGAGTGCTTTAACTTCAAAATACCTATTAGTTGTTTTTGAGAAAATTTTCAATCAAAAATATGCATTCTTGGTATCTACCCCAAGCTCAGCTTAATGCATTAAAAATCTACAACCTGCATTTCAGCGAAATTGAAGCCTCAAGAATTTTATCATCTCGGTTCACATAACATCTAATTACGACATTCATTCAGTCGATCTCCGATATGACGATATGGCGAAGAAAATAAAAATTAGTGGCCTCCCAGTTTTTAACGAGCTGCTTCGAATGCCGCCGTCAACGTAAGATTTCTAGAAAATGATATTTTCCTTCGCATTCAACACTAATTACCAAAACACAAGTAGTCTTTAAGGAGCAGAGCAAAATTCGAATGAGGAAAAAAAAACTAAAGTAAACAGCAGCACAAAAAGTTATTACAGCTTCCCATCGCTGACTGACATATGTCACACTACAGCCTGGCAGATCTACAGACACACACCCATATAAAAACAAAAATTATATGTTGGCTTGCACAGCAGACTTTCATATGTCGCCTGTTGCCATAAACCATTTTATAGCACATAAACCAAACTTAGTTAAAATGTCATTAAAAATGTGAACCATGAAAATTTTTTTACAGCATTCACCATTAAAAATCCAACAACACTACAAACATTCATTCTCGCCTCGCGTCTCATTATGCATTTAAAAGAAATGAGCGGTTGGTTGTTGGTATAAGAAGCACACACATACAAACATACATAGATCAGATGTGCCATTGTGTGAGATATCAACAAGCACATCAAAATTTTCATAAATGCAATAAAAAACTGCATATGAGCATATATGTACATAAATGTGTAAGTATCGGTGTGTAAGTACGGGTGTGTGTGTGCGCGCGACACAGCGGGGGAAAAAAAGTTGCAATCAAATAAAAATTAGCAATCAAAAAACTATGAAAATATAAAAATCTCATTTCACTAATTTTTCTAGCTCACAGTCAGGCATACAAATACACCATGATACGTATATTTCTACCGCTAAAAACTGTAAACTATAAACGATTTATTTTATTAGTGGCACATGGAAGGTTTTTTTTTGTTTTGTTTTTATGACAGCCATCTCGGCATTAGAACACATTTCGACTCGTAGTTAGGTACTCAAATCTAGTAAATGCGAATTTCCCCAAAAGCACTTGACAAGTCAACAAAACACAGTGCACGCAAAGTTTATGTTTATGTCATTGTTTTTTTTTTTTTGTTTTTCTTCTTTTTTTCAAAATTACTCGAGCTATAAAAATTTTGGTATTCACATATGTATGTAGTTGTGCGTTGTATTTGCAAGTGAAACAATCGGTGAAATGGTTCACGCTCATAAACTTTATGCATTTGTAGGCAGTCGTAAAAAAAAGTGCAGGCAAAGTTGCACTGTTGCACTGCACAGCAGGCGGTTGGCGAGCGGGCAAAGGGTGCATGCCGAAGGAAATTACTAATGTAGCAGTTGTAAAATTTCTTGGCAAAAAAAACACATGCTACTTTCCTGTCTGTATGTATGTATGTATGTATGTATATGCATTGGATTCAGTTGATCACATATGTAGAATTACATTTTAATTTTATGAACAATTCTTGAAGCGATTTTAGGCCACATAAAAATGGCAACACTGTTGCCGGTAGTGTGTTTTGACAGTTTTGACACTAAACACTTAATTGTCAATTTTAAGTGCAGAAAAGTGTCAGCGTATCGGCATTAAAAATATTAGCAGGTGATGAAAAAGTAGCCGTGTTAATGTTGTAATATTCGGCACAAAATTAATGTTAATTTTTTTAATTGTTATTAATTCTCCGTACTTTGGTTTAAAAACCTCGCTTGTTATTTGAGTTAAGTTACAAATTCTAAACTTATTTTGATGCTACTAGAAAAGTTCAAGATAGTGAATGAATGCTTACGGAGCTATGCTTGCAAAAGCTCAAAAAGCATTTGAGTTGAAAAAAAGTTAAATACGTGACTACGAATAAGTAATTAAAAAAGAAAAAGCGAAACTTTTTGAAATTGTAGCAAACCGCTTAAGATACTGCAAATTCACTGCTTAGTTGAAAGGGAAAGCTTGTAAACTTAGAAACTGCAAGTCTTTACAAAAAATGAAAGCTTACGTGGCTAAGCGAAAGCTCTATCAGCATTAAGCAATAAAAGTTATCGGAAAGGAAATCGGTTTTATTTTAAAAAAGAAATAGACTGCAAATTCTTTCAAAAAGTAAAAAGCTTCTAAAACTTTCCAATCCGTAAAGCACCCATTAAGTTTCTAACGTATATTTTCTTATAAGGAAAGCTACTACTCGAAAATGAAATCACTTTAACATCAATACAGCACAATGATATTTTTTGTGCTAATATTAAGACTAGAAATTGGAATGAAATTTTATAAAGGTTACTAAAAGACAAAGCAAATAGTTTTATTAAAGAAATAAAAAAAACACAAATAGAGCTTACTGAGTGAAAGCACAAGTAACTTTTTCAAATAATAGAAACCTAGACGAATGTTGGAAATCAAATATGGCAAGATAGGTTTTAAAAATTTTAGCAAAACGCTGGCACCATTTTTAAAAAAGCAGTACAAATTAGCTTATTAAACTTTCGCATGAGATGAAAGCACACATAAAGCTTACACATGAGCTTTCATGCAAATATCGTAAAGTCAATTTACTATAATATCTTGAAAAATAGCAAAAAATATATTGAAAGGCAAACATTTACTTGCAACTCGTCCAAAATCTTAAAACAGCGGTACTATCTTAAAATTAACTTTCTTTTATAAATTACTCCCTCCCGTTCCCAAAATATATTTCTGCGTGCGCCACTGACCACTGACCACAACCAAATTAAATTATATACAAAACTTTTTGAAAAGCTACAAAAAGTAAACTAATTAACTTTTTCTCCGAAATTGCTAAACAGTTTGTTTTAATTTTGAATAAAAGCAAATTATCAATAATAAATTAATTATAAAAATTAACAAATTTAAAAAAGAAATAATCACTGTGAAAAGTACCTACTACCATTAAAAAAAATTTAAAAAGAATCCGAAACAATATTCATGAGACACTAAGTAAACGGTTCCAAGAATTATTTAATAATTGTCGACATAGTTTTTATTTGAAAATTTCACTTTCGAACTTTTTCTAATATGCCACTTATGTTTTTTTAACGCTCTCTGACAAGTTTGATAAATTGGAATAAAAACAAACACACACAAACACATTACGCCACTCAATAGTCGCATGCGTTTTGGCAAAATCATAAATCACAAAAACACTTCAAACAAACTTTAATTGCCAATCAACAAATTAGTGAACCAGTCGAGTTCGATTTTTACGCTACTATCACATACACGCACACACACACACACATACTCGTTCACAGACAAGTTAAATATTTTTAACTAAATTTTGTTTTTTTTGCATTTAGCGCAAAAGTGTAAACAAAATAGACAAATCAGCTGAGTGACATAAAAAAAAGCAACAGCAGACGAGAGTAGACAGACAAATGTGACAGTCATTGCATTTTGTTGTTGTTGTTGTTGTTTTTTCCGTTTTGTTGGCGTTTCAATTTTGGGCAGACAAATGGGCGCGATGTCGCGCTTCAAACTGAAATGAACTAATGTCAGCTTGCGCAAACTCAAATAAGACACCAATACGCAAATATGGGGCTATACATACATACAGACAAACATGAATACAGTGTGTGTGTGTGTGTGTGTGTGTAGACAGCGAATGACAGCCAAATGAAGGCTGCTGATAATCTGTCAAAAAGCTGTCAAAAACTGCGCACACATTCCTGCAATGCAGGAGGGCAGTACAAACGAAAACGCAAACGCAAACGTTGGCCTGAGTGTGTATGGAAGTTAGATATATCTACATATTTACATATGGGTATGTGTATGTGTGTGGTAGTGTGAACTGACTGACGTAGCGTATGTTTGTTGCCGCTTCAGTGAATGAATATGAAATGACAGCAATTGATGCCTCTTTCTGGTTGGTTTCCATTTGCTGTTGTTATTGTGGGCTTTGACCTTTAAAAATTTCGCCATACTTTTTGTGTTGGTTACGAGTTTATATACTCTTATATATATATGTATGGATATGTATGTGTATGTGTATAGGTCTAACTATCAACTTGCGTCAAAACTGTCACTTTCGTTTTTATGAAATAATACAAATTGGAAGCAGCATGAGTTGGTTTGTTGTTGTAGCTCTTACTTTTATTTTTGTCTGCTACTAATAACAACAAATAACAAATTTCACTTGACATGTGTGAGTGGCGTTCGGTTATATACCTAAATGCGCGTTTGTGTTTATTGGGTGAGAATGACAGCTCATCTCAGTTGACAAGAAAATCAATAAATTCTCGTTTTAATATTTAATATTAGAGAATAGGTATGTGAAAAATGTGTATGCATTTAACAATCATTAGGCGCTCAAATCAGGTTAAAATATAATTCTTGCTTTTAAACACTCGCAATGTATGTATTTATTATTTAATTTTTAATCACTTTTTATTCATGGCAACTCTATTGAAACTTTTGTCTAGATACAAGTTTTGTCAACATTATTTCACTGCAATATTTATAATATTATTACAATAGTAATATTCAAACATAGGGGTTTAAAACTTTTTTCGAATGGATGGCAACACTGCAAATAAATATCTCTTTATTGAAGTGTTATTTGCATAACTTGCCTATTTAGTTGAATTTAATTGTAATAAACTCTGCCCATTCCGTTTAAAACAAACAAAGCCCAGTTTCCAGCTTTGTAGAAAATTTACAAAATTTAAATTTTTTTTTTATATATTTAAATTGTAATCAGAAATTTTCAATAAGACAACTATTGAACATCCAATTTTATAGCTCATTAAGTTTTAGTATGATAATGGCTAGGTCGGAAGTGGCTCAAAAACTGTTTTAAAAAAAATAGTTTTAAAAAAATTCCGAGCATTCCTTATAGTATGAAAAAAAATTTCAAATACTAACGTAAATTTCGAGATACTGCCCCAAAATTATTAAACACCTTTCGAACATGTAAACACTGGTAGAAAAATAATACAAACTTGTTCTTTTAATATTTTTTCTTTCCCTTTTTTATAAATAATTTTCGAAATCTTTGTATAACAGCACTGTTCGTTCTCTGACAAAAATATTATACTTTTTAGAAAATTTAAAAAATTTGAAACACTTTTCTGTTAGTTTAAAAACAAAATTTTGAGATTTTCGTAAATTGAAAAACAAATTTCTGAAATTTTTTATAAATATTCCACAGATATGGAGGCTGCAGTTAATACTTTTTGCCAGAGAACGAACTTATTACATTGTTATAAAAAATGTTGAAAATTAAGATACCACCGATTTTGTAATGATTAATATTTTCCTAGAGATCAACACTCTTTCAAAGTGGTGCTTTATTAAATGTATCTCACATAAATTTATTTACTGTATAAATATATTTAAGTTTTTGGATAGGTGGCAACTATTTTCAAAAAAAAAAAAATGGATTCAATATTCCAATAGTTTTCCTTTGATACCAATAATTAAATATTTAGTTTGTCAACGAAATTAATTCGATTAAATTTTTTACACAGGTGGCAACTTTACTAAATCATATTTCGGTGATGCAGTGTTCTGGAAACCGTTTTCTTTGACATCAGTATTGTCCAATTTTTTTAACGTTTTTACTTCGTGAAAAAGTAAACCTTTTACATAGGTCTGCTGGGACCACATTTCGGCTTGAACCATCTCTTCTAAAAAACTTAGTTGTTCACAATTCGGGCCTTTCACAGCATCCATCGTATTTCGAATTTTCATAAATTTTCAAAAATTCATCACTGAATCCGATTCGCTCCGAACAAATGTATTCAAAGTACAAGGTACATTCTAACTACGATAGATTCGGTGATAACTTTTTCCTAGATTTTTTTTTTTTTGAAAATTGGGACTGCGATGGATTCAGTGATAGCCCCGATTAGAACAACTAAGAATTCTCTTCATTGCCCTCACTCAAACTTTCCCCAAATCGCGTGACATACCTAATTGCTGGTCGGCGGCCGTTTGTTCGCTGGTGACAGTGCGAGACGTCAAAGGTGTTTGACCGTTCAATAGGCACGGCCAGGGGCAATAATAAAAAGAACAATTCCTCGAGCGTTTAATACGAAGCCGATTCTTTTTTTTTGGGGGAGAAATAAATTGGGATTTGACAGTTTAAAATGAAGCAGCGTAGAATGATGTGACGAGTCGAAATGAAGGCGCATCAAAGGCGGTCAACCGCGAAAAAGTTTTGGCATGTGTTGACATTTATTCTACGCTTGACAGGCAGCAGTAGCACCTGTGTATGTGTGTGTGTACTAAATGTGAGAACCTTAAGTGAATAGAGTTATTTGAAATAGAAAAATATAAAAAAATGTTATACAATATTATAATATTCGTATAACTCATTGTGGGGTCTTTGTCACTTTAAAATATGCTGAGTGAGAAAAATTACTTTTATTCCAAACCAAACTTAAAATTTATCGATTCAAATCGAAAGTGAGACTGTACGACCTTGAGCGAATTGTGAAAGGGCAAAAAACAGCAAAAACTATTCAAAATGTACGCTACTAAATAAAACCAACAACAACACTGAGCGATAGAAACAACAAGAGTCTCCGAAAAGAAAGGCCAATTCATTTGTTTGCCCCTTGAAGCGCGCAAACCACCTGCACATACACACTCGCACACACACATATATTCTAAAACTCAACAACGCTTACATGTTTCGTGCAATCAGCAGCAATAAATTATCAGCAATAATTTTTCATCTTGGTGCGACAACAACAATGCACACCACTTCTGCAAACACAGAGCGCAACAGTTGAGAGTTCAAAGCCCACCAACGCTGCGACGGCGCACATTAATTTTAGCACAGACCAGAGCAGAGGCAACAACAGCAGTTAGGAAAAAAAAAAATAACCTCAACCGCAGCGTCGGGCCAGCGGCAGTAACCACCGGTAGCAAGTGGACTATGAAATATAGTGACGCGGAAATATTTTGCCGAAATGAGCGCCAGCAGAGACTAAAACAAAAGGCGCTAACAGCAAATCCAGCGCACAATAAAGCGCACAGTAGACATTTGGTGAGATAGCAGCAGCGGTGATAACAACAACAACAACAACACCAACAAAGCGCGCATTCCACTGCAATAAATTCTACATCAAAAAACAATAATTCAACTTGAAACTACGCCAAGCTAGCGCCTGTGGCTAGTTCAATGTACAAAACACCCGCTGTTGCTAACGACGCCGACGCCATCGCCGTCGCCGCCGCTTTTACTGCGCGGCGGTCTTGCAACTCAAATACAAACTCAAACCGCGCGCTCACATAAAAAGTTCACACAAATAATATACCATGAAAAACACACACACACACATAAACTGTATGGGGATGTATGTAACAAGCTATCGCATTGGTATTAGTAACAACTGGCGCACTTGTGCGCGCTGCCATTAATTCTAGCACTTGCCGACTTGTTTGACAGTTCTGACAGACTATTATTTAAAGTTGCGCTTCAGCATAAAGCAGCAGCGACGCTTACCCGCGCTCCCTCCCTCCATATGCCACCTGCAGTGCAATGCCATTTGCCACATCAACATTGGACGCGGTGGCGTCGTTTTCACGTTCAAGTTTGAATGTGCCGCGCCATTTATAAAGCAGCGCCGCTACCGTCACTGTCAACGTCGCTGTCGGACATTTGTAAAATTTGTATAGCTGCGTGCACTTTGTCTTCCGTTTACTCATAGCCGCCCTGCCAAACCCGCCAGACGAAGCACCCACCCACCTTCCTGTTGTACCGTTGTTGTACCGTTGTTCTACCGTTGTCTTGTTGTTGTATGTTTCCCTTTCGATTTTCAACCGGCACATAACAGAGCATTTACTTTCTGTCTGCATTGCAAATTTGGGTTAGCCGAACATTTATAGACCGTTATTAATAATCGTTTGTCGGTCAATTCGCACAGCTGGTTGGTAGGCTGGTACGAAATCGGTTATGTTATGTACATAAATGCTAATTGTTGATGTTAGCAGTTTCATTGTGCACTTTGGTGAATTTTGACCTACATATTTAATACGAAATTAAATTGTGTCAATTGAGGAGTGAAGGAGTTTAGTCGCAAAGGTATTGATTCACAATATTAACCTTGATATAGAACATTTTGTTGATAAAAGTAAGAATTCGATTGGAGTAACCAGTCGGAATGGAGATTGTACTATGCGCTATTTTGTAAAGCGAAATAGATGTTATGTTGCCATATTATCCAACTATTAACTAAACTAAAAATAAGATGGTTGAAAAACATTCAGTTCGAGAAATAAAAATGTAAAATTAAAGTAAATATTTTCGTATGTCATAAAAGAGTCAAAAGAGATAGAATTTTGCTTGTAAGGCCAAAATCTTTTTTATGGCCTGAGGTTTTTGGAAGCAATGGAATTTTAAAATTAATATCCAAAAAACATTTAGTTTGAATTGGATTAGTACAATTCACAAGGAATAATTTTTAACCCATAAATGCTCGCACCATTTTCGACATGCCAGCAAAAAAAATTATACGAAGGCTGCTGATACGTTGTTAGAAATTATTTAAAAAGTTATTTTCGCGATTTGTTCACAGCATTATTCGCCTAAACTATGGCATCTTCTCATACAAAATCTTTACTATGCCCATTTGAAATACCAACATTGATATGAGAATGAAACAGAGCTGTTGTCTAATTTATATATAAAACTATTTATTTTATTTTAAGTAGAATGTCTGAAAAGATCCCTTGTGAAATTTTTCGTTACATAACTCTCTGGAACATCTTAACCCTCTAGCGACATTTTAGACTCATTTAACTCAGACTTTCAGAAAAAATGGAAACAAGTTTTAAATAAATAAATATCCAAAAAAACATTCAGATTGAATTTGAAGTAGTAATACTCCACAATCAATAGTGTAATCCATAATTGCCCTTAAAAATGTGCTAATTTTACCACCTATGGAAAAGTCAACAAAAAAAATTGCGTTCGAAGGCTGGTATGTATTTGAAATGTTATAGGAAATTATAAAACGGAAAGTTTCACCAGAGAGTTTCCTATATAAAATATGCCTTTCGTGATGTGTTGAGACAATTATGTCCTGAAAGCACCACGAAAAAAAAAGATGAAAGAGCTAATCGGTTAATATGTTTGAAAAAATCGTTCCTCGTAAAATTTTACTGTATATACCAAAACTAAATATTTGGCTAAAATATGAATTTTAACAATTTTTTGCATTTATTCTAATGGGCATACAAAATAATAATTGGCAAAAAAGGAATTTTTTTCTCATATTACAAACTTCCGAGTCCATGTCTGCCATGAAAATACTTTTCACAAAAATCGGTTGCCATTCCGAGTAGGCATACAAATTACATTAAGAGACATACAATTTGTAGAAGAACTTCGGCTAAGCATCGAGAAATTCGAGAGAAATTCTGTCGAATTTATTGCAAACTGTTATTTCTGTCTCATATTAAAATTCTATTCATTTAAGTTATAAATTCATTTTGTCTACCAAGCTACCGAAGACGGTACTATCGATTCTTTCGTACCGTGAAATCTGTCAAAAATCTGTCAAAATTAACAAATTTGTCAAAGGGTGTTCAGTGAGAATACCAACTTCTGGATTTTTGGTATTGTAATTAACCGGAACTGTATTAGAAATGTACATCAAATTCTCCTTTTATGGCATGTGCCGTCCCTTGAGCACCTCAAAAAATATTAGCAAATTTTTAAAGGTAAATAACGTCATAATAGTTGTGGTTTTATAACTCCTTACAATAAATAAAAAATGTTCGCTCAGAAAAATGTATACTAATTGTGACTGGGTAGGTAAAAGTTATCGAATGTCCTTAAGTTTAGTTACTTAGATAGATATAGACGACTGCCAATGATAATAACTCCCTCAAACTGTGTGGCGAAGTTGAAGTTTGTGCTATTTTTATTTTTTATTTGTTTGACGCACATTTATTGCCCAAAAATGTATATTTACATTTAGTAGCACCGCACTGCATAGGATTACACTTGCCAACCATAATTCATATAAATTAGTCATTGGCATAATTTTCTGTCGCGCCACGCAGGCCGCACCCCTCCCCTCTCCCTCTCACGAATATTTATGCAAACATGCTTGCGCCCGCGCATAATACGAAAAATGCCTGCTTCTGCATACAACGCGTAATTTACAAAAGTAAATCAACCTACAAACACGAACACACTCGCACACTCGCACACGGACATAAATTCGTACGGCGTGCTAGTTTTGTTTGTATTGACGGCAGTTGTCATTATTATCAGACGCCATATTTTATGTGATTTCTCATGGCAGCAACAACAAGAACAACAACAATCAGCAAGGCTAGCCGCTACTGTGCCTCCAATGTTGACGGTTGGCGGTTGGTCGCCCCTACTAAACACACACACACACACACATGCACAATCGGGTGGTTAGCTTACGTTATTTTGTTGCGTATTCTCGTCGCAGTCGCTCACCTACTCACCACACACACACGCACGCACGCACTTTACGCTATTACGTTCGCTTCGGACGGGTAACTGACCTTTTTTATTGCATGTTATGCGACGCGACAGCACTAGGGGAGGCGCGTTTCGCTTTTCGCTTTTCGCGTTTCGCTTTCCGCCTTTGGCCTGTCCAAAACGGGAGAATTATGGTTTGTTTACATTTTTGCGCGTGGCAGCCGGCAAATATTCGCCAGTAAATATGCACGCATGGCCGCTAGGCGAATGAGTGCAAGCGAGATAGCGATACGATGGTGGATGCGATGATGGTAGCAGAAATATTGTAATGGTAGTGGAAAAACAATAACAATACTACCTGTGTACGACTGTAGTTCCAGAGTTCCCTAAAATGTGTTGAGAGCAGAGGGAGCGGGCTGTAAGCGTTTTGAAAGTAAAATTTATGATGTGCGGTTTTTGGGGTACCACGCGCTATCGCAACGAGCAGTAGATATTTGTACACATATTACATGTTGTTTTAATTCGGCAATGTACGTGTGTGTGCGTGTAATGGATTATTGGGTTCATGGGTCGCCGTACAGCGGGCGCACCCTTGGGTCTTAAAGCTTAATATTTTTAAGAGTTTTTTGTTTGCTAAACTGTTGCACATGAAACACTTGTTGTAAGCGCGGCGTTGGGAGTGAGCGACCTTCGCGCTCATTACAACACTGCTGACATTCAAAGAGCTAGTGTTAAACGCTTGCGAAATATGACATTTAATTGCTGCTGACCTTTTGAGTGTAGAAAATTTTGTTATAAATAAATATGATACTATAACTTTAGTAAAATTTAACACTGTCTATAAAGCTCAATAGATGAGATTTCGATATGGGAATTTTATTCTCCAAGGACTCTAACCTACTTTTAATAGTTGTTTTTTGAGAATTATGTTTTGCTCAGAAAATAGTACTTATTTTTTTGAGAGTTATGTTTTGCTCAGAAAATAAAATTTCTTTTTTTTGAGGGCTAATTTTTGTTTACAAAATAAAAGTTATTTTGAAGTGTTTAGTGAATTCACTAATTGGTATCCGGAGCCCATTGACATATAATGAAATATTGGGACGGGTTAGAAATAGGAGATTTTAAGAATTGGTACAAGTTTTATGTAGCGTGAAACGACTACAAACATTCTGCATTGTAAAGTCAGAAACAGTTGGAGTAATATTTTTATTGAAATCGACTTTTACTTTTTAGCTCTAAACTTTTTAATCAATCCACTAATGATCATATCTAAGTTTCGATGAATCTAACATGGAAGCGTTGATATAAATAAATATGTTTAAAAAACAAAATGCAAATTAGTCCTGTAAATAGCGTAAGGGTTAGTAACTTTATAAATGTGACATTTTCGGGCCGCTTCCAGTGATATCGAGAGTATATAGTATCTGAATTGAAATCAGTAGTTCATTATAAAATTAAAGAAAGCAATTTATGCTCCGACTTGCCAGGAAAGCAATCTCTCGACTAAAACTAATCTCTATGCAGGTCGAGCTTTGCATTATATACAGTGACTGAAGCAACTGATCAAAACGTGATTTTTTTCATCATATATAAAATTTTTTAGCGCTATGTCTTTTCTATTTATTTTTAACAAAACTTTCGTTTGTTTTATAACAAAATTTATGTAAACTAAAATTTCAAGCTATAACTATATATAAAATTTATAAAAATTCAACAAAATGTCATACAATTTTCAAACTTTTTAACAAAATTTTTTAGACAACTTTTGGGCACGCAGTTTTGTTGGTCATTTGATGTCAGCCCAAAAGTGTAAAAATTTGAAGTCACCTAAAATTTCAGTTAAGTTTTGAAAATTTTTTAAATTTTTAAATTTTTTTTTCATATTTGCAGGACCACCAGTGCAGGACCGCCTGTGCAAAAAAAGAACAAAAATTAACGGGAGCTTATATAAAATTCATCTCTTCTATGGAAAAAGATTTGTAAGACCAAAAGTTAAAAAAATTAAAAAAAATCAACAGGAACTTTGAGCCACTTCAGACTCACACATTATTATGCTGGAATTAAATGAGGATTTCAAACCCGAAAGTGTTATAAAAATCGGATTATAATGTTGGAAAATTGTATGAACTCTTGTTAACTTTTTATAAATTTTGTATTGAAATTTTTGGGTATATGCATTTATTTAGGAAAACCTAAATTTTTATATAAAAAAAAATGTAAAAACGTATTAGGGTTCATTGAAAATATTGCAAACAAAAATTACCATGTGATCGAAAATCACAAGGATTGAAAGTTATTTCAAATTTTCACACAAAATATGTACGCAGAAATACAAATGAAACCATGTTTAACAATTCTATTTTTAGTTAGTATTAAAACTATTTTGAATCTCCATATGAGTAGTTTTTCCACTAGCAGTAGCAATGCCACCGCTATCCAGTAACTTCTACCCATAAAAAACGACCACAGCGCCAAGCGCCAGCAATTTGATAAGCTCGAAAAACTACACATAAAATTCTTCATTCTCTTTCTATACCAACTTGAATGACTGCAGCTAAACTAATTTGCGCAAAAGCACGAGCTAGTGTTGTTAAAAACTAAACGCTACTAGCGCTAATGGGATTTTATTATTTTTTATGATTTTGCGCTTTAGAGCGAGGAAATCGCACAATGAGCTTCGCTTTCAGTTAACATCCCACTCCACACTCACGAGTACATTTCGGCTACTGTTTCGCGATACTATTTTTAAAATAGTACAGTGATGGAAATTCTACACGTAATTATTGCTTAAGAATGCAATGCAAAATGAATTAAAAAAAGAGAACTAAGATGAGTAGTTGAAGTGCAGAGACTGCAAGCAGAAATTGGTTCAGCTCATAAATTTAATGTGCAGATTTTATTATTGCCAAGCCATTTTTCCAATGGAGTAAGCGAATCTTTATAGGAATAAAGTTTATATTGTGAGCGGCTTGCACGACGAGGAAGTAAGCTTGTGAATGAACACTTGGAAGAAATTTATGCAGAACAACATCAAATTTAACGGCTAAAGAAAACAACAAATTAAAAGGAAATAATTATAATAAGGCTAAAGCAGACGGCGAACAGAATATGGCTGAATCGCATTGGAGCTGCGCAGGCGCTGCCCGTACACGGCAAACCAACTGAGTGTTCGTTCCCACATGTGGCAACGAAGCAAAGGAAATAGTTAGCAACAAAAAAAAGAAAACAACAAAAAACAAATAAATAGAACTCGTCCTGGCCTACCCAACCAGGAACACCGTTTATTTTTTACTACTATTATTAATTTTTACGATGCAAGTATTTTTACACTTCATCTTTCATTTGCACACGCATCATACCACAAATGAAGCAAAGTCATAAAAGACAACAGCTGGATGAGCGCGAATGGACGAATGGACAAACACAAAGTTTAAATGAGACTGCGCGCATACGAATAAGAATTGAAACTATAAAACGCGTATGGCTGAATGAGTGAATGGGTGAATGAGTGAGTGAAGGAATGAATGAATGGCGGCGGTAAATGCAGTTGGACAGATTCACATGCAGCAAGCTGGCAAGCGGGGCGGCACATGCAGATAATAAAAGCCGATATACCTACTATGAAAGCTATGAAGTTTCACATGTGTGTTGTTCGGCTGCTGCTGTCAGGCCTAGTCTTCTATACGAACGTGCTATAAATCAAATCTACAGCCGTTCTGAAAGCTCGACGCCTCGAAAGTTTTAACGCGCGCGCGCACGCAGCGCCTCAATCACGTGCCAACTGTAGTAGTGCGCGAGTAGTGTAAGAATAGTTTTTATTTAGCGCTATCTTGGGGTATATTTTTGGGAAATTTTCCAATAACGAAGCACGCTTTAAAGAAAAGAGGGCTTGTAGAGTGTGCTCCCCCAGATGATATAACTGGAAGTCCTGGACTCCGGAGACTTGTGTTAAGTTATTCGTAGTTAAAATCCCAAAAATAGGCAAATTTAACCTCCCTCGCTTTTTACTTTGTAGTTGAATTGAACTGATATTTGGTGTTGCCGCAAAGTACGAAAAAAGTCGAACACAAATTTGTGAAAAATGGAACTAATAAAAACTTAAGTAATACAGTTACGGTATATATGTATGTCCCTGTTCGGTCGCCATCCACACTATTTTTGCGTACAATATTCTTCTATATTTTGACAAAAAAGTGCATATTCATTTGGAATTTATTAATAAATTAATGTTCGGAATTTACAAAGTTTGATTTACTTACGCCTCACACATTTTAGACAAAAAAAAAAAGGATTTAAATTTTGAGGGATCTGGCATCACCAGTAATGAAGTCTAGCGGCCATCTTTCAGAAATTGTGTGTTTACGATTATTGGAGAACAGCAATAGATTTGGAAAATAGTGTTAAAATGAAAGAAATGTTACGCACGAAAAGTCATGTACTAGATTTTTTCCTAGTCAATTCAACGTCAATTGCGCAATGTTTGTATCAAAATTTTGCGCAGTAATTCTAGCAACTTTAGCAATAAATAACTTAAAACACTGTTATTACTTTTGCCCAAAATGTTATAAATAACGGCCAGTGAGCACCTTCATTACGGAATTCCAAGTACTTTAGCTAAAACAGCCACTGCTTCCTTATTGGAAACCGACCCCATATTTTCAGGTAAGTTTGATCGCCGAAGCCGAGTGTTTTTAGAGTATGCGCGCTTCATGCGGTGCGTTTCGGAGTAGTCAAATTTTAGCCGGGTCAAGAATAACATCGAAAATTATTATAAAAAGGTTTTTTCTTCTTGCGATTGCCCTTCAGCAGGCAATGACAAACCCTGCGATTACTTCTGCCATGAAAAAGCTACTCACAAGATCATCTGCCGCTCGGAATCGAATGCCCACATAAATTGTGCCAGAAGTTCGGCCAAACTTCGAGCTGTATGATATAAACGCCATTTTATTATTATTATTATTATTGATTGCTAACCAAATGCATTGCTCGCCAAATAATAAATAAATTAGAATTAAATCTAGTCGCTTCAAGTCGTCAAATTACGCATGGCAAAAAGACTACTAAAGCTGGCGCAGATTGTGGTACCGCTAACCCTCTCTTGGAAATTTTGACAGAATTTCTACGTCACAACAGATTTTATTGACAAAACCCGTGTATGCATATAAACTCGCAATCATGTGTATCTATTCTTTCCAACGTGTTTAACAATTTTAATGTGTATTCATTCGAACATGCACACCAACGTATTTCCGCTAATTTCTCTCCACCGGTAAATCTGGTGTGACGTCACAACCAAGTTAATCTCCGAATTTCAGATCAATCAGCACAATCTTGTATTCTATCATTCTTGAAGATAAGCGCATTGTTTAAGCGAAAATAGGAAGTACGCTCATTAGTTAGTCTCTAAAGCTTTTCGCCCTTCCTGCGCGCTTTCTTTCGATTCTTCGAGAAGGGGTGTTACCACGCACGTCCGCCGCGGTTGCTTTCAACAATCAATCGATTTTCACTACCGCCGCGTTCGATTAACTACTGTGCACAGTGTATCCTCTAACACTTATCGACAAGTCGCGCGTGTCTTCAAATACCGATCATTGTCGTGATGCCAAATTACATACATCAAACTTATTAAAGTGATCTTTTAATATGTTCACATTTATAAACTAAGTAAGAGCAGTGCTTTAGATTTCACTACCACTACCTATGGCCATATAAAGACTCACATTGTGGGCGTGTACGGCTTACTCCACCCGGCTAGCTAATCGAACGTGATCGATCAAGCGGACGCGCGGGAGCCGTCACAGGCTGGAATTCCAATTTATGTGATGATTTTGTTGACAACAACAACAGCAGCATCGCATGAGACAAGCAATATGTTTTGTTTTTTTTTTAAGCAAAATTTTTCTACATAGGTAGCTAGTTGGTTGATGTGTTGGCGATGACGTTGATGATGTTGATGTTGATATTAAAAAGTTTGTGGTTTTTTTTTTTGCTTTGATTTTTTGCGTTCAAGGTGTAGACAGTTTTTGCAAAACTATGTGTGTATGTATACGAAAACGATCGGAAGCATAATCAAGTGGGGACATTCGATTGATGTGAGCCCGCATAGCAATTTTATAGCTTCCGCGCCAAGGAGGTTTTTTAATTAAAATTTAAGTTTATAATAGGTTTTTATCAGCTGCCCTTTTTCATGCCTTAAATTAAAAAGAAATTTCTCATTTTCAGCGCACACCAACCGACGACGATCAATGCGACGTAGAGCTTTTTTAGTAGGGCGTGACACGCCGCACGTACCATCAGATTAGGGCAGCTGCTTGACAGCCAACGCCAGGCAGTTCAGTTCAGTTCAGTTTAGTTCAGTTTAATGTGAAAAGGAAAACAACGCTGATTGATGTTACGAAAAGTGCTGAACTTATGATGTAATACTCATACAATAAATTCATTCTAATTAATTTATGTGATTTAATAATGCTACCGTTGTGCGGATTTTTATCGAAATTGCTGAACATGGGCGCACGCACTCAGCTACGAGATTGAATGAAAGTGTGCGAAGAGCTTTCGATGGGAGAGGATATGCAAAAAAAAAAAACGCTTGTTCCAAAAAAGGACGCTGCAACTACATACGAACATATTCCGGGTAATTTAGGTCAACTTTCACATGAAATATAAATTAAATAAGAGCACAGATTTAAAAAAAAATGGTAAAAAAAAATAAAACCGAAATAAGAAAATACTAATATATATATATATATATATTTAAGTAATAGGAACTATAAGTCGAATAGTGTTAATGATGCGATGAAATGTGACTTACCATCATATGTTAGTTCTGAAGGATTTAGTGATGATAAGAACTTACCATCTGCAAAGAGAAGAGAGAACATTAATATTCAATTAATTTTATTTCTAAAAATCTTTAATTAATATGATAAAATTTTACATCAGTCATATTGCAAGGACTTTCAACAAGAGATTTCATTTTAAAATAAAAAGCTGTAATGCAAAGTAGAAACTTTTTGGTTAACCCTTAAATGCAGACTGTTTCAAAACTGCAACATACCCTTAAATTGAATGTTATAATAAGAATATTGGTTGCGTTACTGGACAGGCAGCAATCCACATGAACTCAATGCGTCAACATTGCATCCCGAAAAAATTACGGTTTGGTGCGGTTTATGGGCCGGCGGCGTCATTGGGCCGTACTTCTTCTGTGATGATCAATACCGGCACGTTACTGTGAATGGGAATCGCTACCGCTCAATGATAACCGAATATTTTTGGCCCGAATTGGATAATATGGACTTGGACAATATGTGGTTCCAACAGGACGGCGCCACTAGCCTCGCAGCGAATGTCACAATCGATATATTGAAAACCAAGTTTGGTGAATGTGTTATCTCCCGAAATGGCCCAGTCAATTGGCCGCCTCGGTCGTGCGATTTGACGCCGTTAGACTATTTCCTGTGGGGCTACGTCAAGTCTATGTATGGTCTATGCCAACAATGAACTGAACATGAACTTCGTACGAATATCGAACGTGAAATTGCAGCAGTATCGCCGATTTAGGCCTGAAAACCGTCGAAAATTGGGTTCAGCGTCTGGACTTCTGCAAGCGTGCCCGTGGTGCCCATGCAAAAGAAATCGAGTTCCATACATAATGGCATCGAATGTACTTTCACAGGAATAAAGAATTTAATTCATATCCCAAACCGTTTTTGTTTTATTTAAAAAAAACATTTGTAGCGTTCCTATTGAAAACCCCTTTACTTTTGTATGTGGATTTGGTATGTACTTAAAGTGCATGGTTTTGCAAATATACGGTAGAACGGAATTTTTCTGAAATAAAATCTTTAAAAAAAATCCTTTTCGTTTTCATTTTCGTTAATTAAGCAGTTGTAGTTTCGCTATACATTCTTTTCAAACCAAAAAAAATCCTGCATTAAGGGATTAATAATGAAAAAATTAAAAGTCTGTTATTTTACTAAAAGTTTCAGATTTTTCTTAAATTAGCAATTTTGAGCCCCATTCAATTTTAATATAATAATTTTTTCTGTCGTTCTGGCACGCCGTTTTCCGAACAAACAACTTTTTTTGGCATACGTTATGTGGTGGAATTTACTGAAGAAAATTAGTGTAAATTTGTAGCCAGTTCTAACTCCTAGTTTTATTTTCGTCATCTCATACGAGTCATTTTTTATTTGTATCGTGTGGGAAATGCAACAAGACGCACTAGACGTTACATTTGTCGGTAATAGAACAGGGTATACTGTGCTTTTTTTTTGTGATAACTTAGAGGTCCTTTAGTTGTTTTCAGGTTAAAAAATTACCAGTTTATAAGTCTTTGTAGGTTCTTAGGTCTTTTTCTTCAATTCGTGGCAATTTGTTCTAATCAGGTAGGTGCTAAAAATGTTTTTGCATTAAAGATTTTTAAAATCGCATCAATATGACATTTTGAGACGTTCAAAACTAAATGGAGTGTAAAATACATTTCCATTATGGCTCAATGTAGCAAAAAAAAATGAATATGTGTTCTAAAAATCTCAAACCCAATTTAAAGTATAAACCAAATTCCATTTAAGGGTGGTGTGGAGCTCTAAAGAAAACCGTCAAAAAGCAAATTGTCACAATTTCTTGTGTGAAAAGAGTAGCATCAAAGAAATTAAGACATTTGATACTTGTCAGTTTTCTTCAAAACAAGTTTTTGATTACTAATTTCGGCTGCCCTGCCGTGTTTTTTTTTTTATAAAAAAAATTTTGAAGGTCGTAATAAAAAGCGTAGTAAATTTCTAAAAATTCTGTAAACAGTAAACAATAGAAGAAGAAGAGAAGGAAAAATATAAGTAAAAGAAATTAATCTGATTCTGAACAGTTCCAAATAATAATACAAAGTAACAATGAGTGACGTTTGGTTAGTATTCAGCAAAATTAACTTCGATTGCATTAATGAAAATAAATAATAAAAATTTTTTGCAAAAGCAAGGAAGTATGGCGTGTCAAAACTAGGGTTCCCTTATTATTACTTTCTAAAAAAGGGATGACTTAAGGAAATTTCGCACAAAAAATTAACTCGGGAATTTCGGAAGATTTTTGGCTTTTCTTGGGAGCTGTTAACGAAGCTTAACAAAGTTTTTCTTAAGAATTTATTTTTAAGTTTTTATATGGAGTTCTGACAGTTTTGAAATCGGCGTTGCATGCTTTAAAAAAAATAATATTTCTTTTATATTCGCATATGTACATGAACTGATACTGAACTAAGTTATCTACCTATTGTGAAGAATTGTGATGGTCAGCTGTCGAATAATTCGTATCTGAACAATTCCTTCACTGATATGCCTATATCTATATATGTGTGTAGATACAACACTTCTTTTATTGCTTACATTTGGAGAAGAAAACGGGAACGTTTTGAAATTAAAATTGACCAAATACATTGTTGAATTGACAATATTATCAACAAAAAAAAAGAGTTACTTCAAAACCCACATCTCAAAGAATACCACCACAAAGTGCTAATGAAAATGCCGAACCACCCAATGCACTTGGCAGCACAGTAAAATTATGTAAAGCGCAAAAAAGTTAAAAAGTTACAAAAACCCGAAAGCTGCAGCAGCCAAAAGAGCAGCCAGCCAAGCGGGCGAGCGGACAGACAGGACAATTTCAATTTGGACGACAGGTGATAAATAAATCGAATACCATATTTAGGCTGCGCGCCACAAAGCGATCCTTTTCAGCGTGTGGTTCGCTGGCACGCTGGCCAACTAAGTGACAGACTGCCGGACTATTTGGCAGGCAGGCGCACTACTCGAAATTGCTGTGCTGGAAGTTGCAGCGGTAAGACTGCTTCTCTGTACGTCAACAACAGCCACGCCATTTTTGTGCGATGTTGCATTTAATTGTCTCCAACAATGGTACAAACAAAGAAGTCTTCACACACACCACACACTCCACTCATTGTCACAATCCTCAACACTCAAACACACATACATACACACGCAGAGTAAAAACCTTGCGCGCTTCCCAAGCCGCTCGTACAATCAATATCGACGAATCCTTTGCGTCGTTGGCGTTGATGAGGACGCTCTAGCTGCTATTGGCAAAGTCGCTGAGTTGTTACTTTTTCTTTTAAATTTTTATTTTTTTGCGCGCTTGCATTTTTAAAAGGTGTTGCACAGTATGAATTGCTTGCTTGTGGCAATTGCAGAATTGCAGAGACGAAAGTGCAAATTGCCGCCAAATAGACGTTGCACAGTTAGTGACAAGCGGGAGCGCTGCAATTTTTCTGCAATCCTATTTACCACACACACACATATCGAAGTGAGTGGGTCCAAGACGCTTTTGAGGTACTGCGCGTGCGACCGCATTCTGACATTAATTGCGGGTTAATTTTAAGCTTTGATTTCTGCACATTGCACACCACAGAACATAGTGCAACTATATGTACAAGTTGCATACATATATGCTCATTTGGCGGTGGTAAATTGGTAAGCAGTTGCAGTGTAGTGTCAATGGTTGGAGACGCAGTCAATTTAAATGCAAAATGATGCATGAACTGAGCGTCTCTCTGTGTGCTGTGGCCGCGGTGTGGTGCGGCGCGGCGCGTTGCATTGCATTGACAATATTGACAGCGAAATTATTGCTAAGTGCGGTTAATTATAGTGATTTATTTGCCGATCGGTTGGTACGATATGCGGGCGAAGGACGGACGCGCCAATTGCGCCAGACAATCGACTCAGCGAATTGAGGAGTGCGAGAGTGGAGGAGTGTGCGAGTGCGGTTTGGCGTAGCGGGAGATTTTATGAGTGGCGCATAGCAGTGTAGAGTTGATTTGTTAATTTCTTTTGTTTGGATTTTTGGTTTTTTGTTTGTTTTGCTGTTTTTTTTTTTGCTTTTTTACCTGCAAGTGCAGCATATTTTAAGATTGAACATTGCCGATAGCAAAGTAAGTGGCAAATGAATGCGATACTTGCAACGCTAGCCTTGCTAATTGCAACAAATCGCTCAATAAGTGCAACTCTAAATGTAGTTACTATAAAATAGGCTAGCACATTAAAATGAACTAAATCAAATTGAGCTCGAGCAATGTTCAAACATTTATCCAGACACGTATCTAGGTAGGTATGTGAATGTGTATGTGTATGTGTATGTAAGTCGCTGTAATTCTAATATGCATTATGCAACTAGCAAATGTTATTAAATACTAGCATCATTAAAGCACTACATCTCTACTACTACTGTATACATTAACATTAAGACGTCGCGAAAAAAAACGTTCGCCTCTCCAAGTGATTTAAAAGATTTCCGTCGTGTTTTGACAAAAGACTATAATTCGAAACCGCTAGATTTTCAGCAGAGTTAAAAAAAACAGTTTTAGTACATTTTTATAGACATTTAGGGGATGTCGTTACATATCAGAAACCCATAGTCATAAAATTTTATAGTAGCTTAAACATTGTACTTTATTGTTATTAGGGGATTGCCCAGAAAAATGTGTTAAAATAGCACAACTTTATATTTTTTTAATTTTTTAACTATTTTTAAGTTATGTAACCCATTTGTTTTCTGCGCTTAAGTCATTGTTTTAGTAATTTTTTTTAGAACGGAATTCAGTAATAAGTTCAACTTATCTCAAAATCTGTGAGTTTGTTAAAAAATAGTGATGTAAGCTCATTTCTGAAGGGCAGACCCAATGCCGGGTTGGCTTGCTCGGCTTGCTTGCTTTATGTTGCTTTGCTTTACTTTGAAAGCTCCTAAGACCAAATCATAGCTTTAAATTCTGTCAGTTCAATTAGCTGTGAGACAGCAATCTTCAAGTAAATTTTTTTTTTCTAATTTTTATAAGAAAAACTGGCCAACGAGATTTTGAATTTTTTTTTTGGTATTTTGAAAGAATGAGTTTTAGGAAATCTATTATATATGTATGCAAATATATATATATGTTCTTTGCTTAATTAGTTGCAAAATTTTTGACGGAAAAGAATTTTTCAGAAACACACATGACAGTGAAAATAACACAACGCCAAACCCGTTTTGTCTCCAAACCAAACTTGACAGAGGATAACGGAAAATCATTCCAATATACATCACTTTTATAGAGGTTGAGCTGTCAGTCGGCCAATTCTCAAACATTTTCATAACTTTCTAATCATATTTGACAGTTGTCAAATCAAAGCAAATGTGCATTGCAAAGCGAATTCACAAAAGGTGGGGTTGAGAAAGCAGCTGAATGTTAAAACCAAGGCGAATTCATATCAGGTTACACGTACAAAAAGAAAAATTTACACTAACAAATTATGCATACAATGACAGTATGATTTACAACAAACACATCATTTTGACTTAACGTTCACCAAGCGAATTCAATCAACTGCTGAATCTACTTCACCTTATATGAATTCGCCTTGGTTAAAACTATACGTATGATGTAATACTCACCGATTATAATTATCACTGTCATTGTGCGAACAAACTGTTAGTGCGCATTTTTTCAGGTATGAATTCGCCTTGGTACATTGTTTGGAATTAAGGTGAATTGATAGAAGGAATAATAATGAATAATTGTTTACAATAAAACTTTTGAATTTCTAATAAAAAAAGTGTTTACACTGGCGAGCATAACCGGCCGAATGGTGATTTCGTTTTTACTATATTACCAAGGTTTTTCATGATGAAATTGTTTCGTTAATTTTATATCAAACTATAGTTGATACTATAAGGCCCACTTGTGGCAAATCAAGAGTTAAATTTTTTAAGTGAAGAGATATGTAAGTACATAACTCAGAGTTCAATTTGGAATTTCAAAACCCAGTCCACATGCATATTTTTGTAAAACAGCAAAATTCTTGGTGTACTTTTAGTCTATAATTTCGTGGAAGTGATCACTTTGCAATTGCCAAAACTCCGATAAAGGAATTGGAGCCAATACATTCGATGGCTTCCTCAACATTGATGGGGAAAACCGGCTCGCTTCTATTTTTTTTTTTAAATTTGTTTGAAAAAAAATTTGTTTGACAAATTTAATTTTTATTTATGACAGAATGTGAAAAATTTAACAGCGTTACCCTGAAGGTAGGTTAGAGATTTATGTTTTTAACTCTGAATTGATGCCTAAATCTGCTACTGTCTAAACAAATTTATCAATTTAACTAGAAAACTCTGAGTTAAATAGCTAACCTGCTTTCTCGCAAGTGGGCCTAAAAAAACACACACACTTTATAAAAACTCGATACTTTATCAAAATTTTCAATTTCTAAAAGCAAGTTTAGAGATTTGTTGCTATGCTGTTTATAGGTTCTTTAACTTTAGTATAATAAATTGCAAGGTCGAGGTGGGCAGAAACTACCATTGATTTTTTATAATATTTTTTTTCTTAATTTTGGTCATGGAAACTTTGTATACTAAAATTAAATAAGCTGTAATACTGTATACTCGAAAAATGTTTAAAGATTTTTTTAAATTTTTTTTAAATTTTGAAGAAAATTTTTCGAGTTTTCGTAAGTTTCAAATAATCGCAGAGGTCGAAAAATGACTAGTAGAAGATACATCTTTGTAAAAAGTCTGGACTTAGAGCCTTTTTATATCACAAACTCTATCAAAAGTTTAAAAATTACCGAAAATCGTGGCAAGTAGTATCCATTTTTTTGATTACGAAGCGTGAGTCACCCTAATGAACTTTACACATTTACTACTAAGCTGTCAGTTCATCTACAACATCCGTCAGCAATGTATCGTCGCGTGCCCGCTTCAGTGGCCTTCAAAGTGCTCGTATCAACACGTTTTTCAATTGCAATTAAAAATTTTCAAATTACAAAAAGAATTCACTACTTACGTATATGAATTAAATATTTTCAAAGGTATTTATGTATCTATAGAATAGTATCATAGGCTGCATTAAAAAATACAAACATGAAAATATGAAAACAACAAAATACAAAATATGCATGCCAACACAAATTGCCGCATAACCCGCACAACAAAACATACCACGCTGTGAAGTACTTAGCGTGGCCGCGAAGCGTGTGAGCGTGTTGCAGCTATACAAATTAATGCAACAACAACAACAAAAATAAGTAATAATAATAATGATAATAATAATAAAAATAATAGTAAAATAAGACAAAATTTTAAATGCTAATTAAGATAGCGTGCAACACAACTACATGTAACAACGCCTGCGCTTATATGCCCGCACTGCACTGTAGGGCGCGCGTCAAGAAAAACGCTCAGTCAAATATTAAATATACTACATACATTTGTACGCTAAATAATACTTAATTACTTTTGAAACGTCAAGTTAAGCAACAAAAACAAAAAAAGCAAAACTCAATTCATTCACACACACACACATTTATACACTTGCCTTGAGTTTTATATGAAAATTTATTGGCACTCAATGCTTTAATTCTACTACTCGTAGTGGTAGCAATTTTCTGGGAGCAGATAAAAAAAAACCAGAGAGACGGACAGCGAATGAAAATACTTGTTACAAGTTGTTGTTGCTGTTGCTGTTGTTTTTGTTGCTGTGCCCATAATGGACCAGTAAGCGTGTACTCTGGCTACTATTACAGAATTTTTTCGAAATAATTTCTGCTGTTGTTGCCATTGTTGTTGTTGTTGTTGTTAGCTTTTGTCTCGTGTACTTTGTCACTTAGTAGTCAGTCATTCAGAGTTCGAGCCATTATTTTCTCAATCTTATTTTATGTACATAGTACATTGTTTTTGTATTTTTGTACGAGGCCTCTGTCGTGTCTTGTGCCTTAGTTGTTGCAAGCGATTTGTTGTATGTCGTGCAAATGTCGAAAACTTGCTAACTACATTATGCCAACTAAATACATAAATGTTGCAGAGGCAGATGAATTGTAGAACGAATATTTTTTTTTTTTGCAAACGCCTTTAATAGCAAAACACAAATTTTTAGACTTTTATAGAATAAGTTATAAAGAACCCAGTATTTCGGTGCTGGTAAAAAAAAATACTAAGTCGAGTTAAGTTAGTTTTTGATTTTATCTGTATTTTGCTTAGCTCTACAACAGTTGCAGATTTTACTATAATTTATTTCGTTTTCCGAGAGCACTCAAGTTTTGTAAGAAAAAACTTATATAAGATTTTTTAATGCCTATCTCGGGATTTATTTTTAAAAATTTCGAAGGAAATATACCCGTCTAGTTAGTTGTCCTGCCTATGATAATTTATTTATTGCACTTTGCATATATGTATAACCAGAAAACACATTTCAATTTCTTTCACATATAACAGGTGGCAACCCTGTTAAAAATATACTTATAGGCATACATCATGTCCTCGCCGAGACTAACCGCTTAACACTCATATTTTAATACTTTATATCATTGTGTATAATTTAATTAATATTTACTTTTACAAAAGGTGGCAACGCTCTTAACAATATACCAATACACTTCATCCTAGCGATACAAAAGAATTGATACACATGATTTTCTAATTCATAGAGATTGTGTGTTTTTATTAAATTCGAGTTTCCAAGCTGATGGCAACCCTGTACGTGCTATAAGTTTTCTCTGCGAATCGAACAGTTTGGCGTCCGTACTTTCATATTTTATAAAACTTGCGTATAATTTAATTAAATTTGACTTTTAAAACAGGTGGCAACCCTCTTCATCGGTCAACCCGTTTCTGAGGAGTTGGACCACAAACACCGTGGCACGAAATTTTTATATGTACACAAGGTATGATCTAAATTTAAAAAAAGTGCATGAATAAAATTGGAAGTGAATTGGAGTGAAAAAAAATAATAAAACTTGAGCAACTATAGAAATACACATCATAGAAGAACCCCTTCCAACGCCAGACTAGTACCTTCAGAGCTTCCGGTGTTTTAACGAGAAGGGACTTGTGGTTTCACTGATTTTAAGAACACGCTCTTCAGGAATAAAACATTTTATTGCCTCCTTTTTTGTTTCCTCTTTTTTTTTTAAGACTCGCGTTTTAACTCTATAAATAGTTATTTTTACAATATCTGTACTAAGTAGTATTGTCAAGTATTGTTGAACTGTAAAGCAAATACCGCGAACTTGACTCAGAGAGGGACTTTTCCTAGAGTTAATAAAGCCAAATATTTTAAAACGGTAGGCAAACCAAATTTTACCAAATTATTTAAGATTATGGTTTAAGATTTAATAAACGCTTTGCATTGGCTATTGATCTAAAAAAACCTAAAAACACCAACTCTTGTGAGTCATGCGCCCGGAGTGAAAACAGGCTTTCGAAAAAATTATGCATTTTATGCGGCAAACTGCTCTGTAGTGAAAATGTAAAGCATACGTTCCCAGCTTGCTTCAAAAGTAACATAAATCACAATCTTGGCGAGTAGTGATTTTTTATATTTTATTTATTTAGTTTGTTGTAATAAAACATTTTGTTAATGTACTAAAAAGTCTAAATACAAATTTGTTTTTTTTTATATTTTAACTCGGCACGCAAACTTTTTAAACTTTTTTCATCTCAGATATTACAAAAAACAGTTCTTTCAAAATTTCAGTATAATTCGGAGAACGCCAAAATTTTATGAAGACATTTTTTTTTTGGGAGAAACCATAGTGTTCCTTGGATGAATTTTGAATAATAAAAAATTTATTTGCAGACAAATTATTAAAAAAATATTTTTTAATTAAAAGAAATGTTAAATTATTATTTTTTTTTTAATAAAAATTGGGCATTTTTCCGAAAAATTACTGTAAATTATTTATTTTAGTAAGATTAATAGTTTCTGAGATAAAAATTCTTTTATAAAGGTATTGCTTTCATTTCTTTAAATTTTAAACGCGAATATCTTGGAAAATAAACAGAATTTGCAAAATTGGTGAGCACAGTTCTTTAGCACATCAAGTAGGGGAGACCGAGGGGTTGTGAGACGGGGGGTTTTTTTTTTGACAAAAAATATATTAGAAAAGCCATTTTTCTGCCCGTACGAATTTTTAAATCATGATTCAGTGTAACTTCACTCAGACAAGAGTTTCATTTGTTGAAATTTTAGTACGACCTTCAAGTTTTGCCTGCCCCAATTTTCGGGGGGCTGTGAGACACAAATTTATAATAATGAAAATGGCTTAATTTGATCAAAATTGTTTATTTTAATCTTTAATAAGGCATATTATGTGGTCTACCGAACCGTAGCGGCTTTTTCTCGATTACAACCTCTTTTATAGCAGCCACAAAAACATTGACATCAGTCGCAGGTTTGGCAGCCTGAATATACTTATGACGCATCATGATGACTAAAGAAAGAAATAACGATCATCAGAAACTCTGAATCCATCAAAAATATTAAAATTATCATTAAACGTTTTGGTTGTATACAGAAACGCTATATCAGTCTATAAAATACAATTTTATGTTCCTAGATGACGGTAATAGAATGTCTCACGACCCCCCAAAAGCTGTATTTCAAATATGGCTACTGCTTTACGGATGCAAAATTTGTTCCATGTGTCATGCTACTCACCAAGGAATGTTTCGGATGTAAAACAAAGTGAAAAGATCTGCTATCCACCATTTTCTATATTTTCGTTTCCAACAATATAAAATCCTTTATTTTAGCAATACTAGCTAAAATCAAATGGACTTCGAGCATTTTTAACGGTAATATGAACAGCTGCAAAATGTGTACTAACCGATTAGCAATTAATTCTTTGACCCTTTTACTTGTTAGCCCCTAACTGCTTGCAACAAAACATGCAATCATGCATTTAATTATTGTTGTTGTAATGAAACAAACCAAATTGGCGCTATTGCATGAACTGCCGACCGAGCATGAGTCGCTCTATAGGCAAAATTAGGCACACACACACACGCAATCGCAAAAGTGTTTAAATTAATCATATGCGCAATTTATCGTAATTATTTTGCAACTTTTCTAGCTGTCAACACGTTGCTGTTCCTGCTCCTGCTGCTGCTGCTGCCACGTCGCTTGTCACACCGCTCAACCGTCGACTGTTAGCTCTTGTCTTTTGGCTGTTGGCTGTTGGCTGTTGGCTGTCAAGCGTTTTGCCAGTTCAGTAACAGATAGGAAAATGCAGGCAACGCATATAAATAAATTGTTGCAACTCATACACACTTAGGCTATGTTGCGCATTAAATACAAAATTACACGTGTTTGTCAATGTGTGTGTTTGCACCATGTTGCATCGTTGCTGTTGTTATTGCCACTGTTGTGTCTCATAAAGCGCGAATTGACAATATTTCAACGCAATTGCTGTCATTTCTTCCCTATTCGGTTTATTCAACAATTTTCAATTTATTTTTTTCTTTTTCTTAGCAAGCTTTCTTGGCATTTTCGCGAAATTCGATTCATTCAAAATGTATACTCGCTGCACCAGCACCACAACTCATTGATAACTTGCAACATATGGTGGCATTAATTCTAGGAATGCATGCAGCCATTTATGTTTATGAACTCTCGTGTGTTTATGTATGTGTGTGTGTAGATATATAGCTATTTGCAATTTTGTTCATATAAATGGCTATTATGCTGACACGAAAAAATATTAATTTTTCTTAAAAACAGACCTTGGTAATTAGTTGCGCTGGAATGAGGAAATTCTGCTCGTGATATTTTTAGAGATAATTAGCATTTACAGTGAAAACTCCCTCAGACGGACACTCAACGTCAGTCAACTTTTGTTCGCCTAAGGGGAGGGTGCACAGAGCTAAAAAAGTTCATTTAAAACACTGCGTAAAAAAAATTTAAAAAAACCTGCGGTCATGTTTTTTTTAATAGTTTTTATTAACATTAGTAGCAGGCATACGAACTGTATTTTTACTTTTTTTGGATTGGCTCTAGTTCTTGAGATAAACGAAACTTAAGAAATTAATGAAAAAAAATTATGTGACCCAGTTCCAGTTGTATTAATTTAATTATTCCTCAATAAAGATGAAGATGGGGAATTTTTTATTGGGCCATACAAAACAGTTCATCAAAGCCTTTGATAAGACAGGTGACTGTTTCGAATATGTGTGCAAAAAATGTCCAGTCCTTAGTATAGAAAAATTAAAAGCAGGAGTCTTCGATGGTCCTCAAATTCGCACCCTTCTAAAAGACACTGAATTCTTAAACCATATGTCACAAATTAATTCTGAAGCCTGGCTAAGCTTTGTTAATGTAGTCAAAATTTTTTTGGGAAATCCTAAATCACCAGACTATACAAAACTAGTTGCTGATATGCTTCTCAATTTTCGCAAACTAGGAGCTAAAATGAGCATTAAATTACATTATTTACATAGTCATTTGGACAAATTCCCGGACAACCTAGACGATTACAGTGAGGAACAAAGTAAACGGTTCAACCAGGACATAAAAATAATGGAAGAAAGATACAAAGGTCGATGGGACGACCACACGATGGCAGACTACTGCTGGAACTTCATACGGGATTGTCCTGAGCAACGACATCATAGGAGGTTCTACAGAAAAAGTTTTTTGTAATTTTTTTAAAATTAATTAATGAAAAGAATAAAAATTTTTTTTTGTATTATTTTTATACAGGCGCGCAATAAAAATATAATCTAAATCCATATTGGTATTTTTAATTAGGTTTTTTCGTGAAAAACTAGAGCCAATTCGACAAAACTGATATTATTTTCGTAATCAGCGCCCCCAAATTACCCTAAATCGACTTAAAAATCTCCGACCGCAAAATTTTGTTCCGCAGTGTAATTAAAGAGATCGATGTCTAAAAAAGCTTGGTGGCTAAGCAGAGAGAGAGAGGGAACAATATTGAAAGAAGCTTTGCTAGAAAATCTTCATAATTTTATTTTGAATTTCTTTTGTTTATTAATTTTTAGGGAATTTTGTTTAAAAATATTAGACTGTAAGAAGAAATCTCCTTGTTTTTAAGTTAAAAATCATATAAATTTAATTAATAACAAGATCCTCTCATTTTTACAAGAATCTTAAATGATTTATAATCAAAGACAACTTTTTATTTTTAAAATAGCCCTTTGTTAACTAAAATATTGCTTTTACTATTCGAAAGCAATAATTTGTTGCTGAAAAATCGGTTTAAATTTGAAACTGTATTCAAGGCCGAAATTCGTTGTTTTGGTAATACTCTCAGTGAGTACTTACAACTACAGATATTTCTAAGTTTGAGCAGCTTTCAGCCTAAAATATACAGCTTCCACGGTAAATAATGAAGTGTTCTTTAAGAATTTATGAATTGAAAATGGAATTTATTACCAATTGTGTTAATGCATTTCTATGAAAACCCCTTTAAATTAATTTTATTAAGAGCTTACATATTTGAAGCAAACAGCTTTAATCAAAACTTAATGCAATTCTGGAGCAAAAATTTTTAATTTTCCTTTTTTTTTAATTATAGAAAGAATTTTCATCTCAGACACTAACTATTCTTGCAACAAATCTGAAACCACAATAACAGCTTTTATGCGCGACTTGCTTTAATAAGTTTTAGAAGCTTTCACTCTGCGTTTCCATACTGTTTCTTCAAATCATAGAAAAAGCTTGCGTCTCAGAAGCTAACTAGTGCCGCGCGTTAGTCGATTTCACTCATTCTTGAACAACTCTTAATTCACAATACCAACTTTTATGCCCGATTTAATTATATTTGCATTAATTTTGCTTTAGTAAGTTTTTGACGCTTTCACTATCCTTTTCATTTTTTTCTAAATTCTAGAAATCCCGTTTATCTCAGATACTTCATTAATTTCTCATTCATTTCTGAGATCTTCATTGTATTTGCGGTGAGTTTTCGAAGCTTTCACTTTCAAGTTCACAGCTTTTGCCCCAAAAATATGGAGAAAGTATTAGTTGTTTATTATTTATTTTTTTATTATTTATTTTTTTATTATTTATTTTTTTATTATCAATTATTTATAATTTATCTCTTCAATATCAGTTAGAAAGTAAAAGTGATTTTTTTATCGCAGAAATGCAATTTGTTGCCTTCGAAGAGAGCTAAGTCCCAAAAGCTTTCACAACATGGTTATCATAGAATATTTGTTCACAATTTGATCGTTCTTTAGAAGCTTTCGTAACATAAATTATAAAGGTTGTATTTGCAAATCAAAAATTCTTTAAAAAAGCATATCTTAGAAAAGTTTCCCTGCTAAATAGAGAACTTACTTGGAAAACTTTGAGCAATGTGTTAATTTCTATGTATTGAAAATACTCCTATTTTAGTTTTCAATTTGTTTCGTGTTTAAAATCAAATTAAAATAATTAGTTTATTAAGTAGTTTGTTAGACAACTGTCCCATCAAAATACTTTTGGCTAAGTATGAGTACAGAAAGTAAAAATATCAGATTTTTTTAGAGCTTTAATTTTAACAAAAGAAGTAAGCATAACAAAGTTTTGGTTTGAGTTTAAAAAATTTTAAAAGTGCATTATCTTCAGCCATGGCATAAGAAATCTTGTTCCACGCTTTTAACAGATTTTAATAAGAAAACTAAATTTTTTCCAAACGAGTGGTAGCTTTTACTGACAGAAAAATATATGCGTAGATATTTCATATTCTTTTTTCTCATCCACAAACGGATACTTCGCGCAAAATTTAAATTACCTGCTCAACCATTCTATTTTTTTTTTTTTTTTTTTGTGAATCGATTCCGTCTTTTTTTCTTCGCTTAAAAATTCAATGCATAAATTCTCTATTCACAACGCATCACGTACTTAATGCATACCAGCTACTTCAACTCTTCCAACCAATCAATTGCAACGCTACAAGTGCAACAAGGCCAACAAATGGCAGATTTATGCGATTGGTCGGAGAGAAAAAAGTTTTATATCTACATTTGTGTCGGATTGCAGTTGCGATAGCAAGCAAGCAAAAAAAAAAGCCAAATGCCAAATACAGCTATGAAAAGTGTCATATATAATTTTCATATTTCTTTTTTAATATTTAATTTCTTTTTTTTTTTTTTGCAATAATAGATTTGTATTCTTTTGCTTTACTGTTGTTTACACACACCTTTGAAATTATTTTAATCCACTTATGTGCTTGTAAAACATTTAAAAGAACAATAAAAAACTACATGCATATAATTATATTAATACAATGAAGAGCGTAAATTGTGTAGATAATAATGCCATGGGTAATTTGTGCAAATGGCACTAATGAAAAATATGCCTGGAAGCCACAATAAATGATTAAATTGCAGTGATAACAACAATAAACACAATGTGCAATTAAACTATTTGTTGCAACTACAAGCAACGGCGCTGTCGCAACGAAATTAAAATAATTCGATTTTTGCTAGCAATATTAAATTAAATGCAGCAAACGTGAATGCAAAAAAAACAACGGTTTGTTTTTTTTCAATGCCCATTTCTTGTTTTAAAGTTTTTAAAAGTTCGAAAAAATATTGTTTGTATCGGAATATGTGCATTCGTGTATTTACGCAAAAATTATGGAAATTCGCTTTTTGCAGCATTTTTTTTTTTTTTTTTTTTGTTTTCTGCCACAGCAATCATTTTAATACGTTTTACCATTTATTTTATTATTATTGTGTTTTTTGCTTGTTCTGTTTTTTTTGGCTTGTGTTTTGTTGTTATGCGGTTATTGCATTAATTTTATTTTTCATTAAAAGCTTAACTGATAAGCAAATTTTGTTTGTTATTAAAATTTTATTTCATTTATATGTCCACATGTGAATTTTGTGTGTGTGTGTGTGTATGCTCATTATGCGACTACTCTGAATGGTTAATCTGGTAGCTGAAAATATGCACGTAAAAGCCTACACGTGAGTAAAAAGTACAAAAAACAAAAAAACAAAAACAAAAAAAAAACGAGAATTGACAAATAAGTATTTGCTTGTTTGTGTAATTTCATTTGCATTATAAAATAATTAATTTAAATAAATTATAATGGTAGCAAAAATGAGCTTTGTAGATTACGACAGCCTATCAAATTAAAACTTTTAGTGTTCATTTTTTATGGTCGCTATTTATTTATGCTCACAACGCCAAAATACCCCGCTCCGCGTTGATAAGCCAACTATCGGGGTGTGATAACTCAGCGGCTGCGATGTAACTGTTTCTGAGTGAATGTGAGAGTGAAAGGACCGGGGGACAGTGGAAATAAGCTGCAAAATATAAAGTGCAAAAGCCAGTGGAATTTTCTGAGGAATGTAACGATTGATGGAAAATTGACGCTCGAATGGGGTTATTAATTTATTTCTGATTCGCAAAACAAATATGTAATGGATTTTTTTTAGCAAAACCCGTAGCTAAAATCTGAACAATAAATAACTGAATCTTTAATTATTAAATGACAGTAGACTTATGAATAGGCAACGAGATTCATAAGATGCAATCGGGTTAGAAAAATTTAAGGAGTATAAAGTAAAAAGTAATATATTTTCTGCACTCTCTCCAATCGATTGGTATGAACAGCATGGTACGGTCTCATTTTCAAATTATCAACATCAAAAAGAAATCGCACTGAAGAGAAACATGATGAAATATCCTTTATGAAGGGAATAAAAAGCAATGGATCTAAGATTCCACCCTGAGGCACACCGCAGGATGCAGTGGGTGTTTTGGATGAAACTCCATCAATGACGACATCAGAGCTTCTGTTGCTCAAATACGACCTAATCCATTCCAAAACGGTAGAATAAAAACCAAAATTAGCTAATTTAGCAACTAAGATTTTATGGGAAATCTTATCAAAAGCTTTAGAGAAATGTGTGGAAGTTACATCAATTTGTTAGCAAAACAATATTGAGTAAAAACAGAGAGATTACTTAATGTCGATCAAACAGCCAAAACCCCACAATGATTAGGACTAATCAATTGTTTCACAATAAAAGAGAGCTTGTCTTTAATTATATAAAAGTTTAGATACAGAAAATAATTTCAAAATTGGCCTATAATTCGCAATGTCGCATCTGTTGCCAGTTTTGCATACTGGGGTTACAGTAGCGCTTTTCCAATCATTAAATAATGTAACAGATTCCGGAGACCTACTAAATAATAATGCCAACAGTGTGCCAACGGTGTCACTAACGACAGCCAATTTTTGCACAAAATTATAGAAAAACCGTCAACATCGGCCAGAGAAGAGTTTCTAATTGTCCTTAACCCTATCATAGTATCTTCGTCCGCAACAACGAGGAATCCAAAATCTAGAGCCGAAAATACATTACTTGAGTGATTAGCCAGAATGCAATTTAAATTAATTTCACTTAGATCATCATCTGTCGTATAATTAGACGACAAAAATTCAGCAGGTTCATTCAAGCAGGTTATGATAACATCAGGTATTATTAAAAACATTTTTGGCAATACTGCAAGTTCTTTTCCATTACATTTAATGCCAAAAATGCTTTGGCCTATCTTTGATACTCAATTCAAAGTTGCGAATATATTTCATAAAAAAGTACCTATTTAAAATAGAGAATTTATTCTTATACGATATAAGCATACCATAAATGTGATGTTTATTAGATGGCTTTTTAAATTACTTGTTCCTTCTTAATTTCAGGAATAAATTTAGAATAAATATAGAATAAACATCAACTATCAAGCTCTTAAATATTTTAAAACAACCTTCTACAAAACACCGATAATAAACCCTCAATTGCCGGATAACCAGAGTAACGAAATTTTTGAGATTTTAAAATCTTTTATTGGATGTTATCAGATCTTAATCCAAAAATTCCTTTAGATTCACTGCGTTAGGTCTAACAGTAAAAATATGAAAAATAAAGGGTTGCAAAAAGCTACATCATAATCTTGATCAAGTATAAAACATTTGCATATTGTATGTATCGTAATACCAATTTGAAATCTCAAAGAAAGTTGCAGACTGTGCCAAGAAAATCGAACAAGTTGTGAAAGAAATAATCACAAAATAATTTAGAGATACTCTGAGTAATAATGGCAAAATGTTTACATACATAAGTCGATTTGATGCAAATTGAATATCGTAAAACAGCAAAATGTTGTCATTCCTTGTCATATTTTGTCGTCAGATATTTGATCTAACGGCAACCAATCTTACGGAGGATATCGAACTTTAAATATCCGACGCATGTTTTTATTTCAAAGAAAATTTACTTGTTGTAAATTACCGTTACCACCTGTCATATGGCGGAAGTAGTTTCTGTTCGATGCAAAATGCAAAATGTGATGCAAATTTTATAGAGTTTTTCAAAGTAGGTTTGTCAAATTTTGAGCGAATTATATTTTAAACTTAGCAATAGAACTCATGTTTTTGGTTTTAGTAAATTACCGTTTTATGATGAATGTGCTTTCTGCCCGATTTCTAAAAATTTCTAACAAAATGGAATATTCAGTTCGAAAACTCTCCCGCTCTTGGGTAATTAGCGACGAAGAACGACCGAGCATCGAACATTTAAGGGCCGAACCTAACCGAAGCCGTGCCGATCAATTTCACGGTCTAAAAGCATAACTGATAGAAGCACTTTTACAATTCTAAGTTTTTATTATTGCTATTTAAAAAAGGAAAACCAGCTTAAATCACATCCATTTCTTGTGTTTGTAAAAAATAACAGAAGAAAACATATATTTTTAATATTCGAGATGAAATAATGTCAAAATAATTGCCTATCGCCATTTTTAGCATGCAAAAGATTCCGCCTATTGGCATTAAGATAACCTACAGAACTGAACAATTGCTCTCTAGACACACTCAATTGAGGATTAGACAAATATTTTGTAGCAATATTTTTCTACAGAAAATTTTAATTTTCCAAATGCCTATAATTACTTTTTTAAATAGTCAAAAAACTGATAAATGTTCAGCCAAAACTCGTTGTTTTTGCCGAACAATAATTCGTTGTTATTGCCGAAGCCGCTCCGAAATCAAACCGAACGAATCGAACCGAACTTTGTTGGCCGGACATGGCCGAAACCGATGGTCGCTCGCTCGATCATTTTCTAGTAATTTGTCAATACCATATCTAGGTAACTTAAAGCTTCATCTGCTTTGCCTCAATTTTTTAATTAGTATTCCAAATTTAAGAACTCCATGAACGCATTTGATTTACAGCACTTTTCTCTTAATTTAAATATAACCATCGCCATGCAGTACGAAAACAAATCTACCGGTTCAACTGCAAGCATTAAGGCGCCTACTCAACACACACACACACACATTCACCACAATGCTCAACGAGTACACGCTAGTGTTATGTTGCTTCACTACATATTATCCGCCTATCGAAAAGCTTGGAACCTGCAGAGTGCAGAAGAAGAGTTACCAACACCGCAACGACACCACCATAAATACCACACCGCCTGTCTCTACCAGCTACAAATCCTTTACGAGTAATTCCAATTTCAATTCATATGACTGTCACAGGTAAGCAGCTATTTGCTTGAATTTGTGATTGTCGCTATTCTTATTGTTGTTGTTCTTGTTGTTTGTGTACTGGCCACGTCTGTTCGATTTGGCCGCTGATGCACTCCATTCCACCATGTTGTTGTGCTTATATAAAATATCCATCGATCTTGAGCGATCTTTCATTTTCAATTCAATTAGCGCTCGTTTGGAATTTATGCAAAAGTTGTTTGTTCATCAACACGGCAAAGTGCTGGGATACACAGACAGAACGAACGACAACATCGGCATTGCGATGACTATAGCTTGATGACTGTGACGACGGTGACGGTGATAGCGACGGTGACGGTGACGAGGCCGAGGACGATGATGATGATGATGATGACTATGGCGATGGCGATGACGATGACGATGACGATGACGCTGAAGATGGCGTTCAGCCATGTCGCATTCGCGCTGGGCATGGATGAAGTCAACGCTTTAGCCAGGCTTGACGGCGCTGAAATTACCACACCACAACATGCCACATTCGTTTTGGGCAACACTCAACGCTTTCTACCATTAATATAGCTTGGCTTCGTCTCACCTCGCCACGCCACGTCTTTTTGCTGTAGCACTCTTGGACTTTTATTCACATTATACTCGTACCTAGCGAACGCGCCTTCTGACCACTTTTCGTCCATAGATCGGCAACACTAAACGAGTTCTTTTTAATCTTCTTGGCTTGCAATAGCTTTTAAGCATTCTTTTGTTTGTGGCTATGTGTGAGTTGTATGTATGTGTTCGCTTTTTTTTTTGATTTTTTTTTTTTGAGATGGTTTATTTTTAATTTATTTTATTTTTGTTTTTAAATCGTAATACTTTTCTTTGATTTCATTGCCTGCTGTGGTTCAGCGGTTATATGTATATAAAAGTGTGTGTTAAGAATTGTTTGTTGTTGCTGTTGTTGTGTTTTCTGTTGGCCGCGTCTTAAGTCGCGGTTTTTAGCCTTTTTGATTAGGTGATCATCGTAACGCATCACATGCCATGTTCTGGTGTTGTTCGCTTGGCTGCTTAGCTGCCTGCTGTTGTACATCAACAACAACAACTGCACAACACTCATCTACCCCACTTCCTTCCATCAGATGGCTGTATACATATCTGTCTGTCTGTATGCCCGTCTGTCCGCGCATGGCTCACTCAAGTGCCCAACTGACCAGCCGCCAAGTATCTGCAACAACTCAGGGTCTCAATCTGTGTCCGAGTCCACAAAGTGCTAAGCCAGCCACGCTGGACACTGCGCAGTCGTCACCGTCGCCACCATCATCTGTGGCTTTCATTGTTCATCGTTTTTGATCGCGCGTCGTTTGAAATAGTCTTCAGACTCTTTGCGCTGGCCACAAGTGCCATGTTATGTTGCTTGTTGTTGTTGTTGTTGTTTGTGTTGCTTTTAGCGACCCGCTGCAGCTGTTGTCTTGCTGTCTTGTTGTTGCAATCGTATTTTTAAATATGCAAATAGCTGTAACTTTTTTCCAATTTTATTCGATTTGTAGTCCGCACAGTGACTGCTGCTGCTATTATTGTTGCTGTTGCTGTTGCTGTTGTCGTTGTGTTAAGATCATTCGGCCATGCGTTTTCAAGTTGTTTTTCGAGTGCTGCTAGGTGTTGCGCGCTTTGTTGTTGCTGCTGTGCATTAAAGCGGCGGAGTGGTGCTCCTTATGACGCCTTTACTAGCGTGTTATTGCTATTGTTGTTGTTGCTATTATCTGGTTTGTGTTTGTTGCTGTTGTTATTGTTGTTGTTGCTGCATTTGTGATGAAGTCAATGTCGAACTCCATTATAGCTCATTATCGCCTTGAGCGTATAAATTATGTTGATGGGATTTTTGAGTTGGCCATTTTCGTTATTGCTATTGTTGTGGTTGTTGTTAATGCATGTAGATGTGCTGTGATGGGTTATATGTAGCCCTTTTGGCTATTCGTTCGCTTGTTTTTTATCAACTTTTTACTTAAGTAGTATTACCTTTCTCGTTGCTGGTGCTTCGCAACTGATGAAAAGATACATATGAAATTTGTCCAGCCAATATAAATAAAATATTCAAAAATAACAAACTTGAAATTTGAGTGTATGCGGAATTCCAATGGGTAGGTATGCATGTAAATTAGTTATAATGAGTCTATTCGCCTGAAGTTTAATAGTTTTAGTTTAACCAAAAAATTTAAAAAAAATTCTGTGATTTTAATTAAATAATTTTAGACTCCAGTTTATATACATATACCTCAAAATTCTGGCAGACGTTGCCCTGCCAATATTTATTTATTAGTTGTTCTTTGAAAACACATTTCTCGAAAATATAGATATGAACCTTGTCCCCGCCGAGACGAACAGTTTGACGCTTTTATATTATACTCTTTTATACCCCCGTGTATGACTAAATTAAATTTTGGCTTTTTAACCAGCTGGCAACCCAGTTCAAAATATACTACTTCGTATAACTTGTGTGTTAATTAATTAAACTTGAGTTTTCAATCAGGTGGCAACCCGCTACATGCTATAAGCTTTCAGCGACTGTTCGACACTCATATTTTCACATTTCATATAACTCGTAAATAATTTAACTTAATTCGACTTTTCAAACAGGTGGCAACCCTCTCCAACATGAAGTTATGAGCCTCCTCCGCGCCAAAAGGATCCGTAAGATGCCAATGTTTTAATACTTCAAATAACTTGTGAATAATTTAAAGAAATTTAACTTCTGAAACAGGTGGCAACCCTCTTCAAAATATAAGTACGCATTTTGTTCTCGCCGAGACGAACCGCTTGGCACCAATATTTTAGTATTTTATATAACTTGTACATAATTTAATTTAATTTGACTTTTCAAGCAGGTGGCAACCCGCTCCAAAATATGGGTATGCATTTTTTTCTCGTCGAGACGAGCCGTTTGACACCAATATTGTTGTGCATTAGATACAATTTAATCAAATTTGAATTTTCAAGCTGGTGGCAACCCTTTCCCAATCATAAGATATACTTTACAACCTATTTCCATACCTACCAAATATGTTTATTCGTAAGTACATGCAAAATTTTATAAAAATCGGTCGAGTTGCTTCGAAAAATTCGACCACTAACACCGTGACACGAGATTTTTATATCTACGATATACCTACATACATATGTATGTACTATATTAATTTACTTACACTACACAGTATCCAAGTCACCACATCTACTTTCGGTAATATATATTTACTCACACTCGTACATCTCGAGGTTTGCCTGCACTTCTGTGCTCACTCTCACAACCTTATCACTCTTATCAAAGTTAACTTAAGGCGAACATGTAAATTTACTTATGAAATGGTGCCGCTCAGTTTTTTATTCTTATTTTGTTTTTGCCTGTTTTACCTTTTTCCCAACCCCCGCTCCATGTAAATGCATCTTCGACATAGCTAGGCTGCTGATAACAAATGCACAAAAGTAATATATTCGATAGGTGTGGTGAATGCAAAAGCCAATTTCGATTTAAATTCTCAAACAACAAGCACGGGTAGGTTTATGAATTTTTTTTGTTGTTATTTTAGTTTTGCCCTGCAAATGTTTAAAAAGTTAACTTTTTCGTAAAATGTTGTATGTAAATATACGCAGCATTTGAAGTCGTAGGATTTAATTATACTTATTTTAGTTAGCTACAAAAACTTGCAGGTCCAACTGTTGAAGATTTTTGCAAGTGAATTAAAGTTTACCCATGCCGGTATGATGTAAAAAAACTGATTAAGTTTGAGCTTTGGTTCGATTTTCAAAGTAGATGAATGAATTTAAGCGCACTTGACTAGTTAGAAAAATAAAACTAATTCTGTGCTTAACCATAGAACGCATAACCGGGTATCCAAGGGTTTAGCGAAATTTTTATTAGGATTTTTTAAAAATACATTAAGAAATATGAGTATTGATTTGTATAAGCTTTACCTGCTATTTCGGAGATCACCACATCTCTCATTGTTGAGATAAATATTAATAGGCCGAAAAATGTAAGCACGTATTTATTTCAATCAATTTTTACTTCAACTTTTGTGCTCGAGATTTATTCTTCAAGCTTCTAAACATTCGCAAAATAAATTGAAATTTGGATGTTGTAGCTCTTTTGGTTTAAATAAAGTTTGCCAGTTAGACATAGAGCCGGATGAATAGAGTTTAACCAAATGTGTATTCCTTAGACCCCTGGTACGAACTACATACATACATAGGTTATATTTTAATCCCATAGGTGGCGCATAAGGTGATATATTCAAAAAATTCTTTTTATAGTCTAGTAGAGGTGATATTTGAAAGGTATGTTTATGGTGCAATAAAAATACCCTTATGGAAAATAAAGGCGCTAGTTGGCGTTAGAGTCGAGTTATTCCGAAAATCCGTACATATGGCTCGGTATTGATTATATTAGAAAGTAAACTGCAGATGCGATTCGAAAACTGAATTAGGTGACATAAAAAAAATCAAATACGTATAAGAATTTATTAGATGGCTCTGTAATCGAGAGTTTCAGAAAACCCATATTTATGAAAATTGCTACTGATTTTAGTATCGACTTCATCTTTACTGTGACTACGAAACATTGTTTTCAAATTAATCGAAGTATCATTTTTAACTTTAAAAAATCGCGTGTATAAACTAGTGCTATTTAAAATATCAAGATCTTCAAGTTTGAAGTCATATATTCGAAAACAACTTATGATAAGAAAGATCATAGGGTTTGCGGGGATACTACTCATGCACTGCTCGCGATTGAGGGCAATATAAATTTATCCCACCTGGAGCCCATCGAGGTATTTCAGGCATCAATGAGTGGCGTATAAGTCAATGTTCTCTCGGTCGTATTAACAGCCGAAGAAGGAAGTGATAGCTCTGGAAAGACTGCTCCAAGGCGCTCTCGCTCTTAAGGTGCAGTTTATATTACAATGATACAATACAAAAGCGACATCGGCCTACTAAGAACGTGGAAATCGATTGCAAGCGATAAATACAATGCACACCCATACCGTTCTACTATGCAACATCACCTCTTGTGTGCCAATATAAGTATAACAGAACGGAGGAGAGGACCTTAAATAGTATTTTTGGCATATTCGATGAACAAATATAATTATCGAAAATTTTTGACTATTTATTTTGAGTTTCGAAGTAGTTAAAAGGCTGAACATGCCACATACGCCTATTAATTATATAGGAGTATCGGAGTGCCTCGGCTTGAAAGATTGAAGTCCATTCCGCTTGAGAAAGATGCAGATAGTCACGTTGTACAGTGGTCAAAAATAGCAAACAAAAAAACTGGACAAAAGTGCAAAAACTCAAATTTTTGCACAATATTTTGTCGAATGAGAATATCCCGGGTACTATCTACGTGACTCATTTTCACCATGGATGACCTACTTTTGCAGTGATCGTCGTACCTTCTCGAAGAAAAATAGATTCCTTCAAAATTATATCACTTTGCAATAACTGAACTGATTTGCAGGTTTAAATATGGTATCTTTTCGTAAAGGAGAGTACTTTTTATTATATAATGGATATTAAACTTTTTTTCGTTTTTGATATGATAATTTTTCGGATTTTCGATAATTAAAGCAAACTTTGGAAGAGCCAAACAAAAATTCCACCAAGTTCCACTTAGATGGTTTTTAGTATTAAGAATATCTTTTTCTCTAAGTATTGTAAAAATCTGCTGCACAAAGTTGCACATTTCGCTTCGGTGTAATGACGAGTAAAATTTAATGTAAACCCCCCCGCCTTCATTTATTCGTCAATTCTCTGCGGCGAAATCAATATCGAATTCTTAAGCAAAAGCCCCAAAAACTATCATACGCTGATTTTTCGACAAATCGGAGAACTTTATCGACTTTTGCCCATCTTTTCAGTATATTTTCCCACTGTACGTTGTCTTTGCCAATTCAGGCTCCTCTAACCTAGAATCACTTTTTGGTGACATTGAAGAGGTTTTTACAAACTGTAAGACATTACGGCGCTGGTTAAAAATTGAAAAAGTTGTAATTATAATCCACTTCGATGTCCAGCTTGCTTCTTTCTCCCCCAGTTTCATCGGCATTACCCCTGCTTTGCTTTATGCCAACAATTCTTGTTGTCTTCTCCTTGCATGAACCTCTGAAGAATCCAAGCATGTTTTTGTTTGCAACAATTTAATGTGCGTATCTCACTTTGCATATCCACTTAAAAACAATTTAAATTATCTACAAAAACCCATATAAAGCTACACTTTTTCATTTTGACCGCCAACCGATCGCTCCCATGCCCCGCACGCCCCATTCATTGCGCCAACAGCGGCGACGCAAGTTAAGTGTCGACGTAGTGGAATTGGGTCTGCTCAATTTGTGAATATTTAGCAAGGAAGCTAAGCGACGAGCAGGTATAGGAAGGAGTCAAATTGCACTACCATCGTCTAGTTTTGGGTGGATGGCAAGACTTGGCGCACCGTACGAGTAAATTTGCATTGGCCGCTTGTTGGTTCGAGTTCAAACCGCGTATTATCAATTTTGCGCCAATTTCGTGCTAAAATAGTTTGAGCAGCCGTGGAGGCGCTTAAAGTTTTGTGGCCGCTATTCCACTTACATTGTTGGCTAGCTTTAACGTGTATGTGTGTTTTTTTGTTTTTTTTTTTTCTTTGTGTACGTTTTCTCTTCTTGCGATAGCTGTGTTAGCTGTGTTCACTTTTGTGTCGCAGTCACTTCGCTTACTATTACCGGTCATATTGAGTGCATGCAGTCAATCATTTTATCTGCACTTTCAAAGCGTCCTCCATGCGCCGACCTTCTTCTTCCAATGCTTTGTTGTTAGTGTTTTTTTAGTTTTTTCCATTCAGATTATTTGCCAGTGGCAAGCAATCTTTCGCTCGCCGCAAAACTAAAAGTTTGTGTTTTCTTTTTTTTTTTTTGTTGCTCAAATGCTCTCATGCAAACACATTGCTTTGTGTTGTTGTTATGCGGAAAATTTCATGCTTGTGTAAACCATTTGTAGACAATTTTGTTAGAACAACTTGCATGGTTGCAGAGCTTCTCTGGAGCTGACTGCTGCTGTACACCACCAATATAAGACGACTACTTCTGTTTCACGCTGACTTCGATGCTATTTTTTTTTGTTTTTTTTTTACCGTTTGGAGCATTTTTTCTTTTGTTGTTGTTGCCAGCCTTGTGGCGCATAATTTTTCAATCTTTCTAATTCTCAGTGGCTGCTGCATTGCCAACATTTTGAACAAGCCAGCCAACAAGCAGCTGAAAAAAAAAGAAACAAATTGAGGGAGCACAGCAGCAGCAGCAGCAGTCGCAGGTTCTCAAAGTAGTTGCAACGGTACATATGTAGGTACATATGTATGTGCGTGTGTGTGGATGTGCAACAACATGTTGTTGAGCGCGCTTTTAGCCACTAAAATTCAACTGCCAACACTGCCACTTACTGGCTTCATACTAATGACTTTGTCCTGTTATAATCTATGCAACAACTGCAATTGCAACTGGACTTGGCCGGCTGGGTGAGTAAATAAGTAAAGATGAATTTTCGTTGGCATGTTGGTGGCAGATGTGCCGGTGTCCGAAACTGGCTGCATTTTCTGAAGAATTTATGCAGTGGCTAAAAAGCGGATAACAATGTACAAAGCATGTTTGTATGTATGTATGCATGTATAAGCTCATCTGCAACAACAACTTCATGTGCGAAAATCTATTCAAAGTGGCAGAAAGCAAACGAAGAAGAAAAAAGAAAATCGCATACCAGACCGCTTAAGTCGACTCAAGCGGTGAATGCTGCAGAACAATTAGCTGTTGTTGCAAGTGTGACTAGTGGATAGTTATATATACATATATACATAAATATATACATATGTACATATACATACATATATATCATGCCAAAATTATGTTAAAAAAGAATGCGAGAGTAGCGTTAATGCGATTAAATTTTAATTAGAAATTTTTCATCTTAACGTTAAGAGCTAGCTAAATTTGCTGTCAGCTTAAAATATGAAATTTTAATGAAATTTTAAAATCTAGTAAGTCGCTTAGGAAACTTGAATTGGCAGTGAAATTAAGTGGAATGATATGAGCATGAAATGGAATGATATGAATCCAAATGAATGAAGGCAAATGAAACGAGATGAAATGGAAATAATCGAAACAAAACGGAATAAAATGAAATGAAAATGAGTGCAGTTTAACTTCATGAAATGAAATGGAGATAAACTAAGTTTATTGAAAATGAAGTGGAGTGAAATTCATGGGAATGCAATGAAATGGAGTGAAATTAAATTCTAGAGTTGAAATAGAGTGAACTTAAATACAATAAAATGAAATGCGATGCAATGACATGAAGAGCAGATAAATTCGATGAAATGAATTGAAATGGATTGAAATTAAATTATATCAAATTATGCTGTGTGAAATTGTATGTAATTAAATGAAATGAAATGGAGTAAAACTAAATACAATGAAATTAAATGAGATGGAATAGAGTGAAATTAAACTCAACGGAATGAAATGATATGAAATGAAGTGATGTGAAATTAAATTCAATGAAATGGAGAAAGATTAAATTCAATGCAAATGACATAGAGTGAAATTAATTCGATAAAATGGAATGAAACTAAATTTAAGGAAATCAAGTAGAATGAAGTTAATTTTAATTAAATTGAATTAAATGAAATGAAATGGAGGGGAACTAAATTCAGAGAAACGAAATTGAGTGAAATAAAACATAACGAAATGAAATGAGGTGGAATAGAGTGAAATAAAATACAACGAAATGAAACGATGTGGAATGAAATGGAATGAAATTAAACTCTCTGGAATGAAATGGAATTAAATGAAATGCAATGCAGGGGAAATTAAATTCAAGAAAATGAAACAAAGTGAAATTAAATTCAACGTAATGAAATAAGATGGAATAAAATGGGGTGATATTAAATTCAATGAAGTGGGAAAAAATTAATAACATAAAGTGAAATAAAATTAAGTTCAAAAAAATTGATTTCAATGAATGACATAAACTGCATGGAATGAAATAAAATAATAATATTTATGTCCGAAACAAGTGAAATAATTGGATCGTATTAATAATGAAGAAGCGAGGAGGAGGTGAGAATATGAATTTTAATGAAATAAAACTAATCAAAAGTAAATATAACTAAGTTAACGAAACCGAAATAAATTGGTATGGATAAAATAAAGTGGAGCGAATCGGAATGGAATGAATTGTAATGAAATAAAATAAATTAAAAAATATTGGGGCTCCTTGGGTTGAAATTAAGTGACAATAAAAAAACAGACATGCATTGTGAAATTTACTAAATTTTTTATGAACAGAAATCTGTTTCATGTTTAAACAAATAATAAAACGGGTTAAATTTTTTTTTACAACTTATAGTAGCAGAACTCGGTTTCAGACATAGATTTCAAAAGTCTAAATTGATTTTCGTAAAGAGTGGATTGAAAATTTGGTTAAAAGTAGACAAAAAAAGTAGGAACACTTTTGTGAACAGAAAAAAAGTAAGAGCAAGAAACTTTAGCCAAAAGCGTGAAAACTATATGGTAATTAATTCAGCTTTATATTTCTATATATATATTTCATTTAATCCACAATTTTTATAAAGCGTAAGCGAAGCCGTCAAAAAAAATTTTAATTGCTAAATTCATTGCGGTTGTACAGTTATTTTAATTTAATTAAAAATACTTCGCTGCAAAGGTGGGGGCGTTCGCCTATTTTTTCTACCAGCAAGTATCCGCTAACAGCACAATTTAGCTTTTTAACAACTTTGTGTTTTTTTTTTTGCAAAATGCGCTGTTTAAATTAATTTCTGTTTAATAAAAAATTATGCAATTCGTTAATTTATGAAGGGGGAAATTACATGTGCTTGTTGTTATTATTCTCTTTCGCTGTGGCATATTGAAATTTTAATGCAATTTTGTGCATGTCAGGCATGTTTTAATAAAACATGCAAAATAAGCAAAAAACCCATAAAAAAAATGAACTGAAATAAGCAGCAAACGCATCTACAGAAAAAATAACCAATTTATATGCGAAAAAATATTTGAGCTTATTTTAAGTGGAAAAAAACGAATGAATGGAGAAAAAACTAAAATTGCATGCGACAGCAAAAATTTGCGCTATGCTTAATTACATTTTCGTCTGTGTTAATAAAATATTTAATATACAAAGCAGGCGACTTTTTTTTTGTTTCTGTTTTTGTTTTTGTACTACATAACACGTGTACATATTTAAAGTTATCTTTTTAAATAAATTAATTTTTATTTTCACATTTTAAATGCATATGACAGGCGAAGCAAATTTACACGCAAACCATGTGAGATTTTTTTTTCGCCACATTTGTACAAAAATAATGCCAGCTCCTATGTACATACATACATATATGTATATAGAAAAAAGTTCCTACGTATGCATGTTTATAAAAAAACACACAATATAAAAAAGGAAATTAAAAATTAATGAAAAGTCGTGACTTCATTTTTATAAATATTCGCCACTGGTAACATTAAAAACATACAAATCCAATTAAGCGCATACTTTTATATCATTTCATTGTTTTTATTGCTTTCTTCTTTTTTTTTTTTGTTAATATGAATATAAATCCGTATATGTTATAAAAAAAAAAGTTACCGGCTACTAATTAAGTATGCTAATTTTGCATAAATTTGGTATAGTTGGCATGTTTGCCTTTTTTTTTTTGTTTTTGAAGGGAAAATCATCGAATTAATGACACAAAAACAATTGACACTAGCGGCTAAAGCGCGCTAGCTACGCATAAAAAACATGCCTGCGTTTTTCATGAAGTTTTTTTTCGTTTTTTACAACGGTTCTTTGTTGTTTAATATTTTAGCGTTATGTATTTTAAAAAGTTTATTCATAAAGTTTTTTTTATGTATATATTTTACAAACTTTATCAACTACTCATACATTCTCTGTTTGAAACTCTAATTTTTACGCCAGCTTAATGCAAATGCTATGCGACATTTAAATTCCACAAATAACCAATTAAAAATTTGTTTAAAATGCAATTTCATAGAAATTTAAAAGCCGCATAATAACGAGATAACACACAATAATAACGATAATAACAATAACAACAATAAACTTGAGAGCATCGCCGTTATGCCGCGCGTGCATTCACTTCTCTACTCTACTCTTTCACTCACTCGCACGTCGTCGTCGTCGTGCATTTGTGTGCGCGAGACAGAGTCCAAGCTAATGTATTTGCGTTTTTCCCGTTATTGGCGGTTTGCAGATTTATTTTTTCAATAATTGCTTCTTGTTTTTTTTTTTTTTTGTTTTTTGCGTAACTAATTTTTTTTGCAACCAAACTGTTTTTTTTTTTTTCTACTTTCACATAGCGCATTTGCATTTAATTGCAATATCACAACCAATTATATTGCTACCCCATGAGAGATGGAAATGTGGACGTGTGGAATGGTCAACATTGCGCCATCAATATCAGCACATCATCCATCAAGTCGTTGTTGTTGTTGTTGTTGTTGTTGTTGGTGGTGGTGCATCGTAGCCGCCTACTCTACGCGGCAAACTCGCTCCGAACAGAGTGACTCTAACGCGACTCACAGGTAACGTGGGGCGTATACGTGCCCGCTCATTGCACTTGTTGTATGGTTCGGGGCAGTTTTGTCGTCGGTTCAGGGATTGCATGAAATTAACTTGCTTTTCCGCTGTACTCTTTTACATTCGATATTACAACTACATATGTGTATGCTTTTTTCCCCCCACATTTACTTTATTTCTGTCGTCTATTAATATTTTATAAGTTGTTTTTGCTGCTGCGGTTTGTAGGTAATTATAAATATTTAATTTTATCTTTTTCCCTACAACTTAATTAATAGTGACAGTTTTTAATTTTTTACAGCTTGTGTAGTAGTTTTCCTTTTATATTGGCTTATTTTATAACTACAACAATATTTGCAGGAGGGAGGGTGATAATATTCAGCCAAGTCGACATAATAGATACCTTGCGGAAAAGGGGCGTTACTTTTAGAGTGTGCGTAATTTTTTCTAATTAGACGGAAGTTGACTAAGTACTCAGAACTTTAATGGAGTGCATTAGTTAATGATGTTGGTAAGTAATGTCTAACATTTATCTTTTAAAAAAATATTTAAATGCTATGCAATGTCGTGGGGGTTGTGATAAGATATTGAGGGGATTCACAAAGATGTAGCCGATGTATCGTCAAGTTATAAAATCATATAATTTTTAATTAGCTTAAAATTTTTGTTTGTTTTGTATGGATTGCATTTGTAACGATTGCATTTTAGAAAAAAAGGAATTTAATTAAAGAAAATATAAGTTTTTTAAATTTTATGTCTCTGTGATATTAAGAAATGTTACGACAACTTGTGAATCTGCAACTTATCACATAAGGAGGTAGATAAAACTTACGATTGCGTAGTAAAATCTGTTAACTAGTACATTAAGAGATGTCAGAAAAAGCAAAAAAAAAACAGTATTGTAGCAAATTCTCTTAAACAAAACGGGTCGTTTTCATTAAAAAAATATCAAATGCAGTATCAGATGTTTTTTTTTTCTTTTCTTTTTTCTATCAAATATTAGTAAATGTACTTTTCTTTTTTCTTCAACAAAAATTCTAGCAGTTATATGAGAGACAACAAAAAATTATTGTTTCTTCCGGCAACCCAAGATAGCAATCAATGTCTGAAGGATATCATTATGAAAACACAAAAAAACATTTTCTGGAATTAGCGGCACGTAGTATTCCAAAATCATTATAGAAAAAATAAAAATGAAAGAAGTTCAGGTGGAAATTTATATATTTACTGCCAAATTTGGTATCTGAAATGGATGTCAAAGTTATACATTTGGTATGGCTTTAGAGCTTAATATAAAAATTTAATTCGGATTGAAATCAGTACGGAAATACAGCAGGGGAACGGAAAAACAAGCCATGCATAAAGAGTTCTGAAAGTCCCCAAATAATTCTATGAATTGTACGTAATGCGGTTAAACAGGGCCATTACAAACACACCGATATCAATAAGAAAACAATTTGAGTTTTAATTTAAAAATAATAAGGCTTAATCAAGTTCTAATAAAAGGAACGAATTAGATGAGTAAACTCGATTGTAGCTTCTCACATTTTCAAAGAGGTAATGTCAAAAGTTACACCTAAAACGGAAAATGAAATCACCGGAGTTCTGGTCATAATAAATAGTGTCGTTACTCTCAAACAAACCAGCGGTCGATTTGACTGAAATTATGCCCTAATACTTCTATCGAAAATAATTTTCTTGGAATGACAATTTTCGTTAGACTAGGGTAGCAAATGGAGAAAAAAATTAATATTTCCCTAAGAAGCGTTTTTTTATGTCAGTAATCGCAAAAAATTTTATTTTGTGCCACACAAAGAACGCCGGTAGAAAACGCAACTGATGCCGCAATTTTTCTTTATTTACATAAAAAAATCTCTCTTTTTCATCAGATCTGTAATGAAATGATATCGAAAGTTAAAAGATAATATTCAAGAAAGTCATGTAAAAATTAACAAGGCTCGAACAAATAACAACGCATAATTGCTGTAAGTAAAACTAATCTAGCAGAAATTTTCAAATTCTCAAATAATTATCAAAATATGCTAAATTTGGATTTTAATTTTTTTGTTTAGAGATATAGTAATAAAACAAGTAAAACGAAATTTATAGTCACCATAACTTTAAGCCAAAGATTTTGTAATTCTTGTTTTTTAATTGAGGTAATTTCCAGATAAATTTCAAACTTCTTTATTAGACTTTATAAGTTTAGTTTTATAGCTCATTCACTTCTTATATAATAAACTGAAAGTTTCTTGTCTTTAAACATTTGCAGTAATAAAAAAAATCATTAAACTCAAAAAATCATGCGGAAAGAGAAATGCCTCTCTTCTATTGAGTTTTCTTGAGTTTTATTATTTGCTTCAAAAATAATCATTATTTCTTGCGTTTTATTTATCGCTCAGAAAATAAAACTTAACTCGTTGGAGGTTTTCACACAAATTAAATTTTATTTTATAAGCAAAATATTAAAACTTATTTTTTTTAAAATAAAAATTAATATTTTTTTAAAATAAAAATTATAACCCTAAGGTTCCTGAAATAATACTCGTCGGGTTTCAAATACTTACAATACGATTTTAAGCCATTGAAATAGCTATACCCCGACCTTTCGATTATTTGATCAATCCGATAAGAAGAGGTTATTAATTATTTTACTTTGCAAACCTTTTATAAAATTAATTTCAGAAATATTTTCAGCTAATATTTAAAACACCTCAAAAAAAAGAAACTAAAACGTCGAAAAGTAAGAAATGGGCTAATGAGAGTAAGTAAGTTGGGAAATAAAGAAGATATAAAGTACTCCAAAATGTACTTTTCGTTAATAATTAGAATTAAGTAGCCTGCTTTTAGGCGCATAACAGCATACTTGCATATTTCAACAATTTTATGTGATTTGAGTTTTGTGTGTTTTGCTTAAATGCATAAACTTTCTAGTTAACATCTTTGAAGCATTAGCTTTCCCATTTATTTATATATTTTCTCTTGCCTTCTAAAAACCAACGCTACACTGCTTTGTACGACTCTAATAAAAATCACTAGTTTGCGTTGCTTCTTATTAAAAGTTAATAGATACAATTTCAGATCTATGCGAAAAACGCATTGCCTTCCGCCACACACTCGCCTTTTCGGCACATTAGAGCGTTGGTGCTTCTTAACGCTTACGTCTACTACTTAATGTGCCACTTTTCCATTTGAATGCAGACATAATTTCTAATTTGTTCAGTTAATTTATAGCCTGCCACCGCATAGCTGGTAGGCCGACCGTAGAAGGAATATATCTACAACATAGCAACACAAGCGAAGTTATTTCAAAATAAAAACCGCACGAAAATAACGTTAAGGAAAACGTTATTTAGGAAAAAGTTAACTTTTGCCACTTTTACATCAACAAATGAATAAAGTCATTTCTTCTAATAAGGATAAAAATCGTTTTCTTGGCAAACAAGAAATTACTTTTTTCTCCGTTAGAAAAGAAGTAGTGGTATAAATACCAAAAAAAAAAACGAAAACTGAAATGAAGCGAAAGCCACAAATGCGTTGAGAGAGGCCAACCTCCAAAGGCAACATTGGCCCATACCATCCGGCGGCTGGATGGAGGGAGGCACGTCTACAGCGGATGAGCAGCGTGCGTGATAGTAAAAGTGTAAGTGGAAAGTGGAAAGTGGAAGGTGAAAGTGATGGCGGTGTGTAGAAAAAGAAGTGTGCGCAAACATTGCCTAATTTCAAATTGCTTACAGAATGTGCATTAAAAGCAGTAAAATGGCTATTTTAGCCATACCAACCACCCACCCACCTCATCCGCGTACAAGGTGTACTAGGTGTGGAGACTCTGAGTGGTTGGGTTGGGATGTGGCGAAACATGAATGGGCGTTGTTGTGTGGGGTGGGGTAACAAATGAAAATAAAAACCTAAAGGTGTATAATAAAAATAAATGTCAGTCGTTTGTTTATATCAAGTAGACACTTTTGTGCAACAATAATAACATCAACTACAACGGCGGACTCTACAGCAGCGGCCTGAAAGTTGTTTCATTCCTTAAGGAAGTGGTAAGTATAGAAAGCAAAAAAAAACGTAAGATAATACAAGCCAATAGTGGAAATGTATATGAATGTGAAATAAACGGCAATATGACACTGTGAATTGGTAAGAAGGTAGCAAAAAAAAAAAAGAAGAGGTGGCAGCAAATTTGTATTTGAGTTTTATTTAAAAGCTACTCAGGCAAAGCGGCAGCCACATTTGCTAATCCCAAAAGGTCATTTCTAATTTGCAGCTTTAATGCGTTGTTTTACCTATAAATGGGATGTGGATTTAAGAAACGAAAGTGTGAAAGCGAAAAATGATTGTTTTTGTTTTGTATTCAATATTTTTCTGATAATTTTTAATACAACAGAAACCATTTTTCTCTACCAACAGATAACTAAAAAACACTTTGAATATATGCACAATATATTTATGTATATTGCCTACTCGTAACGTGTTTTATTTTAGTTTTTTCCGGAAAAAAAAATTATTTCGAAAAATTTACAATATCTCATTTTAATTAATTTTTATACTACCAGAGCAATAAACGATATACTCCAGAATTCTTAAGCATTAAGCTCGTATTTCTTACAGTTCGAAAAAACTCTGTAGAACATTACAGAAACTGGCACTCGTAGATTTTTTTGATCAAAAAACTAGAAAAAAAATTAAACCAAGTTCACTGAAAATAGAGGAATCAATTTTACGGCCACGAATCACCGGTCTTCCAGTTATATAAAAATTTTATATGAATGCGTACATTTCGTTTTTTCTACAGGGTTTGTTTTTTTTTTTTTTTGAGGACAGCTTTCTTTTATTTCCACACTACTACCTATACACACGAAGTTATACAAAAACAAGGAAACATATTTGTTCTCTCAAATTTGAAGCTAAAAAATACGAAATATATTTACTACCCGAATGTTTTTGCTAAAGTATGAAAAGGTAGAGTTTCTTCAGCGGCGGCTCGACCAAATTATTTCGAAAACATTTTTGAAACAATTAACGTGAACTGCGTTTGGAAATACTTCCAAAATCGAAGTTTTTTAAAAACAGTATTTAAAATTTATTTTAAAAAAATCTCCTGTTATCATACAAGAGTTTAAACTAAAAAGAACTGTTTAAAAGTATTAAAAAAAATTTTGCAACCGAATTATAGTAATGCGTTTTGTTTTGAACGAAAAATGACACTAAAGAAGAGGCAACCGCCACCGAAACTGCTTTGTCTTCAAACCAAACTTGTTAAGGGATGATGGAAAATGGTTCCGATATACAGCAACTTTTCACGCAGTCGGAAAAGGAGGGAACAAAAAAAAAAGTTTGTTGGATGTTTTTTGTCTTTTTTTAAAAATTGGTTTAAGAAAAACTATAATAATAGAGCCAATTCATTTCTTAAACTATTTGCAAATCAGTCCAGCTTTTGTAAGTTCTACATAATAAATTTTATGATGTACATATATACATCAAAATTACCAGCTGTGTATCGCTTGAAGAACGATTTTAAAATAATAACTTTCGTTTTTTTTTCATATCTGCAAAAAAAAACAATTATTGAAAGAATTTATTTTTTCTCTAGGAGTTTTGTATACAAAATGAGTCTACGCCTATTTCTCTCGCGCCAAGTTGCAAGAGATGAACTCATTTTAAATTTTTGAGTAATTTCAAAAGTTCCCATTCAAATGTTAACTTAAAGGAATGAATGAAAGATAATTTTAGTTCAATCTTAAAAAGTGGCAACCAAGAGAAATTTTCGAATTACAAAATTCTTCTAAATTCGAAAATTTCTATAAAATTGCCTACATTCAAAATCAGTGCACAATATTATTTATACTGCAATTAAAATTGCATCAAAGGCAAAAACTACTTCTACCTTTTTTATCATTGAAATAAAATGCAATTTTCAAAATACACACCATTATCCATTCCAAGTTTATAGCGCGTTTATGGCAGCAAAAACATTCACAGATCAATCATGAGCACATAAAAGGAAATTCCATTTATTGCACTTCCTTTCCGAAGTTCCACAGTTACGGGGCGAGTGAGTATGGAAATGAATTTTACGACACCCACAATAGCTCAACAAATATCACCAATAATAGATCATCAACATATATTGCACATGCAACGCCATACATACAGCTACACACATAAATAGATAAATATATGCATATATATAGATATAGATATATAGCTATACTGAAACATTCACCGATTTAACTGCAGGGTGGTCCCTTTCAAAAGAATCGAATTTTTACCAGCAAATGCAACATTAAAAAAAGAGGTGAGAGGATTTTGTAACTATGTGTACATCAATATGTGCATTGGTTCCCCCCTACTCCGATTTACTACACCGACATTGACCACAAAAAAGCACTTTCGCTTACACGCAGATCCTTAGCCGCTGACGACGCCAGTACGGCTGAGCGAACACGCTTGAATTTTTACGACATAAACATAAATTTTATGACAGACTCAAATAGACGATGCGATGGCGATGACGATGAAGATGAAGGCGGCAAGAAAAAAAAATTGGAAATTGAAATTGAAAAGGAATGGCATGGAATTGTATCGAGATATCGAGGAGTGACGTGTTTGACGGACGTACATAGATGGTGGCGTAGCAGAAGTAGCGCGTCAAAACAATTGTGCTGAGATGATGATAAAAAATTTAACGAAACAATAACAGCAATAAAAGTGAGTCCAACTAGTGCAGGAAATCACAGTTTTCAAATGGAGTTGAGTGAAGGGCTTATGGGCTGTGTGTAGAATTGGTGAGCTGCTATGCGCGATGGATGTGTGTTTGAATGTGTGTGTGTGCTTATATATGTATTTGTAAGTATGGTTGTAATATTGAAGTATACATAAAAGGCGCTGCGACTAAAGGAAATCAATTTTACGAGCAAGCGAAAAACAAAAGTAAATATTATAGTTTGTTTTTTTTGTTTTGTTTTTTGTTGTGCGGCACCTTTGCATTTGCACTTTAGTATTTTGTTGTGTCTTTGTTTTATTTTTTAATCTTTTCAATTGCTTGGGAAGTTACTATTAGCAGCAGCTACAACAACAAAAACAATACCTTCAGCTGCAGTTGTAAGAAACTATTAAAAAGCTATAAAAACTACGGTGCTCTTGTGCGCCTCGGAGGACAAACTACGCGGTATGGTGGAGTGAAAGAAATAACAACAACATAGCGATATAAATATTTATTTCTTTTTTTGATAGCATGTGGAAGAGGCATATAATAATTATTTGCTTTTTTTTCTAGACAGCTTCAACACTTTCTTCAATGGTTCGAGGTTATTTCATGAATGAAAAATTGGTTTGGTTTTTTATATTGTATATTCGGACTCTGCACATGCACGCAATGCAAATGTGATCATTTTGTTAACCACACTGTTTAAGGCAAAATATCTAAGATTTATATTGAAGGATTTCAGTTAATACTAATAAAAACTAAGCGCCCATTGATGGGTACGAATATGATGAGAAAAAGTATAAAGAAACGATACACTAAAAAAAATATTCTTAGAAAAATTTTCCTTTTCTTGATATCGTTATTTTTCCTTCCAATTGCAATGTTTTCTCCCTATTGACTAGAGGTTTCTTTAAAAAGAAAAAAAACCCACATAAAATGAAGTCTGTTTTCTCCAAAAATAGTAAATATTTCCCAAGCGCCATTTCATTCCCATTTTGCTTTGTTTGATAATTTTTTTTTTTTTTGAGTGATTGGTTATCGATAACAATAACGATTGGGGTAACTGCGTTAATAATGACATCAAAATAGTATTAGGTTCGATATCGCGAACGGAAAAGAAATCTGGTACGAGTAAAAATGAAAAGGGTCATGAATATTTTTTTGGTTTTATTTAAATACAAACTGTACCCCGCGCGCGACGCTACGTTTTCTTTCTTTTTTTTTTGTCAAAATCAAATTTGACATTACCCATCGACCGACGTAACTATTATAAAGGAATTCACTGCTCTAAGCTACACCACTCAAAGTTAAAATTAAAAAAAAATCAACAATAAAAGCTAACAATTACTACGTTGATGTCCTAGAAAAAAATTATTCTAAACCACTGATATCACGCTGTTGTTTGTTTTTTCATTTAATATTTTCATAAAATATACCTTACAAAATTAAAAAAAAACATGTCCTATGTTACGCCTCAGGTTACTGTTTGGCCGTCAGTTAAAGTTCCATTCAGTAGTTTAGGAAATTACTGCGTTCAAACTGGCAAATGGACAAAACTCTAAAAACTGGTCCAAATATATCCTATTATTTACATTTCCAGCATCACCTCATCATTTTTTAAAGAAATTTTCATGACACGACTTTTCATCAAATTTATTATAGTATAGAAAGATTATATTAATTTAAAAAAAGATGCAGCTAGAAAATAAAGCAAATAAATAGGAAGGAAGTAACCTTATTAGTTTCAACGAAATCAAATTGGTATTAGGTTCGATTCGTTATACATTTTTTTGAAAAAATGTGAAAAATTTCGTAATAGAAATATGTAGTTTCTTCAATATTTGTCCTCTGCTATTTAACCCTAAATAGTTCAAACCTAATAGTTCAAACCTAGTACCAGTGTTTTTTTTAAACAAATATTCGAGCCAATTTTTTTTAAAGTTTTAGGCTAAAAAGAAAATGCAAATATGAATTCCGAAGGCAGTGCTGCGCTCCCGCTCTGGGATATTGAGAATTTTCAAAATAAAATAAATGTAACTGTTGTTCAAGGGTTCGATCTCGCGAGCTGTTATGGTAAGGCCTTCGGTTATTTGGGCGATAAAATTTCTTTTTGGATCAGTTTCTATCAGACCTTTCAAATTGGGCTTCGTGCCGGGCTTCGTTAATAACAGTAGCAGGAATATTCAAATAGGTGTAGTATTTCGGTTCGTTCGCCGATAGTTCAGGGATATTCCAACAATGGTAATTTGTTGAATTCGGCGACTGATCGCTAGAAAAAAGTGTTAACTGCAAACAGTCACCATTATTGAACTATAGCTACCTGAGTATTCTGACCATTAGAATAAGAAAGCGCACTACTGTCATCAACCGGAAAGTGATTCATATTATGCCTAGTCTTTGACGTTTAAACCAAACTTATTTTTTCCTAATATTTTCTTCGTCTAAGACGAGAAAAAAAGAGGATCCTTTGGACAAAGAGAGGTGTTAATAGAATTTTCGCACAGAATTCAAAAAATAAAACTTTAAAATTTATATTAGGCATTCCAACAGGTACACTTATATGAAACTTACACGAATATAAATAAAACTACAAATTATCCTTTTTAATGTATTGGGAACAAATCAATCAAAACACACACTCATCTGGAACTACTAATTGTCTGTTGTGACTTGCTTACATTCAATAACATTTTGTTTTAAACAAATTAATAATACTTTTTTACTACAAAACAAAAACAAAATCACAAAACAACCAACAACAATAAAAGAAAAATAATTAGATTATAAGCATTATCGTGTTTATTCAAAGGAAGTTAAGCGACAAGAAAAGTTTGTTTTTTTATTATGGCATTTGTGTTGCTGTTGTTTCGTTATAACAATTGTTTTTATTGCTTTCATTATTTTGATAAACATCTGTGCATCCGTACTTGTGGTTTTACTACTGCAGCTTTTGGAATATCTTCCGGTGTCAAATGCAATATTTTCTCTGTATAGTTATATCTGGGAGTGTGTTGGTAATAAAGGAAATCATAAAAATCAAAATTCACCCACAATAATAAACTGTAATAGCGAAGTATAAGTACATGTACATGATTTTGTTGTAAAATGTACACTCTACCGAGTACAGAAATTCTGGGAACTACTATATGAAAATAACAATGTATCTTAAGTATTTATTAGGCGATCTACGAACTTCTTCCGAATAAATATAATATAATTTTATTTTTAAAAAAGGTGGCAACCTTCTTCAAACCTCTAAACTCTGTCCTAGCGAAACATACCTTCTTCTTACCAAATCAAACGGTTTGGCTCTCATATTTTAATATTTTATATCCTTGTGTGTAATTAAATTAAATCTGACTTTTTAAACAGATGGCAACCCACTTCAAAATAGACCTGCAAACTTTCTCCTTGTGAAACAAATGATTCGCCACCCATATTTTCGTATTTCAAATAACTTGTCTACAGTTTGACAAAATTTGACTTTTTAAGCAGGTGACAACCCTCTTCAAATTATAGCTAGCTGTAAACCCGGGCGAAACGAACCGTTGAATACTCATATTTTAATATTTTATATAATTATGTATTCTTGTGTGAACCTTTCTTAAATTCGACTTCTCAAACAGGTGGCAACTCTCATAGAACTTAGCTATGAGTCTTCTTTGCAAAACGAACCGCTTGACAGATATGTGTGTATTTGAATAAAATTTGGCATTTCGAATAGGTGGCAACCCTCTCTCAAGCACAAAATATACTTTACGACATATTCTCAACCTACCAAATATACAAACAAAATTTCATAAAAAGCGGACTTTTATCAAAACTACTACAAAGATTGCTTGGATTTTTTTTTTTAATTTTGCCACGTTATGAGAAGTTTTTTGATCAAAATGGTTTGAAAGAAAGTGTACGCGGTCAGTTATTAGGCTGATATTTGTATGGAAAAATTAAGGAAAAGTCAATGTACATGGAACTGGTCTGGCTATTGTAGCTGTCCGGTCATAAGGACCCCCCGTTATAAGGAATTTCACTGCCATTTGTAAAATATGAGTTTGTTGCTTTAATGTTTGTGAAAAAAACAATATATAGTGTATGAATTCGAAATACATTTTTTTCTTTATGCAATGCAGAATAATTCCCATATATGCTAAATTTAAAAAGCAACCTAGATTTCTTAGAATATTTTTGAAAGGACTTGCACTAGCCGTCTCATTTTCAACTTTGAAATTTTTACACTACGAAAACCGACCTTGCGAAATGATTTGCGGCCCCGTTTCGGCTACGAAAAATTATCGGGAAAGACACTGTTCGCAAAACAGATTTTTTTGTACACGCGTTCTTTTGCTACCTGGGTTAGCATATTGCTGACATTTTGGTGACACTTAGGTGATTTTAACTACTGGGTTATTAAATTAGTATGTGAATTTGTGTTGGTGTCTATTTGTGTACTTATAGCGTACGACACAATCCATTAATGATTTGATAAAAGATCTTTATGATACCCCACAACTGTAATCATCATCAGCTGAATAGAACAACAATAACAAAAAGCGGAAATAAGGAAATCAACAACAACAACAAACATGTGTAATAACAATAAGTTTATGTAATGACAACTGTCAACAACAACAACAACAACAACAACAACAACAACAACAACAACAACAACAACAACAACAACAACAACAACAACAACAGCGCCAAACTATTGGCACATTCACACACACACACACACACACACACACAATGAACGAAAGAATGCAAACTCTGCTGACTGTCTCCATTGCTACAAAAGGTGTTGTTTTATTGTTCGCGCGCGCCGCTGATATGCCCATGACAGTGTGTTGTGTGTGAGGTGCCACATTGCGTTGCAAGCACATTTACTTAGTACATTTAGGCCAACTCTCCCCACCACATACACACACACACAAATACACACCACTCAAAACTTAGCGCAGTGAAAAGTAATTGCATTTAAATACGTCAACATTAAATGCGCACGATTCTTTGTTGCCGATAATTACGTTGACAACGATGTGGCATATATAAACATACACACACACATACAAACATACATATGTACAAATGTAAATATATAATTACTTTGTTGATTTGATGTTTGAGTTAGTGAGTGCGCCTAGTGAGTACATTTTCTGAACTAAGTGCACAGCAAATGCACGGAAATCATCGACGGAACGCTCGAGAGCTGCAACAGAAAGTAGCGGGAATGACAGAAGGGCACAGACTTTTAGCTGAAGGCATATAAATTGACAGCAAACACTTTTCTTGCCAAAGTTAATTTGCTGTAGCAACATCAACAGCCTAGTTGCTGATGAGAATGACAGTGACAAGGACGCCAAGCGACTATAACTCGGCGTACAAGGACAATTAAAATGTAAATGAAATTATTAAAGCGCACAAATCAAAAAGAGTAGAGCTTCCCTACAAGAATATGCTGGCAAAATTAACAATACACTCGCATTCATAATAGCAGCAAAGATTGTACAATTACTGTGCAAATGACTATCATAAGGATTGTCAAAAAGAGACACTCGCGGACTCGCTACCTTAGATATGGTTGTACATATGTATGTGAGAATGAAACAACCGAGTGATTTATTTAGTAATACCGACCGACCGGAGATGTAGTGTTGGGAAATGAAAAAAATGCGCTATTGTGTATTAGCCCTAAGAAAATACATGGGAAATTTAGATTTAAACCCCAGCTCGTTTTTATTTGCATAGTATATATTTGCATAATATATAATTACATACACCTAAAAATTGCCCGCACAACTATTCTCCGTTTCTAAATAGCACTCAACAAATCGCAACTTACATGAAAGAGGCTAACACGGGTGCTTTTGCAACTTAGGGAAATTTTATCCAAGTTGGAGCCTTCTTTTGCAACTCGGTCACAAAGAAACGGGCCTTGTATTAATTAGCCCAACTCGGATGCAAAGAAACGGGCTAATTAATACAAGGCCCGTTTCTTTGTAACCGAGTTGCAAAAGAACACTGGGTAGAATAACAAACGCCATATAAAGCAACAACACTAACTCGGGAAAATATCCGAGTCGAGCCAACTCGGTAAAATGTTATCCGACTTGAAAGGTAGTCAAAAAAACTGCGCTATTGTGAATGAGCCCTCAAAATATACAAGACAAATTTCAGATTAACACCCAAACCTACTATTATTTATGTCGCATTTTTAAATATATAACGAAATCATTCTAAAATTTGTTTTCACAACTACTTGCATTCTTAAATAGCATTAAACAAATCTCATGTTTCATGAAAGCGTTGGCAGCAGGGTTGCTTTTGCAACTAAAGGAAATTCTATCCAACCTTTTAGCAAGTCGCTTGCAATTAAAGGGGCCCACAATTAATTATGTACGTATTTGTTTCAGATCTTCAATCGATTGCCCACAGAAAACGACATAGGACCAGCAATTTTCACTCCACTTTTACCATATCTATTATTTTTAATTTTATTTTTGGAATGAACTTTTGTTTGTTACTTAGCGCATGAATTAAAATAAATTGACAAAATCCACAAAAACTTGTTTACAAAATCTAACAAATAAGGAAATGCATTTCTTACAGGTTAATCCTGAAAATTTGCAGTGGTTTTTCGTACGCAGCACTGACGCAGCTAGCGGAACGGGAGTGAACAGTAAAGCTATATACTTGTGTATGCGGTAATATTGATGTGCTGGAGTGAAATGCCAGATCATTGTTTACATCAGTTTTTACATAGTGCCGCTAAGAAACTGATAGGAACTTTCTTCTGAGTGCTGACACAATTTTCAAAGTACTGACGGTTTTAGGTACTAGGTATTGAGACTGGCCACTTTTCTTGCAGGGTTGTCCTAGATGTAAGAAAAGTTCAGCAGCAGTTTTTTTTTATATGTAAACTGAAGACTATGTGTTGGTGAGGAAAAAAAGGAAAACTCTATATCCAAACTATTTCGGTTATGAGCGACAATAATTTTGTATGCATTATTGTTGTAATACTCTTATTTAGTAACCGGCGCTGCTTTTGCTATGCCTTTTCCTTTAGTTTTTGCAGCGGGTAATTAGTAGTGAAAAATGTTATTAAAATGAAATTAAGCAACTTGCCCGGCAGGCCATTATCATTGTTCATATTTAGTTGTGTCTCTTTGTCGCGCGTTCATTTAACTTTTATGTCCACATCTGCGAAGGTTGTTATTTGAAAAAAAAAGCAAACACATACAAACTATAAATATGTACGTACATAAAAACGCATTTGTGAAATTTTGTTGGCAATGCAGTAACTAATTGTGTGTTATTCTAGGGATTTTCGTTTTGTTTTTAATGTTCTGACAGTAGTTATTCTGTCATCATATGAGTTGACATACATTTTTCTCAAACTATTTAACGACGCTCATACCTGCTTACATAAATATTCACTCATTGCTATCATTTAGGCGCATTTATTTATTTATATACGTAAGTATATATTTGTTCATATATTTCTTTGTATGCCTGTACATTTGTTGTTGTTGCTGTTGTGTTGACAACAATATGTCGTTATTAATTTGTTGAAAAATTGATGCAGAAGATAATGTCAGCGTCAAGCGTGACAGTTGGTCGTTGACAGTTCTATGTAAGTGCATTTTGTATTTGTACTATTTACGTGTGCAGAAATTAGTAGATCTTTATGTATGTATGTATGTATGCATGTATGCGTGTTGCATTGCCTAGTCATTTTCCAACGAATCGGCATACAAATTCAATGTGAAAGTAAAAATAAAAGCTGCAATGATTTAAGCTACTACAACCAGGCTAGAAAAAGTATTTATTATTTGAGAATTAAAGCAAACACGATTTAATGCTTGAATTTTTAATCTTTTTTCTTAACTTTTGAACTGAAAAGAATTCAAAGTGCACAGGCACGTTCTTATGTAAATAAAAGAAAAAAAACTTAGTTTAATACGTTTTTATTTTTCACCACAAAAACTTAGTAGCATAAAACTGTACTCACTATATATATAACGGTTGTTTTGTTTTTGGTGAAAAAAAAGGGTTACTAAAAATATTGTTATTGAAAAAAATTAACAAGGTTCCTTAAATCCCGGAACCTCCTGAACGAAAATCCTGGATTTGTTATTTTTGGGAAAATGTCTAATAATAACAGAAGAATCCGGATTTTTTTTGTGACCAGTAAAAACAGTTAAACTTGGCGAATATTTCTTAAGTCCGAAATATTTAAAAGTTTTTTCCTAGTAATAAACAAAACGCTTACCCAAATTAGAAAAATTTAGTATCAAATGAAGGAGTACTGAAATATCTAAACCGGACTATTAAAAATTAGTCAATTGAAAATGTTTTAAAGCTTGGGAGCAAAATTATACACCAGTTGGTTGTTTATGTTTTTTTTTAATTTTAATAGTTTATAATAAAAGTATAATTCATTGTTTAATATAAAATATATGTATAAATAAAAGTCCCAAACTTTTTACAAAATTTACAAAAGCTCATCAATTTAAAAAAAAAAATCAAAATTTTCAATTGGAATTTCTAGAAACTTTCCGAGTATGCAGTTTTGTAGCCCATTTAATTTTATCATAATAAATTGAAAGTTTTAAGTGTATGAAAATTCTGGTTGATTTATGATAATTTTCTTTTTTACGGGCATGAACAAACTTTTCTTTTTACAAAAGAGGTAAATGTGAAAATTATAAGCAACTTCAAAAGAGAGGAAACCATCAACAAAATTTTCTATGGAAGCCTAAAGTAAACTTTATACCTATTTTTTTATAAAAGCCTTTTACAATATACCAAATCATCAATAGGTTTTATTATAAGTAAAATGAAATACATACAAAGTTTTAAGCTAAATATACACAATACACAAAATTTTAATGTTTTATAAATAGAACCTTTGATAAATCTTTATAAGTTTTACTTTAATGTCGTGAAAATCCTTAGGCTGAAAACACACCAGGCATTCTTTTCCTCCGAATCACACCATACGAAGTGAAAAGTAACAAAGCCAGACAATTCGTATTCCGAACTTCTGAATATGAATAATAACTAATTTACAAACTTTTTGTACACCTACGAGTATATAGTCAAAAACATATTTTGCTAAACAAATTCAATGCCTAAAGTTAACATATTGCTACATAAAATTTAATGACACATATTAAAAGAGAATTCTACTAACTTGTGGATTATAATTAGTTGTTTTTTGAAGCAGGTTGAGTATTTGAAGTTCAGAATATCGTTAGGAAATAGCTTTTACTGGCGACGGGAAAGAAGTTTTGTTGTATAACATTTATCGGACAACGTGAACATAGATTTTGGGATATAACTCTTATCGGTGAAATGACAAAAATATTTTGTATGAAATAATTTTTTCGTAAAATCTTAGAATTTAGGCAATGTTTTCAGTTTGGAAATTCGTGATTCGGTTAGTTTTGGTCTCTGATGTAACTTCTTTAGTTCAACTTACTTTTCCTTAATTCGTAGATAGACTAATTTATCGATGACACTTATTACTTCCTTGAAATTTTTAACACTTTCTTTTTTAAAATCAATATTTTTTCGTAAGGTACGCTTGTAATTCAAAGAAAAACACTATAACAAATGTGAAATTTGGATCACCAATTATGATAGCTTTCATCTGGTTTCTAAGCTGGAAAAAGCTTCTTGAGCACAAGTAAAATATTTATTTCGAAATAAAATTACCTATATAAGAAATAAATTAATTGTCAAGCAGCAACATCAAAAAACTGAAAGTTTATTTATTAGTTTATTTTAAGTTTTCCTAAAAAAAACTCTGCACCTTTTTTATAAGGAGAATAGTATTTTTTTCACTTGAAAGCTTTTATGAAGCTTAAAGCTTATGGAAGATAAATGGCTGCAAATTATTGCAAATAAATCATCTGGATTTAGATTTCATTGCGATAACGGACTTTTTTTAATTTACGATCAGAAAAGAAAGGTTTCAGAGGCATTAAAAATCAAGGTAAATTTAGAGAAATTCTAATATTTCACAAAGGATCGTGCAACAAAAAGTATGTGCAGCTCTATTGAAGAAGCGACGTTCGGCGATAATTAAAAAAAAAAATTATTATTGAGAAAAAATATAGTTATTGATAATAAATACTTCGTGTTGGCAGTCTTACAAGATTCCCCATGCTTTGATTTGGTAATGAGGGAGTACATTTTCTATTACTAGCGATAAAAATTAGAGGCTGATGACTTTTTCTTGATTTGGTTCATAATTTATGATAAATTACCTAACTTTTTCTTAACAAATTTAGAGATTTTACAAGACGAATTTATTTAGAATTCATTTGCAAAGAAACCAAAAAATAAAAAATAAAAAATAAAAAAAATCGGCAACCGCGAAGGCATAGACACTTAGCAAGACGATTCGTCGTACCAAATTCTAAAATTGTTTGAATATTTTGAATTTAATTTAAAATGAAGGAAAATTAAGAAAGATCGCATACACACACCAATGCAAATACAAAGAGATCTTCATGCTACAAAAAAAAACAAAAAAAAACATCTACGATACTTCTCGAGTCCGCGTTTAATTTAAACGACAATGATTCGAAGGAAATGCTTTTAAGTAATTTTCTCAATTTGTCGATTTTGTCATTTTTGTTTTCAATAATGATTGGTGTGGTTGTTGGTGTTGGTGTTGTTGTTTGATTTGTTCTTTGTATGCTACAAAATAAATTGCTATACGCCGCTGCGCCTTTTGCTTTTGCTTTTGCTTTCCGATGGTCTCCTCGAAGTCGCTTATTTTTGGTGAATTTCATGTTAAGTTGAATGGATATTCACGCCAACTGGGATAAGATCGATGAACTTTCTTTCTTGATCGCTCGCATATGAGAGTGAGTGTGCTTGTTTTGTGTTATGTTGTTTTTTTTTTTTTTGTTGAAAGTTGGGTGCTTTGTGCCGCACACAAATTGAATGAAATGAAGGCGCAAATTGAAGGCGTTGGCCATCATCACCAACAAAGACAACATATACATACATATCGTATATTGTCAGTCCAACAACATGCATGACAATAGCAATCATCGGCCGTAAGTAACTAAGAAAAATAAAAATAATAACAACAACCACAAAAAATGTTGAAATAAAATTAAACAAAAGTAACAGCAACGCGACGCTCTTCAAATTAATACGCATCGCACGCGGACGTTCTTGGTTGCAACACGACATTGTTGTTGTTTTGGTGGTTTTATTCTTATTGATGGCTGGCATGTTGCATGCACTATTTCTGTGTGTGTGTGTGTACGTACATTTGTGGCTAAGTGTTGTTGGTCGTATTTTATTTGTTGCTGTTGCCGCAATTGCTGCATTCATTTGACTGTCGATGAGTTGTGCTATATTTAAACTTTTGATTTTTGCTAGCTGTTGTGGGCTTTGTCTGCCGAAAGTTTTTCATGAGGCGATGTTATTGTTGTTGCTGTTGCTGTTGCGCACATTTAATTTATATTATGTGGAAAAAAATAAAACCGAAAGCAACAAAGTGACATCGACAAGAAATGCATTATATTTACATACCTTCGGCATCACCTTCCACACACACAAACACACACACTCTCGCACACACACATAGAAACACCCAACGATATGAAAATACATAGTTGTTGATGTACAAATGTAAATGCACTCAAAAACATTTCATTATAGCCTCTTTCCCAAGCGACTCAAGCCCCACAAATGTACTTCCACACATACATGTGCACATTATGTGTGTGTATATTCGTTTAACGCAGTAAAGTTACTATTTATATTCTATTTAAATTGCTTTGCATGGGAAGGTGATTTTCTTGTAGTTGGTTTTTTTTTTAAATCTGCGCAATGCAATGTCGCGTTGGCGGCAATCAAATAAAATATATTGTTAAAAATTTCACGGCAAATGTGTTGGCAATCGTACGAGACGAAAAACAACACACAAAGCACTTTGCATTTAATGCAATATGTATGTATGTATATGTTTGTAATATGAAAATAATGATATGCATTTGAAATGAGTTGAGCGGTGTGAGTTAAAGCATTTGGCATTTCTTGCCGATTAATGTCACATAATTCTTATTCGAGTATGAAAATAAGAAAAAAAAAATTATAACTAATAATAACAAAGCGCGAAATAAAGTTATGCTGTAGTTTGATTAATGTGCTAAGAAAAGGCTAAAAATTAAATCTGCAATTAAAGCTAAATGTAAGTAGTCGGGAAATATTAGTTGTCAATTAAATTATGTAAGTAAAAACTGTGCTATTGATTTTTACATTACAAAACGCTAAGCCTTTGTGATTTTATGAAAGCGCATTGTGTAAATTATATCGTAGAAATTGAAAAATGTAGTTATAAACGGAGCTACTTATTATTAGAAACGCTAATCTAAAAAATTTATCCACCAGCGATACAATTTTGTTTAACAAAATTACTTGTTAAATAAAGGCATGCCAATTGGGACATGAATATTAACTGATTATAACGAAGGACTTCACACTCAACTGGGAAACAAAAAGCAAATACAGTTTTCAATTTTTCAGCCGCAAAAAAATATTTATTTTCATGTTAACGATTATGATAATGATAATGATAATGATAATGATAATGATAATGATAATGATAATGATAATGATAATGATAATGATATTGATAATGATAATGATAATGATAATGATAATGATAATGATAATGATAATGATAATGATAATGATAATGATAATGATAATGATAATGATAATGATAATGATAATGATAATGATAATGATAATGATAATGATAATGATAATGATAATGATAATGATAATGATAATGATAATGATAAAAATATTGCCCTAAGTGGACTTAAGATACTGTAGCTTTTTGCCTATTAAATGCACATCTCTAACGGACCTTGAGGGTTTCAAAATGTTTGCTAAGACCTATCTCGTTATTAGAAAAAGACTTCTGGGTGTTTTGGAGCACATTTATTTCCTTAACAGACGCTAAAACTACCTAGGTGATTTTGTATCACAAGTAGGTAAAGGAAGCTATTACAAATTTGTATCACTGTCTTATATTGAATACTCAAAAAATATTCGGAAACATAGTCGTGGTTAAGTTGTAGTGTGCGTTTGGAAAGGTTGTTTTCTTTAGAAGCATTCGCAAAGCTCACAAGCTCTGCAAAGGTATTTTGCTTTACTTTATAAGCCCTAAGACTTTAACTTTGAATTTTTATACACAGACAGAAAAAAATTTTGAAAGCTTTAATAGCATTTTGGAAAACTAATACATATGTATATGTGCGATGAGGGTTGTATGGGCTTTTTTTGGACGAAGATAGTTAGCAGTTAGGTAATCCCAATTGCTTCCGTTACTTCAAAATATGATTTTTAGCTAATTAGATTAACTTTCTTCGTAAAAATTACCACCAAAAGTTTTTTGCACTCAACTTTTCAAGCAACAGCTAATTTAAAAAGCTATAGTTCTAAAATTTCCAAATTATATGATAAACTCTTGAGGCTCTGGTTCTAAAAAAAATCACTCACGCTTAAAAATAGATAAGGGTAGGTACTAAGTGCATTCAGAATGTTGGTACCATCTTATCAATGCTGTCACCAATGTAAACATTAACTGTGGCAAGTGAACTCAGCATAACTACATACATATGTATATCTTCCCATATGTGCTTATTACGTGATTTGAAAGCGCATTATAATTGCAGATAAATATACACTCATAGATACATTTACTTGTACTTGTCCCTACAAATGCTTACAAGCTTGTGTTACCTCATTTCATTTAGCTTCACCAATTTTAATTTATGTATGTATTTTTGTTTTGCTTAATTCTAACTTCCTTGCCTCTTGTATTACAAATGTACATATCATATTTTTTTTTGTAATTTGCGTTGTTCTATATTTGTTTGCCGACGCAATATAATTGTCAAACGCCCACTATATTTTTCTTCAACCGCAGAACATTTACTTTTCATGAAGCTTCTCTGCTAGTTTTACATGCCACATAAAGCTACAATTTACATATGTATAATTTATTGATTGTTAGTTTTTTCAACTAACACCCACAACTTTGTAGCTTACCACCTCCCGTGTCTGCGTTTATTTAACTATCTACCCATCACTGAAAACCAAATTGTTGGTGGATCCCACCGCATGTCGCACTCCAAAATTGTCTCAAACGTCATTAGCGGCGACACATACATTGCACTGATGGCCAACAATGTACTTACTATATAAAAATATCTACGTATGTATTTATTTATATGTCTCAGTTAATGTCCAAGGTGTTACTTGATGGATAAACTGAATATACAAAAAGTATAATCATCCACTGTAACAACAACAACTTCTTTCTAAGAATAGCATGGTTTTGTTTTTTGTTTAGTTTCTAACGACAAACAAATTATATAAACATTGTAAGTATAGTTAGGGAGTTGAAAAAATAAAACGCTAAAATTGCGGAACTATACAATTTCATTTAATAATATAGTCTAGGTACCAGAGAAAAATAAAACGCATAGCATTTGTAATTTGGGGTTGTTTCATTGTTTTCGATAAGTAAGAGGGCGATACAAGTAGTAATAGCAAAAAGAAAAAAAACAAAACTGTCGTCTAACTACCGTCTTTAGTCACTATTAATTTGTTGGGTGTGCGCGTCGAAAATTACTATATCTGCTAGATGAGTAAATAAGTGGAAAGAAATGCATACACATTTACGTACGTACTTATATAACTCGTATGTTAAAGTTTCGAAAGCGTTTACGGTGCTAGGTAACTATGCATTTATTGTTTAATATTTCGAAGAAGGTTTTTTGTATATACGCAAAAATATTGAAAGCTAACTTTTTTTTGTGAATTGAAATCACCCAGCAATAATTACAAAGTCGAGAATCGCATTTTAAAAGAAGAATTCGTTTATATCTGATCACATCCTCTTCCTGAACTAAAGAAGGCCCTCATGGGCTAGATGTTTCGTATCATTATAATATTTGTCAATTCATAGGGCTTTCCCTTTTTGTTTAGAACTAAATGCTAAAATAGATAATCTTCTCTTCTAATGGAGATTACAAAGAATCACTCCCATTATTCTTCTAACAGAAAATCTCGTCCCATTTCACCATACCAGAACTAATTTGACTTTTGTTGAATGATAGTAGAATTTGATTAGATCCAATTGCTTTCTGGTACGGTAAAATCAGATGAAAATTCTTGGTACAAGAAACGAAACTTGCATGGCGTCTTCTGTAATCTACGTTCTTTGCTTCAAGAATGCAGGATAAATACTGTGAAAGTTTTCAGCCTCTTTTCCCATTCCTTCGGTAGTTTGGGAAAAAGGAAGATATGAATAGGCAATTTTTGAAAATGAGTTGGTGTAAAAAGTTAATTCATATATGATTTCAATACAAGCGCTGTCAATAAGAAATAAATGGTAACTGTTAAAAAAAAGCGCACCCCTTTTTTCCGGAAAACCAAATTTGGCAGACCTACTGCAGACTTCAAAAGGATAGTCATAGGCAAAAAATAATTTTTATATTTAAAAGATGCGTGACACCTCCCATCTAAACTGAATTTTTTCAACAGTATATCTTCCGAAGTATTTGTGGTAGAGTACTGTAATTTAATATATGTAGTAATAAATGAAATCAATTATATAATCATGTAGGAAAGGCGGACTAAGTGGCGTGGTCCTTTCCAAACAAGTGGAAATTTCATACAGCACATCTTTGGAAGTATTTGAGGTAGGTTACAAGAATTGTGTGTGAAGATGTTTACTATCAATACTAGTAAACAAAAAGTGCCAATAAAAAACAGCGAAGAGCCAGCTGCCATATGGAATGAGTTTTGAAGGTTCTAAGCTAGTTATTAGAAAGCTGAAATTAAATTTAGTTATGTTATATAATTACATTTTATACTGCTTCGATTTGCATTCAGGCATAAAAGAAATATTCCAAACTTATGCTTCAACGGTTCCAACGTTAAACCCAACGTTTTGTGCCGAATCGTCGAAAGGAAAGGATTGGTTTTACACTATTTCAAATAAAGAACTTTAAAGCAGCGTCCTAACGATTATAATTTTATTTTAATGATGATTTAATTGTTATTTTGTGATTTTGATTTCTTCGATTCGAAATAATCGTTATTTTTGGACTTTTACTTTTTCGATCAAGTTTGGACATTGTTTTTTAATTTTCATAGATCGCTACCTTTTAATTTTTATTTTTCGGTCAAAAGTAATTCTTCTTTTTGGATTTTTATTTTTCTGATCATATGGTATCGATATTTTTTTATTTTTATTTATTCGATCAAAAGCAATCGCGATTTTTTTTCTATTATAAAGCACATTACGGTCATCGCCGGGAAATTTATTACAAGCGATAATTTGTAGATAGAAGAATAACGATTATTAATCGAAAAAATAAAAATCACAAAATATCGATAACATATGATCGAAAAAATTTAACACTAAGGGTAGCGATTATTTTTGATCAAAAAATTTAAAATTAAGAGATAATAATCAAACTTGATCGAAATAACAGTAATTCAAGCCTACCGATTATTTTTGATCGAAAAAGTAAAAATCACAAAATAACGTTTATGCAAAAATTTAAAGCAAAAAAGTCCAAAAAAAAATAAGGCAAAATTTGTATGCTATATGCCATAAGGATTAGATCGACATATGGGAATTTTGTTTTGAACGAATTCTTGACAATGATTTTTTTTTAACAACAACAAAGTGAACCAACTTATCTTCTTCCTTCCTAACAATCATAAAATGTGATTTTTGATTAAAGTTTCGGTTTTTTGCGTATGTGTAAAAAAAAACCCCCCAACTCCAAAATCTCATCTCTCATTTTTTTAAAGAAAAATCACCTCCCAAGCATTTATACTTTGAGCTTTTTCTCGAGAAAAATTAATCCTTTGGAAGTAGCACTGGATTTGTCTGATGTTATTAAAAATTTCGAATACATACATTAACTGCATTCAAAGTTAATGCAAACCATTTCTGGGCAGTCAGGAATACAGATTTCACACAGCAGATAAGAGCTATGTTCAATCACTAGTACTTCTTGAAACCAATTGTTCCTCCTTTGCTTTATATTTATAATTCGTAATTTGTAATCTGCCAAATTAATATTAAAAAAAAAATGTTGAACTCTGCTTCGCATAACAAAAACATATATGTATTGTATATATACAATAAATCAAATTGAATAGATTAAAGCTAAGCAAATTGTAGATTCTATGTTTTTAATTAAATTTAGTATTTGTACATACATGCATATTAATATATGTGGGTGTGTGTGTGTACAGGGTTGTTCATTCAGATGTGATTTGTTTTAAACTCAGAAACAGCAAACAAAAGCTGCAATTGATCGCAATACAGGAGATATGTTCTCGAAACTATTTCCTTTAAAGTTTTTGCATTAGATATAGAGCGCAGCTGTGAGGTTGCAAATTAGAAAAAGTTTAGTTCAGTTTGAATTTTATTAGACGAATCATGCAGTTCACTGATACGAAATGTGGCATCAACTCTGCGCTGAAGTAATCCTGCTGCCATTTACTTCGGGTTTCACTAGCTTTGTAAAACCAAAATTCTACTAAGCTCGAATTCAGTAAAAGTTTGTTTTCATAGTCCATGTTTGCGGTTACACTCAAATATCAACAATTCGACCAGACTATAAAACCTACTCATACACGGTGAAGCTACAAACCATACTGAACGGAGCAAGTAAGTCATTTGTGAAGGGATATACTTCGAAATGAATAACCCGATATAGGCAAGCAACTTTTTTTTTTGTAGCGGAACTATTCCTTCTTTAACTACATACAATAGAAAACATTTCATAAAAATTGCATAATCACTACATATTATGACAAATAAGTTATCAAACAATTAAGTTGCTCTACATTTATAATAAACATAAATTACTTTTTTCTTGTAAAACGTCATTTATTGTCATTTCAATCATAAAGCGAAATCACCACGCCATTATTTACAAAGTCAAATTTAAAAATTTGATTTATTATATATGTAAAACCAAATAAAGATCGCTAGAAAATATTGTTGCGTGATCATTTTTTTATTAAATGATTTATGATTTATTTTTGAGAAATTCGCTAGAGGTCAGCGAGATGAGTTACCGCTCAATATAAGTATGACAAATACAAGGGCGATTGAAATATTTATATTAAATTATTTAAATGTGCTATGAAATTTGGAAACAATTAAACTAAATGCAAATATGCACAGCGAGGAAAAAAACATCAACAGTTCACCTTCTCAAAACGAAAAAAAAACACTCTGGAACAACTCAAACCTGGCTGGGCTACGGGCTACTAAAGTTTTCATGTCCTGACCTAAGTTATTTATAAAAAAAGTGGAACGAATGGTTAAAATATAACTGAACGAAATGAAAAATTAAATGATAAGTAAAATTTCATTAGTAATATCTTTGTTGAACGTTTTAACCCATTAGCTTCCACCTGATCGCTTTGATTTTTAATCCGTCTCCTCGCAAACATGCAACATTTTTTTATGATATTCCTTATTAGCATCAACGTTACAAGTTAACGGTTATTTTATCTAATTTGTATATGTAACTCTGTTTAATTTTATTTTACATAGTATTCGACTTTAATCGCATACAGATCGCATCTGAGAATAGCCCTGGTAATATTTAAAAAATAATAAATTTTTAGAACATTTTAATGTCTAATTAATATCCAATTTTGTTTTTCAGGGGTTTTTTTGAAGCGAGGGTCAAAAATGCTATTTTTGGTAGGCGCTAAAGGGTTAAAATATCTTACGAAAATATTTCGCATGAAATTTTTAGTGTATACATACTTTCAGCAAATATTTAAAAAGTGCGAGTTGGTTTGATTTTTTATCAAATTGCCGCAGAGTATAACCAACAAATACGACTAAAAAGGCAATATTTGTTTACGGAATCTAGGTATAAAAAAATGTATCCGTTTTCTTTGTCACAAATTGGCTCAACAACTAATGAACGGATTTCAATTAAATTTCGATATTATATTCCCTAGGCACGGACTTAGGGTATACTTTAATCCGCTAGGTGGTGCATAATTCCAAATATTCAGGAAAAATTAATAAAATTGTACCCGTATTTTTTGTTACAACTTGGCTCAAAAACCGATGAACGGATTTCAACCAAGCTTAAACATTATTCACTTTAGATCCCTGGCATGGACCTAGGTTATATTTAAAGCCGCTAGGTGGCACTAGAGACGAGTCATTTAGAAAATTTGTATTTATTTAGAAACGGTGTAATGAGAGTGTGACGAGAAATATTTTTATGGCAATTAGATCCGCTAGGTGGCGCTAGAATTGATTTATTCAGTAAGTCCGTACCTACAGTCTGACATTGATGATATTAGAATAGTGTGAAAGCTGGTGCAAAAGAAGTACTTTTCTACTTTCCTTATTTATGATTCGACTTAGTCAAAATGCAACAAGATTTGTGCAATAAAAAAAATGTCCCTTAGTTATAATCGATATAAAGTTGTCCCTTAAGTTAGTTGCAGTTATTTTAGGCAGATATCCCATTGAGAATGATACCCAAAAAAACTACTACTAACTTTAGAGTCGACTTCATCATTACTGTGATCCCGTAGTCATCGTTTTTAAAATCAACGAAGCTGCATTTTTAGCTTTAAAAAATCTTCAGCAAATATATGGAAATGTGGTAAGCAACGCAAAAGAAGTCGCGGATATCAACTAATATTTTTATAATTCGAAAGTGAATGAATCTCAAAATTAATGAGCTTAGTTGCAAATTAACGTTGTGAAAACAAATATGCGAAATAACAAATAATCAAAAAAAAAAAATAAATCAAAATATATTTTTGACAATAAATTAAATAAATTTCTTGTTTTTTTTTTTGCCACAGTGGCGCAGACAATCCAAGCAGGAGCAACAGCTCAGATCAGTCACCAAACTCATGCTGATATGATGTCTGCAAACATTAACGCATACATATCTATACAATTATATATGTATGTATGTGTGTACAAAAGCAACCAATGTTATTTATGTTGTATTCATGAATGCCTCGCCACTGTACTCGAAAATATTGAAGATCATGTCTCTGCTTCTTTTTGCTTTTATTTTATTTTTATTTTTATTTCATTTTTTTTAATTGTTCCTTGCTACTGGCTGAAATTAAATATTTGTTGCCATCATAAATCGCCTACCAAGATGAGTGTCAAATATTTTAACTTGATGCGATTTTAATTTCATAATAATTTCTGACTACAAGCCATACGTTCGCCGATGATGAATAGGTGGGTATGGATGTATGAATGAATGTATGTGTTGTGTGTGGTTGAGGAATTATCGGATACATATATGTATAATAAAATATACAAAATCAGAAGGGAATAAACACAAATTCAAGTTAAACGAAGGAAGTTACTAAGTTCGCGCGTCGTAAGACGTTTAAGGCGAATGACGTTCACAGTGAATGAAATTTTTTCTAAATTACTACTAGCATTGTGAAAATACTAAAAAGAGTAAAAGTTAAGCAACAATTATAGTAAGATGCAAATTTTTTGAGTAATCTATAATTATTATTTTAATACCTATATTATAAAAGTCTATTCATAACAGTTATTAGCGAGATAAATATTTTAAATCTTGGACATTATGTTATAAAAGTCTTAGCATATTAATTATAAGCGAGATAAACTTTTTTAAGACTATATTTTTAAGATTCATATAATAAAAGTCTTTTCATAATAATTATCAGCAAGAAAAAGTTTTTTATAACCCAGAAGGACGGGACGTTTATAGAATCATTTCGGGATTAGTTCGCCAATGATTCGGGGCTACTTCGAAAATATTTTCGGGACCAGTTCGGGATCAATTCATGACTAGATCGGTGATATTTTGAGTCTCGAAATAGTTCCGTATTTTAAATTAAAAAAAAACTTGTCTTAGTTATAATTACTGTGAAAAGACCTTTATAATAAAAGTCTCAAAATAACAGTTATTGTTGCTTAAAAAATTTTTATCACTCGTAATTATTACGAAAAACCGTTTATAATATAAGTTTCAACATAATAAATATGGAGAACTAAAAAAATTTGTCTGACTCATAATTATTATCAAAAGACTTGTATAATTCTTATCAAAATTAAAATGACTTTTTCTTTTAATTTAACGCGCAAATAATTATAACTCTGGATCTCTGATAATTATGCAAAAATGTTTGCGAACGGTTTAATAATATCAGAAAACATTTATATGAAATTTCTACTCCGAAAAAATTCACAACTCAGCTTTTCACGCTCTCCATGCCGGGCGTCAATTGCTGCATTCATTTTATGTGCCAAATGTCATCAATTGCTGCCTTTATATTGTTCCTCAGATGAATCGATTTTATTGGTATTTTATTTTCAATAATCAGTAGCGTTATTGCACTGATTTCTACATATTTCTATACACACATATACTATACTTGTGTTAATATCATTTTTCTTTTTTTATTTTTATTTTATTTTTCTTTTTTTTTATAACATCCAATAACAATGCGGCTCCTCTGTGCTTTTGCTCAATTCGTAGCGCGCTCAATGGCAAACTGTGCTCGTGCATTGATTTAAATTTCAATATGAATTCCCTTTATAGCGCGCCGCTGGCCATTCAAACGGCTGCTGATTGGAAGGGGCGACAGGGCAACTAATCAGCGTTTTATACGCTGTTTAGCTGATAAAATGTACAATTATTGTGAATGATGGCCGATTGGCTGCTGATATGGTTGACTTTCGTAGTCAATTAGATTTGATATTTTAAATGTGGAATAGTTTGAAGCTGAGATAAAAACTTTGTCTTTTTTAAATTTAATAGTCTCGCAAATTAAAAACCCAAAAAAAAAACAGCAAAAACGCGCTTTAAATAAAGTTCTTTAAACGAATATAGCAATAAATAAGCTGCATTTAAAGTGCACTATCTATACTTATATAATATGCAATTAAAAAAAACTTCAAATTTTTCGAAAAAAAAGTTTGATGCATTGCAAATAATGTACTCTCAATATAATTTTCTGCACTTCACATTACTCAATCATCATTGCACCCAGCGCTATCTTTGCCCGCCACTGTTAGCTTCTGCCTTTGCTTGAATAAGTAGACATATTTTTACGCCCCTTCGCAACCGGCAGTAGCATCGAAGAATTCTTGTCACAATTGATAAAAATCACATTTTCCATTTGAATAGCATTTTACGAATTCGTGCAGAAACTCAACACAGTTGGAGCGTAGCAAAACCAGAAGTTGCAGCGGCCCTGCAGGAAAAGTCGCGGACACAAAAACTATGTAGATTCGATCAAAGCAGAACTCTACAGAGAAAAAATCAGAGCTCTATTGAACTCTATAATTACCTTTTGATAATTCCCCAAAAAAGTTATTAAGGGTCCATGAGCGAGGGCGGTAACGGGTTAACGTGGAAATAAAAAAAACCCGTCCTGAGTCCTCGAAACCATATGGGGGTTTTAAATATGGGTCTTCTAGCACTTTCTTCTTTTAATGAGGTAAGAATACAAGTTGTCTTAGTTATTTAAAACCGGGTTATTCGAAGATACAACTTAAAATTTACTAAAATCCTAATAATTATGAAAAAAACTAATGAACTGTAGGTTTTTCGTCGCCAAATTTGATGGCAACTTAACGAAGGCATCAATTTAGGCCAGCCGGGCGTTTTTCGTACCAAACAAGAAAACTCTTTGGAACTACTTTAAATACCATTGAATCTTGTAATAAACGCTATCCAAGTGTCAAACCTTTTTAGTAAACTTGTGCTGAGTCTGTCTTAAATTTGTGACAGATTTAGAGTTTTTGTCTGTGTGTTAGAACTAATTAATCTTCGAAACTACTGATTGATTTTTACTTTAATTTAACTGGTTCAGAAAGTTGCAATTCAAATTCAGGAAGTTACAATTCAAGCTCAGAAAGTTTAAACTCAAATTAGGAATTTGAATTTTAAATAGAGAAAACCACAATTCAAATTCAGAAAGTTAAAATTTAAGTTAAGCATTTCCATTTCAAATTCAAAATTTTCACTTCAAATTCATAAAATTACAATTCAAATTCAGAATTACCAATGCGATTCAAGTTTAGGAAGCTACCATGAAAATTCAAAATGACCACCTCAAATTCAGAAATGTTCACTTCAAATTCAGAAACTTACAATTCAAATTCAAAATTTCTATTTCGACTGAAATTGTAAATTTCTGAATTTGAAATGAATATTTCTGAAGTTGAATTGCAACTTTCTGAATTTGATTTGTAATTTTCTAAACTTAAAGGGGAAATTCTCAATTTAAATTGTAACTGTTTGAACATGAATTGCAATTTTCTGAATTTGAAATGGAAATTCTGTTAATGAATTGCAACTTACTGCACTAAAACTGGAAAAGGTTTAAACAGTAACCAGTAAGCAAAGTATTAAATGGGGGAAACAGATATTGTTCATAAAAATTGTTTAGAATAATTTTTGTTTCGAAAAAATCTATTTTTGTTTAAACGGCATAATATTGTGCTCCGGCTGTTTTAAATTGAAACCTATTATACAGTGAGACCTCTCACAACCGAACATTGACGGTTCCAATATTTTTACGCGCCTAAGGAGGTGCGCGTTTATGGGAGTGACCAAATAAGAATTATGGTCGAATTTATACACAACTTTCTTAAATAAAATACATTTTTTTCACAATATTGGTAGCCTTAGGGAGGTCCGCACCCGCTTACGAGAGGTTGTACAACGAATAGATGATAAAAAAGTGTCCGCGTCCGGTCATTAGGGTGTCCGGTTATTAGAGTTGAATTTGATCTGAAAACGCACACTAAAATTTGGCTCCTGACTTTTTGTTCGGTTAAGAGAGGTGTCCGAAAGTAGGGGTTTCACTGTACTATAACAAATTGACACCTACACAAGTAAATATTCTTACAGCAGGCGATAGTGTGGCTGTTAAATTTTTTTTACTGTGCCTGGCTACAAAGCTGTGTGTGCAAAATGCCTAAAATTTCTATCAATTTTCCTACAGGGTCCTTAGACATATCAATACTCTCGCCATTCGCGTGTAACCATTTCGCATGGAATTGATGCAACTTTGCCATTAAACGCTCTGCGTTTTCCTTCTGCGAGCTGTATTTTTTCTTTTTTTCGCAAAATTTCTTATTGGCGAGCAGCGGCAGCGGCAGCGGTAGTCACAGCAGCAGCCGCAGGAAATGTCTAGGCTTGTAAAACAACTTGTTAAGTGAACACACACACACTCATACCCATATCTACATATACATAGACAGCACCAGCAGCGCTACGAGTATATACGAAATATGAAATATTTTATCAGCTGCAAGCGGGCAACTCAAAAAGCCAGTGCACAAACGGTGGCAGGAAGTATCTATTTTCCACACTTCTTCATCTCAGCGGCAGAAATTTCAAGTTTTGAACTGCTTGCTTTGCCACGCCGCGCCACACACAATCCTTATCGCTGTGGTTACATTTTTCAGGACATCAATGGGAAAATTTCGCTAAGCGTGTGTAGTTGTGAAATTAACGTGAAAATTTCACTTAAATTATTCAAGTGGAAATAAGTTGTCACTCCACTCAGCGAATTTCACTTACAATGTTGCTTTTGTTGTTGTTGTTAGATTTGTTGCAGATACAAGTAGATCCTAAGTCTGTTGTTGCACAACGCTTTTGCGCCCGATTTTCGTATGAATGGACGTAACTGTTCTTGTTGTTGGTTTGTCTAGCGACGGCGTCGCTGCGGCTGCCAAACTGTCAGCGCAATTTGTTTCTGCCTAATCAAATGTGAAAATCGATTTTTTCTTACTTAATGAGCAGAAAATTTATTTAAGCATTTTGCGGCCGCGACAACAAAACAAGCGAATGTGCATTGTGGGAATGTACATATGTATGTATGAATGTATTTACTTGTGTAGCAATTTATTCAGAAAAATATATGTATATATGTATGGTATGTAGATATTGACGCAAATGGGTAGTTTATTTCTTTTGCTATATGCTTGGTTGCACCTACATATGTATGCAAAAATTATAGATATATTGGGCTACAAAATTATGAAAGATTTTTTCTACCTGATGTCTGCTCCTTGAAGTATCAAATGCACTTGAGCACACAGATGCTCAAAAGGTGCATAAAATAGGACGAGTTGTAGGCTATGGTACGATGAAACAGTTATTTTAAGGACGGTATAATTCCAATTTAGGACAAAAGTGATTGACCCATGTAATACTACTATCTATGCCAAATTTCTTTTATTGACAAATTTCAGTTCTGACCTATTCAACCGAAGTTTTTTGGAAATATGGTTGGAATCCGGAATCAAAAATAATTGCGGTTCGGATTTTTTTTTATAAAAAATTATTGGGAAGGATTCAATCAATGCAAAATTTGTATATGCCAATCTAATCCTTACGCCATATGCTATTCAAATCTGAGCTAAGTTTCATTCAGAAAATTTGTTGCTTTAAGTCATTCCATGTAATCGATATTTTGTAATTTTTATTCCTTCGATTACATGTGATCGATATTTTGTGAATACTATTTTTTCAATCAAGTATGATTGTTTTCTTTTTAATTTATATTTTTTCGATCAAAAATAATCGTTATTTTTGGATTTAAAATTTTCCGATCATATCTGATATTTAGTGATTTTTTTTTTGTTAAATGTGATCGACATTTTGTGATTTTTATCTTATGGATCAAGTTTAATCATTATTTTTTTTAATTTTTGTTGTTGTGATAATTATTTTTTCAATCAAGTTTTATTGTTATCTTTTAATTTATATATTTTCGATCAAAAATAATCGTTATCCTTGGCTTTAAACTTTTTCCATCATAAGTGATCGATATTTTGTGATATATTTTCTCGTTCATAAAACATATTATCGTTTTCCCTACAAATTTGTTTGCGTTTATTATTTTTGTTAAAAAAAAATCGAATCACAAAATGTATCAAATGTGATAAAAACAATAGCAATTAAACTATGCTTTTTTCCCATCGGTTTCTCGTTAAGGAACAAATCTGAAGAAATAATTCATTTTTGATTTATAAACGCAGCGGCTGTTTTGCAGGGGCGGATCCAGAAACAATTCTTAGGGGGGCTGAAAAATTTTATACCTAAAATCTGTCCCCCATTTCTCCTTGCTGGATCCTTTTGTCACACTTTTTTTGTTAGTTTTCTATAGAAAAAAAAATTTATACAAATAACTTGAAAACATATGTATATAAATCAAAGTTTCAAACTTTGTACAAAAATTTGGCATATTTGAATTTTTTGAATTGTTTCTCAGAATTTTCTAAATTTTCTCGGGTTTGCAGCTTTGAATGAGCCAAAAATTTCCATTGTTTTCTACTGACGGTTTTTGGGTATTTTTTTTTATATAAAATATAAAAAATTTACAAAGAAAATTTGACGTAAAAGATATTGTAAAATATAACAAATGGAATTGTTTGCTAAAACTTCAGAAAGAATATTTTTGTATTACTCTTTAACCCTTTAAGGCTCCTCCAAAGGTATAATATTTTTGAAAAATCTGCGAGGAACTCTTATGAAAAGCTGCTAAGGGTTTCAGTATTCGGGAAAACTATGTGATTAAAATTTCCAATGCTATAATCATCACTAGGTCCACTGAATGCAATTCCTATACTAACCTTTAACTCACCCCCCTGCTGCTCTCTGCTTATTAACCACATTGAAGTTAAAACTTTTAATTGACAAATTTAAAATTGGACTTAAATTGTTTTTTTTTTTGATTTTTTCAATTCAATCACACACTTCAGTAAACACACTAATTTATATACTTAAAAGCACAAACTTCATTGGTGCCGATTGGTATTGATGCGATGCAGCGAAAATTGCTCTCGACAACCCCCTCACACACCAAAAGGGACCAGCGCACAAGTCAAATGCGGTGAGAATGGTTAATATCCTGCTGATTTGTTTACATTAAGCGCGTGCAGCAACAGCATTTAACAACAAATAAACCAAAGGCAAAAACAAAAAAAAACACAACAAAAAACAAACGCAGGGCAACAAAGCAACAGCTTTAATATAACGCAGCTGGCTTTGGTTATTTTTGCATTCAGCGGCTTGTTAGTACCGCGCGGCACCATTTCGTAGAACGGGGAAAGCCAACTGTCACTCAAAACATCAAAAAACAACAACAACAACAAAACAAAAAACACAGGCATATGTATGTATAGCATTGCGTGGAGCGTTTTTGATTTGATTCGAAAAGGATAACCAAGGAAAATTGGTATTAGTGGATGTGTTGCATATGTTGAGGATTTAAAATTTATTTACATACATACATATATTGCCTTGTTGTTGTTTGTGGTGGCTAGAACGCAAACTTTGCACCGCATCTTTGTTATTTTAAGTAGATGTAATTTGAATTTATTTATTTTCTCTTTTCTAAACCGCTTATGAATTGAAGTGAAAATTGAAAAAATAAACAAGGCCAAAAAAATGTGTGGACACCTGGCTGTAATTTGACTTTTTGACACTTGCCGTTTGCGGTTGAAAAAACAATCGTCTATTAATTTTTTCTGGAACAAACCGGTTGCATGTTTATCAAACTACCTCTTATTAAAAACAAAAAAAAAAAAAACGAAAACATTTGAAATTTTTGTTACAACTGTTGCATGATAGTCAATGTCTTTACACAAAAATAGTGGCCTAAAAATAAAAGAGACTCAACTGGCCGTAACCCATAATTATAGCATTAGGGCAAGTGAAAATTTAATTTCTTAGTATTTCATAAACAAACAACAAAAAAAAAAGAAATGCGCATTTAAGCGGGACATTTGAGCGTTGTAAAATTAAAATTGTGAAATTATTTTTTTTCTTTGGAGTTAAGGCGTTCCAAAGCGTGCTGCGGTAACTCTCGCATTCGCCGGCATTCTAAGGGATAATTATAGGTTATAGTTAGGTTTGAATGTTTTTTTTTCGAATTTTCCTAGAAATGGTTTTTATTTTCCCCCAACATTAACTGGACTCTGTGAATCTTTTAATTTTTTTCTTTCCTAATGCATGGAAAATATACTTTAATTATATGTTAGCATATTGGTATTTGAAAATTGTTGGTTTACATATCATGGTGTGTTTGTTGTTGTTATTATTATAGCTGTTGACTTTCGGATAGTTTAGTTTTTTTAAGTATTCGCTTGCTGTTACCCTTTTGACGTGTGTATTAATACTTGCGTGGGTTTTTTTGTTGTTTTTTGGTTTTTGATTACCGTTTGTGTTTTCCAACATTATAATTAAAGTATTAGCCGCACAAATATTTTTGACTTTACGAAATGCGTTTGTTTCAGGCCAAACATTTTCCTATAGGGGGATCTTACTTTTTTTGTGTATAAATATTATTTTAATAAAATTTTACTTTTTACGTAGACTCGTGCTGAGATTTGATAATTATAATTTCATATCTTGGATCAATGAAATATTCTAGTTATACGAGTATAAGGAACAGTTTCTATGAAAATTGTCTTTCCCCCTGATCCGACAAATAGCCAGCAGTTATTGTCTTTTTTTAATTTTTTTAAGCAATGTCGTCTTTTGCCTAGAGTGCTTTATTCAATTGACTTTCTCTATTTAGAGTATTTTTTTTGTGTGAATATTTTGCCTGATTTGAATACGCGGTATTTATCTGGCGAATTTTCCCCGCAGTTTATGTTAATATACTAGAGCTTGTTCAAAAGGCTTTTCTATGATTTGCTTCCTCGCAAATTTTAAAAAATAAAAATGTAAAACAAACCGCAGTTATCTACCTTTTAATTGGCGGCGGCCGTAGCTGAGTGTGTAGCGTCCCGGGTCCCGGATTCGAATCTAGGCCGGACAAATAACGTCAAAAAATAATGCAAAAGGTTTCTCTAATATCGACCACCCCTCGGCAGTCAATGGCAAGCCCCCCACCGTATTTTCTCACAAAAATCATCTGCCGTTCGGAGTCGGCGTAAAACCGTAAACCCTTCAATTTGTGTTACAATTTGTCAAGGGTTACAAACTTCTAACAAAATGCAATACTATATTTTCAAGCAAAGAAAAAATAATGCAGAAACTGACAATTCTTTGTGGAGAGTGTTCAATGCATTTACGTTAATAAATTCTTAAAAAATTCCATAAGAAAATATAAGGTCGGTCAGAAAACCGTACACTCGATGATTTCAAAATTTCCAGTATTGTTAGTTTTAAGCGAGAAGGTCCTGTTATCAGCTCGAGTATCCGATTATTTGTAAATACACTTGGTGGCAATTGTAAAATGTATTTTTAAAATTCGGGAAAACGGTTTGTGGTTTTGAGTATAGTTATAGTTATTTAAATCATTTTCAAACACCAGTTAACGAAATGTCATTACTAGAAGATTAATATCATATATTAACAACATTAATACGGTAATTTTAGGGACAGTATATAATTCAAATTGCTTATATCTTGTTATAAGATCAAATATAATAAATTTTTCTGGTATTATTATTCGTAAGCAAATGATGAATACTTGTTAATATATTTATTAGTGGAATTGTCAACTCAGTTCATACTTATCCAGTGTTGGTTTTCCTAACTTATTAAAGTATACCGCACATTAATTTCCCCATAGCAGAAGCTCACTTTTATCCGCATGTCATGACGGGCAATGCAATGAATTTGTTTGAGTCGCCATACCAGAATTATCTCCTATCCTTTAGGCCCAACTCCAAATGGTACTTGGTAGAGACGTGTGCTGCTGAAAACAAACTTTTGTTCGCCGAACAGCAATTAAAGAATTGAAGGTCCAACTCATTTTGCTACCTCTATTTATTTTTCGACATACCACTCCCAGTTGTGAGCTAAACTTGAAGAGTTGTAGCTCACGTCGGTTCATAAAATGTTGGCCCAGAACCACCACATCTGCTATTTCAAAGCCTTCTCTGACAGGGATGTCTTGGAGATGATCAATAGAGTTATTAAAGATTACGAATCCGCAGCCCTCAGTAGTTGATGAGGTGGAATCATTTCCTCGGCTGAGGTGACTCGGTGAATCGGTGCCGGTGCTTACATTATAAAAACTCTGGAGGAAATAACTAATTTTTTTTGGCAGTTTTCCAGATTAAAAACTTATCAACTTACTCAAAGTTTTTAGCACAGCTCAATGATTTCCAAGTGTTTAACTATTATTTTGAATAACCACCTATTTTAATCCCAATTTTTGAAATCCTTTAACTTGTCTACTTCCGAAAAATTATGTTACTCCTTTTGCTATCGACTCCAAAAAAGAAAAAAAAAAATAATGAAAAACCGGCCACAAGTGCGGATAATCAAAGCATAAGCCAAATCTGTAGTACTCACACAAACACATACACATGCATATTTTGCGAGCATATAAAAGCTATACTGACATCGCTGCAAAATCTATAAAACACATTTTTATACATTTGAAATAAAAGTAACAACTCGTCCTACTCACCGCCGCCTGCCTAACACTCGCACCCTTCGCGCATTAACCCAGTGCTTGGTTTTTTTTGTCACCACAACCTACCACCACCTTTCGATTTGCTTGCTTCCTTCCTTTTTGTGTTTTGTGTTTTTTGTTTTATTTTTTATTTTTATTTCTTTCAAATTTTTATTTTGGCTACTGATGCGATAAAACGCAAAAATGGTTCAAAAGTCGTTTTCGCTCTGCAACCAGACCAGAATTGTTCTTATGCCATACATTGTTGTTGCAATCGCAGTTCACCTTGTTGTTGTTGTCATTATCGTTGTCGCATTTAACTGGTGTTGCTTGTTTGTCAACTTCAGTTATGTTTTTTGTATTTTTTTTTTGTACGATTATTATTATTCGGTACTTTTCGTACTTCAGTTTGTCACAAACGCATGTCGCCTTTGTCAATCGCAACTTTATTGTTGTTGTTCTGGTTTCGCCATGCCTTGTTCTTGTTGTTGTTGTTGTTGGGCGTCGTGTTGATGCTGTCGCTGATGAATGCGCGTTAATTTTGATGGCTTTTTACAATATGACGTAATGTGTGTTACGTTCGGCGCGCCAATACCAACAAACAAAAAAAAACACCCCGAAACATTTTTCGAATAGTGATGAAGGAAGGGTTCACGATACCCAAAAAAAAAAGCTACAAAAACAAAAAGCAGCAACTCAAAATTGCTTTGCAGCGCTAATGCCGTGTGTGTGTGTGTGTATGTGTGTGCGTGCGCGTTGGGCACAAATAAAAGAGGTGGAAATTTGATGCGCACCCTTTTGCAACCGAAAAGGAGGGCCTTTACAATTTTTCTGGAACGCATCTCTTCCGAATCAGGCAGTTCGTCATTGCATCATTTCGTCTGGATGAATGCGAAATATGATAAACCATTATTGTTGTTACTGTTTATTCCAAAATGCTGTTTGTTTGCTGGCGATGGGGCGCCGTGTCATCATTTGTCGTGTGCAACAGCGCGTTCGTAAATTTTGTGCTATGTGATTGCTCAACTTTGCAATGCCCCGACTTTTAGGGGTTGTAACAAGGCGCACCAACGCTTCTTTTTTGATTTTGTCTATTATGACGCTTTGATTTCGCAGATGATTTTCGTCGGCCAACAAATTCTGATGCGCTTCGCTTTTTGTGTACGGCGATAGGCGCTATGTGGGAAAGAGGTGTGGCCGTTATTGTTGCTCTGATACGGGTAATTTTTCGCTACTTTGCAAAATTAACTTTTGCGTTGCATTTCGTGTGAATGCCATTTGAGAGTGATGTGGCGGTTAGAATGGGATTTTAAAATGTTGGTAGAGTATTTTGCGGTAGCTATTTTTGGATGACTTTTTGCTCTAAAGGAGTAAATATGTATATTTTTTGAAGTTTTTTTATAAAAATCTACTTTTTAATCGAATGGAAATTGTTGTCGATTCATAAAAAATTGTAACAATATCTTGAGGAAAATATTTTATATTTTATTTGCATAGCAAAGTGCATCTTCTTTGCTCCTATCTAGATAAAAATTAAACAACTTTATGGAAGTCCTGTTCCGCTTTTTTACAGAGCAGGAGGGCAGCATTTCTGAAACGAAAATTTCAAAGGTTTGTATGACCTTGAAGCCGAGGCTAAGCAACGCAACTTTGAAAAGAGTTGGCAAATGAGGGAGTCTATCAATCTATAGGAGAACAACAATCTCGGAAATCCTTATAGATATTTATAAATGGTTTTGTAAAAGCTTGGGGCTACAAACAGTGATTAAGAATCGTATAGTATCTAATGGACAGAGGCACAAATAAGTAATTTTGCTTGAAATACAAAAATGAGAACTGCGTGCTTCATATAACTTCTGAGCAATGAAAAGCAAAATAATGCCAAGTTCCACTCGGAAATTTTATTCACAAATTCGGCAATTGAGTAAAAATCTGCTATTCAGTGACAATTCATATTCATTAAATTTGTTTTAGTATAAGATTTTTTGAATTGCCAACAAATTTTTCTTATCTAATAGTTTATTGATTTTTTTAGAGCACATTTTTCAAAAACTCTCTAAAGCATATTTGATTTTAAGTACCTGAATTAGGTTATAACTTTACTAAGCTACTGCTTGAAATAAAATTTCAGCACTTTTTCCTGCAGCCTGGTTTTCCGATCATATTTGATCGATATTTTTCGAATAAAAGTAATCGTTTTCGATCATACTTTATTGATATCTTTTTTCGATAATAAAACTATATTATCGTCATCGCCGACAAATTCGTTTGCGTTCATTATAATCGAAAAGTTCTTAACAAAATAAAAACGATTAATTCTTATCGAGAAATTAAAAAATTGCGAAATGTCGATCAAAAAAATAAAAATCCAAGAATATCGATTATTTTTAATCGAAGGTTAGATTTGTAGATCAGGTGGCATAGGGACAACATCGATTAATTCTAGTTTTATTTTGAACGAATTTTCGTCAAAGAATTTTTGATGCGAAAAAGTCAAAATAACGATCACTTCGATCTCTGTTTAATACTGATAAAGTATTCACGAGTAGGTGGCAGCACCGCAAAAGCAAAAAAAAAAGTAAACTACAAAAATCTGGAATTTTAAATATGTACTACGGTATATTGGTTTTGGCATTTACGCGAATGGAAGCTTTTTTTGCATATATCTTTTTTCTCGCTGTATGAGGCATTGATATTTTCTTACGATATTCGAAAACCATCTGTTAGGCTTTGGAATTTAAGACGGGCAGTATTGTTATAGTCATACCAGGGACAACGGCGCCACTTTCTCCGTTTAGCAAAGTTGGCAAAATAAATTTGGTATAGCTTTTAACAACGACATAGCGAATTATTCGTTAATGCTAAATGATTTGTAAATTATTAATATATTATTTGACAGGTTCGATGTGGGTGAAAGGACAATGAAAGCAGGACGTTCTTGGACGCTATGGAAATCCCAAGTGCATAAGAAATGTGTGCTCTTCATATGAATAAATGAAGTAAGTTTACTATGGATTTGATTTCAGTTTACACTATCGAAAGCTAGCTACAATAATTACCATATTACATAATATAATTGATCTGAGCTAAAATTCAACAAACTAAAATATTCGATTTTTCTAGAATGAATATTTTAAAACATTTTTATTGGCAGAATTTGGGTAAAATGAGGACAACAAGCTGCCAAGTTTCTGCGGAAAACCCAAAATCTCGCTGATTTCTATCTATCCAACTACAGGAATATTCTACGTTAGTAACTGTTCATTTATATGGTGCTCTGGTAAAATAAATCATTTTAGCTGGCATGCATTACATATAACTCAATAGGAATATTTACTGGTTTTAAAATTACAATTTTTGAATACTGTTTGCACCTACAATTGTTTTTAGTTCGCCAGCGTAGGTATTAGGGACCATTCCTCATAAAACTCAATTCTTAAGCAGCCGCTCGTCATATGTTTTAATAAAACACTATAATTTGACAATCCTGCCGTTTAAAAGTTATTTCTATGTGAAAGCTTCCAGAATGACTTTCACTGCAGCATGGCAGACAAGAAGACGCTACAATTTTGGTCAACCACTCTGCTAAATGGCTAGCCTGTGGTGCCTCCAAAAACTATGTCAAATTGTGATGAAAAAAAAACAGTAATAATAAAAATATAAACAGGTAGACAGAGGCCGCCTCAATGCTGGCGCTTTTAACGTCAAAATTTTGGTCATACGCGACTGCCTCCAACGCAGCGGCATTTCGAAGGAAAGCTCTTTGAAAATGGCACTTCATTCAATGCTCTGTATTTCCACAAATCAGCCAAAAAAAAATATATACAAAAAATAAAATAGAAGCAAAACAATTGTTACAACACCTCAGCGAGCACTTCAAAAGCCCCCACTCAAAGAGCACTTAGACTCACTCGCAAGCAAACAATAAAACCAATGCCAAACAAAAGGATTTTGTGAACGCATCTTTTATATCGAGTAAAATTCATCGCTTTTGTGAAGGGGCATAGGTGGAGTGCGCGAACGAAACGAACACCTTTACGACCACTGTGTACAACAACATTCAGCCGAGTAATGAATTATTTACGGTGATAGGCAAAAATTGTGAACTACGCGCGCGCGCTGGTGTTTATTCTTGCGTCATGCGGTATATCCACTTACAGGCGCAACAGACCAGCAGCCGAGCGGCCGTCCATTGTTGCAGCTGCACTTTGTGCACTACGCTTAGGCAGCACACACAGTGATAAAGCATTTTCTGCGCAGACGCACATGAGCGCCCATCTGTCTGCCACGCCATGCTGAAGAATAGTGTACGTCGAATTTTTTTCCGAACTGTTCAATTTTATTTCATTTTTTCACTCTTTCTTTTGCTAGACTGTTTGGCTGTTGTTGTGTATTTTTTTATTTTTTATCTATACACAAAGCAGCTTACAACTTTAAGCGCCCAAAAGTGGTTGTGAAAAATCATAAAAATGAGATTTTTAGCTTTGTATTCATTTCTTTGTTTTTTTTTTGTTTTGCCACATTTATTTTTTTTACTATTTTTGCTTTTACATTTCGAGAAACTTATTTTCAGGCACACACACACAAACAAACACAAATTTTGCACTGAATTGTGCCTCTTTGAAAGTTTGCCGCCGCGATGTAATAATTTTTACTACGACTAGACAGACACTTGGCATTTCGGTTCTAAGCTGATCTCTCTGAACATTTATGTAGTTCTATTCATAACGTACATATGTAGATAAACTAGGCGTGTCGCAATTTTACTAAAGTAATTAAAATGATGAATTTATGTTGAAGTTTATAAGGCAAGTCTAATATTCGTACTATTGATTTACTAGTTAAAATAATCCGCGCACTCTACAAAATTTTAACGACTGCAAAATTCTACTTAAATCTGGTAAACGCGGTGCCTCTTTATATTTTTACTTAAAATGCTTGGAAGGTGTTGGAAATTTAATTAAATGCATGTAAAATTGTTCCTTGCACAACATTGTTGCCTTAATGGGTGCTCATTAAAGTCGCGAAATTTTTTTTCTAAATTATTTATTTGCCTTTTCAATGCTTCAAGTCTTGCGGAGGTGAAGGTGAGTCACTTTTGGCGGCACTCAAGCAAATTCCGCAGTTTAGATGATCGACAATGATCTAACATAGTTCTAGGACTGTGACTGAGCACCACCATTAATACCGTTATATATGGAAGTATATGAATGGGCCTTTGATATGAGCAGCTTTTTATAATCATTTTTGAAAAATGTAGGACGTGCAGTCAATTCGAATCTCGCCGCCATCATAAGCAAAAGAATCAAGAATGACAGAATACAAGATTGCACCTCCCGCGCTGAGCGCAATGAATAGTGACGAAATAATTGTTATAGAATGAGAGGGCAATGAAACAATTCTAAAAAAGGAGCGTAAGAACTGGAGAAGAAGCAAGCCAGCGATAGAACGATTTTTAGTGAGGTGTTGTTTTTGTAAAATAATAGCAAATGGCTTTTATTCTGTCAGCGAATGAGTGGATGTCGTTAAATCGTGAAAGAGTGGGCAATCATTCTTGTAAAAGGGTTATATCCTCTCTCTCACCCCAGAAGGCTCCTGAAAAGTTTAGGGTAGCGCTAAATGAAGACACCAAACTGCCTTCGGGCCACCCACTAAAATTTGCGTCGCATGAAAAGAGCTGTAATAACTGAGACGTTGTAATAGCGCGATTACTCAATGACGTAAGCGTAAACGGACGTTGGCTTACGTAGAAACAAAAATTGCAGAAACTTCCTGTCAGTGGGTGGAAGAAAATATAGAATAGAAAACAGAAATCGATCAAAATGCATACATGGTTTTGCTAAAATTTACCATTTACCATATACATATCCTGATATAATTGTTCTGAACCAAAATCCAAAGACAAAAACAATATTACCTTTTTCTATAATTCAACTTTATCTGATTCTAATTACTAATTTTTTTTATAGTAAATTTATTTTTGATTTACAAGTAAAATTTTTTAAACTCATAATCGGAAGGTAACAACTAGCAAATAGGTCACGTTAGCTGACATTTTCTTCGTTTCTACGTCGCACTATATGCGTTTTTTCTACTAATTGCATTCAACAAATCCATCGTCGAAATTATACAAGGAAATCGTCTTACCAAAAAGTGTTACTACGAATAAAAACCACACATATCATACCCATACGGATCTTCAGTTTAAGTTTCTTTCTTTTGTGCCGAAGGGTCAAAAGGGAAGAGTTTGTTAAGCTTCGAATCTAAAACTGCTCAGCTATAGAAAGAAACTTTATCAGCTGAATATAATATATAAAATGCGGGAGCAAAGAAAGGGCATCATAGAAAAATGATTAAAATCTTGTCGCAAACATCGGAAAATTTGATTAAATGCATAATTGGTTTTACACTGTTTTTAATAAAGAGGTTTAGAGTGTCTTGAAAGCCGGGAAAGAAGATTAAATTTTACTGTGGCATTAAGAAATGCACTTGCAAACGACCGTGTGAGTTGTTTCGCTATAAATATTATGCCAAGCAATTATATATTGCTCGAAAGAGTAGAAAGATTTATTAATTTCAAACGATTTGTATAATGGAGAAGACTAAAGCAATAATCCGATCTGTCGTGTAAGAAATGTTTTTTAGTTGACTCCAGCTCCTATAAATTGGAGTTAATTTTTAAAATTCCATGCGCAGTATTGCACTTTCAAATTTCTACTTGAACGCTTACAACTTTTGTTAACTTAAACTAAACATATGTGAAATTTTCTATTGAAATACGATACTTTTCCACATATGTGGTTGTTGAAAGTTTTATCCTCTGACTGATCTAAATTTTTATTAAAAAAAAAAGTATATTATTTGAATTATGACACTTACCAGGGTCTGATGTGTCTAGGACAGGTGGTTGTTGTGATAATGGACCTGGTGTACTACCAGCGCCCGGCGACCTAGCGTCATCGTTCATGGCGCCGCCATACGATAATTGTGAACTAGGAGGCCGCTATAAATGAAAAGAGAAAGAAGAAAAAAACAACCATATTAATAAAACAGTTACAAGAATAACTCGGCATATATGTATGTACAATAATTGCGTTAAATAAATTTATTGCATTTTAAATAGGTAAGTGCTTAAAATTTTAAATATATCTACATAGATATATCTAATTTATAGCTAGCGCGTACTCATACCAACCATAATAATTACAAAACTTAATGCGTACGATATATACCGCCGATCATTATGGCTGATGTCACGGCGGTTTTTTTTTTTGTCTCTGTGTGGGCTGCGCGCAAAGTTCAAAGCAATTTTTTTTTCACTGTTATTCACAATTTTTTTTTTAATTTACATATGTATTTTTTTTTACTTTTGCTTGTTTATAAGAGTCCACAATTAAAAGCATAATTGAATATGCTGAAGAAATCATGAAGCTCAAGTTTAAAGCGGCGTGCCGGAGCGCAGAGTTTATGTCGCGCGAACCAAATTACGCGCTCACATTCAAATCACGCACTCAATTCGTATTGTTTTTTTGCTATTTTAAAATGTTTGGTTTTAGAAGGAATATGTCACTATTCATTGGATATAAATATACTTATTTTCTCTATGATTATTCATTTGATTAATCTGCTGCTTCTTTACTTGAAATATTAATTTAAACAGTTATTTTAAAACACCAATAATATTTCCCCTTAGTTGAAAAATCTCCATTCTTTGGTCATATCAGAAAATAGTTTCATATTCAAAAAAAGTAGAATTCTTCACCAAACCACCGCTGGCGCTAGAACCAAACTAGAAATAAAGATTTCATATTCACATCTCACAATTCTAACGACTTACGGTCTTATTTAATTTCTAAATTAGTATTTACATAACTCTTTTGAGTTTACAATTACAAAAAAACGACAAAAAATTAACAAATTTACTCACGCACGCGTCGATACCAGATGTAGGTATGTATGTACTATACAGACGCTTGTTAATTAGCAGAACCAGGCATAAATTTTTATTACTATCGGCGGAGCAGCATGTCGAAAGCAGGCAAATTTATATGATTTTTAATTTGTTATAAATTGCTTATTAACATTTTTAATATAACACAATCATTTTTGGCTAATGGAAAATTAGTTCAAAATACAAAATCATATGAAACGCGACAACGTCGCTTTGATTACTAGCCAATTTTAATTACATTTGGAAATTTCGTGAGCTAGGAAATTTAAGCATAAAAGTGAAATGGTCTATACTAAAAGTTCGTTTGAAAAAAAAATATATACATTTTCCTATAAACTGAGGCAATATAATTAACGGGCATTGAACAAAAGATAAACACATGTTAAATCATAAATAAGTTTGTGCGCGGTTTGCGGTAGATTTGTTATATAAACCAAATATAATAATTGAATTGAACACTAAAAATAAACTAGTTTTAAACAGATTTATAAACCAGAACTGCAAACTGGTTTTGAACCGAACCATCGCTTTTTTCGGGCTTCGAACTGCACCGTTTTTATTTTGAAATGCCGGAACCGAACCAAAAACGACACCAAAAAAAAACAATGGTTCGGTTCGGTTCAAAATGAAAATACACTAAAAAGTTTTGTAACACACAATTTTGTCTAAAAATTCAACCCCTATAGTAAAATTGCTAAACAAAAAACAGAAAAATATTTTAAAAGTCGTTAAAAATACCGCTCTGATTATTTTCTCCATATGAAGTTAAGACCTATCGAAAATGGAGGTTTCACACGTAATATAAAATTTTTGATGTTAATTCAAAATGCAGAGTGTCCATGTTTTTTTAATACCACTAGACCTGCGACTCGTTCACATCATAAACAGTTTTTTTTCAAAATTTGTATAACTTATTAGAAACTACTTAAAAAATAATGGCTTCTCACATCACTCCTTCAAGTATGGATACTTATTTGTTATCAAAAGTTCCTTAAAATAATAATTTTCGTGAATAGCAAAGCTAAGTTCTGATAAATATTTTATATAAATTTGAATGTTATCAATAATAGGCTACTTTTTTTATTTACTTAAGTATGAATATAAATTCTATGCAAATTATTGTGGTATTTGTGTCACATAATATAAAAAAAATTAACCATTTGAACCGAACCGAAACGCGGTTCAAACCGTTTATTATACCGGTGCTAGCTTCTTTTCTATATGTTTGGAACCACTGTGCCGAAACGCATCGATTTTTGGTATAATTTGCACTCCTGTTATAAACTGAGATCTTCATACAAGTTTTCGATTTCTGAAGCAGTTAAATTCTGCTTTATTTTCTGTGAATTTGGGTGTTAGAGTGTAAACAAGATAGTGAATTTAATAAAATAACAAGTAAAAACAGCGCTGTCTTCGGCTATGCCGAAGGCTTCATACCTTTCATGAATGGAAGAATAGTAAAAAACGTGTTATTGTATTACAATTTCGTATTACCTATAGTTAAAAGCGAAAATTTCCTTCAAATCAATAAAAATAATTCTAGTAAAGGCATTGTTATAAATTATTTAATGCTTTTCCTTATGTAATTAAAAAGAACTATGTTTTAAGAAGGGAATGGTTTTTGAATATTTTTAATATCGTATCGACGCTTGATATTCAACATTTAAAAAATACAAATAATTAAGTATTAATATGTAAGACCTACATATGTCGGTCTTTGAAAACAGTTATCAGATCCGTAAATAGTTCCCAAACGTTTAACGCTATGATTCATGTGATATTGCGCTGAGCTTATTACTTTTCGCAATAAATATTTGTCCTGAATTTATCTTGCCGATTTACACTGTGAACTCCGATCTTGATGAATACTAATATATAGCTAATAATGGTTGATGTTTGTGCAAAATTCCAAGCCTTTAGCTGTTTAAATGGAGGAGTTATGGTGCAAAATGCAATATCTGAACAATCGGTTGTATGGGAGCTATATGTTATATTTCTCCGATCTTCATGATTTTCAATACTGATACGTAGCTAATAATGGCTGATATTTCTGCAAAATTTCAAGCCTTTAGCTGTTTAAATGGAGGAGTTATGGTGCAAAATGCAATATCTGAACAATCGGTTGTATGGGAGCTATATGTTATATTTCTCCGATCTTCATGATTTTCAATACTGATACGTAGCTAATAATGGCTGATATTTCTGCAAAATTGCAAGCCTTTAGCTGTTTAAATGGAGGAGTTATGGTGCAAAATGCAATATCTGAACAATCGGTTGTATGGGAGCTATATGTTATATTTCTCCGATCTTCATGATTTTCAATACTGATACGTAGCTAATAATGGCTGATATTTCTGCAAAATTGCAAGCCTTTAGCTGTTTAAATGGAGGAGTTATGGTGCAAAATGCAATATCTGAACAATCGGTTGTATGGGAGCTACATGTTATATTTCTCCGATCTTCATGATTTTTAATACTGATACGTAGCTAATAATGGTTGATGTTTGTGCAAAATTCCAAGCCTTTAGCTGTTTAAATGGAGGAGTTATGGTGCAAAATGCAATATCTGAACAATCGGTTGTATGGGAGCTATATGTTATATTTCTCCGATCTTCATGATTTTCAATACTGATACGTAGCTAATAATGGCTGATATTTCTGCAAAATTTCAAGCCTTTAGCTGTTTAAATGGAGGAGTTATGGTGCAAAATGCAATATCTGAACAATCGGTTGTATGGGAGCTACATGTTATATTTCTCCGATCTTCATGATTTTTAATACTGATACGTAGCTAATAATGGCTGATATTTCTGCAAAATTCCAAGCCTTTAGCTGTTTAAATGGAGGAGTTATGGTGCAAAATGCAATATCTGAACAATCGGTTGTATGGGAGCTATATGTTATATTTCTCCGATCTTCATGATTTTCAATACTGATACGTAGCTAATAATGGCTGATATTTCTGCAAAATTTCAAGCCTTTAGCTGTTTAAATGGAGGAGTTATGGTGCAAAATGCAATATCTGAACAATCGGTTGTATGGGAGCTATATGTTATATTTCTCCGATCTTCATGATTTTCAATACTGATACGTAGCTAATAATGGCTGATATTTCTGCAAAATTGCAAGCCTTTAGCTGCTTAAATGGAGGAGTTATGGCGCAAAATTCAATATCTGAATAATCGGTTGTATTATATGTTATAGTCACCCGATCTGGCCGATTCCGACAAATGTTTAATCATTTGTACAACGACACCTGCTCACCAAATTTCATCAAAATAGCTCTAAAATTGAGGGACTAGTTTGCGTTCAAACAGACGGACAGACGGACAGACGGACAGACAGACGGACATGGCTAAATCGACTCAGCTCATCGTCCTGATCATTTAGGTATACTTTTTGATGGGTCTATCTCTTCTCCTTCTGGCACTTACAAACATCGGACCAAACTTAATATACCATTTCATTCTCATGAAAGGTATAAAAATTGAGGGTATAAATTTGAGGTGCTCCTTTTTAAAGGTAGAAATTTCAATTGAATTCTTTTTTGTTCTATTATAACTTCAGGTATACACTTAATGTTAATTTTGTTTAATTGATAACTTAAAAGTTTTAACAACAAAACTTTTCTTTTCACCCATCTAACATAAAATGCATAGTTTTAGGACATCCTTTAATACCCTTGCCCATTTGAATATTTATGAATATTTCTACATTACTAAAATATCGAAAAGCACGTGAGCATAACTGCAGTTTGCTGCCGGAGCAGTAGCGAGTCTGTATCTGACTCCATTCTCTGTTGCTATCTTTCCTCCAAGCTATCAGTTTAAGCGAAATTAGCTGCCCTGGTGTGAAAACAAATTTTGAACTTTGAGAAAAACTGAACAGAACTAATGAAGTAAGTATACCCTAATTGCAGTTTCTTTGGTGTTCAAGAATTTAATTCAGGAAATTTGCAATTCAATCGATATATTTATAATCCCACAGTCTACTTAAATTTTGATAAAAAAAATGTAAACGACTTTCACTTTAGTGTATTTTTTTCCCGGTTTTTCTTTTATAATTAATGCCAACATATTTTTAAATATTGCTTTGTAAATAATTTTCATTATACAACGTTTTTCGGAAGCTTCATAAGCCTGCCAAGCCAATGTCTTTAAAATTTACTCGCAAATATCGTATGAAACACTTTCTAATTCTTATATTTGAATTTAAAAAAAAAAAAAACATTATTATTTCTTTCATTGCATTATCAAACGTGTCTAGCTTATTTCTCACACACTTTCACTTAAAATTCCAACAATTTTGCTTGCCATGGCTTGGAGTTTCCCAGTAAGCCGACAATTTTTCTGTCCTTAACAAATCGACCGATCGACTAGACCAACCTGTCGGCCTGTCAAAATGTCAAAAAACAAATGATGGGCTTTACGCAACGTTGAATACATATTTTAATATGCGCATACATATTTACATACATACATACATATGTACAAACGATAAACATACATAAACATTTACATAAATAAATACATCTATGAATTTCCAAACAGGCGCGCTTCATATGCGTTCATTTGAAGCGCGGTCAGAGCGTCTAGACTGTGTCTAAAAATATTAAAGAAAATGGCCACATAAGTATTCACTTACTTACTTACTTACCTAACTATATGTATTTAAAAATATTTTATAGCATATGCTTAGTGTTGTTTTAAAAGAAAATCACAAGGGCAGAAAATTAATATGCGGCTGCATGTTTGGTTAGGTTTGAAATGGGTGGCCATGTGTGTGTGTGTGTGTATGTATGTGTGTGTTTTGCGTGCATGCGTTTGAACTTAGAACGCGAGCGAGTTGGTGTTTGTTTTTTTTTCAGTATTAATTTTCCTTTTTTTCAAAAGCTTTTAAACATTGACGCGTCACAAAGCATGTTACTGACGGCATACTAAATTTTCAAAATACATATCTACATACATACATATACCCGGCGGGTATTAGTCACACGTTGTTTGCAAAATAACACGGCTTTGATAATTACATGAAGTGGGTGGGGTTTTTGATTTAATAAAATTGACATGGGAAAGTGTAGTGAAAAATTGAAAATGATATTTTAAAATAATATTGCATGTTTGTAGATTTAGCAAATTTTAACCTCGAATGCACTAAACAGGGTTTTTGGAAATGCAGACTAAAAATCAAGAAATCAATGAAGCTTTTTTTCTGATTAAACCGCAAGTTGCTACTAACGAAAAAATGACCCAGATTATACCAAGTGAGGTAGAACTGACAAAGTATTTACTATAGTTTAAGCTGAAGACTAAATTTGCTCAGGATCACCATTCATTTATATTTAAAAAATTTTAAAAGGCCACCATTCCAATTCAGTTTCGCCGCTGGATATTTAGCCTCCCTGGGAACGAAGGTAAAAAAAATTGCCGACGAGCTGGTCAGAGAAGGAAAACAGCTTCACGACATCTGTATAATTTTTTGATCTCAACAGGGCAATTGAGGAAATATTAACTATTTAGTTTAATAAGCTCAGAGTAGAGTTACTACTGAGAAAATATTAAAAACTCCAGAACTCCAGATAGGAAGAGCTGATCGCATATTCTTTCAATACTGTAGGAATGGCTGACATCGGGTTGCTCGCCAGTCATTGAACTGCTCAAAAGGATAGTAACTAAGACATCTGAACGCAAATTAAGTGTACTAAGAACGGCGAATAGAACATACTTTGAACAAAGGTTCCCGATTCTCTTCTGGGCACTTGCAAATGACTTGAACGAAAATAATAAATTTAAGAATATTGCACTCGTGTCACTTAAAGCACGTCCAATCCATAACTAATATTCAATTTATATTTCATGTACATTTAAGTTACAATTATACAATACATTCCTTATTTATCTAATTACAACATTGAGAGAGTTTTTAAAAGGTTTTGAAATTTAATTATTTTTTGTTGTATATTTAACATTTCAGTTACTTCTTCAGTTACCCAACTCCTCAAATCATTTCTCACACTCACTCTTTCTCTAAACCACTCCCTTTTCCGTACAATGAACTAATATCTCATTTTTGCACTGCTCAGTGACCAATTACAGTCAACGCCAAAGCTGTGCAAACACCACAATAATAAAATATAACAGAAAATTTTAAAACTCTCCCACCATTTGCTACAAATAAAGTTGAAAAAAACAAAAAATTACAACACAACTGCCTTCTTTAAATGCAGACAACGTTTCTAATTGTTAATAAAAATTATTTGCATTGCATTTTAATTTGAAAGATTTCAAATTTTCAGCATACAAAGCAAACGCTTATTATAGAAACAACAATTAAGTAGTGGAGAGTCAAATGCGGGCTACGGCTAACCGGCTACACCATAAAACATACTTACAAAAAAATACATACCTACATTTATAAGTAAGTAGTAAATAAGTATGAAAGTGAAGGAGTATGGAAGTAGTAAAGCATTGAAAATAAAACGAAATTGCAAAATAAAAAAATTTTGAAAAGTGAAAAATACATTAAAAGTCAGCAAAAGCACTTAAACCGCGAAATGCTTGTATTTTAATATAATTACAAATGAGTCGTTCATTGGTCGCTGTTTTTTGTTTTGTATTCTTTAACAATTACACCAACAGTAATAATAAAAGTAAACGTATTATCACAAACACCGCGCAAATTAAAAAGCCATATATTCATGTAATAAGTATGTAAAATGACAATTGAATGAATAAATATTTTTTACCGAAAAACATAAAAAATAAAAACAAAAAAGAGTGCGAGCAATGGTAATAACATTTTGTTTATTTGCTGTGATTTTTTTTTTGCATAAACTTACAACAACCTATCGTTGGCGTTATTAATATGCAATATAACAGAATATTAGCAATACCCGCATTGCTCTTTGCATACGAAATTACTTCGAAAATGTAAAATCATAAATTCAGAAAAAACCAGTTCTGAATATTAAGAAAATTTGCTAGCTCTAAGAAGTAGATAATATTTCAATTTGCAATGCTTTATGAAATTGATATGAATGTATGCATGTCCCTATGCGCGGAAATATTATCAGCAATAATTTGTAGATACTCCACAGTACTCCAAACGAAAGACTTAAGCGCGCAACTCGGTGGCACGTTTAGAGATTGGCGCAGCCAGATTGTTTGTTGTGTGCAACAAATTCGCAGGAAATGTTTAAAATTGTGCTGTTGCTAATGCATTGAAAATTAGTAGCTGCTCGCTGTCTCTTCGTGTTGATATTATTTTTTTTTCTTACTAATTTATGTATTTTATTTCTCTTTTTTTGCCTGGCGCGTGCCACAAGACATAGCTATAGCTGCACTGCGGAATTTACTGTTTTTTTTCAAATTCCTTTTTTTTTTTGAAATTTTTGCATTTCATGTTCGCTAGCTGTACATGGTGATTGAGTTGTGAGCAACGTAACCCATAGAAGGCATTGCTTAAGAGATTAAATGTTCAATTAGGGGTTTGGCTGATTTTTCCGATTTATATTTACTAAAGAAAATCGTAGAGTGAATATTTGAATATTTTTGTTTTACATTTAATAAGCGATTGAAACCATATTCATAAGAATAGTACTTAAATCGTTCGTCGCTATTCTTGGCTTGGATGTGGTTTTAATTTTAAATAATGATATTTAATTTATCGTGGAAAACTCAATGTTGCAGTTTTTTAAGAATTTTCCGAAGCATTTCGGCTATCCAATTTTATAATCCATTGCACTCTTGAACAATGAAGGAAGTGGAGTTTGAAGTTCATAAAAACCTTCACTGCTTTTCGATAATTTTGTTTGCCGACAGTTTTGCGATTTTTTTCCATATAACACCTGCACGAAGTGATAATTTATATTTAATTTATTAACGTATTTCTTCCACAAAAAGCCTATCTTACTTGAACTTAGTTGAATCATAAGCACGGAGTTTCTGGATAACTCGACTTTAGCACCACCTAGCGTATCGATTTCGCATAAAAACATTTCACGTCGCAATTTCAACAAAATCGGCTCATAAATACAGATTTTGGGAAAAACTCGCTCATAGCGCCACCTAGCGCATTTATTTGTCGCAAAAGTATTTTCGATTACACCAGTACTAAACCTTTATAATACCATCAATCTCGAACCATAAATACGGATTTTTTAAATATCTCGTCTCGTGCGCCACCTAACGGATTAAAATATAACCTATGTCCGAGCCATGGGTCGAGCAAACATACTGTCCAAATGTGATTGAAATCCCTTCATCGGTTTCTGAGCCAAGTTGTGACAAAGAAAGCGGCTACATTTTTATGTATTATATAAATATATAGATAATGAAAATAATTGAACACGAAAAATGTTTTCAATATTGTAAAAAACTGATACATATCTGATCTGAAAGTCAAACACCTTTGTAGCTCCCGTCTGAATACAAATGATTCTGTATTGACGGTAAAATTGTGCTTTGTAAGTTTTGAGCACAGAATGCGAACATTCTAAATAAATTTCTACGATTTGTTAACGTCGGCTTGTTTCGGTTTTTTTGTTTGACAGCTGGTTTGACAGCTAGCCCTCTAGGAAATTCTATAAACATAAAAAACATCCGTTGCATTAAAAAATAATTATAAAAGCTGATAAAAAAAAGCCTGCAAACTATGTAAAAAAAGATGTTTCCGTTTTTGAAAAAGTTTTTAAACTTGTATTAAAGAACTCATTTTAAAATCGACATAAAATATTAGTGGAACACTTTTTCGAAGCAAATTTATGTTAAAGCCAAACTAGTCTACAATGTGTAAAAAGTGGTTTAGCTTCTATTAAATGCGTGTGTGCCTTATTTTTGCTCTGTTTTGCGGATTCACTTCATGCCGCTCTAGAAATTTCTACTTAAAAGACATTTAAAAAGCACTCAAAAACACACTTTTAAAAATCCAATGTAAATAAGCAGAAAATCTTATCAATAATTGTACATTTTCACTTAATTGTTAATTGCCATTTATTTGAATCCCTACTAAAGCTATTCTCTTTCCCCCCAAGCACACCAACAGCGTCAAGTGAATGCGGTAAGTAAAGCAGAATTTTTTTTGTTTAGCGTATTGAGTGCCACTTTAAATGCAATACTTAAGTAGATGGAAAATGCTTTTGAGAGCAAGCGGCAAGTAAATAAATTAATGAAATTAGAACAAAATTGAAGCGCATTTCTTAAAAACAAAGCTCAATTGCAATTCAAGTGAGTAAATGACACGGGTAAGACAATAAAAATTTATTTTCAATTTAGTTTATGGATTTGAAGTAAAAATTGAAAATATTCTTTAAAAATTATATTTTTATTAATTAACATTTTTTTAAATTAATTTGCGCCAAAATTAGCGCACGCGTATCAAAGAAATTCCGCAGTTACTGTCTTCGCGTATTTGCACTACGATGATTTTTTTAATCCACAGCATTGTGGCAACGAAATTTAATGATCACAAATTTTATGAGCATTTAACACAGCTGACTATATTTTTGCTGTGCGTTACATTTTTGTCCAAGGAAGAAACAAACCTGAATTTGTCATATAAGTAAGTAAAACAAAAACAAACGAAAACAAATAAAAAAACGAAAATTTTAGTAATAAAAGCTAAGCTTAGTAGTCGCCTAATGAATTTTACTTGCTTCACCGCTTTTGCCTTTGGCATTCGCTGGCCTAGCATAAAATGATGTGTGTAATTAAGCATCGATAAAGCAAATATAATATATATTTATACTATCTTAAGGTATATAACAATACAAAGACATGTATGTAGATATTTACCAAAGACGTGCTGATCTATGCGCCTGATGGCATGCAAAGCAAAATACATTAAAACTGAAATGAGGTTATAAAAATCTTAATGATGCTTTTTTCTTTTATTAGCGCTCGAGCGAGCAGTAAACTAACTTCGAAGCTACTCGGTCAGTTCTGTTAGCTTAGTCAGTAGATATGGTCAATCAATATTTAAGTGATTCGTTTGACGTATGTCAATGAAACTAAAGCTTCTGCACAGCTGTTTCTGCTATTTCTTCCAATTGTTATTTTTTATTTCATTCTTTATTGGCGTTTTTTTTGTGTATAAATTTTACCTATTTTTGCAGATTCGATTAATGTAAATAATAAAGCATTTCGATATGCATATAAAACATATAAATCTTGTGGATATATTGGTAAAAACATTAAATTTGCCGGCTTATCTGGTTATGAGGTCTTAATTTGCCCGTTTAGGAAACTATTCTTTAAGTCGCTTTTTGGCACACATTGCATCAAATTTATTGGAATTCCATCCATCTTAGCCTTAAGAAAAGGTTTCATGGAAAATTTTTCTTTATTTTGAATTGCTTAAAATTTTCCTAAAATACCGATCTGTTCTTCGGAGTGCGTGAAGATCCGTAAAAATAAATAAAAGCCAACATGAAATAAAATGTGGAATATTTATAATAGTAAATATTTTTAGGAACAATTCATTGCCAATTTTCCTTCTTTGGATCCGGATAATTGTTTTTTTACCTATGCGATGGGAACATAATATTTTTCAGTGTAAGAATGGGAGTTCGGTCTCCAAAGATCATTCAATTTAGCAAGTTTATTTTTCGTTGGTTTTTGTAGAACTGATATAGAATTCTACGGTGTTCCGATTGGTGATAGCTTTAGAGCTCTATATTATATTGATACGTAATTTTAAATAAAACTCCCAAAGAAAACTCCATCTCTGATTCATTAAATATTTTTTGTTCTAAACTTGCTTAAAATCCCAATATTTTTACTCGATTGAGTGTGTAATTATACTTGAGTAAGATTAAAACCTGAGTTTTTGAAAATCAATCGGAACTACTACCATATTTAAGCAAATGAAACTCAGCTATATTCGGGTCGGCTGTTTTTTAATGGTACGAAGGGCACGTACTCCACTTTCTTCAAAGGTTTTCCTAAGTGGAAAGTCTGAACATCTAAAACAGAATAATTGTACACTTTTTTATAGTCAAACCTCTTCCTATTTTAAGGTAACGAATCTTCGACAAAAATACGTACATATGTTAGGATTATAAGAATGCACGAAGATATTTTTTTGTTTTGTTTATGCTAATTTCTAAATTCCTCATATAATGCAAACTCAAAATTTTGTGTATGGAAAATCAGCGCTAGTACAAAGATTTTCCAAAATCAACTGTAATTTGTAGCAACTTCGGATTTACAATTGCTAAATAAAATTAAAGAGGGTATAAAACTGCATATCCAAATATTTCGTGATTAATATTTTTTAAATGTGTAATAAAATTTTGTGATATATTTTAAATATCGCACAATGTTTAGAAATTGTGTTTAAACCAGATTGTTATACAGGCAAACTATATTTGTACAAAAAAAAAATAATAATGAAAATAATATAGTGTAAACTCGCAAATATCGTTATAATCCAAATATGACTTTATTTTTATTTAGAAAATTTTTTTGTTGTAAATCATTGCTTAATCGTTTTTGTGATTTTTATTTTTTCGATCAAGTTTGATTGTTATTTTATGATTTTCAGTCAAAATTTATTTTTATTTGAAGCTTATTTTTTCGGTAAAAAATCGTTTTTCTTGGATTTAAATTTATCCAATCGTATTGAATCGATATTTTGTGATTTTTATTTTTTCGATCAAAAGTAGTCGTTATTCTCGGATTTTCTTTCCGATTATTATTGTTATTTTTTCATTCAGTCAAAAACAATCTTTAGCCTGGGACTTAAATTTTCCTGATCATATTTAATCGATATTATTCGTTTTAAATTTTTACGATCATATTTGATCGATATTTTGGGATTTTTAATTTTTCGATAAAAAATAATTGTTGTTCTTGTATTAACAATATTTCGATAGTAATAAATTTGTCGGCGATGATAATAATATATTTTATGATCGCAACAAAAGTGCCACAAAATATCGAACAGAAACTTTAAACTCATGATTAACGATAATTTTTTATCGAATAATAAAAATCATAAAATAACTGATAAAAGTGATTTTTTAATAAAAATTATAACCGTTATAGTCTCTAAAATACGTACCAAAAATATGCTTATGTAATTATAAAGTGCACAATATAGTTACTTTTTGCTTTTTACTTGACCCCCGACAAATCTGATATCCTTGAGCGCGCACCGACTTATTAGCATTTTTTGCACATTGGCTAGCAGTAACAAAAACAAAAAGCAACCTTACGCACAATTAAAAATATAACATTTTTTACCACCTCTACAAAACTCCATACATGCGGATGATGTACGTGCCACAAATCCACTAATGTGAATGCTAACCCTTCCACTTGCCGACAAATTAGTGCAACATATTAAGAGACAACACTCACTTTTGTGTTTTTTTTTTTTTTTTTTTTTTTTGATACTCAAGTAAGTAGTAATTGCCACCTGCCCGCTGCTGCCAGGCTATTAAATTACAATTAGGGAGCAAAAGTGCGTAAGGGCGTACGCACTTTTTTGTTGAATAAATTCCTTACCACTCTTTTCCTTTTTTTCAAGGTGCGTAATATATGTAGGAAATTTTATACTTGAATTACAGCCGCACAGTGTTTTGTTGTGTTTTAACGCGTGCAGCTTACCGCTATGCCTAGAAAACTCCACAATTGTGGTTATAACTTGGACACAAGCCAACAACAGAAGATATTGGCGATCGATTTGTTAATTAATTTCCAATTCAATTAATACCAATACAACTATCGTGGTACGCAGTAAGTAAAATAGAAAATAAAATTTCAGTATTACGAGTAAGAAGTGTTTGGAGTAGTGGAGTGGCATGAAATGTAGAATTTAGTAGTGTGGCAAGTCAGTCCTAGCTGCAATTAATAAATAATCAAAAGTTTTGCTCCATACAACTACATATGAAGTAAAAACTTTCGTAATAATAATGAAAGCACACGAAACTAGGCGAAAAGGGAAAGTGAAGTGATCGCCTGCCACATCATTTCACTCCCACTACTCGGAGTAGATAGCTTTACCGTTGCGCGTTTGCAAAGCAATTAATACTAATTTTTATTTGTATTTCAAGCATTAAATATTTGTGTTCATTGCACAACCTATTACTTCGTTTTGTTAGTACCTCTTCAGTGTTCGTGGTCAGACACTTTGCATGTCCCCAAATAGTTATCAATATTAAACTGTATTTCATTCAAAACAAAAAACAAAAACAAGAATAGAGCGCTTAATTGCCACAAGCAAACGAATATTTATAAAATAAAGAAACAACAATAAAAATGAGACAAAGGAAAAAAATTAAAAAAAAAAAAACGCTGCAGCTTAGATCGTTATTTTAGTTTGCTTGTACATACACAAACATACATACATACATAAATTGTGCAGGTAAAAACAAATAGCGGGTGACCCATGTAGGGAATTATTTTTACCTCCAAAAAAATAACAAATAACTACCCAGCAGAAAAAAAATTCAATTGCGCGAAAAAAACTAGACCAATTTGATACAACACACTCCCAGTTTCCGTTTTTCTATTCCCATTTGCCGTGCTAATTTGAAGTTAATACATTTTTGAGCTGTTTGAATTTAAATTACAAATCAAGTAATAGAAAACAATGGCAATTAGTTGTCACCAAAAAAAAAGAAGTAATTTCCAAAAGAATCGTTAACGAATTCTTAGCGAATTGTTCACGTCGTACCAGAAAAAAGGAAGTACCTGCGGCTTCAAATCGCTGGTCAGAGGTGGCCCAAGGCATCGCCGCAGCAGCTGATGACACGATAATCAAATTGAAGCCTACTTTCGACCCAAAAAAAAGTGAAAACAAATCCATTATTTTTCCATTAAATAGAAGGTTATATTTAGCATAGTTAAAATAATCCGATTTAGATCAAATATTCACCCGTTTTGCACTATCATAGAAACCTTCATCCCTAATGGCAAAAAACCGATTTTCAACAGCTTCTCTTGAGGCAAATTTCTCCCGAGCAAAATCATTTGCCATAGACAGAAGCACGTAAAAATCATCGATGTGTGTGGTCTGGATTGATCGCAATCGCTTCCTTATTGGTCAAAGCTGGGCGGATTCCAGCCTAATTTAAATGGTTCCAAACTATCTTTTGTGCAATGGTTAGCTCCTGAGGAGTCGAAGCAGTTGTCGAACTCGACGACTTCCATTATTTTATCGATATTTTCGATATCAAAATTAAATGGAACGAAATCGATGAAACCAAAATAAGGCGTGATTGGCTGTTACAGGGTCAGGACAATAAACGCGATTCACATCTTCATCGCCTTTATCGAAGAAAAATTGTCGAATATGGCATATTTTCTCTTAGTTGGCGCACATCTTTGACGGAAGTTAAAACAAACAGCTATTTTTATTATGAAATCTTATCTTTCTAACATCATATAGCCCGATCGCACTTATGTTACAGATTACTAAAGCCATATATAGGAAAACTATTGTTTTTTTTTAACTAGATCTAAATGACTCTATAGCAGCTCATCGTTAACCGAACCAACGTTTTCAGCAACATTTTCTCGGAAAAATAGGAGACCGATATCTCCGCCGCTATATCCGTTCCAAACTGTCGCTCCCTGAGTGTGCATTGGCTTATCGACGATCACGTGGGGCTTTCTCAATCCCACATATCCCGTCGGAACATCTTAACTATCAAAATCGTTGTCAATTTCGAGTTCTAAGGCCAAATTTGAGTAGCAATAACGAAGCGGATGGTCATGTGCCTTCAATTGTTGAGTCAATTGGTCCTTGCGACGAAATGTGCGAGGTCTTCGTATAAATTTCCACAGAGATATGTTATTGATTCCCCGTCAAGATGCAGAATAACATATAATTGGAAAAACAAAACAAATAAAATCCCGCTATGGACCACCCTGTATATGCATGCGCATACGTCTACACATATCGCTGAGCATTTATATCTTAAGTGCGCATTATTAATAAATAAATTAAAATTAAAAACCGCAATAGCAACAACAATAAACACATTAGCAAATGACACAAAAATATCACACTAACTCGCTTTCACTTTCCCCACTCACTGCTGATAATGCCATTGACAATCGCCATCTCTATTGCCATAACCATTAGACGTAATGCCACTTTGGGGAGCTACCGTTGTGGCGCCACCAGGGACATCCAGTGGCAGTGCTGTTTTGGGTAGCTCCAAGCTACCGTTTTATCTATATATGTATTTGTGTCATACAATTTTGTTGTTTCTTTAATATTGTACTTTGTGTTGCTTTGCGAATGTAGAGTGGTTGATAGTGGAGTATCTCGGTTACGTAATAACTAACTAACGGACTAAGTGTTATTTGCAAGCAACCCATTGCCCATAGGTGTATAAATGGCGGACGGTTGTCCTATATGGCTGCCCACCCCCCACCTGTGCCCTTGTGGCAGTGGAGTGATCAAGAAACAATTTAACTTATTTGCTAACCACCAACGCAGCACAACAACAACACTATACTTTCGTTTCGTTTGAACTCCCTCAGCAATGTAAAGTTGTGTTTGCTTTTTGGGCGCACGTAAAATGCTTGAAATTATTTATTTATAAAATAATTGCGAAAAGTGAAAAAGGCCAAAAGCGAAAAAGGCGCTTGAAAATTGTCTTTGCTATTGCAATTTTCGAGCCGCGGAAGTATAGGGATAAAGCAAAGCATGTGAAGAAGGTAATACAAATATTTTTCGACTCGCATGTGTTTGCATCTTCTTTTTGTACTTAATAGAAATTGAATATCACATACATACATATGTAGTTTTAATCATTGAAAGTCGTCACGTAAGACATGCTAAATATTTTTCTCAAGTTGCTTGAAAAGCTTTATTAGAATCTCAACCCTTCTTGAGTCTTAGTTGCTCTTGCTCAATAGGATTAATTACTGAAATGGTAGACTCAAAGCGGAGTAATTACTGAGGAACTATAGGCGGTCTCGGACAGACCTGGCCTTTTGAGTATCCATGCTGTTATGGCTTGAGGATATTGAGACATCGGATCGTATTTTATATATATGAACTACTTCTAGTCGTGCACATCGCCAAAGTGGTAGGGGTTCGCTACTTTCTGGCGTTCATTAGGAAAGCTAAAGTAATCCAAGCAAATGAGGGTTAGAGGAGAGCTTTAGGCATTGGCGCACCCCAGGTTGCTTTGGGGGTAAAACCTCTACCAAAGTCTTAAAACCGTGGTACTATCTGCAAACTAATTTGCTGTTTTTTTTTTTAAATTAATTAACTTAAGATAAATTGTACTCAGCTATCAGATATCCCTGCAGTCTTTGTTTAAACTGAGCGTGAATACGAAATACATTAATATGTTCCCTAATGGATCCATCCATTCAACAAACGGATAAAAAATTAATAAAATATACGTACTAGGCTCCAGTGCCTCTAACTACAGCAGATATTTAGAATAGTAATTGTTTGAACGTTGAGTTTTAAAAAGGTCGTCCTAATCTCTTGATACTCATTATGAGTGAGAAAGCTTGTTGAAGTTATCGATACTTGTTATTTTGATACTTATATTATAAAGGCTTTTCATAATAATTATGAGTGAGCAATTTTTTTTTTAGTTATGGTTTTTTTTTTGTTTTTTTTTGAGACTTATATTATAAAAAGCTTTGCATAATAATTATGAGTGCAAACAATTTTTTAAATCAACAATAACTATTATTTTGAGATTTATGTATATTACAGAAGTCTTTCCGTAATAACTAACATCGATACAAATTTTTTTACATCTTTCAAAGACTTTTATTTTATTTTCAGACTTATATTCTACAAATCTTTGCATAGTAATTATGATAAAGGCAATTTGTTTTAAGTCTTTAAAGAGGGCACTATTTCAGAATCCAAAATTGTAGTCCAGAAACGAATCTGTAATTATTTCGAAGTAATACCGAATCAGTCCTAAATTAATACCGAAACGATATTTCCTCACCCATAATTATTATGAGATGTATTGTTTAATACAAGTCCAAAAATACCACTCTTTAAAGACTTAAAAATATTTATCTCGCTGATAACTGTTATGAGAAGACTGTTATTTTGAGACTTATATTATTAAAGTCTTTGCATAATAATTATGAATAAGAAACCTTTTTTTAAGTCTTTCGCGACGCAAAATGGTAAAAACTAAGGCAGAACTGATCCCGAAATGATTTCGAAGTAATACCGAATTACCCCCGAACTAATCCCGAAATGGTCCTAAAAATTTCGCGCCCTACAAAACTTCAAAAAATGTTTCTCACTCATAATTATTATGAGAATATTTTTTTTTTATATAATTCTCAAAATAAAAGTCTTTGAAGATTTAAAAATATTTATCTCGCTAATAACTATTATGAAAAGACTTTTATAATATAAGTCTTTGAACAATGTTTATAGATTACTCGAAAAATATGTATCTTACTCAGACCTGTTAAATTTCAAGTACAATTAGTACTCAATACAAATACTTTTTAAAGTACTTATAAATAATACGTAATTGTTTTCTAGCTGAATTGAAATTAGGACTCGAGTACAAGTGCTTGTAATTGGAAAATATTTGGAAATACCATCAAGCACTGAAAGTACTCGAAAGTACTCGAAAATACTCGCTAAAAGAATTGCAATTCTTTTCCAAGTACATACTTCAAAGTAATTTCAATTCTATAAGCAAGTATTCTCGAATACTTTCGAGTACTTGATGGTATTTCCAAATATTTTCCAATTACAAGTACTTGTACTCGAGTAGTAATTGATACAAGTGTAATGTACTTGAAAAGTATTGAGTACTTATCTGGAAACCAAAGTCCTTAAATTGCTTCTTAGTACGAGTAGTACTCATGACTTAACAGGTATGATCTTACTATAATAATTATTGACTAACTTTTATTCATTCCTCTTATTATAGTTTTTGAAATTCATACATGGGCTACTCAAATTTTCTTGAACGAACATAGAAATGCGCATTTAATACTGTCCTTAAAATATTGGGTGATTACAGTCCTTTTAAATAAATTATGCGTGTTAAATAAAAATATTGTACACTCTCAAGTCACCAACACCTATGAACGACATAAGCCCAAAATAACTGCTTGAACATAGTGGACAACAACAATAAATACAACATGAATGGAAGCAAAAACTGTAGCAATTACAGAAATCTATACTCGAACTAATACGCCGATATTAAGTAATCATTAGAAGATAAACAAACAACAGCAAAAACAAACACATTCCTACTTTGTATGTAGAATCAAAACTTTTCTCTTTATATAATTACATGAACAAAAGTTAGTTATGAGAAGCAAGGAAAGGAACTTGCGAAAAGCAGAAATAGGGGAGTTAATGCCAATGTACAGTCGCTTGGAAGAGAAGGAGTTTATTATTATAAGGACCGCGTAAAAGTTGTAGTTTAAGTAAACGAAAACTTTTGTTTAGGTTATGTTATGTTATTTACTGACCAATGAATTGAACCAAGTGAAAAGAAAGCTATGGACAATACAACAAAACAGTCAGTGGGGTGGCAATTGAAGTGCTCTAAGAATTAGTACATATGACAATTGGTCGATATTTATTGCTATTGTTGTTGGAAGAAAAGTAATTGCCTCTGTGTGGGTGGCGGCAGGACAGCTAACTGATTAAAGTTTTTTCGTTTTGTTGCAAAATATTGATGATTAAATCAATGGCAGCGATGAGCATGAAAATAAAAAAAAAACCAATATATGAGGTCCAAGTATTTAGAAAAGCAGAAGACGCATAACGCAGATTGTGTTTTGAAGATGCACGTGTGCACTCGAATATCTATAGATATGTCTGTCTGTCTATATGAGCGCCTAATGCCGTTATAGACCTCAACGACAACAATAACAAAACTTAATTACGTGGTCTTAACACCTTCCAGCTAGGATTTCGAAAGGATTGTAACATACGAACATAATCAAATAAACACTAGGCATACAGTTGTGGCTAATAGTAGTGGAATAGGGAAGAGCTCTCTTAATGTTAAAGGTTAAAGGGAGTATATTAGATAAGCCGAATATTTTTTGGTACGTTGTTTTGGTTGTTTAAAAAAAAAACTAAGTTAGTTAACTAAAGACTAGTAGGAAGATATAACAAGTTCATAATTACTTGAACAGAAATTGGTTGGAGTATTGCGGAAAGATACCGACTTTTAAGAAATAAGCCTACTAAATTTTTTAAAAACGTTTACATAAATATTGTCGTATTTCTTAAAAACCCTAAAGTTGATCCATCTTATCAGGGCGTTTAATGGTAAAGCATACTCCCCTTAATTAATGGCGGATACAAATCATTATGACGAAAGTCTTTGAATATATCGAATTTTAATATTTTCTAGGAAATTGTTTGCTTTTTATTTTCAAGTAAATACAATGAGCGTACAATTTGAAAGTGATGTTTGAATTTCAATATTGCTGAATGAAGAACCATTGTCGACATATTTAAGTTGTAAATGTCTTCTCTCGACTTTGGCTGTTGATTTCAAAACAATCGGTTTGAAATAAAACAACCTATTATTGTGAATTTTAACATACGCATATACTTTTTTATTAGAACACAATTTAGTTCAGAAAGATTGAGAAAGATTTAATGAATCAATTTCCACATTGTATAACTCTACAAAGTGAGCTCAGCCATCAAAGTTGAAGATAAAATAATTGATGTACACATTTTCTATAAGAAATAATTTAGTTCTTTGTTATTATTGTAAAAAAATTAATTTAAAAAAAAAATCTATTCCACCAAAAACTAATATTTAAAAAAAGTAAATGCTAATAAAAAATATCAAAACTATTTTTTATCTCCGCACAGTATTTCGACTCCACTGTGTGCCTACATATGTGCGATTTTATGTACTTCACGCTTTAATATGTGCATTAGGGTGGTGCATAAAATTAACCCGGAATTTGAATGTTAGCAGCCTTTATTTTTTCCTAAATATATTTAGTTTTTATCGGTCAAAGCGCTCAAAACGCTCAAAGTTTCTCATGCAGTTTATTTATGGAGAAAGCATTTTTTCATAGAAATAATATTGTATTCTTGAAAATCAATCTGCTAAAAATATTTCTCTTCAGAATACTTCCAAGAATAAAACTCAATTATTTATTTAACAATTTTTTTAATATTAACTTTTTTTAAGGCACCATTTTGTTTGCGGAATGCTTCCACCCCTTATTATTATATTTTTTGTTTTCAAAATAGGGTCGCTCAAAACGTTGAAAGTGTTTCACGTACTTTATATGAGACAAAATTTCGTAGTTTGGAAACGTTAAAATTCCGACTTTACTTTTTCGCCTACAATTTTAGGACCACCCTAATCTACACACAATAAGTCCCCAATCCAAACCGCGCTGCCGGTGGCAAGTGACCAAAGTTTGAGTGAATATCAGAACATCTTAAGCGATAGTAATTAGATGCCAAAATGCAATAATAACAATAACAGCAACAACAAAACTAATGCAATCGAGTTATTACGTTATTACTTAACACAAATGTAATTAGTAGTTTGTGAGCATTTAAATTTGATGCAAACCACCAAATGTAATGTTGCTGATGGCGGAGAGAAGAAGCGCTTGGAATTTGCTCGTGGTCAAAGTCAAGCATTCTTGTGTATGTGTGTGCATTTGAATGTGAAGGTGTGTGTAAGAAAATCAATATCTCAAGTAAGGCACATTCCAAATGAGGAAATTCTGCTGCGCAACATCGGTGAACTTTTTTTTTCAATACATACCTCATTTCGTGTGAATCAAAACAAAAAAAAAAAAACAAATATAACAGCTAACACCCTGTTTGCTAAACACAAAACATCGGTGCTCAAAACTGTCAATTTTCCTACACCAAGTTAATTGGCAGCATATTTCCAATACTAAATGGCTGTTAGCTGTTGGCTGTCGCTCGCTAGCGGCCTTTACGCCCAGCCACGCCTTGTCAGAGAGTGTGTCATCTGCCCAACTTGACGCCCATTTTAGCGCATAGCCCTAACAAGCATACGTTTTTCTATTTTCATTTTATTTTTTTTGCTTTTTAAATAATAAAGCAGCACGTAGACGGTCGGGAATTATTTTCAAATTAGCCAAACACAACATATGATGAAAAAAAAAATAATTAAAGATTTCGAAAAAAGAATATACAATCTACTCAAATGTATGTAGAATGTTGGAAAAAATCACAACACACCACTTGGAACGCAGTGTCAGTGGAAGCTATAATTTTCCACCCGCTCATGCAGACCCACTCACTCGCTCTGCTCATTCGTTCACTCACGCGCGCCATGCCCTCAACGGATAATCACTATAATCAAGGCGTTGCCTACAAATAGCAAGCAAAAAAAACAAAAAAATAAGAAGGCAAAAACATCATTGCAATATTTGAACACACACATGCATTTGCGTTGTGTATGTGTGTGTGTGTGTGTGTGTGTGCGTTTGCCTTCAAGTTGATTGCACTATGAACTTTCAGTCTGCTTGAATGAACCGGGTGGCTGGGCGGCGGCAGTTTGTGGTATTATTATTGTTATTTGCGCATCCAATCCAAAGGCATCACGATATATCCGCGCACCTTGAGCTATTTGCACTCATTCCCACACCTTTTCAATCCCTCCCTGCTCTAACTTGCTCTGTCTGTTGTAAGTAGTCTGCTTGCCTCTTCGGCACTGCGCCTTATACCATGTTCACACCACAATGAAAACCAGTTGTTGATAACTCATTCGTAATATTTTGTGTAAGCAAGTTAAAAAAACAAATTCTAACTTTATTACAAACCAATAATGATAATCCCGAAAACAATTAAGTTTTCGTCGTGTTTTAACTTTTTGCCACAAAACCAAAAACCGATGATTTGCAGTCACTCGTTCAGAAAAATGAATAAGAACAATATTTAGAAAAAATCGGGATGAAGAAAACCTGAAATATTTAAAAAACAAAAACGTCACTGCTTGGTGCGCTCAGAGCAAATATTTTATTTTGAAGTACATTTCGGCTATCGGATTTCAGTAGTGTAAAAAAGGTAAGTAAGTACATATCTAGCGAAATGCCATCAAAAACCAAACCAGTTAGTAAAAAAACAGTCCATTTTCAATATTGAAATCATGTCCTCAAAACAACTCTTGATTTTACTGCCGTGTGGACGTGGTATTACTTAGACACCTAATTGAGCGCCAGCCAGCACACGAGTACTAAACAATCAAATTATCGAATTGCAGGTTCGTCGTTGCATTGTAATTTAATTTTTCTCCCCCCCACTGCACCGGCAAATCGTTTCGCTCCGTGCAATTGTGTGTGTGGGAAAGTTCGCTCTGGTTTTTGTTCTAACAAGGTTGGCGATTATTACTTAGTGCAGTTCGTGGTATGTCTTGTCAGTGTGCGTACGTCCATAAATGATTTGAAAAGTAATTGTTGAAATGTTTGTGTAGGAAAGAAAAGTCGCTTTGCACGCGCAGGGCGCTTAATGTTGCGTGTATCCTTAGAGCATTGATGGCGCGTCGAGCACACGTTTCATTCGATTGCCTCGCACTGGGAATTGTGGAATTGTGGGTGGACAAAGTTGGGGTAGAGTTTCTGTATTCTTCATTTTTTGAAAGATTTCGATAGAATTAACTTACTTTGTTTCAAAGCAAAATTTGCGGCTAAGTCGGTATGAAATTTTTCGACTTACAGTTAGTTTTTGATTTTGATGTTTCTCCAGCAGTGTGGGATAATCGCACATTAGTTGGTAAATCGACTATCAGCATTATTACCTACAAATGTTTCAGTTCATATTTCAATTTCTATATATTTTTAAAATGTGAAAAAGTAAAAGTAAATATTTTGGAATAGAATAAATATTGTAAACAAATTTGTATTACAAGAAAGTAAAAATGTTGAAATAGTGTTTGAACAATTACTATAAAACTTTTTCGGGAATCGTAACATTTTTTCTGGACACCGGGGGCAAAAGATTTTTTATAATTCAGTTAGTTGAGTCCGATTTTCACGAAGAATATAAGCCGTCGCAAAATTATTCATAAAAATTTTAATTTACTTTAGACCAATAAATAAGAATAGTAACATCAAGGCTCCCTTGAGACCTGCGTCGAGGAAATTTTTAATACTTCTAATTAATATATTGAAAATTTTGAAAAAAAAAGCATTTTTGAGCTATGTTGAGTGTTTATACATCAATTTTGAACAAAACTTCAGGCTTGGATATAATTTGTATTTTATTATTTTTATATGCAAAGCCTTTAAAACTGTTCTTAATTCAATAAATTTCATTTTTCAATGCAATTGTGAGATGAAAACCACTTCAAGTACAAGTTTCGTTTTTTTTTTTTTGACCGCCAAACCTCTGGATAATTACGACTGCATAATTTGATTGTTTCCATTTCTATTGAACCATAGAGCACTGCTACATGTAGCACTTCTGAGCGATTTTTGCCCAAATCTGCGATAGTGTTTTGCCGCACAAGGAATGATTTCTGTTATTTCAATGCACAGCTTGCAATAACAGAAGCCAATTGTATCTGATAGTTTCGGTTTAATGAAGTGATACCAAAATCAATATTCCTTGATCTACTAAATGAAAACCCGACGGAGTTTGATGGCTCCTAAAAAAATGGAGACTCAACCGTTTAGCCGAATTTTGACTGCAAATTTTATGCATTGCTTTCCAAACTTTTGGTAAATGCCTCGGGTGTGTGATTTGAAGGGTTAGCAAATAAAAACCCCAGCATCAAAAACGGGATGAACTGTCATACTTCCCCCTGGAATCCAGTTAGACAAGACTACAGTTGTATTTATCTGCGAGAACCCCACTTTACTTTTAGTTGTTTTTTCATTTGCGTTAGTGACTTTTAATTTAATTTTTTGTTTCAAATTCAACGATATCCAGGGTAGGTGTGTAAATAATGACAACTGAAGTATTTTTATTTCATATTGCAAACTAATAGCTGACTATTTCAACAAAAATATTTTTGTAAATGATATTTATTATCCTATTTTTCACAGTCATTAACCTTAAAATCTCTAACAGAAATCAATCTCTCTGTGATATACCACAAAAGTTCATTTAAAAACAATAAAAGATAGTGAAATTATGCATTGAATTTATTGTGAACCAGTTGTTTTTGGTCTAGATTTTAAGGTGAATGCTAGTTGTCTTTTCTATTGCTGTTTTTTTACTTAAAAATCTTGAAACTCTTCTTCAACTGATTTTTTCTTATAAGTGCAATTTTTTTTTTTTTTTTTTTTTTGCTTTATTTACAATCAATTGAATCATTGCACTTCAGTGTTTAATTAATTTTTCTGTTTAACTAATTATTTATATCACAGTTTGTTTAGCCCAATTTCAGTCAGTTCAACTAAATGAGCTGGCGCTGGCGTTAGACTCTCGAATTTAATGCACATACATATGTATCTCTGTCTACTGGCACAAGCAGCCAAATGTACATATGTATGTACGTAGATTTGTATCTCTCCATAACTAAGTATGTCAACGCAAAACAATATTTACACTTCCTACCTAATATCAGTTCTAAATCGTTTACCATGGTAAATATTACAATTTACATGCGTCGTATAACTTCTGTACAATTTGGATATGAATATACGAATGAAATATATGTAAATATATGTATGTATGTACGTACAAAAACCAATGTAAAATATAAGTATGTATGTATGCACCTAGATAAATATCGCTATACACACACAACTAACAAATGATAAGTTGATAATTTCAAATGCTTATCTAAAAATTCAACTAGCTTCTGTATTTTTTATTATCAACACTAATTTCAGTGTTGTTTATTTAAGATTTCCAAAAAATCATAAAATTGTGTTTCATGAAGGCAAGAAAGAAGCGCAATTGCTTGTAGACATACTTGCTTTATAGATAGCTACAAATGTAGTATGGTGTTGTTGTTGCTGCTACTATTTCACGGTGCAACTAGTTTTTGTTTTCTTGCTTTTCTTTTTTTTTGTTTTTTAGAGTTTTGAAGCGTCAATTTCATTTTATCAGCATATAAATATTTAATCACTGTCATGTATTTACTTACACACATTTATTAATCGCATTCCTGTGCACTTATGTATGTATGTATTTTATATATGTATGTATGTATCTAAATTTATAAAACATGAGGGTGATATGCCTAGCACGCTTAGCAGAATACGTTTTGCTTCTCAGGTGCCTTGGCGACAACGTAGATAGCATGAGGCGTTCTGTGCGGAGGAGTTTTAGGGGCATTGGAGACCTTTGCAAAGTTTTATTTAAAAACCCGGAAACACTACAACGTCAATTACTTATTTTAGTTCAAATTACTTCGCATAAACCAAGTGCGTCTACATTTGTCATTCGTAATTTATCCTGACTTTTCTAACTATAGCCATTGTGGCTTAGTGCTTAGATCAAAGGAGAAAATTGAGTCCATTTTTATTATATTTACATATTTGTTTGATAAAACCATTTTAGAAATTCATGATCATTAAAGAAAGCTTCTAGAGGCAGTAAAAATCATGGAAGATTTGAGTGAAATGCTAATATTTCAAAATAAGTAGATGAACCAGTTTGGTTATCGGAGAGCCCATTTTTCGATTATTATCGATAAAATTTAGAGCCGGCACTGATTTGTTCGTTATTGGGTCATTGGTTTATACAAAAATATTGACAGCTTTTCAATTACTTAGTTTCATCGTAGTTTGCTCCCGAGTTTTATTTATAAATAAAACCCATTATATTTGTCCTCTATCAACTTCTAAACATCAGTTAATGTAAGTATTTTTATTAATTATTAATGCTTATGTTTCAACATGAAATTACTTTGTTACTTTCAATTGCTCTCTCTTGCTTACTAACTAAGTGATGGCTACTGTTTGATTTTATTAAGTAAACAGTACTCGTACTGAGTTTTATCAGGATATGTGTGTTTTTTTTTTATTTGTAATGTTAAGTGTTTGCAACACCGCAGTTTATGTTATAATCTAAACAAATACAGCTGTGAGCACATAAATAGCACATATAGCGTGCTCTAACCGCTAACAAAGTGTAACCCGCATTTCTTTGGCAAATTTTATTTTTTTGCTGTAGAAATTAATCTAGCTACATTTCGGCATAAAAAAGGAATTGTGCATCGCTAAGGACTCGATATGAATATTTAATTTTTTTGTGTATCGTGAATTTTTCAATATGAAAAAGCATGAATCTTTCTGCTAGCGTTTCTGCAAAAAAATAGCAGATATTTTCCATACCATATATATTCCATGCGTTTGAGCTGATTAATTTAAATTAAGAAAAAGTTCTTTGTACCCATGAATTTAGGATGGAAAGCTATCGTCCAAAACATGAAGCGCTGAACTTTAGATTTGAGGAAAGGACGAGTAATAGATAGTATTGATGGAAACATATATCTGATGTCCTATAGCAAATTTTTATTTTTTTAAATTTTTTCCGTTTAAGTGCTGCAGCTCAAGAATCTTGATACTCAATCCCAAAGACAAAATGCCAAAAACTTAGTAGAGCACAAGAAGAAACTCAAAATACTAATATGGCCGACATTACTGCATTTCCCATTTTTACATCAATTTTTGTTTAGAATTGATAAAAAAAAAATACTGCATATATGATTGCAATACTTGAATTTCTCTGAAATAAACAAGGCTTTTTGCTCTCCTGCAAACCTACTGAATAACCAAATAACTGTTTTTTTTTTATTGGTGCAGTGATGGCGTGTGCTATTTATTTGTCCATAGCTGTAATTGAATATTTACTAAATTTGATTAAATTTTTCTAAAATTTACTTATGATTTTATTGCGGTATCAAAAAATTAATTTGTCTGCAAAATTATTTCAAGTGTTTTAACATAAAATCTGTGCAATGTTTAAAATAGTATTAGTCATATCTAAAGATAGTGTGCAGAATTTGTATAGCAAGACTCACTGGCAGTCAACTTTGCGTGGTACGTGTGTAGATATTAAGAAAGTGGGTAAATATATAAAAATAAAAATGTGTGAGTTTATAGATAGCTCGCCTGAAGCACTTGAGTGAAAATAAAGGAAGGTTGGAATAGGGAATATACCCAGCTATCATGTGAAATGAAAATATTTCCACAAACATATTTGAATAAACTAATTAATTACCATTCAAACGCGGTATACCATTTTATGACCCATTTATAGTGCGTATTTTTTTTGGAAATTTTTATTTCAAGTGATACGCCTCATATCTTCGGAGTATATCAAGTTAGTTCATATTAAAATTTAATATAAGGTTGTATGTGTGTATTTTTTAATGAAGTTGAATCTTCTGGAAAAAAAGGTTAAATTAGCCGTTATAAAAACTTGTTTAAACTGTGTTTATTATTTAATTTTGTATTTTCTCTGTATAAGCTTTCTTCGATATATACCAACTTTGTAATTATTTTATTATTATAAATATCCTAAGCAATTTTGGTTCAGATCAGTTGTAACAGAACTGCAGGTAAATCAATTAATTCCGCTTGGCAATTCGTGTGGCTCTTATAAACACTTTTATCCTATAACAAATTTCATCCAACCGAAAAAAAATTGTTTTCACAAGTTATGCAAAATTTAAAATTTTTCAATTTTTAGTTTGAAATTTTTTTTTTCAAATATCATGAAACTATTATTGCTAATATAGGTACATAAATTATCTTAGATTCGTTTTATCTAGTATATACTGAATTTTCATATCATGTTTCTTCTAATAAAATGCCTCTGGCCGTCTTCAAATATCTTATATTTCTTTAGGAGGTGTTTTTGAAGGTAGTGAATTTTTGAATTTGAAAAAAAAATGTTGTATACTTTAAAATGACAAAGAGGTATTTTATACAAAACCCCAAGTTATATTTTCTTTTGTTTCTCATAAAAAAAAAATTTCTTGAATCTTTATAAAAAAAAATTGAGTAAAAAGAATTGACCCCAAAAAAGCTTATTAAGATCATCCAGATGTATTCTGTACAAAACCTTGAGTTATATAATTTTTTTTAAACTTATATAATATATTCATTTTTTTATTTAAAAAAATTTTAATACACAGTTTATAAAAAGAATTGAGCTCAAAATTATTAATATATTTAAAGACCATACAGAGGTATTTTATCCACAAATTTATGTTACATTCTAGTTTTTGGATTTCTATTAAAAAAAAATTAAACATATTTTATAAAAGTATTGACCTCAAAAAACTTTAGAAATATTTAAGATCTTGCAGAAATATTTTATAAAGAAACTTGAGTTACATATATTCAAATTTTTTGATTTAGAAAAATAATTAATTTTTATTTTATAAAAGGAATTGACCCCATAAACAATAGATTTGATTTATTGAAAATCTCAAATTTTAAATGTTTTTAATTTTTTTTTAGTTTTTTTTTTAATTACTATTTGTTTGTAGCCCCAAGAACCTCTTGAAAAACAAATCCAAAATGTTTTTGTAGCTATATTAGTATTCGATTAAAAAAAAATTAAGTTAGAAAACCAAAAAAGTTGTAACATTTAGAATAGTGAAAAATTTTTTTAAACATTTTTTACATTCTTTTCCGGTTGTAGAACTTTGTTTTAAGTTGAAGAACAACCATATTACATACGTATCAAAAATTATCGATTTCACATGGAATAACCCGGTATGTATTAAACAAGCACTTTTCTTCTAGTCAACGTTTATTTAAGCCAGCACATAAAACACACATGCGAAAAACATGATATTCTAATTACATAAATATGCATATGGTATATGTAATTACATTCTTAGATGTATGTGTTCATATGTATATCCGTTCATATATATATATATGTTATATGTATGTATGTATATTAATAATTGCCCTCACACTTTCATTTGCTCTCCCTGCTTTGTCTGTGAATTTTAAATTTTCAATTTAAAGTAAATTACAAGACGCAACCAATGCCAACACCACCTCCCACTAATTGTCTAGTATCTGTATACAAGTGATTGTATGTATGTAGTATGTATGTTTGTACGTATTAGTAACCGTATGACGGGGAAAATGTTGAATACGAAATGGCAAAGTGGCGGCCATATTAAATTTTCACAAACAAAACCAGAGCAACCAGGCGTTGGTAATTAAAAATAAACCCCAGGCACCCTCAATTTAGCGAATCTAACAGTTGGAACAGGATATATGTGTTGTTTGTATGTATGTGTTATTTGTATGCGATAGTGTGTGCCTGCTTTTATGTAAGCAGGCAATTACACTAGTATATATGGCTATGTACAACAACAAAAAGTATAAGCTAAACTCCTCAACTGCACCACAGTGCGCCCCCACCCCACTCCAATATCCTCGGCCACCTGCAATGCCTTGACTGGAATTTCGCCAAGGCACTCACTCATTCACTTCATTCATTCATTCATTCACTCATGGAATAAACTTTTTGAAAAACAATTAAATTTCATGCGCGCAATTTAATTCACAAGGTGGCAACTATTCGTTGTAGACAATCCCACCCACACCACTGCGCCGCCCGATCGCTCGCATGTGGCATGATGCTCCACTGCGAATGACGAGTGCCACAAACACTCAACGTTATGTACATACATATGTATGTAGGTATGTGCGTACTTGAAATGTGGAGAGTTTTTTGGATGACTGAGAAGTGTTTTGTTGGTTTACTTGAAATAATAAAATATATGTATATATAAACATTTGTGAGCGTAGATAGTAATATCCCAATTAGCAAAATTGCAGGACATTTTCGGATGTCAGACAAATCGGACAAATTTTTGTATGAAAAGTTGACTACTTGGACAAGCCTTGCAGATTTCTAGTCGAAGTGTCCATGAAATTTCACTCATTTCCTCAACCGACACATCTGATTGTGATCTGTACGATTTCATACAGACTTTTTTACTTCCACAACCCGAGCGATGAAATGTTATCGCGCTTTTTTTTACTTCTACTTCAAAAGTGTGTTTGCTGAAGAATTAAAACCAGCGTCTAAAATGTAATAGAACAGAGTATTTTCAAAAAAATTTCGACATCGGCAAAGGTACATAGAATAAATGAGGCCGAAAAGGGAAAACGCCAAAATTCAAAAAAAAGTTAAAGTTATAGAACGGAACATGACCCTGGAGAAGACACAGCTCTGAAACCGGTTTCTCCTCAAACGACATTTCACAAGTAATGGCGGAAATTTGTATTATGTAAATTTGAATTGAGTTGAGTATAAAATATAATTAAAGTAAATGAAATCGTTAAAAAATTTACATATGTAAATCTGGCGGCAAATAAGCAGAATTCCGTTAGACTCGCTCGAAAACAACAATGTGTGTTTCACAATGCGCATTGCTGTACGAAAGAAAATCAGTAAATTTTTTAAAGACTTCAGTTCTTCTATTCTAATTATGGAATAGGAACTGAAAATCTATTGCGCCACAGCTGTTTTTCACCAAAAAATTTAGGAACTCAGTTAAATTACTTATTTTGGAAATTATCTTATAAGACTCTTACAATGATTTTATACTCCTAGAAAAAGTTTTTTTAAACACATTTTCGTAAATAGAAAGCTAGTTATAAATTACAAAAAAAAAAAAAATATTTCAAATATTTTCCATCACTTTTGAAGGTTAGGAATTTTTTTCAGCACTGCGCAATTTTGTTTTTTTAATATACCTTAATTGACAACTTGAAGCCTTAGCGTCGATAACACTGCGTAACAAAAATTAAAAAAAAACCTGCGGTCATGATTTTGTTAATAGTTTTTATTAACATTAGTAGCATGTTTGCGAGCTGTGTTTTTACTTTTTTTGGATTGGCTCTAGTTCTTGAAATAAACGAAACTTAAGAAATTAATACAAAAAAATTATATGGCCCAGTTCCAGTTGTATTAATTTAATTATTCCTCAATAAGTTATGTTATATAAATTATTAAAACAAGTAGTTCGTTGGTTTAAATATTTTATTTCCCTTGCAAGAGAGCAAGGGCAGCCGGTTAAGTCGGGTGAGTTATTACAACTAAACATTAACTCGACGACTTCGCCTAAATACCTGAAAACTCTAACAGTATGCGTGGACTTGAAGATGGTGAATTTTTTATTGGGCCAGCAAAGTGGGTATACTAAATACCCCGGTTTTATATGTTTATGGGACAGTCGTGCAAGAAATTAACATTGGATTAGAAAGGACTGGCCGGTGAGAGAAAATATGGAGGTAGGAACAGCAAATGTGGTTCATGTCCAACTGATAAGCCGAGAAAAATCATTCTTCCACCATTTCACATCATGCTTGGGCTAATGAAGCAGTTCATCAAAGCCCTTGATAAGACAGATGATTGTTTCGAATATGTGTGCAAAAAATGTATGGAAAAATTAAAAGCAGGAGACTTCGATGGTCCTCAAATTCGTACCCTTCTAAAAGACACTTAATTCTTAAACCATATGTCACAAATTGAATCTGAAGCCTGGCTAAGCTTTGTTAATGTAGCCAAAAATTTTTTGGGAAATCATAAATCACCAGACTATACAAAACTAGTTGCTGATATGCTTCTCAATTTTCGCAAACTAGGAGCTAAAATGAGCATTAAATTACATTATTTACATAGTCATTTGGACAAATTCCCGGATAACCTAGGCGATTACAGTGTGGAACAAGGTGAACGGTTCCACCAGGACATACAAATAATGGAAGAAAGATACCAAGGTCAATGGGATGACCACATGATGGCAGACTACTGCTGGAACTTAATACGGGATTGTCCTGAGCAACGACATCATAGGAGGTGCTACAGAAAAAGTTTTTTGTAATTTTTTTAAAATTAATTAATGAAAGGAACATATTTTTTTTTTATTTTTGTATTATTTTTATACAGGCGCGCAATAAAAATATAATTTAAATCCATATTGGTATTTTTAATTAGGTTTTTTCGTGAAATATTTAAAAGTCTTTATCTGAAAAACTAGAGCCAATTCGACAAAACTGATATTATTTTCGTAATCAGCCCCCCAAATTTCCCTAAATCGACTTAAAAATCTCCCACCGCAAAATTGTGTTCCGCAGTGTAATCTGCCATTTTAGCGCGGATAAAATTCGATTTTTATTCCTACCATCTTATGCTGAAACATTTCGTTAAATGGAGAAAATTCGCAACATGGTCAGCAAAAATAAACAATGTCGACTTTGAACTTGCACCCGAATTAAAATTCCATACTAAAATATTTTCTAAAAATTCTGATCAAAAAGTTAAAAATTTTGATTATCATTTCTTTAATTTCACTAAAATTTGCACACATTTTAAGCTTAAAATTAAATGGATTTTTTGTAGAGTGATCCAGGTTGAGTAAAAAATGTATTAAAATTTAATAAAAAAACAAATAAAAGCTTGCCATTGGGTCCGCACTTTATAAACTATGAAAAAAACCCTTAGTAGGAAAATTCGTCTTTCCTTAGCCCAACCATAAAAATTGTCTTAGTATTTTCTAGACCCCCCCAGTAGATTTATTCGAATTTAAAGACTGCAACTCCGTCGGTCATTTTAAAAACTTTCTCAACGCAAAAATGGCCATCTAATGATGAGCTTAAACTTTTTTTTTTTTTGCTACACTTTATATTAACCTTGTCCTCTGTGCGAGGTGTCCTCAGATTTTCTGTCAACTTCTGCATATATTGCTTTGAATGATATCGACCCAAAACCTTCAGAGTTAGGAGTTTTTGGCGACAAGTCAGACGGATATTTCAAAGATGTCTGCCAATTTTGCTAACTGGGATTATGCTGCAATTCACATACACCCATAAATATTTCCTTGTATTACATATGTATATAGTGATAGGGGTTAATAATTATTTATACACACACACACACACACATACACACATTCGTACATACATATGTATGTATGTGGCCGCTTGTGGGTGGCAGTTGAGTATGCGGCGGTAAATATTCGTCAGCAATTCCCTTAATTAAGCGTATGAAATAGAAACTGAGAAACACATTCACAAGGAGCGTCATTGTTTAACACACACACAGACCCACACACTCACACGCATACACAATTCCACAAACAAGCAATCACTTTCGCAAATGTTTGTCGGAAATTTGAGCTGCCATTGCAGTCAACTATGAAGTGCGCGAAAGCAAACCGCAGCCGAACCGTGGCTAATCAAAACCACAACAATAAACAATATAGCTGGGATGGCGGGAGGGGGATAAAGGATAAGGCCGGATAGGACGTACGATGCAGCCAACCCAACAACCGCAATAACTAAAAGCGTATTGAAAACAACACAAATCCATCAAAATACGCCAACACACACACACAGGCACACACATAGGAACACACTCAAAGAAACATCAACATCAACACACAATATATGTATGTATTCTGTGATATTTTTCCACAAACGCGTAGCTGCGAAAAGGATTTAATTATTTACTCTAAGGATATTAGCGAAATGTACACAAACCACAATAGAACAATTGCTGAATTTGGTTCTTTTTTTTTGCTTTGTTTATTTGGTTTTGTCTACATAACAATTAACGCTGCTGCGCTTTGTGGTTAAATCGGGTGTGTGTTGTGCAAATAATGTTGGCTTGAGTAAAAATATGTTGCACGTCTGAATTTCATCAAGATTTCGTATGTGCAGACTATGAGAATACAAGCAAGAAATATATACATATTTACACGTACTTACAAGCATAAGTGTATTTGTATTTGCTTAGTAGAAAAATTCGCAAAACAAATACAGTGCCGGACAATAAAAGCGGGGCACAACATTTTTACAAGTAATGATTTTTTTCTTTTTTTGTTTGTTTAATGTTTATTGATTTTTATAAAAGTATAGATCATTATACATATAACCAACACTGTAAAAATCCACACTTCATATTTTGTAGAATTTAAAAGTATTTTTTTATAGATTTATTTTTTTTTATTTTTTTCCTAACAAATTTTTTATAAGTTTCCGATTTCATTTATGGCAATAATTTTACTTAAAATCAGTACTAGACTTAAGGTACATTAATTCAGTCGATTCAGAATTTAGTTGAGTTATCGACTTTAGCGCCACATGAACTATTATCTTTCGGTTTTCGATAAACTTGCTCTGAAAAATAATTATTATTTAAATAGCAACAACAACTGTTTTCTTAAAATCAATGTACCAATATATTGGCGAGTTGCGGTTATTTATTTTTTTCTATTTAGTTTGAATTATTTTTCTATACTTTTCTATAAAAAATTCTACAACAAAAACATTGCTCAAAATTTAAAATTTTGTTCTTAATTTCGATTTTGATTCAGTAGGTACTAATAGGAGAATGAAGAAATTTAATTTTATAATATTGAGAATTGAGAAATATTCGTTAATTACGCAATAAGGGTGTCTGTTCTTGCAGCGTATTATGTATGTAGATATTTTGGATTTTTTTTTGTGTTATAAAATATAGTTTTGGCTCTATTCTTAGTAGAGTTGCGGGTATTTACTAGATATATGTAAGTACATACATACATATAAATATTGAATGTACATAGTTTGCGCCGCTGCGTGTGAAATTTCATTTTCATTTTCCGCACAGGAAAGTGGAAACCAACAACCATAAAGCTGGTTTCACTCAGGCACAGATAGTCCTTTATACAAACACAACACATATTTACTTAAATAAATGAATTCAACTACGCATTTGAACATTCAATCATTCGCACATTGATTCAACTATTCATAGAGTTTGAAAATTTTACCCGAAGCAACGGTGCTTTAATAGCACTCGAGGGTATATTTTTCAACCAACGCCAGGGCAATGCATTGCTAACAACTAATAAAAATATATATGTATGTATATACATATATGTGTGTATGTACATACTAATGTAGGTGATCCCAGCCTGCCAAAAATGTATACCTGGCAAGCGGTGATATTTGTAGTAAATTTTCATGTTCGGAATAGGCGCGCAAATTGAAAAAAATGTTTCTCTACTACGGGCTTTTAACCTAGAACTTCATAATTTGTTCAATATTGCTCCCTAACTTAACGGCTACTGAGATGGTACAACGGAGCCAGCAAAATTACCACTTTATCATGTCGCAAAATTGAAAAAAAATGGGGAAAAGTGTACCCGAAAAATAGTGGGTTTTAAAACCCTTTTCTCTCTTTCTTAAGGAACAGGTTCTAACTGTACACTTTAGTGAAAGAAACAGAGGAAATATCCATTTTTTCCATTTCGCACACTTTCGCGTATATTTTTTGCTTGCTGGGTTGACACACACACACACACACAGACACACGCACTTCGTTTTGACAATTGAAATGGCTGCTCGTTCGGTGGCAATCATTTGCAGCAGTTGGAAAATTATTTCCGATTTAATTGTGAAACGAGCCTTGTGGTGATTAACAATCGATCATATTTCCATTCATAGCCGAACGCTATGGTGGATTTTCCCATTTCCATTATGGCTCGGCTTTGCACTCACTTTCATACATATGTAGTATAGTTATAGTACGTTTTCAAACAAAGACTTCAAAAATTCGCTGTGTATTTTTGTGTGTTTTGAAAATCTAACTTAAATCCTGCTTTCATTCATGTGCGTTTGTGTGTGTGACACACACATGTGTAGAGCTAAAAATCATAATCCTTTTTAAATCCCACCAGAAAAAGTAAAAGCGTAAAAATTCAGCCGCAATGTAATGTAGTGTATAGTGAGATTACATTACGAAAAAGGTACGGAACACCTAAAGCCAAATCTCACATCCTTCAACAGTTGGCTATGATTTGTTGTGCACAAAATGTGTGTGTGCGTGTTTTTAATGCTAATAAAAATAGGAGGCTTATTAACTGGCTTCTAGTTACCACTGGACTTGTCTAGTTGGTGCATTGATTTGGTTTTTTCTCTTGCTAGATTTGTTCGTGTTTAATTATTTTTTGCCGCTAGGTATGTGGAATTCACGTTTGTCAAATGCAGCCACGTAATTTTGAAAAAGGATTAAATATTTGGAAAACTCATGGGAAAATTGTATGAGAGTAATTTTATTATGTTAGCCAAGGAACGTATGCGATAATTTCCTTCTTTTTTTTTTAATACTCGTTGTACTTTAAACGGTCACCAACTTTTCGATTTAAAGCTGAACATTTAGGCAACTCATAGAGCTAATATTAAACAGTCTTAAGATTACTACACAGCTTACAGTTCTACTATGAGGAAACAGCTCTTTGTACATTTTTTCACATATTAAGTAGAGTTTTAGAGATAGTTCTCCAGTTAATATCTAATATCATTCACGAATTGTTGGAGAAATGTATAATACTCACATCGATACCCAAAATGTAACCAAGTAGTATCTCGACGGGTATCCAACATTAAAATGCAAGTTGAGATGAAAGGCAAACATACGTTCACTGCTTACGGGCAATGAAGCCTTTTCGAGGTCCTTTTGCAATTATTTCCAAAAAAAAACTCCAGAGAAGCAAATAAAATTAATTTTCCATGAGTACCGTTTTTAATGTACATTCACCCTCTTTACGCGGATATATCCTTTGAGTTAATCGAAATAGTAGTTTTTGAGATAATGGTGCCTAAACGCAAAAAATAAAGCCATTGTCGAGCTCTTCCAAAAATTATAAAATTTTATTCAATCTGTTTAGTAGATAAACTTTGTAAAAAAAAAAGTATTTAAACATATTTTGTTGAAAGAAAATTTTATTACGAAAATGAAGAGTATAAGAAGGCTTAAATTGGTTAGAATATGTCCAAGTTATTACAAATTAAATAAAGGCGACCAACCTATTTCAGTTGAAAATCTGTCAACAACTTCAAGGTCAAAGAGTTAGAGTGGGTCCGCTGATTCTGAAAATGGTACCCAAACTTTTCTATTACGTCTAGATTTAGAAATACAGGGTGCTGAAGTTTTTGCATAGGTTTTTCCTTAACATTGGTTGACCTTTTTTTCAAAGTTTTCCAACACTGTGTTACTAATCGTAATTTAAAAAACTGATCTAATTTTTGCATAAACTTATATACATTTTGATATCCAAAACGTTTACATTCTTATAGATCTTCTCACTATTCGAATCAGTATTATACCGAAAAAATTGCTAAAAAATCGAAAAAAAATCATTATAATTTTCTACTTTTTTTTTATTGCTTTTAAAAGAGGTGCAAACATAAGTTTAAATTCCATCCATTTCAGTTCTTGTAAAAATAACATAAAAAAACTAATTTTTATTTTCAAAGCTCGAAAATTTAATACTTTTATGTTATAATGTAAAAATAATGACTTATTGACATTTCCGCCTTGCAACCGATTTCGTAAATCGTTGTAACGCTGACCTACAGCATTGAAAAAGCACTCCACTAGATACACTCGAGGAGAAGGGCGACAGATATTTTAAAGCAATTTTTTCCAATCGAAAAGTATTCATAAATTTCGCAATATCTTGGCAGGAAATGTTCATTGTGAAAAGTTTTCAACTGGGAATGAATAATTTCTTTATAACTGCAAATCATATCGCTATCAAGTTAATTTTGAAGGCTCAAGTATTTGACCTTTTTCCAAAGAGAAACATTTTAAAAATAAAATTTTATACATTTTTCGTACTAATAAAAATTTACAAATTTTCGGCCACCGTTTGTTTTTTTGTCCGAAACCGAACCGAAAGGGAACCAAACCTTATTGGTCGAAATTGGCCGAAGCCGAAGCCGCAGTTCGGTCGTTTTCTAATAATTACCATGACATCGGAAAAGATATTGTTAACGATATCGATAAGGAATACGAAAACGGTTCAAATTGCGACGATGGAAAATTAAAGAGTGGTCAAATTTAGTATAAAAGCTCTATTTTCTTAAAATCATGTTACAAATGAAAATCCCCTACACGCCAGCAATGTGCTCATTTAATTTTTTTCACAACCTTTTATCCACAGTTTAAGCAGCGACAGTTAAAAATATACCATGCAACCATACCAGACTTGCAACAAAAAAGCATGCGCATTGCAACTTGCAAACTTGCCTTGGTATTTTATCGTTATCCTTATCAATTTACATAATCTTGCGCTTTCTGCAACTCATTCGTCTTCTTTTCATTGTATTCATTGGCGAATGTATGTATGTGTGTACTATATGCACTATATGTGTATGTGTGTGTCTGCGTATGTTGCATGACTAAGAGTGAAGTCACAACTATCGCTTGCATGTCAAAAAGATAGCAACAAAACCAAAAAAAAAAAAAAATAACTACTACTTACTATAAGAATCAACCGGTTGCATAGCTCAAACTTAATCCTGCAAATATTTTATTTGCTTAATTCGATGAAGTAAATATGCAGCTAGTGGAAGTTAACATACACAAAAAACAAACAAAAAAAATAAGAAGAGAAACACATTGATAAAAAAGGAAGAAAATTAAAGTGATAGTTGTTTTTCTTTAAGTCTCAAACTTTTTAAGCTGAGTTTGCTGCTCCTTCACTATTTTATTTCATTGCATTTCTCAACAACGCTGTCTGTTGTTTGTTGGCTTGCGAAACATGCCAGCAAACTAATTTTAAATGTCAGACTTATCTAGCGAACATGATTTCATGATAAATACCTTTGACCACATGCAAACACAGATACCAAAAAAATATATAAACACACACACGCGCATGCACACACACACACACACACATCGCAAACTAGTTCCCGACTTGTCCGTTTCGCCAGCTGTCTATCCTTCAGCGCCTCACTAGCTGTGACATGCCGGCTGGCTGTGGCCTGGCCGATCGGTCGGTTGGTTGGTTGGTTGGTCGATTAGCTAGCTCTGACCATTGCTATGAGGCTAGATAGATGTCCAACTGTCTATCTCCGTTTGTTTACGAAGCAATCGTGCTACAACAGCCACTCAGCATACAATCAACTGAAACAACAATAAAAACGAACGGCAGCAACAAAGTCAACGTCGTCGTCGCAACCACCAGCGCAACGCTGCAACACCTCGGAGACAGCTCAGCGACAGCAGATTATCGCCTCATTGCATGTCAAGTGAAGTCAACAACAACAACAACTAACCAAAGTCGCGTCACCGGACAAGAGTCCAAAGTTGACGACAGTGGTGTTGCTGATATTAATGTTGTTGCACTTGCTGTTGTTGTTGTTGTTGGTCGTTTTTTACATACTACATACATATAATTCTTGTTTTCATGCTTACATTGCCATTGCCTGTTTGTCGTTTGTTACTTGTTGTTTATTTACCAATGTTGCAACAATCTCTTTACAAACAATATGTCACACAGAATGGCGAAAATCTTCGCGCCACAACGCCAAGCAAGCTAAGCAGCAGCAGCAGCAACAGCAGCAACAATAACGGTGACATCGCTCCGCACGAAACGTCTACCAAATTTTAAATCTATAAAATCTCGCGACACACTGTCACCTTCGGTGCAATGCAGTTACCCTCCGCCTGCGCCGACGGGTATCCATACATATATCTCTGTGCAAGGCGGCGCTCATTTGTTATCGCTCGAGCTAAATAAAAATGTCTGCTTAGCGTTGTTGTGGCGTTAATACCTGCCACAAGCGGACACATGCGGCCGACGGGCGACGATAGTGTGTTAAAGAAAAAAAAAATTTGCATATCACTGGTAGATCGGCGTTAAAGTTGGTCGTCGATGTTGGCTAAACGCTGTCCATGTATTAGCGTACATACACGCATACAAATCTCTGCGTGTGTGTGTGTGTGTGTGCACATTCAGGAGGATATTTAATTTGCTAAAGTAAAAGCAGAGGCACACACGCGGCTTGTGCAAAGTTGCATATTCGCTTGCAACATTGCCGGAAAGTTTAGCACACGAAGGCTTTTGGAGAGATATTAGCCAACGTCTCGAGGAGAGTACAAGGGGTAAATCAGCAGAAGGAGTGGTCAGCAGAAAACAGAGGGATCTAAGTGATATTCTTACGTTTGACATAAAAAAAAGCGCTCAACGCCGGTATTTGGGGAAAAAATATTTAATAGAAGTTCTGCGGGTATTTAAGATCACCGCTCAACTTAGTCGAGTGCAGTTCGGGTCCAATTGGTTGGAATATAATGTGCTATAGTTGCCAATAGGAATGATCTTCATTGGATTTGCCGATTACTTAAAAATGGACGTAGTATAATTGAAAGCTTAACTGCCAGTTACACAAAAGCAATTTAAATAAAAAATTATTTTATTCTCTTTGATATCATATGAAAATAGCCTGAAAAATTAATAATTTTCCATTTAAATTTCCGGTAAAATCGGCTTTAGATTTTTAAAAATTCTACAATACAAAACATTGCAATTGAGCACAGCTACGCAAAAAAACTTCATTTCTGATGAAACCAAATTATTAATAATAGCATTAGAGTCGTTTTGACAACGTTAAGCTATTTTTGATTCTAATCCAACAAGCGGTATAGCCTGATAGCCTGGAATGGCAGTTCTGTTTTCAAAAAAGTCTTTCAAGTAGTTTGTTCATTCAGGATATTTTTAGAAAGAGTACTCCAAAACTTCATTGTGAATATATAAAAACCATATATCAGCTGACTTTTCCTTACATTAGCTTATTTCCTGTACTCCATGAGAGCCAGCGGGGGACACAAACCAGCACACCAGTCACTTCTGTATCAAGAAAATTGGTAAAAGACAGCCAAAATTGGAACGTGTTGGAACTTAGTTGTCTTCTCCTTCGTGCCCGAAACCAAAAATGCATCGCGTTTCGTTTCCTGTGGCAAGAACTCTCGTCCAATTTCACCACACCAAAACCCAATTGGATCTAATCAGATTCCAATATCAATCAGAAAAAGTTAAATTAGTTATGGTACGGTGAAATTGAACGAGATTTTCTGTTAGAGGAACGGTGGGAGTGATGCAACTTGTTTCTAATCTACGATCTTTGCCGAAACAGCACCACCTTTTTGCAAATGAGCAAAGTGCCAAATTATATATCAACTGCTTTCTCTCTCTATCCGAACACGGAATAACAACAACGAAAACAAATGAAACTGCTGATTTCTCAATTCCTGGCGCGAAGTGTGGATTTTCTTGCAATCTCGTACTTCTGAGCATACTCTTCCCTTTGAGAGAAAATTTTTCGCTTTCGCTGTAAATACTGAGAGTTGTACAAGAAATAACCCATTATTTCCATTGTGGTCAGCTGTCAATTTCGACTCAGTTTTCCAGCTAATCAACAGGTCATTCTTCGAAAAGCTTAGTCCGATATTTACTAAAGAATTATAGAAAATAAGATTGCGATCCGCGGCGAGGTACGCGGGAAAAAGAATAATGAATAACTTCCAATATTTTGTTAAAGTATACAAAGTCGATTTAAGGCAGAAATCGCCAAAACCAAAGTAAAAAATACACCGTAATGTTTACCTATAGATTAATACTGAGAAAACGACTTTGTCAACCAGTTTCCGATTAAGTTCTGATTAACATATTGAAAAAATGGTAAAATTAGTAGTAAGTTGTTATGATAAAATATAACGCCAAAACGGAAATATTTTTTTTTAATTTAAAATTTTTTGTAATGTTTTCTTCTTCTTCTTTTAGAATTGAAATTTTTTATCGGCACTATTAGCACGGCCACATTCGCATCTATTTAATTTAACCTTAATATCTATAAAATTTTATTTCAAAAAATATTTTTGAGTCTCAAACGATTATAATTACAAGATTCTAATCTTGGCTAGAACTAAATATTCGTCAAATCTCTTGCAAATAATAAAAATCAAAAAATACAAACGTCTAAACTTTGTGCCTTGGAGTGTTTTCTATTCATCAGATAGGTTGAAGTAAGAAAGAAGGTTTGGCTAGAAAAATTACGAATATTTAGAAAACTCCAGTTAGCTGAAATCCTAATTTGGTATTCAACTATATTCGATTTATTTCACCAGCAATTTTGGTTACTCCAACAATCGATTGATGATCGAATAGTCGATTAAGAAATATTCTACCGCGCGTCTTATTTCTATTAAAATTATAGTTCACTTTTGTAGATCTTACTTTACAAGCAAATCGAGGTATGTACGTTTTTTTTGTTTTTAGCATAGCATGTTGCACGAAGAGGGTATTTAATGCACAAACCAAAGTCCACAAAGATACACAGGCATAGACATATCTAAAGATGAATACGATGCATTCAATTCAAACTGCACACACTTGCATGCACGTACACACACACACACACACACACACATATGTACGTATTTAAAAATTTGCATTTAAATACCCGTACATCAAATTAATTACACGATTAATGCTTTCATGTATGCCAAGCATTTAGTTCGAGTCAACTACTCACCACTCCCTCCTTTCCCCTCCGCATTCCTCTTCGCAATCAATTAAATGTGTTCATTTTTATAATATTTGCATATGCATGTATGTATGTATGTATGTATGCATGCGCGTATGTATGTATGTACACTTTCTCACTTGGTGTCATTCATTACATGAAAGACTTAATTTTCTCATCTTGCATATGCAAATGCAAATGCAAAACTGATCTGAAAGAATCTTCGCACAAGATGCTGTTTGATGATGTTGCATGCTAGCAACATTGCGTCTGCTCTAATTTTTGCAATACAATTTAATTTTTATTCTAACAATTTTCTTCTATTTTTTTTTTTGTGCCACTCTTATCGCTGATCTCCAACTAAAGATTCTAGCAAATCTTTTAATTTTTTCACTACAGTCAACGATCGCAGCAAGTCAACTGGCAGGAGGCAGGAGGTGCATATGTTTTTATGTTATTGTTTTTTTTTTTGTTTCATTTAAAATACTCTGCAAAGAGATCGTATTGCAACAATGCTATGGGAATAGAGTATTCATATAGCATGTTGTTTTTGTGATGGCTAGCTAGGCTGGCGCGAATTTTTCGTAGATTTGCCCGGAATGCGGTGAAATTGTGTGAAACATGCAATTTGAATAATTACGTGCAACTTATTTGCATTATACTCGTACTTATGTTGCCACAAATATAGTTGTTGTTGTTGTTTTTGTGAATGCATGAATATGCATATATGTATGTGTGTATGTATGTACGTTGGTTTGAGTATGCAGTTTTTTGTAATTTACATGTCGCTGAAAGGTTCCTTTCTGCCAAACCATTAGCACTACAAACTTTGCGTTTTGCCCTGACGATCAGTTGTTTTTTTGATTTTTAATTTTTGCTTCTTGTATAGAATGTCTATGGTGTGACTTCATTTTGTTGGGAATGTTGGATTGCAGTTGGTATTCGGGAGCGTGTGCGTGTGTGTGTCTGTGTGTAAGTGTTGTTGCCACATCAGATCTGTCCACTGATAAGCTCACAATTTACTGATGCATATTGTAAATTTTTCTAAAGGCAGAGCATTGAAGCTGCCACAACAATGCGACATTTGGTGGGAACGTAAGAGATGTGGAATAGAAATTTAATTAAGTTCATATTGAAAAGAAATGCTGAAAATGTATGTACGAGTATAAAAGTGCTGTGTATGTAAATAAGTAGCGAAATGATTTTAACAATCTTTTTGCGCGCTAACATGTAACTGTTCTTTTGTGAGCGAATTGGGTATGAAATACTCGAAGAAAGCGCCTGCTGATCAAAATACATACTAATATTAAAAATACTTTTTATATTATTTACCTTTAAAAATAAGGCAATTGATTTCGTAACGCGCATGTGCATTTATTCGATATTTTTTCAGGTATAGTTTATAACTGATTTTTTAGCGCGAGTTTTTAAGCTCTTCATTGGAATGAAAAATTTCAATATTTTGGTGCATTCGTAAATCCATTATTGACATTTGATTCCAAATTATTTGTCGTATTAAGAAAACTTCCATTCACGATATCCAATAAAGGGAAGTAACGAACATGCATTCTTGTTGTGATCGACCTGAGGCCCATCGGAATGCCCCAGGTTTTAATTTACGGCATATTCAGCTCAAAGGCAATCTTTACAAATCACGCTTTAAACTGGTAAACAAAATTGGTATAACTTAATTGCTCTAGAATAGTTGAAAGGCTGAGTTTGGAATGCGAGCCTGGTGGATTGGTGACTTTTTACAATATTAACAAGAAGGTTTTTCATGATAAATTTTTTTCGTCAATTTTATATAAAACTATAATTCTGCAACTACAAAAACTGTGTAACTTAATGTTTAAAACTTTTCAAACATTTCACACAATTTATGAAATTTCAACAATATGTTATCAAAAATTTGAAATTTTTTAAAAGAATGTTTAGACAGTTTTTGGGTATGCAATTTTATAGCCTATTTAATTTCAGTATGAGACTCCGGTTCATTTTTTATATTTTTTTAACTTTATGGGTAACCTTTTATACTAAAATTAAATAAGCTAAAAAAAAATCTTCTAAAAAATGTTAAAATTTTGATGAAAAATTTGAGACACAAAATTGCTGGATTTTTGCTATAGGAGATGGTAGTATAATTTGTATATAAAATAAATAAAAAAAATATCATGAAAAACTTTACTACTATTGTAAAAAGGTCACCATTCGAACAGTTTTTATCGTCACTGTATATCTGTGCCTTTTTTATTCTCACAATTTTCAAAAAAAAATTCGGCATTGACAATTGTCACATCAAAAACTAAAAACCAAAAACAAGACACATGTAAGTTTTGTGAATGATTTCGTTGCGAGGATTTCCACCACCGTGCTGAATATGCCCTGGCTTTGACTTCACGACAAATTAATGCACGGATGTGTTGCCAAGGGACGTAAATTACAAAGAAGTTACGTGGCAATTTTAGTCGGTAACTCCATATGGCTCGGATAAACTTATTTTTCATCAAGCTTTTGCTCATTTACTTGGTTACATGCTGCTCACTTCAAATAACTACAGTTGACAACTTTTTTAGGGCCTCTTATGATCCAAAAATGACAGCATACCAGATTGGGCTTTCCGCGGGCCGTTAATTCTCTCTTTGTCGATTAAACAGCATTCACCCATTCGCTAACGAAATAAATGCATTTTACACAAATAATGCTAAGAAAACTTTTGAATCATTCTGCGCTTTTCAATAATTTTGTCAGCTTCTTCTGCGCTTCTTCCGCTTCTTTTTTTAGAACTTTTCATCGCTGATATATACTGGGATTCCATATTTGGGAGCCGATTTCATTGGAATGTATTGTATTATTGGTATATTAGTGTATGTATTATTGACAGTGTTTATAGGTGCGGTGGCCATCCGTGCTTTTTGTGTAAAGGAAAATACTTTATTTTACTTTTGTAACACAAATTGATTTTTGTGTGAATTTTCATGACAGAAATACACTCGGAGGTTTGTCATTGTCGGCCGAGAAGCGTTGCAATGTTGTTTTCTAACATTCTTTTTTAGGGTCGCATGTTGGGCATATATTTACGATATGACAAAAGTGTTCAAAAAGGCGAGAAGAGAAATTTTAATTTGCTTAAAAACACAAATACAATTTTCTTATCGCTCTTCTCTCCACTCACTTAAACATAAAACTCATAAGCGTGGCTGTTTTGGAAAAACTGCTTGGAAATCGAGGAAAATTCGAAAACGTTTGCAATGGCAGCGCGTGCTGATTTTTAATCACTAGACTAATGAGTTGCTCTTTTACAATTAGAACAAAGCAAGAAAAGAGCTTACCGCTCACAAAACAAAAAAAAAACGAAATGACTTTTCATATGAAATCAAAATAACAAGGAATACGCTCCCACCTAAATACATACATGCATCTGCACAAGTAAATGGCTAGATATGTATGTATGTGTGTATGTGTGTACAGCGCTCAGCATGTGATTGTTTGTAGGTAAGTGGAAAATAGCTAGTTAACCCATTGCAACGATATCCGAAACGAAAACTATGAACAAAAAAAAACTCGCACTACTTGATCACAGCGTCGATTCAACCACCACCACCCAAGCGATTGTTGTAGCTGTATTTAATTTGATTCCGCTGACCGACCACCTGACTGTAGAAATTAATCATAGCGCTGTTACCGATTTCGATTTGGATACTAAATATTATAGTAATGTTAACAACAATTTCGCTCTTGGCATGATTTTGCATAATTTCTCCACACTCATTGCTGAATTTCATTTCAATTGTTTTCCTTATATATTTTGTTTACGCTAGCAACGGTTATTTGCAAGTCATCTAACATCAAATCACCCACCACCGTATTACTCGGTAAGCAACAAATAACAACAACTACACACATCCCTACCACTACTATGTTTATTTTTATTTTTATTTTTTAAGCCTTGACTTGCTTTTTTGGCAAACGCATAAATTTGGTGAAAATCGAAATGGTAGCAAACTTTGGTGATGCGGTGGAGGGTGGAAAAAGTTGTTGGTGAAAATGAAAATGAAAATTCATATGAATATATTTGCTTATCAGTGAAATTACATCTTGGCGACAAAGCAAAACTAGAAACAATAGCGCGGCGAATAGTTGAAAAAAAATTCTATGAATGTTAATTTACGTCGATGCGTCGAGCCAGTTCAAAGAAAAAAAATAAAAAACAAAAAGGCAGCCAACTTCGCCAAAAGCCAGCGGCGTTGTAACAAAGGTGAAATATTTCGGTTGGTGAGCGATAAGAGGTAAAATAAAGAAAGAAAGAATGAGTTGGCAGCTAATGTTAAAGCAAAAAAAAAAATATATATGGGCTCAAAGCCGCGTCTTTTATGTGGTTGAGAAGCATGAGACGTCCTACCACCAATTACTTATAAATATATAAGCGATTCTAAGTATACTGTTTTTTTTTTGTTTTGGTCTACAAAAGTTAAATGATTTTCATTTTTTTTTTCATGCTTAGCGTCAAGGTATGTTTTTAGCAGATTTCTTTGAAACAACTGACACTCCTGAAGAGGTACTTACAAAGTGATTAATATTTAATATTTTATGTTGTCGCTTAGTTGACGGCGTTGCCACTCAGGCGAAGGCTGGGCTTATATGAAAATACGTCAAAAATTTTAAATGTAAAAAGTTGTTTAATATATAAATAAAAAATTATAAAATAGAGTAAATTAAAAAGGTCTGCATGAAAATATTAAAAAAATTTGTTTAACGGAATCATACACCTTATTATATTTTTTATACTCATGTAAATCTCCATATATTTTTCAGAAATATCTTGGTGACAAGCATAAAATTGAATATATTTTGTGAATCCGATGGATCACAATGAAAATAATTTTGGCATATTAAAGTCCGGACACGCTGTCTTAATTTTTGGCTCATTCTTATTTTTTAGAGGAAATTACTATTAATTTAAGTAAGTTTGCTTAAAAAAAGTGGTATTTTATATAAAATCTAAATTAAATCAGTGTCGGCCAAAAATTGAATCAATAGAAATCAGAAAACTTATTTTCGCATAACCAAACTTGATTTTGCGTGATTTTTTATCTTTCGTAAATGTAAATTTTCAAATTATATATAAAAATCTCGTGTCACGTTGTTTGTGGTCGAACTACTCCGAAACGGCTTCATTTTAATAAAATTGTTCTGCATATTTGGTAGTTTTGGGAATAGGTCGGAAAGTATATTTTATGCTTGGATGAGGGTTGTCACCTGTTTGAAAAGTCAACTTTATTTAAAATTATAGCAAGTTGTGTGAAATACTGCAAAGTTCATAGCTAATTTTTATTAGGGTTGCCACCTATTTGAAAGACCGAATTTAATTTAATTATAAACAAGTTATATGAAATAATAAAATTTCATTGTCAAATGATTTACCTCGACAAGGAGGAGCTTCATGCATATATTTTGGTGAGGGTTGCCACCTGTTTAAAAATTAGAGTCTAATTTAATTATACACGAGTTATATAAAAAAATAAAAATTTCGGTGCCAAACGAGTCGTCGCGGATAAAAGATTCCTTTTTGAAGAGTGCCACCTGTTTAAAAAGTCCAACTGAATTAAATTACACACTAGTTATGTGAAATCTGAAAATATGTGTGTCAAACTGTTCGATTCGATGAGGAGAAGGCTTATAGAATGTAGATGGTTGCCACCTGTTTGAAATGTCGAATCCAATTAAATTAAACACAAGTTATATGAAATAGTAAAATATGGGTGTCAAACGGTTCATTTTGCTGAAGAGAAGTTTTATAATTAAATTATACACCTTTATATTTGAGGGGGGTGCCATCGGTTATATGTGACAGAGTCCGAAATGCGTTCTCTAGTTACATAAGCAAAGGGCAATTAAAATATATCTAAATATAGACAGGACAACGTCTGCCGGGGTTCTCTAGTTATTACGTTAAAATTGAAATACAGTAAAAATGTTCACCATCTCTCATACTTTTTCCTGTTATGAAACGACAAAACAACTCTGTGCGTACCAAACTTCCAAGACAAATTAGGAATGACGCGTATGAACTAACATAGTTTATGCGAAGTAATTTGGATGAAACTAAGTAATTTTCGTTGTAATGGGAACATAGTTTTACTCGTACGGTTTGTTACACGAGACTTGTATTACCGTGTCATTTGCAATGGTTTTGTCTCGCAACACGCCTGAAAGCAAAAACGAACTAGTGGCCGCCAGCGGAAAAGTGTTAAGTCATTTCGCCGCTCGCTACAATCACTAGCCGGAGCGTCCAAAGGAATACGAGTTAGAGTAGTGATTCAAATTTTCCAAGTTAAAGAATATTATATTATACTTCTCGTCAAAACTCATAGTCACTCTTTTAAATTCTAGAAATTGCAAATCACTAATTTTTGTAAAAGTTTTTACTTTAAAGAGCGCACTGAGTTTTCATGTAGAATATATTTTGGCTTTGGCGCGCGGCAAAACCTGAAAAGTTTTTTCAAATCAGATGACCAAAAAAATTGCCTGAATGTATATTGGGATTAAAATCTTTTTTTTTGAAAATTTTTTAGCGCTACAAATTTTCCTTTATTTTTGAAATTCAACCTTCTTATCTTTATAATTTTAACGCTTTGGGGCGTTTTCTTTCAAAATTTTTATTAGATTGTAACATTTGCATTACGTCCTGTCAAATGCCTATACTAAATAGATGACAATTTTGCACTTTTACTTGATCAGAGCGTAATATTTTGAGAAATAAGCATGCAACCCCGCAAAAGGGCAAAGGAAAACAAACAGCTCCACATTATTTTGAGAAAGGAAAGCGGCATTAAATAGTTACTAAAAATCATTTAAAATTCCTTACTGCTGCCTCTCTGCTTAGCATCCATTTTTTTCTGTTTTTTTTTTTTGCTGATTCAGCTTTTTAATGCTCATCAAACAAACTGGACGGCTAGCTAAGCCACTCAGCGAGTGCAAACGCGTTTCAAACTTGGCTTAAAAGGCTTAACTCTAAGTGCCTGGGCGTCAACATGCAATTTTCTTTCAGTTTTTTCGCCGCCCAACTTTCTTTTTACAAGCACTCCAATTTTTTTTCTAAACTTATTGCAAGGTATAACCATAAACTCAAACGATATTTGAATGTATGGTGTTTTTTGTAGCATCATCTTTTTGAAGACTGCATTAAAAAAAAAAACAGTCGTACAGGGTGAGAATAGTCGCTGCCCAAACAAACCCAATGGATTTTACTAGGTAGTAGTTAATGTGCGAAGCGGCAAGTACTTTTTCGGTGAATTACGAGTATACAAAAAAAAATAAATAAATAAAAAGTGTGCGGCTTTTTTACTTCATCTTTTTCCCACTTTTTTGTGACCGCCACCGCAAGTTGCAAGTCATGTTGCACGTGAATGCGTAGAGAAGTGTAGCATAACAAATGTATGTACGCATTTACAATAATACAAATAAAAATATGTACATATATGAATTATATGACTATACACTAGTTCACATAACTATAATGAACTGGACAATTTTAAAAGCTTGCGGCAACTCTGTTAGCCATGACGTTGCAGCAAGTACTCGTACTTAGTGCTGTGTGATGGTAGACTAAAAGACGTCAGTCATTTTCTTGTTACTTATATATTGAAATATTTTTATATGCATACATGCTTTTTTAACCATATTTCATGGGTATATTTCGTTTGTAGTCATACCCTTTAACTGCGCTCTCTGGAAGCCGCGCACAACATGACTTGCTACAAATTGAAGGTACGCACTCTTTGCATTTAGCAAACCAAAAAGGAGCATGGAAAAGTTCACAGAAATTATCATTGATACTCGCAAAATTTGTAGAATATATCCCTTGACTAATGTCAAACTAAAGAATACATAGAATATCCTAAGAATACTCTTAGTAACTTTTTGTAGTCCCACCAACATTTGCTTTTCACCACATTAGGGGTGTTCTTATTATGAAAATTCGAATTGAATATAAAGCAAATTGCAAACGCTTCATTGTATTAAACCTTTTTGTACTTTTTGGAAATATTTCAACAAAAATTTTATGAACATATGTAGATAAAAACAATGAAGAGATCTTGAAATCTTTCTTTTTATTAAAAAAATAGTAGTTTAATTTTGACTTTAAAAATATTTAAATGGGAAGATAAAAGGATTAGCTGTGACTAGACAGATTTGAACAGCTGCTAAGAATTCTGCCAAATTTAGGCTGATAAGACCTATGGATGAGCTCCAAATGGGAAGCAGACGGTACACTGGAATTGGGAGGAAAGCGGGGTTGCCACTTCTGCAATATATTGAAACAGTTTCTATGAATATAAAACTTTCATCAGACGAAAACTTTTCAAACAAATATACTCTTACAACTAAAATATGGTATTAGAAACCCAACAAAAAGCCGAAATATAATAAAAACATTCGAAGGAATTATGAAAATTATTATCAGGCGATCCCTAATAGTAGTGAGCATATTTAGTATAGAAAAATTGTATGCATTTATTTTTGTATATATGTAAGAATATATCTATCTACTGCCTTTTATTTCCAAACATTTCATCCTTGAATTTGATTTCATTTAAAAAAAATTCAATATTTTCAAGCATACAATTCTTTCGCAAAAAAAAAACAAATTAACGCAGTTTTTTAACTGCCTATGCAAACTTTATTGCACTTTTCCCCAAACTGCCATCAAAATTTAATGGTCAAAAGGAAAGTATGCATTACTTCCAACTTGCCATATGCCAAAATATTTTGCACATTTCCGCCAGAAAATTGTACCCGAAACTAACCAATCTATTTTTTTTTTTAACGTAGCTATATATTGTATCCGTTTTTTGATTGTTTAGTAGAAATGATAATACTTTTCTCGTTTGGTTTTTATGTTTTTTTTTTTTGTTTTGTCTAGATTTCGACTACTTTTAGTGCCTGTTTTCGCGCCTTCCTATGCCATTTCCGGCACATAAAAACAATTCAAGTCTATTTCCGTGATTTTAGCACATAAAACAAAATATTTGCAACTCATTTTTTATCAAAGGTACATACATACAATACATATGTACATACATTTGAATATATATATTTTTCGTTCGCCATATATTTTATTGACATTTTAGGTGTAATTTAATTTTTTTTGTGCATTTTAGGCCAAATGCCTCGGAAAGCAGTAAAAAATTTAAAAATATACTAATTTTTAAAATGTCAAAAATTCGAGCTTCAACTTTGTAAGAAAAAATAAACGAAAAATGATAAATTGCACTTTTCTACTTAAATGCCTAAAGTTGGAAGTTTTCGAATTAGATGACACCAAATTAAAAGGAAAGGGAACGGTATTTTTTTCCAAACAATACAGAAACAACGTGTTAGATAATTAATTAATTTTAACACAGACCTATCCAAAATAAATGAAATCGAAAAAGGTGAATCATTCAGAAAGTTCTTCTAATAAAAAATGTGAAAAATTAAAAAAAAATGGAAATGTTCTAGAAACAATTTTTTTTTAATAAAATTAGTTCTGTAAAAATTTTTGGATGCTAAAAAAACTAAATTTAAGTTTCTGAAAGGAACATAAGAAAGTGTAATTGTCTCTGCTAAGGAAAAATAATTTTTCACTTAAGAGCCTCACCTATAATATCTATGATTAGCAATACACATATTCAGTAGCTACAAAAAAATATTATATTTTTTAATTTAAATTATGCAATTTTTTTTTTATATACAGTAGAATCGCGCAAAAGTTAACTCGCGAGAAAGTTAAACCTTCGGCTAAGTTTACCGATTTTGAGCGTCCACGTACTGCTCTAAAAAGTTAACTTTGGGTTAACTTTTTTGAGCTTTTCTATTTTTTCAAACCCAACCGTTTGTTTGGCAAGAAAAACAAGCTCGGGCATCCCCCTCATTGCTATGTATTCACCGAATTTCTATGTAAAAAATTATAGTCGGTGTCGCGAGGTACATACATACGTAGTGTGTCATGAGCGTTTAAACTTGCGAGTTGTTTATGGTTAGTGTGTTAAAAAAATGCCAACAAAGCAGAGAAAATCATTGCAAATCAGATTAAATTTGCATCAAAAAGCTGAGATTTTAAGAAAACTCGATGAAGGTATTCATGGAAATCGATTGGCGTTGGATTATAATGTATCTAAGGCGGCCATCTCAAAAATAAAGAAAAAACGTCATGAAATTTTGGAGGCAGTGGCAAACACACATGAAGTTGCAACCAAGAAAACTTTACATAAATCGGAATATCCCGTTCTTGAGGCAAGGTTGTATAAATGGTTCTTAAGCCAAAGACAGCGTAATTGTGCATTGAGTGGTCCAATTTTAAAGGCAAGAGCCAAGCTCGAATTTGCCAAATTGCACACAGGAAAACAATTTCATGCAAGTGATAGATGGCTTGCAAATTTCAAGAAAAGATTCGGTATTCGCCACTTAAAAATTTGTGGGGAAATCCTCTCAACCGACAAGTCAGGAATAACACCGTTCATTCATAATTTGCGGGCAAAAATGAATGAAATGGAAATTTCGGACATGCAGCTTTATAACGCAGATGAATCTGGATTATTTTATCGTTTCCTGCCCGATAAAACATTTGTCGCGGCAAACGAAAAGACGGCACCTGGCCGAAAAATAGCAAAGGATAGAATCACATTTATGTTGTGTGCGAACGCAGATGGTTCGCATAAGTTGAAACCATTGATAATTGGTAAATCCGCAAACCCCCGTTGCTTCAAGGGGTTTGAAACCCCATTGGAATATGCTAACTCGCAAAAGTCTTGGATGAATTCAGAGCTATTCTTCCGCTGGTTCCATCATTCCTTTATTAAGCAGGTAAACTTATTTTTTCTATCCTTTAAAATTTTTAAGTGTGCCAAAATATTTGCCAGGTTCGCAAATTTTCTGCTGAAAATAATTTACCACCAAGGGCATTATTGCTGATTGACAACGGTACTGCACATAAGCCAATTGACAAGTTACAGTCAGATGATGGAAACATTGCGGCAATGCTTTTACCACCTAACGTGACAGCTGTTTTGCAGCCCATGGATCAAAATCCCATAAGACTGGTCAAGTTAGAATACCGGGCTAAACTGTTATGGAACATTGTAGCACAAGAAAACATTCCGGTTGAGAATATTTTGAAAGGACATTCAATTCCTGATGCCATCTTGCTGCTTAAATTAGCATGGGATGAATTGCCAAGAGCTGTGCTTATAAAAGCTTGGAAAAATATAAAACAGTGGGACGATGATCAATACGACAGCGAAGACGAAATTCCATTGCTTACATTGATTAGATCAAATAGTTCTCACGATGATACACTTCGAGAGGTACAATCGTTATTGTCCAAGGTGGGTGGTGTTGACGTCAGCAGTGAAGACATCGAAAATTGGAACGACGATCAAAATACGGAAGATGATGAAGATTTCGAAGTGTCTGACAATGAAGATGAAGAACCAGTTGTCGAGGAAGATATGCAACAACAGAAAGTGAGTTTTTCCGAAGCAGTTGAATGCATCAATACCTTGATAAAGTGGTATGAAAACAATAATGATGCAAATCAGATATCACATCTTATTAATATGCGTACGAAAATTGTCAGGAGCTATTACACAAAAGAAAAGAAACAAACAAGTCTCGACCGCTTCTTTAAACCAGCCCTTACAAATTAATATGTTAATATGTATGTATGTATAATGTGAAAAAGTACAAACTAAATCTAAGTTTATGTTTTGTTCAGAGTAAAAGTCAGTCATGCAAATAAATTGAACGTATTATATCACCAAAATTATGTTTAATTCCGTGTTTTTTTTTTCAAAATCGAAACCCCTTTGGAAAAGTTAATATTTCGGAAAAGTAAAACACCCTTGGGACATTTTGGTTAACTTTTTCGCGATTCTACTGTAATTACAATCAGATAAAAAAACCAAATTTATTTTCACTTATTTCTCAGATTTGAATTACATATTTTTTATGAAACTTGAATACAGAACATTATTTTTTACAACCTCCTATTTTATAAAATATCATTTGATTTCATTTGAAATTAAATATTTTTCAAAACATACGACATTTAGGTCTTTATAATTTTTATCGCAAATATAGAATTAATTTTTCTGCGAAGAATTTACAGCTTATAATTTTTTGTAAAAATTTTTTATCTCCTATAATAATTATATTCCCGTATTTCAATTGAGGTATTATAAGTACAATTATTTAAACAAGTTATACATCAATAATATGTAGATTTTCAAAAGTAAAATTCTAAACAAATACTACACCAAATCTATAGTAAATATAAATAAATATTTAATCGTTCAATATATATAAAAATGTAAATTAATTTCTACCTAACCTTAACGTTGCAAAAATACACGAATTAAAAGCTATGTAATCTAACTTGCATAAATTCATACAATACATATGTACATACATATGCACTAATATTTATATTCCATATAAAACTAATTTATTCCACTAAGTTACGTAACACAACGCTCGATTGCTTGCTGTTCATTCACCGCTAATGTCATCAATAAATGCGCATATTTTATATACAGCTTTCAAATGTAAATCAATTTCTGAATAATCTTACAAAATTTGAGTAGAGGTAAAATCACAACAAATCAAAAAAAAATATAAAAAAAATACGAGAATATATAAAATTAAATTGCAAATACAGCAGTCGCAAACTAAGTTTAATCTGTTGCTAAAGATTTGCAGTTACTTAGCAATTTAAATCTTAAATCCACAAATGCCATAGATAACTTAATTGAAATATATTACAACATAAATTAGTAATGGATCGTCGATGTTGACGATAACTAAGCGAACGATGCGCGAAAAGACCAAACAGATTTATGTCGACATTTCTGCATACCTATTTTATGTATTTCTACATAGTTATCTAAACTTATGTATATACATATGTCTGTATGTATGTATGTACACATTGTTGGTTAGCCATAAATGTATCGATGTCTAGAAACTGGTTATAATTGATTTCTTTTGTCAACGTCTCATCAACAACGGATCAGTTGTCAAAATGACTCATAGCCCATAAGCTATGAAGATCGAAGATTAGTAGTAAAAAAATGATGATAAGTAGAAGAATTCAAACGATGGGTAGACAGATGACTGGAACTATGTTGGGAAGTTTAAGCGTAGATTAGCATTGTTAGTAGCATGGCGATTTTGATTTTGATCAAAAACGATTCAGGTACCGATTATACTTGAATTATGTTACATTTGCAATCAGTTTAGCATAACAAAACGATTGTAGTAGCTTTGTATTTGCCTGTTAGGTTATCAACAATAAAAACTTTATGAATAATAAATCAGTTTGGTAAAATGTTTATAAACCGAAGTACATATAAGTAAAAAAAAAAGAAGAGGAAGAATAAAAGTAGAAAAATAAGTAAAAATATAAGCATAAGTATAAGTGAAAGTATAAGTATAAGTATAATTATAAGTATAAGTATAAGTATAAGTATAAGTATAAGTATAAGTATAAGTATAAGTATAAGTATAAGTATAAGTATAAATATAAGTATAAATATAAGTATAAGTATAAGTATAAGTATAAGTATAAGTATAAGTATAAGTATAAGTATAAGTATAAGTATAAGTATAAGTATAAGTATAAATATAAGTATAAGTATAAGTATAAGTATAAGTATAAGTATAAGTATAAGTATAAGTATAAGTATAAGTATAAGTATAAGTATAGGTATAATCATAAGTATAAGTATATGTATAAGTGTAAGTATAAGTATAAGTGTAAGTATAAGTATAAGTATAAGTAGAAGTACAAGTATAAGTATAAGTATATGTGTAAGTATAAGTATAAGTATAAGTATAAGTATAAGTATAAGTATAAGTATAAGTATAAGTATAAGTATAAGTATAAGTATAAGTGTAAGTATAAGTATAAGTGTAAGTATAAGTATAAGTATAAGTATAAGTATAAGTACAAGTATAAGTATAAGTATATGTGTAAGTATAAGTATAAGTATAAGTATAAGTATAAGTATAAGTATAAATATGAAAGTAAGTAAGCATGCTAAGTGTAAGTGTAAGTATAAGTGTAAGTATAAGTATAAGTATAAGTATAAGTATAAGTATAAGTATAAGTATAAGTATAAGTATAAGTATAAGTATAAGTATAAGTAGAAGTATAAATATAAGTATAAGTATAAGTATATGTGTAAGTATAAGTATAAGTATAAGTATAAATATAAGTATGCGAAGTATAAGTATAAGTATTAGTATAGTTATAAGTGTATGTAGAATTATTCAAATACATAAGTATAAATAAAAGTTTTAGGAGCATTCACTATAGATAAGTTCGTGATAGGGGATTCCATCTGGTTAAATTAACCTAGTTTCTTTGCAGCTCAACCTTCACGCTGGAGCTTTGCGTGCCAGTCAAACACTTGCAAGTATTTTAATAAATTCCTATCGTTTTTTAATTCATATGAGATCAAATAAACTTTGTTCTACTTATTGTCTAATCACATGCTCAGTTTTTTTGCATATAGAAAATCTTCCTCTACAACAATAAAATTACTATTGGCATTACATTCAAATGTTAATCTACACCACTTGATCTTTGCAAAAGGCTCATTGCATTTATTAATAATTAAAATTGAAAAAATAGCTTCTATACAACATTTAACCTTTAATATGGAATACAATAAAAAAAATGGATTTGAACTACTATAAACAAATAATTATAATAATTTATAAACAATTCTTAACATGCTACGAGTACACGAACTGATTGAACGCCATCAAGCGCTTTGATTGCCGTCATAGTTAATTTGTTGGCGTGACCTCAAGCTGTGCATACGTTTCTTTTTTTTTAAAGTAGTGCAAAAAACATAAGATTTCGTATTAAGAAACTAATGTAAATAAACATTATGGATTAAATACAAGCGGGGATAGGTCAATTGTGGCAGCCAACATAGGCAAACAAATATTTCGAAGTCGCTCACAAGTGTTTAGTGGGTGCAGTGAGGTCACTTTGCTACAATTTAGCATTTTTGTTTTTAGTTTTGCTTTTCTACTGCCTTTGCAAACAAATCTGCTAAATACATACATATATAGTAAAAATGTTCCACTTTGATTTGATTTGTTTTACTCAGATTCGCTGATTTGCTTTAGCCTTTTTAGGAGTGTTCTGCGCATGCGTATCACACCTTGTTTCGCCTGTACGCTAAATTTATAGCAATATGGCACGATCAGTTTTGAGCCAATGTCATGTGACTCATATACATAGATTTACTTATGTAATTTTGAATTGTATATACAGTAATCCCCGCTTAATGCAACATTAAAAAGAACCTAAGTTTTTGAAAAGACTAACCGAAACATTTTTTAGCCCGAATCCCATTTTTAGAGTCCCTTTACGTTTTGAAAATATTTGTTCTATAAAAGTGCGATTCCCGTATATATTACGTACATATGTAGATGTATATGTACTCTGTATAAATTTAGTTTTAATTGAAATAAGATTTTAGACAAAATTGGTAGCAAAATTTGTATTTAAAACAAAACACGCGAGCCTGAAGTTAAGCTTCTGTACCGATTCTACAAAGGGATATAAATAGAGTTAAATATAAATTTTTTAGTTTTGGCATGAGTGAAAATAGTAGCAGAAATAAATAAAAATAGTAGTATAAATTAGTATACTTTGGGGAAAAGTAGTAGGAATTAGTAAAAATAGTATCAGTTATTATTTATAGCAATATTAAAAGTGGTAGTAGAAATAGTTAAAATAGTAGCAGAAATTAGTAAAAATAGTAGTAGAAATTAATATAAATAGTAGCAGTATATAGTTGTAGCAATACTAAAAGTATTAATAGAAAATATTTAAAATAGTAGTAGAAATTAATAAAATTAGTAGTAGAAAATAGTTGAAATAGTAGTAGAAATTAGTAAAATAGTAACAGAAATTAGAAGAAATAGTACTAGTAATTAGTTGCAGCAATATTAAAAGTAATAGTAGAAATAGTTAAAATAGTAGTAGAAATTAGAAAAAAATAGTCGTATAAATCAGCTCAGATAGTAGTCGAAATTAGTAAAAATAGTCGTAGAATTCAGCTAAGTAGCATTAGCATTAGCATAGTAGCGTTAGTAAAAATAGTAGTAGATATTAGTAAAAATATTAGTAGAAAGTAGTAAAAATAGTAGTAGCAATAAGCAGTAACATTGGTAAAAAGAATAGTACAACTAGTAAAAATAGTAGTAGAAATTAGTAAAAACAGTAGTAATTAGTAAAAACAGTAATTATTAGTATCATTATTAAAAATAGTAATAGTAATTAGTAGTGGCATTAGTATAAATAGTAGTGTTAAATAATAGTAGTAGTAGCAGTAGTAGTCGTAGTGATAGTAGTAGTAATGAGTAGTTGTAGTTGTAGTAATTAGTAGTAGTAGTTTTATTGGTGAACCACTCCCAATCTACCAAAATATCTAGTCCGAAAAAAGTACCGAAACGGTCCAGAACTTGTCCTAAAATTGCACTGAACATAGTGCTCCATGTCGTGACTTCGTGACGCGATTCTGACGCAACACGTGTGACGCTATTCTGAAAAAATCACCGTCGCTAAAGAAGTTTTACTTCAAAAATTTGGCAAACACTACTTAAACCGCACCCTCCCTCCCCCCGGTTTCTCCATCCATTTGGCCTCTTGCCTCCGCTCTTCTGCTTTCTTACTGTCTGCTCTTTCTCTAAATTTGTATTGTTTGTCACATTATGATTGCGCCAACTGCTGACTGCTGTTATTTCTTGATCACTTAAGTGATTCTCAGCGCATGCCGGCATTCATTTTATGGTCACATTTTTCCTGCCATATAAATACTTAAAATCTTAATTGTATTAACACACGCCCTGCCGCAGCGAACATGAAAATAATGTGGTTTTTGTATTTGTTGCAATTGTTGTAATTGTGTGTTTCGTAGTGGCGCGCGCATACCAACACAATTGGCGAGGGAATAACAGCATTTCGCTGCAGTTGTCACATATTCCACGCTTGGAACAAACTGTTGCACAAACAAAGTACAAAAGTATGCACGAATGCGCGCTTATTGCAAACATCATTAACAGCACAATAGCCAGCTACAGCAACAACAACAATAACAAGCTTAAAAAGTTGTAGTGTTGATCGTGCCTTCAACCTGAAGTGCCAACGATTGTTGTCCATCATCGGACTTCATATTTTTCCCATAATAGGTGTTCGCGCGCTTAAGAATTATGACAGCGCGGGCAATGTTGTTGCTGTTGCCTCCAAGGGAGTATGCCGGTGTTGTTGTGGTTGTTGTTGTTGTTGTGCGAAAATGACTTTCAACTAAGCATAACAGCAAAGACAACATAATTAAAACATAAACATGGCCAATGTCCAGCCGCGACCGGCGCGGCAAGTATAGAATGTGGAATCGCCTCTACTCCGCCCTCCCAAGATACTCGCCCATACATATTAAATTATATATAAAGTATGTACGGCTATATATAGCTACAGCAGATAAAAGAAACAGTCACATTGCTCGAAGTTGAAAAAGATGTCTGGTCAAGTTGAAATCATTAAATGCCACAGCAGACGCACAACAAGACATTTGGCAGTTAGTGTAGTGTGGAAAAAACTTGCAACTAAATTCATTGACTTTGCCATATGAAATGTGATTTGCAATTAAAAATCAATAAAGCATTTGCTCCATACAAATACAGCTGCATTTGATAATTTTTGCTTCGTTTTTTTTTTTTGTTTTGCTCCCATTGCGCTGCTGTTGCTAACAAATTGTAAGCAATACAATTATATTGCAATTAATAAGCAACAAAGTGCTTGCTGCGAAGTTGCAATTGAAAAAAAAGGAATTCGAGTGTGTAATAGCAAAATCAATTGAAACAGCAAGAATTCGTTAGCGACTGATAGAGAGGTAGGTGAAATAGAAAGAAGTGGCTTAGCCAGTGTTGCCAGCGTAGTCGTGAGAACGCCGTTTCATTGTCCATGTAAGTCAAAGTATTATTTCTGCTTTGAGCGCACGTTGTTCTTGTTTCTCTCCTTTTTCATTCTATCCTTCTTTATAAGGGAATAAAAAGTCCAACTATTAGTTTTTTATTTTTATTTTTTTATGAGACCAATAATATTTTAGAATACCGGAGCGACCGCAGGATATGAATGCAACTTTAGCCACTATTTCCGTTCGTCTGATTTTTGGGGTTTTCTTTTTTAACTTTTGGGGCTTCACTTTTCCCTGTTTGTATTGCAAAAACAAGGAAAACTCTGCTTAAACTAGGGATGCCGATTTCTAACAAACTGATTCGACGATCGATTACTCGTGTCATCCGGATTATAATTGCGATTCGATACATTAATCGATTAAAATAAAGAAGAGATTCACATCGGGACAGTCTAAGTCGATTTTATAGACCTTCTGGCCGTAAAGAAAGAAGTTGCATATAGGTAATGGAATTAATTTTCGCTGAAATTTCGAGAGTTCATCTCTCTTAAAATAAACTATTAATTTAAAATTATTCCGATAGTATTTATATATAACAATTGTGACAATTTGACAAATAATTAATCATTTGAAGGGGCACAATTTACGCGCAGATTTTTTTACCTCAATCCAAATCGATTACTAAATCGGCTTTTTCATTATCGATTAGACAACCCTGGTTTTAGAAAATTGCCAATACTGTAGTTACTTTGAAAGAAACATAGAATGAAGATATTCTTCGGTGCACTTGTGATCAAAATAATTAGCATTATTCATACTACTATCATCGATATCGATATTTTTATGGATACAAACTTTTTATCGATATTGATATTCAATTTTTGATCCACATCGATATACACATTTTTATCGATATCAATATCTCTAGCGATAATAATATTGTTGTTGTTTTACATAGATGCGCCATGCCAGGCCGATAACTTTTTGAATCCGGGACAATACGGCAGAGACTATTTATCTGAACCTTTACAAATGTATTTTTCCAGTGAAACAAAAATATTCGGTGATCGTAAAACAGAGTTACAGCTGTAGCTATTGATACCGATTATTCCCGAAATCGCAGAATCGCTTCTTTACAGTTTGTAACGAAGAATGAAATTTTTTTTACAATCACTTATATGATAAAAGGCAATGGCAGAAGATATTTAATATTTAAGAAACATTAATAAAAATAATATAATTGACGACCTAAAAGTTAGGAAACTAATAAATGAATGGAAAAGTGGCAATTTGGGAAAGTTAGCCTTTGACTTTTAATTAATATAAAATTAGTATTGTAAAACAAAGTAGTGGCAGAAAATGAAAAGTCATAGTTCCGTACTTTTACTTTAATTTAAGTAAATTTTTAAACGTTTTTAATTTAATTTTATTTTTTCATTTAACGCTTTAAGTAGCAAAGGATTTCTAAACCACCAACCCGTTTCCTCAGCCTGCAAGTCCTTTAAATACCAAAATAAAACATTGGACGCTCACGCCTTGATGTTAATTAAATTAGCGAATTTAACGATAATCTTTCTTATTACACCAATAAGAAAATATACATACAAGAATATATAAAAATCTATTTATAAAAACCACCTCTTCCGCCTCTCTGCATTAACGTAACACAGCGCCATAGAAAATTCTCGCGCTCAATTTCACTTGCACGTCAGCTATTTAAGTAAGCGGCGGCAGCAGACAGCACTAGCGCTAATATCCTACCAGGCTAATCCCAACCCTGTTTTGCATAAAATTCCCATATACTAAATGTCACCGCCTGCTATTTGTGTGCGCGCGTATTGTGGCAGTAAGCAGGAAAAAGTAATCAATCAAATTGTTACCTAAATTGAAAAGCAAACGAAAAAAAAAACAAAAACAACTGGAAACCAAACCACGTCGTCGCATGTCCCTCAACAGCGACAAAGTGCCAGCCCTCCTGTCCGCCTACCTGCAGCGCTAGACTGCCGCGACTGCCAAGCTAACTGACTGCCTGACTGACTGACTGACTGGTTGGCTGTGCCTGTTGGCCCGTCATATAAAACGGGGTTTTGTTTCATCTGAAAATTAACCGAAAATCGGATTAGAGCTAGCAGTTGGGTCCCGCGGCGAGGCGGGCAAAACGTAGCGAGGGATACTTAGGAATAGAGTGTCACAAACAAGGATCGCTATGAAAAAGGACACTTTCCGGAGCGTAGCGTAGCAAAAACCGACCGGGAGTTGCATCATCAAAACAACAAAGGCGATTGCAACTCAGGCAAAATTAACTACAGATTTCATTAGTTGTCGCAGTGAATTGTTGTTGTTGTTGTTGTTGTATTTGGTATGCAACAATAGCGCCGATTGCAGACACTCAGCATGCTGTGAGTGTATGGAGTGCATTTGCGGCGCACGGCAAAACAATTAACTTTGTTTTTTGTTCATTTCATGCGATTTTTGTTTTGATTTGTTTTGCAAAAAAAAAAAAAAACAGAAAAAAGACACGAGATGAAGAACTTAAACAACAAAACACAAATGCTGCTGGCAGACAAAAGGCAGAGCCAATGCAAAGGATAATGCAAAATTTTAGCTATGCTGGCAGTTTGTGCGCTGACTGATTCACTTTTTGTATTTCGCGAAGGAGGAGCCGCAGCGAAAATGACACAGAGCACAACCAAGAAAACTGAGCAATCGGCATCCTGCTGTGCTGTGCTGTGCTGCGCTGTGCATATGCGCAGTTTTAGTTGTGCTGGCAAGGACACACACACACACACAGCCAATACGAAAGGCAGGGACGGGTAGCCACGGGAACCGACGCGGTTATACCGAATTGTTTAGAGGGATAGACGAAAGGTGTCGCTGGGGCGGTGACGCAGTCAAATGCAATCACAGTTGGAAGTCATATGCGAAAAGTCGAAATAAAAACCTTATGTTGGGTATATGAATAATAAATGCGAAATATTATATATGTACATATGTGAAAGACAGAAGGCAACAGATTGGTGAATCGAATATAATGAAGGGCTCCGAAAACAAAAGAAAGCAAAATTAAAAAAAAAAAATAAAGCGTATAAAAAAAAGTACGATATAATATAATGAAACTGAGTTTAAGTTAATTAAATACATATCAATATAATTAAAAAGAAAAAAACAAACAATTAATAATAAAATAATATAATACAGAGGCGTAACTATTATAACAGAAAATAATAAAAGTCAATAAATAATTACACTGCATGCCAAAAATTTTGTTACAGAATAAGTGTGATATTTTTCTGAAAGGAGACAGCGTACAGATCCTTTTCTCTGAGCAAACTTTTAGCCCAGCATGACTGAGTTTTTTCTGTTTGCAGTTAGAGGTTAAAAGGATCCGAATGTCTCTTTGTATCCCCAAATACAGAAACTTGAAGAGTCGCAGCTTCGATGGCTAAGAAAATTTTGTTCCTTACAAAAAGTTAAACCCTACCTTTTTTTTAATTGTTTTAATTGTTTCAACTAAAATATCCTGTAAATTTCCATATACTTTCAAAGTATTTTTTAAAAGCTAAAAATGCAGCTTCGTGGAATTCAAAAACAACATTTTTTACATAATTTTTAATGGCATACCAAAAATAGCTCTAACTTAACTTAGGAGTCAATTTTATCTCGACTATGACTAAAGGGTACTGTTTTAACCGTTTTTATACATATGTATTTCTTTAGCAAAAATGGTATACATACGTATGTATATAGTATAGATAGATAGATATTATTGTTGAGGTTTGCACTTCGACCTTTCGATCCATTGTGCCCTCCGTTCTTTATAGTACCTCATCTAACCCCAACGCTCTTAGGAAGTCTAAGATGATGGTTGGTGATAGCGAGCGTACAAGTTCCTGATCGGGAGTGTATGAGCCCAGATATCTCTTCCGTTTTCTTGAGACGGCTTCACAGTCAAAGAGCAGGTGCATCGGGGTCTCCGGGGCCGAGTCACAGAAGCGACAAGACTCATTCGACCATATTCCGAGCCTGTGTAGATGGCTACGCAGTCTGCAGTGACCTGTAAGTATCCTCAAGTGGGGTTTTGAGAGGTTAGTAAACTGTTTTGATCGTTTGCTGTTATACCCTCCCAATAGACATTTCGCCTGGCGTAACCCTACCGTCTGGTGCCAGTGTCTTTCCTTTAAGGTATTTTCCTCTGCCCTGAGCACCTCCCGTATGGTGTGTCGACCTACCGGCAGGAAGGGCTCGGGCCCTATGGGTGTTTTTCCGCTGCACCTCTAGCCAATCGATCGGCCTCCTCGTTTCCCTCAATGCCTTTGTGACCAGGGACCCAGAGGAGCTGGATGTGATTGTGGGTTGCTAGAGAGTTGAGTTTTTCTACACACTCAAGCACCAATGAAGATCTAATCTCATACGATGCTAGTGCCTTGAGTGCTGCTTGGCTGTCACTAGCAATGACTATCCGCTCATTACGATAGTTCCTTTTTAGGTTTACCTCTGCACACCGGAGGATGGCGTACACCTCCGCCTGGAAGATGCTTGGCATCTTACCCATTGACACAGAGAGGTGTGTTCTGGGACCGAAGACCCCGGCCCCTACACCCTCCGGAGTCTTTGATCCATCCGTATACCAGTGTTGGGTGCTTGCTTTGAGGTGCCCCTCCAGCGAGGGTGTACTCCATGTAGCTTTGTTTCCTAATTCAATTTTGAATCTTTTCTCAAATTTGGTTACTTTGATGATCTCATCCCTTGGAAGTTGAGCAAGAGGAAGCTGGATGCTCAGCTTCTCCATGTTTTTGGATGATATAATCTTACCTTTCCCATGACCTTCCCTAATTATGTTAAGTAGGGTTCTATTGGCCGACTGTTCTACGTTAATGTGCAGTGGTGTTAGGTCCACTATCACTTCCAGCGCCCCCGTTGGACATGACCGCATTGCTCCCGTTATGCATACACATGCCAGCCGTTGGAGCTTGGTAAGCGACTTCCTCACTGTTCTCAGTGATGTCCTTGAGACCCATGCCACTGCACCATACGTTACTATTGGCCTGACTATCATGGTGTACATCCATCAAAGTATGTTCGGGCTGCACCCCCAGGATTTGCTAGACGTCTGCACTCCATTATTGCCTTAGTTGCTTTGGATGCTGTCGCATCCACATGTTCTCTCCAGAGCAGCTTAGAGTCCATTGTTAGACCCAGGTATTTCACCTTGCTTACCACAGGAACTTGAGTTCCGTCCAATGAGATTGTTCTCATTGCGGGTAGCTTCCTTTTCCTAGAGAAAGGTATAATGGCTGTTTTCAGTGGATTAATATTAAGCCCCACTCCAGCGCACCATGCCTTAGTCAGGTTTAGTGCTCTTTGCACAATATCGCATAATGTGCTTTCGTATTTGCCTCTAGCTATAACGACAATGTCGTCTGCGTACCCTTGACAGCGAATTCCATTATCGGTCAGTTTTTGTAGGAGTTCATCTACTACAAGACTCCACAATAGAGGAGATAAAACTCCCCCTTGTGGGCAACCTCTGCTGGTTTTTAGCTGTATTACCTTGTCTGCTACACTAGTTTCCGCCGTTTTAGTCTTAAGCAGAGCTTCTACACATTGACAGATGGGCGCTTGTACCTGCCTTCATTCCAACGCCGTGCATACCCCCGTATGTGAGGCATTATCGAAGGCGCCTTCTATGTCCAGAAATGAACATATTACGGTCTCTCCACAGTCAAACGCGCTCTGTATCTCCGTCGTTAGCTGGTACAGGGCAGTGTCCGTGGACCTTCCCGCTCTATACGCATGCTGACTGGAATGTAGTGGCTTCCGCCGCAGAGTGTTTGACCTGATCTCATTGTCTATGATATTCTCCATTGTTTTCAGTACAAAGGAGGTTAGGCTAATTGGCCTGAAGGACTTCGCCAAGGAGTAGTCCCTTTTCCCAACCTTGGGTATAAATATTACCTTGGCTCTCCTCCACACAGTTGGAATGTATGACAATGCAAGGGAGTCCCTCATTATCTTTACCAAGTGTGGGATAATCTGATCGCCGCCCTGTTGTAATAACACTGGCAAGATACCATCCACCCCTGGAGTATATAGTATGCATACATTCTTATAAATGATTTCAATGCCATCAAAGTGGAACTAATAAAGCAATTCTAATCGCACCTATACCATAATTTTCTAATATCAACAATATTGGACCAGAAATACGAATTTCTTATTCTAGCGTTATAAAGCGGCTAAATTTTTTTGTAAAAATGGTTTTATGTTGTAACAGCCCCAGCATATTTCCAATATTGCCAATGTCGGCCCATAAATAAGGATTTTCTGAAAGCCTCGATTCTCGCGCCACTTAGCGAGTTTATTCTCAGCAAAAGTATTTCTGATCGCACTCTCATTATACGTTTTTAATTTGGTCAAGATCGGATCAAAGACAACAGCTATATTCTGTTATGCATAGATTTGTTGTACTATGTTTTATAGCATGATAAAAATTTGTTAAGTCATCGAACACACGCACACACTCGGCTACGGCGTCCCGCGTACTGGTCTAAAAATAATAATTTTTTGATCTCAAATAAAAATTTCTCTCACTCAAAATTTTATCAAAAAGCTTTCGTATTTTTTCTTTTTTAAACTCTTGTATTCATATTTAAAAACTGATCAGCACGTGTTTCTACAACACAAATGAGAGGACAATTAGAAATTCATTGAAAATATTCCAATAGGAAGCTCAAAACAGTGTTGAATATTTACAAACAATACTTGTATGTTATGCTTTGAACTCTGAACCCAAACAAGCAGCAAACTATCTGTAAACGAATTAAAAAAAAAAAACATTTTTGCCTAACGATCAGACAACAAATGATCGAACGCACTGTAGTAAATGAAAATAAAAAAACAAACAGAAAAAATCGGCAACAATAAAAATTAAACTTAAATCGCTATACCCTACCAAGCACCCAACAATAATGCCACCAAAAACAACAACTTGATCAACACAGCTTACAAACTCTTAGCGCGGTAAGGCGCGTCGTGTCGCGGTGTGGCGCAGCTAACCTCGATCGATCGACCGCTGTGCACACCGCGGCGAACGCGTCTGCACCGTTGGGCCCAACGCTCATTGTTGCCTTTACTTACTTTTGACCCAAACAATCAGCGAGACAGACAGACAGTCAGCTGCCAGCATCTTTTCTTAAGTAACTTAAAAGTTTTGTTTTTTTATTTTAAATTTTTTACTGCCATGATATGAAATAAATATCAAAAATTGTACAGTACAAATGAGTTTTATTTGTTTGCATACAAACACACACACTACATGGCACTCGTATGTATGTGTTGGTTTTGCGATTTTCGAATTGATTTGTGTTGTTAAATATGAAATTCCTATAAGTCATTTGCACTTGGGTGCGCGCTCAATGCGATACTCCATATACCGGGATACCTGGCCAGGCCAACGGTCCAACAATCGCTCGCTAGGTACCAGACAGGGGGGTTTGAGCAGTACGTGCACGTGTTTGTTGTTTGTGGTGTGTCTCTTTAAAGTGACTACAATGAGTTGGTGCTGCTGCTGATGAGTTGATGTTGTTGATGCTGCTGACGCTGACGCTGTTGAAGTTGGCTGGGCATTGGCGGGCTATGACATTGGGTTTCAAAACTTCCAGCTTTAAATTAGTGGGGATGGGTTAAGTGTAGAATACAAAAAAAAATTGGTAAAGGGTGTGGTATGGGCCTAACAAGCTCGAGGGAGGTATGGAAAAGTAAACTTGGCTTTAAGGAAGAGCTTAGTGACAAATGGAAAGCTGCAAATGAAATAAAAAGTTTATTCAGAACAGATTGAGAGCATCGTTGGAATTCAGCACTTTTATCAAGTATCTTATTTTTGAACAATTCTTAGGTTTTTACAAAATAAAGTGATTTGAGCCGACACTCTTTGCAACTGCTTTAACTTTTTAGTCGACAGATCGCAGAGGGAAACAAAATAATATTAAAAATCCGTTTTTGTTATTCTGCATTCTGCCGGCGGGATGAATATGAGAGTTTTTGAAACAAATTTCGCAGTCGCAGGCTAAAGTTTAGAGATAATGCGTGCCATATTGAGTGTAGTTTTTCACACTTTTTTATTGTCAGGGAACTAGAGCAGTTTTCTTCTTATTTTAACCCCTGTAATTTTTAAAACTTCCCAGCGACGTTTGCAGCTATAGCTTTTGAGTAAAATAACTACTCATTATTTTGTTTATTGTAATAAATAAACAAATAAATGCAATTTAAATCTATCCGGTTATTTTTTTTACCTGAAGATCACCCGCCTTTGTCTATGCTAAAAATTCATGTGATATATGAGAAAAACAGTTCAACAAAAAAAAGATGAAAATTATCTGAATCAAATATTCTTGAAAGTTCATGCAGTAGTTTCGGAGAGAAGTGAGTTCAAACAGGCAGAAGACAATTCGAAAAATTCTAAATGTACTCTATTAGAAGTTTTATATATGCAGGGAAGACTTTCTTCTAGTTTTGGCTGAAAATTCTTTTTTTTCTCTCTAACAAACCAGATACATATTTTTTTCTTTTATATTAACAATAATTTTTGGGCTCAAGGCCAAGGTCAGAAATCGAGTCCTGGCACATTCTAGAAACAAATCTGATGAGAAGTTGTGGTAATATCCGAAATAACAACTATAATTTCCAACACATTGACTCCATATTGCAATTTATCAATACTTTGGAATATAAAAAACTGATCTTGAGCTCAAAAATTATTGTTGATATAAATAAAATCAGGTCGAAAATTTAATAAATGACTTTTTTTCAATATACTATTATTTTTGTATAAAGAAACCAGATAGTCATAACCAACACACAACGAGAAACCAGAAATATATTTTCCATATCGAAATTTCTAAAAAAAAAAACAAAGAGGAAAATGCCATGTATTATTTTGCCATACATTTTTTTCTCATTAACCTTAATTTCGCTTTCAGTATGTACCCTGTATATTTACGCATCTCGAAAATGACATGAGCACTTACGTATCATTTACACTCGGCGCAGAGTTCGCACAGCGGTCGATCTACCAAAAATGGCAAATGTTTTTTTTTTTTTGCATTAGTTTCTGCTCATTTATATTTATGTTCTTTACCTGAAATGTGGAAGGAAAAAATTAAAAACAAAAACTCAGTTGAAATAAAGCCAAACGTAATAATAATCAGTAACGTTGCTGGTGGCTGATGCCGATCTCAGATGGTTTTGGCTCAAAACACGGCAAAATGAGTTTGAAGAAAAGATTAAAGCGGAGTTAATTAAATTTTTTTGCCATTTAATTTTCCAGGTTTAATAAGTGCAAAAGCTGATCAAATAAGTTTCGTAAGGATAGCAGCTATAAAAGTGCACAGTATCAAATATTTTCATAAGATGAATCTCAAACGAGCATTCATCCTTACCCAGATGCCATCACGTTGTTTACAGTTTTTTTTTTATATTGCTGGATTTATTCTAGGCAAGTTTGAAATGGGGCTAGTTCAGAAACGTCACTAGCTAGAACTAAAAAAAGTAAGTTCCGCAACTATTTCTTTAAGTTTTAATTAGCAGCTTTATGTACATAAATTGCTTTCCGGGCAACTCTAGACAGCTAGCTGCGCTCTCATCCTAGGCTAAGTTTCTTTCTCTTTCCCAATTTTTCTACCTCAGTCTCATGCAACGATCACCCACACTCAAAACATGCCCTCATGCTACTTCCCCTAAAATCATGCAACACAAAAATCTTTACCATTTATTTACCCTCAAAAAGTGAAAATTGAAACCAGCAAACGTGTTGTCCATTATTTGATTATGTCTAAAACAATTACATGCCTTCACTGCACCACAACTCCATATCGGTTATTCCCTTAATAAACTCCAAGTCAACCTGGTCGTCCTTTGCTTTTCAGCGACCTCATCGCTCACATGAGACTCATAAAAATTAGAAAATTTGATTATTTTAAAGAGTGAATGGAATATTCTGAGAGGGAACAATGTCAAAATTTGCATATTATATTACCCACACACTTGCACACTTCGCTGTTATTTAACACCGAAGAAAAGAGGCAAGTCAGAGGAAAAACTTGGAAAAAGTCCGGTAGCAGTGTATCAGCTAAAATTTCATTAGCAACCAGCCAGCCAACCCCCAATCGGGCGCATAGCAGCAAAGTTGTGCGCTTAAATGAGTTTATTACTTTTTGACTGTCATTTTTTTTTCTTTTTGGTGGCAGCACTAACTACATTTGTAAATACATACAAACCACTGACTGCCGAGCAAAAGTTAACGGCGCGCTGTTAGGCATTTCAATTTCTTATTTTCTCATTCTAATCTGCCGCGCTAGAAAAATGCTTACCTCCTCATGTCAGGAGCTACGAGCATAAAAGGGGTGAATATTAAATTTCCAAATCCATTCAAATGATAATACATATATACATATCTACATATGTATGTAGAAAGCGGAAAGCTACATTGCTCTAAGTTGCCCGTAAGTTTGTTAGTCAGCCAGTTTTGTTAGCAAACAACCCATTGACGCTGATTTGAAAAACTGAATTTGAAAAATTTGCATTTGACTAAAAGGCAACAGCGTTTCTGCCTTACCGGTGGCGGTGGGGTTGGGTTGTTGCTGTCAGCTGGTTATTTGAATATTTTTGCTTACTTGCGCTGCTCATCTGCGCTAAATTAGATAATGTCTAAATTGGATTTAAAACACGCACTTTGCGGGTTTCAAGACCGCAATCCGCCCATTTGCAGTGACGGGGCATATGGCGTTGGTCTTTTATTTTTGCTTTTGTTTTTTTTTTTTTGCTGATGTTTAAGCTCTTCGAACAGTTCGAAGCTTCCCTTCATTTAACTGAGTTTTTTTTTTTTTTTGATATTCAACGAATCAGATTTCGCCGCCATAAAGGTGGTAAAAAACACACTTACACCTACATGCATGCATTCATGTGTGTATACTAAGTACGTGTATGTGTTACGTCTCGCATTGATGCGCGTGATTTGTGGCTTTGGTTGATGTGATGTCGCATTGCAGCAAATTGAAAACCTTGCAAATGTTGGAGATTTACATATAAAATGCAAATATTTTATTATATAGGAAACAAAAGAGGGGGGAAAATTTAGTTACATGCATTGCATACCACCCCTCTTTCGGAAATGAGCAGCTAGCTTTGTGGGGCGCAATCAGCACTTCTAAGGTCTCAAATCAATGCCTGCGCATTTGTTAACCTACATTACTATTAACGGTATTTTTCTAGCTGAATAGCTCTACTTAACAAAATTGCATAAGTAATAAAGAGTGGCGGATAAGTTTGTGTAAAAAAATACCTGAAAATTGCAAAAGGTTTTATACTAAAATCGTCTGGCTTAAAACTCGAGCAGTTAATAGAATCGGCAATCCCGACAATAATTGGATTGAAGTGAATGCCGCTAATTTTTTTTAATTTAAAATATTTGTGGACTAGAAAAGTGTCAATATTCGTGTCATTGATTTATAACACTAGGATACAAATAAAAAAAAATTAATTGGCATAAAGTTCTGAGCAGGAGTTTTCGGGTACTTTGGGCTCGCTAATTCCAAAAATCCCAATCATTTTATCCACTTGGCTATTGTTTTGAAGACATTGCAGAAAAATCGTTTTTGCATCAGTAAAAACATGCGAATTTTTTAACGACTGCTTAAATTTTTTTTGCGATTTTCGATATTTCGTGAATTTGGTATTTCGTTAATAGGATCGGTAACCCCGATAACAATTGCATTGGTAAAACCAGGGGCGGATCCAGAAACGATTCTTAGAGGGGGAAATAATTGTATACCTCAAATCTGGAGTAAGTGTTATTCGGAAGTTCAGTCGATTAGCAGAAAAATTGATACCTAATTGATAAAATGTATGACAGAAAAATAAAACAATGTTGATGGAAGAGACAAAATTCATAATTTTTATTGCATCAAATTATACTTAAGTCAATACACGTTATAAAGAAAATATTTTATAAAGCAAAACGGTACGTGCCAAGCTTTGAAAATCTTTCGACAATCTATCAGACTTCGTGCTCTGGATCCGCCCTGATAAAACTGAAGTGAATGCCACTAATTTTTTCCCGCTACGTTTTAACTTTGAATTATTAGTAGACTAGAAAAAGCCAAATTTCGGTTTATTGTTTTATAATCTATGATTCGACATTGGACCCATCTTCACCCATATTTTTACCGGATGAAAAGTATTTTGTAAATAGTAAATTCACGAAAATAACGATATGACAATAAAATTTTCCTGTTTGGTCGGTCATGAAATCTTGACAGAAGGTTAGTAGAGGAGTGCTTTAGAAATTTGCTCGACCAACCATCCGATTATCAAATTTTGCACCAAAGTTTTTGGTCTGAAAACTCAACAAAAAAAATGTGAGGCACAGTGGTATGAATTCCAAATTTAAATGGACAAACCTATTTGCTCAAAAATACTCAAATACAAATGGTCGATGAAAAAATTTGGAAACCCTATTTAAAAGTGAATTTTCCAACAAAAAATATTCTTCTTTGCATTTTTTGCTAGCCAACATATCACAGGTATGCGATGCGGCAACACTGCAACTCCGACAATTTAACTAAGTAGCAGACGCCAAGGCATGTAGTGTAGCGCACTCCGTTCAAGACACTGAGCTGCTTTCATATCAACTGTAGAAAATTAACAAAACCATTTGGCTTGACCTGATTACTTAATTGAAGCAGCCGACGCGAAAATAAACAAAAACAACAAACAAAATATAAAATAAAATAGAATACTAAAATAAATGAACAAAATAGTAGCAAAAAAGCCACTTAATACACGGAACGTAGCAGATACATACATTCCTACATACATACATATGTACATACATATATACTTAGTATGTGAAGAAGCTGCCACAGAATGCTAGACACTATGATTTTTATTTTTTTAATTTTTTTTAACTGCACAACCATCATGGCTATGTAGTCTTCTAACAGGAGCGCTGTACATATAATAGATATGCTCTTATTTATGTATGTATGTAGCTATGTACATATGTACAATTGTAAAATATTTATGTGTATATATTTTTGGTAACAACAAAAAAGTAGTGTAAAATTTTAGACAAAACTTCAAAAAGTGGCGCATAAGATGGCATAAACCAAACAAACCAAAACCAAGCAGTCCAACAATAACCACACACAAATAAATAGTAGAAGTAAAAACAAAAAAAAACTACAATACCCATTAGCCGTTAACGCAACTAAAACAAGAAGCGTAGAAAAAATAAAACAACAAACGCACTGACTAAAACAAGCATTGCCCCCGACGCCGCCGACGCCGCCACCGCGCTAAATATGTATATATTTTGACTGCACTGTATTGCCTTATCTCCGCCAACACCACGTCTCGCTCCCGCTCTCTGCCTCTTTCTTTCTCTTTCTAGCTTTCATTGTGCACTCCACGCCGCCGATCCCGCTTTTTTTCAACGCTGATCCAAAGATCCACATCATCAACGCGGCAACAACCCAAATAACCAAATGGAAAAAAAAATTTGAAAAAAAGTACAAAAAAAATTAAATAACAACGCTAATGTGCGTATCTAATCGCAAATGAAGTGCGGAGAAAACCCAAAAAGAAGAATTCTACGTTTGGCTTCTTCATCTTTGTACTGTGTATGCTTACAGAGTATAGAGAATTCTTGTTGTTGCTTTTGTTTTCGATTTAAGACGCTTTCAGCTGATGCCATTATCCATTTCAGAAGTATGGATTTTGTATCCATTACCATTTCAGTTCATTTAGTCTGGTTTGGTTGGCTTTTGTGTACATATACATATATAATTTACATGCATACATGGCACAGTCTGTAGGAAAAACTTAAAATAGTGGTTCTAAACTAATATACTCGAGATCGCTCATTTCGAAATTCTTTGCCACTAATGTCGAATATACATATATATCAAAAGACTGGAGTGTGGCATTTAATAAAATTACCCACTAATTGCAGTCCTTCTCGCAAGGTTTATATATGTAGATAGATAAATATAAATATAGAACTTCGACCTTAAATCATTAAGATTCATTGTGCCCTCTGCTCCTTAGAGTACTCCAACTAGCCCCAACTCTCTTAGGAAATTCCCTTCCCTGACTATGTGAGCCAGGACACTTTTGCCGTCTTCTGGGGATAGCGTCACACTAAAAAAACAAAAACAGGTGCGTTGAGGTCTCCGCAGAAGCAGCTGGACCCATTCGAACACATTCTGCGCATGTGCAGATGCCTTCGCAGTTTGCAGTGACACCAGGGAGAAAGTCTGTCAGTAACGATTTTACATTCATTGCAGTAGTTCCTCCTTAGGTCGACCTTTTCACATAGCAGGAAGAATTTTGAGATATTCACCGCGAAGGCAGCACAAAAATTCAGCTTAGCCGGCGCTGCTACCTTACTATATGAATTCACCTCGGTTTGTGTGATTTTCACTGCATTTTACAGTTGTTTCCTAAAAAGGGAGAGCTTATCAAGGCTGCATAGGTAAATCAAATGAAGATTAAGTTCTGTTCTTCTCGGTGACGATATTTTCGAGTCAAATCTTTATAGGGCCTAATACAAATTTTAGAATTGCAAGATTAAGTTTTGCCCTGGGCATGGTATAAAGTCCACACTGTTTATATTATGAGTTTTAGCATGAAGATCGTTTATGGAAAATTACAAAAACCAACAAAATTTTGAAGATTCAAATATGTTAAGCTTAGATTGCGTATATATATATATACATATATGTGAAAATCTTGTCGAATTTCCAACTGTTCCGAAACTATCGAAAACTGTCGAATTTTGATCCCTTGAAAATCATAGTAGTAGTTATGTAGTTTTCTACAGGGTTTGTACTTATATTTTAGAGTAGGAGAATGTGCGCGAGTCTAAGTTAATCTATCAGCAACAACAAGACAAACAATATTAAAAAATTTGTAATATACAGAAATAAAAAAAGAAAAACAAAAAAACATTTGAAAAAAAAAAAACTTTAAAAAACAAATACCTGCCGACCTGGCAAGACCACAGAATTCTCCCATAAATTCATACTTTTGTGTGGGTGAGAGGCCATGGAATTACTCAGTCTATTAAATTGATAAATGCAAGGCTTTAGACAACCATACGCATTACATATGGGACAACAATATTTTTGTTTTTATACATATGTAGAGAACTTGTACAATGTAAGATATAAAGGACTTTCGGGTACGTTTATCCCTGCACTAAATACAACATAACACAAATATGTTATCCAAAAGTATTTGAAACCCATTGCTTAGAAAAGAAGATTTAAAGCAAAAGCAAATTTTTTGTCCGTATTTTATTCTACACCTGCAAAGCACCCCGTTGATTTTCGGGCTAGTCTCGACGACCAAGAGGCTCAGAGTTAGCAAATTCATTTAATGCTGTAATGAAAAAATTATAAAAATCTCTTGCGAAAGACAATATCCTTCTGAAGCTGCCTTTTTACATTCGTACTTCAGTCCTAAAGTAAATTAACCTTGCACACAATACCCCACTTATATTTAAATCTATTTTTCTCTCGCTCATTTATTTTCAACTTTACGTGCTGGTCTTCTGATCCCTAGATATGATAGATGTTGAAAACGAGCTACGGCAGGATTTTCGCGCCTGAGTGAAATACCTCGCTGACGTATGGAGGGCTACGGACTGTCGAGTGAAATTATTAAGCTTTTAAAACGCCAACTATCGGTCTTGGCGCGGAGGCAAAAGCAATATGGAGAAAAAAAACTACAGGCATTCTATAATGCTGTTCGCTTGCACTCATCGTCAAGTTGGAGTAACGCAAGATTTGCAAACTCTAAAATTTTGTACAGTCGTTCTGCAAATTTCCAATGAACTCATTACATTACTCCAGTTGTTGTGCTGGCTAACCGTGTCACCAAAAGAACTCCTTCGAGGATTGATTGGGAGGAGGACGTACATATCGGGCGTTATACCAAAACCACAATACTCTACACTGACAGCTCTAAATTGGACGACAGAGTTGGAAGTGGCATTTATTCTCAGGATCTCTCGCTCAAACTCAGCTTTCGATTGCCTGATCACTGCCGCGTTTTTTAGGCTAAGCTTACAGCAATTATAGAGGCTGTGCTCTAGTTGTTAAACTTAACCTGCAAGATAAAGCTATCCTCTCCGATAGTCAAGCTACTATTAAATGCTCGATTGCTGCGTAAGATTGTCAAGGACTGTGATCGATTGCAGAAAACTTCTAAATGAGCTGACAGCCAGATAGCGTATAACATGGGTACCTGGCCGCAGCGACATTGCAAGTAACAGCGTAACCGAAGAAGTGGCAAGAGCAGATACATCCCTCTCATAGCGAGGAAATACCCCTTCCTTCTTGTTGACTCTAGTTGAAGCCTAATCTCCACGAACGGACAAACCTAAGATGTGCCAAAAAACTCTACTGTGGGATATCTCGTCAGCTCTGGCCCCAGAGTAGACAAAGACAGATCTTTTAATCTAATCAATATTGAAAGACGCCTCCTACGACCAGTGGGGAGGACTTTCCCACAAATGATTATTGTCGCAGCTGGCGAGGAGATGGAAAGCATCGAACACCACCTTTGATATTGCCCTGCTTTAGTGCGGTGAAAAGGAGATGTCTACGCTAATACTTCTTCGACTATCTGCTGGATCTGGGGTCATCGGATGTTAACGATCTCCTGCGCTTCATCAAGCAACCAAATTGGATCCTTTTTTAGGGGAATGGGCGGCGCATACTGCCTAACTGGTATTCAAATTATCCCGCAGGGATCTAAGTATGTCCTCATTCTATCCACTATAACCGCTATAACCTAACCTAACATAAATCGCACGACGTCCTCTATAGCTCACTTGGAGTGATATAAGCTGCCCGTGAAGCTTCGTATACAACGTTTTTCTTCGAGCAACCATCTAGTTAAAAACATACTAAATTATTATATTCTAAATTGTATGCAATTACGTAAATCTATTTCTTATATCCCCTTCTCTTCTGTGCCCTTTACCAGAATGAGCACTCAAATTCATTGATTTTCCACAACATTTCCAAGTACTATTGCGAAATTCAAGTGGCACACTGGGTGATCACTGTTGTGCTTCAATAAAACTTTTACACGCACACACAAACAGCGGCGACGAATGTCGATCTTATTGTGCAAATTAAACGTTTGATCACGTTTAATTTCTATCCAACGCTTTACATCCGCTAACAGGCAGCCACCGCGTCGACTGACTCGCCACACACACACACACATACTCACAGCTACACTATGTGCGATTATTGTAAGAAATATTCTATTGCCGGGCCAGTGCGATTGCTCTCGCGATCAGCGGCAAATGTGCGATCATTGCCATTGATCAGACCCGTTTAACTGTTACAATTGAAAAATTTTGCGCTAAGCAAAAAACACACACACAAAAGTTACTAGGAAAAAAAAAACACATTTCATTTAGTATACTCAACAATTTAACAATTTGGGTGGTGCTGCGGAGTGTCGAGCGATCATCAGCACAACAATGAGGCGGGGTTGAGTTTTGTAAGTAAACGGTGCTGCGGTATGTGTGTGTGTGTACTTGGAAGGCAATTCAATCTCGAGATGTGAACGCAGCCACCAGTCATCGAGCGAGGAGCAATCAAGGCATAAGGCATGTTGCATTTTTGCCAATTGTCAGTTTTAATGCAAAGTTACAAATTTACATACACAAATGCACCTTTAATTTTGTGTATTTTTTTTTTTTGCTTGTTTTTTGCATTTGAGTAAGTACATACGTATGTATGTGTTTGTGTGTGTGTGTTGTCATTTGCTTTGGTATGCGTTCATTACGAATTCGATTTTTGTTGAGTGTGATTTGTGCGGTTTTTGATTTTGGGGTTAAACTGTGTGTAATTTTATTGCAAATTGCCTGTTGGACTGTCAGTCGGCGGTTGGTGGTTGGTGGTTGGTGGCAGGCGGCAGGTTAGGTTAGTTGGCTAGCTGGGCTGTGAGTGTCTGGGCAAGGCCGCCCGCTGTGCCGCACATTGCAGCGACTGATGATGAGTTTCATTGTGATTGCCTTGCAAGGCGGCGTTGAATTCGGTTGATGCGAATAATAATGGGGAATACTGAATATGACGTTGTTGCTGTTGTCGCTGGTTGCACGTTGCACATTGATACCGTAACGATTTTTAATTAAAATTTTATGCCTTTCGTAATTATTATTAGCTCGGCGACAACAAGAGTAAATGCGAATTTTAAGTTTTATTGTGTCGCCACAATGAGACATTGTTGGAAAAAAATCGAATTTCAAAAGAGGAAATATGTATGTACATACATACATACGAAATACATATTAATGCCCTTATGTATATCTAAGTAAAAAATATCAAAAAATGAATGAATAAAATGATGAACTGAGCATCTTCAATACCCCATAAAAAAATGCGAGAATTTCCTATATGCAGAAATACATAGGTGCATTTACATTTATATTAGGTTGGGTCATCATTTTTTTAATGAAATTTAAATTGAGTCCAAAATTGTATGTGATATAGTATAAGAAGCTTTTGTGAAAAATTTAGATGTTAAAGCAGACTGAAATAATTTCGGTTAAAAACATAAAAACTAAACTAACTTTTTACCAGGGACCGTAACGGTTATAATTTTGTTAAAAAAAGGCATTGAATTATCATTATTTTATAATTTTTTTTTTCGATCAAAACTAATTGTTCTTCCTGGATTTTAATTTCTCGATAAAAAAAATTTATATTTTTATTCTAAAATTGATATTTTTAATTTTTTTTCGATAAAAATCAATCGTTATTCCTGAATTTTTAAATTTTCGATAAAAAAATCGATATTTTCTGCTTTTTATTTTTTTCAATTAAGTATAATTGTTATGTTTAATTTTTATTTTTCCGATCATATTTGATCGATTTTTTTTTATTTTTATTTCTTTGATAAAAAATAATCGTTATTCTTGGGTTTAAAATTTCTCGATGATATTTTATCGATCTGTTGAGAATATTTTTGCGATCATAATCGCCGACGAATTTGTTTGCGTTTATCTTAGTCCAAAAATTGTAAATACAAGAATAATAATCACTTTTTATCGAACAAATCCAAGAATAAGGATTATTTGTTATCGAAAAAAAACACAAAAAACGATTATGCAATGATTTAAAATAAAAAACTTTCTAAATAAGAATAAAGTCAGATTTGTATAGCATACGGTATAAGTATTATTTTTGGTTCCTGCCTTTTACCGATATTATTGCCGTTTTTTGATGATTTCATAAAAAAAAATCTTCTACTTTATATGCCAGTATTTGAAACTTTGTAAGTGGTCTCTAAATAACACAAAAATTCTCTTGCAAGCACAAAAATATCTGGATCCAGCCTAATGTACAAATGCCTGTACTTAGTTCCTACATAAATACAAATTATATAAAATGTTAAGACTCTAAAGGGCTACATTGCTATGGCTTTTGCCGCCACACCACAACTATAACAGCAACCATGTGAAAAGTCTATCACAGTTCTGCCTTCAATGTTCTTTTTTTAAGCAGCGTCTTCAGTTAGCTCAGTCAATTCAAGCAGACACAGAAAAAGAAATCTCTTCAGCACAGCGGGTGGTGTATTTTTGGGTTTTAATTTTATTTACGTATCTTAAGTTGCTGCTGTTGAGGATTTTTTCGGTTCTTATGTTCTTTTATAATTTTTTGATTGTTTTTGAACAAACGTATAGTTAATGCATTTCCAAGGAATGCGCCGCTGTCTTGAAGGAGTGAAAGGTAAACTGTGAATTTTTTTCTACTGAATCTTCAAAAATATTTTCAGTAAATGGGTTTTGTTTTTTTCAATACAATCTTCAAAAGCATTTTTTCAACAATAGTTGTATTTATATAAATTTATTATATTAAAATTAACATTATGTCTTTATTTAAAAAACGAACCTTTAGAAGATATTTTAAGACGTTGAGATGGCGATCGAAAAATATATATTATATGATTCAGAGTCGTTAACACAAATCGTGCTCGCTCTCTACCATAAAAATAGCTCCTTCTCGCGGGAGGTATTAAATTTCTTAATATAATTAAAGCAAGAAAACTAATATTTGCTAGTAATATATTTTATGTAATTTTACTATAAGTTTGATTTCGACGATTTTGTATTGAATTAGTTGTAGTGGTTTTTAAAAGAATTTTATGAACGAACTAGCATGCTGAACCTGGCAAGAAAATAGGCGTAATATATGTTCTGCTATAAAACATAGTTACTGTCCTCAGTGCTGGTCTCAAGCAGCGCTGAAAAAGAAATTAGAATGCTGGATAAGATTCATTTTTGGTGAACGTTGTAAATTTTTGCCATGAACCCTAGCAAAACCAGCCTTATCTGATTTATTTTGAATAGAAAATTGGCAAGTCTTAGCCTTCCGATATTTTCTTTATGAGAAAGCCTAATATTTTTCTAGGTTAACGAGAAATCCTCACACCCATCTGAGCGTAAATTTTGCATTGAATTTCGTCGGAAAATTTCACAGAATATTATGGAAGACTTGGTCTTGAGGATGACCTCGGATCCTTAGTGATTTTTCAATGCAACTAACGTGGATTCTGCTCTAGTACGGTAACTTGGAGCCATTTCCGAATATATAGTTTCCATCGAAAACGGACTGTGTGCCAAAAGGTGTTTGTATAGGCATTACGGATTGTCGGATTTTTTTTTTTTATCCCAGAAGAAACAGTCTAAGGAACGCAATGAGGATATGAGTCGCCTGGTTTCTCTTGAACAGTAGGACGACGATTGGAGTTTCGGGTTTAGAGAGTTCTTTCGAAAGCGGTTAGAGTAAGTATTTTTGGTTTCCACTCCAAATCAAAAACTTTTACCCGAAGACGTTTTTGCAAGAATGTACGTCGGTTGCTTTACTACAATAGAATAATGAAGAGATTTAGTCACACTTTTTGGGATATACTTTCAGTACTGACTAAACAGAAAATTGAGCTAGAGATGGCTGGCGTCGGGAGAATAACTTCAAATGTGTGTCTATTTTAGCTAAAATGATATGGTTTTTGAATCGGAGGGTTTTGCTAACCTACATATTGTAAATAAGATGGAAAGACAGCTAATTTGCAATCGAAGAATTCTTCAGAAATGTAATACGAGTTATGATATTTAGAGCATTTCATTGAAGCGGCCGCATTATATAAGATCAAGAATATTGGACGCTTATCAGTTGCATTAAAAATCTTATGAATCGAGAATCGATCAGAACCATTGAGGTGCGCTACTGACATCTAATGTAAAACAAAACAATGTTTGCCATAGAGTCCAGTTTTATTGGCACTATTGGGTCAAGTATAATAAGACAGGAGGACTGCATTCTCTCCCATTGAACTGTCCACCTTTTTACCTTACACTTTTTACCTCTTATATAGATAGGACTGATTTTTTGAGCTCTGCTTTCCCATCTACCACAAATCGAATCAAAGTGTTCAGTATTTCAAACTTTTGTATACAGCCTTTTGTACACTTCAAAATAAATTAACGCACGCATCATCCAATCAACAGTAACGCTAGAGGAAAGAAAGCATTTTGCCTTGTATGCAATTTTTCAATATTTCGATATGCTTAGAAGCAAACTGCAAATGGTACACAAATTGTTTAGTTTACAACAGCAAATGTCAACGGATAATGATGCGGCCGTAATATTATAGGAAAGGTGGGCCATTTAGGCCGCTTTGCAGCATAAAATAGATGAATTTATGTAAAAAAAAGATATAGAACTAAAAACTGGAATGAAAAGGAAAAATAATGTAGAAAAAGTATGTAGGTAATGCAAACTTATGGGCATAAAATATAAGTTTAAATATGCGCTTGTATTTGCTAGGTAAAGCGAAGAACAAAGCAAATACTTTTTATGCAGTCCAAAGTGGTTTTCAAATATAAACTAACTCGATTATAATGATAGAAAAAGTTGTTCACGAAATTTTAGATTTTCGGTGAATTTATAGGTCTAAAACAGGACTGTGTCAAAATTCAACTCCCGCTTTCGAAGATTGAAGGAAGAAGAGAGAATGCGGAGAAGTGCAAATTTTCTTATGTAATGCAAGCAAAGGGTGAAATTGAAGAAAACATACTTCAAAATCATAGAAGAAAGAGTAAGGTAAGACAAAAAAAAAATAAAAAATTATTAAAAAAAACCGAAACAAAATCGAACTAACTTTAAACAGCAAAGAGTGTCGCTTTGAAAAAACCAAACAACACTAACAGCTGCTAAAGTGCACTGCGCCTCAACGGCGTGCAAAATGCTATTGGCAAATGTAGCATTAGTTGCATGCAACAAAATGTGGCAGCATCAGTAACTTGCCAATGCCAACACGCACACATGATATTTACCAAGCCTAAAACAGCAACTTGCAGCACACAACAACAACAGCAACAACAACAACCACGGCCGCTAGTCACACCACCGCAACAAGGAAAGACGCAAAGCAACACAAAGCAAAAACAAAAAAAATGAAATAGTCAGCAATACATTTTCGCGCTTAAGCATTTAAGTGGCAATTAATAACAATTTTTATGAGCCGAAAAAATAGTTGACAACATAGAGAGAAAGAATTGCGGCAACATTTTTAGTAAAACAGCGGCAACTGAAAGTAGTATGGGGTAATGAAAATCACACTTAAGTGTGCGAACGAAAACTCATACACAAGTATATGTATGTATGTATGTGAGTAGTCGCGCACACATCACGTCACATGTCAGCGCAACAAAATATTGCATGTTGCAGGTAGCTTTTTGTGCAAACGCAACCAAAAAAAATAAAACAAAAAACAAACCCAAAGCTTCAAACTGTTTGCGCGACTTTTCATTTATTTAGTTTCACATATCGTCCGCACGCTTATAGGCAAGCAACAAAAACAAATACAAAAAAATAAAAAATTATTCAGCAATACCATTTACGTGCAACATGGTGCACCGCTCCACCTCGTTCCAGCCGCCCGACATGCACGCGCCAATTTCGCGAAGACAAACTAATTTGAAAACTCATAATATGGTGAATTTTATTAACAATTATTATGTAAGTTTTATTGGTTGGTACGAATAGAGCATGGAGTATGAGAAATAAATAAATAAATAAACAAGAACAGTAAAAATATTCAATATAAAATTGGTGTTGAAAACCAGCTTGAAGCAAGTAAGTAGTACATAGTTGCATATTGTATTTTGTATTTGCGATTGCAGCTGAAGATGTTGTCAGCTGACAGCTTACTGAAAATTTATTTTTTTCTTGTTGTTTTTCGTTTTCTTTTTTGTTTTTTGCTACCGCCGTTGCTCGTCGTGCACACATGTTGCGTTAATGAGTGTAGATGGAAATGGAAATTTATGCGCAAGAACTTTTAATTAATTTGTGATTTTGCATTCGAACGCTAAGCGGACATACATATCTTGGCGATTTGTTGTTGTTGTTATTGTGCTGATTGGCTGTTTTTGGCAGGGATGTGTGCGTGCGATTTTGTTTTTTATTTTGCTGTTTGTTTTGTTGCCAAAGCGGCTTGCAACACAGCAACGCTATTGCATTTTTCTGTGGCTGCTAAATGTGTGAGTTTGTTGTTGTTGTGAGTAACTCGGATTGTTCGATGCTTCATTTCTATTTAAGTTCATTTAGGAGTATATTTTGCTAAAGCTCTAAGCGCAAGTATCACTGCAATCGGCTGGTAGCAGAATTTTATTTTTGGAAAATATATTTTACTGAATATTCGGTGGTTTAATTATTTAGTTATGATAATTTTTAGGTAATTAACTCGCATAAATTAAACAAGTTGCTCATAAGTTAATATGCCTCCACAGCAACAATGTTGCGCAACATGAGAAAAATATTGTCTGGAAAAGTCAGATTAGTAGCTGAGCTTTACAGTATTTCAGTTAATTTCCCCTGCCCTATAGCAAAGTAAAGTATTTTTTAGAACTTTCGAATACAGCAAATTCATAAAACAAAACTCAAATTTAGAATGAAATGGTAGACTATTATTTTCATTCAGCAATATATTTTTCCTTGCTTGCCGATGTTGAGGAACATTCCCACCGAGCGCGTTACATATGAACAGAAGCATTTGCCGACTACTAACACCTTGCCAGACAATGCAATCACTTGCCCATTATTGCTATATCCGGAAATATGAAAAATGGTAAGTTAACCGACATATCTTCTCGGCTTCACAATTTTGAAAGTATTAAAAATTTTGAAAATATAAGTTCAGGCAATTCGGCAGAAACTAAAGATGATCATCAAAAGGCTCACCAAAGAAGTCATTTACCGTTTAGAAATAGATGGCCTATGCTAAACAATACTGGTTTTCATTTGGTCTACTGAAATCGCAAAAGAGGCAAATTTGCAAAAACTCTCTGTGCCTAAAGGCAATATATAGGAAGGAACGCTCGAAGTGAAAGTATCGATATGAAACTTAATCAAAATGTCGCTCTAAAGGATCGAGAACCAAAATATTAATACTTAACTCAAATTTAAGTTCAAAAAGATTTTTTTACGAAGCCCTTAGTGAAATTTTCCGGCAAATAATACTCTATCATATGTTAACCCTATAGTGACATCTAAAATTAGTTTTATAAAAAAATTTAAAACAAAGGGGGGTAGAAATTATTCTTTCCTAACAGAGCTAATAGATTCAAATTTTCTACAACATTGTTCATGGTGGAATTTATTTGTATGAACCAAAACTAGAAAAGTATTTCGTGCAGTTATGAACTTTACCCCATTTTCAAGTTAATCTATAAACGACAAAGAAACAAAAATTAAAACTAAATATAGTCAAAAAAAAATGTCACTTGAGAACCCAAAATGATGTGACGGTTTTAATAAATTTGTCCAGGTATTTCATCCCGAGTTAGAATTAGGGATGCAAATATTGTAAACTAAAACATCGATGGCTTGTTTGTCGATGTTTTGAAAATTCGATGGCAAAAAACTTCGACAATAAAAACGAAACATCGATGTTTTTTTCCAAGTTTGCCAATGACAGCTCATAGTGTGAGAGAAAAAGGCTAGTTCCGGACATATAAAATCGGGCAGGTAAGAAATGCAAATTAGGAAATTACTCAAATATTCGTACATATTTTTGTCAAAGTTGAGTTGGGCTAAAAAATGTTAAACAAGAAAAGGGAAGATTATTGAATATCTACTTATGCTGAAAGCTACATTTTTAAATGCTTTGCACAGAACGAAAAAGTTCACCTACATATAATTAAAGAGATCGACGGCTGACGACTGACTAAAAAAGGAGTGCGAGAGGGGACAAAATCGAAAAAAAATTTCACTAAAAAATCTTCTTAATCTTCATTTCAATTTCTTCTCAAATTTATTGAAAAGGAAAACTGCTGGAAGTGAGGAGATAACTGTAAGAAAAATACTCCTTGTTTTTTAAGTTAATGATCATACAAAGTAAATTATTAAGAAGGTCCTCTAGTTTTTACTAGAATTTTATTTAATGTATTAATAAATAAAACCTTTTGTTTTTAAAAGTTCCCTCTTTTAATTCAAATTTTGGATTTAACGTCTTATCATAAATATATACTTGATGAATAATTTACTTTATATTATTTTTAGTTTAATATTACGAATATTGTTATTTGAAGTCTTGTATATTCAAAATGAAAATTTCAAAAATAGTGTAAAACTTTTAGTGATAATACCTAAGTTCTTAAACACCTAAGTTATTTTTAATTTTACAGAAAAGGTTTTCATCTTAATTCAACGGGTCATCTTTTTAATTACATTGAAAAGTTTTCATCTTAGTTTTACAAATTATCTTCTTGATTTTATTGAAACAACGTACCCAGTGGTAATGAAAAAAGGACTTGTTATTGAAAAAAATCAAAGAGAAATCCGCTAAATTTTGTTCTGATTTACAGAGCATTTTAGGTGGGTTTTTCGTGTGTGGATACAAACTCATTCCACTAATAGAATATGGAAATATTAAATTTAACTTTGAGCCTACAGCTTTTATTGTTGAAAATGAACCTTTGAAAATATTCAAAAATAATTTTAGTGGTAAGCTTTATTGTCACAGTTAAATAAGCTTTAGATCAAAACTTCTTCAAACTCAACAAGATTTTCTCTTACATAAAAATGGATCGAGTTGTAAAAATTGATAACCCATTTTGCAAAATAAACAACAAGTTCTGTATACGAATATCAACTAATAAACTAAAAAAAAAATCAGCTTATGAAATTCTTTACTTCTTCGCACAACAACACGATTTTCCACTTTGTGCTATTAACCCCAGAAAGTCACACAAAATGAAATCAACTTCTGAGTGCTCAGCACAAACACACACACACCACCACCAAACCAACTGCAATGAAAAATAAAATATGCAAATATGCGACATTTGCCAGCATTTATGCATTAATTACATAACAACCAGCTGACAATAAAGCACAATGAGGCAGGAGCCCTAGAGAGATGAGTAGCTGGTGATGGTGGTGGCAAGGGAGAAGGGGATGGGTGTTAATGTGAAACAAAAGCCAGAAGCTGCCGATGTTGCTAATGGGGGTGTGAATGAAGGTGGCATTGCTGAAGTGGCTAAATAAGCGAAAGCTACTAATCTTGCTGTTGTTGTTTTTGCTGTTGTTGTTGCTCATGCTCATGATGTACTATGCCTAGGCTGCGTGCGATTGAAGGGTGTAAAAAATCAATCTACAAATCATATTTGGCATGCAAACAACATGACGTGGTGAAAAAGCAACAACAATAACACAATACGTGGCACACACATTTACTGTAAGTGCCAACAATAAAGCAGCAGCAGTACCAGAATATTAGCAAGCTTAATACCCTAAAAGTATGCATCATAATGGCAAAAACGCTGCAACAGCGCACCAAGAAAACAATAATACAAACGGCAGTTATTCCCAAAATCCCCGAAGCGGATTAGAGCGAGTAACTAGAGCGCAGAGACTTGAAGAATTTCGGCTTGTTACGCAAAAATGCCTTTTGCTGGCTGTTGTTGTTGCTGTTGTTGCTGTTGTTGTATGGCTGATGTATTTCTTTTTCTGTGCGTGTTTTCAACGTAATTGACGTCAATTTGGTTTTCGCACCGTGCATACCAAAATTAAACGCACTCGCACAAATAATCACACACACACACACACACATTTGCTACACTTTTACCCAGTCACATTGTACATACATAGAAATATTAAGCACCGCTAGCACGAAATTTTTCCTTAACTACTAATGCCATGCAACACATTTGTTGCACGAAGGCTCAGAAAACGACTCACTCGAGCAGAGTGCTGTGAGTGTGGCTGATATGAAGTGGAGCGACCGCAAGGAAGGATATTGAAAATTATGATGGCACGGGATATAGCAACTTAACGCACAACAATACTTTATATATATATTATATAGATATATTTACGCAATTTAGGTAGTAATAAAGCAAACGAAAGGAAGATAGTCTCATGTAAAAGGTATTGACATTAAGACAGACCAATAATCAGGATATATGTATGTATGCCTGTCTGTCTGTGTGTTAGAGTCAGCACACAGGCAATCATTAAGCAGGCGACCAGGCAAGAAAGGCAGAAAAGGCAGCAAAGGCGTTGCGTTAAGCAGGAGACCGGGCAAGTGAGGGTGGCGCCTGGCACGAAATAAGTCATCGCTGGTGGGTGTCTAGCTTTCGGCGAAATTATTATTGAATGCCGCTGCAGCATTGTGGCAAACGTGGCACGCCACCAACTAACGCAATTCAGGCGCTTTGCGCAAATCCTTGAGTATTTCCGCCCCTGCCTATGCCATTTTTTGTTTTGTTTTTTTTTTTTTTTGGCTACCGGCAGCTCGGCTTGAGTAGGTGGCATCATATTTCATTTATTAGCTAGAGAGTTGGGAAAGTGTGCTACTAAGATGTAAAGAAAAATATGCACAGCCAACACCCATCACCCCCTTCTCTCTCGCACTCTCTCTCTCTCTCTCTGGCTTTTAAGTTCACAAAATTGGCTTGGGCCTGAGTGGAAAAAATGCGAAGCGCAAAAATTCGCTACTTGGCTGCGTTTGCTTTGTTTTTTCTTTTTTTGCGACAAAAATAAGTATGCCAATATTCAATTTTTTTTTTTTAAGCAGAAGCTCATAGTTGTTGCGTGCCTACAAATATTCTTTGCTATGCTATATTTTTATTTTTTTGGTAGCTGACTGTCGTTGTTATTATTATAATGCAAGGCATATGTCCCAAATGGGAATTTTCAGCAGCGTTCTGCTCGTTTTTTTTTTTTTTTTTGCTTTTTATATTTTGTGCCGTGTTTAGCAGCACGGTAGCAGCCTCACACTCGCTCTACCAGAAAAGAAGATTTATGCCGAAGCAATAATGCGAAAGTATGCACATATGAGACTTGGACATGGGCTGCTGGGGTGTGTAGGGGTGGCATAACGCGTAGGCTAAAAAGTTGTACTAAATAAGTAACAAAGTTGTTTGTGTGTACATATGTAAGTAGCGTGAGGTTGGGGCGTGAAGAAGTGCTTGTAGATTTTCCTCGACGAAGACATCTTTGTTGTATGATGGAGTTTTGTGAAAGGAAAATAATAGAAAAAACATTTAGCAACCTTTTTCAATTTCTTTTAATGCCTTTACTTACTTTATGAAGTATGAAATTTGCTGCATTAAGCCGAGGGAGCGCTGCACTGCTCTGCGCTTTTGTTCGCCTTATATAATAACGAAAATAATATCAAATAACTTTGGCGGCAACAACAGTGGCATGAATTTATATTTGTATTTAAGTAACTTTTCATATTTCAAATTATGAATATGGTAATAGAATGCAAAAGAAAAAAAATTGAAAAAAAAATATTTAAAAAAATATAAAAAAGTGACAGCAGGCCAAAGGTTTGCGCAGCATTTCTGGAGCAGAGGGAAGCTAAATGCTAAGGGAAGATTATTTATGCATATTTGAAAGCTAAAAGAAATGAATTTAAATTATAATAAACTTTAAGAATGGGAACTGGTTTGCAAGATGTCTGTTTTAAAATTTTTGTAAATTAGGTTTTCCTAAACATTTTTTCGACATTTATTTTTGTTTTTTATTTTTCAAAATAAAATAAGCAAAATTTTTTGTTAAAATATGAGCTAGAAAAATGCAGAATACGGAGAATTATTTAAGTGCTGGGAAAAAAAACTATAAAAAATTACAATAAGTTCGAAGCGCAGAATGCTAAAAATATTTGATTGCTTTAAAATTAAATTAAAATTTTTTTAAAACAAAATTTAATTTTCCGCTTAACATTTAGCACCTGCACTCAGTGTATTTTTTCAATGTATAATTTGCTAAAAAATTAACCAACCGACCACCAACGAAGTCTAACCCACAAGCAATTTAAACCCAAAAAAAAAAAACTTGCTTGAAAAAAGCCTGCTACTCAGACCCTAAAAATGGAAACGCTAAACGCTAAAGGCACATGCCTCATTTTTGTTTAATTACTTTTCTTATGCGACAACGTGCGTGGCAACCTACAACTACGGTAGCCTCCGCGTGGCAAGTTTATTAAAATGTTAAGTGCTCCAGTTTTTTTGTTGTTGTTGTTGCTGTTGTTGTTCTTGTAACAACACTGTATTCGCGAATGCCTCCGCACAGCAAAAGCCCAAACTAAGCCCATTTTATGCCACACGACAGCGCAACGCGCAACAAACAATTACCAAAGTGTTTTTAAAAGCTAAAGGATGCGCTGCAACAACAATAACAACAACAACAGCAGCAGTAGCAACAACAATGAAGGCCAACACAAAGAAAGTGTGGCATGACAAAACTTCGAATAAAGTACGTAAAATTGTAATTAACGTTTACTTTAATGGCCGCCAAAAAACACATTAGATAGACTGATGTACTTATATCTATGTGCATATGTGTGTGTGGGAGTGTGTATGTACTAGGTTATAAGCGGCAGAAGTTGAAAAATTAGCGCACAGCGTAAGTTTTTAATATGACTTTTGCAACGGTCTATTTAATTAAAATTTAACGTTGATTTTTAATATAAATAAAAGTCAAGAATCAACGAAAAGTCTGTTGAAAATAGTTTTCAACTAAAGGCGCTTCTCATTTGCTGGTAAAAAAAAATGAAGAAAATAAGTCGTAAGCTGCAAATGCAATCGATAAAATCGACTTTTCTAGTTTTACTACGCCGCTAGTGGCATCAATTGCTTTGAAACACAGAGACTGCAATATTTTTTAATGTTTTTTTTTTGTTATACTGCCCATCAGTTCGTTAAAGTAATAAAGCAACTTAAATTTTAATTTGCTAAAATTTATTTTTTGCTAAAGTAAGTTTATTTTGCTTTTCTTTTGTCTACCTCAAAAATGCCGGTCACGTATCTGCTAGGTGAAACTTTTTTTGTTTTATAAGTGAAAAGTGAAATTAAATTCACTTACGAATCGCTATTCAAATTACATTTAACAACCAGCGCCAAGTTAGAGAGTGGGTTATGTGACACAGCTGCATATTTTTTTGTTGCAAGGATATTAAATACTTTGTGAGAAGGATGCGTGTGGCATTGAAATGGGGTGCAATAGTGAAAAAGGTGTTGCATTTCAGTAAAAAGTTACTTAAAGTATACTTAGAGGCATTAAATACTAGACAGATGGCATTAAAATTGAAAGCAAAACAAAAGTTTATTAATTTACGTGAAAAGGTAGAGAAAAAATAAGCAAACAAAGTGTAGGCAAAAAGTGCGCTATTGAACTATTTGAACTCCCAGTAGAAAATTTAGGGGGGCCTTCCAAAAGGAAGCCATTCTAGAAGACCTAAGCAAGAATTGTTGAAAAAATATTCTTCAGTGTTTTTTTTATTTATGATTCTAATAGCAATGATTTTTTTACGAATAAAGATGCAGTTTTAGAAGAACTGGACCAAAAGGTCGCACGTTAGTCCTACAAAAACTCTTTGCAACCCGCTCTAAGGGTAGGGAAACCAGGCAGCATTTTTTGCTTTGTGCCACCCTATACAAAACAAAAAAAAAAGCGAATGAAGAACGAAAGGCCTCACAACTCTCAGTGGCACCGTTTGAAATGGATATTAAATTCTGAAATTGTCTGCTGCGTTTTAATGTAAATTTGTATTTCTGGGTAAAAAATGTACTGTTTTCAAGATTGTTGAATGCTTAAGTTTCAAGGAAAAATAAAATAAAAAAATTTTTTTTTTAATAATAAAAGAATCTATGCAAATTTCGTGCAATTTCATGCAGTTTCTTGCTACTTTCCGCTCTAAACTTCTAATTTACGATAACTAAACAACAATAAAGTTGCATAACATTAAAAAGGTATGTAGTATATAAATTAGAAGAAAATAATATTACCAAACATTATATACATTAATTTATGGATTTCGTTGCGTTGTGATTGTTATCCCAAAACTTTAAAAAACAGACAAGATGCAAACTTAAAAAAGCGAAAATCACAATTTACTTGCAAAAATTGTCTAGCACATATCTTTCGTATATACGTAATTTTCAAGCAATTCTCTTGTAGTCAAACAGCACGTGCGCCATTAAATATGCAATAAATTATATCAGCGTATTTGCCCCGCTACGACGCACCAACCCACCAATAGCCGCTTGTTGCCCCAAAACGCAACCATTCTAACAATACTCGTTCTTATTCTTATTCTTTTTTTCATAACATATACATTTCCTAAAATAAGCAAACAAATAACTGGATATATCCCCACAATAAGCTGCGGGAATTTATGGAAAATCCTTACAACACAATGTCTGATAAAAACAAAACACACACATACTTCTACTTCTTTTCGAACATCCACATACATGTACGAGTAGTAGCCCTGAAAATTTGTGAGTTGCATAGCAGCAACATGAAAAGCGCAAAAGCACACTGAGCCAATGTCCGTCCATATAATAACAAAAGCAGATAGTAGTAGCAGTAGTATAAAAATTTTAGTTTGCACTGCCTATCGGAGTTGGGCAGTTAGAGAAAGGCATCATACATTTCATTTCAAACAACCATTGAGCGAAAATGCCAGTGAGAAAAGATTGTGTTGTGCGAGGGCAGAAAAATGAAATAAACCATAGAAAAAAGTAAAAATAAAATAAAATAGCACAAAAAAAAACACACACAGATACACACCCGCATTTATTATTATAAATAAATGCACATATTAGTAGCACAAGTTCCGGAAAACAGCAAACGTTTGGAATGCTTCCGAAAAACAACAACATCTTTAGAAGCTGCATACACACACATTTACCTTCATATTAGTTTATATGTATGTATGAGAGTAGAGAAACGCTAGCAATCCCCATTGAAAATAAGCACAGCTAGTGAAATAGAAAAATAAAAGCTTATATAATGATGTCCTGCTCAGAGGATATCACGCACAACACACGTACATTGCATATAAAATAATAGAAGCAAAAAAAAATGAGGAAATACCAAAAAAGCAGCAACCAAATACCAAAGACGGATTTAAGTGCAAGTGATTTATTGATTCGCTCTTTATATTTTTGGGGGGGCTTTGCCAAGTGGCAGCATACGACATCTAGCAAATCTACGAGACTCATCTTTGATAGCACACACACACACACACACACACTCACAATAGCCTACTTAGCCGAACTCAAATCCATACACAATGTATGTATGTATGTGTGCATGTGTGCGTGTGTGTGCCTTGTATGCTTCCCTGCCCATCATTGTCCAGCAAAGAAATTAGCTAATGTAGACATATAAGGGATCATCTACTAAAGCCATAGTGGGACTTTTTTGCTATCCCTGGTCGTCTGCCTATTAGCTTTGGTGATGCTTCGGATAGCTTAGGGTGGATATGGGGCTGAACGTTGGGGCGCTCGTGTGTGTGTGTATGGGTGGGTGGGTGTGGTCATGCGTTGCTGATATCAACTTTTGCCTGAACAAACAGAAATAAAAAAAAAATCTCTAAAAACTGCTCATTTATTTGATAATGAAATGGTTTAACTTCTTTTTCTTTTTATGCTTTTGTCTCCAGAGTAACTTTTTATATATGTATATACTGAAGAAGAACATAGTACTGATAACTAATTTTACAAGTAATGAAAACATATGCGCCCAGAATTATGAAAGTGGTCTAAGTCGTATATTTCTTTTATCGAGATATTTGATGAATTACATTTGAACGAATTAAAAAATATTTTAACATTATACGACATTTTAAATTATAATTTTATTAGTATGGGTAAATGGCGCACCCAAGGGGGGTTTTTGGGTTTGAACCCCCAACAAAATTTCAAAACTGTAGTACTATCTTGAAATTAATTTCTTTTTTCAAACGCAAATTGGCGTACAACCCTCACCCAAATATTTTTTGTGCACGCCACTGCTCTTGATTAATGGAACTTTATTATGAATATGAAATTTAGTCTGAAGTTAATACGAAATCCTTATTTTTAAAGCTTGGATTGATTTAGACCATTTTTAAAATTAACTGAATGTCCTATAAATGACTTGAAGCCATAAGGAGATATGAATCTTATTTGAAACAATAGTTAACTTTAGCAAAGTAATTTATAAACATTTATTAATTATTTTTAAAAAGTAATAAATTCTTGTCTTATCGAGGTTTTAAGATTCTTAAAGTACATAATATCTTTCAGTTTTTCTTCCTTTACTGGTCTAATGGTAGCGCTTTATGGAAGCTATGTAATATTTCCGTATCTTTTTGGTTTTCCTCTTTTAGGTGAAAAATCCGAAACATGGAATTTAGAACTATCTAAAGGCACTTTATAGCGCATTTTCTAAGGTTCATTTTTCAAGAATCTAATCCAGTGAACTTGCATCCAAGAGACATATTCGCTCGCGGTATATTTCACTCTTCTGTTTATTGATTCCTCTAGGGATTTCGTAGAAATAAAATTCGACTTTCGTTTTATTGCAAATGTAGTTATTCTTCTACACTTCCCTATTAACCCTCTCTTCTTTAATTAAAACGACTAAGCTAAAGGTTTATATTTGAGGATGTCGTAAAAATTACATTGAATAAATTTACTTTAAAATAATGTGGTGTGAAATAAATAAGTGAAAAGTTATTTTTTTTAATTTTGATTTAAGGTCTGGTGCCAATTGATAGAAAAGTTCTATGGTGAAAAACTTTTTAGTATGGAGAGAAATTGTTTCCTTTTTAGGATTTAAAATTCATGCGTTTGCTAGACCTTTTAGCAATATTAGAACAAAAACGCGCCAATGTCATCTTTTTCTTGGTTATGCTTGCTGTCAAATTTTTGACAAGCTTTACTGGCTTGGCAATTTTTGTTCACCTCATAGTTGTCAAAAATTTCTAGAGTACCTTTTCAACAATTGAAAATTCAGTATAATATATGTTTATTGAATTTTTGAATGGTTGAATGTTCGACTCCTATTAAGCGTACTTAGATATTTTTTATGGTTTTTAATTCACTAAGAGAGTGGCGAAAAAGTGATTACGACAAATTTTTTTGGAATAATGAAACCACATGCAGTTATTCATTGTATTGTTGAGTGACGGCCTTTTTTTTTTGTCTTAAATGATTGCTGGAATAATTTCATATTTGCAGATGCGAGGTGCAGACAAAAAGCGCTGATCATAGACTGATCTTTCAACTGTCAGAATGTCAGTGTGTTCCTCTTATAATGTTCCCTTTGGCACTTTTATACCCAATACTTTTGTGCTTTATTTTATTTAAATCGTTGATTTTTTTTTTGAAACTAACAAAGTTAAAAACGCAAATTAATCAAAAAATGTCAGCTTTATAACTTATTCTTTAATAACATAAATTTTTTGTAAATCGGTATAAGCTCCAAAATTTTCGAAGGAGCGATATACAAAAAATTATTTTCCATTGTTTTCAGAAGTTCAATCAAGCAGGAAACAACCTAAATAAGGAATATTTATATTGGAAGTAAAAATTTTAAAATCATAAACTTCAGAAAGGACTATCAAACCCTACATAGTTTTTGCTCCTTTAACACATAAAAAAATTCTTTAAACCTTAATTGAATAGTTTAGCAGAGAAGTTTTTGCTTATGATCCATATTTAACTTTTTCGTCATAAAGTATACAACAGAATTTATTTAAAAAAAATGTTATTGAATTAAAAACGAAAAGGTTATTTAAATGCGATTATTGCGATTTATGTAAAATCGTAAATATGGCATCTTTAATTTGAAAAATATATAATTTATACAAAATGAAGTAACAAAGCAGTTAAAAATGTTTAATTAAAATTAAAACCGAGGTATTCTAGTTCAAATTTTATCAATAATATTGTAAAACTTTTTTGCAAGCCAACAATTTTTTTCATTTGTATCAATGTGCGACCATAAATTTCAAATATAAAGTTCGAAATATTAATTTCAGTAGGCCATAGAAGGATGTAATCCTTTTACTCAATATTTATCGGCAGCTGCTGTCTTTGGAGAATTTCGCTAGCTATTTTTTTGTGGAAATCTATCGATAAACCTCTACCACTTAATTGTAGAGCAAACAAAAAATGTGTATGACGTATAAAATGTCTTCCAACCTAATGAACCCTTTATTTAAATAACAAATTCACAAACAAAATACTACGTAGCACAAAACCATTAATAAATTATATATCCTCAATTTCTCTGCGGCTTTACTTAAAATAGAAATAAACGAAACCCACCACAATTACCATGCAATTTTTTCCACCATTAAAGGCAAAGCAATAAAGTAGAGTTTAATGCATGCTTGGCATTAAATATTAAAATATCCAACAAATCCATCACAATTGCTTTCGGAATATACAACTATCGACGAAATTCAATTACGAAAACACACACACTGTCACACTAATACTATGCCATACCATTCATTTACTTATGTACAATATTAAATTTGATATTTAACTCCCCCTTGGGAATTTGAGTAAAAAAAAAAAAAAATATATACAAAATCAATAAGTGACCACAACTTTAGCCAGCAAAGGGTTAAAGGCAATTGCTTGATATTTGCGTGTGTTCGCCGTAACAGATTAAATTACAATTTACAAGTGGTCAATATGCCGGTCAAATGCGTTAAGCGCTTTTAAGCGATCAAAGCGGATAGGAATTCAGGAGTAAGTAGATAGATAGATAGTAGTTGAGTAAAGGCACTTAAAGGGAAAATGTTTTGCTGACTTTCGGCTACAGTCCCCTTATGAGTTTGACATGTGATGCGGTCAAATGGCAATGGTTTTTCCATTTTCAAAAAAAAAAAAAAACACAAAACATAACATTTGCGCTCATTAGCTACATGAAGGTTAAGAACCTTGATGAGAGCGACTATGTAGTATGACGAATAGGATTTGAGGGTGATGGTGGCTTAAGGAAGTTGGATAGTTTAAGGAGATGAAATGCCAATAGGAAATATATTTAGGTCTCCGCACAAAGATAGCGTGTAAAAAAGTAAGCTTTCGCTCGACAAAATCGCAAATAAACTAAAGCTTTCACTAGCGAGGTTTCATTGCTAAAGCGTTAATTAAGCATTTTCCAGGAGTCGAGTAAATATTTGTCAATAAATAAAAGTCGTTTAAAAGTGTATTAAAGATGTTTTTTAGAAACATACAACTTTCATCGGCATTCTACCAAAACTTTCACTCATCACATTTTTATGCTTAAAATTGCAATGGCTATTCAGCAAGTTTTTTTCACGCTTATCTTTTTCAAATGTGCATACAGGGCTTTTTCGCCGCTTGCCCATTTCCTTTGATATACGATAACTCGCATTTTTATAAAAGCTTACTGGCGGATTTCGAATATTGCCGGAAGAAAAATGTGCACAGCTCAGCTTAGCTTGGCTAAAATCAATTACAACCGCATTACGAGTAAGGGTCAGCAAATTCTAAGCGTGCCATTAGATATGTTTGGAATTTGAATATTGCGTTCTATTTCTATTCCGACAAATGTATTAATTAATTGCCAATACTCGCACATAGTTGTTGTTGGTGCTACAAATGCAATTGCACCACATTTGGCTTATTAAGTTTCTAGCAATTACCACATTAACTCAAAGCTTAATGGCGAAAAACAGCTTTTGAACTCAAGCCGCGTGCGATGTAAACTGATAAGGTTTCCCGAATGTGTTTAGAGCTAATATGTCTTAAGTGTGAGCATTCATTTCATTTAGTGAATGCTTGTTAAAAAAAAAAAGGAAAACCAAATACAACTTACATTGTTGGGCGGCGGCAAATACAACCTCGGCAAGTGGGCTTGGTAGGCGAAATTAGCACCGGCAAATACGGCAAATAAGGCAGGAAATGTAGCGAAAAAATTGGGATGAGTAAAATATTTTGCCACAGCTTTATATGTAGGACGCTTGTTGTTGGAACAGGCAGCGTTTAGTTATCGCCTTCGTCTGGCCTATGCCCTACTATAATTTTAAGCTCTTAAGCCGATTTTAAGCTTATGAGGTAAGGTATTTTGCGCTTGTTTGTCTTAACTTTGTTGCTGTGCTTGTTTTATGTGCATGGTGGTTTTTTTCGTTATGCCCTTTTGCTGGTACCGAATTGCAATGCGTAATTATAGCGCGCGGAATGTGCCAACGTTGACACTTTTGCTGGGGCGCGTAATAGTGGCAGGGAGAAATTAAAACACTAGCTAAAGGCGGAGAGGGCTTAAAAAGAAACTGCACTTAAAGTATAACTCTTGAGGTGGTGTATGAAAAAATGTGGGCAATTTAATTGAGGAAAAGAAAATTTGCACTTCTTATTAGAAGAGTTTATGGCACAATATATTAAAACTAATATATTTCACAAAAAAAAAAAAAAAAAACATCCGCATATACTTCATAAACACGCGGAAATTGCCCAAAGGACGACCGAACGAACTGAAAAAATAAGTTAAGCACTTTTTTAATATACAATTTTTATTTCTTCTTCCCTACTTCTGCTATCTCCAAGTCTCCGACCATCCGACCATTCGCGCAAGAATGCATTAATCCGAAATTAAACCCAACTAAAATGACAAAAACCCAAACAAATGGAATGAATTAACGAACCCGCCGAAAATCGAAAATCAAATTTTTAAGCCTGATTTGGGCCAAGGAATTTTGGTTGCGCGGCTACTTTGTGGACCACTCAAGTGCCATGCATAAAGAGCAGTAGGAAAGTAAACGAAACGAAACGAAACAAATTTAATACCATAAATTTCTATAGAATTTTGAAGTGTGCGCACAACTCCTGCCAAGCGCTTCCCATAACGACACTCAACGGCGACGGCAACGGCAGAAGAGTAAGCCCCAAAAACGGGCAACGAAGTAAATCGAAAAAAATGGCAGACCGACATATCAGCTAGCAGCAACTGGTATTGATTCGACTCGAATTGACTTTATGACGCTCGATTTTTTTTGGTCTTTTTCGTATTATTTTTTTTTTTTGTCTCAATAACACTATTTAGTTATTTTCAAGGAGTGCGTGTGTTTGTGTGGTGTGGTGTGGTGTGGTTTGTCAACCGTCGCATCGCATCGCGTTGCGTTATAGAAATCCGATTTAATGCGTACGTGCAATCGGGCGGCACCGACCGAGCGGCTTCTATTTGAAATTTTTGTTAAAAAACAAAAAATAAACACAAAAATTTGTTATTGCTGTAGAGTAATCGAATGTTAACAGAAATTATTTTATTCCAATAAGCTGCAACGCGTTTATATTTAGGTTCATTAAATCAGTTGATTAAGAAACACAGGCAGCGAAGTAGCAGCCACTTCGGACAAGTCAACGAGCAGACAAGCAGCACAATGAAAACAAAAAAAAATATGAAGAAATAAAAGCAAAAAATACACGATGCTAGTTTCGATTCTAAGAAATTTATACTAAATCCATTTGACTGGCTGGGGAAGAAGAGGACACATTTTGAAAACTGGGCAGAAAAAAGCAATACAAAGCCTAGATTGTCATGACATTACTCGTAAAAAGAGTGATGCGTAAAATGATAAAGTCGCGGCATGATTTAAAATATTCAAATAAATATATTTGTATATTTATATCTATATGACTATTGCAAACAAGAACAAAGACATTTGAAGAATAGTTTAGGCGTTCACGAAATACTTAGCTTGATAATTAAAACAGTCGAAGTAACATTAGTCTGACAGAAAGTTACATAAAAATACATCTCAGAACTCGATGAGACTTTCCACCCCACAATAAAATTATTTTCCTTAATTTGAAGCAGAAACATAAAAACAGCTGTCTTTGGTTCTCCCAGTAAAGAACGTAGATTACAAAGAAGTTCCATCCCATCCCACCGTTCCTCTAAAAGAGAATCTCATCCAATTTCACCATACCATAACTAATTTGACTTTTGCTGATTGATATTGGAATCTGATTAGATCCAATTGATTTCTGTTTGCAATGAATTGGACGAGAGTTCTTGCCTCAGGAAATGAAATGTCATGCGACTATTTTGTACTCTACGTTCTTTGTGAAGCAGAAGCATAAAAACAGCTGTTTTTGGACCTCCTAGTTATGTGCAGAACACAATGGAATTGAAGTGGGTACAGAGCATCCCGACAATGAGGAAATCTTGCCGACAAATGTCGCCACATTTAAACTACAACCAAATAACGTCGATTATAAAGAAATTGTATGCCGTTTCATTTCCTATGTCAAGAAATGTTGTATTATTTCACCATACTAGAAATTAACACACAAAAAACGATATTAGTTCTGGTATGGGGAAATAAGACAAGACTGTCTGTTGGAGGGACGGTGAGAGAGAGCAACTTATTTGTAACCAACGTTACCACTTAATTCTAATAGAAAAAAATAATTTCAATTACGCTGTGATAACGAAAAATTTTATTAAACAAAAACATATAAGGCTGTGGAGTGGCACTCAAATAAAAATAAACCGCATCCTGAATTCTTTGTTTTACGCCGTAAGTTTTTCAAATATAGACCTACTATTTTTTTGAAATTAGTTGGGTTAGAAGGAATATCTTTGTTCTAAATCATATCTTGCTTTTAATATTTTGGTAGTGCATTTTTTGAAGATCTCCCTGAAATTTGTACGATGAGTTCATATTTATATATCATTTTGAACTCCGACCCATCTTTTAGAAGATCTGTTTACAAGATCTTTCTAAGACAAAAAAATTCTATAAAAATGTTTATGAAATTTGTTACTAAAATATTTAAAAAAAATATGCACTATGATATTAAAGTAGGACAAAAAATATATGATAAATTTAAAATTTATATATTTTAAATACACATTATTCTCAAATAGTTTTATAGTTACATTAAATTTTAAAATTTATATTTTTAACGGACAATACGTAATTTGTTTAAACCAGTGTTTTCGTGATATTTTGTGAAAACAAGTTGAAAGTACATATTTTCGACCTAAAAACCTGTCTAACTTTGCTACGAACCAATCATGATACGCTCGAGAACACTCTAGATAATCTCGAAAACATCCTAATTTTAGTTGTGTTTTCATAACACATAATGCGATACCTCTATCAATCTATGCCAAAAAAACCCAACGTCGGTTTTCCGTCACTAGCACAGAGCGAAGATTTTATTTTGAGGCTCAGGTGAGCATTTTGTTTACTAGATTTCCGTAGAGTAAAAAGGGTGAATAGATACAGAAATGTCATCGAAAACCAGTTAGTAAAAAGGAATCATGTCTGGATGTTCATCTTTAATATGGAAAATATCTCCTGAAAATAACTTGTTTTCATTGCCGTGTGGGCTTCCCTTGATTCTAAGAAGAAGCAGAGTATACTGTCGGTCGCTTGGCAAAAATAGAAACAGATTTTAGATATATGTATGTTCAAGAAATAACTGTAACTGTGGACGGACCGTCGCAATTTTGCTTAATCGGATTGAAAATAACGCTCCCCATAAGAAAATATCCACCTATTAATAATTTTACAGATGCCGCACTGTTGCTACTCTGTCCATTGTGTTCCACAAATTAATTGAAAAAAATATGCTATACAAAGAAATTAGCTAATAAAATGGTTCACTGCAGAGATATCCAAATATGCGACAATACAAAAAGAAACAGTATAAATCTCTTATCAAAAATAAAAAAATTAAAATAAAATAAAAAAATATTTAATTTGTTACTGCAAGGTGCACCATGTCTCACACATATACAATATACACACGCATCCAGAATTTTCCACAAGAAATTGACAAATTTTGAGGTTTCATGAGTTCAAAGCAAGACATGTCAAAAGCACGAGATGATTTTGTCAGCAAAGATATACACAAAAACAACCAACAAAAAATTTAATGTGATTCGCAAAAATGTTGATACAATTCTTCAAGGCAACGAATTCAACGCGTCACCACCAATAGAAGCTGATGACTTTTCGGCAGTGCCAGAGTCGCATAACTCAAACACATACGCTTGTTTGTTTGATTGCTTACCACACACATATACAAACATATACATATAGCACAATATGTACATAAACAATGTATGTGTGTTTGTATAGCAATGTCTCGCTGCAAAAGTCCATCTTTGCCCCGTTGAAATTTTAAATGTGACACCCGAAAACCGCGTATCGCCGACAGAGCCTCCTTTTTTTCCTTTTTGTTACTGAGATCATTGAACAAAACTGAAGGTTTGCGAAAACCAAATTCTACCAAAGCATAACGCAAAGACAGCCGAAAAACCCCAAAACCTTTGCTAACCACAATGAAATTTCGCCACATTTTGCCAAAGAAGACCTGAACCGCAAACGCAGCGTCCGTCCGAGTCGCGTTTGTGCCGCATAGCTTTTGATTTGATTTTTTATGTCACTGATCGTGAAGCTATATATAGACACGAATATATTGCTACCAAATTTTCGTGCAACAAATAGTAGGACGGTTGGAGGAGCATCGAGAGAGAGTGAGAGCAGAGGTGGAGGGGGCACACGTTCATGATTATGACGAAAAAGTCGATAATGACGCAGTGCTTTGTGCTGTTGCGTTCGACTGACGAACTGTCCATGAATTTTTCAAGTCAACAAAATAGTACGTTATATTGAGATTTCTTTTCATTTTTATTTTCATTTGTATTTTCATTTGTATTTTTGCGTTCACTTTGGTGTTTTGTGACAGTTTCTTATTTTTGTTGACAGCAAAAAAATTGGGCAGACGCGACACTTCATCCATAATAAAATCTTGAAATCATGCCACAAAAGCCAGCAGTTTTTTCGTTATTACTTTGACAACACAACGCGCATTATTTTTGTAAAAATTTGGTGACCCTTTTGTCAAATCCTGTTTGCCTTTTGTTTTAATTTATTATTGCTTTCTTGTTTTTTTTTTTGTTTTGTTTTTGTTTTTTGACGACTGAGGTTAACATTAGTAGGGCTTCCTTTGATACGACTCAAATTGCTGCATTCATTCATATGCTGTTAGTTGTTGTAGTTATTGTAGTTATTGTAATTTCCTTGGTTTTTACAAATGACTGCACAAATTTCGGGTATCTTCGTTGTGATCGACACTTGCGAAGCACTTGCGTTGATCATTTGATCTTCATTGACAGCATGATGCGTTGTTCGAAAATTTTTGTCGTAAATAAGTAAGGTGAGTGTTGGTATTTTTTTTTTAATTTGTTTGTTGTTGTTGTTGTAGCTTACTCTAGCAGACTGTATGACGTCGTCTGAAATGGCTGTAAAGCCTGAAAAGTTAACTAAAGCCTTTCAATGCCAAAAAAATTAGAAACAACATTAGTAGCGTAGAGAGAGTTGGTAAATTTTAACTCGAATAAAAAAAAAAGATTTTTGGCTTTCTAAATCCATTCTTACATCGAATGATATCAACCTTAGACCTTTTAAGTTTAAGCTGCTCGAAGTGCTGAATGAGCAAATAAAATTATCGGTCATGATAAAGCTGTGGTGTAAGCAAAGTATTTTATGTATTTCTTTTTTTTTTGCACAAATGTCAGTTGTGACCAGAATAACACAAATTCGAAAAGGTAATTAAAACAATAATAGTACTAATTTTGATGACGTATAGATCGAGTAATCGATACTAATTTTTACGTGGTAATCGAAAACGATTCGAATTCTGTTAACAGTTTCAATATAACTACCCGTGAGTAATAAATCTTTTTAATATAATATACTCTCTGTCCTTTCTCAACTCTCAAATCAGCGATCCCTTTTTTGGTACGTGTGGAAATATCGCCCTGCCGGCTAACTCAGCTGCGAGAGTACCGAAATTAAGATTCGGCATAAGATAATATAAAAGATAACCACTTTAAGCTCTTTTTTGAGCCGTGGTACATTTTCTTGAAGGTTCTTAGAATTTTGAAATAATAAATGTGCGCATTGAAGGCAATATTGCCGTTTAAATGATAACAAGAAGAGCGATATATTATCATAGACAGGCTGAATTGTTTTATGAATTTAGTCAGCACTGGGCGCATGATTTCATCTACACTCTTTAGCAAAATAAGTTTTCACAATTTCAAACTGGAAGCAGTTTACCACAGGCACAAATATCACATATCTTCGACTATAGTAGTATCGATTTTGGGTGCTAGATGAAACAAATAAAATTAATTTTTTTTAATTTTTGCCCACTGTGCAGTACGTCGTAACCGTGCCTCCAGTTCGGACCAAAATTTACTTTCTCGGACCGAAAAAAATGTTCTTTATCTCGATGTAATTTTTTTAACAAATTTGTTTAATGAATTGAGCCGTCCAGTGCTGGTTCTTTCGTGACTTTTTAGCAAAATAAGTTTTCACATTTTCAATCTGGAAGCTGTTTACTACAGACAAAAATATTACATATTTTCGAAAACAGTAGTATCGAATTTCGGTATTAGATGGGAAAAAATTAAATTGAGTTGAAAAATATTAAATACATTTTTTATGTTCTTTATCTCGTTGTAATTTTTTCCAACAAATTGCGATATTTGCTCTCTTTTGAGTAAAGGCTTCTACAAAATGCATAAAAACCTACATAGAATGAAATCTGTTTTCTCCAGAAGTAGTAAATATTTTTTAAGCGCCAACTCATTGTCATTTCCCTTTCTTTTATTAGCTGTGTTTTCTTCAATCCAGATATTTTTTGTGTGACGTACCGACTTAGGGCTTGACGTTTAAGAAATTTGATGAAAATATTCCCTACCTACATTTAAGGATCACCTTAATATGTACGCTTAAAAAATAAAAATGAGAAAACTCAAACGCTCCCTCCCTTCAATGTTAGCTCAATTAAAAATTTAGTTTCTTTTCCATACCAGCCAATAAGTCAGTCGTGTGTCTCCGATACCAAAGTCCACCTTAACAATTATCGACCCACCTAAATTTTGTATTTGAAAAATCAAACAACGCCTAATTCGTGCCACAGCCATTTTGTATAGGAAATTAAAGAAAAAATCAAATTGGGCGTTGAAATCAGTCAGCCAAGCAGTCACTCACTCAGCGACTGTAATATTTAGGTACATATGTATGTATGTGTGTATGTATGTTGGAATTTGTACATGTTGGCCATGCTATAGCAACAGCAACAACAACAAGAACGAAAAAATATAGAAAACATGAAACCCCTACAATAATTTGTTTGAAACGCTCGAAAGGCCGCAGCCAACACGCCCACGGCAATCACGCAACACAACTTTACAGGAGAAAACGATTAAAACAACAACAACAAAAAGACAGCAAATAGCAAACAGCAAATACTTAAATACTTGGGAAGCAAAGTGCGCTCGGTGGCCAACCTACAAAAATTACAATAAAGTAAGAAAATCCATAAAAAAAAGCAAAAACTCCTACTAAAATGCGCTCCAATAAAAATTAGTCGCAAAAAAAATTGAAGGAATACTATAAGTAAAGGAAATAGAAAATATGCGAGTGCACACGAAAAAGAAGTCATTGAAGGTGTTTTCACATGCTTCGTTGCATGATTTAAACGCTTAAGTTAATGTTTTGGCAGTTTGTTGTTTTTGATGCAGCTTTTTGTTTTTTTTTTTTTTTGCTCGCGTACACCATGAATAAATATAAGTTGTTATTTATATAGCAAAGGCAAAGTCGTTGCCAACGTTATCGACGTTCTATCAAATGGAAAATAACTTGCTAAATCTAACAACAAAAAAACACAAAAAGAAAGAAAGAAAGAAATCGTGCTCCAACAATCAACCCTCCGTGTGGCATAACTACTGCCACATTTCTCTGATTGGTGGCGCAAGGACGCGCCCAAAAAAAAACCCAAAACTGACTTTGATAGAGCAAAGAATTAGAAACAAAAAAGCAAGTGGTAATCGAATTACAGCATTTTCGCCCACAAAAGCGTTTTTTGTTTTGTTGGTAAATTTTATTACTTACACGCCAACTTGCATCACTTTTTTTGTATTTTTGATGAGTTAAGAGTGTAAATTGCTGACATTTTCGACACGCTGCCAAAACTCAAAGGAAAACCAACAAGCAAAAAAAAAGACAGAAACAACCAAAAGAACGATATAATGCGAAGCGGAATTATGATCTCAAAAGCATGCCTAGCATATTGACTACACAATCCAAGGCGGCACACTGGCTCGGAGCCTGACTGTTTGCCTGTGAATTACTTTTGAATAGCCGCCCTCATAATTCGCATTATCATTTTGGTACAGTCAGCTGCTGCCACTACTGAAATTGGAGATGCCACGAGTGCCGCCGCCGACACTGGAACTGCTGCTGTTGCTCTTTTGTTATAAAAGCGGCTTTGTGCCAACAGCTAAGGAAGGCATCGAAGGGTGCAGTGTTTTTAATAACTTCATTATAACGAAATTTCACATCACTTTTTGTTTTACCCAAAAATCAGCAACATTATCCTTACAACAACGCTTGGCCGCTTGCATTCCCAAGGATGCTGTTGTGCGAGCAGCTTAAAATTTGATAGTCTCTTATTACCGACAAGTAAATTTGAGTCGGCAGGCAGGCAGGCAGGCAGGCAGACGACGTTACACTACGAGTATTGATTGACCGGTCAAACCAGCCGACGAAAAGTTCAATATTGATCTGCTTTAGAATTGGCAGTTCGGAGGATACTTATTTCTTGGTTTTTTTTTCTTCTCGGGGATGTAGTGTTATTTGAGCGTTGTAAATGAAGGTCGGCGCAAGCGACGTGTGTAATGGATAGGCTGGAAGTTACAACGATTGCAGTGAGAGTGAGCGTGTGGTGTTGTAATGCAAAGCAGTAAAGCTGTAAATGTTCTTAGCACTCGCGACTGTTTGATGTACATACATAAATAAATATTCACAACAACTCGATCGATATCCAAATCTTCAGCGTTAGCGCTGTAGTCTCTGTTATGGATATCGCTAGCGGTGCTGTTATCAAAATAGTAACCGTAATCGATTGGTATTGTTAGCGATGTTGTTGCTGCTGATATCTATCGATGATTTGCGTTATTGTTTTACGTAGCGTTGGGCAAAAGATTGAAAACACAATCGGAATTAAAAAATCGATTATGTTTTTAGACTTCTGGGAAAATAAGCCAGAAGAATATTAAGATTTACGCTGCACGAATTTGCGAATACCTCCGCAAATGGAGTTTTAAAAAAAAAATTGTTATTTTAAGATCAACAATAATAATTTGTATGATCTCAAGGCCATTTATTTATTAGGAGATTATGGCAAAAATAGCAATGGTAGAAGTTGCACCTATTTCGGAGATCACTAACATCTCCTCATCAGACTTCGGCCGCGGATCGAACCCACGTCCTCCACTCGCACTCCTACACTTTAAGGCAACGCCTCAACCACTTGTGACAAGTAAGCCTTGTACACTGTTGTTGCTTTTTCATCTTCATATTTTCCAATTGATACAAATAAATAGGCCAGAAAATTCATATCAGTTATTTTAAAATATTACAAAAAAAATGCTTGAAATGAGAAAGCAATACAGGCTTAAGGCCTGCCATTAAAATATTAAAAAAAACTGCATTTTTTCGAGGTATTTTTAAATTGGTCAAGCTCCGAAATTATATTAGTTGTCGCCTTAAAATGCATTTATAATTCGATTGGAAATATAGGAAGATGTAAAGTTAGCTTTTGCGGCAATCAAAAATTCAAAAACTTCTGCACCGTTTGAGCTAGCGTGAGAGTTGCCATATGTTTGATAAGTCTAATCTGATTTCATTATAGACAAGTTATATTAAATATTTAAATTTGGATCTCAAATGGTTCGTTTCGACAAGAAAGCTTAAAGCTAAATTTTAAAAAGGTTGCCACTTGTTTTAAACCCAGAATTTAATTGAATTACACATGAGTTAAATGGCATATTGCAATATCAGTGTCAAATTGTTCGTCTACGTAAGGAGAAAGCTCATTGCTTGGGAAGGGTTACCACCTGTTTAAAAATTCGAATGCCATTAATTACACATATGTTATATTAAATATTTAAATATGGGTATCAAACAGTTCGCCTCGACAATATGTGTTGGCCTCAGTGAGCAGAAGGATTATTGCTATCGTTTCGAAAGGGATGCCATCTGTTTGAAAAGTCGAAAGTAAATAAGTTATATGCAAGTTATTTGTATGTGAAAGACAACGAAATGCGTTTTCTGGAGTTTTTGCTAGTAATAAATAATTTCATTTTTCAAACAAAATTTAGTCGATAATTATTATAATGAAATATACATATATGGATTTAAAATTTATTTTTCGGACGTATTGCACTATATTAAACACCTGCAAAGTTTCACATAAATCCATCAGCCTATATTGAACCCAGAATGGAAATACAGATGTAAAATTTTGTTTCCATTTTTTTTAAGTTATACTTCCTCTAGGTCCCTAATGTTTGATAGATTTAATTGAAACTGTACTGTAGCATTCTAGATATTCTACAGTAATTATTTTTTTGTTGTACTTCATCGAAAAAAATTGTACCAGTCTAATGTAACAATGTGTATGTATCTGCTCAATAGACCGTTGGTTAGTAGTTAGTACAGAGTATAGAGTATATTTAAGCCTAGCTGAAATTTTGAAAATATTTTGCTTAATAATAAAATAATTTTAAATGAATGATGGACGTAAATATACATAGCTAAAAAATTCATAGATTTATAATTTTTTCTAAAATAAGTCACTTAGATACGTAAAACATAAACTGATTTTGAAAGTCACAAGTTCTTGACGCGTCGTTCTCAAGTAATTTAACATGTCTTTAACCTCTCAAAAACATATACACATTTATGTATGGGGTTGCAAAATTGCAAATCTTTTTTCAAACATTATTATTTAAAGCCTAAACGTGGTTCATCTCAGCTAGCACTGGGTTTTCGAGCTAAATCCATTCTATTTGATGTTAAGAGGCATAAAACGCTTGGCTTTATTTAAACAACATCACATTTATTTGACATAAGAAAAAACTGTCATTTAGAAATTACATTTTAAATATGTATATATGTATATATAAAATTAATGTAAGTAAATATTCTGCTATTTACAGGCGCAAAAAAGCATTCTATCTAATTTTATCTGCTTTTGAGTTTTGTATTTTTATTTTTTTTCCACATTTACAAAAATGTACATTGAATTTTAGCAACTGCTTAACACAAGCAATTTTGAAAAGCTAAAAAATGTTTTATATGTTTAAGCTATAAACTTTTTACGTACTTACATTTATTTGCTAGTAAAGAAAATAGTCGTTGTATTTAGAAAGTTATAAAAAAATTTGACATTGAAATAGAAATTAAATGAGTTTCCAGTTATTTTATCCAAATGAGTCAGAATTTCTTTTTTTTTAACTAAGCGCGTTTTGAATTAAACTCAAATGAGCTTTTTTAATGTATACAGCGCTTTCATTCTCGTGCTTCCGAAATGTTTATGCCAAACTTTGCGCGCTCGGAGAACTATGTAATACCTAAGATTTTTTTTTACCATTTACTGTACTTTGAAATGTAGATCAGACTACTAAAATCGCCTTCCATTACACACTTTAGGTGGAAGCTTCAGCAAAAGCTCTTCCAACTGCAAAGCTTTGGTCAAGAGCTTTCATCGTCAAACTGAAAAATAAAATAGAAAAACACAAGCATAAAATTAGCCCGCGTCGCTTGAGTAAAGGCGTGCGATGATGTTTCGACTTTGTGTTGTGAGATCATCATCTGGTGTTTTCCCAATATTTGCGCTAAGGTGGGTAGTGAAGAGAAAAATTACAGCAGTGCGGGCACTCAACGAAGTTCTCAATCCATCTGCAGTACTTTGAATAGTTTGTGGGGCTCCGTCGCGTGTATTTTTCCGAAGCGTTCGCCACTTAAGTTCGGTTTTCCTTCATATTGACGTGCATAGCTCCATTGCTTTTGAGTTTTCCAAAAATTGTGCATTCTATTTCATCTGCAGCAACAATCCAACGAAGCTGTGTGAAATTTTGCGCCCGCGGCAAGCATTAAATACAATTTATTTGTTTGCCCTTCCATTTGTTTGCTTAGAAATTACAAAACACTTTTGATTTTTTATTTTTTCAAATATATTATTCATATATTTTATTGGCTAACTTTTTTCCATCTCCCACTCTTTCAAGCGTCTTGCTGTCTCAACTTTTTGTTTTCATATAGTTATTTAAATTTTCTGCTTAAATTGTTAGTTACTATTTATTTTGCCCATTCACTTTCATTGTTTTTTTGTGTGTAATTTTTTACTATTTTTTCAACGCTCAGTAATAACTCAACTTTACAGTTTACGTTTTCCTCTTCATATATGTATGTATATATATATATATGTATATATATTGTAATTGTTATTTTTTTTTTGTTTTTGTATTTTTAAGTTAATATTTATACGTAGTTGTTAAAGTTATTGTTTTATTTTCCTTTTTTCGTTTGTCAATATTTATTATTCAATTAATGTACATACAAATAATTAAAAATATTACATTAAAATTTACTCGTATATCATGTAAATGGTTCTTTATTATAATTTTTTTTTGTATTTTTAATCTTAAAAAAAAAATTTTTTTTTTTCAAATTTACTTTTGTTCATTTTATTTAAAAAACAATTTTTTATTGGTATTTTGATTGCGTTTTAATACAATTTTGCTATTAACTAGTACACAATTAGCAACTAAATATACTAAGCTAACAAAACAAAAAAAAAAGGAAGAAAGCTAAGAACGTACGTAGAATTTCTGTAGTAAGAATAACAACAAAAGCGCGCTTGAATAAAAACGAAAACGAATTTGTTGTGCTGTATGTGTAAAGCTAACATCAAACAAAACAAAACAAAATAAAAAACAAGAAAACGCTAAACAAGTGTTGGTTTGTAAAATTAATTTAAAGCACTAATTTTGCATAAATCTATGTAAAGACAAAAAACAAAACTCAATGCACATTTTTTTTTTTTGTTTTTCATAATTTTTTATTTTTTTTTTATTAGATAATTAATTAAGCTTTAATAATATGTATATATGTATATCACCTAAAGCAAATTACGTATTTCAGTTGCGATATCAACTTGTTGCTCCAGCTTCAACATCTGCGCCGCTTACTTCTTACTACAATTTACAACTTTTCAATCGATTTTTGTGAATTTCTTATTTAACAGAATAACAAATATTGAACAAAATTTCTAGAGCTCAATAAAAAGTTTTAGTTTTTTTTTGTTTGTTTTTGTTTTTTAAATAATAAAAATAATACAAAATTATTTACGTATTTTCGTTGCTTAAAAAAGTATGTATATTTTTATTACAGCAAAGCGTTTGAACAACTTTACAGCATTCATAATTGTTTTTTTTTTTTCTTTTTTTTTTCTATTTTTGAAATTAACGAATACAGTCTGCCACAATTTAGCAATGTTAACAAAAAATAGGAAACTTTCTGCGTTGGTCCTTAACACATCTTAAAAATTGGCCGTCACTATTTTTCTCCTGAATTTGCCAATCCTCAATAGTTTTAATTTATTTTTGCTTTGTATTAAATATTTTACAAGTAGCACAAGTGCCAGTTTTGTACTACAACAAATATTTTACGCACTTGTGCTAAAGTTTTGTTATTATTATTATTATTTTTTTTCATATTTTTTCATATTGGTATGACAAAAAAGTACAACAACTATTTTCTTTACTAGCAAATTTTTAATTTCCACGCCTATTTATAATTAAATTATTTATTTATTTTATTTTCTTTACATATGCGCCAGTTAAAGAAAAACGTATACAAGTTTTATTACTTTAAAAAAATTTGTTTCATTTTTTAATTGGTATACCATTATGTATTTGTATAGATTTTCAAGTTTTTTTTTTTAATGTAGTTTTATTATTTTCAATGCCCATATAGCTTTACAATTCAAGCAAAAAAAAAAATTGAAAAAAAAACAATATCGTATTTATATTTTTATAAATATAATAGAAATACTAGATTTATAGTTAGTACGTATAGTATAGTTCATTTTCCACTCAATTTGCTCATTTCGCATTTGAGTTTGCCCTATTGGATTTTAAGTACGTTTTTAGTTAGAAGCGAACGAATTTGTTTCTTATGTATAAATATAGTACATTTTGCTAAGGGGTTATATGGAGGAGGGGTAAAGAGTTGAAAATTCCTAGCTTATGGGAATCGAAGCTTAATGATGCTTTCTATTTGATAAGCATGAAAGCTAAAAAGCGAGAGAGAGCGAGCGAACGAGAGTAAAGAGATTTGAGAACCTCTGCTGAATTTTTACAACTACATGAACTCAAGGGGAAGTCATGTCAGATATGACTTATGTACATCTTAGTTATAATGATAATTTTACAAAATAAAGTGATTAAAAAAAGTTGGCTAAAATCATAAATTTCGCTCAAAAGTTTATAATACAAATAATTAAACTAATACGAAATTTGAGCTACTGTAGAATAATGTAAATTTTAACAGTTAAAATGGCATCAAAAAAAAAACTATCTGAAAACAAAACGTTCGTTCAAAAGTATGCATTTGTCAAACAAGCAAAATGGCGTACGTGAGTAAAGCTTATACCGTTGAGCAAATGAGGAAAGCTCTCGCTCTCGCTCTGCGCTGATTTTCTTGTGCAAATCAATTAATTCGCGCTTTCATTACTCTTGCTCCATATCAATGTTTTGTTTTTTGACACTGAAATGCAAAGATTTTCAACTTCCCTCCCATTTATTTTTCGAAAATTTTCATTGCTCCTCCCTCTTCCACCCCTTCGCCTTTATTTTGAAAGTAAGTTTCAATGGTTTCTTAGTTAGTTTTTTTTTTAACTACTCTAAAAATTTAGATGTATGCATGTATGTATGTTTGTAGTCACAATGTAGTAGTAGTAGTAGTAGTAGTAGTAGTAGGTATAGTTTACGCTTATCGTCCGGTTGCAACACACTGTGCAACGGTATCGGAATAGGCTAAGCATGGGAATAGTAAGTATTTGGTACATAGTATACGTTTGATGTGTGTGTTTTTGTATGCATGTATGTTAAGTTGTATTTATGTATTAAGTTTTTAATGTTAGTAGATTTTCGTATATAGGTATGTATATTTCCTCTTCTTTTCTTTTTTATATTTAAATTCAACACTCTAAAATAATAGATAAATTTAATGAAAAAAAATCATTTCGTATACTTTCATTTGAACTTAGGTTGTGTTTTTTTTGTTTTTACTCCTTATAAGTTGTTTTTGTTTGTTTTTTTTTTAATTATTTATTAACTACAATTTACACCGCTATAAACATTTTAGGGGGGGTTTCATGTTAGTTTAATTTTTTTTTAGGTAAATTACGTATATCCGGTTCAAATTTTTTTAACAGCATTGACAGTTAGAAACACTTTTTTTTTGAAAATTAGTTAAGAGTGAAACAAAACCGTGACTGTCGAATTTGTAAAAATTTCACAATGAAACAAAATTAGGTAATTATGGAAAATTTCCATAAATAAATGCGTATATTTTGAAAAACGCAATGAAAGCCGAAAAGATAGTAAAAATTGTGATTGTGTCAAGCGAAAACAATATTGTTTGAATTTATGTTAGCGCGCTTTGAAAAGGGTCAATTAAGGACGTGTGTGTTTTTATATATGTATGCATGTATTTTTTCAAATCGTATAATTGTTTTTGTTTTTTGTATTTATATTTAGCTTTCCTTAAGAAAAATCGTATACTTTGTGTGTGTATTTTGTTTCCATCTAAATTTACTTTTTTTTTTTAAATTACATATGATTATAAGTTTGTTTTACTTCTTTTCTAAAAAGGAATATATTTGAAAATCAAAAATTAACACTAACATTTGCACCGCTTCTATGTTGGCATTGCAATCATAGATTAGTTTTGTAAATATTCATATTATATTAGTCTTAAATATTATTTGAATGAAACTTGAATTTTTTCAAGCTACTACTATGTATTTTACAAAAATATGGCATCCTGCCTTCAACTAGTTGTAAACCGACTAATCGTACTAAATACAAGAAAGGCAAAATTACCACAAAAAAAAACAAAAAAACGAAAAACGAAAACAATATGCGCTCAGTGCACTTTTTACGTATATCTGTTCATAGTTAGACTAAATGCTAACCTAAATATCCCCCTCTGCTATTATTGACTATACACTACACTTTCCCTCATAATATATGCTACACTTCCGCTTTTGTATTTAAATATTTAATCAATTATTTCATTACGTATATTTTTTTTCATTCATTTTTTTTTTTAGTTATTTATTTTTTCAGTCATTACAAATTATTACGTATATCTGTTACGTACAGTAGTTTTGCGTAGTAGCGATAGAAATTGAAGTAGTAGTTATTTATGTTATAATTTTTTATAGTATGTAAAATGATACACTGATCTTATAAAAATCATGAAAAAGAATTCACGCTGCCTGTTAAAAAAAAAACTGAGCATTTGGAGAAAATTGAGGAGGCCGCATTCAAAGCGGCTGATAAACGCGCTGTTCGCACGTGAATTCAAATTTAAATTTAAGAAATTTGTTTTTATTTCAACCAGAAAACGCGTTCACTGCTCTTTTCTACGCTAAACCCGCAATCATTACGTCAAACGTCAAATTACAGCTGTTTGCTTGAAACAGCTGCTCAGTGGCTTATAACACCTGTTTTACCAAACTGGTTTAGCAGTTCAATAACTCAGTATTGCTGACCTATACAAGTACGATACTATTTCAAATTAAATCTTTCTTTGTCCCTCACTAGAGCCTCACTAAAAATCCGCCTCATTTTTAATATGATAACTCGCATACGTCTGCTCCAAAGGCGTAAAATGTTGTTGTAGTTGTTGCTGGTTCGCTGTATCCTGGATGGCATTTGGAGATAGAATATTGCATAATTTGGTTTTTGTTTCACGTAAAGAAAACATTTGAAAAGTAACAAGCAACAAAATATTACTCCCAAGCAACATACTTTGAGTTTGGGACAAACGAAAATAAAAATATGCTATATAGGAATTTTCAATATTTTTTTGGTCTGCGCGCGCATTTAAGTAAACTGTGTACACAACAAAATATTGAATATGCGAAAAATATTAGAATTTGGCTACGAAAAGAATATGGTTGAAATTAAAATGAAATCAAAAGCGGCATTCACAGGGTGCAGATGTAAAGTTTATTTTTCTTTTTCTTGGAAAATATTTACTTTGCCCAAAAGATATTTTGAGAGATACTGAAATTGTACAATGTGCAAAACACAAAAAAAAAAAAATGGTCAACTGCACTGGGAATGCCGTTATTATTCATTAAGTTAATTTCCTGCTGGGTAGAAATAGCATAAAATACTTTTTATAAATTTATGCTATAATGGGCGATAGGTTGGCGTTAAGTAGTTTCATATAGTATATGTATGTGTATAAATTAATTAGTTTGAATGTTTAGTAATAATTAAAATAAAATTTTATTTAGTAAATATATAAGTATGTACGTATTTATAGTTGGTCGGTATATATATATATATGTATATATATGTATAGGCATATATGCATATATCGATTTTTTTATTAATATAGTTAGTATATATACTATATATTTTACTTTATACATGTATATATATATATAAATAGATATATATATATATATAATTATTGGCGAGCTATATGGGCCTCTTGCAAAAACGAAGTACTTTTTCTCACTTTTCCGTGCTCTCCAATGCGTTTCAATCATCAAAATGGCATTGCATTTGCTTCATTTGAAAACTTCTTATTTAAAAACCCTGGCATTGGCATCAAAAGATTATATTATTTTTTTTTTGTTTCTTTTCTTTTGTTCTTTGTTTAGTTGTGGTACTTTTGTGTTAAAAATTGTGCTTTCTTCTTCTTCTTATTCTTCCTCTTTTACTTATTACTTTTTAGCTTTTATTGTTATTGGAAAACTTTTTACAAATATGTTTTGCATTTTGTTTTTTTTAGGACTTTTTACAATAGTTTAATTTCTTATTTTTGTTGCAAAAACAATGAACAAAAATAATTTGAATCATTAGATTTTATGGATTAGTATTATCCAATCAATTGTTACTGTATTGCAAATTTTTTTCTTATGGGGTATTTACACAATCGCATTGACATTCACCGCGCTGCCAACGCCAACTGGCAACGCTGCAGCGATGCTGCTTGCAACAAGCTTACATGAATTTATATCACTTACACATGTTGCTAGCAACATTGTTGCAGCGTTGCCGGCTGTGCGCTGATTGCCAACAAACAAATTCACCATTCTATTGCGCTTGCTTTCATATTTGTTATTGATTTTGGAAATTGTTGTTGCTGTTGTTCTTTTTTCTACTTTTAGCAATGTTGCTTGCACCCACGTATAGTGACAATGAAAAATGGCAGTGGCAATGCAGGCGGCAGGCATGGCATCGAAATTTTGCCTTGGCGACGGCGTCAGCAACAGCAACAACCGTTTGCATTTTGCAATTTGCAACTGACAGCTTTCAAAATTATGCATATTTAATATGCTTACGTTTATTTGCATTGGCGTAGCTGCCGTTTTTTTTCTTGGTTTTTTTTTGTTGCTATGGTTTTATTTAGTGCTGATTTTTTTTTTGGTTTTCTATTAAAAATTGCTATACAATAACTTAGCAATTTGCTGCTGGGACATTTATCCACCAGTGGAAGAATGTTGCTGCGGCTATGTTGCTCATTTACTGTTGTTGCTGTTGCTGTTGCTGTGGCGTTTGGCGGCTAGTATGTGCATGCGTGCTTTCGTTCGTTCGTTTTTTATATTGAGCTTTTAGTTTTTTTTTATTTTGTTTGCTGAGCGTTTTAGTAGGTATTTGAATTTCCTGTATTTACGCTGCCATTTCTATTTCCATTTTCATATTTCTTTGTTGCTATACGTGAGCGTAACGCCTTTTGAATTTGTTTGTTGTTGTTTATGCGGTGTGGTGTTTTTGCGTTTAGTTTGTTCGCTTGTTTATTGCATGATTAGTTTACAATTTTATTTTGTGGCCATGTTTTTCTCCGTATTACTGACTTTCTTAAAAAATTTGTATTTTGCTTTTTCGAAGTTTTGCAATTTTTTTTTGGTTTTTTGGCATTATTCGTGTTCATTTAAATTTTAATTAGTACGGACCAGTTTTTTGAGTTTTTGTGTTTTTACTTTAATTTTTATATTTATTATTATCATTTTCTTTTCTAATTTATTTTAATCCCAGGGCATTGTGAGCACCCGCTTCGTTTTTGCAAGAAGGTCGTTATCGTACTACGAACATGGGTGCACCACCGCATTGTAGCTCGCCAATATAGGACCATGTGCTCCCGCGAAGGGGGTACTCACAACGTCTGGTGTACTAGCTCCATCGGTGTGCGATGTCGAATCGGCATTACTTCTTCCTTCACCATTAGCTGAACCTACTTCTGGTGGTTTGGTGGTGTCCCGTTCGTCAATCACTAAATCTATTGGCATTTTACCCTTTAAACATGAGATATATCGATGACAGAAATTATCGCATAATTCATGCACCTGCAATTGTACAACAGAGAGAACGAAGAGAAAAGAGAGAGAGAGAGTGTGTGGGAGAGATAAAGAGAGAAGAAAAGAAAGAAAGAGAGAGAGAGAAGAATAATTCATGAGTAACGATTGCAAAATTCTTTTCAAAACTATTATAAATTATGCTCAAAAGGTTTTTATACAACCATAATATATAAACTTTTTCTTAAATATTTATCATGTTCTTATTGTACGACTTCTTCTGCCATTTTTTATTTTTTTCACTGCTAATTTGGGAGGGTGCTTTTCGTCTCTTTAGCTATGGTATTTATCCATGCAAGTAAAATACTTTGATAAATGTTATTGAATTGTTTTGTTGTTTTTTCTCTTATTTCTGCTCTGGGGCCAACTACTTTCGAAAGTCTTAGAAAAAAACTAAACTAAAATATTATAAAGTAGTTATTTTGCATAAATAGTGATTTTGTTAGGGGGAGGGTAAATGTTACAAATTTATAAAAAGAGTAATAAACTTTTTTTTAAGTCGTCTAAACTGCATTAAAATGGTATGCTGATGTAATAATATGTATTAGCTATATGTTAGAATTTTCATCTCACAAAATATATTTAAAATTATATTTATATAGATTTGTCTATTTTTATGTCTTGCCATATTGTGACACATAATTTGTGGCATACCATTGTTGTAAACGTTCACTATTGTATGTCATTGTATTGTCATTGAATAAACAAAGCTAATACTTTAGTTTTTCCATACCATAACATTGCCATATGTTATGACATTTTTTTCATGGTTATGCCATTAAATTAAAACGAATATTCATTTCATGTCACTTGGCATAATTCAATTACTATTATAAATCACTTTTTATGCAAAATTGAAAAATTTCAGTATAATGTACTGTTTTCACTTACTTATAAGCTATGAAAGAAGAATGCAATTATTTGCATCAAGCATGTGACGATGCAAAATATTTTATATGTATTTTAACTGTAAAAAAAATTCAACTTCATTACAATAAGGTTTATCAAAAAAAAAAAAAACAAAATCTTCTTCATACTAGTATGTATATTGAAGTATTTTCTTTAATTGCCCATCATCATTTGCATCATTCATCATATAAAATATTCATTTGTTGCAAGTAGCATTTTTCGCGCAATTAATTGCCATTCATATGAGTACAAACATATACATATGTACATAAATTGCTCGCGCACAATGTTGCATATGCCAATTTACTTAGTAGAGTAAAACAACAACACTCAAATGCGAATTGGAATCAGAATTCAACTGTCAACCTCAACACTGACAGATTAATCAAAAAATTATTATGTTTATGTTTATGATTATTTTTATTGTTATTGTTATTGTTATTGTAAGTGTTATTGTTGCAGCTACTGCTATAGTAATTATCAGCGCATCAGCCGACCTCCTCCATCAACCGCCAGCCGCCCAGCCGCCGTCAACCATCCGGTGCGCGCGAGTTAATATCGATACTCGATATGAATTCAAAAATTATAATATTTTGCTGTGCCAAAATGCGTGCTCTTTATTACTATTCTTAAACTAACTCGTTTACATGAATCTTAGTGCTACTTATAGTATTGAGATGCGTCGGTCGTTATCTGTTTACTAGTAGGTAGTGATTTGGGCTATTATTGTTTGTTTTGGTGATACTACATTTCTATTGTTATAATGTTTGTCCGTTGCAGTCCGTGGTAATCATGTTGGGACAAGTTATGTTGTTTTGATGTTGTGTATATTATTATCATACGAGTACAAGGCCAAAGGGCATATGGTAGTTTATCTACATTTTTGTCTGTGAACAATAATTATGTATATATGTATGTAGTGTATACATTTATATGCATACATATGTATGTTTGTACTAACGTCGTTAACTCTCCTCCCTCTTAAAACGGAGCGTCCCCGCTATGGTGCTGCTATGAGTTGCTGCTGAAGACGGTTCAGTTCGATTTCGTATAGGTCTTCAATTTGTCTTTTTCTCTGAAGTATTCTTCTTTTTTCATAGCATCGGCAGAGATGTACCATGCCATAAGTGATGACTGCTAAGGTAAGGAATCCCATTATGATAAAGAACGTAAATTGTACTGGGTTTTCTTCAATAGGTATCAAAAATGCTGAGAGTTTTTGGATATTGCTGAATTTGTAGATTGAGTTTGAGGAAAGGATGCGGAGTACTTCAAGTTGTTCGCTATGTTGATTGTGTATGATTTTTCTGAGTTGTCGTTGATGATTGTAGTATGTGATACCATCGATGGCTGTAGATTCATTAAAGTGTATTAATTTAGGGCCTGATATATGCATGTTGTTCCAAGTGTGCTGGTAATCTGTGAAAATGTATCCATTCTCTAGGATGCGGAGTGGAGCATTATTTTCATGGGTTGCTTCGCATTGGGCCGATTTGTCCTCTAGTATTTTTATAGTACAATTGTCAGAGGGTTCGGACTTACATATAAAGTTACTCATATACTTTCTACATTTGGATATTCTTTGATATTTGTTACATTTTGCGATCTTAGGGTCTAAATTAATTTTACCATGCTTATGTGCTAAAGGATAAACATTGAATAGGCTACATTTAGTTTCGAGGATAGGATATTTGTATATTGTTATAATTGCTTCTTGTAGGTAACATATATGAATGTCGGCATATTCTAATATATTAATTATTGGAAGATCTAGTTTTTCGTGCTTTATTAAATCGTACACATCTTTCAAATTTAATGTGCCAGAATAAAAATTATTAGTTTTCGCAAAATTTATAGTGTTTGTTATTGATTGAAGTTCATTGTAAACTTCTGATATAACAATGTTTTCGGTTATTGTTTTGGGATCAAGGGTTTCGAGTATTCTTTCGAACTGTGAGTTAATTTTCCTTTGCTTGTTGTTATTTTCTATTAGCATATTAAGTGAAGTTTTGATTTCTACTAGGTCATCGTGGTCTGGTGTACCAGTGATGAACTTTAACACGGAGCCAAGAAGGTTGATTGATCTTTTGGGTCTATAAATATTGGGAATGAGTTGATTTTTCAGAGTTTCGATTTTGTTCACTAAAATTTGAGTTTCAGGTTGGTTTTCTAGATTGTATAATGATTTCATTATGCTTTCGTATGGCGCTAGTATTTTTGAAAGGTTAGATATGTGATAGAGAAAAGCTGTATCCTGATAAATGTAAACAGGGTCGGTTTCCACTAAGACATATTTCCTATTAGTTAAATCTATTATATTGTCACAAAGTGCAATAGAGAAAAGTAAGGTAAACACTATTCCGTACATGCCTTTACTCTAATATTGTCCTTATGGATAATAACTCTTTTATTTGTCGTTACTGTTTCGCCGTTGTCTTTTTTGACTATATGTCTGGCGTATTTTTTTACGTTTTTGTTCCGTCTATGCGTCTTTGAATATATTACGTCTCCTTCTTTGTAGTTCAGTTGTTTGCGATTGCGGTTGTGGTATCGCAAAACTCTCTCTTGGTTTTGTTGAAGACGCTCTTTGATGTCAGGATACCCCCTTTGATTGAAAAACACGTCCTCGGGTTTCTCGTTGGTTACCGAATGGATAGTTTTGTTGTACTGTCGGACTGCTTCAAATATCTGTTCATCGGGTGCCGAACTGTGTTGGTGTGCCAAAACTTTTGCGAGTTCAATTATGGTGCTATGCGTTCGTTCAACTTGACCGTTTGTTGTTGAATGATAGGCTGGAGTTTTGGTATGCGTTATTTGTAGTCGCTTGTATATTTGTTGTGCACATATGCCAGTAAATGTTGACTCGTTATCAGTCATTACAAACTTTGCGTTAGGGTATATTTGTGATAGTATCTCGTCGATGTATTTGTATGTGTCTTTCTTTGATGGTATTTGTCTCAAATAGCAAAATTTTGAGTACTTGTCGGTTGAACTAATGTACATATTATTGCTTATAAAAAATAAGTCTAAGTGTATGTATTCGCCTACTTTGTTCGGTACTGGTGCTGAACCAATTGGTTGTTTATTTGGTCGGCGTTCATATTTGTTTGTGAGGCAAATTTCGCAGTCCTGTACTTCCTTTTTACAAGCGTTACGTATGTTCGGCCAGTAATATTTGAGCGAAATTTCCTGTGCGTTATTTTTGTAGTTTCTGTGAGCACGTCTGTGTGTGTCTTGTATGATTTGTTTTTGTTGTTCGGTCTCGGTGATGTCGTCAACCAATTTCTGCGCTAGTACAATCGATACGGTTGGGAATGTGTCGATAAGGTCATTCTCGACGTAAAATAATATTTCTTCGCCTATTTGCAGGGCATTAGTTACGTTAGGTCTAATTATATTTTTTAGTCTGTCTAGCAATTCAGTTTTGGTGTTAAAAAAAATCGTATGTCGGCTGTTAGAAAATATATTTTGTGAGGATATTTCGATGGGATTCTGATCTGATTGTCTTACAATAATTTGATTTCTAAATGCGTTTAGTGGTTGCTTTACTCGTTTGACTTTTTGTGTTGGGGAGCTTTGTGCTGAATGTTGGGAGTCATCAGAGTTTACCGTGTTGTTTATTTGCTGGCGAGAAAGTGCATCAGCGACAACGTTCTGATGTCCGGGTTTGTAAACGAGTTTTGCGCCGTATTCTTCGATGAAATTTTTCCATCGTTTTAGTTTTGTGTTTGGATTTTTATCCGAAATTGAAAAGATGAGTGACTGATGGTCTGTATAAATCGTTAGATCTGCTATACCGTATAGGTGATTTCTTAATTTTTGAAGTGACCAAACGATAGCGAGTAATTCCTTTTCATTCGTGCTGTAATTCTGTTCAGTCTGACTAAGAGTTCTAGATATAAAGGAAATAGGTTTCCTGTTCTGAGAGAGTACAGCTCCTATTGCAAAGTTACTTGCGTCTGTCGTTAGTTCAAAAGGTTTGTTGAAGTCTGGTTGGAATAATTCGACTTGTGCTTGTAGTGCGTCTTTTATTTTTGTTAAAGCCTCGAGTGCTGGTTCGTCTAGATTAATTGAGACCTTTGCGCTCTGATTTTTACTTATACCACCATTGTCTCCGCGTAGAAATGTTGTCAGGGGTTTCGTTATTGTAGCGAAGTTCTGAATAAATTTCCTGTAGTAACTCGCTAGGCCAAGAAATGATCGTAATTCTTTTAAATTTTTTGGAGTTGGATAATTCTTTATAGTTTGAATTTTATTTGGATCCACAGTTATTTTATTATATTTTATTATGTGTCCAAGGTATTCAACTGAATCCTGGAAAAAATGCGATTTCTCGTTTGAAATCTTCATATTGGCATTGTGGAGGGCATTTACTATTGTACGAATATGTTCCATGTGTTCCTCGGGTGAGGACGAATATATGAGTACATCGTCAATATAAACATATGCGAACTTGCCAATATATGGACGTAGGATATCGTCTACGCATCGCTGAAATATGGAAGGTGCGTTCTTTAAACCGAACGGCATCCTAAGGAATTCATACTTTGCGCCATTCACACTGAATGCAGTTTTTTCTCTGTCTGATTTTTTTATCAAGATCTGATGAAAACCTGACTCTAAGTCTATCGTTGTGAAAACCTTTGCTTTACCTAAATTTTGAATTGTCATTGCAACGTCTGGGATAGGGTATCTATCAGTGATAGTCTGAGCGTTAAGCTTCTGAAAATCTACTACCATTCGTCTTTTAGGTTTCCCTTCGTTATCGGTACCTTTTTTTGCGACGGTCCAGATTGGAGAATTGTAAGGACTTTTACTAGGCTGAATAATTTGGTTGTCTAATAATTTATCTATTTCTTTGTTTATGAATTCATTGTCTGCTATCGGATACGGATACTGTTTCACCCAAATAGGATCTTCTGATTCTGTCCTAATTGTGGCTTGTATTGTAGTCGTAAACGGAAGGATTTCATTAGTTTCGTCGTTTATTCTCATGATATTTTCAATTTCAGTTTTATACTTGTCGTTATTAATTGTGAAATTAACTTTTTGTTCGCTTACTACTTTCTTTTTATATTTGTATAAGAGTTTATACTCAAAGATGTTAATTTCTGCTTTCAATACCCTAAGACCGTGTTCACCTAGAAGCATATCAAACTCCTCTAAAGCTTCGGTTTCAAAAAATACTAAGTTATGATTGAGTAGTGTAATAACTTTCTTAGCTTTGGTCAAAGAGTATCCATGAAGCGTTTTAACTTTAACCGGTTTTATGGGTATAGATTTTCCTAATTTGCACTTAGAACTAATATAATTATTTGTAGCACCTGTATCAATTAAAATATTAACGGATGTACCTGTCGTTTGACAACGCCTTTGGAGACACGGTAATCCGTTTATTCTCCTAAAAAAACACTTCCTGTCTCATAGATGTCGTCAGTATGTGCGGCGAGTGATTGTAGCTCTTCGTCTCTCGTCTGGTTTATTCTTTGTACCTTGTTGGTGTTGAGGTTTCGTGAAGAAGGAATTCTTCCGCGTTTTGCTGCTTGTTGGTCTTCTCTGAACGGGTTATAGTACCGTTGAGGTTGCTGAAGGTTGTTCCTTAGCTGGAGTTGATTGTTGTGTTGTGTTGGTCGTACGTGTTGACGAGAGTCGTCCACTTCCATCGGTTCTTGGCGTGGTTGATGGTTATATTGTACTTGCACATTTGGATTATATCTCCTTCTATCATCATATCTCTGTTGTGGAGGATTCTGTCTTTGGTTGTATCCTTGTGGCGTAATTTGTGCGTCGAACTGCATGTTTGAACTGTCGTGGTAAATCGTGCTTGCGATTGCATATGCGGTTTCCAAGTCTTTTGGGTGATGACTGTATAATGTGCCGCTTGTATACCTGCTGTTGAGTCCTGTGATGAAAGTACGGACTGCTTCTTGATTTGCATATTCTAGCATGGATGCAGGTCCTTGTTCTCCTGACATCTCTATCTTTGAGAGTGCGAGATTCAGTGCTTTGCTGATTTCGCTGTGAAACTCCGATAGTGTGCTTCTCCCTTGTGTGATCTTTTTCATTTCTTCGAGTAGTACATACAGCGGTCGTTGATCAGCGTATGTATAGTCAAGTCTGTTGATTATTGAATAGAAATTCAGCTTGGTGTTGTGATTGATTAAGATGTTTGCTGCCTCCCCAACAATTTTTGAGTGTATTATTGTAAACGCTGTATAGTAGTTCGGGTGGTTGGAAAATTCTTTAATGTTTTCCATGAATGTCCATGCCCTTTTCCTCCAGGATCTGTACTGGTTCTTGTCTCCGCTGAAGCATGGTATGGCTTCAAAGGTTTTTAAATTTATGAGGTTTCCATTTGTAATGTTCGGTGTAAATTCTACGTGTTGGTCTGCTGTAGTGACTGTCTGGGAAGGTTGTTGTGCTTCCAGTGTATTCACTTTTAGTTGTGTATTTTGTAGAGCTTGAGTTAGTAGTTCTACCTGTGCTCGTAGAGTTGCGATGTCCTGAGCCATTGTATCGTCCTGTGGTATTAGGCGCAGATAATTGAAACTTCGTTGGCGTTTAGTGCGTGAGTCCAGGGTGAGCGATTCTGTTTAAAGTCAGGAATCTTCAGTTTTCGTTTTTCACTTTTCACTTTTTTGATCGGTTTAGGCTGCCTGCTATTTCAAGGTTTGCTTTTACGCGACTGGTTAAATTTGTTATATCTCGCTTTTTCAGAGATTGTTTTTATGCTTTTCTTCAAAGCTGTGGAATTTTTATTTTATTACCCTGTATTTCAAGGGAATTTGGCTGCAGTCAAGAGTTAGACCGGCTTGAGCCCCCAGTTAATATCGATACTCGATATGAATTCAAAAATTATAATATTTTGCTGTGCCAAAATGCGTGCTCTTTATTACTATTCTTAAACTAACTCGTTTACATGAATCTTAGTGCTACTTATAGTATTGAGATGCGTCGGTCGTTATCTGTTTACTAGTAGGTAGTGATTTGGGCTATTATTGTTTGTTTTGGTGATACTACATTTCTATTGTTATAATGTTTGTCCGTTGCAGTCCGTGGTAATCATGTTGGGACAAGTTATGTTGTTTTGATGTTGTGTATATTATTATCATACGAGTACAAGGCCAAAGGGCATATGGTAGTTTATCTACATTTTTGTCTGTGAACAATAATTATGTATATATGTATGTAGTGTATACATTTATATGCATACATATGTATGTTTGTACTAACGTCGTTAACTCGCGCAGAACACACCATAAACATATCAATTGTGAATTTATGTGCAAACGCGTGCGCAGTCGCCAACGAACAACATCATTGGCCAAACAAAAACAAAGCAGAAAACAAAAATATTTCACTAAAGATGTCTTTTGGAATTGCAATAATTATTTGTGACTGCGCTCGATGGCTCGCTGGTGGCTGGTATTGTTGTCATCTACATTATATTTGTTGTTGTTGTTGTTGTTGTGCTTATTGTAATTATTATTACGATTATTGTTATGCTTATGGGAATGCTTGTGATGGCATTGCAGCAGCAACAACAACAGCAACAGCAACAACTATAGCAAAGCAATAAAGTGCAACTCAAGCGAACGGCTCGATGCACGAAATTGATTTGTACGCATACTATCTGTCACAATGCCAGAACTGCCACAATAATAACAATAATAACAATAATAACAATAATAACAATAACAACAACAACTACTACATCACCAACTTTATGACAACACTAACGTTGTTCTTCAACGGGCAACAAGTGTCGCTCGACTACAACAATAAACCAAAAAAAGCGTTAACATCCGCGCTAAAGAATTTTTGCGGCGCATTCCTGTAGTCCCTTTGGAAGTTGCACGAAGTGACAAGACCAGCGCCCTAACGCAAACTGGGAGTGACTGTATGTACATACGTCCAGGTTATGAGGCAGACAATGAAAAAAAAAAACAAAGCGCAACAAAAATGATATTTGAGCAATGGAGGACTTTGCCACTGCATAGTCGGTAATTACTGGCATTCGTTGATTTGATTTGCAGCGAGGAAAGCGAGGGCAGCGAGGGGCATGCAACAGAACTTTTTCAGGGCACTTCTTTTATGGTGCAAACGACATTTTCATGCAAATCGCGTATGACCATGCAGGTGACGTGCAACAATTTGTGGCACATTGTGGTACAATGTGTAGTGAGCTTTTTGCCGCCCAAATGAGACGATCTTCAAGTAACTATGGGCATATGTATGTAGGTCCTTAGAACAAAGTGTGTATTTTTTTTATTTTTATTGTGAGTGAAAATGAAATACACACATTTTGTTCGAAATATTTTTTACTGTCCTACAAATGGTCACCAAAGGAAAATATAATTCAGCTAAATATTTTGGTTGTTGAAATTCGTGGAAAGAGTCAAAAGAGACAAAATAAACAGATTTTTTCCTTTTTCCTTTTTTTTTTTGGAGGTTGTCTGCTGCTTAACCTTCGATATCCCTGACTTTGGTGACAGTCACACTGACCGCAAGTGGGACCAACACACTGAACAGGTATGTTGTATTTATATATGAATGTATGTATGTATGTGTATAGTGGTCGAAAGCACCATGGCGGCTACAGCGAGCGAATGCATTTTTAGTATGTACTTTCTTGTCTCTGTCGGTTTGTTTGGCTATATTGGGAAGAGGCAAATGCTGCAACAAACAAGTTTGACCACTACATTATGCCAAGTCAAACTGTGCCACATAATATGCAAATGAGTAAGCAGCAAGCCAATGGAATGTTGGTGCATTGGAGATGTGCTGTAGTGCAGTTCAAAAATAAAAATAAAACTCAAAAAACCAGCCAAATGTTTTCGAATAACTTGGACTAAATAAACTAAATTTCTTTATACATTTATGTACATTTATTTCGATACACTCAAAGCATTGTTTGAATTGAAGACAACAAACTATCAAAAGAAGCCAAAGTGGAACTAAATTGGCGCTAAAGAAATATTTACTACTTTCGGAGAAAACGTATTTTATTTTATACAGGTTTTTTCTTCATTTTGCTGGGCAAGCAATTAAGAAATTTTCAGCAGTTCAACAAATCGGAACGACGTTTCCATTCTTACAAGAATCCTTACAGGTCCACTGTCAAATTGGCGTGTAGGCATGGAGATTTGGAGTGAGCGCGCCGGGCTATTGTGGCAGTTGTAAATGCGAAGAAGAAGAAGAAGAGGAGAATGCAGAATGCTTGGAAAACCGTTTCTGCAAAACCTTGTGGAGATATCGGAAAACAAAATCAGACGAAATGGTTTGATCCCGAGTGAGCGATGTAAAATCGTAGGGGAACGTAGTTTACATGGGCCTCCTATTGGCCTAAGTGCAGGAAGGGTCTCCCTCTCCAGCCATTCCAACCTAACCTGATCCGTGGATGAGCTTTTTTTTTGTTGTGAAAAACATGGCACAATAGATCAAGATACTCGGGAAAGGCGTTTTACGAGGTGTGGTATGAAAGAAGCTTGTTCAAACTCAAAACCGGTTTTGGCACCGGGTCATATTCAGTCATGTTTCGTTCGAAAACTTCGGTTTAATCGCGTACCGGTTTTGTCTGTGAAGGCATCTTGTAAAATTTTCCATCGAATAATTTTCTAGAATATTTTAATCCCCAACAACTTTCCAAATTTGATTTTTGAGGTTATTCTTGAATCATGGGACAAAACGACACTTTACACTGAGAGCTAATGGGGTTAAAAATGTTCTAGGAAAATATTTTTCATGAAATATCACGGTATATTTATAAATTAACCCATCATTTCGTTTAGACATATATTTTAAGAAGCTTTTCCACTTTTTGGAAGACAACAACAACATAAAAGCTAATTTGACCTAACTTTATCACATCCATCAAGCGTTTTATTAGCCGCTGTAGCCGAGTATGTAGCGTGTTCGAGCTATATTCGGTAGGTTCCACGTTCAAAGCAACATCAAAATTATTGAAAAGTGGCGGTCGCCCTTCGATAGGAAATAGCAAAATCGTCCGTCGGTGAAGTCGGCGTAAAACTGAGAAACGATCAATCGAAAACATCCACATCCACTAGGAAATGGCTTGTCTCATTGTGCGGAATCCAGACTTTTGAACAGGGGTATCTAACCAATAAAGGTTTAAGCCAAGATTTTAAAACTTTTTGGGTGATACAAAAAATACAAAAGATTTTTTCATCACAACAAATAAAAAATTATTTGAAAAGTTGAGAGTGCGTACGTTCAACTATATATTTGCGGCGCTCGTGGAATGTCAGCAACAAGCAATGTGATTATTATTACAACGTTTTCACTGCAACATCTTACAGCAACACGAGTTGTAAGTACTCCAGCTCCAGACATCATCAGCTTTTGGGGTCAAATGCGCGTCATTAAATGAACGTTCGCGGCCATGCACTTCACTTCACTTCGCTGTTGCACTGTTGCACATTTGAACGCGTGGCCCGTCGCGTAAGCTGGACTTTGGCCGTTCAACCGAGTCGTCTGCCGCTGCTATGATGGACGAAGTATTGGAAAGAGTACACATACTACAAAGTGCCAGTGCTGAATGCGCGCCTCGCGCTTATTTCCTTATCGCAGTTGTTTATCACACATACGCGCGCACACCTACACAGATACGAATGTATGTATGTATGCATGTATGTAAATGAATATTTGTACGCAATGAAAAGAAGACTTAAATCGCTCGAAGGTTTTGGCTAATGCATGCATGTTGTTGTTGTTGTTGGTGTTGTGGTTGTTGTTGTTATCGACGTTGTCTGGCATTCGCAACTTTGTGCATTGCTAGACCTGTCAGTGTTGTTGCAATTTCTTTGTACTTTAACTGCTGCTGCTGTTGCTGCGCATGCGTACATTCCCGCACTGCTATTATCTCCACTTCGCAAAGATACATTCACATATATTACATATTTACATACACATGCATGCAAATTTACGTCATCCTATAGTTAACTTGGCTTGTGTGCATACATATGTGTGTGTGTGCGTTCATTGTGGCCGCAGGCAATTCGACTTTCATGCATATTTATGCGAATTTTGCATTTCATCTGGTCGGTCATTTTAGCGCAGAGACAAGAAGTTAAATTGCTGTGCGCGCTGTGCAAAATTCTATATTTCGTTGATTTGCATTTGTTGGTCGCGTTGTCGTTGTTGTTTTTGTTTTTATGCTTCTCCGTCCTATTTCCAGGTCGCTTTAACTTTTCGATTGTTTGATGAAAAAATGTGTTTTCATTATTCTTTTTTTTCATTTGCGCTATTTTATTCGCCCGCCATTTAAGCGCATTTCAGGTTTTGCGCGCAATTTTTGCGCCCTTCATTTTTTAGCCAACCTTCTCGCATGTTTGGCTGCATGTGTATGTGTGTGTGTGTGTACGCACAAAAACTAATTTGCATGCGATTTGCAGGCAATCAAGCCTACGTAAGCCATTCACTGAAGCAACCAGTCAACCATCTTCTCCTTTTAACCAACATTAGTTGATTGGTTGGCCATTTGGTGGTGGCAGTCGACGCGATACTCGCAAGTCAGTTTTGTATGTGGATAGATAAATTTAATTTTGACGCAAAAAGGTTTTAAATGTTGCGTGAAATGTGCAAAAAACTAATTTGGCAAATAATTCGAAGTTGATTTAGCACTATGGAAAAATGAGTCTAACATTTAATTATATTCAGCGCAATTCAGCACTATTCAGCGCGAACCAATAACACAATTTTAATGAAAAACAGCCAGCAAAAACTAAGCAAACAAAGAACCAAGGTATACAATTAAATTAAGTGCTATTCAGCGCGAACAAAAATTTTAATTTTATAGCATGCAGAGTAAACTTTAAGTCAATATATTATATTTAGCTATATTTAGCTCGTACTTCAATGAATGAAAATCTAAAAATTAAGCTTTCACTTAGTAAACGCTTTGTAAATTTGCTGGAATCATAAAACTTGAATTTATTCGGCTTTTTGAGGTTCAATATGATTTAGTTTGGAGCAAATATGCAATTCGATTTCAAAATTATGCAGTTTCCATCATTTCCCTGCTATTCAGCGCAATTTAATTTTAGAAATAATAACTTATACAACTGCTCACTTCATAAATTTGCTGTGTTCAGACATTTATTTTCCATTAAATAGGCATTGAACAACCATTCAGCCTCATATACATATGTACGCTGAATTTACTTTTTCAAGCATTCGTGTATTTGGAAATACCTTTTACAAATTTGATTTTAAAAACTTTTAAGCCAAACAAAGGGCTGAAAAGCCCTTTTAATTAAAAGCAATTTTTGAATTTATTTGCATACCTAATATTAACCGGCTCATAAGTAAATGGCGGCAATCATTCAGTCTCTAACGGCAACATAAAAAACACATTGCGGTTCCCCTGCCCCAAAGCACATTCCATTCTACTAGTTTTTTTATTGTTATTGTTTTAATACTTTTATCAGCATTGAAAATCTCGAAAGACTAACGCATACATAATTTTTTAATCACTCATTGTATCGTTGAGCAACAAGTTTCTACTCCAAAAAAAAAAACATAAAGTAGAGAAAAATGTAGAAGAAGATAAGCCAATGTTTAAAGTTTAAAATATAAAAATATCAGTATGTATGAAGATATAAACGATTTCGTTTGCATGTGACCAAGTGCGGACAACAACGCTGAATGCAGTATACATAGTGGTTCACATTTGTTGGTTGTTATAACAAGAAGAGGTAAGTAAGGTATCTCTAAGATACACTTCATATTGTATTTACATACTTACTTGAAATACACAAAAGCGGCTGTCACGCAAACTAGAACTACTAGCTGAGAATTGTGCTTGAGCTCTGCTTTTGAAATGATCAAGCGCATATGAATATAAATATATATATATATCTGTGTATATATATATATATATCTGTAGGAATGTGTAATTCGAATGTGCATACATATTTACTCTAAGCTACTTTGCATGCTGCTTGTCTCTTTGGTTGTATCTGCTAAATGCAGATGCAAATCTTTTTGTAGTAATTTTCGATTTCCTTTCGCAGATATCAAAACGACGACAAGTGACTTAAATGCGACTTACTATGAATGTATCTATGTACGTATGTAGATAGCCAATGTTATTTGCAATAACGAACGGCTGTCTAGCAGTACAGTGAATTGTAACCAAAAAAAAAAAAAAACGACAAAACTAAAAAAAAATCAAAGTAAAAACGTTTAACGTTTATTATTATTGTTATTATTGGAAAAAGAGGCGAACAAGCAGAAATATTGTTAATTGCAGTGCAAGTACCCGCGTCGTCCAAAGCGCAGGAGCATACTGAGCAATTCCACTGTGGGTTTTCAGTTGGGCGTTTAGCTGATTGTTTCCTCGGCTCGGCTAGTTGCTGTGTTCAATTGCAATCGGATGTACGTGTGGACCGCGTGGCGTCAGAACGTCACGGCGTCACATAGCGAAATATTTAGTTATATGTATTCAGAAAATTTTTCTCTCTACAGCCTCAGCGTAAGCGAACAGGTTTTTGCTGGCAAGCCAAAAAGAAAATTTAAATAAAAAAAATCTGGAGACTCACAGAGATTGTCAATAGGGCAGACACTGACACGAACTGACAAATGGAGCGAACGACAACAATTGCAGTGTAGCAAAAAAAAATAATCACAAAAAAAAAACGCTAAAGATGGGAGGTAGGTGCGGCAAAAGTCTGTGCTTGTTATTATTAGCATTTTTTGTATTGCAGGCAAGTAAGTATTTTAGATTTCCTTAGTATAAAAAAAAACAAAAAAGTGGGCAACAAATTCGCAACACGATCCACAGGGATAGCTAGACAGGTGGCGGCGAGAAAAATAAGCGCTTGTAAAGCAAAATGCATTGAAACTAAAACGAATGAAAAAAAAAATATATATAACAACAACAACCACTTGTACGCTGCACAAAACTACTTATTGCAAGTAAGTATGTAAATGATTTTTCGTTGTAGCTACAAAACTTTTTCTACGCTTCGTTTGTTGTTGACACTTTTTTTGTTTTTTTTTTTTTCAATTATATTTCCTATTTTGTTTTTTTGCAATTTTTATTACAGTTTTTATTTTAATTTTTTCTTTTCATTTTAGGTACTATTATTTTATTTTGTGACTGTTCTTATTGTTCGTATTTTTATTTTTATTTTTATTTTGCTGAATCACTCTTCTCACATAGCCCAGCGCCGCGTGGAGCGCCGCAGCGAGTGAGTGAGTGAGTGACAAATGACAAAACAAAAACCTGTCGTGGGATGCGATAAAGATCGCTGGTCACACTGGGTTGCATGCATTCATATAAAATACACACATACATACACACGATACATACATCTGATATACATATGTATATATATGTACATATGTATGTGCATAGACAGTGACGCTATTACCGGTTGGCTCTGGGCAAATGCGGCATAAGGTAGAAAGAAGCATTGAGACGGCTGGTGTAGCCCAAGACTGACTTGGAAGGTGGGTTAGCTGGTTGTTGCTTTGACTTAAACTAAATGGACGCATGCATGCATGGGTGGTAGTGGTGGATCGACGAATCGATGGATGGATGGATGGATGGATGGATGGATGGATGGATGGACGGATTGGTGGATGAAGCGATACATGCGGTGGGTTTTCTGTGTCGCTAGACTTTTTGGAGTTTAGCAGTAAAGCTGCGGAAACGATATGTAAATCCAGTGAAATGCTTGGGAAGTTGCATTTCAATAAAAGATATATAGTGGCGAAAAATGTTTCTACGATATACATATGTACAGTGCTAAAAAAAAATATTGAGAAAATATTTTTATTTTTTCATGCCAAACCGTTATTTGTTTCTAGTATATCTATGAGAAAATTTCGCATTGTCATACAAGATTTAAAAAAATTTCGAAAAATTTAAAAAATGTATTATCAAAATTTAATACTTTTTTAAGTTTAGCCAAATTTTAGGTTTGTAGTTTTGTAGCTCATTTATTTTAAGTAAATAAAGTGCAAGTTTCAAGCTGCTAACAGTTTCCGTTGATTTTTTAATTATTGCTGCCGCTGTTGCGCCTTTTTTTCATACAAATTTTATTTTTAATTTTTACAGAATTTTGCAACATGTTAAAACAAAGTTTTACAAGCAAAAAAGTGAACGCATTTTCTTGCACTGAGAAGCAGGTGCATTCCACGCAACACCATTAGCAGTCATTTGTCAAACACGCATTCATTGTCACTGTCAACTAAACAACAGTTCATTAACTTTTTGCATCAATTGCGTGGTGTATATAATAGGCCGATTTAATACGTATGTAGCTTTCACTTATGTATTAAAAAAAAGGAAAGTTTGTAACATCTAAATAAAGAAAGTCAGCGCAATTAAGAACAGTCGCTGCACCTTAGCGCAGTTGCATTGTTACGCTCTCATCTGTTTTGTCTATCAATATAACTGTAAATGTAAATTTTTTTTGTATGCAGTCGAGTGCGTGCGTGAAAAACGAAACGAAAACAGAACCTCATTTCACTTGGAGTTAGACAATTTCACTATTTCATTGTGTTACGCAAAATTAATCGATGCACGCACAATGCGGCGAAGCGTAGGCAATTAGGCAGTTGCATGGCGTTCGCAAAAATTAATAATAAACTTTTGGGCAAGTAATTGGTGCGAAATTTATGAAAATTAAAATATATTTAATAAAAAAGACTATTATTATTAATACAGCGATATTCAGTTGAGTTAAATTTGTGAAAATTATGATATGAATGATATAATTTTGCGTTTGTATTAAATTTGATGCGATTGAGATTTAAATACATGAATTCAGCTTAGCTGAATTGTATTATAGTATTGTAGAATCATGTGAAAAAGTTAGCAAAATGGTTTTGAGCAATGCTGGACTTACTGAACTTTGAAATTAAACATGGAATGAAAATGTCATTTGCAGCTATGAATGCAATAACTTGTTTTTACAGTAAGCTTTAATACATAAAAATTTAAAACGCACATAGATTTTTTTATTGACTTATGGAAACATAAAGAATTTAGAAAAAATTTCAAAAAATTAACATTATTTATTAATTCATCGCAATTCAGCTTTATTAAATTTGTTAAAATTATGTTACTAATGATATAATTAAGCGTTTGTAGTAAACTGAACGCAATATAGATCTCAACACTGGAATTCAGCTAAGCTGAATTGTATTTTAACAACAACAATAGGGTGAACAAATTTTAGAATTAATTTCGATTTTCGGTTTGTATGATTTTCATTGAGCCACTGCCGTTACTATTTCTGCATAAGTGTTAAATTACAGACAAAGAGAAAAGTAGGATTAACCTTTGTTAGCTAAAATAGGGCTTAACTAAAAAGATTTAATGATGAAATTATGTGTTTATATTTTAGGAAACTGTATAGCATTGCCAAAATTAACAGGCAGCATCTCTTATCAGAAATTTAGTTAATCCTAAAAATTTATGCAAAGGGATAATTTTTACCCAAGCAGAAAATAAGGGTTGAAATAATTCTTTAAATGGTATTTTATCTTTTTAAAACATCAACGTAAAAGCAGTTTATAACAAAAAATCCTTACTAAAAAACTTTGAAAACGTTATCCATTTCTGTTTTCTGATTTTCAAATGAAATCTCAAATTCTATGATTTTAGATACAATGCGGAAAATAATAATGTTGCATTTATTTACCCTCACTTTCGAAGAATATGAGCGATATGTATAAGAATATTGAATTTTTATTTTCGTTGTCTTTTTCTGCCCTCTATTAATAAAAATTTGCTTTCTAAAAATTTGATTAATTTACATAGAATCGAAATTAATTGCAATCGTTTTGTTTCATTTAATTCTAAATACTAAATGCTAATATATACCGTTTAAAGCTGCTTTGCCAAAATATTCGAATTTTAAATAATACACGAAACAAAAACCATTTAAGCCAAACCCGAAAACCAGTTTCTCATCACTGCGTTTATAATACCTGCTGTTCGATTCAGTATGCCAGCGGTTGCATGCAGGCTCTGACAGACAACTGAAAGCAAGAAAAAAAACCTTACACCGAATCGGTTGTGGTTGAAAAAATGTGACCAACGAATATTGTCGCTGACTGAAAAAACCATGTACTAAGAAAAGAAAACAAAAAAAAAGAACCTTTTATAAGGCAAACAATGTCTCCGAAAAAGTAAATTGGAAAAAAATTGATGACAAAAGTTGAAATACCAAAGCTTAAACAACTCGAAATTCAAACTGAAATTGAAACCGAAACCGAAACAAATACAAAGCAGTCGAACAACAGACAATACTACTAGCAACCCGTAACAGGCAATCGAATTCACGTGCACAAAAAACAATAAAAAAAACAGTGGAACTCAGTAGACATAACTGGAAGACGACAGTGACACAGTCTACGCGATTCATTTGTATATGCGATCATTGAATTTTAACAATTCATTTTTCTCTCGATTTCTTTTCATATATCTACCTCATATAAGTAAAGTGGGATAAAGTTCGGCTCAGATGCTCTGATCATGTGAAGTAAACGAAGCTAATGTGAAAATGTTGATGAGCAACATGTTGCACCAAGTAGTGCAAAGGGTTAACAAAAAAAAGCAAAGAAAAACACACACACATCCACAGATACATTTACATTAATTTGTTGCCTTGACGGGCAGTGAGCAGTGAGTTCTCGAAGGCGGCGCCAATGCCGAAAACACAGCCAACAAAAAATGCCGCAAACTGATAAATCTAACTACTAGCCGCTAAGTTATAAAATATTTAAATTTTTATATATGTAAATATAATTTTTTTTGGTATATAAAAATAAAACTCATTTGAATAATTTCTTACTTAATTCTTAATGAAAATCACAAGACGCTGAGTTAAGTGATCAAACTAACGAAATGTACATGAAAAATTTGAAGGTTGTGTGTGTTTTTTTTTTGTTTGGTGGTGTGGTGGTGTTTGTGGCAATCGGGAGAACGTTGCAGGTCCGCAGACTAACAGCACGAAATGGCCACTGTAGCGAATTTTATGGTGCGCATTTTATTGACCCAATAGAAGTATTATTATTGTAGTTATGTAGCGACCCGTTACCGCTGACCGCTGGCCGCTAACCGACTGGCGAGCTGACGATGATGAAGTTCCGCGTCCAATTTATGCTTGGCTAAGCATTTGCTTAATTAATTTTTGAGCAACATGCATTAGTTTTTGAATTTTCAAGCTGTTTTACATATTTTGGTAGTTGGCATTTAATTTAAAAAGGTTGTTGTTTATTTTTCTCTTATCATAGTTTTTTCGTATATATTTTGAGGGTCACTTAAAATAGTAAAAAAAAAACTCCCCCATCAAAGTGCTTCTAACAAATTAGGCAAACTAGCAATTAGTAGTTTAGTGGAAATAGGAAATGAAAAAAATGTAAAAATAAGAAGTAAAAAAAAAACAAAAATGAAAACAGATATAATAAAGTAGGTGTTGGTGTGAATTTACTAACCAACGGCGCATGAATTTAACGTTAATAAAAACATTTTGATATATTACATTTTAACTAATAAAGTATGCATTTACTATGTTTTTTTTTTTGCTTTTATCAGAGACCAACTACAGTTGCTTGGACTATAAGCGCAAGCGCGCTAGAATTTGAATTAATTTTGACTCAAGCAAATGTTGATAAAAATCTTTTAGATTTGAAAAAAACCAACTATGGAAATTTCTATGAGAATGCACTGCAAGTCAACAGAGTGTCTTGTAAAGAAATGGTTAGCATTTTGTTGAGCGAGACACACCATTTTTGCTTATCAACCCGCAGGCATCAAAATATTGCAGGAAATGTTTATATATGAATATTTAATATATAGCACATATGTATATGAAAACATTTGATAGCGATCCGAAATGTTTCGCTGTGAAATTCAAATTAAGTTAGAAAAAGTTTCAATCAACAAACACCTGATGATTTTTTATTAAGCTTTCAACTTTTACAAACAGGAACTACAAACGGTTGATTTCTAGGCAAGAGTTTTTGAGCTGCGGTTGAGTGGCACTGTGTGCTGATAAAAACAAAAAAAATTTAAAAATAAATGCTTAACAACTAACTGGGAAAATAAGCTAGTAATATTGAACCAAAAAAAAAAACAATTCGTTTTCATTGAAATTGTCGCAACACTCTTGCAGTACAACAACAATGTTGCTAAAGCAATTCTACTGTATTTAGCAATTTATATTTCCCTTTTTTCACGACATTACTGAGCAAATAAGTATACAATAAAAAAATAATAAAAACAACAAACAACTGAGCCTTTCGTTATATGTACATATTAAATATGTATAGAAATAAATTCACATTAATGCTACACCTGCTTTATTGTTCTTATTATTACTATTTATTTTATTATCGTGTTTGTTTTTTTTTTGCTGTTTGTTGTTTGTATTGCTTTGTTGCGCTTAGTGTTGGCGTCCCACTGACGACATTGTTAAAGTTCGTGTTGGCGGCATATTTTTTTGTTGTTGTTGATTGTTGGTTGTTTGCAAGCTCATTTAGATTGGTTTTGTTGCCATGAATGCTTGCGGAATTATTTTTGTTATGCAGTTAAACAAAAAAGCGGTGCACAATTACAATTGAGAGAGTAATAAAACCATAAACTAAGTATAAAGGAAACATACAAAATAGAGGGCAGCAAGTCATTAATGTAGGCGTTTATTTTGAGCTGCAACTAACTATGAGGGAGATAAAAAATCAAAGTAAAACAAGTAAAAACAGCGCTGTCTTCGGCTATGCCGAAGGCTTCATACCTTTCATGAATGGAAGAATAGTAAAAAACGTGTTATTGTATTACAATTTCGTATTACCTATAGTTAAAAGCGAAAATTTCCTTCAAATCAATAAAAATAATTCTAGTAAAGGCATTGTTATAAATTATTTAATGCTTTTTCTTATGTAATTAAAAAGAACTATGTTTTAAGAAGGGAATGGTTTTTGAATATTTTTAATATCGTATCGACGCTTGATATTCAACATTTAAAAAATACAAATAATTAAGTATTAATATGTAAGACCTACATATGTCGGTCTTTGAAAACAGTTATCAGATCCGTAAATAGTTCCCAAACGTTTAACGCTATGATTCATGTGATATTGCGCTGAGCTTATTACTTTTCGCAATAAATATTTGTCCTGAATTTATCTTGCCGATTTACACTGTGAATTCCGATCTTGATGAATACTAATATATAGCTAATAATGGTTGATGTTTGTGCAAAATTTCAAGCCTTTAGCTGTTTAAATGGAGGAGTTATGGTGCAAAATGCAATATCTGAACAATCGGTTGTATGGGAGCTATATGTTATATTTCTCCGATCTTCATGATTTTAAATACTGATACGTAGCTAATAATGGCTGATATTTCTGCAAAATTTCAAGCCTTTAGCTGTTTAAATGGAGAAGTTATGGTGCAAAATGCAATATCTGAACAATCGGTTGTATGGGAGCTATATGTTATATTTCTCCGATCTTCATGATTTTCAATACTGATACGTAGCTAATAATGGCTGATATTTCTGCAAAATTTCAAGCCTTTAGCTGCCTTAATGGAGGAGTTATGGCGCAAAATTCAATATCTGAATAATCGGTTGTATTATATGTTATAGTCACCCGATCTGGCCGATTCCGACAAATGTTTAATCATTTGTACAACGACACCTGCTCACCAAATTTCATCAAAATAGCTCTAAAATTGAGGGACTAGTTTGCGTTCAAACAGACGGACAGACGGACAGACAGACGGACATGGCTAAATCGACTCAGCTCATCGTCCTGATCATTTAGGTATACTTTTTGATGGGTCTATCTCTTCTCCTTCTGGCACTTACAAACATCGGACCAAACTTAATATACCATTTCATTCTCATGAAAGGTATAATAAATGCCCTAGTATTTAGTGCAGAATCTTAGAAAAAAAAAACAGCGGAACTTTAGCGTGATTGAAATTTTACACAGTGGACTTATAGAATATTTATTTCCCATTCGAAGGCTTCCTCCTCTGGAAGCGATACAGATTTTTTTAAGTGCCAACTTTGTATAAAAAGGAATGAGAGAATTCAGATGCATCCCTTTTAAAAAAGCTGCTGGAGAGAGAGAAGTGCTGAGGAACTGAGGAACTCATAAAAGCCGACAAATTTTGAAACAGAAAGGAAGTATATTTATACCTATAAAAAAAATTACCTACATATGTACATATTTGATCCCAAGCAAATTAAAACACTGTAGTGAATATTTAACGGTAATAATGAAAATCGAAAAACAATCTAATTATTGAAAAAACTTTACTTTAAATTTCTGTGAGACAGGCAGTTGAACTAATTTTCGCGTATATTTATAAAATGCAACTTTCAAGCGAAAATTTATTGACTAAACAAATAAATTCAATATAGAGGTGATCACTGTCGATGTAGCGGAACAACTAAGTATTAATTTGTAACAATTTTACTGTTTCTTATTTAAAATTTCTCATTCATAATTCGACTTCATTTTGGTACCGTCATTCGGCGCAGACCTATTTTTTGGTTTTAAAATTGTCAGTCCAAATCGTTGTATCAACATTTGATGGTGTGTGTGCGGTTTGCCATTTTCGTGTCATCACTACCAAACAACAACACTGTAAAGTAAAACAAAACGAAAAGGAAAAATTAAGTTGCCATTTTCACCACATCGAACCCCAATTTAGTATTCGTTTTCAAACTATGCCATAGTTTTGCGAACATCTGTTCCCTTTCGTTTGTATATTTTTTTTCTTTTACACTTGTTGCTATTGCTGCTGATGAATTTTATTGCTGACAACAATTACCATACCATGTCAGCAACAATTCAGCAGCCAACTAACCAATTACTCATTCATTCAGCTAGCAGACTGACCAGACAGTTGCCCAACTGGTAATATTGTCTCTTGATATTTCACTTCATTTTGCTCTGATCAGTATTGACTTAATTTAGACATTTGGCTTTCAGCCATCAGCCATCAGCCAACAGCTAACAGACAACAGTCGAGTAGTATAAAAGGCGCATAAATTGCATGTCAGGCGCATAAACTGCAGTGTAACTCGTTTCGTCGTCACCATTGTATATTGTTTATAAAATAAGTGAACATTTCTTTAGGCACTTATGCAATGGGTGTGTGTGTATGCATGTATGTATGTGTGTCTGCTTGAGACATTCGCAAAGGCTATGCAATTTCAATTCAACCAACAACTGTACTTTTGTTGATATTTACAGCCGTATTATTTTTCAATTCAATTAATTTTTCCTTATTGTATAAATATTTACACAATCGTGGTATAGTTTTTTTCATTATTTAGCACAATTCAGCAGTTACATATATGTTGACATTTTACGAGCGCCTAACTAATATTTTGCTCAATTCAACTCATTTTGGATTGATTTAATTGCAAAACTTTTCCGCTATGGTAATTGTATACCTTTTATTTTAACTAAATGTATACATAGGTCGCAATTCAGCGCGAATTTCCTGAAACGGTTTGTATTGCATTGAGCAAATATCATATCTATCACGAAAGAAGTGTGAATTGTTCTAAGTAAACGCAAACAATATTTTTCTATAAATCTTGCTACTTATTTAAAAATTGTATTAGCCAAAAAGACCTATAAAGAATTTTAGAAAAACTCAAATATTTTTATTGGCTTTGTGAAATTATAGATTTGCTATTTTTATCTAACTTAATACAATAATTTGGTAGTTTTGTGTAGAACTTCTCAATCCAGTAAATCAGTTTTATTCAGTTTAGCCAATTAATAGTTTTCAGCGCAAATTCCAGCGCTTTTCCCTTCTCTGCAGGCGAGCAATACTATTTTTGCAGCGCTTATTTTTGTGTTTGAAAACTTTTATAATTTTATAGGAGAAAATGGCAAATTTTGCAATACATGTCATATAATTTCGAAATTTCTTTAATTCAAAACTAAAAATATTTTAAACGCATTAAGATTTGCGTTGAATTTCTGAGCTTATGAAAACTATTTTAGAGCTTTGTGGAGTAAATCAAGGTTATTCAGCGCAGTTTAGTACTTTTCAGCGCAATTCAGCTATGTTCAGCGGGCTTAAATTTATGCGGTCTATACATCAGGTGAAGAGTTATAGCTTTTAAATCTCCTAGCATTAAGAATTCTGGTGCTTGTTTATTATTTCGAAAGTTATTTATTCCAAATGTATTTCAATTGCATGGAACTTCTGTGTTTACTAAATTTTATATAGCTTTATTCAGTAAATCAGTATTATTCGATACTATTCAGTAGTCTGAAGCGCCATTCAACAATATTCAGCGCCATTTAGCAGGCAATAAGCACTATTTCAGTGTCGTTTTTTTTTCAAAGGTAATTGCATTCTTCTTTCATTTCTTAATAATAGATATGCTAAATGTTTTTATAGCAAAATGTTTGGTACTTACTTTTTCTAACTCTAAAAGGTGAAACCGAAGTACTTGTATTGCTTGCACCATCTGAAAAAAAGTAAAGAAATATTTTTAATAAATATATTAATATAAAATGGTGCATATAAGAAAAACAAAGAATTGTAATTAAATTTTTTTATATTTCCATCACCAAAACCTGCGCGAAGTTCACCTTGATTGAAAGTATTTTAAACTGCATTATTTCCTATTTATGCAAATTTATGTAAAAATTATTTTCACTTTATACAATCAATTCTGGTTTTTTTGTTTTTTAATTACATTTCTCGCATTTCATCGCCTAAAACTCGAATCTTAAGTCAGCAGATGAACGGCGATAACTTAGATTTTGCGCTTCATTTAAACGCACCTTAATTGGTTGGTGCCAGCGCTGGAAACAAAAAACTTAAAACACAAACTTGCCTTGCTGCATAAGGAGAGCAAAAGAAATAATTTTAATCCAAGCGCTGACGCCGTGGGCTGTGTCGCCGCCTTGGTATTGCGATTGCTGTTATTTATAGTAATTTCCATGTTGGCAATTCAGAGCTTTTTATAAAAAAATCAGACGTTTTTAAAACGCTTAGTGTCGACCGTTTTTATTTTATTTCTTTAAATGTATTCAGCCATGCTCTGTTTCAGGCGTAGCTTATTTTTGTATATTCCAACTTTATTTCAATATATATATACTTTTTTTGTTTTTGGTTTTTGTATTTACTGCTTTGTTCGCATTTAAGCTTGAAGTTTTAGTCACTTTTAATCGCATTAAAAACGATTTGGAATTTCAGGCTAATGATGATGAGCAATAAATATTCACAGAGACAGTGGAATACAAAGCAAAATGCAAAGCAAAACAAAAAGTGTAAGCCAAAAAAAACAACAAAAAGCTTGCAAACTCTTTTCAACCTTAATCGCAGCAGGCGGCAACATGAGTTAATAAACGAAAGAAAACGGACTGCATTTAAAGCAACACAGCACCACCACCACTCTCTCTCTCTTTATCTCTCTCTCTCTCTCTTTTCATCTCTCTCTACCCACTTTGACAAGCGAGAAGGCCATAAAAAGTTGCACTGTCAAAATTCGCAGCCTGTAACAACAACTCTTAGCCACGTAAGAAGTGCTACGAAAATGTTGGAAAAAATAAATCGCGCGCTTAGCTGGATGCCTCGTTACAGCCTCACCTAATTAAACTGTCAACTTGACATTTGACATTTTTACGATGCTTGGCAACCAGTAAAAAAAAACCAAAAATAAACAAGAAGTCAGTATGAAAAAAACAAAACGTCGAAGCCACAAAACAGCGACTTGGCTATTAAAAGTTTCACTCCTTACTTTAAAGACGGACTGACAGAGCACACAAGTCTACAAAGCAACAACATGACAATGAGTGAAAAAATCAATAACCAACTGCAACAGCAACAACAACAACAGCGCAGCCTACAACATTCGAACATATATTGACAAGTTCAACTGCAACATATTGCAATTTTCTCGCCATACAAACCATAACAACATAATCACGGCACATTTCTACAGCCCGCGCTAAGTCCAAAACAGCTAAATAGCAACAAGTACAAAAACAACAACAAAAAAACAAGTGCAGTAAATGGCAATGTAGCGAAAATCCAATGAAAATAAAAATGAGTTTTATGGCCTAGTGTTGTTTGTTAGCTGCTGCATGCCGCTGAGGTTTGCGCCGCCATCGCAATTCACGCTCAGCTCTACTGGGTTGACGCTGTAGAGTATTTAAAAAAAAAAAGAAGCAAGCATTAAGTATGTGTTACTAAATGCACATTTAAATGTTTATTCAACATTTTGCGAGCGAACACATATTCACATATTCTAAAAGCGCGCAAAATTCACTCCAGTGTAACACGAAAACCAACAAACCAACAAACCAACAAACAAACAAACACAAACTCCAACTGGGCGGGCGGACGCGAGTGATCCACGACATTGCATGGAGTATTCGTAAGTGAGCGTTGCAATGAAAGCGAAGCGCAATCCATAGTAGCGCATGACAGCTTGGCTTGGAAGCGAAACAAAATGATTTATGGCGCAAGTACGCAGGCGCACTGTCAAACTGACAGTTGGAACAAAACACTACAATGCCATAAAATGACGCGCCTCTGTTATCGTCGTCGCACAAGCAGCACTCACTGGTGTAACGATGATGTTTTGTTGGTGCGATTTATGCGTTGATGGCGGCGTTTATTTGCGGGTCCATAAGTCCACGAATTGAATGGAATTGAATTGCATAGAAGCGAAATAGTGCATAAAAAAAACAAAAATAAAAATAAAAAAAATATACAAATAGTATGGGGAGGTAGTGATAAAAAATGAGTGCAATTGCAACATGCGCCCGCAGCGCGCCAAAATGCTAATAAAACTGACTGCCAGCAGCGAGTGACATAACATAATCAAAAGCTGAATGATGGGTATATAAAAATATATGCTAAGAAGGCAAACATTTTACACAAATTGCCATTAACCATTATTCAGCGCTATTAAAATAGGTACTTTAATCCAAATAACTTTAGCTATTTAAACTCAGCAGCAAAAGTTTCGATATTCTACTCTATTTTTGGAGTGTCAACTTTTATTTCTGGTATATTCAGCTGAATTCAGCTAGATGCAGACAGAAATAATTTTCTTTTAATATAGCTGCATTTAGCTTTTTTTGAGGTACAACAGACAATATGATGTATATTATACAAATTCAGCTGCCTGTGTCAAGTAACGAACAGGTTTTAGAAACTGTATTAAAATTAATTTAAATTCAGCAAAGCCTTTCATTAAACTAAGCCTCGCCGCTACAGAGTTGACATTAGCAAGGTCATGCTTCTCTAATTCAGCTCAATTCAGCTAAGTTACAACATTAAACATTTAAGCAATTATTTTACATGCGCACACCGGCAACTTATCGCACACTGCCACTTACTGTAAAACAAAAAAAAATTAAACGCCAACATTTCTATTGCAAATGCTATTGCACTCTCTAATGCACAAAATTTCGTATGCAGTGCACAGCACATTGTAAGCGCTTGACTAATGATGATGCCAACACTTTATAAATGCACTTTAAGTGCGATTAAGGTGTCACTTTATATGAAATGGCTTTACATTGGTATGCGCAATTTGCTTTCACTGTGATGCATTGTGCTGATTGGTAATTGCTTCGTGACAGCGATATTAGCATAAATGCATTTGTGAGTTTTGTGTCTGTGTTTTTTCAAAGGGGTTTTTTCCGAGGTAATTGCATTAGTTCAAATGTGTAATAATAACTGCATAGTTGTTGCACATAGAAGTTATAGCAGAAACATAAACATTTCAATAAAAAAACAACGGCATATATTCAGCGTGCAGCAACTTGTCAAACAGGTTAATGTAAAAATGTAAGCGCTAAAGACTCAATTTATTCATCTATTCAGCCCGTTAAAAATGTATTTTTAGACACCTTTTAAACTGAAGTTATAAAATACTTTATCAGCGCACTTTTTATCATTCAGCGCTTTTTACATAAATACTTCAGCGCAATTCAACGGACATGTTTGAAACTAATTTTATAAAATGACAGTGAAGATGACACAATGCGGGAAAGATCGTTGACGGAATTTTTCCGAAAAACATTATTTTCTAGCCTGAGGGCAGAAAAAAAGCAAAACACACATTGAAAGCTTAAAAAGCTTTAATTAATTTTCTATTCAGCGCATTTTTGCCTTATTCAGCTTAATTCAGCAAAGTATTCTTATATTTTTTACCCTTGTTCTTCATTTCGACTTATTCAGCACCATTTTAATGATGTTTCTTTTGCTTAACACTATAGGGGGCAAAAACCCACATTCAATTCTACATTTTCAGCCAATTTTATACATTTCGTGCGTTCTGGTTTCTATAGGAATTAATTTTACTTTAATAAATTAAAAAATATTTTTAAAAATCTATTTTTCATAAAGAATCGCTGATTAACTTTTTCTCTCCCCTCTTGAGGCAGTTAGCGCAAAAATGTCGTACGGCTCATTTAAATGTTACGCGCCATATTCGCCTACACCCAGCGTGTCAGCTAAGAGTCCCTCGAAATTTTTTCATTGTTGCAAATCACACTTCGCGCAGAGCAGAACCGATGCGCAGACACATCAGCATACAATGAAATTGCATACATACATACATATATACATATAGGCACACATACATATGTACATACATACAATTGTCTGTAGGTACATACATATGTATGTAACTTAAAACTGTGGCATGCCACTTAAGCAGCTCGTGGTATTAAAAAGATGCCAGATGCAGCAAAAGCAGTGGTGTTGTGAATTTTTACGATTAAATTTTTACTATATAGTCAGCGTGACGAGCATGTTGCTGTCATACGGTGGTGCTGGTGGTTAGACTGTGTTGTTGAGCTGAGCGTGGCATTGTGGCATATTGGCATGTTGCTGGGATTTTACATGCATTAATAAAATGAAATCTTCAAAAAATGTACGTACAGACATACATACTTAGTATATGTGCCATATGTACATATACATTGAAAATGTTCATTATTATTGTTGTTGTTGTTGTTGTGCTTGCAACATTGACAGCCTTCAGCGCGCACTGACATATGCCGAGCAACAAGTTTACCAGCATCAACCGGCAAACAACCAACCACCATGGCATAGCCGCCACTGAGCTCAGCAGTCAAGCGCTCGACAATAAAATAAGTTAACAACTCAGTTATTGCACGAATGACTGTTTTTAACATCTTTTTTTTTGTTTTTTTGTTTTTTTTTTTAATCGAAAAAGTTCATATATTGCTTTTTTAGTTTTTATTTTTTTTATTTTTATTTTACTGCAACTGAGCGCATGTGGGCTGCGCGGCTATAACTTAGTTCCAGTCGCCAGTATCCAGCCGCCGCTATAGTCGTGCATTTATATCTAGATACTTGGCGGACGACTGGTTGCATTGTTTTTGGTCAGTTAAGCTACCACTTCACTACAAACTATTAATAAATATATGTATGTATATGATTGTAGTATGTCTGCTCTATACCACCATGACTGCGACGCGCTTGTTCGTCACTTTGTCTCTGTTTATGTATCGCACGGCTTTGACATGCCGGATCACAGCCACTTGAGATTAAGAATGATAATTCTGTGACGCTTTGTATTTAATTCTGGTTTTTTTTTTCTTCTCTTTTTTCGCTGAGTTTGCAAATCTTTTCCCTCGCAGCGCAAATAGTGTAAATTTTTAAAAAAGCGACTGCTAAGGAAAAAAAAAAAATTATTGTATGTAGCAAATTTGCAAAAACGACATTGAACTTGCTGGACGACAACAAGTGCGCATGCGCTGGGCAAGTAGCTTAGGTTGTTGCAGCTATATTTTATTGTGGTTGCTGCTGTTGTTGCTATTGCTGTTGCTGTTGCCTTAGTTGGCGCTGCCTGCGGTAAATTGTGACAAATTTATTTAAGCAGCAAATAAAAATGTTAACGAGCTACTACAGTCACAGCGGCAAGCGGCGACTGCCGCTCATCTAATTGAATTGAATTGAAAAAATTATGCACATATGTACATAAGTATGTAGCTGCATACGAATGTAAGTAAGTAAAGGCATGTGCGTCTGGCGTTAAATGTTTGTTTGTTTGCTCATTGCTGAGAATTGTTTTTATTGTTTCTTTAATAGTTTTTATTTGGTATTTTAAATTTTGCATTTTATTTTGAGGTCAAGGTGAACTTGTTGTTGTTACAGTAAAATGGTTGTATGCAACAGACATTTATTATTATTGCTGCAATATGTTGCAAGCACAATTTATTAACCTATTTACGGCTGTTCGTCTAAAAAAAAATACACCACAGATATTTATATCAGTTTGCTGTATGGTGAATTCGAGTATGGTTTTTTTTAATGTTTTTTTTTTTTGAAAATTTACACTTACCAGTGAGTCGACTTCGGGATCCGCTGAGTAGTAGGGTTTCTGTGATCGTATCTGCAATGAGATAAAAAAAGAAAAAGTTTAATAAAAGTTGCGAAACCAAAATTTATTTTTAATATAAATCTAATATTATTTATTTACTATAGCTATATTGAAAAAACAAAATAACCTAAACAAATTTTTCCATATTTCAGAAGTTGCTTCAAAATCAATAAAAACCTACATAAAATAAAATCTGTTTTCTTCAAAAATAGTGAAGAATTTATTAAGCGCCATTTCACTCCAATTTTTTTTTTAATAACTGTTTTCCTTCAAACCAGATAATTTTTTTTCCGTATATCAAAAAATACTTGATTGCTAGCTTAGTTTGAAAAGTACTGTGAAAATTAGCATAAAAGCTGGATGGCAAGATTTAGCATTCGTAAATTTTGTCAGCAGCTTTAAGTTTAACTTTGTAAACGTAATAATTCTCTATCAGTACTTTCGCAAAAAGCGAAAAGCAATAATACACCTTTTGATAAACAAATCAGGCAATTCAGCGCAACTAAAATTGGCATAATAGTATAGGGTTACAAAGTTTGAAGTATAGTTATAAGCATTGATAATACAAAAAAAAATATTCAGCACAATTTAGCCAAAACTTTAACAATATCTCGAGTATAAATTATGATAAGAGCGGGCGTGGTAAAGCTTTTGCGCTCTAATGAACTTTATTCGTTATTTTGCAGCTGTTTTTTTAGTAATACCTCAGAAGTTAATTTAAGATGAGCAAAAACTGAAAAAGTCTTAGTGTAGATATGCAACAGTTATATTCAATTGAGCATTTAATCAACGAAATCGATAGATTAAGCAATAGAAATAGAAACCACGAACCCTAAGTATCTAGGTTTTGTTATACGAAAGCAAAATCAGGTACAATTGTGCTTTGCAACATATTCAGCGTCATTCAGCTGCAATTCAGCGCACACTTTAAGTGTGAAATAGGGGTTTAAGTAGCTTTGATATAGTTTTCGTGCGCAATTAAAGTAATTCAGCGCGCGAAGTAAAAATTTTTAAAATACATATATTTGTTTACAAAAGAAAAGAAATGAAAACCAATCAAGTACACTACGCTCTGTTTTGGGAGAAATTGTTAACTTTCAAAAATTAAGCGCGAAATAAAATGTTAAAAAAATCTTATGCTTGTTTTCCAATCTGTTGCATATTTTACATATTTAAGTTTCAACTACATAGGTGGCATTTTTTCAATTTACTATTACCGCGATGATTTTTATATAAAAAGTTTACACATACACATGCTGCACATGCATGAATGGGCGAGTGTGTGTGTGTGTGGCTATCTTGTTTGTTTATGTTTTGACTTGTTAGCACGTTTGCACTACAACTGACGGTAATAAAAATTAATATTACCAGAAATCGGCCATAAACTGACGCACTGCAAAATGTTCAACGATACATAGAGACAAACAAGAAATGTATGTAGATTTGTGAGTGCGGCTAAACCGCCTGGTTTTGAGAGCTGCCTGCCTGCATGCGGCGATGCAATTCGCATATTTATTACAGCAAGTGCTACCAATTCGAATGCCAGCGAACTAGGAATTTATTTATTCATATGGTTGTATGTGTGCGCGTGTGTGTGTGTGCTTGGGCCAACTCACTCCACGGTCAGTTGTTGCTCATAGTACACATATGTTGTTTTTCCCGCGCCAATTGCACTGTCGTAGTAGACCCTGACGGCTTATCTCGTCAACGATTCCAGTTTTATTCTATTATTATATTTATATATATATATGTATATATGTATATTTTGTTATTTAATTTTTATCTATTTTGTATTTTTTATCATGCGCTTTTGTCGCATTTTTACATCGATTTTGTCTTTTTGGCAGTTGAACTGTGGGGTTTCTGGTGAAAATTACATTCCCGGATTGCCTAGCAGCGCACATCCACATTTACATGTGTTTGTTTCAATGTGCATATATGTGTATATATATATATATGTGTGTGTGTGCATTTCCATCAGTAAGCCCATTAGTCATGCTTGCGGCATGACGAATCCACACATTTTTGCGCACAACATTTTTGATTTTCGATGCAAACAAAGAAACTCCAAACAGCCAATACGAATACACTCACATGCAAACATACATACATACATACAAACATACTTAGCCTTGCCAGCACCTTTGTATATTTTTATTGTTATTTAAGTAATTTATTTTTTTTTTCGTTTATCTCCGCACAAATGCAGGTAGTTTGTCTGCATCTGCTTACAAGAAACGCTGACAACATTGTTGCGGTCTAGCAGGTAAAGTGACACACATGCAAACATACATACACACCTATTTGAGTATTATACACAGAGCCATTGTACGCTACTTTGCTTTCCTTCATATTTTAAATTTATTTTCTGATTGTTTTTCTTGCGCTACGCTTCCCGCTGCGTTTTGTAGAAGACTCCTGTCGCTGTAGTTAATGTTGTTGTTGTTGTTGTTTCTGCTGTTGTTTTTGTATTTGCTTAGCCTATAATCTGCTTAAAATCTCTGCTGCACCAAAACTGCTCATCTCGTCGCGTTCTGTCTGTTTTTCCATTGAAACAATTACCTACGTCTTTGTTGTTTTTATTTACTTTTGTTTCGGAATCGTATTGTATACTTTTGTATACCTTTGTTTTGTTGCTGTTGTTGTACATGTGACATTGACAGTTGACTGTCAAACTGCATTGGTACGGTTAGTAGGTTCTCAAATTGTATCCGTGCTGTGTAGGTGGGCGGTCTGTTCTGCCTTTGACAGACTGGCTTTGTTGTTATGATTTTTTGTTTTTTTTTTTGCTTTATCGCTTTGCTAGGCCACTTCGGCTTGACCTTGTGGCGAATTGTTAGCAGATTGTGTGTTACGAAAGTGTCAAAGTGACAGCTGTGGAGAGGACGTTGTTATGGGAGTGGATTTCTGGTAAACTATCTATAATTTTTAGAACAAAGGCGATGCGGAATGAGATTTTGTTTTTGCATACTCGTTATTCGTCAAGGTTGCAGAAATCTTTCATTATTGACTAATAGAAAAAATACACTTTCGAGAAATAAAATGTTAAACAATGTGACATCTAATAAGTTTTTTTAAATTCTTAACCCAAAATCCATGATAGAAAATGGAAGGTAACTCCAATAAACAAATTTTGACGCAAAATAAAATTGCTTGAAGTTTCAGAAGTTGTGAGTGTTAAAACAATATTGTAAATATATTATTTCCCGTAGTTATACCAATGCTATAATATTTCAAACCAAAAATTATTGTCAGTGCCAAAGTTATGTTTTTATACTATAATAAAATCCACGGAGCAGTTCTTTTTATAATTTTCTTCTTTTTCATATAAAAGGGGTGAGCGGCTTTTTATTGCGATTCAAAAGCTTGGTCTAAAAAGATCTTCTCAAAGTAAATCGTTCTATATTTTGGTGCAAATTTACTTTTAAAAATCTCACCAGATTTTGCGAATCACCCTTAGCTTAAAAATTATTTAAAGTGAATCTTTCCAATTTATTCCAAAATGTTTCGTTCACTTTTTAAGACTGGCCTCTGGTTTAATAATTAACATGCGTGTAAGTTTGATCACTTCCTTCATGCATTCTGAAATCAAGTTTCATTAACCGCATTTTTGAAATTATTTCGAAAACACTTCCATCGTCATATTCCATACCTTAGAGCGGACTGATTAACTCTTTAAATTTATTTTCTTCTACATGTTAGTTAATTAAAATATTAAAAAAATTATTCAATATTTTTTTTTTATCTCTCCAAACTCTACTCATTTTCACATTTTTCCGTTTAATAGAAAAGAAATATTACTTTTAGTGATACTCTTAAGCTTTGTTATATGTATTTATATTTTAAATATTTTCTACAAATTCTAATTAAATTCTGAAATTAAATTTTCAAACCTTGTCATGATAAAAAAAAAATTTAAGTGCTCGCCTTTCAGAACCACATTAAACTATTTTTTTCTATCATTTATTATTTCTAATCTGCTTATTTGTGCATCGCAAATTTATCTTGTCTGAAATTCCTCTGTGTCAGATATATTTACAGAGTACCAGTTTTAATTTTTTTTTTCAAAAGAAAATAACAAAGCCACATCTCTTTTACAACAAAACCGCACTCACTAAGAACGTAAACATAGTGAGGGAAATGGCGAAACATGTTGCTAGTGCACTAGCAACATAAACATTCAACAAACCGCTAAGCACTGCTATGGTCAGAAAAATTTTTATATTGCCTGGAGCAAGCAAAGTTGCCCAACAGGTTTAAGTATGAGAAGCAAGAGTAGTAATAAGGAAAAACAGCAACCCAATAACAAATTAGCTAGTAATACACACAAAAATCAATAACGCACGCATTTTTTTGTTTTTTTTTTTTTGTTTTTTGCAACACAACAAACACACAGCAGAACAGGGGCATTAAAGCAAAAGTAATAAAAATAAAAATAATAAACAAAAATCATCTAGCTTAAAAAGCATATGCGATCTCAAGATGATGCCTCGCCAGCGCAATGTGACTGGTGCTTGGATTGTTGTCGCCATATTTGATTGCTCATGCCGAAACGTTAGTGGCAAATGTCAGGCGTACTCGAATGGTTGAAATGAGTGAATACAAACTAAACTCATACATACATATTTATGTACATGTTGTATGATCATTTCTATACTTGGGTGTGTGTATGTGTGAGTGTGTGTGTGTTTGTATGGAAGTATGAAGTTTGCGTATAGCTTCAAATGCCAACGAACGAACGAACGAACGCTTGGCATAAAGTTAATTGCAGTGTTTGCCGGTTGGCCTCTACAACAACAACAACAATCACTTGAATGAAAATCCTTACAAAATACAATTGGCCAATAGAGAAATGAAGGAAAATAATTGAAAAGCGAAAATGTTGCACAGAGTAAGTAAAATGGAGCGCCTCGAGCCGTCGCTACTGCTACTAATGCGACAAGGCCCACTGTGGCTATGTACGAGTATACTGGCATACAAAGCACAAAACAAATTAGCAAAAGTCAGCTTGAGTCACCACTGTATTCTTTCATTTGTGTGTCAATGTGTGTCAATGTGTGTGTGTGAGTGTGCGTGTGTGTGCGTGTGTGTGCGTGTGCGTTAAAATAAAAATGGCTGACAGAGCGCATTTAAAATGCTGTTTCCAACTAATTACAACACGAGTGTTATGCATGAGCAGCGAGGGGCGGTGGTGGTGGTGTGTATTGGTTGGTTGGTAGCACCATTTAGCAAGATTCATAAGTAGAATTAAATGATTTCACAGCCAACAAATCAACCCACTCACATTGCTGTCAAGCAACATGTTGCTTTTATTTTCGCTTGGCATGGAAAAAGCGCACTATTTGCTGCGTGTTATATGAAATGCGTTGTTGCATGCAACATCGATGCAACCATGCAAAAAATCAGCAACATCCTGTTCGTTAAAAAAAAAATCAACAATTGCAAATCAAAAACGAACGGCAGCGTAAAAATTGATGATTTTATTATTTTGCAAAATGGTTTTTGCTAAAAAATTTGCTTTGCTTTTTTCGACATCTGTAAGATATCTACATATATTTTGTGCGTGTGTGTGCGCATTTTTTTTTCGATATTTCATTTCATTTAATTTTCCACTCATTATTTGTTACTGGCTGTCGCTGTTCGCTGTGCAACGAACGCTTCATATTCATGGCGCTGGTTGGGTTTTTAAAAATGTATAAATCATCATAACAAGTAAATTCACAGCATGAGACATGGCTATAAATAAAAATGTGTACGCATGTATGGGTGGGTGTGTATGTGTGTGTGTGGAACAGCAACAGCAACTATGTACATATGTATGTCGTTTTCATGGTTGGCAGTGAAGAACACTCGTGGCTAAAACCAAAAAAAAACGCATAAACCAAAAAACATAAACCAAAAATATAAGTAAAAACAAAACAAACAAAAAATAAAAGCAGCAAATTTTCGATTTCTTCAATGTGAAGCAAACGAAAAATGAGTTTTAAATTTAAATAAAAATATAATTTAAATGCATTTGTTGTTTTTCGTTTTTATTCTGATTGCATCGATTTGTATGATTTGCTTTCATTTCTTCGTATGTGCTTAATATTCAGGCGGTGTTTATAGATGTGACACAGTGGTACAATGTTAAATAAATAGAGCATAAATTGGGAAAAAGTTACAAAAAATGTAAAACCTAATTTATGGAAGTTAATTTTTGAAATAAAATAGAAACTTATATTTATGAATTCAAATCATTTAAAAAAAATCTTAAATTTTTTAATATTGTAAATGCGAAAACGTCAATTAAAATTAAGAATAGTCAATTGCAAATGGGAATGCGAAACTTTTTTTATTATATATTTTTCGAATAATAATTGCAATACAATTCTTTGGATTGGAAATTGAGGTGAGGTTGAATTAAGAAATTAAAAATTAAAGTGAAGACTAAAGCAATGAAAGAAATCAAGAATTATATAATTTTGTATGGCGTTTCAAATAACAAAAGCAGACAAAACAGATATTCCTTTATATCAGTATTAATCCTCTGCCCGTTTGAGATTAATGTTAGGATTGCGCTTCAAATGCAATTCTGAAAATTTTTTTTCTCAGTTTGCCAATCATGATTATTTCCAAAAAAAAAAAATAGTCGTTTTCTGATAAGAAAGCAATTCTTTTCAAATACTTATAAATATGGTATCTACTTTACACTCGAGTACCCGACCAAAAATAAATTGCAGGTTTTCCAATGTTTATTTAAGTTTTCCAAAAATTAATTAAGTTTTAAGACAAAAAACAAATCACGTTAGATGAAAGAACAGTTTGAGCTGGAAACTATGATTAAAAATATTTCGAAAAAATTTCCAACAGAGTCATATCGGGATTTCTGATGTAGTTTTGAGCTTTTTGAAAGTTTCAAATTATTTGCAAATTACCTCATTCACGTTAAAATTTCGTATCGCCAAACTCATTATTAAGATTCTCTTGGAAAATAATTCAAAAGGTAAAGTTCACGTAAATTATGATAGTTTTCCAAAATATTTTGGTGGAAGTCTTAAAACATAACTGTGCTTAATACTCCGATGGAAAATCTACAACATTTTATGACAAGCAACCCTAAAGTACGTGCGGAGGTTTTTATCTGCGAAGCTCGTTTTATCTTCTCCACTTTTTTCCGTGTTTACTGTTATGTAATAAAATACAATACATATGTTTAGATACATATAACTGTTTTTGGTTGTCATTTTATCATTGTTTTTGGTTTTGCGAGCCTGCGACTACAGTTTGGGTAATGCCTGGTTTCCACTTTGTCATATTATTGACGCTCAATTCAAACTGTCAAAATTTTGTCATTTGTAACATGTCATGTTATTTTTGCGTCAAACTCATAGAAATTTTACTTGAAAAGCATAACGCTGATAACTTTTTAGTAACAACAAGTGTAAACCAAGTGCGTTCACTTTGTATTGACAGTTCTGCAGCCACAGGGTTGCATAGCTATTTGAGCAAAGGAAAAATTATGTACGTTTTTAATATATTTATATTTTATTGTGATAATATCTTGTTTTTAATTTACAATCATGAAAAAAAACTCTTTTGAATTTAGAGCCTAACTTAATTTATTCATGACCTAATTCCATCTTAATTTATTGACTGTTTTTAAAAGGCGAATTTACTTAGTTTAAACCTAATTTACTCATAAATTAAGAATGAGCCATGAATAACGATAGTGTGTTGGGGGATTTTAATATCACCTAGTATGCCAAGTGATGAAGAAATTTGTGATTCACGAAGGAATTATGTATGTAGGTATGCAAACTTTCTGTGCTGCCATCAAGACAAGAAAATAATATGAACTGAAAAAAAAAACATTTAGCCAAATATGTTTGTGAAACAAAAAATATTTATCTCTGCTCAGTATCAACCGGTTCAACGCAAGGTAATCACAATAATTTTATTATTTTACTTTTTATACTTGATTCATAATTATCATTTTTCCTTTTCTTCATTCTATGTACATATGTATATAAAAAAAATTTTAGTTGGCGCGTCAAACTATCAGCAATCAGCGTTCGCTTATCACAATGTTCAAGCTCAAGCGATTATTTTGGTAAATTGTACGAGTATCGTATAAATTGAGTGGCAACTGGGCGCCGTCAATGCGGCTGCTCGTGGTGTCATGCGGAAAATGGTGCTACTGTCTACAACTGGATTTGTATTCTAAAGCGTATGCATATTGAACGGCTTATTCATAGCTTTCCTTTTAGTGTGTTTTTTTTTTTATTTTTATTTTATTGAAAACTCCCATACCAATTTCAGGCAAACAAACAAACTCGAAGTCGCTCAACGGCGACGACCTCCGACGAAATCAGAACCCAGAAAAGTGTCTATCAACAAATATTTATGGAAAAGACTCTTAAGCTTATTGTTAAATTTCAATGCTGTTTTTTCTGGTATGTATTTATTTTTATTTAATTTTTTTTTTTGTGTGTGCCATTATTTGTACGTGGAGTAATAAAGATAAAGTGCGCCTTTTTACCTGAACGGCAGTTGAGTGGTAAAAGTTTATGTATAAATGTATGCATGTTTGTGTGCGTGCGTGTGCGGTAAAAAAGGAAAGATAAAGAGCACCAATAAGAAAAGTATTTCTTCAAAATTATTTGAAAAAATCTCAATGCAAATTTATATTCTCATTTGCGCCTATAGTTAATGTATGAATGAATTCTAAGTAGCTTGTACAAAATGTATAGGAATAAAAAAATACTATATTTATATGCATAAATATAAAATACTAAAACATCTTTTAAATGGTTATATAAGTCTGGCAGCACAATCAAAGTGTATGAAGATTGAAAAAGAGATTGTTTGTGACTATAAATGATTAATTTTCCTTATTTGAGGTTAAAAATTTGTATTCATATAGCTGACTGGGTTTTTCTTCCGATAGGGTTTTTTCAAATTTTTTTTTTATAAAAAAATTTAACCAAGGTAACTGTATATAAATTAATGCAGCTTAGAGCAAAAAATCACCAGTTTACTTTTGGAAAAGCTTTGTTTGTCTTAATTTTTTTAATACGGTGCAATAGCTAAGACTCTGAATTTTTTAGGTAAACTATTTTTGATTGATTTTTACTTTTTTTGCTAAAAAAAAAGAAAAAGATATAATTAGGGATAATGAGAAAGCAAACAATTTTCACACGGTTAGCGTGACCCAGCCGTTGAATGCTGTCCTAGCGATATGTGTACCTTGGTTCAAACCTTGGTAAAGTCTGGAGAGAAAGAAGTCGAAATATGAAAAATTATTACTTTCTCATAATATTCCCAACCAAAAAAAGTGGCCTTGAGCTCCATAAAATTAAAAAAACAAACAAAATAGCTCAATATTTTTTGTGGACAAATTTAACCCTTTAACACCCTCTGAAATGGGTCGTTAAGACCCTTAACTCTAGAAGTCTGTAACAAAAAATTGATTTTAAAAGGGCCACTAAATTATTTTCCGGAGAAGTTTATTAGTGGTTTCATTTGATCTGAGAATGCAAAAAGTGTTGTAACTTTTTCTAATATGGACCTAGTACTTCCATTGGAGTTATTCAGCGGTCAGAAAGTCATTCAAATATATGGACCTAATAAAAAAACACTGGTATTGAGCTCAATAAAATTCAAAAAAGACCAAAATAGTTAATTATTATTTCTGGATAAATTTAACCCATTAGCGCCCTCTGCAAAAAAAAAAAATTATTTCGAAGATGCCACAAAATTATTCCCCGGAATTATTCAACGACAGTGATTCAAAATTTTCGTAAATCCGTTCAGAATTTAAAATATCATATGCAGATATTGATATTGAGTTGATACCCCTGCTATCTGAAAAACGAGCGAAGCCTTGCTTAAGATGTTTCTGGACATCTTGCCTGCTTGTTGATCGACATAATACTGTAGTCTTTATTATACTCTCTAGGATTTACGCTTTTTATGCTAAATTTTTTAAAAAAGCAAGCAACTTTATTTGCACTTTGTGACTAATTTTATAGCTCATCATTTCCCACTGGCCACCATCACACCTCATCACACCACAAGTACCTTAACTGAACGCGTCATCGCACGCAATAAAAGTATTTGGTTTTTTTCATATTTTTTTACAACAATGCCAGCAACAACAACAAAATTATATTAATAACATCAAATACGTACAAATCGGTAATATAGACAATAATGTGGGCTGTAATTTTTGTTTGATCTATAAATGTTAGTTTGCTTGCGCTTCACTAACGGTGTTTGTTTGTGTGTATGCATTTTGGTTTTTTTTTTTTGCATTTAACGATTTGTTGTTAACATAAATGTTTATCTTTACAATCACTATCACTAATATTACGCATACATATAAGATAAGAATTTTTCATAGCATTAATAACGAAGGTATTTGGTTCTGTTTTTTTTTTATACATACATATATAAGTTTTTTGAAATTTTTGGTGTTGGCTTAAAAGCAGTAAGAGATATGAAAAAAATAAAGTGAAAAAAATAGCTTTGGATCAACAGAAACGGTTGCACTCACTTCGTTTTGGAAAATATCAACAAATGCATTGTAATTATTGTCCCAGAGTAATGAAAAGCACCACAAAAGCAGTAGACGTACGGTGGAAGAAGCATTGTGCTTTAAATTTGTTGTATGCTTAGTTTTATGACATCTACATGTATTAAGTATGTATGTATGTGTGTATGTGTGTAGCAAGTATGCGCAAGCAACATGCAACTGTTTCTTCTAAATAACAAATATAATAGTTACATGCGTACATACACAGGTAAATATTTATTTAGTAGCTGTGTGATATTGAGATTCGAATTGTCTTTGGTTACTGCTTCTGCTGCTCCTGCTGCTGCTACTTTTAATGCTCCAAAAGGTGCACACTGTGCGCTACTGACTTGACTACTTTGAATAGTGACAGACAAACAGACAAACAGACAAACACAAATATGAATCAACAACGCAAAGTAGATAAACATTAAGCCATTGGGAGAGTGCACCCCAGTTATCAATGAAATGTTTAAATATGGAAATGGAGACTTCTGTCTAATTTTAAACTAAAAGCAAACAATTTTCAAAACATTTGAAGAAAAGATTTTGATTTCTTAAATAAGTAGGTAAACTTGTAGGTGAATGTACGTTAAGTAAATAACTATGGGGGGGATTCCAGCATATGAATTTTCGTATGCAAATAGCTTATAGAGAACGAAGAGTAAGAGTTGTGATAAGTTCTACTTTTGATGATGAGGAAAGAAATTGTTTTATATCTACGCATTCACATATTCATGAATAAATACTACATAACTATATTTTCTTCAGTTTTTTTTGTGTATTTTTTTTATACTTTTATTTAACTACGCATACATTCAAACATCCGGCTACCTTCAACGTAACGTCAAGTGATTGCAGTAGCTAAGTTGTTTGCTTGATTCCCAGCTTAGATTGCACAAGATATTTTTTTTCAATTTTGCATTTGTATTTGAGGTATTCTGTGTGTATGTGTTTACACATCATATCGCATATACGTAGCCATAGTCATAGATGTATGTATGTATGTATGTGTGTACATTTATACGCACGCTTGCTTCTTATATTTATTGTACAGAAGTTAATTAGGTAAAATCAGTGAAAGACGGTCGAAATCCATGCCATAAAATGATATGAAAAGGGAATCATAAAAAAAATTGTTGGCACATTGATAAGCGTTGCGCTCAAAGTAAAGTAAATTTAAGGCTTTGTATAGACGTGCCATAAAAGCAACTTAATGCCTTTCAGCAAAATTTTGTATTTTTTTTTAATTTTTTTTCTATTTCAAAATTTGTTGAACTTTAAATATTGTGACTCTATTAGTTTCTATTCTAGAGTCTAAAATGATCAAAACTCGCGTTACGTAATATGTGCGAGACCCCATATGTATATTATAATTATTATTATATGAGAGATTAAGGCATTTCAGTTCTTGAATATTCGAGCCCCTCAATTTTTAAAATACCCTAACGTGGAGATTTAACCTCAAGATTCATTTTGCTGCTTATGTGGATTTTTTTCAGTTTTTTGTAAATTTTTTTTGAGTTAATTATAATATTTTGGTTTCAAATTAATTTTCATTCTTAATTTTTATTTTTAATATATTTAATTTTATATTAAATTTAGTTTCAAATTATACTTTGATTTTGCTTTATTTTATATTTAAGCTGCATTTAATTCAATATAATTATTTTTTTTTTACAATTTGAATTTTCATTTGTTTCAATTGATTTTGGTATTATTTTGAGTATATTAAAAATTTCCATTTCATATTTATTTTCGTTTTTTTGTTTATTATTTTTTCATGTTTTAATTAAATTTTTTAAACTCCAATTAATAATTTTGTATTTCTTCATTAGCATGTAATTTTAATTTTAATATGGAGTTTAAATAAATTTTGTTTAGGCGGGATTTTCGTTTACATATATTTGTTTCCCATTTTGATAGAAGCGTTGTTTTAATTTTAATTTTTACTTTAAAACAAACTTAATTTAATTTTTTCTTACTTTTTTCAGCTCGACCTGTTTTTTTTCAATCAAAAAAGGGGTACGTTGTATTAAAAAGTGCGTTTCTTCTTCTTGATTCTTTCATTGCTACAAAAATTATGTCAATTTTGAATAATCTCGTGCTTTAAATTTGTTTAGATTTTATTTGTAACACATTGCTGCATTGTTGCTATCGATGTGCATTTTTTGTTGCAATTCATACTTCAGATTCTTATGTGCTACTCTTCCTGTCTCTAGGCTTTAATTTTTCCCCCAATTCCCTCGAGCGGTTTCCAAACATACAACTTCGCCCCCATTACGCTTCTTTTGCTTCTGCGTGCAAAGCTTTATGACAGCCTTCGTGGCCAAAGTAAATAAAATAATAAAACTACTAACACAAACATATGTAGCAAATGTTGCTGACAACAAATAAACCTCACTTTATTAGCCACAATTAGCTTGAGCATTTTACATTTTCGTTTACAACTTTTTTTCATAGCAATTGCCACTGAATGAGTGCGCGGTTTTTTGTAGCAATTTCCATTCGGTGGCTTGTTTTTTTTATAGTTTTATATGACTCTTTTATTGAGCCTTTAAAAAGTGAGAAATTAAAATCGTTTTGATTCAATCAAATTATTTGAAAAAAAGAGAGGTGTTGGATAAACACAAAAGTTAATGGCATGCGCGTTTTCATTGTTGTGTTTCGAGTGTAAAAAGAAAAACACTATTACTTATTAGAGAAATAGTTTTTATTTGAATTTAGAAATTACGAATGCATTTGCCCGATCGTGTCGGGCGATAAAGGTCGCTGAGTGCATAATAGGCGCGTTGTCGTTATAAAATGCTATGAGTTGTTATTACTTCCACTGTTCGAGTATTTGTTGTTTACATTGTTGCTTTTGACTACTGCTAGTTTTACTACTCACAAATTTTATATAACTGCTTTTATTACTGCCACTTTTGTGTGATGTGTGGCAAATTTAAAAAGTAATGATTTTAAATTAAAATTTTTCAAAATATCAAAAACGAATTTGTGTAATTTTAACCAAAATTTATAATGAATTTTGAAATTTTCTCCAAATTAAAAGTAAAAAATTTTTCTTCCAAGTAACTGAGTTAGGGTAATATCGGCTTAGATATAATATGGCAGCGGGGCAGTGGCGCATACATAAAAATATTTGGGGGAGAGGCGGGCAGTGGTCGGTTAATTTAATTTGAAAAAAGTAAATGTCAAGATAGTAGTACAGTTTTAAGATTTTGGTAGGGGTGTGAAGCACAAACCGCAGACTGAAGAGGACTTAGAACCTCTGGAACCACTTATTCAATTAACCATGCGTTTTTATTTAAAATTTAAGCGAAAAAAAAAGAATTTTTAAATTGTGAATTTTTCAAAATGTTAATTCAGCCTTATCAATTCCCAAATTCTTCGGAACTCAATTACTTACTCCCAAAATGTTGCCCAACATGTTGCTGATCGAGCAAAAATGTCATCAATCAGCATACAAGCAAATTTCATTTGCATCAACAAAATTTACTGCCAACACCTCCACTATCTGCCGCTATGCATGTTGCTGCAACATGTTGCCAATAGCAGTTTACTTAATAAGCCAAATAAAACAACGAACAAGAAAATCGCCGAGACAACAACACCAAGCCACCGAAAAATGATTTACAACATACAACGAGTGAAATGGAATCACGCAGCAAATTTGGTAGATACATTTGCTACCGCGTTTAAATGAATGAATGAATGAATGAACATGTTGCCATTGGTTGCCGCCCGCTGTTGATGACAACGCGGCAGCGGTAACAACAAGAACGACTGGTGTGCGTTGATAGCAATGGCAATTAAATTTGCCAGCTTTCAACTAAATCATTTTTGTATATGCGTAGTAACAACAACAACAACAATACAACTGCAGCTACTACTTTCGCGGCAAACCGCTATGCCAATCCCAATGCCAATGTTTTGATCATAAATTATGCGTTGTTTTGACGTACATACGAAAATGTTTTTTGGACGCAAGAGTTTGTCACGCGACGTAGGAAAACGTTTATGCTATTTTGCTTTATGCTGTTTTTTTGGCTGAAATATTATACGAAAAAGGGGGATTGATGGATTTTGTGGAGATATATCAGTTTTCGCTAAATAAAAATTTGTTAACAGAGGTCATGTTCATTGGGCCAAATTTTTTTTTTAATATCCTCAACGTATCCACTTTTTCAGATAAACATTCAATTTGCGATTATCTACAGAATTTTCAATCAAATTTTATAAATAGTACATAGTACATGTGTAAACAAATTCTAAAAGTAATTCGTCAAGCAACGCATATATTTTACTAACGCGTAAACTAACACTAACTAATTAGTTGGCACAAGCTTAATTTTCTCAACGAGTTTCTTAATTTGGTGCTGTTATATGAGAAGAAATGAATTATCAAATAAGCAATAAATGAATGAATTTCACACGAAAATATACTAGTAGAAACTTAATTTTTCGTACGATTTTGTTTGGGTTTTCTTTATTCTTGCTGTTTGTATGTAGGTGTACATATTTTTCTGCTTTCGTCAACGCACATTTCCTTTTTCCTTTTTGTAGGCAAATTTATAAACAAAAATATCAATCACACAAATGCAGAATGTAAACAAATTTTGTGGCAGCACGTATGTACATGCAACAAGATTTACATGTGGTAAGCAATAAACACATTTTATTGTTGTAATTTAGTTGCAGGTGAATCGGAAAGCTCTATGTGGATACACCAATCAAATACTGAAAACTAGAGAACGGACGAGTTTCGGATTTTTATTCGGACATGTTCGGCCAATAATGATCGGTTCGGTTTCGGTTCGGATTCAGCGACAAAAAATCCGAACTTTAGCTGAACATTTGCAAATTTATATTAGTATAAGAATTTAGTAAAATTTTGCTTGTAATATGTTTTTTGTTATTTTTTTTTTTTTTTTGGAAAAAAGTCAAATCACCCTTTTGAATTTGGAGTAAAAATACTGAAATAAATTATTCATTCCGAATTGCACGCTTTTCTCAATGAACATTTAAAACCAAGAAAATGCGAAATTTTTCAGTACTTTTTGAAGCTAATTTTTTCTATTGAAAGAAATTGCTTTAAAAAAATATATGTCTGCTCCCCCATCGAGTATCTGGAACCGGTTGTCAATAAATACGGAATCGGTTGTCAGTAGATTATTTTTTTCGCATTACAATGGGCCTGTTTCATTGTAACCGACTTGCAAACGAACGCTCCAATTAAGATAAAATTTACTTTACTTGCATGAGCAACCCTGTTAACATCTTTCATGAAACGTGAGATTTATGTATGTCATGCTATTTAAGAACGGAAAATAGCTGCGATGTTAATTTTTTTCTTCGAGTTAGTGTCATTGCTTTACATGCAATTCGTTACAATACCTAGGGTTATTTTGCAACTCGGCTACAAAAAAAACGGGCCCAATATAAAAGTATTAAATTTCGAGTAATAAAAAAATAGTTTTTATTATTATGTGATGAACTGAAATGGATATGAGCTAAACCAATTTATGTACTGTCAAAAATCTATAAAAAAAAATATAATTTTTAAAAATTCATCCATTATTTGTTATTTTAGGCCTTGAAAATGTTCGTTTTACCTTCGCCCGAAATTGCCCGAAGTTCGATTAGTTTCGGTTCGGCTCTTAAAATCTACATATGTTCGCTCGTTCTCTAGTAAAAACCAAGTGCGAGTTATTAAGTAAAAGTGTTGGATTTTTGAATCTGGATGTGTAGCATTCAAATCACAGATGAAAATCAAGGTGTAAACTCAAAGTAAACTAAAAAATTTACAACTATACATTAAATTTGTTGGTTATCATGGGCGCACATCAATCACCAGCGTTTCGTGATCATTACGCTAGGAATACACGCATTACTAAACATCGAAAATGTTTATACATTTCATGCAGCTATTTATATACATACATACAAAAATACATACATACAGTTATATGAACGTCAGGTATGGGGCAGGCGAGAATCGAAATCAATTTACCGCATACCAAGTGTACAGATAAACTTACGAGAGAATAATATAGCTTTCTTGACGTAGATTTTGTTTTACATTAATTGTATATGTGTATATGTACATATGTATGTGTATGAGTATGTCTAAGTTGAAGCAAAATTAAAATATGTAGTTTAAATGGTTTTGCTTAATGTGATGGGCGGCAGGCTGTGCTCTAGCTGCGGGATATTTTTTCCCCAAGCACAGTAGTAATCAAAAGTTTATTTTCATTATAATTTTACCGATGCTTTATTAAATTCGCGCATGAGAAAGCGCTGTAGGTGTGAAGTGGAAGCTCTCTCGAGCATCAAGCAAAGAAGCTTTTCGTATGTGTGAAAACCGCGTTGAGTTCTTTCATGTGGCTCTCAAATAGATTGGTTCTAAAATATTAGCTTCGCAATTAGGAATTCATGAAGTATTTAAAGCCGTTAAGCGTTTTTGTGTGAGATATATAAAAAACAAAAGGGAGAATCCTCTATCAGCAACAACACAAAAGTTTTTCTATTATTTCATAAATTCATATTTGGTAATTTTTTGCACTCCCTTTTAGACTCCTTTAGTGCAGAATACGATGAGTCATTTCACTAGAGCTTTTCAAAGAAGGAACACAGCTACTGAGAGCAATCGCTTGGGAGTTAATCTCTGTAGATAATAAGAATATAAAAAATAAAAATTCCCCGAAGTTGTGAAAGTGTTAAAAAATTAAAATTGTGATATTTCACCAAATGTTAAAAACATATTTTAAATACTTTGAGATGAATGCATATTTACAAAACTTTTTCCAGATTTTCCAAACCATCTTATAAAAACTTTAAGAATATGATCACACCTACAGCCAAAAGATTGTTTATTTTAATCATATGTAGTATTGACATGAGCAACTCCATCCCGTTAGAAATTTTTACAGAAAATCAGTGTCTTACCTTCGCAGAACGAAATGAATGCTTTACGTTTAAACAACGTTGAGGAAATAATGCAAACGAAATGGGCAAGGATTTTGTTCGAAAAATCATCGTTACTGCTGGAGCGCATTTTCATCTCGGCGGCTATACTAACAACCAAAACTGCCATGCGATCGTCGGAAAGCCAACGCATACTCAGAAAGCGACAAGAATCTCGACGATATCAATTGGCCACCTCGGAGCTCCGATTTGACGCTTTCAGACTTTTTTTGTAGGGTGCCGTGAAGGGCCGATGTTATGCGACTAAATGAACTAGAGCTGGAAACCATTCTAAAGCTTTTTTGAAAACTGGATTACTGCGAACCCAGCCGAGACAGCTACATGAATTAAATCGTGTTCCATAATTAATAGGAGTATTTTATCTTTCGAATAAACTCATAATAAACCTAATAAATTGATTTTTGTACAAATTTTTTTTAATTAAAAAAAAATCACCACCCCAATAACATAAATGCTGTGGAAATTATTCAAAAAGCAGGTTGACCACCAACCAAAAAATGTCTAATGATGCAAATTTAAAACCCATAACAATTTTCTAGAACTTTGTAAATTTTTAAATCATTTCTTGAAGGCTTACAAAATTTGGCGTTCTTTGTAAAATACTAGAATGTTTGCTCTGTGTATCTCTATTGTGTTTTTACTCCGTTTCGCTAACAGCTTATTTTTAGTTTTGCATAAGAAGAAGAAATTTATTTTGAACAAACCTTTTGCACAAATAATTATTGTTTATTGTTGAGGCGTAAAAAAATATATATTTTCTAATGACGTCTGTCTCGCAAGTGGCGTGTAGATGACAAGTCAAACGGCTTTGTTAAACATCCATATAAATATGCGTTTGTATATATGTACATACATATGTTCATCTTTCTGTGTATGCGTGTTGTGAGGCCTTTGTGCTTTCATGATTTGCTTGATTTATGAGCGAGAGAATTTCTATGCCGCTAAATGCGCCAAATTTGCCAAAGAAATAGCAAACGACGACAACAATCGGTGATGCCGTGCGTGCGTGGGCGAGCATTTTATAAGGATGAGGTTTAAACATTCTAAGCATTCTGAGCGGCAATGGACATAGCCGCTAAGTGGCAACAATTTAAATTTAAATAAAAATGAACAAATAACGAAACATACAAAAATAAACAAAGTAGGAATACAAACTAATATATAGAAATAGATTTTTTACATGCATATGTATGTACATATGTTTGTATTTTTCTTCTGTAAATGAGTATCTACATAGTAGTAAACGCATGTTTATAAAACCTGCACGCGCACAAATAAGATTTAAAGCTTAAAAATTAAGAAAATTTCAATGCTACGCAATTTTTGACGCATACAGCGGCATCTACAGTAGCACAATTCGAAACTCGTACACAATGTTTGAGATGTTCGATTTTTCCGCTAATCTATATATATATATATAAAGTTACAATTTGGCTCCAAGAGTCGAGTTATTCAGAAAATCAGTATTTGATGACATTTGAATGAATGGTGCTGCTACAATAAAAAAAACTTTTATTAGAAAAAATACGCAAGGTGGCGCTACAGGCAAGTTAATCTTTAAATCTTTATTTACTCGACGATTTTGATGAAATAAGAAACGTATAATGTGGAGTGACGAGAAATACTTTCATGAAAATGGAGCCGCTAGGTGGCGCTGCAATCCAAAAAGATATTTTTAAAAATATTGATGCGATAGATGGCGCCAAAGGGGAGCTGTTTAGAAAATTCGTATTTATGCCACGATATTGATATTTAATAGATTATGTATTTGAATTGTATGGTGCTGTTGCAATAAAATAAAATTTTGTTAGAAAAAAATACGCCAGGTGGCGCTACCGGCGAGTTAATACCAAAATTTGTATTTATTCGACGATTTTGATGGAATTAGAAACGTGTAGCGGGCGGCGGGTCGACGAAAAATACTTTTTATGCAAAATGGGTTCACTAGGTGGCGCAAGAAGCGAGTTATTCAGAAAATTCATATTAATGGTCCGATATGCATGATATTAGAAAGGTACGACGATGGCACAATAAAAATATTATTTTTTGAAATATTGATGCGATAAAAAGCGCTAGAGCCGAGTTGTTCAGCAAATCTCTGTTTTCCATCCGATTTTGATGAAATTAGAAATGTACATATAACAGGGTGCGACGAGAAATACTTTTATGAAAAATGAACCAGCCAGATGACGCTATAATCAATTTGTTCAGAAAACCTGTATTTATGCAATAAAAAAATAATTTTTGTAAAGAAAAAACTATTAAAACTCAAAAAAATTTTGTAAGAATTTTTTTGAAAATCTTGGAAATGTTTGAAAATTTGATGCATTTTTTTTAATATTTTTTTAACCCTATAAAGTTTAACACCTTGATTTATATGGTTTTTGTCATATAATGCACTAAATTAAAAAAAAAAAAATTATTAAAAAATATTACTACCAGTTTCGCTTTGAACTGTACTGTATGTACATACATATGTACATACATGCGTCAATGACCAGGTCAAAGCAAGCTAGTGTAAACATGTACGAAAATCTTGCTGTGGCGCACGCACTGGTCGAACCAAATGCGTCTGTTGCGCTGATGTGGCGCTTGTGACATGCAACAGGAATATGGACAGAACGCACCAGTTATTTGCTCAAATACAAAAAAGTTTCAATTGAAATTTGAATTTGAATTTTCAATACCAATTTACAAATGCACACACACACACACACATGCCCATGCACATAAGCATAAACAAATGTTCATTCAGCGCCCTATCGCTTCGGCAATATTGTTGCATCAAAGCATCAACTAAACCCGCCAGCCAACTAGCCAACCAACCAACCATCGAACCAACCAGTCAGTTCACACGTCATGTATCGCAACGCAACAAATGGAAATAATAACAACATTTAAAAGGCGCCAAGTGGTTTTATAAACAAATAATGAAGAAAAATTTGCAACAACAAGCAAGTTAAGTTTAAGAAGGTAACCAACTCAGCGCGCGTGTTGAGTTTTTCTTTTCTTTAATTTCGGCATCTCAGTCTGTGGCAACGAATTGTCTGTCAGTCGAGCTGTCATTCGGCGCGTTGCAGCACTGCTTACGAAATTTTCAATAAATATCAGAGCATATTGGTTTTGGTTGTTTAGAAAAAATCAATTCTCGTTTTTTTTTTATGGTTTTAAACAAAAAGCACTGGTGGTAAGCAAAACATCAGGAAGGAAGCGGTTGGTGGCTGGCGTCTAGCGTCTAATGACTGGCAGATATTTCAACAAGTCTGCACAGAGCGAAGGAGTAGCGAGAGAGAGACAGAGAGAGAGAGAGAGAGTAGGTGGAGGGAAAGCACTAGAAAAATGGCATAATGACGTATTTTAAATAAACATTTTCGTTGATTAGCAAGCAGGCGGTCAAAAGCAGCAGCAATAAGTTAGATCAGTGAACGCGCAAAGTGAAATAAACATAAAGCAATGGAGAATTGACAAGAGATTGGTAGTAAAATATTTTTTAAATGCAGATTTGCATTTAAATTTAACAATGAATGTTGTAATGAATAACGTAATTTGTAGGAAAATTTTTACTGTAGACGAAATTTTTTTTTTTAATAGAATGAAACTGTTTTCTCTGATGAAAAAAGTTGTGCCATTATGTGAAAGCGCGAGTGATTTTCTCCTTCTGTTTATTTTTAATTTTTTGTACTACCAATTTTACGAAACAACAGTTACGACTGCGCAATTGCTTTTACAAGTTAGAGCATTTTGTACGCAAGCAGGATGCTCATTTCGTGGTACTCATTGTGTCCTTTATAATCGCATAAAAGTATATAAAAAGGTACATACATACATATGTATGTACATATGTGATATTAAAAAAAAAAGTTGAATTACAGAAGTCTTTGTTCGCCAAACTAAAACCGCTTACGATCGCACTAGGGTTGACGAAAGGATGCAAGGCAATCTACGATATGAAATTTTTTTTTTTTGAATATTTATATTTTTTTACATTCCAATTCATTGTTGTATTTGTATGTATAAATGCTTGTTGCTTGAAAAATCGCGCACGTTATTCTAAACCTTTTACGCTGAGAAATGAGGATAGAGGAAAAATAAAAAGGTACACATACCCTACACCTTTTGCTCGAAAGGAAAGAAACAAATCAATGAACAAAAAAAAAACGTATTCGTATAATTGAAGGAACAGCCTTAATTTTTTTTCAACAAATTCTTAACAAACGAAGAAAATAAAAGAAATGAAAAAAAAAAATCAAAAAACTGATTAAAGTACACGAGCGGGCGCACTAAAATTATTTCACTTACATTTGTGTGTACGTATGTACACCCATTGGCACTCATATACTGGGGTTGTGTGCTCCTTTTTTTTTTTTTTTGTTAGCGCGCTAACGGAATGTACGCGCAGCAGACTCGCAGTTATCTAGGTATTTCGGTAGGTAGTGAAGGCACAAAAGTGAGCAATATGCGCATGCGCAACACACTACAACAACACAGCAAGGAGACAAAAATATGCGTGAATGTCTTTTTTCTATTATTTCTAATTATATCTATACAAATGTGTGTGTGTCTTTTTTTTTGTTTTTTGATTTTCTAAAAAACGTTTTTGTACCTTTTCTTAAGTATTTTTTTCTTTGGAAACTAAATGCGATTTCGAGTTGAAACAAAAGGCAAAATTGTAGAGCTGAACCTTTACTGCTGAGATTCTTTCAACTCAGTGATATATTTTTTTTTTTTCTACAGCTGATTACAAATGAAATACATACATATGTACATATGTAGTTAGAACCTGTCTATGGCGTAAATGATTCTCTTCTAGTGGCGGCAGGTAAATTGGAAGAAAGGTCGTTACGCCGTTAAGAAATCATAGGAGAAATTAACGAAACCAGTAATTTTGGGTAATTCTAGAGAAAACGGCAGAAATGACAACAACAACAACGAAAACAAAAAAAGGTTAATGATAAAAACTGAAGAAAGAACACCCAAACAATTTGGGAAACAGAGAAAATCTATATTTTTTTTTTACAATGCATAGTAAAAAGCAGCAAAGCAGCATAGCAGCAAGTAATGAGCAGTCTTTTAAGATGCGATGGTTAGATAGAGCCGTGTGAAAAGATTACAGTCAATATTACAGTTTGCTTTGACAGCTGGATATGCAGCTAAAACCAAAAAGATTAAACGAAAGTAGAAAAACAAAAAACTAAAAACTCAAAATTTGTTGGCTTTTAAATGCCAATGCGTACGATGAATCAGATCCTAGATAGGAGTGAAGAATGAGGATAGCGTTGTGCTTAGTTAAAGAGCCTACGAACGAGTAGAATGCCAGCAAGCGCATGAGAATTGTGTGCAATCAACGCATAAATGTCACGAATGTGTATTTTACTCTTTTTTTCTGTATTGGCTCTTTTCGTTTTTAATCGAAATGCTATGGTAGTAGTGGCGACAATTATGTCAACACTTTTGGCTATTAAATTGCCAACAAAAACTTGCTACACTTTGCGCTCTTTCTAATTTTTTTTTTTCTACATTTTTTTTTTCGGCTGTGCTTAGGTGGGTGAACGCAATAAAAATGTCTACCTTCATGTAATTTATTTGTTTATAATTAGCGGTGTCTAAAATCAGCTACACGCAGTTAAATATACTAATTTAGCAAGTGTTTGAAAGTGTGGCAAATGTGGCCACACTAAAGGTTTACACACACATGCATAGCATGTGTGTTTGTAGGTGTTGCCACTAACTGCTGCTCTGCGACGTTGTGTAATTTATTTGCTTGCATGCGGCGCTCAATTAAGCGATTGATTTACGCTATTAATTATTTAATTAAATAATTGTGATTTTAAGGGCAAACGAATAAGTTGCTAAGGAAATAGAGGCAAAGAATATTTTAAAATTAAACTAAATTTAGAAGTAGAAAAAAGTCACTAGCTAGAGGAGGAGGACTGAATGAAATAAAAAGGACGACTGAATAAAACATGTGGAAAATGGAAGTGGGTATTAAAGCAAATTAGTTTTGAAAAAAAAAATTTGATTGAAAAATATTTTCATTATGACTGCAAAACACGTGCTTTACAAAAACAAAAACAAAAATTTATGTATGAAAAAAATCAGGATTACATAGTTTTTCATATTTCCTATTATTCAAATAAATAGAAAATTGTTAAGGCACTGATAATGCAAATAAGCTTAAACAAAATTAATTAAAAACTATTTCTATTATGACTAAAAACTTTTTATTCAAAATTGTTATTTTTTTTTAAATTTGTTTTAATGGAAATTACCATGATTGGCCTCTATATATCTTATAAGTCGAATAAAATCAAAAGTGGTTCAATTAATGCGAATTAGTTATAAGTAACATTATTAATCAAAAACTCATTAGTTTCTCTAAAAAAAAATTGAAAAAAAAAATTTTTGTGGAATCATGGATATTGTTTCTCTATATTTTCTATAATTCAAATAAAATTTAAAAAATATATATATATATTTTTATTAATGCAAACTAACTAAAAAATATGAAGAAAAAAAGTATTTTAATTATATTGAAAACACGCTTTTTTTAAATTACAAAGCCGATTTGCTTAGAAATAATCATGTTATTTTTATATATCCTTTAATTTAAATTAAATTATTTTTATTAAAAAAACTCATATTTGTGTTTTATTTTTCAAACCCCAATTTTTCTCTTATTTGCAATTGATATACCGAATTTCATTTATTCTATAACTAAAATCCTTCTTTTGTTTCCATCATAATATTTGAATATTTTTTTCGTTAGACTTTAAAAATTCCTTGAGAAGAAAAAAAGAAAAATAAATGTTACCCAAATCTGAGCAAAACCAATTTGTTATTAATACTTATAAAGTAACAATGCTCTTGGTGTGGTAAAAAAGTTTAGTTCTCGAGTTATTGGAGCTATAAAACGGGCACTGTCATTGAAAAAGGCAGTTCATCAAAAATTTTTAAAATTATAACTCCACCAAAAAAAGTTTTTTTGAACGAAATAAAAAAAATCGTGTCAATTTATTTTTGATAAAATTTATAAAAAAAAAATGTTTTATCGAAATTTTTAACTTCGATTGCAAATCTGATATGCAATCACCCATATGTACATATATGTATATATATATTTTTTCTTCTAAAAAAATCTTTAAAAAATGTGAGAATAATAATTTTAATAATTAATAAGCCTTTCTTAAAATTTCATACCTCTTTTATAATTTTTTTGTTTTCATTACATTACAATTTCTACCTGAATCATTTCAGCACTCACCTAACTTCGATCCTTGCTTGTTGCTTCCTAATTAATTTACCTTGTTCCCAATATTAATGCCGCATAAATTATACACACATACATATGTAGATATTTACAAAATTCTTTCAAATGTATGTAATCATTTCAAAAATCAAGATGGAATTGTAAACGCAACAAGCCAAAGCCAGCAAAGATGCATGCGATTTGCAATCCAATAAAAAAAATATATTATTAAAAATTTATTTTCATACAACATTTCAGGCATGAGCAACAACAGCGGCAGCAACGTTCATTGCAAATAAACAACAACAACAACAGTAGCAGCAGCAACGCCACAACATTGACAACAGCATTAAACAAAATCTAGAATCTGAGAAATTCTTGTTTTCATGCCGATGACTGTGGTAAAACCAAATCGCAATATTGTACACACGGGCATGTGTGTGGAAGAAAAAAAGTAGTAGAAGAAAAAGAAGAATACAAGGAAGTGCTCTCAGGGCAGACAGACAGTTGTCAGGGTATATATATTGTATATGTAGATAGATAGACAAGCAGACAGACAGACAGACAGACAATCAGTGAACAAGATGTGAATAAGCCAACGCAGTTAGAGTGAAAATCAGCCATCAGTCAGTACCAACAGCATGGGCAGCCGCGGCAGCAGTGCATGAAAACAACAAGAGCAACAACAACAACATCAAAATCACCAAACTAACAACCATACCATTTACCCGCACTTCATTAATCATTATGCCAAATGCCAAAAATCCAAAAGCAAAAAAATGCTATACAGAAATTATAAAAATCATCTAAAACTGAAAGAAGCATTGCTCACTTATGAATATTTGGCGTATGGAAGCAGTTGTGGTAGATATGTAGGTAGTTGGGGGTTATGCGTTGAGTCAATTAATCACCCAGCAAACGAAAAATAGGCGATTTCATGTGAAACGTGTGGAAAATGCTGGCAGAAATTGTGAAAATATATTAGGTTTCAGGCAAAAAGCTTAGCTTTAATTCTCAGGAAGGCTCAGGAATTGCATGTGATTAATAAAAATTTAGACTCGCTTGGAAATTTGCGAATTTTGTTTTCGCACTACAACTGATCCCTAGTATTGCAAATGTACAAAATTTTAGATTTGTGGTTGACTGGTACATTTTTGGGTCTCTGGCCCTGAGGTTGGTATCTCATTTCAGCAAAGCATCTGCGTATTTGTACAAGCATTATACATATTTACAATTTTCGAAATAAAATCAATTTCTCTGTGCTTTATGAATAATTTGAAAAATGGATAAGCATTAGAGCAAAACAAGGGAGGGCAAAAAAAAAAAACAAAACCTCGGTCAGTGGCGGTTGCTGGGAAGAGATTTGTGCGAAGACTTGAAAAAAAAGTTGTCGCTGAATGGAAAACAATGTTGTGGAAAATTTACAAACTACTTTAGCAAACTTTTTTTTTAATACAATAATTATTTTTAGTTATTTCTTTTTTTCTTCTAATTTTTCGGCATTGTGAAAATTTGATGTATATTTTCCATCATTCCTCTACAATTTAAGTTTATTTTAAAATAAAGTGACCTAATAATACTTCAAAGGCCTAAATCTATAATAACGGCCTGACAACTTTAATTTAGATTTAATTTTAGTTTTTACAACTATAATTGTAGTTTATGTTGAAATTATAATTTAAGTTTTAATTTAAATATAATTATTAATATTATATTTATTTTAAATTAGACTTTTATTTCCTTTTAAGTTTACTTTATTGTCATTTTATTTCAAAACTATGACACAATTTGAAAAAAAAATTTCATCAAAATAAGAAAAAATGTTCATAGGCTTTTCGTTGTTCAGTGTAGCTTAGAGGCACAGTTTTTTTAATTCAAACTATTTTGTTTATAAACAGTATTCTTCGTATCATACGCAACAAAATTCATAGTGTAAAATAATCTATATAAATAACAGTTTGAAACTTTTTACGAAATTATTAAAAATTGTTCAAATTTCAAAAAATACTCAAAAAATTGTCAAACTTTTCACTGACGGTATTTGGCGTTTCTTATATAACGCATGAACAAAATTTATATTTGTATGGAAGCAAATTCTGAACACGGTATGTATAAAAAATTAAGAAAAAAAAAGCCCAGAATTTTTAACCACTTGAAACCTGAACTTTATTATAGTAAAATTAAATAAGCTACAAAATTGAATAGTCACAAACTTTTTATAAATACTGATTAAAAAGTGTGAACACTATATGAACATGCTTGTAATTTCACGATTTTTTTTTTAATTTATGATTTTTTTTTACTTTCATGAAAAGATGTTTTGAAATTTCATACATTTTTGTGAATTTCGTAAAAAGTTTGGAACTGTTATTTATGTAGTTTAATTTACACAATGAGTTACAGTTTATAAAAATTTATTAAAATTAAATTAATTTGATTTTAAGAAAATTACCATTGCTCGTACATGAGCAGTTTCTAGCCTATACCTCCCTGTTGCCCTCCACCACCCCCCAGCTAGTATAGTCTCACTTTGCTCTCACTACACCCAATATATCCCACAATCAGCCTTCAGCGCGATCTGTCTGCCACTTAATACGCCTATTTGCCACAATACAAACGTGCACTTTATATAATATATATCTAGTGTTCGCCTCACACTTACCCACACTCGCTGAGGCTGAAAAATTCTTCACACCAAATAACCATTTTACCCCCACTTCTAAGAAATGCGGCACTCACACGATTAATCCAACAAAAAAAAAAACAAAACAAAAACTTAAAATCAAAAATCAAAAAAATGTGCTTGAAAGTAAGAAGGAAAGAATTAAGCATTAAAAGAACCACATATATCAAGTATTTGATACACATATGTACAGATGTATGTGTGTGTGTGTACTATGTGTGTGTGTATGTATGCAACATTGCTCACTAGCCCGACAGCAAAGCAAAGTTTAACCTCTACACTCGCTGCCTACAAATACATATTTCAAATTGTTGTTTTTGTTTTACTTTTCGCTTTTCATTTGCTGTTTCAGCAGCTGTCGATGATGCTGCTGCTTCTTCTTCCTTCACACTTAAATAAAATATATGAGTTTCGAAATAAACCTTCACAAAAGTCAGCTGCCACTAAATTAGAAACAGCAATAACAACAACAACAACAACCATACGACAGCAATTTCAAATAGCAACACTAACGAGAGAAAAATGTAAAACAAAAAGTAGCTCAAAAGTTAAAGCAAAATTTAGAAAATGCAACACAAATAGCAACAACAACAACTGCGTGAGCGACTACTAATGTTGTGTCGGTGATATTTTTGGCAGCAACAATAAATACAAAAAAAAATTGAAAAAATGTGGTGATCGATTTTTCTTTTTTGCTGCTACAACACAGCATCATTTGTGGCTGTGGAAGTACAACAGTCAAAAATAAGCAACCGTAGCAACATTGATGAAGACAACTTTGCGCCTGACAATCATGACGTTGCTGTTGAAAAACAAAAACACACACACACAAACGCACACTCAAAATGATGTGCACTTTTGAATGACGATCGACATGATAAACATGTTGGTGTGGTGTGGTGTGGTGTTGAGCTGCGGCTGTTGTTGTTGCTGTTGCTGCTGGCCGTGCGTCCGTTGTGGCGTTGTAAACATGTTCTCATGCTGCCTACCTACCGCCTGCTTCTTGGTCGTATGTAAAATTTGTTGGGCGAAGAGGAAAGTTCTTTTTTTCTTTTTCATTCTACATACAATTTCTATGTATGTATGTGTATTTTTTGATTTTCACATTTTCTCTACGGAAGTTATTTTTATAAAAATCACTAAGTGTGGCATTAAGAAGTTGCTGTAAATAAATTTAAGCGCGAGTGTGTGTGTGTGTGTGTGATGATTAAAAGAGAGACGCGCGCAAATTAGTGTATGAAAAATTGAGCTTCTATATTTATTTACATAAGTAAACAAAAAAAAATAAGAAAAATATGTGTTGTGGAATTAACTTTTGCAATTGAGCAAATGAATATGCTGCGGCATTTGTAGCAATGTAGAAAGTATGGTTAAAGGTGACATATTTTATGAAGGTAGGTATGCAGATAGTGTGGCGCTGTAACATTGTTGCTGAGGCAAGACGACTTAGTGGGCGATTGGCTGCATTGAAATTGTTGCTAAAAACCAAGTCAAAATGCGGCTGGTAAAAAAGTGAGTAGAGAGACAAAAGCGGAATTTTCCCCTAATAAAATTCTCCTTTAGAAATAAAAATTGGAATTAATAAATCTAAACTGCGCGAGATTCAGAGTCCAAAAAAATATGGACAGAACAATTTGGCTATCTATAGGAATCAAATTATTATTAACGATAGGATAAAAATGCCGTTGTTAAAATGTCAAACAATGATAATATTAATAACAGTTACAAGATATCTTAAACGCGTAAGATAACGAGAACTCTAGCCAATACGAAAATTTCGAAGAATCTCTCTATCAAAAGAGAAATAATAAAATAATAAAATAATTCTTCTCGGGTTCTTGAAGAGTTGCATAGGTCGCCGGATTTAGATAATGTTTCGTGCATTTGTAGTCCACATTTATTTTTTAATCTACTCGTATGAATTGAGATTCAATCATCCGAGTTGTATATTTATCTTATTTATATTTATAAATAAAAATCAAATTTTATCGTTAGAGTATGGATTTTTGTTTTCAACCATGCTTATAATTAGAATACGGCTTCAATTGGATAAGGAAAATATCTCAAAAAAACTGAAACTTTTCTCTATGTTGAAAAAATAAACCAAAAAAGTTTGTTCGCGTAAAACCCACGAAGTAGTTGCTTAAATGAAATTAAATAAATGAAACTAAATTTCAAAAAGCATTATTGCAGCTACATATAAGTGCACTTAATTCAGATATCTGAATAATTTCCAGGGATATCGAACAAATTGTGATCCGATAGGCGCTACATTTCGATATAACATAAAAAAATAAAGAAAAAATATATGTAATATTATTACCAACCAAAGGCACTAAAAAATATATTAAAAGAGAAATAATTTTCAAACAGGTTGCAACTCAAAAAAAAAAATTAATGAAATTTAAATGAATTAAATAAAATTTAGCAATATGGATTAAAGTGATACCTATTGGGTTGTCACTTGCATATATGAAAATATTGACTTTATAAACACCTGATTTCTATCCTTAAATGCATAACTTGACAATAGATGGATTAATTTGACAATCTATTCATTCAAATGTTCGCAAAAAAACTAAAAAAAGAGAACGAAAAATGAGACTGAAGATGGCACAACGCCGAAATTGTTAGGTCTCTAAACTAAACTTGACAAGGGATAGTCGAAAAACGTTCCAACATACATCAACTTTCCACCCTGTCGGAAAAACAGCCGATTAAAAAGAAACACTAAATATGATTTTAGGCGCATGCAAAATTTGAGGTTAGATACGAAAAAATGTCAAAGTCAAGAGCTGAAAGTGTTTTTTAAGATTCGAACTAAAAAAAAGCGTGCATTGACTTTGAATAACAAAGGGGAAGGAGAAAGACTTGGGGTCTCAATCGGTTTTGCAGATATAGCTGAAAATATGAGGTGGGAACAACCACAAAATTTATTTTTAGACAAAGTAAAAGGAGAGTTAGAGAAATGTAATTTTAGAAAGCCAATAAGGTAAAAACAAAATTTTTTTTTGAGGTATTTTTAAAATTTTAAGTACAAAAGGGTCTAAAAAGCAATTAAGTCTAGTTACTATATTTGCATTTGAAAGAAAAATACATTTAGGGTGACCATCAATAATATTTGCAAGTAAAGCAGATACTCTTTTAACTCTTCTTTACGACTTTAAAATTCATTCGTGATTTCCTTTCACAATTTTTCAGCAATTCACAATTCTTCACGAAACATGAAAAAAATGCGCGCAAATTTTTAACACAACCATTCGTAAGCTACAGCCGCAGGCGCAGCAACAAACCTCCAAGAGTCGCACAAATGAGTCATAAATAAAAATATCATTATTGTTATTATCATTGCAATGCGCTGGTGGTATGGGGTATGGCATATTTGGTATATTGATAATTTTATAATTTTGAACTTGAATTTATTATTACACAAAAAACAAAGGATTTCCTTTACTGGTCGCTAAAGCAGAGACAGGGAATGAATGCTATGCGATTTTCTTCTTTTTTTTTTTGCAACAGCACTTTTGGCGAATTTTTGTCACAGCAGCACATGCGCTATACACACATACACACATACGTATTCATTTTTTTCATATGTCAATTGTGGCATGCAACAGCAAGAAGCTTTGCACGCAATGAAGGCAAGACAGACAGATCGACGGGCAGACAGACAGCAATCATAATGTGATGAGGTGCCTGCGTTGATGGTGTTTTTAATGTGATCTCGCACCAGCTTTGCTTTGTTGTTGTTGGCGATCATGCTACCGCCGATGCAGTTTACTTGCCGTTTTGTGACTTTAATTTACTTTTTCTTTTCTTTTTCTATTTTATTGTTTGCTGCTGTTGTACACTTGAAGTTATCGTGCCATAAAAATAGTTGCAATCTGTGAGTCAAGTGTGCGGCGGCGGCGGCGGGGAGCTTAGCAAGCAAAAATATATATAGTGAGTCAGTGCGTCTTATGCAGACAAGTAACTCAAAAACAAACAAAAAAACAACACTGGCAGAATATGCATGCAGGGAAACGTCTGCACAGGCTGCGCTTGTTGAATGGGAGGTCGCACAAAACGAACTCTACGCCAGTTAGCGTGATTGTTGTCATCATCATCACCATCATCATCATCAGCATCATCAGCATCATTAGCATCATCAACATGATCAACGTCATGATCAACAACATGATCTAGTAAGTAAGTAAAATATTTCCGTGCAGCAGTAGCTAAACGAAATCGAGAAGGGTAGCTATCAACAGCCTCATCATAGGCCACAACAACTTTGCCAAGAGAAACAAACCAAAAAAAAAAAATGTTTATTTTTTACAAGCACACACCCGCACAGCGAACACATAATTTTGATGTTAAAACGTCGTAAATTATGCAAATGTCAGTGCGTTTTTATGAAGTCACCAACACCGCACAGTCGACGCAAAGAATGTTGCAGCAAATGTTGCTGACTGCGCTGGGCATTGTGGGACAGCATAGAAGGGTGATGATGGGATGGATGCTGGCTGCTGTGTTGGCTGAAGTGCTGATTTTTTTTTTTGTTTTTGCTTTTCAATATTTCATTTTTATTTCGTGCGCCGGTAACACACTTCACTACCGCTGCTGAAGTTGTCAAAAAATTGCTTGGTATGTATGTGGTTGTTGTGGCTCCAGCTGTTCTGTAAAAGGAAGTGGCAACTTGTGTTTTCAATTTTCGTCGACTTTGTACGATTTCCTTTGGCAAATGCTTGGGTCTCTTGCTTTATAATTATGTTTAATTCTCTTCTTTTTTTTGGGTGTTTTTGTCATCTTATTTTCTGGCTCTACATACGCGCTCAATTAGCGAGCATTGCCAATACGAGCAGCAAGGCGTTGCTGACAAGTTGTTGGTACATAGATATTTGTACTTTCTTGTTACCCTAAGTGATCTGCAAGCAAGCGTAGAGGGAAACATGTGTGATAGCCCCGGCAAGTATGCATTCCGGTCCAAACAAAATACACGTCCATCTCCATACACATTTGTCACATCTGTTTGTGCTCAACGGCATTTCAATTTTGGTTTTTTTTTCAACCGAAATAATATTATTATTGTGCATATTTAGCATTTTATTTCAACGCCACGGATGTGACACACACACACAACGAGTATAATAATACAACAATCAGAAACTAAAACAGACAGCAGAGACTAAGAGAGGGGCGTAGAAAAAAAAAACATTTAAGAAAATTAAATTAAGTATCCCTACTTTATAAGTATGAACGTAAGTATGTTTGTCTGTCCTTTAATTTCATTGTGGTGCTTCAAGTATTCCTCTCGGATTTGGCAAAATGATTGTTGTAGATATAACGCGGACGACCCTGCAACTCAGCTTGGTTTTGGACTTTGAATTTACACTGCTGTGTTGTCTTTTGTTTTAATGAGAAATTCCCTTCCACAGATTGTCGTATTTCTCATTTTGTTTTCTATTTAGTTATTTCATTCCGTAATCTGATCGTTTAACAGTTTTGTACTTGCTTTCAAGTACAAGCAAGTGTGCCACATGTGTTGGCTTTGGAAAAATAATCTCCAATTACCAGTGAAGTGGCTCTGGATCTAAGTATTGGCGTTGGTAGGAAGTCGCTATTGGTTGGTTCGTCAATGAGGCTGCAAACGGTATCGCAGATAATCCATCATTCGTTGATACGATGTACAAACTCATACACTGATCCCTATGCAATTACTCACGCAAAACGAATATTAGCCCCAAATGTGCCACAGATATGGGAAAAATGTTGAACATACTTTGAGAATGTTTGAAAATAGCATACCCAATTCAAATGAAATTGAGAATCCTGCATCGGTAAAAGTGAAATTCTAATACGCTGCACTTGAGTGGAAATGACTCAGAAAGAGAAAAAAAAGTGAGGGTGTCCAAGGAACAAGGGCAATGTACATATGGAGGAAGGGCATTAGTTTGAATCGGAATGGGTAAACCGCATTTAAAGCAAAGTTGCACGGAAATTTGAAACCAAAGGCCACTGGAAATTACATTCAAAATGGGAGCGATAAAATTTAACTAAATATGTTTTTTTTTTGTTGATTCGTCAGTTTAAAGTTCAGACCTCGCTTTAACAGATGTAGGCTAACAGAGATAATCTTTGCATTTAGCCTAAAGAGTATTAATCTGTTCTTTCAAAAACAATACCTTTAATGAAGTGGCGAACTTTTCACGCAATTTAAAATAGCAAATACATTTTAAAAGTTGTGACAGAAAAGTTCTCGCATCATGTTGCTAAGGTGTTGAGAGCCTTTTCACAGCAGGTCTCGCATTAACAGTGTAGGCTAACAGAGATAGGCATAGAGAGAAAATGCTGTAAAAGTCAGCTGTAATCTTTGAATTTTATCTAAAGGGTAGCACAACAATTTCTGAAATAAAGTGGCAAATTATCACTTTGCACGTAATTTAAAATATCAAATACATTCTAAAAGTTGTGACAGAAGAGTTCTTGCATCCTGTTGCTAAGGTGTTGTGAGCCTTCGTACAGCGTGAACAGGGTACAACCAGAGAACTTGTAAGAGAACTTACAAGAGAACTTACAAGTTCTCTGGTACAACTTTTTTGTGGACATGTTGTGGAAACTCACACATATTCGCAGCAAATATTTTATATTATTTTGACAATTCACTTTACATGAAGCGGGAAGACAGTACTATGCTCTAAGAAAAAACTGCTGGATTTCAAAGAAGTTTTCGTAGCTTATTCTTAATACATATAGTACATGTGTTATTGGAATAAAGTACTAGCAGAGTCGATAGGTGGCGCTAGAGTCGAAATATTTATGAAAATGCCATTTATGTACCAATTTTGTTCATTTGCACAATGTATGTATATTGATTTGGTGATATGAAATATTCTTCAATGGTTTTTCGACCGCTGGATCTACGGTTAATAAATTGTAGATTGAAAAAGTCATGTTTTTGATTTTTGGTATATTTTTGGAATGAGATAATTCATTTCGTTTACCTTGAATTCAGTCAACAGCCAATATTTTGTCAATATTTAGACTGGACTTGGAAAGAAAAATTACCATATTTGGTCTTAAAAACAGTTTTTCCAACAAGACAACCCAAATTCGAACGTGGCGTTTTCATGGCGACATTCGTGAATTGGGTTAAGCTTTGCTAATTTTCTCATATCGTGATTTAGTTCAGTTTCATTTTAGTAAATATATGCGTATAAATGTTTAGGAGATTCACAAGATGTCGCAAAGTATTATGATTTCATAAAATTTAAGAAAATCAAAGTCTCAGTACTCCAACAAGAACAAGAATTTTCAGCTATTTAATAATTTCATGATTTGATGACCAATAAATTTTACGTAGTATCCGCTAATTGATAATAATAACACATTTTTACGAAAGCGAATGGTTTTGATATTATCTTTATAAGAACAATTCAATAACTTTATCTCACCCTATATATGTTATTAAAATTATAACACATATATTAATTTTCCGCCTCTTTGTTTATATCAAACAATAATTTTTATGAGCTCAAGTCGATTTAAAAAAAAAATATAGAAAAAACAAAAATGTTTAACTTCTACCAATGGTCTCGAGCTCATAACAATTATTGTTTGATTAAAATTATAATATCTATTTTTTTCTTTTTTCTTTTTTCTTTGATATCCCGATTTCAATGTACGCACTAAAATTTAAGTAAATTAATTTAAATTGTACCTGTTTGCTGAACATTGCTATATCTTCATTGAATGATTCTGACGAACAGACATCACCACCTTGCACGCCTGGTTCTCGGGGCGTACATGTGGCCAGCTCACATTTTTCAAATATTAGCGCCAAGAGCGGGAAAAGTGGATGTCTGAAAGAAAAGAAAAAAACATCAAATTTGATTAGGCATTTTGGTAATGCAATAAAAAAAATAGCCATTTCATGGCAAAATAAAAACAATTCTTAAAAAAATTGAAGTAGGTATATATGTAGATGCTCTAAGGAACCCAATAAAAAGCGCATTTGTTTACGCTAATGACCACAAAACAGTGCCTGCTAAAAGTTTGTCTACCAATGCCCATCAAAGCCCATTAAGTAGCATGCAACGAAAATTTACAAACGCACACACACACACACACCCACATAGTAGCTCCAAAACAGCACTGCTGAAAATTATGACACAAACGATGCTACTCAACGCGCCAAGCATTAGTTGAACTAAGTAAGTTTGGTATATATGTAAGTAGTATTAAAAATATGTATTGTATGTATGTGGAATGAGTTGAGCTGAGAGTGGCCAAAGTACTAAGTAATGCATTTTAATTAGAGCATGCACTGAGAGTCGCGTCAACGGCAGCCATTTTTAGCAACGCCCGCAAAATGCCTGAGGAACTTTCGGAAAGTCGGTGATGAAGTTAAAAGTACAATATTTCGAGGCAACTGTATGACTGTCGAGTTGAGGAGGGAAATGCAACTACATATCTGAAGCGGGGTAACGCGTACAACTTGACGGCGCTACATACTCTGCTGGATATGGACTTGCAATGTTATGCCGAAGTCATTTGCGTAGGATAGGTACCCCCACCCCTCCTCTTCCCCTACATACTTATAGCGCTCATATGCAGAGTGATTTGGTGCTTCGCTTTTATGGCGTAACCATAGCCACCTTCTGTTGCTGCGGCGAATGCAGTGAAGCAAAATAAGGCAGGCTGGCAAGGCAGGCTAACAGACGGAAGGGCAATACGCAACCAAACGGAAGGCTGTAAAGTTGCAGGCGGCGCGGGTATGATTTGATATGTTGCACGCTGTGGTGGCACCAATAAATGCGTATAAATAATGAGCTGCACTGGCGTTGGTGCGTGGTATGTCTTTACTTGACAGCAGTTGCTGGTTGCTCTTTGCTATTTTGAAGGGAGTTTCGGGTGTGCTTGTGATTTTGTTGATCACGTTGCTGTTGGTTTTTTTGTTTGTTTTTGTTGAGGTATAAGGAAAGTGCGCTCATTAGGAGCGAATAAAATTTCTATATTTTTGTGAACATGAATAAATGTGAAAATCACACCAAACTAAATTTAAAAAAATATATTTTGTTGAGCCACATAGCTCTCTTAAAAGTTAAGCAATTTTTAAATACATAGATATATACTACTGCTTAAAATAATATCTGTATAAAAAAATAAAATGAAAAAAGGTACAAAATGCTTCAACTTAAAAAAAAGTCATAGAAAATTGCTCAACAAAATCTCACAATCTTCCGAAATTTTTCCGCGTCAGAATAGAAATATTGTAGGTATGCAATTTTATACCCCATTAAATTTTTTTTGTAATTAAGTGCAACTTTGAATCGACCAAAAATTCACATTGATTTTAGAGAACTGTTTCTCTTTTTTATTTTAAAACTTTATTGCTTTCGAATTTTTTGTGGCAAGAATTATAATTTGATGTATATTGAAACGATTTTCCGTCATCCCTTGTCAAATTTGGTTTGTATTTGAAACAAACGGGTCTGTCCCTAGAGACACGAATTTCAATGCAATGCGAGCCGTATCGATACATCTGCAATTCGTTACCGATATGTTTTACTCGATATATGTATTTAAATCGATATTTTTTGGAATCGAGTACTTTATTTTTTATTCATGGCCACCCGATCCTATTAGAACGATGGTTGGAATGAGTACCGGTACAATCGATACTGTGTGCATGTTCTCGTGCCCCTATTTGTCGCTGTCCAAAGAACAGAAGACTAAAAAAAGAAATATATTTTAATTGAATAGTTATTAAAATTATATTATATAAAAAAGTGTCAAACAATTTGTAAATCCTTTTATTCCGCCGTTTTGATTAGCAACATGTCACGTAAGCAACATTGTTGCACTAACATGTGTCACACCAGGTTCCTTGGTGCCAATTCAAAAAAAAAAAAAAAAAACAACAACAAAAACCAGCGTCACAGTAAAATGTTGCAAAACCAACATCTCGCCTAGAGATACTGTAAAACCTCTCTGCAACTTGTTTTGTCTAACCAGAAAAGTCAGCAGCAAGTTGCTGACCTTAAAACGTTTGTCTTAAAATTAATGGTTAAATTGTTTTAAATTGTTTTATAGCGTCAACGATGCCACACACCAAATAAATTACGCTACACTACATTACTGACAGAGAGCAACAACACAACCAATGATATGTAACGTGACTGAGGGAGGAGCGAGTGCAAAAGTGAGGCTTTTCTACTATTCGATACTCTGAGCTGTTTGTAAAGCACGTAAAAACAGTAAATATACAATTAAATATGTGTTTGTGAGCAGCACCAAAAACCTGCATAAATGGTAATAATTTATTGAAATCAACAAGTATGTGACAGCAACAGCGCTAAAAAGGAGGGTCATTGCTGCACGAAAACGTAATAAATCTCAGAATACAGAAAAACGCTAAATGCAAAAAGCACCAGCGCAGACGCAGGAGAATACCTCTAAATACACTTACACTTACATGTACATATCCATACACAAACATACATACATAAAAAATGTGTGGCAATGTTGCGGGAGCCTACTACTACATAGGCCCACAAGTAGTAGACACAAAAACAACGTCCGCGGGGTTTGTGGCAAATTTGCTGTTGCTTTTGATAAATTTATTAATAAAAATAATAGTAGCGGAGTGTTGCGTGCGCCTCAAATTTTGTTGTGACGTTTGCTATTTTCGTCTGGTCGCCGGGTGTGACTTAATCAGCACTGACAGCAGCTGTCAAAAAATTTGCAAAACTCAACAACACTATAATGTAGCAGCAGCGCAAACCGCAACAAGTGAAAATGTATGTACATACATATATGTACATATGTGTGACAACAACAACAAAGCGCTCAAATAAAAAAAGTGAGCATGATAAGTGAGCGTTGGTAGAAACTCTACTCTATATTTCCGCTGTCAAAAGCGCATGAATCAGCTGTTTACGCTCAGCTACAACACATTTAGAATAAACTGCATGCATGCCGAAGCGCCCACAAATGTCACATTGACATTACTGGCTGTCAAAAAAATGACAAGCGCGCAAGCACGTGCTTTGATAACTTTGACCAATATCTGTCAAAACGCAAAAATTTTATTTACCTACTTTTCTTCTTTATTTTTATTTTTATTTTTTGTATATTTTTATTATTGATTCATTTTCATCTCCTGAGACTCACTTTCGTCGTATGACTGACTGTGCTTTTTAACCTGTCACACTGGCAATTTGTGCGTGTCAACACTGAACTTCAGCGGCAGCAGCAGCAGCAGCGACACACAAAACTGGATTCAACAACATTTGTTTTGTCCGGCTGTTGAGCCTGTTTGTCACATTCGCTGCTCTGGCTGTTTGCTGTTTGCGCTGCTGTTGCCTTTGCCGCCTTGCCATCATGACAAATTGATTTTTGTGTGCATCTCGCGTAGCTCATATGTGCTTGTTATGCCGGCTAAAATTGTTGTAGTTGTCCTACTGTCACATGATAAATGGTTTATTTGGGTGTCTGTGAGTGCACATGTGAGTGCTACTCAAATCTTTTTCTGTTTTTTTTTTTTTTCAAATATATTATATGCATTACTTTTTGTGCTTCATATCTCGCGCAATTTCCATTTGAATAAAGCGCGAGACGACCTATATAGAGAAAATGCGCATACATTTGTATTTGTTTCAGTTTTTATTTTAATTTTTATTTTTGTTTAACAAAAATGGCAGCTGTCCTTTACTTTCGGTTTTTGCAGGTACAAAAATGTTTAGATGCATGCTGCGGCAACAGACAAAACTTGTTTAATGTTTCTTGCTACTATTGCATGCCTTTTTATAGTAAATATATGTATGTAGAAATTAACATATGGCAGTTGTCTCACTTTGCATGCATTTTAAAGTTATTTTAACAAACAAAAATCTATTAAGTGAAAACAGCTGCTCTGGCCGCACACAGCCGGCCTTTTCTTTGCTTTCTGACTGACTTACTTTTGCTACGAGCCGTAGCTGGCTGGCTGACTGGCTGCTCTTTTTCTTACACCTTTCGCTTTGCGCACACATACACACACAACAATTTATATATCATTTTTTTTTTTTGGTTTTGTTTTTGAATATCCTTTGCTTACAGCAAATTTCAATAATCCATGCACAAACAGTCGAAGAATGGAATTCCTCAAATGGCGGAAAAAAATGAAAAGGTACTTGCTGCCCTTAAAATGATCATGGCTTTTGTATTTTTGGATAATGGCTTGAAATGGTCAGCTACATGTGTAGCATGGGTTGCCTTAGTTTAAGAAAAAAAAATATTTTTGGTCAGTTTTTATCCGTTTTTTGTTGTTTTTTTTTTGTTTTGTGAGTTCTCCTTTGCGCTGCATGAATTGATGGATTATGTTTGGGCATTTGCGTTGAAAATGTGCCTGCCGCCGTGTCTGGCAATGTGCAGCAGCAATTCCAATGTACTCTACACACAAATAAGATGTATGTATATCTGAACGTATTTTATACGCTTAATTCTACGCTAGGGTCGGCTTGTGAACGTCCATAAGCTAAGCATAGCTAACGTCCATTTGCTTTTTAGGAAGAGTACAGTAGATGCTCTGAATTCGAAGTAATGGTTATCTTTAAAATAAATACATACAAAATTATGCATATCGATTATTACATCGGGTTGGTGCAATCGCTACAGACAGCTACTACCTTCATAACTCAACACTCACACCTGCTAACTAAGAGCACTTCTTCACAACCCGAAATTCGCGAGCATTCGGAGCGCATTTCTCGGAAGTTCTTGAATTCCAGCGAGCCCAAACGAACAACTGGTATGACAAGGGATGTCGCGCCTGTACAGCAAAGAAAGACGGTGCCTTCGGAGCTGCTTTCCGATCTAACGCAACGCAAACTGTATGAGAGCGCTACCGATACTTTAGAGAGGAAGAGAGTCGTTCTATCGAGCGCTTTGTACGAAAGACCGAAGTCAATCGTCAACGAACTGATTGGACCTGTTCAGTGTGGCCTTAGCCACTCACAGAACTCCAGTGAAAATTAATATTGTTCTTGTTCATTTCGTTGTTTTTACTCATACAGATTTTGCTTTAAAATCAATTAATCCGCAAAAAAAATGACAATAGTAAGTAGCACAACAATTGCATTTAATTGCGATAGATATAAAAAGAGCAGCAAACAAATCTCAGGTCATTCCAGATATATAAACCTCTGGTTCAGAACGGAATCATACCTGCCATGCTCTAAAGATCAATAATCACAGTGCTACCCTGACTAAGTGAAATCAATAGAGCTAGCCTCACTCTGAGTTATTCACCAAAGCTTTCGAAAGAGGTGAGAGTGGTATCCATTAATTTAGTCTTTCATTGTTGTTTTCTAAGGAAAATTAGTGGTACAATTTGTTTTACTCCCGACAAATTCAGCAACTCTTAACATGCTGACTGAAAGGTTAGATCGGATACTGCCTTGCACGAGGTAGTCTGGTGTATACGAGTACAACGTGGCCTTCTTAGATGTGGAAGACGCTTTTAACAAAATTAAATTGAGATCCATCCACTACGATCTGGCTTTACGGTTTGAAGGTTAAATTTCGGAGGATGATTTTCGACACTAAATATCTTGGAAAATAAACGTCATTGGGCGCAGCAGAAAGGAACTTAACGCGCTCTATTCCTGCAAAGGTACAATTGGAAAATACTGGGGTTTGTGCTGCGACTATAAGATCGCGGAGATCGACTTTAGCCAAAGCTTCAAGGTTTCCTTCCTAGACAGAAGTGACTGGAATGCTGACGCGGTTTTAAACACGGACAAGATTTCTGTCTTTGCGGATGGCTCAAAGATGGGTGGTAGGATAGGATCTGAAGTTTTCTCCCAGCAATTCTAGTTGCGGGAACCTTACAGACTTCCAGATTACAACAGCGTGTCATAGGCCGAGCTTTTTTTTGTACTTAACGTTAAAAGGAGCTAAATTAATCTCGAGATTTGGGGAAAGCGCCGGAACGGCTTGCTTACTTTGGTCATCAATCCATGAGCGAAGAATATGGAGTATGTTGAGATTTTCTACATCGAATGTCAAGCTTTTTTGAGTGAATTTCTCAAACTGTATACCAACTACTTAATGAATAATGAAAAGGTTAAATAAACACCTTCCTTTCTCCGAACTTCTTATACAACTAGCGAAAATGATATTTTATTTAAAAAAAAAACGCTCCAAAAATGCTTTAGTTAAGACCACTCTATAATTTACCAACTGGATATAATTCAAATTTATATTTCCAAAACTCTGTTTTTCGATAGCACTTTTTCTCCAAAACTACCAGAAAATATGCGTAGACAATTCGACGTCTGCCGTCAGCGAACAACAGCCGCCTTTGGCACAAAAACCAACCTGAATCGCTATAATAATACCCCAATCCTGTTGTCTTCACGCTTCTGCAAACAAATTGCACCTGAACAAAATTAGGGTATACATTTGAATGTATGAGCACGTAAACAAAAAAAAAACAAACATAAATTCAACTAGCAACCAACTTAGGATGTAACAGTTTTTAGTTTAGGGTTTTTTTTTGCCTCGATTAGTAAGCGTAAGAGTTGAAAAAAACGAAGTAAACAAAAAAATTTGAAAAACTACGCAAATGTGCCTAAATTTAGACCCTAATTTTTTCGCCCTGCACATTTAGTCTAACTGCGGTTAACAGTCACTCGCTCAGTTGTTGTTGTTGTTGGTTTTTTTTTTGTTCACCCTCGATTTGTCCACTCCACTTCAATGCAAACACTATAATTTTTCAATTAGAATTTCAAATGGTTGCTGTCACTCCCCGCCACTTTGGCTAGGCACAGCACTCAGTCATTTGCTCGTTTATTTGACATTTAATTGAATAATTTTCTTTGGAATGACGAGCCATGCGAGGAGCGTGCAGATGGACGGACGGACAAGCGAAAGCATGTTTCAGCAATCATTTGTTGTTTGCTGTTTTTCAAACACATTTTTTCTTTATTAACGAGAAGTTCTTCCATTAGAAATGAAGAGTGAAGAAAAAACGCTTTTAGGGCGTTTGATATGCCTACACTTAAGGCACTTTAGCGCATTTGCAAACTTTTGTTATTATTTTATTTCTTTTGTATTTGTTTTTGTATTGCATGCTCTGTTGATCGGCGACTAACTAATATCGAATGCATTAGCGCTTTGTACCCGGTGCTCGATTATATCCTCTTTTTTTTCAAAGTGTCCTTTTATTGCTTTTTGTTTGTTGTTGTAGTGTAGGTATCTTTAAGATACTTAGCTGCCAATTTTTTTTTTTGTATTGCCAATAAAAATGACGACTCATGCGCGCTTACAACAAATGTGATGCGATGGATGAACAGCGAGAAAGTGGCAACACGCACAATGCTGAAAGTATACACACATATGTAGCACCACACATACACACACACACATACAGACTCACGTATGCACATTTATAAATTTTAACTGTTTTTATGGAGTCTCCACTGAGCTGCCTTTTGTGCAAGTCATAAAAGTCCTACGAACAGTTGGCAACACTAAGCTAACTGCGCCACTTCTGCTGCTCCCGCTGCTGCTGTTGCTGCTTTTGCTGCTCCTGCTACACATTTGAGGTTGTTTACTTTTATGATCGGTACCAACACGCACTGCTCGGCCACTGTGTTTTGGCCAGTAGTCGTCCATTCCAACTTTCTGCCAGCTAGACAGCAGCGCTCACCTGGACATTTGAGTGCACATACAAGTTGTTAGCAAACACTTGAACAAAGGTGTTAAGTTCTTAATAAAAATGCGCACATTTACTGCTCTTGCTGCAATAAATAAATGTGTGTATATTTTTTTTTTTTGCCTTAACATTCGCTTAACTCCTACTCAGCGGCTGCAATTGCCACGCTCGAGTTTGTGATATTTGTTTCCTCACATTTTTGTCTCTTGGGTTGTTATCATTTTTTCTGTTCGCGCTCCTGTCTTTGTGCCCTGTTTTTATTGCTGTTGTTGTCTTAAAGACCTTATATACCCGAAATAAGTGTTGTCGTACAACACACACTTCACATTCCTTTACTTAATTACCCTTTGTACAAGTTAAACACTTTTGAATTTACTCAATCGCGTGTTGAGCGAAAGGCTCTACGAGCTAATGGCAAATGCGCCGAGAGCAGTAGTGTTTCCTTTTTGATGAATCTGAATCTGTATATCAGATCTTTAACAATGTGTTTTTTTATTTGTTTGTTTTGTTCTTTCTTCATTTCATTTATGTTTCGATTTATTACTTTGGCCTGCTCATTTGTAGGTGTGAATTGCATAAATATAAGTGCAATGTTTTATTAGTCCCTCTGGAGGTCCACTCAAACGGAGACTGTAGTTCCACAGCTAGTAAACAGGTGAATCAAATTTCGCACCCAAGTGCTAATTGACAGCATAATTATGAGCGATTTTAGCAAATTTAACAAGTGAATGAAAAGCGGCCGCACTAAGCAGTAGTTTGATGAAATTGTTGTAAATCAATAATTCCCAAACAGTGGTCCGAGAGCGCGAAAAAAGAGAGTGAGTTAAAGACACTACTAGACGACGATAGGTATGTTTCATTTAGAGAAAATCTACAAGAAAACATTGCAGATGATATGCAAATATTGACTAATGAATCCCATCAATATTACCCAGCTTTAGCGAAAGTTCAGATAGGATTGAAACTATGCAATCAGTCAGTTTTTGTACAGCTAAAGCTCAGAGTGAAAGTTTTAGCGAAAGCTTTGGCGAAAGTTCAGATAGGATCAAATTATGCAGTCAGTCCAGTTTCTGTACAGTTAAAGCTCAGAAAGCATAATAACTATAACAAAACGATGTTTAACAGAACTGTTTTAGAATCGAAAGATCCATAAAATCTAATTTCGTTTATTTCGACTATGTTAGCATAAATATGCTGTTCTTCAGATTTTTCGAATTAGTGGGTTACATACTTATTTTTTTAATATATTAGAAGTGAGCGAGAAGTTGAGCGATAAAGATGAAAGCTCTAAGGGATAAGCAATCAAATGAAAACCAGTTTTATATAATTTGGATCTCTTACCCATAGTCTCAATTTCAGTTTAAACATGGTATTCTTCAGATTTTTCGAATGCTTGTCTTACATATTTAGTTTTACTTTTCTAAATATAGAAGTGAAAGCTCAATAAAAATGAAAGCTCTAATAAATACACTATCAAATGAAAACCAGTTTTATAGACATTTCTTTAGAATCAAGAGGTACATAGTCTCTTACTTCGTTCATTTAGACTACTTTTTTCCAAATATGGTATTATTCAGCTTTTTTGAAATGAAAGTTCAATAAGGATGAAAGCTCTAAGTATAGGCAGTTTTACAGAAGTGGTATTGTATTAAAGTCTTTCTCGCGATATAATAATTTAATAATAATTGTTTACAGTAACCCATCGGGAGCCAAAAACCGGAAATATATTTTTATGTTCTTTCTATGTTTACTGTTATTGATTAAAGTGTAATTATTTTAAAACTGAAGCGAGAGCTAACTGGAAATTAAAGGAAAAGTTTCTGTTGAAAGTTGTGTGCACTTTTTTTTATATTAGTACTCTTTAGTAACGATTTTGGAGATCGAAAGCCTAACTGGGATTTAACTTCCGTTACTTCTGACTGGATTGGAAAAGTGTTATTTAAACTTTTTGAAATGTCGTTTTTAATTGCAGATGGTTTATCTTCCAGTAAAAGTGAAAGCTCAATTTGAATGAAAGCTCTATGTAAATGCAATCGAATTGAAGAAGTATATTTAGTGCAAAGACAGTGGAGCGTTATAAATTTTTTTTTGGCGAATATATAACTCAAGTTTTACCACCGCTGCTATATTATATATATTAAATATTTGCAGTGACAGTTTTTTGATCCAAAGCTATCGATAATTAATATTAATATTATTTTTTATTTATTATTTTATGCGCATATCAAGCTTTCGATGTAAATGTAGATGTTGTATATGTTAGCTTTCTTGAAGATATTTTTTAGTTCTTTTAATATTTGCTTAATTTAAAGGAAAAGTAAAACCTCTTGAGAAGTGAAAGCTCTGCAGGATTCCGTATCAAAAAGGAAATGGTAACGTTGAAACGGTATAAAATTTAGGTTCTTCTAGATCAACTTTTAAAGTTTTAAAGCCTTGATACTTACATTATTGGTTTAGAATGAAAAAGTTCCTATATAGAGCATTTCCAAAACGTGAACCTATTTACGTAAGTACTTAGAGTAACGGATTCCCAATCGTTTTAATAACATGTAACATTCCCAGTGAAATGAATCCTCTTTCCCCTCATTGCGGCAGGTTAGTTATTAACGCCACTATTACGACTATCATCAACTTTGCAACAACAGCTGAGTGACTCGCTTGCTGCTCTACACCCGTTAATTAGTAATCCACAACAGCTTATGACGGATACAAATTGCGCATTTGATAAGCAAAAGTAGGCAAACGCACATGCACTAAGTGACAGATGAACGGGGACGCATTTATGAATGGCAATTTTTTTATTGTTATTTTTTGTTTTGTTTTTGTTTTTTTTTCGATTCCGTATTGATCCGCTACAAACGAACAGACCGTTGATCAGTTTTGCAAATAAATACATAGTATATACTAGTATAGTACACAAACAGGAATGACCGACAGACAATGCGACAAGTGACGCGGGTATTTATGTTGCTGTCAAAAAGATGACATATTACAATATGACAACTTGTCATAAAAACAGACAAGCGTGCAATTTGCACTAAGGTCAATACGGGGAAAGAATCGTGAACGGGCCTGGTGCTTGATTAGAGTTTGCAGACAATACAAAATTAACACTTCTGAGTGTGACAGAAAAAATGTGAACGAGGGAGCGAGAGAACAAGAGAGAGCGAGAGAGAGAGAGAAACGAAAAATAGAGCATTGTAGGAAGAATGCGTGTGAGCAGCAGATAAACGCGCGTTTAATAAGAGGCATTAAATGCAAATATATGTTAGTGCAAGTGCGAGAAATTGCATGCAAGTAGGTTAGTGTGTGTGCGTGTGTGTGTATGTGTGTGTGTGTGTATGTGTGCGCAGCTGATTGATATTTGCATGCAAGGCATTTTAGAGAGGAAAAAACTGTCATATTTTACATGATTGGCCCGATACCACAATATATGTGTGTACAGATCGACGAAGCAATTTTGTTTTTTTTTCCACCCGGTTTTCATTCGTTAACCTCACATATTGCATTCATTCATAAATTCATAAATGTTGCAAATTGGAAGTTATTGCAGAAGTTGCAAGTAAGCAACAGGAAGAAACAACGAACGCTTTTGCATGCAAACTTATTATGTGCATATAGATATACATATATTTTTTTTTGCAGTTTTCACAATGTGCAAATATTTGCGCCTATTAAATAAGAGGAGAAGCTGTTTGCCAGGCTTTGCAACTCTAAAAAAAAACAGCAAAGAATAACAGCAATAAAGAAAAAAAAAGAAAAAACAGACTGGTGGAGATCATTTGAATTGAACGAAGCACGGTAAATTTTCAAGCTGACCGAGAATGTTGTGCATTGTCATGAATGGAAGCATTTAAATAGGTAGCTACGCGCTCTGGAAGGAGCTGCAACAGCGTACAGTTGATGTGTGTAATAAAGTGTGCAGTGGCCTTACCAAATAAGGCGCTTATGCGATAAAAGCAGTGAAAAAAAGAAAGCAAACAAACACGCAGACGCTCATCGGTTCGCTGCTGCTGCTGCTACTGCTGCTACCATTAAATGGCACGCCAAGCCAACAAAAGCGACCAATATTTACGACACGCATTGCCTCCTAGTCTCTCCAGCTGGCTAGCTGGCTGACTGGCTGGTGCTGAATGTTTGCGCAACGTACGCATTATTACAATGGATTGACGCTGGCGCAACTGCATCGCCCGGCAATCGCCTAGCTCCACACGCAATGCAACGGCCGGTTGTGGCTTGTTGGCATGTTGCTAGGCCACAGTTGAAACGCGGCGCAACACACACACACACATTCGGCTTGTGTGTCCCCATTTTATGTCCGCCAAAGTGTATTCTGTGTTTCCGCTACATGTAGAGAGTGGAGTGGCAGTGGCAGTGGCAGTGGAATGGAGTGGAGTTGACTGCAGTGGAGTGAAGCGACGTAGTTCATGTACGCTTGCGCAAGCTTGCCGTGTCACTGCTCAGCTTTTGCGATAACGTCAGCAATGCAGAAAGTTTGCCGATAACTACTCGCACAGTGCTTGTACTGTTGGCGCTGTCGCTGCTGTTGTTGCGGCTGCTGTGGCTGCTGCCGTTTTGTTCTTGTCCATGGCCATAAGGATTAAGACGACAGACAGCAAGCAACCAACTTCAAACTTCATCACAGAGCAGCTGTGCGTGTATTTCATGCTCATGCGGCAAGCGAATGCAAAAGAAGTTTACAGCTTTAATGAGTGGTTAGTTATTTTTATGGTAGTCGCTAAACGGAAATCAGTTGTGAAGCAGCAACAAAAAAAAAACAACGTGCACCGAGAGACAGGGAAGAAGCTGAACTCAGCTAACAACACAAATGGGCTGTTAAACGGTAAAGTAATCGCTGCATAACTGAATGTAAAATGCTAATATCAGCTGTGCTGTTCATCCGAGTTTGGCCGAACGATGCAGTATGTGCGCGCGCTGATTAAGGAGATCGCGGTACGGTGGTATGGTTTCATATTTTTTTTTTTTTGGTTTTCTAATTTCTTGTATATAATCATTTTGCATATAAATCAAGCAGAAAAAAAGAAAAATGTGCATAGATTAACGCCAACCACCACTAGAAACTAAATTTTAAAATTGTATAAAACCCATACCAATCAATTTGCACACTTAAAATTGGCCTAATGGATACAGAAGTTTTTTTTTCTTAAGTATAAAAATAATGAAATTCGCGAGAAAAATTTTTCTAGATCCACATCCACCCAAGCGCGCGTACACGGCTTATACCTCAGCAAATTTTATGATTATAATTTAGATTTATGTTATAAACTGTAAAATATTAGCTTCTAACTAAAAACAAAAAACTGGTAATTGAAAAAAGAAAAATGCTTCAATTATCCTCTGAGAGCGGTCCAAAAAATTTTAAGTGTTCTGCAGCGCTATAGCCAAGTAATGGAAAATCGAGCTTCTTTTTTCTCTTTTTTAATAATAGGCTTGGCTTGGAGCATAGTGGAGCTTGTTTTATATTTCTTACAAATAGCGGTATATCTTGTCATTTAATTTTTATGCCCTTAATTAAGAATGGGACAATCGATTCAGTATTTTTATTTTTAGTTTTATTTTGGATCTTTAATGTAAAAATTTAAATAATGTATTTTGTTAACCGCTCAACGGGTTTATTAAGCTTTCATTAATGGACCTTCAAACGTTTTCCCAAGCGCGGCTATACATATATTATGTTAAGAAAAAATTAAATTAATTTCCCTTACTCCTAATTATATGACAAGTTAAAAATTAGTAAGGATATGTGCCAATTGATAAGAAAGTACTCCGGAAAATAAATTTTTGACAGCCATGAGGTGAATAAAAATTGCTGAGCCGGCAGGGCTGGTGAAAAATTTGGCAGCAAGCATAACCAAGAAACAAACGGGTTTGGCGGCGTCTTTGTTCTAATAATGCTAAAACGTCTAGTTAACCCAATTGAATGAAAATCAGCAAATCCAAATATTTAATATACAGGCTTAACTCGCTGGTCTTCGTCTGCATCAAAGGAACTGTCAAAAATTTCCAACACCCAAAAGTTACGGATTGGTACTGCAGAAATGTAAAATTGTCTAACCATAGCAACAAGTTTTTTTACCATTGAAATTAGACACTTTTCATTGCGTACTTTTTCCGCCCATGGACCACAGTGCGCCGCATCTAGTAGTACTTCATACGAAGTGCAGTGGGTAGTGGAACGCAACTGTGAGGTGAATAAATATTACATACCTACACATACATATCTGTATATCTATTTGTTTGCACGCACGCAATGTGCACATTAAATTTTTGTAATTGCTTGCATTTACACCTTGAGCAACAAACGCAATCAAATTATGGCAAAAAAATTAAAATTAAAATAAAAACAAGAATAAAATAAACCAGAATGCAGTAGGCTCCTGTTTGGCTGTTTATAAAATTATTGCAAATGCGAATTGGCGCGAAATTTCATTTAAAATGTGGAGCGTAGCATTTCAATCGGATTTTGCATTTCATACCTACATAATTTTGCTTCCGTCAGTATTTTATTAATACCTGTTTATTTTTTTATTTTCACGCATTGCAATTCATTTATTCATTTTAATTATCTTATTTGCTTTGCTGTCGCAACGAAAACAACCAAAAACAACCTGAATAACGCCATTTGACCAGCTGTGCAAACTAAAATCAGCAAATTAACACTTGCTGCATTTGCCGAGGCGGAGCGCGTCAAAACGTCCCTCTAACTACACTCCATACAAAAGTCGCTACAACAATAACTCAACACTCAACACACAACAACTAACAACATACTCCACAACTAATCAACTAACCCCTAATAAATTTTGGCTTTTAATCAGCGCTTATTCTTACACACAAACATCCATACATACATAGCGAATAGTTTGTATGACACGCTCAGGTAAGCGGACAATTTCAGGAACCCCTAATTTAACAATTTACGCTCGGACAACGCCCTCAAATGAAAGGCGCATTGTGTGAAAAGAAAAAAATTTGTGACGCACGCGTGTGTACCTTTAGAAATCGCAGAAAGCAGAAATTAGGAAGGTGAGTCGAATGGTAAATTTGAAGGGACTTTCAAATTTCTTTATTTCTTTCGAGGCCAGTGCATCTCAAGGCAAAAACAAAGTGAAGGGATACGAGAAGAGAAAAACAAATAACTGAAATTTTTAAGTTTTTTATTCGCCGGAGTGAGTAGTCAAAAGTAAAGCAAGAAAAAAATACCGATAGCCAAAAGTATAAAAAATACCTGCTTTATTCTCCTATTGATTTCAAACCTTCCACATGTTGTCACTGTAAAATATGCAGCTGAAGTTCGTGACTGAAAATTTGGCATAATTTGTATCTACATTAGGGTGGGCCAACATATATTTTCCACGTTCTATAACTTGGAAATCAGTTAAAATACCGGCAAAGTAGTTTCCGAGTTGAAGATTCTTTGTTAGGAATTGATGTAAACTTGGTTGGTCCATTTATACACGGGAAATAACTTTATTTTGAATTTTAAGGATGCCATCTTCGGCCTTATAGAACAACAACCAAATTTTTGGTTTTGATATTGCGTCTACGAATATCTTCTATAACAAAAACTCAAACAAAAAAATTATTTTATGAGAAGTTAAACAACGGTCAGGAATTAAGTTCTATTTTCGATAAAAAATAAAGATTTTTTTGAGGAAAAGAATAGAATTCGAGAAATAATTATTATTTACGATCCAGAAAATCTAAAGCCTAAAACCGGGAATCAAATTTTAAAATAAATTTTATTTGTTGCAATTTGTATGCAAAATTTAAAAATAAGAGTTATTTCTAATTTGTATCTTGTAAATCTAAAATAATAATTATTTCTTGATTTTTATTTTATAAATCCAACATGACAATAATTTTTTTATTTCCGTTTTAAGAATAACAGTTATTTATGATTTTTGCTTTATAAATCAAAAATAACAGTTATTGAAGAGTTTTATTTATAAAAGACTCTTGTTTATAAAACTCATCAATTTAAAGCAGCCACTGACTCTTACATTTTAAGTCGTATTTATAAAAGTCATTTTAATTTTTCGCCGAAAATAAGTGATTGGGGAACCCAAAATGATTTTCTTATTATAATCGATAATATTTTCTGCGAAAAATTAAAATGACTTAAAAAATAAAAGTCAGTGAATAAACGTTATTTTTGACTGGCAATATAAAAATCAGAAATAACTGTTGTTATAAACTAAATATTACAAATAACTGTTATTTATTATTTTCAAAATAAAAATCCCAAGAAAATGTTATTTTGGATTTAAGAAATATGAATCCAAAAATTTTTTAGTTTGGATTTAAAAAATTAAAATTTAAAAATAACTGTTTTTTAACCCTTAAATAAAAGTTACACAATAATCCCTAAAGAGTGATTTGTATGATAAAAATTTTAGCTGTCAAAAAATTTCTTTTCAAAATATTATTAAAAATTTTTTAAATATATATTTATATGTGTAAAACTTACTCATAGATCGCATCCTTATCACGTTTATGTACTTCGGGTATTGCGCCCATTAAGTGATTAGCAACCGGTGATACATGACTAGGTGTACCATGGCCACCAGCTCCAGTGTGATAGCCATGCATGCCAACTGTTGCCGCCGCCGCAGCAGCGTGTGTCATGTGCGGTGAATGATGCGTGGGGAGGCCTTGCAATCCAGGCGGCCGATGTCCGACATGTGGATCGTACATGGCAGCTGCTGCAGCACCCGAGTCCATACCATAGCCATGCAGGCCATCGTCATACTGTGTTTGGGAAGAGGATGGAAAAGAAGCAGAAAATTTATTGATTAATAATTTTGAACAAATACTTAATTTGTACAAAAATTAATTACAATTAATTAATTTGTCATAAACGTGGCGTACACAAAAAATAAATAAATTAAAAATGAGAGGTAATAAATTATAACTTTTTTTCGTGTCATTCTGTAAGTAACTGCAGTTGCTTTTGTCGACTTGTTGCCTTGTTGCCTTGTTGCCTTATACGATGTGTTTTATAGATATGTAATTCTATGTTTAAAATCGAATTTGACGTTTCACATTTTTTTGTTTTTTGTTTTAATTTGATTTGGCTTTGCGTTATTAACACATTGCACCAAATGCAGTAAAAACGTCAAGCAAGTAATTATTTCATTAGAATATATTTATTTTTGTTTTACAAGCATTTGCTTTATTTGGCTTGACGGGCGATGTTTTTTCAACACTAAATTGTAATTGTTTGCGTTTTCTTATTTTATTTACACACTCGCTGTACGGCTGTATGGCTTTTTGGCTGCGTCATTGCTAGCGTTAAAATTGCTGTTAATTAAAATTAATTGCAAAATAATCTCAGCAATTTTAATTGGCAGTCAGCTTTAAGCCAAAGCTCTGAGTCTATCGTGCAATATTCGTATACATTAGATTTTTTAGCATCACAAAGTCGAATCCAAGCACGAATGCATTGAACTTCGAATAAACTGCAATCACTGCTCGTGTTTTGTGACTCAAAGCCTGGTGGGGCGAATTCAAGTGTTTTGTATGACCGCAGCAGATGAAGTTCAAGTGAGAGGGTGGTGGAAATAAGTTGTCAGCATTAATTAAAATTTTTTCCATAAATGCAAAATTAGATGTTTTGATGAATTGCCGATTTTGCATACAAAATGACTTTCGAGAAATTGTTTTAAATATTATTGTTTTTCACTTACTTTCAAAGAGTTATGTATATGAAAAAGTTATACATATATTTATTTTTTCATATCTATTAACAATTTTATTCGATTTTTTCTGCACGTCAGTTGTCATATAATAATTTGATAAATAATTTATGGCGTATTTAATAGCTCAATAATGTCAAGCGCAGCGACTCATTAACATCATCGCCCGACTAGGCGTTGCATTACGTGTGTGTATGTTTGTACATTAGGGTGCCCCAAAAAAAAAGGGTTGCAGGTTTCAACCAGAAATATGACATGTTCTATGCTTTAAAATTGTTGTAAACATATTTTCGAAAAAAATATTAAGATTAGCGCAAGCTGCACCCATTTAATAAAAAAAAAATTATCTTGGACGATAGAACAGTTTAAGCTGAGCAAGATCTGCATAAAAGTACTTAAAAATTTGTTCTACTAGACTTTTTATGTTACTTTTAAATCATCCAACTCATGTAAATCTCAATATTTTATTTTTGTAATATTTTAGTCGAAGTCTTAAAATATATTAAATTTTATAATTTCGATGGAAAAAACAGTAGCGATTTTTTTTTTGTATGGGAACTATTGCACCCTAATGTGCATATGAAGGTATGTAGGTGTGATTGTATGAAGTTAATGCATTGCATCGAAGCTATTAAATTGCAGTAAATCACTTGGATTTACTGCTTAACTGACTTAAAGCAATGCAAAGTACGAGTAGTCGCAAACAAATCTTTTTAGCTTATGAGACAGACTGGCGGAAACACCCTGGACGGTGAAGTTAGAAGCTTTCACGTAAGTAAATGCTTCTAAGGCATTTTTGTGTAAAAAAATACAATATACCTAATACCCACCATATCAAAACTTACGAGATAAAGCCGGAAATAACGGCTTTCTATAGGAAATACATATGTATCAATTTCATTTAACGAAATAATTATTCGTGTTATAATTTATCAAACGTTAGTTTGTTTTTAACGAAATAGAAAGTCTTTCGATATTGTGTCACAAATCGTATGGAAATCGATTTCGGTTTTTGAAAAGCTTTAGTAATGAATTAAAACAAAGAAAAATCGAAAAAATATTTCTGCTACAGCTATACAGAATTTACAAGTGTTTTGTGAGTAAGAAAGAGAAAATAAAACTGTAAACAGGAGCTAAAAGAAGCGGTTATATCGAATTCACAAACCAAAAAGATTGTCCGAATAGTGAAATTTTAAGGAAAGATTGTTTCGTTGCCTTGTCTTTCTTAGCGTAAATTTTTTAACGTTACCTGATAACTGTTATACAGGAGACATATTTTTCCTGTCGCCAATCAGAGTTATTTTCCAAAATAATAACTGTTATGTGCCTGCATCTTAATACTGTACAGCTGGAACGCAACCAAATCTTTTAGTGACGTTTAGGTCTTGTCATCCCGCAAAATTCAATTCACACAAATATCTGACACAGTATTCCATATTTACTTAATTGCTTAAAAAACAAACTCACAAAATTTACGCGAAAAAATTTCCAAACTTATTCCCACCGTATGCAAACACGTCAAAAACATACATACATACATATATAGGATATATATATAGATACATTTTATTTGCATGTATCTTGTCCAAAACCCGCTTTCGTTATGGGAGAATATTGGCATCGGCATTGCAATGCTATTGTGGTTATTGTTAAGCGTTTTTATAGCGCTGACGACCAACAAATTCAACGCTTGACCTTGTAAATCTCGCTACAAAACACCAGTCAATTTTTTTCACGCTTTTTTATTTAAGAAACAAACAAAAAAAATCACTTGACGAAACGCCAACGCGCGGCAGGAATAAAGATGAACCGGCCGACAACTGAAACAGAGCAAGCGCACATTTACAAACACACGTACACAAACAAACGCTCGCCAGCCAACAACAATACAAATTAACAATAGCTGCAACAACAACAACAACAAATTCACGTGGCCCTTTTACGTATTTTGCATACGAAATGGACGCCATCAGCGTCACCAAACATGAAGTGCTATGAAGTTTTTATTTGTATAATAAAAATGTTGCTGAAGCAGTGAAAAAGGTTTCGCATACAATGTAAGTAAGTAAGTGTAAAATGTTTCAATGAAAATGTGGCACCAAAAAAAAAACAAAAAAAAACTGTAATGAAATTATATCGCCTTTTCAAGATCTGCAGTGTTAAAACTTTTGTAAGACATTAAAAAATTTAACGCCACGCTCACCTGATATACCAAAAAACATTCACACACACATACTGCATACATACACACACAGATACATACGCGTATAAACCACCAGTTTCGCCATGCGATATTCACCGAAAAGTGAAGTGAGTATAGCGCCTGGTGGGTGGTGGCTGCGATAGCGGGACGCGCGCCCCTCTGCGTTGCATTCAACAAGTTTTCCACTTGAAGCTAACTTTTAACTTTTTTCCTTTCCTACTGATTTTCGTCAAAATATAAAGCAAAAGTTGAGTACCCGCTTACGAATCTTCGCAGATTTTTATCACATTTCTCTTTGACACTCTACATACTCGACTGTTGTGTATTTCACACCGCATATTTATGCTCGCACTGTTGTTGCTATTGTTTGTTTGTTTTTTTTTTTGCTCTTTTTTATTTCTTTTTACCTTATTGCGCAACGTTTTAATAAGCGACAATTGACAACGACGACTTGGCAAAATAGTGAGTACTGTGGGAAGCTGCGTTGCTCTGCGCTTATCAGTGCCACAAAATCGCTGGAACCCAGGCACAGTCAGGTTTGACTGAAATGAGCAATTGACAGTTGGTGTAAATGTCAAGTTGACAAGGAGGGGGCGGGGGGGGGCAAAGAGCGCTTCACTATTGTGATTTTTCTTTTCTTTGTTGATGGGAAGCACAGGTATCAGATCAGGTACACGAATGAACCGAACAAGTGCATGATTATCAACATTCTTAGCAGGCTCATCAGCAACATTAGCGAAAATGTTGACAGAGCCATCAGCCATCAGCCATCAGCCATCAACCAAACCACCAGCACAAAACGCATAAAATGAGGTTAAATGAGTGCTTGTGCGTTTCATTGAAAGAGGAAGAGCAATATGAATCGGTGAAGTGTAATCGATAAGAATCAAGCGTGAATTGGAGTTCATTGTATTGTTTGGTGAATTTGAATTAAGAGAAGTGAGAAAAGAAAAAAATTGGAATGAGTTTATAGCAAGTATGGTATTAAGGATCATTTATTAAGCAAAGCAATGAGAATTAGTGTTTGATGTCGAAAAATAATCAGCTGTTACATTGTAAACCCAGTTACATTGTAAACTCAGTGATGTATTATAAGTATGATAATCGGTTAGTGGATTTGCAAAAGTTGTTTCAAAAATACTATCGACTTCACATAATCAACTAACCGTTTCCTTACGACTTTTTCGACCATGAACATGAAAGTTGGTCGACTAAACCGTTCATTTTCGATTTTTCGACTAGTTGTTTTTTTTTTGCATAAATATTTGTTTTGTTTTCGTAACATGTATTTTAATGTCTGTGTTTATTGACGAAACTCATTTTTCATGATAATAAATTTTGTATTAATCTATTGTGAGCTTTCGGTTAGTCGATTTTCCGACGACTCGGTGGTGAGCGATTAGTCGAAAGTGAACGGTTAGTCGTATGCTTGCTATTCGATTATCAACCATAAAAAAAGTTGCTAATCGATTAGTGGACTAGTCGAATAGCTGGATAGTCGATTTTAAAGAACAAGGAACTTATAATAAGGATTTAAAGCTAAAAAAGTTAGAGATAGGAGTGCTTGGATGTGCACAATGGCAATTTGTTTAGCTGAAGTTGTTGTTATAACTCGATATCGATATCATTAAACATTTTTGTTAATATTATCATAATAATTATCGTTAGTGAATGTCTTCGGGATTGCTGGTGGTAAAGATACCATTATGGCTTTAGCTATTGTTATCGTTATTGTTATAAATAGTAATTGATACTGCTGTCGTTTTCATTATCGTTATGGTGTTGCAAACAAAATTCTTATGGTACAACTATCGCATCATTATGAGCATTGTTAATAATAAGGCTACTAGTATCCATATTGCTATGGGTATAGTTATCGTTATCGATATTTATATCGTTATCTCTACAGTCAGTGTTATAATAGTGCAATTAGTATTTGTTTTCATCAGTATTGCTGCTACATTTTTTATTCCGACAAATATTGTTATTGTTATTTTTTAAAGTTATCGGAGTTATCTGTACAGCTGCTAAAACGTTTATCCGGGTAAATACTGTTATCGTTATTGATTTGTATCATTTGTTATCGTTATCGTTAATTTTCGTAATTTTTAACGTTTTTGATAGGCGATTAGAAATTTATTATTAAAATCAGGTTGCGCTTGTTATATAAAAAATATGAATTACAAATCGCTCTCGTTCAGATATATGGTAAATATTACGGAAGGCAGTTTGAATGCCAATGAACGAATGTAAACGACATTAGTAGTTCAATTTAAAAAATAAAATGTGATCCACATTTGACAAACGGGCCAAAAATATATATACATATAAATCGCAACTCTCAAAGGTAGACAACACCTGCGCGCGCGCGTACAACAAAAACCAAATTGAAGCCCGCAAGCCTTGAGCCCCAAAACTAAACTACGAGGGCAAAGGCATGCCACAAATCTCAATCCAGTCACACGCATGCTCCAAACTACACATATAGACGTATGTACACATCTATGTTGGTAATAAGACAGCACAGCCAGCACACAAAGGCCGACAAAACTTTTGCTGTTTGAGACATTTTGCGATACGAAAAACAATAAGCCTGTGTGCTTTTGCGCCTGCGCGTCAAAATAGCGCACAAAAAGCACAACAGCAAATCAAAGGGAGCAGCAAATGGCAATTTTTTTATACCTGCAGCCAACTGCTTTTGAGTCGGGCAGAATTTACTACTATTGTTGTTTAAAAATCGAGTTTAAGAAAATAAGAACAAATGTCCTCCAATTGGGCGCGCACACACACCTACACATGTGCTAGTTATTTTTTTGTGCATGTATGCATGTATGTGCGAAATGTGCTGCACATTTCAGCTGCAAAAACTTCGTCGCAGCGACTGTCAGCCGGCCGATCGGCAACTCAAGCCCGCCTGTATAGCAGTTGAGTTGCCGGCTAGCGCAATGCAGTTGCCAATCCACATTTTTTTTTGCTTTGTGCGCGCCATGTTGTTGTTGCTGTTGTTGTTGCAGCTATAGTGCAGCTTATTGTTATTGCGCTTCGCTTGCTGATTTTTGTGGGTTAAGGAGCTTTTTTTTCTTGCTTACTGTAGATTTGTAGTTTCAAATCATTTCTGCGGCTTTTTACTTTTCGTTAATTTTATTTTATTATTTTTTGCTTTTTACAGATTGCATTGGCTGTGCAACATTTGTCATACTTTTAAGCGGCAATGGTGGCGAATGTTTGTTGTCAATGTTAAGTTTTGCAAGCAGTAACCAAAAAGTGCAGCAAGTTGCAAGCCACTCTTCCAGCTGGTCAGTTGGGGCAGTTAGTGTGGGACTCTTTGCCATCTTTGCCAGCCACCAACTGCCAACCAGCCCGACTGGCTGTTGATCGCTTCAATCGTTTAGTTTTCATTCTTATTTTTTTATTTTTTTTTGTGTTTTTTTTTTGCAACGTTTTTAGCATTTTAACGTTTTAGATACATTTTAGTAGATATTCGTAGCATAGCAAGTAGTTAAACTATAAAGTTGTTATGCTAATTTGTAGTGAGCGAGCAGACATTGAACTCGCTGTGTTGTGGGTTTTTTTTTAATTTGTGTTACTTTTCTAGCAAGCGGACTTAAGCTGACTATTTTTTTTTTTTTTTGTTTTGTGTTTGTTGTGCATTTACTTATTTTTCTTATTCACTGCAACATGTGGCCCTGGTCGCTTACTGTGTGAAATGCTGATTGTTCGCTCGGTTTTATTTATTTTTATTTTTTCCCCATCAAGGAAGCAGGAAGTAATTTAGCGTAAGAGCGCAATTGTTCGAGAAAAGGTAGCAGCAGAAAGCAGGAACAGAATTGTTTTGCTATTGAAAGAAGAAGAAGAAGAAACAGTAGAAAATGGCAGGTGAAGTGCACTTTGAATTAATTTAGTTGATAATTGTTTTGCAGATTTTTGTTAGTCGTGTGCTGGAGCGTGTGGGTGTGCGATTAATTTTGCTCTTGAATGTGGAACTTCTTTGCGAGAAAGATTGGGTGCTGGATAATTTAAGCTTGGCGCTTGGTATTCGAATTCAAAGGCATTATATGTAAATTAGGAAAGGAAATAAGTATTAATAGAGAAATTTTGGAATACGTCATTAATGATTGATTTTACATGAAGCAGATGAATTTCCGGGTAACATGTAGTTTCAATTCCGAGCAACTGAAACTGTAGGCACTGTGGCGTTCTTTTTTTAATGAAAACATCAAAAAAAAAGCAGAGAAAAATATGTTGTAAAATAATTTGAATAGGATTTAAAAAACTTGCAGTTAGGCTCAAGCCGCTTAATTAATAAGCTACATATTAAACATTTCCGAAACAACCCAGGCCTGCATAGGATACCAGGAGAGGTTATGCAACAATACACCCATTTCACGAGCTGATTTAGAAAGCACCATGACCAATCAAACGACCATAATCGTTTGTTATTTTGATTTTTTCGGATAAAAAAAATCATTGGCACGAATTCGTTCAAAACGCAACGCGAATATATCTATCTAATTCTTATGTATGTCGTATGCTATATAAATCTGCCCTTATTTGTATTATGAAGATTTTTTGTTTAAAATCTGGTAACTTTTATTTTTATTTTTTCGTTAAAAATAATTGTTATTCTTGGGCTTTTATTTTCTTGATCAAGTTCGATCGTAATTTTGTGATTTTTATTTTTTTATTCAAAAATAATCGGTGTTTTTGGGGTTTTTTTTTCGAATAAGTTTGATCGTTTTTTTTTATTTCTATTTTTTCAATCAAGTTTGATCGTTTTTTTATGATTTTTATTTTTTCAATAGTCGTTTTTCTGGGTTGTGAAATGTTTCGATCATATTTAATATTATGTGATATTTATTTTTCCTTCTAATAAATTAGAATTTTCATAAAAAATTTAGAGAATTTCTATTTAATATTATAGCACATCATATTCCATTTTGCAATCACTTGAGATCCGAAATCGGGGTTCGTCGGGGGATATAATTTGGTTAAACTCAGTATTTGTTTATATATAAAAACTATAAGCATTCTAACACACTATTTTTTATAAAATTACAAAAAATTTGCGAAAAATAATATTTTATAAAATTAAACAAAATTTGGTGGAAAATAAATAATTGGTGGAAATAAATAATTTAATTAATTTAAAATATTTTTTATTTTGTTCAAACATAACATAAACAAACAATTTTTATAAAAGAAACTTTTAAGCTATGACTGTTTTACCTTCTTGGTTGGTTTGAAAAAAATTTTGAAATATTTTTTATTTTTTTTATTTATAAAAAAAAATTTGAATATTTTTCGAAATACTTAAAAAATAATAAGTTTTATAATTCCGGCGGAAAACCCGCAATCTTTTATGATGAGACAACCTAATATAATCTACATATCTAGTTTACTTCAATCGACCATCACAGTAGGCTGGATTCTCATTAGACAGTGAAGGATCAATACCGAATGTGGAATTTGATGTGCCTTCAAAAGTTTTCTACACCATCAGCTTTTTCTTTTTTTTGCCACATTATGAGCTATTATATTGCATACAGTTTGAGACCGCTCTTTCTTCCTTTCTTTTCTTTTTTATGCCAATTCATCATCTTCGACGACGCGTGTTTCATGCCATTTAATATTTTTTTTTATTTATCATTATACAACCATAAAATCAATAATTCATTTCAACAAAAAAAAAATTGTTTTTTTTGTGCGCGTTGCCATATTTTATGAATTCTTACTTGCTGAATTTATTATGCGTGTATTGGACTGAAATTCAATTTTTGTACAAACACAAACAATCACCGATTCAATGAATTTTTTAATTTTTTTCTATTTATTATTTTGTAGTAAAGCCAAATAACCAATTTGCTGTTTGCTCTTTGCTCATTCATGTCATCTTATGTGTACATATCTATAAATCTGTTTGTGTTCTTTTTTTTTTTGAAATTTGGAGGACATGCGATACTGTTAGACATCTGAATGAAGCTGCTACTCTTCGTCTACTACTATCCATTTTTCTTTTTGTTTATTGTCTGCATAATTTTGATTACTTTTAAATGGCAACTGAAATTAAATGCAGTTAAATGTCTTGTATAAAATTAAAGTTAGTTTCAATTAAATTTTTATTTTTCAATTCAGTGTGTGTTTGGAGCGCAGAGGCCACAGGCCGTAGGTGATGGCGATTTGGTGGTTATTTTTCTTTCCTTCTGAAGGTGGGCAGCTACATATGTACGAGAAATTAAATATTTTCTAAATTACATACATAAATATTTGTGGGTTTGTCATAATCGAGAGCCAGCAACAAATATTGGAGCTTCAGACAAAATTTTAAATTCAAATTTGTTTAGTTCTTATTGCTGAATGTTTTGAAGTGGATAAATAATTAATGTTCTTTACAAAAATTAAAATTTTCCCACACAAAATACCTTTTTTTAGTTTGAAAGCAGAGTTCGAGAGGATTTTAGCTCGATTTTAGACATAAATCTACCATTTGATAGATTGTTTTAATTGCTATACATTTCATTAAAGTGCTGATAGCCCACGACGCTCGCTTTAACGACTTTTCAGTAAAATTTGAGTAAGCTTGAAGTTAATTTTTTCTCTTTTAGCGCATGGCTAGGATGGATATTTCCATCGAAGTAAGCTAGGATGGACTTAACATACAATTATTATATTTACTACCGATCCGGTCTAAACTGAATACAACATACATATGTATATATTTATATGAAGGACATTTTTTCTGAATTCAATAAACTAACAACTTTCATATCTGCTTTTCGCACCAGCCTGACATGTCAAATAGCTACGAGTTTGTCAACATTTTTTGCGGCAAACAACAACACCTAATAGTCAAGCAGTCACTGCCTTACATACATAACTAAATAAATATGTACGCGGAATATATTCTGGCATGTTAGAGCGAGTTCGGCTTTTAGCGATATCTCAATTTCCGTATGGCATGAAATCAGCAAACAAATTTTACGCATACGTCACAGTATTGATTATTATAATAAACAATAACAACAACAACAACGAAATAATATTGTGTAATAAAAGAACGAACAGAGCTTGAACTTCAATTTCAAGTTACCACAAACAAGTTAGAAATAAAGGATATAAACAGGGTAGTGTGTGTTAGAGAAAAATCCGAAAAACAGGCAGCGACAAATAACTTGTCGTAATATGACGCACAAGGAACATAAAAATATATACATACTTATGTAAATAATATACCATATATATTGGCCCCAAAACTGGCAAATTCCTTTCATTTATTCTAGTGCTCTGCCACATCAACTCCGCCACCAGTTCAACCACCCTTTCACGCCCACAAACATTTATATAGTAAGTATTTGCTTTGAAACATAAGACATATGTAAGCTTTAGTTCTCATAGCACGGCATGAACACAATCCACTGTAGGAACACATATGTATGTATGTATATAGTTACAGTTCTTTATATTCCTTCATGTACAATTGAGCTCTGCGCAACGAACCAACCACAAAACGTCAAAAGCGAGAAAATAGAAGCAAACCAAAAAAAAAATGCCGTCAAATCAGCGATGGCGAAAAAATCGTTTATGTCTGCTTTTGACAAGTTCAAAACAGAAATCCTTCAAAATTTATGTAACCCTATAGTATGCGCAAATGCTTAGTGCTAAAGCTGTATACATTCAACTACATACATACATACATATGTGCATATATGTATGTTCCATCAGCGCCGCCGTAAGGTTTTCGGAAAGCAAGAAGGTTTTAAAAGGCCCTTTAATATAGTAGTAGTAGAACAATAAAGCTTCTCAAGATTATGTAAATCAGATAAGCGATGAGGATATTTGTGATCTTTAATAGTCAAAAAATACTTAAGTTTAAAAGTTTTGCGTTTTTCGTTCTAGGAAATTTTTTAGTAACGGTTATAATTTTTATAAAAAAAAATCATTTAATCGTTAGTTTATTATTTTTATTTTTTTTCGATCAAGTTTGATCGCTATTTTTTAATTTTTATTTTTTCGCTAAAAATAATCATTCTTCTTTGATGTTTTTACGACCATATTTGCCCAATATTTTGTGATTTTTATTTATTCGATACAAAATAATCTTTATTTTTGAATTTACAATTATCCTATTTGATCCATATTTTGTGCTATTTTTTTCGATCATAAAACATATTATGGTCGTCGTTGGCAAGTTTGCTTGCGTTTATTATAATCGAAAAAATGGTAACACAAGAATATTTTCGGTTATCGATAATGACTATTAAAAATCATTTGCGTTGGGCAAAAGGTTTGAAGCCGGACTCAGAAAATGATTTTACATAAGTATAAGTTAAAGTATTACGATTTTTATATTAAATAAAATGTTATAAAATATAAGTATTCGCAATTTTTGAATCAATAGAGAGCTGTACAAAACAAAAGGAAGGCGATGTAAGAATATGGAGCTAATATTCAGATTTGAGATATCATTTTATATAAAAATCATTTAGAGTAGTGTCTTGATATTCACGTTTTAAGGTGTTATAATTGACGACGATGCCTTTGGGTCAAGAAACCAAATCAATAAAGTCTGAAGTTTTCCAGCTTTATGCTCTATGACCCCCACACTACCACTATCGGGGGCCTTTCCTTAAGGGCGCCACTGATATATGTACATATGTATGTATATATACATACAACTAACCCTGTAAGAGCGGAGGAATCCAACTGAGAAAAGCGACAAATGGCCGAGCAAACCGACCACGTGTATAGTCTGTCCGCGGCGGCTATACTCCTCGATGTGTATGCGTTTGTGTGGGTGTGTATAGAAACGGAAGCCTAAAAGCTCAGTCGAACCCACAGGAATACACGCATACGATTTGTTATGTTTGAATACCTACCTACCTACTTATATATGTATGTATATCGACTTTGTTTATATATATATATATATATATAGATATATAGACCTATTCATATATGGCCAGAGAATATGAATTGACTAAAACTGTTCAGAGATTCACAAGAAGAAGAAGAAGCACTCGCATACTCACACTCATACATACATATGTACACACATACATAAGTCACTAACAAAACATGCATATTAATAAATTTACATAGCCATACGAGTATAAAATAAGTATGCTGATTAGTTGTTATTGTTGTTGTTTGTCATTGTGGGCGCATAAAATTAGTATTTTTTCATGTTTGCAACACATTAAGCTCAGTATATTTAATACGAAGTATACAAAGTAATAGTTTACAGCAACAAAGGTTGAAATAACTCTTGACTAGGATAGTGGTGCTATGTAACTGCCGCCGCCTGCGTGCCAAACACAATTTTTACACGCCACACAAAAACTGACTTATTTATATGTACATACATATATGTTTGTACTATTTACTAAATTGTATGTCTATGCATACAACATGACTATTTAATATTTATTTATATTTTGTTGCAATATTTTCGTTGTTCTTTTTTCGTTTTTGTAAACTAAAGTAATATTTTTTCGCATGAACATTTGCACGCGATAAGCTTCGACTTGGATGTGTATGTACATATGTAATGCAATGGATGCATTCTTGGAAGTAAAAACCAGCAAAGAGGCAAAAATATCGAATTAGAACAAATTGAAAGCGTGTGGAGCGCACATGAGCTTTAGGTTAGCGATATTTCGCTGTGCTGATTATTTGCAAGGTATTCAATGGAGTTTGCAACAAATTAAGTCAACATAGTGACTACCATGTTGAGTGATGCTAGCTATTCGGCACATTTACAACAATTTATTTTCAGATGGTTAACATATGTGAAGATTTTCACTTGATATTTGGTTGAGGTGCTCTTATTTGGGCTTCTAGTTTATTTTAGTCGATGCGTACAAACTCGAAATTAGATATGAAATATGATATTTAGTGCAAATAAATCACAGCGTGTAATTTAGTAAATAAATATTATTGAATATAATTGCAGTTTATTGTTAAACGAAATTTTATTTGCAATTGTAGTTAGTTTGCTTTGCGGCGAATTTATTTTTTATACAAAATATGTATTAATTTATGGTAACTCATAAGTTTTAATAATGGAAGTGCATATTTCAAAGCAAAATTTACCATTAAGGGTAAAGCGAATTCATCTTTTACAAAAATGTGCATAAGTTTAATGCATTCCAAGGCATTTAGATATTTAGAAATATAACTAATGAAATCTCAGCGATTGAGTTGCGGCGAATTTATATTTTTTTACGAAATATGCACAACTATAGTGCAATGCTTAAAATTTAATAACTTTGGTTTTTATTAACCATTTTTAAGATATGGCGAATTTATCTGTCATACAAAATCTGTCTTAATTTAATGCAATTTTTAAAGCTGAATAAAAAAACTGCATATTTCTGACAATACTCCAGCAGCGAAGGTATGGCGAATTCATCTTTTAAATAAAACATGCATTTAATGGGTGTCAAGGCGTTTATAGATTAATTAAATATTACTTATTAAACTTGTACAGAATTGCGAAGCTAATGAAACATAGCACTTGAGACACGGCGAATTTATCGCTTACATGATATATGCCAAATATTAGTGTAATTTTTAGAACTGAATAACTTTGCTGAATTTATCTTTTTTTTTACAAAATGTGTATTAATTTACTGCGATTCATAAATTTTAATAATAAAAATGCCTATTTCGCAGAACGTGTGCGCAATAAGAGTATAACGAATTCATATTTTACATAAAAAATTCATAAATTTAATGAATTTCATGGCAGTTACATATTTAAAAAATATTACTAAATGATGAATCGCAGCAATTTAGATATGGAAATCTGTTATACAAAATATATCACGAATTTACCGCAATTCCGAAAATTCTGGTACATTTTTTGAAGTAAATTCCATTTAATAAAATGCAGCGAATTTATCTTTCATACTAAATATACATACATATATTGTATTTATTAACTGCCTAGTATATTTTGAATTCAGAATTTATTTAAAAAGAAGAACTCTTTCTAAATATTATGCAGAATTTTTTAATTTCCTAATTTATTTATGTAGCATTTTATATGTTGAAAATTCTCTTTACTTATTTCCCCTAAAAACATAAGCAAACGATTTACTAGTTGCCGTGAATTTATCTCTAACGCAGGAAAAATTGTAAAATTGTTTAAATAGTCATAATTTGCGCGGTACTCAAAATATTAGTACAACTAAACAATAACAAACAAAGAAACAAAATGTAACTGCAACTAAGCTCCAAAAATAGTCAATGCGGCGAATTTATCTACGAAAGTCAAACCGATATTCGAAATATTTATATTTTTAGCATAACAATTGCCGATATACATACATACATATACATACATTTGCACATTTGTATGCATGTAAAGTGTTTTTGTGTTTTTACTTGTAGGCACGTGTAAAACTGTGGCCGACAAATGCAAAACTGCAAAGCCCCATAATTCAGGCTATCACTTTCATCTGAAGTGCTGTACAATATGCAAACTATGTAAAATGCAAAAAAAAAAACAACAATACTCCAGTAGAGTCTACAAAAGCAGTTACATATGTGAAGCTATATATGTACTGACTGTTTATATTTACAGATATACAGATATATGTATGTAAAATATGCTCGCCGCCTCTAAGCTCACTAAGTTTGGCAATTTTAGTGCGCTTCGGCCGGCCTCTTTACCTATTCCTAGGTATGCGCCACAGGCATGTAGTTTTATGTACATACATACATATGTATATATTTACTTGTGTTTTTAGAGTGCATACAAACGAACATATGTAGATATCACTTACATTTGTTTTGTACATTTGCAACAAAAATGCGTGAACTTGAAAAAAGCAGCCAACTAGCAGTAAGTACTTCTACTATTCCGAGGCAAGTTGCACCAAAAAATTCGGTTGATTTGTTGTTGGCTATATGTAGTACTACATGTAGTTAATGCAAGTTGTTGTTATTGCTGCTCACAAAAGTATACATATGTACATATTTAGAACTTTATGTGTTCATTCGGTCAATTTGCAAATGCAAAAAAAAACAAAACAATAATGGTCAACCAATGCCACACAATAGGCCTGTATAGCGCCGATAGCAACTTTTGTACATATGCAGATATATTGCATATAAAGTACATAGGGAATGCCTGTCACTTCGCACTCCGCACTCTTGAAAACAGGCCTCCATTTTTGTACAAATATGCAACATTGTACGCCTCAATCAGTAACTGCACTGCATCCAGAATCTGCCATGGCCGCTCTTGGTTTTTGTTGTTGCCATTGTGTCTTGCTGGTCGGTCCAGCTCAGTTTAGCCGTTTTGAATTTTTGTGAAGTATTTGTTTTTTTTTGTATTTATTAAGCGGGTGTGGCGTTATCAGTTGGCGAAAAAAGAACCATTTATGTAGGTACAAAGTTGATGGTCAGTGCGCTTAGATCCTTTTCTGTGCTCTAGATGCCAACTTGTGGCGCATGGGCGCTGTAGGTGATTCTCTACAATGCCTTTATTACATGGCATTTATTTATGTATACCGCCATGTTTAGAAACATATTGTTGCAACAAGCGTCGAGGTGTGCGAATGTTAAAATAAATTTTTTTTTTGAAGGTAACTAGGTGCAGATGTACTTATAGTACGATATTTTGCTTTTGTTCCAAAAAGTTTTGAAATTAAATTACGTATAATTAGACGTGGCGAAATTAATCAAAATTGTATGTAGTTGCACAGAAAAATGTTATGAAACTGTAACAAAAATGATCATCAGTTGGAACTTGTTACCAGACTTTTTAAAAACTTAGAAAAAATGGTGCAATATAAATTGACTATAAGAAGTCGATTTATATATAGTTTCCATCGAGCAAAAATGTTTTTGTGGAGGTCTGGAAGTCTTCTACCAAATCTTGCGATTTGCCTCGCACGTAAAGAGCTTAATATAAAAAATACATGCAGTAGAGAGAGAGAGATATTTATCAATATCACAGATCCAAGTATTTCATAACCATCAATGTTAAAGAAATACAATACATACAATATTTCTAAAGTCAGTTGTTCAATTTTCTGTTTATGTAGAAACTATTGAAAGCAGTAGAACGTACAGGGAAAACAGTAGAAATTATAAGTCATCGGATCTCCTCGTTAGACCTACTTTTTCTAGGTTTTCACAATACCCGAACCCATGAATTCCGGCAAGCAATGCTATTACTAGGACAAACTTTTTGTGGCTTTGCCATCTTCCTATTTCCTATTTTCAAACACAAAAACAACAATTCTGTCCCTAAGCACAAAAAAATTATTGTTGATATGAATATAATCAGGCCAAAAAATTAATATAAAAAATATAATACTGTTTTGATAAAAAAAAGTAAGCCGTTTGCAGAGATTTGTATGTATGTCAATCTTTTAAGTCTACTTTTTGCAGAATTTAGTTGAAAAAATGTAGACTAATCTTTTAACGCCACGAAATGCCGTTTAATATATTTGCTTGCGAAAAAATAGTGGCGCTAATATTACCAAATATTTTAAATGACATTTTAATTTGTGTACAAGGGATGCAAACAAATTTTTAAATCTATAAATAAATGTAGTTTCTTTTTTTGATTAAACTTAGCTCAAACACCAATGAATGGATTGCATTTTTATTTGCACAGTACATTTCTTAGATACGTGGCACATACATTGGCTGTGATTTAATGCTCGAGGTGGCGCTGGAGTCAAAATATTCAGAAAATCCTTATTTATAGTCCGATTATATAAGGGGATTATCCGAGAAGGGTATTCTGCAGATGCAATTAGAAAATTTTTTATGAAAAACGCATCCGCTAGGTGGCGCTGAAGTAGAGATATTCGACTAAATTTATTTATAGATCGATTTAATGAAATCAAAAACGCAGAAATATATTCTGTAATTAGAAATACTTTTACGAAATCCGCTAGGTGGCGCTGGAGTCGAGGTATTCAGAAAATCCTTATTTATAGCGTGTGTTGGATAACAAATTAGGGGAATATTTAAGAAAGCGTATTCAAAAAAATAATTGTCGCTTAGTAAGAGAAAAGCCTACAGCCCAAAAAAAAAGTTTACTGAAATGTTTTAACTGAATTTTAGTAAAATGTGTACTCATTTCGCGGTATGTACTTATATATAGTATGCATAAATGTGTACTTACTCAAAGCTAGCTGTAGGTGGCTTCATCGCTTGAAAGAGATTTTAACTCAAGGTATAATTCTGTGCAAGCGTTTATTTTGCTACAAGAAATATTCTTGCTGTTTTTCGAATTTGTTTTACTTACTAGCAATTTTGTAGAAATGTTGGTATCTAAATATGTATATAAAAATTAAGCTATGTGTGTATATACCGTTGCATGTGTACCTATCGGCAAATGCGACACACTTGCCTATTTAATATATGCCACTCTGTTATCTATGCAAATGTGCCTAGGTATATAAGCTAAAAACATCGAGGAAGTTGCAAAAATTCACAAATACTTTTGCAATAGAATATATAGCGTTAAAAATACATATATATCTGCTGAGGAGGGGGGGCATCCCTCAAACCCACTTGCAACTTGCATAGCAGATACGAGTACTATATATGTATGTACGTATGTGTGTAGTTGTTGTTTTGTTGCAAAAACGATTTGCAAATGCGCAACAGCTCGTAGTTAAAATAACAATAACAATAACTGCAACGCACTACAACAACAAAACAACAGGCATGACAACAAAAATAACAACCAACTCTATAGGATGGTGCTGCCTCGCTAGATTGCGCCAACTAAAAGTCATAGCTTAGACGCAACACAACCATTATTTGGTTGTTCTTGTTGTTGTTGTGCATTTTTGTTGCTATTGCAATATCTGTTAAATTGCATAGCGAAGGTGTTGCACATTGCTGCCGTCGCCGCCGCCGCCATTGTTTTTACGTGTGAGCCTCCATCCATGTGCGTATGTGTGTGTGTGTGAAAGCTAGCGCATTTTCGGCTAGCCAGGGAGGGAGATTGCAGTTTAACTATGCGAAGCGGAAGTGGTGGTAAGGGGATTTAGATAGCAGCGATGTAACTACATAAATATACAGATACTATGTATACGAGTGTGTGTGTGTGTAAATTTCTAAGCTTTATATTGTGTAGGGGAATCATCGTAGAGTGATTGTGTCGGCTAAATGGAGCAAAATCAGGCATGTGTGTGTGTATGCGTGTGTGAGTGTGTTGCATATGCAAATGGTGCTTAGGCAGCCCATTGAGGTTTTCGGGGTCATTTATCGCGTCTGCTGGCCACAGTACAGAAAACCAACTATGTTTGTATGTATAGCTAACGCTGTTATTTGCCTAGATCCATATAGCTCGATAACTATGTTTGTATGCAGATTTGCAGGTATGTGCAAAAATTTGCAAGCATGTGTGCGCCGAACACATAGATAATACCACAAACGGTTTTGCCACTACAGCTACTAGAAGGTGGTAAGCTTTCGATTTGTAAAGGCCATTACACATACATACATACATACATACTTATAGGTGGCGGCATTTATACTAACTACACACATACATACACACACACATATGTATGTGTATATTTGTTGCAGTTGCATACATATGCGCCTTTGCAAATATGCTACTCATTTTATTTATTTACTCACAAGTGTCTGGCCACATGCCACAAGCCTACAGATTACATATGTACATACATAGAGCCCTAGCCGACCGAATTGGTGGCTTTCGCTGCTGCTTGCCAGTTTTGAGGACGAATTCGACTATTACTAGCTCTATTTGGCTGTGTGTACACAAACAATTTCAAAATAGATGTAAATTTTGTTTGTAAATGCACAAAAATGTGGCATACACATACATATGCAAAATTTATTGATTTCATTAAAGCGCATTTCGTTGCAACTGACTTTAAAGTGTAGGTAAAAAATCTGATTTTAAAAGCCGGTAGCTTTTAGTTTGTTAGCGTTTAACGCGAGTCTCACAGAAGTCTACATAAATTATTATTTTATTTTTTTCATAATTCATAACACACATTCACTATGCTGCTTTTAGTTTAATTTTTACAACCGCCCCTACGTTAAATAAAAGCTAAACGCTTGTGAAGTTTTCGTTCGTAGCTCGATCGTTCATTTTGTTTGCGCTTAGCCAAAATACTTTATATGTATGTCGTTGCAGGCCCAATGTGTGGTGGGTGTTACCGCTTAAATTTTCTAAAAAGAAATAGTTTGTACAATTTTAGCTGATTCATTTGAAAAACGTCGTTCAATATCATTTTAGTTACTGGCAGCTAATTTTAATTTCTTATTTTGCCTAATATATCACGATTCTTATATTTCTTTCTCAAAAACTAATTTTTTACTCCTCTCCACCACGCACCCATCTACATACGTACATATTTATTCGGTGTTAAGCAATTAATTTTTGTTGCGTGTCATTTGGTTGTTTCGAAGAACTGTCGCTTCCGTCTGCTATTTTCAATATGTTCTATTTAAGTTTGACTATTAGAAATTCACCGCCCACTATGCGAACATTTGTATTTTTCATTGCCGTACTCAGCTAGATATATTTATCTTTTGACACACACAAATAGCACATAGAACATCAAAAGATTAAGTAATAATTAAAATAGAAAAGTTTTTCATACATTTTTTGTGGCATGTTTTTTTTTTTGCTTTTTGTGCCACTTAATATACATATGTATGTATGTACATATGTTGCGCCGCCTTAGCTGAAATTGCTGCCATTCGTTTTGGTTGCAAGATGAAAATTTTTTTTTTGTACAACCCTCAGACGTTACTGCGTGTCAAATGGCGATTACAGATAAGCTTAAGAATTGCTTGGAAAGTATTAATTTTTGTAGTGGAGTTGTAGAGAAAGGTCAAAGTTTTGCTCTGAATTTGTATGAAAAAAATTTTTTTGAGCTTTTACGACGACGACTGGTCGAGCTCGTTTGAGCGATAAACGCAATAATTTAAAAATTTGGGTTTTTTTTAACTTTTTCAAACTTTTACGGCGAATGAAATATATGCCGAAGAATTGGATATGCTTTGCCATGAATCGCTTTTCAGCGTCAATCTAGGCAATTGAAATTTTATTTAACGAAATTATATTCAGAATGATTCCCTCATTCCTTTTCTATCAAATAACGACCAGGATATACACATTTGGTTTAATCGAGTTAACCCAACTATATTAAAATAATGTGCATCTCTTTTTTGTGTCGAATTTCATATTAATTAAAAAAACAAAAAATCACTTAGCCCTAGATAGACCACTACGTTCATTCAAAGGGTTAAGAGCCATTTAATTAAAACTTTTTAATAGTCAGCTGTGTCGTTTTAAAAATAATATGCAAAGCAATAAATAAACATTCAATATTGATACATTTTGGCTGTCAACAATCGTAATTTACTATTTTGAAATTTATTTATTTACTCTTTAAAATTTCAAAATCAAGCAAACAGCGCATTAGTAACTTGCACGAAATTAACGTTTAAAAAAAATTGAGGCAAGACCAATTTAAAAATTTGACTCACGGTTGTTTTTCATCTTATTTTTTTTTTGTTATTAAAAAAGCGCACGACACACAAAGTAAATTAAAATACATATTTGCTAAAAATATTCAAAATCAATTCATGACACATAAAAGTCGCTTTTGCAAAATTTATGATTAAATTCCTTGAAATTGTTAAATTATTTTAAAACGCACAAATGACACTTCAAATTAATTTTTTTTGAGAGCGTGAGAATCCAAGGAATGTTAAAAAAAGTGTCAGCGCCAAAAATAAGCAAATTGGAAGAAGTCGCCAACAATATGTGTTTTTTATTATTTCTTTCTTGTTCAGGTAAATAGAAATATTTGTATGGATGTATTTTCAAATGAAGACAATTTAAAGAGCAATGACGTCAACTGAGCAATTATCTTGTATTTTGCTTAAAAATTTTTCTTTCAACCTTGTTGCTCGCAATTTCGTTAGATTTTAAAACATTCACTTCATTTTAAGCAAAATTTCGTTTAGTACAATTTTTTACACACTCTGCCGATTGGAAATTTATCGAATCTAATTAAAATGTTGACAAGGCAGCTAAATATTTTTAGAAAAATTGTCAAGGAAAAGTAATCTTCTATTTGCCAACAGCTTTTAAATTGGGCAGACATTGAGATCAAAGGAATTTCTACGAAAACGATTCAGGTTTTTATCACTCTGAGGTTCAAGCCCTCCGAATATCTTAAAACTATAATTGTTTCCTGGATTTAATTAACTTTCTTTTATTAAATTAGCGTAAAACCCTCTGCACAATATTTTGCTATATGCGCCTCTGAGTTTTTGCATTTCTAGGCGATCCGACGAGTTTTATGCTACAGTGCAACTAAAAGTGTAAAAGTAAATAACTCAGTACAAAGATATCAAAACTGTTCTCAGTTTTTAAGCGAATTAGAAGGCTAAAGGTAATAAAATGAACAGTTTGAGCAATGTGTGGAGAGGAGCAGGGCGATTGTTTTTATATAATAGATTATTCGAAGCTACTCGCCTAAAGAACTACAACTTCGTTTTTAACCCGATAGTCAACTTCTAGCCAGATTATTAGTAACATAAACCGATAGCTCGATCTACTTTTTATTTTGTTTAAGCTAAGAGAGTTCGTTAAGTTGTTAAGGGACTCTTATCTCAAATATTCTTTCGATCAGCCAAATTTACTCAGCGATCACCTTTTCAGTTGTTATTTACCGCCTCCAAAAGTCAAAACTAGGTCCACCACTGTCAAAGAGTTACACGATCTTTGTTTTTGCTGAGAGAGAGCCTAAACAGTACGCGATATGGAGAGTTTGGTGGCGCGAGCATAGTACGTGTTTGCGTAAAATTGTTAACAATATGTAGATTAAAAAAAATACAACAAAAATAAAAGAACTTTAGATTAACAAAGAAAGAAGAAGAACAACCAACAGTTTTGGGCATTATGTTTAGCCTAGTTGAGTGTCAGCTGAGTCTGGCTATTATTTTGCTGGGCCGCCGCCGCCGCCGTCTTTGTTGAGGAACGCGAAAGTACTACCACAAAAAGTATACGGAAAAGAAGTTACCTAAAAATACTAAAATAAATTGCGTGCTGATGGCTCATTTGATTTAATGAGCAGTGTGCAAGTTGTCTAAATGATTTTTGTGTTATAACTTTGCGTTTTTTTTTTCGTTTTGCATTTTGCCTAAGCTGTTGTACAAACTTAAGTTTTTTTTGTGTTCATTCATCTATGTATGGCATACTTGCGGCACAAAAGACAACCACGCTACACCTGAGCGTTTAATAACTTTTCGCTTTACATAGTTTTTTGTTTTTTTTTGTTTTTTAAATAAATTTATTCCTTTTTAGTTTATGCCTCTTCTATATGGCGAACTTATCTATTGTGGTCTTAAATGCTTTAATGATGAGTTTAGAGCGTTCAACGCACGCTTTTTCTATAGATCATCTTAGTATGCAATATAAAATACTCGCATCGTAAGCTCTGGTTTGGGTAATTATTTGTTTTTTTTTTCCTTTTTAATATACTATATTCGTGCTTCGTTGGGGCGCTCTAAAATTTTCAAGTTCAATAAGCGTTCTACTAAATATGCGCGCATTTTTTTATATCAGCTCGTTTGTAGCAGTTATATTTTTAAATGCTATACTTTTTTTTTGTTTTTGCGCCTCAGTCACTTTTACTAATTTTGGTAATGCGTGGAGATTAACATTTCCTTTTGTTAAAATTAATTTTCTAAAATATTTGTTCATACCCAAAGGTGCTACGGTAAAGCGAGTTATACGAGGAAGGGGTCACTGACAGTGAGCGTTAAAGCGCAAAAAAAAAACAAATAGCCGAAAGAAAAGTTGCTCATATTTAAGTAAGCGGATTGCGCGAATTGCTAAGACGGTTGATGAGAAGAAAGAATAAGCGTTTGGCTTAATATTTTTTGATTTTTATAATAATTTGATATGGATTTGGATTTTTATTATAATCTAATTCAAGATCTGCAGGACGATCAATCAAAGCAATAAATATTTGTTTGTTTACGTTAAGGTTTTTCCTCCGTAATTATAAAACTTTCGAGAAAATATTTCGGAAAAATATTAAAATTAAAATATCATTATAATCATTCCGTTGAATAAATTTTAAAATATTTGTATGCAAGCTTTTTAAGCTTGAACGGTTTTCTCATTGCAATATTTTAAAAACTATTCTTATTTGTAAAAAAAAACTCTACTTGTGGAGGTATCTTCAAATCCAGCTCATGTAAATCTCAATAATTTTCGGTAATATTTTCGTAGATATCTCAATATAAAATGAGTTCTATATTCCGATAGAAAAACAGTACCGAATTTCTTTGCGTTAGAGAGGGATGTACACTAATTTACATACCATAGTATTTGAGTCCTATTTCTTGAACATATGTATTTACATGTTTATTTTTCTTCATTTACCGTTACATTAAGGTATTTGTAAGCATTTAAATGTATTTATCTACTTAGCAAAAAATAAAATAAAAATTCTGTTACGGCGAATTTATCTGCGGCGTAAGAATCTATACCTTTTGTATTTTAATCCTATAGTCGAATATTTTTTATCCTTAGCGCTTTTACTTTACTATACTACTTTTTTATCTTCAGCTTTTCCGACAGGGTGAAAATTTTATGTACATTGGAACGATTTTCCATCATCATTCCTTGTCAAGTTTTGTTTGAAGACAAACCGTTTTCGGCGTTGTGCCATCTTCAGGCTAAAAACTAAAGAACTAGTAGTTAAAATTGGATTTTTAAAAACTGCAGCGCTTAGATTCCTAATTGAACTATTTGGCACGAATCAAGCCAGTCAAGAGAGATTTAAAAAATTTCTTCCGCTGTTTAAAAACAAGAACGAGTGAAGTTTTGTACTTATTTTAACTTTTTGTGAAGCCCGACGGAAAGAACTTTTGGATTCAAGTTTTACTGGCGATGACATCGTGGGTTTTTTTATATCCTGATCTTCAGCTAAAAAGGAAATCGCTACCAAAATTCAAAGTAACTCGATATCGGATAATGCCTACGGCTAAGATCTACTGATACTGAAGGAATTCTTCAGAAGGATTTTGAAGATCGTAACACAATAGTTGTTTTAAGGGAGAACTTCGCGAGCACTTCCGTCTTAGCCCCAAGCGACTATTTTATTTAAATTGCAATGTGACTTGTGAGGAATAAATTTCACAGTGATGGTGAAGTGAGTTCAGCTATTTAAAAAAATTAAAATTCCGTGGCTTGTGCGCTCAATTAAAATTTTTTAAGATTTTCATATAAAGATTTCTGAATCATGCCAAATTTTGCGCTCCCGTGCGTCACGTTGACGACGTGCGGCTATTTTGCCATTTTAAAACTCATATGTGTGTACTACACATACATCTGTCTATGTATGTATATGTATGCATGTGTGTACCTACAAAAAGTATGTACGTAACTAGCGCACGCAAGCCTACGAGGAGCAAGCTACTTTAGCCTTTGAAAAATGCATTGCATTTAAGCGTCATTATTTTCAAAATTTACAAGTTAAAAGCAGCCACAGCCAACAACACCACTTCAAAACGCAAGAAACGTTCTTTTATTCATTCGCAAGAGGAGTGAAAATGGCAAATGATATTGAAATGGAATGAGGCACTACGGTTGTATGTATGTGAGGTGCTGAAAGCGGGGCAGGTAGGGAGAGCGTTGGACGCACGCAATGTCGTCATTAAGCTGCGCTTATTTAAATACACATGAATATTTTTGTGTGGAATAATTTAAAATATCTATATGCATACATATGTACGTACTTACTTACATATATAAGATGCATACATGTGTGAATGAGGTAGCACTTGCCACAATAGGCTGTGCTGAGGTAAAGGAGAAAAAGCCGGAATGCGGAAGAGAAAAGTGAAGTCATATATTTTTAAATTGAAAAAACAAAGTAAAATAATTACTGTATGCAGATCAGTTTCGATATGAAATTGTTACAGAATATATTTTTATATATTTTTATATCCTGTTTGTTGTGTGGCAAAAATTTAATGTTCAATGTGGATTTAACAGTGCGTTTTTAGCATAAGAAAATTTTCGGTATCTTTAACATTTAAAAAACTGTAGATTGAAACTAATTGATTTGTAATTTATTTTCAGTTTTAAATTTTTTTAATCTCAGTTTTTCAATACGCGAATTCAGAAGTTATTATTTCTTAATTTAATACCGCTCTGTAGTTTTTTATGATTCTAAGTTGTTTTCTAAATTAGACTATACACTTTTAGTTAACTTTATTTTGTTTTTAATTTCAGTTCTTAAGTACAGAAATTTTCTGATTTGTTTGAGAATTCAGAGTTTTTTAAATTTCAATATTTCTTCTGTTCAGAAACTAAAGTTTTTTATTTCTTGCTGCTATTAAAAAAAAAATTCAGGGTGTTTAACACTTTAAAATTTGTTTTTCCACACATTAGGAAAGTAATTGATTTGTAATTTAGTTTTAGTTTTACAATTCCTTTAATATCAGTTTTTCAGTTCAGTAATTCAACAAATTATTACTTTTTGAGCTTATTACTGCTCTGCAGATTATTTCTTTATGATTCTAAATTAGCTTCAATAAACCACATTTTTTTAATTTTAAATTAAGTTATTTATGTTTTTAAATTCAGTTCTTTAGTTCAAAATTTAAATGTACTAATTTTTGCTGGCTTGTAAATTCTTTAGTTATTATAATCAATACTCTTTAAATTAATAAATTTTAATGTTTCTTCTGTTCAGAAATACAGTTCTTCTGTTATTTCCTGCTGCTCTCCAAATTATTTATTCATAATTCCGAATCTTTCCTTAAATTACAGCACAAATTTTTGCATTTCACTTCGGTTTTTTATTTTAAATTTTTCGTGCCTTTTAAATTTGCCAATAACGTTTTTCTACATATTTGTAAAGCTCCACATATAACATAAAGTGCGCGAACAGGCACATTGTGCGGTTAACCTAAAAATTAAAATAACAGTCGAATTTGTTAGCTACTTTTTTTTCTGCATGTCTCGCTTTAAAACCGCACACGAACCAACGACTCTCACCTTCATAATTTTTGTGGAAAAAATGCAATATAAATAAAATTACTTTGCCGCCATGGTAATGCAAACGCTGTGCAAAAATGCAACGCTGCGGTTGCAACTATTTGATGGCCACAATAGACCGAACAATGTATGGATTTACCAAAAATAAATATATCTATAAATACGTACACACACACATACATATTTACAATGCCAGTATTTTGTATGTGAAATAATCAAATTAAATGTAAAAATTGCTGCTCGCCTGCAATAACAACAAAAGCAAAAATAAAATAAAAATAAAGTAAAGCGGACAACAACAAATGCGCTGTATTTGTACGAGTGTATATAATTCCCTGAGCGGTCAGCTACTGCGCCAACTGGGTGTATACATAGAGTTGACTTTTGTTGTTGTTATATTTTCAGATTTTTTTCTCACCCCATTGGCAATTTTGCGCTTTTTGTGTAAGTTTATGCCGCAGAATAGCGCAAAATTAACAACAACAATAAATATTATAGTAAAATTAAACTGAAAACAGTAGAGATGCAAAAGTGCAGCAACAAATAGCAAACACCGAAATGAAATGAAGGTAAAAAATTGAACGTATGTAAATAATAAAACCGCAACAAATGTTGCTCTGTAACATTGAACAACATTGAATGCTGGCGATCCAATTACACACACAAACACACACAAGCACACATACATGCGCAGAAACACCAATGTATGAATGTGCCGTCCAAATTGACGACAAAAATGCAATAAAATTTTCGTGCGACACCGGGCCAGCGTGAATGAGTGAATCTATGTACATACATACATATGTATGTGGGTATGTGTGGAGATATGTACATATGTATGTAGATTTGAGTGTGCGTGCGCCTTTAGGTAAGCCACATTGATACGCAGTTACTTTCCAGCGTTCCGCAAAATGGCAAATGCGCGCAAAAATGGCAGCGTCAACAAGAATATCCACACAACAACAAAGGCAACAACAACAATGCATATCAAATGTTATAGCATTGCCGTCGCTCTGCTCGGATTGTCACTTTTAATTGTTGCTATTGCAATTCGCACATACCGTTGATGCTGCCGATTGGCTAACGGGTTCGTTGCAGCAGCAGTCGGCAAGCCACACAATTTTCATGGATGTAAAATCGAAAATTAAACCACAAACGTAAATTTATTTGTTTTCAGCGTGAAATGAAAATGATAACTACTATAAAAATGGCGCATTTATACAGAGACACACACACACACATACATATGTACACTGAGACATATATGTATATTTTACCGCACATAAATGTCACTTGCAACAATTCGCTGTGTTGTTTTTTTTTTTTTTTTGTATTGTTGACACTTCAAAACTTTTTTCGCATCAAAGGTGTATTTCCATTAATACTCACAGTCGCTGTGCATATTTTGAAAATAACCGCTAAATTAACACCATAAAAATTATAGATAAGCAACTCGGAAATTGCCTTAAATGCGCTGGCAAACCGCAACACATTTTAGTGGTGTGAAATTTTGTTGCAGAAAAATTGTACAGCGAAAAAAACAAAACTGAATAAAATTGAAGAGAAATTGAAAAGCATTAGTAAATATTTTGCATTATGTTTGTTGCATGAAAACGTGCACTGCCGCGCTCTAAACTTATTTCGCAGAGTTGTAAACTGGTTTAAGAAATTTTGATAGGAGAGTTTTAGCAAGGCGAATTTTAATCAGATGGTGTCGAATGCCCAACAAATGAAAATCACATATATTTTACTTTTGCTACCACAGCTTGAGCAGTCAAACTTTATATGTATTTTTTTTTTTTTTTTGCTTTCGAGGCTTCAGCTCACAAAAAAAGTAAAAACCAAATACATTTAATTTAACATTTCTAGCGGTGCGTCGAAATCGCTCAGCAATTTGTTCAACTCCACCTTACATATGTATATAAAATCATGTTGATTTTTAGATTTTTAAAACAATTCACTTGTCCGTCAAAAGCACGATATTTGGGCATTCAATAGTATTGCAATTTTTTGTTTTCAAATAAAGCGGCAGACTATAGAAAGCAGGATTCGGTTAAAATTTTCGACTGTCCTTTGCCGATTATTATGAAAAATTTCTTTTTTTTTTGAAAATTATTGTGGGAACTTCAATTTTTCTGTTTAGCGTTTTAGTCATTTTTAACGTAGCTATAATTAGAATGTTCGAATTTTTTAAGTATCGAACTATTTTCGAAATAAAAATCACTTTTCACTTTAGCTTTAATTATAAGTCTTATATAAACAGCTCAAGCAGAGTTTGCAGTTATTTTGAAATACATGGATAATATTCACATTTTAGAATTTTGTCACTGACATCAGCCTATCGGTAGATGGTATAATTTTTTCCAATGGCGGTAAAGATCATTTCGTTTATGAAATTTTTAACATAAAGTAATTATAATTTTTGCGAAGTAACCACAGAACTCTATACCCTTCAAGTTCGTTTCCCAGCCGTTGGGGATATAGCACTTCTATTTCGTGGGGCTTATTGAGGTCGCGTATTTTGGATGCTCTTAAATAGACTATCCGCTAAGAAATCCAGAACTTATCGCAAAGAATTATGAAAAGTTCCATAAAATGGGCTCAAATGGTTATTGGAGAGCAATGGACACTTAACTGATATCATTTGCTTAACTCAATGAGAACAATATATTTAAAGTCACCACGTAGTTTGAGTTTAAAAAAAACGTGAATTTTTATAAAAAAGCTAAAACCAAAATTTTTTTTTATTCTTAGCGTAACTCAGTTGTTTATGTTTTGAAACAATTTAATTTTTGTAATCTACAAATAGCTACATATAATTCAAAAATTCCAAAATTGTTTTTGTTATTTTTAAAAAAACCATTTTTTTTAATTTTGAAGAATCTTGTAAACGGGTTTTCTTATTTTTATGTATTTTTCAAGTGTAGTTATGAAATCTTTAAACTAAATTCAATATAATAGTTATATTTATAAACTTTTATGGCAGTCCAAAAGAAAAAAATAGTTAATTTTCATTCATTAAAGATACTTTGAAGTCGAATTTAATTTTTATGTACACATTTTTAAAGAAATAAAACTTCGATTTTTTCAAAATATCTTTTCTATTCCCGCAGTGAATTTTAATAATATAAGTAGTAATTTTCTCTGTTTTAGAAAGAAGTTTTAGCAAAAGTTATACATTTTTAGTACCGCAATTGATTTTGTTCTCTCAATAAATGAATGCCAATTTTTTTAAAGTTATTTTCGGTGTTTCTTTGAATTTATTTTTATATTATTTTCTATTTTTGTAAGTTTTAAATTAAAGAAATCTCATCATTCGTTTATTTAAACTTTAATTGTTGTGTTTTCTTTTTTGGAGTACCAAGTTTTGCGAAAGTAGAACACATTGTATAATTTTTTAAATACTTTTACGGTAGAAATTTATTTCACAACAACAGTTCAAATTTTAAAATATTAACGGCTTATAAAAACTAAAAGTAATATTATTAGAATTGGTGGCAAATTCTACGCTCTCTTTACATTTTTTAAACAACATCTTCCGTCGCACTTTAACAATTTGCTTTTTGAGAATATTTTTTTAACCTTTTAAATTAAAATGAATAAAATTTTAAAACACGTTGCATCGCTGTATTTAAATATTAAAAAACTCAATTTGAATTAAAATAAATATTTTTTTTTTTTAATTTTAGCAATAAGTTAGTTTATCAGATTTACCGTCACTTTAAAAATTTAAAAAGATAATAAATGTTTTCACAATTTGCTTAATTTGGAGAACAATTTTGTCGTTTTTATCGTCGCAAATAACAAATTATTTCTTAATTAAAAATTTTTCATTTGATTGCAAAACCACAAACGAATGTTAATGAGCCTATCGCAAATTTGTAGTGAAAATAACCATCATCACCTACTCAACACCGCCGTATTCTTACATTTTTTTCAACATTTTCTTTCCTACTTTAACAAAAACTCTTTTCCATAAAAACTTACCCTCCTTTTAATAAGAAAGAATATCAATTTGACTGCTTAACAATAGCTTGTAAATAAATAAAATAAATGTCTACATACTCCGCTTCAAAAACAAACCACGTTTGTAGTTGCTAATGAAAACGTCGTTATTTGAAGGGGCAAGGAGGCTATTGCTCTCCTTCCAGCAATGAACTGAATTTACAACATAAAATTAACAAACTCATTGTTGCCTGCATTGAAATGCCAACGAAGAATACATTTTTTTTTTGTTTTGTTCATTCTTTGCTCAACATTTTTACAAACTTCTCACTTTTTTTCTTCTGTGAAAGAAACTCGTTAATGATTTGCGCAAATAACATAGACAAATAATATGGACTAAACTATAAAGTTGCACTTTGCCAGTGAAACGAGATGATATACCAACAATAACAAGAACAGCAAATTTCCAATAAATGCTGAAATGTTGCAGGAAAATTTCAATTTAAGAGAAAAAAAAAACACAAAAAAAATTGTGAAGGAAATATGCAAAGTAATTGCTTGTTAACAAATAACAAAAAAAAAGAAAAACAAACACACACACACACAGCCTTTGTGCATTTATTTGTTTGATGGTTTATTCAAATTAGTTGGCGCTTAGGTGATGAGTTTCGAGTTAGAAAATTTATTAACTAGTTCACATTTGTATGGTATAATATGGTATGGGGCATTTGGTTATTGGAAAGTTTTTACCAACGACGATTCCATGTTCACATGACTGCTTGTGTGGTAGCGAAGGGGAGTGGGTGTACATACATACATAGGTGGCCATTTTGCACACTACTGTTAATTTATTATCAATTTTTGCACACATTAATTTACACATTTTTGACGTTATTGACCATTGCATATTAGTAATAGCATAATTAAATATTCGTAAGCAAAAATTAAGACGAAATAAAATTTAGTTTATGAATTCTTAAAAGCCTGGTACACAACAAGTAATTACATTTGAGATTAGCATAGTAAAAGTATTTAATAAAAGAAAAAAATTATTTTGTACGTTGTTCAATTAAGAACCAAATTATACATTAAGGATGTTCGAACTGTCGAAATTGCGGTGTAATTTTTATGCATCTCTAGAATACTACAGAACTGAAGCTGTAAAGATTTGAGTTTTAATGTCCACGATTTGGATTCACAGTAGTGTTTTTAAAAACTTTATTGTTCTGTGTAATGAAAACAAATGTGAAGTATATTATTTTCTCGTGCACTCCCACTTCTGTTGGCTGATTAAAAGTTATCGCCTAAAAAATAAATTCACTTCAATGTGCGACATGTAATGAGATTTATGAGCCAAGTTTTGCTTCGTATCTTCGAGTCCGTATTTATTCGAAAAATATGTAATACAAAAACCAAGCGCATACCGAAATATTTAAAGATTTAATAAAGGCAACACCATAGTTTTTAAATTATTAGCTACCTTATTTATTAAAGTAGTAGAATGCAGTGTTAGATAATTCACTCAAAATTTTCACCTTAGCTACTTTGTTTATAAAAATTGGAAGATGCCACATTAAGCATTTCATTTTTAAATTGACAATTATTTATTTTTGATTATTTATTTATTTTACTATTTTGACTCTTTTTCACTTATTTCACTTTTCTCAAATTTTGTATTGCATTTATTATGAGAACTCAAAGGCTTCTCAAAATTAAAAAAAAAATTATTTGGCAACTTTGCCATTCAGCAATTTTTCAAATTTAGCACTTTTTCGAATAGATTGCATTTTGCGTGCTGAATTTTTTTCTTTTTGAACATTTTAAGGTAAATATATATATATATATATATACTCTGTGTTTTTGTGTGTGCACTGCAGATAGTGAAGGCAAAGCAAAATTTCGTGGACATCGCAACATGGCAACTGTCAATGCGGGTATTATCATCATCTAACTTAACAAGCTAAAAGCAAGAAAACAAGTAGACTTAGTCAAATGATAAGCTTGCTGCCATGAGCGGCTAGATAGGCAAACGCCAGTGAAGATACAAATCTATGTACAATTAGGTGCGAGATAATTTATATTTCATAGGAAAAATAATTGTTAATAAAAAAAATATAAAAAAAATTAAATAACTAACTAAGCAGCTTATTAAAGGTGAGTAAAAAAAAAGCAATCGTTTCCGCATAGCCAACCATTGCACAGTGCAAAGTTTCAATACTACATTTATTTCTTCCAATCGAATGATTCGATAAACTGCTATTTGTTGCTGCTAAAATTTAATTAGAAGAAAAATGTCTAACATATAAATATATTTGCAATTTAAAAAAATATATGTTTGCGTATAAGCAGGCACAAGCAAGTAGAGTCATTTAAATCGACTCACTCAATCACTTAGCAGATCCGTGCAAATATTTACAAAGTATTGAAGTCATAGCTAATTTTTTTTTTTTTTAAATCAAAATTGTGCATTCCACGTAATAAGCTGCTTTTGTTGTTGCTACTTTTGTTAGTGTCAGCTGATGTTAAATAAGTTATTATTTCATCAATTTTGAAGCAACTGTAATTGGCAAGGTCCGAGGGCTGCAGAGAGACGGACGGACAGCTAAAAATATATTATAATTGAATCTACTTTCTACAATTAGCGGCACTATTTTGTTGTATTTGCAATTTTTTGTAATTTGTAATTATTAGCCAGGAAACTGAAAAAGTAATAACAATTTGCATGGTTTAGCTTGGTGTAGCTGTCCTCGCCGAGGACATGGGTCCGTTGCCTGCTTAAGTCTAGTAAGGAAAAATCTGTTGAGAAGATGTGGTGTGCTCAGAAAAAGCAGATACTATTTCAAAAAATAAAAACAAAAACCTTAATTAAGCTCGTAAGTAATATTGTTTTATTTCTACCTAATTATAAAAATTTACGTGACTGGCATGATTCGAAAATTCTTTAAATTTATGTTTTACTATTAAGTGAATTTGAATGCTTGGGTAGTTTGAAAATTATAAAACAAGTTTACTTTACTGCTACTACGATTTTTGAAGCACGTAATAAATTTATGAATTTCAATTTTCAGCAAATATATTTTCCCATTGTGTGATTCAAAATTCTTCGTTATTATGGTCACTTCAAACTATCGATTTTAAATTAATTTAATTTGACACACTCTGGAAAACCTTTCCAAGATGTTTATAAATTTAAATTAATGAGAATGTGAGATAAAAAATGTTTAGCATTTTAAAAAGTCCATTTTTTGTTCAGTGTTTTTAAGTTTTGTTTTCATTTAGTATCTCAAATATTGGTTTTAAATTTACAATCAGCGCCGATGCTTTTTTTTAATTTTTTACTAAAATTTGCTCCCTAAAATGAGGCGGTGAAAATTTGATTATCATGGTATGAAATTCGTGTGACGATTTTTAGCTTTAAAGTTCATTACATTTTCAGAAAATTTTTTATAAATACTGCGTTTGAATTGAATTATGAACCGTTGGTTTTTTACACTTTTCATAACAGATACTTATATAGATATTTTTTTCACTCTCCAGTATTTCAATTGACACAAATTGCCTTTTTGATTTAAATGGCTGAAAACAATTTTTTTATATCATTTTAAAGCAATTCTAGCCGAGTTATTGCATCAAGTTTAGAGCTGAATCTACTATATTATTAAATTTTGTTGTGTAGTAAATTCCTTATGTAAAATTAGATTCATGGAAATAGCAGCGGCAAAATATGTGTACATATAAGTTTTTGAACAGTTTTCAAATCATTCTGATCAATATTTGACTGAAGATTGCATCTGTTATTTAATTTCCTATTCGACTTTAAAAAATTTAATAAAAGTCGTATAAATCTTGTACTGCATCTGAGCAACGCAACCCAAAAGTGTCTACAATAGCTGAAGATATTTTTTTTTTATTAAATTTGTGTTGTGAGGAGTTACCAAGACTTTTGTACGAGTACTTTAAAATGCAAAGTAAATGTTGAAAACTGACGCGCTGCATTTTTGTAAACCATAGTGTGAGAAATTTATATTGAAATTCCTGTATCATTTAAAACATGAACACTATAATTTTTTTATAGCCACAAACTTCTGTGTGCATTTTAATACTTAACATTCTGTGCACTTAATCTTGCAGATTTTCTACTTATCAGGATGCCTGTAATCTGTCTCACTTTTCTTTATTAAATTATCGGAATGCCAATTGCTCTTGACAAAGAAAATATTTGTTTTACAGTTTGTTAAAAATTTTGAAAAGCTATGCGCACTGGAACTTTTAGTTTTATCATCATAACCAAAAGCTTTTTGCTTAATAAAAATTATGGTAAATTAGAAATATTTGGTTAATTTGTAAAGTGAACCGAAAAGTGGAGTAAACCTGTTATCGAAATACCTAACCAAATTTATTTCTTCCTTTCAATAATATTTGCGCAGCTACTTTTTACAGTTTGTTTAATTTTTATTTACTTTGACGCTGGATTTTCTCGCCACCACTGTTACACCGGCGCCAGCGTGTTTCATCGTAAAATCCACCTTAATCGAAAATTCGAAAGCATTTGCAACAATGACTTTAACAAAAGTTGCAACAATAAAAAAAAATATTTTTGAAAAAAAAATTTTACCGTCGCTAAACACAAGTGACAAAGGCAACTGCCTTGTTTAAATTTTCAACTAATTCACTTTTCCTATCACTTGAATAACAACAAAAAAAAAATGCACGTAATTAATTTTGTATCTTAGAGCTATGTACATATATCTACAAATATGTAGAGGTACTTACCCTAGGTTGAGCCATTAATGCTCTGGGAGCGAAGTCCAGCCCGACCTGTGCCACTTTTGCAAGCAGCACACGCTGTGCAACGTTTGCCGAGTTGTGGTTTTATGGATAAGATGTTGCCAACTTTGGTGGGGGAGGTGCGGGCTCTGCTGTGTAGCCGGCTCGCAAGTCCACAGCACGCTCCTTGTCTATAGTTTCTTTTTTTGTTTTTTTGTTTTTTGCAATTAATCTGATGTGTTTTTTTTTTGATTTTTAATTTATATTTACTTAACTTTTTAGGAACACTTCACTGCAGTTTTTTTTCGTACACTTGCTTAGTTGCATGTGGTAAATATGCGTACTGTGGCAGAAACTGAGCATGAATCTCTGGTAAATTTTCTGCGTTTTTTCTTCAGTTTGTTCACTTTGCTTTATTTATTTTGAATTCTTCAACACAGGCACATTTGTTTGCAATATATTTATTTTCTTTGTGGTTGGAAAGATGTAAGGGGTTTTTGTTATAGGTAATTTTTTTTCAAATATTTTATTAACCGGCACACGCGACGGTAAAACGCGACGAAACGAATTGTAATTGTTGCAAGTAAAATCTTCTTTAAGATACTTTCCGCCCTTTGTATTTGTATTGCAGTTGATTGTTGTGTAGTTTTCTAAGTTATAGCTTTTATTTTTGCTCTAATATTTTGTTTGTTTGTTTGTTTTTCTTTGTTCTTAAAGTGTACTTTACAGTTAGTTAATTTTTAAAATCGTATACAATGCTTGTATATGTGGTTTTGGAATAAATTTTGTAATTATATTATTATTCTTTTATTTATTATAAACTTATACTTATTTGTTTTTGTTTTAGCGCTTAGTGCTCGTATATAATTTTTACGTTTTAGTATACTTGATTGCTTCGGGATTGGTTGGTTTATTTTAGCGGCTTGGCATTTGACTTTTTCGCAAGTGTCCCTTGCTGCCTGCTTATTTCTTGTTGTTCTTGTTTTCTTCTACTAATTTTGACACGAGCGCTTTTGTCTCAGCTTGTCATAAATAGATAAATTTATAGTTGTTGTATTTACTGATCTTGCTTGTTATGCTCGTTGTTCTTGTTGTAGTTGCTCGTATACAAAGTTGCCGTGGAAAAGTTAAGTTGCTTTGTTTTGTTGTAGGTAAAATGTTTGAACGCCTCCTTTCCTTGTTGTTGTCGTTGGTGTTGCTTGCATGCGAAAATTTTTCCAAGTAACTATTTCAGAATTATTCCTTTCGGCGTTTTTCTGTTGTAGTTATTATGTTTTTAGTTTTTTGTTATTCGCTTTTACATGCTTACAAATATCACAGCTTCATCGACGTTCGTTCTCGTTCGTTTTCCGTTACGGCTTTAATTCTAACTTGTTCATCTGGCCTTTTGCTTGACTTAACAACTGCTTCTTCTTATTTTTTTAGATGTATAGAATTATTATTTTTGCTTTTTTTTTTGCTATACAAAAAGAAAGCGTTTAGAAACGAAAATTGTTAAAAGGCAAAATTTCTTAAAATTCTGTGCCACTTTGACGCCTCAGCGAAATTGTCAGTTCTTTTGAACGATTTCTTCGACGACCACGTTACATATGACGACTACCGCGTTCCGTGTGAATTACCGACGCGTTTCACCAACTGACCACACGACGTAGGAGTTACTCGATTTGCGTGTTGTGCAAAAACGTTTGGCTTAACAGCGTAAACACAAATTATGCAGACTAAAATTTGCTTTAAAAAAATCTAAACACTGCAGCTATTGGATGAATTTGCAGTTTGCGTGAGTAATTAAAAAAAAAAAAACATTAAAGTTTTAGAATTTCAAACTAAAATCGTCTCACACTCAGCTACTCTAGTTGTTATTGTTATTAGTTTATTTCAATGTTACACAAATGGTTTTTTTTTTGTATTGAACTCCCTTTGAATGCACATCTGTATGTATTACGCGCGGCGAATTTAATTGTAATTAATCAAATGCTGTCAAAAATGTTGTTGTTGCTGCTTTACGCGCCACTTTCTCGAGTTTTCATTAAAGAAAGAAAAAAACTCTATCACTTGCCGTTTGTTTGGTTTGAGTTTTCGCGTTTTGTCATTCAAATCGCGCGTAGAGTGGCAGCAGCAACTTGCAAATGATTTGTGTTCTACAGCTAAGCTGCCTATCTGCCTGCTGCTTGGCTGTTGTTTGACTCGGCGCGACCTGCTGCTGCACTCACGAAAATCGTTTTTGGAGGAAACAACACTTAATGCCAGCGCGCACTTCCCAGAACGCACCTATGTACATACATACGTACACGCCGACTAACTGACTGCGGCTGACGAAATGGGCAACTCGTAACTCGCTGCCCTTTTGTGCCTGACTGCCGCGCAGACTGTCTGCCTGCCTGTGCGTGCAAATAGTGCTCGCTGCCACACAATCCTGCCCAAATTGCAAAAGTCCTGCTAATGCATTCTAAATGCGCTTCCACTAGCGACGGCAATGCAATGCGAACAGCTCTTCAATTTGATCTGCACGTTGACGGCGCGCAACAGCTATAGTAAAATATATTTTCTGCTTTTTGTTGGGCAGTTAGAAATATTTTAAATATATAGTAACTTGCATGCTACGCGTTGCATGAATTGTTTTTGTTTTTTGTTTGTTTGTTTCTCTCTTGTATTTGTTACGTATTATTTTTGTTTTTTTTTTTTGTAATTGTGAGTTAACAAAAAAAATTGAAGAAAACTTTCTGCGACTTGATTTAATTTTTTCTTATTTACCGTTAAAATCGCGTTACGCGTTACCGTTGTAGAATTTTCGTTTTGTTATTGTTGCGATTTTTTTGTTTGGGAAAAATTGAATTGGAAATTTACGCTTATTATATTTCGCTCTCTACACAGCACACGTCGTACGCGTTTCGAAGGCAAACACACACTGGGCTTGTCAATCACAACGCAAACTACACTTGGCGGGGGTAAATAATAGCCGCTGCCGACAACACACCGATACGCAGTGAAACACACTCACTCACACACACACACACACACACACACACAAGCAAATGCTCGCCTTTTGAAGGAACGCGCTCGCACTCAGCAATAATTTGAGGTATGGCAAGTAACTATTGGCAGCGCTCCAACAACAACTACACTATTAGCTTGCGAAATGAACGAGTCAAGCGCAGAGCACATGAACAACACCAGATGGATGGATAACTAGATGGATGACTCGACGGCGTAGGAAAGAAAGAACGGCCGTAGCGCCGTTAACGGATAGCGCGTTTCAAGTGCAAGCAGGCGCATTGCGAGTAGAGCAACAATTGTGCCATTAAAAATGTGCAAAAGAGCGCGTATGAGGCGCAAGCGGTGCGAGTGTAAGCGAGATAGCATGTGGATGGTAGTGGTAGTTGTTTAAGAAGGTAGCACAATGTAGAAGAAGAAGAAGAAGAGGAGGAAGAAGAAGAGGAGTGAAATGGCAAAACAGTCGAGCGGTACAGCAAGGACGGGAGCATAATTGAGTGATTGAATATGTGGAAAGTGTTGTGGTTGTGTTTGTGTTGAAGCGAAGAGAACACTTGGCGAGAACAGCGCATAAATCAAGCGAAGAGCGGCAGCATGTGAGCTAGTGGAGAGAGTGACAAAGAACGTCTATTTCAACTCAAGGCGAATTCAACTGCGCCTCGCGACAAAATTATCTAGACATAACTCGATTGCTCATCTCGATAGAGCGCGCACTGCCTACTTATTTAACACTCTAATTGTTGACGAATTCGCTCCGCGTCGCGCTCATAAATGTAGGAATGACTGATTTGTTAGTACGCCTCTTCTGACATGCCCACAAAGTAAAAAGTAAAATGTAAGCAAATTTTACGATATTTACGCTCAGCAAGCGAAGCGCTCAATTGTTATTGTTACGCAGTGCTGTTTTTGTTTTTTTTTTGTTTTTGTTGGATACGGTTTGTTGCTGATGCAGTCTGCGTACGCAATGCGCTCTCAAACTCCCACTTAATGAGGCGCCTACAGACTACACCCTTTATGCGCCTCCTCCGCCACCACTAGCTTTTGACATGAGAATGGCTCAATATGCGCATAGTTGCATTTGTGACTTAAGTCACAAGTCTCTACTACCGCATTTTCATTTCTTCGCATAACACACACACACACACATGCACACTACCATCTTGTTGTGCCTACTTTATCATCATCTGCTGCTGCTTTGGGCTGACGTGCGCTCTTAGTGCCGCCTTCACTTTTCACATGCGCCCATCAATGAGCAAAGCCCTCGTCAGCGCAGCCCCAATGATACCCCAAAATACTGGCTGTCTGTGCCGTCTGCTGAGTGAATTCAATTCAGCTCAAACCCACTTGTAGTATTGTTGCTATTGTCAATCATCATTTGTGTTGTTGTTGTTGTTGCTGGCACAGCGCATTGGCATCGTCGCATTTCGCGCAAACATTTGAAATTTATTTGGCTTTAGCTGAAATGAGATGGCTTATATCATGTTGATGAAAATCCTCCATTTCCCCCAAAAAATCTTCGCCGCTGCTTGCTCAAGCGTTTGTTGTTGTTTGCGCGCGCTCATTGCTCCACCGCTCTTCGTAGCGACTCTTCTTTGCATTGCGCGGCCACATGGCCTCGACCCCCCGTCCACCATCCAACAGACCTTTGATTCAGATCAGCCACTCTCCATTTACCTACATACCTGTCCGGTCGCGCCTCTCCGCCTTTTGCACTGCAGACGATTGTCGCTCATTCAATGTCCCGCGAACTTCCCTTCGCAAATCAGCAAAAACCAATCCCATTTGTTATATTCGCTTGAGTGAGTGGCAGTTTGCATCAGTTCGGTTTTCAGTCTTTTGGCCAACATCGTTGTCGACTTGATTGTTGCTATTGCTGTTGTTGTTGTTGTTGTTGTTCCCCCGTTGTTAGCTGTTGGTTGTTGCTTGTTGGCCGTATGCTGTGCGCTGAATGGTCGGTGGGTGGGTATTTGGCTTTGCTCGCTTGCTCGCAACTGTTGTTGTTATTTACTATATTGAGTATTAACGTTGGCGTTGTTGTTGCTTGCTATCGTTGTTGCTGCATTGCTAGTCGAGCGTGTCGCGTACGTAACGTAGCAATTTGTGTGTTGTTGCTTCAACTATTCCACTACGCGAGTGTGAATGGCTGTGTGCGGGCGTGTGCGAGCGAGTGTGTGTGTGTGTGTGTGTGTGTGTGATGTTCAGGTGTAAGCACTACACTCATCATTTTCATCAACACCATTACCAGCTTTGTCAACAACAACAACAACGACATGACCAACAACAATCAATACTCACTCGTTCACCACAAGCCAGCCAGCAGCCGTGTTGTGCGGTTATTTGTGGCAATATTTGTGTGCATTTGTGTTGGTCCGCTCAATGGCGAAGCTAAGGCCACTACTCTGACCATTAATGGGGCGGCGAAAATGTGACGAATTGCTTTAAAAAAAAAATAAGAAGCAAAAAACAATAAAAATAAATAAACGCAGCGCAATTTTTCAAAGTTCCATTACTCGGTTAAAGGATTTTTAATTGAGTTAATTGAGTTGTTGCTTGAAAAAAAAATCAGTTTTAAATATTCCTCTGTGTTCGAAAGGACTTTAATGTGAAGTAATGGAATTGTCATCAATGTGGCTATATCGCAAGAATTTGCTTACAGTTGAAAATTTTTTGCCAAGCAGTTACTCAGCGCTTACGGAAGAAACATTTTTTCTACTTTAATTCGAAGTAATTATTCAAACACAGCTATGGTGACGGCAAAGCACCTATTTCTGTTAACTTTAAGTATGCAAAAGTTGTTTTCTCTCACTCTTTTTCGGCGCCAACAACAACCATGCAAATACATATGTAAATATGTTCGCCCTTACAGAGGTGCCAAATTGTGGAAAGAATTGAATGGAATTATTTAAGTTCTTTCGCAAACTAAATTTCACTGATTACACCGCTTATGTAGCATGGAATTTAAGTAGATTATTTAAAAAAAAAATGGAAGGATGGCAAAACAACTTTGACAGTTCCAATTTGGTTTCATGAAAACTTAAAGAGTTAATTATAGTGAATATAAGTACTTTTCCAGAGCGCATCTTTTAATCTGCGTTTTTCAGCTGCGGTAATGTAAAAAATTTTAATAACGATTTTTTCTAATACCAACTATACCTCGGTAGACAATAGTAAACCTCTGAATATTATTATTAAAAGGGCGATCGAATGTATGAGAGCAATGTGAGGATGGAAAATCAACTACATACATATGTATCTAAATAGACATTTATAGACATATTCCACTGATTGCCGCTTTTCATTAGAAAAGTGATCAACAATATTTGGGCTTGAGAGTGCTTTTAGAGGGCAGTTTTTATTTTAGGAATCTCAATTTTCTATAGGTAAAGAGGTGAAGGATATCCTGAAACACTTTTCTCTTTCAAAACAACGATTTTTAAATCTACTGCAGCAGATGGGCCACAAGTTCTCTGAAATAGGTATTATGGTGTGAGCAAAATATCTCTGTCTTTTGGATCATGTAAAATGAAAAAAATTAAATAGATATTAATATATATATCCTAAGTGAAAGCGCCAATTTTATTTCTTTAAAAAAAGTCAAATAGTCCCCAATTCAATTCCTACAGAATAGAGTACAACTCGATTAAACTGTAAAAATCTTAAAATTAAATTTTAGTAGAAATCAATGCGGTTTTCAAGTTTCAATTAATGATAATTGACAAACTAATTATTTTTCGTAGTATAGTTATAAGTGTAAAAAGTTCTACTACTACAGGTTTTAAGTGCTAGTGATTTTATTAATTAAAAAGTAAACCGAAATTAAAACGGCGAAACGTATGAGTGTTTAAGAAAAAAAATAGCAAAAGTTTCCGAAGACCAGAGAGACCCAAACCAAAATAACCCAAATCCATCGGGATTTGACTACCTTGGGACTAATTTTTTAGTTTCCTAATAGCATGCCCGCCGTTTTTGGAATATTTTTGATTAGGCGGGTAGTATCAACCAGCTACTCTACTACTACCCTTTGTGGTATTTAAGAGTTTAGTTCGACGATGTTCGAAAGCATGTAAATGTAGTCTAACTAATCGCAACACTGCGATCACGTTACTTTTCTTCTAGTCTCTCTTTGATCTAATAGCAAAAAAAAATTCTCATATATGTAACAAGGTTAGTAAAAGGTGGTTAAATTTTAAGGGCCGATGTTGAATATGAACCACACCTAAACTAAAATCGAGCAACGTGTTAAAGTTATTCAGGCTTATTATGAAAATGAGCGTTCAAATTTCGAAGAAAATCATCTTCAGGCACATTTTCACCTCAGTGGATTCGTCAATAAGCAGAATAGCCGCATTTGGGCGAATACAAGAGTGATTGTCGAAAAACCAATGCACCTACAAAGAGGAACTGTTTGGTGCAGTTTATGGGCTGGCGGCATCATCGGGCCCTATTTTTTCCAAATTGAGGCCGGTCAGGCAGTTACTGTGAAAGGTGTTCGCTATCGTGAGATGATAACGAGCTTTTTATGGCCCGAATTGGAACATATGGATGTGGACGATATGTGGTTCCAATAGGATGGTACCACTTGCCACACAGCCAACGAAATAATGGCTCTTTTGCGCGACAAATTCAATGGCCGTGTTATGTCAATTGGCCACCAAGATCATGTGATTTGACACCGTTGGACTACTTTCTTTGGAGTTATTTGAAAGAAAAGATGTAGATCGATAAGCCAGCAACAATTCAAGAAATAAAGGATGAGATAATTCGGCACATTAACGGCATAGAACCTCAATTATGCCTCAGCGTCATCGAAAATTTGGACCATCGGATGGAGGTGTGCCGCCGAGGTCGCGGCGGACATTTGGCCGATATTTTTTTCCCTACATAATTGAACCACACCATATTATCATAATAAAAAGAAATTACAATAATTTCCAAAATAATTTGTGCTTTATTCAAAATCAACATCGGCCCTTAAAATTTAACCACCCTTTATTTGTCACCTGGCAAAAAAACTACCATTTTTAATTCGAAAATTTTTCAATGTCGTACCAGTTTTGCGAATTTTAAATTCCTCTTTATATTATCTAGACATTAATCAAACTAATAAGGAAAAAAACAACTTTTTAATATATTGCCAATTTTTTTTTTTCAATATAGCTCTATTTTATTTAGCTATAAAATCAAAAACATACGCGCATTTGGGTATGCTGTTGACCTGAGTACTTGAGTCAAAAAAAATATTATGTCGCTGATTTTGAAAGCTTCAAGATCAAGAACCTTTATATTGCGATAATATTCACCGAATGAATTCAACACTTATACTCAATTTATGTAATAATTTTCTATACTAATATACGAAAATTTAGTTAGAAGAAATCAGTGTTTTTTATTCACTACTCAAGCTTGTAGGCCGAAGTACAATAGTAACTAATTATAGTTAGTCAGAGAATCTCTTTTAGTGACTTTAGGCGTGTAAACCATACACCAACTGTCTTCATCAAACAGGTTAGTTGCGGATATAGTTTTTCTCGAAGCTAGCAAATTGTCAAGCTGACCTGATGCTTACTAAAGACATTTAAATTTCTCCAGAATAGCTGAGGAAAAGAAGACCAAATTTCTAAATTTCATTGAATATTTTATCTAACAAATAAGGATTTCAAAAATTGTAAACAAAAAGCTTTTTCAACAGTACGAGTTTCATGAAAAATTTAATGAATTCATTTATTTTCAATGACTTGAAATATTCACCTCTGTGATGTTAGGTAAAAAATTACATGCTTTTAAATGTTTTGTTGACTTACCGCATAACAAAGCCTTTCTTAAAAACCAGAAATCAAATCCGATAGAACCAAGTCTAAGATTTTCAACAGCAAAGATACCCTTACTTTTAGCCCTCCCATATTTTAAATAAAATGGTTTGTTTTGCAGACTCTTGCAATTAAATAAATGATTTCCTCGATTAACCTGTACTGCTTTCAAATCTAAGCCAATTTCCAGCTAAATTATTTAATTATTTTATTTTGAATTTCAGTTAAATGAACAATAAGCTCTTAAATGCTTATATAACAATGTGCAAACTGTCCACATGAACGGAACAGTGAAATATTTGAAATTTTATTTAAGTCATTTAGAGTTCACGTGAGTGGATCAAACTTTGCCTAATTAGATTTTTGGAAACACGACATAAAAGATGGATATGTATCCATATATCTTTGAGTTTGCCTATGGATATTGAAACGTAAGCTATCCAAAAGGTGAGGACTGTCAAACGATTAATTTACTATATTGGACGCAAAAGAGGATGCAAGGAGGGAGGTTTAATATTCAGAGAAAGAAAGCACAATTCGCATGAAGTAAAATTTAGCGAGCGTAAAGCAAAAATCAAAACCTTTGAACTACGTAAAAATATCTATATCGCGAAATTTTCCTTTCTCATAATTATTTTTAAAAGCTTTTTTTAATATAAGTCTCAAAATAATAAATATCGATAGTTTAAAAAAATGTGTCTCACTCATAGTTATTATCCAAAGTCATTTATAACTCTAATTAAAATTAGAATGACTTTAACAAAATTCAACGGTCAAATAATTATTATTCTGATCCCTGAATCACGGTTGGTTTAAAAAGCAATGGAATCCTTCAGATTTTGAATTGTAGATTATATCTTGAGGTTATTGGCATAGAGAAAAAGTCCCAAAATTTTGAAAAATATGATTTTAGCCACTCCAGAAAAGTAGAGTGAACACCAAAGTTAAAAATTTTGGAAACTAACCCCCTATGTGCTACTCTATCGAAGGCTTTTGAGAAGTCTGTATAAATTGTGTCAAGTTAAAACCTTTCTTGAGAGATAGTAAAAGCGTATTCGGTAAAGACCGCAAGATTTTATATAGTCACCCTTGGATTGGCAAATCTCATTGAGAAAAACAATTTTTTTTGCGATTGTCTCGAATATTTTGGATACTGTAAACAAATTCATTACATCGTTCCTTCTGAAGTTAGGACATATTTTTATTCAGTGCCAAAAATTTACCAAAATATCAAATTCGAAATAGCTACAGATTTACAAATATCAAAAATTTCAAAGCATGGCATGAAACTATCACCAACTCCCCAATATAGAAAATTCTTTACACGTAATTTTTTGGGAAAACCAATTTTGCGGTATGGAATTCGGAGAATTTCAGTTATTCCCATCTAAATAAGTATACAAACTTAATATAACCGAAAACTTGATAGTCAGTATATCAGCGTACGACTTAAATATCCACAAAGAGTTAAAGTGTCGACTCGATGAAATATTCCAACTTGGAAGCTTTGTATATATTCAAAACTCGAAGGTCATTTTATTCCATTGATTCTATTGAACATTACAAATTTTACAAAAACACATTACTTTGGCATCCCTGCTGCCGCAAAGTGGCGAATTTTCGGCTGCAATTTTTCTTCAACTCTGTATGGGCATCAAATGCAACTCCATTTTCATTATTTGCATGCAACAACAATAGCGATACTTTCGCTCCCATCACCGCCGCCATTGCACTCAAGTTATATTGCTTCTGCTGTTGTTGTTCTTGCTGCATATAGTCGTCATTGTTGACGTTGCGTTGCGGTTCTATCAGTCAAAAAGCGCTCAAAAACGGGAAGCAACGCGCGCGCATTCGCTCGCTGGTTTCACAATAAGGCGCTACATTACATTACCGCTCGATTTCCCTCCATTTCGCCATGCCATCCAAATCAAAACTTTTATATGTTTTGTTGGGGGCACTGCTGCCGATTTGTGAGCTCCTCTCATTTTTCTTTCTGCAAATCGGACGCTTGGCTTTTCTTGTGCCGCGCTACGAATCGTTGGGGCTGGCGCTTTTGCTGACTTTGGGGCTGGTGCTGTTGCTGTTGCTATCTGTCTTCGTCGTTGTCGTTGCCGTTGCCGTTGCCGCTGCCGTTGCTTTTGAGTTGTCGGCTGTCGACTGGCGACTGGCGACTGGCTGTGTGTGTGTGTTTGTTAGTGTATGCGCGCATTCGTCTTCTGACAAAGCAGCCGCTGTTCGTTTGTTGTTGTTATTTTGGGCTTTTATATGCTTTAGTTGAGTATTGTTGTACTTGTGTAGTAGACAAGAAAAGGTAACGCCTTCAAAATTTATAATTTTTTGTAATTTTTGTTTTTGCTTCACCACTACTAACAGCTGCTAAGAAAGGGTAACACCGAAAGCAATAATCCCACCCACCCGCTTGACGGGTCCTGGCCTAATACGATCATACTACTAATTTAATTTTTAAGTAAATACATATGGGCGCATGGTTGGTGCTGTGGAATTTTTGTTTCCAAAATTTAAAAGTTTTCTATTTTATTGCCCAATGGGATGGGGCCCTATCACAAATGCCTTTCATCGCCCAAAACAGCTGTTCACCACTTTCGCAAACGTGCTGAGCGTTTTTAGCCGTCGTCTTGTCATGTTGCATGTGACTGCCGTGTGTGACACATTTAACTTTTGGGCCAACAGCGAATTTCACTAACAAATTTGTTGCTAATAAATCATTTTCTGTTTGCACGCTGAAAATTTTCACACTCCCCTTTGCATGCTGCCCACGCGCGCACTGCGACACGGCCGAACGAAAGGCGCTTCGTCCTGTCGGCCTTCACCATTGACTTCACATATTTTTTGGGTGCTCCGCACTCAACTCAACTCAATGTATGTACATAGTATGCGCCCGAACCCCAACAAATACTCCAATTATTCTTATGTACCAGGAAATTCGGCTCCCCTCAAGTCCTTTAGACCGCTGCTGGCCGCTATCCGCTCTCCTCTCTCCCTTCTTTGCTCTTACCTCGAAATTGGTGAGCGCGCGCGCGCTAAAAGGAGAGCTATATTTTTACACAGCGTATCTACGAACCAAATCCTTTTTTACTTTTGTTATTCACCGTCGCTCGGTCAAACACACTGGTGGTTATTGTTGCTGTTGTTGTTGTATTTGCAAAATACTGTCTACGTGAAGTCCTAGTGGCAGTTTAAAAAGCGGTTAACACATATTCTCAGGCAATTTTTCATCAAGTCGGGCATTTTTTTCTTCGTTTATTGTGTGCTCTCTCTTTTTCGACGACTTTTCGCGCGGCGTTGTTTGGGGCAACATTGCCACAACAGGAGCAGCGCCAGCCATCCAGCCAGCCAGCAGCACCGCCAGTAACATCTGCGGCCTTCGGTATTTTGTTGGTTTGTTGTAGCATGAATTGCCGTCGCTTTATTGTTGGTTCGCTGCTGGCTGGCTGGCTGGATGGCTGACTGCCGTGTTGGTTCGTTGTTCCTCAATTTTTCGTTTAGGAAAATGAAAAATTACTTCGCTGATTTGGCGGCAGTGGCGGTGGTTGCTGTTTTGCCTTTTCATTCATTTCGTTGTTGTATTAGTGAAGTTTAGTTGTTGATTTTTGTTGTAGCTACTGTGCTGCTGCTGCTACTGCTGCTGCTGTTGACGATGATGCTGCAATTTTTCGTCGTTGTTTTCATGTCATTGCGTATTTTTCTTTTTTTATTATTTTGCAGCAGCCAAGCGCCGCACCGCGCCACATCTGAAAATTGCTACGAAAACAACAACAACAACAGCAACAAGAGGTGCCAGTACAGCCAGTGTATAATGGCGGCGCTCTACTATGCCGAAAATTCATCAAAAACAGCTGATTGCCAGCCAGCCTTTATTTCCCCCCCCCCCGAAAAATGTACTTGCAACGTGCCGTTGTTGGATAAGTATATAAATGCAAGCGTGTGTATGTGTGTGTGTGAATTTGTGCACGTCATTGTTATTGTTTACACACACTCACATACATTCATACATAGTTGTGCTTTGCTTGCGTCGGCGTTATTATTGCTGTATTCTTGTTCTTGTTCTTCTTCATTGTTTTCTTTTTTTAATTTTCGTTGTTTGCGGTGACAAATTTATGAGACTTTGATTGATATGCGGTTGTGGATTTGCAAGTGATTCCGCAAGGAAGGTCGCCAACGTAGCGGCAGATAAACAACGTAAATAAACAGCACCAGCGACAGTGACAACAACAACAACAACAACAGCAGCAGCAGCAGTTATGGCAATCAGCGCCGTGTAATAAAAGTCAAAACAACAAAAAGCGGTTATAAATGTTGCAGGTTTGTTTGTTATAAGACACTGGCCCAATAGCATTTTGATAAACGTGCAACAACGCTGCGCCTATCAACAGCATAACATGACCTTTTCTATGCAGGTGGCTGTGTGTGTGTGTGGGTGTACGCTTAATGAAATGTCTGCCAGGCAAACAATGATTTGACAAAAATTGCAAATGTGCGACGGTCGGCCAATGTAAACAAGAAATTGTGTATTGTTTTCAACTTTGATTAAAGTTGAAAAATTCAAGGATATTCCTAAAGGAGTGCGTAATTTTTTAAGGAGTCTAACTTAGTGGTTGAAATTAAGAACAGCTTTATAATAGATTTTAGCTTTTTATTCTGGCAGAAAAATTTTTATAGCAGGCCTGTAAAGCTGTACGGTATCATTACGGGAGCGTAAGTCCATTGCAAAACCCTCCTAGCTTTTAGGCAACACGCTTAATTGAAATTATCGAGCGCAAAATGGTTCATTTGAATTAGGCCCAACTAAAATGGTAAAAAGATTGCGTAACAATGGAAATCTATTGGAACGCCACACATATTAATTTTTTTATTGCATAGTTCTGAACTGAAACAATTTATTAAAAAAAAAATTAAGCTAAACTTTAAAAAATATATACATATATGTAAATTAGGGTGTATCAACACAAAAAACATTGCAAGATTTCCACCATAAATATAGAATCTAGTATGTTCTGAAACCTCCGCAAAAATATTAAAAATTTTATTATTTATTTAAAAAAAAAATTGGGACGTAAATTTGCAAAGAAATGAAAATTGCGAGAAATTATCTTTCCAATGATATAGCATCAGTGTATATTTGTAAGTTTTGGCTGAGTTATTAATATTTTTCTTTAATCAATCTTCGAAACCCGTTCAAAGACAGCATCAAAAAGTCATTTAAAAATTGTTTAACAATTTGATGGAGCCCCTTTAACATGAAACTCTTTTATGATCTGAAGTGATTTTTTTTGTAAAAATCTTTTAAAACCTATTTTTATTTATAAAATAGTCGCAAAAATGTAGGTAATTTCAAATCGATGCAGCTCATCTACATATGTATGCATATCTTAATATTATCATGAAATTTTTTTTTGCGATGCTTTAAAATATAATGAATTTTATAATTCCGATGGAAAAATAGTATCGATTTATTTTTACTGCGGAATGAAGCTCCCTAATATACATATTCTTAACAAAAAAATTTACCACTTTATTGTTTTCCGCAAAAGTTTTATTTAAAAAAAGTAATTATTAAAATTGGTTCTGTACTTTGAGAGCCAAATCGTTACAAATATTCTCCAAACCATCAGTTTTATATAATAAATATAGAAGTATAGATAAATTTAAATAAAAAATTTTATACACAAAATTTGAAAGACATTTAGACAAAAATAGTTGGACTAATGATTTTTTGAGGAACTCATTATACTCTTGTCTATAACTTTAAAAATGCTACAAAATACTCTTTATTAGAAAAAGAGAGAAAATAAAGCATACCTTTAATCTTGAACAACTCATTGCAGAACAGTTTATCGACGTTAAATCGTAAGATTTTCTAATAGAATGCACTAAAGGTCGGTTCTTGGATGACTATGGCTCATAGTGAATGGACGAAATTATATATGAAAGTTTTTGAATACCTGATTAGTATGAAAATGCCCAACATTTTTTTTCGAAACTGCATTTTTACCGCATTTTATTAGAAGAGCCCAATATGAAATAGAAGATAAACTGACAAAGTATACTTATATTTGGGCAAACTCAAAATAGGTTTTCATGCATTAAAAAACGCATCGATGTGTTAAAATTTGCTTATTGTTTCGCATGAAAAATTAAATTTACGTATGCTGATGGTACTCGTCAAAGGACAAACCATTTTACAGAGATGCCCAAGAAACTCGCAGTTTCGTCTGGGTCCGACCAAAGGGAAAGTGGTTTTAGGTGAGGCTCGGTTTGAGAGGACATGTGAATAGGCGATTGGTATCGTCCAGAGAATTTTCACATGCCGGACTTATGTATATTGAGTACGTCTGGGTTGCTTCTCGATAAGTAGGAGTTTAACCTGTTACAATATCCAGATCGTAGTTGAGCCAGAGTGACGCCGGATACACGAGGCAGTTGGAGCTCCTCTTATGCTATAGTTGATGGTTTGATCCCAATGACGGCATTCCAGGCGAGAGTTGACGAAGGTGGTGATTGTCTCTGGGTGAATGTCGTTTAAGACTATTCGTGGTGTGGGTAGTCAATAGGCAACACCAGAAGGTATCCTGTTGCTCTCCGGAACGCTGCGTTCTGTACAGTCTGAAGTTCCATCCACGGGGTCTCGCTTGTCTCAAGTGAGCAAATTGGAGTATAATTTAGAACCGGTCTCCAAGGCAGGACTTTTACCCAGCCAAGCGCTATGGATTCGACGATCTAATCTCATTTCCATATGAATAAAATGGAAAGTTAGTGCTTTTTAAATATCTTGTCGTCAATTTTAAGAGTATTTATGATATAAAATCAAAGCAAGAATTTGTAATACGAATGCAGAATTTTGATTTTTCTTTTAAATTTAGCTTCAAAAATAAAATAAAAAGCGAAATTACATTTTTTTCATTTTGAAAATATGAAATCTAGATTTTTATTGGTAAAGTATCAGAATAATTTTCAAATATTCGGTTGATCCTTTTTCTCAAAATAGAGTTCAGCTAGAACTCCGCACCAGTATTTTCAGGCGTTGTGGTTTTCCAAGTTGTTCAGGTTTTACAGGCATTTGGGACGTGAGAATTTGGCAACGTCTTATCATAATTTGCAGGCATGATATTTCAAAGCAATGTTTAGATTTTACAAAAGGTCTGTTGGACAGAAAAACTAAACGAAAAGAAATAAATTATAAAAATATGAAAGTTTTATTCATTTTTGAAAGCTGTAGATAATCTGCACCGCTTTTTGTTCGTTAGGGCTGTATCCAATCCTCCTAGACCTAGAAGTGAACACAAAAATGTTCAGTCAGTAGTTTATTGATCGATAATTTATCGATTGAAACAATGTGAAGCCGATAAATATAAAATTACTTATTTCAAACATTTTTAAAATGACTGATATGGAGTTCTAGCTTTTTTTCTGCGTACTCCGCATTACTAATATATTCAAATTATGGGCCAAGGGGTAGAAAATTACTAAGAATCGAAAGTGAAAGTCAATATTTGAAATTTTAGAGTAGACGGCCGCCGTAGCCGATTGTGTAGCATGTGTGCGCTTCATTCGGTAGCTCCCGGGTTCAAATCCTGGTCGGGGCAAGTAACATCACAAATGATAGAAAAAAAAAAATTTCTAATAGCGGTCGCCCCTCGGCAGACAATGGTATACTTCGGAGTGTATTTCTGCCATGAAAAAAAAAACTTCTCACAAAAAACATTCGCCGTTCGGAGTCGGCGTAAAACTGTTGGTGCCTCAATTTATGCTACAACTTCAAGACGCACACCACAAATTGTAGGAGAAGTTCGGCCAAAATCGCTTAAGCGATTATAGCGCCAATTAAAAAAAGCAAAAAATTAAAAAAAAAAATTAGAGCTCACCCAATTTAAATAAGTCGGTATCGATTTCGATGGAAATCTGCAACGAATTAATAATTTCTCTGCGAATTTCGATAGGAAAGGAATCTGTCTGAATTTCAAGAGATTATTTCGAAGGTCACAAATCCAAAACAAAGGAGGCCTTCAATTTCCCCGGCTATCACTAGCGATTGCGTATGAAATAATACAACTAATCGCTTCATTATCTACGATCTTCATCATCACCAGCGCGCCAAGGTTCATAATTCTTCTTCAGAATATTTTTATCGAATATTGTAGAGGGAGACCTCATCAGATCTTGTCATCGGCTGTGCGCCATACAGTGGAGATCGCTTTGCCATAATATTGTAAACAAAATACTATAAGACTATTTCCTTATATGCATCACATTGAATAGCAAATAGCTTAATGAAAACTGGACTTCATAAGATATGATTATCGATCGAAAAGAAAGGAGTTCATTGCTCACATCAAAGTAAAACTTGTTAGTAAAAGTAATTCTTCATTGAATTTCTAGAATCACTTCGTTAACAGTTTTTTTATTTTATCTATGCAGTTCCCAGGTAAACGGAGTCCTCTACTATATCTATATTTTATATCTAATATATCTAACCAAAAATTGCCAGGAAGCTGGTATTATAGTTGAAGAGCATTCCAATAGATGCAAAAATTAATGCAATATTTTGCAAGCAATCTACAACATTCGGAAAGAAATCTAATTTTATATTTTTACAAATATTTTTACTTTCTTTAGCGCAGTGCAGCAGCACTCTATTACAATCATATCACAAGTGTATTAAATTGTATTCCTTAGCGACACAAAGTATGTATGTAACTAGACACAAATGGCTATGCAATTTTCTACTTATGAAAATTAAATTGCCATAACTAAATAAATACTAAAATGCTGTCTGCAATAAATGAAATATTTAAATTTGAAACTTACAACGGATGCGAACAAAACAATGAAGTCTAACATGGCATCTTAGTATCTGGTACATAATTGAAGCAAGCACTTAAAGTACATACAACCATACACATACACATATGCATATTTATATAGAAACTAAACTGCAAGCTAGGATATTGCAATGCAGTTTGTGGACGCCCACTTTTTTACACACACACACACAAACACTTTGACAGTTATGAGCTGGAATAAGAAAAACGAAGAAGAAATCAATAATAAAAAAAAAAAGTTGCAAAATTGCAAGATGAAGCCAAAGACGAAGTGGTTGCAAAACTTTGAGCGTAGCTAAATGTGCAGAGGAAGAAAAACAACAACAAAGAAGAAAGTTCGACAGCAGCAGCTGAAGAAAAGAAAGTTGTTGCAGCAAAATAAAAAAAAAACTAAAAACTAAAAAAAAAAATGAAATAAAGACCGAGTTTAAGGAAAAAAATTGAGAAGAGTGTGGAGGGGAAAATAGTTGCAGCAAAGTTGCAAAAATGTGTGGAGAAAATACATCGGTTGAGTAGAAGAGTTTGAGTGGAAATAATGGGCAGCTAGTGAGTGTTGTTACATTTCAGTGTTGTTGTTGTTGTTACGCGTATGCAAGTTGCCATATTACAAAGGTGCACAAAATAATAGATACAGTCGGATTTTTCTTTTTTAAATAAATGGGATAAACCTATAATTCAATAATTAAAGAATTTTGCTCAATAAAAAATTAGTATATCAAAAAATTTCTATTTACTTCTTTGAATAAAATTGCATATTGTGTGATGTTCATAAGAGTTTTTGTATTTGCTTAGGTAACACGAAAACAACCTTTTGTAAGGGAGTGGCAAAAGTTTAATGTCATTAGTGAGTAAACCTTTAATAATTGACTATGGGATTGAGGAAACGTAAACATGCGGCACCGAGACAAATTGAATATCAAAAAAAAAAAATAATGAAAATAAACTTAAATATATGTAGCTGAATTGATGTGCTGCTTTAAAATATTCTGTAATGTATTGAGGTGTCAAATAAAATGTAAAATACCACTGAAAATAATTCAGATGGCTAAGGAGAACCCACAAAAACTATAAATACAAAATACGAAGCAACAGCGACACGAAAGTTTTTCAGGGCATTTGACTCCATCCGATCATTGGATGATGAAATTATTGTAACATATTTCCACGCCAACCTAGTCACACCTGCTTTCTAATATGTAATTAATTCCTTAGCCAAGAACTTCAACAAATAAACTCGACTAGGAAACTTTTCCCTATGAATAGGCCAAAAGTCAATAATCGATTTTCGATCAGCAAACCGGGTTGCTCTTACCGATCAGAAGACGATAAATGTTGCCTTATAGTTAAAATTTTTCTTATAAAAACAATCTTTAATAATTATTTTAGGACTTTTACTTAATTTTTTTCTGAAATAAATGTTCTTTCGATTTCTATAATATACTTATTTCGCTCTGAATAAATCTAATAATTATTTTTATTTTTCATTAAAGCACGGTATATACCCACAATTTATTCTTAGACTTCAATTTTAATTAATTTATTATACTTTATTTTTTAGCAACCACGTATAAAAGTCTTCGCTAACTGTTTTCAAATAGATTATAATTTATTTTCTTCAGTAGTTTCTTTTCGGAAACTAAGAAAATTTAAGTCATATACCCATAAAGCATGGATGGCGGCAACAACCAAAACAATTTTTATTAATGATATAATTTTAAAAAAAATCAAAAACTGTATTTAGATTTTTTAAAATTATAATAAAGTTATTTCACAAATTTAAAACACTGAGCTAAAAGTATTTTTTTCTTCTTAGTGGCAAAGTTTTCATAATATCTGATATTTAATTCGTATCGTAAAATGGGAGCGTTTACAGAAAACTATTGAGTTTACTATAAAGATAAATCTTCAGAATCGGCCATGTTTGTGTTGCTCAATTTTAATATTCTTTTCGTTAAACTTTCACTTTTGTATGTATATTGACGTGTTACTTTGGATGGCTCATTTAATTTTTATCATTATAAATTATAACAAATTATAAATTATAAATTATAATTGTAAAAATAGGAAACGCATTAGACGTTGAAAAAAAAGTTTGCTGCTCATTGGAAATAAACTGTAACAATTTGAAAATGATCAGTAAAGTGTTTTTTTATTCGTATTTTTTTCAACAATTTATTAATTTTCTCTTTTTTAATCACTTCACTTATATATCATATTAGAACAAAATCAGATTGTGTACAGTTATATGACAATAAAAGTAAAATAATATAACAACTATTATCTGGAAAATGTTTGTGCGGGAATGGCGTTTGCAGACTTGTAAATAATTTCAATTATTTTCACGCTTTTTACACTAATGTTTACACTATCAAAAAAATTTTTAGCATTCGCGTTGTTTTTGTTTTTCAAAACCAAATTATGAAAAAAAAAACAAATAGCATATTTTGGCTCTGAAATACCTGGATCCGTAAAAAGTTCGGGATTGGGGATTCATCTCCAGATGCATATTTTAAGTTTCCGGGCCAATGTTGGCTTACTTTGGAAAATTATAGAAGCAAAATGGTAATTTTAAATGCTGTGAGCTTGTAAAATTATAGTTAATTCATTTCATAAGAAAAAAGGGGGTAAAAATTTAAAATTTTTTGTAATATTGCCTTAGGTTTGCAGATATAAAAATCATCTACCGTTCGGAGTCGGCGTACAACTGTAGGCCCATCAATTTGGGGTAGGTAAGAACATTTTTTTTTAAACACCACAAAAGCGGGAGTAAAACCTAACCTTTCCCAATTTCCCAATTTCCATACAGTCAATACAAATCAAACCAAGCAGAGCCAAAGTGCATTGGGTCAGAGCTTTTAAGAAAAGCAGCGCCAGGATTTTCGAATGAGTTATAATTCGTCGAATTGCGATTTCCAAAATATTTGTAACGTTTTTTTATTGCATAACTGATACGTTTTTTATAGTTTACAAAAAAATTGGAAAATCGGAACGATTTCCCGCACATGCCTGTACGATTCATTATCTGATCAAAATTTGTAAAATGTTAATGTTTGGAATACTTTAAAAAAATATGCAGATTAAATTAGACAGAATGGGCTACCTGAACTAAGAGGATAAAAAGGAAGATTTTTAGTGCATCTATATCCTAAACTTTTACTAAAAAGGAATAGTGTGGACAATTTCTAAATACTTATTATTTCTTTCAAATAAATACGTATGTATTTATATAAAAAATGTTTTTCATTTCTCAGCCAAATATTTCTCCCTAGAGGGTAATTAAATTTACTATTTTTAAAAGGAGGCTTCAGAATATTCACCACACTTTAGGTGCACAGGATTTTCCACTTAGCTGTTATCAATTTAATTTATATTTTTAATAGAGATACCCATTATTGTGGCGGCTTGTGTAGCATTTGATGCTTAAAATCCTCGAAGAACTCAGTACCATAAAAATTCTAACAATAACAACACGAGCAATGGCATCGAAAAGGAACAACAATGAATAGCTGGTATATAATACATAATTGTTGTTGTTTGCTGGCGCTAAAGAAACTATTCTTCCCTCAATGCACGAGACGCTGCAATAAAGGATATTTGTATGTATGCAGTATGTGCTAGAAGCAACCAAGCCAATAGCGATACCAACGATCTAGCAATTCCAGCAACAACAAAAAAATGTATACACAAAAAAAAATGTCAGCAGTAATTTCGACCTTAGGATGGACATTCGCTCAAAAATATCGTCAAGCTGGGCGAATGAGCGTGTAGCGGAAGCAACAACAATAGCAGAAAGTGCAGTGATACCTAAAGTAGCTAGCGCAGTTGAAATACAACTAGAAATGTATTGAAAAAAAAAAGAAAATGCAGCTTCATGTGTGGATATGATTTACAGTGGCGCCCACTTACTCGCCCTACCTCCCAATCACCCACAAACCCACCCATTAATATCCTTTATTCGCATATAATACGCCTTCAAATGCAAAATTTTCACACACACACAGAGGCAAGACGTACAACAATGTCCATTTGATAGAGAGAGCTCACATAAGACAGCCAAAGCAGAAGACGTACACTTGTGGGTAGTTACATATGTGTGCGCGCGTGTGTGTGTGTGTATGTTTATATGTATGGAAGTAGATGGCGCTGGGTGGCGGTGGTGCACAAGGTTGCATGCAACTGGCAACGACGTACGATGACAGCGCTGACGATGACTACGATGGCAACGGCGACGGCGACCGAGACGACGACGGAGACGACGACAACGACTACGATGATGATAAAGAGAAGAAGGAGTATTTGTTGTGTGTGCATGACAATTCATCTCTTTCTTATAAACGCAATTTATCAAATGGCAACGACGACAGCAACAGCAACAGCAACAGCAACAGCAACAGCAAAAGCAATGTAACAGCAACAACACAAGTCGCTTTCGTTAGACAGTCAAAGGCAGTGGCTGCCAAATAAAGCCTGAGTAGACGACGTTTGCTGGTGACGCCGAAGTTGAAGACGAAGTGGTAACGACCACTTTGAAGTTGACGATTGGCAGCAATGCCAACAAAAACAACAATAGTGTAATAGCAAAGCTAAAGTATCATTATATTGGCGATGGCAGTAGGGGTCGTTGACGAGAAAAAATTGCACCTCTCATTTTTGCACACATTTGTGACAGTCATTTGAGGCGGCAGTAAGAAGAGTGAGTGTAAGATGCGACACGCCAGAGAGTGCAAGTGAGTGGGGCATTGAAAGGTACGTATGTACATATATTAACACACACACACGCACACACATACATATGCATGGACATAGTATATGCAGTGTAACATAAGGACACTGCCAGTAAGCGTAGAATGAGTATATGGTTGCTAAAGTAGAAGTTGACAAGCAAAAAGAAGTTTGGTAAGAGCCAGCAAGGGCTTGCATTTGCTGAGGAAGTACGCTTAGCACTAAACTTGAATCGCAAAGCAAAAAAATGTGTAAAAAACTCCAGAATCCTTTCACATTATTTGCAAAATATTCAAGAAAACTAATGTACATACATACATACATATGTACATCCGACATCAGCTCAGGAGTGAAAACAATCCAAACCAACAACACACACACACACACACCCACATTCACACATTTGCACACAACTCGCGCGCATTGAGCGAACAAGTGCAATAATGGCGCTCCGCGACAATCGCCGCCAATCGGCAAATATTCAGCCATCAGCCGTCAGCCATCAACCCGTGTAACCATCCATTGAGAGTTGCGGCGACGCGAGCGGCAGTATTTGTTTTGCTCATATTTCATGTCGACGCGTTGGCTGTTTTGCGGTCATACGAAAATAAGCTATGGACTTGTTTTTATTATTGCTGCAGTTGTGGCTCACGCACACGTGTTGGCCGTCAATTTTTATGGTTTGTTTTTGTTATTTTCGCCGTGTTCGGTTTTTGTTTTTTGTTTTCTCAGCAAGACATTCATTTGCAGAACTGTGCGAAACGACATTATGATGAAAAGCACCACTGCTGTGTGGTGAATGAAATGGCGGTATATGCGCTGGCGAACGGAGCGAAGAGCGGCTTGTGAGCGGTAGTAGGTGCGGCGAAATGAGTGCTCATAATGGAATTTCAAAGAGTGCATTTAAAAGATGACTGAGCGGAGTATTATTTGAGTGCGGCACAATGAGCTCTCTTTGGTTTGAGTGAGTGAGTAGTGAGTAATTGCTAGCGAGGGGAAGTGAGTGAGTTTCCATGGTTCGTTGGAGTGCGCTCGCATGAGTGAGCTGGCAGGATTTTAAAATAGTTTACAAGGATAACAAATACTAGCTACTTTATTATTTGATATTTTGCTAGAAGAATTTTGCTATACTTGATGTTTTACTATTGAGTTATTTCATTTAGTAACAAAAAGGAAGCACTTCTCATTTTCTAAAAAGTATTAAATCCCTATTTACACTTCGCATTTTATATTTACGTATTTTCATTCATTTATTTTTTGACGGCGAATTATGCAGCACAGTTTTCGCCGCTGCCACAATTTTCATTATAATTGGAATTTTTTCGTATGCTGCTATGTGCGTATGCATTTTCACGCAGCGCCGGACAGCCACACCGCCAGAAACAGTTCCAAGTGCGTGCGCGTGGCTGATGATATTCGAAAATTTCACTTTTAAATACATAATTTAAAACGTAATTTTCACGGCACTAATTTAGTTTTGGCATGTACATATGTATGTAGATTAAATACGTTTTTTTTTGCGCGGTTCACTATATTTTAATTTAAAATTTTTACCGACGGTCGAACACGTGAAAATTCGTTTTGCTTGCGGAACAATGAAAATCACTACGCCTGGATTATTTATATTTATGTATTTCAAATGTGTTATTTTTTCTATTTTTCATAGCAGCTTTTAAGAGTGTTATTATAAGACTTAAAAAAATACAATAAATGAAAAAACACAATTATTTTAAACTGGAAACAAATAGTTTTTCTTTTACTCTGTGGACGTCCAATAGAAATATACAATATCGCCTAATCTTAATCGCTGACTATTAAAGTGCTAGCTGCTGATAAAAAGTGGATTAATGTAAGTATATGAGCTCTTGATTCGCTTTAGCTGTTCGGACAACAATTCTTTTATAAGAAATTGCACTTCGATTTTAACTTACAATTGTAATAGCAGTGTTAATGGAAGGATACCCATACTTTAGGTTAGAAACGTTACGCAAATAATTCAATAGCAAATCAATGGCAGAAAGCTCATAAATCGAGAATAGTTTGATCAATTTACAAAGGTGGTGAGGTTTTGATTCCCATTCTCTTTTCGGATATTTTACATAGGCACCACTTAAAGCGAAATATAAGAGTTACAACCTTCATCTATCGCAGGAGCTAAAAATTATGATTGGAATTTAAAGCAAGATGATTAAACGTATCTGGGCTAAAATTTACAATGGAGATGGCTCGATTGGATCCCCGGCCGGTGTTGCTTCTCCTTCAAGAAACATATAATATATACATAAATACAGTGAAATTCGTCTTAATGGGAAGTGCTTATAACCGCATAGCTTCAATAGCTTGAAATTTTGAAATACTGAACCGGACAATCCCAATAACACCAAAATCCCAAGGAATTTTTATAATAGTTTTAATAAAAACGAAACAAGTTGCAGAAATCAATAAAAATAAAGAAACTGCAATTTAGGTTCATCAAAAGCGATATTTCCTATAAATTTATAATATGTATATTTTTTGTGTCATCCCACCCCCTAAGCAGCCACCTCCCGTAACGGGAGAAAAACACTACAACGGTGAGTGTTCGGCTGTGAGGAATTTCACTGTACGCTGAAGTATCTGAAGTAAATTTTTTTTCAGTACACCGTATCCTATTTTATTATTCACCCACTCTCGAATTCGAGTACAGATTTCGATCATAACTCCTAGGCGCATTTGTTATCCCTTAAGCCAATTATTCTTGTTGTTATACTAATGGTAATAGAACAAAGTGAAACAATTTTTGGCAGAGAAACTAATGCTCAATCTTCAAATGAAGGTATCGTGAAATTGTCTGAATAGGTGTTTATAGAAAATATTTTCAAGTCACGAAACGAAACAAGCAGAACTCGAGCTAAAATTCTTAGGCTCTACTTTTAATTGATTTTTAAACTTCTTAATTTAATCTGTTCACGCAAATATGCGGGGTATAAAGAATTTGGCAATTGCCCGGTTACTATATAATTTCACAGCTGTAAATAACGTTACTGGGGTTCAGGGCGCGCAAAGAAAGTGATTCAAATTCAAATTTTGGAAATTATATGTTTAAAGGAAGTAGAAATTGTTTTTTTTTTTATTTTCAGAAGAAGATCTTGCTTGGAACGATACGATTCCTGTACGAATTCAGTTAAGAAAGAAATCGCGTTGATTATTGATAATTTTTTTTTCTAACGGTGTTTTAACCCATCTCCTGCCTATAGACCTTCATATAATGCATTCCACACTAGTTCCAGGTGTAAGGCTCCGAAGACTTCTATAGGGCCTTTTGGGGTTCTGGTCACGTCGAGATGGAGGTTTTAATATGCCCGCCTGGAATCACTACATATACACTGATGGTACCAAGGCTGGTTTCCAGACTTCCTGGGAGAGGGGAGATTTTACCACGTACCTCAATTTGCTAGTGTTTTTCAGGCTAAAATTTTTGCTATCGCTGAATACTGTCAGGCTTTAGAGAACTGCCCCAGTAATTTTCAACATGAGCTTGTAGCTGTTAACAATGCAGGACTCTATTGAACAGAGTCTGCAACCAGAGGTCCTGAATATCGCAACATAGTTGGAAATGAGGAAGCCGAAAGATAGCCAGAGAATATGACCTGCGGAGAACATCAATTCTTCTGGAGGAAGGTAGGCCTTACATCTTGAGACTCGCGGCAGTTCTCACGGGACACTGGCTGATCGGAACCCGCGGCAGAAGATTTGGTATTGCCTACAATGATTACTGCAGAAACTACAGAGATGAAAATGAGCAAGAGACAGTAGAGCACCTTTCGTGTAAATGTCCAGCTCTAATGATGAAACCTAAGGCCACTCTGAGGGCATTTGAGTATAATTTTCCGCAGGATTTGTGCAAATCTAAGTTCAATATCATTCTAAAATTTATTAACTGCACTATGTAGTTAGTTTCAAACGAAATAATCTGAGGTTTTATGGTATCAAAATGGCAATCAGTTGATAATTGAATGTTGAGCCCCTTCGCCGCCATTCTGTCCTAACCTAATCAACGCGAATTTTGAGCCACTTCAAACTTGAATTTAATTGAAAATTTTTGTAAATTTTGATGAACATTTATGAAATTTTATAACGATTTGCAGAAAGTTGAGAGTGTGAATTTATACGGATTTTATTGTCAAATGAGCTATACTTAAAAAAAAAATTATGTAAAAAAATGAGTAAGTAATAATATAAAATAAAGAGTCAAAACTTATCAAAAATTCCCCGTCGTATAGTTGTGATAAACTATATTCTATATAACTAGCTAGGACTACTTACAAAACAAGGTTTTTATATAGAATAATTCTGTCAATGCTATGCAAGCATTAAAAATTTTGTCGTATTTTCTATTGGACGTCTACCATTATAACAAAAAATTATATTGTAAAAGCAATAGTTATTTCTTAATTATCTTTCAAAATAAATAAAAATATGAATATAAGCGCAAAAAAAATTGTTTATTAACATTTTTTATTTTGTACAAAAATTGTTTAAAACGGTTTTAAGCGCGCGGTAAATTCATCCAAGTTGCAATGTTCATATATTCATATCTTATGATAAAATACAAAAACATATTCAAAACTAATTTTTTTACATTATTCTCATATCTATAAATTGTTTAAATACATTTTTTCCTTTTACATACTTTATTTATATCTATACACTTTTCATTCATTTTTTCTTATATTATTTTGTTGTTTATCAAAATTGCTAAATAAAATAATTGTTCTTAAAAATATTTAAACCTGAAAACCTGTTTGGATTTATTTTATCATTTTTGGATTTTTCAAATGCATATTCTAGTAAATATATATTTATATTCATTATACAATAACTTAACACATACCGTTGTAGACACAGAGCAAACATATTTACGCATACTTGTGCTGTGTTGTTTAAAATTATGCCTATTTTAATTGTAAATATTCGAGCTATTTAATTTAAAACATGTTTGATGGAGATAAGCAGCCGGAGCTTCTACTTCTTTGACGCATCGCAGAAAACTGCAGTTGGCTGTTTATTTAAGACATTTTTCTACATGCCTTGAGGATGTTTTAAGTCTGACGTAGTTCGCAAAAAAAGTAACAAAATAAAATTTTATTTTTAATTTCTAGATAAAATCTATTATGTGCGCAGTCTACGTGCAATATTTCACTAAAGTGCAAAAAAAACAAAATAGCTGCTTGAACTTCCTTATATTAAACGCTGATAATGGATGTGAATTTTTTGAATTTTGTATTAAGAAATGTAAATTATGTTTGTTTTTAATATCAGCATCACCCGTCGCTTTCCTCTATCAAAACTAAAATATAGTAAAATCAGATTTTTGTATAAAACCCATTAATAATATAGTGGCAGTGTAGTCTCAAGGTAAGCTGAGTGGGAAATAAGATCAGATAAATGCAATATTTTTCATGCATATTAAATTTAACAAATCCTTATAAATAATTTTTAATCGATAATTTTTATGAGCTCAAGGCCATTTTAATAGAATTTTTTTTTTAGAAAAATCAATCAAAAATTGCAAAAATAGGAAGAAGAAAAAGCAATAACAGTATACACAACTTAACTGGCTCATCTCGTTAAGGCTTTGCCTTAATGAGTATAAGCTAGGGGGCGTGAGTTCGATCCCTGCAAGAAGCCTGATGAGGAGATGTGGTGATCTCCGAAATAGCTATAACTTCTACCACTGTTCTTTTTTCTATAAAATTTACCTATTAAAAAATGGTCTTGAGCTCATAAAAATTATCGTTTGATTTAAATAAATAAGCCGAAAAATTAATTTACGTACATAATTTTTAACAAATTGTTTTTCACATAATTAAATTCAGATTGTTTTAAAAAAATGTCATTATAAAACTCTTTCTCGATTTTAAATATGATACTCCGGTATTTTTTTAATTTCATGATTGAGTATTTTAAAAATCTGCTACATCACCTATTTTAAATTATTGAATCTTCATTAACGCATTCGAATCACAATTTTTGCAGTTCATTTTCTACATTTTTTTATGCTAATATTTTGCGGACTCCTTCCCCTGAAAAATAATCTAATGCGTAAGTCGTTTCATGATTAGATATTTCCCAAATATTTTTATTTATGACACAGCCGTGGTAAAATTTGTTAATGTGGAAAAATGTTATATATTTTTATTTTTTTGTGAAAACAGCAACAGGTTTTATTGAAGAAGTAATTGTGTAATGTTTATTTTCGATTTCAAATGCGTGCATTTGACGTTATCATTTGAAAGTCTTAAGTAAATAAACCATCAATCAAATTATTTAATATATAATACAGCAAAACGGCACATACACTTATTAGAACATAAGTATTTATATTTTTCCTTTTAAACATAGCTAATTTTTTTACCCACACTCGACAACAAGCATGAATGCTGAGAGCTAAATATTTTTTTTTTTTATAAAATAAAGTGCTGCAAAATTACGTATTGTATATGAATGAAATTTATATTTTGTTATATATGACATGAATTTTATTTTGGGTGTTGACCGTCATTCTTTTCATATCACTTTAGTAGTTTTCTATAAAAAAATCCCCATAATAAATTTACTCCGAGTAATTTTCCCCAAAAAAGTTATGCACGAACTAAATACAATATCGCAAAATATGAGAAAATATTTCCGTGTGGCGATAATCATGAGGAGAAGTAAAATTCTATATACCATACTGCAAATATTGTTGGACCCAAAGAAAAAAGGCTTGTTTCAAACTATAATATCTATGGGCTCTCAAGTCTTTCAAGAAAAAAAAAAATTGGTAGCAAAATGTAACGCCTATTTTTTATTTAATTAACAAATAAAAACTGGAGATTTTCAGTCATTCAAAAGACTCAATGGCAACAATTCACTCTCTATTAAATGGTGAGGGGAAAATAATATTCGATATTGAACGTTGTTATCCATTTTATCTTACTACGAAAATTATAAAATTATATTTTCTAGCAAAGCTATACTAGGGTAGCCCCTAAAGTTATCGGAAACGACCAGCAGACGTCTCAAAAAAATCAATTTTTGGAAGAAAATGGAAATTTCTCGTAAAGGTTTTTTTACGATTTCAAATACTGCTCAAAAAAAAAAGCCTACAACAACTTTGTTCAGTTTTTCGCAAGGAAGCACCAAAGTTTCTGACAGTTTGACAAGTTTAAAAGTGAACGTGTCAGTTTCAGTGATGAAATCAGCGAAGGACGTCCATTAACTTCTAGCTCATTAAAAAAAAATCAAATATAAAAAATGTTGCATGTTCATTTAGTCGCGAAGAAAATTTGCAATCGGTGGATTCCACACAATTTTAACGGAGCTCGTGTGGATGGATGCAAAGAAAATGTTCAAAAAACTTAATCGGGTTACTTCTTTAAACATTTATAGTATCGTACAAGGTGACGAAACTTGGATCTAGGCATATGAGCCCAATCCATTGTCTGGGTTCATAAAAATTACCCTAGTTCAACAAAAATGAATTGTTCATAGAGTAATTCTAAAAAAATACTCGTTTTCTAGTTCCGCTAAACTCGGTCAGTTCCTATTGTTGCTCTTGAGGTTCGAAATGTAATTGTAAATGTAATTTGTAAATAAATTAACTTGTCCGAAGTTATCATAAAATGAGAAAAAATAACAAAAAACTTTGCATCGTCCTTCTTCGCGATAATGCCAGTTCTCATACAGCAAACGGAACAGTTATTTAAAATAGAAAGAATTCGAAATCAAGGCTCATTATCTATATACATCTGATTTATCACCCGACTACCTTCTGTTTCCGATTGTTAAGAACGAAATGCAAAACGCTCACCGTTTTTCAACATTTGATTGGAGCAAATGTTTCGACAACTGGTTTTTTCGAATGCAAACACACAACAACCTTAAACGCAAGTATTTTGGTTTTATTTTTAATAAAACGAGTATTTTTTCTATGTTTTCTGGAAAATTTCTGGGCTACCCTCGGAGTCAAAAAGCATAGTCGCGAATAATATTCGGTAAATCAGCTATTTCTAAAAAAAATACTAGCCACAAGCTCGCACAATAATTGTTGGGATAAAAAAAAGAAGAATAATATTTTATTTTCATACAAAAGGGACTCGGATTTTTATAAAAAGTAACCGAGCATTTTTTGACTTCACCACATCATGTAACGCAAACTGGCTGCCAAGAGAAAAGTTCCGTTTTTAAGTGATTTAATTTGTATGCCAACGAAAAGAACACTTGCAACTTTTTACCTTTCTATATATTTATTTTAGAATATAGAGTTCATGGCATTTCTAATTATGTCTTGGCTTTTTTCCTCTTATTTTTATTTCTATCAAATTTGCCTCGATATTCTAAAAACTGCAGTCTAGTATCTATCTTTTAGTTATCGGGAAAAAGTTCAACGTGCTAAAGGGTTTCATTCCAAAAATACAAACAGCTATCCTCTAATTCGAATTTGAGCTACGTCAAAGTATTTATTATTTTCAAACATGGTTTAAACAAATTTTTGCACTCGAAATATAAGGCATTACTTGAAGAAATATTTATATTAAATACGCACATATATCTTCATAAATATCGAGCTCTAACCGCAAAACACCGACATTTTTTAAATATTCTCTTTGATGAATAAATGCTCCAAGAATGGATGAATGATGGATTCCTGCATCAAAGATATAATAAAAAAAACTTTTTACATTTGTTTTTCATAGTTAGGACTTTAATAGGTTTGCTGAACCAGGATATGCAAACTTTCCTTATAAGGAGAGTTTAAAATTCCAGATTTCAATAATAGAGCATAGCTTCTTAGATTTTTCAAACCAGCGACGCGCTTTGAGTAAAACTTAATTAAGTAATATGAAGAAAAAAATTTGTTGTTTACATATTTCGAAAAAAACATCACAGTGCTCATTTAAAGTCATTTGACCTAGGTATAATTTATATGACTAAGATACATGCTTAATAAAACCTTAATAATACAAAAAATGTATGCTGGTTTGAAAACCTACCTAATTTAAATCTATTAATATTAAGAACATAATAATTATGGTAAACACAACAAAAACTTGCTTATTATATTCAAAAGCTTACAATATTTACAATGAAGTTTAAAATTAAATTATTTTAATAATTATTGTTTTTACATATTGCCACATGATATTTCCAAACTTAAGAAATTTAGGTGTTTTATTTTTGTAAGCAATATCATAATCTGGACACGGATTTATAGTTGCTCTGCTATACTCCATTACGACTCTTAAGGTGAATTCAAGGTTTTTGTACGGCAATTTTTTTATTGGTATTTTAAACATTCTTTTAACGCTCTGCCTCACCAAAGGCGGAATCATCGTTTTTTTAGGACAACTTTTTTGCATTTTATACGGGTTTTTTCTTACTCTGTCTCACTCAGAGCAGACACCCAATTTAATTTTGATTTTCTGCCCAGACAACCTTTGACCAAAGAACGTTGATTACAAAGAAATTGCATTGGGTTTCGTTTTCTGTGGCGGGAACTCTCCTCCAATTCGCTACCCGCAGACACCAATTATATCAACTTATTCAGATTCAAATATCAATCAGCAAAAGTCAAATTAGTTCTGTTATGGGGAATTTCGGAAGAGAATTTCTGTTAGAGGATCGGCAATGAGTTGCCATCAACTAAATTTTATAAACATATCCTAATTTCACATGTCGGCAGAAATATTTCTTTCAACTATCAGCTATTTTTGGAAATTATGTACTTGAGAGCTAAACAAATTTATGAGAGCTAACAAAAAGTTATCCGGACAAGAACGGTGAATACGCGTCAAGAGCGCAAGAAAAATAGTTCGAACCTTTATTGCTCGGATCAATTTGATTCTGATTTTCTACCCAGACAAGTTTTTACAATGATTTTTAATGAAAGAAATGATAGAAAAACAAGTTTGGAATAGAAAAGGTGAGTAAACTTAATGTTAAGTTTTTTTAGTTTGTTTTTACTTTTCGTTTGTGCGCCAACAAATGAAGTCAGCTGTTCGTGAAAATTCCAAATTTTTGATGGTTTTGCAATCTTGCACTCTTTGAGATATTTTTTTCTTTCTAAGAGCGAATTATGTGGAATGTGAGAGATTTCTTTACAGGCTAATTTTTTTTTGGAAAATGGTGAATCGTGCTTCAGCTCGCTTTTCGACAAAAAATTTACAAAAGCAAACAAAAAACGTTATTCGTACAAGAACGATGAGTCCGCCTTTAATTCCACTTTCGTACACTCTGAGCAACGTGAGAGATGCGATAGCCAACCTGTAATAAACCTTAGATCACAGCTAAAAAATAAGGCGTCATACGTTTTCCAGTAGGCGTGGCTGCAAACTGATGTGTGTCGGTGTATCACTTTCCAAAACTGGACCATCAAAGGGCTAGGCGACGTGGTTGGGATAACCGACGACGTAGACAAAATCTCCCAATTAAAAGAATTGGAATGGTTTGGAAGATTCAGGCAATGGATGACGATGCTCTAGTGAAAGGAACCTCCGATTCGGTCTCCGTCGATATAAAATGAAACCATAACCGCGCGCGAACATAACTGAAGAACCAAATGCAGAAAGATCTGTCTGCACTTGGGTTGAAGTCGAAAAATGGTTGGAATGCTCAAATGAGAAGGACATTTTTTTAATAAGTATACCGTTGTAAAACAAAAAACTGAACTTTTGTCAACCTTCTTATTTCAAAATTTTGTTTCGGCTAGTTTTTGGTATTTGTTCTCGCAAAATTGAAATCAATTTGACTTCAACCTCTCAACCGTAACTTATTGACTTTATGTGTGCCCCATTTTTCAGCTTCGTAATTATATCTTCCATACAAACCTTTGTCGTACACGCAGATGCTTAGCAAGCAGACAGGTCAATTGCGAAACTATTTAAATTTATAAATCCAAAAGCAGGGGCTGTTCTCCGCAAAATTATCTTGTGACAATCGCACTTGAAGTTGTCAAACATCCAGCTGAAAAATTTGTTAAACGCCTTCGAGTTGGTTGGTAAGCAGGTAACTAATACTTACTTTACTTTACTAACTCATTCTGCCACAAAATACTTACATGAATACACAGCTGAAATTCAAATGCGTGCTAGCTAAGTTGAATTCGCAGTTTCAAAAGGACTTTACTGCTAACCGAAATCAAGTGACAAAAAAATTTATAAATTCGATTTTCCTATTTTGTTTTCGTTGCGATCTTGCGTAAAACTTGTGACTTTCAAATAGTTAAAAATTGCTAAGTAAATACAATAAGTGTGAATATGTAATATAGCTTCAAATATATTACATACATACATATAACCTCAGTAAGTATATATGTTAATATATTATGACTCTTTATCTATAGATTTTTCACTCAAAGTTAAATACCTTGACCCTAGAACACTTACCTGCTTTTCATATGTCACATAACACTTGGACGCCTGCGTTGTTGCTTCTTCTTGCTTAGGTTATTTCTGTAAAAAGGATCGGCTTAAAAGGATTATGCATTTTGTTTGAGTTTTTACTTGAATTGTGTTGCAGTTAGTTTGTCGACAAGGCAAACAAAATATTTTTGCAAATCTAATGTCCTGCTGTGTTTTAGGTCGTAGTAGATTTGGTTTATTTGCATGGGTCTGTGCACGGGTATGCAACGAAGCGCTTCGGTGTTGTGCTAGGTGTACCTGTGTGTGTGTGTGTGTGTGTCTAAAGTCAAACTAACACAGTGCTCTTTTAAAGAATGTAAAGAATTCTATCTTCGAAGAGGTTCAACGGTCTTTGGTATGTAGATGATAAATTACGAATACGCCATAAATTGCACAAATTCTTTGAAAGACTACTTAAGAAGTATGCCACTTATTTGGGTGTCTATCTAGCGTCGGTAAAATCAAATTCCATTGCACTCTGAGTATGCTTCTGTGAGAACGTTACTGAAATTTTGCTCGTCGATTACATAATTTTAATTTCGAAAAAAATTTCTAACGAAGTGAACGGCTTTTAATTGACTCACATGTTTGAAGTATTTAAAAAATATTTAAATGATTATTAGCAAAAATTTGTAGCAACAAACTAACACACATATTTACATAAGTATGTATATATATATATATATAAATATGCTTTATGTACATATATTTTATTATTGAATGTAATATGGCTCATATCCGGGCCGAAGAAAAATTGTCTTTATTTTGAAATGTTTGAAATACAGTAATTTTTTCATCATCACATAGCGTAATTTCTTCTGGAGGTTTCGTGACTTCAAAATATTAAGTTCCACGGGCGTAAAAGGAAAGAGGAAAGGTCAATGCGATTATCAGATTTAACCAATGGTTCTCGGTCGAAAATCTTTGCCACTTGGGAAGCCCGTAAAGTTGTACTGGCGTCGCCACCAATATTTTAATTTTTTGACAGGAAGTGAGCAAAAAGGTTTATCTTTTCTGGACTTGGATCAGATTTGTAGAACATGAATGAAGTTCCTGCACAAATCTTACTTTGAAGAAGCTAGATAACTTTGTAACAATTTACGTATTTTGTTTTTAAACTCAGGGCTCTGCAATAAATGGAATGCGTATCCAACGAATTACACTTTTTTTACTCTAATCTTTTTTCTCTATGACTTCTGGCGTAAAGATTTTACTTAAAACGCCACTTCTCAAAGATAGATTTCTTTATAGATATTTATAGGAGATTTTTTTGGTGATTTACCTGTTGACTATTTAAAGATAAATACATACATACAATACATACATATTCATTACGATTTTTAGTTACAAGTCAACAAACAATAAGAAAGCAAGGATACCAATACTCATTCTCGAATTATTGTTTTTTGGGCATCTTTCAATTTCAAATACTCTCTTAACCGGGAATTCGTCCAAAAAAAAAGTGGTATAAAAAAGGTGTCGCTTACATCGTTATTTGAGGCGACCCTTCAATTGTTGGCTTCTGATTTCAAAAATAACCTTTGTTGTATTATCTCTAAATTATTGCGAAAATAGTAATTATTTTGGTTAAAAACATTGGGTACCTCTATTCTTCATCTTCGTTGAAACCTTTTAATAAGACAACGCTTATTGTCTTTGAGATAGTTTAGATTAAACTTAAGATCGGAAAAATATGGCAAGCAATTTTTAGCGGTCATTGATAAAGGCATCATAATTTATGAAAATCATGTTAATGGAACTAAGAGGAATTTTAGAAAAAACTTCTAAATTTTTCTGAAATGGATTTACCATCACGAAAGGTAAATTATCAAAATAGGTAAATGCAAAAGATAGTTATTTACAATATAGTTCTCAGTGGCTAAATGAATCCGACAAGTACTTCGCATTTTTTGGTTTCTCCGAGAGACAATTATATGCTTGGAGCAAATATTTGTATACCCGTTCCCTCTAGGGTCCATGGTAATATTATAACTTTCTCAATAAAACCTAAATCCGATATAAATATAGACATATAGATAAAATCTTTTCAGAAAAAATAGAGCACTAAATTCAGCTAATTCTGTCTCACCGTCGCCCGGGCACCTAATAAATTGGGTGATATTGGGATATCTCGACAGAACTTGGTACGAGGTAGATTACAATATTATTGGAACTCCGTTAATAAATAGACACTATAATGTCGTTTTGGAAAACTAAAAAATGTGATAGTTCAGTGACTATAAAAGATTCAGAATTAGATTTGGGGAAAGAGAACGTGGGTTCAAAATTAAAAAAAAAAATGGGCACGGTACCGCTCCTTTTGAGCAAATTAGTATATATCCGAAACAATTTGACCAAACTCTACTAAATTTGATGCTTACTTTATCTTAATATTGTTTGGAAGATTAAAAAATAAACTATATTATAATATAAATTAGTAACTATAAAACATAATTTGATCAATTTTGATATAGAGGACTAAGTTGTAGAAACAATTATATGGAATCAAAAATTTTGGGGAGTCAAAAGTTTTGGAGAACGCAAATAAGTAATATGTATATCTCCGAAACTACCTAACCAAACTCTTCCAAATTTGGTACGCACTTTAGATTTTAGCTCAATAAGCACAATTTTGAAAAGTATAGAAAATTAAAAACAGCCACACTCACCTCCCATACAACGGTAATTACTATATATATATATATATATATTTGTGCTTAAAGATCGACTAAATTTGGGTGGCATTAACTTTTCACTATATCTTTGGATGACATTGTTCGAGTCTTTCGAAATCTATACAAAACTGAAAAGGATACTACGAATTGAGTGGTATTTAATGAAAATAACCTAACAAATTTAATATTCCAAGCGTAAAATGGTTTTAGAAAACAGATTTCTTTAAAACACGAATTGAACACCAACTTTATTTTTGCAAATTCGAAATTTTCAATATAATTTGGGCAACATATTTTTTTAGCAAGGAAGAAAAGCCATTAATTCGCAAACAATAGTCAATTCAATAAACGTACACATAGAATATAGGAGAGCCTAAAAAAAATTTTCCTATACAAAATTAAATCTCTTTTCTCCAAAAGTATAAAATATTTCTTAGCCGCCATTTCATTCATATTTTTTATCTTCTAATGGTTGCTTTCCTCAATTCAGATAATTTTTATTTTGGATGTAGTTATTTTTGACATCAGCTATCCAAAATTAACCTATAATGACTACTATCGTTCTTGCATTTTTCAAAAATTATGAAAAAATTGTATTCGACTATAAAATGGCACATATTTGGAACACTGCATCTACTGAAATTTAAATGGAGTTTTCGATTGTAGAATTAACCTTATTGACCTTTGCCAGGATTGTTTATTTAACCGTGTTTGAAGGTCTAATTTGATGTCACTGACAAAAATCTATTTGCTTTTACTAGCTGCCTTTAAAATGCGACGCGAAAAATTGAACTATGTAAATACAGGTCAGCATCATCAGTATTGCCAAGCCGTTGTCTATATAACGTAGACATTTTTATTTAGAATTACATATTGAGCACTGAGTAGATACGAGTATACATAACCAAACAAACTCTGCTTTATTGACGAGCATCTTCTTCACTCTGTTTTTGACAGTCACAATATGATGTGCGCGAGAAAATTGCGAAACTGGTGTGTCTACGCCGGCGGTCGGACAGACAGACAGAGAGACAAGCAAGCAAGCGTAAACATAAAAAAAAAATGATGCAAGTGTTTGAAAATATACGAGTTTATGTCAACTATAAGAAGAACTTAGTTTAACTACATACATATTTATCATATTTTAACTTTACAAACGGGCCCTTTACATCCATCGACTTCTATTGGACGCACTTAAAGCATCGCTCATTAGATTTGCGTGTATGCGTAAAAATTATACTAAACGAAACGACTTTGGGTCTGAAAAAGAATTTATGCTATGGAGTTGACATTGAAATCATGTCCTGGTCGGTCGGGCGCTCAAAAGAGTCGCACAGCAGGTATCAGTCGGTAGAGTAAGCCGTAGGTATTCCTACATCGACCAATTCGCATAGTTATTTTAAATGCCAGAATATTTACCAACAAATTAATACATATGTATGTACATTTGGATATATGTATATAAATTAGTAACACTCTCCGGTGCATTTTTTTGACTGTCACGCCTTCCAAAAGTAAAAAAAAAAAAAAAAAAAAAAATGATGGAAAGAGTGTGATTTCAAAACCACTGACTGACCTGCCTATATGATTTCCTATTTTACCATCGCTATATTGAAATACTCTTACACTCTCCGGCAATAGTTAAGCATTTTGACCGCACTTCGTAAACTAAATGTTCGTCATTTATCAATTTTGCTTATTCTTCTCTGCCCCTGGTTACCTTAGACTACTTTGATTCAGGGGATTCTGTTCTGCTTTTGTATTTGTGTCTGGAAAAGCACTGAAAATGTTTCCGCACGTAATTAATTTTTTGTGTCTTCATCAAAAATCTGTCCGGTCATCCTGTTGGTGCCGTCCAATCAAACAAAAATACTTCAGTTCATATTTTTTTTGTTGATACACAGTTGGTTTTAATAATATTTTGAATCATTTGCTGTCAGCGTAGAATGTAAGTTGTCAACTTACACAATGTACACAAAACTTTAATGTGTGTATGTATGTATGTATGTTTGTATGTGTTAACATATGTAATTGGAAATTAATCGTAATTTTTATACATACATACATACATATGTACGTGTTAAAAGGTGACAAATGAATTACGCAAGGAGCAGAAATCTGTCAGACCGCATTGTTCCTTTGGAAAAAAGTCACGTTCCGCGCTCAATTTGACGAGTGTAGTAGTCGGTCGTGTGAAATCGGAAAAACTTACCTGTGTTTTAGTTGGTAAACAAATACATATGAAATATTAGTTTATAATGCCTGTAAGAAAACGAAAAATATATTGCTTTATTAAAATTATAGAGATTTAATATGGGAAACTAATTAGTACTATATTTTAGAATGTGGGTAGTAAAATAAAAGCCGTATTAAATGTTCAAAGTGTTCTACGCACCATAAATATTAATTTATTTCAAACTAGCATAAATAGTTATAGCTAGCATTCTCCAATTTAGTTATAAGACTTTAATTTTCTAACTAATTATAATAAATAAATAAAAAATGTATTTAATAACACCTACAAAATAGTTAAGTTCAACCAACGGCGTAGACCGCTCGCAGTTGTGTGGTGGGATTAAAGCTGTATTATTAAAATTTAGGTGCTCCAAACAAAAGTAACCAAAAATTAGAATGTTTTCCTAAATATTTTGAAGCATTTGTTTTATTAATAACTTGACACTTAAATTTATAGATGTTTTAAAAACTATCAAACAGAGAAGACTATATTGAAGGAGGTTTTAGGCTAATTGAATAATAAGAAAAAGTAAATTTATTCGGTGAAAGGAATACGGTTTAAAATTTTGAGAAGGGTTTGATCCCCTAAAACCTCCCTTGTTTGCGCCAGTGCTGCTGAGTCTTATGAGCAATTTCTTCTTGCTAGACTTTTTTGCTATATTTACTATCTGCTTTGGAAATGTTACCGGAATCTGCTTCAACTCCGGAATGGACATATTCTTTTTTAAAAAGTATGAAAACAGTTCAAATAAATACGATCAATACGAAATATTTATGTTTCGTTCATAACTTTTTAATTTTAGGATCGCTTCAATGCTTTAGTAGCTCTGGCAATATATCGTGATATTGGAATCACCACTGGTAAAGCCATTGATGAAATATTTAAAAAATAGCAAAAACTTGATTTTTTTCTAATAGATCTAACGTTATTCTGTACTCTTAACCATGGGATTTCCACCATCCTTCTATCTACCAGTCTTCTTTTTTTGCCTAACCTCAATTTGGGAAGATTTAAAAATGTTTGCTGAAATTTTTTTAATTTCCGAAAATACAATACTTTTGGCACCCATTTCAGTAAGGTTGTATCTCTACAAATTTAGTGTCCTTGAATTTTCAGTCAGTTATGATTTTTTTTTTGATAATAGAGTTTATAAATACATTCAATCGTGTTCAGTTGTGTTCCTAGATAATATTGAAAACAAAAAAATGTCAAAAATGACACTGTTAAGAAGCTACTTTATCAAATTCGAATAGTGGCTCATCGCAGTATTACATACATAGAGTTAGAAATACATTCGTTCACTGTTTGAAAAATAAGACCATAAGAAAATCGTAACTGCCTATCCGCTGGATTTCAATCGAAGCGTTATGAAAATCATAAATATGAAAATCATAAATATATTATTTTACTTGTACTCGACTGACTTCAACTCAAAGTTATTCGTCAGTTATATTGTGAATGCTGAAGATTCATTCCCACTTTTAAATGAAAATAAAAAAATATTTTACCATATTTAAACGTAGCTGAAGAGAACTTCTTCTCTGAGATTTTTTTGTAGACAAAATGGTGAATTCTGCTCCAGACTGCACAACCGCCTAGTTTTTTTTATTTCTGAAATCGATTGCTGAGGCGTTCAGAAATATGCACACGAAATTTTTAAATAGATTTCTAAATATTTATAAGGTTACTAAATTAAAAAAATTGCATTAAATATATAGAAACAATTATTGTATCAGTATATTTTCCAAGATTTTCGACATTTAAAAAAATTGCCTAAAATTTCAAAGCACGTCTAGCTTTCTTGGTTCAAAAGTTATAGCCAAAAATTACTCAAAAACCAGTAAAATTTTTAAAATTTTTTAGCCATTTTTTTACATGCATAGATATGATTCTAAGAGTTAGAAAATATACAATCTAAAAGTCAATTTCCATATGTTGCGACAAACTTACACTTCAGCACTCTGTATCTCAAAATATCGAGGTGATGGAATTATTTGAGTGTAATTTTTTTATGATGCTATGTTTTATCAAATGAATATTTTCGTTGTTGCACCGTGAAATGAAAAGTTTTTGGCAGACTTTCAACTGAAATAGAGTATATAGCAAAAAATTGCATTGACCGCTTTTATTTAATTTGTTATAACTTTTACATTTTCTATCCAATTCAAGTGCTTTTATGCTTCACACTTTCGTAATAAAATTATGCAAATTATACACCAAGATATTTTAATATTTTTTTTAGAAAGTTTATCTACTAAAAGTAATAAGTAAAAATGAACAATTTTGGAAAAAGCTCAAAAATTTCCTTATTTTTTGCATTAAACGCCTGTAACTCAAAAAATACTCTTCTGATTTACTCAAAAGATATATCAGCGTAAAGAACCTAAATGTACCTTTAGAACGGTATCTAGAGAGCAGGATTTTTGCCTATATGGAATTGAATTCGAAGACCTTAACTAAAGATTCGAAGTGGCAGGGCAATGCTATTAACGTTTTTACCCTTAACTGATTTCAGAAAAAATAAGCGAATTTTTTCCACTTTACTGCACAACATTCCATAAATAATGTAAATGACTTCAATAAATGTAATATCAGCGATAAAATCAGTGTTTTGCATATTTAAAAATGGAAAATTGTAATTCATTTTAATCTTCAATTAAAATCTACCTTAACACCGTCGCACGATCACCATATGTGCAAATAAATAATCCATTAAGATTTTCGGTAATCATAAAATTTAATACTAATGAGCTCAATCGCACAATTTAAACCACTTTCGTTGGTGAAATAATAAGAAGAGTAAAAAAAACAAAAAATACCAACTGAAATTAAGAATCTTTTGTATTTCAACAAATGCCTAAAGAAATATGTCATAAATTTTATTAATGCATACATACATACAGACTATGTATATATTTTTTAAACGATAATATTTTTTATTTTTTTTATTTTCCAAGTATGAATTTATCATTTATCTCTTTCAATTGCAGCGCAGCTGGGAAGAGGGACTTTTGATAGCACGCCTAGTAGATGTCGGTGAATGACCAAGCACCCCCGTTCTTCCATCAGGAGTTCAAAACCAATGGTCATTCAAGCAGTCATTCTGTCATTCTGTCAATATATAAATATGCATCCGTATTGACGTTCCACGCAGTTCATTGTATTTTCGAATGAATTGTTGTTATGTGATTTGTGTATTTGTTGCTTTAACTTTAGATGCATTGTTTGTTGTGGTTTCGATGTCAAATAAATAAGTTTCATAAAATTTGTGTGAAATGAATAAAATAAAGTAAAGTAAAATTAAATTAAATGCAATGAAGTGAAATTTATGCCATTCGCAAAACTTTCAATGCAATGCCCACCAATGAGCTAAAAATAAACAAATGCATGCACATGAAAATAATTTTTCTTTTCAAAAGTTTACGCAACACAGAACACTGTGAAAAATTACACAGACGAGAATGGGGAGGCAAGGAAGACGGGAGGGGTAGAGTTGTGACAGCGAAACAGAAGAAATTTACCGTGTATTTACAGGCTGAGTGTTCTTTTTGAAGATCTTGTTATTTTATTAATAGTATTTACTGCTCTTGCTTTTTGTATTTTTTTTTGTATATTTTTCTTAGTGTACTTGCATTTCTCTTTTGTTATTGCAGCAACGTCAATTTCCAATGCGCATTTAACCTAATAAATTGCGTCAAAAACAAAGCAACAGCAACATCAACATCAACGTCAGTGGCGACGGCGGCAGTGGTGGCGACGGAGGCGGAGATGGTGGTGGCGGCGGTGGTAGCATCAACAATCAAAACACGTTGCCGCAACGATACAATTTGTTGTTTCAATCCCCGTTTGCGGTTCCTGGTTATTTTTTTATATCCATATATTTTTTTTTATTCCTATATTTGCTGCAAAATGAAGTGAATTTTATTTATTTGTTTAAATAACACTCGCTTTTGGCATTAAAAGCTGTATGCTTATTTATTTATTTGTTTAATTGTTTTTTGAGTAAACATGTTGGCGATATGAATTTAAATTCAAATGCAAATGCAAAATAAACTTCAATTTCAGCCAAACAAATATACATACATACATACATATGTACATACATAATTCGAAATTTGTATACGTAAACTTTTTGCACCTTCTGCGCCAACCTCTATGTCCATTGCATAGCAAATTTTTGGCAGCCACTCGGCTGGATGTAGGAAAAAGCGCGTTTTCGATCCAAATACCAAGCAATGCGTAAAATATAAATAGCCAAATTTAAATAGAAAAATAAAGTCAGGCAGAAAATTGAAAAACAATTGCCAAAAAAAAAACTTTAAGTGTAAATAAAATGGTATGGAACTGTCAGCCAGCGATTTGAATAATAGTCGAGCTTTTGAACATCATCACTTCACAATGGATTCTCCCGCTGTCGAATGGATATAGGCGGTCGGCCGGTCAGTGGACGAGTGTGTATTTTCGTTTTGTTGTATTGTTTAGAAAACTTACACACTCGCACTGCACATGTACTATGTACATATGTATGTATTTGTTGTATGTATTTTTAGTTTGCTAGAAGATAGCTTTCGGAGGCTTTAGCAGTTCATTAACAAATTATTTGTTTATTTTGTTTCGACTTTTAGCTCAATTTTTGAGTGCGAGCAACATCAAAAGCAACTACAAATAACAAAATGAAAATAAACACCATACTGAGCAAAATATTCTAAATGAAAGGATACGAATTTTAGTTGTAGGTATTAGAGATACCCTAAAAAACAAACGGATGTGCACTATCTTCTCTGCTTACATAGTATGTTTTTTATGATTGATAAGCTTTTTATAAGATTTTCCTTCTTGTAAGGGCTTATACAAACCTTATGGTATATTAGCTTTCATCCGCTGCTTCGCTCGCGTGGCATTCGGCTTAACGTTGTGGATTGGAATGTAACGGAAAAGCAAAAAAAAATAATTTCATCAAAGGTAATAGCTTTTCATTAATTTTTAGTTTAGATTTTTATTTTTTAACTATCGAAAACAAAATCTAACCCTACTTCATAATTGCCGATTGCGGTTGGTTGCTGAAACTTTTTTCTCACTGGCAACTGTACAGTATGCCATGACATTCCTTTAAATTCCTTGCTGTACATTTACGTTCACTTAATAATCTACTTTTATTAACCTTTTTAAGTAGGTGGCAACCCTCGCCAAAAGTATTTTCAAAATAAAGCCTTCTTAAAACTTGTTAGTTTGATACCCATATTTCAACGTTTGATTTAACTTATTATAACTTTGTTTAATTTTTTAAAAAGGTGGCAACCCTCCTCAAATTAATTTTTCAAATTAGTAATTTCTTTAATTTGTACTTTGGCACTCATATTGTAAAATGTTGTTTATTTTTTATTTAACTTAATTTGCAAATAAGTAGGAGGCCATCTTCGTTATAAGTATTTAGAAAATCAAAGCTTTACTGAGCCTTACATATTACATATATAAAATTGATTTAATTTAACTTATTGTAATTTTTCTTAATTTTTTAAACATATGTATGGCAACCTTCTCTAAAATTGTTTCTGAAATTCAGTTTTTATAAAACTTTTACTTTGGCACTCATATTGTCAAATGTCATTTATTTTTTTTAAATTAACTTTATTTGCATTTAAACAGGTGGCAACCTTCTTTCAAAATATTTGGGAAATGACGCTTTATTATGCCTCTTTCGTATGATACCCATATTAAAATATTTTATTTCATTCATTGTTTTAATTGAATATTACCTCTTAAACAGCTGGCAACTCTCTATAAAATATCGATTTTATGGAATAACGGACTATATACATATGTACCAAATCGTGTCCAAATTTATCCAGTCGTCATATAGCAATATGTGATTTAACTTATTTATTTAATTGACTATAAATTGAACAGGTGGCAACTCTCCATAAATATAGCCTATGTCATCGCATAGGGTAGGCTATTTGTGGGCTTTATTTTGTACAATTTCGTCCAGCCTTGGCTTGAGGAAGTTTGACAGTTCGTTGATACTTGACGTGTCAATATAGGTATGCCTCTTAGGCACAAGTGTTACGCTCAGAGAGAGAGAAAATTTAGTCATGTGCCCATGGCTGGCCCAAGGCGAGCTCGTATCAGATGATAGCAGCTCCGACGTATTTTGTTTTTGCACTTTTGTGGGATATTTGTCAAAGTTACAGGCAACTTTGTTTTTGCTCTTGGGTTGGCGTCGCAAGCATCAATTGCGTACAGAATTTCTACTAGTGAAAGATATGCCATATATGTAAGACTCATGTTAGGATGAAACCATTTATATTGCTATTAATACAAGGGCTGATGTACGCCATATACATATCATAATGTTTTACGTAAACCTTATATTGTATGGCGAATATGTCCTATATAATAGGGAGAAATATTCCATATTACTCCTTATCACAAAGGCTTATGTATCGTAATTATCGGATTTCATCAAATTGTATAAGAAGAATTTGTTTGAAGTTAAATATTTCTGTTTAACTTTTAATTTAAAACATTTAATTTTTAATTTAAATTAAACATTTTTTTCAATCATTTTGTTTAGTGCGAACGATTTCAATCAGGTCTCCATTTTTGGCCAAAAAACAAAATACTATGCTACTCCAGATCCATACATCCATATACTTATGATAATCAATTATACTTTTATGCTTGCTCTTTTCCTTTTCCGAATAGTTGAAACCAAAACCGGGTTGGCAAGCGATGACAATGCCAGTCGGCGCCAGCTGTTTGCAGTTGGGGAGAACCATATTCAAGTTTCGGTGGTTTCCAGGATTATATCTATCTCTATTATTAGTATGATGTGCTAAATTGGATTCAGTACTCACATTTAGCCAATTTTTATGTTTGGCCGAGCTTTTTCTACAACTTGTGGTGTGCGTCTTGTTATTGCACCACAAATTGAAGGACTTAGTGCAGTGTTTGAAATAACTTTGTAAATAGTAGTTTTGCAAACTATGAGATGCATGATTGTTTCTATAAGTTTTTCCTATTTCAATGCCCAATTTTTTATGGAATTTTCTATTGCAAAGTGTTGCAACGAAAGTCGTTACGACATCTAATCGAACACATCGACCTTCACTGAAACAGAAGGAGTCCCTAAGTTCTGTTGGGCTTTCCTCGATGACCCTCGATTAGAGCTCTTAGCTCTTCATGTGGTTCTGTACTTGGTTAAAATTTTGAAGTACTGAGTTGAGTTCCATGTTATGTAGAGCTGAGTAAGTGATTTGGCAGAAAAGTGCTGTCTCAATGAGAAAAAAATACTGGCTACCTTAAATGTTCAGTCATTTCTTTACACATGTGCCTTAGGCACATGAATGATAGAACACAAGATTGTGCTAGTTGTTCTGAAATTTGGAGAGTAACTTGGCTGAGACGTCACGCCAAATTTACCGGTGAAGAGAAATGAGAGGAAACACTTTGGTAGACATGTTATGTAGAAAGAATACACAATAAAACTGCTAAACACGTTGGAAAGAATACACATGATCGCGAGTATACATACACGGTTTTTGTAAATAAAATCTCTTGTGACGTAGAAACGCTGTCAAAATTTCCAAGACAGGATTAGCGGTACCACAATCTGAGCCACCTTCTGTATTCTTCTCACCATGCTTTTGATACAGAATATTGGCTAGTAAACGATGTTGTTGGAAGTTATGATTATACTCCAAATAAGCTAAGGTATACATATATTTGTGAGTTTGAGATATACAGATATATAGTATATATGTACATAGACAGCAGTCGACTAAAATCGAATGAAAAATTTAACAAAATTACTGCTCGACATGACGTTTACACGAAAAGTGTACGAAAATGAAATGACAACAATAACAGCCAGCGAAAGCCATATCAACTCAGTTTGCTAGCAGCGACAACAAGAACAACAACACCAAAACTAAAAGTAAATACTGCTAATAATCTACACAAAGTAAATTTATGTGCATTTCCGTTTCGAAAGTGTTTTTGTGTCGTTGTTGTGGCAACATTGATATTTTTAGTGTGGCAGCTACTGTCCATGCCGCTCGGTTAGTGTTGTTGCAACTGCATTTGCTTCCGCTAAAGTAAATAACAAATATTACTTTATTTTATCGCACGAGCACAGTACGAAGGACAACAAGGCTGATGACCAACAGACTAAATGCATAGACCAATAGTAACCAACAACAAAATGCTACCGGCTAGGTTAAAAATGTCCAGGAATGGTGGCAAAAAAAGGAAGGAGTGTTGCAGAACGAATAACAAATATTATTATGAGACAACAACAAATAAAAAAACAACAACAAAAACTAATAATCGTCAATGTAAACAATATCACAAACTAACAGAAACTACTGACGACCGACCACGCGACTGTGACGACAATCGTGAAGCGGTAGATGGTGGCAGTGGCGGTTAAGAAAATCGGAAATATGGACGCGTATGGACATATATTGGGTAGACAATTATAGTGCGGCTTGTCTTGCTATAGAAGAAAGTAGATTGCAAAATAGTCACAATTAAAAAAAAATACGAATATTTTTTACATAATGGGATAGCTCGTTTAAGAAATAGTTATATTTTAAAGTTTCTTCTTAACTAATTAACACGAAAACCCGACTTGAAAAAAATGACTGACAGGACTTGTTTGATGAAAATATTGGATGCAATTTTGGTATTGTTTAAAAATAGATTTTGCATATTTTTATTTACGCTAGTTTACTTCTAGTTCTTCTATTACTTTTGAAAACAGAAAATTCACTGCTAGCTGATACCAGCAAATTTCAAACGAATCTGCACACATTCTAATTGAAATCCCAAAATTTCGCTTTTTCTTCGAGACCAAAAACACTTAAATTAGGATTTGCTTCTTTTAAACAGGCTTAAAAAAGTAGGTTCTCAATTCGTCATGTAAATGTTAACTTTTTTGTTTCTGAACCGATTTCGATCCGGAGGATAGCTTTAAAGTGATAATGATAATGATAATGATAATGATAATGATAATGATAATGATAATGATAATGATAATGATAATGATAATGATAATGATAATGATAATGATAACGATAATGATAATGATAATGATAATGATAATGATAATGATAATGATAATGATAATGATAATGATAATGATAATGATAATGATAATGATAATGATAATGATAATGATAATGATAATGATAATGATAATGATAATGATAATGATAATGATAATGATAATGATAATGACCATGATGCCGTACTATTAATGCTACTTTTCTTGCCAGAGATCTTATACCAATAAGTGGCACTGTGAGTCAATTGTAAATGGCGTGAAAAATTCGCATTCGATCCGCTAGTATTGTGTTGCTACAGTGACGAAGGTTGTTCTAGTAGTAAATTTAGAACCAAAACAAATTAGCTGCCATAGGGTAATGATAATTAAATTGGCTGCCAATCAATGATACAAATGCAATCCTAAAATGATAACAACAATAAAAGATTGAACAGAAATATTATAAAAACCTCATCGTATTGGATATACATACATGTGTATTTATGTATGTTTATATCTTCATTCATTGTAAATAAAAATACATACACATTTACAATAGCGCCGTAGGCAGTTAGTCAGCTGATGCGCTAATAGATGGCGCTAAGGTGTCACTTACAGTGTTTGACATGTCAACAATATTGACGCGATGAGCTAACGACATATGTACATATGTACATACATACATACTTACAAATTGATATACATAGGCACACGTGCTGTGCTTGTTGAATTTGTCGCGTAGCATGCAGTTATTTTAGATGTCATTGCTTTCGGTTTTGTTGATCATCCTGACACAGCTTTTGTCGCCGAGCTTAGTTGTAGGCGTTGCAGTTGTTTCTACATACATATAATATACATATGTAAGTATGTTTGTATGTAAACTTGTATAGTTGTTGGTGTTGCTGTCATGACTTTGTCAGTTTTAGGTTAAATTTTTGACGGCAGCCGGCGTGTCTAGCCGAATAGAATAGTCTCACAGCGTCACGTTTTGTGTTGCCGCAAAATCAGCAATGTAATGGGTGACAATGAAGTGCCGCCACAACATACCCACATACAGACACAGACACACTCTAAGTATGCACAGATTTTTGTGTTCATAACTAAATATATACTACGTACATACGTATATTTTTATGCACAAAAATACAACCATATGCATTTTAATATAGACGCGGCTGATAAATATTCTTGATTTTATCGATTTTTGAAATGTTTCAAACTTTTCTGCTCAAGCCACACTTTCTGTTTCTTTTTATATGTTCTGTCGATGACATGCCAAAATATTTTTGAACTGTCAGACAATTTTGTCGGTATATTTGCTTGTGTATTAGTTACAGAGTTGCTTTGCCGGAAACTATGTGCATACGTATCCTTTATTGATAGAAAAAAAGAAGCATTATAAGCAAAAATTCTGACAGGCTTGACAATGCGTTGAAATTTTATTGTCTGAAGGTCAACTGGTAATGAATGTCAATTAGGGACAAAAGCTTCAGATGTGACAAGAGAGAATAAAAAATATTTGTTTATTTCATTTACATATATAAATAGAAATATTTATTTACATACATACATATGTATATACACATAATTTTATTACGTTATTTTTTATTATGTTATTACCTTTAATGACGAATGAAGCTTAGTATGCTTGTGCGCGAGATTTCTTATCTGAAACTTTGCAAGCAAGTATAACAAAGATTTTTCAAATATTAAACCGAATTTTATTGGAAAATAAACTTAGCAACTACATACATATATAGCGCCCACATAATATGTGTGTTTTTCGTTACCCGCGTATTAACCAAAACTTGGGGATTAAAAATTAGATATATAAAAAATCTGGTAACCTGTTGTGGATCTCCATGCGATTTTGACTTGACGTCTTGCAATTTACAAAAAAAAAAATTACCTCATTTCTCTCAAATAACCTTTTGATCTCAAACTAAATTTGTTAGTCATACTTTTTTTAAACGATTTTCCTTCCTTACTTTGGAAATCACGTTTCAAAAGGGGCAGCTTTGTAGAGTATATATGTAAGTCATATTTGCTCTCTTAACTACTTCAAAAAAGGCAAAACAGCAATTAGAGCCAGTACAAAATTAGTGGAAGTTTATAGCGAAGATGTGATTAGAAAGGCAATGCCAAAACTGTATTGCTCATTTTCACAAGAAATGTAAAAATGTTTGGCGACTCGAACAAAATGACTAATGGCCATTAATTAACATTAATTTTAGAAAACAACTCTTCAAAGTAGCCAGATGAGTTGCTTGACAAAATGTTTAAAATCGTAATTAATGTATAAAATGTAATATATATATTATATATATATATAAAGTAATTTTATATTTTAACTTTAAACTTTTAATTATTTATTTACACAATAAATATATAATTACTTACAGTAAAATATATTTTTCGATTTTATGTAAGTTTTATTCATTTTACGCAAGGGAGAAAATATCGCAATTGGCAGAAAAAATACATCAAAATAGGGAAAAAATTGCTTAAGTTATTTTTTTTCAGTGTATTGCGTAATACAACGACATTTCTCCTTCCGCCTGCTTATAATAATTTTCTTCTGCTTGTTATTCAAAGTTGCCTATTAGCCTATACCGCCAAATAAATAACCGCACCCACATTTTCAGCAATCCAATGTATACCCGAATCCCATTGTAAGTTCAAAGTACTCCGCGGATTGCGAGTTCTCTCTTTGTCGATTTGACAGCATCTCCCCATTCGCCGAGGAAATAAAATAATTTTGCTTTTATTTTACACAAACAATGCTAACAAAACTTTCAATCGTTCTGTAGTTTTCCCGCTTCTTCCTCTTCTTTTTTAGAAAGTTTTCTTTGCTCTTTCATTCCCTACCTATTACTTCACTTTCAGTTGTCTTTCAAGCACCAACAATTCTTCGTTGCACGTCGTTAAACGAACCATATAATCGGAGATATGCATCTATTCCATTATTTAAAATGTTTGCTGGTCGTAAACAAAATATTCCTATATTCTTTTGAGATATACAAATACTTTATAAAACTTGGAAACTAAAAAAACCTTTTAATTTTTGTATATTGGTTAGAGTTTTGTTATGAAAGGTCAATTGTCGAAAATATCAATAAAATAACGGAAATCGTCGAGTTCGACAGTCATTTAAGAGCTGTTTCGATTGTCCAGGAGCAAAACATTGCACAAAGGAATCATCTATGTAAGGCTGAGCTTTGGCCAATAGGGAGAATTGTGTTCCTTCAGGACAACGCAGGGCCACACATATCGATAGCGAGGCGCCAGAAGCTCCGGGATCTTGATTGGGAGATTCTAATGTATCTAACTTATGTATAGTCTGGACCTGTCACCAAGTGATCACTATCTGTTCATGTATATGGCAAATGATTTTGCTAGGGAAAAGTTTGCCTCAAGAGAAGCTTGTGAAAATCGACTGTATCGGGTATTTTGCCAATAGGGATCTTTTTAACTATACGTTACCCACTGTATTGCAGAAAAGCGCAAATCTATTTCAGAAAAAGTTAAATGTGTTTCAGGAGTATATTTCAAAAAACCGCGAATGTTCGAAAGCCGTTTGCTGGCCTCAAAACCCCAAACACCACTTCTCCTGTGAATTGTATAACTCTCATCCATTTAATGTAATTACATTTTCTTTTTTTTTTAAATAACCGCTGTTTTGCTCCTCGTTTATTGTTCTGAATTGCATTAGTGATTTTCTCAAATACATTTTCGCTTTTCTGAAATACATTTGAGTATTTCTGAAATAGATTTTAGGTTTCTGAAATACATTTGGAAATCCTGCAGATGTGTTAAATGGGAAAAACCCCAGAAAACAAATTTAAAAAAAATTTCAAAAAATCAACCGACATTTTAAGCCACTTCATACTTTCATATTAGGTCTGTTCCTGTACTAAATTAACTTACTGGTTTTAAAGCGCACTTACTGGAAGTTACTGGAAAAATATTCCCACACCTAAAAGTCCTATTGTAATGCTAAACTCAAAGGAGCCAAAAACTGTATATCGAAAAGTTTTCTAAAAATTCTCTTAAAAAGTTTGAAAATTTTATCAAAAAATATAAAATTTTTATAAATTTTGTAGAATGTGTGAAACTTTTTTTTTTGTGCTTATAGCATATGTATATGCTTTTTATTATAATTAATTAAACTAGGGTTTTATGAAAAATCAAAAAAAATAAAAAATTACTTAGCTATAAAAGCATTGTAAATATGTAAAAAAAATCACCACGTGATCAGTCTTTGCATTAAGTTGGACAGTGCTCCCTCCGCACATTTTCCAAAATTTTGAATTCAACTTATTCAAGCAAATAAAATGTAGTAAGTTATTTTATTAACTTATTTTCAATACAAATCCACCTTGGTTCAAAGGAAGTACATTGTATGCACATAAGCCGATATATATTGTATATGTATATCGATTTTGACTCGATTTGTCATGTGCACGGCCGAACAGACGGTAGAATAGAGTTATTTTGATAAATCGAATTCTCTTTTCACTTTGAACATTTTGGCATACATACATATGTATGTATGTCTATTTCAAATACAAATAACAAACGTGTGTTCGGTTGTAATAATTAAAAAAATAAATAAATAAGCCGCTTACATGTAAATGCGACCGATTTCGCACAAACCACATTGTCGCGTAATAAACCGAAAACCGATTTCACAGAATTTATTGCATTTTTAAATGTTGACATTTACGTCAAATTAAATTTAATTGCCATTTTGCCAGTTTGCATGGCTGGAAAGTTGGCCGAAAGAGGAATCGGTTGGTTTTCTGGCTTAAATGAACGTTAGTGAGAGACCATATATATATGTACATTTGCATATATATTTGTACATATGTATATAAATACATATAGACAAACATATGATTGAAATGAGAAAATATCACAATCATCAGCACATTTCTTCAGCTAAAAGTATAAATGTTTATTTGTATGCATGTTTGTTTGTTTGTATATATAGACCGTTTTGATTAAAATATTGAAAATAATCATCATCCCATATTGATGTCATTCATCGTATGGAGAGTTTCAAGAAACCATTGCTCGTACGGTCGCATCAACAAGAGATGTTTTTTAGATTACAAAAATTCTATTTATTTATTATTGATATATGTAGATAAAATAATAGTACTAAAATTGTGTATTGTGTATGAAAAACTAAATGATCTCGCTCACCACTTGCGACTATGTGTTTGGGTAATTATAAACTCAAACTATCTGCCTGAGTAATTATACGGAGTTGAGAAAATGTATTCCTGACATGACAGCCTGTTTTCTTTTTTTGAATACTTCCTTTTACAAAATAATTTTCCAGGGCTGAGTAGGAAGTATTTTAAAATTAAAACGAAATATCTCTAATATAAGTTTCTTCAAAATTTACGTCGGATGCCTAGATTCTTCTGAAAAATTTGGTTTTGCATTTTGCATTCTTTTTCTATTACGGTCGCGATAACCTGTGATTTCCACTTCTACCAGCACCAGCAATGTAGGAACAGTAGCTTTGTGGCAATATTGGGAATTCGTTACCACGACTTATTGAAATGTTCCACAACAATATAACCTAATTTAATCACCACGTCAATGATTGGTTATCATTCTCCTTCCTTATTACAACTACTAGAAGCTTGCCTTTTTCCTGTATTTGTTTAGAGACTTCAATTTCAAAATTTTTCAATAAAATTGATACCTATTTAATTATCCAGAAAATGCTAGTTCAAATTCTTGCGAACTTAATTCTCTTATTAATTTAAATCGGGGTTCTGAAATAATCGTTATTTAGATTTTTCAGTATCAAACAACGGTTGGCAAGAATTCCTTTAAATAAAACTCGAATATAACTATCTATTATGTAATTTTTACATAATCAAGATTTTTTTAAATTCAAAATACTCTAGTTAACTAGTATCATTCCCGACTCGTGATTTATTAGAGAACGAGAAAATCCCGGCAGAGCTTATTCCGCCTATGGCTATTTACCCAAAGTGACACTTTGCCTTTCTATTTTTGTTTGTTTTTGCCAACGTTAATAAACTGACAACTAAAAACGTTATAGGTTGGCTTTTTGAAAACCTTTCGCAATAATCTCATATTAAAATATTAGCATAACGTTTAGTTTCCTGTGGCAAGAATTTTCGTTAAATTTCACCACACCAGAAAGCAATCAGATTCTAATATCACTCAACAAAACTCAAATGAGTTCGGGTTTGGTGAAATTGAATTAGATTTCCTGCTAGACGAACGGTGGGAGTGATGTAACTTCTTCATAATCTACGTTTTTTGCTTCATATAATAAAAAAAAGTTCATTCATAGTATATTTTGCTTTTTCCTCTTCTTTTTTTACTACACAAAATAGGGCGATGATAGAAGACGAACAGACGAACTGAGCATTATTTTATTGCACACTAATCGTTTTTTCAAGAAATTTCCCAAAAATTCTGTAGGTGCATGTAAAACTTATTATATAGGTTCCACTTTGTAACTAAGTTTGTGGAGAATCGCATAAGATAAATAAAAATAATTTTTTGTCTCTAGAGATAGAAAGAGATAGTTTATTCCTAAGGTCCCTGGTACCGACGCCGTTAGGTGGCGTATCAGTTGAGATATTTAAAAAATCTGTATTTGCGACTTGATTTTGATGAAATTAGAAACGTAAAATGGAGTTTGTATCGAAATGCCAAAATACTAGGAAACTCTGTAGTATTTACTTCAGCCAATTAGATGCATTGGTCAGAAACTTTATTAGCCTCTTAAGTTTTCAATAGATTCTCGACTGTCTGATTGTTTATGTCGGCGATATAGTCGCCTGTTGAGACAATCGCTTGGGCATCATCTTCATTACAAATTGTCTCATTGATCTTAGCAAAATTCCAATTTCCAATGGCCTTTTTTTAAGTGTTCTTTTTTTCAAGGCCTCAATTTCTGGTTAGCATTGAATTTTAAAATTCATTTCTTCTTTTTACTAATCGCGGATATTTTTGACTTTGCAACTCCATATTACTTCGCCAAAGTGATAACATTAACACCTCTTTCGATTTTTGCTACAATATCGCACTCCTCTTTTATATAATATAGGTACTTAGGATTTTGCCCCCATTAAATGACCCCGGACATTTAGCTCTACCCTAATGATATGACGATATACACCTGATTTTCTAACTCGGGGATTAGCCTTTTTGTTATTGAATTTGTCGTTAGAGTTTCAATTTGGAAGAAATTCATATTAGGATACTCGGAATTGTTACCTCAATAGAGTAGTCAATAGAAAAGTTTTGATGTTCACTCTACCGGGTTGTTCGAATCATAGAGGGTTCACTTTAGACTATGCAGGGGGAGCCAATGTTGACAATATTAAAAGATATAATCTGATGTACATACATATGTCTGTAGATGATATTGAAACCAGACATAACTACGGGGCATTATATTCAAATTCAACGAAATTGATGTGAGAGAGGGAAGTGACTGGAACCATAGCGAATCTTATAATGCATGGAATTGTTAGATAAACTTTTAGCGTGTTCTTCAGTAGCAATTCGTCCTTATAGAACGCAAAGCCAGTGTCTGCATTCAATAGTCAAACACTGTTATAAAAATCACAACTGATGCCAGAAAAATTAACTAAATATAAGCCGACAAAATATGCTCTTGTTGTTGTTGTTATGCAAGCAGGATAGCACGGAGCGAAGTTAGTTCCACAAATAAAAAAAAAAACTACAAACCAAAACTGGCATCCATTCGATTACGTTTTCAGGTTGCTAATCGCATTTCCTAATTACCAAAGTTCATAAATTTCATTTTATTGGGTTTTCAGCCAGCGGACATTGCAGCAAGCAGCTGGTCAATATACAAACGAATGTCAATAGGAAAGGCAAATTTATCGACTGGCTGTTCGTCGCGCTTACATAAAAATAGCAGGATGAGGGGGAAGAAACAGCAGCAAGCAGTAAGTACATATTATGAAAACAAATACAAATACTAAAATACTGTGAACAGAAACTGCAAACTTAATTTATTAAAGTAACTACATGCGTACAATCGCCATAATATTTCCATTTTATTGTCATTCAAAAAACTACAGCAGCATCGTCGTCATCATCATAATCCTTACTATTCATCGCATAGAGCTTTTCCCCCCTCCCTTTGGTTACGTTGAAGGAAAAAGCACTAGCAACTTGTGTACAATGAAATACTCCTCTTTATAGTCGCCGTTTGCTATAAAAAGGAGAAATGCCACAATACCAGTAATTTCCCCTACACTTCGCTGTTGTTGTTGCACGCAACTTCTCCTCACAACACACAACACATCTGTATGTTCATATGTATGTACTAGATGCTATGTTTTGTTTTGCAACGCATCAAATTGACGCTTCACATCTACGACCACACGACTGACGTTTGTGTGATTAATGTTACCCTCCCATTTAATTGGAGCGCAATGCATTCACTTGCCACTTCGTACTCAGCGTACAGTTGTTCTCACCATGCATTGCATCGATATATTCGCGCGCTCTCTTTCGCTCACTCGCTCTCGTATTTTATAAACAGCAACAATCAAAATAGCAAGCTAACTCTGTCACTCGTCCGCCTTTGATACTTCCGTCAATTGAGCCCGGTGTAAATGAGAGTACACTTCTTATAGTACAGTATTGTTGTTGTTGTTTTTTGGCTGTGTCGCTACAGCTGCTGACTTGAGTAGATGTTGGCAAAATTGAGCTGACGGAGTGCAATAGCAACCATTACGAGAAAATTCGTAATGGCCGAGAAAGTGAAATAGAGATATGGCGCGACTGCACTAATGTAACAAGGTCGACAATAAATCAAATTGCAAAAACATAAAACACTTCTCATGGCAGTGGCAGTGGTAGTTAGTTGAGTAAGGAAAACAACAACAATGCGCCGCATGATACCATCCAGCCGCAGGCTCCGTGAAAATCACATCAAAATGCCATAAAAGCGCCGCTCAAACCTATTGACCCCAGAAAAAGCGTAAAAATGGAAAGAGGCTAATAATAAAAAATAAAAAAGAAGGGGGAAACGAAAAAGTCAAAGCTCGACTGTGCAAATTCATTTTTAACTCGTAAAGGCCCACATTTGCCGGTAGGCTTTCTTCGCCTTTCCTTTCCCAAAATCAAAATATACTCCTCCTTTGTATGCGATGCGTTGTCGCCGACTGTAAATTGCTGCGAAATGAGTTATGTGCATTTAATAGATCGGCTCATACAACAACAACAACAATAACACCAACAACGACATCAACAGCAATTGGCAATGTGATTTGTGCGCCAACAATTCCAACAAAGAACACCGCCATCAACACAGTGTGTAATGCATTGCGACAAATTGCCCACAAAGTAGATTGAGATTTATCATTATTTTAATAGCAAAAACAAAACGCACGTAAAACACTTAAAGAAATATGTACATACATATATCTAGTAACATGCGTGTATATTCCAATAAATACATATGTATATAAAATAATAAATCTATACGTGACACATATCGACAAATTAGTTAGTGGTTAGCAGTGGGCCAATTTGCGATTGAGCTGGAATTCGTTATCATGGTTAATTTACTCCAGTCGAGAATGTGAGTTATAATAAATATGTGGTTGGTATCTACGCATAAGGCTACTACGGTAGCCCAGTAAGTATGTGCAGTTACGTGACATCCATGCGGTGGATCTTCGACTGATTCCAATGAACATGCTGCATTGGAATGATATACAAAGTTTTGTATAATATAAGAGCTAACAAGTTCACCTAAGTATAATTAAAGAGAGGGACGTCTAAAAAAGCTTGTGCGCCAAGACGAGCGAGGAGAGAGGGCTAGACTGAAGACATTTTTTCTAGCACATTTTCCTAATTTTATTTCGGATTTCTTCTCAAGTTTAATAAGAAGGAATACGGTTGAAAACACCATAGGGAATTTTGTTAAAAATATGCAATTGTGAAATGAGGAAATGGTATTATAGCTTTGTAATATAATAATAACAAGATCAGGTTCACAAGCTAATTTAGTTTAGCTATACACGTCCGTCCGTCTGTCCGCAAAACAAAATTTGGCAGGCAGGGGCATTTCTATAATGTATTAATCATTTATCGCAACCGACCAGGACATTATACAACTGATTGTTCATACAATATATGAGGTTGTCCGTTATAGCTCCTACACTAAAGCAGCTAAGAACATGAAGTTTGGCAATCCTCTCCCGTATTATTGATGAAAAATTTGTAATGAAAATTATATATATGTATATATATATACATATATAGTTTTGATCCACTGATTATTCAGATATGAGTTTTTGCGTTATAACTCCTGAATTAAAGTAGGTAATAATTTTAAATTTGCCTCACAAAAACCACTAAAATCGGACCACTACAACTTATTGCTCCTATGCAACTGATTGTTCGGATATGAGGCTTTACTTTAAAACTCCTATATTAAGACAATAAAAACCGAGAAATTGTGTAGACCAATCGCTTATCAAATCTTACCAGGTCTACTGAGAAAATCATCAAGAATAGGTTCTGCTTGGAGACTTTAACATTTATAGAATTACTATAATTCTATTGAGCCAATTTGAGCTAAATTCACTGCAAAGAAAACATCAAACTGCGATTGATTGGTTATTGACGAGTTTTTCTACATTTTCTCTCATTGTCTTTCGTGTGCAATTATAATAAAGAGGCCAACTTGCAGTGCTGACCTTAAAAAGTTAAAATTGCCGAAAAATATTGGAAAACACAGAGTACAATAACCAGTAACGGATTAAACGATCAGCAAAAGAGACATTGCGCATCGGGACCTTCGAGAAGAAGGGCTCTAGACCCTTTTTTAGCAGCGTGTTTAATTACGAAATTGATCAATTAGTACATAAATTAAATTTCCCCTTAGAGGAGAATTATCAAAGAGAAATATTCGATGAAAAAGCTCCCGGTTCGCGTTTGGAAACGTATGAAAGATATCGAATCAGTTAGAACGAAGTTTCTGATAAAATTAGTAATGAATGGCAAGAACGTGCGGGTGATTGAGACGTTGACAATGTTTCCGGTATTCTGATGCCTGAGAATCTAAGGATTCTAAAAGAAACCAGTGTCAGCTTAATTAGGGAATACACTCAGAATTCAATACTTCAGATCTTAAAAATACCGCCAGTCTCTTTACCCGAGAATACCTTAAATAATGTTCGTGGTTGTGATGAAAACCAGGTTACCGTTCCTAATTATATTGAAGAAGTTTTCATTTTAATTTAATAGGCGATCTACTATTGCAAAAGGTTTCATTTGAATTGTATGAGTCACCTACTTAACAACATTGAGAAGTTTTCATCATATCCAAGCATAATAAAAATGTATTCCTATTGGAAAGAAGTGAAATCAGCTCAAATTTGCGCTTATTTATAGAACGTTTTAGTTGATATTTTCACTCTGTGTAGGTATTGCCATTTTTTGGTAAGTCTCGGGATGAAGTTTTCTTAAGCAAAGGTTATTTGGGGTTTTTCGGATCAAAAAATCATTGGCAAGAATTCGTTCAAAACAGAACTCGAATATATTGATCTAATCCTTATGTCAGGCTAGGCAATACAAATCTAATCTTACTTTTATTTAGAAAATTTTTTCTTTTAAATCATTGCACACTCGTTAATCTTTAGTTTTAATTTTTTCGATCGAAAATATGTGTAATTTTATTATTTTGTATTTTTCTACCAAGTTTGATCGTTACTTATTAACTTTCATTTTTTCGATTAATACAAATCCAAGGATAACGATTATTTTTGAACGAAAGACGAAATATCACAAAATAACGATTAAGTCGTGATTTTTTATAACCGTTGCGGCCCTTGATTAATAACCTTGTTTTTGTTAAAACCAACAGTAATGGTGAGAAAAATTGTCTAGATCGAAGAAACACAGCTATCAAAAAAGAAATAGGCACTAAAGAAATATTTACCACTTTCTGAGAAAACAGAAAAAATATTTTCAAATATTTCCACCTTAGCGCCAGGTAATCCATTTTTGCTAATATTTTCTTCTACTATATTTAAAACTTGAATTTTGTATTTTAAGAATATTTTAAAAGTACCTCGATCTTGATTCAATATTTCAAAAAATATTTATTCTTGTGTACCATACCGGCTTCAACATCAATCTATGTAACTGTGCTTTAAATTCCAATTCAAGTGAAACAAATCAACTATTTTTTTAACCGCATAATTGTGTTTGTTTTATGTAAATGCAATAAAACGGCCAAGATGGAATCACCGGCAGGGTCGAAGTTTTTAATCGTTTTTCGATTTAATTTACTGTAAAAGCAATAATTAAAATAACAAGTAAAGTAATTTAGTGTTTGTCCAAAATATTCGTATTTATTGAAATTTTTAAACAGCCCAAATTATTTGAGTAAAATGTACGAGGTTTCTTAATTTTTTTCTTCTTTTTTATATAAAGCATGAGGCGCCGCGCTATGTAGCCATGGTGAGGATCATATTTGAGTTCTAACAAATCAAAGGGGCTTGTTTGTTGTTTTCTATTTCAAATACAATATGTTATTTAATTACATTTTTTTCACTCTCAATCTCCAGCAATCGCGTCACCCAACACTGCATTTCGATAAGCCCGCTCTCCACTTAATTTTTTCCATCCGATTCATTACGCATGTTTGGTAGTTTGTTTGGGAGATGAATTAAATAAGGGAACAATTTATAAATAAAATTCCCCAACACTTAAAATAAAAAAATGCACTCAATCATTTTTCGGCTGACACATAGCTGTGCGCCCCCTCTAAACCAAACTAGAGAGCAGGCAGGCTATGCCGTCTGTTGTGACGGTTATTGTGTGCAGGCAGGGCAATAAATATTCTAAATGCTTGTTGCTATACTTACATGCCGATCGATCGCACATAGACTGATAATGCGTCGATCGGCGATGGCTCCAATTCAATGTTGCACCACACATACTTGCAACATAAAACAAGATTCTCCGGCGCGATTGTACAACGAAGTTAAGCGGGGGGCGGGGGGGAGTACTGACAATGATTCTTTAGCATAAGACGTAGAAGTAGAAACCTAAAGGAGAATAAAAAAAATTACAAATGTGCGTATATAAAAATACTCTCGACTCCACCGCATGAACTTTCGCCGCTGTCCCCAACTGCTACGCCTTTCTTCTTATATCCACAGATAGCTCGCCACCTCCCACAGCGTCAAGCAAATATCTAATAATTTAGTGCCTGCTCTTTACTAACAACTCTCGCTATATTTTCCAACGCCTTCACCTTCACCTTAACAAATTCGATATAGTTTTTTTTTGAAGATTTTTTTCTTTTTCCCTATATTTTTGATTTATTGCTTTTATGGATTTTTATTTCTATTTAATGAATATGTTAACAAGCGAATTGCAACCAACTTCACGCTGTTTAATTGTAGTCAATTGCGTTGATGATCAATTACCTCTGATTGATCGCGCTAGCTCGACTAGCGTTGGTTTTGTTTGGAGAACGTCATCGTCGCCAGTTCAAGAGCTGGGTGGGCTTCACAAAGCTTTTGGAGAACTGGAAAATAATTTTTCAACGTTAACGAACGCGCCGTCGATATATCAATAAACGTTCTAAGATCATATAAGAGCAATAGAAGGAGTCATATTGATTCACTTGACATCGTTCACATAGCGAATAGCAAAATCAATGATATTCAAATACATTTCTATTTTCTTTGACAACGGTTCAAATGACTGGACTCGGTGCATCTTTGACAAATAAATAAATATATTTTTAGGTTTTCTACGTTTTTTGTTTTACTTTAAAATCACTTAAGAAGCATTCCATGGTGTAGGTGTGCCATTCCAACTTAAATATCTTGGTTAAGTTCTTAAATTGTAAATAATTATCCTTGAAATAAATTTTTATTAAACATATTTTTTTTTATTGAAATATAAATACAATTTTTAATTAAATAAAAGTAACATAAACTATATAAATCGAATTTTCAAACTGTGTACAAAATTAAAAAACAAAAACGCGCTAATTGCAAAATTTTAAGTTCCGATCCCGTTCATCACGAATTTGTTCAGCGGATCCCGTTGGTCCCGATATCTACCACTGAATTAAATTCGTAAGAATTTCAAATTCAATCAAGAAAAGGACTATAACCGACTAGGTGATTTTGAATTTTCAAATTAGTTTTAAATAGTATATTTTATTCAAAGATATTCATATTTTTAATAGTGAACTCTTTTTTTAAATTCAGAAATGTATGTACATATATTTTTTCTACTTTTATCGATTTTGCCGGAGTAATTGCATGGCAAGTTTTCAAACATGTACATACATATATACTTAGTAAAATTTTTTCTAGAAATTCGGTACGTAACTTGTGTAAATTCTTGATTTACATTTAATATATTAAAACATTTCGTGATCAACGTCATTAGTACTACCTGTGGGGCTATCTACATAAGGTTCGTCAAAAATATCAACAAACCTTGAAGGCAAATTTCAAAGCCGGTCACATTTTGGTTTGGAATAATTCCTGAATTTTTGGAATTTGACGATTTTATCGCGGGTGTTGGAAAAGGATTTTCTATCCCACTCAGTTCGCATATTTTTCGAGATTTCCCGAACCCGCCCATTCCGGATTATTTCGAAATTAGTCACGTGCATTGCACGGGTCCCGTGTCCTGCACCCATCTCTATTTGAAACTTATCTAACCTTTGCGTAGATCAAAAAAAAAACCAGGGACTGTAGCGTTTAAAATTTTTATAAAAAATCATGATTTAGCTGTTATTTCGAGATTTTAATTTTTTTATCGACATTTTGTGATAGTTTTTATCAGAAATAATCATTATCTTATGAGTTAAATTTTTTTGGTTGCAAAAAATAATAGTATTTTGAGTTTTATTTTTTTTCATCACCTGAGTTTTATTTTTGAGCAAAAATATCTAACTCAAAAAGTAATGACTATTTTTGACGAAAAAATAAAACTCAACAAATTATTATTTTTTGTGACCAAAAAAATTCAACTCATAAAGTAATAAGTTCTGATTAAAAAAAAAGGAATAGAAAAAATAATCATTATAACGGAATGAAAAAATAACACTTAAAAAATTAGTTTTATTTGTTTATGATTATTTTTTCTGCACATAAAAATAAAAAAAAAAATTTTTTGATTAATATAGAACGAAAATTTAAAAATCCTAATACAATAATTAAATATCAATTTTTTTATTGAGCTCATAATGATTACGGTCAATGCTTACAATGATCGATAAGTTCACACTGGTGGAATTCTAATTGTTATCCATTGTTATCTAAAAAATTTTATGTTTTTCTTTTTATTTAAAATAATTTTAAGTCGATTGGATTATGACTGAGAAAATTTTAAATAGCCTAAATAGCGTATAGAAATATTTTCACAACTTTTGACTTTCTCACTTTTGTCAAAAGTTGTGCGATCGGTTTTAATCTTTGATGTAAGCCTTTTAAATGAAATCGGAAATCAGAATGAAAATAAAAATTAAATTTTAAAATTTTTTATATCGAAAAATAAGAGTATTCGTTATAATACTGGCGCATTTAAGTAACCCTCCACCCGACACACGGTCAAGACAGACCTTTTTCGTTTTCAACTATAAATAAAATATGTTTCTACTTTAGATAGCGACTTGCGGTTCTAAGTAGATTACTAAAATTTAATTGGCTCTCGAATGATGACATTCTTTAATAATCAAAAAGTTCTTAAATAAGATATTATGAAAATGTCTTGAAATCTATAGCTCGGACTGCTAACGTATTAGATATGACAATGTATGAGATACGCCGCATTTTGTTCATTCAAACGGGGGTTTTTTCATTCAAACTCTCTTTTTTTTATACATTCAGTATAGATGCATGTATGTAGTCACATAAACCATTTTTTTTTATCAAGTGGCCCTTGTGAAACTCCAGTGAAGCCGCCTCGCCGAGAGAACGTTGTGAGAGGCCGTGTAAAGAAATTTGCATCATTCCACTCACATTTGCGGTAAGGGATCCAAGAGCGTTTGCTAGAGGGTGCTGCTGTCATTATTTTTTCACTAACAGTTTTCATCACATCCCAAACTTTACCGTAATTTATCATCTGAGAGACTATGTTTTCTGGGCTTGGTTAAACAAGAATGGTGTTTTTTTTTCTTTAAAAAAAATAGATATGTATTTTGCAGTGTACAGCTCAATCCGACGCTAATCATGACCATATTTGCACAGATACTATCTGAAAAAGCCGTGACCACTCAAGAGTTGGGCCACTTATAAATCTAATTCTATTTACTTATACATGTGATCTGCTTATCCAGATTTTCGATGTTTAAAATTAGTATGAAATTCTAGCATCCAGGCAAAGAAATTACCCAGTGCTGTATATATTGCGGCATTTTTGGCAAGATGCCATATTAAATACATAAATACATAGGATATGTCCAAATATAATGTTTCGGTCGAATGCTACACGAAAAATGTGTCGGATAAAACTAACGTACCAATATTTATTGCGGCTATCGCAAATCGTTTGCTAGTGTGGGGTGGGCACAAAAGTTACATTCATCATTTTCATATTAATAAAAAACACCTAGTACAGTGATATTGTAGAAAATCGCCGGACTTTATCACAAATAAAAAATTTAAAAAAAAAACCACCACATAATGTGGGAAATTTTCAATTTGTTCAATTCATTACGATATCGTTCAAGTGGTTTAATTTGGCCCCCACACTCGAAATCACTAAAATTCATATGCACTTACATATACTATGAAATTGTGTATGGACGTATTTAGTAAGCCCAATAACAAGCCACTAGCAGCACGCGTAAAAAAACAACAAATCAACGAGCACCATTAGTGCTATGCAAGCTATCCCAATACATAAGGATTTATATATGAAAGTATGTATTTACATACTAAAATATACACAATAATAATATAAAAATTTAAGCTCCAAATTATTGTAGCTTTATTTTTGGCCGAGCTTCTCATACAATTTGCGGTGTGCGTCTTGATGTTGTAAAACAAATGGAAGGTCCACAGTTTTACGCCGACCCCGAAACGCAAATGATTTTTGTAAGGAGTTTTATCATGGCAGAAATACACTCGGTGGTTTGCCAATGTTTTCCGAGAGGCGACCGCTATTAGAAACAACTTTTCTTTAATTTTTGATGTTAACTTGCCCCAGCTAGAATTTGAACCCGTGAACCACCGAATGAAGGCAGAGTGAGTTGCCATGGCGGCCGCTTCAATATACATATTTCCATAAATATTCCTTCTTTGAAAGTTCGTATTTAAGTACTTATGGATTTGTATCTACGCACATTAAGGTGGTCCTTACTTTTTTATTTTCGATTTTCCAAAATCGGAGCCCAATTTTGTGCGAGGTTAGGGTAAATAAAATTTGGCAAAATTTTGAACACGATGGGTTGAAAATTGCCGAAAACTTCTCCGGAGTCATCCTTAAAGAAGTAAGCCCCCATTATTTATGTATTACCAATACCCATTATTTATATTTTCCCAATACGAAAATAACTTTCGGACTCTTTTCGAAAATTCACAAAAATAGCGAGCAATGAAATTACGAATCGTAAACCAAAAATATTTTGTACTAGAAATAAATCTTTCTGCCCTGTTGGTAAGCACCAGTAAGCTGGCGATTTTCGACCACATTTGTATCGCTCGACGTCTGCTTTAATGGCAATTCGAAAAAATAACACTGTATTGCAATCAAAAAAAAGGAAAAGGCAAAAATTATTGCGGCTACTGTTCGCCAACTACTGGCAGAATAGACGATTTCGAAGCGAGTTCAAGCCATATCTTTTACGACACGACATCTTCAAATACCGATGAATTCGCGGGAGTAGATATTAGAAAGAGACTTGCTGTATCTGCCGGGTAGACATCACAACTTCGAATTGGTTCTCAGAGCAGTGTTCGAAGGTAAAATTGGGTAAACTTTTACACCATATGTGTCGCTGTTTTGCTGATTCCAGCAAAAATGGGGAAAAATCTATCGAAACGAATTCGAAATGGAGTTAAGGATAATATTGTGGCTTCGAAATTAATAACTCCGCCTGATTGTCACCACTACTTTTTGTAGGCCCCAACTGCAGAGGAGACAACGCCCAAGGACTACATATAACTATTGTAACTGGTTATTTACTTCTTTGGCGGTGGTTTGGGCGATTACAAGTTTACAAAATTAAACCCATTCACCATGCACGATGGATGTCTAAAACAATTTAATGCATGTTTCTTTTTCGGTTATAGATTAAAGTCTCGTATGCCTGTACTGAAGCCGTCCAAACGACGAATCAGGCTTTTAAAATTTCTGAAAGCACTTCATCTATGCGCAGGCTTTGGTAATAAATTGTCGAAAACAATGGTAATAAAGGAGACTGTAGCTCTCGCCATCTGTGATGAAGATGTTTCGAGTGTTATATGTAAAATATTGGCTACTATTTTCACAGAAAAGGAAGGAGTAGCCTTTAAGGAAAAAAAAGAAAGTCGACCTCTAAAAAGTGAAGAAGAAAAATTTGAGGAAGAACTGGAGAAGTAAACGATGACGACGCTCTGAAGATGTTGAAGTTGTTATACATAGCAAAGAAAAACTAGCGATTAGTTTCGCATACACGACTTCGAAAACAAGCAACTTTCTTCAGCGCTTCAACTTACCGACTTTATACAATATTTTTTGTGTTGTTGTATTTTTTCGTGAATAATTTTCTGGAAACATCCGGTGACTACGTAAAGGAGTGGCCATGGAGGTTAAGTTTATTCTAGAAAAGTATTGGAAATACAAAAAAACTCCTGAGTAGTCACGAGCGCTTTTCTTTCCATTTGGTCCGAATTTCGTTCCCACAAACTTCAAAATGCTTGCGACACGGCAATTTTAACCCGCTCGAGTTCAAATTTGTATTAACCTAACCTCATACAATTGACCTCCGATTTTAAAACAGACGAATTTTCATTTCTCACGTATATTGAACCTTAATGTACATATTTACAAGTATATGCGTATTTACTCTTTATCAACATCAAGACATATGTATGTAAGCAAAATATGAAATGAAGCCATTTTGTTTTATTAATTAAGCTCATTGCTCTGAGTGTGTAGTATTTTTGTTGTTGCTTGCAATAAGCAAGTAGATTATACTTATATAAACAAAGCATCAATTAAAATATTCAAATGACAAAATTTGGATAACTACTCATTTACGAAAATTGACACTTGTTAAGTACAGAAAATGAACACATTTTGTGTGGCAATGTAGTAGCCGCTCTCCCATAGTAATACTTTAAAAGCAAGCATAATAATATTATTGATAGTCATATCCATACACCGTTAGTTGTGAGATACAACCTTATCCATTGAGTGAGTGATAGCGCCATGCAAGTTTCTACCTCAATCACACTAAATTGATGTGTAGCACAGATAATGATCACAACGAAAAATTAATACGAACATTTCATTAGGCTTATGAACTTAAGTGGGCTAAACTGCTGGTTTTATTTGAAAAATAAACAAGAGCTCGATGCGTCTACTATCTACGATATATGTTGGTGAAAACTGTGATAACAGATATTTTTAAATCCGGAGTAATATAAAAAATTAGATGACTGGCTTAATTCTGCTATGACTTCTGTGCCGGGAGACCGGTTGACTCTTGTACTACGCCCCCACCTACACTACCAAATACTTATGTATGTATGTATATATTTCTTATACACTCAAATACTATTGTGAATTATACCAGGGACAGTAACGGTTATAATTTTAGTAAGAAGAAAAATATAATGTTATTTTGTGATTTTAATTTTTTCGCTAAAAAACAATAATAATTTTTGGCTTTTTATTTTTTCGATCAAGTATGACCGTTGTCTTTTACTTTTAATTTTTTTTCGCTAAAAAATAATCGTTATTTTTACATTTTTATTTTTCCGATAATATTTAATCGAAATTTTTTTTTTCGATTTATTGCTTATAATTTTTGGATTTAAAATTTCCGACCATCGATCGGTATTTTGTGATACCATTTTTCGGCCGCAAAACAGTTTATAGTAATTTTTGATCGAAAATAACACAAAATATAGATCAATGATTTGGAATCCAAGCATAATGACTATTTTTGATCGAAAAAATTAATACCAATAATTAAGGATCAAACTTGTTCGAAAAAATAAAAATTCAAGAATAACGATTACTTGTTATCGAAAAAATTAATATCACAAAATATCGATTAAATGTTATCAAAAAAATAAAAAACGATTATGCAATGGCTTATACCAAAAATTGGTCTAAATAAAAATAAGGTCAGATTTGTAAAGTATACATAGGGCATAAGAATGAGAACGATATTTTCGAGTTTTGCTTTGAACGAATTATTGTAAATTATTATTTCTAAAAACTTAATATAACGATAACATTATACTGTTACTACGATTTTTTCATATTTGCTATATTCTTGTTCTTTCAAATAATACTCTCCTGGTTACAGTTCCTCGACTCATTCTTCCACATTTTTTAGCAGGGGCTCTCTCACCCTCAGAATCACCGATGACTCAAAATATCGATACCTAATTAATATAAACTTTTTCACATATAATTTATTTGAATTTAACTTTTAAAAAAGGTGGCAACCCTTTTCAAAGTATGCCTATGAACTTACTGCTAGCGAAATGACATCCATATTTGATTATTTCATATAACTTGTGTATACTTTAAATAAATTCAAACTTTGAAGCAGGTGGCAACCTTTTTCAAAATCTAGCCAGCTATAAATCGTATCCTCGGCAAAACGAATCGTTTGACATCCACATATTAGGTTAGGTTAGGTTAATGTGGTATTCCCCGCTGTAGGAACTCACTTAGACATAGTAAAGAAGTCCATTGTGATACCACCTGTTAATATCTCACAGAAATTGTGTATAATTTAATAATTAAAACAGGTGGCAACCCTCAAAAAGTATGACATGCACCTTCTTGCCAAAACACAGTGTGTTTTGACATCCATATTTTAATATTTCACAAAACTTGTGTATAATTTAAAAAAATTCGACTTTTCGAACAGGTGGTAGTGCTCCCAAAAATAAAGGTATGAAGTTCTGCTTGCCAAGACAAACCGTTTGACACCCCTATTTCAATATTTCATATAATTTGGGTACGATTAAATTAAATTCGACTCTTCAAGCAGGTGGTAACTCCCTCCGAAATATACATAGCTAGTTATAAACCAAGTCGAATTCATGTAAGGTAGTGCTACTATAGCAGTCACACTCATTTTTCTTTTTTTTTGATTCACCTTGTAGGTAAAAACTACAACAAAATTCACTCTTACCCAAAAGCAGAAACAAAATACGTGGGAATTTTATAAGTGGTATTTGTAGCACCACCTTATCTAAATTTGCCTTGCTATAAACCTTCTCCTCAGCGTTTGATACTCATATTTTAATATTTCAGATAACTTTTGTATAATTTAATTAAATTTGGCGTGTCCAATAGGTGGCAACCGTGTGAGCAAAATTAACTATTAACCTTTTCTGAGACAATCTGCTTGTCATGCAAATTTTGACATTTCATATAACTTTGTAAAATATAATTAAACTTGAGTTTTCAAACAGGTGGCAGCCGTCTCCCAAGCATAAACCATACTTCAAGATCTATATTCATATCTAATATACAATTTCATAAAAATCTTTCGGAGCGTCGCGGAGGGGTTCGACCACAAATATCGTGGCACGAGATATTTTATATATTATATATTATTTTATATATCAAATCGACCACCATTCTAGGTCCTTGAATTCAGTTTTCATCGTATCATCGAGTACCAGTGAAGTTTGTACAGAATGTTTTTGCCACATTTAATCTTTTGAGCTCACCTGTTGCCGCTAATCTTACGCTAAGTCTGACTTACGACCACACCGTGTACAACTTAACCTTTTGCAGTTCTAGCCAGTCACTCCATTGCTGCTCAGATGTTCACAGAACACTTCTCGTCTGCCTCACATTCATCGTAAATTTTACGATAATTGAACGTTTCACGCCTTTTTTCCACACTTAACGCTAATGTAGCATAAAAGTTGCTGCAGCAGCAGCCGCAGCAGCCAGCCATGCAACAAATGAATATTCACCTGAAGAGCAATATGAGCGCATAGCACATCCATGAAATCTGTGTGTATTATGATGACAGCTGGAATATGAGAAACAAAACCCACCAACAAATGAGCGTTCACCAAAAAATTAAAATACGAAAAAAAAAATTAACTAAAAGCAAAATTAAAATGCAACAGCAAAAAGGATTGTTGCCACACTGACAGTTTCTGGTGCCATAAAATGCAACAATTTACGAGACAATGCGCGAACGATTAGTGCAACGCACGTTGTTGTTGTAAGTAGTTGCCACATTTGCAAGGGCAGCGGTAATGTTGTTGGCGATTTACTGCTGTAAGTGCTGTTGCAATTGTTAGCTATAATTAAGCATCCGACTGAGAGGAGAGCGCACATGCTAAGTCAAAGCGGTCAATTCTAAGAAACTTTGTACAATTTCGAAAATAGAAAAAGAAAAACCCCATACCCACTTTTGGTTATTGTCAAGAATTACACTTTATGAGTTAAACTTCCGCTTGCGTTAGCAGGCCAAAAGTTACAAAACATCTAATAAACAATTAACCTTGATTGTTTTCTGCTTGGACAAGTTGGTGTCGCAGTTGACTAGAAAACCAACTTGTGAATGCCTGCCTTTGGAAGTGGTATGACTTGAAAGGGACGATTTGTAAACAAGAATATTAACAACTTCATATTTTTTGCTAACATACAGGAATAAAATGGTATTTAATATAATTAATAGTACGCCGAACGATTAGAATATAAACGCCAACACTTAAAAAAATCTTAAAAGTTTTTGACATGGTTAGAAGTAGCTCGCATCCCTCATTATTTAGCAAATAATTTATAAAGCAAACATAAGCAATTAAAATAATTTACTTACACCCAACATTTAATCAATAGTCAAAAATTGATGTGAGTATTCGACCTCAGTATCCATATGAATAAATATTTCCAAAAAATTATAAAGTAAAACGCAAAATTTTTCCTCATTTCCGTGAGTTAATATTTCTGACTTAACAAGTAAATCAAAATAAACTCCGCTCTTGTGTTGAAACACGGTTGTTGTACTATTCGGCACATTTGCTTCAGTACTCTTTTGGTGACAAATATTTCAGGTCCGATCGTGATCCGAACAATTCAGTTTTGTGACCCGAACAATGCTTAAGAAAAAAGTACTGAAGCTTTGAGGAAATCGAAGAAAATCAAGATTAAAAGCGCGGAAAGTGATTTTCATTCCAAAAATATTTAAAGTATAGTGGGAGCTCTGAAAAAACAAAAATCAAATGAAGCATAATCCTGATACATAAGCGCCAGAGTAAGTATTTAAATTAACATTTTGTGCAAGAACGATGTAGTTTTTGACCGACTTCAAAAGTTTTTATGAGGCTAAACGCATTATGTGTAGCAAAATTTGGTGCAGATCATTGTCGTAGTTTTGAGATATGTTTTTTTGAATATTTTAGTTTTTTCTAAGTATTTTTTTGTGATCTTTTTGCACACTACTCTATTTCAACTAATTGTTTTTAGCGCGAAAAAATAATAGAGTTGCCAGTTCGCAGTACATATGTACATATACTTTGGTGAAGTAATTTGATTGTGTAGTAGTAGTAGAAGTATATATCTATTTTTATAGGTTAGAATATCTTACAGCGAAAAATGCTGGTATTGAATTACTGAACCCACCAATTTTTTTAAGGCGATTACCGGTATCTTGCAAATCTGCCAACCGTGCTTTCTACTATCACATCCAACATGAATTTGATCTACGAGTTGCCTATGGGCTGCCGCGATTTATCTTTGCACTCGTTTTTATTGTAGATCTACTTAAAGTACTGAAACAAGTAAAATTCCCGCAATTAATGGACCACTTTCTTAATAACTTTGGGACACCCAGCACCAGTACTCAAACAAGTACCATGTAATTAATTATAAATCCATACTTGGTAACTAACTTCCTCATTTCGTATTTGTAGCAAAACTAGTATCTTGAACAAATTGTCTTTATCTTCACTAATACTAGAGGCTTAGATTTCTCGGTAATGCTCGAGAAACAATTCCTAGCGGGGATTGCCTTCATGCGAGCTCCTTCTGCATCGTCAAACTCGTTAGGCTCGCGAACTTCTCGATGTTCAATTTCATTGTACGCATTTTGTTACTTTGCAAAGGGCTCAATTGGGATCTTTGATGTACTCCTCGAGTCACCGCAAATGAATTTGATCGTGCATACTTTGCATCATATCAACTTTTGCTTCTCATCAGTGGTTTCCCTGACAAAGAATATGAGGGTTACAAATTCAAGTCGATTCGTATTAGGAATACAAGCTCATGTAAAAATCTGAAGCAAAGCGGAGCAAAAAAAAAATCCGACTATTTTCATCGGTTCTGCACCGATAGTCAGTCCCTCCAGGCCCCAGAAATTTTACAACCATCCAAACCAGTGGCTTTACATATCATCATCTAAATAATCTTTGGGGGGGGGGGGGGGGGGGGGTAATAGGACACCCCCACCCATTTAAATACGGAATTGGTATTTAACTTTTAGAAATCCATTCCAAAGGCGATTATCGATATCTTCCCTTCATTGCTCTAATTTATTCATAGGTCTTTGAAATAAATTTACCAATATACAAAAATAAAAAAAGAATGTTCAAAATTATTCGCTTGCAGTATTCTTTACAAACTTATTCGGCATGCGAATGTAAATTTTTTCAGACACTTAAATTATTGCTGCACACTAAATCCTCTTTCCCAATATTTCTATTTAAGACCTTATATCGATTCTGTAAAAGGGTAATAAAGCTAAGCTTTAATAGCTATAACCAAACATAAAGCAACCAATTTGCATTCATCAGCTACACACATTGCGCTGCTCTCTTCGCTTAATATACTTAGCATCAGAATCTGCGCATGCGCATAGCCCGCCATTGAAAGCTAGTCGATTTTTATTACAAACAGTTTTTTGAGTTGGTTATGTATTTCGAATTAAATAAAAGTTTTCAAGAGAGAATTATTTTCCTTGAATAAGTAGTTTATGAAGCGTCTTACGAGTATTGTTAACGTAAACGCTTTTTTTTTTATTTTTTGAATAAAAAAAACGTACAAAACGTTTGTCAAGAAATAATAAAAGTGCTTTTAATATCTTGTACCGGCGATTCGCTCTATGTGCTCGCTCGCCTACTATCATTTAGTATCAAATTAAAAATGCATTTTTCTCGACTTTTATGCCTGCCATTAAAAATTTTAATGTTAATCGTGTCTATTGTGTGCAGAAAATATTTTAACAGCCGACTGAGTTTTATTAAGTGACTCAATTGCAATAACAGCCATCGAAATTGGCATCTGCTTACCGTAAACTTCTACCCAGCAAGCAAGGAAACTTCGGTTTTGGAAGCAATAACCTTTTCGGTCGCAGATGAATCACAACATTATTCCGCGGAGTAGAAAATCTGCAGAAAATATGTTGTAAATTATTTAAAAAATTATAGAAGACGTGCCCGAAAATGAATCCGTTTTACAATCTGTTTTTTTTTAGGTTTAACGAAAATGGAATGAACAAATGTAAAAACCACTCATATCTTCTTGCAATTTTTTCCATTTTCGGAAATGTTTAGGAATATTTTTCCGGCTGGGTATCAAGCTAGAACTAGAATTCAGTTGTGCCAACGGTTGAATGTCAACAAAAGCATTGAATTTTTGTGGAATGCTAACATTTTGTTCTGTTCATGAAAATCAGTAAATAAAGCCAATTGTCTTCCAAGTCAAGAAGTACTTAAATTTCCGAGTAGATAATTTACTTAATATGACATAAAATTACCTTGCGAGTTGTGAAGCTCCCAAATCTTTGATCATCAAAGACAAGTATCAGTGCTGACGAAGCTATTTTCGTATAGCATTCAAATTTTATAATATTACAACTTTATCCTCGCATGACCAAACTGAAACTAAAAAGGTCAGGTTAGATTATGGTGGCTGGCCCCACAAGAGGCCTCACATAGACCGAATACGTCCTTTGGGTCGCGGTAGCCTACTCACCGTCCCCTTGGAGAGCCGAAGTAGACTTCTTGGCACTTGGTCGATAGCCGATGGCCGAGCTCGTGGCCGAGTTGACCCAAATACCGCAAAGCGTCCCCCACCTAGTTCTGGGCGTTTATTTACTATATTTTTAAGCAATTCATTCTGCAGCAAGAATTGGCTGCATCTTGCATCTCTTTCCAAACCTAACTAAGAATCATATGGAACCAAAAGGCAATGGACCCGTGAGTAGCCCCACTAAGAGTTTGGATTACTCTCTTTTCGGACTAAGTACAAAGCTCGCAAGCTTAGTATAGTATGATTTGCACATGATTTTCACAACCCCACATAACCACTGCGTTTGCTTCCAAGCCGTGTCTGCTTACTGATATCTGTACAGTTCGTGCGTTCGTTTAATTGTTTACCGAAAGATCGGGACTCCCTCACTAATTCAATTGCCAAGAACTGAACTTATAGCCTCTCTTTCTGAGAACAATCGCATCCACTATCCGCAAAGACCGCTAGCCCTGGTAGTACGGAGAGTCGGGTGTTCTCGGAATGCGATCCAATACAGCGGTTGGACACTCTGTGGTTCCCATTCCCCACGGTACATAGGGCGGGAGTTTTCAGTGGTGTGGCAGAGCAACCGGACGTTGGGCTCACAGGACGGTAGAGATTTTAGATCGGCCTCGTACCCTGCTAAGGTATGGATTATTTTTCAGGCAGACTCTGGCGTTGATCAACGCAATATATTGATATGTTGTGCTTTTTGAAAACACATCCGAGAAATGACTTACTGATCTCTGGCTCTGTTATGATAATCATTAAGAGCCTGTTTGCGCTTCTTTATGAATTTACGGATCACGGGCCACCCCCACCGAGGTGAGTCTCTCAACTATGGCTGCTCCTGTAATGCCCAGAAATACACCTGTTGCGAATTTCCCGTTATCTACGATACGAGTAGCGATGCTATGCAAGACAGTGCCCACTGATCTGCTCCTTAATCAATGCATGCGTGCTGCGCCTTACTGACTAGTCTCCCCTCCTTATTTTTTTTCATGTGAACCTCCACTAGATGTTCAAGGGCCTTTAGCAGTAACCATGTTAGGCTGATAGGCGTCTTGTCCTTCGAATATATGTATGTATGTGACTGCCCCTTTCCGTCTTTGGCAGAAACACCACTTTTGCAGTCCTCGATGATACCGGCTCATTGTTCAGTCTAATGACACTTCATACATTAAGCTTAGAAATCCATTAATTGTACGCCCGCTTTTTGCAGCATGACCGCTAAGATTCCGGAAATGTTTAGTGATTTGAATTCCTAAAAGGAGTGTATCGCCCGGTCCAACGTGTCCCAGTCCAGTCCAAGTACAAGTCCCAGTCCAAGTTTACTTAATAATTTTTAAAATTTGGGATTTTTTAAAATTAATAATGGCTAGCTATTTGATCGGTTAAATTTCCAGATCTTAAGTTAAAGTCTTCTAAAATATTTAATGTTTTATACCATTCCAAAAAAGCGTTGTATGGTTAACATCAGGTCGGTAAAATTTTTCTAACAAAGCCGACCTTAAGTCGCCAATAAGCACGGAATGCAGGTTTCCAACTGGTTACTGGTAGCTGGTTTACCATCATAGCCCAATTGATGTATTCCCACAAAAATTAGTCTGACGGAGTCAAATGACATGATCTAGGTGGCCAAACGAAAGGTCCGCCTCCCGATATGAAATGATAACCAAAAGTTCACCCCCAATAAACTGATGGTTTTACGCGACGTATGTCTTGCTACATCATCCTGTTTCAGCTTTTTTGCCAGTAACGCTCACCATTGACGAAGTGAACGTTCATTTCTTCCTCGGTTTCAAAAAAGTATAGACCAGTGATGCCTTCGGAATGCAAACCACAACAGATCGAAAGTTGTAAGTTACTTGCCCCAGCTAGAATTTGAAGCCGAGACCCACCGAATAAAGCGCCCACAAGCTGCACACTCAGCTATGGTGGTAACAATTATATCCAAATATGTGGCTTTACCAAGGTATATTCCACAACTTTTTTCATAACTACTTCATTTTGCCAGGTGATTTCATTTAAATTATAATTAATTTATATTTCATCCCGCAAAGAGTTGGCAATATTTCTTTGAAGCTAAGCCTTTCCAAACCTCTTTAGGTTCACGCCGGTGTTAAAGGAATTTAATTAATATAAATATTTCTCAAACAAAGTTTTTTTTACACTTTTTCGTTTCACACCAGTATTGAAGAATTTTAGTTAGCGGATTAACTTAATTAAATCAACGTTCGAAAAAGGTTTCAACCCCCTTCAAAAATATTTTCGCAGAAACGCTGTCCTTTCATACCAGCAGTGTTATATTTAACCAGCTATAGTTTAAATTAAGTTTTTAAACGGGTGGCACCCATCTAAAAATATATTTTCGAAGCTAAGCTTTCCTAATCCTTTAAGTTTAACACCCATGTTATTTCATTTAACTTAGTTTACGTTTGAATAGGTTTAAAATATTTCGAAAATTATATTTGATTGTAATATTTGATTTCACTGATTACTTTAATTGAATTTAAATTTTTAAAAAGTCGGCAACTCCCTCTCGCTTTTGCTGCAGGAAAGTTTATTTAAGAAAAACATTTACAATAGTAACATTCAAAGTATTGCCCATCAGAAGCTATGGCTATTCCCATCTTTCTGGCAATTTGTGGATTCAAAAGAACTGCACTGGCTTGGCAGCCAAGAATGAATCAAGCCAATTTTTAATATCCTGCTCTGATGAGAACCGTATTCCAGTGAGGGCGTTCTGCATCGATCGGAACAAATGGTAGTCAAAAGGGGCAAGGTCTGGGTTATAAGGCGGGTGGGGTAAAACCTCCCATCCACTGTTTTCCAAATAGTTCTTAACCGGAATAGCAACGCGTTGTCATGGTGGAAAATTATTGCCCCGTGTCCGGGCATTTTTCGGCAACTGCTCTCTTCAAATGGATTAATTGTGTTCGGTAGCGTTCTCCATTGATGGTTTCACGAAGTTTTAGCAGCTCATAATACAGCACGCACTTCTGATCCCACCAAATACAGAGCATTACCTTCGCGCCATAGATATTCGGCTTAGCCGTTGATTTGGCTGGTTGACAGGATTTCACATCTGATTTTTTGCGCTTGGGGTTGTCGTAATGGATCCATTTTTCATCACCAGTAACAATCCGATCCAAAAATGACTACCTTTTGTGGAGTTCCAGCAGCATTTCGGACAAGCAAAGCCGACTTTCGACATCTCTCGGCTTGAGTTCTTGTGGAACCCAATTTCCTTGCTTTTGAATATATCCAGCTGCTTTTAAACGTTTTAAAATGATTGCTTGAGTGACCCCTAAAGATTCTGCGAGCTCTTTCTGCGTTTGACAACAATCTTCATCGAGTAATGCTTCCAGTTCTTCATCTTCAAACTTTTTTGGCTGCCCAGGACGTTCATCGTCTTCCAAGTTAAAATCACCACTTTTAAATCGTGCAAACCACTTTTGACACGTTCGCTCAGCTAGAGCATGTTCACCATAAACTTCCACCAAAATACGGTGGCTTTCGGCAGCAGTTTTCTTCATATTAAAGTAATGAAGAAGAACTCCCCGCAAGAACACTTTTTCAGACACAAAGTTCGACATATTTGAGTGAAAAAAATTATTGTTGTTTACGCTTCAAATGAATGACATATACTGAAAAGACGTACAATAACAGTAGCTTTCCTACGTATGCTCGGAATATATTGGAACGATGGAATACATACAAGTTACGCCATCTCTCAAAACCGCACAAATTAATACAATGCATGGACGACGTCATCTTTCAGGATGATTTGCATAATACCATCGTGCCAAATCGGTAATAAGTTTATTATTTTTCTATTTACAATGAAAACAAAGTTAATTATCTATTAAAAATTTTTTTTAGATGAACAGTCCTGGGAACAGTCCTGATGTAAACCCTATTGAAAACCTCTGGCATATTATGAAAGTGCGGATTACAAAGAATAGACCCAGAACTTTATCAGATCTTCATAAAATAGTTGAAAACTTTTGGCATAACGATATACGGGCACAACTTTTAGAATCTTTCGTAGAACTCCATGTCTGAACGGATAAAAGTCGTTATAAAATATATAACATGTACCAAAATATTGAATGAAGACATTTTTTTGTACAATAATATCATTAAATTATAAAACAAATAAGAGTTTTCTATGATAAACTGTTTGGTTATAAAAACATTTTATATAACTAATATTTTCATTTGGCTCCTAATAAAAAAAGCAGAAATGTACCATTTAATGAAATGTTTAATTATGTTAGGAATACTTATAAGAAAAGTGTTTCATGACATTTCAATTTATAAATAATTCCTAATTTTTATGTAAACCCAAATTAAGGCCAATATCTAGGGTGTCCTGTTTTTTTTTTGTCCGCTACTCCAAAGAATATATGTAGATGAGAAAGTACAGTCAACATCGCTTACTACTCTGGCTACGCATTAGTCACACTTGTGGCCTGCCACAACTTAGCCCACACTTTCCTCATACAAAATATTCAATATATTTATTTGCCTATACCTTTACTTGTTCACACACTCAACAGACAGATCAGTCATATTGGACTGTTGGCATTCACCGTGGGCATTTAAGTAAAGTGAAAGTGATGGGCACCAGTAAACACTTTTTTTATTGTTCAGGCTCGGCTTTTGTTATATTTAATTTGCTCTGGTATTAAATTTACTCTGGTTTCATTTAACTTTGCATCTGTAAAAGAGAAATTATATTATGGGCAAAGAAACCCCAATCAAATCCACTTTTCGGCTGTTGGAAATTTGAACAAAGTCCAAAAAAATGAAACAATTGACTTCTGATCAGTGTTGGAATTTCAAAGGAAGCAGCAAGCAGGCTGAAGGATTCAACAGGATTTCCTAGGTAATCTGTTTAGTATACAACGAATGTATACACACTTTGAGATACTTATGCATGTATGTGTGTATGTATATATATATATATATATATATATATATGTGTGAGCCTGTGCATGTATTTTATTTTTAGCACCCTTCTACCTGCAGCTTGCTGCCTTTGTCCCATAGTCGAGGCGAATGCAACCAGCGGCCAAAGAAGTCAATTTCCAATTTATGAACCTTTTTAAATGAGTGATTTCAGTTGTTGTCCCTCCTCATTCGCTGTGCGTTCCCTTTGCTAACTGACACTGCCGCAATGATATTGTTGTTGTTGTTATTGTTGTTGTTTTTGTTGCTGATGATGATTCTTATCGCCCTTAAGGCTTGCATGTCCTTTTCGTCCTGCTGTGCGCTATGTGCAGATGTGGAAATTGCTTTGCGTTGACTATTTTGACTTTTCATGTCGCCTTCATTGTCGTTTTCAACTTCATCTTCATCCCGATCGCCATTTCAATAGCAGTCCCGCTCGTCAGCTGCACCCAAAAATATATACATACATACATATGTATGTAATGGATTTTTATGTATATTGCACTACATACATATGTATGGATGTATGCATGTACGTTTTTCGTACTTGTTTCATCTTTTGTCTGTGCTGCTTTTGAACTTGTCGTGCCTTTAGCAGCCATCAGCGTGGCAATTGCATTCATCTCACTTTGTGGGCATGCAGAGTGAAATTTCCTTTTTCGTGTCAAGAAAAAAAACTAAAAAAGGAATGAAAAGGAAACGTCGTTTGTAGTGCGTTGGAGACTTTGCAGTTGCATTTTGTTGCATTTCAAAACCCTTGCTACCTTTACTACGGTCTTGTAATTATTCTTATTGAGCATTGAGTACAGTTCTTGATTTCTGCGTATTAGTGATTTTGTTTTTTGCTCTATACTGGAGTTCAGCGCTCATTGCGCAAGCGTTCATTATTAGTAGGCAATAAAGCGACAGTGACATTATTCTACAATTTTTTTAACAGACAGCTTAACAAATTAAAAATATTTTACCGTGATAGTCACGGAGTTTATAGTAATTTAATTTAATTTAATTGAAAAATTTGACTAAATGTTGTCAATGTGGTAGAAAATAGTCGCGTGTAGCATCGTACACGTAGATATTAATAAAAATAGTGGTAGAAAATAATGTAATATAGTAGAAATTAGTAAAATATTAAAAGAAATAAGTAGAACTAGTGGTAGAAATCAGTGTTAGTAGTGGTAGGAATTTGTAGTATTGGTAAAAATAGTGGTAGAAAGTAGTGAAAATAGTGGTAGAAACTAGTGAAAATAGAGGTAGAAATTAGTAAAATATTGAAAGAAATAAGTAGAACTAGGGGTAGAAATTAGTAGTAGTAGTGATAGGAATTTGTGGTATTGGTAAAAAATAGTGGTAGAAAGTAGTGAAAATAGTGGTAGAAACTAGTAAAAATAGTGGTAGAAATTAGTAACAGCGTTAATAAAAATAGTGGCTGGAATTAGTAGAAACCGTTGTCGTAGTTTATAGTAAATTAGTAAAAATAGTGGTAGTAACTAGTAGTAGTATTAGTAAAAATAGTGGTATCCCTTATGTGATATTCTGATGCGACTTTCGTTACTTGATGTAAAAAATCACTGCCGCTAAAGAAGTTTTACCTCAAAAATTAAGAATAATAGCGAATGGATGAACAAGGCAGAGAGAGGGAGGGAGAGAGAAAGTCTAAGTTCAGGGGCAACCGAACTTTAAATAACTAGCGTTGTTTCAAAGGAGCAGTGCTTCTTTTTGAAAATTAAGATGACTCTATTTTCTTATATACATATAAGGGAAAATAAGATATTCACCCCTATGCTGAAATCCGAATTTCGTAGCCTACGAATTCGTAGCTCCGTTCCGAACAATTCGAAAATGGTATGCTGAAATCCGTTCGTAACTCACGGCCGCGTTGCCAACTAAAATTTTAAATTCGAAGTTCTTAAAATAAAGTGAAATAAACAAAGTGAAGAGTGAATTTTGAGACCAGCGATTATTAGTTATTTGTAAGCAAGTTTTTTAATTAAATTAAAATAAAATGGATTCTGTAGCCGCTGCACTTTTGTCCCAGGAGGAAGAATATGCTATAAGCAACAGTTGCATGAATATGCAGAGGAGATTATTACGAGACGATGCAAATTTATTAAAAAAAACAATGTATCATAAATCAATTTCTTAAAACTAAATAAACAGTTGAATTCAGTACTTTAATAAATATATTCGCACTGGCCTCACTGCTGAAGGTTTTTTTCTTGCAATAGCAGTAGCCTCTCCTGCAATGCAAGCTCCTTTCTTTTCATGGCCTCCATTTCATTATTGTGCCGTTTCTTCTCGCGCAGAGACTCCCTCTTCATGTCATGAATATTTTGCAAAATATTTATTAATACACCACTTTTTTCTATGCACAATTTAACTTACATATTTGTTCGTTGTTTTCCGTGCACACTATTTATTTTATTATTATTATTGTTTTGAATTTGCTAAGTTCCGACACCAGTTGCTATTCGTACAAAATCTCCGAAAAATGCAATGAAATGACAGCTACGTCGGATTCAGGCATACCAACATTACGAATTTCGAAAATGGCTTACGAATTTCGAAATTACGATTCCGCAATTCGGATTTGAGCATACCGATGTTACGATTCGTAGCAAATTCGTAGTTACGACGGATTTCAGCATAGGGGTGATTATTATTTTAACGTATCACGCCCATATTATAATATTTTAATTTTTGGCATTTATCTCTGTGCTTGATTTATTAAAATACAAAATACTTATTCTAATTTTTTTTTTAATATGGCGTGAGTTTTTTCCCGAATTCCGTAATTTTCAAAATTAAGCTTATTTAGATAAAATCAATAATGTGCATCAAATTTGGTAGAGTTTGATACAGTAGTTTCGGAGATTTTTTCTAAATTGGGCGGTGCCACGTCAATTTCCCAAGATTTTTTTAAACTCAAATAACGTTGATTAAAAAGTTGATTGGACAATTTAGATGGGAATATCTATCAGAGTCCGTTAAATTTGTTTTAGTATTATAAAATAAGCTAAAATATTATATTTGTGGAACGGTGAAAGTATGCAACTTTTTCCGGCATCGCAGCCGATTCGAAATGATCGGGTCAATGCTTTGCGCAATGTAGAAATTTTTAAATCTTTCCATCCAGACATTTATTTATTTAAAATATTTAAATCTTATACTAATATTATAACTAATGCTCCTCCTAATACCGTCAGCAATAAAATTCTCTATACTCAAAGGAAATATGTATGTAGCTCCTTAAAACGTGCACTTATTTATACCATACTATTTCCTATTGTAAATGAGAAATTGTCAAATTAAGATGAAAAAACGTCAATTGAAAATAAGAATAGTCAATTGTAATTCAGAAAGCGACAATTGCAAATAAGAATACTTAATTCTAAATAAGATTAGTCATATTAAATTGACAAAGCGTCAAATGAATATGGGAATAGTCAATTGTAAATAAGAAAACGTTAAATTAAAATACGAAAATGTCAGATGAAAATGAGAAAGCATCAAATTAAAATGCGAGATAATCAGTGACTTCAGTATTTAGAAAAGCACATAGATAAAATTAAGGTCACTATTACAAGAGGCGATTATGCAAGAGCATTTCAACAGACATCATCGTTTCACGCGGAGGGAATCACCCATCGAAATATACCGGTGGGCAAATGCAAAATTTTATTGCAGTTATTATTTGAAAAATATGTAATAATAATAAGTTTCCCAATCCCATTTGACGCATTGTCATTTTCATTTGACACTTTCTGATTTGCAATTGACGGTTTCTTATTTCCAAACGACTATTCTAATTTTCAGTTGACACTTTCTCATTCAAATTTTACGCTTTTTCATTTTGGCTATTCTCATTTTGAAATAACGCTTTGGCATTATTGGTAAGGGTGTAGAATTAGATGGGGATATAAAATATAATGTACTTTAAAAAATTTAAAAAAATTTCGGAATTTTCGAGGAATTCAAAATATACATATAAATAAAAATAAGACATATTTCAAACAAAAAGAAATTGAAAATCTTCGACACTCAAAAAACTTGTATTGTAATCTCTAACATTACACTGCGGAACAAAATTTTGCGGTCGGAGATTTTCAAGTCGATTTAGGGTAATTTGGGGGCGCTGATTACGAAAATAATATCAGTTTTGTCGAATTGGCTCTAGTTTTTCAGATAAAGGCTTTTATATATTTCACGAAAAAACCTAATTAAAAATACCAATATGGACTTAAATTATATTTTTATTGTGCGCCTGTATAAAAATAATAAAAAAATAAAAAAATATATCCTTTTCATTAATTAATTTTAAAAAAATTACAAACAACTTTTTTGTAGGATCTCCTATGATGTCGTTGCTCAGGACAATCCCGTATTAAGTTCCAGCAGTAGTCTGTCATCATGTGGTCGTCCCATCGACCTTGGTATCTTTCTTCCATTATTTTTATGTCCTGGTGGAACCGTTCACTTTGCTCCTCACTGTAATCGCCTAGGTTGTCCGGGAATTTGTCCAAATGACTATGTAAATAATGTAATTTAATGCTCATTTTAGCTCCTAGTTTGCGAAAATTGAGAAGCATATCAGCAACTAGTTTTGCATAGTCTGGTGATTTATGATTTCCCAAAAAATTTTTGACTACATTAATAAAGCTTAGCCAGGCTTCAGATTCAATTTGTGACATATGGTTTAAGAATTCAGTGTCTTTCAGAACAGTACGAATTTGAGGACCATCGAAGATTCCTGCTTTTAATTTTCCCATACTAAGGACTGGAAATTTTTTGCACTCATATTCGAAACAGTCACCTGTCTTATCAAGGGCTTTGATGAACTGTTTCATTAGCCCAAGGTTGATGTGAAGTGGTGGAAGAATGATTTTTTCTCGGCTTATCAGTTGGTCATGAACCACATTTGCTGTTCCTACCTCCATATTTTCTCTCACCGGCCAGTCCTTTCTAATCCAATATTCATTTCTTACACGACTGTCCCATAAACACATAAAACAGGGGTATTTAGTATACCCACTTTGTTGGCCCAATAAAAAATTCACCATCTTCTAGTCCACGCATACTGACCACTTATATTGTGGATAACAAAATCTTTGCTAAAACAATTTTTACATTTTCGTATTCTTCTTTTAGTTTGGTACTATGACCGATTGGAACCGAAGCAGGTTTATTTCCATTGTGTAGCAACACGCATTTCAGACTTCTTTTTGAGCTATTTATAAAAAGTCTCCAATGTTCGGGATTATATTTGGAACTGGGTCATATAATTTTTTTTCATTAATTTCTTAAGTTTCGTTTATCTCAAGAACTAGAGCCAATCCAAAAAAAGTAAAAACACAGTTCGTAAGCCTGCTACTAATGTTAATAAAAACTATTAACGAAATCATGACCGCAGGTTTTTTTTTAATTTTTGTTACGCAGTGTTTGTTATCAGTCCAAGTCATTGCTTGTCCATCCCGACCAAAACAGGCTAAAATTTGTGACATACACCTTTAGGCACATACACATGTACATATATGATCGGCATTTATCACCATAAAAACAATTAAAGTAGTACTAATAATTCTGCACTCAAAATATGTAGCAAATCAAAAATCATTTGACAAATGTCAATTATGTAACAGTTTTCATGATGTATTAAGCAATAAAAGTTCTATTATTATAATCAAATAATTCGGTACAAAATGTCATGTAGATGTTTACAGTTAAACTCAATTATGACAGCATTTACTCAAAAATGCACATTAATCATTCCAAAAATACCAACAACAAGAGCCACATAAGTACGCATGAAGGAATTGTGATGGCGTGTTGTTGGTGTAGCGACAAGTTGAAAATTGATTGCCATTCTAAAACTGCCAGCGGTTATTGAGCAAATCATTGACTTAACACATTTTTATGACTTTGGAAATTGGTCAACTGGGATTTCAAATTGAAGCTAAGCTGTTTGAAAATTCTTTTTAAACCCAATGCACAAATTGATAGGTTTACAGAAGGTCATAGCCTAAACTAAATATATTGTTTATTTTTTGAATTGTAATATCTTGGCGGGTGTTTATATCTTATATATAAATCTCTCGGTGTTGGTGGTCGAAATTCTACGAAACGACTTTACCGATTTTGATGAAATTTTGTATTTATATTTTTGGTAGATATGAGAATAGGCCTTTAAGTATAGTTTATGCTTGGCAGCGCGTTGCCACCCTGGTAAAAAAGCCCTTTTTAAATAAAATATACAAAAGTTATATGAAAAATTGAATTACGGGTTTCAAGCAGTTCGTCTCTGAAAGAACATTATAGCTAATTTTAATGAGGGTTGCCACCTGTTTTAAAAGCCGAATTTGATGAAAAATATACACAGGTTATGTGAAATATTAAAATAGGGGTGTCAAATCGTTCGTTGCGTCGAGGAGAAGGTTAATAACTAGAGGAACGAATTGAGGATTGCCACCTGCTCAAATATTCGAACTTTTTAAAATTGTACACATATACTTGTGTATAATGGTTAAAATTTGGGTCTGCCGCGGAAAAGGTTTTTATATAGTTATCTTTTAAAGAAGGTTGCCACCTGCTGGGAAACCGCTTTAAATTAAATTATTCACTAGTTATATAAACTAGTAAGAATATAAGTGTTAGACCATTCGTTTCGCTAGGGGAAAGTTTATACGGTATATTTTGAAGAGATCTAACTCCATCTTTAAAAATATGAACTATAAAATATGATATAAAATATTGAAGTATGAGTGTCAAATAAACATAAGTGACTAACTATTGTATATAGATATTAGTTTTTTGATAAAAATTTCGAAAGTTAAAAAATTACTCTCCGATAGCACGGACGATTTCATCAAAAATCCAGTTTTTTTTAATACAAAAAAGTGACAGACAGTCAAGGAAACCAAAGGCTTGCAAAAATGATACTATTGGTGATTTATGTAATTTTAATTTAAAATTTTTAATTTGTAAACAAATTGGTTATTTGAAATTTTTTCTCGAACAACTGGCTTTGCGATCAATATCAGAATATTCAATAAATGATATGTTCTTCCTAGAAAAATGTTTATTGAAGTGAGTGCTCTTTCTTTTTGAATCCAGAACACTTCTGGTGATAGCACGCATACGCTACACACTCGGCTAATTGGGGGTAGTGGTCGTTAGTAGTATGTAATAGTAGTAGTTTAGTTGTGGTAGTAGTAGTAACAGTGGTTGGTAGTACTTAGTAGTAATAGTAGTTAATATTACTTAATAGAAGCATTTGTAAAAATAGTAGTAGAAATAAGTAAAAATAGTAGTAGTAATTAGTAGTAGAATTAGTGAGAGTAGTAATAAAGAAAAAGTAGTAGCAGTTAGTAGTAGAATTAGTAACAAAAGTAGTTGAAATTAGTAAATATTATAAAAGTAATTAGTAGTAGCATAAATAAAAATAGCAGTAGAAATTAGTGAAAATGGTAGTAGTAAAAAGTAGTAGCATATGTAAAAACAGTAAAAGTAATTAACAGTGGCATAAGGAAAAATAGTATTAGAAATTTGTAAAAATAGTAGAAGTAATTGGTAGTAGTTAAAATAGTATTAAAAATTAGTAGAACAAGTCGTAGAAATTAGATGTAGAATTAGTAAAAATAGTAGTAGAAATTAGTAAAAAGGCAGTAGAAGAGAGTAAAAACGGTAATATTAATTAGTAGTAGCATTAGTAAAAATAGTAGTAAAAATAAAAAAAAAATTAGTAGTAGCATTAGTAAAAATAGTAGCAGTAATTAGTAGTAGAATTAGTAAGAATAGTAGTAGAAATTAGTTAAAATAGCAGAAATAATTAGTAGTAGCACAAGTAACGTATTTGTAGAAATTTGTAAAAATATAAATAATAAGTAGTGGAATAAATAAAAATAGTAGTAGAAATTATTAAAAATGGTAATACTAATTAGTAGTAGAATTACCAAAATTGGAATTAGACATTAGTAAAAATAGTAGAAGTAATTCGTAGTAGCAATAGGAAAAATAGTAGTAAAAATTAGTGAACATAGTAGAAGCAATTGGTAGTAGAAGTAGTAAAAATATAATTAGAAATTACTAGAAATAGTAACAGTAGTTAGTAGTTGCATTAAAGTAGTAGTTAAAATGGAAAAAGTAATTAGTAGTAGCATAAGTAGTAAAAATAGTAGAAGTAATTGGTAGTGGCAATAGGAAAAATAGTCGTAGAAATACTAGCACTAATTAGTAGTAGCATTAGTAAAAATAATAGCAGGAATTAGTAAACGTAATAACAGTAATTAGTAGTAGTAGCTAGCAGTAGTAATAGTAGTAGTAGTAGAAGTAGTCGTACCGCTAAAGAAGTTTTACTCGAAAAGAATTGCAAACCAGTTAATATTTTTGTCAGCTTTGCCAACTTATAGTTGATGGTAAAAAGAAGCCGGAGGTGTCTGAAATTTGATACAACTTATAATGAATGGAATTGCAAATTAATGACATCTTGCATATCTCTGTTTCCTTTCGTTTGTAGTTCGTTCAAGCATTGGGTACAAAAAGTGATTGCCGAAAACTAAAGAAAATTGTATGTATTTCTTCTCTGTGGCCATTTTTTGTTATCGTTACTCTTCTAGCAGGCTGGTGTTAATGGAGGTTTTAGAATCAAATAGTCACACTTTAATACTCAAGAAACACTTAATTTTTGATTTGTATAAATTCACGCCTTCTGTTTGAGGTTAAATTAACAACAACAAAAAATAGTAGTAAAAGTGCATAGTAAGATTACCAATTAAAGCCGAAAAAAAACATAAAACATGGAAATAAAAATAAAAATAAAAACACTGCATACATAATTAGGAAAAATGTTCACAACTTAATTTGAAAAGTCGTAAAAAGTACATATAGTACTTAAGCGATTTTAAATGAATGAACGAAAAGTAGCTGCATAAGCAAGCGGTAGAAAATTTACATAGGAGTAATAAAAATTTGAAGAATAGAGACATTCCATGGTGGTTTGAATGAAACGCTCGTAAACTGATGGTTGAGCCCTTACACTTGTTTTCCATATCAAAAACAGAGCGCCACATGAAATTCTCAAAACGCAAAGTAAATTTTGTGGAGCATTTGTTGTTGGTGCTGTCGATGGGGTTGTTAAATATTTCTTGAATACCATTCGTGTTGATGATTAGTATGTTGTTGCTGCAGTCGTAAATATCATGTTCACAATTGTGCATAAAAATCACCTAAAAACTGTCGAGGCGACACTAAAACTTGAAATCTTATCAACAAGTTTCCCACCCGGCAGTTTACACCCCGTCCAACCGTCCAACCGTCCGTTCTTCCCGCAGCTACATACATTGCGGCCACTGTTAAGGGGAAGTTTTACTATTGCTATTTGCTTTGAGTATTATTGTTGACGGCATTCGAAGTGAAACAATTTATGGCTTGCTAAGTATCCACGACCGACCGACTTGGAGTGCAAGTATCTCAATCATAGAGCAACAACTCAAGTAGGTATATAGTACCAGTATGTACATATATATGTACATATGTATGCATTTTTATGTACTTTTTGTGTATCTACGCGCGCGCACCCCGTTCACTGTCGGGTTTTGGTATCTTTTTTATGATTTTTATAGCGGAATTATTTTCATTTAAGCTTCGAAATTTTACGATCAACAAATTGTCCTACAAATTACAAGTTAAATAGAAAATTATGACAAACAACAACATTTGCAGTATCATTACTGTCGCACTGCCTTGGTATTGGTGTATCGATTGGTGTTGTTTGTATTGTTTTCGTTCGGTTTGACGTTTATGTAGGTCGAATTGGTAGGAAGATACTCTGCGTTGCTGCCCATTTCTTTGCCTTTGGCCGCAAACACAAAACACAAAAAGCAAAACGAAAAGCAAAAACAAACGAAAGTCTTGAGCGGTAAAAAGAGTGAGCCCTAAAGCAATTGGCGGCAAGAAGAAGAGCAGAAAAGTACCTTAGGGGTAAAGAAGAAGGGGCTGCTCAGCTCGAACGGTTGGGCGATCGTAAAATTTCTGATGCGTCAATTTGATATTTAAGTAATTGTCATTATTATGATGTTATTTACAAACACAACACTTTTCCGCTTTGACGGCTATATGCGCCTGCTCCTGCACATACTATGTGTGAATGTATGTGTGTACTTTCACACGCACTCAAATCTAGAAAGGCCGCAATAAATGCCGGCACTGTTGCGCTTTGTTGGTGGCACTGATTTTCCAAACTCAAAAGAAAAAATAAAAGCAAACAATCGTTGCAGTTGTTGTTGCTGTTTTTGTTGACGTTCCTAAAGTCACCTCACTCAAGCAGAAAGTCGTAAAAATTGTGCTCGGAAATGATGAAATTTTTACGACTTTTTATTGGTCGGTCGGTCGGTGCGTGTGCAATCGATTTCGAGCTAGTGTTGTTGGCTTCGCAGGTGTTGTTTTTGTGTTTTTTTCTTTTTGTTTAGACTATTGGCGGCGGGTGCAAAAGTGGGTGCAAAAGGCATAAATTTTCATAAATCGAAAAATGGATAGACGAAACATCACACAGCCTTTGTTGTTGCGCCCAAGTCGATTACATTCGATTTTCGTATGCGCCCCGCAACTCCCTTTATGCAGATTATTTTGTTTTACTCTGATTTGTAGCTTTGATTTGATATTTTCATTAAGCCACTTCTTTTGACCTTGCTTATACGCCGCGTCTTCGTTTTACTCAGTTACAAACATATTTACATACATATGCACATAAATTGAGCTAAATACGATGGTATGAAAAGTGTGCGTAGTCAAGTGAGCTTGTGTGGATTTGTATGATTGTGAGTTGCCGTTCGTTCGCAACAGACACAGAGTCAACAGGTGGCTGGGAAATAATCTGTCTGTTAACACCGTAAACTTTGCAAATTGATGTTGACATGTTTTATTAGTGTAGAAAAACCAATGGATAGATAAACTCATATTTTTCATAGGAACTCGCATGAGCATAGCTTTGTTCATATGGAAAGTTCAAAAAGTGCTTGAAGAATATTAAATTAAACTATTATTTTACAAAATGCTGTTCCTGTTCAAAATTGCCTTTTCGATAACTATAAATAAAATTCATGGACATATGGAGGTGTAGATTTTGATACTGCTTGATTTTGCCTTTCGTATTTCTTTTATTTGATAGATTTTCTCAATTTTTTTTAATAACAGCATAGCTATTTAGGTAAAAGGTGTTCTTTTCGCGATATTATATTTCTCTATTCGATTTTTTCAGCGGCAAATGAGTTTTGTTTTTGTTGTGTTTGAGTTTTCTATCGGCAGATATTCCCTCGTAGATTTGCCATTGCCTTGCCTGCCGGGCGACCGCTATTAGAAAAAACCTCTTTCTATAATTTTTGATGTATGTACCTGCCACGACAAGGATTTGAACCCGGGACCACCAAATGAGCGTGCACACGGTACACCCTCCGCTATGTGAATGAAATCAAATATTGCAATATGGGTTTCAAAAGAAAGCTTAATTTCCGAAATGTTTCGAAAGAAGGTTGCCACCTGTTTATACGCAAATTAAGTTAAATGAAACAGTAATGGCCTGGAACTATAAGAGTGTCAAACTAGAAACTATAAACCAAACCAAATGCTTAATTTCAAAAATATTTTTGGAAAGTGTTGCCACCTGTTTGAAAAGTTAATTAAAATTATAGTAAATTAAATCAAATAATGAAATATGGGCATCGGAACGAAACAGTTTCAAGAAAGCTTTATTTTGAAATTACTTTTGGAGAGGGTTGCCATCTGCTTGAAATAATAAATTAAATTAAGTTTTATAGTTGAAGGTATAAGTATCACAGAAAGATATTCAAAGAAAAAAATATATTCAAAGAGTGTTGCCACATGCTAAAAAACATTAATTCAATGCAATTTCTAAGCTTATTGAAATCTACCAGTACTGCTGTGAAACGAAAGCTTTTTTTAATTCAAATTAATTGGCAAGTTTACGAAAACTGTAACAATATTACAATATATTATATTATAATGGCGTCAAACGTAAAATAAATATGGAAAGATTGCCACCTTTTTAAAAAAGTTAAATTTAACTAAATTAATAATACAAATGCAGCGTTGCAAAACTGGTTTAAACTGGCCGGGGTTTTAAAAAAACTTTGTATAAATTTGCACAAACTCTTTTTGAAATCAGTTCATATAAGAGTTGCCACGTTTCCAAAATTAAAGAAGTGTTTGTTATTATAAATCTTACTAATGTTATAATGTGAAAATTTGTGTGGGTGAGTGTGTGAGTATGTTCAACGGATTTGTTTAAAATTTGGCACATATGTAGCTCACAATTTGGTCTAACAAAGGGTATATGTATTTTCAGTTGTTGTTGTTAAAATAGTTATAGGTAATTAAACAAATAACTTAAATCCCTCATTTCAATAATATATAGCATAAATATGTAGTCCGTTATATTTGTTACAATGGAATAATTTTTTTAAAAGAAGTTGCCACCTAGTTAAATGATTACATTCCTTTTAAAAAATAAGTCAAGCGAAATATTGCAATATGCGTATTAAACGAAAGGAGTTTAATAAAGTTTCGTTTCAAAATATTTTCAAAGAAGTTTACCATCTGTTTAAAGGAAAATTAACTTAAATTAAATCCTATTTTACAATATTAGTCAAAGTGAAAAAAATTGCGAAACAGGGTTGCCACCTTTTAAAAAATTAAATAAAATTATAAGAAGTTCACTCAAACATTGAAAGATGAATTTCATAAGAAGGAGTTAAAAGGAAACTTTGTATTGAAAATTTTTTGGACGGTGATGTAACTTGATTAAAAAACTTTCTCATGAAAATGAGACTTCTAAATGTTATCACCGTTTGATTACGTTGTGAAGGTCTGACAATAAATTGAGTTTCACTAAGCCCGAATTGCCGACTGCACAGTTGCCAATGATAAAAAAGTTTTAGCAACCAATCGGCAATAATAAATTAGGAGTAGACTTCTTTTAGATAATAAAAAAAAATAAACCTAAACTAGAAATTAATTAAAAGTAATTACTTTTGGTGAAATTATTTAATTTAATTTTTTGAGATAAATTGAATAAAAATAGTAATAGTTTTACGCTGACATTTGTATAACTCGATGTTTGGCCAAACTCCTCCTTGTGCTGTGCATCTAAATTATACATATATATTAAAACAAATATTTACATAATTGTGTACTTCAGAATCGCCTTCCGCAAACATCATTTCACATCAAAAACACTTCAAATGAATTTACAATTCAATAATTCTAAAGAGGGAATTCACACATATTTATTTTGCATTAAACGCTCGAAGTCGTAAAACTGCGAGCAATCATTTTGATGAGACCATAAAAGCCATAAAAATACACTGAATTCACATAACATAAATTTCGAGGAGAACAATAAATACAGCAAAAAAAAAAAAGAAAACACAAACTCATATAAGTACAATAACATCGAAGTGTGCACAGCTGTTTTTTTTTTTTAATAAAAGTAGCAGCAGCTGGAAATCCGATTAAGATATCGTAAAAATTGAATTTTACATTTGACATACAAAGAGAAGAGAAATAATACAACATGCTAAGAAAAGAGCAAGTAAGTTGCATTACGATGCTGAAAATGCAAAATAAAACAATACATAAAGACGAAAGCAAACATGGAACAACAACAATGACTTAGCCGTCTTTAAGTTTAAATCCTTGTAAGCTGGCGTTGGCCATGCTGATAGCCGACAGAAAACTTTCAATCGTACGCAGTAAATCTTGCCGCTGACATTGCGCTTCAAATGCGCGTAGCCTTCCAGCCTTTCAGCCTTCCAGCCTCACTGTCATCACCCAGAGCGCACATGCGCGCTAAAGTATTTTGCGTATCTATGTATGTGAAAGTGTGCGCGCCTGCGCAAGCGCGTTGATAGATTTATGGTGCCAAATGAAATGGCATAAAACAACAACAACAACAATGCTAGAGCTGCAAATGCAATTGCATTGAGTGAAGGTGGCGTGGCGTAGACCTTTAATAAAAGACTGGGCATGATTTAGCAGCCACAGCCCAGCAAATAAAAAGTTATATGTATGTAGTTAGTGGAGAACAACAAAAAATATCTAAAATGCGAAATCTTGTTTATCACACCAGGAGCGCCTGGAAATTAGATCAATTGCATATCGAGCTTCAAATAAATTGCAAAAGCCTACGTCTGCTTGCGTGGTCGCGAGCCATTCAGGCGCATGCGCAGATTAGGTACATTCATAATTATAATTGCAATTTCGATAATTAGGCCGAGGTGTAGTTAAACAACATCTAGCCTACTACCTCTCTCAGTGCTTCATCTGTGCTTTCCAAATTGAGAATAACAAGATTTATACAATTACTAGTAAAACCTGGCAGACGTTGTCCGGCCTATATTTATTTATTAATTGCTCTTTGTGTATGTAACCATGTAATGCATTTCGGCTTCAGTCACATATAACAGGTGGCAATCCTCTCAAAAGTGCACACCTATCACTTTGTTCTCGCCGAGATGAGCAGTTAATAAACCCGTAATAACTTCGTACGAAACCTATGATTTGCCACCCATATTACACTATTTTGTATAACTTTTGTGTAATTAAATTTAATTAAACTTTTCAAACACGTGGTAACCTTTTCCGCGATAAATGTGTGAAGCTTCACCTGTGACACCCGTATTTCGATATCTTATTTAACTTGTGTATAATTTAATGAAATTAGACAGCTCAAACAGGTGGCAACGCTCATCTAGTTTGCTATGAACTTTTGCCGAGATGTACCGTTTGACACCCATATTTTATTGTTTCAAAAAAACCTGTGGCAAACTTAATTAAATTTGACTTTTCAAACAGGTGGCAAGCTTTTCCAGGATATAGGTATGAAACTTCTCCTCGCCCATACGAACCATTTGGTACTTATACTTTAATATTTCATATAATTTCTGTAGAATTTAATAAAATTCGACTGTTCATATAGGTGGCAACCCTCACAAATGGTAGCTGTGAACCTTCTCTCCGAGACGAATCGCTTGGCACGAATATTTTAATATATTATATAACATGTTTGTATTTTAATTAAATTTTTTTTAAACTTTTCTAACAGGTGGCAACTTTTTCCAACACATAAAATATACGTTACGACCTATTCTCATACCTACCAAATAAATAAGTACATATAGCATTTCATAAAAATCGGGCGAGCCATTTCGGAGGAGTTCGACCACAAACACCGTGACACGAGATTTTTATATAAACATACGTAGCTAGTGAAAAATGTGCCGGCCTAAATTACTGAACTTTTCGTTACCTACCCACACAAAAAATATTTGATTCAGAATTAAAAACTCGAAATGTATTAATTGAGTGATTCCATTTTTGATAATGGGATTTCTTGCTCTTCACATTCCATCGTAAAATAAATACACGAACCAATTTCGTTAAGTTAAAGAATCAATCGATAATGAACCGGGCTTAGGATGACGATCCGAGGCTACCACGGGCGAAAACATCAAATTAGACTGCACTGGAAAACTGAAAAACTGGCAGATATAACAGGACTTTCAAATATTCAAATATTTCCAGTTGCTCTACATGAATATTTGGGTCCGTACAAGGTGGGACTCAAAAGTTTTAAACTTTTTAAAAAATGTCTAAAAATTCGAGATTAAAAAAGGACATTAAAATTTTCAACTTTTTCATCCGGATTTTTTTTTTAATTTCTAAGTAGGCAGTTTTTTTGCCAATTCAATTTCAATATAATATGTAAAGAAAAAACTTGCACTCGCGTTGTTTTTTTCCCCAATTTTCTATTTCTTTTTCTATTTTCTTCAATACAAAAAATTTTCTTAACTCGTTGCGTGGAGGAAAATGTCCAACACTGGCAGCAAGGGCAAATTTTGAAACCCAACGCGAATTTTTAGCCACTTGAACTTTGCACATTACTATTTTTTATACCTTTCATGAGAATGAAATGGTATATTAAGTTTGGTCCGATGTTTGTAAGTGCCAGAAGGAGAAGAGATAGACCCATCAAAAAGTATACCTAAATGATCAGGACGATGAGCTGAGTCGATTCAGCCATGTCCGTCTGTCTGTCCGTCTGTCCGTCTGTCCGTCTGTCCGTCTGTCCGTCTGTTTGAACGCAAACTAGTCCCTCAATTTTAGAGCTATTTTGATGAAATTTGGTGAGCAGGTGTCGTTGTACAAATGATTAAACATTTGTCGGAATCGGCCAGATCGGGTGACTATAACATATAATACAACCGATTATTCAGATATTGCATTTTGCACCATAACTCCTCCATTTAAACAGCTAAAGGCTTGAAATTTTGCAGAAATATCAGCCATTATTAGCTACGTATCAGTATTGAAAATCATGAAGATCGGAGAAATATAACATATAGCTCCCATACAACCGATTGTTCAGATATTGCATTTTGCACCATAACTCCTCCATTTAAACAGCTAAAGGCTTGAAATTTTGCAGAAATATCAGCCATTATTAGCTATATATTAGTATTCATCAAGATCGGAGTTCACAGTGTAAATCGGCAAGATAAATTCAGGACAAATATTTATTGCGAAAAGTAATAAGCTCAGCGCAATATCACATGAATCATAGCGTTAAACGTTTGGGAAGTATTTACGGATCTGATAACTGTTTTCAAAGACCGACATATGTAGGTCTTACATATTAATACTTAATTATTTGTATTTTTTAAATGTTGAATATCAAGCGTCGATACGATATTAAAAATATTCAAAAACCATTCCCTTCTTAAAACATAGTTCTTTTTAATTACATAAGGAAAAGCATTAAATAATTTATAACAATGCCTTTACTAGAATTATTTTTATTGATTTGAAGGAAATTTTCGCTTTTAACTATAGGTAATACGAAATTGTAATACAATAACACGTTTTTTACTATTCTTCAATTCATGAAAGGTATGAAGCCTTCGGCATAGCCGAAGACAGCGCTGTTTTTACTTGTTTTAAATTGAATCAGCCACAAAACTGCATAACCAAAAAGGTTGTAGATATTCTGCTTACAAAGTTTGAAAACTGTATGTACATTTTTGGGGGTTTTTATGCATTTCGTACAAAGTTTGAAATTTTTATTTATATAGTTTATGTTACAAAATGAGCTATACTTTGATAAAAAAAAAACTATTAAAAATAAATGTGAAAGTTTGTGTGTGTGTGCTAGTGAGTGTGTGACTATATTATTACCTTTTCAGGACCCAACGGCTGGACGGAATTGTACAAACTTTGGTATAAATAGTTGCCACCAGTTAAAAAAGTTATAGACAATTAAGTAAATAAGTTAAATCTCATACTGCTGTACAAAAACAGAATAGGTTCTGAATAAAATTTCCCACATCTATAGTCCGTACCATAAAATCGATATGTGTATCAAATGAAAGAAAGAAAGCATTATTTGCCAAATGTTTTTAAAGAAGGTTGCCTCCTGTTTAAATGAAAATTAAGTTAACTTAAGAAAATAAAATAATTTTACAACATGAGTGGACAACTAAAAGGTTTTAGAAAACTTAATTTCGAAAATACTTTTGTAGAGGGTTGCCACCGGTTTAAAAAATGAATTCAAATTACATTAAGTTAAATCAAATATTGAAGTATCAGTCTCAAACCAAAAAGTTTGAAAAAACTTTAATTTGAAAATACTTTACTATAGGGTTGCCACCTGCTTAAAAATGAATTTCAAATATTGAAATATGGATCTCAAACCAAAAAGTTTGCAAGAACTTTGTTTTGAAAATACTTTTGGGGAGAGAGTTGCCGCCTGCTTAAAAGAATAAAGATAGTTAAATTATTGAGTTAACGGGAGTATCGCGTAATGAGATTCAAAGGAAATAAGCTTAAAAAACTTAATTATGAAAATATGTTTAAGGAGTGTTGCCACGTTTTTAAAAACATAAATTTAATGATATTTAAATTTTATTACTAACCGTCTGAAAATTAATTAAAATTAATATATTTGCACACACATTTTTATGAAGCAATTCATAAAAGAGTTGCGAAGTTGCCAAAATTAAAGAAATTTTCGTTAAGATAAATCCTACTAATCAACTAATTTTAAAAATGTGTGTGTGAGTAAGTGTGTGAGTTTGTTCGATGGATTTTTGTAAAATGAATACGTAGCTTAGAATCTGGGTTAATAGATATGGTATATTTTCAGAAGAGTGTTAAAAAAGTTATAGGCAGTTAATTAAATAACTTAAATCGCATATTGCAATATGACAACTGGACAGATTTATATAAGATTTGGAACACACACATGCATATAGGGGCCATTAAATAACCAATTTTTTCAAAAGAGATACCACCTATTTAGAATGTTCATTTAAAAAAAATGAATCAAGTCAAATATTGGGCATTAAACGCAAGGAGCTTAAAAAAACTTCATTTCGTAGATCACTTGTTAAATTAACTGATATTTTACAATATGGCTGTCAAACTAAAGAAAATATGAGAACATTAAATTTCAAAACGCTTTTTAGAGAGGCTTTAAAAAATCAATTAAAATTATAATAACTTATAACAAACATTGAAATATGGGGCTTATACGAAGGCGATTTAAGAAAGCTTTACTTTAAAAATACATTGAAAAGGGTTGCCAACTACTTGAAAAAGTAAATAAAAATAGATTGTTTAGTTAAAGGAAATATTTGGCATGGGATTCAAGGGAAAAGAAAACTTAATAATGAAAATTAGACTTATAAAAGTCATCTTCGTTTTGACTATGTTGTGCATTTCAAACAATAAATTGGGTTGCACTAAACCCGAATGGCATACTGCGCAGTTGCCAATTGCAAAACAGTTTCAGCAACCAACCGCAATCGGCAATTATGATGTAGTGGTAGATGATTGTTTTTTTTTTTAGATGATAAAAAATTAAAAAAACCAAAACTAAAAATGAATTGGAAGTTGTTATCTATATTTGGTGAAATTATTTCATTCCTTTTCTGTTACATTCGATGTCGCGGGTAAAAGCATTCAAATAAACAAAACTGGCCAACTGTATTACTTTATATGTAATTTTGTTGCTTACAATGCAAATGCAAGTACGCTGGTTTCGTTGCAAGCATGCGCAACACTGGTAGCTAATATCATTTGTACTACTCGCATTTCATGTTGTATGTAGCTTTTCATAATACGCTTCACTTACTTTTGTTGCGTTCGCATGTAAGCTTGTTTATTTGTGTATGTGTGTGTGTGTGTTTAAGTGCGCACGCGCTTTGATTTATGGCATGTTGTCAAATTATCCTTGATAAGTCATTTATAAATGTGTAGGAAATGAATTTTATTACTTATTTTTATAATCATAGTATTTTACGCTGCGCTGGATCAAGTTTTACTTATGTAAGTAGTTTCATTCAACGCGAATCTGGATTTGTTTTTTTATGTTTACTTGAATTTTTATTTTTAATTTTATTTTATTTTTTTCATTTTTAAATATGTATGCTATTGCTTCCGTTGTTTGTTGCATGCACAATTCGAATGATTTTATTTATTGTTAACGTCCATATATACATATTTACATACATACATAGATATATTTGATTTCATTGCAGTTGTTTTTTTTTTTAAATTTTTTTTTTAGTTTTTCTACTACCAGCCAGTTTTCATTAAATATTTTATTCTTGCTGTTTGTGGCATGCGAGTTTCGCTGATTTCGGAATTTGATATGATCACGCATGATTATACTACATATACTATATGCATGTTCACACATACATACATACATATGCAAGTTTAAGAAAAATGCATATTCATTCTCATACACTCACACACACACACACACATAAATAAATGCATGTATGTATGTTTGTGATTCGAAACGCAGATGTTGTAGCGCTTGTTGTTGGCGCATAGTTGGCTGGCACACAAAGCTCGTGATATCCACGATAACTTACATTTTATTGTTTTGGTAATGTGATACTTATGACTCCTCAGAGAGAGAGAGAGGTTCCTTCGCTAGCACGTCCACACAAACTTGTGCTTTCGTTATTGTGTGTGTGTATTTGAAATATTATTTGGTGTTGCAAGTTGTTGTTGTTGTTGTCTTTCACTGGAAATTCATTCAACGCCATGCGTTCAGAAACATTGATCGAAAAGGTTTGCATGAAACACTACTTTTGACCATTCATTTCTTAGCAGTTAGGTTGGTTGAGGAATGTTGTTATTTGTGTCATTGGTGTTAAGTTTGCTGTATCTAAGTTTTCAACAACAACCAACATAACAACAACAACCGTAGGAAATTCGAAATCATTGCCATCTCATATATTCTACAAAATTCCATCTTATCTCTTGTTAATGCGGCACAAAGCCACCGCCTAAGATAACCAGATAATAGTCCAAACGTCACATATACTTTTGTAATACCCAAGACAATAACATTCCCAATCATATTATCTTCGAAGTGTGGTCTGAACCGTGCAGTGTTTTGCTGGCAACTAACAATTAAGAAAATTTTTTTAAATGGCTTTAAAATAATATATTTTAGTGACTGTGTTGGCTTGTGAGAATTTAAAAAAAAAAACCAATTGTTTAAAAACTAAAATTCAATTAAATAAATAAATGGATTACCAATTCCAACCTTTTTAAACTGGTGCTTTCTATTAAATTAAAGTGAGCTCAATGAAAACAGGTTTAATAAATGTTAATTTTCAAAATGTTTTGAACAAAGGTTCAAAATTAACAGCGAACCGGACTATTATAACTTTGTAATAAAAATGTCGATAGAAAAAAGTTATTTTTTTCTTTTATTTTATTTTATATAAAATATATTATACTTTGCGTCCAGTAATACCAGTTAGGGTAGGTTTGAGCGGCTCCAACCGTGCAAGTCCGTGCGCATTCATGTAGGATGAAAAAGTCCGTTGTGATACCGCTTCCCTTAGAAAGTGAACCACCGAGATCCGGCAAATAGTCGAGAATGAATGAAGAATTGGTTTCGAGTATTGGCCAGGGCAGGAAAGGGGCAGAGATGGAGTGGCAACCCTGCAACTTCTACAGAAATCGTTGGTCAGTCTTCCCAATCTCTTTCCGTGTGTGGCCATCAGGCAGTGCCCGGTTATTACCCCAACCATTGGCCTGAAAGAATGTCGGGCTCTATGGGCCACCTGATATTCACCTCCTCGATGAGTTTTGTCTTTAAACTGCAAAAGGCTAGAGGCGTGCACGCTTCTAGAGCAGAATTTATCTTCTTGCCAACTCGTTGCCGCGCAGTTGCCGGGAATATTTTTATGCCGCCCAGGGACTCATGTCTGCGCTTTATGGCAACTTTGGGCATTGTTTTGTGAGAACCGACACCAGGCAGCATCCATTATGGCATTTCGCCCTGCCTGAGGAGCGCTTCAGTGGTCTGGCAATCGAAAGCTGAGGTCCAGAGCTGATTCGTTGGAGTGAAGCCACCTGTAAAGATAGCCGTCGACTCTGGGTCTAGGTCTATGGCATCTTCCCCCTGATTCATCTCCGGGATTCTTATGGAGAATTTATTGTCCATGCAGAGTAGAGGAGTAGTGTAATCTATCTTTCCTAGTGCATTCGGATGAGCTTCCAAGCCCTTTGCATGTCAGTACTTTAGCTCTTTCCATGGCTGGATCGCATTAGACGTGACAGAACTACAGCCAAAAATTTTGATATATAGATCGACCGTTGGAGGATTTAAGACTACTTCCAGAGATTTAGTAGATGTAGAGAGTAGTCCTCCCATGACCAGAATGGAAGCCGTGCACTGTACTCGCTATACCTTGCCTTTAGAAATAAAATACCATCCTTTACAATAGAAAAAACCGCTTATCCAAATTTAAAGTTTTCACGGTTTGTTTATTATAAGGAACAGATTTCTATTTCGGATTTAAAAAAATTTTACCCATATTAGAACTAAAAAAATTAAAGTCGGAATTTGCCAGTTATTATTTTACTTTTCTCCAAAAAGCTGAACAAAAAAAAATAATCTAAGATTCCTATCAAGGAGGTCCTGGGATCAAAGGACCATTGATAACTTTCGTCTTCAATGATATATTGCTCAGGACTTTTATTACATCGAAAAAAATTACTGTTATTTTCTTAGAATGTTTAAAGTTGGCACCTATTTTCGAAATTACTGAAAAATTTATTAAGACATCACAATATTGGGATGTAGCGGAGCAGTTTATGCGGTTTATTTTTTAAGAGAGTTGCCACCTTTTTAAAGTATTTATTAAATATTATTGGTAAATTGAGGTGCTACTTTCATTCATGTGACACATAAAATGTTTGAGGAAGCAGACTATATATAATATTTTAAGGAGGTTTGCCACCTGTTTTAAAGATAAAACTAGATTAATAAAGTTTATGAAATGTTAAGCATTTTGGGAAGGGTTACCACCTGTTCATAGAGATTAATTGGTCATCGAAGGTGAAGAGTGGGCTCACATCAAAAACGATCGAATATCATGCGTACATAGTATGTGTGTATATATGTACTAAATATACTATTACTTTGCAGTTAGAAATATTTTTACGATAAATTTAATTTCGCATGAGCCGCTGAAAATGTCATTTTGCTTCGTTGTGCCTTATACCGCACGTTGACCCGCACATTCATATTGGCTCTAACGCAACACCAATATACTGACTTATATAAATATAGTACATATTAATACAGAATATATGCCACTAAGCCTCGCTAATGCACCAATAAATTATACATTCATTGTTGTCATGTAAACACAGCCAACACACTGGCGACGTCCAACACACAGACACACACACACACACACAAATACTCAAATCAACATCCATATACGCGCACTCACGAATGTGTGATGAAAACATGCAAAATACTTGCTAATTGCTAAGCTAAGCAGTGACACCAATACAATAACAACAACAAAAGCAACAACAACAACAACAACAACAATTATTGCCGCGTCGGCAATATTGCATACAATAAATAAATAAATCAATGCAAATCCATCAAAATACAAAGTTGGAACTTGTAATAAATTCTCGACAAACAAATTTTCTCTTTGCAGCCTTAAATGCGTGCACACAATTATACGTTAGTATCTGTATTTGTAAATAGATACGTATTTATGTCTAGGTTCTAACAGATACGTATGTGCATTTTATCCATTGTGGTTTTGTTGCGGCAGCGTAAATTGACAACATAATCCTGCAACATGTCAATGGCTGCTCAAAGTAAGATTTACAAGCCTAAGCGCGTCAGCTCAATGTGGCCTAAAGTCTTCTAGCCGTTGAAAATATTTGTTGCCGCATTGATAACTAGGTGTAGGTGAGTATGTGTATCTACGAATATTAATACCCAAATACGTGTCGGAATAAATCGTACAATTGTATGTATGTATGTACTACATAATTACTTACACATAAAAAATCAGTTAGTGCATACATACATACTTATTAATTTTAAGCGATTGTGTAATAAGCATCTCGCTTTAGTCAATAAACTAATCAAAGTTCATTGGCTAAAAATACTGTCATTTTGACCCTAATTTACTTACATCGTAATTTGTCCCAAGCTGTCAAACTATCACTTCTTAAAAAATCCTTCATTTTTATTTCACACATATTTAAAATATTATCCCGACGTATATTGAATTTACTTTAATCAAGAGAATCTTATTTGTAAATAAAATACCTTGAAAATGAAATTTCGTAAGTAAACCCTCTGAAAAAAGGTAACAAAATTATTAGCTTATAATACAATCTATCATCTTCTTTCGTTTGAAGTTTAAAAAAGCTGGCAACCCTTTTATAAACATCTTCGAACCTAAACTTTCCTAAACCTCCTCCGTTTCACGCCATATTTTATTTAACATATTAATTATTTCGCATTTAACTTCTCTAACAGGTGGCAACCCGCACTAAATTTTTTCCAAATAAAACTTTTCTGAACCTTCTTTATTTGACATCCATATTGTAATAATTAATTAATTTATTAATGCAATTTTATTACATATTTTAAACATATCTTCGATATTAGGCCATCTTTAAGCTAAACTTTACTTTAAGAGGTGGCAACCTTCTTTAAACAAATTTTCATATAAACCTCTTTCCTTTCACACCAGTATTGTAAAACCGTATTTATTTTATTTATTTAACACTTTAAGCAGGTGGCAACTCTAATCAAAAATATTCTGCAAACAAAGCGTTTTTAAATTTTTGATATCCGTATTGTAATATTTTGTGAACAATGTTAGCTTCATTAAATTAAATTGTTTAAACAGGTGGCAACCCTCAAACATATTTTCGAAACTCCTTCGACGTTAAGAATGTGGCATTTTATTTAAAAAAATGTATCGAACTAAGCAGGTATTAGATCTTCTTAAATATATTTGGGTGTCATAAGTCATAAAGTCCTAAAATTTGGAAAAAATACAAAATTGCTAAAATTGTATGACATTATGATTACACATTATGACCCCTTGTGAATTACCCAGTTATAACATAATATTTCTTAATCTTCTTCATTTGACATCCATATTTCACTATTTGATTTATATATCTATTTATTATAAGTTATTCATAAAAATAATTTTTTTTATCCGAGTGTTTGTGACCGAACTTCTTCAAAATGGCTAATGACTTTCCGCAGCGAAACGAACTATTGGCACCCATATTTTTTTATTTCATATAACTGGTGTATAATTTAATTAAATTCGCCTATTCAAACAGGTGGCAACTCTCTCTTAGGCATAACATATAGTTTATGTACGTATATGAACTGCCTACACTTTTAAAGGTAACTCGAAAAACCGGCAAGGTCATCCTGCTTATATTTATTTATTAAGTTTAAGTTTCTGTCACATATAACAGGTGGCAACGCTATTAAAAATATGGCACCTTATCCTCGTCGATACGAACTGTTTGAAAATCATATTTTATTAATTTACTTCCACTTGTGCGTAGTTTAATAAAAATTGACAATTTAAACAGGTGGCATCCCTATGCAAAATATCCCTCTCCATGCCAAGAGGAATCGTTTGACACCGATATTTTAATATTTCATATAACTTGGGTATATTATAATTAAATTCGCCTATTCAAACAGGTGGCAACTCACTGCAAAATAGTTATGAATCTTCTCCTCGCAAAGACGAACCTTTTGACACCTATTTTGCAATATTTCATCCAACTTGTGCTTAATTTAATTTCATTCGAGTTTTTAAACAGGTGGCAACCTTCTTTGCATGTGTGCGAAAACGAACCGCATGAGACCCATATTCAAGGTTTCCATATAACTTGTATACATACCTGTTAAGTCATGAGTACTACTCGTATATAATGCAAATCAATTCCATTAAAACAAGTAACTGTGCAAAGGTTGAGCTTCGGAAAAATTTAATAAAAAAAAATACTTGGACAAAAGGAAATAAAACGATGTTTGAAGGTACAATAAGATAAAAAATACAAGATCTATCCACGAAGGATGTAATTGTGTTCAAAAAGGTGGTGATGATTTCATTATCCAATTTGCACAAATATCAGAATATATTTAGTATGAACTAAGTATTCAGAAAAATATTGGCAATTGAGTTGGAAAGAGTAAAATATTATCTAAAACTTTTTTTCGATTGTACTATTTTACATAAATGGCTACGAAATCGCTAAATATAGAACGCATCGAAGAGAAATCAGCCTTTACTTTATCACCTTGGTGGCAAATTGAAAAAAAAAAACATTTTATCATCTGAACAGCGCACTACAACCACCCAGTCACAGAGTCACATTACCGACGTGCGAAAGCCCCACCAAAACTTATATTTTGGTTGGATAGGCCTCCAAGGTAGGTCTATAAAATTTTCATGTACGAAAAACGCAACCACTTTCTAGAATAAGGTTTGATGAAGTGTTTGAAAATAAAAATCTTGCATTGTTTGTACCGAAAAATATCAATGTGATATTTGTGCACGTCATTGCCTTCAATACATTTCTTCTAAATGTTCGTGGAAGAGTTTGGAAGTATTTTGGATTAAAAAAATTCTTAGCCTTTGCCTAGGAAACATTAAAGCATTGTGATATTTCATGTTGTTGATTGTCATAACTGTTGATATTAAAAACTACGTGTTTTTGCCTATTTTTTACAATTAGATGCCTTAACCAAACAACCCTGCCATCCCCCGCAAAAATTACTTTTGTTTCCTCCTCTGCTTATTGTACATATGTACATACTTAACGTATAATATTACTTATTTTTTGTTATTAAAGTATCCCACGATCCGAAGCTACTTAAGTTTTAATCCATTTTGCAATTTGCGGTAAAAGTGGCAAATGAATATGTCAACTTACAAAATGCAAGCTGTCAGCTTGAGGTGCCAACTATTGTCAAACAAAACTACGCATACAAATACAAATACACGCAAGCATGCGCTGCAAACCGCAATACAATCCAAAAATAAAAAAAGTAAAAATATTAAAATGGTAAGCGTGTAGCAGTGCTTGTATTAAAGATATTGTAGTGAGCTTAGTGCGCTGGGAGGTGTGGTGGCGTTGGGAGGTGGGGACACACTCCAGCTCCACGCTGTGCGTTTGTTCGCTTACGAAGGCGTTTTAGTGAAATTGCAATTGTTTTTTTTTTTTTGTTTTTTAATGTTTATATTTATTTTTAGTTACTTTACGTACTGTTTGGTCAAAAGGGAAATTTTCTTACAAAAAAACCACACATAAAGACAGAAGTGCTGAGGGAAAAACAAAGAGGAAATAACTGAAAAAGTGAAAGTGAGTGCCACTGCTTTTGCCAGTGACGCTGAATTCCCCAAAGTGAGGGAGGCAGGCAATATCAGCAGACCAACAGTGAAAAAGCAGGGGATCATCGATAATTCGTGTTTCATCGATAAAAAACTGTTCAAACTAACATGCAGCATGGCAGCATTAACAGCAACAAACTGCATACATATATAAATCTAAAAAGTTCAACTATAATTAAAGAGTTCGACATCTAAAAAAATCTTAGTCGCCACGGTTTACGAGAAAATCTTCTTAATTTTATTTTGAATATCTCCTCAAATTTCTTGCAAAAGAAAACGGCTGAAAATAAGGAGATAACTTATTGTTTATTAATTTTTATGGAATTTTGTAAGAATGAAACACCTTTTTTTTAATGTTAAAGTAAATTAGTAAAAAATTCTCTTAATATTTATTACAATATTGTTGAATTTATTAATAAGGAAAACTTTTTAGTATTAAAAGAGTCCGTTTACAAAAAAAAAAAAAACAGGGTAGCAATGATTTCAAATACCAAGTTTACCTTTTTAGTTATATTGAAGAGGTTCTAATTTAAGTTAATTATCTTTAATATATTGAAAATTTTTTTATATTAGTTTTACAGATTATCTTCTTGATTATATTGAGAGGGGATATGCAGTCATAATAAGAAGGTATTCTTATTGGAAAAAAATCATCAATAATCAAATTTTGTTCAGATTCATAGGACATTTTATGTGGTATTTTCGATCTGTTTACACACATATTACTATACTAATGAGGATTGTGAAATCAGAAGAGCTTTTGGTAAATACTGCATTCTTACCTCTATAAATTTTATTTTTTAATGTGCCCAGCAGCTGATAATACAAATATAAAGAATTAGAATATTGAATTTCTAACATAATGAGTATCATAATTTAATAACAAGTTTCAACACATTATTTGCTTTATATTAAATTTCAATTAATTTTGTGTCAAATTTTTTGGAAAAGTATGGTTATGCAGTTTAAAAGCTAATTCTATTTTATGTTGGTTAATGTTTTATTGCTTGTGGTGTTGCGTATTTTCTACACATAGCGAATGCTCCAAATGTTTTTTGTATGGAAGAAAAATGCGGAAAAAGTTAAGAATAATACCCATTAGGCTAAAACAAGAAAAAAAGTGGGCATGTACCGCCTATTTAAACATTTTTTTTGGGAGCAAATTAATAGGGTGAGTAGAGAGGTAAATGTCGAACAATTTAAAATTTCAAAAGCTTTTATTTCGAAAACGATTTAAGCGGTTTTCAAAATATGAACATAATTGGAAAAGCAAATAAAATATCTGATATGTAAATTTATATAATTGAAATATATTTCGAGTGAAGCCAAAAGACCGAAGTTATGGCTAGTTTTTAACAAAAATTTAAATTTTTCTGTGAAAAAAATACTTAATTAACTACGAGCAAATCTATGTTAATTAAAAATAACATAAATGTCTGTTCAATTTGAGATATATATGACATGTTATGAAAAATTCTTCGACGCATAATATTTTAGGGAAAGTTTGCCTCCGGACCCACTGAGGTTTTTATAACCAATTCTTTCCGAAACGATACTTATATATAGTCACGCTCTCCGCAGTGTTTTTGCCGCAATTCCTTTCCTGGTCGATCAAACTTATGAATCTTACGTACTCCTAGGACCATAACCCTTAATATGGCCAATTCTCTCTCTAAAATTATGTATCATATTAAAATATAGCTTGTGTATAGGTTAGGTTAGGGTAGGTTAATGTGGCAGTTTCCGCAGTAGGAACTCACTTAGGCTTAGTAGAGGAGTCCATAGTGATACCACCTGTTATATAAACGGTAACGTAAGTCGGAAACCAAGAAAGATTAACCGGCGAAACGTTGCGTACCCCGAATGAAGTCACGCAAATGACCAATTTCCACCCTAGAAAGCTCCCCTGGAGTACTAAATAAGTACGAGCCTAGGTACTTGAACCTCAGTCTTGCCAAGGCAGGGCACTGAGCAGAAAATGAAAAGATGGATCCACCTCATCATCCTCCATACAGCTGCGGCAGAAAGGGTCAGAGACTATATTCAGCCTAACCGCATGGATGCCCATCGGACAATGACCAGTCAAAACACCCACGAATGTCGAGAGTTACCAATTAGTAAGCGACCTCAGTTCCTGTTAGCCCCCACGATCCACTCTCGGCCAGAGGGTCATTACAATTCCGCATGTAGTGACAGTTTCTTAGCGCTCGCTGAGTCGACAGAGATCCCATCTGTTCAAGAGAAGTCCGTAGGTAGCCAAAGGAGCCCCACCCTCTCCTTGCATTGAGTAATAACTTCCAGGGTACCTCACCGAGCGAGCTAATCAGCCATGCAGTTCCCTGCAATGCCGCTATGGCCGGGTGCCCAAATTAGTTACTACGAGGCGGCTGAGAGAGAAGTCAAGCACTCCCCGACAAGTTTTGATCTCACCATTAGCGATCCTAAGGCCTTAATAGCTTCCTGACTACCTGAATAAATGTTAACCCGTCTAGTGGGCATTACATTGGTGATTAGCTAATTCGCTGCCTCCTTGATTGCGCCCACCACTGCCTGAAACACACTATAATAGTCCGGGAGAGCTCCTCGCAGAAGAAAAAATTTTACATGTTGATGCGACTTTGTTTAGTTATATTAAAATTTGCACAAAGATTGAAACTTGGACTTATATGGTTTTAGTTGTTTAATGAACTATATTTTTATAAAAAAACTAAACTTGTCAATAATTCCGTGAGATATAGTTCTTGTACGAACTAGAGATCAGCGCAGGACATGTGACCCGCGGGACCAAGGAGACTAGTTTCAAAATAACCGAGTCAAGCGGGTTCGGGAAGGTCTTCAAGCATTTGCGGATGTTACGTGTCATAAACTATTCCCTGACACGCCCGATAAATTCACCCATCTCCCAAAATTAGAAAAAATCTTTTTTTAAAGTAAGAGTTTGAACAAGCGCAAGTAAAAAATAGGCTCATACATTTTTGAATTTAAAAAAAATTTTCAGTTAAAAAAAAATCGGTATTAAAAATACGAATCATTTAACGTACATTTATACATATACTGTTTACTGAATCAAATTTATTGTGTGCTTGAAAATCCTGTGAGTTTTATTCAGGGATAGATTTTGGGGCCCGTGGAAACCGTGGGTTCGGAACTTACAAATTTATTGTGAGGATGGGCGGGATTGGGACCGAATATTTAATCTAGCGCCCAGCTCTAAAAGGAATAAATAAAAAGATAGAAAAATAGAGCTCGAATTCTAAAATATGTTCCACAAAATAGCGATAGTATTATCGAAGACTATCGATAGTTTTAAAAATCTACCAAAAACTATCGCCCACTTGATATTTCTAACACATACTCCTCACTTTTCATTTACACTCACACGCTGCAGTAGTTGGCGCTGCTCTAGTCAGAAAGTGTATTAAAACTTTCATCTCATTTTTGTGCCATTACAGGGTTGATCAGTTCCGCATTTACATTGAAAGCAAACAAAAAAACACAAAGCTACACCAAATATTTTCACTAAATTACATATTTTTTGTGCGACTAATGGCAGTGGTGCGTTGCGTTTTTTTCCACTACACTTTCGACTATGCATGCCTTGGGCAGATATATCTTACACACATGTACATATGTAGATATAGTTGGGCGTGAGGCGTAACTTACTTTACTTACTTTCCTATATCCACCCACTAAACCAAACCTATCTGGAGACGCACAAACTTGACGTTTAATTTTTCTTATTTGTCTGCTCGATTGATTTCACATGTTGGCTATTTCAGCTTATTGTTATTATTTTTTGTTGTAGTTACTGTAGCTGCTGTCAGACGAATTCCCAACGGTGTGGCAAGCAAAGTGATTATCCTTATAGTGTCCTCAATTGATGTAGTGTGAGTAAATATCTCTACGTATGTATGTATGTAGAAGCGCATAAGAGTAGTGGGAATGTATGCGTGTGTATTTTAATTGAAATGTTATTTTATCTTCCAACTACCTTTCTTCGCATGCATGGAGGTTTGTAGTTGAAAAGTATATGTAAAATTGTATGCATGTTTTTTGTACCTACTCTCCTCTACCACCTCGAGTTACATACATACATACATATATGCGAAATTGTTGAGCTTTTCGCATTTCGCATTTCGCCTCTTGCCGGTTTTGAATAATATATGCGCGACGGGAATGCAAGACATTTGATGCTCATTAAATAAAGTGGATTTGTGTGGACTTGGCGTTAATGCTTCGAACACGCACACACATACACACTTAGCTTGAAATACAGCTAATGTATTAGCCATAACTGCAGCCAAACTGGCATGCACCTCTACTCCTCCTCACCACCTAAGCGCTTAAGTTAATGCTAAATTCTGCAGCAACTAATATTCGTGCTTTGTGTTAATATATTTTATAATATACCCATAAAGGGACCGTGTAGGAAAATCGATCACTACTTATTGCTTAGTTAGTAATTAGCGTGGGATTGTCTCGCTTATGGTAATACCTGATTAATTACGCTACTAGGCAATGAGTTGTGTAACATTCGATTTCTTTTCGGGAAGGTACAATATGGCTCTGATCTCAACACTAAAGTCCGCGTTAAGCCTTTAAGAAAAAATAATATTTAGCATTGCCAGCGTTAAAGTATTTATGTACATAGATAAAGTGGAAAACGAATAAGAATTAGTAGAGTTCACATACCAATAAAATACGAAATGGTTATTATTACACTACATAGAAAAATTATAGAGAAAGATCGCGTAAATAATTATAGTAAACATTTTGCACTTCCACCATAACCTGATGTTTGGCCGAACTTCTCCTACAATTTGTGATGTGCGTCTTGATGTTGAAATACAACTTGAGGGACTTACAGTTTTACGCCAACTCTGAACGGCGAATGTTTTTTTGTGAGAAGTTTTTTCATGGAAGAAATACCCACGGAGGTTTGCCATTGCCTGCCGAGGGGCGACCGCTATTAGAAAAAACGTTTCTATAATTTTTGATATTACTTGCCCCGGACAGGAATTGAACCCGGGCGCACCGAATGAAGCGCGCACATGCTACACACTCGGCTACCAGTTTGGCCAAAATCGCTTAAGCGACAATGAAGACTGTAAACTCGGGCATAGAAAAGTATAATTTTTTAATCAAAATGTTAAATGAGAAAACTAATTTTTTGTTGGAAAAGTCTTACAATAATTTTTTTATTGTATATTTTTTTTAATCAACGGCAACGACGCCTGCCCATGTTTATTTTTTGTAGCTGATAGCTTGTAAACAATAATTTTCTTTGAAAATACCAAAAACAAGATATTATTAACTAAAAAAATTCTCTAAACAATAAACGAAATGCAACGGTGGTTTCATTGATATCCATAGAGGACATAAATTGATATACGTCCCTTTGTCGTACGTTATCTTTTCAATACAAAAAATAATACGTTATTGCAGGGCTAACAAAAATTAAAAATTTTGACTGATTTCTTTGATATTAATTTCATTTTTACATGTTCTAAGAAAAGTGTTAGGCTTTTTAAAAAGTTCAGCATTTATAGGGTAGCATTTTTTAGACTTAGGATGGAGATGAAAACCCGCAAAACCTACAATCCGTTTCTTCCAAACTTGCAGTGACCTGTTAGGTAAACAGTAATATTTCTTTCACTATCCCGGTTAAGATTTAGAAGTCGTTTAGATATCCTCCGAAAGGGCGATATGAGCTCTTAGATCGTATTTTATCCTTTGTCTTACTCCACTTACTTACCTTGGGATGTGCTAAAGAAATACTCTGGATCATGCAGACGTCGTTCGGCTCCAAATTTTTCGAGACCCGTTAGCCCTTTTCTTTGCCATCAAAAACCTCACCCCTCGGATCTTACGACATCATCATTTTGTTGCGGGTCACCAATTGGTTCAGCGGAGGTTTGCAGTCATCCACAAGCGTCGGTCGTATGAATCCAAGGATTTTGTAGCGGCCTGATAGTCCGACACTATTTGTATTCTGCGAAGATATTCGGGGCACGGAATTCGCTAAGAATATGGTTCGGTATGAGTCCATTGGAAGGCTTTCCTGGTAGATTAGTCCATATATCCTGCATTGCCTCAGTAATCCCGTCCTCTAGTTTGGATCCATCCTTGTATTCAATTTGGAATCATTCGTAGAAGATCGATATTATGACACTGCAGCTGCGGTTTAAGGTCTTATAGATTTGGTTTAGGAATCACTTAGAAACGGTTTAAGGATATGGCCCCGTGTAGCTACCAAATAATCTTCTTTCTCAGTGGAAATCATTATATTAACATTTTCTAATGTTTCTACTACTCAATCAAAGTAGTTGGCGAAAACTGACATGCTCTATAAGCATTTTACAATCTTCTAAAAAAAATGCCTGCTCAATTAAAATTTTCTGCGCAAGTCAGTAGAAGTTCCTACACGGTTTGTAAAAGCGTTTAATGCTAATACGCTTGCTAATATTTTGCTCGCAATTTTGCAGTTGTTTATTTTTCATAACTTTATGTTATATTGATGATCTACTGTTTGAGCGCATGAAAAGCAGACAAAATAATTTATGTACTTAGTTATTGTTGTGTTTTGCAATTACTTAAGTATTCTCATATGGTTCATTTACAAATTGAGATGATTGTTATTATAGTAACTCACGAAACCGTTAGAGCAAATATGGTTATGTATAACTAAGTATATATGCACATAAATTAGTATATAACTGGCAATAGGAAATACTTTTGTAGTTTTTTTGCGTATTATAAAGATTTCCGAAAACATCTGTACCACTACTCCAAATAACGAGGTACGAGGCAGTTTTGTTTTGAGCAGCTGTGGCATTTTGATAGACACGCCTTGGATTTTAAGATCTCCATTTCCATCAAAATGCGGGCCTACAGGCGACCCTTTACTGCAATACACAAATGAACATAAACATTGTACATTAAAACCTAAATAAAAAGTTATCCAAATAGAAATATCAATAAGTTTTTCGGGAAGCGATTCCATTAACCTTGTGAGTATTAGTAACAACATAGGAAATAGATTGGGTGGTTTGTGTTGAATTTTACAGAGTTATATCTATTTTATACTTTCGTTTGTGTAGGAACTTGGCAAAACAAACCACACTAAAAATATACATATATCGCGATAAAACTCATAAATGCCATCATTGCAATGTGTGCGGCGTTCAAAGGGTTAAAATTCCATAAATTTTTCTCTCGAACTTTCTAAGAACTCTATCGTACGATGTAGCTAGCGCCCATCCTTCTATCCATATATACTTAGAGCCAGATTTTTAGTGCTGGTTTAAATTCAATATAAACTAAAATTACTTAAACTTGGTTTTAATGTCAACTGTATTTAAATTTAGCTATTTTGCAGGGCAACACTTTTTTAGCTTCACAAATATTTTATGCAGGTATCTGTAACCGAGTTTAAACTAGTAGGTTTAAAGTTGACTGAAGAACGCCATAGCGAGTTTAAACTTAGTTTAAAAGGCAATCTGAGGCAAACTGGCACTGAAAAACTGACCTTATGGGCGCGTTGCAAGTGTGCAGGACGTTGTCGCTTTCGTATAGTATGGATGTAATGGGCATCTCGTGATTCGTAAATTTGCTGACTGTTTGTTGTTAGACGGAAGGTACTTCGTCACACCTTCTTATAGTCATACCTTCTGTAGTACCTGATCGATTCAGTTCTACAGCTCTTATTATCTACGACATCATTAGATGGAGGAAAGCGCACGCCAAGGAATCAGCATGACTGAAAACGTATCGGCGCGGAATTTTTCATTGTCTCAGTCGTTCTTTACGGCTTACTGAAAACCAATGGCTCCTTCAGTGGCGGAACTTAAAGTGCCACATCCGCGTTAGCTACTAAACCATTTTAGACATAATCATCATAGAAAAGGATAGAACAGTTTAAATTCTGAGGTAGCGGTAGTATTGTAAGCAATATACAGGTTGTGGTGCAAATTAGAAATCAATCATGAAAAAATATTTGTTGGTATGGTAAAGTAAATTAATAAATTCTCTAAAACAAACCAACAAACACAAGTTGTCAGGAATCTCAAAACCACTTCCTTTTCGCGTAACGTTCGTACTTCGTTTTAACAAAATCATTTTACTGTGAAAATAATAATAATATTCTTTTATATTTTGGAAACATCAATTAGTTTTTTCTAAATAGAGCACTTTGTTGTTGCACATGTATACTTATAGTGAAATAAAGGACCTAAAGAAGCGTTCGAGCGTAACGTACGAACGCCAGGATTTGCTCATATACCAAGTAGAAGATAAGATAAATAAATAACTTTTTAAATAAAACAATTTTATATAAACATATTCTCGTAATTGCCAAAAAAGTTAGTGCTTTCAAAATCGAGTTCAAAAGCAAATTTAAAGAAAATAAATTATTCTTTTGTCATTTAATTTATTTTCATTGTTAGAGCTCAGTGATGATCCGATGTTTTCGAGCAAATTTATGTTAAAAAATAGGCAATACAATTAAGTTGAAATCACAAAACACTAACAAATCTGATCGAAGAATCTGAAATAAGAGGATAACTAATACTTAAATTAGTTATAAAAAAATGTATATCCAATTCTAATGATTAAATCATAATCTTTATTAGAAAAATTATAGCCGATATGATCATTGCATATAAGCCAAACTATCGTTAAGATTCTAATATTATTCGAAAAAATATCTATAGAAATATTATTACAAATTTTTCATAAAAAATGATTGAAAAGTGCTATGGTGAAAAAACTTTTTACTATGTTGAGAAAGTTGAACATTCTTGTTGTGCCAATTTGGGACTGTGTCAATTGATAGACACATTTTATGGTGAGATATATTTTTACCATGGTGAGAAAATTTTTTAGAGCTAGAAATTTTTGACAGTTTCTTTGATGCAGACCAGCGGGCTAAGGCAGATATTAAATGCAGCAATTATGTAACAAATATTTGACTTTGCTGATTTTAATGCCTCTGGAACTGAGATTCATGTATTTAAGACGTTTTAGTAAAATAAGAATGAAACAAGCCTAAATACTGACTTCTTCTTGGTTATGCTTGCAGCCAAAGTTTGCACTAGCTGTTAAAGATTTACTTTTCAGAGTATTTTTCTATCAATTGACACAGGTCCTTTGTAACTTTTTGCTGCAGGAAATTTTTGACATTAAAAAATGAAATTATATGTTAGATAGAAAATATTTACCTATTATTAGATATTTTATCAATATTAGAACAAAAAACGCACCAATATTGTCTTCTTCTTGGTTATGCTTGCTGCCAAAGTTTGCACTAGACCTGCAATTTTTATTCAACTCATATTTACTTTCCAGAGTACTTTTCTAACAATTGGCAGATACCCAAACGTAAAACAAGCAAAAACGTTATGTATACAGTCAACGTGGTAAAAACATGGCAACCTGAACGGTAAAAATGGGGTTATATTTTTGGAGAACACTTTTTCAATAAAGGTGATATTATTTTATAAAGTTATAAGTCATTGTTTTATAAAGTCGATGTGCCAGTTTTTACTAAAGTAGACTTACCGTAACTAAGTAGGCAAAATAGAGGCATGGACCACCACCATCTATCCATAATTGTTATTGGTAAAGCGCATTACGTTCACTAATACATATAAACTAAGTATAATAACTTGAAATGGTAAGAAATTGAATATTATAATTTTTGACATTTTTGGGCAGCTACCTTAACATTTGCACAACACCGATGCAGAGCCAACAATGGTAGCAGCTACAATAAATAAACAAATAAGCTGCTATACAAATAGACTGCTTAAATTTGTTTAAAACGATTTTATTAATAAATTTCAAATGCCAACAACAATACAGTGTAATAAAAATGAAAAATTGACTTCAACAACAAATGAAATCAAATAAAATCGTAAGACTATATAAATCAAAATAATCGAAGAGTAAAAACGCTTTGAATTTCAATACAAAAGACCAAAGCATTTCATAACCGTTGTTGACCATAAGAAATAGGAGAAGTAGAAGATATACAGATGTATGTATGTAAGTATTTAGATACCACTTGTACATATATGCAACTATTGAAATTAGACACCGAACATTTAAATAATAATTCACTAAAATCTGAATAACACAAAAGAAAGGTCATAATTTCTGAACGAAGAAACAACAAACTTGTTTGCATGAATTTAAATGCAGTTGCTGTAGTCCAATAGGCGTTGGCTGATTTGTGTAGGTATGTAGGTAGGTAGATAGGTGTGTGTATATCTGTGTTATAATTGCGCTTAGCTGGTAAGTTATGTCGATAGATAGCCGCCCCAACAAATGTGGACACACAATTAAAAACCATTAAAAATTACTACTAATATGCAGTAGAAATACAATGGCATCGATGCATAGATGTAAACTTAAAAAAAAAGCATATACGTATGTATTTGTGTACTACATTTTAGATAAATGGAAAAGTTATAGAAATAGTGTGGTTGTCGTGGCACTGCTGCAAGTGAAGCCATGCACCGGCTGACCGACAAACTGATTGCTAGACGAGCAAGTGTATTGCGCCGAGCGACAGGCCAGGAACGGACCGGACAGTAATGGACGGACGGACGGACGAACACAAAAAGTCACGACATTATTAGCCGATTGAAGATTATATTGGAGCATAGGGGCATTTGTGGCTTTGGAAGTTTCAAACGGCAAATTGTATAAGTTTGTATGTATGTATATACATTAGGGTGCCCCACAAAGCAAAAAAAAGTTGAGGGGTTTCCACCGGTATCATAATATTTATTATGTTCTAAGACTACATCCAAAATATTTCGAAAAAATATCAAGATTTACGTAAACTGTGCCGGTTTGAAAGTACCGTCAAAAACGGAGCTTTTTTTTTAATTGATGCATCTAATTGCAAACCTTATCAGTTTGACGTTTCAAAACTAGTGTCGGTATTATGTAAGCAGTCTCTAGTCACTAATTGAGACTTTTCGGTAGTCAGTTTAATTGTAAAACTATTCGGTATTCAGTAAGTTATCTGAGCAGGTCACAAAACAATGAAATTGAAGAAAATAAAGTGGGACTCGATCTGGCCCTTGGTCGTTTGCTATATTTTACTGAAATCTTTAAAAATAAAAAAAAACACTTAATTTTCATAACGCATAATAAAAAAAATATTTTGTTTAATTTGCCACATTGATCGAATTTGCGTATGGATAAGTGGATGATTTTATCGATTGTTGTTAGTTCTAATTTTTACACATATTTTAAATAATCGGTTTACATAAAATGCAGTTTTAAGGTTTTTGGACGGTTAAATTTATTTTTTTAATTTTTAAAGAATTATGAAAAAGTATATTGTGTGCTATAGATGAACACATTTTCATTGAGGTTGATTGTGCATCTCTAGCTGAACATACCATCAGCTGGTTGTCTCTGCTGCTTCTCACCACAGCCCTTGGTGAAATTTTGTGAGACTATTGTTTACTGAATACCGAAATCGTCCCAAGTCACAAAAAATGTCTCTAATTGAAAGTCTCAAATTTAGTGACTTGAAATGAGACTGAGTTATAGAATACCAGCATAGAGCTCACTTCGCTAAGATTTTGATGTCAGCTATCACGCGTTCTTACTTAAATTACTACTTAAATTACTTAAATTTAGATTAATAAAGACTTGAAGTTACAACACTAATAAATATGGTTTTTCTTAATATTAAACAAAAAAAGTCGCGAACTTAAGCCAGATAACACTAAAAATTATTGAGTAAAATAAAGAACCGTATTTAAGCTTGAAATGTGTTAAAAAAGACATGACTTAAAATAATAAGTATATAGTAGATTACAGAGATTTGCCGTGTAATAAAAAATAAAATTTTAGTAGGGAATGGCCAGCGGTCCTGACAAAATCCACATCAAGTTTGTGGTTTCTGAAATTAATGAAAATGATCCAACGGCCATATTGCGAAACTGTTACTACTTGAGTGCACTCTTAGCAAATTTAAAAGTCAAATCAAATCTCTCCCTAGCAGTTGGTTCTGTGTCAAGGATATTATAATACTAAACTCTCTCATTTATCTGCTGAGGGCGTTCCCTAAACCCCTGCTTTGAGCCTTCAAAAAATCGAATCTGAGGACCAATGAGCAAGTAGCACGCTATTGAATTGAGCTACCAATGATTATAAATGAAATCCACGTCTTTTCATCTCGAAAACATGTTGTATTCTCATTCAGATCAAAAACTAACGTAAAATCTCCAAAATGTCTCCACGAGTGTCCCACCCAGTTCATTTTGTTTAAGTGTAACTATTCGAAAATGTTACAAAAAATTCACATTTTGACAGCGCTCTCACGAAGCAAAGAGTCTCGCATCTTATTATCTTTGACCAAGTCATTGTGAGAGTGTTTTTCGCGCTCCTAGAACATTTCTCTTCTTCCCCATTCAACCAAAAGTAAGCTTCCCCGCTGAAAAAAGTTCTTGTGAAAATCGGGATCGGTGGCCATCTCGTTTAGGGCCCAAACCAAACTGAGTATAAATCAAGTAACAGCTGTCAAAAAGACCAACTCCGAAAAAAATATTGTCTCATTGAAAAATCACCCTTTACTATCGTCGGGTTTTCTTCAATCTTCATTGCCAGAGGCTTCATCTGCCAAAACACCTATTGCATTATTTAGTGAAGAAGTAATAAATAATAACGAAAAAATACAAAGCATAGCTTACTAAATAAAGTACCGCTTCATTTATTTACCCAAAGTTTAACCAAGAAAAAATATCTATAATATATAGCCTTTCCAATTCAAAACAACCGGCACATTCTGAACCTGATTTTCTTTTCCCATATAACCCATATACGCTGCTCCTTGGTCAAAATGAATATATACATACGTCCGTTTAGTCCGAAACATTTTTTTCCGATATTTTTAATTTCGTCGTGAAAATCGTATTTTTTATCATTAAAATTTTTGATTTTTTTATTGCACATAACACTGACAATAAAATGCGAAAGGAAAAGAAATTGGCAACTCATGTTATTTTAAATATTTATATTTTTTTACTTCTGAGTTAAGTAGATACCTAATTTTTTCCCGAGTAGGCCTTAGGGTCCTAAGGTATCATTGAAAATGTATGTATCTTATTATTTCGATTTTTTAATATTTTTATTCAGACCTTTAAGCTTTTTTCGTCTCAGGTGGTTTTTAACAAAAACATTTTCAAAATCTATTTTTGGTAATAAAAATCTGCTCAGTTAACGTAAATTTGAATATTTTTGTGAAATATTTTGGTGAATGTCTTAAAATATAGCGAATTTTATATTTCCGATAGCAACACAGTACAGTTTTTGTTTTGTATGATTTGAGACACATTAATATATATATATATGTATATATATAGATATATATATACACACAAACAGCGATAAATACCTGAACTAGAGTACGTTCGAACGTATGGGGCTCCTTTTCTTGGTGAAGTTCAAAACTCTAATAGAGCGTCTTGCAAGCAAGGAAATTCGAGAAAGAAAAAGTAATCAACAACAAAATTGAAGCAGCGCATAGTTGAAAAGGAAACACCGAATGCCGCTCCAGCAAAACAACAAAACGACAAAGCGACCTATAGTCTAAAACTAAGTATTTCAATGGCCATAGTAAACGTCCAAATCAAGGCGACCCCAACACACAAACAGGAAAAAAAAACAAAATACACCATGCAGACCAACTGTGGAGACAAAACATTAAAATAAACGACAGTCAATCCATCTTCTTTTTGTGTCGTCGATTGTTCGCGCGACGGTATACTGTTGTTGTTGTTGTTGTTCTTGTTTTTGCTATTGCTATTGCATTGTTGTTTTTGTTGCGACTTTGAAAATGGTAATGGTAATTGGTAATGGAAATTGGAATAGAAGTAGAGATAGAATTGAAAATGCGATTGAAATGAATGGAGTTCAATTGGAGATTTAAGTCAGTGCAGGCACTTTGTTCAACGATCTTTCTAGTGAGACCGTTCATGGATATGGAACACATACATGCATACATATTTGTACATACATAGATACGTATTTGTATAAGTATGTAGGTTTTCTATTTATTTATAAACACTTTACAAATCAACTGTATTTTTGATAACATACTGCTTTATGTGTCTGCAGTGTTGCCACCTGCTTTATGTTGTTGCTATTGATATTGATGGTTACTGTTTTGGCAGCAGTGATCGCTCTAACTGATCGAATATTTGTAATGAAATGCCAGGTGGTTTAATATTTATTAAATTTTGTATATTTGTAGTCTTCAAATATGTTTTACCCGACTTCAAATCCCACTGGATAATATGAAATAAAAATGTAGCCCTGCTCTGCCAATTCCGAATATATGGGTGGCCCATATAAGTGGTTTATATTTTAAGATCTAAAGCAAATATTTCCATTATTTGTGAACACGATTTCATACATTCGACTGCCTCGGCCGTCTTCGCAGTAGCGCATCCTATTAGCCCAGTGTTCTAAGAAAAGGAAGGAAATAACAGTTGGGGAAGGTCTTGGCTGCAGTTGGTGTCTTTAGTTAGCACCAGCTAGCAGTGCAAAGAATGACTGGCGTGCTTGTTGGAATCGGTTAAAATCGTCTAGGCGACAACAAAAACTACAACAATGCTGGCATAAGTTTTAAAGAGCGAATCATTTGCTATAACGATTTTTTCGAGCGTTCACTGCTCTCACTTTACTTGCACGGAAATCGAAATCTGCTGCCTTTTGACAACGAGAAATTTAAACTGACAATCAAGGCGAATTCATATAAAGTGGTGTTGAGAAAGCCCATGAGAGAATTCGCCTACTGGACTGAATGTCAAAACTATATGTTTGTTGTAATTCTTAACGATACTCACTGTCATTGGGCGTACAATTTGCTAGTGTAGATTTTTGTTTTTGTACGCCCAACACCACCTGGTATGAATTCGGCTTGATGACAATTTTGTGACATCGAGAAAGACAAAATTACAAAATTATTGAAAAAACAAAGCGAATTCAAACAAGGTGATGTTAGTCAAGCAGCTAATTGAATTCGCTTGATGAATGCAATATCAAAATGATGTGTTTGTTGTAAATCATGCTGTCATTGTGAGTATAATTTGTTAGTGTAACATTAGGTTTTTGTACATTTAATACCACCTGATATGAATTCACCTTAAGTGGAAAAAAACAAACGAATATTTGCTTACGAATTATAATTTTTGTAAAGGGTATTATGGCGTTAATGATAAAACAACAATATAACTTCAAGTGGAGATAATATTATTTATATTCAAAGCGTTCAAAGAAAGTCTTTTACGCGGGGGCCTTAACGGTTATAACTTTTATTAAAAAAATTACTTTTTAATTATTATATGTTGAGTTTTATTATTTACTCAGATAAATAGTCGTTATTTCTTGAGTTTTATTTTTTTCTTAGAATATTAAACTTTATTTGTGTGAAAATACCCTACAAATTAAGTTTAAATGAAATATTGATTTGGAATTGCAAACTAGGAATTGGTTTTGTGAAAGGAAGAACAACGAATTCAGGTCAATAAAAAAATTTGTATAAAAACTTTTTTTCTGTATTAAGTAAATAGAAACTAAATGACAGGCGAACTAGGTGACATATGTAGAACAACAAAATATTGATGAATGCAGTTTCCAGTTGTTTTTTCGAAGAAAGAGGCGAGCATAAACTTGTAATATAGACTCTTCAAAAATGTGTGAATATCGTTTTGAAGATGAAGTTTTAATTTATGGATACTGAAAAACACTGCAAGATCCACCTATACCAAAATTATAGTAAAAATAGTATTAATTAAATGTTTGAACCCAAGAGGATGATTCCATCATAAAGAAACTAAATTTTAAAGGGTAAATTTCTAATGAAGCTACGTGGGCTGTTTAAAAAAAACTAAAATCAGAATTTTTACTACAATTTTATGTTTATAAAAAGGCTAAATTTAGTGATTTCGAAATGAATGTAGATTTTTATCGGGTCTCAGGTAGCAGATATCATTTATGGGTTAAGGCAATTCAAGCAACTTTTCTTGACAATGCAAAGAAATATACCGAAGTAACTTAAGAATCGGAGAATGGTGCTGAGGTAAAGGTTATTTATGGTATTTAACTAGTTCAAGATTTCTTGTTTTTTTATACGTAGCTTTTTAGTTGAAAAACTTCGGATGACACCCTCTATTCTGATGGCGCCCTCGGTAACCGTTTAAGGACTATAATTTGGCGGCATGCACCTGGAATATTCGTACCTTTAGTTGGAAGGTGCCTCTGCCCGGCTGGTGAATTAAAATTGGATGTAAAAATTTATTGCATACGAAACGCAGTGAACTTGAAGAAGAAAAGTATGCAATATGGTGCAGTTTAGCAGTATCAATCCGGCAGACTTATAACCCAAAAAGGAGGAGTAAATAAAAAAAACTTTCGGTTGAAGAAATATGCAGCAGTAATGGTTCAATATAATAATGATAATTTGGAGCTTTCAATAGCTTGATGTTTGCCCGTGTGGTGAGTGTCTTGATGTTGTAACACAAATTGAGGGGCATACAGCTTTACGCAGACTCAGAACGGTCAATGATTTTTTTGAGAAAACGCATACGGTACTTCTTGCAGTGAATGAACCGGTAGGGGTCGAAGTCGTTTGCATTGCTTGGAAAATTTAATAACTCAAGCAAAAGTAAACATTGCCATTGCGGATTGTATTGAATATAATTCCATTTTACTTTTTTAAATAAAAACTTTTCTGATGTTGTTTATATTTTTCTGAATTAAATTTGCGTTTTTCTAAAAACCATTTCTGCTTTTCTAAAATAGATTTGTGGTTTTCTGATATACATTTGGTGTTTTCTGATATACGTTTGGGGGTTTTCTGAAATATATTTGTTATTTTCTAAAATACATTTGTTTTTCTGAAATAGATTTGTGTTTTTCTGAAATACATTTGAGGTTTCTTAAAAAGATTTGTGGATTTCTGAAATGCATTTGGGGTTTTCCGAAATAGGTTTGTGATTTTCTGAAATACACTCGACTTTATCTGAAAAACATTTTCTTTTTTCCCGAAAAAAAACGTGTGGACTTATAACAAGAAGTTCACCAAGTACCATAAAGATGATATCATTCTCAGGCAACTTAGCTCACAAAGATGGTAAAGAACCTTTTTTTTAATATTCTAAAGAAAAAAAGGAATGCACAAAAGTCAAAAACCATAGCTTGCGCGCAAGACACATACGCCGCCTAATTAGCCATACAAAAAAAAATGTTCGAAAGGTGAGAAACTGACCAACAACGACAAGCAAATTGACAACTGGCTACTTTAGCCTTAACCCTTTTAATCAGTAATTTATCATAACAATCAATGCAACCAACCGCTCATGCCCACATACCGACACAAATACAGACACGCACACACACATTCACATACACAATAAATTATGTGCATGTAATTTACAATATGGATTACTTGAATGCGAAATGAAGAGTTTGTCTCAAAAAGCATTGCACTGCGAAATGCAGTAAAGATGAAGAGAAATATAATTTAGACAGGAATCGTACGGTTGTCGAGGTAATTCATATATCTCTGCATCGCTGAATTCGAATAACTCCACCTTGACCCCGCTGCATTGCAGATATCATGCGTGCTGCTTCTTCTTAAATGTCGTTGTTTTTTGTTTTTTGGTTTCTGTTTTTTTTTTTGTAAATCTTCAATTTCATGGTGGGTGTAAGCGTGAAAAATGTGACTACATTGTATGGAACGCTGTGCGGCCAAGAATGTGCTGGCGAATTGTTGTTGTTGTAGCCAACCAAAAGTCCAGCAAACAACAACGGAATTCCGATTTGTTGCAACGGCGGCGGGGCGGCGGGCAGCCAGCTAGTGTTGCCATATTGTAGTTGCAAGATGAGAAATGTCGGTGCTGTTGATGCTGCCGATGCTGAGATGATGTTGGCTGCTGATGTCGTTGCTGATGACTGGCCACAACGACGGCCAGCGCACACGAATATGGATATGGCTAACAAACAGCTACAATAACTAACCAACAAGCAACAACCAACATGCCAATGCCAAAATGTATCAGATTTCACACAATCAGCGTACGAGACGAACGAATGAACGAATGAGCGCGCCGCGAATGCGAAAACTAAAACATTCACGGCAACATCATTTTCGATGGGCATCAAGTGGGTTGCAACAACAACAAACACGTGGATAGATATTTACCAGCAACAGTCATCATAACTGCAATGGCCTTCGTTGTGAAAAATTATTTTTTTGTTTTACTTTCTGTAGTCTTTTTAATTTTATTTCAGCTTGTATGTAGTATTGTTATTATTTTTATTATTATTGTTGTTGTTGTTGCTTCAACCCGATTATGCACGCTTACAATGTACGCTGGGAAAATGGAAAATGCAAAAATGCCAAATGCAAAATGCATCATCATTACCAACACTCTGAATGGCTCGCCGTTGCAAATGAGATGAGATGAGATGAGCCGAGGCGAGGCGAGGCGAGCCAATGGCCAGTGCAGCAGCGAGCGCGTAGACAATGTAAGCGAACACAAATATCTAGCAAACAACAACAACAATAAAGCTAACATTTACAACAATATGTTTGTATCTCAGTGACGGCCATGTTGCAGATAAGTTCAGTCGCCAGGTCGACATGGTGTGATGGCACAGAGGAGCAAAACAGCAAAACAATAAAACAAAACAAAAAAAAAAACAAATCAACAAATAAGTTACAAAACATAAAAAATGCACATTGCATGCCCCGAAATTGAGACTTTGTCTCGTCTCTCGTCTATCTCTTCACTTACTGTAGCTGCTGTTGTTGTTCTTGTTACAGCTGTTGCCTGTTTGTCATGTTGTAGTACTCGGTGCAACCATAAATGCGCGCGCGATAATGCATTGCAGAATATTAAATGTTGATTGCAACATTTGCTGCACAAAGTCGGTATGTCACATTTAAAACTCTGACCGGGGTGAGCGCGGGGAGCGGAGGCGATAGTCTGCGAAGGTGGAACAGGTGGTTGGCTCGGTTTTGCATTTCTCAATTCGCAATTCGCAAATGGGCATGCAAATTTGTTCGCATGTGCAACACGGTTGCGATAAATATTTGACAAGCCAGACACAAAATGCAGCATTTAAAAGTAAATGTTTTCTTTTTTTAAATAAAAAAATTGTTGCTTGTAAATTTTCGTGATTTTAATTAATACATGTACCCCAACTGCTAACTACTATGTTGCAAAATTTTTAAAATAAATTAATTAGTTGATTAAGTTAACATTGGCATTTATTTGCAATGCATCTGCAAATAAACACACACACACACTTTTGGCATGAAAAATTGTTGCCTGTCAAAGCTTTGCAATTATTCACTTTTAATCTAATGTCAATTGAACAATTCCTTTAATTAACATCTCGCATTTTATGTATGCAAATCACAATTTTCTCAGCTGTAGCCGAATATGGAAATTATTTATCAGTAAACATTTTTGGTAATAGCGGTTGTTAGTTAATTAGTAAATGTCGTAAATGTATGTACCTGTGTTTGGCTTTATCTCATCCGAGACATTTTTGTGCCAGTTAACTGCCACCAACGCTACATTTTATTCATTAAGCCAATACTTATTTCTCAGTGCAATGGACCTCAAACGTCCTTGAAAATTTTAAGAAATTCAATGAAGTTTGGCTAGAGATTTCACAGCTGCAGCGTTTGGTATAAGTTTTGTAAGTTGTGTTTGAGTGCTTAACTTAAAAGTCTTTAAGCTTTTTATTAAAAAAAAAGTTTTTCCTTATTAAAGTTTTATTTTCTTGAAATAATGCTGCATTTATTTTAGCAAATGTAAGGGCTGTCAAAGTTTTTTGTTCTCTTCTCAGCATCTCACACTGTGCACTTTTAGTTTGACTCCGACGTTCAAATACATTTTTAATGTTAGTTTTTATGTTATAACTAAAATCCTGGTGGCAACACTAAAGACCTTTCACACCATTTTCATCGGACTAGAAATATCGAAATAAAATTAAGCGGTTTTAAGCCTATAAGCTTCCAAGCAGGGGCCGAAAATAAGCGCTACTTTAATTTTTTCAGCAAAATAAGTCTCTTAGAAGAATTCGTTCAAAACAAAACTCAAATTTATCGATATATTCCTTATGTCATGGCCTATGCAAATCTGACGTTATTTTATTTTGAAAGTTTATTGCATTAATTGATTACATAATCGTCATTGTGTGCTTCTAATTTTTTTGATCACATTTGATTGTTATTTTTTTTCTTATTTCGACTTTCGATCATCGATATTTTCTGATTTTTATTTTTTCGATCAAAATCAATCGTTATTCTTGGATTTCAATTATTCCGATCATATTTGATCGATATTTTGTAGTTTGGTTTTTTCGATAGTGTTGTTGCCATTATTGCCATCGCCGACAAATTTTTTTGTATTTATTATAACCGAAAAATATAAAATAATAATTATTTGTGATCGAAAAAAAAAAATAAAATTACGATAAATTATGATAGGGAAAATTGAAATCCAAGAATAGCGAATATTTTTGATCGAAAAAAACGCAAATAAAAATATCGATCAAATCTGATTCCAAGTAAAGTAAAAAGTCTTTACAAAGACTTTCGTAATGAGTTGCTTTCAAAGGAAATAAAGTAAGAGGAAGTAACACTGAGATAAATTACATGTATGTAGATGTGGTGATGTAAGAAATCAGAAGCATTACATTTATTTTTCGTAATTTTTTTTTACATACAATAATATTCTCGACAACTAAATTTAAAAATATTTCCTCTTTATTTTTGAGGCAATTCATACTAGCGGCAGATATGCCTGGTGAGTCTGCGAATGAAATATTTAAGATATCGCTAAGTTCCAGTGTAGGTATTGATCGCAGTGTATCTCTGATTCCAATAAGTTCAGTTGTTTCGGGGGGTCGCAATCCTTCCATCACCCGTACTATAACTATATACATATACACTTGGGGCATTCCACAAAAAATTTTTGGTAATAGAGGCGAATTCAATACATATTTTTTTATATCAATATGTCACGGGAGGCTTTCGAGAAAATTTTGTTCGAATTTCACACTCGCATGTACTGCAGTATCTAACGGAGATATGAAAAATTACTCGGGTGAAGAAATGTGTGAGTTTTTCTCAACTTTCTAATAAGGTATACTTAAATTAAGTTAAATTAATTATTTAACAACGAAAATCGAAAATTACTAAACAAATCAACTTTTTCTACATTTACCAATTTTGTGTGGAATGCCCCATATACACATAGTTAAAAAAGTAAATCCCTAGAACAGTTTCTAATTCAAACTGTCTCAAAGCTTATTGCTACTTCCAACAAAAGTCAAATATTTTAGTGAAACAAAAATCAAGCAAAGAGTAATGATTCAATAAATAAAATGCAACACTCGTAGACACATTGAGGAGGCACATGCCACAAATGCCAGAACATAAATAAAAAGCAAATAGAAATATTGAATTTCTGGCGCCTGCAGCGAATGTGGCGCTGTCATAATCAAAATTTTCCGACCACGCACCGGAAAATCGATAAATGTTGCTTGAAATTCAAGCAAATTTATGAATATTTTTATCAATAAAAAAGTGCATATAAGTAGTAAGTACATATATATGTCCAACACACACATAGACGGGCTATGAAGAATTTATTGAAGCCAACTGCAATTGCAGCCTTTCTTGTCACTGGATAAATAATTTTTTTATGCTCTTGAAATGAGAGGGATAAGCAAAAAGTAGTCATTTTTTTTTTACAATCGTACATGCCCTGTAGGAAATAGAATTACTCTAAAGTCAATTTAAAATTTACTTCTTTACCAACTACAAGTGGTTGAAATTCTTTTTTTTCTTTCTTGTAAGCAGCTAACTTTTATAACATGGCGATGTCCGAGGAGCAAGCCAATTATGTGATTCAACTACCTTGAGTTCTTTCGTTTTTATTTTATAAACTCCTTTAAGACTAGTCTAATTACCATCTACTTTCATATCTGTCCATTTCAAATTATTTAAAAATATCTACAGCCTAATTTGTAGGTGCTATAAAATTTTTAGTTTTTCGAAAACCAAACATTTTAGTTTCAATTCAGTATACAAATTATAAATAATTACATTACTATTTCGAGCGACAATTCTCGAAAGTATGGTGAGTATCGATTTCTTGTTCAATTATACTGCCTTACAGACAAACAAATTTCAAAGAAAATCAGTTAGGGCGGAGGGTACTTTTTGAGCTTAAACAGACATTTTTTAAATTGTTTGTATGGCTTTACCAATTTCTACCACTAAATTTATTAATTATAACCACTATTTTTACTACTTTCTACCACTATTTTACTAATTTCTACCACTATTTTTACTTATTTCTACCATTATTTTTATTAATGCTACTACTAATTTCAGACACTATTTTTAATAATGCTAATACTAATTGTTACCACTACTTATACTCATTTCTAACACTATTTGTACTTCTTTCTTCCACTATTTTACTAATTTCTACCACTATTTTAATTTATTTCTACCACCCACTATTTTTTTTAATGCTACTACTAATTTCAACTACTATTTTTAATAATGCTACTACTAATTTCTACCACTAGCTATACTCATTGCTACCACTATTTTTACTACTTTCTTCCTCTATTTTACTAATTTTTATCACTATTTTTACTTATTTCTATCACTATTTTTATTAATGCTACTATTCATTTTTGCCACTATTTTTACGAATTTCTTCCACTACTTTTTTAAATTTGTACCACTATTTTCCGTACTTTCTACCACTATTTTTATAATAATTTCTCCCAATATTTTCACTAATGCTACTACTATTTACTACGGCCACTTTTATTAATTTTTACTACGACAAAGAAGCTTTACTTCTGGCTCGCGCACTTAGTAGGTGCACGCGTGGTTTTTTCTTTTTGTTCAAAAGTTTTTTTCAGAAATTTTGTGATTTTATTTTAATTTCTTAATATTGGGTTAAAAAAATTATTTTGAAATCAAAATTGAAAAATCAAAATCTGAAAAAAAATCGCAAAGTTTCTAACAAAAAATATTTTGACTATCTATAATTCAGATTATTTTAAACCAAATGTATATAGCTACATTATAGTTAGTAAAACTAATTAGATTTTCATAAAGATATGTGTACATATAATAAATAGAAAATATGTACATTTACCACAGAAAAATTAAAATAATGCACATAGCTACATACATACATCTATACTTGGTGCAGGTTAGATCAACATAATTAATTTTACATGCATTTGTTTCCAACCAGTGGACTTTCAATTATTTTTTAAATTGGTTTATTTTTTTAGACTGCCTGCTTTTTTCTGACAGGGTGTGTATGTGTATCTTGGTGTGTGTGTGTTTGTAAATGTTCAACACTTTATCAGCTCATATTGCACCAATGCGGTGGTCATGTTTTCCACCACGCCACCGGCAAATGCAAATAAAATTGCAACAACTAAAAGTACATACATTTTTGTGGAGCAAGAACAAGCATTGCAATGAACGGGAAGCATGTGTGTTAAGGTGTGCGTGTGTGTGTGCGTATGTTCACATGTAACATTCTATTGTCGCCATAGTCAGGAGTTGCGCAGGCGCGACAACGGCGTGTGTGTCCAACAACACATTCAGATGCCAGCGCCAACGAACAACATCAACAACATGCAAGTACAACCAGCAGCAACAACAACGGCCAACAATAAAAACAACAACAGCGACAGCAGCACCAACAAGGAAGGAGCAAAATAGCACCCATAGTAGGCATAGCCAGAAGCCAATGGAGCAAATAAAGGGAGTAGCTGTTACGAGAGATGGATATATTGTTGTTGGCCAAGCGGCTCCACGTTCATGTCATTTGCGTATGCGCGGCATGGCGCTGGGCGCGCGCGCGCATGCGTAGCGTTGACAATGATGCTGTGGCAATGGTGGTGGCCCCCAACATGGTGCCGCGCAGAAAACTTAAAATAAACAGTGTTGGAAATTGCAATAAACAAACAAACTAAAAAAAAAAAACAAATATATTGGGTACCGCACCACTTTGTCGTCGGTTCGGTACTCAACTTAGCTAGGCTGCTCTGCAGTTGGTTCGTTTCAGGTATGTAAGTATGTGAAGTACATATGTGACTTTGCGTGCTATGCTTTTGTCATTTGGAAATTTGCGCTTGTGCACTGAACATGATTTTAATTGCAATTTGTAGCAAAAAATAAATAAAAGTCAGCAAAAAAGTTCGCCTTATTGAAAGGAAAATAAACATAAATAAAAAGGGCAACCCGAACAGCACAGAGAAGAAAGCTGGAAGGGTTGATGGTGGCAGCTTAACAACAGTAAGAATAAAAAAAACAACAAAAAATAATGCAAAAGAGAATTTATTTAGTCACATCATGTTGTAGTATCCCAACAAAAAACGAAAAAATATTTCTCCAGCCTTTGAAAATTTTATAGTTATTCTCAAAGAATTGAGGAATTTATAGTTCGATAGAAAGGTGAGATGAAAGTGAAAATAAAAATTTTCCCCACGAATTACAAAGGAATATATGAATATTGGAAAATACTTCGAGGTAATCTCTTCGAAGAGTGGTTTGAACTCGACACTCTAAATTCTAGAACGGCCCGTTGAAAAATTTTAAATTGGGCAAAAAGTGGAGGCAAAAGGAAACTTGAAAAAAAAACAGAAGTTAGACCAGACCTGCCTCAAACCAAGAAGTCCAGCGCCTAACTGCCAATAAGATGACAGTAAAAGAGTCAACGAAATTGCAACTCGCATGAATTGGTTTAAGGTGTGATGTGATTCACGCGAATTACTTGAGGTTTTCTATTTCAATTTGAATTAACGATTGGTGTCAACATGTGACAGGCATCTTGTAGCTTCATTTCGTAATAGAGAATACAAAAAGAAGACCTTCAGAATGTTAACAACGATATTAAGACTTTAACAGAGACGGCGTGTTGAACTAAAACTACCAGCCGGTTCTTTATGGAAGGATAACTTCAATGATCTATTCGAAAGTATTCACATATAGCATTTTTTTAAAGAAATGTTGAACCCAAAGTGGATGAAGTGTGGAAAACCCAATTTGAAGATCGACAGTCTAAATTAAATTTATGCAACAAACGCTCATCAAACTACTAAAACCTCGCAACCTTGTATTTAAATAGGAATATAGATGTAAAAAACTTAAAAATTTACAAATTTTTTCTTCAATTCGCATACCACAGCTTCGAGGTTTCAAAATGAAAAAAGAAAAAAACAAAAATGGTGATGATTTCCCTTTCCGGCACTTTGATGTTCGAAAATGAAAACGGAACGTTGGAATTCAGCACATATCAGCTCTTTTTCGGCTATAATTTCATGTGAAATCGAATTGCAGCACGTGCCCATAAGACTCTTGACTCTGTATTATGGTTTTCTGAGTACATACATACCCAGTGATAAAACCTTCGATGTATTTGCTAAAATTAGCTCGAATACTTGCTTATTGTCTACTAGAGTTTTCATGTCCTGGTCTTAGTTATTTTATAAAAAAGGTGGGCAAAATTGTTAAAATATTGTGATAAAAGGTGTAAGTCATATACTTACAGTAAAATTTTATGAGAAATATTTTTTTAGAACATTTTAAATCATTAGCTTTCACCCGCAAGTATTTTTTGGTATTTGCTTCAAGAAAAAGCTGCAAAAAGTTAAGTTGGAAAATCGTTACAGGATTAAAGTGAAAAACAACGTCCTCTTGAAATGTGTAACGTTCATTAATACTCACTTTTATTAAATCCAACAGCGCAAGTTAACATTGCAAGATAATGAAACTATTTATTTATTTATTTTTTTTTTTATGAAGAATTCGGCTTTAATCGCATATAGATTTTGTCTGAGAAGACCCCTAGGGGTTTTTTGAAAATACTTTCAAAAGTGAAGTGACAATCGTTGGATTTTTGCTAAATATTGAGTTTTGAAAAAATGGCGTCGCATTGGATGAAAAAATGCTGTGTTTGACGTAAACCTCGTTGCACTAATATACACAAATTTGTTAAACTTGAATTCTGCGCTGTTCATGTTCACAAGAATATATAACCAGCAAGCTGCACGCAAAAGTTCAAGTCAATCCGTTAAGAATTGTAGGCGTATGTGTTTTGGCCTTTTCAAAAAAAACATGGTTTTGAGTAGAACGCGTTTGAATGTTTCGAGTGCGCGCAAACACTAGAGAAACGGTGATGTGACATCACTCTGAAAATGGCATTGTTCTTGCATAAAACCTTTATGAGAAAAAAATTACAAAGCTGGATTAACATTTTCCACGAAAATATTTCTCGTGGTTCGTTTATTTCTCTCAGACATAAATTTTAAACCATGGATAGGTTTTACTTAAAAAAAATATTTAAAAAATGTAGGGTGGTTTCGGTTGTTGCACAGTGTAACAGCGGAATTTGCAAGGCGTAGTAATATACGAGAAATTCGTGTTAATTCAATAGAAGTTTTGAGGAATTTTGAGTTAATATTTGCAGTACATTGGATACTTTTTTATCATGACCCAAATTTCTGGATTTTTCTGGCCTTCTTTTTCGGTATCTTCATCTTCACTGTGACCGCTTAGATGGCTTTGAAACATTTTTATAGGTTAGCTGCTCTTCGGAGTCGCGACGAATGACTAATATTTGTATGCTAATATCGACCTAATATAAGATTTACTTCGAAAATAAATGTTTCAGATCTTCATGGCTATATCGATTTAACCGAATATCCGTATTGTTTATTCACATTCATTAAAACGAATATGCCTATACCTTTGGTACGCAACTAAAATATTTTGTGAGAAAACTGCTTTGCAAAAAAAAATTTCCGGAGAATACTTGTAGCATTAAAATTTCCACGTTACCAAGCACTCGAAACAACCAAAATATATTTTTCTTTTTGAATAAAATTTGTTCCTACTTAAACTTTAATTCATATTAACTTTTGTGTTTTTCAATTTTTTTTACGCTTCAGGGTAGAAAAAAATTTAGATTTTGGCTTATTATGAATCCGTTGTCACTTTTAGAAAAAATATTTTTATACAGACATTTTACGCTTGAACTATTTTATTATATGAGGGGATTGTTTTTTTAAATATTTTAATAAACTATTTTGACTTATCAGAAACTCCATCTTTGGAGATATTTTGACGGAAACATAATATGTATATTTTATACTTTTTTGGTGAGCCACCCCAATATACATACATACATTTGTGTGTCAATTATACGGTATGAAAGCCAAAACCAAAAGGGTAATAACTACACCAATGGAGTACAAATCACAGCTCCGTTGCGCATGCGCGTGCGTATCAATGCGAGTACAATCGACCGACAGCAGGCGATAGGTTGTGTTGGTTGCACCACTTAAGGAAATAAATAAATCTGTGTTTGCAAACGCTTGAAATGTTCACCAAATACTTATTCCTTAAAAATAAATACAAAACGTATGGCACTGTACTGCCCAAATAGCCTAAAACCAAATTTGGCAAATGTCAAGGAGCAAACTTTGAAATGACATTAGTTCCGAGAATTCATACTTTTGTTTGGATTTAAAACAAATTGTTATTCATTTTAAAAATGTTAGAGTTCAGCTTATGAACTCTGGAAATAACTTTAAACAACATGACAATTCTGCGATTTCCTGATTCATTTAAAATAGTGTAGATGAGGATAGTTTTTTGCGCTATAACTTATATATGCTCTGATTGCTATAAAATATTTAATAGTCATTTAAAAACTAGCACAACTTTTTTTCTATCTGCAAGCGTAGAGACAGCTCCGAGCATTAAAATAGTAGCACAACGTATTAAAAAGTTTTGCAAACCTTGTATGTCAATAACCGCATAAAGCAAAGTTATTTTTCTTTTTTTCAAAAAATTTGTATATTAATTGAAAATTATTTATTTCTAATTTTCAGAAATTTTTCTAGAACGTTATTTTAAATAGCACATTTAATTTTAGTATAATAAAGGGAACGTCTTAAGCGACTATGAATTTTATATATTTAATTTTTTTGTTTATTTTTTTGCTGACTATGTTGCGAATTTTGTTATATGGATAACGATTTGGATATGCGGATATCCGTTGATGCGGATAAAATCCGGATAGTATAGATATCCGGATAATATTTGTTAGTGCAATTTTATTCGAATTTCCGGATTAACGAAGGATATCAAAAAAAAAATAAAAAATATATAAACCAATGGTTAAACAATAATAGTAATACTCGAAAAATACTTTTAGTGCATAATTTCCACGACTATCAATTAGCGCACATACCGTTAGTGAACGGTTGTACTAAGGCAACTCGTGAATGATGTTGGGATAGCGACTTGTATACTTCCCCTATACTCACAAAGAGTAATGCCTTCGCTAAAAATGATTTCGTGGTTTATTTTGCTGTGATGCGTTTAATACCAAAACCTTTTTACGCTACATACATATTACCCATTTATTAATTTGACCTATGCTGAGTTTCAGTAATTTCTGATATCCGTATACCCGAATGTTATATTGATATACAGATATCCTCAAATAAGAGTATCTGGAAGCTATGATACAATCCGGATATCCGAAAACTCAGATTTTTCGTCTAAGTACCCCGATATCAATAATTCGGATTCTCCACATAGCTAAAAAGTCTAGATGGAATTCCCAGCCTAACTGAAGAGCACATTTTCGCTGCGCAAGGGAATAAAGAATAGGAATATAGCTAAAACGACGCTACCGCCTTATATGCATTCACTTTGGTTTGTTTAGTTCCACTGCAGTTTGACAAGGGGTCACACAAGTAGAGTACGTATATCTGGGTTGCACAGTTGATTACATATAGATTAATTCTTGATCTTCAAGTAAAATTTTTGAATAGCGAAACCTTGCCAAATCAAATGGATTTACGAGATAATTACGTTAATTACAAGATTAATAGCATTTTCTTTTCTCGAAATGAATGTCATCTCATTTTATGTCAACATCACGAAAATGATGCCATGCATCCTGCGAAAATGTTGCATTATTCATATCAGTAAAGATCCAAAAAAATTCCACCCTGTCAATTTCACTTGTATCACTAATTTAATTAATCGCACGCAATAAAATTAATTTATATTACACAGAGCGAAAATACCACCTAAAAGGCCGAATAAATCAAACCAAAATTGAGCGGATTTCTGTGTGATTTTTTCCCAATAAGAAGCCCTTCTTTTTACGACTGGGTATGCCTTTTTAATAAAATCAAGAAGATAATCTGTAAAACTAAAACGAAAACCTTTTAAATAAAATTAAGATGGAAATCTTGCTTTGCATTTTAATTAGTAAGCCGAAGATCCTATAAATTTAGAATTATTGGCATCTAAATTTTTTTAAATGATTATAATAATTTTAAGTACTTATTATGATAAAAGGTTTTCCATATTTGTTTTTAAGATGCAATATAAGAACAATTGAAATAAGTATTTATAGCAACTAGTGTTGCCAAATTATGCGTATAAGTAGTATCATTCTTTCTTGAACATTAACTCAAGTTCAGACAGATCTTTTTTATTTTTGAAAACATGTATTCATAAAACATATGTTATTTTTGCAATCATATTTTATTTTTTAAATTTTTTATATACAATTCATTGAAAACTTCTGGAACAATAAATACTAATATTTTGATTTTGGGAATACGAAAATCCAAAGAAAAATATCCATAATATTAAACTAAAATCAGTATAAGATTAATTATTCACAAAGTACAAATTTAACTTAAAACGTTAAAAGCAAAATTTGATTTATAAAGGGCTAATTTCAAAATAAAAAGGAAACCTTTCTTCTTACTAATAAATTCAATAAAACTCTAGTAAAAATGAGAGGACCTCCTTTCTAATTTCCTTTATACGAGGAGATTTCTTTTAAAATTGCAAACCTTTCAGCAAAATTCCATAAAAATTAATAAACAAAAAGTTATCTCCATATTTCCAGCCGTTTGCCTTTTGAATAAACTTGAGAAGAAATTCAAACCAATATTAAGAAGATTTCTCTGATGAAAATTTCCTCGCTTTTGCACCCTCTCGCACTCAAACTTTTTTAGACATCGATCTCTTTAATTATAGGTGAGCTTTTTGTAGTGTCAAAATTGAGACTTTTGAACAAAACCATTGTGAGAAATAACAAACTCCAATATTAAAATCAGTTCTGCAGCCTTAAACCTCGCGTTTGGTAGCAGATAGAATATATCGCACTTTTGCCGCACCAGAGTGCAACAATTTGAAAAAAAAGACAAATAGCGCTGAGAAAATGCTGAGAAAAAAACAAAACTCGGAGAAAATTCTGGGAAAATAACACAAAAATTGTACAGTCCTGTCGCGGGGCAGAATAAATGCAACATTATTTCGAGAAAAGAAGACGCTATAAGTTTTGATTTGCACTTGCTATAAGCTAATCGCAACTGATAGCAGTGTTACCAGATCCGACTAATTTCTAGCCATTTAATCGAGAATATTTAACGAAAAGTGAGCCTATAAAAAAAAACTTTTTACAAAACCTATTTGCCAATCTTCCCAAGCCATTCGAATACGCAGCAAAAAGTTCTAACATTTGTAAAAAACATGGCTACTTGTATTCAGGTAGGATCACAAAAAGGAGAAAACACAGCATAACTTTTCAAAACTAAGCGGACAACTGAATCGAATACGAATTTAATGAGAATTGCATTTCATTTGCGCAAAGTGAAAGGCAACAACCACCAACAACAACAGTGCAATAAGTAGTAAGCTTAGCAAATAGTGCACAGCTAGTATTCGTCACCATATTCTGGCCGCAATTGTGTGCACAAAAACTCATTATTTTAATTAACTTTCTCTTCAAGTCACTACTACTACAACTACCAGTAATGTAACACCAACGCCAACCAACCGAGCGAGTGATCTCCTATACCAGTGCCATACTTGGACTAAGTAATGAAAACGCGCAGCCGGTCATGCAATCAACGGTCTGTCCAACTCCCCCCAGCCATTCACACGTTGTGAAAAATTTAACAGTGAAAATATATGTATGTATGTATGTATATATCTAGATATGTATCTATATATGTATTTGTAGTGTGTGCACATTTGGATGAATTGGATGATTGTAGTTTTACCATTGTGTGACTTCATGTGCAATGCGTTGAATTTTGCATCCAACTGGGACACTGGCACAAAATGCATTTCACTCATTTCATATGCGTTTATAAATTTGCCTATATATGTATGTATGTATATATGTTATGCATACATAGATCTACTGTCGAATCTAAACAAGCACATTTGCGTTTACGTCGCGGTTATCCTTTATGCCAAACTAAATCGCATTACGAAACTGTCATGTGAAATATCAACCGTAAAACGTTTGTTGATTGTTCATTTCACTTTTTCACTGCACGTAATGGGTAATGCATTTAGAGTTACTTTTAATATATTATATGTAAGCTAAAAATTTAAGTTTAACGGTTAAATCTTTTCGTTTATTTTTTCCTGATTATTTCTCTCAAATTTGGTCAATTTTAGAGTTCCAATGTTCCAAAATTTCGAGTACTTATTTGGCGAAGGACGCGAGTAAAATTGTCTTCTAATTATACAATACTTGGCGGCTTTAATCCGTAGACCTCGGACTTTACGTAGTGTCAAAGAAAAAGGCTAGAGATGTGGCATCATAGGGTTTAGGCGGTCAATTCACCTGGTCCAAGGCGTTATTTATTTTTTTTTTTTTTAATAAATTTATAAATTTTCTTGTTTATTAGTATTGGAATTATCTGTTACATGTTTTTCATTTTTCAAATGTAGGGCAATTTATATACAGTTATATGGGTTTACAGTAGGGAGTTATGAAAATTTTTGTAATCAGCAAAGTGTAAATTCACGCAAGTCGAGTTTTATGGAAAATTTAAATTAGGCCAAAAAATAATATTTGTATATTTGGAAATCTTCAATCTAATATATAGAACACAAGCGTCCTGCTTCTCAGCACATATCTCTGAAACTGTGGCCCGTTAGCCTTTAGCCCAAAAATATGCAAAAAATCATAACAGTTTGAATATCTTTGTAGCTGCCTAAAAATTAGCGGAATCCGCCTATCGCTGAATCCAAACGCCTGAATAATCGTGAAATCTGCTAAAAAGCTATCTCCAAGTCCATCGTCGTACGGTCATATTTTGCACGTTTTCCTTCGTAGCTATTTGAACTGAGCGATGCCATTTTCGTAAAATATCCAAAAAATCGAGCTACGATGAATTCAGCGGAAGGGCTGATTAATCTAAAATAAGCATGGTGAAAAGATTACTGAAGCTGGCGCAGATTGTTTTCCCGGTAATCCTCACTTGAAAATTTTAACAGAATTACAACATACTTTGTTCATGTGTATTCTCTCCAATATTAGTGTGCATTATTTTTCACATGGATACAAACGTGTTTCCTCTCAGTCCACTCCACCGGTAAATCTGTGACGTCGAAGCAAAGTTACTCTCCCAATTTCAGGCCAATCGGAGCAATCTTCTGTTCTATCATTCTTGTAAAATAAGTAGGGAGTACTTTCTCCATTAAAGGGATGCAATTTTTAGTCACTTAAATATACCAGCCTTATTCAAAAATTTTACGTCTTTATTTAAATAAAAAATACGTAGCATTGTTTAAACCAACTTAAAAAAATCTATACTCACAAAAGATTTTCCTTAAAAGAGGCAGTGAACATTAAGATATTTGAGGTTAGTTTCAGCGAAATAAAAATCGATTGACTGTAATCGACTATTTTAAATATTAGTTTAAATTATCTTCCACTGATATTGTCGAAAAATCAGTTTGAAAATCAACTTTTTTTGTTGGAAGCAAAAAATGATTTCACTTGCCTAGAAACCAATGTATGGATGTAATGGGAGATCGTGAACATCTGTATGTTACACTTGAGGCTAGATACCGACATTTTTCTTATGGAATTATTCGTTAAGAGAGAAATGAGTTTGAAACGGTAGCGAGCGAAGCATTTCCATATTGAAATGCCAAACAATACTGAACAAAAATACAATGACAGTTTGGCAATCACAGGTCATAAAATCACTCCTAAAATGAGATGCCTCTAAATAAAACATCCACTATGCTTGGACCAATAAATTCACAATATGTGTAAAACACCACTTGCCTGTTAATGTCATGCTGATGCTTTGGTACGAGTAGGACTGAAAATACTTCAATGACTTCATGTTAATATTTAGTCTGACATTACCGGGTGTGCATTTCTGTATGCACACAATTTGGCATTCACACGTTCGGAATTACAATAGGCTGCACTATTTTATTGTTGTTAGTTTCATTATTTTCAGTAGTATGTATTTGTAAAGCAAAAATCAAATGTGCACCTCCACATACAGGAATGGATAGTTGTGTATCGGTGAAGAGATGCACGGAAAGTCATTTTAGTCGTGCGTGAAATGTCATTGGAATACAAGTGTGCAGTTATAGTAGACTTTTAACCGTACACATAGTCGAATGTACGTATATAGTATATTATCGATATGCTGATGTAGAAATTTCATAGATTCGGTCAATTTCATTCAATTTTGTGGGATTAATTTCATTGTTATGAGGTGTTCAACTAGTTGTACAAAGGTATTCAATTGACACATTAGGGTGATTCTCAAAATCGTAAATTTGCTATCACCCGCTGCTCGAAGTCGTAAATGAGCTATAGGACTCCTCATTTGCGATGCTATACTATATACTATACTATACTCTCAAAACTCTTTTTTTAAATTGAATTGATTTCTTTAAAGCAATCTTACTTTAAAGGGCCAAGTCGAGTAATATACTTTGTCAAAAGTATTACTATTATACTGGTACAGAAGTCGCTGTGCAAATGGCGGTATCAGGACACATCCCATCGCGGTCCGAGCTGTGCCATTTTGGCTGGTCTACAGCACCACTGATTGCTAGTCTGCGGCGACCACACTAGTGCAATCATAGTTAAGAACTGGCCGGTCAATCGCTTTGAATGTTTCCAAAAACTTTTATTTTTCCTTGGCTTAGGGAATTTAGAGAGCAAGATTTCGAAATTAATTTTCGAAATTTTCGAGTTATTTATGGTAGGAGTTTTGGCACCTGTAGCCCCTTAGGTTTTATCTCCTCTGTTCATGTAGGAACGAAGAACGCCATATATTTTTCGCTAACCCTCTCTTGAAAGTTTTGACAGCATTTGTACGTCACAACAGATTTTGTGTACAAAAACCGTGTATGTATGTTTACTCGCAATCATCTGTATTCTTTCCAACGTGCTTAACAATTTTAGTGTTTTTTTTCTAAAATGGATGCCAACGTGTTTCCTCTCAGTCCGTTCCACCGGAAAATCTGGTGCGACGTCACAGCCAAGTTACTCTTTGAATTTCTGATCAATCAGCGCAATGTTGTATTCTATCATTCTTGTGTCACACGCCATTTGCATATGAAACTAAGGATACTTATTCTGGCGGAGCGGGGAGTTTCAATTGATATAAATTATATTTACAGTAATGGAGAGAGAAAACCACCCTGTTGGACTCTTGGTTTAATTCTTCTTGGTTTGGATTTCTGAATTCGCTATAACTGGTGGTTATCGTCCACTCAGATAATTCGCAGTCCACCTCGTGATCACCATCATCGTCTTGTAGTACAGTATGGTTCACCATCTCGAAAGCTTTCGCGAAAAAGCAGGGCTTAGACCACGATTTATCTGCGAGTTTATGCCACTAAGTGGTGTTGCGGTGGTTTGCACTTTTCGAAAGTTATGTTGGTGATTAGCTGGGCGAAGATTTTGGGCCTCAATTGTCATCACTTCTAGGGAGAGGATAGATATAACTCACAGGGTGGCTGGTTTCTCTGGTTTCATAGGTGTTACGTTGCTCTTTTAAAAAACAAATTAGCTTATACAGCTTCAGAAGTTTGAAATTAAATATTTACATCTGATTCGATTAGTGCACTCTTATTTGTAAAAAAAATCTTATTTTATTGTTGCTTACGAAGTTTGCAAATTTTCGTAAGCGTTTAAGTTTCAACGAATACTTCAAGAACGAAAAATTTAATTGTTGGCTAAAAAGTTTTATGGAATTTGTGCAACTGCCTCTTCTTTCTCAGCCGTATTCAATATTTTTCTTAGAAATCTGTTGGATACCTGTTGCTGGTGATTCTGGCTTTTAGCCACCCTTTTCACGGCATTCGGGTCAACATTATGCTAACGAATAATTACCGATTATGCTCGGTTACTGGAATTGGTTTGTCATTGGCAAGTGCCTTTTCTGCCTTTAGTGGACACCAATTAATTTTTGAAGAAATGAATCTCAATTTGAATCACGAAATCCTACAGAATCTTAATGAAAAGCCTGGTTTGCTTGTTCAGGTGGTTACATAAATCAAGCTGGCATTTGAGTTAAAGAAAGTATCAAAAATTATGTTCCCGGAGGTCGACAATATTTCGGCCTGTATGAAGAAAATCTTGACTTTCGTATGGTGATTTTAATATTATTTAAGAAACCGTCGTAAATATATAAAATTTTTAAAAGTGTAGGCAACTCTATCCTAAAATGTGGCTTGATAAAAGCGTAACACTAAACTTAAACAGCAAACATTTATTTAGTTTTAAAAAGGTGGCAGGTAGTGGTTTGCACTTATGTATATTGTAACTTTTCGTTAACCATATAACTTTAATTGAATTCAAATTTTTATACAGGTGGCAACACACTACACAATATTTCTTAAATAATATTTTTAAATATTTCTTAACCGTGTTTGTTTTCATACCAGTATAGTACAATTTACCTTGCCAATTAAATTGAGTCAACATTGTTAAAGAGATTGCAACTCTCGAAAAACTATTTACTTATAAAACCCCCCGTTCCCCAACATATACAGGCGTATAACACCAATACAGCAGCATTATTTCTGTTGGCTTATAAATTTAATTAAGTTCTTGTTTTCAAACAGGTGCTTACCCTCTCCAATAGTATTTTTGAGGTAAGCTTTTCACAAACCACTTTCGTTTACACCTTTACCTTCATAATTCATTTATTTTATTAATGTAATTTATCTTTTTTAACAGGTGGTAACCCTCTTTAAAAATATTTCCGAAAGATTGCAATACCTCAACGAATTTATTGAACTGAATTAATATTTTTAAAAAGGTGGCAACCTTATTTAAAAACTCTTTCATTATTAAGACTTATTTACCATAATTCGCTTTCTTGCCGTAATATTTTATTTTGCTAAAGAATTAAATTAACTTTTCAAAGCAGATGGCAAGCCTCTGAAAAAAAATAACCTCTTAGCTAGGGTTTTTACCACTATTTCTGTAAGGCTTTTATTTTAATCAGGTGGTGTATTTTTGATGTGAAGCTTTTATAAGCCTTTTAGTTTTATTTGACTTAATTTATTTTTAAAAAGGTGGCAACTTTCTTTCAAAATACTTTGAAAATTAAGCTTTATTAAACCTCTGTCATTTGACCCCCATATTCCATTACGTTTTGTATTTCACTGACTTACATATTTAACTGAATTTAACCTTTTAAACCGATGGTAACTCTCTTTAAGAACAACTGATATGGTAACTCATATTATGGACTTGCTGAATATTTTCAAAATATTATTAAAATCCGTTGGCCAGCTGTCATGATTTAGTTTATTTTGTTTAGTTGAATATAATTTTTGCAGCAGGTTAGCATTTCATATGAAAAAAGAACAGTACCGAATGGCGAATCGAAAATACTCATGAACCAGTTCTTAAGCGGAACAAGCTCTTTCTAAAAGTTTTGAACCACTAAACTGAACTTCATCAGTGTTAAGAGATTTTAGGGTACCCAATGGAAAATAATTGTTTATAAATTTATTAAACAACTTTTAATATAAAGTTAGTTAGCTTCAAAAAATATGTAAATAAAATTCATTGAAAATGCGCTATATTTTATATGTTTGCATTTATATACATAGATGCAAGTGAAAAGCATATAAATTTCCTTAAATTTATAATTACGATCTACAAATTAAAGAAAAGACAAGAAAAGTGATATTATTCTCATCAATTCTGCTTCTTAAAATGCTTATATTAATGTGACTTATTTACTACATTTTATCTATAGTACTTACCAATAATATACCCTTTAATAAAGCTGTTTGGCACCAGCCTTTTCTAAAACTATCATAAATCTGCAGCCAGTTTCTATTTTGCACAGTGCAAGAAAAATGTAAACAATAATATTCCTGATGCATCACTACTGTCAACACTATAAATTGCTTGACATTTAAGTCAACAGTCAACTTGTCAAATTTGCGCGCACTTCTCTCACACACTACCACACATTCCCGCTCTATTTTGCTATTCCACTCTCGCGGCGCTCACAGCATCCTTGACGTGCAGGCGTAGAGAAACTAAGGGAGAAATGTAAACCCCGATGGGCGCCACGTGAGGGGATGGAAATGTCAATGTGACAGAGCGGTAGAGAGTGTATGATTTTTAGCTAACAAAAATGTAAACACGAACGACAGACAGAAGACGATTTTTTGCGACGAGTCGCCGCGTATTGTCAAACCCGTTATGTGGTTAGTGACTGGCTGTGGACTATAGTTGGGCAGTGTGGTGAAAGGAGTAAATACGCGAAATTCCATTGTATGGAGCGCCAGCCAGCCAACGATTAGTAACGGCGACGGCGACGGCGACAATGTCTGACACAATAGAGACAAGGCGGACAGGCGCCCACACTACTGACAATGGCAGGAATTTTTTCCCACCGAGAGGGCTAGCTGCGGCAGCGATGACGAAGGCGTTGGAATTTCAGGACATAACACAAATATTTAACAAATAAATGGTTAATATTGAAATCGGATATTTTGAAATTAACGCGGGCACAAGGAACTCACGGTATATGCACATTTGCTGGCGACCGACACACGTCGAGACTGCAATTTCTGTGGGAACTCCCGATAAAGATTTGCACATATTTCCGAATTTTTTCTAACTCCACTACTTTCTCAACACGCACTTACACTTTAGAATTTTTAGGAACATTTATCCATGGCTATTGGCCATTGCAATAATATTGCTGCTACTTAAGAAATTGTGTAGTTAAAAAAGATGAGAATGAAAATATCACAAAAAGTTCCTAATTCGTTCGATTTTGATTAGAAGTAGCGTTAGCAGCAGCAGCAGCAGCATCGGCACACACAAAATACAAAAAACAACTAACGGCACACACTCGCTGACTGACAAATGCGCTCAGAGGCTCGCTCGCGTTGCTTTGTGTTTTTGTCAAAGTGAACCAAACCAAAGTGACAGCCAACACAATCGACAGCTTTGATGAAGGCAATGGCGGTGGCAAGCGGTGGCAGCGGAAGCAGCAGTTGCCCCACAGCGCTCCACTCATAGAAATACTCCAGAATTGCGCGAGCTGGCGTTAGCGCCAACGAAACGCGACAAAGCAAAAATCTCAACTCGCTAAAAATCATTTCACCACAGCACAAGCGAAGGGTGGCGAAGGGTAGAGGATTAAACAACAAAGGGTGGCGTGTATGATGACACGGCCGTCATAAATGAGCATCCAACAACAGTTCAGCACAGCGAGCCATTAGGCGCTCCAAGCAAGCTTTGCAAGTGTGGCGCTCACATCCTCATCAAACATCCACACAACCCCAAAATATTCAATAGCTATGAAAAATATTTCGCAATAGAAAAACCCTCAACCCAACTCGCAATAACAAAATTTGCAGCATACCAACCCATTTCTGAGTCGCATAACTTTATTTTGTCAACCGCAGCAATTTTGGCATTTGATCTCGGTTCATCTCATTTCAATGCCGCGCAACTCAACGTCTCATCTTGCGACTGTGGCGGTAGCGTGCTGTCAAATGTCGACAGTTGGCATTGTATACAATTGAAGTGTGCGCGCCCACAACACCACCCACTCTCCTAGGCACAGCTGGTTGTTTGGTGAGCGGCCGAGCAAGCATCCTTTTGTTGTCATTGCTGCTGCTGCAGCCTCAGGCTGGAGACGAAAACACATCGCGCTCGACTATTATTATTTGTGTCGGGGTTGTCGAATATGACACTGGAATTTGATGAGCGCATGACTCTGTGCAGGCGTTGACAGCTAAGCGCCATGGCGCTCCCATTGGAATGTGTCCGTATATTGATTTTTCCAGACATTTTTGACAGTTGTCAAATATGACTAGCTGCATTTGTGTGTGATTGTTTTGTTGTAGGCGTTTTTGCAACGAAATGCAGAGGATGTGAGATAAATATTCAAGAATATTAGAAGGTTAATAAAGTTTTCTGCGTACAAAGTAGTATAAAACCAATTGTTCAATATAAATACGTGTAAGTGTGACTTACTAATTTTGTCCTCGTATATAAAAAACTAATTTCTTGAACGTTGCGAATTTCTAAAAGTACATAACTCTACCCTACATTTACTTATCGTACACTGAAGAAAATTTTTTTAACGATGGTTTGATATCCACCATGACAGAAATGATGTAAGGTGGAATTGCTGGGTACCAGTCTGAATATTTTTGAAGTGTTTAAAAGTTCCACGCCTAAGATTTTCGTAAACCAATCTTACACAAACGTCAAATCATCGTTATGATTTTTTTTTTGTATATTTGTAAGCAAACCTTTTCAACTTAAAGTGATGATGATTTGGTGATTTTTTTTTTTAAATTATTTTTATTTATTAAAACCCCCACGTGATTAAGATGTAAAACTTCTGTGCCGATTCTACAAAGAGGTAGAGAGTTAAATATGGGAGAGTGTTTTATAAGATATCCTATTAATTTAAAAATAAAGAAATAGTGGTAGAAATTAGTAAAAATAATGGTAGAAATTAATAGAAGAATTAGTAAAAATGTACGTAGTAATTACTATTTATTTCGAGGACATTTTTAATCGGTCCAGCTAACACAAATCATCATATTTTTCCCAAATATTGTAGTTGGTGTGTGAAAATATAATGAATTTTAAATAAAAAGTAATGATTTTCTTTTGAGTGGGGAGTAAAAAAAGAAGTTCAGTATTTCAGCGTTATGGCGAGAAAAAATTTTGAATGCAAACAATTTTTTAGGGTCCCGCTAAATTATTTGATTTCGAATTTTTAAAATCTCTGTGTCGCCGAAAAGGACCCGTTTAGGAGTACTATATTTGGCTCTTAAAAGATTTTATCATTTTACACCTTCACTAATTGTGAGGTAATTGCTAGAACAGTGTTAAGTTTTATTCACAAAGGAAAATGGTATAACGTTTTTAAAATCCAGCAAAACCAATCACTCAACAACTGCCAATTTTTAGGTTTTGATGAAAAATTATTCCAAGTCTTTGCGTGACTCGAGTACATTGGATCGCCCACGATTGTCAAGTTTAGCTAGAATATGTCCAACATGCTCTGTGTCTGAGACTGCAAGTGAATGTATGTATCTGGCTCGAACCGTATTGGTCTAAAAGAATGTCGCTACAGCTACATAATTACCCCAAAACCCATCCCTTATTTACTTACAGAAAACCAATATTTTGTAACAAAATAATGTTTTTCGATAACTACGTTTCTACATTTCAGAATGGCAAGCCAACTACTGGAATCTTCACACGTTCCTAATTTTTAATAAGTTTTTAATTAACTACGATGAGTATATAAATAATTAGTTTACTATTTTTAGACACATTTGAAATACATACCGTCCTGTTTTAAACAAATTAAGTATTGTAATACGTCACGATTTGTTACTAGATTTAGCTGAATGGACTCAAAAAAACATTTTTTAAACCTACGTTCGCTTATACGGTAGAACTTACACTTTCACGAAAATAAATTTTTTATATTTCATTTTTTTTAAGCTAAACAAGCACCATTGAAACTCGCTAAACTTTCGAAATTTTTTCCAAGCTGAGTTACAACCAACATTTTTCGATGGTTGAGCTATTTCCAAAAAAAAATAAAACTTTATGAATATTAAAACCATTACAACTTGTTTGCTTGTGAATAAAACCCAACACTTTTTTAGCACAGTCCTCATAGTTTTCGGAGAGCTTTAGATTTATAATAAAAGAATAAAAAAATTGGGATAGTAATTCAACAATTAGTGAAGGTTCAAATCAAAGGCCTGAACGAGATCTTTTCAGCGACATAAAGAATTTAAAGTTCGGACATCAAATTAGTTATCGCAAAAAACGTGATTTAGCTGATTTTCGAGGGCGACAAAACAAAAACATTTTTACACCCACATTTTTTTCGACAAAAGTGTTCAAATAAAACTGACTCACGCTTAACATTTTTTTCCTTGCATATAACGTGATACGGCTTAATGTTCATGTGTTTTCATGTTTAGTCTGATACAAAAATACAGTTATTGGGGAATTCACGATTTAATGTATGCTTAGTAAAAAAATACAATAAATAAAGTAAAATATCAGCGAACCCAGAAAAAGTAGACACGAAACACTAGAATAGCTAACCATTGTTTTGATTGAGTATTAAATATAGTTTTCATAAGTTAAATAAACCTCTAATAATATTTTGTTTTTTTTTATAATTTTGCTTTAAATATATATTTTCTTAAATGTCTCTGCACAGACTTACATCGCCACGTTTGAGCTCTTGTATATTTAGTTTTGTATTTTATTTAAAACTGTTTTTTTTTTGGATTTAGTAATTCACTATAAACACAAAATTTAAAATACCAGCAATTAATTCAAGACCACATATTACCTTATTACTTAAAATCGGTAAATTTTTTGTTACTTTCATTCTGCTTTGCATTTGAAGTAACCGCTTCAGAAATTGTAGTTTTATAAAGTAAAACAACTTCAAAAAGCTTTTACTGGCTGTAGAGTTGAGCGCACTGTTATGATAGTATTTTTCCCATAGTATCCACTATAGATGCATTCGATAACTTTTTTTCTTAACTAGCCGCTTAAAACCCTAAGAAACTTAAGCAAGAATTTTACGGAAAGAAAACATTGGGAATTATGAGGCACCTCCTCTTAAAGAGAGATGATTAGAGATGTGAGCGTAGGAACTTGTTATTTAACGCAAAAATATTATGAAAGTTAAGATATAACTTATATAAAAGTTTAATGTCAAGCTCTTCATGATCGAACTCCTCCGAAAGGGCTCGATCGATTTTTATGACATTTTGTACATATGTATATTTCGTAGGAATGCGAATAGGACGTAAAATATATTTTATGCTTGGCAGAGGGTTGCTACCTGTTTGAGAAATTAAATTTAATCAAAATATACAAAAGTTTTATGAAACATTAGAATCTGGGAGCCAAAAGGTTCGTTTCGGAAAAAAAGGTCCATAGCTAACTTTTATGAGGGATGCCATCTGGTTAAAAAATCGAATTTAATTAAGTTATACACAGGTTTTATTAAATAGTAAGCGATGGGTGTTAAATCATTCGTTTCGTTTGGAAATTTTTAAAGGTATATTTTGAAGAAATTTGCCGCCTTTTTAAGATTCACATTCAGTTAAATTATACAAGGAAATAAAATATTAAAATAACAATATCAAACTATTCATCTCGGCAAACACAAGATAAATACTTATATTTTTGAGAGGGTTGCCACTTGCTATATGAGACAGAAACGCGTTTTCTGGTTACATCCTATCCGTTATCGAGTTTACCACCTGTCAAGGCACAGAATATACCGGAACCAATATATTTAGTAATAACCATAAAGCCACTTTAATTAGATTATACTTCGAGCCTACTTGTCACGGAAAGCCTTCTTAATATTTCCTATCAACGATACTGTGCGAAAGTCAGAAGTTCTCCATGAACCAACTCATTGGACCTTATCAGTTTGGGTTCAAACTTAGTAAATTGCTCATTAACCAGATATTCACAGTACATCACATTTTTTTCAAGATTCTAACCTCATCGCCTGGTTGATTTGCTGATTATGGTGGTAAGGCATCCTGCTAATTTTCACAGAGTTTTAACAGGGTGGAGTAGGGTTTGAAAGCACGCTTATAATGACACCCACTTTGCTTTCTGAGCTAATTGTGTTTTTGGGTAATTTTAAAAGCAAATAGAAAGGAAATAAAACTGGATTTACAAAACTGAGAAAATTTCCTGTAGGAAGCGATAATCAAAAACGAATTACGTGCCCAGTAGCAATAGTTTACGTGAATGATCGTATGTATGATAATATTAAAATTACGAGATCTGTTTACTGCCGTATCGTATCTTATTGTAATGTAGAAATTTTTACTACTAAATGTTATTTCATTGTTTATACACAAAAAATTATACATCATTTTAAATAACATGGATGTCGAACTATTATTTTATTTGAAATACCATAAATCAATTTATTTGCCTGCGCATTATTCGGAAACATTTTTTTTTGTCAAATAAGAATCTCCTTCTTTAAATCCTCATGCTTTTCTGCTGCTGGTAGAATAAACGATTTTTAAAAAAATATGTGTTTTTATTTTTTTCGTCCCTTTTACTTACTTGGTTTCTATGATGTGTTTAGTATTATTTGTCTGTAAATACAAGTTTATATTTTTATTACACAGTTTCACTCATTTTTTTATATCCAACTAAGCAAATTTTTACTAATAATATCATAGCAACAAGTTGGAGTTTTTGTTATATGGCGCTTGGCGTCTTGTTATCATATGAAAAGTGAAGTACGTTCACTGAGCTCATAATACTAAATTACTATAAAAGGGATACGTTCACTTGTCGTATAATACCAAATATGCACTTTTACGTGACGAGGAGCTCTTTCACTGAACACGTAATTCGACCGCAGAGTTCAAAAGAATATTTTATTATCAATATATGTGCTGGTTCATTGCGTTTTATTTTCATGAAATATTTTAGCTTTTTTTTTAATTTTAGTTTGACTTTCATCCGCATTTTTTTATGTAGACATCCAAAAATACTCTGCGTATACGTAACCACCGCCGTAGTTGAGTACGTAGCGTGTGAGTGCCATCAGTCTAAATACCCTGGTACAAATTTCCAGAACAGTATTTTTTTCGCAATATCATTACTGCTAGCATTCTCGTAAAAATTAACTGCTGTCTATATCATATATATATTATGTTGGCGCAAAACGTTAGGTTACTAAGCACAATAAGCAAACTTTGTCTCCAATTGTTATTCCTGGTAATATGTCAAATTTTATAGTTGTTTATTGCGCTGTTGTTAACTAAATAAATAATTTGTGAAACCTATTTTTTTCCTTTTCAGCAAAATTTATGCAATGATTTAAGTTCTGGCTTAAGCGTTGGATGTGGGACCTTCTCTATATCATTACCAATTATTGGCATAAGAAGGCCTCGGCTGATGGATAACCCGCAAGTGCTAATAGTTACCAAAAACTAAAATCTGACAAGCTACCAAAAACCTGAGAGAGCAAATGCGGCACGAATCATCTCTTTGTGCATTTTAAATACTTTTGATACCAAATAGGGAGGATATCATAAAAAGGAAATTCCTGCGTTGCGATTATATTAACAGATTTAAATAAAAACCGTGGGCACAATCTAAAAGTTAAAAATTATGTAATTTATACAGGGTTGTCATAGAGGACAACAAATACAACCAAATATTAACATATTTTTTAGCGAACGTTTCGAGAATTCTGAAGATGCGGAGAGTATGACGAGTAATGAAATTTGATTTTATATTAGCATCCAAGTCAAATCTCTACACCCAGAATGGGGTTTGCGTTCTTCATTAAAATATGCAGCGGGTGAGGCTCTAGATGCATTGATTAAAGGCCTTGGTTGTTGCTTAGTGATTTGTGTTTTTTTTTTTCAAATAAAAAATAAAATTGTATACCCAAATTTTCTATTTTTAAATGAAGAGCAAATTGTCATTCATCATTCAAATAATTTTGTATAAAGAATAGATTTGTATTCATAATTCAAAGGATGACAGTGCCAAAAAATGGAAAAGTAATCTAAGTAATCGTTGTCAAAATACAACAAAAGTTCAATATCTGAGAATGAAGAACCTCGGAACAAAATGTCGAAGGTGTTAGCTGGTTGCCATTGTTTCGAATATAAATAGGTATATGTGTATATGCGCTTAAATAAATTCAGGTCATATAAACAAAAAATTCGATACTACACAAAAGGGTTTTACCAAAAAAAAAATTTAAATGGATTTCCTGAAAAAATTTTGACTTGTTTAGCTTCTTTTTTAATCACCTGGCAACACGGCCAGACTTAATTACATCGCGGAAGTTAACTTAAGTTAACCAAATTTCAGCGTCCACGTTGAGGTTACGAATTTTTCAAATCAACCATTTCTTTGATCACAAAAACAAGCGCGATGCGAATATTTTTTTATTGGTATTATGACGATGCACTTCGAGAAGTTCGATTGTAGATGTTAACTCCAGCACTGCTGACATTGAAAATTTTAAATTACCGCAGATAACTAAGATTTTGCAGTATCTGATAACAATAACAACGGATTATTATTATTATTATTATTATTATTCGTTATTCATTTACAATAAGACTTAAAATACTAAAATGCAACCCGCGAAGCAACAATGCTTATCTGCAGGTTTATAATTATTTGACATTAACATTTATTCTTATATATCTATATGTGAAGACTAGTACAATTTTTTCGACTTAATTTCAATTTAAATTAATCTTGAATTCTAAAAATTTTTAAATGATTTCATACATATTACATAATTTTAAACATTCAATTATATAATTGTTTAGAAATTTATTACAATAAGAAATCAATTATCGAGCAAAATATTCCACAAACGAAGGTGAGTTTCTCGGAAGCAGTGAAAGTATAAATGCAATAACGATACGGAAATGTAAGCAATAAGTTCTAATAACCAAATCGGCACTATTTTCGGACCATATCAGGACCTTTCAGTAGTTCCATCCTGGTTCAACACTACTACTACTTCTACTACTACTACTACTGCTAAGTACGACCACTAATGCATACTAATTACTACTACTACTACTAACTACTAATTACTACTACTATGGTTACTACTTCGTACTACTCTTTTTTTACTGCTAATTACTACTACTATTTTTACTACTATTTGTTGTTAATTCTACTATTAACTACTACCAATATTTTAACTTATTTCTACTAATATTTTTACTAATTTCTATTGCTGTTTTTACAATGATATTACTACATAATTACTACTTATATTTTTACTAATTTTTACCACTATTTTTACTAATGCTGCAATTTATTAGGACCACTATTTTTACTTATTTTTACCACTTTTTCACTCATTTCTTCCACTATTTTTACATTTCTACCACTATATTTAGTACTTATTTCTACCACATTTTTAATACTTTCTATCTCTGTTTTCACTAATTTCTACCACTATTTTTAGTGCTTATTTCTACCACTATTTTTACTACTTTCTACCACGATTTTTACCTATTTCTACCACAATTTTTACTAATTTCTACCACTAGTTTTACTAATGGTACGACCAATTACCACCCCTTCTTTACTCAATTCTACAACTTTATTAATTTCCACCACTATTTCTTATAATGGTATTATTAATTACTCCCACTACTTTTACTAATGAGCTGCAGGCGTGTTTTTTTCAGTTTAACAAATCACTTTGAAAAGTTAATTACCTTTGAAAGATTTTGAATATCTTTTTCAAGACTCTAATTTTGCTTGCTTAAGAATAGTTATGTATTTTGTTTCGTCCAAGCACAATCAAATAAAATCGTACAATGAAAAAAACGTCATCTTCTGTCTACATATATCCCGTACATTAAAAAGTAATTGAAATATTATAATCTATCAACTCATTTTCAGCATTCTGGCGACTCAGTGAAGGTATTGGCGGAAGTAACCTCAGAGACAAATAAGTTCAGCTCCAATATGTAATATGTGGTCAAGGCACGCAATGTAATGGGCTGAAAGTAGAAAATGAAAAATATTGCATATGTATGTTGAATAAACGGTTTACTCAATGGTAGTGATTTTAATAAAGACACATATTTATGTACATATGTATGTAAATTCTAGCAAGAAAAAATAACTGTAGTCGGTGCGGTGTTCCCACGCCCATTTAGCACCGAGGACAGATAAAAATTTAGTTTTGTGTTAAAAAACTTGTTTTAAGGTGTTGTACGAGACATTTAGCTAAATTACATTTAAATAAAAAACCAATTCATCTTCGTTAAAATTTCAGTAACGAGCCAGTATAGATGTATGCCGAGGTAAGTAGAAATGGGAAAAAATTATGAGTAAAGCAAAAAAACCGGGATTTAAATGGCAGAATCGCACATACGAGGGTGAGTCAATAAATGTTAGCTGTTTGGACATTTAAACTCCCTGTAATTTTTTTTTCATTTGCCAAATAGTTTCATATTGATTACCTTGGCAATAGTAAAACCTAATTACAATATTTTTTTTAACAGAACGAAAATTTTGATGGAGATATTAGTGAAATTAGCATGTTCGTTTATTTACATACATACATAACTACCTTAAAATTTTGTTTCACACAATATGATGCAAAAAAATGAATTCTCAAATGTTGAGCGTGTTTCGCGTTCAGAATTTGATAAAAAAGTAAATTAATAATTTTATTGCAATAAAACCATTATTTTATTAATAAAAATTAAAAATTGTTTGCGCGAATCTGTGTTGAAACTACTTGGGAATTTACTTATTTCTCATATCAAAATCACTAACACAAATAAATTTCCGGAAACCTTTTCAACTTTCCTTGTACCACTAGCGAACTACGAAGGGGAAAGTAGGTATCTCGAATATCAGGGAAACGGATAATGTGATGGATGGTTATTGTATTTTGGGAGCAGCTTCCACAAATTTTTGATTGAAAATCGGTTTAAAAAAAACCCGAATTTACTTTTAAACAAAATTCCAAATTTCTGAATATCATGATGTGATAATTTATTTTCGATCAGCAGTGATATAATATCACAGCTATTAGCAAAACAAACAAATGTGGTTACTATATTTTTGCCAAAATAATATTTTATCTATTATATCGGCAAATATTATTTATTATCTTAGTAGTGCCCAGGGTATTATAATTTTGTTCACATAATGGATATTTATATCAGTCCTATATATGTATATGTATATACTAAACTATGCAGAATGAAAAGAGAAATTATTTATGATCAGTATTGAGTTATCTGAACAAAACTTTATGCACATATTGCCATTGGCCTTTGTCAGTATTTAAAAAGCTTGGAATCGAGTATTTATCACGCCCACATGAAAAAAATATTAAAAATATTATTATTAATAAATAAAAAAATATTTCAGTAACTATAAAGGATAGTTTTCTTAACTTTGATAGGCAGGATTGGGCTGAAGAAAGGAATACGTGATTTAAATATAATTCTTAAATGGATGTGTCACGGCCTATTTTAGAACAAAAAGGTATATCTTCGAAACGACTTTATAAAAACATATCAAATTTGGTACACAAATTATAAAAAATTGGTTTTTATTGGAAACAATTTAGAATCTTATTTACTTATTCAAACTTAGTTTTTGGTAATATTTCCAATAATACGAATATATTATTTTAATATAGTATTATATGTAAGTAAAAATCTCGTTTCACGTATCAGCGAAATCAATGTGCTTACCTATAGTCTTGATAGGGCTACCATCTGTTATATTTAAAAAAAATTCAATAAAAAAATATAGGCCGGACAACGGTTCTTTTTATAGGCATCCAGAGTACTCCTCCGGTTTTTGTGTAATTTATACAATAGGTTCATATCTTATACGGCCCTAACAGAGGGTATATATAAATTTGGAAAAATGAGCGGCTTATGACTAAAGTTTCTTAATGCCTTTTCCCAATATTGTACGGTGTGAAATGGAACTTTTGGTTGGGTCAGAGGAAAACACTAAACCTGTTTTTTTTAATTTTTCATTTCATCGTGCGATTATTTTATTTACTCAACGCCAACCATCTATGTATATAATATACCTTCTTTGTATTTACATCACCCCTTATAAACTTACTGAAAGCGAAATGCTCGCATAGCTTGGGTTTTTATTCGTAATTCTTATAGTTTATTATTTACTTACTTTAAACACTAAATTATGAATATTTTATTTTTAAGATTTGTTGGTAAATTTTTCATTTTTTAAATTTGTAGGATTTTTTTTTTTGATTTGATAAATATTTTTGTCAGATATTTGGCGTATATTTGATTAATTTATTTCTCATTCGTGACTTATAAATTTAGTAATTTTTGTTGTACTTTCCATATTTATAGTCAATTTCTGGGCATTTAAAAAAATTCCATATTATTCCTATCTTCTGATAAATATTCAACATCTCACAATAAATAAATAGGTCCAGCTCTTAGCATTCATAATTTTATTTATTTCTGCTTTTGTGCATGCAAATCAAATGTTTTTTGCTGTATTATTTGTTTATTCTTAATTTTCACGTACTTATTTACCCACCTTCGTATTATTATTGAAAACACAAAAACAACTTAGAATACTCTTGCTGATGAGTTATGTACAATGTTTTTTTTTTTATGAATGCCTGGCTGGCTTCTTGTTCTTTTTACATATTTCAGTGTTGTTGGTAATGTGTGAATGTGATGTGTGGATTTGTAACAGGCGACACATTTATGACAAACGCTGTCAGTGCTTCCACGCAAATTAATATAAATGACTTGTTTCTGCTGCACTCCCTTTCGACGTACGTACAACACCTTTTCACTTTTTCATACTCATCATAGCCAAGCTAATCAGACAGTTTTAATCAGCAAAGAACAAAAACAAGAACCCAAGTAACGAAATGTTGACCGCCGCAAAGAACAAAAAAACAACTGAAATTAAAAATTTCCTCATTGGCAGGACATGGTATACGCAAACCTCGAATTTATTTTACTTGCGCCCATGTTGGTTGCTAGTTCTATTTTCAGCACCTCACCCAGTCAACGAGCTATCACCGGTTTACTCCCACCCCCTGTTTCACATCTGTATCTGTGTGGCTCCTACTACTCTATGGGTAATTGCTTAATTATGGAAATATTTACGCGTGGACCCCAGCTACACAGACACACGCACACACCTCTATCGGCTGGATAATTGTCAAGGTAAGGAGGGAAGATTAAAAGCAAAAAAAAAACAAAACAAAAACAACTAAAACGGAAGTATAAAGCAAGGACGAATTCTTCACTGACTGACGCTGGCGATAAAAGTGCGTGTTGGCACGTAAGAGGTATATTATTTAGTCTGCGTTTTTTGAACGCATTATTACAAGCAATTACACCCAAGCATTTAGCCTACATACATAGCAAAAGCGACGAAAACAGAAAAAAAAATATGTTTCAGTGAATAAACCGACAATTTTGTTGTCGGACGGCATTTGAAAAGCGAGTAAATTCATACCGTATGCTATTACGGAATAAGTCGGACTTTCACGAGAATATGCCTACCTACCCAGTCGAACTTTTGACAACGTGCCAACTAAAAGAATAACTTCATATATCTAATTTTTTTAAACAAATTAAAATCAGCTAAATGTTTTCTAGTAGCATATGAAACTAGTAAGAAAAAACACCGTGCACCTGAGTGCGCTAGCCAGAAGTAAAACATCTGTGCCAATTCTACAAATAGATATAGAGTTAAATATGGGAGAGACTTTTAAAAAAAATATAGTAGAAATTAATAGAAGTATTAGTATTAATTACTAGTAGCATTAATAAATATAGTAGTAGTAATTAGTAGTAGCTTTAGCAAAAAGAGTAGTAGAAATTAGTTAAAATAGGAGTAGAAATTAGTTAAAATAGGAGTAGAAATTAGTAAAAAGTAGTAGTGGTAATTAGTAGTTGTATTAGTAAAAGTAGTAGTAGAAAGTAGCATTAATTAAAATAGTGGTAGAAACTAGAGGTTTTAACTCAAAAATATACGTAGGCAAGTCTTCAGTGAGTTGGCTTTCTACGCAGACCAGTAGTGCGACTCACTAACTTTAAACGATCCGACTATCGCAATTTTTGTCGACAATATTATTCGTTTGCAATAACGACTCTACGATTCACTAACTTTATCTTATCGACACTTAACAGCTATCTTATTTATTCAAAGTATTAAAGAGTGACATCATTTTCAAACTACATAGAAGAAAAAAATGAAAGCGTGCCCCTGAATACAAATTTCAACGCTTTTTTATATACATATTTGATAAAAGTGAAATAAAATGTTAGTTGATTTCAAACTACAAATATTTATAATGGTTTTTATATGTTGGGTTGATTCGGTAGATAAGTCATCAACCACGTCTCCAAAGAATATCCGGAATCACCAAAAAGTTTTAAATTAAATTATTTTTATTTAGTAATTTTTAATGAAGTAACGAAGCTTACCAATCAAAAACATGACATGGTTTTCGGTTTCAAATTTCGCTAAATTACCCTTCGCGCACGGAGTAAGTCGACATTTACGAATCATGTTGTACAATAGGGTATTTAAATTTTCAAATTTTTTAGTTCAGATCATTTATTGATAAATTAAAAATTTTTGTTTTTATACTTGACTCCTAGAAAGACGTTTGTTTTTCATCATTTGTGGTAGTCATGGGGGTTGTCATATGTCTCCAAGATTGAAATTAGAATTTAGTATTGCACGCAAGTTGTAGTAGTTTATCTAGAATGTTAGAACACAGATAGAATATAGATTGCGTCTTCCGCGCTAAGAGCAACTGATAGTGGCGAAATAATAACTAGAGAATGAGAAAGCAAAAAAAAAGAGGAAGAAGCTTAGAAGAAAAGGGCAAACGACAGAGCGATTAAAAGTTTTTGCTAGCTATAAAATATACGGAAATCGCTTTTATTTCGTCAGCGAATGGGTGGATGTCGAAAGTAAAATTGGCAAAGAGTGGACTAGCGGTAAGTAGAAGGCGCAATTTTGTATTCTATCATTTTTGCTAGTGGATAATGTCCAAGGCCCCGTGCATGTAAGGATAGCGTGCATGTAAGCAAATCGGTTCAGTTTGATTGTTACAATCTGGCAGGTGAGTTGAATTCATTGCATTCATTGTAGTTGTGTTGTGCTTGCCGTACCGCAAAAGTGGACAATTAGCTTACCGGCTTCTGCTCCCGCAGTCAACGCAATCAACTTAGCTGCCAATTTCATACCTCTCCGACAAAAACTCAAATCCCCGGAATATTGACTCGCCATCAATCTCAACCACTCTACATTACAGCTTGCTCCACTTGATTCTTAAGGGCACACGACCATTGGTTTCGTTTTCATAGTTAATAAGATACGAAACTAGTTTCTTTGTGAGAGCGTTGTCAAAATCTGCATTTTTATATCCTTTTCCAATGGGGCCAGTATGGAAGGAGTAAATATTGACATTTTCCAGAAAATTTTTGGGAGATTTTGCAATTGAAATTAGAGAATGTATTTTTACATAAATTCCACGATTTATTGCGATTTCATGCAGTTGGAATCCCCACTGATTTCGCGTATTTGACTCTGGTCCGCTTTTTTGCTGGGCAGCTGTTCATCTGCCCATGACTTGGCTTTATGCCAACTTAAACCACAAGCTCATGGAAAGCTCAAACAAAGAGAGTTAACCGAAAGGGTTGCATATCTTAACGTCTTTGTCATTATCGCTTCTCAATTTTCTTGTAAAATCATTTTTTTGTTTACGAAGTAAACTTTCATCTCGACGGCTATGTTAGAAAGGGAGCTACCGCATTCCGCAGGTTATCGTCAAGAATGATACTTTGGTGCGGATTTTGGTTCGATGACATCATAGGGTCTTGGAAAATTCTGATAGAAATGCCATTTCAGTTTCAATAGAGGCTTTTAAGACAAATATCGAGGAAGCCATTGGTCAGATAGAAGCCGAAATGAGAACCAGCTGGCACAATTACAATAATATTTGATATTTCAAATAAATCTGTAAAATATCGAAAATAAGATTTATGTTCATTTTGCAAGCGAATCGCAGTGGACCTATACGCTCAGAAAATTTCATTGCTGAGTCAAGGAAAACAGTTCGTTACTCTAAAAGAAACAAAAATTTTCACAAAATAAAATATTTTTTCTCTTCCTTTGATAGGTGTTTTGTTTCAAATCAGACAATTTTTTGTAAATAATTACAACAATACTTTTTAAGAAGCTGTCTCTTTTTGACATTTCTGATTTTGTCGCAAATGAGAAATTCATCAGATTTCCGAGGAGTTGGAACAACTTTTGATGACACGAATTCCTACTGGGTATGTACATTTTTTTTAAGTTCGTTTACTAACCTATATGAATATGCCTGACGACTAATTGAATTATCAAAAATGTATGCGCTTGACGTTAAGTTCATGTTTTCGTTTCATTTACCTTTCCACATTTCATTTAGCAGAAAGTTTCGGAAATATTTTCTTTTTATTTTTTCATTTGCATATTTAGTAAGTAATTAAGCAAGTTGACATTTTGTGACTGTTATTTTTAGTAGAACTTAATCACTTTCGTTTCATTGCCACTAATTAGTGCATTTTGGTTCGAAGAGCTAACATTCCTACTACCTCACGAGTAACCATTTCTCACTAAGTAAGTAAGTAACATAATTTTTATATGCAATCTATACATGTACATATGTAATCTTGTTTTTTGTTTAGTTTTTTGTTAAATATCTTTTGCATGACTTTTGCCTCCTATTTGTAATTCAGGAATTTTGTTTGGCCATTAGCTTAATGCTAGAATATTTTTCATTTGCAAATTTTGTGACATTTCCTAATAACTTTGATATGAACTTATAAAATTATTAAATATAAGAATCTCACTTTGTAATCTGTAAGTAGCAGTTGACTGGCATAGGGTTGGGTTTGCGCTAATTGACATTTAAAAATTAAAGCCTTACGCTCAAAGTTATTGAAATGGTTTTTGAAACTTACATGCGGAGATGGCAGAGAAACATATTCATAATATGCCGCTCGCAAGTAAATCTAGTAAATGTGCTAGGAGTGCGGCTCTCAAAAAGGAAAAAAAGAAAGGTTTTCTTCAATATCGTTTGGTAATCGTTCACTGAAAAAGGGATCAAAATCCCACCAGTCTACTGAGGAAATTACTGGCGAAAAAAATATAAAAGTTAGAAATGTTGAAAATAAGACATATGTATATATGTATACAAATATGTATGTACATATGTGCTGTGCGGGTATTGAGAGCCAAAAAATAAAAATTGGTATGAGAGATTTAGAGGCGTTTCGAAGACTGAAAGCAATTTGTTTTTGTTTTTCATTATTACTTGTTGCATCTTTCTGAAAATAAACTAAGTAACTTTTTTAATTCTTAACCCTCAAATGCATAATTTTCGGTTTGAAAAAAAAAAATGAAAACGAAAACGAAAATTTTTTTTAAGATTTCATTTCAAACAAATGTTTCTTATCTCCTTATGTAAGTATGAAAATTTTTAGTAAATACCAAACCCACATAAAAATATTAGAGTAAAAGTATGATATTTAAATCAAAAATGGTCTGCAAAACATTAAAAAAAGCTTTGAAATCTGTGATTTATCTACAATATTCTTATCTTAAACTGACAAATTTGAAACCAAATATTAAAAAAATCTTTGAAATCTGTGATTTATCTACAATATTCTTATCTTAAACTCACTAATTTGAAACCAAATATTTTACTCATACTTAAAAATACAATTTACATTATATTTTTCGTTTTTTCCATTTCTTAACGCAACTACAAAAAACGCTGTTAATGTGAGTTCTATAGTTAATACTCGCTATATTTTTAACGTAAATATATTTTACAGAAAACAAAAAATTGTCAGCCTAGAAAGCTAGGTGATAGAAGTGAAACTTCATGGATCTCGATGGGCACTCACCCTAGCCAGCAAGTTTTATGAGATAGACATATTTCCCCGATAACAGAAGCCACTATTCATTATTCCAGAATTTTTAAGAGTGTTAGGTTAATGAAAACAGATAGTTGATATTTTCGCCTCCATTTATAAAAAATCTATTCATTCACTTCCATACTTTCATGTTCAAGAAAAGATACAATTGGTTTGTGGCATGAAAAATATGAAATGAATATGATTGTAAATTATTTAAATATCTTGAGAAAATTGCATCTATTGTCGTGCCTGATCTGGTTGTTGAGTCTTTGGGATTATCATTAATTTTTAAATTAAATTTACTTTCTAAAAATTGTACAAGAGGTTGAGCCTCTTTCAAGCCAAAATTTACATTAAAATCACCGCTTAAAATCATTGGCATAAAGTGCAAATCTTCTCCTAATTCTGCTGCACCAGAGGGAGTATATGACAATTTATGCTCTATGTATGAATTTTAATATATCGTTAATTCTCTGGTTCTCTGGGTAATGCACCCCTCTCATTTTTTCCCACTCCGAATCTGTCACGTTTTCGTTTCTCTCCTATGTCTCCTTCCGTCCGACTGCCCCACCACGCGCGCCATCACCTCCCTTTTCCAGTCGCTTTTTCGTTTCGCTCGATATTGGAATTACAGCACAACGAGCGCAAAGAAGTTTCACTTCAAAAATAATTCTAAAATTAAAAGAAGGAAGTCTAAAAATTATGTAAAATTACGTTTTTCTTATATAATGTAGAATAGTATTTTAGTTGTGAAAAAAATAAATAAAAAATCTTCAACTTTTTTTCAACAACACTTTTTTAACTTACAGCAACCATATTTTCCGTAACTCAAATATCATATTGTGGAAGGCACTATCCCAACAACAAAAATTAACTACTGTAAATAATCACAACATCACATAGTCCATTTTCCAAAGCAAGCTGTGGAAGATACAATGCAACCACATTTGTTTGTGAGACACTAGCATGCAATGTTTGCAAAAACAACGCAATGTCGCAGATTATACATCTTCATCTCAGTTGCGGTTTTGCCAAGCCAAATCCTTCTCCCCCCGGTCTTCCCAAAGAGGCGTTCTTTACGTACAACAGAACATAGCCATCGTAGCTGCTAGATCTTAATTCGAACTATGCACTATATCTATGTCGACGTCGCAAAGACGTTAGGGTCCAAAAATCTTTTGGAGAATATTTCGCTCGAATACTCCAAGGGGGATCTTAAAACTTGCCGTAAGTGGCCGCACCTTCTCAGAAAATTTTCGGACGCTCTCCCTGCCGGCTAGCATTTCAAGCTCTTTGCACTCACGCATTTGGCATCTCTCTTCTTTCTGTGATTACTACGTCTCCCTTCCTTTCTCAACTCCCGGTAGCGTCCCCACACAGCTCGCGTTGCACCCGATCGCAGCGTAGCCCTGTGGGTAGCATCTTTCTTTTCTGCGGGGGCGCGGCATTCCTCATCGTGCGTAGTGATGGCGAAATGCTCGCGAATGCCGGTTTGTTGTGAAGTGCTCTTAGTGAGCAGGAGTGAGAATCGAGTAGCGAAGTTAGTAGCTGTCTCTTTCGATTGCAGCTTTCCGACGTCGAGCTTTTCTTATATATTGAAACGCACGATTTTCGCTGTACGAGTCGATGTTTGGTCCTCGTAGTGTACGTACGTCTAATACAATGAAAACATGTCTGCCGTCTATCGAGTATGATCGATTTAGTCTTGCGTTTTCGATCTGGGGACAGCCAAATACATATCTCGGAAAATCATTCTGTACTGAAACCAGGTGCTACAGTCCCGGCCAAGATCTTTTCCTTACCCAACCTTGTCATTGAAGGCGCCAATCACAATTTTGCAATCCAGACGGCTCAATTTGCGAATGTGTTTTCGAAAGAATTCTCGGGCACAGGTAATGGAACAATAGAAGTTGGCACCTCAACCGGGTTTACATCGCACTGAATTTTTGAATTCGCTGGCATTTTCTGGCCTCCTCACAACTTGAACTTATCACCATCATCTTGCGTAACCTGAATCATCCTCGTTATGGAAAGAAACTGGCCAGTGAATCGACGCGACGTTTAGTGAGGGCAAAAAAAAGTATAAGATATTTTAATGATAGCAATGGACTTTCCATTTAATTTTAAGTGGCTGCGATTTCCCGCATTTTTTTCTGCGCTGGTCATATACAAATCACAAGGCCTGTCGTTGGATGTTTGGGGAATTAACTTAGGGTTTCCATGTTTTGCCCATGGATCATTATCTTCCGCATGTTCAGAAGTGGCAAATCCATCATCTTTGCATATTTATGGACGGGAAAACAAATAAACGTCTTTCTTCAGACTTTAATCAACTTTGATTATAAACAAGTTGCATTTGATAATAAAATGGATTATGATTAATAATAGCTCATCAAAAGTTATACTCAAATAAATTTGTAGGTGAGATGAAGTACACTGGGTCATCTCCTTGAATGATTTTTAAAATTCGCCTCTTGTTTCCTTTCAAAAGTCATTTAGGCGACATAAGCTCTCATGGCCTTATAAAATACAATCAGAATACCGTTAGAGAAACTTATCTTAAAAAATTCAAGACGCCGTTCTTGACCGCCATCTTGCAAATAATTTTTTGCGCTATTCTAAACTCTGTTGTATATGACAATATATTTAAAAAAAAACAAACACTGCATCTTCTCATTTCGCAGAGGCCTATGAATAATAACCAATTTTGCTAAAGTTATAAATAATAAACAAGTTGGTGTTATCTTTGCGAAAAACGGTAGCCAAGATAATAACTCATAAAACTGGCAAATTATTACATACGAGCATATTTTATTAGTTGATTGAGTTGGGTAAATAACGGTGTAGGCGCACAATTCTGCTTCGAACGTAAGTGGCTAAGACAACGGTGAAATCGACGTAACAAGAAAAAAGTGACACAGTTCCGCAGAACGTCAATGACGTACAAACGAATGGAAGTTTTTATAGCACTGCAATCAGATTGTGTACATCGGCATAAAGATTCATATATAGATATGTACATAGATATGTGAAGATGATAGGATGTGAACGTAAGTGCATTAAGGTGGTTTACTAAAATATCCAACGCTTTTTTTATATTTTAAATAATATTTCTGAAATGCACATTATGTTCAAAATGATTTTACAACCCAATTTATTATAAAAAATAGATGTTCGATTGTCGTGGAAAAGATATATGATGTATGTCGTTAGCAGTAAAATATTTGAAGGATATTTTTGGTAGGTTATATTTTCTGATTTATAGGCTTCAATATAAAATGGGTGGTGCCATGGGAGAGTTTTAAAATAAACCTAAAATTTCACCAATTCCAACAATTACATTCAATTACCATTAGCATTGGTAATATTTTACGGAAAAGACTTATGAAGTTGCAACTTTTGTGCATAAAAAATCTGAAGTCCTTTAGGGAGCGATCTTACTTACTTCTTAAAAAATGTGAATGGCGAGAATGTTTCCGCCCACGGCAAGCGGCATAGAGCTCAAATTGACGATTATTTCGTACCCCAATTGAATTGAATGTTAACTGAGGACATATTCTTTAAAATTTTCGGTGTATGGCTGTAATAGCTGACGAAAGATTCACTATTAAAAGCTTTTCGAATTTATTTACTCGAACGTCTTCTTTTACGATATTAGCCTTGTATGGAGGGTGGATGTGACAATTCAAAAATTATTTTAATCTTAAGGCAAATTAATTTGTGTTAAATTTCAACTTCGTCGCCTAACTCCGCTTTGTACTTAACTCGACGACAGTGTGCTTTAAGTAATCGACTTATTGAGGAGGAAACATTGGGCGAACGCGCGATTTCTCGAAATTGAACAGTCGATTCGGCACGGAGATCGTGTGACTTATCGCCTCTAGATTATTTTATCTGTGGTTACGTGCATTTGACAGCCGCCGTTACCGGTTGTAAAAAACATCAATACAATCAACGAAATTATTTTTTTCTAATTGCGAGCGCCCTTCGGTAAATAAAAATCTTTTCGTTTAAAACATCTGCCGTTAGATAGACCGCTCAATTTGTAGCACAACCTAAGTTGTTTTAAATGAAATGGAAAAATGGTTAAAATATATATCTGTTCAAAATGAGAGGTGGATATAAAGTAAATTATCGTGAAAAATATTTTCGTCGAAAAACATTTGAACCCATTAGCTTTCAAAGTGTCGCTTTGATCCTTACTTCAAATTTGTAAAGCGGCTAAAGTACTAAAAGTCGAACTATACATGCAATAAAATAGCAAATACTTCTACACAGAAATTAGATAACACTCTGTTAGCCAGCAATATTAATGTGAAGAAAATGAGCCGAAATAAATTTTGTATATTTCAAGGGGCCATCTTTGTTTTTTGTTTTTTTTTCGTTTTCTGTGAACTTTAGCGTTCTTTGTGTAATGATTTTATCTAAGAAGATCGCCCGAATGAAATTCTCCTATAACATTTTTATTCCACCATGACTTACCAACTTCATTTTTTTAGTAGTTTCTTGGAATAAGGATAAAAATTGGGCTTTTAGGTGGAAGCTAAGGGGATGTAGAGTGAACACACCAAAATTGCGACACTTTGAAAAACTTATAACATACACAAAAATATTTAAATATTTTGAAATTTAAACAGGGCGTTTTCGCAAAGGTTTCGTTGCGTACTATTGCAAAGTCTGTACGGAAATATTTTCCGTGAAGGGAGTTTGCATATGTCTTACCTTTCATTTTTAGTACTTCTCTTCACTTTTTGAAGACACTTTTGGTCGAAAAATGAAAACTTTAGTGGGCTATAAAAAAAACCAAGCTAACTTTAATAAATCCAGCTGTGGATTTATTCTTGGAAGTGTATACTTTCTTTACATTCAGGGCGATCTTTATTGATTCTCCTGTATAACGTACAGTGCATTAGTACATGTCAAATCCAACAAGTGATCAAATGTTCTATTCGTACATTTTCGACTTTTCATTATAATCTTGCTACGATCCAAACAGCTGTCAAGCAAACCTACGCCACCTATATGATGGTTGTATTCTTTAATTCTTTGTGCACCACCTGAAATTATTTTTTATAATTTTAGCTCATCTGATTGTGACCTTGAGCCAATATCTGGTACCACGCTCGTAACATCGATTTTTCATCAGAAATGTTCCCGTTTTTGATATGATTGCATCGGATAGTACCAATAGAAAGTATTTCTTGAGTTCGCAATTATACCAACATAAGTAAGGTTGTGTAGTAGTTATCAAAATATACGATATGATTTTTATAAAGCGGGACTTGGCGTAAAAGTCTGACAACAATGTTTGCGGAGGACTGTAGATCTGGTTCTCCTTCACCTTGCAACGTCGGCGCCCCTATAAATAAATTTCCTACTTATAAGCAAAACCTGTTGAGTCACATAAAACATAAAACTTGGGTTTGTTTCGTAAATATTGCTTCATATAATTTTTAATTTTTGTTGAACACATTTGTTCATCTACGCAAAGTTGGTTCAACTTCGGTATGCTTCGAAGGGGTTTACTCATTGTGTATGTACATAAATGGTCTGGTAACATAAAGCCTATCAAGATTTGATCTTCAAAAGAAAGAGATTTTGTTTTGTCGTTGTAATGCAGATACTGCCGGATTTTTTCGAACCGATTTCGAGTCATAATTTTTTGTATAACATCTAGTACTTGGGAGAATGAAGTAGGGCATTTAAAATAATATCTTAATAAATTTACGCAAATCATATACACATGTATATCGAAATGAAATTCCTCATTCAATTCAGAATAAATTTTTGTTTGTTCAACTATTTGTAACTCCAAAGATTCTGGGAATAGATATGACAATTCTCTTAAATCATCAGGTATACTGTATCCCGCTAGAACTTCATTTCCTTATCAGTAATCAGAAGGTTTCTGTCCTTCCAGATTACTCTTTCAAATTTGCAAAATTTGTGGCCAACTATTATATTTTCAAACGCTAACGAAAAAGAATTTGAAGTTGCTTGTAGATGAGAATCCGCAAGTATCGCAAACTCTATTAAATAATCTTGATTACTGTCGTCGTTGATCATATTCACAATGGAATCGTGTGAATTAATTTTATCATTAGAATATTTATCGATTACTTGTAAATTAAAGGGTCTTGCAATAGGGACGCTACAAAAGTAGACCGATAGTGACAGCAAACGGCGCCATAATTTTCCTCCTCTTTTGACATTTCTCTTCAGTAAGGTTTGCCATTTCATCATGGAAAGATATACGATCCAACAACGAGTCGAAATTATTAAAGTTTACTACCGAAATTCGGAGTCAATGGCCTCAACTTTAAGAGCGCTATGTCCAATTTATGGTCGTCGTCATTTCTGGCTGAATGGCTACGTCAATAAGCAAAATATTCGTTATTGGACAGGCAGCAATCCCACGTACTCCATGAGTCAACATTGCATCTTGAAAAAATTAGGGTTTGGTGCGGTTTATGAGCCGGCGGCGTCATTGGGCCGTACTTCTTCCATGATGAGCAAGGCCGGCACGTTACTGTGAATGGGAATCGCTACCGCTCAACGATAACCAAATATTTTTGGCCCGAATTGGATGATATGGACTTGGACAATATGTGGTTTCAACAGGACGGCGCCACAAGCCACTTAGCGAATGTCACAATCGATTTATTTAAAACCAAGTTTGGTGAACGTGTTATCTCACGAAATGGCCCAGTCAATTGGCCACCTCGGTCGTGCGATTTGACGCCGTTAGACTAGTTTCTGTGAGGCTATGTCAAGTCTATGGTCTATGCCAGCAAGCCAGCGACGATTGATGAACTTCGTACGAATATCGAACGTGAAATTGCAGCAGTATCGGCCGATTTATGCTTGAAAACCGTCGAAAATTGGGTTCAGCGTCTGGAATTCTGCAAGCGTGCCTGTGGTGCCCATGCAAAAGAAATCTAGTTCCATACATATTGGCATCGAATGTACTTTCACAGGAATAAAGCATTTAATTCATATCGCAAACCGTTTTTGATTTATTTTAAAAAAATTTTGTAGCGTTCCTATTGAAAACCCCCTTATAAACAGTCGAATCTCCAAGATCATTCTATAAATCATCTCTGCAGTCACAACCAATCCTATTGGATTCACACACTAAAGCAGAAACTTCATTATGAGACACCTTTACGCCATCAACTATAATATAATCAATCATATTGTCGCCCTTTTTATTCTAAGCTTGCATAAAAATAATCGTTACAGCCAAAAACTGCAGTCTGTTTCATATACATTGAGGCTCTACCTTCAAATGACGTATCGCAAGCTAATTTCAAACTATGCTGCAATGTCCAGTGTACATACAACCGTTATATACCAACATCAAGCCCGAAATCGCTTCAAACCATATCGTGTCGGGGAAAAATATATTTTGGCATAAATATATATACTTTTTTTTAGGTCTCAAACTTTTTCCAGAGCCGAGATTTTCACCACTTCAATATATTTTGCAAAATTTTAATGTTTGACTTTTATATTCAAATTTGTGATATAAAACTAACAAAATAGGAACATTTTAATTTGTTTATGATAAACGAGAGCCTTATCTTTGCAGTGTTACAGCTTTCATAACTTTTTGACCATTAGTATTGAAATACGGGCCTTTTTTATGGTTGTATCTTTAAAGATGTCGTCATCATTTAAGGGTTAACTTTATAATCCTGGTTTTAAAATTTTTTTAATTGAGCAGTTTTGTAGCCCATTCAGTTTTAGCACCACAAAAATCAAATTTCAAGTGACTAAAACTGGGTGTTGTTTTTTGATAATTTTCATAAATTTATGAACATATGAGGCCAACTGTGTTATATATTTAATTTTGTTGCTTATGATATGCACAACACTGTATATGTATGCATGTAATCAAATGCATGAATTTTTTTAAATAAGTCTTTTAAAATATTTTTGGAAGACAAAGTTGTCCAAATGTTTACTGAGAAAAATGGTATCTCTTTTTTTTTTTTGGGCGAAGCGTGACGCACCTTAAGGTGGCTAAGAATAAAATAAAATCAGATTGTATGCGTTGGCAATGGGCTGAAAAGTATGTATGTTAAAGCGTTAGAACGCACCAAGCAAAACAACAACAACAACAACACGTTCAGATCCCAATGACAACGACAAAAATATTCAACAGCAAAAACACAGGCATTTTTGCGATAAGCTAACTGACGATGAAATAAACATTTTAGCTTCAACAGTTGATATATGGGGCTTATGTAAGTGTATGTAAGAGTGCATGTGTGTGGGCATATAAAATATTGTATGTACATTTGTGTACATTCATATGTATGTACACTTTGCTATTTATATGGAATTTATAAATATTTCTTAATCTAAACCTTAGAGCTAAACCAAATTGTCATTCAGATAAAATCGGCGCGCAGTGGCAACACTACGCCGATCATATTGCAAGTAATAGGCCCACTGCGCTAGTAGCACCTTCATCTTGTAAAGATATCTTTTCAAGTACATATATAAAAATTTACATGCATACAGTTTTATTCCTTCATATGTGACAATTTGTGCTCACACGACTCTGTGCTGGAAAATTTATGTGCCCTATAGAGCAAATCTGTCAGACGCTTAAATAAAATAATATTTATATTTAAAAAGCGCACAACAGTAGCCGCAATAAAAATATATTTTATTACTTAACTTAAAGATTAAGGTGAATAAATTATGACACAAAGTAAACTAATTCAAGTCTATCTAAGCAGAAGATGAAAAATTCCCACTTGCAAATTCTTAAAAGTAAAAAAAAAAAAATAAAACATTAAAACGCCGTTGCCTTGCGTTCGGCTACCTTGTGACGCGTCGTATTCTGTAAATCTGTCCATGTCCGTACTTTATTAAATTAAATTTAAATTAAATTTGATGAAGCCTCTTGCGGCTACGTCAACTCATTATTTTTTGTGTAGTATATTTTTGTAAGTGGATAGAAAAACTTCCCCAAACAAGCAGAATCACTAAATCACTAGGGACCGGCGCTATATGTACATATATAACTAAACATTCGTTCAAAAAAGGTCATATGTATCTACCTAATCTTAATTCCACATGCTATTTAGATCTGTCCTGATTTTACTTGGAATATCTATTTTTCAAAATCATTGCACCATCGGTAATTTGTGATTTTTATTTTTTCGATCATATCCGATCGAAATTTTGTAATTTTTATTTTTGAGGTAAAGTTTTATTATTTTAAAAATAATCTTTATTCTTGTATTAAAACATTCCCGATTATATTTTATCTTGTTGCTATTACTGTCATCGCCGACAAATTTTTTGCATTTACTATGACCGAAGAATTTTAAATCTAACAATAAAAATAACAAAAATATCGATCAAATATATTGCGGAAACTTTAGATCCAAGAATAGATATCATTTAAAATATTAAATAAATCACAAAATATCAATCAAATTTGATCAAATTTGATGGGAAGCTAAAGTACTATCTTGAAATATATTTTCTTTTTGTTAATTAAATTAGTGTAATCAGATAAATTAATGCTCAGGTTAAAAAATTGTAAACAGATTTGAGTTTAGAGACATGAATTAAATCTTGTAGAATCTTTGCAGTCTAAACATAAATTGCAATATGAGGGTTGCGAGATATGAACCAAGCTTTGTTGAATTATTTTAAATCTAAACCAAAAATTCTTGCATTTGACAGTTGAAGCTGATAGTCAGTTTAAAACAAAAATCAAGAATATCAAGTTTCATCTCAGTACGGGGTGTCTCAGTAACGGCAATAAGCATATACTTTATAAGGAATACCGAAAACTCAAGAGAGCATAGCATCTGGGGCATCTTTGATATACTCTGCGATCTGATATCAGTGAAAACGCCAAAACCTAAGTGTAAATTTGACGGCAAATACGTCCAACATTAAATTGCACAGTTTTGGTACACCCTATATGTGTTTATACAATATATATGTATATATGTGCGACCACTATAATTAGGAGATGAGAGAAGCCGAGATGCGCGAGTAGGAAGAGCTCGAGAGCTTAGACGACAAGAAAAATATTCAAAAATTGTATCAGAAGGTGCGCCGGCTCACAGAAGCTTTCAGGACTGGGGTAATTTCCTGTAAGAATGAAAACGGCGGCGACCTGTTGACAGACATCCAAAGTACATTTAAACTATGAGGGAGTACTTCTACATGCTACTTAATGAAGCTCCAATCAATGAAAACACCGCCGACGCCGATCAATACCGAGGCAAAGAACAAGGTCAGTGGTGCTTACAATCTACCAGCTGACGTTGAGCAATACCACCAGCTCCATCAGAATTGGAAAGGGCCTCTGCGAGCCGTTTGATACTAAACGAGGTTTCAGACAAGGTGCATCTCTATCTATTCTATAATTTTATGATGAAAAAATAACTCGAGTTGCAGAATTAGTCAGATCAGGTACTATAATTAAGAAGAGCGTACAACTGCTGGCGTTTGCCAGTGACATCGATATATAAGAATCAACATCTGCATAGTGAGTCGCAAAGTCCTCTCTTGAAGAAAAAAAACCACACTCAAAAAGACTCTCATCATTCCGGTGCTATTGTAAGGCGCAGAAGCATGGACGTTAACAGATGATGGTCCATGGAGTGTCGTTGGCAAATAACGAAGATGCTAGAACGATGGGCTTTATTGCGAATGGAATAAAGTGATCTAGCCATAAAAGTAACCACTGTTGACCACAAAAGGGAGAGGAAGGCCATTAGTTGGTGTATCCAATTGGCGTAAAATGTGTAGCTCGATCAAATTCACGTGGGTCAATCAACGCCAATTAAGTAAGTAAGTAATATTTTAATTAACTCGTATATTTTTTAATACTTACCGCGGCTTCGTTCGCATGATATAATAGTAATATAATACTAATGTAATATAGGGCAATAATTTCATAAATGATCCGTAGTGTGTAATACAAAAATGCAACAAACAAGCAAACATTATTATTAAAAAAAATTGCAGTTGTATATATCATTTACATTCATTTATTTAAAACAACAGTTGCAGACTGTGGCCTCATATCACCACCCTTTTACATAGATATAACACATATATACCTAGCTACATCCCCACATATTTATTTACTTACGTTCGAGTGTGGGAGGCACTGCGACTGTGACACGCTGTCAGCTGTTCGAGTTAATTAACAAAATTAAAGAATGTCAAGAGCCAACAACTTAAAAAAATGAATTAAAAATACGTGAAAAGGAGAGAAATAAAGAAATGGAAACAGAAAAAAATCGCTTAAAAATACTAAGTAGAAAGGAGTGTAAGGCAAGGGCTTGTGGGGGGGAATATGCGTCGCTACCAACACAAAGAAGGCAACAAAATGCCACTAATGTACTTAAATAAATTTTCCCCGTTTAAGCCAATTAGTCCGGAGAGAAGAACGTTTTGTTTTGTGTCATTGCTTTTTTGTTTTTTTGCTAGCCTGCTTTACGGGATGCAACAGCGAGTAAGGTAGCTGGGGAAGAAAGCCTGCTACTGGTGCTGCTGCTGCTGGCGTCCACTGAATCTCCAAACGAGCGAAAGAGGCTCATATTTCTTCTTTTGAACCCAGCCGTGGGATTAAATTGTTGCACCATGGCGGCCGATTGTGGCTTAGGCATTTGGACACTTCCACTTTTTCTTTCTTATTCCTACCGTGGGGTTACTACTTTTTTACTTTTGCTACTTTTTTTTTACTAGTTGCTTACGCACTTTTGTTTTAACGTACGTTTTTTTTTATTGTATTTTTATTATTGCTTTTTTGTTTTGTTTTAACTAATCGCTTGATTTTATTAGAATTTTTTTGGCTGGTAAACTTGTTGTAATTTCTTGTTAGCTTATTCTCATAGTTATTGAAATGCAATTTTAGGCATGGGAAAGGAATAACGTTATGAATTCGAATGCAACAAAAGCGGAAATAAATAATTTCACTTTTGATTCACTTTTAATTTCGGTTTTTAATTTTTTTATTATTTAAAATAAAATCCTCTGGATTGCTGAAATTTGTTAGTCTTTCGGAACTGTGCGGACGGCAATTCGGATGAAGTGCAACCAAATTATTGTTAGAAATGTGCAACGTAATTAAACTATGGTGAGTTTTAGAAGTCTCATTTTCATGTTTAACTTTTCTTAAGCCTACTTCCTTTGAATCCCATGCCGTATATTTTCTTTTATTTTATTTCTTTTTCTAAATAGGTGGCAACCCTCCCCAAAATTTAGCCTTCTTAAAGCTTCTTCATGTAAGACCCATATTTCAATTATTGATATAACTTATTGTAGTTTTAATTGATTTTTTAAACAGGTGGCAACTCTCTCCAAAAGTCTCATATTGTATAATGCCATTTTATTCTAATTTAACTTAATTCGCATTTGAACTGGTGGCAACCTACTTTCAAAATATTTTTGAAATAACACTTCATTAAGCATCTTTCATTTGATACCCACTTTCATTGTTTTAAATTAATTTAATCTTTTAAGTAGGTAACTCCCTTTCAAAATTCGATTCTATGGATCTATCCAGTAGTTATATAGTAATGCGTGATTTAAGAACATTTTCGGAATTTAACGCTCTCATACTCTTCTTAGTAGGATTTATATTAAAAAAAATTCATTAATTTTGGAAACGTGGCAACGTTGGTGTAAATATATATGTGTATGCATACCTGAAATATCCTTATTTGTATTTAATTTTCAAACAGTGAACATTTTTTCGAGACTCAGTTTACCCAAACTTCTGTCAGTTCAAGCCGGTATGTATGTTTGCAACCCTCTCCAAAAGTATTTTCAAAATAATGCTTTCTTAAAAGTATTTCGGTTGACACTTACATTTCAATATTTGATTTAACTTTTCAAATTTCATTTAATTTTTTTAACATGTGGCAACCCTCTCCAAGCGTATTTTTGAAATTCAGTTTCCATTAAACTTTTAGTTTGAAAAATGTCCTTTTTTATTAATTTAACTTAATTTGGATTAAAAAGGTGGCAACCTTCTTTCAAAACATTTGGGAAATTAAACTTTAATAAGCCTCATTCATTTGAGACCAATATTGCAATATTTAATTTCATTCATTGCTATAATTGAATTTAATCTTGTAAGCAGGTGGCAACTCCCTTTAAGAATCGGCTAATTTTTTTTGAGACATGTAATGAAATAAAATAATGAGATTCCAAAATTTCAGTGACCATATTTTTGAGCAATCGAGCAATGATTCGCACCATGTTATCTTCCAATATATCCAAAGATGCCGGGTAGTTCGCTTCTGTGTCAAAACGGTCTCGGCACCGACAAATTACACATAAGATGGTACAATGCCAAACCAGACTTGTCACGGGATGATAGCAAATCACTCCACTACACATCAATGTTATTTTACCATTCTTGAACTGATTCCAATACTTCTTTCTTTGTTAGGGAATGGTTCCGATTTCTCAGACTACGCCCAGAGTAACATGGGAGCAACAAAATGAGCTATACGGCATTTAAAACCGTTTTTTGCAAACAATTGAGATCAATTGCAATTTTTGAGATCAATTCAGGACCCTAATTTTATTTTAGTTCCCATTTGATAAAGTCTTTAATTCAAACACTTTGTGCTATAGATTGCCAACTGAATAGAGAAAACCCCTAAATCGCTGGGCCGTGTCGGTAATGCAATACATTATGAATACAGTAAGCGGTAAATTTTTACTGAGAATTAAATTTAATATGCCAGTTAATGCCAGAGCTTAAATTTAGCTACTAACATTTAGGCCAAAAAAATTTACAACAACCGGTTTCTGACCAATAGTTTAAATTAGGACAGCATTGATATTTTGTATTATATAAAGTTGATTTTAAATGCTGTCATTTGGTGAGGTATCAGAAGACAACGTCAACGTCAGCTGCATCTCGTTCAATAATAAATGGTTTGCCTTTCTAATAGCGCGATCCTTTGCCTATACGTATACCATTAACCTTAATCTACGACTTTTTTATTGTCTATTTTATAAGTGCACATTTTTCTTTCCCCATCACTCGGCTATCTATATACTCATAGCCAATTTCCACTTTAGTAAAATTTTGTAAGCAAAAAAAAAACAAAAATGTATTTGCCATTCAATTGCATAAAATATTTAACCATTTGAACCCGCTTTACTTTGAAATCCTTTTCTCTGTCTTTGCGTGGCTGATTGCTTATTGCCATTTAGTTTTTCTACACACTCTGCATCTCAATGTCAGACGACAGTTATTTGCCTTATTCTATATTTAAGTCAATAAAAACACATTTCGATTGTCATCATTGTCGCACAGCTAGAAAATATTATATCTATAAATAGTACATACATATTTACAAGTAAATGCACATACATACTTGTACAGGTGAACGAGTATAGAGGCCCTTTACTTACATAAAATGTATTTCGTGTTCATGTCATCATATGAGCTCATTATGAAAACCTACATCTAGCCGATGTAAACGTAGGAATCATCTACCTTGCATTTTGGCCAATCCCAGTAGGAATTATTAGTCGGTTTCCTACTTTTGTGACTACTTTCCCCTCCGATGTTGCGCCGCTCACCAGGGAGCGAACCATTTCGTTAAGGTTCTACGGTTTCCTCTTCCTCGTCGCCTTTAGAGCTACGGCAGTAGTCCGGCTCGCTCACTCCCATTCTCAGATCATGAACACCCATTAGACAGTGACTTGTGAGAATAAAAGCCTCGTTCCGATTTAACCTCGGTCCTACTAGTCCTTGTTAATACGTCGGCTTTGCAGTTACCCTCAGTGCCTCGTTGTCCAGATAGCCATATGAGTCGTATTATATAATGTTGGGTCATCTCTTTTAAAGATCTGCGGCATTCAGTGAAAGACTTTGTGTTGTTTACGCTAAACCTTACGACTTTGATCCAATTTATTACATTTTGTATATGTAGATTACGATACGAAGGTAAAAAATATTCCACAAGACAAGAGCTTTGCCGCCTGCAAAAGAAATTAAATTCAGGTAAATAAATATGTTATATCATGTATTGCAATATGCCTTGGAAGATTTGGATAGGATCTGATACAAACACATACATATGTATATATTATCCATAATATTGATTACCATTTAAGTTATTTTTGAAGGGAACTGTCACCTGATTATAGGGTTAATAAATTCAATTAAATTTATTAGTGAAATCAAATATTATATTAAGGACGTCAAGCAAAACAGGTTTAGTTAAGCTGAATTTCCAAGACGTTTAAAAGATGGTTGACACCAGTAAAAATTAAATGTAATTAATAAGTCATTTTACAATACGGGCTTAAGCCTTAAACATTTAACAAATGTAAATTTCAAATATATTTTTGGAGCGGGTTGCCACGTTCTAAAGTATTATATACAATTACGTATATTAGTAAGTAAAATGCAAAATTATAATATGGAGGTCAATCTAAAAATATTTAAGGAATAAAATTACACCGAATATGGCACAGCACCGAAACCGTTTTGTCTCCAAACCAAACATTACAGGGGATGACGGAAAATCGCTCCAATACGCATAAATTTAAGAACACTTTACTTCGAAATATTTTGGGGTGGATTGCCGCCTACGCAATAAGTAAAACAAATTTAATTATTAAGTTCAACAAAATTATTTTATTTCATTATTTTATTTTATTATTTTTATTTTATACCAAGGCGAATTCATATAAGGCGAGGTTATTAAAGCAGCTGATGTCTTCTTCTTCCACTATATTTGTATTTTTATTTGTATTTTATTTGCTTATGTCACGAGACCTAATTCTTCTATTCTCTTTTAACGTGGCATCCTAAAATTGCAAAATGCGTGTGCGTGCGTTTCGAAATCGCCTTGCCACCACTCTGTATGAATTCGCCTTGTTTTATACTAGCAATAGCCGACGTTCTTTGTTGCGTTTGTAAAGAATCGAGTTAAAGTTGCGGTTTTTCTACAATTAGATATTATTATGTTTTAAGCCTTCCGTCAAAGCATTTCGAAAAATATAAAGATTTACGTGAGATGCGCTCATAAAAATTTAAAAAAATATCGAATTCGATACAAATTTAATACTCGGAAGAAAATATCGAATATCGGTGTTTCAAGATCGAAAATATCGACATACTATCTACTATTATTTTGTACAAAAATATCGATATTTAATGTCCAATAGAAAAGCGTCTTTGCTGACTTAGGAGTTCATATAGAAACATTATTAGCTAAAATTTTCCGCGAGAAAAAAATGTAATGCACTAAAGCTTTTTTCTCTTGGCAACTCATCGATGCATAATATTTCATTCGAGCAAATGATGCACCAGCACCAAAGTCATCTTTGTAAGTTCGCATTTGCAAAACAACCACTCTTCGTGGTACTCTTCAAAGACATTTGCGCTTCATCTGTTTCCTATGAAGAAATCGCTTTACGAGAGTGCCCATCACCACTTACTTTCCGCCCTCCCCCCAGCCCACACCAACATCTTTACACACCTACGTAAGTAGATCTCATCATTGATTTCATTGTGTGTTTTCTTTTCAAATCAAGTTCATCCACTTTAATATTATCATCGCATGTACTTGTTGTACCTTGGCAGAATGTGCAGAACATCGCCAAACGTGTATCGTAACAAATTGTAGTTTATGATCTCTGATTTCTGCACTCGTGGCGGTCACTTCAAAGATCGGCGCTGTCTGTGCACTGCACCAACTCTGCGAACTCATCCAGTTAGTTTGCGCTAAGGCAATGCGATTTCTCATCGAATCCCCGTAGTTGGGTGGTTGTGCCGGTTTTCAACTATATTGTATATGTATGTAGGTATATATTGTACATATGTCGGTACATTCAATTCATTTGTTTTTCTTCCACTGTTGTGTGATCCTCCTTTCATGCATCAACCGGGCAGTCATCACTTGTTGCCAACTCACTAAGCGCCCGTTGGTATTTTGTTTTTTATATGTTTTTTTTTTGTAATTAAAGTTTCAATGTTTGTCAATTGATTTGATGCAATTTGGAGTTGCAGCAAAATTTATTGCTGCAGGAAATTGCAAATTAATACCAAATGAATTTGTTACATTTTCAGTTTAAATCCTCTTAATCCGGCACAATTAATGATTATGGGTAGGGATTTAAGGCTTAATTGGTGGCATAAACTGAAAGTTATATGTGCGAAGTTTTGAGATGACATATTGTATTTATGAAGGTACATGAGTTAAATTTAAAGCAAACAAGGGAGATAATTACAGCTGGAAAAAGTTAGGGATGGTATTGTCTTAAGAAAAAAGATGACTATTTTTTTGTTTTGGTGTTTCAAGCCACCTATGTATATCCGCAGTTGGCAATTTGTTTATTAGTTGCCAAAATGGGTAATTTCCACCTTTGGTAATTTGGAAACATTTTAAAATATGACATTAAATGGAAACTTGTTGGATAAGAAATTTAATTTGTTTTTATTATGCAAGAAAATCGCTTAGTAATTGTTTGCGGACAACATATTTGGAAATACTGACTACAATAACTTTTCGGATATAGAAAGACTTAAAGTGTGCGATTAGATAAAGCCGGATTCTATATAGAATAAACTAATCATATAAAAATAAGATAACAGCTTTGTTAACTTGAAATATTAATATAAATGAAGGAGAACATAAAAAAATGTTTCACATTTCAAGGGGGAATAATTTTTTTGTTTTTTGTTTTACTTTCTCTGGATTTCCGTTGTTTGTTTTACATTATGTGTTAGAAAATTCCTAGTGAAATTTTACCGGCGGATAATTCTTCAAACATTTTTATCCCCTAGAAGCCTCTCAAATAAATTTCTTTTAGCCTAAAAAAACTCATGGTAAAAATAATAGAGAAAGTGGCGCAGATTGTGGTACCGCTAACCCTCTCTTGAAAATTTTCGCAGAATTCCTACGTCACAACAGAATTTGTTTACCAAAATCGTGTATGTGTGGGTATTTGCAATCATGTGTATTTTTTCCAATGTGTTTAATAATTTTAGTGTGATTCTTTCAAACGTATACCAACGGGTTTCCTCTCGGTCCGCTACACCGGTAAATCTGTTGTGACGCCACAACCAAGTTACTCTCTGAATTTCAGATCAGTCACCGCAATCTTGTATTCTATCATTCTTGCCTCGAAAATACCCTGTCGTGAGAGAGCTAACGTATTAAAATGTTTTACAAAAATATTTCTGCAGAATTTTTTTTTTTTTGATTCCTAATCGGAAAAATGTTCGCTTAAATGCTTTCGCGTTTAGGACTTGAGATTTTACTCTGATATGAATTTTAATACATATTCCACTTGTTCTAAAACACTCGCATAAATATTTCAAACTTAGTATGATTATAAAACAAATTTTACCAGAGAATTCAAAGAGGTTGTTGTATTGAAAAAATGCAGAAGTCATAAAAGCTTTATCGGAGATGACTATATCTCATTATCAAAGCTATAATTCTACTATTTAAATTTACCGTTTATCAAGAGCGGTCCGAAGGACTAAGGGGTGAAGAGGTGTAAAACTTTAATATTTAAATCGGAAATGGCTTTACGTCAAACAATATAATTTTATGTTTAAAAAAAATTAATTCATACACTTTGCTCCGACATGTTGACATTTTCACTAGTTGCTCTGTAAGTAGAGACCAATGATTAACGATATAATAATTATGGAGTTTATCGACTTTTTCTTTTGCAGCGGATAATAACAATATTGGTATGAGTTGTTCATCGTTCATTGCAGCGTGGAAATTATAGTTAACATAATTAAAGTGAAGTCATAATTAAAGTCAACATAAATTAACTTACTTATTGTTATGCTAAAAAAACAGGCGGTGTCACACTTAGCAAAAATCTCTCCTACGGATCAAGGAATTTTGTTTTTTAAACTTGAATTGCATAAAATGTCACGATTTTTTCTTCGAGTCCCGATATTTTCCCCCCGATTAGGTAAACGTCTCTTCGAAAAGAACAAAATGCACTATTTTCATGCATTCCTAATTTTACTCCTTCTGATACTTGTTAGTTGTTCTTCATTCCACACAATTCTTGTTTTTTTTTTTTTGAGTGCAGAATTAGCGCCTTCAGATTGCATTCTCTCGGTGCTGTAGTTTTTTGATTCAATACTACCTGCGCTATATCTTCAAAATTAGCGCAGTTTTTGGAGGCGTCGTTCGGTTTGAAAACGTTATGATTCGTCTTTGATGACTTTGGATATGATTCTACTAATACCAGACCGGCTAAAGCAAAAAAAAAATTCGTTATAGTAAAATTCTATACCCCAATTTAAACTGTAGTTCTCATATTCCCTGAAAAAGTAAGCCTCTGAGCTCAGAACTTTTGTACGCCATTACAGCAAAACTGTACTCGTATTAATTCGCTGACTTTTTCGTTTTCGTTTATTTCCAGAAATTACTTTATTGTGCTTTGAATCAGCTGTATTGCGTCGACTGTTCAGCTTTTAATAATCTTATTTTGGACTTTTAGCAATCCAAACGGCTTTGACAGATTCATCTCAGGCAGACCCTTGCATTTTTGACATATTTTCGAATTGCAAAGAGTTTTCAAAAACTTCTAATTCTTTTAGCAAGCATTAGTTCACTTTAATTCTTAAATCTCATACGATACCAAATTTGCTGACTTTGTTGACTTTGTTGACTAAAGACAAGGTATTGGTGTAAGATGAAAAAGTCGTCTGCAAAAATGCCACTCACGCCCTGGAGTTGACTAGAAAGTTTCTTTTCCGAAATTATCTTATAAGCGGGTTTGAAGTACGATCCCTGTTTTTAATCATACTCGCATTCTATCCTAATTTGTAATCATCCATGACATGTATGACATGAGACAAATGCAAGGGAAATTTATTTTACAGTTTTTACCATCGTTTTCTTCCCAATTAATTATTGTGTCTATCTGACAAGAAACTAACAACAATTTTTAAAATCTTAAAGCTAAAATACATATAAGTTCTTTGCTGCCACTGCAATCAAATAGCAAAGCGAGCAAAGTAAATTTAACATGCACTCTATTTAGTAGTGAATTTATTTATAAGGATATAATGAGAGATATCATAAAAATGTAGTTCATTAAAGAGCATCATATGGGCTGTACTGGTATAATTTATAGTCAATATCTTGAAGGATATTAGTATGAAATACATAATAGTATAATTTATTTTATTTATTTGTAACAATTTAAAAACTTAGGAGATAAACTATATTTACAATAACTATAAAATATTGCAAATTTTCTGCATTATATTAAAGTAAAAAAAGTTTAAAAGATAACCTTTAGACTCGGCATGTGCGCTGTGGTGTCGGATAAATCGACACACATCGACTTTCCTGTATTCTTATCCTTTTCGAGATTCCGTTAAAAACAATTAAAAATCATTTGAAAACAGTTCAAAAAATCTGAACCACAAAAAAAAATACCCTTTCTATATATTCTTGGACACAATTTCTTGATAACTAATGTTTTACTAAAATTTTTTTTATTTTATTATGTATGTGGTATATATTATAATTTAGAACTTTGCATGATACTATTTTTTTTAATACTTTCTTACACTACGAGCCCGAAGCATTTTTTCGGGTTGAGGTAAAGCTAGCACGGTTGGCTCGATCTGTAGCTGTTGATATATTTTTCCGGTAGAAATATTCAAAAAAAACGTAAGAAATTAATTATATATTAAAGTAAATTAATTAAATACTAAATTCTTCCAAGCTTATAATTCTAATTACAACGTATTTTTTTTTTAAGAAAAAAATATTTTCCATTTTAAGAAATATTAGTTGGGAACCTCCACTATACATAAAAATTTATATTTTTGCGTTATATATTGTATATAAAAATTCGACCCTTCCATAAAGTTTCCTGCAATATAAATAATCATTTTAATAAACTTGTTTATCGGTTATCTTGGCGCTTTTGTAAAAAAAAAACATATTCCATTATTTTCTGTAATTATTAAGAAAAAATCGATTTAGTACACAAATAATTATATAAAGAAAAATTAGCATACGTCGTATCACTTTCCTTTTATATTTGATTTAAATTATATTTTAGCGTTTTGCACTGGTATCAAGTTTTAAGTCCATTTATAATACTAGCACGATACTTAAAAATAAAAAAAATAAATAAAAACAGACTAATACGAATACGACTGTTATTTGCATTCAGACAAGCTGGTACATGGGAAATATTATTATTTATTGAGATACAATATAATTGAAGCCAATATAAAATTAAGCCCGAGCAACAACTGCTATCGGCGTTTTGTTAACAATAAACAATAATTGAGATATACATATACATAAGTATTACAATATATTTCAAAAAATTATAACAGTAACACACTTAAAAAAAATATATCTAATTTGCAAATGAATCTTATAATTACTGTTATATTTTCTTAAGTTACAACTTTCAATGTTTGTTCACTAATCTCTTGTCCGATTGTGGACAGGTGTTTGGAATGTGATTTGTACTAAGGGAATTTATATTACAAAAAGGTCGTGTGTTTAATTTCCTTGGGGTTTACGATTAATAAACCGCGAATTTGGCCTATGGTTGAGTTGATAATGAAAGTTTTTCTTTTTATTTTTAGCTATTCGGCAGGCATGTAAAATTTCTGTGGCATCTACCGTCAAGACCGCGTTTTCCACCTTGAATGCTCACCGACAGTTCATTCAACCTATCGCTCATGAAATACAAAAAGGAAACTTCACCTACCACAATGTTTATATAAGAATTTTTAAAAATCAAAAAATGGCTAACACTCCCTCTAGTTGGAAAGTCCTATACACAGATGCTTCCAAAGACCGCGAAGTAGTTGGGTGTAGTGTCAGCGAAAAGAACTCAACCATAATTTAATACATGGCAAATATGTATAATCACTGAATTGTCTTCTATCCTTATTCAACAGAATCAATAGATGAATGAATTGATATTTCACTTATACACACAAGATTATTTATTTGTTACAGTTACCAATTTTCTCACACATCCATCAAAACGAACCGCTGAATAATTTAAAACTCATAATGTACAAGCTAAGAAAAATAATTTGAAAAGGCATTTAATGTTCATACACACATATGCTCGTAAATTTCAACAATACCCCAGCCACCTTTTCAAATAAAGATCTCGACAAGATCTTAATTGTGGTTGTGTAATCAACGGACCAACTCACCGTGGATACATTGTTCTTATTTATACAGACAACTACAAATATATGTACATAAAAACTTTGTGCATAAAAGGCAAACCAGACCACAGCCTTAATTTGCATTAAATCGTAAATTATGCTCATCCTAATGTGCATTCGGCCGCCGTAAAAAGTAACAAAACTATCGAAATCGTCGGTAGTTTTCATTTTACCCTAGTTCCAATTGTTATCGATAGTGAGGCAAACCCAGTAATTTGAAATATTTGTATTTTCTTTTAACACTTGCATTGAATTAAGCCAGAGACCCTAAATAACAGGACGAATTTTTGTAAAGGTGGAAAAAATTAGCTGTTGGTCAATAGAAAAAATTTGATGTTGCTTTGTAAAAATTATTCCCAAGCTATCTTTTCTGCACAACCAAATTTTTGTTTTTGATGCCTATTAAGATATTCTAAATATAATATTATTTTTAGCCTTATATGTTAAAAACAATTGTAATTTTATTAGGGAATAATATGAGAAACCAAAATTTTTTTTTTGATTCGGAGATCACCACATCTCCTCATCAGACTTCTTTCTTTCTAGACTCGCCTAGCAACTCTACCACTTTGAAAAATCGTTCTTTTCTTATATTATTCCCTAATAAAAATCTGACTTCGAGCTCAATAAATTAAACTTTATTCTAAACATATATCTTTTCGTTGCTCATAATTTGCATTATTGCTTTAACGTTGCCTGATAGAAGTTATTCCCAATGTAAATTTATTTGTTTATTCTTTCTTGTACTTATTGCGAAATAAGAATTACTTTTAGTTAACTATTAGTAACTATTACGTAAAATAAAAAAAGATCTTATATCTACAATTTAAAAGTTATTACTAATTTCGGATGTTCTTCATAACAAGTTATGTCCCGAACTAAACCATTTTATTTTGCTTTACAAAAGAAAATCTGCAAATTATATCTAAAAAGACTGTCAAATGACAACACTCTTTCTATTTTACACATTTTTTCCATACGCGAAAAATAAAGTTGTACATGCTATTATGAGATAAGGCCTTTGAAACCGCACTTTCGAATTCCATCATACCATTAAAAATCGGACCGTAAATACGGGTTTTAGTAATAACTCGACTCCTGCGCCTCCTGGCGGATAAATTCGTTTGATACTTTGTCTTCGTAGCTTCATACTTTTCTTTATACTTATGGCATATTTTCAAATCGAAAAGTGCAGCTTTGATGAATATGAAAGCAAAAAAGTTATTCATCTGAAGTGAAAAACTACTGATAAAGGTATAAACCTCATAAAAAAAAACCGGTTTTCCAAACAAATTTGAATATGTTTATATGTTTGTAGGATACTTTCAGCTGAATCCTCCTAATGATTCGTCGTTTCAGTTAAGAGGTATAGTTTTTTGTATATCTCCCATTTTTCATCATGCAAATAGAATATGACATGACGTTTATAAATAACTCCACTCCTGCGCCCCTCGTTGATACTTTTTTTCGAAATTAAACTATAAATACGTTTTTTAGTAATATATCGATTTCAGCGCCACCTATCCAGGCTCTCTCTGTAACATTTTGCCTGGGGCATAAAAAACATTACTAAAAAAATAGTCTACTGAAATCGGGCAATCCATTCTCGAGTACGCAATATAGTTTTATAAATATAGGATACGTTGATCGGCATTTTAGCTGGGTTGTGAGTAAAGGGCAATATCTTCCATCTTGTTTCATGAATGAGATAAATGTGCACATTTCGTCAGAATTCGAATTATAGTCTAATATGTTTAAATTTAGTATAGTGTTGTGATTTTGCCTACTCGTGCTTTGGTAAAGAAACGGAACAATGCAAATTAACTTCGATCGTCTGTCTTTGATTTAAAATATAAACATTGTATATATTTTTTGGATGGCTGCGAAATGAAGTGGAAGTGTTTGTGATTAGCTATCTACACGAGAATATCTTCCGCATACCTACTACTCGTATAGTTCAAGTAAATTCTGATAACGCTACAAAAAAACAAAAACAAACAAAAAAAACAGTATTCCCACGACATGGGACAGTTCGGCCAACGTACTTCATTTGCAAACACATTGTCGCCTATCGCTGAGCATCTGAGAATTTTTACGAGCGAAAATTTCATGCGGTTATAAAAATCTGACGAATACATAGATGAGTAGGAAAATGTTGATATACCCGCTACAATTTGCAGTTGCTTTGCTGTTTAAGTAAATGAGGGTAAAAGAAATTTCATAAAAAATTGAAGATAGAATATGAGTGTTTGAAAACAGGGTATTCTAAACCGGAGCATAGTGTTGCGACTCCATACAGGCCGTGTGGAAATATATAGGGTTTTCAATACGAGGTTTCATTTCAAATTTCGAGCTATTTACATGACATGATAACTGACAGTGACAAATCATTTCAGAAATAAAAATAAGAAGGTCGATATCAACAATCTATTTTAGTATGAAATATGCTATGAAACAGAGGTGGACATTTTTTTATCTATTAACCTCAAATTTTGCACTGGGTATAAAGCAAAAAGTCACAGACTTTAGTTAAGGTAGAAGGTATTTACAACTCAAGTTCCATTTCTCAAATAAAATTCGTGTATACGAAATCACCACATCAAACTAAATTTGACATGGAATCTAATTCAATCCAATATGTTTTGGGTGTGTGGGATATTTCCCACAGCAGTTCTGTTATGGGAGCACAGCACAAGATGGAAGTACATTATTATCTGGGGTCCCTTCTACTTCGATTAATTATTATCAAATTGTTGCAAATTATCTCACTCAAGAAAGTATAAATTTAAAATATGGTGGAGATTGACATATTTTCTCGTCTACCACCCATACCAAATGCAGGCCAAAGCGTTAAATATGGCCCCATTGCAATAATATTTTAAAAATTTTATTCCAAGATGAAAATTTCCTAAAAATAGTGAAGAAAGCTCCATTGGATCGCTTACTTCTCGTCCTGTCCACCTAAATAAACACCTTTTCGTAAAATTTGCGTAAAATTTTAATTAGGTCCTATGCATATTCTTAAGAAAATATTTAAATATGCATATAAGCAATAACAAAATGAAAATATTATTTTATTTCAACAAGAAAATTTAATAGTTATTCTAATAATCAAATCATAAATCTTTTCATCTCATTGGAAAGTTGTTTGTGACATTTATTTACTTTACGAGCCAAGGCCCCATTATATGCTTAGAATCTACTCGCTGTTAGGCAGTTACGAGGGATTTTTAAATACATATGTGACGTGCATATAGACCAACGATACAAAACGAAACGTTCTTTTTTATATTCTTTCGAAAATGCACTATAAAAATCTTGGTCCCTTTTTCTTGCTTACTTCCAATGCTCACCAATCACAAACTAATTCTGGTTTCTCGACCGTCAAAACGATGGCAGCAATTGATTTTTTTCATACCTTTTTGTGTCAGTGTCATGCATCCCATTGCAGATTCGAATAACTCCATGAACAACAAAAATTATGACAAGAAAAAATTTAACAAAAAAAATCAATAAACCGTAAGAAATTTACTTGATTATGCATCCAGACCACGAGAAACAACTGAGCGGGCTGTAGGCTATGGACCTTTCGAATATTCAATTGTCTTATCTTTCGATAAGCATAAAATACGCGACCGCGAAACAGCTTCTTCTCTCAAGTCTTGAGACAAATATTCGATATCGGAATCATCACTTTCAATTGGCAAATAATTTTCTTTATCATCTGCATCAAATGGATCTGAATCCCGTCAGTTGGATATTGATCGAAAATTAGGAAATCCATTATTTTTCGAAATACTTTTTTAAAAACGTGAACTATATGCGACATGAATGCTAACGGTAAAAACTCTTCGAATTTATTAACCCCAAGGAAAAATACACTGGGTCAATATGACCCTGTTTTAATATAACATTAGGGACGAACACTTCTGCGATGATTCAGAAAATTCATATATGATTTGTTCGATGAGCCAAAACCCCAGGTCAATTGAACAAAGATGAACAAAGTTATAATATCCTGGGTACCAGTACGCTTGGGTGTAAAAGCCAACGGAAAGTAGTGCATCGGTACCTGCGGATAGAACAAAAAGACAGTATAGGTACTATACGATATCAAGTTAATGCATTTTCCGATAACGATGTTTTTTACTTAATACTTACTATCAAAGTAGAAAAAATAGCCCACGAATTTAAATAGCATCAGCCAACGGAATGGTAAAAGTGTTGTCCAAAATGTATGTTATAATCTTTTTCGGCATAAATAGTTTATTCCTTGCAAGAGAGACCTGCTGAAAACACCAACATATTAAAACAGTTTTCGACACCACTAACAAAGTTGTAAATATTCTAATTCGAACTCCTTATTTAGCACGTTATTTTGCTCATTATTATTTTCCTTCCATGCATCTCCTCATTTTTGACAAACAAAAGCCTTTCTTAATTTCTTTAGTGCTATTAAAGACCGGAAAATAGTTGAGCAGTTGCAGTTTTTTCACTTCCCAACACTACATCTCAGTTTGGATATCATCTAACCGAGTTTTTTCAACTCGCATATTTTTCCAAGTTAGTGTTGTTGCTTTACATGCTATTTCTTATTCTACCTAGTGTTATTTTGCAACTAGGTTACAAAAAAACGGGCCCAATAAGAGACATTTGAAAAATTGTTTTAGTAGTTAAAAAAAAAGTTCAACATAAAAAAAACCAGAGAGATTAACCCGTCTTCTCAGCCTGAGAAATGGCCGATGATCAACAATGGATATGTAGTTACTGTGGTACAAAACGTAGGATGCGCCCTATGTTATTCGGAAAGTGTTCAAGCACCAACTAATGGAGGCCTTTAACTGAGAAGGGCGATGGGTGGGCCCAACTCCGCCAGGTATAACTGTGCTGAACTATATGCATCCAAGAATATGCCACAGAGAGGATTTCGTGGAAATCACATTCCTTTGCATGCTTCTGGGCTCCGTAATGCACCCGTCTCCGGCCGTTTTCGAGAAGCTGAGCGTGGCGCGCCATCTTTAAACGCGTTTTCCCGAAAGTAGGGCTTTTTTAGCTGCCGAGTAAGACTTTTCATAAAAGTTTTGGTCCGATTTCAAAAATTTTTATATTGAATTAATCAGTGAACATACCGCTATATTTTCCCGAGTACGATTTGCGAAATTTTATTTTGTTCCATTTTTAGAGTCTCTAATATGTCAAAAAATAACGTGAAAATTGAAAATTTTAATAAATTGTTGCATAATTTTTACAATTTACAAAATAAAAAAAATCTGTTTCGGAAAAACATGCCCAACGTAACTGTGATTATAAAGAATATTTAATTTTGGATTACAGATTACCCAACTGGCCAGAATTTTACTTGAGCGGGGCCCATGCAGTTTCACCATCAATTTAGTTAATGACGTTTCAAGGTCGACAATAATTTTTTTTTGGTTTTCGATACAAGAATTCTGAAGTCAAAACATGTACCTTTTAAATAAAAATTGTTTAATCCATTCAGTAGATCCTTCGGGATATATTTCCAAAAAAAACCGTTCGATTTCAGGCCTTGAAAGTAGAGGACCCCCTAAAGCGATACAATCAATGAAGAAGAAAACAAATTTCATTAAAAATGTAGTCGAATTCGAGTCAAAAGTCAAAAAATTTACCAGTACTAGCGATATTTCGGGAGTGGACATGATGATCCCAAGCCCCGCACAATTGTCATCTGCATACATTTGAACATACAATAGTTTATACAACAACTGAAGAAATATTAAAGAAAAATTACCTTTTCTCTGCGGTTTCAGCATATTTAATTATACATTTTCTTCGCTGCTAAGTCTGTCTGCCGATTTCTTTGGTGAAGATTTGACAAATTTACCATTTCTCTACGGTTATTGTCACTGTAATTAGCTGTAAACTTTTGTATCTTCGTAATTAAGCTGGCAGGTACAAGCAACAATAACAATAAAAAACAAAACAGCTAGCACTACAAAGACAAAGACACGTTAGCGCAGTAAGGCAACTTTTGTGTACCGTAAATTTAATTTCTATGTATTCAAAAATTTTTTAAATTAAAAATGTAAAAAACTACTACAAATGTTGAAGATGAAATTCTCACGCTTTCGATTTTGCGTTCATTCACATTTGTGGAGAAAGCAACAAATCAAACGCTTAGCACAAAGTGTTGTATCTTCTACTTTTTTCATTCAACTTTACAAAATCCTCTTCATACCACTTCACACCCTCTCCTTGTGAAGATGTAGATTTTTTGTTTGTTTTTTTTTTCTTTTTGCCTCTGCACCACCAAAGTAATTCCAGCAATTCAATTCTATTTCTGTAACAATTGCTTTGACTAGTTGATGTTGCGTGTTTTTTGTTCTTGTTGTTGTTGGCTATGTTGCGTCACATCCATCTATCGGTCGAATCGTCATCGCCTCTAATAGCATTAGCCACATCAGCTAAAAGTGAAATCATTCGCTGCTAATGCCTTGCTTGACTTGCATCCCTCCCCTCTCCCCTCTGCCATCGAATGCCTAACGTATCCTCTTACCCGGGATCCTTTCTTTCTTGCGTTTCGTTCATTGCTTTCTTTTGCGCCTGCAATTGTTCCAGGCAAATGTAGCAAATCGCATTCTGTTCCTCGTTCTCGTTGTCGTCCACCGTCGTCGTCGTCGTCGCCCTTTTCTTTTGACAGCATCCATACCACCACTAATGCTAAGCGCTATTTTTGTTGTTGCATTCATTGTGGTTGTTGTAGTGCTGCATCCTTATTGCATGCACTCAACGCAATTTCCCTGGTAATAAATCAACCAAAGTCGACATTAAATCTTTTCAATTCTTTTGTGCGCGCACTTTGGCCCTTTACTTTGATTGTCTATGTGACTGGCATTGCGCTTGGGTTTGTGTGTGTTTTAGTGAGTTTGTGCGTTTTTGTAATTGTGAAAGACTTTTCCATTTCCATTTCTTTTATTACAGCATTTTTTTCTCTCTTTTTCCTAGTCTTTCATTTTCTCTTGATACTTTGACTTTACTTTTATTTTTAGTTTTCTTCTACTGCTGCCGTTTCAAATGAAAATAAACACATTTCCATTGTAATTGCGACAATTTTGTCGATGCATTTCGATTAAGAAATGGCTATGGTTGCGCACACATCCAAACACATTCATTCATATATCCTATGTAAACCCATCTAAGGGAGAACCAAAAACACACTTGTATGTACTTTGTTCATATGACTCGCCGCGCTACAAACTATTGTCAAATTCATGGGAAGCAATTGCGGAATGGAATGCAAGGGCACACATTACCATATTGACTCAGACAACTTTTAACGCTAACGCTAAGTCGATCTTCGTAATTTTTTTACAAAACTTTAATTCCCTCTTTAAGAAAAAGCAAATCAATTCAAATTTCAAACTTTGTAAAAAATTTATAAAAATTCAAAAAATGTTCATCAAATTTTCAAATTTTTTAGAAAACTTGTGGGTATGCAGTTTTGAAAACCTTTTAATTTTAGTACAATATTGTTCAATTCTGAACTGGCTAAAAATTCATACTGATTTTTGACAATTTTTTTTTTACTTTTGGTCTTCAGAGCATTATTCCATATAACTGAGGATTTTATATAAATTCCCGTTATTATTTTTTTTTTTTGTAATGGCTGTCATATAAACTAGAGCCGTTTTATGGAAAAAAGTTTCAAACCCATAATTTCTAAAATTTTTCAAAAATATGCCGGAATTTTAAACCACTAAAACTGCATACCCAAAAGTTTTCCGAAAATTCTGATTAAAGAGTTTGAGGGTCTGATGAAAATTTGTTGAATTTTCTCAAGTTTTGTACAAAGTTTGAAATTTTAAAAATTTAAAAAATGCCTTGGCGTTACAACCTTTCAAATTGTGCTTTTAATTGCATTAGTATGGAGCGTGTGCGCGCTTCATGCGGTAGGTCCGGGGTTCAAATTCTGCCCGGGGCAAGTAACATCAAAAATTATAGAAAAAGTTTTTTTCTAATTTTAATTTATTTATTATCTTTATAAATTACATAAGCTCTTGCTTCTTATTTTTGAAATTTCTTTCGTATACTGATGGTCTCAAAAATGTTTCAACAAGGATTCTGTGTCGCTTCAATCTGCTTAAGATAGAGTGTACATTTAGTGTGAAAGAAATCACCTTTTCTTAAATATTAGTAAACGTTTTCATATTATTTTTCTAGAAAGCTGAATAAAGAGCTCAATTCATTACAATTGTAATTATAGAATAATAATGGGCAAGTTTTAAGTAACTCGAAATCACCGTTGATTTTAAAACATTTTTTCACTGCCGATGTGGAACAGTTTTCACCATATACATAAAATATGCTGAAGTATGCGTTGTTTGGAACGAAAAATGTATGTTTTATTATTATCAAAAACTATTTTATTTTCCACTTGCTTCCGTTCTGGATCGTTCGGGTGAAATTTTCCAACCGAAGTAGAAACTGACTTCCCGATGAGCTAGAAACTTGGGATTTTCAGCAAAACTCAGATGATGCAAAATGAAAAAAATAATGAAGGGGTCGAGATATTTCGAAGCTTCGCGTTTATGTTCCGCTTTGACTACTCATAAATGCACTAACTGCAAAACTGATTGCCCGGCATGGCCTTGAGGTCGCGATATTAGTAGGTCAAATTTCATAAAATGAGACGGTGAACTTTTTATGAGACAATTTCATCGCCTAACTCCTCAATAGATCAGCCTTTTCTGGCTCTTTTGTGTAAACGGACAAAAATACTCATGCAACGTGTGAAAAAAAAACCACCAGGCTTTTCAGAAAACACGGGAAACAGAATATTTTGTAAATTCATAAGAAATGTATTCGATATCTATGTAATTTATTAAATAGTTTTCTGTGAAAAGACTCAACTATACTTGAAAATAAATAAAGTTCTACAATTAATCCATTTTTTTATTTTTCGGTGATGCCAGTAGCTTAAATCTCGCGGTAGCAATGCCCCATAACGAAATTTGCATACATTTGATGGAGCTGAAAGTTATTATAACTTTGGTCCGAAGGAGGGGCTCCTCGTCTACAATGGGTTGTCTTTGAAATGCAGCACTGACAGCATTCACTGGGCGAGAGTTGGTTGGATGCTGTTTATGGCCTGTGTCTACGTTGTCGGGTCCAGTGCTCTATAGCATAGCATCTCATCAAAAGTGTCGAAAATATGAAACCGTTGATCGGTTCAATGACGGTTCCAATATTGGGGATGATTTAAAAAGAAAGATTAGACTTCAACGAAATTTTCCCGAGGGGGGCTTGGGGTCGCTGCTTACGAATTTGAAGTCAGATTTGGATAACTCAAAAGGGTGGGTCGAATATTGCGAATGACTTTTGGAAATGGTAAAATTTTTATGCAACTGTCTATATATAAAACTTACAAAATAATAACTATTTTTGTAAAAAAACTAAAAATTACCTCGTAAATGATATTTAATGAGCGTAGAATAAAACTCATTTCATAAGTGTTATTTATTAAAATAAGTATTATTTTAAGAGATTTTTTTTCCATAAATGAATACATTTCAAAAGGACGATCATTTTCAGATACTACATCATATATTTCCGGCTACTCCTTCATGTTGATTTTTTCACCAAATTTTCACTCATATAATATTCAAAGAGGCAGGTTGATTACGGCGCATGACTTTATAAAAAATATTTACATTTTTAAGAAACTTTCTACGGGAGATATGAAATATTTAAGAAATATATTTGCACAAGAAAAAATAACAATATCAGAAAAAATTAAAATAAATTTTGGAAATCAAAAATATGTAAAAAGTTGTTTCAAATGCATTCCACCAACCTACACGTGGTGAAACTTGGGATACTGCATTTGTCGTAGGCTAACTGAAGGCGTTACAGTAAAAATTCGTAATAAAAATTTTGCATTTTGAGAAACCAATGCGTGAGCAGACCGAAAACCCAATCGAATGCTTATGATATTTAACTTAAATCAACATCTGCAACACATACGCGACACAGGCACATTACGGCGATATTTTTCACGTGAATCTTAAAAGTGGCACAAATTCCTTATTATGCGCACTATATGTATAAAAACCAAAATGATTCCAAAGACATTTGGATAACGTGGTTAGTTTAAGTGAATGTCAATTTAGTATAAAGATCGGGTGGAAAAAATTTTAAGATATTTAAGTTTCGTATAATTTCCTGTATGCTTAGGAGTCAATTTAATGTTAAATTCACCTGGATTTGAAAGATCAGCATTCTTTGGAAAAAAAATTATGATTCAAATATTTATAACTTACTTTTCTAATAACATGATGTTTCTACATAGAGGTAAATCGTTACTTTCAAAGAATTTCAAAGTTTGACTATTTACTGGCAATTGAATAATTAAACAATTTATGTAGTCAAAACTTGGGTCAAGTGTGCCTCTATTTATATATATATAATTAGATAATCGAGACCATTCATTGAATTTTAGGATTTTATTTAAGGAAATTTTTTGATTAGCTGCTCGCCCATAGTGCTGTCGAGAACATTCGAATCTCATCCATGAGCGCATGAAGATGCCTTCTGACCTGCCGCGGAGCCGACTTCGAAAAAGCTTTCACTTATATCCTGATTCAGATTATATTAGAATGCATACCTCTCATCGAGATAATAGTATACATAGCTCTCTTGGCCACTTTTCCTCAGAAGGACTCCCTTCTGAAAGGATAGCAGCGCCGGCATGTCTAGAAAAACATGGCAACACAGGCTAAGACAGCGAGTGGGGGAGAGACATCTGCCAGGTTAACCAAGCTTCTGTTATTGAAACACGATTTATTACTGCATGTTTATCATGTCACATCATATAAAAAAAATTTCAATAAAATACAAAAATAAATAGTTTTAAAGTAAAAGCCGAACAATCCGTTAAATATACACATTGGGAAATAATCCCTGCTATATAAAAGTTAATGAGAAATGTAAAAAATAAATATTAACATTTCGATACATAAGCATCTTAAGCAGGGACCGCAAATAACGATTTTTGCTAAATTTTCAACTCAAAAAATTATGCTGAAAGTAAAATGCTGTGTATAAGAATTAAAGCAGCAGACACCTTGTAACCCTTTTTATGAGTTTTATTCAAAAAAAAATCTAGTGTATTGTTCTTTCCTGAGTTTTGCTTAATTAGGTCCGTTTCTTTGTACCCGAGTTGCAAAAGAACGCTCCAACTCGGATAAAATTTCCCTTAGTCGCAAAAGCAACCCTGTTAGCCTCTTTCATGCAAGTTGCGATTTGTTTAGTGCTATTAAAGAACGATAGGCGGCCGCCATAGCCGAGTGTGTAGCGTGTGCGCGCTTCATTCGGTGGGTCCCTGATTAAAATTCTGGCCGGGGCAAGTAATATCAAAAATTATAGAAAAAGTGTTTTCTAATAGCGGTCGCCCCTCGGCAAACAATGGCAAACCTCCGAATGTATCTCTGCCATGAAAAAACTTCTCACAAACATCATGTGCCATTTGGAGTCGGCGTAAAACAGTAGGCCCCTCAATTCGAGTTACAACATAAAGACGCACAGCACAAATTGTAGGAGAAGTCCGGCCAAAATCGCTTAAGTGGTTATAGCGCCAATTAAATAAATAAAAATTAAAGAACGGAAAATAGTTGTGCAGGTAATTTTTACGTTTATGTAGTTATATATTTACAAATACTATGCAAATAAAAACGAGCTAGGTCTTAAATCCAAATTTCCCATGTAGATAATTTCTAAGGGCTAATTTACAATAGCGCAGTTTTTTCAATTCCCAACACTCCATCTCAGGTCGGATAACATTTAACCGAGTTGGCTCAACTCGCATATTTTTCCGAGTTAAGTTGTTGCTTTACATGCAATTCGTTATCGTAACTAGTGTTCTTTTGCAACTGGGTTACAATAAAACGGGCTTATTGTTATTTCTTGAGTTTTATTTAGCGCTCAGAAAATTAAACTTAATTTGTAGGATTATTTTCTAAGCAAAAATTAAAGCTCAACAAATAACGATTAAAAATTAATTTTTTTAACAAAAGTTATAATCGTTACGGTCCCTCATCTTAAGATGTATCTCTGCAGTTGCACAAATTTTATCGTAATAAAAAATAAGGTTACTCAAATTTTTCAAATTATCTTCTGAGTACTACATATGTACAATTTATTTTCATTGAAATCATCCGATGATCGATTGATCAATTCACACTATATACAATTCTATGCATGTCAATAACTGACATGACAATTATTGCTGCCTATCAGACGGCCAAATTTACTTTTGTACATTTAACCTCGCAAAGCCACAAAGAGTCAGTTAGTTATCTTGTTAAGTTTTTAATCGCACAATGTTTAGCTGTCATTTTCTGACAATAACTGGACATTTGTTGACATGCTAGCTGGCAATTTCCTTTTTCTCTTCATAATGACAATAGAAAATTTAAAACGAATTTGGTAAACGAATTTCTGTGACAAACTTGTAGCGCTGTGAAAAATGATGATTTGATAAACAAATGTTTAGAAATTGGTGAAAAATATACACATGTATAAACTCAAATATGCGAATGCACATTAAAAATAATAGAAGTCTGAATAGGTGAGCTGCTTTTCTGCTTAAGGACCTAATTAATCGTCATTTGATATTTTCAAGACGTCTAAATGAAGTAGATAATAAATAATAAATTTGTTATGTCATCATCGTGCCGTGACAATGACAATTAACTATTAATATCGTAATATGGCGCATACCTATCTATTCTATTCATATTTTTCCTTTGTACGTATCAAATAAAAAAGTCCACTGGGACGCGAGCTATGCGCACGCGCCTCTGCACTTGACATAAATGATCGCAGGCAATTTCCAGTAAACCAGTAAGTATGTAATAAAAATCACATAAAATGTCAATGGTAATTTTGGTAATAAAAATGTTGATTTATTATTTGCTTACGTTTGACAAATTTGATCGCACACCGCTTTCGCATTTAATTTGTCTTACTTCTAACATAACTTGTACTATTAATACTTTTTATCAAATTGTTTTTATAACATCCCTGATTGTCGATTAAATCCGTTATGCGGTAATACATCATTAAAAAAGCATATGTATTTACATTTAATTAGTGGTGTGGTAAAACATTTAAAATAATCAGACTGTATTTTTTTCTTCATTTAGCCACAGGAAATTTCGGTTTTGTGGTTTGATATATTGTCTACTCTATTGCCGCTGAAATTTCAACAATTCGTTTGTTTTTTTTTTTGTATTATATTATTCATAGTCCATTTCGTACAGTGTTTTGTCGACACACATAACCGAACAACAACAAATAGAGTTGTGATCAAGTTTTTAGTAGAGGACAATAGGGAAGCCGTTGATGGCTTGGCAGTGTCGACTAATGTGCGTACGTGCTGGCGCCAAGTTATATGAATTATAACCCAAAAGCTGCCACACCACGCCACGGCTGCTGCTCAACGAGATTCCCTACTTGGCAATGGCGGCGACGCACATAAATTATCGCTAGGGCGATTTGTTTAGATTTTTATGCGGCGATATGATTTCAACGCCGTTGCGATGCGATCTAACTTTCCGCACGACCCGAGGCAACCAAATACTTCGGTATGTATGTTTGTATGGATGTATGTATGTATAAGTATTTGTAAATTACACATGTGAATATGATTTAAAAAACGTACAGTAATGCCTCGATTTACGTCGTCTCGATTTACGTTGTTTCGATTTGCGTCGTCAAATATTTTGTTCCTTTCAACTTCGATTTGCGTCGCCATTCGATTTACGTCGTCTCAGTTTGTATGTATGTATGACTTATGTATGTAAATATGTACTACATATGTAAGTAGGGGAATCCCAGTTTTTAATTTAAATGTTTAAAAATTTTGTGTGTGCAACAACAACTAAAGTATTGCCTCTCATGGACAGGTCGTGTGTGTTTGGCAGCGCGTCGTGTGTGTTACTTTTTCAATCTGTTTTTGATCGTCGGGCGCAACGTAGTAAATATGAGCTCAAAAATTAAAACTAATAAAGTAACATCTCAAATAAAAAAGAAAAGAAATGTAATTTCGTTAAAAACTAAATTATATATTATTCGCCGTTATAACAATGGGGAAAAGGCTTTTATTATTGCCAGTACGATGGATCTTCCACCAACCACAGTTCGAACAATAATAAAAAATTCAGCTGAAATCCGTGAAAGTGCAACATCGGCTGGAGCTGCTTCTGTTGAAACTACCACAAAAAAAAGGCCAGTACTGATGGAAAAAATGGAAAATGCACTAATACTGTGGATAAAAGACTTAAGTGAAAAAAATATTCCAGTAACTACGTTAATTATCCCAATCTGACTCTGTGAATTCCGATTTTTGTTTTAACGCCAGCGGAGGATGGCTACATAAATTTAAAAAAAGAGCACAACTTCACAACATAAAAGTTGTCGGAGAATCTGCAAGTGCAGATAGTGATGCAGCTAAAAGTTTTCCGCAAATATAAAAAAAAATAATTGATGATGGTGAATACACCCCTCAGCAAGTTTTCAATGTCGACGAGACCGGACTTTTCTGGAAACGTATGCCGGGGAGAACATTTATATCAAAAGAGGAAAAATCAGCAGCAGGGCCAAAGGTTTCGAAGGATAGGCTTACGCTTTTGCTCGGTGGTAATGCTGCAGGAGACTTGAAGCTTAAGCCCTTGTTAATATATAAATCCGAAACTCCAAGAGCTATGAAAAACGTTTGCAAGCAAAATCTTCCTGTAATTTGGATGTCTAACAAAAAAGCTTGGATGACTTCTAAACTCTTTGACGATTGGTTTAAGACACATTTTTGTCCTGAAGTTAAGAAATATTGCGAAAGGAATAATATGTCTTATAAAGCATTGCTTTTAATGGATAATGCTCCGGGCCACACTATCAGTTTGAATAACATGAATGACAATATTAAAATTGTATTTTTACCTCCCAATACCACGTCTCTTATTCAACCTATGGACCAGGGAGTTATTGCAGCATTCAAAAAATATTATTTACGACGAAGTTTTAACGACCTCATTGATGCAATCGACAAACAATCAGACCAAAATGATAAAAATGACGATGTTGTCAGACAATTTTGGAAAAAATATGATGTCATGCAAGCAGTGAATAGTATCAACAAAAGTTGGGATGAAGTCTCTGCGTCGACCATGAGAAATGCATGGAAAAACATATGGCCTGAATGCACAACTGAAGGTGGAAATGATGGAAATCTGAACGATATAAACACGGAAATTGTACGTTTGGCCCACTCATTAGGGTTTTCTGATATTGAAGATTCCGATGTTGTTGAACACTTAAATTTGGAGGATGAACCGTTAACTAACTCGGAGCTATTTGAGTTGACAAATCTTTCAAATCAACATGATATAGAAGAAGAAACTTCAGATATCGAAACTTGTGGAGAGGATTCTGAAATTCCATTGAAAAAACTGTCAGAAGCCCTTGCCAGCGTAAATAAGGCTATGCAAATTTTGGAAGAATTTGACAAAGATGACGAAAGAGTTGATTCGACAAAAAAATCAATAAACGCAAGCCTTAAATATTACCGGGATCTGTACGAGCAGAAAAAGTTGGCATTAACCCAGAAGCGAATTGATACATTCTTTAAACCAATTTTATCAGAAACGCCTGTTTTAAGCGAAAGTAGTGCTGAAGATGGTGACCTCAACATGCTAGTTTCAGAAATTCTCACCGAAACATCGTCGGATAGTGATTCCTATAATTAATACTCTTAACATACAATTACATATACATATAATAAACAAACATATGGATTTTTTTATACTTTTTATCTGAACACATGTTTAAGTTTTTATTTATTTTATGAATTTTTTTTTTAAATCGAAATTTTTTAATATGTATTGAATTGTTGATTTTTTGTTGATATGTTTACTTTAGATATTATTTAATTTTTTTAACTGAATTTTATATTTGTTTTAAAATTCTTATACGAGAATTAAATGTTTATAACAAATATTATATGTATGTATGCACAATAAAAGACTGAATTACTTGTAATTTTTAAGTTTTTTTTATGAAATGAAGTGAGCGTTAACGTACATGACCAATATCAAATTCGATTTACGTCGTTTCGATTAACGTCGTCAATTTCCGGAACCAATCACGACGTAAATCGAGGCATTACTGTACTAGCATCTAAAATACAAACATACATATTCACGTATTAATTTGTGCTTTCAAATTTATTTTATTTACATAAACGCTGGTATATTCCCGCCATGCCCACTTGAACTACAAACCAATCGCTTCCTATAACGCACACATACAATGCACGACACAACGATATCACAGTCAGATAATCATAAGTTTTGACTATTTATTTTGCCTAGTATTTCTCTTAATAAAAATTGAATTCATTCTACAACAAACAACGGTTAATTCCAAGTTTCAAACCTTGTTCAAATGGAGGAAGCTATTCAGCAAACTTTGCATACAATAAAATTTTACTTTTTTCATTTTTAATTCGAATTTTCAGAACAAATTTCGGTATGCAGTTTTCAAGCTCAATCGTTTTAGTATAATACAGTGTAAGTTCTAAATAGCTAAAAACTACGGTTTATTTTTGGAAATTTTTTCCCTAACGCATGCTGAGTTTTTTTTATATATAGGAGAACCGGCACAACATGGTAAGAAAAAAATTTCCAAAAAACAACGGAAATTTTCTTTAAAGCTAACACTTTATTGTATGCAAATGATTGGGCTATAAAACCACATACCGAAAGTTTTATGAAAATTCGAATAAAAATTGCAAAATTGTATGGAAAGTTTCCGAAATTTTGTCCCACATTTGAACAAAGTTTGAAACTTGAATTTAACCGTTGTTTATTCCAGAATGATCTATATTTCTATTAAAGAAATGTATAACTATGTGGCTGTGCTATCACTATGTCATGCACTGTATGCTCTAGGGACAGCAATATTAATAGAAAAATTTGATCCCGTTATTTCGAGATATTTTTATCGTATTTCCCGGGACCTGTGATCCACCTCAGCACTACCTCTGATCATATTTTTTTTATGATTAAAAATTTCATGTCATAACATAAAGCCATTTAACGCTTTCAGGGAAAATTTTTAAGTACGCGATAAAAAATATTGTTGTTGATTTTAACTCAGAGATTTCGATTTAAATAGACATAAAAATCCAAAAACAATTGAAAAAATGATTTAAGAGAGGCTACAGGCCTTCGGAAAATGTGGTCAATATGTACATATATTAACCAATTTCCATGAAAGGGGTAAAAAATGCAGATATTTTGAATATTGTGCTTCTCAAATTATATTAGTTTACATTAAAATTCATCCATTTTTTAAAAAAAAATTGTTGTATTTACGAACGCATCTGAAAGAAATAGTATAAATCCAATAAAATCAAGTACAATCAAATATGAAACAAATTCAAATATCTTTTTAATTCAAACTGCAGTTAAAAATTAATAAAATAAAACCAAATATAAATATTAACATACAGTTATGCAGCTCACTACAAAAAATATACCATGTATGCATTAAGTAATTTTGGGTGCTAGAATATTTATGAATATTTTGAAAACTTGTTTTTTCACGTGAAATAAATAAGTCCAGACAATGTGAGTCCTGCTGAGAATGATTTCCTTGATATAATTCAAAGTCGTAGGGAACGCCGGATTCACCACAAAGAACGTAATTTTCCCCCACATGAGTTTGGTTGTCCTTTGTGATAAACTTCAAAAGAAAGTCTTCCTTTGAAAGATATAATCTGTTCTAAACGGTGCTTTTTTTTATTGCAACATTATTTAAATGTGTCACTTTTTTATTGCAGATTGAAGTGTTGACTTTTATTTTAAGTACACGTTTACAAAAAAATGTCTTTTGTATATATTTATAATATTTAACTTTGGTTGTGCCTTTCTAGAAATTTTTAATTTATTCTATGAATGTTTTTGCAAAGTTACATACAGTCATTCATATTTATACTTTGTGTATAAGATTTTATAATATGAAAAAGAGAAAGTTCTGGTTAATAAAGTCGCAACGTTTTCGACCAAAGCTTTAATATTTGAAAAGGTTTCAGGCCAAAGAATGGCTTACTGTATAATATATTGACCAAATATAAAGAAAGGGTAAACTATTTATTAATACAGACAAATTTTAAAATAAAACATTTTTAAAATTGTACATAGAAAACTTTGTGATTCAAGAAGGCATACATCTATCTACCTATCTACTATCTATACTATAATAAAATAAATAAATATTAAACACGTCTCTATTTATTTCTTTAAAAGAATGGGCGAATGTGATGCAGGTAGTCTCGGAAATCACATAGGCTATGATTTACCAAAATATTAAATTGAGAAAAAAAAGTTGTGCCTATAAATGGTTTAGAAACATTTTCTTTAGAATACAATTTTCGTTATTTATTAACAGAAAAGCGTTCAAAGCAAAGTCTTGTTATATTTACTTGAACCTTTTACATACAAAACCTGCTGATGAAAAATATCTTTCGGTCCAAGACTTCTCGCCTGAACTCTCACGACGTAGTCATTAGCCATTTGAAAATAATGACCCCTATCTCCACCATTATAACCAAGTTTTTACTTCTTTCAATCTAATATTTCAAATTTTTTCGGATTCCGGGATTAATATTAGCTAGTCCCGGTGTTTTCGGGATCTCAAAAATACCGTGATCACAGGCTGGTAGCCCTAGTATGCACATATTGAGATATTTAAGTACCCAAAACACCCCCTCAAAACTACACAAACCTCTCACTTCCCTAGCAAATCAATAAATTTTCTATGTTAATTTTCGCGCTCAACATTTGTTGGTAAATTCGTACACTAATGAACCTACATATGTATGTGTATATTTGTATATGTTATTATTATTTATAAAGATATGCATACATTCAAACATTATCACAAAATTGGTGTACTAATTTTGATTAATGTTATATTTAGTTGAATCTTGCTTAAATGTTTGTTCTTTGATTCTACTATGATAAATTAAGGGCACAAGGTTAATTGCTTTGAAATTATTTATACCCCAACCAAAAGCTTCGTATATTCAAGTCAACAAGTGGACGCGATTGTCATATGCTACTTGGTTTTAATTTCCTACATATAAATTTTATTTGGTATCGAACAAATTTTTTGGCTAATAGACAAATTGCTTGATTGTTAGAGCGCCTAATGGATAGATAAATTTATTTGGTATGTTTTTTTTTTTGGTGGAGCGAATTGAATATGTAGGAAAAAATATACATACATGTATACATACACACTTAGGCTGAGTTCTTTATCGAATAAAATTGAATCGCGCGATGCAATAGCGATTCAACTGAATCCAATAAATAAGAATGTGAAGGGTAGTCCGTATGGTGATTTAGTTTTGAAAATTTTAAAAAACTTCACAAAAGTCCATTTTGATATATTATTAGTTTATTGGAAAAAGCAAACATTCGAATTACGAGTATTTGTGGAACACGGTGTCATTAATGTGGGTGCCTCGACTATTACCCGGTGTCCCCAAGAGCTTCGGGACGGTTTCTGGATTGTTTGCATAACATGGCACGCAAAATTTCGATGGTGACATGGATTCTATGGCCAAGTCGAAAATTTGTTTAAGTTTTTATAAGCCGATATCCATTTCGAACAGCTCTAACGCCCAAACGGAGAAGTGATAACGAAGCGGATGCGTGAAATGTTGAGTTGTTGTGAATGAGTCGCACACTTTTGAGGACTCCAAACGACGGTGGGGGCCCTCTCCACTAGCATGCCAATCTTTGGATTTTTGTACTCTATCTTTTTTTAAATAAACATCTTACTTGAGCTACACAAGATTGACTTCGGAAAGAAGTTTGTATTATATCCCAACGTTGTTCCAGCGTAGAGTGATTAATTTCCGTCAAGGCTGATTTTTTGTCAATACTTCCAGCGAGCAAGAACTGTCACTGCGAAAATAACTTATGATTGGAACAAGCTATATGGATATCATATTATGGGCCATCCTGTATGCACATATTTCCGCATGAAATTTTTAAACAAAAAATGGAAACGAATGAAATGAATAATAATGGCGTTTTTTAAATGTGACTTATCTTTATCAGAAAAATAGTTTCTTAAATTTTTCCTATATTAGAGTTCAAAACAATTATTTTCTAATTTACTAACTAATTAAGCCAACGTTCATTTTAAATAATGAAAATTATTCTGTAAAGGTAAACAATATTTTTATTTATATAATAATACTTTCGTTCAATAACTATTAAAACTTATTTAGAGTCATCAGATTCCCTTTCAGCTTTAAACATTTTTATTTTATAAAGCATGCCTATCACCGCGGTCTGTTGGTTGACCTTTTTTGTGATCTGTGAAAAATTGTCCATTAAAGTAGCAAATTTAAAGTAATATGTGAGTATTTTATTGGTGAATCTCTCTATTCAAGAAGCTTATACTTATATTTTGCCGATATTTTGTATTTACAATATAATTATTTAAATCATCTACATATCATTGTGATATATGTACATAGGTCAAGGTGTCTAAAATGGTATAGTGTATTACATTATTCTTCCAAAAGCAGCCATGTCAAATAAAATGAAAAATGGCAAATGGAATGCAGAAGATATGGGGGAAAATAAAAGAGCAGTTCGATCGCATTGTTGCAAGTAAGTTGTCTACCATGCAAGTGTGTACAAGTCAAATCATCGAAATGTTTTGAGCAGGAGCCGTAATCATTACCTATGTGTTATATCAAAAAACTTGATACTTAATCAATATTTTAAGGTTTTAAACTACGCAATCAATGATAATAAGAAACTTTTGATTTTAACCCTCCTATTCTGTGCACTTAAACAAATGACAAATTTATTAATAAAAATTTTCTATGTATCAAGGTTTCGGCATTCTGTGTCAAAAATAAAAGGCTAATTTCTTTATAAATTATCAAGATTCGAATTTTTTTATTTTAATTTTTTGCATCAAAACTTATTATTATTTTGGGAGTTATTTTGGTTTGATCGAATATAAAACTCAGTTCTTGAGCGTTATTTCAGATTTCAGGGATAACAATTTGTTTCTGAGTGTTTTTTGCAGAATGAAAAACTCTAAACACCCCACTACTTTATTACTACTAATGAAAACTTCCATAATGGGGATAGGATTTTATTTACTCTGGTGAGAAATTTGGCAGTGAAAATGTTTTTCGATTCGTGGGTCTGCTTTAATTAGATCTAAATCAATTCTTTATAAAAATGTACAGTGACTCACGCAGAAAATGGGCCAATGTAATTTTTTTGTTCCAATATTGGCAACATTTTCCATGTTGAATTTTTTCATTAATTTTTTATAAAAAATACAGCAAAATAATAATAATAATAATATATATATAACATAAACCATAAAAATCAAAATTTTAAATTTGGTAAAAATTTTACACATCCAAGGTTTTCGGATATGGGTTATTTAGAATTATAGCCAATCCAGTCATGCAATTTCAATTTGCTAGAAAGTTTTATTGATTTTGTATAATATTTTTTACCCGTGAAACTTTTGAAAATTCTCAAAATAAAACGGAAATCTTAACGTCAATTTTTTAAAGTTTGTTGAAATAATAAATTTTCATTAAATTTTTTACGAAGTGAAAAATATTGATTGGTTTCAATAAAAAAATTACAATAGAAAATTTTGTCAATAATGAAAAAAAAAATAATACTGGGCTGCTTTTCCTTTATATCAGTGTACTTAATTTTACAACATAAACCACAGAAAGTCAAGTTAAAATCTTTGTGGCTATTTTAATAAAATTCAAAAAATTTCAAAAGGCCGCGCGATTTTTTACCGCTTCTAACTTACACTTTCTTATTCTAAAATTGAATATGCTATATTAAACTACATACATGCTCAATTAATTTCGACAAAATTTTGATCAAATAGTATGAAATTTTGATCAAAATTGTTTGTCTTCTATGAAGCATGGACAGAAAATAATCTTTATATTGGTTTTTTCACTCAAAACTCGAATATATCGATCTAATTCTTATGACATGTGCTATACAAAGCCAACCTTAGATTTATTTAAAATATTTTATGTTTTAAATCATTGCAGAATCGTTATTTTGTGATTTTTCTTTTTTCGAACCAGTTTGGTCGCTATTTTTTATTTTGTTTATTTTTTAGATCAAGTTTGATCGTTATTTTTTTAGTTACTTTTTCCGATCATGTTTGATTATTATACTTGTTATTTTTTTATTTTCTTTTAATTTTTTTGATCCTTTTTTTAATTGCTTTTAGATCAAGTTCGATTGCTATTTTGTGACTTTTATATTTACTATCAAAAATAATCGTTATTCTTGGATTCTTATTTTTTCTATAAATTTTGATCGTTATCTTTCGTTTTTTTTTCGATGAAGTTTGGTCGTTGATTTCGGTCAAAAATAGTCGCTATTCTTGAATTTACATTTTTCCGATCATATCTGAACGATATTTTGCAATATTTTTTATTATCATATAAAATATTATTGTCATTGCCGACATCATTATTATGATCGAAAAAATGTAAATACAAGAATAAATAAATATCACCAAAATAACGATGAAATCATGATCTGTTTTAATATAAATTACAAGCTTATGGTCCCTGCTTTGAAGATTTGCAGATAGTTTGAAACATGAATTTATGTTTATAACTTTTATTGTAGAATGAATTATATTTTTAAGGTAACTAAATAATAATTAAATAAGAAACAAAAAAAATTGTCAAATCGTGTCAATAACTTTTAAAAAATCTTAGCAAATATGAAACAAATTTGTCTTGTGAACGATTTGTCACCCAGTGCCAACATCCTGCCGCCACGCTCTCAAACACGTACAGCAACAATACATCGAAACTATTTACCCAATAATGCCGTTGAAGTCACATCGACCAACTGCCAAACAAAATGCCAACGAATGATGAATAAAGAAATTAACATTCCCCGTAGATCTATCCACTTAACAAAATTAAATTTTATACATTTTAAACCGAAGCAGATTACAAACGCGTTTATCTCACCATAGATAGTTCCGTTTGACTTGCTGGCATCCTGCCGGCTGATCCGGTTTTTTTTTTTTTTAATGCCACAGCCGAAGCGCATAAATGTCAAACGCTGCTACAATGTGGCGAATGCAATGCAATGAGACGATAGAAAATAGGCGGGCTGGCAGGCGGGTTATACAGGACCGAAGGGATCGGATCGCTGATGTGTGGTGAAGAATTGCAATGAGCATATGTGTGTGTGTGTGTGTGCGTGTGTGCGGTGTACAGTCAAGCGTTTGATGAATAGCGTGTTAATTGCTGACAGACAAACACAATCCGACTGTCAGCTGCTGCGACATAAATGAAAAAAAAAAAAACAAAAAATAGACAAACGCACTCACAAATAAACGTAAATTAATGTATGCCTGTGTTTGTACGTAGGTGTTTGTGTGTAGTCGGTACGTATATTGCTTGTGAGCCTTTACAAATGGCAACAAATATGACATTCATCCCTTTGGCTATTTCCCCTTTCACAACCTCAACTCAACTCAACTCAACTCAACTCAGCTCAGCTCCGTGCCGTATAGCCAGCCATCGATTGTGAGAAGTGTGCGTATTCGTCAAAATCAAAATTCGAATTCAAAATCAAAATCAACACAGCAAAACAATCAACGTTGACAACATGGCCACCAGCCATCATAAACAACCAATTGCATACGTAGAAGCCGTAAGAGCAACTAGCAATTTGACTGAGCAGCTGCAATGTGCGTGAAAAAGCGTCATAACACTTGCACTACCTACATACAACAACAACAAAAATTAACAAATAACAATTGGAAATTTAATTCAAAACTGTAATTGAAATTACAATCACAATTGACTTCTTGACAATGATTAGCTTTGAGTAGCTAAGTTCCTCTGCTCGAGCGTCGAGCGCATTGCCTCTAGTTGTGGCAGGCAATCACATCCCACCACAAGACCACCTCGGTGCTACGCGTTCCTGCAACATTTGTCGCTTTTTGTTTGTTTGTTTATTATTCTTTTGCTTAGTAATTCTGCTATGCTATGCTCTTTATGCTGCCTTTAACTGCGTGAATTTTTGACAGGCTTCAACTTTTGCCAGCGCTGATACCCCATTATCGGCTTATGGGCGAGTAAGAAAGTATTTATGTACTTGTTATTACGAATGTCTGTCTGTCTGTTTGATTGTTCGTTCGTTTGATTGTTTGTACTACCAGTAAGTTGTTCGCTGGGGAGCTGCTGTTGCTGCGTCAAAGTTTTCTATTGTTGCAAGTATTTGCTATTGTTATGGTTGTTAATGCTGTTATTGTTAAAAGAATTTTTCTGTTGGCTTTTATAAACATTGATCGTGGTACTTGCTTGTTTGTAATGGTGTTGGTGTTTTGGGTGTTAATGTTAAAGTTGACGTAGCAGGCGTTGGTGTTGCTGCCATTGCCACCGGAAAGTATTAATCCATCTGCTGTGGTGTTACACATTTCCTATTGTTGGTTTAATTTTTTTTTGTTTTTTTGTTCATTGCTGACTGCAAAAAGCACATTTGTTTGGAAAACACGAGTGCTTACTTAGTATACACGAAACAAATACATTATGGGTATTGTGTTTTCGAAATTGTCGTTACGGAAATGTTTGATTTTCTGCTTGAGAAAATACTAATTTCTGTCAAGAGCAAATTAAATCAGTGGTATTAGATTTGAATCTTCGAGTGTGCTGGGGTTTTTTAGTGGGAGTGTGGTGGCCTTCGTGGGCGAGTGTGGTAGCAGTTAGTTTATGGGCAACTAATATTAAAGATATGAATTAAGGGGATCATCTCAGATGTTATAAATCAAAAATGTGATTGTTTTTGATCTTTAGTATAACCGCAGATGATAATCCTACTTACATATATTATAAATGCGAAAGGGCTGCACGAAATTGTACAAAAAATTTGGCACACAACTACGTTATACATATGTACATAGGCCATATTTTATCGAAACTTGCCATCCGTTAAACAAGTTATAGGCAATTAAATAAATAAGCTAAATCACACAAATGTTATATAAAACTAAATAGATCTGATCCATTAAATCGATTGTTTATAGGGAGTTGCCACATGTCTAAAAGGATACATTCAATCGAAGCAGAGAATGAAATGAAATATTGCAATATAAGTGTCAAACGAAAGTGGCGCAATAAAGCATCATTTCGCGAATACTTTTACAGAAAGTTGCCTGCTGTTCATATGGAAATTAAGTCAAATAAAAAATAAACGACATTTTACAATTTGAGTGTCAAACTACAAATTTTAAGAAAGTGTTATTTCAAAAATAATTTTTTAGAAGGTTGCCACCTGTTTAAAAAATTATTCAAAATTATAAAAAGATGAATCAAGTCTATTTAATATTATATGCAAGGCTCAATAAATCTTGATTTTCCATATACTTTTAATTAAGGTTGTCACCTGTTTAAATGCAAATTCAGTTAAATAAAAAAGAACCTCATTTTAAAATATGAGTGTCAACCTACAAAATGCGTTATTTCAAACAAAATTTTTAGAGGGTTGCCACCTGTAAAAAAAAATGCAAAACTATAATAAGTTATATCAAATATCGAAATATGGCTATCAAACCAAAGCGTTTAGAGAAATAAATAAGGTCGATCACATATCGAAGACGATTTGACAGATTATGATAAGATATGGCACATACGTATATAGTCCGTTATATTTTTTAAAATAGAACATATTTTTTGTGGAATTGCCAGCTTTTGAAGAGACTATTTAATTTAAGCAAAAGAATGAAGTTAAATATGGCAAAAAAAAAAAAAATATACGAAAGTTTGAAAGAGGGTTGTCATCTGTTTAAAGGTCAATTTAGTTATATTAAAAATTAAAACACTAAATTTCAAAAAAATTTTTTGGACAGAGTTTAAAAATTAATTTAAAAGTACAATAAGTTAAATAAAATATGACTCATTTCTGAAGCAGCTTTAGTGAAAAAAGAAGGACCTTACTTTTTTCTTTTAAAAAAGTTTTGTAACAATCAATATTAACAGTTTATTCGTTTTCCTACCAAGATTTCCAATGCATTTATGAGATCGAGGTTTTGGTTTCTGTTGTGTTTAGAGAATACGATGCGCAAACTGATCCTGAAGTTGGTCCCAATAATATAATAAAATAATTTGGCGCTTACATCATATAGCTTGATGCTTGGCCGAACTTCTACTACAATTTGCCATGTACGTTATAATGGTGGAGCACAAATTGAGGAACTTACAGTTTTACGCTGACTCCGAATGATAAATGATTTTTGTGAGAAGTTTTTTTATGGCAAAAATACATTCGGAGATTTAACATTGTCTGCAACTATTTTAGCCTTTCTAAAATGTTCAGTTTGAAAGCTGTTAAAGTTTTCGAGATACGATGATTTGCAGGATGATTTGAAGGTATTTAAATAACAATTCATCGTTGAATTTAGAAAACCCTAAAAATTCGAAATAACTAAGCCCAATGCAATGCTAACTTATTTACAAATATTTTCGTTGCCCAAATTGCATTTCGCAATTACAGAAAAAATGTGAAAAAAAGGAATCAAAGAATCGATTGCGATAAAAAAATATCTTAAGGTTTCACTAAACTCTCCAGCTTTTCACTACAAACTTAATCTTACACTTTAACTATTTATAAATATTTTTAAGTAAGCGAAATAGCTGGATTCATCAAAAATAAGTACTTGTGCATATATTTGGGCTTAACCCATTTGCAATCGATATTCTAACATTGCTAAGTCAAACAATGTCTTCTAATTAGGCGATGAGGTCGAACAACATCTTTCCACCACTAAAAGTGATACAAATCACCACACACAAACCAGCAGCCAGAAAACATCCATTTGTGAATACAGCATAAGCACAGCAAGCAGACTTTCTTATCAACTTTGACACTTTCTGGGTTATAACACATTATCCTACTTTCGTGCTTATCAGATGCAGAAAGGCGGTACAGTTTCCCGCAAAAAAAAGAACATTACATATACGGATGTCCCTTGGTGTTGGAATAAGAACAGCTATGTATGTACATACATGCATATACATTCAATACAACAATACAAACACATGCAATATTCGGTGAATAAATTCATGTACATATGTATGTATTTAGTGTAGAGCATGAAGAAGGACTTACGCGCTTACGCATTCGCGGTGTACGCAATTTTAAGAATAGAGAATTTGATTAATGCAAAGCTGTCACTGATATGTCACATGGCTGTCAAATTCTGACATTTGACATTTTGCAAGCGACACCGGCAAGCGCGCGCACACACCCTCATAAACAAGCACATGAATGTTTTCGATTGCTGGTAAGTGTTGCCAGCACATTAACATTTCGTCCCGCTACGACTGCTGCAGGAAATGAGGACAATAGGCATGATGGTGGAGTGGTGGACTACTGAAGTGGTGGAATTAGTGGAAAAGTTAAAGTCAAAAAGTGAAATGAAAAAAATAAGGATATATGTATATAGCATACGCAAACATTTATTTAATTTAAATGCGTTAATTCGATGGTCCCTTTGAGTTTATCGTAATTGCTGAGGGGACTTTTGCGTGGTATTGCTACTGAAGTGTCACTTCCATTGCTGTTGACATTTTTTTGACTTCGTTTCTTTTTTTATTTTTTTTTGTCTATGACGGGTGGCGGGCACAACCCTTTCCCTCCCACTAAGGGCGCAACTAATTTGCTTTCATTATGTTCTTATATATTTTGAATTTTCTCATAGCTTTCTGTATTCCTTCATTGTTTCTTTCCACATATATTGTTGCTAAATTTTTATTGCTTATCTAATCTCCCTTCGCCGCCCAGACCTCCATTATGGGCAGTTCTCCTAAAGGAACCTGATTGGTATGGGTTGCAATTTTTTGGAGGAGCTTCTATGCTGTTCTATCGAGTGTCTTTGTCTATCAGATAAATTTAGTAACTTATTGAAGAATCTTGAAAGCAACCCAAGCAGATATAGACATATTCTAGATACCAAAATGTTTACAATAAAAAGATACTTCGGATAACTCGAGTAAATATTAAGATATCTCAACGAAACTTGGTAAACACGTTGTTCCCGAAGCAACACTAAAAAAAAAGTTATGTACCTACCGCTTGTCGTTAATATCAAAAATTATGTGCTTTCCATTGAAAGTATTATGTTCTGCATTAGAAATTTTAATTTTGATATAGTTTATGCAGTAGCTGATATTTTATACTGGGGTTAATTATTTATTGAGATTAGAGTTACCAGTTGTTTTAATATTTTTAAGAGTAAGATAAATAAAATTTGTAAAGAAAATATACCTGCGATAAAACAGAGCAGTTGTAAAATACCGTGGCCTACTAAGGAACTGAAAAAGTCTAAAAAATTGATAACGAAATATTTCAAAACCTTTAAGTTATCAAACTCTGTTGCTGATACCAACACATATTTAAATTATTCCAGAGAATTTAAACCGTTGGATGAAAGTTTAAAGAGAAATTATATTCTTAAATTCGAATAGGGCATAACATTAAATCCTAGTTCCTGGCGATAAATTGTTTCCAAGACACCATATTATTACATTCTCCTCTAACCATTTCGCTGGTTCCTTCCGTTCAAATATTGAAGCAGTCTCGGAATTGGTTTGTGGAAATCACTTGAATATAAATTTTCCAATCAATTTCGGTTCGTTATCTTTGAAGCTGTCAGATGATGAAGATGGAGTTCGTCAACTCTGGGTATTTACTATGCTAATGTTATCTTCGAATCTTTTTAAAGAACTGTCTTTAAATTGTCTATCCCCTCTTATTCATGTTAAATAAAGTCACTTATGTATATTAATCAACTGTTTCAAAGTGGAAATAAAAACAATACTGTCAATTATACAAAAATTTCCAAATTATCCGCTTTCTCAAAATTATTTTAAAAATTTGTGAAAGAAATAATTTATGTTTTACATTATTCGATAATTTTTTTATACTGTATACTTTTCTAAATCGAGTTCAAATTGATACTATGTACACATTTTTTTCTAAAGAATTTGATATTATGTGTGCTAAAACCTGGACACACTGTAGTAGTATATGGCTCATTTTTAATTTATGGCCAAATTACGATGCAACTAAGTAATTTCGCCTTATATCATAAATCAAGAAACAAAGTCGCGAGCAAATCACTGTCGGCGCTAAATTTTATCGATAATAATCAAAAAATGTGTTCTCCGATAAATAAATTGGATTATGAATTTTCACTCGACTATTCCTTGAGTTTTACTGCCTCTAAATGCTTTCTTTAATGATCATGAATTTCTAAAAAGATATTACCACTATAAAATTTAAATAATTTAAATTTATACGCAATCTCTCACAGGTTTCCTTTAGTCAAAGAACTAAGCCACCCTGTTTTTACAGAGCTGCCAAGATAAATTACGAATGACAAGTGTGGACGCACTTGATTTATGAGAAGTAATGTGGACGAAAATAAGTTATTTACGTTATAGTGTGTCTGGGCTTTAGGTCTTGAAAATAGATTAAATAAAATCTAACCCCTCGAACTTATATTGTTAGTCTTGATGGTGTGACATCTTTTTCTTTCATTGCATCCTGTGGAATCCCCCGGGTCCACTACTCTTTGTAATTTTTATTAATGATATTTCTAGCTGCTTTAATTATATTATTTTCTCTCATACATTGACGACTTAAGTACATACTTGGAGACTATTGAGAACTTAATAGAGTTCTACCTGATTTAGATAATGTTGCTGTTTGTGTTTCATTGCATGTGTCAAGTGTTTTCATCTCGCCTATACCTTCTTCTTACCACATAGATAGATTGTCCAATCCAAGTGAAACTATTGATCCTGGTATGGTTTTCGACTTTAGACTTTCTTTTGAAAGTCAATTAAATTACATCATTGCAAGCTTATGTGCTGTACTTCCTTTTATTACAAGATTTAGTTCAGATTTTAATGATCCTTATACCCTAAAGGTTTTACATACTTCTCTTGTGCGATCGAAGCTAGAATATGTTGCTTTTATTAGTAGGTTTCATAGGTTTCCAAAAGTCTTTATTCAGCATGCTTTACGCTCTCTGAATCATACAGATCCAATTTTATCGTATAGAGGAAGGTTCTTGCTCATTAATCTAACATCTTCCGATATCAGAAGGAATATTTTGTCCCTAACCATTGTATTCGATTTAATAAGATAGGGGATGGACTCTCCATTTTGCAAAAACAAAAAATTAGTTAACGAACTATTCGTATAATGCTCCGATGCTTAGAACATTGAGAGATTTCGACTGGCTTTCAAACTCTATTCGTCTGGATTTTTCTTCTACTATTATTTGAAAAATTTATTGGATTGTTTAACTAGTTTCTAGGTTCTTATTAAATAGTATTTTCCTTTGTAATCTGTAAGTACTGTAAACTTTTGTAGATTCCAACAAATAAATAAATAAATTTTATAAAAATCAAAGAAACGCGATTGTAGCGAATTCACCCAAATTTGGTACGAAAATTTTAATTCGGGAGAGATATGCGTAGAAAACAAAATTTTCAAACACGAGTATGATATGTTAGAAGCATAATAATTTCTCTGTTTTTATATTACAATAAATAAAAGTCGCTTTTCAAATTGCAGAGTATTATATTAACTATAATAATTTCCGACGGGTGTTTAAAGTTCGGTTGCCCTCGAACTTAGATCGATTCGATTAATGAACTTAGTAATTGTCAAGCCAATTGGTTAAATCGAGTTTTTCGGTTCGACGAGAACTAAATTAAATTATATGTTTTGCAACTTGATAAAAGAACTGTTTTAATAAAGAAATACGCAAAAAAAAACATCTTAGGTTAATCGCCCTGGTAATGCCCAATTTCGGTATACATATATAAAAATCAATCAAGAAAGAAATTGCTTTGAGCTAGAAAATGTTTCAAAATCACAAAAAGAATAAAATACCACTTAAACCCTTTTTGAAAAACTTCTCTATGAAAAAGAAATCTTTGAATTTTCCGGCATATGACTTAACTGCACTCTAACCCGAACCACAACTTTTACAAAAAAAAATTATGATTTATTAGTTATTTTGTGGTTTTCATCCTTAGATTTTTATTTTTTCGATTAAAAATTTGGATTCAAAATTTGTTCGACATTTCGCAATGCTTTCTTTCGATCATTATCGATCGATACTATTGTCATCGCCGACAAACTTATTTGTGTTTAATATGATCGCAAAATTGTAGATATGAAAATAACGATTATTTTTGGTCGAAAAAATAAAAGTTAACGACCAAATTGATCGAAAAAAATCCACGAATAACGATTTTATTTTATAAAAATCACAAAATGACGGTTATATAATGATTTAAAACAAAAAAAAAAAAAACATTCTAAATAAAAATACAGATCGATTTATTGGAGTTTTGGTTTGAACAAATTTATGGCCATGATTTTTTTTTCCGAAAAAAAGCCAAATAACGATTATTTTCGGTTCCTGATTCCAACAGCTTATCTTAAATTATTTTTATTTATTTCATTTTGTTTAGAAGGATTTTTTTGCCATTAAAAACCAAACATCTTTTTCATTGTACATTTAAATTCATTCCTCTTACTCGTTGCATAAGATACAAAATTTAAGAATTTAGTTTTTTTGTTACATGCCGTTTTTATAGAAATGAATGTTCGCTAGATAGAAAAACAACTGCACTTATTTCTATGTAATTAAAACTTCTACACGTCCCAATGCTTGGATGGAAATTTTCCATGAATGTTGATCATACCCTTTTTTCTTGAATGGATTATTGCCAAGCAGTGGATACAATGGTTGCAGAATTTTTTTTTATTTTTAATTTTGCACTTTTTGTGCACGTCTTGAAATTCTTATTTCTCATTTTATTTTGAATGCCTTTATTTTCACAAACTCTTATTCTTCCGTAATATAGAATTTGTTAGACAAAAACTTCATTTTTTCGACGATGCTACATTTGACATTTGACAACGACGACATTTCTGGCTGAAAAATTCAACATATTTGACTACCAAGCTTCTCATTTTTCGTACCAATGTTGCTATTGCATTTGTTATTGTTCGGGCCACGGTTGCAGATGGCTGGTGTGAGGAATTGTTGTTGATGTGGGAAATGTCACTGCTCTGACAGCCAACAGTCAACCGTCAACGTGTGTTTCGCCCCTGATCACACTTTCTCTATTCAGTTGTATGAATTTTTAAATATTTCATGTTTTCACGCGCACAAGCTTTTTCAAATTGTTTAAATATTTATGCTGCTGGTGGAAAAAAAGCGTCAACAAACGAACAAATAGATACATCTGACGCGTGCCAACAATTAAGTTGTACATACAAACATACATATTTACAAATACATATATACACCTTACATACGTACATAAGTATATTTATTTGAAGAAGAATAACAAATCGCTGCATTCTAGAATTTTTACACTCTGACGCCACCAACAACTAGCAATAGATGTTCAATCAACAATGGATTGAATAGTAGCTGGAATAATCAAAGTGAAAATTTGTTAAAACTGCTCCTTGTCCTATCAGATCAAAGTGTTTTCCACAGCGCTCGTATTTACTAGAAAAACAAACAATCTACTAGAAATTTAAGTGTAGAAAACAACATGTATGAGATTTTTGTAGTGCCTTGGAAAATATCGTAAGTGAAATACTCGGAGCAAGCAACAACTGCGCACAGTGGGCGGGCTTAGAATAAAGCGCGGAAAAAAATAGAAGAACGCCCAACTCCAAAACTCAAACTTGTAAAAACAGATAAAAACCTTTTAGCGGAGTGAGAGTAATTTTTTTCATCGCGTAACAAAGATCGCATCGACATCTCTTACGCGCTTATGTGAGAAAAAACAAACATACATAGTACTACTACTACTAATACTAATAACTACTACTCACTACTTCTACTACTAATTATTACTTCTTCCCCAGCCAGCATTTCATATCTTCTTGGGGATAAATTTGTCGCTGATGATTACCGCTGAAGACTCGCGGAAGACACTCCTGGGAATCAAAAAAGTACCCTACGGCGATATGACCTAGAAGATACGAAAGCGATACGATATGGAGACTCGCTATCGTATCTTCTTTAAGATACGAAAGCGATACGATATGGAGACTCGCTATCGTATCTTCTTTAAGATACGAAACCGATACGATATGGGGACTCGCTATCGTATCTTCTTTAAGATACTAAAGCGATACAATTCCGTGATCAAACCTGCTAATTAAAAAACCTATTTAAATTTAAATTTTATTTTATTTAATAAAAAAAATTTAACAAGTCTCATTCATATTTTCATGATCCTTCCTTTTTTTATTGGGTGGCGCTTGTTGAGCCTGTCCTATGCATGCAAAAAGTGTTTTTGCAGGGTTGCATTCATATCTTTGTCGCCTATGTGAAATTTTAAGTGACAAACATCTGCGAATAAGAGAACAAAACATATAAATACTGTATTAAAATAAATGTTTAAATAAACATTACCTTTTAAAATGGACAAGTAGAAACACAATTCGGCACTTGGTTTGTCCTTTGTGCCTTTCCAGCTGAATTGTATGGCCAGTTCGTCAGTGAAAATGAATTTTATTGCGGTGCGCAAAAATGATGCCCCCTCAATGCCACCAAATCGATTTAAAAGTTGTTTCTAAACGAAAGAAAATTATTGAAATTTGATGTATTTATATAAACGAAATAAGGCTCACAAATTTCAAAACATGATCTGGATTTTCATGCAGCGCCGCATCCAGGGCTTTCACTGCATCGACCTGTGTTAATGGGAATGCAGGCAGGTGTCCTGGAGATGAAGTGAGATATTAATTATATGTGTTATATAGTATGTAAACCACTTTAATATTTCACCACTTTAAAACAATAATTATATGTAATAACTTTTTAAGATGGCACTTTCGTTCTTTCACTTATTTAAAAATGCATGTCTTATCTGGTCACCTTCCAAATTTTAATCAAGTGTTGCAAAAATTAAAAAACATGCTCAAAGAATAGCCAATTTTTTGTTTGTAAGATAAATACGTCACAATAAGTACCGTTCTTCAACCGGACTGTCACCACGACTACTACTGCTACTGCTAATTAGTTCTACTATTTTTACTAATTTCTACTACTACTTTTACTAAAACTACCATTAATTACTACTACTATTTTTATTAAACCAGCTTCTAGCTAAACTAGTAATTATTTTTAAAGATAACAACACAAATTTTGTCGACTATGGCATTCCTGGAAGAGTATTATAAGGATAATTTGGGAAATATACTTTCAAAGAGGTTTCGAAAAAAAATTGTTCAAAATTAAAAAAAAATCTCTAACTATCATTCATATTTAAATCTCTCTCTCTATTTATGAAGTCGGCAAAGAAGTTTTACTTCTGTCTCGCGCTTTTACGGTGCACGTGTGTTTTTTTAATAATGAGTTCTTCGGCTTATATAACGGTTATACTTCGCCTGGCCTGACAGACTAGGGACAGACTAAGGAAAGACCTATTTTCGTAATCAGTGAAAATTTTATCTGTTATATCGTTGTGCATCCTAACTACATGACAGGGACTTATTGACAAGTTTCGGTACTTTATTTATATCTTAAGCTAAGCTCCCACTATCGGCGCAAATAACCCAATTTGTGCCTATTTTTACCATGCTACATCGGTACAAAATTTACAAATTTTGTAAGCGTTCCTACTATTGGCATATTGTGCCAATTCATTCGTTAATTAAAAAAAAAAAAAAAAAAGAAAGAAAAATTAAAAGAATACCCAAAAAACGAACCTGATGGAAGAGATGTTGGTTAAAAAAGTTGCACATGAAATCCAAAATCAATATTTTCTTTATAAAAACTTGCATATAAATTAGTGCAGCTTCAACGAACTAATGGAAATATTCTGGTCATACATTCAAATGCTAGCTACTCATTTTCAAACCAACCAAAACGTGGACTAAAGCCTCTTCATCGTCTTTTTTACTACTAGCTGATGGCGGAAAGCAAGTAAAAATGACAGCACCATCAAAATCAAGAAAATTATCTAAAGGTTAATAAAATTCTACTTTTTAAAAGCAAAAATAAAAATTGACAATTTTAGTAAATAATTACCAAAGTTGTAATCTTCAGCCGAGGTTTTCGAAATATTAGCGCAGATTTACATTTTCGGAACGAGGTAATTGATTTTTATCCAGCAGTGTTGGCAAACTTTTGGCACAGATTGCCGCAATTTGGAAAACAGTATGCGTTCACATTATCGGTAAGTACTTGAAATGTGCCGAAAATCGATACATTCCTCCGACAGTGGGAGCCTAGTTTTATTACATATCAATTCACTTTCTATAAAAAATTATTAAAACTATAATTAATATATAAATTGATATCCAAACTTCAAATTGTGTGCGAGTTTTAGTAAAATTAAAGAAATTTTCATCAAAAAGTCTAACTTTAAAATCTGAATTATTAAAACAAATTTTCGTATGCAAATTTATCAAGTAGATTTGTTTTTTGCTGACAGCATTGCGCATTTTCAGATGCATTGCAGAAAAACATGTAAATAAAAGTGACAGATAGCAATTAAAATATAGAAAATATTTATTTTTATTCTTTTATTCCAAAATTTTTAACCTAATTTTTTACCAAATAAGAATTCAATAAACTTAAAATAAAATACAGATTTAACATAAACATATTCCAAATAATATTCGAAACATTATAATATACATTCAAGTAAAAATTAAAACATAAAATCGTGTGCCTTATACAAAATTGGCCACTGTGCGGCGGTATTTGCTTAAAAAATAGCAGCATGCAATTGGGGCAACAATCGGCGTTGTTAGCAATGACCACCGCACTCATGGCGCCATTGTTCCAACTGACATCTGAAGGATTTCAAATAAAAGATTACACACATAAAATAATAGCAAATAGTTTCATGCTAGCAAGCGTAGGGAACCCAAAGAATATGTGAGAACTAAGCATAACAAATATTTGAATGTAATGCAAATCAAACATTCTTACATCAGTATTTAAAAAAAAAAGTTATTGAATTTAATACATAGGTTTTTATTTTTTAATTTTGTTAGTTCTAAATAAGTTGTACGAACCGCGTCCCCTTTAAAAATAATAAAATTTATGCGTAATTATAGGGTTCATTCAAATTGTAACACCCTATAAATCTTCGCACAACATCGATCTAAATTATGTCTATGTTTGAAACAACCAATACCGTACAATTTGCTTTGCTAGCTTAAATTTATTGCAAGTCTGTCAATTTTTGAGTATTTATGTGGGAAAACAAACATGCTATGCAACAGTACAAAACACCAACAACAACAACGAGATCAAAGCAGTACAACAGTTAAAAAGAAAATAAAAATAAAAACATAAGGAAGGTAAAATAAGAAATATGGGAATATGTCTTTCAAACGAATGTTTTGAATTGACGCTCGCTCGGCTCTACCAATTTGCTATTCGCCACTATGGGCTGTTGTTGGTTTAGCTGAATGAATAAATTGGTAGCTCGATACACTAAGCTATCTTAAAGGAACGAAAATCAAATGGTAGCAAGTTTATAAGATTATAATTGATGATAAGTAGTCGAATGTGTGGGCTGGACGTTTGGCAAAATGATTTATATCGACTTAGCGCTTTTTTCCTATCAATCAGTAAATTAAACGGATTTGAAGAAGTTTTTAAACAATTAGTTATCCAATATTATAATTTATTTAGTTATCTTCAGGAAGTTGAATTGAAATATCAAAAATTATTAGTACAAAGTAAAACCTCCAAAAGTCACCTTACCACCGATAAAATTTATTGAAAAAGTTTTCGAACCACTAGATTCTATTATCAATGACCAATTCAATGAGATGCTTTCCAATAAGAAGAAGAGACAAAAAAGTATTTTTTATTTAACAAAATTGTAATTACGGGTGTATAACTTCGTGCGGGAGTTTTCAAAAAATTTGAACGTTTATTTAAGAAAAGCATGTACAATAGTATTATTCAAAGTATTGCCCATCTGCAGCTATGGCTTTCCCACATCTTTCTGGCTATTTGTGGATCCCATCCCAAAAGAAGTGCGCCGGCTTGGCAGCCAAGAATGAATCAAGCCAATTTTTGATATCCTGCTCTGATGAGAACCGTATTCCAGTGAGGGCGTTCTGCATCGATCGGAGCAAATGGTAGTCAGAAGGGGCAAGGTCTGGGCTATAAGGCGAGTGGGGTAAAACTTCCCATCCACTGTTTTCCAAATAGTTCTTAACCGGAATAGCAACGTGGGGCTGAGCGTTGTCATGGTGGAAAATTATTGCCTCGTGTCTGGTCGCATATTCCGGGCGTTTTTTTTCGGCTACTGCTCTCTTGAAATGGATTAATTATATTCGGTAGCGTTCTCCATTGATGGTTTCACCCGATTTTAGCAGATCATAATACAGTACAGCTTTCTGATCCCTCCAAATACAGAGCATTACTTTTGCGCCATGGATATTCGGCTAAACCGTTGATTTGGCTGGTTGGCCGAATTTCACATATGATTGTTTGCGCTTGGGGTTGTCGTAATGGATTCATTTTTCGTTGCCAGTAACAATCCGATGGAAAAAAGACTTTCTTTTGGGGCGTTCTAGCAACATTTCGGACAAACAAAACCGCCCTTCGACATCGCTCGGCTTGAGTTCTTTTGGAACCCAATTTCCTTGCTTTTGAATATATCCAGCTGCATTTAAACGCTTTGTACATATGTATGTAATAACATCTGTATGTCAAAAGAATATTTTCAATTTTCAAAATTACTTCTCAATTGGAGTCCTTGAAATATCAAGCGCACAACAAATATTAGTTTGATCTGTATGTCAGATGAGAATGGAAGTATTTCTATTTTCTGCATGCATATGTGCAGCGGTTCACAAAAGTATTTTGCATATGAAGAAAATAATACAAACGATTTTAATTTTGTTTTTTTTTTTGCCAGGTTAATTGATAAATTATGTATTAAATTCAATAACATATCAACTCATAACTTCGCCGGGACTTTTCTAACACAAAAAAAAACATAAAGGTACACAGGAAAATAATGAAGATAATTCAGAATTTGTAACTCACAAAAGTATTTTGCATTTGAATATCGTATTATATAAATAAATTTAAAAACTATCTAGAAATTCGTATGATAACCGCTACTTTTAGATACAGCTTCCAAGCGTTTTGGCATCGATTCTACCAACTTTCGACAAAATTCAGGTAGTATTTTTTTCTTTGCCCTTGCAAAATCTCCTTGAGACTATTGTTGATCAAATTTTGTGCTCACGCACTCTATCTTCAAGGTATGTCCAAAGGTTTTCTTTAATAGGACTTATGTCAGGGCTTAGAGGGGGTGTTGGAAAGTAACCAAATATGTTTCGGGTCGTTATTATGCTGAAACAAAACCGGTTTCTTACCTAACCCATTTTTTCTGCACTGGAGTGTAAATTGTCTTTAAGATTTCAAACTCCCTGAGCCGACACGCACCACCACTCTACATTTGGTTTCCGCCAAACCATATGGCGGCCATCAGATCCAAAAATATTATATTTGCTTGTGTCGCTAAATATTACAATTTTCCAAAACTCGAAACTTTTACTTTTGTAGGTATTGGTGAATAAAAGTCGCTTTTCTTTATTAATATTTGAAATAAGCGATATTCTTTGAGCCACGCCACGATAAATATTATTCGTCCTGAGCACTTTGCGCACTGTATCATCAGAAACTTGGGTGTGTAGATCTGAATTGAAGAATTTTGCGTTCCTCTCTCATAACTAGCAACTTTGGTCGACCCCAACGGGTTAAATTTTCTATACCTTACACCATTTTACTACATTTTTCACGAAGCGGTTCTATTCGCCTCAATAACAAGAAAAAAATATATAATATGCAGCGATAGTAAATCAACCATTGACGCACTTCAAAACCCAGCAAATAATTCATGGTTAATGCAGAATATACGCGATGAACTCTGCTGTCATAAAAACAGCATAAAAATCATATGTATACCGGGGCACGCTGGTATAAAAGGCAACGAGATAGCAGATAAACATGCAAAAGAAGGTAGTAGAGAACCGCTGGTGTTCTTCCCTCACTTTACTACTAAAGACATCAAAGAACATATAAAAAAATACTGCCATCATATGCATCTCCGAGATTGGACTAGCTACCAACATCACTACAGAGATCAAAACCCAACTGGTGTAAAGCCTATCTACCCAGCAGACAGCTCATGCCACAACATCAAGACGTTCACTCGTCTTAGAATAGGCCGCACTACAAGAACTCACAGCCATCTCCTTAACGGTAGCGATCAACCAAGCTATCACCATTGCAACGCTTCCCCCCAATCAGTCATTCACTTCATTGACGAATGTCCTGCACTGCATTAAGCAAGGAAATCAACATTTGGGAATGAGAGCCCTCCCGACCTTCTCAAAGCAACAAATAGCGATAACATCAGTGCTATTAATAAATTTCTTAAATTGTGTAACATCTAAGACATATAGTATAACAAGACATACAACTAAATATCATTACTAAATATTTTCTTTTTACCATAATCATAGTATTAAGAGCCGAAAGCCATGGTAGCCAGTGCTGATTCATACAAGTGGATTAGTTATTTATAATTAGTTCTCTTTTAAATAAAAAAAAAATAAAAAATGCATTTTCTATCGTTTGACAACATCGGCTAAACATATCGCAAATGTGTTTTGTAGATATGTTATTGAATTGAATACATAAGTTATAAATTAAACAGGAACAAAAGCAAAAATATTATCGTTTGATGTAATTTCTCTATATGAAAAATACATACATATGAAAACTTTATTTGAACTTACATGTTAAGTGCATATTTCCATATCTAAAAAGTGGCATTAACAGATGGAAAAATATGTCGTGAAAGACAAATATTGCGAATTTAACGTCAAATATCTGTCAATATGAGGTAACATTCTCTGTTTTATCTTCATATTTATTATTACAACGATAAACACTTTATTGTATTTGTCCCAGCCAACGTAGCCGCAGTATTTTAATTCACTTGACTATGTCTGTGTCGCGGTACAGCTCATACAGCTCATCGTTCCATCGTCTGCGGTATTCTTACGGAGAATCTTTCTCTCGAACACTTCTCCAAGGGCCGTCTCATCCGAAACTGATAGTGCCCACGCGTTAGCGCCATACTATAGCTCGGGCATGATGAGAGACTTACTTATGTATATAGTGTGGGTTTGGTTCGTCGAGAGAGGGTTTTATTGCGCAACTGTCTACTCTGCCCAAGGTAGCGCTTGTTGGGAAGAGAGATTCTACGTTGGAATTTTAGGCTGGTTCCCAGATAAACAAAATATTCCACTTTTTCGAAATTGTAGTTGTCAACAGTGATGCGGAAGCCAAGACGAGAGTGCGCTGACTGTTTATTTGACGCTGAGCCAACGGCCCAAACGTAAATACTTCTCATACCGCTTCACCTGGCCGAGCGTTCGAATTGCTGTCCGACAAAATAGCCATGCTAGGCCCGGGTCGCCAGGAGAGTTTTACAAGCCTCCCAGATGGAAAAGTCCTGCATCTCAATAACACTCATAGAATTTAGAAGACGTAGAGATGTCACTCATTTTGAGTGCCTCATAAATGGGTATTTAGAGGGTATAAAAGAGTTAGATAAATCGAGGTTGGAATATATCATTGTAACAGATTGTGTTAAAATTTGTATGTGTTTTAGTGTACGGTGTTTTCAGCTTTCAAGAGCATTTTGCACCATCAGCTAATTTACATATTTATACTTGCAAATTGGCAAAATGTGCGTCACAAAACTACTCTATGTTTTTCTTCGATAAATTCAAACATCTGTAAACGCTTTAGTCCTCCTCAGCTGCTTCCATTTTGATACAGTTCAAAATGTAAGTGCTAATTTACCAATGTCTCGCATTAATTATTTAGAGCAATTGGCAAACGCGCGCAGTTCATAAAATAATAAAACAATTCCTTCGACAACATGAGATAAATTTAACAAAACAAAAAAATAAATAAAAAACAATCAAGCTCATGCTCGCGAACAGCCACACTCTTACACATAAACTTATATAAAAGCCGATGAAACGGAAGTTGTTTCAATTTCCCCAGCGAAACATTCGCGCTATGTTGACATTTGATAGTGCCGGAAACACCGAATAAATTAAATACGCTTACTAACAATATATCTATGTACATATGTACACATATGTGTGTGTGGCTGTAGATGCATTACTTACACCAAATGCTTGTAACAACAGCAACAACAAAAACAATATCAGACAACAAGGACAACGATGACAACATTGTAGAACTCACACCAGTAAGACAAACCAGCTGACAAACAAAAAAAAAATGGCAAACAAAAAATGTTAACAAATAAATAATAAAAATCGAAGGCTTGAACGTCGCCGAGCAAGCGAAAGAATCCACTATAGCGCCGCGCTGAATTCACCATTTTTCAATTTAACCAGCATTTCCTTCCATTGTAGTTGTAGTTGTAGTCACAGTGCCTGTTGAGCGAACGTTAGGTAAATGTGTACGCTTGACACTGCCGTTGGTCTCAGGCGGAATTCAGTATTCATCTGCTTGAATGGCGGATACGCCGCATACATACATGCAAAAATATATAGACATATTCTACATATGTGTGTGTGTTTGTATTGCTATTTTTATTTTATTTTTTTTATTGTAGAAAAGCTACTGTTGCAAATAATACCGGCACTACTTGGTAGGAACGTAAAATATGTCATGCCAACAAACAAAAGTGCAAGTTCTTGTCATGTTTGCGTCATCACCGTTGACATTTGAATGAAGCTTCAATGTTGCTGTCTCTCGTCTTCTTCATTATACACTTCTCAAGTGCTTACTTTATATTTATAATAAATAGCTGTTCTTAAACGAGTTTTATTTGTATTTTAGGAGCTTTTCAGTTGTGTTCAAGTAATTTAACTCAATTTACATATTTCCACACGTTGACTTTAAATAAAAAGGAATAACTATAGCTACATTTTTGATAATACACTTTTAATAGGGACCGTTGGGGATATGCGTTCGACTATAAAGTATTGAAAAGTGCTGATACCCAAGCAAATATTACAGAATAATCCTACAAAAATCAGCCTCTCTCAAATAAATTAAATTCATATTAGGGGTATTATCGATCCATTGTATCCTGGCTCGCATTGTGCATACATAATATACTTAAATCCAACCCGCGAAGCAACAGTGCTTATCTGTAGGTTTATAGATATTTGACATTTAAATTTATTCTTATGTATATATCTAAAGGGTGGTTAAATTTTAAGGGCCGATATTGATTTTGAATAAAGCACAAATTATTTTGGAAATTATTGTAATTTCTTTTTATTATGATAATATGGTGTGGTTCAATTATGTATGGAACAAAATATCGGCCAAATGTCCGCCGCGACCTCGGCGGCACACCTCCATCCGATGGTCCAAATTTTCGATGACGCTGAGGCATAATTGAGGTTCTATGCCGTTAATGTGCCAAATTATCTCATCCTTTAGCTCTTGAATTGTTGCTGGCTTATCGACCTACATCTTTTCTTTCAAATAACCCCAAAGAAAGTAGTCCAACGGTGTCAAATCACATGATCTTGGTAAGATAACACAACCATTGACTTTGTCGCGCAAAGGAACCACGTATCGTCCACATCCATATGTTCCAATTCGGGCCATAAAAAGTTCGTTATTATCTCACGATAGCGAACACCTTTCACAGTAACTGCCTGACCGGCCTCATTTTGGAAAAAATACGGCTCGATGATGGCGCCAGCCCATAAACCGCACCAAACAGTCACTCATTGTGGGTGCATTGGTTTTTCGACAATCACTCTTGGATTATCATTCGCCCAAATGCGGCAATTCTGCTTATTGACGAATCCACTGAGGTGAAAATGTGCCTTTGTGAGGTGAAATGTGCATTTTGATTTGAACGCCCATTTTCATAATAAGCCTCCTGAATAACTTTAACACGTTGCTCGATTGTGTATCTTTCCATGTTCAAATTGAGTTAGTCTGAAATTGAGAAATGTCAAATGAAAGATAAAAAAAAAACTTGACGTTTAGGTGTGGTTCACATTCAACATCGGCCCTTAAAATTTAACCATCCTTTATATGTGAAGATACGTACAATTTTTCTGTCTTAATTTCAATTTAAAATAATCTTAAGTCCTAAATGATTTTAAATAATTTCGTACATATTAAATAATTTTTAACATTCGATTATTAATTTGTTTAGAAATTTATTACAATAAGCTTTTAATATCATTTTTAATTAAATATTTTCTTTTCTTTTGTATTAGGTAGTTGCGTTAAAGTTATTGGGAGTTCATTAAAAAGTATTGGGAGCAATCATGAAGGCGAATTTTTGGTATAGTTGTTTAAAAACTTTGCGACTACTAGCCTATTCTCTAGATATCTTCGTTTTCCGTGTTTATAAGCAATCGGTATCTGAAACGTATTTTCATCGTAAAACTCATTTAGAACCGTTATTTTAAAAATCGACTTAGCGTCATGCAACTTTAATAATTTTTTTTTTTTCTTTGCTAGTATTTTTAAAATATATGTAGTTTGGCTTTGTTGTAGTTTCTTACAGTGTATCGAAGAACCCCATCCCGTGATCCCATGTTTTAGATACGACTCTGATAATGCTAAATATGATTGATGCAATACTTCATGATTGCTACAAAAACTCAGGTGTTTTACAAAATAAGATGAAGATCGAAGTTTGTCTTTGTTGATGGGATATGTGCGCATTTCATTTAAAGTTTTCGTCAAGTATAATACCGAGATATTTGTACGTTTTAACAATGTCTATTTTCGTGTTACAGTCTCAGGGTCTCAGGTTTTTATGAAGGCAATCATAATTATGAAATATTAGTTCTATTTTAGAGCGGTGAATATGCGATGGTCTTATGTGCATTAATTTCGTCTTTGTTGCATTTATTGCTAGCCCATTATCGTGCGAACATTTAGTTATTAAATCTAGTTTTCTTAGTAGTAGCATCAGTAGAAATAGTAGTAGTAATTAGTAGTTGTGGTAGTAGTATTAATTAGTAATAGTAGTAGTAGTGGAAGTAGAAGTTGTAGTAGTAGTAGTAGTATTAGTGGTAATACTTAGTAGTAGCCTCCGTTAAAATAGTAGTAGTAATTAGTAGTAAGAGTATAAGTTATAAGAGTAGTACTCGTGGTAGTACTTGTAACTAAGGAAGTGTACCTACCTACGGACTATTAAGGCATATCCGTAGTTAGAGTAATATTTTGGTCGAGCAGAAAGTAGTGGAGCTCTAATATTACTTTATATTGATCTAGATACGTTTTGGTTGTATTTTACGATTAATGAAATTAAAAAAAAATTTTAAACATGTAACTTCTTTTCGCATTTTTCCAAAACCAATATAGTTCATGCGAAAATTTTGTCACGTCCTAATTCCGCGCAAGAGTGTTCCTATTTGCGTTCTAAATTACAAAAAATACTAAGTATTTATATTATTTGCATAGTTTTATTTAGAACACAAAAAAACGAAAAAACAATCTCAAGGCGATTAATTATTTCACGGTACATACTTCGCTGAGAGTAATGTTTCTTCGATACAACTTGATTTTTAAAGGTAATAAGAAAATAAAATCAAATAAAATCTTCCGCTACTAATTATGGAACCGACTATTTTTTTAAAGAAATGTAAAACTCTCCCCAACTAACTGAAGTAAATACAAAATTTTGACATTTAAATCAATGTACATTTTCAATAATTGTATCCTTTATAAAAGGTGAATTTATTCATTGCAAATTGTAAAGCAGACACGAAGAAATAATTATCAGGACATCGTTGCTAATTAATTGACCGGGGCTGTATGTAGTTTAACAAACAGAAACTGTCGTAATTTAGCTAAATTTCTGGGCAGGAAATGGGGTACATATAAGAATATATGTAAGATTCATAATTTATTCGAATTTTTTTAACTTTTATAAATTAGATTTCGTATAGCCAAACCCATCCAAACAAAAAAGTCCAAATGTTTCTAATTCCATGCTTAGCACGCAAACAGTTAAATCTTACAAAAATATTGCACCTTTTTCCGTGCTATTTTTAATTTGTACACAAAAAGCAACTTGCAATTTTCATTGTCGGAAAATAAATATATACTTGTACTTACTTACCAATCCAAGATTAGACCCTAACGAATTTTTCACAGCTTTCTTAACAGTTTTACGAGCACAATTCCTTGGCATATGGGTTTCAACCAACATTTTGTAGTGAGCTGATATCCGAATGCAAATTTTGGTTAAAATAATGATGCTTGGAGGCTGCGAAGAACGAAATTTAGAAACTTGGAAACATCTAATCAATTGCATAACTTCTTTATTTAAAAAGAAAAGTTAACATTTTCTCATTTTTCTAACTTAAAAATTATTAGCCACAATAGCACGGAAATTTGAACTCTTACCTTATTCGTTGTAATGGTAGTAGCTGGTAGTAGTTGTAGTGGTGAACCAGCCACACACTACTCGCCACTAATCCCGCACTCGAAGTCGAAGTAACAAACTATCCTGAAATTGTCTTGTAAAAGGTGCTAAAATGGTTCCGAAATATCCACAAGTATATAGAAAGCATAAATTTCGGCAAGCATTTGTGTTATCCTACTTTAAAAAATCGACTTTTTTTTGCCTAATCTCTTCCAAAACTATCTAAAAGCATATGTGTAAAGTATTTGCTTTGATTTCGAAGTGGTTCAGAAAGTATTTCAGTTAATAAACAAGCGCGTCAATGTGAAGCAAATTTAAATTTATTTTCGTAAGTGAAAATATGCACAAATTTTACGTTCAAAATCGATTTCAAAATTAAAACATAGGAAAAATTAATAATTTTCAGTTTTCATTGGCTTTCTGAGGTCCTGAGGTTTAGAGTAAAAAAGTATATAAATTAACAAAATATTTATATCCACTGTTAAGAATTACGGACACTACTTTGCACGCCAATGACACGCTCCACTTCAACATGGATTCCTCCGCCATTTTTCACCATTTTTCACCATTTTTCAGTGGTTTAATCATTAAAAAACAAGCTTTCAGATATGCACTAAAATATACCTTTTGATTGAAATATCTTGAGTGTTTCTTATTCTAAAAATAAAAATTCAAAACAGAGACTTTTTTGGCCTTTAAGTGATCCGACCCCTTTACATACGTTTTCAGCTACATCGAAAATGTTTGTTGTTAGGGTCGTACAGTTTTGGAAATCTTTGCCAAGCAAATTAAAGCCAAAATCTAGACCAAAGCGCTTCAAATTGGCTGTGTATACTTTCTTTTTAAACTAAATCTTCTCATCTACACTATCTTATTAAAATTTTCTTTCTCACTTTACCGTTTCTTTCTTGAGCTGAAAAGTATAACGAAGGTTCAGCAATAGCTTTAAGGCTAGATTTGTATAATATAATATATACTTATATATTTTATGATAGCAAAATCTTATTACTAAGTAATTATTATGAAATATGGCACTTCAAAGTATTATGAATGTGCACTTAACTTAAATCAAAATAGCCCCGAAACGGTACAGAACTTGTTCTCAAATAGTCTTGAACCAGTGCCGAAAACCTCCCAAGCTACATATGTACCGATGGACATATATAGTATGGACATAATATACATAAATGCACACACACATACACATTTCTATGTCGCTTCCTCAGTAGGTATGTTTCGTTTTATCTCATATAAGCGTCATGTCGTGACTTTTCTGACGTGACTACGTGTCGCGATTCTGCAGCGACTATCGTCACGCGATGCAAAAAATCACTCGCATGCCGATAAAGATTAAAACCTCAATAACTTCAAAAATCTTTTAAACTACGATCAGAATTTTATTTGAGTTTAAACCGAAAATTATAAAACACTCAAAAAATTATATTTTAAATCTAAGCCCAAAGGTTTTAGTTTTGAAATTATCGTAGAAAGCCAATTTTCATTTTATGGACCGCACGCTGTAGAAGATAAATATTAAAAACTGTTCAAAATTGTTAAAATTAGTTTAAAAAGCATACCAGTTTATTTCTTACACAAACCTCAATAAAATGTAAAACAAAAAGGTAAGTAAAAAATATTTTCAATACAATTTCTGATCATATGTTATTAAATTTAATATTGCATTTTGATATTGTGAGTATTTTAGTTTTGAAATGCATTGGTTCAGATTCGAAAAACACACTTTTAAGTTACAATATATTCATGCTCGTTTTTTGAATTTATCAATTTTACGAACGCTGTGACAGTTGTGCGTTGATTTCATAAAATGTGGGTTCACGAACTTTAAGAGCATAAACTTGTTTACTTATACTTTAACCATGGACTCTTTTATTCTGGGTCTCGTGAAGATCTTTAACACAAGCACGCATTTTGTTCTTGCAATTTTCTATCTTGTAATAAGCGACGAATTTTCTTCCAATTATTTAGCGATTTTTAAATATTTATTTATTCGATATGTCTGGCTAAAGTTTACGCTTTAACTGATTGAAACCTTTTAGCCACGCAATTCATATGCTAATGTGAAATTCATCAAACATCACATGGTGATACCCTAAGAAATTAAAATAAAATGCGCATAATGTATTCGCAACATTTTCGGCTGCTTTTGTAAATTTGCCATGGCTTTAGCCTGTGCTGCCTAATAAATGCGCATGTTTTGCAAAAATTATGTTAAACAGAGGTCAGTCAACTAGTATTCTTTTTTCTCTTTTTGCACTTAGCAGTCGACTACATTTTTAAAATCGTTTCACACAGAAATTTCGAGAGGTTGACACAACAAGAGCACTACAGCCAATCAGCGGTAAGGCAGCCAGCCGTCACTGATTGACAGCAAGGCGGCCAACGGGAATTAGGTTAGGTTGCAAGTAGAAATACTACAATACATGTTTCATTGGCAATTAAATACTTTGCATAAATTCCTTTTAATACCCTTGGGTCCGACACACCGTACACTGTTTCATTTACCAAATAATTTTTGCATATCAAAATACTTACATACCTGCTTCGCTTCGTTAATTTTTTCCTTTGTTTGAAAGTTTTTTTTTAAATCACCACATCATCATACAAAAATAGCTGACGATGACGCTGATATCAATTAAAAATAAAAACTAAGTATCGGAAAAGATTATTCTTTCTTAAAGCTCGCAGCTCATTTGAATTCTTAATTAGCATCGGCGATCATACAAAGCTAATGAGTAAATGTCATGGCTGTCGGCAGTTGGCCGCTTAATTTTTTGCTACGACTTTTTCTCAACGGATAGCGGCAATTCGCGATTTGGAATTTCGCAAGAGATAAAAATATTTGTGTAGAAATTTGCATGCTATCGTAACTTATGAATTTTCATCATTTAGAATGTCAAAGGAATTAATATTGATTGCCAATAACGTATTGAAATTTGAATAATTATTATTATTTTGAATGCAAAATTTGCATAAGAATAGTTCTTAAAAAGAGACGGTAAAAAAAACTTTCATAAAATTTTTATTAAGTGTAATATTTAGTCTGCTTTTAGTACGAGAGCCAAAGTCATAAAACCAAGAATTTTAGGTAAGCTTTTTTTATGATACGGCTTATTTTTCGTTGTTTCGATCAGCATGCGGCCCATCTGTCTGGCGGTGGAGGTGGCGTTGACGTACATATCTGTAAAGTTAAATATGGCAAAACTTTTAAATAATTTTAAGAAGGTTTATATTTTTTTTCATTGGATGTAACTAGCTTTTAGAAACACAAATTTTTTTTAACCAAACATTTTTGTTATTACTAATAATGTGACTGAATTTTTTTTTTTTTTTTTTAAAATGTTTGTTTTAATACAAACATTTTTGTTTTATACTTTAGTATAACTCAAAGCTTAATATGATATAATTTAAGTACCAATGAGCCTAAAATTTGTTTTTTTTATCTTCTGTTTTTCCGACAGAGTAAAGAGACGATGTACATATATTGGAATTATTTTCCGTCATTCCTTGTCAAGTTTGGTTTGCAGTCCAACTGGTTGCGGCGTTGTGCCATTTTCAGCGTTATTTTTCGTTCGAACGGAAAATTTATTTGCCACCAGAAAATCTGAATCTTAATCCAAATCCCAGACCGATCTAAAAAAAGAATCTCCATTTTGCAACTTTCTCTCTTATCGCCAGCAAATAGAGTAAGAAACTTTCAGCATTAAATCGTTCTAGCTCTAGCTTTAACAATCGAATTATTCTCTGGCAAATTAATTTTATATTTCCTGACACTTATTTCGTATCACTTTAAACTTTGAGCATACTGAAAAAACATTTTCCCAAATTCAAAATAGCACTTGGCATATTATTAATAATAACAAAAATATCTGGTAATAATGAATTTACAATTCGAAAATAAACTTCCTTAAAATTATTTAAAGAGTTTTAATATGTGGCAATCGTGCGTCGGGCTTAGACGATCAGACCAGGGATATCGATTTCAACCGCAAACTTCGATATTTACGTACCCTATAGAAGTAACTTATTAATTTATTTCACTATAGAACTAAATTCCAAATTTCGCAGGCATTTATAGACTCTTAGATCTTATTATTTGGTGTTTATATCAATACACATTGGCTGCTGCTATAGGCCAGAAGAAAACACAAATTCAAAATTTTGTGACAATCGACCAATCTTCACCATATTTCACAAATTTTATTTGATTTGCTTCTACTTTTTCTTCGGAATTGATAAATCAAAAGTATTAAATCGTCTTTCATAAATAGATAAATTATAAATTTATTTTTATTGGTTGAAAACATAATAATTTCAAATTAGCAGACAGTACTCACAGCGGTTCCCTTGTTTTTACTCCATATTTATTAATTGTCTACAAAAACATTATCCAGCAAAAAAATTCGTATCAAAATATCAAATGCTTTACTCGAAATATTTAAATTTATAGCAGCACGCTAATTAGTATTTGTAATTTTATTGTAATAAAGTCCAAGTGTGGTGCGCCTAGAAAAAAACTCACGGATATTTTATATAAGTTTTATGGCTTGACGTTTGTGGGCAGTTTCTTTCATATAATAAATATATAAGACATAGGACATACGTATTTATCTTTTGCAGACAAAAATATAGATATTTTTTTATGCCAATAAAGTGTAGTAAAATATACGAATGAAAATTATATAACCAACACCCCTCAAGTTAACGTGCGACTAAAAACAAAAATCCATTACGTAGCAAACTTCAAAATTGTCCATAACCAACTCATTTCATTCTCTTTTCAAAGATCTTACATTGAGAAGAATATGTATCTTTTTCAGTAGGCAAAATCACCACCCTGAAAAAAATTTGAACAAACTACTTATAGAATCAAATTCAATTCAATAACTTCTACATTTTTGAACATTTTTCGTTTTAGAAAATCCAACGAAGGCGACGAAGCGCCAAGTAACAAAATGCCAGCAATAGACAAAATGGTATCCAACTTTTTATCACTTGAGTTGTATTGATAGAAAACCTTTTTTCTAGACTTACCAAAATAAGCGAAGCTCGGTCGATTACAGAAAAACGCGTTTGTCTGACCACAAATAACTAGACTCTCAATTGGCCACAAAATAGGCGAAAGGCCCACCTGCCGATTATAGTTCACTATATATATAGCAAATCAGAGCATTAATCCAATTATTCAAAATAAAATGAAAGATGCGGAAAATTTCTCGACCTCAACGCGGTACAACATCTCATACAGTTCAACGTTCCATCGCCGTGGTAAAGACTCAGAGATCCAACAATCTTTCGGAGAATCTTTCTCTCGAATGCTCCAAAGGCCGTCTCATCCGATGGGAAAAGATAAGTATGGTTAATAAATGGTGTTTCTTATTATTCAGAATGTAATTTGAACATTTCTAAACTACACTTTTTTCAGTTCAATGTTCTGTTAATTACAGTATGCTTTTATATAAACATCGTGACAGGCAGAGTAGGCTATGTAATTCATTTTCACTAAGCGTTTTCACTCGACACGTCGTATGAGTAACTTATTGATGATATACTAGTAAATACTATAGTTTCATGCAAATACATACATCATTATGATATTTAATGCCAGCAAGTCCTCAAATGCTGAAATTAATTTACTTGAAAAAATGTCATTGTAATAAGAAACAGCACTGGCATTGCGCCTAAATAAACTAAACGCCTAGATGCCAAATGCTGGGGAGCACGGTGGCGCAATGATGAGTATATTTTATGAGAAATGTGTACTGGAGCGACAAATTTTCTCCATTTAAATGGCATTTACTTGCTTGTTTCGGGAAGATAGTCGATTACTTACATTAATGGAAAATAGCATTGAAATTTTTAAGACTACATTTACCAACAAAAATAGGATAAGTCAAAGTTTATTAAACAATTTATTTGGAATATTATTAGTAGACAATGCGGGAATTGAATATCTCGATAGTAATATCTGTATTTTGATAGCATTTTCCTTGTCATTTGTTTGTTAAAGAACGATAACTCTATTTATCCCGATTACAAAGTTGACAAAGTTAATAAATCTAATAACAACTTTTAGCTTATATCGGCCGAATTTCTCTTATCATTTGCAATGTGCATCTTGAAGTTGGACCACGAATTGAGGAGCCTACCTTTTTATGCAAATTCAGCATCGCATAAGATTTTTATAAAGCTTTGTTATGTCAGAAGTAAGCTCCGAAGTTTGCCTTTGCCCTCCGAGTATCAATCATTATTAGAAAAAAAAACTATTTACTATAATTTATGGATGTCGTGTTCTCCGGCCAACTGCAATGATATTAATAGCAAAAATCATCGATAGTCTAAATATTTATATATAAAATTACGATCTCGTTAAATCTATAACGATAAGTAACGAATTTTTGTAATGAAACAATTTATTTAAAAAGACTTAAAAAATTTACATAGCGTACATTAATGTACCTTACCAAAAAAAAGTTGCGGTTTTACCACCGGAATTAAAAAATTATAATTATTTTAGACCACGGCCAAAATTTGTCAAAAAATAATAAGATCTACGTGAGATAGATCGATATAAAAATTTCTCCAAAACTTAAGTTTTTTTATAAATAAAAATATTTAAAAAAAAGTTACTTAAGATCACAAAACTTTGTAAGCTTAAAAGGTCCGCTTAAAAATATCTGATTAAATAGTTCAACGGATAGTAAGTACTAAGGGATAATCCTACCCTGTGAACACAAAATCAACAGTCAGCTTTATAATTTTGTCATATGAAAACGAATTGATACGGAAACACATTTTTAGGAATTTTACCAAAATAAAATGTCAGCCCAACATCTGGTTCAAAATAATACGTCTTTTTTTATTTTGCAGAGCTTCCTTGACCGGAACGATTTCGTTCGCAATTTTGCACCTAGAACAAAAAATCAAAAATAATCTGAAAATAAATTCAAAAACAAAGTGAGCATCGTAGGATTTATGCTAGATATTCAGATTTAAAAAATGACGCCTATTTGGATGAAAAATTGCCGTGTTTGACGTATAATTCGTTGCAAAAATAGACATAAATTTGGTCAGTTTTAATGTATCGAAAAAAGCCTACGATGTTCACTGGAAAATGTAACCAACAAGCTGCACGAAAAATTTCAATTCAATCCATTAAGAATTATAGTGTAATTGCGTGCGTGTTTAAGCCATTTCACAAAACATGGTTTTGAGTAGATCGCGTTTGAATGTTTCGAGCGCGCATATATATTAGGGGAAAATCGACTTTTCAGACGTCTTCGGAACTTTATCCCTGCTTAAAACCTTTTGGGCATCATTGAGCGATAACTGTAGGAGCATTTAAGGCAATAAAAAAAAATAGTGGGAAAAAATTACAAAGTAGGATTGCTCCTTAAAACAAAACCACTTGAGAGTATAAAGTTAAAAGGTATGTGAAATAAAATTTTGGATGTGAATGGTATTTTTTTTACAAAGAAATAAAAAGACTAAGTTACTTACGTTTGGTCTTAAACAAATCTTCCATATTAGGTCAAGGACAGCGTCAAAAATTTCACAATTATAATACTGTTGAACAAATTTTTAAATATTTGTATGCAGTACTTTTAAGAGTAGCGTGTATTATGACTAGAGGAGATTTTTTGCAAAAGTATTATAAAAATTATTTTTACTTATGGAAATGCCAGAAAGGGAAGTAACTCCAAATCGGTCCAGCTCACCTAAAGTTAATATTATTTCGAAATATTTAAATAGATCTCTTAAAATAAACGAATTTTTTAATTCCAATGGGAAATCATTACCGTGAGGAATGATGTAAATATTCTTCAAATAATTTGAAAAATAAGCAAGCAAATCTTTTCCTTTCATTTTAAAAATGCAATTTTTAAAAAGTATCGAAATACTCGAGAACGTGCTAGCAGAAATCGAAAGCCCTAATAATAAGTATAAAGTAAATTACTAAATTACTATGCCTTCCAAATACTTTTTTTTTTCTTAAGAGAAGCTTTTTTGTCATACTCGTAGCGTTACTTTATCCAAATGGCACTAAATCTTTGAAGCACAACTATTTATTTTTTAATCGCTAACTATTTTCAATTTACCAATTCACCATTTCCGCAAACCATTCTACTAATGCAGTTCTTCGTGTTTGTCGCAACAGTATTTGAAAATTAAATGCACATTTTGAGTATCACCAAATCAATTGCATTTGATTGTTTTTTTTTTTTTTGGTATTGATTTGGCACTGCATTGGAATTGGCATTTATACGAAATTGGCGTCGCTACGCTATAAACCTTTGCTAACCACTTGACCCAAACTACCAATCGTACCATCACGCAATGTTGCATTTAAGGCAAAGCGTTGGCAATACACATTTGGTATTTAAAGAAGGTGCTAAATGTATTGTAGCCAAGAATTTATTGTCAACAACCGCTACATCCGTATTTGGTGGCGATGACAGCACGCAGTTTAGAGTACAGTGTGTTTAATTGTTTGAAAAAAATTAGTTTGATTATAAAGTATTAAAGAATAAAATTTATAACAACTAACTATGATTCCGCTTCTTTCTGATTTTTTTTTTGGTTTGCTGTAAGGCAAAAAAACAATAAGTACAACTACAAAATTCCTATATATTTTGCTTTTGCTTTTGCGTAAGAGTTGTCAAAATTTTCATACATTCTGTTTTTGCTTTTACGGCTTTTGACAGCTCATACGCAAAAGTCAAAGCAAAATACATGTAGGTGAATAAAAAAAAAAAATCAGCAGCTATAGTATCTGCACCTAATATGAATTATGAATATGTCAGTTTTCTCTAGAAGAAAAATGCGAGTGAACTGTTATGTATTAATTTAAAATTCAGTACGAAACGAAAGACAATTCTTCCTATTTTATTGTAATGGTGTACTTTTGGCAATTTCCCCCAATTTAAAATTATTACATAAAATAAGACCTTTGTTTTAAAATAAAACTTATATTGCAACTGCTTCCGAAACTTTACAATCAAGGTAAACCGAATGATAAAAAAAAAAATATTAAAGGATCAATCCAAGTCCAATCGGTCAATAGTTAGATACCCATCACTTTTGATTTATGTGCATTTTGGTGAAAAATTTTCTTGTATTATAAACTAAGTGTTGTCAAAGGAAAATTATTTAAAATTATAAAACTGGATATTCGTTTAAAATAAATGTAATTAAAATTGACAAAAAACAAATTTATTGAAAAACAAATGAGCCAAAAATTTAACTTACGAATGTCTATAATTTTTTGTGTTTTTCTGTTATGGCCCCCAATAACATTTCCACAACAAAATACCTTTGTGAATATAAAAGTTTTTGAGATATTCCAAAAATTAAATTAAAAGCCCCAAAAAATGGCAAGAAGAATAGAGAAAAAATTAGCTAATTAGTCGATTGGATTCGATTGGACATGGATTGACTACTTCTGATTTCTTTACGAAATTTCGGAGGTAAATCCGTACCGTACCGATCGTAATATTGGGCAAACCGTTAAGCTATAAGCATGCTCGTTAATAAATATAAACAAAGTAAGGAACTATTTAAAAATTCAGCATATTTAATATCGATAAAACCTATATGAAAAGATTATGAAAACCGAAATAATAACTTAAACCAGAAAAATATTATCCTACTACTTTTTTTTGGTAAATACATGGATGTATACATATTATATATTAGAATGATATATATATATATATATATATATATTGTATTATTTTCCTCAAAACTTTTCTTTTAACTTTAATATTTTTTCAATTAAACATCAAACCGGTTAAAATAATAAATATACTTCACGCCCAGGCGGCGGTCGGTCCTACGATATCAGAAAGACCAGTATTTTTTATAAGGCCAATGTGTAACACGTCAACAGCATTTTCCAAAATGTTATAGGGGCTGGTTTATGCCGTTACAACAGCAACAACAAAGATATACTTCAAATAGTATGACTACATCTGTAAAACAAATTGGAAAGATATAAACTAGGTGGTCGTGGCAATTTTCGAGGCAAATTAAAAATTTTTATAAGTATACGAAAGAACTAATTTGGAATAAATTGCACTCGTATACTTTCATGATATTTCCATGAAACAGACACGGAGATCTAGAGTTGGATTGAAATGGGAAAATTAAAGAACATCCACAGTTCACACGGCACTAGTTTGTCATACGAAAAATAATTACAAAATACTACCAACCAGCGCATAGTGACTAAATATACATACGTGTACAACTACTGTGGCCGCCATAGCTGAGTGCGTAGCATGTGCGCGCTTCATTCGATGGGTCTCGAGGGGTTCAAATCCTGGCCATGGCAAGTAACATCAACAATTATGGAAACATTTTTTCTACGAGTAGCTGTGGCGTACTTGGCTTGCGACTAGGGTTCAAATCCTGACCATGGCAAGTAACATCAACAATTATGGAAACATTTTTTCTACGAGTAGCTGTGGCGTACTTGGCTTGCGACTAGGGTTCAAATCCTGACCATGGCAAGTAACATCAACAATTATGGAAAAGTTTTTTCTACGAGTAGCTGTGGCGTACTTGGCTTGCAAGTTGCGACTAGGCTCGATCCGCCGTAGAGTTTTTCATTTTTTCGAACGATTTCACCATTTAAACGCGGTGTAGAAGTATTCTAAAAGCATTAGCCACATAAACACGATATATCTGAGTATTATTTCGTATACAAGTTTTTTCTATAACCGTTTCATCAAAATATTCAGATTCGTCAGTTCAACTGAATCTCAAGTCTATTTGAACTTCAAATTGATCTTTAAAATTAATTGGTATTTACCTCTTATTGTTTGAGGATTCCAAATTATATAGAAGATTGTGATTATTTTTCCAAACAGATGCAGTTTTGCGGTAGTATGGACAATATTTTATAAGGAACCATATGATATCCACGAATTCGTCTACGATACTTATCTATAGCTTTTCCATACACCCACTGCCCCTTCGATGATTTAAGAAACCATTTTTTCGCAGCCACAGTGAGAATGATGTCGACTCCAAAATTATTTTTATCTCTTTTCCGACAAAATTTTCAATAGAAAATCTGGCAACTTCAGAGCCATTAAAGGATCGTTATACATATTTTCTTTTGTAGTAGAGTCGATACTATTTTAGTTTAAAGTAGGCTACGTACGCAACCACTTTGAATATTTAATAAATTTTGTATACTTATTTTATTCCGACAACTACATTTTTCTTATGAATTTAATCTTAGAATCTATTTTATCCTAGCCTTTACCCGAGCTAAGATTCCAAGGCATACACTGTCAAAATTAGAATACTAATCATGAAATTAAAAAAATCTATCAATAATTAAAATGAATCAAATAATTATATATAAATAACGTAATAATATGTAACTAAAAAAGGTAGTTAATATAATTTTTTTAAGTAATAAATTATTAATCATTAGAAAGGTGAAAATAATGGTATTTGATAATTGAATGGTTAACTAAAGTCACCCTACAATTAGTAATCGTTATAATTAATTTTTCAATATTTGATTTTCAACGACCATTTTGAATATTATTTATTATTATTTAAGAAATCTAGGGCAAGAAGCTTCCCTTCAAAAAAAAAATTGCAATGATATTCAGAAATCCGCCATTATTAAATTTTTTTGTCTGCATTTTTATATTCACTATAAGTTCATATTTATAAGCCAATTAAAAGAAATTTGTCTGAGTATGCGCATTACAATATTCCAAACTTAGAAAATCGATTCCTTTTACTAACAGACGTCCCACTGTGCAACGTTGGCGGTGCAGCTGCAGCAACGAATGCGTGGCGTGGCGTGGCGGTGCCTGCTGTGAAAATAATCGCAAATAAATTGAAACGCTCGCGAAAATTTCGCTACACAAACACAAGCACGCTTCGTGCTATGTGTGACTAGCGTGTAATGTAAATTTATTAACTGCACCAATGCGGCAACGCTGACAATCACTGCCCTTCACTGCCGCCCCACGTCTCTACCCATCCCATTCGCACTGGCCTGTTGCAAGCAAATGTGAATTCAAACGCCATTGGCGTTATCCAAAGCCACTGAGTCTCTCTCCCTAGGCGATTGCCGCTGGTTGTGGCTTTTTTTCGGCTAAAGCCCCATCTACTATGTGAATGTGTCTATGTGTGTGTGTGTGCGTGTGTGTGGGTGCGTATTTCGTGAATTATTTCTCCCGCACCATAAATCTGCACGCCTAACGAGGCAATGATTTAATTTATTACAAAGTATCAATAAATTAAGTTTTCCTTTGCGCACAAAACGAAAATGTGGCACGAAATGTGGCACAGCAAGCAGACCACAACGCCAAAGCAATGCAAAGTAATATTTACAAAAGGCGAGAGCTACATACATAAATGCCAAATGAAATGAAATGAAGTGAAGTGAAGTGAAGTGAAGTAAAATGCCGCAGTCGCAACGCTTAGTGCAACGCGGCCGCCACGCATGTTACATGTTGCATGCGGAATGCAAATCGTTGTAGCATGCAAAATGCGTGTAATTTGGCTAATGTAGTAAATGCAGTTAGCCAACGGCAAATGGTACAGCCGCCACAAGGCAGGCAGCGCTTATTGTTGGTGGGCGGATTAGAATGCGTTCGCAGGCGCTTAGTGCGCGTAGAATGTAGAATGAGATACCTCCGCCTCCGCCTTCGCTTTAAGCCTAAATGCACTCACTTCATCTTCGGTTAATCTAATCTAACTGCACATGCGAACCGAACCAATGCCACCTGCCACAAAACAAACAAAAAAAAAACAAAAAACAAATTTTGCCTATGCATTGTCGTCTATCTGCCGCCAACAGCATTTTATTTTTTCCACTCGGCGCGCAAATTGTATGCGTTTTGTTTGCGTGCTGATCTGGCAAATTTGCCAAACCAACAAACAAATCATTTGCATTTACTCGCATTGCAAATTCACATGAAATTAGTGTAGTTTAACTTAGTGCGAAAAAAAATCAGTCTCTTCCCACACGAGTGCATAAATCAAATTGCGTTGTCAGTGCAACCAAAAACAACCAAATGCAAAATAAATATAATTCATAAAACCTAAGGCTCGTAAAACTTCGCCAACGCCACAGGCCTAAAGTCAAAGTAGAACAACATGTTTTCGGCTATGGTCCACGACACGTGTTACAAGTGTCTTTTATGCTAATCCAATATGAGTATAGCTATGCTCATTCAAAAGTAGTATGTGCCGTTGTAGTTATGTTATGTATGTGTTTGACCGCCGCCAATTGAATAATGTTTTCATCACCTGCATTTGTTGCATTTGTTGCATTTTAAGCAAAGTGCGAACTTGTGGTGTCGTATTAATTTCATCTGAACGATTTTGAGCAGAGTTATTTATTTATTGGAGGGTTTGCCAATTTTGACAGCAATTTAAATACTTTAAATAATAATTTATTGGCCATAAAGATTGACGGTTAGACATTTTTTATATTGGGTAACATTCTTGAACTTCAGTCTTTCGTTTCATTTTTCATTTGGCTAAATTGGCATCCCTTAGACATGGCATCCCCATTTTAATAAATACAGGAGGGGATTTTTTTACTAGTACATTGATTTTTAAGAACCCGTAACCAGTACGCAAAATCTACTGATTTCCTGAGTTTGTACTGATTTCTACATTTAAAAAATATTTATGTAAAAAAAATGGGTTTTGAGAACTCCTATGTGCGAGTGGATTTTTAGCATGATATTGAATTTTTAGAAAATATAATGAAGCAAGCTTGCGCTGAAGACTTGAGAAATTGAACTTATACGAAAACAAATAAAGAAGTGCTGCCTTCAGCCATGCCGAAACCTTCATATCTTTTATGAATATATACAAATTTTATTTCAACTACTGCATTGTTAGCGTAAAAAGAAATATTAAACTTTAAAATGCTATTTATTTTTCTAATACAAAATGAAAAATACAAAAAAATAAAGTGAAGTAACTATGATAAAATAAATTGTAATTTTCTGTAAAAATTTAAAGATTAAGATACATATGGAAATGTTGTGATATTGCTACTAGTGCGCTCGGGTATAAAACTGAGACAAGTTTTACTTAAAACTAACGCCGCTTAAGGAATTGAGAAAGGGTCCTAATAAAGCCTAATTTCCCAAATGATTTGAAAGAAGTTTGCCAACTATTTATATGAAAATTAAGTTAGATCGCAAAATTAATAACATTTCCAATAGAGTGTCAAACTAAAGGTTATGAAAGCTTGATTTCTAAAATGCTGTGTATTTTTTCGATGCCGAAACCAGTTTGACTCAGAAGTGGGTACAACTCCGAAACCGGTTGCTCTCCATGGATTAAGCAAACTACCCGGAAACTATGGATATATTGGAAGACAACATGGTGCGAATCATTACTCGTAGATATAGTCATTGAAATTATGAAATCTTATTATTTAATTTCAATACATGCCTCTAAAAAGGTTAAATTAATAAAAAATTTAATTTTACAAACTAAACGTTTTAAGAAAACTACATTTCAAAAATACTATTGAAGAGGGCTGCCACCTGTTTAAAAAAGTATTTAAAATTTTAATAACTTAAATCAAATATTGAAATATGGCTACCAGCCGAAGGTGTTTTCAGAAAGTGTTATTTTGAAAATACTTTTGGAGAGGGCTGCGCCTGCTTAAAAGACTAAATTAAATGAAATTATTGGGTAAAAGGAAGTATCATGGCATAGGATTCAAAGGAAGTGGTTTTGCAAAACTTAATCATGATAAAACATTGATTGAATGCAATTTTGAAGCACACTGAAACATAGTAGTACTATTCTGAAACAAAATTTGTTTATTCGAAAAGATTTTTGAAAAGGGTTGCGGCCTTTTAAACACCATTGTACTGTTATCTAAGGAAGCTCTTTTCGAAAAATATATTTAAAAAGAGCGTTGCCACTTGTTTAAAAAATGTCAATTCAATGAAATAAATGAATCGTTACAATATTGGTAGACACGAAAAATGGTTGAGGGGTTGCTTACTGTGTGAAAATTAAATACAACAAAGGAAATTTCTTAAAATTGTTGCCACTTTCTCTAAATTCAAATAATTTTTGTTAAGTTAAATTCTACATATTACAAATTTTTTCAAATTATTTTCCTTTTATTTAATTTCCGCTAATTTTCGCTTAAATAAAGTTCATCGTCTAACAAACACCATATAAACCATATAAGTTTTAAATTTTCATCAAAATTGCAAACGTTAAAAAAAAGTTTTAAAAAAATTTTGAGTATGCAGTTTTTAATACATTAAAGTGCAAGTTTCGAGTACTTAATTAGGAATTGCCGTTAATTTTTGAGAATTTTTTTAGCGCATTCGTTCTCATATTACGATTAAACAAAATACATTTTTGTATGGAAGAAAACCGAGACGTCTTTGGCAAGAAAAATTCTCAAACATCAATGTCACCATTGTTTGTGCATTTTTAACAATAATTTGGGTTTGCTTGAAACCCGAATGTCATACTGCGCAGTTGCCAATGACAAATAAAAAAGTTTCAGCTACCTACCGCAATTATGAATTAGTGGCATATTTTTTTTTAGTTAATAAAATACTAAACACCAAAACTGAAAATGAATTAAAAGTTGTTACCTTTGGTAAAATTATTTATTTCCTTTTCTGTAACATTCGAATTCGTAACGCTAAACCGAATGCCATGCGATCGAAGCCACGGGTAAAAGCTAGTAGATTTATAAACATAAGTGGTAAAATGTACCTAATATGTATATTGAATTGTGTATAAAATGATATGCCCAACACTGTATATAAATACTCATATAAAATCTAAGTTTCTAACTTCTTCATTTACAGTCTAAAATATAATAAATCTGATCGCATGCGCATTTGCAGCTAATGGCTTGGATAGAGGTTGTTAATAAATTAAAATACCAAATTGAAAAGTTCACAAACCGAAATATGAAGCAATTCAGATACTGCTAATATACCCTAATGATGACGTCACTGGAGTTGGAAACGTTGATTAGCAGCCCTATCCAGTTGACACGCGCACGACTGTACTTTATTAAGTGTAATAAAAATACATAGAAGGTTTGTAAAAGAAAAAAAATGTATGTGATGAGTAATGATTTGAGTGGAAGTTTATAAACATGTGCATGTGTGTGTATATCTTTAAAAATAAGTTAGAATTACCGATAGCTCCTCTCTGTTTTATACCAGACACATTTAACCCTCTTAATGCCATTTCACTTCATTTCTGTTAACCATTTTCTCATTTATTTACATCGAGACATTTACTAATGACACAAAAATGTTTTCGATTTATTCTAATAAAATTGTAACCGGCACTATTTGTCAGCGCACACTCAACAGCTTCATTAATTTTCAATAGCTTCATCAACAAATTCTGTGCTAAATGGTGATTTGGATCGCGTCGTATGCATCTTCATTTCACTTATAAAAAAAAGAGAGTGCCAACTGTATTGAATTATTTCGGATCATCATTAGTAGGTTACTGCTACTCATTTCGCTCATTTATTGAAGTTATTTTCTAAAGTCTACAAATGTATACACATATACAAATTTAATTGCAATCAGACAATTTGTGACAGCTCATCGAATTAACCAAATGTGCAGATGGATATCCACTGTCAATATTTAGTGTATATGTGTTTATATATATTAGGGTGTTCCTAACAGTAAAATCGGAATGTGAATGTGCCCATTCACTAGGATTGTTCTATACAGCCACAATATACAATATTTATAGGCTGTTTAATGTTTCCCATATATTTTATATGGGGTAGAAAAAAATATTCGCAGAAATATTATAGAATCTTTGAAAAGCAAAATTTTCAATCGGCAAACTCTGCTCATCCTCATTTGACATTAAAGAAATATATTGTTTATTTAATAATTTTTTTGTATAAACTATTTTTACGGCCCCATTTTTCGCGTTTTTTTGGGAGCCCTGTAAAATGTCTGACGGATAATCTACACCATTTCGAGTTGGATTGTAGCAAGCTGTTAGAAAGCGTCAGTGTCTATAGGATTCCAGAAAACATCAATTGGATATTAGAATAATCTCCTTCTTTTCCACATTTTTTAATATTGCACTCATGCATATCGTTTATTCGTAAATGGAAGATCTTGTTTAAATTTTAAATTTGTCGGAGTAGGGTCTATTTAAACATAATGCACTAAATCACTAAAAAATTTAATTGATGCTTTCTAAAATCCAATTTACGTTTTCTAGGTTCCAATTAATGGTTTCTAAAATTCCATTACCTATTCCAATATCCAATGGACGTTTTCTAAAATCCTATTGACTATTCTAAAATTTAAATTTACGTTTTCTAACATCCAATTGGCTCTTTCTAATTTCCAACTGGAAATGGCGTACCTGTACCATTGAAGATTCATGCCCGCCTTTGGAGCCCAGTATTAATAATACGATAGTGTGATTTTCTCAAAAATTTACTTGTTCCATTAGTAAAAAATTTAATTGATTTAAAACTTTTGTAATAACTAACAGGAGAGGAGTTTCACGTGATATGATATCGATTTTAAGTGATTTCTCGCACCATGAACAGCAGAGTAAGCTCCACGTATTGCGGAATTCTAGAATTTGTGACACCTCTAAAACAAAAACAAAAAACTGTATCGATAATTGAGGAACCGGTGAAATATGTACCTAATCCTTTTATCAAACTCCAAGAAAGAAATCCTTTTGTCTCTCCGCTAACGTATTTGGAAACAGAGAGAAGTATGGATCACATTCAAGAATGATATAATGCAAGATTGCGGTAATTGATCTGAAATTCGAGAGAGTAACATGGCTGTGACGTTCTACCTGCTTCACCGCTAGAGAGCGCTGAGAGGAAACAAGGTGTAATGTATTAATATGAAATCTATAGAAGATGTTAATTTAATTAGGGATGTATTTTTCTTTTGGCTAAAAAAAATGTTCTTCCATTTCTCGAAGTTTTCGTTTTTGCTGTAAAAATCGATTTTTCTTGTGGTTCACGGGAACTTTTTTTGAAACTCGCATATTTTTGTTAAAAATTTATGGATTTTAAAAACTTTTTTTCAAATACATATGTACAATTATTTATACTTTAAAGCCGACTTATCAACAACTGCTAAAATTTCGTGGTTTTGTATTTGCACAGCAATAAACAAAAAACAAACTTTTTTCAATATTTTCTGTACTTTTATTCGGTAAGATTTTTTGTCAATAAATAGATCTGTATTCGGGCAAAATTACTATTAGGGAAACTTTTTTTGTTTGGGAGTGATGATCAAAAAATTGAAATAGTTAGTGTTTTTCTTCATTTTGATTTTTACAGCAAAACCGATAACTTTGAAAAATTTCTTTAGCCAATAGAAAAAATGCGCATCCCATTAAATTAACCAAAAAACAACAAATTTCAGTTTTATCAAAATACAAAAATTTTACTTTCGCGGATCGGTTGATTTGAAATGGAAAGGATCAAATGTAATTTATGGTTTTTAGTTATATACATTTTTACATGTTTTATTGCAGCCCCGACCCCTATTCGGAAACTTGGGTCCGCCACTGCATACGAATATTCATAGTTACGACCAAATTTATTAAAAATGGTGAATGCCATTTCCATAGAATTCATCTATCCATGTTTAGGAACACATTTTAAATTTATTGGACATTGGGTTTTTGGATCATTGAATTTCGAAGCTGATATAAATATAGATATTCAAATGGTGAGTGTCGATCCTCTTCTCACTGGTATATTCCAAGTTTGGGCTTGTCGTGAATATCTGGTCAAGGGATATCAAGGCACAATCAGTTCGTTGAAAATTGGATTTACTCGTTCACACAATACACTTCGGAAAACCTTATATGCTATGTTCAGAAGACTGGCCCGCGCTATTGGCACTCGAGTTTCGTCCAAGTCGGGTAACGGGATTTCGGATCGGGGTCATTACCTCCAATGCTTTCCGTACGGCCTTTACCTAGCCGGGAGAAGTGATGCCTCCATATTTTGACTATACTCTGGATGTCGGTCACCAGGTCGTCGTTTTCATTCTTACAGGGAATTGCCCCGGTCTAGAAACTCTCTCAAGCCGACGTACCTTCTGAAAGAATTTTCGTTCATCGCTCATCGCGACCTCTCTCTCCTTCTCACGTAAGATACAATCACATCCGCCTTACACTCCCGATATCGCACCCGGCAGGGCCTGTACTATAAGCAGCATCATTCCTTTCCGAAGAGCCGCGGCAATCTTCATGATATCATCCGTTCTTTCTTTTTCAGCGGTGGCACGTCAAAAGCGAGAAATGTGGTCCCATGGTCTGCAGATATCGTTTGGTTGAACTTAGGCTCAGAGAGCAAAAATGCTAGTCGAGTGGCGAAGTGGTCGACTATCTGCAGGTATATCATCAGTTTCAATTTTCTTTCATCTGAGGCCTTTAAACGTTATACAAAGTAAAAAACTACTTTCTGCGATATTCTAATTAAGTTTTCTAAATAAATAAAATATTAAATAAAATAAATTGATCGTCAAATATATAGTATACTCAAATTTACACTGGTCCATCGCTCAAACGAGTTAACAAGTTGTGATTTAAAATTAATCAACAGCATGAAATTTTCATTTATCAAATTATCACACACCATCAAGTTAATAAATATTGAGATTAAATAAGTTCGATAATTAGTAAAAATATCATTATCAGCAACATAAAAAGAAAACTCAAATGCGAACCAAGATATCAAAAACTCATTAACACCGCACGAGAGTGTATTCCTATAGCATTAGAAAAAAAAACAAAACAAATTAATTTTCCCACATATCAGACAGAAATATGAAAGAAAAAAATGCCTCGAAAATCATTAAACTGCAACAATTATCCCCCGCGCACTTGGACATTGCGTGAAAAAATTCATAAAATTCGACAAATAGATAGAAGTTGAAAGCAAGCAACAGAAAGAAATTATTGAACTATAGGTTACTTTGAATTACTGTGCTACGTTCTGTGAGCAGTGCACAAAACGAAATGACCCCGCAGCTTTTTTTAATTATTTAACCATCAAATTCACCCAACCAAAGCTTGGTAACCAGGTAGCTATTTTGCTACCCCAGGGGTGCCAATGGCAGCTTTGGCTTTTAGTAAAATCTTAAAGCGTTTTGTTTTGTTTTTGTGTTTGGCGTCAACAATGCCAAGGCACGAAAGGCGTAAAACGCGTGCGCAAATGCCAGAGTCAATGTGGCGCCACACTCGAAACAGAGATCACAAGCTCGAAAGCGGCTAGGCACAACAGCAGCTGCAAGTCGACAGGTCAGCGAGACGTCGAATTGACGCCCGCTTCGATGTGAATTATGAACACAAGAAATATTGTGTGTGTGTTAAGTTTTTCAAATTCATACCGCTTTTTTTTAGGTGCGTGCGTGTGCCTGTTAATCGAAAATAACTCATAACAAATCTTTTAGATAGAAATAAGAAAACGATAGAGCAAAACTCAAACCATAACAATTCAAAGATAATAAATCACTCGCTTGAGTAGCCTGATTTTCGATCAGAAATCATCAGTGTAAAATGAAGCAACAAGCAATGAAAATAGAATAAAAAAAAATCATTGAAACTGATTGAAAGTGTGAGCGCTCAGGTAAGCAATCACTTTCTAACACAGTTGAACTTTTCGGAATGTGTTTCTACAAGAATTCGGTTTCTTCATACTGAATTTTTAGCGAACAAATCATCTGCTTCTTTTGCAGTAACAAAATATGACATAAAGTCAGTAGGAAAACAAAGCAGCTGAATTTTCATGAAACCCGAATAATTCCCAAGTTGCCATTACAACAAAATCTGCTGAAAATTACTGCAATTTTGGCCAGCATAGGATTGGTACCATGTTAAATAAGAGGGGAATCACTTCTTTATTGGGCACTTCTTCGGTTAGCATTTGCGGCATAAAGGTCTATCCTCAGGGGGTGGTCCTGCACACTCTTCTGTGGTCTATGGATGGAGTGCATGAAATCATTACGATGCTGTCGGCTACGCTGACGACATGTTAATTGTCATTACTGAAAAATTCGTCAGTACTGTATCCGACGTGATGAGTTCGGCACTTCGCGTGGTTGGGGGATGGTGTCCCAAAGTGGGTCTCATCATAAACCGCAGAAAGCCGTTCACGAGAAAGTATAAACCGAACCTTTGTTCGACTACCGTTGGCCGGACAATATACGAGTGTAATGCTCAGTAAGAGACGATATTGATGTCCCCATCTTAAAAGCTATTGCGTGCGTACAGACGGCTTTTTGGCAGGGACATAAACCTGAATTTAAAGTTGATAGGGTGATACTGTTGTACGATCGTCCGGTCGCTCATAACCTCTTCACCCTTAGTTTACTGGGAAAAATCCTTCAAAGTGCTGTTATACTTCGGTTTAATAAATTGCAGAGGCAACCGTGTCTCGCGCTCATGTGATCAATAATAATTTGCCTAACTGCAGCGATGGAGTCTCTTTTAGTATTAGCATCTTTGCCTTCTTAATTCGCGCTATACCCGCCTAGGGGATTTTGACCGTTCCCAACGTAGCGCGCCAGTTGCTCCTCTGATTTGTTAACTGCGCCAGCTACAGACACGAAGTGAAGCCAAGTCATTCTCTACCTGGTATTTTCAACGTAGAGAAGGCTTTCCTTTTATTCTGCCACTACCAGCGGGTACCGCGAGGAATACTTTCAAGGTTGGAGCATTTTCTTTCATGCTTAGAACATTACCTAAAACGTAGCCGCTGGATCTTAACTCGAACTATATACTGTGAACTATGTCTGTGTCGCGGTAAAGCTCATACAGCTCTTCGTTCCATCGTCTTCGGTATTTGGAGAATCCTTCTCTCGAAAACTCCAAAGACCATCTCAGCGTCATGCTTCTGCGCCATAGAATAGCGCAGGCATGATGAGATGTTTATCTATATGGATTGGTTTTGGGTAATCGAGAGAGGACTTTACTAGGCAGACCTAAGTGGCACTTTCGTGGCTGTCATTATTATTGGAGTTGACGCTAGTTCCAGGACAAAACAAAGCAGGGTTTTAGGCTTAGGAATGATTCCTCTCCATATTTCCATATAGTCAACAAGTAGCCTTTTTGGTCTACCCCATACTTCTACCCCCACAAGTATAAACCGTCAGAAAGATGTGAAGAGTGCTTGCATTGCACTACATTTTCAAACATCCAAAAGGCCTAATCAAATCGAGATTTTTCTTCCCGATAAAGCAGTAATACGACTCTATCCAGCTATTTGCAAAGAAAAACATTGTAATGCGCCACTCTGCTAGCAGCTGAACAATTTTGTGGCCTCAGCTTTAATTCAGCTTCAGAAAAAGGGAAGCCGCCCTTTTACAAAGGCGACATGAATCAGCTGAGTAGGACTGACCTAAGGCTCCTCCTGCGTTATCTCTCGGGGGGCAGTGGTTTGGGGTCGTGTATGCACAGAAGGGGTCTAGCTGCTGAAACAGAATGTCGACTATGTCTGGCACGCGAAGAATCGTCTCAACACATACTATGTGAGTGTCCGCTCTTGGCAGAATTAAGAACAAGCTGATCCCTCGAATATTAGGTCCGGGGTCGCAACGGACCATATTGCCTACTTCAGGATGGCACCCAGGCTCTTGGGCTTTGGGCGTTAGCGACGCAGGGAACGGATACAAAAAATCCTTAAGGTCCCAGTGTCCTACCGCTCTTAGGATGGTAGACTAGCTCAGTAATATTGCAGCAATTTAAGATTGTTGGGCTCATCCCGTTATCTTTTATACGGAATTCCCACATGAACTTTGCCCAAAAATAGTTAACGCTATTATAGTTACCCAGAATTTAAACTTAATTTTACCAAATGTAATAACTTCTATTTCTTTTTTGGTTTTGAATATTATTTTTTGGCCTGATTTTATTAAACGACAATAATAAATTTTTAGCTCAAGGTTTTGTTTTTAATTTTTATAATTTTTTCGTATCTGCGTAGTATGCCGTTCGGATTAAGTGCAATCCAATTTATTGTTTGAAATGCACAAGGTAATCAAACGATGGTGACATTCAGAAGTCTCATTTTGATGATTAAATTTTTTAAGCAGGTGAAAAGCTTATCCAAAGTATTTTCAAAATAAATCTTTCTTAAAAGCTCTTCCTCTTGGGACCCATATTTCAATTTTTAAAACTTAGGTTTCCCCATTTCTATGTAGCTAGGTATATTTTAAAATATTATTTAATTTTACTTTGTAAACCTTTAAATAGATGGCAACCTTCTTTCAAAACATTTCGAGAATGAAGCTTGATTAAATCCTTTCGTTTAATTCTCCGTTGCAATATTTGCCTTCATTCAACAACTCTTTTAAAAATATACGCTATGCAAATCAGGCCACCCGGTATTAAACATGAGCCACTTATTTTACTAATCCGTCAAGCCATTTGGGCGTGAAAAAGTACCAAACGTACTCACAAATTCACTCACAGACAAACTTTCATATTTATACAAGTACTAGAATTTAACTTTCTTCTAAATTTCTTTAATTATGTTTATGTGAGATATCCCTATTTTTGTTTAAATTTCAAACCCCTCAAAATTTTTTCGAGACTAAGTTTTACTAAACTTCTTTCAGTTAAAACCAGTATTGTAATGCGTCATTGATCCTATAAATTAATTTCAATTTAAAATTGTTAGAAAGGTGGCAACTCACTTCGAATGTATTTCTCGAAAAGCTCCAGTAGAGTTCTCGTTACATTACCAATTAATGTGAATTAACTGCCTTTAAAAGGTGGCAACCCTCTTAAAAAATAATTTCATTTTAAAGTGATTCTTATATATTTCAGTGAGCTTAGAAGCTCCATTAAAATAAAGTTTTTGAACACGGGCTGGTTGCGTCTATGCAAAAATTGTATTATTGTACCTTATTATAATAAATAAATAAAACACATGGGAGCACTCTTTAAATATATTTTCATAATTAAGTTTTTTAATCCCACTTCCCTTGCATCCCATCCCGTGATACTTCCTCTAGCCTTATAATTTCATTTAATTTACTCTTTTAAGTAAGCGTCAACCCCTTTCAAAAGTATTTTCAATATAAAGTTTTGTTTGAGCCTTTGTTTAAGACTCATATTTCAATATTTGTATTTCAATTTGGTTTGATATATAGTTTTAATTAATTTTTAAACAGGTGGCAACCCTCTCCAAAAATATTTATATAACTGAGCTTTATTGGAACTTGTAGTTTGACACTTAATTTGTAAAATACTATTTATTTTTTTATCTAACTTAATTTACATTTAAACAGGTGGCAACTTTTGTGTCAAAACTTTTGGGAAATGACGCCTCTTTCATTTGATGCCCGTATTGCAATATTTGATTCCATTTATTGTTTTAATGGAATTTAGCGTTTTCAGCAAGTGGTAACTCTTTTGAAAAAATATATTCAATGGTAACCCAAATAACTAACTATATATGTATATGTGCTTTTGTAAATAACATCCATTTTCCTCAATTAGCTTCCAATTGTAAAATATAGCTTATAAACTTGCCTATTTTTTTTTTACTTCAACATTTTGGAAATCTCTATTTTTATATCCTCTACTTTAAAAACCCAGTTCCCTACTTTAACTATTTTTGATGAACACATTTCAATGTTTTTAAAAAACGCATTCTAAGGTACTTCTTCAGTTCGATTTTATTTACTTTTGAATCATTCCGATTTCCTTTATTTTTGACATGCACAAATTTTTAGATACAAATTAATTCAATTTAATATTTCGTATGTTTATCAATTTACTTTTTGCAGCAGTCGTCCTTTCCACCGGTCTTGCACTTACATTTGCATTGCTGAGCGCAGGGGCAGCCGTCGCCACATTTATTTGAAGTGCATTTGCAATCTGCAGATAAAAAGGAAAATTGTAAAATAATATAATTATAAAGAGCTGTGAATATCTTTTGTGGTTAATATTTAACATTTTCTATAAAAATTACGCAATTCTAGAATTTATTGACCGAAACAAAAAAAGGTATGTGTGTTTTTTTTTTGTTTTCAATAACCATACATTGATCCCGTAAAATGTTTTTGAGCGGATCTATTTAGTTATCTAAATTAATTTTGTATTGTTTATTTGAAGTACTTCTCCATTAATTAAATGCCTGCAAGTGATAAAATTAAGCTGTAATAACTTTCGTAATATTATTGTAAATTTTATGTTAATGAAAACAGAATTTTTTAAAACGGCATCAAAATTATTTTGAAAATCGATTCGGAAATAACCGCAAAATATTTGTTAAGGGGGTTTGTGCAGTCAATGAGTTAGTTTTATTTTTTATTTTATCGATATGAGCACTTTTGTTTTTAATTTCAAGATATACAAAAATATACTGGGAATCCCACCCGGATTTCCCAACTATCCGGATAATTCGAATATTCAATATCCGAATACTTGAACGAAAAATTCGGATGATTATACGAATATTAACCAAATCTTCGTAAATCCGGATATCCGAATATACGAGTATTAAGCGGATATCCGTACTTGCCGGATTTTACTTATGGATATCCGGATGTGCGAATATGCAGATAGTCCCAACCTAATATGTATAATAATTTTTGTTATTTATTAGAATGTGTTACGCTGGGTCGGCATTTTTTAGGAAGCTTCCAATCCACTTCCCAGTGGGCGCATATCAAGTCTTTTAAACCCAGAAAAGATATAAATTCTTTAGGAATTTTAATATGATTTAATCTTTGGCAAAAACGAAATTTATGAAATCATTTATAACAATCTTCTTGATCTTTTGCAACTTTTGCTGATAACAATTTATGCTGAACTGAAATCGAAAAAATTGTAAGCAAAATTCATTGGCATTCTCGTTAAATATGACCTGAATAATTCATTTAAACCTTTACATGGGTTTCTAGCTATTTTTTGGTACTATCCAAATTGGATTGCAAAAACCCAAACTGGACCCAAGCTACTGTACGAGTACACAATACATTAATGGAAAAATTGGGCACTAATTTTTTCTCAGATCTCAACTACTTTTTTTTTGTAAACTCTACTATATAAACATAAAAAAAGGTTTGAACACTAATCTCAATCAATTCAAAGTTATTAAGAGTTGTGCAAAAATTGTGACTATTAATGAGTGACCGCTATATAACAGATATATTTCAAAAATACTTGTCTTAGATATGTATTTATTTTAAAAATAATTATAAGTTTTATTTAATGAAGGTTTCTTGAATAATAACTCGGTTAATCAAAAATTTTCATTAAAAAAAATGCAAAATTCCAAAGAACAATATTCAAGATATTAAAGTAAAAATAATATGAAGTAGATGATACCCAATTTACTTAAATAAAGCCTACATTAACTTTTCAAATCAACATGTTGAACTTCATTATCACTTGCAAGAAGAACATCGTCCATATCGACAAAAAAAAATTCTAAAACGGAAAACCCTTCATTAATAAAAGGTTGAAATGTTTGTGCGCCGTTTCGTAGCCCAAAAGCCAAGCATACGAACTCAAACATTGCAAACGGTGTACCTACATATCGCTGCTAATCTTTACAGAAAGTAAATAAACCCTACAGACACTATGTATTTGAAACGGAAATTTTTGAAAAAATCGGGGTTATCACTAATGAACGATTGAATTTCATTAGCGGCCACGATTCAATTAACCACCCATATTTTTAGTTTTTCGAGCACATTGTGCCATTATTTATTCAGATAGAAGGTAATCTTTGTAAAATTCAGTCTGTATTAAAATTTTCTCAAACCATATTTAGTTTAATGCCGGTGATGCTTTATTTTTTTCATCTATGTAAATGCAAAGATTATGCATTTAATTTTTATTTTTTTTTAGATTTTTCGCTTCTGTTAGAAAAGTAACACAACTGATGCAAATGCAGATGCTCTGGCAAAAATCAGACCGGTACTGATCTTGGTAATTGTCATGCGCACTCAACTAATGCACCGCATTTTAAATGTTTGATTGTAAATAACTTTGGCAAAATAATTCGCTTTGTATAAAAAACTTCACTCAATATTTCATCATCTACTTAAATGATAAAATCGTAAATTTTTCGCTCACCTTTACAACACTCTGGACAACCCATTGTTATGCTATATATTTCGCCGACTGTTTTCTTTAGAATAAAATTTTCGATACTGCGTTAACACTTCGCTTTCGCAAACTAAATTACTTATTGTAATCGATTGAAGCATTTTATATGTATTTAGTTTTTGCGCTCACCGAACTCCAACACACAATCATACACGAATTCTCTTATCGAGTGCAGAAAAGTATCTACTTGTATAGCCAAGCAAATATTGTAGCGAGCGTTTGTGCGGGTAGTGCGCAAAATTTTTGCACTCTCCACTTCTCGAAATGGGATTTACTTGCAATTAGCTACTTTTACGTATTTTACTTTTTTGCACTTCGTTGTGACTTTTTGCGCAATCCCATATGCACTCGACCCTTCAGTTCATTTTGCCGCCGTGTGCACTGGTTTCGAGCGTTCAAACCCAAAGCTTCCAAAGGCTTGGTTATGCATTACATAACAGAGCATGACATCACTTGAGAGTTCTAACCTAGTAATAGAATTCTGCTCAAAACTAATTACGCAGCGCTGACGTGGAAGTCTATTAAATTTTGATTTCTCTGTTATGTGACATTTTGAGGGAGTGCTCTCTTTGATTTGTTGCTTTCATTCCGACGCTAGATATGTTTCCGTTATGAAAATTATAAACTACTACCAATACATTTACGTTAGTTTAGTATTTTCTGTCTCTTTAATCGTTGTGCTATAATTTAACCATTTTTCTTCAAATTATTGTGCTCTAAATTCAAAATGAATAAATGAAAATGTGCGTTTGTTTATACATATATTTTCAATAAAATAGTTTGTTTCATTATATTGTTCTTGTGCTGTAAAGTATTATAATATATTTGTTATACCAAACATTTTATGCCAGGAAAATGAAGCGACTGTTTACGCAATGCGAAGTAAATTCAGCTCTAAGTTGAAGATGAGTAGCGCTAATCTATGTTCTGTTGTGTCAAGTACGCCTAACGAAACCTTAAGTGTTTACTGCGCACAACTGAGTAACAATTTTTGCACACCGCTAATTGCCGGCGATAACTTATTGTTGTAAACAACTTTACTTTGATTGAACTAGCCGAAACGTTTTTTTTTTTTTTAACGCTTGAGGTGTGTACGTGCATTAGGGTGAGGAAAAATGTAACGGGACAAAAGTAAAATCGCAATTTCAATGATCTCACCTCTATAGGGGATTGTTCTATACCGAAAAACAACAATATCCTTACTTTTTAACGCGAAAAATATTAAGAGCTCAACGTTTGAAAATCAATATTTTTCAATCAACAATTTTTTTTTTCTTCAGGAGACTTCAAACAATAATATAGAATTGCTTTTTTTAACAATTGTTTAATACTAAATATTTAGCCACAAAAAATATTGAAAATTTAAATTTTGCAGTCTCCAGAGGAGAAACAGAATCTAACGATTGAAAAATATTGATTTTCGAGAATTCCATACCATATACTTTCTTTTAATGTGGAAACATAGTATCAATATCTAGCTGTTTTGTGTTTAAAAAAAAACAAATTTAGAAGCGAAAAACTTAAAATTATCGCTTTCTTATTTATTTTCGAAGTTTTGATGATAGGATGTTAATTACATTGTAATTCGCATTATTACTACGAGTAATTATCACTAAATTTTACGATACTAAGAATGCGTAGGTACGAAAAAAATACATTAAATTATTATACAATTGACATTTCATTTCATTAAATATTTCAGTTCTGAAATATTTCTTTTTTTTAAGATATTTTTATATTTTCTTCTGGAACAATAATAGCGAGCGAGAGTATTAAAACTTCGATTTGACTTTTTTGATCACCCTAATACACATATGTATGTACATACTTAAATAAATAAACAAATAAAAATGTGAAATGTGAATTGCGGTAGGTTCAGCTGGTGTGCATTAAAGTTAAATAACAAATTAGTCGTAGATAAAATTAAGGGCTTGGCATAAGTTAATTATACATCTAAACATTATAATAACGAATAACACCGGACTACAAAATGCAAAAAAAAAATCCCGAAACCATTTCAGGTGATATTTTGTTAGTTAGATGATCTTAAAAATTAATAGATTTTAGCGATTTTTATACAAAATAAAAAGCGTGTTACAGGTAATGCCGCTTCTGTAAATACGGATTTCTTTGCTTCTATTTATCTACCGTTGAAAGTATGACCGTAATAATAGATGGTTTCAAGCTCCTAGCTGTGTAATGATAACTGAATTTCATAAAAAAAAAAATATTAGAAGTTTCGCGGTCAAAATACAAAATATAAACATTTGAAATTAACAAATATTTTGGTGAAGATTGATAAAGAATATTTGCACTAAGTTCCGTCAAAAATAAAATATAAGCAAAGTTCATTAACGTGTTGATTTGAGCCATCAAAGTTTAACTTAGCATAGGAAATCTACACGGTTATTAATGGTGTTTAATATAATTAAATAAAAATACAAAATTGTTGACAAGTTTGTAATAATCTTATTATTCTCCACTTAAAAAATGTCAGTGGGAATGATATGTTGTAAACTCGATAGAATTTACGTCACCAACGCAACAAGTAATTGCCATACAATTCTTTATGGCAATTTAAGTCTGTACGAGTGTTTAATGAATTCCAAATTGCATATGAAACCAATACAAAACACTAGTACTGGAAAACTATTGATAACCATACCATCGATAGTTTTCGATGTTATTAAAAAAAAGTCGATACAATCGATAGTATTATCGAGTTCTAACAATAAAGATGTACATTCGCAATTTTATTTCTTAACGCATTTCATAGATCATAGCAATTATTTTTGTAATGTTAGTAATTTCAACTTTTTACGAAACCCAGAAAAATTTCCTTAACATATACCTATGTACGTATATAACTCCATTCTAGTACACTAAAGTGCAAGTATGAAATTTATATAAAATACTATAAATTTATCGTTATATGCAAAAATTGCTTACCATCGTCCATAAAAAGTTCAAACTTACACTAAACGCTGAACAATTTGATGAAACTTTGCTATTTTTTGTAAGAAGTTTGATATTTTATTTATAATGATTATAATTTATATTTTATTAGTAATGTTTTTGTTAAAAAACGCGCTTATTTGTTTAAAACTAATTAAAAATTAGTTTGAAAAAATAAAATTGAAAAATAGCCCATAACTCTTGGTCGCATGATTTTGTGTCGGTCTGTGGCTAGTTTACGTTTAAATATAATCTTTGAGCAACAATATATAGTATCTTTTGGCAATAAATGGTAATTTTACTTACGTACTTTTACCGCGATTCTACCCATTTGGGGAAATGTTTCAAGACTATCGATGGTGCATAGCTGTTTAAAAAAACAAAATTAACAAAATAGGAAGCTCATTTTATTAACACGTTTCTGCCGCGAGGAGCAAATCTGCCTGTAAAGGCCAAATTGGCAACGAATACTGGCGAGTCTGTAAATGCTAAATGGTAAAGGGAAAATTGCCTAGTACAATTAGTAAATTTTTGGGGGAATCTAGCGCTTTCTCTAAGTACAGAAATTAATTCAGCACCATTCTCACTGGACCAGTCACTGTGTGAGATTTAGTTCAGTAAAAAAACGAAACAATAATTTGGGCGCTGTTTGAAATAATTGATGAATATGCAATCTATAAAAAGCTATGATGATTAAAATGAAGTAAATATTATTTTCAAAATATATTTGTTTATTTATTTATTTATAAAGAGCTGTATTTAGGTACATATGCTAAATAGAAATCGGTATAGATTCGCATGTGACGAAAGGATAGTTTTTTGAATATGATAGTTTTCTTTATTGTTTAACTGTTTTCAGAAAAACTATACTTGCGTAATTTAAGAGTAAGTATTTTTACGTATGTATGGTTACACAAATACTTGAAAACGAAATAACCTAAAAAAAAAAAATTTTGCTTATTTTGATGTCAGTTTTTCTTAAAATTGAAATTTTTTCTCGATTGATTAAAAGTTTCCTCAAAATGAATAAGATTATCCATAAAATGAAATCCGTTTTCCCCAAAAGTCGTAAATATTTCTTACAAGCTATTTCATTCTCAGTTTTGAAGTAACTCTTCTTTATTTGCAGCTAAGAACTATTTTTATCAATCGTATCAATACCGCGTTAAGAAGGTCGCGTCTATATTGCCCCACGAAGTCACCACATGACGCTTATATAAGAAAAAAACAAACATTCTTATTGAAGCAGCGACAAACAAATGTGTATGTATATACAATATATGTACGGCTGCACTGTGTTCAGGACCATTTGAGGACAAGTCCTGGACCGTTTTGGCCCTATTTTTGGACTATATGTACATTTCGGGACCATTTCAGGATCTTTCAGTAGTTCAGGGCAAATTCTAATACAAATTGCTACTACAATTTACTATTACCACTGCTATCTACTACCACAACTATTACTACCGCCACTTACTACCAACGCCACTACATACTACTCCGTGCTCTTAAATGCTAGTTTTATACAAAAGCTAGCTGCAAAATTAAAATATAATATATTAAGTATATGCAAAAGGTTGAATTTAATTCAATTAATAATTTATCTCAAATATTACAATATTGGTGGAAGAGGTTATAGGTTTATATGAAAATATGTTTGAAGCGAGGTGTCACCTGTTTAAAGGTGTAATTAAATAATTAACTGAAATGCTACTTTCAACTTAATTAAATATTAATACAATGGAAAGAAAAGATGTTAGTGAGAAAAATATTTGAAGAGGGTTGCACATCTAACTAATAAGATAACTAAATTTCAACCAAATATATTAATGAGACAGGAAAGGAGTTTAAGAAAGTTTAATTTTTTAAATATTTTTTATGGTTATAACCTATTTTAAAACGCAACTAAGATTGAATTAATAAGTTGAATAAAATATTACAATACTTGAGTTGCGCGAAAACGATAGCTTTCATTGAAACTTATGTTTGGAACTATTTAAAAACTTCAATTAAAGTGTACAATACCAGAGTGAAGCAAAATAAATTTATTTGGATTGCGAATATTTTTTGCAGAGAGTTGCCAGCCGTTTGAAAAATTAAACAAAATTAATTAAAGTATTGCGAAATCTCTTAAAACTTTCGTAGTGTTCGCCTTTTAAATTGGAACTAAAGGTGAAGATGCAAGTCTTACCGATATATAGCTGAAGGTTGTGCAAGTATTACACTTAATGGAGCTGGGCTGATACATTCTAGAAGCCACCTCTATCATACTATTTTAATACAAATATTTTGAACTCGAGTTAAAAATCACCTTACCGAACACTCTAAATAAGAGTCAAGTTCAAAATCTAAAAGTTGGATTTATGTGCACATTTGGGCACTTCATGATTTTCCTTTTCCCGCGCATAGGGACTATACGACTTTTTAAACTTTGTATATCTTTATACTTATTGGAATGGAACTTAATTGAGGTAAGCCGGAAATCCGAAATCAGGATTCCAAACACTCAGACATTATTGCCCATTTGGCTCAAGACCTGGGATGGCTGAAAGGGAATAAGAGGTAGGGGAATATTATGTGAAAAAAACGTGAGAATGGGGCTTCATTTATCCTCGACAAATCTTCCAAATTCTTTTATAAATCTAAGCAGCTTGCCGTTGGATAGATAGCGAACATTTTCCATTATCAATACATTAAACCCAAAAATACTCCGTCCCATCCTAGCGAAAGCAAGACAGATACAGAAGGAATGCTCTGTGCTATTCTCATCCTTCAGGCAAGATGTGCAGATCGGGCCATCGATGATACCTATGGTGACCGTGCGTTGCGCTCATGGATCGTATCCTGTAATCAACCCAACCAGGGCTCTCAACTCTTTCCTTATCTGTGTAAAAAGGAATTTCGCCACCACCCTGTCCGGTCTTTTCAAAATGCATTTAGTTGTTTTGCAGGGGTCGGTAGTACACTAACGGTCTACATGCACCTTATTCATGGCATCCCTGATGCACCTGGGCGACCGTACTATACTTGGCCCTATAATTGACCGCGGTTCAATTAAGCAATTCGTCAGCCAGTTCGTTACCTTGAGCACCACTGTGTCCTGGCACCCACATGAGTTCAAGCTTATTCCATTTTCCAATAGAGTTCTGCCTCAACGTAGATCCTTGGGCAATTTTTTAAGAGGTGCGAGCAGTGTCCAGCTTGACTGTCACTGCGGACTCTGATTTGGTATCCACGCCCCCTTCCACCAATTATCCAGTCCGCTACCTTAAGTATTGCGAATATCTACGATTGGAAAACCGTTGCCATTTTTTACCTAAGCCAGAAAACCATCCGAAATCGCCGTCCAGATGCCAACCAGCTCCAGTACCACCTTCTGTTTTGGAGCCGTCAGTGTAAAAAGTTTTCACCGAGCCTCCCAAGAGAGTACACGGATCTCTCCATTGTTCTCTTGTAGGAAAGCTTGCGGTATACTTTATGCCAAATGAGAGTCTCGGTATCAGTTTGCCTTTAAGGTCAATAACAAAGGATTTATACTTATTAATTTTCAGTAAAATGTGCAAGAGATCACTCAGCTAAGAAGAGGAACTAATTTGCATAACATAACCTTTGAATGGGTTTGTCCATTCCAGACAACCGGGTAAATTGTAAACAGCACTGGTCAAAACGCACAGGATTTAAACATCAAAAGTGTGTTTTCGGGACCTCAGCGTTAGGGAGATCACTTCAAAAATATTATTGTATGATTCTTTTAGACTAGCCGTTCAACGGGTTAAACATCTACAAAAGAATTTTAAAACAACAGAAATGGTCGTTTTGGAGGCAAAACTTCGTCATACTCGATTTATAAAGGTTTTTGAATGCATTTATAGCTTAAGTTCAATTTCAACAAAGCCCGATATTTTACATATAAAAGTATAGCCAAAACTAATTCGTACGCTGGGTGGGCATGACAATACTTCAATCTTCCCAATTTTTTTGTTTTTTTAAGGTCAATAAATGTTTCAATCCTGAGCAATTCTTTTATTCTAAATATGTGTAGTTAGTCTGCGTTAGTAATTTTCCCATAGCAGGTCAAGTGGCAAAATGCGAATCATATAAAATATTGTAATTAGAATTTTTCAGCCATCAATAACATTGGAACTATGAACATTTTGGGGTGATATGGATTTCGGTGCACTTAATTTTTGTATCTAAGAAACCTCCAGAATTTATTTATTTATTTATTTATTTATTCGGTCTAAGAACTTAAGTTCGATACAGACTATTAAGATTGCTTAAAATCAAAATTAGTTAAATTAAAAAATAACAGCTAAATACATATATGCAGTAGCATGTATGCCGGGTTATTGCAAAGATGTGCCATTACCATAGTTCTTAATGTGGTTCTTGGCAAGAAAACATTTAAATCTAAAGAACTTAAAATCAAGTTGAGTTCATTTAATGTTTTTTTACTGGCGCATTCAAACTATACGTAGTTTTACTGAGGCCAACATTAAATAAGTCAAAGCTGCGCAAATTTCTAGGACGAACATTAACATAAATTTTGCTCAAAAGGTGAGGGCAGTCTATCTTTCCAGATACGATATCGATCATGAAAGTATAAGACAAAAACGCTCTTCTGTTACTAAGCGTCATTAGATTAATTAATGGACAGCGAGAAAAATATGATGGCTTCGGTTCAGAAAAACGAATAGAACGGATGGTAAACCGGATAAACACCACCTTTTGCACTGATTCAAGTCGATTTATATAAGTTCGATGGTATGGCCTCCAAATAAAAGCGGCGTATTCCAATTTGGAGCGAATAAAAGCTGAGTAAAGAGTTTAAAGAGTGCATTGGTCATAAAATTCCCGACTTATTCGACGAACGAATGCAATTGACTACTCTGCCAAATATTTCAGCAATTATTATAGCATTATAAACTTAACAGTCATACAGTAAGCATTTTTTTGTAAATATCATATTCTAAGTACTGTTATCATTTTCTGGTTAAAAAGGAGCAATAAGTGAAATTGTTATGACTCAATGAAAATGACAATGGCATACGAGATTGTGTTCTGAAAAAACAAAACAAATCCATTATAAAAATGAAAAATAATAATTTCTTTGATCCTAGAATGATATGCAATTTTCAATTTACCGCAAGTGGCAAAATACACACTTCTACCTCGAGAGGCAGCTGATCTTGTTGTCACACATTTACCGACAACCCAAACATTTTCTGCCACTCACGCTCATATACTTATACAATTCATTCTAAATACACATATCATCATGATCGGCTGACCGGCCGGCCACCTTTCCATGCGATCGCAGCCACAATCGTTCCTCATGTCGAGCCTTAAAAGCCACAATTGTGCGATTGTTTTGATCTGTGTCTGTTGCACTTAATGCCGCATTAAATTATTATGTTGTACTGCTATTGTTTCGCACAATTGATGAATGATGACTTGCAGGCGACAAAATGGAGAGCAGCAGCAACAGCAGTAGTTGGATCCTTTCCTGGAGCGCCATGCACTTGAGTGAAGTGAACACACACACACACACATGGAAATGGAAATTTAATGGGAAATATACATAGTTGCCGACAATGGCATTGCAAACTCGTACTTGGTAATTGATGTAAATACAATAAATGTATACTCGTTTCAATGCAACCACGTGCGAAAGGTGCATTCAATGAAATGAATTTTCTCATATTATTATTGCAAAAAAAAAAAAAAACAAAGTAAAATGTCGCGTACCTATCGAATTTAAATGTAAATATTAAATGCTATAATTTAAAAGCGGAAATATTTATTTTATTGCATTTTTATCAGCGTATCGCGACCCAAACTGCAACAGGTGCTGAATTGCTCTGCATTTAGGGCGTGCATGGGCATTTTTGCTAAAAACGATCGGCGGTGCATCTTATGAATTTTGATGCGTGCCACAATTGGCTCACCGGGCGAAAGTGTATATACATATGTGCATACATACATACATACATATGTGTGTATTTAAATATGTCTAACTGAAATGAATTTCTACGCTCATGCTCATGTAATAAACATGATCGATCGCACCTAAGCGTTTGCCCTCCCAAAATTATTCAGACACTTCAGGTACATACATGTCCAAATAACCGAATGGATGAATGCACATACATATACTAGGGTGGCACTTTAATGTAAGATGAAAATTTTTAAAGCAGATTTCTTAAACCTCAGCACCGGCTATAATCGAAGCCATGATACAAGTGAGAGTACAGTTTAATTTCGAATTTTTTTCGATTAAAAATGCCGTTCTTTGACATTTCCCCAATATGAAAGCTTTTGGCAAAGCGTTGCCTTATCGAAAGTTTTTAGGACAGGGTAATTTTCAATCGCATATAGGGTGTTACTTACACAATGGAAGGGTTCATGTAATTCGAAAACTTATCAAAACTTTTGTTTTAAAATTAATTCAAAAACTTTTTATAAATCTTTACAAAAAAATTGTCGAAGAAGTCCAAAGATACAAGTTTAATAATGGTTTGGGAGTTTTTCTGAACCCATTTTTCAAAATGAATTTTTTTTAAATATAGTATTTAAATTACAACATAAAAAAGTAACAGATTTTATTAAACAATAAAAATAAATATAGAATTTTCTTTCATTCGCTCTGTTGTGCTTTAATTAAAAATAAAAATTCTTACCTGCCATTCCCAATTTCATTTTGTTTATCCTATTACCTGATCTGAAAAAAGTTGTACCCAAAAAAAAAACGTTTTAGAATTTTCTCATCTAAATTAAGGTTTGTGTTTAATTATAAATATACCATATAATAAGAATCCACGATTAACAGTTCCCAATTAATTTTGGCAAGCGTTTTATTATTAGTTCCAAAAAACTTAAAAACTCAGATTTTGGTTTACAGATATGTATAGTCGCCCTTCAGAAAGTAAATCAGCGGTCTTACAATTTGGATTACTTCAAGCAGTTGTTCTGCATTAAAACTACTGCTTATCTCTTAAAAACATTAGGGTAATTTTGATTAATTTTGACACTGCACCTCGGCCATTCGCAAAATGTGCTGATATACAAAATTGATAAAATATATGACTGCGCCTTCCCGCAGCGGAGTGACAGATCTCGCCATTTGTAAACAAGTATACGGTAGAAAGAAGAATGAATAACTTTAAATATATCAGCGAAAAAGGTTTTTTAAATATGCTAAAGTTTAGCAGGATGATTTAAAGAAAAATACATGCATACAAAAACAAAATGGCTCTTTACCCTCATTTGTAGAAAAGAAGTACATCGTGCTGATTATATTATATATAAAGTCACACCACTTAACACCTCATTCCCGAAGTGATCTCTCCCGAATATGCGGAATTATTAGGAATTGTAACAACCATTGTATAGATATTTTGCATTTAAGCACTGATAAAATAAACAGCTAATATTTTCAACTTTACTTTTAATTTTTAATTTCAAGCAAAAGAAAGAAACGTGAAATGAAAATTTTTTTTCGACTACGGATTGTAGCCGGATATTTCATAATCTGTTTAATTGTCAGGCAGTTAATATGGCATCCAAAAAGTGGCATTGGAATTACCTTCTTTATTGTATCATAGTCGAAGCTGCCACTTATAAATTTGTATACCGATTCGGGACAATTAAGGTATGTCGCACTGGTGGAAAAATTCAGATTTCCCTATGGAGTCTCAAAAAATTAAAACCAAATGTTTTTAAACTAAATACTGACTACCAAAAATCGGTACTACCATAGACGAAGGTATCACATTTAAATTTAGGTCCCGATTCGAGAATTAAGGTATGTCGCAGAAGGATCAAAATTCAGATAACCCATATGAAGACTCGAAAAATTTTAATTAATCTGTTTCATCTAATGCCCAAAATCGATACAACTATACTCTAAGATATCATATCTTAATTTTAAATTTCGATTTTGGGTATTAGACTAGAAACAAGTTAATTTGAATTATTTGAGTCTTCATATGGTAATCTAAATTTTGTATGTGAGATATTTGATTATAGTATCACTCTACACTGAACGGCTCTAAATGGACGATAGAGTTGGAAGTGGGATTTATTCTTACGATCTCTCGCATTAAACTCAGCTTTCGACAGTCTTTCAGGCTGAGTGTACAGCAATAGGAGAAACCGCACTTTGGCTGTTAAACTCGACACTTACCCTGCAAGAAATATTTATCTTCTCCGATAGTCAAGCTGCTATTATATCACTCAATTCCTTCGTTCTATCATCAAGGACGGTGGTCGAGTGCAGAAAAGTTCTAAATGAGCTCTGGTAGCTAGATTCAATCCACAAGTGTAGCGTGGGTACCTGGCCACAGTGATTTACCGGGTAACTGCCTAGCCGACGAAATGACAAGAGCAGGTACATCCCTGGCGGTTTTGAACACCTCTTACGACGCGGGAATACCTCTTCCCTCTTGTAGACTCTGGTTGAAGTCAATGTCTTCGAACTGGCAAATGCAAGATGGACAAAAAAACCCCCACCTGTGGAATATTCCGTCAGCTCAGGCCCAGAGTCGATAAAGACAGATCTTTCGGTCTAATCAATATGGATCGATGACATTTCCTACGTCCTCTCAGTAGGGAGGGCTTTCCCGCAAACGATTACTGTCGCAACTGTCGTAACGAGGAGGAGGTGGAAAGCATTGAACGCTACCTTTTTCATTGCCCTGCTTTAGCGAAGGAAGAAGGAGATATTTACACCAATACTTCTACGACTATATGCTGGATCTGGGATCAGCAGATGTTATCGATCTCGTACGTTTTATCAAGCAATCGAATTGAATTCTTTTTTAGGGGAACGGATGGCATATGGGCCTACATTCTATGCCATGGTATGATTATAGTAATATCAAAGTAGGGGTTGAGGTGATATTGCCGATTAATGGGTGATACTGAAAAAACAAACGTTCAATTAATTTTAAGACACACCCTAATGTATGCTCAATCTTATGTATGTGTATTTGTATACACAATGGTATAACGTATTGTATAACCCTTCTCCCACATTGTATGTTCGATTGTCTTGTACCTCGCAAGAATTTCACAGCTTATCGTTTGAATTTAAATGAATTGTAGGCAGATATTCGTACAGAAATTATCGTATATCCCGTCTGGAAGTATATAAAAAAATTGTATTTATTACTTTTATTTGTGTTATTTAACTTTTTGTTTTTTTCCAGTATTTTTCTGTGTTTTTTTGTTTCTTCATAAGGTATAAAATTAGCTATGGAACTTCATCAAAATGCACTGTACATGCATATCACCACTAACCTCAACCGCACAACAAGCACTACCTCATCATCCTGTATTCACTTCGCTCTTCACACCACCCCACACAAGCTGCTCACACGCACACATTACACACACACTCACACATGTCACAAATTATGAAAATGAAATGAAAATATGATCGCGTTTGGCATGACGGTTTGACTTTATCTTGAACGGGTATCGTCGATTCGCACCGCGGGATATCCGCGCTTATGATGCCCATTCGTGCACAGCGTGAGTTTAGCTAACTTCAGTTTGAGCCAAAGTCAAATTGGAATTGTCGCTATAGTGGAAGTTCTACATACATATCCACATACAAAGCTACATATGTTCCCAGTTAATGTTGAATTCAGATCTCGCGCACTAGCTGGCATTCGGTTTCAATTTCGGTTTTTCTGCATTTTGGCATCCATAAGGTGGCTATGACCGGTGATGTGTGTGGTGATAGTGACGGTGACGATGACGATGACGCAAAAGCTCTAGCTAACCATCCGCATGATCGCGGTGTTGTTGCGGCTGCGAAAGAGTTGCGAAAGACTTTGGAACAGTGTGTCAGTTTAAGTATCAGCGATATAAAGAAATATTTATTTTTAAAACCATTAATAAAACAAAGTCAATTGACATATACGGGCTTTTGTGTGTGCAATTCAAAAAAATATATAAATACGAGTATACTTTATGTAAAAATCCCTCAACGAAAAAGGGTACTTAATTCAAAATAACAAAATCCACGAAAATTGTCATTAGGCTATAAAACGGCACATCTGAAAACTCTCATAGAGGAAAAATTTTAAATTTGCATGAAACGTTATTGAATATTTTAAAATATAAGAAAAATAGTAGCATATGTAAAAATAATAGAAGTATTAGTAGAAACATTAGTACAGAGAGTAGTATAAGTTAGTTAAAAAAGAAATATTAGTAACTATTAATAGCATTAATAAATAAGGGTATTAGAAATTAGTAGGAATAAGAGCAGTATTAAATAATAGGATTAATAAACTACTAGTAGAAATTATTAAAATTATTAAAAATAGTAGCAGTACTTAGTAGTAGCATTAGTAAAAATAGTAGTAGAAATTAGTAAAAATAGTAGTAGAAATTAGTTGTGGCATTAGTTAAAAACGTAGTAGGAATTAGTAAAAAATAGTTAGTAGTACTACCAATTAATTAGCATAAGTAAAAATAGTAATAGTGATAGTAGCATTCATAGTTAGCAGTAGTAATAATAGTAGTAGTAGTAGTAATTAGTAGTTGTTAAGTAGCAGGTGTTAGTTATAGCAGATAATAATAGTAGTAATTAGTAGTAGAGTTGTTGTGGTGAACCAGTCACGAGCTAATGAAATGTCCTGAAATGTTCCTGAAATATCTAGTCCGAAATTAATGCCGATACGGTCCAGAATCTGTCCTATCTGTACTAGTGCCGAAATGTCCCAAGCTACAAAGGTAGGTACATATGTACTGATGGTCTATCTATACATAGACCCATGCACATACATACATACATGTACATACATTTCTATGACGCTACTTCAGTATGAATGTATGTTTTTATTTTTTTTTTATATAAGCGTAATGTCGTTGACTTTCTGGCGCGATATCGACGCGACCTTCGTTAAGCGAGGTAAAAGTCGCTCTCAAGCCGCTAAAAAGGTCTGTGTAAATATATTGAAAGAAAATTTCTGCGGAACCTTAATAATGCAGTTTTAAATGCTGTTTTGGAAGATTGGTTTAAGAAAAAGTTGAAAAACTAAGCCGGTTTAAACTTATAAGGAATCATTGGGAAAGGTATTTTCTCACTCTATCTATTTTCGCAAATCCCATTATTATAATTCGGCTGAACAAATTTTTAAGTATTTAGTCTACCGTATTTGAAAAAAAAATTCTTAAAAACTATTGTTATTTATAAAAAAAAAAATTATTTTCTCTTTCGATAGCAATATTTAATTCTGGTAGATCAACATGTGTGTTACGAATACTCTCAATGAAAATCATCATTCAAGATTTTTACAAGAAATGTTTTTAAATCATAAATGTTAATTAGCTGAATGTTTAGTGTTGCATCTCCGAACATTTTCGAAGTATTTCCAATGATGTTAGTATCTGAACTACAGGCTGGCCTCGAGAAACCGACTTACCATCTCGTATATCGCCGTTCAACTCGAGTATTTATCGAGCATTTACCGAGGCGAGTACTGCGTATGCATTTAGAATCGAGTACCGAGAAGCTCGCTAGAAAGCGGTACTCTAATATTTCTTAAAATTTATTTTAGAGCTATCGTTTTTAACATTTCGTCATACAAAGCCTTAATATTTGACCAAAGCCTGCGCTATCGACGACCATCGGTAGGTTTCCTGCTCTACCATGAGTACTCAGAGATCTCGGAGACTTACATATACATAAGTACACAGTTATCCTACTCGTTAGTTTCCGAACTCAAATTGTATACATCACAGTCTCTTAAAGAAGGATAGGTTAATTGAAATTACGTGGCACTCAGGTATTTTCTTAACTTTCCTCTTCCTTCATCTACTTTTCCAGAGTAGCTTCATTTAAATTATTGCTAGCAATTTGTATAAGCTTTAACCGGACATCAAAAAGCCTTAACTAATTTTTGTCAAATGGTTTAAGTAAGTTTTGTATAACATATTTCTGGTTTCCCAAGGCATTTCCAGCTACTGATTTAATTGTGTTTTTATTTTAAGGTTTTTTCGAACAAAATATAAATAAAAGTATAAAAGTCTCTAGTTTGTTTTGGGTAAAAAAATTCAAAAGTAAAAATAATAACATAACTAGCAAAACTAAACTTCGTTTTGTTGTATAAGGCCTCGTTCTGAACGTTTCAATGCAGCACAACCTGGGGTCGAATTACGTGTTCAGTGAACGAAACGGCAATCGGATAACAATAATTACTTACTTTAAATATCCAATTAAATTTTTACTAATAATATCACAGCAACAAGTAGAAATTTTTGGAATACGAATAACGACTTGCGATCGCATGGCAGTTTTTGGCGTTTACGCTAATTGAGTTACGTTCACTGTACTCATAATACCATATTACGATATAAGGGATACGTTCACTCTTCGTGTAATACCAAACATTCACTTTTATGTGACGAGTAGCTCGTTTACTGAACACGTAATTCGACCCCTGGTCGGGCAGAAGAAAAATACTGTATCCTTTGTGATGTACAAATCAAATCCAATATGACTTGGTTGAATTTGGAGCTTTGAATTGACGTCAGATAGTTAGCGCCATAAAAATATAGGGTCAATGTCTGCTGAATTTGTGCAAAATAACTTTAACTTTAACGGAGTCTTATTCGATGTAGCGGGGTTTGGGGGTTTTTCTGTCTATCTCTACTTGTATCTATCACTAACACGTATGAATCGATAATAAATTAGATACAATAATTTCAGTCATTTTTGATTATTTTAATCAATCACTTAATTGTTATAATACTATGAGATATTTTTTTCAAAATTATTTTCCATTTGAAACCTCCACGCCGATTTTCGACTTCTTAAGTATCCTAATGTAATTTCCCCCAGAACCTCCATCCAATTGCAATACAGTTACCGATTTCTACAGTGGCAACATCGCTTGGCTGTTGTAACAGCATTCTTGTTGTTTCGGAAGCAGTAGCAGTACATGACTAAAACACAAATGTTGATAAATCATAATCGCAGTAAGCATCGATGCGCACAACACCAAAAGAAAAACTATTCCATTACCAAGAAACAAGAAAACTCATAATGGAATTGAAGCAACAACGGACAATTGCAGTAAATGCAGCGATATTGCAACTTACAAGTAGCCAACCAACTAATCGCGCGCACATCTCAAGGCGTAACCAACTGTGCGACTTCTGTGCGGCGCTGCATTCTGGCCACGTCGTTGCAGTGGTGATGTTGATGATACAGCTTTGCGACGGTATCAACGTTCGCCTGGGTTACCAATGTAATTAATTTCACTACGCACCAGTGCAAATGCACCCCACCAAACGAACTTTAGCGAAAAAGCGGCCAAGTGTCATTCGAAAGTAAGTAAAGGCAAAAGTAGACACTTTAGTTGGCCGGCATTTAAGTAGCAAACTGAGCCGAGTTGAGCCGACCAGTAGGGTTGCGCATGCGCACAATCGCGCCGCTGGAAGTCCGCATTGAGCAACTCTGAGTCGATCGGAGGTTACGTTGGCAATATGCTGACGGCGACACAAGTGCGAATTTGAGGCTGGAGCGCGACAGTTGGCCAAATGAGTGATGGGCAATAAAATGGGAATTTTTATGTGCTGCAGATAAGAGATGACTGCCAGTATGAAAACCCCACTTGAATGCTACTACAATACTTAAAATAGCCACATGTTAAGGTTATATTTTAGATATGTAAGTACATACATATATGTGTAGTTTACTATAAGTATATGGATTTTCAAACAACTTATCTTAGAGAAGGAGCGCACGCAATGCCCAACACATTAAAATTAATTAAAAGTTAGCGAAAAGAGTGGCTAATTAAAATTTTCTTCTTTTTTTACTTTAATATGTATGTACATATATTTTGTAGGTCGCCGCCCATCGCCATGTAGTGAATAATTTGTTTTTTTTTTGTTTCATTTTCAATTTCATTCGAAGTTGTAAATTCAAGTACAATTAAACTAAGGTGGAACTCAATAAATATTTAATGTGTTTCAATGCTCCACTATTACCAACCGCAATGTGACTGACCACCCTGTCTTACCACCAGACATTTGTCATCGTGCGTTCAACTAGCAAATGGAGTTAGACTTGTATTAAATTGGCCATTAACAGCGCTACACAACAATAGGATATCGTGGAAGCATGCGCAGAAATGAGAGCCTTTATAGAGAGGGGCAAACATAAGCCAGAATCTATTTAAATACCAATGAAATTATTTAAGCACTTTAGCGTAGAATTACCGCTGCTCAAAAGACGGCTGTAGCGCGATTCACTAACTTATTTTAACGATATTCGCATGGTTAACTCATCTTAACGAAAATGTTAACGATTTTGTTATTTAACATCCATTTTTTATCGATATTCGCTATCGGCGAATCAGCTGTTGTCGTTAGCTAATCGATTATCGAAAACTAAAGGACAACAAATTTGATGTTGTTAACTCAATCGGGAAAAGAAAAATTTGTGATTCCAACTTAAATAAATGATACATTTTAAATTCGGTGGTTTGTTTTATTGAAATTAAAAAAGAATAATTAAACAAAGCCGTTTGAATAATTGGGCTATGGTTTATCACAAGGTGATGAAGACGCCACTCTTTAGTACTCTGCATAATCGCACAATCGTTACTTCAAACGACAAATATTGTCGACAAAAATTGGGATTGTCGGATCGTTTAAAGTTAGTGAATGGCACTACTGATGTAACTGAAACTCAGCAATGACGAATGTGCTCCGATATTTGCAAGTATAAAAAGAAGAGTAAGAAGAAGAAGAAATAGATTTACATATACAGAACTATAACAAAGTCTTAGGTGAGACAAGTTCAGTCAATTTCGTAGGCCGATCTATTTTAATAATTTATTAATTGTTTCTTTTTGATCTTCTGTTTCTGCGACAGGGTTAAAAGTTGGATCGATTTTTCATCATCTCTGATCAAGTTTGGTATGGAGACAAACCGTTTTCGACGTTGTGTCATTTTCAGTGTCATTTTTCGTTCTTATGACACATCAAGTTTTTAATAATTTGTCGGATCTTATCGAGCCCCATATAGCTTGTATATAACTGATTGTTCAAATATAAAGTTTTGTATGTGATACAGCTGTTTTGAAACTATAGCACATACAAAAAATAACACCAAATGAGAGACTATGACGAATGGTATTTTAAAAAGATTTAGCAGAGCCAAATATAGCAGTTTGAACTACTATAAATAAGTGGGTGAAAACGTGCCTTCTGCGATCAGAAGCTTTTCATCGGTTCTAGATGGAGTGGTGGGTGCCTGATTTGGCCAAAACCTACAAAAGACGGTGAGCCTCACATTGAAAGCTACATCTTCCAACAAAATAAATACAAAGGCCATAAATTATGGTCATGCTTTAACTCTTGAGCTATTTGAACGCAAATTTCAATGTAATTAATTGTATACAAAAAGGAGGCAACCCTAAAAATATATACATTGTAACATGCCAGTTCACTTCTGTAGAAAGCATCAAGTTCAGTGTTCAACGAACAATTTTTCACGTATACTGCGAGATATTAAAAACATAGCCTATGACAATCGGGATTGTCGTGGCTTTGTATAAGCAAACATTTTTTCAGACCCGGCAAATAAAAACCAAAACTAATAATATTGCAATTAATTCATCGCATTTATATCACTTGTGTAGTCAAATTTGCATTTGCTCCAAGTAAGACGTCCTCTCGCTGCCGCACCTACTGTTGAACAGAAGCTGCAAAACCCTGGTGAGCCCTTAAACCGAAAACGTCGGAGTGACCCCACCAGGCTCGCCTTCTCACTTTAGCTCACTCGGGATGTTCGGGGTCTACCAAGCGGACGTTCAGGAGCTACCCAGAGGACACTTATGTTAAATCACCCGGAAGTTGTGAGCTGCTTGAACCGCATGCAGAAGAATCGTTCTGGCCACTCCCAGGGGAATGGTGATCAGAAACTTTCAAACTTGCGTTGACTTCTACTTATGACCACATCATCAATACTTCAAATAGAATCTATAATATATTAGGGCTTTCGATATTTGTTCACACATTTTCGGGTATTTCGATACTCGATAAATTGAGAAATCGAGTTCACGATGCGATCTCGAATCTCGCCGTTCTCGCGAAAAAAGTAAAAATAATAAACCACGCGCAAGTGAAGTAATCAAATTCGTACAACTAACAAGAAGCTCTCGAGGTTTTCGAGAATCTCGAAGAACGAAAGTCTCGCGAGAAACCGATCCTTTGACCAGTATCGAAAAGAAAACAACTCTAAATTTCATTGCTTTGCATGGTTCAGTAGGTTACAAAGGATAATTTTTGTTTCCTTATATTTCCTTTTCATTTCCTTTATTTATAATCTAGAAAATATAACACTTTTCTTACATACTACTTGGAATTACAAAAAAAAAATGTAAATAATTAGTTAAACAATTCAGACAGTAACAACTAAGATTTAGTTTTAGGTAAGGAAAAATCTGTATCAATAGAGTTTTGTAGCAAACTATACTCTTTCAACGCCCTGGTTTTGAATTCATAAAGTTCCACTTGTAGCACCAAAGAGACATGAGCCGGAGCTCGAGCGGGGATCGAGGCATTCATCCAAATAGAAATTCTTATTATCGCTAAGAAAAATTATATATTATATATTTTTTTTTATTTTATTATATGTATTTTACATTTTTTTATTATTTTATTCGTTCATTTATTTGTTCGACCGCTCTGGTTTTTTCTCTATTTTGTCAAGTAAATCCAATATTTTTATATGAACCTTTAATAAAATCAATCAAAAGTTATTAGAAAAATACATTGCTCAATTGAACAAAAATCTCAATCAATTTTAGTTGTAGAAAATTCTACAGATTATATTGTTTTATAAAGACACAAAATTCAAATATAACAATTCAATATTCAAAAAAATCCCACTGTGTGCAGTTAATTAACCCGAAAAAGAATTAAATGAAATTTCTGGTATGTCACACGATTTCCTATACGAGTTTGATACTCACATTACCAGTAATTTTAATCCCTGTCATAAAGCGTGTAACAACAAATATAAAAACTTTGATATTCACACTTTACCACCCAAAACACCAGGAAAACATTAATTGGCGGAAACAGGTTGTAAAAGGTGTTGTAAATAAGTAGCGTAACATACAATAAAAAATAAAAAAATACGACACAAACTTTCGACTTTTGAACCGGCCGGCGTTGTTCCGACAAACTTCAATAAATTACCTCAAAGGGCATTCAAACACAAAATACTGACATTCAGTTGACATAAACAGGTGCAGACATTTTACAGGATTTGGCTTCCATTCAACTGTCTTAAAATTGTATGTTTAAAAATTTATGATGACCCAAGAGATACGTACGTACATATGTGAACAACAACAGACTAGCTGGCGATGGTTTTCCAAAAAGTCAACCCAAACGTTAGTATTATTTTTTCTTTAAAATTTCTTTTCTTTAAGCAAAAGGTACATTTCAACTTTAGATGGAATGTCAGCTAGTGATTTATGGCTGCCCCACACTCATACACCCATACAAACACACACACACACACACACATTCATGTACTTACAGAGGTCAGTCAGCCGGCATGCCCGCGTAATGTCAAACGACATTGCTGATGGTCTGGTCACCCTAAGCGCATGCGCCGCCACTAGGAGTACAACAACAATACAAAAAAATATCAGCAACCAGCAGCCCGTAGTGCCATCTTTTGCCTATGACTGACTGCCCTTTTGTCAAGGCTCGTAAAACAATGAACCAAGCAACAACAACAAAAAAAGCATCACGCCGCTCTTTGACTTCTGTAGCTACACATGCTCATAAATGTATGATTTTTTTTCGGAAAATAATCCAAAACAGATAAAAGCACTTGACAGCAACTGAAATAACAAAAACCGAGCACAGCTGAAGTGCAGCAAACGGCGGTCAAAGCAACACCAAACTATTACGCTATACGGAAAAAAATGTTAATCTGTTTTAATCTTCAAGTGCGCAAAAAAAACAAAAAACTCGAAGCAAAAGTCTTATGAACCGCCTGACTGACAGACTAAATACGTAAATGTACGTAATTTTTTTTTATTTTTATTTAATTTGCGCTATAGCCGCTTAAGAGATTTTGGCCGAACTTCTCCTACAATTTGTAACACAAATTGAGGGACCTACTGTGATGCTGACTCCGATCGCGAGATGTTTTTTGTGAGAAGTTTTTTCATAGCAGAAATACATTCAGAGGTTTGCCATTGCCTGTCGAGGGGCGACCGCTATTTTTCTATAATTTTTGATGTTACTTGCCCCGGTCAGAATTTGAACCAGGGACCCACCGAATGCAGCGCGCACACGCTACACTCTCGGCTACGGCGGCCGCCGTCCGTAATGTCCATAATGGCAGTGGCAAAAGCAACAGAACTCCAACGGCATGTTCCTTGTGTGATTTTTGGAATCGTTTTACATTTTATTCCTTTTTTTTTTGGAATTTTATTTTAGTGAGCCGAGTCAATTGCGTGAGTTTGCTGTGTAATTCTGTAGAATTGTGCGCTACAGCTTGAAAGTAGTTATTGCTGCACTATGATATTGTTGCTATTGTTGTTGTTGTTGTTTTACAAATGACCCCTCATGATTCGGTAGTTGAAACGATTGCGTAATGTTGTCATTGTAATACATGACCGTACACTTGTTGGCAGATATTTTTGGTCATCGTCATCAACAAATGTCCCTGTCAACGTTCGCTTCAATTTGGTCATCCAACATTAAATGCGTTTTGGTATTTCCGTAGTCGTTGGCAGCAGTAGCAGCAGCATCATACGTACACATTTACCACATTGTTCTTGCCGTTGTTTGTCGATTGTCATCTGTGACCGGCTGTCATGTTTAGCCACAATTGTGCCTTTGAAGATGAGCGCCACGCAGTTCACTGCGCACTTTGGCCAAATTTAATGGACTATTACAAAAATGTTCTTTTGCCGATTAGCTGGATTAAAATTGGCAAGGCAAGTGGATTAAATACTCGTTCATTAATCGAAGCTTTTGAAATGCTGTTGGCTTCCGAAAATGTTCAAAAGAAAAGTCTGGAATAGTGACAAAATGTTGCGGCTTGTTTTCAATATATGCTTAAATTGTAAGACAATATATAAACAATTAGAAGCGTCTTTTAGAGCTCTCTTCATTCATTAATGCAAAAAAACATAAATTTTAAAATTTTTATCTCTTTTATAAAATTTAAGAATTATTTCATAAGTCCTATATTTTCTCGTAAAATAATTCTTATTTGATGAGTTTTCTTTTTATCAAAAAATTACAAAATATCATATTTTTGAGCGATCAATAAAACTTGCAAAATGAGTTTTATTTTACCACAGGAAAGTAAAAGTGTTAGTTCTTGAGCGCACTGGCACACACAGAAAAATATTTTGGGGGAGTTTTACGCTAATTTTATTTGAAAAAAAAGTAAATTTATTTCAAGATAGTACTACAGTTTTAAGATTTTGGTAGGGGTTTGAACCGAAACTCACCCCTCCCCCTTTGGCAGCGCCAATGCTTGAGCGAATAATAAAACTCAAAATATTATTTATTGAATGAAAAATGCAACTCAACAAATAAATATTATTTTACGGGCAAATATAGGACTTATGAAATAATTCTTAAATTTGATGAAAATTCTAAAAATCAAAAAATTAGAATTGCATAATAATTTTTCGATATCATTTAGTTACAATGAAGGTCCTTGGAGTGGCATTATACACGAAGATTTGATTCTAAAGGCGAAAGCTGGTCAAGGCCTACCGAGGTGACCATCAGACGTAATTGCATAGCTCTACCAAATAGAAAATAATTTAAAAAAGGGCTTTAACGGCAGTAGTCGCTGTAGGGTTATTTTGAGGTACTCTATTTAGTCCACGTTGAACAAATTTGTATCGACCGCTATCATCTGTTTAATATGCCTTAGGTTACACTATAAATTCTAATATAGTTATCAATACTTCGCCCTAAATTTTTTGCAAAAAGCTGGCAACCCTCTTCAAAAAAATATCCGGAACTAAGTTTGCCTAATCCTATTTCACTTCATACCAGAATTGTAGTATTTAATTTTATTTATTAACTAATTTTTAACTTCAACTTTTTAAGCAGGTGACAACTTTCACCAAAAACATTTTTCAATTAAGGTTTCACTAAACTTTCCTCGTTTCACATCCTCAATATAAGATTTTATTACCTTATTACAAACAGGTGGCAATCTTCTTGAAAAAAGGTTAAACTCTTGCATTGTAGCATTTTAGTTAACTTATTAGTTAATTGGATTAGCTCTATGAAACTGGTGGCAAACTCTTCAAAAATATTTTAGTATATAAATATTTATGTATGTATGTATATATATTTTTTCTTTCGTTTTACATAGTTTTCAGTCAAATCTTGTTTAAACTTTCTTCCCGCGACGCCCATATTATAATATTTCCTTAATATTATAAATTTAATTTTATTTAGCTTTTTAAAAACATTTTCGAAAACAAAATTTTCTCCTGTCTTTCATGTGACACCCATATTTTAATATTTGATAGATAGTAACTTTTTAAACATGTGGCAACTCTGTTTAATAAACAGCTGCATTACCGCAACCATCGATTTTTCGACATCACTTGTCAAGTTTGGTTTGGATACAAACCGGTTTCAGAGTTCAGTATGGTTCAGAACGAAAAATGATAAAGAAATGGTATAACATCGAACGCCATTTGTCACCACACCAAACGGGGCAAGGGATGACGGAAAATCGTTCCAATATACATACATCAACTTTTCAAACTGTCGGTAAGCAAAAGATCAAAACGAGATCAATTGAAAAGGTATGGCTACGGATTGAGTAGTAATTGAATATAGATTTTTGTTGCGCGGTCACCGCGGACACCGCGACTAAGTACTAATAACAGGCGCTATACGAAAGCAGAGATTTGATGGCTGGTTGACAGTCGATGTATGTAGAGGTGGATCCGCCCGTTAACTGGTTGAATTTATGGTATTAGCTCAGCCGCGTTATTCACGACCAGGACTTCTGCTTGCAATGTGCTGCAGTGATCTGGTTGCTTACAGCACCTGCTAATCTTCTGGGCAATAAACCGCAGCCCCAACTCTCATTATAAGATATAAGATATAAATGAGTCACAATAATTTCCTTTCTATATAAAAAAAAACACTCGTGCACCCAAGACGAATTCACATAAGGTGGTGTTGAGAAATCAGCTGAGTTAAATTGTTTGCTGGACTGAATGACAAAACCGATTCTCATTGTCATTGTGTGTACAATGTGTTAGTATACATTTTTGTTGTTGTACGTTCAAAACCACCTGATATGAGTTCGCCTTGAGCGCGAGCCTGAAATAAAATTATGCGTTTAGTAGTACTCAGTAGTAAAAATGGTAGTAGGATTAGAAAAAATATTAGTGGAAAGTTGTAAAAATAGTAGCAGTAGCCGTAGTGATGATAGTAATATTAGTACCTCTGTGTATATGTTTGTTTTTTCTTATAACTTCGTGAAGCGATATCGACACGACTTGCTTTATGCGATGCAAAAAAATCACACTCATTCAGCTAAATGTGGTTTACATAAAAAACAATATATTTCTAAATATGCATTTAATTAGTATTAAATATATTAAATGCATTTACGTTTCCGAAACATACACGAAAAATATTCCATTTACGAAATAAACTACAACTTGAGCAACATTGCACTGACTTTTACTGCTCACCTGCAGAAATTTGCCAATTAATCAGTGTGGAACTTCGATTAATGTAAACAATATTTTAGAAACAACATTTTAAAATAGAACTTATAAATAAAAAGGGCTTGCGATATTTTTGGGGATTCCTTTACCCAACATTTGGATAAAAAATAAAAGTAGTATGCGCTTTTCACTGATATCTCACATTTGCCCAAATAGAGGCGAACGAGTTACACAAATTTGATCTAAGGCAAGCAAATATTACACCCAAAAATGTATTCAAATTCTGATTGATATGCGATTGATAGCTAAGCAATTAAATGGTAAAATATCTCAAAAAAAATGTTTGACAAAAACATAATTTTGCAAATGTTTGACCCAAATATGTTAACCTACACATCTACTACATACATACACATGGTAGTAAGAAAACTCGAAGGCATGCGTAAAACAAAATCACAAATTGTTTCCAAAGGTTGAGATTGAAAGGTATGAAGTAAAATATTTACAAACACACATAAATAAAGCAACACATTTAACGCGGAAATTCCGACGTTGTTCAAAATTCCGCCAAAAGGTGTATGCAAAATTAAAAGCTTAAAAATGGTTTTGAAGTGGCCGCCAAGTGGTGTTTTTGTACAAATTCCAATAGAAAACAGCAAAATTTCTGATTCGCATAGAGTTCATATAATTCGACATATTAGAAGGATTGGTGTATGCATTTGAAGCAAAAAAAAAAAATAAACGAATCATAAAATAACAAAAGCTGCTAAAAGAAATATATAGAGGTAAAAAAAGAAAAAATAGGTTAAAAAAAAGTTGTCAAAAATTTAACATTCATTTGTGTTTGCAGTTTCAAGTATAAGTAAATACCCCAGCTTAAATAACTCCATAGATTTTTTGTTCCAATTAAATATTTTAAATTTTGTGAATTTATCATTTTATATTTTTTTGCTTTAAATATTTAAGGATAACTTACACTTGTTTACACTCTTAAAAATTTACATATTGGCCCAGCTGTGGGTTAAGCCAATGGTCCTTGGCTGGAGCCTAATTTTAATTTTCTTTTTTTTTCTTCAACTTACAGATTTCGGAGAAAGATCACAATTACTGTCGAATTTATGGTACTACTTCTATTAAATATCAGTTCATGAAATATAATATCTATGGACTGGATTACCTTTTCACTAGAATAATAGAAAAATTTAAAGTGAGGAGACCAACGCCCATACATAATTGTTGTTTTTTTTTAATCTGGCACATATTCAGAACATGGATCGGAGGTAATTTTTGAAATATCTTAATTTTATTTTCCGTGATGATTTCAAAACTACATGAGTAAAATTAAATAACTTGAATTTAATCTAGGCAAGTATTATGGCTTCCAACAAAAGGTTTTTAGCCTTGCGTTCCAATGACACTTTGGAAATGAAAATCATTGAGATATAACTGAGTTATATAAATTTGCTTAAAACACTTACTACACATTTTACATAAACTTCTTAAAGAAATGCCTTATTATTTTCGGCATGCCGCTAAATTTAAAAAAAAACTCAAATCATCTCCTCAATTCAGATCTTTCCATTCCAATATAATTTCCGCTTGCATCACTTAGCTCGATGTTGAGCCGAACATCTCCTACAAATTGTGGCGTGCGTCTTGTTGTTGTAACACAAATTGAGGGACCTACAGTTTTACCGCGACTCCGAATGGCGAATGATTTTCGAGAGAAGTTTTTTCATGATTGAAATACAATCGGTGGTCTGCCATTGCCTGCCGAGGGGCGACCGCGGTTAGAAAAAGATTTTCTATAATTGTTAGATGTTACTTGTCACGGCCAGGATTTGAAAAATATTTGTGTGTAGCATGAAATCGCAAAATATCCTTAAACTTATCTGAAGTTAAAATAAAGCTGTGGACAAAATACGATTGATTCGTTTAAATATTCGTTACATTTTTGATCCATTTGTAAATACGTACCTTCTCCCTCTAAACTTTGTACCGAGAGCAGTGCATAAACCGATCGAGCAATTCGTTTTTCGTTTTTTAATAATTTTATGGCATAATTTCTGTTGCTGCATTCCTGATCGCAATAATTTTCAATCATTTTTTAATTATTCAGAATTTATTAAATGAGTCTTACCACCTAAGCGTTGCCATCTGTATAAAATGTTAAATTTAATTAAAATATACATCACTTTTGTGAAATATCAAAATATGATTGTCAAGCGGGTCGTCTCGGAATGAAAGTTCATGGCTTACTTTTATGTGGGTTGCCATTTTTGCAAAAAGTCGAATTTACAAAAATTAATCACAAGTTATATGAAATATTAAAATATGGGTGTCAAGCTGTTCGTTTTGCTGAGGAGAAGATTTATTAGCTACATCATGAAGAAGTCAAATAGTGAGATATGAGTGTCAAGAGTTGACACCTCTTTTAAAAGTAAAATTTAATTAAATTATACACCGAGTTGTAATACATTATAATGTGGGTGTCAAACTTTTCGTCTAGGCGAGGGCTAAATGTCTACCTATATTTTTGAGAGGGTTGCCACCTGCCATAGGCAAAACTGGAATGCGGTTTTTGATTGCACATGCAAAGGGTAATTAATAAATAAATATAAGTAGGCAGGGCAACGTCAGTCGGTTTTTTCTAATATGTACATATATTATTTCGAAATATTTTTTTTATTTTTATCTATAACTTGAAATTATTAATTAACAACTTTTTATTCGAACAGTTCTACAATTATTTAACCAATTTCTCGTATATATGAGGAGCGGGAGGTGTTTCATTTTGCTTTTGTTTTCGAAATTTACACTCTTCGAAAGCCGAGTTAGGATGGAAAACTTTAATGAAAGTTCTGCAATTAGTCCTTAAGCTATCCTGATTTGACCTTAAGAGGAAATTGTGTGAAAGGAATGCAAAACTCCATATTGAGATGAGAAATAAAATCATTCCAAAATAGCATCAATTGTCTGTGGACGATTTCCCTTGAGTCAAAGGTAATATCGCGGCGTTTTCAGTACTTTACATAACTTACTTACATTACATATGTATGTTTTACTAAATAATTCAAACTTGTTTATGGAAATAGAGTTGGCCCCGATTTTTTGTATGTGTACCTGTTAACGCGGATACTGGGTGAATGATTAATAGTTTAATTAACCACCCTTATAATCCGTAAATGACATGTGTTTTTTATCAGGGACCGTAACGGTTATAATTTTTATTAAAAAAATTATGATTTAATCGTTATTGAATGATATCAATTTTTCATAAAAAAATTTTCGTTATTCCTGGATTTTTATTTCTTTCGATAAAGCTTGACAGTTATTTTTAAATTTTTTTATTTTTTACGATCAAGTTTGATCTTTCTTTTGCGATTTTAATTGGATTTTTATTTTTTCGGCCGTATTTGATCATTATTTGTGATTTTTATTTTTCTGAATCAAAAATTATCGTTTTTCTTGGATTTAAATTTATTCGATCATATTTGAGCGTTATTTTGTGATTTATATTTTTTCGCCTGCATTTGATCATATTTATCGGATTTTTATTTTTTTCGATCAAATATTCGTTATTTTTAGACTTAAAATTTTCCGAGTATATTTGATCGTTTCTTTTAATTTTTTTCCAAGATGAACTTAGTTGGACACAGTACTGGACCAAAAAGTATGAGTTTTTCTTTTAAGGAGAGCTACAATTTTACGATTTTGGGGAAAGTGTAAATAATTCCTAGCAAATATTACGTATTACCAAATTCCCGGCATGGTTTTTCGGCCCAAAAAGTACAATTTTAATTTATGAAAACGTTTGCAATGTACGGTTATTATTAAAAAAAAAGCAGTTAGAGGGTTAAATTGCTGCATGGAATTTTTAAGCAGACAATATTGCCGCGGGTCATTGAAGACGACAAATGTTAAATTGAGTTCGCAAGAAAGCGTTGCCTAAGCTGATTTTGGCACTTTTGGTATATATTGAGAACACACGCACGTATGAGGTTTGGGGATTGGCGATTTGCATAGAATGCAATTTTTTTACTTACCAGTTTTGAACAGAACTACTAGTGAAAGTAAAAATGGTATTTTTTTCGAAATCGGTATTGAAAACGTCATTCAGAAAAAATATTGTTCTGCCATTTTTAGTGAAATTATTTGTATCTGACTACAAAAACCTGTATGCTAAGGACTAATTAAAACGAAAATTTACAAATTTAGGCTTTCTCTTTGATAACTGCGAAATGTTGCACACTGACTTTTAACTCCATTTCGCACAAATGCAAAATTACTGTTGTGTTGCCGCGAAGCGTTCAACTAGTCAACCAAAGATCATCGTAATAAATAAAATATAGATATGCTATGAAAGCTGACAATAATTTATCAAAAAATCGTCAAGGAGCCTAAGCCGAAAGATCTTTTTACAGATCGCCGTTGTGGCCAAGTTTGCCGCCTACCATTGATTTTCGCAGACTATTAACAGATTTTTCTATACCTTTGCGATTATAGCGGCGATAAATTGAACCTTAAAAATTTGCCTAATCATCCACTGCACAATAAAAATCAAAGAGATCGTCAAAGAATGTGTTAAAAGCATTAATGCAAAATGTAGGTATTGCCTACATATTTTCTATTCCAGCTCTCCTATTTTTTTTTTGTTTTTTTTTTTTTGAAACGTTCAAGTCTAGTAATAGAGAAGATCAAGCGATTACATGCGACTGGAACCTGAGAGCAGCTATATTTTGCTTTCGTTGATCGACAGGCATTGGACAAGCGAAGCTCTACACAAAAAAACAAAAAAAAAGGCGCACAAAAGGCGCTTTGACTAATTGAAATTTACACCACTTCAAGTATTCTCCATATCTCAAGCGATAGCGGTGGCATATGTCCAATGTAAAGTATACCGCCAACAATAACAATAACGATAACCAATGTTAATAGTATCTTTGTAAATCACTAAAACGATTTTGAGATCAGCTAGCGTTGAAAACAAAAGATCGCTTGTAGATCATTTGTTGTGGATGGTTGATGACGATCGACGTTATTTGCATTTAAATTCGTGTGAAACGTCAATTTGTTGAGCTATGTATGTACATGGTACCTGTGCATACATATATAATTACATATATGAGTGTATATATATATATTTTTTTTATATTAGTACATGTGTATGTGTGGGTCGTTTGTTTGTGGCACAAATCAATCTTATCTATTAATATGCACCACATTTGGTCGACGTGCATAGCAGGCAAGGGGTTTACGAAACCTAAACAAAAAGCACTCGATCGTCAATCTCACACTTTTTTCGAATTTAAATCTATTCACTAATCGGTTTATTTCCCATTGTATTTGTGAAGGCATTTTTTCATAACTTTTTGGTTGTCACCGTAGCCATTAACCTGATTTTCCACAATTTCAATCAACGCCAAAGTAAAAACCACAAAGCAACTTAAGCGACAACAGCAAAAAATATAAAAAATTGGAAAAAAACAGACTCTCGTTCGTTGAGGTATTTTTACCGCTTTATTCAATTCAAAAGAAGAAGAAGAAAAAACAAAAACTATCAACCAAATTCAAAATTTTAGCTAAGCAAAGCCGAACAAAGGCCAACAATACAAAATTCAATCAACTCGCATGGCTCATTTTCCAGCCAAAATAAAAGAAACAAACGTTAACCGTATCCATATCGCCTAATCTGTATTTCTACTAAGAAGCTAGTGGAATGGTTAAAGTCATTTGGTCTGTGGCAGGTACAGCTCCGACAACAACAACAACACCTAAATATTGAAAAGAATAATAGCCAAAAATGCAGGCGGGCGTTTTGGTATAGATAAAAACATCCACTTGCAAACGTCTACTTACTTGAATATGCCGGCGGATTATTGGATTTACGCTTAGCGTGGTGCATCCTTCTTTTTGTTTTTTTTTTTTTTTTGTGAGCGGCAGCTACACAGTCCGTCAATTCAAATGAAGCTATCGACTCTGACGCGCTAGTGTCAAGCAGTGCATTCATTTGGCGGAGTGACTGATTTCAGATCAGTAAGCTACACACACACACACACACATGCGCGTACCGAGTATATGCAGCGCACGCGCAAGCGCACTTGATTTGTTCACTATCTATTTCTGGAAAAATATAATTTTCTTTGTTTAATTTTTTTTTCTGTTGGTCTGCCCAAGCATTAGTACTTAATTTCGTTTATTTTCAACAATTTTCAATGCGGAACCTTTTTTTAATTTTTTTCAAAAACATTTTTTTTTAAGTTTCTGGTTAGCAAGAAAATAGTGGGCACACTACACTTTTTCAGCTGTCCGTCCGAGAAAATGCAGGTTGCCTACCCACGAGAGTATTTTAATGTAGTCGACCGCTCTGTCCTACACTCGAACCGCCCTCCTCTGCGTCTGTGTGTGTTAAGTGGAAAATTTGGATGCATGTGTTGATCGTTTGATGGATTTCTAATGAAATAAAGTAGATTTGTGTGAAAATTTCCCCTAAAAGAATGTATGCATTTTCCATTTTTAACTATTTTTTTTATTCAAATATTGCTTTTTCCTAAGTATTTTCGCTTTTGCTTTCATAAGTGTTCACACTGTTCAAATTTGAGGGTTCAATTAGTTATGGGAAATGCTCTTGAAGCTGTAAAACTTTACTTACATATTTCAGATGTTTTGTTATTTTTGACTCTCTTCGTAATAGCTTAGGTTAACACATGTGGAAAGCCGTTTTAAATTCCGATAGCTATTAAACACCCCATATAAATTGAAAATAATTTTGGAATAACAGCACCCTAGGAGGCTTGCATGCACAACATGCCATTTTAATAATACATTTGTCATATTCACAAATACCTTCAAAATAAAACAAAATATATTTTTTTTTATAAACAACATGATCATGCGTGGTACGATTATTGTGTAAATATATAAATCGGTACGTGATTAATGAAATAATCAAATCGGAAATTTTTCGTTGGAAGTTCTTAACAGCGTGAACAGAAAAGATGCTTAGGCTACCTACCGTTTTAGGATTACCATACCAAATGTTCTACTGCATTCGTTTTTTGAATATACGCGACATGTCATAGGTTCGAAAATCTGGATGCAGGACTTTAGTAAGGAACTTTACAAATATTTGTGCAGCTCTTTCTATCAGAATAAGAAGTGTGTATTAGAAAATGTTTGCAATGTATTTTATACAGCTATAACATCGTAATAAATAAAGAACGACCGACCTTCGGCCACGACCATGTTCGGCTACCAAACTTCGGTTCCATTTCGATTCGGCTTTGGCCAAATAAATCTAATCTTTGGGCGAGCATTTGTAATTCTTTTTTAAGTAAAGCGTCTTTAGAGGCAGTGATTTTGTACATCGCGTAACGAAAGTCGTGTCAAAATATCGTTTAACGAAAGTAGCGTCAGAATTGCTTTACTAATTTTTTCCTCTAGTTTTACTAATATCTTCTACTATTTTTTTAATTTCTACCACTATTATTACTAATGCTACTACTAATTACTACCACTATTTTTACTATTACTACGACTACTTTTATTAATTTCTAATACTACAAAGAAGTTTTCTTCTGGCTCGCGCGCTTAGGCGCACGCGATTTTTTTTTTATTATTTAATTTTATTGTATAACGTTTCAGCTTTTATTTAGAAAAACCAATTATATGACTGCGAAATCAGTGTTCGGTCATTATACTTAAGACTAATGTAAAACTTCAGGAATTGAAGTATTTATGTCATAAGAGAAAGTTTCGGTATCACTAAAAAAAAAAATCAGCATACCTTACATTTATTTTTGCAAGCAAAGGCCGTTCCACAAGCCAATGATCTCATGTAACCCTAGAGAAAATAATCTGTGAAAATATTTATTTCAATAAGTCGATTGTTTGGCACACTATATGAAATATGTCAGCATTCCATAAGATTGGGGCTGGCGCTCGCCGTTTGACGGTATCAGACTCCCCTTTCGTTCCATTTTATTTTTTAAGCGTGGGCCAACGATTACACTGACTCACAAGGCACACCAAGAAAAGAGTTTTTGGGAATCCAATCAGGCTGCAAACCGAGTTTGATCCGATCTGTTGCTTATTTCAGGCTTCGAATAAAACTCCGACATGAGCTGCTTTTCTAAATTCTAAAACCGAGCCGAAAGCATTTCCAAGCACGAATTGGCTTCGGTTCAAAATGAAAATCCACTAAAACATTTTTAAAGTTTTGTAACACACAACTTTGGCCTTGTGGTAAAATTGTTAACATTTGTTTATTTGATAGCAACTCCGTGAGTTGTAATTGTATCTCCGCATTTTCTTCCATATAAAGTTATAAGAAATATTTTGTATAGAAAAATAGGTTCAACACCGTCAACAACAAAAAAGTCTACATGAATTTTGGTACATTCCAAATTGCATGTTATAATACTTCAAAATTTAAACAAATTAAACAATTGTGTACTAGATTTTTCATGTATTTTTTTTTAATTTTTTGATTTCGAACATTTTTGATAAAGTATATTTTGATATGTATTTATAATGATCTATAATATTTAATAATAATAATTTGGCATTTATGTACATCAAACAGCTCGGTGTTTTGGGTGAACTTCTCTTACCTTCAGTTTTACGCCGACTCCGAACGGCAGCTAATTTTTTTTCCGAGCTATGCTTTTATAAAAAACTAGAAAGCGTTAAAGTGCTGGGCACAATATAGCATTTTTATAAGTTGTGTTAAAAACAAACTCCAAAAAGTATTAAAAAATTTTTATTTTTATACCTTTTTTGGGATAAAAACGGATCTAACAGTAAGAAAATCTATTCGAATGTAAACATTTTGGATAGAAAAAATATGTTATATTTTACGCACAATTCAGATCAGCTTTTCACATCTATGTTTCGATTCATAAAAATGTATTGAAAAAATTTAAGAAAAATCAACCTAAGCTGAGACAAAATCAGCACCCCGAATCGCAAAATATAGAAGCGATGGGTGCTTTTTTCATATAGAAAGTTTTATTAAATAAAAGCATTCTGCTTGAACTAAAATTTTGTATAATTACCAAAGCAGAAATTGTATGCATAGTATGCATGTCTTAGTAGATGTTTCACTTTGATCTAGTAGTAAAGCCATTTTTTGTGTAGCGTTTGTATCAGTTAGTATAAAAAAAAATTCTACCGAACTAGTTTTTCTTAGTAGTTCGAACCACTAAACTAAACCACATTAATTTTTGTTATTGCTTTTAGCCCTGGATATAATGGCGCCAGATGGATTCTCCTCAGTCTAAATGCGATTGAACTAAAAATTAATCGCATCAATGTACGGAGTAATGCTATAAAACAGTGGCTTGGCTTCCAAATGTTTTTATGTTCACTAACCGAATATACGTGGAAAACCATTCTATATTTCAAACAATTAATATTTTACTTTGTATACTCTGTAAATTACCAGCTGGTATTTATCGTATAATACTCCTGTATATTCATACATGAAATTTAAATTTAAATGCTTAAGTATTTCGACTATTACTCTGAAGAAGAAATGAAAAGGCGCAGTTGCCTAAAATCTTATCATTTGTTGTGGTTTAATGCATTTCAATTTAAAGTGTAGGATAACACCTTCAATGTAGTATAAACCGATCGAATTACTATTAACATCAACTAATATTACCGTTAACATAGAAATGAAAATAACTACTCAAAGATAGTCCAAATACTTGTATCTCATAAATATATGTACATATTTGTTTCAACATTCAAAACTTCTGCATAAATGCATAAATATCAGTTTGTTAATAGTTAATATACGCATACTAAATGTATGCTCTTGTTTGAAAAAAAAAAAACACACAAAAAACAATTCAAAATGTCTAAAAACATTTAATCATCAAATCAACTCTTTTTCGAAGACATTCAAAAAGACAATGGGCGAACCAGTTAAACCTGTGTTTTAATATACAAATCGTATGCTCATTTGGCTATTATAAATTCAAATTTCTACCAAACACGATCATAATTACAAAACAAAGAATATATTACGCTAGTTTGAAAGCCTTAAGTTGATAATGCATATTTCTGTGTGGGCATTAGGTTGGGTCAAAATGTTGTTTTAATTGAATTTGGATAGTACCAGAAAAAGCTAAGTGTAACTTAATTTCAACAATTAAAAAAATTTGATCGAATTGGATTCTAATCCTCGTATGCTCAAATGGTGTGGCGAATTTGTATGGTCAAGTTTTGTTGGAGATTCCAAATAGCAGATGCACCTACTTTGTAATATATGTATATTCTTTGGAGATATATAAAATGCAAATGTATCAAGCTAATTTGACTTGGAAATAATATGAGTTGCTTAGATTTTTAAATATATAAATTTGGTCAAAACTGGCAGATATGAAGAGGAAATTATGTGAATAATTTCCTTTCTTAGCAATCTTCGATTTTCGAGAAGAAGAGAAGCCATTTTAATATTTGGAAATAATAAGGGGTGATATTTTAAGAGCTAACTGAAATTTTAAATTCATTCAGAAAAATTCATGAAGCCTTTATTAGAACCGAGAGTAAGGTCGATATAGTTTAATGTTTGAATATTATTTGATGCAAATGTTGCACGCGGCGATGCTTCAAATGCTTCAAATGCTCCATCCAACATTTCGGCCGTTATAACAAGAATAAATGCTTCAATGTTGACTTCCAGTGCGTCAATCGAAGCAGGCTTGTCGCTATAGACATAAACCTTAACGTGGCCCTACAAAATAGTCTAGAGGTGTTAAATCGCACGATCAAGGCGGCCAATTGACAGACCCCAATCGTGAAATAAACTGCTTATAGAACTCTCCAAGGTCTCAAGAGCCCATTCGCCAAAAATGTGGCGTTATGGTAGGTCGTTCGGTTTCAATGCTTGACCCAGCTGTAATTTGAGGGGCTTCAAACCACAATCCTTTCGAAGACATTTCCACGTGGTGGAGTAACAGAGGCCCAATTGCTTCGAACGGTGCCGAATGGATAATTCACAACAAGACAAACAAGACAAGAAATGAGCGTAAGCAATCAAAACCAGTGTTGCCAAAAAGAAAATTGCTAAAAATTCACTCTTTATTTCGGTCAATATTTTACATATTCCTAAGGTGCATTTTTGTAATAGATATCCATCTTCAATTTAAACAAACCCGATTAGCGACCCATCCCAATGTACGAATACATACCTACTTGTTTAAAAACATAAGTATAGTGCTTTTCATATCTATACGGCATGATCTTGTTTAGCCACAAATGTATTTATCAAAGAGGAAAAACTATGTGTCTTACGTTTATTTGACAACATGAAAATAAACAATTTTATCGTAGTTTATGTTCTAAACGTATACAACTTTTCTTCTCGTTGCTGCAACGGAGCTTATACCAAGTCCACACGACAACGAACCCCTGTTTATCATGATTCATTAGTGATATTTTGTGAAAACAAGTTGAAAGTGCATATTTTCTACTTTATAAAACTCCCCAATTTTATTACGAACCAATCATGATAATCTCGATAATTTTTTGCCAAAAAAGAAACCCATAATGTGCAGTTACTAGGAATAAATGAATAAGAACAAGAATGAGAAAAAACGGGATGTAGAGAAACTGAAATACATATTTATAAAACGCGGTACTGTTTAGTGGGCATAGAGCGGACTTTTGATTACCGGATTTCCAACGAGTAAATGAATAGAGAAATGAATAGTAAAAAGGAATACTGTCCGGACGGCCATGTTTAATATTGAAAACAACTCCTGAAAACAACTTGTTTTCATTGCCGAGTGGACATGGTATTAGGCATTTTCTTTTAAGGGAATATTATTTTATTTCCTCCTCTTTAAATTACAGGGCACAAAATTTTGGCGACAAAGTAAATTTACCCGTTCCTTAATTTGTGACTTGTCAGATGGAGCTCAAAACATTGGCAAATTGTTTCCGCGAGTGGTCCTACTTGTGTCGTTTTAAAATTTATGTATTTTTCAATTACAAAATTGAACTTTTTTCAATTACAAAATTGAACTTTTTGATTGAAAAATGAATATTGTTGTTGTTGATTGAAAAAACAAATGAAAATAGGGTTAAGTTAATGACAATATTCAAACGTCATCTAATTATTCCACTTAATTAAATGCACTTTAGTTCAGCCCAATCGTCTAGTTCCAATTGAACAAAAACAAGCAAGTTTCGTCACTGTATTTGTTTTTTATTCAATTTTAATTACTTTATTATAGAACATAGTTCTTTCTACAAGAAAAATCAATCACTCCAAGCTTCTTACTTTCTGCGAGCTTTTAAAAAACTCAACAAATTCGCATCATAATTTTTAATCAGATTTGTTGGAAAATTTTTGGTATGGAATTTCATAGCCCATTTAATTTTAGTACATTAAAGTGCAAGTTTAAGGTGGGTTAAAAATCATAATAACGGTGTATTCGATTCGCCACTTCTCTACTCGCGTTCAACAAAATTTGTGTGCAAAAGCACCAATAACTAGATGCGGCGAACGCGAGTATGGCGATACCTCATTAAACTAGTCGAACTCGTTACATTCAATGCTTTTGGTATAAATTCGTCGTTTGTAATGCGCGAACATTACATTAGAAACAAAACTAAAAACTGTGTTGATGCTAAATTATACCAGATGCTTCAACGAACGATTTACCACTCGCTAACGGATGGCGAACCGAATACAACTTATATTATGTTCGGCCTTATATTTAGAAATTTGTGTTATTTCATTAAGTTCGAGGCCAGTTTTTATGAGGTAATTTTAGGAAAAACGAATGCTTGAAATTTTTTTATATGGAAAAATTCTGATTACGACGCTTTAAATTTCGATGAAAATTGGTCGAACTTTAATCAAATTTGCACTAAAGTTCATGTTTTATACATTTCTTAAGGGGTTTGTTTTAAAATTATTATTTTTATAAAAACCTAATAAAACATTAATAACATCCAAATAAAGTGTCAAAACTTTTAAATGAGCCCCTTTCATATAGTCATGATACGCATTATACATTTATGTACATGCATGGCTATTTGTGATAATGTTTCGTAAGCGCAAGAATGGAAATCAGACCCACATGCAAATAAGATGATAAAACAGCCGGCAGCATTAAAATGACAAAATATACAAACGTAGTTACATATTTATATATATATATGTATGTATGTATGTATAGTCTGTATGTCTATGCAACGCCTTCGATTATCAATACTCCACGCTAAATAAACAAAACAAAGGCCAAATGATCAACTCAACTAATTTGCATATTAATCAAGCCACAACCTGGGTTCTAGACGACTTTAGGCCAACAACGATCGGTCGACGGCCTTTTGAATTAAACTTGAAGGCGCACTGATTTACTTGCTTACATAGCGCAGATGAAGTTGATCTCTTTTTTTGCTTTTTCTTTGGTTTAGTAGTTCATCCAGCCAGAGTATTTGGCTTTTTAGTGAATATTGTTGTTGTTGCTCATACTGAAAATTTCGTGGGTACTTCTTTAATTTTGTTGCAGCTATGTATCGCATCAACTCAAACGGATGCAACAATATTTAAACAAAACGGTAAATACTAGGTATACTTTACGCCGGCGGAGAGCTGTGTAGTTCCGCTTTCATCCAATGGGCGCCTCGTTTCCGCCACATTCAAAAAAGTACAGGATATGCCCTATTGTGGTGGTGCGAGTAGGAAGACCTCATGAGTCGCAATATTTTGCGATTAAAATCTTATTGATGGGCCGGTGGTAAGGTGATAGAGAAAGCGGCGGGAGGTTGTTGCGCAGCACTGTGGGGTGAAGTTTGTACATACCTATATATGTATGTATGTGTGTGTGTGTGTGATATGGTAACATTTTTTAAAACAAACATTTTTTTATGTTATATTATGTAGCTAGAATAGCTTAAGTCGAGTTAACGGAGACATTTTTGAAGATACATTTCTTTGTTTTTTTAGATAGCGTAACTCAAGTCCTATCGATATCGCAATTTTCGCACTAGATATTTCGGGACCATTTCGGAGCCTTTCGGGACTATGCAAATTTATTACCAAAATAATGCTTCGCTTCGCCTCATTCGGTCGACATAATCTACCAGCAGAGTCGGTAATTCGAGCAACAACAGATCGATTTCACACCACGTTTACCTTGTGGATAATGCGCAACCTCAGACATGCCGTACAATACGCACCAAAGACACTGTTGCTGCTGTGGAGTAGAGTATCGAAGTAGGCCCGAATGCAACCATCCGCCATCGCGCACAACTCCTACTCGTGCAAGAAGTGAAGCCGAACGACCATCAAGCGCGTCGTACGTTCGGTGAACGAACGAAAACGAGATAACCGCCGATCCCGATTTTCACAAGAAAATTTTGTTCAGCGATGAAGTTTACTTTTAGTTGAATGGATACGTTAATAAACAAAATTGTCGCATTTGGACTGTTGAGGGTATCATTGGTCCACATTTCTTCGAAAATCAGGCCGGCCATAATGCTACAGTCAATGGGGAATGCCATAACGAGCCATAATTAATGACTGATGTGGATGACCTTTGGTTTCAACAAGACGGCGCTACTGCCATACAACCAAACCGAAACAAAAAATTTATTGCATGAAGCTTTTGGTGAACGCATTACCTCGCGTCGTGGGCCAGTGGCGTGACCTCCAAGATCGTGCGATTTAACACTACCGGACGATTTTTTGTGGGGTTATGCGAAGTCGCTTGTCTACGCAGATAAGTTCGAGACGATTGACGTCTCGGAAGAGAATATTTGACGCGTTATTGCTGGCATGCAGAGTGGTCGAAAATTGGACCGCTCGGCTGGATTTTTTCGACCCAGCTTCAGTGGTAACTTACCCGAAATCATTTTTAAAACGTAATGGTAAACCCTTATCTTTATAATAAAGCTAAATTCTTGGTCATATCATTAAACTGTATGCATCTTATTTCTTCTTGAAAACGACAACGGGGTTTAAAAAAAAACACCCTTTATATAAATTTGAGCAAGGACAAAGATATCCTACATCATATAAATAACGAATCCTAGCCGGGATGTTCCTCTGACGGTATGCAACAGGTTTAAGTGAGAAAAATATTTTACATTTATAATGTTTTTTTTTTGTCAATCAATAAAAATTTTCACGTAAATAAATATGAACATATTAAATGGAATGAACACAATCAAAGGCTTTGACTCACATTTTTTTTAGCTAAGATTAAACTACTGGTTTTTATAACTTTTTGAAAATTAACATAAGACTTTCTAGTACCGAGAAACTGTAAATGTGTATTTTCCTCTAGTTCCTTCATGAATTGATAAAAGTATTAACCTTTATACGATTACAAGGGTCATTATACGTTATACGTTTAGATTCATCATAAAACTTTACTTCATAGCTGTTCTTAAATAGTGAAATCCCACATAGCCGAAAGTAAATTAAACAATAGGAATTTCCACTGAAAGATATTTGAGATATCATAAATTCCTTCATATTTCATTACCTATTGGTTAAAGAACAATTTTTAATTTAAATATGATTATCAGGTATTAAAAAAATTGTATCTTTAAGCAAATTAGGTTTAAAAAACACAGGGGATATCTGATGCTGTTTTTGAAGAACTGTATTAACTTACAATCTACATATTTTTATCATCATGAAATACTTTTTGTTTCCGATTATTCGGTTTTACAGAAAGTGAGCGACGGTAAAATAAAGAAAAATGGCATGGAGATGGTACAACAGCGAGACCGGCTTATCTCCAAACCAAACTTGACAAGGGATGACGAAAAATCCATCCAATATATAACAACTTTTCATCCTGTCGGGAAACCGAAGATCAAAAAGAAACAGTAAAATAACTTTGACCTAACATCGGGATAATAATCGTACCATAAAAAAGGACCGCTTCACATCCTCATGGGATCCACTAAACACAAATCAATCGGATTTTAATTTAATTTTTTTAAATATTAGGTACCACTTTGCAAATACTATTATCAAGAAAAAATGGCTTGCATTTTTCTATTCACACGCACAATTGTGGCCGATGACGAGCTGAAACCAATCCAAACATTGACAAGGTCTAAAATAACACAGGCACACAAAAAAAAGGTCTGTTTCTGAAATTTGTATTATCTTAGCATAAGTTTTTCGGTATACTAAAAATAAATCTAGGGTCTAAATTTACTCATTACCCTTAGATTTTGCCTCACCCCTTTTCTTTGAGTCCATATGAAATCTGTGAATTTTGCAATAAAAATTTCAATTTGTATCAGCCTTTTGCGAGATATAGTAAAACCATACAGAGTTAAAATGGATTTTGTTAAGTTGTAATAGTTTCTAACAAAATTTCAACTAGGTATGCCCACGTATTTGCCCCGACTTTAGTGATTTTGAGACCACTGTAACGCCTTGTTGCTCGCACCGATCGACAGAGATTGCGGTGAACATTGATTTATAACAAACAATTTATCACTCATTAGGGAATGCATTTTGTGGTGATTACAAGGTAATGATGATGTGTGCACGCGGCGGCAAAGACGAAGGCGTTGAAAGCACCTGAAAGTCAACAGAGCAAGTCGAGGGCAGGAGGTATACAATGACAACATCGGCAAGAACAGCAGCAGCAGTCAAAAACAAAAACAAAAAACAAGAACTTTTCTACACATTCATTTCTATAAATATATGTAGTACAAAGCAAAAGTGCAGATGTGAAGATCTGAAGATCTGAGGAAGTGCAGCATGCGGTGTGCAGTTGGTTATTTAATCGACTGGCGGTGATCAGTAAATGGGCAGAGAGTGTCAAGCTAAGCCTCAATTTTTACCGCTTGTAATATGGAAATGAATGCGCTTTTAGCTGTGCAGCTGACATTAAATGCCGCTGTGCAATCGACGGCCAAGGCATATGAATTCTCATAATAGCACCACAATTAAGATAATTCGTTGGCATTAATTATTCGTAGGTGCGCACAGTGTCGGTTCACGGATCAAGGCGGCCAAGCGAAAACCTAAACATTGCCGGGCACGACCAGTCAGTCGCCAGTAGCATTGGCGCTGAGCGATTTCTCAATATTGTTGCACCATCGAATGCACAAAAAAACAAAAACAAAGAAATATCGGCGATTTAGCAAAAATCCAGCTGGAAAATTTTAAATTGACAAGACAAACAAGAGACAAATAATTATGTCAATTTAATTTAAAAGCAAAATAAATTAAATCCATTCTCAGTGAAGCAAAAAAAAAATCAAAATAAAAAAACACAGTAGAAGAAAATCGCAGCCACTTGATAAATTTAGCTTTCAAGCTACAAGCCGCCTTTGATTGCCGCTGCAATGCGTCATAATGTTGACAATGGCAGTGCCGTTGATGAGGCCCCATTCACATTGCTGATTGGCAAGCACGTGCAAAAAAAAACATTAAGAACAAAAAAACAAATGAAATTAAGTGAGGCAGAATAATGAAACTACGAAAAAAACCGCTAATTCTTTGAAAACGATTGACACATTTGAAAAATTATTCTGCCTTTTTTGCAAATCGCATTCAGCTAATGAAGTCAAAAATTGGCAACATTAATTTCTCAGATTTTTTTCCACTAAGATTTCGTATATTTTTGCAATTAACAAAATTTAATGGCACGAAATTACCAACAAAAAAAAACACAAAATATGTATGTACAATAATAGCACCTACACAATTTGACGGGCATGTATGCAGGAGACAAACAATAGATACTCTTTCGTGTACCGACATGACAGCCAAATCAACGTAACGTGCGCCTCCCTCACCGCCAAAGCGCTTGACAGTTCTCACATAAGTACTATTTGTATCTATATTAATATCTTTGTACGCATGTAAGTTCGTTTGAAAATGTTCGCAAATATTTCTTAAAACTTATATACATATCTATATACATATATGTATATTATGTACTATTCGGATTGGGTGATTTAAGTTGTAAGCCATTCAGATTGTGGCATTAACAGCGGTTGAGTCTATTGTCAAACGGTACTTAAATTGTTGCTTAACACTTCACTTGGTGATTGCCATTGTTGTTGGTTACAATGATGCCGGTGGTTTTACATTTTTCGTTGTAATTGAGAGTTTGACTTTTTACGCCGTTGACGTCTAAGTGTCAACTAATGTCAGCCAACAACTTGTAAAACAATCAAAAATTATCTCCTAGTTGAATGAGATATTTTAAAATTATTTTAAGTGCAGTTAAGGTCATATGAATTTAGTAGGTATGTATGTACCTATGCGCATTAAGTTATCTTAAGTTTAATACGGCCTTCACTGTATAAATATCTTAGCCGACCGCAACAAATTTGTACACCTAATGGTCTCCTGCAATAGCATATAGTAACCGTGATAGATATAGACATATATGTACATATAGAAATACTTAGAATTAATAGCGAATTTGAAGAAGTCCACCTGTCCGTGTGTCAGGTATATCGCGTATATATCGAGCTATCTCAAGGAAACTTGGTATATACATTGCCCTGCACTCAAGGTAGGTTGGTATTCCAAATGGGCGAAATCGGTTAATAAACATGTCCTCATAACGGTGCTTTGTGAAAATTAAAATAGGGCGTTATCTCGGTAACCAGCAAATATAATTTGTTCAAATTTGATACATAGGATTGGGTTGGGGAAACGAATATAAGTATAATTTTTTTTTTCGTTTTTAAATTGCCGTGATCCCGCCCACTTTATAAATAAAAGTTATGTCTCCGAAATTTACAAAATTTAGTACACATATGGCATTTCAAATCAGTAAACAAAATTCGAAAATTTTTTAAATCGGACAAAAACCACGCCCAAGTCTCATTGAACGGTCATTTGCGAAAATAAAATTTTAAAAAACCGATATTTATGACAGTATAAAAGACAATTCGCTCACATTTAATATGCTTGATGAAGTTGCATATTAAACAAATACATGGAATAAGAAAATTTTGGTAATAGGCGTGACACGCCCACTATGCCACCAAAGTTGGCCACATTTGGTACACACATCACATTTGGTACACATTTTAGTAAGCAATATTTCGAAAATTATAAAAATCATACAAAAACCATACGTAACTCTCATATAATACTAATTTTCTTTTGTTTTTATTTAAATAAATAAACATCCTATAAGATTTCAAAATAATGTTATACGAGCAAACCCGGTTTGCTTTGACGCGCCAATAAATACACATCTTTTCAGATATTGAAGAGTTCTTTTGGGCTTACAGTATGCACGGCGGTCTTCAGCGTCTATTCACCACTCAGGGCGAACGGACGTCTGATATCATTTTTGTTGCCTTATTAAGGCCAATGATTTGAAGTCATGCACCAGTAATGTCCGAACCATTAATGGGGAGGGCGCCGCTACCCGGCTGATTGATGTCCTCATGAGTGTAAGGGCTAACATCGCCGTCATCCAGGAAACGAAATGGATGAAATGTGAAGGTAAGAAAACCTTAAGTCCTTACTACGTCTACTACAGGTGTCATGTAAAGGAGCGCAAAAGGTTTAAGCATAGAAAGATTATGGTTGTTATGATTATCAGGTTATGTACAAAAGCTTGTTCCAGTTTCTATATACGCTATCCACAGAGCTAAATGAAAGCGTTACAGTGAGTTGAGAAGAGAAGAAAGAAGATACACGTATTGCTCGCAGAAAGAAAAACTTGAAATGCTAGCCGAGAGAGAAAAGCGCCTGAAAGGCTCCAAGACCGGAGGAAATTCTTGTAGGAATAATAACGGCGACCCAGTGGCTGATAGGCAAAGCACACATAAAGTGTTGTCGGAGAAGAAGAAGTTCTCGAACCCCAATTCGCTGATGACTCTAAATCTTGGAAGCAACCCATGAGAAGATGAAAGACACTCGCCATCTCTTTGACGGCTTTAAATCAGCGTTCGACAGCACGAAGGAAGATGTCAAACGACGTTGTGTGACGCCACCGCACCGCAAAGCTGCTGGTGGCAGAGGAAGAGGAAGGCAATCTCTCCGTTAGATAGATCAGGTGGCGATGGATTCACTTGGTGTCTCTAGTTCGAGCCAGTTAGCAAGGCAAAGGAAAGACTGACGTGCTTTATTGGAAGAAGAAGATTAGACCCGACCTGTCATAAAACAAAATTTTCGCAAATATCATCTGGAGTTCGAAGTTAGCGTGAAACTATTTGTCTATCGATTAGTGGTACAATGTCAAGACGGTCACCACAAATTATACGAGCAGTTTGTCCAAACATCTCGCTATATGATGAATTGTTATTATTATTATTACTGTTATTAGACTTGATAGGTAGCTCTGTGGAGGTGCTCCACCGTTATGAAAGATTACGTAACGGTCTAGTTTCACCAGTTCCAAAATTGCACCGACTTTTTCAGGTATTTGTTTGAAATCCAAATTTCAAAAACTGTAACGAGAGAACCTATTTTGAACGGTGTGCGCCGTTAAAGTATTATCACCGCAAATTGTGCAAAATGTGCAAAGTAAAAAATTAAAACATGAAGAGAATATCTTCATACTATGTTTTATTTACATATGGGAGTTTGGGTTGTTAGACAGGTTAGCTATGCTATGCAAATATGTCCTAAAAATTGCGCTGGAAATATAAAAAAATTTTTTTAGAAAGTCGATTTTGTTCTCAAATTAATTAATTTGGTTCTTAATTTTCAAATAACTTACACCCTTACTTCCATAAATGTTTGAAGAAGTCGCCCCCATAATTAGTTATCCGAAAATGAACCAAAAAATTGTGCAAAAAATTTTCTTATTAAAACACTATTTACAAAAACAATAGCTGGCAGTAAATTTTGTGATATAATAACTTTAAAAAAAAAATACAACCGCACATAAACTTACTGCATACAACTGCTCACCATTTTACCACTCAAAGTACAAATATCATTTGCAATTACACCCAAGCGCAGCACTTCAACAATTAAATAAATCAGAAAATAAATTATTTATTAGACAATTATTTTTTATTCATATTCGGTGCACATAATTATTGAACTTAGTTTGCGCCAAGGCGTGCTCGTATTTCTTCTCTCCATATCATTTTGTCATAAATAACATTACACTTATCATGCATAGTATGTATGTATGTGTGTATGTATGTATGTATGTAAGTATGTGGATATTTTTGATAATCTCAAATATTCAAAAAATGTACAACGTCAAACGCACCACACAAACACTTTTCAAACACTTCACTTCATTTGTTGGCGATCACAGCAACTGCCAAAAGGGGCATTACACACACAATTTGTTTTTCTTCAAAGGGTAATATACATACATACATACAAACAAACATACACATGTTCATACATATCACAATATAAGTTCATAGCAACCGCAACAGCTCGTTTGTTAGCCCATTAAAATGCTCAAATGCAAGGCTTTAAATTTAAATATGAAGTTCATAATAATCAAATTCATTGCACTCAACATTGGGGAGCATAAGAAGCGATAACAATGGGTCCGTTTCTTTGTAAAATAGTTGCAAAAGAACACTAGGTAGGATAACAGAATGCATGTAAAGCAACAGCACTAACCCGGAAAACTATGCGAGGTGAGCCAGCTCGGTAAAATGATATCCGACCTGAGTTGTAGTGTTGCGAAGTGGAAAAAACTGCGCTATTGTGAATGAGCCCCAAGAAAATACATACATGGGAAATTTAGATGTAAGACCTAATTCGTTTTTATTGGCTTAGTATTTGTAAATACATAACTACATAAACCTAAAAATTGTCGGCACAACTATGGTATTTTCCGTTCTTAAGTAGCACTAAACAAATCCTAACATTCATGAAAGAGGCCAACAGGCTTGCTTTTGCATTTAATGGAAATTTTATACGAGTTGGAGCGTTCTTTTGCAACGCGGTTACATTAGAACGGGCCCAATATTGAATGTCTTCGCATTTGTGGAAGCAAAAGCCAACAGAAAGCATTTAGAATGCGGCAAAACGAGCATATAATAATTTTTAATATGCAGTGCTGTGTTAATATTGCTAACTTTATATTTCGATATTGCTTGTAAAACCTCTTCGGTACGAGTAATTTCAATACAAGTGTAACTACAGTTAATATTTTAATTTTAGAGGTTGTTGTTTTTTTTTTGCTTTCTTTATGTGCTCTATTCATACATTTGCATATGTAGTTATAGTTTGTATTCAGCGTGGCTTAAATCGGTTCACTTTGCACTTTGAATTTTAATTAAGAATATGAACTTTTGATTTCTCAAAATGCACGCAAAGTTCAAATTCAATATTAGCACACTTATCCTTGAAGATTTCTTTTCAAGTTAAAGTTTACTGCTATATTTCCGCCACAATATTTCGTACTACTTATAAAACTAGTTTTAATTTTTTTCTAATTTTATTAAGCTCTAGGCTAGTTTTTGTTTGGGAATGATATGAGAAAACAACGATTTTTCAAAGTGGTTGACATGAAAGCTGCTATTTCGGAGATCACCATATCCCCCTCATCAGACTTCTTTTTCTACCTAGACTTCACTAGTGATCGAACCATGGTACGCGGAATTTCTAGAAAGCTAGCGAAACCTTGCTAAAGCCTAGAAAGAAAAAGAAGTCCGATGAGGAGATGTGGTGGTCTCCGAAATAGCTGCTATCGCTTCTACCACATTGAAAAATCGTTGTTTTCTCATATCATACCCACTCGGCTACGGCGGCCGCTAAGTTCAAAATTTCAAAATTAGCTTATGAAGTTTTTTTTTTTTAAGTTCCCTGAAATCCATATTTATTGGAATACATTTGATATATTTACTTGACCGAAACTTTTGGAAGGTTTTCGAACTCTTGTTCTTCCGTTATCTGTTGTGCTTATTTAAATTCGGAGCAGCAATAGTCGATCCGAAGATGTTCATAAAGCATCCGCAAAATCCGCACAAAGTTAAGATTTTAAATGAGGCAAATTTGCCCTGTTTCAAAGCTAACAACAGATTTCACTCCTTAAAATAAAAATAAAGTGGAATTTCAGCTGTTTTAAATTATTTGCTGTTCGGAGTGATCGGGAAAGTGTAAGTCAAATTGTGATACAACATCAATCCAAAAATTGTAGGGGAAGTTCGGTCAAACATTGAAATCTAGAATGAAGGCGCCGAATAAATAAAATGGATCATTTTAATCAACAGACTAACCCATGATTTTTAGTCATTTCATAATAAAATTTCGAACTTAACTAACCGCAATTATTTACAACATTGCCAGACCTGACCAATTGGTGACGATTTAATCGAGAGCAGAAAATATATTTTCAGATTAATTAACAGTAAAACACAAACAAAGAAAAAAATCACAAAAAGACAGCCTTTTATTTAGACACTCCTCGTAAGAAGTCTGCATTTTGCGCCTCCGTCCTTTTAAGCCATATAAAATTACAAGAAAATCATATTCTTTACTCATTTATACCCACTGAGAGCGCCAATATTAGTGGAATATTTTTACTGGAATATCGGAATACTTTTTAAGTTGCCCCGGGATCCCGTTATTCGTCCCAGGATAAACTTTAGGAATATAACTATTTAGTTGAGAAAAAATTCATTAAGGTACGCTGATTTAAAAAATCACGTTTTAAATTATTCAGAAAAAAATTAAAGTACTTTAAATTATATCTGAGAAACCATGATAAAAGTGTCTTTTGAGAGTTATGATTAAAAACGTTTAACAAAAGGTAACAATATTATGCAATACCAATAGCAAAAACATAAGTAATCTCATATAATTAAAGGCATATTTGTTTTTAAAAAAAATGTGTACGTAAGGACATCAAAGCATTTAAAGTGGAGTCTTCTAATGCAGTTATAAGTCATTTGAAGATAATGACACGTGTCTCCCTCCACCATAGCAAACAAGTTCGTACTTCTCTCATTTCGATATTTAAAAATTTTTGGAACCATACCGAGATTTGGATCACTAATACCCATTAAGCAATATGATTCAAGTTTCTAACAGTTGGAGTCGATATCTTTCAACTTTTGTTCTAAAAAAATTTTCATTTCTTAACGACTTCGATACGATATATCAAACAACTTTTGACTTCGTTAAAAAACTACTAAAGTACAGTAAATTGAAAATCCAAATACAAAGATCATCTAATCTAGTCCAATTTTAACTGTCCAATTTTCTTGTGTGATTGAACGAAACGACATGCAACTTCTTTGTAATCTACGTTATCTGCTAATAGTTACAAATTTGGTCAGATCGAAACAGTTTTGAGTTTATGCAGAAAGGTCTGAACTCCGGCAAATTTGGTTTCGTACGAGTATTCACTAAGTTAGCATCGGATTACCACAATTCGAAGATCACCACAGTAGTCGCGACGTTTATGGTTCTCTGAAAAGCTAAGTAAATCGTTTTCAGCGTCATCGACTTGCCTTTGTACAAGTTTACTATTATTTTAAATACATATGTATGTATGTAGGTTTATATTTCCTTTGGCGGCACGATAAATTGAATAATTATGCATAAGGTGCTTTAATATTATATCTACACACATATGTTCATATATACCTGCCCGTTTGTGTATATTTATTAATAACTCTTTATGCTTTCGATTTAAAAATATATATGTACCTGTTACCATAATACTTGATAAATGTGCAATTTGCATAATTTATGTCTGGAATTTTAAATCGACTGACATATTTGATTTGATTTTGTTTTGTTGTAAAACTAATAATTGAAGACCATAGACGAAGAATGGTATAAGTATATTTGTATGATTGTTGAAAATTTTAAATTTAAAGTATCCAAAATATAACAGGAATAGTGCTGTGAAGCAACCTGGCATTTCATGCCATAGGAAAATTTTACGGATGCAACTATTTTGTTTTATGCGTTCTTTGGTACCAAATATGATATTGTATTTTCTCTAATGAATAATACCACATATGAAGTACAGTAGATATATTTTCAATGCATTTGTGAAGTGTCGCTCTAAGGATTTTAAAATTTAAAATACATTTCTTTTATAATAATTAGCTTCTATACAAACTTTGTCGCATATGATAAATATTGGGGTATTTTCTAAATAATGCAGCTAAAACTCAATATCATGTAATATCTTAATTATTATGAAATTAATGAACACTTCAGAATGTCATGAAAATAATTTAATAATAGATAACAAAATCTGCGGTATCCTTAAAACCATATGAAAAACATTCAAATAAAATGTCCAGTTAAAGAATACAACTTTGCTTCAGTTTTATGAAAATAGTAGTGTAAACTTTTGCGAAAATCTTTTAAGCTTTCGAAAACTTACCTTTGGTACAGAATAAAGGCATGTCAAGTGATCCTCGAAAATTACATTAACTCACAGATTTCTGAAGAAGATATTTTATTATATTAAAATCGCAATAAAAAGTTTTCTCAAATATTCTCATTTATGTTATTGTTTAAGCCATTATTAAATTCCAAAATTATTTCTAAAGAGATGGAATATTGTATGTAGTTTCTTCTTCAAAGGGAATGTGAAATTTGTCATATATAACTCGGCACAACGGTCAGATCGTGCATTTGATGTAATATCACATTTTATTATTTTATTAGTTATGGATTTTGGTCCGCTGATACCGAGAATGACACCCAAATTTTTCCATCACGTATACAGGGGTCCTCCGGTATGATAATGTTGAATAAGAACTTTTGAAGGAAACAATAGATTACAAAGAATAGTATTATTTTAATTTAGTTCAATTCAATAAATGGCCACCTTTATTGGCCACCGAAAAGTGTGTTCTTTTCTGGCATTTTCCATTCCGTCGAGCATTTCGGTCGGTAAGGCAGTTATTTCGGCACGAATGTTGTTATTGAGCTCGTCAATGGTATTCGGCTTACTGTCGTAAACTTTACTTTAAATAACTGCGCAAAAAGAAGTCCGGAAGATGAGGTTAAATCGGGGATCTTGGTGGCCGGTCAATATCGCTCTTTTCGATATCACACGTCTAGAGAATTTTAGTCGCAAAAACCTCATGGTTTGGGTTGCTGCCTGGCATGGCGCTCCGTCTTGTTGAAACCAGAAGTCAGTCAGACCCCTTTTTCACGCTTTCGTTCATACAAAATGTGCCAACATCCACTGATATCATTTACCATCGAATCTTTCGCTTTCCTTGAAGAAAAATGGTCCAATGGTGGCTTTTGTACACACGCCGTCACGCCCAAGTAGCAAAATTTTGATCAAGTAATGGTGATCCATTAATGTCGTCAGGATTTTCAGTCCGCCAAATGCGACAATTTTGTTTATTAATACCGCCTTATAGGCTAAGAAAATAAATCGGTAGAGTACTGGCGAAGTTTTTCAATGTTTACATACCGGAGGAATAAAAGGCACACCCCTGGATATTTTGAGAATTAGGGTGCAGGAGGGTTTCCATGAGTTTGTTCAAACATACTATGTTTGGTTATTTCTCAATTTTTTTCAACACTGTTTCATGAATCCAAATTCAAATGTCCAATAAGAAGAAAACAAAACAATTTTATAAAAAAATGTGGATCCAAGTTGTAGCCTGAAAAATAATTCATTTTTTTCTTGCACTGAGTGATGGTGTGTTAGTGTCTTAAAACATTTTGTAATTGTGTTGGAGATGCGGTCTCAATTAGAAGATTTTCAACCAAAAATTTCTTCAATATTGTAACCTCTCGCTCTCCTTAGCCACCAAGCTTTTTTAGACGTCAATCTCTTTAATTATAGTTGAAATTTTTAGCTCTGTGGTCGTTGGTATTCCTTCATAAAAGTAAAGGCTGCGATGTAGGAGTCTTACTTTCTTCAATTTAGTATGAAATTTTTGGCATGAAATTGGCTCTAGCTTTTAGAATTTCGATCAGTGTTGGAAAAAATTGAGTGAAAGCCAACTTGTCATTTTTGATATCAGTGCACATTTCGAAATCTTTTATTTTTTTTTTTTGCAAACATTTTTTACACAATTTCCATTTGCAATGCTTTCTTGAAAGATCTCTTTTCTAAAAACCGTGATTAGCAAATTTTTCGAGAAGTACTTAGCATGACTCCTTAGAGTACAATTGACTGATTACGATGCTCCAAATCAAAAGCTTTGACTAAAAGTGAACTCAAAATTAAAATTTTTAATCGAAATTGTATGACTATTAACAACTTCAATATTCACCAAAAGCAATTACTCAAAACAATGGGCGTATTCACCATTTCGAGTTCTGAGTTTCAATAGGAAACTTAATTTTAATTTTAGTCAGAGCTACAATAACAGAACGGCAAACATATTTAAGTATATTTAGCGGACGTAATGAACGCTTATGGAGAATCGAAATAGCTCTGTGGCGAATGCAGGCACAATAAGGTTCTAAAGTAATTTAAACTGTATACCAGAGAACGGAAGGAGGGGACGGGCGGTTGAGATGGTGACGGCCGACACACAGAAGTGTTGCACTGCAGTTGTATGGAGCGGCAAACGAAAAATGAGTTTCGAATTTAAATTTGTTTTTGAATTTATTTCTTCTTTACATTTGATTACATTTTTTTTTGCTGTTGTTTTTTTTTACGTACGAGTACAAGTATTTGGTTTCTTTCGAAACGGATGAGGATTTTCGAAGCAATCGCTTTGCTTAGTTTGCTCTTTTTAATTTTCTTCTCTTTTTCTTATTTCAATTTTAATACTTAAATATTCGCCGCACATAATGATATATTACTAACACAGCTAAAGGCTTACACACACTCTTACATACATACATACATACATACATATCTACATAGTATAATCGGTCTTTGCTCAACACGAATTCCTTTTTCATGCAAACTGCTTGTTGCATGCATTGAACGTATAGGTACATGCCTCATGTTGCATGCATCAGCATGTGGCTACCAAATCAACCTGATTGGAATTGCCAAGATTTCAAAAGTCGACGAACGAATTTTAATTTCAATTTTCGGTTGCTTGTTAGCCACTACCGGCAGCCAGCGAGCCATCCAGCAAGCCAGCCAGCCAGCCAAGTGGCCGAGAGTGAATTCGAGTGCATGGAATTCCCATTGGCGACGCGCCCCATTATGGACACGTAGCGCGTGTGTGGCAATGTGCAACCAATATGCCAAACGACAAATCGCTGTAGAATGAATTGAGTTGAACTGGAATTTCGTTGTTGGGATTTGGATTTGTGATTGAAAAGATGGCTAAAGGCGCGGCATATAGGCAGACTCATCGGACTGGCACGAAAAGGATATTGGATGATTGGAAACAGCAGAAACAGTTGAGACGTAGACGCAAGCTATGTTAAGAAGTTGGAAAGTGATCGAAAATTGTGTAGGAGTGGAAGCGGGAGAGTTAACGCCTTGTCGCATTTCGTATGCATTCGGCGTCGATCACTGAGACACGCTAATTTATGAAATAAGTGTCTTGATAATGTTTTTGTTTGTCAAATTTGAAGTATACTACATTTTGTTTTTTTCTTTTATCAAGTTCCGTTTAATTTGCACTTCTTTGTCTGCGCGCTGTCACTGTCACAAATATCCACCTTTTCTTCGCTTCTTCGCTTATTTCATTTTTGTGTTTGCTTTTGCTTTGTGCCTATCTGCACAATTTATAATTGTTGTGAACTCATGATCTTAGCGATAATGAAGTTGTGCCATTAATGAATTTCTAATCAGCTGACATAATTCATTTTGAATAATTTATGTATGTCTACAATATTGAATACTTTGAAAATTTGTGAAGTGCTAAAAGTATTTTATGAGTCAATAATGAAATATGTTGCACATGCTGTTGACATTTTCTAACTTATTCTAACCGAATGGCTACTTATTGTTATGACGGGCCATCAGCGCGCAACCGTACACAGTCATTGATTAAATCAAGGGAATATTTTATGCGTTAATGAATATGGTTGACCATTTTCTTTTTATACTCTTCATTAATATTTGTTTAAACGTTTTTAATTTTCGTTTTACCATGAAGCTTTACGATTTATGTGCGGCGCATGCGTTCATTCGTAAAATTTGAACCAATCCAAATGGGCCCGGAGTCATATGGATAGAATGTTTCTTTTGAAAGCTTGCGGAAAAAGTAATCTGGTGGAGACTCTGGTACCATGGCTTACATAATAACAAATAAGGCTTATATAATTGGCTTGCATTTTCAAATTGTTTCGATAATGATAGCTAGCCATATTTTTTTCGCAAAAAAAAAGGTACTACTACTACATTTACATTCATCCATTTATGTAAAATGATCTGTATCCGGATATGAACAAGATGTATGACGTCCCCAGTAAGTAAGTAGAACTCCACACCAGCCTTTTCAGGCATTGCGTCATACGCCGCCTAGACCTCAAAAGTTAAATTAGTGCAATTGTATGAAAACACCTCCATAACTTAAGTCCAAAAAGCCCAGAACGCCTATAAGTAATCCAATTACTAAGACTGTGACAAGCAGCGGTTTCGAACTTAATTCGAAATTAGTGCGTGTGAATACGGCAAGGAAGTAATCGATAACTCTTCCAAGGTTTTATGCAAATTATGCATACAATTTAGACAATAAAATTAACAGAAACTTTTGATAATACGTTGATGGTTTTTGAAGTAGGTCTATAATACAATAAAGTAATTAAAATGTTTGAAACGGAGATTTATTCTCATCGGATTCACATCGATAAATTACTTGGCGGAAAATTCTTTTCAACACTTTTGCGTACACTTTAGGTATGTTCCATGAATGCACTGAAAGTGTTGAGCATTTAGAAGGGCATGACATCGAAGAGCTCAATGCTGTTTAGTGCAAGAGAGCAGTAGCGAACGAAAAATAGTGAAATTTATCTATATCACTCAAAAATGAATCAGTTTGTAAAGAGCAATAATGTCCCCTCAATCGGATTTAAATAGTGCCTACTATTGGGGTGAAAGAAATCAGCTTTAATTTAATATCGATAAATGTTTCTTATGATTTTTTCTTCACAATTTGCAATTGTAAATGCGAAAGCGTCAATTAATAGTGAGAATATTCAATTTTATATTTACATGGGAAAGCGTTAAATTTAAATGAGAAAGTGTCAATTGAAATTTAGAGTAGTAATTTGGAAACAAGAAAGCGTCAAAAGAGAGTAGGCAATTGCAAAACCGAAAACGTTAAATGAAAATGCGAATGTGTCAAATGGGAATGAGAAAATTTTTAATTAGTTGATTTTTCAAATAATAACTGCAATAAAATTTTGTATGTGCCCATCGACGTATTTTAATGGGTGATTGTCTCCACGTAGAACATTAATTCAGTTGGAATGATCTTGCCTAATCTCCCCCTGCAATTGTGGCCTTTACTTCATCCATTTCGCACTTTAATTTGACACTTTCCTATTTTTAATTGACAACTATCATATTTATTTGACGCTTTTGCATTTTGGGATGAATTATCCTATTTCCAACTGACTATTAGTATTTTCAATTATCGCTTTCTGAATACAAACAACTCTTCTTGTTTTCAATTGACGTTTTCGCGTTAAAATTTGAGTCTTTCTCATTTACTATAGGAAATGGCGAAAAAAACTGAATACATTAAAGTTATCTAAAAAAAATCTAGGAACGTGGTACTGTCTTATATGAAATTTCATTGTTGTTGAATATCATTGTTGCAAACTCTTGGCATTTGTTCGTGGTAATAGTTCCGATTTCTGTTAGGCCTCATCTCATCTCCCTCAATAAACTTTATATCGAGTTTGTTAGGTCTCATTTGGAATATACCTTAATTATTGTGGGATTTTTTCCTACTACGTACAGAATTAAGCGTTTGCAAAAGACATTTTTTTAAAATAAATCTGCACTAAGGTATCTTACTCGATTTAATCTTGAAATGCTTGTGAATAGGAGCAAATTTATATGCTGCTCCTTTAGCTCCAATATTATTTTTGATGTTGTTGATTACCCCAAACTTTTGCGCAAAATACTACTTGCGGCGTTCTGAGTTATTTCATGTACAGTCCGCGAAATCGAATCAAGCTATGAATGGCTCTATTGGGTGCGCCCTCAGGGAAGTTAAATCAATCAAATGGTTGATATAGATCTGCCACTTTCTGGAGCAGTTTTAAAAAACATAATCTCAAGTTATTTTAATTAATTTATTGAAAATTTAAATAACTGTCCATTCATTTACTGAATAATATAAAAAAATAAAGAAATACGGTGGATTTGAGAAAATATACGCAGCAACACTAATTTCTGCTTTCTGCACTGTTGTGACTATTTTGTAGATAACTTTGCTTCTGTTAGAAGCTGCTATGACAAATTACAAATCTTAAAAAGTACATGAGTGCAAAAAGAAGTTTGACATTCTCTGTAACTTCCACATATTTCAAAGGTGTCGCTTAATCATCTGTTTGGTACCTGATTGACTAAATTTTTATTTCGCCATAGTAAGGGCGTGAAAAAGTGAGAGTATTTGTATTTATTTTTCCTTTTCTTGATACAGGGAAGGATAGCTTAATGCCCATACTCAATAATTTACTATCATCCAAAGTCACTATATTTTAGACTTTCAATTAGAGGCATTTTTTGTGACTTGAGACGACTTCGGTATTTATTAAACAACTATCTCAAAAAATTTCACCAAAGACCGTGGTGAAAAGCAATAGAGCTAATCGGCTGATGCCATGTTCCAGCTAGAGATGCGTAATGAATGTGTATTAATTGATTGCACGTAATAAACTATTTAAATTGGTTGCTAACAACATTATTTCTTTTTAAAAATTTAAACAACACGCTTGTTGTAAAAAGTTAATAATAAAATTATCCGTTAAAAGTTCTTATTACTGCATTTTATGTTTTCAAATTAAAGCTATTAACAGTTGACATTCTATATGTGCATTCGATCAAAATGGCAGAACAATATACATTAGTAAATGTAAGCAAATGGTTTTTTTATGGGTATTGAAAATTAAAAGTGTTATTTTTTTACAGATTTCAGCAAAACCTAGTGAACGACCAATCGACCAATATCAAGTGCTACTTCATTTTCGCGTTTGTTCAATACTTTCCCCAATTTCTTTGTCTTATGACCTGCCCAGAACCAGCAGCCAAATTAGTGACTTTATTTTGAGACTAGAGACTTGCGACGGGTTACTGAATGACAAAGAGTCGCAAAATCACTCACCGAAAGCAAAAACAAAATTCTTTTCCCAGAATCAACGCCACAGAAGAAATTATGTTTTGAGAATCCAAAAGCCATTTTCTACAATTCACTTGCCGTTTAGATCCGATATTATAATAATTTAAAATTAATATCAATATTTAATACTACCAAAATTAATTAATTTCACTACATCAAATTTTCAATAAAAATTCCTTTTAATTGATTGAAAATTTTCTTTTTTTTAGTTCATTGTACTATTTCTTGCCACTTTATACATACATTTTCTCGATACTGCCCATTTCTTTCATATACTCATAGATGTTCAAATTGATTACATACATATTTAACACGACTTTTGTGGTTTGATAGTTGAAGTGGCGAAGTAGCCAGAACCCAGCGTCTCTTCTCTCTGTCTTCGCCATCTCCTGACCGTGCACAGTCAGTACAAATGTTTTCAAGCTCATTTGCCACAGTTCCATTATCGCCTCAATTTTTTATCTCAGACTCAGTTGAACGCCAATCCCAACACGACACCAACATCAAAGGACACAAAAGCAGTGGCAGCAAAACAATGTGGCACCACGAAGTGCACCTAGTGGGAGTTTGTTGTTGTTGTTGTTGTCGAATAAGGCGAACACGCAATCAAGCTGAGTGAGACAAATGTTGTGCGTATTATATTAACTACATACAGTGACTCAAACAATTGCACATTTGACGATTTATTAAATTAAAACTCGCCATGTTTTTCATGATTAATTTTTTTTTTGTAAATTTTTTTTTTTTTAAATATGGTTAGTACTAAAGCAAAAACCGCATAATTCAAAATATAAAATTTTGTATAAAACGAAGAACTATTCAACAAATTTATGTAAAAATTTTAAATTATTTACAGAACAACATTAAATTCAAACAGAATAAATTTAATTCAAACGTTCGCTATATGGAGGAAAATGGGAGACAGGGTCAACAAAAAAAACCGTCCTGAAAATTTAGCACCAATTTGGAGTCGCTTTAAACTTAAACTTTATAGGCAAAGAAATCGTATAATCACAATTTTTTTGTTAATTTTTGGAAGTTTTTTTTAAATTTTGTTAAAAAAATTTTTTAATTTTTTTTTTAATTTTTGTTAAAAATTTGTAGAATTTCTTTATGATGTGTTCAATGTTCGAAATTTTTACATATGTGAGTTAGCCTTGGCCTGAAGTGTATTTTTATAATGTATTACGAAAAGCATTGCTAAAATTGTAAAAAAAAAGCATCGCTATATGGAAATTTTGTGAGTCACGGTATTTCCAAATAAATGCGGCACTATTTTGAATATACTTTGAATATGTATGTCTAAATGGTTATATCGAAATGTTTATAGTATGTCACAGTTCATTGTGGTTATTGTTCTTGTTGCTCATCTCGGAATGCCTTTTGAACTGCGGCTATGTCCTGCTGTGTCGCGTTTGCATAAGTTTCTTTGAATTGTTTTCCTGTTTTCTCAGCTGCCACCTGGTGTTATTGAAGTGTACGTATGTATGTGTGTATTGCGTGGGTAGTATTTTCGAGTATGATTGTTGTTTTCGAAATCAGAAATTGGTGAGAATTCTTTGTCTTCTTATTTTTTGCTGTTTAGCAGAATTTGTAGGGAATCAATGAAAACAGAAAATCGCATACTTTTTAATATATTTCAGTTTGTATTGTTCTTAATGATTATACTGTAAGCCAATTTTACCCAACATATACTTTGGACTATTTTGAATCAAGCGATGCAAGTTGAAGAGAAATAAGTAAAAACTTAAATGGCGACATAAAACTTGTTTTCACTTGTACGAATCAAAAGAAAGGGTTGGTGCAATTATCTTCTACTCACGAATGTATGAAGGTTCCAATTATGTAGATTTTGGCCGGTTATCATTTTAGAGTGTCGCAAATTGCGAAATTTCGTCAGGAATTCACATCAAGTATAGGCAGGCCATCAACCTCACTGTTCTCGTTGGCTCGATGTTCGGAAAGTGGCATAGACCTTGCATAGAATAATTCTCTCAAAAACTCCAAAACCCCTCTCCATCTTTGTTCGACATCTACCTTTTTTCTACGCCATATAAAAGATTGGGTGTTATGGGAGTTTTGTACAACGAAATCTGTGTTCGCTAAAATAGCGTTCTGTTTTTCAATTGTCTACCGATCCCAATATACCACTTGTTTCCTAGAGTTATTTTCCACTTGATCTCTGGATTAGTGGGAGTTTTTGTGTTGGATCCCAAGTACATAAGGTCCTTCACTTCAAATCTGTAACAACCAAAATATATAAGTTGAGCCACCTCTGTAAAAAAATATCCTACCAGAGCTGCAGTGTTGCAAAGAAAAAAACTGCGCTATTTTATTATACAAGTTTAAAATCAAAGCCTACTCTAGTATTTTTTAAATATATAACATCACCAACTAATAATTTGATAGCACAACTATTTTTTGTTCTTAAATAGCAACAAACCAAACGAAAATTTTGTATGAAGGATGCCAACAGGGTGGTTCTGACAACGAAAAGAAAATTTTTTCCCAGCATCGAAAGGCCCCATATAAGTTGATCTTTGGCGCCCCAGCTGGCGCAAAAAGAGAAGTAAGTAAATCAGTAAATGAGCTTAGCCATCTAACGACCTAGATGAACTGCATCCGTCTGGCGAATTTTAATATTATTATTTTTGGAGTTTCCAATAAATTCACAACGCGCAATTTGAGAGCATAATTTATTGCTGAAAGCATAGTTTTGTTTTAGTGAACATTTTTTGAATGGAAGATGTACGGTTAATTTTAATGGAATTACAATATTTGCCACTCAGATTCAATCGTATTAAAATTACAACACACCTGCGGTAGGTTTTTGATAAGAAATTGAAAACATATTTTTTTAAGCAATCGACTTTTAAAGTGTAATTTTTACAACTTTTATTTTTTTTTTAATATTTTGTTTCAGATCGAAACATTAACTTGTTTAGAGCGTTTAGCGTGGCCGAATGTGTAGCGTGTGCGCTCAAATCCTGGCCGGGGCAAGAAACATCACAAATTGTATAGAAAACTTTTTTCTAATAGCTGTCGCCTCCCGCCATGCAATGGCAAACCATCCCTCAATTTGTGTTACAACAAAGCCGCACAACACAAATTGTAGGAGAAGTTCGGCAAAGCATCAAACTATGGTGCAAATGCCGAAGTAATATTTTTATTAACGAATTGAAGTACCAGTAATTTCAATTCCTTGAGGTGGAGGCACAAAACGTCCACGCGAGATCTCTAAATGTTGATATTTTGCACATTCCAATATAATAAATAGATCAATGTGTGTATGTATATTTAGGGCATCTGCTCAACAATTTTAGCCAAGAACATGATGACTTTCGAACATGGTAAAAATGATTCCCCAACAAAAAGATCTCGATTGAAGTAATTGTCGATTGACTTTGTTAGTTTTCGACAAGGCAGAAGTATTACTGGCATGTTTCACTTGATAACAGCAACAACAACAACAACAACAACAAGCCAAAACAAATCAACTAAGAAAAATCACATTTCCAATGGCAACAAGTTCAAAACTTTTATGCCCACACAAACACACCCACAACGCGATCGTGGTGGAGAAAATGTTTTAGCAAACCAACGCAAATATCCTGCTACATTTGTTCGACGCCCGCACAACATGCGACACCAAAAACAACAATACAACGTTGCAGCCTTACAACAATCACTGCAATGCCGCAATGCCCCGAACAAAGGTGTTGGCTAAAAATTATGTTGGTCAACGTAACAACTTCATCATGGTGCATAAATTTGCAACACAAATTTAATTTATGTACATACTGCTACATATGGACGAGTATTATATGTAAATATGTATGTATCTCTGAGAACATGCCGAGATCCGCACATACATAAGTATCTGCGTGGGCTTGCGGTGCCGGTGAGCGTGCTAAAAAATTATTTAAAAAAAATTTAAGTAAAAAGAATAAAAATAGCTATCTATGGGCTGCAAAGGAAGATGACATTTTTTTCCGGCCGCAGCTCACAAATCTTTGCTTTTGTTTGTAGGTATGGAATTGCATATATCGGATATATATAATCCTCCTGCCGCATTTACAATTAAACAATTTTCACTAAATCTGCGCTGAGCACGGTGGTTCGGACGTAGTGCGGCGCTGCGCAACTCAATTCACTTCCTTGGCAATTTGTTACTTGGCAGCAAAATTATGTGACTTTAAGCAATAAATTTCCACTTGTTGTTTGTGCAGTTTGTGCAGCAGCAGCAGCCATGGTAGTAGCAGGAGTAGTCAAAGAAAACAGTGCGGCAACAACAAGAATGAAAAGCACACGCAGTTAAGTTGCAAATTTATGGTAGACCGCTGACTGAACGGGCAGCGAATCGCCAACCACCAACTACCAACTTATCCAGTCTCACTGAAAGTATTCAAAATTCGACTTCAATTTAAAAATCTTGTGGTCCCAGAGCTATTGCGCTGGTGGGTCTGCAAACGCTTTAGGATTTACTTAGCATGGGCGTGCACGCATGCGCATAAAGTGCGATTAAGTGGACAGACGCACCGGCCCAACTGGCCCGCACACAAACACACAAATGCACACATGCTCACACAATTGCACACTCACTCAATCAGTTACACCGATCGCTGACAATTGCTGACCCAAAGCTGGGAGGCAGCCATTTCTGCGCTGCACCTACTTTTTTTTTTTGCACACAAAAATCACACACACACACACACACACGTACAGTGTGGTATGGGGTTAGTTGTACTGCTTTAACAAAAATAACAAATGGCCGGCGTATGTCGATTAGTGAACTTAATTTGCGCGCCATGCCATAAATTTTGCAAATTTCAAGCAAATTTTTGCATTTGTTTTTTAAAATTTAAAGCGCAAAAATGGCAGACAGAAAAAGACCTGCAGTGTGTGCAATTTGGTGAATAAAATATGTACTATAATTGTATGTGAGGATGTGTGTGTGTTTTATAGCCAAGTATATAATTTAAGGTTGTTAGTTGGCGGAAGCGCGCGCCTTGATTTCATTGGTCAACGAGTCCAAGTATGACTGATGAATATTTACATTTTATACGTTCATGCATAACACCACAAGTGTATTTAAATTTAGAATTTAAATTTAAATTTATTTATTTATTTATTTACAACTCATTTAGATTACAAAAATTAAAAAACTTAAAACTAAAAAAAGAGGAAAATGGTGGTACAATAATAACGTACTTGTACAAAATACATAGGCAGAGGCGGCGGAAGATGTGGGTATGGTGAGTAGTACTACCCACATGAAATATCCCATAGTGGGTAATTACCCACCTAGAAATTCGAGCAGAAAAAAATTTAGAGCGCATGGAATCATTTTCATTCTTGTTTATGCTGATTGCGATGATTGAAATTTTTATCGAATCGAAATACTCAACAAAGATCTTCAAAAGTCGGAGCTTTGCGTAGTTGATTCGTTTAGGAAAACAGACGCTATTGCCTATACACTAGAGCTTTCCCGTGACTCTCACGTTTTAGTAAATTTGGCTAAATAGTATAAGGTATACTGAAGAATTCGAAATTGAAGAACCTGTTTTGCCACGTAAAATTTCTAAACAAGTAAATGACAGCAATGTTAAGAATCATACATTTACAACACCTGAAGATTATTTCCGAAGGATATTACTCCCTCACGAGTAGATTTGACACTGAATCAGCGAAGATTCATAAAAGTCTAGGATGCAGTTGATAAGTTAGATTTAGAAATCCTTATGAAAGATTTCATTTCTATGAATTCTAAACGATTGGCTATATTATCATTGTAGAAATGAAAAAGTTTCCAAATATTAATTTCCATGTATTATTTATGAACAATAAACTTATTATACGAAGAACAGTAAGTTATTTTCCCGAAACCCGTTGACCTTCTTAATTCATCGACGACCCAACCCCTTCACCTCTTACCTCCACCAGAACTACCCACCCGGGCTCAGGACGTTTCGCCGCCCCTGTACATAGGTATGCATGTAAATATGGAGCTGTATTAAATTTGAGTAGTTACAATTTAAAAACAAAAAATTATGAGTGGACTTAGTTTAAGACTCTTACGAGAATTAGTAAAAAAAACATATAATTTAGCCCAAAATTGGCTAGTCAGACAAGATGTAAGTGGTTCATTGAGGAGCATGTAGTTAGTCTTGATAAAAGGTAAGCGGAGGATATCGTTGAATCCCGAGCAAGACAATTGAAAAATATTAGTTCAAGCAAGAATTGACAGTTGATGTGGCTGGTGACTATATCCCTAATAAACATAAAACTCGTAGAGAACATTTTTCTACGCGTTTCTTATGTAGTCAATGCCAATAAAAGGCAACTACTTTTATAATTCGGGAGGGAGTGCATTGCGTTTTTAAATCTTTTCAACCTTTAAAGATGAACCCGAATAGAAATGATCCCAAATGATGCTGTAATACTCAAGGTTCGATTTTACAATTGAAAAGTACAAACTCTTACGCGTGAAGTGGTCCCGGAATTCATTTGAATTCCTCATCAGAAAACCGAACATTGATCTAGCCTTGGAGATCATGAAGTCCATATGTTTTGAAAAAGACATTTTCGAGATGAATACGATCTCCATATCTTAACAAATAAGTATATTCATTCCTGAAATATTTTGGTGACAATATATAATAATTTTAAATTTAAATATCAGATATAACTAAAATGTAAAAAATAAATAATACCGTAAAGAAAACACTTTAATGGCAAATAGAACTACAAAGCAGAACATAATATTTAAAATAAGTTTAAAATAATTAGCGGAAAAAAATCTATATCATTTTTAATAAATAATTGTTTAAACAATTTATACCATTTAAAATATGTGTTGGGTGATGGGTACCAATTATTGAAAAACCTTTAATAAGTATCTTCAAAAGTAGATTTAGTATAACAGTATAGCACTAAGCACCCTGCGTTTTTTGAAAACTAAATCAATTTTTTTTTGTTAACTTTTTTACACTTAAAAATTTTTTCTACATTTTAGTTCTAACTGCCATTAGAGCGTGTTTTTTTAGTTTTTTAAATTCAAATACCTTGTTTGTTGGTCTAGAAATTGAGATACTAACCAATTTTCTAACGTCCACTTTTATAAAGCCTAGAGTAAACTTTATCAGGAAATGATCAGAAAATCATAGAATATATTAGCCAATCCCTTTAACAGATCTACACTATTGTATGTTTTACCACAATCAGCAAACATTATTTTGAATTGAAACTTTGAAAAATTCTTAATATTCAAAAAAAAACACATCAAAAAGAAATGAACATAGCTTGGATTATTTGCTACAAGCCAATGTCTGGTTTATAAAATTACAAACGTAACTCTGAGTTTATTATCTCTATATTTATAAATGTAAGTGGGCCTTAATGGATTAAACGAAAATTGCTCTCCATTCGTTAACATTCAAGTTTTTTGCTTCTCTTCTAAAATAAAAAATCTTATTGCCAGGGTCTTTATACATTTCAACAATGAAATTTATTTTTTCTATTGGTAAAATTGTTTAACTTTTTTTAAGCTACAACTGGTTCCTTTTTACATTACCCATGGGTGCCTTCGCTAGCGAGTGAAACTACTTTCGGAGTAACTTGGCAATTATTTGAGAGTTTATAAATATCTAAGCAAAACCGTATTGCAATGAGCATATTCCACTCAAACACATTTTTGACTTGTAACTTTTTTAAACCTTTTGACATTTTCGGGTAATAAAATTTTAAAAGTGTAAGATATCATTTGCTAGATATTTTTAAGTATTAAGTATTCATATAAGTTCTAAAGTATTGACCTAAAGTATAGAGTAAACAAAATTCTCAACTTCTACCCAATTAGGTTCCACTTTCATAAAGTTATGCTTTGATAAATATTATTTGGTATTCTAGCAGGATGCGAGGAAGGATATTTTTTATTACATTAAATTACTCTCGCAGTAAGCTTTCAAACTAAGGGCACCTTTTGAATATACTTATACAAATTATAACCTGGATTAGCCTATAGAATAATAATAATAATAATTTAGCGCTTGCACCATAGTTTGATGTTTGGCTGAACTTCTCCTACAATTTGTGGTGTGCGTCTTGTAGTTGTAAAACAAATTTAGGGACCGGCAGTTTCACGCCGACTTCGAATGGCGAATATTTTTTTGTGAGAAAAATTATTTTTTTACGGCGGTAATACCCTCGCAGGCATATCATTGCCTGCAGAGGGGGACCGGCCAGGATTTGAGAATGGAATTTCCACACTGGGCTACGGCGACCGCCTGCCTACGTCCTATAGAATACTTTGTAAAAATATCAGAAAGTTGAGTTGTAATAAATTAATAAGTTACACCAAATACTGCAATATGGGTGTCAAAACGAAGAGATAGAAAGGTTAATTTTCGAAATATATTTAAAGATGGTTGTGACCAGTTTAAAGAGTTAAAAATGAATCAAACATTACAATACCATTGTGAAAGGAAAGATGTTTGTCAAAAAATGTTTTTGAAGATGTAAATTCAGGGAAATTAATAATATTAATAAAATCTATACTATAATAAAACTGTAGAAAGGTCGAATACATTGAAAACTTCTTTACAAAAATTACCGAATGCAATATATGGAATACATTTGAACCATTTTTAGAATTGTTGTCTTTCTGTGTGTCCGTTTGTCTGTTTGAACGAATTAATCACCGAAACTTAACGGATTTTCATAGGACTTTAACTGATGACTAGACAGTAAGGTTACGGGCATAATATAGGGTATATTTTATCAATAATTTTTTATACAAATATAACTGATTCCAAAACATAATCCATATAAATAAACTATAAAGCATACTAAGCAGAGATATAATTTTATGATATTTATTTTTTCGATAAAAAATAATCGTTATTTTGTGATTTTGGCTTTTTCGATCAAAAGTAGTCGATATTTTGTGATATTTTTTCGATCGTAAAATAATTATTGTAACCGCCGACAAATTTGTTTTGTGTATATAATCATCGAAAATTGTAAATACAAGAATAACCATTATTTTTGTTCGGAAAACTAAAGATAAAACATTACGATAAAGCCTGATCGAAAAAACTCCAGAATAACGATATTTTTTCATCAAAAAAATACAAATCCAATAATAACTATGCGATCGAAAAATGAAAATCACAGAGTTTTGTTTAAAAAATATTTTCTAATATGGTTGCCACCTGTGTGCAAAATTTATTTCAATGCAAATTCTTAGGTTTGTATGAAAATATTGTTTTATATCGTTGTCATTTGTTTAAAAGGGTTAATTCTGCTGAACTTATATAAAATTTAATGGTATCAACCTAAAGAGATTTAAGAAACTTTACTTTCGAAAATATTTTTGAAGAAGGTTGAAATAACTTAAATATGTGAATGAAATATTACAAAATGTGTGTCAAACTAAAAAGATTTGAGAAAGCGTTTTTTGAAAAATATTTTTAGTGAGAGTTTAAAAAGTTAAATAAAAATTAAATAATAAGTTAAATTAAATATTACAATACCAATATTATAATATTAGTGTGAAACGAAAGAAGTTTAGAAAAGCGTAGTTGCTGTTTAAAAAATTAAATGCAGAGAATTTAAAGCTATGTTAGAAAACAGTTTACTGTCTTTTCCTTTCTGGAATTTTTTCTACAATGTTTTAGTTTTGCCGCGCAAAGGTACTCTAGCTTTTATCTTAACTTATTTTGAGATACTTCAATTTAAAAAGTAGACTATATCTTAATTTTTTAACCGAAAACTGCTCACTTTTTATGGATACACCCCACAGTTGCATCCACTAAGGAAATAAGGAAGTTTCAAAGCAAAAAATAATAAAACTCAAACGTTTTTTCATTTATCTAGATTAATTTTGCATCTAACGTGCATGGTAAGACCAGATATGGGTTTATTTGTGAAGCGCTGGCATGCTTTATTTGCATTTATATTCCTATACATAATTAAAGTTTTATAATTTATTTTCTTGTAATAATTTATATTCAATAAATAGAGTAGGAAGAATTTAGTAATTAATGCAAATTTTCTTGGCTGCAAATATAATTTCTTCTTCTTACCCAATTAAATAGAATATCTTTGCAAGCCATTTTTTTGCTAGAGAATTTTAGTACTTTATATATTAGATTTACATACTTGTTTAAGTTATATAAATACATTAGCATGAGAAACCAATTACTGCACTACCACTGTAGATATGTAAATACATACATACATATTTTTTTATTGCAATTGAGCGTAATTAATGTGAAAACGTCTGCACGGAACCACTTTAGTACCACTGTGAAATGTTCTAAGTATTAGCTGCATTCGATCTTCGATCATCGCTGGTTATCGAACGTCGAAAATCCAATGTCAAATTCATATTATAAGCTGTGCAACTCTTTCGGAATTTTCATTGCGCATCGAATTTTCAATCGAACAGAATTTTGCTCTCGACGATGTCGCAAAGTGTGGGAAATGCAAAAATGTCCAGTTTTTCCTGTATTGTACTTAAAAGAGTATCGTTATGGTTCTTATTTATCATTTTACTCCTACAATAAAAATAAATTCAAGTGTTTTTCATAGTAAGGTTACTTACATTTTGAATTTATTTGTTTGGCTCCCGAATTTAAGTAAAAAAATACAGCGAAAATGGCTACACCTTCCGCCCGAAATTAGTGTTGCCAATGAGCGAAAAGTATGTTCGAAGTCGAAAAATTTCTGGGCGAAATTTATAATGAGGGAAAAGTGAAAAGTGAAAAATTTCGGGCGAAAGTGAAACTCAGAATAAGGCTGAAATAGGCTCTTAAAGATTAACACTCGCGGTTTTAATAAGTTCACGCTATCGCGAGTTCACTGTATGTACATAAATGTTTAAACATTCGAAATAGACGTGGTGCAACTCATTCGTGTTGATTACTAAAGAAATAAAATAATAACACATATTTCATATCGTCAAGATTACTTTGATTTGCAACATAGTGGTGCCATTTAACAAGACGCTGAAGCAATATAGCCAGCGCGGTGCCAGCGATTGCACCCCCCTTCTCGGCTTGCCAGACCAACGACACTGCTGAGTGCATATTAGTGTCCCTGCCCAATGACCGGTGCGTCAACAGGCCGCCCATTTATTAAATACTCAGACGTCGACTTGTACTGCACGCTGGCTAGGTAATAGCCGCTTGCAGTTGAGGCGAGTGCAGTGTTTAACTGGCATTTTTGCAAATGACTTTTTAACACGAAAATATTGTATTAGATAGCAAAGTTAGTTGCGCCCAAGTTGTTCATAATTCTTTAACTTTAACTTTACAATTTATTATTTTTATTTACAAAAATAGCAAAAAGAAAAAAAACAAAAAGATATAAATAAAACGGAAATAGAAAAAGGTGCAAGTATTTCAATATATAGGTACATAGAAAATATACACGCACATAAATATGTATGTGTATTTATATAAGCTTAAAAAAGAAAATAATTTTTATTACATGAAATATCATATATATATATATAATTTTTATTTCAGTTTCGTGCGTGTCCATCGAGTTCGGGGAGACGCCATTGCTGCAATTTTTCCGGTTGCAAATGGCATGTGATGGCATAAAAATGATGGAAACGCTGTAATAGCAACGCAGACTAATAAAAAAAGAAAAAGAAAAAAATGCATAGAATATTTCGCATTTTGCATTTCGCAAAAAAAAAAACCTAAGTAGACACGTCACAAAAACAAAAGCAATAAAATGAGGAATAACTTTGGCTGACTCAATGGCGGGCGCCTAGGGTACGCTGTGTGCTAGTTATGGATGCCGCACAGTGTTTTAAGCTGACGATCGAAATTGTGGTAATCTGTAATAAATGCAACTATTTATGTGTTTCTCTATTATCAGAAACTTTTGAAAGAATATCAAAAGTCAACAAAATTACTATCGTCTGAGCATAAGCAGTTGGACTTTTTTGAACAAGTTTATGCCGATAATATTTAACTTGTTGATATTTAGGATTCATACAACTTTTATGTATTTCTATGTTAGTAAGCACGAATGTATTAAAATTTTGCAAATAAAACCCCAGATCTCTCACAACACGTTCGCTTTGACATTAAAAATATGTGCGTAAAAATGAGCGTAGTACTCACAAAGAATACTGAAGTAAAAGATACTGAGAATTTATCTAACTAAGTTGCCGAGTACAGAAAAATTTCCAGTTGACGAAATTGTGTTCCAGTCCTATTAAATTTCGCAACAATATACCAGATATTCTCTAAGGTATATATAAAAAAAACCCTCCGAAGTGTGCCAACAGAAATTGGGCCTCATGCATGACTCAAAATTTATAGTGAAAAGATTAGTTTGCCCCCAACGCCTTACTCTGAATATTGAGGCCCATTATGGGTGGTCTTCACCTGCTGTATATTCTCGCTTACTTGAGAAAGCAAGCGAGATGGCATTCGTGAAGACCGCTAAAAGTAGAAAACACGTTTTTTTCGCATACCGATCGGTAAACGAGCTTTCCCTTGCTTTCAACTTAATTTTTGTAGTTTGACAGCGATTTCTCATTCGTAGCATTTTTCATTGTGACAAAGTATTTCAAATGAAAGAGTATGCCTTCAAAATGCCCAGTGAACAAAACACCCTCTCGCTTACGAGAACAAAAAGTAGAAAGCAGGCAATAATTTGAAGCAGGAGAAGAACGCCTATTATGGTAATTCCAAGCGAAGCTTATCGGCACACACTGTGCATATTGTGCACATTTTTCGGGAAGTGCCAAAAGAAGCTGAAAGACTTGGAGGCTCTTGTAAATGATTTGCAATTTTAAAATTTATCAAAAACTCGGTGAATAGCCAAGGCTGAATCTGTCAAAACCCCTTGGGTAGATTATGAGCAAGAAGTGCACGCCTTAGAAGAAACAAAATGCTATCAGGGTTTTGATAGTTGCACGCGATCCACTGAATTTGGTCTACACAAAAATATTTTAGCCTTCGATTGGATATGTTTCTTATATTTCTGCAAAAACGTCATGTCCAAGATATGAATTCGTACAGAAAGTTTTCATAACAGTTAAACATCGTTGTTAAATTACGTCGAAATACAATTTATTTATTTATTTGCACAAGTAAGACTATTGTCTCCTAAAATACGTCGACATTTGGAAATAAATTTTATTTTAATTTAGAGAAATATATTTTCTATCGAAAAAAAATTCCATTCAAGCCAATTTAAAGCGCCTTGTATTGCGTTTATTTTTTAGTAACATTTGGTAATGAGTTCCACAGTTTGATACCACTGGCATCGAACATTTTAGATGATGAAAGATATTTATAGCATGGAACAATGAAGTTGCATATTCTGTCTGACTTCGTAAAACATACATTTCGGAAATGGTATTACAGTTTCCTTCTATAAATTAACTAAAATAAGAAACCTAGGATGCGATAATTTAGAAAATTAGTAAGACTTCCGTAAAGTATCTTTAAAGAAAACTCAGATATGTAAATGTTCAAATTTTCTTTTCGATAAAATATATCTAGTGCATTTATTCAAAGTTGCAACTTTTTCTGTGACTGACAATCCATATTGCCAAACAAGAGACCACCAAACGATATCAATGGAATTCTGAGAGTTCTCACCAATTTTAAATTTACATTTAATGGAATGAAACCAGCCGTGTACCATAATTTTCTTAATATAAAGTAAAAGTATAAATTATGGTATTTACATTCAAGGTGTGAATTTAATTTAAACCCTGGTTCCGGTTGGTTTGCGGGGAAAAATGAGAGTGTAGAAGATAACTTTTTCAGAAATCTTATCACTTAACAGCGGCAAGAAATATTTCGATAGATATCTATTCTTATAAAATATTGGTAACAATAATGGAATCCGAAACGAATGTAGTGAAAATTTATCATATTTTCAATGTTATCTTTGACAATAATTATCCCGATATTATTTAATACCGGTGTTGGAATAGATAATAATGTCGGTGATAATATTCATAATGCTGATAGTATGGATATAGAATCATAAGGTAGTGCTTAGCACACATCTCTTTTTTTAAGCGGCCTTTTCATGGCAGGAAATATCAAAGCTCGAAGATAATTTCCGCTATGAAAACTTTATCATAAAGCTATCAGACTAAACCTATAAATACCTCCATTATTTCTACATCGAGCACATACCAGGATCGGAAGAGAGAAGTTCTGCCAAGCACCTACAAAAAGTCAATAGTTACTTTTGTTCAGAAAGTTAGAAGACTTTTCAACTTTCGCGATTTTCTGCTACTGCAGGAATATTGATGAATAAACTAATATTTTTTAATAAAAGTAAAGTCCCCTTAATTTTTTAACAAACCTCGAATATGCTAACGTTTGGATGGAAGAAAAACAACTATCAAAAAAAAAAACAATTACAAATGAATTGGCGCTAAAAAAATATTTGATCCTTTTTATTTTTTTTAGATTTTTATTCATTTTTGAAGAAACCTTTACCCAATCAGTAGAAAATATCGCAGTTTGGAGAAGAATTGCGACATTTTAGGCACTAAAATAAAAAAAAAAATTTTTTTGGCATGTAGAAAAGTTGATATACATAAGTAACATTCTATGCTATAATAAAACTGTATAAAAGAGGTGTCTGTACATTCAGAATCTCCTTAAAAGAATTACCGAAAATGAAATCCCAAGATGCAAAATAGCTGTTTTTTTCAGCGGTTTGAAATCAGTAATCTCCGAAACTACTGATTGAATTTTATTGCGGATTTAACTTAAAGCATAATTTTTCATGAAAATGGCTTAGAATTATTTTATTTTGCAAACATTTTTTTTTTTTCAATGCTTTCAACTATGCAATTTTCACAAAAACTACTTTCTGATGTTAGAACTCAAACTGTTTTACGCTAATTTAATTTACGAAAAATTAACTAATTTAAAGATACTACTACAGTTATAGGTTTTGGTAGGGGTTGTAACCCCAAACCCCCCTGGGAGGTTCGCCAATACTCGAAGATGTAACATTTATTGTCGAAGGGTTTTTCAATTTTCATTTGCCAACCGTATAACACTTATTCCCAAGACCACTAGTCTACATATGAGCATCAAAAACCAAAAGACAAATTTTAATTATTTTGATGTAATTTATTCTTCAAATTACGATGATTTTCCCTGATTGAGCAAAGGTTTCTTAATGGACTCTGTTTTCTCCAAGAAAAGTAAATATTTCTTAAGCGTTTTTCATTCCTATTATTCTTTGTTTTGATAGCTGTTCTACTTCAAACGAGATAATTTTTTTTTCGAGTGTGGTTTCTGCATTTACAAAAAAAAACAACAAACAAAAATAATAAAATATAGCAAGTTTTTACAACGCAGCTCAGTATATCTTGAAAAAATTAAACGGTCTATGGGTATGTGGTCCAAAAAAAGTTCTAAAAATCCCACATCTTTGTAACCTCCTACGGAATATGATTTCCATTTTGATTATATTGATTAAATAAATGAATGTAGTACATATTTTAAATGTATTGAAGGTACCGCAAATAACAATTATTGTCTGAACTTAAACTCCAAACAAAGACTTGCCTCCAGCGACATAGATTTTTATTTTTTTGAGTGTTATTTAAAAAATAATCAAGTTCAATCGAAAATAATTATTTTTATTATTATTTTCAGTTTTCTTCAATGCTTAATATAAATAATTAATTAATTAAAGAAATAATCGTTATTTCTTTTGTTATACTTTTATCTCAGAAAATAATTGTTATAAATAAAGCTCAAGAAATAAAATTTTTTTTTTAGTAAAAGTTATTACCGTTTCAGTCCCTGATATATACACATCCAGCGCATTGAGATTTCACCACAAAATCTACACACTACTCCCCACTGTAGAAGAACATCGCATTCATTGCCATATTTGCAATTGCAATTGCCACCGCTCCGAAAACAATCACACAAATTTAAGAAAAAAACATGACTGCTTCAAAATGCGGAAAAGGTGAAACGGAAATTCGCAAAAAAAGTAGACGAAATCCATTCAACATGAATGAGAATGCGAAATACGAAATACGAAATGCCGAATGCATAAATGCATTTTCCCCTAGCTGACGCCAAGCAATTCCGAATTGCCTATGCAAAAATGTGGCAGCGTTGCAGCAATGTGGCAATGTAGCAACCGCTATGGGGTGCTAACGGTGTAGAGAAGGTGGCAGTTGCAAAAATAAAGCCAATTGAAATGGTAGCAGTTATAGCCGGCCATAATGGTTGCGATGGAGCGCCATGACATTCGGTCATTATGCCGCAAGTATGTGGTAAATAGTATTAAAAAAAAGAAAGCAACAAAAAAAACGGCATGCATAAAAACTGAAGGAACTTGAAAAAACAGCGCTAACGCCATGACACCAAAAGCCACGCAACAACTTTGCGACCACTCTTACGTACGTGGTAGACTGGCCGTTTGGTCAGCCGGCCAAAAGTAAGCGACCAGCGACCAGCGAGCAGCGAGCAGCGGTCAGCGGCAACTGGCGAAAATAGCCAAATAAATCAAAAGTGTGCGCGCAACCGTTACTACTACGATCGACCGTTGCCGCACATCGCACAAACACACCAACCCCCTAAGTTGCACAGTTTCACAGTTGCTGCCATGCAGCGTCTATTTCAATTTCTATTTCACATGTTTTTGTTGCTGTTACTATGTTGCATTTGCATTTGCATATCCAGCAGTGCAGCAGTGCGGCGGTGGCAGTTGCAGCAGTAGCGACATTCTACTTGCAAATACCTAGCAGCAATCGCAGCGTTACGATCTTTCAAAGCGAGCGGAAAAAAGGCCAACAGCGTTTAACCAACGCGCAACCGGCCAACGTCACCAACCAACCACCAATCGAGAGTCGCTTACCCTCTTTTACCTCTTTCGCCTTTGCTAACGAAACTAACATTCTGCCAACGTTCAAGCGCACCGCCGGAAGTGCTAAGTCGAAATTATTTTTTAGTGCCAACAAAAATACTTGGTAACGCAAAAAAAAAACATTTCGCACACATTTACCTACATACATATGTAAATACATACTTACGTACTTACGCCAAAACTTGCATGCTTATAAGGAGTTTCACTTGCCTTCTACTGCGAATGGAAATTGCACGTGTAGCGGCGGTGGCGGTTGTAGAACGACTTCATAAGCGAAAATAATGCAGTCTATCGCGACAGATCTTACTGCTGGTGAATGTTGTAAATGTTGTGCGGAATGTTTGCGTTACTTTCAGTCATGAAATTGGTAAGAAAATTGCTTTGTGTAGAAAGCCAACATACATACAAATATTTGTGCTAATGTATGTAGCAAGTATTTATATAACATATATATATAGATGTGTACATTGATGAGTGCTTCAAAAAATCGAGTTTCAGGATAGCTTTTTTTTAATAAACCCCTCTCTTTACAAGCTGCATTAAAATATTTTCGAAATCTGTTATAGCCAGTTTAGATCAGTTTAAACTTCGATTACTTGAACTCGATTTAAATTTAAACTTAAAGCCCGCACACACTACCGTAATTTATGGCTCATTCTTAATTTATGAGAAAATTACGATAAAACTATAAAATTTGGACTTGTAAAACCTGTCAATAAATTAAGAAGAAATGAGGTATTTTATCATAAATCAAGAACGCAATCACGAAGAAATCAGTGTCAGCTCTAAATTTCATCGAAATTTAGGAATCGCAATTTTTTCCCCCCATAACCAAACTTATACGAAGCATTTTGAAATATTTGCATTTCACTCAACAGTTTCTTAATTTTTACTACCTCTAGAAGCTGTCTTTCACTATCGTAAATTTAAAAAAGGATATTAACACAATAAAATTTAAATATATTAAAAATGTCAACAATCTCCCACATTTTTTGCTTTGATCAATGAGCTAAGCAACCCTGTGGCTACAGAGCTGTCAATAAAAATTGGGAATGGTAAGTGTGGGCGCAGTTTAAACTTGCACTTTAAACTGGCTAAATTTAGATCAGCGCCATATTTTATATACATAGTATATTTTATGCTTGTATAGGGGTTGGGAAGATGAGTTGCCGCTGTCGAATAGTACTTGTTGGTGTTGCTTTCAGTGAAATCAATCAGAGATTGATTCTTGGCGTCAAACGTCACTTTCGTGTGCGTGGGAATTGCCGATGGTGGCTGTGTGAAAAATATGATTATAGTCGCCCTCGCGACGTTATTAGTTAAACTCAGTTTTACCGCGCAAAATTGGCGGTTTACCCTAGGTTTAAAGTTGACTATAAAGGACAGAGCGAGTTTACATTCCGTTTAAATGGCAAACCGGGTTAAACTCGCACTGCAAAACTGGCACTTAGTTCCTTAGAAATCGAAACCATATTTACAATTCTTTGGTGTAAATTTAAAAAAAGCTCTTTATACTGAAACCAAATAGCTTGTTACTAGATTCATCACATATAAATAAAAATTGGGTAATGAATCGAGCAGGGGTGATTGCCTATAGCTTTGACCTTTCAATGGTCATTTTGAAAAAGTTGAGTAAAACACAATGCAAAATCCACTGGACGTTGTTATAAGCGAGGGATACTCAAATACAAGTATGGAAGCAATTTTAGTACAGTTTGACTAGAAGTCACAATTCTGCTGCTCTTCCACTGCTTTTGATCATACCAACCTTAACTACTTTTGCTTATATCCACGGATTTTATGTACACAAAATACTGTGCATAAGAGCAAATGTAAATATTTTGCATAGCATCTTAAAATAAGCAGAGGCCAAACTCAAAATTCACATAAGTGCAAATATTTTCAATAATTTGCACATGAGTTTCGCCGAGCGGCAGAAATTTCTCAAGGCCGCGTCTTACACTTACTTGGTCGCAGATATACATTTGGAATGCTTACTGTGGACCCAAGCGGGTTAACGAGATGTAAAACAAAAAAAATTAAAACAAGTTACTCTCAGTAAATTTACTATCTCCCCAAACCAGGTTAGTAACTTACTTAGATGGTAGTCTAGAGAGTCATTTTACCTAGCGCAAACAGATTGCTACCAAACATACTGAATCAAAACTCCGAACACTTCAAATATACTGATTAATTAGCAGAAACTCTCAACCCACACTAGATCATAAAGTTGTGCAGGACATGCCTGTAGTTAAACTAATTTGATTTATGCTGGTGAACTACTACTGACTATCATAAGTACCACACGGTTTTCGATATTTCAACTCAAGAAGCCAGATGGAAATAATTCTTCGATTTGATATTTGAATTTAGCAGTGCCATAGTACTTGGTAGCTAAGAAATATAAATTTTAAATTATTAACATTTTTTAGAATTTTTTCAATGAAGACAATAACTTTTTTGACAAACACTTTTTCAACCAAAAATTACAGTTAACAATTGTCTTGATTGTGTAATACTAAGTAAATAAGCAATGCCATAAAATAACATGAAGATCGATAAGATCATAAACAATCCCCACATTTTAGAGGCAGTCAATAGAACGTGGGTAATTTCACTTAGATTTTTTTCAATTATATTTAACCTATTAACCTTGCTGCGAAGGTCTTGGCTGCCAAATGTGCTGAAAGCTAATACCAACAGCCAACTTACGCAAAGTACCCTTGGACGCATCCCGATTGCCCGAAAAAAAGTAGATGATGCGTACAACCAAACTTCCATATATGGTTCAGAGCTTTGATTGAATAAAGACGTTCCAGACAACCGTTTAGAATGCCCGAGCAAACCTAGGTAAATTTGAGTTCGAAAAATCTCGCGGTTGGTGAGTATAATTTTTTTACATCAAATCCAACTAGTAAAATGTCCCTCCCCCTTTTGAGAAAAACAAGCTGCTTTGCAGTAAGTCAGTAGTTTTCATTAAAGGATTTGCTGTTTTTTATAGAGGCAAAATGCATTTCAATATCTATCCACAATCAAGCCAACATGAGTTGAAGCAGAACTGTGCTTCTCATCGGTCGGCTTTGAAAGCACAATTTTGCAAGAGTACTCAGCTCTTACCAAATTACTAAATTACTGGCGAAAATAAGCGACTACCTGGTCACAGGAGCATCGCCGGAAATGAAATAGTTAAGGAGAGACCTGGACAGGAGGGCTCATCTAACCAACAAAAGTCATGCGCCAGCTAAGCGAGTTCGGAATCCCGCGATTCGAGCAGCAGGCCGTGGCAGCACTAAAGCCTCGAGCTCTACTCAAATTCGCTAAGAAAGTTGAGTTTATCTGAATGCATTGAAATGCAGGATTGAGCCTTCCGCGGAGTGAATTTAAAAGAATCAGTTCCACTTTTTTTAATTTTTTTTCTTTGCTTACAAAATCTCGGTTTTTGCTAATGGCTGTGGGTGCTCTTTTACTTTATTTGGCTGTGTTTGCTGTGATTTTAATTCATAAAAGGTAGGTACCATGAACTGAGTGATAATAAATTGTATTTCGGCACATTCGATTCGCGAAACTTCACGATATGCATTCTTGACTCAGCCTAGCCTAACTTTTTAGTGCGTCTTTTTTATTCTCTTTAACCAAATGTACAAATGATCAGAATTGAAAAATGAAATGTCAAAAATTGTATTTATAAGCATCCAAAAATTGCTGGAAAAGAATTAAAGTTTATTCTACTAAATTCTCAATGAAACAACTTGTAATTACTTATTCGTTATCATAAAAACCGTACACTTCTGAATCTTCGGTGAATTTCGGATTTGATGCGTAGTATACAAAACAACAACTAAAAATTTCCAAAATTATAAAAATCGAGGGAACTAGGACATATAACGGCAATTGACAAATAGCCAAAAAATTACTAAATTTTATTAACTTTAAAGGAAAATTTGTTCAGATATGTTATACAGGATTTGGCTAAAGATGGAAATGCATGAAATCAAACACTTCCAAAAATTTGCAAGGCCTTTAGAATAAATAGTTATATCTCCGAAAATGATTTGTCAAACTCTTTATACAATTTCGAGCACGATTTGCACTTCAAGTCAATGAACATGTTTTCGAAAATTGTAAAAATTAGGTAAACCTTTTACAAAACAATTTCAGTGACTGTGAAAAGTAAATTACTCAAATTTGATATGCAGAATTGATTTTGAGAAAGGCATACATGTGTTGAACTGTTTTTTGTTTAGTAGCCGGCCTACCGCCCACTTTAAAGCAAATATATATCTTCCCAACTACTTTAACAAACTTGGCACACACTTACATTTCAATTCAGGAAATACAATTTCGAAAATGGTAGAAATCGGAGACAGACCCAAGAGCAGCTCTCATATAACGGGAATTTATTAAATCATGTAGCAAATTCGTTCAACTTTGGTACGAAGAATTTAATTAGGGAGAGGAATGCGTAAAAATCAAAATTTTGGAAAATGGGCGTGGTAAGTTAAAATCATAATACAATACATATGTAGAAAGTTTTTTTTTTATATTTAAGTAAATAAAATTCATTGAAGTTTTTTCAAAGCAGATTATTATATTAACTGGTTTTAATGTAAAACAATAAGAACTGTTTATTTCAAATAGAAAAAACATACGCAACGTATTTTAAGCTCGGTTCTAACCATGCCTACACTTTTCTTGTTTTTTGTATAAGTAGATATGTACTAGTTGAATATAAAAGTAGCATTTTAATAAAAAAAAGAAATTTTAATGAAAGCATGAACAAAATGAATGCATACATACAGATGTATGTATGTGCATATGTACAACATTTGTATTTGATTAGGGTTGCCTTAACGCACAGCTTGCTTACTTTTTAATTCACCACTCGACAATGCTCCATCTATATATATATATATACATATATATTCGAATTTGTTATTTTATTGTTTTATTACCAACCGACATGTTTTACAAACAAGTAGATTTTTGTATATACATATATATCTACACTTAAATATATATGTATGTATGTACTTATATTTACTATAATGCGGCATAACACGTTGTGATAATCAGCGTAACATAAATGAAATAAAACATTTACGAGTAGCGAGACACGTGAAACGAGCAGTACGAGAAGATCTCAAGTCAAAGTGTCAATCAAATAAACTGACAGGCACCGCCGCACAGCCACTACGCCTTGGCCGCAGAGCCCGAAAAGAGGTCGAAAAAGCCACCATTGGAGGGTAGGTAAGTAGATAGAGAGGCAAGCGAAAATCGCAATAAGTGGTATTGCTCATAAAGCTGCAGATACAATGAAACTCATGAATGTGTACCCGACCAGCCAGCCACCAGCCGCCAGGCAGCCAGTCAGCCAGTCAAACAAACAAACAAATATCTGAGCAGTTGGAGTGCTTGGTTGGAGCAGTAGCTTGGTAGATAGGCTAAGCGTACAAATGTGGGGTTCCATAGCAGTAAAAACGAGCCAATCAAGCCGCTGGCCGAGGAGAATGCCAGCCAGTTCTACAGCGTTTGAAGCTGTGGTCAATATCCGGCAACGCAGTCAACTCCGCCAGAGCAATCGCTGGCCATAATTGTAGAGAAAATTATTAACTTTCACATATAATTTCATTTAATAAATATATTACTATTTTTAATATTTTTATTTTTTGAGACATGCTTCTAAATTTATTTTCGCAAAAATTATTGCCATTTAATATTCCTAAGTCTTTCTTCATTAATTGCAATAGATGATTCATTTGTACATTTGCGTCTTATTGGATTTTTGTTTTTTAGTTGACATTCATCAATTTAATACGCTATCAACTTGCTAATTAAAAATCTTTTCAATCAATATTTTCTGCTGGCCGCTTAGGATGGAGTAAGCGTTTTAAACTCTTTTAATTCCATGACACCCTCGGCACGTTTGTCATTCAATGCCGCAAAAACAATGCTCGTACTTTCGACTTGTATACAAAAAAAAATCATGTCATTGGGTATGCAGATATAGAGCAAAAAATACGTTAAATAAACTAACTAAACGTTATTCAAAAAAAATATAAATCTATGTACATATATGAAAAAATTTGCATAAGTTTTTGCTTTGAATGTTAATTACTTGTCATTTCTTGACTTCATTTGATTTATAAAACATTTATATTTTTGTTCTTGTGATTTGTGAAATGGAATTTAATTAGTGGCGGCAATGCGAGTTTGAATACAAATGCTTTTGTAGTTGTTATATTGAGTAATTACGAAATACCTGCTGTCAGTGCCGTTGATTTTTAAAACAATATTAACTTACCGTTCCCTGTTATTTTCTATATACATCTATATGCTGTCGGAAAAAAGCAGCCAGTCTTAAAAAATTTACCAATTTAAAAAGTAGTTGGATGTATTATTATAATATATTATTATAATTTTTCTGCGGTTAATATATTTTCAATAAAATATATGCACATCTTTATAAAAATGTATTTAGTTTTATTAGTTATTATTTTGTAAATAAATACTAGCTTTATATATGTCGGAAAATCGTTCCAAGACACATAATTTTTTCACCCTTTATAAAATAAAAAAATTGAAAAAATTCTGAAAAAAAACTTTAAAACTGTAATTAAAAAAAAAAAATTGTTTTTGACCAGCTCTAACGCAGTATATGCTAAGCCAATCCCTAAAAGTTGTATGTCGTTCAAAGCGCATTTTGATTGTCTATCGAACATTATATCAGAATTTTTTGAAAATTTTTTTTTTCTGTCAAGCAGTGCAATGGTACAAGAAATCGGCGCAATGCTTCGAGAATTGATGCTCGAAATGGTAGTATAATTATTTTTAATTTATATACTGAATTGGAATTAAAATGTATTTTTGTTTAAACGAAAAAGTAAAAATTTTATAGTTACTATTAGTAAACATATTTTCATATTTTTAAATAATTAGAAACAGGACAGTTCAAGATTGTAGTTGGTAATTAGACAAGTTTTAAAACAATTTTAAAGAAGAGAGTTTCAAATAGTTGGAAATAAACACATTTTATTGTAGCTGAAAAAAAATACATTTTGATGTTCTTTCTGTCAAACATATTTAAAAGTTCTTGAAATCAAATAGCAGAGTCAGATAATTGACATGATCCTAAGACATCACCATGTTAATAACATCAGTTGAACTTACAAGAAAAATTAAAGAATTTCAACCGCTTGTAGTTGGTAAAACAGTTTTTTTAAATTACTTTTAATATGATTCTATTTCTGACAGGATATTTCTTTACTCGTGCGTATGTATCTATTTATATATGCGTGCAATATTCCAAATGTTATTCAAGCAATTAGCAACATTTTACAAAAAAACAAGTCCTTAAACTTTTTAAGAAAAAAAATTCTCAGGCAATTTCTTTTTTGCGGAAAAAGTGTATTAGGTTTGTAGATACAAAAAAGCTAATATTAGACGAAGATGGCAATTCGAAATTATAAAAGAAATCAGAAATCGAAATACAAAGTGAAATTGTGTTGTTATTTCGTTTAAACCCGATTTTAAAACAAACTAGGTGAAATAATGGCATATGTTTAAAATCACAATATTTAATACAGCACTATTTGCTATATCAATAAAATATATAAAAAAAAATATAATCCTACTATAAAGAAACTAAAAAAGACTTAAGTGGTGCAACATAAGTTAGTAGTTTCATGCAAATTTATACCGATTTATAATTGTATTATTCATAGCTCTATTAATTTCAAAAATAATGCAACTTGGTATGATCGTCTACCGAAGAAGACCCACTTATTCTGCTTTACTCTAACATAGGCTTAAGTCTTGAAACCTGCTTCTATATTCCTATTAAAAAACACCCAAACCGAACAAAACAAACCCTCAGACATTATTTTCATTTATTTTATTATTAAGCTAAATCTACTGCAGAAATTATTTAATACTGGTTATGGAAAATAGCGAGAAAATAATCGATGCCTAAGGATTCCACTAATATATATGTATATACAGCGTCTACGTCTACTCAGATCGGAAACCTTAGGTGTTGAGATAGATAAATAAAAATAAATATTTATCCTTGGAATTTGGTTTTAAATATGTCCGATTTTTTATTGCATAAGTATTGCTACATAACAGTGACCAGAGGAGAAATCTTTTTTATTTATCCGATAAAATTTATATTCTAACGTTTTTTATTAACGTTGCCCGATAACTGTTATGCAGAAGGTGCATTTTATCCTTTGCAATTAAGTGGTATTTTCCGACTTTTATTTCTTCTGTTGCCAATAAGTGTTATTTTCCGGCATTTGTTTTGCTTGATAACAGTTATTCACCCAAGGTTTATTTTTTACGTTGTCTCACAAATGTTGTAATAACAGTTATTGCCCAAGGTTTATTTTTTACGTTGTGTCACAAAAGTTGTAAGATAAGGATATTAAAAAAGATGGATATAGAGATGCAGAACATCATAAATATGAAGAAAATGAAAATGAAAATAAGGGTGAAGACGAAATAACTCATATTAGACAATAGGTTTATATACATCATTTAATTCCCAATAATCTGTTTTTCAAAGTAATTTTTTTTAAATCGTTTGGAAAAAAACGAGTTCATGCACAAAAAATGTTTTTTTTATTATTATATTATTTTTGGCCTTATATTTGGAACTTTGATTACTTTTTCCAAGTGGTAGAAATGACAGCTGCTATTTCGGAGATTACCACTTCTCCTCTTCAGGATTCTTCCTTTCTAGACTTTACCAAGGCTCGAGCGGCAATCACTTCTACCGCTATGAAAAATTGTTGCTTTTTAATCAAATTCTCTAATAAAATGCCTCCAACTCAATAAAACTGCACAAAGTTTGGTTTTTTTTTAATTAAAAAAATTTATAGGTTCTGAGATTCTCCGACCATTACTTAGTAATTTTCCAGATATATTTTCATTGTCAAACTGTGAATCAATCTGTCACTTTTTATTGGAATGTAGGAGAAGTTCGCCTTAAAGTTTAGCTTTATGAGCTAAGCCGCAAATTATTATTATAAAGCACCGCTTTAAAATATATTTTATATTTATATTAAAAACTTTGTAAATCTATTACAAGATTCTTAAAAAGCCATTTTGAAAGTATGATGCTGATCGAATAAGAAACAACCTAGATATTTATTTGATTCCGATGGATTTACCATTTCGATCCAGTAGTTATCCCAATTAGCTTTTTTTTCAATCCGCGTAAAATACTTAAAAACAGGTTTGTCTATATGTCCATGCAAATTTGCAATATTTATTTATTGAATTTTTGGTTTCACACTATCAATATTGATTTCTCTAATTTGTGACTGTCTACATTAAAATTGGGAGCAACTCAAGCCTTTAAACTCAACAAAATCTATCCTCAAATATTCACTCATAAATATTCCTTGTACCATAATTGTACAATTATGGCGAAAACCTAATAGGTAACACTAATTAAAAACGAAAAATGTAAATGCCAATTTTAGGTGCAAATTTTATTTAATGTCATCGCTGATTTGGTTTCACAAATCACCATAGCTATTTTAAGTCAGTAAATATATACAAACATCAGTTAGTATATGAGTGCGACTTGATTAAATAAAACACAACTCAAAAAGTGTTTATGTTAATTTCTAACCACGTGTGTATGTATGTTTATTTAGTATAAAACCAGACAGAAAAATACAATCACTTTTTTCTTTAAATTTAGCGCATTTCTCCCCAATCATGGCAAGCAATTACGATTTTTATTATAAAATTTAATATGATAATTTTGAATAATTAAAAATGCATAAGTTATAACCAAAAAAAAAAGATAAAACCAAACAAATTTACACAAACGAATGTTGCCAGGAAGAGGCAGAGGTAAAAAAAAAGCACGACAACAGCTGGACATTTTAGTTATACCAAAATAAAACACAAAATTCAAAAGAAATAAAATTAAGCTGAGCTGCAGCTGTGACAAGCGAGCGTTCGTTCAATGAGGCCTGAATATCGGCAGCTTATTTTTGAAACCAAAAAAAGTGAAATACATAGTTGAAAGTTTGCTTGTGAACTGTGAGAAATCAGTTTACGTGAAATTAGCCCAAAATCAAAATTTTATTATACAAATAATGTTTAACACACCAAATGCCAACATATAATAAACAATTTTGATTTTGAGTAGAGATGAGTGCGGTGGCGCGGGAATATTCTGTTTTACACTATAATTATTTAGTTGTGGCAAAAGTGCATATTAAAATTAACATAATCATAGTATTTGGTAGCTAACATCGGTCGTGCATGCGCTGTATGATAATGGCACACCAACAACAACAACAAGGGTAACAACAATGCCTACAATGACCCCATAACATCGTACTCGCCCCACAGCACCTAATTATGGAGCTCCAACATAGTACACATAATGATAATGACACATCATCAACACGTCAATTCGACGCGGATCAACACAAAACGCAATGCAGCGCAACGAAATTCTATTCAACTAAATTCATTTTGGATGCAGCGGATTAGCTTTGTAGTTGCTTTCGACAATTAAGTGGCTTAGCTAGAGTGCGTTCAGACTCGAAACGGGCACACAAAGCACAATTAGACACGTGTGTTGCGTAGGCAAAGAAAAGTTTCACAAATAGTTTGGTGTTATGATTAGCGCATAGCGCAATTTATTGTCTCGATTCATTACAATACGATATGGACGCTGTCACGCGAACGTTGTCGTTCTATCGTCGGTGAGATGTTTATTGCAAACTATAACATAAATTCTCGACAAATTGGCGTAAGGGATTTGGAAAATTTTTTAAGTCAAGTTGATTATAATTTTTCTTAACTTTTTTTTCTTGCACCTTCAAAATATTCTTAAGAACGTTTTTAACTCAAGCAGTGAGCAATCTAAGGGAAATGTTAAAAAACAATTTAATATTGAAATAAATTGTCATGGTGTTTAGTAGCAAATGCAATAACGTTAGGAAACATTGAGTGAGTTTTTGTACATAAATACATAATTTGGGAATTTAGGTGAGAGAAAATTTGTCTACTTCTGCTTTCAAGAAATATTTCTTTGAATTATGTATTTAGTTTGAGATGTTAAGTTCCCGTGGATACAGAAAGACTAGCTCTTTTTGTAGCCCCCACAATTTTACAATATAATTTTACTTCGTTTGGAAGGATCTATTGAAATCAAAACAAAGCTGTATAGGATAGCGTGATGGCAATAATTAATTAGTGGTATTTAACGCGTAGAGCTCAAGAAAGTCTAAGCATCTCTAGCATGTTTTTATTTTTGCTACACTTAGCAGAGTCAGAGGAAGTCAAGAACTAGTCAAAGTGGGCTTACAGTGTGTACGGTGTGTCTGCTATGACGGATCAACTAAAACTTTTTGTTGAAAATGGAAAAGGCGGACTTGATTGTGCTGAGGTGGATTTATATCAGATAGAATCGTTTTTATGGCTTAAGTTAGTAACAAAATTGGAAGGATTTTTTACGGTAATAATGTTTTTATATAGCAGCGATGCGAATCATATTCGGTAGATTGTAGAAGAGTTGAATAATAGAAATATTTAAATTAAATAGTATACCTTATGAACTGATACAGCTGAAAACAGTTTTCGAAACTATTCATGTTAGTTTTGAAGTGATCTCACAGGAACAAACCATAGTTATATCTGTGCTGGTGCATTCAATCAGTGGCATTGTTTATGCTCTAAACTACTATCACTACAAAAACAAGCGAAAGTTGACTCAAATTTAGCCTATTTTCTGCTCCAAACCATTCATGTCTGTATAATACCCAACGGATGCCTTCAGGTCATTGTTTTGAAAGAATCTGAAGTCATCACGAATGTCCAGTCCTTCGCACTGTCAATAAAATTGTACCTAGAAATTTCGAGGTATTGAAATTAATTTATTGTCGTTTAAATTATTTAATTATAATATATACATAGTATATAAACAGTAGCTCGCAGCTTAAATCGTGCAGTGTTATTTTACAATATTTACAATATTTTTCATGATAAACTTGTTTCGTTAATTTTTTACAAAAATATTTTTCATTTCAATATCATAATTTTTTTTCTTTCAAAAAACTTTACGATAATTTAACTAACTCGAAATAAATTTATTGAATTTTCCTCAAAAAAAACAAAAACAAATTTAAAATTTTTATTAAATATTTTTTTAATTTTGCACACACTTACCAATTTGTTTCAAAATGTGAAATTATTTTAAAAAAAGTTGCAAAAGTATTTCGATTCCAATGAACAATATGTAACAATGTGTAACAGAACTTTAAATACTCGGCACTATTTTTCTTCGACTTCACGCTTAACAAGCTCCAATATCACATGAGTACCAAGTTTGGTAAAGTTTGATAATGTAGTTTCGGTGATATGCTTTATTTCTCTAAAGTGCACTTCGAAATTAAATTGATGCTACATTATTTTTCATTACAATAATAACGATTTGGCGCTTATACCATAGCTTGATGTTTGGCCGAACTTCTCCTTCAAATTCTGGTGTGCGTCTTTAGTTTGCAACACAAATTGAGTGATCTACAGTTTAACGCCAAAGCCGAACGGCAAATAATTTTGGTACGAAGTTTGTTTTTTAATATCGTTTTTTTCACTTACATAAATAACCGTTATATTAGATTTCTATAATTTTTAAAAGCATTGCTTATTGAATTAGCAGGCAAAGCGCGTACCAAATTTGGCAGCGTTAGAAAAAGTTTATATATTAAATAAAAACAATATGTCAAAAGATTTTTGGTAAAATTTGAAGAAAAAAAAAACATTCTGTCTACAATTTTACAATCTTATATATTTACGTTTCATGCTTATGTGTCTTCTACATCTTTTTAAATAAAGAAAAATTTATTTTTAAGTTCGCGCAATTCTTCTCCCCTTATCATGCTTTTTATTTTTAACCAACCATCTCATCAGTTTTCAGGCGCGATTGACAATTTTAATTTAGTTTCTATTAGTGGTTCAAGTTTTTGAAAGTGGCTCTTTGAAATATGTAAGCTGTGGGGACAGTAGTGAGTCAGATGGTAGCGAGCTCGGTAAATGTTCACACTTTTACAACTAGGCAATGAAACATTTCACTGTGCGGATTCAGTAATGTAATACTGACGGGAAGGTAGTAGAAGTTTTACGGTTACCGAATCTAAAAATTGGAGGCATGATCCACTTACGAACCCCAGCAGAATGAAATTATTTAAACTTTTCGCTCAATTTCTAGAATTTTTTATAATAAAAATAACTCCTAGAAAACTTTGGTTGTTGTGCTGAAGTTTTGAATAAGACGCAGTTTAAACACGTTTTCGGTATGAAACCCATTTCGAAACCATTTTTTCAGCACTTGGTGTTTTGAAAAATTATGAACTTCTCAATGAATGATTCCAACACCGTTCCATCAATCTTTTTAACAGCCGATATTGAGCGAATGATCATAGCGCACAATGAGCACGTACATATATTTGAATTTGAAAATCCGATCGGTAACTTAGTACTAAATTCTTTTTCCAAAGTTTTACTCAAAACTTTAAGTTTTATAAATTACCAATTGGCACTCTAGAAAATAAGTATAAAACTTGCTTGGCCACGTAAGCTTGGATTTGCAAGTGAAGAAATATATTGACAAAAAAACGCGCGTATTTTTCGAACAAATGTGGTTATATAGAAATTATGGTAATTATTTTATAATGCAGGCCCACAAAATGCAGATAAAAATTACTGCTTGAATTGCTTGAAATAATAGAGCTCAAAATCAGTTAGAGCAAAACACAAACAAGCTAATCCCTATATTCTCCACTTTCACGCATCTAACTATTTATGCAAATCTGCCAATAAATTGCAATAACGCTAAATAAAACTTTAAACTCCACTTAAATAATTAATTTCCCATAGCCACCAGCTGCACGCATGCGCCTTGTAAGCTCTAAAGAAAATCTCAATATTCATTCGCGTTTGCATTAAAAAGAATGCACACAGCGGGCTCTAGTCATCACAATCTCCACCACACAGACGTATTTGCAAATTTTTTCGAATATTCCGAAGATTAATGATTTTGCACCAATATGCGTCTCGAGCCTGCAGGCATAAAGTAACATTTTGCACGCAACTCAAAATTTTTGATTGAAGTATGAAAATGCAAAAGCAATTAACGACAAAATTCTGATGATCTTGATGATGTAGATGATGTAGATGATGATGATTACGAAGGGGCAATCCGGTATGGTCATTGTGTATTTTGTTTTCTCACTCTCAGGCACTCCCACAACATGTTTGGGATTTTAAATGAATTTGAAGTCAATTAGTCAGTTATGGCTATTGGCTATTGGCAGTAGTGAATGTTTGTATGTTCGTTTATAAAACTAAACAATAGTTGCCAAATAAAATGGAGGTATTGATTTCATATGTACTTTGTCCACTAATGGATATGAAATCACCAAAAATCTTAGAAATAAAAATCTTAGAAGAACTGAAGGAGAGAGTTACTTACCAAATTGGTTATATTTTATACTGGCGAATATTCGGCAAAAAGTACGAAGTATTAAATTTTATGTATTTGTGTACTAAAATCTTAATCTTATATTCAACTTAAAAAATGTTCATATGTACGTTAGGGTGATTCACCGAAAAAATTGCGGATTTTCAAACAGAATTATAAAATGTAAATGGTGCGTCAAAATATTTCGAAAACTTTACAAGTTTACGTGAGCGGAATTGATTTGAATTTTGTCTATAAAAATGGTGTTTTTTATAGCAATCAAACAAAATTTTTTTTTAAATTATTTAAAACAAAAACAATCACATGAGATCGTACAACAGTGTCACATATTATCAGTTGAATGAAAATAACCAACATTTTGAAATAGCTCGATTTGACAGCAATGAAAAATTATAAAATTCTAACGTGTCAAATATATGACATAGTGAAAACCAATCATTAACTTAAAGGTCTGCTTAAAAATATTAAAAATTTGTGGAACGGAATCTTAATAAGCCTTGCAAAAATTTCTTTTCAGAAACAGAAATAATTGTTTTTTGCCTTTTTAGATGAAACAATCATTGGCAAGAATTCGTTCAAAATAAAACTCGAATGTATCGCTCTAATCCGTATGCCAAATGCTATATAAATCTGACCTTATTTTTATTTAGAACATCTTTTGTTTTAAATCACTGCATAATCGTTATTTTGAAATTTTTATTTGTTCAATCACAAATAGAATTAAAAAAAAATCGATCACATATGATCGAAAAAATAAAAATCCAAGAATACCGATTATTTTTTATCTAAAAAATTTCATCTAAAAAACCTTAAACTGCTCATACCAAATGGGTCAAATTTCATTATTATAATTCCATTGAACAAATTCCTAAATATTTGTTTGGAAAAATATTTTTAAAAACTATGTTTAGTTATAAATCCTCCATAATTAGAGGTAATTTCAAATCGGAACAGTGAACCAATGCGGTTGATGTCTTCAAATATAACAATGATTGTTTTATAATTCCGATGGAAAAACTATACCTATTTTTTTTGTAAAAAAAATGATGCACTCTAACGCACATATTCTTCGAAAAATAAAAAAACAAGTATGCCATTGTTTTCCCAAAACTATCATTATAAAAAAAGTTATTTGACAGCCAAATCGGTCCTTATACTCAATCGATTTTTTTAGAATAAGTTAAATTAAATCATTTGCTTTTTTATTACAGCTCTTTTTGATTGCGGTATTGTTAATCGAAATAAAGCGCGATTCCGTTAATGATTCTCCACAAAATTACATAAGTGCATGTTACGGTAAATGATAATAATAACCCCTGCCAATTTTGGTTTAAAAAAATACTATAAATAAAATACAATAAATAAATTATTTTCATCGCAATAAGATTATGAGAAAATTTATAAAAGCTAGTGAGTTACAATTACACAGAATATAAATAATATTAAATATCTTTGTAAGTTCATTGAGTGCTTATTGTAAATGTTATTATTTCCTTATGTTTTCGTAAAATATGTTTTGTCAAAATTCGCAATTATGGCGCTGTATTTGTAGAATAAGGTAGCAGTTAGGCTTAGGTGGTTATCGCCGCTCTAAAATTTTATCGAAAAATCTTAATTGCCATACAAGACAACAATCTGTTTGATTTATTTTTTGAAGATAACTTATTTGGCAAATGACGCAAGTACTGTTGTCTTCGACTTCCTTCATCATTGCTGACTTCTCTATGTAGACTTTGGACTTTACATATCCATAAATAAAAAAATCAAGAGATGTGATCTAAGCAGCCAGTCAACCGGTCGTAAAATTAACTGTTCTTTAAATTTTTCTCTCAGTAAGGCTATAGTTGCACGAGCTGTGTTTGCATTTTCTGAAGAAGTATGGGCCAATGATTTCACCAGCCTATAAACCATACTAAACCGTTATTTTGTTTGGATGTAATGGCAGTGCCCAAAAGCTCGAACGGTTTCGGGCTTTCCTGATATTTTTACAGGCGCACGAGTTATCTGTAATAAAAACCTTACTGCGAAAAATACATTTCAGTAAAAAGACAAGGCAATGTTAAAAAATGATAACAATGTATTTGCTTACAACGTATTAATTTTGTTTTTCTGAATAAGGTATTTAAATAAGTTTTTACTAGCTAAGATGATAAGCTATCTTCTAAGGGAACAGCTGACGAATAAAGAGAAGAAACCAACTTAAATGATCCTTCTACCTATTTTAAGTATAATTAAACTAGTAAAATATAAAAGCAAATTGAATTGATCGCTAATGATCCGTAGCTAATAGATCCCAATCAAATTTGGCAAAGGTTTCATTTTCTGTTACAAAAACTTAAAACTAAATTAGCAGTGTAAAATGTGGATTTTTTCCAGTAGGTGTTCTGCATTCAAAATAACGTTTATCTCTAAAAAAAAAAAAAAAAATTATGGTAATTTTGATACTGTAATACTTTGGGCAAGTCGCACTACTTCACACCTAATGCCACTTTGAAATAACTGATGAGAATTGAAGGAATCTTTGCATAGATGCTCTATATTTAGGCACCGATAAAAAAAGCAACTAATTTTGTATTCTTTATTTGCTTTCTTTTTTATTTACAACTCAAGTAACCAAAATAAAAGGAAGATTTTTTCGCCTACGGATGGTAAGACGAAATGTAATAATCAGTTTAATTGTCTGGTTGTTAATATGGCGTACAAAAATAGATAATGGAATTACGATCTTTATTGTATCATGGTTCTTGTCAAATAAATATGAGTGAAAAATCAATTTGACTACCCCAAAAAAGTTCAATCATTTCATTCGAACCAACGCAAACTCATATAAGGTGGAGTTTCAAGTTCAACTACAAAAGTCCCATTTATTTTGTTATTGTCTTTGCGTAAGAGTTGTCGAAATTTACATTAATTTTTTTTTGGGTTTACGACTTTTGAAAACTCATAGGGAAAAGCAAAAGCAACCTACATGCAAAGTGAATAAAAGAAATCAAATTGGCTGCTATAGAAACACCGTGTTCTCTGAATAAAAGTGCAGTGAAATGGAAATACGTGGATGCACATTAATTTTTGGAAAAACTGTTTTAATATAGTGAAAATATCATACTCGATTTAGGCTTATCCAACTGCCTGTTAAACACAAACTAGTTTGACAGTTTTCGACTAGAATTAAGTGGGCTTAAGCATTTTTAAAAATATCGTAATTTATTAATAATTTGTCGAAATCGAAACAAATAGAGGAAATAAAACTCCTATTTCCGATATAAAATTTTGAGCTGTAACTAAATACAACTCCAAAGAAATCTGACACTTCTTTTACATATGATGATTAGAAATTGTCCAATTGAATATCATCGAGATCAGGTCACTGTGACTTATAGCTCTAAGGCAATGGAGTTGTATGTGATTTTTTAAATACTTATTAACAGGTAAAACCGAGAAATTTTGTGAGTTAAAAAATGTATCAATATATTTTTTTTATTTATTAATAAATTTCAAGACGATCTACAATTCACATAAGTATGTAATTTCATTGTACTATTTTATGAAACCAAAGCAGACTTCCAAAGTACAACTCTAGATTGAGTAGCACCAGAATTTGGCTGTCACTATTTACAGAACCTTGCATGATTGAATCATGATTCGAGTTAGTTTAGTTTGCCATCAATTGTATTACTTTTGATTTATTTTAAAATGTAAAGAGAAACTGCTGGATTACTAGGGATGCCCCAAAACTAAGACGCTTTGCCACAGTCTGCGTTCGGTCATAGCACAATTTCAACCGCAAACTCACAATTCTTTAACTTGTCACAAAAATTTTGAAATTCCAAGGGGAAATCTGTTGATGTGCAAAATTGCAAACCTGTGAAATTCGCACTCCAAAGACAGCTAAACTGTCAATGTGACAACTAAAACCCAATAAAGTTACCTAAAACAGTACAGAATGATGCATTAAAAGCAACAGCATTCACGTATCGTAGCAACGTAACGAAATAACAAAAAAGGACAAATAATATGCAGCAACGATTGTCTAAGCTTTTAAGGCGTACAAAATATCGTACGCAGCAAACCCGTACGCAGAAAACAAAATATTGTAAAATATAATAAATTAAAACACCACTACAAAAATGGGTATCAAAGAGCAAAGAACAAGAAATACCAATCAATTGATTTTGTTTGCTAGCAATCAAACGATTTTGCCGCAACATTCATCGAAACCAAGCTGAATTGAAGCTGTCAACGTTGAGTGTCATTTCGATGCGCTTGCTCAGACGGCCTCAAGCGATAGCCAACTAGCCGTACACCAACAATGCGACATGCAAATCCTTATCCTTTAAACAATAACAAAATACAAACGACTGGCCGCCGCCAGCCACGCACGCTTTCCAACGTCATCAAATGCGTACAACAGCGCCTTTTGTCGGCGAGTAGCTGCACTACAGCCGTCATATTTCTTCGCCATGACATGCGCTGCTCAACGGCTCTGCTCGCACACAAACCGTTCACTCGCAGCCATACAGCAACTACAAAATCAAACAACAGCAGCAACAACAACGACTGACAGCTGCGAGACGGCAACTCGTCAACATCAACCACGCTACAATGTACGAGCGAGCGAATAGTAAATGCCAGCCAGGCCTCTTTTACAATGTCCGCTGCTTGCTGCGCAACACTACGCATCTACACACACACACACGCACTCTCGCACTCGCTCAGTAGACAGCGCATTCCTCATCTTCGCTGCGACCATCAACAGCCCTCGGTTCTCCCTTTCGCTAGTGAACTCAACCATTACGAATCACATTCGCTGCGCCGCTCGCTCTGCTGGCCTGTAGCTTTGTCTACTGCTACCTATCTCTTTTTCTCTTTTTGCGCTCAACAACTGTCGAGTAAACTCATCTCCGCCTACTTTTCAATATGGCCTGCGCGCTGATTGGCTGTACGCATTCAATCCTTTGTTTAGGGCGTGCTCGAAGTTGCGACATGACTGCTTGCTGGTTTTGCATGCGAATTTTCGAAATGTTGTCGAATGATTGCCTTGCATTTTGCTGTTGTAACTTTTCACTTCACGCCTTTTTGTTTACATTTCGTCGGCGTGCGTTTTCATCGACTATTTGACTTGGGTCAGTTGCATGGCAATAGAATATTCTGGTATTTTCAAATAATAATCTATTCAAATTGCAGCCATTAGTGCTCACGCAAATGCGACTGTTGAGAATTGCAATTAATTTACAATTTGTTTAAATTACATTACATGCATTTGCTTAGGCTTCTAGCGCTTGACATGTAAATTTTTCAATAGCAAATAGCTGAGGGATTTTGTATGAATTTTAATGCAGCCGTTTTAAATTCATTGCTGGCAATTTGTATTTACATATATAGCAATGATTATTATTATTTCAATTGTAGAATATCTGACTAGATAACTACTTGTAATCGTTATTCACTTGTTTCCGCTGATATAAATATCGTAATTATTCATAAAATTATTACCGAGAGAAGAGTTGCTTTGACAACCCCCAACTATAATATGAAATTGAAATTCTCTTATGAAGTAACAATACACTTTTTTAGCTCACGATTGATTGAAGTAGCTAAACTATACAATTTACATGTAAATTAAGTAAAAGAAAACATCTCTGTCAGCTAGCCAAACGAAATATTGGGAGTTTTTCAGGGTATAATTTACCAGCTGATTCCGAGAAAATAACTTCATTATTAGAGTTCTTGTTAAAAATCGACTATCCGGCTAATCAGCTAGTCGACTAGTAACTTTAGTCTTCCATTTTCTTCCAGTAGTCTGAAAATTGACTAACCGAAATTATTGCAATAGTGGCTTTATACTTACAATAAATTCAGAAAAATTTAATTTAAACGATTTTGGTCAGTAAGCATAAACATTCTAGCACACATACAAAAATATATATATTGAGAGCAAAGTCAACTAAGTAGTCAAAGTCAAGTTAGTCAACTAGTTGCTTACGGACGATTAGTCGAAAAAGTCGAAATGAAACGGTTAGTCCGATTAGTCGATTAACAACACCTCTATTCTATAGTTCGTATTGTGTGCTGTTGTGAAATATTTTATATTTTGAAGTGCCAAAAATTTGACAGTCCATTTTTTATTATGATTAAAAAATATGTGCAAACGACATGGGAGACTTTGAGTGGAAAAAAGTTGAAAATATTTTAAGAATCATTTTTCAGTGCGAATTGATGGCTTTCACAACAAGTGGATTTTTCTAGATCATTCTAAATGGTTTCAACGCAAAATCCTTCTTGTTAAGTTTTTATAAAACCCCAGTTTCTACTTTGTCAATAAGGAAAATTTCAAAATTTGTTCAAAATTTTGCATTTTTTAAAAATTTGCATGAGAATTTTACTCTAACAAAGCCGAATTTTTAGAAAATTTTTCGGTAGAGCGGCAGCTTATAGTACTCAAAAAAACAAATTTTCATAAATGTTTTACACTTTTAATACTGGAATGGAAATTTCGAACTTTTTTTATAATTTTTTTGCTGCCAGATTTTTATGGAAAAATTTGCAATTTTGAAATGCAAGAAAATACGCCCCCTCGTCAGAAACAAAAATTTAAAAAATAATGAAAATTTTTATAAATGGCCTGTAAAATTGTGCACCCAAAAATGCGAATTCAAAAGTACATACACAATTTTGATGAAAATGTGCTGAATTTTTATCAAATTTATTCAAACTTTGAAAGAGTGCACTCTGATTAAGTATGCTGAGAAATCAAAAAAGCCTCAAGAAAATGTGCATTATTTTGATTACATTTTTCTTCAATTTGCGATATTTTGTACCTATTGAGTAAATCAAAATAGATAAAACCGACATAAAATGAAATCTGTTTTCTCACAAAGTTTTAAATATTTATTGAGCGTATTTTATTCACGTTCACGTTTTTTTTTTTAATTTTATTCAACACAGATAATTCTATTTTTTGAGTAGAAAAACTAGATTTTTAAGAGAAATTAATGTAATCACTTTATAGCCTTGAACTCATCCAGGGATGCGATCATGGATCTCTTTAGATTTGGGACAGAAAAAAAAACAAAATTTTTTGTCAAAGGGTTACGAGCAGGCATCGATGAGGGAACAGAAGCAATTAAGCATTTTCAGAACATACTTCGCTATTCCACGATTAAAAACAACACATCGAAAAAAATGATTGTCAATTTGACAATTTTCCAAGACCAGTTTTTTCACTCCCTCAACGTTTTCATTAGTTTTTGACATCCAGAGCTTGGTTCATCTTTGGTGATTTCACGGCCTCCTTTAAAACGATTGTTCCACTCAAAGTATGCCAAATGATGCAAATTCTTGGATCCATTTTTGCGACAGTAGAAAATAAACTGAATTATCCACCATAATAAAATCACGGCATAATGAGCCATGTCTCTCAATCCATCGCAGCTCGGGAGATTTTATGGAAGTAGCATCGCTGAATCCGAACAGCTTCGAACGAAAACATTCAAAAAACAGTTAAAGGTGTTTTCGTAGACTTCACGAGACATACAGCAAAAATGAACAAAATAATGATCAGGGTGCTAAATTGTGGAGCAGGGTGGTGTCAATTCTCATAAAAATGTTGAATGATGTTCTAAATATCTATACATAGAATCAACTGGCCAAGATTTTTCATTTGTCGAATATTTCGAGGCGAACATTTAATGTTTTTAATCTCCTTACTTCGTTAATGATATCTTTTTTAATTATTTTTAAACTATTTTACTTTACCTATCAGATTATGGACAGCCACTTCGCATAATTTCGCAGTCATTTTTTACTGTCATGTCAAATTGTAGCCGTTTTTAGAACGTGAATCAGTACAGTTCAGATAGATGGAAATTTGAACCTAGGATTTAAGTCAGTAAAAAAATTGTAGTATTTACTAATTGTAGTTGATCTGAGTGCACTGTAACACTAATATATTGAATGTAAAATTGCGAATAAAATTTTGGTTTTGAACTAGGGATGATAATCCCGGGATCCCGGTATCCAATATCCAACATTTTTTAAGAACCGAAAACACCAGGATTGCTTGCCAACAATCAGTTCCCATTTCCTAGGAATTTTTCTGATATGTTTTGCAACCCATTCAATTGTATTATAACAAAGACTAGGCTCAATGTTGCTATAAATTACCGTTGCGTTTTAAAATTTTTTTTTTTGAACGGTCTTGCACATTTTTCAAGCAAAAACGTCGGTAATACAAAGTTCGAAATTGTTATATAAATGAATGGAAATTTTGTCGAATTTTTCTAGGTTATGAGCACAGTTTGTGGAATATTGAATTTTACGGGTTTTGTTGAGCGAGGAAGCATGGTTTTGCAATAAAAATAAAAAATTTTATTTAAAATGAGGCACTTAGTGAATGTTATCAAAATTTAATTTTTGAGTGTGAGAGACTGTAGGTAATATTGTAATTTGTTAACAAATATGAAGATTTTCAGTGTTTTTGTTTTCATTTTAGTACATACATTTGTATGTATATATGAGTCCGTTGAAAAAGTTAAATTGTGTTTCCGTTTATGTCGCACAAATTGTACTAGATTAAAAAATTTGAACTCATTTTAAACTTTCAAACAAAAAATACAAGGATTAGTAAAGGCGTAAAATTTAACTATTGTCGTTTGCTTTGTTATGAATGCAAGAATTTTCGCAATAAAAAAGATTTTATTTAAACCTCATTTGCTTGTTATTCATTTTATGGTAAGAGAAGAGTTTTTTTAAACAATATTGATGCAATTTTTTCGAGTGAGTCTGTTACAAGAAATTTCAAAATCCCAGTACTGAACCCGGGAATTCGAAATTGTGACAACGAGCCAACCAATATCAGCCAGGTCTCAGATTCTGCTCTGCAAATTATTCATTTGTTTATAGCACTAGGGCAGTGAGGAAAAAGAAAACAAATATTTAAAAATAATTTAAAACAAAGTTCATGAATACGCAGCATACATGTTAAAAAAAAACTACTGCGTTTTTCATTTATTTATGTTAAAACTAAAAGTTAAATATACGCAGCGACTCTCAGCGAAAATTGTCCACTGATTTCTTTTGCAGAATTGACAACATCTTACATGTTAACGATTTTTTTTTTATTAATTTTTTATTAAGATATTGTTAATTTTTAATGCAACATTACACGTTTTTTATTAAAATATTGTTAATTTTTACACAACCTAAATCAATGAAACAAAGTTCCAAACTTTAAAGAAAATTAATGAAAATGCAAAAAATTCTCAAACTTTTTAATCAAAGTATTAAAAAAAATATAGAGTATGAAATGCTATTATTCAATTTATATCTGACTTGAATCTCGGGATGATATTGATATTAGATCTTTTTTTATTGCCCATTTTTCTTTCATATAACTCCTGTACGAAAAGATATTTTATATGGAAGAAAGTGCGCAACACCGCCAGTAAAACAAATTTCAATTCGACACACAATTTTAACCACATAAAAATTACACTTGGAACTGAATGGGCTGTGCATACCCAAAAATATTTTCTAAAAATTCTGTCAAAGAAAATTAAAATTGTACCCCACATTTTTTCAAGTTTTTCAAAATTTGAACAAAGTTTAAAACTTTGATTTTTATAGTTCATGTCAATGAAGGAACTAAATTTTTATAAAAAAAACTAAAGAAAAAATTGTGACATGGAATATGTTATCAATAATGTAAAAAAACAAAAATACACATGGAAGGAAACTTTTTTTTAGCGAACAAAATTCCCTAACTAGGCCTAGTGTTTTGCTCCAAATTTATTTGAGAAAAAACTGAACGAATAAAAATATAATTTTTTTTAAATGAGCGATATGTGCACTTTAAGTTATGGTTTTTTTCAAGTTGAATATCAATTAAATATCCCTTACAACCGAAACGTCGGCAGTTTCCAAATGTTCACCACTCATTTCGCGCTAGAGCGCACACGACCTCCATCAATCCTAGACCTATAAACACATAAGGTAAAATGAACTTTATTTTGGCTTAAAACAAAATTGTTGGACTATACGAGAGTACGGCAAATATCACGCGACCAAAAACATAAAATCGTGCAAAATGTGGGAACCTAAAGAAACAACCAAAAAAAAAACGAAACACAAAAAACACAGACAGAAAATTACAAACAAAACAAAAAACACTCGCTATCCAAGCAAAAATAAAAACGAGCTGTGATTTATGCAACGGCTGGCAACAGCCATGTGGCAATTGTTGTAGGTGTTGTTGCCACAAAATTAAGTTCACTGTTGGCTCAATTTGCGTTCATTCATGGCAAAAATTGTGATGGTGGTGTTGGTGGTGATGGTGGCTGCGGCTGTTGCTGTGGCATGCAGCATACGCGAGTATTTATTTATTTATTTCTTTATTTATTTACGTGCATACTTTTGGTATTTATTTTATTTTGTTACAATCAGGTAATGCCGCATATGCCACAAAGCTGTTGCATGTTGTGCGGTATAAAGCTACATACCTTATCTATCTATTGTATATATTAAATACAGATATGTAGGTATGTGAAAATATAAGCCCGCCATCGCAAATAGTGCCACGGTGCGCGCAAAGCAAACAATTGAATTGGATGTCATAATTTCGGCTGGTATTTTCTATAACCAACTTTATGCACACTCGCATACAAACATCTGTATTTGTGTATGTATGTGTGTGTGTGTATTTACATAAATGTTCTCACGTTTTTCAAAAATATTCGTTGATTATATAAAGAGAAAAAACATAACAAAAACAACACCAACAACAACAAGTGGCATGAATAAGCAGAAAATTGTAATGAAAAATATCCATGTACAATAAAATCCAGTGAATCGCAAATCAATTTATAAATTTATTTAGCCATTTGTGCCGCGACCGTTGAGGTAATTGTTTAATTCACTCACACACATACGTAAATGTACATATATATATATTTTTCATTTTTTTCTTATGCCATGCTTTTTGCCAGCAAAACCAACTAAATGAAAAATATTTTTTCTAAAAATCACACTGACAGTGATGTATGAATTGTTTCATTTGTGCGAATAAATTATTTTACGAACACACAATATGCCAAATCGAGGCCCCAAATCTGCAGCTGAGAGGTCACATGGGTTGTTGTTGTTGTTGTTATTGTTGTTGGCGTGGTGCGATATGCAAATGCACATGTGTGTGCGTGTGTGTGTGTATACAAGCGCAGTAAACTATGTATCGTGTGGCACAGAAGTTACGGCGTCGATTTGTTGAGATAAATTGCCATGATTTCTGTTCGATACTTGGACGCTGTGTGAAAACTTTAGCCAAATTAACTTATATACTGGCACATACACATACATATATATATATATATATAAACATAAGGATGCATGAATAGGCAAATAAATGCCTGAATGTGGTTTAATGGCATTGGCCACAATCTGTTGGTCGGCGGTCAGCATAGATTTCACTGCAAAGGTGAATGAATTCACTAGCAAATTTTTATTGTCTTCATGAAACTTATTTGTGAAATTTTCACCAACTCGTGATATGACAATGCGTGGGCGTGGGAAAAAATTTATATATTTTTGCCTAAAATAAATGTGTGTTTTCTGAATTGGACACACTTTCAAGATACGCGCTGAAAGTAGATCAAAAGCAGAAAGGAGAAATAAAATTACCCCACATAAGAAGTAAAACAACTTTTTTTATTAATGTGAAGAAGCTTTGATATCGACAGAGCAGAAAAGCCTTATAAACATTTAACTGTTGGAATTATAACGCAAATGACGCACGTACGGTAAAAAAAAGATAGTGATAGTAATAAAGATAGTAACGCCAATAACGATGCCGATAACAACAACAACTAATTTAACGATAGCTATATCGATATTGATCGAATGATAACAGCGTACAACACTCAAAAAGAAAATAACAATTCTCTCACCACGGCCGCTGGTAGATGGAACCAAAGAAAATCATCTGTAGTGCGATTCGCTAACTTTAAACGATCCGACAATCGCAATTTTTGTCGACAATATTTGTCGCTTGTAGTAATGATTGTACGATTCAATGTTCCTTTGTAGCAGAATTTCGGCCTATCCGCAGAGTTATTTGGTCGAAGGGTCATCAATTTGACTCCAAGGAATATCCGGAGTCACCTGCAAATATGTCATGGTTTTAGTTTTCAAAATTCGTTCCATTATGAATCATGTTGTGCTCCAGAGCATTTAGGTTTTATATTTAAAAAAACTTTAATTAGGATAATTTATTTATATATTAAAAGAAAAATTATATTTCAGTTTTTATACTTGAATCCCTAATAAAAGTTTGATTTTACCATTTGCACATTAATTTAATGGAATATATGGTGGTTGCTACTTGAGTACAATCGACTGTCCCAATAGTCCCTCCCACAAAATGTGACGACACTATTTAGATTGGGTCATAAGAAACCTGTCAAGCTGCGAAATTAGATCTTCAGCCAGGTCTGGACTTAACCAATACAGCTTCTGAAATTCTGTTTCATTCAAATGAAAGAGATTTTCCATCTCCCGGTGTAAAAGTCGATCCACTGTTGGAGCACTTACTTCTTTCGCCAGCTCGTGATAAATCATATTTTCAATATTCAAACGACATTATTTAATGTTCCTCTTTTAATTGCAAGAAAAAAAATCAACGAATTTCAAATTTTTCTTTTATTTAATTCACGATCGAGTGAACAACATCAAATTTGTTTGTCCTTTTGTTTTCGATAATCGACTAGCTAACGACAACAGCTGATTCGGCTACAGCGAAAATCGTTAAAAATGGCTGTTGAATAGCAACATCGTTAAAATTTTCGTTTAGATGAGTTAACCAGGCGTGAATCGCACTACTGCTGTTCATAGTTCACATAAAACGACTGCAAGCTCTAAAGCTTTCTATTGTAAAATTTTACCAAACACATTTTTTCCATACAAACTACCCCATATGGGTCTATGTAATATTTTAGTACCAGTTCTGAATAAGTATTTATTTCGTTTAACAAATTTTCTGTGTTAACTTATTGCTACAGCTCTTGTTGAGTTTTGAGCTTTACTGGATTTCGGAATTTACATACATATAGTAGAATTTTATGGCAAATATTTTATGGGCATTTTCCCACCTTTTCCTCAAATGAGACAAAAAATACTCATCTCTTGAGGCATTAAGGGTCCAAAATTTTCCACACAAATATTTCACGTCGAATTTTAACTTCTAAAATGAGTATAGATATATCTATATGTATGGATCCCATTGTCTCCTTTGCCGATTTACCATATGGATGTGCAAAAGGTGCAAACTTCAACCCAACCTAAAATAAAACTCAGACGAAAGCTTTCAAATCGCCGTACGCGTGTTTTTTTAGTCACCTATAAAGAATTAAATGTCGAAGCATCGTTTTTATGTTGATTGCTGTAAAGTGTAATTACACTATGCAACAAAAAATTACCACTCCGAAAATTTTATGCAATAAGAAATGATTTTTGGATTTTAATAATCCGGTGAAAATTTAATGATTTATAAATGATAATTAGAAAAAAATTCAAATATATCGCTTAAATCGGGCTTACCTAAAAAACTCCTTGGGGGATGTGTTCGGCGTTCATACATAATCATTATTATCTAAAACTTCCCAGGAGACGGTAAACTGATCAACATTTGGCGTACAGTGTTATCGATAGTGTTTACGATCACGATTATGTTTTAGCATCGTTTTCGATAAGGAATTCAAACATAAAAATATAAGGAAATATATTAGAGTTTCCTTTTTTTGCGATTATTTTAGGTACCAGTAATAATTACAATTTTTATTTAGTTTTTTCATCAGAAACGAAACGTAATTTCTAATTTTAATTTTTGGGACAGAAATGGAATTATCTTCTAAATATCGTAATTGATTTTTAGGAACAAAAATTTTCTTCTCGCTTCCTTAATTAAAGTTATACATTATTAATTTAGGTTCTTTCGATTTATTTGCACCTCGAAATCTATAAATATATATAAAAGTTATTTAAATTAGTACAAAAACACTTGCTGCTTCAACAGCACATTCCTCGGGTTAGAATCTACAGTGAGGGCTTAAACTTGAGCTCTTTTGTGATTTTTTAAGGAAAAAGGATTGAAGTAAGCTTCGCTACCCAATGACTTCTTTTGTATCCACACCTTAGAAGAAAATACATGTTGACTAAACTATTTCAAAAACTGACTCGAACGAATACAAAAGTACATTGATCACATTGGAGAATACCTTGAAAAACTATGACACCATTTCAACAAATCAATATTTGTTTATTCTTAGATGCAATACATTAAAGGCAGCCTTCGTTTCTAATCAGAGCAGTAGAAAGCTCTTTTGGCACTGCGAAACTAGCCCACATCATTGTCTTCACTTTAATAAATTTATATCGTAAATGAAAGAAAATTGTTTTTTTTTTAACAGGCATGAATTAATTTTCTACATGATTTATTTCTGAAAAAAACATCAACGTAGTATTTTCATATATGAAATGAATGAGCTTACAAAAATAAATTATACGCAATTTTTCCGTCTTCAAAGAAATTTTTAATTTATTTCATTTTTGGAAGCTCATTTGTAACATCTTCGATTTTAAATAGTAGCCTCACAAGTTTCTATCGTTTTCTATCGATAAGTTGGACAAATTCGATAACCAGATTTGATTAAATTAAGTTAAAATTATTTGTTTTGAAGAAACGTTTACTGAATCGGGAGGAAATATTGCAATTTGAAGTAAAAATTATGGCATCAAAGTAAAGACAATATTCGACGGTTCGTTTTCTTTGGAGTGTTCCATTGGAAAGAATGGCATATCTACATATACATATATATATATATATAAATTTTGTCGTTGTCCTTCTTAACTTACTTACTTAATTAGCGCTATAACCTCTTAAGAGATTTCGGGCGAGTTCAGCAAATTGCGTCAGTCGCTCTTTTATCCTGCTAACTGGCGCCAATTCGAAATACTAAATCACGTCAAGTCCTTTTCCACTTGGTCCATCCAACACAGAGGAGGCTATCCTCTTCCTCTACCACCACCAGCTGGTGCCGCGTTGAATACTTTCAGGGCTGGAGCATTTGCATCCATTCGAACGTCATGTCTTTCCTAAGACTTGGCTCAAAAAACGACGAACGGATTTCAAGCAAATTCGGAGAATATATTCTTTAGAACCGTGGCACTTGCATATGATATTTATATAAGTATTTTAATCCGTTAGGTGGCGCATGAGTCGAGTTATTAAGCACATCCGTATTTGTGTTCAAGTGTTGATGATATTACAAAAAAAAAGGTGCTGGTGCAATAAAAAAACTGTTATCAAATATAAATGCTCTTCAGAATACCTATATTTATAATCAGATTTTGATAAAATTAGAGGCGTATAATGGGAGTAAATTCGTTAGGTGGCGCTTGAATCGAGTGATTCAGAAATTCCGCATTTATGGTCGATATTGATGGTATAAGGAACGCTACTGGTACAATAAGAAATACTTGTAAAAATGGAAGCGCTAGAGGCGAGTTATTTAGAAAATCTCTGTTTAATATCCGATTTTGCTGAAATTAGAAACGTTCAATGAGTGAAATTAGAAAACATTTAACATTTAACATTTTTAACATTAACATTTATAATGGACCCGCTAGATGACGCTAGAATATGATACCCATGATATTAGAAAAGTATGTTGCTTGTGCGATTATCCGGCTTAGATGACATTGAAAAGATACGTAAGCATGTTTATTGTATACATATACTGTATTCCCAAAAAAGAAAAAAACATTTTTTAAATATAAATATCGGGTGTTTTTTTTAGGGGTATAGAACTTCGAATTGAAATAAAACACAAGAAAATCGTTTTAAGGTCCATCAATTTGGCTTTATTGGAAGGATAATTTTATGCCATTAATGCTTAAATATGATTTCGGGCATGTGGCCGCCGCGGCTGGCTCGAATAAAGCCAATTCTACAGGTCCAATTTTCAACCACTTTTTCGAGCATATGGGGCCGTATGTCGGCAATAACGCCACGAATGTTGGCTTCCAATTCCCCTAACGTTTCTGGTTTGTTGGCGTAGACGAGCGACTTCACATATCCCCAAAGAAAATAATCCAATGGTGTCAAATCACACGATCTTGGTGGCCAATTTACAGGTCCATTCCGCGAAATTATGCGCTCATCGAATGTTTCCTTCAATAAATCGATTGTGACGTACGCTGTGTGGCATGTAGCGCCGTCTTGTTGGAACAACAACTCATCCACATTCATGCCATCCAATTCGGGAACAAAATAGTCGGTTATCATGGCTCTATACCGGTCTCCATTAACGGTAACTGCCTCTCCAGCATTATTCCGGAAGAAGTATGGCCCAATGACTCCACCAGCCCATAGAGCACACCAAACAGTCAGTTTTTGTGGATGTAATGGCGTTTCAAGGGTCTCATGTGGATTCTCTTCACTCCAAATGCGGCAATTTTGCTTGTTGACGTAGCCATTCAACCAAAAATGAGCCTCATCACTGAACAAAATTTTGCGATGAAAATCAGCATCGAGATCAATCTCATTTTCGGCCCATACACCAAAATCACGACGCATTGCATGGTCTCGCGGCTTTAATTCTTGCACAAGCTGGATCTTGTAAGGTCGCAAGCCAAGATCTTTGCGCAAAATCTTCCATAAAGTTGATGGACAAAGCTCCAATTGCTGTGCACGGTGGCGAATCGATTCATTCGGGTCCTCTTCAACACTTTGCTCTACAGCGGCAATTGTTTCTTCGGTGCGCACTGTTCGACGTCTCTGCGGATGCGTATTATCACATAGAGTAAACGTAGTGCGAAAACGATCCATGGTTAACCGAATTAATTGCTCTGATGGACGATTATGTCGACCATAAAATTGACGGAGCTCGCGGTAAACTTCGCGAACTGAACCATTATTTTCGAAATAAATTTGCACGATTTGCAAGCGTTGCTCTTTTGTCAACCTGTTCATGATGAAATGGCAAACCAAACTGAACATAAATGACATTAGAGTTGCCAGATTTGACCACAAAATGCCAGTTTTATCTCTATTCGAAAAACAAACCTGTAAAAAAAACACCCGATACAAGTCCGATAGATGGCTTTTTAGTCGAGATTCCCAGAAAATCCACATTTATTGTTCGACTTAATTCAAATCTAATAAACGTTGTGCAGTTAAAAGCAATGCCCTTTAGTCATAATCGAGATAAAATGGAGTTGCAACTATAATTTTTCTTCTATTTCTATGTTCATTACAAAAAATCGTGTTATACTTGTTAAAGAGGTGGTGCAGAAAAAGGGTAAACATCGATTTAAAAATCGAGAAAGAAATGGAAATTGCAGCTTTTGAGGGCGAGGGGATGAACAATTATTCTCAAAAGCGTTGCAAAAAACTCATTGCCTTTAGTTTGTGAAGCCAATAGGAAAAACTACAGCGGAGTTCAGTAGACAACACCCATAACCGAACGTAGAACCCTGCAGAAAGCTATAGGAAGGGGAAATGCATCATCAATAGTCATTTAAGAATTTCTAAATGATTCTGGTATCACGGTATATTTGAGTAGGCTGTGTAATCGTTTATACGAAAATGGACTGATATGCCGGCGCCCAGCAAATATACCAAAGTTGACTTTAAAAATATCCAATTTAGCATATTTGCACAAATAAAGCCAGGCATAATTATTGGTAATATTTTTACTTCTCCTTTTTTCTATAGTATTTAACCATATTTGCTATGCAACTTTTTTCAACTTAATTCAATTTGTTAGGTTATATTTAGCGATGAATGCCGTTTTTAAGCGGCGATTGGAGCAAAGAAATTCCTGTAGGTCCTGGTCTCATATATTTTGCCGAAGGAACAATGCGCTATCTCTTTTGAAATGTAAGGTGGTCAGACACTTTACTAGATGTGATAAATATTTTTTTTAATAAAATATTGTACCAAATATCCCAATGAATAAATTGATACCTCATGTCGCTTTTTATTTATTTTAAAACTCAAAGTACAGATTGTTTTCTACGATTTTTAACATGTAAATCAACAGAACTAACTCGGAAAAATATGGGAGTTGAGCCAACACGGTAAAATGATATCCGATCTGAGATTAATGCTGGGTAGTGAAAAAACTGCGCTATTGTGAATGAACCGGAAGAAAATACATGGGAAATTTCATTTTAAGACCTAATTCAACATAAAATTTGTTTGCTCAACTATTTTCTATTCTTAAAAAGTACTAAATAAAGCGCATGTTTCATGAAAGATGCTAACAGGGTTGCTCTTGCAACTAAAAGAAAATGTATCCAAGCTGGAGCGTTCTTCTGCAAGTCGGGTACAATAAAACGGGCCCATTGGCTATTTTTCGAAATTTTTTATTTAAATCGTATAGTTTTTGAGCAAATATGTCGTAAAATGTTAATTTAGAAAAAGATTTAGGGATTAAAGTTTTCGCATATTGAGCTACGATAGGTTATTGTACGGTTATTGCAAGGAAATTTTTCCACGCGTTTTGTGATCGTTATAGAGCGTTAATAAGTACGAAAAAAATTTTTGATTTTTTCAACCCAAATCGGAATACCCCCTTAAAGAATTTTTATCTCTACCTCGCCGAATCGCACTATTGAAAGCAGAACAATTAAAATTATAAATAAAACAATGATACTCTTGGTTGTTACGAATAACTTTACACAAAACCCCATCCAAGCAAAGTTAGCTAAATGTGTTAATTTAACTTAAATTAGCTATGCTCTTTGATTAGAAAACAATTATCTTTTCCTGAAAATCTACGTACTACTTTCTAAACCTGTATGCATTTATTTACCAATGTCAAATGGACTTCCATATACACGCGAGGTTTCACTTTCCGACTTGTTCGATAAATCATATTTACAAGTTACTAAATAACTTTGACAGTAATTAATTCATATGCATGTAGGTTTATATGTCACATCGGAGGATATTCGCTTGCTGAAACGGCGTCGCACAGCGGAAAATATTGTTTTGACTTCAGTGTCAACTTGTGGCTAATCCATTTAGCACCTCCACTAAGTTTGTGTATAAACAATTTGTTAGCATATCAAGCGATTGAATTCAAATTCAGATATATATTTACATACATACGTCTAACTGGGCAGGTATTTAGAGAATGCAAATAGAACAACTACTTTGACATGTCGATGATTTATTGCAAATGGATATATTCGCACTTGACAACACACACGCACATACACACGCATGCTAGGAGGAGAAACATGTTTACTTGAGTGCCAACACTAGGCGTTGAGAAAACATTGGAATTACACTGAACTGCAAATCCCGAACTACAAGTTCGTAGCACTACCGGTTGCGTTGCGCCACATGGCGTGAAATTCATTGAGCTGGCAAATGATGCGTCGCGGAAACCGCAATTTGAAAAATTAATTTGCAATTATACACTTACTTATACTAAGCACAACAAATTAAGTGCACACACACACATACACATGCATACTACCCTGTCGGAAAAAAGCGTGTAGTCTAAAAAATTTACCAATTTTTTAAAGTAGTTGGAAGTCAACTGCTTTGAAACAAATGCATCTTAAGTTAATTATATTGACCTAACTTGCACCAATGTATGTGCATGTATGTATTATTATAATTTTTCTATGGTAAAATATATTTTCAACAAAATATAAGTATAACTTTATAAAAAAGTAATTAGTTTTACTAATTGTTACTTTTTAGATGAATGCATTTCTTTAGTTTTTTATTGTAGATATTTTTTAGCATTAACTTAGGAAATTAAACCGAATTGAAAAAATTTTGAAAAAATATTGAAAACCAAACTTTAAAAAATAATTTTGACCAGCTATAACAATAGCCAACCCCCTACGCTATAACATAGGCTACATTATATGGAGAGTTGCCACCTGTTAGAAAACGTATAGTCAATTAAATATGTTAATAAATTAAATCACATATTGCTACATAACGACTGGCTAGATCTGAATGAATTTGGCACAAAAATGGTCCGTTACCAAAAAAAATAGTCGTTTAACAAAACATCGATTTTTTTATAGGCAGATGGCACCTGTTTAAGAAGCTACATTCAATTAAAAGAATGAATGAAATCAAATACTGCAATATGGGTGTCAAATGAAAGATGCTCAGTAAAGCTTAATTTCCCAAATATTTTGAAAGGTTGCCACCAGTTTAAATTAAAATTAAGCTTAATTAAAACAACAAATGGTAGTTTACACTATGAGTGCCAAACTACAAATTTTAACAATGCAAAATCGCAAAACTAATTTTGAAGAGCGTTTCCACCTGTTTTAAAAATTCATCAAAATTATAATAAGTTAAATTGTATCCAACTAATATTATATGCAAGGCTCAAAAAAGCTTCATTTCTCAAATATTTTTAAAAAAGATTGCCACCTGTTTATGCGCAAATTAAGTTAAATAAAAAAATAAACGGTGTTTTATAATATGAACGGTAAACTAAATATTTTTGGAATGCGTAATTTCGAAACTAATTTTGAAGTGGATTGCCACCTGTTTAACAAATTAAACAAAATTATAAGAAGTTAAATCAAATATTAAAATATTACTCTCAAGCGAAAGGGTTTGAAGAAAGCTTTGTTTTGAAAATACTTTTGGAGAGAGTTGTCACCTGCTTAAAAGCGTAAATTAAATATAATTTTTAAATTAGTTTTGTTTGAACTCGAATGGCATACTTCGCAGTTGTCAATGAAAAACAAGTTTCAGCAATGCACCGTAGTCGGCAATTATGAAGTAGAGGAGACTTTTTTTTTAGATAAAAGAAAATTTTTTCTGTTACATTCGAATTCATAACGTTAAGCCGAATGTCATGCGAGCGAAGGTGCATACAAACCTCCCTAAACTTGAATTTTTTGAAACTTTTTGCTTGTAAAGCATTATAATTGAACAAAAAATTGGCACTGATAAAACTTTCCAGAATTGATGCTCGAAATGATTGTGTAATTATTTTTAGTACAACCTTACTGAATTTAAATTGAAATGTATTTTTGTCTAAGCAAAAAATAAAAATGTTACAGTTACTGTAAAGTAATTGGTCATTTATTGCAGATGGAAAAAAAAACCTCTTACAATTTCTATTGCAAAGTAATTCCATTTCCTACAGCGTAGCAACTTGAACTGGACAGGACTCCTCCTGCGCTTGAATTTGAATGCCTAGAAATATGTTGTGGCCCATTGTTGAAGAATTTCTGCACTTGCCACTTGAAACCGCAAAGCTGTGGTGGCAACGGCACAACCAATCGCCTGCCCCAGTCGTCAGTTATGAGGGGTACTTGGAGGGGGGGTGGGGCATACAGCAGCAGCACTAACGCCAGCAGTGTGGTTTTCCTGTTCACGTGCCAATTTACCTGTCAACTCTTGGCCAATTAACATTTTAACTGCAGTTTTACAAGTTGGCGAAATCGCCAAATGGATGGTTTTTGTTAAATGTTGCGTATGCGTAAGCGGCAACAACTACAACAACAACAACTAATTCCACTACACCAACACTCACCAGATGCGTGCTGCTAAGCATTGTGGCATGCGTTAAACATTCGTTACGCTCGCGCAGCACCCGAAATGCCTGCGCGCCCCCTACCCCTTCGCCATCATGACTGTGGGCTAATGAAAATAAGGCGGATGAAAATGCAAATCTTGTTTAGAATCTTGCGCCATCACAACGCTCGCCATTTGCCATTGCAGCCGCGTTTCACTTTGGAATGGCTGGCGGCGAATGACGACGAGAAAATAAATAGAATATCTTGCAGTGAGAGATACGGAAATGCACATGCTGGCATGGTCTCATATCTACCAATGTATGTACATATGTATGTTCATTTGTATTTAAGTAGTAAAATAAATAGTAAAATTAAAAAATATTAGTCAGCCATAAAGTAACTGGTTTAGTGCCAAGTAAATAGTTGTGAAAGATTTAGTGGGCAATTAGACGCGAAGAAAATTGGCAATGAGTTATGCGCTAACTGCGGTAGGTGTCCAAATGTCATCGGGGCTATGGGTTATATCCGTAAGCACCACATATTTCAATATTTTTACATGTATGTATCTATGTGGGTTATATAAATAAAATATGTGTGGAAACAACTAGTTAGCCTTATATTAATCTTAGCAAGCTGCTTGTATTTTACTTATTAAAAACTAAAACGTAAATGCTCCTAAAGAAACATTCATTTTTACCACACAGTTAGAGGTATATTAGAATATTTTTTAAGCTTTGCTTTAATTTACAGCAACTTTTAAACTTTTTACATGTTAACTTTAAAATTTTGTTAGTTTAGAATAAAAGCTTAACTTACAAGGCGTAAATTGTACACCTCTTTATGCTACATACTTTAAAATAAAGTTTAAAAAAGTGTAAAGTGGAAACCTACTTTCTACTATAATCTATTTAAACCAGAAAGGTATGAATTTAAAAATTTTGAGCACTAAAATTTTTACTCAGCATTTCTCCAACTGATGATCATGTTGTCTGCGTTACTTTTCCGAGTACCTTGATATCGTTTTAATTTTTTTTTTCACACAGCAGGCTTTCATTTTTTTATTAATACTAAGAACAAAAACAATGTGAAATTTATAAAAATTAATAGGCAGCAAGGGAAAGAAATCATATTTGATGAAAAAATTATAAAATAAAAAATACTTACGGTTGCTTCTACAGAACGAAGTTTTTGAAGTAATTACTACAACTACAACAACTAATTACTACGGCTACAAATTTCTACTACCATCACTACGACACCTACTGTGAATACTATTAATTACTACTACTATTTTTATCAAAGCTACTACTAGTTACTACTTCTGTTTTTACTAATTTCTAGCACTATTTCTACTAATCCTGCAACTAATACTACTACTATCTTTTGGAGTACTACCTCTAATTACTACTACTATTTTTACTAATGTCACTACTAATTACTACTACTGTTATTACGAATTTCTACTACTATTTTTACTAATGCTACAACTTATTACCACTACTATTTTTACGAATTTTTACTACTATTTTTATTAATGCTACTACTTATTACCACTACTATTTTTTCGAATTTTGACGAACTTATTTATTTATTTATTTACTATTATTTTTGCTTATGTCTTTTCTAGTTACCTACTACTTATACTTTTACTTTTTTCTAAATATTTTTTAGTAGTGCTACTACTAATTATTTATACCACTTCTACAAATGTCTACTACTATTATTACTATTGCTTCTGTTAATTATTACTACCATTTTCATTTGTGCTACTACTTAGGACTACTACTATTTTTACTAATTTCTACTATTATTTTTACTAATACTACTATAAGACGTTTAACTTCGGGCTCGCGCTTTTCGATGCACAAGCGTTCTATTCGTTTTCTGATAGAAGAAATAGTTTAAAAATTTGGATTTTTTAAAATAATATAATATATAAAGTTGAAATGTATTTTCAGCTAATCATATGTATATGTAAATGTTTGAACGCTATTCTAAGTATTTATGAAATATCTTAGGAATTGCAAAGTCCTTATATAGCGTATGAGAATATTGATTAACCCTTTTCAATTATACCTATACATTGTTCTAAATAATTTTAGTGCTTTATGGTAACGAATAAATACCGGCAAAACTTTATTTAAAAAAAAAATTCAAATTCAAATAAAAATAAAAAATAAAAACTTTTTCGATGTTTCAAACTTCTTGTTTCATCAAAGTTCCTATATGAATTGAGCAAACTTATACAAAACCCTAAAGTCCTAATCGTACAAATCCAAAGAGCCTTGCACCGAGTATCTCCTCTTTGGAAAGTATTATTATTGAATCAAAACTGAAATACTTTTCTCTTCCCTTTTCGTAAACACTGATGGGTGAAATTAAACTTTGATTCGAAATCAAAATACTCTCCCATTATCTATTAAAATTTGAAATATTATGGATTGAGAGTATTAATATTACCTTAGGAAAAGGTATCCAACTTCGAAAAGACCAAGAATATTTAATTTTTCTGGGCGTTTGTAGTACTTCGAGCAGAGGCTGCCAACTCATTTAAATAGTAGGGTTATGCATTTACTACTATATTGAGTTGATAATAACACACAAACAAAATGAATCTAACTCAAAATAAGATGACGAGGATCTTCAGAAAAATTTTCAGAGATTTTTTTTTGTTATTTCTTCTTCATTTTCGGATGTGATTTTTCTATGAACACTCAGCATATACATTCGTGTAAAATTGAGTGGAGGCTTGATAAGAATATTTGAAGCCATAAAATTCGGTAAAGCTTTTTGCTTTTTCTTCTGGAAATTTACGTTATATGATCTTATCAATGTTTCCAAATACGAATTAGAAATGATATTTTGTAAAATTTCATACCATCTGATGAGCCATCTTGAGAGCTATTTTTGATAATCTACTGTTTTTGGCACTTTAGATTTCACTACAATTTAATCAGCAACCAATTTTGACTGGGTCAAAAGTTTTTCATCGATGATCAAATGCCAGTTTTAAGATTTTATGAATTTATAGCGTGCATACAAGAAGGTCTATGTTTCGGGTTTTATTTCATTCACGACTCGTTCAAAGAAAGAATATTATTTCGCTATTAGAGCAAAGTATACGATGAAGGTTGGTCGAGTGACGGCAGAATGCAAGTGAAATCCATTATTTCTCTTGTCGGAGCTACCTTCAATAGATAAGTTTTGTTATCCATCGACGATTATGGTGTAATAATTTTGAAAATTTTTAATTAGAATTTTTAGAAAAATGTAAGGAATTTAGAATCGCGCCCAATTCAGTAATAAAGTGCAAGTTTGAGCTCACTAAAAACTCCCGTTGATTTTTAATAGTTTTTGGGAATTTTCCTCGAATTCTCAAAATTATTTTGCATGAAGTAAATTATAAAATATCAACGCGAACTTTAAGTCAGTTATAACTTACACTTTATGGCACTAAAATTTAATGGTTTACAAAAATGCATTCTCAAAATTTTTCTAACAAATTTTAACTAGAAATTTCATAAATTTCAACATTTTTCATTATTCATAATTATTGATTGTTATTGATAACACAGCTCCACAAAAAACAAAAATTTATTCATTCGAGCAGACCATGTCTATTATATGTTTTCGGGTTCGCTGAATCTAAATCCGTGGTCAGTTTTGCACCATCACTTCAAGTTATATCACAAATAAGTTTAAATCGAACGCATAATTTTAATTTAACGCATGAACCAAATTTACTTTTGTATGCAGGAAATTGCGGAACACCGCCCGCAAAAAAAATTATCAAAAATCAACCAGAATTTTAGTCATTTGAAACTTGAATTTTGTTATAGTAAAACTAAACGGGCTACAAAACTGCATTCCTCGAAAGGTATTAAAATTCTTATTTGAAAGTTTGAAAATTCTATGAAAATTTTTTGAAATTCGATGAATTTTTGTGAATTTCGTAAAATGCTTGAAACTTTCATTTTTATTTACATAGTTTATGTTACACAATGAGTTATAATTTTATAAAAAATTAAACGACAATATTAATTTTTGAGCTCAAGGCCAGTATAAGGAAAGTATTTTGGAAAAAAACAACAACAGTTTGGAGCGGTAGAAATTATAGCTATTTCGGAGATCACCACATCTCCTCATTAGATTTATTTTCATGACTTCACCGGCATTTGAACCCAACACTCCTGACTATTGTTGTTTTTTTTTTTACAAAATACTTACATTATACTGGCCAAAAAATAATATCTTTATAAAAAATTATTAAAAAGAAATTAGTAAACATAAGTGGCCAACTGTTGTATATTTAATTGTTTTGCTTAAGATATAAACAAAACCGTATACATATATACATGAAGAGCCATATATCCGGGGTGAATACTGATCCACGTGAGCTCTAAGTAGGAGCAAATCTTGACTTAAAAGTTTGCGCAAACACACCAGTTGATTCGATCAAAATAAGTTCGAAGGAAATCGCCGACTCTTGCGATGAAATAAAGGACCTTACGTTCTAAGTGCAACTACTGTTGTCCTCAACAAGCAGTTTGTTAATTACTACATTGCACACTCTTTTTTTCCTTCAATAACATTGGATCATGTAATTTTCCATCATCACAAGCTCAACGCTCATCAATAAAGCAACAACACCAATTCACCACCCACACTGAATGATCACGTAAAATGCAAGGAAAAGAAATGTAGCTTCAAAATTGTCGGTTAACCTCCTGGCATGCTGCACGCCATGCTTGTATTACAAATTTGTGGCACAAACTCAAAATCAAGAAAAACAACAACAAAAACACAATAAACGAACAACCACGCAGCCGACAAGCGACCGGCATATAGAACGACGACATTACATGCGCTTGTAATAATAATAATAATAATAATAATAGCAACTCTAATAGCGTAGATCGGGGTGTAGCAAAAAACCAACAAAACTTCACCGCAACAACAACTCCATTAACAACACAAATTCATATGCAAATTACAACACGCAGCCCAACCAAGAAACAAGCCGGCGAGCTCTAAGCATTTGGCCATTCAGCACACAAAACAACACTTTGAGACATGCCACAATTTGTGGCGAATTCTCCAGTACACAATTTACAATAGCGACGTTCCAGCATCCACTACGTTATGCCGATCGCAACAGCTGTACTCCATCCGCCCCAGCACTACTTGGTTATTTCGTTGTACTCGTTCGGTTAAGCTTCACTTGATTGCGCATGCAAATCGCCTGCAGAGGTGGGTGGTGGATTAGCGTGAATTAGAATTCCAAAGACTGTAAAGCAAAAGAAAAACAAAAACAAAGCTTACGAGGCAAAAAGATAGACAGAAAGCGGCAGGGAAATAATACACATGTACGAAGGGATGGAATGAGGGAAATTGGTGCATATTTGTTACCACTGTGCGGGCAAGTAAGTAGGTGGTTAGTTGGCTTGGCGTGCTGCGCAGCATGAAATTGAAATTGCGATCAGTTGTTGTGCGCATATTTGGTTTTTTTGTATGTAGCAAAAAAATACCGAAAACAAAAATTAAATCAACATTGGGACGTCTGCACCGAATATGATCGAAATTGAGAAGCAATGAAACCGTTTTATTTTTGTTTTATTTCAGTGCGTGTGTGTTTGTGTGTGTGTATATGTATGTTTCTATGTAATTGTGCGCGCATGCGGCATGAAGCTTCATAATTTATGGACGGAGCTTGTCATAATTGCGTTACCAAACGCCAAATGAGTGGCTTAATATGATGGGTAGAAGTAAATTTATAAAAACGAGTTCGCTCGCTTGTCGCACAAGCTGTAACTCTGTAGCGGCACGTAAGTAGATGCGAGGCAGAGTGAAAACACTTTGCTGTTATTTGCTGTTGAACAAATTGTAAATATTATATGAAAAAATAAAGAAATAAATTATTGATTGGAACAGTGGGCGGCAACTGTTGACTGCAAACAATTTATGCTGAAGTAGAAATATAGTATCGTATGTCATATGTATGTACATACAATTCGACAATTTGTCGTAAATAGTATACAGGTTTAACTATAAAAATAACACATAGTTTAAATGTTAAAAAAACCGAAAAAATCAAAGTATTTTTTCATGTTATATTTTGGCCTATTTTTTTTATAACACATCCTTAACTGATCTTAAGACATCCTCCGAAAAGACCAAAAAATCAGAACAAAATTTAGCGGACTTCTCTATAATTTTTTCCAATAAGAAGTCCTTCTCGTTACGACTGGTTATGTCTTTTCAGTAAAATCAAGGAGATAATCTGTAAATCTAAGATGATAAAACTTTGCAATGTAATTAAGAATGTGACCCGTTGATCTAAGATGAAAACCTTTTGAATAAAATTCAGTAGATAACCTGTGAAATTAAAATGAAAAACTTTTCAATAAAATTAAGAAGGGAATCTTGGTTTCTGTTAGAATCTCTTCTTAATTTGAATACGCCGAAGATCGTATTCATTTAAAATTTTTGGCGCCTAAATTTATTTGAGAAGCTTATAGATAATTACAATAATTTTAAGTACATACATACATATGTGTTATTATAAAAGGTTTTACATATTTGCTAATGAGATATAAGAATAATTAAAATAAGTATATTTATAATAACTAGTGTTGCCAAATTATTCATATAAGTAGTATGGCACGGGCCATTTCTTGAACATTAATACAAATTTAGACCGATAAAAATATTTATTTTTGAAAACATTTATTCATAAATCATATTTTATGTCTGAAATCATGTTTTATTTTTGAAATTTTTTAAACTCTATTTCAAGACGAATTCATATACATTAGATGGTGTTAAAAATACCACTACCAAATTCCCATGTATTTTGTTTTTTCTTCTGCGTACGAGTTGTCAAACTTTACACACATTTTGTTTTTGCTTTTACGGCTTTTGAAAGCTAAGTAAGCTCAAAAATTTTCATTTTGAAAATACAAAAATCCAAAGAACAATATTCGTAATATTAAACTAAACACAATATAAAGTACATTATTTACAAAGTATCTGTGTGTTTCAATTAAAAAGGGCTCTTTTAAAATTAAAAAGATTTTCTTATTAATAAATTCAATAAGATTCTAGTAAAAATTAAAGGATCTCCTTATTAATTTCTTTTATATGAAGTTTAACATAAAAACGAGGAGATTTTTGAACAAAATTCCATTGAAATTAATAAAAAAGAAGTTATCTCTTTGTATTCAGCCGTTTTCCTTTTCAATAAATATGAGAGGAAATTCAAAACAATTTAAGAAAATTTTCTAATAAAAATTGTATTTCTTCGATTTGTCCCCTCCGTACTGATTTACTTGCTATTTATATTGATGTTTACCTGAGGGAAAAGTTACAATAATATCAGTTTCTAAAAAAAAGTTAATATATGTAAATCAAATATTAATAAAATATGAATATTTTTGTCTGGTGCTAATTCCTGTTTCATCGTCAACCACCTCAGTCAAACTCTCATCTCCGTATTTTTCTATAGAAACTCTACCTCTTCTCTACCACTGTAAAAGCTTTTTTCAAATCTAAATATGTTCGGTTTTTCATTATGTACATCGAATCTTTTCATCTGTAAACAAATGAATATTTATTCATTGAAATGATCAAATGATCGGGTATCTAAATTTGGCTCCACTCGGTTTTTTGTTACACCTAAACCACAACTTCAACCAGTGGCTTACACAGAAAAATATTTTGGGGAAATTTACGCTAGTTTAATTTTGTTTCAAGATAGTTTTAAGATTTTGGTAGAGGTTTCGATTCCTTAGTCCACAATCGTATAATTGCAATTTTTTATCACTGGAATTGTATTTTTTTTGCGATATCAGAAAAAGTTTTGAGTTTATTCCTGAGCTATTAAAGTCTCAATTACATATTTACTACTATCTAATAACCCTAGCGCGCCTAGCTATCTAGTTATGGAGGATACAAACTAGATGAGTAGCACCCAGGAAACCCTGGAACTTCTCATGCAAAATCACTGCCCAGAGTGTTTAGTTTCCACGACTGTGGAAGGCAAATATGTTACAGCTGGAGAGGGAGATTTTCGCTTTGAAGTCATCTCTGAGGAAAGTATAAAGACTCTAATTCAAAACTTTTCAGCATGCAAATAACCAGGGATCGACGGTATCACAGCTGCTGAATTAGAACAGACCTTAGCCATAATCAAGCACAGTCTGAACATAATTTATAGGGGACAGAACGCCTCAACTATAACCACAAAAATTCTTCACATAACAAACCCAAAGATTTCGGGCCGATAACTCTCTAGTCCTTCCTTTTGAAAAATTGGAGCTCATCTTGGGCACTTACATAAGAAGGATGGTGGGGCCGGAACTCTTCGATGCGCAACATGCACACTCTAAGGGAAGTGGTGTGGGAACTGCCCTCCACAGCCTTATCTTTAACATTGAAGAATCTTTGCACCGCAAAGAATCCTCCCTAGCGGTCTTCCTAGGCATAGAAGGTGCTTTTAACACCAACAGTCCAGAGGCAGTTATCCCTTCGCTACGTGGGTTGGAGCTATATGATACCATGTGTGCGTTCTTCAGGATCCTACTTCTGGAAAAAGTAATTAAAACGGCGTTGGGGGACTACTCTGTGCAAAAATTCGATTTGCTCATCAAGGAGTATTATTGCTTTCTTTCTTTCTGCATCCTACGCAGAAGGCATTTAGACACACTCGCAGGCCTGGTGCCGTAGTCAAGGTTTGAGGTTAACTCCAACAAAAAGGAAATTGTTCTATTCACTAGAAACATCGGTGAACTCCAATGAAAAATTTAACTCTAAATATAGTAACGTTGAGAAAAGCGGAACAAGCCAAGTATCTTGGCCTCATCCTAGATAGGAAACTAAATTGGGACCCAACGTTAACGAGAGGGTCCGCAAAGCCATGACGTCTGTTTGCACATGCATCATGTCAATACTCAAAACTGAGGTTTAGAACCCTCGATTGTTGCGTGGATCTATACGGCAATTTATGTATACATAAAAGTGGTTTTTAGACTTGTTGTTTTCAATGAGGGAACACTTTTTCCGGAGTTGGTCGTTTTGACAGCTATTACTTGATTTATACTCAGTTTGGTTTGCCATTTCATAATGAACAGTCTTACTCCGGAACAATGTTTGAAAATCGTGAAAATTTATTACCAAAACAATGGTTCGCGTTGATCGCGATGATGAGGAATCTCACTTTTGGTTAAATAAACAAAATTGTCATATTTGAAGTGTTGAAAATTCACAAGTCATTGTTGAAACGCCGTTACATTCTCAAAAGTTCAGTGTTTGGTGTGCTCCATAGCAGAGGGAATCATTTGTTCATATTGCTTTCAAAATCAAGCCGGACATAATGTTAGAGTCAATAATGACTTTTTCGTGCCTGAATTGGAGGATGTAGATTTAGACGACTTTTGGTTCTAACAAGACGGCGCTACATGCCATACAACCAACGAAACAATAAATTTATTGAAGGAAGCTTTTGGTGAGCGCATTACCTCGCGTCGAGGGCCTGTGGCGTGGCCTCCAAGATCGTGCGATTTAACATCGCTGGACAATTTTTTGGTGGGCATTTCTTCTTAAAATCCGCATGTCTAAGAAAGCACCCTTTACATATAGAACGAATTGTCTTTCATCCTAGTCAAATTTAGGTTTCGCGATTTCCCGTTATCGTTGTCATTTTTCATTCTAATTTACAACAGGACGTAAAATAGTCACGATTCTACTCCTTTCAGTTATATTGATATATTATATTGTAGACGCACATACGACCTTGTACCGATTGCGATATTCTAAATTGTATTTTTCAATTGAAGAATAGCTAACGTCTCGATGCCGAACGTTGCTAAGATACTCCACCATTATTTTCAAAGCTTCCAAACCAAACGCGACTGTGGAAGTTGTAAAAAAAACTGAGGGGTCAAACATGTTACGTTTTAAATTTTTCTGTGGATATAATACTTGTAGCATTTATGTATACAAATGAAATATTTTACTTACTGTAAGACCTACACAAGATTTGTATCCCTATTAGTGAATCCGGCACTAGCACAAACATCGCCATATCCAGTTGCACAGAATTTTTATGATATTCTATTAAACACAGCTCACGTTTATCGAAGTAAAAATAATATATTTTCTGACCCTAAATTACATATTTCCATATCTATTAAAACTTATGTGTATTTTACTTTCTATGAAAAGCTATGCATTTCATTTATTTTATATAAGCAATTTAAGTAATTAACTGTTACTTTGAATGAATTCGAAGGAAAATGCATGGATCATTTCTCAGTGGTATGGAATATATTTAGAATAATATTTTTATGTTCAAACTTCAACCGCCGCCTCCACCCCTCAAGACAAAACCCCACTTGCGCGCCTCTTTTATATTTTTAGAATTATGAGATAAAATAAATAAAAATAAAAACGGCAAAAATTTTAGAGTAGTGGCCCGAACGATCGTCGCTGATGAATTTTCTATAAGTATATTTTTTTTAATTTTATTCGATTTTTATCTGCCCAGTGCAAAAAAGGCATACAGGCACACACACACACACACACACAACATATCAGTATCTGCAAACCTTGCACCTTTGCTCCACGAATGCATGCAGAACGACAAATTTATATCGCAATCGCAATTAAATTCACCGCAGGCGATTTTTATTAAAAAATTTTATGGATTGAATTGACTTTATGCCGTTTATAATAACAGGGGCAAAAAATACCCAACAACAAGTAACGACAATAATGAGATATACATACATACATCCGACATAAACGAAAATAAAAACAATAACCATAATAATAACAACAACAAGCGAGCGCACAAGAAATACAAGGAAAACAACTTCCAGTGTTCATTTTAAAAGAAATGCAGAATGGAATCGATATTGGCGAAAAGTGGCAGCCGCCAGTAGTTGGCAATGCGAGTTGTTGTGGCCAAAAGCGTACGACCGAGATTATGGCAAACATGCAACTCAATATCAATATAAGTAAATACATATGTGTATGTATGTATGTATGTGTGAGTGCTTGTGACATGTCCCAATATTATACTCCTGCAGCTTAGCTAATCCCCTTTACATTTGATTTTGCTTGAACTCTGTGTCAGCTAAAAAGAAAAATAAATGAGGCCAGTGAAATCTTATACAGATATTTTTTACCAGTTATTAAATTGATAATTTCCTTTTTTATAGTATTTTAATTAACATTTTGATATTCCGCAATGGTTTGTTATTATTGCAAACCACTCCATTTTAATTGGAGTATTCTATATTTTTACATTTATACAATAATAAAATATTAATTAGCTGTACGGGCAAATAAAACCAGCCGTTATACTCGTAAAGAGATATTAATGTCACTATTAAATATATTATGCGTATTATTTAAAAACCATTTGTTATTTAAAAATGGGCATAGCATTCAGGTTTGGAAAAAATATATTTCAGTAAGACATAGGAAAAGTCAACTTTTGGAGAGATGAATTCTCTTATGCATGGATATAATTTGAATACAAAAAAATTGGACTTGTGCAATTCATAAAGTGTCTTATTTGTAGCTAGATTTAGCGTTTTTTTTTTTGACCGGCCTTGAAATTTGATATTCTAGCTTCGCGGCTTTTTAGCATTTTTTAATAAAATATTATTTTTAAAATTTCGAAAAAAAAATTTTCTTCTTTTTTCAAAAACTTCAATTATTCATATGGTTTTGATTCGAACTCCGAATTTTTCGTTCACTTCGTCATCCGTAAGAAGTGTCAACTTTTTACATCAAATGAACGAAAAATGACAAAGAAGATGACCCAACGCCGAAACCGGTTTGTCTCCAAACTGAACTTGACAAGGGATGATTTAAAATCGTTCCAATATACATCAATTTTTAATCAAGTTGATAACCCATATAACCCAACTACGACAACGCCTAGAGAATAATATGAATTTTACTAATTATATTATTAATTATATTATAAAATACTAATTTTTTTTTTTTGTTATCTAGATATAATTTCTCACATCGAAAGAGAGATGTCTAACTCTTTCCCTAGTCAAAAAATACTGACCGAACTACAGTAGCGAAAACTTATAAAAAAAAAACAGTGTAAAATATGCAAATCGGCGTAAATATATAAAAAGCAACAAAATTTACTTAATTAAATTTATACAAAAATTTTTGATTTTTAAATATTAACCCTTCGTTTCTGATTTCCTAAAATTTTCTAAACTAAAAAAATAATTTACAAAAATTTAATTTCTACAAAAATTGCTGATCTTTAAATGTTAGCCTTCGTTTCTCGTACTATCTTAAATTTTCTAACCTAAAAAACCAAAATTTACAAAAATTTAATTCATACAAAAATTGCTGATTTTTTCTTTTGTATAGCATTCGTTCTTTATATTACTTAACACTTATAACCTAAAACAAACAAAAAACAAATTCAAAAAAATTAAATGTACACGAAAATGTCAAATTTTTAAATATTTACTTTAATTTCTTATATCATTTGAAGTTTTCTAACCTAAAAAACAAAAACAAAAATTAAATGTACACAAAAATTCCTGATTTTTAAATATTTACGTTCATTTCTGATATTACCTACAATTTTCTAACCACCATTAAATTAATTTAGCTTCACTTTTTCCTCACATCGGATCACATTGGAATTCGTCGTGAAATCTTAACAGTTAACGGCTACGTCCTACATAGTAAGGTTAAAAAGTTTCTTGCCTACCCAGATTTAATGTCATTAAATATCCGAACTTTTTGTTACACACCACAACAAAAATTATAAAATTATTTCATTTTGTTACCAAGTATAGTGTAATAAATTCTGACCGTCAATTAAAAATTCGAAATTTATATAATCGAGCGGTGTTTAAATTTGTGGCAAAGGGGAAGAAGACGTCGTCCAAAATCAGCTAACGTTTAAATGCTGTATATTCTTCCCTGCATATTCCACAGCAAAATCATGAGCAAGGCAATTCCCATTGGGAAGTTAATAGATTGGCGGCGAACCGCACCCAGGACGACAATCCATGAGTATTATAGACAACAGCATAAAATTTTTAGAGGGGGCAGCACTAGAATGTTGTCACTAAATGTTCAAAATTGAGCAAATATGACTTGACTTATAAAAACCACTGTATTTAGAATCCTACATGAACATTTGGGTATATGAGGTGGGTCCCAAAACTTATTTCCGCTATTCAAAAGGAGGTACAACTAAAATGCTACTATGCTCCGTTTTTTCTCTTTGTGAATGTCGACAAAAAGATGTTCTGGATTCAATTTTTGCAGGCGATGAAAGCCTAGTTCCTTATCATCGCCGATACAAAAAATACAAAGTTTGGATTTTGGGATTTTAAATATCGCAAAACAACAGTAAAAACTGAATGAAAAACGCAGCCCACTGCGGGTCAACAGATAACCTTAATGTTACTCAAGCAAGTTTCACAATTATTTCTCTCGCAATAGAACGCTATTAAACTAGTTTACACGAGAAAAGTATTTACTTGCTTAATTTTAACTAATTTTGTGTCGCTGAACACAAAAATGAGTTTCGCATACATATTTTTCCAAAGAAACGTTTTCGAGATATAAGCGAAAATGCTGTTTTCGTGGTCCTTTTACAGTTGTTGCCAAAAACACCTTTATGGGTATAGTTTTAGAGGTGCATTCAATTTCTTTACGCTTTAGTTTATATCGGAATGGTACTTATTGAGTTACTGGCGTCTAAATGCAAAAAACTAAGAATATTTTCGAGCTTTTTCTACATTCCCTTTTTCAGTTCAAAATCTGCCAAACACTTTTCATTGCACGGTGCAACAGCCAGAATGTTCATTTGACGTAATCTCACTCGCGCAAGCCGCGATTCAAAAAGTCGTTGCTTTGTAAGTATTCATTTTCCCGGTATCAAATTTTTCCAGTGTTTAGAAAAACATCTTGTTTTTATTTTGCAATAAAATAAAAACAACAAACCAGTACAAACGTAAAAAAGTTTATTTGTTTAATAAGTTTCAATTTTACTTCATTTGAAAGTTGAGAAAAAAATAACACATTTCATCTTTTTCCTATTTTCGACTGTATAACAAAAAAAAAAATTTTTAATGCCAAAGTTTGGGGGGAATGTCCCATATATTTATCTATATTAAAACTAGCCATTTACGTTAAGATTACATTGATTGTTGTTGCTTTATACTGAGGGCATATGATATCTGTAATATTTTTGCCAATTGATTGATGAGCTGAGACTAAAGCGCTGTGCCGGGTTCCCGTAACCAACGTAACGGTACAATTTGGTTTCTTAAACTTTGGATAGGCCGAATTATTTAGCAGAGCTTTTTGATGAAAGTGGTAAGTTAGGGTTGAGATTATTTTTGATTTGCTGATTTTCTAATTCAAAGCACGGTATCCGTGTGCGTAAGGACCTTCAAACGCCTTTCTAACGATTTATAGCCAAAAGTCTATGAATCAAAATATTGTTTGAGTTTTTGTTTTCAGAATATTAGTACTGCTGGAATCGTCGCTGAGTTTAACCCTATTTTTCTCGAGGCGAATGTAATTTCAGATACTTGGAGTCAATTCACTTGCATTTGGATATTGTTGTGAATTAAACCGGTAAAGTTCTAGAGATGGTAATAAGTATACAAGCACAAGAAATATAAAAGTGCCACACTATTATGTTCTGAAAACGTTAGTCGACCCTCTCAGATAACACTGCGCAACAAAAATTTAAAAAAAAACCTGCGGTCATGATTTTGTTAATAGTTTTTATTAACATTAGTAGCAGGCTTACGAACTGTGTTTTTACTTTTTTTGGATTAGCTCTAGTTCTTGAGATAAACGAAACTTAAGAAACTTAATGTAAACTCAGCTGTGATGATGTTGAAATGTCAGAGACATCAGAAAATCCGACAAATAGCAGTGAAAGTGAGTTTGAAGAAAGTAGTTGTACGAAACAGGGATTTTCTCAATGACTTGGTTCGTGAGTTGAATTTATCAAAAAAGTCGTCTGAACTTCTGGCTTCGTGGCTAAAACAAAAATCTTGTCTACAACCTGGTGTTGCTATTACAGCCTTTAGGAACAGAGAGCCACACCTTCAGCCTTACTTTACCAAAAAAGACAATCTGGTATATTGTAACAATATTTCTGGACTCGTGAGTGCTATGTTCATTCCCGAATATAATCCCGAACATTAGAGGCTTTTTATAGAGAGCTCAAAAAGAAGTCTGAAATGTGTGTTGCTACACAATGGGAATAAACTTGCTTCGATTTCAATCGGTCATAGTACCAAACTAAAAAAAGAATACGAAGATGTAAAAATTGTTTTAGCAAAGATTTTGTTATGCACAATATAAGTGGTCAGTATGCGTGGACTTGAAGATGGTGAATTTTTTATTGGGCCAACAAAGTGGGTATACTAAATACCCCTGTTTTATATCTTAATGGGGCAGTCGTGCAAGAAATGAACATTGGATTAGAAAGGACTGGCTGGTGAGAGAAAATATGGAGGTAGGAACAGCAAATGTGGTTCATGCCCAACTGATAAGCCGGGAAAAGTCATTCAAGCTTGGGCTAATGAAACAGTTCATCAAAGCCCTTGATAAGACAGGTGACTGTTTCCAAAACTAGTTGCTGATATGCTTCTCAATTTTCGTAAACTAGGAGCTAAAATGAGCATTAAATTGCATTATTTACATAGTCATTTGGACAAATTCCCGGACAACGATTACAGTGAGGAACAAGGTGAACGGTTCCACCAGGACATAAAAACAATGGAAGAAAGATACCAAGGTCGTTGGGACGACCACATGATGGCAGACTACTGCTGGAACTAAATACGGGATTGTCCTGAGCAACGACATCATAGGAGGTCCTACAGAAAAAGTTTTTTGTAATTTTTTTTCAAATTAATTAATGAAAAGAATATATTTTTTTTATTTTTGTATTATTTTTATACAGGCGCGCAATAAAAATATAATTTAAATCCATATTGGTATTTTTAATTAGGTTTTTTCGTGAAATATTTAAAAGTCTTTATCTGAAAAACTAGAGCCAATTCGACAAAACTGATATTATTTTCGTAATCAGCGCCCCCAAATTACCCTGAATCGACTTAAAAATCTCCGACCGCAAAATTTTGTTTCGCAGTGTAATCTAACCAAATACATTTACTTTTAATTTTTTTAAACCGCTTTCCTCAAAAGCTCTAACGTACCCCCCACCTTTCATTTGGCATCTGATCTGCCCGATACAAGTGGCAAAAAAGACGAAAATTAAACACACACACTTTATTTGTATATATCTATTTGTACGACTACAGATTTATATGTATAACAACTCATGAAATCGATTAGCTGAAAAATGGCTAATCATGCAGCCAATAAAATCAGTGACAGTGGCATTTAACGAGCCTAAGATTTATTTCACGAACACGTTAAGCGGCAATAAAAAATTGTATGACTTGCTTCCTAGCAATGATTGGAAGACTGGCAGTGGTCACACACACAGCGAATGCGTATAAAATACAAACGTGAAACATACATACGTAGTACATATATACATATGTACATTTAAATGAATGTTAAGAAGGAGAAAAATGAAATCTCACAATTCTTTAAAGAAATAAAAGCGAATGGTGTGGTGGGATAAAAAACAAACAAAATGGCTGCGCATGACATTACTGGCGCACACACATGGACATATGTACATAAATGTGTGTTGAATATATATATATATATATATATATATATATATATATGATTATGTTTATCAAAAAAAGTGTGGATTTATTTAAAGTTTAGTCTATGAAGACTTCTTCAAGCTGACCTTTAGATTGAGTTAATTAAGTTCAAATTACTTTAACGACTTTGAACTTTTTCACATTTTTCAATCTACCTGTATGAATTAGAAAACAGCAGATAACATTTTTTTTTTTAAAGATGCAATGTTGTAGTATGAGTATATTAGAAGTAGGATAGATTCGGGAAACAAAAGAGGGTGGTTGTCTTATTAGATTTAAAAAATGTTCATTACAATGTGAAGAATGAAATAATTGTTTGCAAATCTAACTTGATTAATGCGTAAATAGTAAATATTTTTCTTATGGATATATCTTTGTTACACGTTGAAATTGGACGTGTCTAACGATTTGTCAATGCGACTTTTGAAAACAATTCACAGCTGAGATCGCACACTTTGCTCATTTTCAGTATGCTTGTAAGGTAGCTTAGAATTCGTTAAATTTGTAAAAAAAAAAACTTCATAAAGCCCCTAATTATAATATGTAATAAAATAAACAGCTTTTGAAAGAAGCATTTTAGTTGTACGTGGTGGCAGAGGAAGAGAAAGGCATTCGTTATGTTGGAAAGAACAGAAAATTTGGCAACGTACAAAACGTTTTATTATTGCATTCACATCTTTGTTTGATATAACGGAAATTTCTTATTTTCTTCCAAATTACTTCGCGTAAACGTTCGCTCGTTCTTATTTTATCATGACAGCTCTATAGCCATGGAGTTACTTAGTTCTGTGATCAAAAGAAAAAATGCGAGAGATCTTGTATATTTTTAATAAATTTAAAATTATATTGTGCCATATCGCCTTTTAATTTATTCATTCCCACAGCTTTGCAACGCAATCTGAAAATACATAAGCTGCTTTTTTTAAAAATCAGCAGTGAAATAAAAACAATACTACCATTTTTCTACCTCACGCAATAATATTGCAAATTCATTACTTTGCTATTGTGAGCTCATCTTCCCACATTCGATGTTGTGCCTCTACCCTTGAGGTGTACACTATCTGGGTTGGCGCAATCGGGTTTTCTATAATATGCCCGTTTCTTTGTAAAATAGTTGCAAAAGAGCACTGGAAAGGATAACCAAATGCATGTAAAGCAACAACACTAACTTCGAAAAATATGCGAGTTGAGCCAACTCGGTAAAATGACATCCGACCTGAGATGTTGTGTTGGGAAGTAAAAAAAAACTGCGGTATTGTGAATGAGCCCCAATAAAATACATGGGAAATTTTAGTTTAAGGCAGTGTAGTATTTTTAAATATATAACTAAATCAGCAAAGAAATCGGCATCACTGTCTGTGATAAATCTCATGCTTCATAAAAGATGCTAACAGGGTTGCTTTTGCAACTGAAGGATATTTTACCCGAGCTGGAGCGTTCTTTTGCAAGTCGGTTACATTAAAACGGGCCCAATATTACTGTGCTTCAATTGTTTTCAATTAAAAACAGTGAAAATGTTCTGTATCTGAAAATGCTCCCGGTATTTTTTCTGTATCATAATCAGTGTTGCCAGTTTGGCCTTTTTCAGGCTAAACTTAACTTTTTTATTTTGTTCCAGCCGAAAAATTTCAATTTAACCTCTTGTCCTTTCTCTTCCCTTATAATGCATTGTTTGCCCCGTGAAGATTGTCAAAACAAAACAAAGAAATATTATTAGTGTCAAAATGTTAAATGCAATTTGAAGTATTAGATATGACTTGAGGAAGGAAGAAAAGTATTGGCATAATTTCGCAATTAAAAAAGTACTTGATTAAATGTAGAATATTTCAAATATATACACAAATTTACCTGATGATAAAGATATAAGATTTAATATATAAATATATGAATTAATTTTTCGTATGAACAAATTACCTCATATGTACATATAAAATGTTTGAATTGTTGATTTATATGTACAGCCTTAAGCGAATTTTGATTTAGTCTTTTCAACCTTTTAGTTTTGTCAATCTGGCCTTTTTTCAAAAAGTTCTGGCAACACTGATCACTTATGACTAAGGGGCGAAAATAAATTGCAAACAACGAACAAATAATTATAAAATTGCCATCACTACATTTATTACATCATTTATTTGGAAGGTATTGGAAAAAGCAGCATCAGTCAAGGCGGTAGAAAACTGATTCTTTGCGTGCTTGAGGTGGACTCGCACCCACGACTTTCTGCAAGAGACATGCTACCAAGCTACCACTATGACTTTGGTTGCTTATTCCAATATCTTCCAAATAAATATTTTAGGCAAAATATAAGTGGCAAATACTGAATTATTTAATCAAACTCAGGTAATATTATAATTAGCCCAATGCGCAAAACATGAATTTAATTCACCCCCTAAAAAACTTGAATAACAGAGGTCGATGGCTTTTTTTTTTTTTAAAGAACGGCACTAAAGCTTAGTGCTCAAATTTGATTTGAAATACTGTGCAAAAAAGCCAATTCTTGATAACATGCCAGATGCAGATTTTTGATTTACTATAAGTCGCCCCTTCACTATTTTATATACTACTGGATCAGGAGAAATCTGAATGCAGCGGTGAAGATAAGATATGGCTTAGTAAGGTAAACGGATGGGCATTCTGGGTGCGACATAGGCTGTGTTAGGTGATTGTATTATTTATAACGAAGATCCTTGCGACATCCTTTTACGACTCTGGCATTAGCCTTTTGTGTTCCCCAACTTCTTATCTTGTGACCGAACTATTTATGTTTAAAAATTATTTTGAGAGCATTTTTAGTTAAGGTGGGCGCCTCCAGAATAGATTTGGGTTGCAATACATACTTAGAGTAAAAATTTGTACTATTCAATAAAAAAATATCAATTGTTAATTTACCGAAGGTCAGACACCAGAATTACTTCACCGTCTGGCGAGCTAGTAGTTCGAACTTTAACCCAAGCGTACCTGTGTAACGTTTTAGGGCATGCAGGATGAGGATGCAAGCGCAGCGAGAGATTTTCGGTTTGTAATGCGGAGTAGGTCATCCGACGGCCCGGATATAATAATTGTTTAACCCATTTTATGATGAACTGTTAACATTTGGAGTGCATACCTTCTATCATTTTCACTTTAATAAATCCAAATAAATTTAACCCTAGTTATAATTAGCGTATTGAACAAGCCTTAAAAGAGGAAACAGGCACATCTGCTAGGGTTGTAACGAAATTAAGTAAAATATTTAAAAAATATGTATTAATATTTAAATAATTATATACTGATTGACCAAATTTAGAAATTAAAATTTGGTAGAGTAAATAAAGTTAAATTAACTGGGTAAATTTTGAGGATTGCATAAAATGATATTGGCAATGTTCTTCAATTTTTAAGCATTTCTAAAGTAAAAACTTCACTTTTTCAACAAATTCCTGAAAGCGATTGGTATCATCATTAACTTTGATGGCTAGTTGCAAAAACCCGCCGTTGCATGTCACCGCCTAATGGAAATCAACGTAAAAATTGTTGGCACAAAAAATGCATTTAATTTATACGAATTTCATCGTTCGTTTTCCATTTCAATTGGCTATGGGAAAATAGTTTGCAGCAATTGCCGACCGATTCTTTGGTACAAAAACCCAGCAAAATAATGCAAATAAAAAAAAAGCATTGTAAATCCTCAAAAAGGCCGCAAACAGCGAATGATATGCAAAAATCGCTAAACAGTGAAACAGTAGCAATCACCGGCAATTGTTGCATGTTCTCGCAATTGTTGTTGTCGCCACTTCAGTACATTGATGATGTTTGTTTTGTTTTTTTTTTGTTTTTTTTTTTGGTTGGCTTTGGCTATTTGACATACGTAACAACAACTAAAACGGCTCTTTTTCGCCTTCCCTTTTTTTGCGCTGAGCTTCTTGGCCTGCTTTTGTATTTATACGTCGGCGTTTTTTACTATACTATAATCCTTGCCGCTTCATGTTGCAAGGTGCATGATGATTGCTTGCTGTAGCACCAAGTGTAGAAAAAAAAAAACTACAACAACATTTAAGGAAACTGGCAACTACAATTGTGCTTGTTGTGGCAGCGCTAAACCACAAACAGAACAACTTCATAGTTGGCGGAAAAAAAACGAGAAGAAAAAAGACTCAAATACAATCGCAATCAAAACTCCATTGTTCCGCATTTCGGTTTAACGATGCAAATGCATTTGCACTGCTTTTGTTGTTCACTGTCTGCTTATTATAGCCTTGCATGTTCTTATTCTTGTTGTTGTTGTTGTTGTTGTTGTTGTCTGCAATTCTCTTTGCACGTCAGGTTCATTTCGATCGCTTTTTCTTGCGTTTTTGTGCGCATCCGCAATTCCACTTTGCAATTGAGGAAATCCACACAATGGCCTACCTACCGACCGTAAGTGCTTTGATTGCAACACTGTAATGGCAATTGCACGATAGCAATGGTTGCAATTGTTGTTGCTATTGTTAACGTCGCGCGGGGGTTGGCCTCTTGGCATGGCGGCAGTTCTAATGCAAACGTATTCCTTTAAGAGGAGCCATCAAAGCGTCGACAACCATTTTCATTCGGCAAACCTTATATTGCGCTAACGCTTATTTTTGTTTTTCAGAGATAAGCCTACATGTGCAATGTTGTAATTGCCGCTTTTATTGTTGTACTTTCAAACGATTTTAAGTTTTGTATCATGACTTTTTCTGGGTTAAATTATACATGCAACAATCAGACCCTTTTAATTTGAGACATTCATTCCGGGGTGTTTATTGTATGAAAATACGCTAATTGCTGATAACAGAAACCTGTGGCAGAAAAATTTAGATTCCACTATAAGAAGAATTATTTGTTATGGGCATACAACTAAATGCTAAAACTACTGGATTAGAAATTAATCGTATACTTTTATTTACTCTAACCATTCAGTATATCCGCTACATTCATAATAATGGGCCCGTTTTATTGTACCCGACCTACAAAAGGACGCTCTAACTTGGATAACACTTTCTTTAGTTGCAAAAGCAACCCTATTGGGATCTTTCATGAAACATGTGATTAGTTAAGTCCTATTTAAAAACAAAAAATAGCTGTGCAAACAAATTTGACGTATTTTTATATTTAAAAATAATATGCAAATAAAAATAAATTCGGTCTTTGACTAAAATTTCCCATGTCTTTTCTTCCGGCTCATTCACAATAGCGCAGTTTTTTCACTTCCCAACACTACAACTCAGGTGGAATAACATTTTACCGAGCTGGCTCAACTAGCATATATTTCCGAGTTAGTGTTGTTGCTTTACATGCATTTTGTCATCCTACCTAGTGTTCTTTTGCAACTAGGTTACACAGAGATGGGCCCAATAATAATATAATAATAATTTGGCGCTTACATCATATAGCTCGATATTTGTCCAAACTTCTCCTACAATGGAAAAAGTTGTCCAAAAAAAATGGGCATTTCATACGTTTTCTGATTGTATTTTCGTTATATCTGCAGATATGTTAAGATCCAAACTTTTCTAACATACCCGGATTAGATTTGTCGAAGATGCAAAACTTTAATCTCATTATCCACCCATAAAAAAAATTTATTTGTTTGATTTTGTTACTAAGTTATATGTAGTGCAATAAATTCAGGCTATCGTTTAAGAATTCAAAATGCAAGAAATTTTATATCGAGCTGTAGTTAAATTTTAACCAAAGAAGGATAGATATCGCGAAAATTAAACAACGTGTGAAATACAGACGGACTTACAAAAATAGCAATCCAAGGTGGGGCCCAAAACTTGTTTCCGTTAATCCAAGAGTGGAACGAGTGAAGTACTATAGGGGCTGGTCTATATAGTAGGGGTAAAAAAATGTAACAAATCTATATTTTTTCAGTACATTATTGGTATTTTCGAACGAGAGAATATCCCCAACACGATTTCATTCACATGTGGGTTCCTCATCACGCTTCGAAGTAATTTTCCCATGGCTTGCTCGATGTTTGCCTTATTTGCATTATATCAGTTCTTCACGGCACTCTACACAAAAAAGTCGAACGGCGGCGAATTGTAGCTCCGAGGTGACCAATTAACATCATATTTTACGTGTGAAATCATATTTTATTTTTAAAATTTTTTTAACTCTATTCCAAGAAAGTGTTATAAGTACAACTACGAAATTCCCATGAATTTTGAGTTTGCTTATGCGTAAGAGTTGTAAAAATTTACATACATACATATGCACATTTTGTTTTTTCTTTTACGGGTTTTGAAAGATCATAAAGAAAGAAAAAAATCAAATTGGCTACTATAGTACTACTGAAAATAAAAAAATCCAAAGAACAATATTTGTATTATTAAACTAAACACAATATAAAGTGGATTATTCACAAAGTGTATGTGTGTTTGAATTAAAAAGGGCTCTTTCAAAAATAAAAACTTTCCTTATTAGTTAATTCAATAAGACTCTATTAAAATGGTAGGATCTCCTTCTTAATTTACTTTATATGATTTTTAACATAGAAACGCGAAGATTTCTTCTTACAGTTGAATATCTTTGGACAAAATTCCATAAAAATTAATAAACAAGAAGTTATCTCCTTATTTCCAGACGTTTTTTTTTTCAATAAATTTGAGAAGAAATTCAAACCAGTATTAAGAAGATTTTCTATTGAAAATTTCTTCGATTTTGTCCCCTCTCGCATTCCTTGACCATCAAGCTTTTTTAGAAGTCGACTTATTTAATTATAGGTGAACTTTTTAGGAGTCATTGGCTTCTCGACGAACTCGTACGGGTTTCCCGTAGCCCAAATCCGGCAGTTTTGCTTCTTAACATGGCTGCCAAGATAAAAATACGCGTCGTCAGAAAAGGGGAATTTAAGAGCAAAATTTGGAGTCGATTGGACCTACTGAGCGAATAATGCTAGGAATATGTGAAAAATTTGCATCAAGCTGTTGCATTAAATGTAGAGTTATCGATCGATCGATATATTCCAAGACTCTCAGCTGCGACACCCAAATTCAGTCAGTGCGCGCCGGGAGGGATCAATGTTATCCACCAAGCACAAACTCTTCAATCTCTAAAATATATATGGCTAAAATGTGTATGGATTTTAAACCTCGAAATATAACAGAAACGAACAAGCACTAGCTTCCAGTCCACACGTCAGGTGTTTCCAAGGCTGCGTTTTCCCTGAGCTCGGTTATTCACCCTTCAGTTCCGACGATTTATATGTATTCTCTAAATATAATGAAATAAAAGTATTGATAAAAATTAAAAGTGGATTGAATGAGGGGTAACATTTTATAGTTCTGGACAGTAACTTTTTAACCATAATACACTTTACATTGGGCTGAGAACATTTTTTGTAATATATTGTTGAATTTCCCTTAATGAATTATTTAAGCGCTCCTGAAATGAGTTTTCTGCTACTTTGAAAGAATTAATATTAATATAAGAATATATTCGCCAAAAATGACTACATGTGCCGTTGACTATCAATTATAATATACAACAAATGAGATGATATTGTAAATTTGCTAGAATTTTAGTCAGAAATTTTTTCCAACTGAAATTCTTCACCTTCATGGTTTTGACCTATAAATTGGTTTTGTAAATAATTTGTCAGATATTTAAAAATAAAATATAAACTGTGTTTAAGTTTTCGAATCGAAGATGGTCTCACTGAACTGAACAGTTGTTAAAATACAAAATTAAATACAACATTTAGATCATTGGTTACGGTTTTAAAGATCTCGTCAAGCAACTTAGCTTATTTTCGGTTTATTTGCTTAATATTTCAACTACAGATTGGCGCGGCAGAAAAAGGGAATGTGTTCCGTTTGGCATACAGGGGTGGCACGCTACCTAGCACACCCTGTTGCGTAAGTTTAAGGGGTATCAATTGGAATATATACAGATTGCAAATAACAAAACAATTTCGATTTTGATTCACAAATTCATTCATTTATATCTAAACTTCATTTCGAAAATTAAAAATCTTATGCAAGGCAAATTCATATCAGGTGGTTTTTTCAAACAAAAATTGACACTAACAAATTATATGCACAATTTCAGTATGATTTACAACAAACACATCATTTTTGACATAACGTTCACGAAGCGAATTCAATCAAGTGCTTAATCAACTTTACTTTATGTATATGGATTCGCCTTGATCTTATGATTGTAAGAAGCATTCAAAGTTTACACAAAAATGTGTCGTTTAAGTAAAAAAATTAAAGGAAAAGCTTCATCAACCTGTCAACGTACCTAAAAGAAACAGTGATAAATATTTGATTAATCTTAAAATTTTTGGAATATAAGTTATATACATACTTACTCAATATTTATTCGGATATCCGAACTTCATCGTCTTTCTGGTGTACCTTGGGTCCAAATCTTTGTTAGGAGGACGTCGTACATAAATTCTGTCACAGAATTCCAAATGGATGGTGAAAAGTCAATATGGCTCCTGGAGAACTCGTATCGCTTTTTTTTTGGTTGGTACGCAACACTTTAGGTTTTTTCAAACTTTGATATACCCGGAGGTTGTTTTCTAAAAATTCTACTTACCAAATTTACACTATAATCCTGTTGCATTTTTGTATTGTATTTTGTATTGCAGTCGCGAAAGGATCATTCAATGCTTGTCGTACAATTGAGGAATCTTCCCGTTTTGGCCCTAGAACATTTTATATTCGCAAAATGTTTATATTTTTGGAGATGTTTGAGCGCATTCTGAACTTTTTTGCGTGAACATCCTATGGATCGGGCAATTTTGCTAATATTCTTCTCTTTTTGAAACATGTTCCATATTATGCGCCTCTTTCCCTCCGTAGAGCTTTTCTTGCAACCCATTATGCTTTATTTGCTTAGTTTTCCACTTGCAAAGAGCCAAAGAAACAAACAAAAAATCATTAAAAAATCTTAACTTCAAATGCAGATGTTTTGAATGGTTAAGACTGATTAGGTAGGTAGCTCTTATAGTAAATTACAAAATAAATATTTCTATACGCTAAAATACAAATAATTGCAGTAAATTAAACTTAAAGTGAGGGTGTGCTAATTAACGAGCCAGAATGTGTAGGTTCTTATTTAAAGTAATTTACTGATTTATTTACAATGAATTTTACTATTTAATTTCCTATGTTCAAGATCAACTTTTGTACCTAATAATTTATAAATAATACATACCTACAGCACTTCCTTAGGTTTTTTTTTTGCTCACACACACATGCACACATACATATGTAAGTATGTGGATACCCATCTATTCTCATAATGGATTTGTCAGCATTCAACATAAACACTCTCCTCATCACTTCATTTCTCATATCGAAACTTTGTATACATTTGTGATATAATCGATTATTTTACAAATTGATAGAATTCGTAATACGAATGAAATCTCCAACAGTCCAAGTTATCCGCTTAGCACTGGAAGCGCCACATTTGCTGACTGGCACTCTGTGATTTGTTTATTTATTTACGCAGCGGCAAATGCGCCAAGAGTGTTGCATTTTTAAGTGTTGGCGCCGTCGAACGCCCGCCGCTGTCTGCCACTGGAAGGCGATGAACGGTGGGAGGCCGGAAAACGCCGGAAATACAGACCGCACTAATGGAATTATGGTGGGAGCGGTGGCGCTTAGATAGAACGCTGCAGCCCTTTGGTTCATGCATACCAAAAATATTTGTGCTTGTATGTCGATTCCATAACTTGATTGGAGGAGGAACATAAATTTTTCATTTTTTAAAATCAATTAAAACATTTTTAAGGGTTTGCGGGCGTGCAAAGTGGTGAGACGCCACCCAAGTCAAACAGCGCCCAGCAGACGCCAAAGTAATAAAAGCCAAGGAAAGTTGAGTCGCCGCCATTCAAGCGGCTACATACTGTAACAACAATAACAACAGCAATAAAGCTTGAACGAATGTGTTAAGTCCTAAGCAAATACAAATTGTTTGTCGCTGTTTGCTGCTGCTGCTGCTGCTGCTGCCCCTGTTGTTGTTGTTATTCCTACTGTTGCAACGCGCAAACTATCTATGCGAGTATTTACTTTGGTGGCCAATTAAAATTTTTGGTAGAAGAGTTGGCTATAGCAATTACTCCGTAATGCAAATAAATATATATTAGATTTATACACAATCGCATACTCGTGATTTTTCTTCGATTTCAGACATACGGATTGAACTTATTTCATCACCACTTCAAATATCAATAGAATATCAATGCGTTTTCGTTTTAGAAATGCACGCTTTTTTCCTTTTTGAAATTTCTTATACTACGCTCTCAATTTTCCCTCTTCGCTCGCTGACAGCTATCGTGGCATGCAACATCTCTGGATGTTTACAAATTATTTGATTTCCATTTTTCGATCGCAAGTTTTTTTTCAATCTTTTTTTGTACACTTCCACAGTGTTGAAAGCATTTGAATCGCGTAGTGAGTGAAGTGTTTATTTATTTTGCTGGAAATGATTTATGTAAGTGTACATGCATTCAAATTTTGTTTTTTTTTTTGCGCAAAATTTGAACTACTAAGTTTCGAGGTTTTCGAAATGAAGCTTTTACGTTTATTGATGCAACAGAATTTGTTTATTTAAGAAAATGTTTCGCAATTCAGTGGTTTTAGTGGCTTATATAATATGTAAATGACCGATATAGTAGGCATCTGTATTAGTAAATATATATACATATATTTGCATGCCTTAAATGCCAAAAATTTTGAAAGACTTAATTTAAAAAAAATCCTTCAAAACAACGCCGTACAATTTACAGCGTAAACCTGTAAATTTTCAGCTCAATATCGCAGAAATGTTTCCGATGTTTTTGAACTTTCTTTTAGCATTATATAGCACGAGAAATATTGTGCTAGGTACCTGAATCGTTTCTGTATTTTCGGCATACAACCGCTCTACACTACCTGTAGAATACGCCCGCAAAAACGTTTTTCCTTTAAACAGGAAAATAACTTTCTTATTTTAGAGTCACTGTTTTTACTTCATAATAGAAAAAATTACCTCAATATGAGAACTTTTTATTTAATTCAGGTTCATGCTCAAAACAGCGTGTCCTTAATTTGAGGAAGTAAATTTAATTAATATCAATACTAATTTCCCTAAAAAATGTTGAATTTTGCCATTGCTTTCAAACTAAAACAATCGTTGCGGCGCCCACATTTGGCAGACAAATAGAAAAAAACAAAATTTAGAATTGGTATTAGTTAAACATAGTCCTTTTTATTAAAACATGTGCATACCGTTTTTACACAATAAAAATTAAATATAAATCGGTAAAAATATGAATAAAATAAAAGTTCAAATATTGCATTTATTTTAGGAAAAAACAAACTTTACTTATAGTACTAGGTTAGGTTAGGTTAGGTTAGAGCGGCTGCAACCGTGCAAGTCCACGGATGCGCACGTAGGCTGACAAAACCTGTTGTGATACCGTTGGCGGAGGTCATACGCTTTCTTCTTCCTTCCCATAAAAGTAAAACCACCAAGTGCACCTTACGTAGCACAAAAGATCGGGGATACTAGCCGAGCTCAGGTCGGCCAAACAGTTTAGAAAATACCCATTTAGGAATTGGTTTCGAGTCTTGGACAGGGCGGGACAGTGGCAGAGATAGTGTTCGATCCTTCCCAATTCCTTTTCCTCCCTGCAGCTTCGTCAGAAATCTTTAGTTATGCATCCCAAACTCTTCCTGTATGTGTCCCTCATGCAGTGTCCAGTTATTACCCCAACCATTAGTCTGAGAGGTGGTCGGTCCAGGCGAATTAGCGGTTTGGATCGCTTTAAGTCAACCTTTGGCCAAACTTGTCTGGTAATCCGACAGGTGGATTCCATAGCGCACCTGATATTCACGTCTTCGATGAGTTTTGTCTCCAAACTATGTTTTCAGGAGGTTAGAGGCATGCCCGCTTCTAGAGCAGAATTTATCATAGGTAATTTCGTCCCTTTCCTTGCCAACTCGTCTGCCGCGCAATTGCCGGGATTGTCACTGTGCCAAGAGACCCACGTCGCAGTCACAGAACGCTTGGACGCGAACAGATTGAGAGGATTTCTGCATTTTATGGCAACTTTCGACGTTGTTTGTGAGAATTAAGAGATTTAATAGCCGCTTGACTGTCTGAGTATATAGTGACAGACCTGTCTGCAGGCACGGACACTATCAGACACCGCGAAGTCTTCATTATGGCATTTATTCCTGCCTGAAAAACGCTAGAGTGATCCGGTAAGCGAAAGCTGTGGTCCAGCGCTAATTGGTTGGAGTGAATCCCGATGTCCACTCTTTCGTTGAGCTCGGGACCATCTATGAAGATAGCCGTCGACTCTGGGTCTAAGTCTATGGCATCTTCCCATTCATTCCTCTCTTGGATTCTTATGGAGAATTTATGGTCCATGCAGAGTAGAGAAGTAGTGAAATCTATCTTCCTTCGTGCATTCAGAAGAGCTTCCAGGACCTTTGCATGCCCGTACTTTAGCTCTTTCCACGGCTGGAACCCGTTAAGCCTGACGACGCTACAATCAGCCATAACCATAAAGTTTACTTATACTATGGATTTCTTCAAACTAAAGAAATTTTCATTTCCTCAAGACAAGTAAAACACAACTGTCAACTTTCTCAACGTTAAAAAAAAAGCCCTCCTGATTTTTCCCAAGAACTAAGAAAATAGTACTCCAAATTAGTGAAATGTGTTTTTCTCAAACTGGATCAAATCGATTACGAACCATGTCTTTGAAGCCAGTTCGAAGAAATTTTTCCTTAGAATGAGATAATTTTTTCTAGCGAAAAGAAATTTTTTTCTTAGTGTGGGAATAAACTCGCGGTCATGTATACTCATAGAAACAAAAAAGGGGATCTTAAATTTTGTCAGTACTTCAAAGTTTTTTCCAGAAACGTGCAATATTTTATCAAATATATTTCCAATTTCTAAGAGCTACTTTTAAAAGCAAAATATACTAAAAACAATTAAAATAATTCGTATTCAGAAAATTTAAAAAGATATTAAAGCAAAAGTCCCAAACTTTAGCTTTTTCCAAGCTATTGAACTACTGAAATCTAATTGAAAATAATTAACATTTGAATGAAAAATATATTGGTATTTCAGTTTTTTTATAAATATATTATTGGTAACATTATTTCACAAATAAAACGACTTAAAAATTGTGTAGTTTCGGTGAAACGTTTTTGTTAATTAAATATTTAATGGAACCTCATTTAGCTTTTACAATACTCTTAATCCTATTAATAAAATTAACAATAATCTTGTTGTATCACAATTTCAGTAACCGACTCCGAATGGTAAATGAGTGAAATACACGCGGAGGTTTGCTATTGCTTTTTTGCCATTGACTGAAGCTTTCTTCTAATTTTTGATGGTACTTGCCTGGACCGTCTGCTACGGGCTGTATCGGAGCGATCTAGTGCAATAAGATTTAACTTGAACTCGTCAGAAAACAAAAAAAATTACTTTTAATCTATTCATCTTCATTTCCTTATTCAAAAGTGGCTTCTTTTCCGCTTTTCGGTCTAATATGCAACTCTGCAATGAGTGTGTCGCACGCGTTGAAGAAACAGATGTGGAACCGTACAGGATCGTAATTCTGGAGTTCCTCTGACCCACCTGAATCCAAGGTTATTCTTTGAAATGGCTCCAAAGACAAAGCTGCCTTAAATTGAGTAAACGTTTTGACCCAGTTTAATTGGCAGTACTATTTTCTTAGTTCTTATGAAAATTAAATTTGTCAGGAGGAATTGTTCTATTCATGTTGAGGAAATTGACAGTTGTGTTTTACTTGTCTTGAGGAAATGTCAAACGATTGCGCTGCAATGCTTAAAACCATTGGCAAATTCAAAATTATTTAGGGAAATTATTATTTATGTTAAGTAAATTTACTTCCTCAAACTAATGGCACGATGTTTTCAACATTTACCTGATTTTTTTTAAGGGAAAAGTTCTCATTTTAAGGTAATTTTTCCTTTTATCAAGTAAAAGCATTAACCTCAAATAAGGCAATTATTTTCTTGTTTTAAGGAAATACATTTTTCTGAGTGTATATTATTTAAAATTTGTTTAACTCAAAATAAGAGAATCACATTTTTTAAATATTGTGCATTAAATTATCAGCGGGTTTGAATGCTTAGTAAATGATCACAGCGAGAATTTTTTTAAATCGGAACAAATTTGTAAAGATTTTCAATACTTCAAATTGTGCTGCGAGTTTGGTATTTGACAGAGTTTTTTTTAGCATTTTTTATCGGCCATATTGTACCTCTCACCAACGAGAATTTCCTAATAAAAAATAGGCACAACACATTCACGACATTACAGGATATCGTCTGTCAAGTCAAGAGCCTCAAATTTTGTCAGACACATTTCGCTTGCCACTACTTATGCAACGCCTTGATGTTTTGCCGCCAAAATGCAAATTGAATGCGATGCCCATAAAACAACAAAAAAAAGCAATACCACTGCGGTGAAAACAAGCAAAATTACAATAGAGAAAAGGTCGATGCAAAAAGTTATACAAAACAAAACAAAAAGCCAAGTGGCAGCAGGAGCAGAAACATTACAAAAGTTACAACTTGCAACCATCCATCAGGGCAACAATGGATGCAACAGTGAGCGAATGTATGTAGCTATATAGTCATGCAGCGCATTTGAGGCGGTGCAGCAATTGTGTCACCTTATTTGGTTGCACAAACGAACGTTGCCACAGCGACTTTGGAGTGTAGCTTAGTAAAAATATATCTACTTATGGGTATGTGTGCATGTGTGTGTGTGTCACATGGCATGGCAGGATGCCGCAGAAGCCGAAAATTTCCGCGGAAACGCCATCGCAACAGAACTCATCATCGTCAAGAGCATGGCAAGCAAAAATACTCGTACCAGAAGTGTACGAAGAAGAATGGTAGAAAATTCGCGCTGGCATAGGTAAATTCAGAAAACGTAGGCAAATGTGGCAGGCAATCAACAAGGAAGCAACAACAACAACCAACAGAAAATACGCACAATGCAACATTTCGTCATGCTCTGATCTTGTTGTATTTATGTATATGGCAAAAATGGTAAACTGAAAGTGGCCTCTATGCAAATATGAACAACACTCGGCTGTTTCATTTGATTTCTTGTGGCCTGTCAAGTAACTCGCCTGCGGCGCTACTTACAAACTACATACAAATATTTGTTGCTAATCCATTTAAGTAACAGCGCATCAAAATAAAGCAACTGTTTGGTGGAGAAAATTGTCGTAATATTCCTGGCCGTAGGCATCAAACGCGCAGTAGCTGCAGCGTCACATGCTGGGCAACGAAATTTTACTTACACTCTTACACCGAACACCTACCTATAAAACACATGTTGCACTGAAATCCTTTTTGAGTATCTTGTTGAGCGTTTAGTTACGCTTCCTGGTTTCTGCTGCCTTTCTCAGCCGCACTCACATAAATACTCTCCATAAACAATGCCATTTTCCAACGTCAAGGCTACACTTTTGCCACAACTCTAGTGCTTAAATTATGTCTTTCTCCGGCAAACCAAAAATTAAAATGCAATTAAAAAAAAAAACTAAAACTAAAACTTAAACTTATCACAACATTGCGTAACCAAATATTTTGACTTCTTCTCCATATATTTACAGTATAGGTTCACTCGTATGAGCATTAAATATCGACAACATGTGTAGCGCGCGCCTCATGTGGCATGCCGATGTGACAACAGTTGCTCTCCATAAACTACCATAATGTGTGTTTATTGATTTTAACAATTTATGCTACTACTTTATGTTCTATGCTAAGTTTTCTGACTGTGTGTGGTCCTAGGCGCGATTTTCTTCTCGTCTAGTTTATGAGGTGACCGAGACAGTACTTGAAAAAAAAAAATCATTCACCTACCGCAGTTACAGCCACTTGACTTTGTTAATTTCCTTTCATAAGGAAATGCGCATTTCCATTTATCTTGCATTTCTTCTTAGGCGTGTTTGTTTCTTGTCAATTAGCTCCCTTTTATGAGATAATAAAATTATGTTTATACTATTTAAGATCTACCATTACTTCTTGCCCTTGTCACTTCAGATTGGGGTGTATATCTGGATTAGGAAGGAAAAAAGGAAAATTGTAATCAGATTTACATTTTTCAGAATATCAATAGGGTTGACACTGTGCAACCAATTGCTTAGCAAAGGCCCAGAAAAATCGGAGCAAAAGGAGTAAAGTGACTCAAATTGTCATCGTTTTTACTGATAATTTTTTTCGTTTATTTTTTATAAAACTTTAGTTCGTAATATATAAGAATTAAAACTTATTTATTCGAATTTTTGGAAAACTTTTGGGTGTGCAATTTTTTGTTTCATTAAAATTTAGCATTTGAATGGATTTTATATAAATTCAGGCTGATTTTGAAAATGTTTTAGTGCTGATGATTGTACACATTTTTTAACATAAAACTGCGTGAATTAAAGTAAAATTGCATACCCACAGGTTTTTCCAAAAACGAGGGACTGAAGATAACCATTATATTGATTTTTTCTGGTAAAAAACCATAAGCAAAAATTCGCTAAAAATAAAACTCGATTATGCCATATGCTATGCAAATCTGAGTTTACTTTTAATTAAAAGATTTTTTGTTTTAAATCCTTTTTTTTTTATCATTTTTTGTTTAAATTGTTATTTTGTGTTTTTTTTTTTCAATCAAAAGTAATCGTTACTCTTGGAATTTTATTTATTCGATTAAGTTTTATCGTTATAATGTGGCTTGTTTTTTAATCAAAAACAATCCTTATTTTTTTAATTTTTCGATAAAGTTTGATCGTTATTTTTTGATTTTTATTTTTTAATCAAACAATAATATGACAATAATATGGTTTATGATCAAAAAATAAATATCACAAAGTATCATTTTTGATACAAATTATAGCCGTTACGGTCCTGGAATAAAAAATATTTTTGTATTAAAAAGTATTTTAAAAGCAAAAGAGAACAACAAGTTTAAAAAATAAATAACTGTTAACTGAGTTATGTAAACTGCATTTTTGAAAATTGTAATTTTCCTAACTGAAAATTGCGTTTGCAAATTTGATTGACAAGGCTAAAGAATTTATCCTAAATTCATTAGCTATGTGCATAAAAATTACTTAAACTTAATCTCGGCATATGTTACAAAATTTTGGAGGAAGAAATTACCTCGCGATTGCATCGGGCCCTCTTTAATTTAGAGAGGCAGAGAGTAACTAGGAATAAATAATAAATATTTATTCAAGTAAGTTTTTCATAACTGATATGTATATTCTATAAAATAATCAGTGTTTTAATAAGAGATAATACGAAATATTTAGGAAATCGTTTATATTTAAAATCGAGTTTCAGTATTTCTTTTTTAATAAATTATACCTGCCTTAAAGCGGCGGCCGCCGAGTTTGTAGAGTGCGCGCGCTTCATTCGGCGGGTATCGGGTTCAAATCCTGGCCGTGGCAAGTAACATAAAAAATTATAGAAAAAATTTTTAGCAGTCGCCCCTCGGAAGGCAATGACAAACCTCCGACTAGATTTCAGCCATGAAAAACTTCACTCACCAAAACATTCGACGTTCGAAGTTAGTGTAAAACTGTAGGTCCCTCAATTTATGTTATAACATCACACCAGAAATCGTATGAGAAGTTCAGCCAAAATCGCTTAAGCGGTTATTGCGCCATAGCGTAACTAAGTAAGTAAACCCAAAAAAACTGCTATTTCAATTATTTATTTACATATTTTCAGAGGTCATACCAAACGACTATCAAAGTAGTAAATAAAGTATCGATTGTTATCTTGAGTAGGGTCTGATAGCTTTCAGTCAAATAAATTTCCAATACAAGAAATTTAAAAAAGGTATGTATCCTATTTTTTGGAACTCATCAATCGCCAAACAGCAAAATCTCCAAATCTCGGCAAGTTAAACAAATTAGTTGTATCTTTTAAGATAATTCCTCGCGAAACTCACATGTAGTGCATAATAAGTACATATGTATGTTTGTACATGCTCGTTTATTTCAATGTCACCACACACACACAACAGCTACTTTGGGTTCACATGAAGCCATATACGATCGCCCGCCATCACAGATCCGTCGCGATCACTTTTTACTGATTAATGCGTGGTGCAGCTGCCATTTTCGAGGCTAATTATCCACTTTAAAAATTATATTCCACTCGCAAGCAAATGTGCCGTGTAGGCAACTAGAAGGACGCAAAAGTAAAGTTAAAGCAAAATGCCAGGACTACTACCATAATCAGATAGCAAGGCGGAGATAAAAACCCACAACAAAGCACTTGCTTGAATTTATATACACATACATACATATGTAGATACACACATACATAAATGCACGTATAGAAAGTGAAAAATAAAACCCAAATTGTTATCTCTAAACACACGCTTTGGACAATCTCCGGCTATTGTCGGCGGCCCCCAAAAGCCAACCCTAATGGACGGCCAAACAAAGCAAATATCATTGAATGAAAAAAAATTTAAAAAAAAAGCTAAAAAAGTTAACAAAAAATCGGAAAAGTTTAACTACAAAAAAGCGCGGGCCATTCATTTTGAAAGGTTCGTCTGCGCTTTGAGGGCGAAGTTGGCGGTTTGGTTGGTGGTGGCTTAGCGTTCGCCTGCAGCGGTGCATCATTCAATTGGCGACATTTCTCGTCCGCGCGACGATATATTTTTTGTGGCCAAACAGGGCAACAGTAGCACAAGCAATCAGTAACGATGCCAACAACAATGCACAGTAGCTATGTATATGCACTTTTTGTGTTTTTTTTTTGTTTGCTGCATTGTTCCACCAACCAACTCAACCAGAATCGTTTGCTTTACGAAATGTCAATACGATGATTCCACGAATCGTTTTGATGCTGAACTGATGCTGAGGCGCACCAACGTTGAAAGGATTTGTGTTAAACAGAGTAGCTGAGCTGAAAGCTATGATGTTGCCAACAGTTTCCTAGTGTTGCAGCTACACACGCACACACATATACATGCTTAGTGCAACAAAAGCGGCTTAGCAAAGCAATCGGCCAACGAAAAATGGCGCCCGTCACCATTTTGCTGCACCGCCATGCATTGACTCCTTATGGTGATGCATTATAATGCATCACATCGTTGTCTTCTTGCATTTTGCAACATGCCGCCACCGCTGCCGCCGCCGTCGATTTGCCTCGCTTTGCTTCGCTTTTCGTTGCTTTGAATGAATGCGGCGAAACTTCAAAGCCGTACGCAGTCAGCGTAGACATTCAAAATGCGCCATAATCCTTAGCAGCATGGAAAATTGCATTCAGATGCAAATTGAATTGAATTGAATTGATGAGTTGAATGCTTTGGCTACCTTTTCTTTTTTTTTTTTTGCATATGAACTCCATCGATTGCTGAACGCTGAGCGGGCGAACAAAGGTTTTAGCGCTTCTGTTAACAAAGAGAAGGAGAGAAGGAGAGGAGGTGGTGACGTGAAAGTTACCTTTGTAATGTATAAGTAGTTTGTTGTGAAAATGCGGTGGATGAAAAGCACTACCATAATAATTTGCTTGTACTTTTCTTAGAATTTTACGCTTTCATATAAATACAAACATATCGATATGAGTAGGAAGGATCGGCAATGAAAAAATAAGTATTTATTGAATCTAGTACTTAATAATAATTATTATTATATAAGTAATTCCCTAAACGTCGGGTTTGTAAGTCTGATTTGCATTGTGGTTGTCAAAAACCAAGCACTTTAAACACCATTCTGATTGGCCTAAACAATAGCCGTATTCGCTTCGCCATCCGTTAGCGAGTGGCGAATCGATGAAGCATCTGGAATCTAGTTAGATGTCGTTGTTGTTGCCTTTACACGCAAATTTGCTTGATCGCGAGCAGAGCTCAGGCATCGCAAGAAGAGAAGTGGCGAATCGAATGTAGGTACCTAATACTACAATGAAGATATGTAATAAAAATTAGCACACGTTAGGGTAGATTGCTAAAGCGCTCACAGATTTTTCCTTCAAGTACATTTTTTTCTAGAGAGATCATCCAAAGTGTGTAGCCATTTGATTCTCTTTTCACTCAAAGCATAATAGGAATGAGAACAGTATAATGCAAAAAGCTAATAAAGGAAAACGAATAGTTTAAAACTTGAATGCCCTGATGCAAAGCAATCATACAGATTTAAAATAATTATAAATTAATGTATTCTAGTTGCATCTACTTAGTCCATGCTTTACGGACTCAGGCATTGTATTTCAGACCCTAACCGCGTTAATGAAAAACAGTCTAGATGATGCTAAATAATTTGGGAACGATAAGGCTGTGGTGCCTCCGAGACTTTACTGGTATCAGCATCTCAAAAGGAGATAGCTAGGCGCCCTCCATATAGTGAGTTTATATAAGAATATACAATTTCTAGTGGGCAGTAGTTCTCAAGGCTTTTTGTATCGAGTCAAGTTGGATGTACACTAACTCAGAGTAGATGATGAATGGCAGAATTGGTTGGAGTACCAATTTTCTCCTAGCTTCCATTGGCGTAAATGTAGCGGGCATCCTCAGTTTTCCCACTATCTTATTTATGTGATAAGTACACGCAAGTTATGGATAAAACCTAAATTTCTTACCGTATGCGTAAAACTAAAGGAACTAGAACCTATCCACAACTTGGGAATATTATCAACATATAGCACATTATTGTATATAGGCAAGATATATGACTTTGACACATTTAAACAAATATAATTTTCTCTAGCCCAGGCAGATATAGCAGACAAGTCACTATTTATTTTGAAACATTAGCCCTCGGTTAGACCGATACGACTCTGGGTAAGTACAACGATGCTTTTGTGTACAACCAGATTATAGTGAGGAGAGTAGGCTATTTTTTGTTTGTACAAAAGCAGAATTTTGCACCGCTATCAAATTTTGGCAAGCCTTAGAAAATGCAGACAGAAAATGCTTATAGGCCTATAGTCACCCGAACAACTAGCATTCATCTTTTTCGCAACAGGCAGTATCAGGGACGGCGGAAGACGTGGGTATTGTGGGTAGTACTATCCACCTGAAATTTCCCATAGTGGGTAACTACCAACCTGGAAATTCGAGCAGAAAAAAAGTTGAGAGTATGGAATAATTTTTAGTCTTGTTTATGCTGATTGCGATGATAGAAATTTTTGATCGAATCGAAATGCTCAACAAAAATCTTCAAAGTCGGAGCTCTGCGTAGTTGATTCGTTTAGGAAAATAGAGGCTATTACTTATACACTAGAGGCTTCCCGTGACTCTAAGTTTTAGACAATTTCGTTAAATAGTATAAAGTATACTGAAGAACTCGAAATTGAAGAACCTGTTTTGCCACGTAAAATTTCTAAACGAGTAAATGACAGCAATGTTAAAAATCTTACATTTAAATTACCTGAAGATTACTTTCGAAGAATATGACTCCTTTAAAAGTACACAGATTTGACAATGAATCAGCGAAGATTCATAAAACTCTAAGATGTAGTTGATAAATTAGATCTAGAAATCCCTAGGAATTCTAAACCAATGGCTGTTTTTTCACCGTAGAAATGAAAAAATTTTCCAAATAATTATTTCCATGTATTATTTATGAGCAATAAACTTATTTTACGTAGAACAATAAATTATTTTCCCGAAACCCGCCGATTTTCTTAATTGATCGACGACCCATTTCCTTCACCTGGTAAACTCTTACCACTTGCAAACCTACTCACCCGGGATCAGGACATTTCGCCGCCCCTGGGCAGTATTAACGCTTTTTTCCAATCTAGTGGAAAGCATGAGCTTCTCTATTATGAACTGCATTACAATTTTAGAGAATTTCTACGAGATTCCATCTTCCCCTATAGCATTAGACTTGATATTCGACAATATCTTCAGTACCTAAACCTCAATAACTGCCATAAATTCAAATTTCACATTTGGGCTGGCAAACAATGAGAAATCTTTTGATGCGATGATTTATTATTGATATTATTATTGGCATTAACAAAATATTCGTTAAGCTCATCAAGGTATAGGTACATCACACTCAGATCTTCCTTTGTCATTTATTAAACGTACAAAAACAAAAGTTTACGCTAAAATTTACACTAACGAATTATGTATATGCACAATGGCATTATGATTTGCAACAAAAATATCATTTTGGCATTACGTTCACCAGGATCTGCTTGATCAACTTCTCTTTATATGAATCCACCTTGTGTCCATCTATCCAATGACAAGGTTAACCTGACTTGGCCTACTGATATTGCAGAAGTCACGAATTTACTTATTTGGTATAGTTTGCGTATCAGAAGAAGATGAGAACGACGAAAATAAATGAAAGCGTTCATGGTAAGGATAATCAAATTTATAACGACGAAATATGGCTTTGCCTTCAAATGGAAATTAAGAGTTTCAGTTGTTTTCATACTTTCAAGAACATGTACAAAGCAAATGGTAATAAACACGTTAATATTATTTCAAAAATTCTAAATCTACATAGGCTACAAGAGAGGTAAAGGTCTGTTATGCGAAGTTTTATCTTGATTGCCCCTATATTTCCCAAAAATTCAGTTAGCGCTGTCATCAGCGTTGCCGTTTTGGTAATTGTTTGCCAAAAACTGGTAATTTTTTCTTTTTCTAATACGAATTTAACAACTTGGCAATTTGGTTACTTTTCTTCAATGACTTCGATTTTTATCACTTCATTCAATTTAGTACAACATTCCATAGCACAAAACACCCTTTTTAAATTATTTACATGTACAGTTTTTTAGATAACGGGAATTTTGTGTTGTTTGGGATATCACTTCATTCAAAATTTAGTATTGTTAGATTATTAATGACTAATAAATGCTTGACACATCGAGAGAAATTAGGGAAGAGGAGTAAACTTTTTTATTAGATTTTATTGAACTTTATACATAAATCTTTACCATCCCTGCGGAAGGTAAAATCAAAAGATTATAGCAATAGAGTAATCGAAAATAGGTATTACGAAATTTTAGTTGAGTAGTTAAAAGACAAGCATACTGACGGTTTCATATGCACAGAACAATTATGAGGTATCAATTTTGTCAGCTTATTCAAAGTACAGTTTTCAACATCAGATGTTTTAGGGAATTTCTGTCAAGATGATTTTATAGCAAACCAAAATGGAATAGGGGCGTTAGAGTCATAATAGAAATTTAGATACATTTCCTTGTTATTGCAACCTATTAAAGGATATCAGAATATATTTGTTAACTTTTGGTAAATAAATTCCAATGGCAGGTGATTTTTCTGGGAATATTTTAGCTAACAGTAATGCCAAGCAGAGGCAGCCACCTCTCGCCTCGCCACAGCTCAGTGTGTACCAATCCGATATTTTAGCAATTTATTCACTTAAAATAATTTATTTAAAACAAAATTTTTTATTTTTTATTTTTGCTAAATCATTATTGGCGTTAAGGCGAATGAACCGTTCTTAACCGCACAATTGACATTAAAATTTCAAAAAAATTAATTTTCCACAAAAAAAATTAAGCACCGACCTACGTGGATGTCATTTACAAAAAAATAAAATGGTTTTCAAAAGAAAATTATTCCAGGCGATTTCTACGATAAATTGTTCCACATTTAAAATTTTTATAAAGTACGCAATTTCCAAAGCTACTGTCTAGTTATCACATTCATTTGCACTTTTTCGCATAAATTTTAAATTGTCAAATAGAAGTCTGTTCAATGCGCTTCGCATTGCATTTTTATAAGTTCTGGTAATTTCTAAGTAATCAGATACAGGCGAAATGCATTGAACGGGTTGTTTTGTTTGATAATTAAAAATTGATGCGAAGTTGTGCAAAGTGTACTTAATCAGCCCCTTAGTTTATTTCAAAACGCCGCGACTTTTGGTGCTCACCAAAGATATTAAAATTGTGTTGAAAATATAGGTAATATTAATTTTTCTGCATTGAAAAGATTTTAGTGTTTGAAAATATCTTCCTTAAATAAATTTACTTTATACTTACTCCTCGAGAGAGGAAAAGGATCAGTTCGAAGAACGCCTGGAAGAAGCTACTGAACGCTTTCTCTACGACGATGTTAAAATTGCGATTAGCGACTATAGCGAAAATCCAACAGTTCGTAAATTCAGGTTTTTTATAGTACTGCTTAACCTTTAGAAAGCCTTCGCACAATTAAAGATACAGACATATACCTAACTTGTAAATTCCAGTTTAATTTTTTGTCTCACTCATTGTGGCACTTTTTTGTCCCCAATATGGTAGTTTACACCTTAATAAAGTTATGTACCTTCCTTCTTTCCGTTTTTTGCCGTCTTTCAAAATTTTTTATTTTAAAAAATATCGTTATAAAACTATCGACTAATAAATAACGATAACGAATGACAAAAGTGTTGATATAGCATACAAAACATTCGTCACATACTCGTAGCGCAATAAAAGTTTGTCGACGAAAAGCAGCAGTCACAAAGTACATCTGGCTATCACACCAGCCTAGGCAGCTCCTCATTGCTTGGATATTCATAAATGAGCAGTGGGATACCAGCAAATTAACTATTGTTCAGATATGCAAAGTGTTGCAAGCTTTGGAACGGGCCCTAATTAAACGAATCAGCACTCCCACTTCTTCGGCGAATTTAAAGACAGTTTTGCCAGCGCAGAGAAGAAGATGCCGTCTTCCTCACTTACTTAATTGGCGCTATAACACCTTAAGCGGTTTTGGCCGAGTTCAAAAAATTGCGCCAATCACTCCTTCTTCCTGCTAACTGACCCCAGTTTTAAATACCAAGTAACGTCAAGTTCTTTTCCACTTGGTCTTTCCAACGCAGAGGAGGCCGCCCTCTTCCTCTACCACTATTCGCACGACATATCCCAGTCAACGTAGTCGCTGTATTTTAATTCGCTGGACTATGTCTACGTCTCGGTAAAGCTCGTACAGCTTTTCGTTCCATCGTCTGCGGTATTCGCCGTCGCAAAGGCGTAAAGGTCCGTAAATCTTACCGAGAATCCGTCTCTCGAACACTCCAAGGGCCGTCTCATCCGAAACTGATAGTACTCACGCTTCAGCGCGAGAGGGGGCATTACTGCGCAGTTGCCTACTCAGCCCAAGGTAGCACTTGTTGGTCCCCAGATAAACAAAGCCCTCCACTTCTGGGAAATTGTAATTGTCAACAGTGATGCAGGAGCCAAGACGCGAGTGCGCTGACTATTTATTTGATGACAGTATTGCCCTCGTTCACTTACAGACCCAAACATTTCGCTTCTTTATCCAATTTGGAAAAGGCAGAAGTAACGGCGCGGTTGTTGAGGCCGATGATATCGATATCATCAACATACGACAGAAGTTGTACGCTCTTATAAAATATGGTGCCTCAACGGTTCAATTCTGCAGCTCGAACTATCTTTTCCAACATAAGGCTAAAGAAGTCGTTCAAAAGAGGGTCACCCTGTATGGAACCTCGTTTGGTTTCAAACGGCTCGGAGAGATCCTTCCCGATTCTGACGGAGCTAGTGGTGTTGCTCAGCGTCATTTTACATAGCCCTATTTGTTTTGTTGGGATACCAAATGCAGAAATTGCTGTAAATAGATATCTTCTTATCGTGCTATCGAAAGCGAACTTGAAGTTGGCAAAAAGATGGTGTGTGTCTATTCATCTTTCTCGGGTATTTTCCAAGATTTTGCGTATCCGGAATATTTGGTCGATGGTTGATTTGCCAAGTCTAAAGTCACACTGATAAGGTCCAATCAATTCATTCACGGTGGGCTTCTGACGCTCACACAATACGCTCGACAGAACCTTATATGATATGTTCAGAAGTCTGATCCCGCGGTAGATATTACAGAAACGCTCTTTTTGGGGATGGGGCAGAGTACACATAAATTCCAATCAGCTGGCATGCGTTCGCTCCACCATATTTTGCAAATGAGCTAGTGCATGCATTTTGCCAGCTCCTCGCCTCCGCACTTGAATAGCTCTGCTGGCAGTCCGTCCGCCCCAGCGGCCTTATCTTATCGTTCCTTATCTGCGCTATGGCTTTTCGAGTTTAATCAAAGTCGGAAAATGATTATACTCTGAATGTCGGTCATCAGGTCGCCGTTTTCATTCTTACAGCAAATCGCCCCAGTCTTCAAATTTTCTGTAAGCCGCCGTACTTTCTGTTAAAATGTTCGGGCATTTTTCCTATCGGCTAATATCTCAAGCTTCTCGCACTCACGCTTCTCGGCCTCTCTCTTCTTTTTTCGGAAAATGCGCCTCGCTTCCTTCTTCAACTCCCGATATCTCTCCCGCACGGTTCGCGTTGCGCCCGATCGCAGCGTGGCGCTATAGGCGGCATCTTACTTTTCCATGCCGGCGCAGCATTCGCCCTTGTCACAAAATTAATATTGCTGCGTAGAGTGACGTCCAGCACAACTTTTAGCTCCACCCAAATTGGGCAGAACCTCGCCCAACCGTTCGAGGCTAAATGAGGTTTAAGACAAGGCAACTTGACTTTCGCTTAACTTCATGAATTTGAAGCTGGAAAATGTTATATCATACTGGCCATAAAGTGGCAAATGACATCTATAACATTGGTGTTGCGTAGGCTTAGCGCAGCATTCTCTAATTAAAGGAAGGGAGGCAAGCAAAATTGGTCTAGCGCTTAACGAGGACAAACCTAAGTTTGTCAAAATTATTTTTCAAACACTATGTAGGCGCCTACATCATGTGCGAATGGAATTTTTCAATATTTTATAAATTTTGGTACCATTTCAACGCCTTTGAGAAATCAATCATAACAAATATATACATATATACTAAAATTGAATCTAAAATAACTCCACCTCCTGCGATAATTCACTTCGATATAATTACCATTACTGTCAAAAATTCTTCAAATAAATGCAATCACATTTTGGTAATCGAATAAAAGCACCCACGTTCAAAGCTTTCAAATTAGAAAAAATGTCAGAAAAAAAATCAACTACGTCAAATCTTTAATGAAGTTGCAACAGTGCCATTCACAAATGTTGCAATTACTCGTGGTAAGTTTTTCCAGTTGCACGACGTAAGCAGTACGCCGATAGCGCATTTGTTGTACACCTTCGAACTCATTGTTGCTACACTAACAGCTAGTTGTTGTTGTTGTTGTTGTTGTGGTGGTGGCATATGCAAATTATTGCAATACACTTTGTAGTGCAATTTGCAATTCGCAATTTTACCTGCTGCGCCACAACAATAACAACAACAAGCAAATACACAAAATTACTAGAATGAGCCGAATACAACAATTCGTAGCAACAATAGCAACTACGCTATGGCGCACTAAACCGACATACATACCTAATCACACTCGTAGATGCAAACAATTACAAATTCGACCAAGTAGTTGGCGGCAGCTAAAATGTGGGAGGTGTGTGTGCTACTATGCATTTTTGAGAAATGTTGCACATTTTTTTTATTATTTCTTCCATTGCTAAGGTAGATATGAGAAGGCCTTAATGTACGCTGACAGTTACAAAGTGGCAAGCGATTGCGGGAGTAGCAGCTACTACTCGTAACAACAGCAAGCAACATGCTACATGTGACCAACATGCAACAACCAACAAGCAACAACTTCTGTGCATAGCATTGAAATGCAAAAGGCCAAAGGCGCTGCTGCCACTGCCACAACACTGAACTGAACTGGATGTGGAATTGAGTGGTGCACAGGGTGCCACATGCGAGCAAGCAAACTGTTTACACAAATGTTATGTTGCAACATGCACCCGCTGTGCTGCATCAGAAACGGCAGCCCAAATCTAATGACAAAACGGCACGGTGAATGCCACAAATACAGCCATCGTACACTTGCACTAAATGCATGCAGTTGAATCTGCATAGTAGATATAATGTGGCAATAAGTTTTCGCCATAACAATTGGCCGCAACAGTTGCTAAACTCAGCGTTCGCTATCAAAAGACGCCCACTATGCAAGAAATTCAGCAGCGGTGATTACGACGCTTGCCGCGGAACTAAATAACTAAATAAATATATATATAAAATTATACATACATATATATGTAGATGTTGTTGAGAGTTGCACAAAAAATCATACTTCCCGGAACCAAATCCTTAAACACTCAATTTCAAATTTTGTTTTATGCCATTGGCTTAAAAATAAAGTTACTAAAGTAGACCGCTCTGCTCTTTAAGCGATTGCATCCCAATAAGAAATTATTTGAAGGCACAGCGCTTGGCTCATCATCACCAGTTTTGTCAGCTTAATTTCTTTTATGTAGCAAGTTGTGTTTTAGCTATTCGCCTTTTTTCTTGGTTCTTTTTTTGAATCCAATCAGTTGTTTTTAACGGTAAAATTAATCCGTTTTCATTCTTTCTTCTTACCCCTCATTCAATCCATCGATTTCTTCCATTAACCTTTTTTGACTAATTGTTCACAGCTTCTTTACTCTATCGAAGAGTTCATTAACTTAAAGACAAATAAAAATATAATCGGTGATACTTTTGAAAAATAAAAAATTGTTGTTTTATAACAGCCATAGCAATTCAATAAGGAAACAAATTTTTACATCCTTCGATAATAATCAATAGATAAAAGAAAGAAAAACACAGGACCGCATTAAATGAGAATCCCTTCACAGAGTTAAGTACACGGTTTTTCAATAGGAACGCTACAAAAGTTAAAAAAAAAACAAAAACGGTTTGGGATATGAATTAAATTCTTTATTCCTGTGAAAGTACATTCGATGCCATTATGTATGGAACTCGATTTCTTTTGCATGGGCACCACGGGCACGCTTGCAGAAGTCCAGACGCTGAACCCAATTTTCGACGGTTTACAAGCATAAATCGGCCGATACTCGTACTGCTGCAATTTCACGTTCGATATTCGTACGAAGCTCATCAATCGGCGCTGGTTTGTTGGCATAGACCATAGACTTGACGTAGCCCCACAGGAAATAGTCTAACGGCGTCAAATCGCTCGGCCGAGGCTGCCAATTGACTGGGCCATTTCGGGAGATAACACGTTCACCAAACTTGGTTTTCAATAAATCGATTGTGACATTCGCTGTGTGGCTTGTGGCGCCGTCCCGTTGGAACCACATATTGTCCAAGTCCATATCATTCAATTCGGGCCAAAAATATTTGGTTATCATGGAGCGGTAGCGATTCCCATTCACAGTAACGTGCCGGTCTTGATCATCACGGAAGAAGTACGGCCCAATGACGACGCCGACCCATAAACCGCACCAAACCGTAATTTTTTCGAGATGCAATGTTGAATCATGGAGTACGTGTGGATTGTTGCCTGTCCAATAATGTATATTTTGCTTATTGACGAATCCATTCAGCCAGAAATGACGACGACCATAAATTGGACGTAGCGCTCTTAAAGTTGAAGACATTGACTCCGAATTTCGGTAGTAAATTTTAATAATTTCGACTCGTTGTTGGATCGTATATCTTTCCATGATGAAATGGCAGACCTTACTGAAGAGAAATGTCAAAAGAGCGGGGGAAAATATGGCGTAATTTGCTGTCACTATCGGTCTACTTTTGTAGCGTCCCTATTGAAAAACCCGTTATATTTATTTATACTCTTTCAACCCTTCCGCTAAAAAATTCGAAGGCAGAAAGAAATTCCTCAATGACGGATTTATTTAAAACAAATCAAAAAATAAATAAATAAAAATAATATACCAATAACGAAAGATGTACTACTTACGAATAGGCGTTATCGTAAAACTGAATAATTGAATGAGAAAAAATAATACTAAATTTCCTTTCGTTTCTTGGAGGTTAGTTCTAATGACGAATGAGCTTACATTCGTTATTCAAAGATTTTTGATCAAAGAATAAATTTTCATTTATCATTCAAATAATTTTTAATACCAAGTATGTTTGTATTCATCATTATTCAGTCATTCAAATCATTTCACGGCATATTTTGACTTCGCCACCAGTAGTGCGATTCACTATCCATGAGCCAGTCATCCGTAAGACGGCATTCATCGGGTAACGGATGCAATCTATGATTCATTGTTTCACCATGCCTCCTCATTATTAAAACTAAACTATACTTCTGTTTTTATACTTGGATCCTTGATAAAAGTTTTATATTACCATTTGCACAATAATTGAATGGTAGATATGGTGGCTGAAATAAGCCTCCTCATGTTACTTCGGTGGCAAAATTGGTACAAGAGTAACATGATTCGATGGTCTCAATAGTGCCTCACCCAAAGGGTGACGACGCTGAAGTAAGCATTTCTTTGGCAGCTTGGGTCATAGGAAACCTCACTTTCTATTGCAACCAAATGAAAGGGATTGTCCACATCCCGAAGCAAACTTCGATCCACTGTTGCAGCGCTTACTTCTTCATCATCTCGTGATAAATTATGTGCCAAATATTCAAAGGACACTATTTAATGTTCCTTTTTAATTACAAATAAACAAATCACCGAATTTTGAATTTATCTTTTATTTAAGTTGAAATCACGAATATTTCTTTTCTCGATTGAGCTAACAACATTAAACTTGTTGTCGTTTAGTTTTCGGTAATCGACTAGCTAACGACAACAGCTGATTCGCCGAATGCGTAAATCGTTAAAAAATTAATACTGAATAGCAGCATCGTTAAAATTTTCGTTAAGATGAGTTAACGATGCGAATATCGTGAAACTATGTTAGTGAATCACACTACTGTTGGTGGTTGCGGTTGAAGAATGTCGACAAAACCCTCGCCGTCTCTTTGGCTGCGCCAATATACATATCGTACCTACTTATATCGACACTTTGGACTATGCACTAAGTTATATTTTATATCTTTAAGTCAGAAGTTAATTATCCTGTGGGAATCTTAAATTTTGGGTAATTAAAGTTACCTTGCAAAACGGTATGTTTAGTGATATATAATAATTAACACTGATAATACATAGAAAAAGATTACAATGTTTTTTGTTTAAGAAAAACAATTCAACGAAACAGTCCGCTCCACTCCTTACTTTAATGAGATCGACTTCAGACAAGATATCGGATTAGACAAATATCCCACTAGATAATTTCTGGAATTAAAAGCCATTCCAAAAGGCTTTCATGATAGTTGAGAGTCCTTCCTTTTTACTTTCCCTTTTAATTTATTTTTTACATGACCTTCTACTTTCGCTACCCATAGAAGGGCATTTGTGAGACGTACACCGTAAGGCATTTTTATTTTGTTACGTACTGAAAGGCCTCAAGTAGGGCTTTTTAGGACGTACTTTAGAAGGCCTCTTGAATCAGTTATTTTAAAACTTGAAAAATAATTGTAATTTTATCAAATATCGATTTGTTATTTAAATCCCATTTAAAATTTGTTGGTTTTCAGATCATCTTTTTTTAAATACGCTACGCTTATTTCGTGAAGTTGGATGGTTTTGACGTATGCTTTTTCGACACCAGAATTTAGTAAGCCTCATGCGGGTGGGGATTCTGTTTTAAATTTTTAGCCATAAATTACCTAAACCAGAAGGGTTGCATTTAGCGAATATAAATCCGGCATCTCTACTCAGGATGTATAGACCAAAAGTGAAAATAACTTGTTTTTTACAAATAAACGAGAAAGAGTCATTATTTTCAGTATTTTGTCGATTTTTTTCATTAAATAACTTCTTTTTTCTCCCTAAAAAATTTTAAAGTTACTCATTCTTCTTTTCTCTATATCTTTTGTTTCCTTTATGCTAAAATATGTCATTATCCGCAGTATGGCGTAATCTTGTACTCTATCATCCTTGTCATATCTCAAAAATCTCGCCGATTTTCCACAATTTTTAATTTTGTGTACTTCTCTCTCTCTAATTTATTTACTTGTATCAAATTTGAGCGAAGTTGCCATATCATTTATTAGAATATCTAGTTTTTTGATTTCTTTTAATTACCGTTATATAAGAGGTTTCGAAATTATTCTCTACGGAGTTAAAATACAAAGTGTGCACTAAATTCAGTAAAGTTTGATAAAGTACTTTCGGTGCTATTTGCTCTAAAGTCGGGCGTGCCCATTTTTCATTTTAAACTTTTCTCTCAGACAAATTAAGTATTAAATTTAAGCAAATTACCTTTTATAGTTATTAAAATATCAAACTTTTCTGATTTTCGCAAAATGCCGCTATGTGGGCGTGGTCTATGGTTTCAATACCAATATACATACAAACCTTGGGGAAAGTGCTATATTTCCACTGTGTTTCGTTTAGATCTTTCAGTGGGTCATTCGGTGGGTCACAGGTTGAAATCCAGGCAGGGACAAGTAACATCAAAAATTAAAAAAAAAAATTGTTTCTAATAGCGGACACCCCTCGGCAGGCAATGGCAAACCTCCGAGTGTATTTCTGCCTTGAAGAAAGTTTCTCATAAAAAAAAATTCGGAGTCGGCGTAAAATTATAGATCCCTCAATTTGTGTTATAACATTAAGACGCACACCTCAAATTGTAGGAGAATTTCGGTCAAAATTGCATAAGCGGTTATAACGTCAATTAAGTAAGTAAGTAAGTATCGGATGCACAGACGAATGGACGGGCGGACAAACATGGCTTAATCGATTTACTTTTTCATTCCAAACATGTTGATTTCTATGCGTTTATATCTGTACTAGTTTCTCTTGTAGGTGTTTTCTTCGGTGCCGTGACATAATCCCCACGGACATAATCCCGATTACAATTATGGGGATTATAACTTCTTTTTTTTTCGGTCATAACCCCCATAATGGAATGGGGATTATGTCCAAAAAAAATTCGGTCATAATCCCCAGAAAGTAGCGGACATAATCCCCGTAATAATGGGGATTATGTCCAAAACGATGGCGGACATAAACCCTATTATGGGGATTATGACCATTTCCGATACGGTCATAATCCCCACTTTTGTTTTTGAGATATTACATTTTATTCATGACAATCACGTCAGTAATACGAAGCGTATATATCAGTATTTTATCTAAATTTCTAAAAGGTATCATTTTATTTCATTCGTTAGAGTACCCTGAAATAGAAATTTTGAGCGCAAATTGTGAATCTAAAGCGCCGCAGGGGAAAATTTTTCAAACAACTGGCCGCGATTTGTTTAAAAAAATTTCGTAATTTTAGTAAATAAAAAGTAGTTCAAAATTTTTCTATTTTTTCGATTTTGTAAGAAATTGTCTCAGTTTTGCTTAGTAATAAGTAATTTAAATATTCTTTAAAATTGCAGGTATTTCCATTTGCTTTTGTTCTTATATCAAATAAGAAACAAAAAGCATATCAGCACGTCTTGCAGTTTATTAATTCGAACTTACTCGAAATGAAACCAAAATCTTTTACGACTGATTTTGAAAAGGGAATGAGGAATGCCATCAAAACGATATTTCCAGAATGTCGATTGAAAGGATGTTGGTTTCATTTAGAATTCCGACATATTTCCGTTGTACATAAATTTATTATTCATCTAACCAAAAAAAGTAATTTTTTAAGTTGTTTTCTTTTCCCCATTTTGGAAGCGGACATAATCCCCATTCCATTATGGGGGTTATGGCCGAAAAAAAAGAAGTTATAATCCCCATAATTGCAATGGGGATTATGTCCGTGGGGATTATGTCCGGGCACCGTTTTCTTCGCTTATTTGTAACAGAGCCCTGGTTTTAGGTGTGCCGTCGTCAAAATCCCGTACGGTTCTTTCTCTGTTTAGCTGTTGAATAGTAAAGTTTGGGAATTCTGCTCTTGGTCTGCCTAAGCAATGCCCTGCCTCATTCATTCACTTGATGAGATCTAGATCCGAGATAGAAGAGAGTGCCACAAAAAGCCACTTGGCTATCTGAGAAGATATTCACCTTCATTCTCACGGGTGAATTCAGTTGTATGTACCTTATTGGCTCCTTAATGGCAAACGTTACGACCTGCAAAATGTTTGCATTGTCCGGCAGGCTATGAAATAACTTTACATTACATTACTCAATGAATATCCCTGCGCCAACCGCGATTTTCTATTCATTTTGTATACAAACGAACTGCTCGGTTTTAATAAATAGTATCCGAAATGAGCGGAAACGTTCTACTGAAATTATTAGATACAGAATCAATTACTCTCATTAAGTAATCTCAAAGATATCAAAAGGATACTTTGTACTTTAAAAGCTTAGGACGACCTTTCAAATCTCAGACATGAAATATAAAAGATTAGAGGTCATTTAAATGTAGTCTGCCATTTTGAATTGAAAGCAAATTCAAAACATTTCAGTCGCTCAGAGCCTTTCCACACACTAATCGCTTGAAAAAAACGAATTATTTAAAAATTTCCAAATCAATACACTCCTGCCAATTTAATTTCGAAATAAATAAAGTCTTGCATATAAATTAAAATGTATGTTGAAATGCCTCAGGGCTTTTCAAGCGCACCTACGTTTTCCTCCATATCTTTTTCGTTTTCTTCTTCTTCTTTTTCTCTTCCATACTAATCCCAGCCATGCTCCTTCTGCACAATATGCTTGTAAATTGTGATTGGCACGGCATATGGTTTTGGCACTGGGATTTTAATTTGCTTAATTACCTCCACTGGATAGGGGCGCTCCACTTCTACAGGATACGGTTTCTCCACTGTATACGGTACACGTTTTTCGGTAATCTCGGGCACAATGTTATAAGTCGGCACTTCTATTTCATGTTCAACTGGGACATGCACGGCATAGGGTTCTGGAATTTGTATATGTATCACATTTGGCACTTCCACTGGCACTGGATGGGGTATAGAGAGTGGCACTTTTTCGATAACTTTGACAGGCACATGCTTGGACACCTCGGAATGTGTCTCCATTGTATGATGACCGCCATAAGAAGCCTCCTCATAGCCGTGATGTGAGGCGTAGCTCAATTGGACGCCGCACACAACAACAAAGGAAAGCAGCGATAACTAAAATATGTAAATGTAAATAGTTAAAAAGGGTAAATATTAGCGATAATATTATTTTAGTAACATGCAATGTTACTCACAAAATAAACCATAATTTCAAAATTTTAGCTATTTTCGGTTAAACTGCGTCACTTTGGACGAAGCTTACGTTGAATACTGTAATGAATTGTCTAGCTAGACTAAGCTTTTATACCTAACTGAACAACTTGGATTAATTTTTCATTCCAACTTTAACAACAACAAAATAAAGCAATTTCTTCAAGAAAAAAAGGCAAGAAACAAAAAAAAAAAAAGAAAAAGTGTTGCAGAGTAAATGAAAGTGCAGCCGGTTGCTCTTGAATTTCATAAAATTATGTATGTATGTATGTACATTGTTTGAATGAATGTGGCATGTGGCAATGTCGATTTGCTTGCTACTTATGAACTTTTTTGTTTCCAACAAAGCGTATCGCATTGTAAAATAATCGTTTGGATTATTTGGCTTCAGCCTCTAAGAGGGCCTACAATAACGTCAAACTTGAACTAGGTATTAAGTAATACCCACCCGTCGCTTTTCTTGTATTCGATGCGGAAAAGAAAGATGCTGTAAATGAAAAAATTACTTAATAGTGATAGTGAAATAGACGTTTGTATGTATGTATGGAAGTGTTAACCGTTTGAAAGTCGTTGCAATCAAAGTGATTGGATAATGAATCATAAAAAACAGAATTGCCAAAGCTAAGCAATTGAAGCATAACAATTAGTTGCGTTTTCGTTAGCTCAAATCTAATAAAAAATTTGGGTGTATTTGTATGGATGTGTGTGTGTGCACATATACATATATAGTACATGTGTGTGCACTTTTTTTGCATAAGGTTATTTATGCTTTCGGAAAAACAAACTATGCGTGACTTTTCTTATCCCCATTGCCGATTGAAATCGAATTGCTCTAATCGACAAATTTTTCATCGTATTGGTTATAGTTGCCAATCGTTGTCTCCTTGGGTTTCATTATCCAAACTGTTATCGTCCTCATTAAGAGTCTTCTCAAAGGAAATGATAAAATCCCTGAAAAAAATAATTATAATAAAGGACAACTTTTGGTTATTTTATTTACTGTAGATTAAAATGTTTCACAATTATGTACCTTGTGAAATTTTGCGATATAAGTTCAAAAAAATTACCTGATTACCGACATCTTGAGTACACTCAAACTATAGAGGGAGTACTTCGTAGGGCGGCAAAAGAATAATAAGGCCGCTGGTGCTCCAGCTTATATGCAAAATATGGTCGGACGAGCGCATGCCAGCTGATTGGTATTTAAGTGTACTCTGCCAAATCCACAAAAAGGGTGATCCTGCAATATCCGAAAACTACCGCAGGGTCAGTATTCTTAGCATAGCATATGTACAAGGTTCTGCCGAGCATTTTATGTGAACGACTAATGTTCACCGTGAATGAACTTATTGGACCTTATCAGTGTGGCAGGTCTAACGTCGACCAGTTATTGAGGATACGCAAAATCTTGGAAAGACCCGAGAAAGAAGAATGCACACTCACCTTTTTTTTTGTTGATTTCAAATCTGGTTTCAATAGCACGAGAAGAAAATGCCGATTTGCTACAATGTCTGAATTTGGTATCCCATAAAAACGAACGCGACTTTGTAAAATGACGTCGAGCACCACCACCAGCTCAGCCAGAATTGGGAAGAACCTCTACGAGCCGTTTGATGCCAAGACTGGGTGATTCTCTTTCGTGCGACTCCTTTAACTTTATGTTCGAAACTATAATTCGACGTGCTGAATTAAACCGTTCAGGCACCATCGGCCTCAACAACCGCGCTGTTAGTTTTGCCTTTGCACGCTGGATAAGGAAGCGACGCGACCTCCTGTCATCAAATAAACCGCCCCCGCATTTGCGTCTTGGCTCCCGTATAACTGTTGCCAATTACAATTTCGAAAGAGTGGAGGACTTTGTTTATTTGGGAACCAGCATTTACACCAACAATAATGTCAGCCTAGAAATCCAACGTAGTATCGCTCTTGCCAACAAGTGCTACTTTGGGCTGAGTAGGAAACTGCGCAGTCAAGCCCTCTTTCGACGACCCAAAACCATACTCTATAAGACTCTCATCATGCCGGTGCTATTGTATAAGCATGGGCACTGTCAGCATCGGATGAGACGGCCCTTGGAGTGTTCGATAGAAAGATTCTACGAAAGATTTATGGACCTCTACGCCTTGCCACGGCGAATACCGCAGACGATGGAACGATGAGCTATATGATCTTTACCGCGATATAGACATAGGAAGATATCGTGCGAATGGACGAAAACGCTCCAGCAACCATGAGGAAGAAGAATGCCTCCTCTGAATTGAAAGGACTAAGTGGAAAAAGGGCGTGGCATCATTTGGTATTTCGAACTGGCGCCAGTTAGCAGGAAGAAGAAGCGACTGGCGCAATTTGTTGAACTCTACCAAAATCGCTTAGGTTGTTATGGCGCCAATAAAGTAAGTAAGTAAGTTCATTTAATCGTTTTTAAACTTTCGTAGTGTGAGGAAGAAAACTGAACAGAAACCATGCTACTACGCCTAAAAAACTCAAAAGGTTAGTATTTCTCTCGATTCCAGCATAAAGCGGCAGGATTTCAGATTCGATGATCAAGGAAATCCACATTAATATTTAGTTTTTGGCGGCTCTAGGCAAAAAAAAATAAAAATAAAAATGTCGTTTCCTTCGTAGCTAGAGCTGCAAAAGGCAAGGCAATAAACTCGACGACACTACGAGCATGTAGAGGATCGGAAAAGATTTATACATATTGGATCCACTCGTGACCTTCAATAATAGGAGCTCACGATATGTGGATACAGCCAGGCCAACCGTTTTGGCTAATCGTGGCAATAAATTGATGGTTAGGTTAGGATGCTGGTGGCTGTTTTTCGTCCTTTTTAAATTTAAAGCTATGAACAATAGATAAATATTACTACTAAATGTGCATTCGATCAAAATCGCAGAACAAGATACTTAAGTAAATATAAACAAATGGTTTTTTGTATTATCTTTCTTAAAAATTAAGTGTTATTTTTTACAGATTTGAGAAAAACGTAACGAACAACCGCAGGACATATCGAGTACTACTTCATTTTCGCGTTTGTTCATTACTTTCCTCAATTTCTTTATTTTGTGACCTGCTCAGGACCAATTAGTAACCTTATTTTGAGACTAGAGACCTGAGACGGGATACTGAATACCGAATAGTCTCGATTAGTGACTAGAGACTGCTTACAGAATACCAGCACTAATGAGATTCTATAATCAGCAAAAGTCAAATTAGTTAATGTATGGTGAAATCGGACAAGACTTTCCGTTAGAGAAATGATGGGAGTGATGTAACATTTTTGTAATCTACGTTATTGGGTTTCAGGGCCAATATTGACGTCGTAACAGCACAAAATATTCCAAATTAGTTTTTGGGAAATGCTGCAGATGTGTCCTCAGTCGCCATTTTCACCGCCTTCTCCTTTGTTGCAGACTAACCTAAAAACTACCCATACTCTTTGTATGAAGTAAACCAAAAAACGCAGCAGCAAGGCTGAGCGGTTAGGAAATCGAACTCTGACAGCGCATGAGGTAGGGGAATTGGCTGCAGAAAACTATGAAACTAAAACTGCATCAACTTAAACGAAAAGGTAGCAACGGTTTATATCTCGTACGATAAATCCATTCCAAGAACGTTTTGCAAGAAATCGACGATTCATTTGTAGTTTTCAGTGAACAGGCGGACAGCTTTAAACTTTACTTTGCATCTGGTTTTTCAGTATTATTTTTTGGCAAACCGAAGAGCATTCGCTCCGGTGGTATTGCAATAGGACTAAATGACCTAAGGGTGCCTCCTTAGACAGAGTACCACAACGGCAACAATAACAGACAAGTCAGTCATTGCGTCAATAATGTTTGGCAAAACCTTTAATTTTAACTATATTTTTCCAATTTTGTAAAAAAAATTGCCACTACATGGTAACTCTCAAATTATAACTAAAATAAAAGAGATTACCGGTCTACTTTCCAAAACCCATGCGGACATACATCACTTTTAGGTTAAGGTTGCACATTTGTTTATTTTTTTTTACAAAATAAAAAATTAATAAACACGGATCTACTTGCAACAACAGCGTGAACAGTCATAGTACAAACAGTGCGCACTTATCCATTTCCCCTTTCTTCTCATACGTCCGTATGGCCGACGCCTTACGCCGCACCACCACCGCCACTTGGTTATATCAAATGACTTCGGTGAAAAGTGATAGTAGGCACTTCAATAAAATACACAACTGGCAACAGGCCAACAACAATAAGCAACATGCACTGAGAAAAAGTAGCAACAGCAACAGCAGCGGTGGTAACAGCGGCGGTGGCGGCGGTGGTAGTAGTGGCAGGTCGCCAAGCATTAAAGACAACTCAATAGCCAAACAGACGAAAAATGCAACCGCAATGCAAGTGCAACAAACGCTAGTTGTAGGTAATGAAAAGATATTAACAAAAAAAAAAAAAAACAAAGCAGCAACAAGCAGCTGGCACATTCAGAAAATCTTTGTTGTTGCTGCTATTGCTGCTGCTGCTGCTGCTAACTACTAGCACGGTAGCTGCGCGATGTTGTTAGAGCCAGATCGGTAATGCGATACGAGCCATGCGCAGATATTTTCTTCGTTTTAGTTTCTTTCACTTTTTTTGTTGTTGTTGTTATTTCTTTATGATTAATACTTGGTAATGATACGAATACGGGAATACGGTTGCTGGTATGGGAGACGACCGTGATGCTGTTGATCATGGCATTGGAGGAGGGTAAGCTCACCTTGACGTAGTGGCGTAACTTGCCTTTAGCCAAATAACCTGGTTGGTGAAAAGGCAAAAAGGGGAAATGGATGATTTGTTGAAAGGAGGTAAATGGGTGAATGCTGTATGTTGTAACTTTTACGATTGCAGCGCACTTCCTTACACAGGAATATACTAGGTAAATATGAAAGCACCTGATAGAGGAAGCAATATTATAGTCACTAACTGTGCGCCATATTATTAATAGGTAAATAAATAAATAAATCGATTATGCATTTCTTTTTTTATGAACACTAAAAGTAAGCAAATGAAAAATTAAATAGGTTATATCCGCCTCAAATAATTAGTATGCCATTATCGGTAGCTGCGGTTTTTTATTAGCGAGTGATAGAAAATCGCTTGGTATTTTAGTTTGCATTGAAAACTAATAGCATCTGTATGTTCACTCAAACAAAAATTATCTAAGTTGACTAAAAAAAAACTGCTATCAAAGGCAGGAAAAGGGGAAACGAAATAGATTTCTACTACTTTAGGAGAAAAAAGATTTAATTTAATATAGGTCTTTATTAATTTTGAAGGAATACATACTCGATCGGGAGAAAATGTCACAAATTAAAAAAAAAATTTGAATATATGTATGTACCTATGTATTAAATCAAATTAGCTCATGAAATGATTTTTTTTTGTTTTCTCATCTATAAATACGGATTTTAGAGATATCGTCCCGTTTCTGCCTTAAACGCGTAACTACGTTTTTTTGTAGTTTTCTAAGCAGCATCCCTGAAAAGCTATCACCGAAAGTAGGGTGACAATTCGAATGTAAAAAAATAACGCATTTATTCATCCACTTCCATCATATATACATTCAGATGTCAGAGTTAAAGTGAAAACTAAATGAAAACAAGCTTTATTTCCAGCAAAACAACTCCATTTTAGACACGAGATTAATACAGAAACGGAACAATATCTTAGCTGCATCGGCACCTATCCATTTAATTTTTACTCAAATATTTATATTTTTGTGCCAAAGAGCCAGTTTTCAGTGCTAGTTTAAACTCAATTTAAATTCAGATCACTTCAACTCTGTTTAAATTCAAATTCAGTTGAAACTACAGACCTGTTTTTTTCAGTGAGACTATAAGGTCGGCTTCAATGGTTCGTTTGCAGGGCACACTGCTTTTTTTCTGTAAATAGAACGCTGTTCAAAAATAAACTTAATTTCTGTGAAAAAAATGTTTTTTTTTTACAATGAGACGACTTCTTGAATTCGTTCAATTAATTTGAATGCTACCAAAGCCGACAAGATAGTCGTACAGCTGATTAGTTAAACTCAGTTTAACTCTGCCAGATTGACCGTTTACAGTAGGTTTAAAGTTGACTGAAAAACTGTGCGATGAGTTTAAATTTAGTTTCAACGGCAAACAGAGTTAAACTAGTACTGAAAACCTGGTACCAAAACAGATTTTAGAAATGCGCCACATATCGGTGAAATTAAAAAAATTTATATTTTTATTTATGTGGATAATACCTATTTTCAAATTTAAATCAACTCGAACTCTAAATACCGTTTTTATAAATATCTCGATTTAATTTATATAACTAGAAAAAGGAGGCCTTAAACATCACCTTAGTTTCTTCCTATTTCCGAATAAATGGTTCTAAAGTGCATACAACTCATTCTCAGAGTAAAAATAATGATAAAAGCAAGCCCTGAAAATATCTATGAGGAACTAACTGGGTACTCAAAGCACCGTTATGCGGATTTATACAAGACTTATACTTGGCTAGACTTGCATAGGAGCTCAGAAACGATCTGTATTGCCATATGAATTACATTTATACAAAAAAGTCAATTTTGTAATGCCAATTTAGAGGAATTTTATTCAAAATAAGTGACCAAATCATATGGCAGCATGATCCTCTCACGGCTCTCTTATGATTCTCCCCGGCTTTTTTTGCACTTAGATTTCATTTAGAAATCAAAATTCAACAGACTTCCAATTAAAATTATGTTCCATTGTGAATGAATACAAGTGAAAAGTCTTCTAAATTCAAGATGGCGGCGGCTGATATTAAATGTAACAAATAGCCGATATTAACTGTCAAACATAGAAATTCGCTCAGGGAATGACACAAGAATGCTGTGAATGGCTACATCAGGTGATCTCAGCTGTGCCAAATTTTGACGTCTATGGGCTAAGATTTTTCACTTGTATTTATTCACAATGTTATGTTCGTTTGCGTGTAGGCTAATCATTTATACACCAAGTTCATTAAATCGAATCGTTATGTAACACTTTTAAATTCAAGTTAAGTTAAGCTAATTATGGATAACTGGGTCGATACTTACTCAGTATCGTTCCAACACTAGTGGTGCTATATTTAGTTCAATAATTTGAAATTCGGAATATCAAACTAATCACCCACGGATGAAATGCCTATCAATAGGTAAGTAAATAGATATCAAAATGCATCTTTGTTAATTTTTCAGGTCGATAAACGATTTATAAAAAAAATCCAGAAGCAATGAACACAAGTCGGTTTTCACATGATAATTTTTTTTATCTAGGAGTAGTAGACAATTATAAAATTAAATAAAAACAGATTCTGTATGGCATTCGATTGATAACAAATTCACAAAGTCCAACTTTTATAAATTTTGAAGAAGTCCATTATAATCTTATATATAAAATTCTCATGTCATGTATGTGGTCGCACTACTCCGAGACGGATCGACTGATTTTTACGGCATCTCTTTTTATCAACAATAATTTAAATGAGCTCAAGGCCATTGATTTATTTGGAAGTTATTGAAAAAACGACAATTTTGATATTTCGGAGCTCACCACCTTCCACATCAAACGTCTTCTTACTAGACTTTCTTTGGGATTGAACCCACATCCTCCCCGCTATAATCCTACGAAGTAAGCTGTATACACTGTTACTGGTCTTTCATCTTATTTTTGCTTGTTGCAAGGACGTGGGTTCGATCCCCGCGAAGGTCTACTAAGAAGACGTCTGATGAGGGATGTGGTGATGAATAAATGGCTTTGAGCTCATACAAATTATTGTTTATACAAATAAATAGGCTAAAATAATTAATATATGAAATTTTGCATGCTTGTTTCCGAGGTATGAGAATAGGTCGTAAAGTAAAATTTAATTATAATATACAAAAGTTATATCAAATATTTAAATATGAGTATCATGTCTTTCGTCTCAGAATGAAGGTGCATAGCTAACTTTTTTATGAGGGTTGCCACCTGTTTGAAATTTTATCTTATTTAATTATACACAAGTTATATTAAGTATTAAAATATGGGTGTCAAGCGCTTCGTCTCGGAAAGAAAGTTCATAGGTAACTTTTCTGAGAACTGCCGCCTGTTTGAAAAGTCAAATTACATAAATTGAATTGTACACAAGTTATGTGAAATAATAAAATAGGAATGTGGAACGGTTCGCCTCGGCGAGTAGAAGGTCCCCACATATATTTTGGAGAGAATTTCCACCTATTTAAAAAGTCAAAATTTATTTAATTTATTTAATTATGAAAAATTAAAATTTCGATGTGAAACGGTTGGTTTTACTATGGAGAAGGTTGCACAAGAAAATATATAACAAATAAAAATAAGAGTGTCAAACTCTTTGCCTGTTCGAGAACAAGCTGCATACCTATATTTTTCTGCGGGGTTTTTCTAGTATAATAATAGTAATAACATCAAAAAATGTATTCCTTTTTTAAGTACATAAGTAATTTTAAAATAAAATATCATATCCGTTTATATGTATGCATACATTTCCATTCCAAATGCCTTTGTACCTAACAAATGAACTACAAAATAGCCACATCAACTGAATGACAGAATGGATTTTTACGGATATAAGTAAGGATAACGGCGCAAAGACCGCATATCACTTACCCACACACATTCACATACACATGCACATACAAATCTGCACAAGCATATGTGGAAGCGAGCGTGAATGCTTTATCCTGATAATATCCGCATAAGCTCAACGTATTCATAAACGCATGAAACATAAGGCAAAAACGACAACAGACATCCATGCCAAACTAGCTGACGTATTCAAATCTATCAGCGATGCAGAAAATTATTACGGATATGTCAGTGTGGCCAATGTTCGTTGTGGCGAGATGATGTCGGAAATGTCCGCCTGCTAACCGGAGATATGTTCCATATCCGGCCCATAGACTATACAACCATATGTACAATATGTACATGCATTTGTAAATCTCTGTGTGTGTGTGTTTGTAGAAATCAACAGCGGGAACGATGAATTGAGCAGTTTGTGGCTAACTGCTGATAGCTTTGCTTGGGCATCAAGGGATTGAAAGGATTTTAAAGGATATTGGTAGATTGCAGCATAAGTTGATTTTTACCATTTCATTTTCAAAGTATGAGTTACAAATGGAAAGTTAATTGTATAAAATGCGAATAACAATGTAAAAATATTGTACATACATATATGCATATGTATGTGTGTATGTAGTTTGTGGCAAAAGATACATTGGCAAACATTACATCGGAATTTTTTTGTATGCTTGTCGGGTAAGTGTCAATGAGATATATCAATTCATTCAAATTTTAAATGATTCTATATTGAATTACTCACTTCATTGGACAAGAAATGTATCAATATTTGTGTATTCATAATAGAAAATAACTTCATAAATTCCGAATAATAGATATTTATATATTAGGGTGTGTCGGTGTAGCGAAGATGAAAATGTTTCCATATGATTGGCTTTTGGAAATTGAAATCTAAATTTAAAAAATTCTCTGTTCATATGCAAGAACCGCTTAAGTCGCTGTTTTCGCTGTTCGGTGTTTTTTCCTTCGAGCTTTATTATATTAATAATAATTTTTATTGACGTTGGTTTCAATATCTATTTCCTTTTTTAGATGTACATTTAAACCTATAACTCTAATCTCAAAATCTAAAATCGACTTATGGGGTCATTGCACATGACCACAGAATTTTGCAATACTGTTTGTTGCCGCCAATTGTTGTTGGCGACGGTGTCAAAAAGTCGATATGAGATGTTTTTTAAATTCAATATAAAAATTCAGGTTTAAGACCCGAAATTCAACCCAATATTGAAACTGGTTTTTGTACTTGTCTGAATTTCGGTCCGCCAGCTCGGACTTTCAAAGGCCAATCTTACACATTTTGAAAACCGCACCCGCCAATAGAGACCAAAAGAAAATAACTGATAAATTTCACTTTTCAGTGAACACAAACCTAAGCAAGTGAATGATAAATGTTGCAATTACTTTTTAAATTGCTGCCTTTGAAATGGGATACAACTTCACGTTTTCAAAAAAAAAGTCGATTTTGCATCAAAATTTCTTCTCGCAGTGTATAGGTATCAAATCTGAAGCAATAACGATAGCTTTATTCCCCAATTTTTCCAGTGGAAAGTAGTAAAACTGTCAAGAAAAGACTGCATAGAGAGCCATCGAGGTCTTCCTTGCACTCTCATCGATTTTCAGCATCCAATTAAGTTTTTGGTCCAGAATCACTTTTAAATTTCCCCCCTTGGTTGAAAGGCCCACTTTCGTTCCTCGCAACTTTGGTTTAGTGAATTCAGATAATTTTGTTTTATTTGTGAAAAGCATAAGTCTGGGTTCACACTACTCAGAATCGGAATCACCGTCTCTCTGTCTACCTAAAGCATGATTGGAAGTATTCTAGCCATATCTGGTTCAAGAGAACTCCTGCGTATTCTCTATGGATTCGCAAAACTTTCTTCAGGGCGCTTCATTATCATCCCGGATTGCATTTTTTTACATTACTTTAAGTTTACTTTATATATTTCCCAGACCTTATTTCTGTAGCATCCGTTGAGGGATTTCTTCACTTGATTCTGGAGCTCTGTGAGGTTCTCATTCCATCAAGGTGTCCGAGCCTTTTCACCATAACCTAAGGAACAGGCCTACGTAAGAGTCTTTAAGAAGGACCTATTCAGGCTTTTCATCCTTTCGTGGAGCTCGCCAACGATTTTCGTAGATTTTACGAACATGGCATCACTGAGTCGGAGTATCTACAATACATTCAAAGTATACGCTACGGTCATACTATGATGGACACGGCGATAGTTTTTTCTTAGATTTCACGAAAATTCGGACTAAGGTAGATTCAGTAAGAGCCCCGAATAATTTTAATATCCAATTGGGGTCTTTGCCAGTTGCTTGCTTTTTTAAATTCTAATAAAAAATGAATTTAAAATTCCCATTTTTATTTGGTCGCTAAAATGCAAATGGAAAAAACGTAAAAATTTTCTCTGTACAGCGCTGTTACGGACTGTTAGGTAATTAGATTGAGCCACACGAACGCGTGGCCAGATATTAAACTGGCAATATTTATATTTTATTAAACAAATATACCAAATCAATATCGTTTACTTTATTCGTTGAATTTAGAAATCGACCTAAGCATATTAATCTTGATTCAATTATCGATAAGTTTTCAATCACCGCTGACATGCAAACCAATTCATTTGAAATGGAAAGCAACGAAGCCACAATCCAAGTATTTGACCCTGCTGCTCCATAAAAACTTATTAACTCTTCATTGGGTTTTTGGTTCGAGCAAATTGTACTGATTGACATTAACACGCCACTGCAGTCATTGGCACCGCTTCTGCCATTACCACTGCACAACACTCTACCTGCGTGCCGGCCGGCCGGTCGGCTAAAGAAGTGAAGCTATTGAAGTGTGTTATCCGAAAATTACGAGCAACCACCTGCGCGGAGGACAGTGGAAAGCTGCTGCCATACGCAATCACTGCCACCACGCATGCAACGAAGAGCGGGGGGATAGATAGATAGCGGAGCAAATACGATTATAATATAGTGCAGCCAATGCTTCAATTCTACTCACACGCACACACACACAAACACACATAGCCACACATACAAGAGCACACAAGCAGTTGATGCCGCCTCATTCAGGGCTGACGCGCAGGTCGCAATCTGCAATTCGCGGTCCGCGGTCCGCGGTCCGCCGTCCCCATGTCATTGACAATTTATGTCATCGACTTAGGCGGGGACTTTATTGAATTTAAATTCCTTGCATTTCGTGGTGGCATTTTGGCATAAAGACGATCCGACAGCAACAGCCACAGCAATCACAAAAGATGTTGAGCGCTCTCGCATTTTTGTTTGCCAATTGCTTGGCTTTTTTAGTTTAACATCGGACGCACTGCGCGCCAAGTGTTGTTGTTTGTTGGTACCTTGGTTGCTATCTTCACACTGACATTATACGCAATGACAATCACTCTGGCGATTTATAAGTCGCCATCAATTCCAGCATTCACCAGCGTACCAATAGCCCCGTTCTACAGCAGAGTCGGCTAAATTCGCTCACGCTTGGCGTCTTAATATGCGCGCACCCAAAGCGCTTTTGCTTTGTGTTGTTGTTTCGCATTTATGTAGTATTGTTAAATGTGTTTGCATTATTGTTGTACATCCTGCGTAGTGTGTTTGTTGCTGTCAGTGCTTCTGATATATTTTTGTTTTTTGTTTTTTTTTTTGATAATTTCCCTGCCAGTCAAATCAATTTGTGACGCAAGCTCCATGGTCCGCAGCACTTCACTTCATTACACCACCAGCGCATTTGTGAATTTTGAAATTTTCAACATGAGCGATTTTGAAAGTTTACGTTCGATTGCGTTTTCGACTTCGACTTCAACTTCGACTTTGATTTGGATTACCTCATTCCGTTTTGTATCTGTTGTACCTTTGGTTTGGGTTCTTCTGTGGCTGGAGAATGGCATGGCGTGGCGTGACGTGGCATCGTCCTGATGTCAATGCGAATTGACATCTTAAATGCGTCCATCACTTTTGCCGCTCGGAATTCATTTAAATACATTTTCCTGCTCCTCAGACCATCAATGCGGCTACAACCGGCTCTACTCCAATAGCATCCATCTTCAGGGCGGGCATAAAACTTGGTCAAATCATTCGATGACTGGCTTCTATGCCTGCTCGCGTGTTTAGCGCCATCGTAACTTATGTACTTCCTTACTCACTAACCGCCGCCAAAAGCTCCACCACCATCACCACTGTGTCGGTAAGCAACGAGTAGTGCCACCGGCGAAGAGAGTGTGCGAACGCAATGTTATTGGCATGTCTTGGACTAAAAGTTAAAGTGATGCTTTGATTGACTTGTGTCATTTTGCCTTATTTGTCAGTTAAATTCGCTCCCATCACCATCATGAGCACCAACACCGCAACCATCAAATCACAGCTTCTGCTCAGACCAGTTGGGCCACACAGCTGCACCAGTTGGACATTTTGCTTATGAGGCGAAGCCTTTTGCGTTGCACCACTCTAAGTGGCTCCACTTCAAATTCATTTCAGTTGGTTCATGTCATGTTATATTTTTGTTCTTCTTTAATGTAAACTTTTGTTGTTTTTGGCATGGCCAATAAATAGTTAGTATGCTTTTATTGTCAGATCTCCATTTTGTCGCATCCTTTGAGCTCACCTGTACTTTTTTGTTTGTGTTTATTTGTTTGTAGGTATGTATTTGAAGGTGAGTGACGTGACACCCATTTCGTTGTGACTGTCCCTCACAATTGCCAATGACTTAATTGAGTGTCCACGACATTATCCAGTGTTGCCTTTCATTTTAAATTGACATTTTGAGATTCATGTTGAAATCAAGCAATTTACGATTTATCCTTTCATTTTGGCATTTTCACAAATTGATTTCAATTCTTTGCCATAGCGTTGGCTAATCAAATGTGTTTGGTTATATTAAGATAAGCATTTGAATTAACAGCGCTCTAACTTTATGTGAATTTCTTATCAACAGTTCAGGTCGAAACATAGAAATTTGAATTTTTTACGACGGCTATGGTTAAATGGATTTCTTTACAACATTGATGCGAAAATATTAAATTAGCATACGAGAGAAGATAAATTTATTCAAACTGTCAATTCCTGCAATCTCATTGGACTTTGGAATGTCTTTTAAACTGAACACGTCTCCACATTTTTGTATACAGCCAGCAGTGCTCTAAGAGCTGTCATCCAGTATTTCATAAAAGGCTTTTCTCTATAACAAGTCTCGACAGGGGATCTTGGTGGGGATACAAAGGTTGGAAGCATGAAGACTTTCTAATTCCATGACTTAGGAACTCTACTTCAGCAGGAAGTTTCAAGTCAAAATTCTTGACTGAGACTTTTAGTCAAACGAGTTCCCACATGATTTATATTGGACCAATTTTCCGTCCTCCCTTCTCAATTTTGATTTGACGACACACCGGTGTCATTTTCCATTCGTTCAGGACAAGGGATGCCGGAAAAACGTTCCAATATACATCATCGTCAAAGCACCAGAAAACCAGAATATCAGAAAGAAACGATTTCTCACATCTTGACTCCAGATCTTCACTTTTGCATTGACGAGTCAAATATGAATGAGAGGGCAAGTGTAGGAATATGTCGATCTGGTACTAAGCTTTGCATCGGGTTTGAAGACCGCCTTGACCTGAGCCAGTCTAAACCCCAAAAAGGAACGAGAGGCGTATGCAGAGTTATGTAAACTGCTGGCGTTGCGGAATGTAATTATCGGCTGGATATCTGGTTACATAGTGATCGAGAGTAACGAGACCACCCCCATGTTGGCTAGAATAGGATCCGAAACCGCTTTAATGGGAGCTGAACCCTTTTGCGGCCTTAGCTGGTCGTTCTCATAACTCATAACTATTGAGAGAGAAGACTCCGAGCGTTTTAACTACTGGGAAACGGTTGGGGACCTCAAACAAGACAAACTATTTGGATATTCTTTTCGTAGAACTGATATCAGGCTTACTGCCAGTTACCTTACCACCTGAGGATGAGCCAATCAAATCCTATTTTGTAAATGTCCAGTCGTGCTCAAACAGAGATTGAGGTACTTCAATTCGTCCATAGTTGATTCCCAAAGTGTTGGATAATCGCCTACCAAGAACTCTATTACCTTCATTGGAAAGCTGAAGTCCGCCTGAGAAATCAGCACTGAGAGCGTCCATCTCTTTCAATACAACCAGCTGTGAGTCTGCAAACTTTAAGTCTGTTCATTTCTATCTGTTCCTAAGTAGAATTGAAGCAAAAAAATTTTGAAAATGTTTTATGACTTCCGCGGAGTGAAAATTGTAATGTGAGCTCATATGAGATTGCTGAGATCAAATATACTTAAACTTAACATTTTTTGCATATATTTGCAACATTTTTGGCATTGGCAAACTTTGTGACAGAGCTATCAAAAAGAGTATTGCGCTATTCGAAACTTTGAAACACCTCAAGCGCTAGAAGGGAGGCTGTCATTCGGCCACCATTTTTTCCCCCTGATCAAAGAACTAAGCAACTCGGGTTTCCAAGCACTCAGGCATAGTTGCCTACTGCATGAAGGGAATAAGAGATAAGGGAAAAGGATACGGAAAAAGATGGGAATGGGACTTCCTTGACAAATCTTCCAGGACCTTATATGAATCTGAGAAGCTGGTGACAAATGTAGGTCCTTTACCTTATCGTTCTGTATTGCCAACCCGGACGACAGAATAAAGTCTAGTAGCTTATTCCCGCGAGGGTGAGTGTTCATCGTAACTTAGCACGATGTTTGTAATTTCTCTCGAAAGAGGGGGAACTACGGCTTGACGACCGCGAAATGTCCAAAACAACATCTACTGGGATACTTGGAAACAATGAGACAACATCAAACTTTCATCGGCGAAAACATATGTATGTGCCTTCGATCTTATTCTTGAATTCGATCGCGTCTTTCGCATTGTATTTTGAAGTTTTCGTTAAGTTTTCGAGGATTTTCACGACATATTCACATAAGTTGTACCACGGTAAACTTACTAATGAACATATATGTAGGTCTAAGCGGAACCCCTTCCTTATGGATTTTAGGTAATATGATATTTCGACATATCGAATTCCACAGCCCTTTCAACACTTCGCATAGCAATTATCGCAATGAATATGTTACATACCTTCTTGCCACTTCATGAGTGATGCAAGAATCTTCGAACATTCTTATAGCAATTACAACAACAGCAAGCATAAAGCCCACAATCCGATCAAGAAAACTTACAACACTTGCACAGAGCGTTAATTTCAGCATATAATCATTAAAGCTTCATGGTAATTAAAAACGCTTAAATTTGTGCGCTTGTCATCGGGTTTGAAGCACATCACGTCGCGCTGGACAGGTGTAAGAGCGCAGACTTAGAAGAAAACTCAGCATTTTGTACATTTACACAATATCGTGATATAGGTAATATAAAGAAAGGAAAAATTGAATAAAAACAAAAGCATGACAACGTACGTTGTCTTCCCATGGCCAATGTCGTATTAACGGATTCCCATTACCATTCGGACGGCCAGTCACACATCAAACAGGCCCATAAATCTTAGTCTGCTGATCCTCCTCATTTGCAATCTACCAGCACTTACTTACATATTATATTTGTGTATTGGAATATATGTATGTGTTTGTGTGTGTATGTGTAAATAAATAAAAGCATCAAGTGCATGGACGGTAAAGAGCCACTTAAAGGCAGGTGAAGATCGACAGAAGGCAGACGGCAAACTTAAATCACTTACGAGTAAAACGCTTTACACACATCAATATTCCTTAAATGACTTTGCAAGGGAAAGCGAAATGTTGCAATCTTAATATGTTTTATTTGTATCGCTGTAAGTTTGTGATGAGAATAAGAATTGGTATTGAACCTTCAAATGCGCTGATTTGAATAAGAAAATCTAAAGGAATTGTACGCGCAAGAACAGAAAGCAGGGTAGAAGAGTCAATGGGCTGAGAAGATTGTCTTGTGGGTTATACTACAACTAAATAGAGAAAATTGTATATAGTTTTACATACGTAAACATATTTGGCTAAATCCTTGAAAAATAGGAAAATATTTGGAATTGAACATTTTTAATTTATTGATCATAAAAGAACGATACTGCAATAAAAATTTATCAAAATTACAAAATCGGATGTTTGATTAACACATCTTAAGAAAGTGTGCAAAGAAATTTTTTCCCAAAATGCTACAATTCATAACATTGAAATAAAATAAATCATCTACTCGAAATTTATGCGTATCTTCATATCAACTTAATTTTTGTCTTTCATTTTACCAAAAATCTTATTCATATCACATCCGGTTTGATATTTTTAAATTAAATATTCTAAAATTTTTTGAAGAATATTTCTTAATCACAAATATCACCTTTAAAACGAAGTTGAAATATTTAAAAAAAAACATAAAATAGAAATTTTTTTAAGTTCGAAAATGCATACATTTGAAAGGTAAAAACTCTTTGAAACTTTCAGAATCTTCTAAGAACAATTAGAAATTATGTATAAAACAATTGACTTTTTAAAATTTCAATTCAACTCTAAACTCTGTTATAAACCAAAAAAAAAATGTTTCAAAGTAGATATTTTTTGGTTGTTTAACACAAATTTATTTAGGGTATTTTCAAAAAAAAATTAAAATGCAAAACTTCATACTATTGAAATGAAAAAATCATGTTCTTGAAACCTGTTGAATCTTTTAATATCAGCTAGAGGTATTGTACAAAAAATTTAATATAGAAATTCGATACTCCGATTTCTTAAGTTTAAAAATTCTACTAATTTTAGAAATAATACTTCTTTTTTTTTCAAAGTACATCTTTTATAGTCCCAAATATCATATGCATATATCATATTTTAAACGGTATTAAAATTTTTTATATTTAAAAACTCATAGCTTTGAAAGGAACCAACGCTTTGAAAATTTGGGTATATTCTAGTTATAGGTGTTATATAAAAAATTTACCCAAAAATTTTAACATTCTGATTTTGATTATTCATATGTATATTATTTTTTGGCTTGTTTTTTATTAAACGATAATATTAATTTGTGAGCTCAAGGTCAGTGTATAATTTTGTTTTAATTTTTTGTCAATATTATAATGTTGGGAACTTAACGCTTTTTATTTGTTGGCCATATAAGGACTCGGATGTTGGATTAACACAACTTTCTTTAGAACTTGCAAACAAAACCTTTCAAAACGAATCATTGCAATGAAACACACTTTGAAATTTGCTTGATCTTTTCAAATCAGTTATTGGTATTTAAAAAAGATAAGACAAAAAATCATTATGAAATTTTTAAGTTTTAAGAACTTTTTTTTCAAAGTATATTTTTATAGTTGTTTAAGGCAACTTTATTTAGAGAGTGCAAAGAAACTTTTTCTCAAAATAAATAAAATTCATAAATTTGAAATGAAAAATCCCCTTCTCGAAAATGTATGCATCTTTTAATATTATTTAGAGGTATTGTTAAAAAAAAATTAGCCAAAAATTTAAAATATGACTTTAATACGATTTCTTAAATTTAAGAATTCAAAATATAAATTTTTTTTTTTATTTGGTATTGTATAAACATATTTTTTAAAAAATTTTTTTTCTGAATTCATAAAAGCATACCTCTGAAAGAAAAAAATTTAATTTTTTTATTATTTTTAGTTTAAAAATTCTACAATTTTTCAAAATTTTTTTTCAAGTATATTTTGCGTAGCCCCAACATCCTGCTTAAATCGAGATATTAAAATTTTTTTACACTCAAATTTTTTATAGTAAAAGAAACCAACACTTTGAAAATATCGGGATCTTTTAATATATGGGACTTTAATGTAATCAACTTTTTAAAATTTCAACACTCTAATTTTATTTTTTAATTTTTTTTTTAATTATAACTGAGCATATATCTTTTATAGGCTTTTCTAGATATTCAAAAAATAAATCAGAACGATCCAGAAAATAGAGAAATTTTAAGTTTTGCATAACTTTCGAAAACAATGTAATTATTCTTCTTTGGTAGAACGTTGCTAAATGACAAAAGAAAATTTCTGATCGGAATTCATCTAAACTACAATTTATCGATACCAGCCATTGAACGATTTGACATGGATGGGCCCATATATACATGCATACGGATACATATGTACTATATACATGTGTATATATATAGAAGATTTGTATAGGTGACCATGTGATTATTGCAATAACAAATTCGGCTACAAACTACAATAACCACATCTATATGCGACGTATTTTTTCAATGTTATAACCGCGCAACGTTTAATAAACAAGATTCCATGTCGGTTGCCTCAAATTAGACAAATAAATTATTACAACATTCCGGCGCACACAGCATATACATACACATACACATGCGACATACTGTAACTTAGAGCAAAAAATATTTGCCGCTAGTATTACGTGCACTTTTGCATAAACGAAATTTATGTGATTGCAAAAACCACAGCAGCTCCCGATGCCACCATATGGATGCGTTCGTGTGCGCCGTGAGCAGATCTTACCTAATGTACATAGCTCGGCATAGCACGGCGCATGCGCAGCACCTTTAGCCCGCCTATTTACTACTCGCACATTGTCATCAACCTTCTTATGGCTGCAGGCAATCAAGCGCATTCACAATCACATCATCATCATCATCCTCATCATCACTCCCCGCCGCCGCCACTGTCGCCACCGTCGCCACAACCGCATAGGAATAACGCGGAAAACTAGGCAGGTTGTGTGTATGTGCGTTCTCATATATTAGACGCACCTCTAAGCATTTAAATGCACGCTTTTTATTACAAATGCCACGCTTCAATTGCAACTGCTGTCTTCAACCTCTCGACTGCGATCGGCTGCCCTCTTTCATTTCTATTCAACGAAGATCGGCAGCGCATGCGCAAGCTTGTGTCCCTTTAACGTTGACTAATAGTACCATCGCCGCTTCGATCGTGTTCTCTAGCTGGCGGCACATTCTCTGGCCTAATCGTTCGAGTGGCCATTGTGATTAATTTATTACATTGGCTTAATTGCTTGCAATGTTCTTTCATTTGCGTCTGATTTGGCTTAAATGCTTGTCGTCTCATCTCTGTGGGGATATGTTGAATTCACTTTGTGTTGGTGTTGTTGTTTTTTTTTTTTGGTGTTTTTATATCAGCTGAAATGTCTGGGATGGCTTTTACATGGATATACATACGTGAGTGGATTCACTTCAATTTCAAATTTATTTACATTTGACTTTTCCTTAATTCCGACACGAAATTAGCAATAGCATAATTCAATTTTTTTATGGATAGCTGCTTCCTCTATTCATGCCCACAATACCTACATACATACATATCTACATATATACATACACGCAATTGTTTACTCTTACACAGAAAGAAGAAGATTTTAACTATAATTATTTATTAAAATTATTTTTTAAAAGCATCGGCAACGCATCAGAAGGTAAAGTAAAGCATCGTTAAAAGTTGTCGAAGCTTCTGATTGATACAAAAAGTTACCCTTCCATCACATAGGCTCTCTGGCTTATATCACAGTGAGACAAATACCGCCTTCGCAAGCTTTGGCCTCGTCAGTGGAAATGTCGGGAACCGTCAGTCCTGTCTGCCAACCAAACGAAAATGTGCACATTTTTTTTAATCCCTACTTCTTTACAAATTGTGTGAAAGGGTTAATTAAATCTATAATCTTATCTATCTCATATAACTTGATTTTTCGAATTTTCAAGTAAGGGGCAATCATCTACATATTTGCTATAAGCCTTTTTCTCAGCGAATTGAACAGTTTGGCACCCCTATTTTGATATTTCATACATCTTGTGTATCATTAAATTACATTCGACTTTTCAAACAGGTGGCAACCTTCTCCAATATGTAGGTATGGACCTTCTCCTTATCGCGAGGAACCGTTTGACAACAATATTTTAATATTACATAAAACTTGTGTTTAATTTAATTAAGTTCGACTTTTCGGTCAGGGGGTAAGCCTCCTAAACTTTACTCTTCTTTACGAGACGAACCACTTGGTACCGGTATTTTAATATTTCTCGTAATTTCTGTATATTTTATTTACATTGTACTTTTCAAGTAGGTGGAGAGGGTTGCCACCTACTTTCCCACCTATTATTCTCACATGTACCTACCGAATAAATATTCAAAATTTTATAAAAATCTGTTTAGCCATTTCGGGGAGTACGACCACAAACACCGTGATTCGAGATTTTTATATATAAGATAAAATTGCTCTAAAAAGTTTCATTAACGATGACATTTTTAAGCTAAATTGAATCATAATTCAAACTAGCAGAACCAAAAAAAAAAGCAACCCAAGTTTACAAAACTAAAGAATTGACTGATCTGGCATGGGTTTATATACTCGTACATACATAAATTATAATACAAAATATTCCACTGAATTCGAATATGAGGCAGAATATAAAAAGTTAGAACCGGTTTTGAGATATTGCTAAAAGATAAATCCCCTAACTACACTAACCATAAGAATGATAAGCGCCTTCTGTTGACTCACGGATATCGCTGCCCATGGGATATATTTATCAGCTGATGTATGATTGGCAGTTATTTTATCTTTATTTATCTCAAATTTTTTGTATTTCTAGTGAAAGCTGGAATGTATGGAAGGTCAAGGAGATATAGTGGCGGTTGAAGTTTTTTTAATCCCAGAGGGAAATTTTAAAATATACTTATACCACACTCCAAGAGCCATGATGAGATCTTCTATAGCATATATTCTGCAATAACACAGGCAGGATAAGAGACCTATAAAGCACTTATTGGCAAGAGAGATTCTCCGTAGGATTTCGCTGCTGATATTATTATCAATGTTGACGATGGTTCCAAAGTCCTTCACTTTTTCGAAATTGTAATGGTTAATTGTACTTGGTTTTACGCTATTTCACCTCCAGACCCAGCTTCTTACTCAGCTTAGGAAAGGCAGATCTAACGGCGCGGTTGTTAAGGCGATGATGTCGATGATGTCAGCTTACGCCAGTAGTTAAATCTCTTTTAAAAGATGTTTTAAGCACAATGTTACAGAAGTAGCAAGATAGGAGAACCCTGTCTGAAACCTCGATTGGTATCAAACGGCTCGGAGATATCTTTACCAATTCTGACAAAGATAGCGGTGTCTTTCGGCGTAATTTAACATAACTTTATTGGTAGATTTGCCAGGCATAAAGCTACACTGTTTTAAGGTCCAATCAGTTCGTTGACGGCTGGATTCAGTCTTTCACACAATACGCTCGGCAGAACCTGAAACGAAATGTTAAGCAGACTGACCCGCGCACAGGATCACCCTTATTGTGGATTGAGCAGAGCACACATAAAATTCCAATCGGCGGTCGTGTATTCTTCCGACCGTATTCTGGAAATAAGCTGGTTCAAGCACCTTACCAGCTCTTCGCCACCATCCTTGAATCGCTCAGCCGGTAACCCATCAGCACCAGCGGCACTGTTGTGAGGTGAGTGAGGTCGAACGACGGAATGTTAATGACGCCATCATCCATTTGGAATTCGGGACCTTTATTTTCCCCTATGAAGCTTTCGCTGTCACCATTTAGCAAAGTGTAGAAATAGTCGCTCCGCAATTTAAGTGTACTTTGGACATTAGTCACCTGGTGATCACCATTCTCCTTCTTACACCAATTTGATATGTATTGGTTTTCACTAAATAATTAATATGAAGACTCTAAATTATATGAGATGAAATTTAAACAATTCAAATGCAAAGTGTGCAGTGATTTTCGTTTCGGAGATACTTAAACACTTGTGATCAAGAATGATAGATTACAAGATTACGCTGATAAATCTGAAATTCGGAGAGTAATTTGGCTGTGACGTCGCACCAGACTTACCGGTGAAGAGAAATGAGAGGAAACACGTTGGTATAAATGTTAGAAAGAATACACACAAAAATTTCAAGAGAGTGTTAGCGATACCACCTTTTGTATTCTTTTCAGCATGACTTGGGATCACGAAAATAGTAGCAAAATGTATTATTTAATTTTAATGTTAATATGTTAAAATGTAGTTAATTCCATAACAAGGGCCATGTAAGTCGAAGTTTTCAACTTTCTAGAAAACTTCTTTTTATAAAAATTCGATTAGTTAAGAACATGATCATTAAAACTTCTACCTTTTTATTCCGAACCCACAAAATACGGCTTTCTGGGCAAGTGTGTAGCAAATTGACCACAGTCGGCTTTCAATATTCTTTTTGTTGAAAATACGAACTAAACAGTTGAAAATTTTGATGATAAATCTTTTTAGATTGGTTTTAAATTTTTATAGGTTTTAAAAAAAAATGTCAACTTCGACTTGAATGGTTTTTTTTATGGAAGTAACTTTATTATTCTAAAAATAATTAAAATTGTACAAGAAAAAACAAAATTATCAACATATTATTTAGAAATGATATAAATACCGCTAATTTTAGTATTTATTATGTTCTTTATTTTGATTTTAGTATTTATTATGTTCTTTATTTTGATGTTATTCTTTCTTCAAATTTCTTCCGTTTGAGTAATGGTTTCTTCAAAATTAATAACAAACTTACAAAAAAATAAAACCTGTTTTCTAAAAAATATTTAATATTTCTTAAGCGCCATTTTGTTCCCATTTTATTTTTCCTTTCTTTTTGTCTTTGACTGTAGAAAACTGCAATTATATTGTACAAATATGGGAAAACCCTGAAAGACTTTAAAACTTGCGGAGGTTTAAAAATTTGTGTAGCCATATTTCATATTGTGTCATAAAACTACATATTAAGTGCCTCTAAAAGACTTATAAAAAATTTTTAACACTTTGTGAAAAATTTCTTGAATATTCAAAACATTCGAGTCTTTAAGGCGAGTCTTTTCATTATCCGATTTCAAAACTTTATTCACTGAACCTCTTTTTTATGACCAAATGATCTTTTCTAGCGTAGTCTTGCATTGTAGGTCAAAGTAGCAAAACAAGGCGCACCCTAACCTGCATGAATAGTTTATTCAATAAAGTGAAAGTCTTTCAATTGATTCGCCTTATAATTTGCACAAAAAATATATTATTCACGATCAACCATATGTTTGTTAGGATAGGTCAATCAAAAATGTTTAAAGCATCATCGCGATTCTGGTACTATGGATCGTAACAAGGAACCATCCTCTAAAATTAATTTCAAGTCCGCGGAATTTTTTTGGCAGTGGTTTTTTTTTCAAAAATACTAAAATGTCAATCTATTTAGTGCATTTCAATCGCAAAAAACTAACTAAAATAATAATCAATTAAAATAATTAATATATTTTCAATAATTTGTAACGCACTAAAAAGATCGAATTTTTAGTATTTTTGAAAATAACTGGCAAAACAATTCCGTGGGCTCGAAATTAATTTTAGAGTTATAGTTTCTTGAGCAAAAATACTTGGTGCGATCCATAGTATCAAAAACGCGATGATGCTTCGAACATTTTTTCAGTGCCATACAATTTGACCAACCCTAATATTTGTACATGTAAAAAAAAAGTTTTTATAAGTACTTGTTTATATGGAGAGAATTTCGCAATCTAATTTAAGTATGTATTTTTTACGGTATTTTAAATAATCATAAGCGGTATTATTATTTTTACTACTTCTATATATTTTGCATATACAAGTAGCTTTCCGTCCGGAGATGATAATCTTCATTTGCATACACTGGCATCGAAGATCGGCTCAAAAATTGACTACCACACCAAAAATATTAAAGTCACATTTCAATCACATGCAAATAAACTCCAGCGATCTGCATCTACCGATCGCTTGCTCATCGCTCATTCGACTCTCCACCCCCAACCATCAAATAATCTTCAATATCCAACATCGTCCAAGTGAAGTAAGCGCATTAAGATCACTTAACAATGAGAATGAAGGGCACGTTCGATGGCTATTGAAAATTTATGAAAACCATGATTTCAAGCTATAAATTTTGAATTTGGCAATTTAACGCTGTGTGCCGCGCCAGCCGCCTATGAACAACGTTACACTAAAATGTCGCATTTGAGCCAGCCACTAACTTGATTGCCAAGACGATTAAACTACAAGACAACCAAGAATCAACATTGCAGCGTCTCTGCATTGTGAGCAAACGAAATTTTACGGATTGTCCACCGTGCATTAAAATGGGACAAAGCAAAGGGACAATAGCGCTGATGGCCCAGCACTGATGAATAACCAGACGAGAAGAGGGCCAAGGAAGGGACAGCAACCAGAAGAAATTCAAGCGATTTGAAAACCTGGCTGCGCGTGGCTATGGATCAAAAGGGAACATAAGTTGCCGGCCACCGAAACGGTAGCCCATACCCCGGACTGCTTCCCACTCTTCGCTTTTTTTTTGTTTTTTTTTCGGTGAGGTTTGAAGATCAAGCAGACACTCCGTGGAGAATTTGCATGCATTAGAAAAACTGATACTGTTGCCATTTGATTGCATTTATTTATTTTGTTTCATTTAATGTTCTTAAGCGGTCGGTGGTACATTGGAATATCTTAGCTTTGTAGTATTTTGGACTCTTCTGCGCTCCTTCTAATTTGCATGCCGAAAAATTTCATGGAATATTTTGAGTAAACAAACTGTTCTGTTCTGTTTTGTTTTAGTTGGGAATTTCGCGCATTTCTGAAACATTTTCTTTTTTTTAGTTAAATGGAACAAAGAACAATTTCATGGAATGGTAGCGATTTTTTTATTTCGGAGAATTGTATTGTGAAAAGAAATCTGTAGTTCTATGCACAAATGTTAAATGGTTAAACAAAAGATTTAAGTTTAGTCACATTGATTCATAAAATTCAAGTAATTCACTTAATAACTATAAATATTTGATTGTATGATTGTATCATTCAAACCTAGATTTTCAGATATTATAAAGATGGTAATGTGACAAAATGAATTCTTCGATTTAAAAAAAATGGCTAGATAAGTTATATTTTCATTCATCTATAATTAAAGAGATCGAAGTTTAAAATGCTTCGTGGCAGAAGAGAGCGAGAAGAGACAATATTGAAGAAATTTTTAGTAGAAAATCTTCTTAATTTTATTTTGAACTGCTTCTCAAAGTAGATGAACAGGAAAACGGCTGAAAACAAGGAGATATCATCTTGTTTATAAGTTTTTAGAGAATTTTGACCAAAAATATGCAACTGTAAGAAGAAATCTCCTTGGTTTTATGTTAAAAATCATATAATCATTTTTACTAGAATATTGTTGAACTTTTTATTTTTAAAAGAGCCCTTATTAATTCAAATTTTTATTTTAACGTATTTTAACTTTGTGAATAATCTACTTTATATTGTTTCTAGTTTAATATTATGAATATTGATCTTTGGATTTTTGTATTTTCAAAAAAAAATTTTTGATTTACTTATTTCAAGGCGAATTTATAGAAGATGACGGCTTAAGAGCAGCTGATTTGATTTTTTTTTATTCACCTACCAAGGCGAATTTATACAAGGTGATAGCATCCCATGAGCTGAATGCTTGTTCTTCTTTTCAAACCCGCTGGGTTATTTTGTTTACACAAACAAAATATATGAGCAAACTGGGCGAATTCGGTTTTTGACATTTCACACGTAAAACTACACAAACAAAATACACAGCGGATTCACCTTATTTATCTTGCTATCACCTTCTATGTATCCATCTTGTTCACCTACATGTATTTTGTAAAAGCAAAAACAAAATGTATTTAAATTTTGACAACTCTTACGCACTAACAAAAACAAAATACATAAGAACTTTGTAGTTGTATTTATAACACCACCTTGTATGGATTCGCCTTGACTTATTTATTATTCCAGAAGTTGTCAATGAATAATGCTTTAAAAATTGTTTTTTTTTTGTGCATTAATATTAAACTGAACATGTATTAAATTTGAAAAAATTCCACCTGCCATACTGCGAATAATTTGGCGACACGTAAAAAAATTTAAATATCAATAATTTTAAATTGATAAGATCTACGGCTTATTAGAATTAAGAGGAGATTCCAATGAAAACCAAATTTCCCTTCTTAATGTTATTGAAAGGTTTTCATTTTAATTTCACCGGTTATCTGCTAGATTTTATTGAAAATACATGCCTGAAACCCATACCACTTTTGCATGAAATGACTCAGCCATCTCGTTGAGAGATGTGCGGCATTTCATTCCTGGAGGTTAAAGGCTGGCTATCAGTGAAAATGTAAATATCAATCTTGGATATCGTATCACACTTGACCAGTTTTGTGGCCCTATTAGTTCCGCTTGAAAAACGCTACACTGGTTCCGAAGACGAAAGCTAACGACAAATCCCAGGTGTTCACAATATACGCCTCCACCAACCCAACCCTCAAGCTTTGAGCTATCTGTGTATACATGAATGGACTTGCCGTTTCTTACCACGGTGTACTGAATGAAAAAGGTGACGCCTTAAAGGTTGCCGCTACTTTGGTTTTGCCGAGTTTGACAATTCGCAACTTTCACTAGAAAAGCTTTTTTCGCAAATTAGGAAAATGAGACATTTTTTTTTAGTATTTTGCAGATTTATTTTATATATATATATTTAAACTCTGCACTTTAGAACGATTAAAACACATGTCTCACTGAAATATTGGAAATTATTCAATTTTCTTTATCCCGTATTCTGTCACTTCACCGCGGGCGCAATCTTGTATTATATCATTCTTGGTTTTCTACAGCATCCCATTCTCATCTTCACTTTAGGGTAGGAGGATCCTGAATGCTGTAGTGAGGGTAGTCCACATCCCTAGGAAGAGAAACTTTTATGGTAGATTCACCTCGCGGTTGTTTCCCGACCGATTAGCATTCGTTCGATAGACGAAGTTAGTGAGTAGCTCACGACAAATTTCACCATTAGTGAGATTACCGCTCGGAGCATATGTTATTGAAAGCGCCCTCGATATCTAGAAAGCCAACGAGGGTATACTCTTTGTAATGTAGTGACCTCTCAATTGCGCTCCCCAGGGTATGTTGGATGGCCGAGTTTACCGCAAACCTTGTATCTAATAGTCCAGTCTAACATTTGAGCAGAGAGGATAACAAGCAAATTGGTCTAAAGTCCCTTGGCCTCGTGTATGTGATTTCTCACCTCTCCCCATTTACGGGGATATAATTGAGTCGTAACGCTGCCCCAAGTACATGTACAAGTATGGGTGCAATAATTTCTGCTATTTGCTGTTGATCAGCAGGAATAGTTCCATCTTATCTTGAAAACTTATATGCGAACCAGTATTTCTAGCTTTTCGCACCAGTTTTAGTTACCACTTTTTTTTCTTTCTTTCACAACTGTCTTATAGCTGGCGTTGCGCTTTTCGGCTATGTAGGCAGCGCCTCTCATTTCAGTGGCAACGGTACATTCCTTTGTTGAGCAATGCATTCAAAGAGGAGAATTGTGCGAGACTTGAGTTGATCTTTCTTTGCGTCAATTTCATTTCCTAGATGACGGTAATGTCAACCATTCAATTTATTTTATTTATTCGGGTCTAATGAAAGTGTTTTTTACACGTGTGATTTTCAATGAGGCAATACTTTTTTCAGAATTGGTTTTTTTTGACGGCTGTTACTTGATTTACACTCAGTTTCGGGGAATGGACCCAAACGAGATGGCCACCGATCCCGACGGCGCTACATGCCATACAGCCAACAAAAAAGTAAATTTATTAAAGGAAACTTTTGTTGAACGCATTACCTCGCGTCGTGTGTCTGTGGCGTGGCCTCCAAGATCGTGCGATTTAAAACCGCTGTACAATTATTTATGGGGTTACGTGAAGTCGCTTATCTTCGCAGATAAGCCCGAGACGGTTTACGCCTTGGAAGAAAAATTCGGCGCGTTATTGCTGACATATGGCCCCAAATTGTTGCAAAATGCGGTCTAAAATTTGGCCTCTCGGCTGTAATTTATTCGAGCCAGCCGTGGCGGTCACTTGCCTCAAATCATTTTCAAGACTTAATGGCAACCCCTTATCTTTATAACAAAGTCCTTATCTTTATAATTCCATTTATAGTTTTTATTTCTTCTTGAAAACCACATGTTTTAAAAAACCTTATTCCTTAAAACCTTAAAAAACCTATTTCCTTATTACTTATTTTCGGATGAATAAAATTCAGCTTCAAATGAAAAAAACATATGTACACAAAATACCAAATCCAGTTCGGTTGGAACGATTTATATAAACGTCCCAATGGAGTGATGCTCTCCATAGAATTCATCACGTTTCTTATTTAGTGCTACGCAACACTGCCACGACTTGCCACCTTATTATTCAAAATTTGATATTAATTCGCATCGATTTCGTTCGCTCGGTCAAATCTTTCACAATATACAGATGTGTGCAAATGTAGTACATTCTTCACAAATTTTTGCCCTCTTTAATTCTTGTGCAAAATGTTATCTTCCCGATAATTAGTAGCCTTTCACAACTCTCAGATGTCTGTTTTCCTGAGTCATATTACACATTTGCTGTTATTGTGATCCTTCGCCTTCGGCACACGCAGTATCCGCAATGGAGCTACATAATTAACACCCAACGATCGCGATCACTTGTCACATCGTTTAGTATATTTAATTTTTTAAAACCAAACATTTGCCAACAACACCAACAGCTTCCGTCCGAGGCAATTGATTGTTGGAATGGTTGCGAGTGTCATTCCCAGTTGAAGCCAACAGCAGCAGCAGCAGCAGCGGCAGTAGTAGTGTTGGGCTTCCTTATAGTTCGCTAGCCAGCGTAATCTGCTGATAAAGCCACCGATATGCGCAGGTAAAGGGAAACTGTATTGCTGCTGCTGTTTCGAATGCAAGCAAACACCTCAGTCTTCTCCAGATTTGGTCACATTTTTGCGTGGAGATTCGATACACGACACAATCGACATTTTGACTAATTAATAAAAACGTTATCCGTTTGCGCACATCGTGGCACAATGCGGGTATAACACTGATTAAGGTTCATGCTGCTGCTGCTACTTTTTCTACTTCTTTTTTTACTACTGGCCGGCAAAATGACTAACTGTTGGGCCGCTGTGATGTCGCGATATCAATGTCGTTAGCTCAGAAGTTGTGGCACATTGTTACTCTTGTCACAATGTACAGTTGCAGATTTTATTTTTGCTTGCATTATTTTTTTTTCTTTGCCTGTCTGAATTTGATGTTCCTTGCTTGCCGTAGTAGGAGTTTTTTTCCTTGTATTTATGTAAACAAATTATTATCCGAATTTTGCAGATGACCGACACTGATAATAAATGTGACACATTTTTTGCAACTCGCGAATTGTTGGATACAATTAATTATGTACATATCTATCTACTTCAATTTATTTTATTCACACGCAGAGCTAAAAGTTCACCGATAATTAAAGAGATTGGCGTCTAAAAAAAATTGGTGGCCAAGGAAAGCGAGTGCGGACAAGGCTGAAGAAAATTTTTGCTAGAAAATCTTCTTAATTTTATTTTGGTTTTCTACTCAAATTTATTGAAAAGAAAAATGGCTACTTCTCGAATTTTGCTGTTAACGTTTTAACACAAATACCTACGTACATACATACGTATATACAATTTTAATGAGAAAATCCAATTGACGGCAGTGACTGTAGAGTTTATTTACTTTGTGAATAATCTACTTTATATTGCTTTTAGTTTAATATTATGCATAATGTTCTTTGGATTTCTTTATTTGCAAAATGAAAATCTTTGATTTACTTATTTATTGTTCCGGAAAATTTCAATGAATAAAGTTATATATGAACATATATTTTTTTGAATATCTTTAAACGATAGTGATACTCATACACATACTCTCATTGTATTTCCTATGCATTAACATTCAAGATGCCAGTTGTGCAATAAAGGCTATTTCAAATAAAATCGTTCAGGCAGTTAGGGTCCGGTCTTTTTTTTTTGCATGATATTTCTTTTATATTTTCTACATCGAAATCGATGAGACACGTATATATTTTTTCATGCTTGATTTTGGGTTCTTTCGCCGTTTGGAATTTTTTTAAATTTGTCTTTTCTTCTTGAAAATGCAATAACTTTGCACTGTTTTAATGTAAGTCGCTCTAAAAGAAAAAAAAATGTGAAATATGGTATCGTGTTTATAAAGAAATGGAAAAATTGTTTACTTCAAAAAATTCGAATTGCATCAGTTTTTCCTTCATATTTTAGGCTTCATTTATAACAAATGTCACCATTTCGCTAAAAGTAACTCAATCATTACAATCTTTTTTCTGTTAGCAGTTAAAAGTTCATTCTAGAAAAGAAAATTATAAAGTCTTAAATTTTCGAAAGCTTTTTTCACGATCGTCTCTCTCAGGCTAATGGTCGGGGTAATGACCGGACACTGCCTTGTGGGAATACACGGGAAGAGATTGAAATATCTAACCAACGATTTCTAGAGAAGTTGCAGGGATAGGAAGTGAAGAGCATAGAGCACTCTGGCCAAGACTCGAAACCAATTCTTAAATATGTAGGCACTTTTTAAACTATTTGGCCATTTCCGATTTTCTGTGTTACTTAGGACGTACTCAGTGATTCACCTTCCTAGGGAAGCGGGAAGCAAGAAAACTATCCTGGCAGGGCGAGGATGTATATCAAAAATGTTTAAACTTTTGCAAGAAAATATACCCGGTCGGTAGCGCTAAAGCGGAGAAATTTGTTCCCAGCTATGAATTTCTTTAGTAATGGTGCCGCATTTCCGAACCAGCCAAATGAATGAATGAAGTGAAATAGACTCCGAAGGTCCCTTCCGAATATGAGGCGAAAAGTAAGTCCTCCAGGCAATGCATAGGAATCACATTGTGTCTCTTTATTAGCCTGTTGAAAAGTTGAAAAAATTATATTATTTCATATATTCCGAATATATAATGAGTTAATTTAAAAAAATCATTGGCGTTTCAATACTTACCTTTCCCCCAAGATATTTCCGATATAATAATTAAAAAATCTTCGTACTTCTTCCAGCCATAGAGAAATACTAGAGGTTGTGTTTAAAAACAACAAAAAACCCAAGAATAGAGAAGTCCGCACTTGGCCTTTGCGGGTTATCCTAATGGGCTTTCTGGGACGCTGAAATCTTCCATTTAAACACTCCTATAGGCACAACTTTTTGCATACATATTAAGAAGGCCCTCTTTCGCCGCGGGCCTGATGCTTTGGGACACTTTTCGGAGCCTCTCTTGGATGGTCAGCCCACCGCACATGGATCCCATAAATAAAGAAATACTTCATTTACACTTACGGTATCGTACAAACTTGATTTGAAGGTCAAACCACACTTTGCACTCAACTATAAAAAAGTATAATAAAAACGATGAATGAAACGAACTGTTGTGCAAAAAAATAAAAGCACTGATTCTCAATTGTAAATCGAGAGTAGTAGTTATATTAATTCCAATATTTCTTATTTTGGCGGCCGCGGTATCCGAGTTTTTTCTAATAGCGGTCGCCCCTCGGCAGGCAGTGGCAAACCATCGAGTGTATTTCTGCCATGAAAAAAACATCTCACAAAAAGCTTTTGCCGTTCGGAGTCGTCGTAAAACTGTAGGCCCCTCAATTTTTGTTACAACATCAAGACGCACACCACAAATTGTAGGAGAAGTTTGGTCAAAATCTCTCAACCGGTTATAGCGCCAATTAAGTAGGTATGATCTTCGCCTACAATGATAGTAAACAAAGTACAAAGGCAATTGCTAAAATTATCTGGATTAAATCGAGTGGAAAATCCATTTTTTCGCGTGGGAAATTCAAAATCTTCTATATTTTTGCAGATTTTAATACTTATGTACTTACAACTTTTTTATAAAAAATATCGTTTAAGAATATTTCCAGTGACGAAATCCATTCCTTACACAAATGATATCACCTTGAAAGCTAGCTTTTATTTTTCTTCTTCGATTCACAATTTCTCCGTCTATAGCGCGGGAAAAATTATAATTATAATTTTACGTTTCTTATCAAAAATGTTTAATCTATTTTTAGAGCTACCAAATACGTTGTCATGCCGAACTCTCACAACTTTAGTTGCCTCATTGCTGCTCCTTCACCCAAAGCGGTAGCTTTTCATTTTTCATTGTTTCGCGACCCAAAAAGCGACCCAAAAAGTCAGTAGAGCGCGCAAAATGTTTAACAAACCGACCAAATCAGCTTAAAATTTTGTGGAATGTGCAACGCAAGCGACTTGTAACAGCCGCAAGCAAACGACAACCAAAACACCAACAACACAGATGGATGCGCAGTGAATGGATAGCAGCCAAAGATGGCATATGTCGCTCTCGGTGGGACACTGACTTTTGGCTGCTTCCATCTCGAGCGGTTGAAAAAATAAAATGTATTGCCAGTGGCCGGTGGCCGGTGGCCGGTAGTTAGACGTCCCGATAGGCAGTAACCAGGCAAGTTGACTGTTGACTGTCGGCGACTACTTTTTGTTTGTTGTATTAGCGCTCAAAAATGGATTTCAATCGAAATCAAAAACAACAGCAGCATCAGCAACAGCACCAGTGCCAGCATCAGCATTGGCAACAACAATCAACGCAACTGGCATATAACAAGTTGTTGCTGCTAGTTTAGTTTAGGCGAACTTAATGGCTGAATGTTATTGTTTTGCTTGCAGTAGTTGTTGTTGTAATTTTAGTTTTCCATAGTTGCCTGCGGCGCAGGAGCCACTACCGCCACTGCTACCACAGCCACCAGCACCACCAGATCAGTAGCCAAAACAAACGCGTGTTCGGCGGTTTATCAGTTCTTCACCGCTCCATTGGCTGCTTGATGTGCTTGGTGATCAGTTTGCTGCGCAGGCGCAAGGACAACAGGGTTGCTATATATGTACAGTGAATGTACTGCTACTACTAACTGATACCGTGTATCCAATGTGCATAACGAAGTGGAACAAAACCCTTAACCGCGTTTAATCAGATAATTCTCGAGCTTTTGTGCGCTGCTTCGTTTGCTCATTGTATTTGGTCACAGTTGCCGCAGTTGCCGCAGTTACCGCTGTTGCCACAGTTTCACCGGCTGCAATAGTTTCTACTTATGCGCGTACCTATTAATTGTTGTTGCTATTATTGTGGCCGTTACTATATAGCCATTGTTGGTAAGTGCATGCGGTTATTGCAAAATTGCAGTTGCATTTGTCTCCAACATATCCCGCTCGATCATTTTTTTCGCTAGCACTAGCTACTGGTTGTCGTTACTACAGTAGCCATTCTTGCCGATGTTGTTGTATTTTTATATTTTTGCAATATGTACTGCATATACTACATACTTACAAATATCCCCATAAGCGAACGCGAACGCGGCACAGTAGCCAATTGTTTGTGCTGTACTCTGCGCATTGTCGGCGTTTGGTACTTTGAAGTTGTGCTCCTACTACACTGCGTTTACAACAGCAATTGCACACCACCACTTGCAACTATGTACAATGTGCAATGAGCCTGCAACGTGCAACAGAAAATGCGCACGGCATTAATTATATCATTATCCTTCATCTGGCGATTTATCTCTTTTGCGAGTGCGCGTTGAATTGGGCTGTTCGGCTGTACGGGTTAGACTGAGTTGAGTCTGCGCTGGTGTTTGTTATTGTTGCAAAAGGATCTAAGGAAAGTGTTAACTATCGGTAGCACATTCGGTTTTACTTTTTCAGTTTTTGATTTTTGCATTCAATTTGGTCGCTTCAAAAACTATGATTATTTGTAACAGTTAAGTTAAATATAAAACTTTGCGAAAAAACCTAACGATAACCACTCTATGTATTTTTATTACAGAAGTACTTACGGGATCATATAAGTAATTGTCAGACTTCTGTGAGAACAATCTGCGCTTTGAAGAATTCGCAAAAATTTCTATGCGATATCTTTTTCAAGGACCTGTACAGCATTGGCACCGTATCACTGGATGAAATGGCTTAATTCTTAAAAGGAAGGGTATAGCTGAGCGAATGATTTCAGAAAGACCTCAAAATTCATTTCGAAAAATATAACTACTTGTGAATAAAATGATGTACTAGACGCGTTCACCAACACATGTGGAGTCTTGGTCAGGACTGAAAGCAAATGATATATAATGGGGTCTTTGAAGCTTAAACTTACTTGGCCATATAAAAAGGCTCAATGAAAAGAGTAAGCTATTGTGCCTTCCGATAATCCCTACGTGTATTGCAATCGAATTATACGAGGTAACAGGAAAGAAGGAAATGCGTCTTTTCAAAGGAAAAAAGTTTTTAAAAGTTGTGGATGGGAAGAGCTGGAGGTGCTGGCAGGCAGGAATGCCATCCGGAAACTCTATCAGAAGATAAGGCAACAATGAAAGGATTTCAATGTAGATGGAGGTATGAATGGCAATACTGGTTAAAGAAGAATATCCTAGGTCGATATTTAAAAATGATGATCATGTTCCTCCACTCAACCAAGACGTCCTGGGGGCTTAAAAACTACAAAGTCTCTAGAACCGACAGTATACCGGCGGAGATATTCACCGGCGGCGAAGAGCTACATATGAAAGAAAAGTCATACCGCTGTTTATGCCAAACGCCGTGTAGAATGACGTCTTAACATGGCGTGTATTTATTTAAGCTCTTATCGACGATACTGCGTGAAAAATTAAAGCTCGTCTTGAACTAATTGATTGGAGCTTAACAGTGTGGCTTTAGACGTGGCAAATCCACCACTGTCTACTCTTTTTCAACGACTAGCAAAATTAATACGGCTATGCAGAGTAACGTTGAGTACAACATTTAGTTCTGTAGTTAGTGGGAGGGAAGTATCCGAACTGTTTGAGACGAATCAAAATTCTTATGATGATATCGCAAAACTAATCTGAATATATAGCAAAAGCGCTACATATCAGATATCGTTAGTGTCAACACCAGGACCGTCAGCGAAGCAAAGAATATGGCAAAAGATGTTGGTCTAGCGGCAACCGAAGACAAAACCAAGTAGATTCTGGTAACAAACAAAGAGTATATATTTATAGTATCGTATATATTTATTTAGTGTATGATATGGTGCGGCTGGTCAATTAGCCCGTCTTTCTCATTTTTAATAAGTAAGAAATGCCGATTCCACTAGTCCATAAAGCACACCACTTAGTGAGTTTTGGTGGTTACAACGATATCCTGTAGACCTGTATTTTCTTTGCTCAAAATGCGACATTTTTATTTTTTGAATTTTCATGAGCAAAAAAATACCCTCATCACTGGGTACACTTCGAATTGATAGATAAAATGTGATCTGGAAAATATAAAAATATAGCTCTTTGTATATAGAACTATTCACTAATTAGTTAACAAGCAAAACTGCCGCAACCGGCTATTGGAAAACTCGCGCGAACTCGCCAAGAAGCCAATGCATCCTCAGGGAGCGACACTTTGGTGCGGATTTTGTTCTTCGAAAATGTTTCGATCTACGATGAACAAACAGAGGCGTGATATGCAATTTTTGGCGGCCGGAGATTGAAGGCATGGACTTGAACGATCTTTGGTTTCAGAAGGATGGCGCGTCCTGCTACACACTTCGTGCTGCATCTAAGCGATGCCCATTGGTCACCTCGAAGTCATACGTTTTGTAAGAATCTTAATATATTTGTTTTACATACAAAAAATATCGTATGTGTCTATTGGTTTGTAGTTTAAGGAACCGAAAACCGATTGAGCTCAAGTTCGTAGAATCTGTCTGCAATAGTATCTAATGTACATATGATAAAAAAATCCGATATAAATGTTTTATTTGAAAATTCAACCTAAAGGTGGTGCTGGATTCGAGATGTCTCAAAAACTCAAATTCACAGTTCAATTTGATTCAAAGCCAGAACATACTTAACTCAGTTGTTCTTTTTTTATATAAATATAACCTATAAATTTGTAAGGTGTAACGACGCACGCCGGATCTCCTGAATATTTCTCTAGCTTTGGTGAAGTTTGATGAAGCTTTTACGAGTCGGGTCCAAAATACATCGCTCAATTATCAAAATTTAGTTTTAATATTTATATAGCGAAGCCGACAGACCATTGAATTTTGCACGTGTTTGTTACGCGTTTGAGCTTTAGCAGAATCCTAAGCAACATTTTCCAAAATTTGCCTGTTCAACTTCAAACATTTTCACTGCAACTATATTTTATTACGAAAAATAAACACATTTTTAGGACTCTTTTTTATATGGCTAGTTAAAAAATACTTAGCAAAAGTTATTCAAAGAAACTATTAATTAAGTATATTTTCCGTCCACGTCACTGGGCGGCACATGAAATGCTATATCATAGAAAAAGTTTTTCTAGATCGCCTTCCCGAAACCAATGGCAAAATTTCGCTATTCACACTCGGCATAAAACTGTAGGGTCCAGACTGACGCCCAAAATCAAAGTAGAATATGAAGCACACGCCCAAGTAATATATAACCGCCGATTGAAATTTAATTGTGCTCTGTCTAATTCACAAGAAGGTCGATCCTGCAGTTAGCGCCAACTACTGTGGGATCAGCCTCCTTAATATTTCATACAAGCCTCAATCGAGCGTATTGTGTGAAAGACTTAAACCAACCATCAATGAACTGATTGGACCTTATCAGTGCGGCTTTAGGCTTGGTAAATCTACCATCGACCAGATATTCACGATATGCCAAATATTGGAAAATACCCCTGAAAAGACGCACATCATCGATTTGTCGACTTTAAATCAGCTTTCGACGGCACGAGAAGAAGTAGCGTGTATGCCGCGATGCCTGAATTTGGTATCCCTGCAAATGCTGCATAATACGGCTTCTTAAAACGACGCTGAGCACCACCACCAGCTCTTGTGCCTGGGAGCGACCTCTCCGAGACGAGGTTTCAGACATGGTGACTCCCTGTCGTGTGACTTCTTGGGAAATATAATTCGAGCTGTGGAATTAAACCGATCACGCAGCATTTTTTATAAGAGTGTGCAACTACTGGCATATGTCGATGACATCGACATCATTTCTCTCAACAACCGCGGCAGTACATCTTCCTTTTCCAAGCTGGATAAAGAAGCGAATGTCAGACTCGAAATCCAACGTAGAATCTATCTTGGCAACAAGTGCTACTTTGGGGTGAGTAGTAAAGCCTTCCCTGGACGAACCAAAACCACACTCTATAAGTCTCTCGTCATGCCCATGCTATTGTGTTGTATTGTGCTGAAGGGTGGGCGCGGAGATGATGGAACGATGAGCCAAATGAGCTTTACCACGACATAGACATAGTTCGTATGGCAGAAAATATTTGAGCTTGGCTGAAGAAGTTTTCCTCTTCTTCCCCAGGTTTAAAACACCAGGTGGAGAAGAACCTGGGGTCAGTTAGGGTCTCTAGTTGGTGCCAGTTAGCAAAGCGCTATATTGAAATCGGCCAAAACCGCCTAAGCGGTTATAGTGCCAATTAAGAAGAAGAAGATAACCACAGAGTCAATACCAAGCGACGGATGTAATGAAATAAGAACTCAGGTTTTAGGATTTATAAGGATAGTCCGAATTGTACTGAGTACCGCTACTTGTCGTATGATACATATTCTAAAAACAAAGTTCAACGATTGAAGTAGTGGACAAAAGTCTTAACATATCGCAACGTTAACTCAATTCATTTACCAAAATTTTTATATCTATGTACAAGTGTGCTCTTTTCTGCATTCAACTCAGACGTCACACAGTCGATTGGGCCACTCCAACCATTCCACAACGTCGACAAACGATATGGCGCTCATCAGTTTAATTAAGAAGGATCTGAATACAACGCTAATTATTTTGAACTGCGCACATGTTGTTACAAGAGAACATGCCTGCTAGTGGTAGGAGTGTACGCGCTTGAGCCAAATGACAGCGTGAGCAACGGCGAAATTTCGAATGCATAGTTGGTGGTACTACACAATTTACGGTGTAACCTGGTGGTATTGCATTGGTGACTACTAAAAGCCTGCCATGTTCGGCTCGTCTAAAATGTTGAACAGTTGATTTTTGCATTCGATTTTTTTTCTTCGGCTTCAAAGCAATATGTACTTTTTCCTTTAATTTTTCACATTTCTTGTTAGTTGTTTATTTGCTTAGCAATGTACGCGCTCATTATTTATCGCCGGCCAGTGCGAATGTGGCCACGAATGTAGGCAGGATGCGCAACGGCGACAAACAGCTATGCGATCCAATACTAAGACTAAGTACCCTTGTGCGTCCTCCGAGTGCACAGTGCCATGGTGTTGATTCCTCTGTGTGTGAGTGTGTGTGTGTGTGTATGAGAGTACAGCCGCATGTTGCATGTGGAGGCATGTAGGTAGGTCTCATTTGTCGTTGTCGCTGGTCGTCGAGGTGAACTTACTTATCTTTTGCAAGGCTGCAATTACCCATAAAGCAACTCACTGGCTTAAATACTTTCGATCTTGCGTATAGTTCGTCGGTCGGCCGGTTGGTCATCCTGTTGATTACGAAATAGATGGTAGGAATGAAGGTGTGGGTTGCTGCTAAGCTGTCGATAGTTAACTTGCGGATTTTTTATTCCTTCAGTTGTTTGATGTTTTTGGTAGCTTGCAGAGGAGTTGTTGCTATTAAATTCTGGAAACGCTTTGTTTCACCATTTTAATACACATATATTTTTTTAGTTCTTCCTCCACAGCAAGTCTACGTTTTTTTTTTCTTTTATAACTAAGTACGTTTTGTAGCCGTTGTTAATCCTATGTATTATTTTTATATAAATAATAAATTCGCTCACGTTGCTGGTGTAGCGCTGCAAGATGCTGTAAAACGGTGCGACAACAATCGCGTTACTATCGGTAATTAGCGACTGATTGATAATTAACAAGATACAATTTTGTAAGCGGTGATGTCTTCGCCAGATAAGCGAGCAGAATGACGTGCCACAGCCAAGCGGTGAATGCGCCAGTAGACTCTTCATCCGCTCGGTCGGTTTGCTTCTCAAGCTTGTGTCGGCCTGCGGCTGTTTGCCATCTTCATACCCCTTTCGAGCCGAAGTCGATCTCGACTCCTTTTGCCCGTAATTGCCGTATTTGTGGTGCACGGATTTGACTTTATCACGCGTCGCAATAAATCATCTTTGCGGGCAAATGCTGTCAGCGAGATGTTAAATGCGTTGCAATGACTACATACATGCTGCTTGCGCGAGGGAAAAACCAGTACGAAAACTCAAAAAAAAAACAAAAAAAAAACGAAAAAAGAACATCAATAAAAAACGATGCACAACATCCAGCGCGACACATCACTGGTTGCTGCTGCTACAAAGTCTTGTACTTGATTGAATTGTCTCAGCGCAACGCGACGTTTTATCTGTGCTTATGATCGCGACTAACAAAGGTTCTCCTAATTAAAATTCATCCTCACATGCAGCTACCGGGATGACAGAGAAAGCTGTTTATTCAGCGCAAATAGAGCGGATGAGCAAATGAGCAAGACTGCTGATAAATAATTTTCGATAATGGAATGTAAGTAAGACAATTTTGCTGACAAGTTGATGGAGTTGAAGATATATATAGGCCTATTTTGATTCTAGGTTCAAAAACCGTGTATTAAAAACAGGGGCCGAAAAAAATCGTTATTTTTGTCGTATAAAAAAATCATTGGAAAGAATTCTTTCAAAACAAAATTCGAATACTTACTTCGTTCTAATCCTTATGCTATACAAATCTGGCCTTATTTTTATTTAGAAAATGTTTTATTTTAAATCATTGCATAATCGTTATTTTGTCACATATGATGGATATTTTGTGATTTTTTCAATCAAGTTTGATCTTAGTTTTTTCAATTTTAATTTTTTCGATCAAATTTAATTGATGAAATTTTTCCAACAAAAATAATCATTACTCTGGGATTTAAACTCTTCCGATTATATTTAATCTATATTTTGTGATATTTTTTTCAATTATAAAACGTATTATTGGCGCTACCGTCAAATAACTTTGTGTTTATTAAAAAAAAACTTTTTATATTGGAATAGCGATTATTTTTTAACAAAAATAAATAAAAATCACAAAGTACCGATTTAGTCGTAATTTTTTTAGTAAAGTTATGTTAGGTTAATTAAGTTAGATGGGCTCATCTTAAAAGCTCTTCTTAATGAAAGTTTAAACGGTTTTGCTATTCAGCAGCCATTTTTTAACGACTTTCGCTATCGCCGAATTAGCCGTATCGATTATCGAAGACTAAACAACAACAATTATGAAGCAATTGAAAAAAGAAAAAATCGGATTTTAACTTCAAAAATTTTAATTGGGCTTGAAATTAAAAAAGGAAAACTCGAAAGTTTAAAGTAGGACTATTTCCAAAGTATATGATAGAATTTTAGTACTTTTGAGTGATTAGTGTCGATTATTTAAATGGTGTTATTAGTTTCGATTATTTATATTAGATATATTTTATTGCATTTTTATTCCATTCACATTTGTCGTATGTAACGTTTGTTCACATATTATATTTCTTTTGCCCATTAGGTTAGGCTGGCTGGTCTAACGAGTAACCTCCTATAGGCCAATTAGGTCATTTGTGTTACCAGAGAAGCACACGAGTGATGAAGAAACCTTTTCTTTTGCACCGGTTGCGATGTCGAAAAACATTTCCCCTTGGCGAACTGCAGCGAGCTATTCGACTCCATCATGCAGTTGGATCCATCATGCAAATCGCCCCCTCTCCAATCCTGTGTCTTCGCATATAATATGTTCCAACATTCAGTATGCATTTCCTGTATCTTTTATCCCTTACCTGAGCCTCACAGGGAGTCTGGAGTCCTCTCTTTTCAGAGAAAGTAAAAACCTCGTGAGCTTAGTATCGTATGATTTGCACATGCCCTTCGTGCGATCGTTTTGTCAATAGCACATACGACAATATTTGCGCACCTTGTTTTAAGTCATTAGGATATTTTAGATCATTAAAGATCCAAAGTTCTTTACGATGATGTTTTTTTTATAAAAGAACAAACGAGAATGAAAATTTTTTACAACAACAAAATCAATATGTGTATGTAGAATTCTTAATCAAATTTACAATAAATATACATACGTTGAGTTGCTACAGTGCAGTACAAACATAGATATATATATAAATTATTTATATTTAAAAATATATGTACATGTATATATCTACTTATATAATAAAAATAAATATGTACTTACATATATTTAAAATATTTCCATATCCTTTTATGAAAAAGAAAATTAACTCATATCATTTACGTATTATGTTTTATAAAATAAAATTAATAATCATAAGTTCAGTTCTTTGTACAAAAATTATTTTTGCTGTATTCTAAGTATTTGACTTCCGAAAAATGCACGATGGATGGTAATTCTTTGGGAAACACTTGCAGAATTCTTAAATGGGCGTTGTCAGATTTCAAATTATTTAAATTATTAACGGAATGCCCTGGTTCTGAAAATTTTTGTGTTATACTAGAAAATGAAGATTTGTTCAAAAAATATAAAAGACATTTTAATGTTATTTGGTTTCGATTCAGAGGAATGTCTGAATGACTCCATAAGATAATGTTCTTTAAATTTCCTTGTGATCTTACTCTACAGTGCTCAAAATCTTGATCAATGAGCTTTCTATGTCATTCCCTTCCCTTCCAGCAGAAGGCAAAAATTATTTTTGATTTAAATAAATTAGGCCAAAAAATGAATATACAAATGACTTCCATTTAAAACAAACTCGCGTACTATTTAGAACACGAAAATTTTACAGCCCTAGAAAGAAAATACTTTTAATTTGCTGAATTATGTCGCTATAAAGCTCATACGTCTTATCTACTCGTACCATTCCTTCGTCTACGGTATTCGCCATTGCAAAGACGTAAAGGTTCAAAAATCTTTTGGATAATCTTTCTCTCAAAATCCATGCTTCTGCGCCATTCAATAGTGCGGGCATAATGAGAGACTTATAGATTGTGGTTTTGGCTAATCGAGTCCTTAGATTTCTCTCGTTCACCTCCAATCCCATTCGCTTCTCGTTTGGTACCAAACATCTTGGAGAGGCGCACCATAATTCTGACGGAACTGGGCATCACGGCATACATATATGCACCTTCTCCTTGTGCAGTCGAATGGTGATTTAAACGCGACAAAGAGGTTGTGAGTGTCGATTCTATTCCACAGCTGCAGGTGATACTTTGCTCGATGGACAATTGAAAACCGCAATCTCCCGTGGAGCAAAGATCTCAATCTCTCATCATGATCGATCTTTCATATGGCGCAGAAACATGGACGATTACGAACAACGAGAGAAGGATTTGGGGGCTTTCGAAAAAACTGTTCGTCAAATACATAAAAAAAACACACTTACATACATAGGCATGTCGAATATATAGGATTAATGACGTTCGGGTGAAAAGATTAGTTAGCACTTTTATTTGGTAAAATAACATCAAAAATATGTAAAATATTTTTTCTAATAGTGATAGCTCCTCGGCAGACAATGGCAGACCTCTGAAAGTATTTCTTCATTTGCCAGCCGGGAATCGGGGTAAAGCTGTTGGTCCTTCAATTTTGCGAAACATCGAGCTTTATGATGTAAGAGATAAATGATTATACATTATTGTGAATTCAAAAAAAAACACTAAACATAAATTAATCCGTCATAAGTGATAGCTGTTGTTTTGGAAATCGTCAAATCTCCTCATCAGATTTCCACGCCATAAACAGGCAGGTGAACAACGGTCTCGACCGCAACCTGTGAGAGTATCGTCCTAGTAACGTTAGGACACGTATCAAAATCCTCATGTTGCTGGCCGGCAGCATCTGGGGCAAAGACAAAAACGTTGTTGTCAGCATGTAAACCCATTTGCCGGCCACTTATAAACTACCCTGTTCCAATTTAGTCGCCGTGGACCGGTGCAACTCAGTCAACGAAGCCCCGCCTAATTCTGGTCCAACAACCATACTGGGTACTATATTCAACTGCTGTCTGTCCAAAATCAATCCAGACATCCCTAAAATACCCCGTTAAGACTAAAACTGAACTGCTTTTCCCTATCATCCGTCCCGACGATACAGCTCATTCCCCCTTTGAGCCTCTCCTTAGATTAATTTGCTGATCAAGGGTGCAGTGATTTTGGAGGATAGAACAAAACCAACAGAGCGCTGGGTTCGCGTACGGATTGACGTGGAATTGATTTCTACTGTAGGTTAAGAGAATTTTGATAGGGAAATGTGATATCCAAAATAAAAAAGCTATAATTTCCGAGCTTAAAACCATTTTTGTTTTATTCGGAAATTTGTGAAACTTGGACTGTTGTTCTTTATCCAAATAAAACGCAAACTAGCCTTAATTTTTTTTGAAATGAATTAAATCAGACCAAAAACTAAATGTGCGAATTTCATTAATATGCTGTAAATTTCTCTTAATAAATACTGATATCAATCTGTCATAATAAAATTAACGCAAAATTTCATCAATGCATTCAGCTGTAAAAAAAATGTCCCCCAACGCAGTGCCATGAATTTAGCTATCAGAACGTATTTATTTCATATGTTAATTCAGTGGTCATTTTCGAAAATTTATTAAACATGACTTTATTGTTATAAGCCTTCATGCATAATTACCGTTAGTGTCTGTAAAAGTTACGAATTGCCAGCACGATTTTCAATTAAAGCTCATGCTTGCTATATATATATATCTATCTATAATATGTATATATATGTACATATGTATGTATGTAAGTCATTATAAAGTTAACCGATCAAAAGATTCTGCTCTTTGTAGTCTCACATTTTCACTCGCCCTCACGAACAAAGACTTAATTAATTAATCCCCCCTAAATCAATTAATCAAAATTTATCATTCGCACCAGCGCTGCTGTCACACAAGCTCATTACATTAAAACTCAATGAAACAAAAAAAAAATAAAAATAAAAAATTAACAAGGAGCACTCCCGATGGATGTACTCTGGCATGGCGCGCAAAGGCCAACGACAAAGGTGTCGATCCTGCATGAAAGATAACAACTTCATTAACAAGGTGAAACATCAAAACAGCAAAACCTCCTGCCACTACAAAAACTGAGTACAGCAACCGACAATAACAAAAAGTACTCAAAAAACAAAAAACAAACATCGGCAAAAAAAAAAATGCCCAAAAAGGTGTTGGCCAAAACATGGATAAATTAAGATGGCAGCGCCTAAATCGAGTGCAACCACAAATTCTTAAAAGCGTGTGTTTATGTGCAGCCAAACACACACACACATGTACGTATGTATTTGTGCCGATGATCATACATCATTTAAACGCTATAACACGCGCATTAAGGACCTTCATCCAAAGTAGCACATTTTTGTTCGTTTTTTTTTTTTTTTGGTTTGGCATCACAGGACTACTTGGAATAAAAGCGGTGCGGTTTGTTGAATAAAAAAAAACAGCGAAAAACAAAATATCCTTTGTAGTGGCACTTAATAAATTCACTCACAAAACACAACTTGAAATTTATTCGTGTGGAGCAAACACTTGACGTTTTTATACTTGGTTGAAAGATACAAAAAAAAAAGAATAAATGAAATGCAAAAAATTTAGAATTAGAACAAATGCAGGTGCTTTTTGAAATATAGGGGACAAGCCGTCTTTTCTATTCAATATACGAGTATAAATTATTTATTCAATATTTTTTTACTACATTTATCTTGTTGTAATTTGTGATGTACTCTAATTAAACCTAAAATATATACTTATTTTAAAAAATTTATTATTTATGTACTTAAATACAAAGAATGTTTGTAACGTTTTGGTTCTCAAAATATCGCAACGATTTTAATACAATAATTTTTTTAAATACCTCTGTTTTAATTTTTTGAAGAACATGGGCATTAGTTCTATCTAAAAAATTGATATTTAATCATTACATTAGGATTTTTAAATTTTCGCTCAATATTATTCAAAAATTTCTGAGCTTTATGTTTATGTTCAGAAAAAATAATCACATATCGTGTGTGATCACAAATAAAACTCATTTGTTGAGTGCTATTTGTGCGCTCTGTTATTATCATTATATTTTCTATTCCTATTTTTTGCCAAAAATAATCATCATTTTATGAATTTAATTTCTTTGGTCGAAAAAATAATAATTTTTTTGAATTCTATTTTTTTCATAAAAAATAATCATTACTTTTTGAGTTATATTTTTTTGCTCAAAAATAAAACTCAAAGCTTAAGCGTTATTTATTTTTCAGAAATAAAAATTAACTTTTGAGTTTTTTTTGCAAAACGAAAATTTGAAAACGCCATACCAATTTTTTTATTTTTTTTGCTATGCCATCGTCAGAACTCGAAAACTACATAACATAATAACTAGCATAAGCCCTATAAATCAAAGTTTCAAAATTTATAATCGAATTTTAAAAAGTTTTAATCAGAATTTTTGGGCATTTGTATGCCGTTTGGTAGCCAATTCAATGTTAATAATAATAATGTATAAGTTTTAAGTGGTTAATATTACCGTTGGTTTTTAGAATTTTTTTTTAGCTGATGAATGATGACTTTCGTTCGTTCGTTATATGGAAGAAAATGTGCAATACCATCAACAAAAAAAAGCCAAAAATCAATCAAAATGTTTAGCTATTTGAAAATCATTTGTTTTTAAAAATAGAATATTTTCCAAATTTTCGGAAGATAAATTGCATTAAAAGCTAATTTTTATATCTGAAAGATGAAATAATGCTCAAGAATTGAGTTTTATTTTTGAGCAAAAAACTATTAATGAAAAAAACTAAAACTAAAAAATTTATTGTGACCAAACAAAATTAACTCATAAAATAATGATTATTTTTGATAACAAAAAATAGGAATACAGTTAGTAATCATTTTAACAGAGCGAAGTAATAACACTAAAATAATTAGTTTTATTTGTGAGAAAAATCTAAAAGTAATTACCAATTATAATTTTTATAGATATCGCTCAAAGTTTTTTAAATCGTGACAGATGCATACACAGATAAACACTCAAAAATAATTGGAATCTTTTCATTTTTTCATTGAAATTTATTAAATAATCATTATTTTCGAGGTCCCCTTACAAAAAAACAAAATCAGAACTGTTTTTTCATCGGAATTATAAAATTTATTCTCAAAAAATGTGGGTTTTTAATTATAAAAATAGTATTTTGAAACGTTTTTTCGAAAGAATCATTTCAGACGATAGAACACATTAAACTTAAAAGGTCTGCGTGAAAATATTTAAAAAAAAAATGCACAATGATGATATTTGTGATTCTGTTTTAGACCTTTGTTAGAAGATTGGTTTTAAAAAAATTTGAAAAACTCAGCATAACTTGACCGATGAAGACCGAAAAAGTGTCATGGGAAAGTCATTCCCTCACCCTTCCGAATCAAGCTCCAGGTTTTGTTTTTAGCTAATCTCATTATTATATTCTGTTAAACACAGTTTTAAATATTTTTATGCAGACATTTTAAGCTTAGACTGCTTTATGTTATTATTGTTGTTGTAGCGGCTAGTCACGCCCTATAAAAAGCGGATTCACCCATGATCGTTGTCGTCAAACTCAGCTAGGGGGAGGTCCAGGAATCGTGCTGTTTCGACAGGGTTGGACCAGATGTGCAGCTTCATCCGCTGCGTCCTACTGGTTCCCGGTGACCACACTGGCGCAGCATAGTTTATTTCCGGCCGGCCAATCGCCTTGTATGTTGCCAACAACGTTTCTTTGTCTTTGCCCCAAGAGCTGCCGGCGAGCGACTTGAGGGCATTGCCGCGGCTCTGTACTTTATTGGCGAATCCACCGCCGCAATGTGGGCGCCATCGATGTGGACGTTGAGATCCAACCTGACCTCCTTCATCCAGGTGGTAATGAGGATGGCCGAGGACTTCGCAGGGGACAACGCCAGTTTCTGCCTGTAACCTTGTTTAGATCAGCATACCTCAATAGACTGTTTTATCATTTCAGTTAGTTTTTGTTTTAATAGATAGTTTTATTTATAAAAATATCTATTTTTCGACGTAGTTAAGTATTTTCTAATTGGTACTGCTCACGTAAACCTAAATATTTTGCGGAAATATTTTGGTAGAAGTCCTAAACATAATAAATTTTATAATTCCGGTGGAAAAGCTGTAGCTGGTTGGTTGGTTTTATGAGGCAACCTAATGTGCAATGTATGTACATATGTGTGTTAGACAAATAAAACAAGAGTATATACAATAAAAATGGGTTTGGTTTATTTTGGGGCACCCTAATGCATATATGTACATATGTACAAATGTGTTTGTGTGTGTGCTTATATAAAAAAAAAAACCTTAAAGCTGCTTAAACTTATTAGGTACACTCATTTCCACAAATATTGTTATTAATTAGATTTGATTTATTATTGGCCACATTTACAGTTGGAACCGCAACCACAGCTACCACTTGGAGTTCCTGAAGTGCATTTGCAACCTAAAAGCAATGGAAATAATTTAAATTTAGTAAATTGAAGAAAGGAGAAGAGATTTGTGAATTTTTGCAATGCTAAAATCAATCAACCAATTTAAATTGGTCACAACGTACCGCTTCCACAGGGACAGCATTTGCACGCCGAACCGCAACCACAATTGCCAGTCTTAGGCTCTGAACCGCATTTGCAACCTAAGGGCAAGTAAAAAGAGAAAAAAAGAGAATCAAAATGAGTTACTTATTAATAATTTATTCGAAATAAAAATAAACTATAATAGAAAAGAAAAAATATACCAGTTCTTAGAAGAAGTTGAGAAATGTTAAAAAATATTTAATAAATTTTTTAACCAAGTTATATTTTTTTTATGTTAACTTACCGCTTCCACATGGGCAAGGCATTTTGTTGTTTTATGATGTTTTGATATTTCTTACACTTGAAAAAAATATTGTGTTGATCACTCAAGTTTAGCTTTGGAAACGCTTAATGTTACACTGATCTCTTCGTTGCCGCTCCTCTCGGTTTTATACACATCAAAATACTTGAATCGGGTTTCGTTAGCTGGGAGTTGTGGGGTTCCGTGTGCAAAAGCTGGCCCGAAGTAGATAGATAGCTGGAGTGCGGTGTGCAATAGGTTCATTTACAATTCGCTCATAAACCAACATACATATGTATGTATGTATACACGCACATTCATATGTATCCCATGTACGACTGTATGTTTTTTATGTATGCGATCAAGTTTGTTGATATGTTTGTGTGTTGTTGATAGGTGGCTTGTACTTTAGCGGGTGGTGCGCACTTGTGGGGAAGTAATTGTATTAATTCAACGTCACACGAAATACCCAGTTGGGATTTCGAATTAAATATAACACTCTCAAACAACAACTAAAATACTATCCTATATGAGTCCTATATGTGCATACAAAGATAAATCAAATACATACATAATTTAAAAGTTACGCTGAACTGACAGTGTTGTATAAAAAAAAGTAATTGAACAAGTATTTATTAACTTATTTTAATTGATAGTTATTACTTTTCTTTAAAATATAATAAACTTAATTTATATTAAAAAAAATTGGCTATTTATAATAGGTGTATTCGTTATTTTAGTACTTTTGGAATAGGTTTTAAATATGAAGCATTAAAATATAATAGTCCTCTTTTAAATGTGGTGTATAAAAATTAATGTGCATATAAAAAATCGGTGCATATTAATAATATTTTGGTAGGACATAGTATGTGCATATATATCATCATTTCAGAAAGATAAACATTAATTTAAAAAAAGCCAAATTCTTTGTAACGCAGGGAGTATATCTGACGCAGATGTACAATATTTGGTATATAAATTCTATATTTCTTTCAGATCAAGGTATCAATAATACATACATATTGTGAACCCAAAAGCAGTGAAATAAAATCCCTGTTCAAAACAGCAACCAAAATATTTCGCAATAATATTAGAAATTAAGTGAGCTTTGCCGATATGAAATTAACTGCATTTACGGTTTTTTTATTAATAAAAAAAATTTGTTTAATATATTTTCTAAAAAATTATTTCAGTTCATAAAAAAGTGCAGGCTTAAAAGTTATGCACACAAATGTTTAAAAATTTGTTCAAGGGAATCATCATAATACAATTTTCGATAACATCTTTGAACATTTTTGGAATATGTCAAAGAACGGTATTTTCCCACCCATTTTATTCTCTACAAATATTTCACGTGTCAAATTTACAAATTTTGAAGTATTTTCCAGCAGACTTTTCAAACTTAAGTAGACTATTTTATCTTCGCAACTATTTTTTTTTTTTTTTTTTGTAAACATTTACAGAAATTTTATTTACAACAATTTTCAGACAATTTCGGAGATACCCACACCTCATCATCAGATTGCATTCAAAATATGTACGCAAATTCAATTCAATTCAATTCAATTCAATTTATTAGTCTATGATTTTAATAACCTTACAGACTAGACTCACAAAGTAATACTTATAAGTAAATTTTTACGACACTTAAAAAATATATACATATATTCTAAGGATACAATGATTCGATTCCGAATTTAAATACCGACCTTGGCAATGAAAAGTCAGGAAACAGTTTTTTCGATATTTTATTGAATTCTGAAAGTCCCCTATAGGTTGGAGCTATGGTAAAATAATTAGCTCTGACAACATTGAGATAAAATGGATATTGAGAACGCAATACTTTGTTGGGTACGTTAAAGCCTATCTGCTCAAGGAGTTCAGGACAGTTAATGAAACCACAAATCACATCGTATACAAACATTAATGATTGAATAATTCTTCTACTTTCTAGAGATTTCAAATGTATAAGCATACAACGAGCACTATACGTTGGGAAGGGGTCCGCAAAGTTTAATGGTTGAAGTGCAAACCGAGTGAATTGTTTTTGCACTCTTTCAATTCTATTAGCATGACAGTTATAAATTGGGCTCCATATTATGGAAGCATATTCCAATTTTGAGCGAACAAGCGAATTAAATAGAAAACTCCTTGTATAGGGATCTTTAAAGTCCTTCGAATATCGGCGTAAAAAGGCTAAATTACTGTATGCCTTTGGCAGAATGTAACATATATGATTTACAAAAGTAAAGCAACTGTCAAACAGTACCCCCAGATCGACGAAATCTTTCACTGCAGTGAGCTGATGATTTAATATACTATAGGATGAAATTAAGGTATTTGCTGACTTAGAGATAGTCATGTAAAAACATTTATCGATATTCAAAGAAAGCTTATTTCTAAGACCCCAGGAAACAAGATTGTCCAGATCATAATGCAAGAGATATACGTCAGACGGGCGTGTTATTTTACGCATCCGTTAATCCACAACTGGCATTTTTTATAATTCCGGTGGTAAACTCGCAACGTTTTCTAGCGATGCACATAATATACTTACATACATATATAAATTTTTTTATTGTAGATGACTCCAAGTTTTTTTTTTAATAAATTATTTCAATCCATAAATAAATAAAATTTAATATGTTGTACTTTTTGGCGCGTAAATCGAGTATTTGCTAATATCATATAAAACTGATTATTTTTATTGGAAGTGTTTGCAACTATTTGTTACTTCATTTTTATTTAGTTTTTTTTTTTAATATTTAACCAACATTACTTTCTTTTATCGTATTCTATTATTTTATTTTATTATATTTTATTTTATTTAATATTATTTTATTTTATTATATTTTATTTTATTTAATATTATTTTATTTTATTTTGTTTCGCCGTATTCTATTTATTTCATTTTGTTTTCTTTTATTTTTGTATCATATTGTATTTTGTTAAGTTTCTCATTTTTGCTTTATTTTTGTTTATTTAATTTCATTGATTTTATTTTAAATTTTATTCCTTGTTTATTTTTATACCCAGGTGCACTGATGCCTTGGATATTATATTTGTTTACCTAACTGTTGTTTGTAAGCAACCGTGACAGATATAGGCATATATATCCCAAAATCCATGTCTGCCCGTCCGTTTTTCCGGCCATGAAACACCTGACAATTTATTGAAGAAAGTTTTGAGTATTTTATGTAATTTTTTATAAGTCTGTACATATGTATGTACATATGTATATCTATCCTCAAATTTTTTCAAAGTTTTTAATAAACCCGAGAATTTTCATTGCAGTTAAAAAAAAATAAAAATTAATTGTGTGATTTTCAGATTGATTACAATTTTTTCACAGATTCAAACTATTTTCACGAAAGTCATTATTGATCGAACAGGTGCCAACATTTTTCTTTTGAAAGATATGCCAAAACCTAAATTAATGCCAAATCGTTTTTTTATGAAAAAGTTGGAAATTTCCAAACACATTTTTGTGAACCACTCGACCAGATCTAGCACCTCTACTAGGTCGCTTGGAAAGTTCGTGCATTTTTTTCGTTTTGTAGCAGCGTATTATTTATCATTTTATGTACCTACTATGCATTACCTTTATTTCATTTTGTTGTATAGCATTTTATCGTATTCTATTTCTACATATTTTCATTTATTTTATTTATTTTGAATTCAATATATTTTTTGCATCGTGTTTTGCTTTATTTTTTTAACATATTAAATTTCTTTAAGTTGTTTTCTTCAATTTTATTTTTTCATTTATTTTATTTTACTTTATTTTATTTTTATATATTTTTTACAGTGTTGTATTGAATTAACGTTTGTAATATTTTATACAGATGTTAACTTTTCGGCTTAATTTATTTATAGATATCAACAATAATTTTTTAGCTCCAGGGGGTATAGTAAAAAAGAAAAAATTAGCAGTATGTCCGATTTGGATCACTGGCCGCTTACTTGCCTGGCAAGTCGGAAGTTGTGAAGTTAAATCTAATAAATAATCTGATGAGGATAAATTTCTATCACTCTGCCATTACTTTCCCAATAAAAGCTAATATTATGCTCAAAAATTATTGCAGTTATTAATTTTGCATTTGATTTTATTTTAATTTTTCTCCATTCAATTTTTAACATTTAATTCCCTACATAATTTCGTACTTTACTTGTTTTGTTTTATTTAATTACATTTTGTATTTTACATGATTTCTCACAACAGAGCACATATACATATGTATATATGTATTTGACAGATACAAAGAACGTAAATACATCTACGTTCTTTGAAATACATTTCAAATGGCCATCTCTCGTGTCACCCTGCATCACAACATATCTCACCAAGAGATGGCGCTCAATTCCTGCTCGTACACAAACCATTGGAATGTTTCCCCGGTATGTTGCTAAACATTTAAATAGGGGCATTCAGATTCGTTAAAATCAATCAAGTAAAATTGCTATAATTTTGAAAATATAGCACAATTTTTTGGTGCTATATAGCACAATGCAAGAAAAACGACGGTTGCAATAGTTATAATATTATAAATAATTATTTTAAAAGATTTTTTGTATTCTGCAATCATAAAAATCTGAAAAGAAATAACTTAAAAAAATCCAGAAATAAAGTAAAAAACTCAACAACAAAAAAAAAACATAATATATACATATACATATATACATATACATATATATATATATGTACATATAATACATAGTTGCTACCGTTGAAAAAATAAAATTGTCGAAAAAAATTAATATGCTTTTAATATTTCACTTTTTTAGCTCATTTTTCGTAAAAAGATAATAAATCATTTAAATTTAAGCAATATTTTTTTTTTCCATTCTTTCATGTAATTTTTCCTGAAAATTTTATTGTAAATTCTAAAATAACTTTTAATTGTTTATTAATTTCATATTTTGTACAAAAGAAAATCCCATATACAGTAAGTACTAGTTTTCATTTATTTCGCCGCAATATTTACACCTTCTCATACCGTTTGCTTATTTATACCCTTTTTAAAAAACTCTCTTCCAAAACTCGAACACCGATTTTTTATTTGATGGCAGGTGGTACTATGTTTTGCACACTTTCATCTCCAGACCCGTTCGCGTCGCTTCTTCATTCAGCTTGGAAAAGGCGCGGCTGTTGAGTCCAATGATATCGACATCATCGGCACACACCAGCAATGGTACACTCTTCTAGAAGTTGGTGCCTGACCGGTTTAATTATTTTTTCCAACATATTGTAAAAAAAGCCATGTGAAACCTCGTTTGGTATCAAACAGCTCAGAGAGGTCCTGCTCCATCCTGACAGAACTGATGGTGTTGCTCAGCACCATTTTACATAGCCGTATTAGTTTTACAGGGATACCAAATTCAGACATCGCTGTAAAAATTGGAATTACATAAGGTCGACAAATATATGGTGTGAATCGATCCTGTTCTCACGGGTATTTCCAATATTTGGCGTATCGTGCATATCTGGACGTTGGTAGATTTATCAGGTCTAAAGCCGCACTAATAAGGTCCAATCAGTTCATTGATGGTTGGCTTAAGTCTTTCACACAACACGCTTGATTGCAGGATCACCCTTCTGGTGAATTGGCCAAAGCAAACTTAAATTCTAATCGGCGGGCATCCATTCATCCGACCATATTCTGCAAATAACCTGGTACATGCACCTTAACTTCGTCGAGATCGGGGGACGATGTTCGGAATATTCATCTTGAAGAAATGTTCCCTTCACAATTTGAGTGTGCTTTGGACACCAGTCACCAGTCTTGTTCTTCCAGGAATTTCCCCCGGTCTTAAGACTTTCCGTAAGTCGCCGCGCCTTTGGATAAAATATTCGGGTGCATTTCCTATCGGCTAGTATCTTAAGCTCTTCGCACTCAGGTGTTTTGCCTCGCATAGAGACTGTATTTTCTGACCCTGTGACTAAAGATCCCTTCCTTATCTACCCTGGCATTGAAGTCGCCAAGCACGATTTTGATATCGTGACGGGGGCAGCGCTCGTGAGTATTTTCTAGGCGCTCATAGAAGTGATCCTTGATCACATCATGCTTCTCTTCTATCGGGGCGTGGGCACAATGGGCACAAATCAGCGGGATGTTGAAAAATCTCGCTTTTAAGCGAATCATGGCGAGATGCTCGTCCACCGAAGTGACGACAGTACTTGGCGACGAAGTCTCTCTCCCATCAGAAATCCAACACCGAACTTGCGGTCCTTTACATGGCAGCTTTACTAGACGTCGCAAGGTCCGATCCTCGTCATTCCTTGTCCGGTCCATTTCATTTCTTCTCAGCCTGTGCTCTTACGAGGACATCAACCAGCCGTACAGCGGCACTTTCATTGCGTGTGGGCGTATTAAAAAAAAAAAGAGAGATCTCGTCCGAGGCTTGTTGAAATTTTTCACTGGCTTTAGTTTTTTTACGCGACGGATACCAAACCCGACGCCCGATTGCAGCCGCCCCAACTAGTGAACAGACGCTGCTGAATTTAAACTCTACTCCACTCTAAAATATCGAATGTCTGTAAAATTCTCAAATATTTATATAGATAAATACAGTTAGAAGGTTTTGGCATAGAATGACATATATTTATTTTATATCAAGACCTCGTGTCACGGTGTTTGTGGTAGAACTCCTCCGAAACAGCTCAATCGATTTTTATGAAATTTTGTATGTTTATTTGGTTGGTATGAGAACAGATCGTAAAGTATATTTTATGCTTAGTAAAGGTATGACACATATTTGTAAAATCAAATTTAATTAAAATATGTATAAGTTATATGAAATATGAAAATAAATACAAATGTATGTGGTAAACAGTTCGTCCCGGAGAGAAACCCCTAGTTCAGTCCTTCTGGCAGCAATTAAAAGAGCTTCGTATTTTAATATTTATGGTTAAATGATAAAGAAAATTGAGCACAATTGATCACAGAGTTGCCAGATCTGAGCAAATTCTGAACGTTTAACATTTATCGGAAAATGGAAGCTCTAAGAACAACACCATTTATCCTTAATTCAATAAGAGCGAAACTCTGAAAGTTTAAAGAATTAAATTTATCATTGTCAAATTATCGGGGTTACGAATTATGGAATCATTGGATTATAGAGCTTCGGCTGTATTTTGTTTCTTCAATAATTTGTAGTTCAAACCACAGTCATTTTTTCAGCTCGTATTCCAACATTTAAAATAAAATATCGTACATATCTTTAATTCGAAATCCCTGCTGGGTATTTAACATGACGCTGAGTTAATACAATTACTTCCCCACAAGTGCGCACCACCCGCTAAAGCACAAGCCATCTATCAACAACACACAAACATACCAACAAACTTGATCGCATACATAAAAAACATACAGTCGTACATGGGATACATATGAATGTGCGTGTATACATACATACATATGTTGGTTTATGATCGAACTGTAAATGTGCCCATTGCACACCGCGCTCCAGCTATCTATCTACTTCGGGCCGGCTTTTGCACACGGAACCCCACAACTCCCAGCTAACGAACCCGATTCAAGTATTTTGATGTGTATAAAACCGAGAGGAGTGGCAACGAAGAGACCAGTATAACATTTAGCGTTTCCAAAGCTAAACTTGAGTGATCAACACAATATTTTTTTCAAGTGTAAGAAATATCAAAACATATTAAAACAACAAAATGCCTTGCCCATGTGGAAGCGGTAAGTTAACATAAAACAAAATTTACTTAGTTAGAAAATGTATTAAATATTTTTGAACATTTCTCAACTTATTTTTGAGAAATGGTATATTTTCACTTTTATATTATAGTTTATTTTTATTCCAAATAAATTTTTAATAAATAACTCATTTTATTTCTCTTTCTACTTATCGTTAGGTTGCAAATGCGGTTCAGAGCCTAAGACTGGCAATTGTGGTTGCGGTTCGGCGTGCAAATGCTGTCCCTGTGGAAGCGGTACGTTGTGACCAATTTAAATTGGTTGATTGATTTTAGCATTGCAAAAATTATCAAATCTCTTCCCTCTTCTTTAATTTACTATATTTAAATTATTTCCATTTCTTTTAGGTTGCAAATGCACTTCAGGAACTCCAAGTGCTAGCTGTGGTTGCGGTTCCAACTGTAAATGTGGCCAATAATAAATAAATATCTACTTAATAATAATATTTGTGGAAATGAGTGTACCTAATAAGTTTAAGCAGTGTTAAGTTTTTTCTATAAGCACACATACAGATTTGTACATATATGTATATATACATTAGGGTGGACCAAAATAAATCAATGTAATTTTTTATTGTATATACTATTGTTTTACTTGTTTTACCTTAAAATATATGCATAAAAATATTTCAAAATGTGTTTAACAGAATATAGTGATGATATTTGCTAAAAAAAAATAATGGAGCTTGAATCGAAAGGGTGAGGGAATGCGTTTCCCATAATACTTTATAGGTCTTCATCAGTTATTCAAGTTTCTCTTACACCAGTCTTCCAAAAAAGGTCAAAAACAACATTCGAAATCTCATTACTATGATTCCGTTGGGATTTTTTTATTTTCATTCAGACCTTTTAAGCTTTAATTATTTTATCATCTGAGATGATTATTTTAAAAAAAAAATATTTCAAAAAATATTTTAATATTTAAAACACCCATTTTTAGAGATCATTTCAAATCGGTCCAGCTCATGAAAATCTTAATATTTTCCCAAAATATTTTGGTTCATGACTTAAAATATATGGAGCTTTCTAATTAACTTTGAAAAACAGTATCGCTTTTTTTGTATGAGGGGTGATGCACCCTAATATATAAGTGCATACATAATTATTATAAATAAATAATAAAAACTAGAGAATTAACTGGTATTCCAAAAATGAGAGAATTGAAGATTTGCTCATTTGCTGCTCTTAAGTCGGAATTTTAAAATAACTTTAGGAAAAATGGTCACCATAGCCGAGTATGTAGATTGCGCGCGCTTCATTCGGTGGGTCCCAGGCATGATTAAATTATTAAAGATTTGCTCAATAAAAAATTCTCTCCCTCACTCTTAACAAAATCGGCTCCCTTAGCTAGGCGTCGTGGTACTAAATCTTCATATTTACGTGCGAATTGGAGTAAAAGCTACATTCGTAAAACAAATATTTCTATGTTTTCTTTGAATATAAATTTAAAATAGCATATTGGATGAAATTCATGAGAGTTTTTGCTTAGGTAACATAAAGACAACCTTTGGTAAGGGAGTGTCAAAACAGCATTGTCACTATAGTTAAATCATTGGTCCCGGGTTCGAATCCCAGCCAGGGCAAGCAACATCAAAAGTTATATAGGACAGTTTTTTTTATCGGCGATCGCCCCTCGGCAGGCAATGACAAACCTCTGAGTGTATTTCTGCTATGAAAAAAATTCATTTGCCGTTCGGAATCGGAGTCAATTTATATTACAAAATCAAAATGCATACCACAAATTGTAGAAGTTCGGCCAAACATCAAGCTATGGTCTAAGCGCCAAATTATTATTATTATTGTTTGAAGTTTTGAACGATTCAGAAATCAATAAAAAGTTGAAAAGGTAAAAATATTTCATAAAAATAAACAAAAATGGCCACAAAACAAGTAAATTTATGTTTTACGTATTAAGGACATTTGTAATAAAGCTAATACTGCAGTTATATTAACACGTACATTTTTTTTTTAAAATTTTTGCACACCTAGAAAAAAGATAAAATTGGAAAATACTTTTATATGAATGTAAAACATATGTACGCTACATTTAACATATAAATGGCGTTTATAAAAGTCAGCATTTTACCTTTTCCCAAATCTAAGCGCATGATTAGATTGCTTAAAATTCGAACATCAATTTTTGGACCGACGCGAACTTCGGCGATCAGAATATTTTCGATATCGAAAAGAATGAATAATAAATGAATTCTAGATTTTTGTTTTTATTATTAAAAGATGTACATATGTACATTAGTTTACATCACTTCCTTTTCAATTCATCACATAAATCTACAATAAAAACTGCAATAAAAAACTTATATTATTGCTCCAAATGTAATAATTTTTTATATATCCTATCGGCAAAGAACGTATAACGATTACAAAGAAACTGCATCACTCCCACCGTTCCTCTAAGATTATATCTCGTCCGATTTCACCATACCAGAACTAATTTGACTCTTGCTGATTAATATTATAATCTGAATATATCCAATTCTACGTTCTTTGCTATCGGCATTTCCACCATGCAACTGATTCCGTATATCGGTATAAATCTGACCCACAAAAATATTCAAAAATTTCGCAATTTATTGCCAGCAGATGTTCGTTTATGTAATGAATAATTTATTTCAGTATTATTATAGCAAATCATTTCAATATCACCTAAATCCTAAAGGCTGCTTTGACATTTTTCCAAAGAAAAGCGTATTAAAACTAAAACAATTTACAATTTTTAAGTTAATATAACTTTGCAAATCTTCGGTCGAAATTCGACTTTTTTAGGTCGAAACTGCGTCGAACTTTGGTGGCCGAACATGTCCGAAGCCAAGGCTCGGTCGTTCTCCAGTATTTTCATACTAATTATGAGTTGGATAAATTCTGTTATCGATAACTTAAGCAATTACTAGAATACTGCAATAATTATGGGTGATTTTTAATTTTTTCTCTTATAATAATTATTTATCTGAATACAATAATTTAAATTTTGCTATATTTATTTATCGGTATTTCAACCACTTTTTGAAGTCATCTCTAGAACATTTAACTACTCGACCCAGCCTCGAGTTCGCGCATTTAAAACACAGCATTAATCGGAATTCCCAAAATTTATTTTCACTCATTATATTTTTTGATTACATATTAACTGAATTAACTTGTTTAAGTTGTATATTTTTCGTACTATAATTTGGAACTAGCAAAGCTGTTGGTTCCATTGTCGGATTTACCACACAGAGATCCCTTGGGTTACAATTTCCATTGTCGCTTTTTCCTAACCTCCTCCAATACTTTTGTTCTATCAAAATTCAAGTACTTATATTCTTAACTAAGCTATTTTTCACCACTTCATTAATCGCCCTAAGGCACACCTTTGTAATATACAGTAAATCAATTTAATGGAAAATTTGCTTTTATTTTATTAAATGCAATAAAATACAACGAAATTTCCGATTGTTGGTGTTTTGAAAACGAAAATAACTTTGTAAAGTCATTTTGTTTAAATATTAACTTTTCATTTTTCGAAAAAAGTTAATAACTCATTTTAATTTATGCAACATTTTTTTCTCTTTTTTAAGTAATTTTACTGAAAATTTTCTTAAAAATCTGCACATAAATTTTAATTACTTATAAATTTCATATTTTGTAAAAAAAAATCCTAAGTGCGAAGTGTTGGTTTACATTTACATTCATCTCTGTTAAGTAGCTGGCGAATTATAAATTTATCAGCTCTGGATTCCTTCCGTTCAGACTTCATTAATTTCGCCGTAATACTTTGACTTTGCCATATTCTCTAAATTTTTTCAGAACAGTTTTTCGAAAAAAATCTTTTATTTATACACTTTTTAAAAACAACCTTCGTACTCGTATAAAATGAGAGTCGGCAATGTCCGAAAAATATTTTTTTGCCCTCTGACTTATTAAAGGTGATTATTTGGTTTTTGATTTGCAGTGTCCTGGGATTCGTGATACGTCTTAATGTAGAGTTTTGAAATTTGACAAGCCATCGACGAACAACTAATTAAAAGTTTATTTAAAAAACTTACATAATTATTTTCTGCATAAATAAGAATAATTAAATTTAAATAGAAGCCTCAGATCTCCACCATAAAAACGTTAAAACATTTTAAATTTTTCAATAATAGAAGTTAAACTAGAATAACTAATATTTAAACAAAGTAGAAAAAAATAGAGGCAGTTGTTCCGTCACCAGCAAAAAAAGCCCCTGGAATCGTTAACCTTCTTTTCTATTAATCTTATTACCCGGCTGTGTCCGTTGTTCAATTTATGTTTAGAGAAATTTAATTGCATTCATCATTTTAATAGCTAATACGACGTACGAAAGTTGCTTATTTCAAACAATTAAAATTAGAAAGGGGAAAGACAGATTTAGAGTGTACCTGCATAATAAAAGAACTAAAAATTGGGGGTCTTCGAAGGACTCTTAGGCGATTTTCAAACAATTAAAATTAGAAAGGGGAAAGATAGATTTAGAGTGTACCTGCATAATAAAAGAACTAAAAATTGGGGGTCTTCGAAGGACTCTTAGGCGATTTTCCAATTTCCGCAATACCATTGAAATTGAATAAAAGAAAATGCAATATAAAATAAAGGGACGTAAGAGACTCCCTGATTTTTCCTTTTTTTAGCCGTTTTCGATATACCGAATTTTGAAAAAAAGCTGATTTTTTTAAATTTCCATAGCTTTGCGAAAACTGAACAAATTTGGACAACTTTTTTTTTTTAAATTGAAAATTGTTTAATACAAAATTCTGATTTCTAAAGAACACTTAATTTCTTCTAAATCCCATCATGCTCCAACCTTTAAACCTCGTCCGATAATGGGATCAAAATAAAGTATATTTATATCGAATTTTAAAAATTTCTTGTTTGAGTTATACATATAAGTTGAAAAATATTGGAGAATACAATATATGTATATACTATGTATGTATATATACAGTGTCGGTCAATTTAATAGGGTCACGACCTTTTGGAAGTTTTGACTATTTTTCTCTTGTTTGTATAACCTACCGGAAGCATCCACATTTCAAACTTTATGGAAAAATAGGAAAATTCAACAAAATTTCATCAAATTTTCAAACCTTTATTTTAGTATGTACATATAATAATCATCTCGCAAGTATTCAATTATTATTAAATATTAAAATATGTGTGTTAAATGGTTCGTCTCGGAGAGAAGGTTCATACATATATTTCGGAGTATACCTGTTGGAAACGTCAAATTTTATTATATTATACAAGTATATAGAATATAAAATATATACATATGTATATAGAATACTCAAGTATATAAAATATTAAGACTCATAATCTTAAACGGGTTGCTTCGCCGAGCGAAAGGTTTAAAGCAAGTTTATATACAGTATATACATATTTACCGTATATAGTATATATGTATGTATATACCCTTCTGTATACACCTGCTTTCAAAGTCAATTGAATTAAATTATACTCGAGTTATATATAAAATTAAAATATGGGTGTCAAACGATTCGTCTCGGCAAGATATAGCTATATTTAAGAATCTTGCCACCTGTTTGAAAAGTCGAATGGAATTAAATTATACACAAGCTATATGAAATCTCAAAATATGGATGCCAAACTATAAAATTGAAAAATATTGGTGCCAAACGGTTCGTTTTGCTTAGGATAAGGTTTGTAGCTAGCTATAAAGTCTAATTAAATGAAATCATGCCCAAATTAAATGAAATATGAAAATATGGGGGTCAAACGGTTTAAAGATATATTTTGAAGAGCGTTGCCACCTTTTTTAAAAGTCAAATTTTTACGAAATTATAAAAGTCAAATTTAATGGAATTATACACAAGGACATTAAATATTAAAATATTAGTGTCGAACTGTTCCTCTCGGCGAGTAAAAGGTGCCACTTATATTTTTGAGAGGTTTGCCACCTATTTTATGAGACAGAAATAGGAACGCGTTTTCCGATTTATTTATTTATTTTTATAAGCTTATACAAGGTTAACAACAATTGTACAAACTAAATTGTCATGCAGCGCTAGCTTCAGAGGCTATCGGCTGTCCGGCAAGTAATATAGCGTTTTAAATCCTTCTGAGAAGGTCAGCATTTTTTAGGAATCCATATATTTTCCTTACGCTATCTTCAGATGGTTCCATAAGAAGAGGTATAGGGTCTGTGTCATGGAAGTTCCTTCGCCTTATGGTATCGAGATAAGGGCAAAATGAAATGATATGTAGAACGTTTGATGGAGAGTCGCAGAACGGGCATATGTTACTTTGGCTCCTATCGAGAAGGTGAGCATGTGTTGCTATGGTGTGCCCAATTCGAAGACGTATAAACGGAGTAAGCATGTTTGTAGGTATGGATGAGAGATAATTCGGTTTTGTGCGTGATGAGTTCATTCTGTTGTAATGGTGGTTATATTCCAACCAATCAATAGCTAATTTTCTGCGTCTATTAAGGTTAATAAGGCGATATATGTCACTTTTAATAAAGAAGCGGGATGTAAAAGTGGGTATGGCAGTTGTGTCTTTGGCCAATTTGTCTGCGTAAGTATTGCCGTTGATGCCTGTGTGACTGGGTACCCACATTATCTTCAGTTTATTTGGGTAGGAGATGAGGTAGTCTCTGATGCAGCTGATGATGTTGTTGGTGTTGTGACAATTACCTATCGCTTGGAAACATGAAAGACTATCAGTACAAATAATGTATTTTCCCGCATTTTTAATAGAATATTGAACGGCATGAAAAATTGCCGTGGTTTCTGCGGTGAATATGGAACAAAACGGAAACAGAAGTCCATATGAGATTGGATAGTTTTTCTCACTAACGACAGCAAAAGACGAATGTGCAGCTTTTGAACCGTCCGTGAAGACAAACCGCCAGCTATCATGTTTCAATCGAGATGAAGTTTCGAGAAAGACAGAGTTGTATACAGCGTTTGGGGTACTTGATTTAGGCAAGCGCACTAAGCGATCTATAAATGATGACTTTAAAACACACCACGGGGGGTGACGAGGCTTGCGAAGCTGTAGCGCTTTTTGTGGTAAGTCATTTGCTTTGGCAAATATGGCGCATTTATATATAGCAGATTGAATTTTTGGTGGTCGTTTACGTGTTAAAGCTGAGTAGAAAGCATTAAGAAGAGTTGAGTTGGGTCCGAGAATTAGCTTAGGATAAAGTTTGCAAATGCTATCCTCCATGTTGTCGTTGAGGAAAGGAAATCCGGATTCAGCCAATATGTTTTTGATGGGTGAAGTAGGAAATGCACGAAGAGACCTTCGTATCGCAGTGTGATATGGGGCCGACAGGATTTTTAAATTACTCTTAGCGTGATGACCGTAGATAACAAGGCCGTAGTTAATTACTGACAGGATAAGGGCTCTTACCACATTCAGCAGAAGAGCAGGGCCAATGAGCGAACGCTTGCATGACAAGTATTTTACAATGTTCAAATTAACAAAAAGTTTACCTCTAATATACTGACAATGTTGTTTAAATGAGTACTTACTATCTAATACAATTCCGAGAAACTTAAGACTATGTGAACGTGGAATATTTACATTGTTGAAAGTTAGTATAGGAAAATTACAATTATGCTTTTTACAAATATGAAGTAATTTAGATTTTGTGTATGAAATTGAAGCGCCTGAGGAACAAGACCACGAGGATAGGGAGGAAAGGATTTCTTCAAAAGCGGATGAGGTTAAGGAGAGGTCTGAAGATTTTGAAAACAGGAGGATGTCATCGGCATAGAGTTGATGTTGGATATTAGGGAAATTAGATAGGATAGAGCTTATTTCGTCAAAAGCTATGGTGAAGAGTATGACCGAAAGGGGAGAACCCTGAGGAGTTCCATTGTCAAGCGGGAGAGTAGGAGAAGAAAAGTTCGAGATGAGTACTTTGATTTTACGATGGGAAAGGAAAGATTTAACAAAGTTAAAAATACGAGGGCCAACATTCCATTTGATGAGTTGTCTAAGAACGACATGTATGCCAATGCGATCAAAGGCTTTTTCAAAGTCAAGTGAGAGAAGCGAAACGTGATTTTTATTGGATAATGTGTCAGATATAAATTGGTCAAGAAACAAGAGAGCATCAATGGTACCTTGCCCTTTTTTGAATGCAACTTGATTTGAATGGGTAAGTTTATTAAAGCAAAGATACCAAGAAAGCCTAGTGGCTATGATTTTTTCCATTAATTTGCCCAAGCAAGGGATTAGGGAAATGGGACGGTAGCTGGAGACTTCGCCGACAGGTTTTCCATGTTTTAATATGGGAATAATGGCACTGGTTTTCCAAAGTTGTGGAAAGAAGCCGGTACAGAAGATATTGTTATAGTGGGAAGTGAGACGGGAGAGGAGGGGAAGGGGAAGCTGTTTGATTATGGGGTAGGATATTTTATCTGTACCAGGCGTTTTACCTTTGACCGAAGAGAGAGCAATTTGTAGTTCAAGTAAAGAAAGATCAGAATCTAGCCACAAAGACGAGGAGGAAAGAGGATTAAGGGGAGAGTAGGTATAGGAAGTAAAGGAGTGCTTTAGGGAGAGAAAATCTGATGAGAAATTGGTGTCGGTAGAGGAGTTGGAGAAATGGTTGGCGAATTCTAAGGCTATGTCCCGAGGATATAGTAGATTGCCCTGAGGAGAATTGAGGTAAGAAATGGGAGAGGAAGAGGGTAAACCAGAAAGCCTTTTTAAGTTATTCCAAATTCTTTTAGGGTCGGAAGAGGAGTTGATGGTACTCGTGAATTTTTGGAAACAGTCAGTTTTAGATATTCTAGCTTTGCGTCTAAATATAGCGTTTGCTTTTTTGAAATTGACGAGGTTTATAGGTGAGCGATTTCGCTTGAACTGTACGGTCGCATTTTTTTTTCTCGTTGGTTCTTGCCATACTTTGGCAAACTAACTGTTCGCTGAATACAAACTAACCTCGCATTTGTGCGCATTAAGTTTTTCCACGTGTTTCTTTTTATTTGTTAACCTCTAAAACTCATTCGTATATTCATAAAAGTAAAATAACGTTTAGTTATGCCCCCCGGGGCCAATAATCTCGGCGCTAATAGGTACGCCCTATTAGCCCCACCAAACACTAAAAAAAGGAAAAAACCGGAACAAACTACGCTTGATCCTTTTCCGGAATTACCTTTGATGAAGACAGATGACCCAAAATATCTCACTATTAAGTCGACGGACATCAACAAATCTATTGCTTCAGTATCCTGCTTTGCGGTTTATAAAGGGATTCAGTCAATCAGCAAAGACGTCAACAAGATTACATCTCTTCGTGATGGGAGTCTCCTCCTCCTCGTAAAAAATCAGAAAGTGGCTGATAAGTTCCTGACTACAAAATCACTGCCGGGAGCAGGTACAGTAGAAATTTCTCTCCACAATGCGCTCAACTCTGTTAAGGGCACGATTTATGCCCCCTTCATTTGCCAACTTCCTGAAAGTGAAATTATTGATGGTCTCAAAGACCAAGGTGTCACTCAAGTCCACAAATTCAGCAGAATTGAAAAAAAGAAAGCCGTTTACACTGGAGCTCTATTGCTTACATTCGATAAGTACACTCTTCCTAGTAGAATTGAAGTCGCCTGGTGCACACTTGACGTCCGTCCCTTTTACCCTAACCCCATGCGCTGCAAATCCTGCCAACTTTTAGGACACACAATAAAACGTTGCAACAATACACCCTCTTGTGTGATTTGCAACCTTCCTCCCAACCACTCCTCCCCCACCGAATGTACAAGGGTATATTGCGCCAATTGCGCTGGAGATCATCCCTCTTCCTCTAACACCTGCCCCAAGTTTGCTCAGTCGAAAGAAATACTGAAGTTAAAAGTCATCCATAAATGTTCTATGCGTGAAGCTATTACATTATACAAAAATCAGCTCCCTAGCACACCTTCTTCCTTCTCTTTTGCCAGTGTGGTAAATTCCTCATCCAACAAAGACAATACAACAAATACAATAAAACCTAATCACAAAGAAAATTCATCTGGCAATGCAAACCTAAAAGACAACTCAACATCAAATATCATTAACAATACAAGAAAACCTAGTCACAATGAAAATTCTACTAACATTTCAAACCAAAAAGATATCTCAACTTCAAATATTATTAACAACTCCTCACCCACAAAGCATTCAATTCCTAAAGAACTTCCCGGAAACTCCAAGGAAACCCCATTTCCCTCCCCCACTTCCTCTACCACTTCTCCCTTTCCTTCCCCCTCTTCCTCTAACTCTTCCTCCTCTCCTCCCTTTTCTCCCCTTTCAACCATCCCCTCTCACTCAACCCCCATCTCCTCTCCACTTGCATTATTCACCATGTCTCCCCTTACCAAAAATCCCGATCCCCCCTCTGTAGCCTCTTCCTCATCACAACCTCCATTTATGGAACATTAAATAATATATTATTGAACTATTCTCCTCATTTTTTTTTTCTATTATTATGTTATCCATCCTCCAATGGAATATTAACGGGTACCTAAATAATTATATCGAACTTGAACTATTAATAAAAACTCTTAATCCCTCAGTAATACTATTAAATGAAACCCATATTCCCTACAATATCTCAGCTTACACTCCTAAGTCTTACGTTGGTAAGTTTTGCAACCTCTCTTGCAACTCCACCAGCAAACAAGGGGTTGCTATTCTTGTTAAAAGAAACATACCCCATAACTTCCTTAGCCCTCTCCCTTCAAGTATCTCTTCCCTTTCCATTGAAATTTTGTCCCCCAATAAAATCATAATCACCTGTGCCTATTCCCCTCCCAATCGAAATTTTATTTCTTCTGATATCTTTAATCTTTTGCCCCTTAATTCCACCCCCTTCTTGCTGGCTGGTGACTTTAATGCCTGGAGCCCCCTTTGGGGTTCTCCCTCATCTAATACCAAAGGTCGAATAATTGAAGATGTTACTCTCAGCTCCAACTGCGTTGTCTTAAATAACGGCTCCCCTACCCACTTTTCCACCCACTCTTCCTTTACACATATTGACATTTCCCTTTGTTCTGCTTCTCTCTTCCCCAATACTGAATGGCACTGCCTGGAAGACCTCCATGGTAGCGATCATTTCCCTATCCTAATAAAAATTTCCTCCCATATTTCCCCTCCCGTCTTTAAGCGTAGAATATTTTTTAAAACTGACCTAGCTGACTGGAAGAAATTCGTTAAATGCTGCCTCCGCCTCTCTGAAGACTTTCCGTTGTCGAAAAATATCAACCAGGAAACCTCCAGAATACAAAAAATCATCCGTTCTGCAGCCAACCAAACTATTCCCCAATCCTCTTCTAAGCCAGCCAAATCAGCCCCCCTCTGGTGGAACAGTGAACTTTCAGCACTTAGACTGCATAAACAACAAACATGGTATCAGTTTTCCGATTTAAAAATCAATATTTTTCCTCCCCTTAAAAAAATCAATTTTAATTCGGGTTCTCTATGGCATTTTTAACCAAACACAATAATTTTGTGCACTATATTCTTTTCTATACCTCAAAAATCAAATACTCTTGCATTTTTAATATTTCAATACAAATATCACGAGTTTTGAGTAAAACACCATGCACTCTCTTTTTCCATCCAATTAGAAAACGCATTGTTTTTGTCAGTTATTTTCGCGTATTTACCTCTGTTGAACCGTCTTTTATCTTACCAGCTGATGATAGGGGACTGAAGAGGTAACGTTATCAGCCTAAACCACAAATTCAGTCCCTCTTTTTTGGCAGTAATTGAGAGAGTTTTATATGTATCTTATTATGTTTGATGAAATGGCAAACTAATGCCTGTATTCTGTAAGCAGTCTCTAGTCACTAATTGAGACTTTGCGGCGCTGAGATTGATTTCAAAACTCAAGTCTCTAATCTCAAAATAAAGTCGCTAATTTGTCTGCTGGTTCTGAGCACGTCACAAAACAAAGAAATTGAGGGAAGTATTGAACAAACGAATGTTTGATATTTAAAACCTATTCCTTTCTAAAATAATGAATTTATATTTAATACTAAATACCGACTGGGTATTTCGAGTGACGTTGAATTAATACAATTACTTCCCCACAAGTGCGCGCCACCCGCGAAAGACCAAGCCATCTATCAACAGCACACAAACATATCAACAAACTTAAAGCATACATTAAAAAATATATGGACACTCGTACATGGGTCTAAATAAATATACATACATATGAATGTGCGTTTATATGTAGGTTTATGATCGAACTGTAAATGAACCTATTGCGCACCGCACTCCAGCTATCTACTTCGGGCCAGCTTTTGCACACGGAACCCCACAACTCCCAGTTAACGAAACCCGATTGAAGTATTTTGATGTGTATAAAACCGAGAGAAGTGGCAACGAAGAGATCAGTGTAACATTTAGCGTTTCCAAAGCTAAACTTGAGTGATCAACACAATATTTTTTTCAAGTGTAAGAAATATCAAAACATATTAAAACAACAAAATGCCTTGCCCATGTGGAAGCGGTAAGTTAACATAAAAAAAAAATTTACTTAGTTAAAAAATGTATTAAATATTTTTGAACATTTCTCAACTTATTTTTGAGAAATGGTATATTTTCACTTTTCTATTATAGTTTATTTTTATTCCAAATAAATTTTTAATAAATAACCCATTTTATTTCTCTTTCTACTTAACGTTAGGTTGCAAATGCGGTTCAGAGCCTAAGACTGGCAATTGCGGTTGCGGTTCGGCGTGCAAATGCTGTCCCTGTGGAAGCGGTAAGTTGTGACCTATTTGAATTGATTGATTGATTTTAGCATTGCAAAAACTTTCAAATCTCTTCTCCTTTCTTCAATTTACTAAATTTAAATTATTTTCATTGCTTTTAGGTTGCAAATGCACTTCAGGAACTCCAAGTGCTAGCTGTGGTTGCGGCTCCAACTGTAAATGTGGCCAATAATAAATCAAATCTAATTAATAACAATATTTGTGGAAATGAGTGTACCTAATAAGTTTAATCAGCGTTAAGTTTTTTTCTATAAGCACACACACACATTTGTACATACATACTATGTATATGCATTAGGGTGTCCCAAAATAAACCAAAATCACTCTTTATTATACTTACATACTCTTGTTTTATTTGTTTTACATACACACATTGCACATTAAGTTGCCTCACAAAACCAAGCTGTTTAGGACTTCTATCAAAATATTGTCGAGAAATGTTTAGGTTTACGAGAGCTATACATACAAATTCGAAAATAACTGTGTACGTCGAAAAATAGAGCTTTTTATAAATAAAACTACGTTTTTTAATATTAAAACAAAAACCAACTGAGATGATAAAACAGTCTAAGCTTAAAAGGTATGCATAAAAATATTTAAAAATGTGATCAACAGAATATAATAATGAGATTTGCTAAAAAAAAAATTGGAGCTTGAATCGGAAGGAAGATAAAATAACTTTCCCATCAAACAAAAACAGTAGTAGTGTCACTCATCACTAGAAGGACAAACAAAGCCAAAGAGTGTACATTTAAACTAAACCCCAAAAAGATAGTGGAATGTTAGCGAAAATGATATAAAATGAAATGCCAGAAAATCGCCTGTACAGAGTTGCTCTGTGTGAACGCGACGAGCAACACCAAAAGGGAAATCGCCGATAATAAGCAACAAAAGTTTCCCTGTCTGAACAATGTCTAATCTATCATTCTTATCTGTCTTGTCATCGGAGCAAAAGAGAGTTGAGAGCCGTATTGTCGATTGGATGCCCAAAAGTTATATTCACTCACACTTACCTAAGTACATACATATGTTGCCCTTAACCCAAGGCAGGTTGGTATATGGGAGAACGCGGATAGTAACAACGCCCACAAAATAGTATTTTATAAAAATCAAAAAAGTTCGATATTTTTATAACTATGAAATATAATTTGTGCAAAATGATGTACAGGATTAAGTTGGGCAAGGGTATACATATGTGAATTAAAAACAAAAACATTTGGAAAATAGGGCTGGAACCGACAAGTTTATAGGAAATAGGTTTCCTCCGAAACTTTATTAAACTCTACCAAATTTGATACACACTTTGCATTTCAACTCAGTAAGCACAGTGCAGAAATCAGGAAAAAATCCCAAACGCCTCTCATGGATCCGTATTTTACCAAATCAATACTTTGGGAAATGGGCGTATTACCGCCCTCATTAGAACAAATAGGTATTGTTCACTTTGCATTTCAACTCAACATGCAACAAATGCTCACTATTTTATAAATTACCGCTATTAGAGAGATGGGAGTGGTTTTTCAGCTAACTTTGAGCAAGTATCTCTTACTTTAAAAAAATCGATTACTTCATACTGTCAAACAGTTATCGTTAACTAAAATTTGCCGGGAAAAAATTTGCACAGTATATTATTTAAAACTTGCTATATTACAGAATATATTTAGTATTTATGTAGGATAAGAAACATGAATAAAATTTGAGTACCTGATAAAAGGACTTCGTGTAGAAAATAAATTTATTTAGAATTTGAATAAAAACTGAACAGTAGCTTCCTTAAGCCTATAACGAATTTATCCTTCTTCTTCTAAATCGAACGGATAAAATCTTTGCTTATAATTTTCGCATCAATTTCCTCAAATAAAGGCCTACTCACTTTCTTTGTAACTAAAATCACAATTTAAATGTCCGAATTCACAAAAATTCACCTTTGCTTCAATTTTATAGATTTAGTAGCACCTTTTCGTCACTCTAACTTTAGAGCTGGCTAGATAAAGCCGACTCTAACTCTCCTATAACTAAGATAATTTTAATCAAGGAATGCGTCAATGCTTCTATTTTATTCAATTACTTTAAAGCGTTACTAAATTCCTGCTGGGTACAAGTGTGTTATGAAAAGAGAGGAATCTGTGTACTTTATGTTCTTTTTGTTATTAGTTTATAAAAAATGCGATATAATTTTGAGTTTTGTTTGCATATACAAACACTTTTATATTTGTTAACATTTTGTACATAGATGTGTATATTTGGGTGTCCAGGCTGCTCAAGATAATTGCTGAATATTTTTGGCGCACGACGTCACACGTTTCCGTGTTTAGTGTGAAACACCCTAATTTATGTCCAAAAATATGGTTGCATTATCAAATATTATTTATTATTGGCCACATTTACAGTTGGAGCCGCAACCACAGCTAGCACTTGGAGTTCCTGAAGTGCATTTGCAACCTAAAAGCAATTAAAAAATAATTTAAATTTAGTAAATTGAAGAAGAGAGAAGAGATTTGAAAGTTTTTGCAATGCTAAAATCAATCAACCAATTTAAATAGGTAACAACTTACCGCTTCCACAGGGACAGCATTTGCACGCTGAACCGCAACCACAATTGCCAGTCTTAGGCTCTGAGCCGCATTTGCAACCTAACGTTAAGTAGAAAGAGAAACAAGGAGAAATAAAATGACTTGTTTATAAAAAATGTATTCGAAGTAAAAATAAACTATAATAGAAAAGAAAAAATATACAATTGCTTAGAAGGAAGTTGAGAAATGTTAAAAAATATTTAATAAATTTTTTTAACCAAGTTAAAATTTGGTTTTATGTTAACTTACCGCTTCCACATGGGCAAGGCATTTTGTCGTTTTAATATGTTTTGATATTTCTTACACTTGAAAAAAATGCTGTGTTGATCACTCAAGTTTAGCTTTGGAAACGCTAAATGTCGCACTGGTCTCTTCGTTGCCACTCCTCTCGGTTTTATACACATCAAAATACTTGAATCGGGTTTCGTTAGTTGGGAGTTGTGGGGTTCCGTGTGCAAAAGCTGGCCCGAAGTAGATAGATAGCTGGAGTGCGGTGTGCAATAGGTCATAAACGTACAGACATATGTATGTATGTCCATATCTATCTATATATGCGTGTATGCATGTACATATTTATTTATGCGATCAAATTTGTTAATATGTTTGTCTGTTTTTGGTAGATCGCATTAGCCTTTTGCCGGGTGGTGTGCACCAGTGAAAACGTAATTGCATTGGTTCAACGTCATATTACATCCCCAGTAGGGATTATGAATTAAATACATAGATATATACTATTTTAAGGAGTACGTTTTGATATTTATAGCAGGAATATTTTAAACTAAGTACTTATTTATATATCAAAATACCTTGCTGAAAAAATTTATAATTGTTTTAACTTATTATACTAGAAACAAAGTTCAGTTGAATTTTTGTAATATGTTTCCTGTTTCATTAAATTCATTAAACCGGTAATCCGAAGCCCCATTTCATATAGTTTATTCAAATCCGAATGTATGTATGTATTTTTTAATATAGGTCTCATAATGCTTGGTTATGGTTATGGTACGATGGTTATCACTCCACCTAATCGGGCAGGGAGGTACACTTAGGCCAGTTAGGCTCATTGTAATGCCACTTGAGCGAGCTCTCTTCCTCTATTCCCTCAGTTCTCCGTGCAGTAGAACTATCGGGTTTCCTTTACGAATCGTTGCAGGTTGCGGACATCCACAGAATTGAAATCGGCCAGACACTTCAAGAAACGTTTATAGAAAGCATTATATCGTATTCTATCGCATCCTCGTCCCTGTAGCTACGACAGCAATCGTTTGCGGGATATACCATTCTTACATCGTGCGCTCCCATTAAGCAGTTTCGTGTGATAATTTGTAAAAGATATTTTGATCTTTTTTCAGTTACGTTTGGTCAGATATGTTTAGCAAATAGGTTATGTTATGAATCTCACATTGGTCTATTGAATGCAAGATGATTTATGTCGGAGCTTACAAGTAGACAGGGGAACGCCAGCATCACGCGCGGTGTTAACTGTAAACATTTGGCCCCTTCCCAAGTCCGAGCGTCATATTCATTCGCTTATGTTTGGAATTTTGAGCAGGTGTAGTTCAGTTCCCGTAAAATTTCCGGAACGAAGTTTAGAATTTTCGAGTGGCCGAACCTAAGGTATCTCCATGTGGAAGTTGTATTCAGTTTAATTGTGTTGCATCTGGCGAATAGCTACCATAAAGTTCGGTAGAAAGAAGATAGAATCGAATTTCTAGAGCCTTGGCAGGGCTCCTGTGGTTAACATGGAAGCTCTATACATTGTACAGTTTGGTCTTAGAAGTTGACTTCTCTTAAAGCCGGCCACCAAACGGTGATCTCATGGAAAAGGATGAGTCCAACAACCACTGCAAACAGGGTCAGTTTGTAAAAGCTCACTTAAAATTTGGGCTGCTTACCATCGCTGCGAGTAAAATGTCATCAGCATAACCTGTGACGTGGCAGCCGTTGTTCCGCTGGGCTCGTCCAAGAGGGGTTACCTCTCGTTACAAGTCTCGTAATCTACTCAGCCGCCTTCTGAGATGCTACTAAACATTAGTTATTTGATTTCAATGTCAATTGGATTATAGCAGAAATACATTCTTTAAGCAACCAAAAAAAAAAAAAATAAAAAAATAGAAAATAAAGAAAAGTCTAAAATCGGGTGAAAGGAAATTATCTTTAATGAGTGATTACTAAAGATCGCGAGCGTGATAAGAGTGGTGGTTTAGCGTTGGACCTGTCAAAGGTCTTTGACACGCTCAGCCATGCAACGTTAGCGGAAGACGTCGAGACATTCAATCTCCCACAGGGTATGATGCGATGGACTACTAATTACCCGTGAGGTACCACAGGGTGGCGTCCTATCCCCGGAATTGTTTAACCACTATACCTCGAAGGACCCTCAGCCACCTGAGGGAGTTTCTATAGTCTCATATGCTGATGACTGTTTGATTGATTGTTCGATAGTTGAGAACCCGCCTCCTAGTCACGTCAGAAGGTATTTTCTTGATATGTAAAGCAAAATCCAGTCATAAACCACCAACGAACTGGGCCCTGCTGCGTATTGAATGGTATTGAACGATATTCACCGAGAGGCAATCACCACCTTCGCCAACTCATTGGGCATAGTAGAGCAGGAGCTCTAGCTGTCATGGCTGAGTCGAGTCAGCTCGTCGAGTATACTTGGGTATATCTGTTTTTTCTTATACTTACAGAAATCGCACCAAATTTATAGTACCATTTCATCTTCATGATGATATAGTTTTTTATTCACTTCCAATTAGGGGGTGGATTTTTTGGACCACCCCAATATATATGTATATATATGTTATTCTACTTCTATTAAAAAATATTTGAATTTTATTTAAAGGTTTATAATTTTATTAAAAGCTATTTCGATGTACACAACTCATTTTCAGTTCAAACTAGTTGATTATTTTCCACATTTGCAGCCACTGCCGCAAGCGCAGCTAGAACTAGGAGACTCTGAGCTGCATTTGCATCCTGAAACCATTAAAGAAAAAATTAGAGAAATCTTCAATATATACATACATACATATAAGTTCTAATTGAAATTTAATCGATTGAACACTCACCGCTTCCACAAGAACAGCACTTACAAGCCGCACCGCAGGCACAGTTGCCATTTTTTGGCTCAGTGGCACATTTACAACCTATAATTGTAAACAAGAGAAATAATATGAATTTATGTGCATATATTTTTGGTATAAAATAATAATAAGCATCGTAAAATTCGTAAAATCTGATAGAAATGACATTAAGGATCTACAATGGTTGTACTACTCACCGCTTCCACATGGGCAAGGCATTTTATTGTTTATGTTTTGTTTTTTTTACTTGTATGTAAGAAATAAGTTGAATCAGAGTATTTAAAAGTCCAATACTGTACTCGAACCGCAAAAGATGACTATTGTTATGGTTAATACAAACTACTGATTTTATAGCCAAATATGTTAGTAATCCGAAGGAATCCGAAACGCATTTACCACACGCATTTTTGTATGTATTTTGTTGGTGATGTGTGCAAAAATCGCTTCACGGCTTTGTAGTGCGAAACCGCTTTTGATCGTTGCGTAGCCTATTGATTTAAAGGATTTTCACACGACTTAACCCTAAGAACATTTTCCTTATGCCTGTGCGTGTGCAATTCAGGTGTTTTTTTTTTGTTAACTTTTGCTATCTTGTTTTGTTTTGTATTGGCTCAACGGTATGCAAACGTGACCCGTAGGAAAAACTTTCATTAAAGCTAATGTTTAACAGGCAATAATTAAATATTTGTACAAATTTGGTAGATATGAAATTTTCTTTTATGGAGGAAGCAAACGACATTTATGTTTGCATTTTACTTACTTTCCAAGTGCATTGGGTGAACGGTGTCATCCACTCCTCCTCCCCAAGTTTCTCCACACGACATTCGTGTCTTTACTTGTTAGAAGCCAACGAGGTTGCGGAGGTTTTCTTAATCTTACTGTCTACTGGATGGTTCAAGAATTATATCTGGCACGATTTCGATTATGACAACTACGTTTCGTGCTCTATCGCCAGGTGCGTTCCATACCCTGATATCTTGAAAGGTTCAGAATTTTAATAATATTGACATCGAGACAATTTCCCGAGAATAATTTCAGTATACCTAAAGCGATGGCATGTCAAATAATATTTTTAATTGTTTGATACAAACTATATCTATAATCGGTCCATCTTTTTACTCGGCGTGCGTTACATATTACTATAAAAATTATATGTTTCTCTTTCCGGTCTTTCGGTTTTTTTCTAATAGCGGTCGCCCCTCGGATGGCAATGGTAAACCATTGGAAAGCTTCTAACAAAAATCCTTTGCAGTACCGAATCGGGTTAAATGCAGATCCCTCAATGTGTGCTACAAAATTAAAATACACATCACAAATTGTAAGGGCAAGTTCAGCCAAACATCGGGCTATAAGATGTAAGCGCCAAATTGTTATAATTATAATTATTATTTTTTTTTATTAATACTTTTTACTACTTTTCGATATATTCATGTTTAAAGTGGGTTACTTACCATTTTATCAGCAAATATTGGGACTTTTTTCATATTATTTCTAAACATATTCATATTTATATTATATATTAGATCACCCATTTATTTTTGAAATCTGTTCTTCTTGATAAAAGCTGTAAAAGCCGACTGCAAGAAAAATGGGAGGAGAGAAATTATACCCCATCCATGGAACGTCCCAGTCTATCGGTAAATAGAATATAAACCAAAATGTTTGCATCAAAAGTATATGTATATATTTTCATGAAGATCAGATATTTAGTTAAATATATGCAATGAGTAAAAAGTATAATGAACAAAAATTTGCTATGCCAATAAAATCGTGTATTTCTTGGTTTTTCTTCTTACAGGGGAGTCTTGAATCAGTTTACGGCTCTCAAGTAATAAATGTTAGGATATTTAGTTCTTCAAGAAAATTTACAACAACGGCAAAGTACTTATTTAAGCATTGAACATTATTTCTTGTCACGTTTCTTGAGAGTTGAAATAGCTTAATAAAAGAATAAATTTCATTTGAGAGAAATTAAATTTGCAAGATTAACAAAAAGGCTTGAACGTGCTCATTAAATAAATATTTTAAATATTTAGTAGCGGCAGTACAATTACAAAATTTACATGCATGTATTTTGTTTTTACTTCAACATCTGCATCTGTCAAAGTTTGCATGTATTTTTTATTTTTTTTTTTGTTTTCATGGCTTCTGTTTTCAAAACCGTAATACATGAAACTTAACACATCTAGCGAATAGGCGAACTCGCTCAGCTGTCCATTCAACTCCATCTTATATGAATTCGAATTGGTTGCAATCTTTGTACAAAACAGGACTGACAGGTATCAAATCGCTGCGAGAAGAGCTGCATTTCTTTTATGAGTTGTATGTGATGCATTTTTTTTGTTTATATATGCAGTAGCACATGTTTTTTGGCATTGTTCTCTGAACTTATCAAAGAAAATCTATAAAAGAGGGACAAAAGTCGCACAAAATTTTTGAAAAGGATCAGAAAAGCAAAATTTTCAAAAGGTCAGGTCAGCTCTGCGTTTGCTTACGTATGTGTAGAGTTAGTACGATCATTTAATTGCTTGTACGATATGAATCCAGAAAATGACTTTATCAGACACAACAGAAAACGTCGTATTCTCTATTAAATGAAAACTAAGAAACTGCGGCTCAAACCAATCTGCAATTTGACCGAAATCAATTCTGAGTCGTAGTAGATGTGGTGATCTCATCTAATTATTGGATACAACTTTAAAAAGTTGTTTTATTGATGTGAACGTTTTGTTCTCTAAACATGGCACAATGGGATGTCATTTAAATTTTTTTGCCAAAGCCCATTTAATGCAAAGTTTCCCAATCCATGCAATGGTACAGTTGTGGAACAAGCGCAAAAAGTTGTATGCAATTGCTACGAGATATCCTCGCAAAAATACGGAATTTCGCTATTTAAAAATATAATTATCGGACAAACTAATGCCGAAAAAATAAAAGAGTCGCATAGAGCAAAAAAGTTAATGGCGAAGGAGAGCAAGAGGGGACAAAATCGGAGAAATTTTCGCTAGAAAATATTCTTAATACTGGCTTAAATTTCTTCTCAAATTTATTGAAAAGGAAAACGCCTGGAAATAAGGAGATAACTTTTTGTTTATTCATTTTTATGGAATTGTGTTCTCATGTTTACTAGAATCTTGCTGAACTTATTAATAAGGAAAACTATTTATTTTTAAAAGAGTCGTTTTTTAATTAAAATGTTGAGTAATCTACTTTATATTGATTTAGTTTCATATTATGAATATTGTTCTTTGGATTTTTGTATTTTCAAAAGGAAATTTTTTGATTTGCATATTTATTCTTCCAGAGGTTTTCAATGAATAATGTTCCAAAAATAAATATAATTACTCGATTTTTCTCTCAATGTCTTTCTTGCCAGTTGTACAATGTATTAAGCTTCAGGAAATGGCACGTGCCATACTACGAATAATTTGGCCACACCAATTGTTATATTATACTTATTATACTATCTTATATTATAAGAAAATATATAAAACCTGTAATAATAATATATACATACTTCAAATTATCGTAATTATAAGTAAAACTTGTATAATTAAATAATAAACAGTTTATAAAAACAGTGTTAAATTTATTTTTAGAAAATAATCTACTTAAAAAAGTTTGGGTGCCCAACAATTTTAAATTGATAAGATCTTTGGCTTATTAAAATTATGAGTAGATTCTAGTGAAAGGCAAGATTCCCTTATTAATTATATTGAAGAGGTTTTTATCTTAATTCTACAGATTATCTTCTTAATTATATTGAAAAATTTTCATCTTAGTTTCACAGATTATCTTCTTGATTTTATTGAAAAGCCATACCCAGTCGTAATAAGAAGGGCTTCTTATTGGAAAAAAATCATAGAGAAATTCGCTAATTTTTTCTGATTTATAGGACATTTTAGGTGGCCTTTTCGCTCTGTGCTCTGTTTTATATAAATGAAACATATGTATGTATGTTCCCGTATTTATATTGGGAAAGTTTGAATGTAATTTTAACTGCAGAAACTATTAAACTATTCTATCACATATTTCATAAAAAATGTAAACCATCGTAATTACTAAGTGGTTTACAATACATATGTCTCTCTGATGTATTTACGGAAATTGTGAATAAAATCTAACACTTTACTCTTTTACTTTTTTTAATCTGGATCCCGTAGAAACACTTAATATTTTTAAAAGATATCTGCAGGCTTCGAGTTTTCGATGAATATTCAATTCGAAATTCTTACTGGGTATTTCTTTACGCTGAATTAGCATTGTACAATTAGTACTTCCCTGCTTGTGCGCACCACCCGGCAAAAGCAATTCGATTAAGCGAACATTCTTGCGTGCGTAAAATATGCTTGCTAGCGTATGAAGATATGAACACACATACAAATGTACATAATACATATTTTTTTAACCGAACTGTAAGTAATACTATTGCATACAGCCAACTTTTGCACACGGAACCCCACAACTCCCAACTAACGAAACCCGATCCAAGTATTTTGATGTGTATAAAACCGAGAGCAGTGATAGCGAAGAGACCAGTGTAACAACATTTGGCGTTTACAAAGCTAAACTTGAGTGATCAACACAATATTTTTTTCAAGTGTAAGAAATATCAAAATATCATAAAACAACAAAATGCCTTGCCCATGCGGAAGCGGTGAGTTAGCAGAAAACAAATTTTAACTTGGTTAAAAAATTTCTTCAATATTTATCAACTTATTTCTGAAGCCTAGTAAATTTTCATATTTTCTACGCCTTTTATATATTTAAAAAAAATTTCGTAACAATTAATTTATTTTATTTTCATTGTTTTGTTTCACCGTTAGGTTGCAAATGCGGTTCAGAGCCTAAGACTGGCAATTGCGGTTGCGGTTCGGCGTGCAAATGCTGTCCCTGTGGAAGCGGTAAGTTGTGACCTATTTAAATTGATTGATTGATTTAAGCATTGCAAAAACTCTCAAATCTCTTCTCTCTTCTTCAATTTACTATATTAAATTTTGTTTTTCAATGCTTTTAGGATGCAAATGCGCTACAGGAACTCAAAGTGTCAGCTGCGGTTGCGGTTCCAGTTGTAAATGTGGCCAATAACAATAATTATCAAGTAAAAATATTTGTGCAAATAAATGTACCTTATTAGGTTTAATAGTATTTATGATATTTCTATAAGCATAGTTGTATGTGCATTTGTACTATATAATACAAACATATAAGTTAAAAATATAAACAATTATACACAATACAAAATTAAGAGTGTCATATTACTTTATCAATAGCAAATAAAAAGAGAATCACCGGCATTCTACCTTTTCGATAAGCAGCTGTTTGTGTAGTCTTCGAAGCAAATGAAACTTGAAGGCAGTGTTGCCGTTTGCAAAGATTAAAAACAACAAACTCTATATTTTTTTATTTTTAAGTCCATTCGACTTGAGATGTTTAATGGGTTTGCTAATTTGGTTTAGCGGATATAAACAATTTTTGAAAATACATATTTATACTACCCTAACCACAAATAATTCGTACACTGAAAATTTCCATCGTAGTTAAATTATAAAGAGTTGCTAGCTCTATAGAAAATTATTTGTTTACAACTATTTGATATTTTATTGACTGGTCATTAAAATATCATTCGTATATAGTAAGAAAAATAAAACTTTTGGAGCAACAACAAAACAAAAATTGTGCTTTATTCACTAGTACTCAAAAAGATTACGAAAAAGTATGACCATTAATAATTAGTGCAAAATTTCCGGTTAATATTTGGTTATGTCTCCATTTGCTTCTATTACTGCTACAATTCGGCTTGGCATACTGTTTGTTTAATGTTGGCAGTCATCTGGTGTAATTGATCTACATATTTCCAGTATCTTTTGCTTCAAGTCATTCACTGTTCGTTGGTAGTAATTTCTCAAAACCTCTCTTCATAATTTCCCACTGTGACTCAATCACGTTTAAGTCGGGACTCGAGGACGGCTAATCGAGAACGTTTATTGAACCAATCGTAATCAATTTCGGGTTAAATTGGCAGTGCGGGCTGGTGCGCCGTCTTGCTGGAAGATTCGAATCAAATTTTTCGACACTAGGAAGAAGACTTTCTTCCAATATGTTGACATATCCCGCAGATTTTACGGTGACATTAATAAAGTGTGACCTACCTATACCCGTTGAAGACATGCATTCCCAAACCATCACGCAGACAGGAAACTTAACTGTACGTTTTAGGCATTCTCTAGTCGACTAGTTGTCTATACGAATATGTATTTTTTACACACCTGGAAAATAGTAATATAATTTCTACGTACTTAACTAACTAACCATTTTTTTTTTTTGGTATACCACTCTTCCAGCAAATGCGTAAATTGTAAACAAAAAATATTTCATTAATGAGTGTTTAAAAAATGCTTTTTAGACTAAACTTGGCCAAAGTTGGCAAACCGCTGTTTTCGAGATTATTTTTCATTTATTGCCTAAAACTTCTATGATAGCAAATGCATCTAGCATTAAATAGCCACCGTTTTAAAGGTACACTTTTCTTCTTAGTTCAGAAATTAAAGCCAAAAATAATTCGAAAGGTATGAAATATTTTAATCCTTTTTTGACATAAAACTGACTCTAGCAGTGAGAAAATCTATGCAAATGTAAACGTTTTGGATATTAAAACTTTCATAACTTTATGTTAAATTCAGATCAGTTTTAACTGCAAAAGGACCTCGAAACCAGAATTTTTGCTTATATCTCGAAAACGCTTCTTTAGAATAACAAAGTAATGTTCGTCTTCAGCGACAATTCCTATTGTAACCGAATCGCTCTTGATCAAGCTGGTTCCAATCAAAATTTTCACCTTTTAAAATTTTATCTTGCATTTGAGACATTCCTTCTCTATTCTATACTCCAGGTTGTCTATGTGTCACACATTCACAGAATGGACGCGCTGTATTTGCGGCTCTCCATGCAAATGTGTAGCTAATAAAAAGTAATCGTCATCTTAAATGAAGGAAGCAGCGCAATAAATATAATCAGACAATGAACATACATATATGTATATACCTAGATATGTGGAACCACAGATATAAGTTCTGTTCGTGAACAAAAAAAAAGGCATCGTCACTCCGCAATAAAAATTTAGATTTAGTCTGTCACAGAGGAGAATGCTCAAAAAAAATAATGAACTCAAAATTTGCAAACACTTGCAAAAACACGGTAGACGAAAGCGAACCAGCTGATTGCGCTTAGGTTTTATTTGTAAATAAAATAAATGTGGAAGTACCGACATAAATGGAAATACGAAGCTGACCATACAATGTTCGCCCAAAACATTTTAAAAAGTTATAGCGAATTCATATAAGGTGATAGCATCCCATGAATTTTTTTTATCACCTTCTATGGATCCACCTTGGTTATAGTAAGCATTCGTAAGCAAATTTCATGTATACAGTGGACTGCCAAAATGCAAATAATTTTTCTTGATTGATAATTGAAGTAAAGAAAATATTTACAGCGCAAAATAAAAGATTATCTTGCATCGAACTGCCACACTGCTCTCTCAACTTCTGGTGGCTGAGAATTGTTTCTAATCTTGTATGATAATTTGTAATAGTTATACTAACTAATCATTGTATTAACGAACAGGCTGAGCTGTAAATATTTAACGAGCGCAACATCGACGTATTCATCGCCATTTTACATACACAGTTACCTGTACTAGACACACAAAAAAAATACAAACAAGGGGAATGAATTTCATTGACCTCTAAAGTAATAAAATTGAAAATATCTATTTTGATTGAATCTCAGTTGGCAGAAGTGCATAATTTTTCGATTTCCTCTCAAAGTTCTATACGAATCTGCAATACCTAGAGTACGCGAAATGGTTGCATTAACAATCGGAGAGCTTAGGTACATAGGTACGAAATATGTGCAAATGTTTTCAGTATAAACAGACACAAGAGAATAGTGAAATGACTGCACGCAGCTTACTTTTTAAAAGTGTCGATTAAAGGATTTTTTAATAAAACGATTAATAAACCCAAAAAAATGGCAATCCGATCCTGAACAAAAACTTCCAGTTAATTTTCTTCGTATTCCCATTTCTCATTCTTCGAACTTCAAAGGTGAAGAAAGTAGGTACCATGAATATTAGAAAAAGAGAAAATTGGTTGGTGTGTTTTGGGAATGGTTTCTACAAATATTTGAAAGCGAATTGGAGTAAAAAATATAAAAAAAAACTTCTAAATAGACAAGTCTTTAAATTACAATATTTATTTATTGTTAATATGTGGAAAACTACAAACAAGTTTGTTCAAACGATCTTATTGAGCGTATCCCTCCTAGTACCATCGATAGCTAAGTTAAACAAATTCGGTTCGAGTTCTTTATTTCCACTTCTAATTATAATGAAAAAAGTCTTTGTAGAAATTTAAAAAGCAAACCTTATAATCATTTGTAAATATTCCATGAGTAAATTAACTATTTGAGACACCTGATGAATGAAACTTCCAAATTCCTCCTGAAAAATATTCCTGAAGCGGGATCAACTTTTTCACGGCGAATAAACTTTTAATTTTTCTTTTCAATTTGAATACTATTTTTTTAATATTTTTTTATAAGCCAATTCTCAAACATGTATGTATGTTTAAAATATTTTTTGCGGGAAATTAAATACAAAATTTTGTCCAATATACATCATCTTTTCACCCTGTCGGAAAAAAAGAAAATCAAAAAAATTCCATTTTACTTAATCAGTAACTTAGTTTTGAAATGTATAAATTTTTAAAACCATTCCCTTCATAAGAAAAATAAGTATAAAATAAAAATAAAATTAATACACGTTAATGCTGAGAGTACGGCATTTCTTCTTTTAGGCGCTGATGTGACTATAGAATTAGCTGAAATTTAACTTGTTTGCTGTCATCTTCCATCGATACTCATCACATAAGTGGACCAAATGTTTTCAATTGAAATCAGATCAAGAAATTCCCTCGATGGTCGACTTGCGAGAAAGTAGATTATCTATTTAACTCAGAATTTACCGATTGAGGGTTAAATTGTAGACTAGTTGATTATCAACTTTTTTGATAGTTGATATTCGAATAGCAAGTATTCGACTAACCGTTCATTTCAACTAACCGCTCCTGGTATGAATTCACCTTGAAAATAACTAGTCGAAAAATCGAAAGTGAGCAATTAGTCGACTAGTCAATTATGGTAAGTTAGTCGATAAAGTCGCTGCTTTCTGAAACAACTTTTGCTAATTAACAAGAGCTCTATTGAAATATTAAGTTTGTGATATTCTCCCAAAAAAAATTTAATTTTTGTAAAAAATTTGTTTGAAATAAATAATTTAATGAGAAAGGATTCGGTTTTTCCGACAATGATTAGGGAATCACCGAATACGTTGACTCCAATTCTTTTAACATCACCTTCGTAAACTAAAGCTATCACTTCCACGATGTTAGAGAGCAAGCATACCAAGTACATATTTCGCTGTTTCACAAGAATCTGCAAAACTTATTTTGATTTGCAATTTCAAAAGGAAAAATTTAGAAAAAAATGAGCATAGCCTGGATTACTGGATTTTATTTGCTGCAGCACAATGTCGGGGTATTAAAATAAAAATGTTACTTAGAGTTATTTAAATCTTTATTCATAAATTTATCGCTTGATTTTTCGGAAATGAGCCTAAGACACCTACTAACTTCACACACACTTAGACTCTCTCGGAGCCAGATTTTACAGGACAGCTTTCAACAGCTACAAAGTATGCATATCCTCTTCGGGGTGAGGTAACATTAGCTTTTTCCAGTTCCAGTTTTGTTTTAGCAATAGCATTTGTTTTCGATTCATACTTTATAAAGTTTTATTTACGCAACTATATATATCTAATGGTACTTTTAGCGGTTTTATTGGCATGATTACTGGGATGGTACACATTTTTTCGTTTTTTTGAAATTTACATTCCTCTGTAGTATTTATAACTTTGCGAGCTCAAGGGCACTCTTATTTTAATGACCGTATGTGTAAATGGAAATACATAAGGTATGTACATATGTACTTAAAAAAAAGTTCATACTCGTAAATGTGCACATAGAGCGAGATTTACCTAAAAGTCGGATATGTATCTCTTTACCGGCGTTTAGTAGACGAATGTACATAAGTAATAACGAGATGCAAACTGATGGCATGATCTACGACCGTTCGCGATCAATTGATGATGAGAGTGGGGCCAAAAGAGGCAGCGGCTTCGAAACCATCTCATTTGAATGATAGATAATAGATGAAAACATGCTTAAGGAAAGTTAAATATACAATATGAAATGAGAAGTAACTTTTTTACGTAAAATATTGTTTACTAAGTATGAACACAAGATTTTTCATATTAATTAAAGTTCGATATATGAAAGTTTATAAATATACGGTCAAAAATATATAACAACATTTCTGATCTGAAACGCTTCAATTACAACGAACCTGATTCATTTGTAGTACTTTTTCTCGAAAATCCCTATAATATAAAAGACTAAAGCAGCTAAAAATGTCGATTAGAGCAATAAGACCGTGAGCGTATATATCACCTTCCTTTATTGCATCATGATTCATATGTACAAAAAGTGGAGTTTTCGCACTTCTGGGCATTACCCTGGTACCCTCTTTTTATTCTTTTTACGTTTCATTTCGCAATATATGACACTTCCTCTGGGTTTAGCCCGAAAACTGCTAGAGCAGGATAAATATTTAAGCAACTATTGTAACGGTTTTAAACTGAGATTATTGATACGATTACTTTCGGCATATAACGACTGGGTAGATCTGGATAAGATTAAGAAATCGATTTTAAAAGATTCGTTTTCCACCTGTTTAAATGCAAATTAGGTTAATTTAAAAAAAATTACATTTTAAAATATGGGTGCCAAAATAAAGTTCTAAGAAAACTTACTATCAAAAATAATTTTGGAGATGGTTGGCACTTGTTTAAAAAATTTATCAAAATTATAATCAGTTAAATCAAATCCATTTAATATTATATGCAAAGCTCAATAAAGTTTTATTTATTAAATACTTTTAAAGAAGGTAGCAACTGTAATAAAAAAAAAATGACATTTTAAAGTATGAGTGCCAAAACGTTCGTAATTTAAAAAAAATAGTTTTGGCGAGGGGCGGCTCCTGTTTAGAGAACTACTTTAAATTATAATAAGTTAAATCAAATATGAAATGGATTCAAATATTGGTCTCAGAGAAAAAAGTTATAAGAAAGCTTTGTTTTGAAAATATTTTTAGAGAGGATTGCAACCTGCTTAAAAGAGTAAATTAAATTAAATTATTATGTTAATGGGCAAATCAGTAATGAGATTCAAAGAATGTAGGCTTAAACAAACTTTGTTATGAAAATATATTTAAAGAGTATTGCCACGTGTTTAAAAATATTTGAAAACAATTTTGAAACGAAATAAACTTAATGACTATAGTTTATTCTTCATTGAATTTATATCCCAAAAGCAGCAAAATTTCAATTATTTAATTCCCAGAGAAAATCCGGCATTATTGAAGGTATTTTAAAATATTTCAGAATAAATTTTAAGTGAGAATGAGTGAAAACAGTATCAGTTACTTTTCCCTTTGACCGAATTACCAATTGGGAAAGGATAAATAGCGAAGGCATAGCGTCTGGAACAAACGCCGGCTTAACTTATTCGCGGACGTGTTGGCGTCGAATTCTATATTCTTTATGAGCTCTCCATTCATCAAAATTTAGGTTCCCGGTTTTCTAAATCGTATGCCAAATTTCTTAACTACAAAATATACTGACGTCGATGACGAAATAATCGTATGAAATCTATACCATTTTAGTATATGTTTCCCCCGTTACGTTTTCTTAAATATGTATGTCAATAAATTAAGAAGAAATTAGGTAAATTGTCATAAATTAAAAATAAATCAGTATCGTCTCGAAATTGCATCGATAATATTAGTACTTCACTAAACAGTTCCTTGATTTTGAATATCTCTAGATGCTTTCTTTCAATATCGAAAATTTAAAAAAGCATATATTATCACAATAAAATTTAAGTATAATCAAAAATGTACATTTTTCCCTTTGACCAAACTAAACTAAACTGAAGGCTACAGAGCTTTCAAGCGAAATTAGGAATGGCACGTATGAACGCACTTGATTTAAATGAAGTAATTTGCATGAAATTAAGTCATTTTCACCGTAATGTGAACATAACTTTATAATTAACTTTATAATTATCTGGCTGATATTAATTAAATTAAAAAGAAATTATCAATACGCTAACGGAACTATGAAAACAAGGTAAACAATTTCTTTGCTCACAAGCAATAAGTTAATTATGACGATTTTATAGCTTTGTCCAAATTTTATTTACAACAACTCAATTAGCAGAAACAACTTAAGTATAAGACCCTTTCGCCCGATCCATAGAATGTGAATATTGTATATACAATACGTATAATATAGTATGGATGACTACTCATGTTTGGGAAACGCTGATTCATATATCTCAATGCCTCCCAAGTCAATTTAGAGAACATATTTCAATTAACGACAACATAAGCCACAAACTAGCTTGCCTATCGTCTTACTTGCACACAAGTGGTAGTTTGCACCAGTGATGGAAAATTAGGTACAATTATACTTTTCGCGGACCTTTGTTAACATGAAAATACATTCGGTACATAGGCATAATTTTAGGTGCATATATGTAAAGTGTTGAAAAATTATTATTTTTCGTTTTATTTTTCCATGTGAATTTCGGTTAAATATAATTAAACATAAAACAATTTGATAGTATTCCCAAAGAAGGTAGATTTCAAACCAGGTACATAGCATTTCGTTCCCTGTGGCAAGAACTCTCGTCCATTTTCACCACAACTGAAACCAATTGGATCTAATCAGATTCTAATATCAATCAGCAAAAGTCAAATTAGTTCTGGTATGGTGAAATCGAGGACGAGACTTTCTGTTAAAGGAACGGTAGGATTGATGTAACTTCTTTGTAATCTAGTTCTTTGGCATGCCATTGTGAACAGAACATTTAATGGCACAGCACTGTGAACGAAACTTGTGAAGTCAGAAGGATAAAAAATCAATCAAGTTATTTGGCAGGTATTTCGCGTTGTATACGGTTTGCTTTCTTTACCACACTCTTCTGCTTGTGTTAAGATAATTTTAGAAATAAATTGGTAATAAAAGTGTTTGCTTTATATTAAAAATTGACAATTTACGCGGCTACTCGGCTACTAAATAAAATGAATGACTTGATTAAGTACATATAAAACACATGGTGTAAATAAATATGTTTCTTAATTTTTTGTCTAAAAATTTATTGATATCAAAGTACAAATATGAAACGGTATACATAAATAACTCTCTATATGCAAAAACACTTGAAACGGTTTTTTTTTTAAATAAAGCCCAAGTATGTCTTAATTTGTCGGTACATTGCTCCGTCAAATAAGGTACATTTTGAAAATTTAATTTTCCATCTCTGCTTTGCACACTGCACTAAAGAATAGCAGAATAAAGGGGCGTGCAAGGCAAGGTGTGAACATTTCTCGAACAAAGCAAAAGAGTGAGTTTTGAGAAGGTATGAAATAAGTGCCTATACTATAAAAGCACAACACAACCGGCTTTAATGAGCAGTTTGCGTTTGGCTTAGAAGAGGTGCGAAGCATTTCCTCTGTGCAATTCAAAAAATTTTCTAAATCAACTAAAAAAGTAAATAAATAAAAAACTAGTGAAAATGCCGTGCCCCTGTGGACCTGGTATGTTTTATATAAAAATATAGTCAACTGATATGTTTAAACAATTCAAACTAATTAAATAAAAATTGAAAGCATATTAGAGCAATGAAATGATAACCTACAACAAATTTTCCTATTTACCTACATACATATACAATATGCAATTTATCTAATACGTGTATCTATTTTCTTTTTAGGTTGCAAATGTGGCACACAAGGTCAAGGAAATTGCGGTTGCGGTAATGGAGGAACTTGCAAATGTGGCAGCAAAGAATGCTGCGGTAAATGAAATATCCAAGCAGTATTGAGTCTTACGAAAAGTCGAGTATTTAGCGACTATGCTACAAATAATCATGTATTATCTTATCCAAAATAATTGCTTTAAATAATCAAACGATTTTATTTAGTAAAAAAATATCACTACATTATTTCGAATATCCGAATGTACTAGCAATTTTTGATAATCAAAATGTAACGCTACATTTAAAAACACAAACACTTCTTATGTATTGGCTCTTCAATTAAATACGTTTCAAAAACATTAAAAGAAATGATAAATTATTTGGGCAGCAATCTCTAAGAGATAATGGTCTTAATACTTGGGGGTCTGCTATTAGTGGTAGGATGTAAATTGCACAATTCATTTTGCAACGATCTCTCGATTACGGGTTTCACTAACAAATATTTTTGTTATATGCAAAGGTTTTTATACAATTTATTAATAGAAAATATGAACAAAAAATTTTGGTGAAATCAAAGTTGTATAGCTTAAAGTAATAAACAGAAATGTGCTTTCGTTTAATATTACTAACATTTTAAATGTTAAATTTTATATGTTTTGATATTTGACGTACAATCAGAAAAAAAATACTAGTTGGATTTATTCGCAATTATGAACACAGATAGACCAAGACTTCGATTTATAAGCCATTTGGCTCAAATTCTACACATATGTATGTTGGCTACGCAGAAGCAAACGAGACACAAACTATATCCGATAGGTGGCGTACGAGGCGAGATTATCGTAAATACCGTATTCAGATCATATATCGGTCACATAAAGAGAACCCTTTTCGAAACAAAATGGTCCCTGTACGATTTCCTGGAGTCGAAATAGTGTTTATATAAAAATGGAAGTGACTGAAATATATTTGAACTCTATCTAATGTTCTACAACAATAAAAACTAAGATGGATTTAATATAAGTTGTAGCTTAATATAATTTTCAGTAGTAAATTATTCACTTGTCCCCTCCTGCTTTCAAAATTTTCTATAATGTTTTTTGTTTTAAATTTTTAATGGCTTTTTTTCTTCTCATCTAATACAATTTTGATAAGCCTCATTTGGGGTTTCAAAAGCTGGTACATTCAGAAATTGGCCCGAACACGCATTAGGCTTTTGAAAATTATTTTCAAAAATATCAATTTCTCGCCATTAAAGATTATTAAGAAGTTAACTTTCCTATGGTTACTTTCTTTCCTATGAAACTTTCTTTTGAATATATTATTGATAGGCCGAATATTGCGAAATAAGGCGGAATAACAATTTTTACGAATTAGAGCAGAATAAGTCGGAATAAGTTTAAAATGGAATAAGGCGAAATAAGTAAGTCGGAATATATGTATATTCCGTCTCATTCACTAAAAAATCATTATTGATTTTTGCAATTACTTTAGCAATACACACAGGTAACTGGCATGGGTTTTGCAAGACCGCTTTCGGTACCCATTGATACGTTGGAAAAACCTAATTTGTTTGAAACGATTCTGCAGAAATAAGAGTTCGCAAAAAATATTATTAAATTCCGCTCCCTTCGCAAGGTAGGTTGTTGCAAAATCTTTAAATGTACGTACAAAGTGGGCAAAAGCTAAATTTTTACAACAAATTTCTGTTATCTTTAAATAAAAGATTAAATTTGCATGTCGGATGATGTTCATTCGAGTTTTTGCTTAGGTAACATAAAAACAAGGGAATGCCAAAACTCGAATGTTATTATTTATCAAACTTTTAGTAATGGAATCATGACACAAGAAATTGATTCGCGATTTCATTATTTGTATTATTTTGACGCTCCGATTCCTCAATTCCTCTCGTCGGAGAAGCGATTGGAATAAATATTTATTCCTTAACCGATAAGTTATTCGTTGCTATTGTGAATAAGTGAATAATTGACAAAAAAGTTTGTCAGCCGTCTCTCAGAATTGCTCACATTAACTAAACCGTGGAATAAGGAGTCGGTAATATGCCCGTGATTAATGAAACCTTTTATTATTACATCAACACTTCACTCATAAGTAATCGGCAGTTTTTGGTCACTATGCTTTTGTAATAAAATCTTTCAAAAATTGCTCTGTTAAGGTTAAGTACCTTCCTGCAGAATTATTCTACCCATATTCAATATTATCTCAACAATTATTGTTATTAAGAAAGAGAGTTTTATTGGCCTGCATTTAGTTTGTACGCTTGCGTGGTAGGATATTTTAAACGTAAAATAATAAATATGTAAAAAATTAATTAGATATGTAACTTTTTTAGAAAAGGGGTACAACAAGAATTCTTATACAAAATTTTAGCTGGAATGATTTGTCTCTTAAATTGTAAAAAATTATTAAATTGTTTAGTATTCTAGGGGGTCATTCCAAAATTATTTGAGACAAGTTATTTTCGTCACTCGGACAAGATCTTTTTTTGACACCCGAAGGAGTTAATTTATTGATTAATATTTGTTTTTGTTTCGAAGAATATATGTACATGGATTAGAGGAGTCTCGCTTAGAGGTGTTTTGTTCTAGTTTCTTGGCATATACTAAATATTTTGTATCAGAGAAAAGAGTAAAAGTTAATCAATAATTATTATAGTAATATAGATCCTTTTCTAATAATATATATCCATTATTCAAAGGCTTATATTATAAAAGTCTTTTCATAATAGTTATCAGCGAGATAAATATTTTTTTAAGTCTTCAAAGACTTTTATTTTCAGACTTATATTATAAAGACTTCTCATAATAACTATCAACGAGATTAGCTTTTTTAAATCTTCAAAGACTTTTACTTTTAGATTTATATAATAAAAGTTTTCTCATAGTAATTATGAGTTAGAAACATTTTTTTTTTTTTTTGATCTTGAAGACCGGGACTTTTTTAGGAAGACTTCGGGCTTAGTTCGAAATAAGTTCGGGACCAGTTCCATTTTTGGACTAAAACTTTTTGGGACCCAAAGTTCCATCTTTCAAGACTAAAAACAAGTTGTCTTACTCATGAAAAAAATTGAGTAACACCAAAAATATGGATATACATTTGTCAACAATAAATTGCATACATACATATGTTTTATATATAAAATATGTTCATTATTTTTTAAGTTTGTATATATGTACATATATATGTATTTATGTAAGTACATATCTCTTGAATGCGAATAATGCATTTCGAAAATATAATTTTTAACAAATTTGAATTCATTTTGAGCATTTTCGTTCATTTAATGCTATCACTTTATGACAATATTTTGTGCAATTCTTTTAACAAAATCAACGTTCAAAAAATTCGCCATCAAAGTAAGTAAAGACTTCTTGGGTGGGCGACAATGACGCAACCCCGCCTCCTGACAGCAAACATTAGGAAAACAGTCCAGAGTTGATACACAAGTTTTTGGATGCAGATCGAAGATAGCTGGCGGTGGAGGCGTACATTCGAGATACTCAGCCACTAAAAGGAAGAGAGAAAATTATTAACTTTTTTTTTCTTCTTAGCCAAATAACTCACAATAATTGAAGGAACGCTTCACCGGCACTGGCACCGTTTCCAATTCCGGCTGCGAAGTTCTGCAATAACGTTTTTTTCCGTCCGGACAACAAACTCGTGGCCAACAATCATTATCCGTTTTGCACTCCTGCACTTGCCACCACAGCTCAGCTAATGGATGGTTAGGGCATTTGCGTGGTATCAATCCCAATATAGCTGTATTGGGAAAATAAATCAAAATGTTGTTTTCAATAAAAGCCATATTTAATGTAAATTTATTACGCATAGAAATCATTTACGTGTATGCGAGGTCTCCTCAAGTGGTTTGGTTATACCCGAGACGCAACTTTTTGCGCCAAATATTTCACAGCACAACTCGTCGCGATTCCAAACGGTGCAATCCTGATCGGTCTTACAGATTTTGGGAAAAAGCTGAAAACGTACCTCACTCTCGCGCGGGCAGGTGAATTGATTTCGCAGATTTTGTACAATATTGCGTTTATCCTTCTCACTAGTCGGATCGTTGGACCTCTGAGCCGGAATATTAAACAAATTGAATGTAGGCAAAGCAATGCGAAAGGGACCATCGGTGCTCGTGCTAATTTTGGGTACAGGTGTAGTCGTTGAAATTTCATTATTAGAAATTAAAGTTGCGCTTGTTACAACTTTCACTTTTTGATAATTATTTTTCTTCTCTTTAATTGTTGTTGGTGGTGCTGGTGTTGGTGAAGTTGCAATTGGAGGCGAAGGTGTATACTTTTTCGGTGGTTTTTTGGTTGACGATGGTTTAGGCGGAATTGAAAGGCCCCAAAGTGTAGGAACAAAAAAACTGAAGGGATTACTGTTGACATTCAATGGAGGGCGGACTGGAATGAAAGTGGAAGTTTATAATAGATTAGTTACACTTGTTTAATTCCTTTAGCTTTTCCAATATTGTATTATACTAAGTAGATTTGTAATATTTTGAAGAGCAACGTTTTTGCCGCTAAATGAGCATTTGTCATGTGACAACATTTTCTGCTAGAGGAACGGTGGGAGTGATGCAACTTCTTTGTTTTCTACGTTCTTCGTATGAATATAAATAATTTCTTCAATGAAAATAACCTTTAATTCATTTTATTTATTTTTTAATTTTATTATATGGACAACAAAAATATATCCCCAATTCATTTCATTGCCTATTGCGGTTTTTTGCTGAAACTTTTATTTCATTGGAAACTGCGCAGTCTGCCATTCGGGTGCAACCCAATTCATTGATAAACCATAGTACTATTTAGAAGTCTCATTTTCGCCGTTGAAAATCTGATACATAGAATTCTACAGGTATGTAAACCAAGTATGTCTTTCAGTGTTAAAAAATCATATTCCAGGATATTTCTTTTTTAATTTTTTAGTCAATATTATTCAAAACTTACTTAAACTGAGATATCATAATTTCACTTACTTTATTAATAAGTACAGGGTTTTTCAATAGGAACGCTACAAAAGTTTTTTTAAATAAAACAAAAACGGTTTGGGATATGAATTAAGTTTTTTATTCCTGTGAAATTAGATTCGATGTCATTATGTATGGAACTCGATTTCTTTTGCATGGGCACCACGGGCACGCTTGCAGAAGTCCAGACGCTGAACCCAATTTTCGACGGTTTTCAACCATAAATCGGCCGATACTCGTACTGCTGCAATTTCACGTTCGATATTCGTACGAAGCTCATCAATCGTCGCTGGTTTGTTGGCATAGACCATAGACTTGACGTAGCCCCACGAAAATATTCTCTCATATACGGACTTTCCGTTAAACGGATACAGACATCCAAGCGTGTATATTTACCTTTATATCAGTAATTTAATTTAATTCACTTTTTTAGTAAGTGCAATTACATGTTGTCACCCATATTGCCAAATTTGATGAGGTTTAAGAAACGTTTATTTCGAAGATATTTTGAAAAGGGAAAATGAAATGATTAAGTTAAATGAAATATTAGGGCAAGGAAACAGACGAAGTGTGCGTTTGAATGGGGGCTTTAAAATATAAATCTAAATAAAAATAAAAATATAAGTTTATATTAAATTTAAAATTCAACTAAATTAGAGCTGTATTTATGTGAAACCAAAGGGTTTATACGAAAACATTTTTGAAGAGAATTATCATCTGCTCAAAAAGGTAAATTAAATTAATAGATTAAATTAAACATCAAAGCAAATGTGTAAAAATATTTTTGAAGAGGGTTGCCACCTATTTAAAGAGATTAATTTAATTTATGAGCTAACTAAAATATAACAGTATTGATGAGAAACGAAAGGAATTACACGAAAAATTGTTTGAAGAGGGCGGCCACCTTTTTTAAAACGTTGATTCAATTTAACTGACAAGGTTTCTGAAATTCTACTTTACAGATGTCAAACGAAAAAGGGTTAACAAAACTTAATTTGACAAAATATTTTGGAGAATGTTGTCAATTAAATTTATAGGATAATAATATAAAGTTTTGGAAGGATCAGTCTCGAGAAATTTAAAATAGCTGGCATATTTCAAAAATTAAAGAAATTGTTTCTGTTTATGTTAAATAATAATAATAATATGGCGCTTACATCAAGCTATAATGTTTGGCCGAACATCGCATACATTTTTTGGTTAACGCATCTTGAGGTTGTATGAAAAATTGGGTAGTCTACGGATTTACGCCGACTTCGCACAGCAGATGATTTTTGGGAGAAGTTTTTTCGTTCGGCGGTTTGGCATTACCTGCCGCGGGCCGACTCTTATTAGAAAAGGATTTTCTATAATTTTTGATGTTATTTGCCCCGGCCAAGATTGGAACTCGGGACACTCTGAGTGAAGCTCGCTACGCACTCGGCTCCGGCTTTTAAGTTAAATAAAGTATACAAGTATTAAATGACACATTTTTGAATAGATGTGTGAAATAAAAATTGTACGAAATACTACTACTGCCACAAACACTTTCCATGTCCTGGAATATAGTTTTCGAGACTTCGTTAACCCTCAAAATACCAGCTTGAATTATAGAACCAGCGCAACAGGGTTATCAGCAATATACAATAGCAGTTCCGTATGAGAGATTGAGATTCAGCTAGTAATGTCAGTTGCAAAAATAGATCGATGTATTTTTTTAATGCGAGGCATCGAAATGTACAATAAATCACCCCGTCCACCGCACTCTATAGGCAAAAGTTCGATGTTTTTAGTATAGAGTCAAATTGTTTTAATGTTTATTTCCTGGATGTAAATACCGAGATTACTTAAAACAGATATTAACACTTATTCCTGATATAATTCCTTTTTTTTTGTTGGCATTTCCAGGAAAAACAGTTAACTTTGTGTGCTTATGGCATGTTAATACGAGAAACATTAGTGCAAATTATAAAATTATGGGTTAATACCACTTTGGTCGTTAGTTTGTATTTGAACTGGATCGTTTATGAAATGTTTCGATTATGCACTGTATTGCATAAAACCATGTCTCCATGATAACGAAATCAAGCGGAATTTTCGCGAGTTTTCAGCTGACTGTTTTTTTTTTTGTTTTTTTGTTTACATGTAAATTAATTTTTTGCACAAACTAAGCTTGCAACAACAAATATATAGTAGCACATATTTAGCTTAGGTAAACACAAGCTCAATTAATAATTTCCAATTTCACCAAGCTCCCTTTTTATGCACATACCCGTTTAATTTTAACATGGTGATGCAAAGTTTTATATATTTTTTTCCTTTTTTGTCTCTATTATTATTGTTTGTTCAATTAAATTCAGTCGACAATTCCAGAAGTGAAAGCTGGAACAGGTAATACATCAACTATTACTTTATTAAAATTTGAATGGATTGCATTAAGTTGCATATGCAGCACGATTTAATTTTACTCGATTTTTCGAGGTAATTAGGAATAGTTCCGAAAACAACTTTATTTCGCTTCCATTGATGTATGGCTTTCGATAAATCCCAGCGATTATAAGTTAGTGCAGTTCATTTTTATATAATTTTTTTTATAATTTTATCAGAGACCGAAAATAGATGTTGTTTGATTTTTTGGAATCAAGAAATCATCGGCGAAAATTCGTTCAAAACAAAACTCGAATACATCGATTTAATCTCTTATCTTATGCCATACGAATTTGGCCTTATTTTTATTTGGAAGATTTTCCGGTAAAATCATTTATTTTTTCGATCAAAAATAATCGTTTTTCTTATATTTAAATTTTTTCGATCATATGTGGTCTATATTTTGTGATATTTTGGTTTCGAACATAAAACATATTACTGTCATCGCCGACAAATTGCTTAGCGTTTATCATGCACTAAATTCCTTTTTGTAAAAGCTTGAGAATTTCAGTTTGTTGTTTAATATCACAAAACCACTTTGCTAGGTCTCACTTTAACCCAGCAAATCTAGAGCGAAATGATCCATGACGCCAGCCGTGCACTGTACTTGCATCAAATTTGTAAAGCTAAGGTAGTCAGCTTTGATGTCCCCTTGAAACCTTGAAACCTTTTTGTAGGAAATTAAATTTTTTGTTAAATGAGAAACTTGCCTATAGATTTTCTCCCATAAATATTATACTAATGTCCAAAACTATTAACAGTATGAGAGCGATTTTTCAACAGCGCGTCACGAAGTCGCATCGCGACCCTTTTGTGGGTAAAAACAAACATTGAAAACACAGACCTTTTAGAACAAAATGAACCATATTTTTGCTATTAGCAATAAAAATTCTAAAACATGGATTTTCAGACCTCCCTAATATGGGTGGTTGTGGGTACGAAAATTTGATTTCGGTCAACTTTTGTGGCAAATCATGTCATTATAACGAAAACAACTAACATGTTATCTTATATCGAATTAACGGCAATGCCAAATTAAACATAAAATGTCACCATTTCGACATACATATGTGTGGTGTTAAACTTTATCCTTGGTGTTAAAACTTGACCTAATGAAAACGGGGCATTAGCGTTTGTGTTCGAAAGTGGTCCACGCCTATCTGTAATTGTGCTAGCAAAAGTGTTACGAACAACTTACTAATTTGCTTTCAAGCGAACGCTACTTGCCTAATTGAAAAAGCAAACAACATACCATTGCATACATACATATGTATGTAAGTATAATGCTAATGCAAGTATTTATCAAACATGAGATGTGTGTATGTATACAGAAATTATTCGGTCTGCAATATTTAAATTTCCCCAGTTCTTTTACGAAAGATATTCGAATTTGATTGACTATATAACACTATCATAAAGTTCGTTTTGAGATTTTGTATGTGGATAAATATAACTATTTTCTATTCAGAAATAATTCTGCCAGGAAGTAAAGATTTTTTAACAGATTACGTGTCCCTATAATAAATTCACATAATATTGCATACAAATGAATAAGTTTAGGGTTAAGGGTTAAATTAAATTATAACTGAACCAAAAAGCCATTAACATAAAAAGGATTGCTTTAAGCAGAACTACAAAATTCACGTCAATAACATCAAATAGACGGCAGCTGATTTTAGCTCGCCAGATCGGTAAATCGGAGAAAATTTAGATTATTTCCGGAAGTCGTTTTATAATCACACATAATTTTTTTTAAATTTCTTTGTTCATTAGGGAATGAGGGAGAGTCCCTTGGCCGGATATGAGTCGGGGTCATTCCGGTACGTCGACCCGAATGTCTTGCATCGTTTAGGTATTGTTAATTTATATATTGTTATATTATATAAAGAATACCATCCAACGATCTCAACCTTTTTTCTCCCCGTTTTCTAAGGAATATAGAAATTCGTTCGTTGTTTTGGAGCTTAATTTTCATATTCAGAATCTCGCACGAGCTACTAAAACTTTTTTAATTAAACAAAAATTATAGAAGTAACTTATTCATAAGCAATCAATAAGAAATCAAGAAATTAAAAATCGTTAATTTTTTATCCTAAATCTTCGAGATAAACGGCATTTACAAAACTTGTACTAGAAAAGTTTTTTAATTTTTACCAACTCTTTCGTATTTCCTGCCTTAATGTGATTATTAAGACCACATTTCATCGAAGTTTCTTGATTAAAAGATCAGTTGTTTGTATATATGTACATACATTAGGGGGAATACTACCCATACAAAAAATCATCGGCAATGTTTTTCCATCGGAGTTAAAAAATGCATTATATTATAAGTAATCAGTCAAAATATTTCGGTTAAAAGTTTTAAAAATTTGCGTCCAAAAATGGAGTTTTTTTTAGATAAAAATAGCTTTTTAAAATAGTTTTTCAATGAGATCACTTCATATAATGACACAAATAAGCTTAAAAGGTCGGAACGGAATTATTATAATGAGATTTTTGATGTTATTTTTTGACCTTTTTTGGAAGATTGGTTTAAGAAAAAATTGAATAACCCTATCAAAACTTGTCCGGTTGAAGCTCATGAAGTATCATTGAAAAGTGATTCAAAAAACTTTTGATATTTATAAAAACTATTATTTTGGCAAAAGTCTTAAAATATAACACATTTTATAATTCTGATGGAAAACCGTTAAATTTTTTTAGTGTACAAATAAGACGACATTAATTTAAATGGCATATACCCGTACTTTTTGTCCGCTTTCAATAAATTCCAATATTTATATAATAAGATTAAATTTAATTGATATTATAAACTGTCAATTAATTATGTAATTGTATGTATGTTATTTCCAATCCTAAGTAAAATATGTGCATAATTGCTTGTGGTAAACATTTGAATAAAATTATTGAAAAACAAAAAAGAAAAACATTTTTGCATTCAAACTACTCTAACTTCAAAAATCAAGATTGGCGAATTTGGAATGAAGAGAGCCCACGAGAGATTCCACGAGCTTTCATGATTACCGACTATTTGCTGCCTGAAATTGAAGCCCGTAACCTTGAGGGCATTTGATTCCAAAAAGGACAGCGGTTGTTGTCACACAGCGCGTTCAACTATGGCTTTATTTTGTGATAATTCTATGATCGTGTGATATGATACCTTTCGATTTTTTTCTTTGGGAGTATGTAAAGAGCAAAATCTACGATAAGCCGGCATCGATTGATGAATGAAAACAAGCACCGAACCGAACAAGCAGTGAAGCTTTCAGGGCTACTGAAATATTTGCTTAACCCATAGCGAAGATTTCATATTTTGTATTAATCGGCATAAAAAGTGTAAATAAAAACTTTAAATTAATAATTCATTCATTAAATAGTAACTGAAATAATTTGAAATTTGCACTGCGTTTAAAATCATTTTCCCTATCGAAATTCTGCCTGAATAAGAATTTTCTCTTGTGGATATGATCTTTCCATTTTTCTTTCCTCTTTTGTCAATTTTTGGATGGTACTTTTTTAAAGCCATCTCTATATAAAAACGAATGAGAATATTCAGATTTTGCAACTACATCCCTACTGAATAAACTTGCGGGTTTACATCTAAAAAGTACTGTTGGGCAGTATTCAAAAACCGATAAATTCCTCTTAACAAAATCAGAGTTACATATGCATTTCAACGTATGTATGTATGTGTATATGTATGTATGTGAAAATTACGTGGAAATTACTTTTAATTTGTAAGCTATTTGTATCGATTGCTAAGCAAAGTTGTAGCCAATTTCTCGCCTTCAATTTCTAACACACGAGTATTTTCGAAATGGCCATTCATTTTTTGCAGCAACCACATTTGTTGAACCAATTTTAAATATGAAATAAAATAAAACAAAGTGAGTAGCAGTGGATGGATACATTGAGGAAGACAAAGCAGAATTACATTACAAAAAAAAAATAGGTAACGTCACGTTCTGTTTAGCATCGGTGTGCTGGCGAATTTTATTCAAAAGAGTAAAAATATGTAAGCTCTCCACAATGTACGTAGTATAAATATTTTTATGTGTAAAAATGTGGGGAAATGTTAAATGTGAGTAAATATTTTAATTACAAAAAATCGGGACGCATGTGCAGAGGCACTGTTTGCCTTTCAAAAGCATACAAGCACACGTATGTACATAAATACAATGTACATACATAGATGCAATCGAGAGCAGCGACGTTGAAATTAAAAATAAACGAAGTAATCGGCGTTTAATGTTAGCGGTTACTCTACCAGAAATGCGACTTGATATGTTTGGGGCTAGTCGCAAAGGAGATTGCAACTAATATCACGTTTGATCTGTTTCTTTTTTAAGCATATTTATTTTTAAGTAAGAAAGCAAAGTAGGACACACAAGGTCGACAGATTTTGGAGATTGAAAAGGGTAATTTGCCCAGCACGGCAATTCAGGTAAAACCGTACCTAACCTATATTTTCCAACACGATTTTAAGAGTCGCAACTGATCTGAATTTAACATAAAATTATGCAAAAAACGTCAAAATTCGTGTAGATTTTCTCGTCATTAGAGTCAGTTTTATGGCAAAATATGGAAAACATTTCATACTGACTTAACCTCAGAACCAAAATATCTTGAGGTTAAATCAGCAAATCCATATAAAATGTGATATTATATCAATGTTGCAAAATGTAATGAAAAGGTTTGTTGCGGATTTTTAACTGAAAAAGTAAATGCAGCACAAATTTAAATTGACTGCATTTATTTAACTTGTAATAACTTTACATTTTCTGTCCGATTTTAATTATAGATTGTAAACACTTTGAGCGTAATATTGCCAACATTTGAGGAACTTCTCGACAAAAAATAATCGTTATCCTTGGATTTAAAATTTTTCAATCATAAGCGCAACCAAATTTGTGGGATGGCAAAACTATGTTTTATGATCGGACTTTTTTTCGAAAAAATTCAATGATCTTTTTAAGCGATAATATCAAAGTAGCAATTATTTTCGGTATCTGAAAAAATTTACATTAAGTAATTTTATTTTTCACAACAACAAAACAAATGAAAGAACTTATAACTCGATTCCGGGTGGAAATGGTTTTTTTGCATTCCTTACACTCTGGTCATTCTTGGCACTTTTTGACACTTTATGTCACAGAGAAGGTTGTACTGTTCTCTATATACCAGATCCAGAATCCAGCCAGGATCGTGTGGAAAAAACCTTATATCTGAAACACCTCTAAACAGATAAGACCAAGTAATCTCGAATTCTCCACGAAAAGGGATTAGTTAAATAAAAAAAAATATAAAAAAAAAATTTTAAAAAAATTTTTTGCAGAATAAAAAGTAGCCAAAACAGCAACCGTGGCACACAGAAATGGCCAGAAATGGTGCGCACACAAATCGGCGCGGCGCAAGCGTAGTTAGATAGATTCCAAACAACTGCTGGTGGCTAGTAGTAGCTTGTCTAAATTAACAAAAAGGTGTTTATGGTGAATGTACTAACATTTTTAAGTAGGCATGTATGTACATATACATACAGTCCGCGACAAAACTATAGCACATTAACTTTTTTTCTATTTTCGCACAAGCTATACATGTGAGCATATTTTGGTTTCAATACTGTAACAATATCGGCATTTTTAATCATTACTGGCTGCGTCCGCAATTTTAACGGATACAAGCTACTGCTAGTTGTGTACGCGTCAGAGTCGAATGCGACAAAACAATAGAACGATTTGATATTTCGCGGCTAGCTGCGAAACAATTCTGAGTTGATAGTACGCTGTAGTTCATTATTCAGTGAAAACCATGCATTTTTCGTGTATTATTATTATTAAGAATTATTATTAATTATTGCTACCTACTGCTGAAATTAACGCTTCTCTCAATTTACACCAAAAATGAATAGCAGTTAGCAGTAGCGTGGAAAATTTAAGCAGAAGCTTAAATTAAAGGACCCGAAAAATTATAGTCAAAATCGTGCTGGCGGACTCCCGAAATTGATCACTGACAGCGAAAAGGGGACTATTATACGGGAAGCCTTTAACTCACATCTTACTGCGGAAAAAATTGCAATCAAAACCAACGTACGGAATATCCAGAGAATTCTACACAATTGCAAGGATATAAGCCGTAAAAAATTACAACGGAAGCCACCTCATCATTAGACGACACGATACAATTTTGCGGAGACTCACATGAAATGGAAAATTGTGACGTCAGGTTATTTTTGCTGACGAAAGAAAATTTATCCTGGATGATCCCAATGCTTGGTCACACTATTATCACGACGTCAGGAAAGAAAAAGAAGTTTTAAGCCGGCGCCAGCACGGAGGAGAGCTCAAAAATGTGTGCCTCCCAAAATGAAAAACATGGAATATATCAGTGGTGGATCTAGGGCGGGGGGATTATTGGAGTTGTAACCTCCCCCCCTTCCTCCTCCGGCCTTTGGAGATTGGTATATAGCTCGAAACATTAGAAATTATAGTTTATAATTCATTACACAATTATATTGGTGAAATAAATGGCAAATGTAAAATTTTTTTACTCCAGCCTCCCTCCGATTCCGAATCCTGGATCCGTCATTTGGCTATATAAATTTTATTGGTAATGAATTAGCTATTCGAGAACAGCAATTTACCAGAAAGCGGTAAAAAAATTTTTTCGGAATAAACAAGTCAATATTTTGGAATGATCACCTTTCTCTTGGTCTGAATATTATTGGAAGTTGCTGGAGTTTTTTGGCCAAAAAAGTATATGCAGAAAATCGCCAATATGAAACAGTACCAGAACTAAAAAAAAACAGTACTTTAACTTATTGGGAGGCTATTCCTATTATTTAGGTAATTACCAAGTCGGTTTATTGAAGAAGAAAATTTCTAATACTAATCAAAAATGTTTGAGTTCTCAAGAATAATATGCTATTGTTTTGTCACTCCATAGAATGGCTTTTTTTATGAATTGCGAAATGTACTAACTTTTATTTTGAATTTTTGTAATTTTTGTATCCCCTTTTATTGTATGATCTTTTATTACCAAATAACATTTTATTCATATTTGTCAAACCAGTGAAAATACAAAAAATTGAGTTGTGCTATAGTTTTGTCGCGGACTGCACATGCATACATATATACAAATATACGGGCGTAAGCCGTCGTTAGCGTTTTTTTTCAAGTTTACTTTAAATTTTTAACCGAAATCGCATAACACTTACTAAAAACTTTCAGCCGCGATCTTGTCTATTTAAACCACAAATCAAAAACAAGGTACGATCGTACATACATATGTACGACTGTGTATACATACAAACTTACGTATTTATCTATACTTATAAGTATGTGTTTACTTTAGAAAAATCCAAAAATCCAAATGTTCAACTCAAATGTTTTGATAAAGAAATAAGAGCATTGTATTTATTTAATCACAAAAATAAAATATAATAAATAAAATCTTTTAGACCAATTTTAGCGAGTTAGCTAGGTCAGTGTCATTCGTAAGTGTGTGTGCGCGTTTGTACTCGTTTAACAACAGCTAGCCAACCAACCTTAGTTCACAAAGTAACCTGTTACTTGGTTGTTTACTTATCCATAGACATGAGCGTGTGTGTGTGTATGTGTATATGTGTGCATTCAAGTAACAGCCACCACAACTTATTGGCTGCACCTAAACACCTAAAGCGCATTCGCACAGCCATGAACGCTGATCTTAGCTGCGAATGCTGTCGTCGTCAACTACAAATAGACTTTAAGTTTCTTTGCCACTAAAGTGGGCGCTGGAGTTGCTGAACGATGCCAATTTCTTGTTGTTAGACTTGCGTTATCGCTGACAATTTATTGACGTGGTAGATATGTACATACATACAACTCTTAGGTAATATTCTTTTTATGCATTGCGTGGTGGCCTTTGGGTGTCATAGCTCCGTCGCAAGATGTATTCTTTTTTTGGATTTCGCACGGAACCAGTTCTTTGAGAAATGGTATTTTACAGTCTGCGTAGTTAAATTAAAATTTTGTATGTACTATGTATATCTTAAGCACCTGTTAGTTTTGGACAGTGTAAAGAAATCACCTTTTTCACAGTTATTTTAAAACAAAACAAATTTGCATTCTTACATACTACATAGTTCTAGTATGTAAATATTATATTTTTCTGATTCAAAAATTAAATAAGTTGTTCGATCAATAGTCAACATAACTTACCTCATTAATGGTCTAAAAACTGCGATATTGGCACCAATGGCTCATTTATGATATAACCGCACTTAAAATATAAATAATTGTATCACATTCATGTTTACAAACAATGTAGATTACGAAATTTAAAATTGAGTATACCATTACATACTTAAGAAATAAATAAAACCTAAAAAAAATATTAGCTCTTCTAAAGACACACTACTCCAAATTCGTCCGCCAACTCTCTACTCTATCGACGATTACGGAAGAAGTTCGACCAAATGCTCGTTAATTATTTTAAAAAAAAATTTGTATATCATTAATTCCATCCATTCCGACTGTCTTAATAGTGTGTCGGTGTGGTACGAGTTGGTATGACGGTCGTGCCTCGCCTGTTTGTCGGTGTATCTCCTCTCAACCTGGTAGTTATACAGCTTGATGAGAAGATGGTTGGCTCTCTGTCGATGATGTGTATGGCAGGGTATATAGAGAGACATAGGGTCCTAGACGAGTATGTTCCATTGAAGCGGCAAGACCGCTGGGCCAATAGTCCTAATGGCTGGGTGGCATACGAGGACATCCGGGACGTCTCATTTGAGGACGGTATTCACGTCGTGGAATGCCCGATTTACTAACACATTATAGATTTTGGGAAGGTGGGCATTAGTTGGACAGACGGAAGGTTAGATGTTAGTGGGCAAACTCGTCAGAACGCCGTGTATAGGAGGGGAAGTGTTAATGCGGCGGAGGCTTGTAGTAGTTTCACCTAAGAGATCTGACTGGAGACTTATATCTGGTACCCCGGTAATACTTAGACGGTACGAGGTTTCGTCTGGATTCAACTTCCACATTGACGGTTTTTGAGGGTATGGCTTTCAATGATTCCATCTCGTCCAAAAAACACATATGTGCATATATTAAAATTTCTCATATAAGAACTCCCTTTATTTTAGAACTTCCGATTTCTCCTCGCACATTCTCGAGTATTTTGATACCGAGTTCTCGGTTCAATCTCGGACATCACCGTTCTCGCAAGAAATATTGAGTAGCTATCGAGACGAATTCTGTGTATGCATTTACAATCGATTATCGAGAAGCTCGCGAGCTTTACGAAATTCTCGATTCACGAGGAGCGATCCTCGCAAAAAATTCCTTTGACTGCTTGGCTTACTGTGTATTAAGATATTTAGTGCAAAATTCGTGCAACCAATACAATTACCTTATTGAATTGAATATTGAGAGGCTGACGAGTCTTCCGAGCTTTACGTTACACGAGAAGCTCAGAAAGAGGTCCCCGCGAGAAATTTCTTCTCGAACAATCGAAGGCTCTACTATATTTTAAGATTCCCACCAAATTTCTCGGTGCTTAAAATACTTTGAGATTTTATTGAACAGTCTTGTTATTTTAAAGCTGTTTTATTATATCTTTTTTGTTTCGCACATAAAATACCACATTCAATAAAACGGATTGTATAATTATATTTGCATTTACTATTCAAATTAAAACAACAGCAGCGCAGAAAGGAGATATTTAAATCTAAAGCATTTGAAACAATTGTGGGTATTGTAATAAGACGTATTGTGCATTGCCTAATATAAATTCAATCAACTTCTCGTAATTTTAAATTTCATCAATAGTTTATCGAAATGGGTGTGAAACCTATACATATTGTTCCACAGAGGTCGCCCAACTCTTTCCGGATATTTTTAACAAACAATTTAATTTAAATGCACCAAGTGCTGCGAAAATGACGAGACAAAAGATGTTATGTTTTTGATTTTAAGATTATTAAGGCTGTGCGCTTTTCACTTAAATGGCAAAAAACAAACAAAGAAATAAATTTATGTGATAAATTGTGTATATAATATTTATCTCAATATAATTATTTCTTGTAAGCAAAAACGGAGCATAGCAAGATAGCATATAACGGTCAGCATCCTCCAGGCCCTCTCAATGCTTGGAATATACTACCACAGTCAGGAGTGGAAGAGAGACGTCTAGATTCTCTGGGAATACCCCGCACCCACCCAACAGTCTATTGGGAACCAATCGGTGTAGATGGTCGTAGCGAACTCTTCGGTTACCCAGCTCCTTCTCACATCTCGTTTAGAAAGAAACTTCAAACGATAGTTGTTTTCTGAAAGCAAATTAGCTATGTAACACGCCGTCTTTCTAATATAATAATAGATTTTTCTGGAGATATACACACCTATGTATGTAGATATCGTAGTCCTGCAAAAAAATACTTATAAATTTTTCTATCTATTCGAGAAGTCGGTTAGATTCCTATTTGTTTATGAAAAGATTATTTAATTAATGTATTGCGATTTATTTTTGGTTTTATCACATAAGTTTCGTAAAATATTTTACAGGAAGTTGGTATTCCAAAAAAATATATGCATGTATGTACATATGTATTGAAAAATTTAATCAGATTTTCGTGCCAGTATTTCTATTCTAACTATATTTACTTTCAATTAAAAAAAGCTATAAAACCAATCATAGCCCACTGTCACTTGCAACAACCGATAACAACATTCTGTGATATTCTGAGAGTGGATTGCACAACAAAAGCAAAAACCTGTTGAAGGTTGATTGTAGAAGATGAAAATAAGATTTGTTGTACCCATTTTACAAGGACTGTATACCGATTTGCATGCTTGTGCTTGGTATTAAAAATGTATGGATGTATTACATGCATATACTCGTGAATACTTACATATTTATGAACTTTAACAATTCTGCATATGTACATTTACATTTTATAACCACGAAAGCATACAAGTCGTTAAAATTTTATTTTATGAATAAATAATTCAAATAAAGAATGCAAACAACATTCTTATAAATTATGAATATCGGCTAGAATTTGCATAATTCATTTTTACATATTCTTGGTTTTTTTGTAAAAAAAAAGAGAAATAGTTCAATACAACTTTTACAAATAGTTATGTACTCTCAAGCATCAGCTGTTAGTAAATAATACGGTTGTGCAATTAATTCGTAAATTTTGCTCATTCAAAAATTCACTAGTCTAGATAAGTTGTTTGCCAAAATTTCACAGATCTATACATAAAAAACTGTCTTATCTTTCCATTAAGTTTGTTTAACGTCGGTCTGCTTCTCTACTAGAGTCGTTTTCTCAATGTTTGGGTAATATTGCACCTTGTTAGATTAGAAAATTTTTAACGAAAGGCACTAACCGAACTTTCTAGAAATGAAACCTTTGCTAAGTTCTGATTAAACGCTTAGTCAGACATTGTGCAAATGGTCCTCAGTGTTTAACATTGATTTCCATCTAACAGTTGTTTCGATTGCTATACGCGTTAAAAGTCAATTGAAGGAATTTGAGTGATAAATTAGCGAAGGGAGAATAATTGAATTATCGAAGAAACGGAAAACAAAAAAACTAACTGTATAAGTAAGTAAAACTATTCAAAAGCATAAATTCAAATGCAACATTAAGTTTTCAAGGAAAGTTATAAATTTTTACTGGGTAAATTTTTGTGGGGGAAACTAGCACGTACGGACATCAAATAAACAGTATTGGCTTTCACGGCGCGTTGACAGTTAAAAGTTTAAAAAAGTGGAGGACTTTTTTATCTGGGAAGCAGCAGTAATACAACAGTGTCAAAATAGGAATCCAACGCAGAATCTCTCTTTCCTGCTGGTGCTACTTTTGGCTGATCAGGCAATTGAGTAATAAAACCCTCTCTGGACGGACCAAACCGACCCTCTATAAGTCTCTTATCATGCCCGTACTATTGTATGGGGCAGAATCATGGGCGCTGTCTGCATCGGATAAGATTTCTCTTGGAGTGTTCGAGAGAAACATTTTCTGAGAGGTTTTTAGACCCTTACACCTTTGCGACGACGAATACCGCAGACGATGGCACTATGAGCTGTATAAGCTACATACATATATGGCGTTATAATAGACATAGTTCAGCGAATTAAAATTCAACAACTTCGATCTAGGCTGTTGATGTTCGAAGAAGGGGAATGTCTAATCTGTGTTGGAAGGACCATGTTGAAAAATACTTGGCATCTTTTGGTATTTTTATTTGCCAAAAATGCTTAGGTGGTTATAGCGAAATAATAAGTTAGAATAATAAGTTGACCTTCGATATTCCTATTAAAAACGTCACGTTTCGGGAAAATTCTGGCGTGATGGAAATTTATACATCGTAATAGACCACTACACCAAAGTGGTTTCCATAAGTCTAAAGTCCCATACGGTCTCTAATACAAATCAATAGACATATATAAAAATTCCTCAATCAAAATGCACTTTCCCAAGTATGCATGCATGTGGGTAGATAATTACGCTTCCAAACTCACTAATTAAAGACTTACCAGTCGTGGACGTGGGTGTAGATGCGGACGTCGACGTTGGTTTCGTTGTAGTACTGATTGCTGTATTTGTTGCACTCACATCTTTTCGCGATTTATTCACATTCCGCCTACTACTCGTACTACTAACGGCTGCTTGCTCTGATGCCACTGGTTGTGACACAACTCTGCTCCGTTTCTCATCCCTTCTCGGCGTTTGCTGCCTTGACCCACCAGCCCCGCTTGTACGAGTAGCATTTGAGTTGCGTATACGTTTAGCTGGTGACTGCCGTGCACTTTGAGCTTCGGAATCAGAAGAATCGAAACGTTGATCTTTTGACGTCGCAACTAGCGTGCTATCGCGTGGATTTGATCGCGTGCTGATAGCTGTTTGCTGTTTTGACCTGGAAATCGCTGTGGGAGCCGCCGTCTCTACAGTTGTACTTGCTGCATTTACAGCATTGGCAGCGCGATTCTTTTGCATCAACGGCACGTCATATTGGGCAACTAGTTGAGTTGCTGGAACATTTGGTGCATCGTAACGCCGTGCAACCCTTGATACTGGTGCAATATCAGTGGCATCAGCCGCCTGTACGGCCGTTGGTAGCTCTAGCCGTTTCTGTTGATCTTGTCGTTTATTGATATCCGTGTGGTGTTGGGGATTGGTAACATTGATAGCAATGCTGCTATTATTTAATTTGGCAACCGGATAATCGACAATTTTTGTGCCAAATCTCAGCGATTCACTTGTGGTATAGTTCACTTCCGCATCTTGAGTTTGTTTTTGAGGCAGTGTTGTTGGCTGCTTTGGCTCTCGTTGCCTCTGTGGCTCTGCCTGTGATTGTGGCTGTGGCTGTTGCAGCGCGCTTGCATAATCTGCTACGGCAACTACAACAATGGCTACAGAGTAGATGTACGAGAGCCAATGTGGCTGCAGCACTTTCTGTACTTTCATATTTCCATCCGACGGTCAAATTGCCGAGTACAGTTTATGTGTTGCAATTATTGTTGTTGTTAATTTTATTTTATTTCTAATGTAAGTCAGCAGTAAAACGGGTAATAAATTAGTTATTTTATATTTCTCTTATGTGTAACACTTTTTTAGTTTTCTTAAAAGTATCTGGCCTAAAGGCCCAACAAAGGCCACACTGACCTCAACTACAATTACCAATCCATTTCAAATCCAATCATTAAATGGAAAAATAAACGAAAATTCAATAAAAACCAATTGAAATCAAATGTGAGACCAATTAACCGACACTCCCCGCAATGTGCAATTGAACTCGATCGAAGATTAGCTACGATAATTATTTATTTATGTTTCATACAAAACTTTTTAACACATGCCAATACACATAGGTTTTGTAATGAAGTTACACATACGTATGTATGTACATACATATATGTTTCTTTAAATTTAGTTTATCCGTTTACTGCAATATCTCACGTTTCGCTAATTTGTTTTTGAATATTTTAGGCGCGCATGCGCAGAAATCGTTGATTCGCTGACGCGGTTCGCTTGCGACTGAAACCATAAACTATACTTAACTTAACTTTAAATTTTTGGCCATACCAGATCGCCATATTTTACCTAGTGCACGCTAAGCCGCTGCTGTCTCTATGTCACTACTACTTGGCCAACCAACACCTCCCGGCCGCCGCAATGTACAAACAATTTCACCGGAACATGCTGCGGAAGGAAGGAGAGGAGGAAAATGTGTATGAATGTGTATATGGTTAAAAACGTGTTTGTTTTGTTTATAAACAAAATAAAATTAAATCGTTGTTTAGTTGCTTACAAGTAGTAAAAGTTCGAGTGTACGCTGATATGTATAAATACATTGTATACCTACATATACATACATAAATATATACATACATATGTACAAGAGCTGATCCAAAAGTAATGACAGTCGAATATCGTATTCTTCCTCTGTTTCGCTAACTGGCTCCAGATAGAGACCTCAAGTTAAGCCAAGTTCTTCTCCGCCTGGTATTTCCAACGTAAAGGAGATTTTATGACTCCTTCTCTGCCACCACCAGCGGGTACCGCGTGGAATACTTTCAAGGCTGGAGCGTGATCTGCCATTGCAACATGACCTATACAGCGTAATCGCTGAGGCTTAATTCGAACTATGAACTATGTTTATGTCGCGGTATAGCTCATACAGCTCATCGTTCCATCGTCTCCGGTATTCGCCGTCGCAAAGACGTAAGGATCCAAAAATCTGTCGAATAATTTGTGTCTCAGAACAATCCAGGGATCATCTTATCCGATGTCGACAGCGTCCATGCTTCTACGCCATACAATAGCACTGGCATTATTAGATACTTTTATAATAGAATGGTTTCGATTTGTCGAGAGAGGGCTTTACCGCGCAGTTGCCTACTTATTCAGCCCAATGTAGAGTTTGTTGGCAAGAGAGTGTCCATAGGATTTCGCGGCAGACATTATTAGCTGTTTTGATGCTGGTTTCAAGATAAATAAATTCCTCCACATTTTCTAAGTTGTAATGGTCAACTGTTTGAAATCTCGTTTGGTATCAAACGGCTCGGAGAGGTCCTTCCCAATTCTCACGGATCTGGTGATGTTGGTCAGCGTACCGTATTAGTTTTATTTATAGTATTTATAGTGATTTTAAATTTTTGAAATATTTCGTCATCGTTAGAAACAATGTTCCCGTAATGGGCGTTTTTGAGTATATCCTTAGTCCAATAAAAAACAAAAATTTGTTCACAAATTCAAATGATGATTGGAAATTCATTCGAATGTATCTAGAGTTATTTAATAATAACAATCGGAAATTAATTGATTAATTAATTGTCTTTACTGGACGGAACCTTAACCTTTCTCCTACAAAGTCCTCGACGACCCAATTCACAACTTGGACGAAGGAGGCCCGTAAATGGTAAACCACCTGAGAGTCATGGATATTCGCACTTGTGGCAGAGGCAACGAAACGTGATGCGTCAATATGTCCGCCTAGGACTTGTAGGGCACATCATAGACGAGCCAAAAGACAACATTTCGAACGGGTCAACCAGTTACTTGCTGATGTTGCCTAAACACCACCTACGCTATGTATACCCCCGGTCAAAGAGCATAACTTCATGTTTAGCAAGCCACTGTCAAGTATTAGACCTTGGTTGCTTGCCTACCAAGCCATCTCTCAAGCACATCAGAAGCCATCTTCTCGAACTGATGGATGAGATCCAGACTCGTTCCCATAACGGTAGGGTCTACGATACCGGATTTATATCCGGCCAAGAACTGTCACTTCAACAACATTACCTAAATTATATGGGGAATGCTATTTGCAATTACAACAACATACAGACTCACATATGTAACACATCAACTGGATCCTTTTTTGTACAGAATGGTTATAAAACGTATTCACCGAGAGATAGAAAACACATGGGCGAGAGTAAAGCCCAAAGTCAAAGCACTACCAATAGAAAAATTAAAAAAATTATCTAAATATTGTAGTTAACTCATCTCCTACTTATTCAAAATCAACCCAGACATCCCCAATACATGACCGGCGTGTGAACATTTCAGGCATGAGAGCAATAACCTCTCCATAGATGACTTTGATGATAACGACCATGGCTAAACAGATCGGCGATGAGTAGCCGCTATAACAACAACAACGAAGTCTACCTCAACTTCTTGAATTTCTTGTCTTGTATTTTTTATTATTAAAAGTTATGATTCTAACGTACATATTATATTATCGCCCATCATCTTTTGATCGCCAAAGTTAATCAAAGTTCACTGTTCATACATTTTTTGTTTAGGTTACTACTTATATTAGAGATAACCAGTTGCAATTTTAGTAAAAAAAATTCATTTGTATGTGCATATATAACATTTAACATTAAAAGCTAGCGATAAGTTGCTCATTCTAAAGGAAATTTTTCTACAAAAAGGTGCCTATGAAATAATTTGATAATAATAATTTCTGATATAATGCGATTTTTATTGAAAAGAGCGGTATTTCTGTTCATGACCGAATTATTTATGGATGAAAAATATCTATACTATAATAAAACTGTAAAGTAGTCGTGTCGTTGCAATTTCTTTAAAAAAAAACTAATCGAACGTGATGCGAAGAATGTAGTGGAATACTTTTGGACCTTTTTTTTAAATTTTGGTTGTTGTTGTTGTGATGCATAAAACGATCACAATAAACTTAAATAGAATGTTGCTGAAGTGACAGTCCTTGGCCGGATATAAATCCGGATCGATCCGGTATAGAACCAACTGTCGTGGGAACGATTAGAGTTTTTGTCTTAGAATTATTGTGTCTATTTGCCTGCTTGATCTACTAATCTCCGAAACTTTTGAATAGGCTTTAACTGGTGACTAGACAGTGGCATCAAAATAACCAAATATTAAATGAGGAAGACAAACTTTTTTTTTTTTTGTAATAAAACTTTCTTAAACGATGGAAACTTTTTTTAAAGGGTAGCAGCGCTAGTATATGATAATTTGAACCTGAGGCCCACCGAATAAAGCGCGCACAAGCTGCATACTTGGCTGTAATACCGTCTTTGAATTAATTTACATACATACATACCCTGTGATCATATGACATACGACACGGTGTCCATCTTCAGCGCAATTTTTCGTTGTCCCCAACCCAAATTTGACAAAGGATAACAGAAAGGGTGTTTTCCTAAACGCACTAAGTATCAGCATTTATTTATAAATTACATTAGATAGAAGTATCCAATTTGTCGCAACTTAACCGAAAACTAACACACCTTCTTGATTACGAATATTGGGCATTTCTATCTAATGTAATTTAGAAAAATGACTGATGCTTAGCATTGGTGCTCTCTGGAAAACGCCCAAAATCGTTCAATATACAGAAACTTGTAAGCTTGTAAAAGAAAAGAACAATTAATTCGAAGCATAGGTTGTTATTCTGATAACATAAACACTCCAAATAACTCTTTGGGGAGGGCTACTTATGCGAGTCCTTGGGCGGACATAAATCCGAGTCGCTCAGGTATCGTGCAAACTTTCCGAGTATTTATATATCAGACATTAATTAGGAAGATTAACAAGGGAGTGCTGGAACGTGACCCAACCCCTAAAATTGAATTAAAGTGTAAATGTAAATCTTGTTATGGTTTATTTTCATCGGAAAGCTTAAATAAGATATTTCACTTTTATATTAAAATAAATGTTTTATGTTCATTGACGAAACACTGCAATGTGAAAATACAAATGGAAACGATGCTATTATTTTCATTTATGTTTACATCCAAAATTCCAGGTCAACCCCACTGCCTCTTATTCAAACTTTCAGATGATGTTGTTGTTGCTGTTGCTGTTGCTGTTGCCCACATATTAATTCATGCAGTTTGCCTTATTTGTGCAGACAAACTACTTGTATTAATATGTGAAAAGTAGTTGATGACTCACTCAAACGGAGTCATCATTGATTGAGATTGATCTCAACTTAATCAAGCTGTAAAAAAAAATAGAAAACATTAGTAAAAGAATATTTCAAGTATGTAGTTTAAGTATATACCTTCTTGAAGCCAATATCATTGGCATACTCTCTGAAGCACTGACGGCAGATGTTCAGACCATATTTGCGAATCAAACCGTGGCGGTTAGAGCAGGACCGGCTGTAAAAATGAAAAATATTCAATAACAAATTCTATACATCGTTTGTCCTTTTAATATTTGAACAAGGGTTTACTGTAGCTTACTGCACCAACTCAACACTTGCATAAAGCAATTATTAAGCAGAAAAATAGTTTAGCAAGCAAATTGTTTTTGCCACCCTCAATTAAGGAGATTGCTAATTATGAAAACAACGCAAATTCCGTACTCAACCAGGGGCACGCCACTATAATAAATTCGTACAATTTGCACATTTTTAAAATTGAAATTGACGATCATAGCACATTGGTCTTCCCTTCAACATAACCTCAAATATTTCGCACATGAATAGTTTAGAGAATTTATTGAAATTTATGCCACAAACGTTACAATTGCATCCAAATCTAATGTGCTTTAATTATTTACCAGCATCTTGAGCCTTGGCCGTATTTTCGGGGATGAGAATACCAAAGATTTGCAAAACCCATCTTTGCTATTTCACTTCAAGAATCCAAAAGAAAAGAAATATGGCTGTCGTGCTACGAAGCGTTGACAATGGTGTGGTGAAATTCTGCATGTATTACCAAAGTGGCACCTCAAAATACGAGTATTGCCATTTTATTGGGTATTTAGACAGTGTTCAAACGAGGAAACTTTTGTTGCTTATTATTGGCGATTTCCCTTTTGGTGTTGCTCGTCGTGTTCACACAGAGCAACTCTGTTCAGGCAATTTTCTGACATTTCATTTTATATCATTTTCGCAAATTTCTGTACGCTTCGCTTAAGCGGCATTTACCATTCTGCCCTTCCCCTTTCCCCGTCCCTCTCTCTCCTACAAGTAACGAGTTGCCGCGACAAAAGTTTCCCTGTCTGAACAATGAATTAGTAAATACTATTTACTATACTATTTACCCTGGGGGTGTGTCTACACCAGCAATCTGTGATTGCAGAACACTTGCTAACAGCCACGCATACAAAACTCACAGTTACAACGCTTAAAAGCCCCGTAAATACCTAATATAATAAACCAAGATTTCATACAAAATCAAATGGTTGCGAAGCATTCAAGTGAATGTTCATAATGTGCAGCTCTAATACAATGTCAAAACTGAAACTTAATCTTGTAATTATCGCAATTATCACGTCAGTCCATTTTAGTCAGATGAGCTGAATACTTGCTCTATCAAAGAGCACAGATTACAAAGGAGTTGCATGACATTTCGTTCCCTAGTTCAAATTATGTTGTTTTATTACACCCCTCCAGAAACCAACCAATAAGTTCACAACGATGCCATGCAAGATTGCTAGCGGAGACGAACGTTAAATAAATTAATCGTTGCCACATTGTCTAACACCTTTCATATCTTTTATGAATTCATTTACAAATTACAAATTTAAAAATTACAATAAGTAAATAAATACGAAACAATTGTTTAAATTTATTTCAAATTTCCAAAGAATGTTTTTAAGCGAAAAACCTCTTGTTTTAAAAAAAATATTTTATCTTTCCATAGGCTGAGCAACCATGCGTTGGAGACATTTGACAGCTAATGTGCTTTCAAAAAGTAACGCTTTGACAAAAACCGATGGTAAAAAAAAAATTAAGTGCATTCTTAGCGGGCTTTGAGAAAAATTTAATATAAACTTTAAACGAGAAAGAAATAACTGATCTGTTTTGTATCTATTTGAAAAAACTGTGAATTTATATCGCATTAATTCAAGTACTTTGCGGAAAAAGGTAGAAAACAAAATGGATATTTCCAGGCAAACTTATAGTGAAGCAAATAGTACCGGTGTATCCATGTATTTGTCGTTCGATTCGAGCATATCGAGTGCAGCCTATAGAACATTGGAAGCAACCTCAACTGAACTTTCCATGTTGTCTAACATCGAAACCGAAGAAGAAACTGTAGAAAATTCTCAGGAACTACATCAAAATAGTACAATGGAGGCGATAGACTCCCACATGAGCTACCTTGAATCGGTTAAGAACATAGACACACATCCTCAGCTGTCTGCCATACCAAAAAGGGTTCTACAAGAATTTAATGTTGTGAGCTCAACGCCAACAAAGGAACAATTATTACGCAGTGTAGAAGTAGTTCGGGGATCGAGTGCCGAAAAATGTTTAGACCTCAAATTTGCTTTTATGGATATGGAACAGAAAAAAGAAGATGAAATCGCAACGGATAAGGAAAATGCATTACCTCTAAATGATGTAGCTATATTGCCTGGCAAAGAAGTTGAAGGACCATCAAATACTAAAGAATCCAAAGAAGAGCAAATAACTTCAATGATAGAGAAAAAAACTATAAATGAAGATGATAGTGAAATCACAGATGGAGATAAAACACCAAAAGCTGAAAGGGAACAGAAAATAGTGACTCCACCGGAAAATAAAGGTATACACATTAATAAGTCTTATCCGATATATATAATATTTCAAATTCCAAAAATAAATTCATTACTAATTTCTAATTTTTTTTTTTATATAGTTCCCGTTGCAACAATAAACAAACGTTATACATTACTCAAGAAACCAATTTGTGAACCTGATCTTTTGACTAATCGACCATCGAGAATTGCCACAAATACAAATAAGCGTTTTTCTGTCACTAACATTCCTAGCAAGTCCAACCTAGAAAAAGAAATTAGTACCGATATACCAAAATTGATGAACAAGGTTTTAAAAATTGCTGAATATACCACTGTAGTTAAAGATAAAAAAAAATCTGCTGATGTCCTAGATAAACGTAAGTCGATTTCAAGTAATCCGAAGGGACGTTATTCCATGCTACCAACAAATGCAAAATTGCAAGCCGAAAAACGTCCTTTCGCATTCACTCAACGCATGTCGGTATTGGTTAAGACCACATTAAACAGCCCCGCACGTAAAATAGCTCGGCGATCTGTCTTACCAACTGGCCAACACAATTTAAAAAATGTTGCACCTACAGTTCCATTGAAGTCTAGTCGCAAAAGTATGATGCCATTTGGAAAAATTGTCCAACCCTCCACTAATTCTACCACCACACAAATTATATCAAAACCACTTACTGAATCACTGAAATCCGCGCCAACAAGTAGAAAGTCTATGTATCCCATTAATATATCAGGCAATGATGCACGCAAAACTACCATAGCCTCAACATTGTCTACAGTGGTTCCAAAAGTCCGGCCAAGTACTGGTATGAAAACAGATACTTCATTTGTTTGTAGCGTTTGTGGCATCAAATTCAGCATCAAGTCCCTATTAAATGCACATAAACGCTCCCATGAAGGCGATGCATTGCCAGCTTTCGTTAAGAAACCAACTGTGAGCGTTTCAAATACTACATCAGCACAAACGCAAACGAATGGGGTAAATAAATGCAAATATTGCGATAAAAAGTTTGCTTTGGCACGCGCTCTACACATTCATCTTATGCAAAACTGTCCAAAAATACCACCGAATGAGAAACGCAAACTGAAATTCCCTGAAATGGACCATGTCGAAAAAGCTCAATTGCCGTCTTTTTTCAATGCGAGCGCTGGTAATGGAAAAACAACTGGACAAGTGCAAGTGACATCTGCGCCAAGTGCACCGCCAAACCGCTCACACTCGGATCTGAGTAGCATTTCTGTAAGTTCTACAGATTCTGCCTGTGATAAAAAAGGTAATTTTTAAATTTGAGAAATTTGTTAAAATATTTATGTATGTTGTTGTATTTTTGACAAAGCGCTTGCCGAGATCACTATGATTGCAAATAATGCGACTGCCGTCGTTGATGGTTTACTACCGGAAATGGCACCGCCCACTACAAGAATGGTAAAGAAAAATACTGCACATGCTGGGATACATCGCACGCCAAACAAGTCAATTATATGCCACAAATGCAAGATATCATTCAAATGTATAATGGATCATATACAACATAATATGACAGTGCACTTCAAGCATTCCGAAAATCAAAGCAGCGACGAAGGCAGTGCTAAGAACACGCCAACCAATGCAAATGCAAATGCAAATGCAAATGTTAAAAAATAAACGCAAGAAATGCGTTAATATTTTATGCCTTATCTTAAGACATTTATTTATTTTGTATGTTTACATTTTTTGTGGTTAATTTCTGTTCCTTTTTACACACGAGTTTTGTGTTTAACGCATTGCAGTTTTTTCCCATTTAACACTTTGGAATCTACGGCTTATCTATTTGCGTATTATTCGAAATTCAATTAACGACAAATTTGGGTTATTTGATTCTATAACTTCCATCAAATGAAATGAACTGCAAGTAAATACATACATATGGACGAAATACGAGTATGTAAGATTTAAATTCTAGTATATACGTATGTACTTTCATTCTGACACTATCTTTTGATATGCATTTGGAAATTTTAAGATTAAATTAAATTAATTGCCTAATTTACAACGCAGTCTTATAAATAAATACTCAACACTTGTAGTTTTGCTAATAATTAACCTTTTGTTTTAATTGTAGCAACAACGCAATAATAGTTTTATGACAATACGGAATAAACGCATTTATTGTAATTACATATTATCATAGTGTAAATGGCTTGAATGAAAGTTTTACCTATCAACGAAATAAAGTTGGATGCTGCAATTGAGATAATTAATTTTACTATTTTTTGCTGTAATTGAGACAATTGATTTTATTCTATTATATTATTTTTTTTTTTTGCAACAATCAATCAACCTTTTCACCTCTTTATTGCTATTCTTATATTGCATTTCTACAAATCAGCGCTTGTCGTTAAAAAATGAAAATAGTTGACAATAGTATGTAAAACAATTGAACTACTGGCAGGTTGCCGGCATCACCTGGTAGTGCAATAAATTCAAATATGTACATTTAAAAGTGTCACATACATGACACAACAAATGCGGAAAATTTCGCGATAATTTCCCTTCCGGTGGCGAATTGGTGGTCATTGCCAAAAATGCAAACGCGCATAAGTACCCACATAATTTTCTTAAGATGCTTGGGTTTGCAGAGTGAACACATTCACATACATACACACGTAGTATGCCATAAACTATGTCAGATGCATTTAAAACTTGGTATCTATGCACCTACATACATATGTAAATGCGCATGTGTATGTATGTAAACTAGTTCGGGTCACCCACATCCAAAAATAATTAATAACGGCAAATATGTACGTACTAAAAATTGTAATTTTTTTAAATTCATTTATTTAGCCAATGAATACAATAAAACTCTTATGGGCTAAGCGGATTACAATAAATACAATATGAATAAAGTAAAATACAAGAAAAACTAGGGAGAAAATTAACTACTTATAAAAAACATCGAAAGAGTTCGTGAAGCGATTTTTTGAAAATGAAAAATTAGTCTCGATAAACCGATCCATTCTATTGAACTCAATCAAGGGCCTTATTTTGGGAGCATTTCTTGCATACAAAGCTTTAAAATCTCCAGCATAGAAAAACTACGGATACCGAAGAGGTCTGATATTAAAGAAAGGAGTACAGGATAGTCTACAAACCCACGGACAACATCGAAGACAATATAGATAAAGACAAAATTGTTCGCGTACTCTGCAGTAATAGGGTCCGGAAAGCGTAGGCTACGGAATGCAAAGCGTAAAAATACGTTCTGTGTATAAAAATTTTAGAATATAAGGATCGGTGAACTTTGGCCTACAACGCCGTACAAAAGTCAGCAATGCATATGATTTGGAAATTATGAAGTTAATATGACTAGATTTTGGCAGAGGAGAAACACGTATTGACGTGCGGTAGGCCGATCTAAACAGGGTTAGATCGCTGATACAACAGTCCTTGGTCGGGTAAAACCTGGCACATTCCGGTACATGGAACCGAATGCCGTTGATGAGTATAACAAAGAACAGAGGGCCAACCACAGGTAGGGACCTGGACATTATCAACGACAACCATGCAACGACGATTACGTAAATATGAGACAATCCAAGTCAGGAAACCTGAATGAAAGCCAATAGAAGCAAATTTTTATAATAGGATAACGTGGGAAACCGTATCGAAAGCCTTAGAGAAGTCGGTATAGATAGTGTCAACCTGAATCCCAGATTGAAAAGCTACGATACTATCATCTGAGAACAGAATTTTATAGAAACTAATTGAATATATTGCGTTAATTTTGTGGTTTGAAAGAGGTATTTAAAAAAAAAATCTATCAAATCATACTTTGAATGCTATTTTGCCTTTTTAAGCACGAGCGCATTGTAGACATCGCGACCCCACCTAATCTTACACTGCAATTTCTGAGCATATTTATACCTCAAATTTCACATTGAGCGCTACGCTCGTGTTGCACCATATTGTTTTGTTGTTGCAATAGGCTGGCGAGAATGAAAATAACCAGACACAGCCATTTCATCAACGTCCAAATTTCTAATCTGAATTGTTGATTTCTTTCCTCTTGTGTATGGCGGCGGTGAGCGCTTCGCAAGCCTAAATAAATGCTATTGTTGTACTTTTTTGTTTTTGTGGCACGCTTTATTGCAACGCGTCCACTAGAAAGGCATAAACAAATACAATTTACATATGCACTTATTTTTAGATCTGCACACAAATTTATGCACATGTCGTTCTGATCGGCATACATATGTATGTACATGCGGCGTATGTACATGCGGCGGGTAATGGCTGGTGGTTGCTGTCACCTCGAACTTGAACTTGATGAATGAAATTATTAAGCTATTTTGAGTTTGTCTTGTCGTTGTGTTCGAAATATAAGGGGCGACAAAATTGTTTGCATTCGCTCTAAATCTGGATCACATCATATTTGGTGTTCACGCATGTTGCTAAATTATTTTAAATATAAAAGCGCAATTAGGAAGAAATGCTAAAAGGTGACATCCACGACCTCTCGAAGAGCATTTGATGTTCGTTGTCTCCATTACATCAATCAAAAATCTGGAATTTTTTGTTTTTCAATAAATGAAACACTGAACCTAAGACTATTCTCCGCCGTTTGTGTCTTTAAGAGTCTTTAGAAGGGAATCACATGTACAACTTTCCAACCGTTGACTGCTCTGCTACTAACACAAAGTCACTTTCGTGCGATTAATGCTATCATAAGTGGCCGCCGTAGCCGAGTTTGTAGTGTGGGCGCGCTTTACATGATGTGCCCCGGGTTCAAATCCCGGCCCGGGGCAAGCAACGTCTGAAATAATGGAATTTTTTTTCTAATAACGATAGCTCCTCGGCAGACAACTGCTATCCTCCGAATGTATTTCTGCCATGAAAAAACTTCTCACAAAACTTAGTTAGGTCCAACATCAAGATTATTGGAGCGATAAATCTTACTAAATTAAATATTGCATTACACTCTTTTAAGAAAACACAAATGTTTCAAATAATATTCAATTTATTATATAGCGTTAATATTAATAGTTTTATAAACTGATTGAGTTTCAATTTTTGCGTTGTGTATTTAACATTTACGTTACTTTTTTGTATTACAGAAATATGTACATATGTATTTCTAGAACTAGAAAGCGTATTAACAGTTACATTCTTTAAAAACACTCACAAAAGAATGTATTTTATTTAAAACTACACACGTACTATATTTATGTACCTTATTTGTTTTATGTATTTTTGGAAGATTCTAACGTGTGATATTTATTGACTGACTCACTCTAAATATTTAATAATGGCTTTGATATAAGCTGAGCTTAGTTAGCTGCCAAACTACCTTTTCAATCTTTTTGTACAAGGAAAAATATTTTAATTAAAATAATATTAATTTATTTAACGTTACAACACAAAAACCAATTCCATGGTATTTATACTAATAAATAATTAGCAATGATAACAATAACTAATAAATTATAAGTGCAAAGGTAAATATGCAGTTTGTCGAGAGTGCCAAAGTTAATAATAATGCTAATATTTAGCCAGCAGTACCACAGCTCTTATTAGCATTAGCAAAAACGTTAAGCATAAACTTAGAAATACAATCAAAAAGTAATATTAAGAAATCAATAGCAGTATAAGTGTGCGTATATTAATGGAATTATTTGTAGTGCAACAAAACGTTTGGCGCTTGATTAGCGAATGATTCGAAGAGAGAGTTTAAATATTTTATTTATTTTTTCGCTTAAGCATTTTCTCTATTTTCAGTCCGTAGTTCGTTTCCTTTGTTCATAACAAATTTAATTTGTTAATACTTAATATCGACATAAGCTTGGGCGTTACTTTGATATATTGTAGTATTTTCTAATTATAATTTGTATATATGTATGTACATATATATGTATTTTTAGTATGTTCTCTTTAAAAAATATTTACTTTTTTTATGTATAGCTTATTCCCTTCAAAAGCTATAAAGCGTATAAACGTAGCCTCCTCTTGAAGTGATCTCCATTCTCTTCGTTATTTCGCTAATATCCCAATCACCAGCTTTGACTTTCCCTTTCGTTTCTCTTAAAAATACTGGCATTGATATCTATAAGACTTTCTTCATGTATTTCTTTTTGGCAGTCTCCAAACTTGGCAGCTCACAATGGCGCGGCCCATACATCGAAATGGGCGCACAGTACTCATAACCGATGCGTTCATAGAAACCATCTTGATCGATGGTTGATAAATAAATAGATTTTAAATCCAACACAATACGACAATAGTCTTCCGCAAATTTCATAATCAATTTACCAAAACCTTGTCCGCGACAACTTTTGTCCACCACCACCGACTCAATGAAGCAGGCCAACTTCTTGGATGGTATGGGACTTAATTTACAATGAGCAATAACACGATTCATTCCATCTGTAGTTAACACTAAGCTGCAGGGTAATGTATCACAGGAAGCTTCAAGCGAACGCATGCGAGCCGTTTCACTACGCGGCCATTCAGAGTTAATCAGCTCGCATGTCTTCTTCATTAGCTCGGGATAATTGTGTATGGGAACGACACTGAAGGGACTACCAGACACATTAAATGGTGGAAGACCCTGTAAGCGAACGCAAGAGAAGAAATAAATGTAAAATTATCAAATTATTCAATATATGTGTATATCTAGGCAGGTGTGATAACTAAAAATAAATAGCAAATAAAATTTTTTTAAAGGATACCTCATAATATGGTTCCGACTTAATGAAGCGCATAGTCAATTAATGGTATACGTAGAGTAGCTAATTAACAGTGTGATTATTTCCACAACTGCAGAGGGCAGTAAAGCGTTTCTAAAATTCTAAGCATAAAATTTTTATGTATTATTTGTACTTAGTAATTGTTTTATACGTTCACACAAAGGGCACATTTAGCAGAAAAAAATATTGACTATTGAAAATATGCCGCTACAAAACAACAACATTGACGAGTTCAGAGTATTAAGGGATTTTTAAAGATAAACATTTAAACAATTACAGTTCTATAATTTATATCCTACAAACAAAAAGACATAATCGTTTTCACAACAGTCAGGTATATATATGTACATACATATGTACATACATACATACATACACACGTACATATATCATGCCAAGCCGAATCAGCAGCATTTCTAAAAAAATTTTCGAAAAAAAAATTAATGCTGTCCTGTACAAGTCCTTTATGCACTAGAAATATCAAAATTAATGTACTTTACCGTTACAACAGTCAATTTATAATTCAAAATATGCTCATACAGATTTGGTTTTCTGTATTCTATAATTTTACCTAAATAAGATATGCATCCTTGATGTTTCAGAATTTACATATGTACATACATATATACATACATATGTACTTGCCAGTCATTCATCATAAAGTATAATCATTTTTTAACAAATAATGTGTATATTAAAATATTTAAACAGAATTCCAAAAGTGAAATCATTTTATTAACACAAATTTGTTTTTAAATATATATTAACATAGTCGCGGCACATGTCGACCGTCCGTGAATTTCAAGGTCCATGTCCAAGTGCCTTGAATAGCGACAAAGTAAACAAATTAAAGTAGGCATGTAGCTTAAAAACAAAAATTCTTAAAAGTTGCATAATCCATATGATGGCATTTCTGCGTACATATATTGTATATGTATATGAGGTCGTGTGTACATATATAACATATATATTTTCCAAGCAGTATGGAGATTATACTATCATTGGCAACAAATAACCTATTATACATATCGTATGCCGACATATTTTACTAGTACCAACAATAGCCAGTTAAAAGTGAGTCACAGATGCATACATACATACATATATAATTTACATATTTTTCCATAATAAATTTTAAACCTATAAAAATTGACATAGTACATATAGCACATTAAAATTAATAACACAATAGCACTTTACACAAAGTTAAATTCATAAATTGATTTTTACCATGATGTGATTTCGTCGTTGTTGCTCTTCTTTAGAAACGCCACGACGGACTGCAAAGAACGTACTGATTGAACTGCCCAAATTTGCGCTGTCTTTGCAACGCTATAGTTCTATTATTTGGTTACACACGCTCCTCTCTTGTCCCAATAATTTTTATTTTTCAATTGGCTTACTTATTGTGTTATTAAAAGTTCTTTTCGATGTTTTGTAACAAATTCATTCTCAACTGTTATATGAACGTATGATTGATATGCTAGTTCCGTGTTTCTGATATTTCCCGTGTAGTTTTCGCTTCATTAAATTATAGTTATTTTTGAGTAAAAATTGTATTTATGAAAGCTCTCAACTGGCGCCAAAACGCCGAATTAATAGCCAAAAAAAATAAAACAAAATTTATATAAATAGATTTTCGCAAAAGGAAGGTGAAACAAACGGCAGTCAAGTGTCAAAAATGTTTTGTTTCTTTCCTTTTTCGTGGCTCATTCGCGAATTTCAGACGAATTTGGAGAACAAAACGAAATTATAAACAGGTGCTGCAAAGTGTTCAAATACCTAACAAGGTGGTCCATACAAGTTGTTGTTAAATTAAAGGAGCAATAATTTAATTTCTTCCGTACATTATTGGTCACGCATGATAAAATAAAAGGGTCGGCTTTCCAATAAGGAAGCATTGCCTGTTTTAGCCAAACAACGTGGAATTTTTTAATGAAATTCGCAGGGGGTGTTCGGGGGATGCTCACTGACCGATATTAACAAAAATTTTAGCACCAATATTAATAATTTTAAAGTTATTTGTTGTTAAATTTTTTTGATTTACTTAAGAAAATTTTTATATAAACACTGCACTATTGACGTTTATTTATACTAATAAATGACCTTTCATGCATATATAACACAATTCACATATATTTTGTAATGAAATGTGTAAGAATTACTTCTTTTAACACTATTTTCTAAATCTATTGCTATTCTCCAATAATCGTAAACACAGAGTTGCTGAAAGATGGCCGCCATACTTCATTACTGGTGATGCCAGATCCTTTAAAATTTAAATACTCTAAAATATGTTGGGAGGCGTAAGGAAATCGAACTCTGTAACTTCTAAACATTCATTTATTAAAATTACGATTGGAATATGCACTTCTTTGTAAAAATAAATAAAGGTGTTCTTTGCAAAAATACTGTGGATGGCGTAGCCGGAGTTGGACTGGCCAGGGTTATTTTTTATAAGCGCGGCCGAAGGCCGCCAACGCAGAAAGGTTTTCTGTACAAAAATACTGTGGATGGCGTAGCCGGAGTTGGACTGGCCAGGGTTATTTTTTTTAAGCGCGGCCGAAGGCCGCCAACGCTGAAAAGTTTTCTGTACAAAAATACTGTGGATGGCGTAGCCGAAGTTGGACCGGCCAGGGTTATTTTTTATAAGCGCGGCCGAAGGCCGCCAACGCAGAAAGGTGTTCTGTACAAAAATACTGTGGATGGCGTAGCCGAAGTTGGACCGGCCAGGGTTATTTTTTATAAGCGCGGCCGAAGGCCGCCAACGCAAAAAGGTGTTCTGTACAAAAATACTGTGGATGGCGTAGCCGAAGTTGGACCGGCCAGGGTTATTTTTTATAAGCGCGGCCGAAGGCCGCCAACGCAGAAAGGTGTTCTGTACAAAAATACTGTGGATGGCGTAGCCGAAGTTGGACCGGCCAGGGTTATTTTTTATAAGCGCGGCCGAAGGCCGCCAACGCAGAAAGGTGTTCTGTACAAAAATACTGTGGATGGCGTAGCCGAAGTTGGACCGGCCAGGGTTATTTTTTATAAGCGCGGCCAAATGCCGCCATCGCAAAAAGGTGTTATGTACAAAAATACTATTGGACATTTTTTTGTAATGTGTGGCAGCACCAACTTTCAGTTCAATTCAACTACAAAGGAAAAAGTGAGGTTATATTTGACAATTTTTGCAACTTTAACAAGGAATTACTTAAAAACTATAAGCCTCCGGAGGCAAGGACTTTCAGTTCTATAATCAGGGGGACACCCTCTACCCCCCCTTATAAGTCCCTTTTTTCAAAGCGTGCTTCCTTATTGGAAAATTTTCCCAAATAAAAGATTGTGACTTCCGCGGACGGCTGATTTGAGCGTATTTACAATTTGTCAACTATTTTAAAAATTATATAGTCCATAGTGGGTTGTCTGAGTTAGTTCATACTTTACGCAGGGTAATACTAGACAGATTAAATTCACTTTATTTTTTAGTATATCATTGCCAGTGAAGCATCATGCTTTACTAGAAGACCCTTTGCCCCAAGTTCTATTACTTTACAAAAAATCTATTACACAAACAAACGTCTAGACGTCAAAGAATACTGGGCCAATGATGCCCCCGCTCCTCCGATCATATCCTATCAAGTCTGCCAGTAAGAAACAGCTGTCACTCAAATAACATATCATATGTATAATTAAAAAAAAGAACCATTACGTGAACCACCCTGTATACTTCAACGTTTTTAGTTGTTCTCCTTTAAGGCTTGGTTATATATACCTTAAATGGCAGGGCATGACTTACGAGCATTCACAAACAAAATCAAATATGTTTAATCAATTTTGTGGATAACTAAGTAGAAGTCTGTTAATTCTCCATTTATGTGTTATGTGATATTAAGTATAATAATCATAATTTGTTTCCTTTTTTTTAATGTTATTACTATTATAAATATTATTATGTTTGATTTTATTATTGTTACTATTATTATTCTTGTTATTATTATATAAAAACTTATCATAGTAATCTTTATTATGTTCCGTTGATTTTTAATCTCTATTTTGCTTCATTGTTAGCTTAATTTACAAACTGCTAAAAACACTATACGATTTGTTATCCACGATTGTTTATGCCTTTCTGTGCCAAGTACGTGTAGCCACGTCTTTATGGGAAATGCTACATTTGTTTATTTTTTCTCTACACTTTCTTTTTACCACATTTGCAACCCAGTCAGCTGCTTGTCAAACGTATCCCAAGCTCATTTATTTATTGACGTTTTTCTAATTATTTTGGCTTCCTACTACTAATCTTTTGGATTTTCGTGTACATTTTGCAACCAATACAAAAATTAACAAGAGGACTGTTATCAAAACAAACGAACAACAATGAGAAAGTTGAAAATATTTGTTTTGAAGTGACTCACCTGAGAATCTGTCGCGTGCCTGTTGATAAATTTATGTATATTCTGTAACGCCCTTACGTTTAGTGCCAGCGATCACTGACCGACTGCGACAGATTTATTACACAACAAACAATAAATAAAACTGCATCAAAAATAAGTCAACATAAACTAAAAATAAACTATAAACACTTTGCATCTGTGCAAATCGGAGCGAGAGAAAGCAACTACTTGGCGTTCAAGTTCGCAACATTGACCCTCAAGTGGCGTACAGGGAAACGAAGATAGAAATAAAGCAACTTGTGTAGCCGGCTAAACAATCAAACTTGTATGTGAAAAGTGCAGCATTCTCTAAAATGCTACCCGGTCGGCAAATACCTCAACCCATTGCACAGGAGAATCCTCTTTGGGTATCATGGCACGACACCCAAATGATGGCGTCCCTTAGTCCAGCCACAGTTATGGATTACTTTTGTCGCAAATCTAATCCGTTTTATGATCGAGTTTGCAATAATGAAACAATTCGTATGCAGCGTTTAAGTCTGGAACATCTTAAGTAAAATATATAATAAATAAATTTAATATCATGGTATTATACTTTTGTTCACATTTTATCTGTTTTTTTTTTTTTTTAGCAATATGGTTGGCGTTGAATATATTCTGCTTCACGTGGCTGAACCTATATTATACGTTATTAGAAAACAGCATCGTCATAGTCCGACAGAAGCGACACCGATGGCGGATTACTATATTATTGGTGGTATGGTGTATAAAGCACCAGATCTGGCAAACGTCATAAATTCAAGAATTGTATGAACTCTAAATTTAAAGCTAAATATTTAATAACTAAAATTTGTTTATAGCTTGCTACAGTTACAAACTTACAATCAGCTTTTGAGGAGGCTAGCAGTTACTCGCGCTATCATCCCAATAAGGGTTATACATGGGATTTTGTTTCTAACAAAGCGCGTGAGTAAATATACATACATACATATATAAATTTATAATTTTTGTACATACATACATATGTATATGATTAAAAACAATTTTTTTACTCATGTAGTTTCAGACAAATCGAAAGGAAACAAAAAAGACGCAACATCTAGTAAAGATGATAGCGGCACAATATTTCAAAAACAACGCGTAGATATGTTGCTAGCTGAACTATTGCGTAAATTTCCACCTCCAATACCGCCAATTATACATCAACAACAAATGCAAAATCAACAACAATTGCAGCAAGCCCAACTACAAAATTCTACACATGAGGGTACTCCAAATGAAGCAAGTAATGTTGGAAGCAACGCTACCACCTCGAATAACGGTATTGCGCCTTCCGAAGCTATTCCTTCGCCCAGTGCAACATCTGGTGGCATAGAGCCAAAGGTCGAGGGAGTCGATATGAAGCCTCCTCCAGAAAAGAAGATGAAAATGTAAGACCTTAAGTCGATTGTATGTAATAAACAAAATAATTTAAAAAAGTACAAGTTCCGCAAGTCACTTTTACTAGGAAATTATCACTACACCACGCAGTTTCACGAATTAACTGGGAAGTGAATGTGGCAGAACATGACCGAATCATTAAAAATTTCAGTTCGCATTTGTTCGTTACGCTTTTTGGAATATTTTAGCACTTAATAACCGACAAACCCTGGAAATAAGTATGACATAAGCAAACCATATTTGACACATGAATGCCGATTCATTTCAATTCAATACTTAACATTGTGCATATGTACATATGTATGTGTATACGATTACTAATACATTTTTAAGATAATTGCTATTGTGCAAATATTCATACATTGCAAATTTTTAAATAGGCACATTTTATTGCCGTCATTATAATGCGGCTTTACAATTTTTTCCGTCTATATATTTCTATTGTACTACTTTCTTGCCTACTCCACAAACCTTGCCGATGTGCTCTTCTTGTTCCAACGAATCTACAATGAATTTTGCCAAATCATACTTGGAAATTGCACGGCCTGGCGCTTTCTCATGTAGCACTGTATAATCTGTAGAGGGTTCATCGGAAATGTGCGGTGGTAAAACAGCTATATAATCCAAGCCAGATGCCTTTGTTAAATCTAGCATCCGTTTATGTTCCTCATTTAATTTATGAAACACTCCAGGTACCTCAGCAAGAGGACGAAATAGGAAAGATGACAAAACAATGGAAAAACGCCGTATATTCTTTTCTTTCATAGCTGTAATCAGGTTGTTCGTACCGGTGGACAGTTCGGTAGTAGCCTCCAGTTTGTTTCGAGTGCCCAAAATGATACACACTCCATCCACTCCATCGATTACCTTCTTACAGTCATCTACATTGAGCACGTCACCTTTGATCAATTCGACTTTATCATTAAAACGTTCTGGTAATGTGGTTTCGCTGCGATATAAAAGTCGGACCTTTAACCCTGCGAACAGAAATTATTAAAGCGTTTTGTTTTAACATGTATACACATATTTCGAACCTTTTTGCAAAGCGTAATCAACAACACATTGACCGGTCATGCCGGTACCACCAATAACAGCTATGCGTTGCATAATGGGCGTGCTAATTTTCACCAAAACAATCCCAAATTCAATGAAATACTAGCTGGTTTCTTTATAATCACCGGCCGATAATAGATAATGGCCCTATTGCAGTTTGATGAAATACTTTCCGTTGTATCCCGGTGAATCAGCAACGTCTGTTTTGGTTTGGTATCAAATGTCTAGTTCACTACAATGGAAATGTAAAATGAGTTGACAACTTTAATAAAATGAAAATTCGACGTTTTCATTACGTTCTAACACACTTGCACTGGAGCAAATAGTGTAACTGTTTTGTTCTGCACTTGAAAACAACTGATATAGTTTGTGTATGCAAATTGTTAAGCAAAATTCTCTGATTATAGACGAAAAATCGCATTTCGTATCACAATTGGATTTCACATAAAAAATGGAAAACAAAACTTCTAGATAACAGCCCATTCGGAAAAATATTAGATAGCAACCAGGTGCAAACTAAAACGTCACAACTCAAAATCAGATCCAGTCATATTTGTACCAATTTGTGGATTATACATACAAACATACCTACTCATGCTATTTATTCGAAAAAACAATAACGAGTATTTTAGTAAAAGAATATTGTCGTGAAGACACACACATTTTTGTTTTAGGTTGCGATAGGTTTTGTAAATTGATTTTAGGAAAAATAACGACTTGTGCCTGTTTTTCAATTAGTGTGTGGTGTGTAGTAAGAAAGTATACATTATACACTTATACATAGCTTACATATTGATATACATAGCTATGATATTGATTGACTGCAAAAATTATTTCACGAGATAACCCAACAACAAGAATGATAAAAAATACCATTACACCTTCCGCACAAAGAATGATAAGGAAAAAAATCGGATAGAGAAGCACAGTTAAAGCGGGAAACCGACAGAACGATCGGAAGTTTTGTTTGTGTAAAATAAAAGAAAAATACTAATGGTTGGATGCTGTCAATCGACGAAGAGTGAACTAGCTACTCGCGGAAGGCGCAAACTTGTACTCCATCATACTTCACCCAACAGGTTAATAAATTCGTTACGTTTATTTATTTGGTTACACATTCCAAAATTAACTACCCGATTCCTATTGGGCACTTTTTCAGTTCGTTTCAATACTGTCGGGGTAACAGCATGTTCCCACCTTGCAGATATTTTACGATATAACGGGTGTACTGGTATTTGAAGTGTTCGTTACGAAGGCCCAGTAAAAACTAGCCCGTCAATTTTCCATTGCATTTTATATTGAATTTGGATTTTTGGAAAAAGGTAAAAATGCCAACTCTGCTGGCAAGTTGTTGCATCTAACGGACGGTCTTCACCTGCTTATGACTGAAATATATTATAGAAGAATCTCAAATTCTCATTTACTTTTTAATTTGCAACATGTCGTCAAGTATTAAAGGTTCGTTTCAAGCATGTTAGTTTGTGCGAGAAGAAGCTACGTCCGGTATGAGAGAAAAAACACTCTTCAGGTAAGCGAGAAATTTAAACAGGTGAAGACCTACCCTAAGAAATCGCATTCCTCAATTAGGTACATATTTATCACCTAAATTTTCAATTTCTGGTAGCACAATGAAAATTACACCAACAACATGTAAACAATGGAAAACGATTTACTACGGAAAGCCGTTGGAAATAAATGTTTAAATTAAAAATGTACAAAATCCTTTTCAAATGCGTTTATACTTCCAAAACGATAAACAAAACAAAAAATTTGTTTGTTGTTGTTTATATAATCCGGACATGTACTTTTGGCAGCTCAACATAAAACTTAATCAAAAGCTCTCACATAGTAGGCTGGAAAAAGTTGTCAAGACGCCATAATTTTTTTATACAGAACAATACAGCTAGAAAAACCGCTTTGTCTAAAATTTCATTTACATTTTTATTAGCTAAATCTTAAAATAAATACGCAATGATGAATCCAACTGAGGAAGAATTCGCTAATTCCGATGCATGGCTATCAGAGCAACTATTCGCTCAGCTAAAAGAATTTAATTCAGACTTTAGGGATAAGTCGGTAACGGATACATCGGCAGCATTTGTATTTCCGTCTGGAAGCCTCAATTGCTTATCTGAAGATGAACCGCAAGATTTAACTAAAACTAGGATGGAAAATTTTGAATCAGTCTTTAAGCTTTCTACACCCACGAATATGACTTCTTTCGATATGAATGACGTACTCGATTTAAGCAATATTGCTGGTAGAGGCCCCGATGCAACTCTATTGGATTTCGTTGGAACAGTTCCACTGGCACCATTTGGGCCACCCGTTGTGGAAGCTCCTATAATGGCAACTGAACCGGTAAAGCAAGAAATAGCACATTTTAATGCCACAGAAGAGGAGCTGAAACTTCTGAAATTTCTTGAATCGCAACCACAAGTCAATCAATTTGGTATACAATTGTATATACATACATACATACATACATAAATATATAAATTTTATTAAGATGTGTATATAATTAAATTTCCTTTCATTTAAGATTCAAAAATCTGTATGCCGCCTGATTTGAGCTCGACAGCATATCGCATCGTGAAATGCTCAAATTGTAACTGTCTCTTTGATATAATATCATTTCAATCTCATGTTTGTGATTACGATGAACAACACAATCTCATTATTCCTCCGACAATCACATCAACACCCATTAGCAAACCAATAAAGGAAGAGCCGATATTACCAATAGAGCCGGCATGCATTCGGTTGTTGCGCGAAAATCAAATTCGAATTCGTCGATTTCTTAAGGATGAACTTAAATATGACGTCAATGCATTAATTAACAACAATATGAGTAATTCGAATAATACTATTGGCAGTAGTACTTCCAACATATCTACCGGTTCTAGTTCATCAGCTAATAATTCAAAAAAACAAGATGGACCCCATGAGTGCACCTTGTGTGAGCGAAAATTTGTGCATGCTTCAGGTTTATTGCGCCATATGGAGAAACATGCAATGGATTTAATTCCAACGCCTGGTGCCACTACTGGTGGAAAGACAACCACAACACAAGGTAGTTCACTGCAAAGCGTTAATGGGCTTCGTGTGGTCATTAAGTGTACTTTGTGTGGACGTATTTTCTTTGAACCAAACGCTGGATTCAAGCATTTATGTTCTCATTTTCCTGGAAGCATCCAGGACGAAAAAGAATTCGATAATTGCGCTGAAATACCGTATGAGTCGTATGTGGATGATGCAACGAATTTTTTGAGAATCGAGGTAAAGAAATATTGTAGAAATTGATATAAGTTACAATAAAACAATTATGCTTTGCAGGCGAAAAGCTGCTCTGGTGCATTAACTATTCATGAAGATAAACCTCCAGTGTATCTTAAAATGGTTATACTCAGTTGCATTTTACAATGCGAGTTTTGCGATTTTGTGTTCTCAGAGGTTTCATATCTCTTCGTTCATTCTGCTTGCCATTTACCAGAACGGCGCTTTGAATGTTTCTCATGCGACATTCATATGCGTACGTCCAAAGAGATTTGCGCGCATTGGCAAGCCGAGTGTGTATTCATGCGAGAAAATTTAAAGGTTCATCAAGCTACCACTCAACGCTATTTCGTTTGTAATGTTTGTGAGAATAAGTTTCAGTCCCTTGACCAATTGCATGAGCATCGGTAAATATCAAACGAAATGCAAATGAATATCTTAAAATGAAGTGATTCAATTTTGATATATTTCAGATACACATCATATCACTTTTTCCCGCGCTTGAATAAATGTATCGGTGCATTACAATTACCCTGTGAGTATTGTGATGTAGTTTTCGAATATGCACAAGAGTGTGTGGCTCATTATGAAGATAAGCATTATAAAAAGTATAAGCGTGACAAGGATGGGACGGGTTCTTCAAGTAAAACACGTCAGTACTTGTGTGATATGTGCGGGAAGTCCTATACACAATCAAGTCACTTATGGCAGCATTTGCGTTTTCATCAAGGTATGTTAGCCAGGCTATTTGAATTTTTAGATACTGACTGTTATAATTTTTAAAATGCTTTATTAACAGGAGTAAAACCATTTGCATGCAAAGAACCCGGCTGTACCCGCAAATTTACCATTCGTCCTGACTTAAATGATCATATCCGCAAATGCCATACTGGTGAGCGCCCATATCATTGTTTGGTGTGTGGCAAACGCTTCCTAACCGGTTCAGTTTTCTATCAACACCGTCTCATACATCGTGGTGAGCGGCGCTATGAATGCGAAGAGTGTGGTAAAAGGTTTTATCGTGCGGATGCACTTAAAAATCATCAACGTATTCACACTGGCGAGAAACCATTTGGTTGTTTGTTTTGTACGAAAAACTTTCGTCAGCGCGGTGACCGCGACAAACATATCCGAGCTCGACATTCTCACTTAGATGCCAATGCCCGTTTGATGATGCAAATGCAAAAATTACAACTCGAAGCAGCAGCAGCAGCTGCTGCCTCACAAGTTTCAGTCCAGCAGCCGCAAGCAACCAATGCAGATATAATAAGCGGAATACCTACTGTAGCACCACCTCTTTTGAATATGCCATCTGTTAGCAATGATATAATTGAAGGGCTAGAACCTCCATTAGATCCCAACGAAGTTGTCATGATTGGAAATGTGGCCTTTCCGAAAAGTATGTTTGAATCTATAATACCAGATATAGACGAAGAATCTGCACTAAGGGCTATGGAACAGTTGCAATAGAAGGTATACATATGTATGTATGTACGTATGTTTGTGATTAAAAATATACATTTGTAAATATGTATACATTATTATTATCACTGTACTGATGATAGCAAACATTTGTTGCCGTTGAAGGACAATTAAGAATGCTCCACTAATACTATTTAGATTTTAAATCAAATTTCATATTTTTAAAATAATATTATAGATATTGATTGAATCATTTCCAGTCCATTTATGTTTAAATGATGAATTGTGATTTTACTGGCTTCTTTTTGTGTTACAGATTAAGTAGGTTACGCATGTGATGAATTAAAAAAATATATAATAAATAAAAAAGTAATCTACATATGTACTTTTACTATCCTCAAGTAGTGTACAATCGAAAGAGTTGAAAGATATCAAACTGGAATGGGCGATACATACTTGGTGTGTTAATGGCAAGCGTTTAGGATTAAAATATTCAGGAGGCTCAAAATTTATAAATTAATCTAAATACCAATTCATATTTTATATGTAGGAATTTATTTTTATGCGATTCTAATTTTTCCTACTCTTTTATTGACGGTTGGCATAAACTGTTATAATTTTTCAAGCACTTTTTTATTTAGTACAACGGAAACTCTGTTTTTTGTCGCATCAGCTGTTTGATTCAATTGCAAAATTCCGAGTCACCGCACTAATTTTTTTATCAACTAATTGAATTGAGTTCATTGATAAAATTGAGTTTGTGGAAGTGAATCCAGCAGTGAAACAATAAAAAGCATTTTAAGGAATTAACGAAAAGGTAATTTGCATTTGCGACGTACTTTATTATAAGGAATTGGTATGTATGTATGTACATACTATAAATGTAACTCTTCGGTTTCAAAGAACGGAATATTACAAACCACGCTTTTTTATGTTTGATTTTCAACTTAAATACCTATTAAATATGTTTACCTATTAAGTTTTACATTTTTACTCATTAAAACTGTGAGAGTATTTTGCAAATTTAAATTACGGCTTTAATACATAGATAATCCGGCGACGAGATATCGTGTGGCAGATGTGAAGTTAATAGAACGGGCTTTGTGCATGCGTATGTACATATTTATGCCATACATACACACATACGCAGATATGGATACGTTAGGTCGGTTCCATATACATATTTTGGAAAACTGCAAACAAAGAATGTAGATTACAAACAAGATCAATTTTTGAAAAAAATCTCCAAAACAAAAATTGTCAAAAATCTGAAAATCTGATACAATCGAGTCCGGAAGCAATGAGAATTTTCAGCCTGTTGAGACTTGGATATTAAATACTGAAATTAAATTGGCTACAAAACTGCATAAAAATATTGATGGATATTTTTGATTTTTTATAAATTTTTTAACATTTCGAGATTTGGACTTATATGTTTATTTCTGCTAATTAACGAAAAAATTACAAATATTTAAAAAAATTCATCATGTGGTCAATTATTTGAGTAAGTGTATGTATCAAGCAATGAAAAAATTTTTTATTTAAATTTTTCCGGATAAAAAGTTCAAAACCAAACTCGATTATATTGATCTAATCCTAATACCATATGCTATGCAAATCTGACCTTATTTTTATTTAGAAGATATTTTGTTTTAAATTATTTCGTTATTTCGTGATTTTTATTTGTTCGACCAAAAATAATAATATCGATCAAATAGATCGGAAAAAGTCAAATCCAAGAATAACAATTATTTTTTATCGAAAAATAAAAATCACAAAATATCAATAAAATTTGAATATGCAAGATTTTTAATTGTATACGTTAAAATTCACTTCAATTCCGTGTTAAAATTATAAGTAGAAACCAAAACGATTAAGCTCCGTTGCAGTTTGTTTCCTTGAAATTAAGTCCCACTCCAGAAGCAAACCAGTAAGAAACAAGACTTTTCGATTAGTAAAAATTTCGCATTTTAAAGGACAGTACATAAACATTGGTAGACCAGCGGGGAGGGATAGGACTTACAAAATCGGACCACAAATTTTTAAAAGAACTAAAACTTTCGAAAAATGTATTCACACATGTACATAAATGGCAACGAAATTTGCAGTGACAACAATTTTTGCTAAATAATATTGCTCTCGAAGGTTGTTTTTCGGGGTCAGGGTACGTTTTCGAATAAAGCATTTGAAACATAAGCAGTTGAATAAAAAACTACAGATTGGGGAAAAAAAGTTTTATATGGTTACAAAAAGTTCCATTTACTAAATACAATGCAATAGTAGCTTTAATATTTATAAATATACTCATATTTACATTTATGTAACTATTAGAAAAATAAACGGTCTAATGGAAACAAATTGTTTACTTTCAAATTGCCAAATAAGCGTAAAACGGGAATTCCAGGTAAATTGAATACACACAATTTCATGTAGGCTCCTACATAGCAACTAGTGATAACGCAAACAATTTGCTTGAATTTCGTAGTTCAGAAATCAATAAAAATTAAATAGAATAATAACCCCTATTAAAAAAACTCTTCAGAGACTTTAAGTTCGACTTAACAGCGCCGGATCCAGGATTCATTTTGAAATTTGGACGAGGTCACTCCATCCACATCAAAAAGAGCAAAACCCCCATCATCTTTTGATGAATTTAATGCTGAATTGAAAAGATGAATTTTCAATCAAAGATGACGATGCTTCAAAGTTTTGGGGGAAAACTACAGATAATCCTGCTCTAGGAAGTCTTTCGAGACAAATTTTAAACATTCCGTGCAGCTCTGCAACTAGTGAAAGGGTTTTTACTGTCTTAGAAAACGTTGACAAAATATTGTTTTTAAACTAAAATATAAACTAATGTTATTTTAAAAGTATAAAAAACAAATGCTGTTGTATGTATAAGTATAATTTGGCACATGTGTTGTGGTGAGCATGCGTGAACGTGAGCCAACAACAGTCACGCGCCCATCTCTACTATGGAGTTTCAGCTTAAGTCGATTAAATATTTATTCCACATACATATATAAATTTACTTTACTTTCAATGAGCCCCTTCTTATCTGCCTTCGAAGTTGAGGCTACGATATCAGTTCCATGATTCAATTATGAAAGGTTTGCTCGATAGTGGTAATAGCGTTTTGACACTCCCTCACCAAAGGTTGTCTTCATGTTATGTTCATGTGAATTTTATCCAATATGCAATTTTAAATTTTTATTCAAAAAGAACGTAGAAATATTTTTTTTAGAAATGATCTAATCTAAACAAAATATTTAACATTACTTCCATGATAGGGTTACAATATATTTGAGCCTTTTTTTATCGCTTATTGCTGAATGTCAAAAAAGCCCATACAAAATAAATCAAAATAAATTTGGTAATTTTTGTTACTTATACAATAATTCCTTTTGTCCAAACCAAAGTGATCTTTATATTATATACAAGAACTGTAAAAATAAAACAATTAGCAAAAGAAATTAGTAAAAAGAGTAAAATTTCAACATATCAAGGAAACAAGATTCGCTATTTACCTAGGAAGTAGGGTTGAATTTGACAAACCATACGCTGATTTGAATAAAAAAAATTAAATGAGTTCGACTTGTTCGACAATTCGACTTGCAGCTGAACTTGTTAAGCCTCAAAAAGTACTGCGTGTAAAACAAGGCGAGTTCTTATAAGGTGATGTTAATCAAACAGCTTTTGTAAATCATACTGTCATTGTGCGTATAATTTGTTAGTGTACCACCTGATATGAATTAGCCTTACATGTATTTGTGTACAAAAACAACTTATTTAAAAAAACAAAAAAACATTGTACCTCGCCAAAAGAAGTTGCCGTTTTCCCAACGGAATTTAAAATGTATTAAATTTTAATACTTCCGCCAAAAAAATATTTCGAAAACTATAACGATATAAATACAAAAATATGTGCCTTATTTTAATTTTTGAAAAACCACTTAAGATGATGAAACAGTGTAGGCTTAAAAGCTATGATTGAAAATATTAAAAAAAAATTTCAACTGAACGATAATAATGAGATTTGCAAAAAAAAATTGACTGAGAATATATGTACATATCTTTCCAACACTATATTATAAGACTAAATCGGTCAGGGTTTGTATGAGTTCTTCAATATTTTCTTCCAAAAAAGTCAAACGCAGCGTTGAACAAATTCTTAAATTTAAATTTAAATTTAAACTGTTTTATGATCTGAGGTGTGTTTTTTTGCAAAAATATTTAAAAGAACGAAATATTTTGGTTGGTATAAATACAATAAATTTTATATAATAAGCATAGATATACTTGAAATTATTAAGAAATAAATTTCCAATCACAAAAAATGATAATCAACAAAACCAATTTCGATATTTAATTAATTTACTACTAACTTAAAATTCATCCTTACATCAATAAGTTTTCGTTATACATATTTTCTAAATTGCTAATTTCAGTTCATGATCTCTAAGAAGAGTACAAATGTAAGTACAACCTTCTTGTGATTTTTTTTTTTAAATTTGATTTGAGATTAAGTTCAATATGCTAATGCACTTATTTAATTTCAGTGGTAAAGTTTTAATATTGAAATAAATCAAATAGAAATGCTTAGCTTTAGAAGAACTTTACTGTCATACACGAAAATTCGTCTGGCCTGTGCACAGCTACCAAACGTTAGCCTAAAATTGGTAGAAGTGGAAAATTCAGGGAATGTTCGAAGTTTTAGTAATTTGCGATCGCCACAAAATTTTATCCTTAGTACAAAAAAATTTAATTTAAGGTAGACGCCAAAAATTTCAATTCACATTTATAAAGAAATCTAAGTAATTTATTTTTATTTCAGTCTAGTTACACGCACCATGTCTAATGCTAATACAGCCCAGTTTGTTTTGCCGAATTCGCAACCAATTGCTGATTTGGAGTGCAAAAATGCTTTCGCGAATCTAACTGAAAAGGAAAAGCTCTACGCACACTACTTTAGTAAGGCATCGTGGGATGGTGGCCTTATCGCTCTGATACAATCTAGTCCGGAAGCACCACTGATCTTTTCACTCCTGCATCGCATTTTCGTGGCTGAGCCATTGGAGGAGCTGAAAGCGAAAGCATTGGCTAACGGCATAAGTGAGGAAGAGTTTACGGTAAGTTTTATATTAGTTAGTAAACATATAACTTACATACATACATAGTGCGTATCATAACTATAAGACAGGTACTTTTTGACAATTTGTTACTTACTAATTTAAAAGAAAAAATACAGTGCATTTTACAACAAAACCCATATAAATTTAATTCTCAAACTGGAAATTTTGAATAAAATTCAACAAATTTCCTTCAAAGATTTCAATCAAAATTTTTAGACATTTTTTGTGTATGTACATAGTTTTATAGCCCATTCAGGTTTAGTATAATAAAGTGCAAGTTCAGAATTTTTTTTTTGCTGAGTGTTGATAGTTGTCTTACATATAAAAAAAAAATTCTGGCATTCGCTATATAGAGAAAATGAACACCATCAGCCAAATGTTTGCCACTTCAAACTTGCACTTCATTCTACTAAAATGGAATGAGCTGTAAAATTACATATCCAAAAATTGTCTAAAAATCGTGATTAAAAAGTTTGAAATTTTAATGAAGATTTGTTGACTTTTATTTTCACACATTCATTATAATAGCGATAGACTACCGTACTTGAATTGTGTTGGTATGTAGGAAGAAAAAGTGGGAAATCAACAGCAGTTCACATGTAAGCTTTGGATCGCGGGCTGCGTATTTGTTCGGCAATTCGGAGGTTGCGAATTCAAACCCGGGAAGAGTCTAAAAATAAATCTGATAAGGAGATGTGGCGATGTCCGCAATGGCAGCTATAACTTCTACCGATCTGACAGTTTTTGCATATTTTTACAAAACTTTCCTAATAAGGAGTGACCTTGAGCATAAAAAATTTTTACACGAAGTTTAACGATTGATTTTTTACGTTTTTTTATTGTTGTATTTCTATAAAAAAATTAACTAAAAATTAATCAGAAATAAATTAAGTGTCATATAGTTATGATAAGCATTATATTGTTAATGTAAGTACATTGGAACGATTTTACGTCATCATTTCGTTCCTCAAATGATACCGAAGATGGCACAACGCCGAAAACGGTTTGTCTCCAAAATAAACTTGCCAAGGCAAGACGTAAAATCGTTTCAATATACATCAACTTTTCACCCTGTCGAAAAAACAGAAGAACAAAAAGAAACTATATTATTTTTGAATTAACTCTTTGTTCACAGGCTTTCTTAGTGTATGCCTGTGGTATTTTTGCCAATGCCGGTAATTATAAAGGTATGGGTGATAGCAAAATCATTCCGAATTTGGATGAGAAAAAATTAGAAGCGATTGTTAAGGTTTCCTTAGCTTATTCGAATGATAAACATGTTCCAATCGCCTACAAAAAAGCCGCACCACTCATCTACGCATTGCTGCCACGGAATGAGATTTTAGGTTTCGCACCGAACGGCATAACGACATACTGGTCCGATAATTGTACAAAAGAAGATGCTGATATTGTAAATGAGTGGTTGACCGCAAAGCGTATTGAGCCCTATATGTGTCGTACATTTAAGGTTGTGGAAAATGAACAAACCGTTTATGACATTAAGCTCGGCTCAGTAGAAACTTCTGATAAGGATGGCATTACTTTGCCATTAGAAAGCTATAAAGGCAATAGTTTCCGTGTAACGCGTGGTGACTATCAAAAGCTATTGCAGCGCGTGAATAAGAATTTAGAGGCAGCCAAAAAACATGCGGCAAATGAAAATGAACAGAAAATGATTGATTATTATATTAAATCTTTCCAAGAAGGTTCACTGGCCGATCATAAAAATGGTTCAAGGTAAATTTGTATAGCTCTGGACTGCCTTATGATATAAATTTACAATAAAAATGAATTGTTTTCATTTATAGATGGTGGATTAAGGATAAGGGACCAGTTATCGAAACTTATATTGGTTTCATTGAAACGTATCGGGATCCAGCTGGTGGACGCGCCGAATTCGAAGGTTTTGTTGCAATGGTCAATAAGGAAAGTTCGGCGAAATTTGCCGAATTAGTGGCGCGTGCCGAAAAGCTACTGGAATATTTACCCTGGTCGGAGGCCTACGAAAAAGACAACTATTTGAAGCCTGATTTCACATCGCTGGATGTACTGACCTTTGCTGGCAGTGGAGTACCGGCAGGAATCAACATTCCAAATTGTAAGTTACATTGAACAGGACACATTCATACATAACTGCATATAAAATGCATTTGCTATATTTTTTGTTTTTTCAATATCTAGACGATGAAATACGACAGGATGAAGGTTTCAAAAACGTTTCGCTCGGCAACGTGCTGGCTAATATAAATCGTAAAGATCCCATTCCATTCCTCACCGATGAGGATCAAGAGTTGATGAAGGAATTCAAAGTGAAGTCTTTCGAGGTATGTTGTCGCCTTTTGGAAGTTAATAGGCAACATTTTCCTAACACACCTTTATTTGACAGGTGCAAGTGGGTCTGCATGAGCTGCTCGGTCATGGTAGTGGCAAACTCTTTCGCATAAACGAGAACGGGAAATTAAATTTCGACAAAGAAAACACGAAAAATCTAATTACCGATAAACCAATTGAATCGTGGTACCTGCCAGGTGAAACTTACGACACGAAATTTGGTGCTATCGGTTCATCCTATGAAGAATGCCGTGCCGAAGCTGTCGGCTTGTACCTTTCTTTAAAAAGTGATATTTTAGAAATCTTCGGTTTTACGGATCCCGTTGAACAAGAGAAAATCATCTACATTAATTGGTTGAGTTTAATTTGGAATGGCATGGGTGTTGCCATGGAAATGTACAATCCACAATCCAAACAATGGATGCAAGCGCATTCTCGTGCTCGCTTTGTCATTATGAGGGTGCTTTTAGAAGCGGGTGAAGGTCTTGTCACCATCGAGGAAACAGAGGAGGGCAAAAATTTACGCCTTACTGTGGATCGCACAAAAATACAGACTGTTGGCAAAAAGGCCATCGAAATATTCCTACAGAAACTACAAGTTTACAAATCAACTGCAGATATTGCAGGGGCAACTAAAATGTACGAACACTATTCGGAGGTTAGTGAAGGTGGTTCACATCCATGGGCTAAATGGCGCGACATTTGTCTGGCACATAAAAAGCCGCGCATTATTTTGGTACAGGCCAACACCGATGTAAATAGCGAAAATGTGAATTTGAAAACGTACGATGCCACACATGAAGGTTACATTAAGTCGTGGGTGGATCGTTACCCTGATACGGAAATTGATGATATTTTGGAAGAAATTGTGGAAGATGAGAAGAAATACTTCCCGAGTGCCTTTGCAAATTGAAGTAAATGTAAGTTAAAGTACATTAATAAGTATATTGAAGAAGCGTTAATGAGAAATGAGAATGATTTATTTTTAATAAAACAAACAACTTACATGAGCATTGCTGTTTTGTATTACAACAAATTAAATATATTAATGAAAATGTAAGCTAATGCCGTTTTACTAGTAATATCTAAACTTTGCGTATTTGACATGCCACAAAGTGGTATATATTTGTCTCCTCGTTAGTCACTGGCGGCGTTATAACGAAACGCGCGAATGTACCGCCATTGCCATCAGCCAAACGTCCGGGGTTTAAGACCAAACAACCGTTAACAACCTGTAACATGTGAGAGAACATTTTTTTTTTAAGGAAAGCGCAAAAGTTTAAAATTTTTTGTATATTTTTATTTTATTTGTTTGTTACTTACCCTAATGAAACACTTTTGGTCACTCGGCAAAATTAGTATATTTGGTATTTGTTCGATCTTTGCATATCTGGCTGCTAAAAACCCATCAAAGCTTATGTCGTCACAAGCGGGCGGGTGTAATGGATAAAATGAACCCTGATTGAAAAGATGGTTGACTACGCGTTTTACTTTATCGCCGGCATTGCTGGAAAATGAAGCATTGAATTTGATGTGAAGTGAATTGAATTTTAATTATTGCAACTTACAATGCCAATTCATTAGAAATGATATGCTGCACTATATCCGTAGATGTCATTCCTACAACGATGCCATTTAAATCGATCATTGATGGATCTGGTAAAACGTGCACATTTGGATAAGTCTTGCGTAAAGTTATTGACATTGTGGGATAGACAGGATCGGCATTGGCGTCCTTATGCGAAGTGACAATTAAAATTGTAGTCATTGTTCTGTTAAAACAGTTGATAAAAATAAACGAAAAAAATATTTAACTTAATGTATTTAATTGCTACTTAACAGGAAATAAAATATACCAAACATATAAAAATATTTAATTATAAAACTAAACTAGAAACAAGTTAAATAAAACTTGAAACATTAAAAAATACGAAGCTATTACGAAAATGCATTCGAAACACAAAAAACTAAAAATAAAAAAAAACCGTCAACAAAAAAATTAAAGAAGCATAAGCTTAAAATGGTACAAAAAGAATATAACCAAAATGTAAGCCTTGTGGTAACACAATGGGCCTCCTAATATTGGCCTAAGTGAGCCGCTGTAGGCGGCTGCCACTCCAACCTACCTACCTACCTAAGCGTATGTGAAATCCTAAAATATAAAAAAAATATAAATAGATGCAGTAAAACAGCCAATAACTTAAATGAAATTAAATATTTGTTTTTCAGCGGCCTTTTTGATTTTATTTAAACAAATATATTTAATACCAGGTCGAGGTCAGCGTGTTTTTAATAATAAAACACATTCAGTTCATATATTCCCAATATATTTCATTCTCCTCCGAAAATCGTCTTCAGTGGATTATTTAAACTGCATGCTAAAGCAGACAGTTGTGTTATCTTTTGTCGTGTACCTAAAATTTAAGTAATCCCCTGAAGACGATCTCCGGAGGATATTGAAATATATTGGGAGGATAAGAACCCAAGTGTTTTACTATTAAAAACACGCTGACCTCGAGCTTGTATTAAATATAATTAATTTTTTGAATTAAATTAAATTATATTAAATAAGAACTAAAACCCTGCAACATATCTTAAAAACCAGTTAGATTATTATTAGATAAAACAAATTTAAAACTAACACAAAGAATAACAAAATTTTTTTCAATTATTCAATTTAAATAAAATAATAATAGGAAGGAACATAAAATAGAATACCTATAAATCTATACTTTTTTACTTATTATGTAAAATTGATAATATAGAGAATGTTTGTAACGATTTGCGTTTCAAATTACTGAACCGATTTTAATAACAACTTTTTTTTTTATATGAAAGATTCGCGAATTTGCGTCGCATACTTATTTTTTTTACTGTTTGAAGAATTTGTAAATTGGGTGCATCAATCCCCATAAAAAAAATATGTACTGTTTTTTCATCGGAATTATTCGTTATATTTTAACACATCAACCAAAATATTTCGCTATCATATTAACTATACATAAAAATAGTTTTTGTTTTCATTTTTTTTAAATCATCTCATAACATAAAAAAGTTGTAGCTTAAAAGTTATGCATAAGAATATTTAAAAATGTATTCAACGGAATCATAACCGATTTAGACTAATAATATATCAGTGGTATTTTCTCACCCTTTTTATTTCTTTGCAAATCTTCTCAAATCTTATTATTATATTCTGTTGAACAATTTTTGAAATATTTTTATGCATACTTTTTAAGCTTGCACACATATTTATTTTTGCTTATATTTATAAAAAAACTGCATTTTTGGAGTAATTTTCTAATCTCCTTTCTTCGTAGATTTCAATATTTTTCGAAACATTTTGGCGGAAGCCTTAAAACATAACAAATTTTATAATTCCGGTGGAAAAACTGCAATTTTTTCGCAAGGAGGCCTAATGCACGCACAGTTATGTGAAAAAATAGTGACACGACATTTTGACCAGTTTTAGCAATTCACCTTTTGTTTGTTTTATCTTTGTTATTTTTTTTAAATAAAATACTAGCTTATATTATAACAACACCGCATAAATCCTAATTTCAAACGTTGTAGAAAAAACAGCAAAATTTTATAAAATTTCATCAAAATTTCCATTGATTTTTGATAATTCTTTTTTACTCACGGTGTAAGGGGTTTTCAGATAAACAGTCAGCGCATTTGCGCAAAAAAAAATAATCAAAAATCCAGTCTAATTTTTTGTCGCTTAAATCTTGTACTTTATACTGAAATTAAATTGAAATGAAAATTTAAAAAAATTCTGATTTTAATACTGATTTAATACAAAATTGTTGAAATTTTGTAGAAAATTTTAAATTGTGATTCATATGGTTTGTTACCGATAGAAATATACATACTTTTATTAAAAAAAAAACTAACCCAGCCCGCTTATCTACACAACACACGCTGTAAATACCGGCTTTAGAAATATCTCGACTCCAGCGCCACCTATCGGATTTTTTTTGCCCTGCGCACAATAGACACATTGTATACATTCTCCGAATTTGTGTTCATTCGGAACAGTAGCTTTGAGGCTATAAACTATGTTCCTATGTACGTAAGATTACCGAAGAATTGTATATGATAAATATTGTAATTGTACAATTTTGTGAGCACGTACGCACATACATATGCACATATATATTATTTTTGGATACTTTAGTTAAAAAAAACAATAACAACAAACACTTTGCAATACTAACCCAATAGCATCTACAATGCTTGCAATCATTTTCTCAAAAAAGGACTCAAAAGATTCAGCCAGCGTGATATTCTCACTAATAAATGTATGCTCCGCATCCAAAAACGGTCCTGTCAACACCAATACATCCGGCTTGTGTTCCTTCAAGTAGGCAATCAAATCATGCAATGGCTCATAGACCAGATCATCGTCTTGTGTGTATGGACCGGCAACGATAACAAAACTCAATGGATCTGTCAATTTTGGTGGTGTAGGCGGGCTAAGTTCCCGTTCAGCCAACACTTCGTCCACAATGAATGTATCACCTTTCGGATTCTTGCCAGACACAATGGCAATTTGTCCAGGAAAAACTGCCACCGACTTGGCTTTAGAAAAGTTCAAACGTACAGTTAGGCAACGTGCCTCATCGGTGCCGGCTAACATGGTCGAAGAAGGATCTAATGGACCTTCGTGATCGCAGCAAATTGTGCCAATTGTTTTCGTCAATTCCTGTGTGCGGGTGGAAAAAAAACGTATAGTAGATAAGCATGTACTTATATTGCATGGTGGGCGTTTGTGTGTTAGAAAAGAAATTTAAAAAAAATTGCAAACTCAGTCGCTTGACAACCACCAACAGATCAACTGTGAACCTACTACTATTTTAAGCTTTGCTACCACCCACCTGTGAATGTTCGTCCACTTGACTCAGCTCGTAATCGTCCGCGTTTGTGCCAAACACCTTCTTGCACAGCTCTTTGCCGATGTGAAAAATGCGATCAGCTGCGATATCACACCTCTCACGCAAACAGTCATACATGTAATTGGATTTGGGTTCATCGAGCGTCTTACCGTTGTGGCATAGCAATTGCTTAACTTGGATTTTCTTTTGCTGTATGGATGCCCATTTGGCGGTACCGATAAGCGTTGGATTGCCAAAAGTGTAAACGATCTTGCCAGAGCCTGCTATGGCAGTGTGGGTGCGTGGTGTACCGGTGCTGCTAGAAAATAAACAAATAAATATATACAATTGCATGTGTTCATATCAGTAAGTAATGAATAACAGATGATTACCACGGCATTAAGTGTGGGTGTTTGAATTTAACCAAAAAAGGTGATATAATAAAATTTTATTTGATCATAGGAATGGGGGTTGGCGAACAAGCAAAGGAAATTGTTTTGGATTTACGTGATGCAACATACTTGAATAAATGGTCAGGTATAGTGTTTGATACCAGCTGTGATTTTATTTGCGGTAACGTAGTAAAAAACTAACAAGATTTTACTATCGTAAAGATATATTGGATATGCAATAATCAAAAATAGTACAAAAATTACAATATTCACAATGTTTGTTGCGGTAAATGTTTTATAAAAAAAATTGTCAGCCTAGAAAGCTAGGCGATAGATGGGCACTTGAAATGAAAATACTCACCATAGCCAGCAAGTTTTATGAGATAGAAGATAGATAACAGAAGCCACTATTCATTATTCTGGAATTTTTAAGGGTGTTAGGTTAATGAAAAAAGATAGTTGATGTTTTCGCCTACATTTATAAAAAATCTATTCATTCACTTCCATACTTTCATGTTCAAGAAAAGATACAATTGGTATCTGCTACCCCTCTGTCGTTTTTTCCTACTCCGAATCTGTCGCGGTTTCGTTTCTCTACCATGTCTCCTTCCGTCCGGCTGCCTCACCATGCGCGCCATCCCCCCTTTTCCTGTCGCTTTTTCGTTTCATTCGATATTGCAATTACAGCCCAACTTGCGCAAAGAAGTTTCACTTCAAAATTTAGTTCATACTAGATCCAAATTTAGAGCTAATTCACCAAATTGTCATCAAAATTTGTAATCAGAACTTTTGAAAATATGTCGGGTATTAAATATTATTATATCTCTTCATACGAATATTTGTGAGTGTGCCAAAATACATATCGAATGTCATTCCTTATGTTCATTCAGTTGCTGAATTGTTGAACTTTATAATTTTTTTATGTAGGTATTATTTCTTATTTGTTGTTGTTTGTACACATGCAGATGAAAACTAAATTTCAAAGCAAATATCGATATAAAAATAATTAAGTTCAATAATTCAGCAACTGATCAGATATCATATCTAACATTCATAATATTAGTTCGATTTCTTTTCAAAAGAAATATGGTTGTACTTAGTGTTCCAAATTTGTGAACAACAACGATTTTATCAACTAGGCTTTTATTTACTTGTCATGAAAATATTGTATCCAACTAGAAGCCGAACAAATGACAGTAAGGTTACCAAATTCGAAAGAAGATTTATAATTGAATAAAGCAACATGGAGTGGGCCTTTACTACAAAGACATCTCCAAGTGTGCAAACTGAACTGGTACACGGACAGCTCAAAGATCCTTGGGGATATAGGGGCCGATGTATCAAAACGGTTAATAATTGGGTGTTGAGCTTCTTGGCCGCCATTTTAACCTAATAGGGGCCGGTGTCTTTGCTCCAAGAACACGCTTGTCTGTGCCAATGGGAAAGATTCCAAAAATCTTCCAGACGGAGATATATGCCAATCTCCTGTGTGCAAATGGTGACCTATTAAGGAATTATGAAAACAAGGTATAGTCATTTTAAGTGACAGCCAAGCCGCATTCAAGGCCCTATTATCGTAAGAGTAAAATCTTCATTAGTGTTTGAGTGTATAGAGAGATTTAACCGTCGCGGAGTCTTGTTCAGCTCCTCTGGAATCTGGGGCACAAAGGCATCGAAGGAAATGAGAAGGCTAATAGATTACCTAGGGACGCGGCCACAAGGACGTCCGAGCTCTTCATGGCAATGAGACAAGACTATTACGGGGGAGCTTGGGAGAGAAGAAAACACACAAATAAAGGCACTGGCACCTCATGGAAGGAATGGAGGAGCCATCTGCACAAGCTCGGAATTTGGTCAACTGATTTGTGGCTTTACTGCGACTCGGCTCTGGAGGCTACGATGCAATTGGTATTCGACTATAATACCATATCATAAATACGAGAGAGATACCCAGGTTCATACAGCCCTGGGAAGGAACTCGTACGCTCGTTAACACCAGCTTAGACTTTCTAAGGGCGCTGGGGATAGACGAGGTACTGTAGGGAGTGGAGGGCAGAATGGATATTTTAGATCGAAGTGCAAATCTCTATAATATTTCTGTGTATCTAAGGTACAGATTAATACAAAAGAACGTTCCAAAACGATCATCTAAACTTGTACAGTGGAGGTTTAGTAAGGGTAACATATGATCCCGACTAAAATAACATTGACCACCTTTCGACACGCGAAACATAATTTCAAAGCTCTAAATAAAGACGTACTTTATCTTTGTGCAAACTTGATTCGTTCTATCGGAAACAAAGAAGTGATCTAGCAAATAGAATATTTTACTACTAACTTGTAAATGATTTTTGTAAGAAGCTTCTTCGCAGGCCTGGTATTTTTTGCAATAATGTAGCATTCCTATTACAAATGTAGTTAATTTTAATGACAGTTGGAACATTTTAAACTTGCAAAAACGACTCGACTCTATTATTCCTCCCAAAAGTATGTATGGGTGTTGCAATAGGGACGCTACAAAAGTAGACCGATAGTGACAGCAAACGACGCCATATTTTTCCCGCTCTTTTGACATTTATCTTCAGTAAATTGCCATTTCATCATGGAAAGATATACGATCCAACAACGAGTCGAAATTATTAAAATTTACTACCGAAATTCGGAGTCAATGGCCTCAACTTTAAGAGCGCTATGTCCAATTTATGGTCGTCGTCATTTCTGGCTAAATGGCTTTGTCAATAAGCAAAATATGGGTTATTGGACAGGCAGCAATCCACACGTACTTCATGAGTCAACATTGCATCCCGAAAAAATTACGGTTTGGTGCGGTTTATGGGCCGGCGTCGTCATTGGGACGTACTTCTTCCGTGATGATCACGACCGGCACGTTACTGTGAATGGGAATCGCTACCGCTCAATGATAACCGAATATTTTTGGCCCGAATTGGATGATACGGACTTGGACAATATGTGGTTCCAATAGGACGGCGCCACAAGCCACACAGCGAATGTCACAATCGATTTATTGAAAACCAAGTTTGGTGAACCTGTTATCTCACGAAATGGCCCAGTCAATTGGCCGCCTCGGTCGTGCGATTTGACGCCGTTAGACTATTTCCTGTGGGGCTACGTCAGGTCTTTGGTCTATGCCAATAAGCCAGCGACGATTGATGAACTTTGTACGAATATCGAACGTGAAATTGCAGCAGTACGAGTATCGGCCGATTTATGCTTGAAAACCGTCGAAAATTGGGTTCAGCGTCTGGACTTCTGCAAGCGTGCCCGTGGTGCCCATGCAAAAGAAATCGAGTTCCATACATAATGGCATCGAATGTACTTTCACAGGAATAAAGAACTTAATTCATATCCCAAACCGTTTTTGTTTTATTTAAAAAAACTTTTGCAGCGTTCCTATTGCAAGACCCGATATATGGACATATGTATGTATGTATGTATATTAGAAATTGAAGATATTGATTTGTGTGAATTCGTTCACGTTCTGCATTTCACTTCCGAGTGAATATCTGAAACTGCCGCGAGGAGCGAAAATTTTTGAATGAAAGCGAATTTCAGCACATGCCCAACTAGTTGTACTCAGTTCGATCCTAAGCTTTGGCAAAACAAAAAATGAGACCATTAAGAAAATAAAATTGTATTCAAAAGAAAATGATTTGAAACCATTTCAACGAAAAATTGTTTCTTGATTCATTTAATATTTTGATAAAATACAGTCTACTTTATTTGCGAGGCTATTCAGTAGTTTCGGAGATTAGAACAGACAAATAGACAGACAGAAATTTAAAACATGGCCCAAATATATTTTATTACATTCCTTGAATCACTTTCGGTTGTTCTTTGAAAGAAATGGACAGACACGACCTAAAGAAGAATAAATTTTGAAAGACTTGTGACTTTTTCCTTTTGATTCCGCTTTAAGTTGCAGTGTCTAACGAATTTTCAGTTTAATGCAGATCATCTAGCGAAGGGAACGTAACAAAAGATGGGCATACGGTCGATAGAGTAACTTTTCTCTTTTTTTATTCTCATAATTATCCAAGCGTTTGAATAAATACGCTAATGGATTTGTTTTGAGTTTTGTTTACAATGAAAGGTACTAACCGTACTAATATTTGAGAAATATTGTTGTTTTGAAATTTTGATTTGTTTGTTTCAAGCATATCACTAGGTATTAAATAAAGAAATTTAATCAAAGTAAGAATCACTCTTTGAAATATTGTTGTTGCTTTTATAAAAAAAAAGATCTGCCAAAGCTTGTTGCTGTTTGTACCTTTTTCTTACCGCAATATGCGATACAAAAGTATTTGCAAAAAAAGGAAGTTGTTATGTAAACTTTAAACAGAAAATTACAATAATCATAATTGGAAACTCAAAAGCGAATCAAATACTGACAGAAAACTCATTAACTGTGCATTTTAATTGACTAACGCTGCTGGAAATTGTCATCCACGAATGCGAAAAAAAACAATAAACAAAATGCGCTGCTGGCCATCAAAACAAAAACATAAAAAAAAACTAGCCAACCAACATCAATTTTCTGAAAAACAATGTTCAACGAAACGGTGGAAAGTTACTCGTGCTGGCACCGTTTTTCAATTATTGCCCAAAAATGAAATCAAAGGAGACGACATAAAATTTGATCATTATTATCAACATTATAGCCGGTATCGCTTTAATCAAATTGCAATGCAAAATGGTATACTTCGCAAATCTCGAATTCACGTACATTTGCAATTTGAAATGAAAAATCTGCATGCGTCTTATATACATACATACATATGTACATACATACATACATATGTACGTGGATTTATGTATGTATGTTAATAGAAGTAAAAACGTGTGTGCATTTGTCGAAATAAGCAAAACAGAACTAAATTGGCACATGAAATGACAGCAAGCAATAAGGCAAAAGGCAAAATGCAGAAAATTAGGAAATCGACAAACGCTGGTGACCGAACACATCACCCCACACACACACACACGAGTGAATGGATCAACCCACCATCACCACCACCTCTAACAGCCCATTTAGTCAGTCTATCAGTTAGTCAGTCAGTCAGTCTGGCTGTTTATCCGCAAGCTCAGTCAACCAGTCAGCCAGTCCAATTGGGCCAAAGCTTTGCTCATTGCCGCTTGCAAGTACGGGCATCGTTATGGCCATTCGGCGAACTCTTTTTCGCAATCCAATGCATTCGATGCAAAATTAAAAACAAATACAAAAACAACCCAAAGAGTAAAATGCATAGACAGCAAGCTAATGAAAAAAAAGTAACGTAGAAATAAAGAAAATCTAACGTAACTATGACCTGTAGCAAAATGCCAGAAGCATAACCAAATGTTAGACGCCGCCGCTCCAGTGCCGCCATGTGAGCAGTGCAACAAGCATTGATGCCATACTTCGTATGTATGTGTTGTTGTTGTTGCGAATTTACGTATATATACATATGTATATATGGTAGATACATACATACATACATACCCTGTGTAAGGCAGTAAGTGGGTTGTATGTGAGATGAGAAGCGCCAAACGTCAAGCGCCGCACGATGCATCACATTATGCAGAATAGAAAAATCATATAAAACATTATTGCCTTATGTTGATGCATATATACTGGGTGGCCCAAATGTAGGAATCATTATAAATCATGTGTGCATCGCTCATGTGGTACGCGCGTGGACGCGGTGCGTTTAATGCTGTTAGAAATATCGTCATGGTCAAGGATGGATCCGGCAGAGCCATGATTACCGACTATCCGTGAACTCAAATTAGGGATATGAGTTTGGATATAGCAGATGGGGTTTGACTACACTGTTACTTGTTTTTGAGGTGTCCTCAAAGCTCGATGTTATTCGTACTATCCAGAAATAGTCCAGACTCGTAAAGCTAATTTTTCCGAAGTTATTGTTGAGGTATACGTAACGTTAACGAGGTATACGTAACGTGAAGTTGTCTACCATAAATAATGAACAAAAATATCTGTTCTGACTAACAAACAGATAACAGATTTACATATTTGAACAAATTTTTTTAATATTATAGTCCATTGCACCTTACTGGTGTTATTTTGTAACAAAGTCGTTTCGTTCTATATGACCGATATAACGCTGCAACTATCGGAATGAAGATTTGAAGTAATATCACATTTTATATGGTTGGGGTCCGCCGATTCCGAAAATCCAACCACATTTTTCCATCATGTCCACATTGTGATATACAGGGGGGTTTCCATGACTTTGTCCTGACATAGATTGGCTTTTGCTTAATTTTTTCCAACACTGCTTTATAGATCCAAATTTAAAAACTGATCTTAATTTTTCATAAAATTATGCAAATTTTGATATCTAAAATGTTTGCATTCGTATAGTTACTAGATGGATAGAAATTTTTGTGTGATTTTCCGTCAAACATTCAAAGATACAAATTTTCATTTGTATAATATTAGTCCGATTTTAATCACCCGGTTTTTGTCGGTAAGGGTATTTGTATGAGAAAAGTGAGGCTGAGTGCGCGTCAAGATGTTGTGGTGGTTGGCCGGTTAGCGCAATCTTTTGGATGGCGATGGTGATGGCGATTTTGCTACACGGCGGCAGCGTAGTTTTTCGCAATTCCCAGAAGCGTGAGTAGTGACTTGAGGGAAAATAGTAAGAAACAAATAGAAAAGAAATCCAAAACAAAATATAAAAATACTGAGACGAAAACCACGAGCATTTTTAACGAAATGCATTTGCTTTTTTATCTTTTCTTCCTAAGTAAGCGATGCTGCAAAATTATGTAATTTCCGATAATTTATTTACAAGTTTTCGTTTAAAGAAAAAGTGACACAGCTTATAAATATTCGGATACAGAAGTCTGGGTTTCAACCTAAACCTTTTGTGCTGACCTATTTATGCATGCAGGTTTACTACCGAATAACTAGGAAATTAAGAATGTGTTAGGTGTCAAATTTCGTAACGCCCATTAAGATACATTAGTGTGTACATATATACAAATACGAGGTTGCATCAAAAATTAAAAAGACAGCAGCAGAGAATAAAACTTATAGTACATTCAATCATATAGTACTTAAAACGAGTGGTAATTACTCATACTAATAAGAAAAAGGCTTTGTTAGGAAGTTTTGGTCGTTGAGGGTTCCTAGTTGCGGAGGTTCTGCTTTTCTTTTCCGCTTTTCGATTTGACTGAACATAAAGTAACCCTTCCAAATTGTAAGAACAATTAATTACAAAAATATTTATGATAAATGCTGAATGCTTTTTTGCAATAGTCCAAGTTCTTCAAATATTACATATTTTATTATTACTATACAACGACCAATCATCGATTTTAAACGAGCCGGATTTCGGTCAATTTAGGCCGAAGCCGAATATACAATTCTCAAGGATTATAATAATGTTTTTAAAATTCTAGATTTTTATAATTTTTAAGATTCATAAATAATAATAAAAACATATACTATTAATGCTCGAAATTTAATCATTTCATTTTGTAAAACTAATTTAATATCTGTATTTCTACTTTCCTTTCAATCATATCGCTATCCGAAAGGCTTTGATGACCTTTTTAAAAAGAGAACCATAACTGTACAATTTTTAAATAAATAATAATGGTTGTTAATTGAAAGAATTAAATACTCCTACTCCCTCTTTAATACTAAACTCTTTTGTTTACTACTCTAAACATTGGTAGTAAGCTTTCGGTTTCACATAACATTTTTATGAATATGTTTACAAAACAATCCATTATGTGGATTTCATGCAAAGTAAGGAACTATTTTAGTTTGCAGGAAAAATTCTCCATTTTCACGATTTAATCTTCTCACCGACTTCACAAATAGTACTTATAAGCATGTTTGTAGCGGCGTTTTTTGTTTGGATATCACACTAAGCTTTTCGAAAATTTGACATTTGTGAAGGTTATTAATATTAGATACCAGATAAAAATTCCTCCAAGTGGTTTTGGTTTAACAGTGTTTAAAAGAAATAAATATTGTAAAAAAATCGAAATTTATCAAGAGAATTTTCGTGCGATGATGAGTAAGTAAGTGCATCCTTCACCAAGACAATGCCAGTGGAAGAGTTGATTATCTGAAGGAGATAGAAGTAGAAGTAGCAGACACAGAGTTATTACTCTCCACATACACCAGATTTATCTGCTTACGACTTATTCCTGTTTTCGTTTGTTAAGGAACAATATGCGTATTGAGGGCTTTTCAAACATTTGAGTTGATTCATTCAGAAACCATGTGTCTAAGATAACCACTTTAGAGTTAATAAAATGATCATTTTGTCTATGTTTTTCACATAGTCATACTTTAGGTTTGGAGCAATAACAATTTATTTCCATTTGTGTATAAGTAAAATACCAAAAAATTTTGTATGAAATTTCAGATTTCGTTTTTCACATTTTCCCTCGGGTTATTTTGTATTTTTTGTTTAAATTTTCATAACATATTATACAGCAAGACAATCTGTATTCCAATATAGAGAACCCCGTAGAGATCGCAGCATGTTTACATCACTAACGAGATACAAATATATTTTGTACATATTTATTTTCTACCCAGCCTTAAATCAAACTGACCCATGAATGTCGCAGAAATACACCATTAAATGCCTTCAAAAATCTATTTTCATTTGCGGATGCTGTTTGCTAAACCTGGCACACAATACCTAACCGATTGATTAAATTATGTATACGAAGTAATAAAAGGGAAAATAAATATATAAGTATACGAGAGCTTCGCTAGTACCAGAGATTATTATATGGCGCAAAAGCATGAACGCTGTCAACATTGAAGGGGCTCCATACATGGAATTTTCGAAAGAAAGATTCTGATAATGATTTTTGGGGCGTTGCGTCTCTACCACGGCGAACAACGCAGATGATGGAACGATGAGCTTTATAGCGAATGGAATTGAATGCTCCAGCCCTAAAAGTATTCCACGCGGTAACTGATGGTCAATTCACTCTGGTATTGTTTCAAAAAACCTTTCAAAATTAAAATTTGGAAAGTCTTTTGAGAGATCAAATATTTTGGAAAAAAAACTTAATAGAAAGGAAGCAAAAGTATACAGATAAAAAATAAGTCCCTTGAAATATGTAACATTTATTTATGCTCTCCTTCTTTAACATTAAGATTACAAGTGAACAGTGCTGTTACCTAATTTGTATATGAAACTTTTTGTTATTTTATTTGACGTAGATTCGGCATAGTAAAAGTTACCGATGAATAGTTCTCTAGAAAATTTTAATACCCTACGATTTTTGAAATTTGCATTTTGAGCGGTTTCTTTAAATAGGAGTTAAAGTGACGGGAGTTAATAGTTAAAATATTCTACGAAATTATTTGCCGTGAAATTTTACTGCAAATGTCTTAACCACCGATTTCTCTCAGGCGTATATTTGTATAATTTTTTTCCACTTTGAAAACAACTTATGGGCTGACATAAAAACTATGGTGTCCATACAAAAAAAATCGAGCTAACTTTTGCAAATCCATCGAGTGTTTTATTACTGTATACAATATAAGTACTTTCAAGAAGAATTAACACTGCTTTTTGTTGGAAGAAATATCTTCTTCTTGTCCAACAAAACACGTTTTCTCGTGTTTGATGTGGGTTCAACTTTACAATTTGCCAAAGTTCTCGTAACTTGCCAGGGATATTTGATGTAAAATAGTAAGTTGGGTTGGAATGGAAGGACAAGTTGCACGATAAAGTTTATTAACTACATAGTAGGTTAGAGTTTGGTATATTATAAATAAATAAATAATCTTTTGTCTTATTTATTATTCGTTCCCTATCGCTCATTCGAATTCAACATACACGATTCATACTTTTTAATACATTTATCAAGCTTATATAGGAAAGATAACTTTCCAAGAGGCAGTTGTGAATTTATCTGCTGGGAATACGAGTATATGCATGTAACTACGTACAGACAAAGAATGTTTGTAAACCAGTGATTTATGAAAAAGTTGCAACTTCAAATACATATGTATTTCATGATAACCCGAGGTGTTTTAGTGTTTTGGCGTATTGATATTGAAGTTTCATGTAATACATCTACCGCTGTTAGGAATTCATTTGCTTGAGAGAGAATAATATTATTAATTGTAATATCAATTCCTAGTAGCGCGAGCAGATCTCGATGGGAATGGCAGCAACGATTCAGGAATGTTGAAAGTATTGCCTTCAAAATGTTGAAGAACTAAAGCTGTGAAGTTTTATGCATCAACGTATTTCCAATGTTCAACATAACGCTATTGTTATTACAAATTATTTTATGTACATATATCGTTCTTAGCCTAGCATTACAGTATTTTTTTCTAATAAAAGCTTTTTTATTCTCGTCCTATTCATGTTCCTCATGGATGATCACTTATTTATGTAGATTTGGTTTTATGTTATGCGGATTTGCTTTTTCTTATTTGTACATGTGTATGTAAATGCGTAGGAATAATAGGGTGGATCGAATTGCGTAAGAGAAAATACACTACATACATTCTAATATGATACAGTTTGGAAACTTGTACTATCCTCATTAGCCATTCCTAACCACTGCTCCAAGTTTCGAAAAACTGTCAAGAATGTCTCATATTCATACAATTCATGTGTAGTATCCTGACCATATTCCTCAATGTGAAATAAAGGTTATACGAGTACAATTAAAATCTTTTTTTTTACAAAATAATTTAATTTACATTTAACAGACTTTTTTTATTATTATACGAATGTGCCGATAATTGGTAAAAAAATACCGTACACTTATTGTTCATTGATCGTTCTCAAATAAGACAGTTATGTATGTCAATCAATCAAAACAATATTGAAATTAATTCTAAGGACGATGTATTATTTTCACAAATCGGGTATTCCTCGACTAATTTGTCCTTTATTAGAAGACCTATAGTAAAGTTTTCTGAAGAATAGTCTTCTAGAATATTTTAATACTCTAACTATATTCCAAATTTGTTTTTTGAGGGTTTTCTTGAAGTAAAGGGCAAAGCAAAATGACAATTTTAGGGTTAAAATATTCTACGAAAATGTCAGTTTCACTCAATCCATCGAGTATTTTATTACTAGATAGTTACACCTTCAGAAAACAATAAGGTCGAACTGGTGCGACTGTTGAACATTGAAAGCTGTTTTACGAGTAATGGAAGAAAGGAAAATTGATGTGCTGCCAAATTTTTATACTTATTTAAAAATTCAATGTAAATAAAAACGGATTAGGTGTTAAACTGAAATTTCCCATGTATTTCCTTAGCGCTTATTCACAATAGCGCAGTTTTTTCACTTCCTAACAGTACATCTCATGTTGGATATCATTTTTCCGAGTTGACTCAACTCGCATATTTCTCTGAATTAGTCTTAAGATGCATTTCGTTATCCTAAATTGTGTTCTTTTGCGAGTCGGTTACAAAGAAACGGGCTTAATAAATGAAAGAGTAAAATAGAGAATAGCCTTGTAGAATAAATATAAGTATATCCCATAAAATATTGGGCCTGGAGCATAAACTGAGACTCAATTTTCAGATTAAAGAAATATTGAGTCTGATCTTCATCCATTATTTTTGTTGCTCAGTCGAGCTGCTAAGGGCCTTGAATTCTAGTCGCGCCAATTTGGGTACAGAAATCGAATGTATGATTTTTCAATGATATTAGGCATTTTAATTATACCTTGGTGAGGCAGCTTAATGTATGTAGGTATATACATATATGTATTGTACATAGTTTCATGTAAATGATAATGCCAATGTACTATTATAATAGGTATGTATGTATTATTTATGCTTTATAGTATTGTTTACTTACATTGGCGAATAACTGGCTGGACTGAAGAGTAGTGCATCAGCGTGGCGAGCAGGTGTTCTTGCCAAAGCGTTTTTAGCCTGAAAGCATAATTCAAAGAGGAAACAATAACTTTAGAATATGATTTCAAATACAAACAAGCAGCATATAGTAGGTACATAGATATATATTAGCAATAGCATTAGCCGAGGATATTTGCTATTGATTTATTGAAAGGCAGCAAAAAAAAAACGATAAAATATGCAGAGGAGTTGCAGCTGCCACAGAAAGCGTGGTAAAGAAAAAGGTAACCACAAATATTTAGTGTGTATAATTCTTTAATGGTTTTGTTTGCAATTCGGAACTTACAGTAATTAGATTTGTTCGAGATGGCAACGATTTGATTAATAAAACAAACAAATGTCTAATAATTAAATTAGGCACATGACAGCAGATAGCTATGAAGGGCTTATTTTATATTATTTATTAGGTTGACGATCGATCGATATCATTGGCCTCAACAACCGCGCCGTTAGTTCTGCCTTTTCAAAGCTGGACAAGGAAGCGAAGCGAATGGGTCTGGAGGTGAACGAGGACAAAACGAAGTACCTCCTGTCATCAAATAAACAGTCAGCGTATTCGCGCCTTGGCTCCCGCATCACTGTTGACAGTTACAATTTTGACAAAGTAGAGGACTTTGTTTATCTTGGAACCAGCATCAACACCAACAATAACGTCAGCCTTGAAATCCAACGAAGAATCTCTCTTGCCAACAAGTGCTACTTTGGGCTGAGTAGGCAAATGAACAGTAAAGCCCTCTCTCGACGAACGAAAACCACGCTCTATAAGTCCCACATCATGCCCGTGCTAATGTATGGCGCAGAAGCATGGACCCTATCAACATCGGATGAGATGGCGCTTGGAGTGTTCGAGAGAAAGATTCTCCGAAAGATTTTTGGTCCTTTACGTCTTTGCGATGGCGAATACCGCAGACGATGGAACGATGAGTTGTATGAGCTGTACCGCGACATAGACATAGTTCAGCGAATTAAGATTCAGCGGCTACGCTGGCTAGGTCATGTGGTACGTATGGAAGAAAATGCTCCAGCCCTGAAAGTATTCGACGCGGTACCCGCTGGTGGTAGCAGAGGAAGAGGAAGGCCTCCTCTACGTTGGAAAGACCAGGTGGAGAAGGACTTGACTACACTTGCGATATCTAACTGGCGCCAGGCAGCAAAGCAGAGGAGCGGCTGGCGTGCAATATTGAAATCGGCCAAAATCGCCTAGGCGGTTATAGCGCCAATTAAGAAGAAGAAGATCACTGACTCCGTCGTGGTGTGAATTTTCATGAAAAAACTAGAACTAAATCCATAGTAGTTCGAACAAATCGAAAAAATAAAAATGTAAAACAACGTAAAAAATCCCAAATTTCCTATGATCGGTAGGATAAGCAATAGGTTAAAGTTTTTCACTAATTTCGGTAGAAAAAAACAGAAAGGCAATTCCGGTATGCAAGTAACTCTATTGTTATTACGGTTATTACGGTTATGACGGAAGTGCTAAACTGCTAATAAACACATAAACTTCGACAATTTTATGCCAACTCAAACCGGCATAGACTTTTTTCATATTTTCTGAAAGTATACCTATACATTTGTAAAACACTCGATGGATTTGTTTACCTTCTTATGTTTTGCAAAAGCTTCCCCATCCCGGCCTAACCTTTTTTTTATAAAATTGGAGAAATAGTTACAATATTTTCGGGGAATATTTATGCGACTAAAGTTGAATTTTACATAAAATAAAAACAAAAATTGTCTCATATAAAAATTAAATAACAGCTCTCTTAACTTGCAATGCCAATGTTGATTTAGAAGATCAGAAATAGATGTTGCATATTTCAGGGCGAGATATTTGATTTCTATATTTAATGTGGACTTATACGTTCTTTGTTTAAATATTTTGTCTGAAAATACACCTAGTGAAATTCTCGGAAAATTATTTTCTAGAATATCGTTGTTTATTTATGTTTTGAGAGGTTTCTTGAAGTAAGAGTTAAAACCATACTTTTGGGCGGATGCTATTGGGTTAAAATGATATACGAAAATATTTCCCTTGAAATTTGACAGAATATGTCTTAACCTTTTATTTCACTTAGACATATACAGTGACTCAAACAATTCAGCACATGGTGATTTTTTTTTATAATGTAGCATTGTTTTTCATGATAAATTTCTTAGTTAATTTTTTATCAAAGTATAGTATATTCTGCAACAAAAATCATGTAAGTCCGAATTCCCAACATTGTGTAAAAATTATAAAAAATCATTTTCATCAAAATTTAAAATGCTGTTTCATTCAATTTTAGTACATAACATGCCATCGTGAAGAGGCTAAAAATTCCCATATGATTTTAGACAGTTTTTGTCTTGTAACCCTTTTTCATTTAACAAATGTACATTATATGGCAGTAGACCATTCAAAAATAAAATCGTGCTCTTGGGTCGCAGTAATTTGTAAATAAACAGTAATTTTGGTAATTTATTTAAATACACTGTGCTATTTCAGTTCATAGTGAGGCCGATGCATGAAGTATGAGCTCATAGAAAGTAATTAACTATTTCTGATCTTCACGTGACAGGGAATGGCAAACCTTCGATTGCATTTCTAACATTTTTTTAGCTGCTGGAACTCGGTGGAAAACTGGTAACTGCCTCCATTTCTGGCACACAGCATCGAGACACAACACAGGAATCTGAAGCAAAGCTCGGACGTATTAGCTATACTTACTATTTTAAAAAAAGAGGTAAAAACGCAAAACAGAAAACATATAAATTTTTACTCCACTGCTATTGTAGATTAATTGTCCCCACTCCTTAATTAACTGTTAAACCTATAGCAGTAAATCATAATTTTCAGACGTTCATTTGTCGATTCATAAACGCACATGTTAACTGTTTACCAGCGCGTACAACAACAACCACGACATACAACTCGAGAGCGCGTGTAAATCTGCTAATGAAACCCAAAGGAAGCCATTAACTTTTAACAGCACAAAATATCAATTGAAAATTTAATGAAATGGCCAAAACTGCATGTCGTCGCAACCCAAGTGTGAGAGATACTTGCAGATTAAATTAAACACAGTGGTGATGTTGTACTCGCATGTTGTAACTACTACTAGCAAACAGTCTAAGAATCAAACATGAGAAAACGTCAAATAAATAAAATAAACCCACCAAGTAACCAACCAAGCAAACCAACTCTACCAAATAACGCACTAACCAATCAAGTACAGGAAAAAGTAAAAAGACAAACGTACTTTGTATTTATGTCTGTACGAGGGAATCATAAACAAACACCAATATGGAGATCGATAGTTGGAGCAACATGACAGTACAGCGCAGCAACAATCAACAATCGAGTGGGTAGTGTTGCAATAGCAGTAGTGGTGATTACTGTTGTTCGCGCGCAAAATTTTACTGTCTTGCCATTAAAAAAAAGAAACGAGTAAATAAAATTAACAAAAAAGAAGTAGAGTACAATACAATTAAAAAAAAAAAGCATCCATGAAGAAAATGGAATAAATGAGAAGAAGTTTAGCCCATAAAGGAGCGGACGCACTTGTTGTTGCTGGTATGGAGTGTGGATGTACACTAGTGTGGTCCAAAAATGCATAGGGAACAAAGTAAAGTCGAAATTGTAATTTACCCTTTCTTGGTTTAAATTAACAAAATATGTACAGGCCGCGCAAAACGTTGAAGGTTTCCCTAAAACCTGAATTTCAATGCTGTCACCCCCTAGGATTGTTTAAAATTAAAAAAAAAATAAAGAAGCGCAGAAGAAGCAGACAAACGACAGAACATTCGAAAGTTTTGTGTAAAATAAACGCAAGTTACTTTTATTTAGTCGGTGGATGTTGCCAATCTTATATTCTATCATTCTTGACTCGTACTAGTATGTGGAAAACTCTGTTTCTCCTCACGGTACTTCAAAAAACAATACCCAATTGTTTATTTAACCATTTTATAATGCTAACATTTTTTAAGGATCTTCCAAAAACTGAAAAGAATCCAATAACGGATCCATAAAAAAGAGTTAATATTAAAAAAAATGGTTAAATACATAATTGGGTATTATTCTTTGAAGTCTCCCGAAGAGAAAGTGTTTAGGAATCAATTATTGATATTTAAGGATTCTATATCAATTCTAGGAAAATATTTTTTCCATATAAAACACTTGCGAAACTATACTTCAAAGAATAAAAGCCAATTGTTTATTTATCCATTTTGGGTCTCCCAAAAACTCAAAAATCCAAAAATGGATCCATAAAAAAGGTTAAAGTTAAAAAACGGTAAAATAAATAATTGACTATTATTTTTTGAAGTCTCCAGTAGAGAAATAGATTTCACAATTGAAAAATATTATGTTTAAGTATTTCTATTTCTATTTCTATTTATATTTCTATTTCTATTTATATTTCTATTTCTATTTCTATTTCTATTTCTATTTCTATTTCTATTTCTATTTATATTTCTATTTCTATTTCCATTTCTATTTCCATTTCTCTTTCTATTTCTACGAGAACATTCAGTGCTTTAAACGACCTTTAAATATTTTATTTTTGTTTTTGAAAGAGTTGTAGTTTTTGTTTCGATGTGGAACAATGCTAGGAGATTTATATAAAATTATGATTTTAGCTTTTGGACTACTCTAATGTATGCGCATATCTGAATGTGTGCGAGTAGCAAAACCTGGAGTTTTCGCCTTTTTGTCCCTGTACATAGCTCTGATTGGCATCACCTGCCAGCAAGCAACAGTAACGCAATGCAGACCAGCTGTGGCTGCGCGTGCACAGCACTTTGGCGGCTACTGGCGCTGTTGTTGCTTCCTGTATTGAGTGTTGTATGTTGGGGATGTTGTGACGACTGTACGCACATAGTAGGCATGTCGTGTTGACCTAACATTTGGGTACCATCGTTACAATGGTCACCGCTGCTGCTCTGAATCGCGACCGGTGCAAATGTGGCTTGAGTGAAAATGGCTAGATTTAAAGATATTCGCTACCGCTTACTGCTACGAGTACTTACATATATGGGACATACAAATGTAAATGCTAGGGGTTCCGATTATGTTTGTACCTTTTTCCAAAAACCGGTTATTTAAAAAATGGCGATTTGAAAAATGCTATTTCTAATCAGATCGGTTATTTTCAAATTTCTTATGGTCAGTTCGGAAATTTTACTGCGCGTCACTGTACAGTGAGAGATTACAGATTATGTACACGAGAACATTCACAAAAACTCATTATTTGGTATGCTTTATGTACCGCATGCTGGTCTAAATTCCAAATCTAGATGGACAAAAGGCGGAAAATCGATAAATCTTAAAATTAATTTTGTACAAAATTTTGAAAAATTCTACAAATGTTCATAAATTTTAAACTTTTTAAACATAATTTTTAGAAAAATTTTGGGTATGTACTGGGTCTATAACTTAATTCGTTTTGATATCCTGCTATGATGGAAACCGTATTCCAGTGAGGGCGTTCTGCATCGATCGGAACAAATGATAGTCAGCAGGGCCAATGTCTGGACTATAAGGCTGGTGGGGTAAAACTTCCCATCCACTGTTTTCCAAATAGTTCTTAACCGGAATAGCAACGTGGGCCGAGCGTTGTCATGGTGGAAAATTATTGCCTCGTGTCTGGTCTATTCCGGGCGTTTTTCGGCTACTGCTCTCTTCAAACGGACTAATTGTGTTCGGTAGCGTACTCCATTGATGGTTTCACCCGGTTGTAGCAGCTCATAATACAGCACACCCTATTGATCCCACCAAATACAGACCATTACCTTCGCGCCACGGATATTCGTCTTCGCCGTTGATTTGGCTGGTTGGCCGAATTTCACATATGATTTTTTGCGCTTGGGGTTGTCGTAATGGATCCATTTTTCATCATCAGTAACAATCCGATGCAAATATGACTTCCTTTTGTGGCAGCATTTCGGACAAGCAAAACCGCCTTTCGACATCTCTCGGCTTGAGTTCATGTGGAACCCAATTTCCTTGCTTTTGAATATATCCAGCTGCTTTTAAACGTTTTGAAATGGCTGCTTGAGCGACACCCAAAGATTCTGCGAGCTCTTCCTGCGTCTTACTCTTCATCGAGTAATGCCTCCAGTTCTTCATCTTCAAACTTTTTTGGCTGCCCAGAACGTTCATCGTCTTCCAAGCCAAAATCACCACATTTAAATCTTGCAAACCACTTTTGGGACGTTCGCTCAGCTAGAGCATGTTCATCATAAACTTCTACCAAAATACGATGACTTTCGGCAGCAGTTTTCTTCATATTAAGGTAATGAAGAAGAACTCCCCGCAAAAACACTTTTTCAGGCATAAAAATCGACATATTTGAGTGAAAAAAAAATTATTGTTGTTTACACTTCAAATGAATGACATATATTGAAAAGACGTACAATGACAGTAGCTTTCCAACGTATGTTGGGAATATATTGGAATACATACAAGTTACGCCATCTCTTAGCAAACCGTACGAATATATTATATATTTTTATTTCACATCCCGCTTATATGGCAAGATGTGCAAGACCGCCATCACAAAAAAATTAAAAAGTCAACGAAAATTTATAAATCCACCAGTTATAAAGGGGAAGAGCGCAGTAGCAAAATTTTGAAGAATTGTCAAAAATTAATCGGAATTTTCATATGTTTTGTCATATATGTAACTTATGCTAAAATTATATATACAAAAAGTTGATGAGCATTAAAATTAAAATGTTTGAGATTTTTATAAAAATTTATTGAATTCTTATAAATTGTGTACAAAATATTGTTTTTTGGTCATAGAACGAACTATATTTTTACAAAAACTTGTCGGAAAAAACGCATCATGAAAAACATTTGACATATTTAAAAAAAATCCGCATGTGGTTTGTTGAGTCACTGTATGCACAGAAGTGTGGTCAAAAAATGCTCGGGCAAAGAGAAGTCGGAATTTTAATGCTCCCACCTCCCTAGGATTGTTCTATATCTCATTTTGTTTTTGTTTTGCTTGTATTTTAGAAAACTACAACTTCTACTTCAAAACGTTACAAACATTATCCATATAATCAATTTTTTATAATAAACATAGATGGGGGAAACAAATTTTCATAGAAATGATATGAGATCCTTGAAAATTATTATTTTTCAATCGACAAACTCTGCCTCTTTTCAGGAGAGTTCCAATAATAACATTTGTTTTTTCATAAACTATGTTTGGTAAGTTTATTTTTGTCCTCTTTGTGGGTTATTGATAAAAGCTCTTTAGCTTCATAAATCTAGATAAAAAATTATTACAAATGTCATAAACCGAGTTTGGAAGAACCGGTTTAGACACTCTAGTTAAGTACTCGTGTTATGTATATCTCGTCAGGCTCCGAAAACTCGAAACTTTAAGCACTTGCGTTAATAGCACTCTGGGAATGGACTGCGGGATTGCGGTGGTAGGGGTTCATGGTGGGGCGGAAACGCGGACATTTAGTATCCAGGTGTTACGCTTACGAATTCCCATAATTAGAATTAATTACAGCAAAATCAGTCCAATTCATTTTACGTTCCTACGAGTTATGAGGCCAAAGAGCCCTAAGGCGGAAATAGAAGCAAGTTTTGTTCAACATACGCAAAATCCAGCCATCATGAGTCAAAACCATATCGCGGATAACACATAGAGATTTATTTACTTGAGAGAATGAAGCACATAATTGATCATGTTGCGATAGACAAAAGAAAGACGCGAGGGTGCTTGAAGTCCAAGAAGCCAGCATCGATACGGATCACTACCTTGTTGCAGTGAAAGGTCGCATAGACATTAGAAACGTGTGACATGTAGCAGGGCGAAAGTTTGACGTCGAAAAGCTGCAATCACAACAGACATCCAAGAAAAAAGTAAGTAAAAACCCCGGTTTGTATTATTTTCCTGCTGGTCTATCGTATTTACTGATTATAACTATTGTGTTTCAAGTGGGAATTTTATTATTAGAAAATGTAGGGTTCAAGCAAAAAGTTAAAAACCAACAAGCTAAGACCTTTAAAATAAAGAGGAAATTCCAATTCCAAGTAGAACTACCAGCATACGCAGTGAGTAAATAACATCAGCCAACAGCAACATGGCAAAAGTAGCTAACCATGAAAGCTATCAGCAACAAAAGAAAAGTCCAATCCACAACCATTGCCATTGCTACCGTTCCAACTTGCCGCTTGGAAACCTACATATGTATGTACATACTCGTAATAAACACTGCGTTTGTGCTGCTGCATGATAAGTGTAAATTCAGCGGAAATGCTCACGTACGTACATACATACATACGTACATCTATCTATCTGTATATGAATCTGGAAGAATCGCCACTTTTTCTTTTTACGACCCAATATTAGTGTAACGCTCTATGCGTATTGCAGAAATTTACTTACTTACATAGTTTTATTTTACTATTTAATTTTGTTTTAAGAATTCAAGAAATTTGTTTCATTTTTATCTAACGCTTAGTAATCTGGCAGGCAGTTAACAGCAAAACACAGGTGACAGTCGAACAGAACAGGTGGAATCTTAAACTTTAGCTTCAATTGGAATTGAGTATGCATGTTGAGATGTGTATGAAGTTACGGTCGGTGCATTTCTCGATGTTATTACATGCAAACATACATACATACATACGTTTGTTATTTCCTACCTCATAGTTACTACATATTGACTCCTCATCATTTGTGTTTTTTGTTAGTGCGTGGCGCAACGGAAAGTACTTAGCGCAACTACTGTGGGAAATGTGCGAGCGCTTGCGGATGTCGCCATTCGCGATTGACAATTATATTATTCACAGGCCTACACGAGCGACAAACAATTACAAACATACGAGGGTACATAAATCCATCCCAGGGGGAAAGTGAATACATAATATAATATTTACAAAAGTGTCATCCTCGAAAAGATCAACGAAAACGGTTGAAAGAAGCTATGTATCCTAATCATGGATGTTGCGGACGCAGATGAGGATTTTTAAAGGCTCACATCTGCGGTGCAGGAATAAAATAATAAAATAGTTATATTCAAAGTTTAATATTTTTTATTATAAAGGGTGGTTTTTTAGCTAGGTTCTTTTTGGCAACACTGGTTTCGATATCTCACAGCAAAGTACAGTACAGCAAAGTCACTGTTTGGTGTGGATTATGGGCTGACGGACGGCAAAGTTACTGTTCCCAAAATGGAAGAGTTTGACTTGCATGACATGTGGCTTCAACAAGACGATGCCACATGCCACACAGCACGCGAAACAATGGACCTATTGAGAGGCGAGTTCCGTGAACAGTTTATTTCAAGTTTGGGGTCTGTCAATTGCCCGATCGAGCGATTTAACGCCTCTGTACTATTTTTTGTGCGGCAATGTTAAGGCTCATGTTTATAGCGACAAGCCTGCTTCGATTGACGCACTGGAAGCCAACATGAAAGTTAATTAAAGTTAAAAACGTGCTATATTAAGAGATAATCTAGTAAAAATTGATATTCCGCGAATTTCCCTACAAAAAAATTGTGGTTTAAGGGCACACCTTCGGAACACCTTGTCGACACCTAAAAATGCTTTTATTATAGTATTCCTTATATATCAAATTGGCCGAAGTGTGAACTTTAAAAAACTGCATGTTCTAGAAAACTTACTAAGGACAGCTTCCGTCACTGCTATAAAACGAATAGAGTCCATTTTCGGGAATACTTAAGATAAGACAATGTTATTGATTCTTTTTAACCACTAATTAATAAAGAATGTGCTATGAAATTCGTAAGATACCATTTGAGATGTATGCCCAATTGAAGATATGCGTAAAAAAGGAATGAGGATATGACTCTCAACAAAGAATTAAGTAGTGTACCCATAAAAAATAGTATCTATTGAAATTCTTAATGGAACATGAAAAAAGAGTTTAGAAAACTTAAAAATTCAGAGTAATAGAAAAAATGGGAATGCATATATATTTACTAGAGCGTTGGCTCATATTATTTAGTATCTCATACAAATAACATATATCGTTAATAAAATAAAAAACACTTAATTCCCTCTGTACAGTTTTAATTTCCCAATTTCCATTTTGTTAACTTTAGCCATAAAAGTGCCATTTATTAAAGATTCTTCGTTTTAGAAACAATGTTGCGAAAGAAATGTCATTAACGAAATCTTAAATCAACAATAAAATAATGCTGAGATCTTTTGCTTCCTCAACAGTAAAAGAGTTAATAAAACATTATGAATTTTTGCCAAAGTTATTTTGAAGCGTTTCTTAATATTTAAAGAAATGTTGTTTTTAGTATGCCAGAGATGAAGATTATCAAGATCAGATCATTAATCATCTACGGACCTTTTCACACGTTCTCGTACTAATCACCTTTAAATCTTAATAAAAACTAAACTGACGGCTGTATCGCCTTGAACTTTTGTTTTAACGATTCTCCACAAATTTTCTTGGAATACTTGGTAACTTTTGGGGTACCTCGTCCTAACCGGACGACATAGGAGTAATTTAAGTTGGAAAATGAAAAAGTTCCCCTATGACCTTCCCACACATCGAACGTTTAGTTATCTACCTAGAGCAAATAATAAGCGAAGAAAAGGAATTAGTTCTTATGTGACTGTAATTATCTTGAACCCTGATTCAATGCACCGAAAATGTCACATTAAATGATACAAAAACGTGGCACATCACTTTCGTAGGAGTTGTGCTATGTTAGTGCAAATGCACATCGTAATGTCTGTACTAGATTAATTTATACTTTACCAAAAATTAACATTTCCCACTGGGACATTTACATACATATGTATGTATGTAGTTATGTTTTCGAATGCATATATTTATGTAGTTATACATTTCACTGGGGAGTATCATAAATGAGGTGCAGCTCAAGAAAATATTTAGATAAGCCTGTGAACGAATCGATTTGTTGGTACTGCAAATATTTGCATTTTATTAGTAATTGGCTGGAAAAGTCAATTATGAAGGCTAGTCTTGAAGTCTTATTGGTAATTGTATATTGCCTGCTGTCCCATTAAGTGTAGGTTGTGGTTTAGTTTATAAAAGAAAAAGATGATTTGAAGCTACAGCAGGTGGTGATCACTCAAATTTTAATTTAATTTGGTTATTTTATTTGGTATGACGCAAACCTTTCTCCGAAAGAGCAGATGCAAAGAGAGGTATCAGGAGTTATTATATGAGATACAGGTATCAGGAGTTAATATATGAGATACATAGTGTTAACTTACTGAGTGTTGGTTTTGAAAGTGTGCCACATATGATGACCATGAAAAATTTCCCAAATTTCAAATTTTCGATGCAATTTTTTGAGAATCCACACTAAATATTTACTCTAACTGCGATTTATAATTATAATTTTATTCAGCGACAGTGCAGCACAAGTACAATTGTCTAAAACTATAAAATTTAAATATAGTAAAAAAAAAATCCCAAAATATTTGAATAACTCTCACTTGAAGCTCTTAATGTGCTCTTTTCTAAATTGTTTTATATAAAGCACTCGTGGTATTCACTCTCCAATTGCTATGTCCGCTGGATTTTGTAAGTCTTCAGGCCAAGATCTTGCTTTGCTTTGTTTCGAGATAAAGTCAATTCCTTTAATCGTTTCGAAGTTCTCCACCCTTTTCCGTTTTCGGCTATAATCTGCAATATTTTCATCTGACCTGGCCGGGCGTACACGAAATTGTGGCTTCACATTACAAAGACGTTCTCATTTGGCTGGTCGAGAAAGCGCTCGATGATGCCAAAAGAAGTACAAATTTTGCGAATCATCTCCGCGAATTTTTCACCGTAGTGAACTTACACTATTTCTAAATATCTAAAATTAATGGGCCCAGAATTTCCTACACTTTCTCATTCGCCAGCGTCACACAAAGAGAGTTATTCTTGAAACACAATACCGACGAACGGCGAATTTTCGCTCAGTAGAGCGACGACGTCAGCAACGTTCGCCCAGTAAAACACAACTAAGCAGCTAATTATGACAAGTCCCAATTCATATTTAGATTTTCAATTAGAAAAAGTGATAATAATAATTTGTGCTGAAATTTAAAGTCGTTGTTCGCTTTGGTTGTGTGTATTCTCATATAAATCGGTATGTTCTATTTTCGACAGCGAACGTTCGTGACGAAAAAATCGCCGTTCGCCGGTATTGTGCTTTAAGCATTTGGATGACATTACAATTGAAAATTTTATAAATTTTGTGTGACCACTGAACATTAACTTCAATGTGGCGAGCGGTCAAGACGACAAGTGTGCAGAACTCTTGACGTCGGACTAGACGACAAATGTGCATAGGGCCTTACTGAACTGTTTATAACTTCTGTATTGATGCTAAAATTTTGAAAATTTTTTGATGCCAAAAAAAAAAAAAAAGAAACAGGCTGTAAACTTATTCCTTTGCGTTGATAGTGACATAGAAAGTACTTAATCCGATTAGAAAGTCTTGTTCACACAAATTATTAATTTTATTAACTTTGCATAAATAAAAAGAAATTTTAAGACGGTTAACTCCGTTCCGAGATAATTACAAATAAGGATCGTATATTTTTTTAACAGATCTCAAAAAATCTAAATTTAGCTAAACCTCAAAAACTGATCTACTCTTTTATTCAACAGAAAGTTTTACATACGAAATGATGATCAGGTATCAAAAGTGAGATTTCTTCTCGGGTAGTGTAATTACATATGCTGAAGAGTTTTTAGAATTTATTTTATATAGGCACACATCATTATGTGCATATATTAAATTACTGCAAATTCTTTTATAGTTTCCATTTAAAATATTAGTTTCATTTTATCAGCAATAATTAAAAATATTTATCACATTCTACCATTTCGAATTGTTCGATTTGCAGAACATGCCTTATACATTTAATTATGAATATATATATATTATAATATTTTTGGCAAAACGTGCAGAAGCCACAAGGTGTATGTATGAGCTATCCATATATGTATATGCGAGTGATGGTAATTGTTTACAAAGTCCCATAACGTATGCGATTACTTGTCGATAGGTTTGTATGTAGGTGTTACAAATGGCTACAACGAACTTCATTTTTGAAATTGTTTCTGCAAATAATCAAGAATTTTATAAAATAATCGTTTCAAGTGTCATGAAGTGGGGTCAATGATCTTAGTATTATGACGAAATGAATTTGAAACTTTTTCGCTATCTTACAAATATAAAAAGTTAATAAATAAGCGTTAAAAGATATGAGGGGTTATGGTAAATGTGCAATAAAAATTTTGCGAACAGTAAATTTATACAAAAAATATACATATGTACGTATGTATGTATGTACATTTATGTGTAAGCGATTTGGTATGCTTAGGTAACAGTGCATGGTGTCAGAAAAGGCAATAATGAGTACGCTAAACAAAGAGTGTCTAAAAAGCGTCAAATGAATTACAATTTGTGTCAAATCAATCATTGAAATCCATTGACTGATTGAAAACGGGAATACATACATTTATTTCTAAATATTTCAATATATAGGAACATACATATGCACATACATACATACCTACATTGTTACGTACTTATATACAGGGCGGCCCATATAGTGTTTTTTCAATCATTTGTTATTTTGGCAGTAACAGCTCCTTCCTGCTGAAAATCTTGACAGAAAGCCCATGTCATATCTGCGTGGAATGAAAATAATCGCTTTACGCGTGGACAACGTTGGCAAATAACGCAAACGTATGTATAGTATCCCAAACAGTGCGTTTACTGAAAAGCAGTTTGACAATATTTCCCATGAAGCATATTTCCATCTCGGCGGCTATGTTAACCGCATCTGGTATTTGGTGTGGATTTTCGACCGGTGGCATCGTTGGCCTATTTGTAATACTGCTGGAAACGGCGATACAAGATTTTATCTGATCGAAGTTGAAGACCTTCGACGATGTTTGGTTTTAGAAGGATGGATACGCCCCACAACCCATTCCAAGTTCAGCAACTGTGTTATAAGCCATTTTGGCAAAGTCTATTGGCCACCTCGAAGCTGCGATTTGACGCCATTAGATTTTTGTGGTTGCTGTGAAGGGTAGTGAGATAGAAAGCTTCACCAAGGTCAGCAGGCTGCGCTACTGCAAAGCCAGCCATATGAATTGTATTGGATAAATAATGGGATTTTTTGTTCTTTCGAATAAACCAATAGTGTACCGAAAACAAATACTTGTGTTAATTTTTAAAAATAAACCATAAGCGGACCACTCTGTGTATACATGCATAACTACTTACATACGTGTAATGTGAAAAAAAAAACAAAATCAGCGTGAAAAAAGAATTCGGCTTAAGGCTTAAGGCTTATTATCTACAAACTAACCAATTTGTAAAAAAAAACTTATGATCCAGTTTCGCTGTAAGCAATGATCTACTCTTATACAGGCAGGTTCTGGAATCCGAGTGAAAGTGAATATGAAAATGAATGAAATGACTAAACAGCTGACAGTTGTCAATTTATTCAAAATCAGTAATAAATTTTTTAGGAAAAATGAGTGCGTTAACAACTTTCGCGACTATTTGTATAGAATATGTTAGACTTTCAGAAGAAGGACCGACCATTTGATGTGTCTGAATTAGTGTAAGTATTTGGTGATCGCAATTGGTGCAAATATTTTCATATAAACAAGTTTTATAGATTTGTGTGTGAAATCCATTTCGGCACTACTACAACTGACGGGCACGTTGTGATTTTTGGTGCAAGGTGGCTTTCAAAAATCTATAGGAAACGATGGCTGCATTGCTATGGGTCGTAGTACTGTCGCACAAGTTAATAAACACATGAAAAACATATTGGAGATACTTATATATTTGCCAATTTGTAGATCAATGTAGTTATGACAGAAGACGAGAAGACTTCATCAGAAAGGCACTTTCAACTATTGCTAATGATCTAAGGTAGTTTTCTCCATAAATTGGAGGAAGATTGCTTCCTGTGTTGTATTCTTGTCTTTCTCCTTCAAAAGTTGAAGTTGCAAAAACTACAATATTTTTCACTCCAAATCCTTGAACTCAAATTAAGGTGAATGCTTTTTTCTTGTGTGAATTCTCGGAATTCATTTTAGAAAAAAATGTCCAAATAAAACGGAAAGTGAAACACAGAACACCAAATGTCGGATTGAAAGTGAATTTGCTTGACATCCTTCGGAAGTGAATTACAGAACTTGCCTATATCAGGTTTGTACATTCGTAAACAATAGAATACTTGTTTCGACCGAACAAAGGAAGAACCACAGAGAATAGGTGTGAAATACAATTATTCCAATTTTTACTACATATATTTAAGAAATAAAATCAGATAAAGAGATATCTAGTATTGAAGCATTGGCTTTGTCTGGTGAAATTTCAGAGATGGTTAATCCATGCGGATTTTAAAACAATTATTAAAAATGTAAAAATGTAGTAAGGCTAATTCCCTCAATATAAATAAGATCTAATTACACTATCAAATAGCAAATATATTCAACAATAATTCTATCTACGAACTGCATAGGAGTTCATAAAAATTGCGTACTTTGAAATAGAATCACTTATAACAACTTTTTATATAACAGGAAAAAACGCCATATTTAGCTCGATATTGCGCGTCCTGATATTCATAGAGTGAATTTGTGATCGTGAATTTATGATTTCACATACTGATAGATAGATGTAAAGAATTCTTCTCTAATAAAGTTATCAGAGATCGCAAATAACATTTATGCTGAAACCGCATTTCGGGGTTTCTCACATAAAATGTGTGTATAACTACTTAAATTTTGCTTTCCAAACAAGTGACAACCCTCTTCAAAACCGAGCGAAGTACTGTTTGGCACCTACTATATTTTAATACTTTATACAACTTTTGCATAAATAATTTAATTTAAACCTTCTTCTCGCCGAGACGAACAGTTTGATATCCATATTTTAATATTTCATATAACTTGTATACAATTTAATTGAAGTAGGACTATCAAACAGTAGGCAACCCTATTCAAAATATAGCTATACACCTTCTCCTCATCAATGCGAACACACAGGTATGCATATTTCCACAATGGGGTTTATAGGGAGTTTACTCGATAGCTACAGGACCCATTGTAATGCTCAGAAGAGGTTTCCCTCCGCCTATCCTCACATATCATTAACCAATAACCGATCTTTTGGCAATTCTCAACAGCCCCTCCTATATTTTTGTGAAGGTCGACAGAAAAAAGTTTTGAATTCAACAAGGGAATCGAGCACACCGCCACTAAAAACAAGCAAGGTGATGCAATCTCAAAAAATATTATAGCCACAATCTTTTGGGATTCCGAAGGAATTTTACAGATTAATTTTAAAGATCACAATACAACAGTAACGGGGGATCACTACACTTTTTTTCTATATGAATTGCGAGATGCTGTGAGGGAAGCTGCTGTTTAATAAAATCGCGCCGGTCCATACAACGGTTGTTTCGGAAGCGGCCATTAAGGAATGCGGTTTCACAATCATCTCCCATATACATAGTTTCGACTAAATTAAAATACGACTAACGACGAAAATCACTGATAATGAAATGAAATCAGATGTCCTGGAACATTGAGAAAAATAATATGTAGTGATTTGAGATTTACTCTTCTTTTTGTAGATCAAAAAATACACCGGCTAATTTGAATCAAATTGAACATATTTGAAAGATTTTGCTGGAAAAATCCGGTATTGTCTAATAACAGATAACAAAATGTGCCATACAGTTAATGAGTGCATGAAAGGCAATAACCCCCGAGAAGATCCTCCAAGGTACCTTAACAGCTGTGTTAAATGGCATTGTTAATGTTAATTAAGGAGAGCCTATAAATGTGTCTTATTTTAAGATAACATTGTTATTTTATTACTTACGAAAAAGTCTCTCTTATAAATCACTTTTTTGTTTGCGTGGCTAAAGAGGGGCCAAAATAAGCCTATGCGGCTGAAATGGTTTGCAAAAATATTCCCCGTGTAATCTGACTGCTATGTCCCAGCTCGAACGTTCGATCAGAACTGTATATTAAATAGTTGCTCTACTTTCTTCAAAAATAGTCAAAATAATATTTTAAAATTGAATTTGACCATAAAGAAATTTGTAAACGTAAATGCAAGACCTACTTTATCAGTCTAGTACTTTCATCTAGAATTGGTAACATTCCAATCTAAAGCATGTATGCATATAACTAGGCATATATGAATGAATGTGTGTAAAATATATTTAAAGCTTGCATGATGCTGAACCCCCCCCCACTGTGTCTACACACTTTCTACAAACTACTCCAAATGAAATGCTAAAAAAAAGTAAGTTCTTGATAATGGAATGGGAAAAGGGTAATTTCCTAGCAAATCTCCGTTGTGATTATAATTAGAGTTTTCTTCAACACAAACAACTGCTGCGTTACAATCGCATATCAACTCTTTCATTAAGTTTTCAAAATTACCTATTTTAGTCGAAAATCATTGTACTGGAAAAGCTGGTTTCCTATTTAAATTCCCGTATTTACCGAACTAAGTAGGTACGTATGTAGGTCGAGCGCACTTGAATGTGAATTCACATAATTAATTGCCTATGTTCGCTGTATGTTCAGTTCGGTCAGTCTCTTTCACCATACATTTTTTTGTTTGTTTTTTTTTTTGGTATTTCTTTTCTTTAAAACGCACATTCAAAGAATTTCCTCACAAAACAGTTGTTTAAAAATGCCAAAGAAATGTAAGCATATTTAATGCATTGTCTTACAATTTACCATGAAATATGAAACTGGTAAAATTTTCTGTCTTGTTTTACTCTTAGCTGGCTGATCGCTTTGATTGTGAGTCAGTAATTTTTTTTATTTATTGTTTTGGTTATTAAAGTCTTATCATCATTGCATCGAATTGTAACATTCTTTCAAACATTTGAACTTTGGTCCAATATTTACAGAAACATCGCACAATAATTGTGGGAACAAGATTAGCGGAATATTTTGATTATGTTTTATAAGTGCACTCCATGTACATTTGTTTTTTGAAGTATAATAGAAGAAATCTGAGGAAGTTAAAAGGAAATTTAACTAAAAGCCAAGAGAATAAATAATAGTTTAATAAGTTCGTGATTTTTTTAATGAAAGCCTATGCTTCAACTCATTTCGATTTCGTTCTCAACACAATTGCCTTGGACTTCTAAGCACTTCGTCCAGTCCTTGTCAAATTTTGTGATATTTCCAAAAAAACATGATTCTCGAGAACCACAAAATAGCCACTTGTTTCAGTGTTGAAGCCAACTATCTTTCTGCCATGCATTTTCTATGTTCGAAATAATCACTTGGGGCACAATCCGGCTATAATGGTTGAATATGCACTAATTTGTAGCCCTATTCATTGTCTTGGTTGAAGAGCACATTCGCATAGTCTTCAAAGAGTTTCTTTACGGTAGTCGGTGTGAATCAAGTGTAATTTGCACGTTTTGCCCCATCTTTTCGTATTCGTAAACGAAATAACGAAAAAGCCCAATAGGAAGAATATTTTTCAACAATTTGGATAGAAAACCAACGTCGCAGATGCCCCCGTCCGATAAATATATTGATACCTCCTTTCATTCAGCGCGCGTGAATTTATTTTCTTCTATGTGGTAAATATTCTTGAAATATCAAAAATTACCTTAAGCACTAACATTTCAAGATAACAGAGCTGTTACATACTTAATTTTCATATCAAACTATTTGCTATTTTATTTTATGTAAAAATCGGTTTTTTTTATCGCACACAGATTTTTCCCGTCTAAGACATTTTAACCAGCGAACTACTTTCCACTTTACTCCATTAGTTTTTGAGGGGTTCCTCGAAATAAGGGTCAGAAGAACACCCTTAGGTAGTAGCAAATGGGTTAACATATTCTATGAAAATAATTCCAGTGAAATTTTATTGTATGACTGTTTATGACTTAAACTTCCATTCCGCTCAGCCATATATGTAAATATTTCAACCATTTTTGCACTTTTTTGAAAACAATTTATGCCGAGATATGAAAACTTTAGGCCTTAAAAAAAATTCGAAGAACTTCTGCAAATCCATAGATTGTTGATCCACTCCATAAGATTGATGGAATTTTAAATAAGGAGAAATACGTCGATATACTGCAAAACGCCTTGTTACCGTGGGCTGAGGAAAATTTACCTGTTATATCGAAATTTCAACACGATAACGTTCCAAAGCACACGGCAAAGTTAACGAAAAAGTTTTTCGACGAAAATTCTATCAATGTTTTGGAATGGCCTTCATCCAGTCTAGATTTGAATCCAATAGAATATCCCTGGGGTGACGTTAAAAGAGCTGTCAGCACTAAAAATATCTCAAATACGCATGCCCTTTTTGATGAAGTAAGAACGGCATGACAGGCAATACCGGTGGCGCGCTGTCGGAATCATATTACATCAATGCGCAATCGATGTGAAGCAGTGTTGAAGCAAAAGGGATATGCAACTAGATATTAACTAAAAGTGAACGGATTATCTAAATACCATTATGTTTCACTGATAATATATTTTTTACTATTGAAACAAAAGAATTTTGAATAAATTGTTTTCAATTGATTTCTAAGTTTTTAATATGTTTAAATAAAATGAGCTACAAAATTCGGAATATACGTGTTTTAGTTGAAAAAGATCATTTACTTTAAAATAGGTATCGTTTCTAATTAGATGCCAACAGCTGTACTTCAAATTATATACATAACTACACTATCTAGACTATATTATTTGCGACGCCTGCCGCATCGGGCGGAAATACCTAGTTTCCGCTCCGCATTAACAGTGATATGTAAGCCCTTGTCGGAGAAGTCGAGCTTCTGATTCATACTCCCGCCGTCATTACCTTGCAAAAAGTTGTGCTCCGCACTGGAGTGAGCTGTTTATCACAGTTTTTTAACCGTGGCGGTAGTTCGTTAAAACACCTTAAACGTTTGTAAAATAAAATTTTGACTGAACACATATTTTTTCAACAAGAAAATGCGTCAAACAATCACCATATTGAAGGAAACATAAGGGGAAGGCGAATTCAATTCTCGAATTGGTCAGACGATCCACCGCCGAGATCGCCCGATATAAGGTCTCTAGCGTATCCGAACAATCCGAAAATTGTGTATGCCTTAGAAACAAAAATTGTGTGACGTAATGCAAAGAGACGGCCACCAATGATTGTAAACGAGGCCGACAATTGGATCTATAGATTACGCGATGTACGCGCCAGTTAAAAATTATGTAACCTCATTATTTTATTTCAATTCGAAGTTAAGTTTTTCTGTCTACAGGATAGTTAAAAAATTCCCAACGGACACTGAGCACCTGACACCGTAAAAATGGGTATTTGTTTCCCCACATTTGTATTTTTTTAACAATCAAGTCATGTTTGCTACAGATTGAAGTGCGGGTCTATGTGTTTTTGTTCTGAATATTTATTGTTTGATTCTTTACAGGAAGCATTCTGACATCGTTTAGTTGCCACTTTTTATTTGCGAACATCGTTGGTTTGCAGAAACTGTATACATACTATACTATATATACATATGTACATATTTAGCGTTACAGTAACAGTGTGACAGCTATGAAGATATTGTGAACTTATTCTACGTATTTTTAAGCTGAACTTTGCATTTAAGTTTTGGTGCAGCCTATTGCGATGGCCTCATAGCATCAGTATCAGCATCAGCACATATACAAGAAAGCTTAATATATGTACATATATATGTACGAATAAGATATCTGCAAAGATTTATCCCATAATACTACAAAGAAAAACTAACACTCAAGTAGATAAAGAGTAAATGAAGTAGAAAAAGTTCACCAAAGCTAATGGCCTAGCCTATGTACATACATACATACATATGTACATACATACATACCTACATATATTTTTGCACACTTGCTGGAAGCAACTTGGGATGTTGAGTGACTTTAAGTAAGTCAAACAACTTAGCATCGTGTGAGCGGGTGAACGGCTGAATGGTAGTATGGCGTATGCGCACGCGCATCAGGCACTCCCTCTCAAATACGCTTGGTGCAATTTTCATGAAGAGATTGTTGTTGTGGTGCTGGCGTGATTGTGTGGACCACATCCAGATGATCAACCGCTGAGATTAGAATCGTCGCTTGCGGTTGACGTCTAATACACCTCCCCAACCTACCGAAACTTCGTGCCATCATTTTCTGTTGCTTCAGCAGTTGCAGCAAATGTTAGTGTACTTGCCACAGCCTTTCACGTTTACTATGTGCCTATCTTCAGTTACCTTTGTTTGAAATTGTTTTGTTTTTTGTTCTTCTATGTCCCTCTGTCCAAAGTAGTGGCCTAATGCGTTTTATCTCAGCTGTTGTAGTTGTTGTTGTTGTTGTTGTTGTTGTTGTTGTTGATGATGAGGGCGCAGCATCTCACGGAAAAGATTGCAATTGCCAACCATAAATAAATAATAGTACAAATGTGCCTATACATTTATATACAAAAATATACTCGTATATATAAAAAATGCACACACACATACATACTCGTACATGTACATTGAACTTAATTACATGCTTTCGTATGTCCATCCATTGCCATAAACAAAAGGCTAAATTAAAAGTATAGTATCTTTATGGGCTTAGATATAAACATGATCAGCCCGATTCTGAATAGAATCTACCTGCTTGTTCGAACAATGAAATGAATCCGCCTTGAGTTTCTATCCATTTCTTTGTTTACAAAAAATGCTATAGAAGTGCAAGTTTTTAAAATCCTTCAATTCCAATCTGTAACATAGATAACTAGATATGAAACTTTGCTTCGTGAGAGCGCTGTCAAAATGCGCATTTTTTATAACATTTTCTAATAGTGTGCCTCTATGGAAAAAATCAAATTTGAGAAGTTTAAAATCACTTTTAGGAGATTTTGCTGCTTCTACACTACCGTTGAAATTTAATAAAGAACAATGCAGTAACAAATACAACTGAGTTTTAGGTCCGGGAAAAGTTTTTGGTTTTAAATTCGTAAATTATGAAATGAACATGACAATATAAAAATATTTAAGAAATTTATCAGTTTGCAAGAACTTATAATGCCAATATAACTTTTGCTTTTGTATATATATATAAATAACAGCGTATATGAATATGATTTATAAATTTAGAAGCAATTAAAAATCAATATATACCAAAAAAAAAAAGCTGTAATCGGCATAGTTAATGGATTTTTTTTTCAATATAAACCATAATTGTATGTGAAATTAACCACTATGTTCTTTGCTGATATGTCCAAAACTCAAATGCACGTCCATTTAAATATTTCAATATCAAATATCACGATTTTTTAGCAAAACAACATTCACTCTCTTTTTCTATCCTACTAGAAAACGCACCGCTTTTGCCAATTATTTCGTGTATTTGCCTCTGGCAGCCCACCAGAGGGGATTGAAGTGGCAATGTTGCCATCATCAAACACGAGTCCAGTCCCCTTACTTTGTGAGCAATTGAGAGAATTTTTGAGAGAGTTATCTATGTCTATAATCGGGGGTTTAAGTGAAAGTAAGGAGAGTCGTCGGGAGTAGTTTGAATGCCACTTGGACCACCTTCAATAGCATCTATTTCGAGCTCCCGAAGGACCAAAATTTAAGGAAGGACGATTGTTTAAGAGTGACGTCGCGGAAAAAGTTAGCACCCTATATACAATGACGTACTGAAGGGCAAGTGAACTTTTAAATACATGAACTACTGTTACAAAAAATGAAACAACTCATTCGAAAGCCTGGTTAAGTGCGTGGGCCTCCTGTTTGTTGTTATAACTATTAAAAGTCGTTAAAGATAACAATTTTGAAGCAAATATTGATACTGTTGTAGTCAAATTCAAAAAGTTGGAAGCAAAATAGTATTTTAACCACACTAATATATGAATCTGCAGATAACACTGCGTAAGAAAAATTAAAAAAAAACCTGCGGTCATGATTTTGTTAATAGTTTTTATTAACATTAGTAGCAGGCTTACGAACTGTGTTTTTACTTTTCTTGGATTGGCACTAGTTCTTGAGATAAACGAAACTTAAGAAATTAATGAAAAAAATGATATGACCCAGTTCCAGCTGTATTAATTTAATTATTCCTCAATAAGTTTGGTTATATAAATTATTAAAACAAGTAGTTCGTTGGTTTAAATATTTTATTTCCCTTGCAAGAGAGCAAGGGCAGCCGGTTATGTCGGGGGAGTTAATACAACTAAGCATTAATTCGACGACTTCGACCAACTGATAAGCCGAGAAAAAATCATTCTTCCACCACTTCACATCAAGCTTGGGCTAATGAAACAGTTCATCAAAGCCATTTATAAGACAGGTGGCTGTTTCGAATATGTATGCAAAAAATTTCCAGTCCTTAGTATGGAAAAATTGATAGCAGGAGTCTTCGATGGTCCTCAAATGCGTACCCTTCTAAAAGACACTGAATTCTTAAACCATATGTCACAAATTGAATCTGAAGCCTGGCTAAGCTTTGTTAATGTAGTAAACAATTTTTTTGGAAATCTTAAATCACCAGACTATACAAAACTAGTTGCTGATATGCCTCTGAATTTTCGCAAACTAGGAGCTAAAATGAGCATTAAATTACATTATTTACATAGTAATTTGGACAAATTCCCGGACAACCTAGGCGATTACAGTGAGGAACAAGGTGAATGGTTCCACCAGGACACTGGAACTTAATACGGGATTGTCCTGAGCAACGACATCATAGGAGGTCCTACAGAAAAAGTTTTTTGTAATTTTTTAAAATTAATTAATGAAAATAATATATTTTTTTTATTTTTGTATATTAAAATATAATCTAAATCCATATTGGTATTTTTAATTAGGTTTTTTCTTAATCTGAAAAACTTGAGCCAATTCGACAAAACTGATATTATTTTCGTAATCAGCGCCCCCAAATTACCCTAAATCGACTTAAAAATCTCCGACCGCAAAATTTTGTTCCGCAGTGTAATAAATCAACAGCTCAATACACCCCACTTACTGATTCAGACCGAAACGCTCTTAGTTGTATTAAATATTGAACCAACTTATATAACTGTGACTGCGTTGAACTCAACTTAAGTAATATAAATGTTATGTTATATTTTCTTTATTATTATTATTGGCTAAAAAAGTATATTTTTGAGCAAGAAAGTTTAAATATGAAGATGTCTACCTAAGTTTTGTTGGTGCTTGTATTCCTACCCTAAGAATACAGTTCGCATACCATAGACAGAGAGCATCCAGCAGTCAGCTCATTTCGAACTTTATAGTTCTGTCGGTCTAGCGTAAATCCTAAAGACTACATATGTCCTCTTCAAAATCTCTGTTCGCGAGAACTGAAGTTAAATAGACAATTCACTTGAAGTTTGCGCACCGCTGTTTAAAATTTTGGAGGGACTGAACATTATCTCACTATATCCGCGGATCAAATTGTCCCTAATTTTGTAGATCAAAAGGTGTACCAAGGCGTCAACAAATGAACTAAACTACTTTAATATGTATTAAATTGCCGATATAAGGGAAGAAACAGGGTGCGACACCTTGAGTGCTCTCAACCTTACAGAGAGGTCTTATTTGTTAAACTACTCATCACAATCACTTCAAGTTTATTCTGCTAACTTTTAGAGATTAAGGGACGACAAAAAATTTGTCAATGGACACACGTGCAACTTGTTATCTCACTTTCTAAAAGTCATAGTCAAAACAGAGGGCCGAAGTAACAAATTCCAAATTTTTTGATTTATTTCACACAGTTTTAGTATTCAAATTAACAATAAATAATTTCACACAAAAAATATATGAACTGCTGAATAAGTAAAGTTTAACTTGCCGAACTCTGTATTAATCTAACGCGTTTCTCATATAACTAAATTTATTTTGGAGGACCCATAAAAAGGAGTGAAATATTAAAGAATGATAAAAAAATTTTTTGGGTATTATTCTTTGAAGTCACTTGAAGAGAAACAGATTTGATTTGAAATGAGAGTGTACAAAAATTCTTACTTTTGTTTCCCTAAATGCATTTTTATACCACTCTAGTGTACACACAAATAACAATATGATTTTTGATTCCCTACTCTTCTTTCCGAAATGCGTTTCCATGTAATGGCTTGACAGACGCTACCCTATACGTGCAAATACATATTTGTTAAAAGGTGTGGAGGGGAGACATCTTTTCGTTATTGTGCAAAGAAAGAGACGTATAAATTGCACTTTATGTCAGTTGAATCCAACCTGGGGTAGGGTGTTGACGATCGAATCTGGGAAGGTATCATTATTCGATAACAAGGAAAGCGCCTAAGAGAAATTCCTTAAACATTAAGTATTTTCAATTTATTGGTCGATTTGGCGAAGATACAAGTAAAGTAATTATTATTTGGATTTCGAATTTTTTACATGCCTACTTATTTGAATGACTAAAAAAATTACTTCTTTCTTAAGAGAAGTCACTAAGAACATAACAACAATCAGATCTACAAAACGAAATTGTAACTAAGGCTTATAACTCGAACAGTAAGTATAATATTAACTAGGATATTCCTATAAGAATGTATGTATATATCCACACGCTAATTTAATGCATCCTATCACTAATTAGTAATTACTATTCAACGTTCATTGGTGGTCCAATGGGCATAAACTAGTATTCATTTTGAATTTGCACGACGCTTTTTGTGCGCCCAAAATGGAGCCACAACATTCCAACTAACAAACGCGGAACATTTCAATATACATATATATGTATGTAAATACATATGTGTAAATAAATAGCATAGACGTACACATTGCTATGGATTTGTGTGGAAAGACGTAACCCATCAGAGAGCGATCAGAAACAATCAACGACAGCGCCAAAATAAATCATCCCATGAAATTGTAAAGCATCAAAATCAACCGAGGCAAATCCTTTCACCACACCACAAGTACACTCCCTTCTTTTAAGGCGCACACAGATTTGTAAGCATTAGTACAAATATAAATTTGGTCGCTACAATTTTCTGCAAAAGAACATACCTATAGTTACAAACCTACAAATGTGAATGCACAAAAAATATCATACAATATGTAGTTTAAAAATAAAGTAATACATTTTGAATGTGACTCGGTACTCACAATAGCTCAAACTCCTTTCACAATGGTTTCCTGAAAATCATCATCATCAAAGTATCATCAAGTTCAAGTGAAATACTGACAAACCGTGACATTGTCATCGACAATGCGCAGAAATACACCATAGATCATACACCTCCACACATCACTAGCGACGAGCGAGAGAGTAAACAAAAGCAACAAACGGTCACTCTAACAATATCCCAGTTTGCCAAACGACTTCGCTTTGAATTCAATTCCGGCTGGTTTTGTTCACCAACGACTATCGCTAATTGCCCATCGGTACATTCGTCATCGGATGAAAAGCACAGTTCACCGACTGGCCTTAAACACAACTCATCTTACATACTTACTTAATAGGCGCTATAACCGTTTAAGCGATTTTAGCCGAACTTGTCCTACAATTTGTGGCCTTGATCTTGTAGCACAAATTGAGGTACCCGAACGGCAAATGATATTTGTGAGAAGTTGTTTCTTGCAGAAACACATTCGGAGGCTTGCCATTGCCTGCCAACGAGCGACCGCTATTAGAAAACACATTTCTATATATTTGAATGTTATTTGGCCGTTCCAGGATTCGAACCCGGGACCCTCCTAATGAGGCACGCACACTCTATACACTCGGCAAACAGCGAAAACGATGTGAAACTGTACATATTTGTATTTTGTTTTTATTTTTATTATTATATTATTTTTCTAAAAGGTGGCGCTTAGCTTTGCTAAACTACAATATCTACAGTGATGAAATATATAACAAATGAAAGGTATTGATGAGTACATTTGCACAAAAATCAATATAATTCGTGACTTTAATATATGCGTGGGAAGATGTTAAAATTTCATTTTAAGAAATTAGTAAAGCGCACCCGATTATCGGGGTTAACATTTATACTTTGTTTTTGTTTAATTCCCGTACAAAATTATGACACTAATTAACTTTTTTATGTAGTTCCGAAATTATAAATGTTATTTCTTTTGATGCCTTTATATATTAAATATATAATTATGTCGACTGTTGTGGTAATTTCCGTTTGTTCTTTTTTCAAATACTGTCCCTTACAAAATGAAAATAACTAGTATATCTTTGTTTCTGGTTCGATTCGAGTTCATTTGAGGAACTTTACCCAAGAATTTTGAAGTCAAAGCATGTAATTTTTAAATAAAATTTTTTTTTAATCCATTCAGTAGATCCTTCGGAATTTATTTCCAAAAAAACGGTTAATTCCAAGCCTTGAGAATAGAGGACCCCCTTAAGCAATGCATTGAAATCAATAGCGATTATGTAGAAGAGATAAAAACAGTACGAAGATTAAGAATAAATATGAAAATATTTTATATTTTATTGTTTTTTCTGTGGTCAATTAAGCTAAGACTTCTATTAGTACCCTCGTAATAAATGTTTTCTTCGCTGGGCTATTATATTCAAATACTTACAAATGAATATATGCAGCCAGCTTTAATCGCATTCAAACCACATTAACCCAATATGTGCTTTCAAATAGTAAAATGCTATGCTTTCGAATAACCATTATTCCTGAACTGAATACTCTTTGTCATGCTACGAAAATAGCGCGAGTATGTGTGCACATTTATGCTGTATTTGTTGAAGTGCTATTGTCTTCGGTGTGGAGTTTGTGTGATTGGGGAGGGGGAGGGAGAATGCGTTTGCGCAGCTAGCTAGCTTTAAGTTAAGTTTTTAATTTTCCACCTCTTTTTTTGGGGCATCTCGAATGGCAGTGCAGCGAACAGATGTGACTTGTCTTGCTGTGTACTTGCCTACTAACTTACCTACCTATGTATGTATGTATGTATGGACTTTATGACGACAACTATTTAGTGTTGGTGGCATCATGTAAGTATGAGTACTTATACCAACATTGACGAGCATGAATTGATGCTCTAGTGTATGGTTTTTTTTTTGTTTTTTCTACCTTAACTTTCTGTCTTATGGCAGATTGGTAAGTTAGTGCCGCTGATGCTGCTGCTGCTGTTGATGTTGGTGGCGGCTGTTGGCTGTTAGCTGCTGGCTGGTTGGTTGGCCATAACTACCCCATTGGTTCTTCCTGAATGTTGAAGCTGACGATGACGATGACGATGACGACGACGATGATGATGATGTGAGCTCGTTGCCTGGACATGGCTATTGTTTTGTGTGCTGCATTTAACTAAAGCGCTAGGCATTTGTGTTTACTAAGTGCTTAGTTTAGTTGTTGCTATTGTTGTTGTTGTTGCTGTTGTTTTAGCAGCTATGACTATTGGGTGTTGCTGTGTGTGTGAGCAGAAAAAGGAAGCGAAATGCGATTTCGCATGAATATTTTGCTAGCTGCTGATTTATTGAATATTACTTTTAAAGTGACAGCATACGTTTACTATGCAGCGCTTTGTCGCATCGTTTCTTTGTTGCTTTAGCGCTTTGGCGCTTTGTACTAGCATTGTCTCTATGCGATGTTGACTATGCGAAATATTCACTATATTCATCACTAGTAGTATGTGCATGCGATCTTCCGCCTTTTGATTTTATACTCCCGACTAGGCATGACTGGGTACATACTTACATATTGTAGATAGGTGTTATGATGAGTGGATCGTGGTTTGTACGACGCGTAAGTGACAATGTCGTTTTTCATGTCGTTGCAACTATGCGCTTAAAATATTGTTGTTGCTGTTGTTGTTGTTGTTGCTATTGCACAAACTAAAGCTTTTGCTTTGCATTGTTACAGCGGCAGCTGTGATTTTTTTTCAGCAACTTTTTTCGTAATTTTTTTTTTCAAATTTCTTTCTTTCTTACTTTGCTTTGCTTTGTGAGCGGCTACTCTTTCTGCTTTCCTTGATTGCCACTTGTTGTTGTTGTTAATATTATTAATATTGTTGGCGTTTGTTTGATTGCTATTGATGCTGCGATGCCTCGGCTATTCCTGTGTACATTTCTGAAGATGCAACAATAATTGCATCACATTATATCACGATTGACACGAGTACGTACGTACGTACGTTCGTAAACATGTGACTACATATCGATGTATGTGTGTATGAATTTCAGTTTGTCGGCTATTTTTGAAGCTCTTGACAACTAACGATGTATTTATTATCGCATAACGCTTACTACGAAATTCGTAGATGGAATTGTTTTTGCTAATTAAAAGCGACAACAAGGCTTATATTTTATTCGTCAAAGGATGTGATTGTTAAAATATTTATGTTTAGTTTTTAAAAGAAAATCTAGCATTTGTTGAAAGCACTTCAAATTTTTCAATGAAAGAGAAGAAAGTTTATACCGGAAAATGTATCCGACAGGAAATTTAATATTGAACTTAAACTTGGAATAATAGCTTGGACTTGTCTCATAGAAACGAAAATATAATATGATCCATCATTTGTTATCGTACGATACTAAATCAAATATCCTTCGTGGTAAATATAAAAAAAGAAAAATCTTTCGAATAAATTTCAGAAATTTTTAATTTTTTTTTTTGTAATGAAAATGAAAATTAACATTTTACACAAGAGTTTTACAATTTTTCACATTGATTGTAATCATTCTTTGTTTAAAGCTGCGGGGATAAAAAGAAGCATGGAGAGCGCCTACATACATATCTCATACCTTTTTCAAACTGGCCATTTTCATACTACGCTTTTTCCACACGATATTTCAAATCAGTCCTAAAGTAATGGAAATCACATGTAAGTTAATTTACAGCATGCATAAAAAAGAGATGCATCTTCCGCTAATAAGTAATTATCTTATTAAGCAGTTATCGTCTACTCAGCGCATAATTTACTTATTTATTTTGCAATTATTAGCCTCCAAAATTCATAATGTGACAAATACAGAATTTTTACTATACGACGATAGTCGTCACGTTAAGCGACACCATAGCAAACGGCATACTTGAATCAGCTTTTTGACGATTTTTGTGGTACCTTTGAAACATTTAAAATTATAGAACTTACGTTATGAATACAAAATCGTACGAACTTTTAAATTTATTGCAAGCACACAGGCGCATTAAAGTTAGACCCGCAAATTTGGCTACTCTTAATCTTGACATAGAAATAGATAGCTTTATTTAAGCTTAATTCGATATAAATATTTGTATTTTTTTGGCTTTGATTGATTGATTGGGATTTACAATTTCTAACAAATTACTGTAATTTGACAGTTCTGTCAATCAAAGTGGAATAAATTTATAAAGTATATAGTTACGTATGCTGGTAGAAAATGAAATGATGGATATTCCTACCTTAACTACAAGTAACTGCCGCCACCATTTACAGTTATAATTTATAAACTAAGCCAACGTAATATGTATGCGAAGTAGTACAACTAACAGTAATAGGGTAAATAAAGTATATATATATATATATATATGTATATATATAAAGATGAACATGCACAGTACTAGAACAAATAAATTTATACATAATGCGATGACGATGTGCTGGGCCAAAACATCAATTTAACACCCACATAAAAATTATCGACAACGAACGCCACAACTATCAACTAAAGGCACCGATAGCCACTGCAGCGCAGTACACTACGAAAAGTAAATGGCAAGAGTGGGTTGATGCTGTACCTCAAATTTCATTGGTACGCCATAGTGTGCCCATTTCCTTATACTTTATCATAAATAAGAGTAACGATGAAATGCTTTCCAGCTAACATGTTTGTGCCAACAATTCGGTTTGTGCAGCAAGTCTGAACGTCGGCAACTGTGCGTTAGTTAATCTTAATGGATTCTGACTTCCTGAACTAAAACAATGTTGGTTCTATCCGGCTATGGTCGACCACCGCCACGTTCACGGCAAACAGAATATGTTAAGTTTTTCTATGTAATTTGAATAGACTTTTAACTTAACGCATGCACATACATACATATATGTATAGGAGTATAGGTGTGTGTGTGTATACACTTGCAGATGGGTACTTAAATGAGTACTTCAGTGGTAACGGATAAGCGTCAGATAATAAAATGAGAGAAAATAGGGAAAAAGCTATCAGTTACACAGCAAGCTATTTGCTGTAATCTTCATGTGAATCGTGCGACTCAATGGCCCATATACGAATTATACGCCGCCCCAAATGGTTATGGTGAAGCGAGAGCAAAGCGTGTATTGAGCGCAATTTCAACTACAATTCAGCTAAAAAAAATCTTTAACCACTTTGCCGTTCCAGCGTCTTTATAGTCTTGTAAATGCAATAAATGCTTTTTAGTGTAATTGGCACTTTGCAATCATATTTGAAAATTCGTTTACAATACATTGTTGTGTTCAAGTTCGTTGCTTAAGTCTTTTGTTTTTGTTGGTTGCGGCAAGGAAGAAAAACATTGGGGGCATTCATTCATTGCGTTTGCAAGCGCAATCAACGTCTTCCGCATTTGCCAAACAAACTCACTAAGTTACTTAGTTAGAATTATGTGTACATTTGTATGTATGTGTGTATGCAGTGTGAATAGAATTGTGCATGGATGTGTATGGATGGAATCGACCTGTTTGCCGCATAATTGATGATGAATTCGATGATAGCGAGCAAAATGATGAGACTGATAATAATGATTGCGGCTCAGCGAGTTCAAATGTACGTATGTATATAAGTACAGTGGTTTCTGCCTATATTGGATTTGATGCACGACATGAATGTAGAAGAACAAAATTCAGAAATTCTGTTTTTCAGAAAACACCTTTAAAAACAAAATAATCATAATGAAAAATACAGAAAACACCAAGGCGAGTTCATATAAGGTGATGGCAAAGCGAATTCATAACGCACACACACGCTCAATTTTAGGATGTCACGATAAAAGAAAATATAAGAATGGATATCATGTGTGAAGGAAAAATACGTATATAGAGGACGAAGAAGGAGACCACTTTTCAGAAACCGAAGAATTAGAATAAAAAATTCAGAAACGTTTATTTAGTTGGAAAATATTTAATCTACAAAACAATACATATAATTTAGAAGTTTAATTGTTTTCATTAGCGCGCATGTAATTAATTCAAACGCTTTCGAGTTTACAACATTAATCAAAAACTAATCGAAATATTTATATTTGTTATAGCGTTTTCGACCTGGTTCACCTCTAGCTGAAAACTGCTGTAGTTTTCTTTCTGTTAATGACTGTTCGTTTTTGTTTTTATTTACAAAATTAAATACGTTTTGTTGTGACCCAAACGTTGTTTGAATGGCGTTGTGCCAACCTTCGATGGAATTTCACAACGAAAATTGAGCAGTTTCTATATTGTATTTTGGAGCCCTAATAATTGGATTTGTCTCCAACTGTGTTTGGCAAGGTGAAAAAACCAATATTTAATGTTGCGTAAAATCAAATAGTTTTTCTGCCGTCCGATTCTATTCTCAATTTCGACTTCTGTTTTTTTACATATGGTTTTGACTAATGAATTTTGGATTTTTAAAAAAAGTTTCGGTCTAATATTTACTGAAAAAATTTGTTTCTGAATTTTTGTTTTCTCAGTTCGTTGGGGAGCCATTAAATTTTTATCAACCAAACTAAATAAACGAAGCTTTGATACCTTTCATGAACATTAAAAATTTTACCTTGTAAAGCCGCATATCTGAATAAGCAACGGTAGGGTATCTATACATACATTATACCTATGTGGTGATAGATGATTTTCTTAGTAGACCACCTGACTTGATTGATAAAACCTTCATATCTGAATAATCATTATAGGTACTTAATATTGATGATTTTCATCAGACACATTCGGTTCATAACAGGTGACAGAAGTGTCAAATTTCATGTTCACAGCTACTTTAGTATAGGAGCTATAAAGCAAAGCCTGAAATCTAAACAATATGTTGTATTCCAGAGCTTGTCGGTTCTGATCAAGATAGGGCTAAATCAAGTCAGCTCGTCGTCCTGAGCATTTTGATATAGTTGGGTATGAATCCCTCATATCTTATTCTTCTTATACTTACAAACATCGGACCAAAGTTTTAATTAGGGCTCGCATTTCTATGCGTTCACATGTTTTTTTTTTTTGGTAAGTAAAAGGAACAAAAATATCACTCTATTTATAAGAATCAAGAGTTTTGTGTTAAGAGGACATCGATTTGTTGATGCATATTTTATTCAGAAATCATCTATAATATCATATTTTTACATATATTAGCATTAAGGCATGCACTCCCTTTTTATCCGTGAAATTTCGTCTGCAACATGATTGTGTTTCATGTGAAAATATGACAGTTATCAAAATTATCGAAGCGCTTTAAAGATGTCTCATAAAATCAAATATAAACAAAAAATTAAAAAAACCAATTACTTAATTGAAGTATTTTTAACTGTCACTTTTCATGAAATTTTAAATGGCAAATGCATTTGAAAAAAAAAGTGGAAAAATGTTTTGCTGCGAGGTGAATTGATGAAACGACTGACAAACAAGGGCATTATTTTCAGTTGCGGCATAACTTGCATGATAATTGTTCCGACGCTATCATTATCAGACACTTTGAAATCTTCATTATCTTCTGTAATTTAATCCTTGCATTATGAACCAACTTCGAGACCGCCAATTTAACCTCGCTAAATATATCTATAGTCATAATATCAATGAATAAAATTGAAATCGCGCTGGTTGTTGCTGCCAAACAAACAGCTGGTTTGAAAAATTCTTAAGCTTAGAAAAGTTAACAGGTTAGAGCGATACGTGGGCGCTTAAATTCGATGCCCCTGTACAAAAAAGCTGAATTTGTATTTATATATTTTGTTTGCTTTCACTGCATATTTCCAATTTCTTAGTGGATTAAAATCCGTACCCTAGTTATAATAACACTTCAAGATTTCCGAATGAGGCTAATGTAAAAGATTACATAAGCATACCGAAATCTTAACTAATTGCATGCCTCTGAGGCTTGTTAATTTTTTATATCCATTCAGTTATGCTCTATGAACAGAAATGTGCTTAATCATTAGAGTTAAGAATACCTACATACATAGCTGCCAAAGAATCCAAGTACGTTGATGGATCAAAACGTGCCACTGTCTATGCGCATGCACACATACATATACACAGACAGACATACATACACGCACATATATGTATAAAGTGTTTGCTTCTATAATATTTACGCGTATATTTGAAGTTATGTATAGGCTAGAATTTAATTTTGATTTTAAATTAAAATTATGCTTATCTTAAAAGAGCTTCAATGGATTTCGCTACTACTCGTATCCAAGTAAGTCCGTGTCGAATTTTTCAATCTAAGCGTAATTTTCTTTGGCATCATTAATTCGACGAGAGATATCTTATCGGCGTGCGGAAATGCAGTATACGATTTTTTTTTTATATTTTTATTTATTGTGCATATCTTCAATAGCTTTGCGTTTAGTTAGTGTTTGCGTTTTATGTAGCTTAATTTATATGTACGAATAAGAATAGCTTAGCATGAAAATATGCACAACGTGTATACATACACACATACCCATCTAAATATGTCAGCATGCAAGTATATGCAATACTAAATAATGCCATCTTTTTGTATACAAATGCTTTTGATATTCTTTATCAATGCCGCGCCGCTTGTAACCGAAACGATTTGTTACGCATTCTTCAAAGAATAGTTGCAAAGAAAGCAAGTCACAAATATGTATTGAGGTAATTCTTTCTATTCTTCTCATATCTATTGTATGCTTCGTAGCTATGCTTCTGGTTGTATGCCCGCAACACTGGCACTCGGATCTTAACCACACATTTTTTGATATAGCTCATTCGTCTTTTGGTCATACTTGAATGCAATATCTTTTTTTGCATATACAATGTTTGTACAGTTGTGTTCACGAAAATAGTATCAAAATGTATTCTAGTATGTTAGTCTTTTCTTAATTAATTCTAATTATTATTATAAAAATACATCAAAAATCATGTAAGTCGAAGTTTTAAACTTATAAAGGTTCTAACATTTTTTTTTAATTTGCTTGAAATTTGCACTTCATTACAGTAAAATTTAATGAGCTGCAAAACTGCATACTTCAAAATTTTCGTGAAATGTGCCGTCGAAATTCATATAAAATGATTGCCATGAAATTTAAACAACAAAGTTGTTCTCTGTTAACGCTGTGAAAAGGCTCGCAACATCTAGGCAACATGATGCCAGAAACATTTTTTCACAGCTATTAAAGTGCATTTGCCAATAAAAGTTGCGTGAAATGTGACAGTTCGCCACTTCATTTTAGGAGTTAAATTTTTTTTGTTGATATTTACTATTTCGCTTCGATAATTTTGGTTGCTAGGAACATTTCACTGCAATCCAAAGGCATGTTGCTAGCTAAAGTCCACGGCTGTAAAGTTAGGTACTATGTAGCCTTAAGAAGTTAGAAATTTTGATAACAATTTGTTTAATTTAGTCGAGTTGTAAATTATTTAGAAAGTTTAAAGTTTCCGCTTTCATGATTTTTTTTTATATAATTAGCCTTTATTTTTATCAAAAGTTATTAAAATTTAACGCATTTTGCAGCTATTTTCGTGATCACAGTGGTACACAGGTGTAAATTAAATTCAGTGACTATAGAATTCGGAAATGCTCATATGTGGGTTGGCTAATACATAACGGGAACAAATTCATATAAACGCAGCTTTCGAGGTTTTTTGAATGAATTTGTAAAGTAGAACAAACATTACAATCTTTCTTTTATCGAACAATTTAAAGAACTGTGGCATAAGCCTTAATTCTATATCATTATATTTGTTTCACCGGAAATGTTTTGAGTGGCCATTTGACAATGCACCCAGCATCCCATTGTTAGAGTTCTACATGTTTCCTAAAGCGAAATCTGCATTACAAGGAACAGGATTTGAAGGTGTGAAAAAGAAAGCGGCAAATCACCTGCAGGAGCTGACAGGCACTGTTTTGAACAATACAAGATTTGTGGACAAGTGGATGTTTCAAAAAATATTGAAGGTGACAATAAGTAAATATATATGAATTCAATATAAAATGTTTTTGCTTGTAATAAGCATTAGAAAATTATTCTTTCTTGACATGCAAATCATCTTATAAAATACAAACATATATTATAAATGAAGACCGCTTTTCGTAGTTTTGTCGTTTTAGTAGTTATATTTTCATTTATTAAAAATTTTTGCCGAAATAACATCCAAAAGCTCAGTCGCAAAAGAAATGAAAAATGCCAGGAATGTGTTTGCAAATCGGGAATATTCTTTGTTCAACATGTAAAGATACAAGTAGTTAAATTAAATGCGACTCAAAATAAGCATACTTTAATTAAAAACGTACTTTATCTTAGTCAGTCGAGTTAGAGTCGGCTTTTTCACATAGAGAAAGCTCTAAAGTTAAAATGGCGAAAAGCTATTACTAAACTGGTATTGAATCCGAAAAATTATACTAAATTTCAGTTTCAGTGCGCGTATGGAGCGTTTAAGTTGTGATTTTAATTAAAAATAGTGAAAAAATTGAAACGATATTCGACGTTATAAATGATCCACGATTAATAAGAATGCCAAAAAATGCAGAGAAATGATTTGATTCGTTTAATTTAGAGGAAGAAGACTTCTGTAGCCGCTATAGGCTAGACAAAGCTACTCTGCAGTTCTTGATTGAAATTTAAATTTTTAAATAATTTTGTGTAGACTTTTTTCTTTTAGTATTATTCAAACTCAGGACTATGATTATGCGCCATTGATTGCCAACGGTCTAATTCTCTTTTCTCCGCTATTTTTATCTATTTTTTTTCTTTTTTTCATTGAATATAAAAAAAAGCCGAACACTTTATGGTTTTCGCCACAAAGTAATTCACCAACGAATGCGACACGAGTAATAAAATTAACGTTTCAGGTATAGCTCTTACAATTTCAAACCTAGGAGCTTAAAGAAAGTTTTGAATACCATTTAAATCTTTCTACATGCTATGTTTTATTTTTTAATAATCTGAGCTTCGTAACTACCGATCACGATCAATTTTTCAATTTTGTAAACTCCGTGTAAAACAAATCAATCAGAACAAACTTGGAATTGAAAAAACTAATACGAAGAAAGAGCACCTTTTTTTTCTAAATTTGAGGTAAATAATTAACAAAAACGTTATGTCTTCTGAGCGTTAAGTTTTTGTTTAAGAATTTTGAATATACACATCGCATACATTTTCCAAAAGAGTATTAACTCAAAAATTGTAATTTTTAAGATTATTTGCTGAAAATATTCACAGTTCTCATATTTATCCTTCGGCAACGGCCGTGTAACTTTCTGCTAAAAATCTAATATATTTACACAATATGATTTACCTAGGATTACAATTTTTTTTGGCGACATTTTGAGTTAATATTCTTTTGTAGAATGTGAGCGCTATATAAATAATAATTTATATTCTAATTTTTTTTTACATATACACTTAATTTGAAGTTATAAGCAAATGCATTTTTTTGTCTGTACAAAACTTTTCCCGAAAATCATTGGTAAATATTGCAGAAATGTTTTTGTTAGATCTAAAAATAAATAACGATAAAGAAGATACGAACCTTCAAATATTTGACTCCGTTCATGCATTTTTTGAATCATCATTACATCAAGTGGCGGATCTACGTAACCGAGGTGATAGAACCCGAAAAATTAGTGAGATGTCTCTGTTGCTCACCTACTAAAGTTGCATGCGTTGTCTTAAAGTGACTCATTAATTATTGTCTTAATTATGACTCATTCTTAATTTATGGCAAAATTACGATGAAACTAAGTAAATCGCCGTGTGAAACCTACAAATCACGAACAACTCACTGGCAGTAAATTTTAAATATATACAAAATTTACACAATCTCTCACATTTTATCCTTTGATCAAAGAATTAAGCAACACTGTGGCAACAGAGCTCTCAAGATAAATTAGGAATGAAAAGCGTGGACGCAATTGGGTTATGTGAAGTAATTTCGACGAAAATAAGTAAATCTGGGCTTGTAAGCTGTTTTAGCAGATGGGTTATATATTATTAAAATATATGTCTAAACGAAAGAAAAGGTTAAAGTAAATACACTAAAATTTAACGGGAAATATTTTCGTAGAACATTTTTACCCATTATTTCCCACCTAACACTTCGTTTCGACCCAGACCAACATTTTTCCACTGTTTTGAAAACAAGTTAGGCTGGGACATGAAAATATCAATAGGCCACACAAAAAGTTCGAGCTAACTTTTGCAAATCCATAGGATCTTTAATTACCTTTTTGTGTATACTTTCAGAAAATATTAACAAAGTCCGAGTTAGAAATTGGTTTTTTTTTTGGTTTCTAGAAATATTCAATTGTATAATTTTTACTAATGATGTAGCAATATTCTAATCCGGGGAAAACAATAATACTTAACATATTTGCTCAATTTTTATCTGACACATTTTTCTGAAGTAGGTAACTTTTTCTCAGTCATTAATAAGTGAATATTATGGTAGAGGGTAGAGTACGCTTATTTTTTTTCTTTTTAATTGAATGACATATTTCTACATATTCGCTAATTGCATAAAACCGTTAAACATGAAAGGAAATCCGATTAAACATTTATTGAATAGAAGAGCATCCTGCGAAACAAACTCGCAATTAATGACCGTTTATGAGCGATTAAAGAAAAATATTATAATCATCCCTAAAATTATTAAACAATCCTGTGCGTAGCGCAAGCCGAAGAGCCCTACAAATGAATTCTAAGCAAAAAAAAAACTCAAAAGCATAAATTCAATCAGTGCATACAATAAGTTAGTACACATAGCAAATACCTACAATATATGTACATACTACATACAGATATTTTGCATCAATCATAATATGCTACATACGAGTATGCGCTTGTGAAGATATTAAATGCCACGCGTTTCCTACTTTCTCAGGCCCACTCCAAGCACACGACTCGAATAGCCGGCGATCACCACCAAGCAAAAAAAAAAACAGTAGTGGTGGCAAGCAATTGAAAACCGCATATCAGCCTCACCCACCAACAAATCCCATGAAAATATAATACATACGAGATGGCAAATACTACATATGTATATGTATATAGGATCCATATGCATACATATATATGTATATATAGATACACTGTGTTTTTGTTGTGGAAACCAAAGCCCTAAAAGAAATGTTTGGAAAAAAAATTATTAACGTATTTTTTATGCTGGTCTCCTTTGGCCCGCATAATCGCGTACACACATCCATACATATGTATGTATGTATGTATATGTGTCAGACCGCTGATGTGGTGGTTCGCTCATCAGCCCAGCGGCTGCTGTTGCACTCGATGTGGTACTGCTGTTACTGTTGCTGGTGCTGGTGGTGGTGATGGTGGCGGTGGTGGCGCATGCGCCGCTGTCAATATAAAGTTAGATATCTTGAATAAAAGGAAACATATAGAATAACAATAAACTACCAACGCTGCAATAGCACAAACATTCATGTACATATATATTTATATGTGTATGTATGTGCGCTCATCATCGTCGCATGCAACACAATCGATCAGATGCAATCGTTTTAATAAATTGCTGATGGCGCATTAACGGCGTAGTGGCATTAAGTCCCAAGTGCAGCGCACATCGATGATTGCCAACTTACATATGTATGTATATGATAACTGCCAACTCATACGAGTGCGGCGAGAACATTGCGTCTACGCCTAAGTCCATATACATAACTGCAGCTGGAGCAGCACAGTGTAGGTAGTGGCGGCAGCAGCAAGCAGCTCAGCATGGTACTCGGTAAGCGAAATGTTGGTTGATTAGACAAACCGTGGATTACATCCATGTACGGTTGATTGTGCTGTTGATTTGGCCCCTATGTTTGTGCATACATACATATATGCATTTAAATATCGTAAATAAATACACACAAAATGTATAGTTACATATACATATATAATATCTACATATTTATGAATATTGTAAAAGGATCACCGCATGCAATTTTACCATGCTCAACATTTGCAACCGTTCTTCGGTGATATATGTATGTACATATGTATGTTCGTTTGCAGTTGGCATTATGGTGCCCACAGTCACCGACGTGTCCGTTTGCCGTGTCTGTTTGTCGGGAGATACACAAAATTGAGCAAAACTTGTGCCCGCGCGTATGTTTTGTAAACAAACTTTGCGTACATAAAACTGTGTTTGTATGCATCAACACAATGTTGCCATTCCTTTGTTTGCATACATACTTTTACACACATCCGCGTTGTCAATTACAATTTTTCATTGTATAATAAACCAAAGCCAAAAACCAACAAATGCAAATAGTTAATTTATCTATAATTAACATTATTAAACATCGATTTTAAATTAATTTAATAAAAATTTAAATTTTTATAAGGTTATTTTGTTAATGATTTTAAAAAGTTCTGCTTGGCAACACTGTGCGGTGAGAGAGCACTCAGCTGACACGGCTTCACGGCAAAAATCTAAATTTCTCAGTTTACACACGTACACGCCGCGCGTACCCGTCACACGAACACGTTGATGAGTTTGCATTTACATGGCGCTCTCATAAGTTTGATCGTGTCAGCTGACACGTAGCGTACGTTTGCGTCGGTGACTGTGGGCACCATTAGTCAGCAAAGCGACGAGACACTGTGGTACGGTGTCGCATATTCACTTAGGAAGGGTACAAAATTAATGACCGAATAATCTGATTTTATATTTAAAAAAGAAGCGTCTGAGTTTGGGTGAAACTGAACTTTAAATATCTGGTGCATATTTTTATTCCAAATAAACGGCACTTATTGTGTGCAAAAAAAAACCAGTTAACATAATGCTCTACATTTTGAAAACTTAAACGACTTTTATTTACATTTTTCAATAAAAACAAAACTTATCACGCCCATTTTTGAAAGGTTTGATTTTTACGTATTTCGCTCCTAAATTAAATTCTTCGTACTAAATTTGAGCGAATTTGCCAGATATTTCTGAAAAATATCGAATATTTTATTTTTTTGTAAATTACCATTATATGAGAGGAGGCGTGGATTTCGTCTGATTTCTTTAATTTTCGAAATTTTGTTCACAGAGTTCATATGCAAAGTGTATGGATTAGTAGTAATTTCTCAAATAAACCTAGTTGCTATAAATTGGGTGATGACACACGCATTTTCAAAATTTTTACGTAAATTATCGTTGTCTGTTTTCTAGCATTTTCGAATAACTATTTCCTCTAAAGTAGAGCGACATGTTCGAAATGTGTCTATTTTTCCATCAAGATTTTACTGACCTGTATACCAAATTTGACTAAATTATCTTTTCTTGTCATTTAAATATTCTTTTGATTTTTACAAAGCACCATTATATGGGCGTGGTTGTTACTCGTTTCGCCCGTTTCCAATGCAAACCTACCTTGGGTCAAGGTCAAGAGCTATGTGAGTACCAAGTTTCGTTGAGACATCTCAATATTTATTCGAATTATTCGATGCAAGGACAGACGGACGGTCCATCTAGTTTGCTGTATGCTGTTACAAGTAACCGTTAGGTAATACCCATGTCACTAGTTTGATCGGGTATAAAAAGTCCGTGTGTGTCTGGTGGTATGTATTTTGTAGACCTAAAAACTGCTGAATTAAATTCATAGGATGTACTTGTAATGGTGACGCAAAAATTCCGTTAGGTGTCGCTAGAGTCGAGATATTCCTAAAAGCCGTATTTACAGTTCGATTTAATTGTAATACAGAACTTGTATTAGTCTCATAGATATAAAAAAAATTATTTAAAAATTTAACCGATAGGTTACGATATATTTCTCAAAACTACAGTTAAATTGATTAAAATCCTGATTATAAACTACATATCAGCAGACACACATGACCACTTTATGTATAAGATAAAGATATTAAATCATTATTTCCATTATTCACATTTGTGAGGTGAAGAGAAGCGCCGGGTTAGCTAGTCATTTTATAAAATCCGTCACTCAAAATTAAGTTTGCCTTTTAACCTTTTCGACGTGGTCGGGACAATACTAACTTACTTACTTAATTGGCGCTTCGAATATTTTCAGGGCTGTAGCATTACATGAGCTTGCTAGTGTATCTTAATTCGCTGTACTACAGTTGTGTTGCTAAACTCATACAGCTCATCGTGCCATCGTCATTCGCCAACTCAAAGACGTAAAGGTTAGAACATTTTTCGGGGAAACTTTCTCTTGGACACTCAAAGGGCCATCTCGTCCGATGTCGACGGAGTCCATGCTCCTGCGCCATGGGATTATGAAACTTATAGAGCTTCGTCGAGAGAAAGTTTTACTACTCCAGTGCCTACTAAGCCCGTTGAATTTCAAGGCGGACATTATTGTTGGGCTGACAAATCCTTCCACTTTTTTCAAAATTGTAACTATCAATTCTGTTTATCTGATGGCAGAAGGTACTTCGTTTTGCCCTTGTTCCTCTCCAGAGCCATGCGCTTTGCTTACATATCCAGTTTGAAATATGGGCTAAAGATATGGGCTATCGCACGATAGATTCAACATGCCTTAAACTTCGTTTGGTATCAAACGGCTTGTATAGGTGCTTCTCAATTCTGATGGAGCTGCTGATGTTGCTCAGGGTAATTTTACATAGCTGTATTCATTTTGCAGGGATACCAAATTCAGACATCGCGGCAACTTCTTGTCGTGCTGTCGAAAGCGGATTTAAAGTCGACAAGTCGATGGTAAGTGTCGATCCTCTCGGGTCTTTTTCAAGAATAAGGTCCAACAAATTCATTGACCATGTCGTTCAGTCTTTCACACAACATACTCCACAGAACCGTATCTGCTATGCTAAAACTGACTAAGCGGTAGTGGGCACATATTTTGGGGCCTTACATACTTTTTTAAAGGTCTTGCAGTTTTTGTGCCATTAACCGCAGACGTTATTTAAAAAAAAAATTCCAAGACCAACATTTAAAACATCAAATGTTTGAAATTTTGATTTTAATTTTTTTGTTATGTAATATAGGACGGATTCATTTAAAAAAATAATTTTAAATGAAAAAAATTGCAAAACAAAAAAATCAAAACTTGGTCAGTTCTTCGAGTCACTCACTATAAAATGTAATGACCTCAAATTTTATACATAGGGTCGCGTTTGAGAAAGGAATACGTGGTTAGCATTTTGTTTTTGGAAAATGGGCGTCAAACTCTAACAAATTAGGTACACATAATTCAAGACGCATAAATTCCAAAATTAAAGAAATCAGACAACCTCTCATATATCGAGAATTAACAAAACATCCAAATATTCGATATTTTGTACAACCATGTAGGAGATACGCTCAAATTTGGCGCGAAGAATTAGTCGTGACACATTAAATGCATAGTACCTTATTCTGTTTATATTTAAATGAATAAAAATCATTTACATTTTCCAAAGGGAGGAATATGATGTAAACTGGGTTTATTGCATACAACAAGTACAGCCATTTATTTATTTCCGGTTCCACCCGAAACTAGTCTCTTTGGTTTTGCTTAAAATTTTATCATTTCCAAACACTGTGACTATTGACCGTTAGCGTTTCAGATTTCATATGTTAACTGACAAACGCACATATATAGCTTCTGAAGTAGTGGCAGTAGGGCAAATAAAGTAAAGTTCGTATATATTTAATTTCATTCCATTAAATGTTATTTATTTTTTTTCCATACTTTATCTCCGATGACAACAGCAGCAGCAGCAGCAGCAGTAACAGCATCACACAGGCCAAACAAAGTCAACGTTAAAGCGACAAAAAGGTAAACATTGGAAAATTTATTGACATACAACACGCGACCTCAACCAAAAATGCATGCGCCCCTTTGCGCCTAGCCGAAATTCGACAACAATATGCTGCTCATCTGCGACAACATAACAAACAACAATTTAATGTTTAGCGTAATTAAAATAAATTGAACGCCAGTAGCATATTGAAATATATGTATGTAGGTAACCGATTGGATAAAAAACAAAACACAAGATAAAAAAAAAACGTTAAAAACAATAAATTATAAAAAAGCAAAGTGTCTGCTGACAGGCAACAAGCGCTGTACGAGTATGTTGAATTTTAAGGCATATTTTTGTTGTTGCTTAAAAATTCGTTTTTTTATTTTTTTGTTAATATATTGAGTTGGCGAAGTGTTTTTGCTAATTCGGCTTTTTGTGTGCTCTTTTTTAAAGTGCCGTTTTTCTACTGTAAATTTTAAAGGCGTAGGTTGTCGAATAATAAAATAGTTTGGTAGTTTGGTACTTTCCTAGTTCTTATGACTTTCTGACCGATTAACTGTTTGTCGAAGCGTGTGAAAAATTAACAAACCTCTTCACGGTACTTGAGTTTACTGAACGCTTGTATTCGATACATTGTTGTTGTTATTGGCATTTAAGACAAAATAGGGGATGCCTTAGTTTCACACCCTTTTTCGGCGAACGCCTCTTCGAAAGGCTAAGTGCTCGCAGCGTTAACTTTGGCATGTCCACCGTTCCCTCGAAATATGTACATACGTATGTACATATTTACTATCAGCAATTGCGATCGGCGTTAGTAGCATTTTCGTTTCAGTTTCAACTTTTGTTGTATATTTTGTGTTTCGGTTGCATGATTCTCACACATGTTGGTTGGTTGGTTGGTTGGTGCCACAATAGCGCCATGGTGTGGTAATCGTGCACTTCGTCGCTTGTTACCATTTTCACAATCCTACATACATACATACACACATACACACAAACCCACATATACCCGCAAATTGCTGAAATAAGTACTTCTTTTATGGTTGTTTTTATTGTACTATGTATTTCAAATGTTGCAGACTCGCATCGTGGCATTTTCAAAAATTTTAATTTCTACACACAATGCAACAAATTTCTTACTATTTACGCATTTTATCTATGGCTAAGCACAAAGTTCAACGAACTGTATGTATATAAAGCAAAAAACAAAAAAAAAAAACAAAGTCTTGGGAAAAGTTTTACACTCAATTGTAACAATTGCTGCGATGAAACAATGTATGTAGCTTAAGAATTGAACAGATTAAAAGCTTTCTTCTAAGGTTTTTTAATGATCTTTGTACATAAATCGTCATTATTCATTCCCACAGTTAATGAAGGCCCATCTAGACAAGTCATTTTAATGTGCGGTTTAGACTATTTTTGATTTTTATACATGTACTTCATTTGAAAATTTGTAGGTGAGAATTTTCAAAAGGTAGATTAAATTAGTGCATATTCATTGAACCGTTGTATCTTCCTCCTCGTATTATTACTATTTTTTTTTTGGTTCTAATTACCAACGCAGTTTGCTCAAAATTCAAATACCTTATTTAGATTTCACTAACAAAAAAAGCTAATACAAATATAACTTTTATACAGTGGACGCCAGGGAAAATAAAAAAAAAAGTGTTTCTTGTTGGTTTTTATTTTGTAAGTTTTTATAATAACCTGGAAGATCTTTTGTACTCTATAGCACCCGCCTAATCTTGAATTCCCAAGTTGACTTCAGTTTCCCTAATGAATGGTAGAAGATGCTGGCTAGGCGAATTTTGGGACAGACCTTGTAGAAATTGAAGTACGTCAATCTTAGTCTGAAAAAAAATTACAAAGGATACATTCCGATTTTACATAATCCTCAAGACCAACCCGGCAGCCTAGCAAAAAGACTGCTATCAGACCTACCTGAAACTTCCTGTGGATACAGAGTTTCAAAGTCATGAAACTCTTAAAGTCTCAAAGAAAAATGTTTTTTATTTTGATATCGTAATTTTTCCTGCCATTTGCGATATTTTCTGTCGATTGAGTAAAAAAAAAAGTTTCTTCAAAACAAATGAAACCCTGCATAAAACTAAAAAAAAAATAAAAATAAATAAATATTTCTTTAGCGCCTATTCATTCCCATTTCCCTTTCTTTTAATAACTGATTTTTCAATCTAGATTTTTTTTTTGAGTGTACATATTCCCATCCTTGTATCCTTCACAGGATCTCTGATTAAGACCTGTTATGAAGAAAAGTCTCTTTGGGTATAAGGAGTTGCAACTCTCATGTATGCGGGTTTTGCGAATATCTGCACTCCTGCGCCACCTCGCGGGTAATTTTTTCCACCCCCAATTATTTTAACATAAGTAATATTATATACTTCTTGAATTTCAACTAAATGCGAGTTTTACGGATATTCGACATCTGCGCGACCTAGCGACTGCATGTAAAGTCCCTAGCTCAACAGAAAGTTAACGCAGCATCGATCTTAAAATGTCTACCACACAGGCAACAACGAACGCAAGTTAAGTTAAAAGTTTTAAGAAAACATATCAAATACATATTTAGATTCGTTACATAATTTTGAAAAGTTTTACAATTTGTCATAAAAGTTTCAATCTTTTTAACCACATACTTCTTAAACTTTTTGAATCACCTGTTTAATCTCAGAATAATAAAGTCTAAGTTTTAAGTGTCTAAGAACTACATTTTTATAAAAAAATACCAAAAGAGTGAACTTTATAATGGTCTGACTATACACCGTCAGGTCCGGTCGGATCGGTCCAGTTTGTATATTGTCCGTTATAAACTGACGTGGCTGGGTGGTGACCTAGCTTCTAGAGGTGTTTTTAATTTGTCTATCCGCTGCGAAGATTAACACTTTCAACAAGAATATGTATATTAAGAAGGGGATAGATAGATGATTCTAAGGTGAAACACAAATGAAGTTGCAGTGCGCTTCAGGGATATATATGTTTCACTTTTTACTGGGGTAGTGTGGATCAGTTTTATAAGGCTAGGCATATGATATTTTAAAAACTACGATGAGCCGCATGTGTTACTCGTTTTTATATATATATACATATATAATTTTTAGTTTAAAAAACCCGCGCAATCATCATTTATTCCCTAGCTGAAATAAAACGAAGAAATATCTACATAGAATTGAAGTATGTACTTAACGTGTTTATACCCCTCGCGCACAAGATGCACTGAAAACCAAGATTACGTTATACCTTTAGATGACTAATTGACAATTGTTTGCTATGGTGATACTTAAAAGCTTTGATAGAATGCATGGGGGAGGGGGTCCAAAAGGTGGTTGAATCGAGCCACTTAGTTTCGGAACAGCGCCTAGAGATCGAATCGTTTTCTAACCATTCTCTAACCAGAATGTTGTACGGTATAAGTTCCTTTGTCTTAATTAAATGAAAAAAAGAGCTCAAATTCTATAGGCGCTTGTTCTCATGATAATGTTGGCCTTGAACCCATAAGAAATTGATCTCGTTATGCTACAGTGTTCGTTAAGTTATTTACTAATTAGATGTATAGTGAAAACTGTTCTGAAACTAACCCATCGATACGGCTATGAGTTAGCCTACACCATGTGTGCATATTTTATCTATTTAAAATTGTACCCTATCTAATTATAAACTTATTTATTGCACATTTTGTTGCGCAGTGTTACTATCTGTTACAATGTGAGAATTCACTCGAATGCAACAGCGCACACACTCTTTCGATCGCTTTGTTTTATTGTTGGGTTTTTGTTGTTTTTTTTTATTTAATACTCGTAACCACCGTTGTCTTTCATTTCTATGGAATGTAATGTATGTATGTATTTACTACAATAAATTCACAAAATTTCTCCGCCCCCATAGAAAATGGCATGAGAATGTGAATATATGCACATGCACACATACATACATGCATACATACATACGTACTTTGTTGATATGTAAATTGGGGAAAGCAAACAAATGCTGATAGCAGAAAATGGTTAAAAATACACAATATACATATGTATGTAGGAACTTGTATACGGAAGCAAAAAAGTAATAGAAAAATATTTAATGCAATTGTTGGTATTCAAAAGCTAGAAATTTACATAATTTCCTCAACTTTGTGAAAAAAAATGAAAATATTGCAAAGGGACACGGTTACACTAAAGTCAGTCAAGTGACACAGGCGCTTGCATTTTTAGAGCATATCATCAGCAATAACAAAGCACAGTGAAACAAAGATTATCAATAAGCTAGAATATTGGAAAAGTGAACTGCTAATAAACAAAAATTCATTTTCTTATATTTGCTAATCAAGAGATATGGGAAACTAAAATTGAATTACACAGTGCTACAAAAAAGAATGAAGTCAAAATACCTGGGAAGTGATATTATTTTTCTTGTAGGTCTTATCGAGTAGAACGAGAATCCAATTTTGGAATTTGTCAAACACCCCCACAATCTCGACTTAAACTTAAAAAACCGATTTTTCGTGCTTTTGCGCACTTCTTAGCCCATATCTTAGCTAATCAACAACCGACATTCTAAGAACGGTTTAAGAAAGAAGAAACTCAGACCTTTTGAAAAATATATAGACGTTTCAAAAACGCTGAAGAAATTTACTTGTTTTTGCACAACAAACTTAAATTTTGCTACCCTTTTTCTTCTTTTTTTTTGATTTTGGCGATATTTTCACACACTATTTTATAAAAACACAAAATGAGTTTTGATTAGATTCAAAGAGTACGTTTGATACCGAGTTCAACGAGTGTTTCTTTTAAAAAATCGGCCAAAAAGTGACTGAGTTATTTTACTTTTTATAAGAACGAAATTTTTGCAAAAATTTACAACGAACTTAATTTACTAATAAATATTATTAAATGAAAATATATAGATCAAAAGTGCTTTTTTGACCGTTTTTCCTTAGGTCAGCATCGTCAGTTTCGCGTTGTACTGACCAGCAATATTCTGTCATCATATTTATTTTGTTTTTTCCTTCGAAACGTTTTTCGATCGTAGCCATTTCTTGATGGAAGTGTTCGCCTTGTTCATCACTGAACTGGCCCAGATTATGTGGGAAGAAGTCTAAATGCGAATGCAAGAAATGAATTTTTATCGACATGTTGCAACCCATTTCACCATATGCACTTAAAAATTCGTTTACAACCGTGATGTAGTCGTCGCTTCTGTTGTTCCCAAGGGAATTATTACAAATTTTTCAACTTCGACAATCACAAAAATTTCTGGAAAACGTGTACAATTTGTGTTAATAGTCTAATATTAAAATTTTAACGAACTAGATGCCGCGGCGCGTTTCGCTACACCCTACAAATACGCACACTGAATTTGAATGAAATTGAACTGTGAATAAGGGGTTTAGAGATATCCCGACTTCAGCGCCACCTATCGGTTCAATTTTCAATTTTCAAATAAAAATATTTATATTTATGCAGCTAATACCTGTTTTGAACTCGAAACGAATCGGGCTGTAAATACAGTTTTTAGAACTAACTCGACTGTAGCGTCACCATTGCAAGCACATCCTATGAATTTGAGTTCAATCGGTTCAGATGTTTTCGAATCTACATATAAACTACATATCAGCACGCACACACGGGTTTTTTATTTAAAAGAAGAAGATAAATCGATGCCGGAATGTCGAATTTACAAAAGTTTTTCATAAGTTCTTATAAGAAGTGAATTTATAAGTATTGCATTTTCTGGGCAGTGTGACTATTAAATTTGTTTACTTCTCGGTATTTCTGTTTTTATTCTTTAGATTTAAAACAAAAATCAGCTGCTACTTAAGCAATGCATTAGTCTCCGATTTTCAGTACATAAGAATAACTTAAGTATGAATTGTTAAATTCTATTTCACTGCCCTATTTCAAGCTTAATTTAGGCACTGACTGTGAATCCGTGCGTTGTTAATGTATTGTTTCTTAAATGCAAATTTTTACTGTGTATTTTAAGACCTCTACACATATGTATTATCCGATGCAACTTTGAATGTCATAAGGCTTGCACAGAAGGGCTCGAGTGGGTTACACGTGATACGAGTATGGGTTATTGAGCTAAGAAACTCGTTCAAATAAAAATGCAACACAATTCGCTGAAGATTACTATATGCGCATATAACTTTTATTTTATGGACGCTGCTCTCTATAATTTCGCTGCGTTATAAACTTTCAATTGCAAGCGATTACGCTGAGAAAAAAGCACATACTCGTAGCGATTGAACGATTTACATCACATGGCGCGGCGTGATACGCTAGTGTCATAAACTTAGCCTAAAGGACCACTTATATTTCATATAGTATAGTGCTTATCATAGCTACATATTACTTGCCAATTTTTTATAAAAAGTTCATTCTAGAACAAAAACCGTATAAATTCCATTGTAAAACTTAACATTTCATTAAAATTTTAAAATTTTCAACCAGAATTTTGAGAATATTTCAGAGTATGCAGTTTTATAGCCAATTCAATTTCAGTGAACGTTTAAATTAATTATTTAATTTTCTTTCATTTCAAATATAATCCTGCATTTGTTATATGAAATTTTTTTTTTCAGAATCAATGTGTTATCCTATACTAAAATTTAATAAAAATTTTGATAAAAAATGTTTATTAAATTTTTTTTGAATTCTATTAAATTCGCTCAAAGTTAGAATATTATATATATACAGTTTTTTTTGAAGAATCAACTGTGTTATAATTAAAAAAAAAAATATTAATGAGCAATAAATATACGCTCGAAACTTGTCAAAAAGTTGCGTTATCTTTTGAGCCATCCTTGTCTTGTATGGATCACACTTTATTTGCGTGCGTAAACCACATGCAATTTTTACCACGGTACGTGGCAGCTATTTCGTACTGACTTATACAAATACATAAAACACAAAAAGTTTTGAATCACATATATTTATTTTATTTCATTAAACAAATTTTAAACAAGTGGTTGATGTTATTACATAAAAATAACTATTATATAAGTAATTTTGTTATAAGTATATATTTATATAGTTTAAGTACTATACACAAAAGTACTATTTTATCATTAAAAATTAAATAATAGTTAACAAAAATAACTATGTAAAATCTAACTAAGCTAACAATCTTTTTTTATTATTTCTACTAATTTAAGATACTAATGACAAGAAGATAATGCAGACAACTAAAAATAATAGTAAAAATTGCTCATACAACGCTGATTTTTGTTTTCTCAAAATGCATTTCCAACGATATGCAAATTAATACTTGACGGAGCTGATGATCCATTGCCAAATTGACACCACTTTTCCTAACAACAAAAACTAATAACTTTAATACGCTGAACAAATAAACAGTTATAATAAACAAGCCTCAATGCTTGACAAGCAGACAGGGCGAATGGGGCAAACAAACCATAGATGTGAAAAGTTCAATGCATATTGAAAAATTCTACATACATTTACTATGTACTGTGACGGTGCATTCGTGTAGAAAATGTTCAATAGATTCTGATAAATACAACCACTGCGATTTGGTGGCTGCATTTATACAATACATATGTACATACATATGTATATAGTATATGAGTTAGAAAAGTAACTAATGGCAAAGTGGGATCATCATACATTTCAAGTGCTGATAATGAGCATTTCTACACACCATAAAAAAAAACCAAATAAAATATGAAAGAAAATACCAATATGAACAACCGAAAATGATGCCAGAGGTGTTGTTATTTTGTTTCTTAAATAAGAAAGGTTTTACTGAGTTGGTAGAAAGCATGCTCATCATTAATTTTCCATGATTACTGTTGAAGAAGGTGGGGTAAACGAATACAATAATTTATACTTACAAATAAACATGAAAAAATGTAAGCCAAAGGCAAGACAACAGGCGACTATCTAATCTAATAAGGCAGAAGGAACTTATTTCGATGGCATATATCGCGTGATTCATTTGGAGCTAACTTTTTCAGTAGAGATTTTATGACAGACACACCTCTCATATCAATTATCTTAAAAACAATACTTTTTTCCATCGATTTGAAGCCGTTTCGAAGCTAAAACTATACATATTTTTAGTTACATTTATTTCTATTCTTATGTCTAATATAAAAAATTGCTTTTAAACATTTGTCGTATAAATGGTGGTTTTTATGGCACTTCAAAATGCTTAACTTTAATTTACAGTAACCATTATTCTAATTTAGTACACGGTAAATAGTACTTAAAATTTGCTTGTTTTTAGGATTTAACACCAGTAAAGCCTAAGACCGAGTCTCAGAACCTTGAAATAAATTTTTTGCTAACGAACACTAAACTAGTGATCATTATTTCTGTTTGTTGATGACGCATTTCAGAGTTTATAATAAAGGGTTCATTATATACTATATATATATATATTGGGTCTATAACTTAATTCGTGCGGTTTGCTAAGAGATGGCATAACTCGTATGTATTCCATCGTTCCAATATATTCCGCACATACGTTGGAAAGCTACTGTCATTGTACGTCTTTTCAGTATATGCCATTCATTTGAAGCGTAAACAAAAATAATTTTTTTTTCACTCAAATATGTCGATCTTTGTGCCTGAAAAAGTGTTTTTGCGGGGAGTTCTTCTTTATTACATTAATATGAAGAAAACTGCTGCCGAAAAACATCGTTTTTTGGTGGAAGTTTGTGGTGAACATGCTCTAGCTGAGCGCACGCGTCAAAAGTGGTTTGCACGATTTAAAAATGGTGATTTCGGCTTGGAAGACGATGAACGTCCTGGGCAGCCAAAAAAGTTTGAAAATGAAGAACTGGAAGCATTACTCGATGAAGATTGTTGCCAAACGCAGGAAGAGCTCGCAGAATCTTTGGGTGTCACTCAAGCAGCCATTTCAAAAAAGCAGCTGGATATATTCAAAAGCAAGGAAATTGGGTTCCACATGAACTCAAGCCGAGAGATGTCGAAAGGCGGTTTTGCTTGTCCGAAATGCTGCTGGGTCGCCTCAAAAGGAAGTCATTTTTGCATCGGATTGTTACTGATGATGAAAAATGGATCCATTACGACAACCCCAAGCGCAAAAAATTATATGTGAAACTCCGCTAACCAGCCAAATCAACAGCTAATACGAATATCCATGGCGCGAAGGTAATGCTCTGTATTTGGTGGGATCAGAAGGGTGTGCTGTATTATGAGCTGCTAAAACCGGCTGAAACCATCAATGGAGAACGCTACCGAACACAATTAATAATTTTCCACCATGACAACGCTCGGCCCACGTTGCTATTCCGGTTAAGAACTATTTGGAAAACAGTGGATGGGAAGTTTTACCCCATGCGCCTTATAGCCCAGACCTTGCCCCTTCTGACTACCATTTGTCCCGATCGATGCAGAACGCCCTCACTGGAATACGTTTTACAGCAGAGCAGGATATCAAAAATTGGCTTGATTCATTCTTGGCTGCCAAGCCGGCGCAGTTCTTTTGGGATGGGATCCACAAATTGCCAGAAAGATGGGGAAAAGCCATAGCTTCAGATGGGCAATACTTTGAATAATACTATTGTAGATGTTTTTCTTAAATAAACGTTCAAATTTTGGACCCAATATTTTTTTAGTATTTTTCATACACCATCCTTATTTTTAGCCATGAATATGAAATCTAATTTGTAAATATTTTTATTTATTGTCCCAGGCCAAAGCACCAAATTCTTACTTTCATACATAAGTAGTTGTTTTTGGCTAACTAACTAGAGCCCCTCCTAATCGACTAATCGGTTAATCGATTAGGAAATGTTGTTCCTTAAAATAGTCGACTTCACGTAACTGACTAACCACCCATAAACAACTGGTCGACTAACCGTTCCTTTTCGATTTTTTGAGTAGTAGTTTTCTTTAAAAAAAATATATGTTTTTTATATATGGTTGAATGTTATTGATAGCAAAAAAAAATTTAAAAAGTAATAAAAAAATTTAAAAAGTAATCAAAAAAATGTCTGATTTATTTGTGCCTTGTGAAATTATGGAAATTTACGCTATTTAAGATTTTAAAGCAATTTAAACCCAACTTTTTTTATATACATTATATGGATATTTTAATTCTTTAATTTATTGCAAAAAGCAACATAATAATGTAAACATAAGTCTACGGATACTCTTATTAACATTTTATAAGATTTACAAAAAATAATTATTAAGGAAATAATTTAAAACCAACAATTCTAATAAATGTCTTTGTAAGTCTATTTCGTTTTTTCGTCGTTTTGAACACGACATTTTCAGCTCTGGCTGATCCTCTTTTGTTTGATTTATGCCTCTAATTTTTTTTATAAAATAAAATTTTCCGAACAATTCTAACTATGCCGTTTTATAGCTCATTAAATTCTTGAATAATAAAGTGTAAGTTTCAATTTGCTAAAAATTTGCATTGATGCCTACAAAAAAAATATTTGGTGGCTTTTAATGTTATATGGTGGTTAGAGTGGCAATTTTTGAATACATAATTATGATTCACCCGCTTTTGGGGAAAAGGGTGAATTTTTGATGGCGTGCTTTCGACTATTTTGAAAATTTTTCGGTTAACCGTTCGATTAATCGAAAGAAAATAACCGATTATAACCGAGTTTTCGATAAAACGTGTGATCACTAGTTGAATGCTTTCCATAGCAGTAAAGGCGAACAGTCTTATTAATTATTCCAAAAAGAAACAAGTAAAGAAAAGTCAAAGTTCGGGTATAACTGAACTTTAAAAACCCGGCTCATGTTGTTATTTCAATTAAACTGTACGTAGCTTCGTGAATATACCTCTTTACTCTAAAAGGAACGGCGTTACACCCCTTTTCCAAAAAAAAATGTTAACCCACGTATTCCTTTTTCCAACTCAATTCTGTATATCAAATTTTTTAATTTATTATCTTTTAATTTATAAAATACCGTTATGTGGGCGTGGGCTCATATTTTTAATACAAACTTACCTTTATCGAGTTATCGGGTACACGGACGGACATAGATATATTGATTGCTTCAGACTGCTCTGAACTTCAGGTAGGAAGGGATATGATTAGGTTTTAAACAAGAAAATATTGTCATATGTCATTCGATTATTTCTTATTTTATAAGCAGTACACAAAATGAAGGAGATAAATCAACTGAAAAAGGAATAATTCAACCGAAACTTAAAAAAGATAGTATATTTAATTCGCTCAGTAATTAGCTAATTACATTATTTACACCACACATTCCGCAACTGACTTTGGCGGCTTTAAGTTCTTGTTCTTGCTCTTTGCTTTTTATACCAAGCCCAGACGACAACGAAAAAACCAGTTGTTTATGGCTTATTCGTGATATTCTGTAAAAAAAAATGAAATTGCATATTTTCGCCCTGCAAAAACTGTCTAACTTTATTACGAACCAATTATGATAATTTCGAAAACATCTAAATTTTCCTTGTGTTTTCATAGGCAACTCTGTGTTCGATAACTTTTTGTCAAAAAAAAAATCGATGATTTGCCTTTACTAATAGCAAAATAATAAGAAAAAGTCGAGATGGAGAAAAACTAAAATATTTATAAAAAGCGCTGCTTGGTGCGCACGCAGCGAAGCTTTTATTTTGAAGCTCTTGGGGCATTTCGGTTACTGGATTACCTTAGAGTAAAAAAGATCAATAAATCGAAAAATGTTATCGAAAACCAAATAGTAAAAAAGAACGCTGTCTGGACGGTTATATTTAATATTGAAAACATCTTCGGAAAACGACTTGTTTTCATTGCCGTGTGGACATGGTATTATTATTATTATTGGCAGTGAATTTCGATTATTGAGAAATTCCGATAATTGGAGATTGAATGGCGAATGGGAGAGCGAACTAAGTCTCGTGGGAACATAGTATAAAGTATGAAATATCTAACAAAGTCCTTCGTACCATCTACACCGACTATCTAAAACGTTTACAACTCTCTAAAAATATTTACATATTTATTCTTATAAAGTAAATTTTTGCAAGGAAACGCCACTGTACTTAAAGCTGTGACTATTAGACCTTAAGCTTACTTACTTACTTAGGTTATGGCTGAATTTTGAATTATCAGATAAGAGATAATTATATAACTAGTATAGGACCATAACTGATAGTATAAGTGGGTGAATTTTAAAAATTTGGTTATTAGGCTAATGGAGAGCTTGCAGAGGCAGTTGATATAGATGTTGCGGGAGTCACGTTGCCGAAGATTTGATTTCAAACGATGAAGTATTTTGGACATGTTCTAGGGCTCGAGTTTGTTATTAGTCAGTTTTGTATGTCCTGGCCCGGAATCGTTCACACTTTATTATGTCGAGCCTGCCTATTTTGTCGTAGTTTTTCATTAAAAAGCCATTCGCTATTGGCTTCGAGGGGCCTGGCGGTTTTGTTGGCAGTTATATATTTGTTTTGATCTGGTTGCATGGTTTGTCCTTTTTTGGAGTTATTGGCTATTATGTAAAGAAAGTTGTCGTGAGAATTGCCCGCAATGTTTCTTTAAATATTTTTTTTTTACTACAGCTAGTTAGGCTTTACAACGAGGGTGTATTAACTTCAAAAAATGGGCGTTAGCTGGCAGGATGATTGCTGCGTTTAATATCGTGTGGTTTTTAATGAAGCAATACATTTTTCAGAGTTGGTTTTTTGACAACTGTTTCTTGATTTATACTCAGTTTGGTTTGCCATTTTATAATGAGCGCCCTTACTCTGGAACAACATTTGCAAATCGTGCAAATTTATTACCAAAATAATGGTGTGGTTTGCGCATTGTTTCACGTCATGGGCTTGGGTCGTGGCCTCCAAGATCGTGTGATTTAACACTGCTGGACTAGTTTTTGTGGGGTTATTGTCTGCGCAGATCAGCCCGAGACGATTGACGCCTTGGAAGAAAATATTCGCCACGTTATTGCTGACATACGGCCCCAAACGCTGCAAAAAATTGGACCTTTCGGCTGGAATTTATTCCAGACAGCCGGAACGGTCACTTACCCGAAATCATTCTTAAAGCATAACGGCAACCCTTATCTCTATAATAAAGATAAATTTTTGACCATAACAATAAACTACATGCGTTTTATTTATTCTTGAAAACCGCATGTTTAACAAGACACTCCCTTTATTACTTTTAAGGGTTATTAGGGTTTAGGCATCACAATTGTATTTTGGGGCTGAGATGCGTTTTATTATATTTATCTGAAGAAGAAGAATATTTAAGAAGGCTGTAGGATTTGAAGTGAATGATTTAATGATTTAAAATAAGTTAAACTAAGTGTGGGAAAAATAACGGTTTTTTACTTTAACCAACTCCTCTGTATGTTTTTCATATATGTATCTATGTATATGGATATAAATAAGCTTCAATTGATTTACATATGTATATACTACACATAGAAAATTTACGACATTGATACATATGTATGTATTTATATTTATTTGTATCAAAATTTTAGGGTGCAGCCATTAAGAAACTACCCGTAGATACCTATTTAGGTATGTATGAATATCTACATACATACATAGATGCATAAATATAAAAAAGAGTCTAAGAAGAACAATGAACAAAGAGAATGTACCTTTCTAAACACAAAAAACCAAATCACATATTCAAACCAGCCCTACGGCAAAAGCCATGCCATAGTCTAAAGTAACATTGCTGTTAAAGCCGTTGAGCGCACATTAGATCGTTTACCTTAAGGAGTGGTGGAACATCTTCTGCGCGCAATCGCAATAATACAAAAAAGAAAAAAGAAAAAAAACAAAAGAAGAGGAGAGGAGAGAGGAGAGGAAAAAAAATACAATAAATATATGTAGTTAACGAAGAAATGGCAGGAAGCTAGGGAGGGTAAGGAAGCTGATCCTTTTGCGCATGTGCAAAGTTCAACTATTCTTTAGAACAGCAAGCAAGAAAAATTGAAAAATTAAAAAAAAAAATCAACAACTCTGCATCGTAGTATGAAGATCGAGCGTTTGGTGCTTCATCTCAGCTGCAATTTCTGTTTTTCCTCTTCATCTCTCTTTCTCTACACTTCATTGGCAGCGATTATAAATAACATTGAAGCCATTACTTAATATTAAAGTGGAAAACGTTGTTACCAACTGGCAATCCACCGCCAGAGTAAACGAATGTTGCCGTTGGTGCTGCAACAGCAAAATCAAGATGCTGTGCTGCGTCAATTCTAGAGGCTTGGATGTAGCATGGACTGCAGCTGTAGTTGTAGCTCCTTTGTGCCTTTGTGTGCGTGCGTCGTGGTTGCTGCGCTGATTTTGACTAAGTATATACTTCTGACTTTCTACGCTTTTCTTGGACTTTGCTTGTTCGCGCTCTGGTGAAGGGTAAATTATGTGTGTGTGTATTTGTGTGAGTGGGCTTAGATTTCCAAATGTTCCATCATTCTTCTTTTACGTTCTCTAGCCGTTGGGCTACATTTATCTATGTGTATACGTATTCCCTGCATTTATATATTCGTTATGGTGTACATACATATGTATGTATGTGTCTATATATGTGTGTACATATTGTGCATCCAGAGGTTACTACGCTGTTCTAAGCTTTTATCTTAACTTGTTCAATGAGTTTTCGCAGTATTTGTAATATATTGTAGTTCGTCGAAACTCTTATTCCCTACTATAACGGTTAAGTCGAAAGACTGAGTTCAGCAGAGAATTTGCGCGTCTTTGATCCATCAACTCAGTTCAAGATGTCAGTCCGGGTAATGCCAGGGCAGCGTTTCTATGAAAGACATGTTCTCGCTCGATTGCTCTGTAAATACAGGGCTGCACAGCAGTGATGGAAAAGTGTCATTTTATTATTTTCGGCACTTTTCTATCCTAAAGGTACATTCGAAAAACTCATTTAAATGTACATACATATGTATGTACAATAAATTTCTAATCAAATATTTAAATTACATGAGCCATAAATATTATGCTCTATAAAATTTTTAAGGGAAAAATAGGATTTTGTTTAGAATAGAGTAATCTTGGTATATTTCTGAAGCTACTCACCATACTGAACATTTTTGTTAAACAATAAACCTGTAAATCTGAGTTTTTTTTTTATTTGCATTCAAAGGTGAAAAGGACCAAAGAAAATTTTTATTGTACTAACAAATTAAATTAAATGAATTTCCTTTAAATTTCGTTTCTGAACGACGACTCACCAGTATACATAATTCATAGATCGATCAAAGATATTTGCGGGAAATTTTACACTTACAAAAATAAACACCATGCACCAAACTGTCGCAATAAGAAAGTGACCTACCGTGACTCAGGATGAAGCAGCCTCAGTCTTTACCAGGTTGGAATGACACATTTACAATTATCTGTTCAGATAGCTAAGCAGCAATTCAGGATTTCTTGGGCATTCATGGCAATAACATTGCCGACAAAATTGCAATAGGGCTACCATAGAATAAATATTGTGTATGTCACAAATTCGTGTACTGCTTTACTTATTTATCTAATCAAGCATGTAACGAGTGTTTTTTAGACTGATAGAACTTTCTATAGGGATAGCTGTCACTTGACAGCTGGTAAATGACATTTCGTTTTGACATTTCTGTTCATTAAGCATTGACAAATCATCATGGAAAGAATGACGCCGCAACAATGTTTACAAATTGTGGAAATTTACTTTAAAAATCACTGTTGTGTTCACCGAACTTCTAGAGCACTTCGTGAATTTTATGGTCCCCATAATAATCATCATCATAAGCATCAGAGCGGCTTATTCGTCGAACTGTTGATACATTTTAAACAACATTTACTCTACTCGATGAAAAACCAACAACAAGACAAAGAACTGTACGTACAGAAGAAAATATTAGTGCTGTAAGTGATAAGTGTTGGAGAAGATCAGAATTTGTCTATTCGCTGCCGTGCTCAACAAGTTGGACTGTGCCCATCCACAACAGGGAAAATTTTGCGCAAAGAATAATTGGACGGATCGCATCCGATTCACCAAAGCTAGTCGTGGCGGACATATGCCAGAAATCGTTTTTAAATATTAAATGTCATGAAAATATCTTTCAAATAAAAAACTTGGCATCATACTTCATTTCTTATGTGTTTTATTTCAATTTAAAGTTCTTCCAATCTAAAAAAAAAATACCCTTTACTATGCGTAAAATATATACCCATTCAATTCAAATGAGGTACTACACAGCAATTAGGTACATTTCTTAAATAAAATTAAGCACAATTTCAGATTTTTACTTTCAATCATTGCTGTACAGGAAGGTGCTTATTGTTAACATTTTCCACTCTACCCATCGATGCTTTTTCATTTTCCACTAATGTACATGCAAATAAATATGTATAGGTTCATTACTATATCCTTTCTGGTGCCATAAAGTCTGCCATTTAAGTAAACTTCTTCAGAACAAGCTAGTTGTTGTAGTAATTTATTTTCTTTAAGAAACGACATGAAATATCAGTCATTATTAATGTGCGAAAGACAACGAAAATTATGGATGCAGTGAACTACCTCTGTAGCTTATAAAATATAAAAAATCAACATAAATGGTTTAGCCACTTCAGACTAGCACTATATTGTACTAAAATTGCGAGTATATATTTCCTAAAAATTCTGAATAATAAATTGGAGATATTTGTGAAAATTTGTTGAATGTTTATAAATTTATTAGAAAGTTTGTGACTTTTCTTTACATTGTTATAGCATGGGAATTATAGATTTTTATAAGAAAATATACTTAAAATTAAGAGACACATATGCATACATATGTAAATATTCAATACTAGTTTATTAGCACAGTTTGAAGATAACGCTACCAATGGCTTAGCTTAATTTCTAAAATCTTGCAGTTTCCAAAGACTGCGACAGAAATTCCATATACTCTATTTTCTTAGGACAAAACAGAGGTTGGATACTAATATACATATATACATACATACATATGTGTGGTGCCCTAATTTGTCATAGTGACTGCCAAGTCATTAAAAATTTAAAAATACAAAACTGCTTCATTTGATTTATTTTTCTCTATGAAATAATTTTTCTTTTGAAATACAAATTTTTGCAATTTTATGTTTAATGACACCTTGTGAATTAATTACCCATTAGATAAAGTACGATAGGAAAACACTTGACAATGAAGAAAGAAATTGGCACGACATTCATAAAAGAATACCAACAACATAATTAAATATTAATAAAAAATTAAACAACACTAAAAAAATATAATTATTAAAGAAAGTAAAATAAAAAATACAATAGAATAAAATTAAATAATTAAATAAAACAGCCAATTTTGTAGCTATAACTAATTAGTTTTATTTTTATAGCAATATAGATTCAAGAAAAATTTTATGAGCTCAAGGCCAGTTTTTTTTTAAATAGGAAGAATAATAGAAAAAAACAGCCAAAGCAGAAGTTATAGCTATTTCGGAGTTTACCTCATCAGACTTTTTGCAGGGATTCAAACTCACGCCCCTAGCTTATACTCATTAAGGCAAAGCCATGCAAACGAGATGAGCCAAGCAAGCTGCGTATGCTGTTATTGCTTCTTTCTATTATTCTTCCTATTAAAAAAAAACTGGTCTTGAGTTCATAAAATTATTGTTTGATATAAAATAAATAGGTCAAAAATATATTAATATATACATTTAGATCCAAGTTTAAAACGTTTCAATTGTATAGAAAACTTAAAAAAATATAACTATTAATGTAAGTATAATAAAAAATAAAATAGAATGAAAAGAAATAACAGTCAAATTTTAACAGATCTTATTTCATAGCATTAGTTTTTTATAGCAATATAGTTCATTCTACAAAAAAACAAACACAAATCATTTAAATACAAGTTTAAAACTTTTCAATTGTATAAGAAAATCCAGTAAATTTCCGTCAATCCAATTTTATTATACGTAAGGGACGTGATTCGCTCTCCAAGTAATTAGTTAAATAATTTGTGGATTACCCGGTTTACATGGCACATTTAATAATTAATTTTTGTAGTTCTAGTTATTTTTCTTGCTCTTTGATTTTTATTATTCTCGTTAACTGTGAATATCGATGACGGAGAATGTGGGTTGTTAATTTTTTCTTCCATTCGCCACCAATTCAGTTATTATTTTTTCTATAAAATTTGCGAAGACATCGATTTATTCGCAATAAGTGGAATAACTCGAAAGCGAATCCCTATCAGTTTAGATGATTCGCTCTCAAAATTTTGTATGACAATGGGCGTAATTAGATACGTAATTGGAGGGCGAATAAAGAATGAGAGAGGGAATTACAAAAGCGTCAGAGAATTACGGCTCGTGGGAACATAGTATAATATGGAAAAAATCGTGCAACATTGTCAACAAAAAAATCATCAAAAGTCAACTACTAAATTAAAAGGATATATTAAGTTTATTGTTGATATATGTAAAAAGTTTATAGTTTTGGCACTTGGATATCAATGAAGAAGTTTTATTTAAATACAAATTAAAAAGTCTGAAATTTTTATGAAAATTTTTTAAATTTTTATTTTTTGTTTGCACAAAGTTTGAAAGTAAAACGAAATTTTTATAAAAATGAACGAAAAAAATTTTAAGAAAAATATTTAACATATTTTAAAAAAATTACTATATGGGCAATTGTTTCAGTCGATTTGTATATTTTTATTTAAAAATTATTTAAAATTAACTTAAGCAAAATATGTAATAAAAAATTGTCAATATATATGTACATATACATACATATATATATATATATATATATATATATATATATATATATACATATATGATGGTCGTATAATTATGAAATTGGTTATATAGTACAAAAATAAATAAGAAAAAGTAAAATCAAATAAAAATATAAAAGAAGTTTAATTAAAATCTAATTAAGAAAAAATTCAATAGACCTAAAATAAATTTAAAAATATAAAATCAAATACCATAAAAATACTAATTTAAATAATACTTAGATACTTAGATAGTAAAATAAAAATAATTGTTTACTCAACAATACACGTAGAAAGTTTTTGTGCACCAAATGGATTTTAAGCCATTAATGTGTGACACAAACCGAACTGTTGCCCTCTCTTTGTTTAGGATTTAAAATACCGTTCAATATTGTAAATTATATATTTTCACCATTATCCTCTTTTTATTGACACTTTGTCGCTTTTGTTTTGGTTTTTTACGAAACACAATCGATGTCAACTAAGTACGCTGACTGGCAATAATTGTAGCTTTTTTTTTTTTTATTTGTAAAACTTATTGTCGTGCTGTTTGGCTGCCACCACGACCATCAGCAGCGCAACGTCAATGATGTCGCACAGCCGCCGAAAGTCTCTACATAGTAGATTGCGCCGATACATTCCAGGTGATATCTTCTCTACTGTTCGAATATTTAACTACAATTTAAACGTTGTACGAGCTGTTATTTATTAACTTGAAGATTTTTTTTGCAGCATCGCTCGAATTCGTTTTTTTTTTGTGTATTTATTTACCTCACTATTTGTTTTTGTGTTTTATTTAATTTTTATTTTTATTTCCTTCGCACTGTAGAGTTGTGCGATCGTTTTGTTTTTTGCGTTGTTTTGACCCAACTTAATAGACGAGCATGAAATCTAGTCACGAACTTGATTATGAATAAACCGTGCACTAGATCCATGTTCGCCGACAAAATAGAGTCAGAGAAGAGATCACCAGGCAAACACATACATACATACAAACAATGATATGTGTGTGTGTGTGTACCTACCTAAGTAGTTGCCAACTGACAACTGCTGGGTGTTTATTTGTTGTTGTTGGTGATTTTGGTGTCGCAAGTTGGCAGTTGCAGCAACAGCAATAATGTTGGAGACGACAACGACGACAACAACAACAAAAATAGCAACTGGCACCATCACCAGCAACAGCTGAGACTGAACTGAACGGTCATGGATCGCGGATTTTTTTTGCTTTGCACTGCGATCCAAAGCGAAGGATCACTAGCGGGAGATTATATGTATGTCTGTGTATGTGTTTGTGTGCGCGCGTTTGAGCATTTCGAGAATAAAACAGTTTGAAATGTTGGCGGCGAAAAAACGTTTTGTTGTAAATTGTTGGCAACAATGATGACAAGAAAATTTTTAAAACTCTAGTGAGATGTCTAATGATTTTAACCAATGTACCCTCTTCTACTTGTTGTTGCTTGTAACCTGCAAAGGGTGGCAGGCAAAGAGGAGAAACGCGATGCGCTAGGAGCAAAAACATCCTACATACAAAACAAGAAAAAACAAAACCAATTTGAACCTAATAGAGCGAAAGGAATGCTGCAATTACAAGAGCCATTGTAATAGCATTACAACAGTATGCCGACGCCTGCGCCTGCGCTGCTTTAATCATACCCGCCGCCGCCACCGCAACAGCATGGAGGAGGATCATTTTCAGACAGACACTAACAAACTGACATTTCCATTAAAAATGAAGTTAGGAAGTTAGCCGCCGCTGTCACAACAGCCGCCAACGTCGATGGTAGGCAAACTTGTAAAGGCGCATCGGGGGAAAAAACAATAGAACAAAAAAATACAAAAAAAAAGCCAAGACTACCGAGCGTGGAAAAAAGTATGTATGTATGTATGTACTAGCGAACAAGCGTCGTCCAAAAGACAGTGGAGACAACGAAATTTAAGAGCTTGTTAGAAATAACTAACCACTTACAGCGTCATTCAGGCCGAAAAGGCCGTGGTGGTGGAGAGTTGTAAGCAGGCAACTGCCAACTTACTACACATAGCTGCAAAAGTAGTGAAGTGCGCCCGCCGCCGCCGTTAGTTAGCCGTGCTAGCTAAATTCACTTTAATTACAACACTTAACATGGCTTTCGTTTCTTCTTGCTCTCCCTGGCGACAAGAGGGCAATGTCAGTTGCGCCTCAAATGCGTCTGCAGTAGTGTGCATCTATGTATGTATCTACCTTCACAAGCCACCGACAGGCCTGGCCGTAGGAATAGTCGTACAACAGAAAAGCCCGCTTGCCTGCCAAGCTTGACGCGGGGTTTCTCATTTCAGTACAGCGGCAACTGCCCCCAATGTGATGTACAATACATACAAAGCTAATGCGACCGACTATCACAAATCCAAATACACAATATGAGCTCGCAAACGTCATTTGCGCTATTTGATGATCGTTGATTTTTTTCTTATGGGTTTTTGCTCAGCACCCAGCTTTCCCGGCTGTTCTTTTGTATTGGGGGTTTTTGCTTTTTCTGGGATGACACGAAATTCCTGCCACTTTTGTACGTTTCATTTAGTGTTTATAGTGTTTTTGATTACTTTTTTATAAGCTATATTTTTTCGCGGGAAATTGTAACGAAAATCATCGGAGACAAAGCGAACAACTACAATTTGTTCGTGCAATGTGATATGCTGTGCCACAACTAGCGGTTGTGCAGTAAATTCATTTCAAATTTTATTACCACACCGCAGCGGCAATGTTGTAGGAGCGTCCAGGTCAACCCACCACACCACTACTGCCGTGAATCGACTCGGAGCAATAGTTATAGCAAAAGCTTTAACGCTTTCGTTGTGTACGCTGCTGCTACCGTTGTTGTTGTTGTTGCTGTGAGCTGACACGCCAATGAACTCTGATCGCCGGCTGGTCAGGAAGCGCTAAGCGAATAAGTTTTATTGCATGATCACGATTTTGTGGCATTTGTGTTTTGATTTCACCACCACACTCCACACCCCACACCCCACACCTCTGCACAGCATCCACAACCACAAACAAAGTGCTCGTCGTTCGCGCCTTGTAGGAAAAATGTAATTTGTTGGCCAAATTAGTGGTAATCGTGTTGCATGGCACAAAACAAAATATGTATGCATGCATTTAGTTTGTATTGAGGAAATTTAGTACAGTAGGTGTAGCAATTGTGATACCTAAAATTGGTTTAATTTGCTTGCTGTTTTTGCGAGAAATCCTATTCTGCTGCCTATTAGAAGGTACGAGTACTAAGTAGTAACGCGCGAGATATATGTACACCATAGTGGGCGAGGTATGATGAGCTTGACATGTGAACACGATTTGGGTGTGTTTACGTTAAGGTAGGCAGATATATTGTATCGTGAAACCATTAATTAAGTGTGAAACGTTGAACTTTGAGAAGTAATAAGTGTCTATGATGGCAAAAAAGGGTAAAGAGAAATAAACATCAAAAATAGAAGACATCCAATGCTGGAGCAAAGCCTAATGAACCACAGCATGACTTGACATCCATAGTTCATGTGCAATTAAAAAATATACGCCCGAACGCTACTGTTTTCAGTTATGATATAGGCTAGAAAACTTGTTTTTATTTTGAAATAAAATGCAATCAATTTGCATTTGAGAAATGGAAACTATATTTTCTTTGGTAATACTCTGAGCAATCGCTTTGTATCGAGCCTATTGGCTATATGAGGATACTCTATACTCATTACATATGTATGTGCATGCATATGTATGTGCTTATAAAACACAAATTATTTAACTGAGAATGTATGTACGTATGAACGTTCGCAGTTGCATCCTAAACCACTCGATCGATCGACATCAAATTTTGCTCACTTACTGCAGATTTGATAAGGATGGGCATAGGCTAAAAATAGATTTGATTTATAAAGGGGGTATGGGACTTCCCGTACAAACTGAATTTTTCAAACTGCCTTTCCCTGGGATTGATATTGAGATAAATGAAATCAATTTGATATTAAATGAGAAATATCGGATTTACCGAAATAAATTTTCCATACAGCATATCCTTGGAAATATTTATTTTAGAGCACTGGAACTTGGGTTGGAGACATACATAATCAGTTCCTTATCAAAGAAGCTTACTTAACCTTATTGTAAATAGGGGGGAAGTACCTCCCATACAAACTAAATTTTTCATACAGCATATCTCCGGTATGTAGATAAAGGAAATCAATCCCATAATAGTTAAGAAAAGTTGAAGTAACTGGAAAAGGAGGCGTATATCTGGACCTACTCTCTACATTTGTAAATTAATTGGAAATTAATCCCATACCCGTGCAGGAAATTCGGAGTTATTGGCAAAGAAGACGTGGAGCTTCCCATGCAAGTGGATAGCTCTGGAAGTTTTTGAGATAGAATACTGGAATTGTGTAAGGAGAATTATGCTATAAATACCGTACTGACAGAGACAAGTGGGAGTTAATCGAAAAGGAGGATAGGTAGCAAACTAAATGTCTTTTGTATTTTCGTATAAAAACATGGGGAGAAAGCCGCGGGCATAAAGTAGAATTTGAAATCAATTTGTTGGTTGGATTCAAATTCAACGCTACAACAAAAAAGAAGAAATATGGAAAAAAAACATTTACTACTTTTGCAGAAAACAGATTTCATTTAATCTAGGTTTAAATTCATTTTGAAGAAACGTTTACCCAATCGGACCATGATCATCATTAATGTAACCTGTAGTTGGTCGAAAAGATGCTTAAAGCGAAGTTTATTTCTCACATTTTTCGGTAGAAAAGAGATAATAGGGCTAAGCTCTATTCAAAGTCTCCTACTTTAGGATTTATTAAGACATCTCTAAATAGCATATTAATTAGCTTGTGAATTATTCATCAAAAAAAAAAAAAACGTCTCGTTAAAAACAGTAAACAGTTTTGCAACATAAAAAAAAAACAATTTTAGTGTTTATGTGCTGTATAAAAATAAATATGTAAATCAAAGTGATGCAATTCGCAAGCCATATAGCACATACCCGCCCAACCCTTTTTTAATTACTACAAATCTTACTCTGCATTAAAAAAAAAATTTATTTCATTCAATGTTAATTTTATGATACATTGGAAATAGATATGTGGCGAGTATTTCGGAAAACATTTATACAGAGCCTTTCTTTGACCAACCAAATCGAACCAGCTCCCGTAAATCTTAATATGTTTCATAACTAGTATTTTGGTTGAACTTTATAATACCGATTGGGAAACAGTACCGATTTGTTCTTTCTATGGCGAGTAATTCTCAATATGGACTATTTGTCGAAGATCTTCTGGTCGGTGTCTCTTTCATTATTTTCAAATACTTTCTTGTCACAATTTAGATTACCAAAAGGCTTGCATATTCAGATACATACAGTTACTCAGAAAAGTATTTTGTTTTGATTTTTACGTCATTGAAAATTTTTTTTCCACACAGTTTTTTGTTTGATTTTTTATATAAATATATAGTTGATTTTATAAATAAAACCCATACAAAGCAAAGTTTCAAAATATGCACAAAATTTAGAAAAACTCAACAAATACTTAATTTGTTTTTCGGAGTGTAGCCTTTTTTCGAATATGCAGTTTTGTAGCCTAATCAATTTTAGTATAATAATAGCGGGTAAGTTTTAGCCGGCTAAAAATCCTCGTTGATTTTTAATATTCTTTTTTTGGTTGCTGGCGGTTTTGCGCATTATTTTTCATACATACTTTTGTGAGTATTTGGTATGCTTGTAACCGACAACAGTAACGCCCTTGCTCGAGTATTTTTTGTTTAATTTTTTTTTTTGTTTTTTTGTAATAAAGATAATGTGAAAAGCTGCAGTCAAGGTAATCAATGCATTAATGCTGAGAAATATTGATTAAAGTCTGATGGAATTGAACAAGTTTGTCACAAATTGCTGATGCAATCATGAAAATTTTGAAAACATTCAATTGATATAAAAAAGTAATATATTTTAATTGTAGAGTAAAGTCAATTAAACACTTGGGGTGAGATGTACATACTATGTCTAATGCTAGACTTTTTATCATCAGAAGTACACACAACCATATAAGTGTGTATTTGTGTGTGTACAAGTTTTAAAAGTACCGTGATATATATAAGCAGCATTGACTAATTGTTCACTTTCGACCAATCGTCCACCTCCGACCAGAAAATCGACTGATCGTTATTCGCATGCCACTCGTTAACATAAATGCCTTTCCAGTTTTAAGGCCAAGCATTTCTAAATTTTATTCACTGAAAGCTTTTTGAAAAAAATATAGAGAATTTAAAGAAATGTTAAAGATAAAAATTAACGAAAAAATACATTCGATTAAATTTTAAAGCAACTTTTGTTTTCAATCAATCGATGGATCGATTACTATACTGTTAAACGAATCTTTTTAATTTAAAAATCGAATACTTACGATGTCTTGCTAAAGATAGACTATTCGACTTTCGACTAAGCGCTCACTATCGATTAGTATAAAACTCGACCTGCGTGTTTGATTTCGAATAAATGAAAAATTTTGTTCTTAAAAATGAGATCACGCAAGCAAAGTATAAGTATAAACAAAATTTATTTATGGAGGAAAAAACCTGAAACGCCGACAATGCATAGTTAATCAATTGGTTGTTTATGGGTGGTTGGTTGGTCGAAATAGTCGAAAGGAAAAGGTTAATCGATTAAGTGAGCCGATTTCTTTGCGGTATAACTTTTGGCAGATGATTGACCGATTAGTCGATTAACACGAGCTCTAGTTAACTTCCGAATAATCGTTCAACAGTGATTAATCCTGAACTCAACAAAACGCTATGATTTTAATAATTGCAGTCATTTTTTGTTCACGTTTTATACGTTGATCAATGAAATCAGGTCTCCTGTAAATGCTGAATTTAAGAAATTGATACATTTTGAATGAACTAATCGAAAATGGACGACATGTCGGGGTTTAAAAGGAAACTAATCGACTAATCGATAACGAAGAGCTCTAGTTCAACACTAAAAAGCTGATTGATTTCTGCAGAGCACTATATTAACTTTTTTTATGAGAAGAAATCCCTCAATAATATTTTTAATGCATTGCGGTGCTATTACGTTGCACAATACTGTACATTCACACAGGAGATTCTACTGCAACGTCCGCACATATGTAGCTACCTCATATTTACATTCTACTATGCCAGAGCACGAACACGAATTTAGTAAACTCTAAGGCAATCCCCAGCAAACATTGAGGTTAGTTATCGATTAGAGCATCACTATTGAACCTGAGATATCCTCAATACTTATAGAACAGTTTGAGAATTAGTTGGGAATTGCAATATTTTATTAATGAATAACCTCTACACAAATATTTTAAATATAATTTGTACTATAGATTTCCCCAACATGCATTTTTGAGAGAAAATGCGAGAGTTTTAAGAAAAGATTACTATATTCGAAGCAGTTCAAAATATGTAAAAGTTTGCATTGATCCGGAGAAAAACTTTTTTTTAGTATAAATGAGGATGAATTAATGTAAATGACAAGTAAAAACTTTTTGGTTTTTAGAAAGATAAGGCTAAAAACACCTTTAATTAAATAAAGGTTTTTGTTACAAAGTAAAAAACTTTATCCTTTTTTTTTAAATGGATTCTGGCCACCACTATAAATTGTCTGCGGCAACACTGACTACCACTGAATGCCACCCCGAATTTTGACAGGAATGAGAGGATGAGAAACTGCTAAGCACCTTACGTCGCCAAATTATTAGCCGCTCCTCGTAGTACCCAACCCAATCAATTTCGAATCGAAATATACTTCAGTTTTTTATTTTAACTTTGTTCTGAATACGCTAACTTTAGAAATTAGGTTAACTGGGTTATCGCTTCCTACCTACTACCTACCGCAAGCCTATTGCTGTTGTGCAATTTTTTTTTCTTCGCTAAATCAGTACATACATGCATATTTACTAGCTTAGTTTATCAGAGGGGGAATGAAATAAATTGCCCGACAAGTAAGTGAATATGAATTTACTTGTTGTTAACCGAGCTAAGCGCATACTATTAAATTGAAATCTTTCATCGAACGAGTAATAAAAAATTGATATTCTTATAAACTAACGCAATTAGCAAAGTGAAGGTGCCTCTAGCCGGAATCTTTGAGGCAACAAAAAAAAACACAATATTAATAAAAAAATACAACAACAAAAAGCAAAAAGCTTAAAATACATTTATGTTAAAAATGCAGCAGACAATTGCGTCACTAGAATTTCGTGAGAAAATTTCAAAGCAATAAAGTAAAAGCTTACCGACATTAATTATTCTGATTTTATAGCAAAAGCAAAAAAAAAACAAAAAAAAAAGAATTTACAATATAACGTTTTAATAACGACTTGACTTTGAGGAGCCTCTATAGCTGTACATACAACTATTCGTACATACGAATCGCAAACGGGTATATCACAATGTGTCTACTTAGCACTTTGACTGTTTACTATTTTCGTTATATTAGTATTGTTGTATAGAGGAGAATGCTGCATCCGCTAAATAAGCAAAAAGCTTTAAATTATTTGTTAAGAAAGAAAACAAAAATTTATGAAAAAAAATCCATTGAAATACATAAATTTAAATGCAAGCAGGTAGCAGTAATGCTAGACAAATAAACAACCAACACATTTAGTACAGTAAATATACAAACAAAAGTGTAACAAGGCCCGCTGTCGTCAATTCATAAAAAGTAGATTTGTGAAATACGAAAAACCTTCGAGCTACTCACGCATTTCAATTATATATGGAAAACAAAGGCAAACATAATTTTTTTTTTTTGTTTCGAAGTAATTATTAAATAAAACAATGCCACTAAAAGTCACAAAGATATCCTATCGGCGTTCAGACGCTTAACAAAAGCTGCTACATTACTCCGCTTAAATCCGCCTTCTGAGCGATTTGTTAGACTGATTTTATACGGTTCAAGTTTTGGATTCAATTCTGCTTGTGAGTGGGAGACGGTTGCCAAGTCGTTGTAAGACGTTTTGGCTGTTTTCCAGCTTTTATTTTATTTTAACCATGTGTGTTGTGGTGAGAAAGCAAGAAGAAAAAAATTTGATTTCAATAAAAGAAGAAAACACAAAACAGAATGAAAAGCAAGTTCTCTCTAGTTGTGTTTACAAAAATAGTAGCAAAATGTATTGCGATATTGACAGGTTTTGATAATTTTGCCTTCACTTTCCTTTCAACTTTGCGTTCCATATAAAGCATGGAGAAAATTTACCTCTGTAAGAAAATGCTGAATACCATCATAAAAAAAAAAATTATCAAAAGTCACCAAGAATTTTTATCCACTTGAAATTAGCATTTTATTATAGTCAAATTTAATTGACTGCAAAACTTCATACTCGAAAAATTTCTGGATAAACAGACAGAAATTTAACTGACTACTTTTTTTTTACTTTTGTTGATTTTTTTTTTTAAATTTGCGAGAAAGTTTGCAACTACATATAGATGGTTTTTGTTACAGAAATAATTATATTATATATAAAAATTTCCAAATGCTTCGACCGATTTTAATGAAATAGGATGAGAATAGGTCGTAAGGCATAATATACTAGTGAGAGGGTTGCCACCTATTTGAAAAGTCAAATTTATTTAAAATATACACAAACTATATAATTTCGTCTCGGAAATAAGGTTTGTAGCTAACTTTTATTAGGGTTGCCACCTGTTTGAAAAGTCGAATTTAATTATATTCCTCATACGTTATACGAGATATCACAGTATGGATGCCAAACAGTTCATCCCAGCGAGGATAAGGATTAAACAAATATTTCGGAGAAGGTTACCACCTGTTTGAAAAGTCAAATTTAATTGATTTATACACAAGTTATATAGAATATTAAAATTTTGGTATCACACGGTTCGTTTGGCCAATGAGAAGGTTTATAGCCAGATATAATTTGGAGAGGGTTGCCATGTGACAGAAACCGAAATGCGTTTTCTGGTTACATCTGCAAAGGGCACTTAATAAATAAATATAGCCAGGGCAACGTCTGCCGGATTTTATCGTCTTTTTACTTTGTTGATTTTTTTTTTAAATTTGCAAGAAAATTTGAAACTTCAACTTAGTTGGTTTTGTTATAGATAGAATAACTATATTTTTATTTTGATAGTTTTTTTTGCTAACGTTGTTGGCATTGGTTTTTTCGAAATAAAATTGGCGAATAAGCCAGTCCCACTTCTGCTGCTTCCAATTTAGGCAGAACACAAGTATTGCGTTTTTATTAGCGCGGGAAGTATCTGTGAAAATATCTATGCAAGTAGAGAACCTAGAAATATTTTCAGCTTAAGATCACATTTCATCTTTCATTACAGAAAGAAAACGCGAAGAAATGTGAAATGTTTGTGAAGAGTGAACGTGGAAATTAGAGTTTACAATATTGTTGAATTACAAATTTAATTATACTTAATTTATAAAATAAAAACAAAACAGATGCCACTTAAGTAACACGTGTTGTGCGAGTGAAATATTCGACGAAAACGTAAAAAGTTTTAAAAACAGTAATCAAGGATATCGTGCACGAGCTAAATTACTCGTTCGATTCAAACTATACTTTGTATATTAATTGGACAAAAAAAAGAAGATATATTAGCGGGGTTACTTACGTACATATTGATTTATACTTACAGTAACTCAAACAATTGATCACATACTTGTTTTGTATTACAATATTGGGCAATGATTTTTATGTTAATTTTTTCGTTAATTTTTTATACAACTATATATAAACTATATAGTTCGCAAAATAATACAAATCAAATATGTTAAAATTAAAATTTCAAACTTTGTACAAAATTTATACTAATTCAAAAAATTGCCAGCGAAATTTTCTACTTTGAGTTTTAGAAAACTTTTACGTATGCAGTTTTGTAGCTCATTCAAATTCATCAATTCAGAAGTGATATAAAAACTCGTTTGATTTTCGATTTTTTTTTCCAAAAATCAATGAAATGATGTAGCTACATCAGAAGTGCACATTTTTAAAAAGCTTATTTTACTATCACGTGTATGTGGCTGACTGGCCAAATAAGTTTTTCTAAAATACAATATCAAGGGAGTTGAAATATATATCAAATGAAAAAGGATGATTAATACAGTTTGACAAAATTAACAAATTACGAAAACTGCATACCCAAAAGCTTTTCGAAAGCTCTAATTAAAATGATAAGAAAATATTTTGATGAAATATTCTTTAATTTTTATAAATTTTGTACAAAGTTTGAAGATATGATTTATATACATTTTTTTGCATTGCGAACTAATTTTTTTATAAAAGATTAACGCAAAAAAATTATCATGAAAAACATTTCGAATATTAGATATACAAAAGTCAGCATGTGGCAAATTGTTTGAGTTACGGTATATCAACTTATACGATACTGAATTTACATTAGATAAAAAGAGAATTAGTTTTCAATAGAAAGTACTTAGATATAAGTGGATATTTTTGAATATATTGCATATAAATTTAAACTCGATTGCAAGCACCCCCTAAAGACTAAAAAGAAGGATAAAATTTCAATATTTTCGTTTATGCATTTAACAAACAGTCCAATCCAAGTTGGCACATTAAAATTGCGTTCATTAAAATAATATTTACTACCATTAGAACGCAATCGAGAAATTACTGCTTTGTTGGAAATCATGAACTCAATAATCGTTTTCTAATAAAAGTGTGAAGAAAGCTTATTTACGACACAAAAAATTTAAATAAAACGGACATGCACGCTCGAACGTACAGCAATACATGTAGTATGTACCTATGTATCCACTTCTTGGCGAGAATATATACCCGGTTCACGACTGAATGAACTGGATAACAGTGACAAAGGCTGCATGCCAATACACCCTCGTCGTAAACGCCCTCACTGAACCGCACAATAAAACACGGCTTGTCGGTCAGTTGGCGGGCAAATAGCACGTAAATATGTAAATACATATCTATATATACATATATGTACATATAAATGTATGCATATATCTACATACAAACATATTAAGCACATACATATGTATGTGGCACTTGGTGTTGTTATTGGAAACAATAAGCACGAAATAAATTAACATACAACTCGTATTATTATTATTATTACTTGTATAATTTTTATGTTGATGAGCGTCATATTGTACCTACGACTACTTTGTATACATTTTTTTTACCTCGTTTTCGTTTATTTTTCCCATAGTTTCAAAAGGCGTTCGCTGATAAGCGCTTACAGCTGCTGACTTTTTCCGGGAACAAATAATTGTACACTATTGGGCAAAACTGAAGCACCCCCTTTTTGTAAATACCGTTTTTCTCATCACGCAGTTTCGGTTATGTTTTGAAAAGATTTACATTAGCTACAAATTGCAGTTTTTATATTTCAGTTTGTAAAAAGTGCTGATAAATCAAATTTAAAAAAAACTTAATAACAAAAACATTATAGTGATCGATAAAATGCTTTCTCATAACACAATATCAAATTACTCGAAATGCAAGCACCTGCTAGCCATATCGCGGAATACTTTTCAAAACAACAATCTATGGATAGGAAAATAACATTCAAAATGATCTTGCAGCATAATAACTGGAGGACATAACTATTAAAAGGGAAAAATGATAAAAAAAAACATTTTAAGTCATCAAAACTATTATTTTGATATTGAAATTATAAGTATTTCCATAACAATTATAATAGTTTGACTGATAAAGACTTTTAACTTAAGATTTATTATAAAAGCCTTTCGAAAATAATTATGACTGAGACATAATTTTTAAAGCCTATAAGTATATTTCGGGTCTATGTTGTTTGGAACTATTCTGGAAAAAGTTCAAGATCACTTCGACACTCGGTTGTATCATTTAGAAACTAGTCCCGAAATAGTCTCATATGCTTTTATAATATAATATGCCGGATTTTTGCATAATTTCGTTCCAAATTACGTTTCCAAATTACTTCGCATAAACAAAGCGCGTCCACACCTGCGCTTCCTAATTTGTATTGACAGTTCTGTAGCCACAGGGTTAATCGTTCTGTTGATCAAAGGAAAAAATGTGAGAGATTGTGTACATTTTTAATACATTCAAATTTTATTTTTATTTAAATTTACGATTATGAAAGAACGCATCTAGACGTAAGAAAACTGAAGGAACAGTTCGGTGAAATGCTAATATTTCAAAATATGTTGTCGGATCCTGCAAGATCGGTTCAACCATGGTCGTTATCACCGAACTCATTAAGGAGGAGGCCCAAGAAACTCCAGCATTCCCAAGACAGCCGGTTCTACGTACCGGAATGACTCGGTGTTTACCCAGCCAAGGGCTGTTGTTTCGGCAATCTAACCCTGTTTAAATCGGGACATACTATAAGTCGTTTCAAAATGCGTCGACTGGTTTGGTTTGGGAGAACAATCGATCGAGAATTATCGATGAAATTTATAGCCGACACTATTTGTTCGTGATTTCGTTCTTGATTTATGATAAAATACCTCATTTCATGTTAATTTATTGACAGATTTTACAAGGTGAAATTGCTTAGTTTCATTGTAATTTGCTCATAAACTAAGAATGAGCCATAAGTTCCGCTAATGTGTCCGGGTTTTAAGTCTCAAGGTATAAGTAATTTGAAGAAAAGTTGTCTCACTAATAATGTAAATCTCAAAATAAGTTACCGATAATTATTGCGAAAACTATAAAATATAAGTCTGAAAATAATAGTTACCAAAATAATCCAGCCACAAAAATTATCAGGAGACTTTTGTAATTCTTACGAAGATTTCGATGACTTTTAAAACTCGACCGTCAAAAAACTATTATTCTAAGTCTTCAGATACTTAGCAGGAGCATCAGGAGTTGAGTGGGTGAATCAGCCAACGCCTGATGAGTGAAACCTTACTGTTGCCCAAAATTTTTCACTAGGAAAGACTTCTGTGAAGATCGAAAGGATAGTGACTTAACCAGGAACATAAAAGTTATAAGTATTATCGCCAAAACATTGCTCAATAGCTACTATATATAAAAATAACGTAAAAGTAAAGATAAAAAACTCATATTAGGTAACGTAAAAATAAAGGCTGAGAAATAAGTTTTATTTGCAATAGAAAAAGTAATTTCTAATTCAAAACAGTTGTCGGGTAACGTAGAAAAACTTTGTTATTGGCAACCGAAAAAGATGTCTCCTGTATTGTAAGTATCAGACAACGTTTGGCGAAATAAACCACTGTTTCGTTTAATTTCATAATTAGGCCAACGTTCTCAATTCGTAAATTCGAGATAACAGTTACTTTGGATCACTGAACTTAACCTCAAGCAATTGCTTTATTATGTAATGATTTAAGGTTATTTCTCCCGACAATGAATTGAAAAATTCTTCAAGTATGAAACTTTTAATGAACACCAAAGTATTTAAACAAGTGCGGGCATTAGGGGCTGTCCTGAGGAGGAAAGAAGGTTGAAATCTAATCTATATGTGGATGCAAAGTAATGTTATAGGGATTTATAGTGGCTAGTGAGGAATCTTGATCCAAATCCTATTTAAAACTCGTACGAGATATCGGCTATGAAAATTAAGCTGGGAAGGTGGAAACTAAGGACGTCGTATTATTATTATCTATCGTAAAAAATAGCCTGGGAAATCCAGGGTATTTTCGATAAACTTCTACTACCAACAATATCTAAAAGTTGCGATTTGATCATTCAAATTACAGGCACGTGCTAATAACTGCTTTAGTTTCGGCCAACACTGTACATGCAAAAGTAAATAAATGCATCTAGTAGAGGCATACTCGTATATACACAATATATAGAGCCGCGCAAACAGCAGAGGTATATACATGTAATCTCTTTCACAAAATTTCAAATTGTTATTACATTTTGTGAAAATGCAATGGTTGAGTAATTATGCAAATCGAAATTGTGAAAGTGTCTAGTAATGATGTATGAAATACAATTGCTGGAAATGAGTACAAGCAAGACGATGTAACAATGCGAAAAAAGGTGAAGTGAGTTGAGTTTTGTCTGTGCTGATAGCAACCAATAACCACAATTTTGTTGATTGACAACTAAAAGAATATAATAATGATTTTTTAGCGACCATTCCAAACACAAATCTAAAAGGATATATTTGGTAACCCTAATATTTTCAAACTAAAAAAATGCGAGTCTTTCAACTTTATCTCAAGCAAGAGCGATGCTATTGAGAGCAAAGGCTTTAGTTATAAATTTTAGGTAATCTTTATCAATTCGCACAAATTCTTAATGTTCACAAACATTTGAGACAAATGTATGAAAATATTTATTAGGAACGATAAGGAGTGCTGGAGTCAGGAGCTTAAGGTCCGGAAAAGATAATGGGAAAAATATAGAGATAATGGGAGGGGATGGGGCTTAATTTCTCCTTCACAAATTATTCAGACTCTCTAGTAATGCATTTGAAAAGCTTGTTGAAGGATGTCGAATGAACGTTCTATACGGCCCATCTCAGCCTAGTAGAACATGAATGGTATGGTATAATCAACTCCACCACGGCTTGTAGCTCTTTCCTTCTCTGTCTAAGAAGAAATACCTACACACCTCTGCAACTATGTATGCAAATTGTTCGAATCGAAAAATTGTTCTATCCGAAAGACTATTATTTTACAGTTGTCTAAGTTATTCCTCATATTATCGGAAACTTTGTTAAGATCAAATTTATTAAACGAAAATTGTTACCACTTCGAGTAGCCGCAATTCTGGCGCAAATGGTAATTCGCAAAAAATTACAAATATTCCACATTTCATAGAGCGCTGTTGTCAATTTCACTTTAAATTTATACAAAACCAACTACAAACAAGAGTTAATTTGTATTATTAAAGACTTTTTTTTTACATATACAAAGGCTAAACAAGTTTGAAATACTTATTCGTTCCTAACTCGGAACACACCATATGTGTGTAAAAGGCGCCGAAGTGTGCGTTTTATTACCGATTACGAACATTTTGGCACCTAGGAAATACCCATGGGGAAAATGGAAGAGGGTGGCGCAGATTGTGGTACCGCTAACGCTCTCTGGAACATTTTGACAGAACTTCTACGTTACAACTGATTTTGTTTACAAAAACTGTGTATGCACATATGTATTCTCGGCGTCGTGTGTATTCTTTCCAACGTGTTTAACAATATTAGTGCGTATGCTTTCTAACATGTCTAACAAAATGTTTCCTCTCAGTTCGCTCCACCGGTAAATCTGATGTGACGCGACACCCAACTTACTCTCCAGAATTTCACATCAATCAGCGCAATAGAATACAAGTATCATTCTTGGGAAATACCCTGAAGTTTTAATAAGTTTTAATAAGGTCCCGACTTAAAATATTATGTAGACCTTTAGACCTCAAAAAACTTCTTTACTTCATGTTTTCGACCTCCAGATCGAAAGTTTTTGGCATTGTTACCTGGGTAGTTTAAAAAAGTAGCATTTTCACGAAATATACAAAAACACCAAGTATTAAGGACAGATACATATGTATGTTATAAACCTCTGTGTTTTAATGTCTGAATTGACAAATCACAAACTGTAAGTGAAGTGCGACCAAACATCGAGCTATGTGATATATTTAAGTGTCAAATTATTATTTTTACTGAGAGCATTCTCAGGCTGTGCATTTGTACTTTAAAAGAAGAAATATAGTAAAATTTGATGTCGGATGTGCTTCTTCAAGTTCGAAATTGACCAATCAGAGCATTGATTTGGCAATATTGCCAGCTTTCTCAACTGACTCGATAATCATTGCTACATTTTAAAAATTTTGTATTGTTTTATTTGCAAATGATTCGAGTTATGAACGTTGAACATAGTTCAAACTTAAAATAACTCCAAGGGCGGTGCCCATCGAGCAAAGTTAAAGTTAAACTTTCGACTACAAAATACTACTCACTTCCACCCTCTTTGGGGCATTCTGTATTTATAGGCACAAACATGCATATGTATACAGATGTACACGCGCAACAAAAAGTTTTACTTTCAACCAAGTGGAACCCATATACACAATCTATCTAACAATTCAACCGACGAGTTTGCTTTGTAATGCTAAAATATTGTCAACAAAATGAATCAACAAATGATATTCAACAATATGAATCACATTTAAACGTGCTCTACATATAGGCATACATACATATGTACATGCATATGTATCTAGGTATATGGCTATGTTTACAAAACAATTGTTAAAAATATATGGTTTGCTAGAAAGTACTTAAAAACAGAACTACTAATGGTTTCGAGTAGAATAATCCCACGCGCCTGTTTTTGATTCTTCTTAACAGAAAATAAGCAAAAAACCTCTAGCCGATATTTACAGTAAACGAGTTAGATAGAAGACTAACTATGGCAATTATGTGTGCACTATCTAATCTTTTCGCACACACATACATACAGACATAGTGTATGAAGAGGTGGAAACACGAAAGTTAATGGCGGTTAAGACCTCCTGGTTGATCGAGTTAATTAAAAAAAAAAGGCATTTGTCTTAATTTTGCTACGAATTAGTTGTCTCTAAAATCCTGTATTCGCCGATTTTTATTATGAAATTTGCAGAATTTTTTTAGAATTTGTATTTAGAAATAATTTTACAAGTGATGGTGGATCATTTGCACACAAAAGTTAAGTATCGTTTAATTTTTTTAAACAAATCAAAGATCTACTCGTATATGGAAAAAGTTACGAAAAACGAATTTATCGGATGCATTGATTTAAGTGGTTCGTGCTGCTTCTTCAGTATGTATTTTGTGGTACAACGCTTTCGAAAACTACGTATTTTAAGTTAGGCCCCTGTGGCCTAGACTCCTCACGTGCTGCATTTCTGAGCTAGCGAGTTTAGGGCTACCGTGCCATTGATAGCGATTTGAAGACAGCTTGGCTGTCAGAATAGATAGTGAAGTCGCGTAGAGTCAGTATAGAGTTCTTAACCCAAGGAGCAGATTCAGCTATTACTATTGTCAATTCAGCCTGACAGGATGCTACAGAGATGGGGTACACGTAGGCTAAGGTTTATTGAGAGTTCGCTGGAGTGAAACCGACCACCTATTTCGTCGTCTCTTTTGCACCCATTCGTAAAAATGGTTGTGCAGCCAGGTCTTTGGTTCCCATTTTCGCTCTCTTCACCCCTTTCTGGAATACGTGTGGTGAGGTTGTTGCCAAAAATCAGAGTGGAGGGGTGGTGTAATGCAGCAATAGCAGTTACTGTGGGACTGCATCCAGAATTAATGACTCCAAGTATGAATTGCATTCAATTTAGTTGCATTGCAGTTTGCATAGATTTATTAGGAAAAAGTTGAGTAGAACTTCCAAGGCCTTTGTGTTAGTGGAAGCCAAAGCCACCGTGACACGCATGGAGGCTAATCGTTTCACTATTTCTTTTTTGCCGCCGGATTTGCTCCTACCTAGCGTTTTTTTATCATTTTAGCAGCAGGTGCAATATGCGTGGGAGGAGAGAACACAAAACAGCCGTCACGTTGCGTTTTCAACTACGAATTTTGGCCGGTATTGCCAAGTTTATGTTTAAATAAAGCGTCACAAAGTAACCAATTTTTTGATTTTTTCAAATCAAAACTTTTTCAAAGTAAGTACCTAGGTTTAGAAGTTAGCACATTTTTTAAAATTGTGGCGACAACGGCGGAATATTGACAGTCATATAGTTGGCGCGGTAGGGTAAATAACAATCCCATTTAAGAGACGAGAAGCTCACAAGAAACAAGACAGGTTGTTAAAGAATAGTAACTGAGACTCAGATTTTTATTATTGAACCTCTAAACATAAAAATTGCACGACAAGAAGAAAAATAGGTCCAATATTTTCAAGCGCAGGGAGAATTAGTGAAATTTATTCTGCAAAAATATCCCCCAACCTAGCAACACTGATTGCGAGTGTAGGTGCAAAAAACAAAACCTTCACCACTGTTGCCTAACATTTTCTAAAAGTTCGAAAGTTATTAGTCACATTTTGAAAGCCTTAGAAAGGCGACGTGCACTTCGCAGTCATATCAGCGAAAATTCGATGCAGTGCAGCATAGCTCAACTGACTAAATACATGCCACCAGCCATCCTGGACGATTGAGTTGACGGTTTTTTGCAAGTGTACGAAACAGCGGCGAAACTTTTTATCATACAAAAAAAGTAAATAAACGACATCGCCACATCGAAAATCACTTTAGGCAGTGAAGGCAAAAGCGCACACTACATATGGCCTCTAAACAAAAGTCGTGCATATACGAAATGAGTGTGTTTTTGTTGTATGTTACTATATTTGATGCAGTGCATCTATAGCAAGCGCATGACGTCAAGCTGGTTGTATGCCTATGCTTTGTAAATAAGTAGCCAAGCAAATTGTATGTTGTATGTTGCTCCAACAATCGCTGGTCGCTGGTCGCTGGTCGGTTAACCTGTAGCGCTAGCCATTGGGGCAAGTAAATTTATTGCATGAGAAATGCCGTGACACCTGTCACTTAATTGGTAACAAACTGTCTGTGATATCAAAATAATTGCAGATTAAGTATTTCAATTTTTTGATTTTTCCAGTTAACGAGATGCAGTTTTGAGTTCACGCTTACACGCTAACAAATTGGATAAATTGTTGGTATGGTTTGATGAACCAAAAAAAAAAAAACAAGAATAGGTAATTGTGAATAGTGAATACGCATAATGGATTATAAGGTGCTAATAGGCAATAGTGTACTCGCAAATTTGCTAAAATGCTTTGAGAACCAAAGCGAATTCGGAATAATCAACGCTTGCAAAAAATACAATAAAGCTTACACAAATCTGACAAACAAAACACTAAGTTATTTATCAAAGTAAGTTACTGACTTTTGCTTGCTGGCAGCTGACTTATTGCCGTTTTGGAGCCAACAATAAAAAAAGTATTAAATAATATAGGTAGTTAAAAAAAATAATATATATGTATGTATGTAGTTCAAATCAGCGATCGTTGATTGCAGTTGAAAGAAATAAATAATAAAATTGGAATAAGAGAATATGAATTCAACGAGATTATGGCGGGCAAAACCTGACCATATCCGCATTTGTAAAAAATTTACATAATAGTTTTAATTGAACGATTACCGGACTCACAGTGAGTGAGCTAAACGCATGTAGCATAGAGTCGTGAAAGTATTTTTTTTTTAATTTAGAAATAAAAAACAAAACAAATGAAAATAAAACAATAGTAATAGTAAGAAGACATTTGCAAAGAACGGGCCATAAAAGCTGTTCGTTTTATTTTGGCATAGCTTTACTTTAAAAGTTTTAAATTTTTGCAAAATTAGCCGACAAGAAATCTCTGATATTTGATCATAATTTTATATGTAAGTGCTGTTTTTTTTTACAATATTCGCAATGTTTTTCATGATTATTTTTATTATTTTATTATTTATTATTTTTTTAAATTTTTTATAAAACTCATCTTCGTAAATTTCGAACTTTGTATAAAATGTATAAAAATCAAACAGATTTTCCACAAAATTTCAAACTTTTTAATCAAAAATTTTGAAAAAGGTCTGGGTGTACAGTTTTATATATCATTAAATTTTAATATAATATCTAATATATATGTAGCTCGGAAGATGTCAAAAATACAGTTACTGTATGGAAGTATCTGTGTGATTGGTATAAAAATGATAACTCCATTTCATTTAGGACTTTTGGGAAATTTTTTCAGAAGTATAGAGAACTAAGTCATGGCATTATTAAAAAAAAAATTTATCGGCTGTCGATGGATGTAATAGCTGAATATAAAATTTACTATATGCATTCTAAATGAATTAAATTTGTAAACAAAACCAGGCACATGAAAAATAACTCTCATTGACAATGAAAAAATATATATCTTTCAGAACAGTTATCAGGCAACGTTAAAAAGAAACGTTGGCATATAAGAATTATATCCTATGTTCACTTTCATATTTATCAACTTTGTTTTCCACGATTCCACCATCCAACGATATGAAAGTGAAGATGAAAATAAAAATAAAGATACAGTAAAAGAAACATATAAGGGTAAATATGAAATAACTCTTACCAGACAAGGCAAAAATAAACGTTGGGCAATAACTGTTATCAAGCAGCGTAAAAAATTACCCCAGGGAATTAACTCTTATTGGCAACGGTAAAAATATTTACATAACTGGCAAACCAAGTTATCAGGCAACGTAAAATGTAAACGTTGGGAAATAACTCTTATTGGCAAAAGAAAAATATATGTCTTCCTCATAACAGTTATCCGACAACGTTAAATGTAAACGTTGGTATATAACTCTTATTGGAGATATCACGTGATTAGATATTTCTCAACTAACAACTGTTATGAAGCAACGTTTTCGTTAAATTTCAGAATGTGAGTAACGTTTTCAATTTGTAAATGCGAGATAAATATTATTTTTGCTATCTGAACAAAACATATGTATGTATGTAATATTAAAAATGAGAGTTAACGTTTTTATTACTGACGTCACAGGTATATACATACATATGTACATATGTACATATTAAAATATATCTGGCAACGTGAACGGATCGCATGTATTTATAAATGTATATGAAAGTAACCATGTCGATACATATCTATATATTTATTCATATAAATACTTATACATATACTGAACAACAAAGAGTCAATGTAATCTACAATTACAAAGCCAACAATAAACTCACAAATAAAGTTAAAAATATAAAAAAAGACAATTGATGGATGAAAACAACTCATTTAGAACGATAATCTAAAATACAATACACAAACCGAGCGAGCGAATGAATGCTCGATAAATAAAAACCGTAAAAAATCGGTAACAAAAAATCGACTTATTTAAAGATTTAATGAAATAAATGAAAGGTAAATGGACCAAGGAGAGATGGCAAACAAAAAAGTGAGGAAAAGTAATCAATCTCTACGCTTTCAGGAGAACATCATGCACAAGATGCATACAGCCATAGAGACATCAATATTGAATGTAATGTGCACTTTAATTGCACAACCACACGCACGCACACACACATACATACATAAATATGCACGTACATACATATGTATGTAAGTACAATATGAATTTTCTATATACAAAAAAAAAAAGCTTTATACTCGTAAATAACCAGCAATTACAAAAACAAAATATATACTACATACATAAGTAAAATGCAATAAACAACGGGAGAAGAGTTTGCAAGCAAATGCAAAAGGTGGAGTGCAGAGAAGACGATACATTAAGCTGACAAAACTTGGCTGCCATCACATCAGGCGGCCATTTGATCGGTTGATCGGTCAGTCAAACAATCGACGTGCGATTCAAAACATACTACATATGTACATACAGACACAATGAAAAAACGCAAACGCAAGCAAATGGCACAATAAACAACTAGAAGTAGATACATACATATATGTACATATACATACATACATAAATATACGACACAATCGACATGTCCATGAACGTAAATATACATACATACATATATGCAAAGTAAACATCTGAACAAATAATAATAAAATTACAAGATCGAAAGGAAGTAAATATGAGTAGGAAATAAGTCTTCAAGAAGGAATGTGTACACTTGCACTCGAAAAAGGTTCATATCTACTATGTAGGTATTTACGATTATAAAAGTACATACATATGCACATATATGTATGTATGTATGTACATATATCGTGAGTAAATGCGTAACCGGCGTACTAACACACCAATAAAACGTTAATATAGAGATGACCATCCATAATGAAACAAGCGCGCACTCATACATAGACACCTACATTATATACAGTTATGTGAAAAATAATAAGGACAGTGGCCTGCGGTGAATGAAGTTTATGTGGATCCAAAAATGGGAGGGAATTAAAAGCAGTGAACCAAGCTAAATTATTGTAAACAAATTGGAAAAAGGTTTTTTGTATAGTTTTACCCAGATTATTTTATTTTATTTTCATTTTTCTTATAATCTGCGATATTATCATGTGAAAAAAAATAAGGACACTTCTAGTTTAACTAAAAAAACAACAATATTAAATAAGAAAAAGGAAATAGTTTTCATTCAATTGTGTTTAAATACATTTCTAAATTGTTTAATATTTTGTTGAAAATCCTTTGTTGTTTAAAACTGATCGGCACCGCTTCGGCATGGAATCAACTAGATTGCGGCAGACGGAAACCGGGATTGCGTTCCAGGAATCCTGAATAAGTTGCCAAAGCTCGTCGCTATTACTTGGGCACTTTCCTCTTATTGACGCTTTCATTGTATTCCACAAATTTTCTATTGGATTTAGATCCGGGGACTGCGGAGGCCACTCCATTACATCAATGTTATTGACCCTAAACCACTCTTTTGTACACTTAGCTGTGTGTTTGGGGTCATTATCTTGCTGAAATATCCACCTAAGGGGCATATTATCTTCAGCGTACTGTAGCATACATTCTTGAAGAATTTCTACATAATCGGTTGCCTTCATAATACCCTGTATGCGATGGAGCGGCCCCACACCGTTGTATGAAAACGATCCCCAGACCATAATGTTTCCGCCACCATGTTTAACGGTTTTTATGGTATATTTAGGATTGTAAGCTGCGTTTGGTGGTCTTCTAACATGATGAATACCTCGATCAGAATTAAACAAATTTATTTTTGTTTCGTCAGACCAAAGAATATTACGCCATTTCTCCTTAGACCAAAGCACATGTTCTTCAGCAAACTTTAGTCTTTGTTGCACGTTCTTTTTCGATAACATAGGCACTTTTCTCGGACTTCGGGACTTGAGATTTTCCTTAATGAGCACTTTGCGGATAGTTGACGGGTCAACATCAATATTCAAATCACATTTAATTTGTTTGGATGAGATAAATGGATTCTTTTTAACACAGTGAATTATCCTTTTTTTGGTGGACAGAGTTATTTTAGGCTTCCTGCCGCGTGTTTCAATCTTGGGAATCCACTTAACTGCTTTTTCAACCATTGTTTTTGAAATATTAAGTAAATTCGCAACTTTTCTGTACGAATTCCCCTGTTTCACCAAGTTTTTAATATGTTCTCGAGATTTCGGATCGCAGTGCTTACCCTTCCCCATATCTATTCAATAAAGAAAAAAATCTGGTTCTAAATGATTGATATTAAAACTGAAAATATTATTCTTACCTTATCTCAGCAAATAAACACGTTTTAATAAAAGAAAATTCGATATTGTCTTAAAACGACACGCTGTCCTCATTAAATCGCACAACCGAATACTGAATATGTTAAACACAGAATGACTAGATCCAAAATGTGTGCAAATACTTTGCGTTTGTCTAACGGAATTTGTTTATGTAAATAATGAGTGAAAAAAATATACCGTTAACTGGCGGCATTTTTCATGGCATACTAGGAATATTTTGAAGTTTTGGGTTTTTGCATCCCTGTCCTTATTATTTTTCACACAACTGTATGTATGCATGTATGTATATTGTATATTTAAAAACGCCAGTATACATACATACATAGGTACACTGGAGCTGTACAAAAGCAAAAAACAGAGCAAACTCATAAATCTTGTTTCTTCCCAAAGTCAAGCAACCAAACCGCTTGCTGACTATTCATATTGTACACAACGCATGTATGTATGTATGTACATAGGTACTCGTATACATTAGACCGGGCCAGTTCATATGTATGCTTGCGGCCAAAAACCATTCAGATCATTTAGTATTTTTAAAATTTCAACTAACTATGTACATATATAAAGAAAATCGTTCAGAAAGCGTAATGCTGCCTGTTTAAAGAGTGGACAGACATGGCCCTTGTTACATGGACTAACATTATGCCGGTATTCTGTAAGCAGTCTCTAGTCACTAATTGAGACTCGATCGTTCGCTATATTTTGCTAAAATCTGTAAAATAAAAACTAATATTTAATTTTCATAACGCATAATGAAAAAAAAAACTGTCAACATTTTCTTGTGTGTCTTGGACTCGTTTCTTTGTAACCTAGTTGCAAACGAACACTAGGTAGGATAAGAAATAGCATGCAAAGCAACAACACAAACTCTGAAAAATATGCGAGTTGAGCCAACTCGGTAAAATGATATCCGACCTAGGATGTAATGTTGGAATGTGAAAAAACTGCGCTATTGTGAATGAGCCGGAAGAAAGTACATGGGAAATTTCAGTTTAAGACCTAATTGGTTTTTATTTGCATATTATTTGCAAATATATAACTACATAAACCTGAAATTTGTTTGCACAGCTATTTTCCGTTCTTAAATAGCACTAAACTAAGTGCATATTTCATGAAAGATCCCAACAAAACTGCTTTTGCAACTACAGGAAGTTTTATCCAAGTTGGAGCGTTATTTTGCAAGTCGGGTGCAATAGAACGTACCCCTTGTTCTGCCATTTTGATCGAATGTGCATATGGATGAGAAGCTGCATTTATCAATTGTTGATAGTTACAATTTTTACACATGTGTATTTTAAATAATTGGTTTACATAAAATGCAGTAATAAGAATTTAGAACGGCTAATTTCAATGTTAATTTTACGATAAACATATTGTTTTTTTTTTTATTTTTAAAGAGCAATAATGCTGTTGACAAAGAATTTAAAAAGTATAGTGAGTGCTTCGATGAACATATTTTCATTGGCATCTCTAGCTGAACATACCATCAGCTGATTGTATCTACTGTTTCTCACCACAGTCTTTGGACATTTTTTTTGAGACTGTTGTTTACTGAATACCGAAATCGTCTCAAGTCGCAAAAAATTTATCTAATTGAAAATATCAAATTTAGTGACTTGAGATGAGACTGAGATACAAAATACCGTCATTTTTGGCATTACTTTTCATTTGTATGTGTTGTAATAAAAAAATCTATGCAATAATTATTTTTGGAGTTTTATGTATTATTAAGAAATCAATAGTGCTTGAAAAATAATTGATATTGTTTTTTAGGTTTATTTGTTGCTTAAAAAATTGAGTTTATGTATAGATTCCGAAAACAAAAAACGACCCGAAATCGTTAAATATATTTTCTACATTCAACTTAGCTAGCAGAGCTTATATATATTTTTTTCCTCCCAGTATTTCATTATATCCACATTTACGTCGTTGTGTCCCGATTTGTAATTAACGATTTCGCTGATACCTAAAAAATTATTTTATTTTCCAAGCAAAAAAATTTAACTTAAAAAGTAAGGAGTCTATGTTCGGGTTGGATTTTAATGACTTATGTCTGAATGTAAAAAAAACAAAAAGATTTTCGATTTTTGCGTTTTTCTCTCGTAATTAATTTCTTCACAGCAAATTTGAGCGAATTTGATTTTTTTGTAAATTTTGATTTTTGAAAATTACAGTTAATTTTCGAAATTGTGCTTGTGGAGTGAAATATAAAATTCGGTGATATACCGATTTGCTCTAAATTGGCTGGCGCCACGTCTATTTTCCAAAATTTACTTTTAACTCTGATATTCGTTTCTCTAATCCAATTCGGTACGTAAATATTTTGGTAAATTACCGTTAAAAAAAAAACGCCCATTTTCAAATAAAAAAAAATATCTGTGCATTTATTTCCCCAAGCCAATCCTTTATATCGTTATATGTACATATATGCACATATATGCACATACATATATGCAGTTACTGAAATATTTGTTTTTTTTTGGATTTTCGTAAAATTTCGATGAGATATCCAAATATTTACTCTATGCACGGACGGATTAGATATATATATATATATAGTCGATATCTACATAGGCTGTTACAAACAATCGCCATATGAACTAAGTTATAAAGCCCTGATCTTTTACAAGTCTCTCGCCGCCAAGAAGAACTCTAGTGCCTGCTGCTAAAATAAATTACGAATTCAAAGTATGAACGTACTTGATTTATACAGGCAATTTAGTTGAAATTAAGTCATTTACGCTGTCAAGTGAACATAATTTTAGAAGTGCGTAAATATTTACCTATAAAAAACCAGCTACTTTGAAATCGGATCATAAATTGAAAAAAATATTAGGAATAAAGCAGAATTTAAATCATTTTCAGAGCGTGGCTAGGACAAATATTTTTATGTTTAAGAAGTTATACCAACTTTTTTCATATCCAAAAACAATTGAGCTTATTTGCTCACACCACAGGCCAACTGGATCGAATTAGCAAAGGCGGTAGATTAAAAAGAAGTAGCGTAGCTTTTCGTTTTATCTGCCAAGAATCACTAGTTGTAGGTACATGATTACAAATGAATTTTCCAGTCTAATGTTTGTTGATACTTACATATGTACATATTTATATACGATTATATGATCAAGTATATGGCAATAACAGAAAATCATTTTATTTAAGAACAATGTCGATTCTCTTACTCAATCTGATATACATATATGCATATGTATGTCCGTATATGCACCTAGTTCGCTCATAGAAATACATACATACATACATATGTATATACGAATCCACTCTCGCACAAACATCCTTACAAGTGTTGAGTACCCTGGCTCGAGTTTAATGCCAAGTCGAGATCTTAGAATGCTTGGAAAGCCGAGCATAAAACTCAATTGAAAATAATTCAAAGTGAAAAGCAACTCATCATATGTAGATATGTATACAAAAGTGAAGAAACCAAAAAGGTGGTACAAACACAACAAAAGATATTCATAATGTATACGTAGGTACTTACATAAATCTGTACATATTCATAAGGAACATTTCACCCTGTCGGGAAAAGAGCAGAGTAAAAAAAACTTTATATACTTATGTATGTATGTATTCCTATAGAGACTTTCGAGAGGTATCCACGAATACTCAGATCATATCTATGTACAATATGTACATATGTGCCCATGAATCTGCATGTGAACGCATAAACATAACAGAGTAGTTTTGAAAGTGCAAACTCAACTAACTGGTTTAGATAGAAACCCATAATTTTGACTATTGTTGGTGTTACTCAAGATGATTAAACAGTTGTAAAACACTCCTAAAATATCACAAAAGGCAAACGATGCGCTTGAGGTACTCAAAAATAGTAAATGCAGCATTCAAAGGGAAGTTTACAAAGGATCTACTGGTTAAAGAAAAAGGCAGCAAAGAGCATAGCAAACAAATAACTAATTCTGGTAACTAATCCAGGTTACTGTATGCCACTAAAACTTAACAGAAACAAATTCAATTATAATAGCACTATATGGACTCTAGTGACCAATTTTAGAATATGCCCCAACTATGAAACGCACTGTGATAGACTGGAATCTGTGCAGATGATGTTCTTAATATTCCCGTTATTAAATGTGCTTTGTGACACGTCCATACAACTTTTAGATCTTCGGCGACTTAGGCATAGATCAGGGTCTAAAAGACGCGACAGACGCACAGAGTCTAAAAAAAATCTTCCTGTACTTAATAAGGGGACAATTTATGGATTAATGCAAATTAATGCGTTACTGCAAATTAGGGCTGTCGTCTGCCTTGCCTATAAGTTTGCTTTTTTTATCGAATCAGAACACTTTCTACTGTTGGATATTGTTTTTTTTAATTATGCCTTGTGTACTTATAGTACAGTATAGGATAGCTCAAAGGTAGTAGCAGAGAAAGTGACTGATAGATAGAAAACCATAAAGAGTTGGGTTCCAAAAAATGTATATAACTTTGTCTATAACTCTAAAACTATACGATCAACGTCCATATACTATATAATTTTTTCTCTATATATTGCAGAAGAACAATACGGATATTAAAGGTAACTTTCCCGACAGCTTGTTAAATTGTTGTTATTTTTTTTCTCCAGCACCTGTTCTGTGCATGCCATCAACAAATTTAGCAGACAGCCAATGCGAAGATTTGTCGCTTCGACAGCGTTGTTTTTTGATTTGTAAATTATTTAAAGCATAATTATTTAGGATTTGAAAACGTTTCTACAGCTAATATTGAGAGTCTCTTTTCTTCTTTTCTGCGCGCCTGTCACCTACAATTTACTAGTGGTAAATAACTATAATAAATATAAATAAGAATCGTATCGATTTTTCGAAAAAAAAAATATTTAGAGAAGAATGAAAATAGAAAGAAGAAACACAATATCAAGCTGTGAGTTAATCCCTTTCCAATTTTATGTGAGGTGCGAATCAACGATTTGTTCAGTATTCTCTTCCATATAAAAATAAAACTTCATTCATGCGTTATATGGAAAAAATGCGCACAAAAAAAATCTCCAAAATCAACGGGAATTTTTTACATTTTTAAACTTGTATTTTATTCTACTAAAATTGAACCGGCCACAAAGCTGTGTACTCCAAAATTTAAAAAAAAATTCGGATATCGAGAATTTGAATTCGAAATTTTGATTCATTTTTTCATTTTTTTTTTTAGAATTTTTTGCAGTTTGTTTAAGAGAGAGCAATAATTTAATAAAAAAAACTTTATGAAAAATCTTAGCGCGAATAAAATGGGGATTAAATAAAAAATAATAAGCATAAAACGTTCCATGTAAAACACTTTTGAAATGTTTGTAAATCACTGCCGATTTGTTTTGTTCCACAATATACTATATATAGTATAAAGGAATTGATATGCTCATAAAAAATTCGTACTTTTTTCGTGATTTACCAACTTTTTTGTAGTTTTTGTCAAAAGTTAATAATTTTAATTCATCGAAGCTTTTCTCTCATGCACTTCAAAATTGAAATGGTTGCCTTTTTGTGATATACATACATACATATCTAAATAGTTTGAGCAAACACACACAGTCTTACAGCTGAAGCTGCGGAAATTGAATCTACGAGCGAGTAGTCAACAAGTGCTTGCCGCAACGCTTTAACGCACGCACACGGAAAATACGCATGCACAAAAAAGCGTGGAGAGTGGAGAGTGGAGAATCACGAAGTCACCATGCACGCCATCAGACCCAACTGTCATATGGCTACTGTCAGATCAAATACTAATGAGCGTGAAAAAAATGCGAAATAGAAAAGCAAAAAATATGTATGAAAATAAACCAAATGTGATAGGAGTTTATGATAAAACAAATGGATAGCACTTGATAAGTCGGAAAATGTACATACATACATACAACAGAGAAATATGCCAGTATGTAGTAGTTGCGTTGGATCGAATATGCAAAAAAAAACAGAAAGACAATAAAAGAACCAAATTAAAAACAAACAATAAAAATCCAACGCGTTCTGCACGATCAACACGCTTACAAACCACAACAACAATTGAAGCGAAGTAAAGTTTGTGTCTTTGAAGAAAAAATCAAGCAATGGAAGAATACACATGGCCAATGATCCCAATTAGTACCACTAACATTGTACATAGTATGATACAAAAAGTAAGTATGTAGGAACAGAGATAGCGTCGACGTTTTACTGAAGACACAACAGCTACTAGTCTCTAGAAGAGAATCTTTGACGAGGTTTTCTTTTTTCCCCCATTTAGTCGAGTTGAGCCACGTCGAGTTGAGCGTGTGCGTTGACCCTTGAACGTCTTGGCAAACATTCATAGTATACTTTACGAGTATAAGAAATATATGGATGTTTGTAGGCAGGCATATTCGACCAAATGTAGCTAGCTTAAGCTTGAGTAATTTTGAAAATTAGGCATGCAGATAGTAAATTTGAAATAAAAACAAGCTGAATGAATACCAACAAGGAGTGGAGGCAAACGGCCGTAAGAGAAATCAGTTCTTCAGCAAATTACTAAATGATAGCCAACATTAACGTTTGAAACGCAAATGTCAATAAAATTATATGAACAGATCTACATATGTACATATGTGCGAGTATACACAGTAGCTCAAAACGAAACTAGTACAGTGATTTTTTTTAATATTCACAATGTTATTCGCGACATTTTTTCCATTAATTCTTTATAGAAAATTAGTTCATTAAGGCCCACTTGCGGAGAATCTGGATTAAATTCATTAATAAAGATATAAGTAGTTATATTTTTAATTTCGTAACGCAGACATTATCTTGAGTCAAATAAATCTAGTGTTTTTCTATATGTTCGACACACTTATTTTTTATTTACCCTGAATAATTGCTAAGTTAAATATTTATGTTTTTGACTCTGAGTTGATGGCTAAAATCCTGCTGTGCAAGCAAATTTATCACATCACATTATGCACATCTTCTACAATATAAAGGATAGTACTAATTTCACACCCATGAAATTTCGCCAGCAACATGCACTTGGATTGCCATGAAATGTTGCTAGCACCAAAATTATTCAAATGCCTAAATATGCCGCATAAAAGCAAATTTTAATAAATAATAGAAAAACAATTCTTTAAATGAAATGGTCAACTGCCACTTTTCACGCAAATGGCAAACGCATTTTAAAAGCTGTGAAAAAATGTTGCTGGCAACATGTTGCCAAGATGTTGTGAACCCTTTTATGCTTTGAATGTTGACAGCCATTTTACGTAAAACGCGAACTTAAAAAACAAATTTGTTTTTTATATAGAAGAAAATGTGAACAATTTGGATTTAAACTTTGGAAAATTCGAATACAATTTTTTTTTAATTTGTTGCATTCTTGTGAATTTTGTATAAAATTTTAAACTTTGATGTCCATGGTTTATGTTACACAATAAACTATATATTGCCACAAAAAATGTATGAGGAAAAAAACTGCATGTCTTCACTCTGTGTATTAAAAAACAAAATCACTGTACGACTTTCGCTTTGAACGACTGTATATACTAAGAATAATTGCGATTTAATGAATGTTTTCCACTTATTTCTCACATCTCCAATGCAGAAATTAATTAGTAGAAAAATACCACAGAAAAAGTAATAAAAATATAATTTGAAAATTAGAAGAAAAATCTGTGTAATTTGTACACAGCAGGAGTATTACATTGTACGTTAGCGCACGAATAGGGCAAAACAAGTTTACACAAATAGGCACAACGCTTTAAAAAGCAATATAAAACAACTAATATACATATCTACATACATACATATGGTAAAATGAAATTCGGATAAGTTGGTAAATATTTTAGAGCCTGAAGTGGAATTCAGGGACTAGTTCAACGGTGACCAGCATTGTTGGTTGCCGAGGCGAATAAGATTTGAAACGTAAGTCCGATTCATTGGAATGATATTAGAAGATCCTTCGAGATTGAAGTGCCACAAGCTGTTGAATTCCCTGTACAAAAACAGGAGCGACCTACATACGTCGCTCTGACGCCATAAAATCTCTACAACCTTCTCAAATGGCAATGATATTTGACCGAAAAACACTCGTACATCTGGAAGACGAATCTGTTTGAAAGTCCATTGAATAAATTGCCGTACCTATCCCACTGACTATTTTCGAGCCATCCGAGAAAAGAGATCCGTCAAAACGCTCTTTGAATAAGACATCCTTTCACTCCGTTCTTGAGGAGACCAGACCAAGGTTTTGAAGTTTTAGGCTGTAGCTCATAGTTGCAAAAACTAATAGATCACTAATTAATTTTTAAATATTTTTAAGTTGATGTATATTAGAAGGATTTTGCGTCCTCCCTTGTTTTCGCCTCCGACGACGTTTACGTGGTCATTAATCAAACGTAACCTTCCAAAGCCGTTGGCCGGGCGGAAGTATGCTACCTCGGCGAGGACATCAACAGTCGCTTACCCCTCTAATTATCCTAGAAATGTAAAAGGCTGACAAGGTGGTACCATTATTGCAATCAGGGAAACCTTACAACCTTTTTCCAGCAATGCATACAATTGAGACACTTTCGAAGGGCACACAACATCACCTCGGTACAGTAACATCATAAAAACTCAGATAAATCGTTGACTAAACTAAAAACGTGCCTGTGGAATAGCACTGGACTTATCGAAAGCTTTCGAAACGGTTAACCATATTGAGTTGCTAGACGACATCGAGAACTCCACACTCCCATCAGGTCTCAATATATGGGTTACGAGTTTTCTGAATGGACAACAGTTATCAGTTATATTTCAATACAAACAATTCGAACCAAGAATAATTGAACAGGGTTACATATCCTATTCCCACTAATGTTTAACTATTAGTTATTGAAACTCTCTCCTCCCCCACAAAGAGTCTCCCAGCTCTCATACGCAGATGATTGCACAGTTATGGTGCCGGGCAATGGCATCGATGACTATGTTTCAAATAAAATGGTTATCTCTCAAACATTTTCAGCTTATTCACTACGTGAAACCGCTCACCCTCTTCTGAAAATTCGATGTCGAGATATATATTATGAAAATTATTTGTACATTTGGTACATTCTGTTTACTTTCTAAACTTGAGGAAAATATAATTTTAGCTTTTTGTGAATAATTTAAGAATAAAAGATGAGCCGCTCACTGAGTCCATATGTGGCAAATCGCCACTAATTTAGCGTAAATACGATAACGGAAGATCTGGCTATCTCATCCATCAGGAATGTCCTCTCTTTAAGCATTTGGCTCGGATTATTACCTCATATATTATAAAAGACTTGATATAAATTACAGAATGTGAGCTATTTTATTGCCGTTAACAATTTCTCAAAAAATATTTTTAAAAAAGTCGATTAGTCTTTAACTCGCCACTGTCTTAGTGTTGCCAACAATTACAATTTTAAAATGATAATAATCCAACTCAAATAGCTCCACTATATTTACCATACGCCTTACACACAGTAAACTTTATTCTCCTTTCGAAATTATACTTTCATCAATCGAAATATTTGCAACCACTACCGTTTTTAATGAGTGTGGATCTAGTCACAATAGTAATAAAGAAATGTGAAAACACTGGACCCTCACCCACTAAAAACAGCAGCAACATGTCGATTTTCGTTGTAAGCAGTGAAATTGCGCGCACTTTTCGAATATATTTTTTTTTGTTTCTGGAATTAATTGCGATGTTTTAGGAAAGGTGGCAAAATGTAGTATATGTAATTAATGTCTTATTAGGTAATAAATAAATAGTTTCAACACTAATATTTCATATGTATAACTTTTTATGTAAAATTACTAGCTGTATTTTTGATATGCATTATACTTTTCATTATTTCGTTACATTTCGTGAACATTATTTACTACATTCTAGTTACAGGAAGTCTTAATAACGACTTATAGCAATGGTTGCCAGTTCAAAGCACAATTTTCTTGTTTAGCTTCTATTTTAGCTGTAAATTACCTTATAAATATGAAAATAATAAGAAAGTAAACAACTATTATGGAAATTTGTAGAAGCAGAATTTATATAAAAAACGTAAAACTTTTTAGGATGGAAAGATTTTGTTAAAATCTTGTTAGAATCTATCCTTCACCGAAAAGCAATTTATTAATGAACTATATTTGGCATCTTCGATTACACTGCGGAACAAAATTTTGCGGTCGGAGATTTTTAAGTCGACTTAAGGTAATTTGGGGGCGCTGATTACGAAAATAATATCAGTTTTTTTTCGAATTGGCTCTAGTTTTTCAGATAAAGACTTTTAAATATTTCACGAAAAACCCTAATTAAAAATAGCAATATGGATTTAAATTATATTTTTATTGCGCGCCTGTATAAAAATAATAAAAAAATAAAAAAAATATATTCTTCTCATTAATTAATTTTAAAAAATTACAAAAAACTTTTTCTGTAGGACCTCCTACGAAGTCGTTACTCAGGACAATCCCGTATTAAGTTCCAGTATCCTAGTGGAACCGTTCACCTTGTTCCTCACTGTAATCGCCTAGGTTGTCCGGGAATTTGTCCAAATGACTATGTAAATAATGTAATTTAATGCCCATTTTAGCTCCTAGTTTGCGAAAATTGATAAGCATATCAGCAACTAGTTTTGTATAGTCTGGTGATTTATGATTTCCCAAAAAATGTTTGTCTACATTAACAAAGCTTAGCCAGGCTTCAGATTCAATTTGTGACATATTCAGTGTCTTTTAGAAGGGTAAGAATTTGGGGACCATCGAAGACTCCTGCCTTTAAATTTTTCCATACTAAGGACTGGAAATTTTTTGCACACATATTCGAAACAGTCACCTGTCTTATCAAGGGCTTTGGTGAACTGTTTCATTAGCCCAAGCTTGATGTGAAGTGGTGGAAGAATGATTTTTTTTCGGCTTATCAGTTGGTCGAAGTCGTCGAATGAATGCCCTTGCTTTCTTGCAAGGGAAATAAAATATTTAAATCAACGAACTACTTACTTTAATAATTTATATAACAAAAACTTATTGAGGAATAATTAAATTAATACAACTGGAACTGGGCCATATCATTTTTTTTCATTAATTTCTTAAGTTTCGTTTATCTCAAGAACTAGAGCCAATCCAAAAAAAAGTAAAAACACAGTTCATAAAGCCTGCTACTAATGTTAATAAAAACTATTAACAAAATCATGACCGCAGGTTTTTTTTTTAATTTTTGTTACGCAGTGTTATCGATTCTATTTATTTCGCAGAACACAAACCAACTCAGTTATTCAACGCGCAAGGAACTAAGAAATGTATGAATCTAATTATGTGCATACATTTGAATATTCTTATCTATTAGTTAACAATGTTTTACAAAAAAATAAAATACGTATATGCATACATACATACATAGTATTTTAAGCATTGTGCTGTAGTTTTTTTCCCCTTCATTTGGTTTTTTCGAAGCATATTCCTTTTTTTTTATAATAGTTAAAAGTGAAACCATTTCATTTATGAAACATATTTATGTTTACGCCCTTTTCACATACAAAGCGAAGGCAATCAACAAAAATAAATTTTTTAAATGCGACATTATTTGTTCATGATAACAAATTCGCGTACCGCAAACGCCTTAGCTATTATCAGTACGAATTTTGTAAAAAAAAAAAAAAAATTGTGTGTGTCTGTACATATCTACACAGAGTATTGTTATACGTTTACTAGGGGTTTTTAGTGCAGAGAAAACCCACTAAATGGGTCAAGAGAGAAATTAACTAAAATAACAAATTTTAAAGACTATCAGCACATATTCATATGTATTTACGAATGTATGCAAGTACATATTTGTATATACATACATATGTACATATGGCGGTACATACATACATACCTTTTTACTTTATGAACGTAATTTGATTCAAAGTAAATAAATGAAAAAATTTAAGGAAAAATAAATAAAAAGATCAGCTGGAGAAAATTTTATAAGAACATATAAAATCAAAAAATATAAAAACACAAATAAAAAATTAACAAAATTTAATTTAAAAATAAAATACAAATAAAATAAAACAGATAAACAATTTAAATAGAAGTAAAATTAAAAACACTCACAAAGAAAAAAAATGTATACAAAATGCAGTAAGTAACAATAAAATAACGTTAAATTAACTTAAATTAAGTTAATAAAATAAAGGTGAATAAATTAAATAGAAATAAAATTTTAATTAAGAAAAACAGAATTTAAATAAATCACAAATAAAACAAAAAATATTAAAATAAAGCAGAATACAAAAAAAAAACTAATAAAGATATCAAAACTAAATAGATAAATAAAGGAAGCTCAAAAAAATTATTAATTAAAATATGTAAAATATAATAACACAATATCAATAAAATAAGTATTCAAATGAAATAAAATAAACTAAGAATGAAATAATGTAAATAAAGTGTCAAAATAAAATAAAGTTAAATAAATTGAACAAAAATAAAATAAAGTAAATTAAAAACAAAAAACAAAATTTGTAAAAACCACAAAATAAAACATAGTAAAATAAAATTACGTTAAATCAACTTAAATAAAGTTAAAAAAATAAAATATATTACATTAAATTAAAAGCATATGAATCATATAATATAAAAAAATGGCACAATAAAATAAAGTTGAATAAATTAAACAGAAATAAAATTTTAATAAGGTAAAACGGAATTTAAATAGAACACAAATAAAATTAAAAAAAAAAAACATTAAAATAATCAAATATAAAAATATTGTAAAATAAATTTTAAAAAATCATATAAATAAAAAACTTAGAATAAATTAAGTTAAAATATAGCAAAAAACATAATGAAATATAAAAAAACTAAATAAAATAAAATAAATAGATATAACAAATAGAAAAAATAAATAAATAAATGATTAAATAAAAAGGAAATATAGCAGAAAATTGCAAAAAGCAAAACCAAGGCGAAGTAAAACCAATTTAATTCAGAAAAGATAATAGAATACAAAAATGAGAACAAAACAAAATGGAATGGATAGAACAAACACAATTTTTGCACGTATTTTATTGTAGTCTTAAGACCCTCAAATGTCAATATGAAGAAGCCACAACCAATCAAATCGCACCAGATTAGAATCTATTACGATGAAGTGTAAAAAGTAAAAAAATTTTGACAGTTCGGCAGTTTCTTAAAAGTAAAAATTAAAACAATTAAGAAGAGGTAAGAATTAAAGCTTAAGCAAATTGTAAGCAAAATTTTGCTTTAGTTTTAATTTTTCCTCTTCTTAATAGTTGTAATTTCCTGTTTATTTTACTATTATTTGCATTATCTTTTATTACTATAAATTACGAAAAACAATTTTTTTTTACTTTTTACTTCGGTTCAGCACTTAACCCAAATGTAATAAACAACCACAACCACTGTGTGTGACTGAAATTTTTCTTAACTTTGTTAAATAAAAAAATATGTGCTATAGCTGAGCTTTTTTTAAATCTATTTGGAACATACCAAAAAAAAATTGTTTGGGTTAAATTTGGAAAACAAGTTTTTTTATTTAAACAGCCATTTTGTAAATTCATTTTTTAGTCTATATTTGGCCAATTCATCACTCTCATTAAACAGCAAAAAGCTGAATACCTGTATCTCTGCTAGTTTTTTTACTGATCTACATTTGATAATCAGAATGCATGTAAGTCAAATTTGTACAAATAAAAATAATTCTTGTTGTAATATAGCCTTTCTCTTATTAATAAAGGTATGCACCATACTGCTTATATAAAAAATGAACGTTGATAAAAAAAAACAGAAACCTAACAAAAAAGTTTGAAAGTTACATAATGTATTTTAAATCGGAATTTCGTAATATCTCAAGGTAAATATATATTAGGCTGGGCCCATATTTTTGTTTTGTTTCAATAGAATATGGAATTGTCCAAAAAGTATTTATGGAAAAGTATCACCTGCAAAGTTTCAGTTACATCCGTCAACCTATTTATAAATATAAAAATTTTAAATGTACACCAAGTCATAAATTCAATCACAATTTGATTTTTTCCGAATTTATAAAGACCTAGTTTACACGCAAACTATTTAAAATAAGCTTGCAAAATGTGTACAGAGCGCATCACAACTCAAGAAAAAGAATATTATTAAAATTCCAAACCTTTTTATCAGTTTTTTAGAAACTGAATTTTCACGAAAATTTTTTTTCCAAAAACGTGCATCAAAATTAAATAAAAAGTGAATAAGAATGTTTTAAACTTTTCGGATAGACTGTTTTGTAACCAATTCAATAAACAGAATTATTTAAATAGTTGGAAATTTTGTGCATATTTTCAGAATTTTTCTAAACTTTGTGCAAATTTTGATGATTCAGATGGAGCTTTTTCATTAAGTGTGAACTAAATTTTTATAAGAACTTATTTTAAAAAATTAAAAAAAAAGCAAGCATATGAATTCAGTGAAGATCAAGAAGATGCAATCAATAATTTTGAAGATTATGAAAAGGAAAACGTTGCTAAATTTTATCTGAAACTTTGCAAGTGTCTTTTATGCAGTTATTCCAAGCACTCGATCTGGAACTATTCAAATTTTTTTGAAACAAAAATATTATCGGTACAGCCTAATATACATATGTATGTATGTACTTATACAACACACACAAACACACTTGTTTGTAGTTATTCTACGAAGTCGCACGAATTAATGAAAAGCAAAGTATAAAAAAAACCATACAAATAACTATTTTTATACTCAGGTATATACATATAAAAAAACTGCTGATAGTGGCAAATAATTTCAATAAAATAAGAAAAAATAACAATATTAAATAATGATTAAAAATTTTACAAATACAAACATACGTATATTTCTATGTACACACAGTCATGTGAAGAAAAATAGGAGCACTCGATTTTCACCAGTTTGGACTGTTCATTTTTAGTTTATTTTATTATCTTTGCTATTTTTTATATAAGTCTAGCTCATTCCAAACTTTATAGACAAAATTGGAAAATTAAAAAAAAATGACAACAACACACAATTTTATTCAGAATTCTAAGTAAGGAAGCAAGAAACTGTAAGTTGCAAGTAACTGACAATTGTCATTGGTTTTTGAGAATTTTTTTTTTGTTTGTTTGCTGACGGTATCAACCCAACACTGTCAACACGCAAAAAAAAAATTATCAAAAATCAACGAAAGTTTTTAGAAAACCTTCATTTCATTGCACAAGAATTTATTGGGCTGTAAAGCTGCATACTAGGGGCCAGTTTCAAACGGACATTTGGAATGGACATTTTTGCCCGTTATGAGGTGAATATAATTTACCGACTTCACACATGCCTAGTGAAAAATGTGACAAGCAAACGGAAATTTGTAACACCAATCAGAATGAAGGAGAAGCGCGAAATGTGTTTTATATTATAAAAGTAATAAAAGTGAAATATTGGCCCACCGGCAAACGAAATTTAAGAAAGCTGTGTTGTAAAACTAATGTTAAAAGATATATTAAATGCATGACATCCTTGTTTTTAAAATAAATGAAGTTATTAAAGCTATGTAATGTCTATATATCTACTTAATTTTTCTTGCATGCACTTTTTTCTTCTACTTTGCAGTTACATAGCTGTCAAAATTTTATTGAAGAATAAAATTACCGATTGACACAGGAGAAAACGAGAATTGTCTCACTATAGCAAAAAGATATCACACCAAAGAAATTTTTTACCGTTTCGCCCTTAGAATTTTTCTTAGATTCTAAATATACAGTTTTATGCTGTTGGATTTATTTGTTATATAAAGAGCTAGACTTTTATGAAAAAATAGCAACCATGAAAGTAGCTGAAAGTGGTCAAAATGTTTCACGACATTTTATTCACATGACTGTATATCAAATCCGAAATAAATGAGGGGCTTACAGTTACATACGTACTTAACGCATTTCTCTTTGTGCACACACCAACAAATGAAACGAACGTAGTGTATATAAATTGTACATATAGGGTTACCAGCTGTCAAAAACTATAGGCGTTCGTATTTTTGCTATATAATATTTCTTTGTATTAGTAGTGATCGGGTTTTTTTTTTTGCGGTCACCCGGCAGTGTGAGAAAAGATTGTGGATTGTTTGCTGCTGATGGCGAGCGGGGCAGTGGAGTGGCGTTGATTGAGGTGTTGTTGATGATAATGACGATGTGGATGGAGACGTTGTTGATTGTACAAATACAGGCACATTTCCGCACACGTACACGATTAAATTCGTTTCCAAGACGGCTGTCGATGGTGGTTACTCTAACGCCGTGCTGAAGCGTTAAATCAGAAAATAATTTTTGCCTTTTGCCAAAAGGAGCTTAGAAGTGTGTACAAAAAAAAAGTCTCCAATAAATCAAATTTCAAAGAGCCTTACACAAATATGTAACTATAATTTGCGAGCGCCAGAAGTACATGAATACAAAGAAATGTGTGGCGAAATTATTTTAATAATCTTTTAATGTCAAAGATTTGGAATGAAATGCTCTTTGAAATCGAAAATATTTCAATTTTATTCGCAAAAAATATCAGCAAATGGCAGATGCCCAACCGGTGTCTTTGAATTTCATGGATCGCACGCATTATATACCCAACACATACATAAGCGGTGTGTGTACATACGTATGTACATAGTTTGGTCATTTTATTGCGCCTGTATTTGTATGTTTTTTGGAGACTGTCTCCATCCAAACCATCCGCGTGTTTCTTAACCGACTTTACAGATCTGTTCTCTACTTCGACGTCGACCGATGCATATATCATACATATGTATTGCGCATGTATTGGTGCTGTTGAGATTCCATGATGGCGTGTGGTGGTGTTCAGTTCAAATTGCCATGTATTGGTTTGCGCTTCGCTTACAAATACATTCATAAAAGGCGGTAAATTTCTGTACACTCAAATGTACGGGTATTTTGCCTTTTACATTTGTTGTTTTTTTTTTAATTTTTTTTCTTTGTTGTTTGTATATTGGCGTGCATAATGTTCTTGCTGTTTTTTTGTTCAGTTATTAAATTAAAAAATCGAAAAATTGCGAGAAAAAAAATTATCTTGATTGGAAATCGAAAACAACAGGCAAGCAAACTCGCAAACAATCGTACAAGGCGTTCTTTTTGTATTAATATTTTTGCAATTGATCTATAAAGAGAGCATTTTTCGCGCAGTTCGTTAAGTATTCGTAGGTTTTCGTAGTTGTCCAAAGCGAAATTTGAAATATTATCACTTTTTTAAATTGTTTTTTGTTTTTTCCCCCTTTTTTCTCTTCGCTCTCCCCGATTAAGCGTGAAAAAATGGCGCATAGTATATATAGTACGTAACGATATGGAGACCCGTACGCAAGACACGCTAACATTTTAAGCTGCATAATTTTTTTTTACACAAGCGCTTCACTAAGTTCTTTTGCGTGCGATAAGAAATGTATGTATACACATAATCGTACATATTTACATACTATGTGTATTTAAAATGAAACTGACGTTTGACAAAAACATTCCACATTTGCTTATATTATGTATGTATGTATGTCGTTTTATTGAATTTAAAAAAGTGTTTTATTTTTTATTTTAATATATCATTTTAATATTTTTTTAGTAGTGTCGAGTTTGTGTGATGTGAAACTGAGGCTCGGCGCACTCGCTTCGAAACGCGATCTTCACACCAACATCACTCTTATAAGACTAAACTCTACTTTTGAATTGGTGTAGTCACAAAGTGTCCGTTGGCAACCCGAGCCCGTAGATTTTTAAACACATAATGTAGAAAAAAAGTGGAAAACAATCAAGAGACCGATATGTCCAATACACTCAAACAGCATACTGTAATTTTACGTACATACATTGGCAGATACAGCTAGCGGGTACAGCGTGGCATACAAACATTCGATCTTTTTTCCCTCACTATTTTATATCCCGCTTTTTCTACACCCCGCTTAAGTGTGTAATTTTCATGCATACGTTTTGTTGAGTTTGAGTGTAAAATTTTTGTATGAGTGCACCCGTACGTACACGATGTTTCATGTTCCAAGCACGATACTAGTCGAGTGGAGTGTGGCTCAGTTCCTAGCCACTCATTGTACTATGGGTGGATGATCCGTGCTTTGAACTCAAAGGTAATACAATTCGTGCATTTGATCTTTCTCTCAACAATGCTCTCGCTTACTCTCTAATTAAAAAAATCTAAAAATTAAAAAAAAAAACTATGGGAAATTCGAGCCCTGGAAGGCGATAAAGCATTTAAACTCACGAGTGAACTAAGAAACCAACCAGCAGTGCCAATAGGATTCAGCTTGGAAAATCGGGGTTAAGTGTAAAAATTTAGTTGAAAACGAAAAACACACATCTAAAAATATGCGAACATACGCCCATTAGGGTGTTCCTTAAATGTAAGAAAAAAATGTTTACTATATTCGAAGATGTCAAATATAAATTTTGATCCCTGTTAAGACGCGTAATTTAGTAAAAATAAAACACATCAAATGTAATATCTAGTGTCGATTTTGGATGTTAAATGAAAATAAAGTTAATTTAATTTTTCGAGTCATCATAGGCTAATCTGAACTTTGGCCACTGTGGGGCATGGCCTAACCGTCTCCAATCGGGTGCTAAATTTATAGTCGCTATTATTGACCGTGGTAATACCATTGAGAGGGTGATACTGAAAAAAAAATTGTACATTTGAATTTTTAAGGACCACCTAACAATCATAGAGGCAATTTTTATTAAAATTGTTAAAAAAAAGGCTATGAGAAGATGATAAAAGGGCCTCAAATAAAAATATCTAATGTTGAAAAATTCAATTTTTATTGAGAGGAACCAAAGTCAAGTTAGGTTTAACATGGCTGCTCCTAGCAGCTCGCATAAACTCTTTGGGGTCCATGTACCACAATAGATTCAAAAGCATAATGGCAAGTTCTTCTGTAAACTACGAAAAGCGGCTTATCCGATATGCCGCCGGACAGAGTTTTAGTCTCACAAAGGCTAGGCAATGGAGCAACTCTTCATCCTTGGAAGGAATGGAATGGAGCATGGATTCCCATTGGGCAGTGCTCTGTCATTACCCGGATAATTGATGAGAGCTGTGGCTTGCGGCTGTGGACGTCGAAACTCCCGTGACCTCCCCTGCTCCACTCCTGGCCAAACCGACCTCGCGACCCTAAACGTTCTAGTAGCTGCCCAGCGCTTATCAAGCTGATCGCAAGCCCATTCGTTCAGGCGCAGCGGAAAAGGAACCAAAGAAATCCGTAATACTGCCCTGCTCAAGGCGTTCTTTTCAAATGTACCCTACCTGGCTAACTCATCTCCTTCACATTTCCCTGGGATATCGCTGTGCTCCGGTATCCAGATTATTTGAAGGAAGAAATATAGCGCAGCTCTCGAAAGAGAAGTCAGACACTACATAACTAGCTTATATCGCACAGTTATTGAACCAAGCGCCTCTAATTGCCGCTTGCTTCTCAAAGAAGATATTTACTTCCCTTACGGAGTTCGCGCTAGTAAGCAGCAAATCGGCCGCTTCCTAGATGGCTCCTACCTCCGCATGAAACATGTTGCAGTGATTAGGCTACCAGATCGCTACTATTTCGTATCAGTCAAGAGGTCTTGGCAGTGCACTCCTCCTCCAACCTTTCCATCAGTCTTCGATCGATCCGTGCACATGTTCAATTGCCCTCGGTTCCACATATCGCATCCCATTCAATCCTCTCTAGAAGGAATGACGCTGCCATAGTATTCTTAAGAAGCCAGGGAAGATACGCATTGATCCGTTATAACCGGGATGAAGTCGACACTTTGCTAAATGCTCGAATGACCAGCCTTACAGCGATCTTGGCTGGCAAGCTCTTCCCTGCAGAATCTATTGGCATTATATCCCACAAATTTTTTAGCACTAGCATTTGCGGTCCAAAGAGGCTCACTTATTCCAATAAGAGCAGATCTTTATACCCCTTCCAGCTTGCAGACTAATGCTGTCTTATCGGCTCTACTACTAGCCCATTAACCATTTAATAGCTCTAGGCGAGAGATACCAGCGTTTGCTGAACCCACAAATGTTATTAAAATTAACATAAATAACATTTAATTTTAATGGCCGAAAGGTATATGACACCCCTTGACCATAGTCAAAGGTTAAATATGCAGAGACTACTTCCATCATCTCCATTTTTTGTTGAATAAAATATCAATGCAGTAGGTAGATGGCTTGGTAGAAGAAAATATTTTCACCTTTCTTTTGGATATATGAGCCGAACAAAATTCTCAAAATTCAAATACATTCTCCGGTGAAATATTTTATTAAAATCCCAGGCTCCTCAAGCTTTTAAAATTTTGAAATATGCCACTTTCCCAGCAAATGCGCGATAGGTGGGGATGTATTTTTATATTTCAATGGTTAATTTAATTTAAAAAAGATATAAAATTCAGTAGATTGCATGAGGTGCATAACAACTTTTTAAAAGTCAAAACTGTGACTTATTTGTTTTATTTATTTTTTTCGTTCAGTGTAAACTTGCAGTACAAGAATTAGAAAGTAGTTGAACGCCAGCAGTGAGCAACAATTGAAATAAATGTGCTCTTAAAAACAAACAAAAGTGAGAAACTGAAGAGGAACAAGAGAAAATGTTTATGTCGTATATCAATATGTGCATATCTATGTATGTATGTATATATGTACGTGCACAGCACGTTCTAAAAACAAGTAAATTGATGACGAACCGAAAAACACAGGCCAATAGTAACTGGTCGAAACTGGAAAAATTGCGGCACTCGTTGCACAGTGGTGAACAAAGATGCATTCATATTGTCTACCATCGTACAATTATGAGTTTAAATTTCCAAAAAAGAAACTAATACTTAATCGCTATTTTGATTTTTTAGTGCAAGTTTAAAAAATTTATCGAGCCGGCATAAGCACGCCTTACAAGTGGGAAAGGTCGCCAAAACCATTATCGTTTTGATTTTCTTATTTAAAAACACTTCCTATTTAAAACTTTTCTTTAAGCGTTTGTTTAACGTTTTATTGGTATTAATTTTTGCTTGGAATGATACTGATACAATATTTTTAATCTTTTATATCATATACATACATAATATTTGGTTTTATAATTTTAGTTTTTTAATTCGTTTAGTTTTGATCGTGTAAGATAATCATAATTAATATTTTAACTTTTTTTAATTTATATTAAAATAAATATCACAACAATTTTGAAAAAAAAATACTGGATGGAGTATGTATATATGTAATACAAATTCGAAACTAAACGACCATTTAGGGCCTGTGCCAAACGATAGCAATGTCCCTCGAAATTGAAATTTTTGACAGTTATGAGGGGAATATACTTTGCCGACCTCAAAGAGCTGGTGAAAAATTTGACAAGCAATGGGAAACGAATGTGCAATAATATTGCGCCATCGGCCAAAAGTTAGAAAAATCTTATTACTTGTAACTATGTATATAATTATTTTGTTAATAATTAGTTAGAAATTAACAATTTAAACTAATGTTGTAAGTTATTAGGTACGGTTCCAACATCTAACCAAGCAACTCACATGCCAGTTTTGGCGAGTTGTTTGATGTAAAATTAATGTTAAAAAAAGGTGTTTCAAATGTGTTACCCTTAATTCTAGAAGAATTGAAATTAGTAAACGGAAGTATTTTTTATAGATCTGCTGCACATTACTTTTATTTCTTCTGTAGTAAAAAGTTACTTATTGGCATTAACAAAAAACCAATAGTAATAAGATATCTGAGCATAGAACTTTAGATTTAAAATGTAAGGGGGGCATAAAATGCAAAAGGCATTACACGGAGAACAATATTTCTCCTACTTATTTGGCACCACAAACGTTAGTCCCTTTGTGCCGGGACCAAAAACCTTCGGCAATTGTCTCTTTCATTTGAAAAGTTGCGCCATGTTTTCACACCTAGAGTATACAGGTCCTTTTGAATTTGGTCCTTCTATTCTGAACGTTGTCCACTTATTGGCGCCGAGTCGAAGGATATATATAAGAGATCGTACGGTTCATTATTTGATCTTCTACAGGTATATGTCGCTCTTGCGGAAAATGCCATAGATCTTGCGTAAAATAGTTTTCCCGAAGTCTCTCAAATCTTTCTCTTTTTTGTTCGAAATCGTTCACTTTCTGCGACACAAAAAAGGACTGCAACGTTAAGATATTTGTAGAGCGAGCGAGATGTTTGTTCATCCAGAAATGTCTCTACTTCTCAATTACCTACCGAGCCCACCTGTTGACAAGATTTATTCTTCGCTTAATCTCGAAGCTGAAATTAATTGCGGGGCTTGTGCTAGATTCTAGGTATATTCACTACTTCAAAGTTATGGCTGCTAACTGTGACGTGTGCCCCGAAGACTTTTTGTGTTGTCAGGATGTGTATACATATGTACTTGATTTGCTTGTTTCTGTAGCTGAGCAGTTTTAGAGCTCGGCGTTTACAAAAAACTCTTGTCTTTCGGCGACTCGGCACAAAACGAAAAACAAAAGAAAAAAAGACCCGTGCGTTATGCGGACTGGAACCCTCGTGTCGGTATATGGTGGGCGGAGGGTAACTGTTGGGTTTATTATTATTAATAAATAATTATAGCGCGGTGATCGTATATATTAGGCCTACCAATCCATTATTTTCTATATCCCACGTTGTATGTATAAGTGCGATCGGGTAACGCTATATGGCGTTAGAAAGATAAGATATTACATTAAAAAAAACTGCTCAGATTGTGATTGCTTGACTCAGAATTCTTTGATCAACAAAGAAAAAATATGCTACATTTTACGGGATTTTCTTCGATAAAGGCGAAAACGCATGCCAGTGTTTATGGTCCTACTGATACTGTAACAGCCAATTAAGCGCAGTTTTGGTTTCGATTCCGTCCCGGTAATTTTGATATCAAAAATGCACCACGCTCTGGAAGGCCAATTATCCAAAATATCGATAAAATAATGAAAACCGTCGAGTTCGACCGTAATGTAAGCACTGTTTCGATTGTCCAGGAGTTAAACATTGCACAAAAAACAATTTGGAACCATTTAACAAGGGTGGATACAAAAAGAAGAAGAAGATGCATGGGTGCCACAAGAGTTAAAGCAAAAACCATGATGGACTAAATTTCCATCTGCGAATCGCTGCTGAATCGCAACAAAATCTATCCATTTCTGTTCCTGCCTATGGCGAATAATTTAGCTGGTGAAAAATTCGCTTGAAAATCGACTGCCCAGTTTTTTTGACAACGAGGGCTTCTATGAGATTGGTATTATGAAATTACCTTCAAAACGGCATCGAGTTATCGAACAAAACGGTGCATATTTGACTTAAATGGGAACATACTAACTATGCTAAATAAAATCTTTACTTCAATGCAAAAATAATGGATTTCTTTTTACTAGACATAATAGTTGCAATAATTAAACATAATTACTTTATAATGACAAAAATTAACTTAGATATTTGCCGTCGCCTATAGAAAATAAAATTTATACCATCTAAAAGCAATAGGCATTAAGAACACATATAAAAGAAATTTCTCAATTAATTTTTAGCATTTTGTATTCATATACTTTGGTTATCAGCAAAATTATGCTTTAAGGCAGAATATTAAATTTTACTATACAAAAGCAAAAAAAAAAAAATCAAAAATGCCGCAAAAATGAAACAGGCGATTTTAACAACATTATTTAAAATCACTGAGCAAAACTAAAAATTTGTATCTAAACAACATCCACAACACCCGCAAGATATTATATTATTTTGCCTAAATGGTTTTTTAATATATGCATAGAAGATACTCTTACAAAAGATTTAATATAAAAGTTATTGACCGCAACGGATTTAGACGCAGAGCAATGACAACTACCTACCCAGTAGTAATTAACTGACCAATCCCACTAAAAGAACTGGTCGTTAGTTGGTCGCAATTTGACCACTTAGTATTAAAATAACAAATAGCTACATCAAAAGCGCCGACTTGCGTTTATCACAAAACAAAACGGTTATATTATAGATAAAAAAATAGCACTTTCATCAAATTGTACTTTTTACTATTAGAGAACATTTCCAGCGACGAATTTTGCGAGTGTTGCCAGAAGACCTAAAAAAAATCGTATAGCTAAATAAACAAATCCAAATTGATAAGGTGTGGTATTTAATTTTTTATTAAAAAATAGTATATCTAACACAAGAAAAACTGAAAGAAAGAAAAAATAGACAATAAGTGCGTACTATTACGAGGGTTGTTGCTCAAGTTTTGAGATAGACAATAAAAACCAATATTTATAATCTCAAATGGCATTATTGTTTTTGAAAATATTCTGCATGAAAATCAATACACTTTTGAACACATTATTCACTCCGATTGAGGTACCTCTAAAATATGTGATTTTTAATAATAAATCCAACGGTTACCCTCTTTCCCACCCAACCGACAAGAGGGGCGCAGCCCGCACTACGCACGGCAGTTTGTAAAGCGTCGAGATCTAAAACTGCGCAGCTACAGAAAAAAAACTTCATCAGCTGAATATAATACATAAAATGTGAGAATATATAGTGTCGTTGATCATTTACTGAGAAGGACAGTACGCTTTTTTTATGGTGAAATGCGAGGCCGAAATATCAAAAGCGCTGGAAAGGCAGTTGAAATCTTGACACAAATATCGGAAAGGTACCTTTGATTCATAATTGGTTTTACACTATTTGAAATCCGAGAAGGAACATTAAGTTCAACTTTGGCAATAAGAAATGTACTTTCATAAATCCTGTGAGTAGTTTAGCCATAAGTATAATGCTGGGGACGATTAAACCGAGAAGAGATTTGAACGCATCAACCGCTTCTTCAGGCGTAGAAAAACGTTGACTTCGATTAAACATTTCGAATGCTCAAAAGCGTTTTCTGTTCGAGCTGGCGTGTGAGGTCTTGCACTATCGTGATAGAGAATGAATTTTCTTCTGCGAGTAGTTTCCTTATTTTTCCGGAAACTTCTGGAATTTACCGATCTTACATATGTTACTTGAACATTTGTTTGCACTAATCGAGATTTTTTTTTCAGCGGTTGCGCAAAATGTTCCAAATGTTCATGCAATGTTAAATTCATGCGAATGAAACTAATGCCCACAGATACCTCGATCTAAGGATATGCCCCACACGACAATTTTGCAATATCGGCTCACGCACGGTTGTTCGAGATAGTGCTTGCTCACCAAAATGTGAAGCGAGTTGATCGGCACGTCGATAGTCTTACAAAATCATCGCAGTAAAATGTTTACGATATAATTCCATTTTTTTTGACAGATATGGAAACTTCAAGTATTTGTAAATAGCACAAATAGCAATCGTACGAAAAATATGTCAAACTTTACTATGCCATGCCAGAGTTGACGTATTCACATTAGTAAAAAAAAAAATGCATTTCAATAAGAATTTTAAAAATTGGTTCTTATTTCAATATGTTTATTACAGACCGGGCCCACTATCTTAATTTCTGGCTCATTCTTAATTTATGAGCAAATTACGCTAAAATTAAGTACTTTCGCCTTGTAAAATCTGTCAATAAATTAAGAAGAAATGAGATAATTTATCATAAATCAAAAACCAAATCAAGAACAAATCAGTGTCGGCTCTAAATTTTATCGATATAATCGAAAAATATGTTTTCCCATAACCATTGAGCAGGAAAAATTAGAATTTCAAATGCTTCTACAAGCTTTATTTTACGTTGGCAAATTTAAAAAAAGAGACATTATCACAAAAAATTGAAACATAATCGAAAAGTACACAATCTGTTAAATTTTTTTCTCTTTGATAAAATAACTAAAGAACTCTGTGGCTACCGATTGGTCAAAACAAATTAGGAATTATACGATTTATGTAGAGTAATTTGATTGAAAATTAAGTAGTTTATGCTGTGAACATAGTTTAAGCAAAGATTGCAAAGAAGTTGCATGCCGTTTCGTTTCCTGTGGCAAACATTTTAGTTCAGTTTCACCACACCAGAAAAAAATTGGAGCTAATCAGATTCTAATGTCAATCAGCAAAAGTCAAATTAGTTCTGGTATGGTGAAATTGAACGAGATTTTTTATTAGAGAAACGGTGAGGGTGATGCAACTTCTTTGTAATCTACGTTCTTCGGTTTAAGATCTGATAAAATTCTGCAATTTTTGTAATGATACTTTTCCAATCGCGCGTTTAATGTCTAAAATGACAGTTGAAGAAAACTGTAAGCGAATCACATTTTGCTCATACTCAGAAGTAGTAATAGATTCTGGGGTTAGTCTGAATTACTACATGGAACATTTGTGTGTCCATAAGTCTGTCTGTATGTATGTAAGTATGTTAATTATACAATAACAAACGATTGCTAGCTGAGAGAACACTTGGTTTTAATTCGATACAATTTCGATTCGTTTTGATTCAAATTATTTAATTTTATTATATTTCGTTACTGAGATGAATTAATTTTCAGTGCTAAAATAGCGTGGAAGACAATAAAAAATATATTAAAATCTCATTTGTAATTGCAAATTTATTTTTTACTTTTTTTGTATTTGTTTTTTTTTTTTGGTGTGGATGCTGCAGCTTAAGTTGGGACCACTAGAGCTGTTCAAAACAGCGAATCAATCAACAGGCGGTCGGTCGGTCGGTCGGTCAACCAACTGTAGGTTGGATGGGTTGAATGTACGCACTACTAATGAATGCTGAGCAGGAAGCGAGAAGAAACAGTTTGGTCGTGCTTCGGTAACTACTTAGAGTGTAGGTATATTTGTAGGTACGTACAGACGTATGTTAATATATAAGATAGAAGTTTAAGTAGATCAATGCAAGAATAAAAAAGGAGACAAATAAGATTCCAAATACACACACAGATATAGACAGATATAAGCTCAGTTGTATAGAATGATTTTAATTGCTTAATCAGTCATCTAACCACAAAGTGAAGACTGTTTGTATATATCATGTAAATCTAGTAAGAAATGTCGAAAGTGATGGAAAGTTGTCTTATGATCGTTGCCCATACAGAGCTAAAGCAGAAATTACGTTCTAAGACATAAAATTCTACATAAAACTTTCATTAAAATGGAAGGCTATGGGTAAATTTTAAGTACTGTATTATTACGTTTTGGTTAATCACCGCGATTCTTAAATATAGCTAGGCTTGCGGTCCGCTACAAGTGTGCATTCTTAAATTAGCATGAACATAAGTGTACTTTTTTGTTTGGTGTACAGAGCTAAATCTGAGTATGATCTGAGGCGATCAAACTATGTACAAATTACACAGTGATACAAAAGAAAAGGAGCTTCATGTCTCCATACTTGATGAAATCAAATGTAAATGAAAGTTTACACTTCCCATAACAGTACGTATAGGCGGCATACAAGACTTCGTCCAGTATTTCATCCGATATCTTCTGTAAATATGAAAATATATTTTGGCAATACTTCGGTGATAAAGTTTTAGCTTTCATTCGACGGTTCGAATCCCGGTCGGGACAAGTAACTTTAAAAATTATAGACAACAATTTTTTTTCTTATGGCGGTCGTCCCTCGGCAGGCAATGACAAATATCCGAGTGTATTTCTGCGTTGAAAAAACTTATCACAAAATACCATTTGCCGTTCGGAGTCGGCGTAAAACTGTAGGTCTCTCAATTTGTGTTACAACAGCAAGACGCACACCCTATATTGTAGGAAAACTTCGGCCAAACAGCGAGCTATGCAATGCACTTTCAAAATTAGTTAGTTCCACCTTTTCCTAGCGGAATAAAGAAGTGAAGCGAATGGTTATATAGGGGGCGGGGGTGAAACGAAGTATTTATCTTTGTCTATTTGAGAACCGGCATTAATGCCAAGAATAAAGTCATCCTCGAAATCTAACGGATAATCTCTCTTCCCCACAAGTGATACTTTGGGCTGAGAAGGCAATTTTGTACTTAAGTCCTATCTCATCGAACCAAAACCATACTCTGTAAGTCTCAAACCTGTGCTATTGTATAGCGCAAAGTCAAGGATGTTGTCAACATCGGGTGTTAGACTATACAGCGGCTTTGCTCATTGCAAGTTTCGTTATTCATATTCAACGTGTAAAAATGTAAAGTGCTTTCAATAACATTTGTTCGAAATAGAAGAAAAGAATTGTCTGATAGAAAGTTGATTGTGGACAATTAAAAATTACAAGTTGAGTTAAAGAAATTAAAAGTTAAAAATTCCATGATCGAATATTCAAAATGTTGTAGATTTTAAGAAAACTAAAACAAAAAAATTGAAGAGAAAGTAGGGAAAGTGTTTAGGAGAGATCCCAATCGGTCCGTACGTAGCGTAGCTGCAACTGTTGGAACTTCGTCTTCTCCAGTGAACAGAATTTAAGAAAAGATTAAATTTACCTACTTACAAAGTGCAAAAAGTACCAAAATAAAGGTGCGGAAAAAGTTGTACTCCATAACAGGAGTTTCATATTGCGACAAATAAAGATAAAATTTATGCAAAATATAAGTATAAAAAAAAATTTTGGAAATATCAACAAAAAAAAAATATTTAGTCTGGCAAGCCATATGCTTATGTGGCAAATAAAAGGAAGAATTCGTAACCGGGGGCACAATTAATACATTTATATTAAAGAGTGCTTGCTTGAAACGGAAACCACATCATTTTATACAAGGCTATGATGTCTTTGCTTCGTTCTGGCCTGATTTAGTCACTTATCACTATTCAAAAAAAGCTATGGAGTTTTACTCAGAATATGATGTCAATGTGGTGCCGAAAGAAGCCAACCTTCCGAATAGCCCTGAGTTACGGCTGTTCGTAATTTTTTGGGCTCAAATGAATAGAGAGCTGAAGTAGACAGAATCTGAGGTCCACATATCGGAGCAATTTCGAAATAAATGGCGAAATCAGATTAGGAAACTGTCAAAAGATGATGCCCAAATATTAATGAAGGGAGTATAGCCAAAGATGGGGAATTTTTGGAGAGGAACATAATTTCATTGCTTCTTTCATATTTTAATAAAAAGTCATTCATTTTCATTTTGTTTTGTTAACTATGCTTGTGTGTACAATTTAAAATAACGTATTGACTGAAGCACTCTTTAGGTTGATATTTTAAAGCATATTGAAATTTTCAGTGAAAAATATTATAGAAATTATTAAAAAAAAAAAACTTCAGCTTTAACATGTAATGCAATAAACTATGATCTTGGACCATAACAAGCTACATACCTACTAGAGCACTAAATTCATGCGAAAGTAGTAACAGCAACATTTGAAATCTCTACGTTTTACATACATTATTATAGACAGCAATGAGATGCGCTACAATTGATAGTAACTTATTCAATGTATACCTACATACATACATACATACATACACACATATTTACTTGCATTTATTTATGTAAATACAGGAATATAAAAAAAAAACAACGCTTCTTCTTTACAAACCAATACCAATTACTTGTATTATTCCAGCGTTTTCCTGCCAAACAGCCAACAAGCAACGTTGTCGTCGGTCGCTGCTGCGTTTGGTTTCTTTATTTCTTATGCAGCTTCTCAGATCGCCCACTTCCTTGTAGACCAAAACACGACCTCTACCCACCGCCACAACACGAATGCGCCCAATTGTACTCGAAAACACCTACATTGCATACATACATACATACTTGAAGATTTTTACACATTTACATACAAAACATACAAATATAGTTAGATATGAAAATAAGTATGCATTAGAATACAGATTTTTAAGCGCACTTGATGGTCTACCAATGTAGCAATGTAGTATTTATGTATGCATGTATATAGGTGTATGCATGTACATATGTATGTGTGAAAGGGGTGAAGCCGCTATATGTGCATTAGTATGGGTGTTGGAAAACTTACAAACGGTTTCAAATTCAAAACGGCCAAAACCGAAGCCAGAAGTCAAGTCAGCAAACAAAAAAGGCTGTACTTCAATTGCGGCTGCTGTTGCCCCGCCACCGTTGCGCTTTTGTTGTTGGTTTTGCTAGCAGTTGAAACAGCTTGTTGTTGATGTAGAATCTGTTGTTACTGGTACCAATATTTTAATGCTGCTAGTATGATTTGGGCTTTCAGTAGTGTTCTTGTACTTTATATAGAGCCTATGTGTGTGTGTGTGTCTGCGCGCGTGCATGCGCAGTGTTCCCAGACAATTTTCACTATCCCGATTTGCCCCTTTCTCTATATCAAGGTATTTAAATGAAAAAAAAAATCCAGCTCGGCCAACAGTTTCATTAGTAGAGCGAAAGAAATGTTCTCATCTTAATTTCAAGATTATCTATACCATAATAAAACTGTAGAAAATTTTGTATGCACATTGAAAAATTCTTTAAAATAATGATCGAAGGTGAGGCAGGGAATGTGGTAGAATACATTTGGACCATTTTTTTAAATTTTTGTCTGTCTGCTTTTTTGTTTTCCTGTTTGAAATCTCCGAAACTTCTGAATGGATTTTCATGGGACTTCAACTAATGCTTAGATAATAACCTCAGGCATTACATAGAATATATTGTATCAAAATATGTATTAAAGGCGATTTTTATGGGTAAAAGAAAAACACCAAACATGATTTTGACAACAAACAAAAAAAAATAAAATAAATCGTAGCAGCGCACGTGGGTATAGCCAGAAAATAAATAAATTTCTTTATTAAAGTATATACCATATAGTTGCTGACCCATAAAAAGATTATTTGTTGTTTGCTTATTATTCAAAGAATGTCTCAGTTTACTTATATTTTACAAGAACATATATTATGTATGTATTCACAATGTTGCATGTTACCCCAAAATTTGATATAGGAACATTACGCCATCATAGATTTTTCGTAATGGTTTTCGTAATTTTGCAACAATTTCTGTTGAAAATAAGTGGTATATTTAAATGGCAAAATTTTTGAGGAAATCATTCTCTACAACTTTTATACGAAGCATTTTTTTTTGCGACGGGTAGGTCAAGAGCGGGAGCACGCTAAACATAGCAATGTAAAGTAGATACGTAAAACTCATTTCCACACACCATAACATCCATAATCTAAGTAAACTGCGATAAAAGTTCTGAACAGCATTTGTTTCTTCGTGCCAATTTGATCTAAAATTAATGGGGTGATTTGGACACTCTGCTCAATATAATATTGAATTTATTCTGCACTGTGCCTGGGCTGACCACTTCATAAAGGGATAAAGCATTTTCTACCCTCGGTAAAACGTAAGAATGAGCTTTGCCCAGATGATATATATTGGTCAGTAAACATGAGTTTGTGATGTTTCAAAAAAGTTCTGCTTTAATATTTACTCGAAATGGAAGCTAATTGTTTAATTTAATAAATGAAATTTGGTAGAGTCATCCCAGAATTTACGATCAACAGTAAAATACGTTTCTGAAATGTAATTACTTTTTACAATGAGACAGAGGTAAATAAACCAATAAAAAATGGTTTTTTTTTCTCAACTTTCTAATTTCAAAGATAAGAAAAACGTTCGAACTAATATCTCTTGGCCAAATATTCTCCAATTATCTATTTTTGTAGTACATTTTGAGCTTCAGAATAAATCAAAAAATTATCTATGGCAAATAAACAACCAAGAAGCAGATTTATGAAAAATTAAACATTTTTTTTTGTTCTTGAAACAAGGATCATTTTGACTCATTGTAACAAGCAATATTTTCAACAAGATGAAATTTGTTCGAGAAAAGAAAAAGTCGATAGTCTATTGCCTTACAGTCAAATATCGATACTTTAAAAATATAGGAATATATCGTCTTTATCCAAAACATGAACATATTCTTTTATTTATTAAGCCATAACATATTGTTTTTGAATTCAATAAAAGTTAAGTGTGCTATATTATTAGAAACCCCCTGTAGACGTAGTCCAGCCTGTGTCTATTAATACCTGTGCCTAACTGAAACTTCGTCCCTACTTTTTTTTGCAAGCGTTAATGTTAAGAAAGTGGACCTACATATGTTCAAAATGACTTTCGCAGGAATCTCTTATCCTCCGAGTGTAATTCTAGCCTAAAGAAACTTCTCACAAATATTTTTGCCGTTCGGAATCGGTATAAAACTGATGGCGCAAATTGTAGGAGAAGTTCGAGCAAACATCGAGTTATATGATGTAAGCGCTAAAATATGAGATGAGCAATCTAAAAAAGGAGAATAAATTGTCAATAAAAAACAAAAGGTAATTATCTCGACAACAGCGACACCTGTCAATTCCCAAAATCTTCTATCTGTCAAATGGAAACCAACGATTACAAAATTTTATTGAAATCTGTCAAATGGAAACCAACGATTACAAAATTTTATTGAAATCGGATGAGCGGTCTCGATGATTAGGGTATATGAACATACTGGCACGAAATTTTTATTATATAAAAAGGAGGCATTCAGATATTTCACTAAAGCCTAATTAACATTTTTTTATGTCATTTTAGATGACTACAAAATTTAAAAAAACTTTAGTTAAATGAACAAAATGTTGATCTTCCTTACTTTTCTACACACAGAGTAGATGATAATTAATCAAATTGGTCAGTAAAGATAATATATCGACAAACATATTTTAAGAATTTGAGCTTAAACGGTTAGCTTTTCTTCATTTCAAACATTCTTTATTCGAGGTCATGAAAACCAGAATCGCCTGATTTTTATTATTTTTTTGGGTTTCTCATAAAAAGTCACATAATTAATAAGTAGAACATTTTTGTGGGAAATTCTTGGGAAAACAAAAACGGTATCAATTTAGTGCCGCATTTTTAGTAGCATCTCCAGTTTCTTTAAATATTTGAATACTCTATATACATTGTTAATTGATATGCTTTTTTAAAATGCAAGGACAAAATATTTCAATATGAAAGAAGTATTTAATAAAACACAAATATAAAATATATTGCCTATATCACATTAGCGTACTACTCCTGTCCAACGGTGAGTAGTCTGGGGAATAATTTCCAGTTCTGGCAACACTGGGCATAAAGCAGCAAAAAAGTTACCAAACTCCAAGTAACGCTACAAATAAAATACATACAAACTATGAAGAACACTCTCCAAACTCGGTAAGAACAACATCAACATAGCAACAAAATCAAAAGTAAGTTTGTGTGCCTCAGTTTGGTTTGTTTTTTTATCTTTTTTTTATACTACACTCTACCTTTTGATTTGATTTTGCCCACAGTTGGTTAGTGTGGAGTAGTTTTTGTTTCTTGGATGCTTTAAACGTATTTTACGAAAAAAAAAATAAGAACCAGTTTTGCCCAAAACGAAACAGGAGCGTCGAACAGTGAAGCCAAACATCGAACTCAATACAATAATATAAGCACAATTCCAAACTTATGCACGTAAGTACATATTCACTTACACATACATACATATATACATAAAAACATGGTATACACATAAATACATCACATTTATAAATGGGTGATGGGTTTTACTGACCCCGCAGGAATGATTAATGTGCTCAACATAGATACAGATACCCAAAAATATAAGATGTAATAATAATTGCTTAATGTAAAAAGCAGCGTTAGGCTTAGGCCGAGATTTTCAACTCATTTGAGGTATTCATTTAATGTTTGCTTTTCTCTTCAAATATATTTTTTTTGTTTAAGTCGGTTCTGAAACTCAGCAGAATATTACAAAAAGCTGTTTATCGTAGAATCGCACTCGGAGCAATTACAGAGAGAGCCACGTTTTGCTATATTTATTTCATTATTTCACACTCAACAGGTGAGGAACGAGCCTGCAATTCTCGAACTTTAGTTTATATGCCCGCACAACCACACTCGATTGAGTTAGATAAACAAAATAAAAAATGCTTACCTAAGTATAGAGATAATGGAGAAGCAAAAAAAAAAACAGAAATATATTCTATGCGCACGTATAATGAAATCATTTTTTAATGAAATAATCTTTCGGTCATTTCAAATAGGCAAGGAGGCAAAGTTTCCATTTGAACTGAACTAAGATCATTTCGCAGAAGCTTATTTCACTATACCAAAATAAAAATGACGATCGAATTAGAATCCGATGTGATCCATTTGGTTTCAGGAAATCAAACGCCAAGCAACTTCATTGTAATCAATGTTCTTTGATTTTATAGCAGTTGGTGTTGTACAGATTTAAATTTAATGGCGTTATTTTTTCTTCTCGTAATAATGTTGCTCTGTGCCCTGACTCTGGGTTTCGTGTTCATTTCTCAAAATATTGCCCAAGAAAAAACTCAACATTTTCTACTCATATACATAGCTTATTCGGAGAAGAAGACAGGTAGCCTAAAACAAATATTAAAATAAAAGAAGACAACATTTTTTAGAGAATAGAAAACGCTATTCTTTCAGAATATTTCAACACAAAATATTAGTAACTTATTTTGCTAATTTCAATCGACAATGACTATAAGATGTTTGATAAGCCATTTTACAGTACCATCTGGATCCAACCTACTTTATTTTTTAAAACAATACATTAGTGTATTAAATCTAGGGAATTATATTTCACTTGTGATAGTTTCCGTTCAATTACGTCGGAAAACAATGCATTTTTGAAAAAACATTTATCTGAAACTTTTTTCTTGCCCTACTTAACTCTGCGTCGATTTTTCTACGCAAGACAATTTTTGGGTTTGGGTTACTAAAAATGTAATAAAAGTAGGTCTAAATAAATTCGGGCCCAAACGGGGTTCAGTGAATTTAGCCAGCTCTTTTCCAATACTGTCTCCTCCAAAAATTTGATGTTTTCATCGGAACACACTAAGGAAGATAGATTACACTTCTCTAATCTGCATGAACAATAAATTCTCCATAAGAATTTCAGAGAGGAATAAATGGGAAGATGTTTTCGCTTACCGGGCCACTGCAGCGTTCAGAGATAAATGCCATAATGGAGACTGCTCGGTATCTGACAGTGTACAGACAGATCTGTCACTATGTACTCCGACAGTCAAGCGGCTATTAAATCTCTTAATTCTCACAAAGTTGCCATAAAATGCAGAAGTTCCCTCAATCTGCTCGCGTCTAATCGTTCCGTGACTGTGACATGGGTCCCTGGGCACAGTCACATTCCCGGTAATTGCGCGACAGATGAGTTGGCAAGGAAAGGAACGGAATTACCTATGATAAATTTTGCTCTAGAAGCGTGCATGGAACCCACCTGTTGTATGGCCAGAGAAGTTTGGCTAAAGGTTGACATAACGCGATCCAAAGCGCTGATCCACCTTGACCGACCTTCTCTAATGCTAATGGTTGGGGTAAAAATCGGACACTGCCTTATGGGCCAACGATTTCTGCCGAAGTTGCAGGGACGAAGAGGAAGTGGAGAGCAATGAACACTATCTCTGTCCCGCTCGGGCCAAGAATCGAAACGAATTCTTAAATATGTACTTTCTATACTGTTTGGCCGACCTGAGCTCGGCAAGCGTTCCCAATTTTCTGTGCTTCGGAAAGCGCATCAACTTAAACTCATTGCCGAACTGAATAATAGTCTTATCTTTGTCTTTCATTTTCGATTTGATTTGTGATGTGACAGTTCCGTTCCCCTTGGCAGGATTTTCTTTAATAGGTTAGACCTCTACGTGGTTTGAAGTTTTTCCAAGTTGGTATATTTAAAGCTCTTCATGCTCGGAATGCCTCTATTTCTCAAGCCATAACTAAGTTTAATAGGATCTCTAAATTTGTTGAGATAGATTTTTCATTTCCAAAAGAAATTCTTGAATACTTTTTATAAATAGTCTGGTAATACCATTGGTTTTTTTCAAATGAATTTTAATTTATAAATATGTCGACTTAACCTATACCTATCATTGACTTAATAAATAAATAAATAAGTTCTAGATTGATACTTCAATTTTGAAAAGTTCCATTTGTAAAGTATTATTATTTGATGTCCAAATATGAATTGTCAACGAACGTACAATTTTTTAAGAAATTTTTGTAAACAATGTCGTAAAACCCCTGAATACCTTCTAACTAAATAATCCGATTAGAAAATGTTGTTCAAATAAATTATAGGAAATTGTATTTGCTTCACATAAATAGAAAGAAATTTGAAATCGGTCAACTATATTAAGAGATAGTTACAACTAAGTGACTTTTCTTTTTGTCAGAACTCAAAATTCAGCTATATCTCAAAAACTGCAATAATTTTTTATATTCTGACTTTATATTCGAACTCATGCAGCAAGGTCATGTCAGATTTCCTGTAATAAGTGTTATTTTCGGGAAAGAATTTAATTTTATTATACCCAGAAGTTGTAAATTTCAATTTCAACTCTTATAATCGAAATGAAAGTGTGACCTTCACATTAAAGCATTTGCTATAATATCTTACTAAAAGTTGATTTAAATTCTATACATTTTGGCTTTTAGCAGGAAAAATTTAAGTTCTAAAGTTGGCTTTTCGTGCACTCTGTGTAGAGATAAACATTTGTCGGATTTAAAAGAATATTTCGATCAATTTTGTGACTCACAGTAGGTATAAAATACGAGTTTATAATTTTGAAGGTACTACTCACTTTTTATACTCGTTTGGGGGCACTTGGGCATCAACCGACCGGCAAGCTAGCCACTGAACCATAAAATCTTAGCATTAAGCAACAATGATGCTGGAATTAAACTTATGCATACAAACATACGAAAATACGTAGGCGCGGGTGTATTGAAAGGGGGAGTGGAGTTCGGAGTACAATTGATGTTACCGCTGCTGCTAAAGCGGTACAAGTTACAGATTAGTGATGGGAGTTGTTTTTATATAATACACATATGACATGGATGTATGTATGTATGGAAGGTATGCAAAAATAAACATGCTTCACATGTATGTAGATGTATAGGTGTGTGTTTGTGTGGCTTTGTAAGCACCTAGAGTCCATGTTACAGTATAAAAATTTTATAAGCATAGATTTGTATACCAAAACTTGTGACTCGTGTCTTCCGCTGAAAGTTGTATTGCGGTATTAGGCACTGCAACTCAGCAGCTCAGCATTCAAATAACGGTTTTAACGAGTTCCAAATCGTTTCGTTCTAATCGTTAAAAATTTGCATCACCCACCACCAACTAAATGCTCTCAATAGCGGCCACGGTGAGTTCATTACACTTTTATAGTGTTATTCTGGAGCGCGGCTCTACATTGAAATTCGTGACTCATGTATAGTAAGTACATTTATGGGCACAGAAGATTTCTGAGGATACTACCATCATTGAGCTGTGAGTTGAGAATGATTTGCAAATTGTGCGCAGACGTTTTTGAATATATCTACATATATCTCCATACATATGTACATACATAGATATGTAAACGAAACCAAAGGCATGCATAAATGGCGAATGGTAATGGTAATTTCTCTATGTGGAAGTATTTAGAGATTAAAAAGCCAAATTAATTTTCTAACCTAGGTGAAAAGTTCATTTTCCAAGAAAACAGGTAATTGTTGACTTATTCCTGTTTTGTTTAAATATTTACATACATATCTATTCCTAGATATTAGTTGAGTTCAATACGAAACATTAAAGCTAAGCCCTTTCAACGCATCGTATTGATCTGACAGAGCCATCAATTGATTCAATGTCTAGCATAGTAAAATCTAAACGGAAAATTCTCCAATCAGACAATCAATCAGAATATCATAATCATAGAACGTAGATTACAAAGAAGTTGCTTTACTACCACTGTTCCTTTAACAGAAAGTCTTCGATGCGATTTCCCCATACCGGAACTAATTCGGCTTTTGCTAATTGATATTAGAATCTGATTAGATCCAATTGGCTTCTGGTGTGGTAAAATCGGACGAGAATTCTCGTCACAGAAAACGAAACGCCATGCACATTCTTTGTAAACCACGTTCTTTGATTATAATCTACTCGATTATGAGAAATAGTCGCTCCCAATAGAAAAAAGTTGGCGAGATTACACGCCCCGAATTTTTTCTGCGGCTACTGATAACTAGCATTGTCAGAATTTTTCGAGACGGCCGCTAGACGACCAAAATAAAATCGACTAGAAAGGGCAATAAATATGTAAGGTTTTTCGTGTAGTTTTTTTACTTCACGTTTTTATTATTCAATAACGCAAAACGAAACACAACAATATAAATTAACTTTAGTTTTCAGTCTACAACAAATACTTAAATTATATTAGTTATATCAAGGGGAATTCATATAACGTGATGTTAATGAAGCAGCTGATTGAATTCGCTTGGTGAACGTAATGTCTAAATGATGTGTTTGTTGTAAATCAAACCGACATTGCGCGCAAAATTTGTTAGTATAGCCTTGAATTATAGGCCTATATACATATATATTCCATTAAACTTATGGAAAAATAGGGCAATATTTACTTTTCCCTTTGAGACCACACTGATCTCATAAAATTGAGTTAAGCGTTTTTACAATTTAATTTATCTCTTTTCATAGTTTTTACTATACCGAACAAGAAAATAAAATGTTTATCTCTTGAGATTATTCTTTTCATTACTTGAATAATTATAAATTTTTGTAAGATACCTGTAGTAATGATGTTTAGTAGATAGAAATATTGCATATGTACATATATGTACTATTGGGCGATTCACAAGGCGACATAATGTGTCATAAATCATAAAGTCATAAAATTTGATATTTCAAAAGTTATGTTTATGGATTGCAGTGAAACAAATAATTGAAACTAAGCAATTTTGTAATCTATATTTTTTTTGACTTTATGATGTACGGCATATTAGGACACCTTGTTAATCACCCATATACATACATATACTATATGTAAAGATATACTATATTACAGCTGACCTTATATTTCCGATTCCGATTAACGATGTGAAGATTTGAAATGACGATAAATGTCTTAAAACAAAACAACAACGTCTGAAACAAGACAAACGTCTTTTTTTTCCTAAAATTATGACATTATTACTTTGAATTTGAAATAAAGAAATATAAGACCAACAAAATCGGCGGATATTTAGTAACGATTGGGAGCAGGGTTGATGAGGAAGACCGTTGGCCGAGGAGGAGCAGAAGCTTTTCGTTCAAATCGCGCGATATTAAAGTAAGTGCCGATCAGTTAAGTTAGCATTCAGACATTGAAATCTGTCACATAAAGAATCTGTTCAATGGGTTTCCGGGTAACTGATTACCGAACGAAGGACATGACATTTCGAGTTTTGAATCTTTATGTGACAGCTCATAAGCTCCAAGCCTTTTAGTTATTTATTAACATACTACCATATTACTGCATCTTGCAAGACGACGATACTGGAATTATATTCGTTTGGTTGCAAAAATTGTTAATGAATGCTTTTGCACGGTAGTGAGAAAACTGAAACCCCCAAGTGTTGATACGGGGAGTTTGGAATTGGAAAATTAACATGGATTTTAGAACTTTCTTTAATCCACCATCCGGGTATAGTATAGAACATAAATCTTTGGAGTTCATACTGCCTCCCGTTTACAGATATTCATTCAGACTCATTTTGCGTACAACAATGCTCCATTGCTCAGACAAAGTGTGTTCATCTTGTTTTGATACTCCATTACTAGTTTTGAATAATATTTAATATTATTTAAGTGCAAATAAGAAAGCACTCAGACTAGCTGGGACTTGATTAGCAACAATTTTTAATACTTTTTGCTATTACGAATAAGTTTCAAAACAAAAGTTACCGCTGTCTTAAAAAAAGTTTCTCACTCATAATTATTATCAAAAGACGATCATTTCAGTCTTCAAATAATAGTTATCGATAATATAATAATTACTGATTGACTTTTATTATTTTCTATAGCGCAACAGTTGTGGAAATTTTGCCTTTCCTTATTACTTACTTCAAAAATATTATAAGCATTTATTTCGAAAGTTTTTTAAATGCTCAATTCCATTACAAACACACACACACAGAGATCTTTCGCTACACTGCTAGATGGTACAATCCCAATAATATCCGCACGTCGGAGTCAGAGTAGGAATTAGAAGTTACACAAACGTGCTTGAAATAATTAAGTAGATATCCAATGTTCCAATTGTTATCGATTGTTAATAGTGAAAAACTGTGTCCGTCATTGAGTCGGGAGAGATTTGCAGACGTTCAGTGAAGCTGTCAAATTGAAATTGACGCACGACGACGACGGTTTGACAACTCGTGGACTTGACAAAAAGGATCAATTAAAGTGGCAACTAAAAAGTTGGTCCATATTTAAATGCAAATAGTTGTATTGAAAACGGAAAACGTATTCCCACGACGCAAACATTCGCCATTCGACGTTAGTTGGCTAATTTTTGATTGCTCTCGCTGGAGTGGATGGATGGCGCATGCGCGCAACTAGTTAAAGCAAAACAAAAAACAAAACAAAAAAAAAACAATGGCGAATAAGAAAAAAATCAAAAAAAAAATATATAAAATAAAAACAAAATATACTATTTCCAGTTCAATGCTTCGTTTAATTTTACAGTGTAATGACTTGTTCCCCCACAAATCAATTATCAAACAGAACAGATAGACGAAGACGAACGACGAATGAATACAATGCGTCAGTCTAACGACGACAAACAGTTGAAGAAAAAAAAACAACAGCAACAACTGAAAAGCGATGTCTACACACACGTACAGTTGTATATTTGTATAATGGAAATAGGTTTGAGGAAATGCGAAACACAAAATCTAAAAGTTGGTCTACAAATGTTGGTGATGTGATTGGCACGACGACGACGACGACGACGACGATGTTGATCGACGAGAACTCAGTGAATAAAACGTCAAAGTGCTGGCGACGCAGCGATTGTGGAAAATGGATACTAGAATGGCAATGGAAATGGGATCGGGAAGTCGTGTGTTAGCGCGCGAGCGCAAGAAGCAACCAAGCAACTCTTTGATTAACGGCCGGCGAACCATCCAGAGCCAGCCAGCCAGCCATCTAGCCATCCAGCCAACTAAACAGGCAACGAACCAACTAAACTGCATCAATTTGAGGCAAAACCAAACGACAATTACAATAATTACAATCAGCTACGCGCGAGTTCGAAAAAAAAATAGATGCAGTAAAGAAGGCTTCAAAGCAAGATTCGTACATTCATATGTCCATATGTATGAATGTATGTATATAGAAAATACGAAGTAGAAAATATTGGTAAGATAAAATAATAAAGGTAAGAGCCAAGACATGTATACATACATACATACATAAGTATACCTATAAGTGTTTACAACCACACATCATTGGCAACATCTACGCCACACAATGATAATAATTTAGAATCAAGCGCTTTGCATGAAAACAAAAGAAACACTTCTACCATTTCTAAGATACGCATTGGAATACACACACACACACACACACGCCATATGTATGTTTATATGTACTTATATATTTCTGGATACTTTTATCATTACATAGGCAGCAAAGCATCTGTTGAGTCAGTCAACAGCAATCCATCTAAAATATTAACAACAGATCATAATCAGCATTTGATAGGCGAATAGTGGTTTGAGATTTTCAATGTATGAACTTACGTGGCTGCTTACTCATCTAAATATCATTTGTATGCATATTTATGTACGTTTAACCTTTGTGCGGAACCCTAGGTACAGTTGTACCCATAACCGCATAGCCGATTTCAACATAGGTCGCCAGTCGTTCGTTTGCCTTGCTAACTAGCGCCAGCTAGAAACCCCAAGTGAATCCAAGTCGTTCTCCATCTCGTCCTTCCAATGTAGAGGAAGCTTTCTACCTCCACTTCATCTGCCACCACCAACGGGTACCAAGGTGAATAGTTTCAAGCCCTGGACATTTTCTTCCATATGTATGGGGTAGCCATTGAATCTTAATTCGCTGAACTATGACTACGACGCCACTGTAAAGCTCATCGCTTCATCGTCTGCGATAATCGCCGCCGTAATGACTTAAAGGTCCAAGAGTAAGAGTTCTCTGGAACACTCCAAGGGTCTTCTCATTCGATATTGGCAGCGTCCTCGCTTCTGCATTCTGGCTTTACTACGCAATTGCCAATTCTGCCCAAAGTTGGACTTATTGGTAAAAGATAAAGATACTGGCTGGATTCAATTTAAAAAAAATGATCTGCCCTTTTGAAATGGAATTTTTCAATACGAATGTTGGAGCCCAGACACTAATGCGCTGACAGGAGGTACTTCTTTTCGTCCTCGTTCCCCTCCATACCTATTCGCTTCGCTTTTAATCCAGCTTGGAAAAGACTGAACTAAATAGGGTTATTGAGGCCGATGACGTCGATGATGGTACCTGATCGGTTTAATTTCGCAACTCGAATTGTATTTTCCGACATAATGTTAAAGACGACGCACTATAGGGAGTCAGTCTGTCTGAAACGTCGTTGCTACTAAAATTCAGATATCGCGGCATATGTACTCATATGTCCAACAAGTCAACAAAGATATGTCGGGTGTGGATCCTCTTCTTACGGGTATTTTTCAAGATTTGTCATGTTGTGAATACTGGCCGATGATAGACTTGCATATTGCAGGATAGCCCTTCTGGATTGGCAGAGTACACTTAAATTTCAATAGGCGGTCATGCATGCATTCGCCCAACCAACGACCAACTCTTCGCCACCATGATTGAATATCTCAGCAGATAATCCATCAGCGCCAGTGGCTTTATTTTTCTGTAACCGCGTTATTGCTACCCCAACTCCATCGTCGACACTTTACTTTCCGTAATGGCGCGCCCTTTCTCAACGTACCAGTCATTAGCTTTAAGGTTCGCTGAAAGCTAATGACTTCTTTCGAGTCGAGTAGCGATGTAAGTAGTTGTTTGTTGCGATTGCAGTTTCCAGTCGACGAGCTTTCCTTGTGTATTTAGACGCCCGTTCTTTGTTGGAGGCGTATGCACATCTTGGCTGCGACAAAATAATGATCGGAGTCGATGTTCGTTTATCGGATTGTACGAACATCTTATACACTCGAAATATGCCTTACGTCTATCGCAACATGATCGATTTGTTTTCGCGTTTTCTACAATCCACGTAGCCTGGTGAATTTTTCTATGCTGGGAACTGGTGCAACATACGACCAAGTTTCGGCTCCGGCAAAGCCGATCAGTCTCAGTCCGTTAGCGGAGGTTTCGTCGCGGAGACCTTATCCCAAATACATTGTATGACCGAATGAATCGCGCACACGTTGCACATTCGGCCCGTGGCAGTGTATCCAAGATGATTACTTAATGGATGCGACACAGCCAAGGCAATCAAGTCCAATTCAACAGAAATCATCTCTTGTACGAATTGTGGATTTTCGTCAACTTTAGATTTCACCAAAACCACGGTATCGTCATCAGTGGAAGATTTTGGTCGACGTTCTCGGGGCTAACCTTCTTCAGAAAAATATCCCGTCTGGAATCTTCACGAAAACTTGGAAAGTCTGCAGAGCAATCGTGCAATCGTTTCACATTTTATTTGGCATTCATTTAATATTTGTAGTGGATTTAGTTTACGCCGAAAACCGGAGAGAGTCGCAAAGCGAATTTCTGTTTGCGTTGTTGGTAGAACTTCGTCTGCTTTATCCTCTGCTATTTTGAGTTTCGCGTTTCCGGGAGGGTTTGGTGGTTTTTGGTATTGATTACAATTTTCAAATTTATGTGTATATACAAATGTTAATAAATCTAACATTGGTATGCCATAAGAACCCTTCCATTGGAACAAATTAGTTAAATACCCATAAGAAAATCAGAAACATGCAAATCGAAATAAATACAAGTCCATCATCGTTCTTAACATAATCATAATTATTCATAACCTCATAATCGTTCCATTCATTAGCGTCATCGTAATCTTATCACCTCATTACAATATACGTTTTGGCAACACTCCCTGCTTAAGAAACACATACAAAAATACAAGCATAAATACATACAATGTAAGCACTATAACTTCATTATCTGCTATTTGAAAGTCATAATCATCGCACGCTGATTGCTGCCTTCATGGCTTGAATTGAATTTGTGGCCCGTTTGGGTGCGATGGCCCAGTTGCCGCGTTGAAGACAAAGCAGCAAGCGGTATAAATGAAAATTTATACACAGAGATGAATGTAAGCCTATGGTGGCATCACCAACACTACCAAAAGCAGCAGAACAATCACTAACTCTTACAACAGCAATGCGAGCAGCATCATTCAACTCAAGCTAAAGCTGTAGTTGAACTTGGAGCCTGAGTAGTGAGCATACTCAAAGTCCAGCGGCTTTTCGAAGAACCCAGCCAGCAAAAAAACAAATATTTTTTTAACTACATATGCCTTTTCTAGTCATTTTTCGTATCCGATAAAAAACGCAATTCGTGCTATTTAATTCGGTTTTCGAGGTACGGAAATTTCAAAAACGAAAGCAAAATGCGCAACCCACCCTATTCACGCATTACAAAATATGCAGAAAATAATTGAACCGTATTTGAACCGCCAACTACGTGCCCACTTGCAGCTGTAACGGGGCGAGTTCTACAAGGACGGTTTAAAACTTTGGAACAAAATTGAAAGGGGCATTTATTCCGAGCAAGTCGAACTAGCGGCAATAAAAGAGCCTGTTGAATGCTTACGATTGAAAGTATTGTTGATGCGGGTAGTAATGTATTCATCGACCCAGTTAGCCAATCAGTCCTGAAAGCGCGTGATGTTGTTACAATGACAGTTGACTTTACTTCTGGTATGGGTGCCTGGACATAGTGGATTTCCGCTCCAGTTTAGAAATCCTGCAAGAGTTTAAAACATAACTGGGCGAGTGCCTGTGGTTAGGTTGCGATGGCCGGGCCCCAGGATGCCGCGCATAGACCGACTACGTCCATAGTGTTACCAGAGATTTGATGACCTTGTAAATGCATCGGAATTATTAATGAAAAACATGGATGATTCTTTGGCAAACTGTTTTAATTTCCTATGGCCTTTTCGGGCGATCGACTGCAAGCCGTGCAGTGACCCTCACACAGCAACCTAAGTCTTAGTCAGCTACGCGCTCTGTAGTTCACACTTCCTGCAAAGGAGCCTCGAGTCCTTTATTGAGCGATAGTACGAAGATAGTGAGCAGCCTTGTGGGCTAGAATTGACCCCTGAAAAACCCCCGCAGTAGTCCAGTAGTTTAGAACACCCATTCCTGGATAGTAAACTGATGCTTCTTCAACACCTTGCGTCATTTTGGATTCGTCCGCTAATAAATGCTTGGTGTTCTCTATCACTCTTTCGCGTCACCTATCCGCCTATTTCGCAGCAACTCGAAACCTCAAGCTTAGACACTGGGTCCCACAGCCTATTCGTGCCACCAGTGTACGGATACGGTATACTTTTGTGATCATATGCTTTACTGAATAGGGCTCTGCCGTCGCTGTACTGTACATGGCTCCCATCATACTACTTTCACAGTTGAAAAAAAAACATCATTAGGAGGTGTTCACACCGAACTTGGTGCTTAGGTACTCGTCCCTCAGAAGATTAGGAGTCTCCAAACCAATCTCATTACTTATCAATTTTATATATATTTTGTTTTGGAAATCCAACGAAAGCGCCGAAGCGCCAAATAACGAAGAGCCAATATTTCTAGCTAGGCAGTTCGACCCGCAACAGACAAAATACCAATCACTTAAGCTTTGTTGGTAGAAAAACGGTTTGCCAGATTAACATAGGTATATAAGCGAAGCAAGACCGATCACAGTAAAACCATTCTGCCGAAAAGCCTACTAACGAACCGCCAGAGTAACGATAATAGCGTGAACACCTCTATTGTTGATTTACCGAAAAATAATTTAGCGTAATGCGGAGCCGTGCCAAACTCCTTTGGTGCCCTGCCTAAATTCCGAAATTTGCGGCTCGGTAAAGTTATACTGATAATGTTAAATGATTTATGAGTTCTTTTTTTTATCAAAAAGTTGGAACTCTGTACGCGACCAGTTATTAGAGGATCCGGTATAGGGATTATATTTGTATAGAAAAATTAATGAAAAAGCTACATATGTCCATGAAATTTGTCCAGCTGTGGTTACAATCATTGTCCATGATGATTAATTTCTCTGCACTCAGTTTTTAAATTACAATTGGCTAGATATGGCATTTACACTTTTTTGATTAGATTGAACCAATAATAAGCTTTGTCAGATTGTTTGAAGAATCCGAAAATGTTCAGAATACGAACCTAAGAGCGCTTATCTCCACTTTTTGAGCCCACAATGAAATAAGTTTAAATCACAAGGATTTCATACTTTCAAAGAAGGTGTGCTAATTGTTTCTTTTTAAAAGTTTCTTTCCCAATTTAAACTACATACATATGTATGTATTTTAACGATAATATCGATCGCCAAATTTATAGAAAGCAGTTTCAAACGAATATTAAATTACAGAAGTAATTACATATTTAAAGAAAAAATTTGATAGAAAATTAAGATCATCAAATGAAAAAAATGCATAAAAGTTAAGATGTAGAAAAAAAACTTTAAATTTGGCGCCTCTTAACTCAAAAAAAGTGTAGCGTAGAGAAAAAAGAATGTTAATACTCAAAAAAAATTATTTTTTAATAAGTAAAATTTTAACTAACTGCGAGTTAAAGAACTAAATAGCCATGTACTTTGTCTCAACCTGTTGAACTCATAAGTTGGAAATAATTACTCAAACAACTGTTCTGCTGGTTTTCGCAATCTTTCCAATTCTCAACCTTTATTATTGTCGTTCCACTGAATGGAATTTTCTAGGATCTTCCATTATGCTTCCTTTTACTAAGTAGGTAGTTAAGTTACAAAGAAATATTAAGAGTACTCGTTATTTGGACGCATTAAAGAGAAGTTCGCTTAGTCAAAGAGAGATTACTATTTTCACATATACATATTTACATATGTATGTATGTATGTATGTATTTCTTCTTGCTGGAATAAATATTCTTACATACATATGTACATCCATATTTACATGTATTGTTCATCATGAATATATACCCACTTCAAATATAGCAATATGAATTGGAAACAAGTACAAATAAAATTTGAGCTAATCAAAAATAGAGTAGGGTAATTTGAGTTTTGAGTTATAGGAGAATGTGTGTGCGATCTGTAGGCATGTAAATATATGTACATATTTAGATGAGTAACACAATTTAAAGGAGACGAAACGACCTTGAAAATTTCATCAATTTAGTCCAACCTACTGGTATGTTCTGAAAATCGTAGGGTTTGAAATATACGCGACTTGTATATGACTTTAATACCAAATTTTGAGTTTTTCGATTTAAATACTTTAAAAATATTTGTTATATGGTTTCGATTTCAAAATGATTCAGGCATAGTAAAATATTTTGTTTTTCATTAAACTACTCCACTTTTTGTTGTTATGAAATCATATTACAAATACCGTTGAAAATTAAGTTATTCTAGAAAAAAATTCTTACTTCAGAATTTAATTTAAAAAAATTGCTAAAAAATAATAGTGACAAATTTGAAAACCTAATATTAACTTCTATCGCATTTAGATACTGAACTTCACACTTTTTACGGACAGCCATTCGCACTCTACACAGTTACCAAAAAATCACATCCAGCTCCTCTGGGTCCCTGGTCACAAAGGCATTGAGGGAAACGAGGAGGCCGATCGATTGGCTAGAGGTGCAGCGGAAAAAACACCCATAGGGCCCGAGCCCTTCCTGCCGGTAGGTCGACACACCATACGGGAGGTGCTCAGGGCAGAGGAAAATACACTGGCACCAGACGGTAGGGTTACGCCAGGCGAAATGTCTATTGGGAGGGTATAACAGCAAACGGTCAAAACAGTTTATTAACCTCTCAAACCCCCACTTGAGGATACTTACAGGTTTTCTTACAGGTCACTGCAGACTGCGTAGCCATCTACACAGGCTCGGAATATGGTCGAATGAGTCTTGTCGCTTCTGTGACTCGGCCCCGGATACCCCGATGCACCTGCTCTTTGACTGTGAAGCCGTCTCAAGAAAACGGAAGAGATATCTGGGCTCATACACCCCCGATCAGGAACTTGTACGCTCGCTATCACCAACCATCATCTTAGACTTCCTAAGAGCGTTGGGGTTAGATGAGGTACTATAAAGAACGGAGGGCACAATGGATCGAAAGGTCGAAGTGCAAACCTCAACAATAATATCTATCTATATCTATCTACCAAAAAATTAGATCCTCAGGAGCGCAGAGAAGAAATAAATCTTACCTAAATGGTCAAAGTATTAGGCACTCCACTACAATATAAATAAATTAAAATGTAGATAACGTACTGACCATTGCGTTTTGCAAAATGTCTCTAAAAAGCCAAATCACACTTGTGGCGAAAAAATCTAAAAAGCTCAATTTTTCAAGAAGTACCTACAATTTTTTGGCAGTCTTAATTTGCTAATAAGTGTGTGGAATTAGAGAGTTAGTATAAATATGTAATTTATTTTCCGAAATATCTAAGAAGAACTTGCGAATCCAGATTCTAAATGAGGAAAGGAGGTCTCAGATTGAAATTACAAAATAGGAGGGGTGTTCGAGATGCGCAGTCCAATGTGCTGTTAAACGATTTGAGAAGACAAAATTCCATCGTGATAAAACAAAAAAGGGGAGGGAAAAGACCAACTGGTGCACGGGATGACCGAAAACTCATTCACGAGTCACTCAAGGGCGTTAAAAAATAGTCTGATTCATTTTAAAAAAATTCCGACTTTTCACCATATCCTGATAAAAATTATGCTTTGTTTAATTCAGGCTTAGAGCGTTTTTTTGCTTGCGATTGTTTAAAACAAAAATATATTCGATTTGTTAAAAAAATGTTGACTCTTCAAGCCATATTTGAACAAAATTAGTCGAAAATTAAAAAAAAAAAAAGTTCTCGGCCTTTCGCTATATGCTGAAAAAAATATCTTTTTTTTTAATTCCGGCTTGGGAATCTTTTCCAAAATTCCTTGTGATTATTTAACAACAAAAATTGTTTCGATTCAGTAAAAAATTTTCTCTTCCAGCTATATTAGAACTAAATGAGCCGAGAAAATTTCTTTGGGACAACCCAATCTTGTATTCTATCATTCTATCTCCTCCAAGTTGTTTCCAGCCCAGTTGATGTCATGTTTTGGCCCACTTCTTTCTGTGGGGTTTTTTGAGTTACCAAAACCATGGGAAAAGCTATAAAATGGAACCAACCAGAAACTAAAAACACGATAGCTGAACTGATCTATATATATACTGTTCTGGGATCCAACTATATGAAAAGCAGACTGCAAAAATTGCGGAATAAGGGAATGCGGTGTATTCTTATTTGTAATAGATTGACACCAACCTCGCATATGCTCGATACCCTGAAATGGCTGAATATAAACCAAAGAACTAACATGAATGTACTACTTTTTGTATTTAAAATGAAGTATAATCTGCTACCAAAGTATTCAACGAGCCACATTGTGTATGTTGGAGATGTGCAACCCTACAGTTTAAGGAACAAAAATGATTTTAGAATTAACTTTTATAAGTCTAATAAGGCACAAAACATTTTAATGTACAAAGGCCTAAAACTATTTAATGAATTACCAAGTAATATCAAAAATGAAAGAAACATTAATGTATTTAAAAGACTGTTAATAGATTACGTTAGAGCAGTATTTTAGCTCACAATTTATTACTTATAAACAAATTACTATCTAATAAGTGTACATAAAAAAATTTTATATTCTTAAATAGCAAAAAAAAGCTAAATAAAGTTACTTTACTGATGACTGATACTGATGATATGCATCAAGACGCACACCACAAATTTTATAAGAAGTTTGGTCAAACATCAAGCTATATGGTGTATTATTAGTACTAAGTAAATAATGTCGAAGAAAACAGAATTGAATTGTGCATCTCCTGCACTTCTTTATAACATCTTTGAAGCTTGCTGTGCCAATGAAGCAACGGTCATTTCAGCATTTCTATAGTGCTTTTTATTGCCCATTTATTTCTTTCAATAGAATTTGGTAAAATATATAATTCATTTATATACAAATACATACTAAAAGTAAAGTCCTTAATGTACATAATACAAAGCGAAGTCAATGTTTTCTCTTCACCTTCGCACGGTTGGCAGAATCTTCCGATAGTAAAATGTATTGATGATATGCGTGGAATGAGCACAAAAAATTAGGAAAAATTTTTATTTTTAAATATTATGCTTAACTTTGCGCAAATTTTGTATTCAGTAACTTGTGATTTGTTTATATTTTTTACAATTGAAGTTTAGATGCAATTTTCTACTTAATTATCTGCGGTAACTTCTGGCTGTTTATTACTGGAAAAAAATGAGTAGTTTTCCTCTCATTAAGTATTGTTTGCTGGGAAATCAATTTGCTTGAGTAAAAGTGTGAATACATCAACTGCCGTTAAGGAGGTCACAGTAAGCTTAAATATTTAGTATGTAAGGGTGTGTAGAAATGCATAAAAGCAAATGTTCAAAAATATTTTTAAATACTTTTGGTGTTTAATGTTTAAAAGTGGTCAACGAAATGCTAATCACCCACAACCGACGCGAATCTACTTAGCTACCCTTAGATGTACCTTCTTCAACGTAAGGAGCAGATTTTTATATTATAGCAAGTAAGGAATGAGTTTTAATTTATAACTGAATTTTTAGCCAAACATTTTAAAATTATAGTAAACAAGTTTACCCATGGTTGTTATTTTTAAACTCATTTAAGGGAAGGCCCAGAAAACTAGATGTTCCGACGTGGTGGGGTTATAAAGAAAGGGGTGTTAGATGAGTCCGTTTGAGTGGGTTGTGAATAGATGATTGGTATCGTGAGGCGACTTTTCACATGCCGGGCAAATGTTGAGAGTTTCTGGGTTGATTTCACATAGATAAGTAGGAGTTAGGTCAACTATGGTATCCAGATCGAAATTGAGCCAGAGTAGCGCCGGACTCTGCAATAGAGGGTAGTTTGGCTCTAATAACCGGATTTAAAGAGCGAGAGTTGGTAAAAGGGTGATTGTCTCTCGGTGAATGCCGCTTAAGGCTTATCTGTACGCTGTCGTATATAATGCTTTTTTGGTGTAGGTCCGGATCTCTTCCGTAAATTCAAGGTGATGCCCTGTGATGTTTCTGGGAGACGGCTCGGGTTCATGAAAGTGCCTATTTGGGTGTTTAAACCTGGTACTGCTTGCTGAGCATGGTGTTGTACTCCTTCACCGGATGCACTTCTTGGTGAAGATGAGATTCTGGCAACATTAACAGATATCCTATGAGGATCCTTGTTTAACTTTCTTTAGTTTCAATGTTGTGTCTCGGAAACATACCGACGACTATCGACCACAAGGGTAATTAGCAGTTCATCATTTGGGAGAGTTGTTGTGTCCATGCCGGGTTATAGCGTTGCGTGGCTTCAAGAAATCTAACGCTACTAGGTCGATTCTCTCACATTAAGTGCTGTGCACTTTCCCGAAGCCATACTGATGCTTAGCTGATTCTAGGTGGTATGTGGTCGCGGATCTCTTCGGGTCTGATAAAGGGCTTCGCCGGGTTGGATAGGAATTCTACCATATGATTTTAAAGGTCGCAACACAATAGTAACGGGCGATTACTATGCTTACTTTCTACATGGACTGCGAGATGCTAGTAAAGAAAAATTTCACAAGGAGTGCTGTAATTTCATGACAAAAAGTCAACATTAAGGGATACGATTTCAGTAGACTTGTCTACTCTTGGCCCTTTCTCTAAATGAAAATCCGGCTTGCAATAAAAAAAAATTTAACACTGATAATGAAGTGAAGTATGCTGTTTTGGAGCATTTTGAGGTTAAATTTTTTAAGGACATAAAAATGTTAGTAACAGTACACAGCACGTGTATGGAAAGAAAGGAATATATTTTATTTACTTATTTCTAAAGTAATCACTAAGATTTGAGATGTTTTATTAAGGTGGCATAAGGCCACGTAAAATCAGCACCCGAAGAACTGAAAAACGAATTTAACTCAACACGTGCCCTAGAAATAGGAACATTCATACAATAATTAGTTTTCGAAAAACCAATTTTGAAGGATTCAAACTGTCAAAGGTTATTGTATGAATATTAAACTGAATTTTATTTAGAAGCAAAGGGCAATAAATAGTCCCAGTAATGATTATAATAACAAATAATAACACGATAAAATGGATCTTAAGTAGGATGGTAAGGATTTTGAAAAGTTTAAAGATCGGAACGCAAATCGTAAAAACTTTCTGTACTCTCTCAAGGCGGTTGGAGACACCTATTTGGTATGGCCTCCAAATAAAAGCGGCATATATTTAAAAAAAAATTGTAGGTTTTTTTAGATATATCTTACTAACTACGTACATTCACTAAAAAATGGGCCACTTTTTGATAATATTCGAAATGTTTTTGTTTATTATTTTTTATCGTTGGTTTTTTTTAAAGATAATTTGATTTTTTAGAACATTTTTTGGTATGCAGTTTGTAGCCAATTCAATTTTAGTATTGTTTTATGCGGCTAAACATTTTTGATAATTTTTGATATTGTTGAAACCTTTTTTTTTGTGGATTTAATTTGCAGATTTTTATGTTAAAATTTAATGATACAAAGTTTTTAATTTTGATGTTCATTTTTTTTTATTTTTTATAAATTTTATACCGAGTTTGAAATTCTGAATTATAAGGTTTTGTTATGTTTTATAAAAAAAAATTTACGAGAAAATTATCTTAAATTTTTGCGTTTATTATAAAAAAAATCCACCACGTGATTAGTTGTTTGAGTCACTGTGTATGCATAAATTCGAACCAAACAATAAAACTTAATTGACACTTAAATCAAATGGTAATTTTAAACCGGCAATTGGAAATAAAAGCTGAAAGGGGAAACATTGCGTTCGCAATTTTCTAATGCGTGGCATCAACAAGAAGTCAAATCAGCAAAATGTAAAATACATAGAAAATGCTAATATTTACAATGCATTGTAAATGCGTTATCTGCATGCCCAGATGCAGGTAGGCATCCATACATAGTGCATACAAGCCATAATTTGTTTACGCATCAAAGCGATCATAGGTCGAGGTGGTTTAGCTTTTCCAACGTTCCATTTTTCTTTTCTTTTTTTTTTGTTGCCATTTCTTTGTCAAATACGCTCATTGCAGTTGAACGACGATGAAGTTTGGATTTAACGTACAAACTTACTTTTATAAATTGAAAGAGCAGTCAAGAGCTAGAAGTTGTAGAAAATGACGTGTATACATTCATGTCATTGTCATTATCATCATCATTACAACTTGCGACCAGCGAGTATTCCATGCATTGCCCGAAAAACAACATCGGCCACAATAGACGCAACAACTCAAAGGTGCTGTACCATCGGGCATAGCCCTTGATGCCGGCCATCCATCCATTCATCCATACATGCAACAAACAATCCTTCGTATAGGCAATAAGATAACCATAGAAGATAGACGGCAAGAAATTCTGCGAAAACCCGGAATTGCAGAAGATGCATCTTCACCGCAAACAAAATACAACTACTTTCGCACTGAACGCGCAACATCAAAGTCAAAAAATGGTAGAAAAAGCTTAGGACGAGCGGCATAGAGCAGAGAGAGCGAGTCAAAAATAGGCAATAGCTATTGGTGGCTAGAGAAGGTGTGATAAGGAGGAGCAATGAAAGGTGAAGTAGGGGGATAGATAAATGTGATAAAACACGAAAAGTCTTAAACTGCACGCACGCGCAGTGTCACAGAGCAATGCGTTGAATGCGCAGAATGTTTTATATGTTTTGTTATTTTTGTTTATCTCTGTATGTGTTCATGCTTGGCAACTGTATGATACACATACATACATACATATGTAGTTGACGATAGAAGCCATTCAAAGTCACTCGCTTTTGTACCAGGTATTGCAATTGCAAATTGGAACTAAAAATCATTATCTGATGCGGTGCTGACGCGTTGACGATTAACTTGACGAATTGTGATGATGTGGAATGGTAGGAAAGACAGCGAAACACGACAATTAAAATTGAGAAGAATAGCAACACGACGTTTTAACGATTCTGCCACTAAACCAACCAGCGCCAATGCGAATGCGAATGCGAACGATGGTGGTGGGCAATAACATCTGCGCCTTTTGACTAGCTTGGGAAAGTTTGAAAATCTATGTACATAAACAGCTTTAGACTCTAATTCGTTGCAAGCAGCGCCAGCGAATCGATAAAACAAGAAAAATAAATTCGTAATACGAGTGGAAGGCTATCCTCATTACAGCGCAATTAGAAAAGCGACAAAGGAGTGGTGTGAAGTTTTGATTCACTTTTAGTGCGCACAGCTACGAGTCGTGAAAATAAAGCTAACAGAACAGATAATTAATTGAATTATTTACGTTTACAAAGTGAACACCTCAAGCAATAGATACTTTTCATGAGTATAGGTGACAGGTTGGATGAGAATGGCGCCAAAGAGCTCAACTGAGTGCCGTTTTGATGTCACAGATCTTGGTGAACTATGTTGTCACCGTTATTGTAATTGCATGAAACATTGACTATACATTTTTAGAGAACGCTGATAACGTGAATGTTTGAGGGCAGTTGTAAATTTGGATAGATCCAGTAGCATAGCTTCGAAACCAAACAGCTTAATATATAACATGAATATAATCAGGAAGCGATTAGCCCCAACGGACTAAATGAATGCCACTACGTCATCACCATGTCGCTCGCTCAGCACCTTAATTATCACTGCAACGTAGAATGGCGGTAGGGCAGTGTTCGTCTTTCATGCATCATCCAAGAGCCCAAGTGCATCAGCATTGCTGCCGAAAAATTCACAGCGTAAACACTTTTATGATAGGATGGTCTTATTAGAGCTGAACTTTGCCAACAGACACGCTCCCATCAGAGCTAAGACGTAATCTGCGAATTATTTAAACGGTCGGTAGTTTTCGACAAGCCATGAAAGTTAAGGCCTTTACTTTATACTGACTAACCAACGCAAATAATTATAAAACAGTAACTCACCCAGGCCAACTTTGCCGAAGAGTGTACTAGTTCAGAGGGTATAAGTTTTTTATACGGGGGATTCCCCCGAAAGTCCAATTATTTTATACAAAAGATAACTCTCGTCCTCATACTGCTATAGTAGAGTTTAACGAGGATATTTTTGACTCCTGCTTTATGGGCAGTTTGACTCGTTTTCAAAATATCTATAATGAAATGTCGTTAAAAAACGCAGTTAGTTAGAGGGTTAAAATTTAAAAAAAAAATTGTACTGCGGATCGCCGAAAACAGGCAACACTTTTATAGAGAGTAAAATTTATTTGTAGTAAATGCATTTTCATAAAATTTAGCTGAAGGATGTTTTTTAGACGTGTGGTTTTCAACGTGGCACTACTTTTTTCGGAGTTGGTCTTTTTGACAGCTGTTACTTGATTTATACTCAGTTTGGTTTGCCATTTCATAATGAACCGACTTACTTCGAAACAACGTTTGAAAATCGTGCAAATTTATTACCAAAGGAATGGTTCGGTTCTGCAGACGCATCGCGCGCTGCTTCCAATATTCGGTAGACATAATCGCCCAACAGAGTCGGTTATTCGAGAAAGCATGGATCGGTTTCACACCACGTTTACTCTAGTGGATAATGCTCATCCTCAGAGACACCGTACAGTGCGCACCGACGATGCTATTGCTGCTGTGGAGCAGAGTATCGAAGAATATCCGAATGAGTCCATCCACCGTCGCACTTAACAATTGGAGCTGTACCCATCCACTTTATGGAATATTTTGCGGAAGGATCTTAGTTTGCGGGCTTACAAAATCCAACTCGTGCAAGAAGTGAAGCCATCAAGCGCGTCACACGTTCGATGAATGGGCACAAAACGAGATGGGCACCGATCCCGATTTTTACAAGAAAATTTTGTTCAGCGATAAAGCTCACTTTTGATGGAATGTATCCGTTAATAAACAAAATTGTCGCATTTGGGGTGTTGATAATCTATAAGCCATTGTTGAGACGCCGTTACATCCACAGAAAGTCACTGTTTGGTGTGCTTTATGGGCAGAGCGAATCATGGACCATATTTCTTTACAAATCAAGCCGGCCATAATGTTACAGTCCATAGGGAACGCTATAGAGTCATGATTAATGAGTTTTTCGGGTCTGCATTGGGGGATGTTGCTGTGGACGACCTTTGGTTCCAACAAGACGGCACTACATGCCATACAGCCAACGAAACAATAAATTTATTGAAGGAAACTTTTGGTAAGCGCATTATCTCGCGTCGTGGGCCTGTGGTGTGGCCTCCAAGATTTTTTGTGGGGTTATGTGAAGTCGCTTGTCTACGCAAATAAGCCCGAGACGATTGACGCCTTGGAAGAGAATATTCGGCGCGTTATTGCCGACATACAGCATCAATTTCTGCAAAAAGTGGTCAAATTTATTCGAGCCAGCCGCGGCGGTCATTTCTAAAACATAATGGCAAACTCTCATCTTTATAATGAAGCTAAATTCTTGGTCATAGCAATAAACTATATGGGTTTTTATTTATTTTTGAAAACCACGTCAAAAAAAAAAAAATACCTTTCATATAAAAAAAAACATGGGTATAGTCGAGATAAAGTGGACTTAAGTTAGTTACAGTTAATTTTAAAGGATGTTCCATGGAAAATTATCTTTAAAAATTTGCTACTTATTTTAGCGTCGGCTTCATTTTAACTATGACTGCATTTTAATAATAGGTTTGCCTTTTTAACTTTAAAAATATATGGAAATGTAATAAGTAAGCTAAAAAGACAGAGTCGCGGGTATCATCTAATTCACTTACATGTGTAAGCCATTTGCATTTTTTACACAATATATTAGATTTTACATGTTAGATTTGTTGCACACTTTATGAAAAAATCACAAAAATTTAACAAATTTCAAAATCTTCAAAAATTCAAAACTTTTAAAACTTTTTGGTCACAATTTTTGCAAACTTTTCGGGTATGCAGTTCTAAAGCCCATTTAAAATCAATTCAATTTAAAGTGTCAGTTTCCTGTAGCTAAAAATTGTGCATTTTCTTCCATATAAAGAACTTTTTGTTAATGCTTTAAATGTCTGCAAAAGCTTGAAAATCTTAAACCAGTTTTTGGAATTTATTTAATTTTGTATAAGGATTGAGACTTGCAATAAATTATTTTTCTAAAAAATGAAACAAAAAATGTAACTGAAAAACCTTGCAGAAAATGTAAATTACTTAATTATGTGAGCAGGAGTGTACGTAGAAAACGCACAACCGTTTCTTCTCAGTTTGTATGTAGAATATAAATGATCTTTTAAATTATGCCACAATTATTTTGATGTTCAGCACCTTAATATGATGGGTTGCCCAAGACACGAAGATGCTGTTAGTAAAATATTCTTCGCATAGTTTATATGCATTAGGAAAGGAATCACGCTGCACTGTGAGCTACTAATCTACAAAAAAAGCCAACTATTTCTGTCCATACAACGCTAAAAAATTTAATCAACAATATTGCCGAAATTTATTTTTCTTAAAAGTTGGCTTATTTAAATTTTTAACGATCGAAACACGGTTAAAAAAGAAAGAAAACAATTTTCATGTTTTATAATGTTGCTACAACTGCTGTTACCAAAATTTAAGCTGCCTATTTTACTTGTTAAAAAGAAGTAAAAATATAACGAAATTACAAGACTGCACGCGGGATATGATTTCAATTTAATTTTCCGAACGAGAGCACAGAGGCAATCATTGAAAATTGTGTGTATAGTAAGTAAGTATGTACATATGTACATACATATGTATGTATGTATGTATGTAATATTATTTACACCTCGATTTCCTTTGCTAAGTACAATGTTACGCAGCGTTAACCCAACGGCCCCTGAAGAGTCAGTCGACTGGATTCAAACACTTTTTAATAGCTTAAAATGACTAATTAACTACTACACATGTATGCAACTACGTACAAACATACATACATACCTATGCATGTATGTAAGTAAGTATGCGGGCAATCACTGGCCAAAGACGCCAGGTAAATAGCACAAAGTATCAAAACACAAAAAAACAAAAAACAAACAAAAAAACATTTAAGAAATAACGGTTAGCAACCTACAAAATTTTAACAAATCATATACAAGCACACAAAAGTATGCCGACAGTTGGTGTTTCATCATTCGAAGTGTTGCGGGAATTATGCACCACTGCGCAGACGCAAACGCAATACCAAGTAATAAAAAAAAGTTGAAAACAAAAACTTTAAGCAAAATAAAATGTTTCGAGTTCATATGCACTAACATATGTACATACAAACATACACACTTGTATGATGCGTATGCCCAAAATAGACAATTTAATCAGAAGTATGTAGATACTGGTTCAACTATTGAACACAAAAACAGTTGCAGTGGTTCAGCCAACCAAAAAAAAAACCGACTATAACTGCAGTAATATATGTACATAAATCGAAGAAGATAAAAGTTTAGGAATTTTTTAAATCACACTTATGTATGTACATATGTATGTGTATCTTAAATAAATAAAAAACGCCCGCCTAGAAGGCATCCACTTTTTTTCAGCAATTCTTGGTTAAGCTTTCTAGAATGGTTTCACTTAAGAAGGCACCTCTACATTTTCTAGGAAACTATATTAAAATTTAATCCTAATGGCAATACTTTTTGGACGCGTTAGCTACCTGACATTGTGCTACCATTCGTAGTCGTAAAAAAAAATTTTTGTATGTGTTTTTTTATATTTTAATTTGATCAGTTCGCAATTAATTTAATTATGTGTTGACAAGCTGGGCTGGTCTGATCTAAAGTATTTGCGTGAATAAAACTAACTGGTTCTACTTTCGCGGTAAGCGACTCAAAGTACTCAAAGTAAGCAATTATTAGTAGAATATAAATTGCACAATAACGAAACATTTTTTGGAGAAATTGGTACATACATACATATGTGAAATATTATGCCCATGAATTTATTGATGAAATATTTAATTAGGATTTCTTGGTTATGCAAACATTAATGATTTTAATTAACAATTAGCACAAATTAGAAAGCTAAAAAAGCAACTGATTGTGACATATGACAGCATTTCAGTCAAAAAAAAAAAAAACAATTCGATATTTCAAATTATTAATTTGCAAAAGCACAAAACAAAAAAAAAACTGTATAAGTAAAATGACTCAAACGCATAAATCCAAATGCAACTGAGCGGACTTCCTTGCAAATGTTTACTAAATCGCGAAAAACTCAGTAAGTTTCTGTCTTTGAGAGAGTAAGAGGAATTATTCGCGGAATTATTTTACTGGGTGTGATTAATTTACATTTAATGCGGGGTTATAACCAAGGCGTATGCAGTAAGGTGGCGGCAGTAGAAACAGCGATATCATTTACAAAACTTACATGTATTTTGTTTTTGGTTATTGGTGTGGTAATTGTCAAAGTCAGCTTAAGGCAAGAGCGATAGAATACAAGATTGCCCTGATTGATCCGAAATTCGCGGAGTAACTTGGCTGTGACGTCACACCAGATTTACTCGTGAAGCGAATTGAGAGGAAACACGTAGCAAAGAAAGCATACGATGTTGAGAATACCTACATACACAGCTTTTGTAAACAAAATCTTATGTGACGTAGAAGTTCTGTCAAAATATTCAAGAGAAAGTTAGCGGTACCACAATCTGCGCCACCAGCTGTATTCTTCTCATCATGAGCCTAAGACAAATTTGTTGAGCGAATACAGAAAATATAAAACAAAAAAATAGTGGCGAGCAAAACCGGTCGAATGGTGACCTCTAAGCAAGATTTTTCATGATACAATTTCTTTTGTTAATTTTATAAGCAGATATAGTTGATACTATAACAAACCCCAAAATAAATTAATGTTTCAAACTTAATAAATAATTTATGAGAACTCAACAAGCTTTCTTCAAAATTTCAATATTTTTTAGAAGAATTTTTAGACATTTTTTGTGTCTGTCGTTTCGTAGCTTATTTTATTTTAATCAACTGTAGTTTCCAACCACTTAAAACTTGCATTTTATTATGCTTAAATTAAATAGGCAATAAGACAGCTTACCCGAAAAATGTCTGAAAATTATCCTAAAAACTGAAAAAATTTTTATGAAATTTTTTTGAGTTTTTATAAAGTTTGGAACAATAATTTACATGTTTTCTGTTTTAATTTAATGTTAACAGGCAGATCTAAATAATTTGTGTGAAAAAATCTAAATTATTCCACTATTTAACTAAACGTTTCGCCAACATATTTACTCCATCTTCAGCACTGGCATGGTTTATGTTATGGTATGATATAGTTTTATATAAAATTATCGACCAGTTTCGCTCACAGTTTGTTTTTTACAAAATCGAAAATTTCGGTGTAAACAAATATTCATTTTTACAATCCCTGTACAAAAGCAAGGCGAAAAAAATCAAATCAGCTGTTTTTCACCACCTTCTATAAATTCGCCTTAGTTATAATATTATAAATATGAAAGAAAAGTCTAACAAGTTTGCTTTATTACCAAGGCGAATTCTTATTAGGTGGTGTTATACGCACAAAAACAAAAATTTACACTAACAAATTATATGCACAATGACAGTATGATTTACAACAAACACACCATTTTGACTTAACGTTCACTAAGTGAATTCAATAAGTTGCTGATGCGGAATGCTACTTTCGCATCGTGGAAATCATAAGAATTAGATAGTAACGTAACTGTGCAAGCCTCTAATAAAATCAATCTACATACATACATGCATACATATGTACATTCATATTCATATCAACACGCAAAGACTTACAAATGTGCAAAAATATGGATTTTTCTTAGCCCTTTATGCCAAAGTATAATTGGTGTTACGATTCTATGCTACACATACTTAGCATAAATCGACATCCATACATGCATTTGTCTTTATTTTTCTTACATACATATATTTACACATACAAAAAAGGTTGCCCCAGTTCGCCTCAATGTTTTTGTAATAGCAAATTCCAAATTAATGTTTGCCAAACTGCTTAACAAGCTTAAATCTGGGCAACACACTGTTCAACACGCTAGTGCTTATAAGCAAAAACAAAAACAATAGAATCAACAACGCAAAGCGAGCTAACAAAACAGTTGATTATAGGGAACCAACGCCAATTCACATTGGAAATCAAAGTTGTAAAAAAGCGTGAAATAATTCGCTACTATCAGCTGGAGTTAAACTGGAGCTGCTTTTTTTTCATCTACGCTCTATAAACATTTAGGCGAATAAGGAAGGGAAGAGAGAAGAGTAAAAGCAATTGCAATAAATGTCAATGCAGCAGCTCGTCCATTGCACATTTACAATTGCCAAAAATAGTGAAATTGCTAACAAACGGCAAACCAAAAAGCGCACAGCAAATCGCCAACCAGCATCGTGAAAGGTACGCAGAGGCAGCATTATTGCTTTGATTTCAATGCATTCGTTGTAGTTGTGGCTTTTAGTGTCGTCGCTGTTGTAAGTCAACAAATAGATATACTAAGCGCACAAAAGGAGCTTTTTATCGCAGATTAGAGGCAAATGCCCATTTTGCCCGATGAGAGGTCAATAAAAATGGGCAGTTGAGCTTCTTTTTTGGACTTTAACGCGGTCACAATTCTTGTTTTTGTCTATTTTATTTTTCTGTTTTTGTTGTTGTTGCTTTATTTATTTATTTTAAATTTCTTTGACTACACACTGCTTGTTGTGTCCATATTACGGGTTCGGAACGTTATAACGATTTGGCTGGCTTTTTGGCCTGCAGCGTTTTGGTTATTTGGTTGTGAAATGCAAATATAAAGATTCCCACGAAACCTAACGGTTCATGTGTAGGATTTATTTTATACATTTAATTTTTTCTTTTGCTTTACAAAGCTATCGACCAGCAGGCGATGCTGACTTACAAGGAAAAGCGAGCATTGCTGAAGTTTTCTACATGTTTGGCGATAAGGTGAAATTAAATTCACACATTTATTTTGATCGACAAAATTTATAGCAAACTCAATGATCGGTTATACAAGATGATTCAAAACTGCGAAAAAATATTGGGCACACGTATACCTTGGACCAAAACAACAACAAAATGTAGAGGGGGCATTTTTCACCCCGGGGCTTATTTGCAAGTTAGAAAATTAATGGATTAAAGCATTGACACCTTTTAGTTTTGGGTAATTTTCAGCTAATATCATTATCCTTGTTTATGATGAGCTTGAATAAGCCGAAAATTGATGATTTCAATTCTTTAAGCTATTCATCTTCAATTGGACGGAACTCGTAAATAAGTCTTGCGGTTAAAAATGTCCCTTAATTTTTTTTTTGCATTTTTGACCTAGGGAACACGTGTGCTAAATATTCGTACTCAGTTTTAAAACACCCTGTATATGTATATGTAATATATTTATCTTCAAAAGATTAAATTTCCTCTATCTTAATCTGGGTGCTACCGTAGATATTTTAACTTTGGTGTGCTGCCTAATAGTTTTTGCAAAGCCATGGAATTAAATAAATGGCACTTACCTTAGGTTTTGGTGTGTGGCAAACATTATAGGAGCCTAGCATATCTTCATCATCGTCGCCAGCACTATTCCCGCCATCGCCAACACCACTACCACCACCACCACCACCATTGCCAACATCATAATCATCAATTACAGCACTATCTTCCACGCCATATATAGCTAGTGGATTTGATTCCATGGGTGGTGTGTACACTTTTTTTGCGCTTGGTGTAGCGTAACTGACACGTTTGCGACTAGCCTGTGCCAACTCTTTGTCACGCTTTGCCTGAAACACTTTACGCTCAAACTCTGTTAAACTATCCACCGTTGGTTCGGCACCATTCAAATTGGAAATACTAAAAGCAAGCCACTGTTCCACAAATTCGGCAGCATCATCTAAGCGATAGCTGACGCAAAGCTCCAACGCTGATTTATGAACATTTGGGGTAAATAAACAAATAAAAAAAACCATAAATATCACTTGTGCAAAAGTTGGATAGAGTTGTATAGAGCTTACATTTGGTAATTACATCCTCGCTCACTTCCACGCCCATCTCTTCGAATTGTTGTTTGATTTCAGCATCCATTATTTTAAACACAGAAAACACAGACAAAATAAATCTTTAATTATATTACTTAGTTTATAATGCTTAAAATAAAGCACAATGTAGTAGGAATCTTCTGTTTTGTTTATTTTAATTGTCAAACTGTGCAAGATTTCGCGCCAAAAAAGACAGCTGTTGAGGAATAGAATGTCAATTTTTTATTATCGGCGACATCTGTGTGTTCGACAGAGAGAGTAATTTCAACGTACAGTATGAAACAAAAGTTAGCGCAACAGGTTGTTTAAAATTACTGTTACGTTTTGAAATTGTATTTTCAAATAACGTAACGTACACATGCAGATATTTACTTATGTATATTGTTTAACATGTGTACATATAAATTACATTTGATTTCGGTTGGTATCGTTTCTGTTTCGTAAATTGTCGATCAAGGCAGTGTATTTTGCGGTGAAAATTACATTTTGCAATATCTGCATTACTTACACGTAATCACAATGCGGAAACAAAAATTTAATTCCATTTATCGATATCGTATCATTTTTGAATATCGTGTAAAAAAATGTATTCTCTAAATATTTAACTTCCTTACCTTTTTACATATTTACATATTTTTGTAATAAACTTTTGTATTTACGCTGCGATGGCTTTGGCCACATTACGAATATTGCGTATGGCGATAATTGTTTTCAAAGAATTTACTCAACCTGTTAAAAAATTGTTTGTAAATATCGCCCGAAACAATGACATTTTCCGCAAATATATCTGCAAGCCGCCGGCTCAAGGTTAGACAATCAAACTGCCAAATCTGTAGATTATTTGAGTTATAAACATCTTTTCCAGGTTATCATTGGTGTGAAAATTCTCTGGTGATGTTACTATCTAAGGACACTGGTAAAAGGCTCAATCCACTAACCGAGGAAGAATCCATTGATTTAGGCGCCGCAATATTGGCGGAGCTAGTGGTTTTTATCTGCTGTTCTAAAGTAGTGCTGCTAGAAACGAATAGGTAGGCGGATGCAAAAAAGGATCCATTATTATCTAGCTTCCATTTCTAGGCATTCCAAAAAGAAGGACGATGAAGAAAAGATTTTGAAGAATCGAGAGGAAGATATAATAGAAGCACTGACGGTTTTAGAACACCGTTTGAAACAACAAAATTTTTATATTGAACAAATCATTGCTGCTCTGGGGGAGTTAAGTGAGAATTGATTTCTGTACTTTCGTTGCCTTTTTTTTTTAACTTTTTTCTGTGTTGTCTTCCAGATCGACCAATCGAACACCAGACATTTACACAAACGAAACAGGAAGTTAATAGTAGGTGTGTAAAATAATTTGTTTAACGTTCACGGTCTATTCCAAGCAAATTTGTGTTAGTTTAAGAAAGCTTAAATATCCAACATGAGTTACTGCATCAGTGTTACTTATCAGTATTTTGTCAGATATAAAATTCAATATTTCCACTTTTCAATGCGTAATTTTGTACTAAATTACTTTCAAACAAAATGGTACTTATAACATTACCAATATTAAAATTGAGTTTATTGGGAATGCGACAATTGTCGCGTCCTGTCAGTAATTTTATACGCATGGAGGCAAAACAAAGCAGAATCTTTCGAAATTATATTTGTATGCCTGCTGCGCAATGTAAGTATTAAAAAAATAGATGTATGTGTGGATGTATTTATTAAAATTCATTGCCAATAAACATTTTCTTTGCCCTCCGTCTCTCTATTTTCTCTGGAAGCGTATCACTGGTGTGAGGTCACATTAAAGATGCTGCTCTTAAATTTCGGCCGGCCGGTTAAGGTGGAGCCACTAAACAAAGCAACAGCTATTGACTTAGGCGCCGAAATATTGGGTGAATTAATAGTATTTGTTGTAGCAGCAGGTGCGTTAATTTATGAGACAAGAAGGTTTGTATGGATGTGTTAAACGGAATGTGAGAGCATGAAAGATTCAAGTAAATAAAATTTAAAAAATTAAGGCAAGTAAAAAAGAGAAACCTTGAGGCGCAGAGTGTGAATGTTCATCATACGGATATGCTGGAAGTATTGAAAATTTTAGAATATCGCCAGGAACGACAAATGGCTTATCTTCAAGAGATTACACGCGCATTGATGGAATTAGGTAAGAAAGCCGGTGAGCATCTGGCTCCAGTTGGGTCTTTAATATCGTAGCTCTAAAAAAAAATTATATCCACCTTCCTTAAATGTTAGTGTAACAACAACAATTTGTTTTTATTTTGAACGTTTCCTTGTTCTTATATTACTTTCGACCAACTGCTTGATAACTAGCTTATTTATTCAAATACTCTTTCTTTAAAGTGCAGGGAAAAGGGTAAACACAGTAATTTTTTATAATATCTATTGCTCATGCTAAAACTTTTTCGCTAATTTTTGATTAAAATATTGATTTTTCTAGAGCCATATAAAAACAAATTACAAACATTAATTAAAATTAAATTGGTTAAAATTTTATACTTTTTAATTAGAATTTTTAGAAAGCTTAAGTTTTAAGTAGTGTTTACGTTGTCTCAAGAAGGTCGAGAAGGAGGGGTTCCCGGAGCTAATAAAAACAAAAGTTTTTTCTAAATCCAATATATTTCTATAGCACCAAGTTTTAAGTGAAACAAAATTTATTTATATATGTAAGAAAACAAGTAACTATCAATAATCATCGGGAATTTGCAGCCACTTAAAAATTGCCCCTTATTATACTATGTACTGAATATTCCAAAAAACTACTAATTTTTGTAAAAAGTTTGAAATTTTTTTAAATCAATTTAAAGTCGCTCAATTTATGAAATCTGCACTTATATGAGGTTTGTATATAATAAGATATATTTTGATTACGCGAAAAAGGTTTAACATGAAAAACAACCTTAAATATTCAACTACTTATATCATTTTTATTTATTAAATTTAAGCTAAAATATTACTCTTACTTGATTTTAATAATTTATCGCTAATTTTAAATCTGTCCTTTATTGCAGGCAAACCAATAAAAGTAAACGAAATCAAAATCAAAGAATATAATCATAAATTTAAATAGAATATGTATGTATATACATTAATTATGTTGCAATAATAAGCTACTAACTGTAAATAAAAGCTTAATGAAGCCTATGTTAATATTTATTTTTTTTTTACTTGAGTGCACTAGTGTCCGTTGTATTATAACTTTGTTTCTATAACTGTTGTTTGTAACAGCCTAAAGAAACCTAGATAGATATATATATATAGATATAAATATATAGATATAAATAGAAATCGATTAAGTTACATATGTCTGTCTGTTCGTCCGTCCGTATCACCCGCATGTCTCATTTAGTGGTAATTTACACGAAGAACTAAAAACTCAAGCATAATAATAATAATAATAGTAGTAATGTAGCAAATCGCTCAAATTTGATGATAATTCAATTAAAATTTAACCCGCCCACCATGCATCTAACAGTAATTTACAGAAATCAAAATAATCGAACGAGCATCAATTTGTATGACCGAACTTTGGTCATAGGTCAAGGTCATAACATAAACATGTATTATGTATGTTAGTAAAAATAAAAATAAAATACTTTTATAAAATACTTTTGTTTTTATAATAAATATTTTATTTTTACTTTTGTAATAAATGCTTTTATTTTTAATACTTATTGTAATATAAAAATAATAGCCTATCGTAATTTCCACTTCGCCAACGATTCAGAGTATCGGTACAAAGCTTACCTGCTCACTAGACACACTCTATGGAGCAGCTGACTGATATTGTGAAGGAAGTTTTTTCTACAGAAAATGTGGGATTTAATACCAGTATCTAAAAATCTTACAATCTCTTGGCAGCAGTGGTTCATTAAGAAAAGTGTCCAATTATTTATTTAATGAATAATTTCTTTCAGTTATATTGCTGCAAACTGATAGCGATCATGTAAATCCGAAAGTCTGTTCTAAAAAAAAACGTTCTAAAACTCAAACTTTATACAATTTTTAAGTAAATAGGAACTGGCAAATGTTCGGCCAAAGTTCGGCTTTGCTTTTTTGGACGAATCTGAATTGCACTTTGGTGACCGGACTTGGCCGAAATCGTAGCCGAAGTTTGGTCGTTCTCTAAATATTTAACTAAATCATGTAGCAAATTTGGAAGAGGATGCAATATATTGCCAAAACTATTTTATCAAACTCTACCAAATTTGGTGCACAATTTGCATTTCAACTCAGCGAGCACACGAAATCAGTAAAAAAAATCACGCCCAAGGCAATTTCCAAAAAATGTACATGTGTATTGAAATTTTACTAAATGATGTAGTACATAGCTACTTTACTCAATTTTTTTTTTGCTTTTAAAATAATAGTTTTTGGAATTTTATTTACTGTTTGGAAAATATAAGTTACAGAAAATAACTTTTAAACGTAATAGTTATAGAAAATAACTTTTATTTGCGAACCAAAAAATAAAAGTAAAAAAAAAAAAAAATATTACTTTCTAAATAATACATAAGATCCAGAAAATAATTATGATAATTGAGTTTTTTATGGATGTAACTCATAAAAATAAAAATTAAAAAAAACTAAGATTAGACTTTGCAACAAGGTTCTGAAAAGTAATTATTTGCGACCCCTCATTTAAATTAATAAAAGTCGTTTAAGTTCTAAAAATAAATAGTATTATATTATCTGGTTTTATATGTATACAACGTGGGATCGAAAATAATAGCTATTCATTAAATTTCCATTCAACAAGTCAAAGCATTTTTCTTTTATTTATAGCAATGCAATGTTAGCCAAGGATTGTTAATTCTACATAATTTTTTTTTTTACTTTTTTCAAAAAAGTCATGCTTTTTTGACTGATATTTTTTCACTTAAACATAACTGTTAAATTTCAGCTTTAATTTTCCAGTTTATTCGCCTTTTTATAAGTAGCAACAAAATGTTTTTACCTGAAACGGTTACAATCAAATATAATATTAATATAATTTAAATTTTTAATTTTGATCGAAGAAATAGAGGCCATACTGGCTGAAAAAGTAAGAGTCAAGTTTTAATTTTTCTTTTTGACCGAAAATAAATCCATATTTTAACATTTCAATTTGATTGAAAAAGTAATAAAAAAGTCAAATTTAAACTATTATTATTGTCTGATAAGATAAAAATCAAATTTTAACTTGTTGACTGAAGAGATACCGCTGAAAAAATAAAAAAAAAATTTATTGATTCTTTTGAAAAAATCATAATAAGCACTAAGCATTAAATCATTATTATTATCGAAAAACCTTTCATTGCAGTTAAAAAGTCTGAAAATTTTCGACTGCAAATTGATAAAATAATAATTGTGGCGCGCATCCTTTGTAGAGATTTGGCAGTGCTACTTATCCAGTTTTCTTGTCTTGAAATTTTTCTGTATACATAAATAAAAGGCTCCAAAGTTCAGCACTGCTTTCGAATGGCAGGTGGGTTTAAAAGAAAACGAAACTTTTTTTGCATAAATATTTGGATTCAGCAAACGATTTCTGTTGGCTTTCTAATCATTTGATATTTTTATTAAATCAAACAGTAATTTTTATTAGCTAGGCCAGTTTTTAATAGGAATAATTATAGAAAAAACAGCAATGATTATAGCCATTTCGGAGATCACCACATCTCCTCATCAGACTTCTTGCAGGGATCGAACTGACGGCCCCTAGCTTATACTCATTATTAAATAAATTTATGCGAAAATTGAGAATAATAAGGGGGTTTTGAGTTAAAACAATTTATAATTGTGGTTTTCTTATCAAAACTGCTGCTTTAACTTTTCGTATGTGAATTCCCACAGCTTTCACATTCAAGAAATATATATGTACATACATATGTACAATGTATATATAGTAAGTACGTAAATGAGTGCAGCAAATCAAAGCCACTGACTTTATGAAGCAGAGAAACGCCGTTTAAAAGTATACAGAAGTTAGAATGAAAGTGCAGACGTATTGTTTACTGCGCTAACAGTTGAATATCCACATATCTTTAGATACATTGTATGCATGTTGTATGTATGTATGTACGTATTTTTATTCCTTCCACTCAGTTCTCAGTAACTTAAATTTTGATAACTTACTAAACATACATATATTTTAATAACTTGTATTTTTAAAATTCAAAGCCGGAAAATGTATTGCCAAAATAACTAATATGTCTACTTATCTATCAGCACAAATACATATGTACATATGTATATATGTAGGTATGTATGTATATATTGTAGTATATATGTAGTATTCATAAACTCACAGCTTCAGTACTAATCAATTCTGTTTGTATACAAGTTTAAGTTTTTACTTTTATTGCGTTCTGTTGCTCTACTCCTCCGCATGTTGTAGCAACTGATTAGTCTTCTTTTTTTTCATTTATTGTCTGTCTCTCTATACAATTTTCGAACGCGATGATCTTTACAGGCTTGACGTTGAATTCTCAGTTGATTTCAGTTTATTGTCGGATTTGGATGCTGACTTTCGCCGACCTTTGCTTTGTTTATCAACGTAAATCATAAAATTGCAAACATTCGTGAACGCCTGTGGTGTAGTTTTGTTGATTTGTTTTGATAGTTGGTATTCATTTGTAAAGTTTTTAAAAGTCATACATATTTGGCATTTGTTTCATAAAGAAAATGCATGCAGCTATTTTTATTGGACTTTGTTGTGCTGTTGCGTTGTTGCAATGGAGTTCTGCACAAATTTTATATCCGGAACGTTTTCCAATTGATAAAGAAAAGTCAAATCTGGCGGTGAGTTCTGTAAATAATTGTGTAAATACATATGTACATACATACATAGATTTTATGCAAGTTGGTACATATGTATATTATCTGAATTAAGTAATTATGAGTGCATGAAAAAACACCGACTCGATTAAAAATCGAACCCTCTCCACACACTCACAAAATTGGATTTTGTTTTTGGTTTTTTTTTTTGAGAAGTGTACACAACTAGAAACTACAAAAAAAAACTAAAAAAATATACAACTCTTTCGTTTTGCTCATCGAAAAAAGCAAGATTAATTATTCAGTTAATTTTCTTTTTCGCTGTTTGAAATGCTTTTCCAACTATATTCTAAATGCTGTCTACTAGGTAGATTGTGAAATATATTATTAAACAAAAACGCAGCGTTTAGAAAAAAATATTTAAAAAATGCTAAATTTAGCCCAAAATATACAAGGTAGTGAAACGTGAAATAAATTAATTATATTTGTTTCTCCCAAAGAAAAAATTTTTGATCACAGAATAACCTTTAGTTACTCCTCATCAAAGACAGGTTGGAAAACTATAAATCCGCGATAAAGAAGTCAAAGCCGGATTCGTGGAGAAGCTTCTGGGAAAACGTAGACCCATAACAGCTCCTATAGTCTTAGACATATCCTCGAGAGAAATCCCGTTTCTTTGGGATGACTGAGGGTTAAGATAGGTGATAGGGCGATGAGCATTGAGGAGTTGCTTAAGCTTCTCCTCGATGCCCATAAACCCTGAAATCTTGTGAATCCATCGGTTGGTATACGAAAATCCCCCTGTCTCTCCTTTGGCTTAGACGATGGTCGTCGCTTGCATTGGGCGATCCGCTCATTTAAGTCACTGGGACCTGAAGTCAATATTCCTGCGCAGCTACAAAAGACTGAGGCGGTTTGTATTTGTGGTGTATTTGTAGATAATATGATTCTAGATCCTTGAGGACTTCAGACCAATCAGTATCTCTTCTTTTCTTTTTGGAAACTCCTGAAGCGGCTTATTGATCTGATTATAAGAAATCCACGTGAGCGATTGTTACGTGCTCAGCATGCCTACTCCAAAGGTAGGTCGATGTAATCAGCTCTGCACACGGTTGTTAATGTGATAGAGGAGTCCCTTGAAGACAATGACTTCGCAGTTGGTGCCATTCTGGATCTTTAATAATAACTTGGTTTAGGTATAGATTGCCTGATGCTCGAGAAGGTATCGAAAGTTATGCAACTAGAATCTATAAGGCTCTTTGGACCACATCCACTCTTGCACTTGTATTGCGACCAGATTAAAGAACACAAGGCTTTAGCTTCAGCTCAGTTAACGGGCATTCTAAAATTCTTGCAAACTCCACTTTGTTTTTCAAGAAGCAGACCGCTGCTTGACGATTGAACTCCGCTGATACCTAGGCGGCAATCAAGGATTTATTGTCTTTAATGGTTGGGTCGAAAGTGCCTGACATCTCTTTCGGCCGCCTCTGAATATTGCCTTATCAAACTGATTTGGATGTCAGGTCGTAGCGAAAAATATATGGCTGATGCGCTGGGTCGGCAGGGCGTATAAGTATTGAGTCTTTGTCGTAGATTTGAGGCGACGATCGCCAAATCCACTTCAAGCACAGTCGAGCGTTCATTGACGTTAGGTTTGTTCTTTAAACTATGTTCCAAATGTTAGGTGGGTTGTGTTGAAAATATAACAAAATGAAAAATCCCATCTAACTGATAAGAACGGATTACAAAATGCATGTATATGAAAGTGTTATGGGACATACACACATACATAAACACATACAATGAAAGTAGGCGCATCTCAGTGGGAAAATTAGTAAAGTTTTCGTTAAAGATTATTAGTTTCTAAAATAGATTTTAGTTTCTAAAACAAATTGTTGAAAATATTTAAGATATTTACCTTCATTTATTTTCTCTACAGAGTGGATATTTTTTTATAGTAAAATTCATGTAGCATATGAACTGATTGTAAATGATGATTGATGTTATTCTGAGTTCTAGAATAATGCATGGCGTAATGCCAACGCTCGATTACTTTATATTCACCTAGCATTGCCATTGGGATCCTCACATTTGTATGTACATACATACATAATATGTAATCTATGAAGTATTGACAAAACAGATTATTTGATTATATAATTTTTATATTCAGACCAACGAATTCTAATATTTCACCGAATAAATTAATATTTTATTATCACTTTTATCAGACGGTCTGCTAAACTACAGCATAGCGTTACTAAGCCTGGAAATATTTCATCAGAACATTATATTTTTAAGCTTGACAGCAAAAAGTGATAACTCGTGATATGTTATTTTGTCAAATTTTCGCAGATGACTATATACTTTCTATGTATGTTTGTATGTATGTATGTAGTTAGGTGCATTGAGTTGGAAATAAGAAAATGGAAAACTTCAACCTTTGACTACTAAATACAAATAATCTATTCGAAATCAGCCTCAGATCCAATACAGAAAAAAACAACAACATCGTTTTCACTTTTCACACGAAGCAAAAAGTCTGAGTCTTTTTATGACTATCATGAGAGGATTTTCGCTTGGTATTTTTTTCTCGAGACTTTTAAGCAGAACTTTAAATCGCTCCAAAAATCGATACGGTTCGGTTCATAATGGTTTGAATCAATTAGAAAATTCTAATACCGGTTAAATAACCGTTTCTTGAGTTTTTCTGAACTGCGGTGCAAATGGTAAAATTTTTATATACAAAGTGATAGAAATATCACAAAAATACAACTATATACATATATTTAAATAAAAGGGGTTGTTATTGAGATCAAATTCAAATATCCACAAAACTTTCCTTTGTTAATTAGAAAAATTTTTACTTGAAGGAACTTTCGATGATGAACAGATATTCATACTTGAAGAATTGAAGACAGTAGACATTATGATTGATTTAAACAAATTATCTAATCTGTTTCAAATAGACACTGGGGCGAAACTAAAAAAAAAAATTATAAAATCGAGTACACATACCAAGGATCTTTAATTGACACCTAAAATCTTTGCTTAAGTTTGAAACCCCCCATTGTGGCAAGGCTGGATCCTATACTCAGCCTTAACTTAATAATAGGAGTGCGCATTCTCTCCACTTTCCATTATTTTTCTTTTGTTTGTTTAGCAGTTTTAACATAGCGGGGAAAATTGTGTATCACAAAACTTAATAAATGCTTTGGTTTGATTTCGTTTTGAATCGAACCGAATAATTTTATGCAGTGGTTTTGGTATTTCAAAATAAAAACCCGTTCGTGTATCGGTTCGAAGCCCGAAAAAGCGCCGGTTCGGTTAACAAATAATAATAACATTCTTGGTGCAAATAATTCATACGAGTACTGCAATCAAGAAATACAAGCTTAAAATATCTGCCTCAACCTTTAAAAAAAATCTGCTGAAAAACAAAATAATTAGGAATAAAAAATAATTGATATTTTCAAAATTTCAAATCAAAAAGAATTTGTATATAGCAATTTGATGCTTGTTAGCCAAGGAATGTTAATTCTATATGATTTCGTTTGTTTATTACTTTTTTCAAAAAATATAGTAGTTGGCCGTTATTTTTGGACTGATATTTTTCAATAAAAAATAAGAGTTAACTTCAACTTTTATTTTTCAGTTAAAAATGAATGCTAAAATTTGCTTTTAATTTTTTTCGGTAAAAAATAAAAGTTAAAATTTTTGCTTAATTTTTTATCTGTCAAAAATATTTACATACTTTTATTTTTTTCGGCCAGGTACAAAATTTAAAATTTTACTTTTATTTCGGTCAAATAGATATAAAAGTTCAAATTTAAAATTTTATTTTCATTTTTTTCTGCCAAAAGTAGCAGTTACATATTCGCAATCCCTTTTTTATTAACTTAAACGGTAATAAAATTTTAACTTTTATTTTTGATCGAAAAAATGAAAGTTTTATTTTAACTTTTTTTCTTTTACTGAACAAATAGAGGTCAAGTTTTAACTTTTATATGTGGCTAAAAAAATAAACGTATAATTTTAACTTCTATTTTTGGCCGAAAGAAGAAATCATGTTTTAACTTTCATTTTTGACAAAGCAATTTTAATTTTATTTGACTGAAAAAATATAAATAAATAGTTTTTAACGTTTTTTGACTGAAACCAAGGCGAATTCATTCATATAAGGTGAAGTTACTATAGCAGCCGATTTGATTTTTTTTATTCACCTACATGTATTTTGTTTTCGCTTTTGCGTATGAGCTTTCAAAAGCCGTAAAAGCAAAATCAAAGCGTATGTAAATTTTGATAACAACTATTATAGACTCTTTTGATAAAAAATCATAACAGTAAAAATCCCTGAAAATAATTGATTTTTAATACAGTGGTTTTTATAAAACTTCAAATGCAGTTTTCATGGAAAAGACTGACTTTCGTTTTCACGGTGTCATTAAAAAACTATAGCTCGATACAAAAGCCTTTTTAAAGACATCTTGGAAACGAAAATTAAATGATGAATTATTGTAGTTATTCCAAAGTACTCGTACTATACAAGCACCGTTTCAAAAAAAAAAAAAAAAAAGCTTGTCTACATGCACTAAATTCTCACTTTCTCTTATCAACTAACTACAGGGACGCATTCCGCTTTACTCGCCATCACGGTGTAAACAAAACGAGCTGCTCTATCCAGGAGATCATGCAGATGACTGGATTTGCGATTGTGCGCCAGGTAGGTGAATAAACTACTTTATATAGCCGAACTGTGCTCATTAAATTTACTATTCTATCAATTTTTCTCAGCTTCACTATACTATCCCGACTCGGACGCCTGTCATTTAGCCTTCCGGCGTGGTCCTTGCGACAATGAACAAATGCTTGTATTGGCACCCAATACCACAATACCACAGTGCATAAAAAATGTCTGCAAAATCGATGGACAAGTGAAAATCAATAATATTTGCTATGAAATTGGACGTGCCGCTCCATGCCAAAATGCGCATTTATCATATGTACTTGGTGTGAATCCGAAGACACTGATGTTGGACTGTGTAAAATTATCGACTTCTGTGGGTACACGTTTAGGGATCACAGACGAAGTTGATGCACCGCTATATGATCTGAGCAAAATTGATTTGTGCGCACGTGGCACACAGCGGTCGATAGAGGGCACTTGTGCAGCCAAAATAGAATAAAAAGTGGGTTGTTGTCAAAGTGCATTGAGATTAGCCGTGCAAATGACAAACTAAATTTAGCAGCTGCTTTTATACTCAATCAATGTTTAGAAAAGATTTATGGAATTTGTTTCCTTTCCATATTTTTAAGGACACTTTACTTCGCCTAAATTATAACTTACATTAAAATTAAGTTTAAATGTACATACATTTTGTATAATACACACTCTATATACAAAGCATTTTCACTTCATTCCACAGCGCTAATTGGTTGTTGCAGCTTTACGACTGTTTTTTCTCGGTTTAACTGTATCACTTTCAGTTTCTTCCAAACTTAGTTCTTCATTTGGCATATCATCTTCTTCAGTTATACCAATTCCACTCTCGTCGGCTGCACCTTCCATCTTAACCAAAGTATTTTCAAGCGACGCAAGGAATGAACTTTCTTTATATTCGGGCCAGTTGCGAAATTGTGTGAATAATGTAAGCATTTGGCTAGGCGACAAATCACCGAATTGTGTGAAAATATTTATACGTGGATAAAAGTCACGATTGCTCATAGTTGTGCAGCGTGTTGAATATTTGGGCAAACTTTCAATATTTTCATCTGGATAAAGCGGTTGTATGCCTTCAAATGGTTCGTTATTAAAGATGAGCCGTGGTCCACAACCGGGTACCCATTTTCTAACAAATAATTAGTAAATATATTTTTATTTAAAAAAATTTTAGTATACCGAGCTATTAAACTTACTCCAAGTTAGGTATTATGCGATTGCAACGACTGACACAATTCTGTTTGACAAAGTACCACAGCGCTTGCACATCGGTTATCGAACAGAGATCGAAGAAGTTACGCCGCGGCACAATTCTGACCAAGTAGAAATATTCCGGGTTTATTGATCCCACCTGCATGAGTGAGTTTAGTTTTTTTTTTTTTAATTGGAATAGCACAAAAATCGAATGACACTCACCTTACGCATCTTCCTGCCTTTTAATATAGTATTTTCGCTTTGATTCGGCAGAAAGAGTTCCCGAGGCAATTGTGTTATGAATTGGTGCTCGAACATCATTTGAAAAAGCATGGATGTGGATCTGTAGAACATGTAGCCAATTTGATTGCTGCAAGTGAGATGCTGGAAGAGAACATTTAGCTTATGCTCCAGCCTCTAAATATTCAACACTTACTATATAAATTGGTGGCGGTATAGCCAGATACATTTCAAAGCGTCCCCAACTAAGTAAACCATTTTGAAAGACAATTGAATTTATGAGATGCTTAAAGAAATTATAACATCCAACGGCTCCAAACAGCAACGCATTCGGTTCTAAACATTGATAATTAAGAAATATTATCCAAGGTACCATATATCTATGCATATGTGTATACTCTGTATTTACTCACCGTCAGTGTATTCACGTTTTGGTAAATCACTTAGCATATCCGAAACTCGTGTGCCATTGTCCATTTTATCTTGAAATATTAGCTTCCATAGCCCCACAATATCACCGTGTTTCACCTTCACACGTTCGGGATACAATGTATGCAGATCTCGCTGTACGGGCAGGAAATGTTCATTAACCTCAATCAATATTATTTTTCGTATGTGATCTTCACGATTTAGTAATTTACGCGTAAATAAACCTATACCAGGATTTATCTCTACGGCGATATCACATTTTGTTTGTTGCATAAAAGGCTCGATGGCATTGTTTAGTTGATCAGCCAATTGGTCGTCAGCCACATAAAGATGATTGGGAAGTTTGTGTTTTTTGTTGAAAAATTTTATTGGAAAAAGGTTAGCAAATTGTGATTCTTTATGAAGAAAGCGACGAAAATGCAACATTATCAAATCGAAGAAGCCGGGAGCGGTCGCGTTTGTAAAATAAATGCACAAATCTTTGCAAATGCAAATCTTTGGCACAATGCCGAATGAAAATACTTTACTGCACAATATTTACGAATGCAATGGAAAACGGAATAGGTAAAAGGCACTAGTGTTGCCGGTGTAGTTAAATTCGTTCCTCTGTTCTTGTAAAAATATTCTCCGCAATTTCTGTTAAATAAAAAAAAAACTAGGGTTTAAATCTGTTTGGTATATTTAAAGTTAAAGTTGTTAAAAACTATGAATTTTTTTAAATTTGGAAAATAAACCATTATTTGAACAAAATCTAACAATTCCATAAATCCAGCAAAACAAGAAAAGAATGTAAACGCCAACCCTGCTTGATAACTGCCACTGGAAACGTACTCTGCGGTCTCTAGTGGTAAATAGACGAAACATATTTGCTTAAAATAAAAAAGAGTTTATGCTAAGGAAAATTTATGTTATCTCCAAAATGTGTTGCATTTTTTATGATGTAGGTTGATGGTTATTCAATACGTAAAAGCATTTTGACGAAACAAGTCGTTCCATATACGGTTTTGGTTTTGTTGTTAATCGTGAATCATTTATAATGTCGTCGTTAGTTTTAATTTCATCAAGCAGGTAATGTTCACTCTCTTTCAATTAGTTGAAAATTCATTTAATTTGACAGATATAGAACAGTTTCTTGTTGTTCAATTGTCTTTAATCCTAATTCTAGTCGAAGCGATAACCCATTTCCAATGACTAAAATCAACCCTGTTATTCCAGGTGGCAACTTTGCCACTTTCCAGTTGTACATAGTTCCAGTGGTTCCAGCGTTGGTGACAAACGAGAAAAGGCAAAGGCATCGAATTGTAGTGGTAGCGGAAGAAAACATGAATTTTTCTATCCGAAAGAATTAAAATAAGTAACAAAGCACTATAAGTTTGAAAAGTTAAAGAAAAGAAAAAAGTTTGAATTAAATATGTTTTGCATATTGTAAAGAGAAAAACCAAAAGTGAGGAAATGCAACGGATTGCATTTTGAAGGCTAAAGAAGTGTGAAAAAAGGTGTGAATAGTTTGAAAATCAATAACAAAGCAAAATTGGGGAAAAAGTGCATTTCTATTGGATCAAATGTGCTAGTTAAAAATAAATAAAAAAGTGAGTTCTTGCTTTTTAAAGGACTGTGTTAATTGGTTGACGAATTGCAAATTGAAGAATTCTACAAGTAATGTACGGACCTGGCATTAAAAGCTACAATTAGTAGAATCGGTTAACGCCGTGTGCCCCAATCTGGTACGGGTGGGTACGAGTATTTATTTTTTGCCACTGTTGCGCTTTATGTAGAATAATCAGTCCATGAGTTTGGTCATTTCTTCGCGTTTTAACAACCGCCGCTGCTTGTTATTTACATTATTCTTTGCGACCCGGCTAACGTGATGTGAATTAATTATTTTTTGTTTCACCTTATTTGAGAGTCTCGTCTGTACGGGTGTCTGATGACGGTTTGGCTTCGGTGCGTTGCATTGCCACGACTCCCTATTGGATGTTTTCGTACTACATACTACCTACACATCTAAAAATAAGTAAAACAAGTTGAATAAATGACAAATCGGGTGAAAAAAGTTTTTAATAAGGTCAAAATAAAAACCAACGCTCGCTGTGTTATTAAAGAAACTTGCTGAGTTGGTGATTCACTGTCGCAACGTTGTAGCAAACCACAATACATAACATACTTTTGTATTCATAAACGAAACCGAATAGTACCTACTTACTTAGGCAGCCTGCCAATAAGCTAACTCAAGCTCGCATTGTGGACTACTTCGACGTGTTCCGGTGTGTCTACAGCTGCATTACGCCATAAGAACAATAAACGTTTGCAACATTCAGGTATTCCTGCTGCTACTTTGCTTGCTGTGCGCAACCCTACAATAACAACTCACAAAACTTCTTTTGCCAATTTTGTACCGCCATACAAAACATGGACGTTGCATTGCGAGGAGGTACGTATTCTATGCAGTAATTTAATCGTGTTTTTGTTTTTGTTTCTATTTTGTGTGTAGAAATTAGACTAGCTCTATGCCACTTATGAATGACTGTGCCCATATTTACATAGATAACTAACCATCCGCAAATATAAGCCGGTGGTCTTTGATTTTACGTGGCGTTATTTGCATAGAGTGAATTTTCATTATTGCGTTTCTTTGCTTTTAGATGTCTTGCTGAAATTATTGATTATATGAATATTGTACTCATATGCATACCATCGTGGGTTAATAAGAAATTTTGTAGATGAATGACAAATTTGAGAAGGTTTCGATATTTGCGAATTACCCATTTCATTTGCTGACCCAAATGTGTCAAGCTTCTCGTCAAAAAGTCTCTTATTTTGGCCAAACACCCACACAGGTTCGAAACGACAACTGGTGTGCTACAAACAAGTTTCCGCTTATTAGCAAATTCGGTCAGTTGCCACTGCCATTTGCATGCAGATGTCTACATTCGCATAATCGTTTCTACCGCATATTCGTTTCGCACACCTAATTGAATATTAAACAAAATACAGTAAAATATTTATGCAATAAAATTGGCGAACATGTTGACGGTATTGGGGTTTTTTAATATATTTTTTTTATTATAAGATAATGAAATATGTACATACATACATACATATACGATGAAAAGTTTCTGCTGGAGATGCAACAACTGAAACACACCTCAAATTGATGGAGTAACTTTGCCAGAACATCGATTAAATCATTACCATTATGTGGTAATTAAGTAATATTTGCATTGAAGCTATATATCTCGAAGGCCAAATGAATAAACAATTTTTCAAACATTGAAATGTTCCATCTAAATACGAATTAAAGAAACTTCTTTAGTTACAAATGACTCGCAATCGATTGCTCATAAAAATTACTTTAGATCACTCAAGGCTAATACTTTGACAGTGTTTATAAATATTTCTCTTTATCATTAGAAAAATTTCTGATAGCAAAAATACTGGCTTCTTACCATGGTAAATAATAAAGTTATTTGGCTATATCTTATCAAAAATATGCACTTGGCCAGATAAATTAATGTAGAGATTGTAAATGTCTACTAGGCAGTGTGGCCGCTACGATAAGATAAATTCTTCAAAACTTTAAGGCAAGGGCGCTAATTATATATAAAATTAAAAGTTTGAAAAGTTCGCGATCTTGAAGGAGAAATTACTCCAATGCAGAATGAATGTACTACACGCATATACTATTATAACCTCCAAGTTATGGGTAGCAAATGCAAGGTTGTGTGGGCGTTAGCGATGTTTGGGTCTCCCAAAGTAAGGTGATATCTGTGCCACCAAACAATACGATATTGCTCTTGCGAACGAACGCGACCACCTTCGCCGCTCCGATCCCCGTAATCCGAACATTCAGGATTTGAACGTGGAGATTCGGAGCCTGGTGAACCAATACAAGCGGAACAAGTGGGAAGAGCATTTGAAGTCCTGTAACCTGGTCACGGGTGTTGGTAAGCTCTGGTCTACCGCGAAGTCCTTATCCAACCCGACGAAGCACGACGACCGAGTGGAAATTTCATTCGGGGATCGTGCCTCGTCGGACCCGAAGAGATGCGCGAGCTATTTTAGCCGACAGTTTATACTGCATCCTTCGGGGGATAGGACCAAGCGGAAGGTGACCAGGAGGCTGCGCAAACTACCGAACAACAGCGCGCCTCTTGCCTTCACTTGTGGCGAGGTAAAGGAGGTCATCGGGAAGGCGAAAGGTCCAAGGCCATTGGCCCCGACGGGCTAAGCGTGTTGATGCTGCAAAATTTAGGCCCCGCGGGAGTTGAGTTCCTCACCGGGATCCTCAATTTGTCTATGGCCACCCTCATCATTCCAGTCATCTGGAAGGTTGGGAAGGTGGTCCCACTATTGAAACCAGGGAAACCGGCCGACAAGGGTGATTCCTATCGGCCGATTTCCCTGCTTTCACCTGTGGTAAAGACACTTGAGGCCCTACTCCTCCCGTATTATACATACCACCTTGGGTCAGCTAAGCATCAACATGGCTTCCGGAAAGTGCACAGCACAACAACAGCACTTAATGCCATAAACACGCAGGTGAACCGCGGTCTTAACCAAAACCACCCCTGCGAGAGAACTGTCCTAGTAGCGTTGGACCTGTCGAAAGCTTTCGACACAGTCAGTCACTCCACGCTACTAGCTGACGTGGAAGCGTCAACTCTCCCGCAGGGACTGAAACGGTGGACCGCGAATTACCTGTGTGGTCGTCAATCATCGGTATGGTTTAGAGATAAAACATCGAAACCAAGGAGGATTAAACAAGGGGTACCGCAGGGTGGCGTCCTGTCCCCATTACTGTTTAACCATTATATCTCCAAGCTCCCTCAACCGCCAGAGGGAGTCACGATTGTCTCCTATGCTGATGATTGCTCGATAATGGCAACCGGCAATGTAATTGATGATCTGTGTTTGAAAGTGAACGGATATCTCTCTGATCTTGCCCATTTCTTTACCAGCAGGAACCTGGCGCTGTCCCCTGCTAAGTCCTCGGCGACCCTTTTTACCACCTGGACGAAGGAGGTCAGGCTGGACCTTAACATCCATATCGATGGCACCCCCATTCCGACGGTTAACGACCCGAAGATTCTGGGGGTGACTTTCGACAGCCTGCTCTCCTTCTCCGCGCACACTACCGCAATCGCTAATAGAGTACAGAGCCGCAACAATGTCCTCAAGTCGCTCGCCGGCAGCTCTTGGGGCAAAGACAAAGAAACGTTGTTGGCAACATACAAGGCGATTGGCCGGCCGGTAATAAATTATGCTGCGCCAGTCTGGTCGCCGGGAACCAGCAGGACACAGTGGATGAAGCTGCAGACCTGCCAGAACGCCGCACTCCGCACGGTGACGGGATGTCTTCTGATGTCGCCTGAGGAGCATCTCCACCAAGAGGTCAATGTGCTCCGAGTTAAGGAGCACAACCTCATGCTCAGCAAGCAGTTCCTTGCCGGATGTCACCGCTCGGGGCATCCAAATAGGCACCTGCTTGCAGTGGAGCTGCCCCCCAGGCACATTAGGAGACATCTACTTGAACTAAAGAACGAGATCCAGCCACTCACCACACAACCGCTGGATCCGGAGGCGTACCGGCGGGTCCTAAGCAACATCCACAGAGACACAGTCACCAACATCATCGACTCCCGCCAGGCAAATGCGGTCATCGGAGCCCAACCTCCACCTGTAGCAGATGAGGAGTCCCTGCTGCCCCGCGAGTCCCGCGTCACTCTGGCACAACTACGATCTGGATACTGTAGCAGGCTCAACTCCTACTTATCCAGAATCAACCCTGACATACCCAACACATGTCCGGCATGTGGAGATTCTCCGCACGACACCAACCACCTATTCACATGCCCTCTCAAACCCACTCATCTAACTCCCCTCTCCCTCTGGTCCAACCCTATCGAAACTGCACGTTTCCTGGGCCTCCCCCTAGATGAGTTCGACGACAACGACCATGGGTGAATCTGCTCTTTACGGGGCGCGACTAGCCGCTACAACAACAACAACAACAACAACATATTGCTCTTGCACACGCAGAGCTGCTCCGATAAAACCTCCGTTGTTTAGGTCTAATTAGGTTTTGGATATTGTAGGGTCTCTAAACAAAGCTTCACATGCCCCCAAAAACCAACTAATGTAACAAATAATCTTCCAATTGTCCAACCAGTTCGAAACGGCACGTTTCATGGGCTCCTGCTATATAACCTCGATGTCAAAACTTACTGATACAAACCGGTCTTTTCAGTGTCTAATATAGAAGATAAAACAACAGCAAAATGCTTATGCTTTCCAGCGCCCACCGACGCGTCGGTACAAAATTACATTCTAACAGTCCAAAAAAAAAAAAAAATCGTTTAAAAAATGTTTGTGATAATTTTTTTTAGCTTTGTTGAAATTTTAGAAACATATAACAGAAAGTTTTAAATAACATTTACATTGTTTTTGTTATAGTTATAAATTTTAGAGTAGATAATTTTTTGTTGTTGTGAAAGTTGGCATTCGATTCCCTTTATATACAGCAATTAGTAAACATGCGCAAAATTTCTTAAATATGAGTGAAAAAAGGACATTTCTTTCGATCAATAAGCTGATATTGCTGCAGAATTAAAAGGAGACAATAGATCTTATCGCGCATTAGAAAAAAGTACAAAGTAAGTGCTGCTACTGTGTCTTAGATTCGCAAAAAGCATCAAAGCCCACGCTTTTTTCGGCCATTCCAAAACACCTGTACGCGACAGAATAGCGGATGAAAACCGAAAATAACGGAAAGAACAAAACTCAAAGAAGACTATGAAAAGTAAAAGAAACCCGGCTAAAGAACTTGTAAAAGGATTACGGGATGTTTGGTGCGACATTTTTTTGCGGAGTGTCGAACGAATTTTTTCTGCTAATAACTGTAAATGCTGTCGGCCTGTCAAAAAGCCAATGTTAACCGAAATGCTGAAAAAACTGAGGGTAATTTGGATGAAACAGCAAAGTAAATTCCCGAATATTTATTGAAATAAGGTAAATGATTGCCTAAAGTCATTTCTTTGTTGTAAGGTTAGACGTTTAAATGTAAACGAAACGCTGAATGCAACCAATATAATCATGTGATTTATGCTAAATGGTGCACCTTATCGCACTGCAAATAAATGATTAATAAAATATTCAAATTCTTTCTTAGGCAGGTAACTCTCTTCATAAGTATATGAAAGCGAAATTCTAATATCGATACCCTTAATAAAAATATAGGAAATACATATGTATGTCTGTATATGGCATACAGATCAGCATTTTAAAGAAATCGTCAAAAACGTGACTAAAGTATGCCCAAGAAAATAAAAAGAGTTTTAAAAAGTAAAAGAAATGCTACAAAATATTAATATATGAAATAGTAAATGGTATGTACATTTGTGCTATATTAAAATAAAGAAATTATTTTCTTCCAAAAAAGAACAAAAAATTATTTTTTTAAAAAGTTGAAAAATATGGAACTCTCGTGTTTTATGTGGGTGCGCTCATGTTTCTCATTTTTAAGCGGCTTATAGTACTCGTATATACAGACCACCGGCCTAAGGAACCTACAGTTCAAAATTCGCGTTCATTAGTTTTTATGTTATGACTTAATTAGGGATCGAAAACAACAGTTGTTTCTGAAAACTGTTTCCTCTACAACCAAGTGTAATATACCAATCGATTTCTTATATCACCGATAATCAAATTTTAAAATAATTTTTTTTTGTTGGAATTTTTATGCCAAATTTAAAAAAAATAACAGTTATTTTTGATTTTAATTTTATAAATCTAAAATAATAATTTTTTTTATTTTAAAAATCAATGATAACACTTATTTTTGATTTTAATTTTTTAAATCAAAATTAGCTGTTTTAGAGGGGAGAGGTACTAACTTCTGCTTTTCAAAATTCTTTTGGATGAAAATTCTGTAAAAATCAAAAAAAAAATTCTGTCCAGCCTAAATTCTTTTGGTTCAATATTCTGTATTTAAAATTCTGTATGATCAAAATGATGGAGAACTGAAATTCTGTATATTAAAATTCTGGAATCAAAATTATTTTCGCTCAAAATGCTGTAAAAATATAACCAAATAGGCAGATAACCTGATAAGCACGCTTACCTGAATAGCACATTTATTTTATGAATAATGGAATTCCGATTTTATAGAATCAATGGTATACATATGTACATACGTCAATTAAAGAAAAATTCAAAAATTCATTCAAAACAAAAGTTATTACATTATAATGGCGAAACAATTATTATATTATTAAATTTTTAGCAATTCGCTTTAGAAAAGAAACATGCCTTAATATAAGCCTTTTTTTTGTTATTCTTTTAATTCTGTTGTTTGCTTTTACAGCCTTCTTCGTTTGACTAATTTTGTGACCATTTTGAAATTTCTGAAGCTATAAATACATACAAACATATGTACATTTGCTTTATGTAAATCTGTTTTGATAATATAGGAAACCATATGGGTCAAGACAAGTCATGTATTGGCAGTATTTTGTATTGAAAAACCGGAAGAGCATATGGATAAATAAAAAAAGTGCGCACTTTTTTATTTATCCATATGCTCTTCCGGTTTTTCAATACAGAGTTTTGCAAAACAAAATACTGCCAATACATAATTTTGATTTACAGAGTTTAAAATTACAGTGTTCCGCAATACAGAATTTCAACAGTACAGAATTTTGAATTACAGATTTTTGAATACAGAATATTGAATACAGAATTTTAAATACAGAATTTTGAACCAAAATCATATTGTACCCAACCCGTTTTAGAGACCTTTTGTTTATAAAACACATCAATATAAATCATTCACTGAAATGAAAATGAGTTGTTGGGGAACCAAAAAATTATGTATTATACATATAATTTTCTCCAAAAAATTAAAATGACTTTAATACGTATGACTCTAAAAAGGAAAGTCAGTGACACTTATAAAAATAAGGGTCTTCAATAACTATTATTTTTGATCTATCAAATAAAAATAAATCAAAATCAAGAATAACTGTTATTTTTGATTTATAAAATAAAACTCAAGTTATTCAGGAATAACTGTTATTTTTGATCTATGAAATAAAAAGCAAGAATAACACTTATTTATGTTTTTTAAAGTAAAGATAAAAATAACTGTTATTTAATGAGTAATTAAGTAAAAGTTACAAAATAATCTTTAATGAGCGATTTTTATAATAAGCATTGTAACTGTTACGTTTCCTGATTCTTAAACTTTCCGTCCGCAAACGTTAGTCATTCTTTCAGAGACATTTTCAATGTAGAAACACAATGTTCGGATTCGATTTCAATTCACTTAAAAAGAAGTGCGCATATAATTTTTTGAAAATCAAGTCGCTGTAAAATTTTTGCATTAAATTTAAATCTTACTTTTTCGCGTTGCATTTTTGAGCAGTGAGCATTTTTTAAATGAATCATGCGCAAATTACTGAAGTATTTGCAATTTACTTATTTATAAGTACGTACACAGCATACATGTAGATATGTATTTCGCTGTTAAATACTGTAGATTAGGTATGTTAATTTGCGATAAGCCTAAATCATCTTGATGCCGGCTTACCACTCCCTCGATTTCGCCATCGACTGTTTAAGCGTCGTTTATTTCACGTAGCATTTTCCTTCAATTGCGGCCAACATGCAAATATATACATACATACATGTGTAAGCACATAACTATTAACATATTAAATACTATGATACATATTTACTTATATATGTACATAGAAAATTGGTGGCTAACTGCGGCGTTGCGTTTTGCAACCGGCGTTCGTGTTAGCCGTGACGTGAATGAACTCTCTCTATAACAACAGACCACGATTTTGTCAGTTTTGTTTGGCTGTGATTTGCGGGCATGGCAGCATATAAGCCGTCGTCGTACGTACAACTTTATTACATCAAAATTGTCGTACACATTGGTCTGGATGAGTGGCTGCGCTAGCTGACTAGCTGGTCGCCACTGCGCCACTAAGCCACTGCGCTGGTGTGCCAAGCCCGCTTGCCTGACTGCTGCCTGTTCGGATTCGAATGAGAATGATTCATTTATCGCTCGAAACCACGTACGAATTATGCGCATACACGGAAAGACAACAGAAAAAAAAACAAAGAACACGCCAATAAAGGAACAATGCTATGGCGTAACTGAAAAAGGGCAATAAAGCGAAAACGCGAAAATTTTTGTATTTTACTATACGTACTTATTTGTGAAGATATTCCATTCTTTTATTTATTAAATAATTGTTTTTTTTTTGTTTTGTTTGTCTAAGTACTGAATAAGTTTGTTTGATAAGAACTGAATTAAATTCCACTACATAGCAAAAGAATACGGGGAATTCAATAAAATTATTCTGAGTCACACTCTTGCGTACTTTTTCGCATAACAAACAATTTTGTATTAAAGTAGCTACATATATGTAACTATATTGAAAGGAACAATACAAAGTAAATAAGTAATAAAAATAAAAATAAAAGGAATTCTTCCTAAAATTTTTTTTGCGTAACGAAACAAGTAAAATATTAAATCCCAGGGACATTTTGTATTGCTTGATAGGTTGGACCCCACTTACTGAAATTCGCCCGAATCTCCTGTCCAAAGCGACAGCCGTTGTCAACGAGCGTCACCACCTTTGTTTTAACGCGGTGATTCGAATGCTTCTTTTTAAAAAAGAAGTGGGAGGAGCATCTGAAGTTCTGTAGTCTGACTGCGGATGTGGGTAAGCTTTGGTCGACCGTTGTTATGTCCTTATCCAACCGGGTGGCGCGTCATTACCTAGTGGAGATTTAATTAATGAACAGTGCTTCATCGGACCCGAAGAGATGCTCAAGCTATTTTAGCCGGCAATTCATTTTGCAACCTTCGGTGGATAGGGTCAAACGTATAGTGAGGTTGCGTAAACTGCCAAAAACTAGCCCGACCCTTACTTTCACTTGCGGTGAGGTGCTGGAGACCATCGGGATGGCGAAAACCTTCAAGTCCATTGGCCCTGGTGGATTAAGCATGTCGTTGATAAAAATTTCCTAGTAGCATATCTGACCAAGATTCTCAACTTTTCCATCTCTTCATTCATATCCGATACCCGATATGTGAACAAGGCATCAGCGGTAAAAACTTTGCTGACTCTGCTGCTCCTGTATCTCACATACCACCTAGGAAAGTGCATAGCACTTAAATCCTGGATACTGTAGTAAACCCAACTTCTACTTACCTATCACTCAACCCAGAAATACCCAGCCCATATCCGGCATGGGAAGAGCCACCCCATTATATCAATCACCTATTCACACTCCCCCCGAACCCACTCATTTAATACCAAACGCTTTATAATTCGATGCCGTCGAAATAGCTCGTTGACAATTTACAATGTATTTAATCCTTTGATCGCGAATTGAAATGCTGACGGGACACTACCTTTTGGGGACACGCTCACTCAAAATGAGTTTACAATGCTAGCCAAAGTTAATTGAGTGTTCTTGATATGCAATTCTATTACATAACGAGAGGATTCCTTGGGTTCCAAAGCTCTGGTAACACTACAGACGTAATCGGTGTATTTGAGGCGCTCTGGGAACAGCCAGCACAACTTAACATAACCCCCAGAAATCTTTTCGTCGAGTGTAAGATATATTTACCCACCATTCAGTGAGGTGGGCCATGAGTTCGTTTGTACGGTATGAGTCTCTGGGAGTTGAATGGCATACTGCCAGTGATGCTACTGCAGGGTGGCGAAGGTATAATTTCGCACCTTGTGAATGTTATGAGGGATTCGTGCGCTCTTGCTTACATTCCAATGGTGTGGAGGAGAGCTATGGTAATTTTTATACCAAAGGTAGGAAAAAGGGATTACTCACTAGCGAAGTCCTTTAGGCCAATTAGTTTAACCTCCTTTGTACTCAAAACAATGGAGAAGATCATCGATAGTGAGATAAGGTCAAAAACTCTGCGAAGAAAACCTCTTCACCCCAGTCAGTATGCATACAGGGCAGGACAATCTACGGATACCGCTCTATACCAACTGACGACGGAGATACAGAGCGCTTTCGACTTGAAAGAGACCGTTATATGTGCCTTTCTGGACATAGAGGTAGCCTTCGACAACGCCACGCATACAGGGGTATGCCAAGCGCTAACGAAAAGGAACGTGCACCCATCCATATGCAATTGGATAGAGGCACTACTTAGGACCAGAACAGCGGAAACAACTGTAGCGGGCAGCGTTGTGCTGCAAAAACCCAGTAAGGGCTGCCCACAAGGGGGAGTAATCTCCCCTCTTCTGTGGAGCCTGGAAGTGGATGAACTGCTACAGTTGCTAACCGACAACGGAATTCGCTGCCAGGGATACGCGGATGACATTGTCATTATAGCAAGAGGAAAATACGACAGCACATTATGTGACATCGTACAAAGAGCGCTGAATCTTACAATGGCATGGTGCGCCGGGGTGGGGCTCAATATTAACCCACGTAAGACGGCCATCGTACCATTCAGCAGAAAAAGGAAACTGCTAAGGATGAGAACTATCTCCCTGGCAGGGATTGAAGTCAGTATGGTGAGCAAGGTGAAGTACCTAGGTCTCACAATAGACTCCAAATTACTCTGTAGGGAACATGTCGATGCCCCAGAACTCACATGTCGGTACCAATGGGAAGGACTCCAAGCATCTTCCAAGCGGAGGTGTATGCCATCCTGTTATGTGCAGACGTCAACCAGAGGAGAAACTACCGCAATGAACGTATAATCATTCTGAGCGACAGCCAAGCAACACTCAAGGCGCTAACCTCGTATGAGGTGAAATCCTCACTAGTGCTAGAATGCATAGAGAGACTTAACGCGCTAGAAATACTAAACCACATTCAGCTCCTCTGGATCCCAGGCCATCGAGACATAGAAGGTAATGAGGAAGCTGATAGATTAGCAAGGGAGTTTATGCACCTCTCGAAAAATAGTCTGAGGATCCTGACAGGCTTTCTCACAGCACACTGCAGGCTGAGAGGTCATCTGCACAGGCTTGGAATATGGTCGAACGAGTCCTGTTGCTTTTGCGACTTAGCTCCAGAGACCCCGATGCACCTGTTGCTTGAGTGTGACGCTATCTCGAGAAGACGATAAAGCTACCTGGGTATACATAGTCCAGCTAAAGAACATGTACGCTCTTTGCCACCAACTATTATATTAGACTTTCTAAAGGAGTTGGGATTAGACGAGGTACTGTAAAGAGCAGAGGGCACAATGAATCTTTAAGGTCGAAGTGCAAACCTCTAATATATATCCATCTATCTATCTAAGGTAATGATGATACGATACTCTACAGATGAGGATGCGATACTCTACAGATCTTCATACCTGCTATACGAATCTGTTCTAGTATTTTCTTGATATGCAAAATTAAGGAATTGTAAGTACCCTAGTTTCACGTTTACAGTAATGTTCGGTAAACTTTTGTGATCTTCAATATGTGAACGCATTTATAAGTTAATGCAAAATTTTTCAAAAATTCTTTCAATATCCAACAAATATCTTTGATAACCACTTCAGTATAATTTTAGAGAATTTTTCCACTTTGGGTAGAGCGTATATGTATGTGTGTATGTATTCTGAGGTATATACATATTTAGGTACATATAAACAGTTATACTTATCTTATCGGCCGCTATAATTGAGTTCACTCTCCTGCCGTTTATAAATAAAAGTTCACACATTTTAAAATTTTAATACAGGCATACTTGTGAATTATGTGTGTACAGGGTGCGTATAGTATTTGAAGGTTTAAATTGGAAGACAAAACTTAACCTAAGAAATTAAAAAATTAAAATTCAGGTTGTTATCGCAAGTTTTTAGTTGGAAGAAAAAACTTAACGTAAAAAATTAAAAAGCACGGTGTTATCGCCGATAATACGCAGCGATATAGAAATAGCCCAGTTTGCGAAAGTCGCACGCACCCGTGACCAGGTTGCAAGACTCAGACTACTTGTTCCGAAAAATTAAAACGGAAATTGGGACGGATCTCGGGGATCCTAACTGCCGAGATGAAGTGAGCCGCAGCAGACGCAACCACCTTGTGGAACTTCTGTTCGCCTTTGCGGGTGTAGGAAGAGCTCTGAAGGGATTCTCAGTGAACTACGCGATCCCGACCCACTCAGCTTTTTTAAAGTTGACATAGGTCCGGTGGTCCGCGGAGACAAAGTCAGCAAGCCTGCCAATCGAGATGATTATGGGTAGGTGTTCTGACGCAAGCGATGGCATTGGTCGCCACGTTACGCTATTTATCAGACCTGCGCTAGGTATTGTTAAGTCAGGCGAGCTGCTGCAACTGCCCATGATCCTGGTAGTGCAGAATGCCGAAACGCCTATCTGCTCTTCCAAATTATTTCCCCTATCAGCTGGTCGGCTTGAGTGTCAGAGAACGTGGTGCGCGTTGAAGTCACCTACTATCAATCGGGTTTCACCTCTGAGGAGCGCACCTATCTCAGGGTGATATCCTGCCGGGCAGCAGGTGACAGGGGGTATATAAACGTTGAATATTTCTATCTCAACTACGCCTGACCGGACAGCTATTCCTTGACATTCGAAGGTAGTGTCCCTGCGGTCGATGTCTTCTTCGATGAGGCGATACTGCACTGTGTGATGGGCGATGAACGCTAAGCCACCACCATTACCTCGCTCGCGATCCTTACGATGCACATTGTAGCCGTTGCAACTCAACAGGGCGGAGAGAGGTATGAGGGAATGGTGATGTTGTCCTCCTAGTCCCTGCTGCGAAGCCACGAAAGTGGCATCAGTCTTGGCACGAGTTTCACCTGACTGATGCCACATTTCGGTATATCCTGGCCAGATACACGGTGTAGACTGTGTGGGGTACCAGGAGCTAGACAAGAGGAACGGAGCTGGGTGGGGGAGAGGAGCGATCATGTTGTTGTAGTGCACTGGGTGCGGCTATGGAGGCCGTAGGACGCAAACAACATGGGACCATATAATTTGTGCAACACTCCTTGTCGGTACTTAGGCCTGAGCAGACCTTAAGAAAGCTTCGTCCGTCGCAGAAATTACACCTTACCGAAGTAGAGTTCGGATGGAGCCTTTTCTGGCAGACGCAGCAAAAATAGGTTTCTGGTCCAGGGTTTGGCTCGATCCCCGCCCTGAGCAGAAGGATGTAGAGCAACCTTGCTGCTGAAAGTTGCTCCAGAGGAGACAAACGTCTTATAGGGTAGGACGATCTAAACAGGGTTAGATCGCCCAAACAACAGTCCATGGCCGGGTGAAACTCGCGTCATTCCGGTACGTAGAACCGACTGTAATGGGTATGGTGACTAAGTAGTCTAGCTTGTCTGGCTAGTGTGAAAACCTTCCTATTTTTTAAAAATTGTAACAAAGATGGAAAAGTACACCCGTCAATTTTGATAAGCTCAATTATGCTCTGAGGAATTCGAAATGGGGTCAGTTGTCGCTGACTAATTGAGTAGGACAAAGCTGCAATTTCAGAAAATCACAGGCCACGCTAATTTCATCGCATTCTTTAAATACCCGGACACTATAATCACATTAGAACAACAACAACAATAATATTTACGTGCTTTTGTTAATTTTTTTGCATGATTTATTATGATAAGGATGGCGTCGTCGAAATCGGTGCTGCGTCGACGCTGCTGAGTCACTCAACATTAGAAATTTCAATGTGTGCTAAGCTATTGTTAAAAATCACCACTTGCTGCCAATTAACACAACAAACCCACATATGTATGTGCTGACTTTAACGGCGCAACAAAAAAATTGCTTAATATTTATTGAAAAAGGCGCAGATTGCATTACAATACACTATGCTCCAGAATGTTTCGCCTTAGCTTAATGTTAACACCATCGGATAAAAGTATCGAAACAAAAACAAAACTTTTATTTTTCAAACTAAAACTACAAAAAAACAACGTTTTTTACCCAAAAAGTACGCCTCAAAAATTAACTTAATGTTTAAGTAAAAAATAAAATAACACTGAAATAAAAATTTTAATATACTCGGAACAAAATCAGTTAATAAATAAAAACAGTGTCATTTATCGAGTAAAATGTTGGTCAAATTGTTTCATTCTTTCATATATGTAGCTGAAAAAAATAGATTCTAAATATGTACACATTCGTGCAATAAATATAATTTTTATAAAGATCCCGACTGCAACGTCATCTACCGTGTAGAAATTGCAAAATTGGTATAATATTCAGACACATCAGCTAAGAAGGGTTATCATGGAAAACATTTGTGAAAGTTTTGTTATTCACTGTATGTAACGTAAACCCTCAGTTACACTCGAGGGTAATATTCGAAAAATGCGCTACATCTGGGGCCAATATGAGTCGTTGCATGTCAAATGATCAGAATAAGAATATGATCTCCACAAGCTCTCATTCATATCGTCTCTCGAATGAATCCGTCTTCGTTTTGAAATTCACTGTCATTTTTAACCGCCCTTCAAACAGGGATAATCATAATGCTGATTATAATAATGATAATGATAATGATAATGATAATGATAATGATAATGATAATGATAATGATAATGATAATGATAATGATAATGATAATGATAATGATAATGATAATGATAATGATAATGATAATGATAATGATAATGATAATGATAATGATAATGATAATGATAATGATAATGATAATGATAATGATAATGATAATGATAATGATAATGATAATGATAATGATAATGATAATGATAATGATAATGATAATGATAATGATAATGATAATGATAATGATAATGATAATGATAATGATAATGATAATGATAATGATAATGATAATGATAATGATAATAATAATGATAATGATAATGATAATGATAATGATAATGATAATGATAATGATAATGATAATGATAATGATAATGATAATGATAATGATAATGATAATGATAATGATAATGATAATGATAATGATAATGATAATGATAATGATAATGATAATGATAATGATAATGATAATGATAATGATAATGATAATGATAATGATAATGATAATGATAATGATAATAATAATGATAATGATAATGATAATGATAATGATAATGATAATGATAATGATAATGATAATGATAATGATAATGATAATGATAATGATAATGATAATGATAATGATAATGATAATGATAATGATAATGATAATCATAATGATAATGATAATGATAATGATAATGATAATGATAATGATAATGATAATGATAATGATAATGATAATGATAATGATAATGATAATGATAATGATAATGATAATGATAATGATAATGATAATGATTATGATTATGATTATGATTATGATTATGATTATGATTATGATTATGATTATGATTATGATTATGATAATGATAATGATAATTATAATGATAATGATAATGATAATGATAATGATAATAAGGTTGTTTAATTAGAGGGAAATAATTCAATATCCTCATTTTCTATTCATATCGCCATCTACTGGTGAAATAAAATATTATATTAAGATAGGTTTCCGTGTTAGCACAGTGAAATATATTGTATCGGTACTTGGATTCATAATATCTATTAATCAGATTTCTTAGCGGGGGTAGAATTTTGCTTCTCTTTCATCCATATTTTAACCGATGAAAGGCATTTTTAATCAAATATGACACGCAAAGAAATATTGTATATTGCAAATGGGGGTTTTAAAAAAATTTGGTTCACAACTTGAAATTTATAAAATTTTTTTATTTTTTATTTTTTTTTATTAAAAGCCAAACAAGCGTGTCCTATGAACACTTTTTCCTAGGCAACTCTATAACATAGTGTTTGCATAAAATATTTGTTAAAAAATACTATTCATCCGGATAAAAGCTGGTTGAGAAATATCTCAAAAACATGCCCTTTATATTTGACAGTAATGATACAAATACGCACTGAAAAATAATACAAAGTGTTCCAAAATAAATTACGCTATTAGAAGATGGAAGAACTTATGAATTTCAGTTCATTTATGACATTCGTACGGTAAACAATATTAGAGAGGCGAATAAACAATTTAATGTTTAATACTCCTCCACTTTCCGTGAAATTTTTAGAAACTGTAATTAATAATGGCGGCGGCCACTTAGCTGATATCTTCCAAAAATAGTTGGTGGATTCACAACACGTTCTAACGAATCGTAATATCAAAAATCCTAATATTTCAAAATAGGTTAAAATTTATTTTTGTTGTTATTGTTGTATTGGATGTTACTATGGCACGTAAAAATTTCTATTTTCCCATTTTCTTTCCGTCCATTCGAAATATATGGCAAACAACATTCTTCCCAATTATTTGGGTCAATAAAATTATTTCAACGATGACAGTTATCAAGAAAAATCATTAAACGGCAGGGATGAAGCAATTTTTATGCGATAACCTTATGACTCCTATACCACTGATATGAAATAAATAAGCTTCTTTGCTATAGCAAAGCGACACGATGCCTGGGGCACCAACAGTGGCAGCTACCAATCATTTTCATTGATCGTGCGGTTGGCGTGAGATAAGTTGTGAAAAGCGTTTGCGTTGTTCCCTGGCTATAGCTGGAAAGAAAGCGTCACGAATGGGCTTTTCAACGAGCTGACAATAATGTGCAAATTGTGCATCTCTATGGGCAAACGCTTAAAAAATAAAAAATCACCACAAAAACAAAAACGCACAGCTATGAACTATTCATTTAAAATTTGTTCCACTGATGCTGCTAATTTGCAAAACTAGTGACGGCCAGTGTCTCGGTCACTAGCTATGACTGTCTGGCAATGAGCTGCAGCTGCCAGCCACTAAATGAAGCACGTTTCAATTCCATTTTCATTATCAAGGCGCGCGTGCTCTATTTTCATAGAAAACTTTTGCAGTGATGCGCTAATTTTGTATGTATGAAAGTACGAGGGTCACAGCTGGTGATTTCAATGCCTGGGAATTAGAGTTATTCTTGTGTCATCCGCCTGTCTAGAAGTGGCGTTACTAAATACCGGCCCGAAACAAAGTTCCCACAGGAATGGCTATGGCTGGGCCCGAGAAATCTCGCTTAAGTCCTAGAAGATGTAGAATTGACAGCTTCAATACTGACGTGGCTAAAGAAATGACACTCCCTATTGAGTACATGGAGACCCGCACACAGTATGGCCACACTACTAATGAGTGATATTCGAGCAGCCTGTGCCACATCAACAAGGGTCCGCAACGCTGTGCTGTCTAAAGGCGAGGTGTCGCAAAGAATCGAAACAGAAATAGGAACAGAATCTGACTGAATCTGTTGCTGTTGTTGTTGTTATTGTAACAGCATAAAACATTCCCCATAAAATTTTGGGGAATGCTGCTGAAGTGACAGTCCTTAGCCGGATATAAATCCGGGTCGATCCGGTAATAGAACCGACTGCCGAGGGACAGTGCCTCTGCATCTGTTGCTGTATTTCGAGTTGGAACAACGGAGGACAAAAACAGAAATTGAAGCGTCATTCATATTATTTTGTGTTTTCGTTCGATACGCATTTATTCTTCACAATATTAATAAAAAATTATTCAACAAAACGGATAGTGGCATCATTAGCTGCAAAGTAATGGTTGGGTAAAAAATTTGTCAAATATTTGACATTCCTTCTGTCAGCAGCACCACCAGAATCGGAGAATACTGTTCCTGTTTCTATTTCTGTTCTTTCCGACACCGGATCTCAAGTATTGGTGGAACGAATGCTTTAAACATTCAGCGAATCAAGTAGCTGTTTCCAGCGTGCAAGGGGTAGGCCTCATTTCCTAGAAGTCAGGCATAGAAAGCCGCACGTCCTAAGCTAAAATCAGCATTCAAAAAAAAGGAACCGACAGTATTTCCTCGAACTCTGCGACGATGGCGAATTTAACCCTGAGGATCAAGTTATAAAATCGTAATGGAAATGTTGAGGAGTGTTAAAAAGTCAAGCTCAATGTGCCCACTACACCCTTAACCACTAAAAAAAAAATGTTTTCCGCCACTCTACAGGCGTCACTCGTGTGACAGGATTACAGCTGGTGAAGTTCTTGGAGCCACAAAACGGATCGAATACAATAAGGCTACTGGCTCCCATAGATTGTCTAACAGAGTTCTTAAATTGGCAATATATTTCCAGCCTACTTAAAACTATTTAACGCTTGCTTGAAGGAAGGAGTTTTCCCATAAATATAGAAACGACGATTCTTAGTACTGCTTAACTGGACAAACCTCTTACAGAACCAACAAGTCTATGCTTAATCGACACAACAAAGTACTCGAGGGAGTTCGGCTCGAAAAAGAGCTCCACACATTAGAGAGAATCTCCGAAAACCGAGTGGTTAGCACCACTATCAGACTAGCCAAAGATACAATAAGTGGCACTCGTTGGCTTAAATGTTCCAAAAAGTACTAACTTATTGTGACGTTAAAGTAAAAAGTGCGTTTAATATCGCCAGCTGGGCGAAAATGGATTGCAAGGGATCATGTAGGTATATCCTTCTACCTCAGGAGACTTTTTTGTTGTTATTTTGAAGGGGCGATTCTGCAGTACGAAATGTCAGCTGGAATGAAGACATGGCATGTTACAGTTATTGCTCCAAAAGGCTCCGTGCTCGGTCCGCTGCTCTGGAACGACGTGCTCTTTTAAAAGTTTTAAAAGTTCCCAACGGTACTAAAAAAAAATTAGGTTTGTCGATGAAAAACATTACCAATGACCATGGCTGCAAACACATTTGAATGACATATGTGAGAATGTCATTGCATATGTCGCACAATCACAACGCAGGCTACAGTATCACGCATTATGCTAAATATTCGCGGATCGAAGCAACGACGACGGAAATTACTCGTAGGAGTCACCCAATACCATCTGCTTTACGGCGTATCTCTTACTATCGCGGTGTACATTCTACGTACCGTTTATGTGCACTTCGGATATGCTGCGCAGTCAAAGCAGTTTCAGAAGAGGCGGCTATCGCTGGAATGTGACCCATCGAAATACTGATGAAAGAATCTGCAGAGATCGCGCAAATGCCATCGAACGATCGACAGTATGAGAATCCAGCCTGGAAATGTAGCAACAGAGATGGGACGGCTCGGCGTAGGGTCGTCGCTGCATTCCAAATCTAACGAGCCAGTTAAAAATTCCGCCAAGAAGTTTTGATTTAATAGCGTCTGAAGGAAATTGATTTTGTCGAAAAACAGAAATGTATCGTTATTATTCCCGCGCAATGACTGTTTTACGATTTTAAGTGCTAATGAACACAAAAAACAAAGCGTGGAAAGGCGTGGAGTTCATAAAAAGGCTCGTGTGGATTGGTGCAAAAAAGGGGTGCTTTAGAAAACCTTTAAAGTATTGTTAGTGGTGACAAAATTTGCATCTATGCAAACGAGTCCAAAATAAAACAACAATTCGCTGTCTGGCTGTTTCAAAGTGAACCAAATCTAAAAAAAAGTGGTCAGTCACACAGCAGTTCGACAAAATTTGTCGCATTCTTTATATGCCACTTTTGCTCTTCAGGGTAGAAGAACAGTCAATACTGAAAAAAAGTCAGAAAAAATAACAGCATCTCCCTTCACCACCAAAATGTTATATCTCACTCAGCACATGGAACAGTTGATTATTTGAAGGAGAAAAAAGCAGGGACCAAAAATAACTGTTATCTTGAGTTTACGAATTGAAAGCGTTGCCCGCATTTTCATAACAGTTATTTGATGAGAGATATTTTGCATAGCGCCGTTGAGGGTTATACATATACCAATGTTTATTTATTACGTTGCTTGATAACAGTTATTGGCTAGCGTTTATTTATACGTTGTCTGATAAGAGTTATTTAATTTTTCATAAATATATGTTTCATTATATTTTACTGCATAATTATTATTAAATACATTTTTACCTTAATTTTCATCATATTTATGCCCTTCTCCCTATGCATCTTCATCAATATCCTTAAACAAGTTTATGAGACAACGTAAAAAATTAAAGTCAGAAAATAACTCTTATTAACAATTTCTCCTAATAGTTATCAGGCAACGTATAAAATAAACTTTAGGAAATTAAAAATATTTCTCATCTAATAACTGTTATGGAGCAACGCTTTAACGATACAACTTATAACTGTTATGACATTAGGACCCTGGGAAAAAGTGGGACGTAATGACTCGTCGTCCACATGCACTTAATTAATCACCTAATGAATTCTTCCTGTTCCCGTTTATTAAAGAATGCATGGTGAGCGTTTTTCAACGTCAGAACAGGTCGTTGAGGCATTCTAAAATAATGCCTCTGCTATACCCCACTTACGCTTTTCGACAACGGGTTTCTTCGAAGGCGAAAGCATAATAAATAAATAGAAATAAGCATTTTAGTTGTCATAAAATTTCCATTTTTTCTATATTGCCAGAAACTTTCCGGGTTACCCTCGTAAATGTACTTTTAAAATTTATTCATTTGTATGCACGCAAATTATTTAGCCGACTGCAATCAGTTGCCACCGAAAAGCGGATGTGCGCATATCATACACATACATACATACATACCCATAGTACATATATATGTATCATACATAGATATCATACATGGATACATATATGTACAGTTTTTTACGACCGAAAGCGATACGCAGAGCTGCATCAGAGCAGTAGACGAAAGTTCAGCCACCGACTCTGATTAATTACTGCCACACTGACTTTTGGCTCAACTGCATTAACTCATATTGTTTAGCATATTCTATTTTTACTGGCAAGTGGGTGTGAGTACATAAAATTTATCTACATGCATACATACGTGCATATGTAAGTACAAAAATTTGGCATGCATGCATTGATTGAATGCCATGTCAAATGTAGTAAAAATTGAAAGTAAACTGAACTAACAACGCTTAGAAATGCTGATAAGTTTTTGTTTGAATAGCTTTGCATGGCACTACTGCCTGCGGTTGGGAAGCTGTGCGTTCGCGGTACATGTACATATAAAAAAGTAATGAATCTTATTTAAGTGCACAGAGCGGGGAAAAGCTATAAATATGTGGGTGATTCATTAATAGGTACTTTTTCACGTACTCTTTAATTATGGGATTTATAGTATTCTTTGACATTTCATTATCGAAAAACTTCAGTTTCTGAGCTCTTTAAAAGCTTGAAGCAGATTCACTGTTTTCGACCACAATTTTGCTTAGCTCTGATGCTCACTTCTTCTTTAATGTTTATATCAATAAGCATAATTGTTATCTGTCATCCAGATAAAACAACGGTTTAGTCTTTAAAAGTAATATGAATGGTGCTTGAAATTGAAGCCGTAATCTCAACGACAACTAGGTGCAACAAAACGGGGTTACTTGCCACTCAGGCTTTATGGCGAAAACAAATCGATGAACACTTAATTTGAATTGACCGCCTAGATACTGTGAAATCATACCGTCTACAATTTCCCTTGGAGGATACGTAAAGTCCAATTTTTAGGCAATGTTCTTTTTAAACTGTTTCATTTGATATATTTTTAAACTCTGTAGGTTTTATAAAGCCAAGGAGTATCATACAGAGTTATACAATAGGAACGCTACAAAAGTTTTTTTTTTAAATGAAACAAAAACGGTTTGGGATATGAATTAAATTCTTTATTCCTGTGAAAGTACATTCGAGGCCATTATGTATGGAACTCGATTTCTTTTGCATGGGCACCACGGGCACGCTTGCAAAAGTCCAGACGCTGAACCCAATTTTCGACGGTTTTCAAGCATAAATCGGCCGAAACTGCTGCAATTTCACGTTCGATATTCGTACGAAGTTCATCAATCGTCGCAGGCTTGTTGGCATAGACCATACATAGACTTGACGTAGCCCCACAGGAAATAGTCTAACGGCGTCAAATCGCACGACCGAGGCGGCCAATTGACTGGGCTATTTCGTGAGATAACACGTTCACCAAACTTGCTTTTCAATAAATCCATTGTGACATTCGCTGTGTGGCTTCTGGCGCCATCCTGTTGGAACCACATATTATCCAAGTCCATATCATCCAATTCGGGCCAAAAATATTCGGTTATCATTGAGCGGTAGCGATTCCCATTCACAGTAACTTACCGGTCTTGATCATCACGGAAGAAGTACGGCCCAATGACGCCGCCGGCCCATAAACCGCACCAAACCGTAATTTTTTCGGGATGCAATGTTGACTCATAGAGTACGTGTGGATTGCTGCCTGTCCAATAACCCATATTTTGCTTATTGACGAAGCCATTTAGCCAGAAATGACGACGACCATAAATTGGACGTAGCGCTCTTAAAGTTGAGGCCATTGACTCCGAATTTCGGTAGCAAATTTTCTTTCCATGATGAAATGACAAACCTTACTGAAGAGAAATGTCAAAAGAGCGAGGAAAAATATGGCGTCGTTTGCTGTCACTATCGTTCTACTTTTGTAGCGTCCCTATTGAAAAACCCGTTATTTTCTTCATTAGTTGTTGAATTATTGAATTCCATTATTTTTTTGTAGATATTCTTTTTTAATGTTTTTTTTGTAAATGAAAACTAAATTTAAAATTAAATATCGACATTATATCGACTTGGGGAATATCGATAAAATAAATCGATTATCGGGCCGTGAAATATCGATATTAGGAATAATCGATATTATATCGAACATTTCTGCATCGGCCAAAAGCTATAATACCATTTTGACTTTTTGGAAGGTACAAAAATAACTCTGTAGTGAGGGAAAATTAAAAAAAAAGGAGACAAATGAATAACTTGTCTATATTCGTATGGTTCCAAATTCTATTCTGCTCTTTTTTACATTTAACATTTTTACATGTGAAAATTTCAATACAAAACTCATTCAATAAAATAATAGTCTAGATACTGTAATATATTGTCAAATAGTCTAGATACTGTATTTTATTGCCAAATAGTCTTTAGTAGGATTTAAATAAACATATTATTTTCAGCTTTGTTCCTTCGCGGCATTTTTTCGATTTAAATTTCTTTTTTATTGAGTTAGAAAAAATGTTTAATACTTCATTTGTTCATAAACTCCCTTGAAATTGTACGACAAATAATTCGTTTGAATCCCTTAACCCCAAAAACTGCATATTTTGGGGCCATTTTGACCCAGGTTATTCAAAAGTATTCTAGAAGTTCTATTTACAAAAACTTTCTAGGACCAAATTATTCTACAAAAATTTGACTAGGTATAACTAATACTGTGGCGGAATACTACTTCGCGGCTTTAAATATCGTTTTTTTCTTTTTGGAAAGTTTCAATAGTTAAAAAGCTACATAAAGTGTTATATATTTTTTGAAAAAGTATACCGCTAACTTAATGGACGACAAAACCTTACACTACTGAAACCAAATAACTCGTTATTCACTCAAATGAGATAGTTTTTATTGGTCACAATTTATTTCATTCTCCCTGTTTTTATCGGACAGTGAATTCCAGTGCACAAACTTTAATACGATTATAATTTTGAAGTTAAATGCTCAATGGAAATTTTCTTTGCTTTTCATTGCTGTGATTAAACGGACCTACATATATACATACATACATACGCGATCGCAAGTAGATTATGTATTACATATATTTTTTACTAAGCATTAGTTTTCGAACGGTTTTTAAATTACGAAATTCGTTTCCTAATTTTCTGCAATTCACCTAATTTCTACCATTGCATTTGCAATTTAATTGAAATCATTTTTAATTGCTGCATTCCATCGAAAAACTTATGCATAAAATGATCCATTATCCCATTACATATTTACTACTATTAATGCCATTAGCACCACCAGAGTATTTTGTGCGAGTTGATATGACTATGAGGAGATAAAAGGTTTTATTACCTTTGTGCTAGTACGTTGGACAAACATATTCACTTATTTATGTACATATGTAAATATAAACGTATGTACATACATACATACGCACATATATTATTGTAGTAACTTTGAGGCGACGGAGAAATCTCAAGTGATTCATTGCGGTGCAGTGGGCACTTCGAAATAAAAACAAACTTATCTATCCAACCAGCGACTCATCCGTCCATCTAGGCAACCAACCAACCACCTACTCAACGCTACAATATTTACATTTCACCTTCAACTCAAGTGCACTAGCTTTTGTTGCTTTTTGTTCCTTTTTGTTGGATTGCGGTTACCGTTGGTGTTGCGGCGAGTAGTCGGGTATTGCATTTGGTCACAATGTGCTAGCAAAGGGTGCCTAGGCAAAAATATAAAGAATTTCACATGTCTGCTTTCGAATAGAGCGAGAACAAATAATAGATTTTTGTTTACTCAAGGGAGAAAAACTAATAAAAAATTTGGTTAGCTATGAGCTCCGATTTTTTTATAAGGATTATTTTTGAACGTCTAAAATATTCTACATATCCACATGCCCATTAATGATGTCACGTGTGTATGCAACTTTTTAGTACATACTTGCTTTTCATACGATTTCACGCTCTTGACTTTAAGCAGCCTTGCAAATTGTATTGCGTACGAATTGCAGATATTGCCATTGAATCGCAGTTGAGTTTGCAATCAGCGTAAGCTGTGTTGCAGTGGAAAATTTCTGTGAGTATGTATGTATACGCATTCGCTGTAGTTCAAGGGGAAAAGTCAAATTGAAATGAAGCCAACATTTTAATCAATTAAAAGTTTGTTCCAAGGCGAATTCATATAAGGTGAAGTTATTAAAGCAGTTGACGTCTTCTTCTTCTACTATATTTGTATTTTTCCCTTGCCTATGACATCCTGAAAACGAAAACTAATGGCTTCCAAACACCTATTACCTTTTAATATCCTAATATTGAAAAATATGGTTGTGTGCGTTATGTCACCACCTTATATGAATTCGCCTTGATTTGTTCCACAATTTCTTGCCCGAAACAGCATACCAAATGTGATGTGACATTCCCTTTTCATTTTGAAATTCTAATTTGCGTACTTTTCTAACAAGACAGCAAGCTAGCAGTCTCCAAAATATTGACAAAAAAAAGTAAGTCTCAGTGTCGCTGACCTGTCTTAAAAATAACGCTTTTCGTGCCACTTTAAGGCCCGACAATTAGAAATATCGTTACAGAATTTTATGAAATTGCCATAAAAAATGCGTGCCTAATATCAACGAACTTCAACAAAATTACATTCCGTGCGGAAAAAATTCTGGTATTCCAAGTGAGGTTGCAACATTACAGGTACTAAGCGAAGTCTGTTCATGACCACGATGCATTTTTAAAAATGGTTGCGACCCATATAAAACTAAATATGGTTTAAATATACAAGTTAACTTATACATATTGTATATGATCATCTAATCTTAATATAAACTCACTTTAGGCTCAAACTGTTAATTCCATTGCTTTTCAAAACCTTCAGCATGAAAGTATACAGACAAAATGTTAACAGTTTTGATAACTTTGTAATGCGTTATTTACGTGTATAAAAATGGTTGGATCTCGTCGTGCCACGGGCTTTTATATTCGCTTTATCTGCACTAGTATTAGTTTAAAACGAAACATTTTTAAATATACTTTAATTTAGGGAAATTTTTATATGTAGACAACATCAACTGATTAATGTTTTTTTAACGTTAGGCGTTTAACGACTGATTTTTTAAATGATTTCATTTGATTTTTTTTGTTGATAAAACTAACTAAAACCTTCACCAATGATGGTCCGTCAATAGGATTATCTGGCATCAAAGCACTAAGCGGCGTTTTATTCTGTCAACATGTGGCTATCTCTTACTTACTTAATTGGCGCTATAACCGATTAAGCGATTTTGGCCGAACTTCTCATACAATTTGTGGTGTGCGCCTTGATGTTGTAACACAAATTGAGGGACCTAGAGTTTTACGCCGAAAATACACTCTGAGGTTTGCCATTGCCTGCCGAGGGGTGACCGCTATGAAAAATGTGGCTATTAAATTACTTAATTTGACGATTTTTTAAGTTAAACTTTTTATGGGACTTGGGACTTGGTTGGTTTAAACTTTTAACGCCACGACGGATTTATATATGTATGTATGTATATATGTAAATAGCTTATTACCTGGATTAATCTAAATAATATATTTTTTAAAGAGAGTTGCTATCTGTTTAAAAATTTAACTTAAATTATTAAGTTAAATGAAATATTGCAATATGGGTCTCAATTAAAAAATATTAAGACGTCTTAATTTTGAAAATATGTTTGAAGAGGGCTACCACGTGTTTAAAAAAATTCAAAATACATTTTATAATAAATTCAATAAAATATGACAATGCTGAAAAAATATTTTTGAAGAATTACTACCTTTCTAAACAGCAATAAGCAAATTATTAAAATGACTTAAATATGTATTACAATATTGGTGTGAAAAGAAAAGGGTATATAAGAAAATTTTTTTGTAGAGGGTTGCCAGCTCTTTAAAAGACTTACTTTCATCTAAAAAATGTGCTAACTGAATGCTACTCGTACTATATTGGGGTCAAACGGAATAGGTTTATGAAGGCAGAAGCTTGAAAATATTTTTGTATATTATTGTAATATTGGAATATGGGTATTGAACGTTTGCTTTTTTTGGAAAAATATTTTTGAACGCGTTTCACCTGCTCGAAAAATTAAATCTATTTAATTAATAAGCTGACTAAAATATTGACGAAATACTACACTACTACTACTACAATATGGGTGGGTGTCAAATGAAAAAAGTTTCAGAACGTTTTATTTATAAAATATTTAAAAAATTTTATGAGGCATTCCACCTGTTTAAAAAGCTAAATATAAATTAATTAATAAGTGATGTGATATGAAAGAGCTTTAGGAAGCTTAGTTTGCAAATATTTTTGAAGAGTGTTGGCAGCTGTTTAAAGAATGAATGCAAACGATGATTACATTAGAAAATACAATTTATATTGCGCACGGGGGTTTAAGGGGTTTAATTTATGAATATTGTCCAACCAAATAGGTTCCAAAGCAATCTCTCGATTTATTTTGGATATATCATGGATACTAGTTAGAAAAACTCGCATATACACACACAGTATGAAGACGACTTTCGTCTAAGAGTGTAATAAGAATTTAGAATTTCTTTTCGTATTTTTATTGTTCTTCACAAAAAAAAAAATATTTGAAAAATTTGCTCTATTGATAACAAATAAAAAAATATATATAAAGAAAAATTGTGGTAAATATTGATACACATAGCGCAGTTTCATCCAAAAGACATTTTCTTTCTTCCATAAGAAGGTTAAGGAACCGTTGCTTGTTTTTTGTTCTCTCCAATCTTAAAGAATTTTTAATTGTTTAGTCCGCTAATAAGTACGTGCTTACAACATTTACGTAATACATATCTATGTATGTATGTAAATTTGTATAATTTCGATTATTCTTCTCTATGTATGTACAGCTTTACAAGTGATGTTTTACATTATTCGCTCGCGATACACAATTGCTGTGGTATTGAATTTCTCATCTTCGAGTAGACTAAACATTTTTTGCGTAGCTTGGAAATTTCTGATATTTTAATTTGTTGTTGCGCCCACACACTTCTAATACAATGCTTTTATACTACTTTTTAACACCTCCATTCGTTCGTGTTTTCCTCTATTTTCATTTCAAGTGCTATTTGCGAACATTATTCATGAGTTCTTCTATGACCGCGTGATGATTTAACGTTTTTGTTGTCATGCTTTGCTTTTGTAGCGACGCTTATTTAAGTTACTTCTTTATTATTCACAGCCCATTTATTACGAGATCATTTCATACAAAGTAAGTAATTAAGTTTTTTCTTGCCATTCGAATATTTCAGATATCGTGTAAGAGCTAACAAAAAAAATTATGTTTGTTATACCAGAAGCAGTTAAAAAATAGAATGTAGAATATTTTTTTTTGTTATTTCTTTTAACTTAGAAAAAAATGTATCTCAATTGATTTGTTGCCTTTTGAAGACCCATTTTCATTTTGTTTTTGAGTTTCAAACTTCAAACTTCTTGTATATGGAGTATTCGTATGTATGTTGAAGTGATATAAAGCTCTCTAAAAGTGTTAGAAAAGTGATGATGATTGTCGCTCAGAAGTAGACATATTCGATAAAACTGCATTTATTATTTCATCTACAGTTGATGACAAAAAGAGTCCACGTCGGGTTCGAGCCAATTCAGCCATAAGAACTGTTCGCGAACGGTTTCGCAGAAATCCCCTTAGAAAACAGAAAATTAGGTCAAGGGAAATGGATATTTTGACCAGATCAATGTCAAGACTTATTCGAGATAATCTCCACATGAAACTCTACCGACGGTTAACTAGCCATCTTCTGACAACGCGCCTGAAGCAAATTAAGCTCAACAGATGCAAATGATTTCTTCAGTGGCACGCGGGCAACGGCTATCAAAGTATCCTTTTTTTTTACAGATGAGAAAATTTTCACAGTTGAAGAAGTTTTTAATAAGCAAAACGACAGAATCTACTCAAAACTTCCAAAGACGCAAAAAATGTTATTCCAAGGGTTCAACGTCGTCATAATCTAGCTGCTGCAATGGTTTGATGGGGAGTCTTCAGTAAAGCCATTTCACCTTTTCACTTCTGTGAAAAAGGGGTAAAACTGGGGCAAAAGTGTACCAGGAGAATGTTTTAGAAAACGTGGTAAAGTAGTTAAACAATACTCTCTTCGATGGAGAACATTAGATCTTCCAGGTAGATTCTGCTCGAGCAGAAGGCAAGAACCACCCAGCACCCAGCAGTGGCTTAAAAGCAATATTCCTTGTTCTTAGTTGCAGATGAAATTTGTGGAGTCTGAAGAGATCTTTGGATCGAGCAGCGTCGTCAATACCAGTAGAAACTATATGTACGTGCCGCTATTCATCTGATTATAGTTATATATATGATTATAGTTTCATTTTTATAACTGCCTAAACTTGTAACAGAAGTTATGGCAGGACTAAGTATATTCACATAAATCGCCTTTGTGGTCTGGTTGGCTTCATATACAAAATTAATTTAAAATTCGTAAGTTTATGATACTTTAATTTTAATCAAATTATTGCACATGCACATAACTAGAAAGTAAAAAGTATTGCAATAAAAAATATTTTTTAAATCGTTTTAAAACGAATTCATAATTGAAAACAATTGTTATAGTCCCACGGTAGCGCGCACCATTCACAGTAACGTTGCGACTCGCATCATCTTTGAAGAAATACGCTCCAAATCAGCGAGAATAAAAACACCAACTTTACTCTCTTATACCAGGTCTCATGGCAAGTATTGTGTATTTTTTTTTTTTGATTTTACATTTTTGGCTATTCCAAAAGGATCTTCCAAATTAAAAACGAAGATGTAAATATAAAAAAGGCGACAACAGTGACTACAGAGATATCTATACCGATATACATACATATGTGTAGTACATATTACTAAACATAAGGAAATAACTATAGTGTCGATATTCCAACGGCAATGTCAAAAAGAATAACGACAAATGTATAGGTAACGAATGCTGTGTCCCTAAATATATTAGTCGATAACGATAACTACGTCGATAGGTCAAGATAAACTATATCCTTTAATTTTGAGCTCAACCACGGTTGTTGAGGTTCTTTAGCCTCGAACATAGCAAACCAGAATCATCTATTTTATACATGAACTTACAGTGGCGGGCAAAAGGGTTAGTTAATTTTATATAAAACTATAGTTCATACTATAACAAGAACCATGTAAACTAATGCGTCAAGTCTTTTACAAAATTAAAAAAAAACTCAAAAAATTTTCATCAAAACTTTTAAAAAAATTTTTAAAGTTTGTTTAGACAATTTTTGGGTAAATAAATTTATAGCCAAGTTTGAAGTAGCTAGAAACTACCGTTGGTTTTTTTTTAATTCTAGTCTTGGCAACTTTTCTTCGTGACAATTAAATTTTGAAAATATGTTTAAAACGGTAAACTGATATACAATTTGTTACATTTGGTGAAATTATTTACTTAATTTTTTTTGTTATTTTCGAAAGTAGTATTTTTTATTTTAAATAAATGAATGGGTGTTAACATTAAAAACATTGCCAATATTGTAAAATACTCATTGCACGCAGACTTGTGCTGGTGGGTGTATTCATAAAATTAATTTGGTTTTTCTATAACTTGTTAATATAATTCAATCTCTGGTCAAGAGCGCGCTAAGTTTCTGATTTTTTTTTTATATTCTTTTATGTACGCAAATATTTTGTGAATCCAAAATATTTAGAAATGCTTTGAAGATATTTATAACATCTCTTAATACTATTTACAAACATAAATAATGAAATACCTTTCTCTGTTGACATTTGTTAGCATTTGAACTCCATTTACATGTCGTGTCTTTCAACAGCTTTCAGCTTTACTGACCTTAAGGGCACAATTTCTCCAAAATTGTCTAACAGAACTCACTGCTTTTCCTTTTCACCAGCTGTTTTCACATGGATTTTGCATGGCAAACATTTAGTTTTTCTTTCCTCATTTTGAGCTATTATTATATTTGCTAGCAGTTCACGACTCGGTGTCATGCTTGGTCGTTAGCTGCGCTACCCTTTCCATTGGCTGACGCTTTAACTACATCCATACCTACCACTCTGCATGCATAATTCTTTCACTGTTTTTTTTTTAAATTTATTTTCTTCGTTCTCCATTCAACCCATTACTCCCCCACAGCTAGTTCTTGCCTTTGCTACTGTTTTTTTGAATTCTTTGTCACCTGTGGTTTCTTACCTTCGCTGTTTCATTCATACCTTACAGCCATGCTATCGTTTACATTTTATGTGGTTATTTATTTAAATTACTACATTGCAATGCATACCTATGTACATACCTACCTACGTACGTAGAGAAATAAATTAATATGTACACCCAAATGTATGTATTTTTAATTAAAGTATCACTTTGTCGGATTGTAATAATAAAATCGTGGAAAGTTCATTTGACTTGAAAGAGGGAATTTGAGTTGTTACTTGCACAAAATGTTGCCTTTGTTGTTATTTATGCAGTTTTGTATTTGTTGTCGCTATGTTAGCTTGGTGATCACATTTGCTGTTTTGTTTGTTCACCAACATTCGGTGCTCATCATTTGCTATTCATCGCTTGCCATTCAACATTCGCCTTTGTGGTTAACCTGAGGTTAAACAGAAACATAGCTGCATTGGCCTAGTTTTGCACGCTCTGCATCATACTCCGTCACCTGACGACTGTCCGCATCACTAAAGTGAAAGAAATGGCGAGAGAAAGAGAGAGAGAGATTGATAAGGAGGGAAGAAGTGTGTGTGTCACCCCCAACCCACACTTATCTTTTTTTATTTGCAAGGTAAATTTGTAAGCAACTTTTATGTTTTTTATGTACAGGGTGGTCCAAATAAACCCTACTATGGTTATTGTTAGTGGTCTTGGGCTAACAGTGCATGCACAATTTTAATTTTGTATGCATCTGAAGGTCCAACTTAAACATTTTACGCAGTGTTGATCTGGAAAAAATTTAATTTGATGAATCGATGACGAGTTGATCCACATCGATCATGTATAATACTCCGCGAGACAACTTCTACGTTGTTCCATTTCGATGAATACCTTATCCAGGACGGTCGAACACTGAAGCCCGTAGTTTGTTTTTCACTTTTAATTTGTTTAAAAAAAAAGAAGAAATTAAGCCTCCCTAAGGCCACCTAGTATTGAGAAGCTGAATCTTGAACTCGATATACGGAATGCTATTGATCATCCTGAAGGGAGTTTCAAAAAGTATATTCCAGAGCATTGACAATGTACTATATACAGGGTGGGCCAAAAGAAACCAAGGTGTAAGAGTTTAATAACTTTTTCGTTTATTAATTTTTTTTTAATTTTATTTATTTTATTAAAACCCGCAGATCATCGGCAACGTCTAAATTTTGCAGTTAAATTTCAAGAGTTGGCCAGAAATGAAATCAACTTTATTAAAAATTTGATTATGAGTGATGAAGCTCATTTTAATTTGAATGGCTTTGTTAATAAGCAGAACTGTAGATTCTGGGGTTCTCAAAATCCAAGAGCCATTCATCAACGCCAATTGCACCCCATCAGGTGTACAGTATGGTGTGGGATCACATCTGAAAATGTCATTGGGCCTTACTTCTTCGAGAATGAAGATGGAAGTGTTGTAACCGTAAATGGAGAGCGGTATCGATTTATGATAGAAAATTTTTTACGTCCTGCTCTTGAAAACAGACCTGGTATGTGGTTTCAGCAGGACGGAGCCACTGCCCATACTGTCGGAGACACAATGGCACTTTTAAGTAAAATTTTTGGAGGGCGAATAATTTCCAGAAATTCGGAAATTATTTGGCCAGCGCGATCGCCAGATTTGACAGCACCCGACTATTTTCTTTGGGGTTATTTGAAGGAGCGAGTGTATGTAAACAAGCCAGAGACAATCCTTGAACTCAAGGCAAACCTTGTTGCAGAAATTCGAACGCTACAGCCACAAGTTTTGAAAGATGTTATGGAAAATGCTCTAAAAAGAGCCCATCAGTGCGAAGCTGAAAACGGTGGTCATTTAAGAGACATCATTTTTCATATTTAGTGTAAAAAAATTTCCCTTTTTTGAAAGAAAAAATAAAAAAAAAATTAATAAACGAAAAAGTTATTAAACTCTTACACCCCTTGGTTTCTTTTGGCTCACCCTGTATATATAAATTTTTCAAAAGTATTTTATAAGTGGCAACTCCTTACAAAAAAGGGGCTTAATTAAAGCGTATACTAAAACTGGTTTCCAATAAATTTTATATTGTTACACTTTACTTAACTTAAACAGCAAAAGTGTCTTTAATTTAGAAAAGGTGGTAACTCTTTTATAGATTGCTTTCAAAATAATTTGGTATGAGTACATATATACATACATACATACATACATACATATGTATGTACATACATACATACATAGGTGCGTTATCGTGATTCCACTTATGATTAACTTTTTTTCGAAACTTAACCCTCCGAAACCTCTATAGCTTCACACCTGTATTGTAATGGCTTATTTATCCTATAAATTTAAATGTTTAAACAGGTGGCAACCCTCTGCAAACAAAGTTTCATATAAACACTGTTGTTTCACTCCAACACTGTTATATTTCTGTTTGCTTAGAAAATACATTAAATTTATAATTTAAAACAGGTAACAGCCCTCGTGAAAAAATGTTAATGTTTAAGTCTTCGTGAACGTCTTTTTCATGCCTCTATATTTCATGTAACTTTATTCAGTTGAATTTACATTTTAAACAGGTGGCACCACTCTTTCAAAATATATTCACTTTCTTAAACCAATTTCAGTTGACAACCATAAAAAAATAAAGATTTAATAAACTTTTTTTCTTTGAACCCCATATCGCAATATTTGATTTCGCTCGTTTATTTAAAAATAGCGCGTATGATAACTCATATTTCGGACTATTTGCGACAAATCTTAGCCAAACATATCCTGTTGTTATATTGCTTGCTATATGTGATTTGAATTATATATTTAATTGAATATAACTTTTTAAGCAAATCAGTGAAAATGGAAACAAACACACTCATTCACACTCCTTGACATTTACAATATTAGTAGGATAAATAAGTTATTTCATTTACGCATTATTTGCACACCCTGTTTACAGACACATGTAAAAATAAATTCGCACGCAATTTTGCACTGTTTAATTATGCTGCTCCGTTCCTTTATTTCATCTCTCTCTGCATCGCGCCGCCGCCCATCTCGTCCATTCACTTAACTTGTGGCAAAGTAGTGTCATCGTGCAATTCTTGCAATAGAAACTTTTGCAATGAATAGTTTTGTGTTATCTGGCAGCAGTTAGTGGCGAAATGACCAACTCAGTAAGCCAGTTATGGCTATTAAAAGGCGCATTAAAATTTGGTAACTGCACTTGTTCGCTATTCGCCTTGACCGCCCTGCTACATATTTTAGTTTCTATGTGACAGAAAGTACGTTTCTACCAAATTATAATAGCCTTCCAGTTTTACTAGAATAAGAAATTAAATTTGTACGTGCCAAGTTACTAAAAAAAAAAAATACTTGTCCCAAGCTTCGTAATATAAAAAAACAGTTTTCAATTGGTTTTACACTTCTATCTTCTTTGGGGTAATTGTGTTTTTTTCAACCATTTTTGAAGAGCAAATATACATACTACGTAGAAATTATTTTTGTAAAGTTATTTTATTTACCATTTATATAATATCCAATTACGACAATTTGTAAAGTATACAATTTTTAATCGTGACAATTTAGCTCTATTATGTTTTTTTGTTGTTATTTATCCACCCAAATCCCACGCATAATTGATAGAACCTTTTAAAATTCATAATTAGCATCTGCTTAGATTTTCACATTAACAAGAGCAGAAAACTGCTGCTATTTGTAAACAAATTGTTAACAAAGTGAGAAAGCAATGTCTGTGTAAATGTACATACACTAGGGTAGTCCATACTGGTATCGTAAAAAATATAACTACTCCTCTATTCGTTTGCTATGATTTTCGCCATTCTACTAAATTAGCCTCACTTTATTCATGTCTTTCTTTCTTGTACTTGTAGTAATATTAGACAAACAGATTAATTTTAAAACCATTGGACTGTCTTCATCAGTTTTTCTATCGTATTCAGCATCATTTGTAAAACTGCCTTTATATGCTGGACAAACTACAACGTAAATTACTTATTTTCGTCTAAATTACTTCGCATAAACCAAGTGCTTCCACACTTGCCTTTCGTAATTTGTATTGAGAGCTCTGTAGCCACATGTTTGCTTTGTTCTTTCATCAAATTATTTAATTTTTTAATTTTATCGTAATTTGGTCACAAATTAAGAATGAGCCATAAATTACGATAGCGCGTCCGCACTTTTGATTACCTCTAGTTTCTTATTTAATTATTTTCCAACAATCCGGTTTCATTGCAAAAGCTGACAGCTAATAGCATAATTGCTCTGTAAACTTGTAGATAGTTAGTCATTTGCAATGAGTGAGGGTTGGTCTTTGAAAATTTTTATCACCTCATCAGAGTAGCTCTACGAAATAATCGACAACTTGAAGAAGTTTTGAAACTTCTGGGTATTAAATTTTTCAGTCTTATAATATCAAATTTAACTTATCAATTAATTTATTCTTATTTTGAAAGTAGGTGGCAACTCTATCCAAAAATATTTTTTAAACCTCTTGCGTTCGTTTAACACCGATATTGCAATGTTTCATTAACACTATTTATTAAACGATTTTTCGAAATCAAGCTTTTTTAAACGTCTTTCGTTTGACGCCAATATTCTAGTCTTTCAGTAAACTTATTAGGTGAAAGACAACCCTCTTTAAAAAAATGACCTACAACGCCTCTTACGTTCCACACCAATATTGCATTTTTTCAGCTAACTCAATATTTAAATTTAATTTTTTCAATAGGTGGCAACCTTATCCCAAAATAATGTCCTTTGATTTAACTTATTAATTGAGTTGAATTTAAAAGTATTCCCTGTCGCTTGGAACTATTCATTATTAATTTTCTGAGTTTCGGCGAGATTAACCAAGCTAGTTACTCCGTTACTCAATCAAATATTGGATAAAACCCATCGTATGATATTCGAAAGTGAACAATTGATTTGAGATTTGCATAATTATTCGGATCTGAAAAAGCTATTCAAAATAATTGGCCAAAAGCGCAATAGTTCGTTTTACAACAAATTTGTGTTCAACAAATTATTTACACCCCTAACATATTTACTTACTACTACATAGTTATGTATGTATGTATATACATAAGTAGTATGAGAAAATATCGACAACTTTAAGTATTTAAAACTACAATAAACAATTACGCAAGCGCGTCTATGCACGATGCTAGAATTTTAATCGGAGCTCATATTTGAAATTCCTATTTAGAAGTAAAGTGTTAGTGCTATTTATTGTAGCGTATTTATTTAAACCAAAGCAAATACCAATGAATTCACGTAGGCTGACAAGCCTCATTAAATTAACCAAATGTAGTTACATATAAGGTAAATAATTGATATTTGCATAAGCACATAACTACGAGTATATTATAGTGTGTGAAGCCTTCTCGTTATTTGAAAAAAAAAAACCAAAAAAAAAAAAAAAAAAAAAAAAAAATGAAACAAAATTCTTGCTAGCATTTTTTTCAATTCAGTTAACTGCTTTTTGCATATGTACATAATTTTAATACGCTACAAATTCAAATGATTTCAATCGCAACGAAAACAGTTGTGCCAAGTGCTATATTGAGCATTTATTCGTGATCACCAAAATTATAGACTTGAAGAAATATGTTTACAATATTTTCACAAGTGTTGTGTCACACTTAATAATATTAATATAAATAAATACTGTTAGGAAAGTGTCGGGAATTACTCGATAAATCACAACAAATTTACTAATCAAAGCAACGATCTCTGGTTACCATGTGTTCTGTCATTGTGAGGACGGAATTGACTTATTTTAGTACGAATTTCTATCCTGCGACTTTTACTTGACCGTAATGGGGTTTTGACGAAAATCCTTGTAAAATTCGCAAAGCAAATTTGACATGAACTGACAACAGGGTGTACTGTGAATAAACTACTTAAACAAAAAATTGCGCTCACACTCAGCATCAGCATTGAGGGGAGGTGTGATAATTGAGCGATGAAAATAATTCTGACAATCCCTTTAAGCGGAATTTTCGAATGACAAACTCCCCGTACTATTTGAACAGAATGAAAATACTTCAAGCATTGCAATAGTACTACAGTACCTTTATATAATTTTCACTACAGCTTACACTACAACAAAAAAAAAAAAAATCAATAAAAGTTTAAAATTTAACAGGAAATTTTTTTGTGTACTAAAATTCTTGACAGTTACAAATTTGAGTAAGTAGATAACCTTGTCTATCTTTAAGTCTTATTTATAACTCAGAAAATAATAGTTGATTTTTTGATAATAACTGATGATTTAAGTTTTCAATTCGTCATTCCGGAACTTCTAATTATCTCTACACTGAATCATTGTGCGCAATAATGCTATGTTTTCGCGAAAAGTCCCGTATTGTTGGCACCAAACGTCGTTGATGCCACGGACTTCAATCTGGGGCAGCAGATATACCGTTAAAGTATGATTCGACTACATTAAATAAAAATAATATGGTGGGCTCATATTTTCACAGTGTAATCTCACATCACCTATAGGAAATATCCAATTTTTTCTTTAACATAGAAAAACTCACAAAATTTTCATAAAAAATTTAAATTATTTGTTTTTTATTATATTAACAAACAATACTTAAATCCTATTAAATTTTAATATGAAAATATAGACACATTTTTTGGCTAACGGTATAGTATATATGGTTATTATCACTAAAAAAAGCTCTAAAAATTAGAATGTAAAAATTTGAAGTTTTAATGCAAATTTGGTGAATTTTTAATGAATTTCTCAAGGGTTTAAAACTGCGGGGGTTTTTTTTATTTTATGATGTAGTACCAACCTTAGTACAAGTATTTATAAAGTACAACCGTTCGCTCAATTTGCCCGCCATTGGGGGTTTTTGGTTTTTGGTGGCATTTTAAGAATATTCCCTCGAAATGAAGAATGTAAATGGCAAAAAAAAAATCAAAATAAACATATGAAAATGTATGAAAATTTTCGATTAAAATATTGATTTAAAAGTGTGAATAATAAAAATGCGTAGCATCAAACACCGGATTCCTCTAAAAGCAGGATAATATAAAGTTCCTTAAGTTCGCAATTACTCTATATGTAGCAAAAAAAAAGAAAGAGGTTTATGGTGTTATGGAAGGGGGTTCGCCAAAGTGCCTCATGTGTCTTCGGCTTATTTGATCCAATCTAAGCACAAGATCGTTCTTTCCAAAAGTGCAATGCCCTTAAAGTAAAATAATTTTAAACTTGTGCCAAAATCTGCGCCTTCATGTAAGGCAGAAGTTCATTAAACACAATTGTTTATACATATTTATTTATTTACGTACATGCATACATTAAAATTTTGTTATTTCGTTTGAAACATCCCAGCAAACATTTGGAGTCATAAATGGAGTTATTAAGGAGTTTTATTTCGGAGCATTTATGCTCATAAGGAGTTCATTTAAGATTCCAAAATGAAGGTGGTTCTCTTCCTGTAAATATAGACGTATGTATATTCTCTGAAATCTATACATAAAATGAACCCCAATAAGTCATATCTGAGTATTTTTGTTTCTGATATGTGACTCTTATTGCGATCATATACGCCTTTTTTCAAACTCTTGCTATATATTATTTTATGACTCTTATTGGGAACTCCTTTTGGATTCGGTTTAGACTCATTTATGACTCAATGACAACCAAAATTTTTTAATTTACATAGCAAATATAGTTATGTTAAAATATGTGTGAAGCATATCGGAAACTGCAGCCAGCTGATCGGTATTAATATTAAGCTGGAGAGATGAAAATATACAACAGACAGTTGATCACCTTCTGTGCAGATGTTTAATGAGAAAACTGAAGGTCCCTCTAGCCTCCAAAACATTCTGAAATTTAATAACTGCACAAGTGGGTTTTAACGCATTCTCCTCAGATTCTATTAGTATCAAAATGGGACTTAGTTAATAATTGGGTGTTGTCACGGCTCCGAGGAGTTGGATACCATTTCCTCATAGGTTAAAAAAAGAATCATCTTCCTTAGAAAATTTTCGGATACATGATTCTATTCTATATACTATTGTACAAAATAGATTAAAACAATAAAACATAATGTTTTTGGTATACATTTTCATTAAAGTGCCGGCTAATAATTTAGATCATATATGTGTCCTATATTATTTAAAAAAAAAATGTTTTTTTGATGTTCTTCTGATTCTTACATAGTAAGATACTTTAAAGACTCATAAATTCTGAGTGCTCCGAATATGTTTGCTGGGATATTTTTTTTGGTAATCAAAACAAAGAAATAGAATGATAGGGAGAGAAATTTCTTAAAATACCAGAAAACAACAAAAAATTTAAATCTGGCTCTCAACGGTTGTACCGTATTAATATTTGTATCATGGTACAAACTACAAACTAATCGAAAATTGTGAATAACTACTACTTTTGTTAGTTCGTGTGATATACTTATATTATAGGTATATTCTGGCAAAAATAGCTCATAGTCTTTCCAAATGCAATTTCGAGATAGCACGTAAGATAATTTGAAATACTTTTTATGTATTATTGTACAAAAATCTTTTACAAAAACTCCTATATTGGACAATTATGGTGAAGAGCTTTTTTGATAAAAAAAAAAACAAAAAATTGAAAACAAAACTATTCGCAAATTGATAAGCAATAAGCAAATGAAAAGCTGAATTGAAATCCATTCAAAATTTCTTTGGAAAAACGGATCCTCAGTTCTCAGTTCACTAAGTATCTTACAGAAGAATGTACAATGAGATGCTATAATCTTCCCGAATTGCTTGCTATAGTTTTCCGGACTCGATTTTTCTACTCAAAATTAAATCAGATTTCATGCACACGTCATTAGATAAATCTTGAAATTCATCAAAACCGAATTCAATCTAAACAACTTTTTTTTAAATTTTGTCCAACATCTCCATCACTCAAGTAGTTGGTTTTGCAGAAAATCAGAAAATCTTCCTCACAGCTATCGCATTCTTATGGTAGGTCTAAATAAGAGGTAATGTGTAAGAAACAAGTAGGCCGCGAGAAACATTCTCATGGTAGCCCATCCTTTGTTTCGATACATAAATTATTGACAACATTTGCAGAAAAGACCTTTTTGAACATTATTTTACTTTTGAGTTGAAATATGCTATTTTCCTCCCAACTGGATCCTCACATGTATGTATATATACTAAAAGTTAACAAAAACTGAATTCAAAATTAATATTGTGAATATTAAAAAAAAATATGTTGCAAAAATGTGAACAAATCGTTTGCCTATTTTGCATAGTTATTTTTGCCCTCTGGCGGACTGAATATGACGCAAGTGAGAAAAAAATAAGTAATTCATGCTCTGCTACGAATATACTATCCCCGTGAATGTGAAGTTATTTCTTTTTTTCTTGCATACTTTCTATACAGGGTGTGTGATGTGATTTTTTATGTACAAAAGCTACTTAAACAAAAAATTTAAGGGTTAAAAAAGTCTGTAGCAAGAATGCATAAAATGGTAAATTTAGCCTAGTTGATAATTATAAGTTCGACCATTTTGCTTTAGGTGTTTCTATAGTGCATTTCATTAACTATAGCCCCAGCACACATTGGCAAGTTTTGACTATTTATTTTTATTTATTAAAAAAAAAATCTTTAATATTAATTACAACTTTTTTGTTTTTTAAATATAGTTTATTCTACAACAAAACCCGTTTAAATTCAAGTTTTAAATTTGTCCAAGTGTGAAAAAACTCAAAAAATTGTATGCAACATTTCAAAATTTTTAATTTGATATAAAGATTGGGTGCTAGAAGTAAATACGTGGAAGCACACATTTTTGATAACATAAGCAAAGTTATGAAAATTGTACCAATCGGGCAAATCCACGCCATCCTCTCATATAACTGGCTTCACAGCCGCGACTCTGATCATCGGCATCGGTGTCGTTAGAGTCGCTAGGGACGACATGCACGAAGAGGGGGCTTATTTGCGTTTTCTATTCGGCATTGCAACTTTTACATTTCGAAGGCAAATGTCGCTGAGCCGCACGCACTCACTGTCGAACCTCTATGAACTCGATTTTTTTTTTAGTTAGATTGGCTTTTCATGCTCTTTAACTCAATGCACATTAAACACCCTGTATATGTATGTATATGAAAATGTGCGCGCGCATAACCTAACTGCACGCATACAACCTGGGCATATTTGTAGGGCTTTCACGCTGTGGTATTCTTTTCGAAATGAGTTCAACACTTTATTTGCTGCTTGGCTTTGTTTAATTGATGTTTACGATTTTGCTTTCGACACCATCTCCACTTAATTGTGGTAGAAAGACAATAACAATAATAACAAATTACCCACAAGCCGATTACGGTATGTGGTTTTGTAGATTGCTGTTAGTCTGTCTAGATGTTTTATTACAAATTAACCCATTCACCCTATTTACGCCATTTTACTCACCTTACTACATTCATTGCCCATTCTCTAATAGAGTTTTTAATTAATTCTTATAATACTTCGTATTTACTTTAGTTTTTCTAACTAAAAGAAATTAAAAAAAATTAAATTTAAATAAAATAATAAACAATTCAATTTTCCTTTAATACTCTTTCAGTTTCCGCCATTGTTGAATATGATTATGTGGCCAAAGAACCCGATGAGCTGGACTTAGTCAAAGGTGCTCTCATCCACCATGTCAAACAGATGCCGGGTGGCTGGTGGGAAGGCACACTACAATCCACTGGCGAAACGGGCATGTTTCCGGATAATTTTGTGCGTGTAATTGATAACAGCGACGAAAATAAAGTCACAATGAGGTTTGTATTACTGCTGTCCGATAGTTAGAGTGCTGCACTCAAGCGATAAGAAAATAATGTTAAATTTATTAAAAAAAAAAAAATAATAATAATATTAGATACATGTGTGTGCCATTTCTAAAATATTGTGAAGTGATATTTGTAACTTTCTATATACAAAATTTTCAAATTTTCAAAAGTAGCAAACAAAAGAACAACGCACGTTATCAAAATTCATTTAAAAGCAATTAATATTTCTATATAAAACAGTTGCTTATTTCTTTATGATTTTATTCTAATCGACTGGTACTGTATTACACTCGCAGGGACAAAGCCGCAACAGCCAATCGCCGCTGCAAAGTTATCTTCAGCTATACACAAGTTAATGACGACGAACTGTCGCTGGCCGTGGGTGATGTCATTGAATTCCTTGGGGAGGTTAGTATACATCCATGCACATACTTATAATAAATATATACAGTTGTGGTCGTGGAAATAGTAGGACGATGTATTGACAATTTTTTCTTGTCTTATTTAGCTTTAATAATTGTTTATAAAAATATAGTTAACTATGTAGCAAAAAATATGTAAGTCGGGATAACAAACAAAAAATAGTTTGAAAACATTTCAGAGTTTGTAGTTTTGTAGTCCATTAAATTAAAAAAAAAAAAAAAAACTACTGGTCCTTCAAATTTCTAACTTTTTAATCGTACAATATTTTCTGAAAATTTCGGAGTATGCAGTCGAAGTTCAAAACTTTCTAGAAAATTTATAAAAATTCGACAAATTAAACCCAAAAATAATAAATAAAAATTTCGGAGTTTGCAGGTTTGTAGTCCATATTTGTTTCCTACTAAAAAGTTTCAAGTAGCTAAAAATTTCTTGCATATAACACATGAAGAAAATTTCCTTTTTATGGAGGAATTAGAAAAAATCATCTAGAGTTCCTAGCCACTTGAAACATGCGCTTTACTATGGTACAATTATGTAAATGCTGCTTACTCAAAATTTAAAGAAAAAAAAAATCGGATTAGAAAGTTATACTTTTTTTGTTAAATTTTTTAATTTTTGAAATTTTTATGCAATGTTTGTTAAATTTTTTAATTTTTGAAATTTTTATGCAATATTTTTTGATTTTTTTTTGTTTTTGGTTTTGTTATAGAATTAACTATATTTTTATAAAAAATATTTAAAATTCAAAAAGAAAAGGCAAAAGTGTCAAAAACTTTTTAATACATTTCTTGCTACTATTTTTGTGTGCACAACTGTAAGTACAAAACCTAAAACATGCTAGCCAGCAAATCAAACAACTATGTAGCAACAATAACCATTACAAAACATTTAGTTACGTCACGTGAACTTATGTAGTTATGACAGTATTTAGTAAATATGTATTTGTGTGTGTGTGTGTAAAGTCTCAATGGAAAATCATATCCATGTAGCTGTAGTTCGCATACGACTTAAGTCTATTTTTTTTCTATACACAACTACACTCACACAAACCCTAAAACTCATTCATACAATTTTCACATTTTCTACACTTTCGTATTCTTTTATTTGTTATATTGCCATTTAGGTCGAGGAAGGCTGGTGGCGTGGACGTTTAAAAAACAAAATCGGCGTTTTTCCATCGAATTTTGTTACCATCATTGAACCATCACCTATTTTGGCCAGCAAACGACCATCAGCCGGTCCTGCTGCTACTTCAACCTTAAAATCAGCTAGCCCAGCCATTGCTGCTGCTGCTGCTGCTGCTGCAGCAACATCGCTGGAGAAGTCGAGTATTGGCGCCAGTAGTTCCACCTCATCTTCTAGCACAAACACTGTAAGCGCCAGTTCAACAACGAAGAAAATGAATCGTATTAGTTTTCATAGTTCCAAAGAGGATCTGTTAAATAGCAGTGGTGTTAGTAGCAGCAACTCTGCGGCGGCGGCGACAAGCACAAATAACACATCTGTGGATGATGTTGCACCATCGTTGCCACCGAAACCACAACGGGAATATTGTCGTGTCGAATATCCGTATACGCCACAAAACGATGATGAGCTGGATTTGAAAGTGGGTGAAATCATTACGATCATCAGCATGGAATTGCCGGATAAGGGTTGGTGGAAGGGCGAATTGCAAGGCAAAGTTGGTGTATTTCCAGATAATTTCGTCAAATTATTAGACGGTATGTAGTAGAAATTTGTATGGTGTAAGCGTGAAAGTGTGCTATTTTGTATTTGGTATTTTTCATACATATTTATGTGTGTGTGTGTGTGTTTGTGATGCATTTCATTTGTACATACATATGTATAGTTAAAATCAAATTATCGAGGTACCTAATGTTATGAATAAATGTGAATTTAAAAGGAATGTGCAAGTAATTTATATATATGGAAGTAAATAATTTGGTGAAGTGACGGAAAATATAGGTTATTTACAAAGAAGTAATTCAAGCTCTGTGGCAGAAATGGAAATTCAGGGAAATATTGAACTTTATGTGTGTGATAGTTTTGTCGATGTCAGAATTTCGCATTACACAAATAAGCTGTAGATAATAATTCAAATTAAACTTCATAATCACAGTGTTCTTTGACAACGTTATAATATTGCATTCAGATATACCCAAGTATAATTATTTGGACCGTTCTGCATTTCGATTTGGTTTAGAAAGTATAACGATGCTTATTTCGACTCGTTTTCGTGGTTGTGTTCTCAATTCCAAGTAAGTTCGATCAGTTCTGAATCATTTTCAAATTAGTTGGAACAACTGCTTTTTATGTTTCATGAAAAATATTAAATTTGAATTAAATTGAACAACGCTGGATATTTTGGTATGCTGAGGCAAGAAGGCGTGTTATTGTGTTGCAGCTGGGGTTACTTGCGGACGTCTTACGAAAGTGGACTTTTCTCTTAAAAGAAAAACAACGTCTTTCCTTCACCAGTCAAAGATTTTGCAAAAAAAAAAAAACTGAAATTTCATTACAATATTTCCTCAAAGCGCAGTAATTTCATAGCACCTATATATTTTTATAATGTTTTTCAAATTTTATTTTAATATTTATTTATCTCTACTTAATACACACAGACACTTGCGACTTAAGTACTAAAAATAATTTAATTAAGTACAACTTAAAAAATTAATTTTTAATTTAAATGCAACTACCGATTTAGTATAAGATAAATCTAAATCTAAAAAAAAAATTGAGAAGAAGTTAAGCTCAGACAGAGTTCTATTTATTGAATCATAGGCACCGTAGATACATAGTTCTGTTAACACCAGCACGAAAAATTTTATATTTATGACAATTTCTGCACGGAACATAAAATTTTATACCCTGAAAAAGAAAAGGGCAATCAACCTTTCCGGAAACAATATCAAAAATAAACGAGACTGGCAAGAGAGTTCTTCTATCTGATTATGATAATAATCGTGTTAATCGACAACGTGAATCGTAAAATGGAATCGGGTCAGAAAAAAAGAGAGCGCAAAGCAAAACGAAGAAATGTTTCCTGGATTCTTTCCAATCGTTTTTTGTGATAAGGCCTCCATATAAAAGCAGCATATTCAAGTTTGGAACGATTAAAAGAAGAATATAATGTTTTGTAAGTGTTACGATTGAAAAAATGAGAAAAGTAACGTCTCACAAATGCAAGCATGTCTAATGAATTTTAGATTATGAAATTTAAATGAGTGGTGAAGCTAAAATTGGGATCAAAATACACTCCTAATCTTTAACTTCTTTGACTTCGATAAGACAAGTGTTCGCTATGAAATAGGAAGTCTCCAGGGGTTTCAACAACTTGGAATAAGTTATTATATGACACTTTTTGATATTAAGAAATTACCGGCTCCTAACACACCAATTGTAAAACTTATTAAGTTCTTATTGAAGGATCGAAGAGCCATGAGAACCTCCGATTTCAGAATATATTTTAAGATTGTCGGCATATAAAAGAAATTTAACCGAGGAAAAGCACGTAGAAATGTCACTAATAAATAAAGTGAATAATAAAGGCCCAAAAATGCTGCCCTGAGGTACTCCAGAACTAGATTTGATTGATTTTGAGCAAACAACATCTATAACAACCATGGTGCTGCTTTTATATAAATACGACTTTATCCACTCAAGAAGGTTAGAATGAACTCCCAAACACGCAAGTTTCCCAACCTAAATGCTGTACGAAATTTTATCAAATGCCTTAGAAAATGTGTGTAAATTCTGTCAATGTGATAACCACTATGAAATGATGAAAAACAATCTTCAATAAAAACTGAAAGATTATACCTTGCTTTAGATCTTGCAACAGATAACCCGTGTTGATGTGAACAAATCAAGTGCGTCATATTAAAATACAGTTTGTCATTTACGACACTGCCAAAAAGCTTCTTGGCGACAGAGGATTACTTGGAAATTGGCCTGTAATTTGATATATCACTCTTGCTGCCACTTTTGAAGATTGAGATGATTATTGGTTCCACTTCAATGAAAACTCCAGTATTTAATGACAAATTAAAAATTAGCATCATCAAATATTTACTAAGACTAGAATGAATATACAACTACGAATGAATGCCACGAAAATAAAAATGAATCATGAATAAAAATGTATGTTCGAATATTATTTATGATGCATGAACGAATACAACGCTTGCGCTGAAGCGGAATCAAGAACATTTCCATTTCATTTCGGTCGTTTTTGCTTTGCCAGTTTTTAAACATCAATTTTATGATACAGATTTATCAAACTAATTGAATATAGATCAGTGCAGTGAAGCCTCATAAATCTCCAAATGTTATAGCAATTTAAATAGAAAAGAATTTCTCGGACAAACAACATTTGCTAAATACCTATTTGGGGTTAACATACCAATTTCTTTGGAGTACTCAAAGGCAAAACTTTTCAAACGAATTTTGTTTTGTTTGAAACGAACAATAACACTTGGCCATTTCAATTCCGAAGAATGCAGAACTGTCCTTTCATCATATAAAAATATTTGGAAATAGTAAAATTTAAGATTCTCAAACCGAGGAAATAGAGTTGTTAGTTATACCTCTCGTAATCTGAGTTAATATTTAATGTAACATTTGAGTAATTTTTTTGTTTTTATTTTTATTAGCAAATTAATGTGCCAAGCGCCGGTGTTTTGTATTAGTTATACTCCTCTGATTCTGAGTTGGAAAATTTTATTTAATTTTTTTTTTTACTATTAAGTGAGTGAGCCAATAGACGATATTTTGCATTAGAAGCCCAATCTCGCGAAATATTTCCTGCTTTTTTTCGGATACAGAATAACGAAGCTTGGAATATTCATGTATCGTATGCATATTGTATTATTGTGTCGTAATACAAAACGTAGCATTTGAATCAACAAATAAATCGGTTGCTAAAAAATATATTATTAGTTTATTGGAAAGAGAAAACATTCCCATCGCCTCGGCCTCAGCCTCAGCCTCGGCTGGCTTCAAAGTAGCGCCTCCTCTTAACTCAGTTGTCCAATCGCTGATCGGTGATCGTTTCTGGCCCTATCTCAAGAAGTGCTAGCTCGATATTCGCCCTAAGGGCCTGAATCATTAATGTATTGTTCGTATAACATAGGTCCTTGCTAGCACCTCACAAAACAAGCTCTAAGGGCATTATGTGTCATCCCGCTGAAAGAACGTCCAAGTCCATACTTTCAATTCCAGGCCCCGAAAAATCGTTTGTCGAATCCCTGTTAAAAAAATTGGAAATTAGCCACCGCTTAAAAATCCGCACTAAACTCACTCTCTGAGAAAGTATTGGCTTCGCGACGATCACATGCGGATTTTCATACCCCCAGATCCGGCAGTTTTGCTTGTTAGCATAGCCGCCGAGATGGAAATGCGCTTCCACCAAAAAGACGATTTTTTTTAAGCAAAATCGTAGACAGCTATCACTGTCAAAATAACATAGGATTAAAAAGAAACTACTACAAATGCATAGGGCCTAGCAAAAATAAATCCATTATTGGTGCATTAAATTTGGAGGTTGTATTTAGCATAGTTCGAATGATCCGATTTAGGCCAAATATCACCATTTTGTTCGACATTTTATTGCCATTTTGAAGGCATTATGAAGCCACCTTATCAGAAAACTGGGACAGTCTGTTTTCACTAGCTTCTCTTGAGGCGAATTTTTCACCAGCAAAATTATTCCCCATAGACAGGAACAGGTTGTAATCACGGGGTTCTAGCTCCGGACTTAAAGGTGGTTGCATAAGAACCTCCCAAACAAACTCTCGGATCTTCTGGCGAGTCACTATCGATGTGTGTGGTCTGGCGTTGTCCTGTTGGAACAGAATTCCTCTCCTATTGGCTAAAGCTGGTTGCTTTTGCGCAAATGCTTCCTTCAGATGGTCCACTGGCAGACAGTGCAGGCCCGAATTAAGAGTTTGACTGTACTGTAGGGGAGCAGCTCATAGTACATAGATGATTCCCTGCCAAACACATAGCAACACCTCTCCCTGACCGTTTTGTGTCCGATCACCGCGATTCGACCACGACCGGTTCCCCTTGACGTTGTCGCAAGTGACCCATTTTTTATCACCAGTAACCATCCACTTCACAAATGGATAGATTTTATTGCGATTCAGCAGCGATTCGGAGATAGAAACGAATTTTCATCGCTTCGAATTTCCATGAGTTTTTTCCAGATCCCTAGACTCAACTTAACTTTTTATATTGCTGTAAAAAAAAGAAAAACGGAATACTCTTGAGCAATTGATGAATATAATCTAAATGTACCGAAGATTAGGACTGTTCTGGATTCATTCGGCTTATTTTGAAAACCAAAACGATATCATCCTTTATGCATATATGTATAAGTTTTTTCAACGCTTAGTAAGCTCGGATATTCCTTTTAGTCCGGGAAATCAGAGGCAACTCTTTAAAAGCAAAAAAATAATCAAATTATACAGAACTATTTATTTTGAATCCGAGCAAATTGTCCAAGATCAAATTGTAGAAAAAGCCTGATAATGTTCGGATTGTTGGCCACAACGAATGAAAGAAAAGAAGCAAGTTGGCATAAGACTATCTCTTTACTAAAAAATTAATGAATAAACATTTTATTTGGCTGTTAGAATCTTTTGAAGCTACATATGCCCAACATTTTTGTATATACAGATATTTTCTACCAACATAGGAGTCCTCAGAAGCTCGATAACAGCAATTTAGTTTAGAAATGTAAGAAAAGAAAGAATTTGATTCAAGCTAGTTTTTAAACAAAGTTATATTTTTAGAAGTGGTTTTAAAGAGCAATGATTTTTCTAAGGAAATAATCAAGTTATTATATATGTCATTAGTTTAACCAATAACTTAAAACCCATTTATGTGTTAGCACTCCCATGTCACAGCAATCACAAATATGTACGAGTACATGTGTAGAAGCTATGATGATGAACATCGTAAAAAGATTCACAACTAAAACGAGATAAACAACATTTTTATTTGCATTTGTAAACAATTTCATATGTAAATGCTGACAATTTAAAATGGAAATGCACATTCTTCAATCATTAGCCAATCTACAAACACAGAGCAATTCTTTCCTTTATATGGGAAATCAACACCTTCGTAAAAATATCATCACTTCATTTTTACATATTAATTCACATCCATACATACATACATACATACCACAAACGCAAAAAATTGCATTCATTTCAAAACAGCTTACGCACAGTAGTTCATAACATAGGCAGACTTATTATAAAAAAAAATTAAAGGAAGAGGAAAAATCAAAATGTGCCTGATAAAAGTAAATTTGCAAGAAGTCATCAGGGTTGCCAGATTGTTTTATTTAACTGTAAATTCCCAATAAAAAACTGCATTAAAATGAACAGTAACCTTGTAAAGGAGGAAGTTTTGAGAACCCTAAGGCCTTTCGTTTAATTTTATTAAACAACAAAACTTCATTTAAAAAAAATAACATAAACATTTAAAATAAAACTTAACTAAGCAATGAGAATAGTTGTAAATACGCGGTCCCTCTTCGAATCCTATTTTTGAAAATTAATGGTAGGAAAACTACTCAAGATTTTCCAACTCGGTTATTAAATTTTAAATTTTCATGTTCAATTTCAATTTTTATTAAATTTTCAATTATTGAATATTTTTTTTGGGTTTCAATTTTGTTCACATTTCTCTGCTCTTGTCAAAAAAGAAGAGAAAAAAGAGTCATTCTTAATCCCGTTCTCTACGTCGTCAAACATGCTTTTAAATTTTTTTTACATTTTTTTTTAATTTTTTTCGAAACTGCGATTTTGACGGGAGAACAATTTTTTTGGATGTTTTTTTTTTGTTTTTTTTAATTATGGATGTAAATATTGTTCCGGTAGAGATTTTTTTTGAAGCCGCTACACTAGATGATATAAATTCAATTTACTACTTGTCATAAATATATTGATTTTTTGTACCTCAAATATAGTATCTCATTTATTTTTTACTTTTAATTTTATTTCAAATTTATTTCGGGAAATATATCTTCCCCATTTGCAGTGCGTGTTTAAAACCAAATAACAGCTGAATCCATTTTCTTGCATTATAAAAAATAAAGAAGAAAATATATTTAACTTATTCCTTCAAAAATACTGTTATTGTAATAAAAAAATTTAAAATATATATTTTAAAAAACTGTACCGGCAATAGGGCAACAGTTTTTATCATTAGATATTTCCGATTTCCGAACGAAAATGAAAAATGTCTTTAATAGAGTAGAGTACGAAGGCGGCAGATAATCGTAAAATTTCCAAGAAAAACAAAAAAAAATATTGACACCATATTCTATTGAGATGAACTACTGTGAGATGGCCAAGCTGATTTTGTTTTCGTTAACGCCATAAGCTAAGTGAAGAGAAAATAAATAAACACCATACCGAGTTCATTTAAATGAAAATATACAAGTATGTTTGTTTTTGGCGCAGGCATAAAATTCAAATTAAATTCTTCAACGCCGAAGGATGTTATGGCTGGACGTTTTTTTCAATTTTTTTTTTTGCCATTCACGTCGCCAAACGTTGACTTGGGAATTCACAATTCATGAGCTTGTCGCAGTTGCATTGCCATACCCACCACATAAAGGGTGGCTAAATTTTAAGCGCCGATGTTGATTTTGAATAAAACACAAATTATTTTGGAAATTATTGTAATTTCTTTTTATTATGATAATATGGTGTGGTTCAATTATGTATGGAACAAAATATCGGCCAAATATTCGCCGCGACCTCGGCGGCACACCTCCATCCGATGGTCCAAATTTTCGATGGCGCTGAGGCATAATTGAGGTTATATGCCGTTAATGTGCCGAATTATCTCATCCTTTAGCTTTTGAATTGTTGCTGGCTTATCGACGTACAGCTTTTCTTTCAAATAACCCCAAAGAAAGTAGTCCAACGGTATCAAATCACATGATCATGGTGGCCAATTGACATCACTGTAACCACGTGAGATAACACGGCCATTGTATTTGTCGCGCAAAAGAGCCATTGTTTCGTTGGCTGTGTGGCAAGTGGCACCATCCTGTTGGAACCACATATCGTCCACATCCATATGTTCCAATTCGGGCCATAAAAAGTTCGTTATCATCTTGCGATAGCGAACACCATTCACAGTAACTGCCTGACCGGCCTCATGAACCGCACCAAACAGTCACTCTTTGTGGGTGCATTGGTTTTTCAACAATCACTCTTGGATTATCATTCGCCCAAATGCGGCAATTTTGCTTATTGACGAATCCACTGAGGTGAAAATATGCCATCATTACATTGACCCGAAGAATCACGAAGTGCACGATATGCATTTTGATTTGAACGCCCATTTTCATAATAGGCCTGAATAACTTTAACACGTTGCTGGATTGTGTATCTTTCCATGTTCAAATTGAGTTAGTCTGAAATTGAGAAATGCCAAATGAAATGCAGAAAAAAACTTGACGTTTAGGTGTGGTTCACATTCAACATCGGCCCTTAAAATTTAACCACCCTTTACATACATACATAGATATAAAGTGCGGAATAGTGCAGGTACTACTCTCGTCCTGTGCCCTTCCACCCATAACATTCATAACAAGTACAAATAGAGTAACTAAAATTTGCTTTTACTTGCATTGAAGTCCATAGTACTAATAAACGCAACACATTTTCCTTTTCTTATACTCGCCTCTTTTTACACTAACACTCGCCAAATATATATACATATGCACGCACAACAACAACCACCAACGATAACAACAACAACAACAACAACTATAACTACTATAATAACTCTGTATAAAACACAATATATTCTTCGTTCGACGCATTTGGATGCTATGGGACAGCCGATGCAGTGCAGGAAAGATCATCCATTGAGATTTTAGGCTCGCGAATGGCCAACTTTATCAATACGTTCATTTGTATGTAAACGAGTTTTTCCAGTGTGCCGAGTTTGTTTTTTTTATTACAGCATTAGATATTTTAGTTTGTTTCCACTATGGTTTTTTATTTTGGTTTTTGTGTTTGATTTAATTCTAAGTTTTTTCTTACTGTACATGTAATAAAAATTTGAATCGCTCGCTGTAGTGAGGAATAGCGTATCAGCGAATTCATCATAAGTTGCCCATCGTAGTATGTTGGTTGTTTTCGAATTGTTTGCCCAAATTAGTCCTTTTTAGAACGTAAATAGTAAGACCCTGCACAGTGAAGTAAAGCCAAGGTTTTCCGTATGAATATTAGTGTTAGTGATTTGTAATGCTTCAGGAATAGCTATGATTCTAACTGATTTGATGCATGTTTGATGAGGTACTAAATACATTTTTTTTAAATTTACACTACATAAAAACAATTTCATTTCATATTATTTTTGGAAGTCGTGAGCATACAATTCCTACATTGTTTAAAGAACTAGAGTTTCTCTTAGTTAGGTTAGGATAAGATAGGTTAGGTTAAGTTAGCTTATAAACCAGACAGACATTAGACTAATGCGCATTAACAGCCTTAATTTGCATTAACTCAGAATTGACTTCATACACTAAAAATAATAGTGGTTTCCTGAATTTTAGTGTCCGCTTAGATGATATTTTTTTTTAGCGTTGGAATGATAAATTTTCGCAATTCTGCTTTTGTTCTCCCTAAGGGTAAGCGCATAGTGGAGCGGCGAGCAAAGCGTCAGGCATATTGTCGATTACAAGGATGTATATTTCGATGCAGTCGCACGATGTAAAGAACAAAGCGTCGCTGTGCTCGATGCTCTATATACTTCGTTATATTGTTTTGAACTTTGGAGTTTGACGTGAAAATAATACAAATATTTAACAAATTAATACTGCATAATTAATTGATGCTTGTTTTGGTAAAAATTCATCCAAATACAAGCAAATCTATAAGCAAAACCAAACAAGAAGCCCAACATTTTGAATCAAATATACTCATGTGCTTCTTGCTCGATGCTTTACTGTGGTAACTAAATTGCGACGTCAAGCGTTGATTTTTCTATCACCAACTAGTGGCAGCGCGCATCGTACCCAAATAACCGCGCCGTTTTCTCCGAGAGAATAGGAGCTCATTGTTGGTGTTTTTGTTCTCTTTTTTCTTACTTTTCACCTGTAAAAATTGAAAATTTCATGTGGCCGCGTTATTAAATTGTATGGTCATAAGAAATTTTGACAGTTCGTTGACGCTTGATGCTGCTATTTAGGGTTAGCAAATACTATGTTTTGGGTGACGCGTCGCTCTTTCGGCGCTATGCTTAACGCTTTGCTCTTCGCTCTGCTCGCGACCTTACCATGCGTTAAGCCAACCGCGTAGAGCACACTTATTGCAGAGCCGCACCTCGCTAGTTCCTTTCCTGTCGATTTTATGGTTATCTCGTATTAATCATAAAACGAGGCCACCTGTGTTCTACATTCATCCACTAGTTGGGGTCTAACCGACGTGCTTTTTGACGGCACCGTTCTCAAGGAAATTACTAAAGTTTAACCCCTTCCCTGAATCCAGTCCTATTTTTATTAAAATTTAATACAAAAACAAAAAAAAGTCGAATATTTAAAACAAGGCGTTCTTTATTATGTGAGTAGGTTAGGTTAAGTTAGAGCAGCTGCAACCATGCAATTCCACCGATGCACACGCAGGCTGACAAAACCCGTTGTTAAACCGCTGGAGGGAGCCATGCGCTTTCTTCTTCCTTCCCTTAGAAGGTGAACTGCCTAACTCAGGTCGGCCAAACAGTTTAAAAAGTACCCATTTAGGAATTTGTGAGAATTAAGAGACTTAATAGCCGATTGACTGCCGGAGTATATAGTGACAGGTCTGTCTGTAGGTAACCTCCATTATGGCATTTATCTCTGCCTGAAAATCGCTACAGTGGTCCGGTAAGCGAAAGCTAAGTTCCACCGCTAATTCATTGGAGTGCATCCCGCTGTCCACTCTCTCGTTGAGTTTGGTAAAGAATGCCGTCGACTTTGGGTCCAGGTCTATGGCATCTTCACATTCATTCCTCTCTGGGATTCTTATGGATAATTTATTGTCCGTTCAGAGTAGAGGAGTAGTGTAATCTATCTTCCTTGGTGTATTCGGAAGAGCTTCCAGGACCTTTTCCATATAGATCCACCGGTGGAAGATTTTAAGTTACTTCCAGAGGTTTAGTAGCTGTAGAGGGTAGCGCTGCCGTGACCAGCATGGAAGCCGTGCGTTGTACTCGCTCCATCTTGGCTTTTCACAAGGTTTTGCTCAGCGCTGGCCACCAGACGCTAATCCCGTAGCAGATAATAGGTCTTATCACTGCCGTATACATCCAGTATACTATGTGCAATTTTTTTCTTCCTGTAGATGCCTTGCAAGCTTCCAAGGCAGTGATGACATTATATGGTATTTTCAACACGAAACACAACTTTAAAAATGTAAAAAGATGTTTAGTTAATAATTTAATGAAAATTGCAATTAAATGTAAGTTAAAAAATAGACTGCCGACGATCATGAACAGTTTAGTAATAAGATAATAAACTTATTGTTTTACTTCTCAGGCTACTAATAGTTTTCATCGTCCAGTGTGGGCAACAGTTATTTGAAATATATAAGTACATTCGTAGTAAAAACATTTGGCATTTCGCATTATATTGACCTACGCGTCGTTATTTATTGTTTTTCATAATTCATTAAATTTGTTATTCAAATTGCTCGTAAAAAGGCCAAAGTTTTGTATAAAGTTTGAAAAAAGTATAGTTGCAGCTAATGCATGAAATTGGCTGCTACCAAATAGAATTTTGACATTTTTTGTACATTAACCGCCCACTTATTTTCTATAAGTATATGTATATATGTATTTATGCATGCAGGTTTATGCGCCTTGTATTAACTGCGCCATTACAGTGCATTCAATTCTTGTCGCATTAAAAGAGTCTTCCACATTTTGAATGCAATTCACAATTAAATACGCTTTAAGTTTTGAATGAACTAGCCTTCGCATGTTGGTAAAGTGAATGCTAGCTAAAACATTCAGTTACGAGTGGATGCTGGAAATTTTGTGTTATTTTGTATGAATCGTTTTTGTTTATGCTTTATCTTTTTAATTTTGCTTGCAAATATCTGACATTTAAATGTTGCACCTCAATTTGAATTTTATGCTGTGTGTTGAGCTTTACTTATATGCTGCATGCAGATGTGAAAATCAAGTTTTGTTGTGTCTCAACCAGAGCCTGGGCTACGATGCAAGTTTGGCGCAACCCGCATGGCTATGTGCTTGAATTATTGCCTGCATTATTATGAGCTCATTTACTTTTATTGTAGTTACCCAATAAGCATAAAAGCAATTGTTTTCCAAATTTTGAAAAATATTTACACATATAACAAGCGATATGATACCCGCGCCTTCGTCTGCGTTGCTTACTAAGTTTCCAAATAGTGGCAGAAGATTGTTTAAAGCTAAAAATACCGCTTCGATGAATTTAAAAACAATACCCCGTAGTCACAGTAATGATGCAGTTGACTAAGTTAGTAGCAATTTTTTTTTACATAATTTTCAATGGTATATCTGCCAAAAATAGCTGTAACTGACTTATGAATCCACTTTATCTCGACTATGACTAATGGGGCATTGTTTTTAACTGGACACAGGTTATGGATTTTTATATTTAAATACTTTTTTTTTAAATATAGTATAAATACAAATTCTCTATTATAATGTCATCTAGCGGATCCATTTTTTGTAAAATAACTTACCATAAATCTCTAATATCATCAATGTCGAACCATAAATACGGATTTTCTGAAAAACTCGATGTTAGCGCCACCTAGCGGAAAAACTATATTTGAACGTGGAGTTATTAGGGGCTACTTTTTAGCTTAACATCCCTATTGCGAACGTCGACTTGCAGTAGGTAAACGAGTATTACACGATTATCGATTATCGTCTGAGCTTATTCTACTGCTAGTCTATATTCACAATAGTCAAACATTTCAAACATTTTATTATTATTATTCTCATTAAATTAGCTCTAACAAGCACTTAACATATATTCATTAAATCTCTTAATTGAGAAAACAATTCATATTCCTATTCTATTCATATTCTGCATTCACAAGTGCCCTTAACGAATGTAATAGGAGTACCGAAAACTACATTCTATATTAAAAAATTTCACGCAATTGTTATATAAAGATAATGTACTACACCTCAGCAAAAAAAAAAACTGATAAAAAATTATGTTTTACTAAAACTAACCGGGCTTAGCGATGAAACGATGCCATGCAGATATCGATACTTTTACTTAGAATTATTATCGATATCTAAAAGCCCAGATACAGTACAATGTAAATTACTTATTTGCGTCCAAATTACTTCGCATACAAGAAGTGCAACCACACTTGGCATTCCTAATTTATATTGACATGCTTAAATATTACATCATTCAATATAGAAATATATTGATACAGATCCATACGGAACTCAATTTTTGTAATGTGCCCAACTCCTCGCCATGACATAGCATCCCAAACCGCCTTAGTGAGTTCCTCTTCAAAACGGATGGTATTTGACTATTTTTATCTATTATATTCAAAGTCTATCATTAATGTACATTTTCAATAATTGGATACGTTATGGAAAGTGGATTTATTCATTGCAAATTGTAAAGCAGACAAGAAGAACTGATTATCAGGACATCGTTGCTAATTAGTTGACGGGGGCAGTATCTATTTTAAGATTTTCAAATTTGTGATAAATAATAATAATTCAGTGTCGGAAAAATTAATAAGGTTGCGAAATTTTGACAATGTTTGATTATTTTTCTTCTGTTTGTTTAATGCCTATTATTTTTTTTTTATAAAAGTATAGCTCATTTTTTAGTAGAAACTTTATAGATTCAAAGTATGTTGGAACTATTTTTTTGTATGCGTAATAAAGCCACAAAAAAAAAATTATCAAAAATCAGAGGCTTTTTCGGCAACTTCACGTTTGTTCCTTATTATACTAAAATTGAATTGGCATACCATAATTGCTTCTACAAATTCTGATTAAAAAGGTTGTAGCTTAGGTAAAACTTTACAAAGTATAATGATCATTATTTTACAACGAATAAATAGCTCTCGAAAAACAAGTTTTAATTAAGATCAATAAAATATAACTCGATAAATATTATTCTTTCTGAGCGTTTAATAAAACCGGAAATGTAATTAATACTAAATTTTAGAGCTAATGCTTAAACATTTTTTAATTTTGACAGATTCACGATGGGCATAAAAAAATATAGATATAATTATACCCAAAACTGTTGTCCGATTGTTGGAAGCTTTTGATTTTTTCTTTTCATTGAAAATTGAAAATTACGCGCCCTGTTCTGAGTTCTTCAGCGGCCTCAAACTCTTCCAAAGTTTTATTTTTGGAACAACATGTTACTTATTCGAATTTTTAATCGAGATTAGCTCACACCAACTCGTTGCCTTCTCGAAAATCATCCCACTTTTTTCGGTACTTAGATGAAGTCAACGAGTTCACAAAGCCCTTGGGCAAAAAAAAGAAGATAATTTTTGAAATTCCAGCATCCCTATTGCTAAGATAATATGACATTGATAGCGAATAGCGTGTAGTATCTTTTGTTTGAAGAAATGGTCTAAGCTACTTTAGGAAGTTGTATTTTAGGAAATTATTTTTGGCAGTCGCATTCTCGTAGTTAGTAAATTCACAATTTAAAATTACAATTCGCTCCCAATTACCTCGAATTTAGCTCAAATTGTAACGCTCAATGGGTTTTATTATTTTTTGGATTTATTGTTGAAATTTAATTTTTTTTTTATAAATATATATATATTTTATTTTGCAACAAAAACGTAAAAATTAGAGTTGCAATAATGCCAAAATATACTTTCGACAAACTTCTGGAATTTAATGAGTTGAAAAAAAATATATATAAAATAAATAAATAATAAAAGAACACTCGAAATTTATCAAAATGATATTTGAAAATGCCATAATTTTCATTATAAAGGGTGTCCCAATAAAAGTGAGCGATTTAGTTTAAAAGGGGATTGGTGATAGTTTAGTACACACATTGTAATGTAAATAAATATGTATATTCCAATTACATATGAAAAAAAATCCGAAAAACTAAACTCCTTGCTCATTTTATGAAATGTTTGGTGAGATTCTGGAAAATCATTTGGCTCTATCCCATCGAAGACACGTTGGATTTCGGCCTTGAACTCAGGAATGATTTGAGGCTTATTCGCATAGACCAGAGAACTCTAGTTGGGACACCCTAAATCAGTATACATTTTAAAAATATTGATATTAATTTAAGAGAAGTTAAGCTTCTTTATAATCTAAGTGAAGACAGATTTCAATATACATTTTTTTATCATCAAAAAGTTAATATTTAATTCTAGTTCGAAATTAACTCTGAATTGAGATTTGTTTTTATGCAAATGTATACACATTAGGGTGGTCAAATTTTTTTAATGCTCTCACCTTCTAGGAGTGCTCTATATCGATAAAAATGAAATATATTGATTTTCAAAGTGGCTATAATATTTCTACGAAAATTGTTTCTTTTCCCCATTTAAAAATGCATGCTCTAAATATTTTTTGATATAAAAAATATAAAAATATATAAAAAAGTCCCATGAGGTGAGGGACTTTACTTTTATCGCATGCATTTTTTAACCACCCTAATATATGTATATACATATGTACGTGTTTACTTTTCAGTTCACAACTGTAGCCGGTATTTATGTTAGTGAAACTGAAAAACCAGTTAAAAATTGATTTTTATTATTACTATTTCTGTGTTTTTTTTTAGTGTGCTGATTGAATTCAGCGTCACAGTTAAATCTCTTTGGTTTTCATTACTGTCGCTTATTTTCTGTTGCCATTTTGTTGTCGCCCCAGTGGCGCATATAGTAACTCATTTGCAATAAAACTGGCATTGTCGCACCCGTCCGTTGGCAGATTTTTGATGTTGTTTAAGGCAGACTTTGGTTTTATTAAAGTGGATGTTTCATATGCTATTGTTTTTTGTTTTTAATTTCTTTTGCGATCTAATGACTTTTTGGTAATTTTCTCACAGCTGTTTTGTTTATTTATTGAACTATGCAACCTCTAATTAATAAATGCTAATAATAACAAATTAGTGATTTATTTTATACTATTATTTATCATTTCAATTTGATAAATGTTGAATTGTGTGTTTTGTTGGACGCATGTACTATAAATATTTAATTTTTGGAGCTTAGTGAAAAAAGCGCTCTTCAAATAACAGCAAAAAGGGACTAAACTTCTACCAAGTTAACGGTAAAATCGATTAAGCATACTAGGTCAAATTCTTGGTTTTATAATTTCATTTTGAATTCTTTATTTCACGTATTTGCACTTACGTGACATTTGTACTTGTAAGGAAATAAATATTATTCGGCATTTGAAATTTATTTTTTTATTGTATAATGTTTTCGTTTATTACTTGACTACTACCAATTAAAATGACAAATCATGTTTTGGATCAATATAATGACGACTTCCCTTACCAAACTCATAACCAATTGCATCCAATAAAACTCCAGTTCGTTCATTTTCAGTTTTGTTGAAGTGTTTGTGTAGAAATAGGTACAGTGAGTTCATGACATTAATATTCATGATAAAAAGACGAATACAATTTTTACTTTGTTTAAGCCCCGTTGTGGCACATTTTGCTGAATTTTTTTTTGAAGTTAAACAAACCAATTGCACCATTATTGTCGTAATCTGGGTTTTCGGTCAGACACAAAGTATATTGTCTAATTCGCTCTACCAAATTTCACTTTAATTCTTCGTTGGGTTTTCGCCATATAATTGTGGTCCGTCCGGTTTACAGCACAATCATATCTTTTTTCTGAAAGTTAAAAGTTACGCCAAGTCCACGTACCTACCTGAAGTTAAACTATTCTCAGCTATTTACTTTCTATAGACTTTTTCAATATGATAATAAGATAACCCTTATTATATTTCAAACCAAATTTGACAAAGGAGGATGGAAAATCTTTCTAATATTCATCGTCGGAGAAACAGAGGAACCAAAATAAAAAGGAAGAAAAATTGTTCCAGTTTTAATAACTTAATTCTTTTTTGAACCCTGACATTTTTACAAAGTTTGGGTCTTTTTTTTTTAGTTTTAAAACTCCGGAAACTAAACACGGGCATATAAAAAAGCGTTCCGAAGAGAACTCATTTTAAAAGAACCTGCAAATGTTTGGGCACTTTTTTCAGCACTTGTTTACCTTTGTTAAAACATTTTCTATGAACCAGAAACCATTTTAGAGGACAATCTTATTTTACCTAAATTTTCTCACCAACAAGAATTTTTTAACAAAGGCCAGTTTTTATTAGGAAGGTATTGGAAAAAAGGCAACAACAGTCCTAGGATTAGGGAAAATGTAGCCGCTATTTCGGAAATCACCCTATTCACTCATAAAATTTCTTTCTAGCCTTTTCCGGGCTTTGAATTTGTAATCCGACTTGCCTAGGACTTGTGAACTGCTGTTGACTTTTCCCTTTTTATTCTTCATTTTCTCATTCATTTTCAGAGGGATTGATTGTGCTATGTTTCCAATTTTTCCGTGGAATTTTAATATTTTCAAGTCGAAAGGCTGTTTTTTTTCGAGTACAGTATATGTCGATAAATTCTCTTAAAGCTCCAGTTTGATTTGTAGTTGTTCAAAAAGCATATCACAGAATCACTCCAAATTTTTTTGTTTACGAATACTTTATTCTACTCAATGATACCGATTCGCCATTTTTTTTTTTGATGATGTGTTCACTAATATATACATATAACGACTTAAAATGTATCACAAAAATATTTGTCCTTCCACAGGTAAATTTGTAAGTGCATTGTATGTATGTATATCTGATGAAATCCTTCACTACGTACATCGGGTTCTCTTTCCAACTGATGCCCGAAGTTATCCAGAGAATTTAAAATATGTTATTTATATATGAACACACAGTTTTTCAAGAGCACAGTGGGGTCTTCCTTTTTCAATCGGATGGATTTCGGAAACAAATATGATACTATACCTTCGATTGGCTTACATTTTTTTTTAATGAATTCTATACATGAAATAAGCTAACAGGTATTTGAGAATATATGATCGCTAAATTTTTTTCCATGAATCAGACCGATAGACCAATCATGTATTTCTTCCAATGGTTATATCTCGGGTTCTACTCATCGCGGATTCTTAATCGAAACGTCGCTTTTTTTTTTTTTTTTAGTTATAAGAGGGACTATGTGTACACTCAAAAAAAGTTTTTTTTAAATGAAATTTTTGCTTCAAACTGCGATATTTTTTTACCGACTGAGTAAAGTTTTTGTTTTTAGATGAATAAAAATATATAAATGACATCTCCAAAATTAGTTCATTTTTCAATTCATTCTTCTTTGCTTTATTTCTTTGGTCACTATTTTTCTTCTATCCAAACAATTTTTTGTTTCATAAGTTTCCGAAAACTCTCACAAAATAAAACATCTCGTCATAATTTTTTTAAATTCATTTTTAAAGTTGGTTTTTAAAGAGAAGTAAACAAGGATTTTAATGGTATGGATTTTGAATGCCTAATTTACTGGTATTCGCTGTGCAAATCAAATTCAACAAATTCTGCTATTCACAAGGCTTGCTTTTCATTAGGCCATGTTTTTGACATGTTCGCATGTTGGCATTTTAAAATTGTCCAAATTGAAATATGTAAAAAATGTTGGCAGTTTTAATCCAAATGACACCTTTTGACCTAATAAAATCACCCAGCATAACTAAGATAGCTGTAAGACAATCACTAGTGCCTCGTGAAACTCAAAAAACCAAAAAAAAAAAAAAAAACACAAAGAAAAAACACTGGATTGAAGAAAAACAGCAAATAAAGAATAATTGGATGAATTGTATTGATTTTCAAAATTTTTTTTTTCGAAATTGTTTGTAAACATTTTTTTTTTGATTTTGATGAATTTTTTTTTGAGCTTTATAAACTGTGCACAAATTTTAAAATTTTAATGTACATATATGGTTTTTGCTATATTGCAAACTAAACTTTTAAACAATTTAATAAAAACCCTGTAGATTTTGCAATCAAAAACGAAATGAACAAGTGGTCGGTTGTTTGAGTCAATGTATGTATATATTTGGCCTATATCAGTATGTTCTCTCGTTTGAATATTTTTTTTGATCCCATCTATAAACCGTTATAGTGCTAAAAACACGACTACAATTCTTTTAATATTAATTTGAGTAGAGATTTCTAATCCTAACCATATTTATACAATATTGACAACTAAAACTGCCACAGCTTTTGTCTAAACAAACAAACAACACTAATAACTTTACCCGCATTTTGGCTAAAATTTGAAAACAAATGCCTTAACATAGCAAGCACGCGTCAAGTCGAAACACTAAAAATACAATACTCGTACAAAGCGGACTTTATTGGCGACGTCGCTGTTGATGTTGACTGCGACGCCAACGTCAACGCCGACACTCACGCTAACGTTGACTTCTGATCTATTACCATCAGCGCCGCAACTAGTTTCCAACATATTTATTATTTTATTTTTCTCTCACATTTACTTTTGTTTACTTTTCATGTTTTCTATATTAACATTTTCTGCAGCCCACACCACACCCTCCTTTTTACCACGGTGTACTGAATACTGAAGGTGACGCCTTTAGAAGTACCGCTACTTTGGTTTTGCCGGGTTTGACAATTCTCAACTTCAACTAGACAAAGCTTTTTTCACAAATTAAGAAAAAGAGACACTTTTTTTAGTATTTTGCGAATTTATTTATTAAATGTCTGCCTATAAATTCATACTTTTACACTTTAGAACAATTAGAACACGTTTTCAATGAAATATTGGAAGTTGTTCAATTTTCTCTCTCCCGTATTCTTGTTTACTAAAGGCGAGATCTGTCATTTCACCGCGGGAAGGCGCAATCTTGTATTCTATCATTCTTGCCTTTTTACTACGTTGTTATTTAGGTTTTTGTTTTGCGCTTAAAATTCGTATGCGCGAAAGAGAGGAGACACTCAGAAAATACACGAAATCAAGAAACTCAAGTGATTAACAAGAAAACGATAAGAAAAACGAGACAACAAATTGCTTGGAAGGCAAAAAAAAATTACAAAAAAAAATACATATAAAATACACTGAAAGTGCTTTGCATAAAAAACGCTCAATATTTAGAATAACCGAAGGCAACTTCGAATTTATTACATCATCGCTTTGGCTACTACGAGCGCTACTGGCTCTTGAGCTGGTGGCTAGCTGTTTGACTTACAGCTTAATGCTAGCTCCTAGTGACTAACGACCGACATCACATGCTGAGGGCTAGTCGCTGACAGCGTTGACCGAAATCTAATGCTGCTGCTGCTACCTACAGCGTTGATTTCGACAGCGTCAAGAGCGTTTTCGATTCAATTACGCTCGTTAGACATATATTAGAATGGAGTGGAAAAAATCGTATTTCACTCATTCGATTCTTTATTTTACATTTTACTTTATTATTATTATTATTTTATTGTATTCTCACTACGACTGTGCGGTGAATTTTTGTTGGTCAGTTGTGTTTGCATTTGCCTGCGCGTTTGTTTGGTCACTTAATAAATTTTCGTGTGCTTATTGTACCATAGGTTTTATTTTTATTTTTATTTGAAGTTTTGGCTTTGACTGCCCGACCAACCTCTGCGTGCGTGCGTGTACTCGTAAAATGTAGGGTGATGATTGGGTAGACGCATTTATTGGACTTAGTGTCAGTATAGGCCCAATACAAAACATTCAAAATTCCATCAAGGAGAAGAAAACAAAAACAAAAACAAAAAAAACACCAAGTGGTCGGGTAAGTCAATGGCAGGCAGACAGCAACGCGATAAACGCTAATATATTTGTGGTGCTATTATTAAATTTCAAATCCAAGTAATTTTATTCCGTTTTATTTCGCGTCAGCCGGCAGACCTCCGCGCATTTACTTAGCGTTTATACCTGCACCATGCTAGTTTAGTATTCCAGTATTCCAGTGCTTTTACATTAAAATGAAAGTGTGAAAAAATTAAGAAGTTGGTATTTTCGGCTGTTGTTCAGTTAAAACCACCTGTCGGGCGGTCTGCATGTGAAATTTCCATGAAAAAAAATCTCAATACCCATCGCCTGGCCTTTCTTCCGCTGCATGGAAAGTGTGTAACAATTGTGTGTAAAGTGACCGAAAAATATTTAAAATGGTAGTCTTTATTGTTTCAAATCCGGAAAAGCTATAAATTCCTCTAACACAGACAAATTTGGCGCGCTCGCAAAATGTTGTTAATTTAACACAATTACTTTGCGTATTTGGTTTGTGGTTTGATGGATGCGCGCATTCGCATGCCATGTACATACATACATCTATTCATTGACGTTTTCAGTACAGCAGACAGTGGTGGACATTAAAATAGGCTAAGATATTACACTGAAATTTTTAAAGCGAATATTTGGATACTAATGATAGACAAACTGCGTTGTAACTTTAAACTATGATTTAAAAAGCATTTTAGAGGAGCATTGAAATAGTAGCGCGACGTATTGTCAAGTTTGGACATTGTATATGTTTTTATTTAATTTTTACTAATATTTACTAGAAGTGGTAGAGCTGGTACTACAACAAAACGCACATCAACTAAAGTTTTACATTTTGTGGAAAATTTTGGGAAACTCAACCTATTTTCAACCTCGTATTCTGAATTTTTTTCCTGAAGATTTTCGAGTATTCAGTTTTATATCCCATTTAATTTAATTTAGTATTATAAAGTGCAAGTCTCAAGTGACCCAAAATGTCCATAAATTTTAATAACTTATTCTTGGTTCCGGTTGTGCGCATAGTGTGTTTTTAATTTGTGTAAAATTTTTTAAAATTTATATTTTAAAAAAATTTTTTTTTTTAATATAAATTGTTTTTTTTTTTACATATTTTAACATTTTTTTTATACATATTTTTTAATTTTAATTTTTTTAATTTTAAGTATTTTTTTAATTTGGTGTAATTTTTTATATTTTGTTTTAATTTTGTAGTCATTGTTTTAAATTTGTGTAATTCGTTTTGAATTTTGTGTATTTTTTTTAATTTTGTAACATTTTTAGATCGGCTTCGAAGGTTCAAAAAAAAAAAAAAAAAAAAAAAAAAAAAAAAAAAAAGAAGAACTATCGATAAATAATATTATCTTTTTCATGTTTTGGAACCAAGTTACAGCTTATTGTTATAAAAATTGGCATCACCATGATTAAAAAGCTTTAAGTTTTAAATATAATTTGTTAAATTTTTCTAAATTTGCATGATTAATGTGATTTTTATTATAGAATTAATTATATAATCAATATTGAGTCTACTTGATATGCGGATCTCAATTCAATAGACTATTTTTGCCACTATTTGTGTACCCGCGTCTGTATTTAGTGGAAGCCAGTTTGTCACTTAAGTCTTTCGTATAGCTTTACTTGCACTGTTGGTGCTTGTGTTGTATTTATAAACATATGACATATGTACAACACATGCATGTATGTATATATTGTAATTGTGAACGTAAAACGATTGTAGTTTGCTTGGATATCGGCGAACATGATTATAGCGAGGTGTGTCTGCTTACCTAATATAAGTACAGAGATCGGTGATTTCGACAAGCTTCGCTTTAAAGTTGGCTTGCTTAATGTAATTTTTGGTTTGTTTTAAGTTTTGTATTGTAATATGTAATTATTTTCTAAAATTTGTTTTTAATTTTTTTCTTTTCTTTTGTTATGCTTTATTTTATTTTGTTGTTTCTTGTTTTGTTATATTTTATTTTGCCATATTTTATTTTGTTATATTTTTCTATAATTCATATATTTTTTTGTTATATTTTACTTTATTTTCTTTTTTTTTAGTTTTTTTTTTACTTTCGTTTATATCGTTGAATATAATATTATTTGATTTTCTTCTAATCTATTTTATTTTGTTTATTTTTTATATTATTTTTTATTTAATATTATTTAATTTAAAATTATTTTATTCTTTTTTATTTATTTTTTGTTAAACTTAGACTTATTTTAAATTCATTCATAATTTTCTTGTCTCAATTTTTTATCTTAGTTGATTCATAGAATGCTCTTATTATGTTTTATTCTTCTACTTCATTATGGTGTATTTTATTTTATTTTACACTTTTTTAGATTATTTTATTATTTTTAATTTTTTTTTTTACATTTTTTTAAATATTTTTTCATTATTTTATGTATATAATTTGATTTGTTATTTATTTTATATAATTGTTATTTTATTATCACTTATTCTAATTGTTTTTTTTTTATTTGAAAAATGCTATTTTCTATTATTTAGTTTAATTTTCTTTTTGTTTTTGCTTTTATTGCATTTGACTTCACTGTATTTCGTAATATTTTATTTATTTTATTTTATACTTTTTTATTTTGTTTTATTGTATTCTATTTTACTTTTGTTAATATTATTTTATACATCTCTTTTATTATCTTTTAATTTATTTTATGTTATTAAATCATAGTATAGTTTATTTTGATTAATATTATTTTTCTTTTATTACACTTTATTATATGTATATATATTATTTTGCCATGTTTTATTTATTTAACTTTATTTTATTTTTGTATTATTTTACCTTATTTTACTTTGTTAAATTATTTTAATTTTATTTTATATCTTATTTTAATTTATCTTCCGTTATTTGTGTTATTATATATAGCATTTTCATTTTAAATTAAACCTTTTTAAAACTAAATGAAACTATTTTCAAACTAAACGAACCCTTTTTCAAATTAAACGAAACTATTTTCATATTTAATGAAACTGTTTTCAAATTAAATGAAACTATTTACAAAATAAGTAAAACTGTTTTCAAAATAAGTGAAACTTTATTCCAAAGAAATGAAACTTTATTCAATAATGACTTACAAAAAATTCAGAGAAAAAAAATTCCCTACAGAAGCAACCAACAACAATAGGCGAGTTCACTGTACGGACCAAGGCACATTGAAACATTGAAGAGGTAATAACCGCAAAGCAGCAACAACAAGCAAGGAAATTTCAAGTAGCTACTACCTGTTCATATGCCTTGGTACTGATTAAACAATAATTCTAAGCAAAAACACAATACCAATGACAGCGAATGCACAGTAAGGGGTTACAAATGGTTCAAAGAAAAAGCATAACCAAATGATATTCTGATCTTTTGCTGTTGTTGCTTCCGACAGATGGCACAATGCCGAAACCGGTTTGTCTTAAAACCAAATTTGACAAGGGATGGCGAAAATTCGTTCCAAAATACGTCATAACCAAATGGTTCATTAAATATATAACAATGGTTTCATTTAATTTGGAAATTGTTTAATTTTATTAGAATAAAGTTGCATTTATTTTGCATAAATTTGCATTTAAGTTGAATAAAGTTTCATTTATTTTGAAAATAGTTTCGTTTAATTTGAAAATAGTTTTATTTATTTTGAAAATAGTTTCGTTTAGTTTGAAAAAGGTTTAATTTAAAATGAAAATGCTATATATATACCGTTTTATTTATCTTGTTTTGTTGTTGTTATTTTTCTCTATTTGGATTTTGTTTTTTAATATATTCAATAATATTTTATTTAATTTTATAGTATTTTATTTTACCTTTTATTCAATTTTCCTGTATTTTATTTTATATTGATTTATTTAGCTTAGGCTCAATTTTTTTCGTGGGACTTATTCTTCCTTATATTTTGGCATCTATAGTAATTCAAATACCTGTTTCTGTTTCATTGGCGAACTTTCCTAATGTTATGGTTTTTTCTATTGCATTCATACGATTCTGCCGTATTTTACGTATTTTATTTTATTTTACTTTATTAAATTATTTTTATTTTATGTTATATTTTATTTTATTTTTTCTTCCGTTGTTTATGCTATTATATATATAGCGATTTATTTATCTTATTTTATTTTACTTTATTTTGCTATTTTTTTTACTATATTAAATAATTTTGTATTAAATTTTATATTATTTTATTTCTTTACCTTTTATTCAATTTTCCTGTATTTTGTTTTATATTGATTTATTTAGTTACATTTTTCTTTATTTTATTTTTTCCCTTATTTTTCCTAAGGGTTATAATTTTGACATTCATATTTCATTATGTTATGTTTTTGTTTACTTTTCTTTTGCATTGATACGTAAAGTGTATAATTAAAATTTTTTTGTTTGCTTTTTGCAAGAAATACAAATACCAGTTACTTGTTTGAATTTTGGCACACCGCACTCGCTCGTTTGCTTGTTACTGGGCCACCACAGACTTGTCGGCCTTTCAGTTACCTTTGACGGCTATTCGGCTAACTTCAGTTGCATTCATGGCGCTTGTGTAATTAACACGCTAACATATTGAAAATTTGCTAGCCAATGTTAAGGGCCCAACAACACCCACCAACTTCCTAATTCATCTAATTCATTGCTGAATTAAAATGCCATAAAACAAACTATAAAACGGTAATGTGATATTAGTGAAAGTGTGTTAAAGTTTTACCCACTGCTCATTCGTTTTTTGTTTTTTTGTTTTTTGTTTTAATTAAGGAAGTGTTGTGTACAAAATTTTTCCTTAAACATTTTTTTATTTTTTTATTTCGTGTGTGGACATTGTGCGATGCGATACAGTGACTATGATAATGACAGTGGCATCGACAATACTTAGTCTTTGAGTGACTTCACATTGCTTGTTGTGGCTTTGCCGTTAATGCTGCTGCCTCATAATATGCCGTTTAGCGCTTAATCGTCGCGCATAGCCAACAAGGCGTAGCGCATTGTTGCACCACAAAGCGCTCCTTGGTTTGAGGAATTAACATTTCTTACCTCTTACGGTTTTGGTGTCGGTGTGGCGGTTGGTTTCGGTTTCGGTTCCGATTTCCATTTCAAATTTTATTTCAATGCTGCGTGCTTTGAATTGCCGAGTGATTCAGCGTTACCATTTTGGTGCAGCGTTGTTTTTATTTATTTATTTATTTATATGCATATTTTTTCTTTTCTTCTTAGTTTTCTTTTAGAGTGACCTTTAAAAGACAACGCTTTTGTATTGAAAGTGTAATGTGCGCATTTATCTTGTTTTAATTTCTGTTTTTTTTTGTTTGTTTTTGTTTGCCACTGGGCAATCTGTTGTCATACATACTTCATGCTTACTTTTCGGCTTTGAAGAGAAATTTGCATATTTTATTTATTGTTATTTTATTACTCATCTTTTTTTTTTTTGCTTTGATTCGCTGCAAGTAACGCCAACGCTCGATTAGTGTATATTTTAAAGCAATGTATTTATTTTATTTTTAATTTTTTAATTCGTCTTCTATCGTTCGCCTATTAATAATTATTAATATGTTGATAATGAAATATAAAAACATAAGATGCCGTCATTTTTCGCATACTATACATATGTAGCTTAGTGAGGTTTAAAGAAATTTATCACAAGTTGTGTCATATCGATTTTATTCAATTATATCTCTACATGTACATATGTACATTTTATTGTGTATATTTGTTTATTTGTAATGCTTGTTTTATTTTGTTGTTTATTTGTATTGCAACTGGTTATTTTACTAGTTCTGTTATTCTTGCGCTTTGTCGTGTTGGTTTTTAACACCTATATTTACATTACGATTTTACTTATTGTTAACTTGCTTTTCGCTCATTTGGCTACACTTGTTGTCTACACATATGTACAGCTACGGTAAAAATAATAGCACTACTCGAAAATCATGCTAAGAAATTATTTTTTAAAGAGTGAAATGAATTACAAAATTGTCAAAAATGTATGGTAATTTCTAGCCACTTGAGACATGCACTTTATTTCACCAAAATTTAATGGGTTATAGATTAATGAACTAAATTAATGAACATTAGGCAGACAAAAGAAACATTGTCAAATCTCGTCATGCTATTTTTTTTAAACACAGCTGTACGTACTGTTTTTATCTACATATGTACAAAAGTATATTCATAAATATGGCTGTTAAGGTATATTGTTTTCCAGCTTTGGCTTTTATTTGCATATGCGTACATATTTTCACCAACAGTTACGTGCAAAAAATTAGCACAAGCCTCTCAATTTTTCTATTTTTTTTGGTTTTTTTGTTGTTTTGGTTGTTTTTGTGTGTTTTTTGTGTGTTTTTTTTTAATACTACGAGTCTATACAAATCTCCACGTCTGTTTTAATTCAAAACACAAACAGATTCATATTAAATATATAATTGAATAATGCGGTATTCTGATTTTTGGGGCTCAAATCGTTAGTTTTTTCAACATTTTTATTTTTTATTTTAAAACTCAAAGTACAGATTGTTAGTTACAAGATACATTTTCTTCAACATTTAACGTTTACGAAAATGTTTTATTCATCAACAAATATGAAAAAAATAAAGCTCCATGATAGGTGCAAAGTGCACAAATGTAACATTTTTGTAATCGGGATCGCATCTGTTAAAAGGTGAACTAGTAGAGTCACACTGATCCAATAATTAACGCAATAATTGTGATGAATTATTCAAAAAAGTAATTTTTTGTCTATTTTTTTTCGGAATTTTTCTTAGTTTGATAATACCATGTTATATTGGATTCATTTAATTCTAGTTCATTTTTTCCTCAGGATTGTACAAGTAATTTATATACTTAATTTTTGAATTACTATATCGTACAGTTTTTGAGAAAAGTTGTCTAGAAACCGTAAAAATGTGGTTTTGAGATAAATGCTTTTAAAGTTTTCGCGTAGCTCAATACGTCAGGTGTACGGTTAGGTCAAAATCGGCATATCTCCAGAACTACAACACATTTTGTGATAGTTATAGAGTGTAAACCAGTAAGAAACAATTTTTCCCAAAAAAATCCTCCATTTTATTCTCATTTCTCTTTCTTTTGATAGCTGTTTTTGCTTAATCCAGATAATTGTGTTTTGAGTTTATGTTTGATAATAATTAATAAAAATAAAAATATACCTTTGAAATTGATTTGATATTAAGCACTAGAAAAAAAATATACCGTCAGGACGCTTCATATTGTTTCGCCCTTGTAGTGTCCGCAGAAAAGAACTAATCAATCACAATTTGTTGCTTTGTTGTAGGACAATTTTCCATTCAATGAATGTATTCCGAATTGACTCAAACGCAGAGTTATATAAATATTCAACATCTTCTTGATGATTTTCTCAGTAAACCTTGTATGATGATTGATGAGTACTTAAAAAGCCCACATAATTTCACGGCTTTTACTGTACCCTTTCTATTGATTATAAGTGAAGGGATTTCCAAATGACATATCATTAGATGCATTGTTGTAGGAGCGATAACGAATTACCTCTTATCTGAGCAATCAGTTACATGGGAGCTATTAGTTATAGGTAGTCAGCTAGGGGCCCTAATAATTTGGCATACTTGGGTATGAGCATATCTCTTCTTCTAATAAATATTTCCAAAGTGTACATGTAATATCATTTCTTCTTCAGAAAAGGTATAAAAGAAAAGTAACATATTCATGTTCAGCTATCTAAAATTACTTGAAAAAAATATACTTTTCAACGCACAGTTCATTAATTAAATAACTAGTTTATATATTGAGTACCAGTATTTTTTTTTAGAGCTCTTGTTAAAAATCGACTAACCGATTACTCGACTAGTCGATTTTTTTGATGGTTGATAGTCGAATAGCAACTATTCGATTATCTGTTCACTTTGTACTAACCGCCCACCATCGAGTAGTCTGAAAATCGACTACCCGAAATTATTCGAATACTCATAATAAATTCATAAAAACTTCATTATAGTGGAAAATGAGCTTTGCCAATAAGCACAAAAATTCCCACACATATAAAACACAAAAATGTTTTGAAATAAAGCGCGTATTCGACTAATTGTTTACGAGCGGTTAGTCGAAAAATCCAAAAGGTAGGGGCTAGTCAATTAGGGGAAGTCGACAATTTTTTAAAACAACTTTTGCTAATCGATTAGTCGACTAGTCGATTAACAAGAGCTCTAGTATTTTTTTTAAGTAGGTTTATTTAAAATCAATTGATTGCGACTAAAATAACTGTAATAAGTTTTATAAAAATCTATTTTGTTTCTAAAATTATTAAATTATTGAACATTTTGGATGATTAGAAGTTTGCTTAATTGAGTAATTAAGTAGCGCTACGCCGCCAATATTTTCACACTATTGTAAATACATTTTTTTTTTATTTATTATTCATTTATTTGTGATTCCTTTTTTTTTTTTTCTTACAAAATTCGGAGAAAGAAATTAAAAAAAATTTCAGTTGAACAGTTCAGTTTGATAACTTTGTGTGTGGGTATGTATTTAAATACTTAACTCATGCTATACATTTTTTTATTGGGTGAAATTGGTAATACCTTCAAGAAAAACGATGTTAAAAAATCACACTTGCAATTTAGTTAAAATTTTGATTTTCTTGTTTTTTTTTTATTTTTTGCTTGCAAATATTCAAAATATTTGAGTTATAGTTTATGATTGCAAATATTAGGTTAGAAAATATCGACGTAAACATTTTTTATGGTTTGTTGTACCATACGATAATCATTCAAAATGATCGAGCTCAAAAAAAGTATTTGTATGAACTCAAAATGGATCAATTTTGATACAGTGCGGAAGGCAGTATTGGCACAGTTTTTTTTTTATAGTATTAACTTTTTTCGTTAATTTCGTATTAAAAACCGTACAAGCCCAAATTTCAAACTTTTGAAAAATTTAACAAAAAATCGTCATACAAATTTAAAGTTTTATAGCTCATTAAATTTTAGTAGTATAATAATGTGCAAGTTTCAAGTGACTCAAAATTCCTGACGGTGTTACGAATTTTTTCCATACACGCATGAGCAAAATTTATTTTTATGTGAAATAAATTCTTGGAATTTTTCTAAATTTTCTGCAAAATTTGAAGCTTGGGGTTTTTTTTGTAGTATAAGCTATATTTTTAATAAAAATAAGTAAAAATTAATAAGTAAAATTATGAAGTCTAGTTTTTAGCGAATAGCTTAGCGTATTTTGTTGTATAGATTATATCATATCTTATCCATACTGCTATAATTTAGCGCACTACTGTTCAGCATTACCCCATCTCATCATTGCTTTTTATTTGAGCTAAGTTATTTTATCGAAAAAACATTTAAAAAATACAAACACAAATACAGAGTTTATTAATAGTCAATTTTGTTTGAACCGCCATAACTCGTTGCTGATTCAATTTCAATTAAAAAAAAAAAAAAAATCAAAAAATACTCAATTATTGTACATTAGTGCTTTGCCGGCTACGTTCATGCGTTTGCAGTTGTTGCAGTTTGTTGTTTGTTGCCATTTCTACTAGCTGCTATATTGTACTCGTATATTTATTTTTTTTTTTTTAGCTAAAAAGCCTTTTACTTTTAGCATTTGTTAATTTCTCATTTTGCTTTGATTTAATCTGCATTCTCAATTAACACTTTTATTGATTTCCTCTCCCGCCCACCCTTTAGTCACATCACTGAGCGACTCACAAAATTCCCAACGTACTGCCAAAGCATCTAATGCTACTGCCGCCGCGTCTACTGCTCCCACAGCAAACGCCACCAATACAGCACACATCAGATCAGCCGCTGGCTCGGCAGCCACAACGGCGGCACAAACCGCAGCCGCTACATCGAAGGTGTTCATCAAGAAGTCGGGCAGTAATTCGTCGACCCAAAGCTCTAACCGTAAGGACAGTTTCGGCTCATATGATTCACTCAACGATATACTCTCTGAAACAGGCTTGCAGAGCGGCAATGTTGCTGCACAACGCAAATCGTTGGAGAACAAAAATCTAGATTTGACGACAAAGAAGAAGCAACAGTTACAGCAACAGCAGCAACATTCACAAGAGACGAAGACGGTGCTGACAAATAACGGTAGTATTACAACAACGACCACAACAACAGCAGCAAGCATGTCGTCTAGCTCAGCCGCAGTTACAAATGAATTGCGCAAGAGCATGGAAAGTTTAGATGAGAAGCTGAAGACACCACCGCCAGTACTAACGAAGAAGCCCACCTTGACGACGAAGAAACCGTCGAGCGTTACAGGTGTAGCGAGTAAGTTATTGAAGTAGCGGAAATAAAGCAAAATATGTAAATTTCATTTGTAATTCTCCCGCAGGTAACCTTTTCGGCTTCGGTAAGCAAAAGACGAAAAGCACCGAAAGCAAACTCACCACAGCTGCATCACAGGACTTTGCTGATGGCATAGGCAGCAGCAAGCATTCTTCGAGCAACCAAGGTGAGGCGGTAGTTTTACGCCGTGCGGCCACCATAGCGACTGAGGACTCCGATTTCGATCGCCTCGAACGCGCCTCCATATTGACAGATATGCGTGCAGGACGCGTTAAAGCGCCAAAGCGACGACCACCTTCAGCGGCTATTAATATAATAGGTGAAAGCAATAATAACGACACAATTTACCTCAATGGCAGTAGTAGCGGTGGTGGTGCGTCGGGTGGCGAGCTGTCGCAAGAGGAAGGTAAGCTACAATCGTCGGACGACAATTCGACTGGCGAGGAGCAATTGGCAAAACCGAAACCACGTGAATGGGAGAAGAAAAAGGCGCCATGGATGGAAGAGCTGAAGGCATCACAAGTGAAGAAGAAGACCTCACCTAACGTAGAGCCACGTACACAAAGCACCAGCAGTGTGGCCGATCGTACCTCACGCCTGCTAGGTGACGATGTCAAAGTGATTAGCAGCAATCATAGCAGTAGCAGCGTCTCCAGCAGCTCAACCAGCCACACCACAAAATTACAGTCTTCCTCGGTTTCATCGAGCATAATGCAACAATCGATGATTGTCGAAAGTAGTAGCCAACAACAGCTGAAGAAAGAAACAAATTCTACCAATGCGATTGGTGACATCATGACCAAAAGTATGAGCAATAAATTCACCACTGACTCATCATCAGCGCTCTCGGTTGCGACGACGACGTCGCTTGCGACAACAGCCGCCACCACCGCCACTGCTGCTGCTACTGCCGATGATGTACGCATACGACCCAACAGCCTATCGATACGTAATCGCAGTACATCACCTTCACTGGTCGAAACTAGCGGCAGTGGCAGTGGCAGTAGTAGTGTACGCGCTGTGGCAATGAAAAGTACCGTTTCATCAGCAACAATTGCCACCAACGAGCCGAATTCCAATGGGGCAGTGAGTTCAACAGCCCCAGTACCCACTGTGGCAGCGGCGGCGACGACGGCGGCGGCCAGCCAAAATTCAATAGGTGCTAATAATCACTATCCGCAACGGAACAGCAACCATAATGCAGCGCCGCCGACTGGTAACGATAATCCGCGCATAGGCGAACTGGAGCGACGTGTTGGCAAACTAGAACAGACTGTGGCGACACAGCAGCGCACCATCGACGACTTGATGCGGCTGCTGCGCGAGGAGACGGATCGTGTGAAGTTGTTGCGCGGCGAATTGGACAAATATGCGCAGTGCGTGACGCAAGTTTAATTGCTTACCAATAGATTGTTCTGCTTGAAGTTGTGTTGTGGTTGAAGTAGTGGATGTGCCCCAATCCCCTAGCAGCACCGACTTGCAATACGCTTGTAGAGATGCAATGAAGCGAGCCTAGTTTATGTTTTACATTCTTGCATTTTTTGACAACATTCCAATTTAGTTGATATAGATAAAGTTTTTGATTTACGTTCTTTAAATGATTAATTTAATAATGTTGGCATTGTAAAAACTTTTCATTATGTAAGCTGTATAAAAGTGTGCGAAAAATAGATATGTAGATGAGTTAAACGAGTAGTGAATCAAGTATTACCCCACTACATAATTAATTTGGATACTTTAATTTGTTTTGTATTCTTTTCTTGCATGCTCTTCTTGCTGCGCCTGCGATTGGATCGTATAGCGGTTAAGCGGCATTTTCCCTTTGTTATATTTTTTTTTTGATATACTTAAATCGATTGCTGAAAACAAAAAAATAAATTTAACATATTAAGCGTCTATGAGAAAGTCTTAAATACATACATACATACATATATAAAACGATATTAGTGAAATATAAATGTAACATATCATGCTGTTCAAGACATTTTCTAAAAATAAACTCTTTTATAGTACATATTACAAAAATAAAACTTTAAATGGCAGTACTTAACAAGAAAATGCTCTGCTTTAGAATAGAGTGAAAATAAAAATTCACACAGTGTATTGGAATGTATAGGTTTAATGGTATTCGCATAACAATTAAGTATTTTTCTAAAAAAAAAAGCAAAAAAAAAAAAAAAAAACAAAACAGCATGAAATAATAAGTTCGTCAAAAAAAAAAAACCAGCTAAACGGTAGAACTAATAATAATACTACATTAATGCTGTTTAAAAAGAAAAAAAGCGTTTTAAAAATGGCAGTCAAAGTTTAATTTTATATTAATCTACCTGTATGTATAAAATAAAATAAAAAAAGTTAGCGGTAACAAAGTTAGCGTGTGTGTGTGTGTGCATTGTGTTACTAAAAAAATATCAGCGTAACAAGTATTTGCCATTTAATTGCTGAATTGCAAATTAGTCTAGTTATGAACATCGATACATACACACACTAACACAGAGATCTACCTTAAGAACCAATATTATTTTTTCTACTGCAAATCCCAAATGTGACGAGTCCTTGCATTCCTATGTGTAGTAGAGTAAGGTCGCATGCCAAATTTCTTAAGAGTTATGAACCGAAATTTTCAATTCGCCAATTTTTTTTGCTCATTTTATTTGGTAATTTATCGTGCGCCTCTATACATAGATATATAATGCAAACTTTATTACCATTATTATTATTATTATTATTATTAATTTTTTTTTGTTTATACGATCTACTGCAATCATGTACTATACAATACGATAAAATAATAGTTTATAATACAAACTGAAATAATAATAAAAAAAAAATCATAAAAAATATTTTGCTTTTCTTTTACCTTTTCATAATAAATATCATGTTTGCTTTATTTGCATGAAATGATTTCGATCAAAAAGCAGATGACATAAATATATTTATTTTTATTTATCTTTATCCTTAGTTGGCACTGCGCAAAAGAGATGCCCAGAAAATAGCAGATGTAATGGGTGTTGCTGATTGTATTCGTTTTGTTTTTTGTTTTTTTTAGCTTTTTTTAATTTTAGGTTTTAGATAACCTACTGATGAGTTCGAAAATTTAAATTTTTATTATAGCTCAGATCTTGTACAAAATACACGTCTGTGGGTGTTTGAAATAATAACTTAACTGAAGTTAACACTTCTCATCTGTCAAACCCAAAATAACAATGTTCTGTAGGCTGTCTTGGTAAAAGTTGAGTTAAAATACTAAAATTTTCTATGTGCGATTCGCTAACTTTAACGATCCGACAATCGGAATTTTTGTCGACAATATTTGTCATTTGCGGTAACGATTATGTGTTTCACTAACTTATTCTTAACAACACTTAACATCAGTCTTTTTGTACATATTAGTTTAAGGTGCTGAAGAGTGGCAAAAGAGCGAAAACGACAAAAATATTAAAAAAAAGAAATGAATGCTTGCTGTCGAATATAAATTTGAACGCGTTTTTATTACATTTGATCACAGTGAAATAAATTACTAGTTTATTTCAAAATACAAATACATATTTATAATTGTTTTTATATATTGCAATGAGTCATTGTTGCGGAATTTCGGGCATTCCTTTGGTAGAGGAGTCATCAACCAGGACTCAAAGGAATATCCGTAATCATCTACAAATAGTTTTTGGAATAGTTTTAAATAAAATTATTTTTATTTAGTTATTTTCAACTAATTACGAAGTTTACCTATCAAAAACATGTAACGTAAACTATATTTATGTTTATATATTGGTTAAAAGATTGCTTTTAACATTTACTGTAGCCTTGGGAGTTGTCATAAGTCTCCATGATAGATTGCTTTTACCATCTGCGGTAGCCTCGTGAGTTGTTATAAGCTTCTATGATTGAAATATGCGCACGATCGATAGCCCCAATAGCATTGCCAAACCTCCACTTGGAGCTCATGCCTTTTAAACAAAATATTAACACGATGCACTTTACGTCTTATGCTCATAGATATTGCCTCATTGTTCATCTCCACTAGAACCTAGTAATATGAACTTAGAATTTAATACTGCACACAAGATTACATGAGTTACCTACATCCCGGAGCAAACGTCAATTCATTGGATAATCAACTAGCTAACGACAACAGCTGATCCAGCTATAGCGAATATCTTTAAAAAAATGACTGATAAATAGGAAAATCGCCCAAATATTCGTTAAGATGAGTTAACCATGCGAATATCGTTAAAAAAAATGAGTGAATCGCCCTACAGAAATTAATGATGCGAAATCAAAAATTCGAAAGTCAACTAAAGTGTGTTTTCTAAAGTCCACATACATATGCTATCTACATATATTAAAGGAACTAACGAGGAATAAATATAGTTTATTCAAACTTTGATATTCGGAGTACGAATTCATACTTTTCGTGCGCGTACTAAGTAATATCGGTTATAATTTTGTATCACTTAAATTTGAATTGTTTATTTGAATTGTTTGTTTTATTTTTTTTATAGAGAAAAGTAAAATTCATCCAATAATGATAAATATAATTATTCACTCTATAGATTAGTCAATATAATGGTTTTAATATTCAATCTACCGGGTTGTTCGTTTTATCGGAAGTGTACTCTAACCAAACTACACCGTATTTACATTGGGGTGGTCCTTTAATGTTTTACATCATATTTCCTAATAGTCAAATATATCGCAAATAAATCGGAGGCGGTTTTAGCGGAGGCGGTATGTTTCTGTTTCTGCTTCTGTTTCTGTTTCTGTTTCTTTTTCTGTTTCTGTTTCTGTATCTGTTTCTGTTTCTGCTTCTGTTTTTGTTTCTGTTTCTGTTTCATTTTCTGTTTCTGTTTCTGTTTCTGTTTCTGTTTCTATTTCTATTTCTGTTCCTGTTGCCATTTCTGTTTCTGTTTTTGTTTCTGCTTCTGTTTCTGTTTTTGTTTCTGTTTCTGTTTCTGTTTCTGTTTCTGTTTCTGTTTCTGTTTCTGTTTCTGTTTCTGTTTCTGTTTCTGTTTCTGTTTCTGTTTCTATTTCTGTTTCTGTTTTTGTTTCTGTTTCTGTTTTTGTTTCGGTTTCGGTTTCTATTTCTGTTCCTGTTGCCATTTCTGTTTCTGTTTTTGTTTCTGCTTCTGTTTCTGTTTTTGTTTCTGTTTCTGTTTCTGTTTCTGTTTCTGTTTCTGTTTCTGTTTCTGTTTCTGTTTCTGTTTCTGTTTCTATTTCTGTTCCTGTTGCCATTTCTGTTTCTGTTTTTGTTTCTGCTTCTGTTTCTGTTTTTGTTTCTGTTTCTGTTTCTGTTTCTGTTTCTGTTCCTGTTGCCATTTCTGTTTCTGTTTTTGTTTTTGTTTTTGTTTTTGTTTCTGTTTCCGTTTCTGTTTCTGCTTCTGTTTCTGTTTCTGTTTCTGTTTCTGTTTCTGTTTCTGCCTCTGTTTCTGTTTCTGTTTCTGTTTTTGTTTCTGTTTCTGTTTCTATTTCTGTTTCTGTTTCTGTTTCTGTTTTTGTTTCTGTTTCTGTTTCTGTTTCTGTTTCTGTTTCTATTTCTGTTTTTGTTTCTGTTTCTATTTATGTTTCTGTTTCTGTTTCTGTTTCTGTTTCTGTTTCTGTTTCTGTTTCTGTTTCTGTTTCTGTTTCTGTTTCAGTTTCTGTTTCTGTTTCTGTTTCTGTTTATGTTTATGTTTATGTTTCTGTTTCTGTTTATGTTTATGTTTATGTTTTTGTTTTTGTTTCTGTTTCTGTTTCTGTTTCTGTTTCTGTTTCTGTTTATGTTTATGTTTATGTTTCGGTTTCTGTTTCTGTTTATGTTTATGTTTATGTTTTTGTTTTTGTTTCTGTTTCTGTTTCTGTTTCTGTTTCGGTTTCTGTTTCTGTTTCTGTTTCTGTTTCTGTTTCCTTATGTAACGTTCTTTTCTAATTAGTAAAAAAATTCATTTCTAAAATATCTTAGTTAGGGCCTTTTCATATTAAGGTAACGATGTGTGCGCCTATGTTCCAATGGATTAAACGGTTTTGTTATGAGCGCCAACATTTAAAACTTAAATACCTATATTTTCTTTTAATTTCTACAAATTTTATACTTCTTTGTTGTACGTGTCGCCAGGGAATAACAGATAAAGCGAGTTAGGACTAAAAAAAATAGTAGCGTGTAGTGTATTTGAGATTTTTAGTATACAGTATTTTATTACTCAACTAAACACACTATATGTTCGATATGACATTTTTAGTTAATATTCACCGATTCACTGTTCAGATTTTCTATAGAAAGATTACAAAATTTTAGTTTTCACAATTTTAGTAAACTTATTTGCATTTAAAAGTAGTATTTCAAAAAATACTCAAATACTCGAGTTTGGCTGTTATTTCTTAGTGCCACAAAAATATTTTATGAAACCTAACTTGCAAAGATTTTGAAATTTTATAAATTTCTACTTGTAAGATATTAACATATTTTGTTTTGGTTAAATGTATTTGGTTGTAAACTAAAAATTTAAATATAATAAGTTGGACATTAAATAATAAATAATTAAATAATCTGAGTATCTGGTAATTTTGTAATCAATAATACTTGTGATGAAAATTCACAAAATTTTTATTACAACACCACTTAAAAATTGTAAATATGCGTCTATATTTCTTTTAGCAATTGAATCCAACTATTTTCAAAAAGCTTTGAACTAAAAAAAAATATGTGTGTAAATGTTTTCTTCTCTGCTATTTTCTCTATCTTTGCTTTTCTATCTAAAACTAAAGACAGCAACCAGCGCCGCGTCGTAGTAAATTTGATAATTGGATGTTTTAAAATAAATTTCATTTTCTTTGCGTTGGAATGATGTGCTTTGAATGAGCAGGAAAAATATGCTAAAGGATGACAACACTAAACTAATGATGAATGCTGCAACTAAAACTATTTTTATTTGAAAACTACTAGTATTCTAAGTATTTTTGTTTACTAAATAAACTATAGTATTTATAGGCATGTAATACTTACTTTACCTGTACTCGTATTAACCAAACAATTATGAAATAGTTAAAAATACATATTTCTCGTAATTTATTCCACAGAATTTAACAATGTAATATTTTGACAATCTGTTAACTTACAAATGCGCTAAATATATTAGACTATATTGTTATTTTTTTTTGGTATAAATATATTTTAAAACTATAAAATAAATATTAAGTATAAAATAATAAGTAATCAAATTTCTGTGAGAAATAGAGATTTAATTATAATAACCTACACGTTTGCAGCAGTGAGACAATTTAATGAATATAGATAACAATAAAATGGCAATAACAATAAAAGCATGCATGTAAAATGTACATATGTATATGTAGTTAGTTAACGGTTTTAGGTTATGTTAAGCTTTCGACACAATTTGAACAAAGCGATTTGCCAAAAACGAAAAATGGGGCAAAAGAAACACAAATGGAAACTTCAAAGAGGAATTTTTCAGTTCATGTTATGAAAGAGATGAATTATAATTTTTAGCAAGAACTTTTATATTTGAAAAAAGCATTTGAAAAAAATAACTTTTTACATTTCTCGGAGAGCTGGCTTGAAAAACTTACAAAATTTATATAAACTAATTACCTTAAAATATCTGCATATCTGTGTTGACAATTATGTACTTATTATAATATTTAATATACATTATGTATTTATATTAGGGTGGTTCAATTACTAACTGCTTTTAAATATAAATCTTGTCACTCCCTCCTTTTGTTATGGTTACCATTTATGGCCCTAATTATGAGCTGCATTCGCAATTTTAGTTGTGTATCGAATTTTCCGTCGAACAAAATTTTGCTTTCCACGCTATATCGCAGTGTGAGAATTTGCAGGAAATGTAAATATTTTGAAATTGTGTTTTTCCTTTTTGCTGACCAAACTTTATTATTAAACTAATTTTTGTGTTAATTTATTTGCACAAAGGTTCAAGCGGGGGAAAAATTGGAAGAATTCTGGTTGGAACGACAGCATAATGGATTGAGGTTAACTAAATTAGTTTATTATTCCTTAAGAAATATATGTTTTTTATTTGGTATTTGGATTCCTGAACACAAAATCGTAGCACTGTTGCTGAATTTAAAATGTTTGGAATTGACTTGGGTCGGGTGTGATGGTGCAACTGCCTTTTAATAGTGGACAGCGAATCCACAAACGCATCCGTAGATAGTCGAAAGTTTCTTATAAATCTGTAAACAATATTCATATATGTTGTCAATATGTAAAAACCCCTCTTTGAAATATTACACGGTGGCATTCGTTTCTAGAGGAGTTGTGATCATCAATTAATTGTTTTATTTTATTTACTCAACTTGCTTGCAACTTGTACTTAAGTTAAACATCAGCTGTTAGAAATATACTATTGTGGGCGATCTACATGTGTGAAATAGCACACAATAGCACAATACTTCACGAAATGTGTGCCATAATACCAAATGCAAATTTTTTCGATCAGCTCTTTCGACCACAGTCGAAGATCGCAAGTAGCTCATAATAAATGGCAAATATCTTTTTCTTCTCAACTGGCTCTTTAGCCGCTCGATCGAGTCCAATATAACACTACAGTCATTCGTTTGCTGTGCTAACTGGTGCCAACTAAAGACACCAAGCGACACCAAGTCCGTCTCCGTCTGGTCTTTCCAACGTAGAGGAGGTTTACCTCTTCCTCCGCTACCACCAGCGGATATTGCATTTAATCGTTTCAGGGTTGGAGCATTTTCTTCCATACATACACCTGATCTAGCCAACGTAGCCGCTGTATTTTAATTCGCTGGACTATGCCGGAGAATCTTTCTCTCAAGCACTCCAATGGCCGTCTCATCGGATGTTAGCAGTGAATACCTCAGCTGGTAATCTATCAGCGCTCGCGGCTTTGTCGTTTCTAAGCCGCATTATTATAATCGAAACTTCGGTCGGGTGATGTTAATGATAGCATTCAGCTTTTTGTGGTTTGGTATCTTCAGCATATCTTTTCCGGTGACGCTTTTGTTGCCACCTTGTAGCAAAGTGGAAGAAAGTTCCCTTCACAATTTAAGTGTGCTTTGGACATCGGCCATCATGTCGTCGTTCATATCCTTACAGGACTCTTCCCGGCCTTAAAGCCTTCCGTAAGTCGTTGCTCTTCTGCGCCCGATAAGCAAAGCAATTCTTAAAATAATATTAATTACGTCTCCTTATTTCTTAATTTAAAACTAAGTGTGTAGCGCTTTTTTGATGTTTCTATGGAAACCATTTTGTTCAAGGGCATGAAGAAAAAATTCGGGCTTCTTTTTCATTCTTATTCAGTGTCGTATGGCGCAATTCAAATTATTATACACCCCTCTCCGTATTGTCGTTTGCCACTCGAATATAACCATTACTCTCAAACCAAGTCTCAGCATGCGATTGCAAGAATAAATTTTTGATGTTTAAAACTGAGAACGTTTTTAGAGTTATTTGCGAGGCAAGGGATTGTAATCTGCTTTCCGTGGATAATTTAGCAGAGTAACCTCCAGTGTTCTATATACATATATCAAAAGCAATACAGCCTTCGATAAATTCATATCTGGCCCTCCTGGTCTAATTTGTATAGTTCCAAAGCTGTGGACGAATTTTCGAAATTCGCAAAGTATTCTGAAGATACGAAATTCCAAATTTTTCGGAAGCCAAAATATGAACGCAAACATTTTTCTTTTTAAGAAGAATTAAGTTAATATAAAAATGCCGTAAATATATTCATATTATATATTAAATGCAACGCATTTATTAATTTACTCCACTGCCTCATAGTACGAATTTGAAAAATTGTTATGATTATGATATTTTTTCTCAGTTCCCTTTAGTTCTTGTCCATTCAGGTAAAATTTTATAACCAATTTGAAACTGTAAATAACTTTACAATGAGCTAGAGACGGAGTAATATGAATTTAATTTCACGAAAACAATAAAAATCGACTGTCAAACGTGGAAAAGTAGCATTGGTTAAGAAAACTCACACCGCTATGTGATATTAATTAATACCATGCCCACTTATATGAATATCTCTCCTTGCGTCTACGTTTTCTTATTGAAACCTTATATTCTGTTTATTGCTTTGGTATCTAAAAATCACAATTTTTAGGGTAATCTCTAAGCATTAATGAATTGAAGTCGATCTGGTAATTATTACCTAGTTTTTTATCAGTGTAAGAATGTTTAGGAAAAGGGTTTATTACATAATTGTTCTGATTCAATTATATAGAAACGAAAAATCAAAAACGAAATTTTTTTCAAATTCATTTGAAATGTAAATAAAATGATACATACAGTTTGTGTTCGGTCATGCATTTTTCTTTAAACTCACGTCAATACTGGCCACCTCCTACGACGCCAGCAACATCCATTCAATTTATCGTCGTAACATAGCTTGTTCTTGGGAAGGACCTCTCTCTACGAACAAAAACAAGTCTCTCATCTTGCTATTGCTATTGGAGTGTTCGAGAGAAAGGTTATCAGATAGATTTTTACACTATTACGTCTTTGCGACGGCGAATACCACAGAGACGATGGAACGATGAGCTTTATGAGCTATATGACTACATAAATATAGTACAGTGAATCAATGTTAAGGTTATGTTGTACGTGTGGAAGAAAATGCTCTGGCATTGGAATTATTCAACGCGGTAACCGCTGGTGGTGGCGAAGGTAGAAAAAGGCCTCCTCCACTTTGAAAAAAACCCAGGTGGAGAAGATCTTGGCTTTACTTGTGGTCTCAAGCTGGCGCCAGTTAACAAGGCGAATGACCGATGGCGTGCTATGGTGAAATCGGTCATAATTGCCTAGGCGGTCATAGAGCCAATTACGAAAAAAATCTATAACATAGCTAATTTTGCAGAAAACTTGAAGGTTTAACCTCCTCCAGGGCATAGTGAGGGGTTCTAGGAAATAAGGGAGGTTTCTAGTTAAATTTTTTAGACATTTTTGATTTAACTTTCCCAGAAAAAATTAGTTTAAATCCTCAGAAGAAGATAGCGGGAAAATCGGTAATCCAAATTATCTCTTTTCCAACGACCCCAAAAACCTAGAAATAGTGGGGTCTCCCTCCGTTTCACAAATTTTTATTGTTTGCCTGTGTTATCTAACTTTATTTTCATTTATTTTTTTACAAATATTAATATGGATAACACCTTGCATAATACGCTAGGGCTGTCCCGACAGAACATACAGTTATTTCGGACTTAATACAAATATACAATTGGCGGCCGCCGTAGCCAAATGTTTAGCATGTGCGTGTTTCACTCGAAGTGTCCCGTTAATGGACCTTCGGCAGGTAATTTGTCGTGGACTAACAATGTAATTCTCGAAAAAAGATGGAAAGACGGGCGTATTGTTCATCAAATTTGAATGTGAATTTTCGCCACTAAGCTTACCTTTCCTTTTTTCAATGACAACAAAAGCGCGTTGTTTTGGGACACACTGTATAAACATAAATGATCAGCTTTCTTTAGGAATCTAAAAGCGAATGTTGGGTAAACAAAATTGTTTCACTACATAGTTGTTTAGTCTTATTACAAATTTATTATAAGTACTTTGATTAGATTTAAAATTTTTCAATCTCAAAGTGAGCTTTAATCGCGGCTCAAACGCTATTTGTGAATAGATAAAACTAGTATTATAGTTTGATTAATTAAAGTAGCTATCCCAATTGATTAATAATAACTTTAGAAATATATGATCGAGTTTTTAATAAAACCTATGTATATACATACAAAAAATAATACAAGCGAAGCTTTCATTTAAAAAAAATCAATTAGAAAGTTAAAAAGATAAATAACTATGGATATTATTATGTAGCTTAGAATTTTATTTTTTTACACATGCATTTGTAAGCCAATATTTTGAAATTAATTAAATTATTTGCACTTAATAACGAAAAAAATTCGAGATATTTACTGGTTTCTATAGTAAATATGCCATGTCGATAGCGAATACAATAAATGCGCAAAATATATTAGAAAAAATATCAAAATTTAATACTAAGTACTAAATTGTCGGTAAAAATAAATATACATACATACCTACTGGCATGTTCAAAATAAAGTAGATATTTAGCAATGAATATGTTATATTTAAATTAGGAATTTCATAAGTTTCAATGATATGCAACCTTAATAAAGTCATATTCAACTTAAATGCTGTAGAGTAATGTTCTTCGAAAATATTTCATAGTAATTATACATATAACAAATATATGAAAAATTCTCTGCAAATATATATGTATGTATATATAAATATGTATATGTACTCTAAAAATGACAATTCTACCCCCCCAACCCCACCTCGGCACAATAAACTTGACATAATAAGCATGTTAATATTTATATCTACTGTTTCTTATTTCTTGTATATTTAATTTTAAAACTAAAATAATTATTTTTATGTGGAAAATTTTAAAATACATAAAATATTTTTAAAATAAAAAAAAGAGTTTAATGTTTCTTTATAACAGTATGAACAAATGTGAGTATCGACAAAATAATTCTTCGTTCAATCAGCAAGCAAGCATTGGAACAAATTTGTGATATTTGGAATACGTACAAAACCATGCAAGATCACTGCTCTAATTTATATTACCGCCTAAAAGTATGCAACAAAACTGTACTGAACGCCAACAAGAGATTACTGCAACTGAAACACAGCACTTACGAGAGAATTAGTCATTTAATTTGTAGAGAAAGAGTAAATCAAGATTTTTGATTGCTTTTAGATACAAAAAAAATTAAAGTTTAGAAAGCTCCACCTCAAGCCAACAACGATCATCATAATACATATGTATGTATGTATGTATGTATGTTTGTACATACCCAGCTTATCATATTCTCAATAAACAACCAAAGTTCAATTGCAGGCGTTGTGAGTGGTGGTTGATCGCCGGCGGCATGGGCTATGTACATACATACATACATAGTATGTACATAAATTTGAAGCGGCCGGTCCACACCTACGGAAGCTGGACATGTCGACCGTGGCCACATCATGGTATAACTTGGTATTATCTGTCCGTCCATTTGGCTGTCCATCCGCTCATTTAGCTTGTTTTCATTTGCCTCGATTTCTTTACATGCGATCACGCTAATATTGTTTTGTTATTCTTGTTGGTGCTACGATCTGATCAACTGTCACAAAATGCGTTATTATAATTATTTGATAATTATGTGTTTGATTGAAAAATTGTTCTCGTTAGAATTTGCTTGGTAACTATAAGTGAGCTTGTTGCCTCTTGGCTACTTTGATTGGTAAGTAAGGGATTATGATTATGAAATTGGCACAAACATACGTACATAGAAACGCTTAAAGTCTGTGTTGTTGGATCTCTTTCGAAATATTAAATTCGCTTGGCTATTTGTTGATACTGGCCGGTTTTTCGTCAGTGATATCCATGCCTAGATTTTAGCGAGTATTGGACTCTCATACAAAAGACTTAAGACACGAACTTGATGTGTTTGTAAATTGTTGTTAAACGTTTTTGATATGCCCTGATACGCGTGTATGTACATATATGTATACATATATGCACATATGTATATATACAGGTTTAAGCATATATATTTATGTTTGATTAATAAAAGTTAAAATTTTATGTATGTAACTAGCAGATGCTCACGGTTCATATAAATGGGCGATTATCAAAAAGTTTTGCTCTATAAATATCAAACAATTCTTTGGCGCTGAAGTTCAGTACTTTCGGAGTTTAATAAACTCTTTAAAAAAGATAGGTGAAAGTCTCAATTTAAGTAAGTCGCAAATAAATTGAACGGTATCATTTAAAGGAATTAAATCAGGTACTTATACCAAAAGACTTTTAGGCGTCCCGCGGTAATTATAATTTGTAAAATTTTTTTTGGAATATAAGGAGACAAATATCAGTGCAATTTAAGCTGATTCCTTAATTAAACAGGCTTCTAAATTTATATTTATTATTTCTTATTTTACTTCATGCTTTGTTTCTTTTATGCCTTCATACCAAATTCATTACCATACAACTGTGAAATGAGGCACAAACAGGTGCGTGGGAATTCCTCCGAAAAGTTGTGATGGGTCGGTGTAATGGTGAAATTTTTAATAAACAACAGTTATAACTATAGGATTCCTTTAATACTTGTAGAGAAAGCAAGTAAAAATTTCATTGTTTTTTTTTTCGTTTTCGGAAATGATGGATGGTACGAAAATATCAAATACCTTATTCCGATTCTCGACAGCTCTTTTATTAAAATAAATCTCATCTGTAACAAAGAGGGTACTTTAATTTCCTAATTTCCGTAAAAAATTACTAAAAATTACACTTTTAAGGTTTAAGCATTTTTTCTCTTAAATTTAGGGACACTTCTCTCAAAAACTCAACGAGAAAAAATGGAGCTCATATTTTAATTTAGGTGAAAGCTTTGGATAAAGATCAGCCAAAAGGGTATTATAACCTGCAAATATTTCGGATTTTAAAGTCAATACCACTTGTTTTGGTTGATATGTTTACGTCTAGGAAAATAATAAGAAAGAAGAATCGGAGGATTAAAGATTCGCACAGTTTATTTCATAATTATAACTTCACCATAAATTAACCACTTTTGGTTTTTTTATACTTTATTTGAATTCATGTTTTGTTTTTTTTTTTTAACTCAATTATCCATATAACGCCCGAAGTTTGTTTATGTGAAAAAACCACGCAACACCTTCAGTAAAATAAAACTTGCCAAAAATCAACGGCACTTTGTAACCACTTAAAACATTCACTTTTTATACACTAAATGTGATTAGCTGTAATTAGATATTTTTATCATAAAGTTTGTTATTTTTTGGCATAAACTTACATATAACGTTTTCCCTTACGAGTTTTATTTGTGTTTATTTATAGTGAGTTTAAAAATTCATGTTGCCTAAAAATGGAACTAACCCGTGAACATTTTCGTGCGATGATTTACTACGATTTTCGACGTGGATTATCGAGACAAGAGTGCATCAATCAACTTACTTCTACTTTTGGTGTTAAATCACCACACTTAGCCACTGTGAAACGATGGTACAACGAATTCCTACGTGGCCGCCAATCTTTGCGGGACGAATTTCGTGAAGGTCGTCCAAAAACGGTGGTTGTGCCAGAAGCAGTCGATGCTGTGCGTCAATTGATAATACAAGATCGTCATGTGACATATCGCGAGATAGAAGCATCCTTGGCCATTAGTGGGACCAGCATATATTCAATATTGCATGAACATTTGGTCGTAAAGAAGATTTGTTCTCGTTGGATACCGCATAATTTGACAATTGCCCAAAAAAGGGCTCGTGTCGATTGGTGTAAAGAAATGTTGAAGAAATTTAGCCGCGGTGGATCAAAGCACGTCTATGACATCGTTACAAGTGACGAATCTTGGACCTATGCAAATGAACCGGAAACAAAGCAGCAATCGACTGTATGGGTGTTCCAAGACGAGCGTAATCCAACAAAAGTTGTTCGCGCAAAAAGCACCTCAAAGCAAATGGTCGCCTGTTTTTTCGGGAAATCTGGTCATGTCACAACTGTTCCACTAGATAAACTTAAAACGTTAAATTGTGAGTGGTATACAACCATTTGTTTGTCAAAAGTTTTTGGAGAATTAAGGAAAACCAACCGCCGAAGACAAATCATTCTTCACCAAGACAATGCGAGCTCTCACATATCGATTCTCACAAGAGAGTTTTTGAGAACTCAAAAGGTCGAATTGATGGGTCATCCACCTTACAGCCCTGATTTGGCACCTAATTATTTCTTTTTATTCCCGAACATCAAAAAAAAAAGCGAGGTCAACGTTTTTCAACGCCTGAAGGAGCTGTAGAAGCCTTCAAACAGCTCGTTTTAGAGGTATCCTCATCTGAGTGGCAAAAGTGCTTTGAAAATTGGTTCAAGCGAATGTAGAAGTGTATTGACTTGGATGGAGAATATTTTGAAAAACAATAAAACTATTTTCCTTATTATTTGACTGTGTTTTCATTATTAGGCGCAAAATATAAAAGGCAACCCTCGTACTGAGCTATATCAAGTTCTGTTTAACAAATTTGAAATTTTGAATAACATTTAAAGAAAATATAAATGTGTGTTACGATTTCATGATCATAGCCTCGTGACAAAACCCCTCCGTTAATATTTCAAAACTAAATGCAACAATAAAAATTGTTGACATGAAGAAATGGCGGAAAAGTGAATCCTCATTGGACAAATTCCAGGAAAGAAAGAGGTTTCAAAATACATAATTTCTAATATAGTAATCATTTCTTTGGATTGAATTTTTCACACACCTAGCCATATTTCTCTTAATATTTTCAGTATTTCTCTGCTATATAGAAAAATTGTAACTTAAAAGAGATTTATCAAGTTTTTTTTACAAAATCGTACAAATATGATAGCTATTTGTAAAGTTTCAGATCGATTTTAAGGTATGTTTGGCCGAACTTCTACAAATTGTTATCAAGCTGTTGTATAATTAAAGGACCTGCAGTTTTAAACAAACTGCGAATGGCAGAAGGCGACTGAAGGCACCAACATTTGGATGTAAGGGAAGCGGCGTTAAACTAATTTCCATACCAGCGCTGAGATAGAGCTTTTCGCCACTTTTCTTAAATCGAAATGTTTAGTGCGCTCTTAGTCGTCACCTAAGCGTCGTGCAAAAAAAAACCATCTCATACTCTACTATACAAATTTGACAACTTTTTGATATGTGGCTGACTTTAAACATATTTTAAGTATGCTGTTTCGAAGCGCATTCAATTTAATATGCAATTTTCAGCATATGCCCATATGATGAAAAAATACAAAACTTTGGTATTACTATTACTAACAAGGTCACGTTATTTCCAGGAGGAATTTCGAAAATGTCACAACTCGACGAGATATTAAGATATATACCTTCTTTTGTTCATATCATGCAATGCAATAAAAGTTGTATATTAGTTTTTTATACAGTACAGACTAGTAGCATAATTAGCACAACAAATTATACAGGCATGACATTACCTCAAGGAACCTACATTATTTCATTAAAATACGCTCTTGTAAGTAGTAACTTACTAAGCCCATCTGACCTAGTTTATTTTGGGAAAGGGCAGACACGCGAAAGTGAAAAACAGCTAAATTAAAGACTTTTACGAAATACATAATGACCAACTACAACCGGAAGTATCCCGAAGAAGAAGATTTTCATAGAAATTCTGCGATTTACTATATTTGGTATGATTTATTTCACTTTTGACACCTATAATAAATGCTTCGCTTACTGTGGATGGCTTTCTCTCAAATTTTTTTTTTACTCAATTCAGTTAATTTCGAAAAGTTTATGGAATAAACTAAATAATAAATATTAAATATATAATAGTATTTTACAATGAATATTTCTGTAAATTTCCATTGCTAATTAACCGTAAAATGCAATTCAAAAATATATTTAATAAATTTCGCGCTAATTTAAGAACGAATCAGATTTTCTTCCCTCCTGAATATTTATAATTTTCAGATATGTACCCTTTTCGAAATTGCATATTAAACTTTAGTTTAGTGAAGTGCGATTTTCAAGTGACTAAAAATCGGAGTTGATTTTTGAGATTTTTTTTTTGTGCATTGACTTTTTAACGTGTCTGAAGTTAGATTTAAAAAATAATTTTATTTTGAATTTTTGAAATAATTAAAAATCATCTTCCAAATTATAGCGAAATCGGAGTATGGAATTTTGCGGCACGGTATTCTAGCCCTTATAAATTAGAAAGTGAGGCTACGAGTTAGTGAGATAACTATGTACTTTATGAGGGCGTGAAAATTCGACGCGGTCTACTTAATACTATTTTGAAAAACTTGTGAATACTGGGGTAAATTAAATCAATAAATGGTGAAACTTCTTAAATTTACTTTGTCGTTTCTATGAGTATTCATCTCTTCGATTAAATAAAACGAAAACATAAAACCAAAACACCATCTCTAAATAGCACCACTTTAAAGTTTTCGCCCTTGTCGGCAAATAATCTGCATAACTAAATTAAGTTAATAATCTCCCAAAAACGCCACTTCAAAAAATTTACGATAACCAAAGAGGAAGTCAATATACATTCGCAGAGTCTGCCTAAGAGAACTTCGCTGAATTGAGAAAATCAACATTCAACGCCAGAGTGCGCAAGAAACAAAAAAAGGCAAGAACAAAAAAAAAATAGAGAGAGCAAATATAAACAAAGCTAATACCTGTAATTAAATAATGAAAACAAGAATATTTAATACCAAAGCTTAGCAACAAACAAGAGCGAGAGTGATTAGCTTATTGCCACAGCAACAGAATTGCGCTGAGGCTGATTTGAACTCATGAAGTGGACAAAGAGGCGATAGAAAATGATAGTTGAAAATCAAACGGTATGCTAATGTATGGCTCACACGTGTGTGTGTGTGTGTGTGTGTGTGTGTGCGTAGATGTGTAAGTGGGTAATAAAAGTGAACTTGAAGCAGCATTGTGGAATGCCCAAGAAGTGCTAGTAGAGCGAGCAGTCACATTAAAAGGCTAATAAAACAAAAAAATGGCTAAAATAAAAAGGGTAGTAAAAGATCAGCTGAGAGCGGAGATTTGAAAAGCATTCCAAGCATAGAAACAATTGCTGAGGCCGAGGCATGCGATTTTTGCGAAGTTTACTACAAGCACTGCGTTTACTTTTGTTGTTGTGTACGGTTTTTATACCCGAGCGCACTAATGCCCAGCGTATCGAATAACTCGAGTACATATTGAGATATCGCAACGAAACGTGGTACGATTATTGCCTTTGACTCAAAGTACGTTGGTATTAAAAATGGGCGGAATCGAATAACAACCACACCCACATAATGGGAAATTAAAAAATTGAAAAAAGCGATGTTTCAGTAGCTATAAAAGGTAATAAGCTCAAACCTTTTAGAAAATGGGCGTGACATCGTCTACTTTAGAGCAAATATTGGTAAACATTATTCATTTCAAGTTAGTAAGCCTAATTTCGATAATTAATTAGGCAAAAACCACACCCACCTTTGAGATAATGTATTTTACCAAAATAAAAAAAAATTGAATTTTTTAGAAATAATTTGCTTGAATTTAACATAGAAATACACAGACTCAATTTTTTAAATAGACGCACCACCGACCCTTTTATTGGAAATATGTATATTCCGAAACTACTTAGTAAAACTTTAACAAATTTTGTTTCAAGTCAGTATTCACAATTTCGAAAATTATAAAAATCGGTAGAGAAAACTAACTCCAACTTTCATATAACGGTAGTTTAAAAAAATAAAAAATGCAATATTACAGGCAATTGCGAAAATTTTATATATGTATATGATTGGGTTGGAGAAAGGAATACTAAGGTCAAAACGTTTTGGGAAATACGCGTGACGCCACCCACTTTAAAGCAAATAGGTACCACATCAAAAAAAGAAAAAAAATGACCACCAAACAGTTATTAGCAAAGCGATGAGGGGGCTTGAGTTTATCGATCTAAACAAAGATTAAATTAAAAAATTAATTTTTATTTTTGAAAGATTAAATAACGTTGAGCGAGTTAGTTTTATTTTCTATCGAAAAAAATAAAATTCGATAAAGTATGATTATTTGTTGTTAAAAAAAAAATAACTCATAAAAAATATTTTTTTAATAAAAAAATAGCAATTTACAAAAAAAAAAAATGTTTCAAAGCGAAAAAAATACTTTAAAAAAGAGTTTTATTTTTGAGTGAAAAAAATAGAACTCAATATAAAAACAGTTACTAATAATAATTTGTACAGATAGCGCTAAAAGCGGCTCTCTGATTTTTTCAATGAAAATTATAAAAAATAAATCATTATTTTCCGTGCCTAACCAAAACTCGGACAAAAACCTACACCCACCTCTCATACAACGGTAATTTTCAAAAATCCAGCAAGTGTGAAATTTCAGTAAATATTCATAAAATTTGTACGCAGTATTAGGTTGGGCTAAACAAAATTGTGTAAAATGGGCGTGACAATAATAAGCTTAATTTCGAAACTTTTCGGGGAATGTAAATAAACTTAGATAGCGTCTTTAGTTTTTGTAGTAATCTTATCTCCATAAAAAATAAATGCGAATGGAGTTGTCGATGCTTTTAAAACAAATATTTTATGTGTTTTAAATAAATATACATATGTAAATAAGGTAAATATTTTGTATTGAATTACTTTTTTTTGTTTTGTGTAAAATGTTTCCAATACAAAAAAACACTCTTTTTATAGCTAACAACGTAAATAGAATTCAGAACGGGGATAACTTTTCGTACGGAATAAAGGTTGAAATATGATTTTTGAAAAATGGGAGTAGAGGTTAAATTTTGGATATATTTTTTAAATTTTATTAATCGTAAAAAACAACAAAAGGTCTCTGCATCACTATAAAGAAATACTAGAGTTCAACTGCTGTTTGATGGGCGAAAATATTACTTTGCACTTACCTTAACCGTAGTTTACAAAAAATCAAAATATTCGATATTTTTTAAATTATGTATCAAATTTGCTTAAATTTGGTACGAAGAATTTATTTAGAAAGAAATGCATAGGATACAAATTTCGGGGAATGAGCTTCGTTTATTAAAAGTATAGTAATAGTTTGTGGTTTATAGTTAAGTAACTAAAATTGATTTAAATTTTAAAAATAAAAAATATATATTATATCAAGGCCTGAAAACGAGCGGTTTTTTTGGAAATAAATTCCGAAGGATCTACTGAATGGATTAAAAATTTTTGTTTTTATTTAAAAGGTACAAGTTTTGACTTCAAAATTCTTGTATCGAATACAAAAAAAAAAAAAAATATTGCCGACCTTGAAACGTCAATGACTAAAGTGATGCTGGAAACTGCATGGGTCTCGCTCAAGTAAAGTTCTGGCCAGTTGGGTAATCTGTAATCAAATATTAAATATTCTTTATAATCAAAGTTACGTTGGCTATATTTTCCGGAAACAAAATTTTTGCATTTCATAAATTGTAAAATTTATGCAAAAATTTATAAAAATTTTAAATTTTCACGTTATTTTTTGACATATTAGAGACTCTAAAAATGGAACAAAATAAAATTTCGCAAATTGTACTCGGGAAAACATAGCGGTATGTTCACTGATTAATTCAAATTAAAAATCGGAACAATGCTTTTATGAAAAGTGTTACTGCGCAGCTAAAAAACCCCTACGTTCGGGAAAACGCGTTTAAAGATGGCGCGCCACGCTCAGCTTCTCGAAAACGGCCGGAGACGGGTACACTACGGAGCCCAGGAGCATGCAAAGGAATGTGATTTCCACGAAATCTGCCCTGTGGCGTATTCTTGGATACATATATATTGAAATTAAATATAAAAAAATCTATTTTTTGAAACCGCAAGAGTAGAGGACCCCATAACTGGGTTTATTAAATAAAAATCGATTATGTTTTTAAAATGAAGAGCATCCTTTTAATTAAATAAATCCATTGAAAACTGTTTAGTTGATATAAAAACATGCGCCGGGTTCAGTTTCCTCGGAACTTAGGCTCTTCTTTACTGCTTATTGTTTGTATTTTGTATTTGGGTAGCTGTTGCATTTTAAAAGAGTTCGCTCTGCACAACTTAGCTCAGCTGTTGTTTGAGCGTTAACTTTTTTGTTGCTATTGCTGTTGCCTTCTGAGGCTTGGTCTTGGTCTTGAGTTCGTGTTCTGCAGATTAAAAAGCCCAGTGCTGCTACACAGTCTAACTGGCACAAGCACACCAACACACACACACGAACACACGTGTGTCAAGTTTTACTGCTATCAGTTTCAATTTCAATTTCAGTTTCAAGTTTTAGTTTGTGTTTCAGATCATTTTAGTAAGTCAGTTAAATGCGGACGCTCAAACGATTCGGACGCAAAAGTTAACTGAACGGAAAGCATAAAAACGTTTGTAGCAACGAGAGTTAAATTAGTAGTACATAAGAGCATAAGAGAAGAAAGACGGCAATGCTCGATGTAACAATCACAAAGGTCTTCAGTCTCATCCGGAAAATTTTGTAGTATTTTGTGTTTTGCCCGATAGCGAGAATTTTCGTAACAAAGCAGCAGAGAAGCAGATTTTGCTCAAATTTCGTTGATATTAGCTTTTTCTTTTACCTCCCATTCCCATTGTGGGGTACTACGAACGAGTTTAAACAAAATAAAAATAAAAAAGAGAAAAACAAAAATATAAAATGCAAAACTAAAAATCATTGCAATCAATAGCAAACGACAAACCATTGCTGGTAACAAATTTATTTTAATATTAATAATTACAAATACCGCATCTGTATGTGTCTAGCGAGTGTGTGAAAAAAAGTTGAAGGTGTTGGCGAAGTGAACACACAGCTGAAAACCGATTTAAGGACATTCTAAAAAACAAAAAAAAAAAAACAAAACAAACGAGTATGCCGCGACGTGTTAATTAAATCATAAATTAAATTATTCGAGCCAGTCAGTTATATTCAGTTTTCAGAGTGTGTGCCGTTCTCTTTTTGTTTAAAAAAAAAATCAACAAATAAAAAGCGTCAATTGAATGCAAGTTTTGTTTTTGTTCTTTGGATAATTGTTTTGTATAATAAGCGCTAGATATTTCACAAATTTTTATAGTTTTGAGTAGTGTAAAATTTATACAATAAATAAATTTATATATTCACTCTAAAATAAATACTATGTAAAACGCAAAGAACTAAAATATAAAACAATAAACCAATTGCAGTAAATTTGCGAACAAAAACTTGATCAAGTGAATTCAAACTAAAATGATATGCACAAAAGAAATTAAAAAACAAAAATCACAAATCACAAATCAGTCAGTTAGTTAGTTAAATTCGCAAACAGTCAGTCTCTTGCATTAAGATCAACTAAAAAGTAAATAAAATTAGCGAACCTTTTCACACATTGCAAAAGTTCAAGCAAGCCATAGTATTAACGCCAAGCAACTGTTTAAAGTGTAAGCAACAAAAAACAAAACAATAAAAAACTCAGTAACCGTAAATTTAATTTAAAAAAAGAAAATGTAAACCAAAACAAATAAAATGCCAAACGTAAAACGTTAAACACCGAAATTGTGCCAAAAAATACATCGCCGAAATTCGCATAGCAAATTCGCGCAAATACACAGCTGTTTTATACGTTTGTAGAATTTCGAATGCGACTTCAAGCGTTTAATGTGTGACACACTGCAAAATCTGCAAAAAATAAAAATAAAATAACAATAACAACGAACAACTAAAAACAAAGAAAGAAAAAAAAATTAACTTCAAATTAAGCAACAGTGCACTGCAACGTCTTGAGGCACTAGCAACTTTCGAGGCAAAAATTTTCTTGAAAAATAAATAACTACAAAATCCGGCACTAACTGCATTTTGAAAACCACAAACAACAGCGTAAAAAAAGAACATACATACAACGTAACTTCTTTGGAATTTCAAATACAATAAATTTGGGATTAACCAGCTGCATTAATCGCATCTTCAGCGTTAACCGCAGCCAGGGCTGGTTCAATGCGACTGTGTTTTGTTGTTGGTAAGTGTTGTAGAAATGTTAACAAAACACAAAAAAAAAAATATAAAAATAGCTCCTCTTGAACAAAGTCTATAATACTTATAATAAAGTAATCACCTGAAATTTTCTTGCGGTAAAATTTAAATATTTCAATTCATTAAAACTTTTGTACTCGACGCCACAAAAGCCAATGATGCTGCAAAATAATACTAATTCTTTAGGTTTCGCTTGTGTTTTTATTTGCTTATATTTTTATTTTTATTTTTTTTTTTGATATTGCTGGCATTAAGATTTATTTAATTCGCTAATGCCCAAAGAGTAAAAAATGGCAGTGTAAATATTACAGTATGAAATTATCGACGCAACCGTCGCGAAGTTGCTGCAAAGCAACTGACAACTAGACGGAGACACTGATCTCAATGCAGTGCTACAGCTGCTGCTTGATTGTTGCCACACCACTTTTGTTGCACTGTGTGTCGTTTTTAACGAAAACAATTTTAAAAAAAATCCCGTGTAGCATAGTACATTTAGCCTATTTTTATGTATTTTTAATGTTGCGACTGGTTAGGTAATGAAGTGTAATTTCCAGCCCTTGTGTGGTATGGATGTGGACATTTTTCCTAAACAAATCTTCCAAATTTTTTAACGAATCTTAGAAGCTTATGGAGGGATAGAAAGTTAAAGTTTACCATTTCCGATATATCTAACCCAAATATGCCCCATCTCAGCTCTTCAGCCAAAGCTGGGCGTACAGGAAATGTCGATAATGTACCAATGATTCTCATGCCTTGTAATTGGTTGTGGTCCATTTACATATTCCAAAAATCCGTTCATTCCCTTCAACACCGCAGTGTTACGACACCAATCTTATTCAGTTAGGCAACAGAACTCAACTTAGTTTATTTCGAGGAGGTACGGGAGGTTTTCAAAGCCTTTACGGCAGCATGGTTGTTATTGTAAACTTTAATTCGGTATCTGCGTCACCTGTTGTTAATTATCCCGTCTACTGCCAAATACCTTTGATTGAAAAGTCGTTGTCATTGTACCTAACAGAGAAAGGAAGCTGAAATCGGCCATCAGTCACCAACTAGCTCAAGTACCATTTTATACTAAAATATTCTCTCGGTATCAGATTGTCATTTTAGGCCAAAAATAATTGGTATTGTTCTGACAGGCTTGCAAAAAACTCTCAATTTTTTCAATTTTAAATAATTTAGTCGACACATCGGTTTCATTGCCACCTCTTCGGTTGTAAAATCCAAGGTTAGCAATTAACAACCGCTCTTGATAAAATTTCAAATTTCCCATAGTTTTCACGCGAAGAAATTCCGTATAATTACTACAAAATCGTTAGAAATAAATATTTTTTAATCTACAATGGATATTTCCCTTCAGAACTCTCCAATGAAATGAAATGAAATGAAACTCTTATGCATATTTACTTGTAAATTATTCTAAAAATGTTTTCAATCCATTTTCTATCTCATTTCTCCCATGCTAAAAGTTTAGAAAAAATTGCGCGCTCATAACTTTTCCGCCTAAATAATTGACAGGCTTTTTAATATATATGGAAGTTAAAAATCTTACCTCGCAAATGCGCAATGGGGAGTGCATACGCTTAGAATAATCGCCACGCAAAGCTCTTGAATGAGCAATGAGGAGCATTCATATAAACCGAATAATACGTGCTAAAAAGAAATCTGGACAACATAGTGAATGTTTGTAGATCGCCCGAAGAGGTAATGAGGCTCCCATACAAAGAGAGCTTGCTCTATTTTAAATGTTTATTTCCCTGGAGGGCGAGCGATTTTCACATGATCAAAAAAAAGGTAGTATAACTTCAAAATATAGGAACACTTTCCTTTTGCACAAAAAGTAGTAAAACATCACCTTTTTGTAATAGTTATTCATGCTTTTTTATTGATCACCTGTACATTTATTTATGGCAATCGCTATATTTTGTTTTGATTTAAGACAAAAGTGCTTGAGATATTGACTATTGGCAGACTGCAGCAACAATGCCGTTATTTATTAGAGCATTTAAAAATAATATAAATTAAAATAACGTTTGATTTGCTTCTTCATTTTTCTTGAAATATATCTACATATATATGTTTCATAAAAGCATAATTATATAAAATGCATACATATAAAAGTTCATTACTATGCTACCTATATTTAAAATGTCGGTTCTTTCCCCGAGAGACAAGATATACATAATAAATATTTGCGCTACTTAAAAATAGTAAGCAAGAATGATAGAAAATAAGATTTCGCGGACTGCTTGTCCTCTCTTTGTCGATTTGATAGAATACACCCATTCGCTGACGGAGTAAAAGCGATGTGTTTTTATTTTACACAAACAATGCTAACAAAACTTTCAACCGTTCTCTCGAACGTCAAATTTTTCTGCGCTTCTTCCTTTTCGTTTTTATAATTTTTTCTTTGCACTCTCACTGTCTAGATTTTATTACGTCTCTATCAGTTGCTCTCAGCGACGAATCCGTAATCTTTTCTTTTATCATTATTGTGAAGTAAGTAAATTACATCGTTGGCTTCTACGAGGAGATTCTCCAGATTTCAGTTTCAGAAAAATATAATACTTCGCGAGAATCTTAAATGTCCTAATTTTCGACATGAATAGTAAAATATTCTAGTCTTCAACGGTAACTTGGGATGTATAGGGAGCGACGAGATATGCACAAGAATTTGTAATAATATCTGAACAAATCGATTTTTAGTGAGGCTCTAACTGAACTGTAGCTCTTTATATTTTTTCTAGGATTCGCTAACTTTGGTTTTTTATTTTATTTTAATTATAACAAATGCTCCAAATTTTCTCAAATGATTTTTACTCTGACAAAATAGGTCTGCACACGAACTCTTGAGTAAAAATATATTCAGTGACTTGCCTGTAACAAAATTTACTCTCAGTGAGAGAAATGATGATGCAAGAAAATATGAAAACGCAAAATCAGAAGAAGTTGCAAGTTTTTGTTTGAGTTGATTTTTGTGAGCGCACTATTTAAAAAAATGCAGACATAGAATACAAAACAAACTTTACAATTTACAATTAGCTTCTCAAAAGTGTTAATTAGAAGAGCCACTAAGATTGAAGATACAGCACTACCCTCGCACGCACACCGATTCTCATTCTCTTAGTGATATATTTTCAAAAAAATCTCATAAAGTTGTTGCACGTTTATAAATTTAGTAATTTTTCTCCCATTTTCGAGTTTTTATAATGATAATAGTTAAAGTCATTTTTAATAGCATTTTTGTTACCAGTAAAAATTTATCCAATAAAAATTTGCAAAATCTCAATTTTCCAAACTTTGCAAGTTATTGAGTACGAAAACACACGATAATTCGAAACAAATTTTATGAGCTACTGAATGCAGCTACAATTTTGGAAAAACTAGTTTATTGCTTCGTAATCGCTTCTAAGCTGATACTCTTTGTCCAGGGATATCAACCGTTGAATTCTATTGGTATTGAAGGCTATTTTCGTATCATCAATCTTTGTAATTATAAGCAGGAATTTTAAAAGTCACAAAGGTATACGCATCAGTAGTTGGTGATTCAAGAAAAAAAAAAATAATATTTGTAAAAAAGTCATGATTTATTCGTTCATTTTGTGGTTTTTACTTCTTCGATAACATTTGAACGATATTTGGTTGATTTTTATTTTTCGATCAGATGTTATTTTTTTTAAATAAAAATAAGCCGGAATTTGTAGCACAACATCAACACTTGCAACAGAAACAATAGGAGAAGTTCATGCAATAATGGAGCTGTGTTATATATTAAATTATTGATATTATTATGCATATTATGGAGATGAAATTGTGCAACTGTGTGTTCCCATTTCTATTTCGATTTCGTAGGCAATTCGTTATAGAGACTCTCCGTACTCATTTATCGAAAGAAAAATGCTTCTCTACAACGCTACTGTCGACGTTTTGTGATAAAAATAGGCTCTCCGTAATTCTGCGCCTTCGACCGGTATTATATAAATTCGACTTTTGATACCAATGGCTGCAACGTAAAATTTTCAATATAAGTGATATATTCAAAAACAATTTCGTATTAATTGAAACCCTTTGCTGCAATATTTATTAGGTTCTCATGAGTGATTAATGTCGGTTTTATTGAGCTTGACCTATTGTTGCGTGTGTTAAATACAGTAGTTGGAAGTTTACCATCTTCTGGTTGGGATTGATCTCCCAAATATGCCGTTATTTTGAATAGACTTTAAAGGAGAAGTCATGCACCTTATTCATCCTAAACCCATACAGTTTCCTGCAAATACAATTATGGGACGGGTGAAAGAAGGATGTTACTCTTAATTTTGTCATGTGCTTCAACTATTCACAAAATGCTGCCTTGCTCGAAATTGTTTGAAGAAGAACAAGCCTACGAAGCACTCAGTCATGTAAAGTCGTTAAAAGGATCGGGGAGTTACACATCAGAAAAGAAAACTTTGAATATTGAGGCGAAATAAAATTAATGAGAAAAATTAAGTAACAAAATAAAAACTAAAAGCTTGAAAAAAGCCCCGTGCAGCATCGCACTGGTTATAGAGGTGAAACTTCTTAAAAAACTAAGAATAAGGGATATTTGATGAGCGAGGCAGAGAGAGAGAGAAAGCATCATCAAAAAGTATTTATTTCAAAAGAGCAGTGATTTCTTTGTAATCTGCGTTCTTTGCCCGATGCCAATGGAAATGATCGTAGCAACACTTTGCTCAATGTAGAAATTTATAAAACTGTCCGCCCAAATAGTTTGTAAGTTGTGCAAAACTTCAGACCATATACTTTAATTTAATATATCATTTGTCCCTGTGCGGTAAATAGGTTTAGTGAAGTATGTGATTAGGAACAATGCTTATTCTATCGCTTTGTATTATTTTGGTTGAAAGGTCATTTTCATTTTCATTCTCTCTTTCTCTACGTTGTACTCGTATCCTTCGCCTCAGTTATGTAACGAAATCAGTTTTAAACTTTGACTCTCCATTTGTGACGCGCTGCACCTACAAAAATTTATTTTGATAATGTACTGAAAGCTAAAAAATAGTTAGGTAGATCCTAGGTATCAGCCACTTACATCAAAATCGTTAAACGTAGCGTAACCAGTTGGTTTTAACTTATGCTATTTATAAAAACAAAAATTAAGTTTTTTACAATTTCCAAGGAATAAGTCAATTGCTGTAAAGTAAAGGCTCTTTTTCAGATCAATTTATTATTGTAAGCCAAAAAATTTAAAACAGTAAATGATATGAGCTCCACAATTTATTTTTTTAATCTGATCAATGTGCTAGATTGATGAGGAGAGTAGTGGGATGACTACCACCACCAAGAACCTATCGGTTTATTTTTTAGTAGATTATCCCCATCATTATTATATTTCTTTCAATAAAACCGTTTCATTTAATTTTTTAAACTATTTTTCCCTCTTACCATTCCGTTTTTAAACCACTGTACCCTAGTGGCATCAGCTGGCCTTTTTTCCTCTTACAACTTTTGCCATTCCACCACGTTTGTTTAGTTTTGCAGCGCTTGCCATTACTACCGCCACACTAATACTCGTACACAGCCATGTGCATACTATTGCAAATGAGATTGCATGTTCGTATGTAGTGTATTTGTAGGAGTGAATGTTTGTTGTGCGTCGCTAAACAAAACGAAATGCGATGCTAAGATAACAAATTTTTTTTTGCAGCAAATGCGTTGAACGCGCCAGATTTGCTCCCGAAAAGAGAGAAATTCAATGATTAATGGTGCCCACAGTCACCGACGTGTCCGTTTGCCGTGTCTGTTTGTCGGGAGATACACAAAATTGAGCAAAACATGTGCCCGCGCGTATGTTTTGTAAACAAACTTTGCGTACATAAAACTGTGTTTGTATGCATCAACACAATGTTGCCATTCCTTTGTTTGCATACATACTTTTACACACATCCGCGTTGTCAATTACAATTTTTCATTGTATAATAAACCAAAGCCAAAAACCAACAAATGCAAATAGTTCATTTATCTATAATTAACATTATTAAACATCGATTTTAAATTAATTTAATAAAAATTTAAATTTTTGTAAGGTTCTTTTGTCAATGATTTTAAAAAGTTCTGCTTGGCAACACTGTGCGGTGAGAGAGCACTCAGCTGACACGGCTTCACGGCAAAAATCTAAATTTCTCAGTTTACACACGTACACGCCGCGCGTACCCGTCACACGAACACGTTGATGAGTTTGCATTTACATGGCGCTCTCATAAGTTTGATCGTGTCAGCTGACACGTAGCGTACGTTTGCGTCGGTGACTGTGGGCACCATAACTAATAAAAATAAGAGCGGGTAAAACCCATGTACATGTAAAACGGTAAAACAGGGCAAATGTGCTGTGCAAACGAAAGACTTAAGACCCGAACCCGACGGTGAGGAACTAAGCATTAAAATATAGCAAGCTATTTGTACCAGTAAAATATGGCTTATATGTGAGTTTAAATATGTATGTGTGTGCGTATCTGTGTATGAACGCGAACGCACTTCAAGGTCATGGATGAAAGTACAAGCGAAGTGTTGAGTGCGTATTGGTTTTGTGTGAGGTTTGTTTGAGTGTGCACGCTAGTATCAATTTCAACGCACTAGGCCAATGGGATACGCAAATATGTAGTTGCAAAAATTTGGTTGATTACAAACTTAATTTTGAAACAAGTAATTTTCACTTCTTCTTTCTCACATTCGTTCACAATGAAAAATCAATTAAAAGTGTAGCTGTGCGTGAGTCGAAAATGGAATTTTTGCGTGCTCAAAACTCGCCTACTAACTAAGTACGAATGCAAGTCACAACGAGGTGCTTGATAGGAAGTGTTCAAGTATTTGATTGGCGGCTATGTGTGTGCCATAAAAAATGAAACACAAACCAAGCATACGTAGCAAAAACAAATACGCCGAATAAAAAAAATAATAATACAATACCCATACCATACATCGATTATTATGTACGATTGTAAAAATGTATATGCGGTTTCTAAATATTATTTTTCGGTATAAGCAAAAAAAATTTGAAAATCGCAAAAATGCCTACGAACCGAACGCGCAGAAATTAAATTTGGTCAAAATGCAAACAAATACAAAGATAAAAAACTAAATTCAAAACATCTACAAATATACAGCTTGTATGTTTAGCGGCTAGTAGTTGGGTGCGTCTATGTGTGTATGTATGTGTGTGTGTGTGTGTTGGTTTTTGTAAAAACAAATTTAAGCTAATAATAACTTAGATTTCCATCGCCTTGGCGATTCTGGCTGACAGGCTGCGCCATTTGAAGGGCTAGGGGTGCATTGACGAAGGAGCGAAGGAGGTTAATGTTGTGCTTGATGCCAGTGGTGGACTTTTGTCTTTTACTCAGACTACTACTACTACTACTACTACTTAGTGTAGTTGCTGTTGGTATTTGATAGTAAATTTAGCTATTTCTATTGTTGTTTTTGATGTACATTTCTTGTAGTATGCGATCGACGATGCAAATCAAAAAGCAATCACTGACAGCTTTGTTGTGTTATAATTATATTTATATCTATATGAAATATATTGACAGTCATACTACATGGCTGTGTAGAAGTCTTATCTTACATGCACAGAAAATTCATGAATTTGTACTCATTTATACGAAGTACAGTTACTCGCTTAATAAAACAGCTAGTTATTTTTTTACATGATGTTGTTCATAAAAAAATTGTTTATTAATTTTTTTTTAAACAACATAGTTCATTTTTAAACCTAAACTAAATAAATACAAACTTCACACTTTTAATAAATTTCAGAAAAATTCAACAAATTTCAACAAAGATTATCATACAATTTTAAAATTTGTTTAACAAAATTTTTAAAAATTTTCGAAATATAAATGTTGCTCATACGCACAGTAATACCCGTTTAAGATAATCACACTTGATATATTTTGCCCTTAGATAGAACTAAAATTTTTTAACCCTAAACGCCGATCTTTGAAACGTGATTCAGCTTAAAGAATTTTACCATTTACTGTATAAAAAGTGTTGCTTTTTTCAATGTTTTATTAACCGGGGATTACTGTATATGGCACAAATATGCACAAAAACGTACGCTACAAAATATATCAAAAACCAATGTACGTTGTTCGCTGCTTTAAATTTTCAATATTTTATACTGGAAATAAAAAAGCTACAAAAGTGCGTACTCGAAAGTTTTTAAAAATTCTGTTTAAATTTTTTTTATTAAATTATATAATCATTGGTTTTTTTTTATTTATTTATGCTGAATTTCACTTTTTGAGCTCAAGGTTGGTTTGAATAAAACATCAGTGGACTTATGGATTTTAATTCATCGTCAATATTTTGACTTTAATTTGAAGTCATCTTCAGGACTGAACTATTCCATCTTAATAGCGAAAAAATATATTCACAAACTTACATTCTTGACTGTGGCTGGTCGACTAATTTAGTTTGTGGAAATCAGAATCTAACAAATCCGAAATTCGGGAGATATATAAGCATAACACATGACGATGTAAACAAATTGAATTAAAGGAATAGTAAAAAACCCGAAATGCAGAGGAAGTGACCTTGAGTTATTTAGAATCAACATTTCGATAACAAATCTAACACACATTTTTCCAGAAAAAATATAAGTTGATGGGAAGGCGAATTCATAACACAAACATACGCATTTTTCAATTTTAAGATATCACGATAAAAGAGAATAGAAGAATGGACGAAATTAGTTTCCGTTCTGAGGATGTCATGGGTAAAGGAAAAATACAAATATAGTGGAACATAAAAATCAGCTGCTTTAATAACTTCACCTTATATGAATTCGCCTTGTGAAATAGTGTAAAAAATCACTGATTATTTAATTATGTGAGTAACTGTAACTATGTATATAAATACATGTATATATGTATATGTATTGGATTTATATATTGAGCGGACACAAAAAATAAATAGGGTTGTCCGAAAATATATGGGAAAAGGTAAAGTTGGCATTTTAATTATATCACTTCCTTGAATTGTTGCTATCCAAAGAAACCAAACCCATATTTTTTTTTTGTTTTGAAATCGAAAAATTTTTTAGAAGTGGCTCAGAGTGCTCATGGAAACACGCGCATTTTATATGGGGACAAATAATATTTTGTACAAATAGTATAGAATCCTTTAAAATTTATATTTTTCAACCTGCAGAATCTGTTACACTTCAATAGATTTCACAGCATAATATCCAATTATTTAATTAGCGCATATTTATTTAAACATTTTTTAATACTAATTATTTTTTATGGCCCATTTTCGTATTTTTTGGGTTGCGATCTCTGTAAGAGATCTCTGTGAAAGAACAGAGTTGCTGATTTAAAAATATTGACTTCTATACCATTTCTGTAGCAATTTGTGCTTTCTGCATTTAAAGACCTTGAGCGCTTTGAGCGACCCATACATTTTTTTTATTAAAAAACAAAAAACACGAAAAAAAGAGTTGAAGTTCGAGTAAATCCGAATTTTAAATACCCGGCAAACGATCTTCTTTCTAATAAACAGTTTGTTCTATGACTTCCGGCTTGTTTTTGTTCAGCTATAAAAAAAGATTTACTAAGCTTTTAACGTACCAAACCCATTTTTCAAAACTTGAATTTTTATGCATTTTTCTCTTTAATTAAATTGTTCTTAAAAAATCTAAATGAATTTGTTACGTAATTTAATAAAATACAAAATATTTCGACTTTTTGTTTATTACCGTTAAATTGGAGGTGCGCCTATTGAGTAGAACCGCAAAACCTGGAGATTTACCTATTTCCGGTGTCACGCCCATTTTCCAAAAAAAACCACGTATTCCTTTCTCCAACCTAAATTTGTATACCAAATTTGAACTAGTTGTCTTTTATAGCAAAGGAAATATCGAGCCAAAATACCGTTATGTAGGCGTGGTTATTATCCGACTTCGGCTGATACCAGCTACCCTTGGGTTGAGGACAATGTGTGTGCCAAGTTTCTTGAAATGCCTCAATATTTACCAAATTTAGCCGATGAACGGACGGACGACGGACGGATATACAGACAAGGCTTAATCGATTCCGTTTGCATTCTAAACATCTTGGTATATAACACTCCAAATCGGATAAATTTTCCTTTAGTTGCAGAAACAATCCTGTTCCTTTTCTTTCATGAAAGATGCGATTTGTTTAGTGATATTTAGGTACCGAAAATAGTTGTGGCAGCAAATTTTACGTTGATGTATTTATATATTTAAAAATTCTATGCAAATAAAAACCAATTAGGTCATAATTGGAAATTTCCCATATACTTTCTTAGGGTACATTCACAGTAACGCAATTTTTTTTACTTCCCAATACTACATCTCAAGTCGGATATCGTTTAATCGAGTTGGCTCAACTCTTATATTTTTCCGAGTTAGTGTTTTTGCTTTGCATGCACTTTGTTATCCTACCCAGTGTTCTTTTGCAACTCGGTTACAAAGAAACGGGCCACTGTGAGACTTGTTCCTTTGTAGCCGACTTAGAAGAGAACACTAGGTATGGTATTTAGGACAACGAATTGCACTTAAAGCAACGACCCTAACTTGGAAAAATATGCAAGTTGAACCAACTCGGTAAAATGGTATGCGACCGATTGTGAATGAGCCTATGCAAATACATTGGAAGTTTCAGTTTAAAGCCCAATACATTTTTATTTGCTTATTATTTATAAAATCAACCTAAAATTTGCCAACACACTCATTCTCCGTTCTTAAATTGCACTAATCTAATCACATATTTCATGAAAGATACCAACAGGGTTGCTTTTGCAACTAAAGGAAATTTTCTCCAAGCTGGAGCGTTCAACAACCATTATGTGGGTAAGAGCGCGCTATTATATAAAAATAGAGCTAGAGAGAACATTCAAATTCCGACTTTATTTTTCCTCCTTGCGTATTGGACCACCCTAATGCACATACCCTCTAATTCCATATTGTTTTTACACTCCGATTATTATGAGTACAAACTTTGTAAAAAACAAAAAAAAACATAAAATGTAGTTATTGGCATTTTAGTAGTGTTAGTTACAATAACACTATCGTTTTTCATCACTACTGCCACTGCTGCTTTTGCCATTGCACTTTGTTGCTTTGTTTTAGTTGCTTGCCACCATTGATAGCTGACTGGCATTGTTGTCTAGCCAGTACGTACTTGCACCAGTGCATAAAAATGCATACATCTATACTAATGCAGTTACTTACATTTATAATTACATATGAACGTTTTAAAGTTAAGTCAGTAACAGTGAACTGTGGCAGTAATGTTGCAACATTTAATGTGATGCCGCCTGGCGAGGTAAGTTTAGAGTCAAATTGGCAGCATAACTAGAACCAATTGGAAAAAGTTCGCTTGATTGGAGAATAAAAATAGTTATGCGAGCTTAAGGGGTTACCTTGCTTTGGGTGATAAAACATTTTGTATCTGAAGTATTTAAAGATATGCAGACAGATAATTAGAGTGTAAATATTGCTAAAGTAACTTTTAAGTTTTGTTCCATTCTTAAACTGCAAATGAAATGCAGCAAAAGCTAGACAGTTTTCAGAATGGTTCTATAGAGGAGGGAAATCCTAGAACAAAGCCGTGTATTTTGAAAAAAAGTCATCCTTAGTGCTGCGGTACATTTTCAACTTTTTGGGTATGAAAATATGTAATAAATTCCGTATTTAGGGCTCGGAAAATCCAATAGTAATATTCAAACAATAACATCATCAACAAGGATTGAAAGTTAGAGGATTGATCTTTGTCAATCGAATCAACGGTCTTTGATTAATTATTTAGATTTAGAATAATGTTTATTATGGAAGCCTAGCTGGACATTTGACAGATATGGTTTTTTCCTTCCTGACCTCGGAGTTTATATTTTTCACTAGAATAAAAATCAGTACTTATCTTACGTTACGAAGTTTTTTTCTTAATTTTACAAAGATACCTCTTGCCCTGAATTTGTAGTGAATATGACATGTCGAATAACACACAAATTTATTTTAGACTAAGTTTGAGTTGCTGAACACGAATACGAGTTTCATTTAATTTTCCAAAGAAGCGTTCTCGAAATATAAGCATGTTTGGCCCAAATTATGAAGAACTTATAGCCCCCTACATCGGAAGATCTAGACGTGATGGAGAAATTTGGTTACCATCTTCAGAAACAGCGCATCCAAACCCATATAAAATGCGATACTACTTTCAATTTTCATTCTAACCGCTGTACCGTGAAATGAATGAGATTTTGGTAGGTTTTCAACTAAAAAAATGAATGTAGTCAAAATTTAAATTGATCGGTTTAATTGAATTTGTAATAGCTTTTTTCCTTTCCGCCCCCAAAGCGTTTTTGCACTCCACATTTTTGTAAAAAAATTGTTTTTAATAAAATATTTTTAATCTTTTTTTTGCTCGGCTAATCAACTGAAAGTAATGAATGAAAAGGAATATGCATGTATTTAAAAAAAAATGTTTCTTCTTCCAAAGAAATTTCAATGAAAGTTCGGTTGATGAAATTCGTTTTGCTACAATACTCGAGTAGCTCGAATAGTGAAAACCGGGCCGTCATGATACAAGAAAGAATGTAGCCATTTCGAATTGGTTTGATTTAAAGATAGACTATTGACCTTTCTCCAGATGAAGAATTTGGCAAAGCGATACCCTATTGGATATTTGTAGAAGAGGGTAATTTTTGATGATATATTAGGCATTATTTGCAAAACTGATGGTGTCATATAATTCGAAAACTTTTTGAAGAAAAAGATATCTTTCAAAAAGAGTAAAGTTTGAGAATATTTTGCAGGCTTCTTTGAGTTCTTAATTTTTTAAGATAAGTTGCAAAATTTTGTTTGCTACAATTTTTTTCAGTTAAAATTAGTAAATTTTTTCAAATGAAATATTTTTTTCATACAATATTTAAATGACGACATAGAAAAATAACGGATTATTTGAAATAATACTAATAAATATTTAAGTTCCTTTTATTCGTTTTACCGTGCTTAATCGATCGCGCAAAATGAGCTGAGCATACATTCATTCAAACTAGCAGCGACTTTTCCCGAATACCCGAATATAGGTGCTTAGAAAACAATCACTTCATTTTCATATTTTTGACTTTTATTTTTTAATAATTTCAAATAAAAGAAATAAACATAAAAAAGATTTTTTTCGACTGCGGATGGTAACACGAAATGTCGTAATCTTTTTAATTGTCAGGTAGTTAAAATGGCATGCAAAACGCAACAATGCAATTACCTTCTTTATTGTATCATGCGGGCGACTATTTGAAATGCATAATCGGTTAACCGAATAATCGAATAATTTTACGAGCTCTACTAAACTTGTGTATAGTAATTATGTATATGTTAGTAAGCAGAGCTATAAAATTTTATACATATTAACAATACATAAAATTTGGAAAATATGTGCACTGAGGTTTACAAAATTTGGCGAAGTGGGCGTGGTATAGTTTTTATACAGCCATAAGCACAAATGTGTGTGTAGTGATTTTTTTTTACAATATTGGCAATGTTTATAATGTTAAATCTTTTTTTATAAAAGAAATAAAATTTCGTAAAAATTAAAAAAAAAAAAATGAACCTACTAGTACAAATTTTAATCGGAATTTTTAGAAATTTCTCGGATACGCAGTTGTGTAGGAAATTCATTGTCAGTAAAAAGTGCAAGTTTTAAACGACTGGAAATTCCCCTTGATTTTTAATATTTTTTCTCATATTTTCTTTTGATTATTCACGAAATTTTTTTCTATATGGAAATACTATTAATAATTATTTAAGGAACTTTTAATTCAAAATATTTTGTAAGGGAGTTGCCACGTATTTGAAAAAAATAAATAAAATGAAACTAAATTAATATTTATTACGAAATATTTTAATGCGAGTGGCAAAGGAAAAAGCTTTATTTAAAAAGTTCACTGAAATATTACAATTATAATGCGAATCTATTTATTTAAAAGAGATAATTCAATTTAATTAATAAGTTTAAAATTTTAAATTAACAGTAATTAACAATATTAATAATTATTTAGAGCTAACATCATATGGCTTGATATTTGGCCGGAACTTCTCCTACAATTTTAGGTGCCCGCCTTGGTTTTGTAAAACAAATTGAGGAAGCTACAGTTTTACGCCGATTCCGAACGACATATATTTTTTGTGAGAAGTTTTTTCATGGGAGAAATACACTATAAGGTTTGCCGTTGCCCACCGATAAGAAACCGCTGTTCGTAAATGCTTTTCCATAATTTTCGAAGTTACTTGCACCGCCCAGGAATCCAACCCGCTACACTCCGAGTGAAGCGCGCACATACCATAAACTCGACTGCCGGCGGACGGTATAGTCAAAAATTTAAATAAATATTAAAATTGTAGGGCGAAACGAAAGTGATTAAGAAAACTGAGTCTCGAGAATATTTTTAAATATGGTTGCCAAAAAATAAATATAAAGCAATAAAGCTACTTGTATTAGAAAGTATATTGTAAACCCTTTCTCTTCTGGATTTTTTTCTATGCAGTTTCTTTTCTTTTAGTTAGAACGGGTATCGGAATCTTATACTACTGTGAATATTGAATTGGGTAGGCTGTATGTTTTCGAAGGAACTTCGCAACCCCGAAAGCATTTATATAAATCGTGGTCTAACGATTCTCCCAAAAAGCACACTTTTTGTCAACCAGAATATTGTTGATCTTTAAGAAAGTGATGTTTTGAAATTTCCTTAAAAGTTCAGTTACATTGTTTGCTGAGCTGTTTTATCCTATAATTTTGCAATATTTTCCTAAGGTTTTGTATAGTGTTGTTGTTTTTTTTTTGCATTTTACTAAATTTTCCGCTTGTCTGTGAAACTTGTTTTGAATGCCTCAAAACGAGAAATGTTCATTTTGCTTACCTCACGGCTCTTTGTGCAAATACAAAACAATGCAGACGCCGATTGGCAATAAATGCATGTAAAGTAATTAAATGTTGCAGCTTGAGCAATCTCTAAAGGTGCGCAGCAACACACCAACATATATACACTTAAATATATACATACATATTTATATATATATACTTATATCTATCTAGATAGAAACGCTGCTATGAAGGCAAACAAGCAGAAACTTTGAAGGTGCATTCCATTGATTAGCAACAACAAGAAGCCACCACCATCACCATCACCATCACCATCGCCAATTGAACATAAAAGAAAAAAAAATATTGAAACCAACCAACAATCTATGTACATTTCACATTGGCGGTGAAGCGCTAGTTAAATTGCACGGGCGCTGCTCTTTATTGTACAACAAAAATTTTAACTTCATGTTTCAAAAATATAAAATAGAATAATAACAGTTGTATTTCGCTAAGGTGGTATGTCATAATTAGTTCAAGTTCAGTATGACATTTCGAAAATTAAATAGAGTAACGACACTTTAAAAATTTTAGTTATTTACAAAATACTAAACACTAATAAGCCTGAAAGGGCAATAAACTTTATGAATTTCATTCAATGAAAATGCATACAAACTATAAACAAAAAAAATTACTATAAAAATGTTTAAAATACCAGCAGTAGTAAAGGGATTCATTCACATAGCAAAAAGAAAAGAAAAGAAAAAAACCAAAACGCATAAAAAAATACCATAGCTAAATGCCATCAAACTATTTTTTGTATTACCAGCATAAATCACCTCAATTAGAGGCCAAACAAAAACATAACTGCAAACAAACGAGGTACAGTAGCAACAACAACAACAAAAACAACAGCAATAAAACAACATTTTTTGCATGGCACTCGAGTCATGGTTGGTGACGGTAATCCACAAGTGTCAAGCCATTGCCTTTTGCGCCGGCGCAACACCAAACTCGCGACACACAGTGCACGTACATTCGTATGTAGAGCTGTGAGAATGTGATCGAGAAATCGCACGCACTCATTGCCAGTCAACAGGTGAGCAAAAGCAAAAGTGCCAGCGTATCAATAACAAAATGCAGCTCATAAGAGCCGCCATTTCAGCTGGCATAGCGGCGAGTGCATTGGCAATTTTGTCTTTGCTTTTCTTTCTTGCCGTGTATTACTCATGCAGATAGATATTAGTGTGTTTGTATGCACATTAGGGTGTCTCGCCAAAAAAAAATAAAAATTTGCCATTTTTCCACTGGAATTATTAAATTTATTATGCTTTAAAAGTTGTGCTAAATTATTGCGGAAAAATATTAAGATTTACGTGAGCTGGACCGATTTGAAAATACCTTCAAAAATGGAATTCTTAATAAAATTTTTAAATTTTTAATAAATAAAAATTGTTGCAGAGTATTTTTTCAAAAATAATTACCTGACATGAAAAAACAGTCTAACTAAAATAATTTTTGAGCTCACCGCCAGTTTTTATTATTAAAGTAAATTAAAATTCAGAAAGGTAGGAATTATAGCTGATATTTCGGAGGTTATCAGATTTCTTTCTAGACTCTACCCGGATTTGAATTCACAACCCCTTCCGACTTGCCAGATACGCACGCAGCCAATGATTCAAAGTGGACATGCAATAATTTTCTAACAAAAACTGACCTTGAGCTTTAAAATTTTTGTTGATTTAAATAAATTTGGTAAAAAAAATTAAAATAAAATTAATTAAAACTAGGACAGAGTCTAAAAATAAATCTGATGCGGAGATGTGGCGATCTTCGAAATAAAGGTAGGATTATCACTCTGACTGTTGCAGCCCTATCTCCAAAAATTTTCCAATAAAAACGAGCCTTGGAAAATTAATACGAAAAATGTTAAATATTTTTAAGCATACTTTGAAAAAATTATTTAAGAAACAGGCGTAATTTTTTTGAGCTCAACGCCAGTAATATGAAAAAACTGGGCAGTTTGTTTATTTTTTTAAAAACTCTGTTGAAGAAAAAAAAAACGCTGGTCTCGAGCTCAAGAAATATTACATTAGTGTCTTAAATATAAGACTAAAACAAAAAAATAAAAAAAAAACTTTTTAATCCCAAATTCGTCCAGCTCGTGTAAACTTTATTAGTTTTCCTCAATATTTTGGTTTATGTAGTAAAATATAATAAGTTTCATAATTCCGATGGTAAAACAATAAACATTTTTTTCCTACGAGGAGTGATGCACCTTAACGTGCAGATATTTCTGTGTGCAAAAAAAATTCTATGCTCTATTTGTTTCTTGTTTTTTTTTCAATATCTTCCAACGCATGTATTTCAATTTTCCGCCTCAATTTGTGTTTTTTTTTGTATCAATAAAATATATAATTATGATTGTCAGCAAATTTACATACATTCTAGTGTTATTTGTACGTGACAATTTGAATTCCTTTGTGGGCTGCATGACTTTGTTTTTTATTATCGATATCGAAAGCTTTTGTATTTGCTAACCACATTTTTTTTCGCTTACTTGTTCATTCAGCTATTTTGTCAGCCCTATTAGTTTTGGGTCATTTACATTCATTGCCACTTTGAAACAGTTCGTAAAGGTTATTGTGTTGAATCTGATATAGTAAGGAATGTAAATAAAGTGCGTGCACTACAAGAGTATTTCATTTTAAATCTTGGATTTGACTGAAAACCATTTACTGTGGAGGTGGTGGCGAATTTTACACTTTCTACATTTGTCGAAATTAATCTCTGTGTTAGCGCTTTAAAATTTTGGTTTTCTTAGTATCATCTATTTCATTTTAGTAATTTCCATTTTTATTTAAAAAGCCACCCCTTCATCGCATACTATGCACAAAAAATTCAACGCTATATTTTAAGGTTAAAAATTCTGTGTAAGACTCATTACCGATTGCATTCACCGTTTTGTGTCATTAAGATACAAGGTTTAATAATTGATCGGGTTTTACTTAATAGATTTTAGATGGCATAGAAACATGAACGATAAATAACTACACTCTAACCATTCGCCACGGATCTTTGTTCGAAGACCACCAAGGTTGCCAGATTCCCGATAAGTTTATTATGGCTTTTATTGTTTGCATTCTTTGTATTTACATACGTTAGCTATGTATGTATATACAAATTTAAAATATATAAATATAAAAAAAATGCATGAAAAAACTTATAACAATTCAGTAAGTGTCATAAATACGCGCACTATGATTGAAAAGATAAACTTATATACTAAGCGAAAATACCACCTAAAATACCCTGTAAGTCAAAACAAACTTTAGCGGATTTCTCTATGATTTTTTTCGACTTTTTTATGATTACGACTGGATACGTCGTTTCAATAAAATCAAGAAGATAATATGTAAAACTACGAAAACCTTTTCAATAAAATTGGTTTTCATTAAAATATCATCTTATTATTAATAAGCCGAAGATCTTTTCAATTTAAGATTGTTGGCACCTAAATTTTTTAAGTAGATTATAGATAATTATAATAATTTGAGATGTACTTATGTATTATTATAAAAGATTGTATAATATATATATAATCGGTGTTACTCTTTTTTATAATTCTAACAATAGTAACGAAACTAAATGATGAGGTGAATGCGTCAGGTGTGCCATAAGCTGTAAATCATTTATATTTTGTTTTGATTAATTTAAATGAAATAAAACTAACAATTTCGTGATGTTAATTATTTTAAACCGCCCTTGCTAGGTAGTTTTTAGTTCAAGAATTGCCTGATGAAGACTTTTTAGTAGTTGAAATCCAAAATCAAAAAAAAAAAAAAAACAGTTGCTGGCCTTCAGTAGTAGGCAAGCGCATCTTTTTTATTTACCTTTACGAAAGTCATTCTCAATTAATGGGATTATTTTCTTTCATTTTTTGTACCATGAAAAAACATAATGAAGATGTAAATAAAAATCAAACCACTTACCTGCAATATATGATTTGAAAAACAAGAAAAATTAGAAAAAAAAAAAAGTTCCTGGTAGAAAAACTTATAAATTAAGTTTTAAAATAAAATTTTAAAAATATATACCAGTAAAGAAGTAACTGCAGCTCCTTCTCAAATTTATAGTAGGTACTAATGGCGCACTGCCAGTTGCATACCTCTTCGGAGCTACTTGCGACTGCCACTGTCAGGCCTCATTAGGATGTGTTATTTCATCTTACTTCTCTTGTTATTCCCTCCTTTTCCTTTGTGTTGAAAACTCGCAAAATGAGGGATACATCTTTGGTTCTGGTGTGTTCCCTATGACTAGGTCCGAAACATAATTGCCATAGAACATTTTAATCCACTAACGACTTTCCGAATGAAGTATTATCATTCACACGCTTCGGACTATTTGCTTTCACTGTTGCAGAGGAAATCTATTCTGTAAACCCTCAAATAGAGAATTCATTGCGTGTTCAAGATTCTAAGTGTGCTTTTCAGACGGAGGCCTGTGTCATTTGGTAGACCTACACAATTCTTCTAACGTCGAAGCAACCTGGGAGTAGCATCGCTATTTCTTTAAATAGTCAGACAGCGATTCGGACTCTTAGCACTGAAATAATGACCTCCAGAAGCAGTGTAGGGAGTACGTTGCGAACTTAGCTTATTGGCATCATGGTAACTTGTTTCATGGTAACGAAATGGCATCCTGGATATTTTAAAGTCTGTAGAAGTTCTTGTGTTTCATGAAAGGTCAGATATTCTAACGCTGGTTCAAGTTGGCTAACTTCAAGTGGAAGTTCCAAGAATTGTGCATTTACTAGACCTTGTAGTCATTTCATCGTGCCAAAGATCTTCGACTATCAAGCTATATTTTCACTGGGTACTGGATACTCATGCCGCGCAATTTGGATCGGAAAACAACAACACAACTGCAGCATACTAGGTGCAGAAAAAACGGTGGAACGCCTCCTCTGCAGCTGTTCAGCATTTTGCGAAAGTAAAATTATATTTTTTGGAAAATCCTAGTGGAGACCTAGGCAGTAGGTAGCTAGAAAATGTGGATTCAAAACACTTGCTTAAGTTATGAAACACCACGGGCAGGATCTTATATAATGCGGAGGTTTCTTTTCTCTCCGCTTCTCTTCTCATTTTCACTTCTTGTGCTATCTCTGGTTCGACGGCGAATATGTACTATTAAAATAGCAATTTATAGTGCTAATTGGGTTTATTTCTCACAGCCAACTGACCAATACAAAATTTAAAAAAGTATAGGAACTTGAACACTACTTACTCTAGAGGGACCTTATGAAAAATCATAAACGTGTCTCCAACGATATTCTTTTTTTTCATAATTTAGATTTACTCCCTGCTGCCAGCTGTATAAAAATTTACTTACCAAATCCGAAAAGAATTATTGTTTATTTTAATTATTCACAGTCATTGGGCTACGACCCTTCATATTAAAGATCTTTTACTTAAACCATAGCTACCATAAAAATTTAATAATTAATGAAAAATTAATGTAAACGTTAAGAGCCTATATGTGGTTAGAAATTCAAATATTCTTTGAGACACAACCATATCTTACAAGATTTGTAAAATTCTTTTAAAGCTTTGAATGCCTGTTTGTCTCACGGAGTTTCCAAAGTCAGAGAGCACGATTTCTCTAAAATTGCTCAACCAATAGTCTGAAATTTTAACCCAACTTTCTAATATTTATATTTTTTTAAACAATGTAATATACAAATTTTGCCGAGCATCGGGATTTTTCTTCTCAGAATTTGTCAAAAATCTAAAATTCGTTCACTCTTTCTAGAAATACCTAGAAATATACTCATTTTTACTTACTTACTAAAACCGCTTAATCGATTTTGGCCGAACTTTTCCTACAATTTGTGGTGGGCGTCTTGATGTTGTAACACAAATTGAAGGACCTATAGTTCTACGCCGACTCCGAATGGCACATGATGTTTGTGAGGAGTTTTTTCATGGCAGAAATACACTCGGGGGTTTGCCATGACCTGCCGAGGGGCGACGGCTATTAGAAAAAACTTTTCTATAATTTTTGGTGGGACCCACCGATGAAGCGCCCATACGATACACACTCAGCTACGGCGGTCGGCTTATATATAACAAAATTTAATGTTTTTTTTTATTAATAGATAACCGCGCTTTTGAAAAGTATCTCAGTCAGTGAATCGATTAATCCTTTGGTCTTTATTCCTAGCCCCTTTCATTTCATATCTTGATTTATAACCTTATGGGCAGGTCACATATCAAGTCCTTCTTTTAGGACCAAATATTGATCCCAAATTGAAGAAAAGTCACGAAAGTAATTTCGTAAAAAACATTCGTGAAAAACATTTTTCTTTTATTTATCTGGTTTCTACGCTAATACTTAATATATGAACTTTGTCGGTGCCGATTCAGCAAAACATTTGTGTAAAACCACAACAAAATTCTCTTTAGTACTATTTTCTTTGCACATCAAAATTTGCATAACTCGTAGTTTAGCAACGCTCGATATTTGATATTCAAAACTTACATAGTTGCTATTCTTAGTCAAACTAGTTCTGTTTATTTTTTTTTTTTTGCAGAGAGTAAAACAAATGGATGTATTTTTTGTTATAATTTGGTTGACGCACTCGCATTAAAAATGCAAATATAGAGAAAAAAACAACACAGAACCATTAAAAAATACTTAGCATAATTTCAAATTTTATTAACAAATCTGAAAACAAAATCTCTAAAATTAAGTACATAATTGAGTGACGTCTTTAAGCAGCTACTAAATCACAAAGCTGCAGTAATGTGCTATTTTCAAAAGTTATTATGACTTGAAGCGTTAAAAATAATAATATAAAAATTGAAGTTCTTAAGCTAATTAATATGTGGATACAGTGATGTATTATAAAACACTAAGTTCATTTGAGTTAGCAAAAAAATATTACTTAGAATCTAAGGTTAGCTAAATTAGGATTTTACTCAGAGGTAATATCTACAGAGACATTGGCAGCTTCGCTTTTGGATCTAGTTCAGTGATCAGCTGCAAGCAACTGAACGTGACGTCTTAAAAGTATAACATATCTTCCTTTCAGTCGCTGCTCAGTAAATTTACTATCTCCTTTGATTGAACTTAAGAAGGTCTCGAGCAACGCGCAGCAGATACTATTGCAGAGAATGGTGATACAAAATGTAACACAACTTTTCCCTCTTGCCTCTTACACCTTAGTTGTCACAAATTATATAGTTTTTCTACTTCAATAAAAACTAAAATTTTTTTATAATATTTGTGAACGATATAAGTTATTGATGTTTTTGCTAAAAGCCGAAGATTTAGAATCTTTTTCTGAAAAAAAATCCACGCGAATGCAGCACAGCCTCAAGCTGAAATAGATAGCATACAATTTTGGTGCATTAAAAATTGCCAAACTATATATATCTAAAAAATAAAAAATAATACGAACGCAAAAAGTCAAAAGCCTCTATATACGAGTTATAAAATATCCATTACATTTTTAGAATCAATTTATGTAGTCAAAGAACTTTGTTTTTCAGCAGCCATATTTCTTACACTGTTGTAACATCTACGCGATTCTGGGTTCTGCGTTAAAGCACAAAATTTGTTGTCGCTTAAATTCAGGAACCGCAAATAATTGTTATTTTTTTGGAATAAAAAGGTATTGTGTAGAATATATCGACCTAATTCTTATGCCATACGTTATGCAGATCTGACCATATTTGCATTGAGAAGATTTTGTGTTTTAAATCATTGTATAATGGTTATTTTGGGACTTTTATTTTTTCGATAAAAAATAATCGTTAATCTTGAATTTAAAGTTGTCCATTCATATTTGATCGATGTTTTGTGATTTTTTTTTTAAATCATAATTTGGTGATTTTACTTTTATTGTCATCGCTTACAAATTTTTTTGTGTTTCTTATGATTGGAATATTTTAAATCCATCGATCGAAAAAAGAAAAATCGCAAAATATCGATAATATATGATCGGATAAATTTAAAACCAAAATCAACGACTATTTTTTTTATCAAAAAAATAAAAATCACAAAATTCCGATCGAGTTTGATCGAAAAACTAAGAATTAAAAAACAGCGATGAAAATTTATGTAAAAAATTAAAATCACAAAAATAGCGATTAAATCAAGAATTTAAAAAAAAAAATTATAGCAGCTACGATTCCTGCTTAAATTATTATATACCTCTTTTGAAGACCTTCGCAAAACTATTTAGTTAGTTGCATTTAATGTATTCAAATATTCTTCCTAAAGTTTGCGCTATGTAGTTAGATTTTTCAGAACCTTGGCCGTATTATAAGTCACACTTACTTTGAATAAGTCTGATATCTCGAGAAGCTTTAATGTATTTTTTTTTGACTTTTACTTTTAACTTATTTAAAGCTTTTATGGATTGTCCTGTCCGTTTAGAAACATTTAGGCAAAAAACTTCTTAAACCCGTAATGCCCTTATTGTTCATGTAATAAATGAACTTAACATGACTTTGAAAAATGCATCTATTGATTTGGATTTTTAATAATTAATTAATAACTAATTAATAACTAAGCTGAATTTTGTTGTTAGTCTGTGTTCAATAGAATAAGTTAATGAATAAAAAAAAGAAAGAAATATCGCAGTTTCTAAAAGAGGTTTGTTTTACGCAAAGTCATTGAGTTGCCTTAGATCTTACAAAGAATTGAAAGTTCTAATCAACGACCAGATGAGATCTACTACAAATCCATGCCAAACTTATTTATATACTGTATACAATGGGTCGTGACCGTCCTGCTAATGGTGATTTTTTTTCACAATATTTGTAAGGATTTTCATGATATATTTTTGTTGTTAATTTTGTATAAAAACATAGTTCATGCTATAACGAAAACCATATAAATTAGAGTCTCAAACTTTATACAAAATTTGTAAAAGTTCTCAACATATTAGAATTTCTTATAAGAGCGATTAGAAAACGTTCAAGTAGGCAGTTTTATTGAACATTAAATAACCTTATAGTCAAGTGCGAATTTGGAGCGGGTAGAAATAACAGCAAATTTTTTTAAATTTTGGTCTTGGAACTTTTTTTTTGATATACCAAGAAGAAAAACGACTTAAGTTAATTTTTTTTAATTTGAAATTGCAGTATTTCAAAAAAAAAGTTTCAATTTAGCTATAAATTTATTTCTCCTGCGAAAATGACGCGAAATGTTGGCTTACTTGGGTACATTTTTAGGCTTTAAACAACTCTAGAAACTTAGGTTTCTAAAGTAGAAGATCTTTTCTTGTACTCTTATCCAAAAGTGAAACTATTAATTTTTTTTCGTATTAAAAAAAAATTATAACCCTTTTGAATGATATGGTTTTTTATTTAGCAATCTTCTAGACTGAAACTGAACTAACCTATCTCGAATTTACAAATTGAAAACGTAGCCCGAATTCTGAACATTTTATGAAAACGTTGTTCATCACTTGCATTATATGATAAATCTTTCCTCCCTTATCCATAACAGATATTCTCTAACGTTTATGGTTCTTATATAATAAAGATATTTCATACGTTGCCAATAAGAGTTATTTCCCATGTTTATTACATCGCGTGATAAGAGTTAGGTTTTACTTTATTCTTTTCTTTATGGCGAGCTTATTTTCATCTTCTTATTCACTTTCCTTTTTCTTTTCATTTTCATTTTCCTTTTCTATTCCTTTTCCTTTTCCTTTTACTTTTACTTTTACTTTTCCTTTTCCTTTCCTTTTCCGTTTTCCCTTCCCTTTTCCGTTTTCCCTTCCCTTTTCCTTTTCCTTTTCCCTTTCCTTTTCCTTTTCCTTTTTCTTTTCCTTTTCCTTTCCCTTTTCCTTTCCCTTTCCCTTTTCCGTTTTCCTTTCCCTTTTCCTTTTCCTTTTCCTTATCCTTTTCCTTTTCCTTTCCCTGGACGTAATCGATTTGCAAACTACATTCATATCTGAGTAATCTGCGCAAGAGTAGTAAGGCTGGGAGGAGAGAGCTAATCGAAAAGCCTAATTCATATACTATAACTCGAAGTGTGGACGAATTTTTCTTTCAATTTGCTCAATCTGTGGCGCACGTCTTACACCACAAAATTGACGGACCTACTATTTTACGTCGACTTCGACCGTCAGACTAGTTTTGTGAGGAATTTTGTCCAAAGCAAGGATGCTCTGAGAGGTTTGCCTTTGCCTGTTTTTTTTTATACAATTTATGATGTGACTTGCCGTGGTAGAGATTTGAAAACGGGCTATACACTCGGCAGGCATGGCGTAGTATGTAAAGGAATGTTTGATGTGAGATTTTCAAAAGCCGTTACTCTTTCTACTCTTAAACCTAAGAGTGTGAAATCACATATTCAATGACCTATAAAAATGAAAACTAAGACCTACATACATATATGTATATCGTAAATATGTGCATAAAACTAATTTAATTGCCAAGGTATTCTCACACCCATCCAGTGACTTGCAGACGGCAGTTGTTTCAGTTAACCTAGCAAGGCTGCACGAAACAAAAGGAAATTGTTAAATTAATAAAAAAATAAAAGTTAAAGCTTTACATCACACTGCAAATTAGCTGCAATATGAACAAAAATAAATGAAGACTGACGGTGCGAAAATTTTTCGTACAAATGATGATGCCCTATAACTGATTGTGATGATGATGGTTCGTCGTCTGCGGTTGTTCATTGGCTGATTATCGAATTGACTAATTATAAAGTGGCTCAGCTCAGCAACAACAATGCAACAGATAGGAGTATAAGCCCCACTACTGGTGTTCTTGTTGTAGTTGTGTTCATCTACTGAGTGAGTGAATCACGAAATATTTGTCAGAATCATTGAACTTGTAGTTGCAATTTGTTGCCTTTTGTTATGCAGATATGAGTAGCAAAAAAAAACAAGTATGAATTCATATGAATATAAATATATATGCGTATTGGGGTTAAAAAAAATTATAAATTTATGTGTGTATGTGCTTTTAATATTAGTTAAATAGATTTTAAAAAATATTTTTTTTTGATGAAGTTTCGAGCGATATAACATGCACAATTTTGAGAGATAAAAAAATAGTATGCGTGGTGCGAAAGGTATAAATGTAATGCTTTTTAAATTAATTCTTGAAAATTAAAAAATATAACGCCAAAAGTATGTAGTTTATAATCCTTCGGTGACTTTTTCATAAATAAGTACAAACTAATATAAAACAATATTGGTAGAAAGATATTGATTAGAAACTAGAAAACCCCGGCTGACGTTTTCCTGCGTATATCTTTTTATTAATTGCCTTTGCATATGTAGCCAGAAAAAATATATCAGTGTCTCTCACTTAAAACTTGTAAATAATATAATTGAGTTTGGCTTTTGAAAGAGGTGGCAACCCCCGTTTAAATATTTGACAACCATCTTTTTATATTTTATATACGATGCCAAAAATAACTGACCACATGGTGATTTTTTCCAATGGTTACAATGTTTTTCACGAAAAGCCTTTTTTAGCTAATTTTTTATGCAAAAAATCTCAAACTTTGTGCAGAGCTTAAAAAAATCAACAAACTTTTCTCAAAGTTGTAAACTTATTAATTTGAATTTTTAGAAAAATGTTGGATTCCCAGATTATATTAAATATAATTTTAGCATACTTAATAATCTGCAATCCTGAAGTGGCTAAAAAATCCGGTTGATATATCAAAATTGAACTAATGGATTTTATATGAATTCACGTTGATTGCTAATTTGTTTTGGGATGTCGGTCTTTTACATCTTTTGTGTTAAATGAAAAAAGAGTCCAATTCTAAAATTTCGTTACAGAGCGAACTATATTTTTATAAAAAACTAAGGAAAATAATTTAACACGAAAACCATTACTAATATTATAAAAAATCACAACAACAACTGTTTGAGTAAATGTTGCTTGTGTATAATGTTATTTAAATCGACGTTTCGTTTTGTGTCCACCAATGTATACTGTATACGTAGACATTTTATTTAAATTCCTATTTTATAATTTTTCTGAAATGTGGCAACTCTCTCCAAAATTTGATCATTTTTTTGATATCTGACAATACCAGTTTTTGCAGAAATATGACAACCCTTCCTTTCAAACTTTCTTAGTTTAATACCCCTAATGTTATATTGTATATGCAAATATATTTTAAAAAATGCTTTTTTGAAATTTTAATTTTTTCAAAAAATTATCTTCTGTTTTGCGCATTCGTTTTCAATGAAACACAGTTATCAAACGGTTTGGAATATGAATTAAATTCTTTATTCCTGTGAAAGTACCTACATGCGATGCCATTATGTATGGAACTCGATTTCTTTTGACATTGACCATAGACTTGACGTAGCCCCACAGGAATTAGTCTAACGGCGTCAAATCGCACGACCGAGGCGGCCAATTGCCTGAGCCATTTCGTGAGATAACGCGTTCACCAAACTTGGTTTTCAATAAATCAATTGTGACATTCGCTGTGTGGCTTGTGGCGCCATCCTGTTGGAACCACATATTATCCAAGTCCATATTATCCAATTCGGGCCAAAAATATTCGGTTATCATTGAGCGGTAGCGATTACTATTCACAGTAACGTGCCGGTCTTGATCAACATGGAAGAAGTACGGCCCAATGACGCCGCCGGCCCATAAACCGCACCAAACCGTAATTTTTTCGGCATGCAATGTTGACTCATGAAGAACGTGTGGATTGCTGCCTGTCCAATAACGCATATTTTGCTTATTGGCGAAACCATTCAGCCAGAAATGATGACGACCATAAATTGGACGTAGCGCTCTTAAAGTTGAGGCCATTAACTCCGAATTTCGGTAGTAAATTTTAATAATTTCGACTTGTTGTTGGATGGTATATCTTTCCATGATGAAATGGAAAACCTTACTGAAGGGAAATGTCAAAAGAGCGGGGAAAAATATGGCGTCGTTTGCTGCCACTATCGGTCAGATAACCCTATTGATGAGACAATTTGTAGGCTACTAAGATCTTTAAACAAGTTTCCTGCAAAAAATTTGAAAAGCATTGTCCTAAAGGAAAAAAAAATTTTTTTTCCCGTTTTCGGAATCACCGGGCTCAAATCCATATAAAAAGTGAAGAATACGTTTTGGCTGTCGCACCCTGTGATATTACTAGACCGCCTGAATCGGATATCACTTCCTGTAAAACCGCTCTCTGTGTGGCTAAGTTCTTAGAATTCTAAAGGAAGTTCTCTTTGTATTTTTACATTTCTACAGCTCCTGCAGAAATTAGTTTATTTAATTTGATAAGGCATATTTGTAATATTTGTAAATTTCTATTTTTTGTTTGGAAAAGTTTGAGTATAGAGGGACCAAGTCGTTGGAGAAATACTGTGGTTGGTCATTTCCACACTTAATTAATTTAACAAGAGGGGCCATTCAGAATTGCTGAACACAACCTTTCGGCCCCAATTTCCACACCCTTTATGCCCTCCAAAATAAAGTGCGTATATCAGTAATAAAACATGAAAATATTTTTTATCTGATCCCTTTAATATGGTTTCCTCTTTTATATGTATTTGAAGCCCGAAATTAATTAAAATAATGAGTTCTTATTCGGTTTTACTACCGCTTTCCGGCTTGAGCCGAGCGGAGCAGTGTCTTTATACACTGGGCTATTTCATTGTATAGAGTGTGACCTCGCCTTGGCCCAAGTTCTGCTTATGTTCTGAATCGAATGATATTTGCCGGAGTGTCATTTTCCATAAATTATAATGTTATGACGTTACGAAGCCTTTACAGGTCATCAGAGGCATACGTCTATCATATAATATTTCACTGGAGTACACCCCAAAAGTCGCCTTGCATTTATTTGACATTATCCACTTATCTGTGCCTTAAGGATGTCAGGACATTATGAGTGATTTTTATAGTCTTATTTTCGTTCATCGAGAGAGAAGCTCTGCCGACCGATGAATTTCTATGCGACATTGTTGGTGTAATATCGGCTGGTAATTAAGTAGATAAAGTCCTGTATAAATTTGAAGTTATATCTTTAGGTAGACCAACTTCCTTTCTCTCATTCCCTAAACTGAAAAAACGGTACCGACCACCCTTGTAATAAGGTCAATGATGCCAATTTAGTATGCGCATACCAAAAGAATGGTACTTTTGTTACAGACATTATAGGCCAAGTGTAATGAAGGATTATTCTAAATATTTCACTCAAAATGATAACCAGCTATTTGATAAATTAAATGTATTAAAAATGAATTGTCAGCGCCAATTGAAAAATGTATAAATTTTTTAGGAAATATTTGTTTGTGCCGATTGGCATCAGCTAGATATATTTTTGGTAGTCGAATCGATTTGTTAACATACTATTTGTTTGACATTTAAGTTCAGTATAATTTAGAAAATTGTCATGGAAAGACTTACACCGAAGCAATGTTTACAAATCGTGGAAAGTTATATCTAAAACTCTTCTTCTCGATCAACTTGTGCGTATATATTTAAAATGGGAATGGTGAGCGACTGTTTGGTACCCCATGGCAATAGCCATCGTCTAAGTACTAAATGGTTGCGATAGACGGTGAGACAAACTTTTGGTGACCGAATCATATTAGCGAATGAGTCCGTCAATTGGCCACCAAGGTCATGTGATCTGACTCCGTTACATAACTTGGGGAGATACGACTGATCAGTCTGCGCGTTATTGGTGAGATAAGACCGGCTATGCAGCAATAAGTGATAAGAAATCGGACCGACACGATGACCTTCATAAGACGCAGTCGCGGTGACCATATGCCCGAAATTATATTTAAACGGTAAATGCAGTAAAATTAGCAAACTAATAGAGCCCCCTTATTATTTTAATTGTCAAAATCGGACAGAAATTTGTACCAGAAGTTTAGGATGAACGCCCTGCCAGTTTAACCGAGATGAGCCGAAGGTAGGCCGACTGAAAGCTGGCATTAACTAGGTGACTCAGTTTATTGTTCAGGATTTATAAGACTAATTAGTGTCTCTGTATTAGATAGAAAATCATTTCTGCGTCACAGAGTTGCTTTTGACTAACACACCATTGGGCGAAACCACAAAGAAAACATTGATGTAAACAAAACGGCTCAATTTGATTGGCTGAAAACTAGCAGGGTTGAATTTGTGTCAACTATTGTTGTTGTGTGCACTTAACGGCGTGTGCCACAATTAGCAATTTGCTTGATTGAAAAGAATTTCGTTCTGGTAGAGCCTAGACCAAAGCTATTAGAAACTCAAATATTTTCACAGTGTGTAGAATCTCATAATCTCTAAAAAAATATAGCCGTTTACGCAGAATAAGAAATTATAAATTTTTTCGTATAAAGCACATTGGCCAATATTCTTTGCAGATCTACATAAACTGACAAAGAAGAAGCTTATGAAGGAAAACTACCAATGGGACAAAGCAAACTAAATTAAATTTTTTGGAAAAATTCCATAACTAAAGCTTAAGTTAAATTTAATTTAGAAAATTGCCTAAAAGTTGTTGAACAACCGTGCTACTCTGTATTTTCTTATGCACATAATTTATTTTGGCCACTTATTGAATTCGGAAATAAAAGTTTTTTTTTTTTACTTCGTCATATTGACACCTCATTTATTGTTTCTTAACGATATGCGAGTTCGCTAAATAAGAAAAAAAGTAATTTTTATAATTAACAGATAACTTACTTTAACTTACTAATGCTCAGAACTGTTGGAATTTTAATAAATTTAATTATCTTTCGATGACTTCCAGCGGATGATGTTTCACCCAAAGGCTGATCGTAATTTGCATTTGATGGCACTCATGATTTTGATGTTAAAATTAATTTGTTTTGCTTCATGATTAAATATGCAACTTTGAAGTATACTAAGTTTGGTATTTTCTTTTAAAAGAGTGTACATATATATATATATATATTTATATATATATAAATATATATATATATATATATGTATAAAGTATGTAAGCCTTTCTGCAGATGTCTGTCTATGCGAATGCGTAGATGAGCTAATACCCAATTACAGTTGAAGGTTTTGTTGATATGAAACAAATGAATGAATAAAGAAGTGTTAATTGGCAGCACAGCAGGCGCGAATCGGATTTATGTTATGTTTTGTATTGTATATATATCTGTATATAAAATAGTAAGCGCCATTGTCTTTATTAGCTTTGCAAATGTGTTTGAAAGAACACAATAAACACAATAATAAAATTAGAAATAATCTCAATGACAACAAAATGAAGAAAAAACTTACCTACTCAAATAAGTTATGCTTTATGCTTATCAAAGCAATACCATAATTACTTGGTTCTTAAGTATTTACATGATAGAAACAAATTGGTATTACATGTGTTAAGATTTATTTTTATTGCATATTATCCGATATTAATCGCACATTGAAAATATATGTTTGATTCACAGGAATGTAATTAAAAACAGTCAAACTAAAAGAGTATAAATAGTATGACTTAAAACACAAATTATGCAAAATTATATAAGGTAGGTGTATTCCCCTTTCCATTTGTTTTTTTTGTGCTGCCAGAAACTCTTCTGTGGTTTATGACTTAAAAATTATAATAATTTTTCATTGGCTTTTGCTAAGGTGAATGGAGTGGTTAAATCCATAAGAATATTAAATAATTACTACGGTTAAGATTTCGAGTTGCTAACCACTGTACGCTATTTATAGACATGAGAAACCACCATAGAGAAAAAAAGTATTTCTTTTATCTCAACTGTTTTGCGTACATATGTGTATGGACAGTTATAAATTTTATTTCAAAAACGATGCTTCGTAACAGGTATTAGATGACTTTATTTTCACTTTACCTGAAAACTGTTGTACAGGATAACAATTTTTTTCCGCTGACTATAAGTAAAATTTTCCAACGTTTATTTTTTACGTTGCCTGATAACTGTTATCCGTGAGAAATATTTTTCGTATTGTCAATAAGAGTTATTTTCTAACGTTTATTGTTTGTTATCCAAAAAAACATTTTTTGCATTGCCAATAAGAGTTATTTTTGAACGTTTATTTGTTATGTTGCCTGATAACCGTTATCCTTGATAAATGTTTTTTGGTTTCACATCAAGAGCTATTTTCCAAAGTATATTTTTTACATTGCTTGTTATTAGTTATGCTGGAGAAGTACCTTTTCTGTTGCATTTATTTGTAAAATTGCTTGATAACATTTATACAGGAGAAATATTTTTGTCTTAGGCAATAAGAGTTATTTTCAAGCGCTTATTTTGACTTATTCTTGAATAAAAATTTGTCACATTACCAATAAGAGTAATTTTCCAACGTTAACTTGCTATGTTGTGGGATAACTGTTATAATTGAGAAATGTTTTTTGCTTCCGCAATAAGAGTAATTTTTCAAAGTTTAGTTTTTACGTCACTTGATAACAATTATGCAGGGGAAATATATACATAGGAAAATCTGTTTGCTAATAAGAGATATTTTCAATATTTGGTAGCATTGGTAACATTACCAGATAACTGTTACATCAGAGAAAAATGTTTACCGTTGCCTTTGAGACTTATTTTCCAACATTTATTTTTTACACTGTCTATTTTATAATTGGTAGACTTGAGAAACATTTTTTCCAGTGCCAATAAGAATTATTTTCCTAAATTTACCTTTTGTGTGCCCCAGAAGAATCTGGTATCAGCTTATAGAAGAGAATCGGGTACCGGTGCGCAGAGATATCCCAAATATTGGCGAAGCACTTGAGTTAGCAAGGCAGATTACATTCGAAAATTATTCCCTAAGCACGATAGTTTTCGAAGTTTCGCTGGTCAGCTACTAGAACGTGTAGAGTCGCGAAGTCTTTTTGAGCAAGAGTAGACCAGAGGAGGTCAGGTGAATTTCTACGGTTGGCCAATCATAGGGGTGCTAACAGCACGCTACCCACCAGGAATCCACGCGGTGCGTTTTAAAACTGACCCGCATCGTGGCATCGGCTTAGAGAATGATGAGGTAGGATTATCTCAACATTTTCTACTCGATTATTATTGCTATTGGCGATATATATGGAGTGGATACTAGCAAGTTTCGCAACTGTATTGCAAGCACGTAGCGTTTTTAAGACTCCAATCAGGAAATTGCAATTTAGTTTTTGAACATATTGTGGAATCACAATGTACCCCGAAGAAATCTAAGTGCGCTCCTTGGAGCAGACACTTCAACCTAACTTAACCTAACCTAGGAGCTCTGATGATCTCATCCTGGTGTCTGAGCATTATATTCGCTGAAGCTACTTATTGACCTTGAGTGGATTTGGGTTAGTCACCTACATTTACATGCACGCCTATAAGCTGCCTAGGGAATCAATGGTAAAAAATTGCTTTGCATATATTTTAATATGAATTTGCATAATAAGCAGACAACTCATTAGTGATAAATAAGTATGTATATTCGAAATGTGGATACTCTTAAACAGTAGCATTTAGAATTAATAATTCTTATACTTTTTCTATTTCATATTCATAAAAATGCGATAAAAAAATGTAATTTTAACGCCGAAGAAAAATAACTTTACTAAAAAAGCTATACATTAAAAATATTAAAAACGTCTTATTTTATGGCTCAATTAAAGGGGCAGTTACGCTCAATAAAGCAGCATTTAATGGGGTAATAAAAATTAAAATTCCACGCCGATTTCAAGCACTGTATAAAAAATGTATAACTTTTCACTCATTACAAAGGAATAAAAATTATTTTTGATTAATAAATTTATTACAGGTTGTAAAAATATTTTAATTTAATAATTCTAAATTTTTTAATTTGAATTGAGCGAAATATATTTTTGACTTTTTTTACTAGCTTAAATTTTTCCAATAAAAATTTAATTAATTTAAAGAAATAGGTTGCTTAAATATAGCCCCATAAACACGTGCGAACCAAAATGTGAGTTTATATGTATGTTCGTCTGTATGTATGTATGTGTATATTTTTATATTTTAAAATCCAAGTCATGCCTCAGGTGTGAATTTCAACTTTTTTTTTCTTCACCGATTCAAAAACTCTTAATTTCATTTGAGACGTCAATAAGTTAATTAGACGCTTTTAATTGTTAGTTTCGTTTTATTCTTTGCTTTGTATTTCCTGTTTATCTACAAAGGTAGATTTGATGTCAGCTACAGATGTGTGAAAGAAACATAAAAAATTACCAAAAAAATGTCGGGCATACTATATCATATAAATATCTTAGTTACCAAAATACCCTGTAGGGAAATTTGCGTTTTTGCGCTGTTAAGTATTGAATTGATTACCTTATAAAGGACATTACCTAGAGAGAGGGAGAGAGAGAGAGAGATGCATTTTGTAATTATATATACATATATGTCATATTGGAATAGTCTACTAACTGACGACAAAAATTTCTTAACCTAACACAAGTTTTACCCAAAAATTATGGTAGATTTACAGAAATGATGATGGGGTTTCGCGTGCTTCGAACCAGGCACGTTATATTAATATTTTTTATAGAAAAAATTTAAAAATTAGTTTCACATCATTAGAAATTATAAAGACAGTCTCAAACTTATTTATATTTACTTACAGTACAGATTGTTTCTACCATATTCACAATGTTTTCGTTTGTTAAATCTTTTTCGGAAGTTTTTTCTTTTTAATTCAATGTTTAACCAAATTATTTTTAAACATAACAGTTAAAACCAAAAACTTTGTAAAAATGTTATGTAAATTTAGCGAAATTTTAAAATAAAATTTTTTAAAATTAAAAAAAAAATTCTCAGAATTTGAAAGCAAATGCACCAGACCGGCGCAAAAAAATTATCAAAAATAAATGGATATTTTTAGCAGCACTAAATCCATAAATTGCCGTGTCTGCAAAAGGTAAACATTTTGAGAAAAATTTAAAAAAAATGTTTACAAAATTTTTAAAGTTCATTAATTTTTCGTAAAATTTTTAAATTTGTGTGGTTTATGCTACATTTCATTTTTTTAGCTATATTTTTATAAAAATGTAGTGAAAAATATCTAGCAAAGCAAATTTTGTAAATAATCTAAAAGTTAATATCAAAATTATCGTTTAAAAGTTTAAGGTTCATATAATTTATTATGTTAAACAATAGCTCTAACAATACAATAATTTTTTGAAAAAATTGGTGTTGTTAGAAAATGGTGGTGAATTCTTAGCCTTTGGTGACAAAAGTAGTGAACTAAATTTGATCGAAAGAACGGCGTATCTTCTACAGTTGTAGTGAAGCTCGCGTAATTATAATGGATGATTTTAAGCTATAGCTGACATTTAAAACATAAAAAATTCTGCATAACAAATACAGTCCACAGAAATATGTTCAATTTGATTTGACTATTCGATTAATGTATCAAATTATTAATTGTAAGACAAGAAAAAAAAAGAATTAAGTTGTTTGCAATTTTTTTAGTTTAATTTATATTCATAAAAATGCACTGCTATCGGCTTAATTTTTGTCCGTGGCGTCGAGATATTCACATGACCTATTTTGGTGACCTTAGAAAGGTTGCAATAAAAAATATTTTGTGAAAAATAAGTGTGCTAGGTGACGCCAGAGGCGAGTTGTTCATAGCATCTTTATTTATGATGCGATGCTGGTTAGAAATACTTTTATGAATAATGGATCCGTTAGGTGGCGCGAGAATCGATTTATTAAGAAAATTACTGTTTTTGATCCGCTTTTGATGAAACTAGAAACGTATATTGTAGGTGCGACGTGAAGTAGTTTTACGAAAAATTTATCCGCTAGATAGGGATAGAATGAGAAATTCGTATTTATGTTTCCAGATTGATGATTTTTAAAAAGGATACTCTATCTGTTTTATAGTCTGACTTACTGAGTATATTTGCAAAAACAAATTATAGAAGTTCATTGGTTGGCTCTATAGTCGAGATTACCAGAAACTCCATATTTATGGCTCGACGTAGGCATAGCCGAAGTTGACTGTGGCTACGGGAAAATTTTTTAAAACTCTACGAAGATGCATTTTACGCATTATGAAGTCGCGTGTATCAAATAAAAAATATATATATTAAATAGTTTTCTTAAATTTTCTGATTTAAATGACTTTATAAAAAAAGTAAGTTTGAAAGCTTTTTGGTTGATAATATGCTTCGGTGTTCCAAAATGATTATTCCACCGGTATTGATATACCAAAGTAGTTTGATTATTTGTGAGAAAGCAAGCAAATTTTTAGACCTTCATTGCTTCCAATACCTCAACAGGGTTTCACTTCATAGCGTGAACTTAATCATTCCCTCTTCTTCTTTTGCACAACTACAATAAATCTAACGATTTATAAAGGGTCCATGTATGTAAAGCATTTTCCAAAGATTTTCATGATGTTTTGCGTCCACTTTCACTTTAACGATGTTCTGCCAGTCGCTCAAAACGATACCAGCGAATGACAGAAAGAAAATTTACTAGCAAATGTAGGGTATTTTGGAAAATGGCTCTGAACTATATATTGGTGTGTAAAATACGTGACTACTCCCTATTTTGTCCATGCACGAGAAAAGCAATATCGTAAACTAAAATGAATACAAATAACACTTCTGTTCTAGAATTCTGCATTTTTGTTTTAAAAGTTTAAGGTTAATTATAATAGGATTTCTCGGATATATTCCCTTTGAAGATGACTATTTTTACACAATTTGATTTAGTTCAATAAATTTTTCGTAAAAAAAGTTACAAAAAAAACCAATTTAATTTATTTTGATTTTAACAAATTTCAGAAAGAAAGTAAACGATAATTTCCGTGTACGTGAAGTCGACCTACATATGTAAGTATATTAGCACGTATCACTCCCAATGTGAAACTGCTAATATCGCACTTATAAAATTCATTATATTTCTAAGCATCAATCAACATATTTCGAAATAATAATTAAGCTCTACGTGAGCTGGGCTAATTTGAAACCTCAAAAAATATAGGGGTTTTGTAAAGAAGAATAAAATAATAAAAAAACTCCTAAGATGACAAAACAGTCTAAGCTTGAAGAGTCCGCGTAAAGAATATTTAAAAAATTGTTCAACAAAAGCCTTTAAAATTAATAAACTTAATAATTTCGTTGGAAAAACTCGTAACAATTAGTGTGTGTTATTTATTTTATTGCGCAAACAAAACTAGATAGAAATATTTACGTCACGTTTGTCAAGCTTTCCCTGCAGGGTATTCGAAGGCAGGTATGAACACCTTGTACACCTCCGTAGCTATGGTTGGCTTTTTTTAATTTAAAACTCCTTAGCGAAGTTAAGCGTTAATAGTTAAAAGCTTATATGACCATTTAACGTACTTACATTTTATATGAATTCAAAAAGTAAAACAAAAACAACCAGTTTTTCAGTAAACCCTTGGAGGTCTTTATTGTTAAATGACGAATGAAACTTTAGTAGTAAATTAAATCTCAATTTCAAATATGGATAACTTTGTGTATATGTGTGTGCCCAAATATTTTTCTAAGCAATCACTCTTATTGCATAAAAATTGAATTCCAGCCTACCGCCACAAAATGCCTTTGTTTAATTAATGAAGACTGGAATAGTCGCATATTTATGTAAAATTAATTAAAATACTAAATATGTACATTTGACCAGCTGACCGCCGCCTGGTGTAGACGAAAATTGAAAATGAAAAGTGAAGGTGATTCTGTTTTTTGTTTTGTTATTTTGATATTTGGCTATAGGTTTAGTGTTTTTGCCTACGGACAATCGGCTTGGAGGTAAACATTAATTTAAATTAATTGTTCTCATCAAAAGCAAAAAAGGTGCTGGCGTGCTGCGGTGGCGGCTCACAAAAATAAAAAAAAAGAAGAAGGACATTAATAAGGCAATACAAAAGCTAATCTAGCAAGCGCTAAACAATAAGCAGCGAATTGTTAAAAAGATAATGCGTGTATTTATTTTCACAGATATATCGAAGTAAATGTTTGCCCAATAAGTCAAATTATCTGTACAATGGCGAAGCTTATTTGACGAAAATTGATATTCATAAAACATACTTTTAGAAAATAGAGGTTACGCAAAGATCAGTGGCGCTCGTATAGAACTGCATGGCTGTGGTTAGCCCATCCAGAGCTCATGACGTACCGAACGCAAATAAGATATCACGAGTAAATTCGAAAATGGACACCAGTCATATTGTGATCATGGCAAACACTTTAGGCTGCCAGTTTTAGAGGTTTACATTGGTTTAAATTTTTATACATACATATATGTATTTGTATCCGTTTATCATTGCCGGAAGTTATCTAAACCACGGATTAAATTTGCTCACCTTATCGCGCGCTTGCTCATAGATTGGCCAATTTAAAAAACAATAACACTAGAGAAATAAAGAGCAGGCGGGCATTTTGGCTTTGCTACCGACCGCTAGAGCTCACATTTTCATTACATTTATTTATTTTTATTATTTATAGAAAATTGGAAAAAAATTATGGAAAGATCGTTATTAGAAAAATGACCCGGGTTGGATGTGAACCCGCGATACATGGAATGAAGCGTACACGTGCTGCACATGAATAACAAAAAATATAGTGACCAAGACGAATAGGATAAAAAAAAACGTGTCCTCAAACATTGGTCTAAACATTGGTGTCAAAAATTTTAAGATGTTGATGCAAATTTGTTGACCTTTCATAAATTGTATATAAAATTTGGAGCAATAATTTATATGGATTTTGTTATACTATGAATTACTATAATTTTGTATAAAATTAAGACAAAAATGAAAACCTTGCTTGTTTGTTTGTTTTCCATTTTCTCAACTCCCCCAACAAATTCGTCTTATACTGGCTTTAACCATTGCCACAACAAAAACTAAAAACAAAATACATGTAAATTTTGTAAATGAACTCGCTGTTGCTATTGCCACCACCTTATTTGAATTCGCCTGGGTTACATTTTGGTTATTTTCGTCGCCATGGGAACTGATTTTTCTTGCTCTCTGATATAAGTAGTCAATTGATTTTGACAATCGGTACGCAAAAATCAAGGCGAATTCATATAAGGTGCAGTTATTAAAGCAGCTGATGTCTTCTTCTTCCACTATATGTATGTTTTTCCCTTACCCATGGCATCCTAAAAGCGAAAACCAATGGCATCCATTCTTCGCCCTGCTATCACCTTATATGAATTCGCCTTAGCAAAACCCAAAAGCGGAATACATGTAATTTTTTTTAATCAATTCATTAATGATTGAAATTATGTTTTAATTTACAGTACCGATAAAATTCTGTGGCAAACTTATTGCCAATTTTATGATAAACCTAACTGCAGACGAAAAAAAATTCTACCAAACAAACGTAAATGCTGTGTCAAAGTGAATTCATATCAGGTGGTGTTAAGCGTATAAAAACAATAGCAATTAGTACGCACAGTGGCAATAAAAACAACAACAAACACATAATTTTGGCATTCAGTATAGGACCCGTATCAAATCAGCTGCTAGGTTAACATCATCTTATATGAATTCGCCTCGCAATAGCATACTCTGATTATTCGTAATATAACTGCGTATAATTTTGTTATAATATAAAATATGTTGCCAATAGTTATATATGATTTTTAAGAGGTTAAGCACAACATGCATTGCCCAAAAGTAAATAATAAAAAAATAAACGAGGGAAATTTTGCTATTAACATGATTTTTTCAAAGGGCCAACGGATCGTTACAAATTATTGAGATATCCGAACCAAAATAAAATTAATTACATATAGCGATTTCACTGTTATATTTTTTCATGCACACGACAAGCATTTTGAAAAGGTCGATTGGGTTACGTTTCCTCATTCGCACACAAGCAACGAAATTCACATATGTACGTATGCAAATTTTGGCATTTTTTCGGCTTCAACAATTTTAGCAGAAGCTGCCAAGCAATTATAACTAGTTGTATATAAAATTGCAAATATATGGGTGTTATTTCTCAGCTGTTAACATGACAGCTGACGTCTATAATGAGTTTAATTTCGCTAGATCTCAGGTATGCATATAATATTTGTTTGGATTTATGTTGTTATTATTTGTTTAAGTTTTTTGTTTTTAATTTTGTAGAGCTTGGAGTTTGTTTATCCTTTGTTACCATCGTCAAATCGATACAATAAGGAATTATGTAAGTTTAACACTTAGAAATATTTGAGGAGTACAGAAATGGTTAAACGAAACTATTGTCTATTTGGAAAAGTAAAAGCCTGCCATCAACGCTGATTGACGGGTATGAATGCATGCCAGTTTAAACATACAAATAAGTACATATATATAATATATGTTGCACATATGAGGCAATGTTTTATTCATGTACTTACTGTTCGTTATTATTAAAAATAAATGAGTTTTGTGGGTGTTGCCCGAAATGAAGTGCTGAAGCTATTTAGTGGATTTGTTGCATGTGCGCACCTGTCCGGATTATGTATGCTTTTCATTATTTAATAATATCCACTTATGTACATAACTATGTATATACAGTTAGTAAAACAATTAAGCACACAGTATCTTTTTATACTATTCGCAGTGTTTCCCATGATATAATTCTCTTTTATTAATTTTACATAAACCCCAGCAGAAGCTATCCTGCCTATATTTATTTATTAATTGCCCTTTACGAAGAGTTTGCAAGGCATATTTTAATATTTTATATCTTTGTGTACAATTTAATTAAATCATACTTTTCAAAAAAGTGGCAACCCTTGAAAAAAATTTTCATTATCCTTCTTTCCGAGACGACACCCATATTCTAGTATTTCACATAACTTGTGTTTAATTTAATTATGTTCGAATTTTCATGCAGGTGGTAACACACTATATCCTACAACCCTTTTCCTCACCTAATCGAACAGCTGGCAGACACATTTTCATATTTGATATTTATAACTTGTGTGTAACTTACTTGAATTAGACTTTTCAAACAGGTGATAAGCCTTACAAAACTTTGCTATGAACCTTCTTTCCGAGACGAACCGCTTGACAGCCATATTTTCATAATTCAGAAAACTTGTATATATTTTTATTAAATGGGCTTTTGAAACAGGTGGGAACCATCTCCAACGCACATTTTAGCTTTTGGACCTATGAGAATTGGTCAAATTTGTAATAAAAATCGGTCGAGTGGTTTTGTAGGAGTTCGACCACAATCACCGTGGCACGAGATTTTCATATATAACTTATATAACAATGCTATAACAAAAAGTATATGAATGAACACAACTTATTGAAATTCAATAAATTTTTCTTAATCTCTCAAACGTTTTAATCAGAGTTTTTTAGAAAATGTTTGAGTATGCACTTTTGTAGCTGATTAAATGTTAAGGAAAAAATTCATGTTCAATTTTGGTATTTTTTTTTTGAAATTTTGTTGACGGAACCGTTTTTTATTATTTATTTATATTTAATGGTAAAATTCAACGGGAATGTCTATAAAATTAGATACCGCAAGTTACTGTTATGGGTGAACATTTTTTTGAAAAAAAAAACCAACATAAAGGAGTGTTCGGAAATATATGAGATAGCATATGGAAATTATTATATTTTAGGGATTTTTATCTTTTTCGTAAAATTTAAGAATTATCTTACAAGTTCTATATTTGCTCGTATAATAATATTAACTTGTTGTGGTTTATTTTTCATTCAATACATTATTCTCATGAATTGAGTTTTATTTTGCTCTCAATAATTAAAAACTATGCGGTGACTTTTATTTTTCTATTTCATTTATTGTTAGTTTGTAAGTTTTACTTAACACTACAAGCAAGTATTATTTTTTGAGCGAATATAGAACTTATGAAATAAATATGAAGAATATAAAAAGCAAAGCAAAAGTATTGAATACTAATTTTTTCGATATCACTATAACAGCTTCCGACTCTGTATAAAATCCATCCCGACCCTGTATTAAAAAACGCGCTAGGCCAAATTAAAAAAATAATTAAGAAATCAATAGGCACTTCAGATTTACACATTGTCTTTCATGACAATGATGATACTTCTTGTTTTCATTACTTTAAAAGTAAGATTTTTTAATTGTGCTTGAAGTACGTTCCTATTTTTAATAAGAAAGTGTATAAAATCACCTGAAGAATTTCAAAAACAAATTTTACAAGTTACTATTATTATTGTTATTATTATTAAAGTGAAATATAATTATAAATAATTATACTACGAGAAAATAATCACCTCTGGCGACAAGGCCTTCGGCTGAGGGTTAATATTAATTGACATCAATATATAAATATATTTATTTATTTGTTTTTGTATACGTCAGATAAGATGCATTAAATGGGCTTTGGATATAAATTTGTATATTTTCTTTATATTATCCGTTGTTGGCTCTCTAAGAAGTTCGGAGAGAGTGTGGGCAGAGGTGTCTCCTCTGATGTCGCGGAAGGCAGGGCATTGGTCTAAAATGTCTTCTGTAGATGTAGTTGAGCTACTGCAGAAGCGGCACCCAGTGAATGGTATACGTTGTTAATGTGCAATGCCCTATACGTAGTCGGACGAATGCTTTTATTTCGGGGGAACTGCAGGTGATGGGGTATATAGCTTTTCTTCGGTAAGGGTTTATAGCCCGGCATCGGTTATTGTAGTTAATTCAAGATGTCATTTCGTTGTCTTTTGCGTAGCTGTTTAGATATCGTAAAAGGTCGTTGTTGGTCTCTTCAACCTTCACGGAGTGACATGGAGCTTGCGTGGCATGTTTGGCTTCTTTGTCTGCGAGTTCATTGCCTTGGATCCCGCATTAGCCTGGGATCCACATGAGTTTTAACTCTATATAAAAGGACTTGGGTGATTCAGTGCATTGCTCTAAAGTTCAGTACTATCTAAAGGAATTTAACTGTTTAAATAAGTTCTTGCACATAAATTATAATTGAATAATATTAATTCGAACTCGAAGGCCTCCTGACAATTCTTCAAATCAAAAACTTCATGTTAGACGGTGCCAAATAATTTGTATTACAATGATGAATACGCAAATTCTGCCGTAGATTCTGCAATACCTTTGCCGATTTTTTTGCTCTAATTTTGAATCCGACTTTGACTTGGATTTTCATTTGCCTTCTAGTAGTGTTTCCTCGCTTAATCTTGGATATTTGTAATTATCTGTTACTCATTAGAAAGCTCAAACCTTCGTCTAAACCTGACACGGATGGTCTTCCTTCTATTTTGCTGAACAATTATCTTTATATTTTTACTAACTCACTGGTTTCTGGTATTTCTGTGGATGATTGGAAGTTGGCATTCGTTTTCCCTATTTTTCAGGGAGGAAACAAAAATGATGTTCGTATTTATGGGCCGATTTCAAAGTTCTGGTAGGTTTTAAAACTTTTTGCTTCAGTAATATCTTGCGATCGAAAGCCCAATGTCTGCCAATCAGCACGGTTTCATTAGATCGAGGTTAGAGTATGCCACTGTCAATTGGAGACCATACCAAATAAGTGTGTCTAACCGGATTGAGAGACTACAGAAAGTTTTCTTACGATTTGCCCTCCGATATTTTTACTTTTCAGAACCTTACACCGATCTCGATGTTTCCTTCTAAGTCAAATTTAGTTTACTGTTCCATACAAGAACCTTCGACAGTTTGAAACCTTAAAAATTGATTTAGCGAAAATTATTTACCATCTCAGGTCTTTTTATCTTAGTGATTACTATTGTATAGTAGCTTAATATAGCCTGTAAGAATTTTTTAATTCAATGACTTTACATACAAGTAAATAAGTAAATAAATAAACTGCACACCCGACAGTTTTCGTGAAATTTTGTTTCAAAAATTTTGAAAATATGTTAAATTTTTATAAATTATGTGCAAAATATTAAATTTTAATCAAATGCTTTTTGTTATATTACAAACTCAAGTTTTATCTCATTTACAAAAACTACTTACTAATAAAAATATTATACCTCAATGTTGTGCAAAAACAAAATTCACTATGTGGTCAGTAGTTTGAGTCACTGTATTATAATGGGCGTGTAATTCGATCCCAAAGCGATTGCGGGGCATCGCTTCGTTATTAACATTTGTAATAGATATTTTTGAATGGCATGCATTTGTATGTTTGTACTAACTATTTATAATTCCTTAAACTATGTGATGTGGTTATTAATTGATTGGCATCCCGCTGAGCCCTAATGACTCTACGTTATTGGGATCATAGTGACTTTGAAATAAACCTGTATTATGGATTTGTAAATATGCCAAATAAATTACTACAAGTGCCCACGAGTACTGATTTATGTCAGTGTATGTTTCTACTTTAGGGTGGTCCAAAAACGAATGTGAAAATATGTAAAGTCACAATTTTGATGCTATCACTCACTGTTTTTTTTCGCAAAAAAATAATACACGTTATTTTTAATAAAATAAATATTTGGAAGTCGCTTAAAGTTGGCAATGTATTTTATATGGGGAAACACAAGTTTACGCAAATGTGATATAGAATACTTAAAAATCAATATTTTTCCTTTGACAAACTCTGTTGCTTTTGAAAAGACCTCAAAGAATAATATGTAATTGTCTATTTAACCACTTTTTAACATTAACTATTTTCTATGATCCGCAAAATTCCTCTAAAAGATTCAAGAAAGTGGACAATTTAAAATAGTTTAAAATAAAAAATTCACTCGTGCACTTAAAAGCGCACACCATACATACAACTGTTTTGCCAACTTCATAAAGAGATGGAGGGTTAAATATGGGAATATTAGAGGTGGTAGTATTTCGTAGTAAGTAGCAGTAGTTTATTCGTTATTCGTTATCCGTTTACAATAAGTCTTAAAATACTTAAATGCAACCTGCGAAGCAACAGTGCTTATCTGCAGGTTTATTGATATTTGACATTTACATTTACCCTAACCTATCTATATGTGAAGGTTCGTACAATTTTTCTGTCTTAATTTCAGTTTTAAATAATTTCATACATATTAAATAATTTTTAACAATCGATTATAAACTTGTTTAGAAATTTATTACAATAAGCTTTTGATATGGTTTTTAATGAAATATTTTCTTTTGACTGTGTTAGGTAGTTTCGTTAAATTTATTGGGAGTTTATTAAAAAGTGTTTGGAGCAATACTGAAAGCGAATTTTTGGTATAACTGTATACGAATTTTGTCACTACTAGCCTATTCTCTAGACATCTGAGTGTTCCGTGTTTATGAGCAATCGGTATCTTAAACGTATTTTCATCGTAAAAAAGAAGAATTAGTAAATATAGTAATTGTAAATAATAGTAGTAATTAGTAGTAGATTTAGTAAAGATAGTGGTAAAATTTAGTAGAAATAGTACTAATTAGTAGGAGTATTAGTCAAAATAGTAGTAGAATTTGTAAAAATTGCAGTAGTATTTAGTAATTGCTTAAGTAAGAATGGTAGTTGTCATTGGTATGAGGCTCGGAAGTATTAAAAATAGTTGTAAAAATTAGTAGTAATTTGTAATAGCATTAGTAAAAATAGTAGTAGAAATTAGTAAAAACAGAAGTTGTAGTTAGTAGTAGAATTAGTAAAATAGTAGTAAAATTTAGTAAAAATAATAGTAGTAATTAGTAGTAGTATTAGAAAAAATACTAGTAGAATTTAGTAATAGTAGAAATTAGTAATAGCATTAGTAAGAATGGTAGTAGTCATTAGTGTGAGCATTACTAAAAATAGTAGTAGTAATTAGTAGAAGAATTATTGAAAATAATAGTAAAATTTTGTAGAAATGATAGTAGTAATTAGTAGTAGTATTAGTAAAAATAGTAGTAGAATTTGTAAAAATAGTATGGTATTTAGTAATAGCATTAGTAAGAATGGTAGTAGTCATTAGGAGTACCATTCGTACCATCGTAGTGGTAGTAGTAGTACTTGTAGTAGTAGTAGTGGTGAACCAGTCTCGAACTACTGAATGCTCCCGAAATATCTAGTCCGAAAATAATGCAGAAACGATCCAGAACTTGGGCCCAAATGATCCTGAACTAGTGCCGAATTGATCGCGAGCTACGGAACTATGTAGTATGTATGTTTGGTTTTTCTCAAATAAGCGTCATGTAGCATTGGCGCGCGATATCGACGCGACATGCTTTACGCGATGTAAAAAATCACTCTCATGTCGCTTAAGAAGTTTTACTTAAAAATGGTTACATAAACAATATTAATCTTTAAAGCCTTCTGAAGAGAAATAGAATTAACACTTTGAAAAATATTGATTTTAATTAATTCTATAACATTTATTTGTTTTTATATCAAATAAGTGATAAATTTTGAGCGCCTTGAGCCGTCTCTATATATTTTGCTATTTAAAAAAATAGGGATATTAAAATTCGACTTTACTTTTTTTAAACGCTCTATTGTGCACAAGTATATTTCCAGCAATTTAAAATGTATTGATTTATGTGCATTCATTGTATTTACTTCGCAGATAAGACTTTGACCAACAGCTGAAAGTGGTCAGCAATTTATTCAGCATCACTAACCAGTTTCCATTTTTTTTCTTATTTCTTTTCTGCTTTTCTCCCACTCTTTCAGTGAACCAGTAAACAACACAACACAACAACAGCAACCAGCAGTTAGCAGCGACAACCAAAAATTGCAACCACATCGCCCTACAGCAGACATTCAGCACAGCAACTGCACTTCCCTCATTGCACACCGCTCGTTCCCAGAGCAGTCAGCAACAATTCGCACGCAATTCGATTAGCTTACATTTTTCCTTTCCCCGTTCGAAACGCGGCTGAGTGCTGCATAATGCATTCGTGCGACGGCAACAGCAACAACAACAGTAGCCCAAGAAAACTTTGTACCACAGTAGCGGTATTACCATTATGATTAACCGCATGACGTAGACGTGAATAATATACGACGACGACGAACATTTAGTGGCAATTTTTTTTTATATTTAAATTTTTCGAACTCATTTGAATACCAAATTTGTGTTATTTAAAAGTGAAGAAGCGCTAGCAGGAGCAGCAGTAGAAGCTGCTAAGAGTGGTGTAGAAGTGTAGAGGAGGGGGATCAGAAGCGAGGTGTGTTTTTTTTTGGTCAGCGCAAAAGTGAAAGAAAGGGGACTGAAGTCGGTCGGCAGCAAAAGGCAGCGCAACTACAAGTCAAGTGCAAAGGCGATTAAGTAGCAGCAGTAAGGCGCTGAGGAATTCTTATCGTGAGAACGTTATGGCATCACATTTGAGCTGGTTCGTGAATTTACTCTTCCTGTTATTGGTAAGTGAATGCAGTCGATTTTAATTTATAAAAAAAATGTTGGGGTGTTTTATGAAAGTTGTCATATTATCTGTATGTATATATTTATATATGAATGTAATACATTTCAGTTGGAATTTTTTCAGTTTTTTTAAGTTCACATTTTCAATTTTTCATATTTATTTTCGAAACAATAAAATATTACGGCTAAAAACAAGGTTTAAAAAACGATTTGAAAGATTTATCAAAAAAAATTTTCCCTACCAAATAAAGGATGGGAACCGAATGGTGAATGATTACTACTTTAAAGTGGCCACAGAAGGTAGCTAGATAGTTTATGCGTTTTTTAATACGTTTTGAGAAAATGAAATTATGTGAATTGATTTAAACTTCGAGATATCTAAATTTATAAATTGATGTTTGTAAAAGCTGGTAGAGACCCAGAATAATAAATATTTCATGGCTGAGTTTTAAAGAAGTCATCCAAATTTTCACAAGTATTATGCAACTCTTTTCACATTTTGCACAATTATTGTGTTATGGCATGGTTAAAATGTTTTATATCACCGAAATTATAAAAGTCCAGCTAATATTAGCTAGCTAATATTTTTGAGCGGACAATATTATAAAAGTTTTTTCCAAAAAACAAAAGAGAAAAAGAAAAAAATGCTTTAAAATTTATCTCCGAGATAAATCTTGAAAGCCATCGGTTACTATTATTTGAGACTTATATCATGAAAGTCATTCCATAGTAATTATGAGCGAGACTTATATTATTAACGTATACCATAAAGTATTTTCAAAATAATAATTTTTGAAGTCCTGAAATACCTAACTATTCAGAACTATTCAGGACTAGTTTGGGATCATTTCGGAGCTACTACGAAATTAGTATAGAATTACTGCGAGACTGGTTTTCAAAAGATTCTGAACGGCTGGCAAAATGATGCCCAACCTTTTCCGAAATAGCCCGAAATGCTCCTAAAACGGTGATAAAATGATCCCGAACTAGATCCGAGTTAGTTCTGCATATCAGGACTTAAAACATATTTTCTCACTCATAATTACTATGGACATACCTTTATAAAATAAGTTTAAGATGAAAGTTTTCAGAAGACTAGAAAAATGTGTCCCACTCATAATTATTATGGAAAGAGTTTTCTAATATAAGTTTCAAAAAAATTCAAATTGTTTCAGTCAACGGTAAAATCTCACTACCATAACAAATTTTTTTTCTCAAAATTGTGGCACTCTTGACGAACATTCATATCAGACTTAGTGTCGGTACGTTTGATTTAAATAAAAAGCGCTCAAACTATAAAGTAGCATTCTGATAAATAATAAGCTTAAAGGGCAACTCACTAAAATATTTTTAACGGAGTAGACCTGCAATCAAATTTTATAATTATACATTTTACATTTGACTAGCTCTTTGGAAAGAAGTTCGTGTCCGAAGTCTTTTGTTTAGCGCAGTAAACCATCTTACTTACACGGTGAATCCATAATGGCGATAAACTTTGCCTTGATTGTATGAACTTTGCCGTTTAGTAGCTACATTTGAAACATATTGCCAATAAAATAGACACCGAAACGAAAGCTGATAACCACCAATAAAAGACGGAAAATAACTTACGAATCCTAAATAAATTAAAAACATAGCATAGATGTTCCATATAAAATAGAAACTGCAATATGCTGTATAGAATTGTGAAATTGCGTCTTCAGCTTTTCGTATTCAAAGAGCAGTACTTTTTTCATTGACTATTCGCGGTGTCGTTGCTGCTAGCTAACTAAGGGATTATTGGATATATTTTTAAAACTCTGGAAAGTCCAATGTGATCAATGATTTTCTACTACCAAAAAAAAAAAATTTATAAATGGATCCAAAGGAAAATTTAAAATATAGCAGTTCATAATACAGTACGCACTTCTGATCCTACCAAATACAGAGCATTACGTTCGCGCCATAGATATTCGGCTTAGCCGTTGATTTGGCTGGTTGACAGGATTTCACATATGATTTTTTGCGCTTGGGGTTGTCGTAATGAATCCATTTTTCCTCACCACTAACAATCCGATCCAGAAATGACTTCCTTTTGTGGCGCTCCAGCAGCATTTCGGACAAGCAAAGCTGATTGTTTGAGTGAGACCCAAAGATTCTACGAGCTCCTCCTGCATTTGGTAACAATCTTCATCGAGTAATGCTTTCAGTTCTTCATCTTCAAACTTTTTGGCTGCCCAGGACGTTCATTGTTCTCTAAGCCAAAATCATCACTTTTAAATCGTGCAAACCACTTTTGGCACGTTCGCTCAGCTAGAGCATGTTCATCATAAACTTCCACCCAAATACGATGACTTTCGGCAGCAGTTTTCTTCATATTAAAGTAATGAAGAAGAATTCCCCGCAAAAACACTTTTTCAGACACAAAGTTCGACATATTTGAGTGAAAAAACTTATTATTGTTTACGCTTCAAATGAATGGCATATACTGAAAAGACGTACAATGACAGTAGCTTTTTAATGTATGTTCGGAATATATTGAAATGATGGAATACATACAAGTTACGCCATCTCTTAGCCCAGTATATTTTACCAAAGACGAAAAGCGAAAGCTATACTAATATAACAGCGGTATTAGTTTTTTAATTAATGCTGACTGTTGTGTTGAACATGAGAAGTATTTATATAGAAGTAAAAAGTGGAACACTATTGGCCGTGTTGTGGATATGGATATCGATAACCATAACATGAAATATACCAATACGATAACTATAACATAACCTTTATCTCATTCCCATACTTTCTCTGGCCAACCCCTATAAAAAATCGATCTCCTACAAAATATTATATCCAAAAAAGGAGGAAATATATTTTTAAATCTAAATTAGTCAGCTATCCTATATAGTTAAGTTTAATACTAAAGCTAATTATGTAGCTCTTAGGTCGAATAGAATATTTTATTATTAATAAAGCAGTTATTAAATTGTGTTCCATTTTTTTGTATTCATGTAAATATAATATATTCAATGTTCTTTTTAGAGATCAATGTTCTGCAAAATTTTATTCTCATACATTTCATATATGAAAGGTTTCATGTGAACAAAATTTTGTTTTTATGTGTCTTTCAATCCATATTTTATGTTCATATCACTGTTTTATAGCATAAAACAAATCCAAGAAATTTGGATGTTGGGGAGAGTTCGCATATTTTTTTTTTGTTTGTAGGAACAGATTTAAGTAGTTTGCTTAGATACAATAAAAATGTGTTTTTAATTACATGAACTCTAAAACTACCTTAGCTATAGCTGGGCGTGCTGTAGGTTTCTTAGAAATTTTGCGTTTTTTAAATTTTATTTCTAACATATGCATAATTTTGAAAAGAGTTGCCAACGTAGTCAACGCTAACCATTAAAACTAATTAAATGCATTAATTATGCGAAACCTCAAATATGGCCCTCTGTATAAATGGAAATATTTTGAATAAGAAATTTTTTTGATCAGGGTTGCCGCCCGTAAAATGAATTTTATATTAATTAAGATTCTTAAGTTTGTTAAAAAACAATATGGAACGAATGAAGAAAGATGAATTGAAAGAAAGAATTCTGTTAAACTTATCACAAATTTTGTTTATTTTCATGTAGTAAGTTTTTCTTCAAATTGCTATATTCAATATCGTTTGACTCATGGAATAAAATCTGTTTTCTTCAAAACTAGTAAATATTTCTTTAGCGTCAATTTATTCCCATTTTTCTCTCTTTTGATCGCAGTTTCTCTTCATCCAGACTATATTTTTTAGACAGCAGTGAATGCAGCTGATCTAGGGAGAACAACGTCCATATCTAAAATCGATCTCTATTTCTAGAACTTTTTACGTTAAGATATTGAAATTTAATGTAATCACACTCTGTTTTTCTTTTTAAATAGGAAGTTATTGAAAAAAGGGCATGCCGCTTACCTCCTGTATCTCCTAAGCGCCGATAACGGCCGTTATTTCTTAGGTATTTTAAACTGAGAAAACCAGTTTGCTTGCGAAACAAATTCGACAATTTATGACGGAAATTGCTGTTCGAAGACATCAAATTCTGCGCTGTCGGAAGTAAAGACAGCATAGTAGCGAAAAACTATTAACATTTCATAACTTCGTCGAAAATTGGCTTTGACGCATGTCATATTAGAATATTGCATAAGACTACTGTTTGTCTCCTCAATCAAGTCATCAACATCAACTGGTGGTACAATTTAATAATTCTATTGTATGTGTATAATATGTGTTTTCTCTTCTACTCCACTGTCTCTCTCTCTCTACCTCCAGCTACCTCCGTCTACATAAAGCAAATTCACACATACAAGTAGCTGCAACTTAAATTACCACAAATATACTTAAAATTGGCAGGTTTCGAAGAATTTTGCTAATATGCTAATAACGGCAATAAATGCTTTATTAATTGTGGCCAATAATGTCGGTTGCGTTTGTAAACTTTGACTTTCAACGGATGTTCGTGTTATTCGTTACATTTTCATATCGGTCTATTTTTGTCTACATTTTTGCTATTCGCAATTGTTGCTGTTGTTGTTTTCAATTCAGCATTGCATTACATTGTTTAACCGACTATTGCAATTTGAATTGATTGAGTTGCAATTACAAGCGCAAGCCGCCATCACTTCGACTACTACTGCTGCTACTGCTGCTGCTGCCGTTGCTGCTGTTGCTGTTACTCAAGTCAATCGGTATTGCTGTTTGCAGGTAGCAATGGGGGGATTGTGGCTATTGCTGCTCACATAATTGGTTAATTGCATTTACGATTGCAATATTACAGAATACATAGTAATAGTTTGTAGAGCCGGCCGATGTAGCGTTGTTGCAATGCAGCAGAAGTGACCAAGAAGTATGCGGTGGCGCACGGCACATAGCGCACGGTACTCACACACACACATGCGCGTGTGAAGCAGTTGTTGCTGCATCGGACATTCAATAAGTCAGTCAGTTGGTTAGTTGGTTGATTAGTCGATCGTTCAAGCGAATGAAGTGCATTGTGGCGATTTCGTTTTTTGTTTTTTTTTTGTTTTGGTTTGTTTCGGTCTTCTATTACTACTGCACTTCTACTAACATTTTTCGGTAATGCCTTCACATTTTTTATTACAGTTTGAGATCGGTCGCACTGGACTATGTACTCGCTTTGCACACATACACTATCTTACATATGTTTGTGTATGCATGTGTGTTTGTGCTACTGCTGCTGTTATTATACAAAGTCTCAGTTTCAGTTACTACATATATATTTGAACGCTCATTAGGTATAAATAATTGCACGCGATTGAGCGCATGCGCAACCCCTAGCAAGCGAGCGAACGGCGGTAGCTGCACATATCTACGTACATACAAACATCCAACCATACAGACATTCAAACAAATGGTAGGTGTATATTTCAACAGCGATCTAAACACAATCACACCGACGCACAGTGGTATGGGGGTTCATAAATTTTGTGGCAAAATATAAAAGCAGCGCGCCGAGGCTAGTGAAATTTTGTATGCATGTTTAGTTTGAGCTAGTTAAGAGCAATAGAAATAAGTAAAGTAATGCTAAATGCCATAAATATACCAATTTAATTTAAACTACTGCATTGTAGTCGACAATAACCAAATTTTCGCAGTTTGATGTTTCCTAGCACCGAAATTTTTTAGCAATGAATGCAGGCCAAGTTTGCCCAATTGCATGCCAACGAATGCTGTTAAATGTTAAAGTCTCCAGCTAGAACCTATTCTTGATGATTTATGATTTTCTCAGTAGCGGTTTTAACGCAAAACCTCATATCTGAGTAATCACCAGTATGGAAGCTATAAGTTATGATGATTTTCGCTGTTGATCTTAATAATTTGCATTACACACTTTTCATTAATAATACGGAAAAGGATTGCCAAATTTTATGTTCTTAGCTGCTTTGGTGTAGGAGATGTAAAGGAAAACCCCATATCCGAACAATTAGTTGTATAGTAGCTATATAATGCCCGATCTGGTCGGTTCCAACAAATGATTAATAAGTTTAGAAATACATCTACCTGCTAAGTTTCATTTATATATCTCTAAAACTGAAGGACTAGTTTGCGTTCAAACAGACAGACGGACAGACGGACATGGCTAAATCAAATCAGCACGTGGGTATGGGTCTAACTTCTTTTTATACCTACAAAAATCGGACCAAAGTTAAAATATCATTTCATCTGCATGAAAGGTATAAAAATGGTTGAAATCGATCACTTCCTAGGGACACCTTTAATAAATAGAAGAAGATTTCGTAGTAAAACTCGACACATAAGTTACTTTTATGAAAGGTACTGACGGCATTAAAAATTGGTTAGAAAACAACCACGCCTACTTCGTATATAAAGGTAAATTGGGCAGGTGGACGGTCTTCCTTTTAGAGCAAATATGTATACCTCCGAAACAACGGTATCAAACTCTACCAATTTTGGTACATATTTTACATTATAGGGCAATGGGCATAATTTTGAAAATAATAGACAACGGGCAACAACCACGCCAAAAAATACAAAAAAAGAAGATATTTCACTAATTAGAAAAGAAAAAAATTAGCGGCAGAAAATAACAGCTATTTCTGAAAAATATCATTGAAAAATTCGCTATGATATAAATGTTCTACAACCAAGTGCAATATACAAATCGATTCCTTTTATCACTGAGACTCAAATTTTAGAATAATTTCTCTGTGTAATTTTTTTTACAAAATTTAAAAAAATAACAGTTATTTTTGATTTTAATTTTATAAATCTAAAATAATAATTACTTTTCGTTTTTTTCTATTAAAAATCATAAACAAGAGTTATTTGTGATTTTTATATATCAAAAATAAAAGTTATAAAGCAAAAATAAAAGTTATTTATTATTTTTAATTTATTAATCGAAGATAACTGTTATAGAAGACTTTTATTTATAAATGTCATCAATATAAGTCATTCACTGGCTTATATTTTTAAAGTCATATTCATAAATGTTACTTGATTTTTTTATAAAAAATGACTTATTGGGAACCAAAAAAATTATTTACACCTAAAAAAAAGTCAGTATATAAAAAAATTTTCAATAACTGTTTTCTTACTGATTTATAAAATAAAAAGAGTTACCTAAACAATGTTGATGAATTTCAAAAAAAAAAATCAAGGATAACTGTTATTTTTTATTTACAAAATAAAAGTCAGCAATAAGTGTTTTTAAAATAAAAATAAAAGAAAAACTGTTATTTAATGACTAATTAAATAAAAATTGCGAAATAATCGTTATTGAGCGATTTTCATAATAAAGATGATAACTGTTACAGTCCCTGGGAAAAATCGTCCAAATTTGTTATTGGATTGACTTTCGAGGTCCCATAAAGCTGTGCCATTAGTTTAAAAAATGGGCGTGGTATCGCACATTCATAACTTTGGAATCCTAAGTTTGTTTATGGAAGTAAAAAAAATTCAAATATGATTACTTAAATTGGATAAAATTGGATAAGTCTCCATAAGTACCACCTTTGTTCTTTTAGTAAAGATTTTTAAATTTCTTCTCTTTTATTTTCGAATGAATAGAAATTTTAGAAAATATTAAAATCTTTTTCAGTAAAAAATTCCCAAAGTATGCAAAATATTTAAACAAAAGTCCTTAAAATTAGCACGACTTTTATCAGAAAGTTTATAAGTTTTTGCAGCGATTGGTGATAGATAGTGAACTTTTGCACGTAAACTGCAAGAAGACATTTTCCCCGTTGATTTATTTACAGTAAGAAGGTCAAGCAAGACTTTTTTCGCAAATGCTTCTTATTAATTATATTTTGATCCGCATATTTCATTGGAACTAATTACAGAGAGAAATAGAATAATTTTCTTCAAGTTATTAAGAAATGTTATGTTTAATAAAAAAATTGTTCTAAAAAAAAATTGCTTCCATATTTACGCTATTGAAATCATGCCACATTTCATTTGATTTCGCTGCACAATTTTTTAGTGAGTTTGCACAATTTTGTCTAATACTAAATGCAACCTTTGTGGGGCAAAAGTGTGAACTTTACTTAGCCACACATTTTTCGCCGCACATCTTTCTTTGCAACTATATAATTCGATTTCTGAATTTCGATTATCTAAACATTTATTATTTGGCCACCAAAATACCACTGTGCGACGCGTCGCCCACGTTAAGTATAGTGGCTGGCACTGTAAGCGCACACACAAACAATCACAACATAACCATTGTACTATTGTTGCTATATAATTTGTGAATTATTATTGTTCGCCAGTCCAGCATTTAAACAGCCAGCATTAGATAGCAGGAGTGACCAGAGTCGTCTGAAGGAAGCCAATTCAAACTGGTCGGCAAAGAAAAAAAAAAAACTTTAGCTTAAACAAAGAAATAACTCCAACTAAGTGAATTACGTACAAATATTAAACGAAATATTACAACCTTTTCCATACATCGCGATGCATCGGAACATACTGTACATATGTGGCTATAACCATTTACTTATTCACAACATTCTACTCAGCTAAAACCTCAGCTAAAACCTCAGCTAAAACCTCAGCATTGATCGCATCGAATTCATTCGTAGCGAGTTGATTTGTTACGTCGAGGTGTCGATGGTTTATAGCTTTTATATTTATTTTACCTATTTAACTACTTCAAAAGGAGGTTATTAATTCAACTGTAATTTATATTAACCTTCTTTCATTTCTTTGGCAAGATCAGAGACACCTTTCCCAATTAAGGGTGTATGTCTTCAAATCTTGGTCTTTAGAATATTTTTTGTGGTCGTCATCAGAATAGGGGGTCTCACCCGATTTTCGTTATGTATTTTAACTCTAAGGTATTTTAACGTGGTAGGTACCAATCTCAGATTATGAGCCATTTTAATTTAGGATATAATTAAAAAGCGAGCAGCTTACTTCAAGTTAGACGCCGGCTTGTAGCCCTGTCTACTAATGAACTAAAGAACATATCCTGCAAACGCTGGTGAGCCCTTAAACTGAAAAATGTCTGAGGGCTCTACCAGGTTCGCTTTCCTAATTTAGCTAACTCCCAAACGGATGTTCGGGTGCTACCAAGAATATACTTGGGTGGTATGCAGTATGAACTTTCTAAAATTTTTCTTCTAATTGAGAGGTGGCTTCGTAAAATTTTAATAATAAATATTTGAAAATATAGCTGATACCTGTACTACTCATTTGGCTAAATAAGTTTGGCTTCAGAGATATATAAATATATTTACTAGAAGGTAGCGGCGCTTCGTAGATATTTAAAAATTTTGACAGCAGATGTGCTGCTTATTTTTTTGGATATTTTAGGAAGGCTTTCAAACCAGATTTTTCAATCATTGAGTAACAGTCAATTAGTATACTAGTATTAAGTAAATAAAAATATATCTTAACTTTTTGACAAAAAACTCGATTCTTAAAATTCACTGCCAATTCATTGAAATTGATTTGGATCGCTTACTGAAGAGAAAACACCAAGATGGATCCATAGAAGATGAGGGCAAGATAACCAACAGGAATTTGTTGCGTATTTTGTTTGTGTAATTTCGCGAGTGAAATGTCAAAATCTGGATTCACCTGGTATTGCTTACGTTTTTGGTTTGTGTAGAGAAAACTACCTTGCGAATTGGGAAAGGGGAACAAGCATTCACCCCATGGGATGGTATCACCTTACATGAATTCACCTAGGGAAAACTGTTTCAAATGTTTGCCATAATAGATGTATTTTATAAGTCACTAATTTTTACTTTTATTTTGTCTAAATGTAAAAGGTATGGAATTGATCACATTTGTGTTTATTCCTAAGAGCTTTGAATATTATAAGAAAAGGCTGTGTAGTGAACACCCACATAACAACCCGGTAGTTTTAAACTAGTTGTTAACAAATTCACTTTACTAACCAATGGAGTTTGCTTATTGGGGCATATTCACTTATTACCTACGTAAATTCAACTATTAACACGTTGAGTGCCACCATACAAGCAAAAAAAAAAAAAAAATGGAGTCTCTCCGTTCATAAAATTTATTTCACATAATACAATAGAAAATTTTTCAATAATTCAGAATTCCGATTTTTATCAAAATATAAGCAATATTCGATAAATACCTTTACTATTTATTTGTGGTGATAAATTAGTCTCATGGGGTCAGGATGTCGATCATAAGTACATCTGTGCCATATGAAGCAAACGTATCATCATCAATCCTTGTATGCACCAAATGTAATCCTATAACAACTGCCCTCGCCACTCCTTGTAATGGGATAGTATACTTGGTATAGAACAACATAATAACAGAAAGAAATTGTTAAAAGTTTATTAAAATCATGGATTGGAAGATCTTGGTCAATCAAAGCGCCGTTGGTGTACAATATACAACAAAATAATAGCCGAAGAAACGGGTAGACAATAGGCTCCCGCAAAATACGACACACTTTCCTAAACATGTAATGAGTGAAAAATACGATTGGGTGATTCACAAGGTATTATAATGTGCTATAAATGCAAAAGTCATAAAATTTTAGATTTTAAATGTTATGTTTTTGGATTGCATTGAAGCAAATAACTAAAAATAAGGAATTTGGTATTTTTTAAATTGTATGAGTTTATGACATCTTGTGAATGACCCAAATGTTTCATTCATTGCCATAAAATAACTCGAAATCGTATAAATTAACGCAAGTATTTATATGAATTGGTTTTATGTGAAGAAAATAATTTCCGGTATAACTTTCTCTTGCAGAAAAATTTCTAACTAACGAAAACAAAAGCAGGGTATTTAAAAAAATATTGACTGTTTGGGAAAAGTAAACGTAAGTTTCATATTTGGAAAATTTGGCAACTTTGGACAATATGTTTCATGAGCATACTTTCATATTTTGTGCAATTTCTGTCAGATAACTATTTGACAAGTTTTTATTTAAGAAGGTGTAGGATTTAACTTAAAAATTTTGCAGAATGAAGTGTTTCATGCTCAGTCACTCTATCTATGCGTAGAATTTAAAATATTTACTTGCGTGTAAGATTTTTGCTATTTATAATAAATTTTATTAGTTTAATGTATAGCTTAAGTCAATAAATCTTACCACACTCATTTCGAAAAAGCCTTGGGTACAAATGAAAAAAGTAAACTAAAGTAAAAAAAAACAGTTTGCCTAATTAGTAGCCTTATTATGTGTCTGCCAAATACGAGAGTAAGACTGCAAGCTTCCGAAAACCCTAGAAAAAATACATCATTTATTAAAAGAAAACGCTTTATTGTTTTTCAAAATATTCGACTTTTGCCTTCGAAGATAACGGTTGTTGAAAAATTTATCCGTACCTGAAGTAGGTAAACCCGATATATGGTTTCTGAGTACTTCAACGGATTCTTCAGATATTCAAAAATGCTGAGCATTCATTTGGTTCTCAACCAACGCGAACAGAATGAAATCATTAGGTGTTAAATCAAGAGAGCATGGACAATTAGTCATTAGTTTCAAAATATTAATACTTTGATTTAAACCCTCTAGGGTATAAAAAATTGCAACGAAAATAAAAATATGAAATAACACTTCATGATTTAATGAAAGGGGTAGCATAATAACAATATTTTCTTCAAAAATTTCTATGATACAGATATTACATTTAATATTTTTATTGGCATTCTCAATTTCTCGTTATCAATAACGTTACTTCTAAATTGCCATATACATTGTTATCGTGGCAGAGAATTAAGTAATTCGATTACAAGTAAAATTGAATCTTATCAATTTAGTATACTAAAATTCCAGTTGTTTGCATTACGAACTGGGTTATGCCTTTTTGTTAGAAGGGTTTTTATGGAACGCTTTTTATCTATTTTTTTTTATTTTCATACTAATGTTGTTGTTAGCGGTTGTTATGAGGGTGTTATTAAAACAGGTAAATATGTTATTATGTCACAATAAAAAAGGATTGCCAAGTTGTACGAATATTAATGTTTACATAAATCAGTTAATTATACGATAGCGCATGAAAATAAATTTTTGGGAACGAATGTTGAGTTGGGAATGTTCTTGCCTGAAGATATTTGGTACCTCTGAATGTCAGCAAATACTTCGACTTTTGCCTTTTCATACGACTGTTTCGTTTTTGAAAAAAAAAGGAAATGGCTATTTTCTAATTACAAATTCATTAAAACAATAAATTGCGCATTTATCGAAACTCAAAGCTTTTCATCTTGCCTTCAATAAATACCACGAAATTGAAAATATTTTGTACATATAACAATCAATGACAATTAATGACCTAAGCATGTCACGCAAACTATACAAAGTTGGAGAAAAATAAAAACGAAATAAATATTGTTTGAAAACCATTAATTTAATACACATTTGTATTTATTAGAAAGTAAGGCTTTTGATCAACATTTTCTCCAATGGCTTAAGATCTCTTAACTTTGATGAAACCAAAAGTAAATGCAAGTTTACACCTCCCATAAGAATTCCTGAAAATATCCGTCGTTTGCTCGAATTTACGCAATTGTTCCTGTATAAAGAGTATACTGGAAATCACCAACTTTTACTACAAACATATAACTAAAAGCCAGATCTATAGGTAAATCAAAATTTGGTTGGACCTTGTTGCTCTCTATTATTAACGGTAGATTTAAAAATTGGTCAGATACGGAGTGACACCAAGCCTACTCCTAAATAGCTCGTGCCACGGTGTTGGTGGTGGCCCTCCTCTGAGACGGTTCTACCGTGCAACTACCGGGAACATCGAATTTAAATAAATAATATATAAATCATATGAAATATTAAAATTTCCATGTGGTCCAGGGGTCATTTTGCTACTGGCGGTTCATCTCGAATACAAGGTTCGAAATTAAATTTTATGAGAGTAGCCATCTGTTTTTAAAATCGAATTAAAGAAAATTTTACACAAGTTATAGAAGTCTTATAGTGTATAGAGGATGGCCACCTACTTAAAAAGCCGAATTTAATTAAAGGGGTTACATAAAATAGTGAAATATGGGTGCCAAATCGTTCGTTTTGCTAGAAAAAAACTTGTAGATGAGCTATGAATGCTATGCCTCCTTTTTTGAAAGTCAAACTTCATGAAACAATATACAAGGATATAAAATATTAAAATATAAGTGTTAAAGTATTCGGCGCGGTGAGTACAAGGTGTATACCAATATTTTTGAGACGGATGCCACCTGTTATATATGACGAAGCCCGAAATGCGTTTTCTGGTTATATAAGTAATGTGAATATAATAACTAATTATAGGCAGGACAACGTATGCCGGATTTTTGTAGTAAAATATATTATTTAGCATAAAATTATAGTATTTGAGAACAAACTCAATTCAAAGCTCTTAGTATAGAAAAGTGAGAGGTGGAAGTAGGAGCGACTCATTCTAGGATTAAAATTTTATGATTCCAAAGACAATTGTGAGGAATATTAAGAAGTGAATATGGTTCTTATATGATAAAAATGTAATATTTCAACTTTTATCAAACCAATGAATTAAATAATGTTTTTTAAGTGTCAAGTGGTAACTCTCTGCTGTTTATGCGCGTACGTGTGCAAATTTCGTGCGCTTGCAATTAAAAGTCAAAGTGGACAGCGAGTGTGTGTAAGCTCAACCCTCTTATCAAAATCGCACAATAAAGCTCACACACAAAATGACAATATATATTTTTGAGAGAGGGTGCCGGGGGTGCCAGTAACACCATGTGAAGTAGTCGCAGTATTTTGTTGTGCTCTTGGTGTGCGCCTGTGCAGCTGACTTACCATTACCAGTCATTTCGCCGACATGCTACAAACCTTTTGCTATCACACACACAAAATGCTTTTAACGCTTTGTATGTAGTATGTGTGCAATATGACAGACTTGGCAGATTCTATTTTTAGTGGCAGGCCACATTGAAAGCGTCAACTCGAAGCGGTTAGCATTTGCTTGTCGTTAGTTGAAAGTTTTAAGTTGGCTGCCACAGCGACCTGAAAGGGTTTGCCGCCGCTTACGCTCGGTGCAAATCGTTGGAAAGATTTCTATTTCTACCTTTTAAATTTTACTTTTTCCTTTTTATTGTTATTTTCATTTCAAATATGGAGTTTTGTGACAGCGTGGCGAAGGTGTTCATACTTGCAATTTATTACATTATTTGCCTTACAATATTTCATACGTAACAAAAAGCCATAGGGGATAAGCGCACGTTTTAAAATTTTTTTTATTTTGATTTAGATTTTTTTGTTGACTACACCGGTCTACAACATTTTTTCGTGGGGGTTGTACATTCGTTATTTTTATTGCTTTTATATTTACATAAAAACAAGAATCGGAACTAAAAATTGTTACATAAATAAAAATGCATAAAAATGGGCATATAGATGATTTTTTAAACGATACCAAACATCAATTATATCATTAATCCTTACAATACATGTTTAAAAATTATCAGTTATGCAATACTTTTTCTGTCATATTCAGTAGAAGTTTCTCTTACTAGCCCCCAAAATGTAGCTCCCATCACGTACAGTGTACTGGCCTTGGTAACGTTTCTCAAATGCCATTATTTCTTGATGGTAGTGTTCCCCTTGTTCTTCCAAATAAGCTCCCATATCATATTTAAATCTATCCAAATGAGAATGTAACATGTGTATCTTTAGAGAAATTCTACTTCCGATGATGGAAAATTCTTAATAATGTCAGTGATCAGCATCTCTATCATTTTTAGCTTTGCAGTTTCCAAGAAAACCATGAACCATTACTGCTTTATAACTGTTACAGGCTTTTTTCTCCTTATTGCTAAGTAACTCTGGGAAAATATGACAATTCATTTTTTTTTTTATTTGAGGGCCTACAAAGCCACCAACTTTAATTTTCGCCTTTGTAAGCTTAGGAAAAACCCCTTCATATATTTTAAAACTTCAGAATCATGACTCTTTCTTAAATTTTTTAATTTAATTTTAGTATTGTTATAATTTTATTTGAGATGCACGGAATGTGCCAGGGAAGTAGATGGAAATTTGTTCCCATTATGTAGTAGAACAGCTTTTAAACTTTTCGCTTGGAATACCAATTTCATCAGATAAATAAATTCCATTGGTTTAACCGCGATTCTAATAAATTTGTTTTGCTTTTTGGTGGATTTAAGTCTCTTATTAAGTCATTGAGATCTTCTGAGTTTATGAGGTATGGTATTTTTGGTTTAGATTCAGGAACACATTCGGAATGTACTGATACAAGTGAACTCTGTGATTGATGTCTGGTTTGAGAGAGTATTTCCTTTTCCACGGGCGGAGCAGGTAAAGGATTATTTTCTTACTTACTTACTTAATTGGCGAAATAGCCGCTTAAGCGATTTTTCCCGAACTTCTCCTACAGTTTGTGGTGTGCGTCTTGATGTTGTAACACAAATTGAGGGCCCTACAGTTTTACGCCGAATCCGAACGGCGAATGTTTTAATGAGAAGATTTTTTCATGGCAGAAATTCACTCGGAGGTTTGCCGTTGCCTGCCGGGGGGCGACCGCTATTAGAAAAAACTGTTTCTATAATTTTTGGATGTTACTTGCCCCGAGCTGGATTCGAACCTGAGACCCACCGAATGAAGCGCGCACACGATACCCACTCGGCTACGGCGGCCGCCAATTTATTTTCTGTATGTGTGTTAAATGTTTACCTTTGAGTGGATTCACAATCAAAATTCTCAGCACTGCAAACTTCATAGCCCTTTTTCACCTCGGAACCGACCTACAATAAAACGTAACAAATTATAACCTACATAATAAATGTTATTATGAAATAGTTAATCATCGTATCAACCCTTCTACATCTCCGCTGTCGGGGCACATGTCTATTGAGGGTTAAGGCCATTTGGCGACCTCGCGGGTCCAGTGCGTCGTATTAGTAATTACATGATAAAATGGTAAATAGAATAAAAAAAGAAAACAATAAACTCACCGCCCAGAATTTGTCTGTAGGAGTTACATGGCACACGTGGATACCATATTTTTTTTCTCTTACTTTAATAAATTTGCCGCAAGTAGAGCAAAACAAGTCAGTGTGTCGTTTACATTATTTCGGAACCATTTTGATACAGCGAAAAAGTGAAACATGTCATACCACTGTAACATGCAAACGCATATTGTCGTCCACAAGGTGAGATGCAAAAAACACTACCTCGCTCCCCCTTTCCGCCCTTCTTTCGACAACGATAGCGCACAAAGAACGACAATAAATGGGCGAAAACTGAAATCTGATCAATCGCTGTAACTGTTTTAAAAACAAATATTTTCAATTTCTAATCGCACTTTTTTTATTTATATTTACTTATATAATAAGAATATAATAAGTGCACCCATGCGCAGAAATTTTTCTTCTGTTGACCGGTGTTATTATTGCTTTTCATGGTTCCAATATTGGTGGCAAGATTTCATGGTGGCATCTGAGGACTAAGCAAGTGCGGTGTTAGTTTCTGTGAAACATCTTTAATAATACTTATTATGTATGTACATACTTACATAAATCTTTGTCGGTACATACTTCAAAATAATAATCCAAAAAAAAAAAATTCACTTCAAACACAATTCTCTTGTTTATTCTGTTTATTGTTATATTACTGCATGTTATGTTCCATTTTAATTTAGATTTTTATGTTCAGCTCTTAACCCAAGTAAAAGCGTTAACAAAAGACTTAAGCAACGAACTTCAAATAACCAGCTCATTAGGGTGGGGAACAAGTTTGCATAGCACACATACTACATACATCACAGCAGACAATTGCAATACTACTATGTCTACTTTGCTTACTTTGTTTTTGTTTTTGTTTTCGTCTTTCACAGCAAATCAATAAAAAAAAAAAAACCTACATACTCGTAGTCAGTGCCACATACAAACAAATATAAATACATACATATATGTTAAATAGTTATATCCTACCACAAGTACAAGCAGTTAATGTTGAAAGCACTTTGGTGAAGTCCATTAATTGTACTGTGCTGCTACAACTAACTCATTAAGGTTGATGCTGTGAAAAGGTTTGTGCAAGCCTTTACGGATTTTCATAAATATTTTTTTTGGTTTGTTGGTTTTTGTTTTTTTCGTGCACAGCAAGTAGTAACAATAAACTTCCTGCTTAATTTCAGGCACTGTTAATTATGGTGTGGTTTGCCAAATACTCAAGAAGTTTAATGAGAAAAAATATTTTGAGGCTTGCAAATGAATTGAATTAGATTAACAAGGCTGAAGTTGATTTCTGTTTTTTTTTTTGTTTTTGTTTGAAATGGCAGTCAATTCAAAAATTAATTAATTTTGCTAACTATTTATGTACATAGTAAGTATGTATGGAGTGCTAAATAAAAGTATGTTGTATAAAAACGCCATTCGTTAAGGTGACATAATATTGTATTTGAAGGAAAACACAAAAATAATAAATATGGTTATTAATTAATTAATTAATAATATAATTATCAATATGCTGCATATATTTTTCATAAAGTAGACAACACTAAATAATAAATAATAACGCAAGCGGTGAGATAATAGAAATTATCAGTTGATTAGTGAACTACTGCTGCCAACTGCGCCATTAGAATAATTATTTTGTTTTTTGATTATTTTGGCGAAATTTCGAACAGATATGTTTAACCGTTAAAGATCTTAGAGAGATTTTTCTCCCTGCCTTTATTTTTTAGTATCAAATTTGTAAATGAAATAATATTTCAAAATACAAATACAAGGTTTTGATGTAAGAACCTTACAATAAAATCTTTGGACATATTAAAACATTTACTTGACTTACTTCCTTTCACAAGATAGCTCTCAAAAGCTAATAAGTATAGGGCTTATCGATACCTACTATATGACAGGTATTTATTGACACTTTCAGACTATCAATTTATTTCAATTTAATTTTTGGGTAATTATATTTTAAAATACAGCTTTAGAAGATTTTCGGTCGATACTACTTAAAAAAAAGTTTCTTTTATTCTTCTACGGATTTCGTTTTATTATTAAATTTTTATTTATTTCCATGTTGTTCTTGTTGTTAATGTGATTGATGAAGGCGCGAAAGACGCCGAAACGCGCTGGAGTATAAAATAAAATTTTTGTTTGCTTTAAAATTAAATACTGCCAACCGAAAAGTTTCTAAAGCATCTCAATTGAAAATGAAATATTTGCCCAAGAAAAATATAAATTTGAAATGTTTTTATCGAAGTTTTTAAAAAAATTATTGGGTTAGAAGTTTTTTACCTTATAAAATTTGAGTATAATAAAATGCCCATTTGAAATGACCCAAAAACGGCGTTGATTTTTGGTAGTTGAAATTTGCTGACGGTGTTGACCATATCCATATAATGAATGCACAATTTTGTTTTTGATATGATGATATGAAAGAAAATTACCAACACCGCCAGCAAAAGAAAAAAATTATAAAAAATCAATGGAAATGTTTATTAAATTGCGTACAAAAAATAGCCTTCAAATTCCAAAAAAAGTTTCTGATTGAATTCTATTAAAATTAGATAAAAAATATATAGACTATTTCAGGTATCTATTTTTTGAGAAAACCTAAAATAATTGCCATGTTTTCAAAATTATAGAAATTTGTGTTAAGATAAATCCTACTAACATTATAAATGGAAAAGTTTGTGTGTGAGGATGTTCGACGGATTTGTATAAAATTTGGCACATACATATTTGGGTCATATGATGGGTTAATATATAGGGTATATTTTCAAAATAGTTGGTCAAAAGGTTATAGTCAATTAAGAAAATAAGGTCAATCATATATCGATGACGATTGGACAGATTAGGGCAAGAGTTGGCATATGTATGTTTGTTACAATAGAACCATTTTTTTTAAGAGTTGCCACCGATTTAAAAGTTTAAATTCATTTAAATAAAAGAATGAAGTCAAATGCGACAAAAAAGTTTGCCATCTGGTTAAAGGCCAATTTATTATTATTAAATACTACTAAATTTCAAAAATCTTTTTGGAAAAGAAAAAAGTAAACATCATTAGATTCATGTGAAGTAGGTTTAAGAAGGCTTAATCATAAAAAATAAGACTTCTTAACGTCAGCATCGTTTGATTATGTCGAGAATTTCTAACAATAAATTAGGTTTCACTAAACGCGAGTGGCATACCGCGCAGTTGCCAATGAAAAAGGTTTAGCAACCCGTTATCGGAAATTATGAAGCAGGGGTAGATTTTTCTTTTGATAATAAAAATTAAAAAAAAAACAATACTAAAAATGAATTACAAGCTATTGTCTTTGGTGAAATTGTTTATGTCCTTTTCAGTTACATTCCAATTCATAACGTTAAGCCGAATGCCAAGCGAGCGAGAACGCGGGTACAAGCTAGTTTTACTATAAACCTCTTTTGTTTCCTGTCAGTATATATATTTACTTAATTTATTTATTATAATATTCATATATTTAATTAATTTATTTATTTTAGATTTTATTTATTAAACGGGTGGTAACCCTATTCAAGCATATATTCGAAATTAGTATTTCCCAAATATCTTTCGTTTGACACCCATAATAAAATATGTGATTTAACTTTTTAAACAAATGGAAAACATATGAAAACATATTTTCGGATTTAATCCTTCGTTTGAGGCACATTTTACAATTTATTATTTTAATTTTATTTAACTTTTTAAATAGAAGGCAGCTTTCTTTAAAAAAAAAATGTGCTATATGTTAATCCAGATTACAAACCATTTATGTATAACTATCTCCTAATGCCAATAAGGAGTTTCACTTAAAAAATCCATCTAGATAAATATTTACTCATATAACTCAATCTCAATTATGTAATCGTATAATAGCAAGCCAGATTTTCTCTTAAGAATACTTTTCCAAATACAGTTTTTTCATAAATACGCTTAAAATAATGAAAAAAGTTTGAGTTTTACGAAACCTATTTTTCATTATAATTGCTGCCTTTGATCTATCCGGTGAAGCCAAGGCAGCGCCTAAAGGCAGGAACTAAAAAGGACAACATATCCAATGCGCCGATGCGCGAATGTCTTTTGAAAATATTCAACCAATCTAATATTGTATCGAATGTTAGAATATAAAATCTGCAAGGTAATTTCGTAAAATATGCTAACACGCTTCAATAAAAATTATTTGAAAGCTAGTAGTACTATTAAAGCACTAACTAAGTGAATATTTTAGAAAGTTAAAAAATAAAGTCATTATTTATGTAGAATCGAAATTGCTTTTTAACACTTTACATACAATCATAGTAGTTGATGTTGAAAATAAATAGCCATCTATTAATAAAATCCATTGGATGGCTTAAAGAGACTTAAAAGATACTACATAGTATTCTTTATTCACTGGAAGGCAAAAAACAAAAAACAAACAAACTATGTGAAAAGAATCTAAAATTAAACACACGATTTTTAAAGTAGCATTTTAAAAAAAGCATGGAATACTTTAACCCTGTCTGTGTTACTGTTTGCCTGTCACCTCACAGGTTAAAAAACCGTTAACTGGAGCTTAACTCTACATGAGCTCCAACATAATTTAATTGTAGCTAATTATCAGTATTCGATGTACCATCAAATTAATTGGTTGGAAAATAGCCACAAAATGGCAATAACAATAAGCCACCACTGGCTTGAATAACAAAATAAAAATTGCTAAAACAAATGAAAATTAGCAGAATACAACTTTTGGCAAATCACTTAAGAACTTCCGATGTTTCTTTTTTTTTTATCAAACCATACCGACAAGTTTAATTGCAAGTCACGGCGAATCGAAAGCTGCTTGTCAAATTGTCAACTTGCAATAAATGTTTTTGTATATATTTAAGTTTGTTTGTACCGTGAAATAAAATGGGTGTATGCATATCAGAGCAACCGACAAGTCAACAGCCAATAGTAGACAGCTAGCGTTGTTGTGGTGGTTGAAATAATAGCTCTCGAATACAAATAAATATACAAATATTTAGTTACCAAAACATAGTGCATACACGTGTGTGAATTTATAATTGCAGATACACGGTTGCCACTAAAAAAAATAAAAATATGACCAAAAATTTTAAGAAAAAGTAACCAAATCGGTAGGTTAGGTTAGATTGGAGAGGCTAGAAGGAGTGACTTAGGCTAAGAAAATACCCATTGTGATGCCATCTGCCGCTCATTTTATGTTAATTTTCCCGATTATTATTTAACTGGGCAGTTTCATATAAGATGCAGTACACATTCTTCAAGTAATGAGAAAACTGAATGATTGCATGATGAAAAAATAAGAATACATTTTTATTCGTTATTAACGACGAGTAAATTTTGTATTCACGAATAAATTTTTATTCGTCATTTACGTAATTTTTAATAACGAATACATTTTCATTCATCATAAAAGTAATTTTGAATGTCGAATAGATTTGTATCCATCATTCAAATAATTTTTAATAATAAATAAATTTTCATTCCTCGTTCAAATAATTTTAAATAAGGAATATATTTGTATTATAATTATACAGCCATTGAAATCATTTCACGACCACAACGATCGGCAACGTGGCGTACATCCTTTGAGATAAGGAAATAGCGCGCCGGACCACCGTCGCAGTAACGGAGAGGAAGATAAAAGCAGGGATGGGCGCTTTTGCGGGAGTTTTTATTCCGATGAAAAAATAAATTTTTTTTACAAATTTTATACATTTTAATGAAGATACATTCTCTTTCGCCATACAAATAAACTCCTTCTCTGTACAGGAATTTTCCTAAGGCAATGACATTAAATAACAAAACAGAATTTTGTTGGTGATGGGATATACGCAAGGCTAGATAATTCACATAACTAGTTATATCTAAGAACATTCCCTTCCTGTTTTTTCTGAGACTGAGTCTCAAAACACAAAGTTTAAAATTCAGACTTTTGTTCTGGAGTCGTAAAATTTTCAATGGACGAAATGGCTTTCAATATGTAGACTGGGAGTTTATGGTTCAGAATCAGAGCGGTTTTCACTTCTACTTTTTTAACTTAAATACATTTATTCCAACAGCAACAATCCCCTAGGTCCTCTGCTATTTTGTGTAATTACAGCTTCAAATCGAAATAATTATGAAATTAACCCTTAAACACATTTTAAGTTTTGATTAATTTCTGACACTCAAGTTGAAGTTTGTGCATTGGTGTAGTTCGAGGTTTGTGTAGAATTCTATGTGAAACATTTTAGTGTTACTTTTTAACCCGTTATATCCCTTTTAATCGGTATTTTTTGTCCTTTTACTCAAACGGATACAAAATTCGTATCTGTTGAGGAGTTAGAAGGTTAAAATGTTCAAGAAAATATTTCCTTCATATTCAACTTAGAACTGCTGAAGACATCCTATATCTAAAATGTAAGGATGACTTGGTTTCCTTGCCGACATCCGACTAAACTCTCAAATCGCCGGCACATGTACTTTTTTTTGTGGTCTCCTCTACGAGAATTCGTAATCGGAACATGTTAACAAAATTTTGTAAAAAGTTTAAAATGGATGTAGAGTTAAATAAACTTATTTTGCTTAAAACCAACCAAAGTGGCAACTCGAATTCTCTTTATTTAGAAGCTGCGCGGGCGGCTAACTTAACTGAATTGAAATAAACTGAGCGTGAGTTGGAAACTAGTTTAAAATAGCACCACAAGCAAATGCACATACGCTCACCTGTATTTAGCCATCAATTGCTGATTGTGTTTGAAGCTAATTAAAAACCATTTGTTTGCTACGCTGCGGCTACTAAGCAATCTACATACATACATACGCATTGTATATGTACATATATATACTTATAAATATCAGTGAATACTCGTTAGCGGCACCTCAACTTCTTGCACTTGAAATGGGTACGAGTAAATAAGTATCATGAGAGACTGATTGTTATCGCCATAGCGAAAATAAGTTGAAATTGTGCATTACTAATATATGTGGTAAAAATAACAATAAAAAAAACCACAAAACCAAAAAAAGAAAACACAAACAAGACCAATAAATAAAAGAAAAACATTCCTTGGACTGTATAAAATTGAGTATAATGAAAAAGGGCGAGTAATGACTTGATTGGCATTTATGAGGTGTCAATATATGTGGGCGGTAGCACTGAACAGATAACAAGAAACTGGTTAATAAAACTGTTGTTTTTTTATCACACGAACAAGTGCTGGTGGTTCGAGGCTTCGTTGTGCATGGAAAAAAATTTAAATAAATACCATAATACCGTTTGGTAAAACAGTATTTAAAAATTAAATAAATGTTAACGGCAAACCAAAAAACTAGAGCAAAGATTTGAAAATTAATAGGAACGGTATAAAACTGTTGCCATTTGCATAAATATTTCACTGAAGAAAATGGACAATGGCTGTGAAGGGTTGTTTGAAATACATTACTGAACTTCATTAACCAATAATTTGTAAAATTTTGTTAGTTAAAAATATATATATTTTTTCATAATTTCACAATTTAATTATACAAGCAAAGTAATTAAGAAAATTGTTCATGATTTATTTATTTTGTGAAGAGAAATCAAAGTAAGTGTGCATAACTTTTTATGCTATATTTGTATGAATTCGAAATATAAAAAATAATTATATACGAGTATGATATATACAACTCCAGCACAAATATGTTCATTAGCAGAGCGCATTGCCGCTGAATGTAAAATACACAATTTTAAACAACTTAAAATTTGTAAATGTTTTTTTGTTATTGCGGATCATAAAAAAGAACGGAAGCAATCTCAAAATTTGATTAACAGAATTTCGAACAAAAACTGGCTTTTGAATTCAGATGTTTCTTTTAGCTCTTCAAAATTATTTTTTCAATAACAGTTTCGGTTTAAATAGAGAACAATCTGATTCTGAAGAGAGCAAACTTGCGGTAACTTCAATATGAATTTTAATTTGCATGCAATGGTAAAATAAATGAGGAAAAGCGTCATAGTTTTTACACGAGTAGATTGAACTCCAGTTTAGTTTCCCTAAAACTTCACCACATCAGTGTAACTTGATGATCATATTAGACTTTTCTCCGAAAATCACGAACTACTCATTTGATGAACGTTTGACCTAGAAATTTTGGTTGTAACCTTAGTTACAAGTTTTTTGTATATAAGTGAGGTTGTATCCCACAACTGTGCGTCTTTTTCTAGTTGTACCATTGTCTTAGAAACTAGATCTGCCCCAGAGGAACTATTATGATTTTTAAAATCCAGATGTATTAGCGTCAAAAATTTCCCACAAGTTTTCAATAACACTCGAAACTTTTTTGCGATAATAGTAAAAAAAATAAACACAGTATTCAAAAACGCGTTGCCCAGAATCTGTATTCTTTATTGTATGTAGAAAGTGGAAAGTAAGCGAAATTTGGAATTTCAATTTCAGATTCCATTTTTCTGGATAGCGCACTACAGCCAGGTAATTTACGTCTTAAGTTTGTCGAATCACAAATTAATCAATTAAAAATAGCAGATTTATATGTTACCTTTCTTGAAAAGGATTCAGCTGTGAATAAGTGGTGAAATCGAAGGAGCAACCCTGTCACCTTCAATTCGATTTAAGAACTCGGACGGGGGGCGTATGAATTTAAACTTCATCCTCATCTACTCTAGATTGCACAGTTAATATATAATAGATATATAATATTTGTAGCAACGTTAATTTACTTACATGCCTAATATAATATTTTGGAAAAATCTAACTTAATCAATTCTTTATCAGTAAACTAAAATTATTATATGAATACTTACTTATAACTATGAACAGCTTGTAAGATTTTTTCGAAATTTTAAATTTTGAAAGAACATTTCCGGGATTATCCTTACCGCTATTTTTCAAGATACCCCGACTGATATATCTGCACAAGAATATACACGATATTCTTTATGTTAGGATTTGTATTAATACTTTGTATGGTATTTTTTCAGCTATCCCTGAAATCACTTTAATACTTTTACGAAATGTTACATTTAAATAAGTTTTCGTTTCGACTATATATGTATATACAATCAAAGCAAAAGCAGAGAATACTTATACAATGTTAAATATCAATATGTTAGATTTCATAATTTATTATAAGCTTCACCGAGGAAGTTGCAATAAATACAAAGGAGTTGAGAAAGACGAGAATAATTCGATTTTGTGTAAAGTTGTGTAATAAGATGTACAAAAAAAATTAAAAATCAAAGTGATGTTGACAATATAAAGGTTATAATGACTTAGGTAAATAATAGTCAATTTTCCACTACTAAAATCTGTTTCTTAGATATTTTTGTATGACTGAATCTTTCAGTTAATTTTAGCTTTAGAAACTCTAAGCTTTCTACAAACATTTCTACTGCAATAAAATGTAATAATTGATGAAGTTGATTGAGGAATTACATTTCTTAGCCTTATCTAAGGGACTTGAACATTTTTGTGTTTTAAGGGAGGAAATTTGTTATCAAACTTTAGGCGATAAAACAATAGAGATAGGTGAAGTATTTGTTTTTACTTCTTACTTTTAAATATAAACAAATGAAATCAGTTTTTTCAGTGACACCGTCTCTTCAAACAAGGGCTAAGTTTTTGTTTCTAGCAATAAACTTTAACAAATTTTTGCTTATTACTAAGACAGAGGCTGGACAGAAATAACTACTACACATAAATCCATCATTCATAACGCTACAATACGTCAATACTTTGAAACAATTCGAAAATCATGGGAAAATATCAAAAAAAATACCCATCAAATATCTATAGCGGATTTTAAAGAAATCTTAGTCAACGAGTGCGTATATGAAGTTCGCATTGAATTCCTACACAAAATATTCGGATTTATCACCACCACAATAATGATTAATTAAATGGCGTTGAACTAGCCCCTTTCCTGAAAGTACCAGTACAAGCTCACACTTCGACGAATTATTTCAATTATTTAGATACCAGTTTGAAGGCAGTACATTTTTTTCTCGCTGCAGGGTATTAAATCAAACATTTGCCTGCATACCGCTGCGCTGCTACTCGTTTAGTTAGATACTTAGGTGAACGGGTCATTCTTTTTGTTCGGTGACAATTTACATGCTCTGTTTGTGTTTTAGATTTGTTGTTTTATGTTTTCTGTTTTTTTTTTGTTTTTTACCTTTATCTTGAGTGGCATGTGCGCTTAAGTTGACAAAGAATCGCGTCGTCGTCATGAGCGGATGATTGAGCGATTTACAATAACACAATGACAAGCATTCATACAATTACGAATATAATTATTCAACTCAATTGATTGCCGATTTTGGCAAAAAATTTTATTCGCTTTATAATTAGAAAAATTTGTCTTTGCTTGGTACATACCAACATATTGTGTGGTGTTCTAGGTATTTCTTTGTGGTTATTTATGTACGTACATAGATATGGGCTCGCTCTATGTACTTCCGCTAAGTTGTCAAGCGTGAAAATTGTCGCAATTGATCGCATTGGCGAAAAATTTTCAAAAGGCTCAATGAATTAGATAATTAATTATTTTTAATCCAATTCGTGCAAAAATAATGTGCAGAAGCTTGTAAATAAAAGACCTTGCTCAGCTTTTTTTTTTTTTTTTTTTTTTTTTGATAATTGCAAAGTCAAATGGAACAAAACCATTTCGAATTAGAAGTTTAAGTTACACTTCCTGGCGAAAAAATAATGATAAAAACGCTTTGTTTAATTGACAGGTGAAAGTAGTACATATGTGCAATTAATTGAGCAATTTGTCAAATGTTGAGTTCAAATAGCCGGCGGTAATATACATACCACAATTCTAGGGAAAGTTGGTGGTTAGGTCCAGCTGGTTCATGGGCGAATTCATAACTCAAAGTGTGAGCTCTCTAGCTGTCTAATGCTTGCGAAGGTAATGCGGTGCAATGCAAATACATTAGGCTGGGCCGCGAAAAATAAGTTAACGGTCAATTAGACATGAGCAAAGTTCACTCCAGATTTCTCTATCATTCTCTTCGTAAACAAATGATAGATCTGATGTTTTAGGAGATGGTTAACTGTTTAGAATTTGGATTGACACAAAACTTATCTCTGGGGCTATAAAAATTATACTGACCCAGAATGAAAATTTTGTATGCAAATTTGAAAATCTTAAAACAAATAATAATATTTTGATGTAACGCGTTACTTAATTTTAGACCGAAATTATTTCTATTTATAAAAATTGTATGCAAAATAAAATTTTTTTCTGCTGGGTCAACACTGGGCGCGGATTTGGAAAGATCCTATCCCGACACTCCCGATAAAATCGCCAATGCAATGGAAACCAAAATTTATTTCGCAACGAAGATGTGATTGCCTTCGGGGTTTGCTGAGTTTTTTGTTGTTGTTGAGAGAGATAGTCCCACAGAGGGGAAATGAGTTTATTTGTGATAGCAAATCAATAGTTTACTCAAATGACTTATTAAACTTTAGGAAAAAGCTTACCAAATATCTGCGTCATAGACAACTTGCAAATCAAATACTTAACATTCCAGGAGACGCAAGTGGGCAAGTGTTTTTCCATCATAATAAAATTTATGTTGAAAGAAAAACACGTTTGCTTGAAAAACCTTAAAAAAAACCGTTTTTTAAATAAGAATTTAAGAAGTAAAAGCAGGGGTTGATTTGCCATTAGGGCAACGGGTGGAAAATTTTCAGGGGTGGCAAATTTCAAAGAAACTTTAAAATTAACTTGTTTTTCAAATTTGATAAAATTTAATGCGGCGTATTTTATGAATGGTTTCGAAGAAAATGTTTTTTGAAGTATGAACGGGGAAATGTGCGTGAATTTGTACAGGGCGGCTATTTAGGTAAATTGGGCTCTGAGCAAAAGTAAAAAAAAAAATATCATATAGTTTTGAATTAAAAAAAAAAGTGTTAAGTATTAAAAATATATATCCAGTTAATACATATCAGTAGTTAAATCAGGGATCGTAGCGGCTAAAACTTTTATTAATAAAATTACTTTTAATTGTTATTTATTGAGTTTTATTTTTTGCCCAAAAAATAGTCGTTATTACTAGAGTTTTATTTGTTGATTTATGTGAAAAAACCAGAAAATTTAGTTTTATTTCCTGACGGACAAATAAAAACGATTATTTCTTAAGCAAAATGTAAAACAAGGCCGGGATGGGCGGGTTAAGGGCTTAAAAGATTGTGTCGGAATGAGCAAAATTGGAACCGACTATTTAGGCCGGCGCCCTTCTGAAGTCAACATGGTTTGTATAGTTTGCCTGAAATTTCGCTTGCCTATTCTAAATATTTCAAAGACACTTTTTAAGTTACCCAAAATTAATTTTAAAACGAAGTATAAACGTAGATTGCAAAACTAAACAAAGATGGTTTGAAGTCTGAGTGATTTTTAATGCACGATTGTTTTTTTTTTTCATCAGCTATTAACATTCGTTAAGAGCTTGAACACAATTTGAACAGTGGTGGATTCGTCACGTTACTAACTAAATACATGAATAACAAATTGCGGTGTCTTAAACTTATATCCGTTTCAGTTGAGAACGTAAGAGAACAGGAACATGTTCACTTCTGTTCTTGTTTAGTTTTTTGTTTCTATTATATCCACAGTTCCTTAACATAATTGTGACATGAAGCGTTTAGATGCTGGCGATGGTGACACTTGGCCACACATATTCACAGCCATACGTAGATAGATATACTCATACGAGTTTGCTAGATAACTGACATCTAAGCGATTAATTGCACAATTTTTAAAAGCCTCCAAAGGTAACTATATATTTTTGGCATAGTTTTATAAGTTCTTAAGATTTTTCTTTTATTTAAATTTATGTATAGTTTTTTTCATGCACAATTTTATTGTAGGGCAGCGGTAATGTGGATTACGCAATGAAAGAATGCTTTTGTTTTATATTTCTTTTGTGCAATATTTTTTGTAAAGCCATACAAACATGCACACACACATACTTGGATAAGAGAGAAAAAAACGCATGTTGTTACAGTACGATTTGAAAGCAAGCAATTAAATACCTTTGAGTGATTTCGTGTCAATGTTAAATTCCAATTCACTAAAATAAAAGAATGCAAAATGTTTTTCAATGCATATAAATATATAAATATATATATATATATATACATATATATATATATATATATATATATATATATATGCAGGTACGTATCTATATCTACATATCTACTTACGTGCGATATGGCGTTACGCCTATGCTGGCAAAGTGTTTATGTGTGCGTGTCGCAGTATTTTACAGTTCAATTATATATTTTACCCAGACAACATTTTCAATATTAAGCGTTTAAGTTATTTGCATTACTCGCATACAAAATGCTCACACCCGGAGAGCGGCTTATATATAATTTTGGTTTGAGAACGCAGACATAGTTAGCACAGTAGGGGGTGATTAACTCGTTTGTTTCATATTTTCAGGAATAAACTTCAAATATTTAAATTTCCTTATATATGTTACTCGGCATAATTCAGATTTAGTAAGTGGTGGTAGCTTAAATTTGATGGTCTTCCATTTATAATAGCATTACGCAAGTATGTAGAAGGGTGTTTAAATTGACCACCTTTTGAGAAAAGACACTAATCAAATATTGAAAGTCTTTTTAATTGTTGAAATTGTTGTTTATAAGATGCCAATACAGAATTTTAAATGAAGTTTAAGACTGATTTGGGCTGAAGTGGGCATTTAAAAAGAAAATGGTTTATGAATGCCTCTACAGCCTATTCGGGTGACAAACGGGAACCGCCTTCAAATAATGAAATGTTTCACATGATTTATGAATGATAGCATTGCTGTAATGAAAGATAACACGACCTTTCCTGTTATATATTCTGATTTCCTGGCTGACTTCGAATAATCAAATTTTTGTATACCATTTATCATTGGCATTTCTTTGGTCCTCAAGAGCAAAAGCAAAAGCTACTACTAGCTTTTCGCGTTTTATTGAAGAAGAAAACAGTTTTTTTCGGATTGTTCCATGAATCAACCCCGTTTGTTGTTGGCTAATTTGAAGCACCTAAACAGTGGATTGTGCTTTTATTCTGAGTTTACTTGACTGTGCATGTTTTTAGAAGGTTCTGATTAAAGTTCGGGTATCATGAGCATTTCTTTGCATTCACGTGAGCCTTTTTTTTAGCTCCGGCAAAATTGTGGGGAATCCAACGACTGCAGACTCTCTTAATCACTAAATACTCATATGGAATCGGTTTTATTTGGCTTGTCGTAATTTGCAAAGATGCCTCCATCTGTCACATGCCGATTTATCGGAATTATTTCACGCACATCAACTATGAAGTAGTGTAAGCTATGTTCTTGAGTTAAACCACAATTAAAATCGTAAAAGGCCTTCCCACCAAAATTTACATTTTTCCATTTTTTTTTTAACAATTTGATTTTTATGAGACGGCTTTGAATCAAAACCAGTAGGTAATATTTGAAATTGTAAATTTTGTGTACATTTACAAATGGTATCCCAAAAACGCCGTCTAATGGTCGTCTCTGTTTACTTTCTGGATTGTTATCGCATACCTGCGCACATAGCCGATTGAATGACAAGTAAATATATAGATTTATTATAAAATATTTGAAATTTCTTAAAATCCTAAATTCTGGGAATAAGAATGCAAAAATATAAAAAACAATACAAAAATTTACAAAGAGAGTAATTCGATCTTCCGCTTAAGGTGCCAATATGCCTGGTGGAAGCAAGAAGTTTTGTAAGGCATACGATGGAAATAAAAATATAGCGCGAACAGACTATTGTATAACCCATAGATAAATATCAGTTCACATTTTACGCACTTTTTATAATTTTATATTCATATTTTTTAATCTAACATTTTTCCTTGTTCCCTGTGTTCCATATAAAAAAGTTTTGGAATGCATTTTTAGTGTGGCAAATATTTTACTTAAACAACTCTTTATGTGCATCATTCACGAATTTGAGTATCTCACAAACAACCAAAACAGTTTTCCAAATGCTGACTGGGTATATGTAAATAAATATGTAGCACTTCTGCTATTTTAGACTTTTATGGTAATGCCCCAGACAGCAACACCAAATGCTCGATAAAAATAAATAAATGAATGAATGAATGTTTGGATCGCATTTAACCCGCTACTCCTTGGACAGTGGTTTTTTGTTGTTGGTCATGTATAGTAAGAATAATAAGCATATGTTAGAAAAATGTAAATGTTTTGTAATTTTACCACACTTGTGAAGGTAAAAAGGTGCCGCACACTATTTGCTGTTCATTTGCTGTTGTTCTTATTCCCATTGGCCACTATGCTGCTGACTATATTTAGCCAATAACGGATTTTTTTTTTATCATTACATGTTGGCGGTAATTCTTTTCTAAAAATTTTAGTTGCTTTATTTTCCAGTTGTTGCTTTTAGCATATTAACTGCTAATAATTGTTAACAGCTAATCTTTGAATTATGATCTAAAATTCGCGCCCACTCAGTTGCAGCCATGCAGCTTTTGTGAGTGGAATCAAATACAATGGTTTTAATTTTGGAATCTAAACTTAACTGGCATAAAGGGGAAGTTGAATGGAGCAATTGATTTATATTCTTTTAACAGGCACATATTATATTGTTTAAAATATTAGAAGCACTTTCAGTATTATATTGTTAATGAAAATTTTATACTGGCATATTTCGCTGAATTATGGAAAATTGGTATTTTACAGATTTACAAACTGAATCACACAAAAACGAAAAGTAAGGTCATTTAGTAAAAGTGAATCGCCTTGCCATGCCCATCAAATTTGTTCGCTTTACTATAAAATAGAATTTTTGTAGATAGAAACCATCACTGTGAAACTTAAACAAATCATGCAAAGCGTCTGGAAAAAGTGGGAATTAAAATGGCTCCGTAATTAAGTGCCCATACCAGATAGTTTTGAGTCTCCCATAAGCGGATGCTGACTGTACCACCAATTCTGTTCGACTAAAAGTGCTGTCCGCTTAATAAAAGAAAATTGTCCTTTTATTAAAATTTATTTTCCCGTATAGCTCACCATATGGCATGAGTATTTTTCTGCATAGATTAGAAGCTGCTCCTGTGCAAGGCCACAGGGAATCACAATCTATTTCCTTCCATCTATTAGAAGTTGAATCACCGAATGGGTTAATATTTTGCGCTAAGTTCGGGACGGTTAAACAATTCAAAAAGTGCTTATTGTGAAGTATTGACTTCACATTAATGGCTAGAGCGGGACAGTGGCAGAGAATATGGCCAATGCTCACCACATCCTGCTCATATCTTTAGCTGCAACAAAAATCGCCGGTTGGGTGTACCATGTGCGCCCAAAAGGCAGTGCCGTATTATTCTACCTATTAATAGTTTGAGAAAGACGCGGTCAAGGTGAATGCGCGATTTGTATCGTGTTATGTAAACTTTGGCCAAACTTGTCTGGCAATGAAAAAAGTGGGTTATATGCAACCACTTCCCATTAATTTTTCTCTAATGAATTTGTTGTCCAAACAGAGTGGAAGAATGGTATAACTTAGTGACACAGTTGCCAGGACCTTTTGGTGTTAAAATCTGAGTTTTTTTCCTGGTTGCATTCTATTTTACCCTGATGGACTTTAACCGACCAGAACTTTGCCGTACAGAGATTTTATGGGTGTAGAAGATAGTGCTACCGTAATAAGCATGGAAGTTGTCCGCTGTACCTGTTCAGTCTTAGTTTTGGACAAAGCCGTGGTTAGGGCCAACCCCAGGTGATACTATAGAAGATAATTGATTTTAGTACAGCTGTGTACATTCTGTGTACCTACTATATGTGGTTTCTTTCTCAACTTGTAGTCGTCTTACAAGTGGATAGGGTGATAATACCTTCTTAAAGCAGTTTGCAATGTTTCGGTTCCAGTTAAGTCGCCTCTCTAGAATAACTACAAGGTATTGTTCTCGGTTAAGAGAGTGAGTTGTACCTCTTTTAATGGGGGTAGTTTGAAAATAGAGATCTTATATTTTCTCGTCAGGAGTACCATCTCGGTGTTTGTAGGACTGACGCTTTCTTAGGTGAAAAATTCATAAGACTGAGGCCATTATTTAATAGCTCGCTCAGGGTCAGGTAGCTAAAATTGAAATGACGTTAGCAGTAGCGGGATACAAGGGGTGTGGAGGGACTGTAAAATAGATTTAAGATGATTACTGTCGAAAGCTCTCACGAGGGAAACGCCTAAGAATACATGGAATAGTTAATGTCTCCGTTTCCATATTTTTATGTTCCAGAGATTATATAATGTATGCGTGGTATGACAAATATTATATGAGAATTCCTCATTGTAAATTATCTAAAATTTCGATAAGTGGCTGAGCTTCTTCTTAAAATCACTACTTGAAGTCATGAGCAAGTTTTCTCCTTCTAGTGCTACTGCATCAGCGGCAGTGCTAGTATATGCCGATAGTGCTTGATGTATTTATGAAGCATTGTGCTCTTATCTTATTAGTCCTCTTGCCGGAGGATGCTTCGTTTGGTGCTGCGGGCCTGCAATTGTTTTTTTCTCTCCTAAGCCTCATTGTGCCTGATCTGAAACAACATGCATGCCTTTATATCCTCTTTTTTCCGCGTTTTGCGGATTCATTTTTCTAAAAAAAAAATTTATTCAATTTCAATTTTTAAACAGTCTTCATTTTCCTTTAAACCTTTTTCTTTTGACACCTTATCTAAAAAAAATTGATTTAATTTAAATTTTTAAACATGTGATAAGCTTCTTCAAATATATTTGCCACATTGAGCTTCCTTAAGCCTTTTTCTTTTGCCATTTTTTTCATTTACTTTACCTATTAATTGGGATAAACTTTTTTTAAATGTGGCAACCCTCTTCAAAAATGTTTCCGTATAAATACGTTTGTTTTTCACCAATACTGTTATACTTCTGTAAGCGTAGAATTAAACTCAACTAATATTTTTACACAGGTAACAACATTTTTTAAACCTATTTTCATTATAAACTTTTTTAATCATACTTCTTTTAAATCCCATGCCGTAATATTTCCTTTAACTTATTAACTAAATCTAGTTTTAGTTTAGTTTTTTAGCGATTCAACATTTTTGAGTCATTCAAAGGCTACATAGTAATTTCCGGCGATTTGCAAACTTAAATTTTTTAGCACACTTATTTTCCGGCAGAAATCCAATTACATACAGGCGTGTTATTTTCTGTTACAAAAAAATTTTCGCAAATTTGCAACAAATTCACCACAATATTTAGTAATATTTGTTTTCTCACTTAAAATAACCTGTCAAAGGCAATTACCAATCACAGCTTGGCAAGTTCGTTGCTTAAGTCTTTTGTTCTAGCGCAAGTGTAATTTGGTAACCTGAAACGTTTGTCAACAATCATGTTCAGTTAATGCCATGCATTAGGGTGTAGTTTAACTTAAGTGAATATAAATAAATATATACACACATACACATATACATACATACACATATACTTGCATAGATGATTGTGCACAGAGTCAAATTAGCTGGAAAAATGATTGCATTAATAAAAATGTGTTCAACGTCAATTAGTCAAGGTTAGGCGAAGTTGATTGAGAGAAGCAAGTTCTTTAGCAATAATGTATGCATGGCAGTGTATGTGTGTTTGTATATAATATAAATTAATTCAGTGTCAATGAATATGCCGGAAATGCAGAACGAATTTTCACTGATGACGCAATGTAACGAAAGAATATTTGGTTTCAATGTAATATGAGTTGCTTGTACTGGAAATCGACGAAATGGTATTGCTTATTGGTCAGAAGTCCAGAAAAAGATCAAAATTTACAAATTAAGTGGATATGTATATACCATGACTAAAACAACTGTCTATAAAGGGATATTTTTTAATCCATATTCGAAATACTTTCCTTATGAAATCCATTCAATTTGAGTATAATAAACTTGAAATCTTGAATTGCCTAATATTCACCTTAATTTTTGAGAATTTTTTCTGATACTGTGGTTCAGTTTCCTCCATGGACTCATTTTGTTGACAAAATATGCATTTTTGATTTATGCGAGTTATGTTATAGTGAAAATTATTTTGACAAATATTATATTATGTACTGGCTTTATGGATTCGAATGTAACGGAAAAGTAAATAACTAATTCACCGAAGGAAATAACTTTTAAAATCTATCACAACTTCATAATTTTCGATTACGGATAGTAGTTGAAACTTTTTTCCCATTGGCAACTGCGCAGTATGTCATGCAATTTGGGTTTCGTAAAACCTAACCAACGTAATCAAACGATAATGAAACTTAGAAGCATTATTTTCATAATTAAGTCTCAAGCCTGCTTCTTTTGAATCCCATTCCTTATATTTCCTTTAACTTAAATGAATTTATCCTTTTAAATAGAGTCAACATTTTTTATTTGATAGCCATATTTCAAGGCTTGATTTAACTTATTATAATTTTAAGTAATATTTTAAAAAGGTGGCAGCCCTGTCCAAAATTATTTTTGAAATTATGCAATTTCAAAATATGTAGTTTGGAACTCTAAAATGTAAAATGTAGTTAATTTTTTTATTTAACTTAATTTGATTATAAACAGGTGGCAACCTTTTCTAAAAATATTTGTGAAATTAAGCTTTATTGAACCTTGCATGCACAGTTAGTTGAATTTGATTTAATATATTATAATTTTGATTACTTTTTTATACAGGTAGCAACCCTCTCCAAAAGTGTTTTTGAAACCAATTTTTTTTTTAAATAGACTTTAAACTTTAGCTTGACACTTATATTGTAAAATGGCGTTTATGTTTTTACTTAACTTAATTTGAATATAAACAGGTGGCAACCTCTTTTAAAAAATTTTGTGAAATGAAGCTTTATTGAGACTTGCATATAATAATAGTCGGACTTGATTTAACTTAGTATAATTTTGATGAATTTTTGAAACAGGTGGCAGCCCTCTCCAAAATAATTTTTTAAATTAGGGTTTTCTAACTTTTAGTTTGCCACTCAGATTGTAAAATGACATTTAATTTTTTACTTAACTTAATTTGCATAGAAACAGGTGGCAACCCTTTTTTAAAATATTTGGGAAGTGTAGCTTTATTGAGCCTTGCATATAATATTATTTGGATTTCAATTAACTTATTGTAATTTTGACAACTTTTTGAAGGAGATGGCAACCCTCTCCAATTTTTTTTTTAAATTTCGCTTTCTTAAAATTTGTAGCGTGGCATCCATATTATAAATGACATTTACTTAACTTATTTTGCATACAAACAGTTGGCAACCTTTTTCAAAAGTATTTGGCAAATGAAGCTTTGTTGAGCCTTGCATATACTACATATTAGATGGATTTGAAAATCTTTATTTATATTTTCATATAGATGAGATATAAAATATATACTGCAAACAATTTTAGTGAAAGAATACTGCACACACTTACCAAAAATAAATCCATGAGAGGCGCTTTAATCGATATTTCCAGAAAATACATACTTATGGTTCTGCTTATTTCAAACTTAAGATAAACTTACATCTTAAGTTAGATACGGTTATTTTTCCCTCTTAAAAAGTTATGCCAACTTTATAGTGAACTTCATCTTAATTTGCGATGCATTATTTTTAAATTAATCAAGGCTTCATTTTTAGCTTTATAGTGAACTTCATCTTAATTTACGATGCATTATTTTTAAATTAAACAAGGCTTCATTTTTAGCTTTAGAAATCTGCTGCAGGTACAAATATAGAAAAGAAGTAATCAACTAACATTTTTATAAATAATTAATAATAATCAATTATTTGAGTCACTGTTTACAAAAAAAAAACTCAAACGTTTTTATAAATAAATTCTATGCCATACTTTGTGTGCATTCTAAGTAAATTAGTTGGCTTTTATTTTGTTTAAAATTATGCACTTTGGCCCTTAAATGCATCTTAAGCCAGGGATATATAAACTTCTGTTGATTCGCGACAGCAAATGTTTGCAATAATTCAGTTCCTGATGAAAAAAATTACAACACTTAATTATATATTTACCTTCAATTTGCAATGTGTTTTTTTTTTAATAAGAAGTACCAAAGTCACTTGAAAAAAATTCAGAACTCTTGCTTCAATAGCAAATAAATTACTACCTTAATATCTAATAAAGTTATTACTCAAATCGGAATTATAAGTCACCGGATTCTTATGCAATTAATTTTTATTTCTAAGCCCAAGGTTATGCCAAAGTAGCCACACCTCAGTTTAAGCGTAAATGTACATTAGCTAAAGCGAATATTAAATGGTAATTTATAAAATATAAAATATATGAATTCATCAATATCCGGGACAATTGCAGTGAATTGGTTCAGAAATGCATTGAATGGTGACTTATTATAGCCAGATATCTACATACATACATACGTATATTTGAATACTAGGCTCGTTCGACACTTTTTTTTTCAATGGAAATTGGATAGAGCTAGAAGTTTTCTTTTGAGCCTTATATAAAACACTTGAAATGTTTCAGGTCAATACTGGTGTATTTATTTATTAGATTATCTTACTCATAATAGATACGAGTTTTATTTTCCAATCCAAAATTCCAAAATAGATAGCAATAATTTCGACCATAAACTGTAGATGACGAAAATGTAAATTTCGCATATAATTTTTTTGAATATACCCAGTTTTGATTCAAATTATAACTTTCAACACTCTATACAGAACTAAGTTATTCTGGGTCAATATAGCTTGAATGATTTGTGTGAAACATTCTAAGTGTTTGAGTATTTTGGATATTCCAAATATAATTTTAGCTCTTTCAAAATTCCAGTAAAAAAAAAAGAATCGCTCAAACCAAACTCTGTGTAATTGTCTATAATTTTGAGTTGATCTATAATTTTTATAAAGTTCTGAAAATGTTAAAATAATAAAAGAAACAAGCTTTTAATATCCCATTTTTCCAAGAATGTATTGTGTTTTTATTCCATTGCAATTCATTTAATATCTTGGTAATTTTTATTACTTTATACGGCATTTGCGACATTACGTCATTTTATGTTAAAATAAAAAAAAATCAATTAATGTTTATCCTATTTTAAGAAGAGTATATGTAATTTGTTCAAAATTATTCAAAAATTACAAATATTTGTTTCAAGTCTTCTCAAGTCAAAGTTGGACCGTTTATGGGGGCTAATATTTCTTTGAATTTCATTCGTTATACTATTTTTATATTGGGAGTAATGTTTTTTTTTATTGACGTGTCGAGTTCTATAGGAAAAGAAATAAGGTATGAAAGCAAGAGGGCGTTTGGGCAAAAACTAGCGAATGCAATAAAAAATTGCTAGTAAACTATTATTTTTTTAGAGGTGTTTGCGCTCTTCTTGGTAAGCAGTTAAAGATGTGCCCCTTTACTCAATGCCACCTCTCACGACCACATTCGTGCAGTGAAAAACATGAGCGACCCATCTGAAGATTACGATAATCAACCCGTGTACAGCCTTGGTTCAAGACTGAAAGACAGAGAGTTTTAGTGAACGCAGACCAGATCCACCTACTCGTATTTGGTTCATAGGCCCACTGTAGCCAGCAAGTTAGTAGCGTAGGTGCGGATAGCTAGAGTAATGCGTATGATTTCAAAACTTTCTGGTGAAGCGTTTTGCGACGGGTTTGACATTTGCCATGTTAAAAAGCTTCAATAAAAATAATGAAAATACCGAGAGTGGTAACCTCCCGCAGCGTTGACAATCCCTTATTGACATGCACCTAAAATGCCCCGACCTTCCAAAACTGTTATATTCCTCAGCTGGGTAAGACGGCGAGCAAAGCAGTACAGGTGATACTTAAGGTATCAAATAAAGCATTTTCACTTTCTCCAATAATTAATTTATTTTTTTTAAATAATCTGATAAATATGCCCCCTGCACACGCAAGATAGACTTTTTTCAGTAAGAAATGCAGACTTTTGAATTGAATCAACACCTACTCTCTTTTGGCCCTATCAACGAGGATGGTGGCTTGCACAAAGTGCATATTCAGCACCATTATGCGTACTCTGGTTTCATTGCACATTCTTGATGCATCCAGATTGAAGTGAGGTAGGCCGGGAATCCGAAATCAGTTCAGCATCCAGATACTCATAAATATAACTGTCATACTATTTTTAGTTTCAACTTATGTGACTGAATATCCGACATTTTTAAGGAGTTTTACAACTACTTATTATATTTATATTAAATTTTTCGAAGAGCTGTCAACTATTATCCAAAGTTTTTTCGAAACAAAATTTTCTTAAATTATTTTCGTTTCACATCAGCCTTGAACCATTCTATTTAGTTTAATTATAAGTATATAATTTACTTTTTGAACAGGTGGCAATCCTCTCCTAAAATATTTTACAAGTTAAACTTTCTTAAACGTTTTGTCGGATGATATTCATACTTTAATATTTCCAAAATATTATTAATCTAATGAAAAAATTTAAACAGGTGGCAACCCTATTTCAAAAATTTATTTAAAGTTAAGCTTTCTTAAGCCTCTTTCGTTTAATACTACAATATATCTGGCAACGTATTATTTGAATTAAAATAAACTTTTCGGGTAGCCACCATCTTCGTAAATAATTTCGATAGACAAATATGTTTTATTTAACTGATAAATTTAATTAAAGTTATCTGTTTCAACAGGTGTACTTGTAACTTGAAAAACATTATATACAATAATATATTCAGGTCATAAATTTTTATTTATGTGCAAAATTTTATAAAAAAATCGTCCAGCAAAACCGTCTTTGAAGTCCGATAAGAAATTTCTTTTCAAAAAGTTTAACAGACATTGAAAGGACGGTTTGTTCCCCGCTCAAAATAATACATGCTATTTACTCGCCCACTGGATAGCTATTACTTCAGAATGACACAACGCCAGAACCCATTCACTAGACAATGCAAATTTCAAACGAGAGTGTTGAAATCAAGACACGGTGGCGCTCTGGGTTTGATATTATATTAATATTAGGGATGTTCGTTTGTAACTGACCAGCAAAAGAACGCTCCGACTTGGATACAATTTCCTTTAGTAGCAAAAGCAACCCTGTTAGTATATTTCATGAAACATGCTTGGTTAGTGCTATTTAATAACGGAAAATAACGGAAATAATTGTACAGGCAATTTAAAATATTTAAAAATATTATGAAAAAAAACGGATTTTAGGATTCATTCCCTAACACCACATCTCAGGTCGGATACCATTTTACCGAGTTAGCGTAATTGGCATATTTTTCCTTTGTTAGTGTTGTTGCTTTACATGTAATTCGTTATTTTACTTAGTGTTCTTTTGTCAGTCGGTTAAAAAGAAGCAGACAAATTATAGATTCGTGTGAGTATCTTGTTACCTCTCCCGGTCTAAACGGCTGGAGGGATTTTTATAAAATTTGGCACTTAACTCGTTTAAAACCTGGATTAAGTGTATATATTAAAGGGAGTTGCCACCTATTAAAAAGGTTATAGTAAATTAAACAAATGATTTAAATTAAATACTGCTATAACTATGACGACTAGACAGATTTGGATTAGAATAACGTCACATGAGAGTTACCACAGAATACATTTTTGAAAGGAGTTGCCATCTTTGGAAGAATTCAATTAACATAAAGAGAAAAATCACGTTTAGCAGTTTGGGTATCCAACAGAAGAAGATTAATAAAGCTTCATGCCCAAAATAGGTTGAGAGAAGGTTATTGCCAGAGTTTTTTGAAAATTAACTTAAAAAAATTATAATAGGTTAAATGAAATATTGAAATTTGGGGCCCAAACGATGGAGGATTAGGAAAGCAATGTTTTGAAAATGCTTTGCTTTAAAAAGTAAATTAAATGAAAAGGATAAGTTAAAGGAAATATTACGGCAAGGGATTCAAAAGAAAGCTGGCTTAGGAAAACTACATTAATGGGTATTGCCACCTTTTTAAAAATAATAATTTAATTCAAATTCTAAACTCACTGAAATACAACAGCTTTAGTGTGAAACGAAATCGTTTATTTGTTAAGATTTTTGAAACCATATAAAACAAATTTTGCTACCTTTTTATTTGGTAAGTTAACGAAAAAGGTTAAAGGACGCTGTATTAGATAAATATATTTGAAGAGTGTTATCACCCATTTAAAAAAATTTGAAATTAACTAAATTTATAAGATAAATGAAGCTTATCAAACCAATAGAATAAATAGACAGTTAGGAAAATTTAGTCTCGAAAACACTTTGAGGGTCCAAACTCTTTGAAAATTATATGCAAATTTATAAATAACGTAAGTAAAATCAGGATATCTCACGTAGTTCTAGTGGGCAATGGCACAAGAGTTTTAAGCAACCAATCGGCAATTTTGAACTAGGGGTTGATTTGTTTAGATAATAGAAGGTTAGAAACAAAAACAAAACGAACTAAAAAGTTAATACCTTTGGTGAAATTATTTATTTCTTTTTCTGTTACATTCGAATTCATAACGTTAAATCGAATGTTGTGCGAGGGAAGCCGCGGGTGATAGTTAGTTAACAATATAACGTATTAGCTATAAGGTCCTTTGTGAAATTCTTTCCGCTTTCTAAATGTAGATCTTATTAAAAAAAAAATTGCATGAGTCGCAGAAAGTAACTACAGCTATCTCTACTCTGCTCGCTAAGTGAACAAATTTTAGGTTTTAGCTGCTTACTTTATAAGTTGTACGTTCAAATCAGTACAAGGTCTCACATATACCAGGCGGTTTTGAGTGGCTCTTTGTTAAATTATTGGTTAGAAATAACGGAATGCAAAAAAGTGCCGGACTTATCCAGGTTAAGTATTTTTACTTTAGTCAATACCTAGCCAGATAATTCGCAGTAAAATAAGTTGAACACATAACAGTTAATGGCATTTTTCGATTGATCATAATTTATTTGGCTGAATTTCTTTTCAACGAAACTGCCCGTTCCTACATACATATGTTTCTGTAAAATTACAATTGTATTTATATTAAGAAAAATGTATGCATGTTCGATGCCGTTACAGCAAGTTTTATAGCTGTCTAATTATCATAAACATGGGTTTAAAATCATTTTCTCACAAAGGCGGTACAGCGGTACAACATGACCGCAACCCAAATAAATTTCCCCCTACACAACAATAAACGTTTCAATTTCTGTTAAAATACGATCGATTGAAACACTTGAAAAATTAAATGACACTCTATAACACTAAAGCGACGCCAATTAATTTTTAATTTCTTTACTTCATTTCACAGATGTTGGCGCGAGCACCGACAATTGACACACGGCCCGCCAGCACAGCACCAACAGCCGATTTGATTGCCGGGAATGAGTTTCTCAAGTTGTTTTTCGAACGTGACGAGACGCAGCGCGACCTGCATAGCGGTGAATATGACGAAAATGAACGTGGGGTGCGAGGGATGGGAGTTCGGGCTGGCAGTGGTCACAGCGGCAGCAGTATCGGCAATCCAAGTAGAGGTACTGTTAGGGAAAGGCGCGTGACGCGCGCTGATCACTACGAGTCCACAGCTGATCCAAGTACGCAATTAATTGGTTCGGGTAGCAGAGGTGCGGTTGCGCGTAGCCTTAATTACAAGAGTCGCAATATGCAGAACGAAGCGATTGCGACGACGACGACAAAACCGGCTGCAGAGGAGAGCAAACAGGTGGTGAAACTGGTGACGTCAGGCAGTAAAATTGTCTTTCTAGAGGAGTACGATGACAATGATGCCGTTGTGGATGCTGTGGCGCGTGACATTGATTTACTAAAGGAAAAAGTGAGTACGCAAACTAATCAGACGATAAATGGAGCCGCGACGAAACAACAAGTGCAAATGCAGCACAAATCTAATCCCAGCGATGAAGTCAAGGTAGTGGCAGTGAGTGTGTCATCATCTAGCAAACGTGGTGGTTTTAGCCGTGATGCCAATCATTATAACACAGCTGATACAGTTATGTCCAAGGAGGGCAATCGATTCTCGGAAAGACGTGCGTCATTGCACCAGGCTGACATAATGCGACAACAGTACAAGCAAACACTAGTTGACAGCGGTGATAAAATTCAAAACGATGATAGCATGACAGCCATGAAGTTGACGCTAACTACAACACCACCAACAGCACCGATGGCTGCGTCTGCCACTTCAACAATGGATGAATTTGTGAATCGCTCACATAAAAGTGAATTCTCAATTGAAGAAGCCGAACCGCTGACAATGTCGCCTCAACAAAAGCAACGTGGCTCGTCGCCACACGCCAATAGTCCACGTTCACTGCATACGCCACACGCAGTCAGTGGACGTGCAGTGAAAATGGCGGCTAGCATGCCAGATGTGGTCGACTCGGAGAACAGCGCTTCGACGAATATACAAAACGTGTTGGCTGCGCCGCTTGTGCAGTCCGTCTCGCCACACACGGCCACAGCCAGCGTGTCAGCTGCGTATCACAGTGGCAGTGGTGGCAGTAATCGTAACAGCACGTCCTCGCACATAAATCACAACAGTGCGACCGCAACACACTCACACGCCGGTAGTCAGATTAGCGCTAATGTTGACATGACTGACACTGTCATGCTGGACACGTCTGCGCCGGCCGCAGTCGGTGACATTGCGGCCGATGTGGACGACAAATTGTTGCCCTTCCAAACGGTGATCTATCACAATACGAAGGAGGGTCATGGTCCACAGTCTCGATCGATATCGTATAGCTCGTTATCGCAAAATGTCGATGATTTGCATGCGTGGCGGCACTCGGGCATTTTGGCTGAAGCGCAGCGCAATGTTAGCGAGAGTTTAATGCCGTTAACGCATTCACAGTTAGCACATACCTCAGAACCAGCCAAATTTTATTCCGTGCCATCGAAAATGTACAGCGAACCATCAAAGTTTTACTCCGAACCAGCCAAGGTATATTCGGAGCCAGCTAAAGTTTACGGGGAACCAGAGAAATTTTATTCAGAACCGGCCAAAGTTTATGGGCAACCATCAAAGTTTTACTCCGAACCGGCCAAAGTATACTCCCAACCGGCTAAAGTCTACGGCGAACCGGCAAAGACTTATTGGTCTCCAAGCGCCAGCATGTCCACCGTTGCAACACCTTCCACTACGACCACGAGCTCCACAAGCACAACAACCGCAACATCAACATCAACTATACGACCTGGACGTTATATGCCTTCACGCCGCCCTGCCATCGTGTCACGTATTGCTTTCGGTGAGGCACAAACGTCAACAGCAGCAACACTTGCCATTGATGAACACGCACCAGCAACTATGGCGGCTCCTGCTAATCATCATCAGCAACAACAACATCACCAACAACATCACCACCATACGCAGCATCAGTCACACACAGGTTTCCATGGACGTACTCATAGTGAGAGTGCGCATAGCTCGCATGGTTCGCATGCTTCACATGGCTCGGTTTCACATGCGCAGTCACAGTCGCACTCACATTCGCCCAGTCAGTCACATTCGGCAACTGCAGCACAACCTGCTCAATCACAGTCACAATCACAGTCACATTCAATGCAATCGCAACCACGTCGTGTACTCTTCAACTTAGATAAATTGCCATATGATTTATTGAATGCCCCTGTACAATCATCGCAACATCTTTTGGATCCCGACTTCTCACACAGCCCACCGGCGGCTGTTACCTACTCATCGCCCAGACAACGTCAATGCCTGGAGTCCGCCTTCTCAGCGTCATTGTCTCAATCAGCTTTGCAACAGCAACAACAGCTGCAACAGCAACGTCAACATTCATCATTGTCGGACCAACATTCTAATCAAAATGCCAAAGGATTGCCTAATAGAGGTAAGTAAAGTGCATGCCCGTAGATACGAAACGTTTGGTGCCGACAAAGCAAGGTCTGGTGCTTGTAGATTTTTATTTAAATGTTTGTAAATTTTTGTATATATTTTTGTTTTTACGTAACGATGCTTTGGCTGTTGTGAGTTGGTTATAATCTTGTCATTTCGGTTGTTGTTAATTTAATGATGATGTTATTGATGAGAAGAGCCGTTATTTTATACTGTTTCGAGGTTTATGCTAACAATGAGATTAATGTTTGAGAGTACAGACAACCTATGACTGGGTTTTTATAACCCATGTGGGGCTTAAGGCTTGAAGAAAAGTGTATATGTAGTTATTCAATAGGTTTAGGGTTCCTCAGAGTCTAGAGGGTGCAATCAGCGCTTCGCACAGAGTATTTTCAACTATTCTATCTGGCCCAAATTGGAACAAACTTAGAAATTACTTCACGTTATCCAAATCAGAATCTACAAGGGCAGTCAACCGCTCGTACCTTTCCGAAAATTGTCAAAGAAACTAGGTTGATGTTAAATTATGTTGCAAAAGTGATTATGCTTGAATTCATTTGAGTATCTGGGCACAGGCTAATGAACTCTCTAACAACTGGTCTTTGGAGTATTCAATTGGACCGCAACTAATTATAGGGCGAATCAGGGATACCCTGAATAAGAAGCATGAGAACCGGAATATGAAAAAAAAATGTATAATACCGGACAGAGTGTCAGCGAAATTCGTTCTTGAGCAGAGAAGGAATTTGTTTCGAGCCCCGGTCGGATTTATTAAAAGACATAGTCTTCATTGATAATTAGATGTACACTTGCCTCGAAGATGATGATAGAAAGAATATTTTCTGTGCATCTGTCCGGCTTTTATATTTTGCTAGACTGAGCTAGTTCATACTTGGGTCTGATTTATGGAGAATGGAATACGTTTATTCTCAGTCTTTTGGCAAGCTCCACATATTCATTAAAAAAGTCCTATCCATACCTTTTCCCTCTTTTCTTCCGAGGTCTTAAGAACAATTGGAAAACTGTGCCTGAGTACTCGGAAACCCGGTTTCGAACTTCTGGCTTAGCTCATTCAAGGATAACACTGCGAGCTTTAAAGTTTTTTGTATGCCTTTATTGCATTCTTAACGCTCAGTCTCTATGATTAAGTGGGCTTTACTCAGTTGGTTTATTTACGTCGCTTCTATAAAAGAGATAGATAAAGTGTTTAGCCAGCTTGGGAGCACCCATCGCACATCAGTGCGCACAGAAGTGTTACTTTGCCCTGTTAATAGCGGATGCCCTCTTCTTACCAGCTCGTCTGCCATTCAGTAGTAGTCTGGCACTAAAAATTTTTTAAACAGGATGTGAAGATTCAATTAGTTAGAGCCTGAAAAGCTCCCAAGATGTATTGCATGAAAATATTGCATTGGAAGCCCTGCTAGTCCTTTTGCAAGGTTTATGCTGGCACAAGTTGAGTTTGCTGAAAATTCAGCCTGAAATAAGTACGAAAAATATCTAAGCCGATAGAGGCCAGTAGACTACTCTATGGCACAGTGTTAGAGCTCCATTAGTCAAACTATCCCGATTTAGAAATCTATCTGTTTTCTGCTAAAGTAAATTACTTCACTCCTTTAGTTGGAAAATCTAGACACAGAGCGCAAATACCTCTTACAATTCCCCATAAATCAAAATAAAATTTTGCATTTCTCTATGATTTTTTTGAGAAGTCCTTCCTATTACCATTGGGTATGTCTTTTCAATAAAATCAAGAAGATAACCTGTAAAACTAAGATGAAAACTTGTCAATGTAATTAAGAAGGTGACCCGTAGAATTAAAATGAAACCCCCTGCAATATAATTAAGAAGAGAATTTTGGGGTTTTATTAGAATCTCCTCTTAATTTTAATAAGCCGAAGATCTTATCAATTTCAAATTATTGACACCTAAATTTTAGATTCTAGATAATTATAATAATTTTAAGTGATTATGTATTATTACGAAGGGTTAAACACATTTCTTGCACATTAATACAAGTTTATGATAAATAAATATATTTATTTTTGAAAACACTTATTTATACATCATATTTTATTTCTGAAGTTATATTTTTTTTTTAATTTTTATAACTCTACTAATTGAAAAATTTTGTAACGATCAATACAAGGCGAATTCATATAAGACGAAGTTACTATTGCAGCCGATTTGATTTTTTTGATTCACCTACATGTTTTACGCCTTTTGAAAAAGCAAAAGCAAAAACAAAATGAATGTAAATTTTGACAACTCTTACGCAAAAGCAAAAATAAAATACGATTTCAGTTTCAATAAATTCGAGAAGAAATTCAAACCAATATTAAGAGGATTTTCTAGTGAAAAGTTCATCGATTTTTTGCCCTCCCGCACTCCTTGGTCATAAGGCTTTTTTTTAGACGTAGATCTCTTTAATTATAGGTGCACTTTTTAGCTCTGTGCAGCTTACGAACTCAAGAATTTTTTACAGAATTCCTGCAAGATTTCTCGCATCTTACAATGTACCGTCAGATATAAGTTATTGCAGCTGGCTTGATTCTGCTGCAGGCTGTGTAAAAATATGAAAATGAATTAATCATAAAAGTGCTTTTATCGCTGGAGCTGCTCAATTTTTCATGGATAAAACTAAGAATGCATATATTACGATGATATTGTGGGGCCACCATAACAACCTATAATTTAAGCCACATATTCTTCCAAAATATTTTCTGCAAGCACATAAGTATACCCTGTATACCCTGCACACTGTATGTTTTCGGGCAAATCTCATTTGAAAACTATGCTACCGTCGGTTGCTTGACTTGCATACAGAAGATGAACAGAAATGAAGAAACGAAAAAATGATGTTTTAAAAACTATTAATTTGGTAGAGATTGAATTATTTATTCTGATCTCATTTAATAAAAAAAAATTGATTCTAACCTGAATAAAATTATTATGTAGAGAATCGCAACGAAAAACAAGGAAAAATTCTGTCTACAATAATTTCCGAAAGACAAAGACTAGCGTAGACAAATTCGAACTTTTTTTTATGTAAGAGACGGAATGTAGCTGCCATTTCATGTTGGCCCCTTGCCAGTCAGCTGCCAGTATTTAACCATTTCCGATTTCCAAATATTATTCCCGGTAGTGTTTATAATATAATATAAAAATTTGTCTACCTTGTCATGATCCTTTCTAAAAGTTTTACGGAGGCCTTATCACAATAACTCTACTGTTTCTTATTATTTTAGATTTTTTATGGAAAGAAATGTCCTTGCAAAATTTTACAGAAGAGTTGTAGTTTCAAAATTTTGACTATACACAAAGATACTACATTTGTTCCAGTATTTTGCTGGTATACTAAGAGAACAAACTGGAACATCGCTTTGAGAAAATTTTTTAAAACTATCTTCCAAATGCTAGCTGGGTGGTTTGCCAATAAAGAAATCATTTTCCAGCCGGGTTCACTGAATACAGATACACAACCATAAAAATACTTAACAGCATAAAAAATATGTAAACATTTTCCAAATTATTCCCAATTAACCACTGAATTTTTATTGTATTGTACAAATTTTCTATACCCACAACTTTTAATTTGTTTCTTCTCTTCTCTTCTATGTTGCATTTCCAAAAACGCAGATCTAGTCAAGTGTGTTTCCAAGTACAACCAGCCATTGGCCATAGCTACAACAGGCGCAACAAAGAACAGCCACGGCGACGACAACAACGACGACAACTTGTTTACGCCGACCCCAGAGCAAAATTACGAAATTGAAGAATCTGTAAGTGTTATGACAAACGGACGAGCGCACGGCATACAAGGCAATTTAGCGGCGACAACAACATCCAAACCGTTTGCAATCCGCACAACAAAGTTCGTCAGTCGCGGTGGGCTACACCATCAGCAACATCAGCAGCAACACTACCATGGCAAGACCAACGCAAATGCCAATATGGACAACAATTACGATGACAATGGTGGTGATCCAGGTGGACTGGATGGTGGCGGCGACGGCGGCGGTTTTGGGGAGGATGGAGTTGATGCGGATGGCAGCAAAAGTGGCAATGATGAAGATGATGACGCAAAGGTGGCATATGTGGTGGAGGGACGCAACTATCGCAAGTATCGCGTTGAGGAGAAGACCGACGATGGATTCATTGTGGGCGAGTATGGCGTAGTGGACCATAACGATGGCAATTTGCGTGGCGTGCGTTACACAGCCGATTCGACGATAAATCGAAGTCTGATACAAAAGGCGTTGTTGACATTTCTAAAGCTCAAATAGTTAGTCAAATAGTCGTTGTAGGGGGAAAATTGCAAGGCGGCCATTCGGCGGTTAGTGTGGTGTGGTGGTATCGAAGAACGTTGGTCAGTTTGTGTGGTAAGTGGCAGGCGGTTAGTACTGCATAGAGCAATTGGAAAACTTCGTAAAGGCGGCAATGGTGGATCAAGTGCGCAGGCGCCAAAGTCAGCGCGTACAAATTGCAAGCGCATCGCTAACGAAGGAAGAGATGTGAGTTGCTAGCGCGCGGCGAGTGAACACCAAAAAGAATTGAGCGCTACACGAAGTTTCATTGAGTAGTAGAGGATTTGCCGCTGCCCAAGCATGAAATTGAAATGAAATCCAAACCGACGCCAACGTCAACGCCAACGCCAACGCCAACGCCAACGCGAACGCCAAAGCCAATACCGTGCCCGCTAAGCAAACCCATTGTAGACATTGTGTCGCAAAGCGTAAAGTATTTCTTGTCTATTCCTTGTGAATTATTGCGTTTTTTTTGGATTTTTTTTTTCGATTTCAGTACTTGTATTTTTTTTCTTAATCCCATTAGACAAGCTAAAAAATATGTGATCCAAGTCGTACTGTAGGTAGTTTAAAAGGAATCTATCATTACTTGTAAAACTAAGAAAATATAAAGCAAAAAAATATATAACTAGCTTACTTAGGCACAATACAGACACACACACACATATATAAATAAATGAATGAATACATATTTATAAGTAACTAAATATATAAGTATATAGAAGTTAGTTAGAAGACACTCGTAAGTAGCGCCCATATTTTATAGTTTATGTACGACAGCAATGCGCATTGATTGCAATCGATTGTGAATTTAATTTATTGTAGTTTTTCATTTTATTTATTTTCAATTTTTTTTTCACATTTATATGTAATACTCAACATAGATATGTACGTATGTGTGAGTTGCATGTATGTATGTTTAGTTGAAATGGTTTAGTCTTCGCTTTATTTAAGTCATGTTTAGTGATTTATTGCAGATGAAAACCACTTGCCATAAAATTCCATAGCAAAAATAAAATCAATGCAAAAAAAAACAACTAATCGTAATTGTAATTTAGCAAAAGAGTTTTAATCTGACATATCATATACATATATTATATATTGAAATGAAAATGTGTACATACATAAATACTCAAGTAGGGAGTAGAGCAAGTCGATTTAATTGGGTGATATAAAATTCGTATTTAAAATATTACTATCGGTATTTTTCTCCAATAATATTTGAATGGCCATACATATCGTAGCGTTGATTCGATGAGAGATGGCATTTCAACCTACCATTTTTGTGAAGATAGTTTTGAAATTTGTCACTCGGGTAAAAAGTTGTATTGGTTTGAAAATGAGGCAAATTTTCAAAATAAATATGCATTCATCACACGTAACGAGTAGAGTGGCAAAACACTGCCAGGCGGAGAGAGTTGGGTGGGTGAGTAAAAGCGAGTAGGTGTTCAAACCTATTTGTCGAAGTAGCGAGTCAATTTACATTTATTACAGTGGTTAATTGAAATACATTGTTGAAACGAGGTTTTAACCAGCTTTTTTCATTGTATGAAAGGTGGGCATGGTTTTAGCCTAATTTCAATAAATTTTAAAATGTTGTTTATTAAGTTCAAATGTAAATTTCGTTAGCTTTGATAAGATATTTTCAGAGATATAACAATTTGCTAACGTAGGTGGTGCGACGCATCTTTTTGGTTTTAGTAAAATACCGTTATGTGGGCGTGGTTGCTATCTGATTTTGCCTTGAATCAAGAGCAATATGTATACCAAGTTTCGTTGAGATACCTCACTATTTACTCCAGCCATCTGATGCAAGGACGGACAAAAGATACGTACACTAAAAAAAATTTTGGCTAACAATTATTTACCGAATTAAGTCGTGTACTTTCTAAGAGCAAAAAATAGAAAATAAAAAAAGGCCTTTTTAAAAATTTAATTTTGAAAAAAATTATACTTTTTTCGGGTTGAAAAATGTTCGCCAACGAATAAGCAATGGTTTCCTAATTTGATTTGAGAGTTTTAGTGAATAGAAACATTTTACAAGCTGAAGTATCAAAATCTGAAAATTTTCGGAATAGTTGTGCGCATAAAAAAATGTTTCTTGACGAAAAATCAATTATTACCGTAAAAAATAAGTCCCAAAAAAAGCGAAAAAAAATATTTTAAAAAGCTAGGCGAAAAATTGCTTAGAAATATGTTTGTGGCTTATGGTGAGAATACTTTAATAGAGCATAGCGTCCAAGTTTGGTTCGTCTTGTTTGACCGGTCAGTTACTATTAAAAGAAGTCCTTGCAATATTGGAACTAGCGAAGTTATATCGACACGCAAGATATCAGCTGAACTAAGCATCAAGCGCAGGAGAGTTTCGATTCATATAAATTAACGCACAATTAACGTATGGTAGGATTAGAAGAGAATTGTCTATTATGAGCTGCCACATTCTGATAAAATAATCTTTGTTTCGGTTTCTGCAAAACTCCCTTGGGAGGGGGAGGGGGGGGGGGGGGGGTGTGGAACTGACAGATATACAAAATAGCCAGGTATTACCAATTAAATTACAAAACTATCCAAAAGTTGGATAAGTGCAAATAGTGAATAGAAAACCAATTTAGTAGTTCAAAAATAAACAAGAAAAAAAAGAATAATAAATACTCGTCTTATCACCCAATATTTTTGCAAACATACTTAACGCGTATTATTTAATTTTTTTTTTGTAGAAAGATTATTTTCGCAGTGGGAAATTTTATTTTATAACCAAATGGCTCAAATAAAATTATTATAAGAACTAAGTTGAAGATTTTGGTAAAAGTTTCATCAGAAATCTCAATTGAGGTATTTTAAATATCTAAGAAGCTAACGAAACGCAAACAAAAATCTGAAAGAATATTAATAATTATTGTTTCATAATTATTGTTCAATGGAATTTTTTAAATATTAAAGCAGATTGCAATAATTTTGGTCAACACCATTAGGTTATAAAAAAACTATAAATGATTTTTCCCAATCTTCAGGGTTTCAATCTATTTAAAAAATTAAAAATTTGATCGAAATTTATATATTGATCTATTTATTTGCAACTAACTTTACCTTTGGAGCCATTTGAAATTGGCCATTATTTTGTGTAACTCGGCTACAAAATAATGAGCGTAATGTAAAGGAAATAACATCTGACGCTTTTTTGAATGTATCATTAGTATCTAAATTGAGGATTTTGAAAATACTACTTGTAAAATATTTGTATTTAAATAATGAACTGTAACTTGAAATTAGCCTTTCTACTGAAAATGAGGGGTTGATCTTAATCCTTAACTCAGCATATTGTGTCAAAGCTAAAACTGCCTTATTATGCCTTGAAAATATCAATACTTGCGGATATGTATTACGAGTATTAGAAACTATAACTACATATATTAATAACCATAAATAATTAAATCATTCGAGCAGCCAAGTTGAGTTGCAAGATTTCCTACAAAAGGTACAAAAACTATTACCTTAAATTGTTCCTTTTTAAACGAATGAAGAAAAAAGAGAAAAATACAATAACCTGTTAAGAGCTTAAAAAGTTCGCAACTTTTATTTATTTATTTGAAATATTTGTAATCCTATACGTTATTTAGCATAATAACTAGCGTAAAGTGTCACAAAAATAACAAAAGTTTAGCATACGATATTTCTAATACGAACTTGCAAAAAGTTACTATGTATTTAAATCTATTAGCAATTTATTGCAAAATTAGTCTAAATGTCCGAATGATATTATGTAAATATTGTTGTATAAATAAATATAAATTTATTATGATTATTTGTGTCTTAATAAATAAACAAATAAAGTCAATAAATAAATTAAATATTACAATTAATTGCGAAATAAAGCAAAGAACGAGCAAAAACAATATACTGTGTTTTTATTCATGCATTTATGCACACACACACACACACATGTGCAGTATTTTAAAGCAATTTACTTAATGTAAAAGGTGATCCAAATAGCAAATTATTTTCTTGAATATTATTCAACGCAAGAAAATTACCACACAGATGGCTGTAAAGTTTGAATTGTTTCTGAATTAATGATACAAAATCATTGCTTTAAGCCAACCCACAAACTTAATATCGAATGGAATTAAATCACAACAGTTTTCGAGCCGAAAATGGCTAACAATATGAATGCTCAGGAATCGAAGTTCGGCTGCTTTTTGAGACTAATATTTTACTATTCAACATATTTATTAACCCTTATGTAGTGCACCAAAGTACGTACGAGGGTTGCCTTTTATATTTTGCGCCTAATAATGAAAACACAGTCAAATATTAAGGAAAATAGTTTTATTGTTTTTCAAAATATTCTCCATCTAAGTCAATACACTTCTGCATTCGCTTGAACCAATTTTCAAAGCACTTTTGCCACTCAGAAGAGGATACCTCTAAAACGAGCTGTTTGAAGGCTTCAGACGTTGACCTCGCTTTTTTTTGATGTTCGGGAATAAAAAGAAATTATTAGGTGCCAAATCAGGGCTGTAAGGCAGATGACCCATCAATTCGACCATTTGAGTCCTCAAAAACTCTCTTGTGTGAATCGATACGTGCGAGCTCGCATTGTCTTGGTGAAGAATGATTTGTCTTCGGCGGTTGGTTTTCCTTAATTCTCCAAAAACCTTTGGCAAACAAATAGTTGCATACCACTCAGAATTGACCGTTGTAAGTTTATCTAGTGGAACAGTTGCGACATGACCAGATTTTCCGAAAAAACATTCGGCCATTTCCTTTGAGGTGTTTTTTGCGCGAACAACTTTTGTTGGATTAAGCTCGTCTTGGAACACCCATACAGTCGATTGCTGCTTTGTTTCCGGTTCATATGTATAGATCCAAGATTCGTCACCTGTTACGATGTCACAGACGTGCTTTGATCCACCGCGGAAAAATTTCTTCAACATTTCTTTACACCAATCGACACGAGTCCTTTTTTGGGCAATTGTCAAATTATGCGGTATCCAACGAGAACAAATCTTCTTTACGACCAAATGTTCATGCATTATTGAATGTATGCTGGTCCCACTAATTGCCAAGGATGCTTCTATCTCGTAATATGTCACATGACGATCTTATATTATCAATTGACGCACAGCATCGACTGTTTCTGGCACAACCACCGTTTTTGTACGACCTTCACGAAATTCGTCCTGCAAAGATTGGCGGCCACGTAGGAACTCGTTGTACCATCGTTTCACAGTGGCTAAGTGTGGTGATTCAACACCAAAAGTAGAAGTAAGTTGATTGATGCACTGTGTGGTGATTCAACACCAAAAGTAGAAGTAAGTTGATTGATGCACTCCTGTCTCGATAATCCACGTCGAAAATCGTAGTAAATCATCGCACGAAAATGTTCACGGGTTAATTCCATTTTTTGGCAATTTGAATTTTTAAACTCACTATAAATAAACACAAATAAAACTCGTAAGTGAAAACGTTATGTGCAAGTTTATGCCAAAAAATACCAAACTTTACGATAAAAATATCTAATTACAGCTAATCACATGTAGTGTTGCGAAGGCGCAAAATATAAAAGGCAACCCTTGTATAGATCTGTACTAACATTAACTGAAAATTTTATTATAAATTCTTTTCCATATTTTAGAAGTAAACAAACATTTTTTTCTTACTAACAACGTATGACGAAAGTTAACTTCATAATCTAAATACGTCATACTTTACTACTAAATTAATGGGTTTAGTGAGTCTTTAAACTCTTTTTTTCCATTACTACAGAATCCGATATATCATTGAATACGCGAAGAGAGCTCGTAAGAGGCGCATTGTAAGCATAATTTGTTCTGAATCTGTTTAAATATAGTGCATGGCTGTTTTGTTGACATGTCAATGTCAAGAATGATAGCAAACAAGATTGCGGCTATATAACTAAATTACTTATACAGAGTAAAGTTGACTATGGGCTGCAACTATTTTGGAAATGCAACAAATCTACACTTAACAAAATCAAAGCACCATTTCACGCTGCGATACGTAGAAGCTTACGAGCATTCAGGACAACACCTATTAGGAATATACTTGCGGATAGTGGCTTCCAATCCCAAGAAGATCGCTTGAAGTACCTGAGATCGCGCATAATATATGTACAAACTATATTGTCACCCGACTCATATTCTCCACCACGAGATCCAACTTCTGAGAAATAGAAAAAAAACACTTTCATATAAATCGGCGCTCTGTGAGGTAAAAGATCTTGCCGAATGCTTAGCTTTGAAAATTGCTCCGATCCAAATTCCTCCAACTAAACAATCCCCATGGGCCATTGGGCCAAACAGCTTCATTGATAATCTAAGTATTTTACGGGAAGAGAACACTAATAGCGTTGGCTATCAACAAACTTTCTTAAACATTGCATATGACTTTAAAAAAAGCGGTTGGAACTTCCTATTCACAGATGGCACCAAGCAAGACAACGGAATTGAAATGAAGCCGGTCAAATCTTTTTTAAGACATCCCTAAAAGCTTTGAGTAAAACACAGCCGGTTGTTGGAAGTTACAGACTAGTTGTTATTATTGCTGTTGGGGAATCATCATTTCGACCTTGATATCTAGTTTACATCCTCTCATAGTTTATACACTAAAAAACAGAAGATCCTTAGGACAATTTTTCTTATTTTGATGTAAATAAATCTATTTTTTCTTTAAAAGATAGTAAATCTTTTTTAAGCGCTTTGTTTGATAAAATTTAATACCAATTAGAAAGATTAAACATGATCGTAAAAATCGAAATCTGCTTTGCCTCCTGTTTTTTCGACAAGGTGAAAAGTTGCTGTGCATTCGAATGACGAATAACACTGTCAGATTTCTTTAGTATGTGTCACAAGGATTATATCAGTATAGTTGAGTTTTACTTATTATATATAGAGTATCGTAGGTCTATTAAACATATCAAGCCTTAAACGGGAAAAAGATAAGCGAAGCTCAAAATTTTATTTTTTATTTTGTGGCTGCATGTAACCTGTCTCTAAAATAATTTCTGGTGGTAAATCGCGAATATTGCGAGCAGAAAAACTTTGAATAAAATCTACCTATCGATTAGGCGAATAGGTATATAATTAGTAAATATATATATGTATGTATATATGTACATATTATTTGTAAAATGCTTACTTCAAAAAACACGGGTCACAAGCATCCTAAAATTCTTGCAATGTTTAATTGGGTTCTTCAAAAACCATATCGATTCTGGCTGCAAATCGATCCATTTCCACCCTCATCATAATAAGGGAAGAGTGAGAGAGATGTAGCGACGTGTTGAAGGTGAATAGAAAGGTTGAAGGGGTAGTCTTCTATCTGCTTTTTGTTAGACAAAATTTAGGCTGCCAGATTACTGCAGTGTATTTCAGGTGGAGGTAGCCGAAATCAAAGATGCAGACGATTAGCTACTCACCAGTTTAATCTTGTAGAGAGGTTAATGTTATTTAGATATCCAGACGGCAATAAAGGCATTAGAATCTTTAATTGTTTAGCCGAAACTGGGACAGAGTGCCTAACTGCCTCTAAATATTTCCTTAGCAATTTAACAGGAAACTGCATGGCTGATGAGCTGGATCGGCAGTGTACCATTGATGTTATGGCTTTGGAAAGGGAGAGAGTGGGATTTCCTTTGGCAGCCTGATAATTTCTATTGGGGTGGTATGTCGGCATGCGAGTGTTGTTAAAGCAACAGCGATCTTATTGCAGACTCTATTCCGATTTCACTATCTGAGAAGATGGCGACACGTTCGTCTTGAAAATTACATATCTGCCTGGAAACCACTAGAAATTCTGTCAGATGATGTGATTTTCTTTCCCGCAAAGAGTCTGAAAACAACCCTGCCCCCGAAACGTTGCTTCGTCTGCCAACCGTCTGTGACTACATGGCCTTCCCGTCAAACAAATAAAATTCACTGTCTCAGTCAGATCCCGAGAGGTATTGCTGCCCGAAAGATCAATGTAAATTTGTCTCAGTGTACACTTAATCAAGATCCTGCTGTCATTAAAATGCAGCATTAAATTTTTTATTGGCGCTACGAGAATATACAAAAAAAGTTAACATAAAATGAATGATACAAGAGTTTTTAAATAGAGACTTCTGAATCACTCAAATATAATAAATAAACGCCTGACTAGGTGTTTACCGAAACAAATTGATTTTAGGGCTACAAAATTTTACCCAATCTGTTTTTACAAAGTCTTTGCTGTATTTTGAAAGCCGCCAAGTTTCTTGGTATTTTGAATCTCGCATCAATAGCTACTTATTATATTTTTACTGACTAATTGTCCATCTGTTTGCTCTTTCAAGTTCAAGTATTGAAAAAAAGATTCAATCTATGGTTTAGCAACTGTTGGTTGTAAATAGCCGCATACTTCCACTTCACTAGTATTCGTAATAGCTGTGTTTAATCCACCAAAGCTCCTTCTTGCATTTATCCATTTTGCAATATGAAATAAATTATTTTCGCTGAAAGCTGATCGTTTCAATGATCGTATCAAGTGGTTTAAAGTGAAGGTTTAATTTACGACTATTTGTAGCATTTTCATTGAGCTTAGTCAACTTATTGTTAGTCTCGTATTGGCAATACTTAATTCGCATATAATGAATTATGTGCTTTGGCTAAGCTTGCGATATGCTAATTTGCTGTTTTGTTTAGTGTTCAATTAATCGTACAAAGTGTCTAATGTTCTTAAGATAGAACCTAATACTTTTGCGCTATTCGTATTCGTGCCATTTACTATTAGCTTGCAATATTAGAGAAGGAAAGAAGAGGAATGTTATTAATTTTACTCGTCGAATAATATCAAATGAAATGTGTGTTATTTACATTAGTAAAAAAAAAGATTAAAGATATGAATGGATAGTTTTAGAAAATAGATCACCTTATTAATGTGAGGTGATGAGTATAAATTGTCGATTACTTGCATTTTTTTTTAAACAATTGAAATATCATCATTTTTCTAACAAACCAGTTTCACTCCTGTTTTCACTATATCTGATTAAAAAAATGATATTTTATGTGTATATAAAAATCTCGTGTCACGGTGTTTGTGGTCGAACTCTATATATTTTCGAAAATACTTTGTAACTAATATTCAAAAATATTTCATCCAAAATTATTTTCCACCTCTATAAAATTACCTCTATATAAAATTATCTTATTTAATTTTGTTAGTATTTTAAAATTTTCCATTATAAATTATTCTACCATCGTTTTCGAAAATATTTTTTTTCTTATTTTGGAAAATATTTCATCTAAATCTATTTTCAAAAGATATCTCTATATAAAATAATGTTATTTAATTTTGTAACTATTGTAAAATTTTCCATTATAAATCAATCGACTTTCATTTTCAGAAATATTTTGTTCTAATTTTCAAATATATTTTATTCAAAACTCTATTTAAAATTATCTTACTTAATTTTGTAACTATTTTAAAAATTTTTCTTATAAATTATTCGTATTTTCGAAAATAATTGACTACATATATTCAAAAATATTTCAACCAAAACTATTTTGAAGGGATAGCTATATAGAATTATCTTATTTAATTTGTGCCTATTTTAATATTTTCCATTATAAATCACTCGGCAATCATTTCGAAAGCTATTTTCAAATAATACCTCTATATAAATTATCTTATTTAATTTTGTTAGTATTTTAAAATTTTCCAGTATAAATTATTTTATTTATTTTTATTTTTTTCTAATTTTCAAAAATATTCCGTCTTAAACTATTTTCAAAAGATATCTTAATATCAAATTGTCTTTTTTAATTTTGTTAGTACTATTTTAAAATTTTCCGGTAAATTATCCACTAAATTAATTTACCATCGTTTTCGAAAATATTTTTTTCTAATTTGAAAAAATATTTCATCTAAAACTATTTTAAAAAGATATCTCTATATAAATTATCTTATTTAATTTTGTAATTATTGTAAAATTTTCCATTATAAATAATTCGACTTTTATTTTCGGAAATATTTTGTTCTAATTTTCAAAAATATTTCATTCGACCATCGTTTTCGAAAATATTTTTTTCTAATTTTCAAAAATATTTCATCTAAAACTATTTTCAAAAGATATCTCTATATAAATTATCTTATGTAATTTTGTAATTATTGTAAAATTTTACATTATAAATCGTTCGACTACCATTTTTGAAAATATTTTGTTCTAATATTCAAAAATATTTCATCCAAAACTATTTTCAAAGGATACCTCTATATAAAATTATCTTAAAATCCATTATAAATTATCCGGCAACTCTTTTCGAAAATATTTTATTACTAAAGATTTTTTAAACACATTTTATCTGATAGTCATCTAGTATCGAATATGTAATTCAGTTAATTTATTATTTCTCCCCTTTCCTTTAAAATTTGTTAGCAATTATATCCCAACATATCCCAATTATTGGGACACCGCAAATTTTCTTCAACTACAATAAATTACCCTGGACTTTATTGATCTCGGAAAGGCAATAACAGTTAAATTGGGCCCCTGATTTTTAGGTTTATTTTTTGCATTTCCAACTATTCAATTTAACTAAAAAGTTGGAGAATAGAGACTCTGGCTTTAAGAAATTCATAGAAACTCTGACGTCTCTGGGAGAGCTCTCATTTAAATAAAGTATGATTAATACTTGCCTTACTGGGTACTTTAAAGTTAACCCTTAGCTCTGCCACTAAGTTGTCGATGGTAAATGAACGGCTTTAAGGAGTAGTGATTTAGTAACGCAACTACATTCACTCCTAAAAATTATCTCACACGCCATAAAATTTATGTTATCTACAAAGTCATTAATATCAAATAATAATTGCATATTATCCACTAAAATAGTTTTCATATCACATGGTGATAGGCATTGTCTGCCAGTGCCCACTCGCACTACACACATTCTCATCACACACCACGCAGCATCACCGGCATAAGTCTATAATTAGAATAGTGATTAATAATACTCTGTAATGCATTAACAGGAAAAACGACATGTTAACATGTTGCTAAACCGCAAAGGACACATACGAATGCGAGCGGTATACGAGAGGTATACGAATGTTCATTCGAGTGGTAATAATTAACACGCATCGATTATATCTAAGAAGTTTCACACTCGGTTAAGAATGCGGAAATACGCAACGCAGTCAATCAGCTGAGCAACACTTGATCCGCCGCTGCAGAGTGAAGGATCGATCCGATCGAAGCAACAAGTTTCGAATGCCAGCACTGCATTGTTTTCTACTAAATAAGTAAACATAGTATAAACCATTCGCACAATCATAAATACCGCAAGTCCCAGTCACCACCACCACCACCACTCTCACCTGCTTGGGTGACAAATGTCAACTCATTGCAATTGCATTGTCACCGCTCGCTGTGCGCCAATCGCCCTCTGCCGTCTGCTCTCTACCCTCTACCCTCTGCCGTCTACCATCTGCCGTGTGATATGTGGTTTAGTCTGCCGGACAGTTGTAATTTAAGTGTTGCGTTTAAAGTTTCGAAAAACGATACTGCCCGCAGTGGCGCAACATCATAAAAGTTCTTTCCATTCGTGGGTAATAAAATTTAATCTACGCACGAAGGATTACTTGCGCTACCTTTGTTTTGCTCTATGTATGTATGTATGTATGTAAGTAGCTGTCGGTCGTCCTGTGTTGGGTGTAATCAGGTTGAAATTTTTGTGGTTGCCTTATCGCAAACAATGATCTTCACACATGCCCATGCCCCAGGTATGTATGTGTGTGTAGTGGTAAATAGTAGCTAACCGACAGATCGATCAGTCTTATTGCCGACGGGGTGTTTTCTTTTTTTTTTTGTTTTTTTACGCGCCTGCTACATTTTCAGCCAATTAAGACAACGGTGCGCAAAGTTGGTGTTAAAAGGCCTATTGCTATGTTGTTGCTGTAACGGTTTACTTACGGCACTGTCCGCTCCAACAAATCTACAATTTCTGTATTCCATTTCAAAGTGCCTAGTATGCACGATTGTGGTTGTTGCTGTCGCTGCTGTTATTGGAGTTCTTAGCGGCACAAGAGCGAGGAAGTTTGCAAAATTGTCGAAGGTCGCTGAATGGCCTTGCATCATTGCCGTTGTCGTTGTCGTTGTCGTTGTCGTTGCAGTTATTCTTGCTGTTTCTAGTACTGTTGTTGGCCGTGGTGCTGCTGGTACCAGGTCGTGCCTCCTGGTATTCTGAGGCAACCGCGGTCATCTCGCACTATTTGGCGTCATGCTGTCGCATTTGAATCCATGTACATACGTGGTAGTGTGCTCCTCGTGCTATTGTTGTTCTTGCTTTTAATGTGCAATTAATGGGGAAGATAAGAGCAAAAAGTTATATTGCAAAAATTTTCCGCTTACTGACCACAGAGCGCGAGTAAGGCAAGACAAGGCGTTGCTATCGTAGCCAATTGGCGGAAGTGTAGGCATTGTGGCTAATTTTAGACGACGTTTATATAAGTGCGGTTATTAGGCCTACAGTACACCATTTCTGATTATTCATTACATCGCTTTAATGGATTTGGCAATCACTTAAGTATGTAATAAATTGAAAAGAATGATGGACTTATATATTTACATGCATAAATGTTTAAGTATTGGGCACTTACATAAATAACCATGCACCCGTGCAGTTAAATACATAACTCATGCTAAACGGTTTTTGCTTTTATGCCATTTAAAAAATTCTTTTCAATAATACCATATATTGCGCATGTACACGGTGCATGCCATAACTATAGCACCGCCATATATTTACAACTTTTGACTTTTTTACTTCTTTGGCGGTAGTGAATTTTTACATTGCGTCACGGAAGTCGAGTTAGAATCGCGTCACGAAGTCACGACATAAAGTATTAAAGAGAAAAAAACGAACATATAGCTTGAGGTAGCGACATATCAATGCGTATGTATGTATGTAGATCTGTTGTATGTATGTATGTCCATCAATACCTAGATAGCTTGGTAGCTTTGGACTATTTCGCCATTAGTTCGGGTTAATTTGAGGACAAGTTCTGGGCCGATTCGGCACTAGTTTCGGAATAGCTATTTCCGGACCATTTCAGTGGTTCAGGATTGATTTACCACTACAACTACTACTACTACTAATTGCCACTACTATTTCTATTCATTTCTACTACTATTTTTACTTGTGATTCAACTAATTACTCTTACTATTTCTATTCATTTCTACTACTATTTTTGTTAGTTTCTACTACTATTTTTACTTGTGATACTACTAATTACTAGTACTATTTTTAAGTAATTTCCACTAATTTTTTAATTATTTTACTACTATTTTTACTCATCCCACTACTAATTACTATTCTTATTGTCACTAATTTCAACTACTACTTTTACTAATTTCAGCTACTATTTTTACTAATGCTACTACTAATTACTACTATTATTTTTACTAATGCCACTACTTAAAACTACCAATATTTTTACTATTTTTACTTATGGTACTCCTAATTACTATTACTATTTTCACTGATTTCCACTATATCTCCATTAATTTGTATTACTATTATGTATTATAAAACTCTGTCCCAAATTAAACTCTATATCTCTTTGTAGAATCGGCCCAGAAGTCTTACTTCACTTAGTGCACGCGGGTTTTTGTTTTTTTAAACATATGCAGCTCATTCTACTACAAACGCCACTTCAGACCACCGGTCGCAAATAAGGAAACAATTCAACAGATTTTACACATGATTTAAAATTTTTGACTCAGAATTTTTAGAAAAAACTTGGATCTGAAGTTTTATAGTGCACTCAATTTTATTTTAATAAAGTGCAAGTTTCAATTGCCTACAAATTTTTAAATTTTTGGTTTCTGACACTTTCGCATGCTCGTTTTTTTTATATGGAAAAAAGCACGCAACAATGGAACAATGTTTGAAAGTTAGATTTAACTAGAGCCTTCGATTTCTAGAGATTGAAGGATTTTCTTGATTTCTCGAGTATCGAAATTCTCGAGAATGTGCGAGCAATAAGCAAAAGCTCTATGTATATTTAACCGGGGTTTTTTTTTTTGGAATGAACTATATTCTAATAAAAACAAAAAAATAATACTAATTAAAATTAAATAAAGAAAAATAAATTTTAGATACTTGGCAATATACGGTACTGCTAGAGTTAGTGCACTTAGATAAACATAATATATCAATCAATTTGAACATGCGTATATCTATTCCGGAAAAAGACTCCAGGGATCGCAATCATTACACTGGGCCTGTTTTTTTGCACCCGAGTAGGATAACAAAATGCGTGTAAAGCAACAACACTAACTAGGAAAAATATGCCAGTTGAACCATCTCGGTAAATGATATCCGGCCGGATATGCAGTGTTGTGAAATAAAAAAAAAACTGCGTTATTGTGAATGAGCCGGAAGAAAAGACATGTGACATTTTAGTTTAAGACCTAATTCGTTTTTATTTGCATAGTATTTTTAAATCAACAAAAAAATTGGCATTGCAGATATTTTCCGTTCTTAAATATCCCGACATAAATCTCATGTTTCATGAAAGATGCTAACAGGGTTGCTTTTGCAAGTAAGAAATTTTATTCGAGTAGAAGCGTTCTTTTGCAAGTCGGTTACAATTAAACGGGCCCACTGTACGGCAAATTTTTCTGACCAACCAATTTTCAATTTTAGATTGAGTCATAAGTAGAAAAGTAATTTTTCCGTTTTTTGAAGTAGTCTTCGAAGTTCGAATTTATATGTTTGTTAAAAGATTTTCGAAAAAATAGAAAAACTTATATTTCAAAAAATGTAATAATAACACCTATAAATAAAATCACAAAAAGAGTGAGATGACATTTAAATAAGAGGAAAAGGCCCATATTTTTACTTTTTTGTTACTTACATATAATAATTTGAAATAAAGCCTAATTCATTAATTCTTCATAAGTCCCTGTCTGTTGTTGCAGTGAGAACTCAAAAATTTCGCGAAAATTAAAATAAAAAGTACTTTAGGTTGTTAACTCTGGCCTCTTGGCTTTGCCTATTAAATTTGTGACACCTGTAGATTTTACCAAAACTGGATGTGGATCATGATGGAATAATAAAGGTCAGCTGTACATAATGGCAACCTGTTTTTATGCTGTCTTAGCTCAACGTTGTATTTCGGAAGTGGGGAAAAAACGGGAGGAAATTTAGATTATTCGGAGAAAAAGGGTTGGAAAAGTATAAGATTCAATGCCTTATTAGGAAAATATTCTTCGCTTTGGTATAATCGTTACGCGATAGTATATAATAAAATTTAAAAGTTTTTTTAGTATATTAAAAGTGAAATCATAACTAATTGCACATTCATAACGTTTGTAATTGATAAACTGGTATAGACCGATGACCTCTTGATGTTTATTAGCATCCTATAATACCAGTTAGAGTATTTCAAATGTGAATAATATGGACGAAGAACAGTCTTACTGAGGTAAGTGTCTTCAACATTAGAAAAGTCTCCTAAATTGATCACTTATGAATGCAAACTAAGAATAAGGTAAAAATTCTTAAACTAAAAAATCGTATAAATTAATTATTAAAATTTACTACTACTATTCAATGACACCTCCCCCACAGTTTTTCTAAACATTAAGGATGTGGGTCAAAGATCAGCCTAATCCATCTTAATTTAAATTTGAAAAAATTCAAAAAAATATGCTGCAGTTGATAGTCATATTTGGAAAATGCCCTTCTAAAATACTTCAGCTTACAAATTTCAAAGTTTCTGTGATAATTTTTTGAAACAATTTCATAAAAAGTCACAAAAATGCTTAAGGGCTAATCGGATCGCAGCTTTAGGCTGTTTATTAATAGCGGAGGTATCTTATCATCTTAAGAACTGAAAATATGCATTTAAAATAGCTTCTGTTCTTGATTTTTTTTGCGTAGCTTACAAGCCAAGCAACATTTCTTACGCATTCCACTTGTCTTAAGTTCGCAATCACACATACTTACATCATATGGATGTATGTATATATATTGACTCAATAACCAAAATTCAGCTTTTCGAATTAAACAATAAATATTGCGAATTCATTGCATTCTTGATGTTTGAATTCTTCTTTTGAACACAATAATGCGGTGGCTTCTTCTCGCCGCTACTTTACGGTTTCAAAGTGAATGTCCAATTGAGTGGGCAATATGCTGCGCCTCCTTAACTTTGTACTCGAAATTTTCGATGCAACAACACTTTAGATGTCGTTGCCTTCTCCATTCCTTCCTGTACTAACTTACACTCGAACTAACTAAGCTGTTTGTTGTGGCGATTTTATTTGTTTTCCTGTTTTTTTTTTTTTATTTGTTTAGTGGTCTTTTGTTTTATGCTCCATGCGGTGCAACGGTAAACTCCAGCCACAAATTCGGCTAAGTACTCGTTAATATAGGAATTTTCGTGAACCGTTTTGGGTTCCTTCTTGCGGCAAAAGTAATTCTTGGTTGTAGTTGTAAGTGAGGCAATTAAATAAGGTTATGTTGACGTTGATGTTAGCTCTCGAAGGGGTGATGGTGGTTGGATGATTAAAGAGTTCGAAGGAAGGAGTAATGGCGTGGATACAAGCAATCCAAATCAATTTAATCGCCAGAAGTAGCGAGTAAACGCTGAGACGAAAGAACAATGCCATGATTACATGTTTCGTGCGTAGTACGGTCTAAAAGTTTCTGGTCACAATTAATTGTCATTAAATTTCTGGACTCCGCATTCCCTACACACAATAGAAAATATTATTTTTTTCCAATGATTCACGAAGGAACTGTTGCTTTGTTAAAAATCTGGAAATAGCTGCGGATGCTGTGTACGAGTATTCTCCTCTTCGTGAGTTCCACTGTAAACGAAGGGGCGAAACAATTTCGTTTGGGAAGATAATCAAGTGATAAAGAATCAGAAATTATGACTCGACGTTTAAAAATGTTAGTGCCTGGGATCCTATAAGAATATTGGGGTATAAATAAGCGCACCGGAATAAATGAGAGAGGTGAGTACCTTTTAGATTATCTTATGGTAATTGTCGTATATATATTTCACTAGTAGAGGGTGTAATCTTACTTTCATCACTGCTATTAGGGAGTTTGATATCCTTCCATGACAGTACAGTTGTTTGTTTCACTGTGATGTAACGAATGAGTGGCTGCCAAGACAGTAGTCTTTTTAACAGGATAAAAAAGATCACATCGGTAGGGTGAGTATAATGTCTAATTCATTGAGAGTTCATTGTGATTCTATTAAGGCTCTACCTAAGGCCTCTTAATTGTACGAAATTCTAGCAAAAGAGTCACCAAATGGGATAGCTCTACTAAGGAAGCAAGACACTAAGGCACCTGACGTCTTGTTCCCCTTCGGAACACAGGTTCACTGGGGAAATAAGTTACGGCAGGTTGAATTCCATCTTTAACAAAAACAACGCATGGTGAGCAGTTGAGTCCTTTCACTCTTTCAAAGCTGCAGATGGTGATGATATAGTCTGAGATGCAGAGATGCATCGATATTCACCCACTCTGTTACAGCTGAGAGTATATAATGCGTGCTTGGAAAAAGTGATTCCAAAATTAGGTAATAGACCCCTGGACTTTTCATAATCCTACATATCCCTAAGTTTGAGTTCCTTCTTTTTAAACACAATCGGAAGACAGAAGTTAGAAGTTGATCTACACATCAGGGACATATTGTGTTTCTCCATTTGTTAATACTCGTAATGCATATGAATTTATCTCTTGAACATTGGTTCAAATAGTATTATAGCTTTCCTTGGGCAATGCTTTCGCACTAATTAGATGACCTGGTAATCATTATCACATGGAAATTCGGCAGCACTGTCTCCAACATTATGAGCGCGGCCCTGAATGTGACCAAAGACTGTTCGTGTTCTGTTTACAAGAATTTACGAACCGAACCCTGATCTTTTCTCTATAACAAGTCTTGATCAGAGACTCTGGGAAGGATATAAAGTTGACAATATGTAGGATTTCTTATTTGATGACTAGAAACCTCTGCTTCGTCCGGGAGCTCCAAAACATAATTCCTGGCCGAGAGGTTTGGTCGAACGGTTTGCTATTTTTTGACTCCAGGTGCAGAAATACAATATATGACCTTCAAACCAAACTTAATAACGGCAGTATAAATCTCAAAAATCATAATAACTATCTTTTTAGTCAGCTAAGGGACCATCAGGGCGCTCTCCACGTGGATGTTTACGTCGAAGCTGGTTAAGGAATGTTATAACATACTCCAACTGCTGTCATCGATGAATGCCGTAAGGCTGTGCTCGGCATCTGATCACTTGGGGGTCGAAAATAACGAGATCGCTGACGGGCTATCCTGGAAGGTTTCAGAAAAAGCCATAATGAAGCTTGGTCCATTTTACGGCCTTGGGTGCTCATCCAGGGTAGACGTAAAGTGGAATAAGTACTGGGGAGCTTTAGGGGGTCTCAGACAGCCCTGGTTTTTCGTTCTGATGGCTATGTCTTTTCTTTTGTACATGTCCGGGCTTGGCCAAACACGCATGGTCGCCCACCAATGTGTTGGGAATTCGCTTATCAAGGACCTTCAAGAGTTCAGTAGGAAAGCTGACGTCAATCTGTTCTTTTCTGTTGTAGCCTGCTGTTTATCTATCTATCTCTTTAACGTGGACCCCAAAACATCTTCCTGCGAATGAGTGAAATATCGTACGCAGTTTTTATCTCTTCGTGAAGGGCGGCAAAAAGGAGTTTTTGATTCACTTGCTACTGGCGATTTCTTTATAGTTCTTTATTCGCATCACCTCTCAAATAACAAATCGATAAAATGGCCTCGTCCGAGCACAACGCGATCAGAAAAAGCAATGGCACCATAATCTCAACAAACAATTATGGATTTTAAAGACCTCAGCACAACAGTAACGGGCGATTACTATGCTTCCCAGCAAGACGCGACGACCCGACTAGCAACAATTATTTATTAAAATCTGACTTTCAAGGAAAAAACTGAGTGAAGTCAGCTATTTTGAGGCATTTTGTCGGCAAAAACTCAGCCAATTCTACATTTAGGCATATTAGTAATGTATACTGAAATAAAGGGAGATTATATTGAAAATTAATTAAAGTGGTTTGAGATTTACCTCCTATTTTGTAGCTCAGGACAGATATTTTTTGACCTTGCTATAGATGTGAAATATTTTGAGTGCTTTCGAGTACGCAGCAGAACGTGCAGCGGTAGCGATGCACAGTCGCAATGTTCGGCAATTACAACATTTCAACAATCAGCTTGGGGCAATGACGGTGACAGCTATTGCACCGCTTCCTCAAACTAGCTGTAGTTTATTTATCACCGCTCCTGCTATATGTGCGTATGTATGTATGTATGTAGTAGGCTGAGGCAGATGAGCAAGCGGCAGAAGATTCTTGTGACCGCAACGTTGAAAGATTGATGAATGTCGAAATTTCATCGTAATTTTTGCGCTCAGGTGCCAGTGTCACCCAAATTTTGCGGCAAAGCTACTTATTCACCCCGACTTTCCTTTATATAAGTTGACAACAATTAATGACCAGCACAGCGATTGTAGTACGCTAGTCCAGCGCACCAAGTAATGGCTTGCAAATTGCTAGCCGCTGGGTTCCAGTACAAAAAAATAAGCTGAAATGTTAATTGTGATTGCTCAGAGATATTTTAGTTATGTATTTATCTTCTACCTTTGCCAATTTTCGCAAAGTTTTCATTTTGCTTTCCATTTTTTCTACATATTTTAATTCCATTCTTATATTTTTACTGGTTTTTTTGTGCTGTTTTCTTGTCATACTAAGGCATTCCATTCCCTAAAAGCTTTTATTGCATACGAACAGTCGATTGACAGTCCGCAGGAGGTAGCACCGAAGCAGCAATATAACCACTTTACTTGTAATTAAATAAGTGAATGAATGTTCCTTTTCTGTTGTTGTTGGTATTGTTGTTGTTGTGATTATGGTTGCCTTGTCAGTATCCTGTGGATTTAACAGCCACCTCTCGCTGCAAGTTTGCGTATTTACTGTTGCTTTCAATTTATTAATAAATGACTGTTCTAAATTTAGTTTAGCGGCTGATCGGTGCAAATTCTTATGGCTGTAGATAGTAGAGGTAGAGGAGGAGGTAGCAAATTATACGCTTTTCAGCACACAGCCAAACGTATTCGCATTAGGGTGGGTCAGATCATAGAAAAGTAGAAACAGTAAAAGAAACATTGATAATAATATTTTTTTAAATTTAAATACCTACGTTTTATCAAAGCATACATATTCGATTTCTTACTCCAATGCTGTTTGTTTTAAATACTAAAAAATTGCAAAAGCAACCGTGTTAGCCTCTTTCATGAATGTTGCATTTTGTTTAGTGCTATTTAAGAACGGAAAATAGTTGTACCGGCAATTTTTAGGTTTATGCAGTTATATATTTACAAATACTACGCAAATAAAAACGAGCTAGGTCTTTAATCTAAATTTCCCATGTATTTCCTTAGGGCTAATTCACAATAGCGTAGTTTTTTCACTTCCCAACCTGCATCTCAGGTCGAATATCATGTTACCGAGTTGACTCAATTCGCATATTTTTCTGAGTTAGTGTTGCTGCCTTACAAGCATTTTGTTATCCTACCTAGTGTTCTTTTGCAACTAGGTTACCTATATGGAACTTTAATGCGAACAAACACAATTCAGATAATACATCTCAGGCATATCCTGCCTTGTTAATGTGCCTTGGTAGCGATAAGACTTTCGGGACTTACTCGTCCAATTTTTATTCAACATAAGCCGTATTCGTTTCGCCAATAGTTAGCGAGTGGCGAATCGATGAAGCATCTGGTATGAATTAGCATCAACACAGTTTTTGTTTTTATTCCCAATGTTTTGTTCGCGAGTCACAAGCGACGAAAATGCTCCAAAAGTGCAAACACGTGCGCTCACATGATCGACCTTTATGCACAGCTTTAAACTGGTCTAATATCTGCAACACTGAATGTAATGAGTTCGACCAGTTTAATGAGGTATCGAGATCGCCGAATCTGGCTAGCTATCCATGTTTTGGCTAATACGCACAAATTTGTTCGAACGCGAGTAGAGCTCGGGCATCGCGGGTAGAGTAGTGGCGAATCGAATGCCCCTATAATTAATTATCTCCAAAGAACAAATGTAGCTTATTGGATCCGTTTTGTGTTAGTGATTGTGATTATGTAAAGCGTGTGGAGCAGCTTTCTGTGGCAGGAGCGTGAGACTATGATATGCTGTTGAAATTGATTTTAGTAGAAATTTGAAAATTTTGACAGAATTTCTGCGTCACAACAGATTTTGTTTCCAAAAAACCGCGTATGTACATAAGCATACTCGCAATCATCTGTATTCTTTCCAACGTTTAATTTTAGCATGTGCCCCTTCTAACATGCATACCAACGTGTTTCCTCTTGTTTCTCTCCACCCGTAAAGCTGGTGTTACGTTGCAGCCAAGTTACTCTCCCGAATTTCAATCAAACAGCGCAATCTTGTATTCTATGATTCTTGATCAACCTTCTGAAATTTTGTATAGAGACTTCAAAGATGTTGTTGTACAAACGCTTAATTAAGATGCATCTCTATTAGATTGGAAAACTTGCTGGTTATTCTCTGATGTACATTGCAAATTATAATACGAGGGTTGCCTTTTATATTTTGCGCCTAATAATGAAAACACAGTCAAATATTAAGGAAAATAGTTTTATTGTTTTTCAAAATATTCTCCATCCAAGTCAATACTTTTCTGCATTCGCTTGAACCAATTTTCAAAGCACTTTTGCCACTCAGAAGAGGATACCTCTAAAACGAGCTGTTTGAAGGCTTCTGCAGCTCCTTCAGGCGTTGAAAAACGTTGACCTCGCTTTTTTTTTTGATGTTCGGGAATAAAAAGAAATCATTAGTTGCCAAATCAGGGCTGTAAGGTGGATGACCCATCAATTCGACCTTTTAAATTCTCTAAAACTCTCTTGTGTGAATCGATATGTGAGAGCTCGCATTGTCTTGGTGAAGAATGATTTGTCTTCGGCGGTTGGTTTTCCTTAATTCTCCAAAAACTTTTGGCAAGCAAATAGTTGCATACCACTCAGAATTGACCGTTTTAAGTTTATCTAGTGGAACAGTTGCGACATGACCAGATTTTCCGAAAAAACAGGCGACCGTTTGCTTTGGGGTGCTTCTTGCGCGAACAACTTTTGTTGGATTAGGCTCGTCTTGGAACACCCATACAGTCGATTGCTGCTTTGTTTCCGGCTCACATGCATAGATCCAAGATTCGTCACTTGTTACGATGTCACAGACGTGCTTTGATCCACCGCGGAAAAATTTCTTCAACATTTCTTTACACCAATCGACACGAGTCCTTTTTTGGGCAATTGTCAAATTATGCGGTATCCAACGAGAACAAATCTTCTTTACGACCAAATGGTCATGCAATATTGAATGTATGCTGGTCCCACTAACCGCCAAGGATGCCTCTATCTCGCGATATGCCACACCACCATCTTATATTATCAATTGACGCACAGCATCGACTGTTTCTGGCACAACCACCGTTTTTGGACGACCTTCACGAAATTCGTCCTGCAAAGACTGGCGGCCACGTAGGAACTCGTTGTACCATCGTTTCACAGTGGCTAAGTGTGGTGATTTAACACCAAAAGTAGAAGTAAGTTGATTGATGCACTCCTGTCTCGATAATCCACGTCGAAAATCGTAGTAAATCATCGCACGAAAATGTTCACGGGTTAATTCCATTTTTAGGCAATATGAATTTTTAAACTCACTATAAATAAACACAAATAAAACTCGTAAGTGAAAACGTTATGTGCAAGTTTATGCCAAAAAATACCAAACTTTACGATAAAAATATCTAATCACAGCTAATCACAGGTAGTGTTGCGAAGGCGCAAAATATAAAATAACTCTCGGGCTTAATGGGTGTGTTCTATGCCTACCAAAAAAATTTGGTTTACTCGAAATACAATATCGATGCGGAAAACCACAGAGCTACTAGAAATAGAGCTAAATTATGTGTGATAAAAGCAAAAAAGACGTATTTTGAAAATAAACTAAATGCAAACCTTACACTGGATAATCTTTGGAAAAATAAAAAATCAATTAGTGTAGTAGATAAATTACTGCCTGTTAGTTTCCAAGCCATTGGAAAATTTCAAACATCTTACTGAAACCGAAAGTAAATTAACCAGAATTGTCTCAGACCTATATATTAGTGTCCTCTCTGCATTGTTCAAGGTGTTGAAAAAGTTTGTGGAGAGCCAGTTGATTGTCTACATAAATGAAAATAAATTATTAACTTTATTATTACTTTCACAAAATTTTCAAGCATTTTAATCACTATTTTTACACAGAGTGAAAATACCACATAAAATGTCTAATGAATTAGAACAAAATTTAGCGGATTTCTCTATGATTTTTTTCCAATAAGAAGCATTTCTTATAACGACTAGGTATGTCTTTTTTTTTTAATAAAATCAAGGAGATTATCTGTAAAACTAAGATGGAAACTTTTCAATGTGACTAAGAATGTGACCGTAGAATTAAGATGACAGTCTCTGCAATATAATTAAGAATGGAATCTTGGAACTTATTGGAATCTCCTCTTAAATTTAATAAGCCGAAAATCATTTTAATTTAAAATTATTGGCACTTACATTTTTTTAAGTAGAATATTTTCTGAAAGTAAATAACACCATATTTATTATTTAGTTTGTTATTACAGGTTTTACAAATTTTATTATTAGAAGATTTAAAATAAGTAATTGGTGTGGTCAAATTATTTGTTGTATGGCACGTGTCATTCCTTGAAATTTAATACATGTTAAGATCTTTATTGTACAACTGGCATTTTTAATATTAATGCACAAGAAAGATACTGAGAGAAAAAGAGAGCATCACTAACGAGTAAATATATTTATTAATTGATTAATGCTTATCTTTGAAAACTTCTGAAACAATAAATAAGTAAATCAAAAATTTTCTTTTGAAAATAAAAAAATTTGAAGAACAATATTCATAATATTAAACTCAAAGCAATATACATATAGTAGATTATTCGAAAAGTACAAATGTATATTAAGACGTTAAAAGCAAAATTTGGATTAAAATGGGGTCTTTTAAAAATATAAAGTTTTCCTTATTAATTAATTCAATGAGATTCCAGTAAAAATGAGAGGATCTTCTTATTAATTCCCCTTATATAATTTTTAACATAGAAACGAGGAGACTTCTTCTTACACCACCATATTTTTTAACAAAATTCCATAATTATTATTAAAAAAACAAACAGTTACCTCATTATTTCCAGTCGTTTTCCTATTCAATAAATTTGAGAGGAAATTCAGACCAATATAAAGAAGAGTTTTTAGTGAACATTTCTTCGATTTTTCCCTCTCTCGTACTCCTTGGCCATTAAGCTTTTTTGACGTCGATCTCTTTAGTTATAGGTGCACTTTTTAGCTCTGTAAAGCTTTAGTTTGAAGTGATTAAAAATTTTCGTTGGTTGTTTGATAAACTTTTCTTGTTGACAATGTTGTGCATTTTCTTCTATATAGGAATAAATTTTGTTCATATATTATTTGGAGAAATTACCTGCGTTTTATTATACTAAAGTGTAATTGGTTACAAAACTGCATGTCCAAAATATTTCTAAATATTTTCATTAAATATTTTGGGTAAATTTCTATTTTAAAGCGTATGCTTGAAACTCATTTCCGACCAATGGTTTCTTTTACGCTTACTCTTCGAATTATCTATAGAACCTGAAAATACCATACAATTTGTTGAAATTTTTCATCCGAACATTTCGTCCCACCCTTATCTACAGGCGTTATCCTCTCTTGTGCTATTGAATGCTGCAACCTTTCATTTCACTTAATTTATTACCTTCTATAGTTTCACCTCTTGAATACACAAATAATCATATTTCCTCCTTAATAAAGACATTACGCCGGTGCTGCCCCAAGAAGGCTGTGCTCGCTGGCGTAAGGAAAAATTGGAGTAATTTGTATTTATTATAATTTTTTGTTCACATCGATGATTGATGAGTTACGTTGTGTAGATATTAGCGAAGTGCGTAGGTAATTCATTTATGTTAATTTAAATATAAATATTCACCTCATAAAGATGAAAGATATTAATGGAAAAAGCGCTGAGTTTTATAATTAACTGACACGTTATAAATTTTTGAGATGGGACATGCAGGAGTTATTTATTTTGTTTTCGTAATTTATTTTAAAACTTTTCTTTATAGATCAGTCTTAATCAATAAATATTATTACATTAAAGTTTTATAATATGTTGTTTAAATAAAATATTTTCAGTAATTTTTTTGTTTGCTTTAAGTTGGTATTTTTATTAGTAAATCTATTGTTTGCGATATATTTTCTATGCAATAGGGTTATGAAATCCATATTATTATTTACAAAACTTTTGAATTAGTTAAGAAAATTTGAAAGAATCATAGTGGGATACAAGGTAGAGTTATATAATATAGAAAATTTTTATTAAAAAAATATAAGTTTATTGGAACTGAACAATCTTGTGGCAACTTCGAAATAAAAAAGGCGCGAAAAACAAAAGGAATCATTTTCCATGTATTTACACATCGGAGATTGGAAATGCTTCCCACCAGCCATGAACAAAAAGGGGGTTGATGTAAACATACTTGAAATGAAAAAAATTGGTGATTTTCAGTTCACCTTCGTGGTATTTTTGAAAGTCGATTCCTTTTTTTTTTTTAATTTTGTTTTTATAATCACCAGAAACCGAAAATATTGAAAATAATTTTCTTTTGATCTTAGATGCATTCCGCGAAAATCTTTCGGCTGACAGAGCCTACTCATCATATTGTATGTAGAGCTCCAACGGGATAGAACATCTAGCCGAGGCTTCACAAGACATTGGTTGGTCTTTTATCTAAAACCTGAAAATTACAAACCAAATGCTCTCAAAAAGCTATAAAGGTCAGAAAATTGATCAAATCATCCACCGCAATAGTTTCATTTCTTGAATTATAATTGAAGAATATTCAACTATATGTATAGATAATAAATTTAAACAACTGTGTGAAAGTACCCAAAATATTTTTTTTTCGGTTAAAGGATCTTTAATTTAGGAGAAATGTGTTTTAACTAAATTAATTTTAGCAATTTCTAAAGCCCCTGGCCAGATACGGCTATATCGACTCAGCTCATCTTCTTGATCATTTAAGTTGCATTTTGGATTTCTTTTATAAAATCTTTACATGTGTAAATAAACAACACCTTGGATATAATAATATTGTAATAATAATAATATTTATAAAATAATAATAATTATAAGTTACCTTAGTGTTTACTAGTTATTTTGTTTCTTTTGAACATGTAAGTAGAAAACACTTCTTTTAACATTTAAATGCGCACAAAACCCGGCAGACGTCATAATGCCTATATTTATTAATTAATTGTCATACATATAAGAGGTCACAACCCCTCAAAAATATAGGTATGCACCTATGACACTCATTTTATAATATTTTATATTCCATTTTTTAATATTTTATGTTAAAAGTTTATTGCTAATCTATTTGAATGTAACTGTTCAAGATAAAAACATTTTGTTGCTACGTATAAACAAAACATTTGTCATTTGTTGTATAACTTAAACCTTAAATTAAAGAAATTAAATTATTTTCTAGGAAATATATTTACAGACGACGGAAAATTGCAATTAAAAGGAAGTGAGTTTTTTACTTTGATTTTTTTTTTTATTAAAACATATTGTATTGTAATATGTAAACTGCTATTTTTGACCGAAAAATTAAAACTAAAATTTTAACTGTTATTTTTCACCGAAAAAATAAAAGTCAAATTTTAAATTTTTTATTTGACCGAAAAAATAAAAGTCAAATTTTAACTTTTATATTTGACCGAAAAAATAAAAGACAAATTTTAACTTTTAAATTTGACCGAAAAAATAAAAGTAAAATTTTAACTTTTATTTTCGACTAAAAATATATCAGTAAAAAAATAACGGTTAATTGCTGACTTTTTTGTAAGAAGTTAAAAAAATATAAATCATATAGGATTAGCATTCCTTGGCTAACAAGCATCACATTGGTATACACAAATGTTAAAAAAACAAATTCTTTCCAGCTAACTTTTTAAATTGAAATTTCGAAAATAACTATTATTTTCGATCCCTGTATAAGACTTATCCTTACCGAATCGAATAGTTTTGTACCCATTTTTTTATATTTCATATAACTTGTGTATGATTTCAACAAACAGGTGGTAACCCTCCTCCATTTATTGACCTTATCTCTAGCGGAACAAATCGTTTGATAGTCATATTTTTTATATACGTGTTTAATTTAATAAAATGTACCTTTGAATTAGATGGTATCCCTCTCCAAAATATATGGGTGAACCTTCTCCTTGCCGAGACGGACCGTTTAACACCCATATTTTAATATTTCGTATAACTTATGTGTAATTTAAATATACTATAAAATATAATAAAATATGCTATTCGACTTTTCAAATAGGTGGCAACTCTCATAAAAGTTTGCTACGAGACAACACCAATATTTGTGATATGTGTATCTCTTAATTAAATTTGACTTTTCAAACAGATGGCAATGCTTTACCAAGCATAAAATACATAATAATAACATACAAAATTTCATAAAAATCCGTGGAGCCGTTTCGGAGGAGTTCGTCGACCACAAGCACCGTGACACGAGATTTTTATACTCCATATATCTTGTTTTTTTCGAATTACAGCAAATCAACAACTACAAATAATACTATCGCACGAAAATAGCATTTAAGTAAAAGTGCGAATATTACAACAACATTGATTGTATTGGTATACAGTTATTCGTATGGTAATTAAGGATGCAATATTTTTTATTATACGAAAATTTTGTAGGAGAATGCTTATTCTGTGCATATAAAGCGAATCAGACATCAGTTAGTTTTTGAAATCTTAAACTCAAGAGGAATCGATTGGTATCAAATTTAATTAAATGGACTTAATGCCTTTTTATTTTTAGCTAAGTCTTTTATTTTTGGTGGAAAAAAATTCACATTGTAACCGTTATTATTTAACTGAAAAAAAATTTAAGTCCACTTTTTACCGTTTATACTAGAGTTTTTTTCAAAAACTTTGAAAAATAAATGGCATATATTATTATTACAGAGAGGGAACGGAGGACCTCAAGAACATTACAAAAATCTAATTACCTCCAATATTTAGAAAAATTTTAATAACTGCTATTTTTGGTTCCTGGTTCTTTTCACGTTTAAGACTTTTACATAAATTTAGTTTTTTATGAAGTCAAAAAATTGAGACTGAATCCATCAACATGCTGTTCTTTTATTATTCTATTTTTAAATAGTAATTATTACTATCAGTTGGGGTTTCTTGTTTTATATTAAAATTATAACTTGTTCCACTTTTTCAAAATTTATTTTGCATAACACCAGCGGAGTAATTATTGCCAACGATTTAAATCTGCGTTTTAATTCGTGGTATCAGTTCAAGATAAAACGGCATTTCTTAGTTAGCAATGCTGTATTTAATATTTGTTCCTATTAATTGACTTTGGGCATCTTCATATTTGTCGTCCCTTCATCGGCGACATGATCGCCCATGGCGTTGAATTTTCTGTTAATTTTTATTAAAAATTTTCACTTTACTTTCTTATTAATTTTTTTGACATCTCAAAAATGAAAATTTAACAATTTTTTAGTAGAGACAGCGGACATTGAGACTGTGTGGTTTATACAGCTCTTTGAAATGTTCATGTGTGTGTAATAGCAGTGTTGGAAAATGTTCTCTCGATCAGTTGATTGAAAATAAATCAGTGCCATAAACTGATCATTCAACCACTGCCTAAAAGTATGCAACACAACCTGCTTAGCTCTAGCGGCAAGTAGTTGCAAGCTCTACGAACCATAAATAAAATTACTTTACGCCTTGCACTTGCTTCTGTGTGTGTGTGAACCACACAAATGCGTACCGACATGAAATGCTTTGTTGATCTCGTGTAAAGAGTGAGCAAAATTAGTGTTGGTCGGATTTTCGTGAAATTTCATAGTTAAATAAATTTCAGGTGCTGATCTTAAAAATGTCCGTATGTTTTTTTTTTAATGTTTGTCAAAATTTATCAATAAATCTACTTTGTTATTCTAAATTTATTACATATAAAGACTATCGATTTAATAAAAATTAAAGACTTACATACATATAAGGGCAATTCAAATTTTATAGAATTCTTAGATTTTTTTTTGTTTCAATTACGTGCCAGATATCCTTGAAAGATCGATAACAATTTGGTTTAAGGCACTAACCACTAAAACTATTTTTGAATAATTTTGTTCATTCTAAAGACGAAATTCAATTGTCGAAAATAAATGTGGGACGAACGATTTCAGTTGTTTATTTTATTCAATATCTGCATATCGTTTAACTACCATCTCTGCCAATTTTGTATTTCAAATTGCAGTTTTTTTTTGCAATTTACCAAAAATACAAAATTTACAATATTAACAATTTCCAAGGCCTATTATAGCAAATAATATATATAATTAAATATTTCTCAATTAAATTTCATTGTTGCGCTTTAATAATTCATCTATAAAAATATTAATACCCTAACACACATTTTGTCTCCGTTGATTTGGCAATTCTACCGAACCGATTTCGAAACCAAGAACAATGTTAGAATGAAGTGGCTTTATGCTTTCAAAATAGGTGAAATGTTACAGGATTAAAAATGTTAGTAGAAAAGCGGTGCTAGTTTAGTAATAATGATTTGGTCATCTAAACAAAGATGGAAGAAAATACATTAGTTGAGTAGGGTTGCCACTAGGGCCATTGGCACGGATAAAATCCGGATAGTATGGGCATCCGGTTAATATTCGTGGATGAAATTATCCGAATATTAGGATTTACGAAGATTCGGTTAAGATTCGTATATTCGGATATCCAAAAATAATCAACAATCATAGATAATTATTTAGTAACGATATATTCTTGAAAAGGGTTGCCATCTTTAAACCAAGTTAAATTAAGTACAATATTTTTTTTTTTTTACTAAAACAGCACAATGAATACAAAACGAATGGTGTTATTGAGAATTCTTTAGACACGATGCACTTTTCAATAGGGTTGCACACATATGAAAAATTTGGAAAGGAAATAAAGCACAAAGTATGAGCACAAAATTAAAGTTTTTTTCGAGTTTTTAATCGAATGTGTTCGTGAACAAGTCAAATAAATAAAATATCTAATTGTGTAAAATATAGCAAACCGAATATCAAATAAAAAGCTTGCATCCCCTCTAAAAACTATTTCAATGTGGGACCCAAAACAACCTTTTGAGAATACATGTTATATTTTATATGCCGCGTTTTGTGGATGTGAAATTTGGATGAAAATTACGTTTATCCTTGTTGTTGTTTCAAACTTCCAATTGAAGTTGTTTGTTGTTAGGGTATGCTAACGGTAAATTCCTCACGTTTTTTTTTTCTTCGCATTTTGCTGTTGTGCCTTTTTTTTTGTTGATTTTGGAGTCTTCTTTGGTTTAGCTAGGTTAAGGTTTTTAATTGAGTGAAGAGATAACTGTAGCTAATTTTTATTTTCAAATCAGGACTTTTTCGATATGAACTTTTATATGTTGCAAGTTATTTGACAGGCTAGGATAAAAACAAAACTTAAAGAACCGTTGAAAAGCAAAAAAAAAAAAACGGTATAATTGCGACAGTAGCTGGCACAATCCACTTCAAATTTATCTTTTCTTGATCGGGCTATAAAGCTGTAAAGATTTTCTAAAAATTCTAAATATTTTCTCACAATTTTTACACAAAGTTTGAAATTGAATTTATTTGGGTTTGGTTTAGAATAAACTACGTTTTGTCCGTGGCGTATAGCTATGACTGTATTCCGTCGTGGCAAAAGTAAATAATAGAGAATGACCGAACTACGGCTTTGTCTTGGGCTTCGGCTTCGACCATAAAAACCAAAGTTCGGTTCAGCTTCGACCGATAAAAATCGAGCTTCAGTCGAACATTTGTATGCCCAATTTTTATTAATTTAAAAATTGCAACAAAGTATTAGTTTTAATATGTTTCTCTTTGGAAAAATGTCAAAGCAGTTTTTTGGGATTTACATGATTTCGAATGATTTGCAATAATTACGACGAAAGAAATTATTCATTACATAAGCAATTTCCAACTTTCCAAAGTCCACATTTCCTCTTCGGTTCGGCTTTGGACCTAAAAATCATTCTTCAGTCATTATCTAGTGAATGGGCAAAATATACATAACTAAAAGTAGATGAATATCATTTACGAAACGAACTCAGTAGACTTGTGAATCTTGGCTTGATTTTCAATTAGCTGCTGCAAAGTTTTTGAAAAAGGAAGATGCATGCTACTTATTTGCAGATAGTGCACCTGCCTCACAAAATCCTTGAAGATTTGACGCAATTCAAGCAGTAAGATTACTATCGCTGGAACATAGTTGCATAAATATTTTGTAAAAACAAGAGAAAATCTATATTTGCAAGATTTTGAAAAGGAGGTGTAAATTCTCTCAGGAAATGTGTACCGATAACAAAAATTAACCTGCAAAGGAAGTGGACGAAACAAAGGAAACGTCGTAATACTTATATCGCATAGAGAAATCAATTTCTAATATATTTCAAAGCATAGCTGATATTACATGTATTCACAGCAGGGATAATCTGCGATGTCGTAATACTAGGTGTGAACAGTGAATGAGCATAAAACACAAAAAAAAGGCGTACAGTATGGATATTTGAGCCGAATGCGCTTTTGTTTCAAGAGAAGGCAAAAAGGCAGCAAACAAAGACGTCCTGTCACAGGACTTCGTTTTTGAATGCCAGTATGCAATGTGCATTGTTTAACGAAAATATTGCGAATTCGAAAAAAATAGCATCTTATAAGCATACACGCATACACACACATACACGCACATACATATGCACGTACACTTTTGTTAGCATTCAATCATTAACTTTAAAGCGGAAAACGAACCAAAAGGCACACGAAAGTCCTTAAGTTATATTGTGAGCGTCATTATGACTGCTCTACTCTGGCTGTTAAATAAGTGCGAATAAAACATATTGGATATTACCCTGTAAGAAATAATTGCCCCAGGTTGTGGAGAGCTAATGCACTGAAGTTTCTATTCGGCGGGTACACAAAAATGGCAATGGTTGGTTTCAGCTATCTTTTGATATTCACTTTGGAGGCATATCTTTTTGCAAACGTTTTTTCCGAAAGCAAGTCATGTTTCAACTTCTCGACCGGCATCAAAGGAGTTCAAAAGATGCGGAGGATCAGAGTTTCAGTAATTTATTACCACAACTAGCCAACTTAAGAAAAATAAAAAAGAATTGAATTATTTGCTGGCTTTAAATTTGAGGAAATCGTTCTAGTGAGAGAGTTAAATAATCAGACGGGCAGTACTGACGGTTTCAAGGTGGACTGTAGTAACCTCCATTACAATCCTACGTTCTCTTAAAGTACAAATGCAGATATCTTAAGGTTAGTGCCTGAACGCCGAGCCGAAGAGATTTTGGGAAATACCACATTTGGCAAATAAAAATCCAGACAAGGATTGCGAGCCCTGCCGCTCTCTTTACTGAACTTCTGCTCAGGGGCAGGGGCTAATCTGCAAACCGAAAGGAACCGTTATTTGTTTCTAAGCTACAAGAATCGGGAATACAAAAGTAGATTCGGTCACCAATTCGATGTTCTTACTCTTACAGAAATTTGCATTCACGTATTTCAGTCACTCGTTTCTTTCTGCGAATAATACTTATCTCTTCCTTGCTCTACTCCAGGCAGCGCACCCATACAGCTCGACTTTCGCGTGATCTCAACGCAGCTCTGTAGTGGCGTCTTTCGTTTTTGCGCAAGCGCGACATTCCTCGTTGTAACAGTTGTTGTTTCGGGCTCGCTGGTCCAATAACTTCTTCAGCGGCGGCACTTAGGCATCGAAAAATGGGCTCCAAAAGCCAGTAAGCTGGTTTGATGCCGGGTGAGCATAGAGAGGCTCACTCTCTGTAGTCATGTTAACCTAACATAACCTAATTACAACAGAAAAGAAAAGTTTAAAAGAAAAATACGTTTTCATAACAAAATGTGATTCGATTGTTTTATCACCGCCATCAGAGTATGTAATGTCCTAGAGACTCGCATTGCTGAGTAGCGATTTCTTCGAAAACGCATAGAGCGTACTTTGCATGCAGCAAACAATGCCGAATAGGTGAAATGACATAAGAGCCGAAAAAATGTTCGTACAGCAAAGCGACGGCAAGCAAGCGTAATATGCCCCAAAAAATGGAAGCAACGACTTCATCACTTGTTTCCTCCTTCAACATTCCACACACATACACACACACACCACTTTTGGAATAGCATTCACAATTGAATAGACTGTAAATGGAGAAGGACACTCCACGATCGAGCATATCAGGTTGGTAGCGCGTTTGATCATTTTAAATTTCGGAAGGTGTGCCCGTTTTTTCTGTCTCTCGGCACAACAAATAGCATACTCGTAGAATTTGAGTATGCGAAATCAGCAACAAGAGGATCCTACCGCCACGCCGCATCTCCGAAGATTTTGTGCTGCACGTGCAGTCACAAATCCGAGTATGGGAATGCGCGACGCGAGCTCTGTGTGTCTGAGTATTTGTGTTTGTGTGTGTGTGTGTTTGACACTCTCGATAAAAGTTGTTCAACTTTCTGCCGCCTCGGCGTGGAACAAAAGCACTGTACTCTGCGCCTTTATGGAAATCGACATAAGCATAGAGGTATGTAGAGGTATGTATATGTGTGTGTGTGTGTGTGTATGAATACCGCCTTATTTTTACGTAACTCAGGGCGGCATCGTCGACGTTGTGATTTCACATGATTTGCGCATATCAGATTGCTTATCTTTGATGAATTCAAAATACAAATGAATATCGTTTTGTAGTTTTTCTTATGAACGAATGCCTTTTAGCTTGTTGCTCAATGCGCTTGTAGCTGAGAAGACTTCTTGCTGCCACTGTCTGACTGCTCACTCAAAGCGGCCAACTATTGAGCAGTCGCGTTGTTTTTTTTTTTTTGAACTGCCAATTTTGCTGCTCTCTAATAGTTCATTTCCTGGGATCCATTTACATTTCAGATTTTCACCTCGTCTTGACATGATTTCTTAGTCGTTTCCTGTTGATGTTATTCAATGGGTTCGCTTGGTATGCCGTTGGCCCATTTTTTGTTGTTTATTTTTTTGTTTTTTTGCTGTGTGGCTTTTTATTTTCTGGCTTCGAGAGGTGTTGCTCATTTTTTTTTCTATAAGCTGATTTGCCTTTTAAAAGTCTTCTTCTCTTATTTTATTTTACGCTGTTTCACCGGAAATGTTTGAAACGGTTTTTTGCTTCCTGTTATAAACTGAGAGTTTCTTAAAGTCGTTGATTTTGTTTACGCATTTGCATAACTCGTTACTGGAAAAATTAAATGCAATGGCTGTTTGTGGCGCAAAGACTTTAAACCCAAGTTTTTGTTGCTTTTCTGTTTAAGCAGATTTTGCACGGAAGAAAATAATTAAAGATAAACAAATATTATTTTGTAATTGTGTTAATGCAACTGTAATGCTACAAAATTTGTCAACTTCGCTGGCGTGGCATTCGGTTTAATGACACTCACGGAGCTGCCACCCATGGACATTTATTTGAGATGGTCTGCAAAACATAGGGCGTCTAACAAGCTGCGATAAACGGGCAGGGGTCATGCCTCTGTCGTTAAACAAGTGGAGGTGGAACCAGAAAGATGTGACTATCAGATTGGGGACTTGACTTTGGTCACAATTCCACGATTCACTTCACTGTAGAAGTAACCGAGAATCTGGCACGGTACTAAACTCCGACGAGATTCCGATCTTCACGGATGGCTCTAAAATGGATACTGGAACAGGATCTGAGGGATGTGTACAGACTTCCAGATTACTTCAGGCTAAGCTATTTGCAATTGACATAGCGGAAAAATCGATGGACAGGATGGGCCTTGCTCCTTCAAAACTTCCGGCGGTGATTAAGGTTCTAAGAAGGCAACGACTAACTCAATCTGCGTTCAGATGATGATTTCTTCAATAAAACATCCTCAACCTATATTGGATCCCGAGGCACAGTAGTGTCTCTGAAAGTGAGGAAGCGGACGAGTGGGCGAGAAGAGGAGCAAGATTGGGGGAACTCGGCTCAAGCAAGCGATGAGGTTTCTACTCTCGCAAGTTGAGGAAGAAGCCAGAACAGTCATCAACATCAGGTGGGCCAATCTAGACAAATGTAAGAAAGTGTGTTAACTTTGGCCGTCAGTGAATAAGCGAAAAACACAGAGTGAGATTTTTCAAACCGAATGTCAAGCTTCTAACAGGAATACTTATGGAACACGTGCCCATCGATCACATGGCCATGGTTTTGAGCCCCGTATAACAACTTCTGTAGGGTCTGCAGAAATCAGGAAGAGGTAGAATCCATTAACCACTTCCTGTGCGAGTATCCCGAACTACGAGAAATGCGCTTCAAATTTCTGGGGAACCAGGGAGGAGACCTGGGCGACGTAGATACACACGCACTGGAGAGGCTGTCTGGATTTGCCATGGATTTGTCGTTTAAAAGGTTTCGTTACGCACCAATACTGTTTTTTCATTTATTTTTTATTTCGAATTAAATCAATACTTATTATTAAACAGGCAGCAACACTCTTCAAGTATGTTTTCATGATAAAACATTTTAAAGCCTACCTCCTTTGAATCTCAATTAATTTAGTTTACTTTTTTAAACGTCCTTTCTGGAGTTCAAATTTGCTATAACGCGTTGGAGCATTCCGAGTGGTATTTGGCGAATGACGCGAGTAAGAGGAAAGTGGCATTCAACGATGAAAAAACTCATTTTTGAAGAGAAATTCAGGACGGCAGAATGTCACAAAACTATTAAAACGCGTTTTCGAGCATGCTGTAAAATATTTGGTATTTTAAATAATCCTCATTATTATATTTTTTTTTTAATATATGGATGGACCAAATGTTTCCTTTTTTCCTTATTTCTTCTTCGGTGGTGAAAATATGTAATTTAATAAAATAAAATCGTTTTCATCGCTGAATATTTTCACGACACGCTTGCATGCGGAATTCGGAGCGCATTGAAACCATTGTCGCATGAAAAATGCATAACGCGTCGCCGATGATATCAGCCTTCTCCGTTTTCGGACAGCATTGATGTTTTCTGCGACTTTTTCTAAAGATTTTTTGAATGCGCTCAATTTATTGACCCGTATTAACTGCCTTATAATTTTTAAACACAGAATAACTTCATTGAAAATAAAATTTATATTTCGAAATAACATTTTATTACCATTCAAAGGATTTTTTCCTACAGTTTGGAGTTACAAGTTCATTTATTAAATAGATTGTAACGCTTATCCCAAATTTTAGAGTTTCCTTGTGTTTGTGTTTGGAGGAGTAACTAATGTTTGTTTTTTTCAGAATTCACAGACCTTTCGAAAACAATTCATTGAAAATGGAACAAACAATTCATAACCACTTAACAACCGGAAGATAGGATTATAGTTTCCACAAGTCAAAGAACCAAAAAGTTAATTCAAATAAAAATACGGAATCTCAGAAGAATAAATCACGACACACGCCAGAAATGCAAATCATCGTGCAGATGGCTGAAACCGTACACAGAGAAATCCGCACTGCCCGGCAAAAAAAAATATTACGAAGAATTTTCCGTAAAGAAACTAACTTTTTTTTTGTATGTGCACATGTATGTAGAATTTATAATACATATAGTATTTGCATGCATTGTGCGAGTATGAGTGTATTGAATGTCAATACTGCAATTAAGTGGAAAAATTTGTGAAAGGGCACTCAACACTTCACTAATCTGCAAGTGTCAATCGAAATCAGAGATGTTGGCCAAACGTCTTTTGCGAAACCAGACTCCATTGCGCTGGCATTGATTTTGTTTGGATGCACTTGAAAATGGCATTGCAGAAAAGAATGAAATTCAGAGCGAAAGGACAGTTAACGGAGAATTCCTTGAAATGACAGTATTGATAATATCAGCGAAAATATTTTTTTTTTTAATTTAATTGAAATGACAAATACCCTTTGGTACTTTTTATTTTTTATACCCGATCGTACTAGTATTCAGGGCATTATAACTTTGTTCACCTAACGGTTGTTTGTAGCAGCATAAAACACCTAGATAGATATAGACCAAAATGTTCGGAATGAAAAGCGAAATTGATTAAGTCATGTCTGCCTGTCCGTCCTTCCGTGCGTCGGGTAACTCGAGAAAATGTTCAGATAACGCAACGAATCTTAGCACACCCTTTGCCATCGACCCAAGGTATTCAAAATGGGCGAAGTGTGAAAATAACCAGAGATTTCCTAAACTATAATATAATTTGGGCTGGAGAAGAAAATGCGATGGTAATTTTTTATCTACAAAAAATGGGTGTGGTTCAGCTCACTTTGAGTTATGCCTTCGGAACTTCCTTACTAACCTCTGCCAATCGGTATGTGCCAACACGTAACATTTTTACTCATTGTGTTCAATTTTGAAAATTATAGAAATCGAACTGAAACCACACCTACTTCTCATATATCCACAATTTACAAAAATTGAAAAATAACATCAAGTTCAGTGTTATTTTTGTGTGGTGAATATAAACGAAATTAATAAAAGAAACCGATCGAAATGGATTTACCCCAATTGGTGCATGCCAAATAAGAATATGTTAGTATAGCTTCTGTCATGGGTTGAATCAGTGGCTGATATGATATAAAAATCTTAAATTTTCTTCTTGGACCCCAAAATATCCATGTTTTATTTGTCTGTGGGACAAGAGAGCGATTTAGTCTGAGCACTGGGTTAGAAAAGATTGACCATCCAGTCAAGCTATGGTTCCGAGAAAATGGATTTGATAAACAAACCTCTTTTGCTCAGTGCACGCAAAATACTGTCAAATTTGGTTATCAAACTGGAGCTTATGGAAAAATTTGGTGATTGTTTTAAATACATATGTATGTAAAAAGTTCTATAATTTGAGCACAGAAAAACTTAAAGCTAAAATTTTTGATAGTCCACAAATAAGAAGGTTAATATAGGATGAAAACTTTAATCGGTGCATGACTAATACCGAAAAAATCCTTAGAATGAATTCGTTTAGACTGCAAAAATTTTTCTGGGAAACAAAAAGGTTGAAACTTATGCGGATCTTATTGAATTGATGGGTTTAGTGTGTGAAGAACAAGGCGAAGGGTTCGATCAAGACATTCGTACTATGGAGGAACATTAGCTGGGTCACTAGAATACTCAGGATCGGCTTACCCTACAACAAATTCTGTCGCAGCTGCGGGGACCCGGGCACAAGAGAGACAGCCATACAACATTTACACGAGAACATTTCAGAGTGTAGACGCCTCTCACAATACCGAAATTCATTACGAGTTTGTGGAATCGAAATGGATAATTTACTAAGGTGACAATCCACTTAAACCAATCAACCAATCAGCCAGTATTTGTTTCTCTAATGGTTTTCTTAATTTAATTATAACGGGTCTTGGAATAGAAACGCTACAAAATTTTTATTTAAATAAAACAAAATCGGTTTGGGATATGAATTAAATTCTTTATTCTTGTGAAAGTACATTCGATGCCATTATCTATGGAACTGGATTTCTTTTTCATGGGCACCACGAGCACGCTTGCAGAAGTCCAGACCAGGCCCAATTTCACGTTCGATATTCGTACGAAGTCCATCAATCGTCGCTGGCTTGTTGGCATAGACCATAGACTTGATGTAGCCCCACAGGAAATAGTCTAACGGCGTCAAATCGCACGACCGAGGCGGCCAATTGACTGGACCATTTCGTGAGATAACACATCCACCAAACTTGCTTTTCAATAAATCGATTGTGACGTTCGCTGTGTGGCTTGTGGCGCCGTCCTGTTGGAACCACATATTGTCCAAGTCCATGTCATCCAATTCAGGCCAGAAATATTCGGTTATCATTGAGCGATAGCGATTCCCATTCACAGTAATGTGCCGGTCTTGATCATCACGGAAGAAGTACGGCCCAATGACGCCGCCGGCCCATAAACCACACATAACCGAAATTTTTTCGGGATGCAATGTTGACTCATGGAGTACGTGTGGAGTGCTGCCTGTCCAATAACGGATATTTTGCTTATTGACGAAGCCATTCAGCCAGAAATGACGACGACCATAAATTGGACGTAGCGCTCTTAAAGTTGAGGCCATTGACTCCGAATTTCGGTAGCAAATTTTAATAATTTTGACTCGTTGTTGGATCGTATATCTTTCCATGATGAAATGGCAAACCTTACTGAAGAGAAATGTCAAAAGAGCGGGGAAAAATATGGCGTCGTTTGCTGTCACTATCGGTCTGCTTTTGTAGCGTCCCTTTGCAAGACCCTTTATCTCTCAAACTAAAGCTGGCAGAAACAATCTGACTTCGGATTTGAATGCAGCACCCTGAGAAAGTATAATATTGGTCATAATATTTCATGCAACAAAACTGCTGTTCACTTGTGTTGTTTAATCAAATTTTATACGCAGGATTTGGTTGGGGAGAGATATAGGTGGTGCAATGTGCAATACACTCATGAGTTATATTAGATTTACTAAGATACTTATTTATATCGAGGTATATAGAACTTGCCAATTAATATCTATTTGACTTTTAGATAATAAACATAGCCGAGCTTATCGAGTATCATTATTTTTTGGCACAACTAGAGGGTTACAAAAATTTTAGAAAGTAGGCGCCCACCACTTGAAAGCAAATAGGTACATCTTCGTAACTGCTGTATCAAAATGTATCAAATTTAGTACCATCCTTGTATCTAAGCTCAGTAAGCGAAATTTCGAAAAATATAAACTTCGGGGGGAAACTACGCGATCTCTAATATAACGGTAGCTTACAATAAATCAAAATTCTCAATATTTGATTAAATCATGTAGCAAATTCGTTTAAATTTGGTACGAATAATTTAGAAAGTGAGATATGAAAATTGTCATATGTTAAAAGAATAACAAATTTTACCAGTGTAATTTATTGGGCTTGAGGCCAGATTTTTATTTAAGGAATAATTGAGAAAACAACGATTTTTCTAAGTGGTAGAAATGATAGCTGCTATTTCGGAGATCCCCACATCTCCTCATCAGACTTCTTTCTTTCTAGAATAAAATACATATAAATTTAAAAAAAAATATTATTCTAGTTATAAATAAAAATTATTTAGTTATCAAAATTAAGTTCATTATATTAACTGGGTTTGTTGCGTACAACAAGTACTGTTTATTCGAAATGAAAACATGCGCCGGCTATTTAAAGTTCGCCGAACTTGCACTCTTCTTTAATTATTTTCAATTTTTTTTTTCGATATAACAAATACCCCTTCATACTTTTTCTATTTTTTTTAAATAATTATCCTTGCAAATATATTGCAAACATATTAATATGATCGCACGTTAACGATGTGTAATGCGGTCACTTCGTTGTGTGCTTGTTGTCGAAGTTTTCCAAAGGATCATTTTGGAAGAAAAAAATGTGTTTAATTCGATTCAAATTACTTTTTCATGCCAACCAACCAACCAACAGTCGAATTGCTTTGTTCCTTCAATCAATATCGAAGTGTCTCAATTGATTTTCCAGGATTACAAGTTGATCGGGGATAAAGTGATCGTGAGCGGTCGATTTAAAAGGCAGTAGTTGAAAAGAAGAAGCAGTTGAAAAATACAGATTAATGCCTGTGCGTGCTTCTCATGAATTTGTCATACGATATCTGATGTGATGAAATCAAAATGCCGTCAGACTATTAAACGAAGTTAAATGACGCACCACCAGTTGGCTGCCTGGACATGAATATGAAATAACAATTGATTGAAATGAAAATAAAGAATAAAAACGAAGAACAGAGACCTGCGCAAATAACTTGAAAGCCAGTGGAGCGTACAACAACAAAACAATAAAACAATTGCTTACACGATATTCACTCGTACAAGCCTAAAACTCCGCTATTTAACTCGGTTTCTTGTCACAGCTCATCATCTTGATAAGACATCAAAATGTTGGCAAGCATTGAAATGTGTTGAGCTCCCTGAGCAGCAATGGAAAAGGAGTAGATAAGTTGTGTTCAAATTTTCTTCTTCTTTCTTACTACACAACGCTACGATCATAATCTAGTAAACACTTTATGCGACTAAGCGATCGCTGCCTGACATGATGAGGGTTTCCACTTCACGCAACTAAATTCAAATTCAAAAAAATGTGTGAATAGCTGAGATTGAAATGAAAGGATAAAAGAGCTGCTTGAACGCCCACTCGAAATGCTAGAAAAGGCTATTCAAAAGAATAAATAAACCATGATTTTATTAGATAATTCTTTTGCACAATTGATTACTTAAAAATCTTCGACCTCTCTCTCTCTCTCTTTCACCCACATGCATCAACAATTCGTTTTCATCAGAAATTTATCAATGAAAATTCGTTGATAAAAATTTACCTTTTCATATTCAACATAATAGACAAAGCGTGAACCCTTTCGCTATTTTTCGTCTACTTCTAATCGATTTTGTAAGAAAGTTTTGCACCTACAAAGCACCTACAACTTCCATGAAATTAACCGCAAATGTATTTACTTAAATTTCATCAAATGCGGAAAGCAATGATGATGAGCTGCCCCAAGCCACTTCGCGATTGTTCGTTCGTTCAACTTTTGATCGTGACTGTTGAACCTGTTATCCAAGTATGTTGTTGTTGTTTAAATTGATTTCAAGTTACCCTCAAGTTGCGTTTTTCGTAGCGAAATCACGCGTTCTAATGCGGCTGCTATAGTTTTGTATTTCAGATTTTAGATTTCATATTTCCCATACTGTTGTTTTCTTTGTTTGAAAGAATTTTCCCACTCGCTTAACGTTGCACTTGTTTTATATTAGATTTTGTTATTTTTTTTGTAAAAGTAATTGCGCAGATCTCTTTTGAAAAATGATCTCTGGTGAAGTTCTTGTTATAAGTAAAATGTTTTCAAAAAATGAAGGGATGTATTCAAATGGTGGAATATCTATTGAAGATATAAAGCATCAAATATTTGAAATATAAAAAAACTTTGTGCAAATAAGCGTTTCATGTACTTATTTAAGCAAGTAAGAATGTTTGGGGTCATTGCCAAACTAGTCGTATACGGAGGAGAGAAACGAAAGAATCTGGCGCTATCCATGCGAAGTTTATCCGATTATTTGCCACAGTGCTCGTTGATTTACTTAAGTATCTCGAAACTGATCATATAATAATCAACAATCTTGTTGTAATAACATTAATTATTTGATCTTAGTTACTCAAATTTGAAGAGATCGACTAGTAATAGGCTAAGATAGAAACGAAAGTACACTGCGTCCTCAAAAGTGTTTGGTAAACTTGCAGCACGGGCCTAACCCTGATTTCCTAAAGTGACTTCAGCTTCACTATTGAACGCTGGAAGGTTATTTGTAAATGACATCTAAACAATTTGGAGATCGACCATGTAGAAGTTGAAGTTATCCAATCTCTGTTTGGCCAAGGCTAGACATGATCCGAAGTCTCAATATCCTCAATACATAGCCGGCACTATCTCTATCAATGGAGAGACTCAACCGGTGAGAGTAAAAGCAAGGGAGATTGTGATCAGTTAGATATTTGGTTAGAAGTATGATATCAGATATTCCAAGCAATGTGATGTGATCTATCTACTGAAAGGATAGCCAAAAACTATACCCCGCATAATGGACCTAACAGTTCCCTTGTTTTAATTCTTTGAAGGATGAAAAGCTAGGCAGCAAAATGGGCAGGCCTATGTTTTCGAACTCCTAATGGTAAGCCCATCATTGCATTACAAAGTATCCAGCACATTCTTCCAAGCTAGCAATTAAAGGGTCTCATTAGATTCCTTAACTAGCTTTGACGTAAACATCAGCATGGAGAGGCCGCTTAGCTACCTGTAAAGAAAGCTATGACTATTGATGTTCAGAATGGCACAGGTCAGCTTCAAAGGTGGTGAGCCATTCGCCCTCCACGATGAAAAGCTTTCTGCCTGGGCCTGCCCTCTCCTCCATTTGTGATGCTCCAGTATACTAATGTATAGGTCTGCAGTCAAGATGTGACAACCCATTTAACCAAAGGTCTAGATCAGGAATTTTTAACTGAAACTTCCTCCCGAAGCAAAGCTCCCTTGGCATGGAGTCAGAAATTCTACATATTTTCCACCAAGATTGAGGCTTGAGAAAAGCCATTCAAATATACGGGGGGAAGCTCTGTTGCGGCCGTTGCTGTCTGTATAAAAATGTACAGAGGCTTACAGCTCAGAAGAGATTCTAACGCTATGGTAATTTTCATAGAACCAGTGCCCGAGAGACAGGCCAACCTTTGCAATTTGCTTAAGGGTAGTATGAGGGTTTTTTGAAGTGTTTTTTGTCACCAGAAACATTGATTACAATCGGCCGAAATTTCGTACGCTATAATTTTTGAATTCAGAAAGATTCTTCTACAAGAATATATGGCCCGAATAGATTTGCCAGAAGTTTTATCAAAATAGGAATTCCTTCTAAGCCAAAATACAATGTACACAAAGAACCAAAATAATAATTATTTGACGGCTGAGTTTTAAAAAAGTCATTCTAATTTTGATAAAAAATATGCAAGTCTTTTTATAATAGGTATGAGACAGACAAATTTTTTAAGTTCTCGATGTTTATTATTTTGAAACGTATATTATAAATGGCATTTCATAATAATTATGAGTGAGAACAATTTTTTAAATCGACAATAACTATTATTTTGAGACTTATATTATAAAACTGTTTGCATAAAAATTATAATTAAGACAACTTGTTTTAATTTTTGAAAGACGGAACTACAGATATCGAGACCCAAAATAGTCCCGACCTAATTCCAAAATAGTCATAAAAAAGTCCCGTTCTTCATGACTTAAACAATTTTTTCCTACTCATAATTATTATGAGAAGAGTTGTATTATATAAATTTCAAAATAAAAGTCATTGAAGGCTTAAAAAAGTTTATCTCGCTGATAATATAAGTTCCAAAATAAAACTGTTTAAAGACTTACAAATATTTATCTCGGTGATAACTGTAATGAAAAGACTTTTATAATATAAGTCACTGAATAATGGATATAGATTAATTGAAAAATTGTATCTTGCTATAATAATTATTGATCAACTTTTATTATTTTCTCTTATAATAGTTATGACTCTGAATATGAGTAATTATTAGGTCATCTGCGCCGTACGGCATATCGCGATCGCTCAACATTTTGTTAATCCAGGCAACAGTAGATTGTTATATTTCTCTTCAGATCAATGACCTAGAGATACATCCCTAGACAGTATTATTAAAAGCTCAGTTGGTATTAATTTCCCATTCAAGAATGCAAATTGAGTGTGGTGTAACGGAGTGGAGGAAATAAATTTGTTTCTGTAGTGCAGGTCAAGAAGTCTCACGACTGCATTTAAAAATAGCCCTATTACACAATGTGCGAATAAAATTAATGAATAACTTTTTCCAAGTTTTGGGTATACATATTTTTTTATTTTATAAAAGTTTACGCAACAATATAATTACTATATGAACCTATAAAGAAATCCAGCGCTAGCATCCTAGGCTTTCGGCTGGCATGCGGCCTCGACTCCGATTTCGAAGAAGGTTGGAGTTTTTGAGATACTTGTATTTTTTTTTTTATATTATGTTCGCAGGTACTTTTAACAACTGCATAGGATGAGTATTTTGAAGATGTGTTGTCTCTGTGTTTCAAATGGGTATACATTATCAAATTTACTATGGGGATTTTAATCAGCATTATCTATAAGGCAAGCCTAGATTTCTTACTTTTCCTACTTTGAGTTCGTAAGCCAATTGAGCAGCAGATCTCTCTTTCTCTCGACAAATGAAAATCGCACGCCTTTTATGTGGCGCAAAAGCCTAGGAGTGGTCAAACAAAGATAAGCAAACTTTAAAACATACGAGAGTTATTTTCCACGCAAGATCTATAGTCCTGATTGTGTGAAGGGCGGATATCAGAGAAAAAGGAATACGAATACGAAGGAATACAGAAAAAAATCAGACGCATAAAAATTCAACATTACCCTCGCATGAACCTGGTATGCGTATGCATTTTAAATGCTCCGCTAAATATGTAGAAGTTCAAAAATGAAACTGAAATAGTTAAAGAAAAAAATAAAAATAAACACCCATGACACCGAACATATAGGCTTTTAAATATGAAATTTCGTCGCTTAAATGAGCATCCGTAACGATTAAAGCTTTTAATTAAAAAAATATTTCATTATACAAATTTATTGTTCAGAAAATAAAACTTATTTTAATCTGGGACCATAATGATTCAATCGAAATTTTGGGATTTTTTTTTGACCAAAAATAATCGTTATTCTTCGATTTTTATGTTTTTGATTACAAATAATAAACATATTAATATCATAGCCGACAAAATTGTTTGTGTGCATTATGATGTACATACAAGAATACATACACTGTAAATACAAGAACAACGATTATTTTTGATCGAAACAAATAAAATCCAAGATTAAAGATTTAACAAAACAATAACAAGCACAAAAAAACGGTTATGCAATGATTTGGAATAAAAAATCTTAAAAATAAAAATGGAAATGGAAAAAATGGCATAAGGATTGGATCGCTGTATTCGAGTTTTGTTTTGCTTGTTTTCGTTCGAATTCTCGCCAATAATTTTTTTATCTGAAAAAATCAAAATAACAGTTATTTTCGGCCCATAATCTTAATTTTTCTTCAGAAATTAAAAGTTATAAACTTTTTGAGTTATATATTTTGCTTGTGAAATAAAAGTTATTTTTAATTAAATTTAATAAATTTCAGTTTTTATAACTGCTAAGTTTTATTTTTCGATAAAATAAAACTTTTTTCAGTGATATTCTTTGAATTTATTTGTATGCTTATAAAATAAAATTTATCCGTTGCGTGTTACTTTTCAGTTATTAAACTTGAGCTTATTTTTTAGTTTTATTTTTCAGTTCATTTTTTGCGTTTTATTTTTGGCTCACAAATTAAAAGCTATTTTTAATTCAGTTAAGCAAATAAGAGTTAATGCATGGATTTCGTAGATAAATTCGGCCTTAATTGGTTGAGGTTAGTTTCAGCGCAGAGAATTCTTTTTACACAATGACTTGAAAAATAAGTTATATTTTTTAATTAAAATAAGTGCCTTTGTCAAAACTCCACAGAAAAATATATACATACATATATACTATGTATGTATTCATCGCTGCAAAAAAAAAATACTTACATTTGACTAATATAGAAAAATCAATTTAGACTTCGAAAAAAAATATACACCAACGATACTACATAGATTGCCACATTCCGCGAAAGAAAAGTCAGGTAGCAAGGTTGTGCAAAATGATCGCGACAGTTCTTTTACTTGTTCCTTCGGAGAGCTGCAGGTATGTAAAATATCACGAAATCGGAGTTTTAGATTTTTATGTGTTTATCAAAATGCTTGCGACACCTACTGAAACAACAATATCTCTGCACTGAAGGTTCTTTGTTCAAGGGCAGTACATCTATGATTTGCCACAATGATTTTGTACTTTCCGTCAATCACTTTTAACAGGCAGTATTCGTTTCGCAATTTTTTCGTACACACATGTATATATATTTGTGTGTACACATATGGAAATTAAGATATGTAGCATGTAAACAAATATGTACACTCAAAAAAAAAATAAATATATATCTGAAATAAAGAAAAGTTTCTATCAAAAGAAAGTAAAATGGGATTGAAGTGACGCTTTTGGAGAAAATAGATTTTATGAGGGACGGAAACTAACAGCCATTTCTGAAAATTGTCATTGAAAAATTCACTACGAAGAAAATGTTCTACCTAGTCTTCGAGAATCAAATTTGAAAATAATTTTTTTTACAGTTTTTATGCAAAATTAAAAAAAAAAATAACAGTTATTTTTGATTTTTATTTTATAGATCTAAAATAACAATTATTTTTCGATTTGTATTTTATAAATCAAAACTCACTGTTATTTTTTGGTTTTTAATTTGTAAACAACTTTTAGCTTTTAAGCCATGCCTATAAAAGTCATTTTTTCCTCAGTGTATATGAAGCAGAAAATAAATCGAAGCTTTTTGTTTGTATAGCCAATATTTCATTGTTTAGACCGCAAACCTTTCAAACCTTCAAAGTGTCTGCTTTATTCGAATGAAATTTTATAGTTTTTTTACATACATTTGAATACTTGCTTTTGTGAAACCAGCTAGTAGCTTCTAATTCTTTGTTAAGGATAGCGATTTTCTACAGAAATACTTCAAATTTATTGGGTAACCTTATTTATGAGATGTCCTTCTTCAAGAATTTAAATAGTACTTGGTCATCTGGGATTTTCCCGTCAGTGAAGCAAAGTTTTTTAATGGCTAATTCTAGCAAGTCTTGACTAGCAAGTCGTGACTATTGATTTACTTTTAAATTTATATTTTAACACACACCATTTTGCTGACTTAATGATCCTACGAAAACATATACAAATGTACATACATACATAGGTATATACATATGTACCTACACCTACATACAGTTATACATATGTATATTATCTTTCTGTTCGGTGTGGAAGCAATGAAGTTTGTGGTTTATTGATTCTCAGGTTGACGATGTAACCATTTGGTCCTACCTTTGAATTTGCAATCCTTTCCTTTCTTCAATTATACCTCTCATTAACTTTTGGTTAAGGTAAGTGAGCAACCGTTGCCAAAGTTGAGAAAGTGTATTAACCTCGAGTGTTGTGAGAATAAGAAGCAGGAACATATAACCTTAATATATACCTATAAATAAATATATTTATATGTATGCCCCTGTGAATAAGTGAATTTGTTTTTTACCTTTGGCAAATATAACAATAGATTTATATTCTTATGATTAACAGTAAAAAGCTAGAGAGATTAACTTATAAAATACGCACATTCTGATCAATTCTAAAATTAACGTAGAATTTTTTCGATTCGATATCATTGGCGCGATATTTTCTGGACGATAATCTATAACTATGAAAAAACTCGATACCCATTAATTTTTGAATAACAATGAAAGATTTTCCCCTAAATTTTCCAAAACTAGTACTTAAATATTTATCGTACTGGTCCAATACAGGTCTGCTTTTCTCTCCTTGTTGACTTTGTTTTTCATTACTTTACTTTGAAGTAGCTTTAAGTGCTTTTACTGCTACCTGTTGCGAAGTCGGCAAACTCAAAGTCGTTTCGATCTGTTTGAAAGAAGAATTCAAGTAATGAAATTTGGAAAACCTTTTATTACTTCCACGGAATAAAACTTAAAAAACTTAATTTTTAACTTACATGAATTTGGTGAGAACAAATATAATTAGGCTTGCCTTTTTCATATATGTATCTGAAACATTTTAGACATTGGCAAAAATATTTCTACAAAATTTATGATTTTTTTTACGATTCGTTTGAAGTCATTTAAAATGAACGAAAATTGGCCAAATGACAATCTTTCTTCCCACGCTTGAGGCGGTTCAAAGTTACGAATAGAGCAAAACACTATTTGCCCAAGCAGAGCAAAAAATTAAATCAAGTAGTAAAATTAATTACAAATAACCAAAGCAAGCTGCAATCCGGATGAAAAGCCGACAATTTCTTTTAAATATTGCTAAACAAAAATTCTTAAATGTTGCTGGGAAATTTTAAGTGTTTTTTATATCCATATTTTAAAAATAATATTATTGCTATGCCATAGAAAGAAAAATAAGGAAAATATTCAGCTGCCAACTTTCAATAATTATACAAAAAGATAACTTCATTTCTGCGAACATCTCTGTTAAAAAAATATCTTTCTGAAACAACCCAAACATTTCAACATAGATAACTTCATGCAAACTTGTTTCTCGGGAGAGGGAAAACTATATTATAATTGCAATCGAACTTTTTCGTCTATTTCATGAACTAAAAATGTACCTTTTTTAATCAATAAATTTCGGCCATAACTAGAAACTACTAAATAGATTTCAGTAAAATTTTTGGTGATAATTTTTTTTTACATATCTGGTAGGCTATGATATTTAACTCAAATCATGATCATTTACAAATTGAAAAACGCAGACTGTTTCCTTACTTTTCAAGTGCAATTGGTATGAAGTTTCTATGATTATCAAAACTAAATATAAATATTTGGAATAGCATATGTTTTGAGGGCATGATAGCTTATTTAGGGTATAAAGCCAAAAAAAAGTTAGGTAAAGGAAATGTTTTCCGTTTTAAAAGAAAACACTGCGGAACAAAAATTTAAAAAAAAAACCTGCGGTCATGATTTCGTTAATAGTTTTTAATAACATTAGTAGCAGGCTTACGAACTGTGTTTTTACTTTTTTTGGATTGGCTCTAGTTCTTGAGATAAACGAAACTTAAGAAATTAATGAAAGAAAAATTATATGACCCAGTTCCAGTTGTATTAATTTAATTATTCCTCAATAAGTTTTGTTATATAAATTATTAAAACAATTAGTTTAAATATTTTATTTCCCTTCCAAGAGAAATGAACATTGGATTAGAAAGGACTGGCCGGTGAGAGAAAATATGGAGGTAGGGAAAGCAAATGTGGTTCATGACCAACTGATAAGTCGAGAAAAAATCATTCTTCCACCACTTCACATCAAGCTTGGGCTAATGAAACAGCTCATCAAAGCCCTTGATAAGACAGGTAACTGTTTCGAATATGTGTGCAAAAAATTTCCAGTCCTTAGTACGGAAAAATTAAAAGCAGGAGTCTTCGCTGGTCCTCAAATTCGTACCCTTCTAAAATACACTAAGTTCTTAAACCATATGTCACAAACTGAATCTGAAGCCAGGCTAGGTTTTCTTAATGTAGTCAAAAATTTTTTGGAAATCTTAAATCACCAGACTATACAAAACTAGATGCTGGTATGCTTCTCAATTTTCGCAAACTAGGAGCTAAAATGAGCATTAAATTACATTATTTACATAGTCATTTGGACAAATTCCCGGACAACCTAGGCGATTACAGTGAGGAACGAGGTGAACGGTTCCACCAGGACATACAAATAATGGAAGAAAGATACCAAGGTCGATGGGACGACCACATGATGGCCGACTACTGCTGGAACTTAATACGGGATTGTCTTGCGCAACGACATCATAGGAGGTTCTACAGAAAAAGTTTTTTGTAATTTTTTTAAAATTAATTAATGAAAATAATATATTTTTTTTATTTTTGTATTATTTTTATACAGGCGCGCAATAAAAATATAATTTAAATCCATATTGGTATTTTTAATTAGGTTTTTTCGTAAAATATTTAAAAGTCTTTATCTGAAAAACTAGCGCCAATTCGACAATACTGATATTATTTTCGTAATCAGCGCACCCAAATTAGCCTAAATCGACTTAAAAATTTTCGAGTGCAAAATTTTGTTCCGCAGTGAAATTTCATATGGCCGCATAATAAAAATGAGCACAGGCCGTACCTTACGCATTTTCGTCACGTGTGTGTAACCATCCATCTCTCACCGTCATACTATGAAAACCAACTACTCATGTTGGTTTATCACCCTATCATACATTATATACATACATAGGTAGTATTGAGAGTATCAACTGCAAATATCTGACGGGAATAAGTAATAAGTCTTGGCCAGGACTTCTGTTAGAAATTACCATGGAGAAAAAGATGCACATGGATATTTTCGACTAATAAGCTTGTGAAAAGCGTTTCGAACAAGAAATCAATACATTGGTACTATAACGAGATCAAAATGAAGAAGGGAACGAATATACAGACGTGAGATTCAACTTTTCATCGAGTTGAGGAAAGAGTCAACCGTTCAAACTAAAATTTTAGAAAGGTATAAATACTATTATAGTCTCCAGATGCTGACATTTTGCAATGATATTATATTTGTGGCTTCCTCGATGAGTGAATGGACTTAGTAGGAAAAATATTATACTGTTAAATATGGCTGCTATCAGATTGCTCGCAGTCAAGTTCCTCATCGTTTTTTCATGCATCGGCTGGATCTGTCATTCAGATGTAATGTCTCTTGTGATGAAATATCTGAATACACCTTGTGTTGTACATGCCCGGATTTTGGCGGGCAAGAATAAAGCTATTTCAAATATTGGGCCCGTTTTATTGTACCCGAGTTGCAAAAGAACGCTCCATTTCGGATAAAACTTCCTTTACTTGCAAAAGCAACCCAGTTAGCATCTTTCATGAAGCATGAGCTTTATGTCGAGATATTTAAGAACGGAAAAGAGCTGTGATGCCAAATTTTTTGTTGATTGAGTTTTATATTTAAAAATACTATGCAAATAAAAACGAATTAAGTCCTAAACAGAACTTTCCCATATATTTTCTTCCAGCTCATTCACGTGTTTTCACTTCTATCGTACATCTCAAGTCGGATATCAGTTTACCAAGTTGGCTCAACTCGCGTATTTTTCCGAGTTAGTGTTGTTGCTGTACATGCCATTTCTTATTCTATCTAGTGTTCTTTTGCAACTCGGGTACAAAGAAACGGGCACATTGTAAGTTAAGTTTCAAATCGTTACGAACTCTTCTACTGGCGACGTTTCAGAGATTGGGGAATTTGTGTTAGGTGTATTGTAGGGGTACAAAGGTCCATGCAGGTCACCGAATTCATTCGTTTTTGCTATATCATTTTATCTGTGCATTTTTCCAATGCTATTGGAAAAACGAAATTATGATTTTTTTTAAATAAAATTACAGAAAAAATTTGTTTCGCTGACCGCTAATTGTTTAAAATGCTCTGGAAAAATATTCGCCGTCAAATTTCGGTAGACTTTCTAAAAAAATCATGAAAACACTTCCGTTAACACTTAATGCTAATGTTAATGAAATATAACAAAAAGTAATATAGCATATTTCTAAGTAATTTTTTAATACTTTATTTTGCCTAGTTTCGTTTAACGTGATTGCATGCCAAAGTTATCCAGGAATAATTTTCTGAAACATTTAAACCTTCTAGAAACCTGCCAACTAAATTTTTGAACTTCCCTGCAATAAATACTATTTCATTTTGCACTTGCCTCCTAATTTTACTCTCGGCTATTCAAATTATTAAAAGAATTTAAACAATCCTGACAAAACATAACGAATTTTCTTCTTGCTAGGAAATATAAAGATTAGAAGAAGGCCATACAAATGTTATTAAAATGTTTGGGTTTTTTGTCAAAGAATTTGCAGGAAGCAGATTTCAAGCAAAAAGTTCTGATATTTATTTACATATGTAGATATTATTACAAGTATTCTCTTATAATGTAATTGCATACAAATCGCATGACCAAGATATTCGCCGCCTAACCCTTCATGCCTTCCTCTTAATTGCAATTGGATTGACGCAGACCTTCATTTGCATACGATATGTATACGCTATGCATGTGTGCAAAAGAACATTAGGATTGGCGCCAACTTGTCGTCAACATACTCATATTAGCTCTTATTTTGTTATTGTTCTAGGCACTTATTGTTTGGAAAAATCGCTTTGTAGAATTCAAACAAAACCATCAAACCCTATTGCCACACTTACTATCAGTGTTTAAAAACATAAGTTATCCTTGTTCATGACGGGATTTCCCCATCGGCAAGACCCAGCTTGTTAGTGGGAAATTTTTGCAATTAAGTATAACTTGCTACAAATGAATACATATTTGTATTTACAAGTGTTACTCGCCTACTGGTGTTAGTTATTTGTTAGTTATGCTATCACAAAATCAGTAAGTACTCAATGAAAGCATTAAAGACAAACAGTAATAAATCACAAAATTATACTGAAGATGGCACAATGCCGAAGTCGGCATGTCGCCAAACCAAACGTAAAAAATTACTTGGTTGTAGGTACAGTTGCTGATCTTAACCGAAGTATACCTATAGTTTTGCTTTACTTATATATTGAATGTCTCGTTCTTTTGCGATAAGTTTTCTGTAACAAACAACAGAGTTCTTAAGTTGTCCTTTTAAATGCCTTAATTATCTCACTCGACGCTGTTTTCCTTTTTCTTTCTCTTTATTTTTATAAAAGTACCTTCTAAAATTTCTAAAATAATCAAACTGCTTGTTAGATGTTCTTGAAAGGCAAAATACAATCGAGCAGGATGTTTTTGGGGTAGGACATATTTACATACATATACATATGCCGTATGTTAGCTGCAACTCCTTAGAGGGCTCATATATCGAAAAACTAGGTCCTTAAAGTTTCATGCTTTGATTTGCCAATAAATGTGCAGAGATTCAGACGGATGGAATTCTTCATAAGATATTTTTTACTGATCAGTTGTTAAGTTTTTGCATTTTGTATACGAACCACACCAGACCATAAATGTTGAATGAATATCTGCACCCCTGTACTTTTACTTGCATTTAAGCCTGTAATGTGTAAATCGAACCAATAAATGCGAATATCTCTACTGCTGTGCCACCTCGTGATATTACATAGTATTGAGATCTGAGCTATGATGGAAATGTCAGGTCTCTAGCTCAACGCCTAAAACAATTAGGTTGACGGAAAATTGTTGCAATATACATCATAAAAATATTGCTAACAAACCAAAAATTAAATAAACGAAACTCTTGAAAACTCAATTTGCAAAAGTTCTCACAGCTATCACAGTTCTTCAAATAACCAAATGATCAACAATGCAACACTAATGCATCACATTCTCTTATTCAAATTTTTAATGCATATGTCATGCCATTTGGATAAATTCCAATAATTTTTCTGATGGTTGCGTGTGACGCTAAATAATCGAATATTCAATAAACATGGTCAGGAAATAAATTCCCATACATCAAGTGCTACTGTGCCGAGCCAGAATGTAAATTTAAATTTCTACCTTCCATGTGATGCCACTAAGTGATGCCCCTATGGACCATAGCCATTGAAACACCCCTCGACTACATATAATGGCGTACAGTAAATTTTCAACTTCACTGTCACTGCGGGGTGGAAGTTGATTTCAAAGCCATGGTGTACAAGAGTACGAGTTCTTTGGTATGTCTATCATTTTATACAGACTTGCTAAGTAAATATAGCATTTTTGTTGTACAGTTGTAAGCTTTTCAATTTCCAATTCTTATGATTCAATTGGAGAAGTAAATCTGGAAAGTCTACAAGGTAGGAAATGCCTGAGTTGTGTTATCTGAATTTTGCTGTTTTGTTAGTTACTTTTTTTAGTATTGCAAAAGATCATTAGTGTGAAGAAATCTAATATGTAAATCTGGATGAAACCAAGGTAGTTAAATAAAAAAAAAATTGTTTTAAATTTTTTCGCTCCCTGCTCATTTTCGGCTAGCGCGGTGATGAAAAATAAAATCTGTCAAACATTCTGGACATATGTAAATATGTATTGTGATTTTATTTTGTGGAAAAAAGTTATGTAGAAAATTCGATTTTGAAGCAGAGCGAAGATTTTTAGGCCCATATTAAAATCCTCTCAAAGTAAGCTTTCAAATTAGGCGGGAAATATTTAACTTTTTTAACGTGGCCCAGTCACACGTGTTCGTATCGGTGAGAAAATTTATAGCTACTTATATTTTAATTTTCTAATTATCGAAAGATATTTTCCACGTTATATAACTAAGTAGAACGAAGCCTTTAAACACAATATAATTTTATATCCTTTCTCTTTAATTGCCTTGGGTAGTTTGATTAAAATTTTAGCAAGCTTATTTAGAGGGCTACTTAATTTTAACGAGTAATTTTTTTTGCATTATCTCTATCTTAGACATCACGTGTGTTAGAAATAATGTCGCTGTGAATTATGGAGTTTTTCACATACCCTCAAGGTTTTAGATTACAGCCTTTGAATTTTATCTAAGTTAGTTTCTTTTTCGCTGAAACCCAAAGCAGTATCATATATGTCCAAGATGGCTGTATCGCGCTATTAAAAAGTAGGACTTAATTTTCTATGCTTAGTTTAGATGTAGGGTCTATAAACAGGGCAGATTTTCAGTTTTTAGTTTAGTAAGTGTAATCTTTTTGCTTATTTTGTTTTTCCAAGTAAGCCTTCTTCCAACGTAACCCTTACTTAATCAACCGAAAGTCAACTGCCTATTTTTAGTGCAAATGTTACCGGTTACCTCTTGGAATCATTGACTTTATTTCTCAAAATGTTTAGTAAATTGTTCCACTACATTTAAATGATGTTGCAGTCTGTAAACGGCTATGCTTAGGTTCGAGGGCACTCTAGGTATTGCCGTAGCATCCGCAAAAGTTATATGAAATATCAAAATATACGTAGGTGATAAATAGCTCATCTCGATAAGAAGAAGATTTTTAGCTATAATTTGAAAAGTCGAATTTAATTTATATGTACACAAGTCTTATGTGGGAAAACTAGAAATGCTTTTGATAATTTTCTTAAAGAAAAATTCTTTGCATTTATTAAATAAATGGATTTAAAGACCTTAAAGACCAATAAATAAATGTAGGCAGAACTAAGAAAGTATATTTTAGTTACTTATAATAACAGATTGAAAATATATTTAGTACATTTAATATCCATATTTGTAGAAGCAACTGTGTTTATGTATTTATTTACATTTACATATATTAAGCGCACATGGAACCAATTTATACAAATATTTGATGTACAGTCATCCTCTTAAAATGATTTGTGGGCGCAAATCAACCCAAATTCCAACCAATGCTTTTAGCGGGAAGTTATCTTCCATCTGAGCAAAAAAAATTAAAATTCAGAAATTTATTACTATACTTGATTGCAAAGTTTAAAATCTTAAAAACTTTATTAAATGACTAAACATCAATTTTTTGATAGAACTCGTAATGATTGCAAATATATTTTACAATATACATATTGATGTGATCGCTTAGATTAATACCCTAATTTTTCATTGAAGTAAAACTTCTCTAACGGCAGTGAGTTTTTACTTCGCGTAACGAAAATCGCCTCAGAATCGCCAATAGTGGTAGAAATTAGTAAAATAGCGGAAGAAATTACAAAAAATACTGGTAGAAACTAGTAAAAATCGTACAATTTAGTAACTCTACCACTATATCTGCTAATACCACTATTTTTATTAATGCTACTACTAATTTCTACAACTATGTTTTACTAATTTTTACCACTGTTTTTAAAAATATCTTCCACTATTTTTACTAGTCCCTACCACTATTTTTACTAATTTCTTCCACTATTTTTACTAGTTTCTACCATTATTTTTTCATTTCTTATACTATTTTACTTATTTATTCCACTATAGTTGCTCTTTTCTACCACTATTTTTATTAATGCTACTACTAATTTCTACAACTATTTTTAACTAATTGTTACCAATGTTTTTACAAATTTCTTCCACTATTTTTAACTAGTACCTACCACTATTTTTACTAATGGTACAACTAATTTCTACCACTATTTTCATTAATGCTGCTACTAATTTCTACAACTATTTTTTACCAATGTTTTTGGTAATTTCTTCCACTATTTTTTATTAGTTTCTACCACTATTTTTTGTAATTTAATTTTTATTAATCCTACTACGAATTTTTATTGCTGTTTTTAATAATTTCTACAACTATTTTTACTAATGCTACTACTAATTACTACCACCACTTTTATTAAGTTCTACTACCACAAATAAGTTTTACTTCTAGCTCGCGCAGTTAGGAGCACGCGTGTTTTATTTTTATTTTTTAATTTTGTTATATATGTTCACATTTTTATTTTGACGTCTGTTCAAACTGTTTCTTTTTGATCTCCTATTTTTTCGACAGGGTGAAAAGATGATGTATATTGGAACGATTTTCCGTCATCCCTTGTCAAGTTTGGTTTCAAGACAACCGGGTTTCGGCGTTTGCCAATTTCAGTGTAATTTTTCGTTCTCAACTTCGCATATCCTGCAAATCTGCCTTAACCACGACTTAAGATGTTTGAAGTTTCTTGCTGTTGCCAAAATCGAGTAAAAGATCGTCACATATGTAAGTATGTACATACATATATAAGTAGAAATGCTAAGTGTAGGTAGATAGAATTGTGCAAACTTTTTGAGAAATAACAAACTGAGTGGTACGGCGCCTTGAACACTTTTTCAATTACATATATGTATATTTAAGTAAATATTTACACATGAATGTAGCTGCATATCTAAGCTCATGTATTCAAATTTGTTGGTGCTTTGTTTTACTGTGCTAAAAATACATGACGCCTACTTTTCAAACATCCCTTTTTTCTTTAAAGGTCGACTGCAGCGTAATAGAAGGTCACTCTGTAATTGTTTGTAGTAATAGTTTTGGATTTTCCGTCAATAAGTTCAGGCAGGCAGTAATCGTTTCGCAACTTTTAGTTTTTTATGAGAACACACCCACAAACCTATTTTTGTATACCAAAATAATTACGAACATGTATAAACACGCAAACGCGCCAAAAGGAGTAACATATCTGCATAATACAATTTTGTTTTTAGCTAACGCCGTTTCGCCTTCAATATGCTGAAATTAAATTGCTGCATCTATTCATCTGCATATGAGATATTTGCGCTCTGTGTTTGCTAAAGGACATTAGAGTTGGCGTCAAGTTGCCGTCGACATTTCCAGCTTCAGAGCCATATTTAGTTGTTATTTGCTCTTATTGTTTCAAAGAAAATTTTTCTATGTACTAGCTATCGCAAACTCTTCAAAAACTTTATGAAAATCCAATGCATCACAAGTGTTTACTATGTGTATGTATGTGTAGAGCATTGTTCGAAAACAGTGGGATTTTCCCATCAGTCGGATGCAGCGTTAGCTGTCAGCGCGTCATAAAAGCAGAGGCTTTTAATGCAAACGACCATAACAAATGCTGTGGTTATTTTGGTAGTCGCTGTTTTGTCCTTGCCGCTGTTTTGTGCTGCGCATACGCACAGTGTTCAATTGTTAGTTTGAGTGCCTTAATGACCCTGCAACCTCACAATTCATACATACTACAAACATACAAACAAATTGTCTAGTTATTCTGCCTACATACATTTACTTGTTGCAGCCGCTTGTTTACAACCGCAGATATTCGTTCCGCTTACCGATTGTTGGTGGCTTTCAAAACCAATGCCTTCTATGTTTTCTGGTCTGCCTAATGGCGGTAAAGTTCGTGGTTTATTGAATCTCAAGTTGACAATTTATTGTTTAAATTTGCTATAATTTGATCTGCATGACGTCCATTTTATGTATTGTACATATGTAGGTAGACAGGTGTGCATATGAGCTAACTTCTGTACAGGTGCGCGATTATACCAACAAAACTCGTACAAGTAGATAACTTTTGTCCTCCAACCAAAGGTGAAATAGGTTATTAACCCCGTCGATGTGTAAGGTTGATTTACAGGTAAACAGCAATTCTCACTTATGATGAAAGTATCAGTTCACACCTCATGTCGATAAACTGGCCTTGAACGTGCGATTTTTGACTTTTATTGTTTAGAACAATAGATTTTTATTGCAGAAATTAACGGTTGAAAAGGTGAAATAATTACAAAATCAACAATAGAATTGAAATGTGCGCAATAATATTCTCAGAAAAGAGTATTTCCTTAAAACAAGAAAGCAATTTCCTTATTTAAAAGTTACTGATTTTTCCTTAATAATAGGAAAAACTTCCTCAGCATGAGACATTTTCACTTAATTCAGGTGCATGCTGGAAACATTGTGTCATTAATTTGGGGAAGTAAATTAATTTGATATTAGTAAAAAAAAAACTTCTTAAATAATTCTGAATTTTGGCAAACAAATAGAAAAAACAAATTTTAGAATTGAAACTTTTTAATATGAATATATACGTAATATATCTTCTTGTTCATATACCCATTGTAAACACTATGATCTTAAATAATTGAATTAAAGCATTTTTATTAAAATATATGTACAAATGTGCATATCAAACAATGCAAATTAAAAGTATATCTCCAAAAATATAATTAAGCTACAAATTCATTTGTTTTAATTCTATAGAAAAAAAACAATTATATAAGATTTTTTCAAACTGACAAAATTTTAATTTCCTCAAGACAAGTGAAACAAAACTGTCAATTTCCTCAACACTAGTAAAAAAAATTCTCCAGACAAGTTAATTTTCCCTAAAAATAAGGGGGAAAGAACTGCAAATTAAGGAAATGTGTTTCTCTCAAACTGAGTCGAATTGTTAGCTCATTTTAAGGCAACCATATGTTTAAAGCTATTTCAAGGAAATTTTTGCTTAGAATAACTTATAATTTAGCGCCAAGGAATGTTTTTTTCCGCAGCCGTATGTGTAGCGAGGACGCACTTCATTCGGTGGGTCACTGGTTCAAATCTAGGCCGGGACAAGTAACATTAAAAATTATAGAAACATATTTTTCTAATGGCGATCGCCTTATGGCAGGCAATGGCAAACCTCCGAGTGAATTTCTGCCATGAAAGAAAAAAACTTTTCACAAAAAAAATATTCGCCGTTCGGAGTCAGTGTAAAACTGTAGGTCCCTCAATTCGTGTTACAACAACAAGACGCACACCACAAATTTTAGGAAAATTTGCCAAAGTTGCTTAAGCGGTTATAGCGCCAATTAAGTAAGTACATAAGTAGTTAAAGATAAAATATAGGCAATTAGAAAATAATAATTTTGGTCGGTGTCCCAATTCGGTTTCGGGAATCATAAAATTGATTTAATTAAGAACTTGGATCACATAGCCGTAACAAGCTTTTTGGAACTCTAGGTAAATTCAGAAATTAGCAAAAAAAAGCGACCGCATTTCATAATTAAAGATTTTCTTCATGTATTTTATTTTTGCTTTTGAATATTGAGAGACAATCGAGCAAAAAAATCCTAAAGATAGCGCAACAACTAAACTGATTTGTTTCCAAGCCAAATTTGACAATCACGGAAAATCGTTCCATACCACTTGAAATAACAAATCAAATTTCGAGGAACATAAACAGTAAGTAAAAAAGTTAACTAAAAAACCACTTTAAAATTTTCTCCGACACAAGTGAATGAAAAAAACCAGCTGTTCAATTATTACCCTTTGTATGAATTCGCTTTGGGTAACCTGAAATAATTTTTTAACACTTTCGAGAATGCGACAATTTCGTAACGATAAAATACTACTCAAATATGACATAAAATATTGAATTGAAAAAGGGTTTACGTGAATTTGCTTACTTTAGAACTAACAGATATAAGTATATCGGAAACTTCCTGACTATAACCATGACCACAACAATTTAGAAATCGAACAAAAACTAGGCCCACATCATATCTACCGGGGATCTACGAAAATCAAACTTACAAAACACACGCCAGGTATATAAAATTCAGCTTCACACTTCTTAGAAATTTTTATAATTAAAAACAAAATTGCACTGTAGAAATGGCAACAGTTCAAAAATGAAATATGCAATATTTGGCATTTTTATTCGAATCACTGCTGTCAGTATTACCATTAGAGTTTAAAATGTAGCGTTCAAGTTTAAAAGTAAGAGAGGAGTAGAGATTAACCGGAATTTCAATTATAACTGTCGAAAACCAAAACCTAGGTTTCACTTCAACTTGGTTTATATTTCATTCATCTTAAATCTAAAAAACTGAAATTTAATTTCAACCAAAAAAATAGTAATTTTGTTCCAAAGTTAGCACACTTTTTCGCTTGCTCTAGCTCTCAAGAACTAGAAAAGTTTACATTTTAAATTAAATTTGGTTTCATACGACTTTTGTATGTGTGCAAATTAGGGTGCATCCTGCCCCATACCAAAAAAAGAGAATCAGTACTGTTTCTCCATTGAAATTATAAAACTAATTAAGATTCAGTTCAAAAAAGTTATGCCTAAAAGTGCAGCACAAAAAAAAAATTATATGATTAAGATCTATTGATATTTGCGATCAAATAAAATGGTTGGTCGAGGTTTGGCTGCGTTATTCAAGTTTTTCTTAACGCAATCTTTCGAAAAAGATCAAAACCAGCATCAAACATCTCACTAATTATAATGATTCTGTTGAAATTTTGTTTAAACTGTTTTTAGGCAAATCTCTTATAATATAATAAAAAGAAATTATAATTCCTGTAGAAAACCACAACTTTTTTTAATGAGTCATCCTAATATACATACATAGTGTTTACAATACATATATACAATCCCGATTCTTTTAAATTTAGCCCCCAATATTCTAACCGGTTATTTGGTATCAAAATGTGGAGAGGTGCGTTTTTGTGATCTTATTCAATTGAAAAGATGGTAAAAATTAAAGAGGCTGTCGATTTTACGCCGATTTCGCAAGCCATCGACTGTATAAAAGAAGCTTTTTCATGGAAGTACTACAGTTGGATTAGAAAATATGATGATTTACGTGCCGTTCGGGATTTGCTCCGCGCCACTACAAATGTTAACATGCACCGCTGCATATGTATTTTTGTACCAATTTTTACATACATACCTTAGTGCTATTTTCTATTTTTAAAAATGCCAGTGGCGAAATAAAATTATCCTATATCAAGTAAGAGTTCACATGCCAAGTCCTCAAGTAACCTCAAAAAAGTTCCCACGAATTTACCACCAAACAAATGGTCATCATTGAAGCATCAATGATGTGATGCATCACCTTCGTCGTATTCAAATTTTTAATATGTCATGTCATCTGGATTAATTTTTTCCTAACTACGCTCATGCTGTAAATTAAAGCGATGCATTCTCTGGCAGAATTAATGTTATTTGCATCAGCGAGCATAGCATCACACGCAACCTAATCATCAAAAAATAAATAAATATAGTACGTAATATCAGTAAATTCCCATACATCGAATGCTGTTGAGATGTCCGGCCGACAGGCAACGCAAAGGTGGTTGGTTGTTTGGTTGCTCATTTCAAGTACCATGCTGAGGTGTTGTTTATTTTCCACCTACAATGCGATGCCACCGCCTGATGATCAACTAACTTATGATTACGATTTAAACAACCCTTGATTATTACCAAATAGGACATTGTACATACTTACATTTTTTTTTGTTTCTTGCATTGATGTCGCTCTGTGGGGTGGCAAGTTGATTGCGAGGAAACCGTGCCACAAACGGGAATACGAGCAGCGGGTGCATAACGGTTAGTTGATTGATATGAGTCGAGTGGACTTTGTTTCCTATCTATGAACGTAGGCTTATTCTAATTAGACCTTTTGTATGTTGTCATGTCAAGCGTTTTATTGCTCAGTTTCTTATTACTTAATTTGTAGTGGGAAAAAGTTTCCCATTGCATTTACCATAATTGCTTTCAGCGAGCGTAACGTTCTATTCTTCTAATGATGGGCAGGTAATGGAAAATTATGTATAGTATGTACATATTTTGACATGTTGGAATTGATATTTTGAAATTTAAATTTATGTATGCACTTACTTTTATATTTTTCATAGGCTAATATACAGTTAGTTCTCAGGAAGTAAAATAATTTCATTACTTGTTCAATATTTGAAAAATTATATTTATCGATGAAAGATGTCGCTGTCCAAGTTTATTAATTTTTTTTCTGCTTTGGCTAATCCTTAAGACTTTGAAGCCAATGTAAGTTAAACAACAAATGTAAATATTTTTGGGATTTTAGTTTTCCGATGTGTGTATAAAAAAAAGCATGGAAAATATAGCTTACGTCTGGTTTGCGATAGGGCCAAGTTTCAATAAAATTGTTTGCTAGGTTTGAGCTGCTTCGCGCGTTTTAAATTAATGCAAAATGCAATTAGAACAAAATAACGAGCAGACGAAACAAATATAAATGTATTGTGTTTTTTTTTTTTCAAATCATTTAATTATTAAATTGTGATATTAGTTTATAATACATATTCCCTGAGGAAGGCGCAGAATGTGTCGAAATACGTAGGGAGAAAAGCCAAAAACTAATTGCTTTTGCTTTAATTTAAAATGGCCGAAGCAGCTCAAACCCAACAAACTCTATCTTACTTCATTTTATAGAGTTGTGAGCATGATATTAGTGATCTCTCATTTCCTACCAGCGTCGACTAATCGCATTTTTTCTTTTGAAGCGTATGGAAAGAAACATTAATTAAAAGAAATTATGAATATATATACATATATATGAATTAAAATCATATCTTTAAAATATATTTATATTAATAGACAATACTTGTTCTAAATATGCCAATTAAAATATCAGTAAATTTCAACTAAGTCAGTTGGTCTTGGCCCAGAAAATTGTTTTACTTGCGCCATTTAAGTTAAAAAGCTTTAAAGAAGTTCTGCAAAAAGGAGGCATACTCAAAAACAAGAATAAGCATATATATAAGGACTGAAGAAAAACAGCTATCGAAAGAAAGAAAAAATGAGAATGAATTGGCGCTTAAAAAATATTAACTACTTTTGCAGAGAACAAATTTCATTTTATGTAGGTTTCTTTAGGTTCTTTTGTTTTTTCAGCGTATATAAATGTTGTGTTTTAGTTGCTCGATCTGAAGGTCGGGTATTTAATAAAAAAACCAAAATTCAATGTTTGTTATTTTTACATCAGTTTGAATTCATCTTGAAGATCTTTTGCCGTTCAACTAATTTACACAGCATCTATGTACATATTTGGAGGACAAAAAATGGATATGTCATGAAAAAGTGCGAGTTTTGTTTATAGCCTTATTTTCTTTGTTTTGCTTATTTTGCTTAGGCAGTTCATATTGTCGCTATCTTTCATCATATTGTCTTAAGAAAATCTAAGTTTAGGAGATAAATAAACTAAATTTTTCATACAATTTAGTTTGCAAAAATTTTTGCTTGTATGCGATATTAGCGTACAGAAGGTAACCCTACCCTTATGTGAAATTGCCATTAGTAGAAAAGAGATAAAATATCACACCAATAAGGGAAAACTACTCATTTTTTCCCCATGACCTGAATAAAAATGAGTACTTTTCTAAGCACTTAATTAATATGATATTCAGCTATCTGGCATGGGCTAAGTAATTTTATAAATGCGAAAATTTTGGGTATGGGAGCATGTTTGTTACTATTGCCCGCATTTGTACACACACATGTTAATATTTGACGCCTAGACAGATTTAGATAGGAGATATAGTCCGTAGTATAGGTTATCATATAAAAAGTTTTTTAATCAAATTTTACAATATAAGTATCAAAGCTTGAGTTTAAAAACTTAATTAAAATTGTAACTAAATATGTAAAATATTGTGGTATTAGTTTCCAACGAAGAAGTTTTATTTCGATAATACTTTTGGAGAGGTTTGTTACTTGTTTGAAAACGTAAATAAAATAAAGTTATTAACTCAAAGGAAATATTATGGCATGGGGTTTAAAGGAAGTTGACTGAAGAAAACTTAATTATGAAAATGTGTGTTGAAGGGTGTTGCCACATATTTAGAAATATGTCATATAACATTAATTGTGTGAAACGAAACCATTTAGGCGAAACAATTTTTGAATAGGGGTTAAAGTAACTGAAATTCTATTATTTCGATGTTAAACGAAGCTTTATTCGAAAAATATATGTGGCGATGACTGACGTTTAAATGCTGTTTCAAAAATTGAAATTTATTTAATTGATAAGGTATATGAAATTAAAAAAAAATGAATTCAAAAATAATTTAAAACTAAATGAAGTATTACAATTTGGTTTAAATTGATATAGGTTATGAAAAACAACCTCGATTAAGTTATGTATTTCGTACAATAAATTGGGTTGCAAACTGCGCACTTGCCAATGACAACGAAATTTCAGCAAACACCAATTGTGAAATAAAAATTAATTAAAACTTATTACATTCAGTGAATTTTTTTTCCCCATATTACATTCGAATTAATAACATTTAACAGAATGCAATGCAAAAGAAGCTGGTAAGAGCTAGTTATATATAAAAAAAAAAAAATAATTGGCTGCATTTAGCTGCACGACCAAATATATGTAACCTTAAGTAATTTAAGAATTAAATCGATTTGAAAACTTCCTATTTTCCAATAACATTTTTGTTCTGTAAGTGTAATTTTTATTTCCATTTTTATTCTCGCGAACAAAGGTACTTTAAGTTTTTAAAAAATTAGAGTAGTCGATACATTTTTAGAATTTTTTTCTACACAAAGACTGAGTTTGTTTTTAAATTTTTTCAAAAGAGCAATTTAATCTCACTCTAAATTTATTTATTGAATTATTTTTCGTTCTTTTTTTAACTTTGGTACAGAAAAGGATACATAATATATTACTTACTTAGAAAAAAAAAAATGTATACATATGTCTGTGATCAAAACATATTTGGGGGAAATACACACAGATTCTTACGACATCTTGCACAAAAAAAAAACGATTAAAACAGCTTAAATCGTTAGTCAGTATCAAAACTTTCAGTACTTTATCATCCATGTTTAATTAACTTCTTATTCCTTACAAATAACTCATGAACTTTATTGACTTAAGTTGATTTCGGTCCTAATTAAAAATAACATTTGTATTTATTGTAATCTAAAATTAATTAGGCGGTTATTCCAAACTAAAAAGTGTAATAAGGAAGCCTTCGACTTGAAATAGGAAATTAATATTTTAAAATTAAGACGTGTGCTGTTATTCCAAAATTATTATTAGAAATTACTTAAATTATATGATTTTTTATGTATAACTGACGACGGAAAAAAGATGCAAATATGAAAAAATGTATAATAAACAGCCAGCGTGCTTCGCTACAAACTAAAAAAGCATGGTCTAAATTTTAATGAAATTGAACTGTGAATACATTTTTCAAAAATAGCGTGATTCCAGCATCACCTATCGGTTTAATTTTCAAAATATAAAAAATAAAAAATAAAAATATAAAGTATTTCAATATTTGGGGCTAATACTTGTTCTGAGCTTGTTTGGTTTTAAGAAATATCTCGACTCCAACACCACCCACCGTAATTTTTGCGCTATACTCAATAGACTTATTTCGTAAATAAGTATATCGTATGATAGATTTCGACAAACTGAGCAATATGACATCAAAAACCTAATAACTCAATTTAAGCTCTTTACCTATTTTTCGTGCAAAAAATCAACCTAAAGTGGCTCCAAGCCAAAGTCGGGCAACGTAGAAAAAATGTTTCTTCCTAAAAATGTTTGAGCCAAAGCAATTCAAAAAAAGGTAAAATATTTTTTTAATTACTCATTTGTTGCACTTCCACAATATAAAAATAAAACATATAAATTAATTCAGTATTATAAAATATTCTAGTAAAACACGAAAAACGTTTTTTTCAACGGTGCCCGATTTTGGCTTGGAGCCACTGTAAGTGTATTTTACTCCATTATTTTTTAAAAGTTAAGAAAGTTACACAAAACCCGGCTCCTATTTGACAGTAAGGATTTGGAACTTTAAGAATTTCTACTGAAAAAATTTAAAACCAAATTTAGGCGGTTATGGTTTGCGGAATTTACACAACAAACAAAAAAATATATAAAATATATATTCCAAATAAAATAATACTTACTTTCATCACCGTCATTGCGTATACGTTTATATTATACGTTTGCGTATGCGTTTATCTAAAAAATAATAAACGTTCAATTTCGTTTGATTTTATATAGGTACCAAAAATATTTTATTCCTCGTAAAAAATTACAACTCTGCAATGCTTTGCATTTTTTAGCATACCCAACGAAACTCGTAGACGAATAACGGATCTAAGAAATTGGAACAAGTTTGACCAAAGCTCAACAGTGCTTTGTTGTTAGTGTTCGAAAAATTAAATGTACAATGGGCAAGGCATTCTAAATCGAGCGATTAAAACTTTGACATACAGGCGGTAATTAAATATTTGTGATAATTGTTATTATTTGTAAATTGGTTCATGCACATCTGTAAAAACAACAAGCAAAAAATCAATGCAAAGTTTAAAAGTTTAAAAGTTCTCAATACACCGCCAAAGCAACTAACAAACGTTAGTTACAAACCGAAAAACAAAAAAAAAAAAATAATCACGCTGATGTGAGTTTGTTGTTTACGGCATTTACTGTCTTTTTGTTGTTGCGCAAAGTAAAAGCATAAGACACACGCAAACACACTCGCTGCCCACAAAAAAAAACAACCCCATCACTACAGTAGGTACACGCGGTGATGATGATAATTTCACACATTCGCCATTAAATCACACAAGAATGGCTATGTCATACAAATCCTTGACACACAATGGCCCACACTGAAACATAATTATGAGCGTAAACGATACAACAACTAACAACAATAGTATGGTAGACCGATGAGAGAGACATCGCTGCAACATCAGCAACAAAACTATCAACACACACTTTCTTGTTGTACGTAGCGCACAAAATGCTGAGGAAGGTCACACACAGCACCAACAGTGGCGGCCATCAACCATTTGAGTAGCATTTGAGAGCGGTTTGCTTTTATTGCAATGCAGAGTAATGACAAATTTCAGCTTGATTTTCGTTTATTGTTTTTGTTTTTTTGGTTTATTTTTGTATTTTTCGCAATGGCAGGTCATCATCATCCGCCAGTGGCAGGATCTGTAAAGTAGACATGTACATAACTCTCGCTCTCATTCTCAGCAGCGCAATAAAATTAGAGAGAGTGAGTGTGAGGGAAACCACACCCCGTTTGCGCATCGGTGGCAACCAATGAACAAACCTCAATAACATACAAAAGGGATGATCAGCGGACTGCCTCAAGAAATGGTATGGCACACAGGATTCATAGTAATTCATAAAGGATATTTCGGCGGCTGGAAGGACTATTAAAGCAGTGAGCAAATTGTGACTAAGCATCACAAACCGTTCACAGCTCGTGCGCAATAGACGTCGAGTAGGAGAAAAAGTTTATTACAGGCGATCGTGTAGTGAATTTATTTTTTCTACAAACAAAAATACAAGGCAACATTTAAATTATATGCGGAGCAAAAGAAATTAGTGAAATTTTTAAAGTGATTTGAAAAAAAAAACAACAAAAAATATTGAGCGTGTTTATCAATAAAACGGATAGTACACACTATGCAGGCGACTGAAGTCTCAGCGGATATTATGGATAATAAATATCATACAGCGCGTTTATCACCAGCCTCATCAAGTAAGTATCTGTCGTCGAATTAACTGGGCGGCGTATTCCCCCACATATGTATGTAGGAACGAAGTTCTAAATGGCCACCGTAGGAGTTGGAACTGCAAAAGCGCAACTATAGCAACCCTCCGTCACTTTCTGTTTCTTACTAAATTACAAGTTTTATTTGTTTGAAATGGGAGGCGTGCCACTTTGTGTCAAAAAAAAAGAAGAAAATTGCATGACTGCAAAAAGCCCGTCGCTGTTCCACCTCCCGCTGTTCGTCTTAAATTTCGGATTGCTTACACCCTACCCTCCGCTGCAAAACACCAAACTAATAATTATTTCTTTTGTCCTTTTCCCCCCCTACTTCTAGGTCGCATTCTCTACCATGTGCCATGTAAAGTTTGTCGCGATCATAGTTCCGGTAAACATTATGGTATTTACGCTTGCGACGGCTGTGCTGGATTTTTTAAACGTTCCATACGCCGCTCACGTCAATATGTTTGCAAATCACAGAAACAAGGAATTTGTATGGTCGACAAAACCCACCGCAATCAATGTCGCGCTTGTCGCCTGCGCAAATGCTTCGAGGTGGGTATGAACAAAGATGCCGTCCAACATGAACGTGGACCACGTAACTCCACATTGCGTCGGCAAATGGCTTTGTACAAGGAGGCGGTGTTGGGTGCGAGCGAAGTACCACAAGAGCTGCTGATCAACCACAGCTTATTTAATGGCTTCCAATTGCCACCCATGCTAATGCCGGGCATGCAGTCAGCTCAACATCCACATCAACATCCAAATCCACACGCACACGCACACCCACATACCCATCCCGGTCTAACGAATCCATTTCAGCCACCTGTGGTTTTGGATTTGTCAGTGTCGCGTGCAACCCATCACTCCATGCATCAAAGTGCACTCGGATTTTTTGGTGCAAATGCCGCGTTCATAAATCCACGTATTTTACCGCCTACACCACCACTAATGGCAGCGGAGCATTTAAAGGAGATAGCAGCTGAGCATCTTTTCAAGAACGTTAATTGGGTTAAGAGTGTGCAGGTCTTCCAGCAATTGCCGATGTCCGATCAACTGCAATTATTGGAGGAATCTTGGAAGGAGTTTTTCATATTAGCAATGGCCCAACATCTCATGCCAATCAATTTTCAACAATTGCTCTTCGTCTACGAATCGGAGAATATAAATCGCGAAGTAGTGAATGTTGTTAAATGTGATGTGCACATTTTCCAAGAGGTCCTCAACCAGATGTGTCATCTCAATATCGATGGCAATGAATACGAATGCTTACGTGCAATTACGCTTTTCCGTAAACCGCATCAGAACGAGGAAATGGCAAATAACTCTTTTGGTACAGGCGCAAGTGGCAGTCCAAATTCGAGTTCATCTGGCGAATCACGTGGCCTAATCGAAGCTCACAAAGTGGCTAATTTATATGAAGAAGCACGCAATACACTTCAAGCCTACGAGCTACGGACACACCCAACACAGCCGATGCGTTTTCAAACGTTGCTCGGCATGTTGCCATTAATCAGCAAGGTGTCGGGGTTCACCATCGAGGAGTTGTTCTTCCGCAAGACAATCGGCGATGTCAACATTGTACGTCTGATTTCGGATATGTACAGTCAGCGCAAGATTTAAAATCAATGTGTCGCTACATTCAACCGGGATTTATCGCAATCACACTGCCGCTCTGCGTTGTCGGTGAAATCTGCGCGGGTTCGCTTAAATGGAATTATTATTGCCTTAATGGGCGCTCGTTTAGAAAAAGTGCTTTCGCACTCAAAGTGCCTTGCTATATAAGAAGTGCTGGAAACTGTGATATACTTTCGAACTTAAGAGGCATAAGCTTTTGTCTACTTAAAAATGTTAGTAATTGTATTAGTAATCGTTTGAAGGAAACCGATTTAAACAAATTTGCATTAACAGTGCATTCGTATAATATGTATGTCTAGATACATTGTTGTGAAATTCGTTTCACGTCTAAAAATGAAGTGTAAATATTTTGTTTTAAAGAAATAATTAATTAACTTTTAGATTGAAACAGAAATTGTACATGTACAATATTTTTATATTGTATTAATTATCTTATCTTAATTGTGAAATATTTGTTTTTTGTTTGTATATTAGCGCTGAATTTGCTAAATTTTTGGTTTTATTTTAATTATTTATTCATTATTTTTTTTCCTTTTTCATTTAATACACTATTTTGCAATTTTTATTATATTTAATTACTACATGAAAATTTAGACTTAATTTTAAGAAAACATCTTATGGAAAAATTATTTATTACGAGGAATGAGCCTTTGAAAATATAATGAATTTTAAAACGTACCTCTTGTTTTGCTTGTTCTTAGTTAATAGGGTAAAATATGAAAACTGCTGAATTTAAAATGACGGTTCATCTCTGAGCCAAATTTAACAGGGATAGCGAACATATTTTCCAAAATACATTCGATACATTCTCTTAAAAAAGTTCTTAAAAAACGGTCGACCTCGCCATGCACCGGCAAATTCGCTAGTGCAGATCTGAGTAAAAAGGAAGTCTTATAAAATATTCAATGAAATCTTTTTCCGGAAAAAATTAAGCAAACTGTGACAACAATTAGTTAATTAATTTTTCTATTCACTACACTACAAACAATTGCCCACGTAAATCTTTTTCGTCCATTTTTTTAAAATTAAAGTATATATATCCCATACAATCTTTGTACACAACTTACAAAGAATCTAAAAACAAATCAATGCACTTGAATTTTATAACAACAATAAAAATTAAATGGACTAAAAATAAAAATCTAAAAATGTTGCATATTAAAATTTTTACAAATTATATATAAAGTTCTATACAAAAAAAAAAAAGAATTATACCCCTTAATATGCGTCATTCCACGCGAACTTAGCCGATTACTATCCGATGGTTTTTTAATTATATTCGCAGAGGTTTTTGTGGTAAACTTTTTTCGCTAATTTTTTTATATAAATATCCGAAAAATGTTCATACAAATATTGAACTTTTTAACTTGAAATTTTTAAAAACTTTTGGGTATCCACTATTGTAGCTCATTCAAATTTGGCATACTAATGTGTTGAAGCGCCTTAAAATTGAAATTAAAAAGTTTGAAATTTTAAAGAAATTTTGTGGAATTTTTATAAAATTTGTACGAAGTTTAAGAATTTGATTCATATACTTTTGTTATAAAAAGTTAACGAAAAAAGGTGTAACGAAACATATTTTATTGTAAAAACAAATTACCACATGATCACTTGTTTGAGCCACTGTATGTGCATGTAAGAGAATTTGCAAGGATTCATACATTTTGAATAGTACTACTGATTCGAACGAATAAAAATATACGGTTTTGATTTTTATTCGCCCTTTAAAAGAAAAATATTTCCGATAGATTGATAGAACTTTTTCTCTGTTTTTTTAACGAAATTTATGCATTTTGATATTTTTTCTTTGTCGGGGCCTCTCTTTTTACTAGTAATATTGTGTCATTATTCGAGTGAGTATACCAGTATGTGACCGAATTCATAATTGGTAGAAAAACGTAAAAAGCAAAATAAAAATTAAAAATATGAGAGAGAGCCTCATTCGTTCTAGCCAGCCGGGGAATCAAAATTGTTCGGTAGACTGCTAATTTTTTCTATAGTGACGTTTTCTTCTTTTCTATCACAGAAAAACAGAAAATATAAATTTAACAATTAAATTTATTCGTAGAAAAAGCCACAGCTCGCCTAGAAAGTAAAAAACGTACAAAAATTGTGAAAAACATATTTTCCGTCGGACTGTTTTTTCTTTCATAATGGCGTACTTTTTTCAAGTATGTAGGAAACTAATTATTTCGATCGGATATCAAGTCATCTTAAGAAAGAAAATATATAAACCAATCGCAAGAAATTGTGAAAAGTTGATTAATGGCTCGAAAGTATTTTTTTCCTTAAAAACGAAATAAAACATGAAATTTTCTCTGAATCGAATGTGCCATTATGCAACTAATATCTCAGAAACCAAACCTTAAAGGCCAAACAAAAAAAAAACATTAGGAGTGGCTGAACTGTCATGGAATGCCCCATATACGAATTATGCATTTGTAAAAAAAAAAGCGAATAAAATTTAGTATAACGAGTTCTCTGGGTATTCATATATTTTGAACGTTACAATATCTTATTGAACAAGCCAAATTAAAAAGTATTACCGTGTTTTTACAACTCTACATTGCATTAATATGTATTAGAGTACAATACAGTCCCTTTGAATTACCACACGTAAACTGTTTTTTTCTTGTAGAAATAATTTTATTTCATTTCCATAAAAATATTTGTACATTTCTTTTTAGCTATTTTTGGCCCATCGTACACTGTGCGCCGGCACATTGAACATGACCCATTTGTAAAATGAGCGCAACATGCCATCCAGCAAAGTAAAGGCCGTAGCATAATAAGATTCCTCAACATTAATTCTTTTTAATTGATTTAATTATGCAAGCAATTATTTTATTGTCGTTATGTTTGAAAAACTCTGTGACTAACTGCCCATATTTTACGTTTCATATTTTTACCGCTGTTGGAATCAGATTATTGTCGTGCTATTTCTAGTTCATCAAATTAATAAACAATTTGACGATCTGTTTTGAATATTCGAAAATTGCAATCCCTTGCCTGGTCTCCACTTTAGAAATTGCTCTTTTAAATTTCTAAAATAGCTACATATATATATACTTTGATAAAGGTTCGTATACTTTTTAATTCTAAAAGTTTTGTTAGTGTGTTTGCAAAAGTCTTGTTCTATTTTTAAAATCAATTAATACTCATGGGCACATTAAGAAAAATAATACTTTTCAAATAAGGCTTCAAGGTGTATATATTTTAAAAATCTATACACATTTCTCAAGTAATAATTTTTTTTTTTCAAAATTGCAAAAGTGAAATACATCTTCAGTTTCGCGGAAAAATAGTAAGAATGTAAGTTGTTGGACGAATATAAATATTTTACTTAAATGTTAAAGACGTATTGCATTTAATTTAATGCATTTTTCGCGGTGTTGAAAAGTAACCATCATTTTAAATTGTACAGTCCATTTCCGAATGTATAGAAATAAAAATTAAATCTTGTTCGTTGGTAACCCTGCCACTAGCGGACATTTAAAACGATTGGGAAAATGTCCTAAAATGTTCGCTATAATGCTAATCATACTTGTAAGGTAAAACATGCTGAAAAATTTATTCAAAACATTCATTTTTAACCTCAAAAATTTCAATATCATATTTAGGCAAGATATACTAAATTTACACACAGTGTTGTCTTTAAAGGTGTTCAAAGCTTTCGCATACATAAATTAATTCACGTACCCCAAGAGAAAATAATGTATTAAAATGTTCCAGCGAATTATTTTTCGGAAAATTTTTCTGGGTCTTCCCTCAAAACTTATGCTAAAAATTTTCTAGACCAAGCTATACTTTTAGTTGGGGTCTAATATATTCTTTGAAAATATTTCCCGTGACTGCGGCTGAACAAGAAAATGAGTTTTATTTATTTTTTCCAAAAAAAAACGTTTTTGAGATATAGGTGTTCGAGTCCCTTTCGCAGTTATTGCCACAAAACTCTAAAATATCAAATAAAATAAGCCTCCTATGGTTATCGTTCTAAAGATACATACTGCTTCTTTACGCACATACATCTTTTGGGTAACGGAGTTGTAGTTTTATTCGTTACAGGTGTTTAAATGCAAAAAAAAAAATAAGGACACTCTTCACTCTTTTCAGTGAACAAACTTTGTAAAAAAAATTTTTCAATAAATCGATTGTGACATTCGCTGTGTGGCTTGTGGCGCCGTCCTGTTGGAACCACATATTGTCCAAGTCCATATCATCCAATTCGGGCCAAAAATATTCGGTTATCATTGAGCGGTAGCGATTCCCATTCACAGTAACGTGCCGGTCTTGATCGTCACGGAAGAAGTACGGCCCAATGATGCCACCGGCCCATGAACCGCACCAAACCGTAATTTTTTCGGGATGCAATGTTGGCTCATGGAGTACGTGTGGATTGCTGCCTGTCCAATAACACATATTTTGCCTATTGACGAAGCCATTCAGCCAGAAATGTTGACGACCATAAATTGGACGTAGGGCTCTTAAAGTTGAGGCCATTGACTCCGAATTTCGGTAGTAAATTTTAATAATTTCGACTTGTTGTTGGATCGTATATCTTTCCATGATGAAATGGAAAACCTTACTGAAGAGAAATGTCAAAAGAGCGGGAAAAAATATGGCGTTTGCTGTCACTATCGGTCTACTTTTGTAGCGTCCCTATTGAAAAACCCGTTATATTTTGTGCCTACAGCTTCAATATACATATATGATGGCACACAATTTAATAACTACACATTGTTTGATTTTTTTAAGAGGAATTGTTTTGGCCAACCTAAAACTGCGAAAACTGCCGATTGCACTATTTTGAGTGCTGGTCGTTATGAATCGTTCAGTGGCACTGTGAAAATATAATGAATTCTCATTGCAAAAATTATATAAATATTATATCTCTTTCAATTTGAGAATGATTCATTAATGCCTCAAAATCTTCTGGAGAAAAATTACAAATAAATTTTTAGAGTAACGCTTGAAAAAGTATAAATACGTCGGATTTCCGTTTTGAAAATTTTTTCAGAAACTAAGTTCAGTGTAGTTTGGCTGGAGTGAACTTCTGATGATACGAACAACCCGTTAGAGTGAACATCAAAACTTTTATATTGCCTAATCTATAGAGCGAACCCATCATTTTTTCCAAACTCAAGCTCTAAAGACAAATTCATTAAGAAAATATGGTTATCGCCGGGTTAGGAAACCAGGTGTAATTTGGGAATGTTGCCATTTGTCTAATTTTCAGGGTGCAGCTAGATGTGCGCGGACATTTAATCGATTGGAATGCAATATTTTTTGGAGAATATTACTTAAGCGTAAAAGGATTCAAAAAGACATACGTACGTTTTCTTAAAAGGGAAGTGCGATATTGTAGCAAGCATCGAAAGCGGTATCAATTTTACCAAGTCATATGTCTCTGCAAAATCATCAATATCCAATATTAGTATAAAGATGAAAGCAATTTTAAAAGCCACTATCAATCAGAAATTTGAGCCTTTGAAAAGAAATTGGTTAAAAAATGCGAATGCATATGGAAAACACCTGGTATATTATTTGGTTTATGCATCAGCACCTCAAAAATATTAGTTGCAAATCAAAAAGTATTTGCGGGAGAAAAAGTTAACAATAAAAGCTATTCGCACAACAAAATTGTACTGCAGTATACTAGCTGTTGGAATTGAAGAGATATTTTAGATTTTCTTAATAATTTTATTTTTAAAGATGATGTGTGTAATTCGACGTTTGATTGGGATAAAGTTAATGCAAGCGTTATAGAAAATTTTTCGAAACCGGTTTTGGAAAGCATTGATTCCATAGAATCCAATAGCAATGATGATGCTGCAATTATGTCATTATCCTTACTCCGGCAGAGATTGCGTCAATAAAGACATGTAACTGCTTGTGAAATACAAGCTCTCTTACAAGTTCTTTTTGCAGATCTAAGTTTATAGGAAAAATAAATGCGTATTGAATCTTTTTTTTTAATTTTGTAGCATAACCTATACCGATGACGACATTGAAAAATGGAGCTTTGCTGAGGTCAGTGAGACAATAAGTAATGAAGATGATGGCGAAACTATTGTCTAACCAGACGACGAGATTGCTGGCGTAAACAAACAGACAATCGAAAACCCAATGGCAGCTTCTGAGGCTAATAAAATTTTTGACGAATGCCTCCAATGAGGTAAAGTAAATTCTACAGAATTTCCAAGTGTCTTGGCATTGGAGAGCATTCGAGACAAAACTGTACAAAAATATCTCACTGAATGCAGAAAACATACCGTTATAACAATTGTTTTCGCACTTAATATCTTATTTTTTAATAAAAAAAATAAACTGCTGTGAATTTAACGAGCACAAACTCAATCTGGGTAAAGTGAATGATCTGGGTCTTATGAACTTTGATTGCATTAATTGGTTCACTCTACCCAGATTGCACTGACAGATATGATAGTCGTACTAAATGCCTACCTACTTGCAATCAAGGCGAATTTGTATCGGGTGATGTTGAACGTACAAAAGAAAAATTGAATTATAACAAATACAAGATTTTGACCTTAAGTAAAGAAAGTGAACCAAATCAGCTACTTAACTAACATCATCTCAATCTTCGCCTTGCTTGTAATTCATCGTTCAGATGTAATAATTATTCAAACTGGACTGGGCATACTTACTTACTTACTTAATTGGCGCTGCAACCGCTTAAGCGATTTTGGCCGAACTTTTCCTACAATTTGTGGTGTGCGTCTTGATGTTATAACACAAATTGAGGGACCTACAATTGTACGCCAAATCCGAACGGCGAATGTTTTTGGGAGAAGTTTTTTTCATGGCAGAAATTTACTCGGAGGTTTGCATTGCCTGCAGAGGGGGGCCGCTATTAGAAAAAAGTTTTATATAATTTTTGATGTTATTTGCCCCGGCCAGGATTTGAAACCGGTACCCATCGAATGAAGTGCGCACTCGTTACGCACTCGGCTACGTTGGCCGCATGGAATGGACATAATATTGGGTATATTTTATCGAAACATTAAAGAAGAAAAAAATTGTATTATAAATATTTGAAAATAATTTTCTTTCGAATAAAAGCCACACACGCTTAGTAAAGCTAATTATAAATAAATTTAATCGAGTTAATTGGTACTTCTACTCTATAACAAATATATATACATTTTGAAAATTTGAGAAGGAAAGTTTTCAGGTAGTAAGAAACCAACATTTCTCAGCTTTTCTATCAAAAATTGAACAAAGCAAATTTCAAGGTTATAAAATCGCCAACAAACTTTATTTCCAATTCATGCTCCAACAATTCCAAATCACTGTGAAGTTAAAAGGCAGACATTCGCTTTTTTGACTTTCTCTGCCACACAGTCAACAACAAAGGCAGACATTTCAAAGAGAATTAATTTACCTACATTCATATATCCGGTGATACAAACGCATAAACTTGCATATCCAGGCTATTTGTAACTGAACGCACATGCGGAGATGTCTTTGTATTTGTACATATTTGTAGGCATATATAGTATTATATGTATGTTAGATGCTTCCATCTGCTTTAAGCCTTTCGATTTGCTTGCGGCTTTATTTCTAAGTCCTCGCATGCGCATTGCAAAGCCAAAAGGACATAAATTTGAACTGGTTGAGTGAATAATATGAAATAGAATAGATTGGATCGACTGTTGCCGCTGGAGAGGTGTAGCATTTGCAATTTCGATTCGATTTCGAAGCCAAAACACTAATTCCATTGCAAATTGCTCATGTCGGAGCAATGCGTAATGTAAACAAATCTAACGCACAACATCCATCCCATCCATCCATCCATCCATTCATTTCGTCCAGCTATAACAACAAAAATTATTATGAAGTACGTAGATCACCCTAGTTTTTGTTGGTGCCTGGTGCGGCAGATAGCTACCCTGTTCTTCGTACTTCCGTAGAGCAACGTGAAATGAAGTTATTTTTGTTTTTTTTGTTTTTTTCATAAGTAGTGTAGGGATTTAGATTTTAATAGGCCTAAATGCTGTTGATGTGGAAGTGATGTGTCGATGATGAACTGCACTCAACTCGCAACTCTATTAAGATGTGAATGTGAATGTTTTATCCATTTATGCAGTGAAAAGTGTTGAGCAGCCGTCAAGTACAATATGGAGCTGTGGTACAGTGGGTAGTAATGATGAAAAATCAAACTATCAAACTGTATCATATTTTGTATAAAAAAATGTGTCTAATATTTCGCAGATGTATAGTAAGCATTGGTATATAACTTCGTTCACCTAACGGTTGTTTGTAACGTCATAAATCAACAGAAATAGATATAGGCATATACCAAAATTCTTAGAATTAATACCGAAATTTATTAAGCCATATCTGTCTATCAGTCCGTCCGTCCATCCATCCACCGGATAACTCGAGTAAATATTGAGCTATATTTATGAAATTGGATATACACATTGCCCTGGACCCAAGGTATTGGTATTACCAATGGACGAAATCGAATAATAACTACGCCCATATAACGGTGCTTTGTGAAAATCGAAACAATGCGATATCTCGGTAACCAGTGAAGCTATTTTGCTCAAATTTGATACATAGGATTGAGTTTGGTGAAGTTATATGTACGTGCGTATATTTTATTATTTTTTTTCGAAAATGGTCGTGACCCCGCGCACTTTATAAGAAAAAGTTATATCTCTGAAACTATTTGGCCAAACTTTATCGACTTTGGTACACATATTGCATTTTAAACCAGTACGCAAAATTTCGAACATTTTTAAAATCGGACAAAACCACACCCACCTTTCACATAAGGGTAATTTACCAAAAGTTTAAAAATCGCCATATTTAAGTCAGCATCAAAGACAATTCGCCCAAATTTATTTAATGAAGGATGGAGCTACGCTAACGAATACAATGAATCAAAAAAAATTTGGAAATGAGCAAATAAGTATATCTCCGAACCATGCTACTAAACTCTAAGAAAATTAGGACACATCACACATTTGAAGTTAGTAAGCCCACCTCGCTTATAAAGTTTATTTAAAATTTTTTTTATTTAGAATGAGGTATCATTAGCAAATACATGGAATAAAAACACTAAACACTCCACCAAATTCAGTGTACACATTGCATTTCAGGTCAATAAGCCAAATTTCGAAAATATAAAAAATCGCTCAAAACCCTGACGCACCTATTTTTATTAACTTTATAGGGTAATTTGCTAAAATTTTATAGACAAGATTGGATTTGTGAATGAAATACATGGACTCATAAATGCTGGGAATGGCCAAAGACATCGCCCACCATAGAGCAAATAGGACACTTCACACTCATGAATCCTTTTAAATTTGGTATAAAGAATTTAATCATGTCACTAATCCTTTTAAATTTGGTATAAAGAATTTAATTAGGAAGAGAAATAATTGCAAAATCAAAATTTTTGAAAATTGGTGTTCTTAAAGCCATTTTAATTTCCTTTTGTTGTTATTTAAATCAATAATCGTCGTTGAAGGTTTCATATTGGCATTATACTGGCAAATCCGGCTTTCCTTAATGCAGCAATTGAGACATAGTTTTTTTGAGCTTGGGCCTTAATTATGCTTAATACCTAATACCTAACTGTAAATACGGATTCTATGAATAGCTCGATTTTAGCGCCATTCAGCGGATCCATATTGCGTAAAGTATATTTTATCGCCCCCCCTTTATATGTATCTTTCTCATTTCATCAAAATCGAATTATAAATTCAGATATTCTTCTGACCTAACGTCTTAAAATAGAGCCTATAGCTGGCCTAAAGAATATAAGTACTGTCCGAATTTGGTTGACATCCGATCAATATTATTATTTTTTTTTTAATTCGAATACTTTTATAATTAGGATTTTGGATAAAATTACAATTTTGTTGTAGATCTAAAATCTAAATGTTCCAGAATACTTTCTAGATTTTAGCTACACGCTATTATATTTTTGTAGCCTCGAAACGTGTAGGGATGCCACGACGTTAAGAGTTTCAACGATGAACATTGAATAAATCCCTAGTGTTTGCGACATTTTAGAAGGCACACATTTGGATATCGATGAGTTCGGTCTACAGTTTAATCCTGCCTGCCTGTTTCGCAATTTCTTAAAGTGTAAGTATGATTTTCGAGATGAATTTTTTTAAGTTTATAAAATAATTGTAAATATTTCATCAAATAAGTATGTATATATATAATGATATAATAAGTATGTATGTATATAATCATTAATGTGAACCAATTTGAAAAAATCTCCAAAGTAGAGTATTTTGTAAACAAAAATAGTTTTTTAAGTTTAATCTTAAAAGGTATGCATAAAAATAAAAAAACTTTGAACGGAATTTTTGAGGCGGTTTTCAAATAGGTCCAGCTCACGTAAATCTTAATACTTTTCCAAAATACTTCGGTGTAAATTTTAAATTATAACTGATTTTATAATTCTAGTGGAAAAACAGTACCGATTTGTTTTGTGCGGGGATTAATGCGGCCTAATGCACATATATATAAAAGATAGCGAATTCCATATTTTACTTACGGTAATCTTAAACAGCTGAGAAAATTCGATTACAATTGAAATAATTACCAATCCAAATAACTTAGATTAGGATTCCAGCAATTGCAATTTCGAAAAAACTGAAACCACAAAAAGTTTAAGCAATTCAATTAAATATTCTTTGGTTTTTTTTTATTAGCTTATTTCGTAAAATATTATCTTCATATTATTGTTTTGCACATTTTTAGAATCACTTTATTTAAGATTACTCAAGGAATTGTACTTCTAACATTTTTAATTCTAAATTATTGTAGTCCTGCATCGAATATTCCAGAAATATGATTGCAGTAATTGTAATTCCTCCGAGGAACAATTACAGCAATCCTGATTGAACAACTAAAGAAAAATCATAGTTCGGATATCAATTAGATATTTTATATGTAAAAGCCGTTTGTTTTCGGCAAAGTAAAGGTAAACCACTTTGAATTAAATTAGAAATGTTCAGCAATTTTTTAAGCAAAAAATAAAAGAAATGTTGCCACGTTTGAAATGGATTACAGCAACAGCAAAGTACTTCTTCAAGTAACAGATATAATATATCCGTTTCTTTGTAGCCGCCTAGTAAAAGATAGCTATAACTCGGATAAAATTTCTTCTAGTTGCAAAAGCAACCCTATCTGCATCTTTTATGAATGGTTGACCTAGTGATATATTTAAAAATACTATGCAAACAAAAAAGAACAAGGTCTTAAGCTTTAGAGGTAGAGGCTAAGCTTCAGAGAGAAAACTTTTATCCATGCAAATTTAGCGCCACACATTGTCAGCAAAAACTGGATCTTTACTTCTTAGTTCTGCTATGAATTAGACTTTCGAATAGAACTACTTTTCAATTAGAACTACAGAGTAAGGGCAACACTGTCCAACAACCGAACCCATTCCTTATTTTGTTAATAATTTCTGAGGTTTACAAGAATTTGGCTAGAGTTCTTTAGAGCCTACTAATTCTGTTACATTCCAACCTAATGAAGGGTTTAGACATGTGCAGTAAAATCCCACGGGACATAATATCGTAGAACATTTTAGCCCATTAGCTTCTACTTTAAAGTGTCATTTTGACTATTACTTGAAGAAACTTCTCAAAATACAAATTAGAAAAGTCGTTAGAGGATTAATTAATCGTCCGAAAATAATTTTACTAGGGGTCTTCTCAGACACAGTTTCTATACAAAGAACGAAAAAGTCCGCAGAATATAAAAAAGTAAATATGAAAAATTTGTTTGCGCTCTCTCTACAGTTATTTAATTTTATATAGAATCAGGCTGTAATCGTGCACAGATTTTGTATAAGAATATTCTTAATGAAATTTTCCGAGCAATAATTTTCTTGAGCATTTTAACCTTTGAGCTACTTTCCAAATTTGTTTTTTGAGAGGTTTTTTAAAGAAAGGATCAAAACGATGCATTTTGGTAGGAGCTAAATTGTCCATAACTTTTAAATTGTATAAATAAGATTTTACTATTTTACACATTGGTTATTTTTAACTAAAAACAAGTTTTGCTTCCCTAGCTTCCCGGCATTCATAGCTTTCATTTTAAATTTTTTGGTTTTTAAGTTGCTCGATATGAGTTATACTCAAGACAAAACCTTTTAACATTAACTTTTATTTTTTTCGTAAGGTTGTTTTTATGAAAATTTTCTTCTATTGCTCATAACTTTTTAATTAATTTTAATTTTAAAAATAACTCTCACCGAGCAACGTAGAAACCAAACAATCGAAAATAAAAATTATGGCCAACGCAAAAATTTTAGCTTTGCGAATAACACTTAAAAAGTAGCATACAGTTTTTTTTTTAAACCCATAACATTTTTTAGGATCTCTGGTTAAAATTGGTTTCTGTATATGATTTAATTTCCGTAAGATATATATTTTAACAATGTTTGTTTAAAAGGATAGGTGTACATCAGAAAATTTTAATAAAGTCCGGGCTAGTTTGGGTTGAGTTTGAGTTTTTTATTTGAATACTAAACTTTCCGTATTTATGTCCGTCATTTTTATTCCTTTTCGTATAGCTCATCACTAAAAAAACTGTTGATTTTAGATACAATTTTGATTCGTTTTAGATACCAATAGACTTGGTTAAAAATTGTTGGTCATGTTTTTCATTCGGCAGTGGCTGCTAAGCCTGGCGCCCCATTCCCTGTACAGCAAATAAGAGTCCTTACTTCGGTAATAGTTTTATTAGATATTTTCCGGTTGGGCATTGCCATCATGGAGCTTAAATTTCAGTTGGATATTAGATAAGACCAATCTAGAGAAAATTTAGCGAAAATCTAGAGAAGACAGAGCGAAAATACTACCTAAAATGCCCTATAAATCAGAGAAAAATTTAGCGGATTTCTCTACGATTTTTCCCCAATAAGAAGCCCTTCTTATTACGACTGGGTATGTCCTTTAAATAAAATCAAGAAGATAATCGGTAAAACTAAGATGAAAACTTTTCAATGTACAATAATTAAAAAGGTAACCAGTAAAATTAAGATGGAACCCTCTTCAAAAAAATTGTAATACTCCGACGGATCTTATTAATTTAAAATTTTTGCCACCTAAATTTTTTTTAATAGATTATAGATAATTATAATAATTTTATGTAAATATGTATTATTATAAAAGGTTTTACACATTTCATGCTCATTAATACAAGATATTTATTTTTGAAAGCTTTTATTCATAAATCATATTTTATTTCTAAAATCATATTTAATTTTTGAAATTTTTTAAACTCTATTCATTAAAAACTTCTGGAACAATAAATAAGTAAATCCAAAATTTTTCTTTTGAAAATACAAAAATCCATAATATTAAACTAAAAATAATATAAAGTAGATTATTCGCAAAGTACAAATGCAGGTTAAGACGTTAAAAGCTAAATTTGAATTAAAAAGGGCTCTTTTAAAAATAAACCGTTTTCCTTACTTATAAATTCAATAAGATTCAATTGCATGTTTTTAACAAAATCCCATAAAAATTAATGAATTTTAAGTTATCTCCTTATTTCCAGACATTTTCCTTTTCAATAAATTTGAGAAGAAATTCAAACTAATATTAAGAAGATTTTCTAGCGAAAGTTTCACCGATTTTGCTCCCTCTCACACTCCTTCATCAAACTTTTCATCGATCTCTTTAACTATAGGTAAAATTTTTAAAAGTTCTATAGTCATATTTTTAAACTCCTAGAACTTTTTAATTTTTATCACAACTCATAAATCTTCAAATTTTTCTAATATAATAAACAAAATTTTTGTTATATATTTTTCGAAATTGTCCCACTACAAAGCAACAACATCGCCCTCGAAATCTTCAATATCTAAAAGTGAGTATATATGTATGTAATGTCAGTAGTTGCGAAAACTAAATTAGCACTACAAAAAAGAAAACACCAACCAACAAATTTACAGTACTCACATCCATACACCCAAGGATGCAGGGAGCAAAATTTGTTGGGTTGAGCCCTTTTAAGTCCTAATGGCCCTTTATTATCTGCCTTTAGACTTTTAATAGACTCAGAGTTCGTTGCGCGCAGCTCATCCCTGCGGTTGTTAAGGGAAAGGGAGTAAGAGAGTTAGTTGCAAAGCTATTTGTTGTTGTCCTCTACCTTAACATTGCTTGTCGAAATTTTATTTTGTTGTTGTTGTTGTTGTTGTTGCTCTTGTAAATACGTGTATACATACGGTGCGCATGCGCTTGTGAGTGTTTATGAGTTCTGCTTTTTTCCGTTGTGTTTTGTTCGGTTAATCCTCGTTATTATTTTGCCACTGACGTTTTCATTGACATTTTGTGAAAGCTGATTGTTTGGTTGGAAAATTTGCCAATAATGAATAGGTATTTAGATTTTGTGCTAATCACAAAAGAAGACTGCGTTAAAGCCAATGGCGGAGAGTATGGGTTATAAAAAATAATAATTCATAAATTCGTCAATTTTATTGGGTGCAATTTTTTTCCTTTCATTTTAATGATTTCTTTTGTTTTATGAATTGCGGTAAGTGCAGTTAGTCAATTTAGAAATAATTTTTAACAATGGCCGAAAATGAATTGAAGATCTCAATGAAATGATTGAGATGGTAGATAGCCAGACTAGCCCACTTTGTCGCAATTGTACTATATCTCTAATGGTCAAATAGAGGATTTCGCATTGAAAATATTTTTAAATTTATGAGAATCTATGTTCATGGCTTTTTGTTTAAATTTCACAAAGCTTGAAAATTAATAAATCCTTATTACTGTTAAAAAAAACGATTACTTGCAATCGTATGACCGGATCCTAGGCATTATTCACTACTGAAATTTCTTTAAATAAGCAACTGTAGTTCGCAGAGTTAATTATTTTGAGTTTGAAGTAGTAAACGCATGGAAATAAAAATCCGAAAAACAATTGAATAACAACACGCTACTTTTTATTGTGGCCTTTGTTTCTAAATTTCTTATATAAAATGTAGCATGCGTGCACTAATAATTGAAGAAAGTCAAGCCAACCTCCGATCGTGCTGTTACGTTTTTCAAATCTAGATGCAGACTGAATCAGAATTCGCTGTTAAGCAAACTAGTCCCTCAGTTTTAGAAATAGCTAACTGAATCCTGCTAGGCAGATATATTTTTATAATGCATTTATCATTGCGCCGGAACCGACAAGATCGGATCTCATATACATACATAGCTGCAATTCAATTGATTGTTCAGATATGAGGTCTTCCATTATAACTCCTACACCAAATCAGCTAAGAACATGAAATTTGGCAATGGTTTTACTTATTATTAGGGAATGACCGAATTTCGACTTCGGCCATATTCCGCTAGCAAAACTGCGAAATTTGGTAATTTATATATTCATTTTTAAATTGTATACAAAAAGTTAAAGCAGCCTTTCGGATTTATATGATAGCGTTATGCTTTACAGTAATAATATGGAAAGAAATTTTTCATTAAATAACAAATTTAGAAGATCGAATCTTTATATCTCCTACACCAAAAGATATATAAAATTTAGTATTCCTTTCGTTTATCATGAATAGAAAGTTGGCTAGGAAAATCCATCGATTGTTCAGATATGAGGTTTACTTTAAATTCCCTATATTTGACAAATACTATCATACAGGGTATACTGAGGAATCATCAGGGATATGTTTTTGTTGGAGACTTGAACATTTCTGGCATTGCTTGGATAGCGAATGAGAGCTAACTTGGAGTACATTCTTTGCCGAAAATCTTCTTTTTTTTTTACTAAAAATAACAAACTAGGATTGATTACAATAGTTTACAAAAAAAGTACTTCATTAAAAAATATTTTTTAGACTGATTTTGGGTCGTTCAACAGGTAAAAGGAACTCGAAAACATAATTTTCGCCTATATCTCAAAATAAAGGGCATTTTCGCGTTTAGTGACTCAAAACTCATTTACCAAGTATTTGTAAGCTAGTGTGTTATAGCAATTTTTAATGTAATGAGAAAGCTTCACAAGACGCACATCATATTGTAGAAGAGGTTCGCCCAAACATCAAGCTCTGATATAAGCGCCAATTTATTATATTGTTATTATAATTATTTAGAGGTTTAAATTTTCCAAAAAAAAAACTCAATTCCTTATACTTATTTTACTTAATATGATTGTATTTTACTTGACATGAGAAAAATAAATTGTATTTTAGCATTAAAATATTTTCACGATTACAATATAGTAATTTAAATTTAATTTGTTAATATTCGTGGAAGACACGAACTCTTTGTCAGCGCCGAAAACATCATTTGATTTGTTTGTTGTTTGATAGTGTTACATATCTTAAATACCACAAGATTCTATTTTATGTGCCTGAGGCTCACATAGTAAAATCTGCTTGGATTTTTGTTTTTAATTTTTTTTGTATATTTAAGCTCCTCGAAAATATTTTCTATGAATATGCACAAAATAGGGTAATTTGAAAAAGGTATTAAATTAAAAAAAAATATATATATATTTAGGTGGTAAACCTTTTGGAATTTAAGGGGTTATCTTATATCAAATAGTTTCCCCTTGAACTCCGAATTTGCAATGTTAGTATTAATTTAATGATGCGAAAGGCTAAATAAATATTTTATGTAAGTAAGGAGAACAAGTTTCTGGCTTACACAAATTTGATTTGTTGGCGATACAAAAATTGAATGCCATTAAATTACTAGACCTTTCGTCTTCTACCCATAAGATAATAGTAAATTATTTGGTTTAGTACAAAGATATGGTGGAATAAATTCCGACAGTTGGTTAAAAATTCGAAATGCATGAAAGGATATTAGATTTTTATGTGATTGCATTTTTAACAAACGAGGGAAAGACCCCAGCGGAAATCCAACAACGTCTGTATGCTGTATACGGCCGTCTTTCATTTCGTATTCCACACTAAGAGAATGTGCGAAACGATTTCGTTTGGGAAGAAAATCAAGAGAATGATGAAAACCCGCAACCAGGATGGCCATCCGATGGCATTACGGTCGAAAGGATCAAATTTGTGGAAAATACGGTACTGTAAAACAGACACTAATTATACTTAGTTATGACAGGACTTTCAAAACAATTGAGCTTAGAATCCTCCAATAACATTTGGATATAAATATAATAGTGTGCAATTTTTTATAGATCATACAAGAAGCTATTTTTATTGTTTTATAATGAATCATTCAATCATTGTGTATAAATAAATTAACTTTATGAATTAGTCTATTAAAATTGAATAGCAATATTTTTTAATCATTTAATTGTCGACGATGTTTCGAGTAGTTCGTGTGGTTTTGGCGAATGACGCCTTCCAATCAGTGGCGCACACAGAAAAATGTTTTTTTGGGGTTTTACACTAATTTATTTTAAAGAAAAGTAAATTAATTTCAAGGTAGAACTACAGTTTTAATTCAGCGGCCCGAAGTGTGAGGTCAAGCGCACTGTTCTCACAATCACGCCATATTTTCACGAGCGGTGTGGGAAGTAGTGCCGTCTTTTTGAAACCAATGTCATCGAGACTATGAGCGTCAATTCTAAGCAGCAATTCTATTTTTGTGATGCAAAAAGGCCGTCATTTACAGCAACGCTCCGACCAGCATCATTTTTAGAGAAATATGGGTCGATGATTTCACAAGTCCCTTCAACGAATACGACAATTTAGTTTTTGGACTTAGCGATTAAGAAAGAAATGAGCCCGATCGCCAGAAAAATTTGTCAAAAACAGTGAAAGTTCCTTTTTAACATTTCCGGAGCCCAATAACTGTAAACCGCATTAAGTTCTTCCAATAACGAACAGTAATTGCTACTAGAAAAAATCCCTTTTCTTAAATGCATCATACGATATACAATCTTCATGAATTTGAAGCTCTAATGCCTTCGGAAAAAAATATTCTGTATTAACAAAATTAAAAGAGAAATGAGACAAACCTCGAACTTTTTAAAAATATTTTTCGAGCAGATTGGTTTAATTTGAATAAGTTTCCGTTTATTGTGATACAATTGATAGATGTTCTTATTTTAGTGAGAGCTCTAAAGCGGTTTTATTTTTACCTCTCAACTCCATTGCGTTTGGTTAGGGTAATGCGCATTCCGAAGGATATATTACAACAGCCAATTGTGTCAACATTACGGAAACAAAACGCCGCATAAGTGAACCTTTTAAAGATCAGAAATTAGAAAACATTTCCGCGAAAATGTCCACGCTCACATAGATCCTCATAAAGACAAGTAGTAGAATAAATAGTCAAATCAGTTTTATGAAAAGCAAAAATACAAGTCTACTAAGTCCACAAACAAAGGCAAACGGAATAAACAGAAGCGGCTTAGCGGCCATGCGACAAAAGAAAGTGAAGCGATAAGGTAATATTACTGACATGAATGTAAATGATCGATAGCGATCATTCCTATCTGTCGGTAGATGTAGATACTCATTTGTTGAATTCCGCTTTGGCCAGCTTTTGACTTCTATCGACCAAACCATGGCATTTTACTTGTCGCTGCTACAAGAAGAATAAATATCCACAGTTTAGCATTTCAATTATCTCGCAGTTCGGCTTATTGACAAAGTGTGTTTACTTTCTAGCGAATTCGTTGTGACTTCAGGTAGCCAATGTGTTTTGGACGGATTTGCGAATCTTGTAAAACGAACACTAACCCCAAACATTGGCAAGCGAAAAATCAACGCCAAAGGAAAAAGTGTTGCTTTACATCAACCCGAGTGCACATACAGTTGCGAGTATTGAAATAGTAGCGCGACGTGCTATAAAGCAAAATATGAATTTTTTGCATATATAAAATATAAAATAATTTTTTTTATTTTAAACTTTGTACCATTTTTACGAAAATTTTCCAAACTTAGAAAAATCGACTCAATCAATTCTTTTCCAGAAGTTTTTCGGGTATTTTATATTCTAGTCTATTAAATTTTTAGGAACTTGGAAGTAGTACTTACTATACTAAAATTGAATGGCCTATACTTGGATACCGTAAAAATTTTAGAGAACAAAATTGAAAATTGTAACTTAAATTTTTTCAAGTGTGTAAAATGTTCGAAAACTTTTTACAAAGTTATTGTCAAAGTCAAATTTAGACAATTATGGTTTATGTTATTGAAAAACTGTGTTTGTATAAAAAATGCATGAAAAAGTTAAAAATGTATATAAAAGAATTCAAAATAGCTCTGGACGATTTTCATTGTGAGCCACTGTGAGCCAAAGTTTCTTTTTGATGTTTTGTTTTTCCGACAGGGCGAAAATTTGATGTACTTTTATATATTGGAACGATTTTTCGTCTTCCCTTGTCAATTGCAATAAATCAAAGTATCAAATTTTGCACAAACTGTAGAAAAAATCCATAAAATATCACATAATTTTCAAACTTGGTAATTTTAAATTTTTCCAGTGTGCAGTTTTGTAGCCCATTGAATTTAAGTAATGAAATTCTCATGATTCGCCAAACTCTTGTTGAATGCTCGAAATTTAATTACGACTGGAAATCTGTAAAACCATTAGCAACAATTTTTTCAAAAGTCAACGGGAATCGTAAGTCCCTTCAGATATTCCCTTTAATTGATTGGGCTACAAAACTGAATACTTCTAACTTCAAAATATTAAGGAGTTTAAAATTTAGATGAAAATTTATGGAATTTTTCTAAATTTTGTGGACAGTTTGTGACTTTGATTTATGCAGATGTTCTTCGTTTCATTGCTATCTTTTTAATAAACACAAGTGGATACTGGCGTCTTCGCCTTCTTTAAAGCTACAAATGGAGCTTCGATGAATTTAAAGACAATATCCCGTAGTCACAGTAAATATAAATTCAACTCCAAAGTTAGTAGCATTTTTTGGTGTAAGTTCCAATGGGATATCAGCCAAAAATAGCTGTAATTAACCTTATGATGAGCTTTATCTCGAACTATTAGTACGGGCATTTTTTTAACTGCATGAAGCTTATTAAATTTGAACTAAGCTGAATCATGAATACGGGGGTTTTTTTCAATCTAGACTACAGAGCCATCGAATGAATTTGCATACATATTATATATATTTTGTCGGACTATAAAATCAACTCGAATGGCACCTCCAGCATACTTTTCTAATATCATCAAAATCTAACAATAAATACGGAATTTCTATTCCAGCACCATCTAGCGCATCTATTTTTTTGTAAAAGTACTTGTCGCACCCTTATTCTACGTCTCAAATTTCATTAAAATTGGATAGAAAATAGTGATTTTCTGAGCAACTCGCCCCTAGCGCCATCTAGCGCATTCAGTTTTTGCAAAGTAAATACCTTTCCACTAGCACCACACCTTTCTAATATCATCAATATCAGACTATTTATACGAACTTTCTGAATAACTCGCCTCTAGCGTCACCTAGCGGATTAATTTTTTATAAAAGTACTTCTTGTTGCACTCCCATTATACGTTTCTAATTTCATCAAAATACTCGTAGCATCATAAATTCAGATTTTCTGAATAACTTGCCTCTAGCGCCACCTAGGGTGTTTATTTTCTATAAATGTGTATTTTATTGCACCAGCAACATAACTTGCAAATATCAATAATATAGGACCATGTTTACGGATTTTCTAAATAAATCGACTCATGCGCCATCTAACGGGTTAAAATATAGTCGTACCGAGGGTTGAAGGAATATGCTGTCAGAATTTGGTTGAAATCCTTTTTTCGGGTTTTGAGTCAAATTGTTAGAAAGAAAATGGCTACATATTTACATAAGTGTATAGATTAAACAAAGAAAAATGCATCGTCAAAATGTGCCAATATGTCGTGCTACTATATCTATAGTCGCAACTATAAGTATTTGCATTTGTATAAACAAACCTGACGAGGAATAATATTTTGGCTTAAAGACGTTTTCATTTTGTGGGAAAACAATACATTGCCTTTAACTTAGCTGTAGTTGCGGATACTGCAAATACATTCACATAACTACACACACACGCACGCTCGCTCACAATTTGAACAAGGATTAACAGTACCGCCCAAAGGGTAATCCAGCCCATTAAAATCCATTTGCATGCGTATAGCTTTGTTTTACTAGATAATTTACGAAAGGATAATCATAGAAATGATCCCAGCCTTTTTATGCTCTGCTCCGCTCTGCTGCGCTCTAGTGACAATTCCTCAGCAGTTAAGTAGCGGATGATGACAGTCGCAGACGAGGCAAATGTTCACCTAAGCAGACTTGTCGTCTTGCGGATGATCTTGCAAAATATTTTGCTTTTGTTTGGTCGCTTTGTTTTCACCCACTCTGTTGTTGTGGTCAGCGAAAATGTTTATTTATTGTTTGAGGGCTTGAGATTTGTACGCTAATATTTTCACCATGTACTTGCTCACCTGCTATTCGCAAATTTCTGCAATTCGACAAGTTACTTAAGAAAACATTATGCCCGGTAAAGTACTTAGTTCGCAGTTATTCGAATTTGTTAAGCAGCGAAACTCACGTGATTCCGAATTGCTTAATCGCGACTTGTCAAGCTAGTGTTTATCAAGTGTAGTATGGTGTGAGTTTACGCGAGCAGGCAACCTATGCGATTGAGTTTCCGAGTTAATAAATACTCAGGTAATTTCTCAAGCTGATTTGTTTACATTGACCACTTTGCTGCTTTTCATAGTGATGCTGGGTGACCGCAAAATCCTCTATTTTTCCAAGAAGAAGGTACTGCCAATTTGATTTGCGAAAGAGATTTTACAAAGGAGAATATCAACATTCTGGAGACGAATTCAGAGGAATTAATTTGGAAAAGCTTATTTTAAGGAAAGTAGATGTATGCAGAAACAAATTTTCGTTTTTTAAATTCGATAGTCACTAAAGGAAAGAACAGCGGTGTCAAAAAATTATACAAAGTTCGCTGACGTTCCCGCCTGGCCCCAAAGGGGCGAACTTAAATGTCACAAACAAATTTAACAATGGCAGTGTTAATATTAATATCCCCAAATTCGATGAAAGTTTTGTGAAATATTAAAGCATGTTCCTAGTAAGTATAGCCTTCAGCTTTCCCTTCAGCTTCCTCCATTTAAGAATCAGCTTTTTGATATAAGCCAAAATAATTACTGCAGATGATAACATTGTGCACTTCTTTTTCTTCGGAAAGATCGTCATAATTAATTCCATCGACACTTTCTGGACCGTCCAAAAAAGCCAGCAGCTGCTCTGCCTTTTCTAATTGTGCATTAGATATGTAATAGTGTAAAACTAACTTAAATGCAAATGATCATAGGCCGAAATAAAAACGCACCGATCCTAAAAAACGGAGCCCAAATTGAAAAAAAATTCAAAATAGCTGCTTTAAGTTCCGAAAGTTGGGGTGTCTACTGTACTGCTGTAAGAAGCGATGGATAAAGCATCTCTGAAACTGCAAACAGAGAGAAATTTGTGAGTAGATATCTAATGTGATTTTCTAATAGTTCTCGAGTCGGAAAATAAGGTTTGAGAAATACTTTGAGGAATGTAAAATGTCAAATTTTTCAAACCATCATTAAAAACTCGTTTGCGAATAAGGTTAAAGAATTCGATTATGCCTTTTCTCGATTAGAGGATTAAGGAAAGGATCAGTTTTGGAGATAACTATCATTCCTGTTTACTAGGGACGCGCCAAACTTTCACTTTTAATGTGATAATGTTTAGTTTTCTTCTCAGAGCCAATCTTTTTTTTTGTTTCACAAACAGGAATCAGCAACGCAATACAAGGCAACCCATACAAACTTATGTCGGAAGAAAGAACAGCTTAAGTCGAGTTAAAAGAAAAGGAAAAATTATATTTTGTAATGAAATTATCCACATTTTCGTTTACTCCTTTGAAAAATTTAATGCAGCTTTAATAGCTTTAGTTCGGTTTCGGAAAAAACTGCTTATGACGCAAATTTCACACTTTTTTAGACTTTTGGGCACTTTTATTTAGACTTCTAATATACATTATTATCAAAGTTTGCAGTATATATATATATCTGCATATATTAGGGTGGGCTACTTTTTACAACTTTTTATACTTTTAAATTGCGTTCCAATCTATTAAAATTATATTTAGGGATATTATGCTAAGTCGTTTACAAATCAAAAAAATATAAGGAAATTCTTAATGCACATACGTTGATAAATAAGAAACCAAACATTACTAGAGGAACATCGCCGTAGCCGAGTGTGTAGCGTGTGCGCGTCATTCGGTGGGTCTCAGGTTCGAATCCAGCTCGGGGCAAGTAACATGCAAAAATTATAAAAAAAAGTTTTTTCTAATAGCGGTCGCCCCTCTGCAGGCAACGGCAAACCTCCGAGTAAATTTCTGCCATGAAAAAACTTCTCACAAAAACATTCGCCGTTCGGATTCGGCGTAAAACTGTAGGTCCCTCAATTTGTGTTACACCATCAAGACGCACAGTTCGCCCAAAATCGCTTAAGCGGTTATAGCGCCAATTAAATAAGTAAGTAAGTAATGGAAAAGTAGAGAATATTTATAGTTTTCAATGAAAGTTTATTTAAAATTACCTTCTCGCCCACAGTAGCAAGAGATATTTATGATTAGATTTCAAGGCTGACACGATTCCTAAGGACCCGAAGTTCTCTACTCTTCCAAATTATGGCTGCTAACAGTAAGAGAGGTACTTTAAGGTCGAAGTGCAATCCTCCAATATATATCTAAGAGAGGTAATCTGTATCGAACTTTTTCTGATGAGTATTTTTTAAAACTTTGCTATAGTCAGTATCTGGCCGATGATGAATTTAATATACATTACACGCTCGATATATGCTATGTTTAGAAGATCGATCACCCTGTTTGTGAATTGGGCAGAGTAAAGTTAATTTCATATAATCAGCTATGCGCTTATTCGATCACATTCTGCAAATGAGATAATTCATATTACTTTACCAGCTCCTCGCCTTCGTACTTGAATAGCTCAGCTAGCAGCGCCGGTAGCTTTGTTCTGTTCTAGCCACGCTATTTCTGCTATCATTGAGCCGGTTATTGAAGTGATCAATAAATAATTTAAATATACTCGGAAGGTTGGCCATCAAGTCGCCATTTTAATTGTTACAAGAATTTGGCCAGGCCACAAAACTGTCTCTACTTCTCACAAAAAGTGATTATGGAGCTTAATACATTTCGCGTTCAGTGGAATTGATTAGCCTCAGTCTGTTAACGGATGTTTCGTCCTGGAAGTTGAATTTACCGACTGTAGCAACAAAAATGCCTTCCTTTCCTACTCAACGGTCTTTTATCAAATCGTCCTTTTATTCTATTCCACCGTGGCCGCAAATCAATTAGCGAAAAAAGGAAAACTGAAGGGATATGCAGAATTTATGCAAAAAAAGTAAGTTACTAACTTTTAAAAGTAGGTGTGTTTGAGTAAAGACTTGTATAAATTAACACAGCACAGAGCTCTTAGGAAATCTGGGTATTCTTATCTTGTCAGCCAACGGGGTTAGAAACATGTACTAGTTAAAAGTTCGGGCCAGTGGTGAACACCTCTTGCAGGGTATTTTGTTTTTTAAGAAATTACCGTAAAATTTTTCACAATTTTAACAACGTCCTACAGTTACTTTATTCAACTCGGTCATGAGCTCGAAATCGAAAACACGGCATTATTTCTTAACTTTTTATTGAAGTATAAGCAGCTGTGTTTATATTCCATAAGTAAAAAGTTCACATCATAAATACCACAAAATGTCAGCGGTCCTAGACAAATTAGAACAAACCAGATACAAAGAAAACACGCATTTATTAGTTGCTTCGGCTTGGATAAACTTTCGTGATACTCGCAACACTCGTACGTCAACACATCACATTTTTTAACATCATCACCTTTAATCCTGCTTGCAATTTCTCGATCAAAATCATTCAACCGCAATGCAATTGAAGAGATTTCAAGGATTTGCACTCTCGATCTTTTCACTTCTTCACATAGTAGTCATATTGTCACATCTTCGCATTGTGCAACTATTACAAGCCCAGAAGCTACAATAACCTACACACATACATAAAATATAATGAGAAACTCTTCACTTCGCTTCTTCTAAGCGCTAATACTACAAGTACTTATTTCCACACACAATCGCACATACATACATACACACGTACTGTGGTCTTTACGAAGCAACCTAAAATCCATAAGTCTAAGTAAGTAAATCTCTTCACTATTTTATTGTTGCAGCTTTATTGCGGGATATTGTTGAAACGCTTGTGACAATGCACTCATCGGTTTTGATGAGTGGACCTCCTGGAGGTGAGAAAAAAAAAGAAATCAAATTTCCCTCCAATCAACCAACCGTGGTTGTTCAAAATTACGCTAAGATGCCAATACACATCATCAAGGCTCAAGTGTGAATCTTTCAAATACTTGCACATGCGAACCTACATACATACATACAAACATCTATAGAAACGTACGAGCACGTACATATGTATGTACTAAAATTTATGGATGTGCTCTAGTTGGTAGCCGGTAAAAGCGCTGCGTGATTGTTTGCTTGCGTTTAACCTCAAAAAGTTTTACCCGCATAATAAGTTTGTATGTTGAGAAATTTTTCACATTACAGTTCAAGCATCCTTATGCGGTTGAATCTACAGAAAAGTTTAGTACCGAAATGTTGTAAGGAGGATTGATGAGGTTTTCGCTTTCCCTTTGTTTTGCTGACAGTTAACAAGTGTCATGTGATCTTGAGCTAATGGTTTACTTGAATGCATTTTGTGATTTCATTCTTTTTGAATATAAGATGCTTACTTTTTGATGTTGCTTACGTTGATATAGAGTAAAATCAAAAATGCTTGAACGGACCACCACGAAAAGCGTCTTGTGTGTTCGAATTTTATGAATTTTATATTTTGGGGTTGATTAGTTTGGAAAATCGCATTTCGTTCTCTTGTTAAAAATGCAGTGTGCAATACTTGGAGATGTGAATAGAATGAAAACGGCTTAACGCTTATTAATGTAAATTGTAAATGGATCTAAATAAGCAAATATGTATGAAAATAATTGTTGCTGCGATTGTTTTAAATATTTCTTCCTCTCCAACTCTTTAAAAGGTCGAACAGGATCAGCTAGCATTAACTACCACTCAGCTAGTGTCCTTTTCGTCCGTAAAAAAAAATGAGTCTATTCGAAAAACGAAAATGGCACTGAAGACGGCACCGAAACCACCGAAACCGGTTTGTCTCGAAACGAAACTTAACAAGAAATGACGGAAAATCGGTTCAATATACATCAAAAATTGGATAAAATTGGCCTTTCCCTCCCATGGTAGTTTAATATCCGAAACAAGAGCGACCCAAATTTATATCCGGCCAAGTATTATCATTGAAGAGTGGAGATTGGGCACGGTTAGTAAAAGCGGAACCATCCATGTTTGCACTGATGATTGCCGTAGATCGCATAATTGGTACAGTGTGAGATAATTGCCGATGATGCGGTATAAATTTTCACTGACAGCCAGGCGGCTATTAAATCTGTAAGATTTACTTCGCCGACATCTAGGGCGCCGCCGATCTCTTAACGACACCGGTCACTGCGACACACACTGCGGGAATTCTGCAGAACCTGCCATGACGTGGAAGAGGAGGCGATCATATATCAGCTGCTGTGCCGCAGTCCGGCACTAGCTAGAAGGAGAGCTGAAGCTGTGAGTGGATATTTCTTCAATGAACTTGGCGATCTTGATCCAGTCTCAGTTAGGAACCTGACAAGGATCCTTAGGAATACGATGTAGTCTCAGGGCAACATGAGCCAATATACAGCTCTCAATGCGGTATCACAATGGTCCATGAACCTACGTGTGTGTCTCTTGGGACTGTCGCTTAACCTAACCTAACTTCAGTATTGTCATTTCAAAGAACGTAGATTACAAAGAAGTTGCATGGCATTTCGTTGCCTCCAATTTCGCCCCACCGCAATACAATTGGATTTAATCAGATTCTAATATCAATCAGCAAAAGTCAAATTAGTTCTGGTATGGTGAAATTGGACTAGATTTTCTGTTGGAGGAAGCGTTATGTACGCCAGAGTAGAGCTTCATGAGCTAAGGTTAGGTTAGGTTAGAGCTGCTGCCGACGTTCAAGACCATTGAAGCACATGCAGGCTAACAAGCCCGTTGTGATACCGCTGGCGGTTGCCGTGTATTTCCTTCCCTCCTTTACTTAGAAGGTGAACCACCAAGTCCGACTTACGTTGCACAGAGAGCTGAGGTCGTTCAAACAGTCTATCATGTTCGTACCGAAGAATTGGTTTCGGGTCTTGGCCAGGACGGGGCAGTGGCAGTGATACTGTTCGGTGCTCTCCACTTTATCCTCGTCCCTTCAACAGCGACAAAAATCGTGGGTTAGACATCAAAATCTCTTCCCAAGTATTCCCTTAATGCAGTGTTCAGTTATTACCCTGCCCATTAGACTGGGAGAAGGCCGGGCAATGCGAATGAGAGCTTTGGAAAGCTTTACGTGATTCCGTCCTTTTTGAGTTTTCGTTTTTTGCGTACCTTTTAATTGATCAGAGAATGCCAGATCGAAAAAAACCAATTTTTGAATATTTTCAAATCGAACTAAAAGCAATCGGTGCAGTAAGAAATAATCAAAAATAGTAATCATCACCGATATACCCATATATAAATAATGCCTTTCAATTAATTTCTGGAAGGAAACCAACGTACCTGGCGTACCAAATAAAGAACAGGTATTCTAATCCAGTGCTTTGGGGTATACAATACTTTTTGTTTTTCCATTTGGTGTAAAATAAATAAAATTCCTGGGTATCCCACTCGAGATTATTTCCCGTATGAAAAACATGAATTTTCGAGATATAGTCCACAAACTTGTAGTGATTAACTTTGTTCATTGAGAAAGCAATACGGATGGGGAACCACAATCGATTGAAATCAAATGGCGCATCACTTGATATGATAGAGATTCTTTGAATCAGAGCATCTTTTCCTTTTCATTTACTATTGAGAATGATTGCTTCGATGATATTAGGCATAGATTTTATACTGCAAGTCTGATGGCCTAATCGAAACTTGAGTCAAAAGAAAATAAAGAAACTGAAATGTTCAATTTTAAACTACACCAATTTTGAAAAAAATAATAATTTTAATAACTTTAATAACACACCAATTTTAAACTCCCCAAGCAAAGTTCAAAAATGGCAATTTATTTGACCTGTGTTGCCAATTAACGGCCTTACTTTTTGAACTATCTCCAACTCCAGAAAGATCCTTGCCAATAGATTTCCTGGATAATATAGAAATCCGAGGAAATTTTTAGTGCACAGAATTAGACCGGCAATTGCATTGTGGTGCATTATGAACATCGACTTAATATTTGTGTATTTATAAAAAGGAAAAAGTGTAGCGACACATTAATGGATTATGTATGACAAGATGAAAAGATAGCAATTTTGCCTTATGGTACTTAAAGCAAATTAAAATCTATTTTGCCAACGTGGCATATCTCAGCTGGTATTCAGTTGCATCACAACACTTTGCACCCTTTGCTGATCGATGAAGCGCAAACAAAAAAAAAACTCTGCGCCAATATGGCGGAACGGTAAACATATGTATGGAATATTTGAGCAAGCGCATCCAAATTATAAGTAGATATAAATAAGGAGGGAGATATAGTACTTATAAGAACATATGGCATGTTTATATGTAGTTATGTATGTGTGGAAATTGGAAGAGGATTTGGTGTGATCGTGGCATTGTCTTATTTGAACTTACATTGACTCTTAAGGCAACGTTAATTTATTTAAGAGTAAAGAAGTGATGTAATAAACTAAAAACTAGTATAAATGTTGTCGAAGTTCGGTATACTGAAATATTAAGAAATATACGTATGTATGTTTTAAATAAAATGTGGTTTCTGCATTAAATGCTCGCTGCCTTAACGCGGAGGACTATTAATAAGGCTATAATTTTGCATTTTACTACACAAAATGTGTATACAAAAATTTGATTTCATAAAAAAACCTTATGGAAAATAGGGAAAAAATCGTCCATTCATTGCATTAAGTCGTCCACCCTCTATTAAAAATCCCAAAAGTTTGAAACTTCTCAACTTCCGGTCAAAAAGGCCACCTGCTGACTATCAAACATCAACTACGTATAAAGCACACATCGCAACAAATATAAGTGACAAATTAACAGTTCGTGCAAATGAGTACATTTTCCAACCATCAGGTGCATCTCTCCATCAGCAAAACATAATTATAGTACATCGCTACATCCCATGTCGAGGGTCAAACCAAAAGGCCAATAGCTTACAAGCAAAAGCATTTTATTCTTTAACAAATGCCAAAACGACAGCCTGGGAATCAAAAACCTAAGTTAACCAAGAACTAATGAAATCCAGCAGCGTCATCAACCAACATCCTCTTCATCATAGCTAACGCTCTTCTTTGCTGTTCGTCAACACGCAATCGAGAAGTTGCGGTGCGATATGGGAATTGTACGAGTACGAGGATATACTAAATATATTTTGCTTGGACGTTGAAGTGGGCAACTGCAATAGTCGCAACTGCAATCGCGCATACAAACAGGCAGGCAGCAACAGAAGGTCGAATGCGATCGTGCTACTCGTCGTGCATATAAACAGTAAACACCTTCCTCAATGAGGCCATATGTCAAAATAATGCATTGCAGGAGCACACACCCGACTACATTCATAGTATATGTATGTATGTAAGTGTTGTAGTTCACTTATCAACCCCTGAATCGAACATAGCAACTACAGTTACTGGCTGGTGGCTGACAGGCAATGCAACCAACTGAAATGAAATTCCGAAGCAGTGCTGTCGATTGTTGATTTGTTATAGATTGATATAATCAAAAAAACACCCTGTAGGAAAATCTACTCGTTAGTAAAATTTTTTGGAAAAAAATGTCAAAGGAAAGCATAACGACGTAGACAACAGATGACGCTGTACACTACTTTCAACATTCAATTCGCATACGTTCATATAAAGGGTGCTTTTCCCGATAATGGCCACAAATTGGTCAGACCTGATAGTGTTATGACATGTTAATTGTGCTTGGTATGGTTTTGCCATTTCATCATGAGTAAACTAATGGCAGAAAACGGCTTGCAAATTGTGCAAACTTATTGCGACAACATTGGTTTAGTTCGGGAATGATACCTTGCACTACTTCTGGGCATGCCAAAAAGCGAAATTTCAATATATGAAGTGCAGATATTCCATTACAGATTCACGAAGTCCAGTTACCTTTACAAAAACTCACTGTTTGATTACGGTGAACGCAGATTGTGATACCATTAACTCTTTCTTAGTGATTTTAACAGTATCATCTATTTTCAATACGTCAAAATTGATTGCTTTTTTAAATAGCGTGTACTCTTTTTGAAGTACGACTGTAATTTATTGAGCTCGAGGCCAATAGTTAGTTAGTTAGTTACAGCGGAGAAATTTCGCTATCAATCAGCTCAATCTTGCACTCTATTATCCTTGCTGTTTGATGCGCTGAATGGCCCGGTGAATCCTTTGGTTCTTCTTTTAAAATGGAAACGGTGACCGCCATAGAGCCATGCGTGTCGATCATTTCGCATCACAATTGAAGGAAATATTGACTGTAAACAGGTTTTACATTTAGTGAACGCGATATTTCTCCAAATGGGCTTGTCGATCAGCCCCCGAGATCGTACTAATTAATGCCTCTAAGGGCTACGTGAAGTCATTGGTTTAGGCAAACAACCCGTTATCATGAAAGACAAAATTACATGTATCATCAATGTCTAGCTACGACCACCATTTCTTGAAAAACATGCCAAATATTTAACTTCCAGATTATGTCGTCGGCTACTTCACTGAAAAAATCACCATTGTTAGTTTCAAATTTTTTTGTAAGATCATCTTTTGAATTAATTGTGTACAAATTGTGGCAAATAGGAAGTATGAATTCATAATTCAATCATACAGATTCTGTAAAATGAGTATGGAAAAATTATGTACATTGTAGATTGTATTGAAAACTATTAATTGAAAAATTTGTTATAACAAAGTAAAGCGCCGTCTGCGGAGCCTTTCATGATTGAATTAATTTAAATTTATTTTATTATTGTGATTGCGTAAAAATATTCAATCTTTTCCTCATAGAAAATAAAATACAACAAAATATATGGTTTTAAAGTAAAACATGGTATGATTCCTATATCTTATAATGCACCGAAATTGAAGCATTTCTTAGTGGATCTTTTATGATTGAGCTATAATGGCTTTCAGTTAGACACTTTCTATTTATGATAAGTGAAAGGAATACCGAATTTCATGTTCTTAGCTTCTTTGGCAAAGAGTTTAAACAAACCAGCCGGCGGGGCTAAATCGAGTATGATGTTTTCATTGTATGAAAACAGTTTGTTCCAATCAATGTGCTTCCGTGAATTTCCATTCCACTGCTTATTTTTAGTCAAAAGCTTAGCGCGTTATGTTCTGTTATTGTTATTGCCCTTTATTGGTTTTGTTTAAAGAACTTACATTTCTTCTACTATTTATACATTTTTTACCAGATATATAAAATATTTTGGAAGAAGGCAACCCAGTTTTCAGATTATGGTATGGATCAAAATAAACAATTTTCGAAAAATGTTGAAAATGTAATTTTTAAATTTTTTTAAATTTTTTTTTGGTTTTATTTGCAGATCGGTCCAGCTCACGAAGATTTTAACATTTTTTCGCAATATTATGTTAGATGCCTTAAAATATAATAAATTTCATAATTACGCTAGGAAAATAGCGCCCTTTTGTTTGTATGAAAGACGAACTGAGAACTGCTCCCTGTTTTGAAGTGGGTTAAAAATAAACGCTATATCGCATCTCTCCTTCTTTACACGTTAAGGATTTCACATAAAACCTAACTAGAATTGGAGGAAAAAATATAATAAAAAAAAATATTCTCATCATCATATCTTTTTCAAACGATGGAAATGTGAACGCTTCCAGACTAGTTTTCATTTTTCGTCTCATATCTAGTTGCATACCAAATAATTAGTTTCCTCTATTTGCTTCATCAATTTCCTACAGGGCCAAATTGCATGCGCGAGCGTACGCTGTTCAAACGAATGAACATTTGAGTAACAAAGGCGTTCAACGCAAATAAATTTAGTGTACAAAGCCCGCAGGATAAGCACTCGAAAATGTAACAAATCGACTTTGACAAAAGCTTCGGCGTTTCCAGCTTCACAGTACACAGTAATCAGAAATATGCACAGTATACGCGAGTTAATAAAAAGCATGCTCCGAATTTGCTCGGTGACAAAGTAAACCACAAAATATGTGCACATGCAAAAGGGCAAGGGACATTTAATTTTCTACAAGCGCTCTTTTGCCTATGCCACTTAATCAAAAGTGCCACTTATCGCTCTTTCGCAACGCTGCGTCACACAACGCTCCCAGGATATTGGCGGCAGCGAAAGAAAAAAGATTTCAACCAAACCCACAGAAAGGGTTGCTAAAACTAAATTTTTACAAATCAAAAGTAATAAAGCAAAAAATCGCCTATGCAGTTACGAATCTGTAATGCCTATAAAGCAAAGTGCAAAGCAATTGCCAAACAATGGTTGAGGGCTTTTGTTATTGCACTTTTTTCTAGTACTTTTTATTTTTTTATTATTGAAATTTCGTAAAATTTTCCCCGACATTATGCATTTTTATTTGTTTTCTAATTTTTGCTGGTGCTACCGTTCAGTTAGCCACAAAGGCAATAATAAAGCAGACAAAAGGAAAATATCAAAAATAAAAAAAATCGCACATACCACTTGAGACGACGCGACACGGTGTTGAAATTAATATAAGAATAGGTGAAACTTTGTTACAAATCTCAAGTGGACCATATCGTTTCATACTAGCTGATATAGTTTGGTACATATGTACATATTTTTGGGTATATATGTACAGATGCACAAACTTAGGTATGTACATATTTTTGTACATGGATTGGTTGGCTGTGCAAGCTATTGCATCTGGTTCAACTCGGCGTTTTTGTTTGGCTGGCTGGCTGGCTGGCTGGCTGGCTGGCTGGCTGGCTGGCTGGCTGGCTGGCTGGCTGGCTGGCTGGCTGGCTGGCTGGCTGGCTGGCTGGCTGGCTGGCTGGCTGGCTGGCTGGCTGGCTGGCTGGCTGGCTGGCTGGCTGGCTGGCTGGCTGGCTGGCTGGCTGGCTGGCTGGCTGGCTGGCTGGCTGGCTGGCTGGCTGTCTGACTGCATAGGTGCGGCGGACAGGATTTGCTCGCGAAAGAAGCCGGCTGCTTCAATTTAAGTTTCATTTAATATGAACGAGCATTTGCCACATAATACATTGCCGTACAATAATGCTATTAGCAATTTATTTTCTAGAAAAGGGAAAATTCTTATACATATATATATGTCCATATGTATGTATATGTACATATATATTCTGTGACCATATGGAGTAGTAGCTTATGACAAATATGATATTTTGAGGATATAATATTTTTAAGTCAGCTTGTTCCAGTAAAAAGCTAAGCAAAGTTGAAAACAATGCTATTAAAAGTCTGGAAATACCCTGTGAATTTCCCAATTATATTTAAATCAAAATAGCAAAATCTGATTTGTAACAATATTTATAATGCCAATAAGGTTACAGAGATAAGTTGGCGGCAACGTTGTAAAAATTTAATAAGTAAAATTAGTTTTTCTATGGAATTCAGCCGGTGTAGGCTATCCATAAATCACGTGCTCACTATTTCAACGACTTGGTGCCTCCTCACCCATAATGATTTGTGGTGCACTTGTTTATACCCTCCCTATCCTCTTATCAAAGTCAGGGGATTTATATATATATATATATATGTTTTTTCGATTCGGTTGAAAATGTATCGTATTAAGCCATTACTTGAATGTGCAACTTCGAAAAGGTCACATATTTAAATATTTAAATTAAAGAAATAAATTTACGAAAATATTTTAGTGAAGGCCATTATTTCGATAGTAGAATAAAACCAGAAATTTACTTTTTTCGAACATAATAATTACTGCGAGATGTATCGTTTTTCAAATTGCATATTCAATTCATTTTGTACATAAAGTGTACTCATTCTCAATTTTATTCAGTTTCTTTGTTTAAGACAGAGATCGTGATATCACGGCCCCAGAGCATCATAAAACATGAAAGCATAGCAAAAACTTCATATTGTAAATGATTGTGTACCAAAAATGTAACTATATTTGAAGTTCTCCGAGATTAATATATTTTTTTAAATTAGTATAGTCTTATGACCAAGATACGATGTGTCATAGAAAAAATATATTTTTAAAGCCAAGGTTAAGATTTTTTTGGTTTGCTTTTAAAGGAATTTGAACCTCAAACCAATGTATTATAATTATGACAGTAAAAGACCGCTAGACAAATCTTACGGCATCACAATGCCGAATTGACGTTTCTTAATGTTAAATTAAAAAGCAAAATCCAAACTCTAGTGAAATTCAGTTCCTAGTATACAAAGAACCAGCTCTTTAATCCGGTTCCAAGAATAAACAAGTTTCTGGACCGATCCCGGTACTCAAATACGACCTATCGAAATGGCTTATCAAAATTAATTAATAAAAAGTTTTAACAAAACTTCAATTTCTTTTTATATTTTCCTTATGAAGTAAATCAAATAAATATATACATAAATATATATTTCATTCATTCTTTAGTTTGTATTTATGTGTCACAGATTTAATAAAAATAAATACGCGAAATTAAAGTTAAGTATCAACGCAGAGGCGGCCGCCGTAGCCGAGGAGGTAGCGTGTGTGTGTGCTTCACTCGGAGTGTCCAGGGTTTTAATTCCGCCCCGTTCCCTTAATTTGTGGTACAACATCAAAACTCGCACCTCAAAATTAGGACCAGTTCGGTCAAATATCGATCTTATATGATATAAACGACAAATTATTATTATATCCCTTCCTGTCAATTTCTCTATTTCAAGCTTAAAATCGTATATAATTCCAGATTTCTCACAAATAACATAAATTTTAATACCCCTGGTATTGGGCTTTCCTTTGTGGTAAAATTTGCATTAAAGTTTGCCTTCAAAGAACGCAATTTGTTCATTGATGCATGCGTTCTGGTCTATTGGTTTTTGAAAGCACCGATTTTTCAACGCATTAGTTAATGGGCGTACTTTTATAAATTTATCGCAACAATTATTAGGTACACTCAAATTTTTAACAAAATATAAGGCAGAGTGAAGTTTCTGAAATTTCCGCAATGTCATAGTATTTTAAAAAATGGAAAGCCCCAATGTTGAGTCCCAAAATATCGAGATGCGGCGTAATTGCATGCTTTCGATAGTAATTTGAAGTCCACTCAGTATTTGAATGCAGTTTTTAGTGGCCTGACCAAAGGATGTGATGTTGTTTGAGTAGCACACAACATGGCTTTTTCAAAAATTTCATCTGTCACAAATTGATTAAAATAATGCAATGGATTTTGGTTAGCAATTTCATCGTTGACCTCACTATTTTCAGCGGGGAAAGTACTGTATCTACTGCGTTTTCCTTTTCGTTGTCCAAAAGCATTTTTGACACATTATCGAAACCGGATGTTACTTATGTATGCATTTATATTCCCATAATATAATTTCGCAACCGTTCAAGTATTTTGTGAAATATATTGGCCAAATTATTTTTATTTAATATATTGTACATTACTTTTGCACGCCAATGTACAATATATTGTACATACATTATTTTCAAGTTGCTGAAATATTTTTTTACATGGTCTTATATATTATATTTGTTTTGTATTGATTGAAGGAAACTTAACTTGCACTTGCACGTGCACGAAGTTGTTTTATTTTGACGAAAGGGTAAAATTCCGTTTTTAAATATTCCAAATTTTCCGCAGATTTGCAGCAGATTATTTTTGGAAATCAATTCAAAATGACGAATGGTTCCATCATGACGTAAAATTTGGTATTTGAAAAAGCAAGGCTTACGAAATTTGAAAATATTAAACTTTTATTGGCAAACCCAGTTTACGTTTGCAAAAAAAAAAACACAAAAATACGTTTTTTTTGTGAAATATATTATAGAAACACAAGGGAAGGGATATTATTATCTTCGGGGATCAAGTTCCACTTAAAGCAAAGTAACATTTTCATTTCAAACCATGTTTTTTCGATATTGTTGATTTTCGGTTCGTTTGCAATGCACAAATCGAAAATACTACCAAAAATGTCCTATAAGCCAGAAAAAAATTTGACGGATATCTCTATAATTTTTTTTCCTATAAGAGGCCCTTTTTATTATAATGAGGATATGTCTTTGAAATAAAACCAAAAAGATAATCTGTAAAACTAATAATAAAAGCTTTTCAGTAAAATTTAGTAGATAGCATAAACTAAGGTAAATATCTCTTCAATATAATTAAATCAAGAAAGGATCTGCGTTTTCATTAGAATATCTCTGTTATTTTATTAAGCCGACAGAACTTATTAATTTGAAATTATAGACACCTAAATTTTTTTAAATAAATTAGTTTTCGAAACTAAATATCACACTTTCTTTAAACTACTTTTTATTTAATTATACAAGTTTTACTTATAACTAAAATCAGTTTAAGAATTTATATATTACTTTAACAGGTTTTACGTATTTGCTTATCATTTTTCTAATACATATCCTTATAAATCTTACACTTTTCATTCTAAAGGTTTTTATAATTCTAAAGCGTCTGGTTTATAATAGTTTTTAGTTCCTATAACTTTAAGGCCTTTATTGCACAAATCTTTTATATAAATGCACGAGAGAGACAACGAGAGAAAAACAGAGTGTTACTATCGAATAAGGATATTTATTTTTAAAAATAATTATAACTTTATTCACCGCAAATATGTAAATACAAAGTTTTCATTTTGACAATACAAAAATCCAAATTCAAAATAATAAACTAAAAAAAATTAGAAGTAGATTATTCACAAAGTTAGTAAAGAGTCACTGGCGCCAATTAAAAAAGTTTTCCTTATAAATAAATTCAATAAGATTCTAGTAAAAATGAGAAAATCTCCTTATTAATTTAATTTATGTGATTTTTAACACAAAAGCAAGGAGATTTCTGCTTACGATTCCATATACATATTTGGACAAAATTCCTTAAAAATTTATAAATAAGAAGTTATATTCTGTTTTCAGCCGTTTTCCTTTTCAAGAAATTCAAAATAGAATTAAGAATATTTTCCAGCAAAAAATTCTTCAATCTCGTTCCCTCTCGCTCTCATTGGGCACCAATCTGTTTTAGACATCGACCCCTTTAATTATGTAAGTTTTCAGCTCTCTGGAATTTATATTTCGGCTACCATTTTTCAGTTCCCCGGATTTGTTTCCACGGTTCTGTATACCGAATATTATTCGAAGCTATTCCAAAAAGATAAACTGAAATGCGAGCAGAAGAAATGTAAATTGAAATTCGAAACAGCTTCATTACCAACGATTATGAACAATTATGCAAAGCTTGCCCACAACTAAATGATTCGAATTATGACAACACTGTGACAGTTTATGAATAATTCAACCCCCATATTTGGCTATTAGATTCTCAACAAAAAAAAAATAAACTCTGTGCACATGGATGTCACAAAACGACTGCAGCCCTCATTAAATTTAAACGAACCAATGCACCGCGACATTTTACTGAAAACCTATTGCAATGGGAATGTTATGGACAAACCAAACCTACATACTGCATGACATGACGAACGCGAACGAGAACTTTTCGTTATTGTTCTTCTTCCGCTATTAATGGAATTCACTTACGAGTATTTCCTAAATGCTACGATGCATCGTTGAATGATTTCCCAGCTCATTATGTCATCCTTTACATCATCCCCTTCCGCCAAGCGTGCGCTTCTTCACTACAATCATTTAACCAACTACTACTACTCACGCTCTCTGTCCAGGACAAAATTTTACAACGTCGCTAGGTGATTATGTATGGACACACACAAACAATTATAAACTTTATGACACACTGAAGTATCTGCGGTATGCGTTATTTGTTTTTTTTGTTTTGTTTTTTGTGTTTTTTATTGTCAAAGCTGTTTGTCATCGACTCACTTATCCGGCATATGAAATAAAAAAGAAGTCCAAAGGCTAAAGGGATGACAGCCGTTACCGTTGCCCGTGGCTCTTTCTCCTTCTGTTGCCGGCAGTTGGCATTGCGATTGTGGCCCACATAAAGCTGACAAGCCAAACCGAGTCAGCGCGCCGAGCCGTGGCGTTGGCCGGTGTTGCCGCTTAACGCGATCTACTCCCATTGACTGCCGCCATATTTCGGCACTCAACGCTAATCCTTGTCAGCACCAAATCAACGCATTGAATCAGCATTACACACATACATACTTAGATAGATGGCCTGTGAGATGAATGCAAATATTGTAGATTTGTACTCGAGTCCGTGGCAAGCGGCTTTTAGTTTTGCCTACTTTCGAGGGCACTTCAGAAATTATTTCCCATGTAAGCATTTAAGTAACTATTTTTATAATTTCACTTTTTTGACAGTTAATCCCTTTGGTGCATGGCTGGTAGGGCTGGTTTTTAATACAATGAATTTTTTTGATGTTTGTTTGATTTCGTTGTCGTCAATAGACGTTCGCAAGATGCACGCGATGCCTTTTTCTCTAAGATACATCAATTCATTTATCTGATGCACACTTTGCAATGTGATTTGTGTGTGGACTTTCTGTTTAAAATCCTTTTAGTTGAAAAGCTAATATTTGCCATTCAAAAATGTCAACTGTTTTTGGTTGGGATGCTTTAGGAGCTTTTCCGTCGGCTTTTATTTTTGGGGGGATTATAAGCAAACTGGTGTCAACTACGTAGAATTGTCACACGATTTGCGTGCTCAGCAATGCTATCCCGTGCACCATGGTTCGCGCCTTGGTAAAGTTAAGAAAGAAAGAAGTCTAATGAGGAAATGTGGTGTTCTCCGAAATGGCAGCTATCACTTTTATCACTTTAAAATTTTTTGCTTTTTCATAATATTTCCTAATAAAAACTGTCATCGAACTCAATAAAATTACATTCATTTCTAAATATAAGGCCGAAAGTAATATAATAATTAGAAATATTTTATCAAATTAATTGTACTGCATCCAACAACTTTGTGGTGATAAAATAAGTCATTGGTGGCGAAAAATTAATCTTTTCATTGTCTAGCGCATGATTTTTATGAGAGCATAATGGAAATAATCAACTTGGTAATTTTTATACACTCGAAACAAAAACTGTGTACTCAAAAGTTTCTGGAATTTCTTATATAAAAAAATTATGAACAATCGACGTTATTTTTTATACACTTGAAACAAAAACTGCATTGTTATTGACGGCGACTTATTTGAAGAAAACACACGAAAATATTATAACATTACACTTTTGTAGAGTTTTAATATCTGATGTAAATAGATAAAGTACAATAAGATATATTAAAATACATTTCAATTTTAAGAAACTTACTTATTCGTGCTCTTCGTGTGGTTTATTCCAAAAGAAAGAACCGGAAGCGCACGAACAAGATGGCTACAAATATTGCAGGGTTGCTTATAAAGTACGTAGTTTTAAAATAAGAGATAATACAAAACATTCAGTACCAAGTAGTTAGTAAATTAATCGGTATAAATAAAATTTAGGTTTTATCCGTAACATGCATATTAAAAGGTTTATGAAAATTTTTATTTCAAGTTTTGAAAATTGTATGACAAAGCCTTAAGCATTGATTTTATGGCTTAGGTTAGGTATATATTAAATTTTGTTGTTTATACCATGTTAGTCAAATTTATTAATTGCAAAAGCAACAGAACCGAGCTATGAGGTTAATTCTTGGTAAACGCTACGACACACCTATCAGAGATACATATATTATTTGGAAAGAAATTTTTTAAGAATATTATAAATGGTAACTTTCCTGATTATTTAAAATATAAAATAAAGTATGTCAATAATGTAAATTCCCAAATTACCCGAAATAAAAATAGTTTCAACTTACTTGCTTACAATATGGAAGCATGTAAATATAAAAATGTAGTCGTTTTCTTTGTTACAACTTGGCTCAAAAACTGATGAACGGGTTTTAATCGAATTTGGGCAGCACATTTCTTAGACTCGTCGCACGACCATAGACTATATTTTAATCCGCATGAGTTTAGATATTCAGAAAATTCATATGTATGGTCCGCTATTTTGTATATAAGAAAGGTATGGTGCTATTGCAATAAAAAATACTTTTATTGAAAATGGATGCGCTAGGTGGCGAAGTTATACAGCAAATGATTAAATTTTTAATTTATAATAATGTGGGTTCGACGAGAAGCACTAGAATATAATGCCCGTGTTTTTGGTATGCTGCAGGTGATATTTGAAATAATCAGTCTTATATGATATTAAAAACATACAGAACGCACAATTTCCCAGTGGCACAATGCCGAAGCCGGTTTTTCTCCAAACCAACCTTGACAAGGGATGACGGAAAATTATTCCAATATACACCATACAGAATTATGTACATATACATATACATTTGCTTTAGTTTTAAGAAAAAATTTATACAAATCTATTAAATGGTCCTGACGTCGGGATACTTGAAAATCCATATTTATGGTTCGATTTGTATCAAATCTAATAAGCTTGACCCTTAAGTTGACCTTTACGTTAGTTGGAGCTATCGGCAGATATCCCATTGAAAATTATACATTGATTGTTTTTAACAAAAATTTGCAATTTTCAAGTGGTTGTTTTTGATCTTTTCAAAACTATAAATTTTTAATTTTTGAAAATTAAATTTTTTTAAACTATTGGTTTCAAAGACTTAGTTTCAAAGACTATAATGTTTTCAAAGACTTAAATTTAAAAAAATGTTTGCCAACGTCTGAATGTTTTACAAAATATTATAGTTACAAAAACGGACATACTTTCATTTTATTGGAAATGTTTGGTGCTATAAAAAGAAATATACACTGAAAAAAATATTTTTTTTTAGAATTTTGAAATTTCAAAAAAAAATAAATAAATTCGAAAAGATCAAATTTTTGGCTAAATTTTTTATAAGCAATACCTCTAACTGATGGCATTCAAATTTCTAAGAAGTTGATTTTTATCCTCTGCAGTATTACAAAAGTTAGAAATTATAAAAAAATTGTTTGAAAACTATTGCATATTTCGAAAAGTATTATGTTTATAAAAGTAGCTAGTAAAGTTCAATTTAAAGATAATGTTTTGGGCTATAAAAAAATATTCTTCGAAAAAAATTTTGAAAAATAAAAGACTTTCAATATCTTTTACTGATCTTAAAAAATTTTGATACATTCAAAACGCTGTTTTTTATTCTTTCAAATTTGTGAATGTAGAAAAAAGAAACATTTTTTTGCCAACTGTAGAATTTCCCGAAAAGTGTTACTGTTATGAAATGGTCCGAAATTCTTTATAAAAATGAAATATTCCCTGAAAACAAATTTCAAACAACCTAAGTTTTTAGGGTTCAAAAATTCAAAAAAAAAAAAAATTTTTGTTTGGTTTCTTAAATTTAAAAGTTATAAAAAGAAATATTTCGTGAAAAAAATGTTGGAAAAATTAAAGTTTTTTGTTTTAAAAATTCAAAAAACCCAAATTTTTCTTTCGAATTTTTAAATTTGAAAGTTCTAACATTTAATTACCTTTAATTGAATATAATACCAGTGTTGATCTATTAACGGAATATTCAGATAATAAAGGTTCATGCCAATAGTATTGATAGTATGCTAGAACTTGCCCAAAGTAATGTAGAGCTACACTAGAACTGTTTTAAAATATAAGTAGGTTTTTCATTATCTAAAACATTTTATCTACGAGACAAGTATTCGAACTGCATGTCAATTCAAATAAAAAAAACCATATACTATTCATTTTAATCTGATGCACCAATCGATTTGCGGACATTTGAAATTTTCCCAATCTATGCCTTATATCACAATAATTGTTTCGCTATTTTCAAATGCATTGTAACAAATTAAGAGGACGTCTTACTGCTGATGAAAATTGGGAGAAAAAATCAGTTGCATCATGTGAAAATTTGTTTACACAAAACAAACAAAGCCAAGATGCAATTAACTGCAACATAAAATCAAAAAATAAACAAACGCGAACACAATCACCACCTAAATAGGGAACAAAAGCGTAATGATGCAAAAAACGAAGAAGAAAAGATGAAATAGAAAATGTTTTGTACGCAGCGGTTTTGCAAACAAGAAGCACATACATAGCTGAAAGCCAGCCAACAACAAACAGCAAAGAAATGCAGAATACATCTTGACTATTTTACGTCAAATGCCAATTTCATGAACTGCTAATATTTCCTGCATTCCAATGAAAAGAACGCTTAATACCCAAAATGTAGTGCCAATTGCAATGGCCGCTGCTGCGCCTGCATTTCACTTTTTAATTTAAAGTCATTCTGTTGGCTGTAGCAAACGGATGATGATTACACTGCTTAACAATCGTGTGGCTATGTGGGGATGTGCGTATTTGGACAGGCGGTTCAATGTAGGTACACAAATCAATAGGCCATTAGCTGGAAAAGCAAAAGCAAATTTCTTATTTCAACTGTCGGATAAAGTCGACTCTACCTATTGTATTGCTTTTGTTTTTTTTTGTTTTTGCTGCTTAGTTGCAGCGGCGGCTGGTTTGCCAAAAACAGAAAATGCAGTCCGCAAACAAACACACACACATACACTCACATTAATGAATGCATTATTTCTATATTGTTCTTGTGGAGAATGTTGGCTCTTTTCACTCGTTCTATACTATATTGGTTTCTCATAAAATATTTTCTTTTTTTTCTTGCAATTATTTTGCAATCTTTTTTCGCAGTGTTACTATTCGTTTTTCTTTTGCTTCATTTCATTTTTGCACATAACCTTTTTTTGTTAAACTCACAATAGGGATTATCCTCGTTTTGCATGTAATTGTTTGCCACAGGTATTAGGATATGCATATTCACATACACATAAATACTTATAGTAAATGTGCCCATTTGTGCATTAAAAGTGTTTTATAGACTTCATGTTTACTTTAGCCAGGATAAAAGGCAGTAAGCATATTTTTAGAGCTGCTACTTAAAAGGCAATTAACTGTATTTCGTCGTTGCTAATTGATTTCAATTATTACGCAGCTTTGCATGAACATTTTCGAACGTCAATAGAATACATACGACCAAACTCGCCTACGCACCTGCAGTTAGAAGTCAAACAAAAAAGGCTGTCAATTAATATTAGCTCGGATTTTACAAAATTGCGCAAGCAACGATCAAAATGTAAACATGCTATAAACCTTCATTACTCGCTAATAAGTTTAATTTTAAATATTCCAACGCATGTATGTTCTTTGTAATCCCACATGACGTATGTGTTTAGCTATCGCAGCTATTCGCCAGCATTTTTTTTTACATTCTTACCGAAGCTCAGTACACAGTTACATACAGCAAACACGCAACTAAATATAAAATTATTAGCTCGAATAAAAAGCGTTGTTGATGTCGCTTTGGCGGCACTTTAAATTGTCCAAAATTCCAAAAAAAAAGAAATAATACGCTTGCGGGAAGCTTATTAGGTAATCCTGTTTACTGGATAATTTCGCTTCATCATGACTTTAAATATGAACACTGGTGGGGTACAGAGGCTTAAAACTATGTACATATATTGACTTATGCGGATTTAATAAAAGCTTAATACAACAACACTATTCAATAGGACAAGGAAGCGTAAGGAGAAGAAAAAGTCTAAGAAGCACGAGTGCAAGGTGCTTAAGAGGCTAGAGGTGATACCCGACAGAAAAAGGCCCCAAAGAGTCTACCAGAAGATGAGGCACTTTACAAAATTTACAAAAAAAAAAACAATGAAAACGGCGACAATATGGGCTGCACACTGTAGCTCTTTTTGGCTATTTCTATTAAAATCAATATAAATATTAAATATCAAAATTTTAAAAAAATTAAAAAAGCAACAGGGTGCTTTAAAATTCATTGTCCAAGTTGAGATATTTTTGAAAAACGCAAAAACTAAAATTTTTCCGTAAATGCTGAAGAAAAATTAGTTAAAGGTCTAAAAAAGTTTTATTTAAGCATAAGGTAAAATAAGTTCGGAATTTTAGAAAAGGGGCCGAATAAAATGTTTCACCTCAACTGTAAGCATCAGATGAGATGGCCATTGCAGTATTTGAATCCGCGTCACAGATATAGTCCAGGGAATTAAAATACAGTGTCTTCGTTGGCTATTCCAAACGGACGCAAACGAGCCAGCACCGAAGGTATTTTCTGCATTGGAAATGAAATACAAGAAATACCAAAAGAAATATATAAATAAGACTTAAATTGAAAACAAAATTACGAAATTCTTCAAAATTTGATAGAAAAAATGGTAAATAACTTACATTGGTCTTATAGTTTATGTAGTATACGAGTATTATAATTAGTGACATTTCTCGATAATGTATTAAGATTTTTCGATCTCCACAGTGTACGCTATTCTACGACTATTAATAATCGCACATATCGTTAGTGAACGAATTAAATAAGGCATTTTTTGAATGATGTGATTTATTTTCCTGACTGGCGATTAATACCGATACCTATTTGTGTTCCCTATTACCCATTTATTTATTTGGCGAATGTTTCATTTCATACATTTCTGATATTCGGATATGCAAATATTCTATTAATATTTTGATCAGTAATTATTAACAAAAGCTATGATAAAATTTAAAGATCCGATTATCCGGACTTTTCGTTAGTTGAAAAATCTGAATGAAATCCCCAGCCCTAACCAGTCCCATCGAATGGGTCTATATATCTACATCGTATCACAGAACACCACACCTTATTTTTTGTCGTAGAATTATATTGGAAAACTCATCCTCAACCTTGCTTTACTATTCCATCTTGTGAATTTATCCCAAAGTTGGTGAATTTCGAAATTACTCAACATGACAAATCATCCAGAAAAGTTAGGGGTGAGGCTTTGATTCTGCGTTTCACTCCACACGCACAAATAAAGTGCGATGTCTTGGAGCACCCTGTATTTAAGTACGAGGGTTGCCTTTTATATTTGGCGCCTACACAGCACTACATGTGATTAGCTGTAATTAGATATTTCTATCGTAAAGTTTGGTATTTTTTGGCATAAACTTGAATATAACGTTTTCACTTACGAGTTTTATTTGTGTTTATTTATAGTGAGTTTAAAAATTCATATTGCCTAAAAATGGAACTAACCCGTGAACATTTTCGTTCGATGATTTACTACGATTTTCGACGTGGATTATCGAGACAGGAGTGCATTAATCAACTTACTTCTACTTTTGGTGTTGAATCACCACACTTAGCCACTGTGAAACGATGGTACAACGAGTTCCTACGTGGCCGCCAATCTTTGCAGAATTTCGTGAAGGTCGTCCAAAAACGGTGGTTGTGCCAGAAGCAGTCGATGCTGTGCGTCAATTGATAATACAAGATCGTCATGTGACATATCGCGAGATAGAGGCATCCTTGACCATTAGTGAGACCAGCATGCATTCAATATTGCATGAACGTTTGGTCGTAAACAATATTTGTTCTCGTTGGATACCGCCTAATTTGACAATTGCCCAAAAAAGGACTCGTGTCTATTGGTGTAAAGAAATGTTGAAGAAATTTTTCCGCGGTGGATCAAAGCACGTCCATGACATCGTAACAAGTGACGAATCTTGGATCTATGCATATGAGCCGGAAACAAAGCAGCAATCGACTGGATGGGTGTTCCAAGACGAGCCTAATCCAACAAAAGTTGTTCGCGCAAAAAGCACCTCAAAGCAAATGGTCGCCTGTTTTTTCGGAAAATCTGGTCATGTCACAACTGTTCCACTAGATAAACTTAAAACGGTAAATTTTGAGTGGTATACAACCATTTGCTTGCCAAAAGTTTTTGGAGAATTTAGGAAAACCAACCGCCGAAGACAAATCATTCTTCACCAAACAATGCGAGCTCCCACATATCGATTCACACAAGAGAGTTTTTGGGAACTTAAAAGGTCGGATTGATGGGTCCTCCGCCTTACAGCCCTGATTTGGCACCTAATGATTTATTTTTATTCCCGAACATCAAAAAAAAAAAGCGAGGTCAACGTTTTTCAACGCCTGAAGGAGCTGTAGAAGCCTTCAAACAGCTCGTTTTAGAGGTATCCTATTCTGAGTGGCAAAAGTGCTTTGAAAATTGGTTCAAGCGAATGCAGAAATGTATTGACTTCGATGGAGAATATTTTGAAAAACAATAAAACTATGAAAACACAGTTCATTATTAGGCGCAAAATATAAAAGGCAACCCTCGTACGTTCGCATATACTGGTTTTAAGTACTTTCGTCACCGACAAAGTGTCATAATCTTATACTTATATATCATATATGTATATTCTTATGTTCGTCAATTGATTCTGTTTTATGCGAATTAGAGTGTACATAATTTGGCTTATAACTCATTATTCAACTGGTACAAAATAAAGAGCTATTATTTTGTTTCACTTATACTATGTACATATATACATACATATGTACACACCTACAATTATGGATACGAGTACACATACAATATATGAATATATAGACTTAAGCTTATTCATTATGCAATACCATTGTGAATTTATTATTATTGAATATCATTCATAAATATCTATGCGTGACATTGAGCAATTTTCATTTCAACATTTTTTTTTTTGCAATTATTTCGTGATTGGAAAAAAATATCCTTGTGAATCGTAATCAACTATTTCAAAGCGGATATAAAAACTTGTCGGTGAATACTACAATTTCTAAGAATATTTCATTTTATACCATGTCCAGACGGTATTTAAATCAAATCGTTTTCACGACATATTTTTAATATTAAAGATGACAGTTCAGGCAGCATTCCATGTTTTAACTGGTTTTCAATGGCATTTCTCTATTCCTTTTACTTTTTTTACTCTAAGGCAATCCCGTAACCGAAATCTCTCCCAGAACTTCAAAATAAAAGCTTCGCTCTGTGTACACCAATCATTGAAGTTTTTATAAATATTTCAGTTTTCTTCATCCCGATTTTTCGAAGTAAAACTTCTTTAGTGGTAGTCAATTTTTACATCGCGTAACGAATGTCGCGTCAGAATCGCTTTACTAATTTCTACCACTATTTTTATTAATTTCATCCACTACTCTACCCATTTCTATTTTATCCACTTTTTTCTAATGCTACTACTAATTTCTATCACTATTTATGAAAACGTCTTGATAGCGCTTTGACTTAGTACTTGAAAACCAAGTTAAAGATTAGTCTCGAAGATGTCAGATATTGCCGTCTAACCACAGACCACATCACATAGCCACATCGTGAGCTCACAAAAATTATATTACGGTCTCTTGCCATTTTCTAACTGGAAAATTTAAGTTAGGTTCAGCATTTTTGTCAACCTAAAACATGCTTAACGAAGCCAACCATTCGACGAAATCTGATAAAGTAAGAACAATTGTCACAGATAATGTCAGACGTATGATGGAAGTATGTGAAATCTTGCAAAAAAGGCATATATCACGCTTCGCCCATTCAATAAATTTACCCGTGCAAAATGTCTCAAAACAAAATGAAGCATGTAAATTTTGAATAGAGGTAACAAAACAGATTTCAGATTTTAAAGGTGTTTAAAGAATTTTCGAGGTCGTTGAAAATGATTCATATGATGGAATTGTGAAATTAAATTTGACCATAAACACTAAATTTCGTAAGATACGAGTAGATAGCAGCCGAATCATTTTCAAAGGTCTCAAGAACGGTGTTGCCATCTTTAAAACCTGAAATTTTTCTCCAAGATATGCTGATAAAAATAATATTTTTGTAAATTCGCGGTTAGAGAACATTTGTCGAAGACCCCTACGATTAAATATAAAAATAATAATTCAATTCAGTAAAAAATTGTCTTGTCCTTAAATTGTTTGAACAAAATTAGTCGACACCTTTTTTGGATATGAAGCTGTATTGCGCAAAATATTTGCTGGATATGCGATTTCTCAATTCGGCTATAATCGAACTTATTTCATTGGGGCTAAATTAGTGTTTCCACCATCTAAGGATCAAAACATAATAGATTTGACGAAAAATTGCAGTAGATCTGGAAAATTCTCATAAAACAAAAAAACACTTGTCAAACACGTGTAAGAAACGATTACTTCATTTATTTCATATTTACAAAGTGAGTAGTTAGATCGAGAAAACAATTGTTGACACTGTCTTTTTAAAAAAATCTGCCTTATTACGGTAAGTGGTTTTATTTTACGACCGGTTCATAGGTGCTCTGAATAAATTTATAACTTTATTATGAATATGGTAACTTTTTTGTGGGATTATAAATTTTCTCATAATATTTTGATTAATTTTTCAAAATTACCTACTGTTTTACCATGAAGCTTATTCAATAATTTGTTTTTATTAAATTCATCCGTAAAAATTTTAACTTACATATTTTGCCAGATTAAAAAAACACATAATTTTCGGATATTTTTATAATTTCCACTATTTTTATCCAAAAACAAAATGATACAAAAAAAATCTCAAAGTAAACATGGAGAGCATTCTTTGTAAAAAAAAAAATAGTCAGCCTAGAAAGCTAGCTGATGTTTTCGTCTCCATTTATAAAAAATCTATTCATTCACTTCCATACTTTCATGTTCAAGAAAGGATACAATTGGTTTGCGGTTTGAAAAATATGAAATGAAAACTCGTGATTGTAAATTATTTAAATATCTTGAGAAAATTGCATCTATTGCCGTGCCTGATCTGGTTGTTAAGTCTTTGGGATTATTATTCAATTTTAAATTAAATTTACTTTCTAAAAATTGTGCAAGTGGTTGAGCTTCTTCCAATGCAAAATTGACATTAAAATCACCGCCTAAAATCATTGGCATAGTGTGTAAATCTTCTCCTAATTCTGCTGCAGCAGAGGGAGTATATGCCAATAATGCTCTAGCTATGAATTTTATTATATCGTTAATTCTCTGGTTCGGAGTGATATAGAGAACAATCATTGCCACACTCTGTCCGCTTTCTATGACACATTCGGCCGCACAAATATCTCCAACTGCAGCAGCATTCACAGCCAACCAGTTAATTTGTTTTAAATTCATATCTATATGTGGAGTGACAATATTTATTCTGACACTGAAGTTATGATAGACAGCTACCCCACCAGCTCTTACATTGGGACGTTTGAAATGGACGACACAATCGAAGTTCGGCACATCCACAGCTTCTTCATTATTTATCCATGTTTCTGACAATAATAAAATATTCGCTTGTTGGGCTACTGTGTCCGTCAAGTCTACTGCGTGAGCCCGTAAACTTTGGCAATTTAGAGCAAATAATGAGAGTCCTCTTCTATTGCTGATAAAATCTGCCATCGAGGAGGTGATAGTTGACAATTTGTTTATTGCTAGCCGATGAAACTCTTCCACCAAACTGCGCATTCAAAATCATATTTAATAGTACTTCTCACTTCTCTATATAACCTCGAACACTTAGAAACACTATATAACCTCGATAAACAACAACACTACTGACGACACGTGCTAGGGATACTTTACAACATAGCTAATCCCCATGTAAATTTCCATAAGAACTCGCCATACTCGGGTCAATAGTACAAACACTAAATGGAGCATCGATATTCCGTGCGTACACGTACCTACATTGTGGAGTTACCTACCGTGCTCTCCTACATGTCACCATGAACTTTCATGGATCTAAACCATTTTGTGGACTCTCCAAAAGCAACTCGAATGGAGTAGCAAAGATACTAAAAGAAGAAAATAAATTTGATAACTGCTGGATAAATAACAAAAGTAACAAAATTCCTTATTCCCTTAAGGATAATATCGAGAAAATTCTTACGGTTATTTTACAGAAAATTATAATCAGAGAACCACATGGGACTATCTTTTGGGGACGTTTGTCCATTCTGTGAAATGGATATAGAAGCTCCGCATGTCCTGCACTTGGCAATCAAAAGCTCCGTTGTTCAACTACATAACCTATGGGACAACAACCCCAAGCAGTCCTAAAATAATTACGTATATATTAAAAGCATAAGACTTTAAAAGCAGAAGTTCATGTGCAATAGATCCAATTTGGTGGCAGTGGCATATCCAATTGAAAAAATACTGATGAAACTATTCAAAATTATGTTTTATTAAGCTGCTCCAAAATGCTTCGTTTGACGGAATCAGACCTTTTTTGTTGACTATAACTTTACTGTTAGACGAAGTCACGATAATTAATAGAACGCGTTGTATTGAATAGGTTGTGTAAAAATTGTGAGAAAGTACAAAAATAAATAGATAACAACTACAAAATAAAAATAATAAATGGATAAAAGCCACAAATAAAATTGTAAGCAAATAGGGTAAGTTATTTTTTTTAACGAAATCAGTTACCAAAGAAAGAATTGCTCATATAAGTAACTTTTTACAAAAAGGTATTTGACTCAACTACCTAAAAATTATTATCGCTTGCCTGCTTAAACGATTGCGGCCGTAATGAATGCGATTGTTGGATTTTTGGCAGCTCATAAAAATATGAAACATGGCATTAGTTAATTTCAAAATTTACATATTGTCTTAACTTAATCCCACACACGTGCTTACCAATGTTTGGCGGGTGTACGCACTTAGATCTACTATGCCTACATACGTACATATATGTATATGTACATATCTACTTATTCAGATACCCCATACAGAGAGAACGTTGTACGCGACAGAAAGTGGCGAAATGTCTCTTTAATTACTCGATGTTAGAAAAATAATTTAAGAATGGGAAGGCCACAATTCTCATATACAAAATGGCGAATGACATTGCGCAAAATTGTACATTAGATTAGATCAATTTTGTTATTTGGAATAAATCAGCTTTTTCTTTACGTCGTCTGGTTTTCTAAAATGTGATTCGGTACTACAGCATTTTTCAAATTCGGATAAGTACAAAACTGACTACACTCAAGTAATACGTACCAGGGCAACTTATTCCAATATCTTTCGAATAAAAAATCTGTACAAAAATATTAGTGGGCACAAACCTACAGCAATTTGAAGAAAATGAGACAATAACTAAGCTGCCCAAATTCCCGAAAAAGTGTCCCCTTTAAATCTCAGGCGCATTGTCTTAAGGCATTTGATGCACTTTACATCCTCACTGAGTGATACACAGAGTGTTGTTGTTGTTATCTGTTCAACCTCTCCACTCAATTTCCGAGGTTCGGAATCTGAGAAAGGTTTCCCAAGTTGTTATTTTCCAATCTTTGACATTTATTTTTCAAGAAAATTTTGAGTGATGAATATCCTTCAGATATAACCCCTCTTTCGACATTTAACAATTAAATAAAGGAATTTCCAATAAAGATGATGTGATTTTAAAATATCATGGCAACACTCTTTAGTGTACTAGAATATCTGACTTTGTACTGATGATATTAGACTAGACTTATTGCACAAGGTCATTGAAATTTGCACTCATCGGTTTCGCTCATGTAAAAAAAAGTCGAGGTGGTCATGTAAATGATATCTCATAAAGAATAATAATAATAACTCTGCTAGTAAATCACATAGATCGACGCCTGGATGACAGGTAAATAATTTTTGGAAGTAACCTTTCATGACAAAAATACACTCGTAAGTTTGTCATTGTCTGGTGAGGGGCGATCGCTAATGGAAACAAGTATTTTTTTTATAATTTGATAAACGAACCCAGGGTACACTTGGTGATAGCACGCTTGGCCCTTTGTGATGCAACAATACATTCAGAACAAAACAAAAAACGCCAACTTCCTGTTTAGAACTTGTAGAAACGCTTTGGCAAATCTCTACTCCCGATATGTCCAGAAGAGAGTGTCTTAGATCCGATCCCATGAAAATGAAAGGAAATGACTTTATTTCTAACTGCAACTGTCTAAAAAATCAAATTCAACTTGAAGATGGGTGTGAATTGAGGGAATTAAGTAATTAACCTAAGAACATAACAGTAGCATAACCGCGACCGCGAGAAATATATACCTATATACTTTCTCTTAGCGAAATAAATGGTTTGACACACATTTTACTATTTATATAGCTTGTATATGTTTTAAATAAATTAAACTTTTCAAGAAGGTGGCAATCTTCATTGAATTATAGCTAGCTATCAACCTTTCCTCAGCAAAACGAACCGATCAGTTTAGCACCCCTAAATTCATATTTCATATAACTTGTGTATAATTTCATACATTTTAACTTTTCAAACAGATGAAAACCCTTTCCAAAATTTACGTATAACGTTCTTTTCGGAATATTTTAGTATTGCATATAATTCTCGTATGATTTAATTAAAATCGACTTTTTAGTCAGGTGACAAGCCTCTGCCAAATATAGTTTGCTATAAGCCTTCTACTCACCAAAACGAACCGTTTTATGCCCTTACTTTAATATTTTATATACTTGTGTATAATTTAATAGAGTTTGGCAATTCAAACTTATGACATCACTTCCCTTTGCCTAGGCCAACCGTTTGACGTCCATGCTTTGATATTTCATATAGTTTGTGTGTATTTAAATAAAAGTTGACTGAAAAATAGGTGGCAACCTTCACCCTAGTATAAAATATACTTTGCGACCTATTCTCATACCTACCAAATGTACCGTAACACAAGATAAAAATCTGCATATTATATTATTTTTTAAATTTCATAGAAAAATTACAACTTGTCTATCAGTTAGAAAACCAATTTCTTCTATATGTACATATCGATGCCTTACTTTCTCAACCTCGTATCTTAAATAAGCTAACTTTTCAGGAAACAAAAAAAAAACTGTTTATTTTTTTACCGTCGTTTTTTAAGTAAAAATTTTAATGTAATTATTAAGACATGAATTATTGCTATGTGCGTAAGTAAAAATTATATACTTATCTATGTTAGTTTACGCATAAAACGAATTTTTTAACATACGAGTTTTCTGCATTAACACTAATTTCATTTTTGAAACTTGATTTACACGAACAACGAAGATACTTCAAAACTATTAAATAAAAACAATATTTTGCTTGAAATTAAGGTTTTATTTGTTAGAGGATGTTACAAAAAAAAACAGAATCTATATTAATTTATTTTAATTTAATTATATCATTGGGTTGGCAAATTGTCATAAAATGAATGATAGTCTGCTGGAATCATACGTTTTAAGTCATGTAAATCTTCATATTTTCTTTTAGAAATCGATAGTTGCTGATTGTAGAGACCCGGTATTACTAAGTCATCATTGTGCTGCACTTGTGGTCGCAATTTACGATGAGGTAATATATTCCACTCTTCATCAAAACATAATTTATATTGAACTCCGTCATTGAAGGTATAGTTAAGAGCTCGTAAATCAACAACACATCGGTCGCCTTTCTTTGTGCCTGGTCGAATTGACTTCAAGTAAGTTATTGGAGAAAAATCGCGGAAAAACTTGTGTTAAAATCAGCTGGCACATAGGGTTCTCTTCCTTTCTTCTTCCGTTCTATGGAGGCATGTACAGAATCGCACTCCATTTTAGTGTGGCCAACTACCAGGTATTTTTGTTGAATTTCTGCATGGTGAGTTATAGTATACTGTTGCAAGGCATTCGAAAGTGTCACGTTTCGATTTTAGGCACATCACCCATCACTGTAAATTATTATCGGTTTTGATTTGTCTTCCAATTTCTCTAAAAAGTCCAACAAACAAGAAGTAAACACATTAGAATCCATGCCACCTTCGGCTTCATGCCAGCCATAGCAATTAACATTTTTGTCAAATTCGTTATAAATTGTGAATTGGTGCACACACAGTTTTGTTTTGAAGTAGTTTGCTCCAGTTGAAAGTAGAGGAATTGTTTGCACTGCTTGCAAATCTACCGTGAACATTTGGATATCACCTTTACAACAAAGTTCCTTGTCTTCGGATTTCTCTTTCCTAGCACGCTCCTTATTTTTTATATGAATCTGATATTCAAATTCTGGCACATTTTGGTCTTTCTTGGGCTTGTATATACTAATATTGGCTTTGTGTACAGCGTCTAAAAAGCATTTGTACTTTGCCTTTTCAGCCTCATTAATGTTGCTATCTTTCAAATATTTTTCAAAATCTTTGTACACTTCTGCCCAAGTTTTGTAATGAACATCTACATTTTCTCTACTTGTACTTTGTCGGCAATAGTGTGAAGGCATTTTAGGCAAATTCTGTGAAAACATTTCACATGATTTACTTTGGCAATATTTCTTTTGCTTTTCGATTTACTGTTTCACTTTTCTTTACCAAGCCTATGTCGCTTGTATGTAGATTGGCAGTAATCCATTTGGACAGGCTCCACGCACCAAGAGACAGCGTGCTTAAAAACATTTTTTTGCAAACAAATTTGATCTCTCCTGAAATTTTGAAAGTGTAGACTAATGTGTTTACTCGCCGAGAAATAATACCAGTTGTTCTTGAAGTGGCCGGCCTTTGGGACACCATAGCAACGACAAACGCTTTTTTTCTTCCCATGATAGTAACCAAAATGTTTTAAAAATATCCTTCCTATTTTCTTCTGTAATTTCGTTGCACTGCTTACCAAATTTTTTGGCACATATTTCCGAATGGCACCGAGCTTTCAAAGTTCTTTCTTTTCTTATTTCCATTATCCCAGTTTCTTTTTTGCTTCCCTTAATCGATGCATACTCCCGACCACACATTCGCTTTAGTTTTTGACGGATTCTAGTCCAGTTTTGCTTATCTCCCTGGCCTTTCCGTGCTCTTTTTACTGTGATGACTCCAGAGGATTCATTCAACAATACTGCAGAAGATTCATTCTTAGATAGATCTGAATCAGTGCTGGGATGATACTCGCTTTCACTTGCGGAAAAGTCGGATTCTGAGAAAAAGCCAGACTTATTAGAGTCCACTGAGAGAAAATGTCCTGCTTTTTCATCCAAAATTACGTTTCCATTCTGTTGTGTTTCAGGTTCGTGGCATTGATTCCTGATAACAAAATGGCCTGTTTCAGCATCAAGAACGGCGATTGTATTTTCATTCATATTAAGTGCAGCTTGAGTAAAATTTAAATTCACTTAAAAGTAACACTTCTTCATACATTCCTTTTGTGGAATTTTTTTTTAATAATAAAAACAAACTCCTCAGAAATAAATATTCACCAAGCAAAATAATAACGAAAAACACTACAATGCAATTAATGAAATTAACTTCACAGTCTTCTCACTACAAGTACTACAAGGAAACGATAAATTTTTGTTCGTTCTAGCGTCGCCGAAAAATAACGGGACCCCATACGTTAAGCTATTGCAAAATAAAATAGTAAGACACTTTTGGGGGATATATTAAGATAAGAGTTTGACGCAGTTATGAAAAAAGCATTGATTGAGATACCAAGATATGTATTCCTATTTTTTTTACCATAGACACAATCTATTGAGATAAGAATTTGTTGCAGTTATAGAACAGAAAAATAGGAATCGTTTGATATGAAAATCTCAAAATCGCATTTTTTTAAGATACGAGGTTGAGAAAGTAAGGCATCGATATGCGCATATGTATGAATGTAGGTGTAGGTTATACGCCATTGAGTTGCATTTGGCCGACTTCATAAAGGTTTTCGGAAAGAACTGGTATTTGCGTTCCATAGTTTATCAAAACCCGATGGCACACAGGAACAAGAACTAAAACAAAATTTTAATTTTATGAGCCGGTCTAACACTTCCGCTCAAAAAGCATAAAAAGTACAAACTAATGCCACGCAGCGACTTAGGAATGCTCGTATGTATTTGTAGGTGTGTGTATTTGTTGTAATTGTATTTAGACCAGTTCTAATGCGGATTACGCAAATTCACATAGGAACACACCTTTTAATGAAGTCGCCTGGTGTTCATATAGGGTAATAATTTGCGGTTATTAACGTTGGCATGGAAATTTCGCGCTCATTTCAAAGCACTAACAACAATTATGACTATTACAGCAACAAATATGACTACATCCACATTTATATGACAGAGTGTGGCAATGACAATGAGCCGTCCATATGAAACACACTCACTTAATTTACACCATCAAACGATTTGCCTTTTTGCTTTCATCTCTTTCCCACCCGACGCACAGAGGCTATCGCTATGGCATCAGCAGCCGCGCAGGCGAAACAGTCCAAACGGCACACAGCGGGTGTGCCAACAACAACAACCATGTAACACTTTTCATACACGCACAGCGCCCCGCACACGAGGACAACCGTCAAATCAGCGTTCGGGTTATGGTGGTGGGTACTTCCAGTTTGATTTGTTTGAGCTGAGTGTGCGCCCCTTCTCTTTTCCACACACACACACACACACACACACACACACACACACGTGCGCGTGGTACAAACGGAAATTGAATCAGTTGAAATGACATACTATACTAAAAACAAAAACAACAACAACAATGACTGTCACTTACTAACGTTTACGGACTTGCGCGCCATTGCTCGGCAGCAGCGTGCGCGATTAGCCAGCCAGCCAGCCACCAGTTAGGTCCATTATGCCTGCGCATTACCACATGCCGTGTGTGTTTGTATGAGTGTGTCTTCCCCGTCCACAAGGGTTGACAATCTGCAGCGCTAATGTGCTACGTAATCCCTCGAAAGCACAACGGCCACATTCGCATACGCTACTCAAAGTGGGCCGCTTCCCTTCGCCTCGTTCTTCGAAAGCCATCGCCGAACAATTCCATTCTATACTCGTGCTATTGAAATTTTTGGGTGGCTGTAGCGACTGAAAAAGTCCGCGTAATGCCTTTTTGATTTCGAGGCGTTTGCTTGATGAGATCCTAGCACCCATCAAACTGATTTTTCACTCTCGCTTTTGTTGTTAGTTTTATCATTTTATTCGTGTTGTTGTTTTGCATTTTCACTTTGATTCCCGGTTTTTTTTTTTTGCCAAAGCCATTACCGTTGCATTTTATATACTTTTGCGAGTTAATCATAACACAAGAGATAATGAGGGTTCCGCACAATGGGTGCTTGTTGGTCGTCCTTATTTTCGTCGCTTTGTTTGGAAAGCAATTCAATGCTGTTGTTTAGGGTTGATTTGGAATGCAATTTGTATAAAATTCATATTATTTGGAAAAACATACCGTAACTGGGTGTTGATTGTCAGCCAGCAGGCAGTTGGTTTGTATGAAGTCGATTGTAAATAGTGTAAAATACAGTTATGAGTGCTGCTACTCACCAAAGTATATGTTTAATAAAATCCTTTTTTCAAAAACTCTGTGCCAATTAAATGATCAAATAGTCCATTTCAAAAGGCAAAGCATTAGATGTTCAAAATAACATAAGCAGATAAATATATTTTAAAGTAATGTCCTTCAAAAATTATCATTTTCATATTAATTTGCTATGTTAGATCTTTCTAAATAAAAAATAAATTGTTATATTCATTAGTAGCTTAGAAAACATGATACATTTTTTTAAAAAGCATTTCCTGGTCGACGCAGAAAAAGTTTGCAATTTAAGGATTGAATTCGTTGAATTTTTTCTGGATATAAACTGCACTAATATTAAAAAAATAAAAAGAATACAAGTACTCATCTAAACCAGCACACCATTACGTAAATAATTTATCATTTTATCACAGTTCCATGCGGACTCCCTGCAACGGCAAAGCTTATAAAGAAAAAACTTTGAATATGTAACGCTCTATTTAAATTTTTGTTGTATTTTGAAATTTGTTTATGGATATTCTTAAGAAATTGCAGTTGATACATTCTGTACAAAATTTAATACAAGTAAGTCCTATATGAAGAATTTTAACTTTAAAATAATGTTTTATTATCTTTAACATTCGGACAACGGATAGTTATTTCTTATTAAACTGTGGATGCTGTTCTGCCCTAATATCTTATGAAATTTTCTTTGCCTAATACCAGGCTTAATGAAAATCGAACAATTTGTCGCAACATCTTCATTTAACAGAAATTTTTCTTTCTGCCACTTTTCATGACTTTCAACAAAAACGTTTAAGAAATTTCTCCACTCAAGTGTCCTTTAACAGTTCTGTTATTTTCTTCAGATATTTCATAAATTTATCAGATCGACATTCTTTGTTTCCTTGTCACTTATCATTTTTGAATATAAGCCAAATCTGACTATCTTAAAAATGTTCAAATATTTCTTTTAACTCTAGGAGTATTTTACGGGTAAGTTTATTTTGTGGAATCATTTTTTTTTATATATGCTACATATTTTACATATAATTCGAGTAAGAACTAAATCGAATTATAAATACGATTTTGGCAAATCTGAGCCAACCATCGGGCAACAAACGGACTTATGTGTGCATGTATATTAATTTTATTTACACGTGCCGATCTATATATGCTATTACTCTGAAGATCTAGATCTAGAATAACGCTTAGTAGATAGTTTGAGCCGAGACTAGCCAATTATATTCGCCCAGTAGTTAGTATGGTTTCAACATATGCTAGAAATTGGAGTATGAAAAATTCTCCTGAGCGGGTTTTCGGTGACCACGGAATGTACGCATAACTTCATTTAACTTGCATCAAAATCAACGAAATATCTTCTACATAATAAAGTAGCGGCATAGCTACCACCATTCTACGGTACATTCGCTCTTGCCGTTGGCTTATCTCTTAATTTCCATTTGCAAGTCGAGTATCTCTCAATTATTTCAGCTGCCACTGTGCGCGCACTTTAGCAAATAGCAAATAGCAAATAGCAAAAAAAAAAGAATATTAAGTTCAGAAAAGGCAACAAATCCCGCATACAACGAATTCAATATCCCTGCGGGCACGCACACAGAAGCAACAATCAAGGTAGAAAAACACACAGATGTGCAAATACTAATGTACGTGTGTGTATGTGTGTGTGCGTATAGTTAGTTAAGTCAGTCAGCCGTTGAGCCATTGCCATTCAATTGGACTGGGTTTGGGTGATCATTTGAAATTGTAGACGCACTGAAGCATTCAATGAAATTGACGCTGGCCTACAAGCAATGAAAGAAGATGATGATGCCTCGCTCCAGTTACAAGCGATTGAAAGCAAAGGATTTGTGTGCGTACTTTACTTATATGTAGCTAAATTTGTGTGCGTGTGCATTTGGTTGAATGTGTTAAAGTACTGTTATCCTTTGAGCAATAACAAAAGTTAGAAGGTTAACAATTTCGCTATTGTCTTGCTCTTGGCATTTGTTGCTGTTGTTGGCTGTTAAGTTGTTGTTGGTTGTTTGCTTAGCGCGCTTGTACAAGATGTATATATACATATATATATATAGCTATATGGCTGTTGGCGGAATCAACGAAATCACCAAATCAAACGTTATCGCCGTAGAATCTATATAAGCAGCAATGATGAAAGTCAAATTCTGACTAGCTAAACTTGTTCGGGAAATTCGATATTGCCGTTTGACGTGAAGTCAGCGAGCCAAGGGGAGAACGCAAATAAACACTGATAAATGTATATTTTCCTATGTAAATATATATGTGCGTGTGTGTGTGGGTATATACTTTCACTTGCTATTGCTGAAGAAATTCAGAAATCGACAACAGTTAGGATTTTTGTAATATTCATAGTAATAATTGACGACTATGATATCTGAGCTGGATTTGCAGGGAAAATAAAGCATGTAGCAAAAGTCAGATTTAATGCGCACACATCGGATAATGCGAGTGTTCTGCGTAAGTAATTCGAAACCGGTTGATAGTGACTTTTAATGCACATCTGCAGCTATTAATACCGATTAAGGGAATATGAATATTTTTTTTTTGCATGTAGCTAAAATGAAAATGAACAAACCAATCTTGTGTATAGAGCATTCTGACTTTGCTGACTTTGAAATTGCAGCGCACACACCTCGCCATGCAGCCGAACAACAACAGTACGTGAAACTCTGCGGAAAAAGTATCCAATGTACTGCTACAAGCAACACTTGCGTCAAAACTTGTCGCACCAATGCGGAAATCGCTAAAAATATGCTAAATGCTTATATCCTAGTCAAGATGGCGACCTTGAATGAGTATGTATATTGGCCTTTATTTGTACATATGTAGTTGCCGACGGCAATGCCCCGTAAACCAACAGAAAGAGAACATGCCGCGTAATTGATTTACGCATAAAACCAAACAAGTTTCGAGTTATGACCCTGTAGAGAAATACGCTAGCTCCAAACTCAGTGGCATACTACTCGTAGGAATGTTGCAATCATTTTTTCTTTCTTCTATATGTATAATAATAAACTGAACGGGTTCAAAGCTATCAAAAAACCTACCTGCCGTTCTGGGTAAGCTGAAAACTGTAGGTTTTCCTAATTGAAGAGAAAACTAGAGAATTTGTTCATTAAATAAAATTTGTGATACATCGAATTAACGATAACTAAATTTACTAATTTAACTCTATACACCTCATTTCAGTTTTAAAAAAAAAACAATTATTTTTGAGATACCAATTTTACAGAAAGGTTCGTTTTTTATAAAATTATGAAGCATATTAAGTCTATTGCAAAAAAACAAAATTAAGATAACTTTTACACAAGTTTAAACCTTACACTTATTTATTTACATCAGAGTAAATGCGCTCTTCGTTTTTACAGTAAATTTTTTGGGGACGTGAAGCCACTTTTTATGCTTTTTGTTAGTAGAAAAAAACACTGATTTTCAGCAAAAAAGCATACCAGATGATTCGAAAAATCGAGTTCATTTACTTTTAATGTTTTAGCAATATAACAAATGGAAGGCAATAAAAAAAAAATTAGATTAAACATTTCGATGACTCTACAAATTTACTTTAATTTATATGATTTATTTTATATAATAGGCAACATTTTCATACAAAATTAAAGGAAAATATTTGACAATATGTTGCTGAATGTATGTAGCCGAATTTTTAATAGTTAGTGCACATAATTCATCCATATTTTTTATTTAAAAAAAGGACCAAACTTTATAGCTCCACTTTCATACATATGTCTTTTTGAAAGAATTCAAAGTATGCAGTTTTATAGCTTCATATTATAGTTCGAATTAACTCAGTATTTTCGTTAATTTTTGATAAGTTTTTTATGATTCGATATATTTTTTTTTTTTTTTGCTTGTGTATGCAAGAAAATACGTGACTTTGTCTGCAAAAAAATTTACCAAAAACCATAGCGAACATTTAAATTTAGCACTTTACTATATTAAAATTTAATGGGCTATAAAACTACCTCCTTATAATTTTCTAAAAATTCTGAACAAAAAGTTTGTTATTGGAAAAATTTATTGAATTTTCCAATTTTTGCTATAAAGTTTGAAATATGGATTTTTATATGGTGTTTGTTATATAATGATTTAGGCTTTTATAAAGAATAACAATAAAAAAAAAAGCCAAAGATGAATAGCCAAAACTGGTCAAAATATTGTGTCCCTTTTTTCTCAGCATCGTATCTTTTGAAATAGGTGGCACCTATTAAACATTTTTTGAAACCTTTATTTAAAAAAAAATTGCAAATGTCGTAGTATTATTAGAAAGAGGCTTATACTATTGGAAAATAGATTGACCGCCAATTAAAAAAGTATCTGGTATGAAATTATAACTATATTATTTAGTTAAAGTTATTTTAAACTTAAACTGGTTACTTGCTTATTTAATACCTTTTTTATTATAAAAAGTATGGAAATAGTCAGAATATTAATTTTGTTTTGCCGTCTGCTCCATGTTTCCGGTTTTTTAATTATGGAACTTGTTTTGTAATTTTTTATACAAATTAATACATAAAATAAAAATTAGATAAAAACTTTAAAACTCATTCATAGTCAAGTTTGAGTCAGCTTTTTCGGTTATACATAGCGCTATAGTTAGAGTGACGAAACCCTCTTTCTAAATCTGTCAAATTAAACAAAATTTAAATATCTATATGCTAGAGCGTTTCAGTTGTACATTTGATTAAAAAAAGTGAAAATGTGTCAAGGCTAATAAGAGTGCTTTACATATATAAGAAAAAATTTATTCCTTTCGATTTAGAGAAAGAAGACTTCGATGACACTACAGGGGAGACGAAGCTACTGTTCATACCGTTGTTTTATATTTTGATGAAGTAAATTTAAATTTTAAGTATGCATGCGGATGGGGAAGTCCTTTTCTCGGGTACTCTAACTTAGGTCACATTTCTACTTCCATTAGTCTAACAAGTTTTAAATAATCTATTTTAATTTTTTTAATCACCAGCGCAGTAATTTAAAATAAAGAATGAGTTGGACAAACGCTACAATGTATATTTGACAGTATTGAGTAATCGATTTTTTAGTAAAGTAATAGAGGTTCAATTTATGGACTTCAACGTCTTTGCGACTGCGAATACCGCAGACGATGGAACGATGAGCTGTATGTGCTTTACCGCGGCATAGATATAGTCCGGTAATTTAAAATACAGCGGCTTCGTTGATTGGGACGTGTCGTGCGATTGGACGAAAATGATCCGACCCTGAAAGTCTTCAACACGGTACCAGCTGGTGGTGGTAGAGGAAGAGGACGTTCACCTCTGCCTTGGAAAGTCCAAAGGAGAAAGGACTTAACGTCACTTGGTATTTCCCATAAACGCCAGTTAGCAGGAAGAAGGAGTAGCTGGCGCAATTTGTTGAACTCGGTCAAAATCTCTTGAGAGGTTTTAGCGCCAATTAAGTAAGTAAGTAATAGAGGTTGGCGTTAAATAGACTTTTTGTAGAACATGCCGCTAAACTGACTATGATATACTTAGTTAAAAATGAAGTGTGCATTTTTTTTTTTTTAATATCACTATAATTATGCCCATATATATAGCTTTGTATATCTTTATATAGTCACATCCCAAATTTTCGTTTTTATTTTCCTGCAGGGTATGCAATTGGACCCACATAAAAAAGTATACGCACATGTCACTGCGCAGCTTCAAGTTTTCCATTACATTTTACATATGTACATGTACCTAGTTGAATTGAGCGATGTGGAACAAGTGGGGATTTATAGCAGTTTTGTTTATGTCAACATTCCATTTGCAGCCGCAAGAAACTCAAAACTTCTGCACCAGTTTTTAGACAAATGTATGTAGGTAATTATACAATATACATATGTTTGTTAGTGTGCATTTTTACATGTATGCAATTAAGTCCACACGCACTCGCAATGCAGGTTTCTCAAAACATAACAGTGCGATTAAATGCACGCAGGCATACCTCACATACTCAAATGAGCATATTACTTACATACATACATACATACGTATGTACTTATATGTATACGGCAAATGTGCGCCACTGTGTTGTGGAAAAAATTCGCATTTTCTGGTTTTTTTCCTAATTGAATTACAATATCAAGGTCAATATCATACGTATAGGTTAAACTCGTATCGACCAATGAGTGGCAAAAGAATGTGGTCAGAAGCTGCGGAAAGTTCTCGACCACTGACCATACCGTTCTCGTCGTTAATAAAAAAATAAAAAACAAATTAAAAAACAGAAAATATTTATAAATATGTACGCATTTGTATACACGCTGGCATACTTGCACAAGCTAGCACATATATTCACTTACATACGAATGTGTAGAGTTTGTTAAATGGGTTTCCTTTAAAATACGCACACTTGTAATGGGAAATACGTCAGTTTATATATAAGCTTAAATAGTATTATTTTTATATATTTTTTACATTTTCGGTGTGATGAATTGATATGCCGTGAAATAGTCGAAAATGAGCAGATAATCGTACGCAGCATGGTGCACCAATCAGATACAGTGAGTTTGAGTGAAAATCATACATCGATTTTTGTATTTTTGAATATCTCTAAAGATTTTAGCCGGGCAAGTAACAAACAAAAATGATGAACGTATTTTTGCTGTGAATGATTGCCATTTGGACTCGGCGTAAAACTGCAGCTCCCCAAAAATGTGGTAAAACATTAAGGCACACACTACACAGTGTAACAGAAGTTGGGCCAAATATCGACCTAAGTAATGAAAGTGCAAAATTATTACAATTATGATTAAAAAAATAATAATAATTAACAAGTAAAAAACTCTAAGTTCAGGCGCATGGTTTTTTTTCAAATGAATGCTGAATGTAATAAATTCAAATAATATAATGCTGTCATTTTGAAAACTTAAACAACTTTTATTTATCTTTTATTTATTAAAAAAAACCATACTAAGCAATAATTTTTGTAACACATGCCAATCAGAAAAAGCTTGAATCTGAACGAAATCTAGATTTTTTTGTGCATGTCTGTAACTTTCTGTTTGTAAATTTCTGCTTTTGAAAAATAGATAATTTTAGAGTAAAGGTTTCTGAATGGTTTTCTTTGGTTTATTTTTGTTGTAAAAAGTACTCATAAAATGAAAGGGAATTCAAACAGGACTTCATTACAAGCATTTCATAGTAAAACATTACAAAATTTAAAAGTTATTTGTATTTATAAATAGTTTTCTTTTAAAGTTCTAACATAAATTTAGCCGTTAAAACGAGTTATGAATATAGATAGTTGTTCTGCCTATTGAAATTACGGTCTTCAGATACCTCTGGAAGAGTTTTGGTTTTATCGCTTCTTGCAATTGTTGGCACATGTTGGCTTATAAGCTCAAGACCTATTAATTTATTAAGAAATTATCGAATAGATATGTATGTCGATAAATTAATATACTTATTTCAACAAAAATAAATTACAACTTTTCTAACTGAATTTGAGAAAACCACAGATTTGGGTTATTAACTTCTCCAAGTACTGCAAATGTCTTTTACTTTTTTTTAAAGAACCGCGAAACTTTTCCATCGTCAACACATCTATTTTCCAGCAGCTACTTCTTCACCAGACAACTTTTTTAATTTACTCCTATTCATTGTTGGGTTGTTTGTCTGCCTGATTGATTCATGTGGAACCACGTTATACATACATAAATATGCTGCTAAATTATATCAATCTTCTACCTAATATGCCATTTAATGTCATATTAGCAACTTGTATTGCTCTTTTAAAGGTAATTCACTTTCGAATATTAATTGCGAATATATTTCTTATATCTTACACATAATTTCGTTTAAGTGCACCCAGTTTTCTGAAATTCAAAAAAACTAAATTTGTGGTTTTCTGAAGTAAATTTATATTAACTGAAATGCATTTGGGCTTTTCTTAAATGCATCTTGTTTTTTGTGGTCTTCTAAAATGGGTTTGGGCTTTTCTGAAATACAGTTGGAAAATGTGTAGGTTGAGTTAAGCGTATCACGCCCATTTTCCAAAATTTAGATTTCTACACATACATACATAAATATGTACATATCTCTCCCTAATTAAATTATTCGTGTCAAATTTCATCAATGTTTGTGTGTCAAATTTCTATAATTTTGGAAATTATGCTTACTGAGTTGAAATGCAAAGTGTACACTAAAAATTTGGTAAAGATTCCCGATTTCTACAATTTTTAAAATTATGCTCTCTGACGTGAAATGTAAGGTGTGCTCCAAATTTGGTAGATTTTGACAAAGTGGTTTCGGAGATAAACCTATTTACTCTTAATTGGGCAGTGCCACGCCGTTTTTTTTAACTTATTCAGGTATTCATTTTTTTAAATCATTTCTGTAGGCCAAATTTGAGCAAATTTTGCTTTTGTAGTTAGAGAAATATTGCATTTTCTTGATTTTTATAAAACACCGTTATGTGGTCGTGGCTATTACTTTGGGTTGAGAGTAATATGTGTACCAAGATTCGTTCAGATATTTCATTATTTTCTCGAATTATCGGATACATGGATAGAGAGACAGACGTGACGTAATTTATCTATCGTAGCATGTCATGTCAGTTGGTTTACAAAAAGCTAGAGAACGGCCGAACTTCTGCTTCGGCTTCGGCTTTGGTCGATAAAATTCGGTTAGGTTTTTGTTCGGCTTCATCCAAAAAAAAATTAACTTTGGCGAAGATTTGTAATTTTTTATTAATATAAAAATTGTATACAATTTCACTTGTTTCTCTTCGGAGAAAATTCAAATACCCTTTTCAGATTGATATGTTAGAGATATGATATGCAGTAACAATACTAAAAGAAATTGTGGACACTCTTCTCGATGAACATCTGCTGCCAAAAAATTGTTGCATTTTTGAGTACTCTTCGAAGTCCATATTTTTTGTTGAAAAAATTACTTGGAAATATCTGTCTGCTTCTGCGTCGAGTATATCTAAAAGACAATTACTCAGCGCTGCGGCTCGGTCTCACACCAATTCACGAAATTGGTTGTAAGGTGGAAAGATCAATAGATTATTGTTTTTTCATTTCGTATTAAAATCCGAGCAATAAAATTATAAGTTTTTTGTTGTGGTTTTTATTTAGAGATATGAGTTAAATTAATGTATGTACCTAAACTAAAAATTATTAATTTTTAAAAATACATTGATTATTCATTATTTTATACCTCGAAAATGTGTGTTATATGAACCAAGTTATAATAACCTGGGTACCAATGCGCTCGGTTATAAAAAGTAGTTAGAAATCTTTTAAAAATATTGCAAAGGAAACTGTGTACGATTTTCATTAGCACACACTGTATTTTTAATAGCAGTAAATCTTAATTAACAATTTCGTTTCATTTTCCCACAGTTTTTCGTATAACTTTGTATTTAATTGAGATTATTTTAGATCACTGCAACTAGCCAATTTTTAATTATTTTACCACGCATACAGCGTAGATTTTGTGACCTTGCCAAGCGTTTTGAAAAGATAAAAAAACACCAAGGAAGGAAAGGCTATGAGTTATAACAGAATGTCGCAAATGTTTTACTTTTTTTTTTGTTTAATATTGATCACAGTAGAAACATAGCTATATTCGATATGAGCACATATCGATAACTTAATACCCTATTGATGAATTTTTACATCATGTGTTATTTATAAAAATTACTTTAAAATTAAAATTTTTGTTATTTTTTTATTAGTGGAATAAAAAATTAAGTCATGAAATTTCACGACAGACAGTAACCTCGGGCATGACATATTGGGGGTATATATTAACAAAATATTAGGTGAGGAAAAGTTGTTTAATTGGAAAAAAAGATATTTTTTTTTTTTCACGCTTACCGATGTGTATTTTTTGTTGTTGAATTTGAAGCGAAACATTTTGGCGCTCGTTGGGCTGTAATTCCAATATCGAATGAAACGAAAAAGCGACAGGAAAAGGGAGGGGATGGCACGTGTGGTGGGGCAGTCGGACGGAAGGAGACATGGGAGAGAAACGAAAACGCGACAGATTCGGAGTAGGAGAGAGGGGTAGCAAAGCCGACAGAGTGTGGCAATGATTGTTCTCTACATCACTCCGAACCAGAGAATTAACGATATAATAAAATTCATACATAGAGCATTATTGGCATATACTACCTCTGGCGCAGCAGAATTAGGAGAAGATTTGCACATTATGCCAATGATTTTAATGTAAATTTTGCCTTGGAAGAAGCTCAACAACTTGTACAATTTTTAGAAAGTAAACTTAATTTAAAAATGAATAATAATCCCAAGACTCAACAACCAGATCAGGCACGACAATAGATGCAATTTTTTCAAGATATTTAAATAATTTACAATCACGAGTTTTCATTTCATATTTTTCATACTACAAAACAATTGTATCTTTTCTTGAACATGAAAGTATGGAAGTGAATGAATAGAGTTTTTATAAATGGAGGCGAAAACATCAACTATATTTTTTCATTAACCTAACACCCTTAAAAACTCCAGAATAATGAATAGTGGCTTTTGTTATCAGGGAAATATTTCTATCTCATAAAACTTGCTGGCTAGGGTGAGTAATTTTCATTTCGAGTGCCCATCGAGATCCATGAAGTTTCACTTCTATCGCCTAGCTTTCTAGGCTGACAATTTTTTTTCAAACGTAGCAACGCACGCGTCGTATATATAGTCTTCATTAAATCTGGGTTGAGTGTTGAGAATTTTTTCCAATATCGGCTAAAACATAATTACTTAGCAGTTTGCGCACTGGGTAAAAAGTTCTACAAAAATATTATAAATATTATTTAGTTTTGCTCTATTATTTAACAGGCCTTTCATGTTAATTTTTGAAGTGAAAATAAAATAAATACAACCACAACAATTAGAACAATGACTCTAACACAACACCGACAACTACAAAAAACAACAACAAAAATAGATCCAAAACCGCATTTTTATTGTGTACAAAAGTTCTTGGTATGCAGTTGTTTTTCCTTATTTGGAAATTGTCAAATTCTGCGAAATCCAACAAGAACAAGTTCTCTTAAGATCAAATTTGGATACAATATCATTCGTATTCAAGTCCAGGGATTGCTGAATCTTGCAGTATGTCGCATGCCGCCCCTAGATTATCATTTTACGACCTTTTCAGGTATTTTTGAATCAATACTTCTTTTCTTTTCCCAAAAGAATTGCTGATATAATTAAATAGGCCGAAAAATTAATATGCATATGTATGTATATAATAATAGATACTTCAAAATGTTAACCACCCCCCTCGCATCGCCTCCCCTTTTCGAATTATCATTTTCTTTTCGGAATTTTGTGTTAAGTATATTACTTATTTATTATCTTTAGCTTAAGTTTAACAAATTTAAATTTCATTTCAATTATCTACATCGAAGAGAATTAATGTCTTCCTATACTCCGGAAATACATAAATAATAACGATACTATAAAAAAGAATTGTTAAAACCAACAACAACCACACATTCATGTAATAATGACAGACAGCCGTACTTGAAATTGTGTTTGCAATATTAGGAAGATGAAAAAAGTAACAACAGTTTACATAGCTTACTTATTCCTAGATCTGGTGAGCTTCGAAATAGCTCTAACTTCTATCATTGTGGCTTTTTCTATAATTTTTCCTTTAAAAAATGCCCTCGAGCTCAAAAAAATTATTGTTTTATAAAAACTAAAAAAATAGTTTGAACTTTTGTTAAATTTTTATAAATTTTGTACAAGGGTTGAATTTTTAATTTATACGCTTTTTTGTTATAGATCGAACTAGAGATTTATAAACAATAAAATCATTGTAAATATTGTAAAAAACCACCATGTGTTCAGTTGTTTGGCTTACCTTGTACAATTTCGGCACTATTTCTGTGCCACTTTGGGTCAATTTCGGGACTACTTATGTCTAAACAATATCAGCACTGTTTCGGATCCATTTCAGTATAATTTCCGGACAACTTCTGCATAGTTGAGAACTAATTTAGAACTGTTTTGGCCCTAATAAGGCCCACCGTACGGGTCTGATTTGGAACAACGTCGGAAATAGTTCGAAACTAATTGAAGGCCGGCTTTGTTGTGGTATGGGTTAAGTTAGCAACTAATTCGGAATTGGTTTGGTACTAGTTCTAGACTGATTTTAAACTAGTTTGGGACTGAACTCCTTCTGAATTAGAAAAATCGAAAAATGGTGCATACATTCATAAATGTATGGAGCGAGTATAACGCACGGCTTCCATGCCACCATCTTCCATGTATATGGTAAATTTCGGCTGTAGAGCCGCCAGGCTTAACGCGATTCAGCCGGGTAAAAAGCAAAGGTACGGGCGTGCAAAGATCTTGGAAGCTCTTCCGAATACACTAAGGAAGAGAGATCACACTACTTAAATTAATAAATAAATTCCCTTTATGAGTCCCAGAGAGGCATGAATGGGAAGATATCATAGACATAGACCCGGAGTCGACGGCTATTTTTATAGATGGTTCCAAACTCAACGAAATAGTGGGCAGCGGGATTCTCCCCAACGAATCAGCGCTAGACCTCAGCTTTCGCTTACCGGACCACTGCAGCATTTTTCAGGCAGAGATAAATGCCATAATGGAGGCTGCTGGTCAGTGTCTGACAGTGTCCGCCCCTTCAGACAGACCTGCCACTATATACTCCCTGTGACATGAGTCACTTGGTACAGTGAAATTCCCGGAAATTGCGCGGCAGACGAGTGGGCAAGGAAAAGGACGGAATTACTTATGATTAAATCTGATCTAGAAGAGGGCACGCCTCTAACCTGCTACAAACACAGTTTAATGACAATGCTCCTCAAGGAGGTGAATATCAGGTGTGCCATGGAACCCACCTGCCGGATTACCAAACAAGTTTGGCCAAAGGTTGACGTAAAGCGATCCAAAGCGCAGATTCGCCTTCACCGACCTTTTCTCAGACTAATGGTTGGGGTAATAACTGAACACTGCCTTATGGGTACACGCGAGAAGAGATTGCGATGCATAACTAATGATTTCTTCCGAAGTTGCAAGGACGAAGAGGAAGCGGAGAGCATCAAACACTATCACTGCTACTGCCCCGTCCTGGTCAAGACTCGAAGCCAATTGCATACGCATTGTCTTGCCAGAATGTTGGTTGGGCTGGGATTAACTAACACACCTAAGTATGTAGGGACATAGGTATATATTAAATTAAAAAAATGTCTTGAACTTAATTACTTCTAGCATTGAAGCGCGACATTAACGATGAAAACTTGTAATCAAATGCTGAACTATATATCTATAACTGGAAATAATGCATTGCGTTCAACAATAATGTTTGGTTATTTTCAAAGTTGGTAAAATTAAAGCATTAATGGTAAACCAAAAACTAAAGCAAGCGGATTTTACGAGTACCCATTAATTAGACCACTGGCTGGGAGGCATTCATTGGTAAATATGTTAGCAAATTTCGTTCTTTGGGCGACTGCTCTCGAAATGGAATTTGTAAAGTTTTACATTTGACCTAAAATAAAGGTTACCACAAATCGATTTAATTAAGTAGGTCAACTGCATATTTTGTTAGACAAAAACAATTAGTGTAATACAAAAATCATTTTGTACAAATAACCTTCATTATTTACATACATACATGCATACATTTTTAGCAAATTGCCAAGCATACATATTTTTCAATTACATCATTTAGAAAACTATTTGATGAGGGTCTTTGGTTCATTAAGTAGATTATTTGAAGCTTATAATTACAACATGTTATTGGAATTACATATCATGAGACTGGTTAATAACCGCAACTTTGACTGGATTGCTTACTACTTTTCCAAAAATCGAGCAATAGCCGCGAATAAAACGTGCGCGACATTTTTTTCGCTTACGTTTCATTAAAAAAGTTTCAGTATGAGGATCAACTTATTTCCGAAAATTTTTAGGCATAGTATGGCTGCAAACGTGAATTTATTTTGCGACAGGAAATTATGCTTGACTTATCGGCATCATTTCTTAATAAAGTCAAAACCATACATCAGAATTTTGTGAACTTGTTGTTGCCGTAAGTTGAGCTCTGTATAAGGCTCTGTTGCTTCTCTGGAGTAAATGGAAAATATTTCCTTGAAACTAAGTGGACCAAACCAACATCCATACTTAAGAGTTATTTTCGCTGTTTAAGAAGAACTCGAAGCCGGTTTGCATAAATTAAAAATGGCGGATCTACCATGAAAAAAAAATGATTGCCATACTAGTAATATCCATGATAATACTGTACTACGAACGCATATCAGATGTGACTCTTGAGAAATACCAATACCGAGGCGAGCATCGAAGTATTTTACCATGCTGCAATAATAAAAGATGACGAATGTTGCACAGCTTCATTTGGTACACCCAAAACTAAATAATATATTTTGGAAGGGGCATAAAAAAGGCCGTTTTGGGAAGAGTATCAATTTTCCTACATTTCGGTTTAGACGTACATTTCTCTATACATGATGACTGAAACGAAGACTGGGCGGAAAACTAATGCATTTTTTACACTAGTAAAAATAAATTAAAAACCAACGTTTTTTCAAGTGCTGCATTCAACTAAGAAGTAATTTTCTCTCTTAAACTGGTAGATGAAGTGAAAAATTCTATCAAAATCACTATTAAAAAAATCAAAACAATGAAAACATATAAAGGTTTTAGTTTGGTGTCAATATACTGATCAACTCTAAGAGATTCATAAAAATAAGCATGTTATAAAGAAATATAATACCCAATTAAGTTGGCCATTTTATTCTGGCTATATTTTTTTGGTGAGCTTTTAAAACACACTTTAACTACTTTCGTTTTTTGTAGAGACATTCAGGTATGTCATAGAACCCGAACTTTTCGGTATCGGTAACCGCTAACTTTTTTTGTTAGATGTCGCGTAATTCGATTTTGTCAGTTTTTATGTTCGAATTTTCTTTAATCGGTATTAAGTGTCGCAGAATCCGAGTTTGCCAGTTTTTTTATCGGAAATAAAACGGTCACCCAACCCCTACCATTTTTGCTTATTTCTGCGTTTTATGTGCAGTTGTTTTCCATAAACTATAGTTATATTTTGTACAAAACGCTATTCTTGTTTCAATATTAAGATGATTCAATTATTGGAAAAAACATAAAAAATGTATCAAAAATCGAAAAAAAAGTATTTTTCTGCTTGAAATTTGCTCCTTATTATAGTTAAGCTACAAAACTGCATACCCGAAAATTTTCTAAAAAATTTGGATTGAAAGCAAGGCGGATCCATACAAGGTGGTGTTATAAATACAACTACAAAATTCCTATGTTTTTGTTTTTGTTTCTGCGTAAGAGTTGTCAAAATTTAAATACATTTTGTTTTTGCTTTTACGGCTTTTGAAAGCTCATACGCAAAAGCAAAAACAAAACACATGCAGGTGAATAAAAAAAAATCAAATCAGCTGCTCTTATGCCGTCACCTTTTATAAATTCGCCTTGATTGAAAAGTTAGAAATTTTGATGACATTTTTTCTAAATTTGTTTGATTTATATACATTTTCTCTTACGTAAAGAGTCAACGATTTTTATAACAAATAAGTCAAATTAAATAAAGAAATATCAAATTGTCAAAAACTTGTCAATACATTTTGCTATTGTTTAAATCGACACAATTATAAAAGTACTTACATACATTTGTATACTTTGTGACCAAATACATATATACTAATAAATAAACGAAAAATAAGTTTGAAGATCATTTAGTACTTCATTTCCGATTATCTGACACCCATTTTGCATTCTGACATGTAAAAAAAATATTTTTTATTTTATAATAAATTTATGTTATTGTATTCTCTTATTGGCAAAACAGTGGAAAATTATAAAAAGTTTGAGTCGTTTACAAATAAGCGTTAATTTCTGTACATCAACAGAGCAGCTTACTCGAATATCTGGTTTGCTCATGTTCGAAGAAGTAACTTACCATAGAATTTCGCGACACCAAATGAAACCGATATCGGTTCACATTTCCGACAAAAACCGAACAATTCCAAGTCGGATTCTGCGACGTGCCCGAATAAGTCATTTTTTTATTACTTGCAATGTGAAGTCTTTGTAGTTGATAATTTTTTTAAATATATATTTTGCCTTTGAATCAAATACTTCATCAAATATTTGTGTAACATCATGCATAGTAAACACAATACTATAAGTGTAATGCTTTACTTATGTTATTGTTTCTAGATGTCTGTCATGGATGTAATCGACAATTTTTATATAAAATTAAACGGTCTATTAGAGACTCTTTTTTTATGCAACTTTCCTTGCACTTAGTTCATATAAATAAATGTTTTTTTTTTTAATTTTCAAATAACTACTTTCTATACATGCTCATCAAAAGTTATTTAAATTGTTAAAAACAGAAAATTCGAGGTCACTCAGATAAACGCGGAAATGTGATGTTCACAAGTGGAAGGAGCCAACCTCGAAGCTTTTGTTCCATTTCTAAAATGGAGTAATCTTTTCATTCGACTTTCCAGAATATTTGTATGCAGTGTTGGTACGGGTTTGACAACTTTTATTTTTGGGGTTCCATCCACCTTCTTTTTGTCTTCAGCTGAATGTTGAACGTCAGAATGATTTGTAAAACCAAAACATTATCAATAATTTTGATCGCCAGCTTCAAGTTGAAATATTATTGAATTGACCTAAAACTTTAGATTTTTCTATTTTATGTGCAACGAATAGAACTTTCAACTTAACTAACCTCTATTTATTTAGTTTTAATGGTACAGTACTTTAAAATACAAATCCATATCTGGAGCTCATATTTTGGGTGGGTATTACACATATGGCAACAGAAATTGGCAACTGGTTGTACTTGTATGCAATTATAATTTGCGTATGCATATTTACAGTACATGCATACATACATATGTAAATATATAATATAAAGAAGGTGGTGCTATATAAGTGCAAAAGTTGCAAGAATGGAAACCGGCATAACAAGTTGCATTTAACGTTCAATAAATATATATATATATGCAGTATATATTTTAAGATAATAATAAAAGAGTGAAACATTGAAACTTTTGCAGCATAAACAAACATTCATACAAATATATACTATATATATACTATATATATTTGTTCGCTATGACTCAAGTAATACGAGTGTGCGGTTGAACTCTTCTGAATCCATTAATCGAACTCTATTTATATTTATATGCACAATTTGCTAATAACAATTTGCCACTACTTAAGTTTGTATGAATATATTTTCCATTTTAATTTAATTTTATGCATTTTAACTCATACACATACTGGTATTAATTGTTTTGTCTGCCCGCGTTTTCACTCACTTATCGTATTTATAATTCTCATTTTGCATTTTATCATTTCAGCCACTTACCTTCAGTCGCCACGCCAAAAAAGTTATTGGCGAATGATTACAACAATCAAACCAAATGTTAGAATCCCTGACCACGCATTGTTTCGATCTGTATGACTTTCCTTCACTTTCTTATATTTGTTGTATTGGCTATTATTTTTAAACCAGTTACAGTCTGTAGCGATTATAATTTTGACGAAAGTGCTTGAATTGGACAAAAATTTGTCCAACAGTTTATTAGTACTTGTATCTGTCCGATTTGTTAACATTACATAAGTGTGTTTGGATGTTTTTTGTTTAGAAAAAAAAATATATATATATATGAGTGATTCACAAGGTGTCGTGGCGTGTCATAAATCTTAAAGTCATAAAATATTATATTTCCAAAGTTTCGTTTTTGGATTGTATTGAAACAAATAATTAAAACTAAGCAATATTGGATTTTCTTAATTTTACGACATTATGACTTATGACACATTATGAAACCTTGTGAATCACCCAGTAGTCTATATCGTAACTACACGATTTGTGTAATAGATTTCCAGACTTTCTTATTTAATTATTATTAATGTATGTAGTTCTTTATACAACAATAACCTTGAATAAGCGAACTTCAAACTTGGGGCAAATTATAATAATATTTAAAAAAATTTCATGAAAGTTGTAAACTTTCTAATCAGATTTTTGTTTAAGCAGTTTTATAACCAATTTAAATTCAATGTAATTAGACGAAAGTTTAAAGTTTTTTAGTAATGTATATGCTTTTTGCCATATAAGATTAGGTTAGGTGGATGTGGTAGGCCCTTCAGGGTAAATTTAACAGGTAAATGAAGTTATGCAAGCTGATTGGTAATTTTCATCCCCGAGAGCTCTTCTGGATGTAAATGAAGTCCGACCCAAGGTACTTAAACCTCAGCTTTACACAGGCATGTCAGCTGACTATAATATTAAAATATGATTGCTCGTCGACATCCTTCGTGCAGCTGCGGCAAATAGGGTCGGAGACTGTATTCGACCTATCCGCTTCAATACTGTCGGATAAATCTCGTTCAGAACTCCTACGAGAATCGAAAGTTATCGCTTTATTAGCGACCGCAGATCCTTCGAACGCCGACAGTCCGCGTGGAATTTGCCCACCACTCGCTGAGCCGGCATAAAGGTCCACAAGCAGCTATAGGAGACCCCACCCTCTCCCGGGCCAGAGTCATAACTTCAAGGGTGCTTTACCGAACCAGCTCATTAGCTATGCAATTTCCTGCAATAATGCTATTGGCCGACACCCAACTATGCCCGATTTGAAGGTATTCAGAGGGGGTGTGGAGCGAGGTCAGACACTTCCCGATAAGTTATGACCTGTCCATTAAAGACTCTAAGGCCTTGATTTCCGCCTATCTATCAGAACAGATGTTTTATTGGCCAAAGGGTAGTACACTGGGAAGTAGCCAATAAGTTGCCTCATTTATTGGGGCTACCTCCGTCTGAAATGCACTACAATAGTCGAAAGCCTAAGTTTTATTTGCTGACGGAGCGCTTCTTGCAGAAGACATCCCCACCAACCTTTCCGTTCGGCATCGACCTATCCGTAAAGAGGTCCATTTATACCTCCACCTATGTAAGTGCCATCCCCTTTCCATTCCTGCGTTTGTGAGATGAAAGTGATGATAGATCCAAAAGTCGATGCTAACAGAAATTTTAGAGTGCCCATAGGCTGAGTTAAAGCTGTACTTCCTTACTGTTTCCTCACTATTTGGTCCCAAGAAGAGCTTCCTGCCTAGAATTAGGCTCAGAAAGCAGTAATAGGACGTCACCGATTAAGAGAAATCGGGCTCAGGCAATATGTACCTTCAAGTGAACAAAACGAGCCCTGTCAGGCTAAGCTTAATACCAAGTTAAACAAATTATGTTCGAGTTCTTTATTTGTCGGTTAAGTTTAGATATTTTGAGGCCAACAACTTTTTATTTCTGCATTTTTTAGTATAATTTCCGAATGAAGGAAGTCTCTGTGGAAATAATAAAAACAATCTTTAAGAAAATATGTTAATATTGCATGCGAGTTTGGAACACCGAAATTCCTCCGAAAAAATTTTCCAAAAGTTAGATCAACTTTTTTGTGGAAAAATAGACTTATAATTTCAATTTTTACTTCCATATTCTTGTTTTTTTAAATACTTATTTATGTTATACAAATAAATTTAATATTAAGAAAAATATTACGTATTGGTTGATTTGATACGTTGTTTTCTGCCACTTCGCAAAATTTTGAAAAGTTTATTTAACATTTAAAAAAAGTATATCAAAAAGTTTCATTCCCTCACTTTGATAAATCCCATATTTTTTACTAGCTCTACTTCAGTTTCACTTTGGACTTATTTCAAACAGTTGATTTTTTTTTACTCCATTTTCCATATTTGGCCCCTTGGGTTTGGCCATGTGCAATCGCGCCCTTTCAATCAACAGGTTAGATTTGCATCATTTTTACTATCAGCATGCCAGCAAAAATTCAATCAAAATTGAAAACAAAAACAAAAATAAACAAGGTAAAGTGTATTACATTTGATTTGGTACAAGTTACATCATCTTTCAAAAACTTTAAAAATAATTTTGCGAAATGTCGGCCTTTGGCACTCAAATTCAATTAGTATTTGTAAATATTTTCGATTTATGAAATCCGCCAATAAAGGCAAATACATATATGTACAAATGTATATACATATACATATTTAATATATTTATATTTAGAAAGATTCAATCGACTATGACTGCGGTTCACTCAATTAACCACAAATGGCAAACAATCGTCTGCACACGCCCAACAAATAAACCAGCAGAAATCCCACCTGTTCGAGTTTGTGTCTTAAGTCTTCTGTTCTAGCAAAATGGAGAATGATACTCGTAGTTTGGGAGCAGCAAAGTGGGGTAGATATCTATGAATGTGGGTATATAATTTTCAACTGCATACAATTCCCATTCTCAGCGCTCTTTAAACAAGAATTTAATAGATTTTTTTTTGTTTTTTTTTTTTTTTTGTATGCAAGTGCATTGAATTTAAGTAAACGGAAATACAGCATGGCAACTCAATCAATACATCAAGCGTATGTTCATATCACGTGGCAATGGTTTAGAGCGCATAAAGAATGTCAAATGTAGAACCTCTCACGCTAAGCAAATGCTAAAGAAATTCACTTTTATTTACTAAACGTATTCGTAGTACGCTAAAACAAAAAAACGCTGAAAAGCCACGCCAATAACATTTGCAAGTGTGGCGTTTTCGTTCCCGCACTGGTCACTGCTTTGGTGCTTGCGCAGGAAAACGCTGGCATGAAACTTGTTAGTGAAACTGACCCAGCAGTCGCTAGTCGCCAGTCGCAGCAGACAGCGATAACAATAGCAACAATATTCGTAAGTTAAATGTAATTTGTTTGTATCTGTGTTTTTTTTTGTTTGTTTTTTTTTGCTATTCTCTATTTTTCCACTGCTTCTTTTACTTTGACGTTATGCTTTAGCCAACTTATTGGAGCACTTAGAGCATAGCTGCGCATTTCTGTTAGGGTGCTGTTACGCTTGATATTTTTAATACCACTTTATTTCTTGTTATTCGACTGGTGTAAATACACTACATACATATATGTGTATGTATATTTATTTATTGCAGTTTTATTTATTGGCGTTCCAGCACCCATACATTGGCATTTACATTACCTGCCGCCAGCTATGACTACTTTTGCTGCTGCTGTGCAAAAACAATTTCACACGCAACCAACAACCAATAAAAAAAAAATAAAAATATTAAATGCAATAACAACTCGCTCCAATCTGATTGACTTGACTCCGCCAAGGTTCTGTATTGGTATGCGGTGGCGCAGTGGCGTCGCGGCGTTGTGGCATGCAGAGTGGCGCGGTTTTGGGTGGCTATAAAAAGTACTGGCCGCGTCATGGTGGGAAGCAGTTCGTTTAAGAAGTTTGTCGCTGTCGGTTTTAGACAAACAACCCCAATCCTACACAAATTCAAGACCAACTCCAATAAAACCGCTCACGGTTCGGTACTGACGTGTGTGTGTGTGTGTGTGTATTACACCCTTTCTAACGGACAATCGTATAGGCTACTCGAAATTTTATCAAACTCATTCATATTTGGATATCTATAGCAGCAGTTTACATTGTCGCTTATTAAGGATAATAAATTTGCAGATTTCACAACGTAAAAATGTTTCGCTTTGTAAGTTGCAAATAAAAGCCATATATTTGATTAACAATTTTGTAAAAGTGTTGAATTGGTATTGTACAAATTATAAAAGTGTATTGTTGAGATATAAATTAAACAAAAAATTGTGTAAACTTTGGAATTATTTTTATTAAAAAAAAAAATATTTTAATATTGCTCGAAGAATATTGGGGAGAAAATATATTAAGATATAATTATAGTGTCGCTGAATAGAGCAAAATACGACTGCAAAAAGAATTTAAATGAATTTATCAGTTCAGAGAGTGATTTCGATTTAAAAATTTGGATATGAATATTCCAAGAATATCTCTTGTCTAAACAAAAAAGTAGAAAACCTTCATATTTTACACAAATATTCAAAAATTTAACGTTAACTAATCACTGCATTTTATCGAAACCCTACTCATTTTATAAATACTGTTTGTTTTTCCTACATAAAGTAAATTATATAAAATAAAATAAAAGTTTTTTAAGGTAATCCCTGATATATTAACAATCAGTGATATGAGAGATGTGCCTTATGAAGCACCCATATTAGTGATTTTAGTTTTAGTTTTCTAAATGAAGAAGTTTCAAAAGATATGAGATTTTGATATCTGTGCAATCAGTTCTCGGTCTTGAAGATTTTCATTTTACAGTTACTATATATGACATTTTTTAGATATGATAAGTGAAAAAGGGGGAAAATTTCATGTTCTTATCTACTTTACTACAGGAATTATAGGATGATTAATTTATTGCAAAAATTTGTTTTCAAGGGAAATATCGGGAAAAAGCCAAAGCTTAAAAAAAAATTAAAATTGTATGTGAACATTTTTGTTGTTAGCTTAATAGTTTTTGCACTAAATAAAATTAATTTGATAATTCTTTATGAACAATTTTTAAATATGAAATTTATGTTATCAAACCTTTTTTTTATTTTTATCCGAATTGTTGTCAAAACGAGTTGTTTCTGACTGACCTTGGTAAAAGTCTAGCACACACCAAAATTTAAAAAAGGATAACTAAATTATTTGATGTTATGTGTTATTGGGTATAAATGATAGGCCACGTTTTGGGCTCAATTCCAATCAATTTTTTCAATATTTTCTCAAAAGTTAAGATAAAAACATTTATGTAAAATATCACAAAGAGTTACAAACTTTGTACCTGACGGCACAGATACTAAAAAGTAGTGTTAGGCGGTGTCGGTGCCAAAAGTACTGAAACCTGATTCTCCAAAAATAAATTTTAAATGTATCGATCCCGAGTACTCAAAAGTACGCAATACCCAAAACAAAAACCGGAATACCGCGACCTCTATTAGAAATTGTTTGAAAACTGAAAATAGTTATTTCATATATCCCAATATACCCCAATTTTTTAATCCGAATTTCTAGAAAAATATCGGATATTCAGTGGTACAACAATTTCAAAGTAACTAGAAATTACTGCATTTTTAACTTCATTGCGACAATTGATAATAAAACGAAAACATTACACTGAAATTCGCATAACGTCTAAGCCCGTTTATCTTTAATCTAAATTTGGCAAGAAATTACGGAAATTTTTCCCCAGACTATGATGTAAGAAATAATATGGAAGAATGCCAAAAGAATTTCAAATAAAAACTAATAAATTGCTGAAAGTGTTTCTTAAAGCATGATATTACTGGGAATTAAGTAAGTAAGCAAATAATCGTAAAGTTCGCAATAATTTAATCAATCAAGTGATGCATGCTACAAACGAAAAAGGAATAAAAGTCTTTCAACTATTAAGTGATTTTAAATTCACTTGCAAATAATGCGAAATATCAGCCAACATATCAGAGCATAACATAAAAAATTGTATGTAATATACATTCTAATCTCTTAATATGCATAGCATGGTAAAGTCTCCAAATTAAAGCTACATATTCGATTCTAATTGAAACAGTTATCATAAGTTTTTGTTTATTAAATAGAATAGAGCCAGGGGTTTCGACAGTAAGGTAGACGGTTTTGTATTCATAAATTATTTTCTCCTCTCACTTTAATTTCATAGTAGTTAAACGCATACCGCTTTAATTGTTGTTGGTTTTTTCAATACATTCTCAATAAAAAAAACTGGTATTGCGTAAAATAAACTGATTGTTTATTTATCTGCCATAAGTATATAAAATATATCTAATATAAAATTTGATTACGATCGGTGAAGTTTTAATATACCCAAAGAGATTAATCACTCTGCTACGCAAAGCCGAATATATGTAAAATTATTATTAAGCAACTTACATACTTAATTCTAATTTCTACTATAATAAAACTGTTGAAAACTCGGGGCTGTACATTGAAAATTTCTTTATAAAAATAGCCGAAGGTAATGCAAGGGATATAATAGAAAACATTTGGATAATTTTTATATTTTTTGTTCGTCTATTTTCAGACAAGACAGTACCCAGTCATAGCATAGGATTGATTTTATTAAAATAGTATGAGAAATAGTTTATGAAAATATTAAATGAAAAAGAAAACATTAATGTAATAGAAATGATTTAGAATAATTTTCTTTTGAATATTTTTTTTCAACGACATCAACACAGCCATTGCTTATTTTTCTTTTGTTCATTTGTTTGTTTTTCCTACTTTAATTTAAAAGTTATCTCAGTTGTATAGATGAGAACGGTGAATCTGTTTTATGTCATTTTAATAGGCTTACGCCTTACATGATTTTGGCAACACAAAAAAAAAAAAACGTAGCACATAGTAAATATTTTCCATGAAGCTACTATGATTACATTTCGCGTTTCAAATTTCATCAAAGTAAAATCATAAATACATTGGGTGCTGGCCCAGCAATACCATATACCCTGGTTCAATCCTTGGTAAAGTCTAGAAGGGAAAAAGTCTGATAAGGTGATGTGGTGATCTCCCAAATCCAGTTATCATTCCCACCGCTTTGAAAACAACTGAATGCTCTATTAGTACTTGCAAAATATAGACAGGCATGATTTGCCCAAATCCAGAAATACCCATTACTTTTGATAGACTTTTTCACGCACTTTATCATACGTATACTACATTAATATATTTTAATTTTTTTAAACTCCTTTTTCTCGGTAGATCATTTTAACCACCCTAATTGCCATTGCTGCGAGTCAAGGTTACCACCAAAATCCTAAGACAGCGGCAATTATCAGTGAACAACGGTACCTTGCCGGCGATGGCAAATTTGGTGCAGCCTACACACAAGAGGATGGTATCAACTTCAAAGAAGAAACCGACTCCGATGGTACGCGCCACGGTAGCTACAGTTATGTTGATCCAACAGGCGAACGGCGAACAATTTCCTACACAGCGGGCAAAAATGGGTAAGACATGAAGAAATTATTACTTTGCATATTACGATAGATTTGGATAACAATAAACATAAAGATAAAGACTTAGATGTTGATATCGAGAACAAAAAAAGTTTAAAAGTTCGGTTTCATTATCGCTACTGATAAGAAGGTAACATTCATAGAGATAACGATGAGAATAATAATAACAAGAATTGTGAGAATGGGTATTGGAAAAATCGAAAGGCAAAAATGTGCATATTTTATGCATATTGCGTAAACTTTGAAGATAGATTTAAGTTTTAAAATTTGGCATATACAATTTTTTTTTCGGTGTTACCAAGACCCTTAATATAAACTTTTTAAATACCCTTTTTATTTGTATTGTTAGTGCATCCTTTTCACTTAATTTGTCCAGATCTCAGATCTAAAATTCTATGATACAGTTGTCGGTTCTGTTATACTTAACCCTTTAACGATCAATAAAACATCAACTCATATGCGAGGTTACGCTTGGGCCGAGACACCTCGAAAATCCGTAAAAACGCAAGTTGTTTAATTTTTATTTTGAAAAATTTACAACAACAGTGCGGCTGATTTCTGTCAGAACTGTGTAGATGTATACGTATATTGAGAGGTTATGTTAATTGTTTGAAAAATTGCACACACACAAAACTGATAAGCTTCCCAGCAAAACAATTCATCGGATAAATCCCGGTTATTTAATCAAGAGCTCTACCAGAGATTTCAGCTAAAGCTTCTATCAGTTTCTTAAGGTCGAGTTGACAAAACTATTCAAAACTTTTATATACGAGTGATCTTTCATCCCCTCTTTCTCATACGTACTACAAAATATATATATACATTTTTCCATTTTATGTTACCCTATTTAATTTTAAATATTTTGTTATATATCTGTAGGTAATTTTATAACAAAAACAAGTAAGCCGAAGCTTCAAACTTTCTAAAAATTGTATGACTCCAATAAATTAAAAATTTTAATTTCAACAACAGTTCTAACTTTTTAATCGGAAATTTTTGGAAAATTAGAATGCAGTTTTATACAAAGCTCGTTTTATTTTCCTATAATAGTGTGCAAATTTTAAGTGGCTAAATATTCTTGCTCGTTTTTGATAATTTTTTTGATGACAGTGTTCAGTATCTTTTTCCAAACAGAAGTAAATTTTGCGTATGCGTTATATGGAAGAAAATGAAAGATAAAATTTTCAAAACTTGTCAATACATTTTACTATTATTTTTGTGAACATATGCTCACGTTTTTTCAAGTGTGTATGTATGTGTGGTTTCGAAAGAAATTCTTTCAGTGTATTAGAGCTTCGGGTAAATGCATCTAGCTGGGTTATAATAATGACATACCGAAAGAACCTTTTAATCATTTTAAACGTACCAAGAATATCAAAATATTTTTTCCGATTCTCACATACAATGTTTTCTATAAATGCACACTTTATTTTAATGACAGCAATCGCCTGTTTCTAAAACATAACCCGCTTTGTGACCCCATGCCTCAATAAAGCCTAGATCATAATAATTCCTCCCCTTTGCTTAAAAATAGGTACCACGCAATGTGGGTGATATTTCCCACACCAACTATTCCGAATGCTTGTAATAAAGCAAAAAATATGTTACATAACATTTATATTATTTCTTCGGACTAGGGTAAGAAGTGATTGTTGGATATCTCGACAAACCACAGATTATTTGAATAATTTTTCCCTGTAAAATTTTGTTACCGGAGAGCGTATTTGAAATGCTTTTTTCCGATTCTTCTCGGAAAGTCACGACATCTTTCAGACCTTGGAGCTTATCAAACCTGCTAGCAGTACGAGTGGAGACATTTTTTTCAATTTCTTCTGACGGGACAGCAGCGAGGACAGAATTTTATTAGATACTTGAGAGAACGGTGGATGAGTTGTCGGTGTTCCCGTCCATTAGTTAGTGAGTTGTTTCTATTTTTTGTTCTACTATGGTAGGATTTTATCAGCTCAAATTTTGTAATATTAGATTAAACTGGACACCACGAATATGCCACAAATTTGGCAATCTCAACATTCCTCATTTAAAATCTGAATTTTTATTTCGTTGTTGTAACAAATTAAATTTTTTTCGACAAAAATAATTTATGTATATTTACTTTATAATTCCACACAAATAGTTGTTCTCACTTTGATTAACAAATTAAGTCTACCAAGGTGTTTAAGTATTTCTTGAAAAATTTAACTTTTCGACACAAGCGCGTTTTGGCTTTTTATATAATGCAATTTATTGTTGTAATATGAGTTGAAACACATCAGCGACAAAATGCAAAGATCACTTCGTTACCTATATTTATATTTTTTTAATTTTTAGTGGGGTGCCTAATAATTACGTGCAAGATGGGATAAACAAATTTGGGATTTGAGATTTAGTTAGTTAAGATAACAATAATCTCACGGAATTTTGTCATGTTGCTTAAGAAGTGCATATGCCATACTCTTCATATGAATGCCCATGTTTTTAAATTTTGTTAGTATTTTTAAAGCTGTTCAAAATTTATGATCACAATTTTCTAGAATATCTCACATATAATAAAATAGTTTTCTTTCTTTTCTGCCCAGAATTTTTTAAATTTTAACAGTTTTGTGTAACTTTTGTAACTTTGTTTGCATAATGGCTGTTTGTAACAGCCCAAAGAAACCGAGATGAATATAGACATATATATGCCAAAATGTTCAGAATGAAAAGAAACCCTGATAAAGCCATGCCTGCTGGTCGTCCATCCGTGCAACCATTAACTCGAGTATATAGACCTGTTTATTTGTAACCGCCTAGTAAAAGAACGCCACAACTCGAATAAAATTTATTTTCGTTACAAAAGCAACCATGTGAGCATGTTTCATGAAAAATGTGATTAGTTAGTGCAATTTAAGCATGGAAAATAGTTGTGCTGTCTAGTTTTTTAGGTTGACGTAACTAGTTATTTAAAAATACAATTTAACTAAAATTTATTTGACTATGTGTTAAACTGAAATTTCCCATGTATTTTCTTAGGGTTCATTCATAATAGCGCAGTTTTGTTTTACTTCACAACACCGCAGCCTAGGTCGGAATCATTTAACGATTTGGCTCAACTCTTACATATTACCGAGCCTGTGTTGTTGTTTTACATGCAGTTCATTATCCCACTAAGTATTTTTTTTTTTGCCAATCGATTACAAAAAAAAACAGACCTAATATTGAGATATTTCAACGAAACTTGGCACACATATTGTGTAGGATGGTCTTTCGTGAATATCAAAAATATAATATCTCAGTAACTAAATACAGAACATAATTTCCACAAATTTGATAAGCAAGATTGAATTGGGAAAAGGGATGCTTAAGTTTATTTTCAAATATTTTTTCTTGAAAATGGACAGAGCTGCGCACACTTTAGACTAAATAGGTACATCTCCTAAACTTCCTGTCGAAACTCTACCAAATTTGGTACACACTTTACGTTTCAACTAAATAGGCACGATTTATAGTAATCAGACAAAAACCGTGGTAATTGTAAATTAGCATTACTATGGTATTATGGTAGCTTAACTAGTATACTAGCTGCATTGTCGAAATTTACACCAGGCAAATAGAGATGTACCTAAAAAAATTCAAAAATTCTAGCTTTCGAATATTCTGCACTTGTATCAACCAGTACAAGAATTACGTCAGTTATCTAAATCAGGGCCCTTACTTGGTATATACTTCTAATTTTTCAGTCCTTAAAGTAATAATAACACCAACAAAACCTAGCGCAATTTATTTACTTAGTGTACATTTATTGTCTTTAAATGTGAATGTCTTTTTGCTTGCGGTGTGGCAATCTATTTATATTTTTTCGCCGATTTAGTTTATGGTCAGTTTGTTAAATGTTGTGCAAATACTCGTTGACAATTAAATATGTTGAATTATTGCAGCCACCCCACGCCCAAAACACGAACCAGTGCAGGCGGATAAAAAATGTTGAATATAAAAAACCAGCATAAATAAATTATTGTTATCTCTAAAACGAACTGAAGCGAATTGAAGTGAAGTGAAGTAACAATTAGATTTTCTTTCGTATACTAAACAATCGGAGCATTCGACTGTGACTATTGAACCAATTGGTTAACAAACTTAAATGCAAAACAATTACAAAACTATTGAAATGGCTGCCAAAATGCTAGTACTAGTACCTGCATTTGAATGTGAATGTACAGTTGCGGTGCACATTTTGTGCTGTTTTTTTTTTTTTTTGCTTTTTTCTTTGTTTTTTTTTAGCAAATAATTGCAGACAATTAGACAAGCTGTTAATTAAATTATTACCAAATACCGATTCATATTTGTAGCAGTAACTTTTAATTATACTCTATTGACCTTTCACTTTCGTTTATTCTCTTCTCTTTCATTGTTACAGTTTCCAAGCCAGTGGCGATCACTTGCCCGTCGCTCCACCAGCACCACCACAACCCGTGCCACAAGCTGGCTATGCACCACAACCTCAATACCAACCACCATCACAATCCGGTGGTTACCGCAGCAATGACTATGATGATGGTTCCTATGATCAACGTTACAATGATCCCGGTTTCGATCAACAGCAGGGTTCCTATCAGCCACCACAACCACAATATCAACCACAAGCGGCACCAGCCTATAATCCACCAGCACCAGCTCCAGCGCCAGCATATAATCCACCTGCACCACAATACAATCACTATCAGCAACAAGCTCAACCACAACAACAACCCTACTATCAACCGACCACACCCAATCCCCATCGTTTCGCGCCACCTGGTAAATTGTCGCTGAATCGCACACCAGACGGTTTCAGCTACAGTTTCAATAAAGTTTAAGAGTTTCGAAATGCATAGAGTTGGCTGTGTATGTTTATATGGAAGGGTGATATGAATGAGGGTGGTCAAGGCGGGGGAAAGAACAAGTTGGGTGTGAGCGATAACACTGTCTGAAATTTTTTAACTATTTATGCGCGGTGTGAAAAGCTGAAAGAGTTTCTACGCTGCTGATTGTCGGACAGCCGCGCATAGTCTGCATTTCGATTCTCTCCAACTAACTAAATACTAGCGATTTTTCATACATTTTATAACTATTATTTCATTTTGTGTCTTGCAAACTTTTCATTTCACTTTCATTTTAATTTTATTTAATTTCTTTAGTTCGGGGTCGCGATCCATTTTTTTTTTCATTTACTTTACTTTAGAGTTTCGTTTAGTTTTTATTTTTGTCGATATTTTTTTAGTTGCTGTTACATATTTTCTATCAGTCACATTTCACTTTTACCATACATATATCTTTCAATTTCTCGAGCTTTTGTTTCCTTTGCATGAACGTTCACTTTGTGATATCTAAAAACTAATGGCGTAAAATTGTTGCAACAATTCCTTCAGGTTACTTTTATGTGTAATTTATTTGTGCTTCCTTTTAATTTTTGTATAATTGAAATTTTTGTTTGCAAACGTGTCAATAATAAATAAATAAAAATGTTTTATTGTGAATATTAAGAAAATGAGTTAATTTTTTTTGGTATTAGATACAGAAACGTAGCTAGGATTCATTTTTGAGATACTGCGCTGTTAATTTGGCATATAATGGAGAATTTGGGGTTGGAACTTCAGTACCAGACAAATTGTTTTGTGACCTATTTCTAATCAAGCCAACGAAAACAACTAAAAGTCACTTCAAAGTGAGAAATATTTTCTCTGCCAGAGAGAAGTGAATTTACTGGCCACGAAACAATGGCAACAACACATAGTTTATATGTAAAAAAAGGAAAATGAGCTTTCATAGCTTCACTTCAAAGCTAAGAACAAATTTAAAATTGTTCGGAAGAAGTACTACAAATTTATTCCTTTGATGCTATGAACCACCGAGGGAGGCGAAAATCTCAGCGGTTCTGGCAACACCACCTTGTGCCAGTTGGTCCTGGTAAAATAATAAAAATAACGAAAACAGTGTCAACTGTTAAATGTAATTTAGTGGACTTAGTTTGTGTGAATAACAAGTTACTCGATTAACAACCAACCGCTTTATTTCGACGTCAATGACAATACTTATAGCATGACTATTGTCGTAGCTACTGAGCCTTAAACTATGACGCAGAAAATAAGCAAAGCTTACGTCATTGTCAAGTACTTAGGAGAGCATAGCAACTGCAATGGTAGTTGTCAACGTTAGAGAGCCAAAAATAATTTTTTCCATATATTTTAAGGCGTAGTAGTTAAGACAATTACCATGTGATGAGATTTGTCATTAGCGCTGGAATATGGCGGTTACTCGGCTTGATCCAAATGCATATTCCGATGCTAATGGCAATACTTATTTCATTACTACTGTCATTTCATGCTATGTTATCATAGCTGCTACGCCTAGAACTATGAAGCAAATTCAAGCACAGAAATATGTACCCAACTCTGACTCTCACAGCTTCGGTAATAGTTTACTGTATGAAACAATTTCCTGAATCCAAATATGATGGTAACCTTTAAAGATCTAAAGAATTTTTTTTTTTTATCAGGAGGAATAATATCGCTACTCAATATTCTAACGGATTCCTGCATAACATGACCAGAATTTAAATTCATTTCATAAAGGAATCATATCTTATTTATTTCTTGTTTAATTCTTTCTTACATGCTATAGTTCGTATATTTTATATACAACACATTCTTTTTGCAATGTCTGTAAGACTACTTTGTTCGAATTCAAAAGAACATTTTGCACATCCTTTAGGAGGAATGATGAAAAGGCTTGCTAAGAATAATACGTTCTTTAATTATGCAAACCTTTAGAGCAGGATTTTTCTTCACAATGAAGAGCTGTGAGGAAAACTAATATAATTTTTGTAAAAATCCTCGGAAGTAAAGTCAAATTTTATAAATTTTTGGTATTTGGCTATAACTTTTCGATCAACTAAAAAATTGTTTCCATGGAACCGAAAATCATGGTTATAACGTGCGTATTTTTGAAAGTGAACGCCAATACTGTAACTTCTAGTATGCTTGGTGAATTCGTTTACACTTTTCCTATAAAAATTTGAAATCCCCTAAATACAAACAGCTTTTCAAACATTTTCTGTCATAAATTCAAAAGTTATAACCATAAAATGTAAACTAAGACTTTTTCTTTCTCCTGAAAAAGAGAAGGAAAATGGATATTATTGTCTTACTCTAAGCTTTGTGTTGACCATCGAAGAATCAATTGTCTTAATAAAATTTATATGTTTCCCCATACGTTCGGGTGTGAAAAGTATTCCAGAAAAAATAAAATAAATAAAGGGGTATGACAAATAAATTAATTCGGGGAGGAAAATGAGAAGAATCTCTCTGAGCCTAATTGCTATAAAGAGAAAATAATTAGAGCAAAGCGGTCCAATACTGTACTGAGATATGTAAATGAAATACTTCTTGGCCATCAACATAAAATATTTGTAATATTATTTGATTTTGAATCCCAAAAAGTCTAGAGCAAGCATTTGATTAATCCTACTTGAATCTCCCTGCAAAATTTGTGATCATAGAGAACTTAAAAAAAAAAAAAAAAATACTGAGCTTAATTAAGCTTAATTAAAAAAGTAAAAAACAAAACATTATTAGTAGTAACGATTACACGATTTCTTTCATACATATATATTAAATACGCAGATTTTTCTATTTCATTATTTCTATATTGGAATCAACGTCTTTATATCAAAAAATATGAACAAAATTATAATGCAAATGGTAACAATTCTTTACGTTTCAATGGCATGCAATTTTGGTATACATTTTGAAATAAAAAAAATATAGCTCAAATAATATTTTACTAATAGAATTTATACCAACATTGTTTGTCAATTTTCTGATTGTAAAATTATTTCAAAATCCTAAATTCCTTGCCCGCACAGAACTGGTATTACCGCAAAACTCTAAAAATACCCAAACTTTAAAAGCTCAGTGTTTCCTAATCACAGCCATGCTACACTATTAAATTTTTTTTTTTATGGCGTTAGCATAACAAAGCAGTTAATTCAATTTTGTAATTTTACACGTTAGCTATGTATATATACCACTAACCTTAATAATTACACTTTTTCGATCGCAAAGTGTGCTCTAATTAACTCAAAATAATTAACAGTGAATTACAATTTTTATTAGTAAGCTGTATTCGAATTGGTAATTTTCAAGCGCTCAAATTTCAATAGCTGTCAGTTTTAATAATAACTATACAGCTACTTACTCGCCGTAGAGGTCATATTTTCATGTTGTAATTGTGGAAAAAAATAATTAAATATATGAACACTTTATATAAGTACATACATCCATTAGTGTGTGTGAGTTTGTTTACGGTTTACATGTATCAACATCTAAGCGATAAATGTCCACACCCACACCGAATTTGAGTTACCAAGTCAGAGCAGAATAAATTGAATACAGCTGGTAAAACAGCTACAGCTGCGGTGTTGGCAAGATTTACCATAGGCCAACAACAAATGACAGCTTGGATTAAGCCACTTCAAAGCACTTTTCTATAGGTGTACGTTCATGTGTGTATGTATGGGAGCATGTGCATACAAACATTTTTTGTACTCTGCGTGGGTTGAGCCGGAAAAGTTGCCAGTTTGTAAATAGATTTCGTGACATTTTGCGCAACTCAAATTTTTCGCACAGCGCTCACCTAACACTTGCAATTTATGTACAGCAAATGATTTTTTGCTGCAATTTTTTTTTTTTTTGTTTTTTATTTTTTTAGTATTTTTCTTTCCTCTGTCATTGTTAAATAGCAAGAGTCACACCTGATACTTTCTTACGTACGCTTATAATTTCAATCAAAATTGCAATTTTTTTTTAATTTTTTAAAGCAGAACATAACTTGTATGTGTTTGTATTGTTTACTGTACAATGTGGCCACATTAAGGAGGTTCTTAAATGATGAAAGAAAATGTTTATATCGGATGTCCCATACCTCAACCCCTGCAGCGATGCTGCCTAAAGTCGCAGGTATCACATAAATTTTTGGGGCCGGTTGGAGACGGTTGAGGCGTGTCGCACAGAGATCCGAGTTCAGATTACCTTATGAAAACTCAATCGGGGCCAACATTTATATGTGGTAGCTTCGACTATATTTGTAGTTTAATTTGATTTTTTTACTTTTAATTTAATTTATAAGTGGGCTGCCCTAATGTGCATGAGTAAACAGAAAAAAATGTGTAAAAAAAACACATAGCACATGTAAACTATTTATACAAGAAATAAAAAACAATCAGCACTAAGTAACAAAATGTACAAGTCTGAAAGTTCCTGACCTTTCCAGATTGTATAAATTTTCTTGTGATTAAATTGCTGGAGTTTTTGTTGTCTTACCTAATTGGCGCTATAACCGCGTAAGCGATTTTGGGCGAACTCCTCTTACAATTTGTGGTGTGCGTCTTGATGTTGTGAAACAAATTGAAGGACTTACAGTTTTATGCTGACTCCGAACGGCGAATGTTTTTTGTGAAAAGTTTTTTTTTTCATGGCAGAAACGCACTCAGAGGTTTGCCCTTGTCTGCCGAGGAGCGACCGCTATTAGAAAAAAATTTTATATAATTTTTGGATGTTACTTGCCGCGAGCTGGATTGAAACCTGGAACCCACCGAATGAAGCGCGCACACGCTACACACTCGGCTACGGCGGCCGCTACTTAAAAAAAATATTAAATTATTTCATATTATTACAAAAATATAGTGTAATTCTATAGTCGATAAAAATTCGAAATCTGTGTATGTGTGGGCATTCTTCGCCTTCGTGAACATTTGATTATGATTAAAATCAATTCAAAAACTTCTCTTCGCTTCTCAAAAACAGTTGGAGTGCTGTACTGAGTTTTTTCTATTGTGACAATTAAATCAAGGTTATTTATCATGATTCTCTGTCAACAATCGAATCGATGGAGTTGAGACGTCTGAACTCATGACGACTAAAAATAAAGCAAAACTAGGTCAATCTCAGGTAAAGATTATGGTTACAAGTTTTTGGGGTTCCGTAAGTGCATTTCTGGTGAAAAAAGATCGAATCTCAATAGTAACGGGCAGTTACCAGTTCACACTGCTATTAAAGAATGCAGTCTATACAGGACCGACTAGACCAAAAGCAACCATTATTTATTCTCTAACTTCAAAGTTGTGGGCAGCTTTGATGGCAAAAATTAAGGCTATGTTTTAAAGGAAGATTACATTAAAAAATTATTAAAATTATTTCGATATTTACCCTTCAATTTATAATTCCAGCCAAAAACTTTTGGACCACTACCCAGCTACTCATAAAAGTAATTGTACTGCATATGAATATACAGTAGACAAAAAAAGTATGCGCCTATAATGCCATAAATTTTGCTTGGAGAAATGATCTAGTCTTGTCACCATAAAACTTAATAATTTTGGCTCTATTGCGCGATGATTTTCTATGACTTTTGATCGATTCGCCTGGATTTTTGGTGAGGGAGTACCCAAGGTGGTTCCATAGAAGGTGAAAATATTTTTCTAGTAAAATCTGAATTCGCTCAGTATTGCTCATGCATTTTGGCTGTGTAAACAAAACAGCCTAGCCGAATTGGGGAAAAAGAACAAACAATCAGTGAATTGGATGACACCAGCTTATATTATTTCGCCTTGGGAAGTACGATTGGTAGCTTATCTGCCGTACAATCCTGATTTGGTAGTCGCTGATTCCTGCCTATTCCCACAAATAAAAAATAACTTGCGAAAACAACGTTTCTCGACACCCGAACACATGTTTAGCTGGTACCTCAATCGGAGTAAATAACTACACTAAACAAAAAATAATATAGATTGAAGAAAAACAACAACCCAAAAGAAAATAAAATAGGAATGAATTGACGGTAATGAAATATCCACTACTTTTGGGGAAAAGAGATTTGATTTTAAACAGGTTTTTATTCAATTTGAGGAAGCCTTTACTCGATAGGAAGAAAATATAGCAATTTGAAGGAAAAATTACGACATCAAAGTAAAAAAAATGTTTCTTCGGTCAAATTTTCAGTATATATGTATAATGAACTTATTGGAGAATATTTTGAACAAAAATTAGGCCATTTTTGATTATAAAAGTCGATTGAGCTCAACAATTAAGTAGCAACCCTCGTTTGTAGCGACTCAGAAAAGCGAACTTAAAAACGCGTTATTTTTAACGAGCATGTTTTTCGGTTCTTGCAAGGCCCAGACCAGCCAAGTTTCTCTAAAGCCCATATATCGTATATATTCTGATGACAGTCTTTAACGTTCAGCGATTCAGCGGAATTCATTCAAGCGAATTGAAGAATCGCTAGGCATGAAAATCTGTAACTAAAATATTAAAATATTTTGAGTGAATCACTTCTAGCGAACTCAATAAATTAATTGAATACTAATTGATATCCGCGTCTTCGCCTGCGTCGATTGCTACTTTTCCATATACTTACAGCAGACTTTTAAAGCTAAAAATGCATTGTTTTAAACTGGACAAATTTTATTCGATTTGAGCTAAGTCGAACCATAAATATGGCAATCTTAACTACAGAGCTAATGGTTTATATATATATGTATGTATATGTCCAAATATTTTTTATATACTTTTTTGATTAAATCTTAATCGCACTAATATCAATAATATCAATAATATCGGGCCACAAATACGACTTTTCTGAATAAGTCGATTCTAGCGCCATATATCGAATTAATTTTTCGTAACATCAGTTCTCTTCGTACTCCCATTACACGTTTCTAACACGTTTCACTGTCCAAATTTGGTTGGCACCGTTTCATCAGTTTTTGAGCCAAGTTGTCACAAGGAAAACAGTTACATTTTTTTTTATACACAGACGCTCAAATTACATAATATTCCCATAGGTTCTCCTTTTCCAATATTTTCAAAATATTTTCAAGAGTTAATATAATTGTTACTTTCTAGAATCAAATTTTCTAAAGCAAAGCTTCACTTTTAATGCTTACAAGTAAATTAAATTATCAGCTAGTCGTATAATATTTCTTTAAGTTATAAGCACTCAATCCCAAGCGATTACGTTGACAAAAATTTCCAGTGATATATCAATTTTCATCGCATCGATCCCCATTATTCTTGGTGTCGGTGTTATATTCTAATGGAATATTTCATTTTTGAATAAAAGGAGGATAGACTTTATGGCGATAACCTTGTCACAGCGTTGGAGGGGCGTTATCTTTCTTTGCATGCTAAACAAAACAGTGGTGGAAATTGGCTGGCCTCGTGAAGCAGACTCAATTATTTAAATAACGTATACTGTTTCGCCAAATAAAGCAAAGTATCGCAAAGTAAATGTTGCCTGATCGGATTCATTTCTAATAGGCTGTCGCTACAATAGAATTCACTACAATTACTTGATAGGTGATCAAAATTACCTATACTAAATTAAATTCATTATGCGCTCTTTGGAGCACAACACTTACAAGGCTATGCTAACAAGAAAATTCAGACTCAAAATCTTCGTACCATACGAATGGGCGAAAATAGCACCAGAGAGTTCCAATAATTAATGCAAAAATAGTGATATAAAAACTAAACGATGGACCGGAAAGGAGCCAAATGTTATCTTCAAATTCGACATGTTAAGCTAACTGACCTAATTGCTACATGTGCAAACAAATTCTAATAGTCAAGCAGAAAACATCTTATATTAGACTGTGGTTGTACTTCATTTTTAATTAAGTGAAGATGTTATGGGTATCGAGTCGTTTTAATTCAAAACTTATGGGTACCCGATTCCTTCAAAGCGATTCTTTGAAAGAGTGTCATCGATGCCGTCGACCTGGTCTCATGTCTCTTCCAATAATCTGTTTGATTTCATTCACAAATATCTTTCAGAAGTTTAAAAATCTCGTATATGTTTAAAAATTAAAGTTTAAAAATCTCGTATATGTCCTACTATTTAAAAAAGATAAAAGCACACTTTATTTGATTTATCTGCCTTTGTCTTTGTTAATTATTTAGATTCGAGGTAAACCCTATTTTAATTGTGGTTTGTTCTAAAAGAATGGAAAATAATTAGACCGTTTTTATTACATTTCAAGCAGCTTACTTAAATAAGCTATGGTTTCAATTACTTCTGTTGATTTATTTCAACTTTGTAAAACATTGAATGGAGACTTTTTCTGCTTAGTGTTTATAATCACTCCTGCGTTTATTTGATCAGGTTTGCTTAAGTCAATTGCCAATCAACCCGATATTCTATTAAGTTCTTCGCAAGTCGATTTCCTTCAGTGAATTCTTTCATTTCCATTCAAATGGAAATATTATTAAGTAACTAATTTATACCATTTACTTGGCTAACAACCCTGCCTGGCTATTTGCAATTCGATCAAAAATATATTGCATGGATAGCCATACATTTAGTTGCAAATGTTCATAAATACATAAGCGCATATAAATATGTGTGCACGTATGTATGTACGTATTTACATTAATTCCAGAGTTACACATCGAATTAAAAAAAAAAATATTTATGTATATACTACCATATGAATCTATGAGTGTTTACTTCCAAGGTTGCATTGGGTTTTTTTTTTGTCTTTTACTATATTGGCCGACGTGATTTTAATTTCGAGCTCGCTATTTCTTGTTACTTTATCTCTATGTCTGTTAGCAATATTTACTCATTAATTCATTAATCATCTTAATAATTATAATGTGTAATTCCATAAGTGCTTTTCTACTATTTCCTTTTTTTGCGCGCTTAAAAGAAACTCACTAATAGAGCTTCGATAAGAAAGCTTTTATTATTAAGAGAAAAAAGGCACTTCAAAGCATTCATTAGATTAAAAAAAGTATATTATATTTTTCGCAAACACAACAGAAATTGTGAGTGGTTGTGGGACAGTGGCGAGTCTACATGATTTCTAGTTATTGTTTGGCATGGAACAGGTTAACGAAATTAATATATATATTTTTTTAATTAAAAGCTTTGTTTCAAATATATGCACTTAGTACGTTCCAGGGACCGAAAATAACCGTTATTTAAATTTTTTCGGATCAAAAGATGTGTGCCAAGAATTCGTTCAAAACAAAACTCGAATATATCGATCCATTTATGCCAAATCTAATCTTTGAACAAATCTGACCTTATTTTTATTTTGAAGAGTTTTTGTTTTAACTAATTGCATAATAGTTATTTCAATATGTTATATATTTTGATCATAATATATACAAACAGATTTGTCGGCGATGACAATAATATATTTTACATATGATCCAGAAAATATCAAAAATAAAAAATATAAGTAAAACTAACTATTATTTTTTAAGAAAAAAACGTTACGATTCGTGGCATGTTCTCTTTATTTCTGGGAAAGTGTTTTGCCTAAATAACAAAAGTTTTTTTAAATTCACATTATAGCTTGTGTGGAGATTCGGGAGATTGGTGTTAGCTGAAATCGTTTAATATTAGCTTGAGAGCAAAAAATACAGGAACGAAAAAAGCTTATTTCTGACACTTTAACTGTTTTAAGCTTTTTACAATACTTTACAAATAAAAAATAAAGCAATTAAAATACACTGGTCTTGAGCTCAAAAAACGATTGCTGATGTAAATAAAATGTGGATCAGGTCAAAAAGTAATTTGTATACGGATACATATATTTTTTCTCCCAATACTTCCATCATTACCGTCATTAGACGGTTCCGCTTATCTCTAAAAAAATTACCATTATCTTCTAAGCAAAATATAAAACTCAAAACATAACTTTTGGTAAGAAAAAAAATAATAGACTTTCTTAGAAAAATAAAACTCAAAGCAATAGCTATAATTTTCCAAGTATAAAAATCAAACTAAAAAAGTAAATATAATTCTCAGAGTAATTAAAACACAACGAATAACATTTATAATTTATGCAATAAATAAAACTAAAAAAATATCGGGTGAAAATTTAAATATTTAAATTCGTTCATATTTGGAGTATATACAAACGATATTAGTCAAGTGAAGAGAAATATATTGGCCAAGAATTTAATCAGTCTGTGGCGCTAGATTTAAAATATTACACAAAAAAAAAATATTTTTCAGCAGGAGGAATTTACTTTTCGTAATTTATTAGTGCTAAACAAAAAAACAAGTTATATGAGTTTTTATAAAGTGTCATAACTTTTTCTTATATTTGCAATTAAAGTATGAATTTGTCCATATTGCCCACAGATAGTGCAATTAAAGTATGAATTTGTCCATATTGCCCACAGATAGTGGCTTGAATCTATTCCATTTTAAATAGTAAAATATTGGGTCATGATCTGCGCAAACAAATGTTTAGCGACCAAGTTAATTCTTAAATATTTATTTTTAATTTAATATATTTTCTCCAATCCAGTAAAAGTTTTGAATAATACTATGATTTACGATATTTTGTATTTTACTTTTTTTTGTCGTTTGCTTCGCTCTCAAGAGTAACACTTTATAATGTTGGCAAACTTCAAAACAAAAGTATGGCCGATGAATTAAGAGAATGTGTTACCTTATAATTTCTGTATCGTGTCTCATCAAAGTTGTTTTTCGATTGTCTACATAACTTAAGATAATCTTTCACAAAATCTTATTTTTATTAGGTTTGACTAGAATAATTTCATCCCACTTTTCATTACTGAAACAATTTCAATGCATTCCTTTGGTTATAAATATTATTTTTTTAAATTACCATTTAAATTCTTACATTGCCATTCGCTAAATATTTGGTCAAGTGATACAAAAATAATTAAAAATAATTAATTATCCAAATAAAATATATAGCCATGATTATTTGACAATTCGTTTGGATATATTGTGTGAGCATTTCCATTAAGTACCCTTAGTTTCATCCCAAACACAGTGAACCTCGAAATCTGAAGAGGAAGATTTTGTGCAATAAAAAAAAAATAAAATTATATTGTAGTTTAAGAAATTCACAGAGACACGATTAGCAGTTTAGAAAATTTATATAACCTATTTAAAACAAGGATTCAGTTTCGCATTTGAAAAGGCTTTGGATCACAAACGGTATAAAAAAAACCACCACTATAAATAAGAAAACCTTATAAAATTACAAAGTGAGTCTTATTTCAAATATGGATTTTTAACTTTATTTAACAAAAAATTTAAATAACCATATTCTCAACGGCTGGTTCACTGGAGACACTGTGGCCCAGACATTTATTGCTGATTGATAACAACTCATTAATTTTTATAATATGTATATAAAGCATCGTATGAATTTTGGATCGTTGCAGATACTACAAAAGATAAATAAATTACATAAATTTAAATTTCTTTCGAAAATTTGCTACGACCATTGTTGAACAACCTTAAATTTATTTTTCAGCATCCGGTAAGCGACACCCTGTTTTCAGACACATGCAATTTTTGTTGCCTATTTTCAGGCTCAAATGATCTTGCAAGAGGGGCAAACATCAAAGCTGGAATTTCAATAGCACAGTTGCCACTTTAGTTATCTTTACTCTTTCAAATTTGGCAAATATTTTCGATTTGGTTATTTTGTATTACGAATTTACTTTACAAAGAAATAATTTAATTTAAAAAAAAAATTCTATAAATATTAGCATGCGTTCCGCTACTTGATAATTTCCCGCAATTTTTAAAAGCTGAGCGCTATCAGAAGAACATTATTCATCAATGTCTCATTCTTTATTTGAAATTTTATGAAACGGTAAAAATTTCTATAGTAAGATTTTAAGAATTTTGTTCTTGAGAAATAAATAATAACATAGAGTATTTAAATACACCCAAAACTCCATTAATAAAAATATGATTTATGATCTCACTAAAAGAAAAATATATTATATTCATATGTATATAAAATTTAATTTTTAATTTTAATGCAACCTGTCTTTCAAATTCGCTTGGGCTAAAACAATATTTGTTTTAAACTTTTTACAGTTTCTTGTTTGGTTTGATACAATTTTTCTGACAATTCAATAAATTTTGTTAAAGAGAAATTTAAGTGCATTAATTAACTTCACATACAAAATAGCCAAGGAACTCAAAATTTTGTTTACGAATATGAGAGGAAAAAATATGTCCAATATAAATAAGTAAAGTAGTGGATGTCAACAAATAATTAAGTTAAAGTTCCTTACCCTTGTATGCCTTAAGATTCAAATAGATTCCAATAGCTACCAATAAGTTCGCATCTTAAGTCTTTTGTATGACTCAAAGAGCAGCCTTGGTTATACGGTTAAGGTAGAATAGCGGTGGATATCTACATATGAAAGTTAAATACGATTGTTATTGAGCTAAACAAAATCGAAAGTGTTCACTTTATTTTTGAAGGTAGAAAGAGCGGGAAATTCGAAGTCCAAAATGAATGGTAGCACTGTAACGTTTACAGCATCTACCATACAAATTTGGGAAACTTGTGAAGTGGGTGGGTGATCTGGGTCATTCCGATAACGTAATCGTCGAAAATATCGAAAGTTTAACGAAAAGTGGCGTATTGAAATAACTGAAAAAGTTGTGATTGATAAATTTCAAACTTGAATAAATTGGGAAAGAGCGCCCTCCAGCATATTTGAGTTGAACTTTCGGCACCAAATTAAATTCTCCGCCCATTTACAAAAATAAATTGAATTTGGTTCTGTTAAAACCCCAGTTTTCTAGTGGTATGTATTAAATTCCCTATATTATTTTTCGAATGTCATATCTTTTGTCTGAGAAGTCTGCTAATGCGATTTGACGGGGAATAGTTTCCTAAAAGTCTTACCCCCTCATGATCTTCCAAAAAATTACTGGCTTTAATGGGATTACTTAATGGGTTGGAGTTTAAAAACTCTTTCATTAAAATGTATATAATTTTTCAAGCAGGAGGCAATTCCTTCAAATAATTTTTTTAAACTTCGATTCACACCAGTATTATTAATATTTCATTAAAATCATTAATTAATTGATATTTCAATTTTAAATTGGCAGCAACCCTATATATGAAATTTTCCAAATCCTTTTCTTTTTGAGATTGTAATCTTTCAATGATGTTACTAATTGAATTTAAATCATCAACCGTATAAAGATATTTCTTAAATGTTATTAATTCGATTAAGTTTAATTTTTCACAAAAGTGGCAGCTCGCTCTCTTCAAATATATTTTCTACATTAAGCCTTTTAATCCCCTTCCACCTAACACCAAATATATCAATAGCAAATCTACTAACTTAATAATTAAAGAGAAGTAACACTTTTGACCCTTCTTCAAAAATATTATCGAAACTAACGATTCCGAAACCTATTTCGCTTCACACATGTATTCACAACAATACTGTAATAGATATTTAATTTAACTCATAAATCAATTAATGTTAAACTTTTAAAACAGGTGGCAACCCTCTCCTCTATTATATTTACAGATAAGTTTCATAAATATTTTTCTTTCGAAAACTAAATTATAGTATTCAACTAACAACTTTATATTTCAAACAAGTGGCAACCCTCTTCAACTAACCTCTGTTCGTTTCACTCGGAAACATATATTTATTTTTTGTCCTGACTTTTTGTATAGCAACAATAATTTTTTGAGCTTATGGCCAGTTGTTCATATGGGATATTGTAAAAACCTGTCCTTAGGCTCAAAATATTACAAAAATGCTTAACTTATGAATTAAATTTTACTAATATTTTTTAACAGGGAAACCCTACTCCGAGAAATGTTCGTACAAACCTTTTTTATTTGACACCCATAATGTATTTTTGCTTAAAAAATTATTGATTTATTTAAGTTGAATATTTCAAACGGATGGCAACCCTCTTCAAAAATATTTTCGAAAATAATATTTTTTAAACCATTTTCATGTGAGACCAATATAGGAGCAGTTCAATTAACTTAGAAATTAAGTTTTATTCACGCTTTAAAACAGACGGCAACACTCTTTGAAAATATTTTTGAAATTAACCTTCCTTAACCCTCACTCGTTGGACATCCATAATGCATTGTTTAATTTAATTTATCATTATATTGTTTTAATTGGTGGGGAACTCTCTCCAAATGGTCGCATCAGACATCTCACAGAATGCAATTATTTTGTATATCAACTGAAAATCCCTTTTCGTCGCTTAGAAAGGGTTTACATGAGGTTATTTTACAGGGAACTTTTGGTTAAATGCAGCAGTTACTTGGTGTAAATGGCCATTCAACTAATCGTTATAAAACTTTCTTAGTGCAACCCTATCTTTGTTTGCATTGGGTATACACGGAGATTCACCTTTTTAAATGATTTATTTCGAAAAGTACGGGAATAAAAAACCATTCTATATACAAGCTAATTTCCGTACAACTATCGTACAAATCACCTCCTTTTAGCAGGGCGGGCCATTTTTTGTCGTTCAAATTCTCATACAACTTTTCACTTAACCTGTAAACTAGCCTCATATAAAAACTTCCTTAGATATTCTTCGAAACTATAGATTCGATGTATTATTTCATCTGCTCCAATTCAAATTTGAGACATTACATTGCACGTATTCTACGGGTTCTTCTTGTGCCCATACCGAAATCTAATGATTTAAGTGACTTTAAATATTTTATTTTTATTTACAAAATTTATCTGTTATTAAAGTGTACTTTGAAAAGTCATTTAAATATCAATAACTTAGACAAAGCGATCATAAATAAAAAGTATTACGTAGGTACACTAAAGATAAGTCGCATAAGCACCAACAGGCGCGTAACATTTAAAACTATCTCGCATCCTTCCATTCTTTACACAAATTACCAATTCACCACGCCAACCATCCTCAAACATTGATAACAAGGGCGGGGCGAAATCTCCGCTTATTCGTACCATGTATTGGTGTCGGTGGCTTCGGCGGCGATTTGGGCGAACGTTTCAATTCCGCGCCCTTTGGACGTCTTCTTGCACGATTCGATTTGAATGTTAAATTATCATCGAAATTAGGACGATAGATTGGTGGGGGCTGTGGATCGATGGGCAACTCCTCAAATTCGCTCTCATCATAATGCTGTTCGGCATCTTTCGTTTTCATCAAATGCTGGAATTTCGGATTATTTAACAACTGTAGCTTGAGCGCTTCATCGAGTAATTTCTGTTGATCCTCCAAATACTTTTCGATTTGTTTCTGTGAAGCAACACCCTTAAAACGTTCGCGTAGCTGCGCTTTTGCTCTGCTAGAGCTAGACGGATGCACATCGAACTCTTCAGTTTCGGGCTCATAAACATTATAGTTGAGGCTGGGTGTCGGTGAGACGGCAGAGAGTGTGGACTTGGGTGGTGAAACTACATGGAATGGATCTGGTTCATAGTACTGTGAATATTTGTGGTGGTGTATGTGTTTTTTCGTTGGTGATAGTTTCGTATCGTGCGCCTCCGTAGAGAAATTCACATCCGCATAATTGATGCTCTTATAATGATTTGGCAAATGTGTGCTATACTTCGAATGCGACGATGTGGATTTCTTCGGTACAGTTATTGGATGTTGTACACGTATTTGTGTGCCAATAGTGTACTCGCGGCTATCATTTTCCTTCGAATTGAAATGATGCGCTTCATTTGAATATTCGCCTGAACTGTAGCGTTCGCTGGAATTGTCTTCCTCTTCCTGTAAAGTAAATGATGTGCTTAGTAAATATTTGTAAAAATAAATTAAAATTGCTGTACTCCTACCGAAGCTACATGACGAAAGGATAATTTCTTTGCATATTTCTTCGCAGATTCCTTACGCTTACTCTCCTCGGTATGCAAGTCGCTGGTGTAGGAGAGTGGCATAAACTCGTGACTGCTGGGATGCGAGGAGAAGTAGTGTGTGGGTGGTGCGGAAATGGGACTGTAGTAAGTGCGCCGATAAAACGAGCTTTGCGCTTTCGCACTGATTCCCACCCACAGCAGGCTGAAGTACAGCAACTGTAGGACGAAAAAAATTATACAAAGCAAAATTATATCGTTATATGACAAGTAATGAGGTGAATGGGGAAAGTATTGCAGCAACCATGTATGGGCGTTTTTGAGTGTATTATTATTCATGTAGGTAGTATAATTGAATTAACCAATATTTTACTTTTAGATGAAAAATATATTGTTATTCATCATTCAAATAATTTTCAAAAACGAATCGATTTTCATTCATCATTTTAATACTTTTGGACAAGGAATCGATTTTCATTCATCTTCCAAACAATTTTGAATCAAAATATTTAAGCAGCCGTGGATGGGGGTTTCGGGTGAATTATTGTTCAAATAGAAAATAAAGTTGTATTCACAAAATTTTCTATTTTAAAATTAAGAATAAATTTTCATTCATCATACAAATAATTTTGAATATCAAATAGAATTCTATTCACCATTCAAAGAAGTTACAAAAACGAATAGATTTTCATCCATCATTTAAATGATTTTGAACGACCAATTGACTCTCATTCATTTTCAAACAATTTTTAATAACGAATAGATTTTTATTAATTTTTCAAGAAATTGTATTCGTATTTTCTCTAGTAACAATCAAATGAGCAAGTTTTGGCGTATGTATGTATGTAAGTGTATATGAATGTAGGCGTATGTGTCTACTAAGTACAATACATAGGTATTAGTGTTCCCATAAAATTACGTGCATACGTGTGAATGTATGTACAGTATTTCGTTTGATTAACGGCCTTGCTACTGAAAAATCACTCTTCACGGCTTTGCTATTTGTTCAATTCATCGGATTTAACGTTATGCTGCATTTGTTGCTCGAAATATTTTTCTCTATAATGTTCACAGTAACGCCTATTATGAAATTATTTCTTGCAGTATCATATTCATTTCATAATCCGTTATTGTTTATTGTATTTTGGCTTTTAATAAGCAAGCATAGAGTTTAATAAATTGTATGGATATAATTTTGTGACCTTGATGCCTATAAAGACCTACGCAAAGCACGCAAGTAAAGAAAAAGATTGAATTGAATCGTGAAAACCTTGTCTTATGGTTTGCTTAAGAAAGATTTATAAATCTAAGCGTGCGTAAATTGTTCACACAACCCTCTAAGAAATACAACCATTTCGTCGTATATTGCGAATAATTATTATATTATTTAACAGTAACGAACCAGAAAGCAATAAATTTTGTACAGATGAAAAAAAATGAAGTCAAATGAAATATAAAAAAGTAAAAGTACAAACTATCAAATTAATTCATTCAATAACAATTTCGAACCCGGTTTATGAACCGAAGAAGTCTGGAGATCGAGCATTACTTGCCCTGCTAGTTAATACCACCTCCTAAAGGGGCTTGACGTGGTTTCTTAATCATCAATATGGAATAGCAAAAGCACGCATATAAGGGAAGAGGATGCACATAATACAGTGAACGTTGGCCATAACAAACACAACTTGCTTGAATTCGTTCCAATCTGTTGGTATGGCAAGCTTAGTAAGGTCTTCAGATTAGAGCAAAATAATCAAGCCTAGACTGCACAAAGAAGGTATCAAGTAAAAGGCGCTACACACGAATAGCGTTAACTTGCATTAGTAAGCACAAATGCACATTTAGATTTCACCATAACAGACGACAACCTTGTGCATTTAGACCAGTGTCAGGCAAACAAAAAAAAAAAGCAAGCACACAAAGAAGTGATGTTGTGTTGAATGCAAAACAAGCGTACTCGTAAGTGTGAATTGCCGATCTTGGCTATGTGAAAGCTACGATTTTTGTTGGTGTCGCGACAAATACTGCTCGTGCATTTAAGGCGAGCTAATGCACATTAGTTAGAGATAACTCATGAGTTAATGCAAATTAAGGCGGCTAAGATATACGGATCAGGGCAGTCGTAACTGAAATAATAAGTAATGAAAGCCAGCATAGAGTATACTTTTTCTATCGTCCATTTGAAATGGGAACCTTTAGTCAAACATCACACCTAGGTCACTTATTAGTGGGATAACATAATTTAGAATCCCAAAAAAACATTACAAAGTTGGATTGGGGGAACAAAATTTGAGTAAGAGATATGAAAACATTTATTTACAGTTCGTCGAACTGCAATGTTCTATCGGTGCCTTTACAGATTGAAAAACTCTGAGAGACTCACTTACTTTACAATCTTCTGTTCATCGATATAAATTATAAAGAGAAAAATTCGTATACAAGATGTTAATCATCAGACTCCTTTCTTTCTAAACTTTACCAAGGTTTGATCTGAAGACAATTCTGTAAATCGTCCCTGAGGCAAAAAAAATGTATATATTGCTTTGAAAGTGGGGAAATATCTGAAAAAATACACCATGCAGAAAGTGTGTGCGGTTTACGGAGAGAATGTTTTAACGAAATGTACCGTAAAATTTTGGTGTGCTCGAAGTCAACCTTGACCGAGACAATCAATGGAAAAATCGATACAATTTTGCAACCGAAGCTAGATTCAAGAGTTAGCGGATGCACTAAAAGCCAACCAAAGTTGGTAGTTTAAAGTTTTCCAGGCAAAGAGCCGGTGAGAATCACTTTGGCAAGTTCTACACCGATAGAATTGTGAAACTACCCGACACATAAGTGACACTCTTGACAATCAAATTGTATCAACTATTTCAATCAGGTTAACTTATTTAAACCCGTTTTGGAAACCTTAATGCGTGTAATTTTCTCGGATCGTATTGGTCGGTTCAATAGAAACATCAACAACGCGACTTCTCTATATTTAGTTGAGTGCACCCACCTAGATATTTTTAACTGTTTATATTCATCACCGATCATAAATAAAAATAGTAAACAGTATGATTAGTATTTGTTCACAAAGTTCGCCGAGAGCTGAAAGAATTTAAAAGAAGCGGAAAACAATGCCACACATTCAGATATTGCCTGCACCACGGAATTCATCCAGCAAGTCTCGAAAATATTTGTTGATAACTTCAAGTTTTAAATTAAATGTTCCTAAAAGGAGTTTTCTTCTTACCACAAGGCCATGCTAGGATGATAGATAGGATGTCAGAAAGTTATCCCAAACCTATGGCCACTTAGCTCTCTGGATCTTGACGTTTGGTTTAATATGTACGTTGGACATTTGAATGGGTTTATAATAAACATTCCTATAATGCCTTTGTCTTTCTAAGAGCAGAAATTAGTAGATGCATATGGGAGTTTTATCCGAATATGCAAATGCTGCCGATTGTTATCACACTTTTAAAGAAAACTGAGTTCTTTGAACCTGCGTCTTTTGCAAATACTTGCAGCGAGAGCGTAAAAAAAATAAGACAGGAGAAAGAAACAATTACCAGTAAAAGTTACTGAACGAAAAAATAGTAAACACATTCGAGTAAATAGCTGAAAAACAACGTTTACATTTATTTTAGGTTTTAATTAACTTCTGAAAACTTGTGTAGGTTACTTTTTTCACAATATTATGGTACAAAAATTTCTTTTACCTTTATATTCTCGAAATTTTCGTGCTCACTTCCACCAATTTTTTTTCTTTACGTTTGCATTTGATAATTGTCGATCACGTTTTCGCTCCCTCTATTTTTGGTTATTGTATGCTTTTTCAGTGCATATTCTCACAAGTAATGGCAACAACTGATAACAATTTTTTATTTTTTTGATATTCAAAGATATGAGAAGACACTTTTTTTAAGTACCATTTACAATGGGTTATGCTTCCGAAATATTCCTCCTGATATTTTTTTATGTATAGAAAAAATGTATGCTTGAGAGCACAAAACGCCATAGAGGTTAAATTTTAGAACCATAATTCAATAATTTGGATAATTGAAAGTTCGTATACATGCACGCAGAATATTAAAAAAAAATTCAGCAACTAATTGCAATACCGTTCAGTACCTTGTATAACTTTTATTAGAAAAAGATTTTTAATCGTTATTTCTTAAGTGTTATATTTTTCTCAGCCATAATAAAACTCAAGAAACAACGATTCTCTTCTGAGAAAAAATTCAACTGAAGAAAAAATTATTATTTCCTAAGCAATAAATAAAACTCAAGAAATAAAGCTTATATTTTTAGCAAAATATAAAACTCAAAAATAGCGACTGAACTTGATTTTTTTTAAATAAGACTCAAAAAATAAACATCAACGTCGCTCAAGAAAGTCCTTAATTCAAGGAGTATGTTGCCTTAATCGTTAGAAAATTATCATTTTTCTCTACACATGTTGTTTTGAGTTGCAATTTGTACAATAATCATTATTTGAAAACCCTTACAAATTTTTCGATAAGATTTATGCCCAAACTTTTGGTGGCTTTCTCAACTGTTCCGAAGAGAAGTATATAATTTCCATAATCACGAAGTTTGGGTGATGTGTTTAGAGTCGATATATGCTTGATAGATAAGCTTTTCTCTTTTATCCTCAGAATTTAATGCAATGATCGTAAAACTAGCAAACACCTATGGATTACTGTATTTTTCGCAAACGTAAGTCCAATAATTTTTTTTAGAAGTGAAAATTGCATAAAAACTATTTCTTCGGAAATATTATATATTATGAATTACAGCCAAAAATTTAAATTTTAAATGATATCTAAAAAAATAGGGCACGATAGGGCGCCTCAAACTATTTATAATGCAAATTGTAAATATTTCTTGCTTCCTCTACAAAAAAAATAAATTGTTTCGGGTTTTTCATAATAGTGCTAATATTTGGTATACAGTTTAGCAGTAACTTCAAAGCATAAATATTTGTAGCTGAATGAAAGTTATAAAACACTTATGTGTAGTAATATAAATTTAAATTTCCCTTAGGTAATTTCGACGACAATTTCAGTTGAGTAAAATATTTTCGCAATGTCTACTAAATGCAAATCTGCACTAGTTTTAGTGACACCATTGACAGAAATTGCTTTGCTTGCTTTATTACTGGATCATTAAATTTTTTACTGCCACTCAGATAAGCAAGTTTTTCCATCCTGAAACACTAAGCCAAACATAAATTTGTATTTTGAAAAATCGTACTCTCAATAGGTGCCAATATGGAAATAAACAAAAACCGATTTTGGAGTTGATTTGCATCGAAATTATTAAAATTCCAATGCTTTACAACAAACTAAAAAATATAAAACAATTTTTCCGTGACCCACATAAGTCTAGCTATGATATTTTATACCGAAACTTTGCAGTTTTTAGGTTGAAATAGCAAAGCAACTTCTTCAACGACTTAAATGATTTTGAGTTTATTATTTGGAAATAAGTTTTCGTTTTATAATTCAAGGATTTTAGAAAATCAAATGATCGGGTTATTAATTTTTTGTACTTATATTAAACATACAGTTACTCAAACATTTAGCACTATTGTAATTTTTTATATAATATTCGTATCCTTCTCCATGGTAATTTTTTTCGTTAATTTTTTTCTTAAAATATAGCTCGTTTTTCAAACTATGTACAAAAGTTATACAAATTCAACAAATTTTCAAACTTTTTGAATCAAAATTTTTATTTAGATCTTCTTTTTTGTAGCCAATTTATTTGTTTAGTATTGTAAAATGCAAGCCTCAAGATTTTTGACAATTTTTTTATTATTTTTGTCTTGGAATCTTCACTTATCACAAGCAGTTTATGTATCTTCTGTCATAGATGGAAAATACCGTCAGCGCAAAGATTAAAAATCATCGTGAATTAAAAAAATAGGAAGTAGGACAAAAATTTAAAATAATTGCCAAAAATCAGAATCAAAAAATTATAATTAATCTGTGATAGTATATATATTTAATATGAGCGAGATTTATTTCACTCCACTCCACTCAGTTGGAAAGAATTTAGGTTTTATATATGAACCAGACCTTAAATGCCGTTCTTACGAATGCACATTTTCTGCACACATTTTTCTTTTAATATATGTTTTGAATTTCAAGCAAATCGGTCCATGAATGTGGAATTTAAGAATATCTGCACTCCTGCACCACCTTGCGGCATAAACCTACGCTGGAAATTTCAGAAAGCAACCCAATATTCGAACCACAGAGAAAACAACGAAAGCCAGTTAAATAAAGCAACTTAATGAAAGAGAATGACATAAAAAAAATCGTCTAGAAATAAATTATTATTTTACTCAAATCATATAATAAAATTAAACATTACCCATGTCTTTAATATCTTCATCTGATGAGATAAAAAAACAGTTATTTAGCTCCAAAAAAGAATCAAAAAATGTGACTCAAACACCCAAGTAGACACTCAACTCCATTTTTCGAGGATCCCTTGTATTCTTAACCATAACTTTAACATTTCTGAAGCGATCTTGAATTTTTATATGTTACTAAAAATTAATGATTAATGAAAATCTTTTCAGAATACCTCGGTTAGTCAATCTACAATTCGATCAGTATAAAAAGGCCACTTTTTGCATGCTCTGAGCTAGCAGCCTCCTTAGCACAAGTGTGATGTAATAAAATATTGTGTGCCAAATTTTCAAACTGGACATTCCAGTCAACTGGTAACTCCACATTTTAAATGTTAAGCAACTGCTCAATTTATAAGTCCAAATTATTATATTTTCTTTAAAGCACTTAAATGCACGAATTCAATATGAAGTAGCAATATATGTATGTCGGAATATGTCGCAAAGCGCAGTTTGATTTGTTAATTCTGTTCAGTCACTTCGACGGCTATTACCACAGATCTACATATATTTACTTGCATTCGAATGTTCAAATACTTACATTCCAAAACCTCTTCATTTTCACACGAAATTATCTAAAATTCACAATCGCCAAAAACGCCTGAAGCGGCACGTAAAACACAAACTATTTATCAATCAATCAATCGGAGGTGCAAATGAAATTTGGCATTAATTTCGACTCTATGTCCGTCCTATGCCAATTGCTTATTAACTGCACACCAGGTTCGAAGCAAACGCAAGGTACACGAACCGAACTCCTCATCAACAATGCAGTGGTAGATGCTACCAAACCACCAAGCTACCAAGCCGCAAAGCCAAAAAGCCAAAAAGCCAATTCAAGTCAAATTACTACTACTAACGATTTACGCGCCAACGTTGTCTCTATGAAACTGAAAGTTTTTCCAATGAGCGCATTGGTTTTATGCAGCTTCCTAATGCCAAAAGCACATTGCGCCCGCTCACCTCAACGCACCGCTGCTTCGTTTCGTTTCAACTCTGCTACACTCAACTCTTAGCTGCCAGCTTGCCACCAACTGGTCGATTTGACGATGAGTGGTGGTGGGCTTTGGCACGGACTCTGGCTCTGACTCTGCCAGCACTTGTTGGCCACTACGATTGCCATCTGCAAAAACAAAACAAAAATATAAAAAAATACATTGGCAGTTGTAATACATTCCTCTTTCGCACCGCTTGCCGCATCTATGCAACAAGTGGCGTCTGCATTTGCATTTCCCGTGCCATTTCAATGGAAGACATTAAATGTAAGCCGATTAGAAAACAAGTAGGAAAATATAGAAGTGGGGAAATGCGGCGTAATGTGGTAAATATATAAAAGCGCATAGATATGTACCACTAATTTTGATACTATCATTTTATGCTACAATTATTTAGTTGGATATTTTTTTTAATTTTTTATTGTTTTTTCATGGACCCGTCTCTGCGGCTGCCAAAGTAATTAGCTTCAGCGCCGTCTTTAATGTTTACATACATACATCAATTATTTACTATATACATATATTTGAATCACACTTTTCTTTTGTTATAATACCACACTTATCTCGTTTTGTAAAATTGCGCGTGAATTAAATTAAATGAGTTTATTGCTCCCATTCAGCGTTTGTAGTGTCAAGAGCGGTCAATGGATTTTTCAAAAGGATAGCATTTTCATTCAACTCAGAATAATATTCCCACAACCTAATGACAATTTTATATTTTTTGGAACAGATCTGGAAATTATTATTCCGGAATAATTTCGATTCACCTTTTGAATAAAGCCATTAACGCTGTGTTAGAAAATTATACTGACAAAATGGGTTACTACTCTCAGGCAGTGCAATGCCAATTTCATAATGTTCGTAGCTTAAAACAATAAATTTTGACAAACTTGATTTCTAAAATATTGTTGAAGATCTCTAAGAAAAGCACTTAAAGTTTAGCATTAAAACTATTTGTAGAAAATTATTGACTTAATGGTTTTCATATAAAATGTGCAGTCCTTTCAACATATATAATTAAAATAATATTGGCATATCGTTCGATTTTCTCCCACTTATCAATAAACCATGAATCCTCACCTACGTTACGAGGGCAAAAACAGTGAAAACAAAATTTTTTCGCACGAATTTTCTTTTTCAACGTAGTCGATACACTTAGTCCAAAGATGTTGCAACTTCCAAAAAGTAGGCTGCGTCAAAGTCTTGAAAATGGACTCAATTCAACTTCCTGTTTGATAAAAATCTCTTACCACCGAGCCACTTCTTCAAGTTCGTGAGGATGAGGAAGCAATTCGTAACCTAAATCATTCAGTTTTGTCATTGCTTTCATTGAAGTGAGAGCTGGTGCATTTGATCCATTGTGAGCAAGTGCGGAACCCATCTTGCGGATAACTTTTTTATACCCTATTTTTCGTGCAAAGCATTGTGCACATGCTCTGTTGAGATCATCCGCATGTCAGCTATCTCGCTCACTTTCACTCTTCGATCATTCAATACGATATCGTGGATTTTTTCTATCGTTTCTTCAGTTAGAGCATCGTTTGGCCTTCCAGAACGTTTAGCATCATCGAGGCTCGTACGTCCACATCGAAAAACTGCGATCCGCTTGTAAATCATTCTAATTGGTGGTGAAGAGTCTGGGAAATATTTATCAGGCTTCGTTTTTATTTCGCCAGGCATTCTCTTGCGTAAAAAATGATATTTGATGATAACACGAAATTCACTTGTTTCGTATTTAATGGTATGAATTTTGGTGCTCTAAGACACTAAAACCAATTGATGGGGGCACCGGATAAATTTTGTTCAAATTTCCCACGTATAGTAAATATAGTGAATAAGTGTTGTCGCGTTATTCATTGGGTAACTATGTATATTTTATTAATAACTTGTATATTCATTACACAGGTGTTTAACATTCACAATTTACATTCAAAAAGTTAAATATCAATAAAATCTCAATATCTTGGGGTAATCATTGACTAGTAAATGTATAACAAAAGTTTAAAAAATTGTACGTGTTTTTGAGTCCGTATCAATTATATGTTAATGCCCCTTTAATTAAAAAAAAACAGCTCGAAAGAATAATGCAACTGTGGGTGATGTGTCAATGGAAGAAGTTAATAAATTTTATGAAGTGCAATAACAAAAATTACAATGGCATAAATTTGTATAGTATTGTTAAGCTTAATGAATTTTAAAAAAGCTTAAAATTGCTAATACCTAAAACACAACTCTCATATCAAACAACAAGTGTGAATATTGAAGACGAAAATGAAATCGTAATTTTTTATATAAATGTTTACCATTGAATCCTAAACTATTCGGTTGTGAAACAAAGAACTTGCACTATCGTGCATTTAATTAGCATCATACGAGTATACCGAATTTTCGAAAGTAATTTACAACGTAGATTATAATTGACACAAATAAGAGTTATAACTTCGAACCCCAGACGAAAAAACTCTCGTTCACAGTAAAACAAAAATGCTTGCCAAACAGCGAAACGAAAATAGTGAGTATTATTATCAAACCGAGTCATAGGATCGCTTTGACAAAAATCACACGCTTTTGAGTAGGTTCTTGCTAATCGAGTTTATAACATTCAAAAATTCGAACTATGCATATTACGAACCTTCGACTTCGGTTGTGAAAAATTTAATCTTACCATTGATTTTACACTACTGACCAGACTTCGGTTTCGATCACTTTTTAATTGGACTTGTACACGTAGTTGCATATTAAAAAATTTAAAAAAATCGCTATTTAAAACTTGCACTTTAAAATTGAAAATGAAAAGGCTACGAACCTGTATACAAAAAAGTTTTTGAAAAGTTTGATTAAAGAGCTAAAAATTTTAGTGCAAATCTGAGGAAAGATTAATTTTAATGATTTTTGTTGTAGAAGGAATTGTACATTTTAAAAATTAATTAAAATTAAATAAAGAAAAACAAGTAGTCAAAACTTTTCAATATTTTAAAACTTATTTTATTAAAGCTTCAATATAAGTTTCCATAAGTAAAAATTTGAAAAAGTTGAATATTGGAAGATAGAAGGAGATGTACGGGGAAGGAGAGGAGCATTAAATGAAACTCAATACTATTGAAATGGGATATATGTGTTTATGATTTTTGTCTTCTATGTATACTTATGTGTACAAATTAGAATCTACTAAATTTCGCAGAAAAATCAGGAAAGTTAATAATAAAACAATGATCATCAACACCCCTCCCCATCCCCGTTATCATCAAAAATAAGCAAAGCAAAGACCCTCTTTATCTATCCTCCCTTAGTGGTTAAGAAATACTTGACAAGCTAGGGTCAAACAAGTTTTTTTTATTTTTATTTTTTCGATCATAAAACATATTATTGAAATCGCTGGCGAATTTATTATGACCGAAAAATTTCAAATCCAAGAATAATGATTATATTTGATGGGAAAATAAAGAATCAAATCGATCAAATAAAGAAACATTATCAAAAAAATAAAACAAAAAAAATTTCAAAATACCGATTATATCATAAATAAAAAAATATATATAAAAGTTACGGTTCCACAAAAATGCATGAAAATGTGTAATCGGATTTACTTATTTAGAAAATGGTAGTCTTTCAGATCAACATATGTAGAAAAACTTTCGATAGTTTGATAGCATTGAATGTTTTGCGCTATCACTTTTGATATTATTAGTTTTCCTATACTACTTACATATAATACTTAGGGTGCAAATAGGAAAAAACAACAAAAATAGACAGGATAACAAATAAAGAAGCAATTGTTCATTATTTTATCGTAATCTTCCTTTTAACCGCTGCCTATCGAAGGGTTCGTAGCAATGTTTTGTTCAACAGAAATAGCAAGATATTGAAAATTGGTGACTTTCTCAATTGCGAAACACATGTCGATAAAGTCTGTTCCGGAATCAAAAGATGATTTGTCACGGCACAAGAAACTATGTAGGACGAAACGTCGCAGTCGATTGAGTGGAACACAATTTCTATGTCGGAGAAACTTGTTGCATGCATGAAATAAATCATCTGTGTTTCCTTATGGACAATAATTTTATGTTTTGCAAACCAAACCCTTAACAAACGGACGTCATGATTGACGCCAGTTACCAAATCTAAATAATTCGCCGCATCATAAGCAATGGCAAGGTCGTCCGCGGAAGCAGTAACTTTTCCAAATAATGGTAATGAAAAAAGTGAGTTTAAATATATTAAAAACAATATTGGACCTAAAACAGACCTTTGCGGAACTCCTAAGCTGATTGTCACTGAATTACTTAAACAGTCACGAATAAAAGTTCAGCAAGACATCTTCCCTTGGCCGGCCATTTCTAAGCCCGAATCACATCGAAGTAATGAAAGAATTCTTTTTTGAACGAGTTTTTCGAAAACTGTTGAGATGAATAAAGCAAAAAAATTGATCTGTAATTGTTTTTTTATCTGTTTTACTACCCTTTTTAAATAAGGGAATTACAACAGCATATTTCAAATCAAATTAAAAAGTTTCAGAAAAAACGCTCGAAAAGTGTTTTCGAATCCGTTAAACTCAGTTCATAATAACTCGACTGTCGTTTCAATAAATGTAGAACCAATATTCGTTAATTTAAATATTTCCAAGTTAGATTGCATTTTCATATTCTCAGATTGAAGAAGAAAGTTGTGGAATTAAATTTAACACATAATCACACGGCACAGTTAATGGATAATAATCCACACTAACTTAATCTGATAATAAGAACATGCACCTATGCCCGCGTTTTGCAAAACAAAGTTCTACTACATACTATATGCACACTTTCTACTGGTCAGTTTCATTTTCCCACTTTCTTACGTTCCATTTTATCTGTCTGCCTTTTACTGACTCGAAATATATGGATACCTTTTACTTACAGGCTTTAATTTATTATCAATCTATATAAAATTTTAATGGCGAATGTGTTTAATCCGATCTTTTACGTTTTCGTTTTTTTTTTTTAATTTTTGTCGTAAACTACAAAAGAGGATTGAAAGAAATTAACTGAAACAATTTCTGTATGTGGAGTATGTAAATATCAAAACGCTCATATTCCAAAAATATACTTGTACAAGTAGAGATTCAGATTCTTTTATAATTAGCTAAATCCAATTATACCATTTTGTGTATTATTACTTTTCGAAGAATTCCGTTAAAATTTCATATTTGCAAATTTAGGTGATAGGTTGGCATTACCAAAAACTGAATTCCCACTTTTTTAAGTGCATTTCGCACACTTTTATTTTCTGTTTAAATTCCTCGCTTAAAACGAACAAACAATCATTTGTTAAAATTAATATTTATCTAATGCAAGATACAAAAAAACTTTAGTTAATTTCATTAGCTGCCAAATAGTAGTAGTAGTAGGCTTTTGTGGCTACAACAGGTTGGCTTATTTGTCAGGTCGATTCCGAATTGCTAGTTTAAGGACCATATCTATATATACATGTCTATATGTGTATATGCGTATATGTATGTATGTGTACATGTATGTAAGTGAAAAAGCACAGAAAGCAAATTCGGCAGCAAACTCGTACAATCCATCAAACTGGTTGTATAAAACAATTTATATCCATTTTACAACCGCAAAATACAACATATAAAAATTACCAAACGTATGTAAATGTGTGTGTATGTTTGTATGATATTCTCTTTTTCCTTTGTTTTTCAATACCCATTACGAATTGATTTAGTTTTTTTGAAGTTCAGGTTCAAATGCAGGAAACGTGCAAGTGCAACTGAGTCACATTGCGCAGGCGCGGCAACATTGCAATCACTTTTGCTTAATGTAGTCAATCGGGTTGCCATAAAGCGTTAGCATGTGGCATGTGGCTTGTTGCATGCAGCAAGTATGTCGTATACTTCATGCCACATGCCGCATACCACGTGCACCTAAGGACGTTTCGATATTATAAAATTATCGATGATCGATCATGCCGATAAAAAGGCCAAAGAAGTTAAGTTTTATTTGGTTAATATTTATGAGTGGCTGACTAAGTGCCTTTCCTAAACACATGCCCAGAAATCAATTTAGTATACCCCATATTATGTCAATTATGCTAAGATAATAAGAATAGACGTATAAAGTAAAAACAAGCTTTCGAAGGCAAAAAAAAAGTGTCTAAAGTAAAAGCAATTAAAACTTGTTTGCATTAAGTATGTTTTAGATATTCACTGGTGGCAAGATCAACAAGTTTACAGTTCCTAATTGCCTTCTGCGTAAGAAGTAAGAGATTTTTTTTTTTTGATCTTCTGTTTTTCTGACAGGGTGAAAAATAAGATGATCACATAAACAAAATCGAAAACAGAAAAATTAACCAAATTTACAATATGCTTTCATTCGTTAAGATACATTATTTTCGTCTGTTATGACCCCCAACGAAATTGTCCATCGATCATAAAAATTAAAATTGTTTGAAATTTTCCAAAATAAGGGCCAAAATTGTCAAAATGGATGAAAACTGTTGGGTTAAAAAGTTCGACAAAAATATGCGTCACTAAATTTTACTATAACCTTTTAAACACAAGATCAACTTGTGACCAAATTAGAAAATTTGGTACACTGAAAAAAATGACCTTTAGAGACATTATTCTTATGATTTTTTTATTCGCCAAATTCGTAAAGAGTAAACGAAATTTTTTTTAAAAAGTATTTATTTTACATACTTGCGTCCATCAAAGTGTTTAAACGTAAAAAAAAGGAAAGGTATTCATGAAATTTTTAGAAACTCATTCAATTTCCAGCCGATTTTCTTTTCGAAAGCGCGCCAATAATATGATGTAGATAGACATATTTGGATTAATCCATATGAAATATGCTAATGGTTATAATTGGGTATTTTTTTTTAGATAAATTTTGCCAGAAATAAATATTTTTTTTCTAAATTTACATACGTCAAATCCGAAATTTTGCTATTTCCCGGAAAGTTTATTTTATGAACATGCTTAAATTAAATATTTTATATCACAATAATATTTAGAATTTGATTTTTTTTTACAAAATTCACAAATTTTTATTTTTAAAAAATAAAACACACTTTCCTAAAAATGTCAGGATCTTTGCAGATAGGTAAGAAAATGAAATTATTTTTTTGACTTAAGAAATTTTGTTCCAAACTTATTTTTCTTTATGAATAAAATATATTCGTAAATATGACTTTTCCTGAATACAAACTTAACTTAACAAACTTAATTCAATATTCCTCTTCGCAGTCAAGTTTATTGCAAAGATTTTTTGTCCCATCTTTATTATTAATGGGTTGTAAAGGAGGTGTTTTGACAATAGATAAATTTTAAATCAACAAGAGCGATTTTCCAATATTTATTATTTATATTGTCTGATAAAGATTTTAAGATAAAGGTATTGATGAAGGTGCAGATAGAGATGAGAAGGAATGTAAGGATGGTGAAACTGAAAGTGAAGGTGAAGATAAAGATAAAGATAAAGATAAAGATAAGGGTAAGATGAAATAACTCTTACCAGACAACTTAAAAATAAACGTTTCATAATAACTATTACTAAGCAACTGAAAAAATAAATGTTGGAAAATAAAGCTGGGGGAAAAATATGTATCCTTCATAACGGTTATGAGGCAACGGCTAATAGCTTTTAAGCAAAAATGTATGTTGTATTTTTGAATCCAGTAAATGTTTTTGATTTGTAAATTCGGTTCAGCAGTTTTTTTTTTGGTGTCCGATACTAGTTACTTACTTTCGCTAATAATAATAACAGTGTCAAGATTTTTTCTTTCAGTTCATTTAATATCATAGATCAACTTGAGTCTGGAGTCCCATCGTTTAATCTGTAATATGTAACCCGTCCCTGGGTCTAACCGTGTAGTTGGCTTGGTTTAATGTATCAAATTCTCTTGGCCTTAATTGCTCCCAAACTTTTCATGAAGGTGAAAGATTTTATTCAGCCCTTCCTGAAATTCGCTACTGGCAGTACCCGATATTCCGAGGCTTAAAAGCGTTTTCGCCTTTCAAATTATTTTTTGAATTCTTCATTTGTCTATCGCTTTTAACCAGAATAAACATCCGTAAGTTTTTCCCAATGTCTCTTCTTAACGTAAGGTAAGCTGCAAAGCCGTGCATCGCTCTCTCGTCGTCTTTATTTTCTCAGCTCAACTTCGAGTTAAAACCAGGGACAGTATCAGTTACAATTTTCATTATAGAAATCGCCCTTTAACGATTATTTTGCGACTTTTATTTAATTTCTTATTAAATAACAGTTATTTTTGTTTTTTATTTTATAAACCTAAAATAAATTAATTAAAAATCGAGTTATTTTTAAATTTTTATTTTATAAATCAAAAATAATAAAATAAGAAAAAAAAACAATAATTATAATGATTTTTACAGGGATTATTTCATAAAAAATAAAAGTCAGCGGATGATATAAATTGATGACTTTTATAAAAATAAGTCTTCAATAACTGTTATTTTTGATTTATAAAATAAAAACCAAAACAAATTCTTATTTTTGATTTATAAAATAAAAATCAGAAATAACTGTTATTTATGACTTTTAAAATATAAATCGAAAAATAATTGCTATTTTAGATTTATAAAACAAAAACCAAAAAATAACAGTTATTTTTTTTTAATTTTGCATAAAAATAACAAAAAAATATTATTTTCAAATTTGATCTTCGATGAATTAAAAAATCGATTGATATAAGTATTACACTTGGTTGTAGAACATTTCCTTTATAGTGAATTTTTTTATGACAGTTTTCAGAAATAACTGTTATTTGTCGTAAAAATTAAATCCATCCAACCTTGGCAGCGAGAATTTGAAAATATTTTGTTCTCCCTGTGCGCAAGACCTGTCCTACAATAGAAGTTAACTCTTACTGAATTCTGAGTGGCCCACATGCAAATTTACCTCAGCGCCGAATCTATTAAGTAACTGTCCTTTGGTAAGAGTTTGCAGGATACCAAAGTACCCAGCGCAGGCGACAATCTTCATTATTTTTCCTTTAAAGGATTACAATATCTCAATCGCCATCCCCATTTAGTATTCTCCAGCTTTTTGTTACTGTAATGTATTATGGGCCTACAACTGTGCTGATAACTCTGTTTCAAAACATTGAAACGCCTCCATATTTATTTCATTAGCGCCCTACTGAAAGCTTTAGTCTCGACGTTATTGTTTAAACCATATCCCGATATTTTTTCGAATTTCTTCTGCAAATTATGGTGTGCCTCATGTTGTAATACAAATTGAGGGGCCTACAAGTTTACGACGACTCCGAAAAATAAATGATTGTCGTGGCAGAAATGCACTTGGTGATTTGACATAGTCTGCGGAGGGGCGGCCGCTAATAGAAAAAAATTATTTTTGATCCTATTTGTCTCGGCCAAGTTTTGAACCCGGGACACACCGAATAAAGAACGCAAACAATTCACACTCGGCTACGACGTCCGCCGCCTGATATAATAATGTAACGATTTCTCTATAGTAATGATCTACCTTTGCGATAAGCAAGTCACGCTGTACTCATTCCAATGTACATATAAAATCGCATCCCGAGGGTTTTTTAGAAAAAAATTCAGTTGAACCATTTCCTTCCCATCAGCTCGATTTCTTCCACTAAAATCTACAAAACGAATAATTCTGTCATACAGTGCACTTACTCAAATCGATTAAATACAAGTATTTTCCATTCAATACGAAGTAACCGATTATCTACTTAGTATCGAAAGAAAAGTATCGAATGCATAATCGAATTTAATTCAATCGAAACTTGCCTACATGCTCCATGTAGTACTACTTTCTAAGCCCATTCGCTGCAGTCAGCAGAGACCACAACTTAACTGCCTTGGCATTGACGTCCACCGCAGCCAATCAGCCAACCAACCAGCCAACAAGCAAACCAGCTGTTGGCGTGATGTGGCGCAATCGATGGCGCTACAGGATGTGCTATGCACAAATGCGGAACAATTTTGTTTGGTCGCTAGTTTTGCGCGCGGTGGCAATTTATTTTTGTACAAGCGGCAGCAACTACTAGCCGTCCGACTACCAAGTGGCAGGTTGCAGCTATTTTCCATCATTGCTGCCGGTGTTTTTGCAATTGATTTTCGAATATTTTCTTTTTCATTTGGCATTTTGCGATTTTTTTTCTCGATGCGCGCACGCGTGCTACAAAAGTTGATGTTGCGTAATAATTTTTCTTGCTGTTTGTTGTTACTACTACGTCGAACTGAAATATTTGAAATTACTTCATAGACTGCGAATATATCCGTGTGCATGTGTTCATTTCCACCTTTCCTCGGCATATCCTGTCTGACGGGTAGGAGTTTTCTTATTTTTCTTTGCGCTCAATTCGCATTTATTTTTGTTCGTTATGCACAAATGCGATTGCAATGTCGAAATGTTACAAAAAAAAACCAATATCTTTTAATTACCGTCAACTAGGAGGCGGGAATATCCAATTGCATTTGATTGGATATCTCCTAATAACGAAAATGTTTGTAGAGCGCTTGTGATTTGTGATTTGTGTTTAATTGCGTAATAATGGCATTAGCGTAAAGCTATGTGCAAATATATACATATAGTCTATATGTAAATACTTACATTATGCGCATGTGTGTGGGAAGGACGGTGTATGCCTGCATTGATTTGACATCTAATTCCGGTGTTACAGTATTTTATGTTATTGAGTTTATGAAAAGTACAGGGTCTATTCGCAAGGAGTTTCATTTCATTGTAATTTTTACTTTTATATAAAATACAAACTTTGAGGTAAATAATACAAAACAATACCGCCAAATGTTCATCTCGGATTTCGTTTTCTCTAATTGTAACTTATTAACTCAAATTTCAGCGTAAATATCTTCGCCATCAGAATCATCATCTGATTCATATAAGTCACACAAATTAAAAATATTGTACTATTCATCTGATACTTCATAATCATGGCAACATTCTCCAAGCCTTTTAAGGCAACGCCTTACGATAAATAAAGAATTCAGCGTAAATAAATTAAATATATTTATTTGTTTTGTTTTAATTAAAATCATCATTTACCTCAACATTTTTAAGAGGAGAAATTAAAAGGGCAACACCAAAATTACTTATCGCTCAGAAGGGACTCTGCTTTGTTGCCTTCTTTCATATCCCTAAACTTGTTTATCTCTACCCAAAAATCGATTGTTAAACTAATGTTATACCCAGGATATAAAGATACTATTTCCCCCTGAACTCCTATTGGTGTTATATAACCAAAACTATAACACTTTTTAAAGTTCTTAAAGAATTGAAATATTCTGGAAAACTTTTCACCTTTATTCATGGAACGTAATAATAATAATATTAATAATTTGGCGTTTGGTGTGGATGTTGCAACACAAATTGAGCAAATGATTTTTGTGAGAAATAGATATGTCTTCTCGTAATATCTAAGGTGTGCATGTTTATTCCCTCCATCATTAACATTAATTTTGCAAGTGAACAAAAAACTATTATCTAATTTTAACATGAAACTATTTATTCTTTGATTTTATGTAGAATTTGGCTTTAACCGCATACAGGCTTTGTCTGAAAATACCCCTAGTGAATTTTTCCGGCGAATAATTATCTACAACATTTTCACCGTCTAACGACTTCCCAAATTTGTTTATTGAACTCTCTCTTGCAATAAGGGTCACCCGGCATGCGAGCTAATCGGTTAAAATATTCTATAAAAATATTTTTCGGAAAATTTTACTGTTTATGTATTCATATTTCAATTCGCTCAGACATATGCTCGTATTTTAAATGCTAACTTTTGCAAACCCGTAAAGCGATTTATTACTGGATAGATGTACTTTCAGAAAATATTAACAAAGTAGTCGCACAGTTCTTAATACCAATCTTTATTCAATTTAAAATAATGCTCCATAGAAATAATGAATATGAGGAAAACGTCCCAGAAAAAGTGTATCGATTTACAGAAGAATAATAACAAACAATGAAATTAATTAATTTGATAGCTTAAAATAGCTAATTGAATTTAAGGCAAATCTAAAAATATGGCTAATAGCTTAAAAAAAGTTTTCATAGTTAAACGCAGGAAAAAAAAACTAGATGCAAATAGCTAAATTGGCATTACTGGTATAATGAAACCGTCAAGCCAAAACCCACACCACATTATTCTCTTGTATTTTCGGAGCCCCAAATACAGTAATTTTGTTTGTTTACTTACCAAAAGAGAAGATGAAGACGATAATAATTTTTTTTTTTTTAGTTTTTTAAAGAATCCCGATATTGTTAGTGTATTTGCAGCACCCAACCAATCAGAGGCAATGATCGATCCATTTCTGAAAACTTCGCAATGTTTCCCTTTAAGTATCACTGTCAGTTATTGACTGATACCAAATTTGAAATTAAACCCAATTTTGAAGCACCTCTTATTTTCATTACCAACCATCGTCTCTTTGCCAAAACTAATACACAGGGAAATTACTTGAATCCAGAATGATTCCAACTTAGGATGGTAGCGGTAGAGCCATGTAGTAAAACCTCTTTTTTATTCTCTGCTTTGTGTTTTTTAATATCATTAAGGGTTTTAAGTAGAAGTATAAAACGCGTTTTGGGTGCATCAAAATTACAGCACGGAATATAATTTTGAAAAGTTATCAAAAACTTGATTGTCTGAAAGTCATTACAGGTTGAAATGTTGTAGCAGTTTTCCCTCAAAAATATCACTACAAAAACTTAATGCTATTAACACAAAATCACACTAAAATAAAGCTAGCAAATGTTTGGCTCGAAATTACGATAGCAACTCTATTAATTCCCGATACCATTTATGTTAATGAAAGAGAACTTAGATAATATTACCTACATATTTTATTTTATGCGACTTCTTTTAACAAAGCCCGCGTGAAATTATCCAGTTAATAATTTCCTAGAACATTTTAAATCCCTTCCAAATCATTTGGGATCGTTCTCAAAAAGGATTCAAATTATCAAACCCTGAGTGATTTAACCCTGCTGTTAGGTTAAGACCATTTGGTCCAATTTTTTTTTTTGTTTTCTTTGTAACTTTGGAACGGTGATATATACTGTCTAAATTTTTCAGCTCAGGTGGTCTTTTTATCAAACAATATTATGTGCGAAAATTTAATTCTCTGACTTAAAACTGGACTAAGATAAATTGAAAATTACGAATCTTAGGTTAAGGGACCATTTGGTCCATAGTATATTTTCTTTGATTTTCTTTACATTAATTTTCCAAAAATAAGTATTTATTAGTTTGTTCGATATTTTTTGGCACTACATGATGAGCAAAAAAATGTTTTTCGGTTGGTTTTGCAAATAAACGCACTGCAAATGGAGCATTTTACATCAGACTTAGACTTGCAGCAACTACAAATTCCTCGCTTTCGAGCTCCTGAACTAGAAGCATTTTTAGAGCAGGCCACTGGTGCTGGGTTTTACCAGAGTTGAGTAAATAATAAAATAATAATATTTAGCAAGTATTGAACCAAACTAAATATAAAGACTAAGATTAAATTGTTATTTTGTATGAAAACTGCAGTATGGACCAAATGGTCCTCTAACCTAAGATTCGTAAGTTTTTTTTAACCTAACAGCAGGGTTAACGGGTCTATACAAATATATTTCTCATACAATTTTACTAAATAAATCCAAAGCAGGTATTTCCTTCAGACAAATAGATATGTACTTATACATTAATTAAAATGTGTTTACAAATTTCTGAAAATTAATCTGAAAAATAGTTAAAAACTTTAATTGACCATAATTTTTTTTTATTTGAGAAACCCATTTATTTTTTTATTTTAATATATGACTCTTTTATACTTTTTGCTCTGTGTTATTGCATCAAGGGAACTACGAATGGACTCTCATATCTAAATTTACTGCATTTAACCAGTCTGGCCAATGTGGCATTATACTCGAGATTATAAGGTGATCCCTTAAAATGTTGTTTTAATAAATATTGAGTTTTCCATTTTCTACAAAATTAAATATTATCAAGTCGAAATTTCCTTTCGTGGTAGAATTGGTATTATACATTTGAATTTATTTTTACATTTTAGCTCTCTATAGCTGATTTTCATGCATACACTTTGTGCAATTTACAGTTGGTGAAATTGAAATTTAAAATATTTCTTTCTTCCGATTTTTATACTTAATAACGCTGAAACTTTATAAAAGACTCCTCGACATTTTTATCGTCATCTCGAAAATTAAACTATTATTAGATATTAAAAATTATTATAATTTTCTGAAACAAAATAAAAAGTAAGTACGTGAAAAAGGCAGCATTGTCAGTTTTTTTAAATTTGAATTTCTTCTTAATAAGCATTACCTAAATTTATTTAAAGCTCTAGAAAATTAGGTTTAAAGGTAAGTACAATAATTATCATAAATTCGTTTGTGAAAATTGAAAAAAAAGATGTTATCACAGTAGAGTATTAAAAATATTCACAATCTCTCACAAGTTTTTCTTTGATCAAAGAGCTAAGCACTCTGAGGCTACAGAGCTGTCAAGATAAATTAGGAATTATACATTTGGACGCACGTGAATTAATCAAGAATTTCACAGCAATACTACAGTTTTAAATTTGGGACTATATGCGTTTAATAAAACGTATGAAGTCTTGATATTTCGTGAGAACTCCAAACCAAACTTTATGCGCAACCATTGTCTGATTTTTTTTTTTAACTGTTAAGTTCTAAAAAAATGTGTTTTCGACCAAAAAACTGTAACATCCCAGGAGAGGGGTTTTTTTTTTTAGAATATTCAATCAATTTTTTTTAATTAAAATAACATAATACATTTCATTTGATACCTTAAATTTGGTACAATATGAAGAATTTTTTTAAGTAATCTTTAAATACCAGAAAGTGCTGGAATTTTTAATTTATATCTTATTTTTGATTTACTTAAATTGATTTGGGAAAATATTCCTTCCATATTTGCTGTATCGAAAGAAATTTTCACAGCACTAATTAGGTATATGCAAATTAGATATAATTTTAGTTTTGAGTATATATAAGTAGACAACAATTTTCCTTTCCCTAAACAGGAAGTTCACTTATCTGATTAAAATTCTGTCTCGGTAGTTTTCCGTCACTTATTTCTACCACGGTATTTATAATAAAAGAAGAAGTCTCTTACGTATTCAGCTATATTTAACTTAAGCCATTTTTGTACCAGTTTTGTTAACATAAAATTTTGTAGTATTAGTAATTGTTATAGACAAGCTACGTTAAAAAAAAATGATTCTATTGAATATTCAGAAAAATGTGTAGTATTTTAAAACCGAAAAGTATGAAGGCTGCCGCAGACCTCGCAGACCCCACAGACAGCACTTTCTTTACTTTATTTTGATTTTTCTCATAACTTCTAATGTACTGAAAAGGGTTCCAAAATTGTACTAAAACACACGTGCATATTTACATACCATACAAACTTTAATAGTGTATCATTCGAAACTGATATATGTAAATTTTATGTTAAGTTACTAAAACAAAGAAAATTACTAAATTAAACAAACAAAAATCAATAAATAAATATAAACACGAAGACGTTATTAACCTACAAGATCAAGATTGCCACTGCTTTTCAACCAATTATTCTTCAGTAATATTAGTTTAGTCTAATTGTGGGATCAGCCGTATTGGAGATTTCAATTGAACCCCTCGGCCACGGGCTATACGAATATACATAAGGTAGTAGAACTCAAACATATCGTGGCGACTATATTTATTTCATCAAGCATTTGCAAATAGCGCTCCCGTGCAGTAAAATATTAAGTGATCCCAAGTTGCCGATAAGGACGCCATGCTCTTCTATACTGAAGAGCCCCGGATGTAAGGACAGCAAGCGTCTTTGCGACAACTCAAGTGTTGTTCACTTATACGGTTGGAAAGACATGTCCATATCTTCTCTTACAGAGAGGTCTGTAAGATCCTAATTAGATGTTATATATTAAATACATCAAAAATTCCAATCGCCGAAAAACTTTTTAATCGGCACTTGCTAGCACTGAATATAAAGAATGCCTGGTATCGAGTTAAACCTGAAAAAACCTCTTGCGCAGCTGCAGCGTTAAAATTACAGATTTTTGAATTATAGAGCAAAGAGCCAAACGATCTTTAAAAGAGGTAACCAAATTCAAAAGTTGAATGTTAAAAATTCCACAACGATATGACAACATTTTCTGAGCAAAGCTGATTTAAAATTTAGTAATAATACTAACTAATAATAATCTCGAAAGTATATGGCATAGTTCGATGCTTTCATCATTAATTGAGGTATCTACATTTTTTGTCGACTCGGAATGCCAGCTGAATTTTATGGCTTTGGAGCAAGGAAGATTTCGTTCAAAGCAAAACTCAATAATACCTGTCTAATTATTTTGACACAGACTCTTACTACCGAAATCTGCCCCTACTTTCATTTAGAAGATTTTTTGTTTTAAGAAACTGCATAATCAATATTTTTTTGATTGCTATTTTTTAAATTATTTTTTCCATCAATTAAAGACTTTAAACTTTTCCGATCACATTTGTTTGATATATTTTACAACCACACAACTTCAAATACAAATCGCATTGTTGTTGATATTGCTGTCATCTTCGAAAAGTTTTTTGCGTTTATTATGATCGATAAAATTTAAATCCACGATTGTTTTTGATCGAAAAAGTAAAACTCACAAATTAAAGATGAAATTTTAACGAAAAAGTTGTAATGAAGTTAGAACGATTAAATCATAATTTTGTTTTTTAAAATTATAACCGTTATGGTCGCTGGTTTGGAGGGTTACCTCTGCCTGGCGACGGGCCGCTCCTATCAAAACCCTAATTTTTCAATCATTTCATGACATTACCTACCCTCTTCAGGATCTCAATCCGTGGCACTTCTACGCATACGCTACACTCTCGGCTTCGATGGCCGGTGGATCGATAAGAACTTACTCAAAAATGTCAGCAATTTTATCGGATAATTAGAACCGATTTACAAAGCACCGAGAAGCAAATTACCTTTACAGACATTTGAAAAAAAAAATTAATTTATTAAATACTACCGTTTTTGGCACGATGCGCAGTGATTGAAAGCCCGGTCTAATTGAAATGTCAACAAAAGTAATTTTTCGTTTCCTAACCAATAGTCCACTAAAAGGCTCAGCACTATCTGTTTAGTTTTCCTTTGCCTATTCGCACACCAAATGATACGTTTTTTTAATATGGCACGAAAAGGAAATTTATTGCTGGAAATGTTTGCCATGGATTCATATACATATATTTGGCAATGGCATCGATTATAATAAATATAGTGAGGAGCAATGCCGTTGTGAGATTAAGATATCGGTATGAGATTAAAAATATCCAATCCTTTCGCATTATCTTTGTTTAAAAGCCACAGTTATTTATTATTAATAGAAGTTGTTCTGTATAAAAAAGTGTTGGAACTTCTTTTTGATCAAAATATTGAGTACGAAAAGTTTAGCTAAGATGGAAGTGAATCAGATTCTACCTGAGAAATTAACAATATAATAAATTTTAATAATAAAAAAATTAAATTTGAAATTTAATTTTAAGAAGCTATGCTTTGCGTGCACATGAACAAAAAATTAATATAACGCTCATTTTAATTAAGATCTGAATTAAATTCCCGTACATCGACCATGCATTGTCATTTTATATTCAAAATTTACAGAGAAAAGAAATGTGGCACATTAAACATTTCCGTTACTTCGTAAGTGGCGAATTTGACACAATATGCATTTTGTGTGACGTCACAGCTAATTTCCAACTACAGTCTATTCACTTCCATGATGTTTGAAAGATTCCACTTACGTATTTTCGTTTTCTTCATATTATTTACCTTTTTCTGATTTAGATAGTCGGAAGTAGAATAAGCCATTAAATTTTTAATTTATTTTTTATTAATTTAATTTTATTTGTATATTTCATTTTTTAAAACCTGTGTGCACATCCACATGTGACTTTGAACTGAGCTCAAATGAAATGCTTAACAGTAAAAAATAAAATAAAAGCTATATTCCTATTTGTGTCTCAATTTAGCTGAAAAAAGTCATACTTATTTAGTTGAATACTGCTTGGGTAGGCATTAAAGCAATTAACGGATTTGAGATCATTCCAAATTGGCAAGCCGACTTGCAAGGTATATTGAACTGTTTTAATTTTGTCGCTTTAGTATTATTTACTTTTTGGGCATGCTGATTTATGCAAATATTAACTCAACTTAAAGTTTAGAACAACACAAGTTGTATTTGCATACTCGTTTGTAGTATTGGTATATAAGCGTAAATTTTTGTATAAGTATCTGGATATGTAATAAAATATTTACAAACAAGTGTTCTTTTTTAATCTATGTAGGTAGGTTTGAACATGTATACTCTGTAGGAATAGTTAGGTTGGTTAGAAAATTTCAAACATAGACCCAATGAAAAAGTAGTTGGAAATAAATAACTTTGAAATAAATGCAGCAGTCGAATGTTCGCCGGCTCCTTTTTATTTGTGTTTTCGGCTACTTCTGTTCCATGTTTTTTCTGCGCAATGTTGCCAGATTCACAGTTTTAACTGGAAATTATAGCTTTCGAGACAAGCTTACAGTTTTCTTAAATTCCGCCATAGTTCAAAATATAGTTTTCCCGAAAGTTCTGATTTAAACGAATAAATTAGAATATTTTTCATTTATTTTCATTTTATTTCTTTAAATTGCAATAAATGGGCGATGGAGGTGCAGCGTTTCCTCTTTTGTAACAAATGGTTTCAGCTGTCCTTTGCGTTTCAGTGGCTACAGAAAATATGGAAGGAATATTTTTTTCAAATTAATTTTAATAAAACAAAAATAAGATATAGATTTCAAATTCAAGCACTTTCTGGTATTTTAAGAACAAAAGGTTACTTAAAATTGTTCTAAATTTGTGGTCTCAAATGACATGTATAAAAAACTAGAAAAGTAATTTACAAAAAATATTGAAACAGAATTTCGCTAAAAAAAATGTGGTTTAAATATTCTAATATATAAAGATTGGGTTTATTTAGTTAAGTTAATTTCTACTGCTTATGTTATTTTATTTAAAATAATTGGTTTAATTTTCTAAAACAAAAATCTCTTCCTTTCTGGAAAAACTATAGTTTTTTTTTTTTTGGAAATTAACAGTTTAAAAAACTCCGACAGCACTGGTTGCGCGTAAAATCTGGTTCAGGGCTTTTAAGAAATATCCAAACTTTATAAATTTTAATAAACGTATTCAGTACCAATTAATTCTCTGATCCGAAGGCTAAAATAACTTAGCAAAAGACCCCAACCAAAATCTTACAACTACACATTTTAAAATTTAAATTTAATTTACGTAAACCAGACCATGTTCATCATATTCTTATGAAGCGGAAAATTACTTATACTTATTTTCGTCCAAATTACTTCGCATAAACCAAGTGTGTCCACATATATCGTTCATAATTTATCTTGACAGCTCTGTACCCAAAGGGTCGCTTAGCTCTTTGGTCAATGGAAAAATTGTGAGATTGATAACACCTTTTTTTCAATTTCTGAAATCACGAAAGAACCTTTCTCAGAGCAGTAAAAATGAAGGAACCGTTAAGTGAAATATTTCAAAACGTATCGTGCAATTTTATTTAGGAAAACATTTAGAGCAGATTCTTTTTTCTTCGTAACTAATACCCTAATACATAATTTCGTCTTAATTTATTGGCAGATTTTACAACTCGAAATTACTTAATTTTATTGTAATTTGGTCATAAGGTAGAAATGAGCCATAAATGAAGATAGTGTTTCCATTCATTGCTAGAAAGTTCTACTTCTATTGTACAAAACTCTGAGTGATTAGTTATTGACGATTCTCTGCACGCATTATAAGGGCAATATTTTATTTTTTAGTTTTAACGCTTAATATCACTACATATATTTCCTTATAAATCATTATATTTTTTAATTTTTTATTTCTATACAAGTAAAATTAATTTTATCATGTTTTAGTTTATTTTATTTTATTTTATTTTATATTTTCTTTAAATTAAATTTCTTTTATTTCATGAAAGGTATGGAGTCAGAGCGGAGGACAGCACTTTTTTACTTATTTTTAAATTAAATTTATTTAATACATGTCGTTGAACTGTCGCGGTTTTCTTCGAATATTCCCTTTAGTTTCGCCAAGCATAAATTCCATGAACGTGGCTTTTAAAATTGAATATAAAGGGGAGCTTAAAAAACGCGAAATATTACAAGTATATTTTCTTATTCGCAAATGTTGAAATAATACAAACAATATAATTATTCGGTGGCCTTTTAAAATGGAATTTTTGAAATATTTGCTAGCAGTAAACTAAGCAACAATCGCATGAAGTAATCAAAAAACTACAATATTTTGCACAGGCATTTGAATTTATACTCCGCTATCATTAATATTCAATAAAATTTTATTATCGCTATTTTCACCCGCGTCACAATCAAAGAATTATAGTACTATTTATATAAAATCGTTATAATTTAGAAGATTGAAAAGTTTGAAAATTTTTTTAATTTTTCTAAATTTTGTACAAAGTTTGAATTTGTATTTAAATGCTTTCTGTTATAGAAAGTTTTATAAAAACTAACAAACACAACTATAGCCTGAAAAACATTTGAAACATTAAAAGCACCATGTTGTCAGTTTTTTGAGTTCCCGTAAATTTAATAATATTATTTTTTTAAAAATTTTAAAACAATTTCTAATTTTCACATAATCGACTAATCGACCTTAGACTCCTCCTTACTTGTCCCAAGTAAAGTTAAATCTAAATCGAAACGAAAGGTAAAGCATATATCTTATATTAATATAAAATGTTCATTAACATAGTTAAAAATCTGTTTTTAAGAACTTTTGTATTATTTCCTAGAGCTTTTGTTAATCGACTAGTCGACTAATCGATTAGCAAAAGTTTTTTTAAGAATAGTCGACTTCACCTAATCGACTAACTGTTTCTTACCAACTACCCGCTCGTTTTCGATTTTTCGACTAGTTGTCTTCTTGCAAAACATATTTGTGTTTGAATATTTGTGCTTATTGGCAAAGCTCGTTTCGCACTATAATGAAGTGTTTACGAATTTATTATGAGTAGCTGTATGGTGAGCGGTTTGTCGAATACTTGCTATTCGATTTTCCACCGTCAAAATGTTGCTAGTCGAATAGTCGGGAAGTCGGTTAGTCAATTTTTACCAATAGCTCTATTATTTCCGTTCTTTTCTTCTATTTATCTCTTTATTTATTGCGTCATGGGTTATAAAATTTAAAATTTGATATTGAATTATTACAGAAATAATTTTCCATTTTGTAATTGAAATTGTCTGCCATTACCAAAAATTTAACCTACGACTTCCTGAATTGTACACCAATACTGTATCTCACCGACTACAGCGACAACGGCAGAAGCTCGCGTTATAGTTTTGTTTGCAATAGAAAATGTGTCACTGCTTTTCATCTGGCATTTTTATTAGCAATTCATTGACGATTAAACGGCCACTTATATGAAAGTCAACAATGAATTCCATATAAAAGACGGCAAGAGTTATTTACGGCTTAGTTCAGTCACTGCTGATATGCTCGCGTGATGATTTTCGCTACTGGGTGTTTCAGATTCAAAAGCAAATAGCTCCATAAAAGTTATTATTATAGTAGAATACTTTAAATCCCACATACAATATGTGCACTGTTAAGCTTTTATTAATATGTGAACAAAAAAAAAATATCTACATATGTATACATATGTATGTATGGGTTAAAAATATACGTATGTACGTATGTACTATGTCAGTACACATGAGATTGAGTTTTAAAAATTAACATGTGCAAGACTCAAAGTCACTTTGTTAATTTTCCACTTAAATTCGATACATGTTAACAATATTACAAAACAAAAAACTTGTCTCATATTATATTTAATGATCGTTGTAACAGCGAGCGCGCGCCTCTGGGTTATCTAACGTTTAGGCCATTCACTATGTCCGTTGGTAATCAGCGGACAGTGTAAAATCGCAGTCACCTGCACCATCCGTAACTCACGTCAGCGCCGACTTCTATTTCATAGCACTAATCGGGTAGACCCACACTAATACGTTGGCGCGTCGCTGTACTGCGCGCACTGCGCGTGGGTGCCTTTGTGGACGTCGCACCTCCGTCATCGCTCGCTATGATCTCGCCATTGTGAAGACAGAGGCTGCTGCGCAAATGTTTTTTCAAGCCAATTCCCACTGCCTCAATTGGCTCGTTCGCTGTTGTATCGGCGTTAGCTTTGTTGTTCGCGGCTGTTGGCGTTTTCGGTGTGATTTTTCGTGCAGCTGATGCGATTGTTTGATTGTTAAGACGACTTATTGTACTATTATAATTATTGTTTCTGTTTTTATTTGCTTGATTGACCAAACTGTAGCGATCTTCATTTGCTATGTCATTATTGTTTTTGCTATTGTAACTGCTACCGATATTTAATGACTTGATTGTTGTTGTATTGTCATTTTCCATAAATTTTTGCTCCAACGCCTCATTAGCATCCTCCACTAAATCCATTTCGCTGCTGTAACGTCGTAACTCTTGCTGTTGCTGTTGTTGTTGACGTTGCTGGTTGCTTCCGGTGCGCATATTTGGTGGTGCTGCTGTTGCTCGGGTTCGTGACTGCGCGCCCATCGGCTGCGATCGTCGCTGCGGCTGATTTGGCATTTCATCGTCGTGCGAGTAGGTGTCATCGCTGTAGGTGACATGTTTTTTAGGCGATGTGTGAATGCGCATATTTCTCATACGTCCCTCTGTGTAATCCAGATCAGCATCAGCCTTGGGTTCGTTGTAGTCATCGTAATATCTACGTTCTCTTATATTATTCTTTAATATACGTTTTGGTGGACTCGTAAAACGTCCAACGCTATTGGACCGACGCACTGCTACTCCATACCGTACGATGGGTGTGTAATCAGGTACTTCGTAATCATCATCGTACATCTCGCGTATACGGCGATCACGTCTATAGCCATACTCTGGACTCACAGTTCTTCTATTGTTCAAGTAGTCCAGCTCACGCAAGCGATCGTTTCTAAATCGTGGCTGCAAGCTTGCCTTAATAGCTGCTGAACCGTTCCGTCCTTCCTCGAATTCATCATCAAAGTTTCCGACTGCATCTCGTTCATATTTTCTATCCTCCACTTCTTCCCTCACATTGTTTTGAAATGCAGTCCCTCTTATTTTTGTATTTGCCATTGTCTCAACCTCTACTTTCTCCCGTCGTGTGGCCGGGTATAGCTTCTCATCAGCTCCCAAGCTCCGCATATTGTTTTTCACCTGCAATTTTGGACTGTTCTTCGTATTGCGCTCCATCTCTTTCTTATCGTTCATATCCATTTTGGGACGTCTCAAATTGTTTCGATTATTTAACTCGTCACCCATATAGTCATTGAATTCGATTTTCGATGTGAACGCCTGCTTTTTCTTGGCACTTGTGTAACCCGCATTCACCACATTCTCGGGCAATGGCAGTTTCATGGCTGTCGGTTTGGGTGTCACTTCGGTGCTGTTGCCTCTCAAAAGCAAAGGTTTCCTTGCCTTTGTCTCATCACCGAGATTATCCAAAAATTCAATAGACGACTTTGCAAACTCCTTGTGGAACAATTGCCTTGTGTTCACATCAGCATCGCCTCTGCCGCTCACCGATGATTGCATACCCAGTCGTGGCCGATCTTCGCCTTGTGCAATTTGCAAGCTATTACGACGCTTGACGCGCGTCTCCACCGCCGAATCGACTTTGGTGTCATCTGGCCAGAAAATACTCGATTGCATACGATTGCGTTGTGGACCGCCGCGTTCAATCATACCGGGTGGTAAACCCATGTAAAATTTTCCATTTAGCATTGTGGCTTCAAGCACCAAAACAAAAACTCGACCGTCTACGTGAAAATTAAAATCTCAACTGAAACGTTCTCGTGCACTGAGAATCGATTGAAGGTAATAACTTGGTCGATTGGCTGCAGCAGCTGACACTTGTTGACGCTGCCATATTGTGGAGGAGATTTTTTTTTTAGTTTTGTTTGTAGTTGTTCCGCTTGTAGGCGTTGTTGTTATTGCTTAAGTGTTTAATATTTAATTTGCTGTTCTGTAGCGAACTAATCCCAGTCAACATTTATAAAAATTAAGATTGAATGCACATAATCCGGGAAAGAATATAAATTTTGAAGAAAGTACGCGTACTAGTAACTATGAATTAAAGTTACGATATTACTAATTCCACTAGCTTACAATTATTAAATAATTTTTTTTCGCAAAAAAACCACACTAAACAAATAATTCCCATCGGTCGTTAAGTCCACAAGTCTACGTACTTTTCTGTCCCATAGTATGTTTAATTTTTGATTAAACTTACCTCGGATTTATTTTTCTTTTATTCAATTTCCACTACTTGCCAATTAAAATACATTTCATTCTCTAACAAAAACCATATGAAGCCAAGTATAATTTAACAAATTTTCATTAAAATTATAAACTTAAAAAAAAACGCTTAGAAAATTTTCGAGTATGCGTTTTTAGTATATTAAAGTACCAGTCACTAGAAATTGCCGTTGATTTTTGAGATTTTTTTTTTTATAAGAGCACCTCATTAAAGAAATTTAGTGGGCTACGCTACATAAAATTTTTTTTAGTTTGTAAAATCCGATGCAGAAATTCGCTTCTAAGATAAATTTCATTAGCCACATTAACTATAGGGGTATTCGCGATACGTTGAAGAAGCACCGACTTCACCATACTAGAACTATTTTGATTTTTGCTGATTGATATTAGAATCTGATTAGATACAATTGGTTTCTGGTGGGGTGAAATTGGACGAAAATATTTGCCATAGGAAATTTAAAAAGTTGCATTACGACCACCGTTCCCCTAACTTAAAATCTTGTTCAATCTCACCATACCAGAACTAATTTGACTTTTACTGATTGATATTACTGGGGTGGGGCGGAATTGGATGAAAAATCTTGCGGCAGGAAACGAGGCACCATGCAACTACTATTAGTATGAGCCTGAAAATATTGCATAGTATTAGAACGCATCAAGCAATAACAACAAAGTTATCCAAACAAGGATCGAGAATACCCCCTAGATCATAGCTCGAACAGACTCCATCCAAGCGTTCGTCCATCGAAATTGTTTCGTATTCACCAATCCTCACACACTCAAAGCATTATACTGAGTTTTTGAGAGATCGAGGCTAGAGTGTGTAGCTTTTAGGCTCTCTAATCGGCTTGAGAGAGTTGAAAAAATATTTGCGCTATAATCGTTAAATTTCGCAGATTTAAACAAAAAAATATTTAAAAACAAAAGATCCATACTAGCGTGCTACTTTGTTTTTGGTTCCATTTCTGCTACTATTGTTTCTTACAAAAATCTTCGTCAGTTTGAATATTGGTTTCCCCAGATTTAATTACGGTTTGAACGCTTCTATATCCAGAGCATGCGCTGAACGAAGTTTCTTTTTAAACTTTTTAAGTGCTGATTTTCGTGGCCGTATGCCATCTTAATCAACTGTCTTAGGTATTTTTTACTTAGTAATTGCTATTATATGTACATACATATTCTTAATAATGTCAATAAGAATCTGGAAATTCAAAGACTTTAAAAACAACTAAGCAAGCATGTCTCTTACAAGTTTTAGAACTCTTTGCAGGTTAACCAAAGCTCATGCATGGGAATTTAGCTGGAAAATACAAACAATAACTAAAAGGTTTACAACAAGCTAATTGTTTAATAATACCATCGAATGATGTATACATTTTATTCTTAATTTAGATAGAGACAACTTGCGAAGAAAAAATTAACTATTGAAACTGTTGATCATTATCGTGGGGAAAACCCGCTAAATCGTTGTCTGATATGGCCCGAAAATAAAAATTGAGATCCGACATTCTTAAGACACTTACTAAGAAGGACGGTGCGCTATTAGAAATAAAATATAAAGCAAACATCTATTAGGGCAATGCCTTAGTTAAACATATCTCCCTCAGTTCCATGGGCTTGCAACGGGCTAATAACGAATATTTAACCAACCAATAGCGTATTTTTCGAGTGCCTACACTTCAACAATGGATCAATTCTTATTCCTATTTGGATCGACAACCGTTCATCGGTTTGGCTCGAGAGCAAAAAGCTTCGGCAATTACTCGTACAGAGTTCATTCTGTGCATACATTGTTTTGTCAACTTCCTTAGCCAATTTAAAAGTGAAATACTAAGTAATGCCAAATCCGTATTACATGGTTTTTCCAATCCAAAGCCTTCTGCTTCATCTGTCGCCACCATCGGGTAGCGCGTTTAATGAAAGGGTGTTTTTTTTTATACTGATAGAACTTCAAATTGAAATAAAACACATACAAAATTAAGTATGATGCCAAAGGTTTTTTTTATTTGAATGACATTTAATATTTAAAACCGATTTCTGGCATATGTCCGCCACGACTATCTTTGGTGAATCGGATGCGATCAGTCCAATTTTGAATTTCCATGTTGTGGTTTGACAAAGTCTACCTTGTTGACCACGGCGACGAATAGACAAACTCGGATCTTCTCCAACACTATCACTTATCTTCTGTAAGTACAGTTCTTTGCGTTTTTGTTGGTTTTTCATAGAGTAGAGTAAATGTTGTTTGAAATTTATCAACAGTTCGACGAATAAGCTGCTCTGATGCTCGATTATGTGGACCATAAAATTCACGAAGTGGCGAAAAGAACACTAATTTTTAAAGTAAATTTCCACAATTTGTAAACGTTTCTGCGGCCTCATTCTTTCCATGATGATTTGTCAATGCTTACTGAACAGAAATGTTAAAACGAAATGTCATTTACCAGCTGTCAAGTGACAGCTATCTCTATCGAAAGTTCTATCAGTCTAAAAAAAAACACTCATTACACACTCGCCGCTGGTGTTCTCAACGTCATTTACATAGCCGTACTATTTTTGCGGGGATTCCAAATTAAGACAATTTATTAAATAAAAATCTTCTTCTTGTCGAAGGCGGTTTTAAAATCGATTATGAGGATCGATTCGATTATTCTGACAGGTATTTTGCAGGATTTAGCCTATCGTGAATACTTGGGCTATAACGAATTTACCATTATATACTACTCTATTAAGAAGACAGATACTGCGGTAGTTGCCGTAGATTCCAGGATCGAAGCTTTTGTGTATTCAGCCCAAAAAATCCTAAATCATCTTTAGGTTTGATTATTCACAGACAGTTGTTGTCTCCCCAGAGAACTCCTTAGGAATTGCAAAAAAATGACAGCAAAATTGGTTGAGGCTTAGCCTCGCGAAAGTTAGATAGTTACAGAGAAGATGGTCCGAAGTAATATTTACAATACAAAGCGCTGGTATACCATTTCTGATTTACACTACCATTGGTATGAAGCGTTATTAATAAGTTAGTTTGACTTTCTACAGAACGCCGCTGGCTACAGAAAAACCGTACCATCAAAGACCCTAGGGCATTATACTACTGAATATTCCATCGGCCGTCTCTTAGATAACAACAAGCTCTACGAGAAAAAATATTTGAATTAAATATTTAAATTTTTTTTATTTTATGATTTTTAACTCGACCTCGTTTTTTAAATATATTTTTTTAAAAGTCGATTAATGAATAAAAACTTTAATGGTACTTTTTTCAAAACACGTACGACCATTGTTAACTGGGCCTCTGCAAATAACTGCATACATTCATACCTTTCAATACACATATAGACACACACACACATATACACACAAATCAATGCTCAGCAATTGCGTAGAATAATTTATGCCACCACTTTTCTGCTTTTGGCTCGTAAAATGTTGCTTTTGTTGTTTTGTTGCTCATTTTGCAGCAGCAGCAAGTTTCTTTTTACGGTCAATTCAACACTTCGAAAACAGTTTGCTAGATGTGGTTGGTGTTTGTCGAACTTATTTATTTATGTATTTATGGTTTGATAGAATTGTGACACACACACATACATTTTAGTTGACAAGACTTTATTTATTTAGAATCTTCTGGCCTGTCATTTTATAGGCTGTATTAAAGAAAAATGTGAAAAAGAACAAGCTCTTTGGTATTTTTGCAATGCTGACAATGTTGCGCAACTGTAGCTCTGATTTCGAATAACAGTTTAACTGGTGTCAATAGCTTTGAATAGCTGTCCAGCTGCGTTTACTATAGTGAATGGCCTAAAAGTTTCTAAACTCAATCTATTAATTAAGTCATTTATTTACACAACGTTATGCGGTTCAATAGCTTAACGAATCTCCTTGAGGTAATGAGTTCATTCGGAAATTCAATATACCAGTTGAAATTGTGTGTGATAATTGTTCACTAATTTATATTTTCATTCGCTTTTCTCTGCTTGGCGAATGTGTCATACTGTACCATAAGCGTTATGAAAGTTTTGTGGGAAATCTGTCAAGTTCCGTCTTGGCGATGTAGCAGTATGGTAAGACCCTTCGCTAATAGGAAAAAATGAAATCAGCCTTTAAATTCTAGATAATTATACGTGAAAAGGGCCCACTTCGGCGGTATTGGAGTTATGCATATAGGCGTCTTCCTGGTTGATTTCCGAACATTTTGAGATAAATTAGACCATCCTAACTGAAGAATTGAGGAAAATATAGCACTTTGAAGGTGAATATCCGAAAAATGACTAATTGAGAAAAATCAATTTGAAGTTGAAAGTTGTCTTTATTGCAGCAAAGTCTTTTGTGCGCCTACGCTTCAAACCTCAGAGGGAATCTAGTTAACCTGGGTTTGCATAAAGCACCTCACGGGAAGACTGAGGGTCTAAGAACTATCTATCTGTCGAAACACTCAAAAAAGTGTACTACACTTACCGTGCCACATAACTCCGTAAAAATCAGTTCTTCAAATTTACTTCTTTCAGGAAAAATATTTTTTTTAAACAAATTAGTGACACTGAGCATCAAAATAAGTTTCAACAACTATTTTCATGTACATTTTATGTACTAAAACGTCCGGCCGAATATTTTGTACATTTTTCAAAAACGGGAATGAATTTCGTCTCAATGTATTGTGCCAATTTTTTAATTTTATTTTTTATTTTTCAAATAGTTTTAAATAGAATGTACTACAATATTAGGCAAAAATGCGATCTCAAGGCGATTGAAACTTCAATAATATTTTGAAAAATGTCAATAACTTAAGACAAAAAAATTGTATTAAACATAAGAAATATAAATGGCAAGAAAAAATTAACACTTTTAAGTGTTTAAAAAATGAGCAGAATTGGTATTGCCAATCGCGAGGAAATAAATGAAATCCATACAATTTCGAGAAAAAAAGTGAAAAGCTACAACTTCCGAAATATTTCGAATCTCGAAAAATGGTCAAACTCATATATTTTTATTGGTGTAACCAGAAAATTTCGCAAAATGTTTCACCTTCGCAAAATACTTCACAAATTCTTACTCTGATATAAAAGTAAAATCCTTAGCAAAAAAAAGTTCAAAGTTACCGAATATTTTTAACCACTTAAAACTTGCATTTTATTGCAAATCAAAATTTAATAGTGCATAAAAATGTGCATACCCTAATTTGTTTTAAATTCTGATGTATTATCTTATTAAATCTGAATCTTTTATTTACATGATTTATTTCATAGAATGAGCTTTATTTAAGATTTCGAAGAGAAGTTGTAAAGAGATCACCTTCCGATTTTAACTGAAACTCATTTACATACTTTTACTAATTGCCAAGATTTTTGAACTAAATTATATATAATTGAGCTGATTTGGCATTTTTAAAGATATACAAATACTGTCTGCAAAACATTTTTAAAGGCCAGCCATTCTGCCGTAAATCTGTTATAAAATCTAAAAATGAAATTAAAAATGAAGGATTTTTGAAAATTTCATTTTTTTTCAACATTAAACTGATTTAATTAAAAAGCAGGTGCTGAATATAATCTGTTTTTGATTTTTTCAAATAAAAATCCTTGGGAGAAATGCGTTTAAAATAAAACTGGAATATATTGATCTAATCATTATGACATATGCTATGAAAATCTGGCCTTATTTTTGTTTCGAAGATCTTTTGTTTTAAATTATTGCACAATCGTTATTTTGCGATTTTTATTTTTTCATCATCGCCAACAGAGTTTTTGCGTTTATTATGATCTAATAATAATTATTATTTTTGATCGAAAGAAATAAAAATAAAAAAATATCGATCACAAATTATCGAAGAAATGTAAATCCAAGAATATCGCTAAAAATTGTGATTTGGTTATAAAAATTAGAACCGTTACGGTCTCTGCCACAAGAAAACTACTCCTGTTGACTCAAGCAATACCGATTTAGGTATAGAGAGGATTAATTAGTGGTGGATAAATATACATAGCGTATAGTTCGAGGGTTGCTGCATCTTTTCATTCCTGCAATCTGTGGCACAAGTCTTCTCACTATATCATTTATGGTTATGTCGAACAAACTGTTGGAAAGGCTGAAGCCATCAATGCACTGATCGAATCTTGTTAGATCTGATTAATTTGGCATCAGCCAGATATTGATGATGCGCCAAACCTCGGAAAATACCCGATAAGATTGATGCCGATTTTAAAGACGTATTTAACGCCAGTATCGCTGCATAACTAATGCAATTATGTAAAATGGCGTGAAGCAACACCAACAGCTCGACTTATCTGACATAGCGACGAGTCCAATGAATTAAAATTTCGTGGCTAGGTCATGTAGTGCGAACGGAGTAAATAACTAAACACATATCTGGCTTACCAAGTGTTGATCCGAATTACACTTGTATATATCCTCAAAATCTAACTTTACAAATTATCTGATAAAATTACAGCAGTAACCCTGCTTTTATTGAATTGCTGGACCAGACTGTTACATTATACTATAGTATTTGAATCTATTCATTTGACAGCAAGAAAGAGCAATCTTTAGTTATCCAAAGCTAGAAAACTTCCTTGGGTTTAAAAGGAGTTTATGCGTAGCGGTGGTCCCACATTCTATAATGGAGTTAAACGCGGCTCTCTCTTCATAGCCACCACGATTCAAACGTGCATACTGATCGTGTGACTCGTTTGCTGGTGGTTTGAATTTGCCACAACAGCAACATTATTTGTTAAAAAGAATAATAATTCCCCGTTAACAATTATATGTAGGTACCACTGTTTTTTAACTTGTATTCCAAGGGCATTGTGCTATTACAAACCAGACTCATTTTGAGTGACAATCGAGCTAATCGGGTAGGTTCTGGAATCCGACTGAAAGTGAATATGAAAATGGATCTAAAACCGAGTGAATTTAGTTATGGTGTTCTGAAATCCGAATTTTTTGTTGATTTTAGAGCTCGTTTCAGAACAGCTGAGAGTTGTCAATTTGTCCAAAATAAGTCATAAATAGGAAAAGACGAAAATCAGTGTATTAACCCCTTTTTATTTTTATAGAAAATGTTAGACTTTCAGATGAAGGAAGGATCATTCAGGACTATTCCGTTCCGATCAAGTCGAAATGAGTTTTGCGTAATATGAAGTTTGGAAATTTTCTAATAATAATAGTTGATGAGATCTAGCGTTATCGTGGTTTGTTGAGTGTTGCTTGACAAAATATTTCATTGACTCTTACGCTGTTTAGTATTTTTCTTTTATTCATAATATTTTCATGTGGGATTTCAATGAAAATTAAATCCATTAAAAGTCTCCCATTTATTAAATGAACAGCAATAACTGAAATTATTCTGAAAACCCTATAGCAAATTTATTTAGAATGGACAATTAAGTGCAATATATTGTAAGGAAGTTTTGGATTTTTTTTTTTAATATTCATCGATGAGATCCAGCATTGTTGGGACTAGGCGAATGTATGAAATTTGGTTAATTTATTGATAAATAATTGAACAGCTAAAATAATTAAGAAAATTAATCATACAAACTCCAATGTGTTAATTAAAAAGTTAATAAAAAAAGTTAAATAAAATTTTTATAAAAGTTATTAATGGGGCTTCGCTAAGTGACATTCAGGGAACCTACTAATGAAATTTCAGCCATACCTATGCAAATTTGTCTGAAATACACGAATTTGTTTATAGCTATGAATTTGTTCTTCGCAATATGCGGAAAATATACAATGGGTTTGAGCGACCTCTAACCCACCGTCAATCGAGCTCAAATTTTCGTGGAATTTATTTTTCCGGATACACTTTAAGAATCCGAGTGGCCCGTGCCAAAAACGAAATCAACTATTCTGCGAAATGGAAAATATACAGCATGTATTGAGGAATGTTTTCCATTTCTAGAGGTTTATTACATATTTTATTTAATATTTACATAAATATGTAAATGAAAGATTTCGAAGTCATTTTCTCGGTATTTGGATTTTGGAAATATGTATATCACCCTTCTAGGAAACGCGCGATATTTACCGTTATTTCTTAAGGCTATCGTATAAATCATCATCCCTGTAAAGTTGATATCCGCATATAAAATAATGACGTGATTTTTCTTCCTGAAGATGTTTGGAAGTTTAGTCGTTCGCACTGTATTACCTCTTCTAGTACCAAAATTTGCCGGTGCAATGCCCTCAATAGTATTCATTGGATTTTTCTTAGAATTCTCTCGAAACTGGTGGTTCCAACTATCGCGCCACAGTTGGTATATTTCTTCTCTTTTCTAAATACTTTTATTACAATGCTTAGCATGGTTCCTGGATTAAAATCAGTCACACCCGATGAAAGGTTTATATACTACACTATATAACTTTTTCATAATAATCTCAAAACCGGAGTGCGCAATCAAAAACATTTTTTACGCTTTTCCATTTTATTTATTATCGTAAATAGTGGTTGTAATTTGTTTTTTTTTGTTTGTTTGTTTTGTTTGGTTTTGCATTTTATATCAACTACAATACTTGCGTATGCTTCCTACGATTTGGTTTTAATTTTTGCATTTTATGTTTTATTTTCACATTCTACACATTCAAGTTATCTTTTAACGAGCCATTCGCTCTTTAATACTACAAATATGCACAAATACAAATAATATTTATAAGTAATAATTACAAATGCTTATTAATAAATACAATAAATCAGTTAATATTTAGATAAATAGATATTTATATAGACTTACATGTAAAATAATTCACAATATCTTAATTGCATAGACAAAATAGTATAACACAAAAGTTTCGGCTTAATAATTTATTTTGAAATAATTAATATACATTTAGTTGCGAATATGTTCAATCAAAATTTAGAAACTTTTGTTAGTCATTCAAAATTATACCTATAAAATATTACACACAAATCGTACAATATATAAACTTCTCGTTTTCCATCGTGCTTAGTTGTGTTATAAAAGTTGTAAGTTTGTTTACTTTGATTTCAATATAACAGATTATTTCCAAATTTATTCCTTTGGCAAATGCAATAAGTTCAATTTTAGTGAGATTAAAAAAATATCAATTTAGAGTGATCTACGATCAGTTAATACCTTGATGTGGTATAATATTTATAATGATATTGATATTTGAACCTAATCATTGCAAGAACATGCAAAAAATCAAAGACCATAATAAATTAAGGTAAAGGTCAAGCAAACAATCAGAAATGAAAAATTGTCAAAATTAAGCATTAAAAAATTGAGGAAAGGTTTTGCTTCACTTAACTTCAAATAAAATAAAGGATTTCTGATGAAACTAACTCTACGAGAGGCCTTTTTCAAAATCTATACAGAGGAATGTTTTAAATAGCCCTTAACTAACTTTGTGTATGAATTGTAAGAGCCGTTTGCACAATGTCTGATCATGCACTTAAATAGGTTTGTCGAAGGATGACTTGTCGCATTGCTGTTAATTAAAAGCCGTATTGCCAAGTTGTGCATTTTAACACAATTTTCCCCGAAGAAATTTCAAAAATCTCCCAGCGCTTTTTGGAGCGTTTTTTCAAAAGGTTACTTTTCACCTTTTCTTCATTCTTGTCGTGCAATTATTATGTGTAGAAATTCAACGAAAAAAACTAACTCTCAGTTATTATTCTTATTAAACACCCTACCGTGTTTCTTGGAGCTAAATATGACATTTTTATTTTCTCTACCATTCTCGCCGCCGTTGTGCTCTTTTCGGATGATACATCTTTGTAATTTTGGTATTTTATTACAAACCAAACCCTGACAACATTGATGGCGCCATACGCCAAGTACCACTCGAAATTCTCGAACGCGTTATCAAAAATTGGAAATTTAAAATATGTAGACCATTTTAGCCGTTTAGCAATATTTGAAAGAAATAATCTTTAAGAAAAAATTTAAATAAATATAATTTTGTATGATAATAAAGGTTATCCCATAAAATTGGGTGTTTTTGATTTGTTTTTGTTTAATTTAAAAAAAAAGTGTCTCTAAGTTATAAATGGACAAAACCTGTTCAAAGATAATATGATACGAAACTCTCTCGTTTGCCTGCTCCTCTGAATTCGTGGTTTAAGCTATCAACAACCACTAAAGTAACACAAAACTGTTTAAATTTTATAAGTTTTTCGTGTATGAATGAATGAATGAGTAAAATCACTAAAATTCTTCAACGAATGTCCACAGATTCGTTTTTGATCTGGTGGCACTATTGGAAAATGTTATAAAAAAATCCATGTTACGGCATTTATGTTACCACAAAATTTTATTCCCGAAACCACTTCTGGTAACGCTGACAACAGTTGATCGAAAAAATTACCAAATATTGCATATTTCATGGAGCATTGATGCGACTTTTCAGTTCAATTTATGCAAAACAAATTATAAAAATTATGGGATTTTATATTATTAAAACAATTTATTAATTTTAGTTTATCTAAGAAAAGCTAAATAAATATATTTAAATCATACATTCCTAACTTCCGTTTGTCTCCAAAAACCGAATAAACTTCTATTTAGACGTTATTGTTGCGTTGTTACCACACGATACGATGGTAAAAAATTCACCGTTAGTAAAATTTGCGGGAGTATTTTGTTAACACTGATGAATTCTATCGATATTTCCAAGAAACCCACAATACTGATATTGAAGTTGACCCAAAACTGAAACGCAAGCCAATTGGCCAATTGAAAAGCAAATTATATGCGTTAGTTTTAATTACTACAACAGCTCATAAATCGATTAAAAGTAAGTGATGAGGAAATCATTACGCCAGATCTTGCACAAAAATTTCATTGGTACAAACTGAATGTTATAATAAACTAAAAATAGGATAACAAAATTAAAAAAAAAATCCGTGTAATTTGGAATGTACATATTGTACTATGGGCCTAGTTGAGTAATAAAAAATGTATATTTCAAATCGCAAATACACCCTCATAATCTGGAATTATCATTGTCATATTCTTTTCGCCCATAACTTCAATATTTGTTAATCGATCTTCCATTTTAATATGTTGATAAAAAAGGGTTTATTACGAGAAAGCGCAACCGCAGAAATCTGCTTTGAAAATTAAAGCAACGCACTTTTTTTAATTCGAATTTACAGTTTTGTATTACTCTATACTATTTCAAGTTAATGTTCGTACTTTTGATTTTACGATTACAAATGTTAATTTAACGTTTTGATTAAAACTTAAATTTTGATTGATATAGTATATTTTTCAACCATGTGGTTCCGACTAATAATAATTAGATCAAACTGTTCCTTGATCAAAAAATAGTTCGAGAAACACTGCTTTAAATGAATAACCTATTCGTACAAGTACAAAGTACATCATCGCCAACGACATCTTCTCAATTTCCTAATTTTTAATTGTGTATGAGCTCACTAACTACCAATAAATAAATCCGCCTTATACCATGTCCACACGGCAATGAAAACAAGTTATTTTTAGGTAATTTTTTCAATATTAAACATGACAGTTGAGACAGCAGTCCTTTTTACTAACTGGTTTTCGATTACATTTTTCTATTTATTTACTCTTTTACTCTAAGGCGATCCGGTAACCAAAATGCCTCACAAAGCTTTAAAATAAAAGTTTCGCTCTGTGCACACCGGGAACAGTGAAGCTTTATATCAATATTTCAGTTTTTCTTCACCGCGATTTTTTCTTACTATTGTTCTTATACCTTTTTTTAAACTAATGACGGCAATTCATCGATTTCTTTGGCAAAAAGTTATCGAACACAGAGTTTCTTGCAAAACTCAACAAAAATTTAGATGTTTTCGAGATTATCATGATTGGTACATAATAAAACTGGACAGCAGAGCGAAAACATGTACTTTCTACTTTTTTTCTCAGAATATCACTAATTAGTCATAAACAACTTGCTTTCGTTGTCGTGTGGACTTGGTATTTCAGATATGCCTATGCTAAACCTATTAGGACAGGATACTAAATTTGAAAAGAGTTAAAAAATATTGCCTATTTGATGAGCAGCGCTACTCGGGATCCGGATGAAGCCCAAGACTCAGTTGCAAACGAAAGATCCACTAAAGTCATTAACACACTAAATAGATTAAAATATTCGCAAGTCTTAAAATATATGGGTATTTTGATTTAAAACCTTATGGTTACAAAGAACACAAATTTATAATTTGAAATTTATAAAGTTTAAAAAAATATAACAACAAGCACATACAAATTTGTTTAAGAAGAAGTTATTCTAATTAATAATTTAAATTAAATTAAAATCTAAGCAAACTCTAAACAATAAAAATAATAAGAATGTTTGATTTAACAAAAAATAAGTCATATGATCCTTAAAATTAGACTAATGCAAAAAAAACAACAAAAACGTCTGCACTAATTTAAGGTTCTAAATAAACGTAGTATTTTTTATTGCAACTTTGCCGTAAGTTAAAATATTAAGTTTATAATATGCTTCTAGCCAGAATATAATATAATTTAAAATTATATTACATACATCACTTTCGATTAAACATGGAGCAAATATCGCTATATGCTCCGGTATTTTAAATATATACTTTGACTCCAGATATGTACTTAAATTTTTCTTAAATCTACTTATGCATAAACACAGTTTTCTCTTTTAGATTTTATGACGGCTATTTAAAGGTAAACTTTAGGTTTTTCTTTTCTTAATTTTTTTTTTTTTGGAGTCGAACGTTTTTCGTTACTATAAAATCATTTACAAATTTGCATTTTAAAGTTACATATCTTTTAAAAGCGCTTATTCAAAAATTTGTGGGTGCTACTACAAACATACTTCTCTTAACTATTTTTTTTTTATATGTCATTGTTTTTCTTTGGTAGTTTCTTGTTTTGTTTTGGTTTTTGGATTTCCTTTCTTCATTTTTCATTTCGTGTATTTCTAATTAATTACTTACGATATTTACAAACTTTTTCAAAGTACATCATGACACACTTTAGCTTAAATTTTTTTAGAAGTACAAACATAAATAAATAGTTCTTAACTAGTTAATTCTTAAATATGTAGTCAAATGTCTATTGCATCATTATGTCATTAGTTTTATTACTTTTTTCCATTTCGATTTAGGTGGTTTTTTATTATATGCTATTTCCGTTTGGTTTATTATTTTGATTTTTTTTGGTTTTTTTTATACATTTTTGTTTTTTTTTGTTTTGTAAATGTGGATACAGCTTTTCGCTGTGCAAAGCAAATATTCAAACTTCGTTTAAATTAAACTAGCAGTTTCCAACTTATGAGTCGATATAGGCATGTGTCGTATATGTAAGTTTATTTAAAGGTTACCTTACGACTTCGCAGATAACAAAATAAATTATAGAGAGATTTTTAATGCATACTTGCAATGTGTGCAAATTATTTTTTGAACTATAATTTCAGATATCATAATAGCAATACAATTTCGCCTCAACTCATATGTAACTTTTTATTTATACCCAACGCACGGCAAGTTAGGAGATAAAAAAACAAGATTTCAACAACAATGAAATAGTAGTGAAAGTAAACGTTAACAAGCTACACTGCGATCGGGTGCAACGCGAGCTCTTCCATACAGCTACATATCCCAAGAGAAGAGAAGCCGAAATACTTGGGTGCGAAGACCTTGGGATACTAGCCAACCGGAGGCAAATTTTTTAAAGAATTAAGTCGGTTATCTGGTGACTCATCTTCAACATCCTATCAGCCGACCTCGTTCAAGTTCGGATATCAATAACCCGACTACGAATGAACAAAACCGCATGCGCTGATGGATTACTAAGCTGAGCTATTCAAGCATGGTGGCGAAGAGCTGGTATGTTGCATGAATCAACTCATTTGCACAAATTGGTCGGATAAGAGCATCCCCGCTGATTGGAATATAATTGTGATCTGCCTAATGCACAAGAACCGCCAACTACTTAACATTTCATATAAGGTTTTATTAAGCGTATTGTGTGAAAGACTTGAACCAACCGTCAACGAACTGATTGGACTTTATCAGTGTGGCTTTCGACCAGACAAATCTACGACCGACCAAATATGGACTATTCGCCAAATCATGTAAAGGCCCGAGAAAGGAGAGCCGGCATACATCACCTTTTTCGACTTTTAATCCGCTTTCCGCCAGATCTGAATTTCGTATCCCTGTAAAACGATTACGGTCATGTAAAATGAAACTAAGCAACACCACCAGCTTTGTCAGATTTGCGAAGGGCCTCAGACAGGGTGACTCCCAAGCGTGCGACATTTTTAATATTATGATGGAAAAGATAATTCGAAATGCAAAATTAAACAGGGCTGGTAACATTTTTTATAAGAATGTTTAAGCGTATGCTGATGTTATGGACATCACCGACCTCAACAAATGCGTCGTTAGTTCTATCATTTCTGAGTTGGATAAATAAGCGAAGCGAATGGGTTTGGATGTGAATGAGGGCAGAGCGAACTGCCTACTGTCATTGAATAAGCAGTCAGTAAATTGGCGAGTTTCTTTATGTGCGACCCGACATTAACGCCAATAATACAATTTGTCTAGAAATCCAACAGAGAATCTCTCTTATCAATAATTACTACATTAGGCAGAGTAAGCAATTGCGTAGTAAAACCCTCTCTCGAAAGACCAAAACCACGCTCGATAAATCTCTAATCACGGCCGTGCTATTGTAAGGCGTAGATACATGGATACTTTTACCACCGGATGAGATCGTCCTTGGAGTTTTTTAGAGAAAAGTTCTCCGAAAAATTGTTAGACCGTACGCAGGAGACGATGGCACGATGAGCTGCATGAGCTTTATCGCAACATAGGCTTAGTCCAGCGAATTAAAATAGAGCGGGTACAAAGGCAAAGATATAACTGGTGTGATATTTTCGACTTCGTCCAGAAAACCTTGCAAATTCGAATACGGTATACCTTAACATTCTGCCGAAGTATTTGATTTAAAATAAGGAACGCTCAAGTGTGACTCAAGAAAAACTATGGCTTTATGGAATTTTGACTATTTTTGGATTCACTTATCATACTTTTTATAGCGCGCTAGAACATAATCTCTCATTTAAAGATCCAAAAATATCCGATACATGGAGAACATGCTGATATATGATGGTCGATCTTTTTGGTTAACCGGGTAGGTATAAGCAGATCTATAACGAGAAAGGTGTTTATGATGTAGCGAAATCGTTTGTAACGACTGATATCGACTAGTTATAACAAAAACGTTTACAATTTTATTCAGTAGAGCGAATTATTGCTGGCTCACATAAAAGTAATGCGATATTGAGTGAAAGAAAATATATTTATTTTTAAATAAATATAGATTGGTGCCCTAGATCTCGAATAATAAATAAATAGGCCTACAGTTATAATGGAATTGCTTCTTCCACGTTACGAATATCACATGCGTTAGGGGATGGGTAATCCCAACTGGGTTTATTATTCGATAGGTGTTTTTCAAAAACAACAATTTTTTAACATTGCATTGAGAAATCTTTCACCTGGGACATATTTTCAAATGTCGGTTCAGCTTAAAGCCAAAATCCATAAATCGTTTTGCATAAATATTGAGAAATGGGGCTTCAGGTTTAGCAGTGAGGCTGGACCTTAACATGCCATTTCTACATTTTTGTGTGTAGTCGAGAAAATCTACCAGTAATTTCCGATAGCAGGTAAAAAGCTGCTTTCAAAACATCTGGGTATATAAAAACAGATTATTTTAAAAAACGACTATCCGAATAAGACCTCATTACCAAAAAATGGTGGCACATTTTCGCTCGGTTTAAAACCTGCATGAGCCGAGCCAAGAGCCGATATGATATAAAATAAAATAAAGATTTCAATCGAGATCGGCCTAAAAGAAAGAAAATTTAAGCCGGATGATTTTGTGAAACAGTAGAAATATTTTTTGGATCTGCTCCGTTAAATTCATGATTATGTTATGGACTTGGACGACATAATCCATCTTAGATGGCTAAATTCTACCAAACCTAATATGTAAAATCTATTTACAAACTAGTACAGATCAAAAAACACAGAGTTTGTTATTCACCTAGAGTGAGTAATATTAGACAAGCGTTTAGTACTTGAGTAGAATATTTTAGATCCTTTACTAATCATAATCATGAACTTTGTATGAACTTTAAAAAAAAAAAATTAAATAATAATAATAAAAAAGCGTATAAAAATTATACATTCCTTGATATAGAATTTCATAAATTTTCAAGTGTTCAAATGCTTTGAACTTGGATTTTTGTTTAGCACTACTTAGATTTAAAAAAAATGACGAAAGGAGGATGGGAAAAACACCATGATTAGTCTGTTGCAAAATGGTTGTTGTACAATGCAATTGGAACTGGAATTATTAGGAGAATTTAAATTGAAAGAACACAAATTTAGGCTCGAAGGGAAGCAATAACTTTTAGAAATTGTGTGTTTGGGGCACTAACCAAACCCATGCCATTGTGAAATCTATCTACTATCCACCTTACGTGTGCGTTGGGTATAATGCCAATAAATTTTCGATAAAAACTCCTTAACATATTACTCTGTATTACTAGTTTTCACTCTAATTTAATGTTTTCCACTTAAGTTTAAAAGTAGAAATTTGGAAAACCATTTGATTTTTTGATACCGATTTCTCGTTTCAACACAACCACTCTGTGTCTTCCTGGCTGTACGGGCTGTATGGCTACTAAACTGCTCGCTGCCTTCTGGCTTCCTACTACAATTACCGCCAATTCGTACACTCCTTCCATTCCAGTTAAATCATTTCGTTCAATACTTTTACACCGCCTATCCATTATCGTGGCGTGCGCTTTGCATTCAATTTGGATTTTGCACCTCCACTTGCATTGGCACGTGCATCTGCATTTGCATCGGCACCGAAACGGGCGACATCAGAATGATATTCGTTTTACCCTCCTTGTCGGTTGTGAATTGGCCATGAATTTGTAGTAATTCCGATTTCTCTGCGGCGCCACCTGTATCATTGCGAGTTATTACACAATACTGATTGCCATTGTAGGTGACGACCGGTACACCGGTTGCACCAACGCTGCCACCGCTAGTAGTAGTAGTATTGTTGTCTATTGCATTCGTGGCAAGAGTGGCATTTGTATTGATATTGGTATTCGAAATGGTATTGATGTTGGCGTTGATGGTGGTGTTATTAGCAGAGGCAGAGGCGGCAATGTTGGCGACGTTAGCGACGTTGGCGACGTTGGTGATATTGGCGGTAACATTTTGGTTATCTGCAGTAAAATTGATGCCGTTTAGTTGCGCTTGGACGTATGTGGCTGCCGTGGGGGAGTGTGCAAATAAATGGGAAATCTGGTGGAAATGAAGCGAATCATTGTTAGTGAAAGTGATGATTAAACTGGAGTTGTTGCAGGCAAGGTGGGGGGGAGGTGGTGGTTTGGTAAACATTCAAGTCGAAGTAGAAGAAGAAGAAGAAGAAAAAAAATACATATGCGCATAACTGTATTATGCATACACACTATACATACAAACACATATCATACATATAATATATACAAAATATATACAAAGCTGTAGGTGGGGTAAATTGACAGGAGGGGTGGGCAAGTGTGTGTGTGTGTTTGTGCGGATGTGTGTTTGTGTGCAACGAGTTACTTGTCTGAGATACGAGTAGTACAAATGTTTCCGCTGTTGAGGGATCACTGGGGTGAAAATAAACAACACATAAGAAAATAGTATGTTTAGTTAACTTTAGTTACTTCATTTTGATTGCGGTTGCTGTTGCTATTGTTATTGCTGTTGTTGTTGTTGTTATTATTATTATTATTGCTACCACTCATGCTGTTGTTGCTGCTGTTCGACATTGCTGCCGTGGTGGAAAATAAAGTTGACGGTTGTGTGAGCTTCTTAAACTTTTTGCTCATAAGTGACTGTTGTTGTTGCTGTTGTTGCTGTTGCTGCTGTGTGCTTATAATCATCTGGTTTTGTATGATTATTTTCTCTCTACGTGCCTCAGCCTGCATTGCATTTTGATTGGACTCAGTTTGAAAGCTGCGTTGCTTTGCTGTGGCGCTGACGACAGTTGCCGTTGTTTTTGTTTCCTCCATTATTTCCTGTTCCTGTTGTCAATACTACACAAAAACACAATAGGAGATAACATAAAAAAAAAATTTTATTAAATTTTCTTCGTTTTGCCTTCATTCAACTGTCTTGTACCGTCAACCAACCCACCTCTAGATGACTCTTGGCATGCAATGTCCACTCGTCGCGACTCGAGAACATCCGACCGCATAATTCACATGTCCATGACAATTGTTGCTGATGGTGATGCGGTATGATAATGCCTGGTATGGCTGTGGTTTGTGTACTATGCTGGCCGCTGGTCGTTTGCACTATAATATTCTGTGTGGCCACTTGTACGGCCTGCTGTTGCAATTGCAATTCCAGATTTTGTTTATTGTCCTCCGGTTCGGGCTCTTTCTTCTTCACCATATTGTTGAGCCGCTTACCAAGTGGCGCTATATTCGTTGGCGTCACATGCTTAAATTTATTCATATGAATCACAAGTTTATCGCGTCTAGCGAATGCTTTATTGCACACCTGCAAGTGAGAGATTTTAGTTAGTGAATGCTGAGATTGTTTGTCTAAAAGATTTTGCGTTTTTTTTTTATATACTTCACAAATATATGGTTTCTCGCCCGTATGGATGCGCATATGTATTGTTAGCTTATCCTTTCTGGCGAGTCCTTTGCCACACACTGTACATTCGAAAGCCTTGTTGTTTGGATCTGCGATGAGAATGAAAATGATGTAGTTAATTAATATTTCTAATATTAAAAATTGGAAAAATATTGTCCGGTCAAGCAAGAGTTTAGCTTGTGAAATATTATGTTAACTTAGAACACACGTACAAGTGGATATTCTTTCAACGTCAAAACAATTCTGACAAATATAAAAGAATTTATTTCGGGATTCTGCTTTTGACCACTAATCTTGAAGTCAGATAATGACGAGAAATTTTTTTTTATTCTGGTTGAGACAGTCGTAGAAAGCCATTCTTTAATGCTCTCTCCCCCAGGATTGCCTTTAATTGAATAAAAACAATACCCCCATTTTTTTAATACACACGTTTGGTACACATTTTACATATAAATAGTGTCTGTCCATAGGATATTTTTAAAAGAAAGTTACCATCTCTTTAAGAAGTTATATTTACTTAAAATAAGCAATATCATGAACTGGGTGAATGAAAGAGATTTAAATTAGTTGTATTTTGAAAATTTTTTGTTAAGTGTTGCCACATATTTAGAAAATTTAGTATTACCAAATTTTTAAAATGGAGTGCTACTATATTGGAGTCACAGCCACACTTTAATTACAGGAAATGATTTTTTAGACTTTATTAAATGTACACGCTATGCAAATATTTCCATACATTTTTTAATTTTATGTTAACAGGCTAGTCTGATCTGCGTGATTTGTACGAATAATTACTTGGTTTTATTTGCAAAGATCTGACAACCTGTTAACATAAAATTTAAAAGATAAAAAAATTTACATTCAAATGATTAGGTGGTGATTTAAAAGTCAATAATTTAAGTACTTTTGAGTTGCAGCTGGTTTTTACAAAGAAATCTCGGTTTTTATATGAGGAAAAAACTGACCAAAGTGCGAGTGTATCCTTCCTGTGATGGAAAATATTTTACACCCTCTGCTTATCAAGCCCACCATAGTATTTTTTCCACCACTACATATAAGATTAGGTTTCATGAAAAATGTCATTTGTCCCATTATTTCAGAGCAAAAAAAATAGTATAGGAAAAAACAGTTTTAGTTTTAATCAAAAAAATATTTATCGAGATTTAGATTAAAAAAATCTAAAAGTAATTATAAAATATAATTTTAAGAGATACCGCTAAAAACAAATTTTAGATCGTAATCGGATTCCTACTGGGCATGAAAAAATTTCCACATATGTACATATACTCAACCCTTTTCTCCGATACTTGGAAGTTTATAATTTTTTCGACGAAATATTTAAAACAATCATTATTTTGGGCCCTTGATATTTATATATAGATAATTCCCTCACTATAAAAAAATATAGTGTATTTGATAGGCCATTTCCATAAATTTATTCTATTTATAAACCATTTCAAAACTACTTTATTTTTGTATTTGCTTTTGGTTTTTATTATATGGGCAAAAAAGTAGTGTTCATATTTTTGGTCGTAATATAGTTATAGGACCGCAAACAAATTCCATCAAAATCCGTCAAGTTGCTTTTTGTAGTCAAGTTCCTGTCACAAAAAATATATGAGTACCGAATTTTGTCTGCGCCAGTTTTTCACCCTAATGAGTTAAAATAAAGAAGAAAAAAAATTCCACCAACAATTTATGGGAAAAATTAAAGTTCGTTTTGTCAATCAGCGTGGTATATTGTGGTATTGATAGCTTAGCTATAATGAACTTTTATTATAAGAAATTTGGATCTACAATTAATGTAGGCTGCACATTAACGTATAATAAACCACTGTACGAACGCCCACGGCTTCGTCACTACAAGCATTTTTCTACACAAATATCTGTAAAAGTTGTATCAAAACATTATTGGGTTGTACGCCTTTGGCAGCTCATTAAAATATTTCTCATCGCATTGAACCAAAAAAACGAAAAAAAGTACATATTAAACACAATTCGACCCTACTCACTTTTAGATGGATTCGTTTTACGCACTCCCGACGAGGCTTGTTGCACCTGTTGCAGCGCCTTCAGTCGACTGGCCGGATGCATGGAACCACCCTCAACATATGGCTCGGTGAATGGTATTAAATTTGGTTTAGGTATATTGTAGGTAACATTATCCGGTGACCAGCTACCCAAACTTTGTAGCACACGTACACCGCCCTCGAAACCCATGCCCACATCATCGGGTACGGTGAAAGTGCTTTCTGCGCCACCCGAACTGGAGGAACTTATTTGTGGTACTTTAATCGTGCTGGCGTAATGGGCTTGCTGTTGTTGTTGTTGCTGCTGTTGCTGTTGTTGCTGCTGCTGTTGCTGCTGCTGCAATTGCTGTTGTGACGAATTGTTGTTATTATTATTGTTATTGTTGTTTGTGGGCGAATTCTGTTGCTGTTGTTGTTGTGCGGAATTCGTGGACGTTTGTTGTTGCTGCTGTTGTTGTTGTTGCTTAAATTGTATTGCCGCTTGCGCCATTTGCTGCTGCACCGCCATGTGCGCCTCAAGGTATGCATTCTTTTGGGCAACTGTCATTTTATCCATATTAACGGTACCGTCCTGAAATAAACAAAATCATGTTATGCAAAAAAAAAAGAAAGATGAAAGCAATAAGAAACTGAATATTTATTTTTTGAGTTGAAATGCACTTTAAGGGTGCATGTAAATATGTAAGTGCCATATGTATGTATGCCGACTAGCCGGCTTCAACGCCTAAAAGCAACTTTTGCCGCGCATTGGGCATTCCGCATTTAGGATTTGTTTAATATTTATTTCAACATTCGTGTGTCGTCAATACTATACATAGATTTGTTTCATTTCGCGCTTTCCGCGAATCTCAAGCGTTTCATTTAAAATCAAGTTCATACGCGCGCATTTTTTCTCGCGCACTTTCACTCCCGTTTCTATTTTAAACGCTCTCTCTCTCTCCCTCTAGCTCTCTATCTCTCTCACTTTCCGTTTCGTTGTTACGAGGTAGTCACTTTACCCTTGGAATGTTTGTGGAAGTGAAACTTGGGGCGCATTTTGATTGCCGAATTGTTGTTGCTATTTTAATTATTCAGTGGGAGCGAAAAATATTAATTTTCTTGGCTACTTACACAATTGTGTATATTATATAATGAAATGAGCTTTTCCTGAAGCATTTCAACTTTTTCAGTTCGTCAGATATCTACTCACTAAAATTCGTGCAAATGTATAATTTGCGCATTTGTGTATGGGTGTGTGTGTGTACATGGCTCTGCAGTGTTGCCACAGCCAAAAGTATTTTCTAACAAACTGACCTAAACTATTCTATCAAATCCGCCAATTTTTTTACTTTCTAACAAAAGGCAGTTTTATATGTAATATTTGCATAGAAGATAGATTACCATGGAGTTGCATCGCGTTTCGTTCCCTGTGGCAAGAACTGTCGTCCGATTTTACCACACCAGAAGTCAATTGGATCTTATCAGATTCTAATATCAGTCAGCAAAAGTCAAATTAGTTCTGGTATGATAAAATCGGACGAGACTTTCTGTTGGAGGAACGTGAGGAGTGATACAACTTCTTTGTAATATACGTTCTATGATATTTGGCACAACAATCAGCATTAGTATCAGTGGTATTTCCGATTTCCGACGAATTTTTGAATTCAAGCCAAATTTAAGGCACTTACGGCTTCCACTTATTTGTATGGCTATGATAATTTAGGTCTAATCAAACTATAACCCAAAGCTTTCACCATAGGCAAAAAGCAGCTCTAGTTGACTATACTGTTATAATGATCCGAAGAGAATTGGTGATACCATGCGACGAAGAATTTTTTAACAAATAATACGATATATCAAATTAAACGTATTTTTATAATTTATTTTAATTAACATATTAGTAAGTATTTTTTAAAGATTTTTATTTTTATTAGAATTGAAATTTTTATTAAAATTGAAGTAGCGATTATTCCGCAATTTCTTTACCCTTCTCTAACGCGACCACCATTCACATCCACGTTTTTGTTCAAGCACAACGTGGCCTATTCTTCACTTGATCCAACTCTTCTTTACTTCTTTATTATAAATTCACTCTTTCTCATTAATGCAATGCTAGTATGTTTTTTTTTTTACTTTTCGGCCACTGCCGTCACATTATGCGTCATCATCTTGATTGAACTTATCATATTTTTAATCAAACATTACTGGTTTATTTTAAGCCTTAACAAATTTTTTCAATTGCAAGACTTTTTTTCTTTAAATATGAAATGAAATTTTGTGTTTTGCCGGCTCGAGGTCAAGGGGTGTCGGTAGAGTAAAACAAATGATTTACTTTTTTCTCTTCCAATATATTTCGGTTACACTGCGGTAACCGTCTTCATGGCAAATGATTTTACACGTCCGCACCGTCCGACGTGGAGCTTTAAAAGCTCGTCGTCGGACGGTGCGGACGTGTAAAATCATTTGCCCTGAAGACGGTTACCGCAGTGTAACCGAAATATATTGGAAGAGAAAAAAGTAAATCATTTGTTTTACTCTACCGACACCCCTTGACCTCGCGGCGGCAAAACACAAAATTATAATTGGAAAGGTCGCGAAAAAATCATTATTATGAAATGAAACTTTTTAAAATCTACCATTTAAAAATGAAAAATTTAAATTAAATCTACCAGTTTTGGTTAAATTCTATCAAAACGGCAACACTCACTGCGCTTATGTTAACGTTAACATATTAGTGTGTTTGTGAGTGAATTTTGTTGTTGGTATTTTTTTATATATGCCGGTTGAGCTGTTCATTGTCGTCTATTACGTGCAGGGTGTGTGAGGTGGAGGAGCTTCAGGACGATTTTATGCAAACGCGAGCAATGCCCCACGAACAATGTAATAACCTTATAAAGTCCAGCTAAGGACAAAATTATATACGCACATACATACAAACGTATGTACATATCCACATCTACGATTTATAAAAGAACATACATGTATGTGAAAACATAAAAAATATTTTTTGCGTATATTCGAACAATTTTATTACAAAAGAAAATTTACATACATACATATGTAACGCTGGTTAGTCTTCAAAGTCACGTTTTGAATTTTTTTATACGATTTATATAAACACAGTCCCATCAGCGCTGCGTCGTTTAAATATCACCTCACTTTTTTTCTTTTCACGTTTCATTAAAATTTTTCAAATAAAAATCTTCATTGCCAATACACTCGCCTTCTTCTATAGAATTCGTTCTTCGTGTGTGTGTTTTTTTGTTTTTTTGATTGCCTTTCTTACAAATGAAGCGCCGCCATTTGTAGGTATACTAAGTATTGGGGAGCCAACCGGCAAGCACTTCCGTGGCGGCGCTATGGCGTTGCTACACTTAGCTGCTTCCTGATTTCAGCGCTCTATACACAACACACACATACACACACTCATACACATTCATGAATTTTTACGAATGTGTAAGCCATATTTTCATTGAAAAAAACTATTTGCACTGATTTTTTTTTAGATATTCGGAAGCTCATCATTTTTAATTTCACGCTTATGAATATATACCGTTTAAACGCTCATATGGGTGGCAAACATTCTTCTATTTTTTGCAAAATTTATCACTCCACCACAACAAAAAATTAATCAATATCAAACGCGTTTATTGTATTTTCGCAGCCTTGTAGCTTTTGAAAATATAGAAATTTTCAATTTCACTGTAGGTAAAAATATGGCATTACAATTGTTTTTTTTTCTTTTTTGTTTTTAATTTTAATGCTATTTTTCCTTATTTCTTAAAATATCCTTTTTCTGCTTTGAGTAGAAAACTCACAATGCGCTTTGTGGGTAAGTAAGTACTTATGAAAAAATTTTCATCATCATCACCTTTTGTTTGTGTATGTATTGCGAAACTGATTTCCCACTCATGGTGTACCAGCAGCCTGCCGTTTTAATTTTTCATACATTTGAATTCACATTTGAGTGATTTCGGATTCAGACAGAGCGATTGTTGAACTAACTGTATGTACTTACATACATATGTAAATATATAGTTTGTAAATCGTATCGAAGTGAATCGAAGTGCCTGCCCGCCGAAGTGGTTGCTGTTTGCTGGAAATTGTTGGCGCTAACAGTCGATGGGCGGGGGGCATGCCACTTCTATAACCGGCCCCTGAGCGCGCCCGTTACGCCGGGTCACCGTCTCCTTTAATTCTACATCACATTACCACATAAAATATGTAAATTTTGCACCACCATCGTTACAATACATCTAAATTTGTTATTTTGTTTTTAATGTGCGTAGATGTGTGTTATGTGTCTGTTAAATATTTCTACTCGGGGATTTGCAAAATTTATACTCGAATTCGATTGTAAATGCCGATATTATTGGCCAGCGGAAGTGTAGGTAAGTTGTCGTTTTGTCTTTGCCGTTCTCAGCGCTCGCTGCAACGCTGTACCAAAGAATGGCAGGAAGAAAAGTTCAGCGTCTATTAAACGTTCAAGCGCAATTGCAAGAGTGCATACAATAAGTTTTTCTTACGCAACTCATCAGCACCGGTTACCGCTCGCCAACATTCGTGTACTACTTGTGACGCTTCGTCTCCCTTCCACTAAAACAAAAAAATCTTGCATGGGCACTGAAGAACCCTACACAATGTCAAAGTTAGTGTTCGTGAGAAATTTCTGTGTGAGTATTCACTCATTGCTATGCCTTTCCCAACTTTTTTCGACGTATTTGTGCTCATATTGTATTTGTCTGCAAATGCCGGCCGGTAGTCTGGGTGGTGGGTGGTGGGTGGCTGTGGCTTTTGTTGCCAGTTGACATTCCAAGAGTCTCATGCAATGCGTGAAAATGAAACATTACGAAAAATACTTTTCGCCAACGAAGAAGCTTCCGAAAGCTTGAGGTGTATATTAATGAAGGTGGAAAGGAACAATTGGCATGTCAGTGGTTCTTAACGATTTTTTATATAGTGCTTATCATAAGTATACGACCAGTTTCGACAATTATCTGTAATTCATTTTTAGTTAGTTTTGTATGCACTTTATAGTCCAAAAATTAAATGGAAAATATTAAAAATTTTGAATTTTGTTGAAATTTGTTCTTAGTTCGAAGATTTAGCTTAAGCGGTTTTTGTTGTAGAAAAGCTTAATAAAAAAAATAGTAAGTAGCAAATCAAGAGTCGAAACTTGCCAAAAGGCCCTTATAGAATAGTTAAAATAAGCACTGAAGTACTGTTTTTTTATATCTTCTGTTTTTCCGCCAGAGTGAAAAGTTTATGTAAGTAAATACTTGGGAAGGAAAAAAATATTGTCTAAGCGCGAATTTTAAAAGCTTTTTTTTTTATTTTTGTTAGCACATTAAAAACTCTTTATTTTTCTTGGTGTTTGCCATTTTTTAAATCTGAAATTTGTTAGCCACCCAAATGCTGACGGGACATGGTTGCTTAAAACGATATTTGTCTAGGTTTAGGCGCTAAAACGGCCGTTTCTGCCCCTTTTGTGCAAAAGCCATTATTGAAGAAGCCCGCTTTTCTCATCTCCTACACATCAGAAGTCCTAAAAGCAATAATTGACGTGTCTGAAAGCTGACTATCGGACGTGGAGCTGAATGCTCAAATAACCTCCCGACGAAATACTTGACCTACCGTCGCGGGTTGGCACCTAGACAGTAGGAGGTTAATTTCGGGTTCAAGTCTCACACTGACGGTTTTTTGGTCTGCCTTCCGATCCTCCTAAAAACGGAATTTTAAATTTTGACAGCTCGTTAAATCCAGAAGGGAAAAGAAAATAGAAAATTGAGAAAGAGGAAAAGGCAAATAGAATAAAACACCTAGACATGTTTTGAATTTGAATCAAATCGGACCATAAATACGGTTTTTAGAAATATCTCGACCCCAGCGCCACCCATCGATCCAAGTTTTGATCAAAATATTTATATTTATGTGAGTTTTGAATTTTAGCCACCTATCGAAATTCTTTTTTGACACCATTGCCAACACATCCTATGAATCAATCGGTTCAGTATTTAAACTACATATGAACAGACATACAAGGACATTTTATATATACGATTATCCATAAGTTCGTTATTTAAAAGAAATTAAAGAAAAGTTTACTGTTGAAAATGTTTCCACATAAAATACCTATCAAAATTTCTCCGTTTTTTTACTTTCTGCCAAATTCTATCAAGTCAAAGCAGACTTGACAAAGCTTGTTTACGTTTTTACCCATAAATGATCATTCCAAGTAAAATCCAATAAAAGTCTACATAGAATATTTTTATAGTATTTGCTGGGGTTTAAGTTTCTAGTTTATAAAAATAAAGCGAAAATGTATTCTACATTTGCAGAAAATTGTTTTCATTGCATGGAAAAAAAAGTACATATCCGCTAAAAAAAAACATATACTTCGAGCGTTGGGAATATTTTTTACACCTGCCCCAAATAACAAATTTGTTTTAAAGATAAAATTTTTTACGAAAATTCCTCAAAATGAAGTTCGCAGGTTTGATTCATTGTTCATTAGTATACTGCATATGGCACACGGTTTGTTTTTTTCATTTTATTTTTTAATTCATACGTCAGGCAAGGGTTAAAAAATTTCGAAACAAAATTGCGTAGCAAGTCGGGAGAAAGACAAAATATCTTTTTAATTTTACTAATATTTTTCCTTGTGCAGTAAGAACTATATCGGATTATTTTAAGAAAATATTATCTACATACATAGTAAATATTTCAACAGTCAACTTCTAATTGGGGTTTTTTTATATTCTAAATAGTTTTAAGAAACCCTGAATAATCTTTTAAAAAACGCAATGAAATTGTTGAAGAAATCGTTAGTCATAAATATGTATAATGTTATTCACCTGAAAATTAATTGTCGCCGTCACCGCTCTCATTGAGTCAGCATAATTTTGCAAAACATTTTCAATTTGCAAACACGATTGTCGCCAATCAAATAGTTGTTCCACTTTAAGCACACACTGTTCGCAAATATTCTTAGGAAGGTAGTCGTCCTTGGATATCTAAAAATGCAAAAACATTAACAAATGTGCGTGAGAGTTATGATAATTTATTTTTATTTTAATTTACGAGAAGAAATAACAGTAAATAATATGGCAAAAGTAATACAAAAACAAACCGAAATATATAAAATTTTCCTTTAATATCAATAAATTCAAGACCAAAAAATATTTGGGAACTTGGTGTTGATGTAACGAAAAGAAGCTTTGAAATCACTATGCATTTTTGTGTAAAAAGTGAACAATTTATCTATAAGTACATATACATGTAAATAAAACAAAGTAACAAAAAGCGTCTAATTTCCTCAGCCACCCGTTTAAAAAAACATTCAAAATCAAGACCGGTTTGAAAAGTTAGGTTTAAATTAATTAATTAATTAAATCGCATATGACGATAAGAGGGCTGAACAGGTTTGGATAAGATTTGGCATAATGTAACCAATAAACACTTAGGCTTGGTTCACGCTAGAGCTCAAGTTGTGAACTCAAAAAATTTTCAAATCTCCAACGTTGTTTCCCAACTCTATCTCAACTTGAGAAGCATAGCGTTCTCAACAAAAAAGTTAATTTTTTACATGACTATAAATTTCTCAAGATTGATGAAATATTGTTTCCATATTTGTCGTGTATATAATAAAGCTTAGCTTTCAAAATGTTTTCAAAAGAGGTCGCCACCTTTTCAAATTAAAATAAATTAATTATTAAATTAAATGGGAAATCACAATATGTACATTAAATAGATAAGTTAGGTTACAACGGTTGTCTTCCGAGACACACATAGGCTTAATTTCCAATTCCCCCTAAAGTCATTTTGAACTTTGTCAGAATATTAGAAGATCTCCGATTTCCACACATCTAAGGTCTTCCAAGCTATCCTAGGATTGCCAACCTAGGACGGATAGAGTGGTCACTGGCACAGAGGGACCGTAATCGTTCCCTCCCCTTCCTTAAGAAGTTGAGTGCCGAGTCGCGCGACGTCATCGGCCACACAGTTCGCTCTATGTCGCAGTGGTCTGAAACCCATACCACTTTTTGGTGAAATGGCTCAGCCTTTCGTTGCGACATGTGCGGGATTTCTTGGCTACCATAGAGATTGTCAAGTTTCTTCTTCTTTGTGATTTTATTGCCGCCAGAATTTCAGTCGAAATTTAGATAGCAACCTTGGATACATTGTAGTATCACATTTTACCAGGTTCGGGGCTCTGTTAATTACCATCAGTTCCGCCTAAAAAACGCAACAGTGGCCCAGGTGTTAAATTAATAAGTTAGGTCTAATTTCATATACGTAAAAATATTTACTTAATAAAATTAATAACCAAACTGAGTATTTATATGGAAACGTTTTTAATTTAATTTAACTCTTCTAAAAATGATGCTTCAATTTATTTGGTAAGGAACTTAAATTCTACTCTACTGCATAGTAGAGCATAGTTGAAATCACCATATCTCATGTACTATGTACTCGTATGTTTATATTTACACCAATTTATTTTGAAAGCTGATTATAAAATTAAAGTATTTTCCCTTTTTAAGTTAAATAAAGTATAACAATATTAAGTTGATATAGAGTAGAAGTATATACATACATGAAATGAAAAATTAAAATAAGATAAACTAATTTCTGTTCAAAATAATAATACAAAGTAACAAGGTGTGACGTTTGGTAAGTAGTCAAAAAAATTAGCTTTGATTTCATTAATAAAAATAAATAATAAAAATTTCTTGCAGAAATAATGAAGCGCACATTTATTTATTGTCTAAACTAGGGTTTCTTTATTACTATTATTCTACAAAAACTTTAGAAAAAGGTAGAGACGAGGGGATTTTTTTCATGAGAGATATGGCTCTCCAGTCCATATATGACTTAAGGAAATTTACTGGGGCATTTCTCAAACGTTTTTTATATGGACTTTTTACTTTTCTTGAGAGCTGTGGACGAAGCTTAAGAATGTTGCTATGAGTTGCCAAGCGAAGGTTCATGCCAACACTGTGAGCATTAGTGTTATGAAAGGCGAATGGATGTTTTTGCTGTTAACATATCGAAAGAAAATCAACTTGACAAACTTGACTTACTCAAACCATACTTGACATTTTCGACATTTCAAAGCAAAATTATTTTAAACAAGAAGAATCAGTACTAAAAAATATTAATAATCGTCGTCTGTTTGTCGCATTTTAGTGAATGCTTATTCGATTCGTTACTCATAATACAAAACAGAAAAATTCGTGGGAAGATTCTTTTGCTTCGCATCTCGTAACACCACCCTAATCCTTTTCAGAAAATAAAAGAAACTAAAAAATAACCTTGAAATACTAGTGAAATTATTTGCGTTTGATGAATTTATTTACTTCCTTTTCTGTTACATCCACCGAACGTCGTAAAAGCGAGTTTACGAGTACAACATAAAAATACACATTCTCTTCAATTCCCAAAAATATTTAAGAAAATCGAAAATAATGCATTTGAAACATTTCTCAACGAGCACAGCACACGAACCTCATCACCCATTCAAAGCAACCTTTAACAACTCTTGGCGTTACTGCTGTTAACATTTGTTGGTGGGATATCGTCAATATTTGTTTGAGGGAAACTACATACAGCCCACTTTATTAAAATTTAAAAAAATCGTTTAAACTCACATTTGTCGACATTAGCGTGCGCAGTTTGTAGGCCAAATTCCTCTGCTCCGCCTCTTTTTCAAATAGATGAATTTTGGCGGGACCATTTCGTATCGAGCAGAGGCGGCAAAGTTCAGCGAATGTGGTGAAGTTCAAGTCGCCGTTATATATTTGTTGTTGCTGCTGTTGCTGATGTTGGTGTTGTTGTTGCTGCTGTTGCTGTTGCTGTTGCTGTGTGTTGTGTTGTTGATGATGATGCTGATGTTGGTGCTGGTGTTGCGCGTGATGTTGCTGTGTTGATTGTTGTTGTTGTTGTTGTTGAGTCTGTTGTGTATTGTTGGCGCTCAACATAACTAGATTTGTTAGTTCTGCTACTACCTACTTTGATTGGTTTTTCTTCTACGTATTATTTTTTTCTCGTAATAAGAATAGCACATTAGTGCCTCCAAGTTTAAATCATTACTTGTAGTAATTTTTTAATTGAATCTGAAAAGGTGCAAATAGTAAAATTATTTATACACATATTGGCATACATACATACATACAGAGGTCAAATTAAAATGGCTAGTTTTACATTTTAAGTGTCATACATTGTATTAAAAAATTTTCGAGACACTTCTCAGATTTTAATATATCGTACAAGTTAATTGTACGTTAGATCAAAATGTCAAATTTCTCTATTATATTTTTGCAATTTTCTTTTCTATATTCCTGCCATGAAAGAGCTTCTCATAAAAATTATCTGTCCCGGATTTAGTGTTTTTTTTTCAAATACGATTTCAACACCTCATGCAATATTTTTACATCACAGCAAAAAATCGGGTCAAATTCCACTGATCCAAGTCAAATCTAGTTCTTTTCTTTCGATGGACCAATTTTCAAAATAAGCAAATTAGGTTTGGCGAGCGGCAGGCCATTTCGCACTACAGATGTTCCGATTTAACTACAGATCTTAACCCCAAGCGCTTGGTGCGAATAAATAACACTTTTGCCCATACATTTCGTGGGGACTATCTGTATTATTATATAGAATTGATTATATGGAGAATGTGTGTAACGATTTGACTCTCAAAATACTAAACCGATTTTAATATTTTTTTTTTGTTTTTGTGCTATTATCGACCGGAATTATTAAATTCATTGTATATTAAGACATCAACCAAAATATTTCGCAATAATATTAAGGTTTGGATTTTTGGATTGTTATTTGCCACAGGATCACGAAAGCGGAAGTCACTATCAGCCGAACAATCGTACAGTAGAGCCACGCTATAATCTTTCAGTTCAGACCTCATGTCCGGGGAAAGGGTATTTTATAAGCCCTTATGGCTCGCGTAGCTTTACTTAGCATTTTGTCAAGATGGGAACTCTAACTAAGCCTCTACCATTGCACGATGGCCAGGTCAGAACGTTAAATCTCCGTCTCTCCAAGAGTTGCCGAACTAAGGTTCGAAGTTTTTATATGGAAAAAATCAAAGAAAATAAAACTCTATACTCAAATTTTTTTCTAAAAATTCTCATTGCAAGTATTGAAATTTTGAGTGAATTTCACTGTTGTTGAATTTTTTAAGCTTTAACAGAAAGTTTGAAATTTGGATTTAAATGTCCTACGCTGTAGAATGAGATATATGTATATTTAATAAACATTTAATAATTAAAAATAAAAAAAAAAAATTAATAGTCAAAACATGTCAATGTGTAGTGGTGATATAATTATGAAATACACTATACATACAATATAAACATTGTTTTTGAATTCTAATGGGTTGATGGAATAATGTCGCATTCATACTACAGAAATGTAAGCCAATTGAGAATATATGTACCTACATAGCCATAACAATGACAGTTGTCAGCAACCAAGCTTTTGAATTCCTCTGTGCAAGCCTACTACTATATACATAAATATGACTGTTGTTATTACGGCAAATTTGGTTATTGCATGAGAACAGGGTTAATTATTTTAATATCAACTAGCTATACGCATAGTATGTCTCTATGGTTGAAAAAACTGAGAACATAAAATAAACACCGGCATACGTCGATGCTGTGAAAAAATTAAGTTTTATTCAAAGCAAAATAATTATAAACAATTTCTACAAAAAAGAGTTTTTCCCCATTTACTATTTTGATAAAATATACCCTGTGATATGTCCGAAGTTTCCAAGCCCCATGAAAATCCATTTAGTGGTTTGTGAGGTTAGTTCAAACAGTCATACGGAAATTCTAAAAATCTCAATGTGTTCTATTACATTCCTTTTAAATAAGTTTTCAATGTACAGACACGACTTTTCTACCGTTTCATTATAGAAGATAAACAGAAAAACTATCACCACTAATTTCAAATGTTAACATTAATGCTGCTTTTTTTCTCTCAGTGTACTGCAATTGACATTCGGCAGCAAGCAGATATTGACTATCCACAACTCAATAATCGGCTGATGCAACTGACAAACAACGGTACAATATTCTGCTGCGAGTGCAATTTAAATAAATGACAACAGCGCGACCAAAGCATTGAGGGCGCTGTGAGAGCTAAAAACAAAAATCCATGAAACTAATGCTAATGCTAATTCGGCGTTTCAAGTTAATGCCAGCTGCAATAGCTATGAGCCATTGCAATTAAAGGTGCAGCATTGGGCCGCGCAATAACTCTGACCACCCACTAACCTTGGCGAAAAATCGATATTGCACTTTTCCAATGACACAAAATTCGCTGCGTTGGCATTTCGCTGTTAACCAAAGATTAGACGAGAGACAGTGCACCACTGCACATACACAAAATAGACACTTGACGGTATACACATTGCCAAATGTGCGACTTGTTCCGCGAAAGGAGCTGAATGCATTTTCCGGGCCATTTAACTGCCCATTTACCTTTTTTCTCAAACATTTGTTTACTTATTCCAGCGGCGCAGCAGAAAGCATTGCACTGCAAAGGAATTTGTCATTTAACGATGATCACACTAGTGGCATTTCTGTTGCAAGCTGCTGATGAATAATATTACTAATAATAATAGGCATTCGATGGAAAAACCATTGCAAATTAATCCTTCGCACACACTCGCAGATTGAGTAAGTTTAATTTTTTCTTTTTTTGCTCTTTACTTATTTGAATTACAATATTTGTTTTCTTTTTGTATTATTATTATTTTTTTTATTATGTACAGCTTTCATGCATTTGCACTTCTCAAACCACTTGAAAATTTTGCACTGTTCAATTTTTCGTTTTGTATGCCTTTTTTCATCATACAACTCCTGCAAATCTACACTGAAAATAATTTGTTTTCGATACTTTTATTGCACTTTGCACTCTGCACTTAATATGCGGAAACTAAACGATTTGACCAATGAAATTTCCGGCCTATTGCCTTCCTACTGCCAGCTGGCTGCCACCTCCAACTGCTGTCGCAAATGCACTAATGTCAAAATAACGTGTCCAAACAGTTACAGTTATCTCAAATTTAGGTGCGGGAGTGTTGAAAACCCTCCACAACAAAAACTTTGTTGCAATTTCCGCGTATGCGCACTACTTGGGTAGTAAAGAAAATATAAGCGAAGAAAGGGGCGACTCTTACAGTCAGTCAGTTTGTTGTCAGTGGTAATGGAGAATAGTGAATTTTTGGTTATTATTCATATCGCGAAAGTAAAGTTTATTATCATTTATATAGACGTGCAGATTTACCTATTTTACAATTTCTAATACTATATTGTACCTATCTCAATTGGCGGTAAACTTCAAAAAGAGGCATTGATATTTAGAAAATGCACTGGTGATTGTACCATGTTGGGGCTGCAAACGCTGTCAAAAATGCCAACAGGTTGGCCATTAAGCAAAATGCTTGCCACCAGCTCACACTTAAGTAAATGATTATTGAATACAGCAGCGGCTGCATATACTCGTAAACATGCAAAATCAAACTCACACTATTTTAGTTATGTGCATATGTGAAATGCTTATCTATAGTAGATATAGCAGATGTTTGTTTGTACATACAGAACCGAGGAACTAATCTAGAGTGTAGCTAAACTTCGCGCATCTCGAAAATCATTTTTTGGGAAATAAAGTTTCGCGTAGATGTTTTCAAAATGTGAGTGGATTGCCAGTTAATTACTTAATTAGCGCTGTAGCCACTTGGGCGATTTAGGCCGAGCTCAACATATTCCACCAGTCGTTCCTTTTCCCTGCCAAGTCAACTCTATTCCCAAATGGGCTTTCCAAAGCAGATGGGACCTTCTTTTCCTCTACTGCAACAGCTTCTCGTCCGCACGCACTACATGACCAATCCAATGTAAATAGCCGCAGGAATTTAATCCACTCAACTACGTCTATATCGCGGCAAAACCCATACTGCTCATCGTTCTGTCGTTTGCGATATTATATTAGACCTTTTATTTAAAACAAAATACTTTTTAATCGTTATTAGTTGAGCTTTATTTCTTTCTAATAAAATAATCGTTATTTCTTGAGTTTTATTTTTTACTCATAAAATATCGTTACTTTTTTAGGTAAATTTTCTGGTCCGAAAATGATTATTTCTTGGATTTTATTTTTTGCTCATAATATAACCGTTATTTCTTGAGTTTTATACTTCGGTCAGAAGATGATCGCTATTTCTGGAGTTTTATATTTTGCTTAGAAAATAAAACTTAATTTATGGGTGTTTCTTTCTTTCTTTTAAAGTAAAAGGTTTCATATTAATCAATTATAGTTTGTTGGTTTTTGTAGTATGACTATTTTCTAGCAATGAATGTAGCCAAAATTGGTCCAATCGCATTACAAGGAATTCAGTAGATGTTAAAGTCTCCAACCAAAACCTATTCTTGATGATTTTCTCAATAGACCTTGGATGTTTTATAAGTAAATATTTTACACAATTTTTGTCTGTCTAAATATAGGAACTTTAAAGTAAAACCTCATATCTGAACAATCACTCGTATGGGAGCTATAAGTTATAGTCAACCGATGTTAGTAAGTGGACACTTTCTATTCATAATATGTGATAGGAATGCCAAATTTGATGTTCTTAGCGGTTTTAGTGTAGGAGTTATAACCCAATCTGATCAATCAGTTGTATAGCTGTTAAATGATATCCGTTCTGGTCGGTTCTGACAAATTATTAATACATTATAGAAATACAACTGAGGGACTAGTTTGCGATCAAACAGACAGACTGACGGACAGACAGACCGACGGAATTAGCCCATGGTCCTGGTAATTTTAGTCCACTTGGGTATGGGTGTGTTTCTTATTCTTCTTATACTTACAACCATCGAAGTTATAATATCATTTCATCTTAATGAAAGGTATACATACAAATCAATTCCGCTGCTCCTTATATACTTAGCACTTCTCTTTCCGCATGATTTTTTAAGTTGAAATTTGGAAAATAATCGTTTTTTGCGGTCTCTGCTTAAGTACCCAAAGGTTTTCGTATAATCTTTCTGTCGAATACAGAGACGTCAATGCTATTTTAAGTAAAATAGAAAGCACCTGAAGTTCGACAGGATGTGTCATGAAAAAACGAATTTGTCCTAAAAACGAACGATGCAGATCTGACATTGAGAACTGACCTTGAAATGGATATGCTGGAATGTCTTGATCGGTTCTGTACTGAACTTCGAACTAGATCAAATACTTTGTTATAGACCAAAAATGAGGAATTTTATCAAAATTGATTTGGTTTTTATGATGACGTTCCAGAAATCGAACTCCTATTAGATATACTAGAGTTTTGAAGGCAAATAAAATCGGCTTCTAATTGTGTGTCTCCAGATTTTTTTAACTCCAATAATAATAAAGCACTACAATTAGTATTATAATATCGTAAGTTAATTTTTAATATCTCTTATTGATATCTCAATAAGGGTGGAGCCCCGGGTGCCATCCGTGCTAGCTACGCCAGTCCAGACGTGACAATTATGCGAATCAGAATTTTGACTCAACCAAACCTAAGTTCAATGGCTCGATAAGAGATTTGAATCTACCCATTGATAAAGCAGAATTATTAAGGTCAAGTTAACAGATAAAATTAGTTTTCCATCACTGTAGATCAAATTGGGATGCTTAAGCAAAGATGGTTCTTCATTCCATTATCTCAAGCAAAAATTTCCCAAGCTTAGTGAAGAAAACACAAAGAGGGTGTTTTGGTCAGCCTAGATCGATTAAGTTAGCAACGAGTATGGAGAACTTTTACATGCAGATGACACTGCATTTGAAAAGCGTTACAAGAAAGATAGGTGACCACAATGCTCGCAGATTACTGTTGGAATCTTAGGAGAGAGGCCTCTGAATTCCCGAACAAACCGAATGTCAGCATTTGCGTTATTTCTGTAAACTTTTACTGTAATTAATGAAAGCCAGTAGTGTAAGAGATTTAAAAACATCTTTCTAAATAAAAAAATTAAATAGATTTTTTCCTCGATTTTTCGTTTTAAAGTGTTAATATCATTCAAAATATTCCGCTCAACATATAAAATAAAAAGTTTCAAGAAAATCGATGAGGGCGTGTTTTATAGAAATCAACGTTTTGTATTAAAAATTATAAAGAAAAAACAAGAATTTTAAAATAAAAATGGTCAAAATTGGTAAATTTTCGCAAAGTTATGAGTTATATGAGAAAGGAGCGTCTCTTTCAAATATCGATCGACAGTTTGGTTTAAAAAATTAAATAGCGCGCATAGATATAAAAAATTAGGATGAACCCCTATCAAACATGTAAAAAAGTATGGTATGCAGAAAAATTAATGTCCTGCAAAAAAGGTCAGCATTTTTCTGCTCTTGACTAAAATATTGTTTATAACTATGGCAGTGATTATCTTAGCACTCGGAAGTTACATATACGATTATGTAAAATATACCACACCTTCTGGTACGGATTCGCCTTGCACTTATATCTATTTCCATTACTCAATATAAACAGGTTTCTCAGTTATGTTTCCATACTAAATTTCTCCTAAAAAAAACTTGGCACTTAAAATTAAATTAAAATAAATTTGATGTAATAATGATGTTAATCCTAAAAGTACAGATTATACTGAAAAGCTATCGTCCAAATTTATGAAGTAGTTTCTAAGATTACTTACTCACTTAATTGGCGCTATACCCTCTTAAGAGATTTTGGCCGAGTTCAACAAATTGCGCCAGTCACTCCTTCTTCCTGCTAACTGGTGCCAATTGGAAATACCAAGTGACGTCAAGTCCTTAACCACTTGATCTTTCCAACGCAGAGGAGGCCGTTCTCTTCCTCTACCACACCCAGCTGGTACCGCTTTGAATACGTTCAGGGCTGGAGCATTTTCGTTCATTCGCACGACATAACCCAGCCAAGGTAGCCGCTGTATTTTAATTCGCTGAATTATGTCTACGTCGCGGTAAAGCTCATAAAGCTCATCGTTCCATCGTCTGCGGTATTCGCCATCGCAAAGACGTAGATGTCCAAAAAACCTTTCGGAGAATCTTTCTCTCGAACACTCCAAGAGCCGTCTCATCCGATGCTGACAGTGCCATACAATAGCACGGGCATGATGAGAAACTTATAGGGTGTGTTTTTGGTTCGTCGAGAGGGGGCTTTACTGCGCAATTGCCTACTCAGCCCAAAATGGCATTTCTTGGCAAGAGAGATTCTACATTGGGTTTCCAGGCTGGCATTATTGTAGGTGTTAATGCTGGTTCCCGGATAAACAAAGTCCTCTACTTCTTTGAAATTGTAATTGTCAACAGTGATGCGGGAGCCGAGACGCGAGTGCGCTGACTGTTTATTTGATGATAGGAGGTACCTAGCTTTTCCCTCGTTCACCTCCAGACCCACACCTTCCTCTTGTTTATCCAGTTTGGAAAGGGCAGCTTTCATCAGCATACGCTAGATGTTGCACGCTCGTATGAAATATGGTGTCTGTACGTTTCAGCTCTGCACCTCGAATTATCTTTTCTAACATAAGGTTAAAGAAGTCGCACGAAAGAGATTCGCCCTGTCTGGAACCTCGTTTATTTTCAAACGGCTCGGAGATGTCCTTCCCGATTCTGATGGAGCTGGTAGTGTTGCTCAACATCATTTTGCATAGCCGTATTAGTTTTGTTGGGATACCAAATTCAGAAATTGCGGCAAATAGGCAGCTTCTTCTTGTGCTATCGAAAGCGGATGTGAAGTCGACAAAAAGATGGTGTGTGTCTTTTCTTCTTTCTCGGGTATTTTCCAAGAATTGGCGTATCGTGAATATTTGGTCGATGGTAGATTTGCCAAGTCTAAAGCCACACTGATAAGGCCACACTGATAAGGTCCAATCAGTTCGTTAACGGTGGGCTTCAGTTGTTCACATAATACGCTCGACAGAACCTTATAAGCTATGCTAAGAAGACTGACCCCGCGGTAGTTGGCGCATATTGCAGGATCGCCCTTTTTATGTATTGGGCAGAGTACACTAAATTCCAATGAGCAGGCATGCGTTCGTCCGACCATATTTTGCAAATGAGCTGGTACACGCACTTTACCAGCTCTTCGCCGTCGAACTTGAATAGCTCTGCTTGCAGCCCGTCAGCACCAGCGGCTTTATTGTTTTTTAGCCGCGCAATTGCCATACGAGTTTCGTCCAGGTCGGGTAACGGTACTTCGACTCCGTCTTCATTGATTGGGGGATCGGATTAATCATCTTCAATGTTTTCCGTGCCACGTGAAGAAGTGCTCCCTCCACAGTTTGAGTGTACTCTGGATATCGGTCATCAGGTCGCCATTTTCATTCTTACAGGAAATTGGCCCGGGCTTGAAACCTTCTGTAAGCCGCCGTTTTTAATATTAGCCTGTTAAAATAATATTGACTCATTTTATGCTAAGTATTGATTATTCCCATGTTTTATTATTATTAAGTCGTCCAGACTACATGTAGATATGTATATTAACTTTGTTTCAAACCCATCAATATAAAGTTGTTTTTCCAACATATTCGGATATTAATTCAATTGTCTAAACCTGTAGCTTGTTTCAGAAAATCGATATTAATCCTTCCGATTACTAATCCCTATTCGTGCAAAATTCAGTACGTTTTTTTATTTGAGTGTTCGCACTGAAAAGTCAGTAAGAATTAGCCTCTCTCTCTCAAAAGCAGAGACATACTAAGTTTTACGTGAACAGGAATAAAACTATTGCAAGCAATCCGGCACAGTTGCATTTTGTTTCCCGCTTTTTCGCTAATAAATCACATTTTCTTTTATTAATAAATAACTCATCTTTAAACTTTATACATTGAAATATCCAAATTGCAACTTCTTTGGCGCAAACAAACGCGACTTTGTACAAGCTTGTATAAATTATCTGCTGAGCGAAAACCCTTATTAAGTATATATGTAGTTGTTGTAGTTTAATGTTGTATGCTATTATTAAGATAAAATAATATTTTTTTCAGAAATATACAGTAAATATACAATTTGCCAGAACAGTATAAACATCATTCCTCCATTAAAAAATTATCCTCCTCAATTTCAGCTTCGTTAATCATCTCCAAATCTCTACCGCCGTAAGGCAGCACCTTTTTCATTTCCTCATTATCGGCACGCACCTCTGCCTTCCACTGCTTTATATGATCCTCACACATTTGCATGCACAATTCCTCTTCGCACTCCTCATCCTCCTCCTCTTGTACTCTATTTTGCAACGGAGCTATCTTTGGTGCAAAAAGCTTCACTGCTTTCTTGTATTCGTCCTCGGTACTCTCGTCGGCGTCGGTCCGCTCGAATGGCCGACAAGTCATACACGATGAACTGCTCATCACTATCGAACCACCTGTAGATGAGCTTGATGAGGGAAATGTAACGTCCGTTGAGGTCGAGTCACCACCACCAGTACGATCAGTATGAAACACACATGGCTTTCTTTCGGTTGATTCCATAAAATTGACCTGCTGAGTTTTGTCTTCGACAAAAAGTTTAGTTTTAGTAGCACACATATTGCTTATAACAGGCAACTCGGGATTTTGCAGTGTTAACCATTCAGCCAATTGGACTTTCCAACTTTTAGTTTCATCCTTTGATTTCTGTACGATCTCATAAAGTTGACTGATAAAAGGCGCCATTATTGGATCTGATGTGAATTTCTGCCGCTTGAAAAATGGTATAGGTTCGGGAATATCTGCGGCGAGGTATAAAAAAAACGCCTAATTAATTTTGAGCAACTGGGAGTAAAATTATTTTGTATTTACAATTTGCAAAAATGAAACTTATCTCACGCCCAGCACTCTCTGTACTCTTCGAAACGTGTACATTGCGTTCCATTTCCACAGATGTAGTGCTGCAATACGTAAAGCAGATCAAAATGTTTTAGTACGAATAATTCATTTGAAAAATGTGCAACGATCGGGCATTACAAGTAGCAAATCATGGTACAGATCAAATCGTCTACGGCGTTCTCCTTGGCCAGTATGAAGGCCTCACTTTTGCCCTTCGAAAGTAAAATGACTTGCAGCATGAAATCTTTATCTTCCGCCAGAGGTTTGTAAAACTCCGCTGCATTCTCGGGAGAGAAAATTATTTTGCGTTGACCCTTAGTCATAAATCCTTTTTGTAATAAATGCAATAGAACTGGCTTGCGCTTGTGCATGTAGTCCGTCTTTATGATGAGGAGCGTGTCTTGGAACATAACGGAAATAGTTATTTTACAAAAATTCTTTTGCAAATAACCGAAATGGTAAAAATACGTTTTTAAATTGAGAAATAAAGAAATTTATCAAGGCGAATTTATTTGTATGGATTCGCCTTGAAATTTATCGAAAGAATTCAATTTGAAAACCAACAAAAATTCAATGAAATACAGGTAGAGCAAATGGTGTTCGGGAGTAGGCATCGTGGGGAGTGGGTAGGGTATCGTGTTTCGTTTTTTTAGGAAACAATTAGTTAGTTAATTATAAAAAAACGTTTACGATTACTGTATATTATTTTTATTGTACTCTTCTTTTAGTTTTGATGAAAGAGTACTTCAAAGGAGAGATGGGGAGCCATATTGAGTGTAGCTGCAGGCGACCAAACCTTTATTATCTAAAAATAAAATATGGCCTGCTTTTCTCCGCCTCACTAATCCAAACTCACAAAATTTGGAACTTTTCGAGAATCGTGCTTTAATTTTCATTATACTGGCACCAATATAATAAAGATGCTGGAAAAGTGAAATCCCACGAACTAAAACAGGTTTGGTTAGTATTAGAAGAGATTTGACGGATTTGACGCCCGTGAGATATTTCCTAATGCACTACAATTATTGATCAAAATCATTGATGTTCCTTTGGCAAATTGTGATAATCTTCTTGGCCCCTTTCGGACAGCCGACTCCAAGATCTGTAGTTTACCCTCACCAAGCAGCCTGAGTCGCAGTCCGCTGAGGGCTTGACACACGCAGATAACGTGTTTTATAGTATAAGCTAGTGAGTTTCCTGTCATAGGACCTTTACGTGTGCCCTCCTTTGCAAGATCGTGAGCCTTTCAATGCTCATGTGGTCTGAAACCTGTCTGTTACGATTACATCTTTCCTACGTCGAATTTTCTGTGTGTATTTAGGTGCACGTTCATTGCTGCACAGAGACGTTCATTGGCTGCGACAAAATAATGATCCGAATCGATGTTCAGTCCTTCGTGATGATAACCGAGTAAAAATTAGCCAATTAAATAATTCAGAACTCAATACCGAAATTTTCATTCTTTCGGGTTTTAGATGGTAAAACAATTTTGGGGGCGATATAGCCTCCTCATTACAAAGCTGACGATACCATCAGAATGCTTTATTTTTTTCTCCCAAAAACAACCTCTTTGGTATTATCTTCCTCATTTCCCAATAAATCGGTAGAAAATTCATTTTCAGCTGTCACATTCGAGGCTAACACTGAATCCATCGAAGTCCGAGTTTCCGATTTGCTCCTAACGAATACATTCCAAAATATGTGCTGCGTTCGAACTACGATGCATTCGGTTTTTATTGTTTGTTTTTCATTTCACGAAATCTCGGACTACGATGGATTCGTCGATAGCCCGATTATCTATAGGTGTATATGTATATAATATAATTTTCACTTCCACTTTTCTGTTTGCGTTTGATCAAATTTATGTGTGCATGCAACAACGATAGCTACCTAGATTCGGCGATCGCGAGTACGGTAACACCTCATTAAACTGGTCGAACTCGTTACATTCAACGCTCCTGATATTAGACCAGTTTTGAGCTGCGCTCAAACGAAGATGTTGTACCTGGACGTGATTGCACTTTTGATGCATATTGTTTGTGATGCACGAGCATTACATTAGAAATAAACACTGTGTTGATGCTAATTTATGCCAATTGCTTCATCATTTCGCCACTTGCTAACGGATGGCGAAATGAATACGGTTTTTGTTATTGCCATCGTTACAAGTATCATTGCTGGCTAAGTTATCCTTATTTATTTTTTTTCGTTACTATTATTGTCAGCATTATCGATATCATGTTGACATCTCATATTCTGTACACTTTGTTTTCCAAAATAGATAAAACAATTTATCTCGATGTAGCAAATTAAGAATTCGTAATTTGTTCTACGATCATATTCTGTAGTTTACCTTTCTCCATGCACTTTGAACGCGAAAAGAAGTGGCTTCCCAAAGCGCCTTGATGACATTCATTCCTCTATTCTCTGTTATCATGATAACCTTCATAAGAATAATAAACAATAATGTTGGGGTTATGCTACCATCTTTTATGAATTCGCCTTGTAGAAAATTGTCCATTTCGATGTTTAGCGCAGGATCTTCTTCAATGAATGCCATCATGTTGCCAAGTTGTTGTGGGCTTTTCGAAACGTGGTTAAATTTCACGCATATTTTACGGCAAACCATTTTATGTGGATTTTGACAGTTCAGACTGTGGAAATAGTCTACAACTCTCCAAAAGTTCACATTAGGTATTCACCATTCTATTAAAAAAAAATCATTTTCCACAACAGATGTTTGTTATTAAATTTGAATATACACTTTTATTTTATTCTCCAATAACATTACACATTCTATACCCATTAAGTGGAATATGTGATAAAAAAAAATCGTTCAAAACGAAAGGGTCATTCAAACTTGGACGAAATCTCAGAACCAAGGCGAATTCAAACAAGGTAATATTACTAGAACAGTGGATTTAATGTTTTTTATTTTGTTAAATTGAAATATTTTGTTTACATTATAATTGTTGCCATTGCCATGGTAACTGCATTTTTCATACTTTCGAATAGAAGCAGTTAATTGCCTTTGACAGTCGATACACGCAAAAAAGTTAAATCAAAATACATTTAAATTGTATTTTGGTATGAATTCGCCTTGCTCAGAACTTTTCATTAATTAGTTGTTTGATTTTCGTTTTCGTTCTCAAATCAGTGCCGCTTCTTATATATATTATTATGTATATTTTATTTCATACTACAATAAAAGTGTATTATTTTTTGTTTTCAAGGCGCTATCATATCATACTACAAGTTCCTTCTTAGCCAAACTTTTTACAAAACCGTTCACATTACCTCAGCGCTTAAGCAATTAAAATATAACTAAAAGTATGCATATTGTGAACATACAAAAGGGAAAATTGAATAAGTTTTTGTTTTTTTTTTAATCAGAAAAACGTTAAATAATAATTTCGTCGTAAATAATGATAGTAAACTCCGTAGCTTTCTACATAGAGATTGTTGTTTGTGAATGCGTATATTAAATTAAAAATGTTCACAGATTTATTAAAAGTAAAGTAAAGAGATTAATGGTTTATAAATGTCAAATACATTTATTTCGTCCTTCGGATTCACTTTAAAACCTTCCCGAAGCGATCATTTAAGCTGTAATGAAGCAATGAAATACAATTATTTAAATAAAACACTATTTCGTAGGTTTCTTAGCCGCGCTTACCAGAAACTCTAGCAAAAGCCAAGCTGGATTTCTCGCCACTGAAACATTTGCCAATCTTCGAGCAAATGCTCGATTCGTCGGTATCACCGCTACGTGCCAGATTCAAGATGCTCTGACCATAGGTTCTAATCATGCGATTGCACTGCAAAACCAAAAACACCAATGCAATAAAAAATATTAGCAAAATTCACGTTCACAAAAAATATTATAAAATAGCCGATTAACATACAATATCGTAATATTTGGCATCGAGTACTTGACAGCCCTCCAAAAGCATATAGTATTCTGAAGTGGATTCATGATCCAAATTCTGTTTGAAATAAGGTAATAGCGCAGAGGTGGCGCCATGACAAACACCACATTCAATAACTTCATCTATCAGTAGATGGAGAAAGAAAATGTGTTAGTTGAAATGTTGGTTGGAAAATGCCACAACTTACCGCTAACAACATCCAGCCCAGCTAAACACAACTGCATCTGCTGGCACAACATTTTCGGGGGTACGCTGCCTATTAAAGCCAAAATCGTATTTATATATTGTTCGATGAATGTATTGCAGCTTTTAGTTATCGTTTTTGGCAAAATTTTGCAAATGTTCTCAACGGTATGCTTAATTTCGTCCTGTGTTGTCGCATTCTTCAATTCAGATTCTAATTTTGCCATAACAAACTCGCATAGTACGCATGTGGGTGGATCGCTGACCACATCATCCAAACCGACAAAGCGATCGTTGTGTTGCGGCATTTTTCGATCAGGCAATACAATAACATCGTATTTCAAAGCTTCATCGATATCCACTGGAAAAGATGGAATATGAAAAATATTTGGTTGCAAATTTTTATTTGTTTTTATTGTACTAAGTAATCGATTTTTTACTTACAATCTTCTTGTTCGCTCCAAAGACATAGGCCAAGCTCACGGCAAATCATTTTTGGTGCCGTTTCCTTAATCAGTAAATCGGCGATTTTATCACCATATTTAGCTACATAACTATGGCATTTTTCGCGTACATTTCTGCGAAGTTTGTCGCAAGAGTGATCGAGAGCCTTTTTGATTTCATCCTGGAAAGACGTATTTAGAAAATTTGTTATTCGGAAGGTAATAAAAGCTGGAACTATTTATTTCAATTAAATACAGTTTTAGAAATGGATGTTCAAACAGCTGACAATGGTGATTTGTTTGCAATGTTTTTCAAGCTGCTTTTTTTGTTAATATTTTGCAATTTTGGTCTTGGGCACTTTTTTCATAGAACGAATAGGTTTAAAATACTAAAATTGCATTGGCTATAAATGTACTAAAAACAATTCTAAAATTTCTGACTAAAAGTTTAAAAATATGATGAAATTTGTTGCAATTTTCTAAAAATTTCTACAAAGCTTGACATTTAATTCATACAGTTTTTGTTACAGAATGGCCTATATTTTTATTTAATAAAATTAGTTGGGGTAGGTCGATCTAAACAGGGTACGTAGAACCGACTGTAATGGGAATGAAATTAATGAATGAATAAAAAAATTAGTTTATACCCGCCACATCGTATACGTTGATTACTACTTTTCCATTTACTTACAGCAGATTTCTAAAGCTAAGAAAGCAGCTACGCTAAAATTTGGAAACAATGTCCACTTGTCACAATAAAAATGAAGGACCATGGTTTTTACCTGCACAAAGCACTAAACTAAACCGAAGATTTTCTGAATAACTCGCAATCAGCTCCATCTACCGCAGTATTTTTTTTTTATCGCACCAGCAATAAACCTTTCTAATATCATCAAAGTCTAACCATAAATGCAGATTTGTTAATGAATCTACTCTAGCGCCACCTAGCGGAACTATTTTTCTCGTCGTACAACTTTTATAAATATATAATCTTAACGGATTAAAATGTCTGCGATACGGGTGTAAGGAATATACCGTCCAAACTTGGTTAAATTTCGTTTCTTTGTTTTGAACCAAATGGTAGCAAAGCAAACAGCTACATTTTTTATACAATATAAATAGATTAACGAAAAAGTTTATGATGACAAACATTGTAATTATTGTAATAACAAAATGGCGTGCGGTCAATTGTTTGAGAACTGTACATAGATGGACAAAATTTAAGGAAACGCAAACATTAATAATATAATCAAAAACCATACCTTGGTAGTGTGTTTTCCAATTTTTTTTTCAGCAATCTTAATAAACTCCTCACACAACAAACAATTGGGCGGTTCAATACGTCCAAATCCAATATCCAGGGCATCGTTGCTATCAATTTCGTTTATTCCTAATGAGTAAAAAATGTGTATACTTTTTTAATAAAATATATTTTTTCACTAAATAATTCCAAACAATGTACCATCTTCACGGCTCTTGTCTTCCAAACTAATCCCCAAATCACCCAGCTCATCACTAGAGTTTGGACATAGCTTTATAGCAACACAGATTTCTTGTGGCTTAAAATCGGTGATCAACATATCAACCAGTTCGCCCGAATATGTTTCTACAAAATCAACACATTCGGTTTGTAGTTTTGGTGGCAAATGGGAGCACAAATGATCGAGCACATTTTTGATGTTTGCCTGCAACAAGAAAGGAATAAACAAAAATGTTACCTAAAAATATTGTGCTACTGATCTACCTTTGTTTTCTTGCCCTTAATCTGTGTCTGTGCTTGCGCAACAGCAAACAAGCAGAGGGGGCATGTGGGTTTGTCGCTGTGATCGATAGGATCGATGGGATGCGGTGGTGCAACCGATGTCTTTGGGGTTTCCGGTTCAAATATTTCTACATCATCGAAATTTTCGTGATTAGGTGGGCACATTGCCATTTTGGGACAAATTTCACGTGGATTGAGGCCTTGGATGAGAAGCGCAATTACAGCATCGCCATACATATCAATGAAATTGTGACACTCGCCGCGAAGTGTGCGACCCAAACGGTTGCAGACGTTATTTACGGCTGCCTTGACCTTGTCCTTGTGGGAGGAAATGAAAAATAAAAATAGGTAGTAAGTGAACATAATCTAGTATTGCTATTAATATCGGCATTTGACCATAAATCCCTAGCCACTACTTATTTACTGATGAAACGGAGTTTGGGATGATTTGGTATTATTTGCTCGCCTTTCTTTAGATTAAAAAATAAATATTAAAGCTGTGAGGAGATTAACAAGCATAAAAAAAATTAAATCCGAATAATCAGACTAATTAAATAGATACCTAGATTTAGGAATAATTTGACGCCTCAACGATTAAAGATTGGTTTATTTATTAAAATATATGTATCTCTAAGCAAACCTATATTTCACATCATCCGATTTTGAAATCGAAGCCAAATATTTGGTCGAACATCAAAATGTAGTACACCAAAGCCGAAGCTTCTTAATTATTACACGAGTTTGTACAAAAACGAGCAAGACTGTGTCAACCGAGGTGAGAGAAACTGAACGTGACGCCATAAAAGTGGGAATGGGAGGAAAAAGAAATTCTAAGGAAGAGAAAGAAGCTGACCAATGACAGAATGATAAAAAGTTTTCTTTGTATAAAAATTAAAAGAAAATATTATTTGATGCCGACGAATGGGTGTATTCTGTCAAATCGGCAAATAGAGGATTAGTGGTCCGCGGAAGACGCAATTTTGTATTCTACGATTCTTGAGTTCGAACTTTTCAACGAGAATTTTTTATAAATCCGAACGTATACGCAGATTTATATAAAAACTGATTATTTACGCGCAGTTATCCGTGAAAGAGAAGGTCAAAAGTAACATCTAAGCATAAAGTCTATGTGTAAAAAGCAACAATATTTTTACCTACTACTGTTAAACTGCATATCCAAAGTTTTAAATGCCAATTGAGGAATTTTGTTTTAATTTTTTAAAAAGTTTTCAATGTTATTTCGTAATTTTCATAATAGTGTCATTCCCAGTACCCGTATTTATATAAGGTCAAATACTGTTATTTTTTTTGGCATTTTTTAATCTTTTTTATTGTCTATTTATTTTTATTGTTTGATATTAAATATCCATAAAAATTTAAGTTTTAAACTTAATCAAGATTTTTGGAGACTTGTCGAGTATACATTTTGTTTGTCCATTCCATTTCAGCATAATAAAATGAAAGTTTTAAGTAGCTTAAACTTTCAGTTGATTTTTGAAGACGTTTCTGATGTTGCGCATTTTCTTCTACCTAATTTTTTTTAATTAATTAAAAAAAAAATTACCCGAGGAGTTTATAAAACTTGAAAAGTGTGAAAATTTGTTGACTTTTCGTAAATTTTTCATAAGGTTTTAAATTTTGATTTAGATGATTTATGTATGTTATAGATTGAATTATATTTTTATAAAAAAAAGGAGTAATAAAAAAGCTTTCATAAATAACTGTGAATATTGTAAAAAAAAATATCACTACATACCTATTTTTGTGAGTAACTGTTGCATGTGCAAACTTAGGGGCGGGACTATTAACAACAGGGGAATACAGGTATGAATAACATTTCCTCTCCCATTTTAACACATTTCCCAACTTTTTATCGTTAGCAAAAACCTAATATTTTTATCTTTTTCAACTACTTATAACCCATAATACTGAACTTAACGTTTATCAAAAACATTCCATCCCCTTTTCATCAAACCTACCTCAGTAGTTGGCGTCGACAATTCAACTTGAATATAGTGCAGCACATATTCACAGAAGGTGCACAACTCCCCGTTATCCACTAGAAGTCCAGGATTAGCAGCCCCCATCAATGTATCAATTGGTAATGTCATTTGGTGTATCTCCTCCTGCGTAAACTTCGGTTCGTTGGCACCCAATTTCCGAATTGTAACCTTGATTTCAGCTGGTGGGAAGGACGGCAGCAATGGTCTGATTTCACCTTTGAACATCTCATCATTGCCTTTCGGGCATACGCCAATCACGAAACAAGCGCCGCTAGCATCCAAATTGTTTACTAATTGATTGTAAATAACATCATAGTATTGTTCTACCAAGCTGTTGCATTCCTCACGGAAACCTTTAGTTTGATTGCACAAACCATGCAATACCTGTTTGAATTCACTTTCAGTTGTATTGGCAATTAATACGTCACGCAGATGTTGCACTAATTGTTCACACAATTTGCATGGAATATCATCGCCCAAAGTGGATGCAAGCGCAACAGAATCATCTGGCTCTTTAGGATCTTCGGCATGTTTGTGATAATTGTTAACGCAAGAACCGGACATGTGACAAATGCCATCAGCATTCAAGTGCTGTTTCATGTGATTATAAATATCATTGAAATAGGTAAGCACGATATTGGAGCAGGCATCAGAGAAGGATGACATTTCACCGCACAAATGTAAAATATTTTCGAGAATATCATCGCGATTGACTTTATTAAATTTCTCAGTAATTAGGGAGCCCAAATGATTGCAATTGCTGCAGGTAAGCAGATGTTGTTGGGGCGCAACAGTTGAGGTTGAGTCTACTTCTTTGCTCTCTTTTGACTCATCGGAATCCTGTTCTTCCTTAAGACTGCCATCTAAAGCGGCTTGGTAGTAGGACATCAATAGTTCATCGATACGCGCATTGTTGCAGAGGCCAGCAACTGAGCAAACTTGCTGCAATGGCAATAATAAACATAAACAGAAAAATGAATTTAAAATGCATATTTTAAATTCAATTCCAAATATTGAATCTTACATCAGGATTCATTTCAGAAGAAAGCGCCTCAACCAATTCAGGCACGAAATCATCGGCTAACTTATCACATTCCTTCTTTACAATTTTGATTGGTATAAGATTACAAGAGCCTTCGAACACTTCCTTCAGCTCCTCCATGGTTTCATTGCTGCGCAACTGATCGCGTGCCTGTGTTACCATATCTTTGCAAATTTTACAAATTGAATCATCGTCTACGGCTACATTTTGAGTTTCCCACACTGTCTGAATGCAATGACGAACAGCATGACAATCTTTTGCGTTTCTATCAAGTATAAAATGAAGCACGAAACGTAGAAGAAATAATATATTAATATATAGTAATTTTACGATATTTTTCATAAATTAAAAAATAAAAGCAATATGATATTCCAGTTACAGAAAGCAATTTGCTTAAATTTTATGTAAGGGATTAGATTAGGGAAGTAAATATATAGAAATCAAAGTTATGGAAAATCAGTGTGGCCCATCAGACTTTAGGGAAATAGTAATTTCATTCAGGGCAATAATAACTCTGTCATCGATATTTGAAAAATTTTGTTTATGGCGGTTAATATTTTTTAAAAGAATTTAACTGTATGCTGTTCAATTCATATGATTTACATGTACTCCGTTTTATCAGATCTGCGCGCCACACGCCATTTGCATATCATTCTAAAATTATTTTGTTTTTCATGCGATAAAAGTGAGATTTGTTTCATAGAATTCCATGCAAATACAATAAAGTTTTAGCGGGTATTGTTCTTGGATTTCTAACTATGTATTCGTATCCGAATTTGTTACCACCCATTGTAGACGAGGCATCTCAGCTGTGCCGTATGTACCACGTTACTCTAACCCAGTAGTAGACTCAGCTCCTACCTATACGGAATCAATCAACCCAGATATCTCCAATATATGTCTCGTATGACACCAATCACTTTTTCATATGTCCTCTCAAGCCTGCACATCTAACTTCCCTTTGCCGTATCGTTCAACTCCGTCGAATTAACTTGTTTCCTAGACCACCCCGTAGATTAATAAGATCATAACCACCATGAAAGAAGGGTGCAGCTAACCGCTACAACAACAATTAATCCTTGCTAAATTCTCTTGAATCTTTCATAAAGAGTGCTTGAGGAATTTGATAAAGCGAATATATAAAACTTTAACTAAACATTTATTTTATTGTTTTTATTGCTTTCATTAACCTTTAACCAGTTACCTTGTGATTTTATAGCCACGGTGCGCTTGGATAAGATTTAATTTCAAAGGTTCGTGCCCATCCCATTTCTTTTCATATTTCTATTCTAGAATCAAAATTGAGTAATTTGAGCTAAAACTGTAAATAATCCATGAGAGGAATTTATAAACAACTCGATTATTCCCGATATTTTGAAGGTTAATTGTTCCAACAACGTCAGAAGCACTTCCGCATCATATATTTTTGGCTTAAAATCTTTTTTTACGTACAACAAACAATAACTGATTTATTTATGAATAACAGATGAAAAACACAATAAATTGCCAACAAAACAGATGTTGAATCAATTTTTGGTCACCAGTGCAGGAAAAGATATGGCTATCAGAATTTAAAAAAAAGTATTGAGCGTGATATTTGCACTATAACTTTGTAGCCACGCAAAACATCGAAAATGACACCGAATACATTTTTTAAGAGGACTCAATTTCCAACAACTGAGTTTGAAATTTGTCTCGGTACCTTAAAAGGCATAGAAGATATAGCGACTTAAACATGGAAATCTCTATTTGCAGCTTGGAAAACTCATTTTTCTTGGATTGCTCCATCGAGCAAGCGTTTTTTTTTGTTGCTTTTTGATTTGAATAAATTTAACTCTATAAGTACGAGTACATATACTTGCGGTCAATAAAAACGCACCACCACTTTTTTAGACTATCTTCAGCTATGTAACTGTAAATTTGAAAAAATTTCTACTAGTTATAGTAAGAACTGAGAAATAAATTTCTTTTTCAGCTGCAAACACCGAGTAGTAATGAGGAACGATACCAGTTGCTATGTCTTTGCCATTTGAACATACTACAGAAAATGATGTGGAAGCCTCGGTTTTTGATCCGTCGGTATATAACCATGTCCAATTACTCGGGTTAAGAACATTCACCTCGTTCGCAAACAATTTTTTGTAAATTGTACTGTTGGTGGTTGATTTGTTATATTGATGGAGAACAGTATTGATTGACGAGGGTTTTAACAACCAAGGAGCAGTCGGGCTGATTTTTATTCTAGGGCTAGGTAAATCGATACCGTGTTGCTTGCGGAGTTCGACACATCTACGTAAAGTTGATATCACTTTAACCGGACGTATGCTTTTAGCTATATTTTTGCAGTCTTTTTGAAGGATTTCATTGGTTGTACACAGAATTTTTGGTATCAGTTTGAGGGTTGTTTGTAAGACTCTTTCGGAAATCGAAGGCAATCCTGATTCAGCTAAGATGCATTTGGTTGGGCTGGTCGGAAAAGCGTTGATGCTCCGTCGGGCGGCAGTCGCCGTACTCGAAGCAGTAAAGTACGCACGTGCTAACAAGGGAAAGTTTGTAATCGCCACTGACAGCTTGTCAACTATCATGGGAATACGTAATATATACAGCACCAACAACTTAATTGCTGACATACGGGAAATAATTATAAAATCCCCCAACAAATTAAAACTACTGTGGGTCCCGAGCCATCAAGAAATAGAAGGAAATGAGTTCGCTGACACCTCTGCAAAAAACGCTGGCACACGCCCATGCCACTAATGAAAGGGATATCCAAAACAAAATAAAGTTGATTATCGACACAGAGAAGTCTAATGAGTGGCTTTCATTTAATCACGCATACAAGGCCGTTAATTTATCCAAAACCAGAATTTTTTCCCCCGGTATTTCCAATCGTAGAGACTATTCCATCATAGTTCGTTTGAGAATCGGCCATACGAAAATATCACACCAGCATCTGTTAACTGGAGAGAACAAAGCACTATGCCCGGGATGCGGTTCGATTCTAACCGTTAAACATGTGTTGAAAGTAACGTTTCAACTAAACAACACCGACTTCATTACTGGCTGATATCAACATGTTAAATATAAGCACTTTTGTATCATATTTAAAATCTGTGAATTTATATAGCCTAATATAAGCCAAGCATCGTTTGCATAAGTCCACCGAACACCAATAGCAGTTTCAATTTTTATATCATTGTAATACGAGTATAGAAAACTTAAGAACGAACAGATAGCGTGGTGTATCGCTATCTTTATTAAAGAGAGGCGAAGGCCCAGGCAGCCAGCACTCCTAGTGTTAATTAGTTATAATCTTATGAGTATGTATTATGATTAATTGATATAAATAAATAAATAAATAATTTTTTTTTTTATGAAATTGGGTTGCACACTATTCGGTTATAGTCGTGTTTTGGTTGTGTATTTGAAAGGTTGTGCCAAATGCCAAATAATCGGAAGAAATTAACGCGTGATCAAACAATTCGCATATTGGCACTAGATGAAGAAAAGTTATGTTCTCTACAAAAAAAAAATAAAAAAAATAGTGATGTGTTGAAGCGTAAAAAGGGAGCAGGTCGTCCTCGAAAGTCAACTGAGAGATCAGACAACATATTGCGGCGGATACGTTTAAACGACCGCTTTAAAAGTGCGGAGATGCAAAATTTTCACCAAGTGGATTTAAGTGTCGAAGCCATACGCCGACGGCTTAGAGATGTGGGTTTATATGGAAAACGCCCTGCTAAAAAGCCACTATTAGCACAAAAAATTAAGGCTTCACGAATTTCTTGGGCTAAAAAGTACCGAAATTGGCTTTACAAAATTTGCTTTACGCGCGCTGTTCAGGTGGTGAGAGGTTCCAGGATAATTGTGTAGTAAAGAAAGTTAAGTTTCCTCAAAGTCAAATGATATGGGGCTGCTTTTCATAGCATGTTTTGGGGCCTCTACACCTTGTTGATGGTATAATGAATGCACAAAAATATGCAACAGTGGTTCTTAAACGGATCGCCTAATCTTCCAGGATGACTCAGCGCCATGCCCTTGTGCAAAATGGGTAAGTTTTGATTGGGAACAAATCTTGTATAAAACATCTATACAGTATTGGTGTAGATGATCCTATTCAGCTCGAATTTTTATTTTTAGTTGGCCAATACATTTAACGATCTAGGGATTCGACGCTTGAATTGGCCTGGAAACTCGCCAGATTTAAACCCTATTGAGCACTTATGGCACATAATGAAGTGTGTAGTTGCTAAACAGAAGCCAGCAAATAAAAGTCAAATGATAAAGATTTTAGAACTGGTTTGGTATGGTCCCGTTATAAAGAAATCAATTGAGGTCCTAGTGAATTCCATGCCTTCAAGAATTAAGGCAGTCATTGAGGCTAAAGGAGAAACGACTCGTTATTAGGAAAGCCTATTGCGAAGTCTATATTTCTACCGTTAGCGGTGAAAATTAATGTAGTCGCTTTAAGTTAACTTCACATTGTTTTCTTTTAATTAATCAAGAATATCATCGAATGTACATTTTTGTTAATTTCTTTAATTAATTGGATATTCCTTATAAAAAACATTTTCTAGAAAAATTTTTCTGGATAACTAATTCACACTATGTGGCCAAGCAAATAAAAATTATCCTAATATTCTAACATTATAAGCAAATTGCTCATGTGATCTTATTTCAATTATATTTGGTGGTGCGTTTTTATTGACAGCAAGTGTACATATATGACGAATATATAAAGATCGTATATCTTTTTTCGTACAATTTTCGATGTAAAAAGCTTTCAAAACCCCCACGAATTAAATTTTATTTTCTGAGCAAAAAATAAAACTAACAAAATAAACTTGATTTTTTTTTAAATAAAACTCAACAAACAAAAATCAAGGATGCTGAAGGCAGTCCTTGTTGCAAGGATTGTGTTGCTTTTATTCTTATACATGGAGCATTTTTCTTCCCGCATGATTTTTTGAGTTGAAAATAGGAAAATTATCCTTATTTGCGGTCTCTGCTAATTTTACTTCTGAAATAATGAAAATGTTTTTTAATACCAATTTACCGAATTTTCGGCAAAGTTGAGCATTAAATGAAATGACAAAAATGTCTTGCTATTTAAAAACTGTACGCAAAATGGAACTAAAATCAGAGTTTTTATGGCTTCGTTCTTTTGAAAAACTGATTGAAAGGAGATTTTAACATACTGGAGAAGGTGATTATCGCATCTACAACAAATAAACAATTCAAAATTAAATTAACTATTCCACTAAAGTCAATCTTCCCCCTTATAAATATCCATATTATCTATATACTAATAATTCGATTAATGTTCCAGTAATATCTTCTGAGGATGTATTATTTTACCTGAAATTTTTAAAAGAATCTTTCAGGTACGGTCCTGATATGATTCCGACATGTATTCTTAAACAATTTGCTGATTATCTATATCTGCCTTTATCAAACTTGTTTAACTTGTCACTAAAACAAGGTAATCTCCCGTCTGTTTGGAAAAAGTCTTTTATAATCCCTCTTCATAAAAGCGGCAATAGGTCTTCGATCGAAAATTACCGTGGAATAGCAAAGCTATCGGCAATTCCAAAACTATTTGAAGCAATTATTACTAATCAGTTAAAATATTCGATCTCTTCATCAATCGCAAACTCTCAGCACGGATTTTGTAAGGGCAAATCAACTATTACCAATTTACTGGAATTCACAACTCATGTTTCAAATGGATTTAGAGAAAATATTCCAACAGATGTTATATACATCGACTTCAGTAAAGCTTTTGACAAAGTTTGTCTCCCCTTGCTCATTCACAAACTTGATCTGCTGGGCTTTTCACCCTCGTTCCTCCGCTGGATTTCTTCTTATCTACATACATGATAGATCTCAAATCGTTATATTCAAAAATGCTTTTTCCAATGTCATTAATGTTACTTCGGGAGTTCCCCAAGGCAGCCATCTAGGCCCGATTCTCTTTTTGTTATTCATAAATGATATTACTACTGCAATAAGATATTCGAATATACTAATGTATGCCGATGATGTAAAACTTTTTAAATCATACGCTTCGATTGAAGAAAGAAATTTATTACAAATAGATATTAACAGCTTAGTTGATTGGTGCAACATAAATTATATGCCACTTAACCTTAAAAAATGTAAATTTATGAGTTTTTCACGAAGAACTATTCAGCCAGCTTCTTACACAATAAATAACTATACTCTGGATCAAGTGTTTGACTTTGTTGACTTGGGAGTTACAATGGATTCCAAACTTAATTTCAATAGTCATGTTAATGCTATAGCTAATAAGGCTAGAGGGATATTTGCCTTTATAAAACGATGGTCAAAAGAATTCAAGGACCCATACGTAACAAAGGCTCTTTTTACAACGTTAGTAAGACCTATGCTAGAATACGGTTCGATAGTTTGGAACCCACGTTATCAAGTTCACATTGATCGGCTGGAATCAATTCAAAAACAGTTCTTACTTTTTGCCCTAAGAGACTTTAGATGGAATTCTCGGCTTAATCTTCCTCATTGTACTGATCGTTTGAAGCTAATAAATCTTCCTACTCTTTCCAGCCGTAGAGAAATGCTAGGCATAATATTCATTACTAAACTACCCACAGGGTCTATCGCAAGCACATTTCTTATTGCCGAAGTTAAACTTAATGTTCCTTCTCGAATTTCAAGACACTTTAAACCTCTTTATTTAAAACAGTGTAAAACCAATTACGAATTAAATGAACATTTCCGATGTTTATGGCAAGATTTCAACTGTCTTTCCAGCACTTTTGATATTTCGGACTCACTTTTCACCATAAAAAGAGCTGTACTGTCCTTTCTCAATAAATGATTAACGGCGGTATAATATATATTTGATTCAGCTGATGAAGTTGTTTTTCTGTAGCTGAGCAGTTTTGGATCTCGACGCTTAATAAACTTTTTCCTTTTAACAACTCGGCACAAAAAAATTATAAAAATAAAAAAATAAAAAAAAAAGATCCGTACGTCATGCGGACTGTGCCCCTCGTTGTCGGTTGGGCGGGAAAGAGGGTAACCGTTGGGCTTATTATTAATATTATTATTATTATTAAAAAAAATATTACAGAATAAATTTTCATTATATTTTTTCCAAAGAGTTAATATTATGCAGCGGCGAGAGCGAACAGATATTTAATTGGGTCAAAGGAGAAGCACAAAACGATAAGACTTGTGTACTAAACGTTATCATCTGAACGAACGTACGTACAGTTACTCACAAAAATAAGTATGTATTGATATTTTTTTTGATGATTACTTTTTTTAATTGCATATTTAAAAAAAGTTCATTCTTTAACAAAAACTTTATACAAAATTTACGAAAATCCAATAAATTTTCAAATTTTGTAATTACTATATTTAGAAAGTTGTATACAGTTTTCTCACGAAGTGTAAATTTTAAGTAGCTAAAAATTCCCGTTGATTTTTGATAATTTTCTTTTTGCTTTTTTCATATAACGCATTAACAAAATTTGTTTTTGTAAGCACGAAAATGCGAAACACAATCAGCAATAAACATTTTTATCTACATACTTGAAAGTTTAACTTCATTTACTGAAATTGAATAGGATGCTCATTAAAATGTTTGAAAATTTTTTGATTTTTCGTGAATTTTACAAGGTTTATTTTATAGAGTTCACTATAATTTTATAAAAAATTATTTTTTTCGAAAATTCAAAAAAAAAAATTATGAATATGTATGAACATACGTACGTATGTATGTAAATACATACTCGTACATGCCATGATACACAAAAAGAAGGTAGTTTCATTTTGAATTTTTTTTTGACATAAACTGTACTTATTGACGTTTATGCTTTTCGTAAATTACTCAAGTCGCACTGCCACCTCAACAAATTATTGCTTTGGAAATTTTAATATTTTTTAAAGAAATTTTAATATTTTTTAAAGAAATTTTTACTCGCAGCATAAATATACTTACTTAACCAACAGAGTTGTTAAGAATCTTTTATTGATAAAATTACTATTAAAATAAGGCACTCCAAAAGAAGCTTTATCATTTTGTGAAATAATTTTTGCACATTTAATAAGTAAATAAAAGAGGTCGGAATAAACAAAGGAAAATTGCGGAAAATGCGGTAATCTACTTTTCTCGAACAGCCGAGTGTCTAAAAAAGAGATCCCAGTTCGTTTGAAACTGCTTCTAAATAGAAGTTCCGAAATATCCAGCTTATATTACAAAATATAAAAATATTTGATATTTTACTAAATCTTTTAGCAAATTTTCTCAAACTATGTACGCAGATTTTAATATTGGAAAATGGACATGGTAGGTTAAAAGCAAAATAATTTCAATTTGTTTATATGTATTTAAATAAATAAAAGCGATTAAAGTTTTCAATAAAAGATAATCGTTACTATTTCGTAAGTAATGATCGTTTAATTTTCGAAATATTATTAATATTAATAATTAATATTAATTGGATTTATTGCATACAAGTTCTGTTTATTTCATATTGATAATTGATGGCTGTTCAAAATCGGTTTCACACGATCTTAGACTCTTCTTTACTTATTTAAAAATAATTATATTCTAATTAGTTTTATTTTTTTACTCTTGTAAGAATATGGGAGCTCCATTTCACAAGGAAATACCAAAAGCACAGTTTACGTCAAATGGGAGCAATTGCAGCAATGCTACATAAGTGATTTTACATTTTAAGCTCTTTTAATGGGATTTTGTTAACGATCAGTTTGCCGCATTAAGGTTTGAAGGGAATTCGTAGCCATCATATTGCAATTGAGCACGAATTTTCAGAGCTGGTATTAATGGATTTGAGTTTGAATTTTTATTACTAAATCGCTTATACAAATTTTTAATATTTTTTTTTAAACACTGACTCCTGCTAACAAAGCAGCGTATAACACAAGTGTACCGGACTTTCGACATATTTAATGATGCACGTATTATAATAAAAATCATAATTTAACCGTTGCTTTGTTGATGTTTTTTTTTTAATTTTATGATCTTTTTAATCGTAACTAATGATTTTTTTCGCTCATTTTTGATTGACCTTATGTAATTTTTATATTTTCGATAAACCAAGAATATCTATTATTTTTTTTATCAAAAAAAAAATTTTAATTATAAGAAATAATCATTAAATTATTAGTTTAAAATAAAAACCTTTCATAATAACGCTTCCTGTGAAATAATACATCGAAAAAGATTACAAATTTAAAATTACATTAATTTCGGTTAAAAAAAGATTATGTACTTCTCCATAATAAAATTATTTCCTAATGGTTGCCTGTCCACTGATTTCTTGACGTGTTGCTCATGCCCAATCGTTCACAAAGAATAGATGTTACAACTATGTACATATGTATGTATGTATGTATGTATATGTATAGTTCGTGACTTTTTGCATAACAAACGAAATGTAGTTTTCAGTTCCTCTCAAAAAAATATAAGGACAGTTCGTCATATCCATAGACCATTTTTTTGTGGTGCTGCCAAAAGACAAATTCATATTTGGCTCCTTCTTCCTCTTCTGAGCATGTGACACATCTACCTCTATAATACTTTTAAATTTTTGTATAGCCCTACTACAAGCATTATCATTTTGGAACATTGGCTCAAGAAACCTTACCATTGCACAATATTCCAAAGCAAAATTTGTCTTAATATCGTATTTCGAATCTAATATTTATTTTCGTTGCCTATTCAGTACCCTGCAAAAAACTTTACCTTTAACTATCGGTTATATTAGCGGGAAAATTAACTCGAGCTATTGGGCAGTATTACGGTTAGCTTTATATGGGAATCGGGTGTCAAATTACCACATCTTTTCTTCGCTTTTTTACATATTCGAAAATGAATTCACTTAATTTCTTTTTTTTCTTGTAATACACACTGTCTTTGTCCTTTTTGCTTCACATTACTGATGTTGAGCACCATCTTTTTTAAGAGTGTGAAACTACTGACGCATACCGGTGACATCGGCATCGTTGACCTAAACAACCGCGATGTTAGTTCTGCCTTTTCGAAGCTGGATAAAGAAACCTATTCAGGTGAACGAGGGTAAAACGAAGTACCTCCTGTCATCAACTAAAAACATTTAGCGCATTCGCGTATTGGCTCACGTGTCAGCTTTAAAGCAACATTAACATAGTAGAGCAAATTAATATTCAGCAGCTACGTTGGATAGGTAATGCTTTACGTATAAAAGAAAAAGATCCATCCATGAAAGTATTCAAAGCGGTACCCGCTGGTAGTAACGAAGGAGGAGGTAGGCCTCCCTTACGTTGGAAAGACCAGATGGAGGACTTGGCTTCACGTGGTGTTTTCAGTTGGTGGCAGCTAGCAAAGCAAAGGAACGAGTTGCGTGTTATATTGGAATCGAGTATAACGCCAATTAAGAAGAAGAAGAATATAGGTAGGCATTTAATACATTTGAAATACAGTTCCAATATGTGGTCTGAAAATTAAATTTTGAACTTAATCAACAATTTGTATTTAAGTGCCTAATAATTGTATAATAATAATGTATTTAAATACATTAAAGGCAAATTTTAGCTTTTGCTTGTCCAATAGCTGATTTTTGGTGACAAAACCCCACAATAACAAGTATGTGTGATTACTCACTCATTTGTAAAAAATTAAATGACTAATTGAAAATGACGGTTAAAAATCTAAAACTGACGAACCTTCCGATTGTTTATTTGGATTTATACCGAAAAAACATGCATGTGATGCCACATATTCAAGTCATCTACAAGTTATACAAGTAGACCCAAGCTTATTTTTTTTTTTAGTATTTTGTAGATTTATTTCAGGAACCGTAACGGTAATAGCTTTTATTAAAAAAATTAATTTTTAATCGCTATTTGTTAAACTTTATTTTTTGCTCAGAAATATAAATTTGAAGGGGGTTTCACATTTCTGTGGGGGTTTTTCACAAAAATTAAGTTCAATTTTGTGAGCAAAAAATATAACTCAAGAAATACCGATTATTTTCTGAGCCAAATAAAAAACTCAAAACACGATTCAACTCGATTTTTTTTATTAAAACACAAAACATAAAATCAATGCTGCTGTAATCCTTATACATGTAGCAATTTGTAGCAAAATTCGTTATTTGCGGTCCCTGATTTATTTACTAAATCTCTGTCTATAAATCATATTTTTACACTTTAGCAAAATTGAAATAGGTTTATACTCGTATCTGAACAATTTTTCGTTTCTCTATATTTGTATCTTTGTATCCTAACTTTGGTTAAGTCAAATATTGTAGGACAACAACAATAATCTTGCACAGTGAAAATTTATATGCGGTTACATAATTGGAATTCAATGGGAAATAATTAAGGCTACAATATACTAATTAAGCTTTATTAAAGGAATTTATGTTTAAAGGATCTGCTATCAATCAATTACTATGAAAGAAGAAAACAACCCGAAATCTATCAATTGACAATTCCCTCCCTTAAATATATGTACATAAATACATACTTCTCGCAAGTTTGTACAAATGTATTTAAAGCAATAAATTTAATGTTTATCAGCACAATAAATGCATTATGATCAGAAATGTTCCGAGTCAGCAAATGTCAAATTAAATTTGTTATTTGACTAATTCAGTTGTAGTGTGAAAAAAAAATTTCGACAATCGTGGCAATTTTAAATGAAATATGTGTGACGAATCCAGCTGCAGTGAACCTCAAAATTCACGGTATTAATTTGTACAATATATATAAGTGAATATGTATACATATGTACATACATACATATATACATATGTATACACATTTAAATACTACTTAACGTTTTACGAGATTGTTGATAAAAAGGAACACCGAACGCTTACAAAAAACATCACATAGATAGTGCATACATAAGAATATTTATTAAAAAAAAAAAAACAAAGCAAAATGTTAAGCGAAGGTTTTCATTTAGGAGGTACCAGCTAATATTTATCTATTCTGTTTCTGTTGGTATGTAGTTTATATATTCGAATACCATGAGTAGGAGTCGAGATATCTCTAAAAACTTCACTCATAATTCACTTTGATTCAATCTTTCCGCGTACAAAAACCGGCCGATTAAAAAGCAGTATGAAAACAAATTTTAGCATTAAAAATTATTTAAATTTATGCGAAACATAGACATATTAATACCCGCTTTTACTTAAAACAGAGTCCCTCACATGAAATGAAAAAGTTTACTTAGCACTATGAAGAAATATTAGTATTTTAATAAATTCGCTAAGTGTCAGTCAATATATAATGGCTTCAAATGCAGCACTAATAATAGCAATAAGTATAGATCTAAGTAATAATTACAGCTTCGATTTCTCAGATTGTGCGAGTTCTTGTATGTCGCCAGCAACGTTTCTTTGTCTTTGCCACAAGTGCTGCCGGCTAGTGACTTCCCAGCTTTGAACACAGGCGGTGAAAGGTCTTTCGCATCTTTGTTTGAAAACAGAACTTGGCTTGGAACAATAACAATATGTGTTTTGAGTGCGATACATTTTTCAAACAGTTGCTCACTCAAAGTTTAACATTGTAGCCGCCCCAGTATACATCGGTCTATAGCTAAGTAAGGCTTGGCCTAACTCAATCAGCCAGTAAACTAAGAAACTATTTGCATTATTAAGGCAGCGGCAGATAAGGCAAGCGAAATGCAGCTTTACTGGCGATAAAGGACGAGCGTGAAGAGTTGAAGGAACTAAAGTTGACGTTAAAATTAAAAGAAAAAAGCAAAAATACTCTGCATGCATATTCTGTACATGACATGATATGATATCTATGAATAACCTACATACTATGCACTAGCTATGTGCGCATGTAAATATGAAATTCATATCAGTAAAGACTAAACGCCAATCTGTTGTTCTTTTTAAGAACATCTACTGGAATATTTCAATAAAAACTGCATATATAATTAGCAATAAGTAAATATTCTTGTTCGAATTAGTTGATTATTCCACGTTACAATGAATTTTTTAAATAGCAATTGCAGCAGAAGTTAATTATAGTTAATTATTGTTGTTGTTGTTGTTGTTGTAGCGGCTGTGAAAGTAAGGACGGATTCACTCATGGTCGCCGTCGTCAAACTCTTCTAGGAGGAGGCACAGGAAACGTGCTGTTTCGACAGGGTTGGACCAGAGGGGGTTTGAGAGGGCATGTGTGTAGGTGATTGGTTTCGTGCGGAGAATCTCCACATGCCAGACATGTGTTGGGTATGTCAGGGTTGATTCTGGATAGGTAGGAGTTTGGTCTACTACAATATCCAGGTCTTAATTGGACCAGAGTGCCGCGGGACTCGCGAGGCAGCAGGGACTCCTCATCTGCAATTGGAGGTGGTTGGGCTCCTATTATGGCATTTGCCTGGCGAGAGTCGATGGTGTGGTGACAGCCTCTCTGCGGATGTTGCTTAGGAGCCGCCAGTACGTCTCCGAATCCTGCGGTTGCGTTATATACGGCTGGATCTCAGCCTTCAGTTCTAGGAGATGCCTTCTGAGGTGGCTCACCTGCAAGCAGAAGCCTATTTGGATGCTCCGAGCGCAGACACCCAGCAAGGTACTGCTTGCTGAGCATTAGGTTATACTACTTAACATCGACCTCTTGATGGAGATGTTCCTCTTGCAGCCATTCCGTCACCGTGCGGAGTGCGGCGTTCTGGCAGGTTTGCACCTTCATCCACTATGTCCTACTAGCGCAGCATAGTTAATTACGGGCATTATTTAATATATTTTACTACCGTACTATACGTTTGCAATTTTCTAACTTTTTTCTAAGAATTTTAAGAAACTTTCCTGATATGTAGTTTTGTTGTTGTTTACAAATTTGATAACTTTTGTTGATTATTTTTAAACATTGTACAAAGTTTTAAACTTTGATATATATGGTGTATGTTATATAATGAACTATACTTGTAAAAAAAAAAGAGTAGGTAAATACAAGTGGCAAACAGTATGATATTGAATTTTGGTGCTCAATATATGCCCGTGTCGTTTTCTTTCTTTGAAATACAGTTGTGCCGTTTGTTTTCCTCATTCCTTTCATAGGGTCAGAAAATATTGATATTGCTTTATGACTAGTCAAGGTACAACATATTGCACGACGACAGATAACTCAATGCAAATGCTCCAATATGAGGCAACATTTTTTTTCTTTTTCAAGAAAACGCCATAGGATTTTTCGTTGATAATCAATGAATTTATTGCGTTGTTCTTTTTTAATTGCTCTTTATACATACTTCTGCATAGATTCGTATTAGGTGGCTAACACAAACAAGCAGACAAAGCTCCAAGATTCCACGACAGGCATTAATATTCCCCAAAAATTGTATAGGAAATGTTTTATGCCGTAGTAATACGAATGATAAAAATAGTCTGGTTTATGATTTCGTAACAACTCGACTGTATGCTCGGTCAAGAACTGGCACTTCAATAATATTCTCCAAAATTGTTACACAACTTTAAATTGATCGGCGGCATGATGACGAAGAATAAGAAAGGACCCCTACTTCCACAAATGTAAGTGTGAATAAAGTCATTGGTCGGTCTGCCACTACAAAGTCGACCGCGGAAACCAGCTAAATACATACATTACCAAAATCTGATGCATTGCCTCAGGTAGGCGAAGCCTTTAGATACTCACAAAGCTATTCAGGACATCTTCGGTTGAGACGCATCAACACAAAACGGCGACTCTCGTTAGAGACCTTGACGACTAAACTTAATGGGCATCGAAAATAGGCAGGATTTATTAATGGTGTTACAAAGAGTATAACAATCCGCTTTATATAAGAATATATCAATCAGTCCGTGTATACATAGATGGTTGAGTCCCCATTAAAAACAAAAAAACAAAATACTCAAGTAATAAATCAGTTTGAGATCGAGTTAAGTGCAATAAGCAATTTTTGTACTATACGATACTCGAACTGAAAACCACACGTAGAGCACGAAAAGAACGATCAAATACCAGGAATAAAATTATACTATAGGAACTTTTTCGCAAATATGCGAAAAATGGATACGTAAAAAAAACAAATTACAAAAACAAATGTATATATGTACATACATATGTACCTATAAGAAGACATACCCACCAAAGTTTCATTCTGTTTTGGTTTAGAGTTTCATTACACAAATCTCGGACAAAGCAAGTCAATCGCCAATGAATATTGTTGTTACCTTAGTCATGCGATTTATGAACGGTGAGTAATGAAAAATGCTAATATTTATGTACAGATATGTATCTACATACGTACAAGTACCGATTGCCTAAAGTGCAAATGAATAGGTTAAAGAATTACTAATTAAGTTAAAATTTTTAGGCTTCACTCAGTCGAAGTTTATCTCAAACGCACAAAGAAATTGCATGCAAATAAGTAGTATATTCTACAAAAAATTACTCGGCAATTTGCATCGTTGGGCATAATGTAAGGGTTATCAGCTGCTAGCTATTGTTATATTTGCTATAAGTACTCCGAAATATGAAAAAATAAAATGCAATGTTAAAACGACATCAGTTCGCCAAAGTCACAACAAAGGCCTAGTGTAGTGCGAGTATATTCGCGAATGAGTCCATATGTATGTACGTATGTATGTATATATGTACATATATACATATTTTTGCTTATCAAATTGCTTTTACTTAAAAACAATAAACACTAGAAACATACATACATATGTACATATTGTGTACGTGTACTATACACAAATAGAACAAAGTGAATAGGAAGGGGTCGGGAAAAGAATCTTTGCAACACATATTCCTAGCATTCGAACGTAACTACCTAAATTGTACAGTAGAGCTCCGCTACCACACAAGCCGGCAGCACTAACAGGCAACTCGCTACCGCAGGTACAGATGACGATTCTTTTGTTTTCATTCAGCTAGCATTAGCTTGTGTTACCAATTTTAGCTAATTTTGTATTTGCTGCTCAACGCCGCAATTTATTTAGCTTATAGCCAGCCAGGTATACGTCACTATTGGATAGCATCCAGCAGCGTAATTCTTTCGCTCACATATGCAATTGCGCTTTGTTTTTTTCGCTGACTTATCTTATTTCTTTATTTTTTACTTTTTGCATTTCGTTTGTATTTATTTTGGTTAATGTGCTAACTTTTTGCGTCTCGTGAAAAAGTTAACACATATGAATTGGAATACACATACATATGTATGTAGATAAATGGTCGAACTTTTGCGTTTATGGGAAGGGTATTGTGGTGGGATGACAGTTGATACTTCAGCGATGTACTATGTAGGTACTTACGATAGATTTGTACACCAGTAACTGGGCCCCCAGGTGCATTGTTTGGCTCCAAGCATAGGCGTAGCATTCGCAAGGAAAGCACCTGCAAATATTGTAAAATTATTAAAAAATGTCTTACGAGGCAAAACACACAGCCATAGATAATACACAAACACCAACAAAGAGCAGTGTGATTGTGTAGATAGATAAAGGCAATAAATATGGCTCGAAATACGCAATTTCATGTCGAAACTTCCAAGTCAATTGGCTACTCACCAGTCACCAGCGCTATTGCAGCGCACACCAAGAAGATGCGTTGCATTTTGTTGCAGAACGCTGTAAACAAATTTTGCAACACTAAATTTTCTTTAACCAACAATTTCACTCAATGGAACAAATAAACTCAAATTTTCTGTAGTACAATAAATGGAAAATTTATTTTATTTCTTGCTCCACTAAAATAACCTCACACGAGAAATGATAGAAGATGAATAATCGAAAAATGCAGACCAAAGCAAAAGGAAAATTTTTATTGTGGAATAAAATTTGACAACAAAGTGACATCTGTTGTGGAACATAAATATTCGTTAACAGGGTTGCTTTAGTTGAATTTTTATAGCGCAAATGTAGGAATTATAGGTAGTTAGAGAATTTTTGAAATCTATTAAAAACTTTATTAAAAATATTATGTACTGTATTTTTAAAGTGACATTTTTTTTCCTCATACTAAATTCATGATATTTTTGAATTTATTTATTAATTTATATGAAATGCAATTATAAATAATTACATTACGCGAATATGGCAACTAGCAACATAGGCTATCAGCCTATTTTTGAATTTATTCCTATAAGAAGTATATATTTAACAGAAATAGCTTTTTTTATCGTTTTACATATGTAAATGAAAAATTTTAATTTATGGTGTTGCTAATTTATTTATATAGTAAGTGCTGTAAGGGGGAACCAAGCTGCCGAAACAAACGATTATTTTGCACACAATAAATAAAACTGAAGAAATAACAATTATTACTTAAAAAAAACAACACAGCTCCAAAAATAACGATTATTTTTAGGGGAAAATATAAATTAAAAAAAGAAACGAGTAAACTTGATTTTTTTTTAAATAAAATTACAAGAACTAAGCTGCTTTAATCTTAAAGTATTAAGCATTTCTCTTTTCCTATGATTTTTTGACTTGAAATTTGGAAAATAACCGTTTTTTGCGGTCCCTGGTTTGGTATAAAAAAATTGCAACGAAGATATTGAATGCATTTAAACTACAACAGAAGGTAAAATATAAAAGATTTAAAAAGGTGGTTTATCAAAATTTTTCAGCAAATTCTGAAGATAAATTACTCAAAGCTTGTTAATAAAGTTGTATTTAAGCATAAGATAAACCACTTGTGCCGCATAGTTTTTGGCGCAGAAAACGTGACAGCTGTCAAGGAGGTTATTTCTGCGATACGTATATTCGCTGTATCGAACGCTTTCATGAAACTTTTGATTTTTGCAACGTATCTGCGACGAAGGCGCCAGGGTGCGACTCAGGCTATGACTCGTATTGTACTCTGAGGAGAGATGTCGCTTTCCAGCTTACATCTAAGAAACTTGTTTGAAACTTTGATAATAGTGATGACAAATCGTGCAGAAATTTTCTTTCTTGCTTCATCGAAGACATGTTTCGTAGTGGGATATGGTAGATTTCATGTTCAATTATGCAGAATGAATAAAGCAAAATTTAATTTAGTTTTCCACCAACTCCTCTCTGGTCTGTTTCCATTCTATCGACCAGGCGGTTTACCAAATCTACGATCTCCGTAGTTCTTCAAATACCAAAGAATGCTTTAATACTAGAAATATAAAAAAATGGCTTCGGTCAAGAAATAGAATGCAGTTAATGGTGTGCATTAATATTGTTAATCACTGTTGCATTTTGTCGACTAAGTAGTGTCGTACGGTTATCTAGTTTTTTCACCATATACGCATTTTGGCGGCTTTCTTAAATGATAAGCTATTGGAAATGATTTGCAGATGGCGCGGACACACGTAGCAGCATGGGTGGTTAAAATAAATTTATATTAGCGTTTGTATTTAATAATTTACCAATATCTGGATAAGTGAGGAAAATAAAACTTTTAACGCCAATTTCATAGATGTAGCTACACTTGTTATCGGAATCATGTAGTCAAAGAACGGAGATTACAAAGAAGTTGCATCAGTAAAATTATCCTGTGGTAAGAAATATTGGCTTATTTCACCACACCACAAACCAACTGGATACATACGTTTTTTGATCATATCTCACCACATGGGTTAATTCATTCCCCTTTTCATATGTGGGAAATCACCACCGGCCAGAAATCCAACACAATTCCCGCGTACAGGTTTATCCATGAACTGTTTTTTTTTGATTTTTCCAATGTAGGACACTTTAGAACGTACACTGCATTGCCGACTGGTATTCCTGAGGGTTGCGACTTGGAAAACATGACCAGCACGGCATAAAGGTGGCGCTGCAAGCTGTTGATGTTTTGAAATGTTTCGGTTTAGGGCGTTCTAACTCGTCTAATTAATTGTTATGCGGCTTTTTTATTGCACATGTATCCAGATAAAAAAACACACACACGCACAGATTTGCTTATTGTTGTTGTGTTCAATATGAATTGCGAAGGCATAAACCACAACAACAAACACAACCAAAACACTAAACAATTGATTGCGAAAACCCTGAACTTCTTTTCCGTTGCTGCAGCATTTGAATAAAGTACATAATTAAAATTAAAAACAAAAAAAAAAAACAAAACCACAAATAAAAAGATAATAAAATCGCAGTAATAAAAATCTCGAATCTCTAAGTTATTGCGCTTTTCCAACGTCATTCCGAACAGAGGTAATTCAATCAATTATGAGCAATTTGCACATTTTGCGCATTTTTTCTGAAATCATTAATATACACTTATTGTGTTTTTGTGTAGGCTACCTACACATATGCATACGCACATACATACGTACATACTACATGTGTATGAATTGCAACTGTTGCGCCTGGTATTAAGTGTGAAGCAAAAATGTTTACTCTAAAAAACTTCTGAAAATTTGCTACAACAAATCTTTTTAGACAAAATGATCCCACAATTGTGTGAATGCTAATTTCTTCAATCAAATTTCTCATTGAGTTTGTTGTAGGTTCAAATGACAGCCGCAAACATATTGCCAATCATTTGTTAACTCAAATTGTAATTTTAACGCCCATTTGATATATGTATGTATGTAAGTAATAGCGAGTTGAAACTTTAATGCGAATGCAAATGTACAAATTAATTATTATTATTTTTAGGCTCATTAGTTTTAAAATTTGCCTAGCGATAATATTTCATTAATTTTTTTTTTATTGTAACTTGTAAATAACGCCACATTTTCAGTTATCATCTCACTTATTGCAATCTATTTAAAAATTTTGCTTTGTCATTTTTATGGACTTTATAAAATGGTTATGTTACGTAAACATATGTACAGCTGCGAGAGTTTTAATAGCAATGCGCTCTCTATATTTTGTTAGGTGTTAATAGAATTTTTTTTTTACAAAATCTAAACATTTAATAAATTCATACGTTTTTTAACACATCCCAAAGCGAATTTTCTGTACACAAATTAATCTGGTTAAGTTGATATTTGATTGTTGAAAACCTTTTTTGTTTTTAAAAGGTACGTAAAATGGTGGAGCAAAAAAATAGCAGTCTCTCAATTGATCCTAATTTAGAGATAATTACAACAAAGAAAAAAGTCATTTCATTTTATTAACTACATTAATATTTAGTTACATTGCCTTTATTTTTTATGACTGCAACAAGGGGCGAATCCAGCAGGGGGAAATGCTCGGTAAGGCTCGAAATGCCAAGAGCTTGAAATCTGATAGCTTACTTGTATACCGTAAAAATATTGTATTTGAGATAAATCGAATTCAGAAATTTGCTTTGGAATCATTCAGGAATAAGCCATATAAAAATGTCACTAAATTGCTAATTGTAATTTTATTTGCATTTTTTAGTGCCATTTAGTACCAAAATTGGTTTGTAAGAAATATGTTTCTGGGAAGTAGGGGAAAAAGGGTATTGTGGATTTTTTTTTTGCTTTCGATTGAACTTCACACCGACTATCATTCCGAATGGCACTTACTCCAGATTTGAGGTATAAAACTATTTCCCCCCCCTAAGAATCGTTTCTGGATCCGACCCTGCTGCAACCCATCTGTCCCTCATGGAGTCGACAAGCCGGCGGCATATCTCCAATGGAACGTTATACCACGCTTTTTGTACTACTTCCCACAAATTTTTATTATTTGTTGGTTGTATCTCCTAAACGGGGTTTTTTTTTAGATCAGCCCACTAAGTTCTCAATAGGATTGAGATCTGATGAATGCGCTGGCCACTCCACTCCATAACTTCAATGCCATTTTCCCGAAACCAATCCTTTGTCACTTTACTAGTACGTTTGTTTTGGATCGTTGTCTTGTTGCATGATCCATTTCAGTGGCATTTCGTATTCGGCATAAGGTATCGGACCAACTCCTTGATAGGCAAAGTATACCCACTCCAAAATAGAGGACTCTGTCATGCTTAAGTGTTTTTCTTGTATACCTTGGGTCATATTCCATGTTCGGTGGACATCTAACATATTCCCTTGAGTCTTTTGCACCATATAGAACAATTTCCCTCTCGTTAGTCCATAATATATTTCTCCACTTTTGGAGTGGCCATAACAAGTGGTCGTTTGCTAACTTCAGTCTTTTGTCAACATGATATTTTATTTTTCAAACAATTTATTGTCTCATAAACACCTTTTGGCTGTATGTACTCCACATGGCAAGTTTAACTCATCTTTAATTTGCGTAGCTGCCGCTGATGGATTTGCTCGGCTAGTCCTTAATACGAGTATGCGTTTCACAAGGAATGCCGATAAAATTTTTTTACGGCCACGTGTTTCCGACGAGTTTTTGGTCCTTAATGCATTGGATATCTTTTTTGCAAAGCAAATTAACAATTTTTGTACTCCTTTACTCGTATACGTTTTACCTTAATTTATCAAATTTTTTTAAATCAAATTACTCTTCTTTGTTGTGCAATTTCGAAGATGTTAAAAGAAAACTTAAAGACTGCTATTATTGTGCTCGCCTTGCAAACAACCCCGTGTCACAGAAACTAAAATGTGGAAATATAAAGCCAACTTACATTTCGAGCGTTGTATTTTGCGAATATTAATTTAGGTAAACGCTTTGGCAAAAACAAAAATTTTAAAAGCTTATTAATACCAAAACTACAGTGATAGTTAGTATGTTCCACAGGGCACGTCTATTATTTTGCTCGCAACTGTAAATACATACATAGTTAATCGAATTTCTTCGCACAGTGCCAGCCGCTTTGTTTGCCTACGTGATCGTAGTAATCTTCAAGTGAGAAAATCGTTTTGCGTTTGAATTTTATGCTATCCATAACTCGGCTTTTTCTGCTCCCTATGTCCTCAAATAATACTCAAACATTACAGGACTAATTTAGATAGATTAGAAAATCATAGCATTCTCAATAAAAAGTGGAGTACAGTTCTCGATTCAAAGAATTATTAGCTCTCTAATCGAATTCTTTTGTATATATAGAATTCTTTGATTAGTTTTTAAAGTTGGTAATACTGTTTGGTTGTTGGGTTTTCTTATCATTCCCAAATTAAATCTTATGTAGTTTTCTTATGCCGTTTCCGACTCGATTACGTTAGATTAGAGAATTAAGGCAGTTTCCTAACGGACAAATTAAAGTTATTTAACATCTTATTAGAAGTATTTTACAATGAAAATTCCCAATAAAACTTTGGAAATAAGGCGGATATAGAAAATTATTAATATACATACATACCGTGGTGGCCATATCTTTAGCACCAAAATGTCACACTGTTATAACACTGCTTCCCAGGCATGAACACAATTTATTTTTGTATAGAAGAAAATGCCTAGCACCGTCAACATAAAAAGTCTGATTAAAAAGTTTTAAAATTGTATGAACATTTTTTGAAATATATTGAATTTTCACAAATCTTGAACAAAGTTTGAAATTTTGCGTCTACATTGTCTATTACTTTCCTATATACTTTCAGCAGATTTTTAAAGCTAAAATACAGCTCTGATTTAAAAAAAACAATGGGTCATAATCAAAGTAAAGTTGAAGTCGGCGCTAAATAAGATAGAGTTTGCTTTATTTAAAAGTATACTTTATCTTATTCATAGTCAAGTTAGAGTCGGATTTTTCAGCTAGACTAAGCCGCGGTTCAGATTTAAAATATAGCTAAGAAGTTTCTCCTCGCCAAGACAAATCATTTAACACACACATTTTAATATTTCTTATAACTCGCGTATATGTAATTAAATTAAATTTGAAATTTCAAACACGTGGCAACCCTTTCCAAAATATTTTAATATTTTCTTTTCATATTTCATATGATTGGATAATTAAATTAAATTCGACTTTACAAGCAGGTGGCAACCCTTTATCACATATATGTAGCTAGCTATAAACCTTTCTCCTTAAATACACCTATGTATATACCTACCACCCTCATTTCAGCTCCGAAATTCCCTGGTTGGTGCATGCCCACATCCGCGTTTATTTCTCCTCAACTTTGATACTCCAAATGAGATACAGCCCCGATAATCTACCAAAGATCGTTTATCACAATACAAAGCCAATGGAAAAGTAATGGCTGGAGCTTCATATTTACTGCCGGATCCAAGGATGACTTAGGCTTTGCCGTTGTCAAAGAAAATGACATTAAAATGAAAACAGGAATTTTTCTTCAACATTGTTCAGTTTTCACAGTCTCGCCATTGAATTCGCTGGCACAAGCAAAGGAAGATATGCAATTAGCACGGACAGCCCTTTTAGCGCGACGCAAAACTCCAGAAACAAGGAGCCACTAATTGCAAAAATTAAAACTCAACTACAACAACACATTAACCAAATTAGAATATGTGGATCCCACGGCCCCACGGCACCACGGCACCACGGCATATTTACATTTTATTAACCTCTTCATGACTCAATTAGTGGGAGTGTCATGTAAAATAAATGGGAAAAAGTTCGGTTCTAGAGGAAACTGGTTTTTATTGAGAGGTTCTTAATACATTTGTTCGATTCTTGTTAATAGTGGAAGATTAGTTTGTTATGATAGTAGCATGCACAATGTATCTTCTCCAGGGACCGTAACGGTTATCATTTTTATAAAAAAAATCATGATTTAATCGTTATTTTTTAATTTTGATTTTTCCGATCAAAAATATTCATTATTCTTGGATTTTTCTTCAATCAATTTTGATAGTTATTGTTTAATTTTAATTTTTCCGATCAAGTTTGATCGTTTTTTTTTAAATTTTTATTTTATCGATCAACAATAGTCGTTGTTCTTGTATTAAGAATCTTTCGATCATAATAAACGCCAACAAATTTGTCGGCGAAGACAATAATATGTTTTATGATCGGAAAAAAATATAACAAAATATCGGTCAAATATGATCGAAAAATTTTAAATCAAAGAAATGCGATTATTTTTTTATCGAAAAAATAAAAATCTCAAAATATCGTTCGAACATAATCAAAAAAAAAAACAAAATTCAAAAAATATGATCACACTTGAACAAAAAAAAAAAAAATTAAAATCACAAAATATCGATTCTGCAATGATTTATAACAAAAAAACTTCTGAATACAAATAAAGTCAGATTTGTATAGTATATGTCATAAGGATTAGATCGGTATATTTGAGTTTGACTTTCAAAGAATTCTTTTCAATGATTTTTTGATCGAGACAATCAAAATAACGCGTATTTTCAGTCCCCGATATTGTCAGCTTCGTGCCAAGCTCAATTTTTCTCTATAAGCTACATTGGTTGTGACATAGGGGCTTTTCATATTAAATTTGATGCAAACGATAAAAAGTAAATACAATACATATGTATGCTCCTAAAAAGTTTATATTGTAATATTCCAGTGCAAACTAAACGGATACATGTTGGGAAAACATTACTTCTAAGTCGGAGATATTTTGCTACTGGATTGTTTTCTTTAATTTTAGACGTAGCACAGTGGCTATTGACGGTATAAAAATGGCGCTCAACTCACAAGATCAATTAACATGAGCTAAAAATTAGTTTTGAGCATATTTTTGTATAAATGAAAATAACATAATATCAATTAAAACAAAAAATATATGCATATAAAAATTTCATAAAACTTTTTAAGCAACTATATTTTATAATTTTTCACTGGAGATGATTTTAAAATATCCAAAGCCAGTAGTGGTATGTCTTGAAGCATTTTTCATGGAGTTTTTTTTAACTTGAAATAATGAGAAACCTATACAAAATATCTTGAGATTTTTTTGCCTGCTACTTTTGCGTGCCAAATGTTCTCTATATTTTTTACAAACTTTTTTAAATTCTTTGGTATAACATAGAATTTAACACTAAATTATCTTTATACAGAAATCTATAAATCTCTCTTAAAATATGTTCAAACTCTAGATACAATCTATGACCGGGACACTCTAGCGTCATTATCGAAATTTATTTTTGAAAACAATTATAACTTTATGCATCTAGAACAATAAATATGTAAATCAAAAATTTTCATTTACAAAAATCCAAAGAACAATATTCATATTAATAAATTAAAATGAATACAAAGTAGATTATTTACAAAGTATATATTGTACATGTACATATGTATGTACATATGTATGTTAAGACGTTAAAAGCAAAATTTTAATTAAAAAGGACTCTTTTAAAAATAAAAAAATTTTCATTATTAACAAATTTAATAAGATTGTAGTAAAAATGAGAGGACCTCCTTACTAATTTACTTTATATGATTTTAAACATAAAAACGAGGAAATTTCTTCTTAGAATTGCATATTTTTAGACAAAATTCTATAAAAATTAATAAACAAGAACAATAGATTTTAATACAAATTCAATATAAAATTAAGAAGATGTTCTAGCAAAAATTTCTTCAATTTTGTGCCCTCTCGCTTTCCTTAGTCTCCAAATTTTTTAGACGTCGGTCTTTTTAATTATAAGTGAATAATTGTAACTGTGTGTGTTAATAATTTTGAGGCTATCAAAAATATACACAATTTTATAAAATATCTATAAAAATGTTCTGCAAATACAATTGCACTTAGAAATAAGTAAAATATGTACCTGAGGTTAAAGGTACCATAATAAATTTATGACTTTTCCAGAAAATTTGATTAAAAATACGACACAGCAGTACAGTGACGATACCGTTCAATATAGAACATCTATTTTCCACCTAGTGATGTACACTTACATACATAGATCTACTTTTCACCGAAACCAAATATTATTCAAATTTCAATATTCACCTTTTGAATTAATCCACGGAATACGGGCCAAATACCCCAACGTGTGTCGTCGCCCCAGAAACAGTAGTTAATGAAAGGAATCGAGGGTCATATACGGATTCAGTAGGTTATTTTAGAAGAATATTAGCAAGAATTGTAGGAATATTTATGTATGTTGTCAGGTTGCAATAAAATCCTTCAAAATTTATGTTTTCTGGGTAATTTTGGGAGGCGATCTTAAAATGAATGATTCAAGAATCAAGAACTGAAACCGGGTTACGTTAGAATCTGTTAATTTGTTTGAATTTTACAGTCCAGTTTTATTTGTAGGGGTACGAGTGGAAAGCATCAAAGGTGTTCCAAAACCACATCAGCATGATTGCATACAGCATGTGTGCATTGCATATGGACGTTTTGGAAAACGCCCATAATTTCATTCAAAAAAATTAATTATAAACTTGCCGCACTCTGATTTTGGAAATCATTTATATTCAATGACCATTTTGCTGGGCTTAACTCCGAATTATATTCAGATTGTTTTTAATCTAACCATTTTAATATTGTAACCTTGCTTTCTTTCACTTTACTACTCAAGTTAATGCTTTTAAATTATAAACAATGTTCTAAACACATTCGAAGCATGGTATGTATGTAAATATCTTGATATATATAACTATATAATATATGTATGTAAGTAAAGCAAAATACGGAAAGCGGTAGAAGGGTTTCATATGTATGCAGTATAATTTTAGAATGTATTGTACTGACAACAACAAATAACATTGGTACATTCGAAAATTAATGTACATTTTTATTGGTCGTTAACATACACATACATACATACCCGCATTTATTATTACTATTTATAAGTATGCACGCCTATACTAAAATTAATTGCTGATATTTGCAAACGGCCCGCATCTTCTAAACTCAAAATGGCAAATTCTTAAATTTTACATCAACTTGCAGCGCACCTAGAAACTAAATAAAAAAAAAGAAATATTTTCGCAGCAGATTTTAATTGCAGTGAGAAGCAGTAATGCTTTTCATATTTCAGTACATAGATATACACATACATATATACATAGGTAAGTATGACCATGTGCATCTTATGCGGTTAAAAATGTTCAAGTATAGGGTGCTGTTTATAAAGTAATTGAAAATTACATGTCTTTGGTAGCATATACCTTAATTTACGAAATATGTATGTACATATGTATGTAAGTACAGTGGCTCACAATTTAAATCGTGCAGTGTTATTTTTTTATAATAATGACTATATTTTTCGTGCTAAATTTTTTCCATAGGGTTTTACTTCCGTTTTGCTTCCAATTCTGCGACACCTAAAACCGATAAAAAAAATTTGAACATGAAAGATAACAGATAAGTCCAAATTGCGCGACACCCAACTAGAAAATTTGACGGATTCAAATCCGATATCGAAAAAATCGGATTCCACGACAAAGCTGACTACTTCTTACCATGCGTACCCTAAAATTTTCTAAAAATTTTGAGTGAAAGGTTAGACATTTTTTTAAGTTGTTTAATTTTTATGCACTTTCTAGTGTTTGAAACTTCTACTTACATGGTTTTTGTTAAAGAATCAACTATATTTTAATAACAAATAATTGAAATTAAATAAAGAAAGACAAAATTGTCAAAATGTGTTAGTACCATTTTCCGACCATTTCGGGATTAGTTCAGAACCGATTCGGAACTACTTAGAAATAATTTCGGGAACAGTTCGGAAACACTTCTGGACTAGTTTGGTGCTATTTTACGTCCGTTTCATCTTTCAAAACTTAAAAATAAGTTGTTAGTGTTGATTTAAAAAATTTGTCTCCCTAATAATTATTATTAAAAACAATTTATAATATAACTTTCAAAATAGTAAATATCGAGAAAATTTTGTCTGACTCATAATTAAAATCAAAATACTTGTATAATTCTTACCGAAATTAGGATGACTTTTTTGAAACTTAGCGGTCACATAACTATTACTCTGGATCTCTGGTTAATAAATTTTGATATTATTATTATTTTTTTTATTGGCAAACAAGTTGAAAAATTATAAAAATTCTCAACAGCTGATTTAAATATCGATTTTGCTCATTTTCGAAGAAAACAAGTTCGGATAGATTTTCGCGACACCAAATAAAACTGATATCGTTTTACAATGCTGGCCAAAACCAATTCCGAATCGAATTCTGTAACATAACCGAGTAACTTTGAAATGCATTCCAAAAATATGTAATACTTGAAGTGTCATTTTAAAAGAAAAATTAGTGTTTTGCTTTGGAAGCCTTGAATCGACCACAGATTATGAGAGAACTTAATCTATGTAATAGCATTGGGTATACATTTAATGTAATACAGCGGACACATTTCAATATTCTGATTATTTTTTTTAAAGCTGTTCTAATTTAGAATATACATCGTGCTTTTCGATAGATATTGCTAATAACCAATACTAACAATAGGTAATCCATAATCCATAATAATATCTTGATTTTCTGTTTGAAGCGTTTAATACCATTATCTTCATTAACCAAATGGGTAAAGGTAGCGTTTCGGAGCGCAGAGCACCTTAAACCTAAATTTCAGGGGAAAATTCCTTGATTTTCAAATTTTTCAATAATGTTCTTTGAACAATGACTAATTTAGAACATTGTTGCCAAAATTTATCAAAACCATAGAGTCATATTACAACAACACAAGTGAACGTCGAACGCCAATACTTTTATTCCTTAAAAATTATCGTTAGCTATTTAAGACAGTTTTTGAAAGAAAATTTAATATCTGCCATTTGAAAAGACACAACTTTATAGAACCATAATAAAATACACAAATAAATACATAAAATACAATTTTTTTTATTGATAGCAGAGCGAAATAAAACACCGGAGCGAATTAGATAGATATTAGAAGATCTAATTTAGAATCGTTGGAGTAGTTATCTTTATATTAAAAAAAATATTCTTAATACTTTTCACATGCAGTTGGTCTATGTTTTATGCACTTCACTGCAAACTTCATGTTCGTTTCGAATTTTCAAAATAATTATTTGGCATATTATTGAAGTTTAAAATAAATTTTTTAAATTTTAGAACAACTTTAGATATATCATTGATTCCTATTATTTTTAATCGCATTTAATTGTACAATATTATTTTATGACAATTTATGATTAGCATTTTAAGCTGTTTTTTAGGATATCACACTCAAAAATGATTTGAAAAACTTTGGTTATTTACTAGTTTGAACCAAGGTTTGAATGTTGCCATAATCTTCTTTTCTATCAGCCTTGTTCAAATTCTTTACCAGTTCATTGTAGAATTTGAAGAATTGCATACTACTCACGGTCAGCACTTATTTAGTTTTTAACTAAAATTAATTGTTTTTATTTAGTTTTTAGAATTTGGTTATTTTATAGTTTTTCCTTCTTCGAAGCTTAGAAAAGAAAACAATTCTTAAAACTAACACTGGTTATTTTATTTTGAACTTTTGTGGTAGAGGAAATATTTTTACATACATTTTTAACCAAGTTAACTTTAATAGTTTTCATTTATTATAATATTTGTTGTAGCGAATTAAGTTAAATTTCAGGTTTAATTCAAAGTTAAAGAAAAATAGAGAAATAGTTTTTTTTTATCTTTTCGTGCCTCGCATATGTATGAAATCTGCCAACGAATTGATTTCTAACCCATGCTTCGGTTAAATTCAAAGGCGATTGCATTTTAGGCGCGGTTGCATATTTTGGTTTAAATATAACGAAATAATTTTTTAGTATAAGTAGATAGTTCAGATTTAGTACATATTTAAGTTAAATACAATTTTATTTTAAATGAAAGTAATTAGTACGATAACAATTTTAGTACAAAGGTCTAATGGTTTAATCAGTAACACCGGATGGTATAAGAAAATCTTGGGATGTCGGTAATAAACCATATAATTCATATCTACACTACGGAGACAATTTTATGTTTGCAAAATAAAAGCCTTAATACCACAGTTTTGTGATTCGGTATAGAGTTTAAAAAACGGATTGGGGAAATGCTTTCCAGAAGCCCAAATAATGCAATTTATTTTATCTTTTGCGCTGCTCAGCCCCAAATGAATTGAATTATTGATGTTTTGCAATAGATGCAACAAATTTTTTTGTTTTGGTTGTTTATCTTTTATCAATGGCAACCGTAACTATTAACAGATGTGTATCGATCCATCTACATACCTACAAACTTGCTTTTATTTGCATAACTAGCACCGGTCTTAAACCCTGTATAATTGAAAAAATATAAAATCGAAGAACTAATCACTTTCGGCATACATAGACAGCTTAAGAACATTGACTTCTAAAAATTCGAGGTCGAATGTAATTATAAACCAATAAAAGCAAAAAAAAAGTAGCAAACAGTTGACCACAGGCCACAAACTCCAGAACCAGCATTATTCATACAATCAGTACTTAGAAAATCAGTTGCGATGCAACTTACCACTTGAGGCGCGCCGTTTACTCAAACTCATGATCAGTAGCAGCGTTGGCTCCTACAGTAAAAACACTTTAATGACAATAAAATAGTTATTGCAGGTTTTAAAGTATTTACATGTATACATACATATACTATTGGAAAAATACGGAGCTGCTAAAGCTGTTGATCTACATATTTATTTATGCAACGGATGGAAAAACGATAAATATTTAACATATGAATGCCCGTGAGCTTTTGCCTAAAATATGACAATGTAACATTAGTTTACACTTCAATAATAAAACCAAAATTTTAATTTCTTTTGTGGGTTAAGCTAATGTAGTATTGAATTAGCGCGACAAAAAAATCATTGAACTATTGGCGTATTAGCCTAAGCTGACTTATTATTGGACTATTTTTATTGCAGAAACAACAAAGTATAACCGGTAGAAAATTGTTTTCCGTTTTCCAAACAAAAAATGACCTAAATATACTATTCTTAAAATTGCATAAAAAAATCAGTTAGCAAAAATATATGTAGTATGAAATTTATTTTTTTCTTCTTCTTCAACTTTTTTTTAATACGAGTATGTGTAGTATTTTTATACCCAAGTGCAATATAGCCTAGGGTATAGTAACCAGTGTTGCCAGAACTTAAAAAAAGGCTAAACAGGCAAAATAAAAAGGCTAAGCAACACTGAATCAAAATTTGTTTAAGACTAAACATATAAATCGAACATTATTATGTTCGTATTACGATTTCATAAGAAATTTCATAAACTTCAAAAAATTTATTTTTAAGGTAGGACTTAGTTTATTTATACGTAAATTTAATTCTTATATTTATTTACCACTTACGATATCTTTATCATAGAAAAATTTGAATATATGTTCGAAGTTTTCATAATTTGTACGAGATATTTTTGAATTGCGATCTCATAACAACCCTTCTTGCTTCTTCAAGCCACATCAAATACTAAAAATTGCATTTAACATTTGAACACTAATTCTATTTTATTGTTTTATTTTGACAATATGCATAGCGCTAAAAATGCGTTTGACTTCTGCATTGCTGAGGAGTAAGATTAAAAAATTAAAAACAAAATTACAAAGGGTAGCTGAAGAATTTCCAAAATTCTATAGTAGATTGCAGATTTTTCCACTGATATAAGTGTAATATTTTCCCTTGCATTTCGATGGCTTTTATTTCTAGAGGCTAAATTAAAGTTTTCCGGCTAAAAGAAAATAAAAAAGCTAGATCTACCCGGAAAAAGGCTAAACTGGAAACAGTGTTCAATAACTACCCCACACAACGGCGTGTTGTAAAAATCAAAAGTATGTAATGTTTCATTATAAAACGTAATTTGCTCAAATTTGATACAAGTACGTACTTATATGGAAGAAGGGAATACGTGGGAAAATTTTTTCTTTGGCATAGTATCTGAAATTACCTCATTAAACTCTTTCAAATTTGGTACACCCTTTACATTTTAACTCAGTAGGAACAATTTCGAATATTTAAAAAGTCGGACGAAAACTACGGCCACCTCTCATATAACGGTAAAATCAAATATTTTCTTAAATTTAGTATGCAGGATGGGCTGAAAAAGGAAATACACGGAACCAAAAATTTTTGTAAAACGGCATGGGGCGCCAACTTTAAAGGAAATAGGTTACATGCGAAACAATTTTAACAAACTACCAAATGTAGTAGACACTATGCATTTCAAGTTACTAAGCATAATTTCGAAAATTATGCACTCATTTATAACCAAATCAAAATATGTTTTACCAAATCATATGCTCAATTCGCTCAAATTTTGTACGAAGATTTTTATTAATAAAAGAAATGCATAAAAAAAATGAATGTTTATAATTAAATAAATAAAAGTTGCTTCGATTTTCAACACATATTATTAAGTGGTTTGATTGCATAAATGATTTATTTAATTTATGAAGTTTTCAAAATGAAAAGTATTTTCTTAAGTGAATGTATTGGATATTTCAGGTACAGTTTAGTTTTATCTTGATTTAGACTCTTCTTTACTTGTTTACTCTATGTTTGAGAAATTTCTAAAAGTCTCTTAAGGTTAAGTGGAAAGTGAAGGTAAATTTCTTAAAAAATGATATATTTCAATATCGAAATATGTATGTATGTAACATTTTGAATCACTTAACACAAGACTGTGCATTTGATATGACTGGAAAAGCCTGGTACACTTGAGTAAACTGGCGGGCTCATATTTAGTAAAAATATAAGTTTAGGGACTTCTTTTTGTGTAAAGCATATCGGGTATTCTTATCTAATTAAGATCTTCTGTAAATTTTTCGAAATATCTCAATTTCGATTTAACAAATATAATGTGTGTAACGGAGATTTAAAGGCTATTCAAAATAATGAAGTTTTGAATACCATTAGGCCCGTTTCTTTGTAACCGACTTGCAAAATAACAATAGGTAGGATAACAAAACGCATGCAAAGCAACAACACGAAATATATGCGAGTTGAGCCAACTCGGTAAAATGATATCCGACCTGAAATGTAGTGTTGGGAAGTGAAGAAACTGCGCTTTTGTGAATGAGCCCTAAAAAAAGACATGGGAAATTTCAGTTTAAGTTCTAATTCGTTTTTATTTACATAGTATTTTTAAATATATAACTACGTCTACCAAAAATTTGTTTGCTCAACTATTTTCCATTCTTAAATAGCGCAACTATCTGAAATATCAGAAAAGGGTTGATTTTACAACTAAAGGAAGTTTTATCCGAGTTGGAGCGTACTTTTGCAACTCTGGTACAAAGAAACGGACCTACTGCAGGAGCTAGAAAAGACAATTGTTTTGACATATGTATTTTGTTAAATAGATGTTTGCTTTAGCAATGTACTGTACAATTTTAAGTGTAAACAATGCGGTTGTTAAATATTTTTGGGCGCAGTATTCTGATAAGGAAAACTGAAGAAAATTTTGTTGCATTGAGGTGACAAGCAAGATGGCCATACCTAAACAAAATATTTTATTTTCCGGAAAACAAATGTTATACTAAGTTATTAATTAAAATCTGGTTGAAAAAATTCTAGATTAAATGCTAAAAGGGCTGGAAAAAATCAGGCTATTTTTCGATATATTTTTTATTTTAGATTTGGCGTAAATCTACTGTCATTTCGATTAGTATTGTAATTGATGAACAGTGTTTAAAATATAAATGGTGGTCTTACTGTAATATCAAAAACATGTACAAATGTTTGAATGGAAGTATTAAATTTGCGGCTGGAAAGGAAACTTGATTTCAAGGTGCAATCAAAAATTCTGTCTGAGAATATTACTATTGCTAAAGCGCCAACATAGTCGCTAAATACAATAAATAAATAGCAACCAGTTGCCAGCAGCCACTCCATCAATGCCACCGGATTGTGGCGGCAAATCGCAGTGTTCTTCAACTTGACGCGCCAACGAATTGAATAGAATAACTAATAAATAGTTGCAACTGCGGCCGCAAGCAAAAGCCATTTGCATTGCACTGCACACATTCATACACACACACACACATCCGTACATTGACAAGCGCCTAATGTTTAGAGCTTAGAGCGTGTTTAACAACCAAAATATAACTTTTGTAAATACTTAGTTACATAAATATTTTTGTGTGTATGTAGGTAGGCATGCAAGTATTTTGTCAGTGGCCGTGGCTGAAGTAGCTGTCACTCCAATGCATTTACTAACTTTATTTGGTTATTTAACGGCAAATTGTTGCTTTTGGTTGCAGCAGGCGTTAATTGGAAGGTGTTAAAAAAAGCGATATAAAAAAAGCCTGAGAAGATGTTCGTACATACATATGTATGTATTTGTATGTATGTAATTAAATAAGTTTCGGTAATGTAATCATATTCATATACATACAAACAAACATCCCAACAAACAATTTCGTTCATCAAAGGATCATATGGCATTTTCTTGCCACAGTCTTCCGCGACTCTGCTAGAAAAATGGTTAAACAAAATTCACTTCAAATTCATCAAAAAGCATCGGGTTGACTATTGTCAAAGACGTGCAATTATTTTTTAGTTAGTTTATTGGAATTTTCTAGAACATTCTCGAATTCCGTTGAGAAACACTTTTGTAAACAGGGGCCAAAAATAATCGTTATTTTGACAAGAATTCGTTCAAAACAAAACTCGAATATATCGATCTATTCCCTATGCCATATGCTATACTAATTGATCTTATTTTTATTTAGAAGATTTTTTGTTTTAAATCATTACATAATTGTTATTTTGTGATTTTACTTTTTCGATCAGAGATAATCTTTATTCTTGGATTTTTTATTTTTCCGATGAAGTTTGTTCGTTATATTTTAATTTTAATTTTTCCAACAAGTTTCGATCGTTATTTTGTGACTTTTATTTTTTCTATAAAATATGGTAGTTATACCTCTATTTTTATTTTTTCGATAAAGTTTGGCCGTTTTTTTGTGACTTTTATCTTTTTTACCAAAAAATAATCGTTTTTCTTGAATTCACAATTTTTCGATCATATTGTATTTGATCGATATATTGTGATATTTTTTCGATCATAAAACATATTATTCCCATTGCCAAATTGGTTGGCGTTTACTATGATTGAAAAATTGTAAATACAAGAATAACAATTATTTTTGATCGAAAAAATAAAAACCACAAAATATCGACCAATCTTAATCGAAAAAATAAAAAGTAAAAAGTAACGATGAAAATTGATCGAACAAATTTAAATCCAAAATTAATGATTATTTTGATCGAAAAAATAAAAACCACAAAATATCGACCAAACTTGATCGAAAAATAAAAACCTTTTTGATCGAAAAAAACAAACATTTTACAATTAAATAAAATTTTTTTTGTAAAAATTATAACCGTTAGGGCCCCTGTTTGTAGTCTTTGCTGGGAAATTAAAAATCCAAAAATACCTACAAAACTTATCCCTTGAATTTCAGCTTGATTTGATATTAAAATATTAAAACTTGATGCCCAATATTTTTATATCTAACATTGTTTTGAGGATTTTGTAATTAATTTGAAAACATGGAGAGGTATTCTAAAATACCAAATACCAGGCGTAATTTGCTAGTCTCAAAAAGCAAATAGTATTAAATTTTTTGCATTAGTATTGAACAAATTTATTAAGCAAAACTTGTGCTCAACTAAAAAAAATGCATGCATGCACATTAAGGCGCCTCACCGAAAGAAGTTGCGGTTTTCCATCGCAGTTGAGAAATTTATTATGTTTTAATATTTCGGAAAAATATTAAGATTAACGTGAACTGGACAGATTTGAAAATACCTTCAAATATTTAGTTTTTAATAAACAAATATTAAAACGAAATCCCTGAGATAGTAAAACAGTTTAAGTTTAAGGTTGGCATACAAATATTTAAAAATTTGTTAACTGGAATCTAAATAATGAGATTCAGGGTGGGATTTTATTCGGCGAAAGTTCGGCTGCGAGAAACTTCAAGTTGGGTAACTCTGTAATTACTTTTATCTCGCATAGCGCCGATTTTTTATACATACATTCCACTTTGTTTTCCTCCTCATTCCCAAAGACATTTAAAGAGCGGCAAAATTTCTTTCCACAAATAACGTAAAGATCGCCAGCATAGAAACAGAGTGTCACGAAAAAAGGCGAACCTTGCGAAATACCATTATGGAGAGGAAGTATGGTAGAAAGTATATCAACATATTTATATTTTGTGTCTCTTCAGACTTGCACTGAATTCCCAAAAATGTTAAAAGAAATCCGACTAAAAAGTTTGTAATTTTAGTGAACATTTTTTGAATTTAATTTGATAGAAAATTAATTTGAAACTAATAAGATACAAATAACTTGTCAATAAAAGCCTGCCATATAGTAATGATACGCACTATACATCGAAAATATTTGCAAGTACGATTATTGTATTTTCAAATTTAAAGTAACAAGGCTTGAGTAATTATACTTCGTACCTAGTTTTTCAGTATTAAGGTACTTGCACTTCCATATGTACATATGTATATGGGGTTGCGTACAGTATATAGCAACACTTGGCAGATCTAGTGTATATAGTCTGCATATTGTTTTTATGCCCCAAAACTAATGTTTAATATTTTTTTTAAACGAATTTCCGTCATCATCGATCATTTCAAATAATGACACTGAAGATGGCACAGCACCGCAACCGCGTTGCCTCTAACAAAGGATGCCAACGGCTGACTTAAATTCGTAGAAAAAATATTATAATCTGTCTTGTAGGAAAAAGAACTAGATAAACCAAAAAAATTTAACTTTATTCTTGAGGAACGAAAATTTGATTTGATCGAATGTGGATTTTTACCAAAAGCTATAAAAAGGCAAGTAAAATTGCAAATGTTTTGAATAAAAAATAATTTTGGCCAAACAAAAAACATTGGAGATTTTTATGGAAAAATTTTAAATGTGAAGTCTGTCGTTTGAACTTAGGAAGGTTCTTTTATATTTTAGCGTTCGTACCAGCATTTGTCTATATAAATATATAAGAACCAGTTACGCATAAAAACACATCTCCATTTGCATACAATTTTTACTAATAAAATTTGTTGGATCAAATTAAATTAATTAACATTTTCCATACCGTTTTTTAATTGTGTTTTCTCTAACCCTTTAAAAATGAGCCAAGTTAACATGATTTTCAACAAGAAAACATACTTATATATAGTGCTTGTATATACTGATAAAAGTATAAGGTGTTTTTTTTACTGTTTTGCTATAAAGCAGTTCAATGCAAAGTTGTATATCCAATTTGCATGCCAATAACAAATACGCGAAATTATTTTAATCACATTTCCACGATCCATAGCTACTATTGTAGATTACGTCAGCTCTAATAGAAGGCGATCATAGCCCAAGCCAACGAGATGTTACTTTCGCCCAACAATATAATATTAATAGAGGTATTTCAGCAAAGTATTTATACAAAAAATGTATTCTCTGATTTCACAGCCTCATTTATTTTTGCGATGCAGGCATTATAAAATGTTCGCATTTCCTAAAGGATATTATACACATAATAAGCATCAAATAAAAGGTCCATTATTATCCATTCAAATTGTAATTTCCTGCCACCGACCACAACGTTATAAAGCTACTTCATTTAAACCAAAAACCAATTTACATTGCAATGCATTTCGTTAAAGTATACGTTGCGCGTGTATGTATGTAGCATTTGCGCTGCACTTAAGGCTCACTTAAGACCCGCTTATCCGTCCCTTCGGAACGCTTCAACGTTTGGTTTACTTGCTTATGATCGCCATGTTGTTGCAATGACAAATTGGAATTAATCAAAACGAATGAACGACACATACTGACATTTATTTAAGTTTGCCCGCCAGCATTCGTTTGAGTCGTTGCTTAAAGTTGCCAATAAATTAAAATGAATAAACAATTGTTTTAAAAATAAAGAAGCAACTTCAAAAAACAACACAAAAGTGAACTAAAACGTAAAAAAAAAAGTTTGAACTGAATAAGTTTGTATCTACCCATATGTTATAAATTTTTTTTAAACATTTATATACAACAAACTTTTTTTTAAATTTGTTTGTTCATGTTAATGTTTTAAGTTGGATCATGGTTTTGAAATTTCTTTTCCAATTATAATTATCATTATCATTATCCTTATCATTATCATTATCATTATCCTTATCATTGTCATTATCATTATCATTATCATTATCATTATCATTATCATTATCATTATCATTATCATTATCATTATCATTATCATTATCATTATCATTACCATTATCATTATCATTATCATTATCATTATCATTATCATTACCCTTATCATTATCATTATCATTATCATTATCATTATCATTATCATTATCATTACCATTATCATTATCATTATCATTATCATTATCATTTTCATTATCATTATCATTATCATTATCATTATCATTATCATTATCATTATTATTATCATTATCATTATCATTATCATTATCATTATCATTATCATTATCATTATCATTGTCATTATCATTATCATTATCATTATCATTATCATTATCATTATCATTATCATTATCATTATCATTATCATTATCATTATCATTATCATTATCATTATCATTATCATTATCATTATCATTATCATTATCATTATCATTATCATTATCATTATCATTATCATTATCATTATCATTATCATTATCATTGAATTCGGTTAAAAACGGCAATTTTCGCAAGAGCTTTTATCTACAGAAATTGCGAATCCATAACACTTTTTACTTCTGGAGCTTTGTTAAAACTTGTATACATACTTGACAAAAGTAAGTTTATATACATATACATACATACATATATGTAAGTACGCACATATTGTTATTATTAAAAACTTGCTGAATTTGAGCCACACTCGATTTAATCATAATCCGTCATTTAATAATGTGTCAAAAGCCAATTTGTTAGCTTCACACCCGAAACTTTGCCTTTGTGTTGTCCAAAAATTAATATATACATATATGTATATATTAAATCTTGCGAAAATGCGAAGAATCAAAATGCTTTCCAGTGCCAACAGCTCGAATTAAGAATAAACAGGTAACTATAACAATTAGCATTGCGAATTCGTACGCTCTTGTATACATTTATTTACGTACATACATATATACATGCATACATACATACATACATACATACATAGATACATGCATATATGTGTACACACCGTGCAACTATTGTTCCTTTCCGTTATTTGTATCTACTTATACACACATAAAATTAAAATTAAAAAACTCGTATGGCCCAACTGGTTTCATTAGTTTTAATGCCAAAATTCCTTCCTTCTTTTGCCTGAAAATTACTTCAAATATCCAATTCATATTTTCAAAAGAGCAGTTTCTATGCAGGTGTTGCATAACAAACTGGTAAATTCGCATAACGGGTGGTCTATATACGAGTTTTGTTTAAGTAAAAAACAAAAATCATGTTCGGCATAATATTCGTTTAAGTATTCAAAGGAGCATACAATCACATTATTTATAGAACCCGATTACATTCATTTGACTGCCTAGGCAGTGCATTACTGTTGACCCAGTTCCCCAAAGCTTTGTTTCTAGCTCATTCTCACGAATGGTTTCCACGATATTCGCTTTAAAGGCCTGAATTGTTGATGGATTGTTTGCATAACATTGGTCTTTCACGGCTCCCTACAAAAAAAAAATCCAGCAGCGTCAAATCGGAACACCGAGGTGCGCCATCTTGCTGAAATCACATGTCTTCAATATCTGGCCACAAAAAATCGTTTATCATGTCTCTGTAGCGCTCACCGCTGCTCTCATTATTTTCAAAGAAAAATGGGCCAATGATGCCACCGCTCCAAAAGCCGCTCCAAACACTCACTCTGTGGGGACACATTCGCTTCTCGACAATCACGTGAGGGTTTTCCGTTATCCAATTGCGGCAATGTTGGTCATTAGCATAGTAGAAACTATGATTTTTACTCGTTAAACAGAATCCTTGCCCATTTCGTTTGCATAATTTCCCAGCATTGCTCAAGCGCTAAACGATTCGTTTCCAGCGGGAAAGAGTTGCCTTTGTTCAAATAACAAATTATTAAAAAAAAACCTATGGACCACTCTGTATGTCTGCATGTACAGACATACATATGTACATTTGTATTATTCTAAACACTTTTGCGCATTTTGTTACTATCAAAATAAAATTAAAAGTTTTTAATTTCAATCAAAATCAAAACCAGTTCAATGAAAAATCGTACGAATATAGGGAGTTCTTTGATGAACAAAATTTTATAGTCTAAAACAAGACCGCAATTTTTTTATTCTTATGCAAAGTTTGGTCACCAGATTTCAAAATAGGCACCGCATGTGTTTAATGTGTATTCCGGTCAGCGACAAAACTAAAAAGGTTGACCCAGTGTTACTAAAGTCGCAATTTGGCACTTTTTAAAAACATTCAATATTTGACCCTTTTTGAAAATTCATGCAAACTTTAATTTTTATATTTTCAGTTATTTCTCAAAGATTTTTAAGTCTCATTTTTCTTAGTTTATTTTTCATCGGTAATATTTAAGGTAAGGTAAAAATTGTAAATGGAAATTTATTTGAAAATCTTTATCAGCCCTATCGCTAAATCTACCGTAGCTAGATTTTTGGAGATTTTACGAACTACTATCACTACGTCTACTACTGCTATTACTACTAATTTCTGCTACTATTTTTACTACCAATTCCTACTACTATTTTTACTAATGTTACTACTAAGTGCTGCTGCTATTAAACTAATTTCTACTACTACATTTGCTACTGCTAATACTAATTACTGCATTTACTAATGGTACAACTACTTATTACTTCTATTTTTTGTATATTTGTACTACTATTTTCACTAATGCTAGTACAAAGTACTGCTGCTATTTTTATTAATTTCTACTACTAGTTTTACTAACTCGACTACTAATTACTATTACTACTTTTACTCATTTCTACTACTATTTTTATTAGTGCTACTAATTACTAATACTATTTTTTACTAATTTCTACTACTATTTGAACTAATGCTACTACTAAGACCTACTATTTCTACTAAGTACTACTAACCATTATTATTACTTCTACTACCACAACTATTACTACAACTACTTACTCCTAACGACCCTTCATATTTCATCCTCTATCGTAGAATCGGGACCGAAGTTTTACTTCTGGCTTGCACATTTAGTAGGTGTAGGCGTGTTTTCGTTTAGTTTTAAATCGTATGAAATTCAAACCTGCTGTATCTATATTAAGTCAACATTTTAAGCCTAAGGTTAGCCAAGTAAATTTTGATTTCATATGATTCTTTAAAGTAGTTCAATAAATTGTAACTAATTGTTATCAAAAATCTGCACTGTCACTGCCAAGGGATAAAAATTTAAAGTTACCTCACACCCAAATGATTTCAAGGCTAGTTTCATTTTGACTTTTACATACATAACTAAATATACAAGTAATATATTAATATGTTAAAATATATATATATATTTTTTTTGTTTTATTTCTATTTTCCCCTGGCCGCCAATGCATGTCGTTCTGAATCTCATTTAAATGCAGATTTGCATTAGTATGTACGCGTATAATTTTGAATGCTGGTATAACTTTTGTTTCTTTTGCCTTTCTACGTTTTTGGCCGCTTTGTGATTTGTTATATTTATGCACGAATGTATACGTACATTTATTTGTAGATATATATTTATATACATGTATCTATCTACCGTTCATTTCCATACATAGTAAATATATCACTGTATAAGTTGTTGGTATAATTTGCGCAAAGGTCAAGTTTACTTCCGTATTTAGTAGTCGGACTTGTATTAAATTTATAAACATAGCTAAGTGTTTATATTTGTATGTGGTGTATGCATGTATTTAGCATTTTTTCAAGATTAGTTTCCTTCTTCTTCTTCGTGGAGGTTTTGCAATATCGATGGTGCAATATTAACGGATGAATCTTGTTTGCTTGCGGTGGGGTGGTGGCAGCGAGAAAACTAAGAAGTTGAGCAAATCATGTTTGCTTTTAACTAGAAGTTTCAATCTAAATAAAATGTATAAAATTTTTGCATTAATTAGGTACGTAAGTGTGCTAAGGATTTTTGAATGCCAAATTAAGATTTTTTTTTTTGCAAACCAATGCTAATTTTGATGTTCTGTATTCAGCGTTTATAAAAAATTCGAGAAAAAAATAAATAAAAAATGTATGCAAAGTATTACGGTTTATGGATTGACATAAGCATTTACTCTGCACTCTTCGAAGTATGAGAAAAAATTGAATTACTTAAATTCGCTTTCATTTATAATACGTCAATAATGAAATTAACTGATTTAATGGACGCATTGACATTGGTAAATAATTCAATTGGAAGCTTTTCAGGCCTAGCCTACCCGGCTTTCAATAGGACAGGCTCTAATATAACGGCAGCCACCATGCAGTGTCAAAGGGGCACAGAAGATAAGAAACAATAGCTCGTTATTGCCCCGCCGTCGGCAAGCCTTTTATTTTATTTCATTTCCTTAGAAGGTGAACCATCGAGTACACAAACAATTCAAAAAGTACTTGTTGAAGAATTGGGTGCGCGTCCTGGTTCTGGCGAGTCATTGGTAGAGATAGTCTGATAGTCTGACAGACCACGGATATTTCCGTCCTTTACCTCGCCAGCACGTCGGCCATGCAGTAGCCGGAATATCTCTGTGCTCAGGAACCCATACAACCATCACGGAGCATTTGAACACGAGCAATTCCCAGGTTATTTTGGGCGTTGTTCCGTCTGATTTTAGATATTTAATAGCAGATTGGCATTCAGAGTATATAGGCATAGTCCATTCTGTTGGGAGGGAAAGATTCCGTCTAGAGTTGTGTGGGGTAAGAAAGACATCATACAATACAATTTACTTACTGAATAGTAGGTATATGGCCAATCAAAGTGTAGAGGATGCCGTCAGAACACCCGGGTTATTGAGTGTTCATAAGTACCTACATCATTTCAGTACCTGGTCATATCCTGTTGCGGTGAGGTTCCCGGATTGATTTTATATTTGACACATTTTTTGAAGAACTGTTCGTAAGCCTGTTGGATTCAGAGTTTTCTTCAACATTGTTGCAGAAGTTTTGGGAAGAACCGCGTTGCGTCCTCTTCATGACTTTCTCGAAAAATTTGAGTGCGTGTTTGCAAGGTTGCGATAAACCTGTCCTTGTAGATTGGTTAAAGGGCTAACATCTCAGGATTCCAGCAATGAGGTTATCTTCAGCAGCGTTACAGAAGTTCGTCAAAAACTAGTTTACTCCATATTCAATTTCAGAGTTCAGCTCACCGAGAGAAGTAACCTTTGTGTCCGTAAAAGTCGCTTCATTTGGTTTTGAAGTACTCGTTGGAAACCAGTTAATATTTTATCCCGCGGAAGCTTATAGTGTGATTCTTTGTGATTCTCGAGAGTTGGAGTCGCTTCTGCCCCAGATTGTATGATGTGATGTAGAGTCAGTCCCATTTATGACCTACTAGTCTTCTGTGATTTACCGCCTTCACAGCATTCTGCAGCTTGTTGGGTGGAAAAACTTGGGTACTATAGGCCAGCCAGATGGTGCTCTCCTTAAGTTGGACGCTGATGATCACGGTATCCTCGTTACTATATTGAGAGAGTATAAAACAAGAGTAAATACCCAAAGTAGACTTAGTGCATTCTTTCTGTAATAGCGTAATCAAAGGAGACTTAATACAATTCTTAAATGTTCAGTTAATTATATAAACATATATTTTAAGAACCTACCTAAGTTAAGCATACATGTATTCTCAGGTTTGTTATCGAGAAATCGGTGTTTATAGACCTGCAAGTAAAATCAGCCAATCAGTTAGGTTGGTTTGTGAAAAGTTGTTACAGGTGCATAATTAAATATTATCATATAAAGGTTTTAATTAGCCAAAATTAATTAACTACTTAACCGAAATACTTCACGCGTGCACCTAAGTGCGCGAACTTCAGTGCCGGCTCTACGAAGAGATGTAGAACTAACTGGGGGGCGAGTTTATAAGACATTTTATTAAAAGTTTTTAGTTTTAGCATGAGTGAAAACAGTAGCAGAATTTAGTCCAAATAGTAGTAGAAATTATTGAAAAGGGTTGTAGTAGAAATTTGTAAAAAATAATACTAATAGTAGTAGCATTAACAAAAATAGTAGTAGAAAATGGTAAAAATAGTAGGAGTAATTAGCCGTAGCATTAGTAATATAGTAGTTGAAATTAGTAAAAATAGTAGTAAAAATAGTAGTAGTAGCACAAGTAAAAATTTATGCAGAAATCAGTAAAAATAGTAGAAGAACGTAGTCAAAACAGCAGTGGTTATAAGTAGTACCATTAGTCAAAATAGTAGTAGTAATTAGTTTTAGCATTAGTAAAAATAAAATTTAGAAAAATTTAGTCACAATCGTAGTAGAAATTATCGAAAAGACTAGTAATAACTAGTAGTAGCATAAGTTAAGATAGTACAAGTAGTAGTAATTAGTAGTTCTAGTGGCAGTTAGCAGTAGTAGTAGCTGTAGTGGTGAACCAGTCCCGAACTACTGAAAGATCTTGAAATGACTCCGAAATATCTACTCTGGAAACAGTGCCGAAACGGTCCAGAACTTGTGATCAAATAGTCCTGAACTACTGCCGAAATGGTCCCAAGTTACATATGTACTATAATAAGTATAGGTACTGGCGTAGGTATTGATGGACATAAATAGTACATACATTAGGGGTGTCCTTATTTGGAAGGGGAAATTTCAAAATGTTTATATTACAGTTTGCCGGCCAGAATTTGGTTCCTTTATGTATTTAAAGTAAACAGTTAAAATTTGGGGTCAATACGATAACATTTAGTGGGCCCGGAAGCCACCTGAAAAAATTTAATAGGTCAGTATGGGCAAATATTGTACATTTTTATTTTTTTTCATACATATTACATATTTAAATTTATATTTTACATTAAATCAATTTTTTTGTATGATTTGTATTTTTTGCGATACGATTCAACAATTTGGAGTACCAACTGCTTTTCCTCTTCATCATTCGTTAAAATTTTGTTGTAGTCTTGCAAAAATTTTATTCCTCTTTCAGCGGGATCATTAACAACTTGTAAGTTGCGGCAAAAAGTCCAATTATTTTCGAAATCTGAATTATTTTCCCATTGGGATGGATCCACGCCCAAAAAGGCTGAAGATAACCCAAAATTATTGAAAAAAAAAATTGTCTTTTCTGAAACAAAATCCCTAAGTTCGTAAGTTCGAAAATCTGTCAATCTTGAGTGGCTTCGGCTATTTTTTAAATGAACAACTGGTTCCTTGCTTTTTAATTGTTTTATCATTTTACGTTTTTCTGCGTGGGTAACTGATAAGTCAAAAAATGATAACGCTACTGTTTCTTCGGCGATGTACCATAAGTGGTTAGACATTTTTTTAATAATAGCTTCTGAAATTGTTGAATCTGTATCTGTATAATTTAGAGCGTCTTTAATAAAGAAAATATCTTGATTAGGTGCTGAATTCGCATTTGTACTTCCGAACCAACTTTTGATGTACATTTTAACAATGAAAATACAAATATCGCGGATGCCACTCAATTCCCTGGTTGTAAGTTTAAACTGATCACGTAATAAATATATTTTGAGACAATAGATTGCTTTTGCCATCCACCGTGCGTTGCTGGTTGCACCTGGAGCACATAAATTAAAGCAATCTGCACCAAGGAAAGTTAAAGCAAGTTGTAGCATTTCTTTGTAGTCATCGCGGCTATGTGATTTTTTTAATTGGTCCTGCAAGAAGCTTACAAGAGCGTCCCGTTCCACTTGGCTTATTTTTGATGCCACAAATTTATCATCAACACTAGTTTTAAACAAGGTTTTCTTAAGGTTTGGCCAGGCCTTCACAAATCGTTCAAACAAGAGTATTTCTGGAGCTGAGTTTGACATCATCTTTGATTCAAAAACGTTGCGCAAAATAATTTCGTACATATGATGACGGCATGGTAGGTGCATGAGATTGCGTTGCAGTTTTTTTTCCAAAAGGACTGCGGCTCCATTTTTAACACCAGTATTGACAGCAGTTGTATCATAAGATATGCCTTTAACAAGTTCAACAATGTTCCAATCGACTAATCTCTGATAAACAGTTTCATCAATATTTGCACCAGTCGACGACTGTATCTTTGGTGCTCCAAGAAATTTCGATGTTCCATCGTAGCTAATTAAAACAGCAATTCTTTCCACTTTACTACGACCTTTTATATCTGTCATGAACTTCCCATCAAAATGAACAACTAGTGCTCCATTTGCATTGGCCTTGTTAAGTGTTTGAATAAATTAACATTAATAAAAATGCATTGTCAACTATAGGGAACTCACCTTTTCTTTAAATTCAGTAGAAATATCTTTGAATTCTGCAGACCGATTTTGTTGACGCATACGATGAATTGTTGATCGATTAATAACAAGTTCTTCCACACAATGACCCAATGCTTCCGCAGAGGCTACTAAAATATGTACGGCCATACCATCTGACACTTTGGCATTGTCTAATGCTGCTAACAATCGTGGTGTTATGATACTTTTAGTGCCTCGTCGCTTTTTACACTCAGTTTGCAAACAATTTTTTTCCAACGGAATTACTACATTTTCATTTCCAGCTTCCACAAGTACTATATCATTTTCATTGCTTTCCTCGATTATATTAGAACATTCAGAATTTTGTTCTTCATACCGCCTTTTTCGTAATGCTGCTTTCTCCTGTCTTTCTTGTGCACGCACTTCACGATCGTACAAAACCTTATCAACACCCATCATGCAACCTGGCCGTCCTTTTTGACGTTGCATTTCAAGAAATTTCTTATCTTCTACTAACTTCATTTTTTCAAGCGCATTAGCGGTGGCCATGTCAAATAAATCATCCAAACTTCCAACAAACATATCAACGACTTCTTCCTGTGAATTGGATCTCTTTTCTGGAACTGTTTTCAGGATTTTTTTCCAACTTTCGTACAGTTTCAATAACTTCTCAACACATTTATCTTCTTTTCTTATCGGTATTCGTGCTTGTTGCCAAAATATTTGTGCTGCTATGATAGCAAGTTTTGCGCTTTCCTTTGCTGAAAGATCTACAAATCTCATATTGTAAAACAAAACTTCTAAAACCTGCCGATTAGATGGAAGTTTTGTAGAAACAAATTTCGGTAAATTTGCAAAATATCAAGCTTGTGTTGCATGCCTTTTTTTTTAAATACGCAAAATTATCACAATTATTTTAAATGTTATTACTGAATAAGAATACAAAAATGGAATAATTATTTTTGTATACATACATATATGTTTTGTTAAATATACTATGGGTATTCATCTAAACGCGCAAATGCCTTGCAAATGAGTAAACCTTGTAAACTCCATAAATTTTGTATGAGAAACCGGTTTATTTACGAGGTTTGCGCATTTGCGAGGCATTTGCGCGTTTAGATGAATACCCATACCATAAAAACTGCGTCTAATATAAGGCGAATGTATGAACATTGATATTTGCCCATACTGACCTATTGAATTTTTCAGCTGGCTTCCGGGTCCACTAAATGTTATCGCATTGACCCCAAACTTTTAGCGTTTTATCTAAATACATAAAGGAACCGATTTCTGGCCGGGAATATATAGAAAACCGATGTTTGAAAATAAGGACACCCCTAACATACATACATACATGTATACGTATTTTTACATATATGCATATACATACATACATACACATTGATATATCACTACCTGAGAATGTATGTTCGCTTTTTTCTCTCACACGAGTTGTGTCGTGACTTTGTGACGCGACGTAAAAAATCGCTGCCGCTAATGAAGATTTACTTCAAACAGGCGGACATGCTTTGAATATTTCATAATAATTGGTAGAGATGATCTATAGTCCGACTTAACTATAGATATTTTTTAAGGCATATATATATAAGAAAAACTATCACTGAGAATAAAGCAGTTCTCTCTCTACCTGTCTCATTCTCTCTACATCCCTCGCCATATTCCCTCTCCACCGTGGCGTTAAACGTTTAACGTAACCATCTTCAAAGTCACATAAGAAGTTTCACTTCAAACTTCAACATCTAAAAATAAAAATCATTCATAAAAACTTATCTAAATCAAAGTCAAAAAAGCGTGGCACGTTCTGTGCATTCGAAAACTATTGCAGAAGTCTGTCTGCGATGAATTTTATGCGAATTTAAAATTGTACTAGCCGATTAATCAAAGAATTGAAACCGATTTTATAATTTTAACAATGCTTGTGAGTGTATGCTGAGTGCTCGCGCTTAGCTGCCACTTTTGGCAACAAGGCAAACAAAAGCGAAGAAATATGTTAGTAATTATAGTAGCAAAAATAACAACAATTTATGTACATTTGCCGGGAGCAGCACGTAAAAGAATTACCGGCAGCTTTCGACTGCGGCTTTGTTTGACTTCTTTTTTATTTTTTGGCATAGATGGTGGTTAGTTGCGCTTTCCGCATTTTTGTACACACAATTTATTTTAATTGCCAAATTATTGTTTGTTAAGATATAAAAATACTTATGTACATGTATACTTATATAAAGTTGACTAAATTTATAGAAGCATATACACACCTACATTAATGCGCGCAATTTGAAGCTACTCACACTTTTTTTTATGGTTGATGAGAATTTAGACATAAATTGCAATTATAGTGGGAAAATCAAGAAATAACTATATGACATGACGGTACGCTGTCTATGTTTATAAAAGTGTGTAGCTATGCCCAATTACTCATATTATGTATACATAACGCATTGTAAAATTTTTCGTAATTTTTATTCTTGGATAATTTTGTTAAAAATGCAAAAAAAATAGTCGTAGAAATTTATGAGTTTATTTAGTGTATTCGAAAAATATTTAAATCGTTATGAAAAATTTGGTTATGAACATTATTTTCATACCTTAAAAAAACTGAGAGATACACAGTAAACACATTTAACTTCAAAAAGTTTCCTTTTAATGACCCCAGAAATTAATTTTAACCCTATAAAAATTATTTTTATTTATTTATTATCAGAAAAACAATAATACAATTATTATTTTATTTAAAAGTGGAAGCGCTATCTGCGCTAAGCTAGTCTGAATGGTGCTATGAAAAGGTTCTATCTACGGTTATCGGCCAGCCAACGTTAAAGTACGCCCCTTTTCCCATAGACGATTCATGAGCCCCCTTTGACGAAGTCCAATCAAAACAGCTACTCATATACTTTCAGAATGTATCTGGTTTAAGAACCAAATCGAAAAAATTCTTCGACTTAAGCTCACATATGGACGGACACGAACCTTTACAAAAACTATTTTAAAACTATGAAATATTCTTACAATTTCACTAAATCTAAAATGGGTTAAAAACAAAACTTTAGTCAGTGTTAAAGTGCTCTATCTAATTTTTTAAGTATTTTTGGTTTAAAAACAAAACCAAAAAAGCTATTAGAAAGTTTTCTCACTCACAATTATATTTAATATACTCTCATCTTTGGATCACTTTTGAAGAAGCGTCATAATGTTGCTGAAAGTTAAATCCTACGCGGAAGTGCATTTAATTAAAATTTTCGATTCCAAACATGAGGAATTTTCTGCAAATAAAACAATTGCATTAAGTAAATATAAAAATAATTAATTACTCAACTTTTGTGAAAGTTAATTTTATTCATTTGCAGTTGTGGAACAACCAAACATCGATTTCGATTGTGCAATAATATTGCGATACCGCGATGAAGCTGAAATTTTCGTGGATTATTTCCAGGAAATTCGTATTCGATATAAAGGTTGTAACTATTTTTGTTGGAAATAAATTAAAATTTAATTCCAAAAAATTACTCTATTCCAATTTTCAGATAGATCTTTTAAACCCACAAATAGAAAAAAAATTGGCCAATGGTTTGTTTTTAAGAAAACAGATCTTCTTTGAATTAATTCCGACTGTTGTATCAATTTAATACCAAAACTAATTACTTTCTCAATATTTTCTCTTTTTTTTTTTGCTTTTACCAGTGTAATTTTAATCTAATTATTATATATAAATACAAAAATGGTTATTTCTGCACTTAAGACGAATGACTGGCTAAATTTCACAAATCGATTACTCAACTGAATTCTCTTTTAAAAAAATTGTATATAAGCATTATGTCCGCATGGAGAAGTAACGAAATAATTACACAGAATACACTTAATAGAATTTTCTACTCCTTCATACATAATATCGAGTCTAACCGCGAAAATTGCGCTTTTTTGTTCTTGTTTTGCTAATCTATTTGGAATGTTTCTGAAATAATAATTTAAAATGTTTTCCAAGCCCGCTCCATACAAGTTATAGACTCGTCTTTAACTTTATTTAATGCAATTACTTATTTAACTTTGTATGCATAACTAGATAAAAAACTAAATCAGTTTGTTTTTGTTTGTATTAAGTGTATATCGAATCTTAACCTCGAAAATCTTTACATCTTTTTCATCTGTCTGATTTAAGACATCTGGAAGAGTTTTGCAATACTCAAGGCTAAAATATTCGATTTGAAAACTTGGCGAAATACTATTTTTAATACAAAGAGCTTTTAAATCATTTAATCTGTTTAAATTTATTATATTATAAGCTGCCATGGCCAGTACGATTTTATTGCGATTTTGCCCGGCACACCTATCACAATTTATTCGGTGTTCTTATATCTAATATCAGGAGGAAGGATTTCATTTTATTTTCTAAAATGGTAAAAGGTCTTCAAAATGTAGCAAATCCGAAAGAGCGTTCGTTCGTCGATATCTTTACTAGTTGAACAGCCGTTATAAGCAATATTTGAAGAGCATTAGGGAAAGCTTTAATAGAATTGTGTAATTTTTATCCAAAAATTCGTCTTCTTTCGTCGACAAATACTTTAGCACAATCGTCATGCAAAATTGCAGAGCCTTTTTGAAAAAATTGAATAGTTTGGTCGAGTACAACATCAAAAAGGTTTGTTACGCTCTGAACCCTCCAATTTTTCCGGTTTTCCCAGTAATTTTTAGTATGATTTCGGGTTGGTTGATAAGTTTTTTTATGAAGAATTTTTATCAATAATTTTAGCATGAAAAGTCTTATTTTAAAAAAATTATTATTTAAACATTAAACAAATAAGAATATAATTAATTCTGGGAATTCAAAAAATTCGACTGTGGCTAAAAAAAAAACTTTTCTTCACCCCAATAAAATTGATGGCTTCAATAAGAAAGGATACGTGTCTTACTTTTCCTAATTCTCCTTCTTTAATTTTTTCCTTATAGAGTGCCAAAAACGGTAAAATATATAAATAATAATATAATAATTAGGCACTTACACCATAGTTTGATGTTTGACCGAATTTCTACAATTTGTGGTGTGCGTCTTGATGTTGTAACACAAATTGAGGGGCCTACAGTTTTTGTGAGAAGTTTTTTCATGGCAGAAATACACTGGGAGATTAGCCATTGCCTGTACAAATCGTTATTTTAATATTAAATCTTCAATATATCAACACAGTTTTCAAAAAAACAAAAAAAAAACCAAATGAACTCATAAATAGCATACAAATTTTATACTGCATGAAGAACGAATAGTACACTTCTTTTAATTAGTTATTATAAGTGATAATATTTTGAGTTCCAATACCAGCCTTCTTGTTAATAATTTTACCAGAATAGAAGGGTTTGAAATTTTGGTTTTTATCTTCCACCAATCAATTTTTAGCGATTATGATCGTAATTAAATTTTGTAACTTGCATATAGTTTATCGCCTCAACTTTGAGATTTTTCAGTTATCCATATTTAGTTAAAAATATAAACCCCTATTTTCTGAGGGACCATTCGATCTAAGCAATCAAAGAATCTATTTGGCAAGTGTTGAAATATTTGTACAATCTATTAAATTGACTTTGAAATGTGTAAATTTCGCAAGCTATTAATTTTCATTTAACTTTTCATGTCCATCCAATACTCTAATTTCCTTGCCGTTATATAATTTTTGACGCAAACATATAACTTTACTTTAAAACAAAACTCTTTACGGCATTTGGAAATTTTTAGTTTGAGTTCTTTATTATGCAGGGACAGCTCAGTCACGCACATGTTTCGGGTACCAATTTTTGCAAAGTTTCATAAAATATCAAAATTTCCGCATGCTTAAATATTGTAATAGCCAAGCTTCATCGTAAGTGTTTTTAAAAATGCGATTTATAGCCCTCTAGTTTTCTTAAAGCCAAACAGCTTTCTGTATTAAATATCTATGGAACACATACTTTTCTGAGTTTTAACCCGAACTGTGCAAATATAAAGATAACTATATATATTTAATACTGCAGTTAGTTAAAATATGAGCAGCATAGTTTATTCTAAAAATCTCTCTTTCTAATCTTCATAGCCTAAAGGCTATGCTAGATAAAAAGCGTGCTTCACTTTACGTGACAGTTCCGCTTTGACAACTAATATAAATACATGCAATTATACGAAGTTTCCATAAAGAACGTCAACTACAAAGAAGTTGCATCACTCCCACCGCTCCTCTAACAGGAAGTCTAGACCGACTTCACCATAACAGAATTAATTTGACTTTTGCTGATTGATATTAGAATCTGATTAGCTTCAATTAGTTTCTATGTGTGGCGAATCGGTTTCCCCCCTAACAAACGCCGACGAAGCGACAAAGCGAAGCTGATTACTTTAAGCGTTGACACAATTTTAAAATGTTTCTTCTAATGACTACTTTATGTAGACAATTCAATTAAATTTGTTTTACTTATAGATTACATATTTACAAATTTATTTTTTTCATAGTGCATTTATTTAAATACTAATGTTTTGCATAAATTATTCATAATCAATATATTCAACTTTAATAATACAAAAATAAATATTAAATAATAATTTCGTTTCAATTCAGAGATATCTAGTTCACGACACCCTTTTGAAGCACAAAACATTTCCACGCTTATTCAAATTCGAAAGATTATCTGTTATATAATTTTCTGATTCTAAGCACATTGACTTTTTTCATGATTTCAAAAAAGCTTCTTATCTCATATACAAACATACATATGCACATTAGTGGTGTCCAAGCCGATATGGAAAAATATGAGTTTTTTTAATTTTCGTTTCTATAAAAACTTCGAATAGAATTTGCATCATATTTATCAGTTTGCAGACTATATTGGTATTTTTTAAAAAAATTGCTGATTTTCAAAGTAATAATGGGGAACTTTTACTCTAACCAATTCGTGTTCTGAGTTTTAAATGAAAATCGAACCCACTTCGAAAATTTGGACACCCTTAATGTACAGCTATACATATGTATATACATAGATATAACCTTCTATATTTATAGGCATTTTATAAGACAGTGCAGAACGTATTTTTTGGGATTTTGTTGTTTTTCTTTTTGTAGGTTTTAGTTTGTAAATTTTTCTTTATTTATATTCTCTAAATGGACTCAGAATTGCTAATTTTATGTAAATCGTAGCAAATTTGTGTAGTGTCTTTATTTTTAGGTTATTGACTTAGACATTTGACTACATTTTGACTGAGCTAGCTGATATTGCCATATTTTGTGGCCATGTATTAATCTTTTCATAATTCAGTTAGGTTAGGTTGGAGTGGCAGTTACACATATCGCTTTAACAATAATTATAATAAGTGTAACAAATGACTATATATTTTATTATTTACATATCGCGTCTCGATAAAATATGACCAATTTAGAGCTTTACTATTCAGTATTGGGTAAATTTAAAATGTCCATGCTGTGATTCTGCTCATATTTCGATACTTTTGTCATATTTTTCAATGTATACGTGCGAGATATTGCAAAAAGGCTCAACAGTAGATAAAAGGAAGAATAATGTTAGTCCTACCCTCAACAAGGTTGGAACAAAATCTTTATTCAAGACAGTTTGACAGACGGACATGAATTACTCTGAACATTTTGGTATATACTTATATAGTATGTGTACTTATATCTATCACGATTGCACTAGTAAGCTCGGGTATAAAAATATATGCATTTTAGACTCATAAATTCTGAGCACTCGGAAAATTGTTTAAAGCGTGTACATCAACCATATTAATTTGCAATTCAAGTTGTTTGCAAAAGAGTTCGAAAAAAATCAATATAACCTAAAACAATACATTTCATACGGAACTCCCAGATAAAAAATTATTTGATTCTTCTCCATTTACAAAATAGGCACAAAATCGGAGATAAAGAAAGATGAAGCAAGTAACGGGGGAAATAAGCCTGATTTCGTGCTTCCATACCATATTAGAGGAATTCATCCCTACGAAAAAAGATGCAGTATAATACAGACGAATTTTCATATTGGACTTAAGAAATTAATGGAATTTTACCAGATGCATAAGGCAGGACTACGAGATAATTCATGGCTAATATAACCCGTCTAGTCTAGTGGGGAATTTAAGGAATGATTTGGCTCAACATTTGTATATTTGATGCTAGACTTTTCTCAATTTGTGTATTTATTTAATCAACATACAAAATGTTTAGGGAATATTTGATAAATTTATGTACATATACATATAGTACATATGGAAAATAATTAATAATAAGTAAACACCTTATGACAATTTACTCTTAGTAGATTCTTAAAAGTTAACTTAGAAAAAGGGAAATCTAACTCTGACGCAAAAAATAAGCATTCCTTTTTAAAGAAGCACTCTAACCATCAACATTTTCAGCAACACCCATGCAAAACAATCCACTAGAACGAAAAACACGTGAGGTAATATAAAACGAAATTTGATGGTACGAACAATTAATAGAGCCTGCCATGATATCATGGACACAACCGGTCGCAATAGAGTACGCCTAGGCTCTAAGAACATGAGATTTATCAATTAACAACGATGAAGATAAGTCGGTGGAGGGTCTACAAATTTTATCGAACACAAAGCAAAGCATATCAAAGCACTCTATTAAAATAAACAGCATGAAAACAAATATCGTGTAGCGAGACGAGTATAAGAATCTGACAACGAAGAACAAGTATGACGAAGAAGGTCAACATCGCGAAAGTTATTGAAACAATAAAACTGAGTGGCAAAGCTGAGCATGGAGTAAAAATATACACCTTTTAAATTCACTAACTGATTTTAGTGGAGGATTTTTGAAATACGGTAAAATGTAAGAAAAATACTCAAGTACAAACCATTGCGCACACACACCTACTATATTAAATAGTTCTTAAGCTCAATCTGGAGAATGACCGAATCTTTTAGAACTTTAATTACATAATAAATCTTGAGATCCTCTTCATATAGAAGTAAATTGTACTAAAGAAAACCGAAAAGATATCTTTAATAATGAAATCGAAAATAACGTGCCTATGACTCTGCGGAAACACCAAAAGAATACATTAGCAAATCAAATTAATAAGGGTATACAACCTTAAATACGTCTACTCTTGACCTACCTAGCAGCTCTGCTGCTCTTTTCCTGCAAAATTGAGGCCAAAGTTATCCTGCTATCTCACAGTTCTGGATCTGGCTTTTAAGAAGAAAATATAATTTCATGTTATGGTCCAGAATTTAGCTTTATAATAAAGAAAAGAGTTTGTCATTATGTTTTAAAAATGATTTCGGGCAAGTGACCGCCGCGGCTGGCTCGAATAATTTCTACCCTAGGGGTCCAATTTTCGAGCGCCTTATATTCTCTTACAAGGCGTCAATCGTCTCAGGCTTATCTGCGTAGACAAGCAACTTCACATAACCCCACAAAAAAATACTCCAGCGGTGTTAAATCGCACAATCTTGGATACTCTACATCGTTCCCTATTATCTGTAACATTATGACCGGCTTGCTTTTTGAAGAAATGTGGGCCAATGATACCCGCTTTTGGATTATCAACACTCTACGTGCGACAATTTTGTTTACTAACGCACCCATTCAGCCAAAAGTGAGATTCGTCACTGAACAAAATTTTCTTGTGAAAATCGGGATCGGTGGCCATCTCCTTTTGGGCCCATTCACCGAACGTGCGATGCGCTTGACGGTCGTTCCGCTTCAATTCTTGCACGAGTTGGATTTTGTTGGATTCTGCTTCACGGCGGCAATAGCGTTTTCGGTGCGCATTGTAAGGCGGCTTGAGGATGCGCATTTATCCACTAGAGTAAACGTGGTGCGAAGCCGATCCATAGTTGCTCGAATTGCCGACTCTGCTGGGCGATTATGTGGAAAAAACACATCCTTAACATGTAATTTTAACCGAAATAATATTTACTTATATTATAGATATGTACTTGTAGTAGACATTATTCATTGAAATCGAAGACTAAATAGATAAATTAAAGGTGAAAACCCAGTTTCACGGGGTCTCAAAAAAATTTGATAGTCATTTTTGAAATCCTCACAAGGGAAGTGTACAAAACAAGAGGGACACATTTTCAACTTGTTTTAACTCTATACATCGTGATATGGTCTAATGTATATTTTAAATAAACTTCTCACACATTTGCTTCTAATAAATCTACGCGATTGTAATTTTCTTATAACTGCAAAAGTAGATATGTATGTATTTAGTTAAATTTTTTTCACTGGCGTTGTCATAAAATTGCACAAAAACAGAAAATTACAAATACAAGTTTGCAATTAAAATTTTCAAAGAGTAACCATCAAGGGCGATCGTGCAACATTCCCAGCAGCAGCAATTAAAAAAACAAACACGCTAAAACGTCACAAATAAAAATCAGTTAAGAAGACACACTTGAATTAATGCTACTCATCTTCTTTTTCTACTTCTTCTGCAATTGTGTCTGAGTTTTCCCTAAATCCGCAGCATCACCAAGACTGCCTCAATCGCTAGCGTAGCTTACGTGATCAAAATCATTGTGTATTTGGGTTTGAAGTGGATACATACATATAAGAAAATGCTCAACAAACACTACAACAACACCCAGACACGGTAGCAGTTTTTTGTTACTATTTTTAACTAACCGCAACCGATGTTTGTGAGTAACCCTTCATCCATTTTTGGCGTTAGACGTTCCGCTGTGAACTTCAAATCTCTGCGAAAGTTCAGACAAATTACAACGACTCAACGCACCGGCCGCAACCGTTGCAGTCCATCGCGATCGATTGTATCGGTATCGGTGTGTGAAACGATGTGCCAACGAGGTGCACGCTCAGCATTGTTTAGGGGCGCAGCTTCACACCATTCGGCAGCTTCGCTTGTTTACCCAGAGACCGGCTTAAAATTTGTACGCCTGGCTTGCTGTTCGCACTGCTCTGCTCACCGCTCAACGGTGGCTGCGATGGTTCGTAACAGTGGTGGCGAAATTGACGCGTATACGTCGTTGTTTTTTTTTTAGACACTTCTTTTAAATCTTTATGCATTCATTGAGATTTTGTTAGTTAACATTCGGCTGGCGACGCAGTCACGTCTTGCGGTGGCGGTTCAAAACATTAAAAAAAAAATCTGGCGCTATACTTTGAATATTTGAAATCTGAAACGATTAATAGATTCAATTTCCGCTAAGCGGTTAGAATCTGTTGGTGATTTGTAATTACATAACTCTGTTTTATAGAAAGTGAAAATCAGAAAACGAAAAAAAATTCAGACAAAATATAAAACACATTCCATTGAACTATAATTAAAAATAAACTTGCATACATTAGAAGCTATTTAATTCGGTTCTTGTTTTTGGTGGATTTTGTTTGAAAATGTCCGATAAATTAATGACGGCTCTCTTGGCCGAGAGCGTACTGCTCACGAAAGTCACCAGGATAGTGGCAGGATATTCACCCGTTACCATTGTATTGATAGGCGCCATCACTTGTTTTTTGGTGATTTACAATAAAAGACGCGCCCGCATGGTGCAACTGATTGAGAAAATTCCAGGACCTGCAGCGATGCCTTTCATTGGAAACTCAATTGAAATGAATGTGGATCATGATGGTAAATAATAAAAGAAATACATTTTAAATGCAAAAAATTAAAATAATACATATGAAGTAAAAAGTGAAAAGAAATATAAAAAAATGAAGCAGTGTGCATGCAAGCAAAAGGATAAATTTATAAATAAATACAAACATAAAATAGAAAGACAAGTGGAACAGAAAATAGTTATTTAAGTGAAATTTATCTAACACACAATTTAAAAAATTTGAAAAAAATTTAATTTCAAAATATGAGCACCTCGAATAATCCGCCGAAATCAATTCGAATTTGAATTGCATTCCACACTTATTTCATATGCGGCATATTCTTGAAGTCTCAAAGGATATACAGTGACTCAAACAACTTAACACATATTAATATTTTTTACAATGTTTTTAGCGCAATGTCTCTTTTGTTAGTTGTTCATAAAATTTTAGTTTTTATTTAAAAAAAAAGTATACAAATGAAAATTTCAAACTTTTTTAAAAATTTATAAAAAATATACAGTGACTCAAACAACTTAACACTTATTGAAGTTTTTTACAATGTTCTTTACGCAAAGTCTCTTTAGTTAGTTCTTTATAAAACTTTTGTTTGGATTATAACAAAAAGCATATAAATCGAAATTTCAAAGTTTTTACAAAATTTATAAAAATTATACAGTGACTAAACATATAAACGTATTTTTACAGTGGTTTTCATGAAAAGTCTCTTTTGTTAGTTTTTTATAAATCTTTAGTTCGTGTTATAACAAAAAGCATTACAATCAACTTTTCAAACGTTTTACAAAAGTTATAAAATTTTTGTAAAGTTTTCATAATTTTTCATAATTTTTTTAGTTCTAATTTCTAGAAAATGTTTGGGTATGCTTATTTAATGTTCATTTCGCTTAATTTTGGACAGATTTTTGCAATTTTGGCCTTATACACTTTTTTTTTATAAATTCCCATTGATTTTAAATTTTTTTTTCGGGCGGTCTTGCACTTTTTCTGCCTATAAATTACGTGCGTTATATAAAAAAGTTTCTAGGTCAAAAATATCCAAAAAATTGTCAAATATCAACGAGTTTTTTTTTAGCTTTTTTATAACACCAAAATTTAATTGGCTTCATAGCCAATAGTTATTTTAAAATTCTATGAAAAAAAAAGAAATTAAAAATTTCTTGTATTTTTCAAAACTTTATATAAAGGTTGAAATTTAGATTTATATGATTTTTGTGTTAGAACGAGCTGTGTATATAAAAATTTTTAGAAAGAAAAATCATTTCGAATATTGTAAAAAAACCAGTAGCTATATATAACAAAGTATGTATGCACTTTCATTCACATCGCACTCGGTCTCCAAAAGTACAAAGGTGTCTAAATATCGCATACGGCGAAAATTTCAAACAAAAACAAATTGCTGTTTAATCTAAATCGTATGAGATGTAGGAAAATATACGCATGTACATACATATGTATGTGCATGTGTTCCAATAGAAAATAATATTAAAATATTAGTTCAGCAATTACCGGAATGCAAATATTTCAATTAAGTACACATTTAGTATATAATATCAAAATCTAGACACTGAAAGCCTTGACAACTAGTGTGCTAATTATTATTAGCAATTTTTTTAATAATGTTCTACAAAATAATGCTAATAATATATCAGCAATAATAAAAACGTGTGCTATGTGTAATTTAGGTGCACCCCAACTAAAATGAGATAATTTTAAGTTATTTCGATCTGCGTTACTCGTAATTGTTTTTTTTTATCATTATACCAACAAATATTTAATACTTATGTACTTTTTCATAATTATCACACCCTAATATCAAGTTTTGACTTTTTACTTTCTTATTTAATGTAAAATATTGTTTCACAATATTTCAAACCTTACAATTTAGCGAAACTTTAAAAATTCAACATATTTTACTATAATTTTTAATCAGAATTTAAAAAAGGTTTTTGTAGCAAAATATTCACTTATTTAGAAAAAAATTTTCAAAATTTTATATGACATGTATTTCCCCTGTGTAGAATACTTAGAAAGTATTTTAACGTTAACAAATTTTCGTACTAAGCTTATATAAAAATATACAATTGTTGGCCTTTTCATACTCCGAGAATGGCAGAAATTCATTCGGAGGTTAGCCATTGCCTCCCAAGGCTTAACCTGCCCCTGCCGAGTATTTTCTGTTTCATATCTAGTCGTCCCTTTTACAGTGCAATTTATGCAAAATAAAATAATATAAAGATAAATTTTAGTTCTCGTTTTAAAAGTACGCTCGGTTCATGCTCGAACTGGTCTGTATTGGAGAAATACCTTCTGAAATTTGAGTTTCTAATTTGTGATTACAGATTATAAAAATTACAAGAAATCTGTATAATTTTTTTTAATATTCCGGAGTATTCTAGATAATGCTATTTTAAACATATTTCCATGCCAAATCCATGACACATGGACAGATAGTAGAGCAAACTTTTTGTTTTTTCCTTAAGACAAATCACTCCAATATATATCAATATTACGATGAAATAAAAACGTAAACAAAATTTGACAGTCCAGTGGCTTCTTTATTAATTAAAACAAGTAAAAACAGCGCTGTCTTCGGCTATGCCGAAGGCTTCATACCTTTCATGAATGGAAGAATAGTAAAAAACGTGTTATTGTATTACAATTTCGTATTACCTATAGTTAAAAGCGAAAATTTCCTTCAAATCAATAAAAATAATTCTAGTAAAGGCATTGTTATAAATTATTTATTGCTTTTCCTTATGTAATTAAAAAGAACTATGTTTTAAGAAGGGAATGGTTTTTGAATATTTTTAATATCGTATCGACGCTTGATATTCAACATTTAAAAAATACAAATAATTAAGTATTAATGTATGTCGGTCTTTGAAAACAGTTATCAGATCCGTAAATAGTTCCCAAACGTTTAACGCTATGATTCATGTGATATTGCGCTGAGCTTATTACTTTTCGCAATAAATATTTGTCCTGAATTTATCTTGCCGATTTACACTGTGAACTCCGATCTTGATGAATACTAATATATAGCTAATAATGGTTGATGTTTGTGCAAAATTTCAAGCCTTTAGCTGTTTAATGGAGGAGTTATGGTGCAAAATGCAATATCTGAACAATCGGTTGTATGGGAGCTATATGTTATATTTCTCCGATCTTCATGATTTTCAATACTGAGATGTAGCTAATAATGGCTGATATTTCTGCAAAATTTCAAGCCTTTAGCTGTTTAATGGAGGAGTTATGGTGCAAAATGCAATATCTGAACAATCGGTTGTATGGGAGCTATATGTTATATTTCTCCGATCTTCATGATTTTCAATACTGCTACGTAGCTAATAATGGCTGATATTTCTGCAAAATTTCAAGCCTTTAGCTGCTTAAATGGAGGAGTTATGGCGCAAAATTCAATATCTGAATAATCGGTTGTATTATATGTTATAGTCACCCGATCTGGCCGATTCCGACAAATGTTTAATCATTTGTACAACGACACCTGCTCACCAAATTTCATCAAAATAGCTCTAAAATTGAGGGACTAGTTTGCGTTCAAACAGACGGACAGACGGACAGACGGACAGACGGACAGACGGACAGACAGACGGGCATGGCTAAATCGACTCAGCTCATCGTCCTGATCATTTAGGTATACTTTTTGATGGGTCTATCTCTTCTCCTTCTGGCACTTACAAACATCGGACCAAACTTAATATACCATTTCATTCTCATGAAAGGTATAAAAAGTCGAATTACAAAGTAGGTGCTACGACCTGTGCAATTTACTTTGATCAAACCTTTGGTATTAAATTTTTTTAATAAAAATATAACGCCACACCATATTACACAAAGCTTCAAACTTTTACCAAATTGATAAAAACTCAAGAAATTTCAAAAAATGTTCATCAAAATTTCAGTTTTCAGTATAAAGTTTATGAAATGAAGATGAAATTCCAGAATATCTGTTGGAAGAAATTATCGACCTTTCTGATGATGATGACTATGACCAAGATATTGGAGAAGAAGTGATGTTGATCTACAGCCGCCTGCTAAACGGCAACTGGCCAAATCATTAATTTAATTTGTTTAATTTTTTTTACTTAAACCTTTTCATAACTAACATTTCTAAATTATAATTTTTTCCATATTTTTATAATTTCTTTTTCAATGTTTCTTCAAAACCAAAACTGAAAAAATTGGTACATAAGAAATGAGTTTTGTATTATGATTGTTTTCTTTTCAAATGAAATTTATTGAAGAAACTGAGAAGCGTACTATAGATCAAACAGAAAGCAAAAAAGACTTAGTTTTGTGGAAAATATGTTCAAAAAGCATGAAAAAAAAATTTCCAACATTTTGTTTCATAAGCACTACAAAAATTTTGACTATTGCACAGGTCTCTAGCAATAATTTGGCTTTAACAGATTGAAAAAATATCAATTAGTCGACGAGTTATAGCCAAAAAACCATATAAACAATATGCCGAAAATCGGCATTTGACTGCAAAGTTCGAAGGTCGATTCAAAAAAAATTCGAACTAACATAAACAAACGCCGCGATACGGGTCTTCTAATTTAGCCTCTATTTTCATCCCTCACTCTCAGAATCGACCTAACTTTTGCTAACCTGAATTTGCTCCACAGTGTTATTGTACAGATAGATATTTTTTGTTGACCAAATATCTATTTTGAGCATATATTATATTTTGGCAGAGTAGAAATTTTCCTAGTATACTTGTATTATATTCGCCCCTAAACTGGTTTTTTTTCGAATTGAAAAATTAAGAATCAGTTTTCTAAATTATAATCTTTAAACCAGCTTAAAACACAGCTCTGATATTAAATTGATCTGATTAAAAATAATATAAGGAAAACTTTAAATATTTAAATTGAGTGGCACATTTTTGGTGAAGCGTGAAAAGGAATTCGTATTTTAAATGTTCTTAGGCTGCTCCAAAGAGCAAATTAAAATGCGCCACCGAAGTCTGTGTCGAGGTAAACAAAATATGTGCATTAAATTTTAACATTTATTTACTAATATCTAAAATAAATTACTATAATATTTGTATGTAAAATTTAGATGCTTAAATGATGCCTTCCCAAACAACTTACCAGAAAACCGAAATGCATATTTGAATAGGCTCAAATTATTTATTGACTTACATAAATTGGTTAGCGTCACTAAAACACCAAATTTTGCTGACTGTGTATTTTGCTCACTTTTTTTTATACACCCAAGAAACTGCGCTTTTATCTCTATAAGTTTTCAGTTCATTTATTCTGATACCAACAATTGAACGGATTCTTCACCAAAAAGATGACCATGATATATATCGTTTTGTTGTTTCTTTTTATTCAATATATTGTTATAAATATTAAACAAATATCACACATATACATACAATATGTATATTGGGTTATAATACTTAATAGATCGTATCGTATTTCTCGTATAACTAACATGCGTTTACATTCATAGCGTGCACTCGTAAAATGTTTTGATCGGTTATCAAAAAGCGCCATACTTTAATGGTAAAATGAGGTGCTAATTAAATGATCAAATATATTGTTTGCCGTTCAGTCAATGCTCCGTCGAAGTGTTTGAATCAAGCATAAAATTAAGCAGATATGTGTACAGTATAATCCCGAAAACTCCAATTTCGAATTACTAACGTTTCCTAGCGATTTTATAAATAAAAAGAAAATACAATTGTAAACATACTTTGTTTTGCGTAAAATTACACGTTTTCAATTCATCATTCATTTGTTAATATGCTGAACACATTAAAAAGTACATAGATTACTTATTTTGGCACAAATTACTTCGCATAAAACAAGTGCGTCCACACTTCTCAATACTAATTTATCTTGACAGCTCTGTAGCCACAGGGTTGCCTAGTTCTTTGATCAATGGAAAAAAGGTAAGAGATTATGTACATTTTTAATATTTAAATTCTACGAATATTGTGATAAAATCTTTTTTAAATTTTTGATCATGAAATAAACTTAGAAGTAGTAAAAATCTAGCGACAGTTGAGTAAAATGCTAATATTTCAAAATGCATTGTCCTGTTTTGCTATGGGATAACACTTTTTCGATAATATCGATAAAATTTACAGTTGACACTATATCATTCGTGATTCGATTCTTGGTTTATGATAAAATACCTCATACCATCTTAATTTATTAAGAAATTTCAAAAGAGAGATTACTTAGTTGTGTCGAAATTTGTTTATGCTTCACAAAACACTCAAATTTTTTCAACTTAGGAATTTTAGTAGAAAATTTTTTTTTTAATTTTCGCCTCGTCTTAATTTTATATATGTATATGTATGAGGCTAACCACTGACAAAATTTCTTTACAATGCGTGAAAAATTGGTCTAAAATTTTTTTAAACGGCTGACAATGTTTACTTTCTAATTCCTGGTAGAAATACAAAGCTGTTCCAAATTTAAAATTACATAATGTATTTGCAGTAGAATTTTTGCAAAAACGGAAATGATTATTTTCTATGTATTTAAATATTGGAAAGACTTTCAGTCATCCCGTTTTAAATTTGGTCTTGGGACAAACCGAGTTTGGTGGTGTGCCATTTTTTATTCTGCATCTAGTTATTTTTCCTCTTTTCGAAGGATAGAATATTTTATTGATTTTTGCCAAAAAATAAAAATTGGAAATAAAAAAGTTGAAAGCTGGATTTTTCTCCAAAAATAAAGGTGTGTACCATAATGCTTTATTTAGTGATATTTCTTTCGAAAACAACGTTTTCCAAATACTTTATTGTTGTTGTAACAGCAGTAAACATTCCCCATAAACTCATGGGGAATTTTACTGAAGGAACAGTCCTTGGGCGGTTATAAATCCGAGTCGTTCTGATACGCATATCCGACTATCATGAGAACATCAAATATATCCAGCAGGTTTTATTTATAGAGGACGACCGAACAGAGATTTTTAGGGCCGAGTCGATCCGAACTTCTGCCAATTTTGACCGAAGCGAACCGAACATTTTCATGGCCTAAACTAATGAATAATCAATAAATTTTCGAAAATTTAAAGTTTTTAGTGTTATAAAAATATGTGCGGCCGCCGTAGCCGAGTGTGTAGCGTGTGCGCGCTTCATTCGGTGGGTCCCGGGTTCGAATCCTGCTCGGGGCAAGTAACATCAAGCTTTATATAAAAGTTTTTTCTAATAGTGGTCGTCCCAAGACAGGCAATGACAAACCTCCGAGTGTATTTATGCCAAAAAATCATTCGCCATTCGTAGTCGGCGTAAAACTGTAGGCCCCTCAATCTGTGTTAACAAGACGCACACCACAAATTGTAGGAGAAGTTCGGCCAAAATCGCTTAAGCGGTTATTGCGCCAATCAAGTAAGTAAGTAAGTGTTATAAAACAAATGTACAGTAGTAATCATATCCATTGGAGTTCTTTATATAAATATATAAATATTTTTTTTCAAACTGATTCCGCATTCAACAATTCCTTACTAGATACACTCGATGGCTTCAAATGAAAAGTGTCCAATTTCTTTCACTACTATCACTGCAAATCATGTAGCTATCTTGTAAATCCGAAAGGGTTATTTGACATTTTTCCAAAGGAAAACATCTTAAAATAAAAATTTTATACAATTTTTATATTAATACAAATTGACAAATGTTCGAGTAAAGTTCTGCTTTGTGTTTGCCGATGCCGAACCAAAACCGAACTGAAGTTTGGTGGTCGTTCTCTAATAATTTGTAATTAATATTAACACAAATTTTTTAACTCAAGGACTGTTCTATATTTGGAGTGTATTGAAACAACAGTCAAGGATAGAAATTATGGCTGCTATTTCGTAGATCACCACATCCCCTCATCAGATTTATTTCTGTAATCAATCCGAACCTGAAATAGCTCCCATAAGTTTTACTGCTTTGACTGTTGTTGATTCTTTTCAATACTTTCCAAATAAAAACTTGATCTTTGCACAAAAATAATTGTTGTAAATGATATAAATAAAATAGACCACAAAATTAGTATATATTTTTACTATCGAGACAATTCTTTTGAATGACTTGAAGCTGACTGGAGTAACTAAGTCTTTATTTAAGGGCTCGTTGTGACAAATTTGTGTACAAATCATTTTCACTTTACCCGTAATGATTGGGATCGGACAATTTACCTTATCTGCGTTTCAGTTATCTTTATTTGATATTATATTTCAAAAAAATAACGTACCGATAATATCATATCGGAAGCGGGCAAAATAGCATTAAAACAAGTAAAGAGGGTTCGACGAAGTATTAGTTTAACCTTTCTTCAAGCGATGGGCTTAGCGGTACTCATATGATTGTTGATAAATATAACTTTATAGTTGACTACTTTGATTAGAGTACATCGTTCACTTACAGTATTCTTATCGTGAATAACGTGGCGCTTTTCTTCAAATATTTCACTCATTTTCAAATCAATATAACATTCTCCACAAGTAACAAACTACCAAATTGGATTAGTGTTGCCATTTATATGGGATTCCACTCCACCTAGTGTCAAAAGTTCGCAGAGAATTTTCATATGACCAAATATAATATATAAGACAAAAATTAGCACAAACTACAATCAAATAAATTGCTCTTTAAAAACAAAAAAATTTAACTAGCCGTTATAAAAATCACATCCACGTCACGAAACGTGATTTTGCGGAAGTTGACGCGCCTACTCTTCGCATGAATGTCATGGTCAAAAAGAAGCGATAAAGATCAAAACAAACGAAGCAGACGAGCAACAAACCAAATTAACATACAACTTTTGGCTACAAAGTTGCAAAAAGAAAAACAAAAAAAAAAAAGCGAAAAAAGACCTTAATCTTGACTTTAAAAAAAATTTTACTTCCCTTTTCCAATATTTCTTGCGCAGCATCTCAGCACATGGAAAATTTGCATTTTTACTACTTAATGAAATCTAAAAATCGATTAATCCAGTGTCCATTGAACTTCAAAAATATGGCTACAGGTTTGGTGCAGTTAAAGACGTAGCAGATGTAATAACTGTAAAACCAAATGAGGTAACAAAAGAAACAAAAAAAAAAAAGCAATAAAAACTAAAACAACAATGAGTTAGAAATCAATTTCTAAATGTAAACAGTGATGAGTAATGAAATGCATGAATTAAAAAAATTTAATGGCTTGCAGATCGCCGAGCTTTGTGAATGAGTTATTAGCGCTTTACCGATCTAGAGGCGTTAACGATGATGTTTTTGAACAGTAAAGCATAAATAAATAAATGTATATTTAGTTACGTAGATATATTTATAAAACGGTCACTGCGACAACGAAATGAATATCAATGTTAATTTCCATATTGATTGTAGTTGTTCTGCGCATTCGCAAAAATTTCTTGAGGGAAATTAATTATGTTATTTAAAAAAATAAACCATTATAATTTATCTGCATTCACCACTATTCAAGGTTAAAATTTGAGGAAGACAAATTTTTGTTTTCCGTTTTGCCAAGAACGCTTGTTGGCTGGCTGGGGCGAAGAGATACAAATTTAATATGTATGTAGATATGTACAATATAAACAGTTCCGGGTTAATTAAATACTCAGCAACTTTAAAAATTTGTTAACAAAATGCGAATGTTTAAATAAAAATATATATGTACACTTGAACATATGAATATATGTAAATGAATTCGTATACGTGCCTGTTCAATTTAAGCTTCTTTTTCTAAGCATATTTTGACACCAAAATATCATTATTTTAATAATTCAAATTAAATCTATTTTTGCAAGCATCATCGCGTTGCCAAGTGTATACATAAATGTATGCACCTACATATACATATACAAAAATAAAAATTAAAATTATACAAAGCCCTTAATTTTTTTTTTGTAATTAATTCTTTAAAGTAGAATTTTTTAGTGCCATTAGTTATTGGTTAAACAAAATTTATATAAAATAAATAATCGTTTATATGCGAATTTTGTATTTTAAATACTTACATATTTTAAATGTTTCAATAGTAATAGGAGTAGAATAAATTACCTTTGAAGATCACTATGTATTACAAATATACTTTGGAAGATGGAGGCGTGGAGAATGGTGGAGGGCTGATACAGTTTACTAGTACAATAAATATTCTGCTTACATATTTATTGGTAAATATTCAACACATATTCAGCTTAAAAATTTCACAAAAATTCACAGACAAATGGTATATATATTTACATATAAATATGTGTATGTATTTTAACCAAAGAACAAAAAATAACCCTCTACACTTTTTTCATTGTGTTTCTCACTGGCACAAACATAAACTTACAACTTTCAAGCAACACTTGTTTCCAATCCTGCCAAATCTTTTTGTAAGGATTTTTTGTGTTTTCTACTGTGGGTTATTTTTCAACTACTAAAATTTGTCTTAGGCAAAACACTTTGGCAGTCACTCATACCATTAAATTTCTTCGATTATGGGAAAAAAGACAGAAAAATATAGGTGGACATAATTGGAAGAAATGCTATAGACTTTATCAATGTGAAAGTTTGTATGTTTGGGTGTTGGCTGATTTTCTTGATTTTTGTCCTGTAGATAGCCTGTATTAATATATAGGATACTAATTTCCGTTGGGTGGATCAGACACCGATGTACTTGAGAAAAACAAAATTGTATTGAAATTTCACTGTCTTCCCAGCAGGGGGAAATGGGAGACATTTCCTCCCCCAAGTGCTCGAAGTCTGATAGATTACTTGTATACCGTAAAAATATTTTATTTGAGATAAATCGAACTCAGAAATTTGCTTTGGAATTAATCAGGAATAAGCCATATAAAAATGTCACTAAAATGCAAATTGTAATTTTAGTAGAATTTTTTAGTGCCATTTAGTACCAGAATTGTTTTGTAAGAAACATGTTTCTGGGAAGTAGGGGAAAAAGGGTATTGTGGATTTTTTTTGCTTTCGATTGAACTTCCCACCGACTATCATTCCGAATAACACTTACGATTTATTTCCGGCCCCTTATAAGATGTGAAAAACATTTCCTAAAACATAATTTATTGAAAAAAAAAGTTTTTTGTGCAAATTAGTACCATATAAAAAATTTAAAAATATAATATTATAAATTTTGAAGGTAGTTATTTTTTTATTGTGGGGGAGGAAATAATTTTATAGTGACATTCGGAATGATAGTCGGTGTGAAGTTCAATCGAAAGCAGAAAATATCCACAATACCCTGGGTGAATTGCCCCGCTCCTGAAGCAAGACAAGCTAACTTCCAGCCATCGTTTCCACGACAGTCGGTTCTACGATACCGGAACGACCCGGATTTATTTCCGGCCAAGGACTGTCACTTCTGAAGCATTCCCCAAAATTGTATGGGGAATGTTTTATGCTGTTACAACAAAAATAACAACTTCCGGCCATAAAATACTGTAAGTGAAGCTTCAACTTAGAAAACGACCTAATATAACCTAACACATTTCAGTGCGAAAGAGTTATATATAATTTATTAATCATAAGCCGAAATCGACCACACATAGCTTCAATACAGCTCATACATAACATTTTGTTTTAAAACCCCTTCATTTAGACAGTTAAGCCCGCGAAATTTCGAGAGCTTTTTATTTGTCAATCATACACTGAAAAACCATAAGAATCTAACAAACATTTTCCTTTTTTTGATGTAATTTTTCTCTTCAAATTGCGTTATTTTACCACGATTGAATAAAATAAAATAAAAACCCGCATAAAATGAAATCTGTTCTCTGCAAAAGTGGTAAATTTTTAAGCGCCACTTCGTTTCCATTTTTCTTTCTTTTGATAGCTGATAATTTTTTTCCAGATTTTTTTTTTTGTTTTGAGTGTAAACGGCCTCCTGAGGATATAAGCAAGATTCGTGCCCTAGAAGGTGTAACCATCATACCACTGATTTTTCAGCCCATAATTTTTTCATTCGCCCGAAGTGAATAAGCTTTTTTATTAGCTCCACCCGAAATAAACTCCCCTTCAACACACCTAGTGAAATTCGAACATGGAAATTACAACTCTGCGTTTTGTTTACTAAGTGTAAAATTGATAAAAGTCGAAAACAAACCTGTTGTTTAAATCAAATTCAATAAAAAGGCACATTTAAGTAATATTATCTCTATTGCAATGCGACTTTTGTCTGAGGAAAGAGCCAATCCAGATCAACGGATAACTCGGAGATACTTGAGAATGCTTGTCTCTTAAATTCTTTGGATCTACCTGAAGCTTACTTGTGTATTTAAACGATATTAAAGACTAAATAAAGAAACCCTTACATATTTATTGGACGTGCATTACAAAACTCAAGGCAGAAATTTAAGATACTGCCAATCGTTAAACTTACCGCTTCTTTGCGTTTTTTTGCGGAGGGTTGCTATAAAATTGGTCTTGGTAAAGTCCTTGAAGTTGTTCTCGCGGAATTCAGCCCCAATGTCAGCCGCTTCCACAATTCTGGCAATTCTGGCAATTCTGGCAAGAGTATTGTTGAGAGTGAAAAAAACTTTGAGTTAAGAATGTAGATAACAGAGGTTGGACCAGTCTTACCGTTGCTATAATAGAAGATCTTGTATATAAATAATTCGGAATTGGTTTCTGGCATAGTGAAATTGGACGACAATACTTGCCACAGGAAACAAAATGCTATAAAATTTCTTTCTAATCTACATTCTTTGCTAGTAGAGCCTTAACTCAACGTTTTTTTTCGCTTTCAACAATAAAATACAAAATTTCAGTTCTTTGCTAAGAATGGTGTAGCAATTGAATGTTTTCTAATCACTTTTCAAATATAAAAACTTGTTTTGCTAAATCGATAGAACTGTTGTACGCTTTTTTCTAAAAAAATTTTATTTGCATGCTGTTTATCTTTTTACATTTTTGATCAGTTCCGCATGTATATATCGGATTACCAAAACTTTAACATGCTCAATTAAAATTTTATTGTTAACCACTTCTTTTGACAGCCTCTTTGACAGGCAGATAATAGGAAGTAACTATTGGAATAAATTTAAATATGTATTATGTATGCACACATATATAGAATGCTTCCGGAATATTAACGAAACTCAAGTAAAATTTTGGAACTCAAATGGATATTCTAACTAATTTAAATAATTATCGACCTAATGTATTGCAGAGTATGCTGATTAATTCAGTAGCGCAAAGTAGTAGCAAAGTAGAATGCATGTAAATATGTAAGAAACCGTTATTTGGTGATGCCGTAATTTTCGTTGTAAATATCTTTGTTTTTTTTTCGAAGCCAGTCAGGTTCATGACCTTAATTATAATTAGTATATCTTAGTGAAAGTTATATGCAGTTGATGGAATATTTCGGGCTTCGTACTTATATATAAAATATAATTCGTCAATTCGTCAATTTGATATCGGCAAGGTTTTATGATATTAAAGATATTGAGATATAAAAACGATATCTATCCATATCTGAACAGGCAATTTGCGGAGTTTTTCTCACATTGTGTTCGGATTCCATTATATTACGGGTGTTCATCTGAACAATAAAATCCCTCTTAACCACTTAACCTATTAAATTTACTAAAGTTTGCGATAATAGAACCGGATATTAAAAGCCATTTCTTTGTCATTTTTCTTGGTAAAAGAAATACATTTTTGTAACAAGTGAAAAGCGAATTATTTTACAAGTAAAATTTTTTCTTAGAAGAAAAAGTGAATTTGCCCTTTTAGTCTCATTATGTCCAAATGGCTTTGAATTTATCTCGTCTGCTCTTTTCCAAATAAGGGTTTAATACTATTCCTATTTTTACTATTACTATTTTTCTTGTTTCTTTAGATAGGGTATACGATGATGTCTTTTGGAATGAACTTCCATCATTCCTTGTCAAATTTAGTCGGGGGCTAACCCGGTTTTGGCGTTGTGTGATCTTCTGTAATATTTCGTTCTAAGCAGTATGTAATTCTTTGTTTATATTTATAGTGCTATTTCGTTCGCATTTTTTTACGCATCTTCCAATATACCTTTCGACAAAGTGATGTAAAATATATGCTTGAAAAATTCAGTTTTGGGCTTTAATTGGTGTATATAAATGTTTTTATTTTATTTTATAAAAGTATAAACTTGAATGTCATCCGTAACTGATCTCTTACGAACCCTTTAAAAAATATTTTGTGGAGCGTAAGATATTTCTTATATGGAAATTTGTAAGAGGTAAAATCTTGTATACAAACGAGGCAAGAGTTAAATAAAAAGTTAACATACTTTTTATTTTTGCGGGCTCACAATATAATATTGTCGGTTTAAATAAATTAGGCCAAAAAATAATATATGTATAATATATGGTTACAATTTTTAAAACAATAATCATGATAAAATTGTTATTCTTGGATTTTTATTTTTTCGATCAACATTGAATCTTTATTTTGTAATTTTTTTTCTATTATAAAACGTATTATTGTCTCGGCAGACAAATTTATTTATGGATATTATGTTCGAAAATTGTAAACTAAAGAATAAAGATTATTTTTGATTGAAAAATAAAAACAAAAAAAAACCGATCAAATTTGATCGAAAAAATAAAAATCCAAGAATAACGATTATTTTTGATTGAATAAATAAAAATCACAAAATAAAAATTATGTATTTATTCAAACAAAAAAATCTACTAAATCAAAATAAGTTCAGATTTGTATAGGTTATGGCATAAGGATTGGATAGATATTTTCCTGTTTTGTTTTGAACTAATTGTTGCCTATGATGTTTTGATCCGAAAAAATCAAAATAACGGTTCTTTTCGGTTCATGGTTGTCAGACTTGCAAAAAATCCCTATAAAATAAAACAAATGAAAATTTTTCATCATAATTCCCAATAGAGTTTTATAAAAATAATTAAAATTAAATAATGAAAAATAAATAGTCAAAACTTGTCAATATGTGGTGATGCTGTAGTTATGAAATATATTATATACTTACTTGTGCTATTAGCACTGAGGCTAATTCCGGTATTCTGTTAGCGGTCTCTAGTCATTAATTGAAACTTTTAGGTGGTGAGATTGCTTTTGAGACTGTTCGGTATTCAAGAAGCCGTGTCAAGTCTGTAATCTCAAAATAAAATCACTAATTTGTGAGCAAAAATTAATTAGCACTCGATCTGTCCCTTAATCGTTCGCTATATTGTGCTTATATCTGTAAAAAATAAGACTTCACTTTCAATACGCATAATAAAAAAAAAAACTGTTTGTTTACATTTACTTATTTATCTTGTTCTGCTATTTTGATCGAATGTTCATTCGGATGAAAAACTGCATTTATCGATTTTTGATAGTTATAATTTTTACAGATATTTTAAGTAATCGATAATCACGTTTTTTTTAACTTTTAAAGAGCAGTAATGCCGTTGATAACGTATTGAAAAAATATTTTATGTGCTATCGCATTTCATTGAGGCTGATTGTGCAGAGGAACATATTATCATATCATATCAATGTCTTTACTGTTTTTCATCACAGTCTTTGGTGGAATTTATTGAATAATAGGAACATACTATACTTCATATACTATATATCTGCACGTTCAATATTACCATATGACAACGAATTTTTCCGATGAAAGCGAAAATTAGTACAATTCAAGCAAATCTTTTTAATAATTTTTATTTTTTTTTTAAATAATATGCTCGTTTTAGTCATTGTTTCCACCTCTAGCTAGCCTATTAGTAACAAATAAAAAACCTTTTTGGAATTGCTCTAATTTTTTTGTTGTATTTAAAAACTTTTTATTTATCATTTGTGCACGTGAATTTTCTATTGTTATGGGTTTTTTGGTTTTTGTTTTGCTTTTGCTGTTCCACTTACCGTTAGCCAACAACTAAACAAAAATAAAAATATTTATGTTAATTTAGACAATTTATTCTCCAATAAAAAGCTTATTAGTCACGAATGATTTGTTGTTATGCTTTTACACTTTTAAGTAAGCAGTTTTATTACATACATATGTACATCCATACACATTTACGTGCGTATACGTCACGTCAGTCCATATGTTTCAGTGGCGCTTGCTTGTAACCAAACTTGGCATTTTACTACATCGTTAACTCAAAAAACTTGATGCTGCGCGCATTTCACACCAAAAGTTCACGAAGAGACAATCAAAACAAAATCGGAATGTGCTTTTTTTTCAATACATATATTTTAATTTATTTAATATTTTTACGTCATTTTGGACTTCATAAAAGAATAACGGTAACAAAATTATGCGCGCTTATGTTCACTATCAAGTGAATGGCTACAGATTTTAGTGTGACGGTGAGAGTGTTTTGATTTTTTTTTCTTTGTTTTGCTCATAAGCTTGGGAGCAATTTAGGTCGTTGTAAGGTATAAAGAAATTACTGGTTTCTTTAAATAAATTTTATAAGAAATTGAGCTTTTTACATGAAATTGGTAACAATATTCTCGATTTAGTTATAGTTTTGGTAATTCGCTTCTGATATTTGAAAACCTGAGAGCCTGGGAGGAAATTTCTTGTAATTTTTCTAAAAAAATAGTATGTTTATAAGTATAATAAAAATTATACGTGTATTGATGAAACGAAAAAAACAACATTTTTTAAAATATTTTTTAATACTGAAGTTTTGAATCATTCTACAGCGACCGGTGTGTTTAACATGGATACCTGCCGGCGTTGGCCCTTCGACGGCGAGCAAAAGTGAAGCAGATCAAATCAAGCAATGTACACATTAAAACCTCTAACTTCTAAGTAATTTTACTTTCAAAGGGGCATAAGGGCAGTTCAACCATTTTCTTGGGTCTAAACCGTACCCACGTACAGTCTAAAGCATCCTCTGGGTGCTCTTTTTGCCTATAGTACCCGATTTAAGTCTTTGGGCAGGCTTTGTGATTTGGGTTTGAAAACATTCGCACTATTCCCCGTTAACTCTCACAACATATACATACTACCCTAACTATTCCAATGAATGCCTTCGCAGCCTGAACACCTCTCGCGCAAGTTCATTCAACATTTCGACGAGTGTGCATCACGAATTCCACTATGATGTGGGCTCAGTCCTACCTTCGGCTCATACATAAGTACTCCTCCGGCCTCGGAAAGACGCTTCATACAGAAAAGTATTAAGTGGCCCATGTGTCATCGGGACTATTGGACGCCACTTTCACTCATCACACTCGTCTAGTAGCCGACTGCTCTCTAGATGCCCGCCCTGCCGGCAACGGGAGCATTTGCAACGCATCCATCGAAACAGTTCGGTATACTGGCAAACAAGAGATCGCACCCGACGGCGATGCACAATCGTCATTACCGACTCGTACCACACCGGCGTCCCATGCTAAGGTCCCAGTCGCTCTTAACGATGCACCACACCTATCCTACAAATGTCAGCAGCCGCTCCCTTCACAGGCATAAAGTAGATTATTGTAAAATAGGTCCTTGGGTAGAAAAAGTTCACTTAAGTGAAGCCAGGGTGTCAGGGTCAATTCAAAGCAAATAAGTTTTCGATACTGGTAATTTAGGTATTTGAAAACTGTCATACTAAGGTTAGGTCAGGTTAAACTATCCCTACATCCAACGCGCACGTCCTTTGCCTTGTCAGAAATAAACACGATTATTGAATCCTTATCGAATAAACATGAACCACCGGTGATGCGAAGGGGAATTTCAGCATTTGGCGAAGTGAAGTAGACTCTTTGGTAGACCTTCATCCAAAAATCATCGTCTATCGAACGCTGGACAGTCACAAATTATGTGCTCCACTGTTTCTTCCTGCGACATGCATTTCCTGCAGTTTTCGTCTCTTCCCAGACCTAATTTAGAGGCATGTGCTGCCTAAGGACAGTGACCACGGAACATTAAAAGGTTCCAGCAAAGGGGTGATTTATTGTTTTTTTTTGCCTTTTTCATACGAAAGGGGTGCATGGACTGGCAACTGACAAAGGCGCATAAAATTGTCTTCTTCTTAATTCATTTTTCACACAGAGTTTTTAATGTTTCCTGGGCTAGCAACAACGAAATACACATCAGGGTTGTATTTTCGCTTAATATGCTTTGGCAGTGAGCCATTTTCTCATTCATTACCTTCTACATACTTTCTGAAATCAATACAAATCAAAACTGCACAGTTCGATCTTCTTGAACAGGTTTGCTGATTACTGAGCTTCAGCAGATGATACAATTTTATATACGTATGTATGTAAGGAGGCCGCCATATCCAAGTGTGTTGCGTGTGCGTGCTTTATTCAGTGTGTGCCGGGTTCAAATCTTGGCCGGGGCAAGTAACATCGACAATTATAGAAAAGCTTTGTTCTGAATAGTGGTCGCCCCAAGGTAGGTAATGGCAAACTTCCCAGTTTATTTTAGCCATGAAAAAACTTCTCACACAAATCATTTCCGTCAATTTGTGTTACAACATCAAGACGCATACCACAGATTGAAGGAGAAGTTCGACCAAACATCAGACTATGTGATGTTAGGGCTAAATTATTATTATAATGATACTCATATTCGACAGAATCGCAGTTATCATTTACAACTGCATACAGCAAGTGCGTTTTCGATAATTTCATACCCTTCAATATTAATTTTTTAATTGGCCTTAACTGGCATCAATTCCCTTTGCAGGCATGTTTGTTTAAAGATTCGTGTGAAAATGCCTCTCAAAAATTTTCAAGATGAATCTCGTCGTTCAATATAATTGAATCCATAGTGCAAACGATTGTTGAGCTAAAAGCTTGCATGCAATAAAGAGATGTATTCATTTTTTAAAATTTTCCTTGCCTCTTTCGCAAATTTTTGTGGTGTTTCTACATATTTTGTACTCATATTTTTCCCTTTTTGATAGTGAAGTTTTACTTTTCAATTGGCTTATTAAAAATCAATGGTATGTTGATATAAAAAACTTTGATTACATTTCTAATATTAACTTTGTTTTTCCATGCTAGAGCTGTATTCGTAGAGGTGCTGCTATCCGTTAGAAAAGGTTGAAAAAGATATTATATTTATTTAAATCGCAATTGGATGCATTTTTTTTTTAAAACGAAACTAATATTATTATCATGCCAGAGAAAATCAAGGCCAATGCGTTGCCCGTTGCAAATAGTAAACCAAGAACTTGTTTTCAACATACATATTTAATTGAGCTTTTAAATTTGATTTTGGAAATGGAAAAATAAAACCGCGGTCTATGATTGATTATTACTAAAGTCAAATTCAAGGCCATAATTTAGATACAACCATGTATGTTTATTAGTATGGGTCGGTTTCCATAAAAGCATGTAATAAACTCTCCTTTGGTTTGAGAAGACTTAAAATAGCTAAAATTGTCTCAAAGCATAGTAAATATTTACTAAATTTTCCATAATACACCTATATTTTCTTTCCCACAATCTGGATATGACTTCATTCAAATTTTTTTAATCTTTTCAAAGTTTTGAATATTTGAAAATAGTCATAGCGTGAAAAACAAAACAAACTTTTTCCTATACAAACTTTCAAAATTCGAAATGCTTTATTTTAGCCCTCATTTTACCATAAATTCTAATTTTGTATTTTCTTCAGGAAAATTCCAAAATCCTGTGTTTTACTGTACCACTTCATAAATAATTTGTTGAGTAATAAATAATTTAAATCATCCAAGCGATTCTTCAAAACCTCTGTATTTTCGAGTAAACCTCTGGTGTTTTGGTCCCTGCTCTTCGGAGATGATATGCCTTTTTAACAGTCTATTTATGGAGATTTTTACCACGCTATCAGACTAGTTTTTGGAAACTCAATAAAATTCATCTGTGATCGCAGAACGTAGAGTAGAACATAATCTTTATCAACGCTTGCCACATTGTAATAATTTAAATGTTATGTTCCTTCCATTCGTATTATTTTTCAGCTTCAATCTGTTATAGGGTTTCGTCATCCTTTACTCCGTCGCCGATTTGTAAGAAATTTCTTTGAACTTGCAACAAAAAAATTCTGCAATGCGCAGAATGTTGAAATGGTTCAAAAATGATTTTTTAGTAATATTAAATTAGTCCTAGTTGGACTTAAAATAAAATGCAACTTAACTCAAAATAGAACAATTTATATACTAGTATGCCGTTATGAACCAAAAATTGCATTGCTAAATGTTTTCCTTCAGGTTAGCTTAATATATTGGGCGTGTGGTCTAAACAATTGAAATTTTCATCTGCTGAATCATGACCAAAATTTATGTAAAACCTAAATTATTTATACAAAAACACCTCAACTGAAGAAAAAAAAATAACGGCATTTTAAAACAATTTTCAGAATTTTGAAATGTTCATTAAAATTGAAATTCTGCACGCATTTAAAATTGCCAAACAATATTTAATGTTCTCTGCACACACTTTGTTAGCACATCTTGTATCCTATTGTTGAGAACGCTTCGTACAGAAATTCGACTAACTACATTCGTGGATCATAATTTAACGTCTAAAATACAAAATTTTGCCATGTTGAAAACTCAAATGGAATATTTCTGGAGTGAAGTATGAAAATGATGACTTCATTGCACCTTATATAAAAACTACTTTTAACCTAAAAAAAAATCACAAGAATTCCGCAAAATGGGTTCTGATAATTACAGAATCAATTATGAGAGCATCATTAAATGAAATGGTAAAGGGTGGTTAAATTTTAAGGGCCGATGTTGATTTTGAATAAAATACAAATTGTTTTGGAAATTATTGTAATTTCTTTTTACTATGATAATATGGTGTAGTTCAATTATGTATGGAACAAAATATCGGCCAAATGTCCGCCGCGACCTCAGCGGCACACCTCCATCCGCTGGTCCAAATTTGCGTTGACGCTGAGACATAATTGAGGTTCTATGCCGTTAATGTGCCGAATTATCTCATCCTTTAGCTCTTGAATTGTTGCTGGCTTATCGACGTGCACTTTTCTTTCAAATAACCCCAAAGAAAGTAGTCCAACGGTGTCAAATCACATGATCTTGGTGGCCAATTGACATCGCCACCACGTGAGATAACACGGCCATTGAATTTGTCGCGCAAAAGAGCCATTGTTTCGTTGGCTGTGTGGCAAGTGGCACCATCCTGTTGGAACCACATATCGTCCACATCCATATGTTCCAATTCGGGCCATAAAAAGTTCGTTATCATCTCACGATAGCGAACCCCATTCACAGTAACTGCCTGAACGGCTTCATTTTGGAAAAAATACGGCCCGATGATGCCGCCAGCCCATAAACCGCACCAAACAGTCAGTCTTTGTGGGTGCATTGGTTTTTCGACAACCACTCTTCGATTATCATTCGCCCAAATGCGGCAATTCTGCTTATTGACGAATCCACTAAGGTGAAAATGTACCTCATTAAATTGACCGAAATAATCACGAAGTACACGATATGCATTTTGATTTGAACGCCCATTTTCATAATAAGCCTGAATAACTTTAACACGTTGCTCGATTGTGTATCTTTCCATGTTCAAATTGAGTTAGTCTGAAATTGAGAAATGTCAAATGAAATGCAGAAAAAAACTTGACGTTTAGTTGTGGTTCACATTCAACATCGGTCACAGGGCATTTGCGCTTTATTATAAGAAGAGAAATTCAATAAGTTCTACTACTAAGTACAGAAATTTCTTCGAATTTTTTGAATGGAATAATTTTGAGATGCCGAGCAAAATTTTTTCCGTTTTTTTCTTTAATTTCGTAAAAAGTTTGAAACCTGGACTTAAACATTTTTTTTTCCTGATGCGAATTAGAATTTTACAAACAAAATTTAAATTAAACATAGAAAAGTAAATATACAAACTTGTCATATGTGGTGGAGTTATAATTATGAAATGCATTATATATAGTATTGCACTTATATCATTTTATCACTAAAACAGAATTTGTATAGGCTATAAAACAACATAACTCCATTTTTTCCTAAAGTTGCTTTAAAAATTTTAGCATTATTTGTAGAGTTTGAAGCTTAAGTTAACACGGACCACAATTTAATAAAAAATTAAACAAATTTTAAGAAGAAAATATAATAATAAGAACTTGTCAAAATACAGAGGTATTATAATTATGAAATACACTATATTTGTACTGCATCGATTATCACAACGCAACATTTTTCTAAAAATTGCTGATTTGAACTTTTGAAATTTTGAACATAATTTCTTGAAAAAATGGGTTTAACGAGTTTTTTATGGAATGAATTCTATTATTAAAAAAACAACCAGCAAAATTCGGCTGAACAGAACACATTAACACTCATATGTCAATATTTCATATAACTTATATATAATTTAATTAAATTTGGCTTTCCAAGCAGGTGGGAACCCTTCTATATGCTATAAGCCTTCTCCTCAGCGAATCGAACAGTTTTCACATTTCATATAGCTTGGGTATAACTTAACTAAATTTGGATTTTTAAATAGGTGGCAACCCTCATAAAATTAGATATGAACCTTCTTGTCGACGTGAACCATTTGACACGCTTATTTTCATATTTCATATAATTGATGTATAATTAAATTAAATTCAGCTTTTCAAGCAGGTGGCAATCTTATTCAAAACATTGCGAGCTACAAACCTTCTCCTCAGCGCAGTAAACCGTTTAATACTACAATAATATTTTAATATTTCATATAACTTGTGTCTATTTTAATTAAATTTTACTTTTAAAACATATGGCAACCCTCTCCCAAGCAAAACAAATACATACTTTACAACCTATACTCATATCTACCAAATATAAAAAATTTCATAAAAATCGATCACAAACACCGTGACACGAGATTTTTATATATAAGATATAATAATCAAAATTAAATGAAGAAAAACAATTAGTCCTAAATGGTAAGTATACGGTGGCGTTATAAATATGAAATGCACTATATATGCATTGCATATTCTATAAACACTAAAGCAGTATTGCAATATTTCTGTGCGTCTCTGGGCTTATGTTCATATTTAATGCATCAAGAGTTCTGCAAAAACAAAAAAAAAATAACTCGTATTCTGTACAATTCGATACTTATTTAAGTTTATCCACCTGCAGATTGTTGCACTTGAACGCCAACAGCTTTGGCTTTGCCTTGTTATGTGGCAATTGTTGGCAATGACACGACAAGAATTTTTTGGGTGAATCTGGTTGTTGCTGCTGGCGTTGGCTTCAAGGCTGGCCAGAATAGTTTAAGCGCTAAGCTAAAATATGAAAAGAAAAAAAAAATTATGTAAAAGTATTATTGGCGAGCTAAACATTCTGCACACGCAGATATTCATACAGCGATTTATTTTTATGCAAAAACCAAAAAAAAAACTATATTCAAATTGCCGGCAAGAACAAGCTTTGTTTTTTGTAAATCACATTTAGATATTTGCAGGGTTTTATTGTTTTTAATTTTCTTGTGAATCAAATTTAAGTCACATTGAAGTTTTGATTCAAGTTTGAAGTATCTGCAGGTGTTAGATATTTGTCCCCATTAGTTCTACTATTAAATTTAAATTCATTGTTCACTTTATTGCTGCTTTTAGCTATTTTGTTATTTCATTCTTTTGGTTAGTTTGTGATTTTAGTAATAATGCGAAAAATTATATAAAAATTCATAATTGTGAATGTATTCGTGGCATAAAATTAATATCAGCTTTGACATTGAGTTTCGCTTGGTTACGCACACTTAATCAAAATCTATTCAAATGAACTAATGATTATGAGTTTTTTTTTGCAGATTAGTGGGTCATTAGAAACGTTTACGAAAAATGAAAATTCTAATCTGCCGTAGCTTAGATTTAATTTTGTCGTAATGATTGCAGCGTTAAATGCCAGCAGAATAGAATTAAAACACAACATAGAGACTTGAAAGAAAATATGATAAATTATAAGTTTACTTGCTGTTTACTTGTTCGATTTGTATTTTGTTAGGTTTAAATTGTATGACTTTTAGTTGAATTATTGCTGATTAGTGGAGACTTGTTGAAACCATTAATTTTCGGTTTGCTTGATGTTTGTTTATTTTGCGCTTATTAATCTATAGTTGTAAATGGTATTCCTCACTCGATATTTGAAAAGGAAGAAACATTGGACTTCTCTACAGAAACCAGCTGGAATCGCATGAACTATTTGCATAACTTCAACGTTTATACCTTTTCGGCTGAGTAGGTGAGGATCACTCACTGCATTTCGCTATTAGGTTAAAAGAGCTCATTATTCTATGCCCCGGCGATATGCGGCATCTATAATAAACAAACTACACGCTTACAAAAGTTATTTGACTACGTAAAATAATTTCAATGAGTTGCAACAATCTCGGCTGTCTTATCGGGAAAGGTGGTGGTTAGGCAACTAGCAGCGAGGAAAGGCTCCAGCTTCTAATACAAATACACTTTACAGGTTCTCTCTGTAGCAAAGTATTCACCACTCGACTCATAGCCAACACCGCCGGCCTTCTATTGAATACTTGTACCGAGGAGAACATGAAACATATTACATGTTAACAAGCAGTTTTCAATCATGTTAGTCTCTGAGGCCCAACTTAATTATTCCCACTGACTAACAGCTTAAATGATTGGACCCATACTCGCACCTGTTTTTGGGGCAGCGGTTATTTAGTCCATAAATTTGGAGGAGGGGAGAGTAGATTTAATTTCTGAAGGAAAAAAAACTACGCACATGAACCAAAAGACTTCAGACTGATTTGTCTTCGAATATATCTTAGGGACTGCTAGACTGGCTTATTAGACACAGGATTGGCGGTAAATTTTCATCCGCTCACTATGCCTGCAATATAGGGAGATCAGTTGAAACATCACTCCACTCCCTAGTTTACAAGTAAACACCATCGCCGCCATACCAGGCATCCCCTCGACGATAATCTCAACGCATATGAAATTGGCGGTAAGCTTGCCACTTACCTCGTTTACGAACCGAATCGATCGGGAAAATAAGAGCACAGTCCAGAAAACTGAGTGCTTCTATGGCATGAAGCAGTAGAGAGTTTCCTCCAAGAACATGAAGGTATTGGAGGGAAAACAATTACATACGCCGATAATCTTTTTTCAAAATGACTGATCTACTTCAAATATCTCTCCCCAAACTCCCTGTGGAAGGACTGGGCTATCCGTGTTAAAATATATCTGAGCCCCTGATATTGAATACCATAACTCTAGAGGGTGAGACCCTTGGAGTAAAGTAAAGTCAAATATCTACGCCAAACCAAGCTAAACTGGGGGGTCCAATATTGGAAAGCAACGGTAGTACCATGCAGTAGACCAAGTGAAAAAAGGTGGGGAATTAACTAAAAAAAAAAACACGGGCTCTATACAGCGGCAATTAAGTCAGTTATGGTATAGTGCTATAATGGAATACTTTTGAAACCTTTGTGTAAACCTTCAACAGATGGATTAAGTTCAAAGACTTGCCTATTTACTAACAACAAGGATGTTAGGAACAAAAGCATTGAAATTATTACAAGCCCAGAATTCTGTTTGGGCAGTCCTTGGAACAAGTGAAAAGTGCTCCGGTGACTCGACTGAACGTTGTAAACAAGTGGTGAAATTCTAGTTATAGTTAGGGCAGTATATAAGCAGAGTTTTCGTAACTTCCCGAAAGGGCGAGTCTCCGAACACCTAGGAATCTCTTTCCCGGTCCACTGCCTTTCATGACGTTTCAGAACTGTTGGCAATTGACAGGACCACAAAACCGATACTCGAAGTTGATATCCGCATTTTCATTGTCCACAGGCGGCAATGGAGTTCCACGCGAAAAAGTCGACAATCTCAATGGTAGGGGTTAGGGTAATATCTAGACCTTTACAAGCGATAAACTCGCCAGACTCGGGAGTAAATTTTCTGTTGTCAGAATGAAGAAGAGGAGGGAAAGTTTTTACGCACGTAGTTCTACTATCTTAGCAGATATTTCATTAATAATTAAAATAAACTTAGATGTGTGGAAACCAAGGGAATTCTAAACTACCTGCAATGTTCAAAATGCTTTTAGGAGGAGATAAGAGTGTCCCTGATGACAACCGAATTGACCTAAATAAAATTACTTATTAACGTAAACAGATTTCATAGAGCTATGCTATTATAACCTTTAATTGAAAACATGCACGACTTTAGGTTAAAGTTAAAAAACAAAATCTGCGGAAATCTCTAGTTTTTCGTGATCTTCTGCAAAAAATATATACTGTTTTATTAAATTTTTTATAGTAATACTTTTCGAATGGCATGCGTGCCAATACTAATTTTTTTATATAATGCTTTTTATAGGCGAAATTTAGTCAAACTGTAATATTTTGTGTTATATATAATTGGTATAAATTTGTTCTCTATAAAATATGTTCATAATACAAAAATCTACCTATTCAGGCATTTCACATCTTTTATTTCTCGATGAAATTCAGAATTGAATCATAATGATTCCAGATCCTCAATATTTTTTCTCTTGAGAAGAGAAACCCTAGGGCACTTATGCTGACGGATTTATCATCCGCGGGAGAAAACCTATGCACTCAGAAATCGATGTGGAATACATTGCCAATGAATTTTAGAAAGCCAAGATTTAATAGTTACCGATATAGCCTTATTATTTTTATAGTATTCATATTTACCTCCATTTTTGTCTTATTTCACTTTGACCTTCTGTGTTTCCATCAGGGTGAAAAGATGATGTTTATTGGAACGACTTTCCGTCATCCCTTGTCAAGTTTGGTTTGGAGACAAACCGTTTACGGCCTTATGCCATCTTCAGTGCCATTTTTCGTTCTCGTTCTTTTCTTAAAAGCGGAAGTTTGTTTCTTAAGTCTTTAGTTTAAGCCAGTACGTTCTTCTTCAAAGGGTCATCTCTACTAAAGGAATTAGCAGTGAATCGTAAACAAAATAAAGTCCAACTAAGTAATGTTTAAATAATTATGAAGTAAATTAAAACAAATAATAAAATATAACAAAATTTAAGTGAACTAAGTTACATAAAATAATAGTAAAATTAAAAAGAAAATATATAAACAAATTAAAGTAAAGTAAAGTACAGTAAATTAAGATTAAATGGAATAGAATGAAGTGAAATGAAATAAAATAAGACAAGAAAAAGTGAAGTGGAATTAAATTACGCTATCCTTAATTAACAGAAATTACATAAAACAAAATAAAATTTAAAAATGAAACAAATTAATAAAGAGTAAAGAGAAAGTCAAGTAAATTAGGATTAAATGAAATTGAATGAAGTGGAATGAAACCAAAAATATAAAAAAAGTAAGACGAAGTTGAATTAAATTAAAATGAATTAAATTACACTGTTATAAATTAAATTAACTAAAATGAAATCGATTGCATTAAATTTAACTAAACAAAATATAAATTGAATACAATATAGTAAAGTAAAAAAATTAATAAGTTTAAATAAAATAAAATAAAATAACGTAAAATAGAATAACATAAAATAAAATTAATAAAGATAGTAAGTAGAAATAAAAAAAAAAACAAAGTTAAATGCATTTAAATTACATTAAATTAAGTTAAATTACGGGAGACAGAATGAAATTAGGGTAAATTAAATAAAATTATATTGGAGCAAAATATAGCCTATATTTGAGCCACGGGTATAAGGATTATACTGCTCCGTTCATCAGGTTTTGAGCCAAGTTAACACAAATAATACGCCTACAATTTTATATGCATATATAAATATAAATTAATAATCAAGGTAAAATAAAATCAGATTCTTTGATTATAGAGTCAAAAAACTCGCATCTTTTCATCTTAGTAAACAAATATGGTTACTTTTTCCATATTTGATTAGCTTTTTTTTCACATTTGTAGTTGTGATTTCTTCTTCGCACGCGAATCAGATAATACGAACAAAACGAAAACTGACAAAAAAGAAATACTATGAGAGTAATACCAAAAATGTATGTAAATAAACAAATTATGTTCGCAAAAAAAATACAGCGTGCGATAGGTAATGAAGAGAATTTCGCATTAAAAACTATCCGGTGAAAGCTTCCAAGTAATCAAGTGATGTATTCTTGAGCTACACCTAGACGCCAATTTACGCAATTTCAAATCATTATATCATTAAACCTCTCAAGCTCAAATGGAAAGTAGTCGAGATGAAAGTAAGAGGAAGTAACCACGAAATTTTTGAAGAGTTACCGGTAATTTTATGCATATCAGTTGCTGAATGAGTGAATATTATTAATAGTGTCCAAAAAAAAAAGAAAAAAAAATTACAAATGAATTTGATGACAAGGGCAACACTTCAAATGTTATGGCGCTGATTGCGCGGCACACAAATTTTTTAACGGTAATAATCATAGCAACAATGTTCGCACTGAAAGTGAACAACAACTTTGGATTCATGTAATTCAATTGCAAACGCAGCTGGGTGACATTGGCCGAATGGTAGTAGTAAAAAAAATAGTAAAAAATTCAAAGCTTGTGTTTGAGCGCTGTAATAACAATTGAAAGAAAATTGAAGTAAGAAAATATATGCACATTTGAATTAAATAAGTACATTGATATGTACAGTGCCTCAAATATTGAACTTTTTTTTATGAAAATATATATATATAATATATATTTCAATATCACAAAAAATAAAAGTCAAAATTTCTTTCTTTATAAAAACCGTACGGTAACTTAGCAAACTTAAAACAATTTCTATAAAATATTTAGAAACTTTTCGAGTACGCTGCTTTATAGATCATTCAATTCTACTAATTCTAAATGCAGGTTTCAAGTTTCTAAAAATTTTCATAGATTTTTGATAATTTTTCTTATTGTGGTACATGTTTTCCATACTACGCATGCGCCAAATGATATTTTATATGGAAGAAGATGGAATATTTTAAGATCTTGAAACTTTCAATTTAATATAATAAAATTGATTGAACTACAAAACTGTGTAATGGAAAAATTTCTAAAAATGTTGAAAGGAAACGAAAAAGTTTTAATGCATTTTTTTTCAAGTTTATTAGATTTCTGTAAAAGATTGAAGAAAAAAATATAAAAATTTACTATAATTTTATCAAAAAAGTAACAAAAAAATTAAGCAGGAAAATATTGTCAATATTGTAAAAAACAGTAAAAAAGAACACTGTACGATGTTAACTGTAAGCCTTCGTATATACAAAGGCACATATATATGTAAATTGTAGCATTAAGCTTAGGAAAACAGTCCATGCATGGATGTATCTTTGTATATTGCTTATTACCTAAATATGAAAAGTTACAAAACACAAGAAGAAGAAGTTAAAGTTTATACCATAATAACTGTAAAAATTTTGAAGATGAGTCTGGTAATTTTGTATATTTTCTATGAAATACTATGACTACAAATTGTACATTTTATAAGAGGGTGTACATTTGTATACATATATACACACACATACATAGATATATTAAGAGGCAACAACAACCATCATTAGTACTACTGACCGAGTTCGTCGTCCATGACGGGGCAAAAGTAGCCAGCTGAAAAATAATGAATGACCGAGAAAAGTGAAATATATTTATGAGTGTATTTTGAAATGTCTGTATAACGGTGTATTGTATATATGTACTACCTGATTACAGAGTGGTTGTGTGGAGAAAAGAAATAAACATTAAACGTTGAAAAAAAAACTACCATGAAGTTGAGGGTGTGTTTGCGAACAACACTAAAAACAGCGCAGATTTTATTTATTTAACACATATAAAGTATGAATGCATAATTGTGTATATGTATAAGTGTACATGTTTAGATGTTTTTATTTTAATTAGTTTCGAATAAGTCAGTGACTAATTAAATACCCGACCCCTGTTTTACACTTACGAAATCTGTGTGTATTTATTTATTTTCCCTACCGATTGCGCTCAAGTATAGGAATAATATTTTTACACCAGATTTCATAATAGCCCTCAGCCAATTGTTGATACTGCTATAGTAGAAGATATAACATATAAATTTTGGCCCCAATTTGAGGCTACGAGTTTAATCGGGACCAATTATATGTGATATCTTCGACTATAGTAATATCGATTTTGAGTATTTATTAGATGAAAGAATTCCATTTAAATTTGTCTAGTCTTCATACAGTGTCTCCTGTGCTACAATTTATATCGAATAAGTTTAGACATAGTATTACCGATTGAGTGGGTCTGACTGAATAAAAACGGTTGATTTTGAGGTCTTACCTAACTCACATACATATATTTTTATATTTTTGGCTTATATATATAATGAATATGAAAATCGCACAGAGTTTTTTCCAACATTTTCTAAATCTTTTTACCGGAGGACAAGTGCCAATGGTGTTATAACTTTGTTCACATAACGGTTGTTCGTAATAGATATAGACATTTGCATACCAAAAAGTTCTAAATAAAAAAAAAAATCGAATAAACCATGTCGATCTGCCCGTGATTCAGTCCATCGCAAAACTCGGGTAAATATTGAGATATCCCAATGTAACTTGATAAAAATTGGCGTGTGAAACATAACGTTGACTATATTTCACAAAGCGCATGGAGAGTCTCTCAGTAGCTGTTTATCAATTTTGTTTTTCTTTGTGCAAGAAAAAAAGCAAAGAGAAAAAAGGGAACAGCGAAAAAAAATTCGACATATAAGTGACTTTAAAAACTAATTTGCCTCAAATTCGATACACAGAATTAAGTTGGAAAAAGGAGTACGTGGATTAATTTTTTTCTAGAAAATGGGTGGAACGAGAAGTTATATTTGCGAAACTATTTTGTTAAACTCTACCGTACTTTTGTACATGTTTTGTCTTTAAAGGCAGTAAAGATTAATCATAATATGTAACTATAGAACCACCCGCTTCTCCTATAACTGACACTGCTAACTGGGTAAGTGTAGTTTCGAAAATTCAATAAATCAGACAAAAACCACGCCCACCACGTGAAATTTTTTCTGCTCGAGGTCAGTTTTTATTAAAGAATAATGTGAGCAAACAACGATTTTCAAATTGGTAGAAGTGATAGCTGCTATTTCGGAGATCACCACATCTCCTCATCAGACTTCTTTCTTTCTAGACTTGACTTTAGAAAGGTTTGAACCATGATACACGGAGTTGCTGGGCGAGCATTCAACCACTCATAAACGCAAATCGTGTGAAATCCCTTGCTTTTTCATTATCCCTATCTCCAAGAACACCGCTATTAAGTATGACGTCGTTAAAGCAATACAAATAAAATTCAGTTAAGTTTTTAAAGGGAGAAGGGGGGGGGGGGGGGTTATTATATTATTTGCTTTTATTGCATCCAATAAGTACTGATTTTCCCTCGAACTACGACTTGTTTGTGCTAATTTTGCTTGTGTTTTATATATAAAATGTACATAGTCCATATTTAAAAAGAATATGTAAATCCCTGAATTAGACGTTTTTCTGAATTAAGGAAATTCTATAAATTTCCGTTAAACTTTTGAAATTTTCAACCAGAAGTTTAGGAACTTTTTTGGGCCCATTCAATTTTACATCGCATTGGTGTACACCTATAGCTTTCGGCAAATGAGAGCCATTTGTGACAAAAGGAACGACAAAAAGGTATCCTTCTTCGTCGTATCATCAACGGAATCGTCCTCATTATTATTGTATATTTTAAAGCTCGGAAAATTATAAAATTTAATGTTTCATTTTAAATATTATGTTTAAAATTAAAAAAAAAAATGTACTTTATAAAGCTACAAAGTTGACTACCATAGTTCATTAATTTACCCTTATTTTATAATATTATAACTAAATGCTGTCTGTTGTTGTTGCTGCTGCTATTATTATCAAAAATTTCTTATATTCACTTTGATGGTCAGATGGTAAATAACATAAACGAAGCGTTCTAACTCAAATTCATTACCGCCATCAGATGATGTCCGCAGACTATGTTAATCGTGGCCTAATCATTTGCCACAAACTGTTTGAAGCAAAAAGTCGATTGGGAAAGTTATTTATTGTAGCCGCTAAAGGTCTTAAAATAAGTGAGTTTTAATTTATGGACTAGCAAAATGCAAAAAATTTATCCAAACTATTTCTAGGAATAATTATTTTACCCATTTATTATTTTGATAAAATATACCCTATCTTATGCCCGAAATTACTGTTTAATCGCCAGTTAAACCCCATGAAAATGTATTCAGTAGTTTCGAAGCTTAGTGAGTTCGAGCAAGCTAACTGGCAAACAGAAAAAAAAAGTTCTGCAAATGGTCCAAGTATATAATACATATAATACATTCCATACATCAGTTTTGTATTTATCATAGCCATATATCAACCTTTCCAAAACTAGATCTGTTTGATAACTCTATTTTAAAATTTCGATAGTAGTATTAACTTGATTGAATTTAAATTTTCAAACAGCTGGCAACCATCAGCAAAAATGTTTAGAAAAACGATTGTTTTAAACCCCTTCCGGTTAACGCGTAACGTTTAAGTTAACTTGTTGATTATATTCAAATAACCTTCTTTAAAAAAATTTCGTATAAAACTTAGTTAGCTTATTAACTCAATCGAATTAAGTTTTCGAAACATCTGACATCTGCTAAGTAATTTTTTTTTCAAAAGCAATCTTTTCATACCCTTGCTTGTTTCACATCGACATGCAGCCATTTAATTTAACCCATTTATTAAATTAAATGAACACATTGAAACAGGTGGCAACCCTCAAGAGAAAGATTTTAATATAACGATTTTTTGCATAAATTTGTGTGTTTTGACGACTCGAACGTGGTCGCTAAAAATCATGATCCAATCAATACGCGATTAATTTAATTTATTTAACTTTTTGAAACATTGAATAGTTTGGGAAACTGTTTCTAAAGTCCCATAGGATATTTCAATTCAGAGAAATAATAATCAGTGAAATTTAATGATATAAAAGCTGGAATATTAATAGCTACATATGTTGATCACATATATCCCTATAAATAAAGAGGTTCCTTAAAATATATCTACGAGTTGATATTTTATTCAGCAATAGCGTCAACACTTATCACCTTCTTTTCCCCTAAATTTGAACCAACACTATATTGATGCTTAAGAAATCTACACTACAAAATTCTGTTCGGCAATCACAGCAGTTATTATATTATACATTTTATTTATTCGCTACTTACAATAACAAATGATTACGCTTGAAATTGAGATTCGCTATTTTAACATATTTATTAATGAGCAAGTAACAGATTCAATAAGACGTGAGAAGTTTGCTTGTATTAATGCAACTAAATGATAAACAGAGAAACTTTCGATTACATTCGGTTTCATTTAGTCACCGATTAGCTATTCAGCTCTTGAATTAAATAATATTTATTATCTGCAAATATTTGCAGATATTGTATGTAAAATAGTATGAGATGAGTAACAGAAGCTTGAGTGCAGGTTACAAAGAACTTATTCTGCGTATTGAGGTAATTAGTAGCGTGTTTGTGAATAAACATTTGAACTATTTAGAAATGATGAAGGCTATCAAGAGAAAATCATGCCCGGTGGAGGAATCTACAGGCTCCTTAATTAAAAATGTTTTCTCTGTGACAGCTAACTGCAATAACGTTTTGGAATAAAATATCTAGTTAAATATTGAATACTAATAAGCAGTAAAAATATGAATACTTTATACTGATTTATTTGGGTGCATAATAATTTGTTCAAATTGAGGGAATTTCAAAAATATCAGGGTATCTAACTTTACGTGTTATAATGGAGGAAATCTCATGTTAACGGCTTAAAAAATCTAATTTTTTTTTACATAAATAAAACATATATATGTTCATGGTCTGAAATAACATTTACCGCTTGATAAATTTTTGTAAGTCATAAAAAAATTTTGCGGATGCTTATTGCAACTGCTCTTAGATTTTCGATTGAAATCTGGGCCCCCTCAAAAAAACTTCGGCCCGGCGTGAAAAATCTCACCGTTCCTGTCACTTAAATACTTACCGAGGGAGTAATAAATCATTGACGTCAAAATATTTTTATTACCTTTTCCTTTTCCATTTCACAATTATTGAAATGTTTGGTGTGTTTTCGAATTAACAAAAAGTCCCGCTTAAATTTGCATGCAATATTAAACTTTATGAATATTGTTTATATAATTTAATTCTATTGTATTTTTTTATGTTTTATTTACAGAATTATTCAATCGTGTTACGGGCACAATAAAGCTGTGGGGCAGTCGTATCGGCTTGAATAAAGCTTGGCAAGGTCCAAGTCCATATGTGATGCTGTTCGAACCAGAAACAGTTGAGGTATGCGATCGTATCTATAAATGAGAAGGAGAGAGAGAAATCTCTTTTCATTAGTTTAAGTGGAACAAATAATATTGAATTTCAGGTCTGGTAATTTTCTCACTACTTGCAAATTAAGCATACTGCTTTATTTTTTAGATTTTAGAATTATATTGTTTTAGGTTGAGTTAAAAGAAAATCAATATATTTAATGTCGTAAATACTTATGTACATACTCTTAGATTCTTAGGATATTTAAACTTTTGTGGATTGCATATAGCTGTAGAACTTAATATATGTACATTACAACGCATTACGATGTATGGATTTCAAAAATTTAGCTCCTCGGGTTTGAAACTTACCTTAGAGCATTTCAAAAGTGGGAAGTTGTTCTTTCGGCACTCTGTAAAAACAGCTAAATTAATTTTTTCCAATAATTTCTCTATTTGATCTTTGATTTTTTTGATTGAAAAACAAATTTACCTTTTTTGAAATCCTTAGAAGCTAAGTATTCAAACATTTTTAACCTTTTTTGCGATGCGGTCTAATGTACATCTAGAAGATGATCGAAGCGTAGTTTAATTGACATACCACGTATTTATTTTGTAATATATTTACAAGTGTGCAATATAATTTATGGTTTGAAGATACGCAGTTAGCTGACTTTCATAACACAATTTTGAAGCAATCAATTTTAATCCTTTTTTATAGCGTTTAAATTAAACAAATATTTGTTTGAATTAATGCCAGGCTTTATAATTGCTGAAGTATTTCAACATATAAATATGTACTGAAATATTTGTTTCTAAAATACAAAAATTTGCTTTTACTTGTTTAAATTCTTATTAAAAAAAAAAGAAGATGGTTTCGACGATTAGTAGTGAGAAATTCTCCCTCACACGTGGCAGACGAGTGTGGATTTTACGTCGACTCCTACATAGCAACGTTCTAGTTATAAATGCGTGGAAGTTGCTTCGATTTTTACTTTTTTGCGTAAAATGACTATTGAAACGCACTCATACGCATGCAGTGAATTTCCAGCTTAAATTAACTGATTTGTCATTGACATATAAACACAGTTATCAAAATAACAAAAAAAAAACTAATGGCTGCAAATAATGACGAGTTTTCTGTTTTGCATTTATCGCATTTATCTCAATGTGTTCCAGATTCTAATTATCGATTTTGTTAGATTTTTGAACTCAGAGCAACTGTTTTTTTTATTTAAAAAGCATTTGAGAAAAGTAAAAAAAAAAACAGTCAAAGCGGTAGAAATTATAGCTGCTATTTTGGAGATCACCACGTCTCCTAATCAGATTTCTTTCTTGCCTTTGCCCGGTCTTCAGCCAAAGACTTCATACTTATCAGGCAAGCACGCAGGCAGTGCCACAGGTCGGCAGGGAGCTCTTGTTGTCTTTCTACTTGACCTTGATCTCAAAAAATATTGAGAGAAATAAAATTCGGCCAATAAATTAATGTATGAATTTTGCTTATCGCAAAAAAGTAGCTTTTCTTTTCCAAACAAAGAATAAAAGTTAAAAAAGATTTTTTTTATTTCCGGAGCAAAAATTAAAATCAACAAATTTTTTTTTATTTTTTATTTAATACGTTTATTTGCAATCTATTTTAAAATAATAAGCAAATTATATAATTAATTAACAAAATTACTTATATTATTGAACTCCACTGAGGTCAATAATAATATACTTATGTACTACATATATGCAACTCCGACTCTTTTGTTACATTTTAATACATTTTAATTTTATATTTAGCTATTAAGTTCTAAATGGAAGGTCTAATACATGATGTCTTTTAAGTCTAATAATTTCATTAGATTCATCAAGTAATGCAATGGCTAGCGGATTTTCATGATTACTTATTCTATGTAAATATTTTGTACTAATTTTTTTAGTTTCATTTTTTATAAAAGGAACTTTTAGATCAGAATGAATGGCTTTATTAGTGATGAACCAGGGTGCACTCGTAATAAGTCTTAAAGTTTTTGACTGATATCTTTGTAAGATTTCTATGTTCGAATTGGAAGCAGTGCCCCACAGTTGAACTCCGTAGGTCCATACTGGCTTTAGTATAACCTTGTATATTAAAATCTTATTATTAAGATCTAAAGGCGATTTTGGGCCTAGTAACCAGTAAAGTTTGCTGGTTTTAATCTTCAGATGTTTACTTTTGGCTTGTATATGACATTTCCAGGTTAACCGTTTGTCCAAATGTATGCCAAGATATTTGACACTATCATGTTTGGGAATTATATTACCATTTAGTTGCAGTGAAATAAATAACTTTTATTTTTTAAGCGAAAAAAATACAACCAAAAACCATTGTTTTCCCAGCAAAGAATAAACCTTAAATAAAGTACTACTATTTTTCAAGTGAAAAATAAAATCAAACAAATAAGTGTTATTTTCTGCCCAAAAAATAAAAACTAAAAAAAAATATAAAATAAGCAGTAATTTTTTTCCCGTCCCGCAGCCACATTTTTTAAACAGAATTGCGATACATTTTTATTCTAGTTGTTTTTTTTTTTCAAACAAAAAATCGAACCTATGCAACGTTCTGAACAACCAACGTTCTGAACCCTTTCAACAAAATATTTAATTATAAATACTTCGGTTATTTGAGATAATCGGGAACAACAATTACCGAATTTGCTTATTAATATTAACAAATATTACATTCCAGGCACATAACTGTTATAAGTTGTTTCGCAAAAGTTTTGCTCCATAACATAACATAGTAAGATATAGATATTGAAGAAAATAGAGATGGAGAAGAACATAAAGGCGATGGAAATAAAACTGAGAATGAAGATATTGGTGATAATAGTGGTATAGTAAAAAATAAAGAAAGAGATAAAAATAAAGATGAGATAACTCTTATCAGATAGCGTAAAAATAAACGTTGGATCATAACTGTTATAAAGCAACTTAAAAAATGAACTCTTATTGGTAGCAGGAAAAACTTGCTATTGCATAACAGTTATCGCTCGCATATAGCTCTCGACAGCGATACAAAAATATTTATAATAACTGTTACGAAACAGCTTTTTCATTGAATTTGAGAATGCGGTCAAAATTCTTGCAATTCTACACCAAATAAATACCCATTTATTTTCAAAAAAAATAAGATGAGAATAATGCCACCAAACCTACTGTGGCCTAAAATGTAACACCAAATATGATAGAGATTTAGCACAGATCTGGGACAGTTGCCGCATGCGTTGATTTCGGTGGGTCAAATCCATCAAAGAACGCTGGCAATTCTTGATGAATTTAGTTATTATAAGCAATGCTATGTTTAGTACGAAGAATTCGTATTCCAGAATAGAAGTAATATACCTCGCGTACTGTTTTATTCACGTAGAGAAAGTAATGAATATAGCGCCATTAAGTGATTAAATTTAAATTTTATTAATAGTTGTTTTAAAATACTTATACTAATTGAGATCACTAAAAAGTACTAAATAAAGCTGCGCTGCAAAATCCCACCCTATGTAATTCACACAAAATCCTAATTAAATTTATTACCATTACATCATTAAGGCCAAAGTTTACTTAAGCTAAAATGGTTTGTGTTGGTTTTGCTACATTCCCTCGTAAAAGTTTACAACTAATTTATAACATTTAGTAACATGTGTACAAAGCGATACGCATGTATATGTAAAATTACACACCACTTACACATACATACACACATACACTTGACGGATATATACATAAATGTATATAGTATGTACTCGTAGTTCATCCCATAACAACGTGGGAATCTATCTTCGCCACTTTAGTTATTGCTTGTTATTCGGTTAAATACGCTATGTGGTAATTTAAAATTTATTACACTTTCTAATTGCAGCCAATCTTGAATAGTCAAAAGTTCATAGATAAAAGTCATGATTACGATTATTTGCGACCATGGTTGGGTACTGGATTGCTGACTAGTTTTGGACGGAAATGGCATTCGAGAAGAAAGGTAAACATCAAAATATTGTACTTGTAGATAAGCGTATATAATTGTGAACAATTGCCTACCAATCCATTTGTACATAATTATTTTAAAAAAAAGTACAATAGATGTACTTCCAAACGCTCTCTTATGTACGTACATTAGGGTGCACCAATCCCCATAGAATAAAATCGGTACTGCTTTTCCACGACAATTATAATATTCGTTATATTTTAAGATATAAACCTAAATATTTCGGAAAACTATATTAAGATTTACGTATAAAAATAGTAATTTTCTATGTATTTTTGGTAGGTGAGAGAATAGGTGAAAATCATACTTTAAGCTTGGGTGAGGGTTGCTATCTGTGTGAAAAGTTAAATTTAATCAAAATATACACAAATTTTATAAAATATTAAAATATGGTTGCTAAGCGGTTTGTATCGGAAAGAAAGTACATAACTTTCTTTTATTAAGGTTGCCACCCGTTTGAAAAGTTAAATAAAATTAAGTTATACAAAATTTAGAATATGAAATATTAAAATATTGGTGTCAACCGGTTCGTCTTGCCGCGGATAAGGCTCATACATATATTTTGGCGAGGGGTTGCCACAGGCTTGAAAAGACAAATTTTATTAAATTTTACAAAAGAATATAAATAATTAAAATATGGATAACAAACGGTTCGTTTAGCCCAGAACAAGGTACATAGCTAGCTTTATTCTGAAGAGGGTTGCCACCTGCTGGAAAAGTAGAATTAAATTAAATTATACCCGAGTTATTTGAAATATTAAAACATGGCTGTCAAACGGTTCATATCGGCGAAAAGATTTTGGAAAGCGTTGCCACCTGTTTGAAAAGTCGAAATTAATTAACCGTTTACAAGTTATATGAAATATTATAATATGGGTGTCAAACGGTTAGTTTCGGCAAAAAAGTTGTTTGAAAAGTCGAATTTAATTATATTAAACACAAATTATATGAAGGGTAGGCATATATTATATATAGGGGTGTCACATGCTTGAAACCTCGAATTTAATCAAATTATATGCAAGGATATAAAATATTAAATTATGAGTGTTAAGTTTGAAGATTGAGTTTCATGTCGGCGTGATAAAGTACATCTGTATATTTTGGAGAGGGTTGCTAATTGATATGTTTCACAGAAACTGAAATGCCTTTTTGAATTATATATATGCAAAGGGCAAATAATAAATAAATATTGGCAGGACAATGTCTGCCGCGTTTTTCTATTAACTATTATAATTGAAATTTTTGTAATATTTTAAGGCAGACTGATACCAGATTATTGTTTTTCTTTAATATTTTAAAAAGCAATGTTTAGATATTTATAAGAAACTCTACGGAGAAACGAAGGTATTTGCAAATCGGTTCAACTTACGTTGATCTTAATATGTTTTCGAAAATATTTTAGCGGCAGTCTTAAAATATAATTAACTTTGAAAAAATTTGTAAAAATCCGGAACTTTTTGTTTCAGTGAGGAACCCTGATGCACATACATACATACATACATACGTGCGCTACTCATCAATTTCGAAACCAATTTAATGACTTAATGCTCTGTACTGTAATTATTTCTTTTGTTTTTGTTTTTCTTTTGCCATAATTTAAAACAGATTTTGACGCCTGCTTTCCATTTCAAAATTTTGGATGATTTCATAGATGTGTTTAATGAGGAAAGCGCAATATTGGCACGCAAACTGGAACGTGAAGTGGGCGCAGAGGTCTTCAATATTTTTCCATATGTGACGCTCTGTACGCTGGACATAGTGTGTGGTAGGTGGAGGATGGCTTATTACTGAAGTATAACACAAGACATCATCACGCATTTGATTTGCTGACCATACTTTTTTTTTTGTTTTTATTACATAATATGCACATCAACTAATAATTGGATTATTCTCTAGAAACGGCAATGGGTCGCAGCATTAATGCACAAGACAATAGTGATTCGGAGTACGTAAAGGCTGTTTATGGGTAAGTTTTGAATTTATGCGAGTACGCTGTAAAAGCTAATTGCTTTTAATAACTCGGCATGTTTTCGTTTTGTTTTCTGCATTTGGGCAACTCAGATAAATATGAATTGTATTATAAAATTATACAAAATGTTCCTGTGGCGTCAGGTAAAAAATAATTTATGTTTTTTTTTTGTGTGCAAAAATTTCGTTAACCTAAACTGCAGAAAATCAAGTTCTGGTGTTCTACTTATAACAACAATTTTTGTATAGATAAAATAACAGCTATTTTTCATAAATATATACAATTTTTTTTTATTATAATCGAGTTATAGTTTTTATACCCAATATCAAGTGATTTTTTATTTGTCAAATTTGCGGTTATCTTGTTAAAAAATGACACATTAAATACAGAACCCGTCGCCATATTTTTCATCACAAAGATCGCATCATTACTAATGCAAATTACGTGCTTCAATTATGTACATATCTCTACACGTGCCGAAAATACTTGTGCAGCTTCAGTGTTCAATTTTTGTACTCAAACGAATTGCTTTATGTCGTAAAATGACATTCGTAGCCAACGGCAGTAATGTAAAAAAGAAGAAGAAAAGTATTGTTCAAACAATGCAGACGTGTTTCAAAATTGAAATTTGGAACTTTGAGTATTAAAAATAAATAGAAGACGTTCATTCATTTCATGTTATTAACTTCATATAGCATAGCAACTCTACTATTTTGGTCTCTAAATAAGTTTGCCCCTGCTCAATGTTCCGCGTACGCCTTTGAATACAAATTAGACACAAAGTAGTTTTCAAATGTGGATAAACTGTATTCTAACTTTTATTCTACCACGCCATTTGTTTTTTTTTTTTGTTTTTTTTTTGAGACATTGGTCTACTTAGTTTTTCGACTTTTGCCGAGTTAAAAGGAATATCTTTATTATAAAAAAGGTATCTTATTTTTAATTTTTGGTACTTTATTTGTTCAAAGGCCCACTGAAATTGTACGACAAATAAGTTTTCATATTTCGAGGTCATTTGAACACATATTTTTAGAACGTACCCAAGAAGCTGTATTTACAAAGACTTTCCAGATTCAAATTATTCCATAAAAATATTCCCACAAAAATTTGTCTAACGGTCACCAAACAAAAACAAAAAAACTGTATGACTTAAGCCAATAAAAAAAAAATATCGCTAACGATTTTTTTCGTGGTTAAGACTCTATATAAGAAGTATTTTTATTTCAACTGAAAGAGCTTTTTCCACTTTCGCCACTAAATATAAAGGAGTTTAACTGATGATATGTACTAAAAACGGGGAATGGGAGAATATAGTTAAGAGCCAAAGACAAAAGATTTAACGGATCCGCTTAAAATTCTTCGAGTGGTTCAAAATGTTGTAGACAAATTGTTTGCGGTATTCCATAGAGTTTATCTGTTTACTGATCACTAAAAATATTTGATGCTCTCAAAGTGCTAAATTTAAATAATGTTGTAAAAGCCTCTCACTTTAAATCTAATCTTTTTTACTGTTTATTTTTAATTCCATAAGAAATATAATTGGGAATAATAAATTAATTTTCTGCAGAAACAAAATGCAAATTTTAAAACAAAAATACTATCATGGATTAAAACTATTCTATGTGATTATAAAATATAATTTAATATGAATAGTCTAAGGAAATTTTTTGTAGTTCAACCAAAGTTGTCTATGTATTTTAAATGGCGAAAAAATTTTTAACGTAGAAAGAGTATATAATCATTGAAACCCAATATTTTCCGATACGCAGACTTTCTTTACCTTCAAGAAACTTCGAAGAATAACACCCATTTATTTATTTCTGTGGGTTTCCAAAAACCTCCCTTAAAAGAAAAAAAATTAAGCTTTAGAAAACGGTTCTTGCTATTCTGCGACAATTTTGGCCTCAATTTTCAATAAATTTTTATAGATATAAACCTTTAGAAATTTGTTCGTACAGTTCCTCATTACTATTGTTTATTTATTTACTACTGGTGCTTTCCATCTCGATTCAACCGGTCCACTCGGGACACTATTTTATTTTTCAATGAAACTCAAATATGTTCCTCAAAGGTCAAAATAATGAGACACGTTTTTTTAGGCTTAAAAACATTTTTTTCAGATAACACTGGTTTACAATATTAAACTTTTTGTCTGTTGCCGCGAATCCTGTGGTTGATATTGTTCACTCATCACTTGTTTTTGTCAAATCTACCCTCAACATTTTTTGAGCAGCTCGAGTTACTTTGTTTTTGATTTCATCATTTATATTAATTTATATCATATATATTAATCGATAACAGGCATATTTTACTGTGTTAAAATTAGTTTCTCTAGTTTTTGCGTCATGAGTAGTTCAAGGAGACGTTGTTTAAACAATCCAGATCATTTTTGCTATATATGCGGAGAATATGTGTTTAACAATAGTAGAAAAGTTATATCAGAGTTGGTGAAAAATACCTATTTTGAGTATTTTGGGATGCTCTTGGATAAAAATGAGAAGTCTTGGGCTCCTAATTGTGTTTGTAAATCGTGTGTGGAATATTTAAGATTATGGAAAAGTGGTAAAAGAAGTGCCTTTAAATTTGGAACACCGACTATTTGGCGAGAACCACAAAATCATCTCATAGACTGTTATTTTTGTAGTGTGAACATAAACGGTTTAAACACTAAAAATCGAGCTAAATGGCAATACCCAAGTACTAGTAGTGTTCAACGTCCAGTGCAGCGTTCACCTCACTCTTCAAAGCTTAAAAATATATCTGAACCATTAGAGCAAGACATTGAAGGACCAAGCTCATCACAAAATGATCCTGATTTTGAAGCTATGTCTAATGAGCCAAAATGCTTTTCCCAAAATGAGTTAGATGATCTTGTAAGAGATTTAAATCTTTCTAAACAAGCTTCAGAATTGTTAGCATCAAGACTAAAAGAAAAAAATTTGCTATCCTCGGATACTAAAATAAGTTTTTATCGTGAAAGAGATACAGAATTACGGTGTTATTTTTCCGAAGAAGATGGCATTACCTTTGGTTCAGATATCAAAAAATTGTTGATAAAAATGGGCTTGAAGCAATACGAACCAAATGACTGGCGTTTATTCATTGACAGCTCAAAACGTAGCCTAAAATTTATTCTATTACATAATGGAAATAAATATGTTGGGGTACCTATTGCCCACAGTACAAAGTTAAAGGAGGAATATTGCAACATTTCGCTAGTCTTGAACAAAATAAAATACAATGACCATAAGTGGCTAATTTGTGTCGATTTAAAAATGGTCAACATTCTTCTCGGTCAACAAAGTGGTTACACCAAGTTTCCCTGTTTTATATGTCTTTGGGACAGTAGAGCTAAACAAGAACATTGGGTAAGAAAAAACTGGCCCTTGAGAGCAAATATGGAGCCTGGAAAGCACAATATAGTCCACAATTCATTAGTATCTCGTGACAAAATTATCCTTCCACCATTACACATAAAACTGGGCATCATGAAACAGTTTGTAAAATCACTAGATAAAAATGGGAACTGCTTTTCTTACATTTGCCAAAAATTTCCTCAGCTCACTATGGAAAAGATTAAAGCCGGTATCTTTGATGGCCCTCAAATTAGACAACTTACGAATGATACTCAATTTAGAAATTCTATGACTGAGTCAGAACTAAAGGCTTGGACAGCTTTCGTATCTGTGATGCAGAATTTTCTCGGAAATCGGAAATCTGAAAATTATGTTGAACTTGTAGAAGACCTTCTGCTACAATTAAGAAATATGGGATGCAATATGAGTATAAAAGTCCACTTTCTCCATAGTCACCTGGACAGGTTTCCGAAAAATTTAGGAGATATGAGCGAAGAGCAGGGAGAGCGTATGCATCAAGACTTACGCGTCATGGAAGAGCGCTATCAGGGTTTCTGGGATACAAATATGATGTCTGACTATTGTTGGTCTCTAATACGTCATTTTCCAAAGTCGACACATCGGAGAAAAGCTTTAAAATAAAGTTTTTCTTATTAAATACATGTTTTTTTCTGTCTAATACCTACATAGCTGAAACTCAGAAACTAGAGCTGATAAAAATATTCTAATTATATTTTTGAAAATAGCATATTATATGTAGTCAGCAACAGCTAAAATTTCTTCGGCAACAAATGTACTGTAAACTAGTGTAATTATCGGAAATTTTGTTTTTCGACTTTTACTGTTCAGTACGTGTATGAAATAACGATGCAAAGTTGTTTTTTATTATATTATTAGACTTTAAAGGACACAATACATTTTAATCGGTATTAGTGAGAAATTAAATTTTCGCGCCGTTCTTCAAACTCTCCGAAAGGTAACTAACAACCCACAGCCTTACATGTGATTTAGGCCTCAGAACGAATAACATAACCTCAATACAATAACCAAGTCATGGACTGTGCTTAGATATGATCTGTTAAAAGGAATGGTTGTTTTCCGCGACAGGACATGGAAAGGGGGCGTGCGATTGCATTGGGGGGCTGGTTAAGTTTTTGCGACAAGACACAATTTAAGTGCAAATGAAGCACAGTATATTCAATCTGCAAAAACATTTGTTGAAATAGTGCAGAAAAAAACTCCGAAAATCAAACACCTTTTTCTAGAGGTCAAAAAATTGGGAAGTTTTCGAAGCAAAAAGAGAACAATTTGGAAAAAATTCAAAAACATATAATGGAATTCGAGATACGCATGTGTGGAAGAATGAACTCGGGAAAAACAAAAATAACAAAGTGTACACGGCAAAAACTTGTGAACATGAATGGAAAGTTGCTAAATAATATGCGTGATTAAGTTAGATTTATAAGTTTGATGTACAGAAATTATATCTAATTATTTAGTGAAAACAAAAGATTTTCCACAAATGCATCCATGTTTTCTTTTATTCTATACTAATATATTGAAAAACAACTATACATTGTTATTTTGGACAGTAAATGTCGATATTCATTGTATGCAGTTCGCGTTTTAACGGGAAAAACATTTTTTTGTTACAATTTTTTAATTGCAATTTTTGTTTATTGCAAAAAAAGATTATAAACAATATCCGAGCAATTTTGGTAGTGCAAGTTATTACAAATATTTCAAAGTAAAAATTATCGAAATCGGTCAATTTTTGACGAAGTTATAAATAATTTAAAAAAAAGTGTCCGCGAATAACGGAAAAAATTGACTTTCACCGGAAAAACAAAATTGCCGATAATTCTAAGAAAAAAGTTTTTAGGGCTCAAAAATAAATACGTGTCTCATTATTTTGAACACTGAGGAACATATCTGAGTTTCATTGAAAAATAAAATAGTGCCCCGAGTAGACCGGTTGAATCGAGATGGAAAGCACCAACTACATATTTATCCAATTGAGTTATATAGCAGCACCTTTTTCCAAAATTTGAAACTTTTCAACGCGAATTCAACCAGTCACAAAAAAATCTAAAAAAAAAACTCATCTACCAATTGTTTACAAAAACTAATTATGTTTCATTTCAACCTTTTAACAAAAAGAGCTAGATTATTACAGTTTGTTCTTAATTTTGCCATTTTTCATGCCAAATGACATTAATTGTTTTTATTTGATAAAAGATCAAAGATCAATTATTTTTTTTTATCCTTTAAAGTTTTCTAAATAGAATCAGAGTTTGCCGTTTGAAATTTTTGTCGCCCAATTCAAAATACATGGAAAACCTTTAGCGCTTTTATATTTGAAACAAAACAGAGATTTTATAATTTTACCCATGCCTTTTGGACCACCCTAGTTTGCATACCCTCTTGTGTTCCATTCAACAGGCCTCTAAATAAAATCATTTGAATCCACAGAGTCAATCCCAATATGAAATTTTTAAAGTGGGACAACTCCATTTTATGTTATTACGAGATGTTGAAAAATTTGTGTTTTAATAAATTCAAAAATATTAGTACGCTTTACATGAAATAAATTTCGTATTTTGTATTTTTGTGAGCGATAAGTAAACAAATAATTTCGTCATTTTCCGAAGTTTACCTACGAAATTGATATATCGGGCTTTGAAGTTTGAATTTAAACCTTTGGTAAAAAATGATTCTTAATTATTGCATGTAAATAACTAAAAAGGTAAAAATGTAGATAATTTTTTATAAATATATTATTTAAGTAAGAGGAAAAGGTTAGCATTGCCAATATTTTTACTTTTTTAGTTTAGTTTTACATAGAGCCGATAGCGTTAGTTTCTAGTGTCTTTTATACAGTAATATAATTATTTACAATTATATTTCTATTAAAAAAATAAAAAAATAAATAAATAAACATATTTTTTTAACATCTTTCTCTAAGAAATACCGACTGACGTATATAATAAAAAAAAAATTTGTGTATGTCTATTCTAAAATAGGCATACAGTCTTGTTATGTAGTAGCAAAACATCCATCAAACTTTTTTTTGACTAAAAATAAATTGCTTGCAGATTAATAGATATATATATAAAGTTACTATTTCCATTTTTCCCATAGACTTGCCTGAATAAACGGCTCGTACTCATAGAGGTAGTGCAAAATTTTAATATTTACTTATATATGTATATACTATTTCGTATATATGTACCTATATAAATAAAAGTGCCTATTGTGATCATCCACAAATTATACTGTTGTTGTTTTGATTATACCAAATGAAGAAAAAGAAAATACAAATATTTTATTTAGCAGCTAATTTAGTTGCCTCTCGTCATTTTTGCCTTAGTGCTAATTTTTCAGTGTCAGTGGTGATTGCAGTCTGCGAAAAAATTTACAAGTACAATATAATTTTTTTTTTTTTGCATAAAAACCGAACGTGATTCCAAATAACAAACATCATACCAGTTCAGTTAACTAATTTTGCAAAGGGTCATTAAAACTCAGAAGATATTGTGCGATCCTGTTTAACATTTATTTAATTAACATCTAGAAATGCTACGATATTATGGTTGAAATTATTGAATTATTAAAGCAAATATTATTTTGTTGAATCCCTTACTTTCTACATACTATTGTACATTATGTCTATATCTAACAAATGAGAATGAACAAATATGACTTGACATTTTTCAAACCAAAAAAAATATAAACACTTTTGTGCAGATAAAAGTTAAGACTGCGCTCATTTTCTAAGCAAGGCATAAATACTTTTGAAAATTAAATATTTTAAGCCTAAAAGTCGTTCAATACGAAAATATGATGACTAATTGATAACTTCTGTTTTAAAGGAACCATTTGCAGTTTTGGTTGGCGTGTATGATGAATCCAAAAATATTAATTTGACTTTTGAAAATAATATTTTTATTTTAAAAACAACTTTGCATACTACTGAATTAACAAAATCTTGTACATTAGTAATTGGTCTTTTCTCCTAGGGCTTTTAAAACGACTCCAATTTTGTCTGTTGTGTTTTAACTGTGTGTGATAGAGTAGTTTCAGTGTTCCAAGCCCCAGGTATTGCTATCATCGAGAATATTTCATTTTTGTCGATTCTCTTTAGAGGTCCCTAGCAGTTTTCAATGAAGGGATGTTGGATGAAATATTGAATTGCGGTTACAAAAGTATTAAAAAATTGAAGGCTCCAAAAACTGTCTCGCCTGAGCATCAAGGGTAGTATTTCGAAACCACTTCAACCACAGAAAGAAATGCCACACCAAACAATAAAAATTTGTGGAAATTTTCTGAATGATACTTTCTATTTTCCCAGAATCTAAATCTATGATCATACGGAGGGGTAACTTTGGTTTAAGATACTAAAAAGTTCACAAAAAAATTGTTTCTTTTTTAAAAATATTTGCATACAATTTTTTCGATACTTATTCTTTTGGAAGTTTGTAAAAAGTTTTTTACTGGAAAAATTCAGCCCGGATTTCAATATTCTGAATAAAATCCGGACCCCCTTGCTTGGTTTTCATTAGGTCGAATTTGTCGTCAAATATTGTCAATGTAAAATTATAAAATGCCAATATGTCGCCATTTCGTGCCATATTTTGTCATCAAAAATATGAGCTAATGAAAACCGCGCATTAGTCAGTTTTAACGAAAATATTATCATACGTAAAGTTGTAAGAAATACCAGTAAAAGGCGCCAAATAGGTGTTTATTTCCTTTTTGGAAACAAAAAGAAAGCAAGAACATATATTTCACCTCTACACGAATTAAAAACTTAATAACAAATTTTAAATCAACCTCAATTTTGATCGTAGTTAGTTTCGCAAAAGTTAAGTTAAAATATGCAACAATCGGAATTCTGATTTGCTGGGAACAAAATCCCCGGTAACATGCAAAATATATGTACATATACACCTGTTAGAATTTGTTCAGATAATATTAATAATAATAATAATTTGGCGCTTACATATAGCATCATATAGCTTGGCCAAACTGCGCATACACCTTGTGGTGTGAGAAGCCTACAGCTTTAAGCAGACTCCGAATCGCATATGATTTTTGTGAGAAGTACTTTTTTCATGGTAGAAATATACTCGTATGTTTGCCATTGCTGTTGAGGAGCAACCGCGGAAAGTATGAAGGCCTCGGCGTGGTCGAATATAGTACATTTTTCATATGTACACTTTTCTTTTTTAGAACACTATCTTACTATTTCGTTTTCAGCCAAAAAATAATACATAGGCAAAGAAAAAAATCAAACACCTAAAATAAAAACCAACAATATAATAATGATAATAATTTGGTGCTTAAACCATAGCTGAGTCCGCCTCAGAACGGCAAATGATTTTTGTGAAAAGTTTTTTCATACACTCGGTGATTTGCCATTACCTGCCGAGGGGCGATCGATATTAGAAAACACTTTTCTATAATTACCCCGGCCAGTATTTGAATGAAGCGCGCACTCGCCACGCACTCGGCTACGGCGGGGCAATGAATTTCATGAAGGCCGTCCAAACGTGATTGTTGTGCCAGAAAGAATAAATGTTGTACGTCAATTTAATGACGCAAGATCGTCATGTGGCATTAGTGGGACCACCATATATTCGATATTGCATGAACATTTGATCACCAGGAAGCTTTCTTCTCATTGGATGCCGCATAATTAGATAATTTCCTAAAACAGAACTCGTGCCGAAAATTGGTAAATTGGTTCAAGCGAATTCAGAAGTGTATTGACATACAAGGAGAAGATTTTAAAAAGCAATAAAGCCGTTTTCATTATTATGTTACTGTATTTTCATTATTAGGCGCAAAATATAAAAAAGGCAAACGTCGTATCCTATAAAATCCTTCGCTTCGTGCTCACACTGTTTTATTTTACATAACCGAGGTACTGGATTTATTTAAAATTGTATCGCAAATAAAGTACTGTCTATAAGCTTTAATTTGAATGCTAATTTTTTTCAAAGTAACTTACCTAAAGAGCTCATTTCCAGAATATGGTCGTACGGCTGCATTCCCGCCGACTAGAATTTTAGTAGTGCTCTGCCCAATCCACAAAAAGGGTAATCCTGAAATGTGCGCCAACTAACGCGGAATCAGCATACTTCAAATTTCATACAAGGTTTCATCGAGCGCATTGTATGAAAGACTGAAGCAAACTGTCAACGAACTGATTCGACTTTACCAGATATTCACGATACGACAAATATTGGAAAAGTCCCGTGAGATGAGGATCGACACACATCATCTATTTGTCGTCTTTAAATAACGCCGTAATATCTGAATTTAGTATCCCTGCAAAGCTAAAACGGCAAAGCTAATAGCGTCACATTACATAGACAGTACCACCAGCTTTGCCAGAATTGGGAAGGTCATTTCCGAGCCGTTTGATACCAAACGAGCCAGTTAGCAAAGCAGAGAAGGGCTGGTGCGCTATGTTGAAATCGGCAAAATCGCCTAGGCGGTTATAGCGCGTAATTAAGAAGAAGAAGAAGAATGTACCTTATTTATTTTTTGAATTTTCTGTAGATGACAGCCCTATTCAAGAATATCTCGTGTCTAAAGAATTTTCAATAAATTTTTGTTTGATGTACTTATATTTCTGTTTTATTAAAAATTAAATTTTAATTTTAACTTTTTAAAAAGGTGCCAACCCTGTTCAATAAGTTATATTCGCAAAAGAATTTTCAATAACTTCTCAAAAAGTGTATTTATTTTAACTTTTAATGGGTAGCAACACTCACAGACTAAAGGAATGTCAATAAGCTTTGCTGTGAAGTCTATACCATATAGCGTATTAAAATAATAGATAGATGTCCTTAAAAATATCAACTTTTTTAATCAGAATTTGCAATTTCATAGTCAATTTAATTTCAGTGCGATAAAGTGTAAAATTGAAGTTACTAAAAAATTCACGTTGTGTTTGTGTATTGCATCCATATAGAAAAATATTGAACATATGGAAGAAAATTCGCAACACCTTGGTGTGTATGTAAATATATATGCATGTTGTTATTTATGTATGATATGTTTAATACAGATATGATCTTTAATGTTAAATTGCCATTATCGCCAACACCCACTCGCCACTTGATAGACAAATACAAACATAAACACACACATACTTAAATATGGGTAAAATATATACATACACACACTCACAATTCAATTTAGCTAATATGAAATTTCAGAATTGTGCGAAATTCAATTTGCTATTACCCCTAAATATAAAAACCAAAAACAAAGCAAAACAAAAAAAGAAAATACAAAAATCCTTGTGTATGGAGGTTTGATATGAAAGTGGCAATGTGCGTAACATTTGAATCAAATGAGTTGTCAATGCACCGCGCAAAAGCTTAATATCGAGAGCTGTCAACTCTGACAGTGAAACAAGCTCACATCCGTTCGATAAAATTTTTGGTTGGGTGGTGTGCGCTCATGTGAAAAATATGCGAGATTAAGATGTCACTTTGGCGGCAACACCAAACGAACTCAACTGGCAAATGAAGTTTTCCACAGTTATGTAGCTTGGAATGTGTGTTGGAATGATAACAGACCCACACATACTCACACACAGACACACATTTAGTTGTACTCAAATATGCACTAAATTAAGGTTCTAGAATGGCTCGATAACAATCACACTTTAAAAATGAAAAGAAGAAATATTTATTTAGTACTTTCTTACTCTTTTTTTATAAGCCGAATTATTCTGAAGTTTCATTTATTGTTATTCATTAAATTCACTTGTCTCTCTCTATTTCTTAAACACCTCATATTTTTAGAATTGGTTCCATTGTGCAAAGTCGTCAATCAAAATTGTGGCTACAATTTGATACAATTTTCCGTTTCACCGAAGATTACAAATTGCACGAGAGCTATATCAAAACTTTACATGGCTTCTCCAATCGTGTGATACGCGAACGCAAAGCCGAATTGGCAGAGAATATACTGAACAATAACAACAACAACATACCCGATGCTTACGATGATTTGGGTAAGAAGAAGCGACTCGCTTTCCTCGATCTGCTTATCAATGCTTCGAAGGATGGCACCGTGCTATCGAATGAAGATATCCGCGAAGAGGTCGACACATTCATGTTTGAAGGACACGATACCACATCGGCGGCCATATCATGGACTCTTTTCCTACTCGGCTCATATCCCGAGTATCAGGACCGTGTAGTGGAAGAGCTACAGTCCATATTCGGTGATGATAAGGAAACACCGGCGACTATGCAAAATTTAATGGATATGCGTTACTTGGAGTGTTGCATCAAGGATGCGCTTCGCTTGTTCCCCAGTGTGCCGATGATGGCGCGTTCCATTGGCGAGGATGTGAAAATTGGTGAGTTTGACACTGAGCTGATTCTTTGATACAATTGGCAATACATGCATCTCTTTAATATTCGACATTTATTTGCTAGGTAACTACTTGGTACCCGCCGGCACAACAGCAATTATTGTGACTTATATGCTGCATCGGAATGCCAAAGTATTCCCCAAGCCTGAACAATTTAATCCCGATAATTTCCTGCCCGAAAATTGTGCCGGCCGTCATCCTTTCGCCTATATACCTTTTAGTGCTGGTCCCCGTAACTGTATTGGCCAGAAATTCGCCATACTCGAGGAGAAAGCTGTGCTGTCGACGGTATTGCGGAAGTATAAAATCGAGTCTATCGATCGGCGGGAAGATCTCACGCTTTTAGGGGAACTAATTTTGAGACCAAAGGATGGTCTTCACGTGAAAATAACGAAACGTACTTGAGTGGCAGGTTTCGGGGTAAAACAATGTAGGATAATTGAGTTTTTCAAAAAGCATAGCATTAAATACGATTTTAGTACTCGTATTATTTCGTATGTACAGTGGAATACCGATGATTCATAGGCACAAGGGCTTAGCAGTATTTGCTTAAAACTTCAGAATTCGATTTAGTGCATTCAAGACGAGAGAACTGCGTGTAAAGGGTTTTTTTTTATTATTTTGCTAATGTAATTTTTTCACCTCATTATCAATGGTCTAAAGGGTGATATGTTTTTGAAACAAAGAGTCAACGAACCCAGTGACGACGAAAAAAAATATCAAAAAATTACATTCATAAAATGAAATAATTGAATTATGGACTGTCTACAAAAACTAACGACTATCGGTTAGGCTTGCAAACAAAATTACGACTTGTCGAAGGAAGTATATGTACATATTTAAGTTTTGTCAATTATTGTGAGTTTTCACTACTCCACTGTATTTGTAAATATTTTGGGGAATTAGAATAGGCAACGACGAATTTTTTTAAAACACTCGAATGTTAAAAAATGCTTTCCATAATTTGGCTTACGACTCAAGTAAAGTGATTAATAAAAAAATACCAACACTTATCAAAAAACAAATTTTAGTTTATAGTAACTGTAGCTAGTATATCTCCTGTACCAAATATATTAGTTTAAAATCTATTTTCGTAAATATTTCAGAATTAAGTTTTATATGCAATAAGTTACACATATGAAATGTACACATTTAATTTTACAGTTTTCTATGTACATATATTATGTTATAGAAAATATACATACACAATACAATTTATTTTTGGTTACATTTTTTTTACTTCGTTTTGTGTTATTTTAGAAAGATTTACCCACCTATGTGATTTTGGACGAGTTCAGCATATCACGCCAGTCGTTCCTTCGCCATTTCCTCCTGGCGCTAATTACAAATAACAGGTGTTGTTAAGTCCTTCTCCACTTGGTCTTTCCAATGCAGACGAGGTCTTCCTCTTCCTCTAACGCCACCAGCTAAATGGTAAAGCATTGAATACTTTCAGGGCTGGAACATTTTTTCGAACTCACCCATCTTTTCGTTCCGTCATTTGCTATATTGGCTGTGACTATGTCCTAAAGTCCCATAAATCCTTCGTACATTCTTTCTCTCGAATACTCTGTGTGCCATCTCATCTGATGCTTCTTCATAAATAAGACTTACATGTAGAGTGTGATATTCGTTCTTCGTGAAAGAGATTAACTCTGGAATCGCCTATTTAGCCCAAAGACTGATTGGTAAGAGATATTCTGTGGGGATTCCAACTCTGACATTATTTTTTTATTGGCACACGAAGTCCTTTCCCTTTTCAACGTTATGCTTCGAACACTTTGGACGCTACGGAACATCGGCTACAGCTGCCAAATTATTTTTACACATATTCTTATGTAGATAAATATTTTAATGATGAATATAACAAATTGTAGCTGTAGCCAAAGTTAGATTTTCAGACGGCGCTGGCAGTGTTGCTCAATGTTAGTTGAATTAGTTTTTCAGTGATACTAAATTTAGACATCGCTGCAAATAGGGTGCCATTCTATTGAAGCCAGCTTTAAATTCGACAAAATGATGGTGGAGTTTCGTTCAAATCGGATAAAATGACTTTGACTCCGATATCCTTTGGGACCTTTGGGATCGCAATTCCGACGTTTGCCGTAGCACCAAAATTAAACATCGTGGATAAGTGCGCCATTTAGTATGCTCTGGATATCCATCATCAGACCGCCGTATTCATTCTTGCAGAAATTTATGATGATCTTGAAATCCTGTGCAAACCAACACATCCTCTAGTGGAACTTTTGTCTGACTTTCCTGTCGACTAGCATACCAAGCTCTTGGCACCCGTTCGTCTAGGCGTATTCTTCTCTTGGAATATACCACTCGCTGCCGTCTTAAATTTTCAATATAGCTTGCATTGCGCCCAATCGCAGCGGCGCTGCATTCCCAATAGTACTCCTCATAGAGCTCGCTGAAAACAAAGCACTTCTTAAGCGGCGGTACCACAAAGCAAGTTGAATGGCGAAGGTTGTTGGTTATCTGTTGTGATTGCAGCTATACGATGTCGAGCTTTCTTTGTGTAATAGGTCTCTTTTTCCTGGACAGAGACGTGTGCAAATTATGGCTACGACAAGCCAATGACCCGAGTCAATATTACTTCCTCGGATTGTATGCACATTCAAGACAATGGAAGCATTCCTTCTCTCAACCCCAACATGGTCGATTTGGTTTCGAGTTTTTCCATCATGATGTATCCACAAACCTTGATACATCTATTTATTCTTGACCATGGTACTATCTATATACTACGATTGTAGATCCGGTGAAGTCGATCAGTCTCAGTCGTTTCGCCGTCGATTTTTTATATCGTAAAGGCGAACATTGTTCATACGTGCACTCGAGGTGCTCATAGAGCCGATGTTTGCTCACATCCTCGTTGCCTTCTGTAGGGGTGTGACAGCAAATTTGCGAAATGGTAAAAAGTCCACTCGCGGGAACGACAGTACTTGGCTAAGTAGGTTCTCACTCACCACAAATTCGACCCAAAATTTGAGCTTCTTTACATGAAATCTGTAGGAGACGTTGCAAGGTCGGTGCTGCCAGCCTTTTCTATGAGAATATCAACTAGCAGAACAGAGGCATCTTCATGATTAAGAGCCTGTGTGCATTTTAGGTACATGCCCTCGAGTCATAGCCCTTAAAAGGTTTGCTGGGGCCGTCAACAAAGTGGAGGGTTTCAACCGAGGTTTGTTGGAGCTTTTCATTGGTGGTTATTTTTTACGTCACTTATCCTAAGCTCAGCGGACAACCTGATTTTGAAGCACTTTTACTTTAGGATACATTTATATAGCGAACCTAGTGAGCAGTACGCCACAACTACGAGTGATCATACGCTGAAGACCGAAAACGTCGAAGTGACCTTACGATGTTCACTTTCATACTTTGGCCCACTCCCAGACGGATGTTCGGGAGGTGCCTAGAGAAGAATTCGTTTGGTGCTTGAACTGCATGCTGAAGAATCGTTTTGACCACTTGCGTGGACTTCTTTACACGGAACCCTACTCCATAAGTATATTGATTTTTCTAGCACCTGCTACAAGCGGAGAACTTAAAAATATGATATTTAAAAAACAAACAAAAAAATGAGATGCAGTAAAACACAGGCAGGTAAACGAGAATGTTACTGATATGATATTGATATTTTATTGGTTATTGAATTGTTATTAGCTGAAATTTAATCCAGTTGCAATCTTAGTTCAAGTTGTGATTTTTTTATGAACCGGTTGTAAAATATTTAATACTTATGCTTCATATTTCAAAATAAATTGTTATTTTTAATTCATTGTATTTTGTGTAAATCAAAATTAAATCTTTAATTTTCCCGCATATTGATTTGTAGATGAACACGAGGCCATTTGAACATCACGGTTAGCACTCGTCTAAGAAAAATGGAACCAAAATCTCTAAAAAAACCAAATGTAAAAAAGCCACACATTAATTAAACTGCTTTAATCAGTTTAGCGAGCTCTTATACCACATCTAGGGTAAAAATTTAGGAGCCGATAGCCGTAATGGACCTATCAGACAAGATAACTATAAAAATGCTAAAAATAATTTCCAAAATATGTGTTGGATGTTGTATCGGTTTGAAGTATAAAATAAATTGATGTATGTATATAGGAACAACATTAAATCATCCCTTGCAAAATTTGGTTCGAAAGAAAGTTATTAACTGAAAATCATACAAAAACAAATAAAAATAAAAATAAATATTAGCTTGCTATAAAACTGGAAAGCTATACATGAAATGAACAGTTCATTCAAAAAAATAATAAAGAGAATATTTTCCTTTCAACTAAAGGACATAAGATGCTCTTTGCCAAGTCCTGCTGCGATATGGGAATTGTAAGGGAGCTTTCCTTAGTATCTCAATAATCATTGTAATAATATACCTTTTGTGGGATAAAATTTAGTCTTCTGATATCGCCTTGCTTGAAACACTTTTAGAATAATTATAAAATTTAGATTTGCGAATGTTACTGGTACAGCATTATTTACAATTCCACTTCAAAGTAGGGCAAAATCATTTTGGCAAAATTTTTGTTCTGAGCTCGCCATGGTATGTTTTAAACAGCCAATTTCATAAAAATTCAAAAATATTTGAAACGCTTTATAAATTGGCTCTCTACAGAAATGCAATTATGTATTACATTTCAAGTCCATTTAATTTTTATTATGAAAAACTTGAAAAAAAAACAGCTAAATAGTGGCGTGTCCATTCGGAGGCGGCATAACACTGTCGGCCCCTCAATTTGTGCTACCACAATCTGTATGATGAAAGCGCCAAATTATTATTATTATTAAAAAATAGAATACAAACCGATACAAGCATTTGACACGACTGTTAAAAACTTAGCTTCCTAAAAGTATGCAACGCATTTTTAACAATGGTGATCTTCAAATCTCTTCGATGATCAGCGAGCATCTTAGCAAACAAGTATGCATGGATGTATGTGTGTACTCAAAGACAAAACACGACGATGTGCATATGTACCTACATATGTAGGTGTTTATTGGAAGTAATCCCAGCAAACGCAGTTGCTAATGGTAGTGAAAGTTTCATAAAACAAAATTCGATATATGTATGTATACTTTTAACCAAAATTTATAAAAATGTATGTACAAGTTTATACTTTATTATTATAAGAACTTGAGGGCTGTTTTTTTATTTAAAATGTTAATTTTTATTTTTAAAGAAGAAAATTATTATACATATTTCTTCTTTTCTTTAAGTGCCAAACCACTGGCTTCTACTGCTTCGGCTTTACACTACAGTTTAAATATGAGACTTGTGGTTGGTTTGTGGACTAATCGGTTAATCACTTACTTCAACGTGTGTGTACATTTTCGATTTTTCGACTAGTTGTTTTCTTTCAATAAATATTTGTTTTTTATAAGTGTTTGAATAGATATTTGTATTGAAAAAAATTTGTTTTATGCACTCAAAAATATATTATCTAGATTTAAGAATAGCTATGAAAAGAGAGAGAAATGTGAATGAAATGGCGCTTCAGAAATATTTACTACTTTGTAGAAAACGGATTTCATTTTAAGTAGGTTTTCATTAATTTTGAAGAAATGAAACGGAAAATATCGCAATCTGAAGACAAAATAACATAAAATACATTTTTTCTTAGGTTGTATTGTTTTTTTTTTTTATTAAATCAATTTATTGTGAGTAACTACTACCATTCGAATGATTTCGGTTAGTCGGTTACCTGACTCCTCAATGGTAGGCGGTTAGTGGAAAGTGAATGGTTAATCGAATACTTGCCATTCGACTATCAACTATCTAAAAATAAGGTTCTAGCATTTACATTTTTTTAACATGTTTTAAGTAAAGAAAATACATTTCGCACACTAATAAATATATTTGCCCAACACATACCTAGCTTAGGTTAAGTTGATGTGGTAGTCCCTCAAGAGGTCTCGCTTACTAGGCATATCGGAGGACTCCATTGTAATATCACAAACTAATGATAACATTGTCCGCTACATGATTACCTTATATAACTAGAAACCTACGGTTATGCCTCTTTTGGACACTAATTTGTTTGAATCTGCAAGAGCCAAAATAAGCTATGTTTCTGGGTTTGATTTACCTGGAGGACTAAATTTCGACTACTCTTTTACAAAGAGCGAAAATACCACCTAATATTCCCTATAGATCAGAACAATATTTAGCGGATTTCTACATGAGTTTTTTCCAATAAGACGCCCTCTTATTACGAATAGGTATGTTTTTTCAATAAAATCTAGAAGATAATCTGTAAAACTAAGACGAAATATTCTTCAATTTTATTAAAAAGGGAATCTTGGTTTTCATTAGAATCTCCTCCTAATTATAATAAGCTGAATATCTTACCAATTTAAAATTACTGACACCGAAATTTGTATTTGAAATACCAAAACCTAAAACACAATATTCATAATATTAAACTAAAAATAATATAAAATAGAGTATTCACAAAGTAAATACCAATGTTAAGACCTTAAAAGCAAAATTAGAATTAAAAAGGGCTCTTTGAAAAATAAAAAGTTTTCCTTATTAATCAATTCAAAAATATTCTAGTAAAAATTAGAGGATCTCCTTATTAATTTCCCCTATATGATTTTTAACAAAAACACGAGGAGACTTCTTCTTACAATTGCTTATTGTTGGACAAAATTTCATAATTTGCAGCCGTTTCCCTTTTCAATAAGCTTGAGAACAAATTCAAACCAATATTAAGAAGATTTTTTAGCGAAAATTTCTTCGGTTTTGTTCCCTCTCGCACCCCATTTCAAGACGTCGATCTTTTTAATTCTAGGTGAATTTTTTAGCTCTGTGTATTCAAGATAAAGTAGCAAAAAAAATTTAGTTCAATTTAGATTAGAACAATTTTTGATCGGTCATCCGTTATAGCAAAACGAAACTTCTAAAAAGCATCTTTATATTATAAGAACTAAGTGTTGAGAAAATAAAATAGAAATTAAGGAGGAAAAGTCAACGATTTTAAAACGATTCATATACTTATTGTTTTACAGACTGAAAACCGAAATCAAATAGAATCCACCTACAAATACACATAAGTAATAAGTGACTCTCATTCATCTTCAGGTAGCACTGGGGCCCCAAGGGGATGGGCGGGGGGCTGGGGTTTGAACACCAACCCATCAAAGAGCATCTGTGGATGTTACGCTTGTTCTTCAATTAAACGAGGTCCAAATAAAAGAAAGAAAGTACCAAACAACCAATATGTGATGAAAATTTTCACAAACATCTTAGCCGTTTACTTTGTGACAACTAGGCTCAATCACCGAGAACCAGATTTCAACCAATTCCTTGAGTGCGTGGTATGGACATAGACTTTTTAATCCTTTAGGGGATGCATGAGCCGAGATATTCAAAAAATCTAGATTATTTATTCGATTTTGATGAAATTAGAAACTTATAAAAGGGTTGCGGTGAGAAATACTTTTAATAAAAATGGAAGGCGTTAGAACCGAATTATTCAGAAAATACGCATACATGGTTGATATTTGCGATACTAGAGAAGGATGCTATTTTTATAGTTTGATTTAGACGACATTAAAAGAGCACATATATGTATGTTTACTACTTTTGCATACAAAAATATGCAATCAAGGAATACAAATCAAGTAGATAGCCCTGTGTCAAGATTTCTAGAAAATTTATATTTATGGTTCGAGCTAAATATACCCGTTGCCAAAGTCAAGATATAGTCTTTTTTAAGTTAGCTGTATCTATCTATATACGCTAGATATCTCAATGAGAGTTACTTATGTGAAAAAATGCTACTAATATGATAGTCTAATTCATCTGCGACTGCGGGACGTTGTTTTTAAATTATTGGAAGCTGAAATTTTATTTTTAAAAATTTGCTTGAATGGCGTAGACGAAGTTGCGGGTATCAAATATTTAGTTTGCTTTAAATAAATTGAAGATTTGCTCTTTGTATTAATAATAAGCTATAAGTTATATGATGACCCGAACTGAATAATTTTCGTAAACACTTTCTACTCATAATAAGTGACAGCAGTGGTAAATTTTGCTGATTTGCTGAATAATCAATTCTTTGACAATTATATGTTAATGAGGCACCTTGTCTGTTATAAAAATAGATCTGCCCAACAACTTTTGTCCTGATATATCTAAAACCAAGAGACTAGGATAGAAAGCGATGGTTAGTAAATCGGATCAGTTCGCCTTCCTCATTATTTTGGTATACATGGTATGGGTCTATCTCTCTCTATTCTACTTAAGCTGACATTCGGAATCGGCGTAAAACTGCAAGTAGACATCTCAATAAGTCGTGTAACAACAACACGCATGCCACCAATTGTAGAAGAAGTTGTGCCAAACATATTGGCCAAAAAAGTTTTTTTCAGGTCGTAATGTGACACGAATTTTTTTACTTATTTCTATGTTATAATTTCTTTGTTGTGCAAATGGAGATGCGTTAGGGAAGAGTAAAGGCGGAATTTTCCATATTTTTAATATAATTCAAAAACTGTTGAACCGATTTCAAAAATGTTGATATGTTAAGAGAACTTTCACCTAATGCGTATATTTTATTTTTTATATTATATAGTATGTACATACAATAATATTTTTCGATCAAATAAAAAATTAAATAATACCAAATTTTTCATAATATCTATATATTTTATTTTTAAATACGTAATTAACTTTGTGCAAAAATATGCCATATAACTTTATTTTCATTTTTTTCTATCCTAACGGGCGCTACTCTTTAATTATGTATGTGAAAAAAATTGTCATCAGTCTCTCGAATAAAAAAAAATATTTTTTTTTAAAGAAAAGGGTTTTAAAGGATGTTATTTATGTATGCAGTACTCAATAAACTCAGGGATCAAATATCAAGAAATTGGTTATAATTTCAAAACGATTCTTTACACCTCTTACACATATTATATATATAGTTTACGTTTGTATATAAATTTGTAGATTCATTTATATATAGATATTTATTAAAATATACACAAGAAAAGATACATAAATATGCATGTATGTATGTATGTGAGTAATCACCATATATGTATGGTATATTGCATACACTATTTTTATAGAAACAACCATAAGGGTGCATTCTGCCGCCCTGCAATTTCTACCGCTTGGCGCCTACGCCTGACGCAATGAGTACACAGGCTCGACAATGTCAATAACAACAACAACGACTATCGCGCCAACGATTGGTTTTTGTGGCGCCAATGCAACAATGGCGCCACAGCGATATCTTTCATTTGAGGTTATATATTTTGCGAATCACAAGCGAGAACGCAAAAACGGCCACTGGGAAGTTATTTAAAAATTGCAATTACTATATACTGGCATTTACATATATATGTATATGTATATACATATAATCGGACTGCCATTCCACATTTATGACACTCACACACATAAATATATTAATTACATTTATATGTATGTGTGCATTTATTTAGAAATGTAGCTCACCCATAAAACGAATCACAGCCAAGCAGTTATCTAATCAATTAAAATGGTGGTCTAGAAATCAACAAAAAGGATATAAAAAATATATATTTTTCTAATGCAGCAAAATCCCTGCAAACGCAAACTGACTTAGAACTAAGCCTTCGGGAATAGTGCACTCCAAAAGTTTTTTTTTCTAGTCCCCACGAAAAGAGAGAGCATCGTATCGATCAGGTATGCTTGTAACTGTTTATAGTAGGGGGAAGAAGGTTCGAGTGTTGGCGTCACTGCGCCTCAACTACATTGATGTTAATTGGTCATGGAGAGTGCCATAAATGCACTAAGTGGGACTTTTGTTTGGAAAGCTATAGTCATTTTACGTGCATCGAATGTACAGTGGGTTGATAATATTAAAAATTTTTCTAAAGGTTTTTAAGATGTTAATACAAATTTTTAGATACGATGGATGTATTTCTTTAACAACAAATTACATATTTACGCAGCACAAAATAGGAATTAAATATAAAAAAATAAATTGAACAACATGCCGCTAAAAGTATAAAATCCGTGACAAAAAAACGTCTTAGTTACGGCATTTTTTTCTGAAAAATTGTGATTTTGAAGTTGAAATAGCTAAACAAAATTCTTGCATGATTATAATGGTTAAACGTCATACATTTTTACGAATATCTCGACTCCTGCGCCACCTTGCAAGTAAAATGGGTCAAATGCTAAAAATTTCAAATCTCTAGTTCAATGAGAAGTTGGCGTAAAATCGATATGTACCACGCCGACACGACGAAAAAAGGTAAAGAAAAAGGTTTTCAAAAATGAGCTCGCTTGAACCACATTAACAAAGCTAAACTTCTTATGTTTAATTTCTTGCTTTTCCCCTTTTTTATGTACTTTGTAGTATTTTTTTAGTCCAAGTGAAACATTAATAATCTTTTACAAAATCTTATACATTGCGCTTTGTTTCTACAAACTTTCACTTTTGGCAAAAGAATTTATTAGAATTAAAAATTTCAATATCTATTTCAAATGTTCTTTCAATATTGCTCTCAGCTATCTAAATTTCCTTGAACTACAAATGACTAAATTATCAAACTTATAACCAAAGAAATTTTACAGAAACTATAATTCAACTCAAACTTGAGAGTTTATTACGTCTGAAGAATTCCGAACAAATACTAAAATAACATCTTAAATTTTTACTCATTTCTGTCATTCAAGTTTAATTTTGTGCTTAGGTTGATTTTAATTAAAATTACAGATTAACACTTTTTAATAAACAAAAAATCATATTTCATATAAGAGGAAAAGGGTCACCGGGGCTTATTAAACTTAAAATAAAAAGTTATCTGATTGTTTCCTTTTTACATTTTTTTTTTACTTTTAGAGTCATTTTTTTTGAGTTTATTCACTAAAATAGCATTCTTACTTTTCAGTTATATGGGAAATCTATTTAAAAAGTCAAATATTAAAAGCTGACTCATACCAGAGCCGAAAAGTTACTGATGCACCAGCAAAAACTTAAAAGCGTGTGTAGTTTTATCAGCAGTTATGAGATATGAAAATTTGTCCCGTTAAAGAAGTTTCACTTTAAAGGCGTATATATTACACCTCAGCTATATATCATTATATAGCATAGAAATCATAGAACTTAGATTTTCCAACTGGAATATTCATCGAAGTTTTAAATAATATAAAGGATTTAACTTCCACCGACATTGATTGAAAAAATAATATCACTTTTAAAGGTTAGCCATTTTTTCCGGCCTTTTCCAGTTGTTTTTTAATACTCCTTAATCGATGACTTGATTTCTTACGGTGGATAATATATATCGTTTACTTGCGGTAAACTGTAGATTTTATTCCAACCTCGTATTAGATATAATAAGATAGCACAGCTCCACAAAAAAAAATTGCTTCATTCGAGTAGACCATGCCTATTATATGTTTTCGGAGTCCGAGGTCAGTTTTGCGCCATCACGTCAAGTTTGGACGTAACCTAAAAGAAACGGCAAAAAATTAAAAAAATTGATTCGTTTTTTTTAGGTTATGTCCAAACTTGACGTGATGGCGCAAAACTGACCTCGGATGTACATAGATTAGACATGGTCTGCTCAAATGAAGCAATTTTTTTTTTGTGGAGCTGTGTAATGATTTATCGATAAAAAATCAATTGCAGCTTTGAGTGGCAAAAATAATTCTGAAAGCAATTGTAGACCAATTTCCAATCTACTTCCAAACTATTTGATACCATCATTAAAGAAAAATTATATTTTGTAAGAAAAAGTTTAATTTCATCTAACTAGCATGGTTTTGTTGCATTGAATCATTTCAAGCTAGTATTTATGTATATGGTTTTTATTGTAGAATAAATTAGATATTTATAAAATTGATTTAAAATTTGATAAGTAGCAAATAAAGAGTAGAAACTTGACAATAAGACAGGATGCGTAGTCTAAAATCGTTAGCAATTACATTGCACATAAAAATAGGCCTTCCCATAGCCCTATCACGCCCGTTGTCGGAGCATTGATTCAATACCTGCCAGAAGACTCATTATTAAAATAATCTCAACGTAAAAGTTATCTAAATTTTTTGCGGCTCACAGAGTAACTTCCATCAATACATAAGGGGTGGTTAAAACTAGTAAATACGTTCCGATTTCTCTAATTATCTGTTTTCACATAAGAAAGAAGAAAAATGAAGTGTAATGAACATCGAAATACATTTGGTGAAATTGAAATACATATAAAGAATTAACTTTTTCTGCCAGACAAGAAATTTATAATTTATAACACTTTTTTAGGGGCGGTATGTATCCTTCATTTGATTCAATATTTTTGATATATGACTTTGCGAAGAAAAATTGAATTATTTCAGCAAACGCTACTTCTTTGGGGCTAACCATTTTTAAGTTTGGGAAAAACTAATTTAACAAAAATTGTATCAGAAAATCTTTGCCATGGTATAAACCGGCATGTACAAGTTTTTTCTAAATAGTTCGAACTGCTAAACCGAGCCGCAGCGATTTTTAGAATGGTTTTCAGCCCCGGTCTTCATTATAAATGGCGGCGATGCATTGGCGTAGTATTGCATGTAGTATTGTAATATTAACACCGGGCCATAAAATTATAAAAAAATTAATAACAAAATTTAGGATTAAATTCCACTCTCGTATTCAATAACGAGTCAGGGTTTTTATACATGCAATTTTTTAAATACAAAAATACAACAAATTTTCGTTTTTGCAAAGTGATAATTCGGCATAACTTTTATAAATAAAATACTTGAAACCCCCGGTAGACAATGTCCTGCCAATATTAATTTATTAATTTTCCTTTGTGAACAGTTTATATCTTTGCGTATAATTTAATAAAATTTGACTTTTAAAAAAGGTGGCAACCTTTTCGAAATATACAAACGGTTTGGCACCCATATTTTACTATTTCATATAACTTGTGTATAATTTAACTAAATTCGAATTTTGAATGAGGTGGCAACCTTCTATATGCTGTAAACTTATTTCAAATAACTTGTGTACTTATAATTAAATCAAATTCGATTTTTCAAACAAGCAACTCTTATAAAGTTTGATACCTATATTTTACTGTTACATATAAATTGTGTATGATTAAATTAAATACGTATTTTCAAATAGGTGGCAACCCTCAGAGATAAGCCGCCTGGCATCCATATTTCAATAACTTATGTATGTATAACTCAATTAAATTTGACCTTTCGAACAGGTGGCAACCCTCAACCAAGCATAAAAGGGTATCCCATCGAATTCTATTGGCCAAACTGCTTGGCCTAGGCTTTCGTGCTAATTTTTTAAAGTGGATCTCATCCTACTTAGACGACAGGCGTTGTGTCGTTCGTCTTGACGGTGTGTCGTCTTTTTCTTTCGTAGCTTCGTCTGGTGTTCCCCAGGGCAGCGTTCTGGGGCCCCTGCTATTTGTTTTGTTCATTAACGATATAACTTCATGCTTTTCTAAACGCAATTTTCTTCTATATGCAGATGACTTAAAGACTTATCATGAAATAAAATGCCTAGAAGATTCTTTAATTTTGCAAAGTGAGCTTGACAACCTCTACCATTGGTGTGGTCGTAATAGCTTATTTCTTAACGTTAATAAGTGCCATTTTATCACTTATTCTAGGATTCTTGGTACTACTGCTACGTCATACTGTATTTCAAACGTTCCGCTAAAAAAGTTGATTGAATTCAAAGACTTGGGAATTTATTTTTTGTTATTTCTAAAGCGTATGCGATGTTAGCTTTTATACGTCGTAACTGTTCTTCGTTCTCTGATCCCTATACTCTCAAACTATTGCACTCATCTTTAGTGCGGTCTAGGTTGGAGTATGCGGTTTTTGTTTGGAGGCCTTTCCATGCGGTATATATTAATAGATTGGAGTATGTTAAATTTTCTAGACCCTATTCCGTCTTATCGCTCACGTTGTTTACTAATAAATCTCATGACATTGGAGTCGAGGCGTACTATGCTGTCGATGTGCGTTGTGTTTGATATCATTACTGGTTCCATTGATTGCTCATATCTTCTTATGAAAGTTAGCTTTAACGTGCCCTCACGGATTCTTCGTTGCAATGAATCGTTTTTTGTGGGCAATAAATGCTTCTCTAAGTAGAACACTTTCACAATTTAATGCCTTTTCCTCTACATTGGGGTGTGATTTTTGTTATACAAAGTTTAGTTTTAAGAGTTTGCTTATAAGACACTTGTCTTAATGCTTATTATAAATTTTTTTTTTTTTTAGATATTTATTTTGTAATGCAATAGATATCACTACATATAGTCTGTAAGCATATTGTTTGTTGATTGATTGAATAAAAAAATATACGTTACTATTTACTTAATCTTATACATATCAAATTTATTTACATATATAAATTTCATTAAAATCGGTTGAACTATTTCCGAAGAGTGCGACCAGAAACGCAGTGACACGAGATTTTTATAAATCAGATTTTTCTGAGACAATATATGTTTGGTTACAATATTTTTCAGTTTTGAATACCTACATAATATCTGCCAAAACAATTAAGTTTCACCTAAAAACTTTTTACAAGTACTTAAATCGATAATTTGCATTCTAAAAATTCAGTGTGCTGTGAATACTGTGTGCAATAAATACTCGTAGAAATCGCACTCCACTCCATTTTCATAGTTAAGTAAAGCAAGAAATAAAAAAAAAATACTCAACGAGCAACAGTTACATGTTTTTTTTGTAATTTACGATGCAAAATATTGTGTGCACAAATGTACCTATAAATGACAATTGTATATGTACATATGTATGTACGTTTGCACTTTGTAAGCAGCTTTTATTGCAGCCTTCAAGTCAATCGATTGTATAAACTAAGATACACTTTTTCTTTACTTTTTACAAATGCTTTATTTGTCTTCTGTTTAAATGGCGTCTCGCTGCTAATATCAATGAAAATATTTATTTATATGATTATTGATTGATATTATGGATCGCAATAATATAATTACAAACATGCGTACATTTATTAGTTTAATAGAAATAAGACAACTTCTCACTGACCTGCTTATGAAGCTACAGACGTCTATGCGCTACTGGTGCAAATAAAAGACGTGAGAAATTTCACACATTTAACCCTTAAATTTGTACTGTGGTTTTCAATACACATTTTGTATAGCAAAGACAAACACATAAACAGACCCTTCATATATTTGTATATATTCCATTACAGCTGCAACTCCTGCGCTTCTATTTCAATATGTTTTCCGTTTATCGAATACGAGTATACCGTGTTTCCCTTGAGAATCCTACAACACGTGATCAACCACTTTCTTGAATAAACAATTTCATAATTATGCGCTTACATTGCCAGATTTGATTCCTTGCACGCGACTGCATTTGTTATCCTTTTTGATTCTAGTCGGCGGGGTGGAGTGAAGTCACACATGTTTTTTGTTTTATTTGTTGGCATGTTTTTCTTGGTGAAAAATGCGTATTGTATAGAGAATGCAAAGTTTAAATGTAAATAAATAATTTTTGAATTTTTAAAGAATAGCATAAAGTATTTATAATTATTGAGTTTTTTCTTAAAAACACACGGGGTTTATATACAAAAATACCCCTTAATTTAAGTTTATTCGGTCTGCAGGTTTGTTATTCTCAACTTAACCTACAAATAAACATTAACTTATAATGGGTGATTTATTAAGAAACACTTCGGTTTTTATTTAAAAAATTAAGATTACTTGTTAAAATCTTTATTATCCTTCAAAATAATTATTACTTTGATTTTATAATAATTTTTTTTTTATTAACAAATACGAATAAAATTACAATAGGGGTATTCTCTCAATATGCTGCAAACTGCCTAGCATGAGGCATATATAACATAAATAGCATGATCGGATAAATTTTTTGTTGTTTCATGTGTTCAAATATAATGCAATCTTCTCATGCTCATGCTGGTATGAACCCAGTATGTTTGAGTGCAAGCTTTTGCAACCCTGTGTCAGCTGTTATTTCATTTGTACTTAAGCAAAAAGTTGGAGCGTCAGTAAGTAGGCTATGAACGAACAAAATAAATTCTCGACTTCATGCATACCTTTGTATAGCAAATATGCTATTTATGCTCATGCAATGGCTCGAGAATACCCCTAATGTTAATGTATACGCATTAGCTACCAGGGATATCGACTTTGTTTCAATTTAAATTTTAGCCATTATTTCTTTCAAATGTTTGTAGTAACTGCGGTTAACATAAGTGCTGAGTTCATTCTGTGGTTACAATTTACGATGGCTTATCCAAGTAGACTTTATATTTTTTTCGTAGCCCCAAACGAAAAAGTCTATGGCGTGCTATCTTAAGATCAATTAAATGTTCATTGAATCGTTTAAATAGAGATTATGAGAGTTCATTTTCAAGTAACAAAAAGTTCATTATTATGACGCGATACCGAAGAACTGATTCCACCAGCTCATAAACCAAATCAAACCGTTCTGTTTGGATGTATCGGTATCGATACGTTGATAAAAGTTTGCGATAAAATTCACAGTGAGTGTTTCTTGAACAATTTAAGAATACACGTATTTTTTCTTTTCATTCAGAAATTTGAGAGTTTTGAATTATGGAAATTTTCTTGCGATCGTCCAAACGCATCCGAATCACTTCTCAAGTATATGTTTCTTCTCAAAAGCTAATAACTTCGCACAAATGGACGGGTTTGATATACCGAATTAAAAAAGCCAGAAGAACATGACCAATTGTTATTAATTAATTAGTATTTTTTTAGGTATTAGTTTTTACGTCAAATCTGATATCTTGAAAAACATTAGTAAAATTGTATATCCACTCATAACAGAAGAAAGGCTTTGACCTCTAAATGAACTTACCTGGGGATATTGTATCTGAAGCTAGTGAATTTTATATCGTACGAAGTATGATTAAAAAAATAAAAAAAAAACAAAAAAAGTGAAAATCCGTGCATTTGTGCGGAAGTTATGATCCCATAAATCCCATAATTCAAAATCTCAAATTACTTTTATCAACATTCAGGCAGCCTAGGTGATTTGAGATGGAATGAACCCTTTATATGTATAAATATTTGAAAGCGTCGCCTCAAATAACGTTGTATGCGACAACAAGAGATTATTTGAAACTCAAAAATGCCCAAAAAAGAAGTCTAAAAAATTCTCGCTGACAACTTTATTTGCGGCGACTCTTCATTTACGTACATATTTATTTTGTATATACAATTGAATTAAAAAACTGTTGGTTGGAACCATTCAGTCGTGTGTTCTTCAGCGGTATGGGGAATTTTTATATTGATTGTGTTTCGTATTAATATTCCTAATAGCATTTGCCTTCGAATTTGTATTGGTTTTTTTTTTATTTGCATGCAGATCAAAAGCACTCGTCCCAATAACGAATACTTGTATCCTTCGTGGAATAACTGTACAAACCATGATGAGCGCTACAGTCGTAAAGCAAAGTTTCAGCTCACCTAAAACAAAGATATTTCAATTAAAATTTTGGTGGATTATTGGGGCAGCCGGTTACAGCTCTGTAGCGAGGATGGGTAACTTTGAGTGAATTATTATGGATACAAAAAATTAAATTGCATTAAAAAAATATCAATAACTACGAGTAATAAATAATAAATTTTCATTCTCCATAATTTTTAATAATGAATAGATTTTCATTCACCATTCAAATAGTTTTTAATAACGAATGAAAATAATGAAGGGAAATGCATTCGTTATTGAAAATTATTTTTTATAATTAATGAAAATTGATTTGTTACTAAAAATAACTTTGATGATGAATGGAGAAACATATATTTATTTGTTATACAAAACTACTTGAACGCCGAATGAAAAGTTATTCTCATTTTTCCGTTATTCAATTATGTATTAAGTTTTCTGATAACGTTCATTTCTACTCTATATCACATACTGCGGCTTTAAACGATTTTGGTTAAATTTCTTCTTTAATTTGTCGTGTGTAAGTTATAATTGTCCTACTTCCTTCAATGCTTGCGGAGGAACAACTACCCTCTTATTGATTAATGCTGGTTAATAGTAAATAACCCTGGAATACAAGAAAGTCTTCTTGTGTGTTATTATTCTGTAGACGAAACAATTTGAACGATTGACCGACAATCACAAATAATTAATCCGAAAGTCAAAGTACAAACACTTTGAGAACAGCAAATTCACGACGTAACGACAGCAAACTTTTATCGTCTACAGATTCCGTCTCAAAGCCATAAATAACTAGAAAACGCTTTGCTTTGTGAGAGCGCTGTCAAAATGCGAATGTTTTATAAGATTTTCCAATGGCGCCATCGTGGAAAAAATCAATTTAGGGATTTTTTTTTATTGTAAAAGTGAAAGTTTGTAAGTTTCGCAGTGAGTGTGTGAGTATGTTGTTAACTTTTCAGGCCCAAACGGCTAGACAGAATTGTTCAAAATTTAGCACACAAATAACCTGTCCCCTAGGCTATATTATATGGAGGCTTGCCACTTGTCAAAAAAGTTATAGTCAATTAAATAAATAACTTAAGTCACATATTTCTATGTAATTACAAGATCGATCTGGATAATATATATAGTTTATTATATAGGTTACAAAAAGGAGTTGCCAACTGTTTAAAAGGCTACATTCAATTAAAATATCGGATGAAATTAAATACGGCAAAATGTGTATCAAACTAAAGAGCCTTAATAACGCTTCATTTCCCAAATGTTTTGAAAGTAGTTAAGTTAAACTTAAAAAGTGCTAGTTTACAATATGAGTTCCCAACTAAAAATTTAAAAAATTCGTAATTTCAAAAATTATTTTGGGGAGAGTTACCACCTGTTACCAAATTAATCAAAATTATAATAAGTTAAATCACATCCATTTAAAATTGTATGCAAGGTTTAGTAAAACTTCATTTCCCAAATACTTTTTCAGAAGGCTGCCACGCGTTTATATGCAAATTAGGTTAAATAAAAGAATAAACGACATTTTACAATACGAGTATCGAGCTACAAATTTTGAGAATATGTGATGAAAATTATTTTGTAGATGGTTGCCACGTGTTTAAAAAATTATTCAAATTTATAATAAATTAAAATTATAAAATTTGGAGCACATATTTGGCTTATAGGCTGAGCGATATAGGGTAGATTTTGAAAATAGTTAAATAGTTATTAAAAAGTTTATAGCCAAGTAAATAAATAAGAAAAAAGCTAAATTCATTTAAATAAAATAATGAAGTCAAATATAGCAAAATTGGAATAATACGAAGGTTGGAAAGAAGGTAGTCGTCTGGTTAAAGGTCCATTTAGTTTAATTAAATCCTTTTGGAGTGGGCTTAAATCAAAAATTGGAATATTAATCCCATACGAAGGAGTTTTTAGAAAGCTTTATTTTAAAAATACCTTGAATAAGGTTTCTATCTACTTAAAAAACTAAATAAAATTGAATTATTAAGTTAAAGAAAATAAACAGCGTGGGATTCAAAGGAAGTAAGCTTAAAAAACCTTAATCATGGAAATGAGACTTCTTAATATCAGCAATGTTTGATTACGCTGTGCATTTCTAAAAATAAATTGGGGTTTATTGCATCTGAATGGCATATTTCGCTGTTGCCAATGACAAACAAATTTCAGCAACCAACAGTAATCGGCAAATATGAAGTAGGTGTACATTTTTTTGGATAATAAAAGATTAAAAACCAAACCCCAAAATGAATTGAAAGTTATTACTTTTTGGTGAAATTATTTACTTCCTTTTCTGTTGCATTCGAATTCATAACGTTAAGCAAAATGCCATGCGAGTGAAGCCACGTGTGAAAGCTAGTAAAAAATTAAATTGGGTAGTCAATATATACCAAGTTCTCACAAAACAAATATTTTAGTCGGCATTGCTAATGGTCATAAAGTTTTCCTTGCATTGTTTGTGTAAAATTATTTTATTTCGTCAGCGAAGTGGTGGATGCTGTCTAATAGGCAAAGAGAGGACTAGTGTTCCGCGGAAGGTGCAGTCTTAAATTCTATCAATCTTGGCCATCATCAAACCCGAGTTCAGTCTTCTTATTTTGTGCGCTATTGAGAGAGTTTCGTATCTAGTAGCAATACCTATCGATGCTACCACATTAAAATACTTCACTTCTGTAAAATTAGAATATTTTGTTCAAAGTGACATTTTTTGGGGTAAAATACAAGATGAATCGTCTTATGTATTTAAAATTAGCAATTGAAGGATCGCCTCAAATAACGTTGTAAACGAAAATTTTTCATATCTCATTTTTTTTTTAGCAAATTCCCGCTTAAGAGAGTATTTGAAACTGGAATATGTCCAAAAAAAAAGAGGTATGAAAAAATTCTCGGTTAAAAGGTTGTTTAAGGCGCCCCTTCAATTATTGTTACATTGAAAAGAGCCTAATTATTATACGCTTTTTTGGTTAAGTAGAATGTGAGTGCATTTACAATTGGACGCATGTGGCCTCTCGCTCGTTATCGTTAAAGTGTTTCTTCTATCAAACTGCAATCGTATATGAAAACATGAAATAGTTTCAGATTATCCTATTATCTTTAAAGTTTACCAATACAATTCTATACTTACATAAAATAACTTTTATATTTCCTTACTTCAGCTCTTCGAAGTAAGTATTTAAAACACATTGAACCCCTTGCTGTCTGACGTTTCTATTTGATAGATTAGCAAGTAAAACGAACGAGACACATGAAGAATGCGGCACGTGACCTAAAACAAATTCTCATAATATGCACGAAGATTGTATGTATGTACTATATATTTATATGTATGTGTGTGCATTTAGATATGAGGAAGAGAATGATTGGTTAGTAGAGGCCAGTTGTATGTCGACACTGCATCCGATTCCATTTAACGTACACACAAGATGACTGAATTGATTTCAAACAGCAGCCAATATAGACACACGCCCATCAACCGCACCCACTCTTACTACAACAACAACAATTTTACCTTCATTCAGCAATGTTTGACACTTGTGCACATCCTGAAGCATTCAAAATCGCATCCATCACACGAAACTAACGAAACGAAAATATTTGCAGATGATTTTACGCGCGCACGCCTCACTCACTTGTTGACGAAAGCCTGATCTTTCAGGCAGGCAGTTTTTATATTGGAGGCTGTTGGCAATGTTGCACGTGGCGTTGCAAGAACGACGAAGCGGCAGTAGAAGGAGAATCGCCGAAAGGCGGCGTCGCGTACTGAAACTGTCAACGTAACTCAGTCTACCTACCCGCTATGAGGTACTTGGTCACGTGACTTACCCGCAGTTGGCGTAACGCAGGGAGGCAAAAAAAGGAATTTCGTGACATTTCCGCGCTGGTATTGAAATAAAGTTTTTAAACGAAGTGTAATAAGGCGGAAAATTGAAAAACAATTGGAAAGGCAAATGCAAGGCAGAAAAAGCACAATACATACCCAATGCAAAGAGGTGGAAGGAATGAAGGAAGGAATGAAGGAAGGAATGAAGGACGGACGGTAGTGTTATGAAGTAAACAGTAATCGCAAAAAGGACACCCACCAAGGCAAGTGCCTGCGCTTTCGTCACAACCACTGTCACTGCTCACAATGATACATATGTTGTTGAAATCATAACGACGATTCCCAAGCGTTATTCTGTTATTCCTGACTCTGATTCGTTTCCGTTTGTTTGTCCTTAATTAGCTTGGCAAACACAAGTAGCGACTGTAGATACTCCGAGCACTTCTCAAACCACTCGGCCTCATCCTACTATTTACACGCACTTAGTGCAATAACCAACACATCAAACAATAGGGCCACTTTTACTGCTATCCTTTGTGGCATTATTCGCTTTTGGTGAATGTAAGTAGTTTCTTTTTTGCTTGTTGTTGTTTTTTTTTTGTTGATTTTTTTGCTGCACAGCGAAATTGGAAAAATCAACAAAGTCACAAGCAAATGGTGTTAGTGACACGACCAATTGTAAAATCGTGGAGCAATATGTGAGCAGAAAAATAAAAAAAAAATACATTCCTACAGTTTGTTGATGCCGTTAATATCCTTAAAAGGTTCTTAATCTGCGCTGAGGTCACGTTTGTTTGGTTTCAAAATATACAGATCACGGAAGATAATTTATCGGGTTTAGGTAATTAAGTAGTTTGATACAATTCGAGTGGATAGATTTTTGTTTTGTGTAACAGGTGTACCTACTTTAAAAACTCAAGTGCTTACACTCAATAGGTGAACTTTTAAAAACTTAATCCTAATAGATTTGAACTAAAAAATTTGTTTAATCAAAAAAATGGTGATTGGTATTTATTTAAAAATAAACTATTTTCTAAAGCCAAATTTCACATTAAATAATAACAAAATTACGATAATTATAGGTGGAAAAAAGTGCAGTGAATGTGAGCGACACAAAAAATCCAGCGCTTCTATTTGCATACATACACACACATGCGCAAAGCTAAAGATAATTAAAATATAAGGTTAAATTAAGGTTAGGGTAATGTGGTAGTCCTCGCAGAGGAAACTCACTTACACATAGTAAATTAGTCCATTGTGATACCACCTATTATTAGAACGGTAACGTGCATCGAAACCAAGACTGATTAACCAGAGAAACGCTGCGTATTCCGAATAAAGTCCCGCATATTACTAATTTCCACCCAAGAGAGCTCTTATGGGGTGCTAAAGAAGTAGGAGCCTAGATATCAGAACCTCAGCCTCACAAAGGCAGGGCAGTTGCGCAGAAAATGCAAAGATGATTCCACCTCATCATCCTCCATACAGCTGCGGCAAAAAGGGTCAGAGACTATATTCAGCCTAACTGCATGAATACCCAGCGGACAATTCCCAGTCAGAACTCCTACGAGGATTGAGAATTGTCGCTTTGTTAGCGACCTAGGTTCGTTCGTACGGCCATATCGAAGCGGGCAAGAATTTTAGAACGCTCATTGGCCGAATTGAAGCTGCATCTATTGCATCTTAGCTGGGTTGGAGCAACCATGCTGGTAATGTCCACAAGTAACCCATTAAGCATAATATTGAATGCGAGAGTGAGTATGGTCCTTAAGCGTCCTACCGATACCAATGAGCGCGGTCCGTTGCACCCGCTCTAGCTGCTTAAATTTCGATACCTTCGAAAAGTGACTTCCACCAGACAACCACTCCAAAAAGCATTATAGGTCTAATTATTGTTTTATAAAGCCAGTCTTGGGAAAGAAGGCCCCATCTCTTTCCAATAGCACCTCGACAACAGTATACAGCAGCCGATGCCTTTTTCACTCTTTCCTGAATATTTGGCACCCTGGAGAGCTTCCTATCCAGAATCAGGTCCATGATGTCAAAAACTTTCCCCTGACAATGTGTGCCACATCGTCGGCATAGACAATAAGCGAGCAGCATCTCCCTTCCAATTTCTTCAGGACGCCGTTGATAATAACGACCAAAAGGAGTGGTAAGAGAATCCCCCGGAGTGCCCCTACTCACCCTTCGTTGAATTGTGGCACTGCCCCACTCTGCGACAATAGTTCTGTCACAGAGCAGATGGTTGCCTATTTCCTGTGGCTGGGTGTTATTAAATACCCTATCTATATTCAGAAAGGCACCAACTACGAAGTCCTTGTGTTCAAGAGGCTCTTCTATGACGTTAACAGCCGTGTGTTGGTCTACCTGTCCTTCGAGTATGCATGCTGAGTACGCGACAATCGCTCACGAGGAATCCCATCCCTGATTTTCACTGGCTTTTAGGCAATTTACATATTTGCATGTATGAATATTTATATCTAGCGGATATTTAGAAACTTTTATTTTAAGATGAGATAACAGTTAGTTTTTATTTTGCATTAGAAAAAACGCAGCATTCCATATTACTAATTATTCATAAATATATTTCAAGGTCAAAACTATTTCTAATAAGCAAAGAAAATACAGATTTTTAGAGCAATTTTTTTCAACAGAAAATATGTAAAGGGTGGTTAAATTTTAAGGGCCGATATTGAATGTGAACTACACCTAAACGTCAAGTTTTTTTCTGCATTTCATTTGACATTTCTTAATTTCAGACTAACTCAATTTGAACGTGGAAAGACACACAACCGAGCAACGTGTTAAAGTTATTCAGGCTTATTATGAAAATGGGCGTTCAAATCAAAATGCATATCGTGTACTTCGTGATTCTTTCGGTCAATTTAATGAGGCACATTTTCACCTCAGTGGATTCGTCAATAAGCAGAATTGCCGCATTTGGGCGAATAATAATCCAAGAGTGATTGTCGAAAAACCAATGCAACCACAAAGAGTGACTGTTTGGTGCGGTTTATGAGCTGGCGGCATCATCGGGCCGTATTTTTTCCAAAACGAGGCCGGTCAGGCAGTTACTGTGAATGGTGTTTGCTATCGTGAGATGATAACGAACTTTTTATGGCCCGAATTGGAACATATGGATATGGACGATATGTGGTTCCAACAGGATAGTGCCACTTGCCACACAGCCAACGAAACAATGGCTCTTTTGCGCGACAAATTCAATGGCCGTGTTATCTCACGTGGTGGTGGTGTCAATTAGCCACCAAGATCATGTGATTTGACACCGTTGGACTGCTTTCTTTGGGGTTATTTGAAAGAAAAGGTGTACGCCGATAAGGCAGCAACAATTCAAGAGCTAAAGGATGAGATAATTCGGCACATTAACAGCATAGAACCTCAATTATGCATCTGCGTCATGGAAAATTTGGACAATCGGATGGAGGTGTGCCGCCGAGGTCGCGGCGGACATTTGGCCGATAGTTTGTTCCATACATAATTGAACCACATCATATTATTATAATAAAAAGAAATTACAATAATTTCCAAAATAATTTGTGTTTATGCAAAATCAACATTGGCCCGTAAAATTTAACCACCCTTTACTTCAAAAAGTACTAAAAAATTTCGCAATTATTTATCAGCAGATTATCAATGGAAAAATGTCCAAACCGTTATGTAATGTATGATTTACTTCAGTGTTATTGCTGTAAGTCATAGCACTATCATGTAAAGTTGCCGAAAGCTCATTTGGCTGGTTTGCCCTTTTTTGCAAATTAATAAAGTTCTCGATTTGGCTTTTCAAAAACTTTACAATCTGTACGGTTTTTGAAAAACCAAAGCGAGAACTTTATTCATGTTCTGTAACATCCTGTACCTTCAGTTACAATGTAAACTTCAATTTAAAACTTCTCTGGGGGTGGTTTGAGTCCCCACAACCCCCGTGCGCACGGGCTTGCATCGAGCAAGTTTTGTTTTTGTTGTTTTTCGAGTTGAAGAAAGTTAGTTCATTATAAAAATATTTATAACGTAAAACCGCTGAGAGTCAGTCTGAATATATTTGAAGTTTGCTAACAATATAGAAAAATTTCAAACTCACATTCTCACACATACAGTTACATTTATCGTCTGAGACAAAAACATATTATTTGCATTATGGTTTCGGCTTTCCAATGAATAAAATATTAAAATACCGCATCAATTACTTAAAAATAGTTAAGGGATTTATTGGATTAAAAATGTTTCAATCAAATTATTAATTTCGCGAGAATTTGAGGTCGTGCTTATTGTTTTACGTATATACTTATACATACTATTATACAAACATACGTATTTAACATTTATGGCACATATGTACATATATATGTGTGTACGTAGTTATGTATATACTTTAGTAACAATTAGCAGTCGCACAAGTCATTGAAAAACATCGATAAGGAAAGTATATAGCTATATTTATAGATTTTTTACTGATAATTCAAATATCTAGTACTTTCGCAAAGAAATTTTTTTTGTAATACATAGTGTCCCAGAGATATACAATTCTGTGTTGCTTGCAATCCTCAGCGCCTAAGGTCGGTCGTAATGGACCCAAAGAACCACCAACACTCATGTGAGACCTAATCAGCAGCACTGGGGGACCTGCAGTGTGTATTCCGTTTGTCAGACCAGAATACACTGGAATGCGAAATCATTCCTACTAAGGTTAGTTTTATTCTCACATGCCCCCTAATCTGCGCACCAACTTCGCTGTCGCTTAGCACCTCCAGGAAGCAGCCTGCCTAATCTTATGAGTAGGCATGGTCTAATGATAGATAACACCCAAGATGTTAAACTGCCAAGCAATTATGAATTGCAACCACTCGCTTCGTTCACCCCGGACGAATCCGGAATATACGTCGCAATTTTCCGATGGAATCAGAATATTGGACAATGCACAAAGTTACATACCACTCAAAATCCAGCATATTGGAGGGTGTCGTCTGAGCACCCACCTACGCCAAGATATATATAGGCTTCCTATTCAGGAACAACTCCTGATGATCAACAAGCAGTTCCTCGTCAGATGCTTTCAGAAGAACTGCCCCCCAGAGACGCCTGAACTGGCGTGTGAGATCTAGACACTTCTATTCATACCCAGGACCCAAATTCATATAGACTGGTTACAAATGGCATTCACCGAGAGACAGTCACCATCTTTGTTAACTCTCGTCCTGTGAATGCTGTCATTAGGGTCAAACCACGACAAATTGCAGAGAAAGAACTCCAGCTGCCACGTAAATTCCGAGTAGCGTGGGGAACACGATCCGGATATCGTAGCCAGCTCAACTCCTACTTATCCGGAGTCAATCCGGGCATTCCCAATATACATACATATGTTCGTCGTGTGGAGACTCCCCGAATGATACCCCTCATTTCATCACATAATCTCTTAAACCAACTCATCTAACTCCCCTTTCCCTTTGGTCCGACTGGGTTTTTTTGTTTGGCCGCCCCCTAGATGACTTTAATAATAACGGCCTTGTCTAAGCTAATATTGCAGAGTCTAAGTAGCCGCTACAACAACAACAGCCGCTGTACATTAAGTTCGGCGTACGTGAAATTCTTCTGTGTCACGGGATCTGTAGTCATATAATGGGTTTTTTTTCTCAGGACTTATATTTTACTTGGTTCCAAGTGTAGAAGTCCACGTAAGTAGGGAAAATCTCTGATCGCCATTCATTTGGAATTAGCCAGTATAATTCTGCTACATATTATTTACACAGTATACAATTTCCGTTTGATTTTAGCCATGAGCTATAATGAGAGCCTTCTCACCTGATGATGTAATTTCGCCGTTTTCACTTCTGCGATTGCGTAGTACTCACTTCCGAGCGCTGTCTCCTTCACGAAATCAAAATCTACTTTGCGACTCCAATGCCAGGATAAGTAACGAAAACATCTATGATCACACCGTTAGAAAATTCTGTCTCCACGACGAAAGCTCCCCTAACGGGCTGAAAATGATCAATTTTGTCGCGGCCGGAAACAAGATAGTATTTAGCACCAGACTCCAGCAGCTTAGAAAGATTCATCAGGTTATGTGGATGTCTTCAGGGAAAAAGTTGCGATAGACGGACGACATGTTTTCAGTGTATTAGACGTACGTTTACTTCAAGGGCCGAACATCGACTCTGAACATCCTCTTGCCGGAGTCAAGATTCAGATATGCTTCTGCGTAGCAAACAAATATATTTATAAGAAAAGCTTGAAGCATTTGTCGCAACAGTTGGGTATTAATTTTGCCAATCGACTGTCACACTTGCTCTCCAGGAGCCAGTAAACTGGAATTTCCGAGCAATCAGATCACATCTCTCGTTCTCTACGTAATGCCAATGAAGAAGTTCTTGGATTTCAGCGAGCCCGAAGCGTTGGGGTGCAACCAGAGCTATATGGTAGTTCAGAAAGGAAGAAAATGTATTATGCACAGAGAGAGCCTAAGATGCTAGCCGACATGCGCTATATATTGAAAAGAACAAAGGATCGACATACCCCATCTTCTTGCCTAATTCAAGTCCACATTTTCACGGGAAGAAGTTTCCAATATGCCCCTGTGACTGAATTTGATATATTTTCAAAGTTAATATGGCTATGCAGAATGATATTGAGAAACACCACTACCTCCATTCGAATTGGGAAGAACCTCCCTGCGAGTTGTTTGATTCGAACAAGGTTTCAGACAGGGTGACTCCCTAACGTGTGACTTCTTTGAGCTTATGGTGGGAAAGATTACTCGATCTACAGATGAAACACTGACGACAATTACAATTTTGAGAAATTGCGTGGCTGTATTTATCTTGTAACCAGCATCAACACCGATATTAAAGTCAGCCTCGAAATCCATTGAGAAATCTCATTTGCCAACAAGTGCTACTTTGAGCTGAGTAGGTAATTGCGCAGTAAACCCCTATCTCGAAGAACTAAACCCATACACTATAAGTCTCTTATCATGCCCGTGCTATTGTAGGAGATACATATATGAGAAGGACCTTCGAGCGTTCGGGAGAAAGATTCTCCGAAAGAATTTGGATGTTTACTTATTGGCGAGAACGAATACCGCAGACGATGGATAGACCAGGTAGAGAAGAATTTGGCTTCACTTGGTGTCTCTCGTTGGCGCTACTTCACAAGGCAAAGTAACGGATGGTGTGCTATATTGGAATCGGTCAAAATCGCTTAGGCGGTTTTTGCGCCACTTAATAAGATGAAGAATTCCTTTCAATGTGAACTAGCTTATTGCATTAAATTATCGAAATACTCAGAACTCGCCGAATCTGTATCTGTGTAAGCAGCAATAAAGTCTTAAATTTTCCTAACGCAATCTTTTAGAACGCTGATCTACGGCAACAAATTTTATTAGGCTGGCATAAGGGAACCCAAACTTTAATGGGCTTATCTGTAATGCATATATGTACATATGTAACGTATGTATGCAAGTATATATGTGCATATTTATATCACTATAATCATAATTATTGTTATGAAGAAAATCATTATTGTATTGATAATCATTTACTGTTATCATTCCTTTATTAACCCTGAGCATTGTACATTTATTTTAGCAGCATTTATAACAGCGCCACTGGTATTCCACACTTTTTTTCTGCTTCATTTTTCCTTTTTACTCTCTCTTTTTACACTCTTTTGCAGTGCGAAGTACATTTAACAACTTTATAAACATTCGTGCATCATAAATTTAACAAATAATAAATATTAACTATTTTCAGTGCAAGTTTGCGAACTTTATGACTTTTCGTCATTATCAGTAGCAACAAGCAAACACCGAAGTGTTTATGTGACTTGTATAAAGCAGTTGCAATTACCGATGGCATTTCGAAACACCAGAAACAACAAACAACCTCAACGTCTGCTTGATGACAGATAGGCAGACAGCGAAATACTTTGTATACAATATATATATATACATATATGTACGTACGATGTATGTATGTATAAATAAAAAATACTATATGTATGTATGTATTATTATGGGTACGAGGTGGCTTTGCCCATTTGACTAGCTGAAACCAACGCTGCTGTGCCAAACGCAGGAGGACCTGGTGACCATCACGACTGTCGTTTGTGTTGGTGGCGTGATGGGCAATTTATTGCACCTCTCATTAACTTGCTGCAAAATTGCAATTGCAATGACAGCGAATAAAATAATAAATTTTCTAATTGACAAGAGCGAGGTTTTTTCCGTTTTTTCTTTTTTTGTATATAAAACAAAACGAGAGTAACAAAAGTGAATTGCGTCAATTCCAAGCAGACTACGTTTTGAATCTAAATTGTCGCATCATAAAGAAATAAAAAGGATATAATGGGTGCTTTTGCATAGTTCTGCCAAAAAAAAACAGAGACAATAGCAGCTATATATTTGCAATTTATACTAATCAGCATTAAGTTAAAGCGTTTTAGAAAAGTTAAGCGATTAATTCTACAATTAAAAAAAAAATCTGCACTTACATGTAAGCGTTGAGTGTAAATCGTGAGAAAATTATTTGCCACTTCCACGAAGCGGATAGTTAATCCAAAAGGAATGCAAAACGGAAGAAGCCTCTACGAGGTTTTTTATATAAATACCTTAGTGTACGTATGCAAATTAGTAAACATGTGAGTGGGTTTGTGGAATATTTAGATGGCACTCATGTTGACACGCTCTTTGTTTAAACTTGATTCACTGTCACAAAGATTTACTAGCGCAAGTAAATGCGTGTGTATCTACATTAGACTAGTTCAAAAATTTAAAATTCAAATAAAATATGGCATTCGGCTTTAAAATCGCTGCCGAAATTTTTTTTCCCGATTGGGATAAGTAGAAAAAACGTTACGATTATATATTGAGTGCAGTCATAGGAGACTTTGAAAATTAGAATTTCCTAGTAATTATGATATATACATAGATATTTACGACAATTTCAATTAGGCAAGCAATATTTATTTTTTAATAAATTCAAAGACATGTGCAATAGTCAAAGCTGACTAGAAACACTTAATACCAATAAATTTATTTTAACAGATACAAATTTTGGAAATTCGCACACAGAAAGTATGCTAGAAAATTAAACATAAACTATATACATATATTTGAACAAATATGCCATTCCATATCTAACTGGAGAATGGCGAAATTAATTTTGGTTTGTCTAAATTTCGGTCAACACTTTTCTTTTGTCATATTAGGAAATTCTACGCAAGCAAAAATAAAAGTTAAAAAATTGTTCTCGAAAATTACGCACTTTTTCGCGGATCCTTCGAATTTATTTTTGAAAAATAAAGTTATATAGATATTTTACTGTTTTTATATATATATGCACGAATCATCTCACTGAAGATGGCAGTCGTTCAAACCAAACCAAAGGGATGACAAACAATGGTTCTCATATGCATCATCGTACAACCTGTTGGAAGAAACATCCAAAAAGAAAAAAATAAATATACATACAAACTATGAAAATAAGATTCGAAAAGAAAATATATTCAGAAATTTTAAATTGTATAACCGAAAACTCAGATGCATATGTATCTTAAATCTTGGCAAAATTTTTTTAATACAATACATGTAATTGATTTTGAAAGATCCTGCAATTTTTCAGAAAGTTTCGAATCGAAAATATACATTTCTCATTAAGAAAAATTGTTTTTTCCAAACAAAACAAAGTTATGTTAAACTTATTTCCAACTCTGTAATCATGAGCACTTTTTATTGCAGGATCTTTTAAGATTAGCTCATTTTTATTTTATAACAAAATTTTTAAGTTCGTTTATAACTATGAAACTTTTCGAGATCTTCAAAAAAAAAAAGAAGAGTTCGCAACAAAATTTGTTTTTGAAGCTTAAATACTTATATTTTTGAAATGCATAAGCACCTCGTGAATTTTTCAGGATTTTCTAAGGTTAGTTAGTGTTATTGTGACAAACAGAATTTAGTCATACTCTTTTTATATAAGTAAACCTCTGCTTTTTTAAAGATTTCAAAATATTTTGTAAGTATAGAATTTTTCTAAATATGAAAGAATGGTAAAATTTTAAATTTTGTGGAAAAATATCGCGATCGCAGATCATTTTGAGATATTGTTATTAAAGTTGGAGCAAAAAATTAATGAATGGTTTCGACGTTTTTCCACTTTTTTAAAATACGAAATTTGTTCTTTTTGTAATTCTACTTTTAAAAAAAAGCTATAATAATTTTTATAACTATCAAACTTTTCGATAAATTTTATTTTTAAATATCAAACTTAATTTTAAATTAGTTTTTTAAAACTCAAAATCTCGTACCTTCGATCGATTTTTACATTTCAAAATTAAAATTTTTTTTTTAAATTTCCATAATTTTTTTTTAATCTTTAGAACTTTTCGAAATGATCAAAAAATGAACTTGAAAGATGCAGAAAATGGTGAAATTTTAAATTTTGCATATCCTTCGAAATAAATGTTAAAATTTGATTCCGTCGGGAGAATTTTTTTATAAGAGGATGATAAAATGACCTGGAATAAAAATATATTCCTTTGATATCAGGCCAACCTAATATATCTCCGTCGACCAGTAAATATAATGTTTGTTTCCATAAATATATAAATTTTAGCAATTAACTGAAGGTCGCTTTTGAATTTTGAACTTTTTGCGCGAAGCTAGGGCAGATATTTGTATCACACCGAAAGCTTTAAAATTATAAAGTGGTCATAACAATTTTTGTGTACGGCTGCTGGCCCAGTCTAATGTGTACATGTGCATATGCATATATGTATTTGTATGTGCGTATATATTTCTTTGCTGCAAATTTTAAATTTTAGAAACTGAACAATAATAAATACATATATACATATTTAAAATAATATTTTTATAACGCACCGGGAGAATATGTCACACGCTCACAAGATAAATAAATAAGAGTGTCCTATAAAAGGGGATGGAAAATTTCTTGTTACTTGTGATAATTTTGCGTGATGCTAGCGAAAAGTAGAGGGTAGCTTTGGCCTAGTGAACATCAAGCATGCCAAAAATTTTATGGTACAATTTTAAAACTGTGTACATTAGAGTGAGAGTTAATTAACCCTGGAACAGTTGCGTGCATAAATGCAAAAAATGATTACATAAGTTGGACCCAAATAAAATGGTGACATAAATTTTCTTTTAAATTCTATTATCTGAAACTTTATTTTTTCTTAGAAAATTTTAAAATATTGTACCATTTTGCGATTACCACGCAGGGGTAAAGGGCAAAACCTCAGTTTTTATTAAATTTTCTCCGCGAAACTAGATGAGATATTGCAACGATTAATATATACATGTGAAATATATTTATTATATTAGCTTAAGTCGAAGTGATATTTTAGATATAATTTAACAGTTTAATGTATATATAAGCTTACTTAAAGTAATGCTATTAATTTTAGTACAAACTTACGATAACAATTATTTTTGTGAAGGGCTTAACATGTATCTAGAAGTCATTTAAAAAATAAATTTCTCCGACTACAAATTTAGCCTTAATATAAAACGTAAACATCAAACTTTGCTCCTTATGAACCGAACAACGAACCTGTGTCATTATAAGTGAATTCCATTAATATTGAGTTTATTTTAAGCGGACATTTTTCTCATATTTGAGCAGTGACGTAAAAACCGGTTTGGACTGCATCCATGCTTCTGCGCCATAAAATAGAACGATAGAGTGTCACCCTGTCTGATACTTTATTTGGTATCAAACGGCTCGTAGAGATCCATCCCGATCACGATAGTGATGATCAATGTCATTTTACATTACGCCCTATGGAACAGTCGATAAGGAGTTGATTCGTGTCAATTTTCTTCTCTAGGTAATTTTTCAAGATTTGGAATATGATGAATATCTGGTCCATGGTAGACTTGTTAGGTTTAAAACCCCACCGAGCTGGGCTTCAGTATTTCACACAACACGTCAGACCCATATTCGCTTTGTTAAGAAATTGATATTGGGGTAGGTGGAGTTTATTGTGGGATCGTTCTTTTTGTGGTTTGGCAAGAGTACACATAAATTCCAATCATCAAGCATACATTCTTCCGACCATAATCTGCAAAATGAGCTGGCCCATGCACTTTGCCAGCTTCTCACCGTCTCACTTGAATTTCTCAGCTGGCTGCCCGTCAGCGCTATCGGCCTTGTAGTTTATTAGACGCGATAATGTCATTCGAGATTTATACAAGTCGCTTAACGGGACATCGGCTTGGTCATCACTGATTTTAGGTTCGGGTTTGCCATCATTATACGTGCTACAACTATTAAGAAGCTTGGATAAGCGTACCCTGGGTCAACCGGGCATAATCGGCGTAGCAGAAAACACCCCGGTTTTGAGGTTTTCTGTAAGCCGCCTCAAACTCCTCGCCTATATCGGTCTCTTGCTTCCGCTTCAACTACCGATATCTCTCCTGCACAGCTCGCGTTGAGCTCGATCGTAGCGTGAGTGTGTGGACAGCTTATTTTATTTCCAAAGCGATAAAAGTGAGCTTATTGAATTGTTTTGTTAAATGCTGCTATCAGAGTGCAAGTCGAGTGGCGAAGTGGTTGGCTATCTGGTTTTGCAGAATCAAAGAGTCTGGAATGGATTTAAAGTTCTTCTGATCACAGTAACTTAAACCATTTTTCTACTTGATGGTATAAAATCTTAAATTTTTAATCATAATCCTCATTGAACAATTCATAGAATTTATTTTAAGTGGCTTCTGATCACTTTCCTCCTGATATTGCATCAAATTAACGGCGTTTTATGGATGTAATACTATGATTCTCCAAAATTTGACATTTGACCAGATACCAACTAAATTTTTTTATATATGTACCTGGTTTTTTCGTTATTTTAGTTACTGATCGAAATTTACTTAGCATTTTTCAAAATTTTCTGCTAACTTTATTTCATATTATGACATCTCTCGATCGATTTATTGGAAACATTGCTATTGTATTCTATTCCCAAAATCGACTGACTCAAAAAATATCTATTCTACCTAATATGCGTACCGCATGATAAAAATGAACAAAATTTTAAAGATTGTCTTGATGTTATCGTGGAGATCTGTTTTTCCGGTAGCCAGGAACGCGAATTTAATTTTAAACTTAACCAAATTATAATGACACGACACTTTTTTGCTTCATATTTTTTGGCATAAAAATCAGCACACAAACAAACAACAGCAGTTTCGGTGGTGAAGGTGTTGACTCTTTTTATAATTATAAATCTTCTTGGCGCATCTTATCAGTAACCAAACAAATACACATACATACAGAAGTATTTACGTGCTTCCAGTCTGCAAATTATACACCCACAAAAATATGCTTATATATTCTGTAAATAACTTTACCTATATTTATAAAAATATTTTTATATATGCACACAGTTTGCTGAAATGACGCTATCAGTATATTGCCGCTAATTTTTTAAGCAGTAGCAAAACAGTCAAACACTACTACGCGCGCTCCTCAGCTTCACGCTTAAGGGAATGTATACATACATACATACATACATACATATGTACATTAAGGTGCCTCAGGCTTCGTACAAAAAATGTTACTATTATTACTTACCGTGGGGAGGGAAGGTTTGATACACTTAAATGAAACCAAATCGGCAAAGCGTACATTAAGACTGGACGGAGAGGGACTTTATAAATCAAAATTTTAGTGCTTGTACAAAATTGTTTCTTGAAGTCTTACCCATTTAATTTTAATAGGAAATTTAAAGAATAACGAAAATCTTGAATTTCATAACTCTCCTTATTACACAAGTTAACAAAATTTAAATAATTTTCTCACCTACGATGTTTTTATATAAATTCCATTATGAAATATTTCGCTTTAGCCGAATATGAAGCCAGAACATAAAAAATAGAACAGTTTTCTAAATAGATCTAAATTTAGATTTTTTGAGATCCGAAAACAGATAAGTTACTTAATTGTAATTATATATGAACACAGTTGCCTGATTTTAAATTTCTTTTTATTTATGTAAAGCTAATACAATTTCTTACAATTGAGAGATTAGTTTAGGAGTTATAAATAGTACGGTAAATTTTCGGGACTTGAGTTTTTAATAAAATTGTACGAAATGGGTTTTGCAAAGTGAAAACAAAAGTAAAATAATATGTTGAGAGAGTACCTATTTAAAATCTTAAAGTTATATGCAACTGATTTTATGTTTTTTTTTATTGAAGTTTGGCATTTATGCTTCAATTTTGAAAAGCGGAGTATTGCTTGTTTGTCATGTCCAAAAAAGGAACTTGACATATTCCTTTATATTCATATTGGCATCAAAAGTAAAATTTTTTCTTAAATTTTTGTAAAAATTGTGCAAAATTGTAGATAAGCCTCTGAGTATCAAAAATTAGATAAGAAAATTTGAAAGGAGGCAACGATGTTCACAGATAGATGCAATTTTCCAGGTATCAAAAAATTTAAATTTAGCAAAAATTTTTTCATTTCATAATGATGATCAAATGTCAACGTAGGTCACATTTCTTGTCGGCTAGTGTTATTAAACTTGCGATGTCTGTATACATTTATAGTATATTTCTTTGTTCACATATTTCTCCATTCCTCTTCTACAATCGTCATTTGATTTATTCTCATTATATTTGCTTCTGTACAAATAATCTTATTAAAATACTTAAGCGCTTTTTATGAATTTGTAAATACCAGCTAGCTCTGGAACAATATTTGCGCAGATTAAAAGTATTTAGTAATTGTTGTTGTTTAGTTGTTAATTTATTCGCTGCAACTTTGGATTTTTCACAAAATATTTATTATGAAATATTAATATACTTCTCATATCTTGGTTTATTTAAATATTAGTATAGAAATTTAAAAAAAGATTGGTTTTTAACACTAGACACTTTAGCTCACGAAATATAAATTATATTAACGGACAATTTTTTAAATTATTTTACACCAACGCCTTAGAGGAGAACAAGGACTAATTTTCAGGGGCCTCAGCAGTTGCAATGTTTATTATAAAAATCGCTCTTTAACGATTATTTTCCGGTTTTTATTTAATTTCTCATTAAATAACAGCTATTTTTGATTTTTACTTTATTAATCTAAAACAACAATTATTTTTCGATTTTTATTTGAAAAGTCATAAATGAAAGTTATTTCTGATTTTTATTTTATAAATCAAAAATAACTATTGTTCTCGATTTTTATTTTATAAATCAAAAATAACAGTTTTCGAAGACTTTTATTTATAAGAATATTAATCAGTCGCGGACTTTTATTTTTTTAGTTAAGTTTAATATTTCGCAGAAAATATGTTGTTGGGTGTCCAAAGAATTATTTAATATTAAGTAGGTTGTGGAAACAATGAACGTTTCTCATGCTGTTAATGTTTGCGTATATTGGCATTTGCCACATCTAAATAAAATTTTCCATTTTTGAAAATGATCAAAACCTACTTGCGAAATGCAGCAGGTCAAGAAATGCTCAGCGGCCGAGCATCCATGAGTATTTACAAAGTTATAAATTTGTCAGCTGACGCAAATGTAGAAGAATTAAAAAAAAAAAACATGGAAAATGTTGAAATTCTTAGTTTCAGGGCGATACCGAAATTCGCATAAGTAAGTTGTCAAAATGCTTTACACTTTTTTCAGTTTAGGTCAGAAAGTTGCAATTCATATTCAGAATTTATATTTCAAATTAAAAAAATTGCAAGTCAATTCCGAAAAATTACATTTTAAATTCAAAATTTCAATTTCAATTTCCGAAAATTTCAACTTAATTCACCTAAAATTTTAAATAAAAATTTCTGAATTTGAATTGTAACTTTCTGAATTATAATTGTAATTCTCTGAATCTTTTATTGTAATTTTATGAATTTGAAATGCAAAATCTGAATTAGAATTGTAACTTTCTGAATTTGAGATGGAAATTCTGAATTTTAATTGTAATTTTCTGAATTAGAAGTGAAAGTTCTGAGTTTAAAATTGAATTTCTCAATTGGAATTGTAACATGCTGAGCTTAAATTGGAAATTGTGTATTTGAATTATAATTTTTTGGTTTGAAATGAAAATTTTGAGCTTGAAATGTAACTTTCTGAATTTAAATTGCAACTTTCTGAACTAAAACTGAAAAATATGTGGATATATAAATGACGCAGTGTTATTTTTAAAATGCTCAAGAGATTTTCGTTGTCCAAGCTTTTTCGTAAAATTTTGTAAAAATATTGTTTATTTAATAATATAAACCATAAAAATTAAAATTTGAAACTTCTACAGAAATTTTAAAGCCTAAGCGATAAAATGTTCGATTTTTTTACATTTTACCTTTTATTTTTCATAAACTTTTTTGTAAATAAAGTTTTTTCTAGGGGAAGGTTTTAACGCCTAAGGTCTGAAGCCTACCCCGCCGATGAGAGTACCGCAAAGCTTTAACAAATCATTGAGATCTAAAATACCCATGTGATTATGTACTAGATCGGATCGGTTCTCATATCAGAGAAAAAAGTTTGCAAATTCCCACTAGTTTGAGAGTTATTTTGAGAGGATTTTAGGTTCATGAAAATATTCGCATTCGGCGGGACCGAGTTTTCTTCATTGTTCATTTATTTATTGCTCAATTCTAAAGTGTGATATACCGTTGAGATATAACTTCGACATATCTATGTCTTTTTCGTACAAATAACTCAGCTTCTACCCACCCTTAAACAACTTTGCTCTTCGCAAAATTAAACATTTTTGGAAGCAATTAATTTTTTTTTTGAAAATTCGGTTTTGGCAGTTTTTAGTCCAGTCAAAGGGCGAACATTAGTGTGACCATAACCCCCCACTCTTCTTTCAAAATCTACACATAAACTTTACTTTGCACTTCTCACTCTTTAGTAAAGTCTAAAGCACCTTTCATCTTAAACAAATGTGGATCTAATTTACGTCATTGAATTGTATTGAAAATCTCTTCTATATACAAATACCTACGAGCCACACCCGCATTGCATTGAGTCCCCTTCTAACCAGCCTTTTGCACGCACTTCGCATAGTTGTGCACACGCGCATTGTTGTTAGTGTTATTTATTTTGTTTGCACTGTTTACTCGTTTGCGGTAGCCAATATAAATCATGAGTAAACATTTTGATATTGTAATCCCCATTTTAATCCACTCGCATAAAAACCGAAAATCAAAGTTTCTTTGACATAGTGCGGCTTCCTTTCATGTGCGGTGTTGTTTTTTGTTATTTGTTTTTTTTTTTTTTGGTTTGGTTCATATCGAATTTGATGGATTACGTGTGTCCAAATAATAACCGAAATTCGTTTATTTCGTAGGTCAATTGGTTCTTGGTCGGTTGATTCGTTTGCACAGTCGCTGTGACAAAATGGTTTGGTTTGCGTCGTTTTCGAGTTTTTTGCCGCCGCCTTCGGTTCCAAGCACGCACTCGTTTGCTCTGCGCTCTGTGTTTTGTATTCGGTCTGTGACGCTCACCAATCGACACTCGGCCATCCGATGGACTGGTGTTCGGCTCTGACGTATTCTCTATCGTCATCAAAGATACTAACTTTTCTATTTTTCTAGTTTTTTTTTTGCTTGTTTATTTGTTTATTTCGTTTTGTACATTTTGGCCAGTGATAAGAAATTGATTGGTTGGTTCCTGTTCGATGTCTCCTATTTGAAGTTTTACGGTGGTGGAGCATGGAGACGATGGTGGTGGTGTAATGTAACGTAGTGAAGCATTGAAACGGTATATTGTATATACATACATATATGTAGAATATCGGTGTAGCGGTGATTGTTAAACTATTTGGTGTCTGTCGTCTCAGTTTTGATTTATTAAATAATTAGTCAGAAACTGTGATTGCAATTGTATAGGTGTATGGGTGTGTGTTTGCAATCAACAATAACTGATTTTCATAAATAAGTTTGTATATGTGTGTAGGCCACACATAAATACATACATACGAGCACATACATACATACATATACATATATAAATATACAGAAAAATATGTGGTGAAATTATTTTGGAGATCTATGGTAGTGATAGTGTCGGCATTTGAAATAAAACACGCTCCTTCTGAATTTAACATCAAAGGGTTTCGACGGCAAAGTTGGGTAAGTTAATTACTTACTAATGGATTACTTTTAATATTTATATTGGTATAAAGATAATGACAGTCGTTTGTGATTTCATTCGGAGACTACTGAACAATTTACATATACCAGATGTTCATTCGGCTTAGAGTTATACACATACATACTATATATAAATATATAAACTTAGTTACATTTAAAATTTATAGAGGATCAAATCTATTTCAAAATGGGCTTAACTATAAAAGTAAAAAAAAAATCTTTAACTAAAATCTCCTCTCGGAAGTTTTCCGTTTAAGTATTCCGCCTTTGATCAGATAAAGACATCTCGGGGCGAGCACTTCCTTCCCCCCATGCACTGTCATATCAATTAAACAAATATTTGTATTAAATTACAGTTGAATCCGTTTATAAAGACGCCGGTTAAATCGGCCGACCACTTATAGCGCCGTTATCACAACCTACAGTTTGGTTTGAGAAAATTAGAAACTTCGCACAATGTGTTGTTACGTATTATGCAGGGCCAAGCACCGAAAGTGCATATGGCGCCTGGTCTGGATAAGGTTTAGTTCACAGCGACGTTTGTCTTTTCAAAATTTAGCATTTTTTCGTCAAGTAATGTGCACTCGATATTACTGAACACGGCCAATCATTTCGGCGATCATCTGTGCATCGAATCAGGCCGTAAATCAAAATTTCCCCAAGTTTTTGGGAGCAATATGACAAACCTGATGTAAATATTTGTACACGTGAATGATTTTCCTGCTTCCTCCAGCACATTAATATCGCACTTCTTCTGCCCATATCTTGCCTATGAGAATTTCTCTCTTCCTAGATTTAAACATAAACCAAAATGAGCAAACAGACCTGATGTAAAAATAAATACCACCTGATGTAAATAAAATCAACCCCGTTGTGAAAATCGCTCAAGAAAATGAAACATTATTTACGTTCGACAATTTTTTATATATGGGATAAAATGACTGACACCGTCAGCAAAACAATTATCAAATATTAACGAACATTTTCAGCTAATATGAACTTACATGATTAAAAAGTTTGAAAATTTGATGGAATTTTGTTTCTTCTACAAAGTTTGGAATATTGATTTTTACGGTGTTGGTTAAATAATGAGATATATATAAAAGTAATAAACATCAAAGACACAAACGAAAAGTAGCCAAAACTTGTAAAAATATCGTGTATTGATTTTATTTCCCGGCACTGTATTATATGAACACTTCGCAGTTTTGGCGATTGGGATATGTTATTATAGGGTGCTGAAGAGATATAATAATATAATAACTTTGCGCTTGTGGTGTGCGTCTGGATGTTGTAACACAAATTGAGGGGCCTACAGTTTTACGCCGACTCCGAACGGTGAATGTGTTTTTGTGAGAAGTTTTTTTTTCATGGCAGAAATACACTCGAAGGTTTGCCATAGCCTGCCGAGGGGACACCGCTATTAGAAAAAAATTTTTATAATTTTTCATGTTACTTGCCTCGGCCAGGATTTGAACACGGAAATTACCGAATAAAGTGCGCACACACTGCACACTCGGCTACGGTGGCCGCCCGCATTGAAGGAATACTCTGTTTACAATAATGCTTTGTAAAATTAATCGTACAAAACCTCTTCTGTTTAATCTTAAAACAAATATGCTTACTGGCATAGCCTTTCGAAAAGTCTTCTTCTTATAGAACCTACTATTTACAGCTCTTTAACGTGAGAGATTTTTCCGTGCTAAAGTTTTAAGTTGGAAAAGATCTTTCTGTTGCGCAAGTAATAACCGTAATTGTTGCATATACTTTTAGCAAAGAAAAAATTGCTAGAAAAAATGTTTTATTGCATGGATCTTAAGCTTCAATAGCATGGTCGTTTACAAGTTCCTTTTTGGGCCCATTTTTTACCCGCAAGGTAAACTTGGGAGCAAGTGATTCGGTGTCAATAATACGTTTGTGAGTTTCGAAATATTTTGCATCGGTTACACTAAAGTTAATTTCTTTTTAACACCAAATCGAAGCAACAAAGATATTCAATTTCTGAATAATCGGTTTGTGTTGAATAAATTTGTATTTTAATTGTATGGAAATATTATCGAGGAAAGGTATACCAACAATCTCCCTCTCATTTAACACTCAACTAGATCCTTTTAGAATGTCCCCTTCTCAACAGACAACGAAATCTCAAATTTCACAACCAAAATCCATTTTAAATCCTTATCCTAAATCTAATTCTTAACGGTAGCTGAAATACCTGGCAGCTAGTGCTTATTATTTGTTATTTTTAAATATAATTAATAGAAAATAATAATAATAATGCTTTTCATTAACACCTAAGCTTGCGCAATCCATCCAATTTTGTATTTTACTTACTGCAATGAGTATTTACTTCGGGGTTTAATAAACCACTACCAAATAAGGCAGTTATTGTCAGTAACCACAGATACAGATATAACCAAAAGACATTTAAATTTCAAATTTCACTCAAATATATGGAAAATATTAGTGCATAAAGATTAAAAAAAAAAAAATCATTGACTATCAAACTGCGGCCATGGCGTATGAGTAATAAAAATGTTTTGATACAAACGAGTGACAGTTAAAGGTTCAATTATAGGTGCCATAACCATAACCATATAAAACAGCTGATCGAACCAACTTTATGGGCAACACTGTTTCCAATTAGTGGTGCCTTACCATAACGCCATGGTTATAACTATAACCATACCTATCAATTGAATTTTGGTTATGGGTATGGCGTTATGGTATGGCACCTATAATTGAACCTTAAGGATATTTAATCATGGCGAAACGGAATGAATTGGCAGCAGAGAGCTTACTTTTTAAATCTTTATCTTTCCTGATGTTTCAGAGGGGACATTTCCATTTGCTGTTGTTGTTGTGAGGGTGGACGTCGTAGTAGGCAAAATAATATTCTGTTTGAAGTTCAAAACTGTGTACAATTTACACAAGGAACTAATGAAGGTTCAGCTAAGCTAAGTTTCTTTTATACAATATATAAAATTTTTTTTGCGAAAGATCAGAGTTTATTGGTCGGAAAACAAGAATTCTAAAGTCAAATAATTAAGTATTTTCTCAAAACACAACAGATATGTAAAAGAGTTTTGACGACGGAATTAACAAAAAGAGTTTTTAAACAAATATTAGATCGTAACTACCCTTTAATTAAAAAAAGTGTGTACTTATAATATATTTCCATTAAGATCGACCCTTGGAAATAGCTCATAGTGTAGGAGTAGAGACTTAGACTTTCCACCTTACTTCTGGGAATAGATCGGAACCTAGGATGTTTCGACTACTCCTTCAGTCAAAAGCCACAGAACAAACGCAGTCGTGTGCGCAACGAATGGAAGAATTCGAGGCTACTTCTGTAGCAGCCTATAAGGTGTATGTTTTAAATAAACATTTTAATTTTATACCATAAGAGTCAATGTAAAAATATTGTAATGTTTTGCAATATGCTGTAGATATAATTTATCTCTTAAGACTGTAACAAATAAATAAATAAAACTAAATAAACAAAGTTAGTGGCACTTTTCCGTAAGAACATCTTAAAGGCCGCTATTCGGTAATATTTTGCCTAATTCAATGCTTGAACGGGAATACAACACATCTCTCCTTGCCGATTTTTATAATCATCAATTAACACTTACCGTTAAAACAACCGGTTTGCTTATTTATTGTCCAACTAGATAATCTGATAGTGGCTTGATTGAAGTCGAATGAGCCTGATAGAAAGTAACAACATTAACATTACAAAAGCATTCATTTTGAGTACACTACTTGTAAGGGATTTTGAATTGATTAATCAATTCTTATTAATGAAATTTGGAGTGTAGCTCTTACGTAACATCTCAGTATAAGTATGTACAGTCTGCATTTTAAAAGTACAGAAATGTAATGAAGTGTTATATTTCAGAGTTACATAAGTTTAAATCTACAATTAAAATTGATGATAAACTTTATTAGAAAGATTATTTTGTGTCATTTTGGGTTTTGATATAACTCCGAGTATGGAGCAATCGCGATTGATATGTATTTCGAATTTTCGATATTTTGGCGACGGTTCTCAGAACTCTTTAATTGAGGGAGAAATTGAGAAAGAAATTGTTTGTTCATATCCATTGCAAAGCATTAATTTTTTTATATTAGTAAGGACGCTACGATATTCCTATTCTTTTTATTCGAATGTGCGTAACACGAATTATATGCGTGAATTTAATGAGATTTCGAATTCTTTTTCGCTTGACTTTGCGATTCCAAGAATAGAATTTCCTGCATTGTTGAACATCGCTTTTTAGTAATTCAATTTGTATTAGTTATATAAGTTTATAATATTCTTAAGTAGTCTGTAAGAACTACTAAGTTTTTAGAGCATATGAAATAAATAAATAAATAAGGTTGCATAACAAATGACACCGTCTGGTTGGAAATAATATCTTCTGTCGACATTCCATTTGATAGAAATTAAAATATATTAAAATCGTTGAAATCTCCAGCATTTCAAATTACAATTTTAGTTTCATTCAATAATAATATTAAATATAGGACTTTTGTATCTTTTTCTTTTTCTATAAGAACTTTACGGGAGAGAGCTGTGCAAGAAGGGCTCCGCTCATGATAAACCGAAAGCCACTTTTATTCAAGCTATAACAGGAAATTATATTTTAATTATAGTAGAAATAATATTTCAATTGGAGTTTTCATAAAATAACAGAAAAGTGTCAAAATGCAGTGCTAAATTAACTGTTACGACAAAATCACGAAATTACTTAAACATCACATAAAGTAATGAGATTTCGTAAAAGAATTTTCAAGGTGTGTGGATGTTTTTTAACCTCAATTTAAAAAACCAAGTTTTGAAATTATGAAAAATGCGCTAAAAGAAACTTATCTGTATTGAAGTTAAACAGCTATCAAAAGAATGAAAAATGGGAGTGAAATGGCGCTTAAGAAAGATTTCTTCCTTTTGAAGAAAACGGATTTCCTTTTATGTAGGTAGTCACCTATGCAATATCGAATTAACAATGTTTTAACAAAGAAATTAATTACAAAAATATAAATAAATTAGGACTATAATGGAAGATGGAATATCAATTAAAGGCTAAGTACTGAAGTAATTATAGATATATTCCCTAAATTTTCTAATATTGGCAGGGATAGAGTTCCAAATGCGGATAAACTTAGGGACTATAAAATCTAATATGCGGGCAGATTTGGTACAACACAACTTATCATAGAGATAGTTAGGAGATTTCCAAGTGATAAGCTTATATAAAAATAAACAATTGTTGGCCTTGACATAAAGCGTAGAATTATTTTAAAGTGACGGATCCATATGAGCGGACTGGTTTTACGTGCTTAGCCAGATGCTAATTTTACCGCCTCTTTTCTGGGCAATTTTTACTTGATAAAAGTAATTTATTTACGTGACATCTATTGAACTGTACGGACATTTTTAATAAAACAATATTACAAATACTAAGCTACACTTTGCTGTTGCGCTGTGTAATTAAATAGAAACGAAAGCGCAGAGAAATCATATAATTCCGATATGTTGGATTTTATAACGTCTACCAAAAATGCAGCTTACATAGAAATCTATTTTTTTTATTATTTTTTTTTATTACATATTTTAGGTGAATATCCTAAATATTTAAAAGTAATTTTTTTAAATAAAACTTCTTTAGCGGCAAGAAAGTAATTTTTTTACATCGCGTAACGAAGGTCGTCTCGATATCGCGCCACGAAGTCACCACACGACGCATACATATGTACATACTGAGGTAGCGGCATATCAATGTGTATGTATGTATGTACATGCTCCTTTGTACATCCATATGTAGATACAAACAAAAGAAGATTGGGATCATTTTGGTATTAGGTCAGGGCCAAATCAGGACAAGCTCTGGACCGTTTCGACACTAGATATTTTGGTAGCATCTGAGGACCTTTCAGCAGTTCGGGGCTGGTTAACCTCTACAACTAAAAACTACAAATTACTACCACTACTACTAGTTGCTACTACTACTATCACTGCTATTACTACGGCACTGACATCCTCACCACGACTTTTACCGTTCCTTCTAGTAGAAGACTACTACTATTTTTACTACTACTACTACTACTACTACTACTACTACTATTTTTACTAATTTCTACTACTATTTTTACTAATGCTACTATTAATTCCTTATACTATTTTTACTAACTTCTACAACGTTTTTTTTTTGCGATGCTACTACTATTTACTGCTACTATTTCTATAAATTTCTACTACTCTCTTAAACTAAGAAAACACTTTTTTAAAAACTCTACCACATTTAACTATCTATCTCTTTGTAGAAGCGGAACAGAAGTTTTACTGTTATGTTAAAATTTCGAAACAATATACAATTTTTGCATAGTATTTGAAAATAAAGTAAATTGAGCAAAAATGCGTAAAAAATTTAAAGTTATAACTAACTAGTTTGGAGAGACTGGCGTTCTTGATTTTATGTTTTAACCAGGGCAAGTAAATATTTTAAAATTATCAATGAAAACAGAGTAAAATTCCATTTATGTTCGGCTCTGAAAAAATTACTATTTGGGGAATTTTTATTTTTCGATAAAAAAATTATTATTCTAATATATTTTTTTTATATCAGTAATACTCATAATTGTTTGAAATTTTTGATTTCAAACCCAATATTTTTTGTGAATATTATTATTACTAATATTGGGAATATTAAAAATTAAGCAAAACGAACGGGACCAAGGATGCCAATTTAACTTTCCACTTGTTCAACGCAAACCAGGAGCTTCGATTTTGAATTGCATTGTTTTACAATGCGAACACACAACACCCAAGGATACAGTAACAACAGATTGGTGTGAGTATTTGATGCAGTATTTGCCTGTATTGTTACACTTTATTCTAATAATCTGTCACGTGATTGCCTTTTATTATGCGATGAAGTCTCATTCATACTGTTTGTGCTATGCAATTCTGCTCAATCTCATTTTGGTTTTCATATTGCTCTGCAACTCCCCTTGATCGCAAATTCCGTTCTAGGAGGACAAATTGTGATAATCACTATTTGTCTGCGTCGAGGTTCTCGAAAATTCAATGCTAAAAACTATGTCTATTTGTCGATAAAATCTATAGAATTTTTGGTTCGAATATCAAACATTACAAGCGTGAAGGTAAATATTTAATTAGCGATACAACGACAATATTTAGAACAAAAAACAAAAAAAAAAGAAAATTTAATGGATTCGTTTACGAACCAAATAAGCCAACAAATATTATTTTTGGAGATATATCGACTTCAGCGTCATCTCCGGAGTTAGTTTTAAAATCAAAATACTTCTTATGCATTAGTTAATCTCCTCTTCAAATAGGAACCAAATCGGTGCATAAAAATATGTTGCTTTCAGTCCCACCTACCGAGTCTACTTTTCCCAAAAATGTTTTCTTTACACAGCCAACCTACATCCTAATTATGAACTTAATCAATCCAGAAATACGATTTTTCGGACCACGGCGTACTTACCGGGCCTATTTTTTTTGCAAAACCATTTCTCATTGCACAGTAAAAATTCCTAATATAACCTAATTCGGTCCATTCATCTGATTTTTCATCAATATATCGACTCCAACGCCACCTATCTAGTCTATTTTTTGCAGACACTTTTTTGTTTGCATAGACAACCTTCAATTTGTTGTCGTCATTCTGAAGTTATGCGCTTACATACATTTCGCAGATTTCTTTTTTTTTAATATAAGATTTGGTTATCAATATGTAAGAAAATACAACATTTTTCTGAAGTTTTGAATTTTATGTTATCATTTTCATGTTAATTGAATTTCTATCAATATTAAATACAAATCCAACAACTGATAGTGACTTTTTTTGACTCTTCCACATTGAAATCTTTGTTTAACCAATTATCCTTATTCCACCACAACAGATTAACGTTTATTCGTGACGTTAGTTGCACATTGTCACAGACTACAGCTGATTGATTTGGCACAACCTGAAAGAGATGGGAAATATAAAACTTTTTCTCAACACTTTCCAATGTCCCAAAAATGTATACCTCTCTCAAGGAAAATGAGTTTCCCGAAGGAAATTTCATAGGACATAGAGAATGTCATTAGAACCCACCCCTAAATCTACACTATTTACAATTTCCAAGCTAACCGACATCATTAAAAGGGGAAATGACAAAGCAACTAAAGCAATGGTGGCTGTGCGTTCAGCAATGGGGGCCACTCAATGTGCGAGAGCGAGCAAAATATATTGGCATTGTACGAAGCCGCACCCATGAAATAGATAATAAAACAGTGGAAGCAGAGGTGGAGTTAGCCGCAAGCAAACAGAGCAAGCAGCGCCCAGCGGCTGAGGTTTCTTCAGACTTTCTTATTCTTTCACGCAATTTGGAAGTAGGGATCCATATTTTTTGTTTTTTGTTTTTGTTTTCTGTTTTTGTTTTAGGTGGTAGTGCATATAGCAAATTGCTTGGTTGGCTGGCTGACTGGTTGAATGGCGCGACAGGCCGAACGACGGCAGAGAAACAACAAACAAACAAACAGACAGACGAGCATAAATATATGAACTGACAGGGCGAAGTGCATGTTGTAAACGAGTGCGTAGTATTTTTCCTTTCCGCTGAAATGATGGACTCACACATTGGGATATTTTTTGGTATGCGAATGTATGTATGTGTTTGTTTGTATACTATGTATGTATGTGTATTTATGTTGGGTTTGAATACATTCAAAAAAAAAAGTCTGTAAAATTTTTGCACAAACACGTGCGACGCATAAATCGACTAGCATACACACCATTTTGATGTCCTGGCGGACCAATTGTTGTTGTTGTTCCAACAGCTACAGCTACAACTGCAGCAGCTGGTCAGCATATTTCTTTTGTAGGTATGTTTTCAACTTAATTCTTTGTTCGCAAGCAAGCAGAAAAGTTCACAACTGTAGAGAGAATATCCAAAAAAAAAGTTTTTCTTCTACGAGTAGGTGCGCCGCCAGCCACGTCGAAAACGAATAAAGTGTTCCAATTGCAATGCCGGACAGTAACCAGCTACCTCTAACCGCGCGTGCACTGCTTCAGCCACTTAATTTGTTTGCACTGCAACACGTTGCGGTTCTGCCACACCCACCCCCTCCACCTACGCTACTGGTCTTCACAAGCCACAGTAGAGATGCTCCTTTGTTCGGGACGATTTTTTTTTTCGTGTTAGCGCATCTGCTTCACTTGTTTGATTTTTCTTTGTTGGTGTTACTATTGTTGTTGTTGTTGTAGATAGGTAGTTGTTGGCCGTACATTTTGGTCCATCATATGTATGCGACATCATGACTCCAAGGTACGCTGCGCTCTTACAAGTACTTTACGGTAATGGGGGATTTTCGCTTGAGCATCCTCTAACAAAAATTAATTTAAATCGATATCGAGCAGCAATTTTTTTCTCGCCCTTTGACGTTGTTTGTTTTGTATATTTCTTTCTGTTTTTTTTTATTTTAATTTTTTCCTAGTGTTATGACGTGAGAGAAGGAGCACTCCTATGGTTGGTGTTGCCGCTAAACGTGGCTGATGTTGATGGCGGGTTGTCAAAATCTATTAATTAGCATATGACAGTAGATATTCGACTCCGTAGTGAAACACAGAAACCCATACATTCATCCATGTGTGCAGGTAATTCAATAGAAGGTCAAACTAGTAATAAAGTTGAACAAAGTTTTTTTTAACATCTGTGCAAATATCCTTAACTGTTAAAAGCAAACTAATTCAACAAATTTTGTGTAGAAATTTTCCCCAAGTGCATTTGGTACTCGATACTCGCATGGTACTTAAAAAGTTATTTAACAAAGTAAATAAAATGATATCTTATATGAAGTGGCGGCATTATAAAAAATCTTCTTTTAAGCATCCACGAAGGAGTAGTTATTTAGTTTTAAAAAAAATATATGTTAATGCAAATATTCAAGTGATAGCGAGTAGAGAAAAAAATATATATTAGATTACATTGACGTCCCCTTAAAATTGCAGTATTATATGTTCGAACCGCAGAGGGTCAGCAATCGCTAATTTATTTTCCCAAATCTGTTTCTATACTAATTATCAGGAACCGCAACGGTTATAGCTTAAAAAAAAATACTTTTTAATCGTTATTTCGTGAATTCTATTTATTGCTTATAAAATAATCGCTATTTTTTTAATTCGTAATTCTAGAATTAATTTTTTAAATTCTATTTTTTACTTAAGAAATAATCATTATATTGTGAGTTTTATTTCTCGCTCAGAAAATAAAACTTAAGTTGTGTGAAACCTTTCACAAAAAATAAAGCTCAAGAAATAACGGTTTAACTTGATTTTTGAAAATAAAACTCAAAAACTAAAAATCAATCCCTCTGAAGGTTATCCTTGTTACAAGAAATATGACTCTTTTATTTTTATACGCGTAGAACTTCCCTTTCTGCTTGATTTGACAGGATCCCAAAAGGATCTCACCCAGTCAAGGGACAAATTTTTTAAAACATTTATCATTTAAAAAGACCTTTTTAAACTGTGCATTGATAACGCCGACTTCTCATCAGCAAAATAAATAAAATATCAAGATTCAATAATAGTAAGTGGGATAACTCGCTCGTTGTCTAAGCCTATGTTGTCCTTTTTGTAAATTTTTTGAAACTATTACTATAATACCTTTCCCTTTCCACCAATTTGCTCACCAAATACTGATCTTACCAAATATGGGAATTCGCATACAAAAAACCAGAAGATAATTCTTCTGAGCAACAGTTCAACAAAAAGATTATATCGTGACCTCAAAGGTATGCGTTCTAATATATCCTGACGTGTTGGTGGAACGAGGATATATGTAAGTGGACATTTTTTGTGAAGCCGCCTGCCAGGCACATCAGAAGGCGTCTCTATTAACTCACGAACGACATTTGAGTGTACATGACGCAATAGCTGGATCCGGGAGACAATTACCTCCTTCACCAGCTCTCGCCCATTGGATACTCGCATAAGGGTCAAACCACTACTATATCGCCGACACAACTCCTACCTATCCAGAATCTATACATATAGCCGGTATGTGGAGATTCTTTTTCTTCTCAAGCCTACTCATCTAACACTCCTCTCCATGACGACCGTAGGTGCGCAAATACTCGATCGGTAATATTTTTCATATTTTTTTCGAAGCAATAAATTTCTGCAAATACTCTAATACTAAACAAATTTGACTACCAACTTCCTACTTTTCTACTACCGTTTCGCAAAGGCCCTCAAATTAGTACCCGCTTTCTCTATCCTTCTGAAACACAAAAGATAATAGAGGACTAGCTGTAATTGAAAATGAGGTTATCACCCAAAGCGAATAAATTAGTTTTGGTATATCCTTCCCAAAAAAGAAATCAGCAAAATGTGACATCCTTTTACAAAATTACTAATGCGTCCAAAACGTTTTAAAAGAATATTTTCTGGAAGGCACAAAAAAATTTGTCCCAGACATATGGGTGGTCTATAAAAAAGTTATTCTGAATATTGAAGAAAGCAAAAGTGAATCAGTTAAAAGTTTTATTGGTTAATCTGTTATTAGCTTATGTGGAATCAATTAGACGTTTTGCAATCGCTGCAAAGTCATTGGAAATATATAGCAGAAACTTTACTTTCAGGCGGTAGAACTGTTTATTCCAAACTCAAGTTGCAAACATTCGAAATAAATGGTCAGCTGGGAGGAGTTTAGCAAAGGGCACACAATCAAAGTATCTTTAAAACAGTGGCTTTGTGGATGGCATTGAGAAGCTGCATTTGCGAACAAATATGAATATCGTAAATTGAACCGCTCAAAATATCGATGGATATATTCCAGCATTTGTGAAGTGAATCAAATCGAATCCACATATTATAAATATTTTAAGCTAACCATGCAATTGGATATAAGATAATTGCTCTATCGCATGAGAATATCGAAGGAATGTTACGTTAATGTGATTAATATCATTGTAATGCAAAAAATGTGCGGAAAACTTAAAGACTATTTATTTTTTTTTCAGTCTACAGGAAAATATCTTACATACTAATTACACTCAACTGAATACATTTAAAAGATTAAGTTAAAAATTTTTACAATATTAGCATTGAAATCATTAATGCTACTATAAGCATCGTATAATCGGCCACATCGTACAAGACGTTCATTTAACGAGTAATTGGCTTTGCAAATTGGTTAACCAAATATGCGACTTTTGCTTAGACACCGAAAAGGAATATGAGATTGAAGTAACTTAGCCACCTCAATATAGTTAATGTTCTCATTGATAACATTATAAACAAAAAGTAACATGCCTACATAGGCATAACACTTCACATTGAAGACGCTGTCCACTACTAAACGGAGTTCTAAATTTATTAACGCCTCATAAACTAACTCTTACGAAAGGCATTGCACTTACTTTGTTGCGTAATCTTCGACCTCTCGCATTTTGTAGTTGCCCATGACTAATAATCTTTTCCTTCTTAATTGGCGCTATAACCGCCTAGGGCAATTGCCTAAGTCGACGTTAAAAAAGTCACACGACCAGGATTCACCCTGTCAAAAACCTCGTTTGGTATCATACGACACGGTCTTAAAACCTTCCTTAAGTCGCCGCAGCTTTTGGTAAAATTTTCGGGCGCTTTTCCTATCGAATTGTATCTCAAGCTCTTCGCACTCACGTATTTCGGACACTCTCTTCTTTCCGCGTCTATCTTCCTTTCTAAACTCCCGGTAGCATTCCCATAGAGCTCGCTTTGCTTTGCGCCCTATCACAGTGTGGCATCTTTACGAGTATTTTCCATAATGGCCCGGCACACCTCATCCTACCAGTATTCCTTTCTTGGTCGCTGAAAGCCAATGACTCGCTCAGCGGCAGTACATACTGATAGAGAAATGTGCTCCCATTGCTCGCGAATTCTGGTTTGTGGCGAAGCGCTCTTAGTGAGTGGGTGTGAGAGTCGAGTAGCGAAATTAGTAGCTGTCTTTTGCGATTTGAGCTTTCTGACGTCGAGCTTTCCTTTTGTATTCAAGCGCACGGTTTTTGCTTGGCAGAGGCGTATGCCCAATCATGGCTGCGACAAATTAATAATCCGAGTCGATATTCGGTCCCATTCGGTGTACATCGGTCCCATTCGGTATATCGATGTAGTTTCGGGTATTTCGATTTGGAGCCACGTACATAGCTGGGTGAATCTTTCTATGCTGAAACTTGGTGCTATGGGCCATCATATTTCGGGCTCTGGCAAAGTTGACCAATCTGAATCCGTAGGCAGAGGTTCGTCGTGGAGACTGAGTTTTCCGAGTTTAATATCGTGACGGCGCAGCGCTCGTAGTCGCTTTCCAGGGGCTCGTAGAAGTAATCAATGATCTCTTCGTCCTTCTCATCTGTCGAGTCGTGGACACAGATCTGCGAGAAGTTGGAGAATCAATAATTGCAGAGATCACTGATCAACTTGATCGTCAAAGTATAGCTGTAATAGCTGAATTACATGAATTGCTAGAGTCCTGTTTCGTTCAAAGCTTGGGATAAAGAAAAATATCTTTACTTGTTTGAATAAACTATAGTTTTCAAAAATTCTCTTGTAAAAAAAACCGCCCGTTTCTATGTGGGATGGTTTATTAGCACAAAAGCTACGATAGACCTAATGCACGGGAGGGGTGGCTATTGCCGTGCTTCGAAAAAATATCCACTTATATACTGAGTTAACCAGTACGCTAAGATATATGTATTAGAATGCACAGCCGTTCCTTGAGGTCAGAGGCGCATACACAAAAATATTGTGTAGTTGGGTTACGGTAATTTAATAAAAAAAAGTAAATTAATTCCAAGATAGAGGAAATGTTACAACTCTCTTGGCGAACTATTGCTTAGAAAGATTCCTTTGTGTCTGGTATTTTATAAGCAACTTCCCATGTTTCGTAAGGTCGGCAAATCTGTGGCAAAAGATGTAAGATATAGTTTGAACAAATAGAAAAACCAAGCGATCGAAACAGCTATTATTGAATGCTACATTTTTAGATTTATCAGACGAAAATGGTATTGAAATTAAGGTGAAATGAATATACGTCTATCTATTAATGGTTTTTAAGGTTATATAACGATTTTCTTTAAATTTTATCTTCCAAAGAGTTAAAACAACATGTAAAGAGAATAAAATACAATGTTAAAAATATATATTTTAGATTTATGATGATGTCGTTCATGTAGTAGTTTTTTTTATCAAGTGCAGTGGCGTAGCAGTAGTCTCGATCGAACTGAACTTTTGGAAATTTCTCCCATTTTCAAAATAAATATGACAGGTTGCAACTTTAATCATGAGAGCTCAGTTGAGAGAAATTCAAAAGTTATGCCTAGGGAATTCCCCTAAATTCTTTCTGTAGGTTGGCAGTGTTGTCAATTTGATGGATAGTGATATGTGCGTTTTATTGTGAATTCGAGTTAAGATTTTTTTTTTTTCGAGAACGGTTAAAAAATTAATGCTGTATCAGGAGTAAGTAAGCTAATGTCAATAAACTTTTTTGTACTGGTCAATATAGTGGTTCAATTTTATTTGATTTTACCACCCATATTGATGTTCGTTAAGTCAATAAATCGTGTCAAATCTATAGATTTCGGCTACAGCTCATTGTATAACGCAAAATATCGTGAAAAAATGCAAGTCACCTGCATGAGGTACATTAATTCAGGTTCGCGGGCAGGAGACCGTTCATGGTCTCCACCGTTAAATGTGGTAACACTAACGGTGATAATTTTTTTTCCGGGGATTCCCCAACGATAATTGTAACGTATCATTGTGTTTCTCTTTCCTTTTATTCTACTTTTGAAGTCGTCAGTGAACGCTGAGTATGTACCTACCCACTCGAGCACAATCTAATATTGTATTGTTTAAATAAATTAGACAACTAAAATTATGGATAAAAAGAAGAAACTCAGTGGATAGTAAACAAAAATTGCGCAAAATTGACAATTTTTTCAGTAAGCCTTCTGCAAGTACATCTGGCCAAAATATTTCTATTGATAGTGAAGAATCGGCTATTATTGCATTTGGAGATACCTCCGCCGCCGATAACGAAAAATTGTATTGATACCCATTTTCAAGAAAAAGGGCAAAGAAAAGTTAAAAAATATTTTGATGAATTAGCTGCTGATCACCGATTTCCAAACCGAGAGGAAATATTTAAAATTGAGATTTTCAATAATGTACTAGACACAGTAATATCTCAATTAGATACACGTTTTATTGCAGTCTCTCATATATTCGGTTTTCTAACACCAACATTTTTATTATATGTTGATGAAGCAAATTTATTACAAAAGTGTGCCGAATTCCAAAGAAAATATTCAGATATAATAGGCCCTAGTTTTTCACTTCAATTTATTAATATTTACCACCTAGTTTTACCTCAACTAAATCAAGCATGGATAGTTCACCAATTATGTAAGGAAATAATGAGCAAATATGGGAGGCTAGAATGCGATCTAATGGAAGTATTTACAGCAATGTTATTATTCTTTACAATTCCTGTCATTCATTTAAAATATATTATTTTTCCTTACATACTTAACAAATTCTTTACACAATATTACCTTCACTTAGACGCACACATATCACAGGGAAAAATCGATATTAAGTGAACCTATCCTAACCTAACATTGCTCTACACTACTAAACACTGTGATTTAATGTAAATCCAAATCAAACGACCAAAATATTTATTCTTCTTACGCTGCACGCCGATGACCGAAAAAGGTTACACAAAATCAACTATTGTCAAACAATTGCTTACGAGCGCCAATTTTCAGCATTCTCATTCTCACGGTTACGAGCAGATGAACATTGTTTGCGTTTGGAAAGCATCAAACATCTATTCCTATTCTTGTGCACCGAAAAAAGATCAAATGTCAAAAGCTTCTTATCATATGCCTTCGACTCCCTTCATGCATGCCATACCATGCCATGCTCTGTAAAAGCGAAATGTGAAATGGCCAATTGGTGAAAGTCATTTTTTTTAAAGCCAAACTGACTTATTTGAAAATCCATTGGAGACACAGATGTGCTTAGCATGTAACGCCACAACGCGCCACAAAGACTTTGCGAGTCGCTTAAGTAGACGACGCGTCAGCGAGCAGATGAAATCATTGCCACCACACAGCCATAGCTACAGATTCCAATATTCTCTTGGCCACAACGACGTACACAATCAATGTACGTTTTTAACTCAGTTGAAAATCACTGCAAAATCCTACCGCTAACCTCGTTAGCCTCAGGTGAAACAAGGCGTCTAATACAATTTCTCACTCAATCCACGAACGCTTTGAGTGTTTAGAGAATCGAGCGTCAATGTTGTACATAGCTCACTTTGGCTAGAACAGCAAGTCATAGAAGGAATAAGAAGAAGAATAAGGAAAAATTGTGAACTATGTACTATGTGTAGCGTTGAGTAAATGTAAAATATTTGGTATTTTAAGAAATTGTATCCTTTTTTTTAAGTTAGAAGTCGCCACTTCTTCCCGCGTCACCACTCTCGCGGCTATTCTTGTTGCTAAAGGGAATGCCTTCAACGAAAATAACTGTAATGGAGGACAAAAAAGCTGACAATTGTTACGAACTAAAGAAATCTATAAGTAAGACTATTTATGTGCGTAGCGAACGAAAGCGAAGGACACGCATATTTACCAAAAAAAGGAGAAAAAAAACAAAAAAAAAAAAACTAATACTCACTCATCATTTCCTATGTATGCGTGTTAGCTCCCAAATTAATACATACATACATACATACAAACACATAGTCGTATTATCGTTTTTCTCTTTGGTAAACATAGTTTATTGACTTCTTAAGGCAGTGGTTTTTCGCAGAGATTTCATTGTGAAAAATGTGCACATGCGTACGGTGTGTGTGTGTGTGTGTGGGTGTGCATATTTTTTTGTACATAGCTACTACAGGACGCAGCTGATTGGAAGTCCTGAATATTGGCGTGGATTTAAGGATATGTTATGTTTTACAAATAGGCTATGCCAAATAAATACTTAGGTGCTAACTCGCAAACTTTTTAGATGGGATTTTAAACGAAAATATTGACGACTAGATTACCAATTTTTGAGTTATGGAAAAATATAAAATAGTACGCAGGAACGCTGGCTGTACTTAAAATTTTGCTCATATGAGTTGTTATATCCAAAATACGACAACCTAATCAATTTCACTGACATATCACGAGCAGAGCTGAACGGAAACCAAAAAAATTAGCCAAAAAGTATTCTTGAAATGGAAAGCAACCTCGACTATAATTAAAGTAGTATTTTATCGACTGAATTTAAGTTCATTAAAATAATATATATATTTTTTTTAATTTTGTTCGTTGAACGATTAGTTTAAGTGTAGTTCTTTTTTATTTATTTTTTATAAAGATTACTGTAGCCGGGATTAGGTTCGTGTTCAAAGAATTCAGGTAGCAGTTTAACAATAGAACTCAGAGACACAACTGTTATAAGAAAAATGAGTAAAAGTCAATGAATCATTTTTATAGCCCGATGGAAATTTTTCGTGTAATATATAACTAAAATAGATAACTTTTTACTAAACTCAAAGCACAATCAAGAAAAACGAGGCTTGTTTTTGAACTTGGAAAATATTTTCTTATTATTAAGAAAATTTAAGAAAATATAAAATTTTGAAACTTTTCATAATCAAGAAGATTTTGTCTTGGTTGAAGCTTGAATATAACTAAAATAAATAAGAAAAAATTTAAAGCAGTAAAGACGTTTTCTTAAATTTAGCGAATCAAAGAAAATATTTGCTTGGTCATTCACACATTTTTTTCTGAAATTTTTTCTTCATTGGTTTTGTTTTTGTTTGTTAGCAAGAGCATTTTTTCCTTAATTTTAGTTCGATTTTTTCCCCAATTATTTACTATTTTGTGATCGGGAAAGTTTGTGTCCAATCCGAAAAAAAAAACTTTTCTCCGTTATTATAAAAGTTCTTTCATAACAACTATCAATGAGATAAACCATTTGAAGTTTTCAAATACTTTTATTTTGAGACTTAAAAAATGTCTTCTCATAATAATTATCAGAAAACTATTTTTTTGATTTTTTTCAAATTTAGGATTATATTTTAAAAACTCAACGTTTTAAGAGTTTTTTTTGTTTTTTTTTTGTTGGATGAACTTTCAAAAAATTGCTGAATGGGTTAAAATTTTTAAAGAGGTGCCTCTAAGCTCATACGTAAAAAGGTCGAAAGTAAACGCAGTATCGGGATTCTAATCACGTTTTATCGGTGCTTTTCCTTTTCTATGTTGTTAAGCGAAGTCAAAAAAGAAGTACTTAAATTATATAAATTTTTACATACAGTAGTGGAAAAAATCATGACTCAATTATTGAAGGTTTGATCGGTAAACATTCGACTCCCAAGCAAGGCCTTGGTGGTGCAAAAACCTCAAATTTACATTACAAATTGGAGTAAAATCAACATTCGTAGATCAAATATTTCTATGTTAAAAAAATTCAAATTGCATCAAAGCTGCTTTTCATGAGAAGCTTTGTTTAGGTAACATGTAAGCAAACCTTTAATAATTGAATCATGGGAAAAATATAAATAAATAAATAAGAGAAATGTGAAATCTTAAAGTTTTGAACAGAGTTGTTTTTTATTATATGCAGGAAAAATTCATGTTTTTACTCAAAGGAAAAAATCAGAATTTTGACCATGATTCAATTATTAAAGGTTTGATACATAATGACAGCTAATTTCTAGCTCTCACGTACAAAAGGTTGCATTTGCGAAGGAAGTAGAAAAGGGGAAGAATGTAATCCCTTTTTGTAAAAAAATTTGTAACAAGTACGCAAAATATGTAACTGGTTGTAGAATTTAAGTACCATAAAATCCGAATATGTTTCGTAGTCTACGAAATATTTGATGCATTCTTCCGATTCGAAACTCTTTCGTTATGCAAACATTGATTTTAATTAACAAATATCATTATTGTAAGTAAAGAAAAGTGAGTTTTATACATTTAGTGGTAAATATATGAAATGGTTGGTACAATCAAATTTTTGGAGTTCACAATGATAACAACATGCGATATAGTTCTTTGTTCTTATAAAAGCCAATCAACATGAATTCCTTTGAACGCCAATATTACATATTGTGAGGTGAGCCATATTAATTCATTTATCAAAACTCACGCAAACTCTTCACGTCCCAATTATTGAGACTTCTCTTATACGTTTGATTTACGTTTTGGTCGGCTCCGAAAAATCGCGACGTAAGTCAAAACGGCGTAAATTGAGCTTTTAGCCTTCCACTTGATTACAAAAACAAGGTTATTGATGGTTTCAAACAAAGTAAGTACTTTTGTTTATTATATTACGTACAGAAAAATGTATGATACAAGAAGTACATAACCATAAATAACTGTCTAATTACAGGATTACTTTTCAACAATTTACATAGAATTGTGCAGAAAACCATTCCAAAACGGCGACAGTGAAGTTCGGGAACACAAGTTATTAGCAACCTACTAAGAAACAACTAATATTGGCACTAATATTTCACTTGGGCAGAAACGCTTATCGTCTATTCTAATGGCATACACACTCTAAGGTCCTAATTAAAGATATATATTAATTTTTATTTAGAATATTTCATTTTTTTTAAATATTAATTTAAATTCTCGAAATTCGGAATGCCCACTCGCTTTGGCAAGGAAGCCATGGCACATGGGTGGGGGTGAAGAAGAGTAGGGATACGATCACAACGAGCAATGGGCTTTGAAAAGAAATCCTATAAAAAAGATAGGAAACAGCAAAGATCTTGCTAACTCGCGGTCGCACACGAGTGTAGAGAAAACTTAACTAGGGCACGGAACTTAACGGGCTAAGAAGCTGGAAAACGGTCACTCAGTATACCAATCACGATTTAGATGCACAAATTACCTAATGAATTGCAAATAAGACCACATATTTGCATTACATAAAATATTTACATTTTTATAAAATACTTACTCAAATTGTCACATTTTTTACGACAAATGTCAGCGAATTAAACCTTTTTTTTTTTGTTTTGAATTCTACAACCATTTAAAAATGTTTGATAAGATTTATACATAAATTTTCAAAGAAGTAACACTGTTTTAACTATGGGAGACGTCATGTGAAGAGTGAGGAGCAAAGCTGTTTATGTATCATTATTATTATTTCATTATTGAATCATGAATTTTGACAACTCTTACACAAAAGCAAAAACAAAATACATGAGAATTTTGTAGTTGTACTTATAAATAATATGATTCCGCCTTAGTTCGAACAACTACGAAAGCTGTTTATGATTCAAAGCCAACTATAATTTTTATACTTTATAAAAAAGTGTGCCCTCATAAAACATCCATATTGCAGGAAACACCCATATTCAGAATTATTATATAGTACATAAAAACTAGTTTTCTGTACTAGTATTTTTCTATTGATGAAATGGAACTTCAAGTAAACTGCTGTCAACTGCTTTAGAAAAATCGACTTTTGCCGCAATTTAACTCGGTCGTACTTCCATGGAGATACCTAAAAATAGACAATGAATGCAATCATTTATTTATGTACATATATATATATATATATATATAGATGAAACATGCACCCAATCCCTACACCCTCCGAACAGCACACAATCGTACATAGAAATAAATGTGCGCTTCCGCTCAAGAACGCCTCGCACCACTCATAGCACTCATAGCATCCGAATAGTAATGCACACATTACACACATCAAAACAGAAGCATCTGATTCCAAATGTAGGCTGGCAGGCCGGCAAGCTGCTCAGTCTGTTCAGTCTGTTCTGGATTGCTGCACTCACTCATACGACCGTCGTATTTCATTTCGTCATGTACGCGGATTATCTGGATTAGCGGAGGCTGAGGAGTACTCTGAACTTTTCAAGCAAAATGCATACGCGCAACGAACGCACAACATACATATGTACATACATACATAAGTAGAAGAGAGAAATGAGTGAGAAATATTTCACTACTGAACTTCAATGACGAACAGTGGCAGAATGTGAGGAGAGATGAAGTTGCTGCAAAGAAGTTGCTACTTGAATTGTACGAATGTGTGTACATATTTAGTTAACGGTATTGCTGAGACATTGTTTGCAACTTAAGATCTCCACAAGGCTGCGTGCAATGCCCATCATAATAATTACTGTTGCATTTAGGTGGCACGTGTGGCAAAGTATCGCGTCACATTATTTGCTGCTCCAGCTTCTGAATTTCTATATCTATGTAGCTGATTTTTTTATAGCATTCCATCTGCTATTTTTCAACTCTTTTGTGCATCAATATCTGTCGGCTCTGAGTTTGGTAGCCACTATTCGTGTGTAGCAGGAGTACGTGCGACTTTTCGAAATAGTGGCATTATATCGGCATCAAAGGATGTGGGAGTGCGCATTCAATATAAGTACTTACTTGACATTTGTTATTTCTTAAAATGCAATTAATGAAATTTTGTGCTGACAAGTTGCTTTTAACTGTATGCCTCAATTATTTTCAGTTGACAGCAGTTGTTGTAATTTAAATTATGTTGTCGTAGCAGTACGAGAGTTTTTGAAAAATTAAAGAATTAATTTGCAAAAAAATCGAAATTGATTTTGGGAAAATATCTAACTTTAATCATTTGCAAGAACTCAGAAATTATGTCAACTTATTATTACACATTTTCCATTTACAGACTTGATACAGTCTTTTGGTTGAAGAGAGGATAGACTGTCGCTGTAGGATCGTTAGAAACTTTTATTATAGGGTAATCCTACTTTGTGAACTCAAAATCAACTATCAAATGAAAATTTGGTGTATACAGTATTGTTCGTATCAAGGCGAATCCATACAAGGTGGTGTTATAAATACAAGAGTAAGAGTTGTCGAAATTTAAATACATTTTGTTTTTGCTTTTATGGCTTTTGAAAGCTCATACGCAAAAGCAAAAACAAAAAACATGTAGGTGAATAAAAAAAAAATCAAATCAGCTGCTCTTATGCCATCATCTTCTATAAATTCGCCTTGGTTCGTATCTTAAGCAACAAACTTCTTAATCAAAGTTTTGAATAGTTCAATAAAGAACAAAAAAATCAAAAATAATCTGAAAATATATTTAAAACTTAAGTAAATATCATAAATTTTTTTGCTGAATATTGAGTTTTAAAAAAAATTGTTTCAATTTGAAAAATTTCAAGTCAATGCGTTGAGAATTGTATGCGTAAGTGTTCCGGCCAGCTCAAAACTTGTTTTTGAGTAAAAAGCGTTTGAAGCTTCAAATACGAAAGGAACAATGATGTGAGATTACTCTGAAAATCGATTTTTCAGATGCCTTCGGGACTTTGACTTTGACTTTTGAACATTATGTGGCGATATATGTAGGATCATTTAAGGCAATAAATAAAAAAAAGGTGAACAAAATTAGAAAGTAGGATTAATCGCCTCGTTTGAAAGCCGTAATTTTTCTTACAAATTAAATTTAAATTTAAAAATTGTAAAGGAGCTGTGGATTTTGGGCATATGAATGGGTAAAACAAAATTAGGTTCAGACATTTTTCATGCTTAAAAAAAGAATGGACCTCACACCTCGTACCCTGGCATATTACCATCATACTGATAAACGTATGCAGAATGTAGAAACTTTCTTTCTTATTTTGGACTGAAATTATTATTCGGCAATCCACTGTTTACCTAGTTTTATTTTTAACAAAATAATAAGACATCTCACAGCTTCATTGGGTCTCATGTAAGATATGGAAGAATTTTGAAGTTTTATGTACAAGTTGTGATTCGTAACGATAATCTCCTATAGACTCAAACGTAATTCTATAAAAAAGATAAACAATAATTATTAAACTAAACGTAAATAAGAAAATATAAACATTTAATAAATAAAGAAAAGTCTACGTTCAGGTGAAACTGCACATTAAATACGCACCACTGTTTTTTTTTAATATATTGGTTAAAAAAATCCAATATTACCTGAGTACCAAGTTTTGTAGAGCTTGATAAAATAGTTTCGGAGATACACCTTATTTATCTAAGGTGGAAAAAGCCACGCTAATTTTTCACAATTATTTCACTCCTAAAGTAAATTTTTCTGATTTTTCTAAGGCACGTATACTTAGAAAAGCATATGTTTTTTGTTATTATAAATAAAGAAATAAATAGTTTGCGGACAACACAAATGAACTTTAAAATTGCCACACCGATTAAAAAAAATTTCGAAGGTACAAAATTCCCACGAAAAGATTTCGAAAAAATGTTAAAAATAACTAAAATCTCATACACCCAAAAATTAAAACTCATCTCCAGAGCAAACAATAATTTTCTTTATCTTCAATTTTTTTTTCAAATGCGATTAAATAAAATAATAGTAAATATTCACATATTCATTCCGTCATTTCATTCGTTTGATAATTGGGGTTTTTTTTTACAGATCTTTAAGATATTTTAAATCTACATGTAATGAATGCTAGGCTTCAGTGTTGCCTAGTTACTAAAGAAAAATGTATGACCGAAAAATGCAAAAATGTATCAAATGTATCATTGTATTTATTTCTAAGTATCATACAACATTTCCCATGTTTTCCGAAAACGGCTCTCACTTTTGAATATTACAAAATAACAAGGTTCTGAAATTGGATTCAGGTAGAGAAGAAAAACGCATTGTTTGATAACCTTACGTAGAATTATATAAACGATAATATTAATTTGTGAGCTCAAGGCCAGTGTATAAGGAAAAGTATATTGGAAAAAAGACAACAACAGTCAGGAGTGGTAGAAATTATAGCTATTTCGGAGATCACCACATCTCCTCATCAGATTTCTTTCATGACTCCACTGGCACTCGAACCAACAACCTACGACTTGCTGGGCAAGTGCGTAGCCAATGGACCACAGCCGGTATGTAAGCTGCTGTTGCTTTTTACCACTTTTCCTTTATATAAAGCTAAAAATAATAATTATCCAAAACTTATTATTTACAGAAACTATATCTAGAGCTTTCTTTCGAAAACCAATTTATAGTGAAATTTTACCATACAGACTAACCCACTAAAATCCGGTTTTATGGGACATTTTTGTACAGAATAAGTACGAAATTAACCCTTAAACACATTTTCAATTTTGGCATTCCAGTTGTATTTTAGGTTTCGGAGTGTTAAGGGACTTGTGAGAGAATTTTATTATAAACATATTTGTGGTACAGTTTAGCTAACAGGGATATATGTTTTTAGTGTATTTTTTACACTTTTCCCAAAAATAAGCAGAAAAGGTTCATTTATTGCGGAGTTAAAGGGATAAAATATTTCCAAAAAATAATTCTCGTCGTATTTTACATCGAAGTGTTATCTAAAATGTAAGGATCACATACCTTTTTTTTATCGAATGTGCAAAAAATCGGCAATCGGGCATTAATCACAATTCGATATTTCAGTAACTACCAAAGCTAATTTTCTTAATTTGAATACACAAGATTTCATTAGGGAAGAAGATATCTATGTGTGAATATAAATGTGGAATAGATAATTTAAAAAAAAAAATGGGGCCCATACAACGAAATATACAAAAATCTATAGCTCAGTAACTTCTGATGCTAATTCAATCGAACTTAAAATTTTAACTCAATGAGGTATTTCTTCGAAACTATCTCATCCAACTCTTTCAAACTAAAATCTTTTTAGCCCTATATATGCTTATAAGTATAATCAATTTTTATAAGTTAGGAAACATAAAATTTTTATAATTCGTAAAACACAGCAAATGAATAAAAAGTGATGTGCAATTAAATTTAAAGTAAAAAAAATCTACACTCATTATTCCGCCTGGATACGCTACTAACTTTCATACGCATGCCTATATGTAGATATGTATGTATTGTAATAATATTTTTAGAAAATTATATGTTCGTAGTTAGTTACACCAACAAATAAACTAATGTTATGTCAAAGAAGTCGAAGCAAATTATCGCCATTTTGTAAATATGAAGTCGATTAGCAGATAAGAATAAGTCAATTTTTAAGTATCGCCAAAGTTAATAGAAACCCATACAAAGAAACATAAATACCAGAACAGCCAACCTGTTCATGTCATTTAAGTGTCAATTTAGTGAAATAACAAAAACCGAATAGAACACGTAAACGCAAATTCATGTGTGCATATATGTACATACATATACCTAAATATATATTTATATAAGCATATTCTTATATACTACAGTGGATAGTAAACCCTGCACTGAATGTTCAAGCATTCCCAAAAGGCGACTGGTTTTATTTTGTCAATGTCGTGATTACCTTCAAAATGGTTCACAATGGATGTTTAGTAGATAGCAAAAACGAACTACAGCAGTTGTTCGGGCCTGCACACGCTTTATTCGGTGGGTGCCGGGTTCCAATTTGCGACAAGTAACATCAAAAATTATAGAAAAGTTTTCTAATATCGGTCGCCCAGGCGTTGGCCATCCACCACAAATTGTTGAGGCAGTTCGGCCAAAAATCAAACTATGATGTAAGAGCCAAATTACTATTATTATTAGCGTTTGCTCTAATTCAAATATCCATTTTCTAGTACAGTACAGAGTGCAGAAATTTAAATAGGTTAATACGAGCTCATCCAGTGCTTCTTCGGTAAGATGCCATCATTTGATAAATATGATAAAAATAAATTGGAAGTTTAACTGCATTCTTACCGTCAAATCATCTTCAATGGTGAGATACAAAAGAAATTAATGTTTTCGCTTTAACGATCCAGGGATTTACGGGATTAGTCCCAGAATTAGTCCTGGGATTTAGAAGTTCATTATTTTGTAATCTGAGAAAAACTGCATCTTTATTACAACAAATAAATGGGGTTTAAATAAATATTTTTTTATTGTGAAAATTACTTCATCCGTAACAAAACAAACATCATTACGTATTTTGTAATACTTTGACGTATCTGGTAAAGAAGCTTAAGGAAACGTAAGGTGTTACGAAACACGCTTGATGCAAACTAAAACAGAAACAATTGTAGTTCTTGTTTATATACACTTATGAATTTTTTAATCTAGTACAATTTATGCAGGATAAGTGAAAAACAGTATACTTTAACATATAATCGTTTTCGTCAAAAAAAAATGTAGTATGTCTTTTTAACTGTTTGTAATATATTGCTTTTTAGATAAAAAAAAGGAAGCAAAAATACTCAAAATATTCATATTTTTTATTAAATTATTACCTACAAGAATCACACTCAAAATAGGATGCCCAAAAATTTTGTTTGTGTGTCTCATGTTAAATCATATTTATTATTTTTATTACAAAACTATGCTTCCTCGTTCAACAAACGCCATAAAATCTAAAATTTCCAAGTCTGTCCAAAAGCTAAAAAAAAATTCGATAAAACTTTTATTAATTTACATAACAATTTTGAAATTTATATTACCTACGTTTCTGCATGAAAACATTGGCAAAACCGTTCACAAAAAGAAACTGAAATTCAATGGGAATTTGGAGGAACTTCGAGTTTACTCCTTATTACTCTACTATTTAATCGGCTACGAAACATACCAGAAATATTTCTAAAAAATTGTGCTAAATATCCCAAAAATCCCGGATTAATTGGCAAATAATTCTGGAATTTTCGGTGCTTCAAAAAGACGGGAATCCCGTCACATTTCTAACTCAATGGGTACGTAAATGAGCCAAATTACTGTATTTTAAGTCCGAAAAATCCTAAACATACTCTCCAAACTGTCTTTCCATGTTACGGTCAGGGGTTTTTTTTAAAACCGAGCATGAATCGTGAGCGCTACTGGGAAAGTATTTACGGCTTTTATTTCTCCACGTCAAGATCAATATTCTGAGTTCTAAATGGCTACAGCAGGATGACACACATCAAGAAATTCAAAAGTGAATTGACTGCTGGACCATGTGATTTGACTCCGCTAGACTACTTTTTGCCGGAGGTCATATGCCCGAAATTGTGTTCAAAAATGCCATACAATTTTCAGACTAATATAGGCAAACTAAAAAATAACTCGATATATAGAGCTCACTGACATTTTCTCGTAGACTGGCACTGTTCTAAAAGAGGCTACTCTCTCACACTTGGAAGCAGTTGGATATACTACCGGGTGTGCGCACTCAAATTTGAAGTGTTGGCAAGAATTTCAGTGGAAGCGACAATTACAGTACTTAGGTAATAAAATGACTATTTAAAATTTAAAAAAACATTTAAAATAAATAATAAAAAACCGGTTTCTCAATTGTTTGCACTCTTAAATGTCCAATAACAAATGATAATCATTCGAGAGCAAGTATAAGAGAAAATGTGAAAAGCGCTATGGAACATAGGAAAATTACTGCGAAAATTTGAAATGAGCCACTTTTCTAAATGCGATAAGTACAAACATTGACTTACCTACATACATATATTGTTGTATTCTATATTTCTATTAACATTTGAAATGCCCTTGCGCTAGATATTCCGCAAAATATTCTTGTGGCTTTCTCTGCGCTGCTAATTGACAGTTTCAATCATGCGTTCTGTCTAATAAGAAGCAAACAGTTGGAAATTTATTACCTGCCTAGACGGTTTTTTTTTTGAGATTAATATGCCGAATATATTCAATGTAAAATATAACCATCTGACAAAATTTGGACATAGTATGATGTCTTGACAATTTTCTTTCCCAGTTTCAGGGTTCATCAACATAATGTCTCTAGTTACTCTTGATTTAGAAAAAAAAATTGCTTAACGTTGGAAAATACATATTATGGAAATTTCTACTTACTAATTTTAGGAATAATTGCAAAAGTGGTTTTATATCTAAGCATATTTGATACTACGAATTAAGAATATGGACGAAGCAGGACAAAGGGGCACTACCACAGGTCTTCTTGGCCCTGCAGTCATATGTGTAAAATGCCTAGTGTAGAGATTCCTCTTTGCCAAAGTTAAAATATTTCGGAAGTTTATCGAGGTATTTAGTTAGGTTAGAAAGTATATGTTGTGTGTATGAATGGGGAACGGTATGAGTAAGTGCGACCCCAGTTCATCAGTTCGGATACTTAATTTTGATACCACGAGAAGCAGGAGCCACCGGAGCTTTTTACAGCTTATTTGTGGGTATAGCTCATAGCGATGTAAGGTGGTTGAATACCAAAATAGAGTTTCAGGTTTGAGTTGCAGTTGCAATGTAACCGGGTACCGGATGCCGGACCTACATAGGGGTATTAGATAGGCCTCGAATCCTGCCAAAGTGGCTACTGTCCATTTCACACTAATTTGTATATAACAAAAAACTGTATTTCCGAAAATATCATTTAGGTTCTTGGGGAATGTTAATGCAGATATAAATTCAATGAAATGGAGAATTTGATGATGCATTTTTTATTCAAGCTAAATTTACATTGATTTGCTAACATTAACATAAAATAAATAAATCAATTATGTAACGTGCAGCCAAATTTGTGAGTGTTACTCTATTAAGTAATATTCACATTATGTACCTTCTACTTTACACATTCTATCATTTTTTCCGCCGAGTTTTAGCGGGTGCCTATCTTTCACTAACTTTTTTAGTTTAATTTTTGAGGAGCATATTTTGTAAATATCTGTGATTAGTTTGGCGTGGTTATTAACCTTATAGTTTTAGAAGAAATTTCAATAGAACTTTGCAATGAGTGCTTTGGTTTGAATATGACACTCAAGGGAGACACCGCAAAAATTTAAAAACATAAAAACATTTATCCTCTTTTAAAATTGGTTAACAATCTAAGGCGACTTGCAGTTTTCCCATTCTAAGTAATTCCTTTTTAAAATTATAAATCTGATATGAATATGACTCACGGTTTCTATACTACCAACCGCTTTTGATGGACAATTCGCCAACTTTATATTATAATTTTAATTGAAATGTATGGATTTTTTGTTTTACTCAAACAGAGTAATTAATATTTGATCATAAAGTATTTTTCATAAATATTGAGAACGGTCAAATTTTGGCCGCTCGTTTGTCAACTTTTATTATTTAAAAATTCAGCGGTCGTACGAATTTACATGATAACAATATGATTTGCAGTGTAATACCAACAAAAAAAGATTCATTAAATAACGAAATGGACACTTTGTATAATGAACATCTACTGCCAAAAAATTGTGACATTTTTGAGTACCGGGTTTAACGCCCATATTTTTGTTGAATAAAATTATTTTAAAATGCATGCAAGTCTCTTTCTGCTCCTTCATAGGGTTTGCCTAGTGAGAAATTTATCAATAAAAATATAAAATTTGAGGAATAAAATTATAAGTTTCTTATTGTTATTGTTATTGTTATATGTATGTTTGTGTGATGGATTGAAATAGGTGTGATTTATGCCGGTATTCTATAAGCAGCCTCTGGTTACTAATTGAGACTTTTCGATGGAGGGATTGGTTTTGAGACTATTCAATGAATGCTAAGTACAGTCCATCCGTTCGTTCAGTCGATTTTCACTTATGGTAGACGGCAGAAAATTTTTCATGTGACTCATTATTGAAAACGAGGATTCATCCATCGAAGCGGTAACTACTAGAGCCACCATTATATAATTGTGGATATTTTTATCTAAAATTCGTCTTTGCCAAAGTTTTACTTCGTCTACAAATACAATGGCCATGCAAAATCGCAGAATATTGTTCAAATAAATGCTTGCAGGCTTTTACATCTATAGTTGGAGTTTTTGATGGAAAAGGACATACGAAATCCAAAACTATTTTACAGCGCAATAGAAACGGCCTTCAAAATGAGTTACGAATAAAGCCAGGTATGGTAGGTAAGTAAAAATTTGATGACAATCTTCATTTTGGGTTTCTTCACTTCAAATATCGTATTATTTATAAATTCGGCCGACTTTTTGAAAAATCTTTCTACAATATTTTTATGCATTATCTCATCTGACTACTAATGCTTTCTTTGCTGCATGTGCCAACTTTATAGCTTCATCGAGATCTTGATTTTCAGTTGGCAGAAATCAACTCAATGATAAAACCAGAGGATGAAACGCTCCAGCACTTGCAACGAAATCTGAAAATCGAATGTTTTAATCGCTGTTAGAAGCTGAAACGCTGCCGCAGTTGTTTTTGATATTCGCTTATAACTAAATAGTTGACTTCAAATAATCGACTTAAATAATTTCGACTTTTCGGCTATCCGATCAGAAATAGCTAGTCGATTACACAAAGCTAATAAGTTCACCTATAATTAAAGAGATCGACGGCCTGAAAACCCTTGTTGACCAAGGACTACGAGAGGGGACAAAATCGAAGAACTTTTCAATAGAAAATCTTCTTTATATTGATTTGAATTTCTTCTCAAATTTATTGAAAAGGAGAACGACTTCAAATAAGGAGATATCTTGTCGTTTTCTTTATGAAATTTTGTTCAACAATATGCACTGTTAAGAAGCAATCTCCTGGATTTTATGTTAAGCATTATATAAAGAAAATTAATAAGGTGGTCTTCTTTTTTTTATTAGAATCTTATTGAATTTTTTAATAAGGTAACCTTTTTTTTTATTCAAATTTTAAGTAATCAGCAGTCTATAAAAAAGTATGATATTTATTTCTAGAATATAATCTAGGTAAAATAAAGATGAGATTCGAATGAAAACTAATATTCCCTTATTAATTATATTGAAGAGGTTTTGTTTTTATTAATTTTACAGGCTACCTACCTGATTTTAGTGAAAAGGTTTTCACTTTAATTTAACCGGACATCTTCTTAATGACATTGAAAAATTGTCATTTTAGTCTTACAGATTACCTTCTTGATTTTATTGAAAAGACATATGCACTCAAAATAAAAAGAGTTTGTTATTGCAAAAAAAGTAATAGAGAAATCTTTTAAATTTTCTTCTGATTTATAGGGAATTTTATGTAAATATTTTCGCTCTGCGTAACCGTCCATTTCCGACTTTTCGACTAGTTGTTTTCTTTCAATAAATTATTGCTTATATATGTATGTGTGAACGCTTAATTTACAAAGCTAGTTTATTATGAACTTATTATAAGTAGTTGACACTATTCTTATGATTTCTATGAGTGGATTTTCAGACTACTCGATTGTATGCGATTAGTCGGAAATGAAATTTAAATATTAAACTTTCATTAGATGCTGAACGTGCCTCTGGCAAGCAATTATGATACCACATAAATTATAAAAATGGGCACAGAAGCAACTGAAGAGATTTAATGTATACACTTTGATGAAAATTTTTATATTTTTGGCATTGAAGAATTGCACTCATACGGCGAACGATTTTTTTTTGAATGCCCTATAATTCAGAACCAAATTATAATACTTTCCAATAAGAAGTCTTTCGTATTATGACTGATATATTTTTTCAATAAAATCAAGAAGATAATCTTTAAAACTAAGATGAAAAGTTATCAATGTAATTAAAAAGGCGACCCGTAGAATTAAGATCAAAACTTTTTTCATAAAATTTAATAGTTAACTTGTAAAACTAATTTGAAAAAATCTTCAAAAAAGGAATAGTGGTTTTTATTAGAATATCCTCTTAATTTTAAAAAGTCGATGATGTTTTCAACTTGAAATTATTTTTACATAAATATTTTTAATTAGATTATTTTCTGAAAATAAATATCACACTGTTTCTTATTTTCTTACGTATTTGCTTTTAATTTTTATAATTATTCTTATAAGTTGTATACTTGCAATTCTTATATTTCTAAAGCGTCTCCAATAACTTTTTTATAACTTTTGCACAAGAAAGGCAAAGAGAAAAAAAATATTTATTTAAAAAAAAATTATAACGTGATTTATTGAAAACTTCTGGAACAATAAATAAGTAACTCAAACACTTTCATTTTGAAAATTCAAAAACCCAAAGAACAATATTCATAATATTAAACTGAAAACATTATAAAGTTGATTATTCACAAAGAATATAATTTGAATTAAAAAGGGCTCCTTTAAAAGCCAAAAAGTTTCCTTAATAATAACTTCAATAAGATTGCAGTAAAAAGGAAATGACCTCTTTAATAATTTACCTTATTTGATTTTTAACATAATTGTATATATTTTTAATGAAATATCATACAACGTATAAACAAAAAGATACTTGTTTTCAGCCGTTTGCCTTTCCGATAAATTCAAGAAGAAATTCAAAATTCTAGAGAAAATTTCAGCAATCTAGCCCGCTCTTGCTATCGTTGGTCACAAAGCTTTATTAGACGTCGATCAATTTGATTATAGGTGAACTTTTTGGCTATGTTAATGTTAGCCTATGGAACTTCATATATAGGAAGTCACACTGAGACTGAACGCCAGGTCCACCACCAGCATAATTCGCCACTGACTTCTATCTGATGCATTTTTTGCCTATATATAGAGAACCAGCTCGTTTTTGAGAAAATTTGTGCAATGGATTTCTCCATTGTAGCGACTGGAAACTGCTTATTGAATGTCGACGCAAATGTCACAAAAAATTCCTCAGATACTTTAATCGATAAAATGCGACTTTAATTGAAGTGCAGTAATTCAAAGTAATTTATGAATTTGCTCGAAAATCCGCTTTCTTCGAACTTATTAAAAACCAATTTAAGTGCTTTCCTATTATATTGCGTATTAGGAAGATAAGTAGTATTTTTACGCCTTACTTTAACTTACAACCACCCGCCCTATTATAAAATAATACCAACTCCAAATAATACTTGAGTAATACTCGAAATACGCGTCGTGAAAATCATTTTGGTGAAATGGGTCTTACAATAACAATACGCAAAAAAAGAAAAAACATAAATATGTGCTTGCAAAAAAAAAATATTTGGAGCACTTAAATTAAACTATTTTTGAGCTGTGAACGCTAAAGTGTTCTTGTGCACATTGTTGTTGTTGTCGCTATTGTTATAGAATACCATAAGTGTTGTGATAAAAACGCGCACATAAGGCGGCAATAAAAATACGAAAAACGTCTTAAAAAATATGAACTCCGACAAGAGCTGCAATGAATTTTAATAAATACGCTGCTACAAGTAGTCCTTCAAATGTGCCGCCCCGTCTCGACCCTTTGCCAGAAGTGGGAGCCTGAAGGAGTCGAAAGAGCAGGAAAGATAGCAGCCGCAGAGAAGGAATGCCAAGGAAGGCGCAGGAAAAGTCAAGTCGAGCACAAAGCGGATGAAATATGTATATAACAGTTATTTATTTGTATACAATAAAAATGTAACAAAGAAGAAGGAGGTGAGCGGCGGCAGATAAAGGGTTATAGAGGAAAAGAAAAAAAAATAGAAATGAATCTGCCAAGTTTGGGAGGAGAAAAGAAAGCCTCGCACAAACCTAACGGCAGTCTAAGTAAAAAACACACACACACAAAACAAGAAGCGCAATGAGTGAGTACCTAAAATAATAATGGAAAATAAAACGCCCTTGACACCAGTAACTTTATGTGCGTGTATGTGTGTGTGTGTGCTCTCACGACAGCATCCAATTTTTGTAAGAAATAAACAGATATGTAAACAAGTAGCAAGGTGTGAGAAGATGGCCGTGAGCGTACAGCAAAAAGATAGATGTTTGCAGAGAAGTAAGAAATGAGCGGCGAAGAAAGAAAAGCGCGCTAGATAGAACTACAGAAAATTATTGTGCGAAGTGGTTCAAGTAATCAGAATAAAATTTTAGAAATTCAAACACATATGTACATACAGACATACATAAGTACATATGGAAATGGATTTGCCGCGGAAGAAATCGAGAAACTCTCAATGAGAGAGAAAACAAACAACCAAAATTGGAAGGCAGGATATTGGAATATTTGGAATTTTTGGAAAATATGAAAATTATATAAAAATCAGTGAACGCACAGCGAATACTCAATATTTTTCAACTACACCACATAAAGGCGCCGGGAAAGCTGTGGGTGGTGTGACACCAGCGCAGCAACACTACACCAACAACAATTGAACAATACCAGCTGTTAGGTACAAAGCAGCGCTGCCAAAGGAAAAAGGGTAACTGTTTACACATAATGGCGCGTTATAAATAAAAACAGTAGTGACAAGTCAATGGCAAATAGCACCCGAGCGCTCCGCATGTAGCGGTGCGCAACATTGCGGCGAAGGAGTGTAAGCAAGAAAGCTAGCGCGTGCTTGCAGCGAAACCGAAACGAAATATAGCGCACTCTCTCACACAGAGATAACGGCATACTGAGTGCACAATATGTCAGCTAAGGTGGCGGGTGTGTCCAGCGAGCCAGAAAGCGCATTTGGGAACTACAATGGTCGAGTGAGAGCACATGCTATACCATCAGCGTGCTACTCCGTCGCGCACACACATTTTACCGTGGACAGAATCTTATCAGAAACACACGCGCGCGGATAGAGCGCTACACGCTATATATTGCTATTTCACCACAACCAACTACTCGGCGCAAACGACCGCTCGTCACCGCCACCGCTACTCGCATAGCCTTTGCCTTTCGCTCGTGTACTGATAACGCATTTGTGTTGCCTTCGTCGGTACGATAGCTTGGTAGACTAGGCGCACTGAAAAATACAAATTCCCAATTCAGTTCGTTGTCTTCCGCTACGGCATAATTATCGTGTTTAAAAAATTGTCGCGGCGCTAAACGCACCATAGAGTAGCAGAGTGTTTCACAAAATATTTTCGTTTGCCGCGCACAATAAGCGCGTTGCAGCGGTGAATTTTCCAATAAGCGAATGAGCATCGCTTCTAAGTGGCCAAAATATAATTCTTGAATTCATCCCTACAGCTGCCGAGCTATAGGAATAGAGGAGTAGGAGGTGGGTGATAGAGGAAGCGCGTTAGCAGCAACAGCAGCGACTACGGCGACAGCGGCAGCGCCAGCCGAGCTGATAGCGCAGTAAAGCACAGCAACCGCCCCATTCTAGAGCAGTGTTAGCAGCGGGTGGTCATACGCTCTCACGCCATACGCCCCATACGACAAACGGTGTGTTGTTGTTTGTTATTTGTATATACATACCTATGTTATGCTTGTTTGAGTGTGTTTGTTTGGGTTTTTGTATGAGCGCGCGGGGCAGCTGAAAAGAGCAGCGAAAAACTTAGCACCACAGACGCGCAGTGTGCAACGAATGAGTCGTCATCTGCACGCGCATATACAAACACACGCACGTACACTCAGATACTTACATTCATACATACACTACTCATCTAGCCGATACATTTGCGTTTCAAATTCGATTTCAATTCAGATACATCTCGTTACCGATGCAGACGCGTTTCCGTTTTCCTCTACCACTCTGTGATTGTCGCTCCACACGCATTTAGCCAAACGCGCTCCACCGCAGGTCAATTTCTTCAAAGTGTTTTTTTGTGTGTTTTGTTTTTGCACAAAGCAAATCCATCACTAAATTATTCTACATTGAACAACAATCAGTGAGTGCCAGTGTGAGATACATAAACAGAGTACGTATCTAGTGTTGTGTGCTGCTGTGCTGCAAGCAACGCCCGCTTAGTCTAATTACGCGAACGGATTAAATTATTAGTGGACTAAGCCAGTGCGAATCCAAGCAAAGCCAACCGCCAGCGGCGTCAAACAAAACTAACTGTGGACAGCAAATTTTTTTTCTATGCGTGCGCGTACAATATGTGTGTGTGCGAGTGTGTGTTTATGTTGATCCATTGCATTTAAACCTAAAGCTTGTTAACGCCGCTTAATTACAACGTAAACTGATTGTCGAGGCTGTCAAAACAACAATTTGCATTGTAAAATTGAAAAACAAAAAACAAACTAGCAAATGCTTGAAATTTTCAAATAAAAAATTGCGTGTGTTAAAATTTACAAAAAAAAAAAAATAAATTGCGACACAGAGCAGCGACTTAAATATATTATAAATTTATACTGCAATTAATGCAAAAAGTGAACAGATTATGAAAATTACTGCAGCAACCAATAAACAAGGACTAAAATATATTTGGCTACGAAAACTTAAAAAAGTACAACTTTTCAAAATACTTACGAACCCAACTAAAACGGCAACACTCCCCCCCACAAGCAATAAAACAATCACAAATCGTTTTGAATTGCAATACTGTATCGGCTTAGCCGCACATACATTTCCCATTGTCCATTTCCACATAGACGTGACGCTCGCCAATTTGTTTTACGCGATCACAAATGCATACAACCCGTCGGCGAAACGCCTAGTGTGCTGTGATAGTGAATGAAACGGCAAAAAATCAGAAAAAATAAACAGAAAAGAAAATTGACGAATTGATAAGCTTCAAAAATTTGTCAGCCAGTTTGCTCTATTAAAACTGTATGAAACTTTCAATACCGTCGTGTGACACTAAAAGGTAAGATTCGCGCTCTTTTCTTTTGCTGATCTAAGTATTTTTCAATTGAATTGCTGCTGTCGGTGAAGCAGAGGGCGTGCAGGTATTTTTTTCACCACAAATATTCATCAGAGATTATCGGAGTTTGTCTACTTAAATTTTGTGTAAATTCATTATACGCATAAATTTGTAGCTTTGTATTTAGTGCTTATACATAGAACGATGGTTTTTTATGGTTATAGAATTTTTTATTTAAAATAAAACACAGAAAATGACCAATATTTTAGTTTTACAAGTTTATAAATTGTATACCATTTAGTGGTTAAAAAAGTCGGGCATATAGCGGCTGCTTCTTTAGTCCAGTCCATATTGTCGATTCAATTTCGCTCCACTTCTTCTGGCATAGCCGCTTTTATTTCATCAATAACGCACGAATATTGGCTTTCAATTGTCCAGTCGTAGCCGGTTTATCAGCTTAGACTATTGACTTGACGTACTCCAAAAAAAGCGGGTTAACAGAGTCCAATCACATGGCCTATTAGTGCATTTGACTGGCCGATTTCTTAATTAAGATTCGGTCGTCAAAAGTTCGTCCCAATAAAGTGATGGTTTTACGCGCTGTATGCCTTGTTTCATTGCCCTGCTGAACCCTTTTACCATTTCGACGATTGATATTGATGGTCTCGTTGGGTCCATCTTCCTTTTTAAAAAAAGTATGGACCAATGTTACAATAGAGAGTAACTTTGCTTTTCTTGTTTTTAATGGAAATGCCCTTGGAGCATTTCTTCAGTCAGAATGAGGGTAATTTGATGGCAAAAATGCGGTTCGAGAAAATACGCACAGAACGTGAATTTTGGAAATAAATCTTAACTATTTGTAAACGTTGTTCCGGTGAGAGTATTTCGCTAAAGTCCCTCTATGAAATTCTATACCTCTAAAAAACACCCTTTTTGTATACATACATCTATTAGGTGATGATTACACTATTATTATTTTCACGTTTTGTCACAAGTTAATGTTAATGGCCATACATCTGTTGTCTAATTTCATCATCCGATGTGCATAAAGGGGACGGAACACCACATTTCAAGCAAAATTTTTTTTTTTTTGTGATGACAGTTTTGTAATTCGTCAATCGCGAAAAAAGGTATATTGATTTGAAAAAAGCCTAAGTAGTTGCAAACAATATGCAAACACATTTTTAATGGAATAACGGTTCACTCGATTCCGTTCTGCATAATTCGATGTCAAACATGCACCTCGCGCTGACCGGCCAGTTACTGAAAAAGTAGCAAATTTCCAGCTGATGGAGCAAGATCCGATCAACTTTACTGTGCGAAAGACTCAAACTTTTTAAGAACCAACTGATTGGATTTTATAGATGTCATTTCAAACCTGACAAATCCACCACTTACCAAACATGCGAAGTGCGTAAAGTCATGAAAAACCCCCCGAGATAAAAAAAAATTACACACCCCACCTTTTCCTCGGCTTAAGAGCCGCTTTTGATAGCAAGCAGAGAAGGTCATATGCTTAAATTTAGTATCCCTGCACAACTAATACAGCTGCGGATAATAACGTTGAGAACAATTTTTAGCTAGGCCCAAATTTGGAAGAACCCTGGAAGGCCATTCCAGACCAACTGAGGTTTTTAAACTCACTCGCCAGAACTATGACAATGCACAAAGAGTTGTCACGTGTTGGGACACACGTCGCTCTTGGCAGTTAAAACTTGGAAGTAGTAAAGGATTTGGTATGAGATATTTGACCCAGAAACGTGGACGCTATGAACAAAGATGAGAATTTTTTCGGGACTTTCGAGAGACCTATGACCTTCTTCGCTAGGCAGAAGATTAACAAAGAAGATGGAATAATTATGTGTACAAGCTCTATAACGGCAAGACATAGTCAAACGCCTAACACTCCACCGATTGCATTGTCTTTGATTATAATGCACCGGTGGAATGATCCTTCAACTGGACTCAGAGCAAAAGTACCTGTATATCCTTGTTGTGAATAACTGACGTCACTTCGGTAAAGAGAGAGTCAATTGTGAAGTTTTTTGTCTACCTAATCTGACAAAGGGTTTAAGGGCCAAATAAGATCTTTGTCAAGATCGATTTTTAAGAAGATTAATCTTTGTCAGAGCGACCAGAATTGCCTAACAGACAGAGTATTGTATTATATAGCTACATTGCCAGGCCACTCATACCTTTGATGACCTGTCACCAATAGACTACTCTTCGCTGATAAATTTTGATGTAAAACTCTCCTAATGAACCAAAAATACCCAATAAATTTGGCGCCCTAAAAACGGCAAATACTTTTCTACAATATCTACTTGATTAAAATTAATTTTCAATAATTTGACTATTTTAAAAAATATTATTCTACAAAATAACCAAAATAAACAAAAATTATAAAAAATATCTCGAAAGTAGTTAGTTGAATGGCTGTTCGAATCTTTCCTTCGATATGTGTTGTTTGTCTTTGTATATTTTACCTACAAATAAATGAACCTTTGGCTGCGAGCAAATGGTTTTTCATGAGCATCATTTTTACGACTTAAACGTTTGCCATTGAATGCCGCTTATAGCCAATCAGTAAAAACTGTCCGAAATTCTCGATACAAAAAGGTCGTTTCAGACATTCCAACGAAAATAGATACATATATTTAAACATGTAAGAACTAAAAATTTATCAATTTTTTTATTAACTTCTGAATATTTTCACAGTTCATATATATATATATATATATGCCGACAAAAGCTAAATGAATTTTTGGTGACAATCTGCTGTTTACCTGTTCGTTTTCTCAAAAACATTGGAAAGAACATAAAAATGTACTCAGAAAAAAAAACAAGAATTGTGTATTTAAATCAACAGCAACTCAAGAAGTTTGGTCACAAAAACATGGTACTACTGAAAGTTCTTATACCGAGTATAGAAATCTTATTTCAAGACTTTTGTTTAAGATGGACAATTCTACTTAACTTATTATTAGAATATTGAAGTGCCAATTATTTTTAGAGCTATAAGAATGAAGAGGAGTAAAATGAATCCCCGCCGGACTTATTTTCATAACGCCACTCTTCTCTGAGTGTATATGATCAAATATAGTGACCATATCATACAACCGTTATTTAACTCATCTGAATAAACGAAAAAATAAGATCAAATTCAACCATATCAAGGAAGTAGCGTTAAATTAAATATTCCAAACTTCAGTTCTTTTAAAGCTTCATGAAAATTGTAGTAGTGTTAATTAGCTAGCATCACATATTTACAGAAGCGCGCCGACGGACTGAAAAAATCTTCGGGGTCCTTTAGTTTTGTCCATTCAATTTGGTATGCAACAACTTTTTAATTTACTGATTGATTGGGAATTAATTATGCAAATAATTTTGTATCTTACATCTTTAATTTTCAAGAAAAGAAGCATTTGCAATAATTATACAACGCGGTGAATACGCAAACAAGGTAATAATGTGATGCATTTTAAAACAAACTTCATTCATTCCCTGTCAAAATTTGCAAACCGTTTTCAGTATTGTGCCATATTTATTGCCGTGATTTTTTCAAACCGTAGTACAAAATGCTGTCGATAACTCCACCAGAGCTAAAATGTGTTCATTGGTGTCACTCTAGATAATAAACTGATCTGGATAATATAGTTTAGCAAAATCACACTACACTTCTACATATATAGTTCAGAAATTTCAAAAGAGCCTTAGGTTGTTAAACTCCAACATCTGAAGCTATGTATATCTACATAGCGACATAACGAACAGGCGCATTATTCTAAATAAAGTGATTTAATAGTGAGCTGAATTGATATAGGGAATTAACCGAGAGTTAAATTTAAAGGTCTAGCAATGAAGCACTCACGAACTCATCAATCAACTTTTAGACATTCCGTCACTCACAGTTGGTAGCCCTTACTGCACTTCAATTGCGAGAGAAAGTCCGGGAGCATTAATACATAGTAAAAAGGTTGCATTTCGTTCGAGAGACACATAAAATTGTGACATGACTATAGTTTCTGATAGCAATTTTAATTTAAGAAGTACAATTTAATGGAGGAAAAAATAGTATACTCTACTCCACCAGGTACCATGGTCACTTCTACTGAGGCCCGCCCCTAAGCCTTTATTTTGTTCTGCTAGATCACTACCACGTATTTCAGGCTAAGGTTCCCACAATAATAAAGTCTATAACAACTCTAGGTGCGACTCTTTAATTCTTAATGACAGCCAGGCTAAAATTAGTGTAAAAAGTTGCATAAGTTGATAAACTCAAAATATGAAGCATCTTTGCCAATTTCAGACACATCATATAAGTTTTATTTCAATAATTACTAAAGTTTTTCAAGATTTTAGTACTTTTCATGCTATGCAAGCATGCCGTAATAATATAATGGCTTCAAAAAAGAAAATATTTCTGATACTTTCCATAACTCAAAGGCTCGAAAATTCTCTCCTGTGACCTTCAACCAAAGACCACTGATATTTTCTGCTATTCAAAAAACGTGTGTCGTTCTTTGTTGTTGCAAGAACGCTGGGCTTTACATGTTTTATTTTTTTTTTAACCAGGAATGCCACTATCTAAACTGAACACTTAAATCTACATAACTTGTTTCTATCTCGTCATTTTGCAGATATCGCCAAATGCGGCTTTTGATTAAATATAAATAAAGTGTTCTATATAAAATAGTGATTAGCTGCTGAACTTTTTATTCACGAAAACAAAAAATGGTACAGCAAATAAAAGGTTATAAAATTTCCTCACTCGCATTCATATAATAAAAGAAAGAACCGAAGAAAAATTGTCTTTGTCCTAACTTTTTTACCAATTGAGTAAACGTTTTTTCAAAATTAATAAAAACCTACATAAAATGGAATCTGTTTTCTCCGAAAGTACTAAATATTTCTTAAGCGCCAATTCTTTAACTGTTTTTTTTGCTTTCTTTATACATTTTTTCAATACGCCGAATTTTTTGGTTTGAGTGTAAAATTTATAATAATGAAAATATCGAGTTCTTAGTACTTTTAAAGTTTTGACATGCACTTCAAAAATCGGATTACTTACCATATTTCAGAGTAAATCTTTTTCATCTGCATTTTCAAAGAGAAGAATGCTGAGAAGCTTTGTCAGAATTGATTTTCCTTGCGCAATTTTCGTGTTGGAAACAACACTATGAACCACAACTCATTCGGGAAATTTATACTTCTTTTTCTGAACAAAATAAGCTCACAAGATATTCGCAATTTTGTTCCTAGGCGTCTATGATCAGTGCCGGTATTCATCTACATAAATTTCAATGGGACAGTCGCAACGTTGTTTATATTTGGATTTAAAGCCAGAATTTCTGGTTTATTTCTGCGATATTTTCGCTATTAGTCTTTTTGCTAAACTGGGCCACTAAAGAAATTCCTTCTAATCCAGTGCAAATACTCTTTCATTTCTGTTAATCTCTCAATTTCAATCGGGGGCTCAGGCAGTATAGATGACGTTTAATGCAATTTCGAGCACTTGCCCCTTTTAATTTAGTAGTAGGGGATTGCGTACCAACTCATTTCTCAATTATATCTAATATTTATTTAAACATATTTTCATGGGATTCATAAACATATTTTGTGGCTTAATTAAATTGTACTTAGAAGCGAATAAATTTGAGTGAACTAAATTGCGTATGAGTTATTTTGGTTGTTAAATTTTTTTGTGCTGTTATCAAAATATTCATAAATAATTTTCTAAATGCTAAAACCAACAGAAGAAAGGGAAAGAAAAAAAAAACTCGCAAAACGGTAGTAGTTACTAGTACTTAGTAGTAGCCAGAGAAAATGCGGCAATAAATGAATATTATATTTTATCAGAGTATGCATACAACGCGCTTAGTTGAAACCACCAATAAAAAGATGTTACTAATATTCATATAGTACATAAGTAGATACATATATACATACTTACTTACTTATTTGTATACGTACATAATATTCTACTTAAAAATGTATCTATATAAATTCAAAATTTGTTAGTATTTATGCAAATAACTTTCCGTGAGGATACTCTACTTTTCCACTTTTTAATTACATATACATATATTATATATGTTTATTAATTTATTATTTAGTGGATAAAACTGTACTCTTGCTTGCTATTTCTGATTCATAGAGATTGTATTTTCATACCACATTCTCTTTGTGGTTATGTTTTACTTGCGAAATCAGCCGATATCCAACTAGATCTTATCGGAAAATGTCGATATAATTTAGTAATAATATGTGCACGTTTTGCCCTTCATTATTTTAGTATTCATTACGTTACTAATTGATAAAATAGATATACAAAAAGTAAATAAAAATACAAGTAGCCGATAAATCATCTTAGTACTAATAAAACTTTTTTCATCCATCGCCAACTCTCGGTAAAATTTGCAAGATAAAGATTAAATCACCCTAGGAAAATTTCTCTATCTCTTAGCAAAAGTTCAATCAAAAACATTCCAGCCGTTTCCGAGATTATACCGGACAAACAGACAAATATTTCATTCTTACATCTATGGCAGATTAAAATTCAAAGAAACCCATTCGTTTTTTTGCTTTAAACTTTCCTTATTTTGGCTTGAATTCCCTTTGTCAAAAATTTAAAATAAAACACAAGTAATAAACTTGACATTGAATCTATAAATTTATGTTACTGCGTCGGAATGCAGGCGGCGAATACAAAGCTATAGCAACTACACTCATTTTTTATAATTTAAATTGGCTGTGAAAATACCATACTAATACCTAGGCACTTCAAATATGAAAATTAATTTCAAAAATACTTCTCTTAGGATATTAATATTTATGAGTGTTTGAGTAGCTATTCATATACACTGAGTGAAAAAAGTTTTCGTACAGTGATTTTTTTTATTTACAATTTATAAACAATATACACTGGCTAGTAGAATTACAAGGGGTTTCAAGTTAAAATTTTTGTATCAATTTATTTTTAACATAATTCACTTCACAAAAAAATTTGGAAAAAGCTTTTAATTTCTATCTAATTTTTAATATGAATTTTTAGAAAACTTGTGAGTATGGAGTGATATGACCAATGAAAGTTTTGAAAAATAACTTAAAATTTTGAATAAGAAATAATGGGTAAATTTCTTTGCAACAGTCTTGCGCATTTTCGTGCAGAAAAAATTGATTTCTATGTGGAATGAAGTAAGAAGCCGTCTGAAGAAACAAAAAATAAATTACAAACGGATTTTTTAGATATATATAAAACTACATACCCGAAAATTTTCTAAAGATTCTGGCTAAAAACATTGAAAACTTGATTGCATTTTATACAAAGTTGAAAATTTTTATAATTGGTTTTTGTTGTGCATACTATAAATTATTTTTTTATAAAAAGTTAACAAAAAAAAACTTAGATAGTGGAACTATACAGTGAATATTGTGTACTTTTTTGACTTAGTGTATGTATGTACATTTGCATGATTTCGCTTTATATGAGTATTTCTAAAAAAAAAGTCGAGACCCGAAAAGTTTGTGATTTCTTGCAAAAAGAACCTTACTGTATTTTATATTTTCTTTCAGATAAATAAATCTGATATTTCAATGAAATTTTATATTTTAAAAATGAAGATATTTCCTTAAACTACAACTGTGAGTAACTAATTGTAGAAATATTACAACAGAATAATGCAAATTTGAGCTTGACAGGAAACGTCGATGGAAGTTGATATCTTACGAGTCCATGAATTTTGAACCAAAAAACTCGAATTGATTTCTTTAATAAGCATATATATATTTAGCATACATATAATAAGTGCTTTTCTACATATGTGTGCTATTTTTTTTTTTTAATTTAATTTACGCTTTTCAATTCCTATTCGTGTTGTATGCTTGTATGTTTGTAGATATGTGTGAGAGTTGAAAATATTATATTTTCCGCATCTCATAATTTAATGCAATTTCTTACAAACACGCACACGAAAGTGATTTTAAATTAAACAAAATCTGTCGCTTTCAAATAAAAATCTACATTAAAGTGAATTATTATTTTAATAATACTCGCTAGCCAACCACAAAACGATTAAAAACATTACAACCACTCAGCTGCTTTAATCCACTCGGGATCAAGTGGAGATCAAGCGGGATTTTGATGTATAAATTCTCAATTTGATTTGACTACTAGATGGCGGCGTGAATACAAATGTGTGCGTGTGTATGTATGTATGTGTGTTTTTGCATTGCTGCCTAGCTGGCCCAATGGTAGTGTGTAAAAATGTTGTTGTTACGATGAGTGTGTGCGCGGCGTTTATGACAATCTAAAGCCGCAGTTAGCACGGTTAGTGGTTAGAGAGCAGATCGCGCGCGCGCCGTCAAAACTTTTTATTTACCATACACCGGAATGAATGAATTAATGAATGAACAGTGAAAGTGACATAAATATAAGAATTATATTTAATACAATAAGTAAGTAATTACAATAAAACTGTTTAAAAGTTTATAATGTAATTTTTTTCCTTTTTAACAAGTTGATGAATGATAATGTAATAAGTACATAGTATAGGCACATACATATGTATTATATATGTTAGAATACCCACAAATGAAAAATGTTAACTTTTTTCAGTTTTGAGAAAAATACTGGCGGTTTCCTTCTATGTACATGGCATAGTTTTTGGGTTCGAGATATTGGTTTTCAAAGCCTTTTATACTTTTTTGGTAAATTTTTGAACTAAGTCAACATTGTACAGCTTTTTCCCATTACAAACGTCCATATTTTTATGCAGATCTTATTTTTCATCCGAAAGCTGTCGAGGAATGCGCAGGGAGTGAAAAAATTTAACACTTGTGCAAATGCTACATATTTCATTGGGCCTCTAATGACAGTGTTGTCAGTTTTAAAACTATTTTTTTTCATTTAGCCTTTCATAAAAAGGCTTTTAGGACTTTTGAGGCAAAAGTTATTACTATAGAAATTCAAACTTTAGTACTCTTGGCTATGGAAACTAACATAACGCTATCTCGATAGCTTTCAATCATAGGCAAATCGAAATATATTTGTAGTAAATTAAATAAATTATGGCAACTCAACAATATCAAAAATTGAGTTAACACCTTTATACCTCATACCGTAGATATTCACAGTTGTATTTGCAAAAATAACAGTTTAATGTATTAACTACTTTTTTTTTTAATAAAAGTATAGTTAATTCCTCAACAATAGCAATATAAATAGAAGTTCTAAACTATCTATGGATATTTTTAAATTTATAAAAATACAATAATTTAAAAAATGTCAGCAAAATTACTAACTTTTTAATCTGAATTTTTAGACCATTTTCAGTTATTCTGTTAAAAGTGTCTGAAAATCCTTGTATATTTTTGATATACTTTTATGTTCAAGATTTTCTTCCACACATTTTTGGATATTTGTGTTTGGTAATACCGGCACGGGGCGACTAGGGTGAGTTAAATTTTTAACGTTCTATAGGTATGAAAGAGCAAAATTCTGAAGAAGCGATTACAGTTCTCATAAATTCGTTTCGTGTTAGTTCTTCCTTCAACAAATAATTTAATTACACCTTGTAGCGTCGTCAATTCAAACTCATTTCTGGCCTGCTTGTTTTTATTTTTTTATAAATATGTCTACAATAAATCTCGTAAAAAGAATTGTAGAGAGTGAAATATTTTGACTAATATTTTTCAAAAAACTATGCTTAATAAGTTGTAAGTATATTGGAACGATCTTCCGTCATCCATTGTCAACAGTTGAGATAGCCCGATTTCGGCGCTACGCCCGCTTCACGAACGAAGAATTTCTTCTTTTTCAGCAACAGTTCGAAAATAGTTTACGTGAATTGGAATCCCAAATTTCTGTTTAAAATTGATTAGCATGGAAAAACTGGAAAAACTGTGAATTTCAACTTTGTACGATTTTGAAGCGCATGAAAGTTCAAAAATATTCTGAACTATTAAATTGGTAGAATGATAGATAGAAACGATGACTTTTTGAAAAAAATAAGAAGTTCAATTTCGAAATTAATATGAGGCTTTGGAAAAGAGCCTAAACAATTATCAGATAGAAACGTTAATTCTTCGAAAATTTTTTAAAAACTTTGATCTTGTATATTAATTTTGAACCATGTAAAAATCCAGTTAAAAAAATTTTGGGCTGATAGAGTGAAGTGATATGAGATAAATTTCTTGTTTGTATTTTTGTTTTTAATTTTAAAAAACTTTGAACTTTTACATTAATTTTGAATCATAAGAAATTTGAATACAAACCAATCTTGAGGATGGGAGATAAAAATTTTGACTGTGTGGAAATTTTTTGAAAATTTTGAAATTTAACATCGATTTTGGCATTAAAATATAAGTTTTTTACAAGAAAATTTTGTACTGTTGAACTGAAATGATAGGGGGTAAATGTTGATTTTTTGAAAAACAAAAAACCCAAATTACAACATCAGTTTTGAATCACATGAAAAATTTAGTTGAACAAAATTTTAAATTGTTAAATTAAAGAGATATAAAAACGTACACCAAAAAAATCAATTTATTAAGAATTTTGAACCGCATGAAAGATTGGCTCAAGAAAGTTGTAAGCTGTTAAAGAGTTGCGAGACACATAATGTTGGTTTTTCGCCAAAATTTTAAAAACATTAATTTTCAATATCTTTTTTGAACCACATAAAAAGTTTAGTTCAAGCAGATTTTTAATTGTTTGATGGAAGCGATGTGGACAGAAATATAATTTTATTTTTTGAAATACTTAAAGTAATGCAATTCTAAAAATTAAACCCGACTTGTTAGTTTCAAGAATAAATATCTTAACATTTTATGTACTCCTTCCTTATGATTAGACTGAATTAATAAGATAACTATATAGCTGGGCTATGGTAATCACCTCCCAACCCTGTCAAAAAAAAAATGTCAAATTAACGCATACAAATTCCATAATGCTATCTGCAGATTTTCAGAGAACCATCTTCCCTGTCAAAGTTCCGCAGGCAGAAAATGCGAGTTTTTTGACTTATTTGAATGTGGCATTTTAAGAAATTAACACAGAATTTTCTCACCTGTTTACATTTGTTTTATAATCGCACACGAAAAAAGAAAAGGGCACTGGAATCGCAAAATTTTTTCGATAGAAACGAAATCACTATAAGTCTACCGATTTTCAGAGTTTTATCTATATAGAAATCTAATTACATACCTACATATTGCTTGCATATATGTATAGAAAATGATTTCAACTTCAGACACATTCAAAACACTAACCAATTATAGACGTAATAATGCTAATTACAATTCAATACAAATGACAACAGCTCCGCCAACAAAAACAATCCGCACTAATTTGATTAAGCTGTAAAAAAAAGTGGAACTTCCACGTAAAGATAAGCGTAACTCAAAATAGTTTACACCAACTTATTTTTCTTATTGTTGTTAGCCACCATCCAAGGCAACAAGCAGCAAAATCAACAACAACAAAAAAAAAGAAATAAAATAAAATAAAATAAAATAAATTCTAGTGCCGCCAGCACGCGCAATAAATAAGACACGTAGATTGTAAATATTTTTACATTGATAAGACACCATGAGCTGTTATCTCTTTTCTGTATATATATGTATATATATATAAACGTTGTGTATTGTAAACTGAGCATTTGTAGGTGTGTGTGTGTGTGTATAGGTGATATGAGCAGTTTATTTGTAATTGCGACCGCGAAGCAAATTAATTCAGAGAGTACAGAGTTATACTTAGAGTGAAAAGCAGGCTAAGCGGTAAAGTGTTTAGGGGTGTTTTTTTTTTGAGACCCTCTTGTATGTATATATATAATATTTATTCAACTACAATGGGGCATGCATACCTAGTATGCATTAGCATATAATTAAAGTGAGTGTGGAATAGTTGGATCGCTACAAGTCGACGAAAATTTTAGAAATTTAGAAAGTTGCAGGATCGGGGAGACTATGCACATATGTATGTAAATAAATAGCAGCGCGATGCTTGAAAAAAAATAACAGAGAATTGCAGTGAATTTTTGTTGTTTTCTTTTAAATGAGCGTGTGATATCTGTACTAAGTGTACACACTAGAATTGTCAAACAAACTTTTTGTTCTTCTTCAGCTTCTTCTTAAAACATTCAGATTTAAGTAGTGCACTAGCTTTTCTGTCAGCACAGGTGGCGACGGGAGCATGACCTCAGCCTCACTTACTTCAATATACTTTCTGGAAAAAATAATACAAAAAAAAAATGTAAAAATACAAATACACTCTTAGCATGTGTACGGTGGTATTTTCAGTGTTATCTATTCAAAACTCGTTGAGTTATCCAGCGCTGCAAGAGTCTCGTGAAAACCACAGTCGTTTACATTGAGTTACACTATCAACGATATTTATCTACGATTTTATGATAACTTTCATTGTGTGGAAGTAAATATGTAAAGAAATACATTGTACCGATGTATGTGCATATGTATGTATGAATGTTTATCACCGTTCTTGGCATATGCATATATTTATATTTGTTCTCGAGCTGTGCGGCAGATTAACCCCTTTGGTGTCTTCCGTCTCCAAATCGTCCAAGTGTCGCTGGGTGCTGTTGGGGTTAAGCTTTTTTTTTTGTTTGTTATGTAAATTTAATATGTAAACTCATTTTCTGTAAAACAATCACAAATATAAATACTTACATTGTTATAAATACCTTCTACTGTTACTCCGATGTACATATGTATGTATGTATTATGTATTAGGGTGGCACAAAAGCGAAAGAAGGGAGGGGGTTAAGTAAAGTCAGAATGTGATTCCGCTCTTCACTAGGCCTTTTCTATATTGCAAAGAATAACTGCCAACATTTTTTTGACCCATCCTAATACGTATATTTATATGAGTCACTTATTTGCATATGTACATCAACTGTTATTTAATTTTTACCGTTAACCAAAAGATAATCGCATTACCTTAAGTTACTTCAGCAGCATTAGCTCATTAGCTTCCATTAGATAAGCCAGTTAAGTTGCTGTAAAAGATAATTATCGCTCTGAGACCAGCGCTTGCAATTTCGGGCAAATATCGATATTGAACAAATCTAAATACAAATGTGCGAAGCTGTGTTTCTTTTTAAAATAACATTTAATATCAATATCTAATATCAATTCCATTTTCCTTTTTCACCTTACAGCTATTCGCCAACTGATTTAGAAATAAAGAAGACACCATCCCCTCCACAATTGTAGTTAACGGCGCGATCATCGATCGACTCAACGACCGCACGACGCAGCACACAGCGTCAGCGTCCGTGTCTGCAAATTTTGCGCCAACGTTAGATTATACCGGCCTCACCACGACGACTACATTTTTGCAACACTTCAAGGACGTCGTCACGACGAAGTTCTCGGGCAGAGATCATCATCTGCCACCACTGCATCCGCACGCGCATCCCCATCAGCAGACGGCTGCATTGCACCACCATCATCAACCCCATCAGAGTGTGGCACAAAGTTTTTCCACCATTTTTCCCACATACTTAGGCATGGACCGCACTGGTGGCGGCGGTGGTGCCGTCGCCACTGGTGGTGGTCTGGGTGGTGTTTTGCCAAATTCAGGTGGGAGCGGAGGCGGTGCATTAAATGGCCTCGAAGCGATGTCAGCCGAATCGACTGGACTTTGTTTGCAGGATTTAGTGAGCGCTGGTACAGCTGCTGGTGCTGGTTCGGCGGGTTCAGCTGAGAGTGCCAATACAACAAGTACTGCGTTAAGCAGCGGCAGCACTGGAAGTTCAACGGTAAATGGTAGCGCCAGTTCGGCCACAGGTCAAGAGCATTTACACAATCATCATAGTCTACATGACTCTAATTCATCGGTTAGCATTTCACCTGCCATTTCGAGTCTTATGCCGATCGGCAGTCTTAGTCATTTGCATCATACAGCGGGTCAGGATTTGGTCAGCGGATATCCGCAACATCCACATCATGTGCCACCGCACACACCGAAACATGAGCCGCTCGAGAAGCTAAGAAGTAAGTACTGAATTTATTACTGGGTTTAGGGAAGTTTTTTTTAAGAGGATAAACAAAGTGAAAATGGAAAATGTGGGGTAATTAGTTACAATAAATTTTAAATTGGTGAATTGAAAAAGCACTAAAGAAATTGGGATGCCGAACAAAAAGCTAACGAGCTACATATCAAAAAAGTCTGAAATGATCAATACTTTGAAATTTTATTGAAAGCTTGCAATTGCTGAGATACTTTCTGTCGTTGTAATAAAATGGAAGATGAACTAATAAAGAAAATGGCTGCTATCCGCATGGAAGAAATTCGAAAAAATCACGACGTTTCCTAAGAGTCAGATCTGTAAAATTAGAATGTACTTCGGTATATACATAACTAAAGGTGATAGTTTTTTAAAACTTTCTATATAAACTTTTCGACAAAAATGCAAAATGAGAATGAGAATTTTATGCATTTTATTTCACTTTCATGTAATAAAAAATACATACTTATAGTTATAATGAACTGAAGTTCATCCGCCGCTTGCCTCAAGAAATTTGTTTCCTTAAAGAAACCAAACATATTGCAATCGCTCGCCCACAGTCAAATGATCACAAAAACTCAACACACATGACGCTGTATGAATCTGACTAAAATGACTTTTGACAACTAACAAATTAGCATATAATTAATTAGCTCATAACTCACTCATTCCTCAGCAAAGTCCGATGATTTTGTGCGTTCCAGTTGAGGTCTGTGCCTGTGTGCCAAAATGGTGTGAACAAGCAACTATTTATTTATGTATACACAGTGGCGCGCGCACACAGAAAAATATTTTGGTGGGAGGGGTTTAAGTTTTACGCTAATTTAAGTAAATTAATTTCAAGGCAATATTCGAGTAGTAAAATTTTGGGGTTGAGCCCCAAACTTCTCCTCCTTTGGGTGCGCCAATGTACGTTTATTATATCTGTCAGCTCATTCTGAAACTTATTTGAGCATACGGTAATTAGTTAGCCAGAATGAAGATCGTTTTTGTTGGCGATCAGAAGATGGCATGCGTGTACGCCTTGATCGGTGAGTGAATGCTGAACTAATGGTAATGAGAAAAAAGTCGTTGGAAAACAAGAAGGTGCAAAAATTTATTTCAGTAAATGAAGCCAAAAATTGAATATAGAAGATATTGAATGTTTTCCTAAATCTAATTTTAAATGAAAATTTAGTGACGGAGGTTTAGTTTTTGCGTAAATAAATAAAAAAATAATATTATCAGTGTAGCAAGTTTTTTTAATCCTAACTCCTCTTTAGCTGTTTCCTTTTTCCTTAAATAATTAATTTATGTATGTAGATTATAAAAAGTCAAACTGAGATTTGTTTTGTTTTTCTCTTCCTTGCCATAGAAACTAGAATTGTAGACAGATTCCCGCCATCATATTCATTTAGATACATAGTAGGATCTTTAATGGTGAGGCCGAAATTGATAGGAAAGGGTCGGCCACTTCTAAATATTTGCGTATCTGACTGATTTTGAGCCAGTTCATAGCGTCATAGAAGGAATCTGCGTGGCTGATTAACCAGCTCAACAGGGCATCCTTGAGGTTCTGGCGCCGAGTTGGAAGAAGGTGGCGGTTCCTTTGAGCGCCTGCAGCTTCTCCTGGGTGAAAATCGTGGCACGCAAAATTGCACGGACCCTCTGGTGGTCGGTGGTGGATTGTAAGGGGAATTTTTTCACATTCTTCACCTGCCCTGTTGTGTCTTGTTTATAGGAATTTTTTCGGTGTTGGTTTTTTTCTCTATAGAAGAGATGTCAAGGTGACTATAAACTAAAGCCCTTTTTGGGAGTTAGACTATGAAACAATATGATACAAACTTCTCAGTACGGATTTTGCACCCCTTCCTGAGCATCTCTCAAAAAGTCATGGTATTTTTTTAACGGTATTACTTAGCACTTCATCCTGAAAAGATTAACCCGGCAATGTTGAAATCGTTGTGGTTTTGGCAAGCTTGAAAAAGATCCAAAATTTTGATCGGCATTGAGGCAATTGTAATAAGCAAATTTGCCATATTTGAGCTAAAGCATAACCAAAGAAGCAGTTCAAGACTTGCCAATATTTCTATGAAAAATAAATGTTTGGTGTGGCTTATGAGCTGGAATGGAACTGTAACATCGCGAGATAATTGACAATTCGTCCCCTGAATTTAAAGCCCTCAGTCTCGACGAAATTTGGGATTTTGTTTAATTTAAAAAAAAAAGTATCACGAAATGGGAACTTTGTGATACCAACTGCGTCCCCGTTCCCTCCTATTTGTACGAATGCGTGGATCCTACGGAGTTAAGCAAATATTGCGTCCTCAACCCATCACAGTCAGTTAGATCCTCGAAAAATTCTCATCACATGAAGTTATTTCTTCTTCTCCACATCGTCTCTGAAAATTTCACACAAATTGTTGAGGCGATCCCTATCCTAGCTGCATGGTTTCCGATAGCTATATGTATAAGTATATTGTACTTAGCATGTAGGGGCTCTTGTGGTCGCTTCGTGTCGGCCATTCGAACCGCAAGAGTTTTGTGTTGCTACAGGTGTCAGTAAGTTTTCGTCTTATATCCGCTTCATTAAAAGAGCAATAAGCCAATTCGTCAGCTAGTTCGTTACCTTGACGACCGATGTGTCCCGACACCCACATGAGTTCGAGCTTATTCCATTTTCCAACACAGTGCAGCCCCAACTTTCTTTCATGTACAATTTTTAAAGATGTGCGAGAAGTCTTCAAGGTTTTTAGTGTAGTTTGGCTGTCACTGCAGACTCCGATTTGGTAATGACTCTACCTTTCGACAACTATCCAGTCAGCCACCTTAAAGCAAATATCTCCGTTTGGTAAATCGTTGCCATTGTAACTAAGGCATCTGCAATCTTCATCCGGGTGCCAACCAGCTTCAGTTCCATTTTCTGTATTGCCGCTGTCAATATAAAAAGTTTTTACAGACCCCCTCAAGAGAGTTAATAGATCTGTCTTGATTGTTCTCTTGTAGTGAAGCTAACATTATGTTTTCAATCCAAAGAGACTTTCGGTATCAGTTTGTCATTTGAGGTCACAATGGTCACGGTCGTAAGAGTATACCACTTGCAAAGCGAATTAAAATCCGATAGGTAAATAAATGGAGCTAATATTTCTCCTACAGAAAGTTAAATATAGAATTCATATTATTTTACTTCGAAGAACATGAAGGACTCCTTTAAAGATGTTCTTACCTCATCGAGTAATTATTATTATCTTATCAGTCATTACTCCTTACAATGCTAGTCGAAAATATACTTACTTAAATTATAAATAAAAGTTGAGCAATTTACATATTTACATATTTAGTTACATACTTACGATTACGTTTACATTTGTAAATATTAAGCAATGTACTCAAACAATGCAACAATTATGGCAGAGTAATCTGTCAAACAGCAGCTGCCATAATTCCCGCTACCTCCAGCAGTTCATCATGATTCATGCAAACATTCACGCTCTTAATTTGCAATCGAAAATAGCTACAACAATATAACAAATTCACAGCGCAGCACTACAGTGTTGACGTCTAGTGTTCTGTTGTAATTCGTCCAATAAAATTCAAAACCACGTTTCAAATAGCGCGTTGACAGTGAGTGTTAAAATTCGCGCGACTTCGCTGCCATACAGCCACACGTCAGACGTCGAAAGTTGAGCAATCAACCACCCATCTGCCCATCTGCCCATCTGCCCATCAGCAGCTCAGTCACAGCAGCCAGTGCTGCTGCCTCTTCCCTCAATTTCTTACATGAGTAGCTACATATTTACTTATTGTTGTTGTTTTTGCTGCTATTTGCCGCTCTGCACTTGTTCAAACAAGCGAACATTTTTCACGCATTTTAACGCATTCAACAGCGACTGCATTGCGGCATCTTGATGGCGTCGCACTGTGAACGAGATGCAGCAGGAATGGGATGCCAGCTATGGAGACGAAAAAAAAAAACAAAATTCCAACGTAATCATTGTGCAATCATTAGCGTACATAAATATCCGAATTATATTTCCCTTCACTGTATTGTACTACACTCGGGCATACAAAGAGAGTTTACAGCTAAAGCGTTACGGCTAATTGAGCACCCTTGTGCCATAAAATGATGCGCCGCACAGAGTGCGCTGGGTTGGGGAGTGGAGTGGAATTCGAGAGATGAAGTGTTGCGGATGGAAGCCCATAATACGCTTGAATGCTGTGCCGTGTGATGATGTCGCAACGTATATACACACATATGTACTTATTTTACTTACTTATCTACATGTTCGAAATTCGTTACATACTCGAATGCACTTGTACTACGACACAATTTGCTCTCCTTTGACATGACACTTGAACTGGTGAAGGCAGACGGAAGGACGCCGCCTTTTGATGGTCATCACTTAGTTATGACAAGGGTTTCGCACTCACCCGTTCGATTTGTAATTGTTCGATACATCCCGCCAAGTGTTTGGTGGAAATTTGATATGTGCGAGTCAAGTGTTTGTTGCCTTTGTTGAGGCGAAATTGTTTTGGGAATTTCGGAAATTGAAATATAATTATACGAAATCTATATCCATATGTAGATAGATATATGTATGTGTCTTAGTAATTACTAAATATTAACATACTAATGTACATACATACATATATTCAAATCGGGAATTGCGGAAGTCCATCTGTCTATCAGCTTGTACTTGTTTGACGATTATAATCAAAATATACGCAATTAGTAATAAAGAAAATTGTTTCTGGTGATGCATACAATCTTTTCGCACCATTCCGTTGCTGGCAGGAATATATACTAACTAAGACTAAAAATATAGCATTCGAAAATACAGTGGAAGCGCGAAAAAGTGAATCGCTCGGTTCAGTTAGTCGAATTTCAAAGTCAACATACCGCTCAAAAAAGTTAACTCAAAAGTTTATACATTTTTCAAACCAACCGTTTGTTTAACAAAAAAAATGCGCGATCTCAATTTTGTTTTTAATTATTACGATTCGGTTATTAAATCTTAGCCAATAGGGGTATTCACATCAAGCTAGTTACTCGGTTGCTTGGTAGTTTCACTTATATTTTGTTCTTGTAAATCTTAAGAACTGAGCCTTTTGGTGGGAAATCCGTTTGCCAGACTAACATAAATAAGCGAAGAAAGGTCGCTCCCAGGATACTGAAAGCTGGTTCGAGCCACACAATATAAGGATTGTGGTTTCGCTCCTCGTCAGCCGAAAATTTTGAGCTTTTGCTTGGAATTTCTTATTTTTTATGCGGGGTTTCATACCAATATATAAAAAAAACCCATGGATATTTTGCTAATTTGTATACATGCATATATTAAAACATCAAAAAAGATTGCTGCCGTCGAATTTTAATCTAAACGTATTTTTGTATAAAATAATGAAACTGCCTAAGAACGGTTTAAGGTTATGGAATTAAGGATTCGCGTATTTAGGTAATTAAAACAACATTATTTTTTACAACGGTATTAATATCCGACCTGAGATGCTGTGTTGGGAAGTGAAAAAACTGCGCTATTGTGGATGAGCCGGAAGGAACTACATGGGAAATTTAGATTTAAGACCTAATTGGTTTTTATTTGCATAATCTTTGTAAATATATAATTACATAAACCTAAAAATTAATGCCACAACTATTTTCCGTTCTTAAATAGCACTAAACAAATCGCAACATTTATGAAAGAGGCTAACATGAAAGAGGTTGCTTTTGCAGCTAAAGGAAATTTTATCTGAGTTAGAGCGTTCTTTTGCAACTCGGGTGCATTAAAACGGGCCCAATATTACAATTTCTTTAAACTGCTCTTTCGGAAAACACCCATTTCGTGATCAGACTTCCTCCTCCCTGGATTTTACCAATTTGATCTACCATTTTGAAATAATTGTTGATTTTTCTCAATATTTTCTAATAAAAAAATGGCCTCAACACAAATTCAAATTTCTAAATATAAAGCCTAAAATAATATACGAAGATTTTTAGTTTATGCCAACACAGTTTTTCTCCATGAATGCTTAAATAAACCGGTTTTGTGTAAGATGTTTCTTCCAGAATACAAAAAATGTCAAACCGTCAAACCGTCTTTACAATCGTCTTTCGAAAGTCTAAAAGCTACATATCTTTGCCTGCAAATGCCTGCAAAACTAAGTATATCACTTTATACGTTCTTGTTTTTGAGTTTTGGAACCCACCTTGAGTTGGCCATATTTGTCCTGGGCGTGATAACTCATCTAATAATTCTATTCCCAAACTATATTTTTTCGCCTTTTTTTCAGGGTAGCGTGCGAAGAAGGAGCATGCCCGTGTTGAGCCGCCAAACTCAATATGATGCATTTTGACTTTTTGATCGACGGTCTGATTTAGTTGCATTGTATTTTCAAGGATTTTATATAATTTATTCGAAAAATTATTCCCTTATACACGGAAAACTGGAAGCCCTTTGAACAACTCTGTATTATTGTTTTTTTCAATATACACACAAATGTACATCAATCCAAGGTGGGAGCGTTCAAATTCCGGCGTTGCTTTGTTTTACCACCCCAAATATGCAAATGTTCTTCCAAACGAATTTGTTTTTGGTGAATTGAGATCACTGAAGTATTGGTTTCAGTGTGTGTGAAACTTTAAACTTTGTTCAATTAAATTTAATCAACAGTAATTTTTATGAGGCCAACGCGGGGATCGAATTCCCGGAAGAAGTACTCATCACACTGTGGTGATCTACGAAATAGCTATAACTTCTACCATTGTCGGTTTTTCTGTAACTTTTCGTATTAAAAATGGCCTTGAGCTCATAAAAATTATTATTGATACAAATAAATAGGCGACAACTTTTATTATAATATACTTTCAACGAACTCAACCAACTTTGTTTCAATTATACGGATACCAAGCTAGAAAAAGCGTACTAAATTTGATACATTACTGCCAAACCGGCAAACGTGCTTCTACGGTGGATGAATATTCAACATTTGCACATATCCTATATACACATATACTACATATGTATGTACATACGTCGGAGTCAAAGCAAATATGCTGCAAACTGTTGCAATCCACTGCCAACTGCATCTAAATAGAAGTTTCGATAACCGCAAGGACCAACTTTAGTAGCATTCCGTTGACCCCTTACCACCTTAGCGCCCTGTGACACTGTGACACTTTTATTTGAATTTATTTGACTTTAGAAAAAACAATTTAAAACCACTATACGAATTGGCAACATTAAAAATTTCACCGAAGTAGGAGAAAATTTACAAACCAACAAAAATATTTGTTAAAGTTTGCAAAATTCGAGTATCCTTGCATCCATGCGAAATCACAAATGCAAGCGCAGTGCAAATGAAAGGGTTGTGTGTGTGTTGTGCAAAATTTCCACGTATGCAAATTTGAAGTATACGAGTATTTACAAATGTTACTATTGCTATTATTGTATTTCATACACATTACCACCGGCACGTTCCCGCCATTCCCGTCGTTCACGCATTGCACACTGTTGCTATTTGTAAATAGTATTGCGGCCGAGTGCCTTGCATTTGTTGTTGTTGCAAACCCTTCCAAAATTCGTTTGGCGCAGTTGTCATCATTGCTGTTGTCGTTTATGTTGCTTGGTGATGTTGTTGTTAGTGTTGTGCAGGTGCGTCATGCTAACAAATTTGTTGCTATTGTCGTTAGACTTGTTGTTGAACGTGTCATTTGTATTATTTGCTGCTGGTTGCTGCTGGTGCTGCTGCTGGTCGGTGGTTGATGGTGCTGCAGGTGTTGCTGCTACGAGACTGGCTACACTTCTGTTTGTTAGTCTTCACCTCTGTTGTTGTTGTTGTTGTTGTTGTTGTTGCTGGTATCCATTAACATGGTTATTGTTGCAGTCATGCTACATTGCGCGTGTGTGTGTGTGTTGCTGTTGCTATTGTTGTTGTTTAAATAATGGCTTTGCAACGTGTTTGACATGTGTGCAGTTGGGATTTCAATTATTGGCAATTTAATGGCTAACAAAAGCATTTTCGCTGCAACAACAACAATGACAATAACGAGGCGGTGCTACAGACAATTTATGTATTTTGTTTAAATTTCTTATGCTTTACCATCCATTGGATCCATCGCTCTGGTGTTTTTTGTATTTGATTTTAATTTTTTTCTGTTGAAAAATATATATATTTTTTTGTTTCAACTTAATTTGTGTGTCGTTTATGTTTTTATTAATTTTATTGCGTTCAACAATTTTATGTTATGCGCGCGTGCTTTTTTACCCATTTGCTCGGCATATATACAACTAGATATTTGTATATTAATATGTATGAATGTTTGTATAAGGTATGTGTGTTTGTTTGCATTTTCAAATTTCATATCTTTCGTATAATATCCGCTATTTCAAGTTCAGCCCTCCAACTCATTCTATTCATATTTGATAAAATAATGACTTTATTTATAACTCACCTTAACCCTCTCACCAATCTATGCCTTTGATCTGTGGAAATCCACTTTAATCGCCTTAAATCTCTTCAAAATTTACAAACTTAATGCCATTTTGACATAATTGTGCCGGTCGATTGGCTGTGTTGTCCTAAAAAACACAACGGAAGCGAATTATGTGCGTATGATCATAAATGTGCATAGATTTAAACACACAATTGAATATACATATGTACATTGTACATACAGTGGTTGGTTTTTTCTTTTTTTGAATACTCCTAATATTTTTAAACACCGCCGTACTAGCGCTCATGGTATTGTCAAAAACGATAGAAAAAACTGCGCCTTTCTCGCTGAAAGCAACTGAAAGTGATGTAATAAAAGCTAAATAAAGAAGAGGAAGAGGAAGAGGCGGCCAAACGACAGAAAGATTGAAATTTGTGTTAGCATTGTTTCTGTAAAATAAAAGAAATATTTTTTAACCAGTTAATGTTAGCCATCAGGAATATGTTAATGGAAAGCGAAAACCGTATAAAGATTATGTGGAGCCCGAGCCACGTGGGAATCGTAGGAAACGAGGCTGCAGATCAGAGAGCAAAAGCTGCCACAGAGGAACCCCTACTCCTGTCAAACTGGATCTCCAAAGATGATATACTTAAGTGTATAAATTCTAACATGTTTTTGAAGAAACAAAATGGATGGAAAAACTACCGCCATCACTATTCGAACATCAACACAGAATGCAAAAAGCCTACTTTACCTTACAATGTTAGCTGTAGCGCATTAAAATCATTTATTCGTCTAAGGATTGGGCACACAATTATCACCCACAGCTATATTCTTTCGGGATCGAGTTCACCTCAATGCCCTTTCTGTGGTGTAAACGACCTCTCCGTTTGCCATTTGTTGGACAGTTGCCCACAATACGCTCGAACTAGAAATTAACTATTCGATAAAATCAGACCTTCGAGCCTGCTGACCGAAACAGACCCAGAAAAAATAAAACTGATCAATGAATTTTTAGTAAAAATCGAATTGAAAAAATGTATATAAATATCTCTACTTACTCGTTTCAAAATTAATTATAGCCAAAATTTTATCATCATCTTAGTTTAAGTCTAATAAGTGTAATTAGAATAAGCGAGCCGAAGGCCCTAGACGCTAGTGCTCCTCTTATAATGTAAGCGAATGATTTATCACTCGTCTTTCAAATAATAATAATAATAATAATAATATTTTCCGCCAAATTGCCAAAGAGATAACTAGAGGTCCGCTGGATAGGAGATCTTTTACCCTATCACTCTTGGGGTACATAAATTTTGTTCACATAAGCAGGGCCGTCGAGAGGATTTCCGGGCCCGGTGGGAGAGTTATTTACTGAAATCCGGGCCCCCCTAGAAACTCCGGGCCCGGTGTAAATCCCACTCTTACCACCCCCTCTCGGCGGGCCTGCACATAAGGATTGTTTAGGCTGTTACAAAAACCGCAGCAGTCGAGATAAATACCTGAATATTTACTAAAATAAAAAGAGAAGTCAATTAACTTCTGTCTGTTCTGTGATAGGGGCATCGGATAACTTGAGTAAATATTGAGATATCTCTGCGATTTTTGTACGCGCATATCCCTCAATCTCGACCGCTTCATATTGAAAATAGGCAAAATTGAATAATGACCACTCCCACACAATGGCAAAAATAAAATATTGCATTGTTTTCAGTAGCTGGAGAAAGGAGTACGCAGGTTAATTTTTAATTAGGCGTGCCGTCTTCCAAGTAAGAGCAAATAGATATATCTCCAAAACTACTGTACGAGTATTAACTCTACCAAATTTGGAGCAAACTTTACCTTTCAACTCAGCAAGCTCAATTTCGAAAATTATAGAAGTCAGAGGGATACACGGCGTGCCCATCTTATATAACGATAATTTGGAAAAAAATCTAGTTATTCGAAATTTTGTTAATTCATACGAACTAGCTCAAATTTGTTACGAAGTATTAAATTAGAAAAAAATTTTAAAGGCTAAGTTTTTAAAAATTTGGACGGTACGTTAGAAGCATAAGAATTCGGTCATCTTATATTTAAAAAAATCGTGTTACAGTGTTTGTGGTCGAATTTCTCCGAAACAGCGAGGCCGATTTTTATGAAATTGTATATGTATAATTAAGTAGATTTGGTACTAGGTATGAGAATGTTTGGTAGATGGTTTCTACCTTTTTGAAAAGTCAAAATTAATTAAAATATGCATAAGTTATATTAAATATAAAGAAGGTTCTTAGCTAACTTTTATGTTTGAAAAGTTGAATTTAAATAAAATATGGGTGTCAATCGGATCGCCTCGGCGAGGAGAAATTTCTACATATACATATTTCGGAGGAGGATACCATATTTTTAAGAGCGATGCCACTTGCTACAGTGACGGAAATCCAATTGCCAAGGGCAATTAGAATATAAATATAGACCTTTTACAATCATAAATTAACATCTGGCATCTCCTTCCCGACTACGTCGATATATTTTGGAGAGTTTCGAATCTCCTATGACTGCCTGGATATCCGGTCATGTATGTGAGTATATTGTTATCGTTTCAATGGTATGACCAAAATTTGAAAAACAAAGCAATGAATGGAAAAATGATACATCAAAATTAAAAAAAAAATTATCAACATTTTTAGAAATAATTTTAAATCTATGTAGTTCATGATGCACTAAAAAATTTAAAACTTCGAGTTTATGTTTTATAATTTTTATTGCTACACTTTATCGCACTTTCTTCCGTATAAAAAAAGAAAAAACTTCTGATGAAAAAAAATATAATTTAGATTAATTTTTTTTTCAAACTTGTTGAGTGTTCATATATTTTTCACAAAGCTACAAAAAGCTATGATTTTCTAAAAAAAAATTAAGAAAAAAAATTTCATGAAAAACACTGGGAATATTCAAAAGTAGGTCACTGTATACGCAAATCTGTGAACTACATTTGGTACAAATACATTTACATAAATAGGTGTGTATGCATGTGCACATGTACATATGTACATAAGTGTATGTTTTCAGTCATAAATATGTACATACTAACACAGCTGCTCCGTGCGTAAATTCATTTTAAACATTCACGCTCTGATTCTCCCTCCAGCTAAGTATGTAATTTATAACTTTCTTTTGGTGAATTCCAATTTTTATACATAAAGTCTGTCACAAATTCTCTTCTTGGTATTCGAGCATTCTCGCCTATAGCCCCTAGCCCTTTCCACCTAACCACAGTACTCCCTCCATACATCCTTTTTTCTGCATTTTGCGTTTGAATTATGTCGTCAGCAGCTGCTCCTTGCTAAGGTAGTGAAAACCGGCGAAGAATCGCGAAAAAATATGTAATAAAATATCATGAACTTTTTTTAAGAGTTTTTTTTTGTGGTTAATTTTGTTTGCTGTTTTTATGGTTACATATTTGTGTAGATTTGTGTGGCAACTGTTCACATATACATAGTTTTAATAACTTTGAAATATTTGTTTTGCTTTCTATCATAATTTTGGAAGAGAGACTTCTCTTTCTCGGTCTACGGAATTTCAATATTTCACTTGATTTTTTTTTTAATATTTTCGAACATGCAAAATAACATAAATAATGTGTATTTTTATTTTTTTAATTTGTTTTGATACTTTAATACTATTTAATATTTGGAGGATTTATCGAACTATTTTTCTTCGGCGAAAGATCTTAAATTTTGCAATTAATTTGCTTATTAATATATCTAAATTGACATAGAACGATTTTTTGGAATCTAAATCTCTTGAAACAACAAAAATATTAATAAATATCGAAGCAATGCTATACGTATATTAGGGTAGTCCTTAAATATAGAAAACTAATTTAACATTAGAGCTCATAAGCCTCAACTACTATATCGATTTTTCTGTGACCGAAGGCATTTCGTACAGAAAGTTAAGTTCAGATTCCTCTATGGAGACTCAAAAACTTAAAACAATTTTTTTTTTTTAATTTAATACATAATACATATTTAATACATATTACTAGATATAATCGAAGATATCACCCATAAATGTTGGTGTCAATTGGATCGGTTAAGGATTTTCGCACGGGGATCAAATCTCAGATAATAAAATATGAAGACTCAAAACTTTTATTTATTTTTTTTTGTTCATCTAATACCCAATATCGATACGACCATAGTCGAATATATCAAATATTAATTTTAATTTTTAAGCCATCATAGGGTAGGAGTAATCTGAATTTTGGCCAAAACCTTTAACCGTGGTATTACCGTTAGAGGGAGTGAGATTGAAAAATCATTTATTTGATTTTTAAGAACCTCCCTAATATATACTTCAAAATATTGCTACACAAATCTCTGATGAAATTCAAATTGATTTTCCGAGTTTGCGAGCAAAATCTTCGTGTTCCTCAAATTAGTTTCTTAATTCCTTAAATTGGAAGAGTATTTATTTATATATACACCGCGGTTTAACATTTCACATTTAATGCCGTCCAAATGATCAGTAATTTCTTACTCAATAACAATTTTTTTTTATTTACATACCAACAATCCACTGAGTTTGTTAGCACTTGTATGGAAAATAGTCGCTAGTTCAATTAATTCGGATACCGAATGAAAGACTCTGCCCATTACACTAATCCTACTTAATTTTTTGTGATTAATTTTTTCCTCAACAAAATTTGTCGATATACTATGAAAGTTTATTTTTAGATCATATTTATTACGTAAATAATCAGATATATATTAACATGCAATCTGTGTTTTGTGCAAAAAGCTTTGCGTACGGAAGTTCGGAGAATTATAATTTTCGAGTACCGAATAATTGCAATCTAGTTATTATGTTGTTTATTTACCATTAACTCATTGTGATAAAAAAAAATGAGCTGCTACTTTCTGCAGTTTTTTTTTATTACAACTAACTTTTTAGCATTAGCGGATATAGGTAGTGAGCTAAATAACTAAATAAATCTGGGTAAACAAACAAGACCGAGCAATAAAGTCAGCCTGCCACTCACTTAGCTTATAAGCTTACGAATAGATCTTGCTGACTAATCGCTTGTTTATCTTTGTTAGTGAGCCAAAAATAAAACAAAAATTAAGTTGTAAAATTCATGTTGCAATAATGTTAGTTTATTATTGTAAAATTGAAAAAATGTGTAAGGTTAATTTATTACACATGAAAATATTTAAAACATGGAAATTTTACTAAGTGGAAAATGTTAAAAATAAATGTGAATTACATTAAAAGTTTCCTCGCTGTACCTATACTAGACGGCTAATATCTGTACCCACGCATTATCATATTACTGGATGTTCTCTAAAAGTAGTTACTGAAGTTTATTTCGATACGAAATTGAACTTCGCTATATCGACTACATAACTTTGATATTTTCTCATCCACACACTTTGAAGCAGCTTCGCATTACGCTAGTAAGATAGAAGAATCCTATTATGTGTCATTCATATGGTAGTTTTTATCAAGAGTGATAGAAAGCAAGATTGCGACTTCCCCGCGGAGAGCAACTGAAAGTGACGCGATAGAAGCTATACAATGAGAGAGCAAAGGCAAACTTCTATAGGAAGAACCGCAGTAGAAGCGGGCAAACGACCGAACGATTGAAATTTTGGCTAGCATGGTTTGTGTAAAAATACTTTTATTTCGGCAACGAATAGTTGGCAGCTGTCAAATCTACTAAGAGATAACTATCGGTCCGAGGTATACTCCCTGAACTGAGACCTTGACCTAATTGTTATGTTCTATATTGGCTTGATGGATTTGGCTTAAAATTTGCGGTTATATTACAAACATTTGAAAGGGACTTTTAGATTATAAACAAATTCCATTCAAAAAAAAATTGTTAGGCCCAGTTCTGTGAAGATCCCTCTTTTCCACTGCCAGAGGCACGACAATATTACAAAAAATATTTATCGGGTTGGCATGGTTGCTCACTGAGGTGGTCCAAAAATGAATGATGGTAAAAGTAAAGACGGAATTTCAATGATTTCTTGTTCTATATCGAAATATTGAGGAGTCGTTCAAGGCGCTCAAAGCTTCTCCATTTTTTTAAATGAAAAAATTATGTTTTTTTTCGTGGAAGTAGTATTAGTATTCGGGCAGTAAAATCCATTTTTCTTTAGAATAAGTCTCAACTTTTTATTTGAAACTTGTTCAGTACTAACTATTTTTATGGGGCCCCCGAAACCCCCAAAAATTTAGAAACTATTTGTAATTCTACTACACTACTTAAAACAATTTTTACACCCAGATTTAAGTTCAACTGGGGTCGCTACTTTTACAAAACCCCCATTAGGATGCCTCATCGTCCGCCAGTCACTGTCGACATTCTGTCTCTGCACACCAGCTCACTCGGTGCATATCTAAAACTTACTCAACGACTAAGTCAAATATTGAAACACGTACTAATTTTTGAACTACTTAATCTGCTATTTATGTATAACATTTGTTTGCTCATATCAAAAATAGGATCGTCCTTTCTGATATACAACAAAACTATTGCATATGTATATATCCATATGTATATATTTAATATATAGCAGCAGCTCCACATTAAAATATACGTGATACGCGTTCTTATCACATTTATTTTTTTGTGTTTAAGTTTAAATTTTCGTGTTTATTTGCATAACAACACAAAACGTGTAAACAAGTAAACGCGTTTTGAGCTGTACACCGATTTTTTGTTTTATTACCTTAGATGCAAACTAAGTAAATATGTACTTTTCTACCATTATTCGTGGCTGACGAAAACCAAAAAAAAAACATAAACGAACATGGTTCAAAAACATTTTAAATGGGAGCATTTACATTGGTGCTGGATAAATAAAGAGGAAATTTTCATATTTGTGAAGAGCGTGTTGTCACAACACAAACCAATAAGACAACATGGGATTGTAAAAAAAAAATTCTAAAAATTCAAAATTAACGTGCATTGTCTGTGCAATACATAGAAAAGTTTGTACAATGGAAGCGAGCAGAGTTTTTAATAAGAATAAGTGTTGGCAAACTGGTTACATATTTCGAGATAAAGTTAAGCATACTATGAAATTGGAAAACGCATTTACAAATTTTTTGTTTATGTAATGTATTTATAAGGAGTTCATTGCATTTTGAATTACTTTGAAAATTATTTTCACCAAACGCGTTAAAGTACCCGAAACTCTTTAAGCAAATTCGAGATAAACAAATAAATAGAGATTGAGATTGAATAACAAAATTCACAATTGATTTGTTTCACTCAGAAGCATAACTATTGTAAAAGAAAATAATAATAATCATTCAATGACTTCACTGTACAACATCAATTTGGCAACAGAGTAATCATGGTCACAAATCTATAGTCCAGAAAATTTTTTTTTTCACTTAAAGGTCGAGGGGATAATAATTGGTATTACACCGCAAGTGCAAAAACTTGAAGAATTACAGTTTTTGTGTCTAAGATAAGGCCGTTCCTTACAGGCGGTCTTCACCTGCTTGATTTTTATTTTTTTCATAAAAGTTGATTGTTATTTTTATTTTTTTACGATCAAATTTGAAGATGATTTTATCGTTATTTTGTGATTTTTATTTTTTCGATAAAAAAAAAGAATCGTTCCTCTCGATTTTAAAATTTTCCAATAATTTTTTTTTCTTTCATAAATCATAAATTATAAATATCGGTGTTTCTGCTATTAATGCCCCCACTAACCAATTTTTATTATGATCGTTAAGGTGCCTGCAATCAGGTGATTTACATTACATCATTAAATTTTAAATTTCAAAACTCATTACGTATTTTTGAGATTTGATTAACTTATGAAGTATGAAACATTAGGGTAGCTTGTGAATCACCCAAATATATAAATATTTTATAACATTATACAATATATTTTGTCTTGACGATATACAAAAGTTGAACAATGAGTATATTGAGATTATTTAAATACAAACATCGCTTCAGACTAAAATTTAATTTATATTTGGTAAGAATTTTTTTAAAAAAATATTGACGAAAACGCAAATGTTTCAGGTACTTTCCTATTGGTCGAGATTGTGTAAAACCAAGAAATTTGAGTGGTGTTTATCAAATATGGCACCTTATTACGCACACATATGAATGTGTGTGTGTGAATTCTAGAAACAGATGAGGTATAAATTTCCAAGTTATTTCTTAATCAGTGTTGATATTTATCTACATTTTAACAGAAAAAAGTGTTAATAGCACGTGAGAATCATAAGACCCAGGATGGTGTTGGCAACAAAGCATACAGATGTCTTACAAATACATAAACAGATGTGATACGAAAATTATATGTATGTATGTACATTGAGGGAAGATAGCGATGCAAAGAGATTAGATAATATGCTGACATTACTAGGAGGTAAAACAAAAGAATTAACTAAAATTTAAATATAATCATAGATAATAAACTGAACTCAAGGCCTTTGAAGCATTCAAAATGATTACAACTAATTATACATTACAGATGTTGTAAAAAGGAGCTTCAAACATTGTTGTTGCAAGTTGTATTAATTTGAGTAAAAGATGTATTTATTTAAAAATAATTTTTACATAGCACGAGTACTTGCACAAAATCTAAATAAACAGCGCCCTTCACCCACAAACCACAGACATAATCGACTAGAAAACTCTACGCGAAAATAGAAAGTAAAACGGCTGGAAAATTAGTACAACGCCGTAACGGTTGAACAACTTTCGCCCTTTACACGAATCTACCTATGAAAATGGTGACTGAACGTTTTGGAGAGGTTAGAAAGCAACGTAGTGCTGTTTAAAGAACACGGAAATATGAAATCTCCCATGAAGCGATTCACACAAGTTGCCAACAAATGTGGCGATGTTGGAAAAATGCACGGAAAGTGGCGATGAAGAGGGCACTTCCGCAAATGAGGCTACTTTAAATTCAAAGCATTCTATCTTAGCCAAATACATATGAACAGCCATACAGACATAAATACACAAATGTATGTACATTAGAAATTATGTATTTCACTGAGTGCTTAAGGACTTGCAGCACACAAACAAAAACCGATCGGTATCTGATGCTGGCATAGAAATAAATGAAGATGAGTAGGAGGTACATGTGCACTCGAGCAAATGTGTGGAAGTGCTAGAGGAAAATCTACTACTACTAAGTCGTTGTGGTTAGATGGTTTATTTATTTACAAACTTACACACATACATACATACATACATAGATAGATATATGAATATAAAGGCATGTTTGCCGTCACAAATGTGATTAGAAATTCAAATGTTGTATTATCGATTTTCACGCAGTCGTTGCAGATAAATTAGAAAACGTGCGTAAAAGTTTGTCAATGTTATGATTTTGTTTGTTGTTATTTTTTCTCTTTTAAATATCTAGTAAAGGCTTGGATATGCAGATATATTTGTGTCCATATGTTAGTATAATCCAAATTTAAGCACTAAAAACTGTCTGAAATTTATAGCAAATGTCGCTAAACAGACAAAAAATTGTACACTGACTTAATATGAGCTACTAAAGATCTAACCAAAAATTGAAAATAATAAAAAGGAAATTTAAATGTTTCTTTATTTTCCATCACGTTCACGTCGTGTGACAATGAAAATACCCACTGTGCGATAAATTCGTTTTTTTTTTAATTTTTGCACAGCCGGCCGAAATTACATTGTGCAGCTACCGACACTAGCTAGGAATTTAAAAATATTTCCAGGGGTAGAATTTTCCGAAGAAGGATTATGTAGAATATTTTAATCTTTTAACGACTTTCCTAATTAGTATAAGTCAAAACGAAATTTCTAGGGGGGAGCTAATATGCTAAAATGTTCTACGTATATATATTTTAGGTAAATTTTTTTTTTACACATCCCTAAGCTTTCAAATTTCCCTGGCATATATTTGTACATTTTTCCCCAGTTCTTTGAAAATAAATTAAGTGGCCGGAAAATTAAACTTTAGTAAGCCATAAACAAAACTTGAACTAGTTTTTGCAAACATATCGAATATTTAATTATTGGAAAGCTATTCCGTTAGAAAACATTGCCATAAAATCGTCGCACAGTATAACCAGGCGAACCTAGATTACGATTACAGCAATCAAAAAGTCTCAGGCGGTGTGCGTAAAATCCAAAATTTTGTAGAAACATGTTTTTTTCTAAATACGGCCGCCCCTCAGCAGCCAAGGGCAAACCTACGAAAGAATTTCTGCCATGAAAAAACTTCTAACAAAAATCAACTGGCGTTCGAAGTCGGCATAAAATTTAAGGTCCCTCAATTTGTGGCATAACGTGCAGACGGATACCACAAATAATAGGAGAAGAACCACTGTTCTCGATTAAAATTTTTTTCAGCAATGAAGCTCATTTTTCAATCTAGAACTCGTGGATATCACAGAGTAGATCATTTAGCCACAGTTACGGTCAACATAAGAAAAAATTTGAGGATTATTTGGAAAATGGACCAATCATATTTTTTGATGTTTTTTTTTTTATTTATTTTTGTTTACGCATAAAAAGATCATAAGAAGTGTTATCTACTACAACTACCAGTATCTAAATTGTTTTCAAAAATGGGCTTGCCCCACGAAATAATAAGCGGCGAAAATAATAAATTACAAGAATAGTTTTTTTAGTGGTAATAGAAACTAAGCGAACATTTTCTGAAGTACCCATGACATTAGCTAAATTTCCGCGTTTATTATAATATAATTACCATAACTGGAGGACGGTACCATTTCCATGAATAAAGATATACAAAAAATATATTGAAAAATATATAAATACCCGCAGAATTAAGAGAATGACGTAGACTTTAAAAGAGAAATATTGCTTCTTCAAGGTAATTGGACATAAAGGGATTATAAGATCTTAATATATCAAACGCAAAAAACAAAACAAAACAGGCAACACATTCACTAAAAAATTAAATTGGCAGTGTACCTACAAATTTGTGCTCAATACATAGAGAATCGAAGACATATGTGGTTACTACATACATAAGTATTACGTTGACGAAGACGAATTGACTTTTTGAGTATTCGCCATTTTATTGAACATATTGTCGCTACAATGTCAAAAAAACAAAAAATTCGACTCTTATTTGCGTGATTTGGCACACCATATTATTTGAAAGCAAAAACGACGAAAGCATATTAGGTGTACCATTAATGTTCGATGTATTTGCTAGGCGTTCATCATATGCCTTTAGAAAGGTTGGAAATTAAACAGTTTTCGAAATTCCGAAAGCGATCTGGAAATTAAATTTTACACTTGTAGAAGTTTTATATGGTTGGAATGATAACCACAAGAAGCATATAATATAATTTAATACGATTTATATAAAATTTCCATTTTGGCTTCACTAGAATTATATTGTTCACATTTTGACTAAAATAAATACACAGAATTAAAATAAAGCTGATAGTGAAAAAATACAGTATACTAGATTTTTATTTGGAAGTTTCTGTTACTTAACGATTATTAATATATCAATAAAGAAACTAGAAAAAAATGCTTCTTTTAAATTTTAGATAATATTCATCTCTATACCTTCCCATTTTCAAATACCTTCTCCTTATCAACTTTAAAAGATTATTCAATTTATTTGTTTCTAGTTGGTTTCACTCCCTAAAAAATTTGCAGTCTTTAAGTCCGCAATGGAATCATATTTTCGACATGCATCTATAAGCCTCAAAATATTCTCCATATGGGATTGGGTTCAAGTCAGGCGAGCATGCTGACCCATTTAAAAAAAGCGTTGGTTTACTGACTTTCGAGAATCAACCACACTTAAACTTCATAAAGCGAATATCGAGCGTTCCATATTTGCCAAATGCGTCCCACCATCGCATCTTCTACATGGTTGTTTTTTTTTTTGTTTTTTGAAAATATGAGGAGTTTCTTCCTCAGGTTTCTTCAATAAATGCGGCAGCCATCTGGTCCGTCCAAATTAATTTAAGTTACCATTAGAAATGGTAATCTTTTGGGGAAAACATAAGAAATCATCTTATTCGATTCACGTGTTCAAAAATTAAAAGCGAAAATAAGTTTTAAAATTTATCAAAATATTATAATTAATTATTCATTATTTAAATAGTTTTCAAAAAGGTCACGGTATGTCTCTGAGCGGAAAATACAGAGTATATTCCGTGGAAAGCGAATGCATGATATCCGCAGATTTGGAAGCTAATGATGTTCCGATACCAGCACTTAGAAGTAAATACCCGAGTACTTCTACCAAGTACCGCGTATTTTTTTAATTATATACTCGATGGAATCAAATACAATGTGTCAGTATTAACTTGGTAGCAAAACTAGTAAAACTACATTTAAAATATATCAGTGTGATAGTCACAGCTAAGAAAAATGAATGATTTTTTAGTTGATTCTCCACCGCCATATCTTTTCTGTACAAGCCACTACATAGCTTAAAGGGGTGGGTGACTTCATAATTGTTACCAACAGTTTGGCATTACATTAAACTAATTAAGTTATAAAGTTTATTTAATTTTTATTCAAAAATGAAATCAATGTCGAAAATTTGGTTGCATGTCAAAGTTAAAATTAATTTCGTTATACTCAGACAATTCTTTTTTTTTTTTTTTTGTAAAATATCACTTAACAAAAATTTTCTTTTATTTTTGAGTACAAGTATAATAGAGTGCTTCCCAGCTTTATCATTCACTTTCGAAAACAAGTAACCTGTTCCAACTTTTTTATGCTTTCCAAAAAGTAGGCTGATTCAACTTCCTCATTTGATAAAAATTTCTTACCACCGAGCCATTTCTTCAAGTTTGGAAACAGATAATAGTCGCAGGGAGCAAAATCTCGAGAATAAGGAGGGTACTGAAGTAATTCGTAGCCTAAAGCACTAAGTTCAGAAGTGTTCATTTGTTGACGTTTCTTCAGTGTGAGCAACCTTTTGGCCTTTCAGAATGTTCATCATCATCGGCGCTCGTACGACCACAGCCAATATCTACGATCCACTTGTAAATCATTCTAATTGATGGTGAAGAGTTCGGAAAATGTTTATCAAGCTTCGCTTTTATTTCGGCAGGCGTTTTCTTGCGTCAAAAATAATGTTTGATGATAACACGAAATTCCACTTGTCTCCATTTTCACAAAACTCAAAAGTTGTTTGCTTCTAATGGCTGCCAAAAAAAAAAACTAATGGACGGTCCTTCTTGCAACTTCGTATTTAATGGTTTGAAGGTTCGTACTTTAATACAGTAATATCAATTTTTTTTAGTGGAAACGTCTGATAAATTTTGCTCTGATTTTTTAAATTGCTATCGTGTTTCAGTATTTTTCTTTTTTTTGTATTTAATGTGACACTTTATGTTTCATGATGAAATGTGGTCATATCCAAATGAGCCGATTACATCCTTTGCATTTAGTATCATTTGATGTCTGCACAATCCCAAAGCCAAAAAAGAGGCGAGGAAAATATTAAAACTTTCCACGAAATATTTAAGAATAAAGAAAGCTCAAACCAATAATACAACATGCACATTTGCTAGCTAAATGTTTTCACCATCTCACACACAACCTAAAAGATTATTTCATCTGCGCACACAAAACTCCTAAACAAACGCCGTCAACTGCAAAAAAAAATCACCTCAAATTGGGAGTAGCAATTAAGTGCATCGCCTGCTCTTAACAAAACACAAGTGACCTTATGGCCTCAACTGGTCATTCAAATTAAGAAAATTTGCTAAATTGCTAGTCACAAAGTCATTTGTGCACAGCACTTGCAAAAAAAAAATCACACAAAAACACAAAACAAAACTCAAGCCTATGACCCAGCAAACTGTCAAGCAAGCCAACATTACTGCTACTTATCATCATTACCAGCGACCATGTGGGGTTACGTTGAGCGCCAAATGATACAGAAGTTAGATGAAGAGAAAAGGATACAAGAAAGGAAAAAAAAATGTCTAGCTTTTATTATCAACATCAACCCCTAGCCTGAGCCTTCTAAGTAATTTTGTAATTTTGTGAGCAACCAAACGGCAGACAGCCGGAAATACCCGCTAGGATATTGCAATATGATGAGCTTCCTTCGGCGAATGGATGTACCTAATGTGCGATTACGAAAAAACAACACAAATGGTGAAAAGCAGATGAAGGAAAAATAGAGAAACAAAAAATGTATGTGTGTAGCAAAGCGAATAAAAAAAAAATGGAAGCAAGAATATATATTGTATGTATGTATTAGGGATATGTGAAAATCACTTCAATAACATTGACATGCCCCACACAGGTATTACACACACACACACACACACGCGCATGTTTGAAGTAAGAAAGCGAATAGATGAGTCTTTGTGCGAGTCAGCTTTGGCAGCGGACTAACCCCAAAATGCGGTCGGCGAACCCGACGCAAGCCAAATTGCATTAAGAAGCTCATTAATTTCTACATTTTGCGATAACAGTTTAGCTCGTAAATGTCTGCCACACACACACACCCACACAAACACACATACACACACTCGCACGTTTAATCGAACTTACAGGAGTACTTACCCGATGTAACGACTAAAGAAAGCTGAATGAAATAGAGCAGGATGTGTGGCAAGCGGCAAGCTGTCTACTTATGGCTATGTGCAATAATGTGTGTATGTGTGTGTTGATGTATATGTGTATGTGGAGCATGTGATTGTGGCTGATTGTATTGCTGTATATAGAAAGAATGAACGAAGCGAATAGCCAAGATTTTTTAGCTCACCTCCGCGTCCTCCACAAAGCTCAGTTGTGGCCTTCCAGCAGGCTGGCAATTTTCATCATTTCTCCGTTTCTTTGCGCCCACCGCTACAGCCCCACACCACACACCACACACCCCCACAACCGCCCAACCAACGAGCCATCGAAGCGAATATCGAAACTGTCAGTTGAAGTTTATCGCAAAGGAAAAGGACAAGTTGACTCAAAGTTGGAGGATAGAATAGAATCGTAGGATGAGTGCGAAATAAAATCAAAGCAAAATGGCGCAAAATTCATTCGAAATAGCCTGTAGAAGAATTCAACGCTAGCGCATGAAGTGTGTGAGCTTGTACATCGAATTCTCTTTCGTTGTCTGCGTGTCATTGTCTTGTGTTTTCGCAAATGTCCTGTTCGATTAAAGTTTGTGCAAAGATAAGCTCTAATGCGACATTTTTACAAAATTACTAAAAATGGATAATGAGAAAAAGTGAAGTGTATTTGTGATTGTGTTTGTGTAGTGCTAGTACTAACGGCTGTCCGTTCGAATATTTGGAAGTAATTGCGGTGAGCCACATCGTTTCACTATTCCGTCAGTTGTTGTTTGCTCAAATCTGCACCTAAGTACACGGTTAGAATTTCGAATCTAAATTGTAACCTCAACCAAATATTTGCAAAATTTAACTATTTAATTGTATTTGTTTTATTTTAATTATTTTCTTTTCATAAATATAGTGTTAATTCTACTAAGAAATTCGTTCACATCCATGTTCTAAATTTTGCGCTGCTGTGAATAAATCCTCCGAATTTTCAACAAAACATCAAAGTTTTTATTAAAAAAATATGTCCTTGTAGTCCCTTTGAAACTTCGCCAATTTTTTGTTTTTAATTCTAATTGATTTTATTAGAACTTCTACTTATTATCACTTTGGATAGATTGTAGATTAAAAAATAAATAAAAACAAAAAAAATTCTAATTGAAAGCTTTGAAATTTTGAGAAGTGTTTTGTAATTTTTTTTAATATCCCACCAAGTTTGAAACTTCGTCTTAAAGGTTATGGATTGAACTATAATTTTTTTTTATAAAAAATAGAATGAAAGTGAAATAAACAAAAAAAGTTGTCAAAGGTTGTCAACATGTAGTGGGGTCATAATTTTCCTTGCAAATGTAGTAAGACAGAGCGCGTTGAATTTGGTTTAGTTTTCAAAGGGTTTGTTTTAAAATATATAACTGCACAATTTTCTTTATAAACATCCGTGTAATCAATATTAAGAAAACATTTGGATTAGATAGTCAACAAAGTATTTTTAAAAAAATGGGGCTCCATTTCTTAAATGTATGCACAGTAATAAATCATTTAAAAAGTTAAATCTTGAAGGTTTTCAAAAATGTATCGCCGTATTCTAGAGTACGCACTGTAATAGTGAATAGTCACTACGAAAATCATGAAAATTTCATGTAGATGATACGATAACTTCGTATTTATTTTGGTCATCATCGTGCGCCTACCCGCACACCAATAGTGAATTTAATCAATAAAGTTGAACATATCGGGTGCAGTGAAGATAACTACTTGTGTTTCTATGGTAAGGTCCAGTTATAATATCTCTGCTGTATCTGGGAGTGTGGCCGAAGACGTCGAGTTGTCAATTTCAGGGCGATTACAAGAGTTGAGCTTATCCCAAAACAGTTTGAGTCGCATTTTGCATTTTCCGAATGCGTGCACAAAAAGAGAATAGTTAAAGGGGGACGTTATTGTGGTAAGAGAATTCGTAGAGTCAGTGAGTGTGTATTATAATAGTGATTATGAGTTACTTAATGTTGGACGCGCTCTATGTTTTTAAATTAAGTCAAATATTGACATGTGGGTGTCAAACGAAAGTGGTTGAAGGCAGCTGCAATGCGAAGGTATTTGCAAATAGGGTTGCCGCAGGTTTCAAAAGGTAAATTAAATTAAATTAAAACATTAAATGAAATATTGTATCGTGGGTATCTAAAGAAAGTTGTTTGAAAAGCTGGTTTTCGAAAATTGTTTCTGAGAAAAGGTAAATCGCGTGAAATGAATAAATTAAAGGAAATATAACAGCTTCGATGTTCAAGGAAAGAGGTCATTGCGGAAATATGTTTCAAGAGGGTTGCCACCTAATAAAAAAAAACAATTATTTTTTCTATGAAGTTTTAATAATTTTGCGCGTTTTAAAATAAAGCCTCTTGTTGAAAACCTCTTTATTTATTTTGAAATTGTTTGACCAAGTCAACATATCTGTTGTTTAACTAGGGAATTATAATCGAACTCGCAGTGTCAATAATATGTTATTGGATCTTTGCTTTTTTCACTTAGTTTGATGCAAATGTATCCTTAAAGGTGGAATACTTCTTCTGCAGCCATCCAACGACTTGTACAACTAAAATGAGCCGTTGAGGAAAACATCAGTGGTTAAATGTAGCTAGAAAAGATTAAATTATACTTTTCTTTATATCCCTCAACGCTGATTGTAGTGCCACATAAAACCATCACCGATTATTATTTTTTCGGAATGATTTCACCTCGAATGAAAGACCAAGACTCATTTAGCCAATCCTCTAAACATTTTTGCATTCTCTTGAAAACATTTTTCAAGGCCATATTAAGTTCAAAATTTTGTTTGCTTGAGTGATTTTAGAATATGGGTAAAATTCATATCCGAACGAAATATTTAGTTTGTAGAACATGTAAATTTATTTCCTATCTCACTAAAGGGTCGCATTGAACTCGTGAAAATCTGATTCAAATAAATTTGCCGGAATAAGCAAGTAATATGTATCCTTGTAATATGCAACACTCTTTGTATTCTTTCAAAAGAAATTTTCCTTCAATATTCTACCGTTTTGTTTAAATTTATAGCATATTGTATTGAAATTAACTGTAGTGTATAAAAAAATTTAACTTATCATACTAGGAAGTTAACAAAATTGCGTTTGTTTGAAGCATGACTTCAAATTTAGATTCCGATTTCTAACCGCGTATTTGAAAGACTTGCAATTTAATTGATTGCCTGCCGAACTTTTCATACCCCACCTACTGCTAATCACATTATAATAGATAATTTCACAAGTGTTTAGTCGGAAGAAAAGCTAGCAACTGGCCATTGGCTAGTTGTCGCTGATTTTGGAGCCTCTTCGGGAGTGGCCATAGAGTTTTTACTTAACTACTTTTTGTGGCTAAATACAAAGGTTTGAATGCATGTAGTAGATCTATATCACCACTCGAGCAGATTGATATATGTGGTATTCTCAATTGGCTCCCCACTTCCCTAACATTCACTAACATCAATGACATGCAGCAGCTTTCGGCAAACGTCCGTTCATCTGCGTTTAGGTTCATAGTCGCAAAAGGACTTCAACTTGTTTGAGTTTGTTAAGCGTGGAAGATGTATTTGTTGTCAAGTTACTGGGGACAAGCAGTAAATACAATTTGGTCGTGATCGGTTATACATATGTATATGTACGTACGTATGTATGTGTGTAGGTTGAGTGGTTTTCATGCAACTGTATCTATGTATGTATCTACTTTATATATCCTCCTTCTCATGCCGTTTCATCTTCAGAGCGCTTAATATCTTTCTTCCCGCTGATGATGATTATTATTGCTGGTTTTGTTGAAAATTTATGGGGTGATTGTCATTTGCTTGTTGCTGCCCACAATTTCCACTTTGCCCTATTTTTGTGTGCATGCTTGTGAATTACAACTACCGGGGGGTAGATGCTTTACTTGTCCGCTCCTCACAACCGATTTCACTGGTTTTGTCAATGATTACCCTTCGCCGAATTTCGCTGTCTGCTAAAGAGACATATGGGAGTAATTTTCCAGCGGTTTAGTCGCTACGTTCTTCCATCTGTTTGTGGACTAATTCGTATACAAACATACACATACATATATGTTTATATATATACATTTGTATGCACATGGGTAGATCTGGAGATTTAAATATATCGTTGTCTATTGGAGGCAAAAGGCACTAAGTCAATCGGCATTAGTGTCAACAATTGTCCGAAAGCGATATTCGTACGAATATGTATACATACATATATATAACATACTTACAATTCCAATTAGAAATCTGTCAAAGGGTTGTTAACATTGAGCATACTGTTTCGTTTATATAGACGGAGATACCGAAAGCAAAATTTCTCTTAAATTGCTTCAGAAAAAACAGAACCTTGCAATTTGTGCTTACTTTCAAAAAAAGAAAGTTAAAATACATCCAGGATGCAATCATTTGAAAAAATACGGTAATGAAATTTTGGTAAGATTTTAGCTAACATTTTTTGTTTGTTTTATGTTTATTTAATTTTTTATAACAAACACCATATAAATCCACATTTCGGACTTTGTAAGATAAGTCGAAAAATGCAAGAAGTCTTAACAACATGAAAACCCTTTATTCAGATTTTCTTGAATTTTTTTTTTGCTAACAGTATTGCGCATTTTGTTTCATATAACGCATGTTCGATCTTCTTTTTTTTTGGCTATACTCTAAAAGTAAAGGAAAAGCTTAAGCAAAAGCATTTTAAGTATTATCAGGGGCAGATACCGGAACGATTCTTAGAGGGGAAATAATTTTATACCTCAAATCTGGAGTAAGTGCTATTCGGAATGATACTCGGTGTGAAGTTCAATCGATTAGCAGAAAAACTGATACCTAATTGATAAAATGACTGACAGAAAAATAAAACATTGTTGATCGAATAGACAAAATTGTCCCCCAATACCTCCTGCTGGAGCCGCCCCTGGAATTTTGGAGGAAGAACTTAGGCTAAGTGAGAAAATCTTGTCAATATGCGTTAATACAACTTTTTTCTAAGACCTCTTTTAGTTACACATTTATTTAGTTGTTCTTACGTGTGTACATGTTTTTTTTTTATAATTTTTTAAAACTCTTTCAACTCCGACACCAATTGCTCTTCGTACAAAATTTCCGTTAATTGACAGCTACACGCGATTTGAGCATTACGATTCAATGATTTTTAGCATAATCAAACTTACTGCAGATTCTAGCGAAGGGGTGTTATTCATCGAAAGACTTACTCTTACAGAATTAACACGTTGGGCCCGATTTGTGGCTGTCAAATAAAATTAGACAATTTTACTTTGAACTTTGTCACAAATAAGAAAACTATTTGATTTTTGTATTCAACTTTAAAGCTGTTCATTCATTGGCTGAAATGAGATATAATAAATACCGAGGTTTAAGTTTTCTACTTTGTAAAATAGTTTTCATAACTCATTACAAGCAACATTCTCCAAAACTGTGTACGAAATTTTTTATGCTATGTAAAATTATTCACTATTACTTATTAGAAAAAGAAAGAACAGCCATGAGTTTTGTTCATACTACATCCCGAAAATTTTCTAAAAATTCTGGTTAAAAAGTTTGAAATTTTTTACATTTTTTCAATTTTTGTAGATTTTGTATAGATTTTTCAACCAAATGTTGTAAAATGAACTGCATTTTTATAAAAACAAAAAATAAAATAAAATTTCATGAAAAACGTTGTTAATGTTGTAAAAAAAAATTACTATTACATTTTCTAAAAATCAAAATTTAAATATTTCAGATATTACATGGTCCTACCATAAGTTCTGTTATATGTGTAGACCGCAATAAAAATGAAACTTAATACATTTTTTAATAAAATTAAATTTTAAAATTAAATAATGCATATATAATTCGGCCATTGATCATTAGCGCACGCTCATTTTCTATTGGAATTGACGACGAACTGGTCGAACCAAAGATTTTTGGGGACTCTCCAAATTTCTCTGTGTTGCATTCGACAGCCCATGTTCTCCAAATTTGACCACGAAATGTATTCCAATGGGTTCAGACGGCCAATCACCTGCAGCTATGAATCGACGAAGATTTGTTTTTAGGACACTGCTCTCCATCGAAGAGAGTAGTGCTTAACTGTTTTACCACGCCTTCTAAAATATCCTGCTGGTACACTTTTGCCACAGTTTTAATCCCTTTTTCATAGAAGTGAAGAGGTGTAACGCCTTTACAGGAGACTCCCCAACAAAACATTACAACAGCTGGATGGTGACCACGTTGAAACCTTGAAAGAACATTTTTTTTGCATCTTTGAAAGTTTTTGCGTAGATTTTACCATTTTTCCTACTAAAAACTTCTTCAAAAGTGAAAATTTTCTCATCTGTAAAAAAGATATTTTCATGGCCGTTGGCCGCTTGCATCTGTTGAACCTAATTTGATTCAAGCGCACTGTCAGAAGATGACCAGTTGACCGACTTCAGGCTTTTATGTGGAGAACATCTCGAATAAGTATTGATAGTGATCTGGTCGATATATCCATTTCTCTTGACATAATTTTCTATTTTCTAAGGGGATTTCTGCGAATGCGTTCGCGAATAGTTTTTATAGCTGAATTGGTTCGAGACACGCGAGGACGACCACTTCTCTTTCTGTCATCAACTGTAGATGTTTGGAGAAAAACGACCAATAGTGCGGTAAACAAATTTTAAGGTTTTTGAGAGGCTCATAAATTGTTTTCCACACTTACGCAAAGCAATCACCGCAATACGATTTTCTTTAGCTCTCCTCCACTCTATTCTTAATAAGCGAAAGCAAACGCTGAACTGATTATTATATAGAAATTATAAAAAGAATTATAATAAAAAAATAACGGCACTTTTTTCTGCGAATTTGTGGGTAAGACAAAGTGCAGTAAGTTTAGACTATGAGCAATTTTTGTCCTACTACTCAACTATTTATATAAGTTTATTCAATTTTTATTTTGTTCATAAATTTTCTAATTTTTTTCATCATTTTCGAGGTTTTTTATTTCATCTTTTTTTTTAATAGTTGCACTAATTTCTCGATAGAGACATGCTCTAGTAAATTTGTAAATTGTAGATCCGACCTAAAAATGAAGATATCGAGCGGAACACAAACTTTAGTTACGGTAGGCTGCAAGGCCCATCTGCCAACAATAAAAATATTTTCACATTTTCACAGTCACATGGAGAATAAATAAGAGAAATAAACATACAAACGATTCGGAGAAATATACAAAAAAGCACGTTCCAAAGATATTTTTTTTCTCCTGTTGTAGAATAATAAAATACTATTTTTTTAGCGCGTCCAATTTTTGTATCTCTAGCACGGGAGTGAGTGTATGGATTTGGGAAGCAAAAACAAAAACGAAGCAAAATCAAGTATCTATGTTTTTTTATGCAAGTAAAATACGCCGAATATTTGCTTAGCAGGTCACCATTGTTAAATGTCAAAAACTTTTGGGCACATTTATTTTTTCAGGCACATCAAATTTTTTCGTAAATGGCTACAAATGTAAGATGTGTCTTCTATGTCTATATCTATATATGTAGACTAGTGTATGTAACTTGTAGCTTTCCTTGCACTTCAAGGTTTTCCCCGCAAGTGTTCAATGTGCGTGTAAATGTATGTACTCTGGTATGTTTGCTCATGTCGCTGTGCACCTTGGATGTTTTTTTATTGTGTTTTTTTTTGCAGATGTGACACCTATGGGTAGGTGGTGGAAATGGGCGTCAGAGCAGTGTCGACCAGTAGCAGCCGTCAATAAAACAATTTGACAGTTTCTAAAATTATCCATACATTTTCGGCGTTCGTTGCTTTTACTCGGGTACATATGTATGTATTTTCTCTTACGTTCAGTGTGTGCTTTGCCATGTCGATCACTTGACGAAATTAAGACAACAGGTGTCACTGTTAAGCAGAGCAAACAAGTTTCTTACAGTTGATGAGCGCGCAGGATTAGATGCTGATGGTTAAAGATATGTAAAACATGCACACACTTGTGCATATATGTACATAGATACAAAAATATTTCAGTATGAACAATTGTTTGTTTTTTTTGCCAAAAGTATATTTCAAGAAATCTTTCATGTCGACTTGGTGTGGGAATGGAGAACATGCAGACTTTTAAGCAGTTTATTATTATTAAGAAGCAAATTCTAATAAAGGACTAAATTTTATATTTAATGAGGGCCGCTAAACCTTGGGTGGGTTTCTTCTGGGTTTCAAATAAAATGTTTTTAAAGCATAACTAAGAATAAAATATTTAGCAAAAGTCAAATCATTTTAACAATGCATACCTTTTTTCCATCAGTTTTTTTTAATTATTTGAGAAGTTGAGGCGAATACCTCGCAAAATACAAATAAAAAATTTATTTAATATTTCTGTGCCAAAATTGCTACGCCGAAAAGTTTTTGCTATGCTAAAACTAAAATTTTATGAATTGAATTTATATTGAACTCATAACTAAAGCAAAATTGTTGCAGTAATACTGAAGAGTACGAATCAAAAAGCGACCAGCGGTCTAAAGGGAAAAGCAGATATTTTAGGAACTCCAAACCGGGGCCAGTGCAAAGGTACACTTACCGACAACACTAAACGACGACATGAAATGAAACTTTTTTTATCGTGAGAGCGCTGTTAAAATGTTAATTTTTTATAAAATTTACCAATATTTTTGGCAATTGGCAATAAAGGTTTTTGACATAATTGTTGGGTATTTTAAACTTTCCACACCTCCAATAGGCGAGTTACTGGGTGGTCGGTTTGCCAAAGAGCCTATATCATCGGAGGTTTGACGAAAATTACATCTATGTGTCAGAATAACTTCAAACAAATTCGTTTAGAGCAAGGTAATAGGTTTTTCGTAGATTTCACTCAAATGCGGGCAACGATAGCCTCGTTTTAATGATAGCCCCGAGTAAATAAACATAAACATTAAATTCTAATAGCTCTAAGCCGTAATAATAAAATCAAAGTGAAAGGTTTTTAATTGGAAATGAAGAAAAACTAAACAAAATATTATAATGGGATATCACAAAAAGCAACATATAAAATTAATTTAAATAATAAATACGTTAAAAATATCAAGCAAAATTGTTGAAATTGTTCATTTAAAATAAATAGTAAAAAGAAACACAATTGCAGTAAATAATTGGGTTTCTCCTCCGGATTGTCAAACAAATAAAGCATATCCCTGTATTCGATATTTTCTGTCTGAAAAACACAAATTTGTTCGTAAGAATTAACACCCGTACTTTATTTCAACGTTTAAATCACATGTACCTAATACCAAGTTCAGAGTACAGCGAAAACCAGTTGTTTATGACTCAAAAACAGTCTAGCTTTATTATGAAGCAATCATGATAAACTCAAAAACATCTAAATTTTCGTTTTATTTTCATAAGCAACTCTGTGTTCGATAAACCGATGATTTGCCGCCACTAGTTTAGAACAAGGAATAATAACAATACTCAGAAAAAATCGAGGTGGTCAAAAACGAAAAATGTATAAAAAGCGGCATTGCTTGGTGTATACAAAGCGAATCTTATACATATAAATGTATTTTGAAGCTGTGGAGGATATTTTAGTTACCAGATTGTCTTAGGGTAAAAAGGTAAATGAATAGCGAAATCTCATCGTCTCTGGGCGGTCATGTTTAATATTGAAAACATCACCTGAAAACAACTTGTTTTCATTACCGTGTGGGCATTGTATAATATTGGCATGATTAAGCCCTAAATTACCGTACCCCGCGCCTGCTTGTTGTACTACCTGTTTCTAGTATTTATTTATGTTCTCCCGCTTTTGGCATTTGTCCGCTACCACATTATCGTGATTTGACTGGAAACAGAAGACAGAAGATGCTATTGTCAATAGCCGTCGCCCGGCGGCCAGAAAGTAATTATACATTATTTTTCTTATCAACCCGATTACTTCAGAACTTACAAGTATTGCTTTCACTTGAGCTCTAATAGATGCTATTCTAAGTACCACAGTAGGATCACTCCACAGAACATTTTTCTAACCTTATTTATATATGACCTCCTAGTATATTTGTTCATGAAAAAAAAACATTCTCAAAAATTCATTTACCATTCGGAGTCAGCGTACAATGGTAGGTCTCTAAATTTGTGTTGCAACGTCAAGAAGTACACCACAAACTATAGGAGAAAGTTCAGCCAAACATCAAGCTATAGTGGAAGTGCCAAATTATTATTAGGATTATTACTGCTAGTCCTCACCTTCAATAACATTGTCAACTTTAAGTTTACAAAACATAACAAAGTTAAACTTAGGATATTATTTACTAGTTTGTTTAGTTTCTAAGCGCAAACGAGATGAAAAATTTTAGCGGTTGATCTTTCGTAGACTGAACAGCCGATTGAAATTAAAGCTGTGTAACTGAAATGATTTTATCCCATTTCCTTGGCTATTACTTTTGTTCAAAAGGATCAAGCTGAGTTGATTAAAAAACACATCAGCAATATCCATACAATATCAATTGAATTCTTCCAAGTAACTTCAGTGTCCTCAAGGATATGGAAACATTTCTCCCAGCATGCTGTACAGTTTCCAATGATATATGGAAGCATTCCCTTACATTGAACAATAAATTTAGGGGGAAACGTTCCTCTTCACTGTGCATGTAATCTATGCAACAAAAGCGGTTCGGACGAATCTAGGGAATGAGCCTTGTGATGATTTTTATGTAGCTCATGAAATAATATTTAGAAAGTTACAAATTTAGCACACCGTTGTGAGAGCCAAAATCACGGGAAGAGGAGGTTACTCCGATTTCGAAAATGGACTATCCATTAAGCACTTAGCAATTTGCCCACTTAGAACCTCACGTTTTGTCCATTGTAGTCTAAATTTTCATGTTTTTTTTCTACTTCTGTTTTCCCGAAAGAATGAAAAATTAATTTATGTTTATGGGATCCAGTTTTAGTCTCCAAACCAGACTTGACAAGGGGTGATGGATAATCGTTCCAAAATACATACATCAAATTTACATGGTTGTATTCGACGAAGGCAGTTGATGGGTTAAGGAAAATTTTAATTAAAAACTTTCACATTAAATTTGACATTAGAGTACAAGTAAAAATTTGTAAAAAAGTACAATTTTCAGTCAATTTCCTCAAGCTTTTCTTAAGAAGTGAAATGGAAGCAATGTCGATTCAAAACTTCTACTTTATTTCCATAAGCTCCGAAAAGAATGTTTCTACATTAATTCCAAATAGAAACTTTCCATGAGAGCATTTCGAAAACTTGTTAATACATTGGTATATTTTCTTTCATCAATTTTTGCCTTTTTGTTTCCACACACAAATCTTCGCAGATTCATAAAACTATTAGCGAGAAGTCAAGTGCTGAAAGAAATTCTTTTATGAATAGCTCACAGTTGAAAATACCGACATAAGGTGTAATTTACGGGAAATGAAGTGTGAAATTAAAATCGCATATGAAATAAGAAATTTAACCCTTTCATAGATTTCGCATAACCCTTTCCAAGGACAACGAACTACAAACACACATACAAACATTAGTGTGTTAACATTTATCTGTCTTTACAAAATTTGTTATGTCCAGTGGTAGATTCACGACCGCATCCCTTTTTCGCTTGCCTTAACCACAAGCTGTATTTACGTACAATCGATAAATTTGTATTTATCAAAAAAGAAAAAAAAGAAGAGAGAAATGTCAAAATAGGCAAACAGAAAAATCACTGGCATTTGTGTTGATGAGCTCGCATTGCAAACGGAAAATAGTGACACCTCGAATTCCGGCTGCCCTGATTCATATAACTCGAAAATTTTTATTTTGTTTTACTCTACTACGTTTGTGCAGAATCATCATCATCATCATCACCGTCAATGTCATCCATTGTGCTTGGTTGAATATTCCGAATGTATGCTCCGAATGTACGTAGTGTAGCCTAGACGTTGGCCTTATTTGTTTTTCCTGTCATATATCCTAATTCAACTGTCACATTAATCGTTTGTTTGGCTGGACCCAAGGATGAGCGAAAGCGGAAACTCCTCTATCGACTTGCACATATTTACACACACACATACATACATACATGCATACATTTGTACACATACTGCTGCGTAATTTTTTCCCCTATGTATAAAGGATAAAACTGACAGCTGTTCATGTGGCAGTGAAAGTGTCAAAAAGGATATCTACATATGTATGCGTATCTGTGTCTGCGTGTGTGTGTGTGTGTGTGTGTGTGAAAGCCGTTGTTTTGCTCCTGCCAGCAAGAGGCGTTCATGTGTGCCTTTTTGTTTGACAATTTATTTGTTTACACTTTGTGGCCGCTACTGTCATTCCATTCAGACTGATATTCTATTGCCTACTTAATTTATTGCACGTCACTTTTGGTTGCTCCTTTTTTCCACAAAATGTATGTATGTATATCTTCCTACTAACTTCTATGACTGCTGTGGTAGAGACTTTAACTATTTGGGCATTTTTCATGAATGAAATGATATGACAAATAATAAGACACCCAACTTATTTTTTTGTTTGCAGGCCCAACACAGTGGCTTTCGTTCAATGGCAGTGTGTGTGTCTATGTTTGTTTAACAAATAAATATCAAAATCATTGCTACCACAATATTTATTTCTAATATTTCCACGTTATTCATTTTCCACCATTAATACCTTTTTGGGGCGTGTGCGTACTGGCGTGCTGGTAGATGAGAAAAGTCACCCAAAAAAAAAATTGGCAAACCTCATGATTAATAGTTTCAGAATCTTAACTGTTAACTGGCGATTTTACTTGACTTCTCTGATGATTTTGCTTATATGTAGTTGTTATTACTTCTGTCTCCGCGTATGACAGAAATATTTTTCTGTTCGGTTCATTGCTAGACTATGATTTTGATTTTTTTTCTCTTTGTTTGTATTATCCTTTTTATTTTGTTTGTTGCTCGAATGCTGTGAACTCGTGCCAATTTTTTGGGACTTTATTTACACAGGGCGTTGTGCTTTGTGAGTATTAATCATTTGGTTTAATCCTTTGTAACTGTATTTTTTGTTACAATTACCATATTTGACAGTATTTAGAAGTTTGACAGCGAATTTAAATGATTCGATTGATAATAAATTTGAACGCATAAATTAATATAAAATTGTTTTTGTATTCTATGAAAGGAAGGAATTTTCCGTTTTTAAAAATCCGTGCACTTAAACTATGTAGAAAAAATCTACTTTAACTACAAATCTTTACATGCGCTGAAATAAAAGTAAAACTTGAATTTAAACATTTATTTTGGACGTTTTTTATAAAGTAACTAGGTTATGTATCAAAACTAGGTATCGTAAATGTTATCATTTTTATTAAAAAAAAAGTCATTATTTTATCATTGTAATTGGATAAAAGCTATTTCAATGAAAATTAATTATTATTAGGACATTTTTATTTTTTCAATCATATTTGATCAATACTTTGATTTTTTAAATTTTTCGATCAAGTTTGATTTGTATAGTTACAGCTTAACTTTTCGATCTATGCCATTTCCAATTGTAAATACGAAAGTGTCAATTGAAAATGAATTGAATAGTCAGTTGTAAATGAGAAAGGCTCATTTTAAAATAAGAATAGTCAAATTTAAATGAGAAAGTGTAAATTGAAAATGAGCATAGTCAATTGCAAAAATGAAAGCATCAAATGAAAATGAGAATGCGTTAAATGAGAATGAGAAACTTATTTGAAATAATAACTGCAATAAAATTGTTGGCTGATTGCGTCGGCGTGGAACGATGATGTTAAAATGCTCTTGCCGATTCTGCTCCTGTAATAGTGTCCTTTACTTCATCCACTAGCTTTTCTAAATACTGAACTGAAGTCGCTAATTATTTCAGATTTTCATTTGACGCTTTCTTATTTACAATAGACCATTCTCATATTCATTTGTCGCTTTCGTAATTTAATATGACTAATCTTATTTATAATTGACTATTCTTATTTTCAAAGGACGTTTTCGCATTTTAATTTGACCCTTTCTCATTTGCAATTAGAAATGGTGTAGACTGATCGTTATTTTGTGATTGTTATTTCTTCAAATATCGTTATTTTCGAATTTAAAATTGTGCAACCACATTTGATCTTTATAAAGTTATAAATGGATTTAAATCATATTAAACGCAATAAAACTTATCGGCGATGGGAATAAAAGCAACAACATAAAAAATACGACTTATATTTGTTCTGGCTGGCATTATTGAAAACATTTATCCCTGAAAATATCTGTCGATTATGATAGGATTAACGTGTGGGAATAACGATCAAACTTCATCGAAAAAATGAGGATCGCAAAATAATGATTACGCAATGATTTAAAACAAGAACTCATCAAAAGGGTCAGATCTACATAGTTCAGTTTTGATTTCAACGAAAGCTTTCGAAATAGATATTTGTTTATCCGAAAAAATTAAAATAACTATTATTTTCAGTTCCTGATAAAAATATTAATATTTTCGCCCATTAGTTAGGTATGCACTTTTCTATATTAAAATATTTTCGCTATATAGAAAAAAAAAGAAAAAAAGATAAATTCTGACATCTTCTAAGATTCGTGAGCTGAATGCAGTGAGATAGTGAAGAACACACTTTGTGAAATTTAGTTCCTTTAAAAGGTCTGTCAATAATTTTGAATATTATAAAACAGATTATGGATCTTTTATGGAAAAAAACACTTTTTGCAAAATTTGTTTCGCATTATTATACTGAAAAAATTTATCTCTTAAATATCTATCGATTATGATGGAGGTGGAATAAAAATGTGAGAATGACGATCAATTGATTATTACTCTTATTATTAAATAATAATTATGGAATAATTATCAAAAGTTGAATTAGTTGAATTTTGATTTCAATGGAATCTTCCAAATAACTTTTTTATTCGAAAACTTAAAATTTAAAATCACTATTATTTTCGGTTTCTGATTCTTGAACCATATAACTAAAAGCACATGCTATTTTTCTACAAATATCTGCTATATTTTAGGATTCGTGAGTTGACTTCAGTGAAAAAATCCGACTGCAAAAAAAACACAATTTGTAAAATTTGTTCCCTTAAAAGGTCAAATACATAAACAGAAGGACCTATCAAGAATTCTTAATTAAATAAAATAGAATATAACAGTTTTTTTTTTTGATGATGTTATAGATGAAAAAATCACATTTTGAGAAGTTGTGCCCCTTAAAAAGTCAAAGACATAAAAGAAAAAGTACGTCAAGAATTTTGAATGTCATAAAATTGATTATAGATTTTTATTACAGATTTCTTTATAGATAAAAAAACAGTTTGCCAAATTTATTCCCCTAAAAGATTAAATACATAAAAGGAAAGGTTTGTCAAGACTTTTAGTTTGATAAAAATGCGAAAAAAAGATTAAATCATTTTTAAATTTCATAAAACCAATTTCGCGGATTAGCAAATTTTCGGTTTAAGCAAAATATATAATTAAAGCTACAAAGATCTGACAACGTTTTGTGGACTTTTATTCCTAACCTTTAGAGTATGCTATTCAATTTTTATTCCTAGATTAAATACTTTAATGCCACCATGTCTATACTAAGCAGTAGTTATATGATTTTTTAGCTCTTTTTATATTACTCTCAGTATTATTATTTATTCACTCCGGTAGTTGAAAGTGTTTGGATACTTTTGTACGACATCCTCTTGACTTCCCAAACATCCTGCGGTTTCATCATCATTATCATCATCATAATGCTACCACAAAACACTTCCTTGTAGCCGCATGTGTCCACATTGTCAATCACATAAATTTTAAATTCTCAAAAATTTCGAAACATAAGAATGGCAAATGTCGACAACAAAAGTCGGTGACACAAACCACTTGCTCGCCAACAGCGATAAATAGAGAAAGTGAAATAGAAAGCAGCGCAATAAAGAAAATATTTTCCACACGTTTAATTTACGTATATGCACATAGATATATTTGTATGTATGTATTTATGAATATATACAACTGTGGTTAATTTAGTGACACATGCCAAAGTGACATTAATGACACCCGCTTCACAGGACCTGCGCTACCAACAAAAGTGTAAAACAACAACTATGAGCAGACGAACATGAAATGAAGTGAAAAACACAACAGCTAATTTCACACAAATTTGTAACAAATAGTTGAAAATTTGTTTTCCTCCACCCGCCGACTGCGTGGAAAATAAAGTAGGAGTAAGTTGCAACACGTTGAACGAAAAACATGTGGAAAAGCAATAAATTTCCGAATGCACTTGAATATTTCGTAAGAATAGATTGTGTAGCTACAAGCGCTAAGTGGGAAAAATAGAAAAATGTGTGTATATGTTTGGCACCTTTGACTTTATATTATTTTGTAAGTAATAAATTGAAGACGAAACGATAATACTTGGGTCATAAAATTAGCATTTGTCAATTGATAATTTTTTAATTACTTATGCATCTAGCTATGTGGCGAGTATAACCGCAAAAGTCCATTAAGTGATATGGCTCATTTAGCGGGCGATGAAAATAAAATTAGACGGCGATAAATATGCTTTATTTGTTCGAAATTTATACATTACCGATGTGGTCGTGTAAGGACCGGAATTTGGAAATTAAAAAACCCCTTTTTTCTGCTCAATTCCACGGAACTAAAAGCAGATTCTTTAAGAATCACTAAAGTGATAGCCTCATCCTTAAGTTAGATATTTGTGTTGACGATATATAAATAATAGATATTTTTTTTTTTTGATATTGATTTTTTTGTTCACTACTTTAAATTACTTAAAATATATATAATTTAAAGATAATCGCGATAGTACTACTCACGAATTTCAGTTTTCCATAACTTTGAATATTTTCACAAGTGTCTTAATGGAATTTTTGTAAAAAATAGAATGAAGCTATTAGGGTTATTCAATATTTTTCCCAGTAAATATCTACAGCTGACAGACCAAGTTAAAATTTTTTTCAATATAAACTTTATTTATGAAAACTTGCGTTTGTTATATTTTTCACAATATTTTCAGGTATACTCTTTTCCCTCTTCTTAACTGTATGTTGTCAAAATTTACATGCTTTCTCCCATCAAAATGTTTTTTATGCTTGCGTTTGGCATTTCTCGCGTTTTAGGCAGCAGGAACTTTTTGCTAGTAGAGTTTTTACTTGAAAGAATTTTAGTCTACCTCGTGAAGAGCGAATAGGCAGGGAACACCACAGTAAATCGCCCAACCTAAGTGCGAAATTGAATGATCCTCCTATCCAATCGTGTACCAATATTTTCAGTGACAAATCCATTTTCGTTTAAAATTGCAAACAGTAACTCACAGAATTGAGTATACAGATTGGTCCATATAGTAGTTTCTTTTTAAAAATTAAAGAAAATATAAAAAAATGTGACTGCCTCGGCTAGCTTCGCTGTAGTCCAGAAGGTGCGTAAAAGATCGATTGGAGCACGAGCTTTGTGGCATGGTGCGCCATGCTACTGAAACCAAAGATCATCCAAATATGTGTCTTGAATTTTCACCCACAAAAAATAGTTCATCATGCCTTTGTTGCGTTCACCGTTAACCGAAGTGGCATCTCCAGCAGCGTTTTCAGAGCAAAAATGGGCCATTGATGCCACCACTCCAAAAGCCACACGAAACTGTCACTTTCTGTCGATGCACTGCATAATCGACGATCATTAGCTGCCGAGATGAAAAAGCGCTTCGTCAGAAAAGATGATTGATTTTTCGAGCAAAATCGTTGTCCGTTTCGAGCAATGTTTAAAGTAAGAATAATATAAGTGCACACTAAGGAAATGTGTACAGTAAAATTGACTATCGAGCAGCTCGCTAGACTTACCAAAACCCCGCTAGAGAGCGATCCTCGCGAGAAATCGATTCCCGAGCAGACTCTAAATTTGATAGATGTGTCTGCTTGGCTCGCTGTACATATTTTGGTTTAAAGGATAAGTCAAGCAAAATTAGTTCAAGTATTGCCGTTAAATATCTTATGGAATAGAATATTGAGAGGCTCGCTAGCATTACGAGGTTTTCGATACACGAGAAATTCGCTAGAAAGTGATCCTCCCGAGAGATTGCTCTCTCTCTCGTTTGAGTTTGATTTACATAAACAAAGAATAGTTAAGAAAATTTTTTTTTATATTTAGCTTTAACATTCACAGTAGCTTTCTGCGATATAATTATGGGATACCCTATATTAGACACCCGAAAAACTAAACTTTTTAATTTCAATTTTAAGTGAGTATTTTGGATTATGTGCTAAAGTTTATTACACAACTCAGTTACGCGACTTATTTTAAAAAAATACTTATGTAGTGTAATTTCTAATAAATAACTTAGTTTATATCAATAAGGTTTTTAGGCTTGTTTCTTTTGCACAAATTCTTGAATTCGAGAGCTAGAAATTATGCTGGAAGTTACCGCATATTATCACTTACTTTTAATCGATATCTGGACTTTTTGTAATTAATACTAAAGCAGAAATCCCTTGTTGGCGTAGATAAGTTGTGACAAAAGGCATAGGATAGTTTTACGCTATGTTTGGATTTTTAGTGTATCAAACAGATTTTTCATTCTACTATGTATCAATTTTTAATTCAATAATTTCTTCTTGGACTTCTGCTGTAACTTATCTAGCATTGCCGCCAAGAGGTTATTTTTTACGGGGATTTCCATTTGACGTTGTTTGTTTGTATTTCTTCCCTAAATATGTCATACTTTGTATATTCAAGTAGTGCATTTAATGTTGCAAACGCACTCTATTTCTCGGATTTTCGCGGATCATTGGTTGGCAAACATTGGTTTGATCATTGGTTGGCAAACATTGGTATAGATAGATAATAAACGTAGAATATTTTATTTTTCATTGGGCTCGTGTTTAGGATTGCAGAAATTTTAAATAGAAATTTTTACTTAATTTAATGTTTACAATTTTTAGTGCCAAAATAATCTACCCTTTCGGAAAAACTGGTCAGTTTCATAAAAGAAGTTACATAAAAACTAATTTTGGGGGAACTACCTATGCACTAATTTAAAACAAATTTACATTTTTAATTTATTTAATTTAAATTAAAAGAGTAGTAACTGATAACACATGCAAGATATGGTAATTGACTGATCCCATTGGCATCGCCATATTCAATAAATCAGTTCGATTTAGGGAATGGCCAATAGTTGTCATTGAAAAAAAAGGTTTTGCAAAAACTTTAAAATAAATCTCACTTCCCACATACATACAAATCTATTCTTTTTTAACTAGAAAATACAAAAATAAATAAATATTGATTACAAAATGTTTTGTTTTTTAAATTACGTATGCAATATATTTCCAGACTTTTCTATTTGAGAAAATTAAATTAGACCTGTAATTAGAAAAGTGGATGCATCTACACTGAGTTCTTTATATTAACAACGTATGTGTGTAAATTTTTTTGAAAACTCATCCATCAGTTTTTGGCTGCTATTCTCGTTTTTATTTTAATTTAAGATTCAATTAGTCCCCAAAAACCTAGTAATACGAAAATTTAGGCATATTGCTATTTATCGTCTATTTACGTACAGCTTTTGCGAACTCCAGCCCATTTTGCACACGTACCCACATATTACATGCAAAAATAACGTGGTTATTTAGTAAAAAGTTCCACTACCAACCATAATTTATGACGCTACTTATTAAAAAACAAGACATGATTAAAATTCAATTTAGTCACTCAAATGATTCAAGGCGCCATAGTAAGGCGCCCGCTTCAGTTGGTTATTATTGTGCGATATTGCTGTTGCTATGGTCAGCGAATAAATAAATATATTATAAATTTATATATGGTATATGTATGTATGTGGAAGTGTATTAAAAGAAGTACCGAATAATGATGCATTACAAAAGTGCTGACACAACTTCGAGCGTGTACTTAAGTTTACACCCACACATATACATACATACATATATGAACATACAATTATGTAATATTTTTTTTTTATACGAACAATAGTTTAAACAAGCGTTCAGACGCTGAGCGTACGCTGCAAAGTTGTAATTTTCTGAGTTATTACAAAAATATGAACACAATCAAAGCTCCGCTCCTTGTGCTATTTGCCGCAAATTCTTCCATCCACATCCAATATTTTCACATAAATACATAACTATATATCCAACTCTCGACTCTTGAGACACATTGTATCCTAACCGTTATGCTTGTAAATGCCATAAATCCTTTTATGATCCATTTTATCGCCTTTTAAGCAGCCTCTTGTAGCGCACTCCCGCTCAATTATGCCGCCGCCGAACTGGCATTTGCTGGCGGGCGAGCCAAGTGCACCTACTTACAACATTAATGCGCTTTTTAATGGTCTGAACTATAAAAGCCGCCCATAAATGCTCTTGTGAATCGAACGGCTGGCAGCGTATTTTCTTTGCATACTTCACAGATTACAAAATGAAGAAGAAAGACAAAAAAGAAATGGAAAATTAAAAAACAAAAAAACAAAATATTGAATTAATTTTTATAGTAGTTTTGGTAGTCGTTTAATGCTTGCAACTCTCAGTTGATCCTTGTATTTAAAAAACTTTTCTTAAAACATTAATTTTTTGTATATTTTCTTCTCTACTCTGGTTTATTTTTTTCAGTTTGGGCCGAGACTGGCGATTTTCGTGATAGTCATAGTTCAATGACCGCTGTAGCAAATAGTTTGGATAGTACACATTTGAATAATTTTCAAACATCATCAACGTCAACGTTATCGAATCGAAATCGGGATCGAAAAGATGGTAAGTTGAATGTGTGTAAAATTTGCATAGGTTCACTCGGTGGTGGGAGTTATTTTTCGCACGTTTAGGATTCGTAGAATTCGTTGTGCATTGGAAATTCTCTTAAAATCTGAAATGGGAAAATGGTTATTTATCAAATTAAATTAAATACACTGTGTAACAGTTGTTTAGCAACTCAAAGCAACCCAGACCTTGTTAATACCCATCTAGTGTTAAAATACTCCTTGGGATGTAAAAAGTAGAAAAGAATATGTTTTTATGTCATACTAAATACTTATTGTCACGGCTTAAGTATTTTTTCAAAAAAGTGGAAAAAAAGGTTCAAGTATATCCCTGAGCGAAACGAATTGATAAAACATGCACAATTTGATGGGGAATAATTTCGAAATATATTTTAACCCATTAGCTCCCACCCAAAAAATTTCATTTTAACCTTCAATTCACGAAACCACTAAAAAAAAAACAAATTTGGAAAGTCGTTAGACGATTAAAATGTGAAAGAAAAGTTATTCTTTGGAAAATTTTACCAAGGGTCGTCTCAGACAAAATTTTTGCACAAAGTATGTAAAAGTCCACAAAAAAAACAGAAAAAAAACAAATATGACCCCTTTAAATATCCTGCATTCATTTAGCTCTCCTTAGTTAACATTAACATTGCAAGTTAACAGAACTGTTATCGAATTTTTATACAAAACTATTCGATATTTATTATACTTTTAGTTTGCTTTTAAAATATCACCGACCGAAAAGCTCCTAAAGCATCCCAATTGGAAATTAAATTTTGGCCCTAAGAAAATACATATCTGTTACATTATTTGATGCAGAAGTCGCCTTTCATTGCACACAGATCTTATCTGAGAAGACCCTAGTCAAATTTCTCGGCGAAAATTCTCTAGAAGATTTTAACTCTCTAGCGACATTCTAAATTAAGTTTTTGGGGGATTTCTTAAAGTAAGGATCAAGGCGACACTTTTAGGTGGTACATAATGAGATAAAAATTTCTACGAAAATATTCGCTGTGAAATTTTAATGTATCGCCTTTAATTCTGTTAAGACAGTTATTCCAAGATTGTTGCAATCAAAAACAAAAAAATTGGCCGTGACTTAAAAACTTAACTAAGCCTTAAAAAACAAGCTAACTTTTGCAAATCTATCGATTGTTTTATTACTGGGCAAGTATACTTTCGTTTATATATTTCATTATTAACAAAGCACGGGCTGGATTCGATTATTGCATAGTGATTTATATTTGCTTTTCTAACAAGAAAAAAAATTAACAATAATATTTCGCCAAAATATAGTAAAATTAGAAAGCTAGTTACTAGCTAACGAATTCCCAATGTTGAGTCATACAAATATACATAACAATATGTAGGTACATACATAAATATGAGAAATATCACAACGTTTCTTTGTCTTTCACTTAATGTCTGATTATTTAACAACTCCTTCAAATCAAAATATTATCAAAGTGCTGAGTATATTCCTCATTTGAATTATCAAATATGACATTATCAAGTAAATAAATTTAACTTCATCAAATAAAAACGAAAAATATAATTGTATTCATATAAAGGTTTGTAAATCAAATCACGAAACTTCGGTCACTTCGGATCTCCTGACTATTCCCATGATTGATATCAAAATGTATACGAGTACTACTGACTTCGAAAGTATTTATGTATTTAGAACACTTTCGTTGTGAAATATTAAAATAGACTAATTTACTATGTTTTGGAAGTCATGCACATCTATTTTTGATAATTGTGAGCTATTTATGGCAAACACATTTAATTTTTTCCACTACCGCATTTGGAATAGGTAGGCGTATGACAGGTATAAAAATGTTAACTCCCCATTTGATGGCTTGATGTTTTGTTCGGTAAATAAATGTTTATGAAATATATTTAACTTTAGCTCCAAACGATAACTAAAGGGATACCATATACCACCACTCAACACTTGTGGTAAATTTTTGACTAGCACTAAAGTTCACTATACATTGTGTCGAATATTTTGAAAATTTACATATTACAATTGAAAGTTCTTCATTAATATGTTTGTATTTCATTCAGAGTGTTAACTTATTGACGATATATCTCTAATTGGCTATAAATGATATCTCTCGCGATGATGATGAATACAGGGCCCATTTTTTATAGCACAAACAATTTTTGTTTTCCTTATAGTCTAAGAACCGACAAAGAGTTGCTTGTCGAATGAGCTCTCTTAAATGAGCTATTAAATTGCAGAAATAGCCATGCAAATAGGCTTGATAAACTAAATTTGTGTTTTCACGATCCTGTTATTATGGGGGTTTCACGATCCAAATCATCTTTTCGCAAGGAAGTTCTATATGGCGTATTGATCTACACCCTCCAGTAATCAGCTGTGTAAAACATAAATATAACCAGATTAACATGAGTTGTCATTTCATAGTTCGACAGCTAAATTTCCAAAAACAGGTTGAATCTTTTATGTGTATATAATATAATATAATACAACGTAATCAAAACCAATGAAAAATAAATAACAAAAAAAAAACTCCAACAATGAAAAAAATTGTCACGAAAAATCAAAAACAAAATCTATAAACCCTAAAATAATCAAGTATTAATAAGTAATGAATATTAAAATGAGTCTTCTGCTTACACTACATTAACGTAAAAAATAAAAAATAAAAAAAATAAAATAAATGAAAAAATATATCAAACATAGATGATTTGCATTATCAGTTTTGTTTCATCCCGCCTTTGTCACAAAACACAACTTGTTTTTAATTATTAGTACTTCATTTGTTCACGTTTTTTAGAAGTGTCCTAGAAGTCTTATTTAAAAGAATTCCTCGAATTAAATTGTTCTATTTTATAAAAAATTTAACTAAGAGTCGGCAAACAAAAAAAAATTTACCTCTCAAGAGATCAAAATGTTATAGAAAAAATATCCAACCATTTTATGAGTACAGTGATCGTTGCAACTGAGGTTTTATGATGAGTACATGAGATGAGCTCTTTTTAGAATAACATATTTCTTTTAATTGCTCACTATGGCAAACTGTTTTATTTATTGGACAACTTTTTCGTTCTAAAGGTGTAAATTTCAGTCAAATCAGGATAGATCCTCATTGATTGTAATCAATGAAATTGCCGATTTTTTTATAATAATATTGCTATTACTTTTTTTTAACTTAATGCAAATATGCTATACATTTTTTATATTCACAAAAATGCATGTAATAATTGCAGTTTGATTATTTAACTGTTCTCTGAATAAATGATTGAAATTTCCCCTTGGATGATCTTCATGAGCGTTTTACTTAGGTTACATGAAAATGACCTTTGTGTAGGGGAGTGCCAATACTCAAAAGTTACTTGTGTTCAAACCTTTAATGTTTGAATCATTATTCGGAATCATGCACTCAATGAATTCGTAGGTAGTGAAATAGGGGAATAAAAAATAAATAAATTTTTTAAGTACAAAAAACCAAGCGAAATATATTCCATGTGCTGCACAGTGCTGTGAATTCCAAATCTAGGAGAACAAAAATATTTCCTCAAATACGCTTTGATACACTTTGGCCCCACTTGATTTCGAAATGTTCTCCACGTCGCTAGTACGTATCTGAAGTAAGATTTTAGAAATGCAAAACGGCGGATCCCAGATAGGGAAAACAAAAGTTAAAAAATTAATATTTCTTTAAAAAATCAGGGTATGCAAAAGGCCTTGGGGTCGCATATCACGAAATGGCAAATGGTTGAATCAATATGGCTCCCACAAAAATGAAAAAAAATTGAAAATGTTAATATTTAAAACGTTATTTTGTGTTTTTGTTTCGCAAAGTAGCAAAAACTATTAATTGCTATATATATAAAGTTTAAGATTTAAAAAGCATTCACCCATTAATATTTTTTTGGAATAACTCGTATACTTTACATTTTGTTATTTAACAATTTGCCACATGTAAATTATAACAATTTTTTAATAGTATGCCGAGCAATTTCATTAGTTATTTAGATCATAGAAAAAAAAATTAATTCAAAGATTTCCACTTTTCTCCACTTATGTACATATATACAATATCACGTAGCACAGAGCTGTACTCCAACGAGTTCGCGTTCGTTTGTTTGTTCAATATTTCAAAACAATTTACAAACATTCTTTTTTCCATAATCATTTTTCATGTTGAAGTCATAGAACTCTGGATTTGATCAGTATTGCCATAGAATGTACTACGGGCGGGGTTTGATAGGCGCAATAATTCCTCATGAATTCTGGAAACGGGTATCAAAAATGGGAGCTGATCCTTTAAGGCAATAATTACATTTTTTTCTCGCATTGTTTGATTTCATCGTTAAAATAAAACTCGCTTTATATGCAATTTGATTTTCGAACATTTATTACTCTAAAAAAATGGGATACCAGAATTTGTAGTAGAACTCAGCTGAGATGTCATGTAATACTTTAAGAGAAGTAAGACCTTTTGCAAGTTAACAGTCGCAATTATAGTCTTATAGTGCCACAGCTGGCAACGGGCTCAACTACAACTTGTGCCAAGAAATCCAAAAATAATGCATATAGGCTGGGTAAAACTTTTCATATTGTTTTTTTTTTTAAATTCATTACAAATGTCAGTCTGTGAATTATTCTTACTAAATTTTTTAATTTCTTAGTTTAAATTTATAACCAAAGAAGTTGTGCACTTACTGAATTTATTCAAAATAAATCGATCCCTTGTATTAAGAAGGTATTCAAAATTAAACAAATATCTCAAACTTCTTTAGTTACAAATTTATTAAAAATTTGAATTTTTATTTGAGTAAAACTGCGATTAAAATTGCAACGAACAATTTAAAACAAAAGTTGCTCTTAATGTTTCGATTCCACAAAATTTTTACTTCAGAAATTCGTTTTCCCGTCGGCGCATTGAATATTATCAAAGAAATGTAAAATATATTCATATCAAAGGCAATTTTTCGCACAACGCTGCTTAAAGGCGAAAAGTTTGCTGTCACGTCATGCTACCAAAACAAACCGACCAAACAACCGACACTCATTTATTTCAGTGAATAATACGAATTAAGCCACACACAATATACAGCAACTGCAATCATAAAAAATACGACAAGAGAGCAACAAAATTAGCAAATATATTCTTCTATGTATATTTATACAAAACATGCATTTGGGCAGCTATGAATAGCAATGCGAGTAATCAAATTAAAACTAAATAAAATGCCAACCAAACGTTCATACCTACATTAGTTTAGTATGTATGTACATATGTGCATATATTTCATACAGATAAGCGCTCGCCCGTACATGTCCGTACGTACGTGCGGCTGTGTGCGATTGTTTGCTTGCGCTTATCACCGCCGAAAAAATATTCCAAAGATAAAATTCGTAATTTATAACAATTTCATGCAACACATTAAAGTACGGTAGCTAAGGCGCATTAATACCATTACCAAAACAAAAACCAAAAAAAAATCAAAATCCTTTGTCGGCAAAACTGTTTTTGATTTTGACTTTGATTTTCAACATACCAACTACGATCGACGGCTAGCAATATTTATTTCATTGAGACACATTAATTTGCTGCTATTTAGCTATTTGTTGTTTGCAATTGTTGTTGTTGTTTTTTTTTTGTTGTTAAACGCACTTAGTTTAGCTTATTAGGCGCAGGCTCAGGCGTATAGCGAAACATTAGTGAGCAATTTTATTGTGTTATGTACGCGTAAATTTAGAGCATACCGTGCGGCTCCACAACACCCAATACCAATACCACCGACGCCGACGACGCCGAGCAGCAAATGATCGATGATATATAATATATAACTATTTGTATAGCATTTTCGCTGAGGTGACTCGAGCGGGTGGTGGGGAATTGGGGCAAAGGAAGCGGCACCGATTGAAATTTTGTTGGTTTTTTTTGTGTTTTTTTATTTGGTTCGAATTGGAGTGGAAGGTGGGCAAGGGGTGTTTTCAATTATTTGTTTTATCAATTTATGAATTTGGCTTCATTTATTTGTTCATAAATATATATATTTTTTTTCCATATGCATGTATGTATCTAATTATGTTTAAACGTGCACGTCGAAATTTAAAAAAAAAACTTTTTACTGGGTAAATTTGCTTAAACCCGCTAAATATGGACGAGTGCACAAATGTAGATATGTATGTGTCGATGTGTGCACGTGTGTATCTTAGAAGACAATTAGTAATGATGATAACGATAATACACGTAATTACGATTAGCTACCGAGTATTATAAATAATCACCTTGTATATCACCATGTGAAAAGTTTTGAAGGAAACCAAATTAATGCTTCGAACTTTTCTTAATATCAAATTGAAAATATAAAACTGAGTTGTGTGCTAAAAATTTGATTATTATTATTACTCTCATTAAATTATCTCTAACGAACACTTAGTTGATATCCATTAAATCTTTTAATTAAGGAAAGAATTCATTTTACAGTGAAGCTTAACTTATTTCTGCATTCGCAAGCGTCCACAATGAATGTAATAGGAGTACCGAAAATTACATTGTATATAGAAAAATTTCACGTAATTGTTATACCGAGAAAATGCGCTACATCCTCAGCAAAATAAAAACTGAAAAAAATTATGTTTTACTAAAACTACACGGGCTTAGCTATGAAACGATAGCATGTAGATATCGATACTTTTACTTAGAATTATTATCGATATTGATGTCGATATCTAAAAGGCCAGACACACTACAACGTAGATTACTTATTTTCCTCCAAACTGCTTCGCATAAACCAAGAGCGTCCCCACTTGTCATTGCTAATTTATCTTGACTGTTCTGTAGCCACAAGATTGCTTAGTGTTTTGATCAAAGGAGAAAATGTGAGAGATTGAGTACATTCTTAATATATTACAATTTCTTTGCGATAATATTTTTTTTTGAAAGACAACTTATAGAGACAGTAAAATTCACGGAACAGTTGAGTGAAATGCAAAAATTTCAAAATGCAACGTCTAATTTGGTTATATGAGAACACGATTATTATCGATAAAATTAAAAAGAATATGTTCGTGTTTTGGTCCTTAATTTATGATACAATTTCTCATTTCATCTTAATTTGTTGACAGATTTTAAAAAGCGTAACTACTTAGCTTCATCGTAATTTGCTCATAAATAAAGAATGAGCCATATATTTTGATAGTGTGTATGGGCTTTAATGTAGCAATATCTACTCGTATCGATACTTTTGCTTTTGAAGCTATCCATAGAAATTTTGTTAAGTCACAAGTTAGTCAAGTTAGTCCTCTGGGATAAAATTTAAAAATGTATTTAGGAACAGAAAATAAACACAATGCAATACATAGCAAAATTTTGTGTAAAATGATGAATGTTATTTTTAACACAGATAATACGTTGTAAAGAATTTCAAGAAAATAAATCTTGTTTAACGAAAAAATTTATTCATTAAATATTGCAGCGCAAAATGGTATATTTTGTTGTAATTCACAATAAGTGCAAATTAGTTCATACCTGCTTATACAACAAAGAAAATGCAGTTTTGAGCCCTTCCTATTCTTCCGATGTGTTACACTTCAGACATATCCATCATACCCATTATCTATTTGACATTTAGTTTTCTCCAGACCAGATGTGAAGAGGGCGTTTAAATTTTCTACGTTGAATATTTGTATTTTTTCTAAGCATTTTGGTTTTGTTCAAGTTACACAGCCATAAAGTAGAAGAGGCCTCATACTAGGGATAAAACTGGAGGAAAAACTTCCTAACTAAAATTTTCCTTAGTAACGGGTTTTGATGTGAATATGCTTTTCGATACCTCTTCAGTACTTGGTTCAAAACTATCGACAATACCGAAAGTACTTGTTATCGAAAGCAAAGTATCGAGTATGTGTTTGGGTCGGTCCGAAGTACCGATATGGTACTCATTGAAAGTATCAAAGGATCGGGTACCCATAAGTATCGAAATACAAAATACGCCACCCACAATGTCGATATTAGATTGAAAGTAAAGTTGATTCACAACCTATTATAAAAACTATACGCTCGCTCTTTAGAAAGCGATTGCACTAATACTAATTAAATCATAAGCTTACCATGCTTAAGTTTTGAAAAATGTGTACTCTTTCCGGGCAATTTAGATTTTCGCTACATTCACTTTTTCTGTTGAAAATTTACTAAAAACTTATTCCTTTTACGGTGCAATAGCCAGTATGTGCCTTTGATGTTTTGCCCCATTTTATATGGGTTTGAATCCGCTGATTCTGAAAATGGTACTCAAGTTTCCACATTACGTCTGGATTTTAAGGTACAGGGTGCTGAAGTTTTTTCATAATTTTGTCCCAAGATAGGTTGGCTTTTTTCCAACACTGTTTTACAAATCGAAGTTCTAAAGACTGGCCTAAGTTTAGCATAAAATTATTTTGGTATCCAAAACGTGTACATCCATATAGATTTCGTAACTGTTAGAGTCAGTTTTAAGAGAACGGTACCCAGAGAAGACTAATTTTATTTGCCATTCTATTCTCTCGAAAAAGCTTCTTTAAAAAAATAAATGAAACTAATTTTTATATTCAGCGAACCAAAATCAGTCTAAAAAACGCTTTTTTTAATAAAGTACTTTTTTCGTGTAAACTAGTGTAAAATTATGTTTACTTTTTCTGCAGAAAACCAATAACTATTTCCATATTTTTAATCAGAAATAAAATTTATTTTACGATTTTTATTTATTGCTCAGTAATAATGATTATTTTTTGATTTTTATTATTATTGGTTTCCGATAAGATGTCCAATTGCAAAATACAAATGAAATTAGAGAAGTTATCTTCGAGAAGACTGCTACGAGTACTAGCATTCAAATAATTTAGCACTTTAACGATAGAATTTGTTTTGATGAAACTGGTTATTTCCCTTACCGCGACAATTTCGACGCGAAGTGGAATTCGGACCCGAGGGGCATAATAAAGTTTTATATTTGAGTGAACATTGGAAAGTACTCTTTCAATTTAGAACTATGTGGAATTCCATTAATAACATGTGTGCAAATGTTTTGGACTGCGCTATGAGTAGGTTCACGAAATTTGCACTACACATGTACTTACGCAACTTGTGGGCACGTAATGGCGTCACTCGTTTATTATCAGGGACCGAAAATAATGATTACTTTTCCCAACTATCGCAGAAAAGCTTTGCGAATAAATCTGTGCATAGCTTTTTACGCCATGTATGAATCTGTTAAGATTTAAAAAATTTTGAACAATATCCGTAAAAATTATAATTAATAATTACTTTTAGATTTTTGTTAATCGCTCAGGAAAAATAATCATATGTGGAGTTTTATTTTTTTGATCGCAAATAAAACTAATTTTTTGAGTGTTGTTTTTTGCCCTATTATAATGGTTATTATTATAAACAAATTAAAAAAAAAATGTCATCGAATTTCAAAATTTTAATCAGAGTTTTTAGAAAATTTTTGGATATGCAAACTTGTAGCCCATTCAATTCTAGCATAATAAAGTGCAATTTTCACATTCCTAAAAAGATTCATCGATTTTTTTGCTGATGGTGTTGCACATTTTCTTCCACGCGCTAACAAATTTTATCATTCACCACCAAAAATTATTACATTCAAATTTAATTGCCTACAAATCTGCACACTAAAAAGTTTATAAAAAATCTGATAAAAACTTTTTAAAATTTGATGTCATTTCTCTTAATTTATGGACTTTTTGTGATTTTTTTTATAAAATTTTAAATTTTGATTTATAGGGGTTAAAAAAGCATTGTGAATAGTAAAACAAAACTCACTGTACGATTTCGTTAGGAACCAGTGAACATTTTTCTGATAAAAAAAAATCGATTTGCGACCAAAAAAATAAAACGTTTTTGGAGCATAAAAATAAAACTCAGTATTTTTTGGCAATACATTTTTTTGACTGGGCTACGGTCCCTATTTATAATAGTACGATGGATTAAAAAGGCTAAACAAATTTAAGCATATTTCACCCAAACAAAAATATGAAGTTTTCCCCCAAAATTTTATATGGTATTTGAAAGGGAACTTTGTGATGTTTAATTATCACAGTCTGAAAATATATGTATATATATTTATTAAGAATATAATTTTTTTAAATATTGCAAGATCATTAGCTTTACTTTTTTTATTTTTTGATCAAAAATAATCGTTACTCTTGGACTTCAATTTTTACGATCACATTTTATGGATATTTTCAGAGATACATTTTTTTCAATCTTGCCAACAAAAGCAAATATGAAATGTATTATTGCTGTGGTTGTATGCATTCAAATTGAAATCAAAATATAACGATCCAATGTGTTCGAAAAATTTAAATACACCATTAACGATTATTTTTGATAAACAAATTAAAACCGCATACAACTAAGATCGAAAAATAGTGAATGATTAAACTTCATCAAAACAGTAAAATTCACATCTTGACGATAAAGTTCCATCGAAGAAATATAGAAAAGGCAGTCATTTATATGGTCGTTGTTGTGCTGAAAAATTCACCAAACAGAGGCTGACAGAAATGGTCGGCATGTTTTGAGAAATATTATTCTTCATATTGCATTTCCAGCAGCTCTAGGCTGCTCACCGTCTACTAACGATATTAATACACAATCTCGTGAACAAATTTCAATTTTTGCTTTTTGGCTAAACTTTAGTTTATGACAAAAGAAAAATTCAGCCACTGCTCCTTCTCTAGACATATTTACTCAAACTTTTAATTAAAAATGTGTATTTAACCAGCAGAAACGCACCAATAAGCTCATTTGGCTTCAGTGACCATTTTCACTTAATTATACCTCGCAACAACCAAAACCTGTCCGGACTTCATTAATATTTTTTCTATTTTTGCGAACGTTTGCTCGATTTTTCTTTCTGGCGTACTAAAGTTTTTGTGTTGGTTTCAAATGGATTCCCGTAACATTTTAGTCCCAAAAGGACTTTCAAAATTTGTTTTTGAGGGATTTCGGGGAGTAAGGGTCAAAAATACACCTTAAGGTGGTAGCTAATGGGTTAAAAAAATGAATTAATTTTCTTCAAACATATCTATTAACCATTTTTTGAAGACAACTTAGACCGGGATATTATTACTTCAGTAGGGCGTAAATGAAAAGTTCGAGCTAACTTTTGTAAATCTATCGAATTTTTTATTACTGTATGGATTTACTTACTTTCAGAAAATATTAACACAATATGGAATGGTTTGAGTCGACACAAAATTATCGCAAAGTGCTTTTTCGTCCACTCAAATGCTCATTTGACACATTGCTTACAAAAAGTAACAATAGTTGCATTCGTTTCGCCACGTCCCTGCTCGCCATGTCTGAGCTCCTGAGCTCTGACCGCGTTCGATCAAATTCGTGTGTACAACCAACAACAATGATCGCTAGCTAGATTCGGAGCACAATGGATCCGAAAAGGTCGAAGTGCAACCTTCCATATCTATCAATTTATATAGCTAGCTATATTCGACGAGCGCGAGTCCGGTGACACCTCATTAAACTGGTCGAACTCGTTACATTCATTGCTGCAGATATTAGACCAGTTTGGAGCTACGCATAAACGACGATTATGAGCGCTGGCACTTTTACTGCATATTCATCGCTTGTGATATGCGAGCATTACATTGGAAACCAAAACTGTGTTGATGCCAATTTATGCAAGATGCCTCAGCGATTCGCCACTCGCTAACGGGATGGCGAGACGATCACCGCTAAGGATTTGAATAAATTGTTTGATGGCACATTACCCAACAATAGAAACGCAGCGCATTTAAATGGTAGAGGGAAAGTTTCGATTATAAAAAAAGATGAGCGGCACTCAACTAACTTCATTAAGCAAGTTCTTAACTCTTTCCATCACCCTCTTTACTGCGACATAAAAAATTTATTTTTTGTTGTTAGTTGGTGAATATGTAACACACGAATGCAAAAAAAAAATGATTTACCGATAGGTTTTTGAGAAACAAGGTGGTCACCACCAGTAACCACCATTACTGAAGGGTACAAAAATTTACTAAAACTATTGCACTCAATTACTTCACTATTTTATTTATTTTTAGAAAAAAGACAATACAAAATTTGGTACTAAATTTACAAATAATTATTTCTTGTGAAAATCTGAAAAACATTTCTTTCCTTTTCGGAATTCTTGATCATCTTTTAGTACTGGCAAAAACTTTCTGTTTGAGTTCACAGTTCCGCAAGCCAAAACTTTTTTTTCCTTTAGATGTACTTGCAAAGGGTAGCCATTGAAATAATTGTCAAAAAATACCTTATGGTTTTCCCTTCAAGGCTTTCGAAAAAGTTTTTTGCAACCTTGGCACCTAGATCTGTCTCCACAGAAGTACCTTTTTTACCTACATACATACTTATATATCAAAATCCAAACAGTATCCCGACTGAGCACATTTCATCCAAACCTTGTAACCCCGCTTGATAGGTTTTTTCGGCATGTACTGCTTCAGAGAACTGCGACCTTTGAATTTTATCATGCTTTCATCGATCGCGACACATTCGGAAGATTTATAATTATTTCTGAAGTTGCGGCGAAGAATTTCAAGCATAGGACGGACTTTATATAACTTATCATAGTCTGGATGCGTTCTAGCAGGCATGAGATTATTGTCATTCAGATGCAAGCATCCAAGAAGCCAGCTGAAGCGATTTAGGGGCATACAAGAGGAAATGTAGGAGTCACGTAAATCAGGAGCAGAAGACCAGTAATCTTTGTAACTCGGCAGCTTTTTTATACCCATCACCATATTTATGGCCAAGAAAGTTTGTATTTCAGAAGGACTGGTAGGAGAAAACGGTTTACCTTCTTGTGTTGCATATAGGTTAGTTTGAAAGCTTATGACCTCAACCAAGTCCTCTGTCCAAAACATGCGAAACAATCGGAGTGGTGTTACATCTTCCAAGCTGATTATATGATCAGCTAAGCCCACACTCTCAACAAACTCGCCAGGTATATCCATAGAGAAGGTCCTTTTCCATTTAGGAGGCTGCAAGATCCCAGAGCTAACAATATTTTTCTGACTTACAAAGTTTGATAATGGTATGTCATCTTCGTCGTCGAATAGCTCTTCAAGGATATTCTGTACATCTGCCCCACACACATCCAATATCGATTCTGACACTGGCACCTCAGGCGTGTCTAGATTTTCATCCTCATCGGAACTCGCTTCACTTTCAGGTACTGAAGGTAAATCTTCATACAAACATTCTTCAATTTCCCTTTGCGTCAATGATCGTTGCATTATTGAAATAATTGCCTAAAATATTGTAAATACCAAAGAAAGTCCCACTCATAGTGACCGTATAAAAAAGCAAATTTTAGGAATACTTACGTCACGGTGGTTATTGTTGCTAACCACCACTGATTATAAAAAATATTCGTAAAATAATCGAAATTTACGCGAGAAAGCAAACACTGTGTATCAAACACACCACAAGAATTAAATTTGCTCAAAAATCAAACCATAAACTGCGTTATTGAATTTATTATGAATTTTTAATTCTAGCTCTTCACTTAAAAGGAAGCAATAATCAATATTCGTGCAAAATTAAAAACATAAATGTCGCCAACCGTCGTAAAAAAAGTTAAAAATAGGTGGTTAGCAACGCTAACCACCGAGACGGAAGAGTTAAAACAAAGATTTTCCTACAATCCGTACAGGATCTGCATTGCGTAATTCTTCCTACCTCAGAATATGCTCTAATTTCAATCTGGTGCACCCTGTATATATGTAAATAAATATATATTTAAACCGTATAGATAATTTCTGTCGCCAAAGCTAATGCCCACACTGCTGATTTTTACTACAACTCAATTTTCTTTTTTTCTCACCTTGCCTCGATGCGGAAGGCGCCGATAATATGTTGTTAACGTATTGCAATGAAAACAACAAACGCAACTATGGAGACATGCAACTTTTAGTGCTGTCATTACATTACGATTTATGATTACCTTATTAGTTTGTTGTAGTTGTTGTTGTTATTGCTTGCTGCTTGCTGGCTGCCATGAGTTTGTTGTCTTTGTGTTTGTTTGTCAAACGTCTCCTCAACGTTGGCGAGTGTCTCGGGAAAGTGCCTTTCGTCCTACACTTACCTATTTCATAAATGTATGTATTGTTGTTGTTCTAGGGTTTTCATGCCGCGTCGCCGATAAAACAAAAACAAACCCACATAACACATGTAATCGATTTGTACACTCTAACTAATAGCAATTTGTACAAATTTAAGTAAACAAATTATTGAGTATCGAATGTGCAAGTGTGGATGTGTAGATGTGTGTGTGTGATGTGTGTGGTTGCGAGTGTTCAACTTCTATTGCACATTTCCAATGATTTACCTTTCATTTTACTGTACGTATGTATGTATGTATACTTATAGTACATATTTGCTTTCTCTTGTTTATTAACATGTGTACACTTTTGATTTTCCAATTACATATGTATATATTTTTTTCTCATATATTTTTTTTTGTTTTGCTTCATGTTGTTATTGCAGGTAATCGCTCCGTCAATGAGACCACAATCAAAACCGAAAACATATCAAATTCCGGTCATGACGAACCGATGACAACCACCACAGATGAGCCAAAAAACGATAAGAAAAATAAACGTCAACGCCGCCAGCGCACACATTTCACATCACAACAATTGCAGGAGCTCGAGCATACATTCAGTCGCAATCGCTATCCGGATATGTCGACACGTGAAGAGATTGCCATGTGGACAAATTTGACCGAAGCTAGAGTTAGGGTAAGTAGATTGGAATTTTCTCATTATATGTATACAAATTTATAGCGATGGCAGGGAAAATGCGATATCTCTAGTCGTGTCATAAGTCCACAATGACACTTTCGAGATATCACAAGTTCTTTCTAATTTTTATTTTATTTTGTTCTTGTAAAAAAATGGATATAAGTATTATTGTTATAGATTGAAGCTCACTTGTCAGAAAACACAAATAAACGTGTGTAGGCTCAAAATAAAACTCTACTAGTTTAATACAAAGCTTTGGCTAAAAATGCAGCTCTTATGGTACAAAATAGCAAATAGTAGCTTAAAAATTCAAGAATCAATAAAAGCTTTAATGACGGATAGAACTAAAAAGCAACAAAAATTATGCACGTATGTATATACATAAGTAGAAAATAAGAACAGAGAAAAAGATGTAATTTTTAAACGCGTGGGAAGCCTTGTACTATATCAATATATTTAATCTACTTTTACAGAAACTTATTAAGACGCTTATTTTAAATTAAATCAATTTTTTAAACTACTATTTATATACAAATAATTTCGAGCACGCAGATATAAATGCTATCATTAAAGGTTTTTTTTTATTTTTTAAGCAATTATTTATTTTTACTTTTTAGCTATATCTTCTTAATAGCAAACATTTATAGCGGTTTCGTATTTTTTATCTTTCCGTCTTTCCGTTGTACTTTGAATGCGCAATCCTGCAGTTAGGATTAAAATTTTAATATTTCAACAACGAAGTAATTTGTACTTTTGGGCTAATGTATTCAGTAAGCTCTTTCATTTGATATATATATATTTCAATTATGTAGCTACTGGTGAAATATTGTCAAAATTTTCAAAAAGAAATAATTTTTGTAATTAACAAAGCAAAGTTTTGATACATACGACATAGTTTACAAACCCTTTTATTTTTATTATTATTTGCATACAGTATTTGTCATATTTTTGTGATATTTCTAGTATAATAAAATTTATCCATTTAAACTGAAACGACCCGCGACTCAAAGATGAATCGGTCCTTGTGCCGGTACAAGTTTTTCCTAGTTGGTTCGAACCAGTTAACCGAACTGCATCACAATTTTATTTAAAATGTGTTTGGGCACTTTGAATTGCAGTTAGCGCCGTTCTGACGGATAAGAAATTAGATCCTAGTTGTATAGTATTTTCAGGGTAAAGTGACCGCTGCATAGGGAATCGGAAAATCTAGAATTTTTAAAAATGCATTGAATTATGTTTTTAGACCTTTATAATGTTTGGTTCGGGTTCAGTTCGACTTTGAAATTTGTGTATATGATTTTCCCATGCAAGAAATTGTTATTTTGAAAAAAAAAAAATAATTGGTCGTTTTCAAGTAGAATTTAAAACTTGCACCAATAAGTCTTAATGACTAAATATCGCACCCCATATATAACGAAATTGTAAATAACCAAAGTTTTTCAAGTAATAGTGATGCTACTGAAATCTGGATTGATTATGTTTTAATAGATTCAGCTTTAATTTCAAAATTGTATAATTGCGAATAAGCCAATTTTTATCTTTACATAAATATCTTGTGGTTTTGTATTTTGACCAGAACTGATGTACCTGCAAAAGTGTTTCCAGAACTTTGTTTTTTTTCTAAAATCTTAAAAACAAAAAGGGCGATGTAACTGAAAATAAAAAACAAAATATTTTTCACTGGATACACCTTCTTTAAGTATTGTAATACAAAAAGGTTTCAATTTTATTTATTATTGAAAAGCTAATAGTTTTTTTTAAACATAAATTACAAGTTTGTGAATCCATCATAACAGCTGCTATCGACTACTTTATATAAAATTATTAAAACAAATATAAAAAATATAATATAATCTACGTATGAAAAAAAACACGTTTTTCACTGGACACAACTTCTTCGAAAATTGTAATACCAAAAAGATTTCAATGCCATTTATTATCAAAAAACTAACAATTTTTTTTAACTCTTAACCACCTGCCAGCGGTCATGGCGACCGCAACGACTTTTTGAATTTTAATTTCGTAGGAGTTCGTTATCGCGTGTTAGTGTGCGTTCGTGTACCTTTTCTGGTGGTGGTTTAGTGTCGCGTGTGCGCTCGGCAAGCATACAAGTGCGCTCGTTTGACTTGGGTGAGTAAAAATATTTTGATAGCGGTCATGGTGACTGCCTGCAGGTAGTTATGTGATTATTGTGTGTTACGTTTATGTTTATTGTTTTAGAGTAAAAATGGATGTAAACATCGAAAATATTACGAGATGGTTAGAGGAGGAACTGTCGGATGTGGAGCAAACCCTGGATGAGAGTTACAGTGATATAGACCCTGAGGATTTGGAAGTTCCTGTGGTTTTAGATGACTGTGAATCTGATGGCCGGATCTTGAAAATAGAAGAAAAATTGCCTTCTGTTTCTGAAGCTGATCATCTTGAAACACGTAAAACGTGTTCAACTTGTGATCCCAAGAAGAAACGAAAAACATTTCATTTGTGTTTTATATGTAAAAATCCAATCTGTGTGGAATGTTCTAACAAAATGTGCAAAAATTGTCGTGAAAAATTGTAAGAATTTACCCCCTGTAATTTTCTCGAAGTTTTGATTTTTTTTTAACTTTTATTTTTTTATGTCATTAGAATATTATTATATTCTTTAAAGAAAGTCAGAATTTTATATAACATTTTGTTCCTATGTGGATAGATCTCAATATGTAAACTAGTATGTAATTTTAGTTAAAATGTGCCAGCAATTCAATTGTTCACATTTATGAGAAAAATATGTTTTGTTTTTGTTCCTTTTTCAGTTAAAAAAATAATTTAATATATATTAAAGAGTTTTATTAATGTATTCTTATAATAAAACCTTAAAATCCTAAGAAAATTCAAGTGTATCCGATGCGGTCACTGTGACCGTGCTCAGGTGGTTACGCAACTGATATAGGGCTCAGGTGGTTAAGGGTTAAACAAAGAAAAAAACAAGTATATGAAATTCTCCCGATAGTTGTTTTTGACTACTTTATAGTAAAAATTAACAGAAAAAACTTTCTAAAAATAAAATATAATCTAAGTGTGAAAACAAAAAAAAAATATTTTGCAGTGGATACATCTTCTTTAAAAATTGTAATAAAAACAAAAGGCTTCGAAAATCTAATCTCTTTTACACAAAAATAACAAAGTCATGAATTCCTCCTCACAATAGTTTATTTTTTGGAAAATTGTAATACAAAAAATGCTTCAATTTTATTTATTATCGACAGCTAAATTTTTTTTTACCACAAAAATAACAATTTCGCGAATTCCTCCTCCCAATAGTTATTTTTGATTACTTTAAAAATTGACAACAACAAAATAATAAAAAATATAATATAATCTAGGGATGTGTATATGAATATATATATACATATATATATATTCATATCATATATATATGTATATATGTATATATATATTCATATCCATATCTCGTAAATTATACTTTTAAAGTATTTAAAAAAACTTTTTTTTCATTCTTTTTAAACGGTCCTTCGTATAAAGAATGGTAAAATCTTCATATTGGAGATATTTTGTATCGAAGATTGACATACATTTTTCTGAAAAAAACATTGGAAGTTTGAGGATTAACCTTCACTTTAAGCCCTGCTATGGAATACCGAAAATTCTAGTCGCACCTCCGAACAGCAAATGGTGAGAATATGAATGTTTTCCAAATTTAGCTGTAGCCACACGAATAACTTTTATACTCAAAAAGATAAAAAAAACACATCGAATCCACAGAAAATTCAAAAATATTTTTAACAATTTAGTGATTAAATGCTAGTCACTCTTTATCCTATAAAAAACAATAAAAAAATGTTTTTTTACTAGTTTTTTCCACTTCACTAAAAAAATTGCCCCTAACTTTAAATTCGAAGCCCCCTCAGCCAACATTTAAACCAAGCTACCTTACCGCATTGAAATGCACAATATGGCGGACTTAAAACCAACCAACGCACTGTCATAAACTACTCCAGAGCCCAACACCCCATCGTGGCTTCGTGAATAGAATGTGCAAACGCACATCGAGCAATCGACAACACCAACACGAAATGAAAATATAAAATCGAAAACCAGTTAAATCGTACGATCGTACTGCGGAATGAGCAGCAAAACCTCGCACGTCCAGCGAATGCGAAACGCCAATTTACGGCCACTTTACGGCCAACAAGCCACTACAACGGCTATGCAACACCGCGGATGCTGTAAATTGCAATATTCGCACTCTCCATTGATGGTGGGACGGGGGGGCGTACACATCCGAGTGCAGGGGGATTGCAGCCATAACATTGGAAATGTAAAATTCCACCGCAATGCGCGAATATCGAAAAATGTTGCCACACTTTATGGCAGCGGCGTGGCATTTCATTACCATTGATACGTGCCACACACACACAGCACAAGTGTGAAGCTGAGGCGGGTTAGCGGTTGTAAGGACTAAACAGCAGCGGCTTGTGTGTGTGTGTGAGTGTGTGTTGGTGTTATTGGCCAGCTTTGCAAATAAATTCCGAAAATGCACAAAACCCCTTAGCGTTTAATCTACAAATGCATGCCCGAAATTTTTTTATATTTTTGTTGTTGTTGCTGCTGGTGTCGCAGCTGTTGTTGAGCTTAGTCGCGGTTGTTTTCTCCTCCTTTGGTTTTTTGTTTTTTTTTTGTTTTTTCGTTTTTGATTCGCCGGCTGGGTAGTAAAAATGCCAAAAACAACGAATTTACGAGTTGGCAGCCATGATGCAACAGCAACAACAACAATAACAGCAATTTAACCGCAGCCACAACAGCAATCAACATGGCTGAAATGTTGCGATGAGTGTGGCTGATGATGGCCAATGCCCGGCCCGAGCGGTAGCAACTAGCAGCAGTCCAGCGCCAACGCAACAACAATAACACCACGCTGTGTACGCGCCGCAAAGTTATTGCGGTCAATGTTCGTGTTGTGCGGCATATTTTGTATGCAAATGGCTGTGCTTGTTTGTATGTATGTACATTAGACCGGGTCATAAGCGGAAAATTTAAAAAGGGCCTCTCGGGGTTGTACGCTTATTTGTGCGGATTTCAATCGACCCATTACAAGGCATACTGTCCATATATGCCATCGAAACTAACTAACCAATTCCAATGAAATTTTATAAATTAGGTTAGAAGAAAAAGCTTAGTAATTTAAAAAATATTATAGACTTTGATAACGTCTGAAAATAGTAATTTTATAAAACAGGAGGATGGTTCAATCACACAATGTTTTGTAAATAGTGACAGCTTAATCATGATGATGCACAATCTAAAGTTGTATGTTGGGAGTAGGGAATTTAGAGTTGGAAGTCTGCTTTAGTATTTCAAAACAATGTGGAAAACTTTTGTACATTGTAGGTACTATAAAAAATTATTAATTAAAACATTTGATATAAAGAAGTTAAGATACGCCGTCTTCGACCACCAAACATTTCATGAATAAAAAATTTTGAATTCATTTCAATAAAAAAAAAAATTTATATATTTTATCACTGTGATTGCGAAAAAATATTAAATTTCAGAATACTACCTTTTTTTATAATTTATAATGCCCCGAAATTGAGGCATTTCTTAATGGACCTTTTAGGAGTATGGTTGAAAAGTAAATAGCTCACAAAATTTTAAGTGTGATGAAATTTAAAAAAATACAAATTTTAAAAACGAGTTGTCTGGGAGCTACATATAATGATTTTCAGTTGGACACTTTCTATATGTGATAAGTGAAAGGAATGCGAAATTTTTAATAAATGTATTAAGTTATAAAAATACTTATTCCTACCTAATTCTAGTCAAAAACTAAAAAAAAAGCTAGTTTGAAGTTTTCATTGCCTGAACACCGTTTTTCCAAAATCTATAAGCTTCCGTTCATTTCCATTCCACTGCTTGTTTTTAGTCAAAAGCTTATCACGTTATACGCTGTTGTTTTTGTTCCCCTCCATTGGTTTTGTTTAAAGAGCTTAAATTTCTATTATTATTTATACATATATTACTAGATCCGTACTAAAAATTTTTCAAAGGATACAATCCAGTTTTCAGATTAAGGAGTCGATTTGCCAGGCGGGATCGAGAAAGCTGCTTATTTACAAAACCTTTTACTATTGAATCATGAAACAGTCGACACTAAGAAAATCCGGATAGTATGGATATACGTTTAATATTCGTTGGCGCAATTATCCGGACATCTCGATTTATGAAGATTCGGCTAATATTCCTATATTCGGGTAGCCAAAAGCAATCAAGGAATTAAAGAACAGTAATAATATTCAAACACACTTTTTGTAAATAATTTGTGGATGTATGCTATTCCACGACTATCGATAAGCTCATATATGTACCATTAGTGTATCTACGAATGGAATAAGGCAACACGATGATTTTTGTGTTAGCGACTTGTAGAATTCTTGATAGTTGAATATTTTCCTGCCGTATTACTGCATTCAGCCATACTCATAAAGCTATCAAACATCGCAAGAAAAGATACAGCGGTTTTTTTCCTGACCTGTCATTAATACCGAAACCTTTTTGCGTTCACTATTACCCATTTAGTTATTTGCTTTATGTTGTATTTCATTAATTTCTTATAGCCGAAAATCCGTTGTCATATTTATGTCAAATTCCGATACCTGAAAATCCCGTTACCCGAAAACTATGATAATATGCAGATATCTAAATATCTGGATTATTCGTCGAAATATCCGGATATTCTGTATAATTTATAGAGCTTGTGGCCAGGTTTGTATTAGGAATAATATGAGAAAACAACAATTTTTTCAAAGTGGTAGAAGTGATAGCTGCTATTTCGGAGATCACCACTTCTCCTCATCAGACTTCTTTTCTTTCTAGACTTTATACAGATATTCGTTTATCCAAAATCAACAGCATTTTTCGTTGAAATATACGGATACTCGAATATTCGGATTATCAGCCGTACTGCTGTTTAATAGAATATAATTTTAGCATAAACTAGAAACATAACGGCACACTTTAGGTTGCCAGATAGGGGAACAGTGTTAACTTCCAGTCATGAATGTATTATTTCATTTTTTATTATGGTTGCTATTATGGTTGCTTGTCCGCTTAATAAAAATTTTGAAAGCAAAAATTTAAAATTGAACTTTTGACTTTTTTTTTAACTCAATACATCGTGATACGGGCTAATGTGCATATATATCCTATACACTAGGTATGTATGTATTTTTATATGATGAAGCACATAATTTTGTCTCCGCCTTCGCTAATGGACCATAACCAGCTGCTTTTTTATACACGTACTTATTTTCAATACATTCATTCCCTACATATATACCCATAGCCCACTTCTTGGCACTTTATTTGATTTTATGTACTGCATTTTCCATTAAAATTTTTTCATCGCATTTGTAATCTGCAAACGGAATAAATGAGCAATGAGCGGTCAAGAAAATTATTTGTAATTTGCGGTTTTTCGACAAATGCTACCGCATCATTATTAACTGTGAATTTATTTACGCGTATATTATACTCATTCATTCGTCGTGAAGTACTTTGAATAGCAGGAAGAGTGCGAAAAGTATTGAAGGTGTTTATTAAAAGATGGATATGCAAGTACAGGGTGCGCCATCTGTTCTTCCGGTATTTAAATGCTGTAAAACTTCGTCATTTCAACCGATTACTTGCATAGACACGTTTTGGAAACTTCAAACCAGTACAATAAGGCACCGAAAGGATGCGGCAAAACAACGGCCTAATATTGGAAACTGCGCCTTGCTTTTGGGTGCAAGTTTTAATGATCGGCGAGGCGCATTCACCCTCTCTCGCGGTGGTAATAAAACAAAAATTTCCGCATTTGGGGGATGCAAAATTCTCACGCGAATCATGAAACGCCATTATATGATCAAAAATATATTGTTTGGGCCGGCGTGTTTGCAAAAATCAAAAAATGCGTGAAAATGGTTTGAGTGGCTTCTGATTTCAACAAGACGGGGCGCCATGCCACACAGCAAACCAAGCATCGCGGGGTTTCCAACAAAAATTCCCTATATGTGAGATATCGAAAAGAGGCGATATTTACTGGCCACCAAGAAACCTGATTTAATTCCACGAACTTCTTTTTGTGGGGTTATTTAAAGAGTAAAGTTTACGTCAGCAAGTCGAAGACCATTGACGAGCTCAAGACCAATATTCGTGCCGAAAATGCCCGAAAAAAGCAGACTTTGCGATGGTTAATAAAGATGGGCATTTAAACGGTGATGTTTTTAAAACGCAGTGTACATAAATTATAAAGTATAGAACTAAATAAAAAACCACCATTCTTTGCAATCAATTGTTTCTTTCAGAAGTTATTCAACATTCTCATATCGGAAGAACTGATGTTGTTGATGTTTATGTAATATAAACATTTATAATACACTGCTTAATTTTATTTTATAAGCTATGCACTGGAAGTGTAGTTATTTCTAGCATACGAACTTCATCTACATAATATATGTAATATTTAATTAAAGCAAACTGTGACATAAGCGCTATCGAAATTATCGATAGTTTTTTTTTCTTTTTATTACCATCGATTTTATTTTGTTTACCTACTATCGATGACTTGAAATAATTCTTCCATATACAAACAATTTTGAACTCACTTTGAATGGGAGGAAAAGCGTAAAACTGTCAGCAAAACAAAAATATTATCAAAAATCAACAGCATTTTTTAGCTACTTCATGCTAGCTCTTTTATATACTAAAAGTTAGCTATACAACTAAACATAATAAATTTTTATAGAGTTCTAATTAAGAAGCTTGAAATTTTTATGAATCGACTGATTTTTCAAATTTTTTCATACAATTTTCAGTATAAAATTACATATATACATATATTTCCGGCGCCTCTACGTATGCTTAAAAAAATCAACAAAAATAAAATTGTATTCAGCTGAAAATGCTTCTAAACCATTTCTTCGTATCACCGTCACCGTCGATCATTCTTTTAAATAAATTTTAAAAGGGCACGTGTGACTTTTCTCCAGTTATATTATAGTATAGAAAATAATAGGCCTTCATTTTAATAATCCCTTACTCACTTAATAAACTTTGCCGTTTTACATCGATAGTTTTACAATTCTATTAGTTAATCTCTAATTGAGAATATTTATTTTGAGGCCCAGGGAAAACGAATTACTTTGCGTTTTTTGTTTCTTGTTCTTCAATCGGATAACCCGTAAAAGTGGGAGGCAGCGCCGAAATCGAATTGTCTCTAAACCAAAAACGTTCCAATATACATACATCAACTTTTCACAATGTCGGAAAAGCAAAAGAACAACAAACTCAAACTTATCTAGAAACTGAGCTGTGCTTGCTTTCCGGATCGTACCTATAGAGCCGAGATTCGTCACCAATTACGACTTTACTAAAGTAAAAGTTTTCGAATATATTTGGGAAAAACGGAGCAAAATGCAATCAAGCCACTTTTTGGAGCTCATTTAAAATTCTTGGAATCCATTTTGGAATCCACGTGTATCCCAGATGATTACTTAATATTAACAATACAGCCATGACATTCTAGGCCAATTCATCATCAATCATCGCTTTTGTTGATCGAGGATCTTCGTCAATTGTTGACTTCTTCAGAGTCAAAGTGATGTCTTCGGGGTTAGATTTTGGTCGACTTCTCGATGCACGTCCTCTACTGAAAAATGTCCCGTTTAGAATATTCAGAACCACTTGGAAATAGTCTGTGGAGATGGTGTAATCGTTCCATATGCAAATTGCTACATATATACTTTGAATATTTGTAGTTTTCTTATACAAAAGTTTTTTTCCTTATAAAATTAATCTATTATATGGTAATACTGCTATTATTGATACCAAATTAAGGATTTTGAAAAAACAAAGTGGATAACGGGCTGCTATCTCATCCCAATTATTTAAGAAATTTATAAAAGGGCAAAATCTTAAGCTAAATACTTTGCAATTGTTGGTAGCTTTTATTAAAACTCGGCTAAAATTGATCGGTAGGTTACAGCGTGCTGGAAGAAGAAGAGAAACCTGGAAACTTTCACATATAAAATGAGAAAATAAGCAAGACGTAAAACCAATAACACATGAAGCATGAAGGAGGACTAATATGCGGCTGCGCAGGAAGTAGAAAAATATACAAAAAAAAAAGAAAATACTCATATCTCTCTCCTTGGTTTCGATAAGATAATTGAATCTTCTCTCAATGTACATAGAGGGCCTATACTTTATAAGTTCCACATCACTATCATTCTGCTGTGTGGCGTATAGGCTTTCGCTATGAAATATTTGATTAACCAATTCATAGCCAAATAATATAAATAAAATTAGCTAATTTAGTTCGTATTTGATATCTTCTTTGCAATCAAGGCACATGTGTATATATCTGCATTAATTTCATAAATATTGTTGAACAAATTTCACGCTAAATTGCCATTTTTCTTAGCAAAACCAAAAATTCCAGCCAACAACTACTATCCGTATTTTTATTTTTATAGTGCTATGAGTTTCTCTCATATACCCCTTTTGCTTTCCAGCATCCCATTCATATCAAGGTAGTTGCACCCCTCTTTCTATTGCACCGGCGTTTGCATGTGCAAATAAAGTTACGTGTGTGTGTGTGTGCGCGCGCGTTTGCCAGTGGCGTCAATGTTTGCACGCACTTAATCCTTTTGTATACAATATCTGATAAATTTTATTGCCTCTATTATTGCAGTCACAGATTCATTCATTCATTTACATTGGACAGATCTGGCAAAAACATTAAAAAAAAAATATTGCTTGCCTTTATTGTTTTCTATAACTCTGTATATGTGTGAGCGTTTGACTTTGCATTTTCGGTTGCTGCAGCACATTAGATCATTAATTTCAATGCGGTTTCTAATTCATTAAACTACATACATATATATATAGAGAGAGGGTCGTCTACGCAAAGAAAAAAGGGTGCAAACGATAAAGGGAGTAAAGTTGTAAGCTCAATTGCTATGCTGTTGTTGCTGTTGCTGCTGCTGTTACAAAGGGTGGCTCTATTCGTCGCCCTTTTTCTATCTGCCACAGTGTTGACAAATTACCTACCGCTGTTTTGTTTTGCATTTGTATTAGGCACACATTATTATTACAACATTTTGCATTCCAAACTCCCAGTGGTCTTATCAAGAAATGAGCAACGGCTATGAAGTTTTGTGTGTGCGTGTATGTGTAAGTATATGTAGTATGTATTTATATATCTACGAAACAGGCTGTCTTATGATTTGATGCAAAACTGTTTGTTGTGTGCGTAATTTTGTTGCTTTTAACGGGAGTTGACTTGTCATTATTTGGAAAATATGTTTTCATTTTTGTCATTTTTCGGAACACATGTTCCGATTGACATAATTTCGCATCTATGATCTAAATAAGAGTATGAGTTTAAATTGCGGTTACATAGCTTGCGGGGTGTATTAGGACATTTGAAGACTTTGTGGCGATTGGAAGTTGCACTTGTTTGAGACTGAGTTTGCTTCGGTTGAAGGTAGGAAGAGTGAAGGAGGAAGGCTGTTCGCTGGCGAGGTATCTACACGTGGCACAGTGGTATTTTGGTGGTGAGAAATAAATTTTTTAGACCGTCGAATATCATAAATCTAATAATGCAGTTTTATAGAGAAATGTCTGTTTAAGTAAAGCTCACGAATTTCACTCCCTAAGGTAATATCTTGCCTCCGAAAAAATTTTGTGGAATTACTAAAGAATTGTACAGCGAAATCAGATACAATTTTATAATGCTTCGCAATAGCGTACACAATTTTTAACTATAATTTTAGTACATAAATTAATTTTACGGTCTATTTATTTATATCAACAATACGTTTTATGACCTTAAGGCCATTTATGATTTATCTGGTGATCTCCGAAATAGGTATACCTTCTGCCTTTGTTGTTTCTCAATAACTTTCTAATAAATAAATGACAAAGGAAAGTTGACTTGGTCTTGTTCGGTCTTGGTCGGTTTTGCTCGGTCTTCTTACTACAAAATTCCTAGAAATAAATAATAATTCATTTGCTGTGGTAGGAATTTTCAACCAATTTCACCACAACAACAGTTCATTGCCGATCACTGGTCCCAGAACAAACTTGTATAAATTTTTTGACAAAGGTCACGGAAATTCTAATGTAATTTTTTTGAATATGTTGCATAATTTGAGGCTTAAATATTTTTACTAAAAATTCTCTCCGAGCAAGTGTAAGAAGCGGGTAATAAAGATGATAGAAATTGTAGATTGAGGTGTTCAAAAAAATGTAATACAGTTTCAAGGAATAGTGACATTTTGAAGCACCTGATCATTTGATTAGCAGTGTAAGACGTCAACCTCGTAAACAGATTTTGGAACTTGTTGGTATAGCTAAAGAAATGATAGTTGATAAATAAAATTTTTCAATACTTCGGACCACTCTAATTTATTCGTAAATAAGAACATTTTAACTAACGGAAAAAAGAGGTACTTATAGTTAACCTATTTCAATTGTATTTTCACTTTTTTATTAGACATATAACTTTGTCAAAACTCACACCCCTGCACAAGAAATCTCTGAAGTCAATCTAAATATTAAATTTGGCAGATTTCCTTTTCTAATTAGTGAAATCTCTTATTTTTGTTTTTTTGAAAAACTATTGTTATATCAGAGGTTGGCGTGGTTTTTGTGCGATTTCGGAAAAATACCGATTTACTCTAAAGTGTGCGGTGTCTCCGATTCTTGTCCGATTTCATCCATTTTTAATACCGTTGGTAATTTTCATAGGGTAAATTTTTTATTATACTTAAATCAAAACATGTATTTAAAAATTGTAGCCATAGGTCTCAGGGAGATAACATTTTTGGCATTTTCCGTAACTAGCTTAAACTAAATATGCATACAAAATTTCACTATCCTTCGAGTGCTCCTTCTATTTTTTGCCAAAGCATGCATGAAGCCAAACCACTGTGCATGGTTGCGCAATTTTGTTTGTGTCACTGTAGTGGATTAGCTGCTGATATTCATAGCTCTAATTCAGTTTTTTTCTTTTGTCATCATTTGCCATACACTTAGAGGTGTGGTGTTTTGGTGGTGGCATTGTCCTTTAACTTTTGTGTGACGTGCAGTCAAGTCAAGTGTGCTTGCTTTTGTCCTTTTAGTAGGTATATTGCACGGTACAATATAAATTTTGGGCATATGCGCTGATACAAATTTGAACAGTCCTACAGCAGCTCCGCCCTTATGCCCATTTACTCTACCAACTAGGTATCTATTATTTATTTATCTTCTTCTTGTCACTTTAGTGAATTTACATAAAGAAACCATGAAATTTGCGTCATCATTAAATTTGTCAACTAAACTTTTATTTTGTAGATTTGTTATTTCTGCCCAACTGTGAGATATTCTTGCAGACATTTCTAGCTAAAGTGGCTTTGATAACGCTTGTAAAGCAAGGCAGATGTTTTTATTACAGCTAATTGCAATTTTATTAGAATTGCAGTGTCAACGCATGTGCCACTTTTTATTCGTTCAGCGATTTTTATTTATGCCGACAATTGGTCTTTTGCGCAAAATCTGTTTAACTTCTCATTAGCTGATTGAGTAGTGGATTCCTAATTATTTTTTCTGACTATGCGCTACTACAGCAATACTTGAATGCATCGTTTTTTATTATTAATTACTTTTAACAAAACTCACTTCGGCCTATATATACAACGCGCCAAAGGTGGCGTTGTCTGAGTTTTAATATTTTTTTTTTTTCAATAATAAACAAAAAGCAGAAACTCTTTATGCCTACATATTTATTTTCATTTAGCACTCTTTTCTTTCGCTGCCTGCCTGCGTTTTTTTTTTTTGATTGATAAAGAAGTGTTGTCACTTTCGAAATGTCATGCCATCAGCAATCAGCAATCATCGATCATCGCCTTATAGTAAGTACCGCTTTGCCGACAACCGACCGACCGACCGACCGTCCGTCCGACCGATCAACATCAGCACGCTGGGGCATTCATTGCTTTTTACTGTATTTGACATTGGCGGCGCTGCTAAGATCGCTGCCGTTTACCGGCTGCACGCAATTTCGCTGCGCACAAATCAATTTTCTGTTGATGATGATTATGATTAGTCGTTCTATCAATAATTTTCATTTCACTCTATTTGTCCCTAGGCGCCACCGCCACCAGCCATTTGTTTTCCATATTTCCCTTACTTCCCAAGTGTTGCATTTCTATTGACACATTCGTCATGCTGCATTCAGTTACTTCCCTACTTTTAAGCAAATATATGTATATATGTATATGTATGTATGTATGTATATATTATTGTATATGTGTATTTACAAACTATAAATGTCTATTTATGTAGACAATGTGGCTTACAATGGATATGTTCTATGGGTGATTATTACCTCTTTTGCTATACTCGGTTATATTGTCACTTCCATGCTCGTTGCAAACTTCATAGAAAAAAAAACTAGTAAAACACATCAGATCACACTTGATAAGCTCATTGAACTAAAGCTTAACTTGTCAAAGTTGAAGTATGCATATAAGGAATAGTCTTATTATATACCCTGTAGGAACAAGCCAGCTTACCCAGGCTAAAACTTGCGAGAAGTTCTCGTGCAAATAAAATAAAAAGACAGTACTTTGCATATATTTTATAATATTTTTTTATATCCAAAAATGCATTAGGGTGATCACTAACAAAAAGTTGCGATTTGTCCATAGGAATTTTAAAACTTATTACATTTTAGGGCTTAGACTAGACTTAAGCCAGAGCGATTTGAAAATACCTCCAAAAATAGAGTTTTTCATAAATAGAGTTTTTCACAAAACTTGCCTTAGATGATAAAACCGTCTTAGCTTAAATGGCATGCATAAAAATATTTGAAAATTTGTTAACGAAATCATAATATTGAGATATGCAAAAAAAACTTTAACCTCAATGGGTTTTTTGTTAAAAAAACTCGGTGAGAAAATGCCTCACCAATCACCACCTTATAAGTCCAGAGGGGTAAATTTTAGACTGAGTTATTCTTAAACCAAGCTTCAAAAAAATGACAAAAATAGCTTCAAAAATTTCATTAGCTTAAATTATTTTATTACTTGAGGTGATTTTTTGCTAAATTGTTTAAAAAATAATAATTTTTACAAAAAAAGTACAGTTATTCTTAAACCAAACTTCCAAAAAATTACAAAAACAGCTTCAAAAATCTCATTAACTTAAATTGTTTTATTATCTGAGATGATTTTTTAATAAATTATTTAAAAAAAAAAGTTTATTTACAAAAAATACATTTTTGTGGTTATTTTGAAATCAAAAATTTCGGTTGTTGGCCTGAACCTAATAACTTTTAATAATAATGACTTTTATACTAACTTCTTTTATTTAATGTTTCTGGGTGTCGTCAATTCAGAAATATTAGATAAAATACGTTAATTGAATAAGCCATAAAACGGCATAACCAAACATTTTCTGAAAATATTGAAATGGCATACGAAAATTAGCCGATTTTCGTGATAAGCACAAAGTTTGAAAATTGAATTTATAAGGTTTTTATTGTAGAATGGGCTATGGATATTTTTATGTAATTTTTTTTATAAAGTACATAAGATCTCACTAATTTTTCAAAACTTCTTAATAAGTCCTTGTCTTATGGCTTTGTTTCAAAACTGTATCTGCGTATTGCCCTTTAACTAGAAAAAACTGCAACGCAACCTGGAAACTAGTTCAGAACTAGTCCCCTCTACATTTACGCAAATCGTATAACTTCCCAATATTCCTACAAGGTACTCACACGAGCATTCGAGCTTTCATACCACATACTCCTTCGAGTACTCGTATCCACAAGTATCGCTTCTAATTGAATGTCAAAACTCGAGTGCCTCAGAATTCAACGTATAGGCTAATATGAACTATTGTTTTATGACATATCGCAAGTGACTGACTACAAGTACATACATTGAGTTGGTTTTGAAAGAGAGACAAATTTGCGCTATTATCAAATTACTCAAATTAGAGTGTGATATATTCTGAAGGTATTATAATTCATATACTATGGCATTGAGTACATATTTGGCATAAATGAAAAACGCCTGAGTAAAATTTTGTTTCTGCAGAAATGCTGATTAAAAAGTGTGAAATTTTGATGACAAATTTGTTTTAAATTTATGGGATTGAACTTTTATTTCTATGATTGGTATTATATGATGAACTATATGTATTTTACTCGAAAATTATCAAACAATTGTAACATGAAAAATATTAGTGTTATTCACATGCGTGTTACTTCTGTGGTTTATTAGTGGGTATTTCGGTAGTCTAATAAATTGTTTAACAGCTAGTTAAATTTCATTAATAATCTGCTTCCAAAAGGGGACTTTGCATCATAACAACAAGCAATTTAAGAATCCAAATAATTTAGAACAGCAAATCGCTGTGCTACTAAGTAGCATAAAATTATCAAGCTTGACAGAATTATATTTTGTTCCTCGCTAGTATGGCAGTTCGTTAATTTGACAAAAAAAACCAAATACAAGTAAAAAACTATAGGCTAACGAAGTAACAATTGTAACTATTCTAAAAGCTTAAAAAATGTGGCTATATTTCGGTCAGTCTACTACACATTCGCTTACAATAAAAATTTAGTGAGTGCTATTTTTAACAGCAGATAGAGCCAAAATTTATTTTTTCAATACTTCCAAGACACAATGACCCTTAGATGAAAATGAAATCTTGAAAATAGCCTTTCCATTTCTCTGAAAATTCTGCTCAGAGATTTTCATATATTCTATACATTCTATACATTGGATCAACGTTTAGAACACGAAAAAACGATGCATGGATTTCTGAAATAACATCTAAAGGGGACTTTTTTTAGCCGTGTGGTTTTCAATGAGGCAATAATTTTTTCGGAGTTGTCTTTTTGACAGCTGTTACTTGATTTATACTCAGTTTGGTTTGCCATTTCATAATAAACAGGTTTACTCTGGAAAAACATTTTGCAAATTGTGCAAGTTTATTGCCAAAATAATGGTTCGATTCGTACGACTGAAATTTTGTTCAGCGCTGAAACTCACTTTTAATTGATTGGGTATGTTAATGAACAAAATTGTCGCATTTGGAGTGTTGAAAATCCACAAGCCATTATTGAGACGCCGTTACATTCTCAAATAGTCGCTGTACGGTATGATCTATGCGCAGAGGGAATCATTGGTCCTTATTTCTTCAAAACTCAAGCCGGCCATAATGTTTCTGTCAATGGGGAATGTTATATAGAAAAGAATATTCGGTACATTATTACTCACATACGGTACCAATTGCTGCAAAAAGTGGTCGAAAATAGGGCCTCTCCGCTGGAATTTATGCGAGGCAGCCGCGGCAATCACTTGCCCGAAATCATTTTTACAACATAATGGTAAACTTTTATCTTTATAATAGAGCTAAGTTCTTGGCAAAACATTAAATTATATGCGTTTTGTTTCATCTTGAGAACGGCATGTCTAAGCAAAACCCCTATAAAACGTATACCGCTATAGCTTTCGTTGTTTTTTCATTTTTTCAAATGATATGTTAACAGATCTCAAGCACGCTTGATGGTTTATACTATCGAACTAATACCGTTTTTTGCCCTGTTTGTTTTTCTAAACCCTTTTACAGAGTTGTGTCTTCATTTCCCAAAATACTGCTCTCTGACCAAGTAAAGCTACAATTTTGTCTACTATTTTAGCCATTTTGCGGGACGGCAAGTAACCTAATGCGAATTATGCAATAGATTTTTTTTTTTTGGGAAAAGAAAACGCCATACAACACAATCAGCGTAAAACTGTAGGTCCCTCAATTTGTGTTACTAGAAAACGCACACCACAAACTATAGGAGAAATTTTACCAAACATCAAGCTATAGTCTAAGCGCCAAATTATTATTGTTATTATTATTATTATGAATGCTGAAACTATAAAAATAATTTTTATGAGCCATTGTTTTTCAAATTGTGAGGTTTTTTGAGGAAAATTTCAAAAACTTACCGATTTTACGTTTTACGACTTTCAAAGTCTGTGTTCAAAAACGATTAATTTTCAATATAAATATCCTCGACGAAACATCTCAATTTTATTAATACACTAAATCTAGGGAAATATCATACTATAAAGCATTTCATTTTTCATGACTAAGTCCTTAAGTAAATTCACTGAAAACTTTTATATCTAAGCGGGTTTTGTTTTTTAAATTTCTTAGTAAAGCAAATGTTTGTATATAGGTCAGATATGTGATTTATTAGGCAATAATTCCCACACGCAGAAGATTACCTAATCAACGCAAAACTAATCAGTGTCAAACGATGTGTTGCTTCACGTATGTTATGCGTTTGTTTTTTTCCTCCCTTTTAGAATTGCGAATGTTTTAATCACTAAAGCGTATGGAATTCCCTTGTACGTAGATTTTTCATGTTATTATTAAATTCGATATGAAATTACGATTATTATATGAGTCAAGTTTCTAACTACATATTTAGTGTAGTATAACAAGGAAATTCGTTTAGAGGAATAACACAAAATACGTCTTCAGACTAGCGAGAAATAAACTTTGTTGGTGTAAAGAGTGTTTTATGTTTTTTTCTCTTTTTGATGTTCTCCACCATGTCTATATACTTATTATATATGCAATTTTGCATTCGCTCAACCCAATTGCTGAAGCATTTTTCCCTCAAAAATGGTAACTCAAAAATTTGGTCAGGTAGGCTTTAATACCAGATGTAGAGACTTATCTAGTGATCCTCGTACCACTTCCTACTAACCTAAAACTATCAAAACAAAAAATGGTATGTCCCGCTATACTAAAATTTATTTGTTTTCATTTTGAAAAATAATTGGATTATCAATTACAGTAGGTATTAATCTTGTGTGGCGGCAACGATCTTAAAAATGAAATATTTTGAAATTAATCTGCATTCAAACTATTGGAAATTTAACAATTTGTAATGTATATGTATAAAATTGAAGCCGTTTTCTCTGTAACAACTTGGCTCAAAACAAGAAAACCGGATTTCAACAAAAATTGGATAAGTATATTGATGAGACCCATGGCACGTGCATAGGCTGTACTTTATTCCGAAAGATGGTGCTTGTGTCTAGAAGTTCAGAAAATTTCTATTTAAGATAAGATTTTGAAGAAAATGGAAACGTATAATGGGGTGCGACGAGAAATATTTTCATAAAAAAAATAGATCCGCTAGAGAATGTAGTTATTCCGAAAATCTGTATCTATGATCCGATATTAATGATATTAGAAAAATATATTGAAGGTACGATTGGTGCAGTCTGACTTAGATGACATCGAAAACAGACATATGTAAATATACTATATATGTATACTATATTTGTAAGAAAAAATATTGGAAATATGTAAAAAAAATCGATTATGTATGATTCGAATTATTCAAACAGAATATACTGGTATCGGGCATTGGCAACAACAGTAGGGATAAAGTTGACTCTCAAGTTAGTTACAGCTATTTTTGGGAGATATGCCAATGGAAATTATGTCAAAAAACGACTAGATCATAACTGTAACTACGCAGATTGTTTCCAAATTCGTCGATGCTGCAGTTTTAGCTTAAGAAATCGGCTTTAAGTATTTATATAGAAAAGTCTAAGTCTTGCAAAATTGCACGAAATGCAAAAATCCAATACCAAAATATGCACGAGTGCGAGAACTGCGCATTGCAGAATCGTCGCGCTCGCTCGGCATGAAGCTCAATAATTAATAAAAATAATTGAAAATTTATAAAACTTAAACTTCCTTAAATTTAAAAGAAAAATGTAATAAAATAATTTTAACAGGTTGGCAATTACTTCGCTATACTTTGAAAACTTTTTTCCACTTTAAAACTCAAAATAAAGTGGAATGTCCCAACAAATTTTGGTAACAATAAAAGTGAAAGTTTCGAAAAATATTTCCCCTTTTTAACGAAATTAACAAAAATAAATGAAATAACTATTAGATTTAAAAAAAATCTACAGTTTTTCAGATCAGATTGAAAATATGAAATTCAAATTCAAATATCGAGTTTATTTCGTAAATTATTTCACCCCAATGATTACATATTATTCTTACAGTAGTTCTTCCTCAACAAATCTGTACAATCTTCCTATTTGAATTTCCGAAACTTTTTCTGAAACAATAACATATATTTTAAAATTTGAAATTAAAATTTAACAAAATGATTTCTTAACAATTGCTGATATCACAAATCGCTTATCAAAGTAATTATTTTCAAGCACCAATTTTTTTTTATATTTTCAAATATAAGATTATTAGGTATAGAATTTTTAAATCCACTTCAAACTTTCGCTGCTTAATCATTATTACTCTCAAAACTTAGCACATCCCATGAAAGTTTCAATTTTAAGGCGAAACCGTCCGAAATTATTATATGCCCTTCGTGGAAGCCATAAGGTAGTTAAAATAATGCGAGCTTTAAAAGTTAAAGTTTTTGTATTCATTTCAAGAGCGCCAACTAATTTTAACCGATAATTTATTGTGACTAAGTATAACAACAATATTTATACGAGTATTCTTAATGAAGCTGTAGTAATTTTGTGTCTTTAGAAAAACATTTTAAAATTGGATGAGGCCAAAAACATAACACATGTACGTGCGTATCGTATTCATGTTTAAGTGCATTTCGTGCAAAGTTCGCCTGCAATCTTTAAATTGAAATAAAATAGCATCATTTATGACCAACCCTTCCCGTCAAGCAGCTTGCAGCCTAAAATAGATAATCCTCAAAATACAGTTATTTACATTTAAAAACGATTTGAAACAAATGTTACGCTCGCACTGAACTTTTTTACCTACACATACACACACAAATGCTTGCACATAAATAGTAAATAAATATTTTTTTTCAAATCGCTAGCAGTAATTCATTAAATAATTTTCCAAAACATAAACTTGCTAACAAAAAGAAACAATTAAATTTGCTAAAACACAAAACACATAAAAACGTTTGTTCAATTTTTCTTTTATTTTCTTTTTTTGTCAAATACACCTCAGCAAGCCATCAAAAACACTTTAACCAATTTGGTTTTGTAATCACCACCACCACCACCATCACCTCGGCCGCCATCAACTTAGTCATCGGCTACGAAAAAGCAGTCAGGGGTGACTATTAAAAATCTTCACAAATTGACATCATCATTGCTGATACGAATGTGCTGTTTGCCGAGCGAAAAAAAAAAATCTGAAAGTTAGCTATTAGCTACTTTTTTCCAAACGAATTGATTTGCACTTTTTTGCCATTGCCGCTGCCAGGCCAGCCACTATGACAGGTGTTTGCAATCATTCGGAAAGCACACATAGCTTCTGTATGTGTGTGTATGTGTAGGTACATTTGGGGCCCATAAAAGACCATTAAGTGCTCGTTTGTGAAGCGATTGCAAGTAGTTGGATGTTTCGTTTTCTTTTTTCGTGCATCTTTTTCTGCTTTTGGATTTTTTCCCTGTTGCTGTCGTTTATTGCTCAATTTCATGTTTTTTTGTTTTTTTGTTTTCACTTTTACTCATACGAATTCACTGGGATATTTTTTTTTTCTTTTGTTTTATTCAGCAGTAACTACTCGTATTGTATTTGTAGTTTGAACTTGCAGTTTTTGCTGTTGCCTTTGTCCACTTTTTTTTATATGTTTTCTATGCCGTCGTCCATTGTTCATTGGCAATGGGATTTGCTGGTTTCAACAACTCTTTGTTGAGCTTTTCAAAAAGCCATAATGCGACCATTTATGATCAGCGTAAAATGGCTAAATGGTAAATAACTGTTTGCTTGCTATGGCGGTCAGCCTGTTGGTTAGTTTTAACGTCGTTTTTGTGGATTAAGTTGCGATCAGACGTGCTGCAATGAAAATATTTTTGCTTCTTGTATTGTTTGTTGAAATTTGTCGATATTTTTTCACTTTCCTATGAGAACGCAAAGAAAGCGATTTCAGAAAGTAGTTTACATAATTTCGGATATTTAATTACATTATCTGACTGCAATTATCGGAAAGCTGGTGCCTTCGGAAACTCGCATTCAACTTGCTACTTCTGCCCTAGACATTTTTGACGTTTTCCACTATTGCTGTCCTTTGCGATGGTTAACAAATTTACGTAAAATAAGAATAAAATGTTTCCAGAAATATAGAAAATAGTTAAAATAAAATTATTTTTATCATTGATGAGTTGCATATTTTCCTTTTGGTAACATGGATTTATCAAGGACTTTTATATTAAATTATTATAAACATTTACTGTTCGAAAACATCAATAACATCGACGAATTCCAAGGAAATCGTGGGTCAAAATCGTGGAGGTGGGGAATTTACGTTCTAAAGATTTTTCTGAAGAAAACTCCAGAAAATGTACCATATCAATTCATTTGCCGAGTAATTTAATTAATATTCAAGAGCACAAGTAAACATTTTTGGTAAATAAATTCTTAGCTTAATTTTATGCCATTCAAAATGACCGAAAAGCAGTTTCATGAATGCTTCCATAAAGTGGATTGAATTTGAGTAACTAAATTTGTAACATTACTTGCATATGATTGACTTTTAAAACTAATGCATCGAACTGCATTGCTCGTAAACTTCGTTGTTTCATTGTTCTTCAAAAATTCGTCATTTCATGAACGTAACCACAAATCGTTCAAAAATTGTTCACTAAACGTGTTAGGTGAAATTGCGGGCGGTATTTCCAAAGTGTGTTTTGAAAGGTGACTGGCGTATATTTGTTAGACTGAATAAATAATTAAATAAAAGCGGTAAATCTATTTTAATTTGAATCGGTATCATTTCAAGAACGCTGTTTGTAAAGGTGTGCAGATAAAAATCATATATTGTTCTTTATATTAAGACAAGTAGCATAATTCTCGATCCCTAAAAATTTTAGCTGTATCAAGTGAATTAAACAACATTTCGGATATACCTTGTATGATTTTTTTTTTCTTAAAAATTTTAGAAACGTTCCCGGAATGACTTTTTCTACTTAATATTTTTTTTCATTTTTGACACCACATTTCAGATACACCTTGCATTGTTATTATTTTTTTTTTAATTTTAGAAACGTTCCCGAAATGACTTTTTCTACTCAATATATTTTTAATTTTTGCGATAAATCCAAAAATATATAGTTACGTGCTTTGCTAAAAGTGAAATTTTTAATTTCTACCGCCACTAAATTCGCCACCTCCATGATTCTGACACTCTAGCTTTACAGTAAAAGCCTATTTTTCCTATTTCCGCAGAAGGAAAAGCGAAGAAAAAAGCGAAAAAAATGACATGTGTTCTTTTTTAAATCACTTGTTAAACTAATAACTAATGTCGGTATTCTGTTGGCAGTCTCTAGTCGCTAATTGAGACCTTTCGGTGGTGAGATTGATTTCGAGACTATTCGGTATTCAGTAAGCCATTTCAAGTCTCTAGTATCAAAATAAAGTCACTAATTTGTTTGCTGGTTCTAAGCAGGTCACACAACAAAGAAATTGAGGAAAGTATTGAACAAATGCAAAAATGAAGTAGCACTCGATCGGCCTACTTTGGTCGTTCGCTATATTTTGCATGGAAAGTATCAAATTTAGTGACTTGAGATAGGACTGAATTACAGAATGCCGGCATATGTTTACTTTAAGTTCAGGTGAATCAACCCAATATTTTCTTAAGCTGATCAATCCATTCAAAAATTATTAGCATATGAGAATTTAGTAGCACAAAAATTAAAAAAACCGATATTAAGCAACAAAACTTTGTGTTAAAAATATGTATTCAAACCCTAACATTGTATCCGAACACCGAGGTCCATATGTTTTAAGTCGCAACTCTGCTAAAATATAATTTTTCAAGGGTTATTTTCGAACAGTAATCCACACTTTGTGTATTATTTCATCAACTATCATTTTTTTTATAATGAATATCTTATACGCCAAGAAACAGCATAGAAAGGTACTTTCATTTAATAAAATAAATGCTTCTACATCTCTCGATTGATTTTAATATTGTAATGTTTTCGTAAAACTTTTCAAATATTTTTAAAATAAATCTGGTTTTGTCAAACTCGTATTTTATTTCGTTCAAATACCCGTAGTATGTGTTTTGCGGGCGAAATAGCTAGCATGCATTCGGTTGAAGACTCAGAGTAAAAAGGAAGCAGCTGCTGACTTGAAGAAGATGGATGAAAATAGGAAAAGTTAGGGAGCATAAATGTACCTTGATATATAGCTACTCGAATCTGAGCTGAGAATGTGGTACACTGAAATTTCTACTAATGATAGAAAAAAATTAGTAATGTACCAACTTCTTTATATTACTGTTTTTATATCAAATCCAGCTACAGTCTCAAATTTCTCAAACGTTTAATTACACCACTACGAACCACAGTACTCCCATCAGCACATCGCAAGCCATCATCGATCTCGTCTGCTGTCATTTTCACGTATCATTTAACAGCGTTGAAAGCAATCAGCTCCACAGAAAATTTAGTAAAAAAAAGCGTGCAAAACCCGTCATGACTGTCAATTGATGTAAAACGCAAAAAAAAAACAGCAAATATAAAAAAAATTAGAAGATAGAAAGGAAAAATCTGAAATTGCTAGCATCAGATATTCCAATGCCCACCAATAAAATAGGAAAGGGTCTACAAAACGTCGCACAGCACTCCATTCGGCAATAACACGCTTGCTGAATTTAACCAACAACAAAAAAGCAAATGCCAAACTTGCCGGTTGGTTTAGTGCTCTGCTGACTCAAGCAGAAAATTCTAATTGGTTTTGATGAAAGCAACGATGATGACACTTTTTTTTTGTTTTTATCATATTTTTCTCTCAATACACGATTGGCTGAGCTGGGTGACCGAGGATAAATGGTAACGGCTCATCAGGTATTGATGACGATGATGGATAAGGAAAAAAACACACAGTTTTTTGATAGATTGTTAAAAAACCAAAGTGCAAAGGAAAGCTCAGAAAAATTGAGAGCGAAAGAAAGGAGTAAGAAATTAAAAAAGAAAATAAATAAAATGAAAGCTTAAGGTAGTTAAAACCGTAGAAAATGCAAATGAAAATAGGCTGAAAACAAATTTAGTAAAGATGGCAATTAGGAAGCGTGCTTGTTTTATATAAGCTTTGCACCTAAAAAAAATTCCATATCGATATCAAGGAGAAGTTTTGTTAAATTTGAATTACTTAAATCTTTGTAATTTCTTCTTCAAACCACGATACTTTCTCCCGTTTGCAATAAGTACCCTGCAAAAAGAATAAAACCCTACATAGAATTGAAAAAATAGTTGTTTAACTTTTTTTTCTAGTGTAGGCAAAGAATTTTATTTAGTTTTGAATATGGCAAGCAAAAGGTGTTTATAAAATTAGTGTAGTAGATTAAAAGATATTTGAAAATTTCCTACATTTAAAAAGTTAGAACTTGTACGAATTTCCTTTAAAGTAAATGTAATTTTTTAAAAAATGCCATAACACCAATATTTTCATGTTTAATTTATGGTTTTAAAACATTTAGGGAAGATATAGTGTATTATAAGACTTTTAAAATTTCAAAGTCAAAATACGTATAATTTCCCTGTTAAGTTTAAGTGTAGGTTTGTTTAAGAATTCTTTATTTAAATTTTATACTTCTCGTTGGCTTTCCAGAAAAGTAAAAGAAAATTCATTTCAACTTCTCTCCCAAAAAAAAAAAACGTGCGATGTGCAATAAAAGTGTTCATACTTTTTTGATTGATTGCCTCTTGTGTCATACAAAAAAAAAAAAAGTAACGTTTAAATGCAGCTCGCTTAAAGGAGGAAAAAAGCAACGATAAACTGCCTGTCTCGATTTGTATTCTACCTACATTCGATATTTAGATCCCCTACAGAGACAGTCACTCAGATTTTCGTCTGCCAACTAACAAATATTGACTAATGAAGATTTACTGTCGCACAGCCCGACCAAGACGACGGCAAATGGAAGGGCAGGCAGGAATAAAGATTTTATTTTCTATGTCAATCAGTTTAACTTCGACTCCACCTCTAATATTGGCGCTAGCAAGCTTGGAGCTAACACTAACATTGTCTCTTATTTAGTTAATGCTACCACAGATGAGATGACTTGACTCAGTTGACATGATTAATTGCGAGCATTAGCTTGTCTTTTGCTCGCTATGATTCCTCTTACTATATATTTGGGCAGGTAATGATGGGTGAAGTTGCATCTATCTATGATTTGGCCAACAGGCTAGGTGAATGTTGACATAAGGTAAATAAGAATCTTGTTTGTTTTACAATTTCTTAAGCAAAGAAAAAACTATCAAACTTACCATAACGCGCCAACTGAAACTTCCCACACATCACTACTATCGCTTGGTAATTACATTTCAATTATGTTGCACCGCAACTAATTTGATTAGACGTCTTTTAGGCGCATAAAACTAAATCAAATACGGTACCGTTGACTTTTACCACTATGTGTAACCCAGTAAGCAATTTGTATCTATTTCTAGTGTAAACTACTTTTACAAATTGAACTTAAGCTCAGTATTCCAAATTTGAATTTTATTTGAAAAAATTAACAACGGTATATTTTGCTAACCAAATAAATAAATAAATAAAGTACAAGAAAGAGAGTAAAATTTAAACTAAATCTATGAAAAGAGTTGTCTCTAATGCAACAGCGTATAATTAAAAAAAAAAAAAAGTATATTGCCCACCCTGTATATTTTGGATTTGGAAATGAGATAATTTCTGCATTTTCTAGTGCAGGTTTAAGTTTTTCTGCCGCACCTTGGACCTAACTCTTTGTTAGCAGTACATCCTACATTAGTTCCATTATCAGATTCGTTTAAACTGAACTTTGAATCAGCACTCCAAAGCAGGGAATACCAAAACGAAGAAGAAAATACTATATGCCTTTTTTCGGTTTTGTCATTCAAAGTGATTATTTCCTAATACTCGCTATCGGGTAGTTCGATAACAACATTCAAGCCATAATCCTGCTGAATTGAGACCCTTTCTTGTGTTCGAATGAGCAGTTTTTCTGATATTTTCTTATTTTTGAAACATATTTTTCTTACAGGCTCTTGTGGTTGATTGATAAAATGTCGGTGTTTATTATCTTAATCTAAAGATTATTTATTAAATGGTAGCCCTAATTAAACTGACATAGTAAAATTGGAGTACTCTTCAAATTTTAATTGAAGAATTTTGGAACTTTAATAAATTTATGAAAAAAAGAAGCAATTTATATTCGTTACTACCAGTGTTGTGCAAAATTTATTTGAATGACGAGTAACAGATAAATAAATTAAATTAAAAAATAAAATGTGATTCTTAACTCTTCTTCTTCTTTCCATACTATAATAGAACTTTAGCAAATTCTTGTCTATACATTGAAAATTTCTTTAAGAGAATGATCGAAGGTGGCGCAGGGAATGTAATGTGAATGTATTCTAATTTGGACCATTTTTAGAATTTTTGTTTAACTATTTGCAACACACTAATCTCTGAAACCACTTTCAAAAACATATATAAAAAAAGGGAAGAAAAACAGCTATCAAAAGATAAGAAAATGGCAATGAAATGGCGCTTGAGAAATATTTGCTACCTTTGGAGAATACAGATTTCATTTTATGTAGATTTTTATCAATTTTGAAGATACGTTTACTCATTCGGTGAAAATATCGCAATTTAAAGGAAGAATTGAAATTATTTTGTTCTTTTGTTTTTTTTCAGTGTATTAAAGGAGATTTCCATGGGCCTTTAAGTTTAAGTATCCTTTCTCATAACATAAATGCCCTATATTGATCAAAATGTTATATGACAAAATTAAGATTTTTCGCAGAAATTTTCTAGAATCATTTTGTTTTACATAAAATTTTATTTTTTCGGCGACACCAACGTAGCGGCACATTCTGGTATAGCATGTATTAAATAATTTCGTTTATTCAAAGGAAAGATATCTAAAAAAATATATTTTATACATTATTTAAATAATTAATTTAAATAGCTCAAACTTCTTTTAAAATCACTTCGCATTTGCTATATTAATATTTCGTAAAGCAGTTAAATTTTGTTTTCATCACTACAAATTTATGCGATATATTAAATCCAAATGTTTGCTGGGAAGTACGCCGTTGTCCGATTACATATAGATAAAATATCTATGTATGTATGCATATTCGTATTTACCCAGATTTTCCCACAAAACAAATATTGACTTTATTTACGCTCTAAACGCGTCTAATCGTGGCGAGGGGCGAAAGCGCAGCATTTTGTATTTTCAATGCGTGGCATCCATTACGAATATGAAACGCGTGCGCATAGTTAAAAATGTTACCGGTTGATGAGCTGGTGCGAGAATTCAATTCACATACACAGTCGAATTTTCTTTGAGAATATTTCATTACACTACACTTGTATGTGTGTGTGTGTGTTTGGCTCATTTAACTAAATAGCTAAACAAGCAAACTCACCGGCATTTCATCCCCACAAGGCCACAATAACTTTAAGAAATCTTTGTTTGTGGGTATGTGTGTATGTGTGTATGTGTACGTGTGTGTTCACTTTCGTTCAAATCCACCACTACAAACATTCCACGTAATGCACGGCAACAACAAAGGATTACATGCTCAATACAATTGTGGAAAATGTAAGCGCTAGCGCCTAACCGTCGGCAATGATTTGCGTGAAGCAATAAGTTGTGGAACTGCATGCAGTTGTTGTAGTTGTTGCGCACGCTTTGGTAAAATTGTAATTTTACAGCACATTTGTAGCGCCCATAATTAACTTCTCACATCCATGGGTTATCAATTAAATCTTTATTTGCTAGGCGAATGGTAGTTAGAAAGTAAGGTGGTTGGAGGTTTTGTGTTTTAAAATGCCGAGAGTTTTCCTTCCATAAAATTGTCAATTGAAAATGTTGAGTTATAAAATAATATATTTTTTCAAAATTTCGCTGAAACGTCATTAATTTATTTAAAGCAAGAATGTTGATTATACCAAATGTGGATGCATCCGGTTTTTAAAATAGCTCCAATATTCCATTAATGTCCGAAAAGATAAAAACCGCAATGATCCGAGCCAAAAGATGGACAAAAATTTTAAAAACTCTTTGAAGCGATAAAATAAATATCCTTAATAACCATTCTAAAGTAGCCAAAAAATTTTTAAGGCAAACAGTTTGCTATTAAAGAAAATTTATAAGGGGAATTTTCCTAAAGTGAACTCTCTATTGTCTATTGCATCAAAAATATCTTATGAAGATGTGTCCGAATAAATATGGTAGAGGGAAGTAATTGTACCTTACTTTGAGAAAGATATGCTACTTTAGAGATAAAATCCGGAATATAACCACCTTAAAGATGACCCTAAAGCTGTGTAGCATTTGCGATAAGAAAGTTTCAATGCAGATAGCAGAATATGAAGAAAAAAAACTTTAATAGACTACACCAGTCGAAACTTGTAACATATGTGCATCAAAATACAAAGGGAATTTCAACACGAGGTGTCATTTCAAAGTGACTGTGGATGAGAGTGTGGCAGAAAACCCATGGTTGGCAATTTCGAGACGATCGTAGTTTGTACCATTTTCTTTTTTTTGCTTAAGATATTGCCTTAGAGACTTACAAAGTTCAACTGACAGAAATATTGAAGCCTCAAAACAACACATAACACAATATATTCCCTGACTTGGTGCTGGAAATGCTTACACGCTTCATCTCCGCCGACTAGGCTGATTTGTATCTCTCTGAATATGTGAAAAAAGAAAATTGTCATATTTGGGGCTCCGAAGATCCAAAAAAAATAATCGAACATCAACAACTTTTACAACAAGTGATAGTTTGGTGCGTCCTTTTGAACCGGTAATGTCATTGGATCATATTTTTTTCTATGCGAATTTGATTCGGTCGCTTCAAAAAATGTATTGAATTAACGAAATACATATATTCCATTCATACAATTAGTATAATTGATCCAAGATTGTTCAATCTACCACCATCATTCGAAATTTTTATTTAGAACTACCTTGAAGGCAAAATTAACGCAAATGCACCAGCAATGATTCAAGTGATCAAAAACAATATTTGAAATAGAGCCGCACTTATTCGAAAATGAGTTTAGTTAGTTTAGATTTTCATATTAATCGGTCCATCACGATAATCATCACAGATTTTTATTTAAAAAAGTCAGCAACGAAAATCACTCGGTTACTTTTATTAAAAAAAAATATCAATAAATAATTTTGCATAATTTTTTTTTGTGTGTGTCTTTTTATGAAAGTGGCTTTGAAAAGGGCAGTAAATACTTATACTTTTTCCTTGGAAAACTTCAAGGTATAAGACAAATAATAGTGATCTCATTATATGCTTTCTCTTTCTACCTAAGGCGAAGGTATGGTTTGTTTATCATTCATGTTAAAATGATCAAAAATAGGTATAGCATTGGTTCTCAACTAATTTGTTATTGCAATTGACAAACAAGTTTTTTAAATTTTGACCAAAAAAGTAGAAGTCACTAACTGAATTAAATTAAATAAAAATCCAAAATAACTCTTATTTGTTGAGTGATTAAATAAAAATCAAAGAGAATTGTTATTTTCGGATTAAAAACATAAAAATAATTGTTCAGGATGTAGTTATATGAAATAAGAAATAACAAAAATAAGGGAACAGTTGATAAAGACCATTTAAAAAAAAATTAAATTCGTAATTGTTGTACCAGACAACGTGTTCACAAGACATAATCTTTATTAAATTTATGTTGTTGAAAAAAACTCTGCCGTTGCTGCGAAATTCCTTGAAGAAATAAGTACCGGAGCATTTATTTCTTGAGAGCTGCAAAATAACTTAAGAAATTGATTGTATTTTTATTTTATTCTTAGACTCATTTTGATATCTGAATACTAACAGCCGGTTTCACCACCATTATTTTTCTGTTCAGAAAGTAACTTATATTTAGTATTCTTTAATTTAAGATTTGGTTTAATGATATACTACTTTTTTATTTAAAGCGAAATGGAAATAAGTTTACTATTTATTTATATGCAAAAATATCATGTAGCAATAGAATCATACAATATCCGTTTTTTTTATTCTTTCAAAAAGCAACCTCAATCTTTAAGAAAATCGACTATTTTTTCAAATTAAATTGCGTGATCCTATTTCAAATATTTAGTAGATATGGAAAGTTTTCATTCTGACCATTTTAAAAGTGAATTAACCTACCATATTTTACTCTATGTGCTAAAACTTCAATTTCTTTAAAAGTAAATATGGATATAAGTAAAACGCAACGTAAACGGTTTTTTAACTTTGTTCAATTTGGAGAGAAAAATTCAACATAATACATAAGATAAAACAAAAGATTTTAATTAAATTTTTTTTTTAAATATTTGGGTATGCAGTTGTATAGACTGTTCAATTTTAGTATTGTATAACACAGTGTAAGTTTCAAGTAGTTACAAATTACCATTGATTTTTCTTGATAAAATGACCAGTCGGCCAGACACAGTCAATAGTTCCTGAAGATTACCTCAAATTGAGATGGAAATATCGACGAATAAAATTATTAGAATAACTAAGCAGTTGTTTTAGTCAACCCGACCTTAAGCTCAATACCTAATACACAGTATTAAATTTTCATAACATTTTTACTTATGGAGTTACGCCATTTATTCCATATACAAAAAAAATCGAGTATACGTTACATCGACAAAATTGCAGAGGAGCGTCAGTGGAAAAATTTACACAAATTAACGGTAATTTGTAGCTACTTGGAGTTTGAACTTTATTTGTTTAAAATTAGTTGGGCTATAAAACTACGCACCCAATTTTTGCATTCCCTAATCAAAATGGCATTGAGCTCATAAAAATTATTCTTAATATAAAAAATTTAAAATCTAATGTAGAATTTGTTCAATTTTTCCCCTCATTTAAACAAACTTAGTTGTAATCGATATTTTTTGTAAAATATATTATTAAATATATAAATATATCAAATATATTATATTTAAAAAATAAATAGCAAAAACTTGTGGTTATGTAGTTGTGCTATCGTTATATAGAGCGCATATTGAAAGTTTTGGTTGTGACAATTTTTTAAAGTAGAATTCACTCTATGGCGCTAAAACTTCAATTTCTTCAAAAGTAACTTTTTAATCCGAAAGCGACACAGAAATTACCAAAAAAGCATAACAGCATACAATTTTTCGTGTGCGCTTTTATATATTTTTCTTTTTATAAACTTTGCACTGACAGCAATTTATGTATTCCGTCTGCCACCATATTTATTGCATAAAATACTACCCCCAATATACAATATTTTAAAGCACTCATGCACATAGTGTGGCACAAACAAAGGCACAGGCGCAAATATATATATGGATATAAATATAATTTTCACATACATATATGTATTCAGCCGCACGCAAAGAGATTTCCAAATAGCGAACCCCAACAAACTTGCAACTCCCCAACCGTTCGCCTCAACGGCAATGGCTTTCAATTGTGGAGTACGCATGTGCAGTAATTATAAAAAAAAAACACAAATACCAGTAAAAGCTGTTGCTGTTTTTAAAGCACAGAATTATATAAATAAACAAGGGCATGAAAGCCAAACAGGTACAGGAGATTGGGGAGGCTGAAGAGGGCGAAATGGTTGGGAAGCGCAATACACTTGTGGGTGGCTGGGTAGTTGGGTGGTTGGGTGGTTGAGTGGCTGGAGCGAGTTGTTAAATGAAGAAAGCAACCCTAAATACCTTTGCCAACATGACAATGCAGCTGTGTGTGTGTAGCGGGGCGGCTGATGGGGTATGAGCATCTCACGCGGTGGTAAAATAAATCAAAATTTTATTTGGAAATGCAGGAGAACTGAAAAACTGAAAAACAAAACAGACATATAAATTGAATGCAGCTGAATGGCAAAGAAAAAAATACAACAATACAAAATCGCACAATGAAGACACAAAGCGCCAGAAATAAATAGTTAGCAAATAAAGAAAATAAGAAACAAAAAAAAAAAACGCATAGCAAACAAATGAAAATGCAAAAATAAAAACAAAATGGCAACTCTGTAATTTATTACTCAAGTTAAGAGGTAGCATTGCAGGACGTGGGAATAGTGGGGGTAGGACACTGTCAACTTCTGTCAAATAAATAAAATATAGCGAAAGCGATTAGCGGTGGTAGCGAGTACCATGTAAGAAATGTGAAGTGGGAATGGGCGAGGAAGCAGTGAGCGCTGTAAGTAACAAAATGAACTAAAGTAAACAGTGCAACGTTTTTGGTATTTATTATATTTATTGTATTTAGCTGCCGGTCTTTTGGTTTTGTTTTTGTAACTTTCCGCCGTAGCTGCAGTGAATTTTGATGAGCTCTACGAAGTGCTTTATTTCCGCATTTGGCAATTTTTTTTCTTCATTTTTTTCTTGTTGTTGTATTATTTCTTATTTATTTATAAAATTGCTTATCTGTGCTGCCATATTTGTGAACATACAAACATATACCTATCTATATAGCGGTATGTGTGATGGCATGTGTGTGTGTGTGTGTGTGTGTATTCGTACTTGCCATATGAAGGGGCGTTTCATTTCGATTTCGATTTATCTTCTTCTGTTCAGTTGTTTACTCGTACCAGCAGTCTCATTGCAAATTTCACATTTGTATGGGTATTCTTAAGGCTATGGTTGTACCGACCCAGACACCAATGCCCGCGCAATTGTACTTTATAAGTACTCTAGCTATGTGTATGTGTGTCTGGGTGGGTGTGTGTATATTTGGCTACGTGCTCGACGCCATTTTATTATTTTCTTTCGGCTTCAATCTAAAGTACTCAGCCATAACGTTTCGAGCATTTAAACGTGCTTGCGACTGTTTATCTTTCATTGAAATTTGAAATGCTTTAACTTTATGTATGTATGTGCGGTAGGGTGGTCCTTAAAATTAACGATGAAAGATTTTTTTTAATCTCACCTAGGGACACGCTAACGGAGCGAAACTATCGGCATGCTACTCATTCATAGTACCACTTTAAAAGAATTGGGTACCCATTGAATATCGAATTAAAACGACTCGATATCCAAAATATCGATACTCAATTGCCTTGTATGCCGCCAATGCAGAATTGTAAAATTTGAACATATGAACATTTAGTGTCGTATTTCGTCGCCAAAAATTTGACTTAATGAAAGCCAGGTATTAAAAAACGTTCAAATTCGAATACCCTAATTTTTGTGAAATTGCTGCCTTTTTCGGTGCATCTTCTTATCTTTATTTTATTTTACTTATTTTGCCACTTTTTCCTCAAATATAAATAAAGTTGACAATACTCGATACACCGCACCCAAAATTTGAAATTGTGGCCGGACTATGAGTAGATTCATGTTACTTTCCTTCTATTTGATGAAATAATATCAGCTACAAATACTCTTTTTATGTAATTTTTCTTCACACACTCAATATTGGACTGAGGTTCAGGTACTCGATACTAAAAAAAAGTATCGTCTAAAAACCATCGAGTAAAAAATATCGATATCGAATGGCAAAAGTATCGATATGGTATCGCATCAGCACCTTAATCGGTAATACCAGAGTCAAATATTTGATCTTCAAATTTTCGTTCCAATTAGAGGAGTCAAAGTGCAAATTACCCTACTATGAAAACTGAAAACATTATATTAATATCTTATATCTTAGATTATAGTAGTATCGATTCTTGGTAATTGACAAAAAAAGATTATTTGAATTGTATGAGTCTTCAAATGGGTTATCTGAATTTTGACCCCTGTGAGACACGCTTTAACCGCCTCAAATCGGGACCCAAATTTATATGTGATATTTTCGACTAAACTAATTTCGATTTTGGGTATTAAACGAAACAAGATTAGTTAAAGTTTAGAGAAATCTTAACTATGCCCCCCTTGTGTGACACCCATTAACCCCCCCTAATCGGGATCAACATATTTACATGGCATGTTCAAGTATAGTAGTATCGGCGGTGCGGGAAAAATTTCAGAAAAACTGACGTCAAAATTTCCTTCCCATATTTATGGTTTACCCTAATGTGCGCACATATTTATATACATAGGTATGTACCTTGTACTTGTATAAACATACATTCAAATGTACATATCTCATTAGATGAGTGCAAACACTCAAGCATACCCGCCCACTAAATTGTAGAATTTCTGATTTCATGAAGAACTTGAAATAACTTAAATTTCAAAGGAATTGCCACAAGCTTTGAATCAGCAATCTCTAAACATGATTGCGTAATTATTTATTCGAAACGCATAAGAGGTCTTCTTAATCGCATAGTAAAAGATGTTGCAAAAAAAAAACAACACTACTCAGCATATATCCAACTTTTGATTTTAACTTAGGTCACACTACGTGATTATTGTCACTTGGTATTGTTATGATAAGAATAAGAATAAGAAAATAATAATTTAATATCGAATCTCAGTTCCCATATAAAAAGCCATGTACAATTTGCCGATTTTATAGCAAACTTAACTTTAACTTTTATTGATGTTTTGATTGCAACGTTTTTTTTTTTGTTCAGCTGGTTTTTTTGGCTGGATTGTGGATTTTGCGCCCTAGTCAAATTTCGAAATTATCCTCACCCTATTCTCAAACCTAATGAAGTTATATTGGAAATCAGAAATGATAAAAAATAACTTTTAATATGAGTTTGAAATACTTATTTAATAAAAAAGTAAAGAAGAGTCTAAGTTCTAAGGTAAACCCGAACTTTAAATACACGGTATACAACGCTATAGATCAGATATTAAGCGGGGTAATACTCTAAACTGAAATTGCAATGAATGTCTGGTCAGAAAGGCTGTCCACTTTGCGCGCACCAGAGCATCTTTCAAAGTTCAGAGCTCGCTAGAGCTTTTTTTATTCTACAATTTTTTCTTTGAATCAGCAGCTATTCGTGAAGTTCAATTGCGTTAGTTGAAAAATTATTTTTTCTTTATTTATAATAGTGAAAACACACAAATTTTTGTAAGCATTTGAATTTCATTTCAATATTATAGCAAAAATGCTAGCCAAATTTGAATATTTGAATGTAAAGAAACCCCTAATTTTCTCCCAAAGGAATGTCATTGTACAGGAATGCAATAAAGCTCCATATCGATGCTACTTTATCCAACTCTAGCAAATTTAGTACATTTTTTGCATTTCAATTCAATAGGCATAATTTAAAAAATTATAGGAATCGAAAAAAAATGAGATATTTTAACAAATAATATAGAAAATTCTCTACAAATTTAATGCAAAGGATTTAATTTAAGCGAGAAACATATAACAATTTTTAAAAAATAAGCGCGAAACTTCCCACTTTTGAGTAACATGGTATATCTCAGAAAAACTTTATCAAGCTTTTCCAAACTGGGTACTCAAGTAATATTAGAATTTAATAAGCATAATATCGGAATAACAGAGAGTAAAAATTTAAAATGATTAAAAAAATGTTTTTTAATTGTTTCAATGAAAAAAAATACGTAACGCTATTATTTTTGCAAATATAAGCTTAATCCCGCTGGACCGACCATTCATACCCACTTGCGGCGCATGTAGTTATAGCAAAATAAAAATTGTTTATTGAATGCAAAAAACTGAAATTGTGTATAACTATTACAATTTTTTTTTAATTTCTATATTTCTCGAAATTATGCTTATTGATTTGAAATGCAAACGGTTTTTCCATACACATTTTCAATAAAAATTTTAGCCTACATATTCCGATTTCCAACTATCCTGATATCAAATTTGAGCAAACTGAAATATCGCACAATTTTGTTTTCAGAAAATACCATTTTGTGAACATGTTTTTTCCGATTTCGCCCACCCCCAATACCTAGGTTGGGTCACGGGTAATGTGTATCCCAAGTTTTGTGGAAATATCTCAATTTATAATGAGTTATCGGTTGCACGGCGGGCGCCATAGCCATGTGTGTAGCGTGTCCCGGGCTCGAAGGTTTTGTTCGCCTCACGGCAAGGCAATGGCAAACCTCCGAGTGCATTTCTGCCGCGAAAAAATTTCTCACAAAAATCATTTTCTATTCGGAGTTGGCTTAAAACTGTAGGCCCCTCAATTTGTGGTATAACATCAAGACGCACCGAGCTCCACGAAGTAAATGCCAAATAATATTATTATTATATAATATCGGTTGCCGGATCGGATGGACGGATAGACAGTTAAGGCTTAATAGATTTCTCATTTCGTGCTGAATATTCTTCGGCTGTTTTAGACTGATACAACTAACCGTTATGAGAACAAAATTGTAATGCTCTGGGTTCAAGTGCGTTCGGGTATGGAAAAGTTCAAGTAAAGCAAAAAAAATGTATATCAAATATTTTTTTTTTGAGCTTAGTGCCATCTTTTATTAGGAAGTTATTGGCCTAAGCTCAATAAAATTTTCGTTGCTACAAATATAATCAGGCCAAAACTTAAGTTGACATAACAATACATAGATATATGTTGTCGTGGAAAATATCAAATATCAACTGCTGCAGTAGCGCTTGTTTTAGTTTAGTGGAATTGTCGACACTCCTTGCGGAAATTTGTTAATCAGTTAATTTGTATTGATTATAGAATACCAATTTATTTTAAAATTTATGTATATCGATTGATTCTATTTCCTTTCAAATTATTCTGATGTCAATTTACATTTCTCGCTCAATAAAACCACGCAGTAAGTTAATTAGTAAAAACAAAATCAAACTAAAGAAAATTATATCACGAATAGGTCCATCTCGATAACCAAATTAAATGAGACTAAGAATTATTACATCCTTTATACGCTTATTTATCCACATATATCATTTCAATAAAACAAATCTAATAATTCCCATATTTTTCTATTCCCCCACAGGTGTGGTTCAAGAATCGTCGCGCCAAGTGGCGTAAACGCGAACGCAATGCCATGAATGCGGCTGTTGCTGCTGCTGACTTCAAATCCGGTTTCGGATCACAATTTATGCAACCCTTCGCCGATGACTCACTCTACTCATCATATCCCTACAATAACTGGACCAAAGTACCCTCACCGTTGGGTACGAAACCCTTCCCATGGCCAGTCAATCCACTCGGTTCCATGGTAACCACCAATCATCATCAAAATTCGGTAAATTGTTTCAATACCGGCGCCAGCAGCGTTGCGGTAAGCATGAACAATTCAATGTTACCAGGCACAATGGGCTCAACGCTAACCAACACAAATGTCGGTGGTGCTCCATGTCCCTACACTACGCCTGCCAATCCGTATATGTACCGCGCCGCCGCCGAACCCTGCATGACATCGAGTATGTCGTCGAGTATCGCCACATTACGCTTGAAGGCCAAACAGCATACCACCGGATTTGCTAGCCCCTATTCGGCACCATCGCCGGTGTCGCGTTCCAATTCGGCGGGTTTGTCGGCATGTCAATACACTGGGGTGACTGATGTTGTCTGAGAAAACGCCCTCGGGGCGCTGCTCAATCAACATCAACACCACTTACATCACTTCTCCGCCAGTAGTGGTGCTGGAGTCTCATCTCATTCGCCCAATATCAACAACAATTTACATCATTTGCACAACAATAATAACAACAATAATTTGTTGAATAACAACAACCTGCTGCTAGATCATAATGGTGAGCTGAGTGTGGGAGTGAGCGGTTTGGTTGGCAACGGCAATCACAATAACAAATCACCGCTGGGACTTCAACACAGTGATATGGGCGATGGCAGCGGTGGTAGAGGTGGCAACGGCGGCGGCGGTGGCTCAAATGGTATGTTAGGGCCGAATGTGAACAGTGATGGTGGCGAAGAAGTGGAGGAAGTGATTGACTAAAGCTGGTGTGAATGTTTATTAATTGGGTAGAGTTACTATAATTGAAAAAAAACAAAAACAAAAACAAAAACAAAAACAAAAACAAAACAAGGAAACCAAAATTCAAAAAAAAAAACTTAAGATGAAAAGCACAGCCGTAGCTTTCAAACTATTTGGGGCTTGTGTGAAGTGCATAAAAATTAAAAAAAAAAATATTTGTTATTTGTAATATAATATATTAATTAACTGAAGAACATTCAGACACATAGTTGTAAGTAATTGAATTAATTGTAGTTAAAATGATGAACATTTGTATTTAAAAATAAATAAAACAGATTAATAAAAAATACCCAAAGAACAATAACTATTTTTAAATTCAACCACTGCGGTATAAATTTAACTAAATATGTTAAGCGTAAGCGAAAAGAAAGTTTACAATTTTGACAAATGTTTTTTTTCTTTTTATTACTCTAAATATATGAACACAAAAATATTTTGTAGCTTGATTTCCTGCGTTAACTTTTTCTAGAATTTTATTTTTAATTCAACAAATTCAAATGATGTAAATATAAACTTAATCCGAAACGCATTTAAAATACAACTACAACTTCTTGTTACGCAAACAGCACACAAAAATACACCCTGAAAATGCTATACCATTAAATTTATTTTTTTTATAATTTGAAATACCTTTTTTAAAAGGGAGTTTCTTTATCGCTGTTTTAGATTAAAATCCCACCTTTTCCTTTGACAACAGCATTTTGTTGTTAGTGAAAACAAAATTCAAATAAAAATATATATATATATATAGTTCTAAGCAAATCGTGTAATACTTACCATAATCAATCAAGTGAACAAGCATACATATTACAAAAAAAAATTACTGTAAATTAAAAAGTAATATCAAATAAAATAAATGCAAGACTATATCGCTAACAGTTTTTAAGAAGTTGTCTAGTCGTGTAACTAAAACAAAAAATAAAAAAAAAAAACAAATATCTTAAGCGATAAGCACAAACTGCTTAAGGCAAAGAAAAAAATTAAATAAATATAAATACTAAATACTAAATTTTAAGAAATACATCTGAAAGTGAACAATAAAAAAAATTAAATTGAATATTTTTAAATGCTTTTATATTTGTAGGGAAGGTATTGCGAGAAAAAAAAAACTTAAGTCGAATACTCGTATAAAATCAAAGTAATTGTAAAATGGAAATTAGTTGACGGAGGCTGAAAATGATTCAATTTCAATATGATCCACTGTGGGCGCGCTTGCTAAAAATCACGGCAAAAAATAGAGTGAGTAATTTGATCAAACTGAAATTTAACATAAGTAACTTTAGCGTTGAGGTTTAGAAAATTTTTGAAAATGAGCGTAGTGGCTCTACTGTGATGCTCACCTAGCAGACAAAGCTAAAATCGTAGAAGTGACCGGAAAGCTTTCTAGTTTCCAAATTCGAATGCATATTTAGTAATGAGTCTTTTGGCAAATATTCGAGCAATACTGCAAAAATGAATATGGTTCGGCTAAGGGAAGACCTGTTTTCCTACCCAGAATATTATCTAACGGTTGTGCAGTTTGTATCGAGCTTCTACTCTTAATTTATTTCTAATTAAGTCTTAGTTATTTTTTTTTACAAAAATGCTGTTGATTCTACAGCACAAATCGAATACATTTAATCTTCAAATTTTGTGCGAATTTTAATAATATTCAAAAAATTTTCAAATTTATCAGAGTTTTTAGAAAAGTCTTGGGTATGCAGTACAATAAACTGAAAGTTTGAAGTAACTCAGAGATCGCCTTGAATTTTGATGTTTTTTTTTTTGCTGACGGTGTGGCGTATTTTCTACACATAACGAATGTAGAAAATTTTATTGATAGGAAGTGATGTATATCGATGCGAAGCTTTAACGTGTCAATTAACATTTAATTAAAAAACCCCGAGCAGCGCCGGAAAAAAGTTGTATCCTTGCAGAGGGACAGAAAACATTTAAAATATTGACATAATTTCCATAATAAATAATAAGGTTTGTTTTTTATCGAAATTGAGTTCAATAAACTTAAAATAAAGACATAGAATTATCATAAACGCATTGTAATATTCGAAATATACAATTGGATGATTCACCAGGCGCCATAATGTCTCATAAATCATAAAGTCATAAAATTTTAGATTTCAAAAAAAAAAAAATTTTTGGATTGCATTGAAACAAATAATTATAATTAAAACTAAGCAATGCTGTATTTTTTTTAATTTTATGATTTTATAACATGACTCATTATGGCACCTTGTAAATCACCCAAATATTATATAATACACATACAAAAAGTATTATTACGAAGCTCCAACAGTTTGAGTGAGACACCGAACATATGGGAATTTTCTTTCTTTCAAAGATTCTTACTTTTGGCGGTGCAATAGATATTTACACCCTTTTTTGAATAGTTATATTAGGTACATCTAATAATTAAAGTAGAGGATGTGGGAATCTAAAAAAAAATTTGATTTATTCACTTCATCTCGTACACCGCGGTGCGCCCTTTATTATAAAAATTTATCATCAAACTGAATTGGAAAGTTAATAGTTAGCTCTGTTGTCTCTCTATCAAATTGCAAAAAGATATTTGAACAAAATAGCTTATCTCGATATAGGAAAATGTTCTGTTTCGTTGTTTCATAAAGTTATAGGTTCCAAAAAATTAAACTACATAAATTTTAGTTCAAATGTATCTGAAATAAGTTATACGCTATTTACATATATTAATTTAAATAATTATTTTTCTTCTATGCTTTTTTCAGAAAGAGTGCAGTCAATCAGGGCTTTTGATATTGGAATCTTGAATTTCTCTTTAGGGTTTACAATTTATTTTGAACGTAAGCTTTCAGTCGCCTATTAAAATGTTAAAATATATTGGTGGTAGGGTACGTATACCCATAATAAAGGGTGTTCTTTTAGAGATATTATATTATATATATTTTTCGATTTTCAATTGAATTCAGTGTTGACTGAATACATGTATGTTTTTTTTTCCAAAATTGAAATGGGTTTAATAAAAAAAAGTCATCTCTCAAAAGTTATAAAGCATATTTTATTTTTATCGCACTATGCAGGTCTCACAATGACTTCACTAATTATAACTTGACCGTCCATGATGAGCAGAGCGACTAAAACGGCGAAAACTTTTTTCATCGATTTTCTTGGTAATCATAATTTGTGAAATTTGCCTACATTTTTCCGAATTGATTTTGTCTGGTTGATATCGATACAAAACAAAATATAACTTTGACGATTTTTCAAAAATCGAAATATACTGGAATTTATATCTAAGTATTACCTTTTTTCAAAATTGTTCGCTTTCATTCTTTTAATTCTGCGATTTGTAATACCGATACGCTAATTTTTTAAATCGATAAAAATTGTGATATTTTTGAAATTTAAATTTTTTATATTCTTGGCACATTTTTTGCAAGAGTTATTAAACATTATAAGTACAGCTCGTTTTGCTACTGCCTTAGCTCAATGTCGTATTTTGGAAATTGGGGCAAAAATTTGAAGAAATTGAGGCCGTTTCGGAAAAAAGTTCTAATCAAATTATTCTTATTTTTAGTAGAATCCGAATGCAAAAGTATTAAGTAAAATACAATAAACTAATTTGTTTTCTAGTATATTAAAAGTAGAAACATAACTAGACAGATTGTCTAAAGTTCTTTTATAGAACCCAAAACATTTCGATTTGATTTGAAAAGTAAAATTTATATAATTGCGAGTTGTATTGGTGGTGGTTTTCTATTAATTAGGGTTGAGCTCGAATCGTTTTCAAATCATTCTCATTCCGAGTCGATAATCAGTTTGAACGGCTGTTGTCAATTATTTATGTTTCGGAAAAATTTAACAATGCTGTTTGTGTCCTGAGACAAGAACGCATGCTATTACAACGAAAAATCATTAGCTGACTTTACGGGTGGGTAAATTACGAAAGCTAGACTCCAAGCAAGTTTGCCATATAAAGAAATTACATTATAAAATCTTCTTAATTTCCTTGGTTTTGCTTCGAATTAATTAATGAAATTTGTTTACAAATAACCAGCTGGTTTCAATGGTACTATCGTACTAAGGCTGGAAAGAATATAAAACGAATAATAAATGCCGCGAATATAAAAGTTTAAGTTCGAATATTATTTGTGATGCATGGCAATATTGGTCTATCTAAGCATTTTTTAAATAGACACAGATTTATTTAACTAATTGAATACAGATTAAAAATTAAGCCTTATTAATTATTTCCAATAATTTTGACTTTTATATGCTAAAGGTTTAGCTGACAAACAACATATATGTACATTTGGATTTAATTTGCCAATCGAAATCAGGAACACCAATTCATTTAGATTCCGAAAAATTTGATCCACCAAGGAAACCAAGAGAACTTTTTCATGGTGGAAATGCACTCGGAGATTTGCCATTCACTGTCACGGGGCGAGCGCTATTTGAAAAAATATTGCTCTTTAATTTTTGATGTAATTTGCCCCGGCCAAGATTCGAAACCGGGACGAAATGACACACTCACATTCGGGCGATGCTGAGCTAGGACAGGAACGCAAGACAAATGAATTAAAACCTGTAGAGATTTTTATGTAGTTTTCTTAAAAATACACGGAGTAAATATTCCACCATATAAAAAAGTTTCATGGTGTACTGAATAAATGCTCTCATTCTTGTATACGTCTAATATTATAAATAAGAAATTACAATTTACGATGTCATCAAATCGGAAAACCACGAAAATGGAAAATGGAATTTAATGCTACAAAATCTTCAGCGGCAATAAAATTCACTTCTTAACTGTAAAATAATTTATATCGAAAACTTATTAATGCAACGTTTTTCGGTTCCTTTTTGTTCTCCCTACCATCTATTCACAAAACTCTCTATGATATTTTTGTGGAAAACGAAATGAAGATATTACTTTCTACCTGATATCACAAATTTCTTAGTACATAGCGCGTATACTGAGGAACGATAGATATTTAGATTTTAATATATTAAAACTGGAATACATTTTTTGGGAATTTGAGTACGATATAATTTGGCCGCTCCAATTACCTCACAAAAATATTGGGGGCACGAACCTGAAACAGCGGCATATGCCGTTAGCTGCGTACTACGCAGAGAGATATTTGTCGCGCCATTATCTCAAAAATTAAAATACACTTGTAAAACTAAATGATATCTGAAAACGAAAGGAGGAATGAGTTGTAATCGAATGACTCTAGATAAAATTATGAAACCATGCAAGGATTTTTAAAGCAATAATCTTACTTGCTTATTTCCTTTCAATTGTCTTGCGAGCGCATTGCAGAGCATTTTGTCAACCAAACCTTTACTTATTGATTTTAATTACCAATATAACTAACTGCCGCTGCTTTCGCTCCCCCCTTTTTAATAGCTTCCTCTGAACACCCCACAATCGCCGAAGCATAATAAATGACTCACACAGAAATGGTAAATTAAAATCAAAATCAAATCGTAATTTATTTTACCGCAGAACAAAGTAGCAATGAGCACAATGGGAGAGATGCAAAGGGCGCGCAAAAAAAAAACAAAAACACTGGACCATGACCATAGGAAGACTCAATTTAATTTTGATTAAAATGTGTGCGCGTAGGTACACGCTTTGTATACAGAGACCAGCATAGCTAGACAGTGGAAAATGCAAATTTTCCTTGCTTAGAAGACCTTTGGCGAGCCATTGAAAACTGAGCTGAGCGAGTGAGCTGAACGTAAAGGACCGGCCGTGGAACATTATTATTACCTTGTCAATGGTGATGGTGATGAGGGGTGCAATGGATATTGCCACCACAACACACCACACCGTTATTCTTATTCAAAACGTACTAAAACTGGTGCAGAAGAATCCATCCATCAATTTATTCATTACAAGGAAATTATGTCGAATTTATATGCACCCCAAGGATCACAGCGAAAGCAAAGCGAAGGGATGGATGGAAGCAGGCGTGCGAGCTTTTTCGTGGTCACATATTCGACGGCTCATTTCACTTTGCATTGCCGCCACACCGTCTAACTGGCAAATATTCAGGTCGTCGTCGTCGTCGTTGGGAAGTAGAAAATCACCGCACAATAAAAATAATAATAAAAGTACAAACGCGGGCTACCTACCACAACTGTCGTCATGTCGACATGAAATTGACAGCCAGCAGCACTGAACGGAGGTAAAGAAAGTGAAAGTCCGTCCGTTGCAGTAGAAACGTGCAAAACAATATATACAAGTGAATCGGGGTTGATTGTTAAGTTTAACTTTTCGCTTGGCCGTTTTGGCACTGCTAGTAGCCACATGATAGTTGTCAAAAAAAAAAAAAAAAAAAAGGATGCGTTTAAATGTCCCGCTGAGCGGTACATCGTACAAGTCGCGCACGCTGTCACCATCCGCACGCTAAACAGTGAGCGCTGAACGTGCACCCACGCGGCCTAAACAATAAATCGGTAAAATTAAATCTGCTTTTTAGGGTGTGATGTTATTGTGTCGATTAACTTCTGCCTCCCACCGCTAATTCACCTATGTCACTTTTTACCACCAATCACTTTATCACTTCCTTTCTTAATTCGTTTTCACATTCGCGCCTTCTTGCTTTTAACAGCGACAAGTGATTTTTATCTGTATCATAAATAGTTTAAAAGCTGTGTTTATTTAGAGTTTCTTATTGTTATTAATATTATTTTTCGTATAATAAAATTGCTCTTATTGTATTTAAATGCAAGGAAAAATATAAATTACTTGCACTTACAATACATACAAATAGTATGTATTATGCCTAGGAATATTTTATAGTTATTCATACAGTGGGGCACGCAGTAAAATATTTTTGGGGTATAACACTCCCAAAGATATACCACCAAAAAATACTGAAAATGCGCCACAGATAATGCACGCTTTTAAATGCATTTATTTACATACTAAAATAGATTTTTGTAAGTATATGTGAAACATTCCGCGCCAAATCGAATACCGTTTGGCATTTCCGAATTTTTCATAAGACATCCCTGATTTTTTAAAAATGTTTTTTGTTTATCCGTTTTTGAGATATGGATTTGTGAAAGATCAAGTTCCTGTTTTTTAAATGCTTACAGTTTTTTGGAAAATGTACAGGTCAAACCATTTTGTTTTTCCTATAAAATCAGAAAAATTTGTAATACAAAATGTTGATTTCCAAAACATGTGCTAATCGATTTTCTTCGAAAATTTTTTCATCTATTCTGCAACTTTTGAGTCTAGCCCTATAATGAAATAAAATGAGATATATTTTTTCGAAATTTTAGAGTTTTATGTTTCAGTACATAGATTGAAAAATATTTGAAAATGTAGGATAAAAGTGGAGGTATGTATTTCTAGTCACAAGTTGGCAGCGTATCTGATTTCAAAAAAATATATGTAAATTGATTAAATATTATTATAATTATATAAAGCCAGAACCGTTCCCATTTTTAACATGTACATTTTGGAGGATATAATTTGTGTTGTTATCCTTTTCAATTGGAGAGTCATAGAGTAAAGAAAAGTCCTCGACAAAAATTATATAATTTAACTAACGATAACTTTCTCTGTTCATCGTGCAAAAAGCATTACTTATTTGCTTGCGTATTTGTTGTATTTAAATTTAAAATTTTACTTTTTTTTTTTGTGATAATAAAACAATGTTATAAGTTAAAATTTAAAGGACTTTTTGGAAATGAATGAAAAATTACAAATGGAATTTTAGAAATTATTTTTTATTTATATTGTTGTTATCCTATAGTCGAGCTAGGCTCAAAAGCTGCGAAATGAATAGCAGTTTGTTTTTACATTTTCAAAAAAATTGATAAGTATGTATGTATGTATGTATGAAAAAAAATATTTTGTGGTATAATTTTTTAAATTTTTTGCTGTATAAGTTAAAATCTTTTTTTTCAATTTTATATTTTGAAAAACAAGGGTTCCAAAAAAATTGTCAAAATCGGTAAATTTTTCGGCAAATTATGAGTATTTAAAAGCAGAACATGGTCTCGATATCTCGAAAAAGAATAAACAAAAAAATTTTAAAAATCCAGTTGCCTCTCTGACTATAACACTAAAGATTATGAAACAAATCGCAAGACGCAAACACTAATTAGAATCTGATTTGGCACGAAATGCCCCAAATTTGTGTAATAACAAAATAGACTAGTTATTTAAAGCTCCATAGCTGGGACTTTATTTATATTATAATATTTGCAAGGAGTTTCTAAATCAAAAGTAATAGAAAAAAAATCCTTTCGGGGAATTTTAGTGAAGGAACTAGAACCGAACTAGAATAATACCATACATTTATTCTCTCCACCATGCCCCTGAATACATCCCCAAAGCTGTTGTTCAATGTTAGCTCGATTAAGCGAGTTATTTGCATTTACTTTTTTAAGTGCTTTAATTCATTCCTAATCTGATTCCCACTCGGATTCATACTCTGGCCCTGATTTCTCATTCCCCCATTTTGTACTAATTGAAAAATTGATCAATTAAACCAAAACAGTAATGTATCACACGAACAGAATAAACTGCACGATGTAATGGTACTATTTTGTTCCAATACATACTATAGAAATAATTTTCAAAATTGTAATAGTCAGGCGACTGTTTTAGAAATCTCATTTATAAAAAAAATAATATGCAAATATCTCGCTTATAAGAGCTAACATAGAAAACGCTTTGGAGGATGTGATCAGGGGAATATATATAATCATTAAAATTCCAGGAAGGGAGGAGGTTTATTAAATTTTGCCACACCGTGTTATTTGGAATTCCAATTATCTACCCCGCTGGAGGGGGGGGGTTATTTTATACTTTGCGATCCGAAATAAAATAATACTATAACAAACATCATATCATCTCTATTGTGATAATTACTGTTCACAAAACTAAGCCGCCACCATAGCCGAATGTGAAGAAATGCGACAAGTTTAGAAGAATGAAATCAGCTTGTTGGCAGGTTTTTAAGACTGTCTGTACGAACGAAGTATTTCATGTTTGAAAACAATAAACAAATACAACAAGCCAAGAATGGTTCAACTGTCTTTTTTGCTATCTTCGTTTAATGGTGATTTCGAAATTCTCTGTCAGTTATCAAGATGTTTGAATGAATAAAAATTTTATTGAATGTACCGTAACACACAATTTATAGGCAATATTTTCGATGCCAAATTTTGTTCGTCAATTTTTGTTTAAAAATATAGTTCATTCAATGGCATATTCCATAAAAATCAAGATTTTAAACTTTTTTTTTTAAAGATTTCGAGTTTTTTCTCAGAATTTTCAGAAGATTTTTGGGCATGCAAGTTTCCAAAAATGTTAATTGGTTTTTATAATATACATACTATTGTTTACACGAAATTTTTTTCGTATGGAATTTTTGTGAAAATTTTGTGTTATAAGATTTTATTTGTAAATAAACATTTTTCGAACTCCATTATTATTGATATATCATTCGTCGTTTCCGTTGATCCGCCTTGTACTTTGGTACATATGTATATTCAAGAAAAATTTGGAAATATACCCTATATAAATGATTGTAGATTTTTATGCAATTTTTGGCAACCCTGCTTTGAATCAAAATAAACTGCTCAAAAATTAACTTTTTTAGAGTACTCCTTAATATATAAACATTCTTGCATATGTGTGAATATCTACGCATATTAGCAGAAAGAAGCGTGTGCGTATGGAAACTTCCTGCGTTGCGGAAAACACTTTTTTGCTTAAGAGCCGGTTCAAAAATGTTTGCGACCTTGGAACCGAATCAATATTTGATTATTATTTAATTATCTGCATCCCTCATGGTAAAACTGTTCAAAATATTAGTATCTTATTTTATCTCAATAGCCAATCGGTTTTTTTTATATACATAGCATATATGTATATTGTAATATTAGTGTTCGTATCATTTGGTTCAATTTATTAACAGTTATTTTAAAATTCCTAGCAATTGTTTCCTCGCTTCCTTGACACAATATAAAACACATACATGCACACATACAGTAGTTTTGGTATCTACTTCTGTGTACATATGGAGCTCCTAAGTATAACACAAATCCTTAGTACCTGCTAATAACAACATCATATAAATACGAAACAGTAGACGTTAACTGAACAGAACCGAAACCGGTTTCGCTCCTAGGTTTCTCTTCTAGCTGGTGAAGTCAGTTAAAAGTTATTCGATGTTATCTACTGAACAAATATATATACTTTTTAAGCAATTGAACATGAAAATTAGAGAATTAATTTTCATATTTAAAATTGGTGCAAGCAATGAAAGTATATTAAAAAATGTATACTCATATTATACCTATAATGTCATATGAAAAACAAATTTTAACCTTTTTTAATAACCCTTGATTCCATTTTAAAATCTTCAAATTTTCATGTGAATTTGCAATCGTCAACTAATTTTTATGACACAGCCATGAACAAAATTGCTTATAAAACGAAGAAAGTTTTCATTTTCCAATTGAGGACTACTTAAAGTTGGATGAAATGCACAATGGTGGTCTTAGAATTTTTTGGGGCATTCAATTTTACTTTAAAGAGTTATGCTTTTTTAAGCTGATACATCTTTGGCGTCAATAGGTCTAATACTTTTTAAGTTGCAAACATCTAAATACAAAAAAATAAGAAACTTGTATCGCTTTTTCGAAAAATATTCACTTACTCATTCTTTTGAGTTGATAAACCTTGTAACAAAAAATAATTTAAAAACTATTTTATAGAAAATGAGGGGTTTAAGAGCGCCTAACGGAAAATGTAAAAGCTATTGCAGATTAAATAAAAGCAGTCCATCAAAATTTTTTCTTCATTCACGTTTTCGGTTAAAAATCTGCCAAACACTTTCCATTTCACGGTGCAACAGTCAGAATGTACATAAAAAATTTCTGTTAAATTATTGCTTGGAAAATTAAACCGATTGCAAAACAATTGAGTTGTTCAAAAGTTTATGTAAATTACTTAAAAGGGTTACTAAAAAGTCACATCAATAATATAATTCATTTCAATAGGACTGAAGATTTTTAAAAATTGTATTATAGTTTTCGTAATTTTATATTTTTCGGTTATACAAATATTTTATTGGACGGAAAATTATACGATTCGTTTTTTGTGCAATAACTTTCACACGCCCCAATCACAATTTTTGTTTAGGGCCTTAAGCACACCAACTTGGAATTTTAGTATATTCCTGTGTTCAGACACCTTTTGTAATTTTTGATGAGTTTTTTGTACATTTTCTTCTACCCGTCAACTCTCATTAAGACTTTAACAAAACAAATGAGTTTTTTAATATTCGAAACAAACTTTTGCTTTTAATAAATTTGATAGACTAATGACCAATAAAGTTTTTGAAATTTACGCAATTTAAAATCCGAAAAATGGAGTATTACTTTGATCACTAGAATAGCTCCATCCCAACTTTGTACACATAACTCTTATTAAGTTTATTCACCACAATCCCAAGAAGTGTATCACCTCCCGCGGCTACCATTTAAATTTTCTGCTTAAAAATTTTGTAGACTGTTTTATACCTCTAGCGTCTTTTTATAGACGTCTCTTGAGAAACTTCTTTTAAAGAGGATCAGCAAGACCGATTCGAATGAGTGTTAAGAGGTTAGAATGTCTCGTTAAATTGTACTATTGGGCTCTGAAGATAAGAATTATGACTGGAGTTGATTTATGATATTTAATTTAAGAGAAATAATTGTGTTTTTGATCGATATTACCTTAAACCCATTCTAAAAAAGCATTGTGATAAGGAAAACCTAAATCCTCTAGCAAATTGAGAGAATTTAATAGTTGGAAACCGCTCATGTCTTAAAATGTGGTAAAATATATGGCATAAAGCTGCATAATTGGCACGCACCAAAAATTTTACTTTAACCAAATACTTTCGTTCTTTAGCCTTGGTGGCCACTTTTCTGGAAATGCCCCATTGTACGTGCGTATGTGTGCACATTTGTTTGCATAGCTGTGTATGGGTAGGTGAGTGTAAATGTATAAATGTTCTTATTGGAATGGATCCCGCTGAGGTGTCAAAGGGTTAATAAGTTGCCATCCAGCTGTTTTAGAACTTCATTAGATTTTATTACTACAATACCGCTATTCCAACGGTGAAATTGTTCATTTGGCAAGAAATAACTTTTGTACGATTTAGATTAGATTCCATGTCCTGAAAAATGAAAGTTTATGAGTGAATTGAAAGGTCAAAGTTATAGTGGCAGGGTGTGTACTTGTACTCAGACTTATAGTTTGAAAAAATGTATTAAGATAAACTGAAACACTCCCCTTCTGTCTCAGCGACACACAGTTTGCACAGAAGTGAAGGGTGTTAAGATTATTTGGAGAAATCAATTCGTAAACGCTGACTTCAAAATATTGTGAATTGGCGGCTTTCGACAAATTTTTATGTGACTGTTTCACGTCATTGGTTTACGGCAAAAGCTCGGCCGCTGTCGCTTGTGGCTTAGAAAGCAGAACCATCATTTTGATTTAAAAAAAATGTAATTAAATTATAGGGTTTTTTTAGAATAACAAATGGGGAATGTAAATAAAATATTTAGGAAAGATTTTTTAGTACAAATGAATTTCCAGTATGTGAGATGCGAGAATTCACCTCATCGACCGCATAGCCGCCACTGTTTACGTTTTGATCTATGTATGTGTAAATCAAAACTGATAAATTTTTTAAAAAATTTATAAAAATTTATAAAATATACTTCTGTATTCAGGTTAGTACAAGATTGGTTCATTTTTATCGATATAAAATCTTTTGCTGAAACTCACGCGCATGGACTTATATTTTCAAAATTTTCCATATGACCGATATCCAATTTTCCGCAAATTTTGATGATTCTGATTTGAAAAACTTTTGTTACTGAACATTCTAGGAATTCTAATTTTATTGCATACGCTTTTAACAGCTTTGAAGCTAATTTTGTTAGCACTGTAATTTTTAATATAATTGGTAGGGAGTTGGTAGCAGGTCGGAATTTTTAATGCAGTCGATAGTGTGTCCATTCGGAGGGTTCCGGGTTAAAGTCCACTATAACGATCCGGGGTTCAAATTCATAGTAACGTTAGCAGGCAATGCCAAACCAAAACAGTAGGACCCTCAATTTGTATTACAACATCAAGGCGCACTCTAAAAATTGTAGAAGAAGATCGGCCAAACAGCAAGTTATGGTGTAAGCATTAAATTATTATTATTACTTTAATTTCATATGTAGATTATGGATTCACAGCTTTGGCCTAAATTTTATATAGCAAAATTTCGCCATCTTGGATTTTAGTTTTGTCACGATTTTCGGCATTTTTTAATAATTTCTGTTGAAAATAAAACATATTTGATAGCGGTTTTTCTTCAATTCAGACAAATTTATTTTTGATTCAATAGTCTGTACTAAATTTGGTAGTCAGTTTCCGAGATATAGGTACCTCTTCGCTTTTGTTTCTCGAAAAATTTAACCCACGTCTTTCTCTAGTAACTAAGTATCACATTTTGCCACCCCAATTTCCCTAAAACAAATTTTATCTAATTATTTTTTATAGTTACTGAAATAACGCATTCTTTTGATTTACACAAAACATTATATAAACGTGAATTTTCAATGACAACTTGCATTGTATCAAGGGCAATCTGTAGACCAAGTTTCATTGAGATTTCTCAATATTTGCTCGAGTTAACCGATGTTCGGGCGCATAGCTTGTAGCTTAATTAATTTCGTAATTAATTTCTCTTTCACCCCTTTCTACATAAAAGTTTCGAATACTTCATCAATTTCGTCAACTATCTGTCTACTTACTACCTCAATTTTTTAAAGAATAAGTCAAATTCGACATTTTTTGCTCTCATCAGTTCATCACATCTGTATTGAATTTGTTTTATAGTTGATGTTGGGTGAAACAAAATTTTTTTTTACGATTTCGAAAATCAATAGAATGTATTAATCAGTTCATATATATAGACTTTTTTTCTAATTTAACTATTCACTCAATTTCTTGAAAAATACGGGCCCCTTCCCGGGCCTGGGGGAATCCCATGTATTTTCTTCGGGCTCATTCACAGTAGCACAATTTTTTCACTCCCCAACACTACATCTCAGGTCGGATATCATTTTGACGAGTTAAATCAACTCGTATATTTTTCCGAGTTAGTGTTGATGCTTTACAGGCAATTCGTTTTCCTACCTAGTGTTCTCTTGTGACAAGGTTGCAAAGAAACAAGCCCTATATTGATTACGGTGGCTTAGAGATATTGCGAACAACCGTTATGAAAAGCAAGTCGTGTATAATAACTTGTTCTGAAAAAGGTAGAATGGATGTAAGGAGAAATCTTAAGTCACCGTCGAAGTAATTGACATGGACACCTCAGGCCGGGGGTTTTTTTTTAGGAATGTGTGAAACACAAACAAATATAATGGGGAAATTATAAATCTTTTTTGTATTTGAAGTTAAAGTTTAATTCGGCATTTGCATTTCGTTACCTATAATTCGATAACAAAAATGTAAAATTTTAATAGTGGATTTAAAATTAAGATTTCCGTCCGTTTATATAAAGATAAAACACTTTTACGAAAAATGCGAGTTAAGGCCATTTTATATTAAGATAACAAATTGTAACTTAAAATTGAGTACGGATTCAGACTTTACTCGCAATGATGTTGAATTTATACTACCCCATGCCAGGGCTGCCAAATAATTCTGTTCTTTTTTCAGCATTTTCTATAGGCTTACTATTTATTTATTCTTTAAAAATTTTGCACTCTGATCCAAGAAAAGTTCGCCAGCTTCTACCCGCTACCAAACGCGATGGAGAAGTGTCCAGCTGATTTTAATTGTGTGACACTAAATGTTTGTCCAATTTTATTTGCATTCGATGAATTAAATTGGTGATGTAAGTCAAATTGACAGGGTGGATTTTTTCTTGTTATTTTCTCATATATGAAAAATGCAACATTTTTGTAATGTTACCTTAAAATGAGTCGACATTTCATTTAAGAAAAGAAAACGCTATAAGATAACTTTAAATTTAAAAAAACACATTAGATACTAGTTAAAATTTCAGAAGTATGCAAAAGTTAGAAAATCACTGCATGATAATAATATCTACGAATCACAGCATATTTCGCTACAATAAGCTACATATTCCTACAATATGGATCTAACTACAACTACAACTATAAAATATGCCTCTACATAAGTACTCCGCTTCTCGTACATATAGAGCAAAATAAATATTTATGTTTTATGTGAAGAACAGTGACACATACAAATAACACGCTGTGAACAAAAGACGTCTACAGAGACGGAACCGAGAAGGGGAGCCGACAGCAAAAAGGGTAATAGATAGGTTTGAGGACTCGCAGAGACAGAACGACTTGAATATGCATGAAGAAGGAATAAAGCATGGCAAATGGGAATGAGTGGGAAGCGTGGTGCGTGGGTATTGAAAGAAGAAGGTATGTATGTATATCCGATCTGCAGTAGGTTTCCACTTAGTGCTACTGCTGCTTCTTCTTCCGCTGATGGCGTCGATGATGGTTGGATGGTTGGATGGGTGGATGGGTGGATGGGTGGATGGGGAGTGGTGGAGCAGCAACAATGTGGCAAGCAAGACCAGAAGAAAGATTGTCAAGCAGCAGCAACGTAGCGGCAACACAACAACGTAGCATATTTCCAAAAGCAAAAGCTATACGAAATGAGACAAAATGTGCACAAAACAAGATAAGAGCAGGAAAGATTTATTACCAACGCAATGAGTTAAGAAAGACAAGTACCGAAGAGAAATCGCACAACATTCACAACAACAACAACAACAACAACAATCACAATACGAGTGGCAGTAAACAAACAACAAAAGTTAGAAACAACAATGACACCAACTATACAAAGCAACAGCACACACTGGCGCAACAATAATAACAACAATAACAAAATAATAATAATGATGATGAAGATGAAGAAGTTGACAAAGAAAATGATGAGGAAAATGATGACTCTGATACTTTTAGCGGTTCTTCTCCATGCCCAGATGTGGTATGAGCAATTGAATGGCAATGGCATAGCAACTACAACAATACGATTGGGAGAAGATGCCCAGTGCTTAGATGAAATGTGTAGTGAAGGAGTTGACGCATCGAAATGGGTTGTCTTTTGAAAATACAACATGGCGGCAATGGTAAGGGGAGCAATGGAAATTAAATATGTATATATATATATATATATATATATATATATGTACATATATGCAACAAAGCAACACCCCGCCTCTTCCCTCCCCAGGAAGTCAAAGGAAAATTGCTTCACTTTGATGAGGAGCTCTACACAGCAAACACAAACTTACATACCTGCCCACTTCTATTTACGTCAATTGGTATGTAAGCGATTTATACATATATATCTATAGATATTTATGCATCCCTATCCACATCTAGTATTGGGGTAATTGATGACTGCTGATTTGGTTGAATGTATTTATGTACGTGCCACTCGGTTTCATCGGCTGCCGCCGCCCACCGCCCACCGCCCACCGCCTGCCGTTAGTCTGTTCGTTTGTGTAACATTTTCTTCTGACATGTTTGTGATTTTAATTGGAGCCCATATATTTTTTCTGCGTTTCGTGAGCTAAGCATGATTAACAATAATTAGAGTTGGCATTAATTACGCCAAAAAGTTAATTACGCGCAGCAGGCGAAAAATAAAGGAGTGAATGCCGCCATCTGCGTATGCAAGAAAATAGTACGCGATTTCCTCGTCTCCAGTATATTCGCATTGACAAGGAAAAATTATATTTGCTTTTCACCTTCAATGCAATATTTTTTTGTTACATCATGCGTGCTGCTTGTGATTAGAAGAAGTTAATTTTTTTTGAAGTGACTCTTATTCTAGTAAGAGAGAGGGAGAGAGAGAGAGGTATTAACTTCGCCGCGCCATGGAAATTGATATTGCGTAGCAGGGATGGGCGTTTTTGAATGATTTATTATTCAAATAAAAAAAAATTATAGTAAACAATTTTTTATTTTTTAATGAAGAATAAATTTTCATTCATCACATAAATAACTTAGAATAACGAATAGATTGTCGTTCACCATTCAAACAATGTTAAACAACAAATAAATTTGTATTTATCATTCTTCAGTCATTTTGTTTATGAAAATTCATTCGTTATTCGAAATTATTTGAATGATATCGTCCTTCCCTAATGCGTAGTTTTAAAACCTAGCGTCGAAATATTGAATTTCATGTTCGTATCAAGCCTCTCTCGTGTTAAGCGTACTTCATTTTTTTGTGCGAGTCCCCAATTGAATTTATATAAAATTAAATAGGTTTTATAGAGCATATGCATCAATTAAGAAAAAAAATTAAAGCCGATTCTTGAAGATTTTGAAATTCGGAATCCGACAAAAAATCGAATGGAAACAGCTCGATTGGTCAATGTTGTATAGATTTAAAAACTAAATCTCTACTTCGAGTATGGTTGTCGTTCTTTCCATACAAGGAGCCAACATCGACTAGATCGCGATATTATTGCAGATAAGATTCACTTGCGCATGTGACGAAGGACACCCGATAATTATCGCATTCGGATCTCAATCCTACTTACAAGCTCACACCTAAATAAGTATACCATCTTTGAGTCTCTTCGTACCGCTGAGGAAGAGGTGGATGCTAACCCTCGTAGGAGCAGTTGATATGATGAGGAGTCCCGCGTCGCTGCTTCAGAGAAATTCGCACATTTCCCAAGCCCATCTGCAGAAGAGAAGGAGAAGTGGCGAATTCTGAAGAGGAAGAAAATAGAGAAAAAAATGAGATGGGTTTGAGAACACAGCTCAGATGTTCTCTCGAAAAATTTGACAGCAATACAACAGTTTGAAGTCCGCGGCTTGACCTTGCAGACTAAAAATGCTAATCAGTTAACAGATGATGGCAAGTATGAAAAAGAATCAAGCGGCTTAAGGCCAACAAAGCTCGCAGAGTCGTCGGTATACTGGCTATGCTGTTCAAACCTGGCGTCAATGAGCTGGTAACTTTGCATATACGATGCTGTCGAGGATATCGTGCCCTACGACTGCAGCTCGTCAAGATCCCACTTTAAAAGCAGACCTTTCTCTTGACGGACAAAAATCACCAGATAAATCTCGCATCGTGTCTGGTGCAGAAACGTAGACAACTTCGAACAAGGATGAGATGATGAGAAAATTGTTAGAGAGTAGCTTAAAACAAAAAAATACCTTAGATATTAACCAACTTTTCTTTCTGTGGTATCTGTCCCGATTATGCGTAAAAGCCATTGGCCTTGAGCTCAAAAATTAATATTATCGTGTAATAATTGTGAGTGAAAAAAATGTGTTAAGTCTTGAAATATGGAACTTTTTCAGTACCACTTCGAGCCAAGCTCGGAACCATTTCGGGACTATGTTGGGACCATTTCTTAATGTTGTAACACAAGTTGAGGGGACTACAGTTTTGCGCCGATTCCGAATAGCACATTGTGAGAAGTTTTTTCATATCAGAAATACACTCAGAGGTTTGTTATTGCTTCCCGCAGAGCTTTAGGAAAAAAAAAATTCTGTAATTTTTGATGTTACTTGCCCGGACCAGGACTCGAACGTAGAACCCACCGAACTAAGCGCGCACATGCTACATACTCGGCCACGGCGCCCGGTGTACTAAAAAGTCTCGAAATTATTCCGACACAGTCTCAAAATGGCTCCGAACTTGCCCCGAAGTGATCCCGAAGAGTTGAAGACTTAAAAAATATTTCCTCGCTCATAATTTATGTGGAAAGACTATTCTAATATACGTCTCAAAATAACAGTTAAATATTTGCCATAGTAGGACATATGCGTTTTACATAAATTACTTTAACGAAAAAATCAAAGAATCTACCTAAAATTGTTAAAGTTGCAACACCGAATACATATATTTGGTCCACTATACGTCTATCGCAAATGCATCTCTGTAGTTCATATACCAAATTATGAACAAATTTTAATGCAAAGAGGTAAATAAAAATGCAATAAAAATGCCAACACATAAAAATAAGCTACAAATACCCAATTCCTGCACAATACGGCGCACACATACAACTGCACAACATACGTACACACACATACATAGCCATATGCATAAACAGAATCGTATATGATAATTTGACCCATGTATATTGTTTTTGTTAAAATACAATATTGCACACCAGCATCGACTATGTAATAAAAATGGCCGCGTGTCCTTTTATGGCTGCAGCGAACATAAAACATGACACCATTTTTGTTTTGGCCGCTTTTATAGCTAACTTTTGACCTAAAATATCATTAAAACGAACATTGACAACAACAATGAAAGTAAGCAACGGAAAAAAAATTAGGATATGTTTTCGGGCATGAATGGATATGAGTAAAATCAAGCCAAAGAAGTTTATTGCTTTTTAACTTCGAAAATGGCAGAGCGAGAGCAGAGAGAAATTCTAATGCAGGGTAAAGACCTGGATTTTATACATAGATGTGCAATGCTTATGAGACATCTAAAGTGTAAATATTTAGAATGTTGCATACACATACATACACATGCATGCATACAAATTCTACAACCACATATGCAGAGTATGGAGAGAAGCTTACATTTGTTTGTGTTAGTGAACGTAGACTGAGTAGCCATTAAAGCAAAAACAAATATTTTTATTAGGGGCAGGATCTGATATGGAACGAGAAAATATGGTTGACATTAGAAACCATCAAATCAAAGCAACGATACTTAAATCCGTGTGCGACCTTCAACGCTTATCGGCTTAACATAAAAAAAGTGAAATTACACAGGAAAAGTCTGCGCTCAGCAAATCAATTTTTTTGAAAGATGAGTAAAATGCACAGAAGTTTTTAATTTTCAAAATAACTTTAGTATATTTAGCAAGATGTCAACAATAAATTTTGGCTTGAGAAAATGTTCGCTTAAGCTAATTAACTCATAGAAACGGGCGTGACAGTTTTAGAACCAAAGTTTAAAAAACGAAAATTTTTTTGTCGATTTCGGCAGAGTATCCCTTCGGTAACAACGTTTGCGGCGCAATTTTTAAGAGGAAATACCACTAAAATGTACTGGCTTCTTGGACCCAAATCTGAATTAAGCTTTGAAAACAAAAGTTTATTGTATAGAGCCATACTAAAGCCTGTTTGGACGAATGGAATACAGCTATGGGGCACTTGCAGCAACTCAAACGTCGAAATCTTACAGCGGTATCAGAATAAAACTCTTAGGATGATTCTAAATGCCCCTTGGTTCGTTTCCAATAACACAATTAAAAAGGATTTAAATATACCAAGAGTCAGGGACGAAATTAAGAAATTTAGTTCTAGATATTTTGAAAGGCTGAGCAATCATTGCAACCCTTTAGCTATTGCGTTATTGGATGAAACAGATGAAACGTTTCGACTAAAACGGTTTCATGTTCTATACCTCCCGTACAGGAAATAAATAGTCACTAAGTTTCTGTGTTATCTATAGCTTAAGCGAAGTATACTATTAATTATTACTTTTACGCCTCCTGGGGCCCAAAAGTATTAAGTTATGTATATTCAAAACATTTGCTTACTCGTATTGTCCTGAGTAGAGACAGATTGTAAACAAAAGAATTTGGGAAAAAAAATTTTTTTTTTGAGAGTAAATGGATGTGACATAAGACCGTATTTAAGGAGGTTAAGGGGGTTTAAACTCTACCGAAATGTTGACACGGATTACACTGCGTAACAAAAATTAAAAAAAAACCTGCGGTCATGATATTGTTAATAGTTTTTATTAGCATTAGTAGCAGGCTTACGAACTGTGTTTTTACTTTTTTTGGATTGGCTCTAGTTCTTGAAATAAACGAAATTTAAGAAATTAATGAAAATAAATTATATGACCCAGTTCCAGTTGTATTAATTTAATTATTCCGCAATAAGTTTTGGAGGCTTTTTATAGATAGCTCAAACAGAAGTATTAAATGTGTGTTGCTACACAATGGAAACAAACTTGGTTCGGTTCCAATCGGTCATAGTAATTGTTTTAGCAAAGATTTTGTATGCACAATATAAGTGGTCAGTATGCGTGGACTTGAAGATGGTGAATTTTTTATTGGGCCAACAAAGTGGGTATACTAAATACTCCTGTTTTATATGTTTATGGGACAGTCGTGCAAGAAATGAACATTGGATTAGAAAGGACTGGCCGGTGAGAGAAAATATGGAGGTAGGAACAGCAAATGTGGTTTATGACCAACTGATAAGCCGAGAAAAAATCATTCTTCCACCACTTCACATCCATCTTGGGCTAATGAAACAGTTCATCATAGCCCTTGATAAGACAGGTGACTGTTTCGAATATGTGTGCAAAAAATTTCCAGTCCTTATTATGGAAAAATGAAAAGCAGGAATCTTCGATGGTCCTCAAATTCGTACCCTTCTAAAAGACACCGAATTCTTAAACCATATGTCACAAATTGAATCTGAAGCCTGGCTAAGCTTTGTTGATGTAGTCAAACATTTTTTGGGAAATCATAAATCACCAGACTATACAAAACTAGTTGCTGGTATGCTTCTCAATTTTCGCAAACTAGGAGCTAAAATGAGCATTAAATTACATTATTTACATAGTCATTTGGACAAGTTCCCGGACAACCTAGGCGATTACAGTGAGGAACAAGGTGAACGGTTCCACCACGACATAAAAATAATGGAAGAAAGATAGCAAGGTCGATGGGACGACCGCATGGTGGCAGATTACTGCTGGAACTTAATACGGGTTTGTCCTAATTAATGAAAATAATATATTTTTTTATTTTTGTATTATTTTTATACAGGCGCGCAATAAAAATAAATTTAAATCCATATTGGTATTTTTAATTAGGTTTTTTCGTGAAATATTTAAAAGTCTTTATCTGAAAAACTAGAGCCAATTTGACAAAACTGATATTATTTTCGTAATCAGCGCCCCCAAATTACCCTAAATCGACTTAAAAATCTCCGACCGCAAAATTTTGCTCTGCAGTGTTATAAACTTTCTACCTAAATTTATAAAATATCTAAATATCTAAAAACCAAAGACAACTAAAATTTCTGTTCTGCGTCTTGATGTTGTACCACAAATTGACAAAACGGTAGGTTTTTTTGAAAAGTTTTGTCATGATAGAAATACACCACACCAGGTGGTGTGCCAATTCTTGATTTTACTTGTCTAGCCCGCAGAACTCCGAGTACCACAAATGCTTTCAGGACTAGCGCCTGTAAGTCCTTCATAGAATCTTTCTTTCGAACACTCCAAGGCCCAACTCACCATGGGCCCACTGTTCATTTGGCTACTCAGTCCAAAGTAGCGCTTGTTGACAAGAGAGATTCTCCGTCGGATTTCGAGGCTAGATGAAAAAGAGCTCTAAATTCTCAAAAATATAACTGTCAATAGTGATGTGGGAGTCAAAACTGAATAAGTAAAGCCGAATAACGGATTGAGCTTCCTTTTGCCGCCTTTCACCTCCAGACCCGTTCGCTTCGCCGCCTTATTCTCTTCGGAAAATGCAAAACTAACGGCGCAGTCCTTGAGGCCGGTAATTTCCATGTCCAGCACTCTTTATTTCAAATGTGTCCGTAAATTTTTATATCCTTAGTTGTTATAAGAAATGTGTACAAAAACTAAAGAATAATTTTATATAATTTTCATTTTTGTGTATATGGGGAAGGAGTGGTGGTAACGAATCACAAATAGTAAAATCTGCTTTTAATATATTTTCGAAACGAATACATAATTTAAGATCGACAAATGATTTGGAAACTAGAGGTTTTCAATTTTTACGGTTTTTCTCCTACGCATCACCTAAATCTGAACGATATTTCTTATGAAGCATATTACGAAAACAAGTTCAGCGCGTGTTTGTTTTATTTGGAAATACTGTCCCCAATTTTCCAGATCTTTTTGCAAACGAAATTGCAAATATGGTGGCTCAGTATTTTGAATTCCACATGAGAATTGCTTTGGTTTAAAAAAATTCGTTGAATTTGAAGATACTCTCGCTTTGCCGCTACAGTTGCATATTTTCCCCAATTTTAACCCGCATTTACTTATAGAGATCCGAGATAACCGATTTCACTCCTCGTCTAAACATTTAGTTTAATTTCTTTTAACCTAATATTTTTCCGATATCAACGTTTATATATATACGAATTGTCTGTCTGCTACAAGAATCCCTCATGGATTCCCAAGTTTAGATAAATTTTTTAATTAACTGTGGTATTAGGATTAACTTGCCATTTTTGGGCATATTTGAAATGTCAGTACCAAAAATAAAAAAGTTTATTGGTAGCTTGTTGCAGAATAGATTCTTCATTAGAAAAACACACATTTTTACAGCTGCAACCGTTTCTACAGTAAAACTTCACAATTTCAAGAATTTATATATGAAATTTTTCATTTAAGTTCAGAAAGCAACACCGAAACCAAGTATATGTAGCAAAATTTTTCGGTCGTCAAGGTATTTCAATATAATAAATTTAGATCATGAAAAGTTGAATTAAAAACTCAAACGATTAGCCTTCACAAAAATATTAAAAACATTTCAACTTTCTGAATAAAACCTATCAGCAAATTCCTCATAATTATTCGGGAGCTTTAGATTTGCAGTATATGAAAAAAAAAACTAGGGATAGTATTTCTAAAACTAGTGGAGGTACAAATGAAAGCGAATTTGAGATCCCAAACCGTTTAAAAGTCAAATATAGTCCTGAGAGGAATCTTTTCAGCGGCAAGAAGACTATACAAATCTATTGTCAATTAAGAAATTTACCACAAAAAACGCGACAAAAAGTGTACACCAAAAATTTCTTTCGACCTAAGGGTTCAAATAAAAGTGGAAAACGCTAAACTTGTTTCTCCTTTATATATATGTGGCACGGCTAAATGGCTAATCTGCAATGTGTATTATTTAAATATAAACAAATTTTAAGAAGGTGGTCTTTCAAAAAGTAACTAGAAAGTACCTATAAGCCCTTAATTTAGCAAGAGGATCGCGCTTTCCAATGAAATGAATTGTGCACGTTATTTTTTATATTTGCATACATTTCAAAATATAAGCAAACAGGAGTCATTTTTTTAATTTTTCAAACACAAAATTGGACTTTTTCTGCTCATGATGATAAAATTTAGCACTTTGACCCGACAAAATGAAATAATTTGTATCAGGGGCAAAACATTATGGTGAGCGGTGTCCAGCCAATTGAAATTTTTCAGTGTACATATCAAGCCCAAAATAGTTCCATGCTAAATTCTTAAGTTGTGCAACAAATGGAAGTATGTATGTAAATCGTTAAATATGATGCTTTCGATAAAGTAAATTGTTAATAAATTGATGGAGATTATTGAAGAGTTGGTGCTTCGAAAGAGTGTATGAATTCGAGTATACAAATTTTTTTAAGTATTGTCAATTCTCACTAAGAATCAGAAGTAAATGGAACAATATTAATAAAAAATCATAAAATAAATGCCCCGCTTCATTCTCAAATAAAATTTTTATATGACAGTTAAACAGTGAAATAGCTGAATTGCAACAAGGCAGCATATATATTATATTCCCTTTACTCAAATAAAAAAATATTCTCAGTATTTTGCTGTATATAAAAGCATTGTCATATGTTGGGCATAAGTAAAAATGGCGGCCGGAAAAAACTTAAAATTATTATTATTATTCATCACTGAATAATCCTCGCATTCAACATCCGGCATCCGGCATTTTTTACGTCGCAACTATGTGAGGAATTTCTTATAAAGAGACCGACTTCTCCAAAAATAATAAATTCCGAATTAATATTTTTAAAATAAAATTATTTTTTACGTTCTTACTTTTGAATATAATATTTATCTTATATTTTACAGCCTAAAACGATAAATAGTTAAAATAAAAAAAAATTTAACGTTTCCGCTTGGTATTAAAAAAGTACCACTCCGATACCATAAAAGGTATATCGCTGTAAAGAGTAAAAGATGCATTATGAGATGAGAACATTTTTGAGCAGTTAAACCAATATATTTATTACATTCAAAGCAATTACCGCAATAACAACCGAAAAACAAATATTTGATGGTTGGTGGCGCCTTTTTAGCGGGATACGTTTCATTAAAGCAAAATTTTTGAACTATTATTGTTAATATTATTGACGAAGTTTTTTGAAAATGCGTCGGTATTCAAACAATATTTTTGATTATTTCATATTACATTTAAATTATCTAACTTACTTCCGATGTGTTACTGTTTATACCTTCAGTGGCACTTCGATATATGTACCTATTTAGGTACATAAGCGTGTACATTGGGTGCTTCACCAAAAAAAAAAAACCGGTTCGGTATTTATACTGGAATTATAAAACTTATTATGTCTTCAAACTTCAATCAGAATATTACGATTTACGTGAGCTGGGCGGATTTTAAAATACTTTCACAAACAAGGTTTTTATATAAATAAAACAAGTATTTTTAAATATTAAAAAAAATAGCCTCAAATAATGAAACAGTAAAACCATAAAAAGTTTGCACAAAAATATTTAAACATTTTTCCACGAAATCATAATAATGAGACTATTGATAATTTTCCATTTTTTTATTTTTTTTTTAAATATTTACACATTCAAGAAAATAAACAGAAAAAAATATTTAAAAAAATGATTTCTATTAAAACACCATTTTTGGGGTTATTTTTAGATCATGTAAATTTCAATATTTTCCGAAATATTTTGCTGCAAATCTTAAAAAATAATAGATTTTATATTTAACATGAAAAAGTAGTACGTCTTTTTTTAAATGGAAGTGATGCAAACTAATATACATATACATATATTCTACTTAAAAATTTGCACTATTTGGATAAGTTTTGGAAAATACACTTAATGTACCTGCAAATCATACCAACGTACTCACAAGCAAACCATTACAGTAAGCCCCACTTAAATACCGTTAGCTTATTTGTACCCCTTACGCTAAAACACAGTGACATTTTTCCCCTTCGCGATGATAAAACCACGTTGAGTAAATTTCAAAAACTAAGATTTTGTGGAACTTATTTTCAGTATTTCCTACCAAAATCTTAAAACTCTATTACTATTTTGAAATTAATTTATTTTTTTAATTTAAAATAGCGTAAACCCCCTACTACACCTACACCGGAGAACTTCTAACTGTTATTTCCTCTCAAGCAGCACAAATCGCAAATCGTGGTGTCGAAAATAAAAGCTTTATAACTTTAATATTTTTATGATTATACATATATAAAAATAAAGTTTGGAAATGGGCCTTCGAATTTTTAATTATTACTATTAATACAATGCTGGAACGAGTGAATATAACTTTTACTTATATCCCCGAAATATTCAAGTTTTAAACTGACTAAAAATGGGGAAATGCAAGTAGTCGGTTTCGCGCGATTAATGTCACAAATGCAAATGGTATGCGATCAGCTAATCAACCGCTATCAAACGTAGCTACTAGAGCATGTAGGGTGGCGAGGTCCTTTTGGCCAGAAGTAGACCGGAAGGGGTCACCGGAGGTTCTACGATCATCCAAGCCGCAACTCTCACTGACAGGGCACTGTCCAATGGGAATCCATGCGGTGTGCCTCAATATCAGCCATCAGGACGACGAGGTAGAACCTTCTCAGCACTTGTTACTCAGCTGTCCTGCTACTCCCTATCCACTCTCCGGCGAACTTATCGTGAGTAGAGATTAGCCAGCATCGTAGCTTCATTGTAAGCACGTAGCGCTTGGCAAATGTCGTTCTATTTGTGCTGGGGTATTACAATGGATCCTAGAGGATATATATCACCTCCTAAGCGCAGCCACTTTAGCCTAGCCTGGTAGGCGAAAGGCGGTTTTGCTTGTCCGAAATCCGGTTGGAACGCCACAACAGGAAGTCATTTTTGCATCAGATTGTCACTGGTGATGAAAAATGGATCCATTACGACAACCCCAAGTGCAAAAAATCATATGTGGAATTTGGCCAACCAGCCAAATCAACCCCTAAGCCGAATATCCATGGCGCGAAGGTAATGCTCTGTATTTGGTGGGATCAGAAGGGTGTGCTGTATTATGAGCTGCTAAAACTGGGTGAAACCAGCAATGGAGACCGCTACCGAACACAACATGCGACCGAACGGAATATGCGACCAGACACAAGGCAATAATTTTCCACCATGACAACGCTCAACAGTGGATGGGAAGTTTTACCCCACCCGCCCCGCCTTATTGCCCAGATCTTGCCCCTTCTGACTACCATTTGTTCCGATCGATGCAGAATGCCCTCACTGGAATACGGTTCACATCAGAGCAGGATATCAAAAATTGGCTTGATTCAATCTTGGCTGCCAAGCCGGCGCAGTTCTTTTGGGATGGGATCCAAAAATTTCCAGAAAGATGGGAAAGAGCCATAGTTTCAGATGGGCAATACTTTGAATAATACTATTGTACATGTTTTTCTTAGTGACGATTTTTGCAGTATAGGATATTACTAAAATCCACCAAATTTGTTACGTATAATGGGCTTGGACACGTCAGATACAAATTTATTAATTAATTATTGAAATAAAATTATTGTCTATACTAATACTATATTTTATGAACAGCGTATTTCAAATTTCCAACAAAAACTGTATTTGTAATGAAAAGACACAGTACTTTGATGCAGTAGCTTTATAATCGCTGATTTTCATCCACAGAATGTAATTATTGCATTATTAAGTATACAAAAAAATAGTTTATAAAAAACCTTAACCTAGTGGCATCACGGGATGTATTGATTTAGAAATTCTTGGTTGGTACATTTAACTTTGGAACAGCAATTTTGTATTATACCATTATTGTGACACCAATATTTTGCTTTTTATGTACCTATATTTTGTATAACTTCCATTTTAATAAATGTTATAGAATATGCCGCTGGAGTATAAACCAAGTTACATAAAATATTTATTCACATGCAGGTCTACTTCAAGAACAACCATATAATTTAAAACATAAAAGGACGAAATAAAATAAATAATGTTGAGTAACATCTAAATAGTTAATAAAAATAACATAAAAGGCAATCAATGTGCAGAGAGTACGAGTTCTAAGATCATTATATATGAACATCTAAGATTACATACCGAATGGTGAAAATAGTACACATACGCACATACATACATACTTACTGCCATTGAGTATGCACTTGAATTAGTAAAGAAGACAAATAAACGCAATGCTTTTGGTTTGTACATGAAGAATGAGAAGAATGTTGCTCAGTTTCTAACCACAAGAACATAAATACACCTTTTGTTTGAAGACTGCACCGCCTCCACATAATTCACCTTTTTCGCTCTCTCTATCCAGCATCGCCAATCGACAATGCCCTACTCGAAAATGCGATTTTCATTTTGTCAAACACTGAACAAAACCCATACCCGTAATATGACTGCAGCGGATAGAACGATGAGATCCAAATATGGATAACAATAGGTTTGACTCGACACAAGTACCTCGTAACTGGGTGGTGACTTGGCACGGGCTGTTCGAAGGCACAACCGAGCGGTAGTAGGAACGAATTTTGTTTTTGTTTGTTTTTTTTTTTTTTTTTGGGGTGGAAAAAAGAAATAGAGGCAGGCGCGTGTGGGCTGACACAATTGGGCGGGCAAAGGTTTAGAGATAAATATGTATGTTCGAACGATGGTATCCTCCTTATAACGGAATGTTTACTTAGCTCGATTACTATACATATATTTATGTATGTATGTATGTATGTAGGTTTGTGTGACCTTTTTGCGTTGGGTATGAGAATGACAATGTTGGCGTCATTGTAGCTTTTGTATTACGGTCGTGACATATTTTATTTGCACAATGACAATGGCAATAACCAAACGCACATGACAACAAACGTGCCCACATCAGTACCACTTCCTAGAGATACTACTTTCATGTAGGCACAAACATTTGTAGAATATACAAACTTAGCATTGCTCGAAACCAGTACTATCATTCGCAGTCGGAGCATTCTGTAGATATTCGATTTAGTAGGCGAAACGTTTATTGTTACACAACTGCAACTAAACAGCTACTCTCCTTTGCTTTGCTCCATGTGCTCGAACTCTTGCGAACCGAAAATAAGTGAGTTCCAAGCCAAAGTACGTAACGTGAAATAGAAACGGTAACAAGAAACACACATAACCGTGCGAAGAAGGTGGTAAATAAAAACAACAAAATAATCACAGTAACAACAATGATGCAATTTGAAGTGAATCACACGTAGCGTAAGTGCAAAGGATAATGCGAATTGAAATGACAAAACCTAAAATAATCATTGGAAAGTGCTGTTATTGTGAGTATAGTTGAAGTACATGCATCTCTGGCTACTGGTAATATGCCATATTTTTCCTAGTTGGTTTTGAGTAAATGCATCTCAGCTGTATGATTTAATTTAGGTAAGCAACTTATCCGAACACTCATATTTTAATATTTTAATCCTTGTATATAATTTTACTTGAATTTGTGTTTTAAAATAAGTGGCAACCTCTGCAAAATATCTATAACTTAATCCGTGCGGGGGTTTTTCAAAATTTGAACGTTTATTTAAGAAAAACATGTACAATAGTATTATTCAAAGTATTGCCCATCTGAAGCTATGGCATTTTCTCATCTTTCTGGCAATTTTTGGATCCCATCCCAAAAGAACTGCGCCGGCTTGGCAGCCAAGATTGAATCAAGCCAATTTTTGATATCCTGCTCTGATGTGAACCGTATTCCAGTGAGGGCGTTCCGCATCGATCGGAACAAATGGTGGTCCGAAGGGCCATTCACTGTTTTCCAAGTAGTTCTTAACCGGAATAGCAACGTCGGGCCGAACGTTGTCATGGTGGAAAATTATTGCCTAGTGTCTGGTCGGATATTCAGGGCGTTTTTCTCGGCTACTGCTCTCTTCAAACGGATTAATTGTGTTCGGCAGCGTTCTCCATTGATGGTTTCACCCGGTTTTAGCAGCTCATAATACAGCACACCCTTCTGATCCCACCAAATTCAGAGCATTACCTTCGCGCCATGGATATTCGGCTTAGCCGTTGATTTGGATGGTTGGCCGAATTTCACATATGATTTTTTGCGCTTGGGGTTGTCGTAATGGATCAATTTTTCATCACCAGTAACAATCTGATGCAAAAATGACTTCCTTTTGTGGCGTTCCAACAGCATTTCGGACAAGCAAAACCGCCTTTCGACATCTCTCGGCTTGAGTTCATGTAGAACCCAATTTCCTTGCTTTTGAATATATCCAGCTGCTTTTAAACGTTTTGAAATGGCTGCTTGTGTGACACCCAAAGATTCTGCGAGCTCTTCCTGCATTTGGCAACAATCTTCATCGAGTAATGTTTCCAGTTCTTCATCTTCAAACTTTTTTGGCTGCCCAGGACGCTCATCGTCTTCCAAGCCAAAATCACTACACACTCAGCTAGTGCATGTTCACCATAAACTTCCACCAAAATATGATGACTTTCGGCAACAGTTTTCTTCATATTAAAGTAATGAAGAACAACTCTCCGCAAAAACACTTTTTCAAGCACAAAGTTCGACATATTTGAGTGAAAAAAAATTATTGTTGTTTACGCTTCCAATGTATGACATATACTGAAAAGAAGTACAATGACAGTAGCTTTGCAACGTATGTTCGGAATATATTGGAACGATGGAATACATACAAGTTACGCCATCTCTTAGCAAACCGCACGAATTAAGTTATTCTTATATGGTGAGTATTTTTTTTATAACAAATTAAAAAATATTCATGTACTACAGCTATTAGAAATACTTTTGAATTGATGCCCATATATGTAGTTAAACGTTAGTGAATAATTTTAAATAGGTGGCAACCGTATACGAAAAACTCAAGGTTAACATATTCTAGGTGAATATTTTTAAACAATTATCCTTGTTTCTATTTACGTAAATATTGCAAGTGAATTTGTTAAATAATTTTCATTTTTACTTTATGAATTAAGTGGCAACCTCGTTCAAAATTATTTTTCTACTACAACTTTTAAAAATATTTTTCATTTGATGCCTATATTTTGAATAATATTAAACAGGGTTGTTGTATGAATTCAGGACTAACACTTTCTATGTAAATATTTTTTAAACAATTATTCTTATTTGTATTTGCTGTAAATATTGCAGTTTCACTTAGATAATTGTTAGATATACTTTAAAAATTAAGTAGCCACCATGTTAATAAGTTTTCACTAAATTAATGCTAATGCATACTACTCAATAAACTACAACACTGAGTATTTAAAAATTTTTTGAAAATTCTGACTAAAAAGTTGAAATTTGGACTCAAGGCGAATTCTTATATGGTGAGTATTTTTTTTATTAACCTTACATATATTTTGTTTCTGTTTTTTTCAAAAGCCGTAAAATCACAAACGAAATACATGTTATAAATTTTGACAACTCCTACGCAAAAGCAAAACAAAATACATGGGAACTTTATAGCTAAACTTGCAATATCACCATATATGAATTCGCTTTTTCTGGACTTTTTTGGTTAATAAAAAATTAGTGAAAATGTTCTCGCATGAAAAATATTGTGATTAATATGAAAACAATTACTGTATCAATGATTTTGTGAGCAATTAGACATAAAACGTTTCTATAATTTTTGTTGTCACTTACCACCCGACAGTATTTTAACCCGGAAGCCACCAAATGAAACGCGCTCGGCTAAGGCGACCGCTAATATTACAGATATACAGTGTAATAAATTTGCTGTCGATTAAAATTTAGAAATACATACATGAACTTGGGTATCGAGATGTGTAAGTTGTGCGAACAAAGCGACTGAAATTCAGACACTTTTGGATGCCGTTTAGGTTCATTCTTGCCCTTCGTATTTCACCTTAAAAATCGCCCAAAAAATTTCGTTTGCGAAGAGAATCAAATTTTTCGCAGAGACGGTACTCGAGGACAAATCAGTAAAACCGAAAAAATTAGCAATCATAACAGAATCCTTCGAAAACATTGGTGTATGAAAGACAGAAAGAAGCTGTCGATTAAAGTGTTGCTGACGATGAAAACATGGTACTTTGTCATCATTCTCAGTCAAAGGCAGTCAATAGAAATGTGACTCGAATCTCAGTAAATAAAAATGGCTACAACAGTAAGTGGTGATTACTATGCTTTCTCCCTTTATTGATGTTATTAAGGAAAAACGTCGAAAAAAACGTCGAAAAATTCCGTCGCGAGTAGTGTTGTTGCGATTTCACTGAGCCCGACCATCTTCCATTTACTTAGTCCCGAGCTGGCGCCAAACGACTATTATTTATTATCTAAATTCGACACGTGCTTAAATAAAAATTTAATACCGATGGTAAACTGAAGTCAACTGTTTTGGGACGTTTTAATGTAAAATATTTAGATAATTTTTTTTAGGGTAAATAAATGTTAGTAAAGCGCCGTAAAAAGTATATGAAAGAAAAGGAGATTATGAAAGATCCGAAAAATTCGAACCTTAAATACAAGGCTCATGTTTTTATTCCAAATAAACATTACTTGTAATGTCCAATATAATATAAGTTCATATAATCTTCTCATTTTGAGAATTTGTACGAGTTTTGTTTATTTGAATAAAAACAAAAAAGAGTATACAAAATTTAGATTTTTACGTATTTCCTTCCTTGATTAAATTTTTTTACAAAATTGGCGCGAATTTGTTACATAATTTAATAAAATATCGACTATTTTGATTTTTTCGAAATACCGTTATATGAAAGGTCAGCATTTTTTTCCTTCCGGTTTCTAAAATTTTCGAAATTGTGCTTACTAAGGGAATGTAAAGTGTGTACCAAATTTGGTTGGTTAATTTAAGTAAGATACTTTTTATAGTTACGGAAATATCGCATTTTGATTTTTGTAAATTACTGTTATATGAGAGCGGGGCGTGGTTTTCGTCCAATTTTTACCATTTTCGAAATAATTCTTACATAGTGGAAATGCAAAGAGTATACCAAATTTGGTAGAGTTTTATCAAACAGTTTCGGAGATATTCCTATTTGCTCTAAAGACTGCTCCTTTCCCATTTTTTTTTAACCCACGCATTCCTTTCCTCAATCCAATCCAGTAAATGGGCATTTATAGTTAATAAAATATTGAATTTTTTGGTTTTTGGAAAATACCGTTATGTGGAACAGGTTATTAGCGTTAAGGCCAATTTTCAATACCAGCCTGCCTCGATCAATGACAATATGTGTATCAAATTTTATTTTCTTAAAAAAATCTCAAAGTTAAAATACCCTGGGCGCTAGCGCTCGGGTGTAAGCAAAATAATAGTGGTTTGAGATTTTTCACTCCTTTTTCACTCATGCCCGATATTTTTGGACCTTACTACAAATAACACTTCTTCAGTCTACTAATCAAATCAAACCATCTACGTATTTACACAAATATTCAATAATTTGCAAATAAAAGCACTTTATATCATATCCCGAGCTTTTGTCGAATCTTAACTTTGAGTGAAATAAAACAAAAATAAAAACCCAATTCTTTTCTCACTTCTAACTAACTTGATACAATGAAAAACAAGCCATAATTTGTACTGCGATAAATCCCAAAAACTTCACTCTTCCAAAGTAAATCCACGGAAATGAAATAAACAAGCAGGAAAATCTAACCAAGAGTGGTTCTTTATTCGTGAATACCTTAACACTTACATAATTCATGTGTGCGAAAATGAAAACCTTCTATACATATGAATTTATGTATAAAATCTAAACTAACTCCCGCCAATATTTCACAAATATTGTTCCCTTCGTCCGCCAACACATTTTTTTCTACATACATAGAATAGCATTTGCAAAACAATCAGCGCTTGAAAACAAACAAATCTACACATTTACATTCATATGTATGAGTGTGTGTGTAATAAAGTAAATAAAAAAAAACGCAACGCATCTAAAAAGCCAAAATGGTAGGGCTTTGACTTAATGCAAAATCGATTGGAAAACAATTTCCAATTTTTAAAGAATTATCACCGCCATATTCGCGCGTGCTCTTCTAAATCACACATAAGTAACCTCTAAATCTGCTGCTGTTGGCTGTTGGCTGTTAGCTGCTTTGTTGTTTTGTTGTTTTGTTACGAGCATTGCGCTGGCTATTGCTGCCAATATTGCTTTAACAGTTGTTGTTTTTATATTTTGGGTTGCAATTGTTGTTGCCTCTTTTGTATGCCAAACCCACTGTTATAGTCATCAACAATGTCAATTCTTTTTGTAGTTTTTTTCTTTTTGCTTTACTTTGCTTTTGTTTTGCACTAAAATTTTTTTGTGTTGTTTCTTTACCGTTACACTATTTTTCGCGTTTCCGCTGCAGCTATACATATGTATACAAATGTACATAAATATATATCGTAAATATTGTATATACTCGTAAAAAGGTTTGTAAGTGGCTTCTTGCCTCCTTTTCCTTTACTTAGATAAATAATTCTCGTACGTGCCCTTTGTTAGCCATTTAGAGGTGTTGTGAAATCAAAAGTTTTTGTTTTTGGATGTTTGGCGATACTTCTATACCCTACCGTAATGGTGTGTCAAAAAATTGTGTAATAATTTTGTGGTCTTTCTCTGGGTGCGGAGTGATTCCAATTGAAGATGAAACCAATAGGCTGCAGAAAAACCTCCAAAGTTTTTGGCATTCTCAGGTCAAACTTTTTTGAAGTAAAACTATTTTAGCGGCATGGTTGTGGTTTTTTACAACGCGTAACATTCGTGTGTTGATATCGCGTAACGAAGTCACCACATGACGCTCAGTAGTAAATGCTACTACTATTTACTACTACTATTTTTACTAATTTCTACTACTATTTTTTTTAATGATACTACTATTTTTACTGATTTCTACTATTTGTTTATTAATGCAACTACTAATTTCCACTACTATTTTACTAATGCTACTACTAATTGCTGCTATTATTTTTACTGATGCTACTACTAAATACTACTACTAATATTACTAACGGTACTACTACTCCTACTACAACCACTAATTAGTACTGCTACTACTATTACTATTACTACATGCTGCTAACAACTACGAGTACTATCACTACTACTCTCTGTGCAGAATCGGCACAGAAGTTTTGCTTCTGGTTCGTCCACTTATGTAGGTGCACATGTATTTTTTTTTCAGAGACGACTATTATAACAGTAAAGAATATACATAAGTCAATCAATAACACTGTGTAACAGCAAATTTTCAGCAGAGTAACTAAAGTTTTTTTTTTTCTAAACGTACAAATCATACTAATTTCTGCCGAGCAAATCTATAGCCCAGCACGTCTGAGTTCTTTTTTATTTCCACTGAAAGCTTGAGAGGGTAAAGTTAAATTGGCCTTTGGAAATTTTGTTTCTTATAAAAAGTTAAAAATTTCATGCCTACCTCGCCACCATCTCTTCCTCCGCCACGTTTTTCACTATTTTATTCGAAGTCCCTATATACATAGTAGTATCACTAAGCAAAATATTAGTAAAGACTTTATATTATTTTCAAAAAAAAAACACATGAAGAAAAATTAGGGAAATAGGAACCGTGGCGCGTAAAAGTGTAAATATGGAATGTTTTTCTTTTAATAAGGAAAAATTTCGTTAGACATCAAAGCTGTAACTCTTCAAGTTTTTATGATGCAAAGACCCATTGTGACTCCCTTAACTTTTAAGTATAAGTAGGAAAGACTCCAGCAAATTTGTTCAACAAAACTGATGTGAACGATGCCCAGTTTCAGAAAAATAACATGGTTACTCTGTTGCAAAACAAAAATTTAAATTTGTTGTACAGTGTTACTTTTTTAAGTAGCTTTAAGTAAAGTAAGTTAAGACTGAAATTATAAGTCTCTTGATTAAATCATTAGTGAGAAAAATGTTTAAGTCTTCGATAACTATTATTTTGAGATTTTTAATAATAGTTATGAGTGGTGAAAATTTTTTAAGTTATCCTATTATATTGCGGTTTCTTTCCGTAATAATTATGTTGTACAGTGTAATTATTATAGGATGATGAAACTTTTGTAAGTCATCGATAACTATTATTTTGAGAGTGAAATTATAATAATCTTTTAATAAAATCATGAATGAGAAAAATATTTGAGCCATCGATAACTATTATTTTGAGATTTATATCGGACAAATCTTTTCATAATAGTTATGAGTGAGATACAATTTTTTAGTTATCTGCTACTATTTGTTTGGGACTTCTTAAATTATAAAAATCTTTCCATATTAACTATAGCGAAAAAAAAACATTTTTTAGCTTCAAAATAGTCCCGAAAAAGTATCGCATTTCAAAACTTAAAAAATGTTTTCTCCAGGGACCCAACCGGTTATGACTTATTTAATAAAAGTTTCGAGAAAAAAGTTATTTTATGACTTTTATTATATTAGAAAAAAAATATCGGTTAAAATTTGACTTTTATTTTTTCGGTCAAATAATAACGGTTAAAATGTGACTTTTATTTTTTCCGGCAAAAATAAAAGGCTTAGCTAAATAACAAAAAAGCCTTAAGTCCAATTAAAATAAATTTGGTACCAATCGATTTGTCTTGACTTCTAGATTTCAAAAATATATAATTTATTGGTATTGGGATTCTGACTCGGCAAATAAGGCAAAACTAGCTGCCGTTTGATTCCCGGGATGGCAACAAATTAAATGGCGATTTAACACTGCGACAAAAAAAAATTTTTGAAGTACACCCGGGAAAAAAGTTAGTAGAGGTTTTAGATATGGTCGAGTGCAACATCAGAAAAGGGCTCTTATACTCCCTGAACCCTCCAATTTTTTTTTATTTGAAAACCCCGTTATTTTCGTAATTGGTTCACTTAACTATTGAAAAGTCGATTATTTCCCGACCGATTTTAAAAACTCAAAATGTTTTGAAAAGAAGATATTTAATGCTTTAAAATAATGTACATATGTCTATTACAAAGATAATCCCGTTTGGAGTTATCACGGGTCAAGCCTTGAAAAAACACTACTTTTTCGCAATTCTTCAGTTTTGACCATCGCTTATTGCAAAAATTTCCATGAAACTTGTAAAAGTTATGATAACAATATAAAAGTAAATTTTATAAAGAATAAGTCGGTACCTCTCATAATGTCATCGGACCATTGTCCAAAATATGAAGTAATACGTCCTTGTATTATACTGACTTTTATGTATGTATGTATTGGATTTTCTTGTTTTTGCGCAATGGGCTTAATGGATATTTTATTATTTACTCAGAAATGATGTTTCAAGTGCTGGTTTTGCAAAAATTTGTATTTTTATAAAGTTTTTGGCTAATAGGCGTGGCACCGCCTACCGATATCACACATACATGTGGGAACGTATAAACGGTGCCTAACTATACACCTAGACGAACAAATACAACACTGCTCCGACTAAAAAGGAACCCTGACAAAAACGAAGACAAAAGAGAGACAACGAAAGACATATAATTTTGAATTCGACAGTTTTACGCGTAACCACGGACAGCAACGGACGTTTCGGGCAATAAATAATATCCATATTGTAATAGTAGTTTAAGGGTGCATTTTGAACGTTAAATATACCTACATAAGTACATGAATTCACGAGAATAACATAGACTTTTAATGATAACTGGAAGTTCAGCGAACGCGTAAGTAAAGAAAACCCACATACATATCTCAAAAACCATTACAACGATTCGCACCAAATTTATTACGCATAATGCACTTAGCCTTATAAAGCTACACCATGAAAAGTTTTGAAATCGGACAAAAACTACACCTTTCTTCCATACAACGGTAATTTTAGAAAATGCGAAAAAACATAAAGAACCAATGGTTATTTCTTTTATAAAATATTTTTATTAAGCTTTAAAAGGCAAATTGTTTCCACATTTTGGTCGGACAAATTATAACGTAAGTCTGTTAAAACAAGTTTCAATGCAGAAAAAGCTCGTTCAACACTAACTTGCGTTGCAGGTACGGAATGGACAACAAAAGCAAGTTTTCGGAGCCATGGAAAAGAGTATTTCTTGCTGTTCCAATACTCAATTAAGTCCACGTCAATATCGATTCGCTTCTCCTTATAGCAATCAATCTCGTAAAAAGCTTTACGGATTTCATCCTTAACCGGAAGAGAGTCGTCATCGGATGACGAATTTGCCAACTCAAGTTCGAGAATGCCGCTTCTTAAAAGGGAAGATGAGCTTTGCATTGATGATTCGTCAACCAAAAATGACAAGTCTTCACTGCCTTGGTTGATTTGAGAAAATGAATCGTGATTCTAAATGGAAAAAAAATATTACAAAGAAAATTTAAATTAACATCAGATGTTTTAAAATTCCTTAAAAAACCAACCTCTTTCAAATTCTCCAAGCGACGAACGAGTCCTTTTAGATGACCTTTGGCGGATTCCATCTTTTCTTTGGAAAGAACTCGTCTTAATCTGGGGTCCAAAAATAACGCCGAATTTATAATGTCATTTTCCAGCAGCGATCGTTGCCTGTTTTCAACACAACTCAAAAATTGTTTACTGATAACGCTATCATTGTTTTTGATCTGAAGTGTCATCTGCAGCCAATATTTGTAGAAATCTCCTAATAGCAATTGACCCTCTTGAAGCGTTAAAGTTAACGAGTGAGGTAATGCTAACACTGCCACAGTGCTCTCTACTAATTTCCACTCGTCAGGGCTCAAATTTTCGGTTGATCTTAGATGCATTGCACAAAAATCTTTCAGCTGACAGAGCCTATTCATCATATTATATGTAGAACTCCAACGAGTTAGAACATCTAGTTGAGGCTTCACAAGATTTTGGTCTCTTATCTGTGACCTGAAAATTGCAAATGAAATCATCTCAAAAAGCTATAAAAGTGAGAAAGTTTATTAAACCACCCACCGCAATAGTGGCGTTCTTAACATCTTTACAACTCGGCGGGTACTGCTTACTATTCCCGGGTTATACTCTTTCAAAAAGTCTTTCACAGCGAGTTGAAGCGTGTGAGCCGCACATTTAACAGAAATTATGTTATCTCCTACAATAGGATTTAAAACATTCCCGGAAAATACATCATCATCGTCATCATCATCATCATCATCTTCATCATCATCATCATCATCTTCATCATCATCATCATCATCTTCATCATCATCATCATCGTTGTGGTCGTGGCTGACTGTATCTGTCAAAAGTTCAACAGCTTTGGTCAAATTCCGGCCGTTATCAGTGGTAATCGTATAAAGTTGATCTTTCTTAATATCATAGGATCGTATAACTTTTTCCATGATTAATTTTATATTGTCTGCTGTATGCCTGCCCTGTATTTCTTCCATTGCTAGGGTAATAATTTCAATTTTATCCCGTAAAAAAATTTGGGCATTTACGCAAAGAACAGCACGATCACTACGGGTGGCGGTATCAATCTTAAGGCAAATAAGTTTACCATTAAGTATATCTTTAATTAAGCATTTCAATTTGATGCACTTTTCATTTGCGAATTGCATAATGTTGGCCGATGTTATTCTTGGTATATTTAGTCCCTCGAATATTTGACTTGTAAGTGTCTTAAAGGATTCGGAATCGAAAAATGATAATGGCAACGATTCTTTGGCGATGAAGTTAATGCATGCATTCACGACCTCATTTGGAGACATTTCAGATGAAAACTTAATTTTTTTATCATTCACATCGTTAGGTTCGTTTTCGAGACGGGCGCGTTTATTGGATTCGTGAAATATCTCAGCATGCTTAGTTCGCAAATGTCTTTTTAAATTAGTTATATGCTCTAACTGGATCATATCCCCACATGCTTTGCATTTTCCAAATCGACCTTCACTCTCAAAATGTTCACGTATGTAAATATTGCGCTTTCGTCCCATTTCTTGAATTATAATTAAAGAATATCCAACTGTTTGTACAGATCAAAATTGACATAATAAATATAAACAATTGTGTGAAAGACCCCATAAATAAAAATAAAGGAATAATATTTTACAGGCAGCATACTATAATTTCACTAATACAAAAGGATTTGTCGAGAAAGAGATAATCGACCGGGCTATATCGACTCATCTCATCTTCTTGGTCATTTAAGTCTAATTTTTGATCTATTTGGTACAATTTTTACATTTATAAATAAACAACACTATAATAATAATAAGCACAACTTACCTTAGCACTTATTACTTTTCTTTTTTCTTTTGGTCACCTTTATATGTATGTATGTAAGTAAACATCACTTCTTTTAACATTGAAATGTACACTTTTTTATTTTGATAGTTTTTTTCAATACTTAAGTACTTTTTTGCTGACGAATTATTCGGGCCAGCAAAGCAACAACTATATTACTATCGTACCTGAAAGACTTGTCACGAAAATAGTACCTCAGAAACAGTGCGAGTGTAACAACAACATTGATTGAATTAGTATACAGTTATTCGTATGGTAATTGTATACCCAAGTAATGTTTTTTGCTATACGAAAAATTTGTAAGAGTAGGCTTAACCTGTGCACATTCAGTGGTGGAAAATATAATAGCGACGCTGCATTTTGTTAAGTTTTTTTTACTTATTTATCATACTCAAAAAAAATCTATAAGCTCTGAGAAGAAAGTTCGAAATTTAGATGAATTTTTGTTGCATTATAATAAATTTCTTATGAAGTTTGAAACTTTGGTTTATGCGGTTTTTGTAAGAGGACGAACTGTATTTTAATTGGAAAATACATATTATAAATTAGATTAAAAAAAATAGGCAGAAAAAACTTAACAAATGCCGCGTTGCTATTATATTTTCCACCAGTATATAAGTGAATCGGGCTTCAGCTAGTTTTTGTGTCGCATGTTGAATCGTAAAGGCCGAATACTAACAAATTATATATTTTTGAAATCTAGAAGTCAAGACGAATCGATTAGTACCAAACTTATTTTAATTGGACTTAAGGCTTTTTTGTTATTTGGCTAAGCCTTTTATTTTTGCCGGAAAAAATAAAAGTCACATTTTAACCGTTATTATTTGACCGAAAAAATAAAAGTCAAATTTTAACCGTTTATATTGGACTTTTTTTCAAAAAGTTAGAAAAATAAAAGGCATGGATGAATCTTACAAAGAAGGCCCTGAGGACCTCAAGAACATTGAAAAATCTAATCTACGACAATATTTAGTCCTTGCCTTTTTTATTTTAGAAAAGTGTAATAACTGTTATTTTGGGTCCCTGGTTTTCTCACTTATAATTGCAATGGACAGACTTTTATAATGTAGGTCATAAGATAAAAGTCTTTTGAAGATTTACAAAAATTTGTCTCACTCATAATTACTATGAAAAGATTATTATAATATAAGTCAAAAAGTAAATATTTGCCGTTGACTTAAAAAATTTGTATCGCTGATAATTATTACTAAAAAACTTTTATAATATGTGTCCCAAAATAATAGTTGTCGACGACTTAAAAGTTTATCTGATTCGTAATTATTTTCAAAAGACTTTTATAATTTCAGCTACGTAAATAAAACCACAAAATGTGAATAGTCTTTGAGTAAAAATAGTACATATTATTTAGACATTATGCAACTTCGGCTACTTGCCGTTAACTTAGCGTCCTCGCTTCCGATTTCCATATACTTATGTATGTAGACATTTCACAGGCCGTTACCCTATTGGTACACAAATATGGGTTGACTTCTAGTTTACAGTTGATTTTGTTTTAAATTGACTTAAATGTTGCAACTGTTTAGAAAAATGTTCGGTCAAGCGACTATGGACATTGAAACGTTTCAAGAGAGCAACTTAATAATATTTATGTTAGTCTACAAAAGGAAAATTAAAGGACTGCCTATCTGAATAAGTTAACTTGCCTTTGAGGCAAAAATTTATTGTAATCAAATTAAATGAGCTTTTAAGCATGCAATGATATTTTTATGAATAAACAACACAATCGTAGTTAAAACTTCCACAGAAATTTATTTTAATAATTAGTTTTCTCTTTTTAAATTTCATTTTACAATTAATTAACCGTTTAAATTACTGTAATTTAAGGTGATTTTATACGATGCCTGTAAAAGTGTGTCCAAATTAATTTCACTTCACTACTTTTTTTGTTCAACTTATCAAAGAAGCAATTTTTGTATACCGCAATTACAGACTGCCTTTGACAAATGACAAAATCATTGCCGATTTTTGCGGCCATCACTTAGCGCAAATGAAGTAAACTTTCGTGATTTTAGGATTATGACCTAAGCTAATCATAGGTCTCAGTTTATTGCCGCCTCTCTAAACTATATATATAAAAAAAAAATAAAATATAAATATTTCTAACTGATATTTCATGTGCTAAAATTCAAATCGCCTTAGGCCGTCACATTGTTTAGTATAATGTTTTATTTTCTTTATAAAAAACTACCACTGCTAAGATAAGTATGTTAATGATTGTATCTTTTATTTCTATAGTTTGGTAACTCTGGTGAAAATTGTATTAGAAGTATATTTTAATTAACTCTGTTTCAAGTTTACTCTTAATAACAAGTAAGTATTCCAAATTCACTTTTAAAGATTTAAAGTTAAAATCGCGGTTACAGGGATAATCGTTAGAGGCATTCACATTCCTGTACACGTTCTCAACCAAACCAACTCTATATATTTTTTTTAATGTCTTTGTTCTAACTATCACAAATAAAATAACAAGATGCCCCTCATCCTATAAAATATTTTTTATATTACTCTCAATATAATTAATCATCTTTGACGGCTGCTGTCTAAAGGGTATATATAATTTTCTTGCATTAGAATATAGGTTGAACGGGGCCTATGTATGCGTGTAAATAAGAAAAATGCATTGGTTGAATTGTTCCTTCGGCTCCGCGTTGTAACATCGGTACTAAAAGGATTTCGGTTTTACAAGCCAAGCAGAAAATTAAAAGAAATCGAACAAAACGTTTGGAGCAAACTTAAGGAAAAGGCGAAATAAATTCGATGATGATTAAGTGTAAACGTTATTAGTACGAGTATGATCTCAAAATGTAAATGTATATATGTATATAGAAGGTATATCCTATTAATATTATGTTTGTGAAAATTTGTGAGTGAGTGGGTGGATATGATTATCAATTTTTTATAGCAAAACTGCTGGACAGATTTCGATGAAATTTTTCTTATCACTTTGACTAAAATATAGGATATTTTTTTAAGAGAGTTACCACCTGTCGAAAAGAGTAAACTAGATTACCTCTCAATTGGGGCAAAGCATCAAAGCGCACATCGGCAAGCGTAAAATTATTATAATGTGATTATTTATAAAATCAAATATTGAAATATGACTGTTATTTTCAAAAATATTTTAAAGCAAGGTTGCCACCTCTTAAATTAAGAAGTTAAATGAAATTGTGCAATATGGCTGTCAAACAAAAAGTTTTACGAAAGCTTAATTTCAAAAATATTTTTGGGCATTGTTGGCACCTGTTTAAAGAATAAAATCATTGAATTAAATATTGCAGCATGGGATTCAAATAAAACAAATAAGCGTAAGGTTTAATCCCGAAAAATATTTTAAATGGGGCTGCTGCACCTGTAGTTAATTCAATTTTATTAATAAATGAACTGGAATGCTACTATACTGGCGGCAAACGTAAAAAGTTTAAGCTAGCCTCATTTCGAACATGCTTCAAACGGAGTTGCCAACTGTTCAGGTTGTTTTTCACAGCCAACGACGCTGTTTATGTAGAAGTTTGTGAACCGAAATGGGCTTAAATAACTTCATTTGAAAAATATTTTCGAAGATGGTTGTCACCTGCTTAAACGAATTGGCTCAATTTAATTAAGAAGTTTAACGAAATAAGCATAATTTCGGAAATATTTTCGAAGAGGATTGCCAATTGTTTATTATATACAAATTAAATAATAACTTAAGTGAAATCAGTGTACATATTTACACCAAATTATTTCGAAAGCAGTTTTTAAAATGACATCACTTTTGAAGTAAAAGTTCTTTGGCGGCAGGGATTTTTTGCATCGCTTAACCAAAGTCACGTCAGAATCGTATAAAGAAGTCTCGTCAGAATATCGCATAACGAAAGTCGTGTCAGAATCGCTTTACTAATTTCTACCACTATTCTTATTAATTTCTACCACTATTTTTACTAATGATACTACTAATTACTACAACCATTTCCACGCATTTCTACCACTATTTTTATTAATGCTACTATTTTTACTACTACTACTAATTTCTACGACTATTTTCACTAATGTTACTTTTTTTACGAATTTCTACCACTATATTTACTAATTTCAACCATCATTGTTACTAACTCTACTACTAATTTCTGCCACTGTTTTTACTAGTGCTACTACTAATTACCACCACTATTTCTGCTCATTTCTACATCTTTTATTAATGCTACATTTTTACTGCTACTACTAATTTCTACCACTATTTTTACTAATTTCTCCCACTATTTTTGACAATTTCAACCACTATTTTCACTAATCTCTACCACTATTTTTACTACTACTACTAATTTCTACCACTATTTTTACTAATTTCTTCCACTATTTTTAGCAATTTCGACCACTATTTCCACTAATCTCTACCACTATTTTAACTAATTTCAACCACTATTTTTAATAATTTCTACCACTGTTTTTACTAATGCTACTATTAATTTCTACCGCTATTTTTACTCATTTCTTCCACTATTTTTAATAATTTCTACCACTATTTTACTAATTTCCACTACTATTTTTTTAATGCTACTACGATTACTTTTATTAATTTCTACTACCACAAAGAAGTTTTTCTTCTAGTTGGTGCACTTACATTTATAAATTCACGCGTGTTTTTTTCTGTTTAAGATAATTTATAATATTGATATGGAAAAATTTATAGGAAGCTCATTTTGAATAGAATATAAATATATATATATAATATAATGTAAACATAATTTAAAAAAATATAGATAAGTTGTTCGTCATACTAGCAATAACATAACTGATGATATTTTCTATATTACATTTGAAAGCATATCGATAAACCGAATTCCGTGCGCAAGGAGCCCTGGGTGAAAGTTCGTACAAAATATGTCTACTTACATATATACATAGTGTGAACATACCTTAAGCAAACTATGCTGCTGTATTCAAAAATCGCAGTTCTGTGTGAACATTGCTATATATTAAAAATATAAAAATTTCTTATTAAAGTACGTATTTATCAAACAATATAATTCAATGTTTGCCCACCCTTTTATTGCGTATTATCCTCCATTATATGCTGGCTTTTATTCATCGTTTCTTTCTACATATTTCTACATATATACCTGCTTCTCGCCACTCTCGTTTGCTCATTTTCCATTTACTCACTCACCTCATTCGATTTCCACACAATGCCAAAAAAATTCATTCCTTCATTCACCAGTTTACACACGCTGAGTAGCGAGTGCCGCACTGCGCTGGTTCGTCGCACAAGTAGGTGCCAAATCGTAATTTACATGGATTTCAGTTCGATACCTGAAGAATTGAATTGAAATCCACAGCAAAGCTACCGCTAATGTATTGTAGATTATGCTAAATCCTTATTTTTATCCCTGCCTAAAGTCACTCTTCCAACGAACACATACATACACATACGAAAAACACGCATTTGGGATGTCCCTTAATATTCGCGCATGTGTGCGTCAAATCTCCCGCATCTTTGCTGAGTACTTACGGGAACGAGAGTGTTCACACATACGAACAAATTTGAGTACACTTTGCACACTCTCCAGCCGCCCGTGCTTCGTATAATATACAGTATTTATTTGAATGTGTGCGTAATTCTACTAATAGCATTTGAAAAGGGCGAATGTGAGCTTTTTTATTTTGGCCCGCCCAGGGACATAACACTTTTTTTTTATTTAGCTTAGCATTATTGGATTTTTGCTCTCTGCTCTGCACAGTCGCCTCAATATTCATACGAGTACTTAACAAATGTACATATGTACATACCTACACTATTTTATTTGGCACACATTTAATACCGTTACACAGAAGTAATCACAATAATTTTCCTAATTTAACTCGCTGCTTGACGATAAAACACCTTCTCTATGAGCTATAAAGGATGTATGTTAAATTAAAATTTCATACAGGCATGTGTGGGTGTTACAACCGCCCCCCTTCTCATCCAAAAAAAGAGGAATTATTGATAATACATATGTGTTTCGCAAAAGGTTGATTTACAAAAAAATATGTTACAAAAATAAATTGTTATAAGACCAGATTATGAAACAAATAATACAAAAATTTAAAATAAGTTGTCTATACGTTATGTCCAAGGTAATGCAAAAAAATTATCAAAAACAAATGGAAACTTTTTGGAAATTGAAAAATTCATACTAGAATTGAATGGGTTATAAAACTGCGTACCGGAAAAACTTCTCGCGATTCTGAGAAAAAAGATTAACGGCGATTTCTTATATGTTATGAAATTTTTTAAAATTGTAATTTTACATTTGAATGAACTACATATTTATAAACAATTTACAAAGCACATTTTGGCATCAAAAATATTGTTAATATTTTTAAAAATAGCAACGGCCCATTTAAGCTGTGAGCTGCGGTACGAAGACTTTTCATATTGTCCATTGCTTTTTGAAGGATTCTACTAGAACTCCGTCCACTAGAAAATAGTCATAGATGATATACTGTTGATTCTTTCTTGTATTTAGCAAGTTAGATATATACAAAATCGTATAGCCATTCCCAAAACACTTTGTATTAACTACTTGTAATTTTTCGAAAGCAATTCGAAAATATTTGTCTGAAATTCGCTGTTTCTAAAATCGCTGTTCCCAAAATCGCTGTTTCCAAAATCTTCAATTGTTCCCATTAAAATTATACTTTGGAAGTAAAACACAAAAATTATCTAAAACTGATTTAAGTCAAATTATATAAACCGCTCAAACTGGATTCAAAAAACAAAACAGCATTATAAATTACTATAGATGAGCAGACTTTTATTGGATTCAAAACTGGTTAAAAATGACAGAGTTGCCACTTATTAAACATTTTAGTAGATAAGCTGTCAGAGGTTTTTGCTATTTGAGAGGCATGCAAAATCCTCTGGCGTTCGACCAAGGCAGTCAAGCAGCGGTCCGGGCACTAAGTTCCGGTATGGTGACATATAGCCTGGTGAAGCAGTCCAAGTAGGGTGTTGCGAACTTAGCTCGTTAGCACAGCGTCCCCTGATACGGTTGTCGGGGTACCGCAACATTCACGACAACGAAAAGACCGACGAGCTGGCACAGAATAGTTCCACCCAAGATATCTCAGATACCGCAGAGGTTCTCGTGCCTCTGGGTCTCATCAGGGGATCTTCCAGCACTGGATGAACAAGGGCAACAGCAAGTGGAAGAACTTAAACTCGTGCAGGGTATGCAAGAACTTGTGGCCCGTTTTCAGTGCCAAAAGGTCTTCTACTCTCATTAAAACGAATCTGACGGACGTCTATAGGCTAACCGCTATTTTCGCCGGTCACTGGGCACCGGGTACTCCTGCTGCCCGAATGGGATTGGAAGACAACGCCCAATACCGCAGCTGCAGTTCACCAGATGCGGAAGAATCAGTGGAGCATCTACATTGCAGCTGATCAGGTCTTTGCAGAACTAGAATGAGGTTACGGGGCAAATAACATTTTGGAAGCCTGGAAGAGTTGGGTAACGTGGATTTAGGTTGGTAAACTCCGGGGCTGGATGTTAGGTGATGCAGTGAATTCTTCTCTAAAGGGCTGCAAACCATCTACAAAATTGAAGCGAAAAAAGCAGGGTTAGAAATTATTTCAATGTGATGAGCTAAAAAAAAAAGATTTTGATAATACTTCACTCACGGTATCTATACATTTTGTAATATTTTATACGTCGTACACAAACATTCGCATTTGTGTATAGTTGTTGTTGTTTCAAGTTTTAAATTGAGTTGTTCTTTGTACAGAGTAAATGCTGAGTTATCTTAACGAAACATGGTATTCACATTTCACTGGACCAAAAAAATGCGTCATTTCAGTTACCAGTTTGGGTTGGGAAAGGAGTATGTGTATAATTTTTTATTGGAAAATGGGCGTGAGCCCGCCTACTGCATAAGAAAAAGTTATATCTCCGAAACTGCTTGACCTAGTTCTACCAAATTTCGTACATACATTGCATTCGAATTTCAAAAGTTTGTAAAAGCGGAAAAAGCACGCCCACCTGTCATATAACGGTATTTAAAAAAAAAAACATATTTAAGTCCGCATCAAAGATAATTTGCTTACATTTAATATGAAGAAGGGGCTGCACTAAAACAAACAGCGAATTAAAAACATTTGAAACCGGGCGTGGCACCGCCCACTTTAAAGCAAATAAATATATCTTCGTGGCCATGCTACTAAATTCTACCAAATTCTGTACACACATCACATTCGAAGGCAATGAGCAAAATTTCAATAACTGTACAAATCGCACAAAAACTACGCCCACCTCTCATATAACGGTAATTTTCGAAAATCAAAAAACGCGATATTTAAATGAATGTTAAAGAGAATTTGCTTACATTTAATATGTAAAATGAGGTTGTACACGCAATTACACGGAATAAAAAATCATTGCCGCTAAAGAAGTTTTAATTCAAAAATTAGTAATAGGTGAGGCACCACCTACTTTCCAGCAAATATGTACGTATATCTCAAAAACTATACCAAACTCCATCAAATTTGGTGCACTCATTATAATTCAAGTCTATAATCAAAATTTCGAAAATTGTAAAAGTCATACAGAGATCATGCCTACCTCTCATATAACGGTAAAATACAAAAATCAAAAGCATCCGATATTTATTAACTATACAAGGTAATTTGCTGTAATTTGACATACAAGATTGGGTTTGAGAGTGAAATACATGGAATCAACTTAGAGCAAATAGGTTTATTTTTACGTGCACTTTGCATTTCTATTCAGAACGTTAAAACGTCGAAAATTATTGAAATCAGACTAAAAACACGCTCATATAACGGTAAGTTACAACAAAAAATAGATAATGTTTTCCAAATCATGTCGCGAATTCCCTCAAATTGCGTATAAAGAATTTAATTAGGGAGATAAATATTTAAAAAGAAATTTAGATATTGAACAGTGTTTTTGGGCTTAAAATATTCCGCATACCTTGATCTAAAGAAAATGAGTACATATCGAATTCCTTTGTTTGTATTGTATGTATATATCGTGTCACCGCCCATTTTCTCCAAAACGATACACCGTTTGATCTTGAGCACATTATAACACATAAGACACATTATATAATAAATAGTTGTGGATACAAAACAATTTCAAATTTTCTCTTCCATGGGGCGTGACACCGCCCTCTTTACCAAATTCATATACATATATCCTATTTTAGCTCCGGAGATCACATTCCCCTACAGGAAAAATGCCATAACGATCGGTTGTGTACTTTAAACGCCCATAATGGACTCACTTTAATTTTTATATGTAAAGGGAGTTTTTTTTTAGACATGTGGTATTCAAGAAAAAATAAAACGCATATAATTTAATGTTATGGATAAGAATTTAGCTTTATTATAAAGATAAGAGTTTGCCATTATGTTTTCAAAATGACCATGGGCCGCGGCTGCCCCGAATAAACTCCAGCCGAGAAGCCCAATTTTCGACCACTTTTTGTAGTAATTGGGGCCGTATGTCAGCGTCTCGGGCTTATCTGCGTAGATAAGCGGCTCCACATAACCCCACAAAAAATTGTCCAGCGGTCCACGACGCGAGATAATGCGCTTACCAAAAGTTTTCTTCAATAGATTTATTGTTTCGTTTATTGTTTCGTTATAGCGTTCCCCATTGACTGTAACATGATTTTTGAAGAAATAAGACCAATAATTCCTTCTGCACATAGAGTACACCAAACAGTGACTTTTTAAGGACCTAAAGGCGTCTTAACAATGGCTTGCGAATTATCGCGAATTATCAACACTGCAAATGCGACATTCAACCAAAAGTGAGCTTCATCCGAACCGACCGAATATTGGACGCAGTGCGAGATGCGTCACGCGAACCGAGCCATTATTTTGGCAATAAATTTGTACGATCTGCAAACGTTGTTCCAGATTGAGTATGTCCGTTATGAAATGGCAAACCAAATTGAGTATAAATCAAGTAAGAGCTGTCAAAACGACCAACTCTGAAAAAAATATTTCCACATTGAAAATCACACGTCGAAAACAAACACCCATTATAAGATTACCTTTTTTCATTGCATACAACAAATAAAGTTTAATTCAAATAAAAACTTGCGCTAGATATTTAAATTTTGGCCGCACGCGAACTTAGACTCTTCCTTGGTTATTTTATTTATATTCTTAATAAAAATTTTACTTTAACTAACTCAAATGAAGTAAGGTGTTAGGAAATGAATCATTAATTAAAAAATACATGAAATCTAAAACTCATTTATTATTTTTTTTGAATATAAGGGCCCATAACACACAGCATGTAAGTGAAAATTTAATTGATGCATACAAAACAAAGCGGAAATGAAACCAAATGAAAATATTAATATTTTAGGGAGATTAAAAATTGGAGATTTCGCTGGTGCCAAAGGGGAAGTGTGTACAAAGGTGAAAACCATTATCAAATGCAGAATGGGAAATTACGAGTATGCAAATATATGCGATTATTTGATTAGTTTATTTGAAGGTTTACACCTAAACCCCCACATACCTACAGTACACAAATATATTTAATATATATCTATATTTGTATTTACGTAGATTTGTCTAAATGCGATTATTTGCCACCCATTCGAAATAAAGCCAAGATAATTCTAATCGTATGCGTGAACATCTGTTTATAGCCTAGCTAAACGAATTTGTCTAATACTGGCTTAGGAATATGCATTTGTGCATGTGTGTGTGTGTGCATATGTGTGTGTGTTTGCATGTAGATATCTAAGTGTGCATGAAAGTGGATTTGATAGCGGGCGTAGGTAGTATAGCATATATTAATTATGTGCAACAAATACATATATATGTATATATATATATATATATAACTCCTAATTTATGCACGTGTGTGGGTGTGCAAATTGCAAATAAGCAATCAATTATTATTATTGAATTTGGTTGTGGTTTTGGTCGCGGCTAAAACGATAAATGCGACCCTAAACAAAGGGCACACCTGCACAACACACACACACGCACACACAGACACAGCTATGTACAATTGCAAATTTATATTTGCATATAGTACAATATATCTAACATATACATAAGTAGACACACAATGCGGTATTGCAATTGTGTGGCAGCTGGGAATTTGCAGCTAATGCGCCTAATGAGAATTTAGGCGTTTGCAAATCGAAATGCAATGCAAATCGCAAAGACCAGAGATCTGACAATTCGCAGATATGTACGAAAACACACACACGCATATCACACATTGTCCTTCATTCACATACATATGTATGTATGTGTGTGTGTGTATGTATGTAGTTATGTGCAATCGTTTGCAATCACAAATTCATTGGTATTTGCCGTTTTGCCGATTGTGAATGCAAATAGGCAATGCAAATATGCGGATAATACGGAAGTGCTGCTATGTTTTCTCATTAGGGTAACTGATTTGGCATTTTCAAACTGGTTTTTATAAACTTGATGACAAAAATTTTGAACATCCTTCTTTCGAAAGAATTTTATTGAAATTTGTAGTGTCAAAGTTAACGCAACGGATGATAAAGTTATTGGCCCAACGTAGTAGGCTTGCTTTGCTCCCTCTTGCTAACTTTTTTTTGCTTTTTTAGAAAACTTCTAGAGCCAAATGGTATGAATAATTGTTAACTCCGTTCGCCAAAATGGCAACCCTCATTTATCGCTTTCGTCAAAAAGCTCCGCTAAATACTACGGCCTCTCCGAAGTTTACCAAAGCCGTTACTTCCTTCTATTCTCTTGCGATCCCCACAGCAGATTGACGCGGTAAGTTAAGTTTCATGAGTCATTTAAGTAAATTATATTCTAATCCAATTGCTTGTTTGTTTATTTTTCTCACTCTACGAAAAAATCGGCACAGCGCTTTACCCTCAGCTCATCATTGTTGCTTGCTTTGCTGATTTTAAGCCATCTGGGTCCATGCCACCGAAGGTTATTATTTCCTAGCTCTTGAGGAAAAAACTATGACTGGTGAGCTTTCGAAGCTCAAATGATTCCAATTCTCTATCTTCGTAGTTTCGGATATTTTCGAAATTCGATTAGCTGCAAATGTAGATAACGAGGAAGGTGGGATGTTTAATCAAGAGAGAATAATTGTGGAATCAACCCAAAAGTATAACCCTTGATATTCAATACCCATTTGGGGCAAAAAAAAATCTTCCGTATTGGAAAGTTGAACTGTTCCGGATAAATCCAATCTCGGTATAGAGATGGATTTGACAGAAGCTACTTTTGTTTGGTCACGAGCAAATAAGTTTGAACCTTTGAATTTGCGTCCTGCACACGAATATAAAGAGCAGCTGAGGCGTCAACAAAACGTGAAACTGTATTTGACAGTTTGGACTATAATTAGCCCATCTGGGGATTTTTAATGAGGATAGTTACCCAAGAACATCTTCCACTGATGTAGAGACTTTGGATTCAACTGCTTATCCGAATTTGTTTTGTTCGGCCAACTTTGCTGCATAAGCATTTTTGTTACCACGATAATTGGGCTTAACCAACCAGCGGGTTCGAACAATTTGGCAATAGTGAACAGAAATTGTCGTTTTGTAAATGAGTCTTCCTTTGCCAAGAAATAAAACTGATCCGACTTTGCGTTCCATCGGATGCCTAAAGTTTAAGCTTCGCTGGAGTCGTGGATTTTCAGCTCATCAGCAGTTTTAAATGAAGCCTCCAGTGCGTGATCCAGAAGGTGTTTACCGAAGGCTTTGCGGAAAATTGTTTCCCATCATAAACTTTTAAAGTTATAAACTGCGGTATTCGCCGTCGCAAAGACGTAGAGGTCTATAAATCTTTCGGAGAATCATTCTCTCGACCGCTACAAGGGCCATCTCATCCAATGTTGATAGCGTTCATGGTTTGCCTCATGCAATAGCACGGGCATGCTGAGGGACTTACAGAGTGTGGTTTTCGTTCGTCGGGAGAGGGCTTTACTGCGCAATTGCCTACTCAGCCCAAAGTAGCACTTGTTGGCAAGAGAGATTCTTCGTTAGATTTCGAGGCTGACATTATTGTAGGTGTTAATACTGGGTCCCAAATAAACAAAGTCCTCCACTTTTTCGAAGCAGTAATTGGCAACAGTGATGCGGCAGCCAAGACGCGAGTGTTTATTTAATGACAGGAGTTACTTAGTTTTGCCCTCATTCATGTCCAGCCCCATTCGCTGCGCTTCCTCATCCCGCTTGGAAAAAACAGAACTCAGACTTTGTGGTTTTCGAAGTTGTTTAGGTTTTACAGGCGTTAGAATTCGGCAACTCCAAGATAACTTTCAGGCATGAAATTTCTTTGCTATGCTTACGTTTAAATAAGGTCTGTTTGTTGGACGCACTAATTAGATGGGCAGAGCAAGAATAACTAAACAGAAGTACGAAAATTTAAAATATATGGGATTTTTTCACCGAGTGAAAGATTTTATGCATTTTTGAAATATATAAATACATTGTTATCCTGCACTGCTCTATACTATCAGCGCATTCATCGAGCAGACCTAGATTAAAATTTTCCGACAAGTAATTTATCGATGAAAACTATGGGAATCAGATGAGAAAAAATCGTCTTTTTCCACGAATTTTTAATTACTTTATTGTATTGTACACCGACTTCCACATTATTAAAAGTTTCAGTTCAAGTTATTGTCTCAATTATATGTCAAATTTGCATAAAACGTTGAAAGAGTTATCGATTATTTTGTTTACATATTCACGCGCACCAGAACTAAGTTCGAACTGAGTTTGAAACAGCTGTTTCTCACTACATCCAGAAAAGAAATCGTGTAACATCAACCAAATTTTAACCAATCATCAAGTGAATTTAACATAAATCGTGTTACTTAAAAATTGCACAAGCTTTTCTGTGTGTCCAGCCTGGAACGCCTGGGAAAAGTTAAAAATTTGATTAGTTTAAGTCGTTCTGGTCCTTTCGGACTTTAGTTACGGAGGTGATTTCATACAATTAAACTAATTTAACTTTTGTGGTATTAACAGCGTATGCCGCAGCGCCCAGAAATGGCTGTGGTATAGTTTTAGCTTAACGGCGCGATTGTTGAGGCAGATGATTTCGATGTCGTCAGCATATGGCAGCAGTTGAATGCGCTTATTAAAGATATATTGTGACTAACCGGTTTAATTCTGCTATTCGAAATATCTTTTTAAATATAAGGTTAAAGAGTACGACTTCTTTAGGTAGTCACCTTGACCTTAAGTAGCGTGGAGAAGTTCTGCTTCCATATAATGAGTTGACTATGAATGTCGGTCATGAGCTCGCCATTTTAATGCTTACCGTAATTTTCCTCGATCAGTAATTTTCCTCGTACCTTCTGATAAAGTTTCCTAACGTTTTTCCTATCGGCTATCATCTCTAGCTGCTCGCACTCGCGCATCTGCATTCTTTCTTCCTCTCTCGTAATATACGCCTCGCTTCCTTCGTGAACTCCCGATAAATTGCCGGTGGTACGTAAAATGCGAGACATTATCTTCAGATATCGTTTTGTGGAACGTTGCTCTCAGAGAGCACGAATTGGTTGGCTATATATATATATTGAGATTGCAGCTTTTTGACGTCAAGGTTTCCTTGTGTCAAAGGAAGCACGCTTTTTGCTGCACATGGCCGTGTGTGAATCTTGGCTGCGACAAAATGATGATTCGAGTCGATGCTAGCCCCTCGAATAATGCGCACGTCAAAAACAATGGAAGCATGCATGATTTTTCTTTTCCATCAGGAGATTACCATGTAGTTTGATGAATCTTTTTGTGCTGAAATCTGATACTAGATACTACCATGTTTCGATCCCGTCGAAATCCGTTGGCGGATGTTTCGTCGTGTATGCTGAATTTACCTACTGTTTGACCAAATATGCCTTCCCTTCCGTCTCCAAGTACGATTTTTATATCGTGACGGGGACAGCGTTCATATGTGCGCCTAAGACACTCATAAAACCGGTATTGTCCTTCTCTTCAGTAGCGGAGTGGGGGGAGGAAATTAGAGAAATATTACAACAACTGTACCTTGTGCGAAGTAGTCTCTCTCCACGACAAATTTGACACCGAATTTGCACTTCTTTACGTGGCGACTAGAATAGATACCACAAGGCCTGATACACTTCATTCCTTGCCCGGTCCATCGCATCTGTTGGATGGCGGTGCTGTCAGCCTTTGGCTTAACGAGGACGGGCGCAGGCACCTTCCCAATTAAGGGTTCGGATAAATAAAATAATAAAAGAAAATTCTATTTTTCAAAGGTAGTGCAACACTAGCCCGGGTTGTAAGACACTAAAGAAAGTAAGTTTTTTGTATTTTATGATAGTCTATACTTTGGAATATAACATAATAAATGTCAAGTATCCGAAATAGTTTTTGAGCTACACCATTTTGAAGAGCAACTGCTCATCGGTCTGAAACGTACTCGTAGCTGAAGGCTGTAATCAAAAGTGCTCATCAGTAGTACTTAGAAGATTGAAATACCTTGAAGGGGACAACATGAATATTGAAGAGTATATTAGTATTTTTTTTGTAAAAATTTAAAGTCACCTTACTTTTGGAACAAACCTATTTCCGTACCCTCGAAAATATCATAAAATACTCGATGACCCTAGTAACTATTTACACATGCATATATGTACAATGCACAAATGTGTATGTGTTCATGATTTAGTTTTAAATTTTTGTAGAATGAATTGCAATATCGGCTACTGGCAATCGGACTACCACCATGTATGATTATAATGAGCATTGCTATTCGCGGTAGTGCAAAATAATTAGAATAAATCTTGGTTGTGATGATTAGTTAGCGGTAGCAACAACATAACTTTGCTTTTGTGATGCGCAAGCGCTACATATGTGTACTACATATATATAGACGAGTAGGTTGTAATGTAAATTTAGTTAATGTTTCATACATTAGCTGATTGCATACACCCAGATATTCAATACCCATACACTCACATTTGTAACTACTACACTTCAAACTGCACACAACACATTGACAGACAATTAAGCAAATCAGCCATTATGTGGACTTAGATGAGGCATTAAAGGGGCTCAAGCACCCAATCGACATAATTATTAAGTTTATCTATGCGCTGTTGCAACACACTTCTACTATCTAGCTCTCTCTACTGCTGGATGCCGCCGTGTGACACATTTGTTTGAACTGATTACGAATTCGATTTTGATTCAATGTTTTCAATTCTCGTTTTCAAATGAAATTTGTGTCAAATTTTGAATAGTTATATTACGGTAGTTAATGGCATCTCGGTTGAATCATCGTCTGCACTCTACAGTGAATGAAAAAGGGCCAAAGGGCTAGCATCAGTTCGCCAAGGTGACGGCGATGTTCTTCAACATCGCCAACGGGTCATAAAGTATGTAAGGGGTTTCATCGCTCGTGCGCATTTCTGGTAACACAAAGTACCTACTTGGTCTATGTGAGGCCTATTGTTGGGCCAGCCAGGTTAATCCAACCTTACCTACTGTCAATGTTATAGGAGGCTCTGTCTAGCAGGTGGATTTCGCTGTGAGGTCCCTTTCGATATTGTAACACCTTCAATGCTGGCCTTCCAGCTGCAATCACGAATTGCGTTAATAATATGGCGGCCGAAGTAGATCTCGTTAAATTTATCCCTCGTAATATCCGCGACAGAGCAGTCAGGCAGTGCCTTCCTACTCAACAGTAGCAGCCAGCAAAGTGATGTCCATCGCGCTTATCGGTAGAGATAAACTCTTAGGAATTCTGTAGATGCTTATGAAAAGGTACTTACACTTTCTGGTAAGGTGATTCTTCATGGCATTCTCCTGGTCGGCAATTGATGTAACTGAATTGAAAAAAAAAAACAAAAAGCAAGAAAAATGGGAGTGTGATGGCATTTAAGAAATTTTTATGGCTTTTGGAGAAAACAGCTTTAACTTTATGCAAGTTTTTATTCATTTTGAAGAAACCTGTACTCAGTCGGGAGAAAATATCGCAATTTTAATAAAAAATTACACCGAAATAAAGTTCTTTTGTGTTTTCCGTGTAATTGGGGTTTTTTGTATGCTGCAATATTTTCGTCAATTATAGAAGCCGTGACTAGGAAACTTATTAATGTAATTCACGTTTCGAGAGAAAATATTTACTCAGATGGTCGCATTCGGGAATACGAGAATTTTCGTTCGATCATACCAAAGTATTTTGCAGATAAAGGGGTATTGTGGGTTATGGCTGATGAACTGACTAAGCTGGACAGCTCTGTGAAAGTCTGTCCAAACTAAGAGATTGTGAGATTGTCAAGAAAACTTCTAAGTACACCAATATTTGATTTTCATATTTTTTAGAGGTATTGTTTCTCATTTCTTTCATACTCTGGTGAGGTATCATGCATGGGTGTCGGTGCCTTAAAATCACATTGGTTTTACAAACCAAAGGGATGCAAAATAGGCCGACTAGCATACTATCGAAGTTTCTGAGAATTTATAAGGCCTCGTACTAGCTTACCCTAAGTCTGAAAAAGGGAATTTCTTAACCAAAATGCGGAGTCTGAGTGTGCCTTCCGTTGAAAAAGTGCCAAAAACTTTTCATTTCGCGGTGCAACAGCGAGGATGCACATTTGGTGTAATATTTTATATAGATTTGATTGAGATATAGGGTGCAAGTTTTAAAAATCGATAAAATTTCATACTTTTTTAAGTTATTTTTTGCTAGAAAAAAACTGAATTAAAGAAAAAATATTTACACAAAATATTTAAGGAGGAATCATCGTTATTCTGTGTAATCTCATTAATATATTGTTGGGGAAATTTATGAAAACCTCTTACCACCCTAGATCTAGACGTTAGAACAGCGGATCCGAATCTGTATAAAAAATATTAATATGTCGATGCATTTAAATGCCTGTAACTCAAAAAGTGCAATTACGATTTCGAAAGTAGTTCTATGGAATAATAACTGAAACTCATTTTCACGTTCTGCGACTCAAGATTAATCTAAAATCGCATTTTCTTTTTACTGGAAATGATAACGCCACGCCGAATCGGGTACAAAATCGACGCCAAGGAACTTTTTTTTAAAGCTTCAGCCGAAAATGCCACTACTTCCGTTGGAAAGTGAAAATTTAATGGAAATTATCATTAAAAAGATTTTGCTGAACTCAACGTCTATTTTTATTTAAACCCTTTAATTTATAAATTTTCTGTGCACAGCTTATTGGCATTCAACTTGCATTTGCCGTTCCGTAAAATATTCTTATCAACAATTTTACAGAAGCTGATAGTGATAATAGTCTCCCCCTAGCCGTACCCCTTAAGTCGAGAGCCCTAAGTTTTCTATAAATATTGTGCCGGTCTTAAAGGGCTAGTAATAGACGAAACAGATCTTAATATGCATTAGCAGCCTTAATTTGCATGAATACTAAATGTGCATTGGATTGCCGTAAATGCATAGCCTCGGGAGGCTGACAATAATCGTGTTTTTCACACAGGCACGATCGGCAATTCACACGTACGATTGTTTGGCTTACAACACAACAATGCTTCTTTGTGTGAGTGCGTTCGTGTTTGCTTAACTCTAGTGTAAATGCACAAAGTTGTCATGTGTTAAGGTTTTAACTATCACTATCCAAATTCACTAAATCATCGAGAAGTTATGTACGCCAAAATATTTGTATTTCTTTTAAAGCACGCTGTAAGTCGGTCTATATAATTTAAACTAAATATATCAGTAGTGCATCGAATAGATATTTATTTACATATGTATATGAATGCTGCTAATATTCCAATAACAGTTTGTGATTACCACAAATTATTAGTTATACACATTGGCATCGGCATATAATTACGTTTGCATAAATAAGTAAATAGTAGGTATGTGCAATAATTTTGCTGCGATTTTCAATCACTTTTGTTTAACTGGATTAGTTGGTGGAGTTAAGTTTGTAATTATGTGGGCGAACAATTCGTCGAATGTGCATTGCTAAACTTACATAACAATTAATTGGTATTGGTATTGTAATTGGATTTAGATGTTGTGGGTGTGCAGAAACATAAACTGATATAATTAAACTTATGTATAGATATTAATGAATACTCTAATAAGTGGATGAATGCGATGTTTTTAGAGAAAATCAACTATCATTATTAATCCTCGCGAAAATTTCGTATAAAGTACTCTTCACGAATGCCGACCTGTTCTAACCAACTTAAATAATCATTATTTTGATTTATTTCAATTTTTGCAATTTTTGAATGCGACTTATCCATCTAGAATTTGGACTTTACTTAGCTTCAATGGAGGTGTGATACTACAGAACCTAGATGGCTAACTCACCGATCCTTTGCGTGAAGTTAACTATTAACTGAATATTCTCGCAATAAAGCCATAGTTTCACCTGCTGTTTATTTCGAACCAAATGTGGTCGAGATTATCGCCCGATGATTCCACCAACCCATAAATTATACCATGCCATTATTTTGTCAGTATATATTGTCAGTTCTACAACTTTTTAGAGTTGTGTTATTTAGCTCATATGCGGAAGTTTGAGCTTCAATGATGAGTACAATTTTGGTCGATAACTATGGATCTTTGTCAAGCTTTTTGATAACTAGACACTATGACAAAATGAGCTTCGTTTTGATGATGGCAACTTTGCTACTTCAGTCCCCTTATTATCAGCTGGCATGCAAAAAAACGAAATAATAGACAAAATCAGTTCATTTTTTAGTTGCATAGAAAAAGTGAGAGAATGTGGTTTTGCTAAAAGTCCGTAATATTTCTATTGAAATATTAAAAAGGACTTACTTCTGGTTTTTGAAAGATAGTAAATAATATAGTGCTTAATTTTGCTTACAATTATTGTTTAAAAAAAATTCGATTAACAATGCCGATAAAAAATATTTTTGAGAGAACTGGGTATTTATTGATTTTTTAAATGGTTGTAAATGTGTATATATATATTCATATTAATATATGGTGTATGATTCATATATGTAAATATGTAAATACATAAACTGCTATATTGGCATTATAAGTTCTTGAAAACTGAATAATTTTCTTTAATATTTTTAAGTTTTCATGTTAATTTCATACTTATATATTGCGAATTTTTATACATAAACCTATTCATTCCTCCGACTCAGTTTTATTTTTTATTGCGTTTTCTTTTACTAAATTTCAACAGTAGTTTGAAGTTCCATGAATTGCACAATATTAAAAAAAAATGGCTTTTGTATTTTTTCGACCTTTGGTAGGTTTTACGATTTCAGGTCATATTTTTATTTTCATATTTTAATTATATGTATGAACCTTGTACGTACATAAAGACTATTTCATAATAATAAAGTCATCATTTGCATGCATACATATGTACATACTGAGTAGTTTTTTCCATAAACAAATTTCGAACATCCGTTATATGTAGAGAACGACCGAACTTCGGCTTCGATAATTCGATTCGGCTTCGGCTCGGCTTTTTGTCAATTTTTATTAATTTAAAATTGTATAAAGTTTCACTTTTAATACGTTTTTCTTGGGAAATAAGCCAAATAAGCCTTTCGGATTTACATGACAGCAATATGATTTGCAGTAATAATGGTCTTACCACACACATCAGTTTGAAATAGAGTTGTTCAGATGCATCTGGCATAGTGCCGCTTTTTATCGACAGTATAGCTTCAGTGTTAGTAAAATAAGTCATCTGGATTCATTGAGCATAATTTAACTTCAAGCACCGGAAAACATACCTACTCTATGTTGATTGCCGATACGAAAATGATGTGTGTTGATAGGTCTTAATAGTGAAAAAATAATAAACATCTGCTGCAAAGAAACTTTTTATACACTTTTTGAAGACAATATTTTCTGTTACAAAAAATTCTTTAAAATATCTGCATCGTGTTTATCTAGTGAGCAATTGCTCAGTGCTGCACGTCAACGATATACGGAATCAGTTGAGAGGGGAAATTGAGGATAAGCTATTATTTTTATAGTGTAATATGAAATTACTAAATATAATTTTCTTACTATTATTTTTACAAAAACATCTATTTATGTTTAAGTGATAAAGTAAAATGAATGTTATTTAAATAAATATATGTGCCTTTTTAATAAGAGTAATAAAAAACTAGAATTTTGGCTGGAGTTCGATTCGGCCCTAAAAATCGGGTTTCAATCGTTCTCTAGTTATATAAAAAATATTGTGGATATTGATAGAAAAAATATCAAAAACCTACCCTAAAATATTTTGTTTTTTTTTCAAACTGGCACATTACATACACTATAATTAAATGAGCTGTAAAACTGTATACTGATTTTTCTTAATTCTAATTAAAAACTTGTAATAACATTTGTTGAGTTTTCCAATTCTTGCACTTATAGTGGATTTAAAAGGTTTTTGTTATGGAATGAACTATATTTCTATACACAAATGTAAATAATTAAAATTAAAGAAAACTTGGTAATAATTGGTGACTTTATAATTATGAAGTATACTATAGTTTTTCAAATGGAAAGGGGAGTGTATTATAAAACATTTCTACATATGAAATCGAAAACAACTGTCGTGAAACATTTATCCCATACATACAGGGCGTATAAGTAACACAAATTTACATTTGTTGGCATTTGATGTCTTTAATTTCTCACTTCTTTATTTTCTATTTTATTTTTTATTCCTTTAGAATGTAAAGAGTTTCCCAAAGTAAATAACTGTATAAATATATGCACATTCGTGGATTAGATTAAGTTGCAGTTGCTAACGAAAATTAAAATAATAATATATATAAGTAAATATATTAAAAAATTTATAGCATACCTGTTTTGTAACATTTGTACCAGAAGTTTGTAGTTTCATTTAAACTAATATTTTTCAAAGATAAATGATTATCTTTTTACACATGCCAGCGATAATATTTCAAGTGATTGTCTGAAGGATTCCAGAGGCACCTGTGAAAATTATGCCTTTGATTGTCTATATTAAAAGTTCCTGGACAAAAGTTCATATTCTCTTATTTTAACTAAAATATCATTCATGAAGATAAAATGGTTTGACAGTTTTGGTTCAGTGTTTATAAATATAACAAGGAGAAGAGATATATTCATATCCAAGTATATCAAAATAAGCAGGAGCACAAGTTGACTCGATTTAGTTATGCCCTTATATTTGTTTGCACACAAACTAGTCCCTCATTTTTAGAGGTATTTGACAGAAACTTTGTAGGAAGATGTATTTTCATAATGTTTTATTAGACTTGCTACGTACACGCCAAGCACCAAATCAATTTGGTGGTGGTGTTCTTGGTTCCGACGGTGTTCGATTAGTTTATGAATCTAAAGCTGAACTCCAAGCAAGTTTGCACTATAAAGAAATTTGCATTATAAAGAAGAAGAAGGCTTTCTTAATTTCCACCAAGGAAATTCGCATCTAATTAATTAAATATTTGTATAATGTTTTTCAAACACTTACTAAGCCTCGGACGAATATAAAACAAACATAAAATAATTAATGCCGTGAAAATTTAAGTTCGAATATTATTTGTGAAGCATGTCAATATGGAACTTTTCGAGGAGTAATGCGAATGCGCTGATGTGAAATCAAGAACAAGTCGGGTTCAAGCTGATCGTTTTCTCTGTGTTTATCCAAGTAATTTTTAAATATAAATTTCTGATAAAGATTTATCAAACCAATTGAATACAGATTTAAGCAATAAAGGCTTATAAATCTTCCTAATAATATGAATTTTTAAATATAAATGGTTTGGCTGACAAACAACATATATATTTGGATTTAATTTGACAATTACATTTCATTCCGACTAGTCAAAGGCACAACTTTTCAAACTGACTAAATTTTGACGGACCTGAAACCAAGAACACCAGATCAAAGTTTTAAGAATCGAAGTGTATAAAAGGCCTGATTATCAGGTCCCAGCCAAGATGCGCATACGTCTCTGGGCATCTAAATGCTCAAGATAAATTGGGAATACCATATTCTCATGCCTGCTCACTAAGAAGAATTTCCAGCAAACCGATATTCGCGATCATTGTAAGCACATTCCCCGCTCTCCACGTACCACCGCTGAAGAAGTTCTAGAATCGGACGTAACGAGAGCTGTTAGAGAGCCCTACCGGGAGTTGAGAAAGAAAGCAAATAGATGTCGAAATATGTGGAGGCGAAAAGAAAAGCCCCCAAAAATGTAGCGAATTGTGCAAGATTTTACGGACCGGGGCAAATTCTTATAAGAATAAGAACGGCGACTGTTGGCTGGTATCCAAAGCACACCTTAATTGTTGAGGGGGCACTTATCCACTTTGCTAAATGGTGACATCGAAAGTGTCGCCGGAGAAGGAGAAGATCTCGAACTACAAATCGCTGAAAACAGTCTTGACATCTCATCACCCTACTTCGACTAAATTTTAATAGCTATAGCGGAAAAACGGGCACGGAAGGATTGCTGAGCTGGTAAGTCTGGGAGCTGGAAGCAGTATTCTAAAAATGTCATATAAGATTATATCTCACTTATTATACGAAAGACTGAAACCAACTGCCAACGAACTGATCACACCTTATCGGCGTGGCTTTAAACCTGGTGGACCATCTTGGAAAAGACCCGAAATATTCTAAACGAGGTTTCACATAGAGTGACTCACTATCTTGTAACTACTTCAGTGGCGCACGCAGACAAATACATATTTTTGTGAGGGTTTTACGGTAATTTAATTCAAAAAACAAAAATTGTCAGCCTAGGAAGCTAGGCGATAGAAGTGAAACTTCATGGATCTCAATGGGCACTTGAAATGAAAATACTCACCCTAGCCAGCAAGTTTTATGAGATAGAAATATTTCCCCGATAACAGAAGCCACTTTTCATTATTCTGGAATTTTTACAGGTGTTAGGTTAATGAAAACAGATAGTTGATATTTTCGCCTCCATTTATAAAAAATCTATTCATTCACTTCCATATTTTCATGTTCAAGAAAAGATACGAATGGTTTGTGGTATGAAAAATATGAAATGAAAACTCGTGATTGTAAATTATTTAAATATCTTGAGAAAATTGCATCTATTGTCGTGCCTGATCTGGTTGTTGAGTCTTTGGGATTATTATTCATTTTTAAATTAAATTTACTTTCTAAAAATTGTACAAGTGGTTGAGCTTCTTCCAAGGCAAAATTAACATTAAAATCACCGCTTAAAATCATTGCCATAGTGTGCAAATATTCTCCTAATTCTGCTGCACCAGAGGGATTATATGCCAATAATTCTCTATGTATGAATTTTATTACATCGTTAATTCTCTGGTTCTGAGTGATGTAGAGAACAATCATTGCCACATCCTGAGCATTTGATTTAGGCATGATGTACAGTTCTGATTAATATTTACACTATTCAATAGGACTTCTCACTTCTCTATATAACCTCGAACACTTAGAAACACTATATAACCTCGATAAACAACAAATGCTGCACGACTGACGACACGTGCTAGGGATACTTTACAACATAGCTAATCCCGATGTAAATTCCCATAAGAACTCGCCATACTCGGGTCAATAGTACGAACACTAGATGGAGCATCGATATTCCGTGCGTACACGTACCTACATTGTGGAGTTACCTACCGTGCTCTAACCACCCACCCAAGGTTCACTTCAAAAAGAAATTAGTTTCAAGATAGTACTGCAGTTTTAAGGTTTTGGTAGGGGTTTGAACCCCAAAAACACCTCCCAATGAACTACTTTAGCATTATGTTGGAAAAGATAACTCGAGTTATACAACTAAAACAGTCAGACGTCACCGTATTATAAAACTGTGCCACCAACATCATCGGTCTCATCAACCCCGCCATTAGTCCGCCCTTTTTGAATAACTGAATAAAGAAGCAAAGCGATTAAGTCAGGATGTGAACGAGGGGATAAACAAAGTACGACTGGCGTGCTGTATTGGACACACATTCTCCTGCTATTATCAATATATTAGCAACCAAAACGCTTAAGTTCTTTTCTACTAAACTAAACTAAAGCGTCTAATTTGCCATAGTAAACACGAAGGTTAGTATACTCTCAACTATGTTAATTTGAGAACATTTACTACGCACTACACCTACATATGTATTTATACTTTATGAAAAAAAAAATTACTTCTTTCACACACCTCCATCCATTCCAGTCACACATTACAAATTCTTACTCATACGATATGCCCGTGGGTTCGCTTGCATATCCCTATGTTGTTTAATGTCGTGTCGCCAACTATTTCACCGTAGTGTCAGCTTAAGCTCCATTATGCCTCTCTCCATTCCCTCTACTGTCAACATATTCCCTATCTCCATCTCGCTCACTCGTCCTTGACGCCATTGTCGCCGCCGGGTTGCGTTGGCAGTCAATTCACCATAGTTGCTAGTTAGTTGGTTGGTTGGTTGGTTGACATTCGTAAAATCTCAAAATCCCGAAGGTCGTTGGCAGGGATTTTCTTAGATTTTGTTAGATTTAAATGAATTAGTTGCGTGGACGATTGATTTTTTGACCTTTTTTTTAGCAACTAATGCCGAGTCTGGCTTAGTCGAATTTGTTTGTTTGTTTGCGCTCATATGTTGTCGCAATCACTGGTATTTAGTAAGTGGCTTCAATGAGGTTTTTCTACAAGTCGTAGGGCAGTTATTAGGTGCTTTTGATTACACATGTTTTTTTTATTGTTATTTTACTTACACATGTATTTGAATAATATATTAATTCTCCATATGTATTTTTCTGTTTGCCTTAGTGTGGAATTTATTTGTTTGTTGCTTGTTACTAAGACTTTTAATTTGTGTTGTATACTTTGCTGGAATGTGAGAAAGACTGAAATTTTACATGAGCTTATGTCGGAAGTTTGTATTTGACTAGACGTTACATCATTACATTTGCAATTCAATTCAATGAAGTTCATGGAATCTATATAGATATATGTGCTAACTTTTATGTGTGGTTTTCTTTGTATTTCTGCACCCAAATTTCTTCATACAGCTCCGGTCAACTAATTAGCAACGATGTCCTGATAACCAGTTCTTCTTGTCTGTTTTACAATTCGCAATTAATAAATTCACCTTTCATAAAGGATCCAAATTATTGAAAATGTACATTGTTTTAAATATCAACATTTTTTATTTACTTCCGTTAGTTCGGAAGATTTTCACATTTCTTTAAAAAACAGATGGTCACATATTTAGCAACGCAGGATTTTATTTAATTTTCTTTGCATTTATTGTCATATCTTGTATAATTTTGGTAAGATTATGCATGATTGATAGAAAAATACAACAAATTTTTTATATTCTAGCGTATTTAAGAGTTTGAACATAATGGGTAAAAATAAATCCTGCGACGAAACTATTAGAGCCACAATAGACAAATTCCGCAACGACGGAAAAACGTATGGCGAAATTGCGAAAACTCTGAACATTTCAAAAAGGATGGTTTTCAATGCTGTACACTATTTCAGGAGAAATAGAACCATCAACAAAGTTCCACGAAAGCAAAGATCCCGAATAACGTCGACTAGAGAAGACGAACTCATAGTGCGTGAATCTAAAATATAATTCCAAAAAGCCGCAAATGAAATTTGTGTTAGTGTTTTTGGTGAAAACAACGCTCCATCGGTATAAACAGTTAAGTGGCGTTTAAGAGAAAAAGGTTTATTTAGAAGGATTTCTCGGCAAAACCCCCCTTGTTGTCGTAACGAAATCACAAGAAAAGTTTGGAGTTCGCTAGCAAAAATCGCGATTGATCTATTACATAATGGAAAAGCGTGATTTTTTCCGATGGAACAAAAATAAATCGGCTTTCACCCGCTGGAAAATCTTACATTCGTCACCACCGTCCTACGCTTAAGCACGGAGGCGGTAACATTATGGTATGGAGTGCTGTGTCAAAGCGAGGAGTTGGTGCCATTACAAAAATTGAGGGCCGTATGAATCAGCATCAATATATTGCAATATTGAATTATGCGATGAAAGCATACCCGTTGCATTGATCTTTCAACAGGACAACAACCCGAATTATACCGCCCACTCGAGCAACAAAATAGTGGATGGAACAAAATATGATAAAATTGTTCAACTGGCCTTCATGTAGCCCTAATCTGAACCCCATTGAGAATCTCTGGGAGCAGTTAAAGAAATAAGTTCGATTGTACGAAATAGGGAATTTCGCCGATCTTATAGAAAAGGTCCAGATGGAGTGGAAAATCATTCCAACCTCTGTGTGCGAGAAGTTATTCCAGTCAATGTCCCATAGGTATGAAGCAGTGGTTCGAAATAAGGCGTTTGCAAACAAAATATTAATTTCACAACAAAAAAAAAACCTTTTTTTTTTTTTGATAAAAAAAGAAGCGTTGTTAATTATATGACCGACAGGTGAGGAATTGTTTTATGTAAGTGCCTTGAGGGATGTTTGGAGTTTTTAACGAAACAAATTTCGATATCGGTGCATTGTTATTTAGTTGACCGGAGCTGTAAGTCGACTCTAAAATAGAAAAAAGTAGCAATTTAAGGAAAAACGTAACAAATGTAATTAGTAATTCACGCTCACTACCAATTAAGGACAGTTGCGGTCGTTCATAATAAAAATTTTGTAACAACCGTACAATGAAATTAAATTACTGACCTAGATGTTGACTCTTACGCTAACTGGTGCAAATTAGCAAAACCAAGTGATGTTTAGCCCATTCCGCTTGGTAATTCCCTGCATCACTAGTAGTTACCGAGTTGAATACTTTCAGAGTTGAAGCTAGTTTTCAATTCGGTAAACTATCTCTACGTCGCTACAAAGCTCATTCAGTTCATCGTTCCATCGTTTTCCGTCGTAATGCTGGTTACCAGATAGACAAAGTTCTCTTTTTCATGGAGACGAGCGAGGGCTGCCGCTAAAGTACTACTTGCCAGGTCTAAAGGTGCACTGATATGGTTCAGTCAATTCGTTGGCAATCGGCTTTAGCCTTTCAAACCACACTCTCGTTAGAACCTTATATGAAGTGTTTCAAAGCATGACTCCGCAATATCACCTTTATTGTAGATTGGGCAAATCCCACTTAAATTCCAATCGGTGGGCATGCATTCAACTTACAACATTCTGTGAATTAATTGCGTTTTATTTTCTTATTCTTACAGGAATTTACTTCGGTATTAACCCTTTCGTAGGTCACAGCACCTTGTAGTAAAATTTTCGATATCTTTACCTGTCGGGTAGCATCCCAAGCTTTTCACACTCTCGTGTTTTCGCATCTCTTTTCTTTTTGAGAACAATGCGACTCTCTTCTTTTCTGAACCATAGCGCTCCCATGCCGCTGGTATAGCTACCGACTAGTTTGTATTCGTAGACCTATAAATCGGGTACACTTTTTCAACAGCGGTACGTACAGAGTGAGAATGTTCGCCCAATACTCGTAACTCCCTCAGCTCGATCGATCAGTCTCAGTTCGTTAGCGAGGGTTTCGTCTTGGAGACTGAATTTCCCGACAATGTTATTGTAATTATCTTCCTTATCCACTCTGGTAGTGAAGTCGCTAAGCACGATTTTGATATCGTAATGCGGTATAACTCGAAAGTGCGTTCTCATAAAGTTGATCTTTGATAACGTCGTGTTTCTCATCCGTTGGGGCGTGGGCGCAAATCAGCGGGCTGTTGAAAAATTTCGCTGATTCGAATCGTAGCGAGACACTCGTCCATCGGAGTCAATCACAGTGCAAGGCAACGAAGTACATATATGCTAACACAAATTCATTACCGAGCTTACGTTTCTTTACAAGGCAACTAAAATAGACTTGCCCCATTCATTTCATTTCCTGGATATATGCCCCAAAATCGTAGACTTTAATACATTGGCTGTAGTCGTATCAAGCAAGGTATATCCCAGTGGTGGCTCGTAGAAATTTTTCATTAATAACGGGTCCCAAGGTCAGCGCATAACCAGATCCTAGAGCGTTTTTTGTAAAAACTAAGTTTTATAGCTTGCCGCTTGTTCCATGTCAGAGGCCTGCTGGCAGCCTCACCAGCAGGCACTGCAAACCATGGTGAGCTCTTAAACTGAAAACGGCCATCTGGTTCGCTTTCTCACTTTAGCTCACTACCAAATGGGTGTAAGGGGCGCTTCCTAGATGACACTTAGGTGCCGAAAAATCGCCCTGACCCAGGTGAGTGAAAACCAGAGACTTCCCCACTCGTGTGAACCCACTCGTACAAACCGAACTATCCTCAGGGTGCAAATAATAACAATTAATGGCTGAATTCGATACATAAATAATGTAGAATGAATATTTTAATAATTTAAAAGTAAGAGAACATAGCCAAACTGCATATTTAACTTAGAATGACTGGGCTCAAAATGGCTTCAAAGATCCAACGTCACACCTTTTTCTAACATATGATATCTCATTCCCATTATAATAGTAATACTCAGAAAATTGCGCCATTAGAACACACGATTCCTCGTTTACGCTATCTCCATATTTCGCTGTGATTCATTGTTACCTATTTATGTCCATATATGTATACATTTATATATGCATACATATGTACATATATTATATATATATATATACATACGATTATACATAGGCATACAGTGGTCTTATGTAAAATGTACAATGTATGTGTGAATAAGCCAATTTCGATTGATTCATTTGCCTTTTTAATAAATAAAATTCAATTACCTTATCTGCACGCAGTACAGGCATGTTCCATATGCAAATCCAATACGCACACATACATATGTAAAAGTCAGCAATCAAAATAGATTAAAATATGATTTGACAGCAGCGAGTACAGAAATAACAAAACTACATTGGAACACAATAGTAATATATTACGATGTATTGGAGAAAATGGGAGCATTACATGTGAGGTGTATCAAAAATAATCATGTTTGTATGTACATACAATATATAACTACAAACAATACTGTGGGCCGAAAGAGTTTACGTACCACGATTTTGTTTTACATTATTCGAATGTTTTTCATCTTACATTTTTCTGAAAATTTTTTTATAAAAAATAGTCTACTATAAGAAAAACCACTAACATCAAATGTTTAAATTTTTTACAAAATATAGAAAAATTTGCAAAATTTCATCAAATGACAATCACACTTTAAAATTGTGTACAAATTTCAAAAAGTATTCATCAAAACTCCAAACTTCTTAAAGAGAATTTTGAGAAATGTGTCAATATAAGTATAACATATTTACATAGTTCATCAAAAATAAAAAATAAAAAATTAGGCGTCTGTTATGAAAAGAAATTACGAAAGACTCTTGAGTTTTTCTACATATTGTAAGCAGCTTGAAACTTTGATACCACAATAGGTCTTATTCGAAATTTTACGCCAACCGTCAATACAGCAACTAACGACTTAATATGATAAGATTTTCTTCGTTAGGGCTACATTAAAAATACACAGTCTTATTAATTTAATTTTAATTTTAAAACCTTCAAATTATATTTGATTTAACTTAGTTGTCTATATTAAGCGACATTTTAAATAGTGCAATCCTAAACCTAATGTCACCGGACTGAACGAATGGTAATGCTGAACGAGTTTAGGCAAATGAATCGCGCGCGGATAATTTCTCTACTTAAATTCTTTCGAATTTACCAAAAAACGCACCCTGTTTAAATTAGTAAACAATAACAATGGTGAATACGAACCAAAGTCACAGTATAAAAAGTAGCACAGTTTTTGGATATATACATATAAATTTAAATCCATTGAGATCTCAAAAACAGATAAGTCTCTTAAATGTAATTACCTTGGAATATAATTAACCGATTTAAAATTTCCCATTATTTGTGTTAACAATTTTTTCCTATCGAGATATAACTTTGCTAAATTGATACTAAATTTCAAAAAAAAAATATTTTCGCAGTCAATCCTACTAATATTATAAATGTGAAACTTTGTCAAATCAGCAAAAAGATGATTAGCGGATATTGTATTCTATCATTATTGGACTTGCTACGTACATATGTATGTACACATGTGGTACGTTATTTGTGCTCCCATAGTACAAATTTTGTAAATGGAGTAGCCATCGGCTTTTAAGTTAAACTTCAATCAAAACAATGAGCCAAATCCAATATTGTTATATATGTATCAACTGAAAGAGGTTTAAAAAGGTGAATATTCCAAAACTGTTGAAATAAAGTTGCCACCTGCGGAAGTGGTTACCCTTAAATTAAATATGTTTAATATGAGTGTTAAACTAAAAATTCTAGGGAAGCTTATTTTCGTAACCTGTAAGTAAAATCAAATATTGAAATATGAGACTCAATGGAATGGCGTTTAAAATGCTTTTTTGAAAATACCTTTGGAGAGGGTTGCCACCTGATTTAAAAAAAATTGAATTACATTATTAAGTTAACGGAAATATAACGGCATGCAATTCAAAGGAAGTAGACTCAACCATGAAAATTCGAATATTTGTTTAAAGAGTGGCGGCCGCCGTAGCCGAGTGTGTAGTGTGTGTGTGCCTCGTTCAGTGGGTCCACGGTTCAAATCCTGGGCAAGTAACATCAAAAATTATCGAAAAGTTTTTTCCAATAGTGGTCGCCCCTCAGCAGGCAATGGTAATCCTCCGAGTGTATTTCTGACATGAAACAAAACTTTGCACAAAAAAAAACATTCGCCGTTCGGAGTCGGCGTAAAACTGTTTATGCTACGACATCAAGAAGCACACCACTAATTGTAGGAGAAGTTCGGCCAAAATTGCGTAAGCAGTTATAGCGCCAATTAAGTAAGTAAGTTTAAAGAGTGTTGCACGTGTTTAAAAATTTTATTTAAATTAAATTTCTAGCTAACTGAAATAATTCAATGCTGTGAAGCCAAAGCGTGTATACGATAACATTTTTGAGATGGTTGTCAACTGTTATAAAACTTTGATTCAAATTGGTAAGATTGGTAAGATAATCGAACTTTTACTATACTGATGTCAAACGACAAAGGCTTAAGGGAAATAACTTTAAAAAATGTTAATTGAACAAAATTAAGATAAATAAAGCATTCATTAGTGATTTACACTGATGGAGGTCCAGAAAATCTTAGGCTCGAAAAAATTTTAAACCGTTGCCGCTGCTTGAAAATTAAATTAAATACAAATTTATAAATAGAGAAAACAGGATATCTCTCATATATATACATGTATATTTATACATATATATAGATAGTAAATATTGTAGTTTAAATCACTATGTTTATATAAGTTTTTTGAAGCATGGATAAAACAGAAAATTCCCTTTGATTTATGATAATAGTTTTTGCTGACGATGAAAATGTCCAACACTTCAGCAAAAATCAACACACATTTTCAGTCACTTAAAAAATACACTTTATTAGATTGAAATTGAATTGGCTACAAAACTGCATACCCGAAAAGTTTCTAAAAAATTCTTACTAATAAGATTGAGAATTTGAAATCTTTTGCCCAATCCTGTAAATTTTCAATATCCTGGAATATAATTCCTAGGACTTCCCTAAAACAGAGAGACATTAAGATGATCAGCAAAACCAGGTTCAGCTTTTTAGCTCCTTTAAAAAGGAGGCGATAATGAGACTTCTAAATGGCACTATCGTCTACACTTAATCCGACTGGCAGACTACGTAGTTGCTAATGAAAAAAGTTTCAGCAATCGTAATCTGAAACTTTGAAGTAAGGGTAGTTATTAAAAAGTAGTAAAGAATTAAATGCAAGGAATAAAAATTAATGAATAATCATCACCATGGGTGAAATTATTTATTTACTATACTGTACCGTTCAAATTCATAACAGGCGAGGGAAGTCGCGGGTAAAAGCTAATATCAACATACATATATGAATGTGTTTACCTCCAGTTTCTTTTTTGGAAGTCAAAGAATAATCTTTTGCAAAACTATTATCAAATTTTCCGGGCTTAAGTTGTTATTAAAATTTAATGAAATGGCATTTCCAAAGCAAGAAAAGTTTAAAATTACCAAAGAAGTCGAAAATTTGAAATCGTACAATTTTTAAATTGATGTTCCGTGTTTTTACTGAACTTACCCTTAACCCAAGATATTGTAATATTAAAAATGGGATAAATCGGATATTAGCCACTCCCATATAATGGTATTTTGCGAAAATCAAAAAACCGCCATATTTTAGTAACTATAAAAGGCGAAGGGAGTTCTCTAAAATATGGAATTTTTGAAAAATTGGTTTATCACCGCCGAGCTGCGCCGCCGCCGAGTTAATAAGAAAATGGCGCGGCGACGGCGGCGGCATGGTTCGGCGTACCATATCGTTTGGTATAATCTAAAATTATTTCCATGATAAAAAGCAAATTATGAATATCGTTTGAAATGAAATCGCTAAATAATCGATTAAAAATTACCACTGTCCCATCTACAGATTTGTCAGCTGATCTTGGTATTGGTGCACATGAATTTTTCATATTTTCTGTTGATCATTCGGTTGTAGTAAAATAAAACCTAAAGAAAACCGGCTCGCCGCCTCCGCCGGTTCCATTAGTGCTTTACGCCGCCGCCGGAGCGAAAGCACTCGGCGTAAGCCTCTAGTTCAGACTTAACATTTGAAGTCAATAAGAATGATTTCGAAAATTGCAGGATTTTATCAAACTCACAGTTTCGAAAATTAAAGAGATCGAGAAAAAACTCACGGACTCTTATAATTTACCACAAAAAAAAATTTAAAAAAAACACGATATTTAAATAAATAAAGTACCAACTTCGCTCAAATTTGAAGCGAACAATCAAAATAAAATTTTGAAAACTGGGCTTGGCACTACCCAATCGAAAAGTAAATAAATCAGACAAAAAGCCACTGCCATCTCTCATATAACGGTAATTTACACACATGGTACTATATTTGAAATAATTAAACCTCTTATTCGTGCATATGACTTTTATTTTGGAATGAACTTTGTTTTTACGTAAAATTATTTACGTAAATATTGAAGATTTTAAAAATCTCTGTATGCATATTTGTTTAGCTCACTATGCATATACATACATATATATATATAATACGTATACATGTGTGCAAAAGCATGTACGTATGTAATTTTTTGTATCTACATACGTCGAGCGACATTTTGATTCTATGCAGATGCGAGGCACATACTTGTTTAATATGTACGATTGGTTATGCTATATCTCTATATACATACATTTGTACACCATTATTGGCATCAATTTGAATCAGCAAAGGCTGCCACAATTTGCATTTTAAATTATACTTGCGCTCTACCCGAAAATGTTTCAAAGTGCAGCCATACATATCAAAAGGCATAGATATATAGAGGCAATACATACTTACATACATATGTTCATACATATTTAAGTTGATGCAAATGTGTGTACATATTTGGTAATGTGCGTTCACACATACACACATACACACATACATAAGTACGCGTGCAAATGTCTCTCATCAAATGTTGACATTTCTGTCTGCCATATTCTGGCACTTGATGCCACACTACTCAATTTCATTTCATTGCATTGCAATTCAAATCCATTTGCCATTCACAATTGTAGCTTTTATCTGCATTTTTCCACCTGCATGAATTTGCTTATCTCGGTATTAACCGCCGGGAGGCATACTATGCTTACTTAATACAATACAATACACATATACATATAAACATACTACACACATCCATACACACACACACACTTAGGTATGTAGACATGCAGTTGGTCATCATCAATTTTCATTGTGCTATGTTGCATTATTAAGAATTCATAAATCCTTGCATGCATGCAAAACTTGCAAAAAACATATACCCACACACATACATGCATACATAAACTCATACACACATACATGCATCCATCTAGCGTATGCCAGTAAAGTTGGCTCAAGTTTTTAGCAGTTATTGCATCAAAAAATAAAATACTCTTTTACTTTGAGCTACAAAGTCCATTTTTAAAAGTGGATTTTCTGTCACAATACTATTGGGCACCTGGCTTTTTATTTTAATTTAATTTTCATTTTGTATTTTAAATAATTCTACAGTACAAATATTTCATTCGAAATACTCGTATGAGAATCAAATGGAATTCATTTAAGTGTGTTAAACAAAGCCATTTTGCTCTAAGCCATTCTGAGAGTTAATTGAGGGGTTTTCAGTTCTTTGCTGAAATGGCAAACATAAAATTTACAAGTTTGAAATATACGAGCGTACGATAGATACATATATGATTTTTTTCTCCAATTTATCTGTATCTAAAAACAGCTTGATTGGAAACACTGGCGTTGCTAGGAAGAATCTAACCTTTTACAGTAAGTTCGGGCGTGCATATTAATTGAGTCGATTAAGTTTTAAATCGAGTAATGGAATTTGGTGTTCACAGTAATAAACTCACTAAATTAGCATTTAACAGTTGTATCAACTTATTTGAATAGCAAAATTAAACAAACGCAACAGGGTTGCATGGACAATTTAAGTCGATGTAAGTTCGATTATGCACTAATCGAATAATTAAGAAATAAAATAGGTGAAGCGTAAATCGAGTTGAATTAATTAATGTCTTAACCGAGAAAAATAATTAATTATTTAAACTGACCGTTAGATCCACGATCTGGTTATGCGCTGGGCTTAGTACGCGTCAGATAAAAAATCACGAATGAAAAATTCCAGCAAGCCTCCGATAAGATCACCCTTTCTCGATGACACCCATAGGCAATATTTTAAGACCTAAGATTTGAGGGCATGCTTCTGAAATATCCGAAATCTTAATGGGCAAGATATCACTGCCCGGCTGCTTGATATTCTCGTGGAATGAATTAGATAATATAATAAAATCATACGACCTCGCGACTTTTACGTTCTTACATACTTAATTGGCGCTATGGCTTAAGCGGCTTGATATTGTAACACAAATTGAAGGACTTACAGCTTTACGCCGACTTTTTAAGGTCACTATTGAATTTGAGGTTGGAGAGAGACTATGTACGTCGGTAAACACTGCCGTTCATTTCGTTGGACAAGCGTCCTACACAATTCGTGTGATGCAAGTGTTGTATGGAAAGTTCAGTCTTCACGTCGAAGCCTCCACTAATGAACTGAGACAGAGAGACTGCTCGATTTAGTGGGGGCCCGTAACAAGGAAGTTGCTAGCACCTGGTTCCAGAATAGAAAGATTCATCAGGCTATATGGCTGTCTTCAGAACGAAAAACTCGGAATCAAATCGGCCATTTTTACCAGGACCGAAAATCTACTCAGAACATCATATGGGAGTAAAGAAAGGAAAATAGATGATGTATTAAGAAAGAGGCCGAAATACGTACATAGGATTCTAGCCGACAAGAAAAGCACCCAAAAATTTCACCAGAAGTTTCAACGACTTCAGGAAGGTTTTAAAACCGGAGAAAATGTATGTAAGAATTAGAAAGTCGATCAGTAGTGGGATTCACTTACTTGTTTTGACGATATTCGCTTGGTTAACTCATCTTAACGAAAATTTTAACGATGTTGTTATTTTTTAACGCTTTATACCGAATCAGCTGTTGTCGTTAGTTAGTCGATTATCCAAAACAACACGACAACAAATTTGACGTTGTTTACTCAATCGAGAAAATAAAAATTCGTGACTTCAACTTAAATAAAGATAAGTTTAAAATTCGGTAAAAGATAAATTTAAAATGCGGTGATTTGTTTTCTTAAAATTAAAAAAAAACAACATTAAATAATGTCGTTTCAATATTTACCATTCAATTTATGTGCAAATGGTGAAAGCAAACTTTCAAAAATAGCAATATAGTTTATTTTTAATCCTAATTAAAAAACTCCAAATATAAAACCTAGCCCTGAATATAAAACCTAGCGGTGGAGCACAACACGATTCATAATGGAGGGAATTTTGAAAATGAGAACCATGACAAATGACAAATATTGTCTATGTGTATTGCTATTGTCGGAACGTTTAAATTTAGTGAATTACACTAGAGGTGACAGAAGTCCAAAGCAAAATTAAATTGTGAAGGGAGAATTTCTCCTCTTTACTTAATATTAACTATAAAAGCGTCGCCGCAGAAGATGCAGATCTCGAACTCAAATCGCTGATGACGGTCGTACACTCTCGATGAAGTTTGAATAGCAATAACGCGGCTTAAGAACAAAGAACCAAAGCGGAGCTATTTAAAAATGGTGACGATTAGCTGGTAAGGTGCATGCGATAGCTTATTTCCAGAATTTCGTTGGAGGAATGCAAGCCCACCGATTTGAATTTAAGTCTGCTCTGTCCAATCCACAAGAAAGGTCATCACGCAATATGCGCTAATTACCGCGGTACGTGGAACGATATATGTAATGTGAAGGAGTCTCAACATTACATATATCGTTCCATTAAAGCGAACCGTCAACGAACTGATTGGACCTTATCGTTGTAGCTGTACAGTTGGCAAATCTACCATTGACAAGATATTCAAGACCCGAGAGAAGAAAATGGACAAACATCAGTTATGTGCGATGTCTCATTTGTGCATCACAATCCAGCTCTACTTTTGTTTATTGTCGTTCATTAGCTTTTGCAAAGAGGATTTTTGAACCTAAGCAAAATGTCAAGTTTTTGTTAAACATTTCGAATGCGTTATCTTCGCTCAAGATAAAAAAAAATGATTGGACCTTATCAATGTGATTTTAGACCTGGCAAATCTTCAATCGACCAAATATTCACGATTCGCCAAATCTTGGAAAAGACCCGAGAAACAAAAATAGACACACACCATCTTTTTGTCGACTTCACATCCGTTTTCGATAGTACGAGAAGAAGCTGCCTATTTGCTGCAATGTCTGAATTTGGTATCTCAACTAAACTAATACGGCTATGTAAAATGATGTTGCGCAACACCATCAGCTCCGTCAGAATCGGGAAGGACCTCTCCGAGGTTTCAGACAAGGTGACTCTCTTTCGTGAGACTTTTTTAACCTTATGTTAGAAAAGATAATTCGAGCGAAACGTATGGGTCTGGTGAACGAGGACAAAGCTAAGTACCTCCCTTTATCAAATAAACAGTTAACTCCCGCATCACTGTTGACAATTACATTTTCGATAAAGTGGAGAAGAATCTCACTTACCAACAAGTGCTACTTTGGGCTGAATAGGCAACTGCGCAGTTAAGCCCTCTCTCGACCATCGAAAACCACGCTGTATAAGTTCTCATCAAGCCCGTTCAGTAGCAAGGCGTAGAAGCATGGACCTTATCAATATCAGATGAGATGGCCCTTGAAGTGTACGAGAGAAAGATTCTCCAAAAGATTTTTGGACCTTTACGTCTTTGCGGCGGCGAATACCGCAGACGATGGAACGATGAGCTGTATGAGCTTTACCGCGACATAGACTTAGATCAGCGAATTAAAATACAGCGGCTACGTTGCCTGGGACATGTTGTGCGAATGGTCGAAAATGCTCCGACCCTGAAAGTCTTCAACGCGGTACCAGCTAGTGGTGGTAGATGGAGAAGACGGCCTCATCTGCGTTGGAAAGACCAAGTGGAAGAGGAATTAACGTCTTTTGGTATTTCCAATTGGCGCCAGTTTACAGGAAGAAGGAATGGCTAGCGTCAATTAAGTAAGTAACTAAATGACTGATTTGTGACTCTTAGCCAATGCTTTTAGAAATCTTAGCTAAAAAGTTTACAAAATTTGTCTACTTAATTAAATGTCACAAACTTCTACATATTTTACAACTGGTCTGGCATGAACTTAACGTATAATTTTCATAACTAACGACATGCACATGTGTGAATATATCTGCCTGTTCCCCAAATGGCGATGGAACTTAATAAAAACTAATGTTTCGAGAAGCTAAATAAGAATTTATAATAACCGAACGTCCGGCCGCAATCGCAACTCTATCATAAATATTTGTATTCCCTTTAAGTACCCAAATCTCAGCATGATTTCATACAACTCTACGTGTGTTTGTATGTATATGTTTATAGATTTTTTACCCTAAACCCTTACTGAATATTATTGGCATTTATCAATTTTTGGTCCGGAAATACCCAGGCGTAGAGCGCTTTTATGTACAATATGGTAAAATTTAAGAATCTTAAATTATCGCCTTGTCTTTGGTGGACCAAAGCTGCCGAAAAGTTACAACGCATTTTAAAAAACGCCAACCAACATGTAACCGACAACAAAGATTGGGAACTAGTAGTAGCACCGTTGAACACTAACCAAAAAAAAAAAACAAAAAACAAAAACAAAAACACAAGCGAAAGAGTAAACGAAGGCTTAAAAAAACATCAAATTTCATATTCAAAATGGCACTTTGGTGTCCGGCATAATTTATAAATTTCATCGCCAACAACATCGGAACATGAGAGACAATAATAGTAGGGGAAGGGGGCGAGGTCAGCGATGAAACGAGCATTACATGTTGCAAGAGTGTGGCAATGGATGGGTACACAACGCTAGCGTGCAACAAATTCCTATGCTGGTGGTTGTTTTTGTAAACTACCGTTGTATTTGGTCGGTCAGCTTTAGCGGTAGAGGCTAAAATGCCATGGAGGCAAAATCGTCCAGCTGCTACTACATACTACAAGTGACAATGTCGACACTTTTTCCATAGCCCGATTGCGACCAATGCTTCGACAGCTAAGTGCTTCATACCAGAGCACCGACGGCAGTGCGGAGAGAGTGCAAGCACAAAAAAAAATTGCTCAAAATTGGAGTAAAACAAACACATTACGTATAATGTCACCGCACCGACAGCCACTGCATTGGAGGCATCAACATCATCAACTGGTTCATTGGTAACACTACTCCTCTTTTCTTTTTTTTCGTTTTGGTTTTGTATTCTGTTTGTTTTGCATTGCTGTTGAAAGCGTTTTTATTTATTTTTTTTTCATTGTGAACCATTTCTGCCGCATTGGCAAACAACTAAACGAATGTTCGCTGTGGTTTGAGCCTACCGGCATTCACCAAAGCAACAAATGCAACAAATGCAACTACAACGAAGTCACCACATCCACTTGGTAAAATATTCTGTCAAGGCAGGCCTAGGGCCACCAGTGGTGTTTGCTTGTGATGCCTCTGCTTGGTGACACAGTTGATTGGTTGTTATTTGGTTGGACGTTGTCGAGTGACGACAATGCGGCAATGCTGGATTCTACACCTTCACTCTTTTCTCCACTAAACTGCTCTACTCTGCTCTGCTCTGCAGTGCTGGTGCTGGTCATGTATGCAAAAATTTGCATTTCAAAAAAGCGCACACATGCCAATGGCACAACAATACACAATCGGTTGCAGAAGTTAACATGCAGTAAATGACAAAGGACAAACCAATGAATGGACTTACAAAAAGACGACAACATCCGGCATGAGGAACACAAAACGACCACTGCAGCAACTAAAAGCGTGTTGCATGTTGAGAAGTTTGGTGATGTGGAGCCCGAAAATGGAGACGCAGAAGCAAAAACATGCTGAAAACAAATAAAACTAACTAATTTTGTATTATAAAAATCTTAGAAATATATCTACGAAAAAGATACATTTTGTTGTCCTAAGTTTTACTAATTTCAATTATATTCAGGTTAAAACTTCACCTACGAAACCTGCTTTAAAAGAGCAGCTCATTTAAATGAAATAAAAATCACACGCATGTAAAATTAACTTCTTGGAAAATAATTTGATCTACCGGATAAGCAAAAGCAAGTAAAGTTTAGTTAAGAATATAAAGGAAAAATTGTGTCTTATTTCAGAGGCGGATAGACGTTAAATTTTTTGTTACGAGAATTGTTAAAATATTGCTTAACATTTATCTGTTTATTTTAGACATTGAAATTATGTTGGCATTTGCTTTTATTGGAAAATAAACGACGGTAACCTTAAAGTTACCGGAAACAGCGTTTTTTGGACGTCACATTATGATTTTTGATAATCAGAAAAAAATGCAGGAAACGTCGCATACCAGCTCTCACACAGCACATGGAACAGTTGATTGTTTGAATGCTTTTCTTTTCAGTCGAGATATTCAGATACCATATTTTTGAGGCAACCACTTCAGAGTGGAATAAATGTTTTGTCAGTGGCGGCCGCCGTAGCCGAGTGTCATTCGGTTGGTATCGGGATCGAATCCTGTCCGAGACAAGTTTCATCAAAAATTATAGAAAAAGCTTTTTCTAATAGCGGCCGCCCCTCGGCTGGCAATGGCAAACCTCCTAATGTATTTCTGCCATGAAAAAACTTCTCTCAAAAATCATTCGCCGTTCGCAGTCGGCGTAAAACTGTAGGTTCCTCAATTTTTTGGTAATTACAGATATGCATATGTATATGTGAATACAAAGTAAAGTCGTATACTCTGATATAATGATGATTCGAACATTTCGACAGCAGATAGCGACCATTCCACCATTTGGAGCCGTAGCGCAAAAACACGGTGCTCACCTCAAATTGTAGGAAAATTCCTACCAAATATCTATGTAGCTATGTAAGCTCCAAATTATAATTATTACGAGGGTTGCCTTTTATATTTTGCGCCTAATAATGAAAGCACAGTCAAATATTAAGGAAAATAGTTTAATTGTTTTTCAAAATATTCTCCTTCCAAGTCAATACACTTCTGCATTCGCTTGAGCCAATTTTCAAAGCACTTTTGCCACTCAGAAGAGGATACCTCTAAAACGAGCTGTTTGAAGGCTTCTACAGCTCCTTCAGGCATTGAAAAACGTTGACCTCGCAATTTTTTTTGACGTTCGGGAATAAAAAGAAATCGTTAGGTGCCAAATCAGGTCTGTAAGGCGGATGACCCATCATTTCGTTCTTTTAAGTTCTCAAAAACTCTCTTGTGTGAATCGATACGTGAGAGCTCGCATTGTCTTGGTGAAGAATGATTTGTCTTCGGCGGTTGATTTTCCTTAATTCTCCAAAATCTTTTGGCAAACAAATGGTTGTATACCACTCAGAATTGACCGTTTTAAGTTTATCTAGTGGAACAGTTGCGACATAACCAGATTTTCCGAAAAAGCAGGCGACCATTTGCTTTGAGGTGCTTCTTGCGCGAACAACTTTTGTTGGATTAGGCTCGTCTTGGAACACCCACACATTCGATTGCTGCTTATGCATAGATCCAAGATTCGTCACCTGTTACGATGTCATAGACGTGCTTTGATCCACCGCGGCAAAATTTCTTCAACATTTCTTTACACCAATAGACACGAGCCCTTTTTTGGGCAATTGTCAAATTATGCGGTATCCAACGAGAACAAATCTTCTTTACGACCAAATGTTCATGCAATATTGAATGTATGCTAGTCCCACTAATGGCCAAAGATGCCTCTATCTCGCGATATATCACATGACGATCTTGTATTATCAATTGACGCACAACATCGACTGTTTCTGGCCCATCCACCGTTTTTGGACGACCTTCACATAATTCGTCCTGCAAAGATTGGCGGCCACGTAGGAACTCGTTGTACCATCGTTTCACAGTGGCTAAGTGTGGTGATTCAACACCAAAAGTAGAAGTAAGTTAATTGATGCACTCCTGTCTCGATAATCCACGTCGAAAATCGTAGTAAATAATCGCACGAAAATGTTCACGGGTTAATTCCATTTTTGGGCAATATGAATTTTTAAACTCACTATAAATAAACACAAATAAAACTCGTAAGTGAAAACGTTATATGCAAGTTTATGCCAAAAAATATCAAACTTTACGATAAAAATATCTCATTACAGCTATGCACATGTAGCGTTGGGAAGGCGCAAAATATAAAAGACAGCCCTCGTATTTTTATTTCTTTTTTTTTCAGAACCTTTTTTGGGTGCAGGCAACCATTGTAAATATTTGCTTTGATTTTGCTTATTTTCTGGGTCAGCATTGCCACAGCCCAGTATTATATTTACATCCTATCAATTAACTACTCGATGTAGTTTGAAAATAAGTTCAAAAGATCTGATGCACCTTTTTATAATCGATTATTTGGTTGAAAGAGAAGTTGCCTGCAAAAAGTAATTGGATGGAATTATACATTTATGTGCCTATATTTTAATGTTTTCAGGTTTATTAAAATAACGGAACCGGAAAATGGCCTTTTTAGAATCTTGTTCTCCGGGGATATTACATACGTATCCACTCTTCCTCCTCCTCCTCCTGTTTATGAAAGATATTACTTTCTTTTATTTACAAAAGGGCCACTAAATAAAAGCTTAGTTTGGCAACAATAATATCGTTTGAGTCAATCTGACATTTCCATCGTAAAATGTGGAGTTATTTAGTGAAAAAGTACAGAGAACATTTTACGATCTGATAGCTATGTTCATTGTTTACAGTCACTTTGAAGTTTCAAGTTGGCAGACATAGAGGAATATTTCAAAATAAAGTTTGCGTTTTTTACAAGTATCGACATACATATGTACTTCGCTTGCAGATGAACATCGTGAATGTTATATGATATGTACATATATATTGAGACTAAGATGGCCTTAGGCATTCACGCTCCTAACATCCACACAAAATACTTTACATTTAGCTAACTAAATCTGTTCGTGGATGCAAAAGTGCATATTCCGAAATAGTTCAGCAATTTTATACTTTCAAAAAAAATTAGATACTATTCATGACTATTGACGCAGTTGTCTTACATTTTACAAGTAAATTTTGGATGCTCATTTTTGCATCTAAATTTGGTATGCGAACATTCCGCTTTTTTGAATTTTAGATTTGCCACGGTTTTCGCAAATTTTTAAACAATTTCTGTTGAGAATAAGTGCCATATTTAAGTGGCCAAGTTGGAGAGGATTTCATTACTTACAACGTAATAGGATGTATTCTGATCTCTGACTTCGCCTGAATCCAACGTTCACAATGGAATCTTTCACGCTGACATCTTATAGCATTGGTTCTCGCTATTGGTTCAAGCAATCACTCTGATTTCAATAAACATATAGTTTTATTATGTGCTAGTATTTTAGTTGGTTTCCGATCAGAGTTTAGGATTTCTAGAGAATGATTAACTTATGACTTACTTAAGGACCGGTAAAGAAAGTTCTGCAAATTTAAGGCCGCTCATTAAGTTCGTACAGTTCGTTTGTTTTTATTTTTATTTTTGATTTTGATTTTTAATATAAAATTACATATTTGTACCAATGTAAGGAAAAGAAATTATTTCAATTTATCCGTTGCTGTCCGTACGCGCTAACTTTTTTGAGAGACATCATGTTTTGCACAACGGTTTTATCCACTTTTAGTGGTGATGTCCGTGATTCCGTCTATCTGTCTGTTTATTTGAACGCAAACTAATCCATAAGATTTTGAGATATTTAACTGAAACTTTGTAGACTGATGTGTTTCTATAATGTATTATCCATTTGTCGGAACCGGCCAGAGCATATATAGCAGCTATACAACTGATTATTCAGATATGAGGTTTCTAATTATACTTCCTGCATTACAACAGAGAACATGAAATTTAGTACCCCTGTCACTTATTCTAAGTAAAAAATGTATACCGAAAAGTGTCAAGATCGGATCACTATAACTTATAACTCCCATACAACTGATTGTTCAGATATGAGATTTTACTTTAAGCCTCCTATATTTAGAAATGTAAAAATGACCGTCCTTTCCTCTCCAACTGGGCGTCTGCCGACCCATTTGGGCGGTCACTTCTTGGCTTCTCCTTCACTGAGCCACCTTCCTTAATTCCCAAAACCGACCTTCTTTCAGTGTCATAAAATGATCCACTGAGTTCCGCTAACTTTTTATACCCAATATTGGGATTATTCGACCAAATGTACAACATTTTTTTTGCAAAGCTCTTCGATCATATTATTTTTCTTTTTTGTTGTTGATACCTTGACTGCCGAAACTAATTAAGTTTTAAAAATGTAATAAAACATCACTTTGAAAATACATAGTATATTCAATGTCTGCCATGTTATTGCAGCGAGTTCAAAATTTCGCAGATTTTTCTGTACTCATCCTTAGTTTATAAGAATTGCCTTCAAGCCAAATATATCGCTACCAACTCGTATCCGATATTTGTCGGAAATCGATATATTCTTTCGGTACTACTTCCAAGCAAAAGTGTCCATACATCACCAATCATCTTACAAATTGTAAATTAGTTCAAAAAAAAAACATCGAGCTACTAATATGTTGCATAAAATTTAAGATCACCCATGATTCCAAAGCGTATAGAAAATATTTCGGGATCAAATGGTTCGGCTGAAAAAACTATATCCCATTTTTTCATGCCGAGGCTCACACTTCCAATACAGTACGTGTTTGTTCATAGTGAATTTATGAACATAATATAAATTTATTTTCTCGGGCTTTTGACTACAACTCACCAGCAATGTGACCATGCAACCGTGCCGAGCCGATGGAAGCGCCATATTATTTGTGGTGTTGAAATGCGACATTTGTTGGTTTTGCTATACATATGTAGATATTTAAAAGCCTCTTACTTGTAAAGGACCTGCCGCCGTTTGCGTCATTGAGCCATTTGAACAGTAGCAGAATTGTCAGTGTAGTAGAGTAGTATGAGAGTGACTGTTGTTCTTGTAGTTGTAGTTTGCATTATTTATGTTATTGTAGTTGGTCTGTGAGTGTGCGACAATGCCAAAACTTATGCGATATTTTAAATATCCTCACGTTGAAGTTTATTTATGCGAATGCGGAATACATAATGAAAATTTAAAACGCAAATGGACATGAAGTCCCACACACACACACGCACACACATCCACTGTTGCATTCAGAGAAAAGCATTTATTTTCCGCCGCAGTTATTTGTTAGCATACCTATGTATATACAGTCATGTGAAAAAAAAGTAGGTACACAAGATTTTGATGAATTTAACGGGTGCGCCATTTCTTACGCCGGCATGTTAACATTGAATAACTTAAAAAAACAATGAACTGATTTCTGTATATGCAGTATTTTTATTTAATTCGGTCCTTTGCAATTTATTTAGATTAGTTTTTGAACACACCATTAATCAAATGGCCGCGTCTTTTGGCCACAGGAAAATTTGCCCTTTTCGTTGAGTTTGCTATTACTAGTAACTATTTTGGCGCGTTCTTCCGCGGGCCGCTAGCCCTCTCTTCGACGATTTGACAGCGTCCACCATTCGCCGTCGAAATAAAATCAATTTGCTTTAATTTTACACAAACAATGCTAGCATAACTTTCAATCGTGCTGTTGCTTGTCCACTTTTCCCGTGATTCTCCTTTTTAAAGTAAAACTTTTTTAGCAGCTGTGATTTTTTACATCGCGTAACGAAAGTCGCGTCAGAATTTTGTCAAGGCGTTTATATCAGAAAAAACTAATATACATACATACATACATATGTACATACTGAGGTAGCGACATATCAATGTGTATACTAGTACTACCTATTACCACTACAACCACTAATTCAAGTTTTTACTAATTACTACCACTATTTTTACCAATGTTACCACTAATTACTTTCTACCTCAACTTTTACTACTTTCTGCCACTATTTTTGAACTCATTTCTATTTTTTACTAAATTCTACCCTCCTTTTCACTCATTTCTACCACTATCTTTACTAATGGTACCGCTAATTACTACCACTATTTTACTAATTTCCACCACTCTTTTTACTGATTTCTACCACTAATTTTACTATTGCTTCTACTAATTTCTGTCACTACTTTCACTTAAAAAAAAAAAATATAAATGATATCTTATAAAACTCTCCCATATTTAACTCTCTATCTCTTTGTAGAATCGGCACAGAAGTTTTACTTCTTGCTCGCGAATTTTTGTTTTTTATTTTATCATAGTATAGCTTTTGTTGCGCCACTATCACTTGCTCTTAGCTTGAAAGATGCAACCATAAAACATTCTTGATATAAATTCACATTTCAAATTCTGAGCAAAAAGATGCAATAAAGAAGGTTCTGTCACTTACTCATCCTCACTTTTTTGGTAGCCTCATTTTTATAACTCTATTTGTAAACATATTGAAATTGGTATGCGATAGTCTGATGACAAGTCCGCACGACAACAAAAACCAGTTGTTTATAGCTCATTCGTGATATTCTGTGAAAATGAGTTGGAAATAAATACATGTTTTCACCCAGCGAAAACTATCTAACTTTATATCGAACCAATCATGTTATCATGAAAACATTTGAAAATAACTTTCGATCATCTCAATTTTTGTAGTGTTTTTACAAGCACCTCTGTCTTCGATAACTTTTTGCCAACAAAAATCGATGATTTGCCAATAATAAGATAAATAATAATTGATTAAAATTTTATCAAATAATAATAATTTTTTGAGTTTTAATTTTTTTTAAAATGATTATAAAATATAATAATTTTTTGAGTTTTATTTTTTTATAAAGAATATTTTTGATAAAAAAAACTCAAAAATTATTGTCTTTTGCGACCAAAAAAATTACACTCATAAAATGATTATTTTTGCAAAAAAGAAATACAATAAATAATCATTTAACAGAGCGAAAAGATTACACTCAAGAAATGAGTTTTATTTGTGATCAAAAAAATAAAACTCGACATTTTTTTTTCTGAGCGATTAACAAAATTCTAAAAGTAATTATTAATTATAATTTTTACAGATATAGGTCAAAAATTTTTAAATCCTAACAGATTCATACGGGACATGAAGCTATACGCGCAGGTATATACTCAAAACTGTTCAGCGATAGTTGGAGTTTCTGAGTTTTTTCATTGAAATTAAAAAAATAATCAGTACATTCGGTCCCTGGAAAAAACTTGAAAGGGACACAGTTCAGTTCAATTAGAGTATATTTATATATAATATATAGCTAATATTCTGAAAACTTCCAGCACAAAAAAATATATATGTATACGCTAAGAAATTATAAACGCAAAAGTCAAAACAAAACAGAAACGGGAGTTATGTTCACTCATACTTTTCTACCAAATGAGAAAACAGCTGCGTGAATTCGCTTGCTGCACTGAATGTCAAAACTATGTGTTTGTTGTAATTCTTACCGATTCTTACTGTCAATTTGCATACAATTTGTTAGTGTAAACTTTTTGTTGCTGTACGCTCAACACCACCTCTAGTGCGATTCACTAACTTTAAACGATCCGACAATCGCAATTTTTCTCATCAACATTTGTCGTTTGCAGTAACGATTGTGCGATTTACTAACACATTCTTAACAACACTTAACAGCTGTCTCGTTGTATTTATTCAAAGTGATAAAGAGTGGCACCTCTGTCAAATTAAATGCCAAAATGAGCGAAAACCACAAAAAGTAAGGGGGAAAAAATTAATGAATGCTAGCTGTCACAACAGTAAAACAAGATACTAGTTTATTTCAAACTACAAATATTTATAATTGTTTTTACATATTGCAAGGTTCCATTGTGGCGGAATTTCGGAATCTCCACTCCATTATATCATTTACCAATTTGACGCTCCACTTGAATCATAGATAACATGTCAAGCTACGAAATTAGATCTTCAGCCAAGTCTCGAGTTAACGGATACAACCTCTGAAATTCTGTTGCATTCAAATAAAAAGGTTTGTCCACATCCCGGAGTAAACGTCGATCCACTGTTGGAGCGTTTGCTTCTTCGTCACCTCGTTATAAATCATATGTCATATATTCAAACGACGTTACTTAATATTCCTTTTTTAATTGCAAGAAAACAAATCACCGAATTTAAAATTTATCCTTTACTTCAGTAGAAATCGCAAATTTTTCTTTTCTGGATTGGGTTAACAGCATTAAGTTTGTTGTCGTTTGGTTTTCGATAATCGACTAGCTAACGACAACAGTTGATTCGACCATAGCGAAAATCGTTAAAAATGGCTGTTGAATAGCAACAACGTTAAAATTTTCGTCAAGATGAGTTAACCATGTGAATATCGTTAAAATAAGTTAGTGAATCGCTGGCACTACTGGTATGAATTCGCTTTGGTAAAAGGAGTGTTTCTACCAAGGTGTATCCATAGAAGGTGATAGCAAGATAAGCAAAGCGAATCCGCTGTGTATTTTGTTTGTGTAATTTTGCATGTGAAATGCCAAAATCTGAATTCGCTCAGTTTGCTTATGTATTTTGTTTGTGTATACAAAACAACCTAGCGAATTCGAAGAGAAGAACAAGCATTCAGCTCATGGGATGATATCACCTTGTATGAATTCGCCTTCGTTTCTACCACAGTTTTCATTCTTTTTTGTTCAAGAGAGCATCATTCAAAACGGGTTTAGCGAACTTGTTATAAATACAAAAAACACCGCTTAACTGACAACACCTTATTATTATTCTATCATGAGTAAACACATCTTTTTGATGTTGTGAATTTGTGTTTGAGAATTCTGATATTTTCTACAAAGTTCGAAATGTAGATTTATATTGTGTTTTTTTTTTATATAATGACTTAGACTTTTAAACATAAAACAAACAAAAGATGAATATCCAAAACTAGCCCCTATTTTTTACACATGACTGTATATCTATACATATTTCTTTGTTTGTTTGTATGTACACATGTGCATTTGTGTGTGTGTGTGTGTGTGTGGCATTGGTGATGGCAGCTTTAGCCTTACTGCTAGGTGTCCAACTGAGTGGCTTCGAAATGAAATTGCTAGGATTATTGACGTTTTATTTTTCGAAGCGAAAAACAACAAAATAAAAATCTCTTGTGTCCGAAATTAAAATAACCACAGTAAATTTTTTTGCATACACCAATTTAACCAGCCTCAATGCCTCAATGCGAATATCTGCAGTGCAGTAGAACTTCATAAAAATATTGAATGCATGAGCACTCAGAAAGCCAACTCACACACTCATGCAATATGTACATACATATGTGCGTGTGTATGTATGTATATAGATATGTGGCATGCATATTGTATTGTAGTTTACCATTCTGTGTGATAAAAAGGCGAACAGCTAAGCCCAGCAATTTAAATCTAAACCAGCCCAGATTTTGGTCAAAGTAATTTCACAGATAAATCTTGCACTCAATTTTAAGGCAATGCAGAGAAGTTTCATTTTCCAATAATAAAATCAGTACAAAACAAAACACACACACTCACGCAAACACACTTGCGCAAAATTGTTTGCAGTGCAAAAGGTATTTATAAATTTTTTTAATAAAAATGCTAAGCAACATACAAAGTTTTACAATATTTAAACTATATATTTTTGCTTTTATTTATTATACTCCTTTTTTTGGCTTTTTATCATTTTGACATCCATCCTTATGCAGTAAAATAAAATGTTCGCTTTTCCAGGCAAATCCTTCGTATAGCTTCCAAATCTAATGCATAAGTTTATTATGCAAATCTCAAATCTCAAATACTACCAACAATATTGTTGTTGCTTTGTGTTGCTATTGTCCTTATACTGCTGGACAGTTGCAGTTGCTAACTATAAGTAGAAATTGCGGCTTCCTTATCAATCTACCCCCAAGCAATGGTCATTTCCATCTCCTCCACCACTGAACTTGGTCAACTAACTCACCCTGCGCTTCTTGAGTGTCCACAAAGGTGTGTTGGTTTAGTGAAATTGAGCAAATAAATAACTAAATATCTAACCAGTTTAGATGCTTAAAGTCCATTCGATTTAGATGCAAATTCATCATGGCTACTTGTTTGTATTTTATTCCTACCTACCTACACAGCTCGCCGCGCCCATCCCTCATACATCGCCATTGCTCAACTGAAATATAATTTATGTTGTTTTTGGGGATGGGGTGCGTAAACTTCGCGTACATCTACCTAAATACATATATATATATATAAATTATATAATGTGTGGATATTTATGTTATGTACAAAGCTTACCACGCCCCTTTGGTCAATGCTCTGTTTAATCTAACTTTGTGTGCCTACTGCAATCTCATTTCCGATTTGTTTGCTTGCATTTACTCGTATTTTGTATGTAAATAATCAGGTTATTGTATTCAATACATTTAATTCAAAATAATATAAATTCAAATTCAGTTTATCTTTACATAGAACACAAAACACAAACTCATACTGTACATATATACTTACTATACATAATACAAAGAGGCGCTCTGAAGATTGATAAAACTCTACGTAATTCTCTAATTTTTGAAATTAAAAGAAAAAAGCAAAAGAAGTATGTATATCAGTCGGGAAGTAGTATTCAAATTTATGTAGATAAACTGCATTCTCATTTTGTTTTCAATCATATTTCTTCTCATCATTCATTTCATTTTCTCGAGGTTTTGATCCACTAAGCTTTTGATTTTTGTCGTCAGAAAACACATCTTATTTTTAATTTTTGATTATATATTTGTACATTAAAAGTAAGATGTGTTTATGACACGTAAAGGATCTTGCAATAGGGACGCTACAATAGTAGACCGATAGTGACAGCAAACGACGCCATATTTTTCCACGCTCTTTCGACATTTCTCTTCAGTAAGGTTTGCCATTTCATCATGGAAAAAATTTACTACCAAACTTCGGAGTCAATGGGCTCAACTTTAAGAGCGCTACGTCCAATTTATGGTCGTCGTCATTTCTGGCTGAATGGCTTCGTCAATAAGCAAAATATGCGTTATTGGACAGGCAGCAATCCACACGTACTCCATAAGTCAACATTGCATCCCGGAAAAGTTGCGGTTTGGTGGGATTTATGGGCCGGCGACGTCATTGGGCCGTACTTCTTCCGTGATGATCAAGACCGGCACGTTACTGTGAATGGGAAACGCTACCGCTCAATGATAACCGAATATTTTTGGACCTAATTGCATAATATGGACTTGGACAATATGTGGTTCCAACAGGACGGTGCCACAAGCCACACAGCGAATGTCACAATCGATTTATTGAAAACCAAGTTTGGTGAACGTGTTATCTCACGAAATGGCCCAGTCAATTGGCCGCCTCGGTCGTGTGATTCGACGCCGTTAGACTATATCCTGTGGGGCTATGTCAAGTCTATGGTCTATGCCAACAAGCCAGCGACGATTGCAGCAGTATCGGCCGATTTATGCTTGAAAACCGTCGAAAATTCGATTCAGCGTCTGGACTTCTGCACGAGCGTGCCCGTGGTGCCCATGCAAAAGAAATCGAGTTCCATACATAATGGCATCGCATGTACATTATAATAAAAATTGTCTTACGATTTTGGTAGCAGCATGCGATTCAGTGCGTTTAGTTTTCGCAAAAGGACTTCAATTTTATATGATGCTTATATTTCTGTAAAAACGCCATGTTCAAGACTGATAATAAACCTAACAGAACATTTACAAGCTGGCAAGTCGATGTCGTGTATGAAATGCTGTTGATTGAAAGTCATTTCAGGAGTTAAATGACGACGAAAAGTTCAATGCATTAATAGAGTACGGTATGTTTTGCAGATAATTTGAAGATGATTTTATCAGGCACGACAGAACCAGAATTTCTACAATTTTATTTAAAATAAGTAAGAATAGTCTTAGATGTGTTGGTTAATGTCATCTATGGAAGAAAACTCGAAAAAAATGGCTCTAAAGAATTATTGCAGATTAAGGCCAATCGAAAAAACTGCGTGGCAGAATTTAGAAGACGAATCGGATTGTTTACAAAACGGATGCCACTATCCAATTCCTATATATAATATATTTTATTTTATATGAAAGAAAATGCGCCCCACTTTCAGTAAACAAAGAAAATATCAAAATTCAACGGATGTTTTTAGTAATTTGAAACTTGCACTTCGTTATACTAGAATTGAATTGGTTATAAAACTGCATACCCGAAAATTTTCCAAAAGTTTCGTCTAAACAGCTGTGAAGATATGATCAATTGTCCTTTTTTCAAATAACATATAGCTATATAGCATCTATAAAGCAAATATTGTATATCTGCATCAAATAGTTGCGGGTTTATAGGGAATTCGAGTTTTTCATTGTATGGGGCGTGGTACAGCCCATTTTCCGTAACTATATATAGCTTGATCTATGTTACATATAACTTTTTTATGTTTTAAGGTTTTTAATCTTTCGAAAATCTGACATTTGATTTGTAATATAAATTTGAATAAAGAGGTTATGCTTCATTGAAATTAGAGGAAAGGCGAGCCACATCTACTTTATATTTAAAAAATCTTTATAAGGAAAATATATGGACTCGTAGTAAGCAACGCCGACGAGGTCGCGGGTATGAACTAGTTTACATACAATAATTAAAAATAATTTTTTAGCACAGATACAATTTCGAACTTCGAGAGGCTGTATCTTGATTTTGGAGGCTAACTTCGAAAAACGTATATATTAAGTTTCAACTTATGAAACAATCTTTAAAAATATTACCACGGAAAGAAGTTGAATATTATTTTCGGCGATCAGTATCAAAAACACGGAACTTTTCAAGTGTTACAACTCCAGTTTGTTCTATCACGTAACTTTTTCGACCTACTAAGTTATTCATTTTGGCTTTGTTAGAAGGAATATATCGGGTCTTGATATAGGAACGCACAAAAGTTTTTTTAAATAAAACAAAAAACGGTTTGGGATATGAATTAAATTCTTTATTCCTGTGAAAGTAGCTAAATGCGATGCCATTATGTATGGAACTCGATTTCTTTTGCATGGGCACCACGGGCACGCTTGTGCAGAAGTCCAGACGCTGAAGCCAATTTTCGACGGTTTTCAAGCATAAATCGGCCGATGCTGCTGCAATTTCATGTTCGATATTCGTACGAAGTTCATCAGTCGTCGCTGGCTTGTTGGCATAGACCATAGACTTGACATAGCCCCACAGGGAATAGTCTAACGGCGTCGAATCACACGGCCGAGGCGGCCAATTGACTGGGCCATTTCGTGAGATAACACGTTCACCAAACTTGGTTTTCAATAAATCGATTGTGACATTCGCTGTGTGGCCCGTGGCACCGTCCTGTTGGAACCACATATTGTCCAAGTCCATATTATGCAATTAGGTCCAAAAATATTCGGTTATCATTGAGCGGTAGCGATTCCCATTCACAGTAACGTGCCGGTCTTGATCATCACGGAAGAAATACGCCCAAATGACGCCGCCGGCCCATAAACCGCACCAAACCGTAATTTTTCCGGGATGCAGTGTTGACTCATGGAGTACGTGTGGATTGCTGCCTGTCCAATAACGCATATTTTGCCAGAAATGAGCCTCATCGCTGAAGATGATTTTTCGATGAAAATCCGGATCATTTTCAAGTTGCTGCTCAGCCCAATTCACGAACATACGACGATTCTGGTGGTCAAGCGCTTCAGTTCTTGCGTCAATTTGATCTTGTAAGGATGTAGGCCAAGATCTTTTCGCAAAATTTGCCACAACGACGTCACAGAGAAGCCGAACGCTTGAGAACGACGTGTGAGAGACTGATTTGGGTCTTCCTCAATTGATGCGCTAGCAGCAGCAATATTCTCGACACTACGGGCACTTTTTTGTGTCACTGGCACGGGAACATTTTGTACTGTGCCTGTGAATTCAAATTTTTCCACTGGACGCTCAATTGTTGATCTCACAGGACGATTACGACGACTATAAATTGGACGTAGCGCTCTTAAAGTTGAGGCCATTGACTCCGAATTTCACTAGTAAATTTTAAAAATTTCGACTCGTTGTTGGATCGTATATCTTTCCATGATGAAATGGCAAACCTTATTGAAAAGAAATGTCAAAAGAGCGGGAAAAAATATGGCGTCGTTTGCTGTTACTATCGGTCTACTTTTGTAGCGTCCCTATTGAAAAGCCCGGTATATTCGACATTTATAAAAAAATGGTGTGATTCTTTTTTCTAAATTACCCCTAGAACTTAACTTCAATAACCTAGCCATTAAATTTTTGCAAAATTTCCTTTCCATTAAATTCATAATAATCACCACAGATACCTCCGGTACCTACCATATCAGATACTTCAGGCTTTGAGGAGCCGCACGGTAAAGGACCTGAGAACAAATACTCGGCTGCGAGAAACAAACAAATAAAGTCACTGGCACTAAATTGATTTTCGCTTATACGGGATGAGTTTCTTAATAAATTACCGCAGGAATTCCTTTCCATTTTAACTTTTAAAATCAGTCACAGAAGCTAGATTTCAAAATTTGAATGAAAAAGATAACATTAAGAACTGCAAAGGTTTGATAATTAAACAGCTTTCCCACTTTCCTTTGACAAAATCGGGTCCCTAAAATTTCAAATTGGATGATGTTCATTACAAGGAAGTGTATTTGCGTTAAATCGTGAACTGTCCCATTGTAAAAGTTGGTTACAAGCTCTCATAAAAAAAAATCCATACCAAAAACTCAAGAAAAGCTCAAGAAATTTCTTGTGCTAAATTTTTTTGAAGCAGTATTTAACTCGAAATTAAGTACTTTTTTATTTACTACGCTTTTGAATAAAATTTGAATATGGGAACACAGGCTTTGCGAATAAATATATGGATTTAGTAAGTACTCGTAAATATTTGCTATGTATTTTATATTTTGTTTAATTTATGTAAACATTTCAGGAGTGGAATACAACTCCAAAAACATCAAAGCGGCAAAAGCAATTACTGAATTTTTAGTTTGATGAATAATCATGTAAAATCTACTCATCATATATAATTTCAGATATTGAGAAGGGGTCCTGAAGTTAAATAAGGAATAAAAAAACATATGTTTATAAATAAATTTAAGTATAATATATAGGCTCCGTTTCTTTGTAACCGAATTGCAAAAGAACACTAGGGGGGTTAACAAAATGCATGTAAAGCAACAATACGAACTCTGAAAAATATGCAAATTGAGCCAACCCGGTAAAATGATATCCGACCTGAGATGTAGTGTTGGGCGGTGAAAAAACTGCGCTACATCGGAAATTTTATTTTAACACTTAATCCGTTTTTATTTGCATAATATTTTTAAATATATAAATACATCAACCTAAAATTTGCTAGTACAACTATTTTCCGTACCTGAATATCACTAAACAAATCACATCTTTCATGAAAGAACAGGAACAGGGTTGCTTTTGCAACTAAAGGGAATTTTATCCGAGTTGGGATCTTCTTTTATAAGTCGGTTGCAATAAAACGGGAACATTGTTAGAAACTAACAAATTGCTCATCTTTAAATAGATCCCTTTTCGTTGGTCTACTATTTTCCACGATTCTTCTTCTATTGCTTATTATTCACATTACATTATCAAACGTCAAAATTAATTGCCTACTACAAGGTGGCGCAAAAGTAAACTTCCGATGTTTTTTGGCTGTAATTTAAAAAAAAAAAAATGAAAACTTTGATTCTTCTTCTGGATTATTTTTATTTGGTCTTTTAATTTTTTTTACATCAAGTCGAGAATATGATGTCATGTAAATGGCCGCCGCCACAGTTGATTGTCATTTGAGCCCTTTTTATGGCATTTTCCATCACTTTGGCCAAAACTTCCGGCGATAGGTCCTCACATTCTTGACGGATATTCTCTTTAAGAGCTGCAAGAGTCCTGTTGAAACCACATGTTTTCCAATCCCAATTCATCAAGTTGCGGCAAAAAGAACTCGTTGATCATTGCTCTGTAGCGCTCACCATTCACAGTAACCGTTTGGCCCGCGACGTCTTCGAAGAAAAAAGGTCCGATGACTCCTCCAGCGAAAACAGCACACCATATAGTGACTTTGAGCGGGTGTAATGGCTCTTCGTGGGTTACACGCGGATTTTCAGTGCCCCAGAAGCGTAAATTTTGCTTATTTACGTACCCGCTAAGATGGAAATGGGCCTCATCACTCATGATTGTTTTTGATGAAAAATCATCTTCCTCTTGGTGGTGATTAAGGATGGCTTGAGCGTTTGTTAGACGCGATTGGCGGTCAGCAGCTAACAGCTGATACACCGTCTGGACTTTGTACGGACACATATTCAAATCTTGATACCCATTTGCGTGGCACGTCGTCTGGTCGATGTCAACGGCGCTTCCATGACATCCTCGGCTACAGCAGCAATATTCTCTGCAGAGCGGCTACTCCGGAGTCTGCCACGCCTGGCAGCATCTCGTGCTGTGCCAGTCTCTTCGAGGCGAGCGGCTAAACGTCGCAGTGTTTCACCAGTAGGCGTTGGACGGCCAGGAAATCTGAGACGAAATTCACGTTGTGCCAAAGTCACCGACCGATTATTGGTCAAATAAACAGTCAGCAATATTCCGCGTTCTGGAGCAGTGTAGCGTAACATTGTTTATTAACGTGTATTTCGCATGTGTTTACTACACAAATGTCAAAACAGAACTGACATTAGGAGCCAATCGCAAAATTTATAGCATTTTCTGATAGGAGGATTACTTTAGCCACCTTCTACTATTTCACGCAGAAGAAAAACATAGAAAATTTTGTTTAGCATTTTCTTGAGAACTGGAAACTACGATTAAGCTTAATGCAAAAATATTAGGCTATCGGCATTTTCACCTTGCATCCAATTCGGATATTGGTATATAGCTGACCTGCAGCACTGTCTCACTAGACAAAGCGAATAGAGCACCTAAAATGGCCTATAAATCAGAACAAAAGAAACTCTTCTTATTACGACTGGGTGTGTCTTTTCAATCAAACCAATCAAATAATCTGTGAGACTAAGGCGAAAACTTTTCAATGTAATCAAAAAGGTTACCCATTGAATTAAGATGGAAACCTTTCCAATAAAATCTATTATATAACCTGTAAAGTTAATATGAAAACTTTTTCAATAAAATTCAGAAGGGAAACTTGGTTTTCATTAGAATCTCCTTTTAATTTTAATAAGTCGAAGATCTTATCAATTAAAATTTATTGGCATCTAAATTTTTCTAAGTAGATTACAGATAATTATAATAATTTGAATTACGTACACATGTATTATTATAAAAAGTTTTACATATTTGTTTATAAGATATAAGAGCAATTAAAATAAGTAATTATAATAACTAGTATTGCCAAATTATGCCTATAAGTAATATTGCACGTGACATATCTTGAACATTAATACAACTTTAGACAGATAAAGATATTTATTTTTTTAAATATTTATTCATAAATCATATTTTATTTCTGAAGAGATGTGGACATAAATCAGAACAAAATTTAGTGAAACCTTTCTTATTACGACTGCGTATGTCCTTTTAATACAATCAAGAAGATAATCTGTAAAACTAAGACAAAAATTTTCAATGTAATTAAAAAGGTGACCCGTTGAAGGGTTCCTCCTTTTCAATAAATTTTTTTAGATAATTATGGATAGATTATTTTTAAAAATAGAAATCATATTTTATTTCTGAAATCATATTTTATTTTTTGAATTTTTGAAATTCTATTCATTGAAAAATTCTGGAACAATAAATAAGTATGTAAATGAAAAATTTTAGTTTTGATAATACAAAAATCCAAAGAGCAATATTCTTAATATTAAACTAAGAACAATATGAAGTAGATTATTCACAAAGCACAAATCTATGTTAAGACGTTAAAAGCAAAATTTGAATCAAAAAGGGCTCTCTTAAAAGTAAAAAGTTTTCCTATTACTAAATTCAAAAAGATTCTAGTGGAAATGAGAGATCTCCTTATTAATATTCTCTATATGATTTTTAACTTAAAAATGAGGAGGTTTCTCTTACACCTGCATATTTTTAATTAAAAATTAATAAACAAGAAGCTGTCTCCTTATTTCCAGCCATTTTCATTTTCAATAAATCTGAGAAGAAGTTCAAATCAATATTAAGAAGATTTTCTAGTGAAAATTTTACCGATTTTGTCCCCTCTCGCACTCCTTGGCCATCAGACCTTTTTAGACGACGATCTCTTTAATTGTAGGTGAACTTTTTAGCTCTGTGTAGATAAACTCGATGGAGAAGAAGACAAATTCCACTAACAGTATTCAGAAATGTTCCAATTTCATTCCAGCATTAAGATGAATGTTCAATTCGTTATTTAATTCCTTTCAATATTATTACTCCAAATCATATCCGAAGAGAAACAAATTATAAGTAAAACTTTATACAACTTTTGAAATAATTAATATTGGCAAATGTTCGGCCAAAGTTTGGCTTTATTTTTGGCTAAAGCCGAACCGAAATCGAACTGTGATGGTCGAACATGGCCGAATCCGAAGCCGAAGTTCGCTCGTTCTCTACTCATAACTAATTGCAACTCTGAAAATTCCCTAAATATTTGTGGACTATTAACCGCTAAGCCGAATATCAAAATTTGATTTCACTATTAACGTGTGCACTAACGAATTGTATGCTTTTACAAAGATTAACAGCTAAGCAATTGAGTGCTCTGAATATTCTGATTTTGATTTTAAAAATGTATGAGAGTTTGAAACCGGTATAAGGCTTCGAAGTGAAACAGAATTAAGATTCTGTAGGATGAAGGAATATGTAATTTTATTTATTTTAAAGTTCTTGTTTACATAAATTAATTGTCATGTTCATTATATAGTAACTGAAACTGTTAGCCACCAAAAATTCATCAAATATTATGGTTTCAAATTCGAAGTCATATGAAGGAAATTTCTTCAAGTTTTTCAATACCTATCACTTTTGGAAAGCTATGTTGTATGCCAATTTCACTTTATATCTTATATATATTACTTTAAAAGATTTTTTTTAATGAATTCAGTTTTCCCACACTAATTTAATTTCAGAGTTCTGCGTGTTCATTAAAATATATGTAACTCGTGCTAAAATTACAGGTGCAAAAAAAGCCAAAACCAAACATATTTCCATAAATTGTATGATTTATACTAACGAAAGTATTTCTTATTTTGAGTTTCAAAACACAATAAATTACATCAACAGACATTAAAATTCGCTTTTGCAAAACAAAAATAAAAAACAAAAAACTGAAATTGATAACCAAACAAAAATTGTAGGAAAACTTTTTTTGTTTGCAAAATTCGCTCACCACTTTCTTCCCCACTCCTCCTGCTGATATATTTTTCTCCAAAAAACACAACGTGCGCTCATAAAAAACTTTTTCGCATGTAAACAAGCTCAAAGTTTATATTTTGCCCATTTCGTTTGTAACTCCATCAAAAATACAAGTTAGCACATTACGAAATAAATCTTCTTATTGCAACAACAACAAAACTGCCGAAATGGCTTACATTAGAGGAAAAGTACTAAAACTTAGGTACACTGGTGGGAAAAATTATAGAAACACATTGTATGCACATGTTTTGGTGATTTGTGTTTTTTATAACACTATAGTTTGTATAAATTAATGTTATTCTTAGTTTCAAACTCTGTGCAAAATTAAAAAAAAATAATAAGTATTCATTAAACTTTGTAATCAAATTTTTCGAAAATAGCTAGCAACTTTTCGAAAAATTCAAAAAATTTGCAACGAAATTTGGAAAAGTTTTAATCAGACTTTTTAGAAAAATTAGGAATTTTTTTTTTGGAGATGTTATAAGAAACCGTTGTCGTTTTTTGACGAATTTAACGAATATCTTAAATTAACGTAATACTGTCTGTAAAAAATGTCAAAAATCAAATCCGAACCAGAAAAAACAATGAATTGTGGTCAAATTTTTAAGCAGATTTTAGAAAACTTTTTGCAATAGTTCGAAAATTCACAAAAATTTTAATTCGAAATTTTAGGAAAGTTTTTGGTATGTATTGGCATGTTTGAAATTGCCGTTGTTTTTGGATATTTTGTTATTTTGCTAACACAATTTTTTTTATTTAGCGAATGTTTGAAATCTGTAATAATGGAAGAAAAGGCGTTACCCATCTGCAGAAAAAATGTCAAAAATCAAAACCAAAATTAAAAAACAATCAAAATTTTTAATCAAAAATACGATTATAAAAAAAATGTATTTCATTATATTTTTAAACTTCTTCCAACAGTTCAAAAAGTCGTCATTTTTAATTTTTCCAAAAAAAAAAAAAATCTGATTATTAATTTTGCGATTCTCATGAAAATTTTTTTGCTTTCCTTGATTTCTAATCAAAAGTTTCAAATGTTTAATCAACTCCAAAGTTTTTCCAAAAGAAAAATGTAACTGTAAATTTTGCAATTCATTATATTTTTAAACTTCTCCCATCAGTTCAACAAATGCAAAAAAAACTTCAAATTTCTTAATAAACTCGAAATGTTTTCTAAAAAAAAAATGATTATAAATTTTGTAATTCTCGTGAAAATTTTTTTTAATTTTGCCCAATGTTGCAAGGAGTTAAAAAAATTTTGATTTATATAATGGACCGCAGCACATCTTCGAATAATTCAATAAATTGTTATCAAAACTTCAAAATCTTTAATCAACTCCAAAATTTTTCCAAAAAAAAATCTGATTATAAATTTTACAATTCTGATGAAAATTTGTTTAATTTTAGGTAAAGTTGCAGGGAGTTTAAACATTTTTGGATTAATATATGGTTTTTGTGGTACAATGGACTACAGCACATCTTTAAAAAAAATTACAATTAAACAAATGAAAAATAATTTGTCAAAACTTTTCAAAACCAAGTGTTACTATTATTTTTTCCAACGGCTGTATGTACATATGAACTATGTGTGTATTTGAAAAGGCGAGGTGCGGCAACTATTCGTTGTCAGTAGATCTGTTCCATTTGGAGCCAAGTCAATGCCGAGTATTACACATAAATTGCAGCTAAATTGGCTTCACATGCCCAGTTTGCAATTATCTAAGTTCCTTATGGAATATACATACCTACATACATACATACATACATACACATACATATACATACTCAAAAGTGTATTTATTGTGTGTGGCTAAATTCGAACGAATGCCACAGCTCACTTATGGGACTTTCGATTTGTGTAGATTTGGGCCCATTCATCTTCGCGAGCTTACGAAGTTATGAAATATGGCCACATCACAAATGAACTGTAGAGCTCAAACACAGCCGAGATGAGCATGAGTTATGTATGTAGAGTTTTGTTTTCTGTTATATTTTTTTATTTTTTGTACTCTTAGAAATATGGCAAGAGACGTGCTGCAAAAGTAAACCGAACCAAGAGGTGTTGTATGCGGACATATCCATAGAATACATATGAATTGTGGAAGCGTAAATATCCTTGAAACAAATCGTTGGCAATAGGATTTTTATGACTTTGTAGATGATGTGAAAATTGAGCAAATAAAGATAACTAGAAGCGAAAAACAAAAAACCCAACTAAAACAAAAAAACAAAAAACAAAGAAATAATACCAGCATACTCGCAAAAGACAGAAGTTCGTGTAAAAGTTTTCAGCGAATTCATATGAAAAAGTTTTGCATAACACAAAATATGAACACAAATGATGCACGTCGTATTTGAAGTGTATTAAGATAGAATTACATATATGAACATGAATTTAAATATTACGAATATAACTGCAGAAGCGTTGCTTGAGAAATTCCAATTGGTATTGCTAGATTTGTTTTCATTGTTTTTTTTTTCTTTGGAAGCTTTGCAAACAACACGTACAAATAAAATAACTAAAACTACATACTATACATACTTATACTGCTCACAGCTTTCTCCTAATGTGTTTCAATTATGTGCGATTTTCGTAGAGCACACAATCAGATTTGCTATATCAACATGTCGTTTTATTCTCCTAGCTCTGAAAGACCACTGTTATGATATGTTTGCACCACAGAATTGTTCAATCAGCAATCTCAAACGCTGTATACGGTCCAATCTGCTAAGTGAGAGCAGATACCTGGTTTAATCTAGTAATATTGAGGACAACATGAGTTCGGTCTAGTTGCTGATAATGGCGTAGTATTATAAACGATTGCGAACTTAGAAACATCTGATTGAACTCGTCGTACATAATGAAGTTCAAACTTGCATTTTCGAACCATTTTGTAAATAGCTAGAGATAGCTATAGACAATAGAAGCGTATTGGTTCTCCTTCTCTACATCGACATAATTCATGTCTACTATGTATAAAGAGATAATTTTGGAGCTGCCAGTCCAGACGTTATAAAGAAGAAGAGGTATTGAGTTCAGTGTTGACATTTTTGTGTGTTTTCAGGCTATATTTAGCTCGGAAAATTTGGTTTTACCTCATAAATAGCCGTTTTAACTCTATTTGTAACTATCTAGCGCTTTTTAGCTCCAGAAATATTCAATAGTATTCGGTAATTGATTCATATTGCACGTAAGTTCATTACAAACATATTTTTTTAGCTTCGGTGATATGGCATGCTAGGTACTTAGTTTTGCCATAAATTATGTTACAAAGCTTGCAATGCATACAGCGAAGACGAATTCGGAGGAAAAAGTGCCGTTATTTTCTATTATAAATTCTAATTATAAATTCTACGTAATAATCAGTTCAATGTGTGCTCTCGCTTATCTTATCAACAAAGGGGTAGGAAGCTAAAGAAAATCGTATTGCGGTGATTGCTTTACATAAGTGTGGAAAAAGCCCAAGTGAAATTTATAAGCTTCTCAAAAACCTTAATATTTCGAGAAGGTTTATTTACCGCACTATTGATCGTTTTACCCAAACGTCTATAGTTGATAATAGAAAGGGAAGTGGTCTTTCTTGCGTGGTTCGAAACAATTCAGCCTTAGAAAAAAGAAAATTATGTCAAGGGAAAATGATATATTGGCCAGATCAATGTCAAGACTTATTCGAGATGATGAAAGCCTACTGTCGGTCAACTGGTCATCTTCTGGCAACGCGCTTAAAGCAAATTTGACTCAACAGATGCAAGCCCCTCCTTCAGTGGTACGCGGTCAATGGCCATGAAAGTATTCTTTTTTACAGATGAGAAAATTTTCACTGTTGAAGAAGTTTTTTATAGGCAAAATGACAAAACCTACGCAAAAAGTTTCGAAAACGCAAAAAATGTTATTCCAAGAGTTTAACGTGGTCACCATGCAGCTGCTGTAATGGTTTGGTGGGGAGTCTGCTGTTAAGGCGTTACACCTCTTGACTTCTGTGAAAAAGGGATTAAAACTGGGGCAAAATTGTATCAGCAGGATGTTTTAGAAGACGTACTAAAACAGTTAAGCAATACTCTCTTCGTTGGAGCGCATTGGATCTTCCAGCAAGATTCTGCTACAGCCCACAAGGCAAACACCACCGGCAGTGGCTTACTAGCAATAATCCTGGTTTCATAGCTGCAGTTCATTGGCCGTCTGGGAGTCCAAATTTGAATCCATTGGACTACAGCTTGTGGCAGATTTGGAGAACATGGTCTGTCGAATACCCTCAGAAATTTGGAGAATCTCAGAAAATCTTTGTTTCGAGTAGCGTCGTTAATACCAATAGAAACTGTGCGTGCTGCTATTGATAAATGTCCGGATCGTTCGAGGGCGTCTGTGAAAGCAAAAGGTGACCATTTCGAATAAAATTTTGTACAACGCTCATTTAATATATGCATTAATTAATAAAATTAATTCGTACTAAGTATTATAATTTGGAGGAGATGTCCAAACCCTCAATGATGCCCACATGAGAGTAAATATTGACATCGCCGTCATCCAAGAAATTAAATGGACAAGGCAAGGCAAGAAACTCATGGATGCTTCCGAATTCTACCATAGATGTCATGTAAAAAAAATCAAGTTTGCTGTTGGATTTGTAATGGGAGAGATACTTCGTCACTCCGGTATACGGGCGTCTCTCCACGATTCGCATCATAGCGGATTTCTTCAACATATCGCTGCCTTGTGCCCACGACCCGGTGGATGTGCTCAAAAATAAATTATATGATCATCTAGAACGCACTTACGAGCACTGCCCTCGTCACGATATCAAAATCGTGATTGGCAACTTCAATGGCAGCGAGGTCATACTAGCAGAAAATTCAGTCTGAACTGAGACTGATCGACTTCGCCGAGTCCCGAAACATGGTAGTCCGTAGCATCAGGGGTTCAGCATAGAAAAATTCACCAGTCTACGTGGAGGTCTCTAGATCGAAAAATCCGAAACCAAACCGATCCTATTACGATAAACGGAAGGCATATATTCAGTATATTAGACGTACGTACACTCCGAGGGCCGAGATGGGCCTATGCCTCTATGCAGCAAACCGTCTAAGGAAAGCTTGACGTCGCAAAGCAACAATCGCAATATACAGCTACTAAACTTCACTAAGAGCTCCTTCCGCGTACCGGAATTCTCTAGCATTGGGCGCACATTTCTTTCTCAGCGCCACAAAAGCGACTTGTACGATGAGAATAACCGCGCCGCTTCTGAAAGCAAAAGATTCTTCTTAAAGGGCCTGTATGCGGACGTTACCGGATGCTGAGAAAGGAAGAGAGACTATTATTGGCAGAAAGAAGAGAGAAGCCGAAATATGGAAGTGTGAAAAGCTTGAGATGACACTCGACAGGAAAAGCGTCCGAAAAAAATTTTCTAAATATTGGCAACAAAAGCTTTGCTAGAGAAATTGAAGATCCCCAACCCCAAATGGGTAGTGATATTCCTTCACCAGACCTCGACAAAGATCGAAAACTCTTGCGAAGAGAGTCTTAGATAAAAAATTTAAGTAAAACGGATGAGGAATGAAACTTTGATTATGAAAGGCAGTGCATTTGAAAAAGATATAAAATAATATCAGCCTGAAATGGGACATAGATAGGGGTTTTCAAAATATTACGACTCGTTGTCACTTTTCGACAAATTCTTTGTTAAGTTGGATTATTTTGTACTACATATTGGCAAATAATCTCTAATTTATTTTTCCTTTATTTAATTTCCGCTACTTTTCAATCAAAATACAGTTTCTCCTCTAACCAAAACTATACAAACGAAAATTTTAAAATTTAAACAAAATGTATAGTAATTTAACATATTTTCATCAAAATTACAAACTTTTGAAAACAAATTTTTACAAAATTTTCGAGTACGCAGTTTTAGTATATTAAAGTACAAGTTTGGAATAACTAGCAATTTTTGAGAATTTTTTTTATCGCATTTATTTCCATATAACGATTAAACAAAATTCATTTTTATATGAAAGGAACCGGAGGCATCTCCTGCAAGAAGTTAAAAACTTTTTAATTTTGATGAAAATTTGTTAAATAATGATCGATCTGTGTATATGTATGTTATAAACTTTGCAAATACAATTTTTTTTAAATCTAAATGTTTTAAAACTAACTAAGAAATATAAGATAACTTATTTTTCAATTAAATATGGTCTATTGATACTACTGGCTCAAAAACTGCACGAAACTGCCACTTTTTGTAGGAGAAGCGGTTGTTCGACTATTTCGACGCAAAAAATACGTAAATTTTGTTGATTTCTCATGTACTTTCAGCACCCAGCTAGTTTTACTCGTCAAATGATACTGACAATATAATAGAATCAAGCATTTCCTACACATATATTTGCCAAAAACAGTTATTAAAAACATTTAACCAAATCAAAACATGTATTTAGTTCCGTTTATTAATTTAGCATACTAATAACTCAAACATGCATGAATAACTAGTTATTTCAATAAAGAAAAAGAACTCTTTTAAAGTAGACAGTCATAACAAAAAATAGAATCAGAGAACTAAAACTTGAAAATAACAATAAAACTACATTAAAAAGTGTGGCAGTTTTACAATTTTGTAGCAAAACCTTTATTTGCAAGTACTTGAGTGCATCTTTTCGGCATAGTTTCTACTAGGGACTCACATACCGACTTTGGTAGGGAATACCAAGCTTCCTGGATTCTATGCCAAAGTTCTTCCTAATTCTTTGATTTAGCAAGCCCAAGCTTTCTACAATCTTCCACAAGTTCTCTATCGGGTTTAAATCCGGAGATTGCGAAGGCCATGTCACCACATCGATTCCATGACTCTGTAGCCACGTTTTTACAAGACCCGAAGTATGTTTCGGGTCATTATCCTGTTGAAGCTACGAAATGAAAGGCATGTTCCACTCGGCATAGGGTAGCATAACGTCTTCTAATATTCTTAAGTATCGGTACCGGCCCATGTTTTCCCGAATCCAAAATAATATCATTATATTTCCTCCCCCATGCTTGAATGTTTTTGTTGTGTACCTGGGATTCATTTTTCGATCGTCGGGTCTAGACCATACCATCATTGTCCATCATGTTTACTTTAGATTCGTCAGGCCATAAAATATTCCGGCGGTTTTTTGAATTTTCTGGACCGGACCAACTTATGTGAGTTCTCGCAAACATTTGTCGATTTCGTTGCTGTCTTTTTGTCAACATTGGAAATTTTCATGACAATCTACTGAAGATGTTCCTTTCTACATGACGACGGGCAACTGTTGTTCTTAAGATATTTCCACGCTTATTTCCTTCTGGATGACTGCAGCGGATTTAAAAGGGTCGCGCTTTGATAGCCTCTCAATGAATTGATTCGATTACAGACAAAAGTTGCCAGAAATGTAATAGCAAAGAGGAAGTTCCGCTGATTAAACCCCTTGTTGAAAAACTCCTTTACATGCTATCCAAAAATCTGCCAATATTAAGTAGTTTTAAAGCCCGTTTTGTCTGATACTCCCATTGTATTATTATACTACTTTTAGAAGGGTATATAAATTAGATATTTTGGGTTCGCGTTTTGATACCGCAACAGGCTGCAATATCAAAATCAGACATACAGAACATATTCCAGGCATTGCTAGAACTCTCCTGAATATATCAACGGTTCATTGGTCAATAAATGCTTTCTTACAGATCAGATATTTATGGTATTTTTTCTCTTCGTACATTTATCGCTTTTTCCAAAAGAAATTTCAAGCCCAACAGACTTTGATTACCAAAAAAACTATTTTCCAATTCATTCATCGTCAACAGCGTGCATAGCAAAGCCCCCCAGGGTTAGACTAGTAGTATCCACTATATGTAAAATATATTCTCGAAAAATGCAAGCGGATGATTATTTCCATTAAAATTAATTTACCAATTTATATAGACCCACAGCTACTAAAAATGCATAAAAAAAGTCTCGTACAGCTCAATCCTCGATTCTCCATCTACCACAATCTGCTACTTCTCTCAGCAAATAAGAATCGTTGAAACTTTATGAGCTGAAATTAAATAAAATTAAATGAAAATAAAATTAGGTTAACGCTTAACTTATTTCACTGTGTTTATTTTATTATTATGTAGATGAGCTGCACATTAAGCAAAACAAAAGCAAAGCAAACCGAACCGAACCGATCCAAACGAAACCAAAATGAGGGCAGATAGATCTAAGTAGAAGAGCGAGTTAGCAAACGGCAGCCGTGACATTAAATGAGCGCTTCGAAGGCAAAAGCACTCAATTTCACACACACACACACACATACACACGCACCCATGTGAGGAGGCATAACCGCACACAGCGCGATGCCACACACAACACAGTTGAACTTTAAGCAGGACTTATGTTTATCTACGCATTTTATGGATATTGTCTACCGCTGGCAGCATCAATAACAACAACAGCAACAACAACAACAATAATAACATATTATTTTACGCTTTCATTTGCTCATAAGTTACGTATACGAGTAGGTGGGCAACAAATGCCGAATGGCACACACCCATCCACCCACACACACACACACATAGTACATACGACCAAGCGGATAGATAACCTCTACCACTGTGTTTACTACTCGGCATGTGAGTTAGTTAATGGCAACAACAACAACATTAATAGAACTGCATAAAAATGAAGTTAGATTGCGAGAGATGTAAATGTAAAGATTTGTGTAAAATTATATACTTTTATTTCGCTGTGCTCATTGACGCGATACCCCAAGGATGCTCACTCCCACCAACATCCACACATTCAACAAAACATTTTGACTAGACTCACACACACTGTAAGAAAACAATAACATTTGGTTGAAAGTAAAAATCTACCCACTGCCGCATACATTGCATACACATATACACACGTGTGGATGTATGTGTTTAGCTAATAGAATATAAAAAAAGGAACGACACCAAATAAATATTGTTGAAATGAATATGGCGCTTAGGAATTAATTTAATGGCGTGAATGAAAGCGAAACCCCAGTAATTTTATTAGGTTGGCAAATGATAACAAACGTACAGTGGGCCAGCGGTTATATTATGCGAAAATAAAGTTGTTTTTTAATCAATTTCCGTTGTTAATTTTAATTATGGCCTACCACATTTTACTTGTTTACTTATACGTAGTTTACAGTTTTTTGTAATAGAGGGGCGCATTTGGCTGCAACAAAATAAAATATTTTTGATTAAAAATGAGCTCCCCTTTGCATAACAAACAACCCCTTTTTTGCACAAACTATCCTTTTTTCTTATAATTCCCGATTTAGAGCCTTATTCAGTACTCACAATTATGTTTCATTCAGTGGCGTACTACACCTCTTCCGGCTGTATTTAGGACAAACGAAAATGTATTTCAGAAAACCACAAATGTATTTCAAAAAAAAACCAAAAATGTGTTTCAGAGAATCTCAAAACCACAAATGTTTTTCAGAAACCCACAAATTTATTTCAGAAAAACTCAAATCTATTTCAGAAAATCACAAATTCATTTCCGAAAATCCCAAATGTAATTCAGAAAACCACAAATTCATTTTAGAAAACCCCAAATGTAATTCAGAAAAATATAAATATAAACGTATTTCGACCACTACCGCTGCATTCTCTGCAAGAAATGTCATATGCGCTTTTACTTATGCTTTTGTTTTCACTTTCTTTTTTAAAGAACCGCGTCTTGTTTCCATCGTCAAAACACAGAGCTAAAAAATGCACCTTTAATCAAAGAGATCGACGTCTAAAAAAGCCTGAAGGCCATGGAGTGCGAAATTATCGATGGTTTCTTATACTTGGGTTATTCAGTTTCCAAGTCCTGCAAACGTATTTCGACCACTACCGCTGCATTCTCTGCAAGAAATGTCATATGCGGTTTTACTTATGCTTTTGTTTTCATAAAAACAAATATAGCACTTTTTTTTTAAAGAACCGCGTCTTGTTTCCATCGTCAACACACAGAGCTAAAAAATGCACCTTTAGTCAAAGAGATCGACGTCTAAAAAAGCCTGAAAGCCAAGGAGTGCGAAATTATCACTAGAAAATCTACTTAATATTGGTTGTAATTTCTTATCAAATTTATTGAGATGGTAAATGGTTGGCAATATGGAGTTTATTTATTGTTTATTAATTTAAATGGAATTTTATTCAAATTCTACATGAGTTGTAAGAAGAAATCTCCTCATTTTTATGTTAAAAATCATATAAAGGAAATTATGAATCTTATTGAATTTAGTAATAAGGAAAGCTTTTTATTTTTAAAAGAGCCCTTTTTAATTCAAATTTAGCTTCTAACCTCTCAACTCACATTTGTGCTTTGCGAGTAATCTACTTTATATTATTTTTAGTTTAATATTATAAATATTGTACTTTAGACTTTTATATTTTCAAAATGAAAATTTTTCATTTACATACTTATTTATTGCTCCAGAATTTTTCAATGAATAGAGTTTCAAAATTTCAAAAAATAAAATATGATTTCAGAAATAAAATATGATTTCTATTTTGAAAAATAATCTATCCATAATTATCTAAAAAAATTTATTGAAAAGTTGGAACCCTTCAACAGGTCACCCTTTAATTACATTGAAAATTTTTCGTCTTAGTTTTACAGATTATCTTCTTGATTTTATTAAAAGGACATACGCAGTCGTAATTAGAAGGGTTTCACTAAATTTTGTTCTGATTTATGTCCACATCTCTTTCGCCACACAATTAACCAGTACAGTTCCTTGTTCACCGGACATCTTTTTTTTTTTCTTTTCCTCATCTCCGTCATTTAAGTATTTCGAGTTTTGCTGAAATTTGTGCTTTTCTGAAAGACATTTAAAATTCAAAATTTATCTGAACTACATTTGGGTTTTTCTAAAATTCATTTAAATTTAAAAGAACGAATATTTCAGTTACTATAAAATATAACTTTTTTAAATTGTATATGCAGGATTGGGTTGGAAAAAGGATACATTTAGGATAAATTTTTTTTAGAAAATGGCAGGGGCCACGGTAATAAGTACATCTCCGAAACTACTGTATCAAAATTAGTGCGCGCTTAAAATTTTAACTCGGTAGGCACAACTTCGAAATTATGGATATCAACGAAAACCACGCCCATCTCTCATAAAATCGTAATTTACAAAAAATTGGAAAATTTGATATTTTACAAACTATAAGAGGTGATTTATTTAATTTGCTATACAGGAGTGGGAGAAGGGAATACGTGGTTTAAAGAAATTTAGAACTAGGCGTGGTACCAGCCCATTTAGAGCAAATCGGAAATTATTGTTTCAACTGCTCTATAAATTTTGCAACACTCTTTACATTTTAACTTAGTAAGCACAATTTCGAAAATTCGTATTAGACGAAAAAACCAGGCACCGATTAAAAACTTCGACACTGCATTATATTATTTATGAAATTCGCGCGATGATGCTTAAAAATCAAAATTTTATTTTTATTTTTTAATAATAACTTCTTTTTTTACTTAGATAAAGGTCATTCAAGTTTTCATAATGAAGATTATTATAAATATTAACTGCATTTATTGCCTACAACAATACAAGTTTGGTTTCATCAGAACTTGCACTTCTCTTTACTTGTTTTACTTTTAAGATATATCAGATAAATTGAATCTTTTTTGATATACTCCATTATCAAACATCGAAAATCGAGTTTCAAATCCATATTACGCATTTTTTTGTTGAGCATCGAATTTTCTGTCGAACAGAATTTTTCATTCGACGCTATTTCTTAGGGGTGGAAAATTTCTAAAAATGTAAGAAATTTGTGATCGTTCCCTGCTTTTTGGATACCAAATGCTATTTTTAATTACATTTTATTAATTTTTAGCAGTTTTAAGGTTGCGAGTACTAAAAAGCATCTGAAAAATGTACCAGCATTTATTTTGAGTGTATGCGAAAGCATATCTAGCATGCTGGAGAATATTTATAAAACATATAATCGATTTTTAGCGAAAAAATTGTTTTTCTTAACTAGCTTCAGTACTTATTTAGTTGCCCCTCGTAATAAGGAAAAATGCGTGTGGATGAGAGAACTTCGAATGAGATGACCAGCTCGCACTGTATACGCCAGACCAGAGTCCCAAGGTTAGTCAATATCTAAAGATCTCCAAAAACTACAAGCTATCTATTGCGCGGGGTTCGGTCTAGAAAACAGGGAATCCATATATATCAAACTAAATGTACTTGGGTCGAATTCCAAAAAATAAAATGTATGCCAATGTGTAGCTGTCCCACAATTTTTGCAAGCGTACGTTGATCCGAAGGAAATTTGTGGAATGTAAGAGCTCTATAAAAACATGGAAATAGTAGAACGCGTAAAAATTCAATATCCATCGACGGCATCCATGAACCCAATGGTAGGTGCAAGTGCAGAAGTACTTGGTGTGAATAATTGGCGCAACTTTGCAAGGGAGCGATGGAGTTGGTAAAGTTTTTTGATCACGGCATAGAAATAACGACTAACGATTGGCGACAGATCGAATAAAAAACAAAAACAACAGTTCCTAAATATCACTAAAATCCAAAGGACAAATCATGTTGGAAAGTTGGTGGAGGTGTGAAAACCCTTTTAGTTTTTTCTACCAAACGCGTAATCAAATTTATTTAAGATCTTATGAATTTCGACGGCAGATCAATATGCATAAATTTAGAAAAAATATAATATCGATTCTTGAATAATTTCGTATCGATGCTCGGATCGAATCTGAACTAAGAATTCGACAAAAAATCTTAAAACGGCGCCTCTACTAACAATTGTAGTACTAAATAAGAAGAGGAAGAATGTTATCTAGACTTCAGACTGGACTTTTCGGGGTAGATCCTTATATAAAAAAATGTGAAACCCTGGGGAGAGTGTTGCCACCTATTTAAAAAGTCGAATTTAATTAAAATATACACAAGTTATATATGAAATATTTAATTAAGGGTCTCGGGAAGAAGGTTCATAGCTACATTTTATGAGAGTTGCCACCTGTTTAAATATTGAAATTTAACTAAATGATAAACATATTACAAAATTAAATATTAAAATATGAGTATCCAAAGGTTCATGTCGCTAAGGAGAAGGCTATATGATGAACAGAGTTGCCACCTGCTTAAAAAGTCGAATTTAATTTAATTACACACAAGTTATGTATATGAAATAGTAAAATATGGGTGTTAACCCGTTCGTTTCGCAAGGAGAAAGTTATAGTTAGATATGTTTTCAGAAAGGTTGCCAATTGCTTGAAAATCGGATTTAATAAAATAATACACAAAAATATAAAATATTAAAATATGGGTGGCAGATGGTTCGTCTCGGTGAGGACAAGGTTGATACCTATATTTTGAGAGGATTGCCACCTGTTTGAAAAGACAAATTTAATTTACTTATTCACAAGTTATATGTGAGAGAAACCGAAATACGTTTTTGGTTACATTTGGAAAGCCAATTAATAAATAAATATAGGCAGGGTTTTTTCGGCAGATAGTATACAGTGAAATTCAAAAATTTACTTTCTTCTATTTTTTTTAACTTTTGATTTCGGTATTTCCTTATTCATACATATATATATTAGTGAGTAATACGATTATATACTAAATATAGGCATTATATAACTACATGTGTACATATGTACATACATATATACTCGTATAAAAATATATGCACGTCGCCTTTGCATTTGTATGTGAAATAAAATTTTAATGATAAAGTCCACAGCAATAAAATTTAACGTTCCTGGATCAAAATGGTAAAATGTAATAAAATACAAACAACAAAAAAACAACGAAGATACAATATAAAACAAAACTGCAGAGTAATTGCCATTTTCTGCCACTTTGGTTGATTTGATTAAATTCGCGCTCACAAAAAAAAAAAAAAACAAAAAGCAGGGAAAACATTAACATGAAATGTGCATTTCAAAAATTGAAATCCATCGCCCACAGTTCAGCTCAGCCGCCAAGCATTACAGCCAATTCAACGCCCACAGTTGTTCATTCAGTTCGCAAATCTTGTAAAGGAATTTTATCAGCAAACAAAAAGCACGTACATAACACCATAAGTATGTAGATGCGAGTATAAAAATTTATAGTAATTTTATTTCCATTTAATACTGCAACAAAATTACTAATTAAAAATATCAAGAAACACCAACCCCTTTTGCGCCACAACATTTGGCCCTCAGTAAGTGTAAAATTCGAGCGCTATTCGTTTGAGGTTGTAATTTGGGGCTTGGTTGTTCATTTTCTATTTGTGTGTGTATGCTCCTCCAGCCCACACTCGCTCGCACGCGTGCAATAAAATTAGCTTCGTTTCCTTCTAATCCCACTTAATCCCGCCCAGGTTGTTTTAATTTTTGATTTTCATACGAAATAAAGCAGCCACATCAGCGACGGCAGTGTCGTTCATCAGGCGGAGCTGTCCGGAATTGAAATGAAACAGAGCAGCAGGCTTGCATACAAATAGCAGCAAACACCAAACAGACGACACAGAAACTCCAGAATGTGCGCCTAACATTTCCAGCGGTACATACGTACATACAAACATACACACACTCACACACACACACACATACACTATGTAACATACTTACATAGCTAAACTCCTACATACGGTGCGTGTAAACGCCGCCCAGTGGCTGGCAACCGACGAGGGATTCGAATAATAAGGCAGCACATCAAATAACGGCAAAGTGGAGGCCAACATGCTTTGTTGTTTTCATTTTTTGTTTTCATATTAGTTTTGTTTTTGCTACCACTGTAGCACAGTGGTGTTTTCCAATTTATATACACACATTTTTTTTCTTTCTTTCTTTGCTTTGTTTTTTTTTTTTACTTTGAGGGATAAAACTAGTTAATCCACCTAAAAACTGAAAGTGCCTTTTTAGTTGTGGAAATAGTGGGGAAAAATGAAACTGATGCATTTGTTAGTTTGACTTATGGGTTCATTGCTGTCGCTGGTTGCATCCGTCACCTTCATCAGCAATGCAGCAGGAATGCAACAACAACAACAGCACCACGAATGCATTTACGAGCGCTAGGTGGCGGCAACACCGCTGTCACTCAAACCAAGTGGTATATATGTAAATATGAGTGTAGATATTTCGCTGGCACCAACTTGTGAGTGGGATTTACTGGCTAGAACGGATAGCGTGATAGATCTAAATATATCCCCTCTACTTAAATTGCTTAAAGTGGCAAAGCACAGCGGCGAGACGTACTAATTGATGAATTATTATATTTTTTTTTTTGAAGCAATGAAATGACAGCTAATATTGTAAGTTCGTTTAGAAATATGAATTCGCACATACACACATGCATAGGCTTTATATACAGATGTGTGTGTACACATATGCTCTATGTATAATTACATTGAATTAATTAAACAATTATCAAAATAAATTTCGTATCACATTTTAGGCAGCTCATCACATTTCTTTATCTCCACATTTGTCTTCAAAGGAGTTATCTAGCATTTGCATAAATATCAACCAAATAAATACACATTGCAAATCAGATCAGGTGAATTGACCGGCTCTCATTTTTTTGCCAATGAGTTGTGTAGTCCAGATCATCAACGCAGGCTGCATATTCAGAAGTTTCCAGTACTTCTGAGGATCGAGTTCTTCGGTATCGATCCTTTTAAAAATCTGGTATTTTTGAAAATGTCGGGTACTTTCTTTATTATCACGAAGTGCACGTTTCCTCAAAATATGGTTTGTATATTCATAAAGGATACCTAGGTCTACTTGCGAGAAAGCAGGTTATCTATTTAACTCAGAGTTTACCGGTTAAATTGATAAATTTGTTTGCACAGCAGAATATTAGGCATCAACTCATAAATATTTAACATAAATAAATATTTAACCTAGTAGGTATTTAGGGCTGAATTTTTAAGTTTGTGGCATTCCGTTATAAAAAAATAAAAAATAAATTTGTCAAATAATTTTTTTTTTGAAATAAACAAAAAAAATTGAATAATGGGGATCCCATCAAATGCGTGGGGTCCAACTCCTTCAACAGAGCTTTGGCAAAGGGAAGCGATCACTTCCATGAGATTAGAGACCAAGCACACCAAGCATTTCATTGTTTTACTAGAACCTCCAAAAATAATTTTGATTTTAAATTTCAATAAATTCAAAAAATTCAATGAAAATGTCAAAAAAGAAATGTACGTAGCCCGGGTGACTGGATTTATTTAACGTAAGTGGGCCCTATTGTTGCTTGAAATTGTTCCGAGTTTTTGCAATTTAATTACTGCAAGTATAGGACATTTCGTTTAACTGTTTAACTGTTTTTCAACGGAGGTTAAACACCCTAAATATTTTTTGTTGGTCAAATAATTTTTTTCTAATTGCCTTCAAAAAATGTTTAGATATTTTATGCCGTCTATAAGTACATAAGTACATATATTTAATCTTATACATGTTTAGGCACAAATTCATAACCAAAGACCGTAATGGTTATAGGTTTTATTAAACAAATTACTCTTTAGTCGTTATTTGTTAAGTTTTGTTTTTTTTTTCAGAAAATTTTCGTTATTTGTTGAGTTTTATTTATTGCTCTGAAAAAAATTTCGTTTATAGGGTTTCCCACACAAATTAACTGCTATTCCTAAATTCTAGCGTCACGCGTCAACGAACTGTCGAATTTCTCATACCCATACAATTTGGAAATTTAAATTTTGAACAGCGCATTATGTGTGAAGTGAGAAAGAAGAGAACAGAAATTAGACAGACGAAAAGGCAAATAAAGTAAAACAACAACAACGAACTTCGAGATAATGAGAAAACATCGCAGTTATTATTAGATGGCGTTAGAAAATGCAACACTTGACGCCGCAATTTAGGTACCACGGTAAATTTTATTTTCTGAGCAATATATGAAACTCAAGAAATAATGATATTTTCTGAGCAAATAATATAACTAAAAAATAATAATTATTTTCTTTTTCTTTCTTATTAGCGAAACATTAAACTAAGTTAAAGTAAATGATAAGGACATCCTCTCATTTTCACTACAATCTCATTGAATTTAGTCATGAGAGCAACCATTTATTTTTAAAAGAGCGAAATTTTAATAGCGTTTACTTGCTTTGTGAATAATCTACTTTATATTGTTTTTAGTTTAATATTATGAATATTGTTTTTTGGATTTTTGTATTTTCAAAATTAAAATTTTTGATTTACTTATTTATTGTTCCAGAAGTTTTCGATAAATAAAGTTATAATTGTTTTTAAAAATTAATATCTTTACTCGACAGTGACGCTTTCTTTTCCACTCATTGTCTTCTTTGTGCATTTGTATATAAAATACCACTTGTGCCTTAAAGCTATCAGGGCAAACAAATATTGGAAAAACAATAGATACATAATTATAAGAATTATAAATCTAAGAATTATAAGCACAAGACTTATAAGAATATGAATTTTAAAAATTATAAGCAAATATGTAAAAACTGTTATAGAAATATAGAAATACTTTAATTTGTACAATTACTTATATAAGTAAACTTGTGTAATTGTATAATTAAAATAGTTGAAAAAAAACATTGGGAAATTTATTTTTTAGAAAAAAAAAAAATAGGTGACGATAATTTCAAATTGATAAGATCTTCGGCTTTTTAATGAAAACCAAAGTTCCCTTCTTAATTATATTGAAGGGGTGTACATAGTTGTTTTACAGGTGATCAACTAGATTTTATTGAAAAAGAATCCATCTTAATTCAACAGATGACCTTCTTAATTACATAGAAAAATATTCATCATAATTTTTCAGAACTTAGTACTGAGTATATTAAATCGATCCTGAGTAAATGTATTTGGTATGCTCAGTTAAATTCACAATGGAAGGAAAAAATCAAAAATGGTTATAATCGGGTTTGAATCGAAAACTCAAAAGTGAAATAAGTACTATTTAACGTTTTATTTTTCTATTTGCTTATTTGGCATGTATGTTTAGATTATGTTAACCCTTTCTCTTATTTGTTTTTTTCAATCAGAATGTTTAATTTTAAAATTTAAAAATATGTACATAAAATTTTAAACAAAAAGCGCAATTACTTCAAAAAAGATAATAATGCAGAATATTTGGAAGTAATATACCAATATTTTGAGCTCCATCCGACAAGTTATAATGAGTGGAATGAGTAAAAGTGTGCGACGTGCAACTAACTTCGGCATCAAAAATATGTGCCCTGCATTTTAAGAAGAAATAAATAAATTAATCTCCTCATAAAAGAAGACGGCGGCTTAAAAAATTCCAGGAAAAGGAAACTGCCAGGAATGCGAGCAATCTCATTCGCTAGGATTGAAGTCGGCGTGGTGAGAAGGGTATAATATCAGGGCCTCACGATGAACTCCAGGCTTCTCTGAAGAAAGCACCTCCATGCAACAGACAGACGTTTAGCGGGTAAATCCTGGAGATGCAACTCCACGCTCTCAGCGGTGAGGAAATCGCTTTCTAAGCTCCAGCGTCTAGCAATGGTATGCATAACAGGAGCCATGTATGCGTGTCAGACGGGGCCTTGGAAGTGATTCTAGACTTCACGCTTCACATAATCATAAAAGAGCCAGCCCATCGAACCCTACTCAATATAGCTAGGGAAGATCACGGAAAAGGCAAGGTTATATCATCAATTAAACGCTAAACACAATGCTCCCACTGACTCAGCTCCCCGGCGATGATATCATGAAGGTTACCAAATTCGAAAGAAAATGTATATTTTAATTAGAAAATAAAGTAACATGGAGTGGGTTTCCCCTAGAAAGGCATCTCCAGGTGAGCCAAACTGCACAGGTACACGGACGGCTCAAATATCCCGGAAGTTATAGGAACCGGGATTTTTGGTTCGAGAACTCAGATGTCTGTGCCAATGGGAAGAATGCAAAGTATCTTCCAGCCCGATGTATATATATGCCATTCTCCTGTGTGAAGAGGTTAACTTAAAAAGGAATAAAAAAGGAAAATAGTGACACCCAAGCCCCATTCAAGGCTCTATCATCATTGGTGCTTGAGTGCATAGAGACTCTTAGCTCTCTAGTAATGCGGAAACTTATTTAGCTGCTCTGGATATCGGGCCACAAAGGCATCGAAGGTAATGAGGAGTCTGATAGATTAGCTAGGGACGCGGCCAGAACGACGCCCAAACGACTCGAGCGAAAAATCTATTGGCAGGGTACAATAAAAAACAGTTCAAAGCTTAAGAAACTCTCAAAGAACAAATTGAGAATGATAACAGGTTTCTGACAGGTCACTGCAGATTGCAGAGCCATCTACACAAGCTGGGAATTTCATTGACTGAGTTGTGGCGCTATTGCGACTCGGCTCCGGAGATCCCGATGTACTTAGTATTCGATTGTGACTTTATATCGAGAATACCAGAGATATGCCTAGATTCGTACAACCCTGGGAAGGAATTCGTACCCTTACTAACACCAGTCATCAGCTTAGCCTTTCCTAAGGCGCTCGGATTAGACGAGATGCTGTAAGGAGTAGGGGACACAATTGGATATTTTAGGTCGAGTGCAAACCTCTATAACACTTATATTTATCCATCTATCTAATGCCTCGATACTAACTTGGTCATAACGAATAATCGGAGTTTTATTGTAGAACTGGTACAGGTTTCTATTGCACCGGAGCGGGAATCGTGCGTTCTTTAATACTGTTTGTGCCAGCACAGAAGTGTAACCCGAGTGAAAGCATTTTTGGCCACTATTTTACAATTCTAAATAATATATATATATAAAGCAAGTAGCTTTGTAGACAGCTGTTTCAAAATTCACAAAACATACAAACGGGTTAAAATTTTATATTGTCAAATAAGCATACGTCAAATATTTACGTCACTTTCATAAATACATTTTGAAAAATTATTAAAAAGCGGTTCAGGACTTTGATAGCCAAGCCGCTACAAATATTCTCCATATAATCAATTTTATCTAATAAGTAAAGATTAAATGATGTTTGAAATCTAGGAAAATTGTGCTAATGACACAAAGCGAGAATCAGCAAGAAATGTAAATACTATAGTAGAATAATCACTAGCAGTGTCGGAACAAAAATAATATTGATGATACATTGAAAAACATACTTGCAACAAAAATGTATTCTTACAAAAAATTATCTAATACTCTTAGTTACTATATGTGTATGTGTGCATGTACGTATGTATTTTCAATTTCGATTATATTCAAAACATTTGCCCTTGATTGGACTTTTTACTTTAATCCCGATGACTTAGTTGCTTGCACCCAACCGTTATGCCATCCTGTCGTGCTGCCATGCTGCAACCGGACCATGCAGGCATTTCCGTTTTGACTTTACAGTTCGTGACTTTTGTGCGATGCCGTATTTTTTTTTTTTTGCTTTACTTTCCCTGCACTACTCCTAGTACTATTTATGTATGTGTGTATGTATGTGACTGTTAGCTTGTAGTTGTATGAGTACGTGTTTTTTATACACAACCAGTGAATTTCGAAAAAAAGGAAGAGCAAATGGTGTGCTACGCCTTGCAAGTGGTCGTGGTGTGCTTGTGCGTGTATATCTAGTATGTATTTGTAGGTGTCGGGAAAGTCAGCATTGTAGTACCTAATTTGATTCAGTTTTCTTTGACAAGTTTCAAAAAAAAAAAAACAAAACACAAAAAACTCAATTGAAATTACAATGGAAAAAGCGGGAGTATCAAGGGAATGAATTTGCTTGAGTATTGAGAGTGGTGTGGAGTGTGGCAAGATATGGAGTGAGATGGTTATGAAAACTTCCACTCCAGCAGCGCCACATGGCGACGAAGAACGGAGTAGGATTTGTGATGCGCACGCAATTCCATTACGAGATGAAATGGAAATGTGAATCCTTCGTTTTAATTTGTTTGCCTACCACCAAAGCCGAAGGAAGGCAAAGTAACACTTAACGTTTGTGTACAGCGCATTTTGAATATCGACAACGAACCAATCAAATTTTAAAGCTTTCTGCCGTACTTTGATTTTCTAGTTTTTTTTTTCAATGAATTCTGCTTTTAAATCTCCTTTTGATAATTTCGAAAATTTTCCTATCTAAAATAAATATTTCACAGTGACCTATATTGGAAATACCACCAGCCCAATGGCACGTACCACACACACATCCTGCGGAAGTTCAGGCAAGCGCGCTCTTGTGGCACTTCTTGCTCTTCCTCTACATTTTCATTGCGTTTTCCTTGCCCCCACCGCCACGCTTCGTTTGTCAGATTAATACATAAACAAATCAGATGTGTAATGATGCAACTATGCGGCTATTTGCTTTTCTTTACGCTTCATTTTGATTCGAATTGAAATTTAAATATGAAAATTTCAGAAAAAAAAAACAAACAAAAAGTAGCAAAATTAATGAAAATGGAAATGGAAAAAAAGACATGCGGTGTTCTCTTTTCGTGCTTGGTTCGACATTGAGCATCATCATATTTTATATGACACAATTGAGCGTGTCAATTTTGTTGTTATTGGGCTTAAGTCCAAGTGCCCGAGCGGAACGAGTGTGGCGTGAAATTAGATTGACGCTTAAGTTTCTCGTTTCTTGTAATTACTAAATACATTCACTTGTTTGAGTGGAACTTCTTAAACACTAAAATATATTTCTTATGGATATTTCAGAATATAAACATATGTATGCATTTATGTGTGTGTGTATTTTTACTAATTTCTACTACTATTTTGACTAATGGTACTACTTATTACTACTACTATTTTTACTAATTTCTAGTATTATTTTCTAGTATTATTTTTACTAATCCTTTTACTTTTTACCACTACTATTTTTAATAATTTCTACTACTACTTTTACTAATTCTACTACTACTTTTACTTATGCTACTACTAATATCTACTACTATTTTTAATAATGTCTTCAACTCGTTTTACTAATGCTACTACTGATTACTAGTACTATTTTCACTTTTTTACTACTAGTTTTACTCATCCTATCACTTATTACCAGTACTATTTTTACAAAAGCTACTACTATTTTTAATAGCTTCCACTGCGTCTTTTACTAATGCTGCTACTAAACACTACTATTAGTTTTACTAATTTCTACTACTATTTTTACTAATGCTAATACTAATTACTACTACTATTTTTACTAATTTCTAATACCATTTTTAATAATACTAGTACTTATTACTACTACTTTTGTTACTAATTTCTAAAATTGTTTTTTGCTAATATCTACTACTATTTTTTAGATACTAATTTCTACTACTATTTTCTTTCACTCATTTTAAATTTGTATTCAATAGAATTGGCGCAGACGTTTGAGTTCTGGCTCGCTCAGTTACTTAGGTGCGGGCGTGTTTTTTTATATGAGTAATATTCAAAATATTTTCGTGCTAAATTTTTTGTGTTATTTTATTTTTTGCAAATATATAGTTCATTTCAATATCATAAAGCATAAAAATCCAAATTTTTTATTTGTAAAAACTTTACGATAATTTAACAAACTTAAAAAAATGTCTTTAAAATTTTAAATTTTCGCCTCAGAAATTTTAGAAGTTTTGCAAGTATGCGGTTTTGTAGACTAATCAATTTAGTAAGTATGCAAGTTTCTAAAAATTTCCGTTGATTTTTGATAATTTCTCTTGCGGACGGTGTTTCACATTTTCTTCACAAAATTAATTTTTTTATGGAAAAAAGTGCACAATATCGTCCTCAAGAAAAATTATCAAAAATTCATGGAAACTTGAAAACTTTAATATACTAAAATTGAGTGGTATACTGAATACTGGAATACTTAGTTTAAAAATAATTCTGAAAAAAAATTTAAATAAAAAAAAACTTTTACTTTTGATATTGAAATGAACTATATTTTTATAAGAAGTTATCGTACAAAGTTTACCACGATAAATATTGTTGCTATTGTAAAAAATAACACGTACATATATCGAAAGCTATCTTCAACCTTTAGGTAATCAGAATATATAAAAATGAGCCATATTTGTTAAAAAATTCTAGTTTTAATTAAATAAATTTCTGAAGTCGAAACTTTATAAGATCCTCGAATGAACACAGCCTGAGTTGAATTTAAGTCCAAGGCATAGGTTATAACTGCCTTTCCTTGCGCGACAAGTCGAGAGTTCCCGCTTTCAGCAACATCAACGCCTAGCGATGAGGTCCCTTGGTCTTCTCACTCCAGATTGCCTTCCGAGCAGGCCTTCCTTCTTAAGCCCCCGATATAGTGGGCGATAGGCCCTTTCTGGTACTCGCTACAATACGAGTGCGAAGCGATTCCGCCTCCACCTACCATGAACGAGCGGATGGAATGTCAAACAAAAGAAATTACGTGAATATAAGTATGAATTATATTAATTAATCTTGGCTTGTTGGGATTTCACTGCAGTTGGGCAATTTTTTTCACAAACATAGTTTGCAAATCAGAGTTGCACAGAGAAATTCAATTTGGATTAAGTCTGATCTTTTATGGAGCGAGATTTTTAAATTTCATTTTGGTATGACCTAATCAAATGGACTAAAGAGATAATCGCAATACTTAAAATATTAAGTTTTAGTCTGAATATGACCTAGTGTTTAGTTTCACTTTGGGACGCACATTTCATTAATGAATCCCTAATGAATGAAAAGACCACTAGTAACTAATTAATTTTAATTCTCAAGCGGCTTGTAAATTTTGCACACAAAACCCCTTGCCTCTTTCTCATCTCTCACCTGTGAAAGTAAGTAGTTGTTCCACGGTATGAATTAATATTTCATTAAGTAATTTAAAACTTCTATGTAACAAATTTAACTGCACCTCTTTTCGATATAATCAAATGCATAAATCATAAAATCATCCAACAGCGTCTTTAAAATATTATGAATGTTTGTATGTACATATAAAATCGTATTTCACAACTTGTAATATTTCCATTTATTTATTCATATATACATACATACATTGATAATTAGTTATGCCTCGCACAAATTACATTAAAAATTCACAAATTCATAAATTGCGTACGTTTCGTTGTAACGACTAAAATGTTTAGACTTTTTGTTGCTTTTGTTTTTATACTTACATACATCAAAACAACGAACTAAAAAGGATGCAGAGGAAAACAAAATGGCGTTGTACATAGGTGGGCAAACGCTGACAGTCCATGATTTATGGGTGGCTGATTGTGCGAATACAAATGTACAGAGATATCCACATACATATACAGATATGTCCATAAGTCAGTATACAAGAGCAAACGTGACAACCCAGTCGAATATACCCATTAAATTATGTTCGTCCTTACGATTGTTACTCATTCTTTTCTTGTTTTGGCCTCCTCCATATCTCTCGCAAATAGGTTGAGAAGAGATTTCTAAGTTAGATTCCTCTACAAATTTTTATAAGAGTAACAATCGCCGCCGTAGCCGAATGTGTATCGTGTGCGCGCTTCTTTCGGTGCGTCCCGTGTTCAAATCCTGGGCGGGGCAAGCAACATCAAAAAAAAATTATAGAATAGTTTTCTCTAATAGATGTTGCCCCTCGGCAGGCAATGGCAACCTCCGAGTGTATTTCTGCCATGAAAAAACTTCTCACAAAAAAACATTAGCCGTTCGGAGTCGGCACTAAACCTTAGGGCCCTCAATTTATGTTACAACATCAAGACGCACACCACAAATTGTAGGAGAAGTTCGGCCAAAATCACTTAAGCGATTATAGCGCCAATTAAGCAAGTAAGTAAGTAACAATGGCATCAAAAGTGTTGGGACTACTATCATGTGAAGCTGCAGAGTGGTCCCTCATGCCTACCAACTCTACTGCTATGTCAATTGCAAAGACCTCCGCTTAAAACACGCTATAGTAATCTGGAATTATGTACGCTGTGTTGCTGTGAGAAAACTCCAAATCCTGTTCCGATATCAATTTTCGAACTATCCGCGAAGACCGTAAACTTGTCGGAGTTTAGTGCTAAGTCAGATTCCCAGTCCTTCCTGTCGGGGACTTTAACTTTGAAGTTGGGGCGAAATTCGAGCTCCACGATTCTGACCCCTGGCAGGTAAAACGCAGAGTAAGCGTTGTGAATACCCTTTAATGGGAGGGATATCAAATTGTTATGCAAAGCGAATTTGAGGTTGCTAACTGGTTATATGCACACAAAAAATCCTTGATAAGATTGATTCATAGTGCACTATGCAGGGTCTTGCAGTCAACCCCGGGAAGACAACCCTGGTATTGTTAACGAGGAAAATAAAATTTGAAGGTCTCAATCCTCCAGCCCTTATAGACGTAAACTTATGTATTTCCAAGGAAGTGAAATATTTTGGTGTAACCTGAGGAAGGCAGTTGAAAAGCTCAAGCTCTAACTTAAGGTCAATCGAGCAATAAAACTTTCCAGGCAATCTCGGAGAGTCTTTGATAAGACTTGGAGTTGGGGCAGGTTGTGGAATTTCCAATATAGGCAGATCAATCATCACATATTCCGCCTAGAACTATGGTTAAATCTGCGGTTTCTGTGCATGTGTGTGCCGGTATACTCTGGCGTCCAAGATATCCAACTTACAGAAGAACTGGCCCACTTCATGTCTTCAAAATATACATATGGTTGGACCGCAATGAATTATAGTAAAGAGTATGACAGATACAGCAGGGAGATCTTGAATAAGACACATGAAACTATTGGCGCTTTAGCGACACCTGCAAAACAACTAAGTGCTTTCTGAAATTGCCGAGCAAGGTGCTTGTAAAGTTCCTTCTCAGGCACAGAGGCCAGGAGTACCGAGGCCTGGTTGTCTCGATTACAGGACACAATCCATGAGGGCAATTTTATGGTCACCGATAGGCGTCATCGAAAAGCACAACGTGCTTGGAAGTTAAGGATAACACAGAATATATCCTCTTTGCTATGCTGCTTTTGGTAAGCTAGAGAAGGGTCAGGTATATTTACTTACTTACTTAATTGGCGCTATAACCGCTTAAGCGATTTTGGCCAGACTTCTCCTACAATTTGTGGTGTGCGTCTTGATGTTGTAACACAAATTGAGGGGCCTACAGTTTTACGCCGAATCCGAACGGCGATTGTTTTTGTGAGAAGTTTTTTCAAAAAATCATTTTCCAAGCATCAAAAAGGACTTCTTGCTTTGCCGACTGGGTGCTTAATAATTTTTATGTATGTATGCATGCCTATATGTAAATATGTATGCACGACTTTTGATTGCACGCCAACGAAAATTTAACATTGAATGGAGGAATCGCAAACAGCACTCGTTTTGAAAGTACAAGTTTTTGAAGAAAGCGCGAAGCTATGCCGACGCCGTCGCTGCGCCTGCCGGGAAGGGAACGAGTAGTAGTCGCCCACGTCTTCTCTTTTTCTCCTGATAGATAAAACCAGTAAAGCTTCGCACATGCCGTAACGAAATGTTTGCAACAACCCAGTTAATTATTCACGAAATGTCGCTGCGATGCTTGCAACGTGAAACAACAATAACAACAACAACAGCAATAACAACAACAACAACAATAATATAAATGAACAAAAACGCTTACCATTGTTGATAATATGAGTTTTGCATAGTTGGTGGGTGGGTGAGGGGCGCGCGGATGATGATGATAGTCAGGCAAGCGAGGCTTTTTAATATTTATGAACACAACTCGATTCACTAATTATAATTAGGAATTGAAAAGTTAGTGAAAGGATACTTGCCGCTGTGAAGTAAAATGTTTGTTTGTAATGCTCAAACGCGCATGCTGGTGTGTTTGTGTGCGGGTGTGTGTGTTTGTGTGCGGGTGTATGTGTCAGGGTGATTGCGTGTAGAGAATGGAAATTATTTGCTAGATTTGCTTGTGAAAAATTTGACAAATAACGAATGGAAAGGGTTGAGTTGTATTTAGATTGGCTGGCGCTTCGTTCAGCCAAATTTTGGGTTGGAAGGAAACAGAATGACACCATTTTTAATAGTTAAATATGAAAAGAATTAAAGTATGTTTGGTGTAATGCGGATGTTAAAATGAAGAGAACATTTTGAAAAATGTCTTAAAATTGGAGATTATATCTTGCATATTTTACGCAAAACGTCAATCTTAAAAAATTTATTTTCTAATAACAATCACCGATTGCCAGTCAATTCCGCCTCTGTCGTGAGTAAAAATCATGACCAAAAATCCCTCAATTTATGTAGGCGCCATTATATCAGGCCCTACCTAATAAGCGACAGTTTCTTCAAAATTTTCCTTTTGATGCAGAATTATCGCTTACTCTTTTTTCTAGGTTAAGACTCGATTTGTAGATATATGTACATATGTATATGTAGATATATAGTATTGTAAGAAATTCAAAATTGTCTTTGTTAATATTTTATAAAAATAAAATGTATACTTTAATCAAAAATTCTATGAAGAAAAGTTTCAAATTTTTAAGTAAACTAGGAAAAGCCTGCAGACATTGTCGTGGCTATATTTATTTATTAATTGCACTTTGCATATGTAACCAGAAAACGCATTTCGATTTCTGTCACATATTACAGGTTGCAACCCTCTCAAAAATTTATGAATGTATTTTAAGTAAACTTGGCTGTTAAAAAAGGTGGCAACCCTCTTCAAAATATACCTTTCTCCTAGCGAAACAATTGGTTTGACGCCCATATTTTACTATTTCATGTAAATTATGCATATGGTATATTTAAATTAAATTCGGTGTTTCCAACAGGTGGCAACGTCATAAAATTATCTTTGACCCTTATTGCCCAGAGAAACCGTTTAACAGCCATATTTTACTATTTCAAATAACTTGTGTTTAAGTTAATTAAAATCGATTTTTCAAAAAAGTGGCACCTCTCTTCAAAATATAGGTATGAATCTTCACTTCGCCGAGACGAACCGTTTGGAATCCATATTTTATTATTTCATATAACTTGTGTATGATTTAATTATATTAGACTTTTCTAACAGGTGGCAACCCCTTCAAAGTATAAAATATACTTAAGGCCTTATCGCATACCTACCAAATATAGATTAAGATTTTTAGAAAAATCGACGTAAGGGTTCGACTACAAAAACAGTAACACGAAATTATTTTATATTATATTATTATATATATATTATTTTATATATATCTTAAAATTACCTCCTAATTTTTTGTGAGTTTTTTATTTCCTTGTTGTTTCTTCGCTTTTTATTAATTTCGGTTTTTGTTGGCATAAATTCCTTATTTTTCTATCATATAGTTTGTACATTCTAGAAAAGTAGATAAACAAGCATAATTTCTTCACACTCAAACAGAGAACGTATGTATATTAATTTACGTTCTCTGGCTATAATTATATATTTGAATTTTCGTCCAGAACACCCAGTACCGAATTCGAATTTAGCCAAGACAACTACTTTATAACGCGCTATTTTTTTCGAAATTTAGCATAGCCTATCACCTCATAAAGCCGACGAACAAGATGCAAAATTGGACGCCGGCAAATTAAAAAAGCAACAGCCATAGAGTTTGGTCGTTGGTTTTGTTTCCAGATATGAATTTGAAAATTTTAATAATTATAAACGGGTTTTTGATCCTACACAGTTTGCAATATTTGTTTTAAAAACCACAATTTTTTAAAATTTGGCCTACCTTTTTAAAACCTTATTCGTTGACAACTACAAAATTTGGAAATTTAGAGAGAAGTGCAAAAAATGTAATACATTGAAAAAATATACCCTTCAAAAAAAACTTTTTGGTGGGAAAAATTATTAAGATAATAAAACTGAAATACTTGTCATCATTGAAATAAATTTTTACTTAGCAATTCAAAAACAAAAAAGTCTGACAAATATTATATAATAAAACTGTGGTTTTTAGATTTAAAAACTTTAAAAATATATTTTTAATACATTTGGACCATTTTCAGAATTTTGTCTGTCGGTTTGCCGATTTGTCTATTTGAACTCAGTAACCTCCGAAGCTACTGAATATTAATTTTCATGTGGTTTTAACTTGTGGCTATACAGTAACCTCGGGCATTACATAGGATTTATTTATCAAAATATTAAATGACGAAAAAACAAATTTTCTTAGAAAGTACTTAAAATCGGTTTCTTTCAATATCTGGTATTTAGATTGTTCACCTGGTTTGTTAGATGTACATAAGTATGTATGTATGTATGTATGTATGTGATAACCTGAAACCAGTTTTTTAAATAGCTGAATAACGGTAAATTTAAAATATATCGAAAACTTGTGCATGTAAAAAAGTTTGCTCGATTTTCATACGTAGTAAATGGGGTATTTGCATTCGGAGCGCAAAAAAGGGAATTATTTTTGAGCCAGTGTAATCAATTTGCTATTCCAATTTTTTTTTAAGAAAAACGATATCGGTTATTTATTTTACGAGTTGGAATTTGTTTCTATACTTCTCTATTTGACCTTAAATTTTTATGAATTTAAAAAAAAAATTTACAAGTTTTGATTATTTTTCTTTTGTTTGTTTAATGTTTCAAATTTAAAGTTTTTTATAAAAATATAGCGCTTTATATAACCAGTTTTTAAAATGCGTGACACCGTCACTAAAAAAAAATATCAAAAATAAATGAAAATTTTTAACTAATTGAAAGTGGCACTTTATTATAGTAAAATTTAATGGGCTATAAAACTGTATACAGAATTTCTACAAAATCCGGATTAAAAAGTTTGAAATTTGGACAACACTTTGCAGAACTTTCCAAATTTCTGCACAAAGTTTGAAATTTGGATCTATATGGTTTCTGTTAGAAATCAAATAAAATAAAAATAGTCAAAACTTGTCAAAATGTATAAAATTTTAGTCAAATGAAATTTTTTTCGAACGCCGTATCTTAATGAAACAAAGTCATAATTTTCCTAGCGCCACCTTTGTATCAGCAATTATGGTGGATTAGATGGATCAAGGCTCAATTCTCTCCCGTCAAGAAAAAATAGTTATTTGTTTTAATTTTTTTAAATTTAATTACTTATTGTGAACTTATTAATTATACAAGAAAAAACTGTTTTCTATCTTCTATATAAGAATCTCGTGTCATGGTGTTTGTGATCGCACGCCTCCGAAACGACTCGACCGATTTTTATGAAATTTTCTGTGTCTGTTTCGTACATTGGTATGAGAATTGGTCGTAAAATATATTTTGTGCTTAAGAGAGGGTTGCCACCTGCTTGAAAATTCAAATTTCATTAAAATATATAAAAGTTGCATGGTATATTAAAATATGGGTGGCAAGCAGCTAACTTTTACGAGAGTTGCCACCTGTTTGAAAAGTCGAGTTTAATTAAATTATACACAACCTGCACAAAATATTAAGATATGGGAGCCAAACGATTCGTCTCGACGAGATGAAAGTTCATATTTACATATATTTTAGAGAGTGTTGCCACCTGTTTGTAAAGTCAAATTGAATTAAATTGTACACACGTATATAAAATATTAATACGAGTGTCAATCGGTTCGTCTCGGCGAGCACGAGGTTTATACCTGTATATACTATTTTTGAAAAGTTACCACCTGTTTGAAAAAATAAATTAAATTCAATCATTTACAAGTAATATGTGTGAGCAACCGAAATTCGGTTATAGACTGTGTTTGCAGAGGTGTCTTTTATGCAAACTAAACTTCAGATAGGCGGCGCCGATGTGGGGATATTTCTTAAAACCGAATTTACAATCGGAATTAATTCAAATTCAAAACATGTATTTGCCAAATAAATATAAATATTTTAGTTAACAATTGGCCCGACAGGTGGCGCTTTAACAGGATTGCCGTTAAAGCCTTTATTTACGTTCCGATTTAGGTCAAATTCGTAACATGTATTAGTCCCATAAAAATAAATATTTTTTAATTTAAAAAATTAATCAATAGGTGGCACTGTATCTGAAATATCTCTAAAATCTAACTTCACTATTGAATTTGATTCAATTTCAGAACATATATTTATAGGATTTAGCGAAGTGCCGGGTCATCTAATGTTTGTATGCAATTACAATTTTGGTTCTTAATGTTTTTTTTGTTAATTTAAATAAATGTGCGTTTCTGAATTCGATAATTATTAAAACAATTTGAACAATGTCCAAATGGAAACTTGAATAAAAGCAAACCTATATATGTAATTAAAGCTTCATTGAGAGAAAATTACAATTTTAAAAATTAAATTTTTAGTGGTGTGTCGCGTTTCCCAAAATTTCAGGAACGGGACAGCGAAAAAAAAGCTATGCACAAAATATTTTAACTACCAGCACTTTTAGAGCGCATTTAACAGAAAATTGTTTGGCTCTTATAAGGAATTTAGTCAAGCGAGCGCCAAGTGGTTCCGAACTTCAGAGGAACGTGTTTCGAAAAATGGTAGAATTTTTTTTCTAAATACTATGTTAAATTTAACCCTTTTTCCCAATTGTAAAGTACTTATGAATTATAAATAAATGAAATAATCACACAACACTCAGTTTAGGTTACGACTTAAGGAGTTCTTTTTAAAAAAAATCTAGCCGAATAGAGGAGACCGCAGAGTTTTTGTGATTATCTGAGTGAGCTATTTAAGAAGCCGAAATCAGTTATTAATTCAGATATGTATATAAAGAAGGCAGTTTTCTCCGACAGATATGCTCGTTTGAGACCCTTTCTGAAATCTCTTTAGGAGGGTTAGCACACCCCACAGGGAGTCCTAATCGTGCGCCTTGCGAATTCCGATGGTTGGCTGCGTTATATCAAAGTCCTACAGAATAATGGTAATGATATAAAACTTTAGTACTACTAAAAGCTTGATTGGTCAACTCTCTTTACTTTGTTATAACACATTGCCCAGATCCGAAAATATTTATTATCAAAATGGGAAAAATACAAAATTACCAAAAAAACGCATAGCAGGAATAAAAACTAACAGTTTTTGTTAAAGATAACTAAAACGGCAACACTGAATAACCTTACCTTTCATTGACGATATAAAATAAAAGATAATTACGTAATACATATGGACATTTCGCTTATATGTAATGTCTTTTTTAAATTCAACTTTATTTACAATTTTTACAAAAGTAACAAAGTTTTCGCAACAATTACTAAATTCTTTTGGCTAAATATTTCGATTATATTGTACTTATTTACAAATGTGCATTAAAACTAATTTATAAGTGAATGAACTAGATTTGACATTAAAACTAAATAAGTAAATGAATTCAAGCACCTACATTGGGTGGAGGTATGATAACTAGCCAGTATTGTGGAACCACCACACCTATTGTCTGTCGAGCGGGCAAAAATCACAAGTAATTTCATTATTATATAGAATATAGTATATAGATACGCCCCAGCGATGCAAACTAGTAGGTATGTACTTATGTGTGTATGAAAAATTAGACTACAGCGCAATTTGTATAGAGTTTAACGTTCTACGTCAAAATGGGCAGACTACAGCCATTATTCAAACGGTATTCTGCATAAACAAGACCTGGAAATATAAAACAGTGTTTCGTTACAAGATATACTTATATATTATGAAGGTATGTATATTAATAAAAAAAACTCACCAGTATTGTGCCAGTGATAGAAAGCGGCCAAAATGAATAGATGCCACCAATTGTGCGAATGTCCAACATAGTCCACTTTACCGGTAAGCCAACGCTCAGGAATTTTCGCTGCATAAATGACGAAAGCGAAGGCACACCAACCGTACATGACAATAATGCGTGGCACCATTAGCTGGGGAGGAAATAATTCATTTTATAAAACTTTAAACGGATGCAACGAATGACAAGTCTATATGCCTCAAGCGACGTCGGGCACACTTCCAAAGTTACCACCCATAGACATTTATTTCAGATGCTCGGCAGCCAAGAATTCTCAAAGACTTAGGACGTCCAACAGACTGCGGACGATGGATAAGCGGCATGTCTCTATTTTAAATCGAGTCGGATATTACTATCAGATCGCGGAGATCGACTTTAGCGACAATTTCATGATTCACTACCCTGACAGAAGTGACAAGGAACCTTATACAAGATCTGGAGTTTTTTCCCAGTGACTCTCATTAAGGGAAGCACACAGACTTCCAGCTGAGAACTTTGATAGGCAATTGATAGACTGTCAAGAGGCGATCAAGGCCCTAAAGTCGACAGCGACTAATTCGATCTGAGTTCGGTACTGCCAAAGATCTCGGTGACAACACATTCTCTCTCGTTCTCTCGGCTTTCGGTTCTACGAAAGCGGAAAGATCCGGATTTATATCCGGCCAACGACTGTCACTTCAGCTGCATTCCCCAAAATTTTGTAGAGACTGTTTTATGCTGCTACAACAACAACAACAACACATTCTCAACCCATACTGAGTTTCAGTGGCGTTTCAGGAAACGAGGAAACGGACGGCTTAGTGAGGAGAGGAGCGAAGGAAAGACTGGAGGAACCCTGGTCTCGCATGTTAGGTAAAAGCACCTGGACCAGTCTGCACACATAACTCAAAAACCGAGGACCACGGAGTCTGCTGAGATTTCTTGACCGAACGTCAAGCTTCTCACGGGGATATTAGCGGGACTCCAGCCACAAGGCCGCCAGGTTTGAGGTCCTACATAACCATATATGTAAGAGCTCTAGGGGGTGAGGAAGAGGTAGATTCCGTTAAGCACTTGTGGGAGTGTCCCACGCTACGGGAAATGAGCTTCTGATTTGTGGGAAACAATTTCTTCAAGGACCTGTACAATTTAGCTACTGTCGCACAAGAGAGGGTATTGAGGGTTGTAAAAAGATCGTAATTGCTTAAGGATGTGTAAAGAATAACTGGAAGGAATCATCTTCCGCGCATCCCAATGGGTCCGGTAGCCACCGAGTGAACTCTTTACGAGAGCAGCGCATTTAACTTAAATTATTTTTAGGCTAATTTTGAAACACTTACCCGCACCAGCTCGTTGTCAAGTCCGCCCATCACATAAGTCCAATGCGCTAACGGTATTATGCCGTAAGCGGCCCATAGCACCAGCACTGCGATCTTTGCATCCAAAGAGACATTCAGCTTAGGAATTTGTACTAGCATCGCCAAGGCAAACATGCATAAAGCAATCACAGAGTAAATTGTGCGGAGTGTCTGAAATGTGAAAAAGGCGATTTTTTAAAAATATTTTTTTCCTTTTGACAACAGTAAAGTCTACTTAAAAAAAAAACCAGGTAAAAATTTCCAAAATAAATTGGATCGGTTTAAAATATAACCCTTTTTAAAACTTTTACGTAAGACGATTGAGCTTTTTCATAAATTTACTATTATATAAAGAGAAGGTACATTTAGTTGCATACAAACAATAATCAATTTTTTTAGAAATCGTTTTTGAACAAAATCTTTTATTTATCTATGCCTGTTTTAACACACGTTTTTAAAATTCACCACCTAAACACCCATCATTTTGAAATAAATATTCCTCTAAGTTCTTTCACATTTCAAACCAATTATTACGTCACAGCAAAGTTACTCTCGCAAATTTCCCCATCAATCAGCGCAATCTTGTATTCTGTAGTTCTTGATTTCCAACCTATGAATCTTATTATCAAGCTTGATAAAAAAAATCCGACTTTTTATGTAGATTAACTCCAAGCATCGTTTATTTCAGAAAATACTTCACTCACCTGGAAACACCAAAACGCATAGTACATGCCGCTTATATAAATCGCCACCAACGATAATGAGATGCCCAGAAAGTCCACCGACAAAAAGAAATCATAATGTTCCTCCGATTTGCAGGAGAAAATATGATAAATGGACGAGAGCAGCATGCAAAGACAGAAACAGACCAACAGGCAAACGACCAAAACTTGATCGCTAATGTCCGCGTGCAATTTTAAAAATTGGAAATCAACTATGGTTAAGCCGATGAAGAGTAGACAGCCGAAGAGATGACTCCAGATATTGATCTGTAAATAATTGCCAATCCAATGTTTAGTGAAAATTTGTCCTTATACTTAAAGGATGCACTAATAGTTTACTAACCGTTTCATTGGTCCACCAGAAGACGCTTTGCAGGCATAATTTTGTGGAGAGGAATGTGCGATAGCCTCGGCGAATGTAAGGATTAAATTTAAGATGATCAGGAGCCTGTTAAAAAATAATAGAAAATAACGTAAATGTTAGTACATATGTATTTAAGTATGTATGTATGTATGTGCGTATGTTTATTTAGAAATTTTAAAATTGTTTTAAATGTGGGTTATTAATAATGCATTCGCGGACCCGGGTATACATTCAAAGTGATGTCCGTCCGAAGTTTGGCTCTACAATACCGCAACGACCCGGATTTATATCCGGCCAAAGACTATCACCTCAGCAGCATTCCCCAAAATTTTATGGAGAATGTCTTGTGCTATTACAACAACAACAGAAAGTTCACTATTATATCTACAGCGTCTCTACATCGAGGTGGTCACTAAACCCACCTGCAATTGGCGATAATCGACGAAAATACAAAATCACTGGCGTCGATATAACTGCACTGGGTGGAGATCAAAGTCAGATTGTCAAGGCATGTAATAGAATACGTACTCGGCAATTCGACAGGTCGCACCCGGAGTTTGATTCCTCCGAATGCTTTCGAGCATTCAGGGCGATCCGAAACAAGGAACAGGCTTCTTTGAACTTCCAGGCGGAATGCGTCACTAAACTAATTGAAGCTTTTATCACTGAGCATATCCCCATGCTGGGCAAGCAATACATCATCAAAAAATTCAGAAGTATTCCACTCACGACTTGTATAGGTGTTACAGGAACCATAAAGCGCTTAGGGTGATCTGAATCACTTGCCCATAGAGCTCCACATTCACAAAATCATAGCGTAATTTGCAATCAGACTCCGAGAGTCTTAATCTTGGCGGCAGATTTAATGGACGTCTCTCCTTTTTGGGTTCCCGGAACATACATGGTAACGAGAGAGCCGATGAATACTCGTAGGCCAGAGCCATAGCCTGTTTTAATGCATTCCGCTGCCCGCTGGGAATAATCAAGAGAAAACTTCTCTTACAGCTCTCACTAGGATGGAGTAGAGAACAACATGCAAAATTGAGAAGGAACACTGTGACTATGATATCTAAATTGGTGCGTCAAGCGTTGCGTTTCCTAACGTCAACGAGTAACAGCGCATGATATACCCAAACAACTGTGTACATTTTTTTACGTTTACTGATTCTCTCGAAGTTCTTTGTTTGGTATTTTATTGTATCTGCCTTTTGCTCTTTCTCATTTTTATCTTCTTTCTTTTTCACTTCTGTCTTCCGCGCTCAACTTCAGAACGCAACGCGCTATCAAAATGTTATTTGCTCGGCGCTAGCGCCGCGTTATTGTGAGATACTCCATTCAAATTGTGTGGGCATGAAAGATTTTGACAGTTCGTTGACATGCCAATTTAGGGATGGGTCTGACCCACTTCTGACAAGTCAATAACTGTAGGACTGCTCAGTATGTCAAGGAAAGATATATTCAGACTGGCATCACGGGGCATTTGTCGTTTGCGGAATATGCGGCTAAGGTGAGTATACCATGCAACACCCGATGCCGGAGCTGTAATCTCGAGGATAGCAGGGACATAGCTCTTCGCTATCTCTGTGATTGTCTAGCTTTGGCGCGAAAATGCACAGCAGATACTAGGATTCTTCTCGTCGTCGCTGGAAAATCAGGTTTCAGGATAATTAGGGTATCAAAATAAGCAATCATTGAATTTTATTTATTTTATATGAGATAAAAAAATAGTACATATTTTAAATTTAATATTTTTATCTAAAAATGGAATAATGGGGTAACTAATCCCAATCCCGCCAAGTCAAGTTTTCGTATATTCATGGAAGGTATGAGGCTAAGAGAGAAGATTATTTATTTGTATATATGTAAGTATAATAAATACGTAAGTATATATAATAAATTGTATTGTAAATTTAATTGATTTTCGACTTCATTTTATAATATGTACATAATATGGTCATATATTAAAAAAGCTGGTTTTGCTGTTATCCATTCGTTATAGAATTTGTGCCAAATTTTAGACGCTAGCTGTTGGCACGTAGATCACATGCTACATACCTTTGTGTAAATACAAACTCCATAAACATAACCAAACAAGGTATTCATACTCGTATCGCCTTCAAAAATTCAACAGCATTTTTTTGCATGTAAAATAATTTGAATTCCCTTCAAATGCATTTGACACTTTGTCATTGCTGTTATTGAATATAGTGTGTATATTATACTTCATAATTGGATACAATGAAAACCACAATAAATTGCCAATTTGATGCCAAAAAAAAATGAAACAAATATAAATAAAAACAGTTGAAGAAGCAGCATGCCCGAACCGAAACTATTTCGCCTGCCGCGCTAAAGGTCGTTGAAGTCTATCCAATTGACGGTGCGGTGTTGATGACTTGTTTTGCCCACGGTTTTATTTTTACATTTGAGTTGTTGATTTTTTTTTTTTCAATAAAATATTTACATTTTCACATTTGTATATTTGGTTAGAGCGCCGTTCACGTCCAAGACAAGCCAAAATAAAATGTTAATAAGTTAACCTTGATTTACTTTGCTTTCTTGGATTGAGGTGGAATTCGCGGGTTTATACAAATTGGTATTTGTTTTTTTTTTTATAGCTACCTTGCAATAAAGAATAAATGGTTAGTAACACTATTCTTCAATATAAAGCAAAGTACAAAATATTTTTAAATAAGTAAATACTTTAGAAAATACTTTAATTTTCATTCAAAAAAATCACTAAATTGTTAACATATTTGATCAGAATTAAATAAATGTATGTATGGATATACATGTATTTTTTATTTTATTTTCTTAAAGGCGAAAGACCGTCCTCATTTAAAGGAAAATTAAAAAGGAAGACAAGTAAAACCCGAAACTATTTAGTTTTTTAAAATAAGGGCTAGATGCTCAATTAATTACAATTTTTATATTTTATACATACCCGAGTGCACTAATACCCAGAGTATTATATCATAACGGTTTTTATAACCGCATAAGGAAACCGATGTAGAGACAGACATATACCAGAATGAAAAGAGTAATTGATCGGTCCGTGAAATCGAGCAAATATTGTGATATCTAAAGAAACTTGGACACTTTATCCAAGGTATTGAAAATTGAATTGGATTTTTAGGAATACGTGGGTTAAAATCTATTTGGCGTGTAACCACTCAATTTAGAGCAAATAAGTTTTTATCCGAAATAATTAAATTCAATAACCAAAATTTCAAGGCGACTTCATATAAGGTGATAGCATTCCATGAGCCGAATGCTCGTTCTTCTTTCCTAATTCATCTGGGGTGTTTTTTTACACTAACAAAATAACGGATGTTTTATTAGACGTGTGGTTTGCAATGAGGCAATACTTTTTTCAGAGTTGGTCTTTTTGACAGCTGTTACTCGATTTATACTCAGTTTGACTTACCATTTTATAATGAGCAGACTTACTCCGGACCAACGTTCGCAAATCGTGGAAATTTATTACCACAGTAATGGTTCCCTTCGCGCGACACATCATGCGCTGCGTCCAATATTCGATGATGCTCATTTTTAGTAGAATATCTACGATAATAAACAAAATTGTCGATAGTCCACAACATCCACTAAATGTCCATATTTCTTCAAAAAATCAAGCCGGCCATAATGTTACAGTTAATGGGGAACGCTATGGAGCCATGACTAATGACTTTTTCGTACCTGAACTGGAAAATCCGAGACGTATGATATCCAAGATTGGAATAAATAATGTGGAAATGGGCGCAAATAGGTATATTTCAGACACAACTTTATAAGACTCTGCCAAATTTGGTACACAGTTTGTATTTCGTTAATTATTGGATTCGGGAAAATCCCACTAGCACATCTCATGTGACGGTAATTTACGAAAATAAATAAACTCGATATTTAAAAAGAAAATATATAACTACTTATATAGAAACTTCCCTCAAATTCAGCTGTAAAAGTCGATCCCCTTAAGACTATTTCCCAATATTTGTCGTATCGTAAATATTTGGACGATGGCAGAATTACGAAGTCTAAAATAGAGCCTTCGATTTCTCGCAAGCTTCTCGTGTATCGACAATCTCGCAGGGCTAGCGAGCTTCTCGATACTCGATTGTAAATGCATACACAGTTCACGTGTCGATAAATACTCGACATTTCTCACGAGAACGGGGATACCCGAGATTGTACCGAGAACGCGGTTTCTCGAGTATCGAAATACTCGAGAATGTACGAGCAGAAATCGAAAGCTTTAGTCTGAAACCACTCAGTGCATTGACAGTACATATTTCACTGGTTCGCTGGATCATCAAGCTGAATCAATATTCCGATATCAATTTCTGATGGCAAAGGCAAATTATGTGTATCTTCGCAATACTTATAGTTAACATTCGACTACGATTAGCTTCATTTTGACTTAATGCACTTTTGAAATAGGTGTGCAGTTGGTTCTAGCTGGCACGTGCAATGAATGCAATCCGGAAAATAACTATTTCAGCTTTAGTATCATCCGATTGATCTCGCTCAGTGTGAATTTTTCACAACTCATGTTCACATAAATATTCAGCGACATCGCATTTAAATATTATCTGTATATAATTACGCAAGCGCGCACCCAGGGGTTTTGGGGTACAAAGACTGCCCAAATTTTGAGAGGAATACATTAGGCTATTCTTCAATTTAAAATATGTTAGCAAAAATGGCACAAACGTGGTAACATAAAAAAAACTCCTATGTGATATGATAATATCAGGCTTAAGCTGTTTTTTAGTACAAAATTTCTGTTCCATCACCTCAACTGCTGATTGAATGATGAATTGGGTACTCATATTCTTAAATTGTTCATTAATTTTTTTCACATCATTTTGTTCGACAAAGTCAAAAGTCATTCACACAATTATTAATGGTTATTTAATTTACACCATTCACGTGCCATTAACGGGCGCCTACAAACGAGGGAAATATGTACATATGTTAATACATATGTAAATATACATATTGTTTGTATGTATGTACATATGTATGTGGGTATATGTTCTACTTTAAAAACGAGTAAGTCTATAGGATTGTTGCTATGCTATGTTTTGGGTTTTTTTATTTGATTTCTATTTTATCACTACCAGTCAAAATATTTAAGTCAATGCAAAAGAATTTATAGTAAAATAAATATAGTAAATTCGAAATAAAAATAACCATCTACTAAGTGTATGAATAACGTCTTTGAATCTTAAATATATTTTTTTAGTGAACATAGAAGAAGAGATAATGGTAATTCCTTTAACTCGACAGATACAAGTGTAAAATTTATAGCAGGGTGGAGTGCTCAATGTATGAACATTTTGTTTGAATTTCACTATTGCAGAATTAACTAAAGTTGTATATATGTATACACAAGCATTGTGTAATTATTTTCGAAAGCAAGGTCCCAGGCCATTAAACTTTCAAAAAACGCAGTAATCTTAAAGTTTTCATATAATCATTTTCAAGCCACATTAAACTGGTAATAGCGATGTGGTAAAATCTTTTACAATGGAATATAAAATGTAAACAAAGTTTGACAACTCATTGGCTCATTTCATTTTTTTATTTAAAGCCAACATAAAAAGGAAGAGAAATCCCCATTGCAATTTTAAATTGTACCTACTGTAGTGGAGCTTTTATTCCCATTATAGAACATCGTACCATAACAGTTCGGATTCAAATATCTCACGACAAATACGGTTCACTTTTAAAGCCTTATCATGCCTTGCAAGCCATCTGTGAACCACTCTTGAACCGAATCTCCATTCCAAACAAGTAATGAAAAGTCCAAGACCGGGTGCAACCGAATTTCAATACCCAGCGCAAGTTTTTATTTCAAATAAAGCTGAATGGCTCAACCGATCTTTATGAAATTTTTGCGGACGGTTCATGCGGTCTCCGGCCCAATATAGGACATATAATATATATATAAATTTAGAAAAGTAGGCGATGCCACGCCATCGTAGAAGAGAAAATTTGAATTTGTCTTATATACGCAACCATTGGGATGAATCATTTTGGAGTATGCACATACATATTGCTAATACTTAGATCAACTTGTGTATATGTATGTGTAGAATTTTCTGGGGAAAAGGCGGACTCATGCCGTTATATGATTTCTATAATTTTTGAAATCTTGATTTCTATCTAGAAGTGTAAAGTGTGCGTAATGTGGTAGAATTTCACAAAGAAGCTTCGGAGATATACCTATGTGCTATAAGATGCGCGATACCATAGCAAATCTCCACATTTATGATTCATTGTATTTGATTCTCTTTTTCCTTACCTTGTCTATCTATAAGATTTTTTTTAATGTTTGCCTTTTTTCGTTGAAAGAAGTGAGCATGGTTTATGTACGACTTTTAAAAATTTCAAAATTATTATTCCAGACTAATTTTACTGGAATATATAAAAAATTTCAAAATTATGCTTACAGACTTGAAATGCAAGACGTATACTAAATTTTGTACGGCTTAATATCGAAGTTTTGGAGATATATGTTTATGATATTGTACCAACATTTGCGTGTGCAACTTCACTCTGCATATTAAATTTGGACAAATTCTCTTTACGAGGCACTTAAAAATAGCGTTTCTCTCGATATTTTAAAGTTACCGATATATGACCGGTGGGCGTGGCTTTAGTGCGATTTTTTATAATTTTCGAAAGTTTGCTTCTGAATTTCGCAGAGATTGGTCAAGTAGTTTCGGAGAAATGCCCTTTTTGCTATAAATTGAAGAGTGTCGCGCCCATTACATACGTACATACATATATCTTTTCCCAACCCAATTCCATGTGTCAAATTTGAGCAAATTATCTTCACTGGTTACTGAAAATCGCATTCTTTGGACTTTCACAAAACACCGTTATGTAGGCGTGGTTATCATCCGGTTTTGCTCATTTCCAATATCAAACTACCTTAAGTTTCGTTGAGATAGTGCAATATTTACTCAAATTATCCATTGCACGAGTGGACGGACGTACAGACAGACATAGCTGAATCGATTCCGCTTTTCATTTTGAAAATTTTGGTATAATATGTCTATATCTATTTCGGTTCCTTTATGCTATTACAATTAACCGTTAGGTGAGCAAAGCCATCAGCACTCCAGCTCGATCTATTTTTTTGTCATAAGACTATATTAATAAGATTTATAAATATTTTGACTGGAGCTCTATTTATCGGACATATTATTTTTCGATTAAATTTTTTTTTTTATTTAGCGATTAATATAGCAATTCTTAAAAAATTTATTTTTCGATGTAAAATATTAGCCAATTTCGTAATAAAAAATAGGTCCATATATATTTGGAGGGTGCCTGGCCATTTTTTGATCGACCCCAATAGATATAGATATATTATTTAATTATTTCTATAACCTGATAAAGACCAAGTTTTTCTTTTGTTCACTGTAGGTACAAGTACATATATGAATACTTTTGTACGTTTCATCGCTTCACTTACTTCCTCAAAATTCAATAGCGTTTTCAATTTCATGAGCTTCTCTGTGGTCAATGGATCTGACTTCTCCTCCACTGGGGTGCCATGGCCCAAAATATTGGGTTCTTCATTTTCCGGAAATTGGTGTGCATCCGCAGCATGTTTGAGGCCTTCAAGCTGCAAAACAAGCAAATGAGGAAATAAGAGACGATTTTATGTGGTTATAGAAAAAAAGTAAATATACAATATGTATGCGCATTAGGGTAGTCTAGAAATTGATGGGGGGATATAGTGAAGTCGGACTTTTAATGTTCTCACAAGTTAGCATTGCTCTTTAGCGAAAAAAGGAATACTTCTATTTTTTTTTTTAATAAGCATATTTAGATATCACTGAAAGTTTTCCATGCAATTTAAATGGTGTAAAAATCAATTTTTCGTAGAAAAGATATAGGATCCTTGAAAAGCAATATTTATCTTCAGAATACTTAAAAATTAATCCCAAATTTTTATTTCATAATTTTTTTAATATTTATTAATTTTTGAGGTTATTGGGGGGCCCATAAAAAATAATTAGTATAAAAAAAATAGATGTTATTCTTTGAAATCTCGTGAAGAGATTTTGATTGAACATTGATTTTCAGGGATACTATACCATTTCAACGAAAAATATTTTCCCCACATAAAATACAAGGGAAATTTTAAACGCTTTGAGCGACATCTACATTTGTTTTACCAATTTTAGTGGACGAAAACATTAAAGTTCCAACTTTGCTTCTTTTTTCGGCCACCCTAGTACAAGTACACACATTATATACATACATACATACATACAGAGTTAAAAATAGCACTAAAAATAGTTCATATACTATTATTTAGTAGAATTAGTGGAAATAAAAACGAAAACATTCGTTCAGCACACGTCCGCTATAATTTATTTTAAAGCGCCGCGATTGCAGAATTTTATTAAATTTTGATTTGTTGAAATAAGCGGATGATTTTTTTTTTGCATTTCAGCATAGTAAAATTATTCTTTGGTCAGTTCCTCATTATCAGCAGAGGCACGTTTCCGCATTTTATTTTGACAGTTTGCTTATTTTTTGCTGATTACGTATGTACGTGTGTGTGTGAGTATGCGGCTGATGTCTGACGGCGGCAAGTGTGGACAAAAATGCTGAAAGCCAAAGAACCGTAAGCTAATTTGCATTGCGTTAAAATTTTTGCCCGGCTTATATACATACATATATTATACATTAGGGTGGCTCTTAACTATAGGAGAAATTTTGAAAATCGGAAATCTTCTACTCCCAACTACTAATTTTACTGGAATAAAGCCGTGAAGTTTTCATTTTGTGGGTGCGTATGAGTAACATTTAATTCAGTTAGGATATTCACAGTTCGTTGTAAAATGTTTTGTAAAGGCATCACCTTGTAAACTGGAACATTTTATAATAGAAAAATTATTTAATATGCAATACCAAATGTACATTCGAACGTTTTACATATCCAAAATATTCTAACTAACAATTAGAATGGTAAACTAGAACCTTACTAATGTAAAAATTCTCAAAAATTTTGTTAATTACTACGTGATATCTTAACAACACCTTTTACAAGGAGACTGTGAGTACCCTAAGTATAGCATATAATTTATTTTAAGTATATCCTTACATTAATTCGCTTAGAATATTGACGCATTCCTGTACAGGTTTAACACCTCTTTCTGTGACACCATTTACAACAACATTTTTCTACATTTGTTTTGTAACGGGTGCTTTTTCATAAAATCGGTATTTAAATAAAATCGCTTGAAAAATAATAAGGGAAACAATTTCGTGTTTAACCGTTCGTTGATCATAAAATTGATATGAGTTCTCCGACCTTATAGGGAGATTTCTACCCATATTGAGATTTCATAGAGTTTGTACGAAAAAATTTAAAAGCAGTATTTTATTTATTACAAATCCAAATTTTACACTTCGTTTATGCATTCGCGCATACTGTACGTGTACATGGATCCTTTATATTCTGGATTTTTACAAAAGCTCTTCGTTTTTGTCGTTTTGTAACAACCTTCGCATCGTCCACTAAAAAAATATTGATCTCTTGAAGTAATGAGAAAGATTTGTTAGAACTCTACCAATAAGATGGAATAACATAAAACGCCTTGTTTATTACATAACACTCAAATGTTATCGCTTTTGTTCAAAATTGTTTCGTAACAAAGTCATTGAGTTTCAGGTCGATTGAGACCTTTTTATTTAGTGTATTTTATTTTGATGTTCAATTTTGGGTAGAATTCTACCCCAAGGTCAACTCGTAATGTGGAATTTGTTGTAAGTTCACAAAGTCGACTATCTCTGGGCTAGATACCGTAGATGGCTAGCAAACTTTTTTACAGCGGTTTCAGTTACATTAGAGTTAACATTGTTTTTTAATTAAATATATAACGCACACCATATAGCACTTCGAATTTGCCGGTTTTGTAAATCTTCTTGTCAATTTTTAAAAGACCATAATGTAAGTTTCTTAATTTCGAAATAAATATGCCAAGGAGTTGGTGATATATAGGGAATACAAAAAATGTATTGATAAGTATTGGCAGTGATAAAAAGTTGTGCGGAATTAGATACGCAAGGCTCATCCGATCAGTCGAAAATTTTCCACAGATCGTTTTTACCTTTTCAAATAACTTAGATAACAATAAGGGCCACCCCAGTGGTATACAAGTTTAATGGTTCAGATACATGCGTACATACATACATATGAATCCAAGCCAGTCATACAGGAATATTGTATACTAAATAATAAAAGTAGAGAAGATATTCTAAAATTTTGTTTGTTTTTTTTTTGGTTTCTAAAAAGTGAAAGTATGTATGAATGTAAAAGAAAGGGTAAAATAATTATAATCGGAAGAAATTTTGAATTCATATTGTATATGTATTTGCACATTAAACTGAGCGAAAAAAAACCAGTTAACCAGACAAAAGGCATTCATTTTATTTGACCGTAAAAAACATAAATCTTCCCGCCCAATAAAAAGGAATGGTGGCAGTATAATAAATGGGAATCATAAGAATATTTAATCTGGCTGATAATATTTAGTTAATATTTTTTTTTTAAATATGTATGTATACACCCCCTTTTCAGTCTAAAACGTTTTTAAAACTGCCCACAAACTGCAACAAGAAGCTCTGTGCGTTTTATCACCCGAAGTACGTCCGGGTTAAATCTCGACCGGAGTGCTCGTATTTACGCAAAAAATCGTTAAAAAGGGATTTTCTAATAGCTTTCCTCCCTTTGGCCGACAATAGCAAATTTCCAAGTATATTTCTGTCATAAAAAAACTTCTCATAAAAATGATCTGTCATTGAGAGTAGGCATGAAATTATAAGGTTGTCCATTTGTCTTATATGGCATACAAGAACCGTCCACTTTTTTTTTTTTTTTTGGAGTATAGAAAAGGAGTGAAATTTAGAGTCGAAAGATTATTTGCCAATCACACCATTACTCTGGCAGCTTTACCAACTGTTCCCCCATTTTCACATAAGACAAGTTATCATAGTGAATTTAAAACATTTATAATTTTGTAATGTCGAAAAAGACAGAGACACTCAGGTCAAGGCATACAATGTTGCGGCGCTAGCACGAGATGTTGCTGTTTCTAGACCGGATAGCTATGTGTTGATTGAGTCAGCTTACCAAACATACAATCCGATTGGCCGGCCGGTCCTAAATTCTGCTGCACCAGTTTGGCAGACAAGCCAACGGAGACCAGTAGGACTCACTGAAAAACATTTTAAACCTGCCGTAACCAATGCACTACGAACGTGTCGGATATCAGCTGAGCCCCATTAATACTAAGAGCTCGTATGCTCCTGATTAGGTGGCATCATGACCAACAAATAACCTCTTGCAGGATGTCTCTGCAACAAAAATCATTTTCTTGAGAGACGAGAACCGAACGTAAAAGACATAACCGCTGAACTCGGGAACGCACAGGCAGGTCATAAACAATCACTATCTTCTCCAACTCTGGCTCCTTGAGTCTATTGTCTACGTGCCGAGTGGAATATAGCCTGGTCTACACTAAAGTAGCCTGATCTATGTACACTAAAGTAGTCAAGAACCCCGATGATATTTTTCTGTTCCAGCTCTGAGGAGAACAACCTCCTCCGGCATTCCCGTCGAATTTGGAGTCCTCAGTTTATATGTTTATAGGATTGCGGATGTCGTAAGGCCGCGTATTCCCGACCTCTGGGGTTGGTATGTTAATTTTATAGCTTTTGGGAAAGGTGTCTGATGGTTCCGAGTGGCCGGACATACCGTGACCCAAAACGTCTGCCTTTCTGAGTGTTTATACAATAACAGCTACCTTTTGAGCAACTAACTATGTCAAGTTGGGACAGATTCAGGACCGCATTCAGATCGCATTCCGCTAAGGCATAGCTCTGTACGTCTTCACTGCATTTACAAAGTATGTACATAGATTACAAAGAAGTTGCATGGCGTTTCGTTTCCTGTGACAAGATTTCTCGTTAAATTCACCACACACAGAAACCAATTGGATCTAATCAGATATTAATATCAATCAGCAAAAGTGAAATTAGTTCTGGTATGGTGAATAAGACGAGATTTTCTTTTAGAGGAACGGTGGGAAGGGATGTAACTTCTTTGCAATCGACGTTGTTTTGTATTTCTATCTTCAAAAATAAATTTATAGCCTTTTCTTTTCTCGAAATAAATATCACCTCATTCTATGACAACAGCTGCACAACGCTCACCCTCTCTCACTTTTGGTAGCGGGTAGAAAATCTTCCACTTTTGTCGGACGAGAGGGTAACATTTTGAGCAAAGAACAAACAACCCAGAAATAATGCTGGGAAAAGAACATGACAATTTGACAGCCCTGGCAAGGGACAGATTAAATACAACATTATTTCGAGATAAATATTAGCTAATAATATTTATTTCAAATAATCATATGCTAAGTATTTCAAATCTACTGCTGACGAATATTTGCTATTGTTATTTGTTTTTGTTTACATCTCTGGATATTGTAAACAAAAACCGCAAACAAGTATTTAAAATCGAATTTAAAAAAGCACTTAGAAAATGCAACATTTGCAAAGCAATTCGAATCGCCAATAGAACGCAGCCACAGTAATAAAAGAACGCAACAATAAAAACATTAGCACATTGTAAACAAACCATATGCAATTTATCTAATGATTTTACAGTATTATGAGCACTTAAATAGTATATATATCTACATAAATACTAGCGACTATATTTTCTGCTATGCTATATTAGCGAAATTACACCTAAGCACCTACTTATTTAAACGAAGAAAAAAACCACATCCACTAACAGCAAAAACTACATATCGTAACGATTTGTTTACATTTCACAAAATTGCATCCGCGTCGCACCATATCGTTCAATGACGTTTATATGTATGTAGTTGTATTTGTAATGACTACGAAATTTTGCTTGTTTACAATACTCGTGCTATGCATTTGCACTCAATGCAACAAATGTGTAGTATCTAAGAGGGATGGGCGTTTTTTGAGTGAGTTATTAACCAAATTAAAGAGATAATTCATAATTTTTCTATTTTTAAATGCAGAATAAATTTTTATTCTTCATACAAAAATTGTTTAATAATGAATAGATTTTCAATCATAATTAAATTCAATTTTAATAAGTTTTAAATTTTTATTTAGCATTCAAAAAATTTTAAGTATCAAGTAAATTTATACTCATCATTGTTCGGTCATTCAAATCATTTAAAAAATAATGATGACTACAAATTTATTTGTTATTTAAAATTATTTGATTGATGTATGAAAATCTATTTGTTTTTTTTTTTTAATACTTTGTATGATGACTAAAAATTTATTCGTTATTAAAAATTACTTAACCGTTTCGGGACGAGAACTTTTTTGACAAGCAATCTTGAAAAAGAGTGTTGATTTAGTCTCTTACAGCTATTTCAAAAAAAGTAATTTCATAATTTATTTTTAGGACGTCCTGAAAAGGAGATATCGTCCTGGGACAAAAACATCCCAAACATACCTGAATAGCAAAATTGGAATAAAAATTTCAGAGTTTTTTTGACTTCATTTCACATTATTTTTATAGTTAATTTTATACATTATAGCATTATAATAATGTTGTTTATATTTGATGCCAAGGTGTGAAACATTTTTTACAGAATGCCAAATTGCAGCCAATGCAAAGCTGATTTGTTCGACTTTCTTTGCCTTTTTTGGCACAATTTACGCAGCGTTGTCGCTTGTTAGTTCTTTTTGGCAAATGATTCCCCAGATTTTGTTTGATCTGTATTTTCACTGCGGAGAGGGGTCCTATTCGATCTTGGCGCCGGATTTTCGCACGCGTACTTCCTTCGTCAATGAGAGATTCGGATAGCTCCACTAAAAATCCCAAAAACGGATCTTTTTTTTTGCCGTGGATGATTTGCTTCCGCATGGATTATCCACGCATTGACGGCGCATGTCATCATTAGCCGGAAAAAACTTTTCGCCACCATTTAGTTGATTTTCGGTTAAGTTCATACAATGTATCCATTTTGTCTGCCAAATCTACGCCACCCATAAAGTTTCTGTACGATCCGTGCCTTCTTCCTCTTCTGAACCTGACTGGGACTATAAGAAGAACCACCATCAGCAAATGGATCATCTTCATCATCGCTGGAATTATGTAAAAAATCCTCAATTTGTGAAGCTGCCAGTCTACGTTTTCTATCCATTTTTTCCTGAGACAAATAATGTAAATGAGTACGATTGGGATGATAACGTCCCACAAATAAACAGTTTTGGGATGATTTTGTACCGCGGAACTTACCTTAGCCTCAAATAAAGAAAAAATAAGTTTTTGTCTGTTCTACACTGTCCTCTTTATAAGATTACTACTGTTTTTATAAAATTTCACTAAATTACACTTGTTTTCACAATTAAACCACTTGTTTCTTGAGCTTTTGTCAAATATGTGATCATCAACACAAATGCCGCGATTTGATGTTTCACTTTTGACATAAACGTGATAATTTACATTGACAGCTTAATTTTTTTTTTGTAGAAAAGAAAATCACTAATGATTTGGGACCTATTTCAACCAAATCGTGTGAAAATTTTCAAAGATACGATTTTTTGAAATTTTCTGGGATAAAAACATCCCCATCGTACCGAAACGGTTAAATGATGAATGAAAATTTATTCGCCCCATTCAAAATTATTTGAATGATGAATGGAAATCTGGTGTTACTTTTCTGTTATACAATTATTAAATTTTCTAAAAACGCCCATCCCAGGCGCGCACTCAATTTGAGGCAACGTAAATTCGATTTGTATGCAAGTAGTTAGTTATTGAGCATTGGAGGGGGCTCGTCACTCAACAAGTTGACAACCAACCCATACCCATCGCCACTTACGTTCGCGCCTAGACTTAATCTTTTATTGCATTCGAGTGCGACTTGGCACTTACATACATAAATAAGTATGTACTTGTATTTAAAATGAAGCTGCGTACATTTGCCACTCAATTAGGCACATAATCTACGCATTGCTCTCAGCAGGAGGTAAGCCAAAAGGCAAAATAAACAAATTAAAAACTGAAAAAAAAAATTAAAAAGAATTTACATATGTATATTAAGACCACACAATTGACACTGAAAAATCGATTAGGCTTGGAAATGCATTAATATTCATAATTTCAAATTTTAGCACAAAGCACTCGAAGATGTGAAAGCACATCTAGATATTGTACAATACTATATAGCTGGGCATTTTATATCTAGAGCACAAAAGTTTAATTATTTGCATTCGACTGCTGTCTCTTTTTTAGTTTTTGTTAACATTGTAAAATTTATCACCAATTAAAATGTAATTAAATGCGCTTTATCACTCTTGTACTATTCTTCCAATTCCATTATTCCGCCAATGATTTTGCATGCAGCCAATAATAAGTATGTGCATTAGAGTGCATCACTCCCAATACAAAAAAGAAATCGTTGCTATTTTCCCATCGAGTTTATAGAATAGGCCCATTTCTTTGTAGTCGACTTTAAAAAGAGATGCAAAAGCAACCCTGTTCTGAGCTTTTATGAAAGATGCACTTTGTTTAGTGCTATTTAAGAACGGAAAATAGTTGTGTCGGCAATTTCTAGGTTGACGTAGTTACGTATTTAAAAATACTATGTAAATAATAACAGATTGGGTGTTAAACTGAAATTTTCCATGTCTTTTCCTCGGGCTCATTCACAAAAGCGCAGCATTTTTACTCTCCAATACTACATCTCACGTCGAATATCATTTTACCAAGTTGGCGCAACTCGCATATTATTCCGAATTAGTGTTGTTGCTTTACATGCATTTGGTTACCTACCTAGTGTTCTTTTGCAAGTCGGTTACAAAGAAAAGGGTCCTAATGTATGACATTTTATTTGCATTTTTAAAATACTGCCCTCTGATGAAACAAAAGTGCAACTTGTTCTATTAATAGTGCAATTTTGCAGGACGGCGATTAATTAATGCAAATGTTACAGTATAATGTTACAGTACAAAATGTTTTTCGAAAAAAGAAACCTATAGAAGATCAATTTAAAAATACCTCCAAAAATTGAGTTTCTATGATTACATAAAAAATTTGTTTTAATATTTTTATGCACACATTTAACTGTTTTATCATCTGTGTTGATGTTTTTTTTTTAATTTAAAAAAAAACTATTTTTATTTATAAAAAAAACTAAATTTATGAAGGTATTTTCAATTCGGTTCATCTCACGTATGTAAATCTTAAAATTTTTGCAAAATATTTTACACAATTCTGGTGGAAAAAATTCAACTTTTTTGTGAAATCACCCTAATGTGCATATGTATGTATGCACTTATATGCATTATATCACATTGTATTTTCGCAGATACAATGTGTGTAGTTCTAATTTAATACTATAAGTACAGATCAATTTGTTTGCTCGAACATTGCACGAAAATTATACAACTGGCCGGAAGTGTTATGTGTCAGGATTCGTGTGATAAAATCTAATACATTTAATTGCTTGTTTATTCTTCATTTTAAAATGCACTAAAATTGAAGAGCTTTTTCGAAAATCTGTAATGCGATTTTTTTTAAGCATGCAGAAGTTTTGTAATATTTCATTTAATTTATTAAATTATTTGTATCTTACTTCTTAAACTAATGGCAGGTTTGAAATAAAGCTTTCCGAAACATTCTTCGTTTGGCACCAATATTTAAATATTTCATTAATATTATTAATTTAATTAGTTTAATTAAATTTTTCAAACAAGCGACAACCCTCTTCAAAGTTCGTTTCTCAAGCTCTTAAATTAGACACCAGTGGCAACCCTCTAAAAAATAATTTTCAAATAAAGCTTTCTAAGCGCTTCTTCTTCTGACAATAATATAGTGGCGTTTCAGTTATATTGAATTTACCCTTTAAAAGACGTGCCAGCCCTTTCTAAATCTATTTTCATATAAATATATTTCGTTTCACACCAATCTCTTTATTTCGTTACTTGAGACTTTGAAGTCACTTTTTGTTTTTTTTAGCAAACCAAAATTTATAGGGAAAATTTTTTAATGTTTCCGAAAAAACTTAATTACTATGCTAAAAATTAATTTTTATTTACTAGTGATAAGAAATATTAGTACTTTAAATGCATGGATACATACATTTTATGATAAAACTATACATATATCCACTCTTGATCAGTTTATCGGAATTTTGTCTAGCATGTTCCATCTCTTTCCTTATAATTCATGACATTTTTTTGTAAGATTTTTATTTATCACTTTTTTTTATTTTATAAAGGGCTAAAAAGTTAACAACATTCAACAAAATTCAAACAAAACAATCTTCTTTATCTCTTAAAAAACATTTATTTATGCTCGTCTTCATTAAGGGAACATTGGAAGTTAACAGAGCTGTTATATAATTTTTATATGAAACTAAATGTTATTTTAGTTTACGGTAAATTCGGCTTTGATCACACATAGATTTTGTAGGAGGAGAACCCTTTTAAAACTTTCCGAAGAATAATTTTCTTGAACATTTTAATCCTCGAAAGACTTTCCGAATTTGTTATTTGAAGTGTTTCTGGAAATAAGGATCAAAATGCCAAATTTAGATGTGAAATAATGGGTTAAAAAATATTTTAACCTTTTCCAATGTTAGACCGGGACATGAAAACTTTAATAGGTCATATAAACGAAATTCCAGCTAACATTTGCAAATTCATAGAATGTATTATCACTGAATAGGTTGATTTTATGAAATTTGTAGATGTGTTTCAATATTTGGTGCATGAATTCACAAAGCAATGTTAGCTCGAAATTTAGCAATTCACCCCATCTGCCATTGTTTTGATTATATAAAACAAAAACCAAATTTTATTGTATTACCTCTACTAAACGATCTATTCCTGAAAACATGATATACATAGGTAAGTCTCTTCATTAGCTGAGTGTGTAGCGTGTGGGCGCTTCATATGGAATATCTTGGGTTCGCGACAACTAACATCAAAACTTATGGAAATCCTTTTACTAATAGCAGTCGACCCTCGGCAGACAATGACGAACCTCCGATGTTATTTCCGCCATGACAAAACTTCTCACAAAAATCGTTTGCCGTTCGGAGTCGGCGTAAAACGATAGATCCCTCAATTTGTGTTAAAATATCAAGACATACACCATAAATTGTAGAGAAGTTGGGCCAAGTATCAAGCTATGATGTAAGCGCCAAAAAAATTTTATTTTTATTATTAAAGTTCAATACATATTCCGATTAAGTAAGGAACAAAATACTCAGCAAATAATCCCCAATATCCTAGTCACAGGTTTTGACAGTCGAGTGCTTTCATTTCTTTGTTCTTTTAAATAAATAATTTTTACTAGACTTCTTTCCTAGGAGGATTTGAATTCCTCTTTGATGTGTGTTTGCTTAGACATTTGTATTTTTTTTTAATTTTATATTTACTATACAATTTATTTTCAGATTCTTACTCATTTAAAATATTTGGTGTTAGAAGCAAATCTGTGTACAAATTCATAAATGTGTACATACATACATATATAAAAATTCATAAATAAGCAAATGCACATACATAACCTTGCACATATGTATACTTTTAAACTGTATATATGTACAAACAGGTGCATAATATGTATTGTAGATATGTTAGGTAGGATCCCATTTTTTTCTGCTAAATCAAATGGTGTTCTTCGTCTCAATTGATAGTTCTTAGAAGAAGTGCCAAAGCAAACGTACGTATATCGGGAATGAGCCTCAAACCGACACAGGTTTAAAGGGAAAGTTTATTTTTTCACTTAATATCATTTTTTTAGTCTATCTTTTTAAAATAATTCACGGAAATATGAACTTTTCATAATATTTAATTTTTTTTCAATGGTATATCAAAAAACTCGAAAGAGAACCATAATTTGGGCTGCCACTTTTTAAAAAAGTTATAAAAAAGCTGCTCAAAAAAATTTGTACATATACAATATAGCAGTACAGATATTTAACGAAAAAATAAAGGCATTTCATATAAATAGATCATATAGAAAACAACGCATGATTGCCACCTTTAGGAAAACTTATATGAAGTTTCGAATTTGATTAAATTACTTACATATACATTCTTCAGAGGGTTTGCATTTCCTAATTTAAAAAGTCATATTTTATTAAATTACACACCGGTTACATACACAAATTCAATTAATAAATAAATAAATATAGGCAGGGTAACGACTGCCGGGTTTTTCTAGCTAGCAAATAAATATATGGTAATAAGCTAATGCAGTATTTTTCTCAAAAAACACTATCCAAGGCTTGGTTTTCACTACATCAAATTTGATGTCAAATGTTGTTAGCTGAATTGAAACCGCCAAAGTTTTGACAAAATTCAATTTGAGGCTAATGCAAAATTATCAAATGGCAACATTTTGTTGTCAAATGTTTGACCACATAAAAACCAAGCATAACAAATACATGCGAGTATACTCCACTCTAAATGCAAAATAGTAGTCACGACTCAAATGTCATCTGCAGGAATAAATATTATTGCCCCTGGGTCCAACAAAAATAGGCATAATAGTAATTTCTTTGGTTAAAGAGATAAAATGATTAAGAAGAAGTATTTTCATTCAGGGTAACAAAAAGATAATCTTCGTCAAATTGCCGAATATTTTTTATTTAAATTTTCCCTGTGAAAAAAGTGGTATGCAACTTTTAACAAAAAATGAACATTGTCAAGAAAAAAAAACTCAGAATATACTTACTTATGTTTGAAGCTTTTTATTTATTTTATAATTAATTTCAAATGGAAAAAACCGCAAGTTGGAGATTGAAAGTAAGAAATTGGCTTTCATTGTTTGGGGCTATGCGAAAGAGAAGTGTTTTTTCCTCGCTTATTTTCTTTTTCTTTTTGACAGTATAGATTAATGCCATGGATTCCAATGTTTCGACAGTGTAATAATTTCGGCTCATTTGCATGAATAGCAGCACATTATTATGGTTAAACTCATTCTTTATTTAAAAACTTCTCCATTTTTTAATGAATATTTTACAAGGAATTCAGTATATAATAAAACGATCCAGAAATTTTCAATCGCTACTTGAAAATCAACACAAGTACACGGTTGCAAATTTCTGTAAATTTCACATAATATCATATTAATATAAATTTTTCTTTACTCATGTTTAATACTCCCATAAGCCGCTAAAATGTTTGGCAAACTTCCACTTCCTATTTTATTTCAAAGTTTTCATGCAAATCTGTTTTAAAAAAGGAGCTTTCGAAAGCAGGTGATCGCAGCTGTTTAGTTTAGTCAGTAGTTTAAATTTTTTGTTAGTTTGTAAGCAAGAAATATGTACCGTTATTTTCAGAAATAGTTTGAACCATCCTAGTGGCTTATCTAGTATTATCTTGTTTTTAGTTTTCTGCAAAATTTGTTAGCACTTTTCTTGCTAAAATTACCATTTTTTCAATCATATACATATTTCTATATATAAATGTGCTTTAGGGTGGTCCTTAAAAATCAAGCGAAATTTTTTTCAGTATCACCCCCACCTTCTGTAATACCACGGTCAAAGATACACATTAACATTTTGATACCAATTGGAGACGGTCAAGGCGTGTCGTATAGGGATTCAGATTCAGTTCAGATTACCCTATGAACACTAAAAAATATTAAATTTTACCTCTTTGCGAGACTATTGAAGTATCGGCATAGGGGTTGATGTACAAATATTCTTCCTCAATTTAAGGACTACCCCAATGTGCCCACATGTTTGTGGTGTCACAAAAATGTCACTTAGATTTTTAAGAAAATATTCAAAACGAAGAAAAACCAAAGTATGTATTAAAATGCGTCACATGTATTTATGTATGTATGTATGTAGATAGATGTGGAATGATATTGGAATAGCTGTTTGAAGCCTCCTTAATATCTAATAATGGATTTATCATTTTTTATACACTGGGGAGTGTGTCAGTTTTATTTGAGCACTTAAATTTTTTTAAAAACTCGCTAAAAGCATCAAAATCCGGTTTTTGCGATAAATTTTTTATTTGACTAGGACATTATAAAAATTTTAAATCTTTATGTTGCCGAAAAGCCATCACTCAGAACCGTTTTGATATACATATACCTTCATTCATTTTGGAAATGCTATTGCCAATTTTTTTAATTTTTATACTATAAACCTAATGCACTCAAAAATAACGAGGTCTTTTCTAAAAAAAAGTGTTAGGCAAAAAAGTTATAACGTTTTTAAATTCCAACAAACCCCATCACTTAGAAACTGCTAACTTTTGCGCTTTGAACAAAAATTATTCCAAGTCCTTGCGTGAGTGGAGTGCGAAAATATGTTCAAGACGTTCTGTGTTTGAAACTGCAAGTGAAGATTCACTTACAACATGGACACAGAACAATTTAAGCTAAAAAGGACTGCACAAAAAATATATCCACATTTTTTTAACGGAGATTTAGTAGGTATTTAGATTTTTGTTGCTGTTTTGAAATAGGTGAAATTCATGTAAAACTTTTTCCGAAATATATACAATATTTCATATATATTTTTGGGTTTTTGGATATTTCTTCCTAACTATAGGGTATTCTATGATGCATTTAGGAACGATTTTCCGTCATCCCTTGTAAAATTTGTTTGGGTTTAAGGCGTATCACGAAAAAAATGTATAGCGTGTGTCAGTTTTATATGAACACTTACATATGTCGATGGAAAGTTTTTTGGGTAAACAATATTTTTTAGACACTCGCTAAAAGCAAGTAAATCGCGTTTTAATTTTTATTTTTTTGCTTTAGTTTTCTTATTTGATGTTCAATTTTTTAAATCTAGTCTAGCTCAGGACTACATTTGAGGCTCAAAAGGTTTTTTGTGCCTTCACTAATTTTGGAAATACTATCTCTAGTTTTATATTTTTATACTATAAATCTACAGCTTTCGAAAAATTATGAGAACTTGTTGTTATTTTATTATTTATTATTTTTTTATTATTAATTTTTATTTATTAAAAAACTCCAGTTTTGAAGCTACAGCTCATGTATCATGATCTTAATATTTTTCCGAAACATAATGGCGAAGTCCCAAAACATGCCAAAATTTTATAATTTCGATGGAAAACCCGAGCCTTTTTTGTGATTCACCCTAATGTGCATACATACATGTCGGGATATGTAAATGTGTATGGATTTTGGAATATAATGCTTATATATATAAGCATGTTTTTAATATATTTAAATATAGTAAACGACCATTAATTGACTTCCCATCATCATCATGTGAATATTTTAAATTTTTGTCGATTAAAATCTGGGCACCAAATTTGTAATCAAACAGTTCATAATAAAAATATATAAAAAAAAACAATAGCTAGGCAAGCCATACCGTATGCGTGTGATCGCTGCATGGATTCGCAAGTTTACGTGGTGTAGCACGCTTAGACTGCCGGGCAGTGGTTGTTGTTGTAATCGTTGTCACCTCCATCTGATAATCAACGCGTTTGTATAAAAACTAATATTTATTATATTTCACTTAACGTTAACCCGACCCAACCGATCGTGCACTGAACAGCGGATGGGAAATTTACACTTCAAAAATGATTTGTTTATTTGTGGAAAACTGAGTGGTAACGTCCGTTTAGATCACTTTTTCAGAATGCAATTCAATATTCTCAATTCGCACTTACAACAAAAAAACAATAGCACACAAAAGAAAAAAAACTATCAAACGCTTTCTCGAAAAAAGTCTACGCCGCGCATAATCTTAATTTGAGGAACATAAACTTTTTTTTTTTTATCGTTCGAATATTTGCATTCCGACAGGTGTACTATATGGTTGTATTGCTCACCACCGCTTAGTTAAAATATGCAACCAATTCGCTGGTCAACTGAAATCCAACTGATCGTTAGCTATTGCGCGGAAAAGCGCATTCGAGGTGTTCCACTGCGACGACGCTTGCGATCGACCGATAGCTGCTACTAGCTTGTGACTTAATTGAGCGGTTTTTACAGGCAGGCGTGTAGAAGGCGTACAATGCAAAACATACTCATATGAATATATGCAAGTATATAGTACTCTTATGTAGATAGGTATAGTACATAGATATGCCACTCATTCAATACGAAATTCATCGATCTTGCTGCTGCTGCCGCTAAAATCATGCGCATTCGGCGGTATGTATAGAGCCCGATGGCGCAAAGTGATTCTCACTCGCTAAAACATTTTCAATCAATGCAAATATTAAGTAATCATTTAGACTCTTAAATGAAAACAACAGCAATCGTCGAGACAATGTATGATTGTACATATTATATATAAATATGTATAGCCATATATAACCGCCAATTTGTGATCTTCATTATATTTAGCAGTCTATTGTATATAACCTGTGCATATAATTGGTTGTCTCAAATTAGCTTTTTTCAAACGGATTTGGTAAAAAGAATTACTTGCGTAATTATAAGATTACTTCGAAGCTTCCGACTTAAAAGAAAATTTAACATTCCGTTAATGCAAAATTGAGCTTTGCTGTTAAAACTCGAATCGGCAAAATCAACATTAATAATAAAAATAATTTAGCGCTCACTTTATAGCTTGATGTTTGGCCGAACTTCTCCTACAATTTGTGGTGTGCGCCTTGATGTTGTAACACAAATTGAGAGACCTAAGTTTTTTCGTGGCAGAAATACACTCGGAGATTTGCCATGGTCTGCCGAGGGTCGACCGCTACTAGAATTTTTTATGTTACTTGCCCTGGCCAGAAATTTAACCCCGGACCCAACGAATGAAGCGCGCACACCCTACACACTCGGCTCCCGTGGTCGATAAACTCAACATTAATATACTTTCAATGTAAATATTTAGTTCAGTTACTTTATTACTATAAATATGTGTGTAGTTATTATTTTTATTAACACGATATCGGGCACAAAGTATTGATATGGTACTCATTCAAAGTCTCGCTCTAAAGGAATAAATATCGAAATGCAAAGGTTCGATATCCAAATTATTGATATTAAATTAAAAATGAAATTCAATCGCAATTTTTTATAAAACGTATTCTGTTTAGGTAGTTAGCTTGACATGCCGAATTTGAAGACTCCTGTTTTGAAATACGGGTACTCTTTCCGGCCCATCATTTTATTTTATCGATATGGCAGCAGAGGTCGCTACTTACCTAAAATTGCATTGTATTCCTTAATCCTCATATTCATATCCATATATGTATTCGAGCCCTAGCCGCGAAAAAATATTAGCAATATACTTTTCAAAATTTTCTGGATGCCCTAAATTTCTAAATCAAAAATAAATTTAAAAAAAATTTCGCTTAGGTTTTGTCGCCGTATCCCGTATTGCAACAAAAGCAAAAGTTTTGATGCAACTTTGTTTCCATTTCTCCTTTTTTACAAATTTGTACTGGTACTACAATGTCAAATTGAATGTGCACTTTCAAACTTTTACCGCTGAGTCGTATGTAGCCTTCGTCGAATACAACCAAGTAAATTTAGAGAAGATACCTACGATGGACTAACTGTGGGTAAACGTCTTTGGAAATCGGTTTAAGGAAACTCCCCTCGACACAACTGTTTACTAAACTATAAAATTGCGATACCTACACTTCAAGACTGGCACACGAGGCCCCACCATATTCGCAATATCAGATATACAGATGGCTCCAAGATTGACGGAAAGGTCGGAGGCGGGGTTTTCTCCCCAGAGCTTCCAAGGAGAAAATAGACGTATTTATCTTCTCTGACAGTCAAGCGGCCCTAAATTTCCTAAACTCATGCGTAGACAACAGTCAACAGGTCTTTAACTGAGTGCCGAAGATCTTTAAACGAGATGACCAAGCTTTAAGAATACGACTCATATGGGTGCCTGGACATTGGACACGAGACATTTAGAGTAACTGCAAAACCGACAAATTGACAAGGATTGGTACTACCGCCCCATCCTTCCGGGGAAGGACAAAGTACATTTAAAGTACGTGCTAAGAACAGCCCCATGGTTTGCATGGCAAACGAACGCTAGAGAAACCTTTCCATGTGTGAAACAGCTATCCTCACGTGGCCTCTTGTAGAATCCTTACAGGTCACTGTCTAATCGGCGTACATGCTCTGAGACTGGGGGTGAGCCACAGGTGCAAGTGCGAAGAAGAAGAGGAGAGTGTAGAGCTTCCATCTGTCACTGCCCGGTAATTAGCAGGAGGCGAATGTAAACACTCGGAAAACAATTGCTGCAAGATATTGCAGAAATAGCAGAAATCAAATTAAGACCAGTTTCAAAGTTTATTACGTCAGCGAAATGGCTCGATCTCGTGGGAGCGGCGCAAAAACGTAGGGGAACGGAGTTTGCATATGGTAACACAATGGTCCTATTATTGGCCTTAGTGCAGGAGGTGTCTCTACCTCCAGCCATCCCAACCTAACCTAACCTAACTGTTTATTAAATTTGCAACTCTGATCGTACTTTTGGGTATGAAAGTTAATGAACAGTTTTTATATTTCCGTCTTTAGTCCTTAGTTAGTATTTCATGAGCTATATGTACAAATCCTTATAAGTCACACTTTCTAAAATCGTCCGAACCGCTTTTTCCTCCATACATTCCATGTACAGTGAGGAGGAAAGTTTCCCAGCTAATGATGAAAACGAAATCAGGTGCCCAATGAAAGGGAATGCTTCCCGAAAAATTGTATAGCATTCATGGAGGAATATTTTCCTTTCCTCGAAAGGATCTAAAAAATGTGCGAAAAATTATGAAAAATCTACAATTATATTATGAAGTTCGAAAGCAGATGCTGAAATCTGAAGATCCAAGGTTTCAACATACCTACATATGTACATCGAATCGCATTCGTTTGAAATTAATGCACTAGAAAATTTTTTTTTTGCCGCGAAATTCCAAAATTGTAATCGGTATATGCGGATGGGTTTTTATATTCCCTTCCCTACTACATAGTATATTAGTTATTTGAAAAGCTGGTTACTTTTGTATTGTATTTTGCTTCCAAATTACAATTTTAACGCGGAAAAAATTAAAAGATACTTTACGTCTTACAAAGAAGTAATCGATTGTTCGAAACAAACCTTTCTTGCAGAGATAAAAATATGGAAAGTGCGAATTTCAGACAAACATTTACGAAAGGGTTTGGCATGTATGAATATTCACAAAGATATAAATTTGACATGATATAGTTGACGAAGTTATAGTAATTCCTCTATAAAAAAGCACAAGGAAAATATAAAAAAATTAATTTCAGTCGATTTCTATATGGTTTATCAAGACGCTCAATAAATGTGAAGAAAAATTTAATATACTTATAGATACAGGATGTATTTGAAAATTTCATATTGCAATACAGTCTGGCTGGAGTGAACATCAACAGTTTATATTAAGCACTCTGTAGAGTTAGCCTACATAGAGTGAAGAATTTTTTTTTAGCTTTTTTTAGACTAAATTTTAAGAATAAAAACTGGATGATTTGACTATTCGGAAGTGTACGTGTATTTGATAGTGTCAGATAGGCAATTGACTATTTTGATGTTAATTTCATGCTTACCGAAATTAAAGCAACTATTACCAAAACAGTTATTTTTAGTGTTGCCTGATAACTGTTATACAGGAAATATAATTTTCTTTTGCCAATAACATTTACTTCAAAACGTTTCTGTTTTACGTTGAATGTAAAGCGTTGTAAAAGAAGGATGCTGATGGTGGAGATTATGAAAATGAAAGTGGAGACAAAGATAAATATCAAAATAAAGATAAATATAAGGTAAACATAAAGATATAGGTATAGTTGAAATAAGTCTTATCAGACAACGTGAATATAAACATTGATTAATAATAACTATTATCAAGCAATGCAAAAAAGGAATCGTTTTTAAATAACTCTTATTACCAACGGAAAAAATGTTTCTCCTGCAAAATAGTTACCAGGCAGCGTACAAAATAAACAGTGGAAAATAACTGTTATTGGTCACGTTACAAATATTTATTATTATTAAAAATTTTTCGTTAAATTTCAGAATGCCCGCAACGTTTTCAATTTGTAAATTCGAGATATCAGTTATTTATGGCTCCAGCATTCTGACCGTTGTAATTAGCTTTTACAATGCCAATGTCATCTCCACAAGAAAGATTTGAAAAAATAAGTGTAGTTTTGTTAAACTCTCAGTTGCAAAGTTTGGAAAGGTTTTTTTGTATAATTTTTTTTTTAATATACAAATTCAATTAAAATCCCTTTATAGTTTTTTTTTAAACTCTCAGTTGCAAGGTTTTCAATAGACATTTTTTTTTTAATATTCAAATTCAATTAAAATCCCGTTTAATAGACTGCATACTTTTTTTAGCTCTTCATAAATATTTCCTAATATGCTCACTCTCTTAAGTATGTAAGTAGGTATGCATAAAGTTAATTGCAAACTATTTTTCAATGTCAGTCTCTTGTAACCCCAGAGAAATCCACACAATGAGCAGAGACCAAACATCCGCCCAAGGTCATTGTTATATTATTTAGTAAGGTAAATTAAAGCTTTAAGAGCAAACACATACATACAAATATATTTACGCATATATTTTTGTAGTATTTCAACAATACACGTGTATGATTTCAAGTATCCATAATTAACACTAGAAAAGTTAACTTTACATACATACATATGTAAGTATGTATGTACGTAAAAGTCGTACGCATCTCAAATTGCATAACACTTATTTTTACAAAGGTAGGTAGTTTAGTTATCATTGGGTTTGCCGATTCATGCCGAAACCGGTTCCATTGAACTCTTTTAGTGAATTTTTCAGTTACGTATAAAAAGTACAAACGTTGAAACAGATCCAACGCACAAAACACGCACATGTGTAAAACATATGTACATACTATATAGATATGTATGTATATATAAGTAGTATATAGCCATATACATAGATATAAATTTTAATATGTTTACATTGCAGTTCGCGGCGACATACCGATCTTGCACTTCCTTTCCCTCCGCGCCAGCGCTTTATGACCCCTCAACGGCTTGGAGTTCCCACAACAGAGCAAAGTGGCATCTGCGAGTTGCTAAGAAAAATCACAAAACTTGGAATCTTTACTCCACAAAAAAACACGTCGCAGTGAAATGCAGGCTACCTGTTTGCACGGTGACCTTGAGAAAAGTGCGAAAACTGATTGACGTTATAGGTTGTTATTTATTTTCGCATTCACTTTACAACAAAAATGACTTAGCTTAGCAATTCGCTAATAAATATTTGTTTAAGGTAAATGACTTGCAAGTAGATTTGCGTAATTTACTTCTCAGAAATTTTGCGTCATTACTTCAAAACTATGATTCGAAGGTGGAGACATCGATATGCAATGGTAGGGGTTAATGGAATTTCAATTTTCATTTGGTTATTTGTGTGAATTATTTGATTTTCTTATTAATTTGTAGTATCCTATTATTTTACTAACTTTGTAATTGCATTTAAATACGGTGACCATGCGTCATTTATTTTGAAGAAGTAGCTTTTATCCTCTAGCTTTGTTTAGTTTGTTTGTTTTTTTTTCTAAACAGAATGGCGTTTTGCAATTTACAGCGGCCACCGTGGAAACATTTAATTCTAGTAAAAAAAATGTCGAAAATTTAGAGATTAAAAAATATTTATTTAGTTATGTGGGACAGAGCCTTTGATTAGATGTTAGTGTCGAAAATCTAAATATAAAAAAAAACAAGTGTGCACCTACTAAGTGCGCTAGTCAGACGTAAAAATTCTTTGTGGTAGTTGAAATTAATAAAATTATTAAATTAATTGTAGCATTAGTAGAAATAGTGGTAGAAATTAATTGTACAATTAGTAAAAATAGTGGTAGAAATTAGTAAAAATAGTGGTAGAAAGAAGTGGAAATAGTGGTAGAAATTAGTAAAATTACTAAAAAAAAATCCATAAAAATAGTGGTAGAAATTAGTAAAAGCAGTGGAAGAAATTAGTAGTACCACTCGTAAAAATAGTGGTAGAAATTAGAAAAGTAGTGGAAGTAATTAGTAAAAATAGTGGTAGAAATTAGTGAAAATAGCGTTAAAAATTAGTGAAAATAGTGGTAGAAATTAGTAGTCGCATTAATATAAATAGTGGTTGAAATTAGTAAAAAAAATAGTGGCAGAAATTTGTAAAATAGTGGAACAAATTAGTAAAAATAGTGGTAGAAATTAGTAAAATAGTGGTTGAAATTAGTAAAAATATTGGCAGAAATTAGTAAAGCGATTCTGACGCGACTTTCGTCACTGCCGCTAAAAAAGTTTTACTTCAAAAATTCGAGTATTCGTTATATGGAGGAAATGAGCAACACCGTCAGTAAAACAAAAAATATATCAAAAATCTCCGCGATTTTTTGGCTATTTCAAGCGTTCTCTTTATTATACAAAAATTTAATAGGCTATAAAACTGCATACTCAAAAATTTTCTAAAAAATCTGAAATTTTTGGGAAAATTTGAATGAACTAATGAACTGTATTTTTATACAAAATTAACAAGAAATTAATAAGTAACAAATGACCGGTCGAAAATTGTTAGAATTTCGCATAGTTATAATATAATGTCATTTTAGCTTTTTTCCGGCTAGAGCTAGGTTTTTTTTATACGCTTTTAGCCGGAAAATTTCAATTTTACCTCTTTTCTAGAAGTTTTAATTCAATACTAATGAACTAAATAAATGCCTTCGAAATGCAATGGAAAAAATAACACTTATGTAGTATATCAGAGGAAAAATCTACAATCTACATTCGTAAAACGAATAAAATTTTTGAATTGTTGATTTATATTTTTAGGCTTAAACAAATTTTGTTTTATCCTTTTTAGGTTTTTTTATTTTGTACATATAACTTTTTTTTTTCAAAAATCTCTGGCAACACTGGTTATGATAAGCACATTTTGTTTGAGATTTACATAAAATGATTTCCTAAACCTTCACCCGCCTAAACTTTACAAACTATTTCAGTTGATTCACATGAAAAATTGCTTTCTATATCTGGATATTACCTAATTTACCCGCTCTCAATCACGTCACATCTATTTCTATTCCATTCCAATTTATGGGCAATGGCATTTTGTTTCAAAATATCAAAATGTTTATTTTATTAATATTTTACTTTTGATCTTTCTTATCTTCATTATTGAGTTCACACCCAGTTCATTTCCTCGTGTAAGTATTTAGACTACTAGCTTATTTGAACTCATTTTAACTGCACAGATTATAACTTAATTTTTGCTTTGAGTGCATTTTTAGGGCGATTCCACAGATTAGCACTTGAATTTCACGTTTTAAAGCATGTTAAAATAAAATATGCAAAGCTTTAAGTTTTCACGAGTATATGTTTGATAACCTCATTTGACTCCACATGATAATGAACAGCGTTAGATTTATTTGACTACTCGATAAGAATTTGAAGTGAATAAGATTTGTTGTAACCAATTTTAAACACGGTTTTCGATCTAGTCCAGTGAAGGCAAATAATGATGATATTTCAAAAATAAAAAAATAGTATGGGGCATTCCCGCTAAATCGGATCACATTTGGCTTTTGCACCTACTTTTCGGAAAATTAACCGATTAAAGACCCATTATTTGAAATTCCTGTTTTTCAAAAACAAATTCTTAATCCTTATTTCTATAAAATTACAAAAAAAATTTTACTACAAAATGTTGATTTCCAAAAACACTGATCGATTTTGTAGCAAAGTTGTGAGCATTTAAGAAAAGAGACCAGTTTTTCAAAAGTCTCGAAAACGGGTAAACAAAAAGATTTTAAAAATCAGGGAGACCTCTCACAAATGATACTATAACGTAAAAAATATAGGAGGTGCGAAAGCCAAATGATGTCCGAATGTCCCATATATAAATTTTAAATGGAATTAAAGAAAAAATATTTAATTTTAAACCGTCCCAAAATTTTTAATTAATGCAATTAAAACGTTCTTAATTTTGTTTTCTTTTTGGGCAATCTTTTTATTTTCTTCTTTTTATACCAAATTTCACGTTCTTGGCTGCTTATGATTTTTGAGATTGAGATGTGGACTGCCAAAAAGGAAAGCTTTTCCTGAGGAGAACCAAAACGGAAATCTAAATGGAGACCAATTATTCATATCGCGAAACAATTTATTTTCGACTTATTCAATGCCATTTGTGACAAACTGATAACTGAAGTTGTACGTCGTTTCGTTTTTTTGTTTTCAAAGTTTTCACGGCAGTCGGGTCTCCGCATCGGTACGAACCGGATTTAATATTAACCGATTTTAGGTTTAATTTATCTCCTGAATCTATGTATAAACTGTTATTTGTTAAATTATTATATATTACAAATAACTTCTACTTGTTTAGCAAAAACTTGCACTTAATTGGAATATGAAAGAGCGTCCAAGGAAGGCCGCGGTGGCTGTCAGGTAAAAGATGGAGATTAAAACCATTGTTAATAAAATATACGGAATTAAAAGAGCAGTAGACGTTGGTTTAACGAGTGCTATGAGATACAGTCCAAATGGTGTTTTGAACGTTCTGTTCGATTACCGGTAGATATCTTTATCGGAAACTCAGCTGCAAACAGCGATAACAGCCTGTGTGCCTTGAGGTTCGTTCCCAACCCCATCCTCAACGCACTACCGCCTGATATTAAATCGCTACCCACTGACTATATCCTGGTAAAGACTTAGGTTAACCCCACACGAAATTTCCAAGCTTGATCTGTCTTTACAGATGGATCAAAGATGGAATGCGGTGTTGGCGCAGGGATTTTCATTGAGAAATTTAAACTAAAGTTATGCTCTCGCCTGCCGAACCATCCCAGAGTTTTTTAGGCTGATTAAGGTGGCGATAAGAAACCTAAAGCAGGATTCACACGCGAGAACACAGGAGAATATCTGTTCAGATAACGAAGCAGCCAAATAGGCACTCTCTTCTATCTCGGTTAGAGCTCACCTATTGGATAATTGCAGCTGGCCTCGATTTCTGACCAATACAAAGGATTACCCTAATATGGGTCCTGAGGCATAGTGATATTTACGCAAATGAGACAGCGGATGAACGGGCGAGGTAGAGCTCACCTAAAACCAGGCCTTTTTTAGGAATGAGCAACAAAAATATCTACATTCTTACGGCAGTCCGCACAGGGCACTTGTCCCAAGGATCGCATGTGGAAAGAATCGGCTTATCCTTCAACAGGTTCTTCTGCTCATGGAAAAGAGTCAAACACTTTCTGTGGGAGTCCCCAGCTCTCTCAAGGATAAGGCTAAACAGGAGCGGACTGGGCGTCAAAGGGCCCCCCGGGCTTTTGAAAAAAAAGGGCCCCCAAATTTTATCTGCTGCAGCTCTTAGGACCTCAGAGGTTCGAAACTCAAAAATACTAGAATATATACATTTTGACGGAATATTCAGTTTGAGTTATCTCAGAGTTTTTCCGGGGGCCTCTATTCTTAGGCCCCAATTGCTTCCTATTCAATAACTCAATATATATGTAAAACCTGTAGTCATATCTAGAATCTCTTGGGTTAAAATATAAGGTGTTGATCAGAGTTTTATTTTCAATTATCATGTTAAAGGGTGAGGCCTTATATAAAAATTTGGAAACAACTATACGAGAGTATATTTACAGTTAACTAGTACTGCAGGGCCTTTACGGAGTTTTTTCTTGTGTTTGGAAAAATTTTTGCTGGCAAAAGGGGGGGGGGCTTACCGGGCATTTGCCGGGTTGCCCGGTGGCCCAGTCCGCCCCTGAGGCTAAATACACTCGGCAAATGATCCCTGCAGAGTACAGCCGCCTCTTTATATGTATGAGATACTGAAATTCATTAATTATTAGTCACCACTTTAAACACCCAACCAACCAGCACTCAAAAAAAAGTTTACTGGATTGAATAAATTATCGAAATAAAGAAGTGTTGATAAATTAACGCTAAAGAAATATTTTCTAACTTTGGAGAAACTAGATTTAATTTTATGTAAGAAAGAATATATGATATTTTTAGAAGGTCAAAGTTTTCTTCGATCCGAAGATGAGCTTTGTTTAGTGTAATGTTTTAAATAAAACTTAACCTTCCATGATCATATCTAGACATAAACCACTAATGATTGCGAATTCGCAATATAAGATACACACATACTCGCCTAAGTAAATACGCTCGAAAAAGTACATCCGACGTTGGACGCTGAGACAAGTTAATTTAAAAAAAAAAAAACAATTATATTATAATAAATAAATTTAAATTGTGAGCCTGAGCCTTTTACCTGCAAACAATTTATTAGTAAAAATCCACTTGCTCCATAATCATTTAATTTAATTTAACTAATTTTATAATCATGCTTATAGGAGATAATTTTTATATTCTTACCTTCTTATCTCTCCGTTTGAGATACGTTGATGAACTCGCTCCGATTTGTGGTTGTAAAAATTCAATTTGCTGCTCACAAGCGGCAACAATTTGCGTTCTTATCAAATTATCATATTGATGCATTTTATTATACGTTTAGCGTAATATAATTACACGCGCTTGTAAAATTAAATAAATTACATGCATACACCCTATAAAATTTGTAAAGTCACTTTAAAACTAAAGTAATCACAATTGCTGTCGTAAATGTGTAATAAAAATATTAACTATAAAAAAGAAACAATTTTAAATTGTATAACCAAATTATTTATTAAACTATATCTGCATGTATTAGAGGTGGTTTTTAGGACTTTTTTAAATTCGAAATATTGACAGTACGTATTGAGGAAATATCCTATAATCTCCTTTCCTTTTTTTTGAAACGCACCAACTTTCGTTACTATTTTTTCTGTAAGCAATTCGATCTACTAAGCACCAAAACCAAAATCAATAAAACTTTGAATAGCACTGTGCTTAAATTTTGTAGCAACTCAAAGCAGACTTTGCTAATATTTTTCTAAAGTATACCTATCTATTTTGTATGGCCTACTAATAAAGTTTTCATGTCTTGAACTAAATTGTTAAAATATATTTGGCAAAAATTGTTAAAATATGAAATAAAAGGGAAATATTTTCGTACACTATTTTAATCCATTAGCTCTCATCTAATCACATTTTTAACTTTACTTCAAGAAACCCTTCCCAAAAAAAAACCAATTTGCAGTCATTAGAGGATTAAAATGTTGTAGAGAATTATTGACCAGGCATGTTTACCAGAGATCTTCTCAGACAAAATGGGTGTGAGAGCAAAACCGAGTTCTCCATGAAATTAAATAACAAATAATTTCATATAAAATTTAGATAATAGCTGTGTTAACTTTCAATGTTATCTTTATCTTAATGAAGGCGAGCATAAATAAATGATGAATATTTCAAGGGATATTTTATCTGAGTAGAGCCCTAGTAAAATTTTCGGTATTATAATGGACGTGTGTTGTGTTGGATGGAATACAGCTCTGTATATACTGGCAATGTTAATATTAATGAAGGAGCGCATAAATAAAATGTTCCATATTTCAAAAGGGCATATTTGACACCTAGAAAAATGTGTCGGCGAAAAATTCTCACGCAAATTTTAACCCTAAAACTTTCGAATTAGTTTAGTTGAGAAGATAATTGGTTAAAAGATAATGGGTTAAAATTATCTACAAAACTATTACTCGTGAAATTTTACTATATGAATGTCTCAATTTAGTATTTTCCCCTCTTATTCTAAAAACACTCATCCAAAAAAATTCAGGGTAACCACTTAGAGAAAATTATTGCCGGTTGTAAATATTGGAGACAAGTAAATTTTAACGCTTCATTTTATCACTTTATAACTACTACAAAATATGTATCTAAAATAAAAACAAATTTAATTTTTTAAATTATTTATATTATTTTTAAAATTAGGTGGTAACCTTAATTAGTCCGTTGTTGTTGCTGTCATCATAATCATATAGTTTTAACACTTGACCACATTCTGCACATCAATTTGCAAATTTAATACACTTTATACACACCGGTGCATAACTATAACTGCAACAGATATTCACAAATTTTGATTATTTATTTTCCTTTATGTCATTTTATTCCATTTACAAAAAAAAAATTAAATACAAGTTTAGAATTTTATGAAAGTTTAAGCAAAACTCAACAAGCTTCCATCAAAATTTCAAACTTTTTGATCGGACTTTTTAGAAAATGGGTATGCAGTTTTATGCTCTGTTAATTTTAGTACAGGAAACTGCAAATTTACAAATTACGGAAATTTCTTCCATATATCGCCTTCTCGAAGCCGTCAAACCTGCATATTAAGAACTCTGACCAGAAAATTTTTAATTTCAATAAAAATTTGTGGAATTTTTTTTTTTTGATTTGTACAAAGTTCAAAACTTGAATATAAATGATATTTTGTGGAGTTTTCTATCGATACCAATTATAGAGAATTGATTATATGGAGAATGTTTGTAACGATTTGGCACTCAAAGTTCTGAAAAATTAAACATTTGCGAAAAGCAATAGAGTGGCATACTTATTTTTTTACATTAGAGTGCATCACTCCCCATTCTCAAAAGAAGAGGTACTGTTTTTTCACCGAAATTATGTAAGTCACTATATTTTAAGACAACAACACAAAATATTTCGCAATAATATTAAGATTTATGTGAGCTGGATGGATTTGAAATAACTTCCATTTTTGGGATTTTGTATAGATACAAATAGTTTTTTTTAATAAGTTTTCAAAAACATAGGCTCAGATCATAGGCTCAAAAGTTCTAATATTTAAAAATTTGTTTTGTCATTATTATTATTATTTTTATTATTATTATTATAACATTAGAGGGGTATTATTTTTTATTCCTTTAATATAAACCAAATCTCATTATAACGATTCCGTTGAACAAATTTGTAAATATTTTTAGGCAGACATTTTAAATTTAAAGTGCTTTACCATTTCAAGTATTTTTTTAATATTAAAAAAATATTTTTATTTATAAAAAAAACTTCATTTTTGGATAAGTTTTCAAGTCGATCAAGCTGACGTAAATATTAATATATTTTATCGGGTGTCTCAAACATAATAAATTGTTTAATTGCGGCGGAAAGCCCTCAACGGTTTTTTTGTTGAGCGCCAGTTCTTTTAAATAAAAATTTTCAGTATATGAATACATAAAATTTAATAAAGTCGGACTTTTTGAGGCGTATTAAAGTACGCCGGGTATTTGCTAGTATTTCCATAAAAAGAAAATATTTTGGTGCGGTTATAGTTATGCACCGGATTGTATGTTATGTGTATGAATTTCCTGTTTGGTCTCATCATTTTTTATTTGAATTTTTTTTACTATTATTGCTTGCTATTATTTCAAAGAAGTGGCACTTTTTTCAAATAAATTTGAATTCTTATTCAGTTGTCTGCATTTGTTAGCACGTTGATTTTTACAACCTTCTTATGCATTGCTATTCTGACCGTGGTGAAATTATTCAGTAATTTTAAATTTAGCTTCCGGTTATGAATTGTTTTCTCACCGTACACTTCTGGATTCATTTATTTAGTTCATGTATGTTTGTATGTATGCATGTGCATATTTTCACAAACATACATACATATGTACATATGTGATTAATATTTATATAGAAATTTATGCAATTGCAAAATCAAATTTTTCACCTCTGCTCACGGTTTGTAATGTAGCAGAAATGAAAAACAAAAATAAACTACAAAAAAAATTCAACAAAAGGAATACAAATTATTTTCGCACGTTTGTTAGAGCAAAGTGCATGTGCTATTTGACTTTCTGCCAAATAATGAAAATATGCAATCCCAAACCAAAAAAAAATAGATCAAGTTCAGAGCTTTTGACGTCACCAAAGGAACATAAGTGGAAAGTATTAAAAAAAAAAACCGAGTCAAACGAATGCAATAAATCAATTAGAACAGAACTTCATTAACTAATAAAAAAAAAAATACTGTCGAAGTGGAATAGCAGAAAGACTAGAATAATTTTTTATTCTTTTACTTTTGAAATTGCATAACCCAGTCGTTGGTTAAATGTTTCGTGAACCTCTCCTAATGTATTTTTCACTGTTTTTCGTTTATTGCTGTCGCTCACAGAAATAATGTACTCATTTATATACCGTATTTTTTATTTAATTGTTAACTCTGATTTCTAATTAATAATTTAACTGTATAGTTGTCATTTATAAGCGGCACGCCATTTAAAATAATTATTAATATTATGTATACTCGTAGTTGTTAAATTATTTTCATACCACGCGCACCTAGCAACACCGACGAATCGGCAACCGACTGATTATCACTTCTGTTGCTAACTCTCAGTTGGCATATGGGATGCAATGAATGTCGAGTTGCTGACTATTTTATTGATATTTGTACTATGAACGGTAAAATGCTCAGCGGGCCATTACACGATATACCGTTGTATTTTCGGAGAGTGTGTTGATATGCACATTAGGCTGCTTGAAAATTATGTGGAGAAATTTGTTTCTATAACAACCTTTAATTTTGTGTTTTTATTTTAAAATAATATTTAAGAAAAATATAAAAATTTTCTACATATGTAATTGTATTCGAAATATTTCGAAAAAAATTGGATTAAAATAAAATAATTTCTTATCCAAACTAACTAACTTCGACTTAAGATTAACGTGTAGTGAGTATGCGAAAATCTCAGAAAGTTTGCTGACCACTACTATGGCAGATTGGGGAAACGTAGGGTCTGCACCGCGCCAACGTACATATCTCTTATATGTGCCATATCCATTGACTTGTTTCGAATTTTTATGTACAGTCCCGTGTAGAAAATAAAGTCCGTGCAGGTGCGCCCGAAAAGCACTCCGTTTAAATTAAATTTGATATTTCCTTCTCATCGGACACGCTTGTAAAATGTTAGGATATGGAACACCAAATATTTGCCCATATAATATTGATGACTTAAAAGCATCTCTTGTGAAACTCGCTGATGATAAAATTGCCACAATTGTGCATTTTTGGTACAATTTGGGGGTGAAAAGTAATTTGACGTCACATCGATCTTTTTGATTCAATTTGCTTGATTTAGTTTTGTTTTTAGTAATATATTTTGTAAACTTTAGACAAAAATAAACTGAATTGGATCAGCAGGTCTAATAAGTAGGTTTTACAACATTACAACATTCCCACTTCTTATTTCTGATTAAAAAAATCCAAGGAAAATTTACAAAAAATTCTGCCGTTCACAAATTCATAAAATATAAAATAAAGATACCGATTAAGAAAAACTAAAGAATGACAATCCGATGCTGTTTTAACTCAGCATCCAGTGGAGTTTCTACGCTTTCCCATTTAATATAAAATTTGCGGACACCTTTTCCTGTTTCCTTCCTTCACATTCGAACTTCGAAGGTGAAGAAAGTAGGTACCACACGAATTGGTGTAAAAAAATAACAGACTTCGAAATAGACAAGTAAATTATAATATTTATTTGTTGCTTAGATGTCGAAAATTACAAACAAGCTTCTTCAACCGATCTTATTGGGCTTATCCCTCTTTATATCTTCGATAACTAAGTTATCGAAATTCTGTTCGAGTTCTTTATTTGAAGGTTAAATTTAGATATTTGGAGGTCAGCAGTTGTTATCTCATCACGATTCACGAATGGCAGAAGTCTCTGTAGAAATAATAAAACCAAACCTTAACATATGTAAATATTTCATGAGTATATTAACTATATGGGACACCGACTAAATCGAAATTCCTTCGGGAAAATTTTCCATAAGTGAGATCAACTTTTTCTCTAAAAATACAGTTATAATTTTTAGCTCTTATTTTTATAATTTACAAATATATTTGAAATATTTTTGACTGACAATTTTAAAAAAATTGAGTACGTTTTTGTTTGATTTGGTACAATGGCACAATTTCGAATAGTTCCATTTATTATCACTCCTATATTTTAGAAAGGGGACAACCTTTAATTGAATTATACACAAGTTATATGAAATCGTTAATTATGAGTGGCAAACCATTTGTTTCGCTAGGAGAATGTTTATAGGTATATTCTGAAGTGGGTTTTCAACTTTTTTTAATTAAAATTTTAAGGTCAAATTTAATTTAATTATACACAAGGATATAAAATATTAAAATATTTTTAAAAGTGTTATCACCTGTTACATATGTATGTCAGAAACTAAATTTTTTTTTGTGTTTACAATATGCAAAAGGGAATGAATAAATAAATATAGGCATATAATTATGCCTTTATCTCGAAAACCATTCTTTGAAAAAATGAATGCAACTATATTTCGTGTCCTAAAATTAGTATAAATAACAATTTTTATAAAAAGGTACGACTAACGAAATTTTTGTATACTGCAAAATATTAAACTAAATTTGTAAAGCAAACTTTTATTCTTGAACTTTGATTTAATAAATTGTTTATTTTGGGGTTCCGCACCGTCAATAGCGAAACATAGGGATCGTCGTAAATTCAGTATCATAGTTGTGAGGGAGTCCACGAACGTCGAGTTTTTGTGAAATTGATTTTTTTTCTGGTACAAACGATAGAAAATATGAGTTTGACGATTTTTCGAAAATTTAAATATTTTGGAAGTAATAGCTATTAACTCTTTTCGAAATAATAATAAAGTAATACCGTTTTTCTCATTTTTAAAATATTTAAAAATTATGATAATTTTGTGTCATTTTCAGTTCTTATTTTATCATAATTTTATTTATTATTTATTAACAATTTTTAGATCTTCCCAATTTCTTTAAAATCGTTCGTGGTTGCACCTGATGTAACACAAATTCATAGACCTGGAGCTTTTCACCGACTCCGAACGGAAAATGACTTTTGTGTGAAGTCTTTTATGGCAGAAATACACTCGGAGATTTACCATTGCCTGCCAAGGGGCTACCGCTATTAGAAAAAATTGTTCTATAATTTTTAAGGTTACTTGCCCAGGCCGAGATTTCAGCCAGAGATACTTCGAATCAAGCGCACGTTAACCAAAAAAGATATTTCGATTTATCTCGCATAAAACTCCCGTATGATTTAATTAAATTTTACTTTTAAATAGGTGGCAGCCCCCTTCTAAATTCAAACCTTCCCCTCAGCGAAACGACGAACTGTTTGGCACCCCTTTTTGAATATTTCAAAAAATTTAATTTAATTAAAATTAATTAATTCAAGCTCACGGCATATAGCTATTAATCTTCTCCTCGCCGAGACAAACACTTATAGAGATATGCCTGTTTCCATAATCGATTTATATGTGTGAATATAGATTAACCCTTCTTTCGACGTTAGGGCACAAAGAAGGTGGCAAAAATGATGAAATAGGTGACAACTCTATTCCAAAATATGTTTGGCTTAAAACTTTCTTAAATAACTTCGGTTTGATACTAATGTTGTAATATTTGACGAGAAGTGATATTATTGATTAGTTTTAAATTTTTAAATACCATCCTCAATGTCTTATATTTAATATTTATATAACAATCCTTTATTTACATATTTAAATAATTAAGGAACAATCAAACACACATACAATTGAAAGAAATATGTAGAATCGGTATATTTTGAGTGCCGCAATTTTCCTTCTACAGTGCAAACTGTACCAAATTATATAATTATATATAAATTATAATTATATAGAGTTTGATAAAGAAGTTTTGTACGTCCATTTTACAAATATTGAAATACGTGTATTTTTCTCCTCTAACACGATCCTTAAAAATTGAATTTAAGAAATACAGGCATGTTCTGCATTTCACATTCGAGTGGGGTCACGAGTTGTGCCTATGTGCATATTTGAAACTAACTACTAGAGGAAGCAAAAAAATTCCGACTGAAAGTAAAATGCAGGACACGACCCAAAGCTTTTTTTTTAGAGTTTTGAAAACTATCACCAATCGGAGGGGTAGCTTGGTTTTCATATTTTTCCTCATTTATTTTAATAGACTGTGGAATTTTTTAATAGAGTAGCTGAAATAACCCGATTACCTTGATTTATAATTTTCCCTAAATTTTTTCTTTGGAAAATGTTTGCGATCTGCTCGAAAGACCGCTAAAGCGGAATCAGGGCATATTTTTGGCAAATATCAACATGCATTTTATTACTTTAATATTAAAAAAATACATGTTTTTTGTACATACATACATACATACATATATTAGGGTGGACAAAAATTGTTCGGACGAACATTTTTCACCCCATAGCATGGATTCTGTGGATAATTCGAGCCATTTCAGTGTAATAAAAAGAGTTTCGTTCAAATGGCAAGTTTCCCTTGATTTTTAATGTTTTTTTGCGCATTTTCTTCTATAAAAAAAAACAAATGTCACGCTTTCTTCTACAGAAATTGCATAGCATAACCGAAGTTAAAAAAAAATGTATTAAAGGTAGAAAAAATCGAACAAAAGGTAATGTTTCTTTTAGCCTACACTTCCACTTGGAATTATATGCAGAAGCCGAAAATACGATTTTACGAAAAAAATTACACACCCTAATGCACGTTTGTATCTATGGAAATGGCCATGTATTGTAAACTTTTTCCGTTTCATTCATATTATTCTCATTCACGTTCACGCTACTCTCAAAGGGCTTTCGCGATCACAAGAGATCTAATCAATTGTTAAAGTACTGTGTGCATTTTTAAAATCTCAGAGAATGAAACAAATATGTATGTACATATGTTTTATTCAATTCACATGTGTATGTATGTATGTATGAACAGCTGTCGTGTCCTTCACATTGACCATTTAATTTTTTGGGTGAATATGCACAAAAGCGGTCTGATGTCAACATTTTTTAAATCATGTACACAGAATATGCTAAAAAAAAATATTGAAAAATTTTATTATTATACCATAACTTGTATACGTTGGCCTTGTGTTATACAATAAAAAAAAAAATGTGTCAACCCAAATAATCCTACTATCAATTTTGATTTATAAGCCCAAATTTAATGTTTCACTTTTAAAATGAGTTTGAAATACTTCTTTACAAATGTCTTTTTGCCTTTAAATAACTATTAGTTCATTCCATGGTGACCATTGGGTATGCGTTATATAAAGTAGAAAATTCGATACACCATCAGCATGAAAAATTAGCAAAAAAATAGAGCATTTTATTGCACTAAAATTGATTGGGCCGCAAAGCTGCATAGTCGAGGCATTTCTGAAAATTCTGGTTAATGATTTTGGGACTTGACTTTATAAAGTTTGAAACTTTGAACTTTATGGTTTTAAAAAATTTTTAATTATCAATATAAATCGTTATATGATTTCCATTGCCACTGTGGTTCCATTCAAAAACCCAGTAGTTTTCTGCAACCCTGCTGTATTGTCATTGCAATTGTGCTGAGAAAAAGTATTTTATATTTCGGAACGCCAGAAAAAATCAAACTTTTAATTTGACTCTATTATGTTTTAAGAGAATGTGATCTTTGGAGTTTTAAAAAAAAGAAACATACTTTGCTAAAGTCATATCTTTTAAAAGAAAAAACCTTAATTGCAGGATCTTCTAAGATCAGTTAGAGGTACTAGCTCCACTCCTTATATACAATAAATACTCGTAGTCAGAAACAGCTAGTTTTAGTCCGCAAATCGTTGCGTTACTTGAAAATCCTGCAGATGAAATGATGAGTCCCACAATTTTTTGCTGGCAAAATCCTGAAGTGTCAAACTCAACTGACAGCTGGTTGTGTTCACATCAGGTTTGTCATGTTGCTCCTAATGAACTGAGGTGAAATTCGCTCTACGGACTGCTGGAGATTTCGATTAGTGATGCTGCTCAGATGATCGCTCAAATTATTGGCAATGTTCTTGTAGGGCAAGTATTTAGATATTACGGCAATTATGAACCATGGATTGAAATATTTTCATTGTGGCGAAGAAACTGTTTTGTAGTAACTTTTGTTTAAACAGTTTTTAGTAATTAAATAGGTTACTTACCGTTCTTCAGCAATTTATTTACTTGCCTAATGAACTTTAAAAGCAAAATAAGTTAACGTTCATCTGCAAAATAGATTCTCAATTAATTTAGGTCAGCCTAAATGTATGCTTTCCGACTGGAGAGCATTTTTTGTAGCTACGCTGAAAATACTTACTAATTTCCCAGTTTTTAACTTTTATATTCATAATGTAGAAACTTTGCTGTGGCTCCGCTCAATGAGGCGAGTTCAATTCCACTTAAAAATCAATTAAAAATATTCATCTATCTACCTTCCTTGCAGGAGCGAATTATATCGATGTGCAAACGTTTAACAAGTGAAATTATTTTTGAGGATTTTTTTTCCGGGTGAACTTCCCGATAATGGTGAAGACAAGTTGAGAAAATTCAATAAATTTCACACAACTATAAGCACTTGAAAGCTCCAGAATCCGATATACTTGCTGTTTTGCAATAGTCGCAAACACAATGTCATATTTTATACAATATTTATTACAATACATTATTTTGTTTCATTCAAACCGTTATATAGTGTATATTAAAAATAATATCTCGCAACTACATAAAAGAAATATTTATTTTGAAAATTAATTGCAATAGTATAGAAGTAATACGTCAATTAAACCTAAAGCAAAAAGAAAAATAAAAGATATTTTCGCATTTACTCCGAAATTTGATGAGTACACGACTAAGGCTCGAAACAAAAAACTCTTTATGATTGCGTATGCGCGTGGATAAGTATTCATATGTATGTATGTATGCACGTACGTATGTATGTATGTACTAACCAAGTTAACTTGTATATTATTGGTTTGAGTGTATATTGGCATTTTCTGTAAATATGTGGATGTTTTTTTTTTTGTTTTCTGTTTGTTTTGAATTCAATTTAAATACAACACACAGGAAAACAAACACAAATCACTTTCAAAAAAGTTGCATCGAAATTTCCTTTCGTTTTCTTGGATTTTTCTTTAATATAAAATTTAAGAAATGCTTAAAATGATTTATTTTTATATGTTTTTGTTTTTTAGAAGGTAGATATATATTTATTACAGAAAGAACGAAATCCATTTAAAAATTCATTCACCAACAAGAATAAGTTTTAATTCAAATTACTGGTAAATAAACAGCATATTTAGGATCGCTATATCTCACACACTTTTTTACTTTAAACGCTCTCGTCGTAAGCACACAATTATTTGTTTGTAGTAGAAGTAGAAGTTCTTATGAAGAAAAATTATACAAATTATACTACGTTGTTACTTTTTCAACTCTTTTCTTTTCATTTTTCATTTTTTGTTTTGTTTTGTTTATATTGATTACGCATAGGATAACACCAATGACGGTTTGCTTAATATAGAACCCTTTATCGAGTGCGAAGCACGTGAAGGAACGAGTAGATCGTCCATCATCACCATGTTGATATTTTAATTTTTTTCTTTAAATTATTTTTACGTCCTACGCAAATATGTGGATGTGTGTATTATGATGGGCGTCGGCCGTGTTGGTTTGGCGAAAAATTACAAATATTTACTAAAAAAAAAAAAAAAAAAAAAAACAAAGGGAGTTATTGTTACCGTAACTGTCTATTTACTGCTCAAAATCTAGCGAGCACAATGCATACAGCGTTGCAGTAGTTGGTGGTGCCACAAACACACAAAATACAACTTCAGAAAATATTTATTTTTCGAAAAAGTTGTATGTCCTTTCGTTACCATAACCATCATCATACAGGAGGATGCATGCATACAGCATTCATTACATAGAGTATACGCATTGTCGCTGCGTACATTTTTTTTTTTTTGTATCTATTTTCATTGCCACGCTTTTCGTAAATCAGTCGTCTGTCTGTCTACATAACTCACACTTCACACTTTACGCTTTGTCTTAAACTTTTTTTTCATCGCTTTATGCCTCTCCTGCGCAGTTCTTAATGTTATATTCTTGGATATTTTTATTTTATTTTATTGGTTTATCTCTGATTTATCTTTTGTTTAATTTCTCTTCTGAAGAATATAATTATAATTTATAATAATTAATTAATTATAAATGTAATAATAATAAGTAAGTTGATTTATGTGGTTTGTTGTATTTTATGAATCAATTTGTAATTTTATTCCTTTTCTTTATTTATCCGCAGATTTATTTTCCTTACTGTGTTTTTCTCGCTTGTTTTACGCAGCGCATAATTCCTGCTTTTACTCATGAATTAATGCAGTTTTTATTGTTTTTTTTTTTAAATATATTTTTCATATTTTTTTTTTTTTGTTGAAGAAGAATTGTTCACATTGTGGTTGGTTGCTGTTGTTGTTGCTTCTGCTATATTTAAACCCTTGCTGTTTTAGAGCGCTATGCCGTTTGTGTTGCTGTTTGCATTACGTTTTTCTTGTTGTTGTTGTTGTTGTTGTTCTTGATGATGTTATAGCAATCCTTCACTCTGGTGCCATTCTGGTTGTTGTTGTTTTTAATAGTTGACGGATCGATAGTACGAACTAGAACGCATCACATAGCATACTTTCTAGTCCACTCCCGTGCCAGTTCATTATATTTTTCCCGATCGGTTTTATATATTCTTGCAATCTCTGGTACGAGAGGATCGTCTGGATTGGGATCACAGAGAAGAGAGCAAATTGATAGTAGAACTGCAAGTGATGATTGAAAAAGGAAAATGAAAAAAAAAACAGAAAGCATGAGTTGTTATTAGTTTAAATTGTCCATCAACCGTAAAGCAATTCGGATAATCACCTTTTGAAATAGTTAATGCTGGCGACCATTGAGATCTTAAAATGTCGAGACAAATCGATCCATTACTGTTAATGTTTGGATGGTATATACGCGTTGTAAAAGCCACTTTAGGCGGTTTGAAGGGATAATCTGTTGGAAAATGAATTGTTAAGAAAAACACGCCACCTTGATACGGGCTGTCGGGCTGGAATAAAGAAATAAAAGATTTTATTAAAATTCATTCGAATTAGTTAATTATTTCGATGAAGTAGTGTCATAAATAAGTTTTTGAAGAATGAGAGAGAAAAAATAAGCTAAGTACTCAGAGGACTCCCAACATAAAACAGGCTACCCATAGCGAGGAGCAAACAAGTAAGGGTCAATTACCACGGCTTCACTGATCCTCATCTCAGAGAATTTGACGGAATCAACAGATTTTTTTATCATAATAGAATTGTTTACAGACTAGGGTTATTTTTTTATCATCTACCAACAAGTTTAATTTCGTGCGGAAATTTAATTTTTAATCTACTTTTTCATCTTTAATTTAGGAAGTTTATGTTTCATGCACATTTTATTACTCTCTTAACAAGTAGAAAACATTTTGAAAGATCATTTTTCCAGTGCGATTAAAATAAATAATTTTCCATTATTTTAGTTTAAATAAATGAACTATTTTGAATTCCAAAAATTCTATAAGCATCGCTGTGGTGATCCGACACCATACCACCAGCCGCAAGTTACAGAAGAATAAAAATATTTAAAAATATGTTTTAAAATGCAAGATTATTATTGTTAAAACTTTTTTTTTTTTTTTTCAATTCCATAATTATAATCAAACCAAGTTAAGTGTCCAGGTTTTTTCTAAAAACAAGAACACAGTATATAATTATAATTTCAGGAGTTAAAAGCATTTATTCTTTATGGAGTTAAACTGCTCTTTATTCATATCTGAATCGTAAATAGGAAAGGCCCTTTAGAAGGCATGCAAACAAACACTTTTTTCAGCCCTCTTGGTTAACCTTTCTACAATGGCTTCCCTTAAGAAGGCCTCCCTAAACTATCTTCTAGGGGATTAATATAAATGACCTACTGAACAGAAAGCGTGGTAACAAACGCGATTGGAAAAAGAATTATGCATAGCAAGTTTTGTAGAGTTTCAACAACTAGGTATATATAGTATTCAAAATGATGCCTAATAAAGTCAAATGCCACGCGTGTACCAATTTTGTTCGAGTTCGATAAAGAGGCAGTGGCATGCCTATCTTCTGAGCCGTGCCATGCCAAAATTAGTAGTTATTGAAATATCGATTATTACAGTTTGAGAAAAAACTGTCCTATTTCACCCAGTTTCAATACTAACCTACCTACCTTAGGTACTTTACATGGAAGGGCAGACAAACATGTAGCCGTTTTCTCTTTTCGTTCTTAACATTTTGCAATATATGTGAAATTTTTGATTCATAGTCTCCGGCGCATTTAAAGCCGTATTGCTCATAAACTCGAGCGAAATAATCTGTATTGCTGCTAACTCGGTTGCCACTAAACTTATACATCCAATCCAAATAAAATTTCTCATACGTGAAACTAAGATCATGGTCTACTCATAGTGGTTAAATTTCAAAATATGGAAATATTTTTGGGTAAGTTATAAGTTTTCCAAAGTGGCGCTATTTTGGTATGTGCATCCCTTATAATTAACCCTTATGTGGGCCACGTTATAAACCTATAAAAATCGTAAAACAAGTCCCATGCATTTTTGCCGTTGTGAAATTTAAATTGAAACGCTTAGAATAGCAAATAAATATTAAATGCATCTAATTCAGATTGATATGGGTGCCAAAAAAAGTGGATACATTTGGATAGTTTATAGGCTAATTTTTTGGATACTTTGTTTTAGAAGGTTGTGCGAAAAGATCAGTTGGTCGAAGAGAACCGCCATCAGAACAATACGGTATCTATTCAAATTACCAAAAAGACCGGGTTTTGCAAATGAGAACCGTTTGGAATTGACACAATAATTTCGCAAAACTTTCATTTTCAACTACTATACTTCTAGATATGTACATATGAAAATATAATACGGAGATTATATTAAAGTATTAAAAAATAGATTACATTTTTCTCTTGAAAAAACTGTGTTAAAATTAAATTGTATTTCGCTGCTTTTTAAAATGTTTCAGGCTTCATAATCAGACCATAATTTTAATTGCACTTAGTAGATGATTCCGCGAACTCTCTACTAGAACTGATAAGCAATAAATAATAGGAAATTAAAACAACATTTTATATCAACAGATGTTGTTATATTAGAGGTTAGCTAAAAACAGGGTGAATAATATGATGAAGAAAACAACTGCGAGGTTTTAAGCCTTCAAAAAAGCCAATGATGGCACATAAGAATTTGGCAAATTTAGGAAGAGAAATGTTGTTAGAAGATGGGAGAGGTTGTGTAGTTTTTTTTTAATAAGATAGGGTTAGATGCCAAGTGCTGGGAACTCCAAAATATTAAGGTTACTCTTCGAAATATATTAGATTAGAGAAATTCAGGGTTGGCAAAAGATTAAAACATTAGTCATTGAGATTTACAGTATTCGATTACGCCAGGGGTGTTAGTTTGGATAAATAGCTTTGTCTTATCTAGCGGCGAAGCAGGTAGATCCTTTTGTGTCACTATCGAAATACGTGTGTATGTAAATGTTAATAGGAGAGACGAATCGGACAAAAATGAACTTGGAATGTTGGAGGGTTAACGTTTAGCATAAGTGTCACGCTAATAGAACCAAATTTACTTTTTTGTCATAAATATCAAAAATCGATACAATTTTATGTAAAAATTTTGAACGAACATTCACATACTTACAATTATTACCCCCATGCCCTCTCATCCAAAAAACCTTGTTTAGATGGAAATTCTAAATTATTCAATATGAAGTTTTGTTTAAAATACAAAAGTTAAAACAAAACTTGGCAGCCGGGCTTAAGGGGTTATATACAAAGTTGGGGCTCAAAAAATCGAAAATATTTTTATTGCATATTCTAAAAGTACATACTTTATAGAATATCAACGCGAAATTTCATCCAGATCGGATCACTAGATTCGAAATTACAGCCGTTCGCAGCGAACTGGACCCATCCATAATTAACTTAAAACAAAACTTAAAACGCAATTATCTCGGAATGGCATTTTTTGAAAAGTACCGTTGCCGTTCACACGATAACTCAAAAACTTATACACCGATTATCATAATTTTTTTTTTATAATTATTCGTATTTACAATCTTGTGTACTTGAACGATCGTTTTTGAATCCGAAAATTTTCGATTTTTTGCAATAAATTTTTTTTTTTAATTTTTGAGCAACAAAAAAATTGACTTTTTGAAAACCATGAATTTTTTTCAGAAAAAAAATTTTTTTTTGGAAGTCGGTTCGTTCAAGTACACAAGAATACATTTCTCTTCAATAATTATAGTACCTTTTTGATTTCAGTTGAGCGGTTCGGCTTGGAGAGTGTGAACGGCAAGGCTCTACAGAAAAAACACGCTTCGGGAGATGGGCTCTAACTCGGAAAATTTTAGATATTTTTTTGAAATTTAACTTGTTTTTTTTTCTTCAATAATTCTACCAACAAACTGTCTTTCGCTTTATTGAATAAAATTTGCAAAAAACCTTTAAAAAAAATCACGAACTTAGCTCACTTTTTCACCTCAACTTTGTATATAACCCCTTAAGGGGGATACTCTATTTTTTTTGTTTGCTTAAGTTTTCAGGTGATGTATCAGAGATTATGCAACCAAAGTTTAGACAACAATCTAATGTATTTTTCACGTAATGAACCTGAACGAAGGGGTTGACCAGGTGTTGGACACCTGAGTATACTACCTAGATTCAAAGGCGCCCCAATAAATTTTATTGTTTATTCCAAATGCTTTAATTACGGAGGTTACGCTGAGAAGGAACTGACCATTTTTTAATTGTGGTCTAGGCAAGTATATATGTATGTAGCTTTTAGAAATTTCTAGGTTACATTATATATGTACCTATCATGTAAAAATATCCCAAAAATCTTAGAGGTCTAAGTTATTTTTCCTTCGTACAAGCTTGTTATTTTTCGACTTACTAAAGTAGGGTAATCTCTTTTCAATAGACTGGAGTGATTTTTGAATTAAATTACTACACGTATGGATGCCTTATACAAAGTTTGTCTTTACCAAACCAACAGATTCTCGCCAAAATACATACAGTGTCGGACAAATTAATAGGGATGCGACATTTCGAGAAATATTGACTATTTTCCTTCTGTTCGTTTAATCTTTATTTTTATTTTTTAAAAAAGCATAGCTGATTATATAACAAATGCCGTATAAATGCACTTTGTAAAAAATTTGAAAATTTAACAAAACTTTATCAAACTTCATCAAATTTTCAAACTTTTTTATACAACCCCGTAGTATACAGTTTTACAGCCCAAAAATAAAGGCAAACGTTCTTTGAAAGGAAGAAAATGCGTGAAAGCGCCAGTAGAAAAAAAAATTATCAAAAATCAAAGAAAACTCTCAGCTAATTGGAACTTGCACTTAGATGGGCTGAAAACTGTATACCAGAATTGTTTCTACAAATTCTTATTGAAAAGTTTACAATTAAGATAAACGTGGCAGAATTTTTCAAATTTTGAAATTTGGGTATATGTACATATATAGTAACTGTTAGAAAATGAGCTACACTTTTATAAAAAAAAATATTAAAAAATTAAACAAACAGAAGACATACAATGTAATCAAAACTTGTCAAAATTTCGCGACTTTATTAATTTATCCGACACTGTATATTAGAGCAAATCATTTGAGGTTCATCTTACACTTAGCGCTTGCTGCCAAAACTAAATACCCGCTTTAAAATAATTTTTCTCAACAAAGGTTCAATTAATTTTGTATCTTGGTAGAATGTATCACTTTTAGTTATCATTACTATTAAAAGACCTCCCTACGGATGTTACAACATCAAGACAAATTATTTTTTTATTATCATTATATTACCTATCGATTTTCAACAGGAAGGTTTCGACTTCACGCAAGAATATCAGTATGATAAATTTAGGACCCATATATGTACATGTTTTATCATGTCTTGAGAATCACTTGAAACGCAAACTGGCGCTGGCCATTACTATAAGTCCCATTTATAGTCCAATGGGTCTCATGTTTAATATCGACTCCGAGGCAAATTATAAGTATCCACTTTATTTCACTGCTATTTAATTTCTGTTAAGTTTCACTCAAAGTACAGTTCATTCTCTAACAGAAACAATATTAATCCAAATTTCAAACTTTATACAAAATTTATAATAAATGAAGAAAATTACAAACTTGTTGGCACGCCCATTGAATTTCAGTACAGTAAATTTCAACTTTTAAGTGACTACAAATTGCCGTTGAGCATTGCTAATTTTTTTCATATTTGTTTCCATATGACGAATAAAAAAAAATTTATTTTTTTTATGGAAGAAACCCGAAACATATTCTGCAAACAAAATTCTACGCCATATGCTATGCAAATCTCACCTGATTTTTATTTTGATTTATTGTTTTAAATTATATTTTTTGATCAATTATGATCGTTATTTTTTGAACCAAATTTAATCGAAATTTTGTGATTTTTATTTTTTCTATCAAAAATAATCGTCTATTTAAAATTTTCGATTTGTGTCTGGGCTTTTATTATGTCGAAAAAGTTTAAATCCAAAAATAACGATTATTGATCTAAAAATTGCAACCGTTACGGTCTCTGATTTTAATTGAAAAGTAACAGAAATTAAATATAAAACAAAAAAATACTATCAAATTTTTCAATACGTATATTATTCGAAACGGAGTGTATAAATACTGGAATTTTGAAGAGAAATACTCCAAGAAATTTATTCGTCAAGTGGTACGGTGGTACTGGAATAGAGTTATTGCCAAAAAAATCTTTATGTCCAATTCGGTTAATATTCAAAACATTTGCAGAAAATAACGCTGTCATTTCGGTGTCAGCCAACTCGGCTACCAAATGCGAATATGTTGCGTATGCGCGCTTCATTCGGCGGGTCCCAGGTTCGAATTCTGGTCGGGGCAAGTAACCTCCAAAAAGTATAGAAAAAGTTTTTTCTAATAGCGGTCGCCCCTCGGCAGGCAATGGCAAACCTCCGAGTGAATTTCTGCCATGAAAAAACTTCTCACAAAAATCATTTGCCCTTCGGAGGCGGCGAGAAATTGTAGGCCCCTCAATTTGTATTACAACAAGAAGACGCAAACCACAAATAGTAGGAGAAATTCAGCCAAACATCAGGCTATGGTGTTATCGACGAACTATTGTTATTAATTTGTGTTAGAGCATCAAGACGCACACCACAAATTGTAGGAGAAGTTCGGCCAAAATCGCTTAGCGCCAATTAAGTAAGTAAGTAAGGTCGACCCACGACAGGCAATGGCAAGCCTCCTAGTGTATTTCAGCCATGAAAAAACTTCTCACAAATATCATTTGCCCTTCGGAGGCGGCGAGAAATTGTAGGCCCGTTAATTTTTATTACAACAAGACGCAAAACGCAAACCACAAACTGTAGGAGAAATTCAGCCAAACATCAGGCTATGGTGTTAGCGACGAACTATTGTTATTAATAAGTCAATTGCATTTGGGGTTTTCTCGGAAATGTATCCCTAACGAAAATATATACATATATGTACATATATTGAAAGATACTCTGGAAAGTAAATATTTGTTTTGCTTGCTTCTACAAAACGAAAATTCTATAGAAATTCAAATTAACATCAAGACACTATCCCTTAAAGAAGTTCTGCAGCTTTTTTATCTGATATACTAACTTTAATTTGAAGACAAGCGCATTAAATGTTGGCACTTTATAAAAGCTTTGCTGTGCGAAGGACATTTCATATTTGCTATTGCAATAATTTGTTGAGTGCCAAGAACAATGTTAAAAATAGGACAGTAAAAAGAATAATAATAAAAAAGGAAACGAACTAGTAATGGGCAAAATAAAAAATAACAAATAGTAGCGTCAATGCCACATAAATAATAATTGTCATATAGAGCTTCTTACCGGTCCCATTATTGTAGCTTGCCAGTGAAATACTAAAATAGAAAAAAAAGAAAGTGATTAATTTCCTTTAAGAACATACATTAAACGCATACATATACAAAATACTTATATATACAAGAAAACCAAAAAAAAAACTATACTTTAGAATTACAATAATGTACATATATTTTTTCTAATAATATTAACGGTTACTTACTTCCTTCTAATGCCTACTATCCTAAAGCTAACAGCCATTGTATGGCGCAATTCCTCCCCACCTACATACATATGTACATAGTAATAGGGCGCAACCAATATTTTATTTACCATCAAAGGGTGCAACAAAATGTAAACAAGCGAATTGAAAAAGAAAATGTTGGATTCAAAGGAAATACTGGCTTTGGAAAAAGGCATTTAGTAGGAACCTCCGCCAAATAGACGCAACTTTATTTCTTTGCATTTCGATGTTCTCTCTCCCATCCAGCAAATCATCACAACAGCGAATACTGCCAAGTGTCGGTAATATTCCTAGAACCTCCCTTCCCATCCAATGGCTCAACGATTGGTCCTATGGCTCACCCCAATACATAACCTGCATGCCCTCCCACCCTCATACATCCAACAATACACCAACCAACCAACCAACCAATGCTCTCTGGCCAGGGATAAACTAAACAAAGTTACGCTCAATTCAATGCAGTTGAGTTAGCTGCCAGCGTTGACGTTTCAGTGAGCGTCGCTGCTAATGCAGTTACAGCTGGTGTTGTGCAGTTACTTTGTTTTCATTTGAATTTCTACGACCGTAGCCAACACCCGCTCATTTATACTGGGTAAAATTCTCATTGCCATCGAAACAACAAAATACTGCAGTTTAAGTGGAGTGCCAGTAAAATAGAGTTTCACAAAACAACGCTGGTGAATGGTGGGTCGATACTGTAGATATGTACAAACATACATACCTATGTACATACGTAGAATAATGACTACCAAACATCAATGTAGAAGGTTGTTGGGTTGGTTACTCGCATGGAGATTCGCATGGGTTTTATCAAACTACCGAATGATTGTATTGTTTTGGGTTTGTTGAGCCTAACATTTATATATTATACCTACTAGCGTCAAATGCATTTTTATATTTTATGTAGCGTATAATGAATAGCGCTTTTTGTTTAGCAAAAAAATGTACATACATATATATTGTACGTAGTAAGGTCATAAAGCTTCTGGGTCTGAACTATAAAGTGAAGGGTTAAACTCAAACCATCAACACGTATTATTTTTCAATATAATCTCTCTTTAGTTCAATACACTTTCCACAGCGTTTTGCTACCATTTCTATACTCTTTGTAAAATAGTATAAATTCTGAAAATTCGCTTGCGGCCAAATCGTCACTATAATACTTATGTACATATGTATAGGGAGACTCCTCGAGCACATTAAAATTCCTTCAGAATCCCAAAAGATGGGTATACCCATCAACCATTGCCAAGATTGAGTCACCTTTACTTTGTTTGGTCGCGGTGAGCTCGAACGAACACTACTCCAAGGATTTCATTTTTGACAGCCCAAATGTTAAGCGAGGTCCGTGTTCATCGTTAATTGATTCTCTTCCCAAACGAAATTGTTTCACCCTTTCTTTTACGGTGGAAAATGTCTGTGCACAGCAAAGTTGGCTGATTTCCGCCGATTTCTTCCCCTATGTCAAAAATTCCATCACAGCTCAATGCAATTCGAATTTTTAATCAAAAGTCTGAATTAATTTATACTAGACGAATAACTTTGTAACAAAGTCCAATAATTTAGCATTATCTGATAACGAAAAGTCCACTAATAGTAATTTAATGCTATTCAAGTTTTGCATATCCGACAAATCTAATCTGGGTAGGGCAGACACTTTTTGACCCTACTACGTATGAGTAATTTTGAATTCTTCATAAAACTAGTACTTTATGAGTAATTTCGATTAAAAACTTGCCGTAACTAAACTAACAGCGTAATTCGCAATTCGAAAGACTTCTAGATTCTCTGCTTGTATTTATTTCATTTATTTAATACGAACATAGAAAAAAAACAATAACAATTAATTTCATTGATATATACATAGTTTAAAAATTCATTATTTATATATATCGGTACTCTAAATTATTGTTGTATCAAAGCATATCACGTCGGAACTAGCAAAACTATGAAGGAAATGTTAACCTAAATGTAGACTCCAACCGATTTTGCCCGGACAGCCATTGCCGAAAGATTAGCGCTTGTTTCATTTTGTCGGCCGATGTCTTTGGTTATTTTTAAAATGGAATCCATTTAATGGATTTTACATAGCGAATGCGCGCTTCATTTGGTATGTGCCGAATTCAAATCCTGGCCTGGGCAAGGAGCATTAAAAATTATAGAACAGTTCTATGTAATATCGGTCGCCCCTAGACAGGTAATGGCAAAACAACGAATGTTTCTGTACCATGAAAAAAACTTCCCACAAAAATCAGACTTTAGGTCCATCAATTTATAGTACATCAAGACGCACACCCACAAAATTTAGAAGTTCTGCCAAACATCGAACCAAATTATTATTATTTTAACTTAAGACATTTAAATCAGATTGTAAACTTTGTACAAAATTTATAAAAAAAAAAAATCAAAAAATATTCATCAAAATTTTCAATTTTTTCATTAGAATATTTTGTAAACTATTTACCGTAATTATGTACAAGTCTGAAGTTGGCAATAATAATAATTGGCATATGGTAACAGTTTCTTAAAAATTTTCAAAATCTATCAAACAATCAAGCTTTAGATTTTCCCATTTTTATAATAAAATTGAGTTTACCAAGAAATTCGAATAGTTTAAAATGCTGAAAATGTGTGGAATTTTTATAAATTTTGTGCAAAGTTTGCAATTCCGATTTATATGCCTTTTGTTACATTACATGTACTAAAGTTTTATAAAAAAAAAATTATGAAAAAGGTTGCAATATTAAAAAATAAACAAGTAAGGAAGAGCCTAAGTTCGGTTGCAACCGAACCTTAAATAGCGCAAGTTTTTAATTCAAAGGTTTTTTGTTGTATAAAATCAAAAAAATCAATCTTATATATAGAAATGAATATGAGCAGTTCATGTGGCCGCCGGGCCGGGAAAGTGGGCGGTTCCACGCGCTCATGGAAAAGAAAATTTGAATTCTTCTTATATCCGCAACTATTCGGTACATATGAACGATATTTGGGTATATACATACATACATATATCTTATAGATCAAACTGTGTATCATTTTGTAAAAATGGGCGATGCCACGCCCTATACAATAAAAACCCCAAACTCTTTGTAACTCCGCAACTATTTGATGCAGATGTGCAATATTTGGTAAATATATACTTTATATCAGGCTATATAATATTTGTTGGGGAAAACAGAAGAACTCATGCACAATTAAAACGAAACGACTATTCACCATATGTTCGGAAATTTATATATGATATTCGATATATAAATATTTCCTTCAGATCAAGGTACAGTCGAACTTCTCTATTACGAACTTCTGTACAAGGAAGTTTTCTTTATAACAAATTAATTTCAATTTCATTCAATTCTCAGTATGTTTTACTCTCCTTATAACGAATTCTCTTATAATGAATTTTTCTATACTGCGATTTTTTTTTTCTATAACGAAATTTACTTAAATTTTTGTTTCGTACCAAAAAAAAAACAGAAGGGAAAAATGTATTTAGGGGAAGTCCCAAACTAAAAATTGTATGATAAATATCATTAAACAGAATGTCATCACTGGTCATTTTTGCATCAATCCTCAGTTTGCAATTGATGTATCGGCTGATAGTAAGGAAAATGTTGAATCGTAATTACATTTCGTGCTTCAAGTTTTTATTGAGAAAAAAATGTGGACAGATCAAGGCCAAACCAAACGAAAACTACATACAAACACAAACTTTTCAAACAATTCTATATTACGACTTTTCTATATAACGAAGTTTATTTTTGTCCCCTTAAAATTCGCCATATGGAATTTCGACATTATAAAGAATATTGTAAGCTCAAAAGCACTGTTAAATTTCTTTAAAAAAAAAAAAAAACTAACTATGTTTTCATTGGCACAGCAAAGCAAGCCGGGCACGCTAGTGAAACCTTAAACGACTTTCATTGATTTAATTAAACGAAACTATTATAAAACCAAATTATTGGGATTTTAACGTACCACAACCATTTTCCAAAATTTTGATTTTTAAGTATTTATCTTTATATTGTTCGTTGCAAATTTTAAAGAATTTGCGACAAGATTTACAATATTAAATTTTTGATGAAATTGTTTCGGAGATATGGAAGCGAGCTAAGTGTCATTGGCATTTTACATTATTACTTTTTTTTACCTCACCTTTATCTCTCTAACCCATTTCTGTGTATAAAAAATTAGCAGCAAATTACCTTTTACAGTTACTAAACTATTGAATTTTTTGGTTTTTATTAAATACCCTAATATGGGCGTTGAATTAGATCGATTTTAATAAATTTCGAAATTATACTTATTTAATTGCAATATATGTACTGAACTTAGTAGAGTTCGAAATTATGTTTACTAACACACACACCTATTTCCAAAATATTTTAATTAGGTATATTTCGTCCTCCAACCCCATCCTGGACATACAATTTGAGCAAATTATCTTTAATACTTACTTAAATATCTGATTTTTTCGTTTTTGTATGGACAGACGGACAGACAGTCATGACTTAATCAATTTCGCTATGCATTCTAAACATTTTGGTATAAACATACAAATCTCGATTGCTTCGTGCTGTTACCAACAACCGTTAGGTGCACAAAGTTATAATACGCTGGGGCTCGGGTATAAAAATTACCATGTGGTGAATTATTTAAGTTATCGCATATATGCACACACAAATGTAGTAGATATAGATTTTCATCGACATTCCAATTTTAATAATCACAAAAATTGACGAATGACGAAGCAACAACACAAAACAGAAGGTAGTTATATTTCAATTAATTTTGATTAACAAATGTGTTTATGAAATTTTTTGGAGGAAAGATTAGATATTATTTATAAAGAAACAAATGGTTTTTATGTTTGTTGATAGCGATGAATACTCCCAACGTGTTTGAATGGTCAGGTCTATCAATAAAATAATTAAATTTTGTGTTTTTTTAGATCATCAAAGCGTTAGACTCGGCAACTTATGCACCGATCGAAGTCGGAAATCATCGGCGATATTTCCGAAAACCACAGCTGACGATTACAATTTTGGTAATTAGTTGCTAAATTGGTTAATGTTTGGTTGCTTTGGAAAGTAGAATTTTTGTAACTTTCAGATAAGATGTTAAAAAAATTAGAGTATTAATTCTGAAAACTTCATTTGTATATTAAGTCGCCAAGGGTAGTATTCGAATTAAGGTATTCATCTAATCGCTTAAATGGCTCGTAAATAAACCGGTTTTCCAAATTATGTAAGTTTATAAGGGTTATGAGGTTACGAGGCATACAAATAATGTCTTTCATGTTATATTATTTTGTTATTTTTCTTTCTACAACATACATACATATATAAGCTCATACCGAAAAAAAAAATTTCAAAATCAAAACAAAAAAAAACCGTTAATCATTAAAATTTTTTAATTTTTTTTAATATTGCACACCATTTAATTTGAGTACATCGAAGTGATTAAAAATTACCACGGATTTTCGATCATTAAATTATTTCAAATTTCGAAGACACTTCAGTTCAATGTTGTCGGGTTGCGTCGGTTTAAAAATGGGTTTCTTAGAAAACGACAGAACACACAGATTTTTAGGGCCGGACCGACCCGAGGCGAACTTCGGCCGAAGTCGAACCGAACATTTTCAGTTTCTAAAAGAATGAACAATCAAAATTCTAAAATTTTTTATTGATTAAAAAAACTTTCGGTTAATATTTGGCTATAACAAACTGCTGCTTCAATTCGACATACTTTTGTTTAAGTTTTGGCAGTTATCTGAAGAGATATATAGTTCCATATTTCCAGGACATTTTGCTTCAGGTCATTCACAGTTCGTTGGGTGTAATTTCTGAAACATTTCTGAATAAGCCATCACCCAGACTCAATCACGTATCAAGTCAGGTCTCGAAGATATCCAATCAAGAAAGTTTATTGAAAGTAAGTGAAGCAAATGTCGAGTTATACTTCGTTCAAATTGCCATCAAACTTATTAAATGGGGAACTGGTTAACAGAATGACTCGTATGAAATGAACAAACTAAGTCAGGAGTAACGAGAAAATATGAGTATTTTAAAAAAGTATGCAGCAAAATGCGTACACTGATATGACGAATTGGTTTTCTAACGTGTTAAATGGTTGAGCTAGTTACATTTCCAAAAACAATTTCCATGTGATTTAACTTGTTTACGAATTGATTTTGCCATTTAACCAGTAAAATGCCATTCAACGGGTTTAAGGTTTCAATTTGAATGCGGTATTAAATTGGCAATGGAATGGCCCCATCTTTCTGGAAGGTAAATTCTCCATAGTAATCCAATTTTTCAATATGCGGACATAATCCGCAACTTTAATAAAGTGTGACCTGCCTATACCCTTTAAAGGCATAGAATGTACATCCCCACCCCAAAACATTAGGCCAGCAGGTAATCTCTTCACCTTTTCTCTTAACGGGGTTTTTTTATCATCGCCGACACAAATGTCACAATCTCAATTCATCACTGAAAATTATGGAATTCCATGGAAGCCCATGCGAATCGTTTTTTTCCTTGTCGGGTAGAACCAAATAAAAAAAAAAATTATTAAAATTAAATAAGGATAGATGAAAATGCCAATATATTTTGCCCCCTATTTCCCTGTATGTACTTTAAATATCCTGAGTGTGGATATTACTGATAATCGCTTTCGACAAAATAAAGAAAAAATAATTTTTTGGAAAATTTACCTAAAATATGCAAAATAAGCTTTTTAAGCAAGTGCCGATTTAACCCTACTTCCTTATAGGGTTATATTTGGTCCTATTTGTTTCGCTTATTGCTAAATGTCAAACATGATAGACGGAATAAATCTGAATAAAATAGATGTAAATACATCTGGTAATTTTTAACACTCATGCAATAAATTTGTTTGCCCAAACCATTGCAGAAACTGTAAAAATAAATAAAACATAATTAAAAACAGAAATTAGAGGGCTATTATTTAATGTTGGTATTCTGTAACTCAGTTTCATTTCAAGTCGCTAAATTTGAAACTTTCAATTTTTTATGAATTGGGAAGATTTCAGTAACAGTCTAAAAAAAAAATTAACCAAAGGCAGTGGTGAAGAGCAGTAGAGACAATCAGCTAGCGGTATGTTCAGCTAGAGATGCACAATCAACCTCAATGAACATATGTTCATCGATAGCACATAATATACTTTTTCAATTCTATATCAATAGCATTATTCCTCTTTAAAAATTAAAACAATATGGTTATCGTAAAATTAGCATTGAAGTGAAACATTCTAAATTCTTATTAATGCATTTTATGTGAGCTGATTATATTCAAAATATGTGTAAAAATTAGAATTATGGAAAATTAGGTGCTATTTTTTACAGATTGAAGCAAAACTTAGCGAACGACTAAAGGGGCAAATCGAAAGATACTTCATTTTCGCGTTTTCAATACTTTCCTCAATTTATTTGTTTTGTGACCTGCTCAGCGCCAGCTGACAAATTTGTGACTTTATTTTGAGACTGCTTACAGAAACACCGGCGTAGTGCCATTTTTGACTCTATCAAGGAAATAAGGTTCATTTTTTAACATGGTAGTAGGGTTAAGGCAGTCGAGATGGTCACACTAGACGTAAATGCAGTGTTGCTTAATTGACAAAGCTCTCAATTTAAGGCTATGTAATCAAGAAGTATAAAGTAGATAAAAATAATTAGCCCAATTCTTATCTTGACAACAAAATAACATGTAAGATAGGAGTTTAAACTTTTACACCCAAATTGGAAAGAAATAAAGAAGATCTTAGCTGGTTTATTACTCAAAAATATGTATGAAAATGTCACTTTAAATCTGCTTTACTTTAAATGAATACGTGGCTTGGTGTTAAAGCTTAAAAATCAAGCAAATATTTAATACATGATTTATGCATATAAAATAACACAAGTTATATAAACAATGGGACATAAATCAGAATGTAATTTCTTTCAAGTACACACGCAACTATTGTTTTTCGTATTTTACTTCAATATAAATACCAACAGAATAAAGAGAGACAACCTGGTACACTTTTAACCCTAATCAACAGATTTTAATATCTAACCTGTAGAAAATTTAATGACAAATTCTTCTGTGTCGAATGTTACAAATAATTAATTTCAAGATTACATTTCGCACTCACATTTAATCAACTCAGCTCTAAGTGGGAATCATAACAAGTGGTCGTCAGTAGTGACATGGTTGTTGCAATTTTTACAAAACCGGGATTTATACCTAAAGAAAATAGTACTAGGACTACTAATTTTACTTTTTCATATTTCTAGGTTTTTACAAATTACTTTTTAAATTAATAAATGCATTACCAATTAACCTGAGAACACTTAACTTGAGCCGAACACAAGGATTACCCCTTTTTTGTTGTTATTTTTGCATTCCCACTACAGTCGGTTCTACGTACCGGAACGACCCGGGTTTCACCCGGCCAAGGACTGTTGTTTCCGCGATCTAACCCTGTGTCCTATCCAAAATCCAACCTGGCATACCTAATATATACCCACGATACCAATCACCTATTCACATGCCCTCTCAAACCCATTCATCTAACCCCCCTCTCTCTCTGGTCCAACCCTGTCGAAACGGCACGTTTCCTGGGCCTCCCCTTAGGTGAGTTTGACGACAGCGACCATGGGTGAATCCGCGTGACTAGCCGCTACAACAACAACAACAACAATAATTACCCCATTTTTCTACAAACTCTAAATACGTTGCCGGTAAAGACATCCCGAAAAAGTGGACTTTAGTTACCGACTACGCCCCATTTACCCCCATTCAAAAACCTATAATACACTTCCAATATATCTACACACATAAATAATATCGAAGTATTGTACTTACAATCATCGCCGACTGGTCCAGCTGAACATTGTGCAGGTGGATCTCTGCCCAGATCTTGTAGTTCCTGAAAATTAAAATGCAAAATTAAAATTGTCAAATCAAATAAACTTTATAAATTTCAATGCATTTTAGGACAAACAAATGTGCGAATTTATTTCCCATTTTAAAATGACGTCGTAATAATCGGCAGCAGCATTCTTACGACAGCTGTATTATTTTAATATTAAATTTATTGTAGTGTACAAAAATAAGATAAAAAAAATTTCCCAAAGTGTACACAGGTAACCGAGCGTAAAAAAAGTGAGCACAGACAACGCAATTTTGCATTCATGCCAACAAACATAATCATAATAATAATATAGATAAAAGAGGGCAGAAAAAATAAAGTGTAAAGTTCGTTGGCCCTATCCAAAATCTGGCTGATGCGAATATGTTGGGAACACTAAATTAATACAAAAAAAATAGGAGACGTCGGCGACTGACGACAACGTTGATTTTCTTGGACACCAGTGTATAGGCGCCGAAAATACACACATTTACACCCATACACACTTACATACATAAGTTTGGATGTGTATACTAACAATTTAACTTTAAGGTTCTACTTTAGAAGTTGATTCCCTCTAAAGCTACTACAAGTAAAATAACAGGGAAGAGTATCAAGTTCTCAGACATTTAGTAGCTGCGTCGAAAGAATTACAAAATCAGAGGTCAATATTGTTTGTAAAATAATAATACCCTTTCCAAGAACCGTTAATCCAAGTAAACGTATCATGAATCAATTTTACATTTGCCATAGCTTTCATCTCTCCATGCAGCGCCTTTTTCTTCCGCAGTTTGGGAAAATTCGCAGATTTCATAAAATATCTACTTTATGGAAATTGTTATTATTTCAGCGTTCAATACATTAGAAAAATAGATGCGGTAATTCCTTAAACAAAGCATATCAACAACGTACATACAAATGTAGCTCGCCATTGTGACGACACAAGGTAACGACAATCAGTAGTCGCCGTGTCAGCGTCCAACCAGAAACCAACGTAGCGCGTGTGAATCGTCAAATTACTATAAAAACAACAACAATGGAGGGCTAATGGCAACGTAAATATATAGTACATTAGGCTGGGTCGATAATTTGTTTGTCAATTTAACTTCGAAAACTTCGGATAACTAGAATACACCTGCAAAGCTTTAGAAAAAGTCGATGAAACCATATTGACTCAGAATTGAAGAGAGTTCATTACAGATTATCAAGAAACTTCTTCAGTTTTTGTCCAAAATTAATGCATCTGTTTCAATATTTTAAACATGGCATACAAAATTTATTTTGTTGTCTTCTACACAGGTGTATTTTAGAAACATATGTAAATATGTATGTATGTGTCACAAAGACTCCATAAAGAAAAATTTATCGGTCTTACCTAATGCGCAAATGCTTTAAGGAAAATAAGAAAAACAGAATATGTATTATAAATTTGTATATAAAAATAAATTGGCAAACGGTAAAATAGACGAGCGTCAGTTGAAAATGGACAATTCTTTTTGGTAAGCACTCAAAAACAGATGACTACTCACTCAATGTATAAAATTGGACTGGCCATTGGGAAATCAGAAAACTAGTACTCCATTAGATGATTTTTTCAACGCCAGAAATTTATGGCAACTGTTGTGATTATTTGCAAGCATTTAGTATGAAGTACGAGTAGGTGTATCATTAATAGGTAACGCTTTGGGTTCGTCGATTTTCTTTTTCACCCAAGTGCCACTTTGAGTTTTAAATGCAAGAAGAAATAAAGAAATTTCGAAACAAAAAAACCTTTTGTAATGGTATTGTCATATACATAGGTTGTATGAGTCATAAAAATGCTCCGTTCGGTTGTCGGTGGAGATCATGGCAATCTCTTGACGATAGTGACTGCGACGTTTATGTCGTCGCCAGCGAAGCTCTCGTTTCTGTTCCGCATATTTTTACGCGAACAAAAGCAAACACATAATAAAGAGCGATGATCATGACAAGAATATGAGGAGAAAATAAAGGAAAGCAAGTAGCGTTTGTAAATTAGTATTCGCAAAAGCCGAAATCACCACTTTGAAGTATATAACTAAAAACCCAAAAATAGCAGGTCAGCTGGCACAAAAAAAATGGAATATTTCTTCACTTGTTTCTCCAATGTGCCTCGCTTGAAATGCAACTGTTGGAAGAACTAAAGAAACAGTGGGCAATAAAAAAAAACAGTATCGCATGCATTTTGGATACATACAAACAATACTCTTAAAATATGAAAGTACGAAAATGAAGAAAAATTTTAAGTAATTAATAGCCACTAAAAGTGAAAGAGACTAAAAAGCGCCACAGCCAGGTTTATATTAAAATTAACCAAATTATTTGTAGTAAGCAAAACGTAAACTCCTCAATATACTTCTCGTATTATGAGAGTCCTATACGTTTAATATTTATCACAATATTTGGATCGCCATACTGAATCGTGGTATTTATTGATCCCCCCTGCAGCGGATCGGTAAATATATAACAATAATTAACTTACACGGGGTTTATTTTTATATTTTCCCTACGGTTACCCTTCTTTTCGTCTTGGACGTTTATAATTGTTTGCAATTAAGAACAAAGTTTGGAGAAATTCCAAATTATGAGGAAATTAAGTATGACAAAATTGAGATGAAATTAAGTATTTTATAATAAATCAAGAACAAGAACTAAATCAGTGTCGGTTCTACACTATTTCGATAATAATCCAGCATCTACATATTTCGAAATAGTACCAATTCACTTCACAACAGCTCCGCGATTTCCATTGCCTATTGCTTTTTTTTCGTTTAAGCAAACAGCTTACCAACTCTATGATTATCGAGTTTTCAAGACAATTTAGGAATCACACATGTGGTTTGCGCGAAGTAAATTGGACGAAAATAGGTAAATTCATCTTGTAATGCGTACATGGGTTTACACATAGAAAATGATAGTGAGTGGAGTTTCAAAAGTCCCACCCCCTCTATACCCAAGAAATCAGTAGCAAAACAAGGGCTTTTACGGAACCCAGATAAAAAAAAAAAACAGAAATTAATTTTTGTAGTATTTTAATTAGCAACCCCAACATTTTTTTTTACTATTTTCGGTTGTTCGAGGGTCTTTAGTTAGATAGATATATATTTGAGGTTTGCACATCGACCTTAAAGATCCATTGTGCCCTCTGTTCTTTACAGTACCTCGTCTAATACCAACTCCTTTAGGAAGTCTAATATAATAGTTGGTGGCAACGAGCCACGAGCGAGGGTCTTTACTATATGCCAATGTAGCGTGTTGAATAATCTCCTTATGACTTTGGCTATTTGTGGAATAATCTTCGATGTTGTCTAATTAGCTAATCTAGTAGCCATAAATGTGTACTTATCTCAGTAAATCTCAGGTGTTCTGAAACTTCTCTGGTATTTAAACAAATGGAAATTATACATATTATGGAGCCTAGTTTTATTACCATTCCATTTTTTTTTAACAAATTGTTGAGTCACATTTTGGTGTGAAATAACGGAGCTCAAATTGTATTTATATATTTAAGTTTCCGAAACCACAATTTGCATTGGGCCATTTTCACCTTGCCCTACACTCAGATCTCTACTTGCGAAAATTGTAATTCCCATTTTCATTTACAAAATTCAATGGCCATGACGATGATGGCAACCGCGACGCTACTGTTAAGTCGCTGCCGCTACTGACGTCGACGTCGCAGTTAGCGCAGCAGCGTATGCAGAAGCAACAAAGCAAAGCAAAGCAACGCACTATAGTCATCGTCGCGAAGCGGAAACAGTGTTGCATTTAAACAAGAAACCAAAATGTTCCTACTGGAATTTCATTTGTTTAGATACTTTTTTTTAAACTGTTTAAATAATAATCTTGTTAATAATTCCGAATTGGTGAAATATCTACCATATACATTCCACCTTTGCAAGTTATATATTATGAGTGAGTATATCTATTAAGTACATACATATGCGCAAAATGCACTAGCAACACTGTTTACAATAGAAATTAAAAACAAGCGACGTCAATGCACCGTGCCAACCAATAAGAGCAAGTAGGACCAAGCTGAAAAGCACAGAACTAGACAGACAATAAACGGAACATAATAGCAACGATTGTAGGTAGCAGAATGAGACAAACTCTGGCGTAAAAACGTGACCAAAACCAAAACGAAGCAGCGAGACCATAAACAGCATTAAAAAAAAAAAAACAAAAGCTGCCGAGAATTTATACAAGTGTAGCAAATTATCGCAATCCGGTGAAGCTCCCTGTACAGAGCAACACTGTTGGAAACGACAGTGGCCGAACTCCGAGCATTACCGATGACATTAGACATAAACTACGCTGGCGTCGAAGTAAACAGCAACTTAGACGCAATGGCTACGCAGACTTTTTGCCCGAGGAGTGCATTGCTCACCAACTGTTGAAAATATACATATATTTCTTCATAAAAAAATGTATTCAGCAGACAATGGCTTGCCGCAAATTTAATGAAAAGAAAATCATGAAAAAATACCAACTGCTAGTATTCATTTGTCTGGCGTTTACACCGATGACTAGGTAGCTGGCAGAGCAACGCTGACTATAAAAGCGTCGTCACGAATGGAGTGAACAAAGTCGTTCCTATGGCAAAATACATGTGCGAAAAAGAAATGGAAAGTACCAACAGCGCTACGGTAGCCGCGCTGCTGTTGACCCGTTTCCTTCTTGTTTCCATATTTATCTCGAAGGTTTATGTCTCCTTTTTTACGGCTGAGCTGCTGACTGGAAGAAGGGATATAAAGAACATTGGATACACCGCAGCACAGACCAACAAATAACTTTATGTGGGGGGATATACATAGATGTTTAATATAGTTCTAATACTTGAAGATTAAAAGAGCAATTTATGATTCGAAACTTGTACACATATACAAATATCGTGCTATTTCGATACAAATGTAAGGTTAGAAATTTGCTGGATATTTGATTGCCGACTGGCGATGCTGCAGCACAAATAAATTACTATGTATACCACTGAATTGGATAACATATCCAGACCACTGCGTATAAACGGTCGCAGATGGCAAAGGGGACGTATAATATTCTAGTAATTAATTAACACATGTTGGTTTCCAGGATTATAAAGCAGTTGCACTTTGAAATCACTATATAATTTCTTTAAATTAAACTTTCACAGAGAAGACGGCACATTTAGCAACGACACCGATGTTCATACCAGCCAATCAGCCTATGACAAACTACCTCGTATGAGACATTAGCCGGAAGGCTGATCCAAAAATTATTCATGTTATCTCTGTTCAGTCAACCATTAAATATTCCTGTATAACTTAATTTACATAGTCCATTTGTAATTGAATTCAATTCTAATTTTCCTGTCAGTATTTTGTCACAATGAATATCAGACGTCGTGGTCGTTGCTATCGCAGTCGCTGTCGGTGCTTCGTCGCCCATTTTCGATCAATTCTTCCCCGTCATTTCTTCTGCTGGCTCATCGTTTCACGTTATTTCTTGCATAAAGTTTCACACCATGCCCTAAAATGCATTTCAATTTCTTTCCTATTTTAAACACTTTAAAACATACCTTATTAATTCTTTTTAACGCCATTTTGTTGAAATTTGATTTTTAATATGTGTGGAGCGCAGCGCACAAAATTAAATCTGTATTAAAAAAAGAAAAATTTTCCTTCTTTGCCGTTTAAAGCCCACGAGTACGACGATTTCAGTTCTCGCAGCAATCGCACTGAATTTTTGTCTTGACGAACAATGACGACCAATATGACCGAACAACCACGAAGACGAAACACAGCAGTTTCGATTCGCTTCGGTGCTCGTTTGTTGCAAAGTCGATTATGCGGTGCAGCTAAACAATATTCGTCGCTTATTTGAACACCTGTAGTGTGACTAGCGCAGGTAGTGCTCCAATTGGCGGTACTTCAACTGAAAGAGAAAACTATGCGCGCAAGCAAGACAACAATTTAGGCAATTTTATTTTTGACAGCCGGAATTTGAACAATTCCTGAATTTTTTGCACACATACACTACTTCACTTTTTCCAATTAGATTTCAGCGTTCAATGCCTTTCTTTATGTTGTCTTTAGCAAACTTTCCAAAAGCCGAACAAACCGATTTACTCGATTCAGTTTCTTGTTTTTCTTCAAAATACAAAATTATTTCGCCTACTCCAATGACTTTCAGCAAGCAAATGACTTTTGATGAACTTTGCGTGAAATCTGAATAGCACTACGGGGTACCACGTCCGAATGACACTCGTAGATGCTTTCGGTGTTCCGTTTTCGTTTTGAATTGTCAAAAGGTCGGCGAATTCAACTGGCACTATGGCGGTTGACTCACGTTTTCGACGTTCACTGAGGATTTGTTTTTGCTACGGACTTAACGATCGTTAAAAAGAATAAATTCTGAAGTTTTTATCAAATTTTGTTATGGAAGTTATTTGAATTTATATACGAATTTTTTCACTATTTTACTTGAAATATTTTTCGAACTGTCAGACAGAAAATTTCCGCATTAATATTTTTCTTTCACTCACACATTAGTAACCGTACAAACAACCGCATAGGTGTTGAACAAGTAGCTGTCACCTTCTTAAAGTTTTCCGTCGATAAAAGAGTTTAGGGCCTGAAGTGAAAAATTACATTACTCTAGGCGAATTAAAAGAAAATGGCGAAATCGACATGTACATATATTTTTTGTGTTTTTGCAAATAAACTGCAGGTATTTTAACTATTTTGATCAGAAAGTATGAAAAGTTGCAAGGACAATGAAACAGCCGGAATGATAACATAATATTTTTTTCAATTTGACATTGCATAAGTATGTTGAAAGGAATAAAAAAAATCAGCCGCTCTTATAACTTTTTATGAATTTGCCTATACACTTCATTCATATGTATATAGAAGTTTTGAAATTATTTCCATATCGATCGGTAAGGGGCGGTCTAAATAGGCAATCGCCGATGTCATGATAATCATGTCAGAAAATATATTGTCAATGGAGACCGCTTATTGATCAATAGCAGCAATATATGGCAGAGGATATTGCTTGATAACTATTACCTACCATCAGCTGTCATTTTCGTTCATTGACATTTGCTTGAAAACTACGCGACGGCAACATCGTTCAAATATTAATTTGAAACCGAAAATTCGGATGGTGTTTGCTGAATATGACTTATTATATTATGTCTAATATACGTTCTCTATGCTTGTTTGGCATTATCATATATTGCAGTGTCCTCACGCACAGAGTAGGGCGCAGTGCACGATCCTTCATAATGACTAGTGAAGTAAACTCTTTATTTTGCTAGAAAAAAATATTAGAAAGCAAGCAAGAATTTGAAGCAGCTTAAGACCGTAGGTTAACTTGCTATATCCACCTGCCAGCCATCGTGATAGCGCCCTGTCTTCACATGCTTCAAATTCTTGTTCGCTTTATGCTCTTTTTATCGCAAGTCAGTAAAAGCTTTGTGCACTGTGCACTGAAAGCTTGCTTTTTCATTCGGAACATGTCAGGTAAGAAGGTTCGTATGATATCAAGAATGATAGAATACAAGATTGCGCCTTCCCGCGGTGGAATGACAGATCTCGCCTTTAGTAAACAAGAATATGGGAGAGAGAAAATTGAACAACTTCCAATATTTCATTGAAAAACGTGTTCTAATTGTTCTAAAGTGTAAAAGTATGAATTTATAGGCAGACATTTAATAAATAAATTCGCAAAATACTAAAAAAAGTGTCTATTTTTCTTAATTTGTGAAAAAAGCTTTGTCTAGTTGAAGTTGAGAATTGTCAAACCCGGCAAAACCAAAGTAGCGGTACTTCTAAAGGCGTCACCTTCAGTATTCAGTACACCGTGGTATGATATATGATGTTGACGCAATGAAAGATGGGACGATATGAGAAAATGGCTGTCAAGCTACAAATATAACGGTTGCAAGCAAGCAAGAGCTCGCTTATCAATCGGTTTGCGAGATAAAACCAAGATAAAATTACATCCCAAGAAACCCCACATTCAAACAGAAAATCCTTTAGTTTTATTTCTTTCCCTGCATTACCAACTTCCCAACTCATACGGAAAATTAGCTGGTGGGAAAGAGCGCACACTATATCACCATGTGGTATTTTTGGATTTTGTAATATTTCAACGAGAGGAATTCCCGATGAACTTTCTCTTTTATTATTGGATTAGCCTGAGTTAATTCAGAAATGCTTTTGCTTGAATTTATATTTATATTACAGATATAGCCAGTAAAATAGAATTAATGTGAGTTTTTATTATTTTTAATTTATTAAAGTTACTTCTGCAACTCTGCAAATAGGGTGGAAGCGAAATGCAGACAACGAAACAGTCACAAAGAGGAGACGAAATTCAATTGTCAATTTTCAATCGTCGCGACTCGCGAGGTGGACAGCCGAATATTTAGTTTGCACTTTTTATAGTTGGTAATTTGCAAAAAGTGATTGATTACAAGTTTCCAAAAACTAATTCCATAAGCATACGATATCTAATTTATGTTATTGGGTATTTTATTGTGTTCATCGCTTTTTTTTGATTTTCGACCTTCGTTGGGTTAGAGAAATTGTTTGGAATGGAAAAAGTGGTTGTGCTGTGAAAGTGTCGGAATATGTAATACAAATATTGCAGCTTAAATTTATTCAAGGATTCCAGACAAAGCTCAAGTTAAAAAGAAAGTGTCCAGTGTATTCCTTGGTGACAAGCTACTAACAGCTCTTTGTAATCTTTGAGAAAAATCGAAACAAAGACCAACTTTGCTAGCACGATTGTTACGCCGTGTTGGGTACATCATCTTTCGTATGCCGTACCTACCGTACCGATCTCGTTCTTTGTTTCGTGTAAATCTTCGTTTTATGGCCGACACTTTTGGCCAAATTTGGTAGTTTCCTAAATTTTTTGTGCTAAAATAACTAGTAACCTGTAAAACAACAAAGCCAATCTTGAGTTTACTCAATGTAGAATAAGTACATAATCTTTGCGGCTCTGATTATAACAGCCAATGTCAGCTAGCATGTCATACATGTTTTCAACATGCCAGTGTATCATCAGTTAGAAACCGTCCAAATCACACAGACATACCACGCACAACAGTGCTCATTCATAGCGACGAAGTCGGCGGACACATTTTTATACACCTAGTATTGGCATAAAAGTGAACAAGAAATTGACATGGCTACGTCTATAACAATGGCAGCGGCTGCAAATGCATCGAAACACCCACTGCAAGTGCAATTGGCGGAGGTTGACGGGGCTGAACATCAGCCAACAAGCTGTAATAATGTTCATGTTATGGCGGAAGAGTCATCGACGAAAAATGGGTGCGTCACACCGACAGCGGTAAAGGAGGTAATTGACGAAGTGGAGCAACACACCCAAATGAAAACAAACGACACTGAACACGGTACTGATAGGAGAACAGCAAACGTAGAAGCTACGTTGGCTACACCTGCTGCCGCCACACTATCGGTAGTGGTCATGAATGATGCACCAGAGACGCGTTTATGTGGAAAAAAGTTGCTGTTGTGTCGGCGCTTCAAGGATTGTGGCGGAATTTTGCGTAATTTCAATTCGCTGCCATTATTCGTTTACGCGACATCACCGTCCACGCATGCCGTTTCAGCCGATGGTGTAGGTGTGGCCAAAGAGGCGGTTGCAGCCGCGGATGTAATGGGTCAAAAGGTAAGTGAATACTCGTATTGGCTTGTCTTAGTTAATAATAAAAATTTTACAATTATCTCAGAAGCTAATGACTGTTGTGTGTCTGAAGTTTATGATTTCAAATACAACTTTGGATAATCTATTGAATATTCTACCTAGAAACTCATAATTTATTAAAAAAAAAAACACATACACCTGCTCTGCTTTTGAACGGCAAATTAACTTCCGGTCTGATTGACATTTTTTCTCATTTTAATTGCGAAAACGTATTGTAATTTGTTGGCATCTCTTTTTGCCCCGACCCATTCCACCCTCATTACGCCACATTGCACATCAACTGCGCTGCGTAGGTGAATTGCTTCGTTGCGCACTTGATGCATCTAGTATTATTATTTTCGCTTTTAAATTTTATTTTCAAGCAATTTAATATACATTATTTATTTTTTCCAATATGCTTAAATACATATTAATTCATGTTTTGTGTGAGCTTTGCAGTCTATAATTTCGCTACTTGAATGCATCTGTTATTTTCTACATTTAATTGACTTTTATCGTGTTAGTGGTAGTGCTGGAGTTTTTTTTCTTTGTTTGTTTGTTGCTGCTGTTGTGTTCGTTGTTATGGTATTTCTTTTTTAAGGTGCTCTGGTTGTTGTTGGTCGCTTTTTGCTTAGAGTTCACGCTTGGCTGATCACCTCCGTATATTGTATAACAGGGCAGTGCGATCACCCGATGACAACGACAGCTATGTATTGCTGTGCCGGTACCGCACCAATGCCAACCATGCCACCCTTGCCACCTGCACCCCAGTACAAACCACCAACAGCGTCATGGTCGCTCTTACTCCATTGCTTTGTTTTGCATTTTAGTGTTGCTATATTCAAACTGCTTTGTTGAAGTAGTCGATATCAATAATATATAAATATGTATCTACATACATATTGAGATATGTAAGAATGCCTGTATGTATGCACTACATAATCATTATAATATATAAACTATAGTCTATGTATGTAAAAGCGCATGTGTGGAGTGGTGGATAAAACAAAACCATTCGCCTAGTAAAATCGCTATTGCTGTTCCCATCGCTTCGCTTCAAAGTGGAAAGCACTGGAAATTACTCACGAACACATGTGTTGCTTCGGAAATGCGGCGCTGGCAATGCACTTGCTGAACTGCCGCTATAAAATTTGAAAAAAAAATGAATGTAGCAAGTAAATAGTCTGTGCATACATATAGTATAACTATTTATGTACTACTATATATATGGGTGCAATTGCATTGTATTGCCCAAACATCAAAATCAAATCTAACCACGCATTTTGCTCATATGTAATTGAAGCGGGAAAAGTTCTAACGAAAAGTGGAGCAGCTGCTAATTGGAGTGACCCAAGTAAATAAATAAAATATATTTTCCTACAAAGTAAAAATAAAATTTTATTACGCAAATTCAGTAATACCACATAATATTCCTTGATAGGACTATATCTGACCCTATTTTTTCGCTTACCCGTAAAAAATTAATTTTTGTCATTTATGCAATAATTCCGCTTCCCCAAAGCATTGTTGGCGTCAGGGGCGGCGAAACGTCCTGAGCCCGGGTGGGTAGTTCTGCTGGTGGTAAGAGGTGAAGGGATTGGGTCGTCGATGAATTAAGAAGTTCAACGGGTTTCGGGAAAATAACTTATTGTTCTACGTGTCATGGAAATAATTATTTGAAATGTATGATTCTTAACATTGCTGTCATTTACTCGTTTGGAAACTTTGCGTGTCAAAACAGGTTCTTCAATTCCGAATTCTTCAGCATACATTAAACTATTTAGCCAAATTTACTGAAACGTAAAAGTCACGGGAAGGGTCTAGTGTATAGGTAACAACGTCTGTTTGCCTAAACGAATCAACTATGCAAAGCTCCGACTTTTGAAGATCTTTGTTGAGTATTTCCATTCGATCTAAAATTTCAATCATCGCAATCAGCATAAACAAGAATGAAAATGACTCCATGCGCTCGAATTTCCAGGTGGGTAATTTCCAGGTGGGTAATTACCCACTATGGGAAATTTCAGGTGGGTAGTATTACCCACCATACCCCCTTCTTCCGCCGCCCCTTGTGAGCGTTATATCGAATGGAGCGACTGTAAAAATAAATGAAACATAGTAAAAAAAGAGCAATTAGAGAACTTTTATTTAAAAGCGTAATTTTTGACCCTATCAAGGAAATAAGCATCGTTTTTTAACAAGGCTGTAGGATTAAAAAAGCATTAGTTCGTTAATACTTTTGGAGAAATAAAATATGCATAAAGCACCGGTGTAAGCGAAAGAGGGTTAAGACACAATAACACCAACAACATGACAGTATTTGTGTAAAACGATTGGGTTTATATTAAAAACATGTTTGAAGAGGTTTGCCATCTTTCTAAAAAGTTTGTTTCAATTGGTGAGCTAACTGAAATTCTACTACTGGCTTCAAACGAAAAGCGGAAAGAAGCTGAGTTTCCAAAACTATTTTGTATAGGGTCGACATCTAGATAGAGATTTGACCGGATATGCAACGAATTTCTGAGCCGGTTAATGAAAAATGTAGTTCAAAGATAAATGCCGCGTATTTCCAACCCCACCCTGTATACTTTATTTCTCTATAGTATATATTTTATCTTCCAACCCCATACTGCGTTAGAAATTTTAGCAAGTTATTTATAATTGCACACTTTTTTTTTTTTGATTTTTGTAAACTATTATTATAACAAATTTGAGTTAATTATCTTTCATAGATAAATATCGTATTCTTTTGATTTTCGTAAAAATTGTTATGTGGGCGTGGCTATTAACCGATTTCTATACCAACCTACCTTGGTCTGAGGTCAATGTGTTTGCCAAGTTTCGTTGAGATATCTCAACATTGGATGAAATTCAATATAATACAGTTTGCCACTTATGTATATTTATTAATTTTTTAAAATATTTTTTTATAAAAATATATCTCATTCTATAACAGACACTATGCCTGGAACTATCCGCATATTCGAATATCCGGATATCGGATAAAATCAGGATAGTACGATTATCCGGCTAATGTTCCCACGACACTCGGTTCTACGACACCGGAACGACCCGGATTTATGTCCAGCCAAGGACTGTCACTTCAGCAGCATTCGCCAAAAATTTATAGGGAATGTTTTATGCTGTTACAACAACAACAACAACAACAATATTCGATTAATATTCATAGGCGCAATTAGCCGGATAATATTCAAATTTTCGTATATAATTTAAACTTTTGCGAACAATTTGTCTAATAACTTCCGACCTCCACAGTTTACGCTATTCTATGACTATCAATAAGCGCACTTGTAGAGTACTTGAATTTCATGCCATATTATTGCATTCACCTATACTCACCAAAAGTGCTAATATTCCCAAGAAATGACAGCGAGGTTTTGTTCTCTTATCGCCGATTGGTACCGAAAGCTTATTGCGATTCCTATTAACCATTTACTTATTTCCCTATGTTGCATTTCATTGATTTCTGATTTCTGATTTCCGGATATCCAAATATTTATTAATATTTAGATATTCGGATATTCGGTTTATCCGGATCGTTGAATAATCCGGAAGAAATTCCTAGTCCTAACAGAAATTAATAACATAACATAATAACCATTCAAACAAATATAAAACCTAAATATTTATTGAAAGAAAAAACTATCGAAAATGAGTTGTTTATTGGCGGATAGTCGAAGAAGTCGAGAGGAAACGGTTAGTCAATTGGGTGAAGCCGACTATTTTTTAAACAACTTTTGCCAATCGATGAACCGATTAGTATAGTTTCTACATCAGTTGATTTTTGAAAGATAATGCACAAAATTAATTCTGAATATAAAATTTTTGGAAAAAGCGCCATACACTTTTCAGGGTTGATTTGTTAGCTGAGAATCCGCAAATAGCGTAGATTCGACCCTTCGTCGTCTGGCAGCAAAATTAATAAAATAACTTTCTTGAGTGCTAAATGAAAAAATGATTGATATGCTTAGCTGCTGCTGCTGCTGATGATATGTATGTGTATTTTTAGATTTGTTGTTATTGCTTTTTGCTGCTCATATCAGCACCACATCATTCGACTGACTTACTACATACAAATTGTGTGAGTGCCGTTGCCGTTGCCGCATCGTATCAAATTCGCTGTCAAATTCATTGTACATAGATATTTCTACCAACAATAAATAAATTCACTTCAATAGCACACACACACACACAGACTTGCAGTTGCACATACAGGTGTTTGGATATGCAGCTCATCAAAGCGTCCCAATTGTAACTACTATGTGCATGGTGTGTGCGCATGCGCGCTATGCTTCACTTGCGCTTTTGCGCCGTTGTTCGGGTAAATCCACAGCATGGTGGTATGAATGGATGTGAATTGGATCGTATGTGAAAGCAATTTTTTTCTATTTTCGACGCAACAACTCAACGCTTCGTCGCATGCGGCTGCAGTGTGTGCGCTTTATGCTGGATTTCTACCCCTGCCATATGTGGGGTGCTGTGCTGCGGTTGGAGCGATGCGCTGTGGTGCGCACCCGAATCGAAAATATTTGAATAGCGGCAGTCACAGTAGTAGTAGTTGCAGTTACCATGGTTGCCACTTTGATTGTTTTTAACCAAAATTGTTGTTTTTTTTTGTTTTCAATTTTTGTTATTTAGTGGTTTTTTCATCTATTCCTTTCGTTTTTTTAATAACTTAGAAATGAACTCATTTTTTCATATTAACGAAATATACATATTTAAAATCCTTATTCACAAATTTATTTTTGAACTTTTGAAGTAGGTAGTATGTACTATGTGGTTGAAAAAAACAAAGCAAAACTGTAATTGCAATACAGTGCAATCTCGTTTATCTGCCAGTCACAGGACCAAAATAGAGATGCCAGATCGATGGAAATAAAATCAGTTTAACGCATTTATGTTAAGGGGTTATATATGTTGCGGTGCGGGAAAATGGGGAAAATTTTGAGTTTTTGTAGAGGTGTGTAGCCATATTTTGATTAAATACTTGTTAATTTGTAAAATCAGCTCAAGAACATAAAAAACAAATACTAATAATTGTCAAAGTTATGACATTTTACGCAAAACGCGCTTTTTTTAAAGAGGCTTGCCGTGACTACGATTCCAGTCCATCAGCTCAACTGAAAGCATAAAATCTAACAAATTTCGTTAGTATAGAGACTTGTGGTGTTCTTGAATGATTCATTGAAATGAAAAAAAAAAATTCTGCAAACGGTGACGATTTTCTCAAAAAGGCTACTTTTTCATCTGATGATATGTATTGAGAAATTCATAACGTTGATATGAAAATTGAAACGAAAAAATCAAATCGTTCTAGGGCACGGCAAATAAATTACGAACAATTTGAAAAAATTTATATATTTGAAATTGGTTGAAAACTCTTTCGGCAACCCAAGTCACCGCAACGACGTTTTCGGAAAAAAACATGATTTCGGGATAATCGCGTTTAAAGTTTCAAGTATACTTTTGTCTAGTGTAAGGGCACAAGAAGATGCAAAACGCTACTGCTTAAATCTCTATAAAAATTTGAAATAACATTCTTAAGAACCTATACTTTAAGATGAAAGAATACAAAAATTTTCGATTTTTTGACCGACTCCAACATGTACATATGTATGTATAACCCCTTAATTTTTTATAATGAAACAAAACATTGCGATTGGACAAACTATTGTCAGAAATTTTAATAAGTGCATTTTTCATAACATTTATCAATATCCAGATTTATCCAAATGCTATCAGGTGGCTAACAATCCGAACGAAAAGAAAAATGAACCTCGCCTGTTTTGCAAAACAAAAAAACTGTTGAATTATTTGGTCTTCGCTCTCTCATGCTGGAATTGTGGGCCATTCATTTGCTTGTGCCTGTATCAAATTCAAACCCCTTTATATTTTTATAGATTTTCTAGGCCAAATCATAATTTAATTTAATATCGATTCTTGAATTTTTTGAATCTAATCACGGTTGGAAAGTAAATTATTTCATATGATGCACAATTTTTCGCGTTCATCTTTTATGGTTTCATCTTGGACATTATCTGCGCCATCATTTTCGACATCACTGAATCTTCTTTTTCGTTTTCAATCATATCTACCATCACCAGCTAGCATTTGATACCGACCTCGTTATCATCAATATGTTCAATTCATTATCATGTACAGTTTTTTCAATTACATTATTATCTGCAGATAACATCACTTTAGTTTCAGCTAACAAATAATTTGATTTGATAGTTTCTAGAGCCCATAATTTGCCCAATACTCTATCTCAATTTCTTCAAATGGTTTTTTCCCAACACTCAATCAATGACACCAGTTGTTGTTGTGAAGAAACTCAAAGCAGACATATAACAGAGGTACGGACACACGAGGTTGCACTGTAGTTCAAATAACAAAGTTTTAAGACCTGGTATGGGGAAATTTAGTTCTAAAAATGATACATATAAAAGCAAGTTAATAATCGATAGATTTCTTCCAATACCGATGGTTTTCGCTATCGATTCATGTACACCGTTATCGTTTTTTTTCCGACTCAGCACTAATTCAATATGTTTTTTTTTTAATTATTGTTATTTTGTAAAATATACAATACAAAATTGGCTATGTTTTTCTTATGTCAGTGGCAACAGTGGCAGCAGCTAGTCACTGAATTACGACGCGTGCGTATAGATAGGCTTACAGTTTTAGGCTACAGGCTCTATTATCAATCCCCAATCGCCAGCTAACAGTTAGCCATCAACCACTACATTTCCGATGACCGCTTTTCACAGTCATCAACTGCATCGCACCGCGCAATCAACAACATTACAAATAAATAGTGAATTGGCACTTGGCAACTAGTAGCGGCAAATCGTTGTTATCAAAATAACTGATTTTTTTTTTATTTGTACCCCTATAGTTGAGTTTGTGTTAATGTGTAAGTGTATTTGATTTAGTCACAACCAACGAAATCACTGAGCGCAGGCCTTTTTCACTTTTGAAGCCACAATTAGCGGCTGTGGCAGTAGCTGCAACCAAAAAATCATTGTCGGCCAAAATTGAGAAATGAGGTTGCTGCTTGCTTTGTTGCCGGTTTCCTGCGGTGTGTTGTATGGCGAGTGGTGAATAGTGGACGCTGCGCTGGGGAGTTGTGTTGGCGTTGTGATTGTGTTGTTGTGTTTTTAGGCTTGGCAGTACATTATCGATGGCGCGTTTGTCGACTTATCCGCTGCTGCTGCTTTTTTGTTTATTCAACGGAATCTGAAAGCGAAAATCGTTTATTTACCTTGAGTATACGTTTGTGTAAAAATTAAGCACACCATTTGTTTTTTTATTATTATTCTAAACTGGCTTTGTTATCACAACGCACAGTTTTAGATCAGATCCATTTATGTCTGTGCATTAGAGTGACTCACCGAAAAAGTTGGGGGTGTTCCTTCAGAATTTTTTTATAAATAAAGATCGTTTTTTTAATATTAAAAAATCCTTCGCGAGTTTAGGCTTAAACGGTCAGGATATGCATTTTTATTCTTGGGGATTTTAAGACTTCCGATTTGAAAATATGTCAAAAATTAAATTTTTTTATAAATAAAGATCGTTTTATTTTAATTTAAAAAAAATCCTTACGGTTTGAAAATATGTCTAAAATTCAGCTATATGTATATTGTATAGACAGTTTTTTTTAGTTCTGAAAAGCCAAAAACCACCTGAGAGCATAAGCTTAAAAGGTCGGAAAGGGTATTTTTATTTCTAAAGATTTTAAGACTTCCGATTTGATAATATCTCAAAAAATGGATTTTTTTTATAAATAGAGATATATTTTATTTTTAATAATTGAAAAAAAAGGCCTGAGAGATTAAGCTTAAAAGGTCGGAATAATTATTTATTTTTGGAGATTTTTACGAAATACTCCATCTCGTGGGGAACTTAATACTAAACAAATATTTTGTTCTAATACATTTTAGAATTCGGATAGAAAACCAGAGCCGATTTTCTCTTGCTTGTAGAGTGATGCACCCTAACGTACATACACATGTGATACCGAAAATAATATTATCAAGTTTTGAAAATTTTGTTATCGCTTATTTAATTTTAACAATTATTTAATAAAATATATGCAGTTAATTCTATAAGAAAAGCCATGTAAGTGAAAAGTTTTAAACTTTCTAGAAAACTTTTAAAAACTCGACAAATTTAAACAATTGTTATCAAAATTTCTCGTTTATTAATCCGCATTTTTATACAATTTTAATTAGAGTGTCTGAACAAAAATGCATTTTTTCAAGCGTTACGTGGAAGAAAGGGCTCCCCACTGTCAGCAACAGAAATTATCAAAAAGCAACAAGAATTTTTATTTACTTGAAACTTGCACTTAAATAAAAACAATTTAATGCCTGAGAAGACTGTATACTCCAAAATTTCCTGAAGATAATTTTAAGCTAATGAAAACTTGCACTTGAAAACAAAAAAAATTGTGTCAGCTCCTTGCATTTTCAAAATTTTCTAAAAACTCGGATTAAAAAGTTAAAAATATTGACGAAAACTTTTTTATTGTAATTTGTCAAATTTGTATAATTTTTCTAGAAAGTTTGTTACTTTGACTTACATATGTACATGGTTATATTGTTATAAAAATGAATTAAAGTTAAATAGGCAAAGACAAAATTGTCAATACATTACGCTACTATTTTTGTGAACAAAACTGTATATACCCCATTTATATAAATCACTTGCTCTGCTCTATTTTCGGAAGTGTTTTTCCATGCTATCTGTTTATTTTCTTTTCATTTGTGCTAAATTTTCAATTGCAGTTATCTTTTTGTGTTGTTCTTTTATTAGGTTTTTTTTTTTTTGTTTCCAATAAACACACCTTGCACACCTATGTACATACCTCAAAACGTTTACGCACACACAGCGGGCTTGGCATTTGTCCCACGCGATTTCTTTGCTTCACTCATCAATTGTCTGATAGTTATTCGAAGCCAATGGTTACATGTTGGTACATACTCTCATACATATGTACATAGTACATACAAATACTCATAAAAAATTCAACATAATCATTGCGTCAATAATCGACTGCATATTTCGACATTATGTCTAACCATAAGCGCACAGACAATTTATATGCACCTCATGCTGTTTGGTTGACAAATTTTCCAATAAAAAGAAAACAGTTAAGAAGAATACACATAAAAAAGCAATTCATGTTTAAGATTGATAGATTTACACATGTGGACATTAGGACATCCTGTGCCCTAAGGGCAAGAAATTCGAAGTCTCCGTATTTGATGAAACCAAAAGCAAATGAGAATTTATACCTCCCATAAAAAAAAAATCCGGTAGTGCAATGGGTAATGGTAGATCTTCTGGAAAGGCAGTTACTGTTGAGCGGCTATACTCAATCCCGACTCTGACATGCCCGTACGCAACCCATGTGCGCGAAAGTAACCAATCCGCATAGAGTTTGGGTCACGACTGAAAGGGAAGGAGCTGCGACACACTCGGTTTAGGGGTCCACCGGTTGAATGGTTAACTTCTTACAATATAGGCAAGGTTTTACGTAATAAATTTGTTGCTGCTAAATTTATATACAAATATAGTTGATACTATAACAAAAACAATGTAATTTAATTTTTCAAACTTTATACAAATTCATAAAAACTCAACAAATTCGCTTATAAAAATATCACCATCCGACCGGTTTTGCTCACCAGTGTATTTACATACATATGTATGTTTTCATTGTCATCTAATTTGGATTACAAAAGCATTTCTGATCGAACGTGCTGCATACTTTCCTAAGATTATCAATATCGGACTATAAATACGGATTGTCTATTCTAGCGTAAGCTAGCGTATAAATTTTTCTGAAAAGTACTTCCCGTCGCACCCCCATTATATGTTTATAATTCCAACAAAACCGGATCAAAAACATAAATTTGCTGAATAACTCGCCTCTAACGCCACCCAGCGCATTTATTTTTATAAAAATATTTTTTATTGCACCAACACCATAATCAATTTCGGACAATAAACACGGATTTTCTGAATATCCATTAATGCGCCACATAACGATTAAAATATATCCTATGTCCATGCAAAGGGTAACAAAGAATTACTAAAAATGAATTAATAAGCATAAGTGTCAAAAATTATGATATTGAATTTTGCTACTTATGATATGCACAACACTGCAACTACCTTTGTTTAAATAATAAAAATCTAGAAATTATAAAAATTTATTGAGACCCTAATTATGACCTGCTTTCGATCTTCGATCTTCGATCTTCCCTGGTTATCGGACATAGAAAACGGAATGTCAAATTCACATTCTGAGCCATGTAACCCTGCCGAAATTTTCGTTGCGCATCGAATTTTCAATCGAACAGAATTTTGCTTTTGACGCTGTATCGTAGTGTTTGAAAATTGCAGAAAATGTAAATACTTTCCAACTGTTTTTTTTTTGCTTTTTGGCGACCAAACACTATTATTAAACTATTTTTTGTTAATTTTATGCAGGTCTAAAGCCGTAAGTACGAAAAAACAACAACAAATGCAAAAGGGGTTTGCAGACAGGTTAAAACAGCTGTTAGACAGAAAAGTGGATTAAGGTTAATTAAATTAGTATATTATTCCTTAAGAAATACATATATTTAAGTTTTAATATCTGCATCCCTGAGCACAAAGTCGTAGCACTGATGCTAATTTTAAAAGCAAATCCTTCTCCCGCCTCGTTAAATAGTCTCAAAAGTTTCTTTTATTTGAATCTGTAAACAATATTCATAAATGATCACTTCTACCACTTTGAAAAAATTGTTGTACTCTCATATTATTCCCTAATACAAACCTGGCTTCAAGCTCTATAAATTATGCAGATGATTCATAAATATAAGGCCAAAAATAATAATATTCATAAAAGTTATCAATACATAATATATACTTTATATTATAAAGTCCTCTTTGCAATAGTACACTTACGCAGTGAAATTTAGTTTCTAAAGGGTTTGAATCGTTTACTACTTCTTGTCAATTCCAGTAAACTTTCATCCCCCTTCTCTGACGAATGGTCGAACCATAACTCGTAGTCATCTTGGTATTTCATTTTTATTTACTCAATTTGCTTGCAACTTGTACTTAATTCATATACCTAATTTTTAAACTTTATACTATTTTGAATGATCTAAATCAGTGAAATTCACAATAGCACTATTCTTCATGGAATGTATAATGCCATAATAGCAAATGCAAATCTTTTCGATCAGCTCTTTCGACCACAGTCGAAGTTCGATAGTAGCTCATAATAAGGGCCTAAGATGTTATTTAAAACCTTGAAAACGTTCGGTTTGGATTCGGCCGCAGTTCTGTTAGGTTCGGTTTCAAGAATCAATGCTTGGAGGCTAGAAAAAACTATATTGACAAGACTACTATGAATGAATAGTAAGGGCGGAAATCTGCTTAGCAATTGCTTCGTTAGTTTTAAAAATAAGTCTCAATCGAATGAATATATTTCCGGCAATCAATAAATTATCTATGTACTTATTTGCCTTTCATTTATAATTTTGATTGAATGTTGTGTAAAACACCTGAGTCTTATCAGTACGTTCGCTAAAATTTGAATTGACTCACTTTTGTTCACACAAATTCTGCTTTCGCCTTTCTTTCTAGTAGTCTGTTATACCGTAACAAAAGTATGAATAAAAATGGAATAATAGAATTGAAATTGTTATCTAGTCACCATTGTGTTCAGCTCTTTTCATATCTATGGGAATTTATACAGCATTTCGGTTTACATATATTTTTGCAAATTTCTTACCACATGCATTGCTTGTAAATTGTCATTTGTGTATGCATTGCAGATACGAGTCTTATGTAAAGGTCGTCTGATCGTTTAATAGAAACCCTTTCCAGTCGCGATTTAGTTAGTTGATGACACCCAACTACTTGAATAGTCGGTTTATCGAGCTGTAGGTATATATGTATACATATATATATATGTCTATGTAAGTTGTCATATATGCACATATTGCTGTATTCAATCGCTGTTCCAATTCTCTCTTGTTTCTAACGTATCTTAATTCCTGATTCACCGTTTGTCGGTTTTCTATTGTGGTATTATCAACGTAATCAGACAATTCACATACTAACTGCGATATTCGAAATTAATACATACATAGTATCTCCATACATACTACATATGTATAAGCTCCATATTGTAGAGAGAAACTCATCGTATATCTCATATGTCAATAAGAAAAATATGGATTATATCTATGTATATGATTGCTCGTTTTAATTGACGAAAACTGAAAAAATCAGCTGTTGGTATATTGAAACTTGCAGAATACTAATTTAAAAATAGTCAGGGTTTTGAGCAAATATTCATGTTAAACGGTTCTTAACTCCATTATTTCTCAATGTAAAGAACATATGCGAAATAAAAACTTTATATTGGTGATCTTTATTGATCTAAAACGAGTATTTGATTCTCTAGAGCGAAAGTTAATGCTATATAAGTTAAAACAAATTAGTATAAAGAGGTTGAGCTAAAATGGTTCCAAAGTTTTTTTTAACAAACAGAAAACAACAAACAGTTATTGATGAGGTGTTGTCAAAGGATTTGACAATTAATATTGGTCTTCCACAGGCTTCAGTATTGGATATAAGCAAAATAGAGCTATGAGACAGAAATTTAACACACGATACGATACCAGCATTTTGTCATTTTTTTCAGGCAGTGAAATTAATTTATCGTATTAAAAGCGGAGCCCTTCCGAAATATTAAAGTGTTAATTTTAGGTGTAGCAGTGACAGTCGCACTTATCAAATAAAATGTTGGAATAATGTTAAACTCCCATTTTGCCAAATAAAAAATGTTAAGCGATATCTTTATTATATATAAAATGTATAATGAACTGCCGTGAGGTATAAGTGCAAACGTTTTTATAGATTCAAAGGTCGTTGGTATCAGCACTGTAAGATTTATAAATAAATTTTAATCCTGATTATCTCAGAATTTTTAGTTCCCGAGAGATTTTCAGTTGACCAATGAACACTCTATGTTGTATGAAAGTTATTAGCATGACATTTCTATCCGTTCAACCGGCGTAGCTCTGGACTTCGTCTTTTCCGACCGCCCGCCCAGAACCTAGAGAATAGGCGGCTCGGAAACTAGTTCTTTCCTACCGAACATATATAGGCTACTGGATGGTATTTATTAATTTAAAAAAAGCGAAGAAGGAGCTTGAGATCGTATCCTTTGATTTGATTATTGTAAATTTTTTACGATTTATTTATTATATGCAGTATGTTATATAACAAACCATGATTTTTATTAAAAAATATTAAAATAATTACCACTGAATTTATATTATATCAAATTATCTAATCTACGCATGTACATATGTGTATTCAGGATTTTAATCAGATTTAACCTGTATATGTAATACCGGGTCTAGAAATTTTCGTCTCGAGCGCCACCTGTCGCTTCTATTTTCATATAATCGGTTCAGTAGCTTTCGAGCCTATAACCTACTTATACATACATACATACATACATACATAAAAATTAGAAATATTCTGCAGCTACAGCAAAAATAATACCAAAGCGATATTTTGATCAGTAGTTTTAAGGTTCATTCATTTTTTTGTGGAATGATAGTTTATTCTAAAACAAAAAACCTTATCCATGCGTATTTCCAAATTTGAAATTTTCTTTTTTTCTCAAATTTATCAAATATTCACCAATTTTTTTGTTCGCAGTTTTTTGATTACACAGCGCAAGTTTGAAGTATGTAGTTAAAAATTAACGGTTGGGCTCTTCGCGGACTATATGAACAAATTTCTAAATAAACTTGGATTCATCTGAAATTTGTTGTAGAATGAACTATGAACTATATTTTTATTGAACAATTAAAAGAAAAATAATCAAAATTATTAAAAATGTCGCAGTGCTATTATCTTCATATTAATTTATATGCCTATCGTTACTTGTATTTTCCTATCGGTATTTCTATCATCCATTATACATATATCTTAAATAGTTATTATTATATTATTTCTATAGTTATCTACATATATTTTAATTACTGTTATCTCGAAGTCCGGGCACGATTGAATTCGGGAATTCAGCGAAACACGATGGCTTGCTATAGGGCTTCCACTCTAAACGTCCAAGCGAGTTTAAAGACATATTGCTGTTGATTTAATCCACGTAGAATGTTAAAGGAAATCGCGATTTTCTTAATGCCATTTTTTAACCAAGATGCATATTTCTAGTATCTGTAGGCAACACAAATAGCGCTCGTAAGATAAAACGTTCTGATTACATTTCGCTTTTAAAATGTCAAACCCTATCGTAAGGTCACATTTGACATAATCAGATTAGTGTTCCCATACCTTAAAATTTAAGTAGCAGCCTTATATTATATATTATGCACATATGTAAATAAAAAATCCGAACATATAAACTAAATAGTTTTTAAATTTCATTGTAAAAGTAAATTAGATTGATTTGTGGTAACTTCTACCAAAATAATTACTTCTCATATCTAATATATTAGAAATAGGAACATACATACATACATATGTGCACATATGTACATATAAATATTTACGTTTCGATAATTCTGCTTTCCCACACAGAAGAACGCGACATTAAAAAATAAATAAATTGAGGCAATTCGAATTTGATTGCGGTTGGAATGATGCAGTATAGATTTTATGACAGATTAGGTGCAGTCTGTGTGTGGTTTGAGACCATGTCTTTATGTGTGTGTGTATATATACATCTTTATATGTATATATAAATGTATATGTATATTATTTATACATGAAACCAAATTCTGTTTGTAATACTATCACATCGCCACCAATACCAGCCGAACGATACCGGCGAGAATTCAACGGTTTTCGATTTCCACGCTTATAAAAACCACAAGTTATTAGTTAATACAATATTTCCCCTTTTGCTTTAGTGATCGTAACATTTTGTCGATATAACACATGAAAACTGAGAAACATTCCCATTGTAGTACTTATTGTTGAATTTCCAAGCGTTTTCCAGTAAAAATTAATTTTCATCACTTCTTCATATTTTCTGTGTTCTTCCCATCTAAATTGCAATGACTGCTGCCACTATGGCGACGTTTACTACTGTACTATTTAGTTCCCAACTATGCGTGGTCGTGTGCGATCTGTTTCATACAAATATATCTACGTATATGTATGTATGTATGTACATAAGCGTGGTACAAAAAAAAAAAAATAAAGTCGGAATTGCAATGCTGTCACCCAATGGGATTGTTTTATATGTATTTTGAAAAGAACAACACTTCTATTTTTTGTTTGTTTTTGAAATGAAAAAATAAGTATATGAGGGGAAAACAGCTTTTCGAGGAAAGGTATAGAGTCTCTGAAAATAAATATTTTTCAATCGGCAAACTCTGTTTCTCTTCAAGAGACTTCAAAAGACAATGTCCGACTGTTTATTTAAACAATTTTTTTTATTAACACATTTTTTGGAATTGCTATTAAAAAATGCTTTAATGAAAAATTGAGTATTGGTTTTGTTTTTTTGAAATAGGATTAAAGCAACTTAGACTTCATAACAAGTACTACCTTACGCGATATTAATTTTTTTTTTAGTTTTATTTAAAAAAAAGTTTAATCGTTATTTTTTAAGTTTTATATTTTGTTATGAAAATAATCAGTATTTTTTGAGTTTTATTTATCGGTCTTTTCGATTTAGAAAAATTCTATTGGGTAACAGCACTAAAATTTCCGACTTCACTTTTCCTCCGTGCATTTTTGGACCACCCTAATATACGAATTTTCCAGCTAATAATTTATGCAAGTGCTTTAGTTTCATTCCGGCAGTAGAATACGCTCATATGTCATTCATCGCAATGAATTTTAGACGATTTTCTCAACAATTACTTTATTTTTATATCTTTGTTGATTTCCTTCAATTTGCTCCATTCTCTCTGTAATCTTCAACTGAAATGGATGGTATATTCATACATTGTTTTTGGAAGCTTTAAGGAACCTATAGAAATTGTATAAGTTTTTGGTGATTTTGAATTTAAAATGAGCTCGTTTTAGTGATCAAATTCGGGTTTCGGTATTTTAAAGAGGGAATTTTTTAAAGGGAAAATAGTTGAAAATAATGGCCCATGAATCAATTACTAATGTGGCATTTAAACAAAATGTGTTTTACATTTTTATATAATCCATACTTTTTAGAACTACATATGCACTTGAACTCCAAGTAAAAATTCCAAATAGTTTTGAACTACAACCCACTGCAAAGCAGCTATCGGTCAGAAACGGGTCAAGCTTTTGTTATTTGCAACCCGGGAAAAAACGTATAACTCGCCAAATAATTTATAATTTTCTTTTTAAACAAATACCGGCGTTGCAAGATATATTCAAAAATATTTGCATGTATGTATATCCTCCGAACTTTGAAACATTCAATAATAACCTTTGAGGATCCCGAAAAAAAGGAGCGAAGAAAAATTGGCTTAATTTTGCTATATTTTCTCAAATTGCAATATTTGCTCCCCTTCGAGCAGAGGTTTCTTCAAAATTAATACAAAACTTATCTGATCTTATTCTGTTAGTGTATTATTTCCAAATTTAGCTAGATTTTAACTCTCGGCGCAGATTTCAGTTTTTCGCAGGAGCGCTATATTTGCTATAACAAAATATAAAAAAAATGAAATAAGGAAAGAAAACTTGCCAATTAATTTTGCTATTATTTTTATGAACACAACTTAATATATTAGACAACAGATTTTGTTTACAAATTGTATTAAAAAAAAAAAACAAATAGTCGCCTTTGTGTGAGTATACAGAAGGTGGCGCTGATTGTGGTACCGCTAACCCCCTTTTGCACATCTTGACAGAATTTCTACGTCACAACAGATTTTGTTTACAAATTCTTTCGATCGGATTTAACAATTTTAGTGTGTATTCTTTCTAACATCTATACCAACGTGTTTCCTCTCATTTCTCTCAACCGGTATAACTGGTGTGACGTCACAGCCAACTTACTCCGAATTTCTGATCAAACAGCGCAATCTTGTATTCTACTATTCTTGTTTGATACACATATTTCAATATTTTACATTTTTGTATATAATTTTATTAAGTTTGACTTTTCAAAAAGGTGGGAACGCTCTTCAAAAAAATAATTATAAATTTTCTCTTAGCGAAACAAACGGGTTGACACCCATATTTTAATATTTCATATAAGTCCTGTATAAGTTCTTTAAATTCAACTGTTCAAGGAGGTGGCAACCTCTTCAAAATGTAGCTAACTTAAAACCTTCTCTGCGAAACGAACACATATTTTATAGAACTTGTATATATTTTAATTAAATTTGACTTTTCAAACAAGTGGCAGCCCTCTCCAAAACATAAAATATACTTTACGACCGTGACCTTTCGAAGTGGAAAAAAATTGATTCTATCTAATTGCCATGATGTTTTTTTTAAATGCAACCCTCGCAATTGTATGTACAACTATATTTCTCCGTTCTATGTTTTCGTTTTACAAAGGAGAGGGTTTTCCAAATGTGTAATACCTCGGATAAAGTTTTAGAATAAATAATGTTTTTAAGGAACATAGACAAAAAAAGCGTGTTTGTAGAAAATAAAAATTTCCCTTCTTATATTTATTCATTATCCTGTACCTCAATTTAAATATTATTCGTACATTTATGTTTATTTAAATTTGCAAAAAAATACCAACTGAGCATTCCATCTCGCCATTATCTAGCGCTTGCGGCAAGATGCTACTCAGGTATGGTTTATGACGCTAATTAACACAAAAACCAAGTACAGGAACAAGACACTTACAGTTATTTTTTTAAATATGTTTTTTTTTGTTTTCACTATAAACATGCACCTTCTGTGTACAGTGGCGGTCATAAAATCGAGTCACCCAAAACCAGAAGACTTCTTGGGTAAGGTAATTTATTGATATTTTTTTACAGGACAATTGCAGATATTTACTAGAAAATCGACTAGTCGGTTAATCGATCAGAAAATTGTGTAAAAAAAATATTCGAATTTACAGTTAGTCGATTAACCGTTTCCATTCGACTTTTTTCGACTAAATGCCTATAATTAACCGTTCGTTTTAAATTTTTCGACCAGCTGTTTCCTTTCAATAATCATTTGTTTTTAAGTCGATTTTCAGATTACTCGTTGGAGAGCAGTTAGTAAAAACTGAACGGTTAATCGAATACTTGCTATTCGAAAATAAATCTAATCTAATTTTTACATTAAAAACCAGGATCGAAGAAACATTTTGTTTTTTATTTGGAACTGCTCCCGACTGAGTAAAGGTTGCTTCAACATAAATAAACAAAGTAGTACAAACTTATTTCTTTAGGGTTAATTCATTTCCATTTCATTTAATAGCAGTTTATCTTCAATCCAGATAACGTTTTTTAGGTGTACTTTGAAAGAGAATTTAAAAAAAATCGCAGTTAATGGACTTCAGAAGTAAACGAATTTGGTGTTTGTCTATTTTCATGAATAAACTTATAATAGAAATAAATCTATAATATATTTGATTCCATGCCCGATGGAACATAAAATAAAAAATACAAACCCATAACAGAAATGTTTTTATATGACCGCCACTGTTGTTTTAATTTGGTAGCACTTGAGTGAGCATGTCTGTACTTAACTTAAGTTTACCTGCATACCTACTTATACAATTAACACCATATGCATCAAAGCATGCCACTTAAGTTTCGTTGAGTACCTCAAGAAATAGGAAATAAAATAAAAACAACCATAAGTTTGAAGAAAAAAAAAAAAAAAAAATTTATTTGTAATCAATTGATTGACACACGGGTGCCCGGCTTCTTGTCTGCTGCACATTTGCTTTGTTTATCTACTAGGTATTTATAAATCACCGAAAACAAAGTTACTTTCTGTTGTGCATTTCATGTAAACAAAACCCTAAAATATCTAAAAAAAATATATAGAAAAAAAAAGTACCTAGTAATTGTGGAAAATCTATGCGGATTGGCAACATCTGCTTCGATTTCATTACAAATATAAAATAAGCTATGATAAGAGAAAATCAAGAGAGAACAAAAGATTTGTGTTTGGTTTTTGAAAACTCTGCTGAATAAGAGCTGCTGAATGAGAAAGCTAGCTAGTACGAATCGACTGTGTATGTAAATTTTTGTTACTCAGTTTAAAAGTCTTTCGGAAGTTAAAATTTCATAATTCAAACATACCACTTTATATTTCATTTTGTTTTTTTTCCTTCTTTTTAAATTGTGTGAAGGTAAATGGTAAATGGGTTTCTTTAACACACCTGTGTTTGTTTACCCTTTTCGCAAACATTTCTCTGTCAAACTGATTGTGACAGTAAAATATAAAATTCTGAGTACATATGAGAGCACAATATTTTTTTTTATAAATAAATAACTAAGCAACACTGCCATTGTACATATTTTCATTTTTACCACCACTCTTTTATTACTTTGAACAATTTTTTGGTGGTATTGAATACTGAAAACCGGGATAAAAATAAAAACGAAAAAAAGAAAACTATACAAGAACTACAAAATGACTGTTGTTGTTGTTCTAACAGCATAAAACATTCCCCATAAAATTTTGGGGAATGCTGCTGAAGTGACAGTCTTTGGCCGGATATAGATCCGGGTCGTTCCGGTACCGTAGAACCGACTGTCGTGGGAACGAAATGACTCGACAAGTTCGCTGTGATTAATAACAGAATATGCGATCGATTTTTAATTACAAAAATGTATACAAAATTAGAATTTGGACGTGAAATCTGTGCGATTTTGTATTCTCAATATACAGGGTGTTTTTATTACCGACTTCAAAGATTTTAAGGTTACATTTGTGGTTCATTTCAGATATCTAACAGTTTGAACTGGAGCTTGTTATGCAAAATTCCTTAAAGGGGTTCGAAAAAAAAATATAAAAAAACCCCTAGCTGGCTTTCTCGAATTTGGTTAGCTCGAATTTGAGTTCTAAACTAAGTTTTTCAAACTGTTCCATGCTTGGTCTCATTTTTAAAGAATTTTTTACAGTTTGGTCAGAGCAGTGCATTTAATTTTTGCTGGGTGACACCCCTCCGTCGTGTAATCTAAGCTTGAAACAGACCAGCCATAGCGTTGCTCTGTTGAATTCAATAATTGTGCTTGAATTGGGGGCGATTTATAAAATTATATACAGAAGACTATTTGGGAAATATTTGTAAACATTTTTTTCCCCGTTTGTCTATAAAACTGCATTCTAAAAATTCTGATTAAAAAGTTGGAAATTGTAATGCAAATATCTAAGTTTGGTTTAAAGTTGGAAGCTTCGATTTAAACGGGTTTGATTCAAGAACGAGAAGTGTATATTTTAATAAAAAATTAACGAACATTAAACGAACAAAGGAAAAATATGAAAAACTGGTGAAAATGTCGCACTCTTAGTATGCATACTTTTGCCGCTACGTGTATGCCATGAGCAGCTGTGAGTAGATATTTAGTAAATAGAAAGTGAGCGGTTGTGTTTATTAAATTTTCTGCTCTTGGGCTAGCGCCCATTAAATCTCTGGCTAGCTCCGATTGGTTTTCATCCAAGAGCGATTTCCTTTTCATAGCTAATTTTATATTTTCTGGCTCTCTTTCTCTCTCTCTCTCCTCTACATTAACAATTTACCTACATATCTCCCAATAACTGGCATTCAGCAAGCGCTTAACTAGCCTGCAGTGTGTTGGTTAGCTAGCGTCTAACCAGCTGTCTGTCAGACCTTGCATTTGGTTTCCCCCATTAAGTGAGCAAACGCTCCAACAATACATACACGCAAACTGACTCACGCAACTCTGGGAATTAGTGTGACCATATTAGCCTTTTTTGAGGTTAGGTTTAGTATTTACTTTTTTTTATAGTTTCGAAATTTAAGTTGTAGCTTCGTTGCCTTCTTCTAGACTATTTTACTTAATATCCTATTTTCAAAATTACATAAAATATGAACTTTCGAAAAATGAGGTCAATAATTCATAGGAATTTGACTCGATCTAAAAATTTTTCATATAATTTCGAGGAATATATTAATTCAAAGTTTAATAACTGTAGTAAGTATTAAGGACGTAAATAATAAAAACTTTCATCGATGTTTCCTTGCTATTTTTTTCCTGTTGCAAATTCAAAGTGAAATAACATTAATCGCCCTACAGTGTCGAAAAGTTAAAACAATAGAGTGGACAAATCTGACCTCCCCCATTGAATTTTGTTTGAAATTCCGAGAATTTAAAAATTCATTGAAATTTCAAATTTTTTTAGCGATATCCCTAAGAATGAGAATTATTTATTACTTTTAGATTTTTATTAATCGCTCTTTGAAATATTGATTTTTTTGTTTATATTAACAATAATAATTATATTAATTCTTTTGATCAATTATATTGAAAATTATCCTCAAATACTTATTAGAAAGGCGGTAAAAATCAAAAATTAAAATCAGAAACTGATATTTATTTTCTATCAAATAATAACATAACTCAAAAAAAGTTTATTTTTGTTGAAAAAACTATAAAAAAATATTATTTCGGAGCTTCAAAATAACATTAGGAAAATTATTTTTCAATTTTTTTTTTAGTTTTTTTTGTGTGGTTTTCTATATTTTTGCTTTGTTTCTTTTTTATAGTTAATTTAAGTTTTAAAATCTTAAAGTATTTTTCGATAGAACTAATTATAATTATAGGCCATAGGTTTTATTATAAACTACGAGTAATGTTTCTTTGAAATAAAATAATGGCCGGTTTTCCTTTACTGGTTTATAAATTAATTTTTATATAAGTAAATAAGTGTAAACATTTTTTATTTGTACAAAAACTGCTGACCTTCGTTGAGTTTAATTTTGTTATAGCATCTAATATTTTCTTACTATTCTTTAAATCATATTAAATTTATTTTTTCGATAAACTGGTCACACTGTTGGGAATTTTACGATTACTCGCAACATTGTTTACACTCCAGCTGCAATCCGTGAGATACACATTTGCTAAGCATATGGCGCGTGAGTGTTCGATACACAAATTGGTGCTCATATGATATTGTACTCATTTTCCAAAACATTTGCTGGCTACTCTTCTGAAGGTAGCGAACACTGCTTTGTTTAGTTGTCAAACTGCAGTCCAATCACAAGCAACATTGGAACACGAGATTCGGAATAAGAGTGTTGTGTTGAAAAAAAAAATAAAAATTAAAATAAAAATTAAAAAATCCAAGTCAACAACATTCGTGTGCTAACTTCTTGCTGTCTTCATACGGTCGGTCGAACTGCGCCACATAGCGGCGTTTAACATTATTTGTGTCCTCAGATTGTTGCAAATTTTTATTACTATTGTACTATTTACTACTACTCGTACAAAATTAAATTGGCGCTGTTGACGTTGTCATTTTTGTACTAAACGCAGTCGCTGTTATTAATTTTATTGTGCTGTCAACTACCTTATCGTTGTTATTCGCGTTGTGTTTTGTTGTTGTTTTTTGTTTTGTATTTGTATACACATAAATATTTTGTACAGTGTATGGTGCCAGTTACTGTTAATTCGCTACGCTACGCTGGCACTTTTGCCAAGTTTATGGTGTGCTATCAACTAGAAAGTAAGCAAAAAAAAGAAGAATACTGCATACATATAAGAATTTGCACATTAAAAAGTTTGTTTTGTATGTATGTATGTATATATATATAAAAATTAAAACAACAACAGCAAACAAATGCATGGAAGTTGAAAAAATGTGGCTATGTTGAATTGAAACAAATTAATTAATTTATGTGCGTATGACCTTAAATCCTCATCGCTGTTTCTACTACTCGTTTCAATTCATTAATTTTTCGCGAAATTGACGAGTGAGCGGTGTACATACATACACACACACACGTACATATGTACGAATAGCTAAATCACATATGGGTGATCGTAAACAGCGCAATAAGCAACAACGAATAGCTCTCCAAAAGTGACGTTTTGAAATGGTGAAACCAGGCTTACAATACGAGTGCGTGTGTGGTGTGTCTAGGGCTGCCAGTTGATCGGCTGATCGGCTGATCGGTCGCTTGGTCTACCCCCTGCTGGCAAAATTGAGTTGCTTGTGAAAAAAATTTAGTTATGTACGAGTGTCTGCTATAGCAATAAAATAATTTTTGCGCGAAACATTACTCTATGTGCGAGCATTCGTATACATATGTATAATTAAAAATTTGAAAACATAAAAGTCGAATACAAACAAGGCAATCAAGAGAAAAAAATCGCAAAATCAATCAGTGGCACAAAAGTGAAATTTATCACGCCAAACGTCAGCTGATGCGTGAAAAAGTGAAAATCTGCCGGTTGGCTCTGGTATTGGAAATTATACTATAAGTGTGTCGCACGAATCAAAGAGAATTTCGAATAGTCGCAACGCACTGAAACTCGCGATAATTGTAAACCTGCGCATACAGTTGCATATCCGGCTAAAATTTATGCACATTAGCTACTGAAATTACCCACTTCTACTACAAAATTTTTTTAAATAAATAATACTACTACTTTTTAAACTGCTTATACTCTCTTCAATAACATCAAAGTGTCATAAACTTATCTAAATAGCACGTTCATGCTTTATGTATTTTACAACTTCTCTTGCTGTACATTTCGGTGGTTCGCTTAATTTTGTACGATTTTTATTTACTATACTCGTAACGAGTATATTCTACTAAATAAACGGGGTATAAATGCAACGACGTGTTCATCATGCAAATTACAATTGCCATTACGAACGTAACTACTTACATATAGTGTGTGAAAGTGAAGACGAGATTTAAATTCATTGCCAGCACATCATTTGCATTAAGCAGCATCGCTATCAGCATTGCCATCAACTTTGACGGATAAACTAATAAAGGTTCGAGTAGCTAGCTGATTGTTGGATAATTTATTTATATATGCACCGAAGTTTAATTAAATGGTTAGTAATCACTTTTAGTTCACTGTAAATATGTATGTATACTGTATTTATACTGCCGTCATAGCACGTTTTTTTTTTAATGATAGTCATATAAAATTAAAAAATTAAACTTTGGTATAAAAAATTAAAATTTACCATACAGCTTAGTTTATTTACTTATCTTATCTCATACATATGTCCATATAACGGGTGTTTTTTTTAGACTGATAGAACTTTCGATAGGGATAGCTGTCACTTGACAGCTGGTAAATGACATTTCGTTTTGACATTTCTGTTCAGTAAGCATTGACAAATCATCATGGAAAGAATGACGCCGCAACAACGTTTACAAATTGTGGAAATCTATTTTAAAAATCAGTGATCTGTTCGCCAATCTTAAGAGCACTTCGGTGTCACGCCTCATACTGCCACTCGAACTATCGATTTGTTGAAAGAGCAATTTGGCGATAACATTATGTCAAAAAATGGTACAGTTAATTGGCCTCCAAGATCATGCGACTTAACCCCATTGGATTATTTTCTTTGGGGTTATGTAAAGTCTCTGGTTTACGCTGATAAACCAGCAACAATTGAAGCTTTGGAAGCCAACATAACTAAGTAGTGTTATTAACGAAATACGCCCACAGTTGCTCCAAAAAGTGCTTCAAAATTGGACTGATCGCATCCGATTCACCAATACCAGTCGTGGCGGACAGATGCCAGAAATCGTTTTTAAATATTAAATGCCATCAAAATATCTATCAAATAAAAAAAAAATTGTCATCATACTTCATTTTTTATGTGTTTTATTTCATTTTAAAGTTCTATTAGTCTAAAAAAACACCCTGTGTATAATAGTTATGTATTGGCAGTATCATCGGGTAAAATTTTCTTTAGTTGCAAAAGCAACCCTGTTCGCATTTTTCATGAAAGACGTGATTTGTTTAGTGCTATTTAAGAACGGAAAATAGTTGTGCTATGCAAATAAAAACGAATTAGGTCCTAAACTGAAATTTTCCATATATTTTCTTCCAACTCATTTACAATAGCGCAGTTTTTTCTCTACCCAACACTACATCTCAGTTACAGGATATCAATGTACCGAGTTGGCTCAACTAGTATATTTCTCTGAGTTAGTGTTGTTGCTTTACATGCAAATGCTTATCCTATCTAATATTTTTTTGTTACAAAGAAGCGGGCCTATTAAAACACAAATATACATACATATACTACAACAAAAACTGTAGAAAAGTCCTGTATGTTTACTTGTTTGAACTCACTATTCTCTAAAACTATTTACTGGGACTTTAACTGATGACTATATAATAACCTCGGATATAACATAAAAATTCAAAAATCAACAGATATTTTGAGCCAAACTTTCAGTTTATTGCGCTTAAATTTAATAAGTTTCGAAACTGCATACCCAAAACCGTACTACAAATTCTGATATAAAAGGAATATTTTATAGTAAACTCTTTGATATGGGACTTCGTCTGCGTTGCTTACTGCTTTAAAAACTAAAAAAAAAAAGCGTTGGATGAGCTTGAATCTATCTAAGTATCATCTATCAGCTCAATTTTTTTTTATATATGTATGTGAGTATTTCTCATCGCACACCCATTATACGTTTCTGATTTCCTCGAAATCGGATCATAAATGAATAACTCGCATAACTCGCTTCTAGCGCCACCTAGTGGATTAATTTTTCATAAAAGTATTTCCTATCCCATTGGCAACATACCTTTTTAATTTTATTTATTATAAATAAAGCTTTTGGGAATATCGCGACTCATGCGCCATCTAACGGATTAAAATATGTCCGTGTCACAAGTCTAAGGCATACGCTGTGCAAGTTCGGTTGAAATCTTTTATTGGTTTATGAGCCAAGCTTGTTAAATTTTCGTAAAACTTCCCTCGGTATAATCTTCAACAGCAAATACTAGTAAAACTCAAAAATCAGTTTCATTATATAAATTTTTTCAAAAATTTAGGTGCAGCCTTCTCAAAAAAAAAAAATACCACATATCAATTGACCAATTGACACGTTTTTTTTTTTTTTAGCGAGGATGTACCAAATAATCACCCTACTCAATTATGAAAAATAGTTATAAGTTTCTAGTTAGATATTCGCTTATGTTTTGAGTGCGAAAAACCAAAAAATGTGAAGGACTACATCAGGAATAAGTTCATAAAATTAATATAGTTTCACAACCAATAACTTACGTAACCTAACTGGAATGCAGCGTATGAAATAAACTTGCAAAAATTGTAAATTTCAAACACCACTTAAGATACTTCAAAGTGGGTTAAATGTGTGTTGTTACAGATATTCACAGTTTCTAATATATAAAAAGCTGCGCATGCGCAGAACGTACATTTGAGATCCTCTATTTTTTTGATTGCCTAATCGAAACGCATTGCGCAGGTAGATTACTGCCAATATATAATTTTTACATGTACAGTGGTTCACAGCTTATAAACAATATTGACAATATTTTTTGTTCTAAATTTGTTTCGTAAAATAGAAATATATAAATATAGATCATTTAATACTTTAGCACGAAAAATATAAATATTGCAAAAAATAGAACTGCACTATTTACATAAGCAAAAATTCACTAAAATCTATTAAAAACAAGTAAAAACAGCGCTGTCTTCGGCTATGCCGAAAGCTTCATACCTTTCATGAATGGAAGAATAGTAAAAAACGTGTTATTGTATTACAATTTCGTATTACCTATAGTTAAAAGCGAAAATTTCCTTCAAATCAATAAAAATAATTCTAGTAAAGGCATTGTTATAAATTATTTAATGCTTTTCCTTATGTAATTAAAAAGAACTATGTTTTAAGAAGGGAATGGTTTTTGAATATTTTTAATATCGTATCGACGCTTGATATTCAACATTTAAAAAATACAAATAATTAACTATTAATATGTAAGACCTACATATGTCGGTCTTTGAAAACAGTTATCAGATCCGTAAATAGTTCCCAAACGTTTAACGCTATGATTCATGTGATATTGCGCTGAGCTTATTACTTTTCGCAATAAATATTTGTCCTGAATTTATCTTGCCGATTTACACTGTGAACTCCGATCTTGATGAATACTAATATATAGCTAATAATGGTTGATATTTCTGCAAAATTTCAAGCCTTTAGCTGTTTAAATGGAGGAGTTATGGTGCAAAATTCAATATCTGAATAATCGGTTGTATTATATGTTATAGTCACCCGATCTGGCCGATTCCGACAAATGTTTAATCATTTGTACAACGACACCTGCTCACCAAATTTCATCAAAATAGCTCTAAAATTGAGGGACTAGTTTGCGTTCAAACAGACGGACAGACGGACAGACGGACAGACAGACGGACATGGCTAAATCGACTCAGCTCATCGTCCTGATCATTTAGGTATACTTTTTGATGGGTCTATCTCTTCTCCTTCTGACACTTACAAACATCGGACCAAACTTAATATACCATTTCATTCTCATGAAAGGTATAAAGATAGAGGGCAGAGCCAGAAAAAGGGGTATATGGTAGTACCAGCAAATTTTTTTTTATCGAAAATAAGAATCCAAATTCTGGTGTGAATAGTACCGCTGTCAACACTGGCACACTTATGCAGTACAATGTAGGAAAAACCAACTTAAAAAAAAACGCGGTTGTATAATTCAAACTTTTATTGGCTTGTTGACTTTCCTACTTCCCTTTGGTCTATTTAATAGCTAAATATTACTACCTATTAAATATGATTAGTACGATTATAGCAATAGAGCAAACTTTTGTCTGTGTTTGTGAAAGAAGTATTACTATATTTACTATACAAATTAAAAATTGGAGAGTAACTCTAATAAGTATGGGCTTTCTGGTAAAAAATGAAAACTTATCATAAGACGTGCAAGGTTAACATACTTGCAAGTCTCCATATTTCTACAATTGGATCCATTTATAAAAGTAATTTAATATTTAAAAAAATGTAATAACATAATCTACTTTTCTTCGGTTTACAATTTGTTTGTCAAAACCAATACAGCTTAGTTTGACACATTCACCTGATTTGACCAGCAAATAGTCTTCGGTTCTGACTAAAGATAATGAGATTTTCCTCTTTCAATTACCTTCTCTTTTATTATCGATCTTATCGGTCGTTTTAAATTCTTTAGTCTTATACGAGATAAGACCTTTTAGCTTATTTTACACCACTACAAACCAATTGAATCGCATCAGATTCTAATATTAAAGCGAATGGCAAATTTGTTCTCTTCTGGTTTAACAGTAACGATATTTTCTGTTAGAGAAGCGGCGTAAGCGATGTTTTTTCCTTTGTTTTCTATATTCTTTATTTACAGTTTTGACTCTTTCGAAGCAATGTTTTAAAAATTTATTTAATTCGCTGATAAGTTTTTACGTTGTCATATAACTGTTATACAAAAGAAATATTTGTTTCGTTGGAAACAAGAGCTACTTATTTCTAAGACAAACGTTTCCCTATCGTTTAGTTTCGCTCATTGCGAAATAAAGAAACACGACCCATTTGAATCACTCGGAAACAAGGTATTTGCTACAGGGTTGCATTTTTTTTCAGCCGAAGGCCCTTGTTGCTAGTGCTGCTAATTAAGTATTTGTTGCATAATTAATTATTGTACAAATGTTTTCTAAAATAAAAAAAAAATAAAAATTAATGATTTTTTCATTTGTTTACATTTCTTAATTTCATTGAGGAATCATTATTTGTTTTTTGGTATACGGTTTCTTTTGGATTTTGCTCATGATAAGTATTTTTACTGTAAACGAGGAAAGTACGCGAACGAGCAAACGATTCGTTTGCTTTGTACTCACTTGCTATTGAAACGTTTCAAGTATTGTAAGTGCGCGGGAGCAGTTTAACAAAACTGGCACAAACCTTTCGTTCTTGTTTTGGTGGGTGTTTGCATTTTATAAGTTTGTATTAGTGTCAAATCGAAATATGTAAAAATTTCGGCTATATCCATTCAGCTGACAATGCTCGCCGTAAAATTTTTTCCCAATGAAAACCAGGCATAAGGAAAAGTTGCAAATAATACTTTCAACATATCACTTCGCGCACTCATTCCTCACACATTTATTCATTAAGCCAAAGTATGCACACAAAATACTTGCGATATGAATTAATTTTTGTTATTCGCATTAATGTTGTTGTCGCACTTAATGTGGTGGCATTGCCATTTTTGTGTCACTTTTACGTTACCATCATATCGAAAACAAGCAAAAAAAAATATAAAAAAATTTAAGTTTCACTTCTTCGACACTTGCCGCTTCTCAACTTTGGTGGCACTGGCACCACATATTTCATTGCAATGCATTCGCTTTTATTTTGTGTTGCTTTGCCTATTAATTAATAATATAAATACATATGTATATATCCATGTATATATTTACTATATACTACATACAATACATATGTATTTGCGCGATGTGCTTTTGCGAATTCATTAGTTTCTCCACGCATTCATAAATCTGTATCTGTGCATGTGACTAAAATGCTTGCTGTCGCTGTTGTGTAGCTAATTTTTCTAATGGAATTTTTCGTTTCGATAATCCAAGACATTACAAATTTGCCACATAGCACTTGCGCTACCATTCACATAGTTGCCATTTTTGAAATTCATAAATGTTAATGTGTGTGTGTGTGTGTGCATTTCAATGCATGTGCAAACATGCAGTCATATTTCTCTTATCAACTTAAACATTTTTCATTTGATCGCTGCTTGAAGTCGGTGCAAATATGTACATACATTTTTTCTTCGCCATATATGTTTATATGTATGCATGTGTGTATGTACATATTAACTTGCAATGTGGAATTTTAATTATTATTACTTTTTACTTATTCAATAAATTCAAGCATTTCAACGAGTGATGGCGACGACATGGCTTTTCAAAATATAAGTACATACATACATACATGTACATACATTATAATACATATATAAAAATATCACTACTAAAATGTAAATTAATCTTTACATATGTTTGTATACATATTCCTTATAAAATATTTGTATATTTTCGCTATTGAAATCCACTAAATCAAATCCATTTTAAACTTTTCGAATAGAGACATTTATCGGTGGTTTGTTGTTTTTTTTTTTTTTTTTTGTTATCGTGATTCGTCAGGTGCAAATATGCAGGTGACCGTAAACATATTTGTACCCGAAGCGAGCGAGTCCCTTTTTAAATTTCCGTTCGCCTTGATTGGCCATTGGCTATTAATTTTGCAGGTTGAAAGGTGCACAACGTGCATTGAAAAAGCTAAGGAAAAAATTGCTAAAAATTTACAAAAACGTACGTGAATGTAACATATGTACAGTTCTATATTAATGTATTTACAAATGTACATATTTATTTCTATAGGGATGTCTTTATCGACCGAATGTCCAACTTTATTGTTGAAATTTTAAATACCAATCCATAGATGGTGTTTGCGTAAATATAATGATATTTTGCTTCTGGCATTTTGACATTCAGAAACTAAAAAAAAGGACCATATAAAAATTAAATAAAATATAAAATAAAACAATATCAATAAATTACAATTATTAAAATACTCTACCAAAAAAAAAATATAATTAAATAAAAGAAAATTAAAATAAATTAAATAAAGTAAAAAATGTTTATAAAAATTAAACAAAATAAATTAAAGCACAGTAAAATAACTTAATAAAATAGTTTAAAATAAAATTGAAGCTAAAAGGAAACGAACTAAAATCAACATACAAAATAAAATAAAAGAGAATAAAACAAAAATGTAAATATAAAAAAAATCAAAAACCTGCACAGAAAATTGAACAGAGTGGGGGAAATATAAATAATTTATAGAATTAAACAAAATGGAGAAAATAAAAAAAAACACACATAAAGTGAAAAAAATATAAATAATTAAAAAATTAAATAAATAATAGGTAAAATTAAAAAATAAAAAAATGTGATGAGATGAAAAATAAAAATAAAAGTGAAAAAATATTTAAAAATAAAATGAAATAAAATGTAGAAAAATAATGTAAATCGAAATAAGAAAGGTATAATTAAATGAATGCATTCTAATATAACTAATAAACAAAAATAAAAAATTGGTTGAAATAAAATCAACTAAATGAATAAAGTGAAAAAAATGAAATACAATATAGCAACATAAAATAAAATAAAAGAAAGAATTTACATAAACTAAAATAAAAGTTTTATAAAAAAAATTAAATAAAATAAAAAAAAAATCAAAAAAAAAATAAAATAAAAGAAGACAAATGCATTAAAGTAATATCGAAATAAATAATGTAAATATAAATAATAAAATAAAAAAAAATCAAATAACCTTTAAACCACCAGAAAAGTGGAATAAAATTAATATCTATATACATATATAAAAGAAAGTCGTGTTAGTTACACCACTTATAACTCAAGAACGGCTGAACCGATTTGGCTGAAAATTGGTGGGGAGGTAGCTTAGAACCAGGGGCAGGTTATAGGATACTTTTTATCCCGTTACCGTGGGACGACAAAAAAACGGTAAATTTGATTTTTTTTCTTCGCCCTTCATAAGTATATGTATTTTGCTTTTGCTTTTTTGTATGAAAACTAAAATTTGCATGTACTCTGGCGGCGAAAGGTAATATCGATGTAAATTGTAGTGACATCTAGCGGAGAAGGGCAATATCCATGTAATTGGTGTGAATTACCAATATTAACATGTATTTTGTTTACTTCTACGAATTTTGTTGGGTGAAAAATTGACAGTTAAAAATTTTGAAGTTTACCGGTTTTTGTGTTTGTTTCGAGTGTCTATAAATATTGTGCCGATACTATTATCATTAAAATGCCGCGTCCAAGACGATCAAATCTTTCCCGAAAAAGCCGTAATGCAACTAGGATGCAAAACGTTGCGAATGAAAGGACTGAAGAAGTACAAGAAATTGCACGTGAAGAGCAAAGCGAGGCAGTTCGTGCAAAGGCTCGGTTGGCTATGAGAAATCATCGAGCAAACCTAAGAGATCAACATCTTGATAATTTTCGACGCACAAGGAGAAATTTATCAAGTACTGATTTGAATCGAGCAGCGTATCGATATGATTGCAGCACTGATTACTGCTTGCATACTAGCGTTCGCATTGGGCCAATGGATGTGGTTTGCGAGTATTGAAGTTTTCCGGAGAAACGCCAAGATTGTGCTGCCTTAATGGGAAAGTGAAATTGCCATTATTGACTCCCCCACCTGAGCCATTGCACTCATTGCTACTACATAATTCAGAATGAGGTCATTAGTACACTACATTCGTTCAAATCTATTGACAGTGCAACAAATGCAGATGATGCCACCAACTATCCAATTGAATTTTTAAACTCCTTGGATGTGCCTGGCTTACCACCGCATAATTTACGACTCAAGGTTGGTTCCGTAATAATCATGCTTCGAAACATAAACCCACCAAAACTGTGCAACGGAACGCGTTTGGTGGTAAGTAAATTGATGAACAATGTGATTTACGCGACGATACTCAAAGGAAAATTTGAAGGTGAGAAAGTTCTCATTCCGAGGATCCCGATGATCCCAACCGACATGCCGTTTGAGTTTAAACGACTTCAATTTCCGATCCGTCTTGCATTCGCCATGACCATTAACAAATCACAAGGCCAATCCTTAAAAGTTTGTGGTTTAAATCTAGAAAATCCATGTTTTTCCCATGGTCAATTATATGCGGCATGTTCAAGGGTCGGAAGACCAGCTGCGTTATTTGTTCTTGCACATAGTAATAAAACTAAAAATATCGTCTATCACAAGGTGCTTCACTGAAGAGTGCAGCCTATGCACTAAAATACATGGCCAATAAAGAATCATTACAATAATTGAGTTTTTACTTACTTATATTTATTATCGTAATAAAAAATTTAAACTCATAAAATCAAGAATCTGCTCATTTATTGCTTCTAAGGCGGAGCAATGTTCGCCGGGTCAGCTAGTACATATATAAAATAAAATAAAATTAATTGAAAACATAAATAAAATGCTGTGGAAAAAATAGTTAAAATATAACCAAATAAATTAAAATATGGAAGGCACAATAAAATGAAATGCATTGAATATAAACGTAAACAAAATTGGTTGAAATAAAATTAACTAAAATGAATAAAGATAAATAAAATGAAATAATATAAAATAAAATACAATACAATAAGCTTAAATAAAATATCACAAAATAAAATAAGATAAAATAAATTAAGATTAAATAAAGTGAGATAAAATAAAATAAGACAAAGTAAAATAAAATCAGATAAATTAAAATGGAACAAAAACTAAAATGGAAAAAGTAAGATACGCTAAAATTAAATCAAGTAAAATTATATTAAGTAAAAAGCAGTTTAAAATAAAATAAAATATGTTGAAATAAATAAAAAAAAAAAATGAAATGAAATGAAAAATAATTTAAAAAAAAACAGAAAAAACTAAATATATAAAAAACTAAAGTAAATAAAATGAATGTTATAATTATGAGCCGGCAAAACACAAAATTAAAATTAATGTTGTAAAATAAAATACAATAATGTAAAAAAAAATAAAATAATGTAAAAAAAAATAATGTAAAAAATATAAAATTAAATCTGAATGAAATAAATAAAAAACTAATATGTGGTAAATAAAAAAAATTGAGTAAAGTTTAAGAAATCTTATAAAATTAAATTACAATTTATAAAAAGATGAACTAAAATAAAAAAAGCAAAAATAAAATAAATAAACTAGTAACAAATTGAATTCATTAAGGAAACTTAATTAAATGTGAATCGAATAAAATGAAGTGAATTGAAATGAAATAAATGAAATGAGAAGACACTTCTCTAACGGATCCTAAAAAGTTTAGCAAACCACAGTGCTTGTTTTTAGAAAGAAAAAGCGGTCCATATTTAAACTTTTTTTTTTAGCACAAATTTGAACAAAAGAATATGAGCAAGATCAACCCAGCTGCAAAGAAGAGAAAAACTAACTAATTGTTAAAAATTGTAAACTTTGATTTACATGCTTGGCTTTCTTTGGCCATTGGTCCCAGATAATATTTTTACCGATATGAACACCGAAAGGATATTGAATTTAAACAGAAAAAAGTAGCTCTAATGCTAAACTGCTGGGATATTTTCAAGGAGCCATGTAAGCAAAAAATCAAAGGATAAGCCAAATTTAAAAGGGGCAAGTACATATTTGAATAAACGAAATGTTACAAAAGGTACCTACAATGAAAATTATTATTGTTAAGATATACATACATATGTATTTAAAAATGATTTAGTAAATTAAACTTAAGTTATTTTTCAAAAATTATAAATTTTCCGTGGGAGAAAAAACTTACTTAAATATTTTTTTTAAATATGCATCTCGAATAAGAAGCTCCACTCATCAACTGCGGTGAACATCTTTCAAACAACTTTCGCTTCATATTCGCAATCGCAATTGTCGACCCACATTTGTCACCTTATTATTATTTGTATCATTATATTTTTCCTTAATCCAAGTGATACAATGTGCGAAGCAATAACTAACAATATCGTTTGCGAAATCAGTTCATATGCCACATTAGCAATTCATCACAACCGACACTCGAATTTGTGCAAACACGCGAAATTATTTTTAACAAAGACTTCCTAATCACAAAAGATAAAGTAAAAATGAAAAAACGAAAAAAATAAGTACTGGAAAAATTTTGCCTGACAATTGTAAAACAATTTTTATTTATTTCAATTTTCAGCACTCTATTCGAGATCTTTTCTTTGGATTAGATTTTTTTCACACATTTCATTGATATACTTCCCAAAATTGGATTTCGTATGAAAGTGCGCTAACTAAAGTTATGCCTTACTGCCCCGCATTTGCGGCCTAAGACATTATAAGTAATATATCCATTATTATTGCTTTTTCTGTTTTGCCCTAATATATGTAAGTACGTGTGTGTGTGTGCACATAACTCGATCCGTTCGCACCGAGCAGATTCCCTAGTGTGCCGTACACAGCGGGCAGAAATCATATTTAGAAGTGTATGTATGTGTGTATGTATTCAAATGTAAACACGCATTAATGTGAATTGAAAAATTAATATCAATGAATTGAATTCGCTAGAATACGAAAATGCATGTACAATGTATGTATGTATGTATGTATGTATGTAAATGATGTATGATAAAATTACAATAAAAGTCACTTCAATGACAGCAACCACCAACCAGCCACCATAACAATTCCATCATATTAAATTTTTATTTATGCAAGTTTGATTGTATTAATTTCTATGCTTGCCTTGTACTCGTATTTGTGTTAACAGTAGTAACAGAAAAAAAAAAGAATTTATAAAAATTCATAATGTTTGTGTGACTGCGCATATGTAGATCACATGTGTGATTGAGTGCCCGTGGGGGTAAGTGGGTGAGCGCTGGCTGAGTGCCGATTGGCCATCTCTTGTGACGATCTTCTTGATTCTTCGCAACTCATGCAGAGCGTGCACCATGGAAGATTCTTCGCTTTTATCTATTCTGTTGCTTTTTTTTGTTTAATTTCTATTAAATTCAATAAACGAGTTTTAATTTGATACGAATTGGAGGACACTTTGTGGGGGTTAAAATAATTCCAACTACATATGTAGGTATGTATGTAGATGTGTGTTTATATGTATGTAGCACTACAGTAACTGTCATTTAAAGCGCATTAAATTGAAATAAATTAGTTGAAGTGTGCCGCTTTCATTATAAATAAAAATACATTTAAAATTTCATTATACAAATTTATTAATAATTATATTGTTCTTTATGCTTTTAATTTACTTCAGATTAGTTTTAGAATTTTCTCTTTCTTTCACTCAGCTAGAATAAATAATATTCTTATCAAATGCTGCTATTGTATTTATTCAAATTTTGTCCTACTTATTTTATTCAGTTATTTTCGTATTATTGAAGTAAAACTTCTTTAGCGGAAGTTATTTTTTTTAAATTGCAACACGCAAGTCGCGTCACGAAGTCGCGACATGACGCTTATATGAGAAAAAAAACATACCACTTATTACTACTACTATCACTTTAACTACTACTACTACTCTTTTTAATAATTTCTACTACTATTTTTTACTAATTTCTACTACTGTTTTTATCAATGCTGCTATAAATATTTTTTTTTACTAATTTCTGCTACTATTTTATTTAATGGTACTACTTATTACTACTACTATTTTGACTATGTTCGACTATTTTTACTGTTTACTTTTTACTTATTTCTATTTATACTAGTTTTTACTGGTACGAGTTCTTATTACTACTATTTTTTTTACTAATTTTGCTACTATTTTAAATAATTTTAGTACTATCTTTAATAATGCAATTACTAATTACTACTTCTATTTTTACTAATTTCTAAAACCATATTTACTACTTTTTTACTGTTACTTTTACTACTAATTCTACTACTAATTTGTATTATTTTCTACTACTATTTTTTAATGCCACTATTTATTACTACTATTTTTTTACCAATTCTCTACTGTTTTCAATAGTTTCTACAACTTTTTTTACCAATGCTTACTACTAATTAGTACTACTATTTTTATTAATGTTGCTACTGTTTTTTTTTTACTAATTTGTACTACTATTTTCACTCATCCTAAAACTAAATAAAACAACTAAAAATAATGCCTTATACAACCCTCCCACATATTTAATTCTATATCGCTTTGTAGAGTTGGCATATAAGTTTTACTTCTGGCTCGCGCACTTAGGTGCACACGTGGTTTTCATATTTATTAGTTCCAGCTTTTATTATTTAAATTTGAATTCCCATTTTACACCTGTGGCTATTGGAATAGTAGCTTAACGTTTTGACAAATTTTTCTTTATTTAATTTTTTCTAAAAGTTTGGGTTATACTTTAACAAAACACATATAAATCAAAGTCTCACATTTTTTTTAAATCTAAAAAAAATCTGCAAATTTTTGTTTTCTATTTTAGCAACAAATTAAATTTTATTCGACTAGTGATTTCTAACACAGTCATTTAGTTTGTAGAATCTACATAAGTGGTTCCAGTAGTGCACATTAACTGTGAACTAAATTTGTGCGCTAAAAGCAAAATTACCTTGAGATTTTGAATGTGTGTGGAAAATAATCAACACTTTTAATCGTAATTTAACTCTAATGTGGCTTATGTGCTTTGTGCGGCTTTCTAAATTCACAACGTATGTGTATGTTTGTATTTATATATGTGTGTATGTATGTATATCTTACAATTTTCATTGCAATAATATTTGTCTGTTTATTGACAATAAAACTTTTCCTACTCTCAAAACTACCTATCTTACGAATTATTAACTCTATTTTTAACTTTTCTATTTGCACAGTTCAGCTTTTCGCTAATTTTAGTTATGACCACTTCTACTAAGCATTCGATAAGCTGATATTTTTTTTGTTGGAATTTATCGCCAGTTTGTTGACGACATTTGTTTTTCGAACCTTCTTGAGATCCAGTGTAATGCCTGTTGCTATCTAGGCGAGGGCAATGGAAGTTTTTGTTAAGCCTTACTTACTTTATTATATATAAAAGTATATACTTAAATCGTTAGTGTTTTTGTTTTAAAATTTAAAATTTTATTTTGCCACGCAAACTGCTGTGTTTTTTTTACTGGTATGTGGGCTACTGTTTTGTTTTATATGCACAGTTTAAACAGGTGTTTCTCATATTTTTTGTTTTTTACAATGATAAGAAAAACACACACATACATAAATATGTATGTACATTAGGGTACGTTTTTAGACTTCCACTAAAATATTTCAGAAAAATATCGGGTCTTGCAATAGGAACGCTACAAAAGTTTTTTTTAAATAAAACAAAAATGGTTTGGGATATGAATTAAATTCTTTATTCCTGTGAAAGTACATTCGATGCCATTATGTATGGAACTCGATTTCTTTTGCATGGACACCACGGGCACGCTGAGCCCAATTTTCGACGGTTTTCAAGCATAAATAGGCCGATACTGCTGCAATTTCACGTTCGATATTCGTACGAAGTTCATCAATCGTCGCTGGCTTGTTGGCATAGACCATAGACGTCAACACACAGGAAAACACAGGAAATAGTCTAACGGCGTCAAATCACACGACCGAGGCGTCCAATTGACTGGGCCATTTCGTGAGATAACACGTTCACCAAACTTGGTTTCCAATAAATCGATTGTGATATTCGCTATGTGGCTTGTGGCGCCGTCCTGTTGGAACCACATATTGTCCAAGTCCATATCATTCAATCCGGGCCAAAAATATTCGGTTATGATTGAGCGGTAGCGATTCCCATTCACAGTAACGTGCCGGTCTTGATCATCACGGAAGAAGTACGGCCCAATGACGCCGTCGACCCATAAACCGCAATGTTGACTCATGGAGTACGTGTGGATCGCTGCCTGCCCAATAACGCATATTTTGCTTATTGACGAAGCTATTCAGCCAGAAATGACGACGACCATAAATTGGACGTAGCGCTCTTAAAGTTGAGGCCATTGACTCCGAATTTCGGTAGTAAATTTTAATAATTTCGACTCGTTATTGGATCGTATATCTCTCCATGATGAAATGGCAAACCGATGTGTTTTTTTTAGGAATGCAAAGTGTATATCTACATTTAGTTAAGCTCCAATTCATAGCTACGCAATGTTCTATATTCCTGGCTTAATCAAATTCCATTGTTTAATTTATATAATTTAAATAAGAATAATAAAGAGAGAAAAATTAATTTCAAACACAATTAACTTAAATATAGAGCGAATCAATTCTCAAATGGCCCTCGGTTAGGTGAATAAACTGTTTCCAGGAATGAGTCATTTATTTATTCAATCTATATATAAATATACCACATATCACGACATATATTCTCTGAATGCTATTCGCAACATTAACAACTCATTAACAGAATACAATTTTTTTTTAAATTTTTTACAAACTTACACACAAAATTTTCTCTGCTATATTTATCAGTAATTTTGAAAGCACAACATAGCGGAGGTCACGAAACTTATTTTGAAATTAACAGAATCTGATTATCCAGTTTGATCACCCGTAACACATTTATTTTTAATTGAAATACAAGTTTCATAACTTCCATTAAAACAACATTCGGAGTCGCTTCGCATATGTTCGCTTCGTTTGAAGTCTTTTGAGTAATAATTCTCCTCTGTGAAGTAAATTGACCGATATTAAATGTAGCGTATGCTAAGTGCAGATAGCGAGAATATAAATTCACTCTGAATTATCTATGTCCTTTCTCTCTCTTTATGCAAAATTTAAAAAAAAATCCAAATTTTCATAAAAATGTCTTAACTTTTTACTCAGAATTTTTAGAGATTTTTTGAGTATGCAGTTGTATTACGCAGTATTATACTAAATTGTAATTGATTGATTTTTGATAATTTTTTTTTGGTTTTTGTTCACAGTGTTTGGCATTTTCCTTCATAAAAAAAATTTCGAAGACTCGTTATGGGCGGATTTTTTTTTTTTAATTTTTAAGAAGCCTGAAATTTCTTAATAAGGATTTTTATAAAAAGCAATTAAAATTTTTAAAAAAGTAGTACATTTTACCTCACTCAACGTAGTTTTACTGAAATAATATAAAGTAACATGTTTGTTTTTTATTTTAACCTAATTTTGCTATAAGGTCCTTCATAAGGTATTTTTTTTATACTGTTGTTGCTTCGCGCGTGTTTCATACTTGGTCTTGCACGACGGCGCTGTACGTTTCGATTCGTCGATGTTTTAGAAAATTTAAAGGACACACTTTTTTATACAAAATTCTCTTTCAAACCTATTAAAAAATGAAACCCAGGTTTTTGAATATACATACCTTTACAAAAATTTCATAAGCGTAAATTTCATGCAACTCCTAAATTCCTGCCGAGTAAGGATTTATTTTTAGGCGAAGTGCCGCGTTTGTTATTGCACTGTTTGCTCTTTTATTTGCTATATGAAATGCACAATCCCTGGCTTTTATATAAGACTTGCCTTCCTTTTCGATACATCCAAAAATATCCACTGCTAAGTAAAATGAAATGTAGTTGACCTTTTATAAGAATTATATATAACATATACTTTACTTTCTTTCAACGCTGGCACAAATTCCCTTTTTTTGCCACTAGCGACCTTTCTTTAAATAAATTAATATTGATCAGCTTTTTAAATAAATTCTTAATTTAACTGCTAAATAATTTATTATAAGAGTATTTATGTATTCTCTGATTTACATCAAATAAATTTTGTGAAAAGTACGCCTCTAAATAAAATATATTTCTCTCTCTTTTTCTTACAGGTATGTATTGAAATTGGGACCATTGGTTGATAATATTAAATTTAAAAGGTAAAATGTGTTGGTTTACTTACTTCAGTAACAATATTTTATAAAATAGATGAATGAAGGTCACGACTTTGTATTTAAAAAAAATTAATTGTACTGAAAAAGTTTTTTAGTATTTAGATCAGGGAAGTCGTCGATATATATAAAGATTTACGATTAAGTACAAAAAAAAAACAGATAAAAACAACCACGTTTGTAAGCTTATAATTATAAAAAATGTTAAATTTTTTGATGTATATTGGACCGATTTGACACTAAACGAAAAATGGCACCGAAGACGACACAAGGCCGAAACCGGTTTGTCTCCAAACCGAACTTGGCAAGGGATGATGGAAATTCGTTCCAATATGCATCAACTTTTCATTCTGCCGGAAAAATAGAAGATTAAAATATATGTGGGTAGTTTTTGTATGATTTTTCATATAGCACATTTATTTAAGATAGGGTTTTAGAGTAAACTGCATTTTTATACCGAAATGATAGAACGAAAATTTCGAGCATAATTTCTTAAATAAAATAAAGTTACTTACACATAAAAAAAAAAATTCATTAAATTTTATTCCAGTTGTGTGGTGCTTTCTTGAAGTCAGTTCTTTTTAAATAGTTTTTTATTTTACTATTCTTAGGGACCGACAAACTAATTGGGCCTTTAAAACGGGAGAGATTATCATTAGCATTATTATTAGCATCATTTTCACTATCATTATAATCGCTATAGTAATTATCATCATTACTATCGTCATTATCATCATTACTATCGTCATTATCATCATTACTATCGTCATTATCATCATTACTATCGTCATTATCATTATCATTATCATTATCATTATCATTAACATTAACATTAACATTATCATTATCATTATCATTATCATTATCATTATCATTATCATTATCATTATCATTATCATTATCATTATCATTATCATTATCATTATCATTATCATTATCATTATCATTATCATTATCATTATCATTATCATTATCATTATCATTATCATTATCATTATCATTATCATTATCATTATCATTATCATTATCATTATCATTTTCATTATAATTATCATTATTATTATCACTATAATTATCATTATCATTATCATTATCATTGTCATTATCATTATCATTATCGTTATCATTATCATTATCATTAACATTAACATTAACATTATCATTATTATTATCATTATAATTATCATTATCATTATCATTATCAATGTCATTATCATTATCATTATCATTAACATTATCATTATCATTATCATTATCATTATCATTATCATTATCATTATCATTATCATTATCACTATCATTATCATTATCATTATCATTATCATTATCAATATCAATATCATTATCATTATCATTATAATTATTATCATTATCATTATCATAATCATTATGATTATAATATTTTTTTTGGAAACTACTGAACCGATTTTGGAAGGCGGCTAAAAAAATGACGATTTGCTTTGAATTTTAAAGTACTTAGTTAAATATATTGTATGTACATATACAGCGTGTCCATTTTTCCGGCATTTTTCATACACTTGAACTTGGGACTTGAAAATTGGGCCGTTAAAAACAATTTCCATTATAGGCGAGTTAAATATAACTGGATTCCATTACACATGTGTATGTTGTTACGGGCATATGTAAAGTTCTTATTTTACCTTTTAACCTACATTTTTAATCAAAAGCAAGACGTTTATGTTAAAGGATTACAAATGTTCATTACATACATATACTAGGTCAATAAGATAGTGGCTATTGAGCAGTTCGCATTCATGTATTTTACACACACACACACACATTCATACATTCATACATAAATACATATTTATTTTTTCTCATATTGCAATTTTTGCTTATCAGCTAGCGGCGGCTTCTCGGCGTGTAATCATTAGCGAAAATGTAAAATTACAATAAGAAAAAAAAGAAAATCTATAAAATAAAATGAAATATGTAGACAGAAAAAAGCTGTCATTGAGTTCGCCGCTAGGCCATACGTTAGGTTGTTGTTTATGGTTAACGCGATGATTATCGTAACAAGCCAGTTGCATTGTGCCGCCGAATTTGGGTTACATAGCTGAATGGGTGAGTGAGACTTGTCGGCTGGTAAATTTAACTGGCATTTCAACTGATAATTAAGCGCATTGCCGCAATGACTGCAAATCCATTGCTTGTTGCTTGTTGCAGTGACAACACCAACCAACGGCGGCACATAGTACGAGTATAAATGCGCAATGAATGGTGCAATAAAGTAACAAAGTAACAATCCATTCAATGTAGGCATGTAAATGTGTCGTTCGTTGGATAGTAGAGAGCCTACATACATACTGATGCATTTGAGTACGATCGGATCGCGTTTTATGCATCTTGCGTCGCTTGATTTTTGTGATATATCCGTGGAATGCGGAAACTGCGAGTTTCGACGAGCTACAAGATGCGAAATGCGAACCACTAGGCAGGCGTTGGGAGCGCTGGGAGCGTTGGCTGTGGATCGGCTAAAGTGGTGTGGCTGGCATGAAGTGCCATGTGTTGCATGCAGCATGACGTAAATACATACATACATATGTATAATATACATATATTGTGCTGGGCGGTGGCGGTGCAAGTGTCATTTATTCACACATTTCTGTACTCACTGTGCGACGAGCGACTTTTTCGATTGCGAGTGTGTTTAATTTTTTTAATTTTTTTTTTTGATTTCACGATTATATTTATTTACCTTTTGCTTTATTTTATTGGTTGCGGCCAGCGGCTGCTCCGTTTTTTTCTTTTCAAACTTTTTCCTCGTATGTTTTTCTTATGGAAGCGCATTTGTATCGAGTATACAGTGATTTGAGATAAAAAAGAACAATTCATGTAAATCATAATATTAAATTATTTAAATAACTTCACCCTAAAACATTACCGAAAATGTTCAAAATTCATTGATATGGTTTTTTTGCACCAATTGCTCTGAAATGAGATGTTTTTGAGCCTGCACAGCTTACACTGTTGTTGTTGTTGTTGTTGTTGTTGTTGTTGTTGTTGTTGTTGTTGTTGTTGTTGTTGTTGTTGTTGTTGTTGTTGTTGTTGCTGTTGTTGTTGTTCTCATCTAGGGGGAGGCCCAAGATACTTGCTGTTTCGACATGGTCGGACCAGAGGGAGAGGGGGGTTGGATGAGTGGGTTTGAGAGGGCATGTGAATAGGTGATTGGTATCGTGGGAGTATCTCCACATGCCGGTCATTTGTTGGGTATGTCAGAGTTGATTCGGGATAGGTAGGAGTTGAGTCCACTACAATATCCAGATCTTAATTGGGCCAAAGACTTTCTACACTAAAGCGCTTTATCTGCATAGCTGATGTAAGTTAGTGCAGTACAACAAACCAAGCACAATCATTTCCGTTGGATTAGGGAAATAGAAAAGGAAAACTATGCAAAGGAAAATAAATTAAAAATAGTTCGAATTTTCTGCCTCCAGTAGAAGATTTTATTCACTTTTGAGTGATACAGATGAATTGTACCATTTCCGAGTAAAGAGAAGCAAATAAAAGAACAAGTTGCCTTGTAAGCTTTATCAGGAAGAATTTATTCTTTTCTTTGGCTGAGCAGCATTTCACAATTTTTTTCATATTTTCCACAGAAATTGGAAATATTAGAAAGTCTTATTTGTTCCATTATTATGAAAAGGAATAAATAAATATTTGATATGTATTGACGGCTGTCAGATGTCTGTACAGCACTCAAACTAAAATTTCAAACTTTTGTACACAATTTATAAAAAAAACTTCATTAAAATTTTCAAATCTAATTTGTATGTAAGCTGAAGTCGCAGAAAATTTCTGTTGATTTTTGATGTTTTTTGGAAATTCAGGTTTACACACTTTTATATATAACGGACGAATTTTATATAAATTTCCGTGAGTTTTTAATTAATATCAACTCCAGCGTTGATTCCAAAAAAATTTTCAAAACCGACCCTGAATCCATTTTGTTATTGTAAAACAAAGCTTTCGTTCGTTCTCTAACAAAAAGAATACAAATTAAAATTTTAAACTTTGTACACAAGTTATAAAAAAAAATCTAAATCGCCAAATTTGAGTTGTATATATTTTTATTTTTTTTTGTGTATATAAGTATATTTGTTTATTTTTTTGAAATTTGAGTTTTCATATAACGGTTGGATTTTATATAATCTACCGTTGATTTAATTACAAAATAATTTCCAAAACCATTAGTAAAAAAGAAAACCAAATTAATAAACCATAGTTGGCAATAAATAATGTAATATCATCACAAGAGTGTGGCGGCTCTATTTCTTTGCACATCACTGTATGTAAATTTGTATGTACATATGTACATATGTGCCTAGCGAGTTTTTGTCGCAGAGACCATTTGAATGCGCGCGTCGCGTACGTATTTCTTCATTTTGTGCATGAGTGGCCACGCGGCCTAGCATACATAGCATGGCATGACATTAAAGCTCGGCAAACAAACAAAAGAAAACTTGAAAAAAAAAAAAAAAAACTAAAAATAAAATGATCTACAACGTGCGATCGCAAACTGGCTGAAACCGCCGACTGCCTAGGCTGGTGGCACATTAGAGCTGTTTTTGCGTTTTTTTTTGTTTGACTTCTTGCCGCTGCTGCTGCAGTTGCGGGGGGTTTGCTGGTGGTTGTCGTTGACATCGTCTTATATTTTCTTGAATTTGAATTTTAATTAAACTACCAATATATCCACAAGCATAATTAAGTTTGTATGCATCTGTGTGAAAATCTCTTAAGTAGAAAAACTATTACATATCGTTAGATAAATGGCAAAGTCAGAAGTGTGACAAACGCCGGTGACCTTTGCTCGCTTTGTCGGCAATCTTTATTATTCTGGTTTACTAAACTTTAATGTGTTAACACGCTTAATTTGCTTATTCGTGTGGCGTATCGTTGCTGTTGCTGTTGCTGCTGCGGCGGCAAATGACAAGTGGTGGCATATGCCACACCTCAAGCGCTAAGCAGTGCATTCTCGTCGAACTCGTGGCAGTTTGCTCCAAAAAAAAAAAAAAGAAAAGCGAAACAAGTTTTTCAATACGCCATAGCTGTACTTCGGTGTTTTTCCTACATATATGGTACCCTATTTTGAATGCTTCCCGCCTTCTTGTTTAAGTCTTCGCGTTTTTTTTGTTTTTTTTTTTTTAGCTAGCATACTTGTCTTATTTTCCTCTGCTGCATTTGTTCATAAATTAAGTTTTCCGGTTGCAATGGGGCGCATATCTGCGTGTGTATGTACTATGTGTGTATATTGGCAGTCGTTGGCCTAGAGTAGCCTACCGTCTGTTTGTCTCTGCAACAGGTTCTGTTGCTGAAGTTTACGGTCAATTTTTGTAAGTATTTGTGGAAATACTTGCCGCAACCTGTTTCAGGGTCATGCCTGACTGGCGGCTCGATTCTAAATGTACTTGCATATGCATGTATGTATGTATCTACAAATATATAAATGTTTTCGTTGTGACAATTTTTACATTTTTATTGTGCTGTAATAGCTTACTAAATACTCCACTGTTCTTCAAAGTTAATCCATTGAATCGAGGAGCGGACCTGTTAAAAACAATGTAGAAAATTCTCTCGGTGTTATAGCATAAGATTCTTCCTCTCCCAATATTTAATTAAATACTAATTTGCGTTAATCGGCTACGGATTTCACTTATAATTGTCGATTTCGCTTTTCGAGTTTTTCATTTCCACAAATAAACCTCCTGACTTGTTAAATTAAATTAAAAATGTTTAAGGAAGCAATATAATTGAAAACATAACTTTTATTTTCTAAGCGAAAAATACAACTCGATTACAAAAGAAAAAAATCAATAAAATAACATAAAAGTAACACTATAAAAACGTGTATTTCCGAAACACAAAAAAAAAAATGTTTCTAATTAAACATAACTTTTATTTTCTAGGTGAAACATAAAACTAAAAAAAAAAAATATTTTAAAAATAACCCAATGTTCTAAACAAAAAATAGAACTTAAGAAATAATTAGTTTTCTAAGCAAACAATGAAACTCAAAAAATAAGTTATATTTTCTAAGGTACAAAATAAAAAGTAAATCTAACAAAATCCTTTTTTGGGATCAAGAAATAAAACTTACAAAATATTACTTATTTTCTGAGCAATAAATAAAACTCAATAAACTAATTTTATTTTCTAAGCAAAAAATACAAAAAAAATTGTTTTCTATGCAAAAGATAAAACTAAAAAATAACCTTTCCTTTCTAAAAAAAATAAAATAAAATTCGAAATATGGCTTTTAATACCTGAACAAAACGAAACATAAAAAATTCTTATTTTCTGTTTAAGAAATAAAACTTACAAAGTCTTGCTTATTTTCTGAGCAATAAATAAAACTCAACCAATTATTTTTATTTTCTAAATAAAGATAAAACTCCTTAAACTAAAAATAAAATTCAAAATTTTTTTTGTAAAGCTAAAAAACAGTTCTTATTTTCTGATCGAAAAATAAAACTTACAAAATAACTATTTTTTTTTAAGAAAAAATTAAAATTCAAAATATAACTTATAACTTTTGAGCACTAAACCTTAAAAACACTTTTATTTGCTAATCAAGAAATAAAACTTTAAAAGTAATTTATTTTTTAAGCAAACAATAAAACCCAAAAAATTATTTTTAAGTTACATGCGAAAAAATACATTCGAAATATAACTTTTAATATATGAGCACAAAGTAAACCCAAAACAATTCTTATTTGCTGATCAAGAAATAAAACTTAAAAAATAACTATTAAATAGTTTAATTAAAACGTTGCCTGATTTAAAATATTCGCCGCAACTAAAACAGCAGTGACAATACAACATGAATAATTGGCAAACTCGCTAGATAACGCCAAGGTCGTTATATTTCGTTAAAATTATATTTATGAAACTGGTTTTGCTATTGTTTGCTATTCCAATCATACCTTAACTTCGGTATATATGTATGTACGAGGGGACTATCAAAAAATCTTAAATCTTTAAAAATAAAAATAAAAATACCAAACCATTTACAATTGTTTTACGAGACTTCTTTCTAAATTTAAGAACGAACGGCTACAATGGTGACGACAAAACGCCAAATACCTGAAAAAGTTCAGATGAAATTTCACCACCAACACAATCAAAAATTCGCTTTGTGATTCTCCGTGAGCTTCGGGTTAAACTAAGGCCACTAAAAATATTCAGTGTATGACAAATTGATTATGAAACGATTGCCGTAGATTGAACAGTCGCTACAGACTATTTTCAAGTGACCCCGAAGTCTCCAGACGGAACATTTCTCTATAGAGGTCTAGCCCCGAGAAAATCAACCAAAATCTGCCACGGATGACGTCAATGTACAAGAAATTATTGATGAATGATGAAAAAAGGGAAGGGGGGGGGCATTCCTTGGTAGTAACGTGAATATTAGTTAATCAACTGGGATACACTGAAAAATCTACTCGATAGACTTCACGAATTTGATTTTTCTTAAATAACTTAGTAAAGTCGTTACTGGTGACGAATCGTGGTTCTATAAGTGCGATCTGGAAACTAAACAGCAGTCCATAGAATGGAGCAAATCCACCCGTAAAAGCTAAGCAAAAAAACTTAGCAACAAAAATAATAATGTCAGGTTTACTTCACTCGATTGAAAATCGTAGCTGCTATTTCCTTGGAAAAGGGTAAAACGGCAACTGTTTGTTGGAAAATCGAAGAAAAGATTTGCGGTACTATCTTTTACGTCATGATAACGCGCCAGCTCTCACTGGTAAAATTAGAAGTAATTTTACCGCGATTTCTGGCATCGAAGCAACACCATATTCCTCGGACTTCGCACCCTCGAAAAATTAAAAGAAATTTGAGTTCTTTAACAGCAACGCGGAGATAACTAGTGCTGGTAATTCTGAATAGCTTAAAAAGCAAGATCTTGAAGATTGTTTTGAGAGGTGAAACTGCAGGCTTTAGAAATGCATTGAAATCCATTCACTTTCTTTTTGTTTTCTTTTCTGGTCAAATAAATGAATTTTTGTTTAGCCCCCTTGTATATTACACTAATATATTTTTTATTTAAAAAGTTTCTTTCACGCGGACTTAAAGCTCCAACATCATATCTCCAAGTATCACATGAATTCTTTTAAACCCTCAGCAGGCGTATTAAATAATTGTGATTCAGAATTATGAGTAGCTATAAAAATACTTATGCGATTTTAATCGAAAAACGCTGGACACTCAATAAACTTCTTATAGAACTACCGACGACATTCTTTCGCGTATTTCTATTTAAATCACGTAATAATTTTTATGACAATTCAAAATTCACAGTCACAATTTATTAATACACCCTCTAGGTGTGGAGCTCGGAGAAATTTGAAAAGTATTTTCACATGCCCCCATTAGCGGACGCAAAAGGCTAATAGCATATTAATTATACAAAAATAATCGCGTGATTCTAAAAAAAAAAAAAAATATTCCCACTACTGGAATGCAATTTAAAAATAAATTTTTACCACCTTTGTGGTTGAATTTTTAGCTTTGAAACTTTGAAACATGTAAACATATTCAACAAGTAAGTAGTTACTGGTTAGTTCTATTTTTATTCATTTGAAAAAACCTAGAACCCAGAAGAAAAGAATTTGGAAGATTTATAATTATAAAAAGAAGATTTTTGTGGTCAAATCAATGTTACCTCTTAAAAAAGTCATATTTTCAAAGTAAATTTTCAGTGCAGCGCAGTTTTTTAAATCACTTTTAGTAAATTATTAATTTCGTAACTAAATAGTACTTCTTATCCTGTTTTTATGGTAAGTAATTATTATTTTTTTGTTACGGTCTTTCCCATCATCGTTATTCGAGTTTTATGCAACGCTTAGTTTAGAGATGAACAATTTTAATTTTTTTAAACACATGAAAATAATTAAGGCTATAAAACCGGACTTCATAAGCAACAGTCTAATTACTACCCATTGCTAAAATTTCGAGATTAATGTTGGCAACTTTTTGGTATGCAAGTTTTCTCATTTTGATAATAAAGTTTTTAACATTTGGATGTGCTGCTCAATCATCTAACTGGCCATGGTGAATTGGCATTATTGACTGAATCATAAACAAAATATTGGATAGATGACGTCACAAGCCGCCAACATCAACCTAATCGTCTAACGTTAGAGGTGGAAGAATCTCTGGATTCAAATAATTTAAAAATAATGAACATATCGCGCATTCTTTCTTTTTGTGAGGTGGAACAATTCTAAGTCGTTAAAGTCTAACTGTAGCCCACTAGAAGCAGATCTGTTTTCATGTTGACTAAGTATGGGAAATCACCTTTCGAAATTCAAGTAACCACTTTTACATTAAAAACTCCCGTGAAAGCTAACCACACTTTCAGTTTCTAATTCACATACTTTCTCCTGTGGGAAGAAAATTAGATCGTTCATTTTCGACAAATTTCCAATTAGTTCCACGGTGTAACCTTTCATTCGGAAAACTAATTTAACACGCATATTATCCGGCATTTCCAATACACTCCGCATACAGTTTCGCATGAATTAGATTGTGAGAAACAATTTCTGATGCGATTTGTCAATTCATCTAACACCTTAATGTGATTTGCGTTTTTTTTTCTCCTATTTGCAAGTAAACAATTATTTAGCAATTACTTTCAAGCGCACTTTGAAATGACCAAAAGATTGACTTAATAGACAAATAAATAAAAGCTAAGCTAATATGCAAATGACGCACTGTGAACGTTGGCGAATATTGATGCAATAAAGCGATTAAATATCCCAAATAGATATTTGTGAAAAACCAAATGCCACTCAAATTGTAAAAAAAATTTCCACACACTCTAAAATACATACATATGTATGTACATACATGCAGTTGTGTTCACGAGAATGGTAGCAAAATGTATTGACAATTTTGTCTTTCCTTATTTAAGCTTTTTATAACAATGAATTAACTCTATAACAAAAATCGTGTAAGTCAAAGTTTGAAACTATAGAAAATTAGTTGATGCACGCGACTTCTTCTACGTTGCTTGTAAAGTTTCCAAATACTTACAGAAGATTTTTAAAGCTAGAAAGCTACAACTTCGATGACTTAAAGAACAATGTCCCGTAGTCCCAGTATAGTTGAAGGCGACTCTAAAGGTAGCAGCAATTTTTTGAAATAATTTTTAATTGGATATCTGCCAAATATAGCTGCAACTAACTTAAGGGCCAACTTATTAGCTTTGAACTAAGTCGAATCATAAATATGGATTTTATGGTTTCTCGACTGCAGATGTCAAAGATTTTTTTTTTTACAGATACAAATTTTTATACAATTTTCTTTTTCTGTATGCTTTCAATGTCATCAAAATCGAATTATAAAAGCATTTCAAATCGCAACTGCAGCTTTATTTTCTAATACCATCAAAATCGGACCAAAAATACGGATTTTCGATTGTAGCGCCATCTAGCGGATCCATTTTACGTTGAAGTGATTTTCGACTTATCCGTTTCTAAAGCCATTTAAATCAGTTCATACCTTTCTTATATCAATATTGGATATAAAAGCCGGGTTTCTGGATAAATCGATTCTAGTGCCACCTAGCGGATAGATTTTTCATAAAAATATTTCTCGTCGCACCACCTTTAATTTCAACAAAATCGGATCATAAATACATATTTTCTGAATAACTCGCCTATAGCGCCACCTAGCGCATTTCTTTTTTTTTATAAAAGTTTTTCTGTATTTCTTATTGGAGCAGCACTATACCTTTATTAATATCACCAATATCGGCCCACAAATACGAATTTTCAGAATGTACCGACTCATGCGCCATCTAACGGATTACAATATAGCCTATGTCCGTGTCATGGGTCTAATGAATATACTGTCCGAATTTGGTTAAATTTCGTGTATCAGTTTTTGAGTCAAATGGTAACAAAGAACGGCTACATATTTATATACATATACATTTGTACATATGTATGTATGTATATATGTAGATTTATAAATATTCGAAAATTATAAAAAAAATGTCATCTCTTTTATTCAACTTTTTATTCAGCATTTTTCTAAAATTTTGGATTATGCAGCTTTCAGTTGCGTTTTGATATTTTTTTTTGGTAAAAAACGTGTTGAATTCGGTTTAAAAAATTTGACATTTTGATTATTTTTTTTCAGTTTGTCGAATTTTTATAAATTTTAGAAAGTTTAAAATTTCGACTTATGTATGTATATGTCTTTTGATATAGAATCAAATATTTTATTTTTTATAAAAGAGTATTAAAATTGAATAAAAAAAATCTAATTATCAAAACCTAGAAATGAATTTTGCTACTATTTTCGTGATCACAGGTGTACGTACAATCACGAAAGTTCGATCGCCTACAGGTACCTGCGATTCCATAAGTAATATGATCTAAAGCAAACGCCTAAGCGATATTTGAAAATCGCATTAAAAAACACACACACACACACACTTTCTGTGTTTTTAAATACACACATACACACAAAAAACACAAAAGCATTGCTTTTATAATTCAAACACCACTAAAACGTTTTGCACTCGAAAGTCCATCCATTCGAATAGCTCCGCGCGCGCATAATAACGTAAATGAGCGCCGCGAATGCAATTTACCCTTCAATCACAGCGCACACCACCATAAAATCGATTTAGCAACCTTTTGATTAAAAGAAGCAAACAAAAAAAAAAAAAATTAACTAAATGAAGTTGGCCATTAACGTTGCGTGTGGCTGGCTGTGTGTTTGTGCGTCAATTTGCACCGCGCTTTGCCGCCCTGCGCCGCGCCGTACCGTTGCACACCAGTCAAGTGAGTCAGCTAGCCAAACAGTCAATCACTCTTGCCAGAACAAGTGGGTTAACACTTTGTTGGATAACAAGTGCGAAAGTCAGCAGGGGCAGCAGTAGCCCCAACCACACCAATGGATTTAGGCTTATTGCCACCTCATGTGTGTTTCAAATGTGCAACACATGCTGCTTAGCTTGCCCCTTCTATGCAACGAATTGCACTGCGTGTGTGCGTGCGTTTTTGTGGCGAGCGGTTTAGTACCACTTTGCTCAGTGCGGTTCGTACAGAGCTTTTTGTGTTTTTATGTATATATTTATGTATATTGGTACTATTGACTACTAACTATTGACGTTTTGCGTAAGCGCAAAGTTCTACATTGATTTAGCAATTTCGCATGTCAGTTAATTATGGCTAATTGAAAATGCCTTCACTGTTGGAGAGTTTTGTAAGTACATAGGTTCATATCTAATGTGAAGTGGAAATCGCTTTCAATAGTACAGTACAAAAAATTTATTCATTTCATATCTTCTCTCTAATCCGCTCCCATTTAGTATTAATGAAGAAAATGGTGGAAGGAGGAGTGGTGACGGATAAAAGTGAATACATGAAATGTTTAACTTTTCATAAGGAACAAAAGTTGATTAGGCATCAAAGCTGTAACTCTTTAAGTTTTTTTTAGTTTAGGTTCAAAGGACCTATTGTGATTTCTTTAACCGTTATGTGCAATTAAAAAAAAAACGCCGACGTTCTGTTGTTCTCTTTAGAAAATTACCATAGTGACTCTGTTGCAAACTCATTGTTGTGCGGTGTAGCTAAAGGCTGAATAAAAGTTCTTAATAAAATTAATATCTAAAATTAATTATTTATTAAATCATACCATTATATTTGAAAACGAGCTGGAAACTATCTACTAAATGTTATTAGAACAAAAGTTTGTACCAAAAGTAATTGGAACAACTAATGGATCTCACCTTATAACTTACAATTGCAATAGTAAATTTCGCGCCGTCAGTTGGCTGTACTGACCGGGATTTCGCCATTACGATTATTATTATCATTACTTTATCATTATAATTATCAATATCATTATCATTATCATTATCATTATCATTATCATTATCATTATCATTATCATTATCATTATTATTATCATTATCATTATCGTTATCATTATCATTATCATTATCATTATCATTATCATTATCATTATCATTATCATTATCATTACCATTATCATTATCATTACCATTATCATTATCATTATCATTATCATTATCATTATCATTATCATTATCATTATCATTATCATTATCATTATCATTATCATTATCATTATCACTATCAGTATCATTATCATCATCATCATCATTATCATTATCATTACCATTATCATTATCATTACCATTATCATTATTATTATCATTACATTATCATTATAATTATCAGTATCATTATCATTATCATTATCATTATCATTATCATTATCATTATCATTATCATTATCATTATCATTATCATTATCATTACCATTATCATTATCATTACCATTATCATTATCATTATCATTATCATTATCATTATCATTATCACTATCATTATCATTATCATCATCATTATCATTATCATTATCATTGTCATTATCATTATCATTACATTATCATTATAATTATCAATATCATTATCATTATCATTATCATTATCATTATCATTATCATTATCATTATCATTATCATTATCATTATCGATATCAATATAATTATCATTATCATTATCATTACCATTATCATTATCATTATCATCATCATTACATTTACATTGCTAATTTTCTAGAATGTGAAATATGGTACTAACACAGTACCTTCTAGTGTGTTTGTGTGAACCCTTGGATTGTATTAGAATATACATACTTAGTAATAATATAATTATTTTGGGCTTACAACATAAATCTCGATATTTGGTCGAACTTTTACAATTCGTGGTATTCGTCTTAATGTTGTACCACAAATTGAGGAACCTACTTTTTTTACGTCGATTCCGAATGAATTTATTATGTGGCATGGAAAATATTGCGAATATTGTAAAAAATAACACTGGGCTAGAAAAAACCAGAATTCGGCCCAAAGCCTATCAAATTTTTCCTGCTCTGAAACAGTTTATGAATTTTGCGAGAGTGCAATCACATACTGAAATCGAAAAGTGTATCTCAATTCTTTTCGGACAATACATGTTGTATATTATAATACACATGTCAATTTTTTGTTTAATTAAAAAAAAAAAAACTTTAATTATGACTTGCAATAAAAATATAGAACAATACGAATAAATTCTCATACACTTGCTCTTGTATGTGTGCATATGTCTGTGTTCGTACCAATGTGTCCGTGTGTCGTTGTTAATCCGTTCAATCGTACTATAACCATCAATTAAACAGTACGTAATCGACTTACTTATTGTTGTTGTTAAGTCACTTTTGTCATTAATATTTATAATAGTAGTCGCAACCGTATGGTTTTCGTTGTTGTTGTAATCAATTTCAACACTACTTCCACAGTTGCGATCACAATTCGCAGTCAATTAAAAATTAATTTGTGAGAGGTGGAGTGGCATAGCTTCTAAATTTTTTGTGTATGTCGATCTAACAAAATAACTTTGCTTGCCATAAATTGTTAAATCAATTGAAAATTTAAAAAAAAGTTTGATTCATTGCGCTGTAGGTGGAGACACGATTCAATTTATCCGGTCGATTTTTTGTCTCCGCCTCTATGTAATTTAATTTTATAGCAATAAAAATCAATTTATTGAGCTAAATCCATTAATGCCTTTTTCTTTCTTAAATTTGATCGTATAAAGCGAAAACTGGAGAGGTTTGGAGAGGTATTGATCTGCTTTTATGTTTTAGATAAGCTTGACTCATTTAGCTTGGTTGTCGTATTTGCGTCTTTAGAAGCCAACTGACGTCACTCATCGTGCGTTGTTGTTCGAGGGATACAATCGAAAGGAAGCACAAGAATAAAACAAAGAAATAATATAAAAAAGCATTACAAAAGATAAAGCGCGAAATAAAAAATAAGCGTGAAAATAAAAGCTGTATACTAAAAAAAGAAGAGAAAATTAAAAAATAAAACAACAACGAATTAATACTTAGGAACAAAGTTAGAAAAAAATAAAGAAAAGGTACGGTGGAAGAAAAAAGTAAACGTAAAATATAAAACTAAAACGTATTAACAGAAAAAAATGTAGGAAAAAGTTAAAAATCTAATTAAAGAAAAAAATAAATAATTGAGGAAAACAAATTTAAAGAAACACTAAAAATGGAAAGGAAATAAAAACATATATATGTACATACATAAAACATTAAAAGATGTAAGGAAAAGAAAGAAAATAAAATAAAACACCATACGCAAAAATAAATACATAAATTGTTATAAAAGATGTAATTAACAAAAAAAAATTATATTTTTAACTAAAAATAAAATTAACCAAAATAAAAAAAAAAATAATGCAAATTAAGGAATAATATGCTATATAAAAAATGTAACAACAGAAATAAAAGCGCAAGGAAATAAATGAACTTAACTGCAATTAATTAATTGAATTAGACTAAAAAGTAAAAAAAAATAGAAAATGAAAAGTAAATTAAAATTCTAGTAAACTTAGCTATAATTAGATAAAATAAGAGAAAAAGTTGAATTAAAAACATTATATTTTAAAAGAAAAAAATATAAAAAAAAATTAAAAAGAAAAAAAGAATTAAAAAAAATTTTAAATAAAAAAAAACTAAAAAATTAAAAAAAATTTTAAATAAAAAAAACTAAAAAATTAAAAAAATAAAAAAAAAAATACCAAAAATTTTGTTTAAAAAATGTAAACAAAAATTCCGCAAAAAATTTCAGTTTCAAAAAAAAAGTTGCTTTTTTAATTAAAGATATTAAAAAACAAAAAATAAATTATAAAGTCAAGTACATGTGATAACAAATATAATTAAAGTATTCTTAACAGGAAAAAAATAAAAAAGAATAATAAAATAATGGAAAAAATAAAGCAAAATGCAAAAAATTAAAGTAAAGTAAGTGTAAATTGAGTAAAATAAGACGAATTGGAAAATGTGATAATACATAAAAAATTCAATAAAATAGAGTAAAATACAAAAAGGAGATAAAATGAAATAATATAAATACATAAGAATTTAATTAGGTGTATAATATAAAATAAATCAAAATTCTAGTAAACTAAACTATAATAATAAAAAGAGGAATTAAAAAATTAATATTTTAAAAGAAAAAATTAAAAAAAGACATTTCAAAAAAACAATGTAAAAAAATTATAAATTCTTTTTTTTTTAATTAAAAATATTAAAAAGCAAAAAAAAAAAAACAATTATAAAATTAAGGAAAAGAAATAAAAACAAACAATAAAATAGTGGAAAAAAGTAAAGTAAAATAAAAAAAAATAAAATAAAGTAAGTTCAAATTGAACAAAATAAGGTGAAATAAAAAAGGTAATAATGCATACAAAATACAATAAAATAGAGTAAACAACAATAGGGAGATAAAATGAAATAAATATACATACATACGAATTTAATGAACGTGATCTGTGAGAAAGTAAAAAATTAAAATATGAAGGAATATTCAAATAATGGGCAAAACGTAATTAACCGTAAAAATAAGTTAAAATAAATTGAAAAGAAAATTATAGTAGAAAAATTAAATAGTACAAAATAAATTCGGGTAACTAAGTTAAAGGAAGAAAATTAAATTAAGTAAAACAAAGCGAATTAATAAATAAACGAGTATAGAAATAACTGATTGAAATTGAGTTAAAAAATCAAAACAATATACTATATCTTTGCAAAGAGCAAAATCAGTACAAAAACATTAAAAGGTAAATAAAAGTAATGGTGAAAAATTAACAAAAAAAAAAAAAAAAAAGAGACAACATAAATTAACCTTCATCTGGTTCAACTTTAATTGCTTACAAAAACAATTTAAAAAATTTAATATTTACTTAACGCAACGATTTATCACTTAAAAACGAGACAAACGTCGCAAAAATAAGTTGGGTCAATTTGTCATATGTAACGGATTCGCTCACTGAAATACGGTTCGGATAAAGGTTAAAAAATTAACACTTAACACTTAACAACACTTAATTAATTAAACAAAATGAAAGTTAATGATATTAAATTAAAAAACCAAAAAACAATGAAATAAAATAATAATAAATTTTGTGTATTGCGGGCTCGAGGTCAAGGGGGTGTAAATCATTTGTTTTTACTCGTACCAACACCCCCTTGACCTCGAGCCGGCAAAGCACAAAATTAAAATTGGAAAGGTCGCGAAAAAATCATTATTATTTAAAAAAAAAAAATAATGACACAAATTTTTTATGAAAATCAGTTAAAAATGTATAAAGTAAAATAAATAAAAATTAAAATTTAATCGAATGTAATCTAAGCAATAAAAATGAAAAAGAAGAACAGATTAATAGATTGTAAAATATGTAAGGATCAACAAATTATTAATTCGTTAATTGGGTTCTGGGTTTTTCCTAGGCAAAGCTACAAAAGCTTACTCATTTTCTGTTACTTGGTATCAGCTGTTCCAATTTGATTTGTAAGGCGCTACGATATGGAAAAACAAAAAATAAAAAGTGCATTCTCAGTTAAAAGTGAATACCACTAATATAAAATAAAAATAATATCTTAAAAAACATAGCAAGTTTACCTAGGGAATAAGTTTCAAACTATATATTTCGATAATAAAAGCTTCTGGTTAACTAAAACCAAAATGATCAAATAATCAAATCTCTTTCATAAAATTGAAATTGAAGTTACATAATTTTTTTTTTTAAATTTACATGCCCCTGTCGATTTTAATTTATTTTGCTTTATCTACTAAAATGAAACTGGGACACATTGATTGGTTAAAAAAAAAAAATCTTAAATTACCATATAGGCGATACGTTGATTCTAAGAAAACCATATGCTAGCAAAGCTAAACATATACATTTTACATCTGTACATTTTTCAAAAGAAAAAATCATCAATTAAAAGAAGGCCATATCAAGCTACGCTTCAAGTGTTCGTTTAATTAACATTGTGTATTTTGCTGCTTACGAGAACTTAAGGCAGCAATTTTTTTTAATTTCATTTATTACCCTAGTTTGTTCACTCTAAAAGTGTAGTGCGTGTGTGTAAATTATTATTTTTTTTTTTGTTTTTACCATCATACCTTTAAAACTTTAGCTTGCGTCTATATTATAATTAAAATTAAACGCAAGTTTCTCTTTGACAGAAGCGCAGATTCTCAGAATGTGCGAAAACCAGAGCCTTCAAGAGTTTTGTTGACAGGTTTTTAGTGTACGCTTTTGCTTGCTGCTCTGTTAAAGCTGCATAATTGCTGCCTTTTTTTTATTTACTTTGGCTGACCTGCTGTTATAATTTTACCAACATGTAGTATTTCTTCTCAGCTTAATGTGAAATTAATATCTACCAACTGTTGTCGCTGTTTGTCGCCAGACTGTCCAAGTGAAAAAATCCCATTGAATGAAAAGAAGAAAAAAGAAAACAAAAAACAAAGAAAAAAAGCAGTGAACAAAAACAGTTTGCAAACCCTAAAATATGTGACCGTGTGAGGTTTAAGCTGTTTAAACAACTTTCTCTAAGTTCTTCTCTGTTTCTTTTTCACTTTACCATTCTATTCTGACAATGGAATGACACAAACAAGGCATGTAAACTAAGCAAACTGGCAAGAAGAAGAAAAAAAAACAAAACATTCGTCATGACAGCTGAGGCGCCTTAATTATCAAAGTACCACCTATGCTTTGCTTCGCGTACAATGCCACAGTTTGAAAGAAACTCAACTTGCAGTTAAATAAACAAAACCGAACAAAGTGAACTGCGTTTGTAATTTTAAAAATCGCGTCTATTAAAATGACGCTTTTGCTTGTTTTCTCCAACTTAAGTTAGCTGGTCTTCTTTCTGTTCCGGCTTTGCATTTCATCAGTTAGACTGCTGGCGATGCGATGGATGGCAATTGTCAGCCCGGCACTGCAATTATGTGTTTACGCATCTCTAGTTATTTAGTTTCACTTCTTAAACGGCGTTACTCCCCCTCTTTGGAGATCTATGTATTGATGTATTGTGAACCACACTCCAAGTTCGAACTAAAGTACAGGGTGCTTACGGTAGAGCTTCCGAAGATCGGAAATTCACTTAAAACGCATACGAAAATGCTTCATTACACCCTTACAGACGGCACTAATGTGCATTTAAAACAGCTGATTTGAGTGTATTTAGATTAATTCAGCTTGTTTTATTTTTAATTTATAACTTAGCCGTGAGAGAACTAGGAGATTTTAAAAATGTAGTTTAGAGCGAAATAACAAAAATCCGAAGTAAGTAATGAAAAAAATTTGAAAAAATTAAAAAAAGGGCTTCTGAAGTGGTTTGTTTCCAATTTAGAATTTAATTAACCGCTGAATTCAGGTTGTTTCCAGACTTAATTTGAAAAGGAATAACTGAAAATCGGTCCAATATACGTAAACTTTCCACATTAATGATACGAGTACAGTTTCATGCCTAAATTTTTAATTTCAATGCCCAATCGTAATCCGGCATTACAGTCCAATGTTATCATTACGCCGAGTCAATTCCTCAAAATTTATAAATAAAATTGAGCATATTGCCGCGAAACTCGAAAAAAGCGCCTACCTTTTTATATTGACTGGTAAGTTTAACTATTGTGCATTTATTTCAAAAATGCATTTATTATCAGAGACTATCTTGAAGCATTTTCGTTTATTAAGTACAATATCAAACGACATTTTTCAAACTATTCGGGTGTACATTTTAGGATATACATATATTCTTGGCATCCTCTGCTAAATTTATTTTTGGTAATAGTGAAGGTGAAATAAAGCCAAACCAATAGGTTACAAAATTTATCACAAAACATTCGCCCGAAACGTTTGAAAAATGCTGAATGGATTAGGAAGAATTTCTTAAATACTTTCTTTTTTGCAAAAAATATTAGGCACACTGGGTAAAACCTACTTTGACATTTCAATATCATTATAATAACTTTATGAAAAAGCAGTTTCCGACAAAAGAATATGATAACAGAATAAATCACAGCGCGAATATAACCAATTTCATATTTATAACGCCCCATAATGACTAACTAGTTTTCTTTATTTAATTGATGATAATTGATAATATTTTTATATTTTTTAAATTTAGTTTGAACTATAATTTTTTTATTTTTTCTTTATTTAATTTAAATCATTATTGTATGTATGTATATTTGAACGGTTATCCGTCTTTCATTTCTCTTTATTTATTTCAAATTATTATTTTTTCTTTTTCGTTTTATTTTTCTTTATTTATTTCAAATTATTTTTTAAATAGTTTTTTCTTTTTATTAATGTTTGTTTTTATTTTTTATTAACTGTTTTTATATTTTCTTAATTAATTTAAAAAAAAAAATTTTTTTGTGTTTTAAAATTATTTTATACAAATATGTATAAGTAGTTCATTCTTTATGAAATTGAAATTATTATTTTTCTTTTTCCTTATTTTATTGAAATTATTATTTTTTAAACATTATTAAAAGATTTTGTTTTTTCTTTTTAATAGAAATATAAGTAATTCATTCTACAACAAAAAAAATTATTTTTTTTATTAAAACAACTTTTTTTTATTAAAACAATTTTGTTTACACAAATGTAAGTAATTAATTTTGCAACCAAACCCGTTTAAACCAAATTTTAAAATCTAGGGTGAAATTTGAAAGCAAATGGACTTCAAAGTTGTAAACCAGAGGTAAAAAAGAATATGCTGTTTTATATCCCATTTAATTCTAGTAGCATAAAGAGTGATTTTGAAGTGGTTACAAGTTATCGTTGATTTGAAAATTTTGTTTTTTACTGACGGTGTTGCGCGGATTTTCGCGTATAAAAAATCCCGAGTATGCGTTATAATCATACAATGGGCTACAGTTGGCGGACAAAATCTATTAGTTTTTCATTGACAATATTTCATTCAAACAAAGAAATAAATACAGATGTGGTGATTAAATTCCCATCACGTTTTAGTAATATTATTGGAATTTTCTGTTTTTGTGTTTCTGAATAAATTATATTATAATATAATAATAATATAAATTATTTTTATTTATCATAGACAGTTAAACTTATAACAAAAAAGCTAGTGCAGCACGGCCATGTCGCCGTCTTGTAAAGCATCATTCTTGAAATCCAATGGATTTGCGCGAAAATCGCTGGTAAACGGGACTGATGGCCCAGTATTTGAAGTTCTCTGGCTTAATTTCGTTGCTCAGCTCAGCTTTGTATTTGGTTTAATGATTTCACTGATCTCATCAATAATAACTTGGTGAACGAATTTTAGCGGTAATCCTCATTGAAACACCCTTTTTCCCGAATAACCTGTAAACACTTTAATACGAGTATTTTACATTTAAACTATCATCTCAAAAGCTACTACTCCGTTCATCTTTGCTTTTAGCGAATGACTAAGCAGCAGACAAGACAAATAAACGTTCGCATTTAAGACATAAACTTGCATTAATAGTCCCAGACGTCACGGCACAAAGCTGGCAACGTAACGTGGCTGAGTTCGCTTGAAGTTTGAGGCCATAAAAAGTGAAGAAAAATTGTTTCTGACCCGCTAGGACAGACATGGCAAGAATAATACACTTTAATGCTTTGTTTCGTGTAGATATATTTTCTTCTGCTATACCAATTTGTATGGTATTATATACTTATATATATACACACATCTATGTACATATCTGTAGTTCTGATTCTTGGCTTGCCTTAGTGGATATGCATATAAATTTTTCATTTCTACAAATCTACTGGGTTTTGACTTCTGACTCCGCTGCTTGCATTACTCCATTTTAATGAGCTTCTAGCGCAGTGCTTGGTGATGAATACGACTAGTGCGAAATGGAAATGAGAATTGCATTAAGCTCAGTGAGAAAAATATACATACATACATACATACATATGTACTCAATGTATTTTATATTTGAAAAGGAAAAAAGCATGAAATAGTAGCTCAGTTGAAGCTACAGAGAAAAAGTTGGCAAACGTTTGCGGTTTGCGACCTAAACACCTACATTCGAGATAGTGAAAAAAAGGAAACAATTAAGTGATGAGGTACAGTATCGGAGATATCATATGCAACAAAATTCAATAGAATACAGTTTGTCACTTATGTTTGTTAATATTTTATTTTAAGTCATTTTTATTTTATAATTTTTTTTAAATCATTTTTTTTGAATAATTTTTTTAAGTAATTTTTTAAAATAATTTTTTAAAATAATTTTTTTAAATCATTTTTTTTTTATCAATATAGCTCATTCAATAAAAGAAATCATATAAATTAAAGCTTCACTCTTTGCATGAAATTCACAAAAATTCAATTAAGTTCAACAAAATAACACACAATTTTTAAGCTTTTAAGCAGAATTTTCTTCCATACAAAAAAATTGTGGATATGAAGAAAAATGCCCAACACCGTCATCAAACAAAAAAAAAATGGTAAAAATCGATGTGAATTTTCAGTAACTTAAAACTTGTACCATTGTCCACAAAATTGCAAACCCGAAAAGTTTCTAAAAATTTTGATTAAAGTTTGAAAGTTTTATGTAACATTTTTTAAAACTCGTTTTACTGCTTCATAATTAAAGATTTCCATATGCGTTGGAGATTTTCGGAAAGTATAGGCACTTGTATTTCCAAAAAGGGTACAATGGGTCGCTAAAAGTTTTACAATCCTATTTGGTGTTTGAATTGTTGCATCATTTATTTAAGTGAGGCTAGGTTGAAGTGGCTGCCGAGCAAAGGCATCTTCTTCCTTCACGCTGCGTGAAAAGTAAAGAAAGAAATAGAAAATTTTATGTGGTTTTGTCGTTTGACTGTTCAAGGACCCCTTCGAATAAAAAAAAAAAATAAAATAAAATACAAAATCCACTCCGCTACCGTTTAATGCTCCTCAGATGCAGCAAGTACTGTTGCAGTCTAATTTCAGATTTGACGAAAACAACCTAACGTTCGGCTGTTGATTTGGTTTGTTCTTAGAATTTCAGCGTTGCCGTTCTGTTACTAAAATTTCTAATTCCACACGTTTTTGAGTATAATTTCGAGGTATACTTCCACCAATAAGGTTTGCTCAAATTGTTTGCCAGTACCGAACTTTTCTTTTAACAGGTAATTAGAGTGCTGTCTTCAGCTATTCAGGAGCCTTAATATCTCTCATGAATATTAACAAAGTTTACTTCAATCTATTACAACTAATTTTCAAATACTATATATTTTCCTCGTATAAAATGAAATACAATACATTAAATAGATTTAAAGTAAGACCTCATATTAGAACAATCAGTGATATGGGAGCTATATCTTAGCAATCTTAGCACTTTTAATGAAAATATGCTCTTAACTTAGTTTGAACCGACTTTAGCTGTACTATAATTCTTCGCCAATGTATTAAGTATTCTGTGTGCTACGATATTCTTCAAATCTGAGGTCGCGTTTACTATACAACGAAATTTCTTCTTCTCAAAGGTAGAACGTTGAGAAACAGTAATTGACACATCAGTCTATCTTAGTATTCTCAACAAAAATGGAACTAGTTTCCTAATCGATATAACGGCGGTTAGTTCTCTAATCGAATTCTAACCTTAAATCATGTTCACATTGCAACGTAAATGACTAATTTTCATCTAAATTACTTCACGTAAACCAAGCACATTCTCAATTGTCGTTCCTAGTTTATCTGGATAGCTCTTTAGCCACAGGGTTGCTTAGATCTTTGATCAATGGAAGAAATGTGAGAGATTGTGCCCATTTTTATTAAATGTAAATTTTATAATGATATATTCGTTCATAAACTAAGAATGAATCATAAAATTAGATAGTGCCCGGGATTTTAAATAATCTCAGAGGGATTTTCTAACGTGGATTCAACAATAGTAAACACTTTGTCATTTTGCATTGAGTCTCTAATTAACATAGAATCGGATTAGAATGTAATAATAATTGCTTCCATTTTTTCGATTTTTTTTATAGGAATAAATGAGGTTTTATTGTTCTATTTCCCAGAATTTTTCATTCATTCAAATTGTTCTATCCAATAGCGATTCGCTCGACTAAATAAAGGATTGGTGTTTTTTTTTTTACTATTCCCGTCGTCAGAATTGTAAGTCGCGGTGCATATGCAAGCGATATTGGGTTCTTTGCCGCGGTGCACATAAGCGACATGTCGCTGTCGTACAAGTGTGCATCGAATTTATTGATTCCAATCTCAGCACGATTATGTCGCTTTCGTATCGTATCGTTTTAATATGCACCGCGCATTAAAGGCGCCTCCATAATTTTCATACACATGTGGGTTTGGGCGCTCCAAAGGATTCGCTGTCAAATCGCGCGACGCCATCTCGCACGGCGACTATGAACCCAGCTTAATTCTAGAAGCTGAAACTTAATCGCGTACTCAAAATTGATTCAAATCAAATCAAATCAAATAATCCAGATAGTTTAAGAATCACATGGAAATTGCCCTCAAATTTCTTACTCTCCTCAAAGCTGCATTTCAATTCATAACCCTCTCCTTTACACATGAAAACACTGTAGGTACATACGTCATAAATCAGCCCACTGTTTAAACTGACGTAGTACTTCGCCTTCTCTTTATCACACACGCACACAATCTCAAAGGGAAATCAACCGTTGTGGCGAATTGGCGGCGAATACTAAAATAGACTTAATTGACTGACACTGTGACTGGTTAAATACCAACCCAACTATATATAAATACTTTTACAATACCTACATACATACACACTTCGTACAACTGTAAAGTACAATACCTACTAAATATATCAAAGAATTGCTGCCTTTCACCACTGCGCGTGATGCGCTTAAATTGTGCCGATTGTTAGTTCTGTTTGTTTTATTTTATTCGCTGTTGTGATTGCGGCTGTTGCTACCATTTTGACGCTCATGATATAAAAAGTCATGGCAGTACAAAAGCCAAGAAGAAGGTAGAACTGCTAGCAGAGCTAACTTTTTGTGTTTTTTTTTCTTTGTATGCAGCGACAGCTGACAGCGAATCTCTTGTGTTTGTGTTTGCTGCTGTAGCAATCAAAATGCCCGCAAATAAATGAGGATGAGAATCGTTAAGTGTTGCGCATGCGCGCCATTGCGATTGTCTGCATGATTTTATATTTCGTTTTAACTGTCTGATTTTCGTATGAAGTGTGAATTTTCTTCTTTTTTTTCTCTCTTTTATGGGTTCTTGCGAATTGCAAACTTGTTTTCAAACTTCTCCAATCTTATTTTTTTTTCTACAAGTATTAGATTGAGAAATAATTTTATACAGACATATTCGAGAGCACATTTGATTTCTTCATAGTAATTATTTATTTTCTTCTGGTGCTTGATGTATTTATTTAAAATTTTTTGCTAATTTATCCACTCCACATATATTATTTTTTAATCTGTGCTCTTTGTCTGTTGCTACTGTAATTGTCCCTACTGTTTTTGTTTTCTACCTTTCCTTTGAATAATTATTCGCACATTTGCGGAAATTATGACCTCATTTTCGCTTGTTTTTCGGATGTTTTTAAAGCACGAGCGTCAAAGTCGAGGGAGTAGGCGATGGAGTCACGGGACAGCGAAGACCCCAAGCACAGGCGCCTTTGTTCTTACTGACATTCTATGTGCAAATATAACTACTATAAATATATCTACGTATGTATGTATGTGTATGTGTGTATATTAATTACGTGCTGTAGGGCGAAACGACATGCAAAATCACTTGTCTCAAAGTTGAAGGAGGTGAAACAGTGTTTTCCCAAAACATTATACATACAAGTGAATTTATTTATTGAATTATGCTTGCGAATTTGATGTGACTAAGAATATTTTTTTTAAAAGAAGAATATCCGCAAGTCCGTAGGAAAAATACGAATTCATGTTATTAAAAATCAAAGAAAATGTTTGAAATTTTGAAGTGACAAACGTGTGCTTTATTATACTAAGATAAAATGATATCAAACACATATTACATAAAAAACGTATTATTCTAAAAAAAATTTAAAAAAAGCTTGAAATTTTGAGGGACATTTGAAATTTTTTTAAATTGAACAAAATCCGCAAAATCGTTTGGGAGTATGAGTATCATTAAAAATAAACGGTTATTTTTAGGACATTTCAAAGTTATACTTTATTTTACTACAATTTAAAAAGCTAACAACTGCATACTCGAAATATGTATTTCTTAAAAAAAATGTTTAAAAAATGTTGATCATTAAATATTAACGAACATTTTTAAGATACTTGAAACTTGTATTTTATTATAACGAAATCTTGTAAAAAATTTGAAATTTTGAATAAAAAAATTCAAACGTTGATGGAAAATTTTTGGAGTTTTCCTAAATTTTTTACAATGCGCGATACTTTAAAGTACGCATGTATATTTTTTTTTGTTATAGTAAAGAAATAGCATTGTAACAAAGCCTTTTGGTTTCACTGTATTAATTTTTTTAAATTTATTCTGCCCGTCACTTAAATACTGCACGCCAAATCAACGAATTACCTACGTACGACGCCCAGTTAATATTAGTACATATGTATATTATTCCATCACGGGGTGAGTCGCATCTTTTTTATATAGCATAAAATGTCCGACACAATCCCAAAAAAATTGCACTTTATAAACTAAAATGTAACGAATAACAAACTGCTGCATACCTGCCAGGTTGAACGTCCTGGTCCATAGTGATAACAGTTGAAGTTCAAAGCTATAAGTTTTTAAAGTAGACATCAGTTACATCAGTTAAGATATTGAACGCTTTTAGTGAAGTTCGTTGTAATTTTTTTTTAATATCGTAGTATGCCGTTTGTTGCTCAAAACTCAGCCCAATGACGGTTTGGCGATCCCATCGGTCATTTCGTTTCCTTTTTCATCAAATATGATAGGATATGACTACCTTTTTCGCATTTGGCTTTCCTCATACATATGTATAGTATACTTATGTTGCCTTTGCGTCTGATTTCTATGTGGACCAGCTCTACAGTTTTCCTTATAGCAAATACTTTTGCCTAAAAAATATTGCAATGATCAAGCAACTTCGAGTTCAGAACAGAACAAAATATTCCAACTCCTACACCATTTGACATTTTAGAACCGCCCATGTATATATTTTAGCTTAGGCACCTACATATATTTCATGCCCTTAAGCCAGCCCACTTTATTGTTAACCGTACGAAACTCTTTCTCAGACCTGAAACACGTTGTCATGTATTCAGTGTACTAAATGTACTGCACTGCATTGTTATCCGCCACTACGTCGATGGGGGGCTAAAAGAGAAAGAGAATTCTTAGTACCTAGACTCTGCGATACCTGTTCCACCAGAGAGGCTTTGAGAATAGTTTTTATCGTATTAACCCCCATCACGCATGCGTTGTATTTGCGCGGTCTAATTCTAGTCCACTCCATCCAATTTTGCTTTCCTGAAATTACTTAGGGGATTGCTTTATATATTCGGCGAGATTGTATTGCAAAACTTATCTGTTTGTGGGTCAGAGAGGGATTAGAGTTCCCATTGTTAAGTTATTGTTTGTGTATAGTGTTACATCTAGAACATATTTTTTGGCATGGGTAAAAAACACAAACAAATTTTTTTTTGCAGAAAAATGTTGAACATATTGGAAGAAACTCGAAAAATTTTTACAGATATTCTCTATCTGTAGCAGTTTTGACGAACTGATTTGAAATTTTCGCTATGAACTATAAAGATGATCTGTCTCAGAAACATTGCTGATTTTTCAAACTGGGCTACAAACCAGCATAAAAAAAAAAACATAACCAAAAACAACGTAAACCACAATATCGAGCCCTAATCGCTTACATTTTCTTTCTTCAAAATTTCGTTTTAATGAGAGTCGGACGCCACAAAAATTTTTAAGTCCCGAACGTGCCCATCCTGAAGTTTTTCAAATTTGTCTCGCAGTTCTCGTGGATCCCAATATCTATCACTAAATCAAACTCACAGTAATTTTAAAATTATAAAAAATTAAAATCGTGTAAAATGATTTTACACTTTAGAAACTAATATTACGTACTTCCAAATAATTGTTTAAAAAAAAAGGACATTTATAAACTCAGTAGCAATATTTCACAGGAGCAAATGTCAATTATTTTAAATATGAATGATTTTTTTTCCTGCTAAAACGGAATCTTAAATAAGGTAGGCAAATTAGCCTTATTGCGAGGTGTCACACATCTCACTACTAGACAACTGTGGGAGCACACTTATTTATCTCTTTCTCGAACATTTCAATTTTGTCATACTAAAAGATATGACATCTTTATGACATCCTCTGGTTATTCCATTTTGCTTTGCTGTTCGTTTACGTCTCAAAATGAAAAAAAGTTTTAATTTCAATAAACAAAATAGTAGGACGACTTTCTGAATTTTTGGAATGTCGCGATTTTATCAGGAAAGAATTTTAGAAGAGTTTCTTGTATTGAGCAACTTTTATAAACGCGACCGATAGAAAATTTAAAAAAACCTATCCAAATTCAATGAACTAAAGATTTACCTCAGCCAAAACCGAAACCTCAAACCCAACCTTGTTTATTGACTGACGCCCAAAAATTTAGCAACAAAATGATTTGATTATACCAATTCTCTTGTATTTCGCAAATAGCTCAACACTCTACTCCAACTAAATACTTATTATGCATAACATTTTTTGCATGTGTACTATTCAAGGAAAACATTTGCTACTATTTGAAATGTTTAAGATATGTTGGCAAAAAAATTGGCTGCCTTAATTTGCATAGCACAAAAAGGCGTGTAATAAAAATATTTTACACAAAATAGGCAGTAAACTCTAAAAAAAAAATAAAAATAAAAAAACCAAAGCAACACTAAACAAAAAAGGAACATTGAAAAAGCAGGAAAAATAGCGCAAATATTGTAGTATATTTAGAAACAGCGAATACGTGCAGTAAAAAAATAAATCAACTAGCAACTAGCAAATAGCAACTGGCCAATGTTGGTAGGCAAATTGCAGACTGGGGACTGGGCGAACGAACAGGCACGTGCAGCGCCAGCGATTGCGAGACTGCATTTGAAGTTTTTGCTTAAAAGCAAAAAATACAGTAAAATTTCATGCTATGGTACATAAAGAAAACCAAAAAAATAAAATAAAAATTATGTTCAAAGCAAACTAACAACGGTAACTACTGGCTGACTGCGTCTGGCGCATTTTGTATGTAATCGCCTTCTGTCAGTTTGTTTGTTGGTTCCTAGCCAGCCGATCGTAGTCAGCAACATCAGCAGCAGCACCAGCAACACTAACCAAAATGCGCACCCATTTCGCGCCGCTAGTAGCATTTTAAAATTGCATAAGTTACGACAACATTATGAGCCACACTTTAAGCCAATTTTTTACGCTACATTTTTTGTTCGTGCGTTTTTTCCTTCCTTGCATTTTATATTTTACATATTACATATTACATATTACATATTATTTTTAATAGTTTTCATAATATATTTGTATCCAATTTAACTTTTATATGACCACAGATGTTTGTTTGGTCATCCTATTTTTCCTTGCCTTATGTTTAATGTTACAAAAGTTGCTAAATGTCTACCTTAAGTCGACGGCATAATTTGGAGCTTAGAAATTTGGAGCATAGAAATTCGGTGCAGGCGTTATTTGAGGGACGAGTTTCATAACTCACAATGGTGTGAAGTTACTCTGATGACGATGACGTTGTTGGGGTGAGCTACAATCCAAATATATTGAACAGAAACAGATTAGCTTACTGATGGCGTACAGTGATTCTAACTGTTGACCACATGATGATTAAAAAATAATAATAATAATATTCGCAATGTTTTCTATGATATTTTTGTTCTCTAATTTTTGTATAAAACCTTAGCTCGTTATATAGTAAAAATCATATAAATCAGTATTTCACCTATACAATTTAATTTATAAAAAATGTAATAAATTCTCATAAAAATTTCAAACTTTTCAATTTGAATTTTTTAAAAACTTTTAGGTATGCAGTTTCATAGCTCATTCACTTGATGTCAAGTCTGAAGGGGTTACAAATTTCCATTGATTTTAGATTTTTCTTCTTTTTTTTAATTGAGGTCTTAAACCTTTTTTTTTTTTGATGGATTTTAATCGTTGATTTTTAATATACTATGTTTCTGCTGACTACCTTGCACAGTTTTTGGAATATAAACAACATGCGTTAAATGAAAAAAAAAATTTCGAATACCAAAATTTAAAAAAAATTTCCGCAGTTTTGAGCCACTTGCACAGTATTATGCAAAAATTTAATGATCTAACCAACTGTATGCCATGTTCTTTTTAAAAAGTTTGAAATTTTGTTGAATTTTTATAAGTTTTGTTGAATTTTTTAAATTTTTTGTTGAATCTTTATAAACTGGGTGAAATTTTGTTTCGCTGAAAAAGCAATAACTTTTCAAAGTGGTAGAAGTGATAGCTGCTATTTTCCTGATACATAAATTTTGCTGAACTTTTATAAATTTTCTTGAATTTTCATCAATTTTGTTGATTGTTTACGAATTTCGTTGAATTTTTATAAATTTTGTTGAATTTTTGTAAAATCTATTGAATTTTTGTAAACTTTATTGAATTTTTGTAAAATTTATTGATTTTTTTTAAAACTTATTGAACTTTCAATAATTTTGTTGAATTTTATAGTTTTATTGAATCTTTATGAATTTTGTTGAATTTTTTTGATTTTATTGAATCTTTATGAATTTTGTTAAATTTTTTAATTTTTGACGATTTTTTTTTGAAATATAAGTTTTGTTGAATTTTTTCAAATAAATTTTGTTGCATTCTTATCAGTTTTATTGAATTTTTACGAATCTCGTTGAATTTTTATGAATTTTGCTGTATTTTTTAAGTTTTGTTGAATTCTTGTAAAATTTGTTGAATTTTCAATAATTTTGTTGAATATTATTGATTTTATTGAATCTTTATGCATTTTGTTGAATTTTTTAATTTTCGTTGAATTTTTTATAAATTTTTTGAATTGTTTAATATTTGTTGAATTTTTTATAAATTTTTTTTTTAATTTTTATATATTTTGTTGAATTTTTTATAAATGTTTTTTATTGAATTTTCATACATTTTGTACAAACCTGAAATTCTGATTTACAGTTAATCAATCGGTTAGGTAATTATTTTTTGTAATAGCCGCGTTGTTTTTCATAATAAAATGTGCTCTTCAATTTTTTATAAAAGTATATGTAGTTCCGTCTACAACGAAAACCATATACACAAATCCACATAAAATTTTGTAAAAATTTTATAAAGATTCTAAAAATTTTCAAACTTTTCAATCAGTGTTTTTAGAAAAATTAAAAAAATGGGTATGCAGCTTGCAAGTCATTCAAATTTAATGAAAAGTTTCAAAAGGTTAGAAACTCCTGTTGATATTTGGGAATTTTTTTTTTAAATTTTGGTCTTGGTGTAAATGTGAAAGACCTTGGGAATATATATAAAATCCATCCGTTATATAAAAAATACCGAGATCTCAAGACCAAAATTTCGAAAATTTCTCAAAACTAAGCCAGAATTATTAACCACTTCAGACTTGCTCGTTCTAAAGCCAAAATTTAATGAGATATAAAGTGCATATCAAAAACTTGGTAAATGTTTATAAATCCTGTAAAAAGTTTGTAATTTTAATTTACATGGTTTTTGTTTTATTACAAACTATAAAGTCTTATAAAAATAAACAAAAAAACATTTAACGTGAACAACATTCTAGATATTGTAAAAAATCACCATCTGTCAGTTTTTTGAGTCGGCGTATATGCTTTGTGTTATATTAGGAACTAGTTTTATAAACATTTTTATTTAAAAAACCAACATTGTATGAGTTACTTTATGTACCTAAATCCAATATTTCCGGCATTCGTCATTAAAAAAAAAATAATAGTAATTGCAATGCGCTCTGAAATTATAAGCTATAAAAACATAATGCAACATTAGTTAAAAAATCAGCAAAAAAAGTAGTAGTAGTAAAGAAGTACTATAAAAAAGCAATGAAATAATATTGAAACGTTACACAAACAGCTGTTGCCACCCGAGACGCAAAAAGAAAATAATAATCCAAGCATTTATGCGAGAAAAAGTGGATCAAAAGAAAGCAGCGCATGTGCAACATGCTTGCACAGATACACACACACACACATCTGCACGTAAATATATAACAAATAAATTAGAAACATAAAATACTGCATCAAAAGCCAAAGCTACAACAGCAAACCCATTGTTTATTCGTCGCAGATTTACGCCATTTATCGGCTGTCGGTGATGGGCCAATAACCGGCCGCCGATAGGCAAGCACTACCGCTGCCAATGGCCTGTAGCGATTTAATTGAGCGGTTACAGTGGGTTTGGTGTTATCGCTGATTAGTGGCTAGAAAAATCTGCAACTACAATTGCAACAACAATAAAAATAAAAAAATCTACAATTTAAGTATAAAATTTGCGGCGCCAGTCAACAGCTCAATAAAAATATAATGAATTGCATTTGATGTTGTAATTTATCTTGGTAGCAAAATATTTTGAAGATTTATCATAAACTACGAGTACGTATTTGGTTTGAAAGATAATCAGAGAAAATATGTTGCCACAAATTTGATTAATGATCAAAAAGTTTAAGGCAATTTTGTATGAACACCAATACGAATGTATATTATGTATAATGTAGGTGATTAAACTCATTTTTTAAGTGAGTGATTGTGGAGTAAAGGAGTAAGTTTCTTAGATTGGTATATGTATGTAGTAAATGATGTTATCGTATTACGCAAAACATATGTAATAGGAAATTATTTCGGCAGAACTGTCTCCGAAGTTATGAGTTCTTGGGGAGACGGTGCTTGAATATTACGACAAAACCAAATACCTGGGTATCACGGTCGTTACAAGGCTTAGTTGGAATTCCCATCTTCACCAACCTCTATAGGGTCTTGCAATAAGGACGCTACAAAAGTAGACCGATAGTGACAGCAAACGACGCCAATTCGGAGTCATTGGCCTCAACTTTAAGAGCGCTAGGTCCAATTTATGGTCGTTGTCATTGCGTTATTGGACAGGCAGCAATCCACACGTACTCCATGAGTCAACATTGCATCCCGAAAAAATTAAGGTTTGGTGCGGTTTATGGGCCGGCGGCGTCATTGGGCCGTACTTCTTCCGTGATGATCAAGACCGGCACGTTACTGTGAATGGGAATCGCTACCGCTCAATGATAACCGAATATTTTTGGCCCGAATTGGATGATATGGACTTGGACAATATGTGGTTCCAACAGGACGGCGCCACAAGCCACATATCGAATATCACAATCGATTTATTGGAAACCAAGTTTGGTGAACGTGTTATCTCACAAAATGGGCCAGTCAATTGGACGCCTCGGTCGTGTGATTCGACGCCGTTAGACATTTTCCTGTGTTTTCCTGTGTGCTCCATAGACGTCAAGTCTATGGTCTATGCCAACAAGCCTGCGACGATTGATGAACTTCGTACGAATATCGAACGTGAAATTGCAGCAGTATCGGCCGATTTATGCTTGAAAACCGTCGAAAATTGGGTTCAGCGTCTGGACTTGGCATCGAATGTACTTTCACAGGAATAAAGAATTTAATTAATATCCCAAACCATTTTTGTTTTATTTAAGAAAAACTTTTGTAGCGTTCCTATTGAAAACCCCTGTATGTAAAGCCGCACGGGACATGTGCGCTTGTAGAATACTCTTTGGTCGGACCTGTGGTCTGAACTTTAAGATTACAGCGTGGCTTTACTCTACTATCGTTTGGCCGATTGTGGCATAAGCCTCCGTGGTCTGGTGGAAAAAAAACTTCAAAATACTGCCACACTGCATTTAAGCAAACTGAACCCCAACCTTTTGAACTGCCTGTAAATCAGAGCTTGGCATTTCAAAGCACAATTTGTGTAAACTCACTTAACGCGCATGTGCTAAGCTCTTTCGTTTAGTCGTTGCTCTCGTTAGTGAATTCACCCAGCGGGAAAAGGTAATAAATGGGAAGCGAGTTGGTAATCAATTGCCTGTACTGCATATTGATTATAGAATACGTTATTGCTAACATAGGAAAATAACGAATTATATAATAAATCAATTATAAGCCATTATTTAAATATATGGTGTGAATAAATTGCGTAATTAATAATTTTTATTGCCTTATGTTATTCATTCACTAATTATAAAAAATATTATTAATTGTCTGAACATGAATTACATAATGAACTTGGCGACATTCTTACACATTTAATTTAAATTGTAATAATTGTAAAATACTACTGACTGTTTAAATAATTGGTTTATTTGAAAGTGGTTTTTGTTTTATATCTTAAAATTCAAATTTAGAAGAAATCCTACAACTCGGATAAAATTTCCTTTAAAAGCAAAAGCAACCCTGTTGGCCTCTTTCATGCAAGTTGCGATTTGTTTAGTGATATTTAAGAACGGAAAATAGTTGGGCAAACAAATTTTAGGTTGACTTAAAATTCCCATGTATTTTCTTGAGGCTCATTCACAATAGCGTAGCTTTTTCGCTTCCCAACACTACATCTCAGGTCGGATATAAGTTACCGAGTTGGCTCAACTCTCATATTTTTCGGAGTTAGTGTTTTTGCTTTACATGCAATTCGTTATCCTACCTAGTGTTCTTTAGCAACTAGGTTACAAGGAAGCAGGCCCATTATTTCTAAATCTTAAAATTTCCTTTCCTGATTTAATTTTTCACACGTTGCAATGAAACCTACATGCACTGTAATTTATTTTCACAGTATTACGGAAACTGTGATGGGAAGTTTAAATAACCGCAAATGATTATGAAACCATCTTGTCAATAGATTTCCAGAAATTGTAAAATACATGAAAAATACAAGTCAACAAATTTCCAATTAACTTTCGCTACATCGTTTCCTTGTTAATTATTAATAAAAAAAAAAAAAAAAAACTCATCTCTAATTGAATTTTTGGTTGGGGCGCGGCGTGCTTCTCTAAAAGGACTTATTGAATTTTCTTATATAAAAATGCCAAATTACTAATATAAATTTTTATTTTTTTTTTACACATAGGTGTTAGAAATTGCGGTTCATTATTTTTTTTTCATTTAGAAAAATAATAGCATTGCAGCTAAAATTTGAAAGAGATCATAAAGGCTTACAGTTGTCGAATAATAAAGCTATAGATGAACGTGAAAATTAATGGTGGGAAAAGTAATACTAGACATTGACTGTCGATTCGGTTTTAATACGCTTGCTGCATAATTTCTTATGTTTGTTGTTGATTTTTTTCATTAAAATTTTTTTGTTTTTCTTTTTTGGTTTCACGTTTAATAAATGCCTTTCGTTGTTTTTTGCGATGCTGCTGTAAATTGTAAATTGTGTCATAAACGGTGCATTACGTAAAGACTGTGAGCAATTAAAATTCAACAATCAGCTAACTAACTAAGAATCAGCTTGATTGCATTGCAATAATAAAAAAAGGAAAAAGCTTTTGACAAGCGAAAAACAAAAAAAAAATGATGAAGCAGAAATAAAAATGCTACTAATAAAATCAGCAATATGAAATGTAATTTGTTCCCATGAAATATATCTGGTATAATACGTACGTACGTAAGTTGCTGTGCACGGGAATAGCAAAACAAAAAGCATATCGATTTGCTGTATCCGAAAGCTTGATGGTGGGCAATTAAAAATTAAGCTGCAACAAAACCAAAAAAAAAAAAAAAAAAAAAAAAAGAAACCAGCCTGAAGATGCAACAGTTCTGTGTTTTTGCTCATTTCCTTATTTTTTCTTACAACCCTGATTGCTATCTGCTTTCCGAGGAGTGTTTGAGTGCAACAGCGCGCTCTGTAATAAAAACGGAATACAAAGATAAATGTTAGCCAAAAAAAAAACAAAGAAAATGCTTCTGCTTTTGAACAATTTATTGCCAAATAATATACGGAAACAAAAACTAAAAAAAAGCGCCAAGTTACCGCTAGATCAGTTAAAAACTAGCTGACGGCCAGGGATGCCGCTGAAAAATAAAAAAAAATTTAGCTTTCAGCTGAAATTCAGCCACTACAACGGCCAGCCCGGCAACTTTTTATATTTTTTCAAAACTTATCGTATACATTGAGATTTATACTCTGAAATTAATCTGAATTGGATACATTGCTAAGTGAGTCAAAATTTGTGTAGAGCAGTGTAGTTTTTCTGATTCACAATTATCAAATTGTGTTTTTTTGTCGCAATTGGAAATATCGATTTTGCTAATTTTTGAAACACTTAAAAATAACGATGTCTTCTTACAATTTTAATTTGTAAATAACGATGGTTTCTTACAATATTAATTTATAATTTTTTTTGACAACTGGTTTTTTTTTTGTAAATATTATTGACTACCTAATCGCTTCAAGATGACGTAATACAAAGAGACAAAAGTTATTCAAGTGAACTCTCATCTCTCGCTTCTTGCTCACGGCAAACGTTTTCCATACAAAATTTATTACACGTCAATTTTATAAAAAAAAAGAAAATGGGAAGAAAATATCATAAATTTTAAGTGTTTAAAAAATTCAGAATCTGTGTTTAAAAAATGAGCACAACTCTAAATTTGAATTGTATTAAGATTTGCCCTTTTTTTACTTCAAGTGTATTGCTTTTTATTTAATGTTGTTTTTTTATTTAATATATTTTTCCGAAATAGCAGCTATAACATCTACCGATTTAATTATTGCCTTTTCAAATAATTTCAAAATAAATAAATAGTCTTGGGACTTTGAAATTATAAATACGCCGAATAATTAAAGTATGCATAATATATTTTTATATAAAACTTTCCAACGTTTTCATTGCCTTGAATTTTAAAAATTTTGATCTCGTCCATTAAGGTTATTTTGAGCGTTCATTCTGTCAGAAAATGAGCTGAATAACCAAAACCAAATGCTCACCACCAACATCAATTCTGACAAACAGAAAAACCAACCACTTAGCGAAATAATAGATTTTAAATTTTTATTATTATGTATTTTAATTTAATTATATTTTATTTTGTTTATTCAATTTGTCTTTTTTTAATTTTTGTTTTTTTTTTGTTTTAGTTTTTTACACCAACAATAATTTTAGCTATTTGTTTTTGTTCTACTTTTGTTGGTATGCAATTTTTTTTTTAAATTTTTTTGATAAATAAATTTGGTGTTTTTTAGTTTGCTTTAATTTTTTTTAATTCAGTTTTGGTGGTTTTAATTTAATTTCATTTATTTGATTAAACTTTGTGAGGTTTTAGTTTTTTTATTTTATTTTTCTTTTAATTTTTTTGTTAATATATTTTTTGTTTTTTTTTTATATCTTTAAAAAAAATTTTTTATTTATTTTTTATACCAACAATTATTTTTGTGCTCAAATTCAAATTTTTTAGTTGGAGAGTAAATTGTTTTTAAACTAAATTTTTTTTTATTTTTTTTTTAGTTTGTTAACTGTTAACTTTTTTTTTACTTTAAAAAACTTTTTTTAATTGTTTTATTTTAATTTTTTTTTTTGCGTTGTAATTTTTTTTTAATTTTTATTTATTTATTTTTTATTCATAATTTGAAGGTTTTTTATTTTATTTGTCTCGATTAGTATTTTTATTTCAAATTAGTTTAAATGTAATTTAATTAAACTGTTTTAATTATTTTTTTAAATTCTTATGATATTTATTTTCCCCATTCAGGGTCAAATAAAATAAAATCATAATATTGCAATTGTGTCAGCACTCGTAATGGAGTGGCAGTTAAGAACTGTTTTTTTTTTCGGTTTGTATTAAACTAATTTAATATTTTAGTAATTTTTCTATATAGGCCAAAATACCGTTCGAACGATATTTATATTTAAAAGCCGCAGAACATGCTTATCTCTCGGATATATTTTTCGTGAAAGTATTTCTCGTTGGAAACCCATTACACGTTTCTAATGTCATCAAAATCGGATCGTAATTAGAGATTTTCTGAATAACTCGGCACAAGCGTCACCTAACGAATTATAATCTATTTCCATGCCACTGGTCTAAGGAGTACTATAATGTCTAAATTTACATAGGTGGAATCTGTTTCGGGGTTTCTTACCTCAAATACTTTCAGAGTTATGCTGTAATAAATTGGTTGTGATATATGAATATTTACTTTTCTATAAGATTATGACAAAATATTAAATTCGAATAATATTTGAAACAAGATATTTTTCTTTGGGCGAAAAACTAAGCTGATTTTTCACCTATGGTATTGAAGTAAAAACTCTTATTTTGCTTATAATTTCAATTGCTCTCTGAAGTCTAAAAAAAAAAAAAAAAAATTATTACTATCATGGAAAAAAATGTAACGTATTTTTTCTACGAATTTCGGTAAACATTTACCAAAACGGCAACTCTTCTCATGAACCGAAGTAGCGTGGAAACGTCAATAAACCAGATGATGAACACGCAAAATAACTGCAAGCAAATCGACGGCCGCAGCCATTCAAAAGCCGGCAGCAATATGCCTGTAGCTAACAGAAACTGATTGTGTTGAAATCGCAGCTGATTGCTTACCCAGCCTAGCCACCCTGCCACGCTGTGTTTCCAACTTTCTCCGCCGCAGCATAGTTTACACTACTGTCGTGCTCTATTGTAGTTTGATAAATATATTTTTTACGTCCAAAGAATATGCTTTTTGCTAGAGTAGTATTTGGCGTTCAACGCTTCTACACCTATTTACTTTTTAACCTTTTCTTTTACTTTCTTTGTATTTTCCATAACATAAGAGGCATTTGTTTCGTTTGAATTTTTGTTAGGCGTGCGAAATGCCGAAGTTCCGAAGTTCCGAAATATCAAAACTTGGCAGCTAGTTTTCTATTTATATTTGAAATAGCCGCGTTTCTGTCGATTTTATGTGCATATCATTTCTTTGACTACACTATGGTGTCGGTGAGCTTTTTTGCGCTTTTGGCTGCAGGCCAATGTGTTTGTCTCCACGCGTTGCCAAAAGTGTTAATCACTTTGCTGTCAAAAAAAAAAAAAAAAAAAAAAAAAAAAAAAAAAAAAAAAAAAAAAAAATTAAAAAATATGTATTGTAATGGCTGGTTATTTGTATACAATTAGAGATTTTGTAATAATTTTTGTGAAAAAATGTTTCATCGATGTGGAAAAGCAAGTCTGTAAATTCTTTGGTTTCATTGAAACAGTGGGCGTTATCACTTTTCAATGCCTCGCCATTAAAATTCCTAGACAAGCGGTCGCCAACCAATTTTACTTATTGTATAATAACTCAAATGCAACAAGGCAGGATGGAAATACTAGATCGATATTGCAGAGTACCGAAATCATTTTAGATTCTTTGGTGAAATATTTTCTCTGCCTAGATTAAAGTTTAATTGCTTACCTAAGAGCTTTGGGAAAAAGTGAAAAATGCATGAAAACGTTTGTAGAAAATTCGTAGTTTATTGCTTCATTTTTTTTTCATATGCATATATTTTACTAAATTTTATAACAGAATGCTTACTAAAAATGAGAAATATTTTTGTATTATTTTATTTCATGTTTAATTCTGCATTAATCGAATAATTTTGCAGCGACCGTGCAAAATATGTTTTTACACACAACTTGTTAAAATGAATGCCAAAATGAAGTTTTCATATTGGGGATAATGTGTTGGGTTCAAGTGTTCTACAAAATTGAGCCGCGTTCACTTTAAGATATAACTTTAATTGACCTAAAACTGCAAACATTTTTGGGTCATCATGACCTAGAATCCTTTTGAATCCAGAAACAGACGCTAATGTGAAGAGACTACCGAAAAAAAAATGCCACTGGAATGCTGGCGACCATTGCGAGGCAAAAAATTTAGAAAGTTCCCATCAACAATTTAACTTAAACTATATCTCTTGTAATGTATCTTTTTTAGATGAGAGGGATATAAGGTCCGATAATTGGCGTTAAACAAAGGTCGCAAAGAAATTGAAAAAAAAAAAAAAAAAAATACTAAATGAAAAGTCTTTCAAACTAGCATGCCGCGAAGAAAAATGAGATTAAGGGTCATTATCGCGGTGGGACTGATCGTCATCATTTAACTTCTGCAGCTTTTATTATTGAAAATCGAAAGGTAGCTGACAATCGTGATTTATTTCTACAACCCGGAAACAGATTGAGCTTCCTTTTTAAACATTTCATGCACTCTTTCTATATATGTATTTATAAAAATTCACATTTGATTTTTAATATATTGTTTTTTTTTGCTGACGGTCTTGATGGTGTAAATTATATGTGTTAAATAAAAAAATGTTTCCAAGACCACATAAAAAAGTCAAAAAATCAACTGAATTTTTTTTAGTCACTTTAGATTTGAATATTAAATACTAAAATTTAATGAGCTGCACAACAGCATACCCAAAAGTTTTCCAAAAATTATTGTAAAGAAGTTAGATTTTTTTTAATTTTGTTGATTTTTTTTTTTTAATAAATTTGTATGCATTAAAGAACAAATTACTTATTTCATAAAAAAATTATCAGGAAAACCATTGCGATTATTATAAAAAAATTCACATGTGCATAGTAAATACTAAAATTAATGTGCTACAAAACTGCATACCCAAAAGTTTTCCAAAAATTCGATTCAAAAATTTTTAAGTTTTTAATCAATTTTGTTGAGGTTTTATAAGCTTTATTCGATAAGAATCGAACTATTTTTTTTATAGAGAATTTACAGAAATTATAAAAAAATAACATGTGGCCAATTGTTTGAGTTACTGTATACTAATATAATTTTTATACTTCAATGTTATGTATCACGACAACGAAGCACAGTTGGTTATGACACATTCGTGATATTCTGAGAAAACAAGTACATGTAATCGACCCGCAAAAACTCTCTAACTTTATTGCAAACCAATCATGATAATCTCGAAAATATCTTAAATATCGCTGTGTTTTCGTAAGCAACTCTGTGTTCGATAACTTTTTGCTGTGTTCGATCACTTTTTCGATAACTTGTTCGATAACTTTTTGAGAACAAGATGTGTTATCGATAGAACGATCGAGCAACAAAAATTCCGAACTTTGGCCGAACATTTATCAATTTTTATTAATTTAAAAATTTTAAAAAGCGTTAGTTTGAATACTTTTCTCTTTGGGAAAAAGTCATTAAAAAATTGGACCCTTTTCTTAATGTGCATCTGTTACTAAGAAATTATGATTTTTTTGAAAACTAGTTTATAAAGCCCATATATGTATTTTGCATGTGTATCTAGTGAGGAATTGTTCAGTGCTGCAGGCTAGCTTTATACCGATATATGGTATATAAAATTATAAAATTTATTAAATTTCAAGAATAAAAAATATAGTAAGTTTTTTATTGTTATTTTTACAATCATGAGCATTTTTATATTATAAAGATAAAGGGTTGTGATTTGATCTAATGTAATTTTTTTACCGTCGTTTACTTACTTGGTTATGTAAATTAAAATAGTGCTAAATGAAATATTTATACCTCTTGAATATGTGTACAGTAAACTCCGCATACGGGCCTCAACAAAAAATACCAATTTTCTGAAGTACTTAGATAGGGCACTGAGTATATCTCTGTTATAATTTCAAAAATCATACAGGGCACTCACAGTCCTCTTGTAAAAGAATATAATTTTTACATTATAAAGGTTATAATTTAAAATTTTAATTGTTAGTTAGAATATTTTGGATATGTAAAACATTCCGATGTACTATTAGAATTGTAAATTATTAAATTATTAAATCATTTTTTTATTATAAAATGTTTGAGTTTACCAGGTGATATCTTTACAATAAATTTTAAAAGAAACTGTGAATAACCTTATAGTGTTGAAAAATATGGGTTCCTTAAGTGGATTGAATAACAAAAAAAAAAAAAAAAACAAGAAGCTCTTCAGCGAGTTTGACTGTATACGTGTGTTTTATTTTTGTATACTTTAGTCAAATCATCGTTTCATCGTATCATCGTTTCATTGCCCACATTCAACAAGTTTTTGTCACTTGACAACTTGACTTAACTGTCAAATAGATAGACAAGTCTTATGACACGCCATTTGACAATCGCAAATACAAAAGTAGTGGTATTCCTTGCCTGTGTAGCTACAAGTACTCGCACGCTTGTTTGAGTAATTATGCTATGAATTTGTGTTGTTGTACCATAGCTACTTGAGTCCCATAAGTTACAAACTCGCATCATGCTTGGCTGATTGGCGCTGTGTAAATCCAATGCCAGTGTGCCTTGTATTGCATTGCGCCGGGTTTCAGCGTCTCAGCGTCTCAATAACTTGTTGATCGTTTGTCAAAATTTTAGAGATTATAGTAATGTATTGACAAGTTGACTGACACTTTTGCAGCGACTGCGATTGTTTTTTTGGTGTGTTTTTTTTTTGACCTAACCGTTGCCCATCTTTCATGTGGGGGAAACCGAAGCAACGATAAAAGTTTGTTGTTGTAAATCTGCAAACAAAGAAAAGGCAAATGATCGATTGTGATCGTGGCAATAAGGTGGGGGGCGTAGTATAAAATTTATTTGTTAGAGCACCGATGAAGCTGCGATGACTAAATTGCATCTCTGCAACATCACAAGTACCTATTGCAAAATATCTGTGGTTGACTGTTGTTAGTGACCTCTCTGCAAAATTTTCAAATGCCTGACAGCTTGTCTGCATTTATTTGCTAGCTATTTATTGTAATTTGTTTATCTTAAATGCAGACAAATGCCATAAGTGTTTGCTTTAAGTTTTTCATTATTCGTATTTGCTTGCTACTTTATTACTTTGCGTTTTTCTTGTTCTTGTTGTTGTTGTTGTTGTTGTTAGCTTGCTTGTGCAATATGCTGTCTAAAAAATAAAAACTGCTGGTCTTCAGTTTGCAGTTGGGCCTGCTGTTGATCAACGAAACGATCTATCACCGAGCATTTAGGTGACCTTCCTGGCCATCTCAGTTGCTTATTTTTTATATTTTATTTTTATTTTTTTATGTTTTTTTTTTTTGAGTACACAAACTTACCGCAATTGCTACAGTTGAGTGTGTACTGTTAAACGTCTTTTTGGTTTATTTGTATTGCTTAACCAATCATGTAATTTGATCTCCAAGCTTTGGGATTAAATTTAACCGAAGCGGCTGCAGTGTCTAACTAGGAGATGAAGCGGATTGCCGGCTGAACCAAGTGGTTTTAGCCTTAGGGCGGCAAAATTACAAGGGCGGGAAAATCGGGGAGTAATGGTTTTAAAACTATATGCCATATAAATCATATATATCCAAATTTAGAAATTTATAAATTTTATGTAAGTATAAGCATAAATATGTTTACTAATCGTGTTCTTTTTATTTTCCTTCTATTTTAGGTAAGTTCTGCAAAAAATTATTTACTTTATTGTCAACTAAGTTTGGTAAGATTTTTTAAATATTTTTATTATTGCTTATTGATCAGATCTTATTTCAAAAAATTCTAATTTAAACTCTTTCCATATGACAGTAAGATATATCTTTTTTTTTTGGAAATCAATAATTCTTGTACGAACCTTTTAAGTAAGAATTTGTTTTTTTGGTAAAGAGTATATACGTTTAAGTTTCAAACCATAAAATTTACTATCTAAGAGCAGGCCGATCTTACATGCCAGATATCAGTTCAAACTTTATGGATGGCTTCCGTTTTATGCACTCCTTTTATGTTTATATTTGTTTGGCAGTTGGCGGCAATCGAATTTTTCAATCGTAATCGAGCATCTAAAGTGTCAAGTGCTGCATTATCATTCCCGTCGGGAGATTATGTATTAGGTCCTGTACTCATACTCACTTTTCTGTTTTAACTTGGACTATTTTGAATATACAAAAAATGTGAGTTTTAAAGAAGATATATTTGTATTGGTGGAAAGCCTGTAGGCTTCGATCAGTATGCGTTTCTAGAAAAATACCAATATTAATTTTTAAACCACCTGGTAATATCAGCCACTCTTTTGAATTTCGGATTTGTTATCTAAATCACACGGGATTTGACATTTACCGTTCCCCAACAGACTAGATTGCCACAGCTAAGAATCTGTCTTAATACTGCTGATCACATTAGACTGAGTCGCGAAAAAAATTGAACTTAGTAGGGTAGAGTTTCTCAAAGTTTGGAATCATGTAATTAATAAAACAGTTATGAAGAAAATTCGATTTTAGCTGTTTTGAGGACACGCCAAGGAAGAAAATTTTTATGACCTTAAAATTATCTCGAAATAAGCTTTCATGCTATGAGGGTCTAGGCCAAATATTTATGTGTGTTTTTCGATTAGAGAAAGGGGGGCAGTCGGTAAAGTAACAGCTTCTCAAATTTTGTTTCACTTCACACCAAATTTTCTGTTTGGATTAAATGCAAAAAACCATACCAATTTTTTTACAACGAAAGGTAGCGACATACTCACAAAATGATCCGAACGAAATTATTCTTAAATGGCGACCATTGTCCTTCAAGAAATATACATATGTATATTGTTAAGTTTTACCGCCCCAATTAAGCGCCTAAGCAAAAGTGCGGTATTGACAGATAACATCGTTTATTTGACTTAGGGCGGCGCTTATTCTAAATAATGTAGCAAATAATGCTTGTTTTGTAAGCAACAACTATAATTAGGGCTGGTTTGGTGATAAAAAACATGAACAAAACCATAACTAAATGAAAAAGGTGCTATACTCTTCCGATTTGGCTATGCTGATCGACAGTAAACTTTTTAAAATGCTTATTTTTGTTTAGCATAAATAGTATTTTTATTTCATTTGTATAACTCTGCTATTTATTAATCCTCTTTAGTTATAAGAATTAGCTATACTTAATAATCCGGATTAGCTGCAGTTGATGTCCGAGCTGATTCCGTTAATTCGGATTAAGAGTGTAGTTTGTCAACGCTATAGTGGATGCACAAATGTTGCAGACTCAGTTGGTGAGTGCATGAAGCAAAAGGAGAAGATCATCAACTTAATTGCATTAATGTAGAGATATTTAGCAGTCCAAAATAATACTACATAGTAAACCCCCTTTTAATTTTCTTAATTTTGAAATATTCAAAGTTAGGAACCATTTCTTTTTCTGCTAGGTTTTCTGTTTATGAAGCATATTTTATAGTAAATAAATATTAGTATTTAATAAAATTGCACTTTTGGTATTCACAGCTGAAAGTGTGATCCCTAGAAGATAGGAAACATCTTGTAGTGTGCAGACTTATCTCTCTCACACCATGCAACTAAAAAAGTCATCTCCGATTCATCCGGTTTTATTTAACTCCTTAAAACGTCTTCAAATCTAGTAAATATTTCTTTAGCGCCAGTTCATTCCCATTTCGCCTTCTTTTCATAGTTCGATTTCTTCAACAATTTGTTTTTTTTTTCTAGTATACTTATAACAAGATGCAGATGTGTAGTTAATGATTAAGCAATTTCTGTAATTTAAAGCATAAATTATTGGGATTCGTGATAAAATTGCTACTCCCAAATGCCAAATCCAGTTTCATTAGCGATTCATGTCAGGACGTTCGTAGGAGATCTTAATTTCAAATAAAATGAAGGGTGTATCTAGGTTTTATAATTATATGCATTTGTATATTTCACTTTAAATATACTGTAAAGTGGATATTTGATAGTTAAAGATTATCTTAAGCCATCGAAAGTGCTTCACAAATACCTATGTATATTTTAACGTTTGCATATATTCGGTCTTCTTTGTAAATATTGTAGTTGCTAACTTCAGTTGAAAATATCAATTGTCTTAAGCAGTATCAATTTTTAACCGGTTTTTAAATGTAGTTCTGCAAACCAAACCTTTCCTCTTCGCTGCGAGCTAAAGAAACAGATGGGTTTGGTCAGAAGCTAAAACCGCAAAAAATTGTATTTTTGCACCGCATAAAAGAAACCATTTGTGGTCATACTGGCATCCTGCCATGCTGTTATTAACATCATTTCAACAATGTTGCAGCGGGTCTCGACTGTTGTGTCGTCTCTGTTGGAATAGCAACATGCTACTTATACCCAGCACTTGTCCAACCTGTCATGTTGTCGTATATTTCATGATGACGACCTTGATGTCGGCGGCTAACAACTGGCGACATGTTGCTACACACACTGGAAGGCAATCGGTAGCAACATGTCGTCATTGCGACAAGGCTGCGTTTTCTAAGCTGCCGCCGTTTTACTAGCCGGGCGGCACCTGCTTGACCGGCAACAAAACACAATGTCTGTCTGGCTGGATGGCTGACTGGCTAATCCTACAATCCAAGCAACTTACATGCAGTAGCCGAGTAGCCAAGTCTTGCGTGCTGCTATACAGATGTAGTAGTATCCCTGTTGGAAACAAACAGGTAGCCTAAAAAGTTTACCAATTTAAAAAGTTTTTGGAAGTTAACTGCTTTGAAACAAATGGATGTTGAATTCATTATGTTGATTTAACTTTCACCAAAAAAATATATATGTATCTACCTATGCGTATTATTATAATTGTTCTGTGGTTAAATATATTTTCAATACATTATATGTAATCAGCTGAGACTTCACTCCATGATGTATTTTCAACGATTGAAAAAGTATTGGCCTTCAGGGAGAACACGCTGGGAGTTTTCCTGACTCGGCGGTCAGGTCACTCCTTAGAGTGGGGATGCAGCTGGGAGTGGTAGACTTTGTTGCTTGTAGGCCCATTACCTAACATATGACCAGAGGCATCCATCAATGGGGCATTCTCTCCCCTCTACTATGCCCTGCTTTGGAACCTAAAGGGCACTGGTTGCCAAGTCATACGTATGCCGATGACATAGCAATCGTAAAAACCGGCTGCAGGTTCTGAGTGAGCTACGACAATATGCCCTCCGCCAAATAAACATCTGGTCGAAAGAAGTGCTTAGCACTAACCCCACAAATATGGAGTTGGTGCTCTTCACGAGGAAATATAAACGGAAGAATTTCCTCTATTCAAACCACCCTCCTTAAACAGGTTGAACTCACTCTCTCAACTGAGGTCAAGTACCTTAGAGTTTTCTATACAGGAAGCTCGAATGGGAACGGAACAGCGAAGACCGCTCCAGGAAGGCTATCACCGCCTTATACGCCTGCAAGGCATCTATAGGCAAACAAGTGGGAATAAAACCACACATAGTACACTGGATGTACATGGTTGTGCTAAGTCCTATTCTCGTCTGGTGGCCAGCTCTAAGCAAAAACTTGCGCTACCCTATAAACCTACTAATCTCTGGAAGTGATGTTAAATCTATTACCGGTGGATATACATAAATGCTATATTTCTGGCTGACTTAACGCGATCCAGATCTTACGAGGTGAATGAAGTCGGAAGAAGTTATGCTGCCCTATGCTAAAAGAAATTCTTCCAATACAAAAATATCAACGTAATGGAATGGCGAGCGTAATCGCCAGATATCCCCGTTGAAAGAGGCAGATGCTTAGTGGATTCGATACAACGTAGATGCGCCGACGTCATTCGGAATAAAAGCTCGGACACACTATCGTGATTTATGGTCCATTCTTAGTTTATGAGCAAATTACGATGAAACTAAATAATTTCGCCTTATAAAATCGGTTAATAAATTAAGATGAAATGAGGTATTTTATCATAAATCACGAACGAAGTCACGAACCAAAAGTGTCGGCTCTAAATTTTATCGATAATAATCGAACCGATAACCAAACTTAACTATTCCTTGATTTTTACTGGCTCTAGAAGCTTTCTTTCATGAACGTAAATTTAAGAAAAGGATATTATCGCAATAAAATTTACATATATATAATAAAAATTTACATAATCTTTCACATTTTTGCCTTTGATCGAAGGGCTAAGCAACCCTGTGGCTACAGAGTTGTCAATACAAAGTAGGAGTGGTAAGTGTCGACGCATTTGGTTTATGTGAAGTAATTTAGGCGAAAATACGTAATTTATGTTGTAGTGTGTCCGACATATAAGGGCTATACCTTAACTTTACTTTGCTTAAAAATGAATTATTTTGCGGTTGAATTTTTTACTGCGATTTTTGTGAACATGATTTTTTGGATCGTTGCGAACTTTTGCCGTTGCATTGAAAAAAAGTGCAAATAAATATTGTACATAGAAATTTTTGCGACAATTGGTGTTTGTTTTAGTCATGCAATTAAAAAGTGAACATGCTTTCAAATTGTATTTAGTTTATTTCGGAAAACACGGTCTCCTGCCGCTTCAGAGGACGCACTGCTACTAATATGAACAAAGCTGTAATTGACTTGCTCCCAGGACATCGCCATGCTAATAAAGTTAGTTGCCTTCAAGAACACAGATGAAATTTCAACCACTTGTATTTAGTTGGTAAAAAAGTACTTTTTAAGTTGATTTTACAGTAGTTCTATTTCCGATAGGGATATGTATAAATGTGTGTGTATGCGTGTCCTTTGTTTTTTGCATTTGTTCACTCAACTGTCGGCAACTTCAACTTCAACTGCAGCTGTTGCTGACAGCTCGTTGCTGCAACCGACCAAAAACGGAATATCTGCTGAATGAAGACTGCCAATGAAACACTGATGCTGTTGCTGCTGACGTCGGCGCTGATGCTGACGCTGACGTTGAACATAATGACGTGTTTTTAGCAAATAATGCCGTTATGAGTAGTTGCGATGATGTTAGCTTTTCGCACGAATTTTCGCGTTTTATTTGGGTCGCATATAAAGTTACCTATGTACATATTTTCGTGCTTAGATATTCGAACGCCAGTCAAAAGCATGTTTGTATATTTTGTCGTACTTTGCGGCACGCAATTCCCACTGTGAAAATGTTGGTGGCTAAATTTAGTTTTCGATTTCCGCTAGCCACATTTGGCAGCTTGAGTAGAGGAAGCTGTGGCCGGCCACACGTCAACAACCAACAACAGCGAACAGCCAGCAACCAGCAGCCCACAATTATTGCAGCTTTTCTTTATTCACGCATCGTAATCATAATTTTTTTTTACGGAAAATTTATGAGCGCGTTTATTTTCCTCATTCGCAGCAAGTCAACGGCAAATTTGTTACACGTTTGTGCGAGAGATTTTATTTCCACATTGACTGACAGACAGCTGCGTTTGGCGATCCGTCGAATTGGTCTATTTATTTATTGCATTCATATTCATACAATTTCAATGCGAGTATGTTTGTAATATTTGTGGATTCGCGTATGACTTCAGTTTGTAAACACATACACGCACACTTACATACATACATACATGCATACATATGTATTTATTTACGTGTATGCTTGTGCTTATTTTTGTTTGCTTGCGCGGTAGAAACATTTTTTCGCTCTTACCTAGCAGCAGCAGCTCTAGCTCTGGCACGTGAAAGTGCGCGAAAAACTGAAATTATCTGCAACATGCCACATGCCACAAATTACGCTTGCAATGAATACGCGCACATTTCTAAGTCATTTGCCCAGATATGCAGATGTACATATGTATGTGTATGCGTGTGTGTGTGTGTGTGTGTGTGTGTGTGTGTGTGTGTGTGTGGGTATGTGTTGCCGTAAGTGTTGATGCCACATCCGCGCCTAAAACGAATACATACTGTTTGCTAATTTCTTTATTCTACTTTATTTTGCTTCATACATATTTTTTTCATTAATTTCTTATTTGTTTTTTTTTTGTGTACTGTGTGCAATTCTTTCTAACTAAAAATGAGTAGACTGAAAGTGGCCGCATAGATGGCGAGTAGTATATTTTATTTGGGGCATGACACAAATTCTGACACTTCCACACAAATATTTTTATTTTATTTTTTTCATACTCGCAAACTTAAAATGCTATTTTGCGCTTCCTGCGTTAATTGTTTTTTTTTTGTAATTACTTTTGTTGTTTGTGTATCATAAACATATGTACATACATTTGTTTTGCTTTTAGATTTCTTCATTCTATAATTCTTCCTTCTATTTGATCGGAGTTTCGCTGCAATTTAAATAAATTAAAGAGGATATATTTTATTTGATGTAAAATACTGTAAAACAAATAAATTCCAATTGAATTTAAATTGAATTACCTATTTTTTTTTTTATTTATCAAGTGGTATTAAAATTAATTTAATTTGATTTAATTTTACTGAGTTTATTTAATGTGAAGTACTTTAAATTAATTTCGCTGGATGTAATCAATTTTATTTAATTTAAATTACTAATATTGTTTTAAAATTGGTTTGCTTTGATTCAAATTACTTTTATTTAATTTCTCTGGATTTAATTTATTTAAATTACTTTAGTTTTTTTTAAATTAGTTTAATTCAATTTGATCGCTGGATTTAGTTTTAATTAAATTGCTTAAAAAATTTAATTTGATTTTATTGGGTTGTATTTATTTACTTATTTTTAAATTAAACAAGTTAATTATTCTAATTGAAATTGTTTATATTTTAAATTAGTATGGCTTAATTTAGATTAATTTGATTTTTATACACTTAATTTAATTTATTTTTATTAGAATTACTTTAATTTTGTTAAAATAGTTTAGCTTTCGTGTGATTTTGCTCGATTTAATTTAAATTACTTTAAAAATGGATTTCTCTGAAATAAAATATTAAATTATTTGAATTAAGTTACTTTAACTTGTTTAAAAATTAATTTGGGTTAATTTGAATAAATTTAATTAGATTCGCTGGATTTCACTTATTAAATTTTTTATTTAAATTACATAAATTTTTTAAAATTAATTTAATGTTTAATAAATCTTTTTTAATTGCTTTAATATTTTAAGTTAATTTGATTTAATTTAAATAAATTTAATATAATTTAGGTGGATTCAGTTTTTTGCTTTTTTCTGTTTTTTTTTTGTGATTTTTTATTTTTTGTTTGTTTTTTTTTTTGTGTTTTTTGAATTTTTTTGTTGATTTTTTTTGTTTTTTTTTTTTAATTTTCTTAGTTTACTTAAATTTTGGATTTCGCCGTATTTATTTAATTTATTTTAATTATTTTTTTAATTAGTTTGCCGTAATTCGATTTAATTTTACTGCCCTCACTTGATTTAATTTCTTTCTATTTCTTTAAATATCTTTGATTGTCTAAAAGTAATTTGGTTAAATTGTATTTGATGCCGGATTTATTTATTTAAAATCCTTTCACTTTTTTATGTATTTTATTTAATTTAAATTAATTTAAATAAATTTCATACAATTTTTTTATTACGTAAATTTTTTAAAATAAATTAGTTTTTTTATTTAAGTTACTTAAATTTTTTTTAAACGATTTTGGGTTATTTAAATTTGGTTTAGTTAAAATTTGTTTTAGTTAAATTTGATTTCGCAGGATTTTATTTGTTTCCGGTTATTTAAGTTACTTGATTTTTTTAGATTTGTTTGGTTTAAATTAGTTCGATTTAACTTTATTGGATTAAATTAAATTTATCTTACTTATATTATTGTATTCAGGTTTAAAATAATTTGATTTCTGTGGATTTAATTAAATTGATTAAATGACTTCATTTTCTTTTCTGAATTTATTTGATTTAATCTAAGTTGATTTCACTTCGGTTTTGTTTTTTTGAATTACTTCTTTTTTATTAATTAAGTTTAATATAAATTAATTTGATTTAATTTCACTGGGTCTAATTAGCTTTACTTCATTTAAATTAAGTAAGTATTTTTTAAATCAAATTTGGCTAATTTAAATTGATTTAATTTGCTTTCACCAGATTTCTTAAACTTTAATTTGTTTTTTTTTTTTTAAATAAATTTGGTTTAATTTAAATAATTTTAGTCCGGTTGGACTTAATTCAGTAAATTACTTAAACAAAAAACTGGTTCCATTTAAATGAATTCCACTTGATTTTAGTGGATTTAATTTATTATTAAATTATTATTTAAATCACTTCGGGTTCCTGTAATTATTAAAGTTGGTTTAATTTAAATTAATTTAATATGTTCCCACTGGGTGCAATTTATTTCACCTAAATTACTGTAATTTTTTTTTTTAATTATTTTGGTTTATTGTCGTTTGATTTGTCAGCCTCTTTTTGATCTCTCTCGAAAATGGGCTATTTATCTTCTCCTCCTATTTGTAATTGGCTGCAGCGCCGCGGCAATTTTTTTGTCTTTCTTAGGGTATATCCTTTCTTTGCTGACCTGCGTTGCATCCCGCCTTTGCTGATGTGACAATGGAGAAGCTCCAAATATATCGTCTTTGTTGTATCTCTAACTGTAGCTTCCTTTGTTTTTTTTTTGCCAACATCAAGCCAAACGCGATGAAGTGGAATTGACATATCACTGTTTCACTTTTTAATTAGTCGTCTATTTTTTTTAACCATTTCTTCAAATCAATTTATGCAACAAGCTACTATGTTAATAAGGAAAAACACTCCATTAAAACCAAAATTCTTCAAAATATGCGCTATAATACTCTCATAATGGCTAAACTTATGCCGAAGCTGTAGTTATTTAAAATTTTACTACAAAATTGAATAGGCACAATTATGTTCCCTTCATCTAAGTAGTAGCCTACTTTGGTAATTAAAAACTCCATTCTCCACACTTTGTTTAGATAGAAAGTGTCATATATTTCCAAGTGACCATAAATATTATTATGGAAGTAAATAAAATTAAATTGTACCGCATTTGTTGACGCTTATTGCTCATTTTCAGTCAATAACTGTCGCTATTATGCTCTTGTTGTTGCTGTCACTGTCATTGTTGTCTGTATGTTAGTTTTTATTAGAACAATAGGTAAATGAACTCAGGAGCTTCGTATGTGGATATAAAAATGTTGATATGTGAATCGTTGTGTAACTCTTGTCGATATGTATACAAATTGTCCCACACACCATGTACATAAGTTATTTATGTAGCGTATGAACTTTTGTTTTATTAGATTTACTTACCGCCCAAACAAAGCCGCCATGCAGTCGTCTATACAAATCTATGTATGTACATATGTATGTATGTGTGTAGGTATGTATTTATCTGTAAAAAACTCATCATTTGATTACTCTTTGTATTTATTTGACTAAACTTATATTTTTTCTTGCATTCTTATTTCTATGCCAGTTTGTGTTGTTGTATATACGTTGTTATGGTTGCTGTCATTTATCGATCGATCGGTCACATTTCGTCCTCATTTTTACGCCCAGCCAATCAGTTGTTTTTTCCTTACCAGCTTTTTCAAGTATTAGTCGTTCTTTATAATTGCCTGCTAAAGGCAACCATCATAGAAGGAGTGTAAATTTATGAATGTAGTATGCGCTGCTCCGCACCAGTGTGCGAAATAATAGTAGCGCCACAAATGGAATTGTTAGTTGGGTATTTTTTTTTTTTTTATAAAAATATATCTCATTGCATCTGTGGCCATATGAAATAATAGAAATTACAAAAGTACACTCTCAAATGAAAATATGCTGTCTTAAAAGATTAACCAAAGGCAATCTTAATATTTTCGAAATCAATATAGATTCAAGACAATTTATGTAGTAATGCAGACATTGATTGAAAATATAAAAGAGCGCTTTGCGACGACGACATTTCCACAAAAACTTCCCACCAAACAGTTATTAGAAAGGCAGTATGGCATTTTAGGGGTTTCAATCTATCAAAAAAAAAAAAAAAAAAAAAAAAAAAAAAAAAAAAAAAAAAAATTAAGTTCGAAATTAATTTTTCCTTCTGATTGACAAAATAACGTTCAAGAACTGCCTTTTACTTTGTATAAACCAAAATCTCACTCAGTTAATGATTATTTTCGAAGAAAAAAATAAAATTCAAAAAAAATAAATAAATAAAAAAAAAATAATAATAATATGTAATATAATTTTTGAGCAAAAAAAAAACTCATAAAAAAGTATTACATTTAATAATAAAAAAAACCACAATTAAAAGAAAAACTCAAAAATTTATTTGCATTTCTGAGAGATAAAAAACGGTCAAGAAATCAGTTTTACTTTCGACCAAAAAATATAAGTCAAATAATAATTTCTTTTGATATCAAAAATAAAACTACAAAAGTGATGATTTTTCAGCAAAAAATAAAACTCCAAAACTGCCAAAAAAGGTTTTTTTTTGTAACTTATAAAATAACGCTCAAGAACTGAGTTTTACTTTCGATATAAAAATATAACTCAATTAATGCTAATAATGATTACTTTTGATGAAAAAAATAAGACTAAAAAAAAAATATAACTTTGGAGCAAAAAATAAAACTCATAATAAACCTAAAAACAAAACGCACAATTAAAATAAAAACTCGAAAATTAATTTGTATTTTTGACAGATAAAAAACGGTCAAGAAATCAGTTTCACTTTCGACCAAAAAATATAAGTCAAATAATAAAGATATATTTTAATGATAAAAATAAAACTAAAAAAAAATATGATTTTTGAGCAAAAAATTTGATTTTTGAGCAAAAAATAAAGGTCATAAATATTTTTTGCATTTAATAAAAAAATAACAATTAACAAAATAGTCATTATTTTGGAGCGAAAAAAACACACTTAAAACCGAGTTTTATTTGTGTTCAAAACAGTTTAGCTCGATATATAATTTTTAGTTCTAAAAAAAAGATATAAAACAAAAAAACTAAAAAATTTGTTATTATTATCAGCACTGTTTAAAATTTAAAATAATGTTTAAATAAATACCAATGTTTTTTTATAAAACTCATAATGATTACGGTCCTTGTTTTTTGTTAAATTTTTCGGCTTCAAGCCAAAATCGCTTGGCATTTTCCCACTACAGATGTTCAAATTTTGTTACATAATTTATTTTTCATCCCTAAGCTAACCAGAAAAGGGACGAAAAACGGTAACACTTTTGCATTTGTGTTCCTCTTTTTTTCATTTAATTTCTTGATATGATACGCAGACGATGAAAAACTTTATTCTGTATTTAATCTTTTCCGGTCTTGAAGGCCACTCCCAGAATGAAGGCTAACAGAAACAGGTTCTGCTACAACGCTGAGCGGCGAGGAGGAGAGGCCAATTTATACAGGGCTCACAAATTTACGTACAAGTCTTTCTTACGTTTCAAGAAGCTATGACTCCGCTACCTCTGGTTGAGATGGTACTACATTTTTGATATTTTTTAGCATCATTTTGACTTAATTCCAATAATATTGGACCTGTTCTTAAATTCAATACATACCATAGGTAATGAGCTTCTGTCGACGATAAGAAAAAAGGCTTCAGATCTATACACTTTTGCATTAAAATATACCAGTTGTTGAAACAGTTATTCTTCCCTGAAGTGGGTGCCTCAGAAACAGTTCTGAATATCTCAAAGTCCTTTACAGTGGCTAAAAAAGTTCACCACGTATTTTGTTCTTAACAAAGGAGAGCAGGAAGGAATCATTAGGTGGTAAATCAGACTTTTTCTTCGTCCATCGATGTCATCATCAACGTCAAACACCTGAACGAAAGTGGCCTATCTGAAAAAAGTGGTTTGAGGTTAATTTCTTCCACCGATATCGCTCCCTCTGCCGCTTGTGCCCAACAGATATCGTTTTGTTTCCCATAGTAATGCTGTATTCCTTTTTTTTAAATCTGCGGGTCTGCGTTCAGATGTCTGTAGTAGATTCTGATAAAAGATGCTCTCTGTGAAGTCACAATATTAACAAAGTCTGGTTATGAATACTTTGGCAGGAAGTTTTCGAAGTAAATCTGCGCCATCTTATTCCTTTAAAGACTTTACAAGCCAACTGCTTTCCTACTCCGATCTTTATCAGCTCGTTTTTATTTTTGTAACACCTTCGGAATTTCAAATAAGTAAAATGCTAATGTCAATCTGTAACCATTTGCTACGCATTTCTCATCAATATATGTTTTAAATTTATCTTATCCCAACGGTTGTGTAGCATCTGGTGTTTAAAATTTATTTCCTTACCGAACAAATGGACCAAACACCTGGATAGCTATGTATGTAGCTTCTTGGTTGAATGGCCAACAAACAACACTCTGATTGTTTGAATAGTTGGTTCCATTTCATTTAGATTGCAGACCTAAATCGACCCAACTTGGTTTTATTTAGTTTACCTGGCTTTGACTTCATTTGGTCTATTTTCGTATTTGGTTTAGTTAAAGTGACGGCATACAGCTTATCTGCTCCTAGTTGCTGCACGTTTTACCAGTTGTACGATGCTCTGTTATTTTTTCTCAGTTTTGAGATTTCTTCCATTTTTCTCCCCCCCTTCCCACAATATTTACATTTCTATGCTTTCCGCTCTCCTGATTTACCGCACATTTGCCCAAAATGGCCAGCAGTGATAAAGCCGCATTTTTGTGTGTTGGTCAAGCCAGGTTGGTTGGGTTGCCTGCACTGCCACACTGACCGCTCTCGTGCCATTTGCTGCTCGGTGGGAGGAACCAACCATCTTAAAGGCGTTGCGTGTCACCTCGATTTGTACGCGCCACAAGTCATACATAGATAGAGTGGTAGAGTGGTAGAGTGGGGATAGTTGGCTTGGACTGCTTGCCGCAAAACTGGCTCTCTTCGTTTAAGCTCAATATTTTTAGCCGTTAGATTAATGTCATTTGCTGCCAATTAGGCATGTTGCATGAATGTTGCATGAATGTCGCATGTTGCTCTATTCGTGTGTGTTGTGTTGTTGTTGTTCGTCCGTGGTTTACATTGTCTGCATGGTATGGCATGGCATTGCATTGCATTGCCCAGCACGCATCGATTGGCAGCCAATTGCTTGGCATTTGATGGTAAATTTAATTCAATTAAATTAACAGCTATTTATGTTGCTTCATATCTCCGTAGCTTGTTTCTACATGCAGCAAATTCAGCGGTGTGTTTTTTTTTTTTGTTTTGTTTTTAAATACAAACCTATAGTAAATCTGTAACCTGTGCTACCCGGTGTGTAAGGAAATTGCACTTCCTGACTGTCCTTGTTATTTGCTTTGTTGGTTTTTAAAAACACATCGGTTTTGTATAAAGTTTACGCTTGAAAAATCAAGTCCCCTTTTTGTTTTGGTTAATTTCAGTATAGCTTTTAAATATGGCTTCCGAGACAGCGCCGGACACGTGCTCGCCTTAAGTAGCTTTTTTAATACGTTGTCTTTTCGGCTGCTTGTTCTTTTTTGTTTTGTGCTCGAGAGAATTAGCTTGAAATTAAGCTGCATAAATTGTGGTCTTTCTAAATTTTTTATTTTTTTTAATTCTTACTTGAATAAAAAACAAACCGCCTTGGAACGGTAGCATTCACCAGAGCTTGCTTTTGTTTGGATTGTTCTTTGACACTTAAAATTTGGTTTGATTTCTTATCGATGACAATTCTAGTTGAATTTTTGCTTCTTCTTTTAGGTACTACATTCATTGAGAAGCAAGTAATTCTAGAAATTACTATTTTATCTCACAATATATGTAACTATTTTCAACGCATTCGTTTACAGCGCACTACGCTTTTCTGTTTAGTATCTGTCCTCGGAAAAAGTTATTTCTGGGGAAGTTTCTCCTTCTTCGTTACGCAATTAGCGTAGATTTAAAATGCAAAAGGCACACAGAAAAATATGAAAACTTTAAACTTTATATCTTGGCAGTTAATGTCCCGTTTCTCGCCTCTAGATGACGCGATAAGCCGTAGTTTGATATTTTAAACAAACTAGAGTCTAAAAGGTGGAATTAAAGACCGATATCGATCATTAAATATACATATTTGTGTGTACAATATTCTCATCGATACTCTTTTGCTTATCGATTTTGTTAGCGTTATAGATATTGTATCTTTATAAATCTGATAAAGTTAATGAAATTGTTATCATTATAGATATTCGTATTGTTATCGACACTCTTGTACTTACTGATAATATCGTCAATATATTCAATATATCGATGGGCTTTTAGTTGTCGAAAACGTCGTATCTTCTTATATAGTTATCGTTTGTGTTATCGTTTTTAGTGACGACAATGTTATCGTTATCGCTATTGTTATCGTTATAGATACTGTAAGCGTTATCGATATTGTTATCGTTATCGCTGTCGGCAATGTTATCGCTATCGACAATTATCGTTCTAAATATTTTTAACCGCATAGAGCTACCTCTGTGATTATTTCCTTGTGGAGTTAGTAAGTAGCTACAGAATGTGGTTGAAGAGTCCACTTTCGAAGACCATTATAATATGCTTTATATAATCGATTAACTGTACCAATTTTTCGATGACATTGATATTGCACTGTTATATAAAAATAAAAGTTTTATGGGATACTTGCAATGCTCCAGGTTCTAAAATACAAAACCGTGGTTCTGCATTGAAAAAAATTATCAGAAATCAAACAAAATTTTAAGGCGACTTGAAACCTGTATCCTACTATAGTAAAATTTAAAATAATATATATATATATCTAAAAATTCGGATTGTAAAAAATTTGTCTGACATTTTTTTCAACTTTTTCTAATTTTTATACATTTTTTTTTAGAAAGTTTTAAACTTCCACTTCCATGGTTTTCGTTATGAAATAAATTATATTTAGATGTACATATGTATGTGTGTTTGCATGTCCGTTCATGACTAAAAGTCGAAAATCAATTTGTTTTGTTTATTGAGGTAAGTTCTAAAGAAATCTAGTGTGATGTGAATTGGTGAATTACTAATCTTTTTGCACCCAACCCAACTTTGCTTCAAATAAATTATTTAATGCACAATTTTATACAACTAAACTTCTGCATGCTGTGCTTCCAATATTATTTTTCTAGTAAGAGTTTAATTTACTCGTAGCACCGCTAGTGGCATAACCCCCGAAGCAACATCACTTCTTTCAACTTTTCATAAATTGGTTTTTACTTAATTTCTCTTTTTGTTTCTAATTACATTTTTCACACTGACCTTTCGATAATTCTCTACCTTTTTAACCTGTTAGCTTAGCCAGCTCTGTTTGTGTACGTCTCGCTTTTGCTTTGTACGGTACTCTGATCCATTTCTCTTTTAAAAAGTTTCACTTTCTAGTTAGCAGCTAACTTTTCTAATCCATTTCGGTTTATATTCTGTGCCAATAACCTTAAGCAGCAATCGACCTTATACGATTGGCACCTTAAGTACTCTTTCTAATTGTGTTTTTTGTTTTGCTTGGTTTTTTTCTTTCTTTACTGCTACATACGAACACCTGTCACCGTGACTGACCTTCATTATCATATTACTTAGCTGTATCTTTTCAAATACTGCTACATAGCACACGTTCTACAAAAGCGCATTAAGTCCAAAAATATATCGCGCTTTTGAAAAACTTGTGCGACATGTGCGTGAACTTGTGTATATTTTACTGTACGTGCTAAAGTGTTTCATAAATTGGAAATTTCAAAAAACTGCAAAGAGTGCCTGACTCTCTGTTTGCATAACCGGGTATTTCAGATCGATTTCTACTGGCTTTTAGGTGGCTTTTTTTTTTTTTTCTTTTGCGTTGTTTTTTTTTTGTATTTAGGGTTTCTGAGGTTTGTCGACAAAAGTAGATTTTTTACAAATATAAAGAGCCTATATATTTTTGATCATAATCAGAAAAATTGCAGTGGAAATAGAAGTTAATACCGTAACCAGAATTATACAAAGTTTCTTTCTTTTTTGCCATTATTTTTTATATAATTTATGAAAAAAATTTTTTTTTTAAATTTTCAAACTTTTTTTTTTCAGAATTTGGGTATTATAACATGCAAGTCTCAAAAGCCTATAGATTCCCGGTAATTTTTGACAATTTTTTGTTGGTAATTTTTTTTTTTTGATGTTGGCAATTTTTTTTCTTTTATCGCATGGAGCTTATATGACAGAAAACTGGAAAAAATCGCCCGAACAAAAAAATTTAAGAAGTCAATTCGATTTGACATAACATCGATTACATACTTATAAAAATTGTCAAAAATTAAGCAACATTTTGTAGCTTCATTACTTAAACTTGGAAATTATTATTTTTCTGCATACTCAAAAGTTTTCTTAATTCGACATTTTTATGATTTTATTTTAATTTTTTATAAATTCTGTTCTGAAGTTTTATAAAAATTAACAAAAAAGATTTATATAAGCATATTAATTAATCGCTCGACAAGTCGCAGGTTGTAAATTCAAACTAAATGTAGTCTTGAAAGAAATTGGATGAGTAGATGTGGTGATCTCCGAAATAGCAGCTATGATGTATACCGCTGTAATGATTGGTGAATTTTTTCCAATACTAAAAAAAAAAAACAAAAAAATATCAAAACAAAAAAAAAACACATATTTGTATTAAAGACAAACTGCTATCAAAAGAAGAAAATGGGAATGAAATTACGCTTAGGAAATATTTTCCACTTTTGGAGAAAAAATATTTCGAAATATCGCAATTTGAGGAAAACATTACATCAAAATAAGGAACATTTTTCTCACGTTCATTTGTTTTTTCATTGTATGTAAAGAAAGTAAGACCACAATTTCAAACAATTTTAAAATATCAACCGAAAGTTTTAGCTACTCCAAACTTGTATTTTGTCGTATACCAAAAGTTACTAAACAATCAAATAAGTTTTATTTTGTTGTATTACAAACTAAAGTTTTATAAAATATTAACGAAAATACTTAGCAAGCAAAACTCTGCCAATATTAATTCATTAGTAGTTTAATACACTGCTTATAACCAAAATGTTCATAACGAAAAGAGACATCGATTAAGCATTGTCTGTCTGTCTGTCTGTCTCTCCGTCCTTCCGCATAACTCAAGGAAACAACGAAACTTGGTCCCATATTGCCCTTAACCCACAAACGGCATTTTGAGGAAGTAAACATATCATATATCATTAACTAACTAGATGATAATTTGCTCAAAATTTGCACTCTATCAAATTTGGTATACACTTTAGATTACAACAGTAACAGATTATAACAGTAATTTATGAAAATCCAAAAAATTTAATAAATTAGGGTGCTATCAGTACACAAAAAATTTCATTGTAAAAAGCTTACAATTATTCAGCACTTCGAGTATTTTTCATCATTTCAATTTTTTAATTGAAAATTACTGTTAACATTGTAGTATGTATACGGTGACCATATTTGTTGCAGCAGAATACGGGACAAAAAAAAATCTCTTTAAAAGCATGTTTTTTTTTTATATGTTTATTAAAAAAATATATAAATATATAAAGCATAGTACATAATAATAAAAAAATATTACTTCACTTCCAAAAAAAAAAAAATAAACAAAAAATAACTATCACATAGTTACAAAAAAAATCACATATTCAATATATCTATAAATATTTTTCAGCCGTAGATATTTTTTTTAAAATATCATCTCTAGATGTTAAATACGTTTTAAATTCTTGGCAATTCATATTATAATTACATTTTGTGATGAGTATTGACTTAAGGGTTTCTACTTTCAGCTGAGATTTCTCAGATGTCCATAAGTTATTCATCAAAGAGAATATTCTTTCTGTGGGTGCATTTGAACCTGGTAAACACAAACTAAATTCAACGATTTTAAACATATTTTTGAAAGGAATTTTATTTATATCAAACTTTGATAATATTTCTACCCATTTTTCACTAACACTAATTTTATTGTGCGACCACTCCTGCATTTTTTTTTCATTTAAAAATTGTTTGAGGCAAACAAACTCGTCAAATAGTTCGGAATCATCAATAACTACATTGCTTCGCATTTTCATAACAAATTCTAAGCTTTTTTCTACATCTTTCCAAGAAGGTACTTCTGTAAGGATTACCCAATTCAAGCACTCTACCTCTTGAAAAGATGAGTCCCACTGAGACAAATATTCATAACAGGTGTTATAAAATGCGAACACATCATGCTTAAATTTGCTTTGATTAATTAGATTTTTTTTATCTAATTCGATAAGAAGTTTTTTAACGTCCAAAGGTAAAAATAATTCATCTCTGCGTTCGATTAATTTAAATTTAAGATCTTTCAAAATAAATGACACTTCAGGCATGCTTACTTCTTGAGTTTCTATTTGTAAAATTTTTGAATGAAATAGTTGAGCTTGGCTATGGATAAAAAAAAGCCAGATTTCCGCATTCGGATTATTAAAAAAATCATGTAAAATAGTTGGTACTTTCTTTTCCGAAAGAAAATACTCTTTTAAAGGTTTAAATAATCTTATAATTCTATCGATGGCTGGTTTGAGAGTAAGCCATCGAGTTTTACTAAAACCAAGAAGTTTACGGTACTCCGTTTCTGAGTTTTCGCATATTTCTTTAAGTTTTTCTACTCGGACTGTATATATATAAAAAAATGAATATATCTTGACAACAATTACTTCTACATCTACCGGTAGGCAATCTATGGCTGTTTGTACACAGTTATTGAGCACGTGTGCCGCACAATTCACTCCGATTAAACTTTGTCCTGTACAGACTTGCAATTTGGTAAAAATATTGTTCTTTCCTTGCCTTTTAGAACCACCAAAATTGCAGTTTGTGTTGTCAGCACATATAGCAAGTAACTTGGTAGTTATTCCAAACTGATTCATTACGTCCACTACGTATTTCGAAATAATATCAGAAGTTTCTCCTGGAAGGTCCTTACATTCCAATATTTTTATAGAAATTCCATTTCGATAGCTGAAATATCGCACTAGGATTGGGCATACTTTTACACTACCATGATTTGAACAATCACTATATATAGTTACAAAATTAACGTTTTTCAAATCGCTGTTTGTTTCCGTAATGGAATTTGGTGTCAAAACTTTGTTTATAATTGCTTCACATTTTGTCCGAGCACACGAATACTTAGTATCAAAACAACTTTTTATCAATTTGGTGGTACAGTCATTGGACCTAAATGAATGATTATGTTGTACTGTGTGGTAGGCCCAAGTTCCTTCATTAATACCATTTTGTTTAGTTGTTCCTTCAAAACTAGTGGAACAAAAAAATGTTTTCAAACTTTTGCTTGAAGCGGCTGCACTATCAGCAAGTTTGTGTTTATTGGTTTTCAGGTGTTGTGAAATATCAGACCGACCTCCATTAGCAATCGAAAATACTCCCTTGCATTTCTCACATCTAACTTCATTTGGCAGATCAGCCTTTTTGATAAACATGAATTCCTGCTGCAACGCATCGTTAAATGTACATTTGCGTTTTGGCGGCATGATATGTGGACTCTAAAAATTAATCGTTTTGTTTTGTTTATTTTGAATAAAATTAGTAATGTTTAAATTTTAGGATGTGTACTTACAAATCTTTTTGCAAGGCCGGTCTTCTGCCAAAAAATTGTAGTGTGTTTTAGTTATGTGTAAGTAGTCAATTAAAAAATACTGTCAAGTAATGACATACAATCAGCTGTTTTAGACAGTGATGTATTATAATGTCAGTGATGTAATAATAAATGCAATACGGTACAATACGGGACAAAAAAAAAAAAAGAGGACATATTGCGTCCCTTAAAAAAAAAAAAAAAAACCAGGACAAGTGACAAAAATAGAGGACTGTCCCGTACAATACAGGACGGATGGTCACCGTAAGTATGTACCACAAAAGCGTATATTTTCTATAAAAAATCATAACGCAGAAAAAAAAATCTTCGCTATCAGAGATTTGGCTTGATTGTAGTTCAAAATGTCTCTTACCCGGGAAAAAATGTTTGAGAGAAAAAAATACACTTTTTGAGAAATTAAATAAAAAAAAGTTGCACCTTTTGTTTATTGTTAAATAAAAAATTTTAAATAATGAAAATCAATAATTATATCATTCTATCTTGAAGTGACAATAATTACTGACATTTGAGTAAAAACATTGTTGCAATCCATTAAATTTTGACAAAGTTATGGGCATTTAAAAAAAAATTCTCACTGTCAATTCGGATAATCGATTTTTGACTGAAAAACAAAATCGCGTTTAATTCGGCCGGAAAATTTTTCCGAGCCAAAAGAAAAAATACGTGTCTCATTATTTGCACCAACAAACAATGTATTTGAGTTTGGTCGAAATTAAAAATCATGCTCGTACCTGACCGGTTGTCTGGAAATGGAAAGCACCTTAGGTAATTTGCTCAAAAGGTTAATGAAGTTAATACACGGAATCAAAAATTTTAGGAAATGTGCGTGGTCTCGTCCCCGAAACTACTTTGACAAACTACCAAATATCAAATGCACATACAACTCTGTAAGTATAATTTCGAAAATATAGAAATAAGAAAAAACCACACCCATCTCTCACAAAATATAAATTTGCAAAAAACCAAAAGCTTCGATATTTTACCAATTCATGTAGCAAATTAGTTAATTTTTTATTTATTTATTTGGTATGCAAAATTTGATGAGGAAGAGAAATGCGTAAAAACAATGGTTTGGTAAATGGGCGTGATGTATTACACAGTACGACAGTGGTTGGTACACATGAGAAATGTTAACAGAATATGAAAATAGGCTTAAAATAAAGAAATACATGTCTCGGCGTTTTGTCTGTAGCACGCCAGAATTTTGAGAACACGATTTTTAAGCTCCAAAGGACCGTGGAGGTTCACTTCTAATGTAATATCTACTTTTATTTTTTTAATATTTCATTATTAATTTTTTGTTTATTTTTTTTTTCATTTGATTTTGTCGTACTATGCTATAATAACACTATTTTTTTTATAATAAATAAAACCTGTTCAAGTTTGAAGTTTATGAATAGCATGCAATATTTCTTATAGTTTTTTTACTCGTATAAATAAATAATATATTACATAAACTTGCAAAATGTTATAACTAAAAATACTTAACCCTGCTGTTAGGTTAAGATAATTTGGTCCAATTTTTTTTTTGTTTTCTTTGTAACTTTGGAACGGTGATATATACTGTCTAAATTTTTCAGCTCAGGTGGTCTTTTTATAAAACAATATTCTGTGCGAAAATTTAATTCTCTGACTTAAAACTGGACTAAGATAAATTGAAAATTACGAATCTTAGGTTAAGGGACCATTTGGTCCAAGTATATTTTCTTTGATTTTCTTTACATTAATTTTCCAAAAATAAGTATTTATTAGTTTGTTCGATATTTTTTGGCAGTACATGATGAGCAAAAAAATGTTTTTCGATTGGTTTTGCAAATAAACGCACTGCAAATGGAGCATTTTACATCAGACTTAGACTAGCAGCAACTACAAATTCCTCGCTTTCGAGCTCCTGAACTAGAAGCATTTTTAGAGCAGGCCACTGGTGCTGGGTTTTACCAGAGTTGAGTAAATAATAAAATAATAATATTTAGCAAGTATTGAACCAAACTAAATATAAAGACTAAGATTAAATTGTTATTTTGTATGAAAACTGCAGTATGGACCAAATGGTCCTCTAACCGCGTACTTTATTTTAGATGACGGAAATATTTACACTTCTACACTACTCTTTATTGATAACTACTAGCATCACAAAACAGTTTTTTTTTTCTTCTCTTTCACCATGAAATGTGTAGTTTTTTTACTCATTAATTTTCATCATTTTCTTCATTGCCTCTTTTACTTGTTGTGATACGATATTTTTGCGTAGCTTTGCCTTTACCCTACTTGCGGAAAATTAAATCACAAGCTTAGACTTGACCTTGTTGGCCATGAGCTCAAAAGCTTAGCTGAGTGAGCCTTTTAGCGGCATTTTTCACACAATCCAATCAAATATTTTTACACTTAATACATTTTTCCAACCTTCACCGATAACACTACCTTTGGAATGTTACGCACTTGACATTTTACAACTTTGCACTGATTTTTGAATTCCAATTGTGTGTTTGACGTACTTGAAAATCCTCAAAGTGGATGACGATTTAGTTGGCATAGGGTATTGGTGATTCACGCTATTCGTAATGTGTTGTCAGTTCCGCATATTTATTTATTTAGTCGTATGTAGATTATGCGTACTTGATGTTTTTTTTTTTTTTTGTGTTATGCCCAGTTAATTTTAGTAGTTTTATGTTTGAAACGTGTTCTTCACGCTTGCTGGATATTAAATTTTTGTTATTTTTTTTAAGTTTCTGGTTTTGGTGCCCATAATTATTTTCTCTAATAGGGAGCTTCTGAATAATAATAGGTATTTTGCAAATGATAATAAATGATATCACTATACTTTCAATTAAATTTTTATTAAGACTTGGCTTTTCCCCTTTTCGTAATCAATACATTCACAACCGTTGTCAAGGATTGCACCAACTTATGCAAGCCTTTTATTTAAAATTCAGCGTTTCACCTCTCCACTCCAGTGCGATTTCGCTCTCCATTCTAGTGTAGGGATATTAAGTTTTCGAAGCCACTCTTAAGGGGGAATTACCTTTAGACATTTCAAAACCCCGATTTTTTATTGTGTTAATTGATAGGTATGTCGCCTTAGAATATCGTGTCAAAGTTTCAACAGCTAATTCCCGAAATTGTGGAAGAGATGCTTCTCACGAACCCGCCGAGCTCTTGACCGCAAACTTTAAACGGGGATTTCCCGAAAGCATGTTTTTCAAAATTGTGTAAGTGATAATAAAAAAACTAGTGATATATTAGATTTTCATCATCTAACTTTCAGTTTAAAGAGCATAAAATATTATTCTATGAAGACTAAAGATTTAAAAAACAAATAATTTTAGACCCTCTTTGACTGCAAGTACAACGATTTTTTTTTTCAAAGTCGTAATTTATCTTCAAAATTGTATTTTTTTCAAAATCGTTATTTTTTTTCAAAACCGTTATTTTTTCAAAATCGTTATTTTTTCAAAATCGCAATTTTTTTTTCAAAATCGTAATTTTTTTTCAAAACCGTAATATTTTTTCAAAATCGTAATATTTTTGTAAATCGTATTTTTTTAAATCGTATATTTTTTAAATTTTAATTTTTTGGAGCCTGTCTTAAAGGGTTAATTTTCGAAAATATTTTATAAAAAACTCTCCTTAATAAGAAAAAAATTGATCTATCCATTTCAAATCCTTGAAAAATTTGTTAATTTTCAAATTTTATTGTCATAACAAATGCCTTTCCAACCTCAGACATCACTAGATAAAACTTTACTTATTTTAAAAGAACTGTATTTATTTCCTTACAAATCAACTGCAAAAATAGCTTTTTTCTGCCTCTAAACGTAATTCTTCCCCTAAGAGCTGCACAAAGCTCCGTCTGCTGCGATGCGAACAGGAATATATTTGATACGTGTTTTGACATTCGCAAATTAACTTTCGAAAAGGTTGTATAGCAAGGATTATTACTTCTGTGTATATCTTATTTTTTTAATTAACTTGCTTACAAACCGTAGCTGAATTCGCTTAGCCCTGAATTAACGTATGAGCGGCGCTGAATTTGCAAATTAGCTAAAAGTGTTATAATTGCGGTAAAACAACAAAAAGTCCATATAAACCGCTGCAGACAAGACAACATACGGAAAAAATATACACTTGTGTTCACAAAATTAAGCCACCTATGTTTTTTTCTCCAATATCCACAGTGTTTTTTAAATTTTTTTATTTTCGTTAATTTTTATAAAGTCTTAGTTCTTATAACTTAAATCATTTTCATCAAAGTTTTAAACTTTATACAATATTTACAAAACTGATCAAGCTTAAAAAAATTGCCCTAAAATTTTCAAACTTTTTAATTAGAGTTTTTAGAAAATTTTCGGGTATGTATTTTTTTTAGCTCATTTAATTTCAATATAATAAAGTGTGAGTTTGAATCGACTAAAAATGTCTCTTAATTTTTGATAATTCTTTTCTCAGGCGTTGTTGCGTGTTTGCTTACATAAAAAAAATTAATTTTGTTTATTTTGTTTTTTATGAGACTGATTCAAAACATTGAATTTTTTAGTAATATCTGTTGAAGTTTAAAACTTTAAGGTTTTTGTACGATTTCGACAATTTTCGAAATATGTAATGTTAGAATTTGACGAAGCAGTCTCGGAGAAGCAACTTTTTACTCTAAAATGGGTGGTAACCCGCCGATTTTCCAACATATTTTATTCCCTTTGTTTTCTTTTCTAGCCCGAACTCTTATACCCAAAATTCATCAAATTATATTTTAAACTTCTCATTTTTATGATTTTCGCAAACTTCCCTTATATGTGGTTTTTGTGCGATGTTTTCGAAAATCGGCTTACTGAGCTGAATTTTGAATTGTGTACCAAATTGTATAGAGTTTGATCAGGTAGTTTCGGAGATGTACCTATTTGCTGAAAAGTGGGCGGTGCCGTGCCGGTTCCCTTAGCAAAATATAAGGCACACACTCTTTTCCCCAGCCTATTCCTGTGTATCAAATTTGTGTAAACTATCTTTTATAATTACCGAAATACCGCCCTTTTATTCGCAAAAACATCGTTAAAAGTGGGCGTGGTTTTTATGCAAGTTCGCTTATTTTCAATACCAACCTACTTACCTTGGCTCAAGGGCAGTATAGACACCAAGTTTCGTGAGATATCTCACGGCCGAACATACAGACATGAACTAATCGATTTCACTTTTCAGTCTGAAGATTTTACTATAGTCAACAGTGGCTCAAACAATTGATCACATGGGGACTTTTTTTGTTTTAGTACTCGCAATGTTTTCAGGATAGGTTTATTTTTTTAAATTTTGAATCCTAATTTTCAACTATATACATAATTTATAAATAATTAACATAAAAGACTTAACTTGAAAAACAAGCAAATTATATTAAAAAAAAAACCAGATAGGCGACTCAATCAACTGACCAAATAGTTCTTGTGGCTTTACGGGAGGTCTTCATCTGCTTCAAATTCTCGCTTGCGCGAGTTAATATCGATACTCGATATGAATTCAAAAATTATAATATTTTGCTGTGCCAAAATGCGTGCTCTTTATTACTATTCTTAAACTAACTCGTTTACATGAATCTTAGTGCTACTTATAGTATTGAGATGCGTCGGTCGTTATCTGTTTACTAGTAGGTAGTGATTTGGGCTATTATTGTTTGTTTTGGTGATACTACATTTCTATTGTTATAATGTTTGTCCGTTGCAGTCCGTGGTAATCATGTTGGGACAAGTTATGTTGTTTTGATGTTGTGTATATTATTATCATACGAGTACAAGGCCAAAGGGCATATGGTAGTTTATCTACATTTTTGTCTGTGAACAATAATTATGTATATATGTATGTAGTGTATACATTTATATGCATACATATGTATGTTTGTACTAACGTCGTTAACTCTCCTCCCTCTTAAAACGGAGCGTCCCCGCTATGGTGCTGCTATGAGTTGCTGCTGAAGACGGTTCAGTTCGATTTCGTATAGGTCTTCAATTTGTCTTTTTCTCTGAAGTATTCTTCTTTTTTCATAGCATCGGCAGAGATGTACCATGCCATAAGTGATGACTGCTAAGGTAAGGAATCCCATTATGATAAAGAACGTAAATTGTACTGGGTTTTCTTCAATAGGTATCAAAAATGCTGAGAGTTTTTGGATATTGCTGAATTTGTAGATTGAGTTTGAGGAAAGGATGCGGAGTACTTCAAGTTGTTCGCTATGTTGATTGTGTATGATTTTTCTGAGTTGTCGTTGATGATTGTAGTATGTGATACCATCGATGGCTGTAGATTCATTAAAGTGTATTAATTTAGGGCCTGATATATGCATGTTGTTCCAAGTGTGCTGGTAATCTGTGAAAATGTATCCATTCTCTAGGATGCGGAGTGGAGCATTATTTTCATGGGTTGCTTCGCATTGGGCCGATTTGTCCTCTAGTATTTTTATAGTACAATTGTCAGAGGGTTCGGACTTACATATAAAGTTACTCATATACTTTCTACATTTGGATATTCTTTGATATTTGTTACATTTTGCGATCTTAGGGTCTAAATTAATTTTACCATGCTTATGTGCTAAAGGATAAACATTGAATAGGCTACATTTAGTTTCGAGGATAGGATATTTGTATATTGTTATAATTGCTTCTTGTAGGTAACATATATGAATGTCGGCATATTCTAATATATTAATTATTGGAAGATCTAGTTTTTCGTGCTTTATTAAATCGTACACATCTTTCAAATTTAATGTGCCAGAATAAAAATTATTAGTTTTCGCAAAATTTATAGTATTTGTTATTGATTGAAGTTCATTGTAAACTTCTGATATAACAATGTTTTCGGTTATTGTTTTGGGATCAAGGGTTTCGAGTATTCTTTCGAACTGTGAGTTAATTTTCCTTTGCTTGTTGTTATTTTCTATTAGCATATTAAGTGAAGTTTTGATTTCTACTAGGTCATCGTGGTCTGGTGTACCAGTGATGAACTTTAACACGGAGCCAAGAAGGTTGATTGATCTTTTGGGTCTATAAATATTGGGAATGAGTTGATTTTTCAGAGTTTCGATTTTGTTCACTAAAATTTGAGTTTCAGGTTGGTTTTCTAGATTGTATAATGATTTCATTATGCTTTCGTATGGCGCTAGTATTTTTGAAAGGTTAGATATGTGATAGAGAAAAGCTGTATCCTGATAAATGTAAACAGGGTCGGTTTCCACTAAGACATATTTCCTATTAGTTAAATCTATTATATTGTCACAAAGTGCAATAGAGAAAAGTAAGGTAAACACTATTCCGTACATGCCTTTACTCTAATATTGTCCTTATGGATAATAACTCTTTTATTTGTCGTTACTGTTTCGCCGTTGTCTTTTTTGACTATATGTCTGGTGTATTTTTTTACGTTTTTGTTCCGTCTATGCGTCTTTGAATATATTACGTCTCCTTCTTTGTAGTTCAGTTGTTTGCGATTGCGGTTGTGGTATCGCAAAACTCTCTCTTGGTTTTGTTGAAGACGCTCTTTGATGTCAGGATACCCCCTTTGATTGAAAAACACGTCCTCGGGTTTCTCGTTGGTTACCGAATGGATAGTTTTGTTGTACTGTCGGACTGCTTCAAATATCTGTTCATCGGGTGCCGAACTGTGTTGGTGTGCCAAAACTTTTGCGAGTTCAATTATGGTGCTATGCGTTCGTTCAACTTGACCGTTTGTTGTTGAATGATAGGCTGGAGTTTTGGTATGCGTTATTTGTAGTCGCTTGTATATTTGTTGTGCACATATGCCAGTAAATGTTGACTCGTTATCAGTCATTACAAACTTTGCGTTAGGGTATATTTGTGATAGTATCTCGTCGATGTATTTGTATGTGTCTTTCTTTGATGGTATTTGTCTCAAATAGCAAAATTTTGAGTACTTGTCGGTTGAACTAATGTACATATTATTGCTTATAAAAAATAAGTCTAAGTGTATGTATTCGCCTACTTTGTTCGGTACTGGTGCTGAACCAATTGGTTGTTTATTTGGTCGGCGTTCATATTTGTTTGTGAGGCAAATTTCGCAGTCCTGTACTTCCTTTTTACAAGCGTTACGTATGTTCGGCCAGTAATATTTGAGCGAAATTTCCTGTGCGTTATTTTTGTAGTTTCTGTGAGCACGTCTGTGTGTGTCTTGTATGATTTGTTTTTGTTGTTCGGTCTCGGTGATGTCGTCAACCAATTTCTGCGCTAGTACAATCGATACGGTTGGGAATGTGTCGATAAGGTCATTCTCGACGTAAAATAATATTTCTTCGCCTATTTGCAGGGCATTAGTTACGTTAGGTCTAATTATATTTTTTAGTCTGTCTAGCAATTCAGTTTTGGTGTTAAAAAAAATCGTATGTCGGCTGTTAGAAAATATATTTTGTGAGGATATTTCGATGGGATTCTGATCTGATTGTCTTACAATAATTTGATTTCTAAATGCGTTTAGTGGTTGCTTTACTCGTTTGACTTTTTGTGTTGGGGAGCTTTGTGCTGAATGTTGGGAGTCATCAGAGTTTACCGTGTTGTTTATTTGCTGGCGAGAAAGTGCATCAGCGACAACGTTCTGATGTCCGGGTTTGTAAACGAGTTTTGCGCCGTATTCTTCGATGAAATTTTTCCATCGTTTTAGTTTTGTGTTTGGATTTTTATCCGAAATTGAAAAGATGAGTGACTGATGGTCTGTATAAATCGTTAGATCTGCTATACCGTATAGGTGATTTCTTAATTTTTGAAGTGACCAAACGATAGCGAGTAATTCCTTTTCATTCGTGCTGTAATTCTGTTCAGTCTGACTAAGAGTTCTAGATATAAAGGAAATAGGTTTCCTGTTCTGAGAGAGTACAGCTCCTATTGCAAAGTTACTTGCGTCTGTCGTTAGTTCAAAAGGTTTGTTGAAGTCTGGTTGGAATAATTCGACTTGTGCTTGTAGTGCGTCTTTTATTTTTGTTAAAGCCTCGAGTGCTGGTTCGTCTAGATTAATTGAGACCTTTGCGCTCTGATTTTTACTTATACCACCATTGTCTCCGCGTAGAAATGTTGTCAGGGGTTTCGTTATTGTAGCGAAGTTCTGAATAAATTTCCTGTAGTAACTCGCTAGGCCAAGAAATGATCGTAATTCTTTTAAATTTTTTGGAGTTGGATAATTCTTTATAGTTTGAATTTTATTTGGATCCACAGTTATTTTATTATATTTTATTATGTGTCCAAGGTATTCAACTGAATCCTGGAAAAAATGCGATTTCTCGTTTGAAATCTTCATATTGGCATTGTGGAGGGCATTTACTATTGTACGAATATGTTCCATGTGTTCCTCGGGTGAGGACGAATATATGAGTACATCGTCAATATAAACATATGCGAACTTGCCAATATATGGACGTAGGATATCGTCTACGCATCGCTGAAATATGGAAGGTGCGTTCTTTAAACCGAACGGCATCCTAAGGAATTCATACTTTGCGCCATTCACACTGAATGCAGTTTTTTCTCTGTCTGATTTTTTTATCAAGATCTGATGAAAACCTGACTCTAAGTCTATCGTTGTGAAAACCTTTGCTTTACCTAAATTTTGAATTGTCATTGCAACGTCTGGGATAGGGTATCTATCAGTGATAGTCTGAGCGTTAAGCTTCTGAAAATCTACTACCATTCGTCTTTTAGGTTTCCCTTCGTTATCGGTACCTTTTTTTGCGACGGTCCAGATTGGAGAATTGTAAGGACTTTTACTAGGCTGAATAATTTGGTTGTCTAATAATTTATCTATTTCTTTGTTTATGAATTCATTGTCTGCTATCGGATACGGATACTGTTTCACCCAAATAGGATCTTCTGATTCTGTCCTAATTGTGGCTTGTATTGTAGTCGTAAACGGAAGGATTTCATTAGTTTCGTCGTTTATTCTCATGATATTTTCAATTTCAGTTTTATACTTGTCGTTATTAATTGTGAAATTAACTTTTTGTTCGCTTACTACTTTCTTTTTATATTTGTATAAGAGTTTATACTCAAAGATGTTAATTTCTGCTTTCAATACCCTAAGACCGTGTTCACCTAGAAGCATATCAAACTCCTCTAGAGCTTCGGTTTCAAAAAATACTAAGTTATGATTGAGTAGTGTAATAACTTTCTTAGCTTTGGTCAAAGAGTATCCATGAAGCGTTTTAACTTTAACCGGTTTTATGGGTATAGATTTTCCTAATTTGCACTTAGAACTAATATAATTATTTGTAGCACCTGTATCAATTAAAATATTAACGGATGTACCTGTCGTTTGACAACGCCTTTGGAGACACGGTAATCCGTTTATTCTCCTAAAAAAACACTTCCTGTCTCATAGATGTCGTCAGTATGTGCGGCGAGTGATTGTAGCTCTTCGTCTCTCGTCTGGTTTATTCTTTGTACCTTGTTGGTGTTGAGGTTTCGTGAAGAAGGAATTCTTCCGCGTTTTGCTGCTTGTTGGTCTTCTCTGAACGGGTTATAGTACCGTTGAGGTTGCTGAAGGTTGTTCCTTAGCTGGAGTTGATTGTTGTGTTGTGTTGGTCGTACGTGTTGACGAGAGTCGTCCACTTCCATCGGTTCTTGGCGTGGTTGATGGTTATATTGTACTTGCACATTTGGATTATATCTCCTTCTATCATCATATCTCTGTTGTGGAGGATTCTGTCTTTGGTTGTATCCTTGTGGCGTAATTTGTGCGTCGAACTGCATGTTTGAACTGTCGTGGTAAATCGTGCTTGCGATTGCATATGCGGTTTCCAAGTCTTTTGGGTGATGACTGTATAATGTGCCGCTTGTATACCTGCTGTTGAGTCCTGTGATGAAAGTACGGACTGCTTCTTGATTTGCATATTCTAGCATGGATGCAGGTCCTTGTTCTCCTGACATCTCTATCTTTGAGAGTGCGAGATTCAGTGCTTTGCTGATTTCGCTGTGAAACTCCGATAGTGTGCTTCTCCCTTGTGTGATCTTTTTCATTTCTTCGAGTAGTACATACAGCGGTCGTTGATCAGCGTATGTATAGTCAAGTCTGTTGATTATTGAATAGAAATTCAGCTTGGTGTTGTGATTGATTAAGATGTTTGCTGCCTCCCCAACAATTTTTGAGTGTATTATTGTAAACGCTGTATAGTAGTTCGGGTGGTTGGAAAATTCTTTAATGTTTTCCATGAATGTCCATGCCCTTTTCCTCCAGGATCTGTACTGGTTCTTGTCTCCGCTGAAGCATGGTATGGCTTCAAAGGTTTTTAAATTTATGAGGTTTCCATTTGTAATGTTCGGTGTAAATTCTACGTGTTGGTCTGCTGTAGTGACTGTCTGGGAAGGTTGTTGTGCTTCCAGTGTATTCACTTTTAGTTGTGTATTTTGTAGAGCTTGAGTTAGTAGTTCTACCTGTGCTCGTAGAGTTGCGATGTCCTGAGCCATTGTATCGTCCTGTGGTATTAGGCGCAGATAATTGAAACTTCGTTGGCGTTTAGTGCGTGAGTCCAGGGTGAGCGATTCTGTTTAAAGTCAGGAATCTTCAGTTTTCGTTTTTCACTTTTCACTTTTTTGATCGGTTTAGGCTGCCTGCTATTTCAAGGTTTGCTTTTACGCGACTGGTTAAATTTGTTATATCTCGCTTTTTCAGAGATTGTTTTTATGCTTTTCTTCAAAGCTGTGGAATTTTTATTTTATTACCCTGTATTTCAAGGGAATTTGGCTGCAGTCAAGAGTTAGACCGGCTTGAGCCCCCAGTTAATATCGATACTCGATATGAATTCAAAAATTATAATATTTTGCTGTGCCAAAATGCGTGCTCTTTATTACTATTCTTAAACTAACTCGTTTACATGAATCTTAGTGCTACTTATAGTATTGAGATGCGTCGGTCGTTATCTGTTTACTAGTAGGTAGTGATTTGGGCTATTATTGTTTGTTTTGGTGATACTACATTTCTATTGTTATAATGTTTGTCCGTTGCAGTCCGTGGTAATCATGTTGGGACAAGTTATGTTGTTTTGATGTTGTGTATATTATTATCATACGAGTACAAGGCCAAAGGGCATATGGTAGTTTATCTACATTTTTGTCTGTGAACAATAATTATGTATATATGTATGTAGTGTATACATTTATATGCATACATATGTATGTTTGTACTAACGTCGTTAACTCGCGCCAATTGCAAAATCCTATGCATGCACTATCTGAGAGAAATATAAATATAATAGATAATTTTGTTTATCCGTTTACTACTTTGACTTGACGTGCGCTTTTTCTATTCTTTTTTTTTACAAATTATTAATTTATAACTTTAATGACTATAATTAGTTGTTGCGTCATTATATCAACTTATCGCTGTCTCTTTATTATACCATATTATGTACTTTTATACTATGCAGATATATGTAGATACAGATATAGATATATGACATGTGTACGTATGTAACTAATAAACGTCGATACAAAAATAAAAATATTTCGTAATAAGTACACGCAAACCTATACACTTGTACTGAATATAAACATGCGATTTACCAAGGTTCGAACATAAATACATACATACATACATATGTACATACCTAGTACAAATGCGCATAATTGAAAGCCCCAAAACGTCGACTAACCAAAAGACCTTAGTACAACTGAGTCAAAACTTAAATTAAAATCAGGGCAAAAATATTGTGAACAACTAAATAAAACGAGTGCAAAAAAATAGTAAGCGCTTACGTGCAGCCAAATGAAAATTTAAATGAAGAAAAATACCCGAGTCCGTACATGGTTTAACTAACCGAAACATCAGTTCAAGGTTCATGGACTGATTAAATTGTTGGTTGTTGGATTAGAGCTTATACTTGCTTACTTGTATCTTTGCTTGTATTGTATTTATTTACATAGCTTAGTTAGTTGCTTGGCTTATGTTACTTGCGATTTTGCTGTTTTTGGTAGCACAAGCATATTAAATTTTAGTTACATACAAATACATATATGAATGTACATATACACATACATATTTACATAGATATCTGCGAATCTCTGGGCGCCTATCTTAACCCGGCAAAAAAGTGTACTAGCTCAAAAACGGTCAGATAACTGCCAAATGGCAGAGGTGACTGGTTCAATCCTAATCTGGTTTCCGTTCGATCAACTAGCGACATCAACATTATTCTAGATTAGCTCGACACTAGCTGAAATGTTACAGTCCTCTAAAAGGGTCACACACCATTGCTAAATATCAGTTCAGTACCACTTTGAAAGGATTAGTACGAAGCATTCGGCACTTGTAGTAAAACATAATAATTAACTTTTTTATTCAACTGCCCATCTATATTTTACAATACTCTATACATTACCATAGACCAGTTTAGAGTATTTACATCTGAACTTTTTACTTTGAATATCTGAGATCGAATTGCCGATAGCTTCGAATCGCTCCCTGCTTCTTCTATATTATGTGATGCTAATAAGTGTTTGCCCTAAGGTACTTAATGAATTTAAAGTATGGTTTATTTGTTTTTTATTTTTCATGTAATCGTGTAAATTTATGGGGCTCAAAAAATATACTTTAGGTTTCTCTACAAAATAGTTTTCTACGGCCTCGTTCTCGTCTTTACTACCTTAAAGAAAACACAACAAAAAAAATCAAGTAAAGAAGAGTCTAAGTTCGGGTGAGGCCGAACTTTAAATACCTGCCATATATTTCTATTTTAAACTAGCGGACCCGGCGCACTTCGCTCCACCCTACAAATATATGTATGTTATGAATTAGAATGAAATTGAATTATGAATACGGGTTTTAAAGTATCTCGGCTTCATCGCCATCTATAGGCTCGATTTTCTAAAAACATATTTATATTTATGTGACTAATACATTTGTTGAATTTTAATCAAATTCGACGGTAAATATGGGTTTTAGAGATATCTCAAATCCAGCGCCACCTACCGGAACTTATTTTTTGTGCCCTACACACAATTGGCGCCATTGCAAACACCTATGAATTTGAGATAAATCGGTGCAGTATTTATTGTCGAAATTATGCTTACTGAGTTGAAGTAAACAGTGTTTATCAAATTTGGTAGAGTTTGATCACGTAGTTTCGAAGATATATAAACATATTTGCACTAAAGTGGAAGGTGCCGCGCCCATTTTCGTCACTGAAATATCGTATTCCTTGGATTTTGTCATAACAAGATTCGTTGAGATATCTCAATATCTATCGAAACATTCGAAGCACGGACGGTCTTTACGGTGGATTTATCTTTCTCATTCTGAATTTTTTTTGTGGTATATATGTATGTACATACATATCAATCTTCTGCTACATATCAATCGGCTGCTTTATGCCGTTACAAATAACCGTTAGGCGAACAAAGCTATAATATCCTTTAAAAAATGTCAAAACATATTTAAACAAATATTGAAAATATTTAAAAAAAAATAAAAAATGAAAAAAATATATAAAAAACCACAAAAAATATTTGAAATATTATATTATAATTAAAAAATAAAATAATTAAAAAAAAAAATTTAAAAAAAATATAAAAAAGTACTAAAAAAAATAAAATAAAAATTAAAAAAAGTCTCAAATTAATTATATCAAAAAGTTAAGAATAAAAAATAAAAAAGTTTTCTCGGATTCAGGCCCTTGCTCGGGTTGCGAATGGTGTGTACGATCGCATTGTCTTGCTTCACGTGCTTGCCCTAGTAAGTTAACGTAGTACTGTTTCACTCGGTGGCCCAGAATATAGAAGTCATAGACGACGCCGACTTAGACTACGGATCATATTAACGAATTCGTGTTTCATTAAACATCACAATGGGGCTGAAATTTTCGTCCTTTCTTTCCTATTTATTATTTCCAAGTCTGTAGTTCTGTCATCTGCGAGAGTTTAATTGCAACCGGTTTAGTCTAACGGTCATTACTATATTTTTTTTTGTAACTTTTTAGATATTTCATTACTGACCTCAGTCAGTGGTGGGGGTCACCTTTACAGTTCTCTCTTCCTTGTTGAAACAGCTGAGTTCATTTTTTTGCACCTTTGTGTGTGTCGATGTGCAAAATGATTGAATTCTATTCCTCAATTTGTTTCGGAGTATTTCCGTTTTTTAACAAGAAATTTAATTACTGCACTCTGCTCCAAATTATGGGAATTCCCGGTGATAATTTGTTGTTGATTGTTTTACGGATAACTTTTAGTGAACCACATAAAAAAGGGGGTACTATTTTTACTAAAAATGAGTCATGGTATTGTTGTTATCAATAAAAAGATGATGAGTTATCGCTGAGTACCTTAGGCCGGGAGCCCCTCGTATGTTAGCGAAAGATGATTATATTTATTTATTTTTTGGCAAACTTGATAAGCGGAACGATTAGGTCTTTAGTATTCATTTTTTTTTTTTTGATGATTTCATTGCCGATTTTAAATAACGGGTTTTTCAATAGGGACGCTACAAAAGTAGACAGATAGTGACAGCAAACGACGCCATATTTTTTCCCGCTCCCTTTCCCGCGATTTGACACCGTTAGACTATTTCCTGTGAGGCTACGTCAAGTCTATGGTTTATGCCAACAAGCCAGCGACGATTGATGAACTTCGTACGAATATCGAACATGAAATTGCAGCAGTGTCGGCCGATTTATGCTTGAAAACCGTCGAAAGTTGGGTTCAGCGTCTGGACTTCTGCAAGCGTGCCCGTAGTGTCCATGCAAAAGAAATCGAACTCCATACATAATGGCATCGGATGTACTTTCACAGGAATAAAGAATTTAATTCATATACCAAACCATTTTTGTTTTATTTAAAAAAAACTTTTGTAGCGTTCCTATTGAAAACCCCTGTACAATAAAAATATGATTTTTGTTGGTTTCTTATAATGATTTCAATTTACGGCTAATTAAATAACTATTAATTTGTATATAATTAAGTACATACATGTCTTTTTTGTCTTAGATCAATAAGTTCAGTATATATTGTAGATGTGCAACTATATTCCTTCGCTTTGGCTCCACCCATACCCTTAGATTTTTTCACTAAATGAAATGAAATCAAATTACTTTGTAATCTACTTCAAAGCCTCTTTACAAATTTAGTTCTGTCTATGAACTTTTCCAAGGCCGACTAATTGTTTCACATATTACCTACTGCTTTTTGCTTATTCATCCACATTTATTTAGATAGCTACAAGTTTATATGGAAGTAGGTACTTCCAAATCGCATTATTGTTTAGACAATAATTTATTATTTCTTATTACATGTAAGTACTATTGTTATGTGCGAGAACTCATAGTCATTTTCTTATAAATTCATAATTCATTGCACTCACGAATATAAATCTGCGCGAATTCTACTAGGTGTATGCCGTGACACACGAGACTTAAAGAACTATTGCGTGTACCAAGAAGAAGAAGAAGAAGAAGAAGAAGAAGAAGACGGAGGATAAGAAGAAACAATTATAGAGAATTCTAGTTACCAGCTATGCTGGCTCTTTGCTAAGGAAGTGGCCACTCGACGGTAATGAAATGCGCTTTGCGCGATAGCGTGTTGTGATGTTTGGTCAGACTGTCTACTGTTCGTCAATTGGGTAGTTAGAGCGTTTCGTGGTAAAGCAGTTTGCATGAGCTGTTGCTTTTTTCCTGTTTCAAGTTTTCAATTACTTATTCTTTTTGTCTGAAATTCACTTAATATTTTTTTTAAATAGAAATAAAGTTTTTTTTTCATAAACAAAAAAATGGTGTAGAGTTCGCTCAGCACAAACGGTACTTCAATACAAGTTATAAGGAAAGGAATAAATATTCAAAGTACCTATATTCCTTTTAATTTCTTTTTATTGCAGTAGTATAATTACATCGCATATATTAACTAAAAAAACTGAAAAAAAACTGAACCGAGTTGGATCAACTCGCATATTTTTCCGAGTTTGTGTTGTTCTATTACGCAACTATTGTGCTTTTACAGCTCGGTTGGCAAATAATGGGTATTTTGAAAATACCAATTGAGAAAATCTGTGGAGAGTAGTTTTCTATAACGTTTGAAGATATTTTGGTTTTTTTTGGCAACTTCTCAAACAGTGAGAAAGCTAATGGGCTAAAAATGTTCACACAATTTCGGGTAAATTTTGTAATCTTTTTCTAAAAACAAAATCCTCCACATTGTTCTTTCTTAGCGCTGCCAGACGGTAGAATTTCTTACCAGTGGGTCCCGGGTTCAAACTCTGGCCGGAAATCGAAAATGATAGAAAAATTGCTTTCTAATAGCGGCCACCCCTTGGCAGGCAATGGCGAACCTCCGAGGGTATTTCTGCCAAAAAAAAAAAACTTCTCACAAAAGTAGTCTGCCGGTGGGCGGAGTCGGCGTAAAACTGTACGCCCCTCAATTTGTATTACAACATAAATACGCCCTCCACAAACTATAGGAGAAGTTCGGCTAAACATCCAGCGCAATGGTATTATATTATTAAACAACATAAGATCTTCTAGATGTTTCAAAACGCATATTACATACTTGTATGTATCAATTACTTAAGATAATAAACTTGAAATCCGCGCCCTTACTCAGTAATTTCAATTGAAAAGTATATATTTTCGAAAGCGTCCTTTTTTAAGCACCGATCGTTCGGAAAACGATCAAATTTACTAGCGATTATCTTCTATCGTACTATGTACTAATTATCTTATTATTTTAAAAAAGTTGAAAAGCTGATTGTACTTCTTAATCATATTTTTCCTCACTTACGGCCAGGAAGGTTTCGCTATGTGCTTTCTGGGATTGGCAGAGCTGCTCATCTACGCACAAATTCTTAATTCAGACTTGTACTGTCCACACTTTGATCGTCTGAAGGAAGCAATCGGCCAGAACCATCCAGCTTTGACAAATAGGAGAGGAATTGTGTTCCATCGGGACAACTCCCGGGGACATCCACAGATAGTGGCTCGAAAGAAGCTCTGGGAGCTTAGTTTTGGGGGGTTCTTATGCATCCACCTTATTGTTCAGACACCTTGGCACCATTTGATTACTACCTGTTTCTGTCCATGCCGAATGATTTTGCTGGTGAAAAATTCGTCTCAAGAGATGCTTGTGAAAAATGACTGCCCCAGTTTTTTTTTCCCAATAGGGACGAGGATCTCTGACCTAAATCGGATTATGCTAACTAAAACCTTCAATTAATGCAAAAATAATGGATTTCCTTTCACTTGACTTTATATCTAATTAAGTTTGGAAGATAGCCTGCCCATTTGCTATCAACATAATATCAGCTAAGAATAAAAGTGTGGACACCCAAACGTAAAAGTTGGGCAAAACAATTTGTTCAGTAAAAGGTGGGCTTAGCGTTGGATTTCAGTAAAAGGTTGACAAAGAACTTTATTCATCAAAAAGCGGATTCGCGTGCATGTTCATTATTATCAAACCAAGTTTGGTTAGATTATACGGCCGTCCCTAGTGGGACTCACTTAGGCACATGATCCTTCGTGATATCAAACCAAATTTATATAGACTATTATCATCGAGTATTGAGTTTAGTCGCTAGGTGGCGCACGAGCCGAAATATTTGTAAAAATCGCATTTACGAACCGCGATTTAGTTTAAATTCAAAACATATATTCCCCATAATTCTCTTTATCGTCTTTTTCCTTCTAGTTCTGTATAAAAGTTCTGCAGGGTTTTTATTTTATTTCCTACCCTACCTTTTGCCAATTTCTTCTTTTTGGTGTTACTGGGAGTTTTTTGTTTGTTAACATATAATACATATTTATCGCTTCATTAAATATTATTGTCTGCCTAATGATCATATACAGTGGGCCAAATCTGTTAAAGCACTGTGTAATTTTTTGTAGAATAATATAATACAGACATTCTGGTGGCATGTTAAGGTGGTAATAGCTGAGATCTGGTGAGTACTCGTAAGTATCACAATGGAGTACCTGAGGTCAATAAACTTTTGAAAAAAATCGTCCACTTATGACAAAAACTCCTACTTTAAGATACCACTACAAATGTCGAAGATATAAAAAAAAAATGTAAAAGTGTGCCCCAGGATGCCCAGAAATTTTTCTTTTCGAAGTTGCTTTTCAAAAATATTTTTGTATTCTACAAATGTCGAAGATATAAAGAAAAATGTAAAAATCTGTCCCAGGGTGCCCAGAAATTTTTCTTTTCGAAGTTGCTTTTCAAAAATATTTTTGTATTCTACAAATGTCGAAGATATAAAGAAAAATGTGAAAATGTGCCCCAGGGTGCCCAGAAATTTTTCTTTTCGAAGTTGCTTTTCAAAAATATTTTTGTATTCTACAAATGTCGAAGATATAAAGAAAAATGTAAAAGTGTGCCCCAGGGTGCCCAGAAATTTTTCTTTTCGAAGTTGTTTTTCAAAAATATTTTTGTATTCTACATAGTATGGACTTTGTATACTTAATCAAATTGAGTATATTGAGAATGTTTGTAACGATTTGGCTCTCAAAGTACAGAACCGATTTTAATGAATATCTTTGCAACACGTAACTTATTCCTTTAATCTTTTTTAAAGAACAAATACTAAATACTTATGATTTAGTTGAGCTCTACCGAATTGAAATAAATATAGTTTTGATTAAAACAAGCTTTCAGATCATAAAATAGTTTAAGCTTTAAAATTTTGTTCAACTGAATCATAATAATGAAATTTTTGCTGCTGTCTTTGATTTTTTTTTTGCAAGGTGGTTTAACAAAAAGTTGAATAACTCAACCAAAACTTGACCGATTTAGACTTATAAGATATCATTGGAAAGTTATTTTCTCACCTTTTTTTCTTTGCAAATAAACTCTTTCGTCAATTTTTAAACAAACCTTTAAAGCTTACATTTTTTTGTATCACATCTAAGGTGGGCGGTTTAATATGTAAAAAATGTATTCCTATTTATAAAAAACTCAATTGTTGGAGAAACTTTCATTAGTCTTATAAATCTTATAATTCCGGTGGAAAAACTTTTTTGTTGTTGTTCAGTACACAAATACATATGTAGAATTGAATACCTTTTACTTTTTTAGGCGTAACAGAGTACGGCTAGTATTTTAATAAAAAAATTTACCAAAGTTCTTAATGGGGAAACATTATGAATATTGTACCTAAACTTTTTTGACGTATTTTGTATCGGGCGTTTTTAGCAAGAATAATTAACACATCTTATGACGATCGAATCACTAATGGACAAATATATAATCTTATGGTATTTGAAAACTACAAGTAATAACTACACAAAAGTTAAAAATAGCAAAGTGATTGTGCATTAAAAAGTAAACAAAGAGTAAATAAATATGTTAGCAATAAATAGCTATAAATGGTAAAAAAGTAAAATTCGGCAATGGTAGATATATACAGCTGTTTTTTGTATTTCAATCATGCTTGCGGTCGCAAGTGAATTTATCTTTTGCTTAAAAAGCTTAATGGCCTCACGCCCAATTAATTTTCAAAGCAATCAACCATAAAACATTAATAACAAAATATATCTACATTATTTTAGAATTCCGGCATATTTGTCGGAAGCTTTGCTTTTTCGATAATATTTCTTTTTTTTTTTTCTTAATTTAAGTGCGGTTGTTGATTTGCAGATACACCTGCATACATATTGATACTTATATTCGATTTAGATTCGCTTTCATCAAACTTTTGTTTAACGTTACCTAAACCGAAAAAAGAAAGTCTGCATTTCGAAATTTTAGGACTAATAAATACCAATAGGTATGCAGCATATAATATATCTAATTGCTCGAAATCGTTATGTGTAGATTCGCTTGATGATAGATTTTTTTTATTGGCTTGGTTTGGCTTGTGGCCAAGCGAATGTATGTACACAAAATTGTTCAGAGAAAAGTGCCACTCATCGCCAAGTAACCGCAAGATCAGCGCAAATTTAATTAGCTTTTCCATAGTTATGCACATATACATATAGTATTTGTGTTTGGAAATAAGTAAGTAAGATGATTGTAGAATGAATGATTTCACTTTCGCTTCTATTCACATATGTGCAGTAGCCTTTTTTACATGTGGGTTTTTGACAAATCAACGTAAATCGAATTTGCATTTACTGCCTGCTAGTTGGTAAATTGATAGATTCTAATGCAATGCAGTTGGTTCATTGGCATAACTTAAATATATCGCAATCGAAAGTAGATAAAACTTGATATCTTAGTGCTCTTAAAAATTGTGATTAATGTACTACAAATTCAATTCAATTCAAGATTTATTTATGCAATACCGTTTTAATTCAATATTTATTTATGCAATATGTTTTTAATTCAACAGTTATTTAATTCAATGTTTTTTTACCGATATATTTTTTCAATATTTTTAAAGTTTTCTTTTGAGTTCAATATATTCTTTATTTACAATGTTTTTAATTCAACATTTTTTTTTTAACAAAATATGTTTTTATATTTAATATTTTTGTGTTTATTTTCTTTGTGTTCAATATTCATGTTTTCAATTAAAAATGTATTTAATTAATTATTTTTCAATTCAAAAATTATTTTATTCAACTGGTTTTTAATTTTTTTTTAAATTCAATATGTTTTTAATTAAATAGCTTTTTAATTTAAAATTTTTTCATTTGTTTAATGATATTCATAAATTGACACATATTACGTTCCACCCAGACACGGAATTTGGCAGATTATTTTTCGACAAATGGATAATTTGCCACGAAAGCCGCCATAACTTCCTACTGTGTTAAATTTAGTGTATTCCTCTTCGAGCTATATAAATAATACGCATTAAAAATATTATTTAGTTATATATTTTACAATTCTCTTATAGCTTTGTTGAACTTCGATTGTTTACGATTTGCTCTAGTTGTTCGAACAAGACTTTGATTAAGCCCCTCATTCTAAACATTTCTTCGATGTCTGATCGTTGCAATGCACTAATATTAAGTCTGTCGAAAAATAATGTAATATAATGAATATTTTAGAATTTTCTTTTACTAATCCTTTTTCTTTCTTTTTTCATTTTAGGTAAGCTTCGTTTCAACTCGTAATTGAAAATCCAAAAGTAATTATACCATCTGTATGTAAAAAGTTGAGTTCCTATTCTTGAGAAATAAAAAAATCGAAAGTAGAGAGCAGCGCCCGGATATCAAACAAAGAACGCCGGTACTAGGTCACGTATGTACAACTAAGCATTTACTGTAAGGGTGTCGTATATTTACAAATGAAGAAAAAAAAACAACATTTCCATTTGCGCGCATACACTGCGTATGAGCAACTAGTTGTATAAAAATTTTACTTTCATTTGAGTTCCATTAACAGCAATGGAAGTAAAAGTGTTGCACTCATTTCAGGTTAATAAAAACAACAACCAACGCACTAATTGCTGCAAATATGAGGTACATAAGTAGATCAACAACAACAACTACAACATAAAAAGCCTATGTGTAATATTTAAGGCAAAGTGAAGAAAATGAAAATCAAAATGAAAACTTCACCCAAAAATTAATGTGCATTTTAATAGCTTGATAAAAGTAAATATCCGGTTTGGTTTACTATTATCAACCTGTCTGGCTGCTGGTAGTATCATTAATATATTCATGCACAACAAACTGCCAACAACAAAAACAACAACCACAACTACTTGTAAGCCATAAAAGCAACAAATATGGACGTAGCCACCAAACCATTTACACAGTTTAAGTAATTATAAATTTGGACGATTTTCGTTTTCATTTTCATTTTGCCTTTTCGAAAGAAATTAAAAATATGGCGCTGAGTGTGCGTGTGTGTCTGGCTGTCTGTGCCTGTGTGTGCCTGTGTCAGGGAAAGTGAATGCGCCGTAATTAAGCCATCGCTCCATTTGGTCACTCAAATGTCAATAATAAGTATAGTTACAAATATTTATGTTTATATTTGTATGGAGGCGTTCGAGTGCGTTCGTTTGTATTAATTGAATGCCTTTTCAATAAATTGTCATTAAGACTTTAATTTCGAGTTTTATCGTAGCATTTTAATTGTTAATTTGACGAGTTGTCACGATTTCCATTTTCACGCCAGCTCAGCATATTTACTGCTTTTGTTTTTATACTTTCAGTGCTGTCTATGGAAAAGTATGTGCTTTTCGTACGTTGCTTTAAATTTAATTATAAAGGCACTTACAATTATTTTATATATAATACGGAGCAGGTTAATTTTATTTTGAAGGCATTGAAATTCGTCGTGTGAAAAAATAATTTCATAGTATTTATGCTTCGATTTTTTTTTGTATTCATCCAGACATATTATAGTCAAAATAAGGCTGAAAATATTGACAACTATTTTTAAAATTCAATCCGAGTACTCCTTGTGTTAAAATCTCTCTCACTTTATTACAGTTATTAAGAGCTGCTGCTTTTATAGATTGATCAATTGTAACAATTTTAATCATTTTCAGTGTAAAACATTAAATAGTTTAGCTTGAAAAAAATATTTAAAAAAATATTTAAAAAAATAAATAAATAAATAAATAAATAAATATACCCAACAAACTCCAACAAAATATTTCTCCAAACTTCTAGAATACTGTGGTTCCCAAGTTCATTTCAAACACCATTCTCCACACATTTTTTCTCAAACCTTGGAGAAATTTGTAATTCTTAAGTTGGTATCCAATGTAGCTCAATGAATTACATTTGAGTTAATGTTGAGGTTATGAGGTTTCTCAACTTAAGATTTGTAATTATTGTCATTAAAAAAGGCTTTGTTTTTTTTGTTGAGAAAGCTATGATTTCCCACTTGAGAATCAACCTAGGGTAGTTGCGAAATATCCTAGGTCTCAAATTAGCCACAAGTTGAACCCAAGCCGAAATGTGTTTTGGGAAAGCGTTTCATGAATCACGAAATATCGTTGATCGAACTGGACGAATGATGGGGAAGACATAAAAAGTGGTATAAAATACGCAACAACAATTACAAACAAAAGACCACTCGTAATTATTAGAGCTGCTTCAAATTCCCTAGAGTTTGTTGCAAAGCTAGGGAAGAATGTAATGTTAAAGTTAGCAAGTAAGTCGGGCAATATAGACTCCTAAATATCGGAAGAGACGAAAATAATACTTCTTACTGTGATGTTCACAAATCTGCCCGGCTTCGGGTCTGTCTAGATCATATTTCTTGGAATCGAGAGAGTCAAAAATTATATTTATAAGTAAATAGTGATAATAGGTCTTTGTCAGGAAAGATTTCTTCAACTTCGCTACTACCGTAACAAATATCGTACACAGTTTCGAAAATTGCTGAAAAAAACCATGCTCACTTTTGACGGTTATTTAAAACAAGTAGTGTTTTTGTTTTTTAAATAAAAACCTGAACCGGGTATTTAAAGTACGGTCTCACCCGAACTTGTATCCAAAATTTAAATGAAAACCTTCTGGGATCCATTGAGTTCTTATGTTAGAAACGCATAATGGGAAAAATGTAAAGGAGTTGTCGCTCGGTTACCACTAAGCAAGTACAATCAAATGGGACTACTTTTATCTAGCTGAAGAGAAATATATAAGATATTAGTAAAACGGTGGGCTTGGAACACGGTGAATATTTTTTAACGTCTATTTATTTCCTACTGTTATCTTCTTTTTTCGGAATTCAAAAAATTAAATATCGTAAAATAACATTCAATTTGTTTTATTAACTGCACAATGTGGTAATAAAATTTTAATAAATAAAACATACTAAAAACCCCGATTTTCATTGCGTAAGCTACGGTCGGGACGACAGTTTGGTAAACATGTGAACAGTTACCCAAAAAATACAATATAATCGTATATAACGGAATATTTGAAAGGCCGGGCTTTACCGCTAGCAAGACTTTAAGGGGTTCAATACTTTTTCTGCTTGATTTTGTATGCCAACTCGTATCAAAATGGAGGAAAAATCTGGCAAATTGAACTGAACTTCAGCCATTAGTACCAAAACACTGTAGACACGGAAGACTGTGAAAAAGGGTTAACAGTTTAAAAATATATAGCAAAATTCCTTATGGGGTTATATACACTTGTGTTGGTCAAAAAAATCTAAAAATTTTTTATTAAATTATTTTCTTGAAGTATGTCCTTTCAAGTTTATTTTCTCCAAATTTCATAAAGATCTGAGCACTAGAGCCAAAGTTACAGCTGTCAACAGTGGGCTCTTTCCGAATGCCCCAAATGTACATATGTATATCCCAAAACTTTAAACGCAATTATCTCAAAATGATGTTTTTCTAAAAGTCCCGTTGCGGTGAGCAGGTTTCTCAAGAACCATGTGACCTATCAATCTAATTTTTTGCATGCTACTTGGAAACTGAAAAAAAAAACTGAATTTTTAGACCTTCAAAAATCGAACTTTTCATTAAAATCATCACCATTTGTTTAAAAATGTTTATTTCGCTGAATGCTTCGTTCAAGTACGGCGTTTTGATATAAACTAAAGGAAACTGTTGTTTTTTTTGGATTGCAGATGATCCATTGGCTACTTATCATGCCTACCGCGAAGCCTGTAAAAAAAAAGTGTTTAAACGCAACAGCTGTAGTGCCAACAAATGAGCACATTTTTAACTCAAAAATTCAATTAAACATCTTTAGACACACATAAACGTACACACAGTGTTTGATTATTTAAAAAAAAATACCGTCTTACAAAAAAAAAAAAAAAAATCATCAAAAAACTGATTTTTTTCATAGAATAGGTGTATATAACCCCTTAAAGAGAACCGCTAAAAATTAGTGCAAATCCTAAAAGCGGTTTTACACTATAAATATTTGCATGTGAAAATGCCACATTTCCAATACATTGAATTTAGTTTCAAATTTAAAATTACTTTTCACTTAAACTTCTTTAAACCTGAAACAAAACAAAAAACCGTTGAATTTATCTGTGTGCCACATTTCTATTCAAAATAACCTTCACTTTCTTTCCGAGTTCAACTTCAAAAATATGTTAGCTAATGTGCGGGCATGTACAGTGTTTTTTCAAATACTGCCACCACATACAAATATTTTACAGTAAATTCTTTAATAACATTTTTTTTTATCTACCAAAGCTTGCCCTGTACTTTCCTTGTTTGCCCAGCTACGTGTACGGAGTCAATATACAAATGAGAAGTTAATAAATATCCAATTTCACATTGGCACTTCAAGAAAAAATTGTATATTGATATTTGTTACTGCGAGTTTATTTTGGCTGCAAAAAAATAAAAAATAAAAATATAGACATGTGAAATACAGCAATCAGCAATAGTGGTTGCAATAAAAATGCCTTGCTGATGTTGCATTTAACCAACAACAATTGGCTATAAAAATAAAACAAGAAACTGCAATAATATTTGAATTTTATATACAGCAAATTTTGTATTTGCTTATTGTGCTGTTAGTGTTGTTTGCGTTGTTTGTGTTGTTTGTGTTGTACTCGTACTCGCTTCGCTTTCAGTCGCAACAGCAACAATTAAATCAAACACTTGGAACGGAAGCCGCAGTTCCCTTTGCGATGTTATTGTACGGCAAACTTTGTATAAATTTACTAAGCATTCTTTTTTCTCCGCCCAACCAACTGTGTCGCTGTTTGCTGGCTTTCGCTGTTATTGGTGTTGCCTCCATCAGCTTTGCCATTGAAGGTGCGGTCGATCACTTGTCCGGTCGGTCGGACATTGCTTTGTCGATGGGAAATTGGAAACAAACCAAACAAAAACAAAACAAAAAAAAACCGCCTGTGAAAGATTAAATTTAAATGACTGAATTAAAATGAAAGTGTTGCGGTTGTATGCCGCATGTTGTTAAACATTTGATGAAAAGCGCAACTTCTGTCACAGACACTTACTCGACTTCGACATTTCGTTTCTCGTACCAACAAATTTTGCTATTTTATTCGTATGAAGGAAACAATTCATATTTTAATACAACATTTACTAAAAGTTGCTCATTGCGCTCTACCCCTTCGTCATCTTTTAAGCACCTGACGGCCATGTGACCAATAGAAAAGTGCTCTGTTAGTATTTCCATGATGAAATTAATGGATCCCTTTGGAGAAGTTAACCGTGTTCTTCGCTTTTCAAGTCAAATACTAATTTGCTTCCAGATTAATGCACACCTTGTGGGTAGATGCTCTGACCTTATCTTCCACATGCGATAGCAGGAATTCGAAAAAAGGTATTATACATTCGTAGAGTATTTTCACAAACCTCTTTCCCGTACACTCCATCTCTATGTTGCGGATACCAGTATAAGTTTAGACTTATGGATTTTCGGATTAAGGACATCGATGCTAGACTGTCACAGAAAGTTTATCTCTTTCGACAGTATAAGGCATATAATAGATCTATAGATCATCTATACCATTAAGTGATGGGAACATAAAACTGTATATTTGATAACACTAATTGAACTGGATTTACTTTAGATAGAATTATCCCTAGATCCCTCCCTACCGTCCGTCCGCAAGATCAAGTCGTTAAATGTTAACGTCCTTTGAGGTAGGGTAAAGTACCTGGAATTCTTTCCATAGTAGTAGAGATATAAAACCACCTTCCGGGAGCCACTTCAAAAATTTCCGAGAAATCATAGTAAAAATGTTATCGATCCATAGAATAGTCAAGGGTTCTGGTTCTTAAGCAACCATAGCGGTGTAGATGTATAGCGAATTCTTAATTGAGCCTCTGCTTTCTTACTGCAAAAAAGTTCGAATGCGAAATATATTTTTTTTTGGCAGACTTCCATTATTTTATGTTTTATGGTTCCAATTTTGTGAGTCTCGGTATCTCCTAACTTCAAAAGAATCATTGGGAGGTTCTGGGCAACTATTCATTTAAATATTTAATCGAATAATATAATCTAATAAAGCGAAACAGGGCGCCAGACCTCCATTGAATTTTTGGTTACAGTTTCCAAGAACCCCTGTTTTTTTTTATAATTCGGTGTCGGTTACAAAATATGAATTCAAAAATTGTTTCAGCCTTTATTTCAAAGAATTAAACTTAACTCATTATTTAGTTGGTGAAATATTAAAGATTAAACGAAATTTTTAACACGTAGAACAATTTTAAAACAATTTTTAACTGAAATTTTGAAACCTAAAAAATAAAAATTTTTTAAACTGAAATTATGTTTTAAGAAAAGAAAGTAATTTAAGGAAACTTTTTTTTTTTGCAAACCCATAAAATGATATATAAAAATGTAAAATTTTTAACCAATAATTTGTGGACTTTTTCAAAAAAATAGGGGAAATTCAACTTAATAGTTAGCGTTTGTCATTGGATTGGAGACAATTATTTAACACTCACATGTTTTTATTTTTGCCATTTTAATGCCAACTGAAAATTAAACATTATACATTTTTTATAAAAAAATATATTATTTTACTTCATTTTTTTTTAGTTTTATACTTCATGCAACTTTTGCCTTATTTGATCAAGCAATATGTGCTTTTTCGTTTTTTCATTGTTTAAAAAACTAATCTTCGACACAGAAACGATTTGCACTTTTCTCCTCACATTCGACACCTAAGATTTCCACATCTCCCTAGCAACTTTTTTTTTAAAAGCTTATGATGATGCTAACTATTAAAACTAACTAAATATTTCATTTCAGTTTTTCTCCAACTATCCTTTCGCTTTCTGTCCTATGTTTCTAGGTAAAAATTTCTTTAATTGTAAAAACAAAATTTATGAAATTCCGTCATTGCTTTTCGTTTTCTGTTTTTTTTTATTTTTATAATAATTTCTGTCATTTTAATGCCCAGTGGAAGCCTTTTATGACTTTTTAACATAACAAATACATAAGGAGTGTATTACGACTTTTAAGTTTTATATTTAATTTTATACTTAACTGCAATTTTAAACAAGCAATTTTTAATTTGTTTCGCATTTTTAATAATTTTTTTTTTTTAGTAAACTGATCATTGTAATAAAAGCAGTTTGGGGTATTTCTAAAGTTACACATCAAAAAGTTTTAAAGGGCTTATTGGAGATACTAAGATTTGAAATTATTAAAATATTTGCATTGTTTGGACATATTATCCATTCAATTTCTATCCGCTAGTTCTAGAAAAAAAAAAAAACAAATAAATTCTTAGGGGGAAAAATGTATACATTTTCATACATGAAAAGAATTCCGTAATTGCATTTAACATTTCTGTTTTTTTTTTAATTTTTAGTAATTTAACACGCAGTGGAAGTCCGACATTATGGTATTTTAGCATAAAAAATACAAAACTGGTTTGCTCGAATTTTTTAGTTTTATATTTCGTTTTTTGATTTAACTGATCAAACAAGTTTTGATTAGTTTTGCTGTTTTAACAATTGTTTTTTTTTTTGTTAAATAAAGTGATTTTTGAAATAAAACGGTTTCTTATTTTTTCGCCACATTCGAGACCAAAAATTTCCACATCTCTCTACCAAAAACAATTTTGTTCAAAAAATACTTACTGAAGAGACTAAGACTCAAAGTATTTGTATTTTTTTGTGCATACTATCCTTTCATTTTCTATTCTCTTTGCTAAGGTATAAAGAAATCAATTTAAATTCCTAAAACAATTTTTTTAAAACGAATTCTGTCATTCATCTTCGAAAACTGTGTTCTTTGTTCCAATTAAATCTCTCTCTACTACCTGGTTTACATTTGCAATTTCACTTTAACAAAAGTAAAAGTAAAAAAAGAAATTCCTGAATAGGGAATGAAATGAAAATATATTCGGTTGTGTAATTTCTTTTTTACAACAAATCGCTCCTTCTTTGTATTTGATAAATTCAAACGCAGCCATTTCAATTCTGACCACTGGCATTTCTATCAGATGGAAAGGCACACCAATGTAATTCAAGAGATATTTTTTATACGTCCAAATGATTTGTAATAGTACACCTAGGCACAGATGTACAATTTTCTATTTCTACCGACTATTAAATTGCCTCTGTGTTGGGCCAGTGTTGCTTTGGCTGTTAATAGCAGCAATCATAACATTACCTTACATGCTTGCTACAATTTGCTACTTTGCTATAACGTATTGCGTTGTTGTTGCTTGAAAATATTCAATAATTTTTGCATATGCCGGTTGGGCGTTGCACATTGCACTTGAATGGCCAGCAGACCAGACCACCACAAGTCACACATTGCTTTGCTGTACTACAAATAGTAAAAAAAAAAAAAATAACATCACTGTTGCATTTTTAACGCCTACACACACATACACACACACACACACACGCATGTTTTGCATACTTGAGTTTAGCAAATGGCATTGGCCATCAACAGCAGCAGTACGACGAGTACAAGGTACCTACGAGTACTACTCTACTCCTCTGGGGGCGCAGTTTATTGAACTGAAATGCTGCCCACACATACACACACAGGCACACAAACAAACATACCGACATATTTATAGCTAGCTTGAAAAAGTTAGCGGTCATGCGGGCACAAATGCTATCAGCGGTATTTTACACTGTACCGCCGCTGGCATTTTCCACCACAAAACTCTTTACCTACCTTCGATTTGGCAAATAACAATAACAATAGCATAGTATTTTCCCTATTCATGGTTACTTACTTTAAGAGTATTTTTTTGTTTTTTTTTACCTCTTTCAACAAATTTGTTTCTAGCATGTCGGTGCATTTTAATATTTGCATTGGGAGTATTTCTTCCCTAGCTGTAAATAGCGCGCTAATTTGCATATTAACCGCGCATTGCACTTGCATTTGCATTTATGCACAAATAATGCCAAATACATACATACATATATCGCCACATTAGCATTGCATTGCAACAATAAGTCGAACCGAGAGCGTAAGCAACAATGACGATTTATGCATTTTTGCATTCACAAATTTTCCGATTCACTAAGTTCAGTAAGCAGCGGCAACAGCAGCAGCAATAGCAGCAACAACAACACAAAACCAACCAACCAACCAACCACCAACACAGCGACAAGCAACAATCAACGCTCTCGTCCATTAACAGTCGAAACAATACAATTTTTCTTAGCCACCAACTGTTGCTGGTTGTTGTTGCAGTGGTCTTGCACTCGAAAGCTGCCCGCATTAATTTTGAATTTTGAATGTTTTTGTTTTTTTAAATGCTGCGCATATGTAAATAAATAGTACGAGTATGCATGCAAATGAAATTGAAAATATTTGCAGTACTACAATTTATTTTAATTTACTTATGCCATTTTTTTTTTTAATATTTCTTGCGCTTATTTATGCAAATATTTCTTCGAAAAATTATACTAGTAAAATATGTAATTATTTAACTTATTTTTTTTCTAATTTTACTTGTCTTTCAAATTTATTCATTTATGGGCGATTCCATTCTTGTTGCATTGCATAATAAGTTACTTTTGATTGCCAATAGTTTTCAATTGCTAAATGCATGTTATGTTCAATTCATTTGTACTGAATATTTGGACTAAACTGGAGGTTTTCATAAAATATTTTGTATATAATATACAATAGAAATTATTGTTTTTGGCTCTTTAGAGGAAGAATTCTTGATTAAGTAATTAAATATTGTTCTACAAATATTGGACATTTGTTACATAATTGATATTTATAAAAAAAATTAAAATGCTCATTATAAATATGGCATAATATTAATGGTCAAACTATTTAAAATTCAAGCTAGGGGTGTTTTTTTTTAGACATGTGGTTTTCAAAAAGAAATAAAACGCGTATAATTTAAAGTTATGGCCAAGAATTTAGCTTCATTATAAAGAAAACGGCTTTTTAAAAAAAAAAAAATTATTTCGGGCAAGTCGGTCGCTGATGGCTCGAATAAATTCCAGGCGAGAGGTCCAATTTTCGACCACTTTTGCAGCAATTGGGACAATAACGCACCATATATTTTCTTCCAAGGCGTCAATCGTCTCGAGCTTATCTGCGTAGTCAAGCGAGTCCACATAACCCCACATAAAATAGTCGAGCGGTATTAAATCGCAAGATCTTGGAGCCACGCTACAGGCCCACGACTCGAGATAATCCGCTCGCTTAAAGTTTCGTTCAATAAATTTATTGTTTCGTTGGCTGTATGGCATGTAGCGCCGTCCTGTTAGAATCAAATGTCGTCCACATCAACGTCCTCCAAATTCTGGCACGAAAAAATCATTAATTATAGCTCTATAGCGTTCCCCATTGACTGAAACATTATGACCGGCTTCATTTGTAAAGAAAAGATGGACCAGTGATTCCCTCTGCCCATAGACCCCACCAAACATTGACGCACGCGCTTTATGGTCGATCGGCTATTTATATTGATATTTTTTTTACAATTTTCAAAATAAAATCAACAATTTTTCAATGTGGTAGAATTGGTAGCTGCTATTTCGGATATCACCACATCTCATCAGACTTCTCTCGCTCCAGAGTTGAACCAAGGTACATGGATTCAAGGTCGGCAGTCAACGCTGAGTCACGCTAACCGTGTGAAAATTGCTTGCCTTTTCATTATCCCTATCTCTATTGTTGCCTTTTCATAATATCTATGTATATACATATGTACATAAATACAAAATTATATAAAAATTAATCGCAGTTTGTTTGGCTGTTTAAAATTTGAAATCGATTGGGCCACACTGGATACTTCCATTTATGCTTTTGTTGGTAATTGCTCCGCGAAGGTTTAGGGGAAAAGAAAGGATAGAAAAATCCCAACAGGTGGCGCCCTAGGCACACATTTCGCTTTTCAGTTCAATTCAATTACAGTACAACACGTGGCGTAAAATCACATAATGCAAGATGACGACTGAATAGATGCATGGCTTTCCATTTAAGTAGTTTTTAAATGGAGTTGCCACCTCTTAAAAATATTAAATTAATTAAAGTAGTTAGTAAAATCAAATAAGGCAATATGGGTATCAAACGAAAGTTTGATTTTCAAAATATCTTGAAAGTAGGTTGCCACCTGTTTAAAGGTAAATTAAGTCAGGCCAATCATTTAAACTAATTTTTCTTTCATGTATGGGCTGCCACCTGTTTTAAAACGGAAATTTTGCATATTTATTAGTTTCTGATCCGGGAAAGTTTAAGGAATGTCTTTGTTTAGGTGGAGACCCTGCTTGAAAATGCAAATTTAATCAAAATATTGCCAAGTTATATGGGATATTAAAATATGTATACCAAACAGCTCGTCCTGGCAGTAGGGTCCATATCTAATTTTATAAGGGTTGCCACCTGTTTGAAAAGTCGAATTTAATAAAATTATACACAAGTTAAATAAAGTAATAAAATATGGGTGTCAAACTGTTATTTTCGAAAGGGTTCAGTTTATAGGTGTATTTTGAAGAGGGTTGCCACTTTTTATAAAGCCACATTTAATTAAATTATACACAAGTATATAAAATGTTAAAATATGAGTTTCAAACGCTTCTTTCATACTTGCATACTTTAATTGTCAAATTTAATTATACTCTACACAAGTTATACGTGAAAGAAACAGTTAAATTTGATTGAAATACAAAATTCCTAATCGCCACATTGTTAATATAAGTTTAAGATATGTGTTAGCCAAATAAAATAAATTAGAAAGTGGCGCTGTAGTCGTGATATTTCTAAAAGCCGTATTTATACCCCGATTTCATTCAAATTTGAACCAAGTATTAGCTACAAAAAATTTAAAAATATTTTATTTTAAAATTTAATCGATAGGTGGCACCAGACCGGGGATATATACATATGTACATATATGTACTTAAAATATAAAATCAATATTCCATTATTTCAATTTGAAGAGTGTAGCAAAGCGCTCCGGATTAGTCGAGCTTAGTAAAATTACACAAATTTCGGAAACGTTAAAAATTTACTGGCTTTCTTTTTTCTGAATATAAAGAGAAAGCGGTCGGAATGTTTGGGGATCTCTGATTACTACCACACGTAGGCCCTTACCATGAGTTGCGTTCGATCTTGGACTGCGGTGGAAGGAGCTGATCGAACGAATTTTCATTTGATATCATGACGCTCATTTGCTACGATACAACGTCAAAAGCAAAATTCTGTTCGCCAGAAACTGTTGATGAGCTTTACTCAGCTCATAATATGAATTTGACATTTGATTCTGGAACGATCTTAATCAGACTTGACCACGACCACTGTTCTTGTAACGATCCACACCGAGATCATGCAATATGATAAAAATGTAATTTGTTAATTTGCCTTGCAAATGCAATTTCTAAACTAGCTCTCTTAACCGTTTCATTGCTCAACAATTTTTAAAAGCACCTAATAAAACTGAAACTTATTGCAACTAAATTCCAAATAGGCGCAGCAACAAAAATGTAGAACCAGAAATTTTTTAGTCACTTCGAAGTTGCAGTTGGTTTTACTAAAATTGAACGGCTGTATATTCAAAAATTCTAAAACAATTATTATTTTCGTATAGATTTTCCAAAGTTTGTCCGACTTTTTTAAATTTTCAAAAACCAAAAATGTTGATACATATTATTTATTTTATGAACTAGAGTGAGTATAGTCATAAGCACAGTAGTGTTTTGTGGTTTTCAATTACTTATATAAAAAATATTTTTTCTTTGTCTTCTTTCCCACTCGGATGAGTTCGAGCGGTTTGGTTTCTCTTAAAACTTGTGTTTTTATTACTCCATTCGCATATAAATTTGACTTGTATTTATTTATGTTGCGAAGCCAGAAAAGGCTGACCAATTTTCAATCTTTTGTTTACAGTTTTTTTTCTAAAATTTATTAAAAAATTCGCGCTTATTTATTTGCTATCCGTTTACTAAGGGTGCCCCAGAATAGTGCTCTTAATTTGTAGGGTATAAAGAGAGTAAATTCGAAGGTCCAATTTTGAGTTGTACAAATGCTAAGGAATCTCAATCTCAATTTTATCATTCGTTCACGTTTCAATTGCTTTCAATTAAATTAAAAATTTAAATAAACAACTAATAATAATAAACATAGTAAATGATAAAGTCGATAGGTCCAAGCTATGGTTGATCAAATTGAAACTTGAATAGTAGCTGGAGAAAGGCACACCACTCGGCAAAGTTGAAGATGAGCTTTTGACTCAAAGTTTGACTCCCTTTTTACCTTCAAAATATGTATAAGTGCGCAATTTTGGTACACCCTGTATTCATACCTATGCAAATATGGAGTGTATACTCTTTTTAATTCATTTGGCTATTTATTTTCTCTGTTTTCTTTGCCTTTCAATATTTTTTCTGTTTTTTTTTCTCTTTTTTTTTTTACTTTTTTCCTTAGTTTTATTTTTAATGCGGAAAATGTACTCGTATATAATTTACGCACCTAGAAAAGAAAGCAAATTATGTTGTACTTTTATAAACATTAAACACATGGGTTTTTATATAATGTACGCGTTGAATTGTATAACGTGCGAATAATGACTACGCAATGTAATGTCTGCACAGTTGTGTGTATGTGTGTGTGTTTTTAATTATGTAGTGTTAATATTTGTTCATACCAACACAGGCATTTTTAAATCACAAAAAGGTGTGTCGGGTTTTGTTTACAAAAATTTAATCACGAAAAAAGGAAGAAAAAACGGCACGGACTTCGTTCCCGCAGTTGATTGGGATTTAAATTATGTTGAATGATGATATAAAAAAAAAGATATGTTAACCCAGTATTCTGCCACATTATTTAATTTTACCGCTTTCTATTATTTTATAAGTTCTAGTGAATATAGTAAGAGGTTCGATCTTGTGAGAAAATTGTGTTTCCCGTTCACCTACTCTCATCAATGATTTCGACCAGAACCACGTTTCTTTTAATCAGACATTAGAGAGATAACGAAAAAAGAAACGTGTAAAAGTTAATCAATAATTATTATAGTAAGATAGACATGTTTTGAGTAATCTTTAACTATTATGCAAACACTTTTATTATAAACATCTTTACATAATAATTATCAGCGTAAAGCCTTGAAAGGCGTTGCGGTTTTTGTTCCATTTCGGTATTAGTTCGGGACTAGTTCCCTATTATTTATCCTTTTTCAATTTGAAGTTATTTCTAATAAATTAAGCCCAGTTGCGCGTTTACGTCAAAAACCATAAAAAATGAATTCCCGAATAAACAGTTTCGCCCCTCAAGACTTAATGGGGAAATCCCATGTAAACGGTTCAAAAAATCGATTTTTTTTTACATAAATAAAACCTATATATATTCAAGTATATCTCTGTAAAATTTTAAGGCGATATTCCAAAAATTAACAGGGATAGGAATATTTTCGTACCACATGGCAACGCGTTCTCCCAAAAGGCGTGTTTCTAAAACGGTGTACAAAGTTGCAAAAAACCACTCAACCAATTTGCACAATATTTTGAACACTTATGCAAAATACAGTTATGTAGTCCTTGCCAGGGTTTTTTACAAACATTTTTTTATAAACATTTTGTTAAAAATATAATGTTAAAAAATCGACATTTTTGTCTCTTGATAATCCAAAAACAAAAAGCAATTGTTGTTTTTTTTTAAACCTATCCGTCAACGACGAGTAGAAGCGAGAAGCTGACTTTTTTTTTTTTTTAACTTTGTTCTGTCTATCTCTATCATGCACACTGTTTGCCTCTGCACTTAGTGCCCGCTCAACTTTGACCGATTATATCTTTTAAATAGTTTCAAATTTTGCAACTTACTTTCTTCTGTTTTATTGTAACAATAAAGGACTTAATACTTTTGCAATTTGATTATTCGACCATCATTTTTCATATATTTTGTTTCTATTAATGTTTGAAGTAAAGTTACGATTTTAACCGTTTACTTGGGATTCCTCGTTAAAAACCAGTTTTCTTAAAAGTCTTTGAAAGACGAAAAAGAATATACCTCGCTAATAATTATTATGGAAATACTTTTCTAATATAAGTCTCAAAATAATAATCGATAACTTAAAAAATTTGTTTCACTTATAATTATTATCAAAATTAGGATGACTTTTTTAAAACTCAACGGTCAAATAATTTATTATTATGAATTTATGGACATTTCTGACTGTAATTAACTTTGAGAATTGGGTATAATAAACGATTTCTTTATTTCCAGAAGAATCACTTTAAACTCCATATTTCATGTGCAAAAATTCGATGCTTACCAAATGTACAAATAATCAATCTTCGTCAGATCTCGGCACTATATCCATGCTTGTTCCATCACCATATGAGTATTCTAAATGTAATAAGCCGTAGTGACTGCTCTTTGTTTTTATGTATTTGTTGTTTTCATTTTAATTTTGTTTTTAATTTTAATTTAATTTTTTTAATTAAATTTTTTTAAATTGTATTTTTTTTTGATTATAATTTTTTTTATCTTAATTTTTTTAATCTAATTATTTTAATTTTATTTATTTTTTAACTTGAATTTTTTTTAAATTTTAATTTTTTAAAATTATTTTCTTTTTTAACTGTTTGTTAATTTTTATTTCATTTTGCTTCCGATTTTGCTTCCCTCCCTTTCACTTTCTAAATGTATGTACTTGCAAGCAATTAAAAAAAAAAACATGTATAATCAACTTATTATTGATATCATTCATTTGTTTATAGACTTTTTAATGCTATCCAAATAAACATTCGATTTTATTTTTAACTTTTTACTTTTTCTTATTTCTTATTGTGCCGTTAAATCGAGCAAGTTTGCGAGCATATACATACGTAGTATGTAAATGTCAACGCCAAGTAAAAGTGGTAAAAACGATAAAAACAAATTTTAACAAATTAATTTGAAAATCATAATTTCACACAAAACAACACTCGACTAGCAGTAGCAGCTGATGCTTATTCGTTGTTGTTGTTGCTCAGGCTTTTGTTACATGCCCAGTAAGTAGCAGCAACTTTTATGGCCATTTCATCGGTAGAGCTGAGTTTTACTCAACCAGTATTTGTTGTTGTTGTTGTTGTTGGTGTTGTTGTTGTTGTTGTTGCCTTTTGTTTGGTTGGCGGGCTGCTTGATTTGTTGCAGCCCGGAGTTGAATGTCGCTAGTTCGACCAGTGTTGCCATAACAGATGATTTTGTACTTTTTTTTTTTTTTTGTTTGAAAAACAAAACCCTAACAAAATTACGAAAATTCAATTTAAATTTAAACCAAGCTTTTTGGTCAAAAAACCTTCTAAAAGGTTAAAGCCTTTCAAAGCTTCCATGGACCTGGACATCTTGTTGTATAAAATTCCAATAGGTACTGCTAAGAAACCACTGACATCTCAAGCCACATTGCTTATAAATTTAACTAGAGTTGTGGCCAGTCGGAGATTTTGAAATGTTGCAATGTTGTAACGGCTATATCAGGTCATTGTGTACATACACTAAAAATAAAAATTGTCTGGATTGAAATAAAGCTGTCTAAAGAAAGAAAAAGTTAAATTGGTTGGCCCTAAAGAACTACATACTTGCTGCTTCTGGAGAAAACAGACTTCATTCTATTCAGGTTTTTTGTTATACTGAACCAACCTTTACCCATAGGGGGAAAATATTATGCTTTGAACAAAATTTCGACATCTAACTAAAGATAATTTTTTTTCAATCATTTGTTTTGTTTTTGAGTGTATGGGAGTTTTCGGCAGCCAAGCGGCAATTAGAGGGATCGAAAGTAGTTATGAACTACCTGACTTTTCCTTCGGGAGCTTTAGAATATTTCTTTGCCATAATAATCTATATACCGGGACTCAGCGATATGGAGGGAAACTCCGAAGCAGATGGGTTAACCAGAAAGGTACACTTGAAAATTACTTCCACCTTAAACAAGGATATTTCCGTTCTTTCTCTCTCTGGGCAATTTCGACAAGGAGGATCGCGAGGTCTTTTTTGGTAAAAAGTAGATCGGTGGAAGTCACAAGAGCTTTTACGGTTGTTCAAGCCACACGTCTCTCGTCAATCGTAGGGTTGCTAACAAGGCACTGCCCAATCAGACTTCATGCGGTGCTCCTCAACACTAGCGCTGTCTCTTACTGCGGTAACTGCCTAGAGAATGAGGCGGTGGAATCTCCTCGGCACTTTTTGTTCAATTTCTCAGCTTTCGTGAGACTTAAACTCAAGTTTCTGGGAAAGCATCTTATTCACTCTCCTGGGGATATATCGGAAGTGGAGATTAGGAAGCGTCGTTCCTTCAGTGCAACCACGCGTCGTTCTCCGTAGCAATTTAGAAAGTTGCCTTTTTATTTTGAATGTACTGAGGCATCGCAATGAATCCAACGGAGTCGACGAAGGGTGTTTCTAGAAGCAGTGACGTTAACCTATTTCATTGTAGCATGTCTCCACAATAGTCACAAATTTTAAAGAGGCTTAAGGTCAGCGGTATTTTCGGGACAAGAAGGATACCAACTTTATTTCAAAACTTTCCTTGTAGTTTTTAGCTTAAACATATAAAATAAAAATGTTGTAATTGGAAGAATTAAAATTGGAAAATTTATGCAAAATTCTTACAATCCTGACCTTATGGAAAGGAGCTCCATTTTTTGTGGAAGCATCGGTTTTCTGGCAGGCGTCTGTTACTGCAGGACCATTTCATTCAAAGCTTTTTGCCCCGTATGAAAAGTCTAGCCGTGTATAGCCGACTTAAAGGGTTTCTTTCTCGTTGTGATAGAGCCTTTTTGCTTCTAAAGCATTTTGCGCGCTAATGACTGCCAGATTTCTCACTGAAAGTGATAGGAAACAGAAACAAATATGAAATAACGCCGAAACAAGGGTGACGTTCCAATATAACTGAATTTTTCGGAAAAACAGAAAAACTCGTTGGCGTTATATCCCTCTAAGATCATATTTCATTCTACCAATAAAGAAAAAGGGGCGACCTAAAATCGGCGCCTCGAAAAATTTCCCAAAATGCAAATACAAAATGGGGCTCAACTTTGCAAATCTGGCAACATTCAGTTCGATTGCCGCTGCAGCTCCTGCTGCTCTGTGTGTATAATTGCTTTTGTTTTCGTTGTTCACTTTCGTATGCTGTTGACATTTATTGTTGCCAATGTGGTTCGCAAAATTACGACGACACACACGTGCGCTTATAAAATAAAGTACAATAAGTTTACCTGACAGCTCTTTTCTTTTTGTACATTCGCTTGTTTTCCAGACGCCGCGCTCGAGTGCACTCAATTGTCTTGTGCAAACAATGGATGTGTTTATTTTTATTGCTGCTCCTAGAAAAAAAAAAAAAAAAAAATAAAACAAATAGTAAAAATGTCATAGCTACTATCAGGCCAATAGACTGTTGCAACATTTTTCTTACGATACACCAGGGCAGAGTCTAAAGCAACCTCTTATCTCTGCATCTATGCGTCGTTTTTCATCTCGACGCCTGTACCCGTGTGAATGTATGCTGCCTGTCTGTCTGTCTGTCAGCGGGTATGCTCATAACTTTATTAAGCATTCACAACACATTTCTGGGTAATACCTTTCTCCTATTTAATAGCCTTATTACATGATTTTAAGGCGGGCACTTCTAATTTATTTTTGTTCATATGCATTTTTATTATCATTATAATTTGGCATACACTTATGCTCGAAATAGTAGTAGTAATAAAGAAAAATTTTATATACTTACTTTTAATATAAATATTTTTTTAAATATAAGTATATTTATTTCGTAATAAGATATAGATTAAAACTTTAAATTTGATGACAAAAAAATACAAATTTCATAATTTTCATTCATAGAGTAATATAGCTTTGACAGAAATTTTGCACAAAGCTTAAAACTTTGGATTTCATCAAATTTTTTAAAAATTTTATAAAAATTAAATAACTATCTAAAGCGAAATAAAGAAGTAAATAAATTTTTTAGTTTTATTTTTTAAATATAAATCCAGTCACTGACTTAATTTTGAAGTCATAGTTATAGAAGTCTTAATTTTTATTTGTTGTGGAACAAAAAAAATATTTTCGAGAAATTAAAATAACTTTATAAGTATGACTTAAAAAAATAAAAATCAGCGACTGATTTATATTGATAGCATTTATAAATAAAATCCCTCAATAACTGTTATGTTTGATTGATCACATAAAAATCATAAATAACAGATAAGAGTAATTAAATAAAATTTACGAAATAAGCGTTAAAGAGTAATTTTTATAGTACAAATTGTTTTGTTACGTTCGCCGATCCAAATTGATCTAATACATTCTTAAAAAAATTAGGTTTGCAAATATTTTTTTTTATGCTTTAGAGAAAAAACACAGTGATGTTAATATTTTTCAGATATAGAAAATAGTAGTTTTTTTTTAATTTTTCAGATAAATTAAATAAAGCAACAATAATGGTATTTCGTTCAAAAAAAAAAAACTCAACTATACCGACATATGTTAGCATTTTGGCACATGCTAAAAAATTCAAGCCTTATGTTTATTTGGGATATTTTTTCTTTTAAATAATTGCGCAATCATTGTATTACGATTATAATTTTTTTTTGCTTATCTTTGATCGAATAATAATCGTTATTCTACGATTAAAATTTTTCCGATCACATTTAATCGAACGATGTTTTTCTTTAATGTCACTCGCAATAGTTATAACCGAAAAGCACCATATTCGGAATACCAAAAAAAAAAACAAACAGATTACCAAACGTCCAGTAGTTGAGTGCCACCAACAAATTTAATCTGAGTAGTGGTAAAACTTTTTGACTCTACTACGTGGTATAGTGTATGTCCTGAAAAATGGATGAAGATTGAAACGTTTCCCCTTCAACTCTTTCTTGTTTCTTTTACTTGAAACAGTTTGAAACACTGTCATACAAAAATTTGGCATATAATATTTACTAGAGTATTTCTTAACCCTAGAATGCCCGAAGCGAGACGCTATTTTTTTGTTTGCAAAAATTTGGTACATAAAAATTTAAATCAAAAATGTTCAAGGTATCGGGTGTTTTTTTTACAGGTTTGTTTTTCGAATAGAGATAAAACTGGCATTTTGTGGTCAAATCTGGCAACTCTAATGTCATTTATGTTCAGTTTGGTTTGCCATTTCATCATGAACAGGTTGACAAAAGAACAACGCTTGCAAATCGTGCAAATTTATTTCGAAAATAATGGTTCAGTTCGCGAAGTTTACCGCGAGCTCCGTCAATTTTATGGTCGACATAATCGTCCATCAGAGCAATTAATTCGGTTAACCATGGATCGTTTTCGCACTACGTTTACTCTATGTGATAATACGCATCCGCAGAGACGTCGAACAGTGCGCACCGAAGAAACAATTGCCGCTGTAGAGCAAAGTGTTGAAGAGGGCCCGAATGAATCGATTCGCCACCGTGCACAGCAATTGGAGCTTTGTCCATCAACTTTATGGAAGATTTTGCGCAAAGGACTTGGCTTGCGACCTTACAAGATCCAGCTTGTGCAAGAATTAAAGCCGCGAGACCATGCAATGCGTCGTGATTTTGGTGTATGGGCCGAAAATGAGATTGATCTCGATGCTGATTTTCATCGCAAAATTTTGTTCAGTGACGAGGCTCATTTTTGGTTGAATGGCTACGTCAACAAGCAAAATTGCTGCATTTGGAGTGAAGAGAATCCACATGAGACCCTTGAAACGCCATTACATCCACAAAAACTGACTGTTTGGTGTGCTCTATGGGCTGGTGGAGTCATTGGGCCATACTTCTTCCGCAATAATGCTGGAGAGGCAGTTACCGTTAATGGAGACCGGTATAGAGCCATGATAACCGACTATTTTGTTCCCGAATTGGATGGCATGAATGTGGATGAGTTGTGGTTCCAACAAGACGGCGCTACATGCCACACAGCGCACGTCACAATCGATTTATTGAAGGAAACATTCGATGAGCGCATAATTTCGCGGAATGGACCTGTAAATTGGCCACCAAGATCGTGTGATTTGACACCATTGGATTATTTTCTTTGGGGATATGTGAAGTCGCTCGTCTACGCCAACAAACCAGAAACGTTAGGGGAATTGGAAGCCAACATTCGTGGCGTTATTGCCGACATACGGCCCCATATGCTCGAAAAAGTGGTTGAAAATTGGACCTGTAGAATTGGCTTTATTCGAGCCAGCCGCGGCGGCCACATGCCCGAAATCATATTTAAACATTAATGGCATACAATTATACTTCCAATAAAGCCAAATTGATGGACCTTAAAACGATTTTCTTGTGTTTTATTTCAATTCGAAGTTCTATACCCCTAAAAAAAAAACACCCGATATAACATAACACACTGATAAAGTCCTGGCGTTTGAGTCTGTCATCTTGTCTGTGTGAACATTACATTATTTTGTAACTCGCTTCGCGCACAGCTTTACAATTTTATAGACTTCTTCATTTTTATTTACTCTTTTTAGAGAAAAAATTAAAAAAAAAAAAAAAAAAATATTAAAAAGGTATTGTTGAAAGAGAATTTCATTACAAAAGTTTGAAGTATACGAATTAAATTGGGCAGAAAATGTACAAGTTATTACAAATTAAATAAAAGCGGGCAATCTTTTCATTTCATGGCGCAACAGCTATAACTTTCATGTGAAATAATATCACATTTCAAAAAGATTTGGGTTCGCTTATTATGAAAATGGGGGCCAAATTTTTTCTTCACGTTTAGATTTTGAGATACGGAGTGTTGGAAGTTTTTGCATAGATTTGTCTCAACATAGATTGACTTTTTCTCAATGTTTTCCAACTCTGTCTTACGAAGCGCAATTCTAGAAACTGATCAAGTCTTACCTTTAGACTTTACAGGAGAAAAATAACAATCAAATTATTTAGAATACATAGTGATGTGTTTTGTTTTCTCTTACCTACAAGTGGTATATTTTAAAATTCAATTAGCATTTAATTTCTTTCATTATCGTTTAACCCAATAAACCATCGTCTGTTGAAAAATGTTGGCTCTGCGGCCGCCTAACCTGCTGTGAGTATACTTTCTTTTTGTTCGCTGCGAATTTCACACACCCGTGAACTTTGCCGCGCCGCCAACTGAGCTGAACTCAGTTGAAGTGACCTGAAATACAGGGAGCTCTGAGATGATGTGATTAGATGCCGCTGCGATTGCTAATATGCACACAGATATCTGTGATTATATGAAAAAATCGCTTAAGTCGATTTACAAAAGAAATTAAATTATTGTTGCACTAAGAGGAAAAGTTTTCTTTTTGTTTTAATGCATTGCTTGCGCCGCCTTTAGAGAGAGAGAGAGAGAGAGAGAGATGGGGTGAAGGGGATAGAAAAACGCGAGCTAACCAATACAACTGCCTTGCAAAAGTTGCCTCATGTCTATTAGCAGTATATACTTCATACATACATTATATTCTCCTCATCAATATTCATTACGCGAATGCATGAAATTTTTCTTAACATTTCTGTGTTTTTTTGTTTTGTTTGGTTTTGTTTTGTTTTCGTTTTTTTAATTATGTTCTATGCATTTTTCGCACCAGCACTGCCGCTTACATTTCATTTGAGCCGTCGAGTGCTATTTTTAAATAAAAAAATAAATATTCTACCTTTGGCACTCACGCGGCGTATGATGAACGTGCTAAGGTCCCAACAACAACAGTAACAGCGACAATTGCTAGCGGCGGTTCGCCGTACACAGTTGCATGACGAATTGGCATATTAATAGTCGCTGTGATTGAAGTGTACGGTTAAAGTTTAATTAAGTAATTTACTCGCAATAAAATATATTGCCTTGAAATAAAAAAAAAAATTAACAAATAATACAAATGACGTATCACATAATACACACCTATCTATGTATGTATGTATGTGTATTTAGTAAATACCCTGGCGTCAAACTTACTAGTTTTAAATTAGCTTACTATCAGTTTGCTTAAGCAACTTAACTCGTTTCGTTTTCTATTTTTTTTTTTTTTGCATTACAATATCGCTGGCGGGCACTCCAGAAGGTTCTGGTTGGTCGTAAAAGAATATAAATCGATATTTCTTTAATCCATTTTTTAAGTTATTAATGCAAAAGGTTATTAAATTTCTTTTTTTTACCTTTTTTTTTTTTTGTTTAATTTTTAGTATGTAATTTGGGGTTTTTAATGTGAATTATGTTAAGAAAATATAATTTAATGCATTTGTAATTATTGCGAGCTGAAATATCTTCATGTTTTTCGGTTTAAACAATATATAATTTGAAAAAAAAAAACCAACCACCCCAAACAAAATTTATAAAAAATCCGCAAGTTACTTGGAACTCGCACTTCTTTTGTAAAATTGAATGGGATACAAAACTGCGTACTAGAAATTTTTCTTGAAATTCGGATTAAAAAGTTCCAAGTTGTGATGACGTTTTTTCTTAATTTGTAAATTCTTATAATTTTTATAGAAAATTTTAAACTATTTGCTATAGGAATATCTGTATTTTTTATAGAAACTAATTAAAACGAAATAAGGAAAGACAAAATTCTGAAAACTTATATATGTATATAGCTTATGACTTAGATTTAAAATATATATTTTTGAAAAGAGTTGCCACCTGATTAAAAAGTTACGTGTAGTTACGTAAATGAATAAATAATAATAATATTACTAAATTACATATTTTAAGTCGTCACATAATTCGATAAGATTTGACACGCACATACATATGTATGTATACAAAATAAATATAAATAATGAAAAATCAATCTAATTAAAAAAAACACAATAAAAAAATATAACCAAAATCTAAAAAGTTTTAAGTGTCACACGAGTTCTACACTTTAACAAACATTTATGATAGTTTCGTATTAGCCACAGCAATCGCTGCCGCAGCTGAGTTCGCCCCCAAGGAACTCTCGAAAACGTGCAGAGCCGCGTGCGTTATGGCCGGAACGGCAGTCAGTTATCAGCAAATTGATGCCATCGACGAAGCAATGCAACGAAACAAAAATGCACGTATTCACAATTAGCTGCCTCACAGCGGCACTCAATGGCAAAAGCAAACTATGTACATAGATGAGGAACAACAGGGCATCTGGCAAGCTTCAAGAGAAGTTTAAACAGTAAAGAAGCAACGGCCGACTGCCGCCACCAACTCTTTACACTTCGAAAAACGGCACTTTTATAAATTTATTTATGAGTATTTATTAAAAAGCCTTAAGAGCTTCGCCAGGCATACAAGCGCCGAGACGCTTTTGTTTATGTTTTTGTTAGCTTTTTGTTGTTTTGTTTTTGTACCACGTACGTGGCTGCTTGCATTTGTCAGTTGTTCGCCACCTCAGCGTTTTGTTATATCAACGGTGGTGTGGGAGGGCAGGCAGCGGCAATGACAGCTCTGTGAAATGATTAAGTTTGCGAGTGTTTGGTTAGTATCTAGTTCTTTTCGAATGAATTTAATTAAAGGCAATAACCTCTTAACAGATTCGTATTGAAAATAAATTAATCTGTTTCTTTCGTTTGTGTTTTTTTTTCTTCCATTTTTTTCTTTCTGTAATTGCTGTTTTAATAGTTTGTTAAAGCATATAAATATTTCTATTACAGTAATTTTGTATACAAAAATAACTGCATGCAAATACTTGCGCGTTTATTTATTTAAATTTACAGCCCACTTTAAGATTCAAGTTTATTTAACATGTCTCAATCTCTCGAATGTCAATTGTACGTAAGTGATTTCCAATTAAATAAAATTGAAACACTTATCGACAAGCGTAATTGTTGTACAATTTTCATTTATTGTTATTTTTGCCCCGTATTATATGTATGGGTGTATGTGTAGATACATAGTATATGAGTGTATGTATGCATGTACGTTGCTACAGCGTAAGGCCTGGCCTACCCGGATAAGATTTGTCGGAGATACAAAACTGTAAAATTTCCATGAACTTTGTTAAATATTGTGTTAAATTGTGTGTGAAATTAGAAATAAGTTTTGGTTAGGTTAGGTTAAGCGGGCTGTTCTCATTGAAAGTTCACTCGATGTCCACAAAGCCCATTGTGATGCCCAGACAGTTCCCCACAGCCTATCTTTCTACGTTCTTAAACCATCCCAATCTTTTGGTAAATCTCAACAGTCCCTCCAGTGCTACCCCATTTAAGACGTTGAAGTCTCCGAAGAAATGGTCGCCCAGAAATCTGAAGCGCATTTCTCGTAGTGCTGGACTCTACCTCTTACTCATCCCTCCCGCTCCTATACGTTATCCGGGGCTCATGGTGGCCATGTGGCCGATGGGCAATATGCCAATTGCATAGATCTCAGCTTGGCAAACACTACAGTAATCTGGAAGGCTGTACGCTCCCCTTAATGGGGGTTGCTGGGAGAAAACTCCTGATCCTATTCCTTTATCTATTTTTGAGTTCGGAGTTTCGTGTTGTGGCAGATTCCCAGCCACTTCTGTCAGGGAAGTGAACCTTAAAGTTGTACCGAAAGCCGAGTGCCGAGATCTGATAGTCACATCTTTCTTGTTCCACGGAGGCACCGATAGAGGCTTGAATGCTGTCCGTTGACCGCAGCCGGTTAGATACCCTAACTTTGAAGAGCGCTGCGCAGCATCTCAACTAAATGTTTATGGGTGGTAGCTCCAGGAGTGTTTCCAGCGCCGCTTGAGCCGTCGAGTGTACATATAAATATGCCATACGGCTTTTCTGAATAACTCGATTCTAGCGCCAACTCGAGGATTCATTTTTTAGAAAAGTATTTCTCATCGCAGTCCCATTAATCATTTTTAGTTTCATCAAAGTTCGTTCATAAATACAAAATTTTCGGATTAACCCGATCAATATCGCAGCATAAAGATAGATTTTCTGATTATTTCGACTCATGCGCCGCCTAGCGTATTGAAATGTAGCCTATGTGCCACGGGTCTAAGAAATGTAAGAAAGAAAACGGCTACTTAACGAATTGGGCGTTTTTTCTCAAAATCTACTCCCAAGAAATTGTGACATTTTTCAGTTCTGGTTTTGAAGTCCATATTTCCTGTGGAAAAAATTTATTTAAAATTCCTGCCTGCTGCCCCACATAAAAAGAAATGTTGCAAGCCTGTTTCAGTGGGCTTTCAAATAAATGTATGATTAGTTTACTCGATCTAACTTAAGCAGGAAACATGTCTTTAATTTTGGGACTCAATTTACGTTATTTGATTTTTCAAACATTATTCGGGACTAACATCACTCAATTGCTAATGGGGAGTGGAGCTCCCTCGCCTCCATTCTAACCGAAGGGCTACCAAAACTCGGTCCACGCCTCTATTTCCAAGTTTTATTTATCGGATAAAATTTAGTTTTATTTCATTTTTGAATCTAAGCTTATAAAAGTAGCAACTCTGTTCAAACACGTTTTCGTATAAAAACTTTAAATTCGAAATGGTACTTTTAAATTTCACTCAATTAGCTTTTAAATTGAATTAAATTAATCATTTTACACAGGCGGCAACCCTCCGTTTAAAGCCGATGTCTTAATGTTTCGTTTAGTTATTAATGCAGTTTAATTACCATAATATTTTCGGAATACAACTATTATAACCCCCTTTCGCTTAGCATCTATGTACATACATATATTACAATATTTAAGTTATTGATATATGTAATTATTTAACTTATTAAACAGGTGGCAACTTTCTGCACAAATATGTTTGAAATTGAGCTTTTTCAATTTTTTTTTTTGAATTTGGCATTCGTATCGTCAAATTTCATTTTATTCAACTTAATCGATTTTTTAACAGATGACAACCTTCTTTGCGCACATTTTGAAGGCAGATTTATTAAATGTCGTTTGTTTTACACTTTTTTGATTTCACGCATTAATTTAATTAAATTTAATTTTTAAGCAGGTGGCAACTCTCTTCAGAAACTTACTTACGGCATAGTCCAGATGGTAGACTATGTATATGTATATACATATTATAGTGAGATTTAAATGTTTTCTTTATTTTTGGTTAGATTTTGGAACCTTATTAAAAATTATTTATTCTGTGTTGAATTTTTAGTTTCCCTTTTTTATTTTTCTATATTTTGTTTAATTCCCCCGTTTATACCTTTTTATTTTTAAATTTTTTTAAACAATTTTTCAATAATGCTTGTTTTGTTGTAATTTTTTTTTAATTTACGTATGTACATGTGGTTTTTAGTTATTTTTTTGTTCTTTTTTTATTTTTTGTTGTTTTTATTCGACTTTTTTTTTTGTTAAATTTCAGAATCTCTAAATTTTTTCAAAATTTTCAAGTTCTTGATGGTATGATTTTTAAATTTTCTTATTTGTTGTTAAATTTTGATGAGTTTTGTTTCCCTAATTGTTGCTTTTAATTTGTTCTTTTACCTGTTTTTTTTATTATTAAATTTAAGAATTTCTGAATTTTAAAAAATGTTTAAGTACGTGATTTAAATATTTCGTGTTTTGAATTTTTAAATCTTGCAAAATTTTTTTATTTGTTGTTAAATTTTTTCTAATTCTTTCATTTAATGTGTTATTATCTTTTCTCCATCCTATCTTCTGCTTTTGTGTTTGTTTTGTAATTTGTTAATATTGTTTATCGTTAATTTTAAAATGCTAATGTTTTGTTGTCGGAAGTTTTAATTTTTTCTAGATCTTGTTTATAATATTTTCTTGATTGCATTTGGATTTTAATTTTATTTTAAATTTTTGTAAGTTCTTGTTGTATTATTTGTTTTTATTTTATTGTTTTTTCCTTGAATATGGAATATTTTTTGTTAAATGTTACTTAATTTTATAAATAGTATTTCGTTTCTAATGATTTTTTGTATCTATATTTTTCAATTTTTAATTAGCTAAATTTTTACATATATATTTTTTTTGTTGTCCTGTTTTATTACTTTTTTTATTTTTAATTATTTTTTTTTGGTTTAAGATTTTTATTTTATTTATTAAATGTTATTTTTGTTGTTTATAATATTTTCTTGATTGCATTTGGGGGTTAATTTTATTTTGAATTTTTGTAAGTTCTTGTTGTATTATTTTTTTTATTTTATTGTTTTTTTTTGAATATGGAATATTTTTTTGTTAAATGTTACTTAATTTTATAAATAGTCTTTCGTTTCTAATGATTTTTTGCATCTATGTATATTTTTTAATTATATATTTTTTTGTTTGTTTTTGTTGTTGTCCTGTTTTATTACTTTTTTTTAATTTGTTTTTTTTTTGGTTTTAGATTTTTACTCTAGTTATTAAATGTTAATTTTTGTTGTTGGTTGTTTTAATTCATTTTTATATTTTGTTTATAATTTTCATGTTTTAATTAAATTTTCGGATTTCTTAATTTTTAAGTTGTTGTTTTATTTAAACGTTTTTGTGCATCTTTGTTTTTAACAACTTTTGTGTTTTTACTTATGTTTTATTTTGTTATTCTAGCAATTTTTTGATTTTAGATTTGTTTCGATTTTAGTATGTCTTAAATTTTTCAAAATTCTGTCAACTTGGTTCTAATATTGCCCCTTCAACTTTTTAGCAAGAAATAAACGAATGGCCTATGTGGATACGAGAAATATAAACTCATATAGCGCATATTCAATTTTCGAATTGAGCTCAAAGCGATGACTAATTTAGCGTATTCAGCTCATTGCGAAATTGAAACCTAAAAAGTTGCAACTGCGGCAAAAACAGCGACCAGGCTTCTCTAAAGCGCCGCAACGGCATAAAATCTATTTAAGTTTATTTCATAAGCAACAGCAATAGCTAAGCACAAAAAGCAGACAATCCAAAGCTTTGACATAAAAACGAACAGCAACAATAAACTCATAAATGATGAATGTGTTAAAAAGTGAGAAAACAAAAAAAAAAAATACTTAAATTCGTATGCACAGTGGGCGCACAGCTGAGAAGATAAAGAGTTATTATATTTTCCACAATATTTATAGCGTTTTCCATATTTTTTTTTATAAAAATATTTCCTATTTTATCAAAATCCATCTTAAATTGCAAAATTTATGTAAAATTAAAAAAATCCATTCAAAAAAATTCGAGATCCATTCATGAAGTATTTTTTCTTACAAAAAAATAAAAAAAAAAAACCGGGAATTTTTTTCTATTTCAAACTTGGATTATTTTAGGCTTAAATTCACTTGCCTACAAACTACAATGTTTTGTGGAAACTAGGATACAATTTTTTGAAATTTTTGTCATATGTAGAATGGACTGTATTTCCATTTATAAAAATTGTACAGGAAAGAAAAAAAAACTGCAAAAATCTTCGCGCCACTGTACATAATTAGTTGCGAGCAAAACCCCCAGCAACGAGTAATATCGAACCAACTGAGACAGTCAACTAAGCGTTGTTGTTTTTTTTTTGCTTCATTTGGGTGACTTACCGCCAGCTATTTTACACAAAATAAAGAAAATGCATTTGTACAGAGTTTTAATGTTTTCCTAAAAATACTTTTGCTTGTGTTGTACAACAGAAGCTTTTTACCGCTTGATTTTTTATTTCATTTTGAGTTTTATACTAGCTTTTTTTCAATGTTTTTTATTTTTTTTTATTTTCCGGTCTTTTTTATTTGTTGTTGTTTTTTGTTGTTTTTTTTTGCTGTTTTGTTTTGACAACGCGACGGGCGCACAAGTCAAGGTTCCCCGTTGTTTGCGGTAGGTCTCTCGAGAGTTGCATACTTTGTATTTGTATTTGCTTGTTTGTTTACTTTTTAGTGTTGTTGCATTTATATGGTATCTGGTTAAAAAGCCAATCTAGCAAAGAAACAGCCAATTTGGACTGCCAGATTCAGTATCTAATAATTATTTTCAGGCGATTCCAAAGTTTCCAAGATGCACACACACACACACACACACTCACACATACGCACAGTTAATTGTTGGTGCACTCGGTTTGTGTATTTGTTAATATTTATTATATTTACATGCGGTAATTAAAGTTAATTACTTTGCTAATACCAAGTAATTGTAGCAGCCACAGACATACAGACAGTTATTGTGCAAGTGACATGCAGTTGTCCTCTCGACTGAACTTGCTTCCTGCTTAAAACAAAAAAAAAAAAAAAAACCGAAAAAAATGAAGATAATAACATTGCAATGAATCTACCTGAAAATGCATAATATTGCAATACTTTGTACTTGTTTAAAACGATGTTGTTGCCCCTGCGCTTTTACAGCTCCACAATGATCTGTGACACCAAGTGAACGGTGTTGAAAGTCAGGTTTGCCAAAGAAAACAGATAACTGCAAATTATACAACTCCATAAAAAAAGGAAATAAAATTTGCTTATTTTGCGCCGTTCATGTTGTAGAGGTCGCTGCATCCAAATCAGATTTCAATTTGGCACCATCACGTCAAGTTTATTCATAACCTCAAAAAAAATCTTTAGGAAACCTAGCCAAAAAACCACTGTCCGCGAAGTCTTAGTCAACAAAGCGACCTAACCTTACATAACCTAACCGTTTCCACGATTGTCTGTTCTACGATACCGGAAATGACCCGGATTATATCTGGCTGTTACAAAAACAACAACAACATAACCTAACAAAATGTAACCTAACCCATTGTGAAAAAACTGGATGTGATGGCCCCAAACCGAGATCAGATTTAAATTCAGCGACCCAAAAAACATTTGATAAACATGGTCTGCTCAAAAGTTTTTTTTTTTTTGTGGAACTGTGTTATTAAACGTAAATCATGGAATTTGACACAGAGATATGTAGATTTGCATTTTCGTTAATTAATAAAATAAATTTGTTTGTTTCTTTTGATCTTCTATTTTTCCGACAGGGCGAAAGGATGATTTACTATATTGGAACAATTTTCCGTCATTCTTTGTCAAGTTTTTCGAACGAAAAATGACACTGAATATGTCACAGCGCCGAAACCGGTTTGCCTCCAAACCAAACTTGACAATAGATAACGGAAACCCGTTCCAAGATAGTACATACATATCTCATAAATTTGTTTGATGTTTCGTCATACTTCAATTTTAACAGTCACGAAAAATGTCACTTTTTTTTGATACTAAAATCACAAATAATGTAGCATAAATAACAGAATTTTTTAAAAGCTGTGCTGCAATCTTGTTGATATATCTTTTTAAATTTTTTTTCTATTTTTTATTTATTTTTAATGTTAATTAAGTTAAAGTCTTACACTTTAATTTGTATTGTTTGGCTAAAATAGAAAGGTCAAGATAAGTAGTGGCGGCATATCGTCCTGCTTACAGTGGGCAAATTTCAGTAGTTTTGTTATAAAAATTTGTTTCTTTCTAGTTTTAAATCATTTTCGTTTATAACTGTATGAAAGGATTTATTTTTGGAAAAGTATCTGAGATAAAACGTATTTATATTCGCACAACAATTTGAGTATTAAGTGATTTGAATGTCCGAACTTTTTTAAATAGTCTTTTGTGTTACACATTTTCCTCCATAAAATGTTTATTTTTTTAAGTTTCTGTTTTACTTTAGACCATCTTCTCCATCATTTTATCAGATGCTTTCACTAGCCCTTAAATTATTGACTGCTTAGTTTGGCAAATTTTTGAAAGTTGGAGGTATTTTATGTTATTAAAAACAGGAACCTTCACACGAATTTTACCCGTACTTCTGTTCACAATTAAACACTGCACACTGCATCCTCATTTCAAATTTTTAAACAGATTTTTTTAATGTAATTATTTACCATTTCCGAAAAAACAATAAGACGTGGAAAACTGCCGATTTCCATACACTTTACTTGAAAATAACGCCTTTTGGCTTGGAATTAATAAAATTAAATATGTATTTTGTTTGTTTCTTTTATTAGAGTTGCCTGGCTATACAAAATAACAGCGTGTAAGTTTGGGGTGTTTAAAAATCGCGTAGATTTTTGATAATATTTTTGGCGACGGTGTTGGTCATATTTTTTATATAGAAGAAAATGTCCAACACCAAAGAAAAAAGTATTTCAAATCAACGAGTTTTACTTTAAACTTGAACTTCATTAGAAAAATTTATTATCATGCAACTGCATACCCGAATATTTTCTTAAAAGATCTGTTTGAAAAGTTCGAATTTTTGACCAAAATTTGTTGCATTTTATTAAAATTTTCGCACAATGTAAAACTTGGATTCGTATATTTTTTATTGTGGAATGATCTGTGCTTTTATAAAAAATTAACTAAACAATGACACAAAATATTAATTAAAACTTGCCATAAGTCCCTGTCGTATAGTTATGATAAGTACTATGTATATTTTATGCTTTGTAAGAACAAAAATAAAATGAACGCGGGGTAGTCTTGAGAAAATGTTGTTGTAAAACATAAAGAACATCATTTATATTCGGTTCATATATTCAGACTAATTTGATATATTCTGCCATAAACGCCTTGCCGACTTTAATACCGAATTTGTTTCTTCTTTCTTCGAAGTCATTTTATACAGTCTGCAGTCAGTGCCCTAATATACCAAGTATGAACCAAACATCAAATCTCCCTAGAGATACGCTCTTAACCACATGCGTTACCAAAAAGTTATTCTACCTATCAGTGGAAATCATGTCAAGATTGTACATTCATTTCGGAAATATCTGGTGCATATAGTCAGGCAGAAGAAATATTAAAAACGTTTAGATTAAAATCGCACTGCAAACATGGGCTTTCTCAATACTCGACATCAGCGCCACCTAACCGCCGAACGGCAGACGATTTATGTTAGAAGTTTTTTCATAGCAGAAATGCACTCAAGGGTTTGTCAATGCCTAGCGAGAGGCTATCTTTTCTATATTTTTTGATGTTACTTGCCTCGGGCTAGATTTAAACCTGGTCGCGCTATACACTCGGCTACGGCGGTCGCTAAAAAGTTGTACATATTCTAAAATACGAGTAGAACCATGTGAAGTATGTTCTGATTTACTCGAATCCAGCGGCACCTAGCAGATTATTATTATTTTTTTTTTAAGGATTCCTTATATGCAGTTCATATATGTATATTTGAAATATGAATGAAATCCGACTATAAATACGGGTTGTCGTAGTTTGTCGACTCCAGCGAAACCTGACGGACAAATTCCCAGCTTTTTCTGAGACGACGTGTCACGTAAAGTTTTATTTAAAATCCTATCAGTTTTTGAGCCAATTATATGAATTTAAAAAAGTTTTGAAGATACAGATTTTCGGGGTTGATAGAAAATGTGGTTGCCCAGAAATCAACCCATTGGACTATATTTGATTTTTTGGTGGCTATGGCTTGCTGTACGGGGCATACTAGTTTTAATTTTATTCATCAAACATCTTATACACACGAAGTATACATAGGTGTTATGTAATTAACTGTTTTGGAATAAACAGAAAAAATTTATCATTTAAGCTATGTGCCACTGTACATATCGCCCTAGGACTCAATTTTTTCTGGTTATTTTCATACAAACCAAAAACCACTTGTACATATATAACTAGATACATGCTCACTTATTTTATAATTTTTTATTCTTTTTCAAACCACACTAATTTGCAAGCAACAATTTACTACATAAGCAACTACATATGTACATATTTATTATTTGGCCTTGAAAATATTCGGTAATGGTTTTATATTTGCGTCTACGAGTAAAATCGGCTACTGCTGTTTATTATTTTTTCTCCTTTTACTTTGAAGTTGGGCGTTTTGAGAAATATAATTGAATTGTTTCATTTTTTGTTCAGGTGGTTTTGTTTTTTTTTTAATACTTGTATACATATGTATGTAAATAAATACTCGATTTCTGCAAAAATAAGCGGAAGCGAAAACTGCCTTAATTTACTTAATTTTTCTTAACCAATTTAGACATTAGACAATTTTCAGCTCGTTTCTTTGTTATGATGTGTTCAGTTGATTATTTATAAATTTTGTGTAAATTTGTGGTTTGCTATTAACTCATTGAAAGGTAAAAGTAATTATTTTTAAATTTAAAATTGTGATTTAACAACCCGCGTGTGAGAAGTTACGAAGTTGGATTTTTAGAATGGCTGAACAAGTTGGAAGAGATTCATTTAAGTATTTACGGTACATATAGAATAGGTAATGTGTTGTCAGAACATTTCCATTGCTGCCTTTTCAAATTTAAACATCTTGCTTATACATTATAAATACCTGCCACTTTAAAAGGTGACAATTTTTTAAAACTTCATTCCAGCTACAACTATAAATATTCTGATACAACTACCTTTTAAAAAGCTTAAAAAATAGATTGACTATTTTGACTAAAAATTGTAAAAAATCAACGGTATTTATAGCTTAAAATTTTCAACGACATACCAAAAACTTCATAAAGTTGTTTGTTAAAGTTTTTTTTTTAATATGCACCTTATATTTATAAAATTTTAATTATAAAAAAATAATGAAGCAAATGTACCGTGAAAATTATGGTGAATATAGGACACCACTGTCCAATGACCTGAGGCGCTGTGTTGCAAAGGAAAACCCCCTCTTTTGAGTGGGTTCTAAGAAAGTACATCAAAAAGTTTCGGTTTGATATCAAATATATCATAAACATATTTTAAATGAACAACCAAACCAAACAATCATTTTCCAGAAATACGTACTATTTTCCACAGCTCCAAACAAGTTGCACGTTTTATGGCAGACACCAACGAGGGTTATTTTTGAAAATTATCGAGTTATAGCGTTTTCGTAAATATGCAAGAATTTAGTTTACGATACATTTTTGTATATGGGTTTTTTGCACGTTTCATAATTTGTTTCTTATTTCGAGACAAAAATTAAAAATGTTTGGAAAGTATGTGATAATATTTCGGAAACTTGTTATATTATTAAAGAATAATGCAGGGAATTACTTACTTACTTACTTACTTAATTGGCGCTAAAACCGCTTAAGCGATTTCGGCCGAACTTCTCCTACAGTTTGTGGTGTGCGTCTTGATGTTGTAACACAAATTGAGGGACCTACAGTTTTACGCCGACCCCAAACGGCGAATGTTTGTTTTTTTTTGTGAGAAGTTTTATTCATGGCAGAAATACACTCGGAGATTTTGCCATTGCCTGCCGAGGGGCGACCGCTATTAGAAAAAACTTTTCCTATAATTTTTAGATGTTACTTGCCGCGAGCTGGATTCGAACCTGGGAACCACCGAATGAAGCGCGCACAAGGCTGCCGAAATGGGAAGTTTAATATCTTCAATTCGTTCAATTAAAAAAAAAAAAAATAATCACAAATTTTCTATTCTTAAACGAAGCAGAAAATTTCATTCGTCTGAATAATAATTTTGAAGAACCAATAAATTTGTAACCATCCGCCAAATAATTCTGAAGAACGAATAAATTTGTATTCAGCAGTGTTCTGTCATTTAAATACATACATATATATAACTACAATTCGTGAAATGATTTACACTACTAAATAATGTTCAATACAAATTTGTTTGTTATTAGTTATTCAAAATTATTTGCAATATGATCGACACTATAGTGTTATCTACAAATATTTGTCCGATGAATGAAATTATATTCGTTATAAAATTTACTTAAATGACAAATAAAAATTTATCGTTATTTTTCCGTCATTCAATTATTCTGTTTTCTGATTTCGCCCATCCCTGCATATATGAATATATATATATATATATATTTTTGTTTTTTTTTTTTGGGATTTTAAAATGATTTGAAGTTGTGACGCAAACATTTTTTTGTAAATTTTTTTTTGAAGCACCCTAGCATGTACATTTCTAAGAATTCATCATTCAAATAGAATTGAATACACTACCTGCCCGAATAAGCGACATTTAATGGCTGATATGGCCAATTAGCTTGGTAATTTATTCCTGCGCTGACCGTCACCGAATGCTAGCAGCTGTCATTCAAAATCACTGCCTCTCAATAAAATAAAGTATTCTGTTCTAGAATTTCCTTATAGAAGCCAAATAAATATACACAACAATGATTGCCGACAATGATGATGATAGAGCAGTTTTACTATAAATTAAATGCATATCCCTATATACATATGTAACTATAAACAGGTTTTCGAAAATTGTTGTAAAAGCGCAATCAATGCATAAATCAATAGCCATTATTGAAATGTTGTTTACAAATTCTAACTGTAATCGTTTAGAACCATGGCTGTGTGTGCCAACGTAAAAGTTTATTACAATTAATTTTATATAAATACAAGTGGATTTTAAAATTGAGAAGTAATTTATGTTTGTAAGCTCAAAAATTATGGTTATATCGGCGCATCAAGGGAGCTTGATATGGCGCTTGACCACTTAAATGGGTATCTCATTGTTATGCCATTGGTTGCATAATTCGACTATTTTGCTTAGCTTCGAAAATTACCATTACTACCTGTAACTATAAAATAAGTGAATTTGTGTGCTGTCAACTTAATTGATTTACCAAATAGCGTAAGGAAATGGAATTGATTTTCTTATTTCTAATTTAAAGATTGAAAATTGAAATGGAAAGGTATTACGTATTCCAGATTCGAAAGTGTTAATAAAAAATTTAAGTACTATAAAATATTGAGTTTTTTATTCAGCTATAAATTAGCTATCTATAATCACACCCCAAGCAGCTATATAACAGTTGGTAAATCCTTACTCTTTAAGTTGATATTTTGAAATTCAAATAAACTGTTGTTTTCAACATGTATTTATTTATATTGCTCTTTAACCCTAGCCACATGATCTGAGCAAAGTTATAATCATTTAGTTTATGAAGCAAATCATTCACCATTCATCATATAAAATTTCCTCTGGTCTGCAAAAAAAAAAAAGCAAGAATAAAAGGCTTAAATTGAATTGCGTGTCGCGTCGAATATCAAGCAAAAAAAAAATCGTAAAACCTCAAACAAAGTAAATGCATATAAGCAAACTTACATTAGACTGGATCGTTAGCCATTCAAAAAAAAAAAAAAAAAAAAAAAGGTGCAGTTGTAAAAATTACCAAAAGTAGCCAAAATTTTTGTACATAAAGTAATTTTATAAATTTTTCGCTGTTTAGCAAAATTTTATTTAAAGAACTAACATTGATAAAAATTGAGTTCACTGCTACTGTTACCATACTAGCTAAAGCTTGCCATATATTCGAATCCTAGATTGGAATTTTTTCGGACCACCTTAGTGCACATTTTGACAAAAATTATTTTTCCATCAAAATCGAGTCATACGAAAAGAAGGTATGGAGATTTTCGCAGTGTTTAAGTAAAGTAAATGGGATACAGACTAATAAATTGTTTGTAGTAATGTCCAAAAGCATCTGGCCGGCTTTGTAAAAAGAAAAGTAAATCTCAAACCTATATTAAAATTTTTCAATATAATCTCCCTTTATTTCAGTGCACTTTTCGCAACTCTCTAGTAATCTTTCTATATCTTAAAAATTAAAAAAACAAAAAGCTGCACGTTGTTGTCGAAATATCGGTAACAGCTGGCTTCAAAGCATCATAAGTGCTACATTTTTTTCTCCTAACAATTTAGAAAATAAATAATAGTTGGCCTCAAGACACTTCGAACTGCATATGTTTGTGCATATATACTGAGTGTTCGAGTTTAGTGAATTTGCATTCCTTATGAACAACCTAGGAAACACCCGATGTATAGACTGGCATATTGCCATGAAACAACCACACTTTTTTTTGTGATAGTTTTCCTCGACGGTTCTTTTTTTTTTTAACAGAATCTCGCAGATGACTTAACAAGGGACAGGCAACAATGCTACTGTTGTGTTGCGATCTTTAAAAACAACAAGCCAAATTTCGTTCGAATTTCGAAAGCCACCATCTCTTGTTTTTATGAACGCCGGGAGCTCGATGGCATCCAAACTATCGATCGCATTTTTGATTGAGGATTATGATAAGGAGGTAGCAACATTTCAATTTCAAACTTCTTTTTATCGGCCTTCACAAAGAGATAGAACAGGCCCCTCAGAAATACAGCACAGGTAGCCGACGGAATACCCTACTCTGGAGGTCGACTCCGAGTCTCCTCCTACGATAGCGTGGGTGGTAGGAACTGCTTCCTCAGAGTTAGACGCGACTTTGGATGTCGGTCCGCTGCCCGAATTCTTGGCTAAAATTGTCACTTCACGGACTGAGTCAACGTAAGGAGATGGTTTCACGACCCGGCGAGATGAGACAGTTTAGGGATTCGAAAGCTTAAAAAGGTTATAATTTTTTTGAACTCACTGATTATGAGTCCCCATTCAGAAACACTATCTAAGACCCAAAAGTGTAGTCGTTCAAAAAAGTTCCATGCTTTTCTGTGCCGAAGCAGGGAGGCCATGCGAGGGTTGACCCATGCCCTCAGGATGTACTTTGTAACAAAATGAAATAATTTAATATTTTTTGTGCAGCCATAGTATCAAAGTTTTGTATCTTGTACAAACCAAACTGGGTAGACCAGTAACTTTTGGACCTTACTATGTACATACATAGTCATCCAATTACACACACACACACCTTTGCAGCCGCAAAACACTTAAACGCTCACACGTTATGCCGAAAATGCAATTATTTTGTGATTAAAATAATTTTACAGTAATTTATGTTCGAAAACATATGGCGGCGAACATGCAGACACACAAAATTTATATGACTGTAGATTCAAGACTTTAAAGCTTTGCCTTTTAATAACAAACCAACTCAATGAGACGCGCATCGTTTGTTTCATTTAAGGCGTTGTCTGTTTTATGCACTTAAGTAGTGTGCACAGATTTTCATTCGTATTTTCTTTTCCTACATGCTTTTGTCTTATTAAATTTTAACTTACCATTTTGGCGGTTTTAATTTTGGTTGCCTCGTTTGCCTTTGCACCATCGTTTCAGCCAGCCCATTGAGCTGCTGCAGCCCACAGCTGCTTTGTGTAGGTACCGGTGAATCATCATCGTGATTGTTGTCGACACTTTCGTTGGTATTGGCCTCGCTGGTTGGTAGTTGGTTTTGTTGAAGCAAATGTTGTTTGTTTTTTTTTTGCATGTGTGATCATAAAAAGTATGGCTGTATATATTGTGGATGTCATAACTATAGTACTGCCATATATTTGCAGGCTTTAATTATTTGGGTTTCTTTATTTAATTGCATTTTTTTTATTTTTTAATAAAATAATTTCTCATTCTACAACACCAATCCAAGTTTCAAGCTTTGTTTAAATGGGAGAAAAATTTCAACAAACTTTACATAAGCTTTAAAAAAAAATATAGAATTAAAATTTTTAGAAAAAATTGTGAAAAATAAATAGTTAAAACTTGTCAATAATAGTAGTTATGTATATAGCTATGACATGCACTGTATGAATTTAATTGAGATTCCAATGAAATTGGGCGGGACTTTGCTACTATTCTTTGGCTAGTGAAAAAATATTTTCTCAATCATCTTGTGCTGTTTATATTTTTATTTTTGGGAAAATTGGACAATGTTTTTTCTTTCATGAAGCATGAGATTTATTTAGTGCTATTTAAGAACGGAAAAAAGGTGGTTGATCTGATTATATATTTAAAAATACTATGTAAATAAAAAAATATTTGGTGATAAACTGAAATTTCCCATGTATTTTCATAGGGCCCATTCACAATAGCGCAGTTTTTTTTTTACTTCCCAACACTCCATCTCAGGTCGGATATCATTTTACCGAGTTGGCTCAACTGGCATATTTTTCCGAGTTAGTGTTGTTGCTTTGCGTGCTATTCGTCGTTATCCAACCTAGCGTTCTTTTGCAACTCGGCTACAAAGAAACGATAATTGACCAAAATATCAGAATAGCGTAAGGAAGAAAAAAGCTGTATCCTTTTTTACACGTGCCGCTTACACTTTGATACATTTTAGAATGCCATCAAAGTATTTTGGCTTAGCGTTCGTTAGCTCGATAATGCCGCATCTGCACATGAATTGATTTTTTTATAACAAAAAGAATTTTGTCCCGGTAGACAAAAAAATTTGCATTAAATTCTGGACACATAAAAAAATTATTGACATTTTTGACGAATTTTTTGTAAGTTTACAAATTCAATATTCATGAAAACTTGAGTAATTCTCTTCTGCGTCGATAATTTTTGTTTCCAAGGTTAGATTACGTAACCCGTTCTCATAACTCAAACCTGTCGCAAAATTTTCTTTTGACATAAAATGCATTAAATAGTAAATAAATTGAAATTAAAATATGAAATGCCATATCTCTTTAAAACTCTGGGACAATATTTTTTTCATTTTACGCGATCCTATCATCCAATACCGTTTTCAACATCGTCCAGCAGAGGTTTTGCTTATACTCGAACCTTCGTCTAATAGAGTAAATCAATTATTTTCAATTGGTTGAAAACCAACTCCTCAGTAATATTCGACTAAACACTGACCTTGAACTAATCATCAACCACCATTCGAACAAAAGGAGATTACAATTATTTTCACTTCAAACATAAATGTTCTCAATTTGATTAAGTTAAAGCTTTAGATAGGTAGAGTAGAGATCAATAGTTCGAGAGTAATTTTCCAAAGTTTGTTTTTTCCGAGATTGGCCTAACCTTCCTTCTCGGACAACCTGGAAAATTTTGAATGAAAACCACTAATAACATAGTTAGATATTTACGGTTATTCGAAAGGAACGACTAGTCGATGAAATACCCCTAAATTGGTTTCATTTTTAACCCATTAATCTGGTAGTTGCTAGAGTTCTATGTACAATCTAAAATGATTTACGGGCGAATAGTAAATTATATTTACATATCACAAAAACAAAGTTCGATTAAGATTCCTAATAAAATTTATGCACATATTTTTAAAATTTTCAGCAAAGTTCTGTTGTATAGATCGTTAGAAAGTGGGTACCCTTGCAAGATTTTGATACAAAAAGTTATATCTATATTATGAATCCTCAGTTCGATTCAGCAATAAATATGAAAGTGTTCAAATAGTAGAATAATTAAATACTTGATGATAAATGGCGCGCCAACTACTTCCTGCACCTACGCTCCCCAAAATATTGCACTCATTTTCTGTTATCATGTACATCAAATTTTCTATGGCAACTTCAAGTTATTTCGATACGAAATTTTTTAGAAACAATCTTGCAAAGTAACACTGTATTCTTCGAAAGCAGTTTTCAGACACATTTATGTATTCATATCGAAACTCCACATGTGCGGCCATTTGGGTTCGAAAAACGGTTCATTAATTCTCATGTTAGCCATCTCGCGAAAAATGTACATGCGTGCAGTATGTAAATACAGTGGTGGTGAGTGGAACAGGAACCCGGCATGTACCTAAGCCATTTTTTGATTCAAAACTTGTTGCAATCGTTATATTAAATACAATAAACATTAAGGTTAGTTTATGATTAGTTGCGGTGTCAAATTAAAAAATTATATTAATTTTTCAGCCTTAAGAAATCTTATGGGACGATTTGGTGGTGATCTCAGAAATAGCAGCTATAATTTCTATCGCTCTGAGCTTTACCATTTTTTTCAATGCTTTCCTAATAAAAACTGGCCTTGAGCTCAAAAATTATTATTGATATAAATTTAAAAATTTGTCAAGTAAAAGACAATGATTACAAAACTTGTTGCGTATTATAGTTCTAGCTCCGAAATGTGGGCTTAGTTGAATTCTCGTTGGTTTCCAATGTGCAAATTGAAAGTTTAATTAGCATAGCAGGTTTTATTTAGCATAGTTAGAGTTATCCAATTTAGTTCAACTATGTACCGTTTTGTTCAATAATTTGTTGCCACTTTGAAGGCAATTTCATAATGCCACTCTTTCATAAAAATTCTTTTACCTATTGGCAAAAAACTGGAACCGTCGGTTACAACAAGCTTCTCTTGAGGCGCCATAGACAGGTGCAGGAGGTTGTAATCCCTTGGTACCAGGTCCAAACTATAAGGCAGACCTTTCACATCAAAATTACCGGAACGAAACCAAAATTTCGCGTGATTGGCTGTTGCAGTATCAGGACCATAAACACTGTTCACATTTTCAGACGCCTTTATCGAAGAAAAAACTGTAAAAACAGCGCATTTTCTCTTTGCCCAGTAGTTTTTTTTTAGTGCGAAATCTTATAGCGTAACCCGATCCCACTTATCCCATCTATAGGGGAAATAAGAGACTTATTTTAACTAGACCTAATATTATGACATTAATGGAGAATTTCAAATAATTTTTTTAATATTTTTTTTTTTAATATTTTGTTTTTATTTTATTTTTATTTGTTTCATATTTTTTATTTTGTTTTATTTTAGTTTATTTTTTAAATATTTTTTAAAATTTTATACATATTTTTTTGTATTTTTTTTTATTTTCTTAAAGTGTTTTTATTTTTTTTTATAATATTTTTTTATTTTTGTGTTGGGTTTAGGACAGCTACGATAACGAAAATTATAATTCAGAAATGTTGTATAATTACTCGATTACGAAAAAAAAAAAAAATTTAAATATAAACAATAATTATTGAAAGTTATTTAAAAATAACAAAAAGCGAACTTCAAAAAATTCCTCTTGCTAGTTCCGCTCCGCTCCCACTACTTTATCGCCTAACAGTTGGTCCGCTATTCTCACCAGCCGGGAGTCGATGCTCAAAGTTTCTCGATCGGAGAAACCTGGACGACAGCAGAACCGCCGAAAAATACTTAGCAAAGTACTTTAGAATTATGAAACGATATATTATGAAAGTACCCTGAAAATGGTAAATTAATTAATTACAATCAACAATTGAATTATTAAATTAAATCAACTAGTCGAATGATCAAACATAAGTGCATATATTATATATGATGAAAGATTTGTTCGAAAACTTCAAAATTGAACGGTTAGTCGTTTAAGTGAATTCAATTATTTTTTTAAGCAAATCTTACAATGTGATTATTCCATGGTTTGGTTATCAAGAATTCTAGTAAAAGACGACGATAGACCTAAAAGAATATCAATCTATTATTTTATCCGCACACTTCCGTACTCATACAACTTCCCATTTTCTATCACAAATTTTAGTCTGGATTCGCACTCGGCTTAATTAGTTCGCCATCATTGTAGATTGGTATGACTTTCCTCTGTCATTTTGGTTAGTTGCTGCGTTGGTTGTTAAAAAATGACGGCTAATAATTAATAAGGCTTTAAGGCAAAATAACTGTCAATATCAAAACACTGCTAACGTCACACTTACATAAAACCATGTGATGTACCTTACCAAGCCAAGCCGGGCCTCCGCAATTTATAATTTATTCACATTAATAAAAAGAAGAAAAAAAAACAAAAACCACCATCAAATGAGACGACATAAGGCTGCCAGCCATCACCATATAGTGCATTGGGCGTTAGACCTTAGCCGCCGTCAGATAAAATATCTGAGAAGCGCGACGAAAGTGTGGATTATTTGGCTGGTAACAACCAAACTAACTTGTCTGTCCCGATTTGTGCGACGTTGGCTGATGTCTTTGTTGCCTCTGCTTTTTTGACTTTATTTGGCAAAGGTTGCTAAAAAGACGTTTGGCATTTCGCCTGCCATATCATCAATTACAGCGAGCGAAGAAGAAAATCAACAGAAAAATGCTGTGACTATATTTGTAACTTTTGTACGTATATTTATATGCATGGATGTGTATAATATTTCGTTTAGTCAACCATAGTAATTATTTATTTTGTGTCTGGTATTTCTATTGCTCTTCACTTCATCTACGCTTGGCTTTATTTTTCTACGCGTGTTTTTGTTTTTGTAAATTTCCAAAACTCTGCACTATTATAAACCATTACGTAGGTTGACAATGTTTGACATTTTGCCTGTTGTTGTCTTCCTTTTATGTTTTCGTGACACTGACTCGCTTGGGAATTGACTGGAAATGTTAAATTTTGCAAATCAAAAACTTTTTCGCTAAAAAAAATTGCATTGTTTGATGGTGCCAAAATCCAACCAATAAACTTGCAGACCATAACCATAACAATCGCCCTGCGGGCGTTACGCCGAAGGCGCGGGTCGTTTAGAAACCGCTAAGCATCATCACCGAATGTGGCGAATTTCGATGCCTTCAATTCATAAACAAAAATCGCCAAAAGCACATCCCATATGGGCTTCATCATTACAGCACTCGTTCAGTGCCCCCAAAGCGCGTACCGACAACTGACGGACTGATCAACTGAGCCACTCGAGTGAGTGCGTGCGTCCAAGGCGCTCCGATTGGCTCCAACTGTTTTGCTTGGCTTTCTGCCCACGCCACTGCCTAGCAAAAGTTGCAACACTTTTAACTGTATACAAAATACAAAATTTTATTTTGTTAGCAAATTTTCAACGATAATAGGAAATAATTTTGTTGTATACCGTTTTGTGCGCGTCGCACTCAAACACCATAATAATCTGAGCTAAACTTTACAAAATCGCTAGCATCCGCTTGTAGTGTTGATTTCCAGCGCTGGTGTTTTGCTGATTATAGTTTTACTGCCCGGAGCGACATATTGACTAGCGAAATGACGCGCAGCTAAGTTTGTTAGATTTGCTGCTGCTGAAGTGAAAGTTAAACAAAAAAAAAAAAAAAAAAAAGGTTGGGTGCTGTGATTTTGTTACAAGATATCATCTGTTCGGCATTTGCTTCGGCGGAGCAATTAACTTAAAAAATTTATAATACCTGCCAAATTTTGTCAGGCTTAACTGTCCAAAACTTTAGGTATTACGAAATTTCGGCGTCAATACCTCTACAAAGATCTGTCCGTATAGAAGATTTTTTATATCTACTTTAATAGCCTGGAGCTCGCAGTTTTTCTTCATAAATTGTTACTAGATTTACGGCTTAAAATCAATTAAAAAATAATACTGGGTAAATAACAGCAATTCGCTGATCCATAAAAATAACCAGGACTTGTTTGCTTTTAGCTATTCTGGACAGAGACAAAACTATTATAAGAGAAAAGAGTAAAAATCAATCAATAATTATTATAGTAAGATGTAAATTTTTCGAGTAATCTATAGTAATTTTTCAAAGCCTTATATTATAAAAGTCTTTGCATAATAATTATGAAGGGACATTTTTTCTTAGGTCTTCAGAGACTTTTATTTTAAGACTTATATTACAAAAGTGGTTTCATAATAATTATGAGCATGACAAAAATTTTCTAAGACTTTTATTATCAGAATTATGTCATAAAAGTCTTTGCATAATTATTATGAGTAAGAACATTTTTTTTAAGTCTTCTGAGACTTATATTATAAAAGTCTTCGCATTATTATTATGAGTAAGAACATTTTTTTAAGTCTTGAAATAGTTTTATCTTCATACTTATATTATAAAATCTTTGCATAATTATTATGAGTAAGAATTTTTTTTTAAGTCTTCAAAGACTTTTATTTTGATACTTATGTTATAAAAGTCTTTGCATAATTATTATGAGCATGAAACATTTTTTTAAGCTTTGGAGGACGGAATTATTTATCAAAAGACTTTATAATTATCAAAATTAGGATGACTTTTAAAACTCAACGGACAAATAATTATGATTTTGGATCTATGATTCTGAGCCGTTTTGTTTTGTATTATAGTTATAAAAATAATTTTGTATTTTTTCGGTCACATCGTCGATACCATGCCGAACTTTCGAATATATAAAAACTGGTTTTTCACATGCGGTATGTAATGCTTGTTTTTTTCGAATAGTTTACAAAAACATAGAGTTTCTAACCCTCGTAAAAGCAAATGTACTAATGTACTATTTAATAAAGAATAATTTTAATAATTTACTCAAGAAAGAACTTACACGATTTGACAACATAAATACCACTCTTACGGCGAATGCAAAGGATCGAATATGAAAAAATCTGTATTTTTATTTTTATTATTCAGTTACTTTGACAATTCATAACACGAGTTTTTGATGATCGAAAGATCTTAAAATGCATCAAGTATGTGATCGGAAAAATATTTTCTGTCGGGGCAATTTATGTATTTTCAGTTTCTTTACAAAGTCTATGATTACGAAAATCCGACAGGCTGGAAGTACATAAAAACTGAATGATGAGTTGCTTACTAACTAATTACATGCGCTTAATTATAAATAGGAAGATCTAGTCTTAATCGCAAAGAGTAATCTCCGATAATGTGATATAAAATGTCATACTAAGAATTTTTATAAAAATTTAGTTAAAAGGATATAAAATTTGATTCAATTTTGTTAAAATTTTCCTTTTTTTTCTACACTGATTGAAATGTAGATTAACATTGCGTTTGCTATATAATAAGATAGACTCTTATAAAAACTAACAAACCAAAGAAGAATAGCAAAAACTGGTCATAACGTCGAGCTACTAATATTTTTCACATAACTGTATGTATATTCCCATTTTCCTTAGCCAGTGGAAAATTAGTAATGTATTCGGACATGTTCTGAATTTCACTTTCACTGCGAATGTTTTACTTTACCCAGCAATTTTAGGCAGGCACAGCTTGTATTTCTATTCGAAAGTGAAACGCTGGAAGTGCCGCATTTAATTTTTCTTACACAAAAATAACAACTTATATGCTTTTGTAAGCGAATGATATTACTATCATATTACATATATTTTTGATGTTGATATTTTGGAACATAAATATAAATTTTGATCGAAAAAAAAATAATAAAATATAAGAAATACTTTTCTTCTACTAATGCAAAACATCGCTGTAGCCGAAAATGAGGACGTTAAACCTACCATTCTGTGAATCTCACATCCGGTAAATTCGGATCGTGAGCATTAACAAATATGTATTATTACTTTATTAAAAAAAAAATATTTATAAAGTGGCGGACATCACATTAGTTACGTAAGACATGAGCTACGTTAAGCGTAATATATGTATGTTATTGTGTTATGTTATGACATATACCTACATATATATTTATATTTTACTTAACAAATTCCCACTGGGATATTTCTACAAATGCCGACTCATCGATAAGCTTTACAATGAAATCACAACAAACAAGCGTGTCTTATTTCTAGTATTATTAATTCTTTCTCTTTGTATTTATTTGATGATTAATAACCACAATATTTTGCGTAATGTAATATTAGTTATAAACACGTATTGAGTATCCGGAAATTTTAACGCCAGATCTTACTGGTATACATCTACTTATACATTCTCAAAATACATAAAACAAGTTTATAAACAATGTTCTTAAAGCTCAGAAAATTAAATGAGAAGCTTGAAATTGAGATGTATGTAGCAAATATACATACATATATAAGCGAGCGAAAGATAATGCAGGAAGTGGTAAATCATATTAATTATATTATAAATTATTAAAAACAGTGCCTTTGGGCCGAATGAATATGAATTACCGCTAGAGGATAACTCCATGCAAATAATCTCGAAAAGTACGAAGTAAAAAATCAGACAGTCAACATTGTATGCGCGTGATCCACAAAAAAACGAAAAGCAACACAAAAAAGCTATCTTGAGGTTGACCGCAACTGCTACGGAACCAACAAGTGACAGAGCCGGATGCAAATACGGCTATTCCTCCAATGCAACACAATGCAGCGCTTACACTGTCAATTTACTCAAGGAATACACACATACATACATACGTACGTACAAACTTATATTACTTCAAAGAGTGCACTTGCTGCAGCGCAGCACTGTACTCTCAATTTAAGAGTGTCTGTTTTTTTCAATGTTTTTTTTTATATCCTTTTTTTTGTGCGAGTGCAATGAACAATGAAATTGAAGTTAAATTTAAAATGGGCGCGATCAATGACCAAATCATTTGCATGTGTACATGACGTAGCCCTATAGGAAAAATATGGATTAATGCGGCAATGTTCTAGTCATAATGACCGGTTTGTATTTTATATTATGCCAAACGTTTGACGACAAAATGTCAACATATTGACGTTTTAGAAAAGTTGTCATTACATTAAAAAAAAAAAAAAAAAAAAAAAAAAGTGTTGGTGTGGCTTATGGGATGGTGACCCATATTTCTTCTGAAATGAGGAACGTACCTGTGAATGACGCCCACTATCGTTTCGTGATGTCTGCTGCCTGAAATTGAAGGCAGTAATATTGATGACATGAATCCAACCAAATGACGCTACTTGCCGCACAGCTTGTGAAACTACTGATTTAATGTAAAAATATTTCGGTAAACAGTTAGCTGCATGCTTCGGATCGGTGACTTATCTGCCCAGAATCTGTGATATCACACCTCTAGACTTTTTCGTTTGGGGCGAAGTAAATTCCAAAGTCTACATGGATAAGTCGACAATGATTGCGGAACTGGAAGACCAAATACCACATCGAGAACTGTAACATTAAAATGGAATGTGCTTGGAACAGATACGGCCAACATTATAAAAAATAATCGATTTTTTTTTAAATATAGATCTGGGCTAAATGAATGGTTAACTTATATGCAGTAGAATTTCACAGGAAATATTTTCGTCGTTTTGAGCCTTTGAATCCGACCAAAAAATAATTTAGTAAAGTCGTTAGAAGGTTAAAATGTTTCAGAAAATGACTGGCCGGAAAATTTCACTGGGGGTCTTCTCAGAGTCATTTATTTTCAAGATAAATACTTAAAAAAATTAAAATGTTTATCAGTTGAAATTTAAATTAAGAATAATCAAAAAAAACAAAAAAAAAAAAAAAAAAAAAAAAAAACGGCGAAGTTTAAAAACTGCCACGGGCTTTTCAAGGAGTCCATGGTTTTAAACGACAACTTTTATAATGAATGGTCATTCTACGAAGCTTCTACAGTATTCCTTCTTAATCAGCCGATTTCCCTGCAGGGCATTCATCAGATTGCTGCACTCACTTGGTCTTTTTTGTTTTTGTTATTTATTTCGAAATATAAAATCACTTGCATTGCTTGCAGTTCACTTCCGTCTATCGACCGGCCATTCATCCACATGTTTAGATCATTTCTAAGTATTTTTCATTTATTTTTTTTATTTCTTGCCGATCATCCTTAGATGGCGTTTCGTCGTATCGCATTCTTTGCAGTGTTTACAAAATCCGCATAAACATTTGCTAGGCTTTCTTGTCGAATGGGTGTTGGCAGCGAAAGGGCAAACTTTTTTTGCCTACGTAAACAAAATACCTTTGATTTGCATCATAAATAAATTGAAAATTGAAATTCAGCAGTATGCTATGAAAATTCTAAAGGCAGAGGAACTCTGAATGCTGAGTTAAAGTGCAGAAATTTTCACAGGGAGGTGCATATTCTGTATAAATGGGAAACACTTTGTGGGATGCTTAAGGAGCTTTTCGGTCGGCAATATATTAAAAGCAAACAAAAAGTTTCTTTTTTTCTCCTACGCTTTGTATTTAATATAAATAATTAACTTCTGGTGCAATAGAGTAAGATTAATTATTTTTTTTTTGCATTTTTTTTGTTGTGTTGCTAGGATTCGTGTATCCAGGTTATACCTCAGTTGGATTAGCACCCCACCTTTAGTTTCAACTTATGTGACGGAAACACCGACCTATGAAGTTTTAAAACTCCTTTGGATAGGTTGTTGGCTATCAACAGACACGTAGGTGATCACCTCACTAGGTACTTGGTAAATTTGATCTCTTACGTATATCCACCCTTCGTTTCTGTGATTTTGCTATAAATAAAAAAAAAAAATCATCTTTTATCTCCGAGCTCGTAACATCGCATAAATGATTTTCGAATGCCATGGGACCAATCGCTTTCATTGCCATCCGGATCTTTCCGATTTCGTGCGAGCTTTGAGCAAATCGCTCGGGCTCTCGGTTTAGCTGTGCGGTATTTCCACCTTTACCCGCGTTGGCGTGGGCTTGAGGCACGCGCTGATTTAAGTTGTCGTAGCTCCCCACTTTTCAACACTCCTCAAAAATATTTTCGAAACTAAGATTTCCAAACCTTTCGTTTTACACCAGTATTTTCAAATACCACTTAACTTATTAATTAATTTTAAGTGAAGCTTTATTTCGTTTGACATACATATTTTAATATTTCTCGATAAATTATTGAAATTAATTTTTTAAAACGTTTGGCAACCCTATTCAAAATTGTTTTGAAATTAAGCTTAAATTAAATTTGTTAATTTGATACCAATTATGTTAATTTATTAATTTAATATAATAAACCCATTCTAACAAGTGGCAAACTTCTTAAAAATCACTTTTATTATAAGCCTCGTTCGTTTCAAACTAATATATGTTACCCCTTTAAGTAGATGGCAATCCTATGAGAAAATATTTTTCAAACTAATCTTTCTTTAACATTTTTCCTTTGATATATGTATGTACATAAGTACATATCGAAAAATTCCAATAATATTAATTTAATTGTTGAAACAGGTGGCAACTCTCTACACAATTGTTTGCCTATAATTCTCCTACATTTCGCACCTGTATTGTAATATTTCATTTATTTTATTAATTGATTTGTGTTTAACTTTTTAAATAAGTGGCAACCCTTTCTAAAATATTTTCGGAGTTAAGCTTTTTCGTTAACTTTTTTTGTTTAACGCTCACAATCACTCTTCTTTAATATTTTTAATAAGTTAAATTTAACATTTTTAAAACAAGTGGCAGCACTCATCAAAATTTGTGTGACAATTAAGCTTTCTTAAAACTTATGCGTTTGACATCTACATATTTATCTAGTACGTACAAACAAAGCAGTGCTACAGTGAACTTAATAATAAAATTAAATTTGCCATTTTTAACAGGTGGCAACCCACCTCAAAAATATTTTCTTAATGAGTCTTAAAAAAAATTTCGCAAAGTGCAGTCTTTGATTAAACAAACTTATTTAATTGAATTTAACTTTCTATATACATAGATGGCAACGCTCTCTTTAAATAATACCCTATAGTATGTTAATCCAGGTTATAAGATAAACTTACACACAATACACACATACTCATAACTTCTGCAGATTATCATACGCAAAGTTTTTAGTTGCGCATCTTGCTGTTTCTGCAAAATACTAAATAAATTTTCTCTTCGATGTGCATTTGCGTATTTGTGTAATGAAAATATTTGCCGGTTTTTGTTTGCTTTGCTGTTGCTTTGCCTAATGCATTTCTCCCTGTTGCGGAAAATTTCAACCAAATATTGCGCATAATTAATTTTTATGTGCAACATTGTTGCGGTTAATCAGAAGCTGATGGTGCAACACAAAAAAGCATAAAAAATAAAAAAGGAATAAAAAAATCATACTAAATAAACATGTGTTGTAGATTCGAATTTCCTTGTGGCGAAAATTAGTCGAGCAGAGCGGCGGGCAGTCTTAAGCCTCAAGCATACCCTGGAACTTAGAAAATAAACACATTCACAATTATACATAAGGTAGTCTAGCGATATTTGTCTATTTTTGCTGGGCCCATTTTTTTTTAAATGGGACAAAACAGCGGCGACTGAGCTATGTGTGGTGGGCAAATTTATTCAATACAATCATTGCTGTATACATACATATTTAGTACATCCACAATATATATGTATGTATGTATGTGTATACGTAGTATGCCTGTGCGAGTACGGGACTGATATCGATGGCATTTCCGTGTGCAAAATTATGTGGCATGATTATAAAAATTTTTATAAATATATACAACCATTTAAAAGTGTATGTAACATTTGTTTACGTTTTTCAACAAGTTGCAATTTTCAATTATGTAATCATGAAAAATTATTTTGTTCCCTAAAAATATTACGCCCATTTTTCGATCTGTCATCGTTCATTGACTTCCTTAAATTTACTAACTATGAATATTAGTATGAATTCATCTATGACCGTATTATACATATGTATGTCAAATCTATCTGAAGTATGAGCTTTATAATGTCATATATCTGGACCGACTGATGCTTAATTTTTATTTGACGTCAAATGTTGTCAGTTGAATGAAAGCAGCTAAAATGTTTACATATTTCGTTTTGACGTCAATGCAAAATTATAAAATGTCAACCGGTTAGCTTTTCGTGTCATATTTTGTAGTTTAAAATTTGATCTAATGAAAACCACGCATAATAAAGAACGAGCTATACTGGGATATAAATTAGTGTTTGGTATTCATTACGTTACATTTTTGACGACAAAATATGACACGAAATGCCAAAATGTTGACATTTTATAATGTTGCATTGGCGACTGATTTTAACACCAAATTTGACATAATGGAAACCCACCATTAGTATTTAACGCGGTAACGGTCTCATCTGTGTTTGAAAAAAATTTTGGCTTCACTTGATGTTTTAAATTGGTAGAAGTTAGAAATATAAAACAACGACTAGGGTGCTATGTTGGATTTAACCAAATTTGCCCTTAGGCGATTATAATACTTGTAGTGCTAATTAATAAACCGATTTTAATAAAATAATTGTAGTAAAAATGTATATTTGGCTCTCACTTGAGCGATGGATCCTTTTGGAATCGATAGGTGGAATTGTTGCCGAGCTAAAGTAAAAAAGCACTGATAGTCTGTATTCACTTGAAACTTGCACTTTATAATATCATAATGGAATGAGCTAAAAAAACAACTCCATACCCAAACTTTTTCTGAATATTCTGATTAACAATTTTTAAGTCTTAATTATTCAAATTAAATTAAGAAACATATTCAAAACTTTTTAATATGTGGCGGTGCAACCTCACTTAACACATGGGATATTATTTAACGAGAGTTGCCACCTGCTTAAAAAGTTAAATTAAATTAAATAAAGAAGTTAATTCACATAATAACTTGCCAGATGTGGCACATTCTAAACGGCATACTCTAAAATATGGGCTAACGAATCGGATTTATTTTAAAGGAAGTTGCCACCTGTTTAATAGATTAAATTAAATTAATAAGTGAAATCAAATATTGCATTATGGGGACCGATTGCTAATGTGTTTTCGAAAGTTACCACTTGTTTGAAATTAAATGAATGAAATGAAATTTTCTAAAATTTTTTTCGAAGACGGTTGCTATCCGCTTAGAAAATCAAATTCAATTATAATAATAGACTAAATAAAATATTACAATATGGGTGTCAACCTAACGAGATTTAAGTACGCTTTAGTTCTAGGGTTGCCACCTAGCTTAAAAATTCCATTCAATTATATTAGTAAGCTAAATCAAATATTTAAATATGGGTATCTGAGGGTTGCCAGCTGGTGAAAACATAAATAAATTTAATTATTAAATTAAATCAAGTGAGAAAGCACGGGATTTAAACGAAATAGGCTTAAGAAAGCTTAATCTTCAAAATATTTTTAAAGTTTAAAAAGATTAATTCAATTCAATTCATAATCGACTGATCAATTGAGTATTCCTGTGCAATGCAAAACTTTACACGAAAACTTGTTGACTGAAAAAAAGCTACTATTACTGACCCACATGGAAAAGGTAGCTGTTAATACAGGTAAATGAAATTAATAAGTTAAATGCTATGACACAGTTTAGATTTAAACGAAAGTGGTTTAAGAAAACTTAATTAAAAAAATATTTGGAGGAAAGATTAATTATATTCAATTTTAAGCTCATTTATTTAAATATTTTTTACAGGGTTTCCACCTATTTAAAAAATTAAATTTATTAAACAAATAAAATATAACAATACAGATGTGAACCGTTAGAGGTGTAGAAAGGCTTAGTCTCGAAAAATCATGGAGAGATTACCAACTTTTGGAAAAATTTAATACAAATTAATAAGGGACGTAAATAAAATTAGGATACATTAGCACCTAATTATTTTGAAAGCAGTTTATAAAAAAGTTGCCACCTTTCCCAAATTTAGGGACTTTTTAAAAACCAGTTTTGGAGTATGCTTTGCATATTTTAGAAGAGAGTTGCCAACTATAAAATAATTTTAATAAATAAAATAAACATCTTTGGCCAGCAAAGCGATAAGAGGAAATGTTCCCAAATCAAGCAAAGCCAATAGACGGATTAACAAAGGATATAATTCACTAAATTTCATTACATTAAATTCATTTTTATAATTTAAACTTACAAACTATTGTCTAAATTTAAAAATCAACTTTCATTTAATAAATTGTATTTTAATTATTACACCTGACCTAAATATGATCTGAATAAAATATGAAATGACTTGAATATGATATGAATAAAATTTGAAATAAAAAATGTGAAAGCGTGCAATGGGCCCGTTTTTTTTTGTAACCTAGTTGCAAAAGAACAATAGGTGGGATAAGAAATAGCATGTATGTAAAGCAACAACACTAACTCGGAAAACAATGCGACAGCTCGACAGCCAACTCGGTAAAATGATATTCGATCTGAGTTGTAGTGTTGGGAAGCGAAAAAACTGCGCTATTGTGAATTAGCCCTAAGCAAATACATGGGAAATTTAGATTAAAGGCCTAATTCGTTTTAAATATGCGCAGTATTTTTAACTATATAAATACATCAACCTGAAATTTGTTTGCACAACTATTTTCCGTTCTTGAATAGCACTAAACAAATCGCAACTTTCACGAAAGAGGCTAACAGGGTTGCTTTTGCATTTAAAAGAAATTTTATCTGAGTTGGAGCGTTCGTTTGCAAGTCGGGTACAATAAAACGGGCACAATGTTACTTTGGCTCCACATTGAACAATCGTAGTCCATTCTCTGTATATTAATTAATTAATTGTACATAAGTTCACGTTGAAACGCCATCAAGAGAAATTGGTTACCACTCAATATTATTCCTTTCGTTTCAACTTAAATTAGAAATCGTTAATTTTTCTCGCTTATTGAACAATATTCACAATCTTCTGTAAACTTCAATAAAAGCCAATCTAGCAGGGCAACGTCTGCCAGGGGCCACGGCATGGTTATCCTGTAATTTATTGGCGCTTTTAACTCACATTATCTTCATTCATCTTCAAGTATTCATCTGTTAATTACCCTTTTATGTTTCATTTCTTCGCATACACATCTGCACTTACATATACATATGTATGTAGATACATATCTATTTCAGGCTACTCTGATGACTGGCTAAATACATATTTACACTTCCCCTTTACTTTTCTCCTTAATATGACTGTCATTTTCTCGCTTTTTCCACTTAACTGTCCATAAAATTTCCTATTTCATTGTCATTAGTTTGACGAGTTGACATGGCGTGCTTTTCCTGACATTTTGAATTGCCAAATAAATACCGAAACAAAAAAAAGGTAAAATAGTAAAAGAAATGTATGCGAAATATGAAAGAGTCCGGTCGTCGGTCACTTTGCTGAAAGTGATATCCTCATTGGCACACCTTAAGTCGTTAAGCACAAGAAATCAAACATACTACATGCATACATATTATAGGTGCATGTTTGTATATGCATATCTACTATATACAGATATATATTATATATATATATGTTTATATATATATATAGAAAATATATACCTAAATAAAAATGTTTCTTTACAAGCCAGTGATAGCTGTTTTTTTTTTGGCGCGTGTCGGATGTAATTCAACACGATGTATGAGTATTTGCTGATATCATTTTTCCCACTTCCATTTGAAATCTGTCTTTTCCTTCCGAAAAATATATATACATATATGATGTATGTAAATATTTCTCTTTTCTTCCTGGTTTGATTAATTTTAATTAACGTGCTTTTTTAGTAGATATAATTGACACTTTTTTATTACAACTATTTTTTTTTTTTTTTTTGCTAAATAATGTATTACTGATTCTGTACATATATTGGTTTATACGAAGATATTGTGCATATCTACGGATTTCTGTAAAATAAAAATAAAACCGGGCTTCAGAGATGAGATAAAGTTAATTTACTGCTCAAAAACGTAAATAAATAATATATTAAAAAATAAAGTAAAACATTTATTTGGAAAATAAATCAACAATCGCTAAGGGCGGTAGAAGGGTTTGCTGCTATTTCGGAGATCACCATATCCTGTTCAGTCGTGACCGCGAATTGAACCATGGTACTCTGCGTCGCGTTTTTGTTAATTTTTTTCTGCAAAACTTTAGTGCGTAATTTAACAAAAAGCATAAGCATTAAAATATAGTATTTTCTTCACAATTTTCGTAACCTCGCTTGATTTTTTCAAGTATTGTAACGGTTATAATTTTTATTACAGAAATCATGATTTAATCGTTATTTTGTCTTTTTTATTTTTTCGATCAAAAATATTCGTTTTTCTTGAATTTGTATTTTTTGATCAAGTTTGATCGTTATTTTTTAATTTTTGATTTTTGCGAACAAATTCGATCGTTATTTTTTTAATTATATTTTTTCGATAAAAAATAATCGTTATTCTTGGATAGCAAATTTTCCGATCATAATTGGTAAACATTTTTGTAGTTTTATTTATTCGATAAAAAATAATCGCCATTCCTGGTTTTAAATTTTTTTCGATCGTATGTGATGTTATTTTATGATATTTTTTCGATCAAAAAATATATTATTGCCATCGTTGACATTTTAAACACAAGAATAATGATTGTTTTTGGTCGAAAGAATAAAAATTAAAAATACGACCACACTTGATGAAAAAGTAATAATCTGAGAATAACAATTATTGTTTATCGGAAAAATACAAATCTCCAAAAAAAAAACCGATTATGATGCACTTATTTAAAACGCAACCCTTCTAAATAGAAATAATGCCAGATGTGTGCCACGTATGGTATAAGGATTAGATCGATATTATCGAGTTTTGTTTTGAAGGAATTTTCGCCAATGATTTTTTGAATAACGGTTATTTTCGGTCCACGGGTTTTTAACATTTTTCGTTTTTAATTTTGGTCTTACGCACATTTTCCATATGGTTTTAATATAAAGCCCAGTGTTTTTTAATTGTTGGTTTTAATTGGCGATCATATACTCGTACAAAAAAAAAAAACAAAAAAAAAAAAGAGATTCTCAAACCAAAATCGTTCTGGGTTTTCCATAGTTTGAGGTTAGGATAAGCCTTTTTTTTAACGAAAAAAAATATATTTTTATGACAACAGTACGCAAAAATTTATCTTGGAAAACATTGTGAAATAGGAAAAAAAAACGAATCTCTTGGCCAATTGTTTGAGTAACTGCATACATATTTTATTTTTTGGCCTTATGTATTTATCTCTAAAATAATTTTTCGAGCTTGAGACTAGTACATACATATTTTTATGTGGAAAATGTAGAAAATACATTAGGCAAAGCGAAGTTTTGTTGATCTAACACCAAAAAAACATAGAAAAACTATTGTTGACTGAAAAAATAACGACGACAATAAAATAAACATACGTACGTATTTATTTTTTCTTTAATATCGAATCGTATTATGTTTTTATTTTATTTTTATTTTTTATCTGACTTCATTGCAACATTTTTAACTTACGCTAACTTATTTTTCATGCAGAAGAATATTTCACATTCAAAGCCAATTTTTCTAGTATTTTCTGTCTCATTGTATTTCCTTTCTTCACCATTTCGTACTCTTTTTTTTCAATTATGATCAAAAGATAATTAATTTACTGAATCTACACGCATGCAACAAATTTGGTTTGGCAGACCGTTAGTCACGCTATGTTTGGCCTAAATTGTTGGGTATTAGTGTAACATTTTTTTTTTGGGGTCTGTTAAAAGTTTATTGCCCTAAGAGAGATATGCATATATAAATTTCTGCTAGCTAGTAGCAGTAAATACATACATAAATTACCTACATATAAGCAGAACAATTACAAATAAAATGATAAATTTACCTTTTGATTCGCCACTAAAATGATAGCGTGATTAAATCTTTGTCGTTAATATCCTCAAATTGGGATCAATATTTTATAATGGAAAATTGCTAGTAATTTAACTTAAAAAAAAATATTATAGTAATTTGTTTATCTCAAATATCATTATCAGTATATATCGATGTAAATATTTATTAATTGTTTTTTCTCTTTTAATTTCAGGTAAGGTCCTACTTTTGCAGTTGAAAGAATTTTCTTAAATTATTTTTCGTAGTAAGTATACAAAAATTATGTTTTGTGTAGGTGGTTATTTGGTGAATTCTATTGAAATTGAATACACAATTTTGATCAAACACAATTTTTTTTTTTAAATTTGTTAAATCCGTGTGTAAAAATAGTTTCCAAAACGGCGTTCCACACTAACCGCCTTAATTATGTCGAATATGGTGCCGGGCAAATTTCATTAATGCCAGAAAGCTCCTAATGGGCTTCATACATGCCGTTTACTGTTTTTGAGTTTCCGGGTCTTACCTATAATACCAAGATTCGTTACCTATTGCGATCATAGCGAAGTTGCTAGAGACTATTCGGTCTCGAACATTCTTAAGAAATATTGATCAAAACAATTTCGAGTTTCTTTCTGACCCTCATCCACAGTTCGTGTACTGCAGATCGGAATATTGACATTATAATCAAGTACCAATCAGTAGCTGCCCCTTCTTAGGTCATTCGTGGCTCATCGTAAATTTTTACCTTAATTAGGGCCACATTTGTCTCGTCGGTCCGTCGAGTTTGACCGTCTTTAGCGAGGCTCGTCCTCCACGGAAAATGTCTGCCAGTCTGGAATTTTTGATACAACTTACAAATAGTCTTTAGATATGTTGCTCATGTTTCGTATGTAGTTTGGAATTCATTTAAAGCTTCCACAGACCTAGGTTGACGTCGACAGCCATAAGGAATTGCGCGACGAATTTCTTGCTGCGTTAGTGGAGGAATTTCCAACGACCTTTTGGCAGTAATTTTACGTTTTCTTGTCTCAATACCTACCGATTTTTTTCGAAATTATTTTACTGAACTTTTGTTAGTGCTCTCGATGAGAGGATTGAAATGATCTGATACACTCTAGAAACTAAATTATATAATGAATATTTAAACATCCTTTCACAGTATTCTAAAATTCGTTTCTAAAACTTTACAGAAACTTCGTTGACATCTATAAAATTCATCTTTATTTCTGGGAGGTAAAAAACCTATCAATAAATGAGTTTTATTTTTAACCAAAAAATGCAACTAAAAAAATAAAAATATTTTTTATGAAAGAAATAAAACTCAAAAATTCATAATTTCTTTTAAGCAAAACGCATTGTATTTGTGGTCAGAAAAAATATTACTCAATATATAGATTTTTATTAATGAACAAAACAATAAAGCTCTAGATTTTTTTATTTTTATTGTTCGCAACTGTTAATTTTTAAAATAATGATAAAATAAATTTTTTTTGCACATAGTTGAAAAGAACGACGAAAACATTACTCAGACTTGGCTAGACGGCTAAAATTTTTACCAAGTTGGCGATTAGGGTGAATTTCACGAAGATAATTTCACTTTTCTCCTTCAAATTGTTTCCACTGTTTGTACTCTTTCTAGCGTTTCGTGGTTGTAAGAAAATAAAATTCATTGCGTAATATCTAATTTCTAATAATACTCGTAGTTCCGTTGCTTTCAATCATATCTTACCAAACGGTTGTATTAATAGGCAATCCTCTTTTTTTACCACTAAATAAAATATATTAGACTCTGCCACGTAATTCGTAAAAATACACTCATGGATTTTTATGCGCAAGCGAAATTAAATAAAATTGAAATTTATTTGACCTTCAGCCTGCTATCCTTCTCAACAATTTATCACTGTCCAATGCCAATGGAAGACTACACCGTTACAAGAAAATTAAATAGGTGTTACTGACTGATTACACAAAGTGGAGTTGGCTTGCCTGTTGGTGTAGTCGTTGAATGTACATAGCAGACGTCAGGCGCACAATTACAATCAATTACAATGCACGTACACCCAGTAAGCAATAAAATGAACAATACTGCGTAAAGTGTTTTTTTTGCCATATTAACTTGCTTGTTAATTTTTTTTATAAAAATGTAGTTCATTATATAACATAAACGATATGACTCAAAGTTTCAAACTTTGTACAAATTAGTTAATTCCTAGTAATAAAAAATAAAACAGAAAATATAAAATCTTTTCTCTGTGATATGAATTTTGAACCTGCCCTTGTTTCGTCCTATCGGATGTTGCGATGATGATGCGGTTTGTTTTGTTTTATTATTGAAATAAGTCTTTTATGATAAATTTAAACTCACGATAATACTCGTATAATATAGTCTGGCTTCAGTGCCATGGAAACGTGCATTTAAATAATATTTTAAACTGTATATCTGTTATTATTGTGCTCCACTTGTCAGTTACTTCTTTGAATTTCTAAATTGTTTAATAGGGTGTTGGATGATATCAATGAAACAAACAATCCCTCTTGTTTCCGCTGAAAAATTTGCCATAGGATTCATCATTAAATGAGAGAGAGGTACTTGACCTGTTTTCTAGTTATGTTACTCAATCAAATAGTAACTAGTCCTTTCTTGCTGAAATAGAGAAACTTCAATGTTCCCTCAAGACCTTCGAAATATTTTAAACCCATTCTGCAGAGGCCATACACAACAGAATTTCAAAAGCATTGTGCTTCCCAGGGTTTATGCCAGGTCTTTAATGAATATTACTACTCTGACTCGCCTTTTGTAATTGAGATGATAGTGTGTTATTTTTTTAATAAATAAATCTTGCAAATAAATCTTTAATAAAACTGCAGAAAAGTCGTGACTATACATTGATTTTTTTTTTTGTTAAATAATGACCGAAGGTGATGCAGGGAATGTAAGAATATATTTCGACCATTTTTATAATTTTTGTCTGTCCGTTTGCCTGTTTGTCTATTCGAACTTACTAATATCCGAATCTATTGAATGGATTTTTATGGATTTCAAAATATTAAATAAGGAAAAACAATTTTTTTTAGAAATTGCTTCGACTAAATTTTCTTTTACGTACAATTTTTTTCAAAGGTATTTTTTACCTTTTTGTTTGTACATACACAGTAAGTCTAAATTAGAAAACATTTTATAAACCTTTTTTCCTGGTTTAGAGTTGGAACCCTCATTTTAAAAAGGTTTGGAGGAAACACAGCATCTTACTTAACTTCATATGTATACCGTCATATGTTCAAAATAATGAAAATAATGGGAATTCAATATTTTGACCACTTTTGACAATTTTTCTTTGGTTCGATTTTGATATTTCAAAATAGAAACGGGGTTCGGTTCAAAGCCGGAAACCGGAAAAGCCGGTTTGCAGGTTTGAAATAAATTTTAAGTTTTCATTTGGTTCTTTGATGGCAGCATTGGTAGTAAACCAAATTGGGTAGTTTGAAAACCATTTAGTAAGTTGGTAAGCAATACTGTAAATTAGGTGTTTTTCATCGTTTACCGTAATTTCTCCACAAACACCAACAAGGGCAGAAGTTTCATCTAAAAAATCTAACCTTTGTTAATTAACTTCGATAAATTTAATGAAACCGACAGCTAACCCAGTAACTTTAGTTCAAATTGATAACAAGAAAAAAATTGCGGGCGGAACTTTTGACGCAGTTTACTTTTATATCACACGTAAATTATAGATTCACAGCCTTGCCTCTAAATTTGATATTTCGAACATTCATTGGTTTTCATTAGGTCAAATATTTGAGGACAAAATAAGGACCGGTACAGAAAGTTCTGGAAATTAAAAACTCTTATTAAGTGCATTCAATTGGTTTGTTTTTATTAATATAAAAATACGTATTTGTAGTGATGATAGGAAAATAAATTATTTCAATTTATTCTTTGCTGTCCGTACGCGCGAACTTTTCTTAAGAGGCCCGTCATCAAGTTTTAGGCAACGGTTTTGTCCACTTTTAGCGTTGCTGTCCATTTTTTATTTTTATTTCTGCAATTATTTTGGTTGGTTTCCCAATTGTCAAAAGTCTTTCAATTGGTCACAACTTTGGCTTATTAGGAGGATTTAAGTCTTCCCCTACGTAATTGACATTATTATCTTCGAACCACTTGTTTTGGCCGGCATTAGCTTAATTTGCTGGAGCCAAATCCGGTCAAAACTTCAGTGTTGATGGTTCCCATAGTGAAGAAAGGCGTGGATTTATTTATAATTTATAGAGCTTGAGGCCAGGTTTGTATTAGGGAATAATATGAGAAAACAACAATTTTTCAAAGTGGTGGAAGTGATAGCTGCTATTTCGGAGATCACCACATCTCCTCATCAGACTTCTTTCTTTCTAGACTTTACCTGGATTTATGGCCACATTCACAAATGGCTTATCAAATTAGAACTTTTCTGCGAAACTTTTTTATCTGGATAGTTTTTTCAGATTCAGCAATGTCTTCTCCAGATTGCAAGCAGGAAAATTGGTTATCTGTCTGCAAGTACATTTTCAAATAAGTTTCGTCGTCCATAACCACACAAAATTTTTATTTCCATGTTTTGTCTCATTCAACTTACGCGGAAGGAAAATGGATTCTTAATTTGTTTTTTCCTTCGTTTTGAATGTTTTTTCTTTTTATAAGTTTTTTTTTTCATTTCTCTTCTATTTCGAGCTACTTGCATACGTGAGATTTTAGCTTTATTGGCGATATCTCTTGCCGACAAGGAGCGGTTCTTCGTATGCCCCTTCCGTCTTTTGTGCAGAGTCATAAGATGCCCACTGAGTTTCGCTAACTTTTTTTTTAAACTAATATGTGGGTTATTCGTCCAAATGTGGGAAATTATTTTCATTGTTGATGCCTTGACTGAAGAAACTAATTAAGTTTCAAAAATGTAATTAAACACCTATTTAGAAACAATCTTTTCAAAGCCTACTATTTTATTGCTAAAAATTTTGCAGGTTGTTCTTAAAATTTGCAGTACTTTCTGCACCCGAAATGATAACATGTTGTCATTGTGTAATTTTGCATTTTCGTCAAATTAAATTACTTAGTCAAAATTTTGGCTGTTTTCATTCAGCATTTGACAACATTTGTCGTCGAATTTGAAATTATAAAAATCAAGCACGAGGTTTTAGATTTCCAAAAAACATGGTAAATTGTTCAAATATTAAACAATAATTTTTATGAGTTCAAAGCCATTTTAGTAGCTATTTCGAAATAGCTATAACTTCTACCATTGTTGTTTTTTCTATAATTTTTCCTATTAGAAATGGACTTGAGCTTATAAAAATTATTGTTTGAAATAAATAAGTAGGCCGAAAAATTAATATATGTATTGTTCAAAAATTAAAAAAAACAAAATCTTCCAGAAAAAGTGCCCTTTTTCCACGAGTATTCTATATATTCTATTAGTACTTGCTAAAGGACAGAAAATAGTATTAGTAAACTATGGTAGCGTCCATAGTTTGTTTTGCTCACTGGGTGTTTGCACCAAGCGCACATAATACTCCCAGATATGCATCAGCGCTTGGCACTTTGGCCATATTTGCGGTTGTACTTCCTTTTTCTTTTCCTTTGTTGCTGAGTATGCCAAAGTCATTGCAAAGCGATTGAAATTATTGTATGTACAAAATGGAAAAAAAGTGAATGATAAAAAAAAAAAACATGAGTATCGAAAAATTGAATTTATTTATGGATTGCGATTGCGCGCACGCTTATGCAACATTTCGACATGACCATTTGTTATAATAAATGTATGCATATGAATATTAGTATGAGTGTGCATGTGTAACTGCAAGCAAGCTTAGAAACGCATTGGCAGTTATTAAAGTGCATTTTGCAGTTCCCCCCCTCACCCCATTTTAATAAAAGCTCGAAAAATCGATCGTCTCGCCGCTCTGTGCATATCAGCATTGTGAACAGCAGGTAATTGCCTGGCTACTAAGCGATATTTATTTTGGGGCACTGCAGCTCTAAACAATTGCAGTTGCTGTGTTTTTTGTTTTTTGTTTTTTATTTTGTTTTTATTTTTAGTAAATGCAGTTTTGCGCCAACAACAAATGCAACACACAAGTATGTAATAACCACAATTATTGCATTGGCGTAAATTTTGTAATTCAATTAAAGCTTCCAACAGACAAAGCATAAAATTACAACTACAAAGAGCAATCATGCGGTGAGACAACAAAGTCGATTCGAAACCTAACTGGTAGCAGACTGACACTGGCCATTTTAGCCATTTTAGCCGCTAAGCCATTTAGTCATTTTGGCATCAAGTATAGGCTTCATACTCGCACAGTTCATTCAAGTTGATCGAAATTACAAAATGCACTGAAATTTGTATATCTGACTTTTGATTACATTTTTTACAAATTCAAACCATTTTTTTGTTTTTTTTTGTTTGTTTTTTTTGTTTTTTTTTTTTTTTGTTTGTTCATTATAATTCATTCGAGCTGCTTGGTTGCGTTGCATTGCACTTTATTGTTGGCTTGGTCATTTTATTGTGATTAGCAGCTTTTTTTCGCCTCTACATTTTCATACGTTTCAAATGGTACATCTTTTGTTGTAGCGAATTTTTTGTGTAGCTTTTGTTTTTTTTTTATGATTTGTGTGTTTTGTATTTCGTCAGTGTTGCAATTGCGTTAATTGCGCTTAAAATGTAATTTGCAGCCATGACTACTATTGTTGTTTTTGCTGTATGCACACTACTATTATTAGTAACAACGATTTTATTATTGTTGTAATTTTGTAATTACAAGTGCCTTGATTGCTGCAACCAACATTTTTGCTGTTTAATTGAGCAAATTATTAATTTTTTTTTTGTTTTTTGGAGGATTTGCTTTTAGTAATTTATCTTGAAAATTTTTTGGTGTGCTAAAAAAATCTATTTGCTTGCCAATCGCTGATCAAGTTAATGAATTCGTGGAAAAAGTAAAGAAGGCCACGCACAAAGTATCCAGAGAATTTAACATTCTTTAAACCATATAAAAGAGTTGTAATATTACAACAACAAAAAAAATCTAAGTATGGTTTCCACATTCATTAATGCTGAAAAGTCTAATGTATCGTTTGTTGATAACGTGGAAAAAAATTCGACATGTGATTATAATGCAGAATGATAATGATAGAAAAGGTAGTGTTTGAAACCAGCTGCAGTTTCTTGGCGATACGAATTTGTCTTGCTCTTAATTGGCGTCATAACCGCCTAGGCGATTTAAGACGATTACAACATGGCGCGCCAGTCGCTCCTCTCCCTTGCTAAGTGGAAGCGAAGCCAAGCCCTTCTCCACCTGGCTTTTCCAACGTAGACGGTGCCTTCCTCTTCCTCTGCCACCACCACACCACCAGCGGATGTCGCGTTAAATACTTTCAGGGCTGGAACATTTTCTTCCATACGCACGATCCGGCCCAGCCAACCTAGCCGCTGAATCCAAATTCGCTGTTCTATATCACAGTCGTTATTAAGCTCATACAATTCATCGTTTCATCGGCTGCGGTTTTCGTCGTCTCTCGAACACTCCAAGGGTCATCTCATCCGATGTTGACAGCGTCTATGCTTCTGCGGCATAAAATAGTACGGGTATAATCAGGGACTTATAGAACTTGGTTTTCGTTCATCGAGAGAGAGCTTTACTGCGCAATTGCCTACCCAGCCCAAAGTAGCACTTGCTGGCAAGAGAGATTCTACGTTGGATTTCCAGGCTGACATTGTTGTTGGTGTTACTGCTTGTTTCGCTTCGCTTCTTTATCTTGCTTGGGAAAGGCAGAATTAAAGACGAGGATGTTAAGTCCAATGACAACCAGTAGTTGCACACTCTTATAAAAGATGGTGACTGACCGGTTTAATTCTTCAGCTTGTAGTATCTTTTCTAACATAAAAAAGTCGCACGAAAGAGGGTCGCCCTGTCTGAAGCCTCGATTGGTTTCAAATGGCTCGGCGAGGTCCTCCCCATTGCTGACTGAGCTGGTAGTGTTGTTCAGTGTCTTTTTACATAGCCATATTAGTTTTGTAGAGATAGCAAATTCTGATATAACAGTATGTGTCGATCCCCTTCTCACGGTTTTTCGTATCGTGACTATTTGGTCGATGCTAGACTTACTAGGCCTAACGCCCCACTGAAGCTACAGCCGATAGAATATTATACGAAATTTTAAGCAGACTGATCCCGCGGTAATGTGCCCTTATTGCAGGGTCAACCTTCTTGTGGATTGGGCAAATCACATTTAGATCCGTTCGACCATATTCTGCATCTTACCAGCTCTTCGCTACCACTCTTGAATAGCTCACCTGGTTAACCATCAGCTCCAGCGGCTTTGCTTCCGCGTTATTGCTTTTCGAACTTCATCGAGGTCGCGTGGACGGGATGTTAATTCCGTCATCAGCGATTTGGGGGTCGGGATCTTCATCTTCATGTTCCCTCCTCTCTGTCTTCCTTCCTCAACTCTCGGTAGCATATTTCGAGTAAGAATTGGCAATGAATTCAAGTGGAGACTAATTGGAAATTTTTCTAGGCTATTTAAATTTACTATAACTAAGTGCAAATTTTAAGTAACTAAAAACGTTTGATGATTTTTTGTATTTTTTTCGCTCGCTGTGTTAAACGTTTTCTTCCAATAAAAGAAATACAAATAAAATTGCTAAAACCTATATTATTTCACCCGTTAAGTGTAATGCGAGTGAAAATCGTAAAACTAATATTTTTTTTCATTACAATGTGAAAATCAATAATTAAGACTACAGAAATTTTCATCCCTGCTTTTGATTTTTCTTAACCTTAATCTAAATTTTTATTACAATAAAGTGCAAGTTTCAAGCAGCTGAAATTTTCGGGGTTTTTGACATTTTTTTTGCGAGAGAGCTTGTACATTTTATTCCATATAAAAATAAAATTTGAGCATGATTATTTCTTAGCATATTCTGAAAAGTTTGGTTAAAAATTTCAAAACAAAAATCCTGTTAAAAATCTTAGTATTTAATTTATGCACATGAAATGCATAAAGAATTACAAAAAAAAAAAAAAAACTTACTAAAAATGAAAAAAAAAACATAGGAAAAATTGCAGTTTAATTTTTGCTGACATTTTCTGCACATACATACATACTATGTAGATATTTACATCAATGCGGAAAATTTATGTTGGTTTTTGCTGCATTTGTAAAATGTACCGCAATGTTTGTCAAAAGCAATAGGTAATGAGTTTTCGTTTTGCATGCCGTAATATGCTTGCCAGTTAAATTCAAATAATCGAACAAACAAATGAAACGACTCACGAAAACCTTTCGAAAATTCTCTTATGTAAACTAAATTGCATATGTACATACATATGAACATAAATATGTATTCACGCCTGTGGTCAAAATAATAGAAACATGACCAGTTGACAAACTTTGACAATTAATTGTTTCATTATTTAAATTTGTTGCTATTTTGTTTTATAAATATACAGTTCATTCTATAGCAAAATCTGTATAAGTCTGAATTTAAAACTTTTTTAATTGAACGCAGTTTTATATGCTATTTAATTTCATTAAAGATTGTACAAGTTTGCTCTTCTTTTTTTTCCATGAAATGATTGCTCAAAAAGTAATTTATGAAAAATAAAAAATCAGAAAAGATTATCAAAAATCAATGCGAATTCTTTACTAATTCGAACTCGTACATTATTGTACATTCTGAGCTCGAAATTAAACCAGGAGCCCAAAAAATAATTTCCATCAATGTTCTACAAAATTTAATGGGTAGGTGGCGCTGGAGTCGACATATTTGTAAAAACCATATTTATGATCCGATTTTGTTGAAATTCAAAACACATATTACTTATATTAAAATAAATAATTGTGCATAAAATTTATGGTTACATATATTCGTAAAACACGAATTTATGGTATTGTTTGGATTATATACGAAAAGTAATAACTTACCAAGTGAGCGGTGGAGTGGTAGTGGCTCCTATGAAAAATATACTGAAAAATATGTACGTATATGAAAGGAAATATATCGTAATTATATGAAGTTTTCATTTTAATTTAATTCTCGAGTAAATGTAGTGTGTACTTCAAAATTAAAATTTATAAAATAATTATTGAAACACATTTTTTAAACGAACTGAAAACAAGTAAAGAAAGTGGTGCCTTCGGTCATGCTGAAGTCATGCCGTTCTAAAATATTGAATTTTAAATGATTTTTTAAAGTGCTATGCCTTACACATAGAACACCGATTTTGGGGCCTTTCTCAGTGGACTCGGAGTCAATAAATTAACCTTAATGAAAGAGTTGTCTTTAAACAAAACCTCATATCTCAACAATCAGTGGTATGGCAGCTAGGAGTTATAGTTACCCGATCTCTAGGGCTTTTAATTGTACCCTTTCCATTCATAAAAAGTTAAAGGAGTCTTAAATTTCACATTCTACGCTGCTTCCGTATATGAATTATACTACAAAACTTCATAACTGAACAATCAGTTCAATATATTATGTAAAATACATCTGCTCACCAGTCAGACATTATACATTGACTAGTTTGCATCAATTAGGCAGCCAGATAGACATAGACAGCCGACCATGGCTAAATGAAGTCAGCACTTTATAGTTATAATACTATTTCACCTTCATGATTTTTTAGGTCTATATAGTTTTTTATTTGAATAATTTTTTACTCCGACCGATCCGGTTAATATATATTTTTACTTCAAAATTATGAAACTAATAAAGAACTATTAAAGCATTTAAAATTCACAATTGATAAATAGAACGAGTCTCTGCCTCTACCAATACAGTAAGTGGTACCAATTCAGTGAGTCCGCGGAAGAAGGGGGAAAATTCACTAATATGGATAGATAAGTTAAATTCAAGTAGTAAAATTTCACAAGGAATAGATTTATAGAAAAGTCTAACTCATTGATGTCCTCATAGAAATTATCCATAATATTTAGGTGCAGACTTTTTATCCCGAGCCAAAATCATACCGCCTACAAAATAGGTGTTACGCTGTGTTATGTAAACTTATCAATTAACTTGTCACAGTTGGTTGAGAATACGAATAATAAATAATTATGACAAAATTATAATGCAGTCATTTGAGTTTTGAAACGTAGAATGATGAACATCACGTTTAAAATAAGTACGCATTTATTTGAGAAAATCTTTGCTAATAATAATTTGAACGATGTACTTTTACACGAGTAATTTTTTTCACCAATTTATTTCAATTTTTAACAAACACCCTGTAAAGTCATTGGCATATGAGTATAATAACTGCGCTAATAAAAGTGGTGTTAGGTAACCTTATTGCTCTGCACTCGTTTTTTGTTTTTGTTTTTTTTTTGCCATATTTCATTTACCAAGTGCTGGCACTTCCAATTTGTTTACTGCGCTTACAGTTTTCTTGGCAATCGAAAAAATATGTTGTACGCTGTGTTGGGTGCAGATATGGGTTAAGGATTCATGCTATAACTATCGTTGTACGTGTGATGATGATGATTGTTGTTTTTGCTGCTGCTATTTGCAGAACTGATTTCAAATTGTTAGCAAAAGTTTTGGCCCACAATGGAACGTAGGCGGCAGGCGGGCGTGTTGGCTGGCGGTAGTTTGCTTTGACTTTGTTGTTGTGCTCGCGCTTGAGTGGCTGCGTGTGAAAGCCTATTTAGTAAATCGTGGGTATTTGCATTTCTCTTCCGAGTTTAGCGCGTGCTGCGATTTTTTTCGGTTGAATTTTCTTTATTTTTGCAGGCTGGTTTTCCATTTTTTTCTTCGTTCTTCGTTTTTGGTTTCTTTTCGATGCCTTCTATTTGTGTATGAATGGCTTTTGGCGTATTTTCAAAATCTTTGCATTTTTGCATCATAAAAATCGATCAAACAGTGCTTTTTTTGTGAATGTGTGTGCGGAGACTCGTGGGCTTTTATGTTTATGAACATTGGGGTGCCTCACAAGATGAAAAAAAAAATAAATTGGCAGTCCACCGGAAAAGAAAGAAAGTTAGACTGATTTGAAAATAGTTCCAAAAATTTATGTGTTTTAAATAAAATGAGTTTAAATATATTTTTAGTAAAAAAAAAAAATATTTCAGTTCACAGCAACAGTTAAAGCTTAAATGGTTTGCAAGTAAATAGGTAAAAAGTTCAATGGAATCATAAGAGAATTTGAAAAACAAAAACAAACAATAAATAAAATTTAATCGAATGAGTTTTTTTGCCTACCTTTCTAATGATACCTTAAAATATTAAATCAGTCAAGTTTTGGGCAAGTTATTTTAGTTTTTCTTTAACAAATTTTCCAAAAAGGACAAAAATTAGTATCAGAAATTTCATTGTTATGGTTCCGTTGAAAAAATTTCTAAATAATGTTATCCATATCTCTTACTTAATTGGCGCTATAAACTCTTAAGAGATTTTGGCCGAGTTTAAAAAATTGCGCCTCCTTTATATAAGCTTACAAACTTGTTCTATCATTTGAGGTGATTTTTGTGATATTTTAAAAAAATCCATTTTTGGAAGCATTTTCTAAAAAAAAAAAACCTAGAAATATTTTGGTGGAAGTGCTAAAATATAATAAATTTTACAATTCCAATAAGAAAAAAAAACCATTTTTTTTTTATATGCGGATTGATACACGCTAATATGCATATGCATGCATGTGTGTCAGTTAATATGTATGTACATATCGGTAAATCACAAGCATTACAAGGTGCAGTGCCGTGTCAGCCACGTCAGTGTCAGGCGCGGCAGCTTGCTTTTCCAATTTACTAGCATTACACGCTTTTGGCATTTATTGATTGGCGCTTTGCTAAGGCTACACCCACGCGTACACACGCACACACATATACACACACACTTATATAGAACATACAACCCATTTATTGATAGTTCTACAAAAATAACATTTTCCATCTGTTTTACTCTTCTAGCATTGTTATGTTGTTGATTCCTTCGCGGAACTTTTATTATTACTTGCTTATTTATGTAAATTTATTTATGTTTGTTTATCAGCAAAATTATAGCCGCATTTATTTACTATTTTACCTATAGTTTTTCATAGGTTTCGAAGTGTTTTTTATTTTCCATCACTGCTGGTGATTGACAGGCACTGCCATACATCGCTCTTTCAGTCGAACACTGGCCGCTTTATTGGTCTTTGTTATTTACACTTTTGCATTGTGTATAAAATTAACTATCTGTGTCTATCACGGGGTCTTTTGATTTTGACAAACCAAATTTCCAATTAAATAACTCATTTATACATAGTAATACTATTTGGACCACTCTTTTATACAAACTTCGCATTTGAAGTTTGTAAGCGTAATCTCCAAATTGGAGAAATGGGGAAAATACCTTTTTTTTTTACTTAAATTGGCGCTATAACCGCTTAATCGATTTCGGCCGAATTTCTCCTACAATTTGTGGTGTAAGTCTTGATGTTGTAACACAAATTGAGGAACCTACAGTTTTACGCTGACTCCGAACGGCAAATAATTAAGAATTACACTCGGAGGTTTGCCATTGCCTGCCGAGTGGCGACCGCTATTAGAACACTTGGCTGCGGCGGCCGTCATACCAAATACCACCATCCCAAAAGTAAGCCCACTTCTCTTATAAAGTAGTTTACACAAATCGAACAAATTTGAAGTTTCAGTAAATACTAAAGGCAAGTTTCTCGAATTTCATATACGGGATTGGAGAATGGAATACGTCATTTGTTCTTTTTCTTTTATTCCAAAATGGGATTGGTACCATTTAACCTACATATATCGCAGAAACTACTTTATCAGACTCTACCGAATTTGGTGCACTCTTTCCATTTCAATTCTGTAATCAAAATTAAAAAAAGGACAGCAACCCCTACCACCTTTAATTTAATTAGCGAGGGGAATGCGTAAAGCTCAAAATTAAAAATTGAATTGCGCGGATTAATGAAAAATCGAAATTTGAATAGCGGAGTTCACATAGCGTGATGCAAAAAAAAAATACGCTGGCATGACTGGCTTGCTGTCCGATCATGCTTTTCGCCATGCCACACATGTTTGCATACAACAGTGACGGTGTAAATCCCATTCTTACCATAGTAGGGAAATTATAATTTCACCATTTCCTACTAGAACTGTGCTTAAGAGTAAGAGAGAAAAAAACAAGAACTAACAGTAATTAACAAAATATACAGCTAAGATTAACTATTTTACAGAGAATGTGTAGAAAATGTATATTGAAAATAAAAGTTTATTTCGTGAATTGTAAAAACACGCTGTAAGAATTTATATACTTTTGTCTAAGTATGTATAACGATTTTTATATATCCAAGATGCGAATATAGTGAATTTTGTCAGATTTTCTCTACCACAAACACAGAATTTGAAAGGCGAAATTTCGAAGAGTAGAATGTCATGAGATAGAATTTCAAAATGCTGAATTTAGAAAAACAAAAATTAAATGAGCAGAAATGAAAAATACAGAATTTTGTTTGAGCAGATTTTTGTTTTTACATTTTGCAGAATTTTTTAATGCCACGTAAAATTTGAAATGGTACAAAACTTAGAAAGGATTTTTGATTTCTTCGAATAGCAAAAGTCTCAAACCATTTGAATTTATGAATTTAATTTGTAATATGTATGTATGTATTTCTATTTGTATGTATGTATATATGAAATACAAACAAATTTAAACAAAATTGAAAAAACAACCGTAACCTTCTATAATATTTTAGCATACTACGAATGGAATTGAAAATATTGTTTATCTTTTGTTTCAGTTGAAATCAGATAAGGCTAAAATCATCTATACCAAATCTTTAAACTATTGCAAATATATTTTATGTACTGCTTTGGAAATACTAAAATTTAGTATATTATGAAGGATGATAATTTTATGATTGATAGTTAATCGAATAGGATGAATAAAGTAAATAGGCGCTGCGCCAACTAATCCTTAAAATTCTTGCATATATTTTAAAAATATCCTCTTTTCGACCTAATACGCACTTGGTTACAATATCTCTGAGTTATAATAAAACAACCTATTTTCGGACAAATAAATTTTATGTTTTTTCTAGTATAATTTTTATTTCCAATCTAATCAACTTGGAGACTTTCCCAAAGTTCTGAATTTACCCTATTTCGACAGTCAACAATCGGGTTTTATTCTTCAACTGCCGAGCTAAAGCCCTCAGGTCTGTTTAACCAGCTTTTGTTAATCGACTGACTAGTTGGTTAATCGATTGGAAAAAATTAAAAAAAAAAAAAAAACAAAAAATCTACTTCACCTCTCACGACTTAACCGTTTCCGCTCGATTTTTTCGACTAACCCCCCATAAACAACTAGTCGACTAACCGTTCGCCTTTGATTTTTCGACTAGTTGTTTTCTTTCAATAAATTTTTTTTTTTTTGTTTTATATGTCGATTTACAAAACTCGTTTACAACTATAATAAATTTTTTATGAATTCATTCTCAGTAACTGTTATTATACGAATAATTTGCGTTACTCGGTTTTCAGACTACTCGATGGTGGGCGGTTAGTCGAAAGTGAAAACCATCAAAAAATCGACTAGTCGATTTTTTAGCAAGAGCTCTGCTAACACCCTTTTTGTGTTCTGCCTACAATTATTACCGATAAATTTTGTTATCGTATTGGGTGGCAACGCTTTAGAAATAGCGCAAAAATTCATGTTATTTATTTTTTGGAAACAAAAGGAGTTAGGAAAGTGTGTTCGAACCATATTTAGCCTTTACGTAGCTCAAAAAGTCAAGAAATTTCGTATAAATAAAATAATCAACATTTTTAAATGTAATTAATAAATGTAGCTTAAGACTTTTTTATCGATACCTACCAACACAATAATTTGTCATGTAGCATTTGCCAAGATTTACATTTATTAGTAACACAAAAAAAAAATTAATTAGCAAAGGAGAGTTCACAATACTCGTACAGTGCCGGAGATCAATGACACAAAGTATCCGCCAATCAAATGTGTCTTACGTAGTTACCCTATCCAAGCTTAAAATAAAAAGAGCGTTGGCAGCAGCGGATCACTCGCTGCTCGTTTATATCACTTTACATGCGACAACTCATTTGCGTCTGCGTACAAACACGTTCATAACAAAATGTTTTTTTTTTTTTGGCTTCCATAGATGGCCTTTTTTGCTGCCTAATTAAAAAGATTTCTAAATTTTTGCATTATTTTTAGTAGTGTGTGTATTATTTGGTGGATGTGATTTACAGTCTTGTCTTGTTTTTTTTTAGTATGAGTTTGACGTCAGCCATGAAATGCCGACATCGCAGTGTGGAATGCCCCCCATTCCAAGTGTGCATTGATGTGTGTTGTCAATGACGAATAATTTAGAAATTGAAATTTAATCGCCAATAGCTGTCATGGTACATACACACATTAAAATTAATACGAATATTGGTTTTGCTATTGATATGTTGATTTCAGCTGTCAACTGTTTTGTAATTTTTGTAAAAAAAAAAAATTAAAATAAAAAAAATTTAAATTGGCATTTCGCTTAACGGAGTTGTACGCCAGAGAGTTTTACAAATACCTGTTCGAAATATCTATGTAATTTAAACTTGAAAATAGGATAAAAAATGATTACCAGAAATAAAATAAACAAAATAAAATAAAACTGATTTAAAAAAATATCACAAAAAAGTAAAATAAAATCTAAAAACTAAAATAAATTAATAAAAGAGCGATATAAACTAGAGTAAAACAAAATAGGTTATAAAATAAAGTAAAACAAAAAATTTAATTAAATAAAAAACTAAAATGAATAAAGTTAAATTAAATTAAATATTAAATAAAACAAAATCAAACCAAATCAAATGCAATATGATGAAACGAAGTTAAATAATAAAAAAAAAAAAAAAGCCCGAAGAAAAAATTTTTTTTGTAATGAATGCAGAAAAAATAAAAATAGAGTTAAATTAAATTAAATATTAAATAAAACAAAATCAAACCAAATCAAAACCAAATCAAATGCAATATGATGAAACGAAGTTAAATAATAAAAAAAAAAAAAAAAAAAAAAGCACGAAGTAAAAATTATTTTTGTAATGAATGCAGAAAAAATAAAAGTCATAACCAAATTTGAATTTTTTATATTTTTTGGTTTATTCAAAAAAGCAAACGCGATGCATTTATGTGTCTAACTCTGCTGGGCTCGCAGTTCCGCAATCCAGTTTTCCGAGACCTTGGTGACGGTTTCTGACTCTATTCACATAATATCGGCATTGCACGGGATCCCACAAAAGAGTCAACTCGCAGCTTTGAGTTGGCATCGCAATTTTGATGCTAATATGTGCTAAGCCAAACATTTTTCTTAAATTTGTTTAATTCATTTACCTTAGTTTGTGGTTAAAATGCTAGTGTAATAAAAGGTATCGGCGAAAAAAATACAAAAACCCGTACTTTGAGCTCGTACTTGGAGCAGTCAAACACTTTTTACCCCTGATCAGAACGAAATAAAATTTTCAGGTTTTTTTTGCTAAAGTAAGTTTATTTTAGAAAAAAAGGCAATAACAAACGAGTTCTGGTTTGTATTAGACCAGTAATAAAGCAGTCATATCTTGGGTTAACATCAAAGTTTTAGCCTTTGGAGTCTGTTAATTAAATCTTTGTTTGTAATTTTTCGTGTAGTCGTTTTCGGCGGCTGCCGTGCTTCATTCGATGGGTCCCGGATTCGAATCCTACCCGGGGCAAGTAACATCAAAAATTATAGGAAAGGTTTTTCTAATAGCGGCCGCTCCTCGGCAGGCGATGACAAACTTCCTAGTGTATTTGTGCCATGAAAAAAACTTCTCACAAAAAATCATCCTCCGTTCGGAGTCGGCGTAAAACTGTAGGTCCCTCAATTTGTGTTACAACAACAAGACGCACACCACAAATTGTAGGAGAAGTTCGGCCAAAATCGCTTAAGCGGTTAAAGCGCCAATTAAGTAAGTAAGTAAGTAATTTCTTGTAATAAATATTCGCTTCGATTGCCTCTTCAGAAAGTTGCCCTATCCCAAAAAATGAATTTTTGATCACATCTGCTCCGTGAATCAAAATTTTATGCACAGTTGCAGGAAACTTATCACATGACTGATTCCGTATATATTGAATCGCTAGATCAATAATCAAAATCTACACGTGATGTACAAATTAGGGTATCATTTTCAGAATCAGCGGACTCAATTACATATACAGTGTGATTTTACATTAAATGTACATATGTACATATATGAAATGAAAAAGTTTTTGATAGATTTTCGAACTGAAAAAGTGAGTGGAGCAAAAATTTGTAATAACTTACATTTTCTGTCCAACTGAGTCGCTTTTAAGCTCCACATTTTCATTAAAAAAAAAATTATTATTTTTTTCTTTACAAAGTTTATCGACTATAAAGAGTGCATAAAAAATTAAAAATATGAGTTACGTTTAATGTGATATTTATAGGAAAAAGAGAAAGCATACAAACAACCTGTTTAAAAGTACATTTGAAGGAAATAAAATCAGCTTATAATACGTGGTATGAATGAGCGATATGAATATGAATTTTTCTCACTATTTTATTTGGTTGATCAGAAAACATACCTGTTTCTTTCGAGTCCATTGTTATTTACACTGAACCTCAAAATATCGCATTGGCTTAATTTACATATACGTACTTTTCACATCAAATAGCTTTCTTCACATGTGTAGACTTTGAAAAAGTATAAATGGACACTCACTATAAAAATACATTACATAAATCCGATTTTGAAATATTAAAATTTCACAGTTTTTGATATCGAACCGCACCACTGTCAGCTGTCAGAATAACATGACTAAAATATAAATAAAACAAACCATATTCACAATGTGTTATATGCAAAAAATTTTTACAAAAGAGAAGGTAGTTTCAGTAAACAAATTTTGACGGATAATACAATTTCTTGAATATTCATAATTATTCCTACTTTGATTATAATAAAACAAAAGTTCCGTATATTTTCTTTCCCATATTTATTCCAATGCCATAATATTTCATGACAAAATTGGTTATCAGTGCTTGATATTTTTTTACTTGCCTTATTCATACCTTTTTTATTCGTAATATCTATACATGTACAATTTAAATAGTAAAAGGAGACTTCATCATTATTAATATTATTATACTAAAATAAAAGCATTTTGGTCCAAATTTACTTTAAATTTCTCAATGGATTTATGCCAAAACTTTGAACTCGGTTTTTAAGCCAATCGCCCGACAAATATTTAACAAGCATATTACTTTGATCACTTTCTTTGTGCATTCCGAAGTATAATTTTGTTAACCTCAGCTTTGAGATTATTTAGCGGAAAAATGTCCAAATTCTTCATATTCCACGCCTTTCAGTGAATTGGTGACTCTTCAACTTGTTGTTCTTCTCAAGTTATTTAATTAAAAATTACACTGAAGAAAACTTTACTCCAAATAATTCACATGTTTGCTATGAAATTACACAGTTTAAGAAGACTCAGCTTATTTCTCTTATTATTTTTTGCGAACATGCACAAAATTATTCTCCACATTTTTTCTTAATTTCACTAAACTTAAAATATCTTCGTTTATTTTTACAAGCAAAATTATTACTTTTAGTGAATAAGGTAGCAGGAATTTGATGAAATGCCATAGTTTTATTTAAAGTCAAAGGGTGAGCAACAACAACAAATGCCATTAGATGGTTCTACCTTATTTTTTGAGTTATGGTTCAAGCATGATTTTGAGGTTTCTAAAAAAAGTGTATAAAAATACAAAATTTTCATCTGAATGTCAAACTTTTTAAGCAGTTGTTTTATGCAGTGGTTTTTGATGTGCAGTTTTATTTATTTATTTTTAATAATTGCTTGGTGTTGCTGACATTCTTGCTATATTCTTTTCTATACTTCAAATCAGGTTCGATTTTTTTATTATAAATGTATAAAAAAACTACAAATCACCGTCAGCAAAAAAATAAAAATTAAAAATTTCAAGAATTTTTTACATTTTAAAGTTGCATGTAACTGATTATCCAAAATATTTCTAAACAAACCCTATTTGTTTTTGTTTTTTTTTGGTGAACATTTATTTTATTTGCACTTTTTTTTAAACACATTTTAGTATAATAAAAAGCAAGCATAAATGACGTTTGATTTTTTTTCACTGCCGCTTTTGCGCTTATTTTTTTTCATATATCCGAGCATGCGTCATATGAAGGAATGGCGGAAGAGTGCCAGCGAAAAAATATGAAAAATCAACGGTTATTTCTAGCGACTTCAGACTTGCACTTTATTATATTGAAATTTTATTAGTTATAGAACAGCATATGCAATTTTTTCTTAAAAAAATCCAATTACAAATTTTAAAATTTTGTGTAAAGTTGGTTGAACTTCTTTTCTGATATTACATTAAAGTTGGAAACTTAAGCTTAACTTATTAAAAAAAAAACCAAAAATTAAAATCAAATAAACAAAAATTAGTAGTCAAAATTGCATGACTAAATATCTTCTTACATATTAATACACAAACATATACGGATATACTCGACTGACATGAATTTGTCGCATTATCGATCAAACAAATTTCCATTGTGAAAAGTAAACAAACAAACAAATTTAATTTATATAGATATGTGCATACATACATATATACATATACATATAAGTAACTAAAACTTTTGCTTAAGGTGAAGCCAAAATGATATTCTTTATATAACTTCTTTAAAAAACATAAATAAAAACTTGGAAATTATTTTCGCTCTTGATGGCAAATATTTAAAACTGACGTGTTAAAAAATTGCATGTTGATTGAATCTTTTTTTTGTTTCTTTTTTTTTGAATAAAATATGTACATTCAGTTTTATTATATTTTTAAATTTAATTGCAACTTCAATCAACCGTTCAATTTAGCCTCGTTTTGCATGAATACGGCGGCGCTACTTACTAGCCGAACTGGCTGCGCAGGACGGCGAGGGGCGTTCATGGCTAATATATGTAGGCAAAAATATGCACTATGTGTGTGTGTGTGTGTGTGCTTGTTTGTTTATATAGCGTATTGCTTGGGGCAATTAAAATGTGTGCTCCCAACGCATATCATTTATCAAAAAAATATATATTATTGCAACATTTAAGTGCATACATCTGTAAATGCTTAGATTTATTAAAAAAAAAAAAAACACATTACCTTTAAACGAGCGTTAGGATTCCATTATCGATCTACTGCCAGCTAGCTTCTATGGCTTTACTCGCACCCTCTGATCTCTCTCTCTCCCTTCAGCTGGCTTATGTAATTCAGTTACGAGCTGCTTACATTCAAATTTGTTCCACTAATAACCCGGTAACCGATTGAATTCAAAGCTATCACATTACAATTGTAAATTGCGGCTGAGGCAAGCGGCTGTTGTTGGCAAATCGACAACACACCAGGTCAACATTTAAATAAATCAAATAACCAGCAAATCAACCAGGCCCAGTACGTAGCAGCAAAGAAAAAAAAAATATAAATGAAAACTGGAACGCTTTATATATCATCATTGTAAATTTGTATACACATGCAAACATGAAGGCACATATTCGTATGTACATATGTGTAAATGATTTTATATGTATACTGCGATTTGCATAAATATTTGCACATGCGTGCATGTATCTTATTAACAACATTTTTCTGCTGGTTTTCAATGTAAGCGTTGTAATTAAATATGAAAACCGCAAAAATATGTAATCGTATAGTTTGTATGAATTTTCATTTAGTACTTACATACATATATACGAAATATGGGTGTTGATAGGTAGTTATAAATACATACGAATATATATATATATATATGTAGATAAATATGTATTTATGTAAGTACAGTAAAAACGCGGTAAAGCTAACTCGCGCTCGGTTAAGTCAAGCGAATTTCAACGTCTACGTACCGCTCTCAAAAAGGTTGACTTTTGAGTTAACTTTTCTGAGCTTATGAATTTTTCAAATTTTGTATTACGAAAATATACTTCCAGGTGTTCAATTGGTGATGTCGAACGTAGATAAAAACTTTCATTTTTATTTTTTGTTTTTATTTATTTGTTACAGTCTTCTCATGCTTAATTGATAAATTACATGGTGCTACAAAACGAAAAAAAATGCACACACTATCCAAGCGATCTAGTAGACGACGTAGATCTGGTCGAGTGGTTCACAAAAATGTATTTGAAAATTTCCGAACACCCTTAAATTGTCAACTTATTCATAAAAAACCATGACCATGAAAAAAAGGCATGACCTCGTCTACAATATAAAATTTCTTTCGTTTAATTTTTTTTATTTTTTTTTTTTTAGCTATTTTATGTTTTGATTTGTCTTTCAAAAGAAAAATGTTGCCACTTGTTGGATCAATAATGACTTTTACAAAAATAGTTTGAATTTGTAAAAAAAAATTGCAATCAATCTGAAATTTACACAATTTTTTTGTTTTTTCATTATCATCTTTGGTAGCTCTTTTTTATACAATTTTACATGGAAGGAGTTACATGTAAGTCATTTTCTGCCAAGAACGTTTTGTTCTGAAACAAATAAGGTATCATTGTTCAGAATTACCTGAAGGGTTATGAAATTATGACATTTACTTCAAAGAGGGAAAATAAAAAAAATTGAAACTGCAATGAAAATTCTCGGTTTCATTGAAAACTCTGTAAAAAAAACTGAAGGATATATATATATATATATATATATATACATACGTAGAGACTTATAAACGATTACGCAAATTACTAAAAAAAATTCAATAAATTCTCAGGTGCATGAGGGTTCACCAGTAATTTTCTGGCAGTTTGATTCGATTTTTTTCCATTGCCATAATCTCTTAATGAGAGTACTCGCTTTGATCGTCACTAAATTTACCTAGATTTTCGGGCTAATTATCTTAATGATATTGATATATAAATGTAAATTGGCACTACATTACTTCATATGTTTCAAGAAATTCTTCCACTTTAGTAACGTTATCAGATCTCCGCTTATTTCCCAAATAATTTTTGCACAAGAGATATAACTTTTCCACGATTTTTTCTCCACATGGCTTAGCATTTTGCAAAACTCTTCTCCTCCTATATATGTACGATTTCGGGTTTTCTAATGACGTTTTATGCTGAGTGAAAAAAGGAATCACTCTTAAAATTCAGTTAAGAATTTTAGATGTTATGATAATTTGTCAAAATTTACTTTGAGTCATAGTCCCAAAACTGAAACCCTTTTTCAATTAATTGAACCCTGAGCAATGCGCCAAATCCTGGAAATACCTCTAAATAGACAAATCGAAATGCATCACCGTTTGGCAAATTTCAGAGCCGCTTTTTATAGCATGAAGAGAAGCTGTCTCTACGGCGCCATGTCTACTTTTGAGATCCCTGCAAAACTAATACGGCTGTGTGAAGTGACATTGAGCACAAATTTTAGCTCCGTACAAATTGGAAACGATATCTCTTAGTCGGTCTTAGATTAATATAATTTTTTGAAACGTTGACTTTTTTTCGTGTGCCTCCTTGGTCTGAAGCTGAAAAGATACGTTGATAATATCAGTGTCAACTTTCAAAAGAACTACTCTACGGAAAATCTATGGTCCTGTTCGCATGGGTTACATAGAGGATAAGGACAACCAGCTTTATTGAGTGATGTACATAGCCAAGCACATAAATAATCAACGATTGGGTTGGTTTCAAAAGTAAAGTGTATTTCAACAAGAAGTTGCGTTTTAAATTTCGTGATAATTTCGAACTAGTCATTTTTTAACTCCATCAATTGTTTTTTAAGTTTTCTGCACGCTTTCAGACAATTTTTTTCCCTTCAAATTTGACGGGTTATGGCAAAGAATTTTTTCCGAAAAAAAAAAAAAAAACCATTAAATTTTAGAATTCCTACCCGAAACAAGGTGAAACCGTTCTCCCCTGTCTGTCTCTTTTTTCGGCTTTCACTGTACCAAATTACCAAAACTTATTTGTTGAAATTTAAAGAACTCAGTACAAATTTGAAATTCGAGGATATTTTTTGATAATTCATTGATTGATTTGATCAATAGCCGGAAAGAAAAAATGATTGCCTATGTGCTGCGCACTGCCCAAAAATGGATGGTGTCTAATTTTTTCATAGAGAGTTTTCGATCTTCTATTTTTTTTTTTTATTAAACTGCATCACATTTTTTTTTTTTAACTTTCGGATGGTGTTTATGCTTTTGCATAAGTATGTGTGGGTGTCGTTGGTAGGTGATATTAGTGCCATATTTTTTACTAGGTTTTTACCCTGTATAAACTTATCGTTTAATGAGATGTTTCAAATGCTTCTTGTCGTCGTACCAAAAAGTCTCAGCAGTCTGTTGCATTAAAATAAATACTTCGCCTTCTCTTAGTCGCTTTTATCTAAAAAATTCACTCTCTTGTCTTTACTTTTCAATACCTATTTATTTGTTTCACACATTTGCATTATGCAATTTTACATTTTCGCATATTCGTATGTACATATTGCACATCTTTTTTTCTGCATTTCAGCCACTCAATGACAAGTGATTGCCAATTTGTTTGTATGCGATTACGTTGTAATTTTTATATTTTACTTCGATGATTCATTATCTGCTAAAGTAATATTATGCAATGAGTGTAGTTTTATTGCAAATTATTTGCACTTCTTGTAACATCCTTCAAATTTTCTCAGCATCATGAAATTATCTGCATTGGTACAGTTCCACATAGTGTACGTCCGATTTGGACAAATTAAAGCTGAATGTTCTCTAAATAATATTATCTTTAATTCCTTAATTATTAAAGTATAGAACGAAAGTATTAAATTAAAAAGAATAAATATCCCTTTTGAATAAAACACACAATTAGATGTCTAAAATTGGGGTTTGACAAAAATATTCATAGACTTTTTTTCCAATTTCTTTATATGCCCTCTGGAAAAATTAATTGCACCCCGAAAGTAGGTCCACTTTTAATTTTTTAGGGAATGCGATTTATATATGTACGTAAGTATTTACATAACCTCAACATCTCTTTCTAAACGCTTTTTAGAATTCATTTAATTGTTCGCGGTTCGTAATGCCGATGTTGCTCATTTCATAAACACCTAAAAATTAAGTCATTTCATCGCCATTTTATTTTTTATTTTGGCTTAAACCTTTGTTTTTTTTTTTTAAAAAGGTATCTTTTTTTTTTTTTTTTTTTTTAAAAGTTGTACTGTTTTTTTTTATATATTTATATATATGTATTTAGCTCTAAAATCGTTTTTTGGCCTAATATTGTTGTACATCCGAAAAAAATACTATTTGCAAAAAGAAAATTTGCCGCAATGCTATGAGACGAAAGTTATTCACGTTTTTCTCTTCCCTCGCAATGTGTTTTGAAACTTCAGAATTTAATTAAAATTCGTAGCTGTTAAAACTGTTCGTTAATTTTTAAAATATTTATTTAGCTGACGGAGTTTACAATTGTGTCCATGAAAAATCAGCAAAAAAAAAATCGTAAAAAATTAACACACCTTTGAGGCACTTCCAACTCACTTCTTTTTATTAAAGTGCAATCAAACTTGCAAACTAGGATGTTTTTTTTTTAATTTTCATAACTTTTTTTAAATTTGTTAAAAAATACTTACACAACTTTTTCATTTGAATATAAAATACATATTTTGTATGCTGCACCCATAAAGCCCCCATGATAATAATAATTTTGATTTGGCGTGATGTTTGACCGAACTGCTCCTTTAATTTGTGGTGTGTGTCTTGATGTAGCGTCCTGATGTTGTAATATAAATTGAGAGACCTACAGTTTTAGTGAGAAGTTTTTTCATGGCAGAAATTCACTCGGAGGTTTGCTACTCGTATTGCATGCCGAGGGGTGACCGGTGTTAGAAAAAACGTTTTCCGATATTTTTGGTTTTTTTCAAAATTAATAATTTAGTACCATTTTTTTTTTAAAGTCTCCTGAAAATAAACAGAGTTTGCCGACTGAAAATATTGATTATGATCTTTGCCACTTTACATTCTCCACATGCAATTTTGAACCTCTCTAATGTGAGTATATAAATTTTTTTTGGGCTTTAAAGCTGTTTAAAATGTCATCAATCTTAACATGTGTTTTATTCATAATGTCATCGGTGGTTGCTGATTAATATTTTTACTATAATTATGCATGTACATACATACATATAACTTTGTATGCTCTTACAGTACAGTGGGTGGTAAAAATCGTACATTTAATTTTTTTTTGTAATATTTGAAAAGTTTTTCGTGTTAAGTTTTTTTTTTATTGATTTTTATAGAAATATGAACTACATATTACAAAAAAACTAAAACAAAAAAAACGAAACATATGTACATAAAAGTAAATGTTTTGACAATGTTGTCTCCCTTATTAAATTTTGATTATTTTTGTTGATTGTTGAAAATTTTTTTTTGCTGTCAGTGCTGCGATTTATCATTCATACAAACCATGAATAAAATTTACTTTTGTATGGAGGAAAATTCTGAATACCGTCGGCAAAAAAAAATATATCTAAAATTAAAAGAACTTTTAGTCGCCTGAAACTTGCACCTAATTATTATGAAGTTGAATGGGCTACAAAACTGGAAACTCGAAAATTTTCTAAAAATTCGGATAAAAAAATTACAAATTTTGCTGGCATTTTTTAAAATTTGCTGAATTTTTTAAAATTTTCCAGAAAGCTTGAAACTCCGACTCACATGATTTTTGTTATAAAATTATATATATATATTTTTTTTTATATAAAAAAATTTCAAATGTCTACATTATTTTTGTTTCATTATATGACAGCTGTCGTATTGCAATTCAACAACTTTTGCCATTCTTTACTTTTTTGTTGTGTTTTTAAAGCCTTTTTTTTTTGTGAATTTTCGGGGGTGGTCTACTTAAGATTAAAAAAATTTGTTCAACAAAATATATATATATTTTTTTTTAAATATACACCATACTATTTAAGGTGATATTACTCTATCTTAAAACTTGCTTAAAATACTGATTTATAAAAAAAAAATTTTTTTTGATGAATATTTCACTACAATTTTTTAATATCCTTAAATTAAAAAAAAAAAATCATATATTGGAAGAAATCATGGTACGATTTTCACTTACATTCACTGTACATGCATTTGCATTTGTATTTGTACGAGTGATATGTATTCATTAAAACTCTTCAACTGCATGTCACCGGCATCCATATCGCATCTTGGCAATCCGTTCAACTTAGCTATATCTATTTGTTGTTGAATGCCACTGAATTGCATTGCAATATTTTCACATGCTTTCCAGTATTTCTTAGGCGGCTTTAATTTCCATTAGTACGCCGTAATTGAGTTAGCTGAAGTCAAAGCGGCTTAGATGAGTAGGTTAATTGAAAGTGAGAGTGATTGCTAGCTTTGCCTCATACAAATCTCAATCGCGTCAAACAAATTCAAACGTACGAACAGAGCGGCAAGATATTTAATTTTTTTTTTTAATTAGAAAGTTTATATGCGCTTACTATTTGCTGATACGTGCAGTGTCATTAGTCAACCCGCTCGATCTGCGTTTCTATTTCACTGAAACTTTCGATACATGGATGTAAGTACATTGACTCAAAGAAGTGACCACATGGTGACTTATAATATTCGCCATATTTTTTATGACTAATTTTTATCGAAATTTTTTTATCAATCAAACTTCCACGCTTTGTACTAAATTTATAAAAATTTCCAACTTTTTAATTTGAAAGGGTGTGAAGTTTTGCAGCTCATTTCTTTTAGTTTTTGCAGTTTATGTGCAAGTCTGAAGTCGTTAAAAATTGCGGTTGATTTTGACAATTTTAACATATAACATAAAAAGTTTCAAGACCAAAATTAAAAAAAAAAAAGTTAATACGGAATACAGAATCCGAAAAAATAGAAGATCGAAAATATACATATTTTTTGAAATTATAGTATACGCATACAATATATTTATCGTAAAAGTATTTCTCGTCGTTTCCCCCATTATATGTTTCTAATTTTATCGAAATCGGCTTACAAATAAAGCTTTTTTTTGAGAATGTCGCCTGTAGCGCAACCTAGAGCATCTATATTTGTTGTGCTAACTTGAGACCGTTAGCAAACAACAAAAAACAAAAAAAAAAAATTAAGACAAAAATTGAAAAAGTGTAATACGCAATAGGGAATACGGAATACGGAATACGGAAGAAAGAGAAGACCAAAACGAAAAATATTTTCAATATGTTTTTGAAATTATAGTATTCCCTTACACTCCTTTTTTTGTAAAAGTATTTCTCGTCGTTCCCCCATTATATGTTTCTAATTTTATCGAAATCGGATTATAAATAAAGCTTTTATGAATAACATGCTCGCTTCGAGCGCCACCTAGCGCGTTTTTTTTTATGAACATTTCTTATCGCACCTTTCTAATATGATCGCTCGCCTCTTGCACCTGCTAGCGCGTTTATTTTTTATGAACATTTCTTATAGCGCCTTTCTAATACATATGATCAAAATCGAACCATAAATACGTTTTTTTTTTAATAACTCCTTTAGCGCTACCTAGCGTATACATTTTTTGTAAAGGCATTTCACGTCGCACCAATATTATGTATATATTTCTAAATTTAACAAAGTCGAATTTCTGCATATATCGACTCATGCGCCACCTAGCGGATTTAAATAATGTGTATGTCTTTCACACGGATCTAAGGTAAGAAATATATTGACAAAACTTACTTGGAATTTGTTCATCGAGTTATTCAACCGAGTTGCCACAAAGAAAACGGATACATTTTATATATATGTAGATATATTAACGAACAAAAACATTATTATGAAAATCATTTTGAATATCGCGAAATAATCACCATGCGGTCAGTTGTTTGAGTCACTGTACATAAAACTTATTGCACATACTTGATGTAATATTTGTCACTCCATTAGACGGTTAGCTCATTATTTACAACAATTAGGGCGGTAGCGCCAATTACTATGGCACATTTGCACAGCGACACCTACTGCCAACTGCCACACACCAACACACACGCATTGCTGACAGTTGATCATTTTCGATTGTTGCAAACCGCTCACTAATTCTTTGCCGAGAGACACGGGCAGCACATTCGCATTGGAATTCAGGGTACGCCTGAGTTGTTAGTTGTTAGTTGTTGCTTAGTTGTTTTGTTGATTTACGAGTTGACTTGCTGACTAGTTGGTGGTGAGTTGGTGGCTGGCCCAATCGATTAGCTACTTCCCGTAGGTGGTGTTTGAGTTGACAAAGGCGGTAGAACGCGCTGTAAACGCTGGCAATGCTTAATTGAAGCGATTAAATGGTTTGCCAAAAATGGCAATCTTTTATTACCACATCGATTACATATATTGTATGTTGATAAAAGAAAAAAGAAAAAAAAAATATCGCATATACGAAAAAACTTTTTTTTTTAATATCAATTGCAAATTCACCTAACCCTACCCATCTTTTTCTTCACTTTCAGAATGACACTTATGACCTTGCGTTATGTCCCACGAACAGTAGTGGCTTCGGAGCGGCAACCGCAATTATTGGCACCATGGACTGTCTACCCGTTATGAATGGTGGCAGCAGTAGCAATAGCAGCGGTATCGGTACGCTAGGCCTCGGCGGCAGTGGTGCTGGTGGCACACATCATCACATCATGTCCAGCGGCAATAGCTCAGCGACGGCTATGGATGGCGGGAGCACACCAACAGTCACCGTTGTCGGCTCATATCAGCAACACCTCGCAAATTTGCAGGCACATCACCCGCATCTGAATTTGGTTGGGCATCACGTTGTGACGCCGTACAGCAATAATTATCCGTTGCATCATAGCAACAGCCATCATCACATCCAAAGCGAACAGACCAAGTCGCTGCAGGAGTTGCAGCATGAGGTTGGTGCACTGTTGGAATTTCGCGATCTGGTTATCGAAACATTTCCAGATCTCAAACATAAAATGGCATCGATGTCTTCATCGTCGGCCACTTCTACAACGACAGCGGCGGGTGGTGCATTGATGAGCGGCACTTCGGTGTCGGGCGCGAACACGTTGACCGGTGGTAGTGGCGGCATGTCGAATGCGTCGTTGGTGTCGAGGTGAGTGGAGCTAGTGAGAAACTAAAAGTTTTGGCATGTTAATATACCTTTTTTTTGGTTTTTTTTTTTGTTTTCCACAGACGTGAGTGGGAGCCCGGCATACGTTTGAAGCGCAAAGTTTCGCAGAAAGAACCGTCCATAACGGCAGTTAACGCCGCAACAGCAGCGGCAAACACGGCAGGTGGCGTTGCTGGTGTCGCAGCTGGCGAATTGTCCTCCTCATCGCTGACGCGCAGCCGCAGCAACTCGCATAGCGGTAAAAAGGAGCCAAAGAGTGGAGAGAATAACAATGGCAGCGTTGTACAGGACTCCGGTTTCTCCACGGAGACGAGTTCATCAAAAGAGGGCCATAGCGCCTCGTCCACGAACGGTGCTATGACGGTGAGTTGAAATGTTAATAAAATATTTGAAATAAATCACTAAATTTATTTGTATTTCCTACATTTCATAGGGTCCCGTTGCGCTGAATCGCCACTCCTGCCACGAGTCCGACGACGAGCTGCTCAATTTGCTCGATGTCATACACCGCAAATCGAATCGTTTACGCGAAGAAATGGATCAGCTGCAACAATATGAGCGGCAAAATTTGCGTGGCGGTAGTAGTAACCTTAACACTAACAACACTAGCAACACTCTGGCGGATGAGTCCACAACGACAGTGATTGCTGCAAATGAAGCCTCGACCCCGGCGACGCGCAGCTCTTCGGTGTTGGCCAAGTCAAGTGGCAGCGTTAGCAGTCAAAGTACTGTGAACGCTGTCGGTCTCACACCGAAAACATTCCGCGAACATGTGGAGCGTCTGAATAAGGAGGATATTAAACAGTTGCGTAGAGAGCGTGATCGGCTGCTGGATAAGTTGGCCGAAATGGAAGCGGAAACGTTGACTGGACGCATTAAGGCGGCTAAAATGAATGATCAAGTGGAGGAGTTGATTAGCGTGAAAAAAGATCTCGAGGAGCAGTTGAAGCTGGCGATGGCGCAGAAATTAGATTTGAGCGCGCGTGTACAGCAACAACAGCAACAGTTGCTGAGCAAAAGCTCATCGAGGTGAGTGAAATATTCCACTAATTTTCTTGTTAATCGATTTAATATTTATATTATATATTTTCTTGCATTTCTTCGCAGTCAATCTGATTATTCGAGTCAACGGCACTTCCTATCTTCCGCTACAACGGTGCTATCCACAGGTAGCTCCCCTTCAGCACAACTTTTAGACGTTGGCGCCGCTGCCTCTGCCACTGCCACCTCCAACACAAGCACACTGACGACCGCACAAAGTCGGCGTCAACATACATTCCAGCCAGTGGTGGTGGTGGATCAAATGCAGCAGTATCAACGTCCACTACATGCAGTTCCTCCAGAGGACATACATATGGCATTCCATCAAAGCGCTAGCAGTGATAGTAAACGGCAACAGTCGGAGCAAAGCGAAAAGCAAGAGCAGCAGCCCTTGGGACGACTGGATGGCATTGTGAGCACGCCTGGTGGGCGTTATAGCAAATGTCGTACGGTTGATACGAAACGTTTCGCTGCAATACTGTTGGAAACGAGTGTGGTGGAGTTGCAAAGGCATCTGCTGACGCTCACCGTGCAGAATCAGGTGAGATTGAGAAATACTTTTAAATTAATATTGCAGGAAGCTTACACTCTCTATATCTGTACTTATTAATAGGTTCTGATGCAGAAACTGGATTCGGCTACCAAGTCAAAATCAAATTTAGCCAAAAGACTGGACAAATCAAAAGATGATGTGGAGGATCTGCGTTTTCAGGTAAATTAAATTTTAATTTTTGCTTTTCTTTATTTTTTTCTTCACACCACACTCGCCCTTGCAGTTGGAGGAGAAGAATATCGAGCTGGAGGGTACTAAAGCACAACTGCGTGTTCTAGAATCGCGCATACACTCTGTGACGCCCAGCAGTGGTGCACCCACCAATTCCTATCTACACTCGCAAAACGATTACGAAACCAATCGTTCATCAGCTTCCACAACATTGATGTTGAGTAGGCGTGGCATTGGTAGTGGCGCTAGTGATACATTGCACTATAGTGATTTGCGTTCGGCAACACCAATTTCAGCAACAACGACGACACCAATGGCTACAGTTGGTCAAATGCCCGCACCGCAGGTAACGCAAATTTCCACGCCCAGCATGAAAGCAATGGTACATTTGCCAATGGATGAAATGCAACAACATAGTAGTAGCACAGAATCGGCACATGATCATGAAATGCAACAAGAGGGTGACCATGCGCAGACAATGCTAGTGAGCAGATTAATGAGCACCAGTGTAGGCGGTGTGAGTCCATTTGAAAGCGCGGTGCGCGGTAAGAAAGTTAGCACAGGCAGCAAGCCGAGCAAGATTCCATTGCCGGGCAGCAAAGCGGCGGCATATTTTGCAGGTAAGTGTTTTCATTGTTGACATTATGGAGGAATGACTACAATTTCAAAATTTTGCTCTCGACATGGTAATTAGATAATATATGGCCCGCTCTGCTGCGCGTTTAGAGTAAAATATTTTAAAGCTTAGTTTTTTTTAGCGCAATCTACACACATTAACAGTCACATCACACGCACAAAAAGTTTAGGATTGATAGCTTAAATTTAATAGGATGTTAAAGAAAACTTTGAAATATTTTTTTATGAAATATACATACATACATACATACATACATAATTTCCTGTAATACAGAAATACATTTGCAAATCAAAAATGCAATGACAATGTTTTATTAGTCAGTACTTAACATCAATTTCGGAATGAACGAAATTCTGCACGTTACTCTACATTTCAAGGAATGTTCTGCAAATATTTAAAATATTTGGAATCCTAATCGTCTTTAAAGATTTCTTAAAAATCTAATACACAAAAATATTTTATATTTTAAAAAGTTTTTTCGTAATCTTAATATAGCCCATGCACAGGAAAGGATTTTTTAAAGGTTCGCCAAATATTGAAATAATGAAAATGAAAACAAACAAAGGTTGGGTACGCGTAAAATATAATAAAAAATAGTAAAAATAATTCATGGAAGTTACTAAATAAATAAGATTAGCATATTCTTATTATGAAATATTAGATGACATTCGAATGCCCTTTGTTAAAAACCACTTGACATTACTCTGTCTACTAGATTTCTTTAAGGTCTGTTAGTCATGAACTTTTATGGAGAAAGCTGCAATGTTACTTTGGATTTGGGCACAGTGCGCTTGGTCAAAAGCTTTCAACGAGTGCGAATTGGTGCTGAGGTTTCACAACTGAAAGCGGTGACTGCTGGTGTTTCCCCAAAGTTTTATTCTCCTCCCGTTTCATGTTTTCCACGTTTGCCGAACTGCAAATCTACATGCTTATCCAGATGACATCCAGTTTTACTTATCTGAACCTGTTAGCCAAGCCGACCGTCTTTGTGCTAATGTTAATGTGGCGCTATCCACAATCTCCAGATGGGCGAGTGGCAATGGTCTTTATTTAAATTGTACTGTGTTACCAATATATAACAAAAAAAAAAAAAACCAATTCAATTCAATTTATATAATTTAATTCAGTTCAATTTTATTTTTGTATAATTTATAGAGCTTGTGACCAGGTTTGTATTAGGGAATAATATGAGAAAACAACAATTTTTCAAAGTGGTAGAAGTGATATCTGCTATTTCGGAGATCACCACATCTCCTCATCAGACTTCTTTTCTTTCTAGACTTTACCTGGCTTTGAACCATGGTACACGGAGTTGCTAGGCAAGCACGCAACCACTCAGCCACTCTAACCGTGTGAAAATTGTTTGTTTTTCTCACTATTCCTATCTCCAACCATACCGCTATTAAGTGTGACTTTTCGCCGCTCTGTGCTTAACAGGATGATCGGTATTATTTGTTTTTACAAATCTATAAGCTTTTTGTACTGCTTATAGTTTTTTTTTAGGTTTGCTCGTCCTTTATTATAATTATTTATTTTTGGCCTTATTTTTAATGAATCGTCTGTATAATTTATAGAGCTTTATTTTTTATATTTATTTTTATTGACAATAAGCCTATAGACAGTTCGCAAAATAACTAATTTAGGTTTTGTTATAAACTCTAGTCTCTCTTGTACTGATCATGTAAGCAAAGTAGTAAGCAAGGTATATGACACACTGAGGAATCTACGGCAATCTGGATTCTATACTCCCTTGCAAACAAGACGTCGTCTTGCTTTACAGCTAATTATCCCAATTATAACGTATTCTGATCTGATGTTTACGACTTATCAAGGTTTGAACATATTTCGTAATGGAAGCACCGACTTTTAGGCTGTGATATCTCGGAGTATCACAAGGCCAACAATTGTATATTTTTATATAAGCTTATCACTTGGAAATCTCCTAACTATCTCTAAGATAAGTTTTGCTTTACCAAATCTGCCCGCATATTAGACCTTATATTCCCTCAGTTTACCTCATTGGTCTCAGCAAGGCTGTTCTTCGTTAAAGCTATCCGCATTTGGAACTCTATCCCTGCCAATAGTAAAAGCAGTTTCAAAGAATCTATCTATAATTACTTCAGTACTTAGCCTTTAATTGATATTCCATTATAGTCCTAATTTATTCATATTTTTGTAATTGTTTTCTTTGTTAAAACATTGTTAACTCGATATTGCTTAGGTGACTATTACAAACCTGTCATTTAATTTAAAAGTTTCATTGCTTATTTATGTACATATGTACTGCTTATTACCTTACTTTAAGATCCGTTAAGTCTTGTTATTGTGACTCTGAAATTTGTTGTACTATAATAGATTTTAATATCTTATTGTACTAATTTGCCCTAATAAATAATGAATAATGAATAATGAAGTAATATGAATAGCTGAATTGGAAACCTCCATAAACAGCGACGGATAAAAAACCGATTATAATATTCGGGAGATCTTTCACTGAAGCATTAATTTTAAAGAAAATATCTATACCCGTACAAACCTAATAGAATCTGAACATTTTAGAATATAATTTAAATTCAATGCCGCTTGGTCATAGTAAACAAAATTAGGTCAAAAAGCTACAACTAGCTTTAAGTATCAACTTAATTTTTACTATGAATTCGCTACTTCTCTTTCACCAATTAATTGATTTTAAAAGGATTAGGAATTTGTTGTATTCAACTAGAGCAATTAATATTTAATAAACTGGTATTTTATTGAAATAATAGAAACGATCCGATCCAGGATCCGAGTTAAATTTTAAACACTCCATCGATCAATTGCTTTAAATACAACTCTGAGCTAAGATAATGCTGAGCCAGAAAAGTGAAACAAAATTAACTCGAATGTTTGTGAATAAAGAAGTGTCCATGATATATAAATATGAAACCATGTGGCGGCGCTCCTAGTAATCCGAATAATCAATTCTATTCTGCAAGAATATGGGAAAAACGGACCTTTACGATAAATATTTATGCTAAATAATTTCACTCCTGAAAGGCCCAACCCCACACAAGGCATTCGCCTCAGGTTGTATACTGTGTTTGCGCCTCTCGCAGTAAAAATAATGAGAGTAAATTGTTTGCTACATTATCGTAAAACGAATGTAAGAGAATCAAGAAAAATTTAGAATAAACTAAGGAGGCTCCAGAAGTCCGATTGAATCTGTCAAAAGTTTATAATGTGGTATTTATTTGCGATTTTTTTCGAAACTCAAAATATGACTTTTTTCGAAATTGTTTCGAATTTATTTATATTCCCGTGATTGGTAATATCGAATCAGCTCATTTTTAAACTGTTAAAGATCATTTTTTTTTAAGTTTTTTTTTTTTTTTTTTATAAATTTGTTTGCCCCTAAAAATCAGTCGCAAAAACCAAAAAAGAAAAAAAATGGCGCAATGCAAAGAGACGAAAGTTATTCAGCATTTTTTATTGACGCGCAATTTATTTTGTATGGGAAATGTTCAAAAGTTTCGTCGTGGTCAGAAATTAAACTAATCTAAGAGAAGACCCAGGAAACGAGCTGAGCTGTATCGACGAGATCGGACCAGAAAGGAAGAGGGTGTTAGATGAGTGGGGGTTTAAAGGGGCAAATGAATAGGTTATTGCTGTTGTGCGGTACCACATTCCCATGATAGTCGACTATACGTACAGGAATAACGAGATTTTAATGGCTTTCCAGTTTTGACCTCAAAATACTTCCTACCCTAAAAATCGAAAAATAGTGATACTCGTATTGTAAGTTCATTGGATATATTAGGAGCTATCTCCCCACTGTTCCGATGTTAATACAATGATACAAATACAATGGCAACATGGTGTCTTTTGTTTTATTAATATTCGTAATGTTTTTATGCAAATTTATTTTTTTTTGCGTATTTTTTTTTTTTATAAACATGGTTCATGTTCTTTCGTATTATTTCTTATTCTTCTTATATATAAAAAGGCCACGCTTGTCTATTGATATATCTTAGGATGTGTTCGTGATTATAGGGCACAGGGCGAAATAGGCGACCATTGAGTCGAGATATTTATAAAAACCATATTAAGAGTCCGATTTGATTAAAATTCAAAACACTCATTACTCACATAAATATATAAATGTCGTTTGAAGCTTGCACCAATAGATGGCGCTAGATTAGGAATATATCTTAAACCCGTATTCACAATACAAATTGACTCAAATCAAAACATGTCATTCGCCAGATAAATACAAATATTTCATTTAAGAATTGAAACGATAGATGGCACTGGAGCCGTAATATCTCAAAAACCGTATTCACAGTTCAATTTGATTCGATTGCAGAACAGTAATTGTAGGGTGTAGCGCGCCAAATGATCTAGTAATATACTAAAAAGCATATGATTCTGAATTTCATGCTGTACATTTTTAAAATATCAAAAAATATCATCACAATTTTAAACCTTTTAATTTGAATTCTCGAAAAACGTTTGAGTATGCAGTTTTATAGCACAATAAATTTACCATAATAATGTAAGTGTAAATTGAAGTTGATTTTGGACATTTTTTTTTTAAATTAGGCTCGGAACTCCATTTTGTATTTAACGCATATAGAAAATGTGCAAGAAAAAATCAACGCGAATTTCTATAAAATCCATCCATAAAAAATTTCGGAAGTAGAAAAGATTCTTGTATGAAATTAGTTTTATTATATATTTTTATATACGTATATACTTTATAAATATATGTATCTGTTGCATTCATCTTTTTTTTTCTCATTTACCCCAGGCAAACCACCTAGTGGACGTCCATCTACAGCTGGCCGTTCACCGCCCTCTACCCACACTTACGCCGCCTCCAATTCGTCGAGCAAGTCATCACTATGCCGCAGCACAGGTAATCTGCTCTACAGCAAATCACCGAATAGTCTGAAACGAGCTGACTCCGCACAAAGTATACGTAAAGATAATTCGTCGCTGAGCACCAATACGAGTCGCAGCTCAACATCTTCCTCCATACCGTTGGCGACACATCACTTGTCGAACGCTACCTCGAAGTCGCCGCTTGGTGCTACCGCGGCGACTCCAATTCCGTCCCCGAGAGTTTTGCAAAATTCTCCGTTACCGAAGTTAAAGCGTGAATCGCTGACCTCACGAGTGCGCCATTTGGACTCGCTGTCGCGTATACATCAAAATAATCATCATTCAAATATAAGTAATGGCGGTGGTAGCGATGTTTCATGTACATCACCCACATCTGCATCTGCATACATCACAACTACCAATAACTACGGTAATTCGGCGCTACTCACATCTAGTTCACCAACTGCGCTCTCAGCCAGCTCGACGAATAGTTACATTGTGAGTAGTACGCCAAAGCCAAGCGCCATAGCAGCGCATCTGAATGCAACGCTACGCAAAGATATGCAACTGAATACGCCCACTTATGGAGCACAGCAATTTTTGAGACGTGCCACTGGCGGAAATATTTCCGCTAATAGTTCAGCTGGCTCCGGGCAAAGTGTGGTGAATAGCAGTACTACAGCGCGTCGGTTTAGCAGCGCTTCGGTGGTTGGTGCGCGCATAGCAAGTCGTAGTCAATCTCAGGACGCAAACAATGGGGAACAGCAGCAGCAACAACAGCAGCAGCAACAGAGCGATAGCGATAGTGGAAAGGTACGCACTTTAAAATCGACTTTTTTGGGTTGGCTTAAAATCTAAAAGTTTCTAAATAAATAATCAGCAGCAAAATAAAAATAATAAATTTACAAACGCAATCAAAGCAAAAAACCAAAAATTAAAAAAAAAAAGAACACAAAAAGAAATCATGAAAAAAAGCATACGTACTACTGTGCTGAACGTTGTTAGTTTAAAGCTAAATACATACATACATACTACATACCTACCATTTAGTAATCGTTACATAAACGCATAAAATACATACATACATCCATACGTAAATACGCATAGCATATTATTACGCCACAAAAGCATAAGGAAAGAAAAAAAATCGACTATAAAACCAACTAATAAATTTAGGAATGTAAAAAAGGAAGAAACTGAAAATTTCAAATGCTAACTAAACCTACACGCACGCACATAAACACTCACATACTCACGCTCATACTCATAAAAATGTAGGTAATTGAAGGCTGCGTTACGAAATTATGCAAACTTTCAAATAATATTATGCAAAAACAAAAAGCCGATTAAAAATCGCGCTACTTCGCGTAATTAAATTTAGTGCAAAGTGCAAGCTTGGATCTTTTGAAATCATGGCTATTTAAAATGTGCTAACAATAATCAAATAATTTTTAGTTGCTTTTTGTTTTCGGATTTGATTGAGTGAACGTATGCTACACATAATAATACTAATTTTTTTTTTTTGTTATACCTCATAAATGCATCGGTATTATAACACTCATAACGCAACATCCATACATAACAATAGTTACACGCGGTTTTTTTTTTTCAATGTAAACTAAAGGTATCGTGAGCGCTAATGGGTTGGGTGGATTGCACGAAAATAAACCGATTCGAATCAATTTGATTGATTTATAGAACGCAAAGAAAAGGTAATAATTAGAAATGATTTGATTTTATGCATTAACCTTCTAATGCATTGGCCCGCCTCAAGTGTCACAAGATTCTAGTTTAGAAACTTGAAATATGCCTTGTATGAGGTTTTTTGAGATATGCTACAAATTTTGTACAATTACGCTACATGTTATCCAAAAATCATGCATTTGAGGGTTCAAACGTTATCGTAAAATCAATATGTACAGAGAAACTGTTGACAGAATTTAAAACCAAACAATTCATTGAAGGGGAAAAGGGGTACCTATGGAAATGCAAGAAAGTATGCTGTATTTTGACTTTTGTGCATAAAATGACAATCGAAACGCAGTTCTAGCTTAATTTCGGTTTTCATAATACTACTTACCGATTTTTTAAATACAACTAAAAGTAAGGTTAGCCAATTAAATTTTTTTTTCTAAAATTGATTTTTTTTTTCAAAATTGATTTTCAATTTTTAAAATACAATTTTTTTTGGAAGCTTTCGTCGCTAAAATTTTATTTAAATACTAAGAAAATTTGAAAGATTTTCAGTTTTCATTCGTTTTTGAAATACATGAAAAGTTCAGCTCAGAAAAAACTTTAAACTGTGGAAAACAGTCATAGGGATGAATAGCGAAAAACACAAAAAACGAGTCTATTATACAGGAGCTTATTTATTCATCTCGTTCCGATTACCTAACAAAACTCGAGAAGACAAAATCCCCATCCCAATACAAATTTAGACATATTATATTCTAATTACATTCAAAAAAGTTTTTGGTATGGGTACATAATCAGATGTAGCATCCTTGTGATCTACGTGTGGCTCATAAATAGGTAGGCAACGACCAAACGACGATTTTTAGGGCCGAAACTTCAGCCAATTTATTTCAACCGTAGTCGAACCGCACATTTTCAAGGCCTAAAATATTGAATAATCAATAAAAATTGACAAATGCTCCACCAAAGTTTGGCTATTTTTGACCGTAGCCGAACCGAAAACGAACTGAACTTTGGTGGCGGAACATGACCGAATATGGCACAAGCCGAAGTGCTGTCGTATGAAAACAAAGTTTTTATTCCATAACTAAATGCCTTTCTTTTAAATTCAATTACGATTAAATTAATTTGCATAGACATGCATTTCAACAAGTTTAATAACATTCGAAAAAAAATCACTTAAAACTTTTTTTCTTGGAAAAGTGCTACAAAGTAGTGTATTTCATAGTAACGTTTCAAAAGTTTTCAAAACTTTAATTTTTTCATCTCACACTATCTAGGAAATGTACTCGTATGCAATTCCAACACTCGCTTTTGTTACCTGTAATTAATATACACAAACGATTTGCTGGTAATTAGGGAACACCGTACAATGTAGGAATCTTCCAAGGAAAAATTAAATTTTCTCAAAATAAAATATTCGCATAATACCTCCGTATTTGAGTAAGGTACGAGTATGTTTCTAAATTAGTTGCCCTATAAAATAACAAAATGAAGTAAAGTATAGCATTTGTTTGAGGGAAAATTACTAAAATAACGAGCCTTTTTCGCATTTTTTGCAATGGTTAATTTATTTTCGTATGCCATAATTTGAAATGAGAAATTTTTTAAGTTCTTAGCCAAGAAAATGATTTTCCAACATTTATTATTACTGAGCCTATATTCAAATCTGCTTTCGATGTAAAATAATATTAAGCAAGCGACAGTAATATGTGTTTTTTTTTTATTTTCCAAAGACGTTGAAAATAATTACGTCAGATTTCGGATCGAAACAATTGATAAGTGAATGATAGGCGTACTAAAAAGTAAGCAATATACATATGTATAGCGGAGGGCAAAAGTGTCAACAAACTGTTTTTTTTTGTTTTTTTTTTGTTTTTTTTTGTTTTTTTTTTATAATAATCACAATGTTTCATGATTCATTTTGTTCGTATATTTAACAAACAATAAAATGAGAATAAAACAAAGTCCATATAAATCACCACTTCAGATTTGTAGAAAATTTATAAAAGCTCTACAAAATTTTCATCAAAATCTTAAACTTTTTAATCAGAATTTTTAGACATCTTTTTGGTATGCAGTTCGTTACTCATCTTGGGAACTTTCCTCATAACCGGACACTGTCCGTCGCAGCGTTTTTGTCCGGTTATGGAAGATGTCCACTTATGAGAGATAACCTAAAAGTTTTGTTTGAATTCCATCCAAGTGATTTGTTTGATAATCCAGCTAATGCATTCAAATTAGGTACACCCAATTTAGCTGATTTTTTCTATTGCTTTTGCCTTAACAATCACACCAGAAATGGAAACTTTTTGACTTCTAGTGTTAGCGAACCAATCAAAGCACAGTTTGTCTAAATGAGGTGGACCCCTCTTAAAAAAAAAAAAACGCGTTTGATGTACGCTTATTCCAGAGTCCAATTTAGATTAGAATGAATTGATTATTTATTGATTTCTTCAGCTTTTTTTTTTTGGAAGAATTAAACTTGGCTTTTTTTTTTTTTGCAATTTTATCTTTTTCGAATACGTTAAAAGTCTCCGCTTTTTTTATTTAATGGGCACTGCGTTCTTTTCGTTTTTAACAAAACTGCTACAAAGCGTGCTTGAGTTCTATTTTGAATTATGCCCCTTAATGCTAAAGTTTTTGATTAAAATGGTTTGAAATATCGGGTCCGCGACTAGTATCTGGGTATTAAAATGATATATATATAAACAAATTTATGACAAATCTGTGCGCAGGAAATTTATGCGGCTATTGAAACTGTCCGGTTATAATAAACGCCCGCGGAATTTCAGTGTATGCTTTCTGTTATAGCACGAACTATATTTTTTATACAAATTTTTACGAAAAAATTCATTACAAAAACTTTGTACATTTCAAAAAAACGACTATTTTGACACTTCTGCCTTCCAGTGTAAGTAAATAATTTTTCTTTGACTTCATACTTCCATAAATGAACGACTTTATATTTATTTTCTAGGCCTACATTTTGCATATTTTTTTGTCACTTTTGCTATTCGTTTATCAATTGTTAGATATTAAAATTTAGCGCAGTTGATTTCAGAATCCGCGCTACAGATCAAGTTTTATGTCGTAATTCGGTAGGCAGTGTGATGCATCCTATAAATAATATATCTTTGGTTAATTATTTGGCGTTGTGAAATTTTGGCAGAAAGATATATCAATTCTTTATTGCAAAATCTTTCATAAATTACCCCTTACCAGCTTGCGCGGATTCCCATACACTCACTGTAAATATAATACCATAGTCAATTTTCTATCGCACGCACCATAGCCAGACTACTTGAAGAAAAGTTTAGAAGTACCAACAACTCGTCTCACACATGACATTTGCGGACAAGAGTGAATAAAATGTGAAATGTAGTGAATGCGTTTGTTGCTAGACTAAAATTATCTAATTAGAATAATACACACAACAAAAACAATATTTTGTTGGTAGTCATTTGTATAAAAATCATAAAAATATAATTTTTGTTTAATTCATATTTTTTATTTATTGATTTTTTTTTGTTGTCATAAGCGAACCCTCTTACTGCATATTCATACAATTAGCAGCGAAAATGTATTAAATGTATTAATTAATTTATGTATGTATTTACTAAAAATAACAAATAACTAGTTACCACTTCAATGTCAATATTATCGTTTTAATTTTTAATATGTATTATTGTAATAATAATAGTAATAATAATAATAATAATTAGTTTTTTTTTAACTTGTATGCGCTTAATTTTAATGCTATATATATGTGTATATTATGTTGAATAACAAACCAACTAGAAACTAAATTTATGGGGTTTTTATAATACTACATACATAAATACATACTTATTTATTTATGCGCGTTTCGTATTAAGCTAACGACTTGCCGGTGTATTTGTGACACATCTACAAAAAATAATTATTGCTATGCTACATATACATATACATATAGTAATCCAGCAAGAATAAAAATGACTAGTATTTGGTTTTATTTTCACAACCTAATTTTATGTTACATCAACTATTAAAATAATAAAATCTTACCAATTTTTGTGTATTGAAAACCAATGTTTTTTTGCCATTATTTTTTATAAGTAGTTGTTTTTTTTTTTGTTCATTATACTCTCCCGTTAGATAATTTCAGGAGTTAAATGTCATTTCAAAAGGCCTTACTGAGTGCCTCGAGGCCTTTTGTTCTACATTATCTTTCCCTTCCTTTTTGTAGGGCCGTGACACAAATTGAAGGCCCTCTGCTTTCGCCACCCATAGAAGGGATACAAAAAGCTACTGGGTTTTTATAGGTCGTACTTTAGAAGGCAATTTGAAGCAGTTCTCCCAAAACTGCTCCTCTGTGCAAAAAAAAAAAAAGTCATTCATATGTGAATTATAAATAGATCATCACAGTTATGCTGGTAAACATTTTTTTCAGCACGTCGTCGTTTCGGCCTTCTAGAATTTCTAGAATGGCTTACCTTTAAGAGTCGGCCTTAAATTATGTTCTGACATGTTACGTGAAGTAGCTGGTAGTGGATTATGGTAGATAAATTCTGATTTTTTTTTCATTTATGTGTTATCACCATGTGTGTTTGCAAAGCAGTGTTCAAGAATATTTATGTGATGCAAAAAAAAGCACAGAAAAAATTAATATATAAAAATAAAAATTGTAGCGTCTGCATTGGATTTTCAATTTTTTTATTTAATTGAAAAAAATAAAAATAAAAAATAAGACAAATTTATTATTCCACAATGGAGCTTAGCATGCGTAGAGTTGAAGAAGCATGAGTCACTATTGTAATTTTTTGTTTAAAGTATTTCTTATTATTTTCACTTCAATGCATTTTGAAGGAGAAAAAAACGTCTAGTAAATGTATGTGCATTTCTTAATGGCACATCTCGCCGAAGATTACCATTAAGTTTTTTATTTTTTTTTCGCATGAATATGTCTTACCCTCTTATGTACAGTGATCTACAAATTTTACTTATCATTATCAGAAGACTGATCTTTTCATTCTCTGCTGTTTTCGTTTCGTTTTGTTCGGTAGAAATAGATAGTGTGTGTGGGATAAATATAAAATTTTCAATAAATTTTAATTTTCGGAATTTGAACCCAAGTTTATTAAAAACATGTTAAAATTTTTTGGTTAAAATCCTTGTATTGTATAAGTACAAATAATATTCTCTGTTTTTAAATAAACAATAATCGTTTCGGTGGTGACTGATTTTAGTTCTAAAAATATGAATTCTGTAATTTATTTTGTACACTTGAAATATTACTAGAAGAAAATCTGGTGCTGTTTTTTTGTACAAATTTTCAGATTCGAATCGGAATGATTTAATTCTAAGGCAGTTTAGTAAAATTAGGTACGTGGTGCACTTGAAAGATAAATAAGAAGAATCCGATATGAAATATAATATATGTATTCATACAACACAATGCTTTTCAATCACCAATTTTTTCGTTCATTTTTTTAAGTTAAATGTTTTAAATATTTTATAATATTTACGAAAATTTAGAAAACCTGAAATTTTTTATCATTATTTATTTATCAGCATTATTGATTTTTTGGGTTACTTCAAATTCGCACTTATTTGTACTGAAATTGAATGTGCTATTCAACCGCGCCAAAATTTTTTTTAAATTTTTTTTACCAAAATTGAAAATTTTTCAAGATTTAAATTTTCATACAATTTCTTTTTTAAGTTTTAAAACATTGATTTATGTAGTTTATACTATGAATGATCAATTAAAAAACTTATAAAAAATATTTCAAATAAATAGATTTGATTTTAGAACAACATTGGTTAGTAATAGTAAATGTGTCTTCATAAAACCCACTTTCAAAACTCATTTGTCGCAGAAGCTTTAGCTTCCATTTTTTCAAAAATATTTGCAGTTATTTTATACCGCAATAAATTTGTAGGTCACTGAAGATCGATTTCTTTTCTAGTTCTTTTATATGTATCATATAGGGTGGTGGAAAAAATTAGAGAAATACGAAATTTGGGAAAGTTTTGACAATTTTTCTGTTGTTTATCTAATTTTTTTTTTTTAAATATTTGTTACTAAAAATTAAGGGGGAGGACAAAAAGTGGCATTTAGTAACTTATCATTTCAAACTTCGTACAAAAATTAGGAAAATTTCAGAAAATGTTCACCAAAATTGTAAACTTTTTATTCAGAATTTCTCGACAAATTTTAGGAATACAGTTTTATACCTATTAAATTTTAATGACGTAAAAATCTCGTTGATATTTTTTTATATTTTTGCCTACGGTGCAAGGCATTTTCTTCATATACCATAAAATTCGAACACCTAAAAAAATTATCAAAAATCGAGGGAATTTCATATTCACTTGAAACTAAATTAAAATTGAATAACCTATGAAACTACAAACCTACATTTTTTTCTAAAAGTTCTCAATAAAGACTTAGAAATTTTGGTGAAAATTTGTTGAATTTATTTATTGCTGTTTGTTAATGAGCTAGAATTTTACAAAAATAAAAAAAAACTCGCGTTTTATAATTTTTTCCACCACTGTAAATTTGTGTCTATATGTAATATGCAAATGCACGTCATTTGTACACCACCAAAACTTTATATCGGGCGTTTGTTAGATGAGAATTTAAAAAACCAGTTGGCTACAAAATTTTGTTATATGCTAGTTTTTTCGAGCAAGTTCTACTATACAAAAACATAGTTGACTCCATCGGCCGAGGTCTATTTTACTGCCAGACGACATTCGCAATAGGCGTGTTAATAAATTGCTCGAATAGTCCATTTAATCAAAAGCTAAATTAATCGATTAATTTAAATCTAGATTAAACTGAAATGAAATTAAACGCATATTTTTTAAATTTTGATCTGCCAGAATATTATTTCATTACTTAAATCTTCGAAGCACTTTAATTTGCTGTTTTTGTTTTTTGTTTTAGTTATTCAACTCAGCGGTCTCTAGAAAATAAATTTTATACACGAATAAAGTCGAGTTATTTGAGATAATCATTTTCATAATTATGCAAGTAATGCTGTTTTTTTTTATTAATCTACATCTTCACTAGTTGAATAACTAATTAGCTTTTTAAATATTCGAATAAAGGCACAAAGTTTACAAAAGTAATTTTTCGATACAAAAATCAAACTCTGATTTGATTTACTTAATTAAAAATTTAAAAATATAAAATATTTTTAAAATATTTAGCTGTTTCAGCAAACGCGCGATATAATATTCACAGTAAGTTTCTAATATTTCTAAAAAATCTGTTTCCATTTCATTAACTCTGACCTCAAACTCTGTGGTGTTAGAACTCAGTTGTTTAGCCGTTCAAACAATACGCATTTCCAAAGCAAAACCAAAAGAGCATTTCATTCTCTCAACTGCATTTCAGCGCATCACGTTCACTTATACTCGTTCACTTATATTTTCACTTATTAAAAAAAAAATCAAAATCAAAAATAAAGAAAATCGTAAAACGAAAATCAAAACAACATTCTAAATGAACAAGCAGGCCAAGGCGAATTCATACAAGGTGATAGCATCCCATGAGCTGAATGCTTGTTCTTCTCTCCGAATTCGCTAGGTTGTTATGTATACACAAACAAAATACATAAGCAAACTGGGCGAATTCAGTTTTTGACATTTCACTCGCAAAATTACACTAACAAAATACACAGCGGATTCGCTTTGTTTATCTTGCTATCACCTTCTATGGATACACCTTGAAGCAGGCTATAAACAATCAAAATCAAAATAGACATAAAGCCAGAATTATATTGAAACTGTATTTGTGAAGCAATATTTATTTATGCAAAAAAAAAAAAAAGAAACGACCAACACCAACCACTAAGTAAAAGTTAATGATACAAAATTTAGCACTAATTAAATTGAATACTAGAAAATTATGTATTTAAAAAAAATACAAAACAGCTGTGTAATCTAATTTTTTAATACATTTTTTGTCTCTTTTTAATATATGCTCTTCTACGTCTTTCCGCCTTAACTTTCTTCTGTATCTCTTATTACAAACACGACGCCGCTAACTTTTGCATGCTTGTATGTATAAATATTGAACTAAACGATATAACCCACAAAATGGTAATATAATTTACTAAAAACCAAAAGTCAGCAAACACACAAAATAACTGCGATTTAAGTATAAAATAAAATTTGATGAAATTGACTAACTGAACGGTTATCAAAAAGTTACCACAAAAAAAAAAAAAACAACAAAACCACAACTACGCCTAACATTAATTAACGAATATACATATAAATTGATTGAATTAATAAAATATGTATTGTGTTCCCGCCCCACCAACACATCAACCGACACCACTACTTCAACTACAAACCACCACTACTGCAACCACCACCACCAACAACAACAACAACGACGACGATAACCAATGTGCAATTTGACACACTTAAATTTAAATAAATGAATGCAAAAAAAAAATTATCAGCTGATTGCATGCAAAATACACATAAAAAATCGTCCGAATCGAAACAAACGAATACCACTTAAATTTATGTAACATACGAGTATAAGTAAATAACAGAATGAGGGTCTCATTGTACTAAAACACAACTAATACTATACGTATGATACTGCGAAAAATCAAAAAAAAAAAAAAAATAAATAGGAACACCTATAACTGAAATGTTGAAACAGAAGTATTGACTGAAATTGGCAATAAAATAAAATTAAAAATCATGCCTCAGATGCTTGCCTGGTTTGACCTCACATACCTAAATTTAGTCAAAAACTGCATGCCTTTTGAATCAACATTCACAAAATTGTTTGGAAAACCAACACACAACAACCCGTCACACTTACGTTCAAGCATCTACGAGATTTCGCCGACCAAGAGACCAAAGGCCGGTCAGTTCTACAGCGGTACGAAAAGGATAACAAAAGTAAGTTTCGAAACCTGCATCTACGAAATTAACGCGCATACTTTGTGTAAATATTGTGAGCGGGAGAAAAATCGTACGCGCTCAGCTTGGTGCCGCCTACAACCAGCGATACGTGGAATGTCATCTCAACTTTTGATTGTGGCTGCGCATTTGTTGTTTTTCTCCATTTTGTTACGCACAAAATGCAGTTGAAAAAAATGCAACAAATACCGCAGAGAGAGAGAGTATGTATTTTATGTAACGGCTGCTTTATACTTCATTCTACCTCCTGAATTCCTGTTCACCTGTTCCTTAACTACTACAACTATTCGTACAACATTTGCGACAACAATCACACTCTCTTGCAGCAAGCAAGCAAAATGTCTGCCGTGTAAGTTTTGTTTTATCTGTTTTTTTTTTGTTTTGTTTTGTTTTGTTTTGTTGCCGTTTTCTTAGTAATTAGTTTGCTTTAGTTAGTTGTTTTACACGCCACTTGCTTTAAATTTTAAGTTTCCTTTTTGTTTGTTTCGTTGTTTCGCTGTTGTGCTGTAGTTTTTAGTAAGCAAACACACAAAAAATACAGTGACTCAAAAAAGTAGCTATATATTTTTACATAGTTTGCTTTTTGTTAATTTTTATAGAACTTTATTAATAGCATATAAATTAAAAATTCGAACTTCGTACACAATTTAAAAAAATTCCAAAACTTTTTATGAAAATTTCAAACTTTTTAATTTTTTTTTTTTTGCAGTTTTATAGTTCATGAAGTCATTGAAAATTTTGGTTGATGTTTAATTTTTTTATTTTATTTTAATTTTTTTGAAATTGTGGCCTTACCGATTTTTTGTTATAACGGATGGGTTTTATAAAAATTTCCGCTAATTTTTTAATAGGGGTTTTCTCTTTTTTAAATTAAAAAAATTGTTTCAGAACCAAAATTTCAAAAAATCATGAAACATTAACTGGCATTTTATCCTCTTCATACCCAAAAGCTTTTTAAATATTGAAACTAAAATGTTTTAAAATTTTTTTAAACTTTATAAATTGTGCACAAGTTATACAATTTAAATTTATGTATATGTTTTTTGTTATATAGAAACTTAAAAACTTTAAGAATTGAAAAACTTGAAACTATGCTTTTGTTATAGAACGAACTATATTTTATAAAAATTTAACGAAACAAAATTCCCATGAAAAATATTGCAAATATTATTAGAAAAAAAAATACAACATATGATGAATTGCTTGAGCAACTGTATTTTTGCCTACATAACACACAAAATCCACCAACTGCAATTTCTGGTTTTCCATTAAAGCTGCTTTTTTCTGGTCTTGCTTTCTTTTTCTATGTAGTTAGTTGAATACTCCCCACACAATTTCACACGCATACACATTTGAATTTCTTATAATATGTATTGATTTTTCACAACTCTTCTAAGTTAAGCTCACTCAATACTCTCACAGAAATTATTCGCAATTTTATTATTTAATTGTGGCGTTAATTATGATTATTCGCCTCGTCAGGTCTAATATTGTCGCATATGCACAACTAATTCTGTTTTTTGACACGGTAGATACTTCAACAAAAAAAAACAAAAAAAAAACCATGTAAAAAGATATAAAGTGCATAGAAAAAAAATGGATTAGTTCCATATTCTTCAACCCTGTAAAAAGTAGTTAACAGGAATGATTTATAAAAACAAAACTATTATTCCAGCCTTTATATTAATTATTAATAATTTATTTCATAAAAACAAAAGGCAGTTTCAAAACTTAAGGTAAAAGAAACATAAATATAAAATTATAGCAGTTCAGGAACTGAAAACTCGTTCGAGAAACCAATATAAATTAACAAACAAAAGGTACAAAAAAGGCAAAAATAAATAAACAAAAACTAAAAAAAAAGTAAAAATGATGAAAATAACATGGCTACATACGGTATCATCATCGGATATCACACGATTAAAATATATACGTACATATTTAAGCTGCTATGAAAATAAATTAAAAAGAGGAATTCCCTAAGTAAATTTCTAACAGATTACGGTAGGCAAAAATATTTTGCTTTAAAATCTCTATCAAATAACTTTTTTATACGAGAAAACGCAATCCATTTTTTGTTTTTTCAGACCTTGTAAGGCAAATTAAATTTAATTTAAAATTCTAACATTTGTGAACAAAAAGGTAATTTGTAAGTCATATGAAACTTTTGAAACGGTATTTCCTTAATTTCAATTAAGCAAAAAATTAAGATTGACCTCTCACAGTACCACCCCAATATCGCGTCGTACGTGAAAGCAGATAGTAGTAGCAATGGGATCGTCTATCTGGGCGAAGGCATTGTGACGGTCCCAATGTGAATGAGAAATTAAAAATATTTAACTTTATTTCGATGACCGGGGACCATTCTATCTTCACGCGTTCAAGCTGTCCCAAACGAAACGAAATGATGCAAGCTGGGCTGAAACAGCTAGTGCGAAACGAAGACAACAACTGTGTGAAATGCACTTAGTACGGTGACCATCCCAGTAAAAATAAAATAAAAACTAAAATCAAGCAATAAAGGAGTAATTAATTCTACCCCCATTTGAAGCAATCATCGTGAAATCAAAACATTTTTCGGGTATAGAGGAATCGAACTGGATCGCTACTTTTTTTTTTTAATTATTTCGGAATTTGTATCTTGCTATATATTAATTATTATTCTTACGAGTAAAGCGTTTTATTTTTTCTTTGGTTATTTCTCAAAATAGTTCTTCTGTTTTATTTTAAACTTTTAAACTAACTAGAAGTTATTTTTTTAATTGCATTTGATACATGAAATTAATGATGAAAGTAAAATTTCTAGGGTGACAGTTTTCTTGTTTTTCTGACATATAAAAAATGCAACACTTTCGCGGGCGAATGGTAACATTTTTTGTAATTTTATCCAAAGAATAAGGTGACATTTGTTTCGGCACTAATGAAAACGTTGTTATATTCTTAGTAATTAAGAACCAAATGAAATTAGCTGTAGAAAAGTTTATCCTTGGATCGAATATTTTTTTAAAATTTATTTTGAGCCGTTTAAAAATCGGTGAAATTTGTTTTCTCTGAAAGTAGTAAATATTTCTTAAGCATCAAATCATTATTTTTTGTGTATTTTTTTTTTTATTTTTTATTTTTTATTTTATAAAAGTTTACATAACAATACAATTCCTATATAAACTTACAAAGAAACGCAGCGCTAGCATCGGAGGCTTTCGGCTGCCCTTTTAGTATATTATTATTTTACGTTTTCGCTTATTGACGGTAAACCTATTGGAAGTCTCGTCATATTGCACAAATTTTGTAAATATTGTATGTATATGTGTATATATAGAATTTTTGTCGATTATTATTATTTTTAAATAACTTGAAATATATTTGTGGGTTTAAACTGGTGTGTGGTAAATGTAAGCACTTTTTCCCTTGAAAATTTCTTGCTATATATTATTTCTCTCTCTCTCTCACTCCATTTTGTACTAATATTTCTCATAACTGTATTTCTTTGAAAACGCTATTCTTTATTGTTGCATGAATTCTTATGAATTGTCACATATCGTTTCATACATAAATAGTTATGCACCCATCCACGCACTCTTTTCTCTCATTGCTATCCCCTAATTCCTTTTAATCACTGCCACTTATTGTATATTAATTTTTGCTTTCTTTTTTTCTAATCTCTCCCTCCTTTTTCCAAAATCCAAACAAAAAAAAAAAAAAAAAAAAAAAACGCGAAAACCGTTTCCTTGCTTGCACATTTACAGCATTCACTACTCTATGAGCTGCTACCAAAATTCAAAGGCCATAACAAAACTACCAAACCCAACAACCCCCCAGCTGGTACACCCTGGCGACAACAACAATGGCACCAGGTGCTCGCGCAAGCCTTGAATAATAATGCACGCATCGGCGGTGATGATTGTGTCGATGCCGATTATGGTGTTGATATCGGTGGCAATTCGCTTTCTCCCACAACCTTTTCTACCCGACCGTTGCAATTGCAATTGGGCGCAAATCTACAGCTCAAAAGTCAAAGCAAGGCCAACTATAATTTCATTCGCGCCTATGAGTTGGAAGAACAAACAAAACTACAACAACAAAATGCATGCAAGATAAATTCTTTGTTGCCAGAAGCCAGTTTACCCAGCTATGATTATTACTACTCGAATGAGTCCTTTCGCAGTTCAGATCGCGGTAGCGATAATTTACTGGTCACCTTCGATTATGGCTATAGTGACTCGTTGCTGGAGGAAATGCCTGAAGGCGATTTGAGTGTTGAGAAAAAGGAGGCACATAAAGCTTTTGCAGAGCTCGGTATGGTGTACCCGATAAAGGAGGAAATAGAATATGCGCTGGGCGAAGAACAGGTCAATGTTTGGTTGCCAAAGCCAGTGAGTGGGGGGAATTGCTTGGAGAAGTATGAAGATGATGATTATAGTGATAGTTGGGAGCAGCAGGATGATGAGGAGGAGAAGCAGGAGGGAGTGGCAGGTGATGATCAGCAGGGCGCGCAAATTTGGTTCAACACAGCGCTGACACGCAGCAGTCAAAATGAGGTGGGTTCGCATGGGTTGCCGGGATGCAGTTTGATATTCAAAGTGCATTACATGCAACATGAGCTCCCCGAGGATGAGGAGAATGAACAAGAAGACGAAGAAGAAGAAGAAGAGAGTTTTAATTCCTCGCTAGTAGAGCAAAAGATCACTGGTGAAAGTAGTGCGAGCACCAGCAGTGCCAATAGTTTCTACTATCGGCACTTGGCGCTGGCTCATTGGGGCGAAGAGAGCGCCGTCGATGATGCAGATGGAGCAGAGAAAGTGAAAGAAAATGAAGAGACAGCGGCTGAAGATGAGGAAGAAGAAGAAGAATTTTTCGATAGCTTGAATTGAGTGTGTTATTTATTTTTTGTTTGTTTTTGTTTTTGTGCGATTCAGCGATTTAGTGAGAGAACGGTCTTTTATTTGTATTCGTTTTCTTGAAAGTGAGGGTCGTGTTAAATTCTTTCCGTAACCAAGTTTGGGGGAATATTAGCATGCGATGTGGAGGGATTTTGATATTTCTTTCAAACATATGTTTTTTGTTAGAAATTAAGTTTTCGAAATATGATATTTGGGTGATTCACAAGGTGTCATAATGTGTCATAAATCGTAAAGTCATAAAATTTTAGATTGCATAGTTAAATATTTGGATTGCATTGAACCAAATAATTAAAACTAAGCAATTTTGTATGTTTTAAATTTTATGACTTTATGAGTTTTGACATATTATGACAGCTTTTAAATCACCCAATTGTTTCAATTAAAAAGAAAAAAACAGTTCTTTTATAAAAACTTACGAAAAGTTGAGCGCATGCCCACATAAATTGCAATGCAAAATTGAGGAAAAAATAAATAAAGAAAAGAATGCAACTTTTTTGACGCATAGCTCTGTATCGTAAATTATTTTATATAAGTATCTTATTTTGATTATTATTTAACTTAAAAATCTATGTATATACTATTTATTTCATAAACACACTGAGACACTATTGGCAGTAGCTATTTTGTACTATTTTGATTATTTTGTCTTTTTTTTTTTGCTATTTATTAACCAACAATACCTTCCTTTTTTACTACTTTAATATCTTTAATTAAAATAAAATTATATTTATATAAATATACTCTTGAGCACATATCACTTAATTACATAAGTTGAAAAGTAAAAAAAAAAAAAAATATAAAAATATATACTTAAATTGAAATAATCAGATGCTATTTAAAATATACACGTTAATTTCAGTTATGTTTCTTATAAAAATTTGGCATTTCGTAGGTGTTGTTTATGCACTGCAAATTGTCCACAAAGACTAAACCTTTAATATAAAGATCCTATTAAATCTATTTTTTCGTTATAATTAAAAAAAGGTTCACATGCATTATTTTACGTTTCGAATCTTGTTGATATATTCTGGTATAATTCACAAGTTTCCTCGTTTCGAAAATACTGACATATTGACATAGATTGACAATCTACTTATATTTAAATTTCCCCGGAAGGACGAAAAATAAAATTACACATACAGTGGGGCGAAAAAATATTGGCACTGCTATTTTACTTATATTATTCACAATGTTTTTCATACAAACACTTTTTCGTTAAGTGCTTATCATTCTATAACAAAAACCATGTACGAAATTCCGCTAATTAAAAAAAAGGGGTCAAAAACCAAGGGGAATTTTCGGCTATTTACATGCATACAATTTAATGACGAATTTGTTTTTAAATTTGGAAAAATTTTTGAGAATTTTGTACAGAGTACTGTAAAAGGTTTTTGCTATATAATAAGCTATATTTTACCAAAAAAATACAAATTAGCATGAAAGATATTGTGATTAATACAAAAAAATGTGTATATATTTGGAACGATTTTCCGTCATCCCGATTACGGCGTTGTGCCTTCTTCAGTGCCATTTTTCGTCACAGTGACAATAGAATTTTCCTACACTGTATGTAAATATTTGATGTTATCTCGAGTCTTATATTTTTTTTTTGAAGCAAACAAAAATGAAATAATAGTAATAATTATAATAATAATGTTAATAATTATAATAATAATGTTTATAATGATAATAATAATAACAATAATAATAGTGAGTAGACTATCATAATAGTATTGATATTAAAAAATAAAAAATAAATTTTTTAATAAATAATTGATGAACCAAACAAATTTATATGGAAAATTAACCCCCATTAAAAATATATAGCTTTTTTAGCTTAATTCAGAACCGCTTTTCCAGAAAAGAGCCTCGAATATATTGCAAAAAAGAATTTATTTCGACCTTAATTGTAGTTGTTGTCAGATATCTTAAGAAAGGTATTTTCTCCCCCTTTTACAACGTTTTTTTTTTTAGTCACGATGGGAATACAAGCGTTTAAAGTTTAAAAAATTCGACATTTCCAGTGTCTTTTTAAAATATTTTATTTGAATTTTTCTTTTCTTATACTATAAAATACCGGAAAGAATAATAATGTAAAAGCAATCACGACGATCACTAAGAAAATCTCTTGCTACACACCGCTGTCGTCCTAGGGCTCATTTTACAAACGATATAGATTTTTGAATAAAATATGGCAACCAAGAACGAGAAAAAATTGCGCCAATCGAGCTGCGAGTAACCGAATGTGACGTCAAAAAAGTGAGAAAATGAGAGAGACAAGTAATTAAGTAGAAGAAGAGGAAAAAGAAGAGATGACAGAACTGTTAAATCTTTTGTTTGTTGCTATGATGTCAAAGAATGGGCTGAGTCAGTGACAAAAGTAGGATTAGCGGCCGCGGAAGGCGTATTCTTTTATGTTATTGTCCTTGTATGGCAAAGGTATATCACAGAACGGAGGTAGCTAGTTATGTGTCGAAAAGAGAGGATTGGTTTAAGAGTGGTCATGGGTTAAACCCACACAGAATTCTGTTTTGTTTTTCAGGAAAGCTACGATTAATATTTTAATAATAATTTATGTAGTATTTCGTAATATTATTTATCAGAAAGAAAGATTACAAAGCGCAATTTTTTCAAATTTCAATTTTTTTTTTTAATAAAAAACTCAAAAATAGGAAGAAAATACCTTAGAATGCTACATTTAGATCTGCTTAAATTCATATGATTTGAGATATCTGGCAATTGCTACAGAGGATCGAAAACAATACCTCGAAAATGCTTCTTTGGAAAAATAATTGATGTAACTGATTCAACAAACAAAAAAAAGAAAACGAAAACTAATAATACAAAGTTAACTAATTTCTATGTTAAGCGGCTTAAAATTGCTGAATTTTTTTTATTGATATAAAATTATGTAAAAAGAGAAGTAAAATTTATGACAAAAATACGTTGCAGTTATGGGCATATATATTTTTGTTTTTGTAATCTCTAATAATAATTTCTTAATTTCCTTTCATTTCTACAATTTCTTTATTACGTTATTTATATATGCACTACTTCACTTTGCTACATATAAAAGGTTCCTTACACTACGCCGCATTGCAGCTTAGGGAGCAGAAATTAAACGCGCTTAAAATATTGGTATTAAATTACAAAAAAAAAAAAAAATTTTTTTTTTGGTAGGGCATAATCATTAAAAAAATTAAAAATGAAGTTATTATATAAAAAGAAATTTAAAAAGTATGTAAAGCAATAACCAAAATAAAATTTATATTAAAGTCGCTAGGGGGTTTGAGGTTACGAGCATGTAAAATTTTTTTTTTTTTTTAGTATACTATATGTAGGTATTGCACATTTATTAATCATTGTGAAAAGAAGAACTAGTCTTAAAAGCGCGCATGTGAAATTTAATAGTTGGTGGAGCATTTAAAAGAGTTCTAAATCAAAATATATTGGAACAAATGCTGTATAAATTCATATAAAGTGTGTATAAATAATAAGCATTCAAATTTAAATTTTGCAATATTTAGTATTTACAGTTATGCATTACGAACTTGTATGTACAGATGTTCTTAGTCTATTCTAGTACATATTTAGTATATACAAAATTTGGACTTTGCCAAAAAAAAAACAAACAAAAAAAAACGATTGACAAGTACACACAAGTCTGTTAATTAACGAGTTAATAATTTATTTAATTTAACTTTAAGTCAACATAAATGTTAATTGTACAATTTAAAACGATTTTCATAAATATCTATTGTGTAAATTTTTTATGTTTTTTCCCACTTATATTTTTCTTAATGGTTTCTGCTTACAACTAGTTTGTAACAAGCATAATTTTTATAAGCATCTATCCAAAGCGAAAGCTGTATGTAGTATCATGTAAAATAAGTAAAATTTTGTATCAATTTCATTCAATGAGCTAATTTTGTGCGTATGCATGTAATAAATAGTTTAAGTGTATATTACTATTTTTCTTAAACTCTCAACATTTGTTATATTATGTATTATTTATAGATATTAAAAAAAATGCAAATAAACACACACACATACACACACGCGTTACTTTATATATTTTCTTTAAGCCTGCTCTCTGTAAGCTGTATATACATACATATGTACATTATACATACAAATGAATTTATGACTAGATCACTACTCTTTATCTATTATATATTCATCAACTGATTATTACATAAATATGTGCATATGTATTATTAAAAGAAATATATATATATATATATATATATATATATATATTTATTACACGAGTACTGCTACAAGTATACTTATTTAGAAATGCATTCATATATAAGATATATGCTCTATATATGTTTGTACTATCCTATTATTGATTATATTATTAGGTTTCTTGCTCTGCTATTTGAGAAATGGATGCGAATTATTATACATACCACACACATATACGAGTATGTACTACATATTATTAATATTATATTAATTATATTTATATACGGAAGAAGAATACATCTGTGAGCGAGCAAATAAGTAAATAAATAGAGAATGTAAGAAATAAAGAATAAATTGTGAAATATATAAAAAAAAAATTGTTGCTTTTTTATTTAATTGGTATTGGTGGTAGGTAATATATTTTGTTTCAGAAAGTCTTGGCCAATGTAAGATATTTAAATTTATTGTAGTTCTATATCCCCAATTAACCCTTAAACCATGTTCACATTACAATGTAAACTACTTATTTTCCTCTAAATTACTTCGCATAAGCCAAGTAAGTGTCATTCCTAATTTATCTTTACAACTCTGTCGCCACAGGGTTTCTTAGTTCTTTCATCAACGAAAAAAAAATGTGAGAGATTGTGTAAATTTTTAATCAGAGACCGAAGATAAGTCGTATACATGGGTTTGGCTGACCTAAACAGTGTTAGGCCACCGAAGCCGAGTTAAACCCGAGTCATTCCGGTATGTAAAAGCGACTATCTTGGAAATTGAACTTGGAAATAACAGAACCGCCTCGTATGCACGCCAGCGAGCGACTCTACGAACTTACGAACGAGATTCAGGCACTGATCAGTCAACCACTGTATCCGACATCGTGCAGAGCGGCACTGCTTCGAGAGTCTCGCGTTACTCTGGCTCAATTATGGTCTGGATACTGTAGTAGATTTTATTCTTGCCTATCCAGAATCGATATAAATGTGCCCAGCATGTGGAGAATCTCCGAATAATATAACATGTCTCCGCGCACTCATCTAACACCCCTTTCACTATGGGCTGACCCTGTCGAAACCACCTGGTTCCTGGGCTGAGTTTTAAGATAACTACCAAGAGTAAGCTGATCCAGCAGGGTGTAGTTAACTGATACAATAAGCGAGTTCCCATTAAATTTAATGTTTTTGCCTCTATGCTTTATATCATTTATTATCTATTATTGCCATTTTGTGATATATCACTGAGAGAATGATTTATGTTAGAGACTTTAATGCCAATGATTGTGAGAAATAGAAAAATTAGGAAAGTTAATGTCAACCAAAATAAATTATGAAAAGTTTAGATACTAATTTGTATTATGGATACAAATCGTTTCACTTGACATTATTCACATACCTACCTGGTTACCGTTGCATTTGAAAAAAACTAAAAGTAAAGTAAGTTAGGAGCGTAAAGGAAGAAACAAATCAACTACAAGTCTAACCGAGGCGGGTGAGCAAACAACTTTGTATACCAGTTATGGGCAGTGATTTATTTTTTATAACACAAATGATAAATGACCCCGTTATTTTCGGTCGCTGTTTTTACTATATTTCAATTTTAATGTAATAATATATTTTCTATTAATTTACACTCACGAAAGAAAACTTCTAGAGGCAACAAAAATCAGTGGTAGTTGAGTGGAAAGCTATTATTTCAAAATGCATGCTATTGTTGTTGTACCACCATAAACCATTCCCCATAAACTTCAAAATGCATTCTCCAGTTTGTTTATGGAAGAGCGATTATTACCTATAACATTTAGAGCCGAGACTGAGTTTTTCTTTATTTGGTTCACGACTTATAATAAATTACTACTTTCATATTAATTTATTGACAGTGAAATTAAGATAGTGTGTTTAGGGATTCATCCGCGTAGGAAGCTATTTGTACATACATAAATCGGTTGCAATGTTTCGGGACCACCAGAGTGAGGCAAGGGAGTGAGAGCTAGCGAATGAATTTGTGTGAAAATGCAACAAATTTTAAATAAACAAAAACTGACAACTTTTTAGAATATAAGTAATAGAAATATACTTTTAGTAACATACATTAATAAATGCCACCGTTATATGGTGCTTCTGAACTGAAAACAAATGCAATATTCTTGCACCTCCAAACTTCTTGGGAATTTTTCAATATGCTATACGAATAAATAATAAAAAGATAACTATTTTAAATTGAGTTTCTCGAAAAGGCCTACGTGTCGGATTTTGGTATTTTATTTAGAACATTCAGAATTCACAAGAAAATTCGAAGAGCAAGAATATTTCTTATATTTATGGTTCGGGAGCACCGTGCCAGTTTATCTCTGGAACGTTTGAAAAAACTTAAAACTTAAAATTTAATTTTTGGGCAATTTCAAAGTGACGACTGGAACAATTTGCCTCGTCTTTTCTCAAAATCTAAGTATTTTCTCTGTGACAATTTTTGAAATTTTAATATCTACTTGAAGACAGATATTAAAATACAAAGCTAATAAAAAGGTAGAAGATTGGCATTTTCCAAGTGTGACGGTTGGGACAATGATTACACCCGCATCTCTGCGTGGATTATTTCCGTTTTCAGTTTCAGACAAACTATAAATATTTGATATTCTATATTTGAAAAATTAAACAAAAACATATCATTTACTATCACTATAGAGGACATATAGTTTGTGAATAAATTACATGGTGAACAGCTGCAGTGGAGTTTTTCTTTATTTTTACATTAGTATCAGCTTTTGTCTCGATATACATTGTACTTTTTTTTTGGGGTAATTACTTTTTTCAATGTCGATATTGATGAGAGAATACTATATTAAAAATGGCCGCACTTCGGCTAAGTTTTTGATCAGTGAAAATGGAATAAGGAGAGAAGATTAAGTCGATAAAAATCGGTAAAATCAATTTAATAATAAAGTCTATTGTAATGAAAATTCCAATTATTATTGGGCTTGTTTCTTTGTCACCTAGTTGCAAAAGAATACTAGGTAGTATAACGAATAGCATGTAAAGCAACAACACTAAGTCGGAAAAATATGCGAGTTAAGCCAACGCGGTAAAATGATATTCGATCTGAGTTGTAGTGTTGGGAAGCGAAAAAACTGCGCCATTATGAATTAGTCCTAAGAAAATACAGGGGAAATTTAATTTAAGACCTAATTCGTTTTTATTTGCATAGTATTTGTAAATATATAACTACATAAACCTAAAAATTGCCCGCACAATTATTTTACGTTTTTAAATAGCACTGGGCAAATCGCAACTTTCATGAAAGAGAGTTGCTTGTGCAAATAAAGGAAATTTTATCCGAGTTGGAGCGTTCTTTTGCGGCTAGGTTACATTCAAACGGCCCCACTGTAACTATATACCGACATAACTCGATCAGTACTTAAGTTAGTTTAAACATGCAATTAGTTTTTCAACTTACCTTTCATGTTTCGAAAATTAAAAATCACAAATTTTTATAGTTTCGAAAGTAATAGTATCAATTTGTTTTATTTATTTAAGTATATTTTACCATTTCCGAGTACATAGTCTGTATGTATCTTTTCACAGTATGAGTTTGCATTTTTATTTTATAATTGAAATTTATATATGTAGACTATTTTATAATTACTCCTTTGTATGTATGTATATACATATATGTATTGTATGTGAAATCCTTAGAATTTTACTAAATATGTGTCTCAGTAGGTTTACACTAAATAAGGTGGTTGTTTGATTTTTGTATTATATGTAAATAAGTGTATATGTATATTTCCTCTTCGACCGTACCTTTTCTCAAATGTTCTCTAATTCGATTTTCATTTAAATATCTTCAGTGCGAGAACTTTGTGCATAACTGGGCCTCTAGCTGAAATAAAACACTAATTTATTTGAAATTGTAATGCTGGCCCCAGACAATGAAAATGTGTTCGCTCTATTTTTTCAAACATTCAATTATTCGTACTACTTTAAGGCATGCGCTCATTTGATCCGCTAATGTGAATGTTTTTTTTTTTAGCATCAATGCAATGTAGGCACATCACAAACGACAAATGCGCAGCAAAAGTGTAACCGGTATAATATCTACGAACAAATTTAGCAACAGTGTAACTAGTTCGGCCAGTTCAATGAGGCCTCAGGGTTCTCTAGATTGCCGAATCTAGCTAGCTATCGTTGTTGTTGCTTTAACACACAAAATTTGGTTGAACGCGAACAGAGCTCAGACATGGCGAGCAAAAAAGTCGCGAATCGAATGCACCTAATAATTACAGTTGCTGTCAATATAGCTTTCGAATTTGGCTATGTTGCTAAGTTACTCTCATCGAAGTTGAAGCAGTTACAGAACTTTTGAGTAAGGGAATTTCGACTAAATCTTGTAAATCGTGCAAAGCTGGCTTGTGTTCATATGGTGTTACCTTTGAGGTATGGATCTCATCAAATAGAAAATACTTACTACCATTAATTAAAAATATTAAACATATCTGTGGCATAACAGTGTCTCGTATAAAAACGCTAGCTCCTTTAAAACTTGTCAGAAAAGGGGTGCTGGTTAGCTCATATTTGAAGCACTGGGTGGGTACAAAGGGATTTAATAAGCACTGCAGATGGTGCCTAAAATGTATTGTTATAATAGGATAGCGATGCTCTTATGCTATAATAGTAAGTATCAGCACATAGCGAGTAGTAATGACTTTTTCATAAAGATATTCTTCTTATTATAGCCCAATTTTCTTCATATCCTTAAAAAAATTATTATGTAGAAGGCTGCTGTCGTTGCAATGGCTTTATTTATAACTAAGAAAAGTATTTATGTTCAAAGATGATAAAAATAATATGACTCAACTCCGTGCCTGGCAACTGCATAATTAAAAACCCAAATTTAAATGATAATGCTCGAAGTGAATAAAAACTAAGCTCAGAAGATCGAATTAAATCCTTAAAGTAAATAACAAGAGAAAAACTAAACAATTTGTATTTTTGATTCCCATGTGAGGGTTTAAAAATTCAGATATAACGGATGCACAGATTTGAAGTAAAAATAAGTCTCTACTTCGATAAGCGAAAGTCAAAATGTTTTTTTACGATATCCGTTTTATGCATAGAATATTTGTGTTCTGCTAACGATTTACTTTTTGTTTTGATCGTAAGCAACTATAATTATTTAAATGAAAACTAATTACTATATTAAGTGCAAAGAGAAAGATGAAATTAATTTTTAGCAGACATTAACTAAATTTGACAAGAAAAGAGAACCCCTATTATGTTATACATCAGCAGAAGAGTGCTACAATATCGCCCGTTATTAATTTTTTTGCCATTTGTTGTGTGGTAAAAATGTTTAGTCGAATTAAAAACCGTTTGTTCCTGAAAATCAGAATCACATCACTTTGAGAAATCAAACCTTTCATATTTGGACTTTGCAATTCGCACCAAATTTTATTAAAATCGGAATGCTTTAAATTTGCACGCTCACCAGCGTAGAGAGCGTGATAGTTGTAAAATTTGCACCATTATTCGTTCGTTTTTATTCGTTCTATAATAAATGAAGGCCTTATAACAAATTATAGCGAAATTGGAGTACGCTAACTACTTTTGATCACAGCCTTAGTGGAATCGCGTACCTGTCCAACATACTAACGTTGTTGACAAATGGCATATTTATGAACCAAAACAATTTATATTTGGAACATATGTAGGTAAGCTTAGTGCCGAAAAAAATATAAGTAAGTAGTCGAATTATTAACAAATTCTATATTTGTAATTATTTAGCCCGTAGGTGACGCCGTTGTCGAGCATAACTGACACAAGCCAGTCACATTGTAATGCTATGTATTGGTTTAGTTTTTTCAATCTCTATCTTGTTTTTGGTTTACACCAAACATGGCATTCAGAAATGAAAATGTTTTCAGCGTACGTGGCCGCCGGTAGCAAACGAGGTTTTAAAGCCTCCGAAATATGTATGTATATTGGCATAGCCGGATGAGGACATTAATTTCAGTTTGTAAATAGCCAACGTGTATTAGATAGTTAATTGTAATTATAATACACAGGTGTAAGGCTATCTTTGAAACATGCCAATCTTTTCTGCTTCTTTTTGCCCTTTTGCCCCATACATCAATTACTCTATTCTATTATGTGTCTAATATTTTAAAAAACTTTATGTCCTAAATTTTCATTCTGACTGAATTGAATGTGAAAGATGTGGGTAGAGGTGGTGATTTCAACCCGGGCAGAGTCTACGAAAAAATCTGATGAGGAGATGTGGTGCTCTCCGAAATAGCAGCTATAATTTCTATTGCACTGACTGTTATTGGCTTTTTCCAAAACTTTCCTAATACAAACTAAAGGCCTCAAAAATTGTGGATGATATTAATTTTTAAATTTTAAATTCTGGTTGAGTTATTTTAACCCTGAACAATAGTAAAATATTTTTGAAACTGCAGTCAATTAGAGTACTTAAGTAGTTTGTCACAGAATTACATATGCATGTACATATGTACATATATACAATGCTTTCCAAGTTAAATTTGTTGTTAATATTCTAAAAAAATTCGAGCACAACGTTATGAAAAAAACACAACATTTATTTATATATGTAAGTTCAAAAAATCGTCATCATAATTTAAAAGTTTCATCAGAACTTTTATTACTTGTTTCGGATTGCCCATTTAATTTAATATAATAAAGTGCAAATTTAAAGTAGCCAAATATTGCAGTACATTTTTCAATAATTTAATTTTTTGTTCACGGCTTTGCGCGCATGTAGGTACGGTCGATTTAAAATTTCAATATAAAACTCGAGTTGTAAAAATGCAGATATTCTTGCTCGGAGGGATAGGCACAGTAAATAGTATATAATTTAAGATTGAAAATTTGTATTCAAATACATATAAGTATTCACTTTTGTCGGTTACAGGCTATTGCTATGTATTTCTGATGTTTCTGACTATTTTCATATATGCTATGTATGTGTGTTCATACCGTAAGTCCAATTATATTTATTACGTTCTTTTAATAACGCATTTTTACTGCAAATATCTGCTTTTCACTGCATCGTCTTGCTTCCTTTCACAGTAACACTTGAATCATTTTTTAAAATAAATCATTTTTAATTTCTTGTAGATCACTTAGTTTTTTTTTTAATTTTTGCTAATTTTTACGGTTGCAAACGTGCAAACTGCCTTGCATTGAAAAGTTACAAAGTTTTATTAAAATTTAGTAGAATTTTTAACGCACAAACTCTTTTTGTTGCAAATTTTTGTTTGTAATTTATTAAAGTTCAAAACTTTTTAATTGCATGCAAAATATTTTGGTCTATCGAATACAGTAAACGCTTGTAGAACAATTTTGTGTTTTTTTTTACCCTTAACATTTGACAACTTAGATATTTGTATTTTGTTTTTTTGTTGTAAATTTTTTTTTAGGGGGTTCATTACTTTGTATTTTTTTCCTTTTGTTTTTTTTTTTTGTTTTATTTTATTGCGCGACAATGCTTTTACTTACATAGTATATTCACTTTATTGCCTTTGCCTTAGCTTCGCCAACGATTGTTTTTCATTATAAATTTAAGTAGAAATATAAGTTATAATTTTTTTTTTGTAACGCTCGCTCACTTACATAATTATTGAGTTCGCAACTTCAACTTTTTTTGTTTTCAATTATTGTTTACTTAAAATTACAAATATTGAATTTATTGAACATTTTTATTTTTCACTAATTTTCATATTTTATTTGTATGTCGCCATGCATGTATGGATAATTTGAGCCATTTTCTTATATGTTTATATTTTTTTTATTCGCATATTCATATACTAATTGCCGTTTAATAATTATTTTATTATTTTCATTTATTACCCAATCCTTAGAGACTAGCATAGAATTTGTAAAGAGTGTAACAAAAGAGCTGCGGAGACTTCAAATATTGAGAACCTCCGAACTGCTCCTCTACAGTAGAGTTTAGCACCATATGGTTGGTATGTATGTATGTAAAAAATGAAACGTTTCCGATAGAGTGTGGAGTATTTGTGAAAAATCTCTTATATGAGTATATATATTTATTTTATTCAATAATTATTCCAGATATTATTTGAGATGTGTACATGAACGATATGACCATAATATTTCTTTTTTAAATTGAATTTTTTTAGCGAGTAAATATGTTTGTATGTATATTATACTCGTACACAGATACTTCGATAAAGAGTTCATAAAAAACAATTGTGTATGTAAGTAAGTAAGAGTTAGTGTATTTACGCGAGATAGCATTATATATTGAGAAGAGAAAAAGTTCAGAAAATACCTTATTTGCTTTTATTTATTTACATCAATTTGTTATCATTCTAATTTTGAACTTATTGTATGTTGAAGAGATCTTTCATTTTCCTAAATGTTGATTTTATGGCGTTAAGCGCGGAATATACTAAATTTAATTTCCCACGGGATATTACGATTTTATAATTTAATTATACAGTAAATAAAAAAAAAGTCTATATATTAAAAGTTTAATCTGTCGGTATTATTATCTTGTAGCATATATTTTTGGATGTATTTGATTACGTCATCAATGAGGATTGTTTTTATATACACATGGACACAACATAAGAATTTCCTTAGAAATAGAGAAGTTGCCTTTGGTGCATTGGAGTTAAGTTCCCTTCAAATAAAATGACGGCGCATTAAGTTAACTAAGGGAATGAGGACATTGTTTGTGCTACTTTTAGTACAGCGGCCAAATTGAAAAAAAAAAAATGAAATTTGTATATATGTATGTTATTACAAACAATTTATGACTTTCAAAATGAAAAATGTTGGGCTCCTGTATAACACTGGAAGTAAGAAATGAAATGTAATACAAATTTACCCCATGTCAATTTCATATAAGTGGAAGAACATAGATGACATCAAATCAATCAATGCGCGATATATAGTTTTAATTGGCTAATGATGAGAAGATACCAGAGTATCCAATGCCAATTTCTGTGAGTGCTAGTGAAAATCGCACAGCGATTTTTTTTACAATATTTTCCAAAAAATGTCTTGTTAATTTTTTATGAACATATAGTTTGTATTAGAACAAAATAATATACAAATCAAAGACTGCACCGTTTTCCATAACTTAGAAAAATTCCCAAAAAATTGTTGTGTCAAAATTTTGGAATTTTTAATACGCATTTTCAGAACTTTTTTGCCTATGGAGTAGTATTTTCAATTTTAGTATAATTTATTCCGTAGATTTTAGACAAATTTTTATGCATATAACGTAAGTTAAGATATTTCTGTAATATCCCAAAATACAATATCTTTCAACAAGACGTTACACTTTTAAATTGAAAAGAAAAAAAAATTCAGTAATTTTGTTTACATACTAAAAACAAACTTTAGAAGTTAAGCGGCTTTTCTAACAGCCTCTTATTATTTTGACGAAAATTTGTACCGCGTTTTCGCATAATTGTCGCTGTATGACAATTTAAATATGTTTCCAAAAACTGGTACTATCAGCTTGATTATTTTCCCTAATAAAAAAAATTGGTTTCATTGATTAAAAATATACCACGTAAAGATACAATTAGGGGAGTATAGATATTTGCGTCTTGAAAATATGCTTCCTTCGGAGTTTTTTATTACAACCAACTGAATAAAATTCTTGCAACGAAAATCAAAAAAATTACTTTCGTATTATTATTAGAGCCTACGATTTCTTGAGATTGCTCGAAAATCAATTTCTCGCGAGGATCGCTCGTGAGCTTCTCGACACTCAATTTCATTGTACTGTGTATGTGCTATATTGTACGTTTTTTCTTTTAATTGCACAGTATTCGTCTCGACATTTCTAGCGAGAACGGCGATACTGGAGATTGTATCGAGACCTGGTTTCTCGATTTCAGAACTATCGAAATGTTCGAGAATAAGCGAGCAGAAATTGAAAGCTCTAATTATTATTAAACGAGTAACAAATAAGGATCTCTTTTAATGTAGTGCAAAAGAAAAAAGACGAATGGTCTTAAATGGCATGATCTTGTGGGCTAACAGAAGTCTGCGCCGTTCTAAATTCAGTCCAACTGGAAAGGCCGTATCAGCTTAATTTAAAACAAATGGTCCAATGACATTACCATTCCAAAAACCGCACCAAATTGTCCTCGCTATTGCTGAAGTGATTTTAGCCACCCAACATGACAATAAACCTTTTTTTTTTAACCGAGTAGCAAAATAACCTCCAAATCGGGTAAAATGTCTTTTTCGTTGCAAAAGCGACCCTGTTAGCATATTTCATGAAGCATGCATTTTGTTTGGTGAAACTAAGAATTGGAAACAGTTTTGGTTGCAAAATTTTGTTTTTTTCGTTATGTATTTAAAATAAGATTTATCTCAATTAAATGGTCTTAATTTTGTTTGCTTACAGTCCGAGATATGTGAAAATAAGTATTTTTTCGAAGAAATTTATTCAAGCTTTTTCAGTAAGTTGCGAATATCAGCAAGCGCATATCAATCCATTTTTAAAAACCTCATAGTTTTTACTTGCATATTTGAACTGTTTGTAGTCATTGGTCCGATTTGTTTGGATTCGTGCTAGTTTTTATTGAGTGTCTTAAGCCAAAAACGAAATACATGAGATATTTGTCTTTGCACTACTGATGCTACTGGTTCCAGTACTGATGCTAGGGTGGACGTTAAAAAAAAATGTTGTAAATTATCCGTTTTGCCTGAAAAACAGCAATAAAATGACAAACAAATGAACAAAAAATACTTAAAAATTCTTACGTTGCGATTCTCCATGATAATGTCATGCGTTTGGGTAGAGCAAAAAAATTTGATTTTGATTTTTTTGTAAATTTTGAAGTATAGAAAATCTTACAGATTCTGTTTTTTATATTATCTTCAGTTTAGCTTATACTGCTATTTATTGTTTTTGACAGAAGATAGGGAACACTAAATTGTCATACAGACATCCAACCCTTATCGATGACGCATCAGAAATTACAACCGTTGCAGTCCGGAATCGAGTTTCGGCCGAATTACGTAACGTCATAAAATGATAAAAAAAAATATTTTTCCTATGGTAGCGAATGCCAAACGTGGATTTCTGTCATAAAATCATCTTCCCACAAAAATCATCCGACGCTCAAATCGGCATTAAACTGTAGGCCACTCAATTTGTGGTACAATCAATGTTGCCAGATTTTATGTAAATTACAATTTCCTGGAAGCTTACAGTTTTTTTTTTTGAGGTAATTTAATCATAGTACAAAATACAGTTATTCCGAAATTTCTAACTTGAATGAATTTAAATTAAAATACTTATCGCTCATTTTTTCTTTTAAGTTTTAAAAAACACAATAAAAAGTTGAAATTTTCAAGTTTAAAAACTGTAGAATTACAAGCAGTTGATTATGAATGGCGCGTATAACGTCACATGGATTTTGTTGGCCAAGAATTGGTATGATAACACTGCGTAACAAAAATTTAAAAAAAATCTGGGGTCATGATTTTGTTAATAGTTTTTATTAACATTAGTAGCAGGCTTACGAACTGTGTTTTTACTTTTTTTGGATTGGCTCTAGTTCTTGAGATAAAGGTACTTGGGTTTATCCTAATGTAAACTCGGCTAAACCTCCCGTATTGCACAGCCATGATTTGCCAATTCCACTATTTTGAGAATCATCTGCTGCAAACTGTGATGATGTTGAAATGTCAGAGACATCAGAAAATCCGACAAATAGCAGTGAAAGTGAGTTTGAAGAAAGTAGTTGTACGAAACAAGGTTCGTGACTTGAATTTATCAAAAAAGTCGTCTCAACTTTTGGCTTCGAGGCTAAAACAAAAATCTTGTCTACAACCTGGTGTTGCTATTACAGCCTTTAGGAACAGCCCTACTTCACCAAAGAAGACAATCTTGTATATTGTAACAATATTTCTGGACTCATGAGTGCTATGGCCATTCCCGAATATAATCCCGAACATTGGAGGCTTTTTATAGACAGATCAAAAAGAAGTCTGGAATGTGTGTTGCTACACAATGGAAATAAAATTGCTTCGGTTCCAATCGGTCATAGTACCAAACTAAAAGAAGAATACGAAAATGTAAAAATTGTTTTAGGAAAGATGCGTGGACTTGAAGATGGTGAATTTTTTATTGGGCCAACAAAGTGGGTATACTAAATACCCCTGTTTTTTTATGTTTATGGGACAGTCGTGCAAGAAATGAACATTGGATTAGAAAGGACTGGCCGGTGAGCGAAAATATGGAGGTAGGAACAGCAAATGTGGTTCTTGACCAACTGATAAGCCGAGAAAAAATCCTTCTTCCACCACTTCACATCAAGCTTGGGCTAATGAAACAGTTCATCAAAGCCCTTGATAAGACAGGTGACTGTTTCGAATATGTGTGCAAAAAATTTCCAGTCCTTTGTATGGAAAAATTAAAAGCAGGACTCTTCGATGGTCCTCAAATTCGTACCCTTCTAAAAGACACTGAATTATTAAACCATATGTCACAAATTTAATCTGAAGCCTGGCTAAGCTTTTTTAATGTAGTCGAAAATTTTTTGGGAAATCATAAATCACCAGACTATACAAAACTAGTTGCTGATATGCTTCTCAATTTTCGCAAACTAGGAGCTAAAAGCAAAGGAGCATTTGGACAAATTCTCGGACAACCTAGGCGATTACAGTGAGGAACAAGATGAACGGTTCCACCAGGACATAAAAATAATGGAAGAAAGATACCAAGGTCAATGGGACGATTACATGATGGCAGACTACTGCTGGAACTTAATACGGGATTGTCCTGAGCAACGACATCATAGGAGGTCCTACAGAAAAAGTTTTTTGTAATTTTTTTTAAATTAATTAATGAAAAGAATATATTTGTTTTATTTCTGTATTATTTTTATACAGGCGCGCAATAAAAGTATAATTTAAATCCATATTGGTGCTTTTCATTAGGCTTTTTCGTGAAATATTTAAAAGTCTTTATCTGAAAAACTAGAGCCAATTCGACAAAACTGATTATTTTCGTATGCAGCGCCCCCAAACTACCCTAAATCGACTTAAAAATCTCCGACCGCAAAATTTTGTTCCGCAGTGTAATTATTATGAAAATATTTGTAAGGATATGAAAATCGCTCTTATTATATGAAAAATTAACTCTATAGCGAATAGCTGGTGTTAATAAATATTTTTAAATTTCCTTTGTTGTTGTTTTTGTTGTAACAGCATAAAACATTCCCCAAAAAATTTCCGGTATCGTAGAACCGACTGTCGTGGGAACTAAATTAAATTTCCTTTCCTTCCGGTTGATCATTTCCTGAAATACCTATACATATGTATTTATATTTATTCAATTTAAATAAATTAATAAACAGTTTGTTTCGAAGATGTATTTTGCTCTCCTGGCGGGCTGGGTCGGGCCAAAAATATTGGAAATGCCAAGGTTACAATAATTTGTTCTACATTTTTTTGAATTCCTATGAAGATTTCTTAGTAGATCTTCTTTTTTTTTCTACATAAGAATATTATTTGCTATTATTTCCAACCTCTATAGTGGCTTATTAAATTTAATTAGATATTTTCATATTGCAAAGGCTAAGACAAAACTTAGCAACAATACGAGTATGTATATTTTTGGTTTGTGTTTGTGTTTGTGTGCGTGTGTTTGCAATAGTGTGCATATTTTTGTTCTATTGAATATTTTCTTGCTATTTTACTTACATAATTTTTAGTACACCCCCTTTTGTTTGCACATTCGCATCATCACTTTGCTGCTATTTTATTTTTATCTCATTTATTTAAGTACGAAAACAACGAGTATAAAAGACAAGCGGCATTCAGGCAACGAGTGATTCAGCAATATTTCTATATAAAATTGGTTTTTGTTTTTTTTTTTTTGTTTCATAAATATTTCTTCACGCCTACAATACCCTAAGGTATTTGACATAATTTCATACATACATATGTATGTATATTGTATTTTAGATACCTTTTTTTGTAATCAGTTTGGCTTTTTCTGTTTAACACCAAAAGCGTTCATAAGATTCGTTTTGCATACACAACAACAATTTGTTTTTATTTTTATTGTGTTTTTTTTTTGTTTTAATTTGTTAGGGTAGTAAATGGGAGAAAATGATTGTGTTTGGGATGATATGTTCGCGCAAGGTAAGATTGTTCGGTGTGGTATGTGTAGATGTGTGTATGTGTGTGTGTGTGTGTTTGTGTATGTCACACGCCTAAAAGCAGATTTAGCCACTTAACTATTTTGTGCACGAAACAGCGCATTTCCGTAACGGATACTAATCTGCTTTTAGACGTTTTGTGTTTTGTTACGCGCACATCTTTGTTTGTGTGCGTGTGCTTTGTATTTTTAAGGATGCCTTTGGAATGTTGTGAGATTTGTATTCTGACATTTGGTGGTTCACATTTGTTTTCCAGCAGTTTTGTTTATTATGGTGGTGGGCTTAGGAACTGTGTTAGAAAGTAGTCTCTGTTGAAAACCGATAGTAGAAATGCATAAAGAGGTTCACAAAGAGCTTATGATTATCGTGGTTTTTAACTTAGCTTATAATTTGATATAAGTACATAAATTTTTTTGTTTCGTAGTCTAACACATTAACAATATTTGCGCGCACATATTTTTCATTCTTTAATATATTCGTTCCGTGTTTTTAGACACACTTTCCGATATGCATTCAAATCCGATTTTAGAATATTTTTGTTATGTTAAATTAAGTTTTATTGTTTTAGCTCTACTTTTTTTTGTTTTTTTTTTGTTTTAAATACTTTTTACTTTATTGTTATTTGGTTCAAAATAATCATATATTATTAGTTTTAAACAAACTGACATATTTAGGCGATGGTCTTGAGCTGTCAACGCTAAAGTTTTGGGTATTATTTCCATTTTTCGGTTAGTTCTTTCGACAGGGTATACGTTGATCTGTTTGGCAACGAATTTCTATTATCCCTTGTCATTGTGGATGGTACTGGCTAAAAACAATTTGCAGACGCATTACTTTCAGCATGAAATTAGAATCTGTGCAATTTCTTTTAGAACCTTTGCATTTCAAAAGTATAAAAATGAATTTTCGGTACTGTTTTGAACTTCTATAAAATAACCATGAAAAATGTTAATTTTTTTTGAATATCTCTACTCTAAATCAATACCAGGAAATTCTGCCCTAAAAACTTACAGAACAAATAAAAATCTACGAAACTTGCTCAGAATAATTTTGAAAATTGAAATTGGTTTTTTGTTTCGTAATTTTTTTTTAAGCTAATAAATTTGTTCTATATTCTGATTGAAATCGGGTACCGGACATCTTATAATTTTTTGTTGTTTACTTTTATAAAAAAAATGTACGTTTACTAAATAAACTATAAATGTGTAAAATAAATAAAAAGTAAAATCATTTTTTAAGTTGCATTTTTTCGATCAGAACGAAACCCTTTTTATGATTTTTGCTTTCTGCTCAGTAATAAAAACAATTATATCATTTTATTTGGTTTTTAAACAATATTTCCCCCCCTGTGTTATACTATATGTACATTCCCACTGCACGGAAGTCTTAGATTTGGACCCGAGCTTCTTTAATTCTTTCCATTGCACTTCCTTTAGATTTCGGTGACATTTGCTAATTTAATTTAATTTTTCATTGAGACACTTCCTTATCTGAGCAAGTAGTTCTTCATTTCTCCGGTGCCCAAATTCTACTATTTTTTTTTAATGCTTCTGTTGATTTTAAAATCGTGTGTATGTTTGGTTTTATGAAGTAAATTTTGATATTTTGAGGTCGCCTGAATGTTTATGCTGTTTAGTATTTAAAGGATGTGTGTGAGGATTACGATACGATTGCCGTTGAAATCAGATTGAATTCCAAGTGATCAAAACTCTGAAATTTTTTGATAAATCCTCTTAGATTTCGACAGCTTTCAGTGCAGTTGGAATATATGTTTTATTTAATTGAATTCAGTGAACACCATTTCTTTTTTGCAATACAGAAAAATTAGTTTTACGGCATGGTCAATTACACTGTGCTAAATTGTATCTATTTTTTATCTCAAGTAGTAAAGGTGGTTGAAAATATCGCAAAATTTAGATTTGATATTAGCAGATTTTCAAATATATGCCAAAAATCGTATGTTATGATAAAACAAGTTAATAAAGTTCTCTCACTGTCTTCATCATTGAATTAATATTCAAAAATTTAATTTTGATTTATTACTGGCAATTTTTCATGCTCGAGACTTTGCTTTTTCGTACGTAAGTCGGAAAATCTTCCAATTTCTAACTTGCTTTAACAAACATGAAAGTCGACGATCTATGACTAACAAACCAGGACTGAATAACAAGGTTAATTTTAATTCTAATTAAACTTTAATTTATTACTGTGTTTTAAGCGAAAAAGTATTCAGTTTTAGGATACTATTTATTCTTCTCATGGAAAAAATATAGTAAAACAAAGGAACAATAATTGATATTGGAGCTATGTCTGATATAGCATCGACACGGCTACCCCTTGCACTGAAAGTAATGAACATTTTTTTAATTTCCTGTTAAAAAATAAGAGTTTTCAAGTCGCAAAGAAAAGTTTAGCATGCTCAGTGCGACATCAGTAAATATTATAAATAATAATTTTTATTTTCAGATTTTTATTAATCGATCAGCAAAAATATATTTGTTGGAAAACTAATTTTTTAAACAAAATATAACTCGTTTTTTCAGTGTTATTGTTTTGGTCCGATCGAATGCATTTTTGTGAATTGTTATTTTTTTTTATAAAAGTTGTATTTATTTTATGAGTTCTATTTTTTTCATCAAAAGTAAAATCTATTTGTTGAGTTTGACAAAAAATATATCTCGAAAATTATTGATAATTTTTAATTAAAAAAATGATGCTCATAAAAATTATTAATTTTATACAAAAAATAATAATTCACAAAATAGTATTAATTTCAGAACAAAAAAATAATACCCGAAAAACAAGTTTTACTTTTGTTCACAAAATTCCATGATACATAATTTTTATTTCTTAGCAAAGAAGAGCTTAAAATCACTGACTAAATACAATTTTTTTGAAAAAACCTCATAATAATTACGGTCTCTGTGATAAAGTTGAAAAAACCGCATATCTGAACAGTCATTGATATGGGAGTTGTAAATTATTATTACACGATCTGGATAATTTTTATTGTTTGCTTTTAGATGCTTTAGTATTGGGATTATAACGGAAAACTTCATATCTATATTTAAGCTATAAGCTATAGTGAACCGATCTTGATGATTTTCATGGAATACTTTCTAATTTATAATAAGTAACAAGAGTGTCTCTAATTTTGAAAACAAATTTAAAAAAGAAGCAGGCTGTATCAGAGACACGGCCATTAAGTTTAACGTAGAATACGCCATCCGATAAGAGAGAAAACATATGTAACAATAAATGATAAATAATACAAGCAAATGAATTTCTTTATTTGATAGTTACTTTGGATGATATACATATGTACATAAGCTTATGATAGGAAAAATAGGATAAAAATGTTTTTAAATTATCAATTAAATTTCTCGCAAAAACGAAGTCAATGGCTGTTATCAATAGTAAAGATAAATGATAAATAACATACGCGGATCAATTTTATTATTTTTTTTGCAGTGTTTGGTAGCATTTTCTCTTCTTTTACTCTACTTTAACTTGCCCGCCTAAAATTATGCAATACAAAGAATGGGCTGCACGTGTACATTTAAATCGCCCAACAGCAAACACTCAACCAAACACCACACACATGTTTGTGTGCATGTGTTTATACAATTTTCATTTGAGAAATTTAAATATTAGGAAGATATCAACCAACATGAAATGTATGTCAAACGAAAGCTAACATCTTCATTTGACTACAAAAAAAAAAAAAAAAAAAATTAATCGAGCCGTTTCCTTATAATTAAAGAAATAGGGATTACAACAACAAAAACCTGACATTGGTGCCCATACCGTAAGGTAAGACGTATTCTACGCCAAAAACTATTTTAAATATTTATGTATAATTGTTTTGCAAAGCATTAAAAGCATTTTTTAATAGGGTTTCTTGTAAAAAAATGTCGATATTTTCGAAATATCGGCATTCGATATTTATTTTCGAGTATCAAATTTGTGTCAAATTCGTAATATCCTTTAAAAGTTTGTGATGGCAGAATATTTTGACAATACTTTACGTTATGCCTATATGTGCATATGTGCATATAACGAAGAATCTAAGTTTCGTATATAATCCACAAAAAATATTTTTAATTTTAATTAAAATCTGTGGTTTGAAATAAATGTAATTATCATTATTGAACAAAAAGCAAAAACCATTTCAAGTGTTACTTGCTTATCAAAAAAAAAAAAAACTAAAAAATACGCTTTATTTCTGGTCAATAAAATAATCAAAATTATTTATTATTGTAGACCAAATTAAAAAAAAAAAATAACTATATAATTTTTGGAACAATATCGATTTTCATTTAATTTTAATCAATGAACTGTATGCCTATGAACATTTCGTTGAAAAAATGCGTCAGAAATGAAAATCTTGGATTTGCCCGAGCACAGAAATTTTTTTCTTGCTGATTTTAGTTTCATTTTTATCTGCAAGAGTTTCAAAGCATACAAAAAAAAAAGAACCAAACGGTGAATGGAATTTTCTCAAATTATGATGCCACAATCCAGGGGGAGTAATAAATTTTTTTTTGCAGTTTTATGCTTTCACGGTTTTTATAAAAAAGGATTGGATTACATACACGAAATATGAACAAAATTTTTGATACTACAACTCTACATACTTATATCTCGTAATTCATTTATAGTTTATTATTGCATGGGGTTAATATATCATAGGCTTTAATTTTAAGGTAAAAACTCACTTAAATTAATTATGTTCATATTTTTTTCTTTTGAGAGTTATTTAACATTACTTAGTTAGTTGTTTACATATCTCTTGAGTTGCAACTATGAAGAATCTACTATGCCATTATGATTAACTATTTTGATATAGGGAATTAACGTTTTTTTAACTCATGAACTGGTTTATTGTTATCTCTGTAAAACAACGGTTAACTTTAAGAACGTAAGTTAACTTGAAATCTATTTTGAAGTTTGTTTTTTCTTCAACACTTTTTAATTCACAATATATGTATTTTGAAAACTAATATTACATACATACATACTAAGTCTTGCAAACGTTGCAACATATCAGGAGTATAAGAATAATTGCATATTAATAATTTAATTTCACTTATTTAATTCTACATTTAAATTTAAATTTTCAATTGAAATCGCAATGAATTTTCTACTTTGAATTTAACTATTTATTGAACGCTAATTGTAATAGTTTGCTAATTTCAACTTAATTGCATGCACAACTTTTTTTTTAAACTCATTTTATATTCACATCAATTTTAGTTATCTTAGTACATTGTACTCCTAAATAATTGATCTCACTTTGAATTGTATATATTTTACATTGTAATTTGCAGCTACTAATATTTGAAGAAATTAAAGAAAGGTAAGTGCAATATAAGCTTAAAAGTGTGAATCCAAAAAAAATGAAACGCGTGCCTTTAAATAAAAAATAAAAAAATATGCATTTGCGTAGTTGAAAAACAATTCAATTTTTTTAAAAATACGAACGCAAAGAAATTGGTTTTATTAAACTATGATGAATTCGAAAATATTTTAATCCGTTTTTACTGGTGTACTTGATATTTTGAAATTTAAGTATGTAAATCGTCGGTGGTGTTTATCTACTTGTGAAATAAAATGATGCTTAAAATATATTTCTTGGCTTTTTCCATTGCAGTTGAGGCTAAGAAAAAATGTTCGATCAATGATAGAAAACGGGGTTTTCTCTCCCATTTGAGGTCGGCATGACACTGTTGTGACACAACATGACATTCGCCACAAATCATAGAAGACGCTCATCCAAACATCGAGCTATGTATATGATGTAATTAAGGTCAAATTAGTATTATTGTTTAACTTACCGCCCTATGCGGATGACCAGACAAAATTTACCAACTACAACATTAGAGAGCTAGAGAAACCCCCTTTTGCCGCATAGTTTTAGGCGCAGTAAACGTGACAATTGTTAGGTTGATGAGTTTAGTCAGGTCATAACCATAGCGGGTAACTCTGCTTTTTTGCTGAAGGAGGACATTATACAGATAATTTTTGTTGAATAAAATTATAGGCCAGCACGTCTGATTGTTTTTATTTTCGTTGAAAGCTCAAGAGGGTCAAAATGGATCTTTGAACGCCAAGTACAAAAATTTGAAGAGTTACAGCTATGATGTCTAACTGCCAATATTCATCTGCTTCAAAATCTTGCCGCTTTCACTTTTTGTTTTCGCAAGCGAGATAGGCATTTTGAAAGTATACTTTTTCATTTGAAAAATGTCGTCAAGTAAGAAGCACTTTTTTCCAGTTGATCCGCTTGTAGTTGGAATTTTTGAAATACCAAAGGCTCTCATATTGTCGGTATGAATTAATTAATAATTTTAAAGCATCTGAAGTGTGAAACTTCAACGTAGAATCCATTATTATAATTTTTTTCCTTACAAAAATAAAGTCGACTATTATACCCTCAAATTATGACAGATAATCATAAAATTAAAAAAAAAATAGACGTTTGAAACCCCTAACGCGCTGCCTATTTTTGCCCACTGTACGGCGCCATCTTGTTATCGGAACAACACTGCTCAGGCGGAAGTATTAAAACGATATATGTATGCAATAAAGAACAATAGTAGAGAACGGCCGAACATCGATTTGTAGGGCCAAACTGAACTTTAGCCGAAACTGAATCGAACATTTTCAATGAATTTAAAAAAAAAAATAGACTTCTGCTTCATAACTGCTTCACCATTGGAGGGCACTTATGGGAAATAAGTTATTACACAAGTTAGAAAGAATACACACTAATTGTGTTATTCACGTTGGAAAGAAAATGCACGATTGAGAGAATACCTAATTACACGATTCTTATAGATCAAATCTGTTGTTTTGTTAAGTAGCTGATTATGACAAAATTTTCAAGAGAGTGTTAGCAGTACCATGACACTCAAAAGTATCTCTTTAATAGCTAAAGCGAAATACCGGCGAACGGTGAATTTCGTCGAACATGGCGGCATCAATTACGAAAGTTCGCCGGATAATTTTTATTTAAAAAGAATTGAAGTGACAGCGAACGAAATATTACAAAAAAAGCTTATTCTGCCGCTTCTATCCACAAGGAAAGTTAGTTCGTGTGTTAAAAAAAGGTATTGATATGAAAAAACTCAAAATAATATCAAAAAGATGAGCTAAAAGTAAAAACACCTCCCTACAAACGTTTTGTTTTAAGCCAGACTTTACATATATTAATGTAATTATTATTTTTAAACAAAAGAAAAAATTGAATAATAAAACCATGCAATCACCCTGATTCCAATTCGCCGTTGCCGCTGGCCTTCGGCGTTAGAAATAAATCTATTGCAGCGATTGGTCGTCGGGCGAAATTTGTTGTACACTTTGGTTGTTCACATTGTCATATAACCTCTATTTTTGATGGCGAACATTCGCCGTTCGCTTTTTTGCCTATTTGTGTACTAATACTATGGATGCCATTTTTTGGATGTCATATTAACTACCTCACAATTAAATAGATTATGACAATTAGCGATACCATCCGTATGCAAAAAAAAAAAACAATATATTTTTATGTTTGTTCCATTGTTTGAAATTAAAAGGAAAAATTATATTTAATAACAGCTGTTTATTTTATCAGTGCCGAAATACAAAGCATCTACACAAAGGTTCTTTCTATTCCCAGTTATTTCGCTTGTTCGGGAGAAGTCGCTGCTGACGTGAGGTGGTAAAAAGCGTGACTTGCCCGAAGTATTTCATTTCACATAGCTAGTTCATTTTAAGCGTACGATGAAGTCGAAGAGCAGTGCCAAAAATGGCAATAATATTTTTAAGAGATAAACGGTGTTTTGTATGCAGAACATCTGCTGGAAATAAATTGTCAAAATTTTTACATCGCTAATTTACTTTCGAAAGGGGCTAACTGAGTTTTTTATGTTGTTTTGGCAGAATTATTTGGGATCTTTTAACCACGGATCTTAATTACGTGTAGAAATTATTATTAAACATAAACTTTAATTTAGATGAGAAAATTCTAAAACAGTTTATTAGCAAGGACTTTTTGAGATCGAATAATAAGATAAACATAACTAAATTGGAAATGTTAGGAATGTTTTTTTTTTAACTGCAGCATAACTTACTGAATAAAAGGAGTTTCTCTTATTATTATCTCAAAGATATGTTAATTTTTGTATATTATAATATAAATATTGTATCTGAAAAACATTTCATCGTCAAAAAATGGTTTAATTGTAACTAAGAAAATTTTGAAACCAATCTTTAAATATACTAAAAAATCAGAAAATCCAACAAAATATTCTTAAACTTTTTTCTTTGAACATCTTCGGCTATCCTTTTAAAAGTTGTAAGAAGATTATTTAAATTAATTTTTAAAACAAAGCTTTTTCATTGATAAGTTTTCGAATTACATGAAACCCCCCATTTTGTAAATAATATCCAATATAGGATTAAAATTACCTCTCCTATTATTACCATCTCCTAAAACATCCGATGGGGCAACGCTTTGCCAAAAGTTTATATCTGGGGAAGTGTCAATAAAATACTGTTTAATCAAAAGAATTCGAAATGGAACAATCTTCATTCTTGTACATATCATGAGAAGTATTACTATCTACGCACCCTTATGTACTCTTTTCACCATGAATTTTTAATGCTCCGAATTTAATAATATCATTTTTTTTTGTATGATCTGCACCACTGAACGATTGCTTAGTATTTAGACATCGAGTGTGTCGGAAATTTGAAAGCATTTTTCTCCACAGAAAATACGGGCAAATACAATACATATATTAAGAAAAGCGTCAAATTCGTTATTTAATGAATCATTTGTTTCCGTTTTATTACTGCCAATCATATCGCATTCATAAAAATTCAAAAGGCTGCTTTGACTTTATTCTAAATAGAAACATATTAAAACTAAAATTATATATTTTTTTCAAATAAATAAAAATTGAGAATCGTTTGGCCAAAGATCGCTATTGGTTCAAGCCGAACCCAAATTTGGCGGCCGAACTTGGTCGAAGCCGAAAACGAAGTTCGGTCGTTCTCTAGGCAATAGCTTTTCCAATGAATCCCTTTCGATATTACCATGTAAATATAACCGTTCACAGCGTGGCTCAAATGGTAATGCAAAAAAAAAAATGTTTTTAAATTATAGCTGTTTTTACTTGTAAGTAAAATTAAGATAAAGTTTATTCGGCAGAGAAAAACAAAATGCACCATAAAAAGTAGAAAAATTAAAATGAAACTAAAACAAAATTAGTATATCGCATATTTTTTATTGTATGTTTTAAAGTGCGACTATATGACCTGTTTTTTGTTTTTATCATATAAGTAAATATTTAGTAGTATCTTCTTTATGTATGTAGTATATGTTTGTATGTAATATTTTATGTGAATCGTACAAGTATTAATTTAACTTCGTAATTAATGCTAATTGCTAATTAGATCATTTATTTCATTTTCGCTCCAATTCGTTAACTCGCTCTCTCTATCTTTCTCTGGATCAGTGATGTAACGCAATTCGTACACATTTTTTTTTCTTATAAATATTGTAAAACTAAATCAATAGGATTGTTATTTGCAAAACTGAGAAAAAATGTACGCTTAATTTAGAAACTATTAATATATATGTATGTAGTAGTTATTGTGCGATAAATATTTGCATTCTGTAGCTAGCACAGTGAAGCTTTTGAAGGCGTCAATGTGCTTGTGATATAAGTATGTATGTAAGTCTACATACATGTATTTATCTAATGTATGTAAATATGTATATAGGTATGTATTTTATGCGTTTCATACATAGTTCTTCGATTATAGTAAGCTTTAGCTGATATGAGAAAAGTAATCTTGCTTAGCAGCCATATGTAGGAAAATATTTATGTATGTATTGTATTTAAATTTCCTACTTTTCTTAGCCGATATGTATGACCGCATACAGTAGCGTTTTGAATGAAAATCATCATAGCAAACATACTGTGCACCCTTTTCCATACTTCGTTTCGCTTTTATGTGAAATTTTCAAATCATGAGTATAGTTTACATATATTTGCAATGGAGCTTTATTGCATGCTTCCAACGTTACCTTACTCTGATCTACTGTGCTACGAAATGTCCAAAATTATTTTCCTACATAACACACATTTGTATGAGCCTATTGTTAATTTATTTTTCAGTTTTATTAGCGAATTTTCTCAATCGGTTCAAACGAATATTTTTCAACTCTTATTGCTACATCACTTCTCCACCTTTCATAATTCAAATAGTTAGTTTAAAATGATTGATACATATTATTCGAGTATTCAAAATCGCTCCAAAAAGCCGTAAATTTTCATTCGTTTCCAATTAATTGGGTGTTTTTCAAAGGATGCAATTTCTTTTTTTTTTTGTGTTGCTTCTCAGCGTTTTTTTACAAACTTATACAATTGATTTCTTATAAAATTTATTTCATTTTTTTTAATACTAAATTACTACATTTGTGTAGATAAGTTTAATTTAAATTGTCTTATTTCGCCGCAAGCTTCCAGCTTGGCACTTTATTTTTCATCATTATTTGTTTTGTTTTTTTGTCGAAACTCAAACACAATTTCTTTACTTTGTCTTATGCAATTTTTTTCTTCTAAATGCTATAATGCTTTTCAGTTGCAAATGATTCACGTAAAACTAGGAAAAATTCAAAATTCATTATTAACTACAATTTTAATACAATTGGATAGCCTGCGTACATATACATACATATATGTATCTATAGTAGTATGTAGGCATGTACATATTAATTTTCCAGTTGCTTCATTTAATAGTAACTTGGAAACTTTAGGTTTTTGTTTTTATCATTCTTCAAATGGTTTGCTTTAAACCCACATCTACAAATTGTACTGGTACAAAAGGTCATTTACAAAGTTATATATGTAAATGGGTATGTGTCTGTATGTATATTAGTAGTAAATTTATGGTATTGCACGTATACCATCCAAAGTTGATCTTAAAATTAAACTGCCTTCAACCCAGAAATTCGGACGATCAATCATATTCTGCCACAAGGAGAGCTCTTTGCCAGTTGCGTCCATCCATTCGGCGGGGCGACCATAACTTTTGCCTATTAGATACAATAAAAGGAAATAAGTTTCAGAATTTATTTACATATAGATCATTTTTTTTGTATATACAGATTTTTTCTAATGCAAAATTAAACAAGAAAGTACTGATAAAACACTAAAAAATCCAAAACCTTACATAGTACAATAAGACGCTAAGTATTTGAGGAAACCAAAAGTTAATGGGAATTTTTAGCCTATAGATCTTGTAATTACTTTTGAAAGTTATGCTATCGTACAGTTTTCGAGATCGATGACTTCATATGATGATTGATTTTATTTTCACCTAACGTTGCGGTATCAAAATTTGTTTGTTATTTTTTATAGCTTAGTTTTCATTAAGTCAAATATTTCGTAACACGAAATGATACGAGTACGTATTGCTAACGTGTTGCCATTTTATAATTTTCCATTGGTGCCAAATCGTAATATGACAAAATTTTGGTTGTTTTCATTCAACTGACAACATGTGACATAAAATTGGACCTCCATTTTTATTTTCACTGAGAAATTCATTATTGATATCTGTGTCAAAACATACATAGGACACTGCTGCAAAGATAATCCCAATATTTTTTTTTTTTTTTGGAAAAACTTATTATGAGAACAATTGTTTCATGACTAAGCTTCTTTTCTTATATGCAAGATGATTTTTTAAACCCAAAAATGAAATTTGTTTTATTATAAAATACGTTATCGCTTTCAGTACAACAAAAACTAGAACGTAAAACTATGGAAATAGAAATGAAGTTAAAACCACGGACCAAAAATAACCGTTATCTCGAATTTTTAATTTGAAAACGTTGCCCGAATTCTGAAGTTTTACGAAAAAGTTGTTATTTATTAAATGGGAAAAATTTTTTCGGATAACAGTAATATTGGGAAGAATTTGTCGTAAACAAAACTCGAATGTGTCAGTCTAATCCCTATGTCATATGCTATGCAAAAGCGACCGTATTTTTATTTAGAAAATTTAGTGTGTTTAAACCATTGGTTCAAAATTTATCGATATTTTGTGACTTTTATTTTTGCGATCATAAAACAAAAGTCGTATTATTGTTGCTGTTGCTATTATTGCCATCGCCGACAAATTTCTTCGTGTTGATTATTATGGAAAAATTTGGTATCCAGGAATAACGATTATTTTAAGTCGATAAGGCAAAAAACAAAATATTTTTTTATAAAAGTTATAACCGTTACGGTTTTGTTATTTAGTTAAGACTTTATCCATATTGTTATCTTTTACTTTAGCTTTATATTTATTGTAATCTTTATTTTCACTTTTATCATCCTTATGTTCTGGCCCATCTTTATCTTTATCAATAACCGCAAGTTATAACGTTTATCAGAAAATAAACGTCGAGTGATAACTCTTATCAAACAACTTTTATTGATAACCGAAAAAATATCTCTCACCTAATAACTGTTTTTTGCGATAAAACTTATAACTTTTACGCCACTGGTTAAAACCTACACGTGTGGCCCTTTTTAAACCGGACAATTTACATCATCACTGCTCCCATCATCACTCTCAGTATTTCATCAGATTTACAATAATATCCTTAAAAAATTTGCTAAATTTGTACTTTGGTTTTAGGTAAAAATAAATACCAAAAAAACATACTATAACTTTCCAAAAGAATTGAAGAAAAAAATTATTTAATCTGATTTCATTTAGTTTTTCCTAATGTATAATTCAAAAAAAAAAGGATTTATAAACTAAATATCTTTCCATCAAATACGAATACACAACCTTCCATTTTGTACCACTGTATATTCAAAGCATTAGGAGGGGGAAATAGAGAAAAAACAAATACCTACTGCTCATTTGTCTATACGCTTCACATACCAATCGAGTTTTTTATAAAACAAAAACATATTTTTGGTAGAAATGCTTACTTTTCTTTTAATTTTTTTATCACAAAATGTACAATTTTCAGTTTATTTTCATCAAACACCATTGAATCAATAACCATAAAACTCTAATTTAATTAAGTGTATCATGAAAGTTTTAATTTTACGATCAAAAAATTTTAGAAAAATGTTGAACCCTATTTTTGTAACAGTGGAATACGAGGAAGTGACTCCCGATTAGTAATTATCCGAGACTTAGAATACTTTATCATCATTTACTCTAATGGCCATACAAAAATAAGGATCTATGAACACTGTATGATCATTTGATTTGACTTTCAATACTGCTTTGCTTTAGTACACAATTACTAGTGACCTTTCTTTCGCTTGGGTATAGTTTGTCAGATGTACAAATACCGTCTTTTTGATTATATTCACTACAATATTCTATGAAGTTTTCTTCGCTATCAGTTACTAAAACTTATCACATATTTCTCACCTAAAGTTGAAAATCGCGCTTCGCAGTTGTTAATAATTTTTAAATTTTCGCTTCGACTAAACGGTGATCCAATTAAGTATAATTCGATAAATTGAACAGACAGTCCAATTAGAGAATTTTTTATTAATTGATACGTCCATATCAATAAAAAAATCACACGGAGTTAAATAAAATCATATATGTACATTAGGGTGGATCTTAAAAATCAAATGCACAATTTTATTCAGTCTCACGAGGTACTTTATCGTACAGAGAAAAAAGAAACGGGCAACCAAAATAACAAAATTGTTCTTTTCTCAACTCATGCGATTTCTATAAATTTCTTGTTCTAAAGCTTATTAGTATGTATATATTTAAACATCAATAAAACATCCTCCTCACCTGTACCCAGTGAAAAACGAATGCCACCGAGGAACTCATTGCTCGCCAAACGATCGTGATCCCACACAGTTAATTCCAGTGCGCGTTCGGACAAATCGTCCAGCGATACGTCCTCATAGATGAAAGTATAATTCCAAGTGGGATGTAATGAGCGTTTCACAACTGGCGTCTTTTGTTTGGAGCTACGCGTGCGATCGGGCAGTAAATAACTGTAAATTAAAAAAGATAATAGATTTTCATAAAGAGTTTATTGATATTTTTATTTTAATTAATTACTTTTTGAAAAAAGAGAGTGAATAATTGGACTGCGAGAATAAAGCAAATATTTGAAACAGATAATTCCACACGCTGGCAATACATTGCAGCTATTTTTCATACCCTAGTGACTGAGAACAAATGTATATAATATATATGTAACTAGATTAGGTGTGTCAAACTGTTCGGAGGAATTTTTTTCGAAAAATCGAATGTTATTTGCGGATCCTATAGATAATTCTAATATAAAGTGTAGAAAAAATTATTTTCGAGCTTGCACATTTTCCATAAAATTTATTTATATGTAATAGAAAATGTGCAATACCCCTAGCAAAATTTAAATTTCATTTTTATACGAAAATTTAATAGCATACTACACCCGAAAAGTTTCTAAAACTTTTGATTATAATTTTTGAAAATTTTGTATAGATGAAATTTTTTTCCTTTCATTCCATTTTTCACCCTGTCGAAAAAAGAGTATCAAAAAGAAATTCTTTTCTTTTGAAAACGGAAACTCCGAGCATTTTTAGTCACTTGAAATTTATTTGACTTAAGTTGAATTGACTGAAACTGCATACTCAAAAAAGTTTCTAAAATTTCCGTTTAAATAGTTTGAAAATTTGATAAAAATTTGAGGAAAATATCATGGGATAGGATATAAAAATATAAATATTGGGACACCGGCCTAACAAAAATTAGAAGGTCCTATCATTTAAGGTCTCTATTAAACAAAATTTGAGGTACCTAAATATTAACGATGACCGGATATCGTATTGTATGAACATTCGACCGAGTCCATCTCCAGATGAAAGAAAAAAAAGAAAAGTTTGCAATTGTCCTCTTAGTTTAAAAGCTTATTTTGAGAATTATTTCGGGGTCATACAGGTCTTCGATCCTGGTGTGTTCTAAAACAAGTCAAAATTTTCTTCAACACTGTTTTATTTATCATTCGATTCTGCTTATACCATAGCTTGATGTTTTGCCGTAGTTCTTCTTGCAATTTGTGTTGTGCATTTTGATGTTGTAATACAAATTGAAGGGCTAACAGTTTTACGCCAATTTCGAACGACAAATGATGTTTGTGAGAAGTTTTTTTATGACAGAAATGCACTCGGCAGCCAATATCCGAAAAACCTTAATATAGATTTTGATGTCACTTGCCCCGGCGGTCGCCGTGTTTTATTTAGCAATGTTGTTCTTTCTTTGGAAACGTAACAAATACCCAAAATCACCGATATATCACCTTTTCCGACACGTTAAGTACGCAAATTTGTAGCTTCCTAAATTTATTTCCAAATAAGCTTTCAAACTTGTGGGCGTGCAATTGCTAACTTTTTTTCGTCACCCAGTCCATCCTTCTAACTGGGCAAAAGTAATGGTTTTTCTTGTCTCATCCGTTTTTTGAAACTGAACTTATTTTCTTTTATCTATCCCGATATTTTGGTTCAAACATCTACTACCCCTACTATTCATTTGTTTTTATCCCTCGACATGTACCTACCTTTTACAAAACGCATCACAGGTGCCATTCACTTTAATCGGACTCAAGTGTTTCGCCTCTTTGACGAGCACATGCAGTTGACCGCCCTTCGTTGAACGATCTGTACGTGACGCCACAGATTTGATGCTACCAAATTTGCGTAAATTTGAATTGCCACTGCTGGTCGAGGCGCTACGCATAAAACCGGGGCGTACATTTTCTGGTGGTATATACTTCAGACCGACGACAATGTCACCTCGATAGGTGGCCACCTCATCGAAGGGTTCACTCTGCAACAAAAAAAAAAGAAGATATTGACCGAAATTAGTTACAAAACTCTTGGAAGACACTTTCGTTCAACTCGTACTTACCCTCTCCTGCAGCAAATACCACTGCGATTGTGGATTATCGAATACTTTGCCTTGCAAATTTACGCTAACTTCACCCAGAAAATCATTTCGCCCAAACATATCCGAATGCCAAACGGTGAGCCACAGGGTGCGCGACTCCAAGCTGGAAATGGGCATGTGGAAACGTAGTATTTCATCGAAGATTGGATTTAGTGTATGCTTCTTGACTTTGGTTTTACGTTTGCCAGCCTTCGATTTGTCGGGTAGCAGGTAGACCTGTAAAGTTAAAGAGTGATGGATGGGAGTGTGGATTAGACGACTTTTAACTTTTTTTTTATTAGTTAGCGAACCTACCTTGACATAGGGATCACTGCGGTTACGTTTTGCATCGACAGCAGCGAGATCTTTACAGCGCACGACATGTATCTCCAGTGCGCCGAGCTTGTAGTTATACTGTATACCAAATTCGACTTGGCCCTTCACCACCACTGTGCCATAACGTCCTTCACCGGCACCGGAATAAACACTGGCCATGGAATCCGAGCGGAGCTAAGGGGAATAAAGGAATAACATTTTTTTTATTAAAATAAACTATTATTTTTATAAAAGTTATGAGCAATGTGTTTTGAGAAAATATCTAACATTATTATTGAAGTTTTTTAAACCACAAAATTTGCAGCTGCTATTTGAGGTAACTACATTTTTACATATGTACATAGTTCTTTGTATTGTTGTTGTTGAATACGTGTGTATATATAACTGAATACCTCAACACAAACATATGTTAAGCAGTTAGGTCGAAAAGCATCTGACCTACTAAGAATAAATTTGTGAGAGACAAAAACTTCGATATCATTAATGAACCTCTCGTTACCTACTCACAACAAAAAATATGTGCTTTCGATTCGCTTTCACTTTTCTGCTCGCTATGTTTGAGCTCTGGTCGGCTTAAACAAATTTGTGTGTAAAGCACCAACAACACTAACTAGCTAGATACGGCGATGGCGAGTATCGTCGTTTATGACGTGCGAAAATTAAATTGGTAAATTGGGAACTAAACCAAAAACTGTGTTGATGCCCAACACATCGTCATCAGCGCACTGAACTGAGTGTTAAAGATAAGAGCGCGCACATTTTCGTCTTCTGTGACCAGCATTATACTGCCAAATAACTCAGAGCTTTCTAGGCGTAATAAGTGCTTCCAAATAGTTGCTAATCTATTTGTGTGCTGACAATCTATTTAACTTATGCCAGTGGTTTTATTGATTCGCCACTCGCGAATGAATGGCGAAACGAATACGGCTAATATTATATTACAGAAAAGGAAATAAATTTTTTCCTTAAAAGTTACTAATTTTAAATCATTTTTTGTTTGTGAACGATTCAAAAATGCCGATTTAAATAACATATACTCCTGGGTTCAACTATATGTACTGCAAAAGAATCCATCGAATAATTTTGCTATAGAAGTCTAAGAAGAGAAATTTTATTTTCGATAAGTTCATTGGACTTTCGTGGAAATTGCTTCAAATTTAACCCTCCGTAAAAAACTCAGACCCCGTCAACTAGCACTGTCTTCGATAAACTTAGTTTGGGGGACATCCTCTTTCCTAATTATTAGTATTTTTTTCGTGTTGAGGATTTACTGTTGGACAGAGCAAGAAAGAAGTTTTGGATCAAATTATTACTGGTGGTTGAACCATTGTTTTTATTATGATCCTCTGTCGATCAAAAAAATCAGAAAGGGTGACTCAATATCAGATAATGATGATGGTTTCAAGCTTTTGGGATTTCCGTCGTGAAAAACTGTTGCGAGAAGTGTTGTAGGATTATGACAAAGCGCCGGTTTCACTAAGCTAGACCATCTGTCAAGCGACTTGAGGTTTGAGAGGAAAAAAATTCAACACCGAAGATGAAGTAAGCCATTTGTTTTTGGGGAAATTTGAGGACAAAAAAGAATGTTTTTAAATATATGTTTAGTAAAGCTGTGTGACATGTGTATTGAAATAAAGAGAGATTATATAATGGCGATTTGAGGGTTACGCTTCATATTTTAGTTCAGGCCGGAAACTTTTGTTATTTACTACATACATTTGTACAATAATACATACATACATACATACAAGCATACCTAGCGCACAAATATGCAGCTGCATTGTAATCTATGATTTTGTGCACATTTCCTCATTCGTCAAAGCAAAGCATCAGCGATTACGAATATTTGCTATTTTTAGTAACATTTAGTTTTTTGTATTTATTCTTTCTGCCTTTCACTCTTAAAGGTTTACTAATCGAGTACTTAGTAAACAATGAAGGCTCTGCAATGACGTGGGTGCAAAGGGAGTTTATGTAGTAAGAGGTGAAAATGTGGTTAGTGAAAATAAGGGCCAAAAAATATTAATTAAAAATAAAAATTTTTTTAGTAAATATACGGAAAAGAAAAAGGAAATTTTATTTACATAAATAATTTTGACCGCATTACTTTGGCCTAAAAAATCGAATGATGAAAGAAAAAGCTTTGTACATCTCCATCTCAATATTCATGTACAATCTTTTACCGCTGTAAACTATTTATGCAAAAGTCGACAAGCGAAGTTTCTGAAAACACGAATTTTCGAGTACGCAATAAATGCTTTCCACAAATACACCTAACGATAAAGATTGAGTTGATATTTTGATAAAATGCGCTTTTTTGATTTGTTAAAAAATTTTATAATCAAAATAATTTTTTCCTCTATTAAAAAGCACCAAATTGCTTAAGCTAATTTAAAAATCCAAACTCAATTGCACTACAAATATTTCAGTGAGAGAATTAATTGTTGTTAGCGCCGATTTGACTTTCTTTTTTCACTTTACCCATACTCAAAAAAACCCATCTCCGCTAGGCAGAAAAACTGTCATTATTTTGAACTACTTAAAATCCCGTTAATTTTTCAAAATTTCATAAAGGTTCCAAACAAATAAATAAAAGCCTTCATAAAATAAAATATGTTTTCTTCAAAAAGAGTAATTTCTTCGACGTTTATTCATTACCACTTTTCCTTCTCTTGATTTTTTTTTTTGGTAGTAAGCTAGCTTTATTTCTTTGCTATATACTAGGAAGTTAATATCTTCGCCGGTGCATTGACATAATTCTACATCTCTTTCCATGGCTGTAACTGAAGTTAAGGAATTTGGAGTTAATTTTGACAGAAAACTAAGTTTTCTACGCAAATCGACTATATATACTATATATGTATATATGTACATACATATATTAGACCGACAAAAAAACTGAAAGTACGTTTTTTGAGGATCATAAATTTTTAGCTTCCGTCATGAATAAAAACCATCCCCTGAAAATTTGGTGCAGATGTCTTGAAATTTTGATACGATAGAAACTGAGTAGCAAATATAGTAATTCTACTCAAATTAACCTTTCTCCTTTTATTCACAATATGTCCACTGTAACAAAACTGTATTTTCAGCAGTAAACTATACTTAAATGAAGTATTGCGGTTGTAAAATATTTTCAATGCAAAAAGAAATATTGTGAAAAAACTCATGGCTCTGAACGAAAAAAATATAAAGGAACCTTGGCAAAAATAAATATTTTTGATAGATAAACTATACCAGTTAAAAAGTCATGAGACTCAAAAAAAGAAGCACTTCAATTTTTCTTTGGTTAGTTTAAAACATATACACGTAGTGTCTGAATCATAAGCAGTGCGGATTCAGAAAATTTATATGAAATTCGGTCTTCATTCTTTGAATTTTAGCGAACCTTTTCTCTAATACGAGTTAAGTCTTAGTCGCAAGGCAGATGTATTCATCTTACTTGCTGCTATATTGCCAATTTCCTGAGTCCATCAGTTGACTGTCCTAACCTCTTGGACAGAGTAGTCTTCAATCTTCTTATACATTATACATATATTCTTAGGGTTTTCAAGTATGCACTATGCGAATCATGTTTCCTTGACGAGAACCCTAACGGTGCTAAATAACGGCCAAAATTTGGACCCCTCTATTTAATATAGTAAATATACTGTGCAACTATTTTATGGCAACTCAAACCAATCCGGATTTTGTTTATATTTTCTGAAAGTAAATCCATTTAGTAAGGAAATATTCGATGAATATTCGATGGCTCGAATTTTTTTTGTGTTGTTTTGTATGTGCCAAATGAAAGGTTAATTCATATACCGTAAAAATTCTCGTAGAATATTTTCGTAGACCATTTTAACTCATTGGTGGCTCTTACCTAAAGATCTTCTTTTGTTACTTGCTTCAAAAATTCCCTTTAGAAGTTCTTAGAAGACTTCAATTTTCTAAAAAATTATTTTTCGTCAAATTTTACTAGTGATCTTCTCAGACAAAATGTGGATGTTGTTAAATCGACACAAAATAAACTATATATTAGATTTATATATAAGATTTATATAGATAACTCTATATTAGATTTTTTAATATGAGCTGCCTTAACTGGCAATATTAATTGCATAGAAATATAAGTGTTTTCTATTTCCTGTGGACTTTTACGTTAAATATTTTGTCTGAGAATTTTTATAAAGACTTTTTAGAACAATAGTCAAAAAAATCCTTTTGTAATATTATTAATGGGTTTAAGTGTTCTACAAAAATATTACTCCTGAAATTTGACTACATGAATTCAAACCAGACATTTCGGCTAGACATAAATTTAAATAGTTTTTTACTTCCTCAGGCAAATGACTTAATATAATATTAACTATATATATGTATATGTAAAAGTCTAATACTTTTGTTCCGACCTACGACTACTACGTTCCCAACTTAGCCAAAGATTTAGACAAATATTAACTTCAAAGCCGAATCTTGACCAAATTAACTTTAAAGATCACAAGCACCAGTTGTTTTTAGCTTTTTAGTTATGTACATCCGTCCTATATTTAGATTATATTGATATGTAATATATTTTTTTTAACTTACACCCAACGAACTGAGACTATCACGATTCTGGTGCATCGCCACCAAACGATCGATATCCTCATCCGATTGCGCTGGCCATGTTTCGCTTGTGCCGCTGCAACGTGAATGGATAGGACTCGAAGTGGGATCATTGCGCTTGCCAATTACTGGTGATTGATTCAACTCCTCAGCGGCAGCTTTGGCTTCCTCTACAAGTAAACGAAGAAAAAAGAAAATAATAAAAAACTAAATTAGTAAACAATTTAATTAGTTGTAAATGCTAATATAAGGAGAGTTAGGAAAAAAAGTTCGTATGTATGTATTTAATTGCATACAAAATAATATATGTAAGCAGATAATAAGTGTATGTATGAAAATCATATGGCAAACGCACATTCGTGCGTTGCGATAGCTGTACTTATACTTTAGATATGAGCGTATATAAGAAATATGTATGTACAAATGTACATACATATATACAATATGTTTGATACCAAATAGCAATTTGCTAGCACTCCCAAATGGCCATACTCGCACTCCTATGGCAATGAATGATTGTGCAAGAGCTGCAAAATATTTAACTTCACAAAAAATAAACAAACAAAATAAAACGTGCCCAACAGCCGGTTTTCTGTTATATTGCAGCTTTTTTTGTTGTTATTGTTATTAGCTAGTTATTATGAATACTTTCCGTTTCGTGCATTGGTTGCACAAATTTGACTTATCTTTGTAAATATTTTAGAAATATGTTTTACAATAATAATACAAAATTTTTTTGAATTCCAAACCAATTTTTAGGAACGAATTATTAAATTGAACTGAATACGAGTATAACATGAGCCAAGCTTTCGGATAGTTCCTTTGTCGGCGATCTGGGTATTGCGACTCATTTAAATATCAAAACTTAATAATCTGATGTTTTTATGATATCGAAGTTTTGGTATTGTATAAATAACACAAAAGAAATTTGGCAACAAAGTAACCATGATAGTTTTCTGAATGAAGAAATCGTACAGATCATATTTGCTGATCAATTCAACAGTCCTGCAAGTCTGAGTTTTATTTTTATTTGCGATTAAAGGTTAATGGGTCTTTGTAAAAAAACTTAAATAGTTACAGCTTTGATACCTAAAGAAATGTTGTTCCTTATTAAAAGTTAAAAATTTCATATCCACACTATGGCTCGCTCTTTTCGTTATTTTTTTTATAGCTTTAGTCGAATTTCTCCAAAAAGTAGCAACCTTAGTAAACAATTTTAAAATGGTGAAAATATGAAAAAATGGCGGAAGTCTGAATGTGGTAGGAATATTGGAAAAACTACCTACATTTGTTGTTCTATGCAAAATCAAAACTAAACAAAGCATTCAATCCAATTAATTTCCTTTCCGTGAGGTTTTACTGTACACCGCATTGTAAACTTGAAATTTGAGATTACCAAGAGAGTGAAATTGGAAATTGAAAGTAAATTTTCAACTCTGATGCATGACGGCTCCCATCCGAGTTATTCAACACCAAGTTGGCCAATCTCAGCTATGCCGCCAGTCATTCATAACTCAATCTTTTTCGAATAAAAAATTGTAATTTTAAGATTTCACAATGTTAGCTAATCTTGCTTGAAAATGATTCATTTGGAAATAACTAGCTATGTCCCAGCAGATAGTCCCCGTCAGCTACATATATGCTTTTTGGTACTGAAATATAAAAAAGCTCCAGAACATTTAAACGGCGTCGAAAATCTTAAATTTAAATATACTCGTATGCACATATTTTAAACTGTGACCCGACGTTGTGTTCTAATAGACCATTTTGTAATCTTGCACCCAAAATTTTGTGTGTTCCTAATAGATTTCACCACTACTGTAACAACTCCCCAAATTTTGGTACAACTTTCAAATTGTGCCCTAACGAGTAGACTCACGAGAAGTAGAAGAGTTAAGGCGTTAAAATATTTAATAAGGTAGCGCGTAACTAGGAAGGAATATAAGGCAGGGTTTCATGTATTAAGTACAGATTAAGTTCAGCCCTTGAAAACCGAATTCAGCTCTAAGGAAGAAACATAGAATAGTAGTTTGAGAACTCCCTCAAAAAACAATTTTGAAATGTCTTTAGAGAAGTAAAAGACCATAGACAATTATTTTTGGGGTCTTCGCAGACAAAATCTTTATACAAAGATCGAAGTTCACAGATATTGCTGCATATTGAAATATGCAACATTTATTTATGCTGTTCTACATTGCAAGTTAACAGACCTGTTATCTAATTTTTGTAAGATACTATTTGTTTTTTTTTTACTTTATATAAAATTCGGCTTTAATCGTACATAGATTTTGTATGAGAAGACTCATAATAAAAGGTTCCGGGGAATATTTTTTGGGAATATTTTAATTCTCTAATCCTTTTGTTCATTTTCCTACATTTATAATGCATCCAAATTATATTAAAACTCCATTATATTAAAGCCCCATAAATGCATTCAGAATTTAATCGAATGTATTACAATACGGGTCATAACAGTTCATTCTAAGTACAGAGTAATCAATGTACAAATTTTGACTTGCCAGCTTTCGTGGTGTTGGGCGCATGGAAACTTCGCTCCAGCATGACAATTCAATAAAATTTACTATATATCAGGTGTTTTCAAAACCAATTTAAAAATATCTACTTTCTTAAGAACAATATTTACAGAACGGAAAATGATACTGAAGATGGCACAAAACAAGGGACGACGGACAATCGTTCCAATACATATCAATATTAACAATTTTTAAAATAGTCTTAAAAGAGCTATTTCCAATTGCAATTCTTTATTTACAGAGAGAGAAATGCAAATTAGACGGCATACTTTTTATTCTCAACTATATTAAATGATTTGATTTTCAAGTGCAATCAAGAATATTTGGTATACAGAAACATTAAGCCCGATTCATTAGCTTGACACATTTACATTAAAATGACATCCCTGTGATAAGTAAACCTTCAGATATTTATAAATATTTGAAGAATGTATAATATATATTTATAAATATTTGAAAAATAATTGCGACAAAATCTTAACTTTCCTAGATCATATCTCCGAAGAAAAAATGCAAAAAATATTTCTCGCGCAGATATTACCTTATTTACAATTTGTCAATTGCTCCTCAAAGTCATACTTCAACGCTTTGAACATCGCTGCTTTGGTTTTTTTCAATAATTTCGAAATAAAAAACTGGCCTTAAGCTCAAAAATTATTGCTGATATAAATAAAATAAGGCCAAAAAATTAATGCCTACAAACCAAAAATTTTTTTTCTAAATTCAAAAATTCCTATATTTGTAAAGAACAAACCACCTCGACAGTTTTGTGATTGTTTAAAATAAATTAGAGGTATTGTTTAAAAAAAAATCAGCTCGAATTTTTCCGATTTTGAAGTTTTCAAATCTGTTTATATTTCTTTTTACAAGTAACTTTAAAAGGAATCATGTTTGAATAATGTATAAAAAACAATAATTTTTTGGGCATACATTTTTTTGTACAATAACAGAAATGTTCTGACCAAAATTTATCAGAATCAAAAAGAGTCGATTCCAACCATTGGACGATGTAGCATGGATTGATTGACCCCTCTTCAAACTTACCCTAAGGTAAGTAGGTACATATAAGATACAAATTTTAAAATATTAATAAAAAAATATTGAATTCTTATAAATTATTTGTAAAGTTTGGAACTTTAACGAAAAAAGATAGCATTACCAATTTTGTGAGTATTGTAAGAAATAATAATGAAGATTATTTTCACCCACCTTTCATAATTTTTCGCTTAAAATGCGAGCAATATTTCATTAGGGAAACCCCCAATTATTTCTTACATAAGCACCTGCTGGGAAAATTTACTTACATAGCTGGTGGGTAAATTTTTCTTATCTGTTCCAAGTTATATGCTATTGCCGTCATCGGCAGAATAAAAATAATACGACAATAATAACAACAGTATTATTAGTTTATCTGCTTGATAAGAGCAAATGAAAATAACCAGTTGTAAATAGACACTTCAAAATAAAGCTTCGCCAAATGTGTTTTGTTTCAAGTTTTTTTTTATACATACATACATATTTTATAGATAAACCATACGCATACACAGCCGTAAATGGGAGTTTAATGTATACATATTCACACACACATATATACATATGTACATATATTGACGTATCTAACTAGTTGCAGGCCAAGGCAAGCTAAATGAATAATAAAATTTAAATTATTCTTGTCTGTATTTTTTTTTATGCATTAAATTTGACGTCACAGACTCGAATGCATACTTACACATACATTTAGTTTTATTTGCACACACACTCACATACGGGTATCTTTGAGTGTATGTGTATATGTGCCATATGAGCGGTGCCAATTAATTAAACATTTTGTAGATAGGTAAATTACGAGTGCTTAGTGCGACAGTGGGGTGTAAACAAAGCGCACCTTTTTACATTGCAAAGTTCAAAGTGTCTGGAATTGGTGGATACGCGATTTATTGAGAAGAACGAACATTTGCATATATGTATGTATATACATATGTATTTTTAATAATTGTACGAAATTATGTAAGCCATATAAAAGCTAAATGAAATGATTGCTAATATTTTATGATGTTTGCATTTCGTTAAAATATTCCACATTTGGGTTTTCCATCGGTACGCTGGCACGACTTCAATGTAAAGATAGAAAAATATTCACTCAAATATCTTTTCCATTCTATTGATTTTGGGTATTTCCGTAGCCTGGGGGTTAGAATAACACTGTGGCACAAATTCAGGTTAGCAAAAGTTAGGTCGATTCTGAGAGTGCGGGGTGAAAATAGAGGCTAAATTAGAAGACCGGTATCGCGGTGTTTGTTGAAGTTAGTTGGAATTTCTTTTTAATCGACCTTCGAACTTTGCAGTCAAATACCGATTTTCGGCATATTGTTTATATAGTTTTTTGGCTATAATTCGTCGACTAATTGATATTTTTTCATTCTGTTAAAGCCAAATTATTGCTAGAGACCTGTGCAACAATTAAATTTTTGTATTGCTTGTGAAGCAAAATGTTGGAAATTTTTTTTCATGCTTTTTAAACATGTTTTAATATGCTTCTCAGTTTCTTCAATAAATTTCATTTGAAAAGAAAACAATCATAATACAAAACTAGCGTTTTCCAGCTTAATATTAATTTACTTCTCATTTCTTATGTACCAATTTTTTCAGTGTTGGTTTTGAAGAAACATTGAAAAAGAAATTATAAAAATATGGAAAAAAATATAATGTTGAAATGTTAGTTATGAAAAGTTTTAAGTAAAAAAATTAAATAAATTAAATTAGTGATTTGGCCAGTTGCCGTTTAGCAGGCGGCTGTGGATCAACATCACTGCTCTCTCTAATATCTTGGTCATCGTCATCATCATCAGGAAGATCGATAATTTCGTCCAACAGATATTCTGGAATTTCATCTTTAATTATTGCAGAGTTATAGCCAAAAAACCATATAAACAATATGCTGAAAATCGGCATTTGACTGCAAAGTTCGAAGGTCGATTAAAAAAAATTCGAACTAACATAAATAAACGCCGCGATACGGGTCTTCTAATTTATCCTCTATTTTCACCCCTCACTCTCAGAATCGACCTAACTTTTGCTAACCTGAATTTTATTCCACAGTGTAATAAGTCATGCTGCATCAGAATATACTGCCAAGATTGCTATATACATCGTGTGTCTAAGGATCAATGAAAACCTCAAACAAATAAATCATCTATACATTTATACAAAGAAGTTACAATTGCGAATTTATGACTCTTTTTAAAAGAAAAATTCTCGTAAAGCTATCTAAGACAAATTGGAATGGTGTGTGATTTCTGATTGTTATACTGTGGCAACTATCGAATGTATTTAATTATTCACTAATTTTTCGTATTTTCGTAGATGAAAAAAGGCACGTACTCGCTTCACTACAGGTCCATTAAAATATATTTTTATTCAGATCATGTACAGAAAATAACAGTTAAGCATTTATGAAAACTCTCGTTGAAAAATTCGCTATGAATGAAATTTTCTTTTACAAAATGAATCTATTTCTTTCCGATAATAAAATTTGACAATAAATTATTATTTGTAATTTTTATACAAAATCAAAAATAATTATAATTTGAAGTGCAATTTACATTTATAAGTATATATATAAATGTAGCCGTATTCGTTGTTGCGACTTGGCTCAAAACTCGGCCATATTTATATTCCGATATTGATAATTTTAAAAAGTATGGTACCGGTGATATACAAAATACTGTTATGGAAAATGGATCCGCTAGGTGGCGCTAGAGTTAAGTTATTCTGAAAACCGGTATTAATCGCAGGACTTTGAAAAGTGAATTTCCTAGCAGGTGCGAGAGGCGAGTTATTCAGAAAATCCCTATGTTGATGAAATTAGAAACATAAAAAGTGGGTGCGGTGAGAAGTATTTTTACGTAAAATACATTCGCTAGATGGCACTATAATAGAAAATTGGTATTTATGGAAATAAGAAAAAGTAAAAAGTTCAAGTAATACGTTCTTTAAGTTTTGTAGTATAAATATGAGAAACGGCACACAAATTCAAGCCGTTGTTGAGAAGCTTTAGTTGTAATAATTTCTAAAATATTTTCATTACGATTAATTAATCTTTAACGACGAATTTTATTCGAACTAAATTCTGTCCATGTATTATTGAATAACTTCTTTCAGTACTTTTGATATTGTCTGACAAGATAGCTTGGGTAATCAGTAAGTCACCGTATAAACCAATTTTCGGTCCAAATGCAAAAAGTGGAGGATTTTGTTTATCTAATAATAATATCAGCTGTCAAATGCCAACGGAGAATCTCAAGTGCTTCTTTGCTCAGAGTAGGCAATGGGGTAGTGGATCCCTCTCTCGACAAACCAGCACTACACTCCATAAGTTTCTCATCACGATTGTGATATGCAAGAACGATAGAGTACAAGATTAAGGCGAATAAGTATGGATACTTTCAACATCGGATAAGATGGCCTTTAAAGTGCTCGAAAGAGAGATTCTCCGAAAGATTGATGAACTTTTATACGTCTTTGCGACGGTGAATACCGCAGACTATGGAACGATGAGCTATGTGAACTTTACTCTGACATAGACGTAATTCAAAGTTCTAGAAGAAAATGCTCCTGCCCTTAAACTATTCAGTATTATACCTACTGGAAAGATCACGAGAACTAATGAAATAATACTATCGCGCTTGACCCTTCCCTCCCTAGCATAGTTACATTTAATATTTCGAATTCTTTATTTTAGTTTTGTAAATTATTTGTAATAGTTTAACAGTTCGCTCATACTGCACGTAAACAGTTGTTGTAAAAACCCCATAGACTAAAAATAATAATAATAATTTACCAAAATGATACCGCTATCATCGGGCACTAATTAGCATCTTAAAATAAGAAGAGCATCTAAAATAGTTCTTAAATATTTCACAACCCAAAGCATGTAAAGCTCTGAAAGCGATCTATTTTTCCATCTATGATTTGTGAAGCAGCATAAATTCCAAATTTATTATTACTATCGATCCTAATAACAAGAAGTCGTTTGCCTCGGCCATTAACTCAATAAACTGACTATGAATGGAACACTTAATCCAAAAGCTCTATTAACGGAATGGTTATGAAAATGCACTAACGCCATTAAAACACCATAATTTTGCCAATTTGAGATTGCACAAATTTGACTAAGCGGCATATTTTTAATAACAAACTATAATTGGTGGTACTTAAAAGTAGTCGTAAATTCTTTATCATTATACATTTGTACAGTGCAACATAAAATCGTGATTTTGAGTGCATCATTATTGTATAAACAAACTACATGCAGATAGGCAGTGAGTGAGTTTTGTGGCACAAGGTGCATACCTCCATGCTTGGGCGCTTGAGCTGTTGGCGGGAGTGGCGGCCTACGCGTCACAAAACTGCAAACGCCCGGTGTATTTAACTCATCCTCTTCGAGCGTTTCAAGGAAACGATCTGAATTGGAGCGCAAACTATCATCCCATGTCCAAGCGCGCAGTTTGAGCTTCAACAAACCGCCATTACCGCTACGACGCCGGTATGCGAATGCAGTGGGCGTTGGCGCACCACACGCGCCAACTACTGGCTCGCCGCCGAGTTCGGTAGTTTTTTCATTTGTAAGCGTAAGTGAAGTATTTTGTTTAGTATTCGTTTGACAATTGACCAACGTACTTTGTAGTTTCGTTGTTGCAATGACGGGCACAACAGCGTCTGCAACTGGATTCGCGTTCACCTCCCTTTGTTGCATTTCATAAATGTAGGACGCGAATTTGCCATCGATGTCGTCATCTTCCTCCAAATCATATTGGTAACTGCTTTTGGATCTGCCACAGCACCAGCAGCAGCAGCAATAGTCACACCACAGTCGCCAGGGCTTGCCGCCGCCGCCTGCGCGCCCACGCCAACGTTTGAGGCAAGAACACCATTTATATTGCTTTTGAGTATTTGCCGGTTGCTGCCAGTAATCTTTGTAACGACTGTGCGGTTCATAGGCGCGTTTCTTATGCGCGCATTTGCAAAGACCACAACACAATATGCGCCGCCACCAACGCTTTCGTCGATAACTGCTGCGCTTTTGCAGATCTTGTGACGGCGTTGTATTGGTGTTTGTGGTAGCTGTAGCATCGCGTGTCACAATACTGCCGCAACTGCTGTTACTGTAACTGCTGCGTTTGCGATTCAACGAAGAATAATTGAAATTATTATTGTCCGCCATTGATGAGATCGATGCGCGATCTGTCGATGGGGTCGCGCTAGATTCCTTTCTGGACGTGGACTGAGCATTGCTGCGTGCGCCTTTTGTTGGTTGTGTTGTTGTTGTTTTTGGTTTAACTTTTGTTTTACTTTTACGATAATTGTGAATGGCGGGTAGTGATTCGTCAGCGCTAGTGCCCGGTCCAACACTCACGCCATTACCACCATTGCCACCGCTCAACGCATTGTATTGCGCATCTTTGCCTTTCTTACTTTTCGGACGCAATAAACGCGTAAATTTTTTCATAGCCACTTAAGAGTACGCGCGTGCGCGGCAAGCAATGTGGAGCACGTACGCAGTTATTTAGTTGAGAGAATTCGGGTCAGGTTTTAATTTATGTGGGGTCATAGCACAGTGACAAAGAAATTAAAGGGCTGCTCTAGAAGAGATTTCGGAGCACAAATGTGGAGCTTGCTGCGGCAGCGGGAAATTGGGAAAGAGTGGAAATCAAATGTAAATGCACTCGTAGATGTATGTACGGATAAGAACATTAGGGTGCGTCACTGGACATACAAAAATGAAATCGGGGTTTCCATTGGAATTATAAAATTTCTCATACAGTAAGACATGGAACGAAATATATTAAGATTTACGTAAGCTGGGCCAATTTGGAAATACAGCACAATGTTAATTCGCGCGAATGTTAATCGTTCGGTTCAGTTAATTCTCCTGAGCTTATGAATTTTTCCCACCAACCGTTCGTATGGCAACAAAAACAAGCGCGATCTAAATTTTATTTATTGGTATTACGACTCGATACCAATTTACGAAGATAATAAGGGTATTCACAACAACCCCGTTAATTGGCAGTTTTACATATATTTTGTTTCTTGGCTGAAGCGCCAAGTCAGGAAATGGCAAGGTTGCTGGGTTGGCGTTTGCCAGACTAACATAAATTAGCAAAGCGAGGTCAAAACCATTGGAAACCACTTTTGCCGGACAGCCAATTTACGAACCGCTAAAATAACGAAAATAGTGTGAATACCCGCAATAAATAAACGAGAAGTAATTCACTGAAATAAATTTAGCGAAAAATCTACGTTTATTTTTGTTTTTTTTTTAATTTTGAAAACCGTTTACAAAGTGATTCAAAAACGTTGGGTATCACGAAAATCTAATTTTTTTTATATATAAGAAAACAGCGCCATGTTATGAAAAAGTTTAAACTTAAAAAGTCTGCAAAACTATTTAAAAATTTGCAATGAGACTTTTGATGCATTGGTTTCGTAAACCGCTCAGCCAAAATTTGCCCGAATTAGCTTAATAAGATAGAAGATAAAAATAGGCAAGATATTTTCTCAAACTTTCTATTCTTTGACTTTCAAAAAAAAATTTTTTTATTTACAAACCCCACCATTTTTGGAGGTATTTTCAAATCGCACCCACTCACATAAATCTTAATATTTCTTCGCAACATTTTGACCAAAGTTTTAAAAGAAGTTTAAAAAATTTTATAATTCCAGAGGATAAACCGCAACTATTTTTGGTGAGGAGCCCTAATGCACACAACATATATCTATACATATGGCCGCAATTAATTCAAAAAAGTAATATTTTGTAATATCTTTTTATAGCTATAACATGTTGATATTTTTCTAACCCTGCCGCGCTAATTAAAACGTAATTAGTGCTAGTTCTTCAAGAATAACACTTGGATATCATCATAAAATCTCGTTCAAGAGCATTTCTCCATTTACTAACAACACTGAACTTTGGTAATTTCTAAATATGCTTACATTCATTGCGGTAATTATGTTTTAAAAATCATGGCTTAGTGTAAGGTCAATGAGGTCGTAATTATTTCTTGAATTTGAGTGGCCAACGGATGAAAAAACGTTGAAAGAGCAGAAATATTACATTAAATTTTTAGTTCTTTTCTCTAGAAAACTAAATTGCCTAAACAAAAAATGACACATACATACATTTCTAACACAATCTAGGTGTTCTACTAAGGTAGTAGAGTTAGCATTCGCTTGATTATTCACGTTTTAAATAAAGTTCAGATGCTGTACTTGCCATAGATTGTATTAAAAACATTAACCGAAAATAACAGTGATTGATAAAAATTGTCATTGAAAAATTTTCCACGGTGGTACGCAAACACCATAAAAGTTAGATGCAAATTCTTTGAATTTTTATATATTTTTTGCTTAATGTAAAACATTCCAATATTAGCTCTATTTTTATAAAAAATCAACGAAAAATTTTATATAAACATTTTGAATGCAATCAAAAACCCCAAGGAAAAACATTTTTGTGAGTAACTGCGGCTGTCTAGCGAAAATCTTAACACGGCGGTCATTTCGAAATTAGACAAACCAATTTCTTATTTCGTAGATTAATTTAAAACCGTTTCGGCAGTTTAGCCGAAGAAATCCCGTAAAAATAGCATATCTTCTAAATATATGAAGAAATTTTAATTTTCAATTCATATTTTTCTTCCTATGATAGCTACTTATTTTAATTTAGGTTGTAAAGTATGAAAAATGTGAGTGCCCTCACACCATTTAGGGCGATACGTTGTTAAAATTATCCCCTAACATTGAATGTGACCTACATATGTCGTACGAAAAATGTCACAACGCCGAAACCTGACAACTTGACAAAGGAATAACGGAAACTCATATCGCAAGCAATGTAAGAAAATGCCAAATGGTATTTAATAATGTGGGAGATCACATAACTGATATCATTTTTAAAGAATAATGTAAGAAATTACAAAGGATCACTAAACATCAAAAAAAAAAAAACAGCACCACTTTCTTTCCATTCGCTCAAAAGATATATCCAAAGTACATTGGTGCCAATTATTCTAACTATTATTATTATATCCTAAATACAAATATGATCTACGTTTTCCTTCATCGCTCCTGTGCTTAATGACGCTTCGCAGATTTTTGTATAACTTTTGAAAGTGTTAAGGGAATGAGCTTCATCTGCAACCCAACTAAATTCTCGAATAATCCGGATCTTATGAGTTTTTTTTTGCCGTTTAAACTGAGTCAAAAATTAAACTTAAAGCCGACTCTAAATAAGTTGGAGCATACTTTAATTAAAAGTGATCTTTATCTTAGTCATAGTCTAGTTAGAGCCGGCTTAGAGACAGTTCTAAAGTTAGAGTGAAGACAAATTTATTTATTTATTTATTTCAGTCTACAGATAGTTCTTACAGACTATATAAAAAACATATTAAGAAAAATCAGTTATTTAATTAAATTAATTAAACATGGCAAATAATTGTTGCTTAAAATTAGATAAATTGAGACTAAAATCTAGGTTAGTATAATTGTTGCAGAATCGTCACTAAAGCTGTTACTAAATCTGTCAAATTAAACTAAATTTCAATTTCAGAGAGAGTATGTATTATTTTTTTATGAAACGATTTGATCCATCTGCTATAGGCTAGGCAAAGCAACTGTCAAGTTTTTGATTGAAACTTTAAATTTTAAATACATTGTTTTCAAAGATACATAAAGTACATACAAACAAATGTGGAGTTTATAAGTTCCCACAATCAGCCCTTTTAACGGATAGTCCAATTTTGTTCACGCTTCTTGTTTTACATAGTTAATTACAAGTTCGAAATAATTTATTATTAAACTGTTGATTTCAAGGAAATAATGCGCTGGGTAAAAGTCAAAGCGCTTATTTGACAGTATTGAGTAATAGGTTTTTTTGTAAAGTCATTGAAGTTTGCGGAAAGTAGGCTCTTGGAAGAGAGTAGAAACTTAATAAACTTAGATAAAAATATGACTTTAATTCACTGCCAAGTTTGTCAATGTCTGAAGAAATCGTTGATCTTTGACTTAATATTATTTCGACTGGTTGATTTTGGTTTAAACAATTTATAACATTTAATGTACAATGGAATTTCTGTTCTGTTCTTATGGATGTTATACTACGTATTGCTTTTTTACTAAAGTAAATGAATTAATTGGCTTCACATTTCAATTCGATTAGTCATTGCAAGTTCCTTGAAAGAGTTCATGTTTTTGTTTTGTGCCGACAAAGCAAAAAAAAAAAAATCAAAAATAAGAATACCAGAACTGAGTTATTAATAGTAACGTTTGATGGAGTTTTCGCACTCAAGCTTTAGTTTTGTATTTGGGTACCAAAACTGTAAACACATAACGGGTTTTAATAGAGTATTAGAATTGAAATAGCCAAGTATGAAAAATATATGACATGCAATAAATTCACAATGAAAAGTCGCAACGTTATTCGTGGCAATGATGTAGGTTTGCAATTTATTTATGCAATTTAATTACAAATAGTACTATTTTTCATAGTAGTTATTTTTATTTTTTGTTGGTATATTAAGTTGGTAAATTGTATTTCAATTCAAGAGTATTACTTTTATTTCTTTTAGCGTATAAGGCCTTAGGGTATAATCAAATTCGTAAAGTTACAGTTAACTCCTTCTCCACAAAGATCAGTTGTTTAAATGGGAAAAATAAATTTTGTAACTAATAAGTGCGGATTGAAGCAATGAGGCATAAAAAATCATCTAATTCATAACTTACGAGTGTTTGCCACATAATTTTATACCAAAAAAGTTTTTTCAAAAATTGAAGTCATATTTTGATTTCATGACTGCCAAGATTAGCGAAGATTTTAACGCTACCCTATTTAGAAACCAATTCTTGAGGGGTTCTTATCGTACATTTGACTTCGTTAATCTTTTGGGTTTAAATTCACTTGAATCGAATGTATGCATGACAAATTACTAATTACTGCTTTGTTCTCCTACCGATTTAATTGCGTTTTATGTTAATGCAAAATATGCAGATGATTCAATATAAAATTCAAGATTTTTGTTTAAAGCACGCTTCGATAAGTCGAGTACATAAATGTTAGCAATAGGTCTGTCTGTTCGATGAATGCACCAGAGTACTCTAGTGCAGAAAAAAAAGTTAGAGGCAGTTGTTTTTTTGCACTTAACTGTTCTGAACTCGGGTTAGTGCTGCACAAAAACACAGCTGTTAGTTGCAGTTGGATTTGGGGAGAATGCAATAGAAAAAGTAAACAAAGGAAAGTGAATTAAAAAAATATGGAATGGGCGATTTTATTAATTTTTTAGTTGCGTTGGGGCTTTTGCGCTAAATTGCTTTGAGCACCGTCAGATGTTGTTGGGAACAGTTTCGTTATTCTTTCGATGAATGTAATAAATTAAAGAAAAATATACATATCACTCGTTTACTAGAAGTGTGTTATAAACCAAAAAAAATCAAAATCAAATTATGTTTGAAGAAAGGGCCGTTAGCTCTTCTTCTATGTTGCGTAAAATTTCATAGCTAGAACAAAATATTTATACAGTTTTAGTATGGTGAATGTTTACATGAAAACAAATTAGATTCGTTTTTCTCGAGTTTTTGCTTTTGTGAAATAAGTCACTCATCTTGTAGACAACCGATATGTATGTACATATTTATACCTTTCATGAGAATGAAATGGTATATTAAGTTTGGTCCGATGTTTGTAAGTGCCAGAAGGAGAAGAGATAGACCCATCAAAAAGTATACCTAAATGATCAGGACGATGAGCTGAGTCGATTTAGCCATGTCCGTCTGTCTGTCCGTCTGTCCGTCTGTTTGAACGCAAACTAGTCCCTCAATTTTAGAGCTATTTTGATGAAATTTGGTGAGCAGGTGTCGTTGTACAAATGATTAAACATTTGTCGGAATCGGCCAGATCGGGTGACTATAACATATAATACAACCGATTATTCAGATATTGAATTTTGCGCCATAACTCCTCCATTTAAGCAGCTAAAGGCTTGAAATTTTGCAGAAATATCAGCCATTATTAGCTACGTATCAGTATTGAAAATCATGAAGATCGGAGAAATATAACATATAGCTCCCATACAACCGATTGTTCAGATATTGCATTTTGCACCATAACTCCTCCATTTAAACAGCTAAAGGCTTGAAATTTTGCACAAACATCAACCATTATTAGCTATATATTAGTATTCAACAAGATCGGAGTTCACAGTGTAAATCGGCAATATAAATTCAGGACAAATATTTATTGCGAAAAGTAATAAGCTCAGCGCAATATCACATGAATCATAGCGTTAAACGTTTGGGAACTATTTACGGATCTGATAACTGTTTTCAAAGACCGACATATGTAGGTCTTACATATTAATACTTAATTATTTGTATTTTTTAAATGTTAAATATCAAGCGTCGATACGATATTAAAAATATTCAAAAACCATTCCCTTCTTAAAACATAGTTCTTTTTAATTACATAAGGAAAAGCATTAAATAATTTATAACAATGCCTTTACTAGAATTATTTTTATTGATTTGAAGGAAATTTTCGCTTTTAACTATAGGTAATACGAAATTGTAATACAATAACACGTTTTTTACTATTCTTCCATTCATGAAAGGTATGACGCCTTCGGCATAGCCGAAGACAGCGCTGTTTTTACTTGTTTTAAGTTAAAAAACTATTATATCCATATATGAATCTATATATCTATCATTTTTTTGGAAGTATAAGTTTTATCGTTTTGCTATTTTTAAGAAGAATCTGGCTATAGCTTTGGAATATTTCTGGCTATACTGATAACACTGTGCGACAATTTAAGAAGAACTCAAACCTACCAGGCTTTGTAATTTTTTTCTAAAGGACAGTTGCCCAGGAATAAAATTGACGACTTTGTCGTTAGCTCGATTTTTTTAATGGCATAGTAAAGTTCTGGCTTAAGTTCTTTAAACAAAGTTTTGCAAAATAAAACGTAATGTTTTACGGAAAATATTTTCGTAGAACATTTTAAACCAATAGATCCTCCTCGACCCTTATTAAAAAAAAACATCTAAAAAATTTAATTAAGAAAGTCAATAGAGGATTAGAGGCTTCTAGATAATTGTTTGTGGAACATTTTCAAAATTCGGCACAGCTGAGATCACCTGATGTAGCCATTCACAGCATTCTTGTGTCATTCCCTGAGCGAATTTCTATGTTTGACAATTAATATCGGCTATTTGTGACATTTAATATCAGCCGCCGCCATCTTGAATTTAGAAGACTTCTCACTTGTATTCATTCACAATGGTCCCAGGTTTGAGTGTCGCCCGGGGCAAGTGACATCATTCTGCCAAGAAAAACTTTTCAAAATCAAAAAAATCAGTTGCCGTTCGTAGTCGGCGTAAAACTGAAGGCTTCTCAATTTGTGTTAGAACTTGAAGATGTACACCACAAGCTATGTATGTACATATCTGATGCAAGCGCCAAATTACTATATTGACGCCATTTAATTATAACCGACTTGCAAAAGAACGCTCCAACTCGGATAAAATTTCCTTTAGCTACAAAAGCAACGCTGTTAGCATTTTGCTCGGAACATGCCATTTGTTTAGTGCTATTTGAGAACGAAAAATAGTAAATACAAATTGGGTGTCAAACTGAAATTTCCCATGAATTTTCGTATGGCTCATTCACGATAGTACAGTTTTTTCACCTCCCAAAACTACATCTCAGGTCGGATGTATTTCAACGAGTTGGTGTTGTTGCTTTACATGCAATTTATTATCCAACCTAGTGCTCTTTGGCGACTCGGTTACAAAGAAATGAATTTCTTAAAGTAAGAATTAAAACGACACTTTTAGGTGGAAGCTAATTAAAATATTCTACGAAAATTTTTCCCATGACATTTGCTGTAAATGTAATTTGCATATCTTTAGAAGGTCATACAAAAAAAATTCTAGCTAAATCGTGCAATTGTATTGAGTATTTTATTAATAGATAGGTATACATTCAGAAAATATTAACATAGCCTGGACTGGCCTTGGTTGTTGCACAGTGTGCTAAGTTCATTTGTTTTATATTTTATTTATGTTTTAAGAACACCTCGGGTAGCCAATGCAGTAGTAGTGCAAGTATACTAAAGAATATAGCAATGCCTTCAGGGACGATATAAAATTTTACATATTCTTAGGTAGTACTGTAAAACAAAATATATTTCTCGGAAGGTCAATTATAACTATGAATTATGTATAGCGCATGCCATAACAAAAGCACTATCGCATATTGACATATCAACTACTGATTTTCTTTATTCAGATTTAATATTTCTTTTTTTTTTTACAAAAACATGAATCATTCTAGGTACAATAAATCCGCTTAAATTCAAGTTTCAAACTGCAAGAATTTAAAATTTTTAATATACATAAATTTAACACAGTGTACCATTTACTTACTTTTTAGGAAAAATTTTGGTATTCATTTCGGTAGTCAATGTGAGTTTAGTAACAAAGTGCGAGTTTTATGTGGCTATAAATTACCGTTGATTTTTGACAATTTTTTGTTTTAAATGGGCTTGAGCGCCATCAAAAAAAAATTATAAAAAATCAACGATAATTTGTAGCCACTTGAAACTCACACACTTTAATATTGAAATTGAATATGCTATAAAACTGCATACCCAAATTTTTCCTAAAAATTCTGATGAAAAATTTTGAAATCTTTAGTAAAGTTTGTTAACTTTTTTCTTCTTTTGAACAAAATTTGAAACTTTGATATACACATTTTTTCATTGTAGAATGAACTATGTAAAAAAAAAAAACAATAATTAAAATTAAACAAAGAACAACAAATAGGCAAAACCTGTGGGGCATTGGCGCACCCAGGAGGGGGTTTTGGGGTTCAAACCCCTAACAAAATCGTAAAACTGTAGTCCTACCTTGAAAGTAATATACTTTTTTAAATTAAATTATCATAAAAACACCCCTTCCCCCGAACTATTTTTCTGTGTGCGCCACTGATGTGGGAAAAAATTACTTTCTTCACTTAGCGGATGTTTGTTTAGGAAAATTCTATACTCAGACATTTAAGAATGCTTAATGATTGCCAACAATTTTTAGAGAAATCTGACGTGATCCATATATGTATGTATGTATGTATATATTTTTTATGTTAAACGAAAGATTTTGTTGGAGCAAGATAGTTTCTTTAATTCCGCAATGAGACAAAGTTATTTGTGTAATTATTTTCAAATGAAGCAAAATTAAGTGATGAGCAGCACGTACTAAAAGAATTTTTGAAACCAGCTCTGAGCTAGTTTTGGTGCAAATGGTAGATACTTTCGTTGTTTTTTTTTTGGAAAGTTAAAATGTTTAAAAAATGCAGCTGTGAATACTAAAATGGTGCCCATTTAGATAGTATATTGATATTTACTATGCACGTACGCATGTACACACATATGTATGTATGTATGTGTAAATGAAAAAAAATAAAAATAAAAACATCATTATTGTAGCGAATGTTGAGCGGTTTCTGTTTGGGTTTTTAAAATGTCGCACATGTTTATTAAAATCGTATAACATATGCAGGTAATTTTTGGTATAAAGGGTAATCCAAGTAATGATAACAGAGAAGATTAAAAGCGCGAGACGACTAAGGCATTCTAACACTCATATGAAACAAAGAAGTAATTTTCACAAATTACGATAATTATCGCTAGGTATGTAAATAGGTATTGGCTTATATTTCCTTTTTTTCATATTATACTATTTATACAACTAGCACCTTACTTGTAGAAAAATATATAGACATCAAGTTAGTTTTTTCCAATTTAAGATTATTCAATTTTTATGGCCTTTTAAACAACACAAAACTTACTTACATTGTACTTTGTTTGAAAAGCAAAAATTAAGTGAAAATTTTGTAGGTCAAAGCTACATTTACGGCATTTAAATGAATGGTACGTGCTTTTGAATAAAAACTAGCTATAAAAAATATTTAATTGACTATGTAAAAATACTGGTTGTGCTGATTTGCTTCGTCATTTGGGAAAGTTCGTTAACAATACGAATGTAAATTTATATCTAGTACGATTAAGAAAAGTAGCGGATGTTTTAAAAAAATTCGTAACAAATATTTATGTAGATGTGAAGAAAAACTTAACATATTAATACTATTGAATCCTAAAAAAAATTGTCTAAATTAGCGAAAGGAAAGCCTATTTAAGCTACATATTGAATCACATAGAATTGAAAGAAATACTAAAAAAACAATAACAAATAAATTGCGTAAAAGTGTAAAGTATTGATAATAGCTGGCAAATATGTAAATTATCATAGATTTAAGAAGCAAAGAAAGTAAATGAAAGGTAAAAGAAAAAAAAATAATTGAAAGCCAAAACACTTTGGAATGCACACGCACATATGCACAGTGCCGGAAAAAAGTATTGGCACAGTAACTTTTTTTTGAATATTTTTCTCCATGGTTTCGATGCTAAAAACTAGTCATTAGATTTTTTTTTAATAAAATATGTCTTATTCTATAACAAAAATCACAAAATACCAAATTTCATACTTTGCACAAAATTTACAAAACTTCAGCAAATAGAAATAAAAAGTCTCAAAAAATGTTGAGATGTTATTAATCAGAGTTTGGTGAAAATGTTTGGATATGTAGTTTTGTTGAACATTCAATTTCATGTTGTTTTTTTATAATTTTTTTTTGCTGTGGGTGTTGGGCATTTTCCTCCATATAACGAATGCTCCAAAGTTTTTTGTTTTCGAAAATGAGGGCTATCTTTTCAGCAGTGGCGCACACAGAAAAATATTTTGGAGGGACAGGTTTTAGGCTAATTTAATTTAAATAAGAGAAATAAATTAATTCAAATACATTTTAGGATTTTCGTAGGGGGTTGAACCTCAAAACCCCATCCCCCATTGTGTGCGCCAATGCTCGTCAGAAAGATATTTCGTCAGAATGCGGAAACACAGTAACCGTAGCTCATGCTTTCGATCCTATTTGGTTGATTTTTTTTTTAAATTTGAACTTTGGAAAATAACTGATAAATATTATAAACATAATTGAAATCTGATGTTGATTCTTAAATATTCGTGAAAATAAAAATCTCTTGTCTCTGATTGAACTTATTTAAAAAAAAAATTCACTATATACTGTGTGTTGCAAAACTGCGCCTGTTATTGGAGTCGAAAGTCATCTTTAACTTTACTGAATAACATTCGAATTTTGTTCTTGACCAATTAAATCCAATACGGTCGAAGTAGTTCAATTAAAGCTTTGAAATAAAAAAATTATTTTTATTAAAATGATGTAGTTAAGAAAAACTGAGAAAGCCGATAGAGCTACAAAGGAAAGGTTGATGAATTTTAAATTTGAACAATTCGACGGAAGGTACCTTATCCGGCAAATTCGAAGATGCAATTTTGACTTATGGGATATGCTGATTTAAATAGAGTTATATTTCCGAAACAACAGCCCATGTTCGGGTACAAAGAGCTCCAGCTGCCTCGTGAGTTCCACGTTACTCTGACCGAACTAAGATCTGAACACTGTAGTAGACTCAACTCCTACTTATCCCGAATCAACCCCGACAAACTAAACACATGCCCGGCATGATACCAATCACCTATTCATATGATCTCTCAAACCGTCTATAGTCTTATGACTTAAATTTTCACTCTGATTCAACTATCAAAAATATGAGGGCAGTTTTGTACACCCCGCATGGTATAAGTACAAAATCTGTGCGGAGAACAAAGAGCAATAATATCATTCGATGTGAAACGAAGTAACGGAAGTGCTTTAGTCGTCACCTTCTTTTCTCTGCATCTCAGAAATCGTCAAAAAGGTGTTGAAAATTCGCGCTATTAGACAACGAAATAAGAAAAATCTCATTTCATAAACTATAACAACTTCTGTTTTATCCTATTGACAAATCTAAAATATTTGAGTTCATTTTATTTTGTTTAAAAAATTAAACCGCTACTTGGGACCCCACAGATACGTATGTGTATTTTTTTAGTCAACGCGAATATCGTAAAAATTTAAGCATAAAATAAATAAATGCACAATCGCATAAAACTCCTAAAAAATGGAATTGGAAACGACAATACGCATAGAATCATAAATTCTGCGAGCATTGAAATAAACGCAAGCCAATTTATAGAATCGACTAAAACAAGGCAATCAAAAGCGTCTCTGCAGCGCAAGCGAAGTTCCAGCGATGAAGGTGAGTGGTAAACAGACGTATAAATGTTTACTATTGTTTTGGTAACAAATTTTAAGCTGACAGTTTCTAGTTTATTATTGCTTTAATTTTTTATTTTATTTTAGTGTTGTTTGTGGTGGCACTTGGCTGGTGGGTTAGATTATGTGATTTGCTGGTGTTTTGCTGTTGCCACTTTACGACCAGCTAGCTGGCCGTGTGGTTGGTTAGTCAGAAAATTTTACTTGTATGCTTTATTGAATTTTCATTGTTTGTTGTATACACAAAACAGAAAAAAAAAAACGCTGCAAAGTTTTAAACGTAACGAAAAGCGTTAAAATTTTCATTAAACAAGTTATTAGCGACCGAGACCGAGAAACGTTTATGCAAACATTTGAAATGCTAAAATGTTCGTAAAAAATTTCCAATTTTATTTTTATGCTTTGTTATGAAAAATCACTTTCACTTAAATTGTTTGCATTTGAGGTGGTCATTCAAGCGAAAAGCAAAATAATTTTTTTTCTCAAAATTTTTCTTTTTTCTTTTTTTTTATTTGTAAATTTTCTATTGTTGTTTGTTGGTTCTTTTTATTATTTTTGTATTTATGTTTGCACGATTTTTGATCGTTAATAAAATCACTGCACATTATTACTAACAAATTACGCCTTGCTCGCAGCCTCACTCATATTAAATATGATATGTAATATATTACAAAAAAATCTATTTTTTCACATTTTTTTTTCGAACGTCATTAGCGACATGCAAAATGTTTTGAGTTGCTATTTTCTTTACAATTTCCGCTCCTTTGTTGTTTTCGAACCCTGAACGCACGCACGCAAAGTGGCTACTAAATGAAGCTGTTCGCTGTCAGACTCGGAAAAGTGTCGCCCCAAAAGGCTAAATCAACGTTCGTAAAAGAAAAGAATAGCTCTCGAATCATAATTTAAATATGAATTTTTTACATTTTTTTTTGTATAAAAACTATGTATGTATGTAGATACATTCAGTTGAGCATTGAAATCGTAATTAATATGCCCACTTCGCCATAGAGAGAGTGAGTGAGCATCTTGCGGTAGCGTTTAAATATTGGCGCGCGGGTCACTTCACCTCTGGTGTTGAAAAGGTTAATTCAATAAAGTATCGAAGTACACACACACACACATAGTCGCATACATATGTACATACATATGCATGTAAATAAATATGATGGGTATATTTGGATATGCAGTATGTAGTTTTTTAGTTAAATTCACGGTATTGTGTGAAGATACTTGGCTTTTATCATAGAATTGCCAGAATATCATAAAAGTAATAAGAAACGTCAAGCCTATTGATAAATATAACTAAATATACTATATTTAGCAGTGAAATATATTTTGAGCCTATTTGGTATGCGACGAGCTGTCTTGTGTTAAAAAGTGGTATCTAAAAAAATCAAATCTTGAAAAGGTTATTTAATTATGAAAAATTTAAATATTGCATACATTTGGAAATGCCCTTTGTACGTATGTATATTTATATATAATACGCTTGGTTGTTTCGCCATTCTGCAGGAGATATGTACATCCATTGCACCATAAATACCAAAGTATTGGGTGCTTCATTTAATTTTTTTTTTTTTAATAATTAACAGCAAACAATTCAATTTTATTGGGTAATCTTTGTTATTACAAAAAAAAAAAGCATTACTTTCAAATGTTATTTGAAGATATCACTAGTTTAAACGAAAAAAGTACTTCGTTAAAAAAGTGGTTTTTTAGATTAATTTGGATTCACTGAACACGAAAATGAGATTGATTATTTTTCTAAAGCATCGTTTTTGCGATAAAGGCAAAAACTCATTTTTCTAGGTCGTTTTGTTGCAATTACTAAACAAAAATAATCGACATAAGCGATTATTACTTTTCGAGATAATCGTTCAAAAGATATATTCCGCTTCTTTCCATTAAAGATATACTACGTATTTTATGACAATCGAAAAGTTAATGGGTTTAAATTAAAATCCACGTTCCTTTTTATGCAATCATTCTAGCTGATAATTAAAAAAATAACAATAATTAAAAATGTTAAAACGAAAGACATTTTTTTAAGATAATGGAAATGTGTAACAGAGCCCCAGTTGGGGGAAAAAATGTAAAGGCTATATAAAAGCAGCCCCTGCTCAAACGCAGTAAGAAAAATTCAATAAACATCTGGTAGATTTTCTACTGAATGTGGTTAAAAAATAAAATTTTCTTATAAACGCCTGTGTTGCGCAAATTTAATTAACCCTTTTCAACAGATGGCAACTCCCTGTAAAATGTTTTTTTTTTTTGTATAAATTAGTTCATTGCACACTAATTATATACTCGTAATGTCTCTGGTTATTTAAATAACTGAATTGAATTTATCTTTCTCAATAGGTGGCAATATTTTTTTCGAATTTTATCTCGTAATATTTCGTTCAACGTAAGAGTTTAATTAAGTTTTACTTTTTTGGCAGGGGCCAACACTCTCTAAAAATATTTTTGAAAACTTTCTTAAACCACTTTCACTTTGGAACCGGCATTGTAATATTGCATTAAACTTATTAATATAATTGTATTTAATTTTTTTTAAATAGGTGGCAACTCTTTGCCGAAAGTATGTTTGGAATTAAGTTTTCTTAAACCTTTTTAAGAGGTGGCAAACTTCTTTTAAAACATTTTCGAAATTAAGCTTCATCCAACCTCCTTCGTTTGGCGCCCGCCGTACGAAATTTGATTTCACTCATTAATTTAATTGAACTTAAATATCTAATGAGGTGGCAACGTCTTTTAGAAATTATTAATTCTCAATCCTGGTCATAAACCAATTAAGTACCAAATTTTATCTGCTCAGTCGATTTGGTCATTCCACACACTTTTCGCATTTATAATATTTGTAGGATTATCAAGATCATGTACATAGTTGACTTTCTAATGAAAAATAGTCTAAAAAATTTAGTAAAGAATTGGCATAAGAAGCGCGGCACTGTTTGATTCAAACTCTGACACTTCTAAGCTCTGCAAATTTTTCAGTTCATTCTAGTTGTGGCCGATCAGTGCCACTTTAGCAATTATCGAGTTCCTTCCAGCTTGGATCGAACATGCCGACATTGTATTCGAGTAGAATCTCTACCAACCGCAATCCTTCAACTGGAACGTGGGCAGATTCCAAATTAATGAGCTAAAGTTCAATAAACTTGTTTTTTGTTTTTTTTTTGCAAGAACCCCACTGCGACAGCATTCAATTTGGAGAGGCAGCCATTCTTGTATAGTTATCCTTAAAAATGTAATACATTTAGCTTAAGAGGACAGCAGGGAATATTAAGACTCATAGCTTCGCACTGCATCTCAAATCAAAAAGTGGTTCTATTTAGAAACTATTTTTTTCACCGCCCAGTTGATCCGCATAGTGGTTTAATTTTTTATTTTTTTTATTTTAATTGAATGTATGTAAGAAAGGGCATTTTCATCTCGGCGGCTATGCTAGCAAGCAAAATTGTCATATATGGGAACCGAAAAATCCGACGTCTTCGTTGAGAAGCCAATGCTTTCTTAGAGAGCGACATTTTGGTGGAGATTCCAGATTGCTAGCAAGTAGTGAGCGCTACAGAGGGAGAATAAAATTTTTTTTCTGGCCGGAAATTGTAGGAATGGACTTGAACCTTTGCTTTCAGCGGATTGGTGCACCACATCACACATCTCATTCTACAATGGATCTTTTAAGCGCTAACTTCGGTACCCCATTTTTGTGGGGTCCCTTGAAGGAATGATGTTATGCGATAAGTCTAAGAGATCTTGGAAACTGGGTTAACAGGATGCGCTACAGCGAAGCCAGCCGAGGCAGTAGGAATGTTTGCTCTTTCGAATAAACGTAAAATTTAGAGACCGGGTAAAAGATATTTCTATCAATTATTTTGGTGAATCGCTTTCGAACTTATCATCAAAATTCGCCCATACTCTGGGACAGCTTTTTGAAAGATTAAGAAGTGGAATTTTTTCAAGTGTGCTGATATCCAATCTTGGAGTGGATATTTCACTCAATTTTCCATACTCCTGATCAAGGATAAATATTAAGCTCCTGTGGAACTTAAGAACGTAACCTCTTTGCTTCCTTTCTGTTTTCTTAAAGAAAGATTCATTTTCAAGAAGTCGTCACCCAAAATAATTGAGCCGAAGCGACTCCAGAATAAAGATGGACCGATAAACAGATGGAAAATATTTTGAATCATTACATTCAGCAACCGTTCTTTTCTTCCAACTTGTGGTGCGCGTCCAGCTCCTAGTCTCTAGACAAATCTGAACATATTGCCTTAAGCAATTTTAAAATTATACATTGCATTACTCAAAAAATATATTGTAACAAATTTGCTGCTTAACTTTAATATCCAGTGTGCACAGATGTAACAACATTTTACATTTTACCACATCAAAAATACAAAACATATGAATGCATGCAGATATTTAGCAAAAATGTTTTTGAGCTTTACGCTATCCAACAATTACACACCTCCGTGTAGGAATGGCTATATCCCGTAATTGAATTGTAAGTGCAAACAATGCTCGACTAAAAACATACATACATACATGCAATGTACAAAAAAAATTTGGTGAAGGGAAGTGAGGAAATAGCGCGCTGTAATTGGCCAATCGACCTACTACTGGGTAGGAAATGCAAGCGGAACGATGAAATATCGCGTGTGCGGTATTCGAAAAAGGCATCTAACTAATTTTATTTTATTTTTTATTTTTTTGCTATTAATGTGTGTGTGTGTGTGTGTGTTTGTGTAGAAAAAAAAAAACTAAATGCCATTATACAACAAACAAAAAATTGTAGACCAAAATGTTTGCAAACCAGAATAAAATTGATTGGTGTCTTTGCACCAATTCAAGGAAATTCGTTTATGATTACGCTTAGATGAAGTTGGCAAAGCGAAGGCGTAAAAAGAACATGAAATTTATTGTTTTTGCATGCTTTGCAAGAAGTAGATACAAAGCAAAAACCAAAAAAAAAACACAACACACACCAAAGACGAATTAAAATTGGCCGCTACCTATTACCTGCCTACATTCAGTTGTGATAAATTATGTCAGACAAGCATAAGAGAGCTTAAGCGAAGTAAAGAAGTTATTAAAAGTGAGCGTCAAAGGACAACAAAAAAAAACGACACTTTTAATTTTGTAAACAAAGAGACAGCGGCTACGAGTTCAAAGCCCACCTACGCCCACTAAAATTGAAAAAATAGCAGCAGCGCGTCGAGAAGGCACAGCAAAATATAAGTACACTCCCATGCAGCTAAATAGGACAGACACAATGTAAATGTTGGTTTGTTTTTTTATTTCATGAGCTATTTGGCTGTTTGAAATTGTACACAAATGATCGTCTATGAATGTAAGTGGGTCGAAGTTCTATTTTCAGAACTTCGTTAATCTCAAAATTTCTTTGAAACCGCTGATTTTACATTACCTCAAATTTTACATGGCGACAAAAATGTCAATTTATTTCGGCTCGGCACTTATTTACATTTGGAGCTTAAAATTCCATTGTTTCTATGCTTGCATAAGAAACGAATTTTTCAAAGATTGTTTTCAAATATTATTATATTTTCATATAAAAATAAAGCCAAATAAGAGTTCTAGTCTATAGAGCACATATGTATATCTTGATTGCGGAATTGAAATTATTTATGCATTGCTAAAAGAGTACTTGAGAAAATAAAATTGAGCAAAATCGAAAAAATTATCTTTAAACTTTCAAAATTAGTAATTAGAACTTCAAAGAAACATTTCGGGTATGCAGTTTTTTACTTTTTTTCAATTTTATAATTTGCTTATTTTAAGCAGTTCAAAATTATTGTTGATTTTTGACCATTTTGTTTTGCTGATGGTATGCCGCATTTTTTCTGTATAACGCAAGAACAAAACCTATTTGTATATGAAAAAAAATTATGAAAAATCCACGGAAATTTCTGGCACCTTCAAATTTTAAAAACATATCCAAAATTAGCGTCCCTTACACCTTTCCCTTAAAAAAGAACTAATACAAAGCTTGCTTGGAATTCTGCTGAATTTTGTCTGCCTATGAGAAATATTTTGATCAAAATGGTTTGAAATATACTTTTAGTGTTTGCTTCTAATTATTAAAACGTCCGATTATGGGGATTAATCAAAATCTATGTGAACGAAATTTCCCCCACTATTGAAGCTGTCCGATTTATTACTTAATTATGTTATAAGGAATTTCACTGTACTCAATTCACGTTTTTTAAATACACTGGGCTAAATCGAAAAAGAACCAGTTAAATGGCATTGTGTTTTTTGTTTTATATTAGATCGTACAAACAGAAAGGGGTTTTACGCTGTCTGCAGAATCCACAAAATTTTTAACCACGAACAAGGTTTTATTGATGGAAAATTATCTGTACAAAATTAAAACCAAAAAGAGCTTATTTAGCGAATAGTCAAAGAGAAAATAACGAACACTACTTCTTTTTTCTTGTACAAATCTTCTTGCACAACTTTAGCTAGGTAACTATCGAAATGAAAACATAATCGTTTCGAAAGAAATTCCAAACGTATGTTAAATTAATATGAGTACCAGACTTCAAGAGCACAATTGATAGGATACTTTGTTCAGTTGAAACAAATTAAGACAAATATTAGATGTTGTAAACAGAATCCAGATTTTTTCTGCCCTACAACATCAAAGCACCATGCATGTAGCTCCCAAAAAATGACTAGTATGACCCTATTTTAACTTTGAATTAGCAAATAGCAGTAAACTCAGATGTAGTAGACTATAACTTTATTCGAAAAAAATATTACCATGGTTACTCTGCAGAAATACTTTTGGAAATTTGTATCACGAAAATAAATGTGTCATATTTTTATGGATATCAATTACTATGAGCTTCTCTTTGTATACGATGAATAAATATAGCAATTAAAATTCATAAAAAAAGAATCAGTTTCTAACTGTATACTACGTATTTGTGGAATTGACGATTTTAAGGAGATCATCTTAGTAAAAAATATTTAAAAACATTAAGATTTCCTTAAACAGATTAAAATTTATTATCCTAAAATCAGAAACGCTAAGGACACATTAATTGCTTTGATAAAGGTTCCCGTTATTTATAATCAGCTTTAAATTATAAGTTTACTACATATTGACAAGCTTTATCTAATTTATATTTCTTTTACTTAATTTCCATTACTTTTCAATTAAAATTCAAATCTTATACAAAAGCTATAATGCAATTTAATAAATTTTCATTAAAATTTCAAACTATGAAAAAATTTCGAGTATATAGTTTTGTAACCCAACATATTTTATTTTAATAAAGTACAAGTTTTAAGTAGCTGGTAATTACCCTTGATTTTTGACTATTTTTCTTGGAGAAGGTGTTTCGGGTTTCTTCAATATAAAAAATGGTTTATTCTCTATATAGAAACAAAATCCGTTAAAAAAATTGTCAAAAAATAAACGACAATTTGTTGCCACTTCAGAATTGAAATTTGTTAAATTATTATACATTTCGCGTCACTTTTGTGGTATTTGGGTACATATGGTTTTTGCAAGGAACAATAAACAGATAATGTTGTTGTTTGACGTCGCTGAAAATTCAACCAAAAGTCGGGCGCAAACAACCAGATTAAATTCTATAACAATTAAATATAAAAGGTCTGATCTAGTATTTTTCTTATAAATTCCTGTAAAAATGTCAAATAGCAAAATTACTTTCTAGAGTGAAAGTACAAAGAGGCTAATAACCAAAAAAAAAAATGGGAACACATTGCAATATTTGTCTTCTAAAAACGTCAAACAGTTTTTTCATTCAAATTAAAAATAAATTTAATTTCCTTCAAATGCTGCAAAATGATTAAAATCTACTTCAATATATTTTGCTATAAACTTGCCAACGTACAATTTTGGTTTACTTTTGTGCAACAACTTATCCTTTGACACTTTTCATGATTTTACCCAAAAAAAAAATTTCGAGTAAAATCTTGCAACTACATTCTTTACACAACTCTCCAAAACTCGCTCTCATTTACAGGAACGAACGAGAACGAGAAGATTTTTCTTGTAACTTCCTGCAAGTTCATGGAGTATAGGAACAGAACTAAAATGCTAACAAAGTTTGACAATTCAGCGGCTTCTTGACATGAACAAAATGTGACTCTGCTGATACTACACGTTAGATGTATCTTGGTTTAAAAAAGATATTTTTTCAATTTTAGAAAAGAATAAAATTCTCTGTACGAAAAACCAATATTTGTACAATCAAATAAGTGAGAATTTACTTATTTATTTATATTAAAAGTTAAAGTTTACAAATAGTATTGTGAAAGAAATGTTCACTCATAACAATTTTGCGCTTTTCAAAAAATATTGTGTGATAACTTTATGTTTTTTTTTTAAGAATTCACCACGTTATATCTCATATTTGATTAAAAAAAAATTATCCATTTGTCTGTGAATAAATAGTTATATTTTGACCGTGTCCATTCATCAGCAAGGGGGTGTACATATGCAGGTACATATGTACATATATACATCTAACAATACCTAAGTTCAGCTGAAAATTGACCGCTAAACGTTTTCGTCGCGCCACTTCATTCTGCGCTTGCCGAAGACAAAGTCTGTTAGGGCATTATTTTTGGCATTCTGTTACAATTTCGTAACAGATGTCGTTACAAATATAAGTAAGACAATTGGAATGAGCGTACTACGTGTGTACAGTTTTTGCGTCCGTAAGCGCTTAAAGTTATACACTCAATTTAGAAACAGTTAATTGACCTTGATTGCATTCGAGCGCTTACTTTTTGATGTATGTTTTCTTTTGTTTGTTTTTGCTTTTTCGTTCAATGCTCGTTTTCGACCAGGTTGTGGCACATAAGCCGTGTGCGAGATAATGTAGGTCTTAATTTTGAAGCCAGATAAATAAGATTCTTAAATTCCACTATTGTAAAAAAAACGAGTAGATTGCTAGATTTGCGAAGCAGCTTATACTTTAGAGATTTTTTAACATTCTGTCTTAGAAAAATACAAAAACTACAAAGTAAATACGCGCCTTATGTCGCAAAGTTATTAATTTTTTTAATTATCTGTCGGTAATTAATTACCTTTCGATTGAGCGTGACAACGAAACTACAAATTTCGAACCTACACGCTGACAGCTTTTCGATGAGATAACTCAAAACACAAATGCTTCACTAAAAGTTGAAAGCCTAATAGAAAATGCTGCAATAAAATTTAGACCTTCTACATTTGAAGCATCGATATTTAAGCAGCATTGCTCAAAACAATGGTAGGTAAAAAACAAAAAACTGAAAAGGTGCAGGCGCACAAACAAATAAACATACATAATATAATTAAAATGAAAAATGATAAATAAAATTTAAAAAATCGCTTACCGCCCGACATATTCAAACGTTTGCGCGCATCACGTTTCGAGTAGAGAAAGTGTTGTAGCCCCAGACCCGTGCTGGATTTCTTCGCGCTCAAGGAGGCGCTGGAGCGACTAGCCAGTCCCGGCGAACGATAACGCGCACTCTTCGCACTACCACTGGCAGAGAAATTAAGCGCACCTTGCGATTTGGTGAGCGGCGTGGAGCTAGCCAAAACAGTCTGCGTCGAACTTACACCCACTGCCGCGCCACCAGCTGCCGCCGCACCCGTCGTATTTGTAGTCGGCAGACGTGGCAATGAATTAGTGCTTGCCATCTGCGTAACGCCTGTTAGGCTGCGTGGCAGTGTAGAACGTGCACCGAATGCATCCTCATCGGATGAATCCGATTCGTAGATGGCATCTGGTACACTGGAACGGCGCACATCCTTGCAATCGGTGGACGTGACCCACGGTTTGGCAGGTGATGCTTCCAATTCTTGATGTCTTTCATCGCCACCACCTATGCTGCCACACGAACGCACACGATCCAATTGCTCGCGACTCATACTCTTGTGATTGAACAACAGATCACCTGCCGAACGACGCTTTGCAACGGCCAAAGCGGACGCAGACGATGAGTTGTCACGATCGAGTTGACTGAGTTTGGTTCTGGAATCGCCATTAGCCAGTAATGCCGATTCAAAACTACCGCGCCACGAGAAACGTTCATAATCGCTAGCGACGCCACACTCCTCACCGGCAGTGTCGCTAACACCGCTGCTCGATTGGTGATGATGTGGACGTGTCGCATTTGCACTGCTACCGCTTACATTGCTAGAAGCTGTCGATGTGGAGGCTGAATCGAGCAGCAGATCATGTGACTTGCTACGTGCGAGATTATTTGCCTCGTCCTGTAGCGTTTTGTTCGATTTTGATTGATGTAACAAATAGTGTGGATGCTGTAGATGATGTTGATATATGGAATGTTGTTGTTGTGCAGCTGAATGGTGTGTACTGCGCGCCGACTTCGCGTGGTCATTTTCCGAAGGACTTTCTTCCTCATCCTCGGTGGTGGTTATCGATATTTTCGCCTGCAGTCGTTTGTGATGATTACGTTGTGGTGCAATTGGTGAATTGGTGCCATGTGAATCGTTGCCACTATTTACCTCGTGCATGAGCGCTACAAGACGTGAGCCGATATGTTGCATTACTTTGGCAAACAATTGTGGAGAACGTTCTGTGCTGTGTGTGCTTCCGGTTGAAATTTGATCCTCCTCCACCGTACGTTTTGTGTCGTTATCCTCTGTGCAGGCTGACGGCAGTTCTGGGGTGGTTGGAACAGCGGCAGTATTATTTGTATTTCCCCCAGCAATTTTCGAGAAAGATGCTACCAATTTCTGATACACGAGCGCCGTGTCTGGGTTCATGCCATGTGTGTCTACTTCCAGTAGACCGCCATCTCCCCTATCACCTTCTTCGTCAATCTCAAATTTGTTTATAATTTGTTGACAGCTAGCCGATATCTGCTCTTTTAATTCGCCTTTTCGACGATTGCTGCCCTCGAGATCGGAACTGGTATAATCGGAAGAGTCGCATGAGTCGGACCATGTGTCTTCACTACTTAAATACTCGACGATTTCACGCACCTGTTCATCATTTATGCCCGGCACAGTCTTCATCAGTCTAGTGAGCTCGTTCTCAAAGTAGGCCAATTGTGGTCTTACCTTCATGCGTCTCACCGAAATAGGAGTAGTCTGATTAGGCGTTGCGTCCTTTGAGTTGTTGGCAGAACCGTAGTTTTGCTGTGCATTGGCAGTGGCAACCACAAGAGTTTTGAAAAATTGTCGCATCTTGGACATCATCAAATTAGTCTCCTCATCAGAGCTCCAATTGTTAAAACTGTCCTTACGGACCAAACTCGCGTTTGCTGTGGGTGGCAGTGGTGGTTTGAGCGTAAGCCCGTCTGGTTGCAGCGTTGAGGAAGTGTCACTTGGTGTAGTAATACGCACTTCGGGCAACACAATAGCCGAATCGGATAAAGCCAATTGCGATTCTTTCGCCTCCTGTATTTGTTCCAGTGACGTAGGCGATTTCGTGCGTACCGCCGCGCTTGACGTGGGCAATTCGCTGTCAGGAGATTTAAGCAAATCATCATTGCTGCCGACAAAACCACTATCGCGGCTATGATGTTGCTGCTTCTTTGCTTGTGAATTGCTGATTGAACCGGGTGTGGGTGTACGGCACTCAGCGTTCGATGTAGATGGCTTGCTGGCATCTTCTGCCGAATCATGCAATTTCTTTTCATCCAATGAGTCATGACGTTTGCGCACTTGTTTCTTGCGCTTTATCGTGTCCGATGAAGTGCTATCGAAGGCTTTTTCACCACCGCTGCTCACGTGCAAAACAGTTTCATCACAGCCTTCCGATTCGGAAGAGTCCAATAAATCGCTGGCGGTTGAGGGCATAAGACTCGGCTCGAGTGAATCAGCAGGCATTGATTGTGAATCGACCAGTAGATTATCCAGTGAAGAATTGTGAGAACGTGGCGTGCCACGTGCGCGCACCAAACGCTTACGCCGCTGGCTAGGGCTGGGATGACCTTCACTATCACTACCCACGCTACCGCTCTCATCTGATTCATTCTTTTCGCTCGCGCTGAAACCCATAAAACCAGAAAGGAAGTATTTCTCCAGACGCGATGAGGCGAGCTCTGCTGCGCTATTACTATCATTTGCATTCTCCTCTGGTATGCCTAACGAATCTAGGCCTTCTGAACACTCACTACTGACCTCAGATGCGGTATCATCGCCACGCGTGTCTATCGAGCTCATCACCTTGCCATCACCCAGATCGAAGAAGAAATACTTTTCCAAATCAGAAGCAGACAAGCGATTATGGTGATTGATGGTGCGTTGTCTACGTCTCTCCAGCTCATCTAACTCTTCACTGCCATCCTCAGTGCCGCGCAACGAAGCAACCTCGCTTTCTTCACAACTTTCTTCCACTATCGTATGCAAAGTGAAATCAATAGTGGAGCGATGATAGCCACGCAACTCTTCTTCACGATCGATAAACATGCGATTCGCTAAAATGGTGTCATCGCCATCCACGCTTATGTCTTCCGAATCGGATGCAGTTGGTGTAGTATCATCACCAAAATCTTCATCGCCTCGATGGCTAATCTCCTCCACCCAAGAATCATCATCCGCTAGGCCATCTTCAAGACAAGCCGGTTTTGCTTTGGAGTGATGGGCTTCATCCAAAAAATCACCATCATCATCTGCGTCCGCTCTGCTGCTACGACCACTACCACGTCCATTCGAGAGATTTTCAAAATCTTCTTCTTCCGAATCACCGTAGATTATCTTTTGATTACGCAGCAAATCCACAGTATTCACTGGATAATGCGCGCATTCATTCGCACTCGAATCATGAGACAATGTTACAGTGCTATCGCTATTGTTAATCGACGATACATATAATAACGACGATGACGACGACGAGGAAGGTGCTTTTAATGACTCATCGTTAGCAATTCTTGTAGCTGTGCTGCGCGTGTCGCTAAAACTTGTTCTTTGTGTAGCTGCTGCGCGGGTTAAATCATTCTCTTGATTTGCATGGCTGGCGCTGCTGTTCATATCATTCGCTTCATAGCCACTCAATCGGATAATACTACCACCATTCGAGCTGCTACCAACACAATCAGCGCCATCCATAACATTTACGCCACCGCCACCGCCACCGCCACCAACACCCGCACCCATACCGCCGTGTTGCCTTTCGGGCAATTGCGATTGTATGGCTTGCTTTACACGTGTCGCGGCGGACTCTATAGTTGTTATTGTTGTGGTGGTGGTTGTGCTGCCCAAATGCGCTTTATCCACATTTGCACTGCCTCTGGTGCTGCTGACTAGCAGGTCATTGCCGCTACCAATTTGGCCAGTGTCTTTTGTAATCATAATTAAACTGCGATATTTGGCTGAAAGTGAAGTGGAGGGACTGGCTGCGGGAGAATTAGAGTGGAATTTTGTGCGTGCTATGGGTGCGGTCGCACCACCAAAAATACTATCGAATTGACTGCTACCACTGTAGTATTCGTTGTTGACACTAAAATAGGGTGCTTGGCTGGCGAGTATAGCCCCAGTCCCTGTTAATATTGCTGCACCTTCGGACGCGCCTGCTTCCGTTTTGTCACCGCTATCACCGCGCTTATACAATTCCACTTTGCTCGACGACGCTATGTTTGGCGTTTGCTTTTGATATTCTACCGAAGCGCTAACGTGCATATAATCAGCGTCTTTCTTGTGCTTAGCTGCGCGCACGTCTTGGCCCGCGCCCGCGCCTTCGTCGCAACCGCGTTCACGTTCACGCTCGCGCTCGTAACTTTCTTCGTTAGCGTTTTCTGTTATTTGGTTTTGGTTCACTACCACCACCTTGGCGTTAACTTTATGATTGGGGTTTGTAACACTTGTGTCGTTATTGTTGTTATTTTTTAACATATATGCCTTCTCTTGACGTTCGTCGACACTTTGCGCTATTTTGCGCTTTTCAACACTAACAACACAACATTCGCTCACACTATTACTATTGCCAATTTGTGTTATATCTATTAAATTCTGTTGCGCTTCTTCAGCCACTTTATCTTCACTTTTAACAAATTCTTTGTTTTCTACCGTGGTTGTTACTGCACTTTGTTTGCCGCGAATTTGTAATATTGCACTACCACTTTGTGTCGATTCTATTGAAACAACACCACTATTACCACCGTCACTATCACCACCGTCGCTGCGATCTTTCACGCTTAACATTTCATTTTCAACTAAACGCAACGAGTTGGCCAAATCACGAGCGGACGCTGCGCGTATGCCTTCCACGGCCGTATTCGCTACCATAACGTTAGTTCGGCTAGAGCGCGTCGTTACGTTATTAGCCATTTCGTTGTCGGCGTTGTTGGTATTATTAGTTGGTTTATTGACGTTTGTACGTTCATGCGCTTCCAAGTTATGAATTATATTTTTTAATGTTGTTGCTGTTACGGCTACGGCCGCATCGCTAGTTTCACTCTCACAGTCAGTTGTTGGCTCTTCCAACGTTTCGATGATTTGCAATTTTTGCTCTTCAGCCAGCAGTGCGCTCAGCGCATATGGCATAATAGCGCGCTCTTCCACTTCCAGTGCTGGATGCAAAGCCTCTGTTGTGGTAGGCTGCGCTGGTGCTACTTCCAACTTGTTTTCAGTTATATTAGCACTTTGTTCAGGTGTTTTATGACTTTGCTCGTTGACTTCTACGGCTGTTGTTGTTGCTGCTGATGCCTCTGCTGTAGTGTTAGTTAAAATAGCTGGCGGCATACTCGTCGGCTCTAGCGAGTCCATAAAACAACCGGAGAGCGATTGCGGCGGCGCTAGTTCATTAGCTGTTTTGCATGCTTCGTTGAACCGTCCCAGCCAAGCTGGCCGCTGTAGTTGCTGTATCGGTTCTTCTACTTTGCCTTCAATATTATATTTCATATTTGTGTGCTGGCCAGCTGTTGTGGTTGTTTCCATTCGTTTTGGCGACTCATTCGCTGCCAATTTTGTTGGCCGTCTATCGCTTGTTGGGTGAAGAAGTTTCGTCTGCTTGTCGAATACCTCATCTACCTCTGTACTTTCTTTGTTGTTATCTGTTTTTGCTGCTACTTCATTGCTTACATCTCTTTCAGGTTGATCTGCAAATACGCGACGTGTTTTTGTATCTGTAATTTGTTTTTCTTGTACCATGTCTGTTGTTTCTGTGCTATTAACTGCATTTATGTTTTGTGCCGACCTTTTGTTGTTTTCATCACAAACCACTTGATAGTCGTCGTACGTCACGGTATTGTTGTGCGAGCATTGTGTTTCCTTTTCTTGCCTGGCCAGTGTTTCGCCTTCAATAGACCCGGTCGTGTGTTTCTCGGAAGTGCGGCGCTCTCTACCTGCACTGATGCGGCGCGCCATTGACTCGCATGCATTGAGATGACCAGTTGTTTGTGCGTTTTGTTGTTCGCCTTGTTTCTGGCTATGCACTTTTTCTTCTTGATTTATTTGCGACTCTGTTTCGTCTACCTCTTTTTGTTCCTTTGTAGTTTTATATTCAGCGCTACCTGCGCTCACCTTTTCACTAATAAATTCTTCGTTTTGCGTTAGCATTATGCTTTCGTTGTGTGGTTCGTTGTGTTTGTTATCGCAACGTGAGCCCACCACTTGCTCCACGCTACCAGTGCCATCATCTTCCTCCTCTCTTTCCGCCCCAGCTGACTGGCGCGCACTCAAGTTTCTTCCCTTCATCAGAAATTCGTTGTAGTCTTTAATTTTTCCTCCACTCTCTATTTTAGTCGCCTCTGTTGCAGTTGTAATTTGTGTGTTTGTTGTACGCCAACCTGTTTGCCAACTATTTTTAGTTTCGCCCTCAATCATATCGCACTCGTATTGCTGCTGCTGCTGTTGCTGTTCTCGCATTTCGCTACCGCGTGCAAAACCATCCGCGAGTTCTGCCTGCGCGCTACTCTCCGCTGTCTTGTCACCAAGATGCGCGCTTCTATTCATTGCATCATCATTGTCAGTACCAGCAGCGTCATTGCTATTGTTTGCTGTCTCATTGTTCTGTGTCGTCGCGCTATTATCGTCATCGCTCACACAGCGCTCAGGTGTCACAGCGACTGTAGAAGAAGCCTTTAAAGTGCTATGCGGCACGTTAGTAGTAGCGGATGTGCTACCCGTCAACGCCTCACCGACAAGTTCACCTTCGCTTCTGCTGTCTACCGCCGTCAAATGGTCTTGGTTAATTTCTTGTACGCCACGCCGCAGTTTTTGTAATTTCAACTCAAGCTCGGAGTTCTGTTTTGTTAGCGCAAGTAAGCGATTTACATCATTTGAAATGCTATGCAACTCATCGCATGCTTCTTGCGTGTCTATTTCCCAATCTGGTGCAGTTGGTGGGGGGTTTGCGCCATCAGCATGTACAAAATGTATTGCCGCGGCGTTGAATGCGTTTGTTGTTGGTGCATTGAAATCGAACGAAATCAGTGGCGTATCGGTTGTGGCATGTTTTGTAGTTGCATGCGTTGCAACATCTGTTTTACTATCTGTATCTGTTTTTGTTTCTTCTTCTTTTTCATCGGCTGCCATTGCAGATATTTCTGTTGTAGTTGTTGTTATTGCCAGCGCTGCATTTTCGTTGTGTGCTGTTTTTAATTGCTCTGATTGTGGCGTTGTACTATCGTTTAGTTTACTGCGCAGCGCTTTGCTTTCTTCTATGTCTTTGCTGCTTTCATTGTGATTTTTGTTTGTTGCGTTTTTGTTGCCATTGGCACTTGCCATGTCTGCCACGCTTGCCACTTTCTTGTTAACTGTGCCACCAATACCGCGCGCTCTATTACTACTGCCCGACGCAGCAGTCTGTTTATGTTCGCGTTCCCGTTCGCCAAACGCCAGCCGCTCCGCCTCTTCATCGTTCAGCAATCGCATTGCATGCAACACCACACCGCCGTTGCCGCTCGTATCGTTATCGGTTTCGCCGCCAACAACAATAATACAATTGGCAAGCTCATCGGCCGAGGTTGCCACATATTTTCCAGCAATAGCAATATGTCCGCGTTCACTTTCAATCGCAGCGCGCACATTATTACCATCATCATCAGCATTGTTGCTGCAATTCTCAGCATCATTATGCGGATTCCGTTCATTGTCGCTTGTGCTTGTGCCATCACTCTCACTTTCGTCCGCAACATGCCATCCGCTCACCTCAGCGCCAGCTTGCTCCTCACTAATGACCTTCACCGAATTCAAGACAATACCACAATCGGTACGCTCTGTATCCGTATCATTGTCAGAGGAATCTTCGAGATTGGCATCCGATGACTGTGAATCATTTTCGCTAGATGTCGAGGCGCCACGATGGCGTTGTGCGCGTGGTACACGATTGACTACAAATATCTTTGAAAAGTGTTTGCTCTTGGGACGTCGATCGGCTATGGTGCCAGTATCATCGGTGTCCACCGACTCTGAAAAGCTCGAACTGCTAGTTGTCGTACTTTCACTGCTCGTATTGGTATTTTGATCTTTTGCTGATGTGGCAGAACTGCATGAATGTGGGCGCCTTGCGCCATCTGCGCTCGCGTTTGCTCCCTCATCACAATCATCGTCATCACCCATGTGGTGCACGATTAGCGCATCGATGCCGGCGACACTAGCGATATCGTAACTACGTTGTACCGAACGTCGCGACCCGGACCCGGTTCTCGTTCCGTTGGACGCATTTAAGCGCTTCGATTTCTTTTGTTTACACTCTTCACTCGCGTTCACTTCCGAATCTGTATCACCGCTCGCTGCGGATTCGGCATCCGAGGAGGAGAACACATTCTCGCTTTGTAGATAACCACCGGCGTTTGAGGCATCGTTTTTCAATTTGCCAATCGAAATCATAGTGCTGTACGATTTTGTTTGTTTTACACGATTCGATGAAATATTTTTAAATTGCTGTGTGCGCGTATGCTGGTCTTTTAAAATATTTTCATCCTTTTTGTATGGTATTAACAAAAGTAGCTCAACATTTTCTGGCTGCTCTTGCGGCCGCACTGTGGTTCTAGTCGCGTTCACTGCAGTCTTACAAGTGCCTGCCTTGTGGCTCTGACGACAACTACTTTCAGTCAAACGCTGACTCTTGCAGTCAATCGCGCAGCTGACTGTAGTCTGCTCAATGCCTTTCACGTCTTCAACAGCGCTGCTATTGAGCGCTTTAGCAACATTGCCATTTCCGTGCTGTGAAACTACCACCTTTTTCTCTGCGTCACCGTCGTCATCGGCACATTCGTCTACGGTGCTGTTTGTGCTGTTTGTGCTGCTACCACTGCTACTACCAAAGGTGTTGTGGTTAGTCCAGGTGTTCGTGGTGGTGGTGGTGGTTGATGTGGAATTACTAAAAGTGCTGGTCGGCAAACGAGTTCTTGTTGTTGTGTTGCTGTTATCGGCTATTTTTATTTTATGTTGATTTTGTTTGCCTGCTGCTATTTTTTCTATTTTACTCAAGTGACGACAGCGCTGTGCCGCTGGACTTGTGTTCAAACTTTGTTCACTCTCGCCGCCTTGTTCGTCGTCATAGCAATGCGCTATGTTTTCTTCTAACCGATCGCGGCTCTGACTTCGACTGCGCGCTGTTGGTAGATGCGAAGCTGATCTTACCTCAGCGTCTGTGTTGCTTTTAGTTACACCTCCTTTTGTTGTTCTTTGCAAAACAATTGGTTTAATTGCTGTTGTTGTCGTTGTTGTTGCATTCACGACTTGTTCGGTCAGCGGGGTTTTGCTGTTTGTTTTTGTTTGTTTTATATGCTGGTCGCTCCGTGACGATGATGACGACGACGACAACGTCGCGCTCAGTTTTTCAACAGCCGCCGCCGCCGCAGTGCTCCAGTCTTTGTCTGTGTCACTATTAATATTAGTTTTAGTTTTCTGGTTGTTGCTATTGTTTTTGCTATTCGGTTGTTGGTTCAAAATTTGTGTAGCTGTGCGTATGGCGATACAAGTTTTAGTATTGCGGTCTACCTGCCAGCCTGCAAGTTTTTCTTGTATTTGTGCAAACTCGTTTGACTCCTCACCTTTTTCAGCTGTTTTCAATTGCTGCCTTTGTTTTTGTTGTAATTTTTCGTTTTGTTCTGAGAAATATTTGCCAGCATTAATAGTAGTAGACGCACCACAACTATTTGCTAATAACTGGCAGTCAGCAGCTGTTACTTCCTCTGCTACGCCCGCACAAGTTTCAAAGTCTGGGTGCTTATCAGTTGACGCGTTCACGAAATGTTCGATATCAGCGTCAACGCCAGTTTGCAAGGGCTGCTTATCGGTACTACGCGCACGACTTCGTACTTTCCTACTGTCACTATATAAATTTGTTATTGGGCCTTGTTTGCCTATTAATGTGGGCGTTTCATTTTCATTTGTTTCACGCGCGTTCCCTTCAGCTAAAACGTGCTGATCCGTCTCAATGAATTCACGACTTGAATGCGTCGACGGTATTGTTGGTACTAATCTTGTTGGTTCGCGCAAACCAAACGTGTACTGTTCGTCGTGGCTATATTCAGAGCTGGCAAATATGCTGTTGCTGTTGTTTGTGTCCGTATAACTTAGAGTCTTGTTAGTTTCAATGCTGCACTCAGTTGGCTGGTGTAATACAGTTGTTGGTGTATTGTTGGCAATGCCGTTTGTGGTTTGTGTAGCTAAGTTATTGTGGAGATAGTGGCGTTGTTGTTGTGGTTGCTGTTTTTGTTGTTGTTGGTGGTGTTGCTGACTGTTTGCCGCAAATCGGCTCAAACTACTAAATTCGCCCATACCGCTGCTGGTCAACGTCTCTAGACTGCCCGCAGTTGCGGTGGTGCCATACCCTGACGACGAGCACTGTGAATACATAGAGGCACTCAATTCTGGTGTAGATGATTTGAAACCAGCGCGCGCCAATCGTGCGTGCATACCCACCATTGGTGTACTACCATCATCATCGCCCACCAACTCCGCCGACTTGCCGGCGCTTAGCTGCTGATAGTTGGCTGCATTCGTATAAGCTGCGACCACAGCAGCGGCAGCGGCTGCTTGCAAGCTACTAGTCGCTTCGTTTGTTTGCTGTGCCATACCAGGTCCAGCTGTGCACCAGAGTTTCTGCAATGAGACGCGTAGCTGCTCGTCCTTGTCCATGATGTTCAATAAGTCCGAATGGCTTGCGGGATGTGCATTTGCAGCGCCCTTCAACAGCTCGCTGGGATGCCAGCTGTGAAAGGCGGCCATGGGCACGGGTATTGGCACTGGCACTGGTATGGGCACATATTGCGGTTGTGGCTGCGGTGGAGCGGTAAGCGGCGCCTTGACATTACCACCACAACTACAAATGCCGCTAATTGGCGTGGCTGCATTCTCTGGCGTCTGCTTGGATGCGGCATGGTGATGATGTCGATAATGGTGATGGTGATGCTTACTTTCTTTGCCCACAAAACGCGTTTTTATGCGTGTCTTCAGGCTTAATTGTTGATGCTGTTGTTGTTGTTGTTGTTGTTGCTGCTGCTGTTGGTGGTGATGATGCTGACGACCAGTCGAACTGGAGATCGCCGTTGCCATTGCCGTTGCGCTTGCTGGTGCACGCACAAAATAGCCATCGGAGCTGGTTTGTGAAGAACTTTCACCCTGCATGAGCAGCTCCTCATCAGTGCCGGTGTCACTTTCGCGTATACGCGGACAGTAGACAAGCGGTTTGCGATAGAGCAGCGGCGATTCGGCGGGCGAGGCGGTGCTTTCGCTAGATTTGAAATCACGCATTGCAGTGCCGCGACGCGTGACCAACGGCGACGGACATGGTGAGAAGAATATTTGTTTAGTTATCGAACCGCTGGTGCAAATCATCGACGGCTCAAAGTAATCCCAATCGCAATCATCTATGGTGATGCTGCTGTAATTGTGTGTGGAAGATGTGGTTGAGCTGCTATCCTCAAACTCTTCATCCTTGCCGGAGGAGGACGAGTCGGATGAGTTGATGAAGACAAGCTTAAATTCATCGGCGTCCATATTGTAGTGTTGATGATTAAATGTAATCGATTTGAATTCCAATTCCGAGGAGGTCTCCATATCATAGGCATCTGTGTGGGGTGAGAGGTGTGCGAAAGCAGTCAATTGAATGTTTAACATTCAAAGTTGTAGGGGGTTAGTAGGTTAAAGTGCCATTACCCGTGATACCGTGAATTTAATGCAGTATCGTTGTTTTATGAAATTGTTTTGAAATTCACTAGCGATTACAATGTTAATGTTGATATGAATGCAAAATAAGCTTTTTATTAGTTACATAATTACACACCGACACCAGTTTTTTGATCCCTTAATTAATTTACTCTAGACTACTATCACCATTACATATATACATAAAACTTTAGTTTATTATAAAGACGTTTATAACGCTATGCGAAAATTTTACGGCAGCTCAAAACGCACCAGGTTTCAATAGTATTTTTGAAAGTATATCTATCCAGTAATGAAATACTCGATGCCTTGGCAAAAGTTACCTTGAGTTTTTTATATGAGTTACTAAAGTTCTCATGTACCGTCTTAAGTTGTTTTATAAAAAAATGAAAATGTTTAAAAAGTTCACGAGACATATTTTTGTAGAACATTTTAACCCATTAAATCCCACCCTAAAGTGTCATTTTCTCCATGACTTCAAGAAAGTCCTCAAAAAATAAATCGGGAACGTCGTAAAATAATTAAAATGTTCTAGAGAATTATTCTTTGCAATATTTCCCTGGGGGCTTCTTATACAAAGTTTATGTGCGATTAAAGCCGAATTCTACACAAAGTAAAATAATAAATAGTTTCACATAAAAATTAGATAACAGTTCAGTGCAAATTTAGTATTCTGTATAAAGATTTTGTCTGGTGAAATTTTCCGTATATAAATTTTCTAGAACATTTGAACTCGATTGCGACTTTCCAAATTTGTTTTTAGAGGGGATTTTTAAAGTCAGATGGAAGCTGATTAGATAAAATATTTTACGAAACAACTTTCCGATAACTTTTACTTTATATTTTTAAACATTTCATTTCGCTCAGCCATTTATTTGAACCATTTTGTTCCACTTTTTTTGAAAACGACTTAGAGCTAACTCTTACACACCAAGTTTGGGTTTACTCTTGGAAAGGCGTACTTTTAGACATTTAAAAAAAAAATAATTTTTGATGACAGAGGTTATTCTGTGGTTGGCCATCACCTGACATTCGTTCGATTTACTTGCTCTCCTTGTAGTTCTGTCAAAAATTAATATAAATATACTAATATGTATGAAAAAATCAAAAATTTTGGTATAATTATTTTCACCAACGCCAAAAATGTTGGCATTATAGGTAAAACAATTCAAAGTACATTATATCCTTGAAAATTCATGCGAGCACGCAATCATAGGCATTTCTGTTCTTTGGAAACAATAAAGAGTTTTCCTAACTTTTCATGAATAGATAGAAACGAACAGATTTTAAGTTTGCATACTTACAGCTGGTAGCAATCACAACGTTTGAAGTTACCATTTGGCGATTGAAGCCTTCAAACAAACAAAAAGCAAAGCTAAACAAAGCCATCAACGAGAGTAAAGCAAGCGTGCATTAGGCTAGCACTTTTAGAAAAATATCGCTCGGCCCAGTCTTGAACCAGTATACTTTGAGCGACAGTTCGCACACGTTACACTCGGCTAATTGATCAACTTAAAATAAAATGTTTAATTAAATAGTTCTTTTGCTAAAAATCGGCTATCCGCCCGGCTATTCGATTATTAACTTTTTTGATAATTGATAATCGAATAATCGAGTATTTAATTAACACCTCGCACTGATTAATCGGATTCACCATCGACCAACTGCTCACCATCGAGCAGTTTGAATATCGGCTAACCGAAATGAATCGAATAGTGACCGTTGATTAAGAATTTCATAATAGCGGAAAGCGAGTTTTGTCAATAAGCATAAGTGTTCAAAAACACAAAACTAATATGTCGAGGGAACGAAAATGAACTAGTTGCTTATGAGTTAGTCGATTAAGTAAAAGCGACTACTTTTAAACAAGTTTTGCTAATTGATTAATCGATTAGTAGATTAACAAGAGCTCTGATATCGATAGGAAAGTAGATGTAGTCTTAACTGTTATTTCAATAAATGGCGGCTTGTAAACAATACCGAATACAATTTTCTCATAGCATATTCTACCATTAGGATGATATTAAGCTTTATACAGATTTACCTTGTATTTTGATTGCTTTTTCCGGCAGGGTATAAGTTGATTTGCGTCATCCATTTCAAAATTGGTTTAGAGACAAATCGAAAACGAAAGATGACACTGAAAATGACACAATGTCGGAACCGGGTTGCCTCCAAGCTAAATTTAACAAGGGAGGCTGGAGATTCATTCCAAACACAACTTTGTATGCTTATAGCTTCTCAAATCAGAGATAATTTGTACACCCACTTTCACTTCGACGCTTGCAATATTTGGTTAAAATATATTTGTATTCCCAACATATTCACAATCATATTTTTGTTTGATAAAAGATAGTTCTTTTTATTTAATTTGAGTAAATACATGTTTGAAGCTGCAAAATTGTGAAAATTCAGAGGACAAAACTACTAAAAGTTTCTAAAACAATTTTTTAGTTTTTGATAATATCCTCTTTTATTATTTTATGCTAATATCCTTTTTTATTTTATCCGCCTTTTTTTAGCCAAACGAAAATAATTCATTTTGAAGAAGTGCTCTACAAAAGGAACCCCCATTTTTCAAAATTGGTAACATATATAAAAAATCTATTTTACTTTTGAAACGAATTCTGTTCTATTAAAATGTGGATCAAAATTTTCGACTGAAAAAAAATCAAAAAACTGTTTTATTAAGTATAGGTCTGACTGAAATGGTGTAATTTGTGAACCGTTGAATGTAATGCGATTTGAAAACTTTTTGAGAAATCTATAGAAACTAGCAATAAAAAATTAAGAAAAGCAATTGTCGAAGTATTCAAACCATTTCAATTTTTACAATTTTTGTAGCTTTGCTTCGTACCAAAGAGAATTTTATTTGTAGAAAATTATATTGTGAAAACGTCAAGGTAATAAATACTTTGAAAGTTTGCACATTTTTTCTATGACCAACAGAAATTGCCGCCAACGGCTTTCCCCAGCTTACCAGGGGCAAAAAAGTTGGGCAAACAGTGAACGAGCACTTAGCAAACCACTAAAAATGCTACATAATGATCAGAAAATAAAAAGTGCAAACAAAATACATATGTATGTACATAGTGTCGTTCCAGAGTGGGGAAACAGCTCAGCTAGCTCGCAATGTTAATGATAATCAAGGAGCGCATACATAAATTTTGTATAGCTCGCTTGAGGTGAAGACCGTTTGTTATTTTTTATATCGAATTCTGCAATCACTGCGAAAATTTGCGAGTAATAATTTTCTCGAACCTTCTCGCTATTTCTATACCTAATATATGAAAGTACATTGCACATATTTTCAGCGCCAAAAACTGAATCAGGCGAAAGTAAAGTTGATTAAATATTTTCAGTATGATTAAGGTAATATACATACCATCTGTTTTATTAATTTATTCTTGCACTAACATTGCATGTGTTTCCAACACACTTTCTTATTTATTGATTAATTTGTTATTTTGATATTTGTTTGGGTAAACAATACCTAATGTTTAGTAGTAACTATATTGTGTGCAGAAAGTTTTTTTTTATCTGAGGTGATAACAACAGACATTTTTTCTGCTATCTTCTTTTCAGTCAAAAAAAAAAAAAAAAATCTAACGCAATTTGAATTTTTTGTTTGTTGTTATCTAGGACATGTGTTGTTTAGAAAACGCAAAATTTGTTTATAAATAGATATAATTAGAGCCGCAGTTATATCAGGGCTTTTTCATTAAGATATCTGATAAGATTAGTGTTATCATTTTTCGCATTGGCTAAAGCTTTTATATCTAAATATATTTTCAGTCATTTCTTACATCATAAGCAATGTGGTATTCTGACTATGAACTATTTAAATGTCCACTGCAAAGGCCAGGTCGCATACTGGTCGAGTAATTCAAGAAATTTTACATTTTTTCTACACCACAAAATTATAAACTTGCTCGTAAATGATTTATACTAATTCATAAAGAAAAGTTACACACATATAAAATTTAAATAAATATCCACTGTGTAACAATTCCATAGTCATTGTCGGAGAGCGGAATGACTCCAACTTGGGATGAGACCCATATACTGTTAGTAAATACTCAAAATCTTTTCGTATTTTTTCGTAAAATATTTTCCATAATGAGTTTGACATTTTTTACCTGAGTGTTTTTAGTGGAAAAATAATTCATGAAATAACAATTTGGGGCTTACGTCATATACAGATATGTAAATATAGCTCAATGTTTGGCCAAACTTCACCTAAAATTTTGCGGTATGCGTCTGGATATTATACCACAAATTGAGGGAACTACAGTACAGGGTTTTGCTAGAAGATTTTTCAGGCCAGAGTACATTTGGAGGTTTGCGATAACCTTTTGAGAGGCTACCGCTATTAGAAAAAAGCTTTTCCATAATTTTTTAATGTTACTTGTTCCGGGAAAAATTTGAACAGCGAACACACCGAATGAAGCGCCCCAAAAGTATTAGACACCCAATTACAATATAAATTATTTGCTTTCTGCAAACGTGCTGGTCGTGTGTTTAACCTATAAGTTTCTCATGAACTATTTAAATTATTTTGGCTGTTTTAATTTGCTTACAAAACGTGTAAATGTTCATCTGTTCTTTTCGAATCCGCAGCTTAGCTCGATGGGCGCCGAAATACGGAGCTGTCAAAATTTTTTTGAAAATTCTCCGTTGGTTTTCACAGCTTTGAGTGTAACTGACGAAAAAGATGATAAAATCCTGAAAAATGTAATGGATTTTGAATTGGCTATAAACCTGCATCACATTATATGTAATTGGCTACCAGCTTTTAATAATAAATTTTGTGCAGGCTATAGATCTAGACAAAGATTTATGAAAATTGCCTAATCTTTCGAAATTGAGGCTAGGCACCAGATGATGTCGGCCCCCATACGAAAGAAATAAGCTTGCAGTATTATTGAACTGCTTACATTTAAGCGCACCAGATCTCAATTAAAGTTTTAAAATATAAAAAAATGTAAATTTGCAATTAAATTAAAATTCATTTTCGTCAAATGATCCACTTCTCATTTTTGACATATGAATTAAATTTCTCTAGAAATGGTCGAATTTAGAGCACAGTATGTCAGATGAGTTTGAAAAAACCCCAGTTGAAACAAGTAAACAACTAAACAAGTGTCTCAGCAAAAACCAAACTTTATAAACCCAAACCGTATTTACAGTCCGATTTGATTCAAATCCTGAACATACGCATATTAGCTAGTTATCAAATTGGGTGTACCAAAGCGCGCCGGGTCGGCAAGTTTGCCGCATTATTTGCATTTTTTACAAATTTACCAATGCTTTGAACTTGTATTGAAATACTCAAACATAAAAAATGCTACTTTATTCTCACCATCAGGAGCGGCGGAAGGTGTGAGTATGGTGGGTAGTACTACCCACCTGAAATTTCCCATAGTGGGTAATTACCCACCTGGAAATTCAAGCAGAAAAGAAATTTAGAGCGCATGAAGTCATTTTCATTCTTGTTTGTGCTGATTGCGATGATTGAAATTTTAGATCGAATGGAAATACTCAACAGAGATCTTCAAAAGTCGGAGCTTTGCATAGTTGATTCGTTTAGGAAAACAGACGCTGTTACCTATACACTAGAGCCTTCCTGTGACTCTTACGTTTCAGTAAATTTGGCTAAATAGAATAGGGTAGACTGAAGAATTCGGAATTGAAGAACCTTTTCTGCCACGCAAAATTTCCAAACGAGTAAATGACAGCAATGTTAAGAATCATACATTTCCAACACCAGAGGATTATTTCCGAAGAATATTACTCCCTCACAAGTAGATTTGACACTGAATCAGCGAAGATTCATAAAACTTTAGGATGCAGTTGATAAGTTAGATCTAGAAATCCTTATGATTGATTGCATTTCTTTGAATTCTAAGCGAATGGCTGTATTATCACTGTAGAAATGAAAAAGTTACCAAATAATTATTTTCATGTATTATTTATGAACAATAAGCCTATTATACGAAGAACAATAAGTTCTTTTCCCGAAACCCGTTGACCTTCTTAATTCATCGACGACCCAATCCCTTCACCTTTTACCACCAGCAGAAGTACCCACCCGGGCTCAGGACGTTTCGCCGCTCCTGCTCACCTTAATATTTAAGTACCTATTTCGAAATAATTTTACTTCATTTAGATTTAAATAGCGGCAGAGGTTTTTAATCAAATAATCTAAACGTGTGCTGTATTTTCATGATTACGCTGTGTAGTGTGAAAATAGCTAACTGGCACCCAACTTTGCAGAATACATATGTATAATGTCATTTTAACACAAAAAACCTAATGGACTGTCATAAAAAGAGATAGCAATACTGAAACACTGAAACACTGAAACACTGCACCAAAACGCTGACTTTTTAATTTTTGTAATACATATATATGCAGGTACGTATGTATGTATATCGGCAGTGCTGTGTGGTAAAATTGTAGTAGAATTGCTCTTCAACTATTCCCTGTAGAAATGTACATGCATATTAATGTAAATTTTCATTTAATTACGCCAATTATGCAAATAAAGCAAGTTGAGTGTGGAACAAGAGGAGCCAGATGAGTTTACACTCACAACTAAACTAAACGAATAGGAATTTAGGAAGTGTGAGTGTGTGTGTATGCATTAGGATATGCACATTCAGGAGTACTCCGCTCCATAAGGTACGGTTTTGCCAAACTAGAGAAAAAATATATAAAGCATGTTGGTTCATTCGTGAGCTGGGCTGTTTTAAAGTATAATCTAGAATCAATTCTTTAAAAAAAAAGATGAAATTTATAATGGGGAAACGAAAACATGAACTTCGGAGCTCAGCATCAAGGCTTTTAAAAATCTCTGTCGACCTGAAGAAGTAGTTTGAATTTTAATAAGAATCGTTTACTTTCACACTCCAAAAATATTGATATGCACTATAAGATTTTTTAATGTACTTTATGATGCTTAAAAATGATAATTTATTAGTAAGTAGTGTTTGATATTATTATTATTATTATTATTAGTAGTAGTATTCCGCTTCAATAAACTAATGATTTTGGTGTATGTAGCCAAATGGGCTTCCCTTACATTCTAAGTTAATTAATTATTATAATCATTAATTTCGTAATTGTTCAAGAATAAATTCCTTGAATTACAGATTACTTTATAGCTGGAGATAGGTATTGAGTTTTAGTAAATTTATACAATTAATAACGCGCATTTATAAAGTTTGAAGTATTGAGCCCGAAATGCAGACTTCAATTGGCCCACGACTTTTTTTTTTGGAGCTACATTGAAGAAAAAATTTAGGCAAATGTCTTTCTATTTCAAAACAACCGGTCCACTCGGGTAATATTTTTCTTTTTTCATGAAACTCGATTATATTGCTTCCTGGCCAAAATGATCAGACGTGTGTTCTTTCTTTTGACCAAAAAAATTTTGTTTCGATATTTTTCGGCGATTTTAATTTCGCTGTGAAAATCGTATTTTGAGTCTTTAAATATATATATATTTTAAAGCATATAACTTCTCTTAAAACTGACCGATTTGATAATTCAACTTGCGAAATGTTCATAATTAGTTGAACATTAAAATTCGAAGAAAAAAAGTTGCCAACTCATGTTAAAAAATTTTTTTCGGGAAAATTAAATAGAAAATTTTTAAAAAATCTAATTTCTATAGGTACAAGTGTAATTTCTTCATTTTTTATTTTTTTTCACATTAGAATGAAGATACTTTAAAATGTTTTTTTTGCTCAAGCGACCGGTAGCCAAAACTTTTTGTGTAAGAGAGATACTAGAAAAATTAAAAATAAGGAAAAATACTATTTTCTCGTTATGATGAATTAGATTATTAAGTTAAGTAAGTTTTATGTACGATTGTAAAGAAATAGCTAAGCATATGTATTTTATGTGGTCACGATGCGAAGTTAATAGAACTATTAACTTATAATTGAACTTTAACCTCGTATTATTGTAAAAAAAACTAATCAATAATCGAGTGTTGAGCAACATTCGGAAGACATCGCGCATATTATTTCAACAATAAAAAATTACATCATCGTCCGGAAAACATTATTTTAAAGAAAACATTTTATCTCTTAAACAAAAAGTTTTGGCTAAAGGCCGCTTGATATGTAAATTTTGAAGCAAAAAAAAAAAAATAAAAAATAAAGAAATATACTTTTCGAGAAAATAGATTTTGAAAAAGTATCTCTTTTAATTTTTCCGCACAAAAAATTGTTAGTGTTTAGAGAACTTACAGATGTATGTACATTACAATTTTACAGTGAAATTAAAGTCGCCGAAAAATATTCATTAATTCATTCATTCATTATTTATTAGGGAAAAATGGTACAATAAGATATTAAAATCTTTTATAGTACAACAAATTTCGGAGTCACAATAACAAGACATAACAGATGTTAAATTAAGGTAATAAGCAGTACATATGTACATACATAAATAATCAATAAAACTTATAAATTAAATGACAGGTTTGTAATAGACAACTGAGCAATATCGAGTTAACAATGTTTCAACAAGAACTCTTTTTGTAAAAATATGAATAAATTAGGACTATAATGGAAGATGGAATATCAATTAAAGGCTATGTACTGAAGTAATTATAAATAGATTTTCTGAAATTGCTTTTGTTTATCTGCTTTTTAATATTGGAGTTCCAATGCAGATAGCGTTAATGAAGAACAGCCTTGCTGAGACCAATGAGGTAAACTGAGGGACTATAAGGTCTAATATGCAGACAGATTTGGTAAAACACAACTTATCATAGATATAGTTAGGAGATTTCCAAGTGATAAGCTTATATAAAATTATACAACTGTTGACCTTGTGATACTCCGAGATCTCACAGCCTAAAAGTTGGTGCTTTCATGGCGGAATATGTTCAAACCTTGATAAACCGTAAACATAGCGCGTCGCATTATTAAACAATGTCCCAATCTTACGCGCAGCTTACTATATATCAGATCAGAGTACGTTATAATTAGTAAAGTACAAGTGAGGCTAGAGTTTATAACAAAACCTAAATTAGTTATTTTGCGAAGTGTCTATAGGCTCATTGTCAATAAAAAGCGGTTGTGAGAAATTGAAGTCTTGGGTTTTTTGTTATATATTGGTAATACAGTACAATTTAAATAAAGACCATTGCCACTCGCTCATCTAGAGATTGTGGATATCGCCACATTAACATTAGCACAAAGACGGTCGGCTTGACTAACAGGTACAGATAAGTAAAACTGGATGTCATCTGGATAAGCATGTAGATTTGCAGTTCGGCAAACGTAGAAAACATGATTTAAAAATGAACTGAAAAGCAACGGACCAAGAATAGAACCTTGGGGAACACCAGCAGTCACGCTTTCAGTTTTGAAACGCAGCTTATGCAGCTTGCTACATAAAAGTGCATGACTAACAGAATCGAAGGGCTTAGAGAAATCTAGTAGACAGTTATCGAAACAAATTTTTTCGGTCAAAAGAAAATATACTTGTCTAATTATTTTGACCAAGAAACAACATATTCTTGTTTCATGGAAAAAGAAAAACACGACCTGAATGGACCGGTTGTCTCGAAATCAAAAGGCTCTCCAGGAATGATTGAAATGCTCACAGAAAACATCAGAGCAGCTATGCACGAAAGTGTGATGCCGAATTTCATCAAAATATTTACAGCATGTAAGTGAAACCGAGGTGCACATTGGCAGATAATGTTTTTCAATGTGGTACGAAAGTGAAAAATGATTAGTTTTTTACAAAATTACGAACTCTGTATTTTTTTAGTTTTCAAATTAACCTACATAATTAATTTTTTTTTTATATTAGACAATTTCCAGTTATGAAATTTATTATGCCTCAATGTATGCATTATGCGAGACCACCCCATCTGATGCTTCAAGAATATTTTCTGTAGTTTACACAAAGACTTCACAAAAAACATTAGTTACGAAATCGACAAACTAATGCTGGAAATCTTGATGCATAGGACCGATTTAGTTCGAAACATGCAACAATTAAATTTATTGCTTCAAAAAAAAAAAACGAATGTGAATTGGATGATACTTTTGCGACACCTTTAAATCAGTTAAGAGGGAATTGCACTGAACTCTTTCACAAAAAAATTGCAATTATACTATTGTTAAATGCTAAGACTTTCACACACAAAGAACAAAAATTACAATGTTGGAACTTTTTATGAATATCTGAGTATTCAGGCATATATTTCGAATTTCGATTCATAGGTAATATAATTTTTTTTTTTGCTTATTAACTCGTACAAACACTAAATTTTTCCCAAAGAATTTTTATTACAGTTTTAGTTCGACATTCTTTTGTAGCAAAAATTTGTGTCTTGGAAAGAAAATCGGCTAACGCAGAGTTAAATTTTTAAATATTTTTTTTTTTTAAATAACATCAATATGTTTGCATAAAAACTCTGATTATTTTGAACATTTTGGTATACTTTGCATAGGATTGTATAAAGTTTTTATTATTCATAGGTAATTGTTTGCTGGAAAAATACACGTACACTTTTTTATGAGCAACTTTGTTTCAATATATTTTCAATACTCACGAAAAACCTTGAGCGAATACCCGAGGTTGGATTAACCGCGGGTATCTAATCACTCTCAGTGAATTTGAAAGAGTTGGTTAAGGTACTAAACCATAATAGAAATGTTTATATTTTTTGTTTACAGAAACCTCTTTTAAAAACTTTTCTGCGCACATTTTACTCTTTTAATTTATAAAAGTAAATTAAAGTGATGAGTACGATGTGTAATTTTGCTTCGACAAATTCACTGTATTCCTTTTTGACTCAACCTAACCTAACTTTTCAATATTTCTTGATTCTCCTTCACGCGTTTCACAATTTGCTCTCACGCTCAAGTTCGAAAATTCATAATTGCTAAACATGCCTAAGAGACATCGCTGAGCAGTTTAGATAAAATTCTAACACACTTATATTTTTTTATTAGCCTCTAATATAAGCGCATTTCCAAACTAATTTCCTTTTTGCAATTTTTTAATGATGACGACAATTAGCAGTTTAGTTATCAGCGCTGACTAAATTAAAATCATAAAAATGATTCGTCAACTTTTTATGTTAAGCAAATAGCCGTTAGTAGAAAAAAGATGAAATATCTCACCAACAAGGGAAAAGTACTCATTTTTTTTTCCTATGTCCTGAATAAAAATGAGTACTTTGCTAAGCATTTTTGTAATTAGTTTTAATGATAATATGAACACTTACATATATTATATTCAGCTGTATTGCAGGGATCATTCTCTTTAATCCCATAGTATAGCATATCAAAATGTCGAGTATTCGTTTTTGGATCTAGAGACTTGAGACAGCTTACTGAATACCAACTAGTTGCAAAATCGGCTTTCCCCACGAAAAGTCTCCACACCCTCCAATGCTTCTAACTGAACTTTGGCATAATTATCATAAATATGACTACAATCTTTTGGTGTACCGAAGTACGAAAAACTTTCAATGATCTCGATCATCCTCAAGATAGCCACCATTTGGTCCATAAATTCCGATTAGTGGGGAACAAATTTCATACAGATACTGATTTTAAATTCTGACGACAATTCAGGCTTTTTTTAAGATTATGGAAATGTTACTAAAGCGCTATAAAAATTATCATCAGGGAGTGATAGTTTTGTGCGAATTTTTGTAGCGATGGCATCATTACAATACACCGATTTTTTAGATTTTTTTAAATAAGCCATAAACATGAAAAATAGTAAAAATAAAATGCGCCAGCGCTTAGGGTAGTACCGTGATGGTCACTTGGTATTAATCACATTCCAGTTAATGTTTTTTTTTTACTAAGACTACGTTTTAGTTTGCTACAAAGTTATTTACAAAGAATAGAATACAGTAAATAATTACTATGTATATGAATATCCTCTCCATAGCTCCCAACCACCACTACCACAGCATTTATGCGACTACAGTGACTAGCACTTATCATCAGAAAGGACAAGTACATAATTAGCTGTTCAAGAGAACCAAGTACAAAACCAACACCATACATTCATAAATTACATATTTTTTGCGTAATGATGTAAAAAAAAAAAGAAAAAAAAACAAGCACAATCAATGTCACACTTACCTTCTTCGGCTGCTTTTTTCTCCTGGCGACGCTGGAGTACAACTTTTTTGAATATGACAGCAGCTGCCTCTACAGCATTCTGTATTTCCTGTTCACCCAGAGTGGTGGTGTGTTGCTGTGGTAGACATAGAAAATATTGTAAGATTAGAAAGAGCGGAAAATTAATGCAAAAAAGAAGAAATATTCAGACAATTTTCAGAAACTGTATGAATGTTAAGTGTTTAGTTGAGCTTTGCCATTATGAGCGCGCTTCTATTGAGCTTAATTATTTCAGAAAAAATATGCACATTATCTTTAGTATTTCCTGTAGTGCTACTTTGTAACCCCTGCAGCGTTTCTGTCATTGGACAGAACGACAGGAAATACTAAAGGGACAGAGAGACTTTGGGGAAAGCTTATTAGACAATTGTTGTCACTCTTCATATCTTCAACTACACACCTTGGGTATTGTCGGTTTGCCTTTACTATTCTCGGTCGTGTCATCTGTTGGCTTCTGCATTTCATCAGCATTTTTTATCTGAGCGCTGTTGTCATTGTTGTCCTTTGTGTTGATAGTCTTCTCATTTAATTCTTTTTGCTGCTCTGGTGATTTGTTATTGCCATTCTCCTTTGTTGCATGTGGAAATTGTGTTTTCTGTTCTTCGTATTTTTTGTTTGCCATTGCTGACTTGAGCGATAAATCGGAGTTTCGTCTTTCGTTCGAATAGGGTTTGATGGTGCCTGCAAGAGGGGCGAAGCAGAAAGAAATAAAATATAAGATAAATAACAAGGTTACAGAATTGCTATATTTAGAAAGCAAAAAAAAAAAAAAAGAAGATGCTTTAATCAGACTAAGGATATCTTTTAGAAAAAATATATATTCCTGCCGCATGAATATTTATTATGATTAGGTTTGTTATGAAAAATTAGAACTGATTGAAAACAGATTCTTTGAATGCGTGTACATTATACTTTGGTGTCCTAAGAAAAGCCTTGGGAGTGTCGACTTTGCTCCTGATAGAATGGATGGATGTGCAGCAGTGATAGCTTCAGAATGATTTCTACTTCACTTTCTACTTCACTCCCATTCTGCTAAGGAAAGAGTTGGGAAAGGACAGCATCGAAATAAAGATCCTATTTATCGGGTATTCATAGATTGGTCGAAGTTGGACGGAATGGTTTGAGAAGATGTACTCTGCCAGGAGATCTGAGTCAAGCTTAATATAATATAATAGAATAATACTCTTTATAAAATAGATGCGGTAGAAATTAGGCAGAAATGCCATATATCTCCTTTCCCTGTTTTTGAAAATTATCCGACCAGAATATATTCCTCAGGATAATATGGGTACCAAGCCACAATAGGGATGCCAAAAACTGCGTGGTCGATGAACTAGATATTGCAACTTTTGTTTATTTATTTAAGCAGGGGAAAGAGTGGGAGATTATTTGACTACCTGTATGCTACTATGTACCATAAATACTCGCATCTCTTCTTTCAGACGTATTTGACCCATCAGTGCGCCAATGTATAGGTATTGACTCAAGACGTGTGATCCGTTTGACTAAACGCCTCGGCCCGGTATTTTTACTTGAAGCTTCTGCCGAAGCAGAGTTCTTTGGCAAGGAGCCAGCAAATCTACATACTTTCAACTCTTGTATTCCTTCAGGGATCGCACATGAAGGCTGGTTATGAAGTAAAATCCTTTCAGGTATACAGGGTTGCAGCTCTGTCGAAGCTGCCCTGATATAAAAGTATGCGAAGTAGAAGAGAGACTCAAACACTACAGTTGGACAAGTTCTTGTAGATTTATAGACCGAGAGACAGGCCAATCTTTGCGGTATGGTATTTCTTGGAGTGTTTTCTTGCCATTAGACCACGGAAACATAGGTACAAATCAATCAAAATGATCGTACTGTGGATCCATGAAATAATCTTTAAGTTCAGACTCTACGCCCGATCAATCCTAAATGACCCATATAACTTTACTTAGAGTTTTATCAAGGTTTGACTTCACCGGAGTAGTGAAGCACCGTCTTCCCAAGAGTGTTCTAACGAAAGTTCGATTTATATCAACTTGAGAGCGGCGTTTTGCGGGTTAACATTTAGATCCTCGATCTCATTGACACAACAATTTGTAACCACACGCAGAGCTGCCGTCAGGAAGTGCTACTGAATTTCCATGTGACAATTATTAGCAGCTAATCATTACCAGGAAGCGCACAGAGAAATCTTCATATACTCGTAGGCATTTTCGATCTTATTAACCAAGTACTGTAATGGTGATTCGTTAATTTTCCTTTGATGTATTCAAATTGAGTTGGGTCCTGGGACCTGTTGCATAAATGGGGCTAAAACTAGATACTATCTTCCTCCAAGCACTCCGTAATCAAATCAGAGAATCAGCAAATTTGGGTTTGAAAAAAGCGGTTCAATATAAATTGATTTCGAGTTGGAAAACGTTCCTACCATTATTGCTGCGAGCCAAATGAACACTAACGATAGGAAATTCTGTCATAACGCAGATAACTTCAAAGTTTTAACAACATATTTTGCTTTATATTAAGAAAAAAACAAAGATTGACAAAGGCCATGCCTATGGAAATTAAATAGATTAAACCGCTTTAGATGACCCGCTCTGCTATTGGGGTTCCATTTGATGACCCTTTACTTAAAAATAGACTAGCAGGACAATAAGGAAGCAAATTGATTATTTTCTACATATAGGCGATTTTATTTTCACTTACTACTTTTTTAACTTACCATCTTCTGCATCCGCACCATTTGTGCCACGATTATTAAGACGTCGTGGCGTTGGTATCTTCGTATTAATTCGTGCCTTATCTAAAATATCAGCCAACGGTTTCGGACTCGGTATTTTCGTGGGTTCAACTTTCTTGGTTGACTAAAATAAGTTTTTATATTAGAAACTAAAATACTTCTCTAACTATATATCATTACATACTTGAGTCTCCTTTTCAGGATGTGACATTGATCGCCTTGTGACTGGTTTTTGTGTATTAGTTTTTACACCCGAGTCTTCCGATATCGAGCGCATCTGTTCGGGCTTGCGCCTTTCGTGTGATGCATGTGCCTCGCCGTTTGCCGATGTGCTAACTCCATTTGCACCAACAATCACGATAGGCTCTGTGCCACCTGTTGTCGTCGCCAACCCAGCAGCTGCTTGTCGATTCAAATTAGCCAACTCTTCTTGTTGCACTTGCAGTTCGCGCGATTGTCGCCGCCTTAGACGGTTGTGCATTTGTGGTGTTCGCGGTAAAGCTCCACCACTGGCATTTAGTCCAGTGGAAGCCAAGGGTTGCCCACTCAAACCCCCATCCGGCCCATAGAAGCTGTAGTTTTGATCGTGCAGGAGCACATTTTCTGCGCTGTGAACTATGGGTCGTTGATACTGTGTGTAGCTTCCATCATCAGAGCCGTCATTGTATATGATGCGTGGCTCACTGCTAAAGCCCGCATTGTAGTTCTTTTCGTATTGTACTTCGTCCGCCTCCAAGAAACTGCTGGTGCTATCACCAAAGTAATCCATATATTCCGGACGATTATCTGCATCCTCGGCAATATTTTGGAATTGATTAAATTGTTGTTTAGCTTCACCAAATGTACGTCCACTTGGATCCGTTGCATTATTGCGTTCATCTTTGACACATTCTTGACGCACCAGACGGCTAGGTGAGCGGCTGTGGGGCGTGTATCAAATATTAGAACTGATTATAGAAATTGCTAAATATGCACCGTGAATTCTAGAGATGCTTACCTGGATGCGCGATTCGTCGGTATTTCAGGAAGTAAACGCCGGTTTTCTGTGTGGTAAGGCTTCGTGATTGAGTACTCCTCATTGCTGTGACTTCGTACTTTCATCATTTTGGCATGATCGCGCGATTGTATGTTCACACTTTGACTGCTCGAGTACTGTTCACCGGTGGTGGTAGTGGTCGTGCTTACATCTCCGCTGCCAGCTCCCACCGCTGGCACATGCTGCTGCGACAAGAACTGTCTCGGATTCTGCACATTCGGGAAAAGAAAGTTCTGCTTGTGGCGTGGCGAAAGTGGCATAAATTTAGCTTGCGTCTGGCCTGGTGGTACTGAGAGCGAATTGCCGCTGAAGGCTTCCGGGTTCGGCAGGGTCTGTTGTCGCATAAATTCCGGAGAACGGCGATATTGTGGTGAAGTCTGACGTTTTGGCGGTGAGGTGGGTAGCAACTTGACATGTTGATCGGGATTGGGTAATGTAGCTTGTCGCAACATGCGTGGCTTTGGCATAACTTGCGTGTAATCCAACTCATCACCTGTTTGTGTTTGACCAGCTTGTGGTTCGTAGCCTGACTGACCTGTTTGTTGTGTTTGTTGTTGCGTAGGCTGTTGTTGATAAATGACAGATCCCTGGTAGTTGGGTGAAGTGGGTAGCAACTTTCGGGGATATGAGTGGTTAGGCGGTGGTGTTGTGCCTAAATTAAGATGAGTTTGCTGTTGTTGCTGTTGTGTTGGTGGTTCTGACATATTGCACGGAAAAGATGTTTGACGCATGAATGGCGGATAACGCTGTTCGCCCGGTGAACGCTCCGGTGAGCGGCTATAGGGGCGATTCGGTGAAGTGGACAAATACATGGGTGGTTGGCAGGGATTAGCCGGAAGGGTTGATTGTCTGCGCACCTGTAGGTGTAAGAATATATTTGATTTTATTACTAACATTAATTTGTATTAGTTGTGTGTATGTGTGCGTGTGTGTGTTTGTATTATAATGCAAATGACTGTGGCAGACCACAATCCTTGCACGCTCCGTTGATTTGTTACGCAAAATACCTGTAGGCGATGGTGCGTTTGGGGATTTATCACACTCTGTGGCTGCTGCTGCTGCTGCTGTTGCGGCTGAATGTTCATAGGCTGTTGCTTTTGTAATTGTTGCGAATAATTATCACACTCGTTGGTGGTCATATGTATGACGTCATCACTATTGTATGCGCTCGGATATATGGGACTCTTCTGTATCTGATGCGGCGAAGTAGGTGCGGTAAGATTTACGTAATTATAATTGGCCAAATTGGCTCCGCTGCTACTTAGATTTGGATCGTTATTGGGTAAAGAGCTTGGCAGCGTCGATTGGCGTAGAATTCGTCGTTGAGTATTCACTAGGTAATCGGTTGAGGGGTGAGGATGTGTGGCGCCCACACCGCTTATACCGATCGCACTACCACTCTGATAGGCAGTGGGGTGTGGGCGTTGCTGTGAGGGGTGGCGTATGAGTGAGGGATAACTGCCGGCAGATTGCGATTCGATAAGGTTCTTTTGTTGTGGATAGAGATTGTCGGCAATGGGATTTTGAGGGTTCTGATTATTCGAGTCGTCTTCGGGATCTGCGAATAGATAATGTATTTTATGAACTAGAGGTGGTATTAAATAAAATAAAACAAAATCAACGCAAGCAGAAATTTATAAATTACACAGTGAAACAGAATTTTCGACGACGGGAATATTTTGAATCCGGAAAAAACATCTAGATCCATACAGCAAAATCTGCAAATCGTTTTTTATTTTCAGGCCAAATTTTTATATGGTCATATTAAGTGTGAAATGTTTTGCCCGAGTGTATTTAGATTATGTGGAAAAGAGTTAAAATTTATATACTATCTATATAAACAAAATTTCTAGTTTCACAGGGAAATTTAAAAAGTTTTGTAGAACAAAGAACCGTTTTGACTCTGTTTTTTTTTAAAGTCTGAATTAAATGAATTGGAGAGATCGCTACAGGGTTCAAATATTTTAGATAATTATTTATTTGAAAATTTCACTAGGGATCTACGCAGAGATAGTTTTTATATAAAGAATGTATGTAAAAGTCCGCGGTCGAACAAAAGTATACAGCTTATTCTGTTAAGCCATACAAAAAAATAGCTATGTTCATTCGAAAAGTAAACGCCAATAAAAGAAAGCAAATTCCATAGCATATTTCAAGGGGCATATTCTTTTTTCCTTGTGTAGACTTTTATTTCTTTGAATTACGCTTTTATCTGATAAGACCCCAAGCTCTATAAACTTATTCCTCGTAATAGATGATTAATTTTAATATCAGTAGAAATGGGAATAATAGATATGGAGATTATACAAGAATAATAGAGAGCAAAATTGGGGCTTCTGCGCCTCAGAGCGACTGCAAGTGACCTAATAGTAGTTAGAGAATGAGAGAGCAACGAAAAGATTCTAAAAATGAAGAGGAAGAAACTTACAAACGACAGGATGGTGGAATGTTTTGTTAGTATTGTTTGAGTAAAATAAAAGCGAAATATAACGCATGGGTTGAGAAATTAGATAAGGAATGGAATACAGAAAAACTTCCCTAACTTGAAATTCTGTAATTCGAATTTGTTTGTTGTTTGTGTAAAATAAAAGCGAAATGTAAAACATAGGTAGAGAAATTAGTTAAGGAATGGAAATACAGACAAACTTCCATAACTTGAACCTCAGTAATTCGAATTTCTCCAATAAAAAGGATTTTGGCAAATGCTATTTTATTTTAAGTCGTATAATGTAGGAGACATCCCAAATTATACATTAGTGGGTTTTTGCTTCTGCTCTTTTCACCGAAGGTTGTATGTATTTGATTTTTGACATTTCTTTACGTGACGTTTGAATATCATATTCGCAGAGTGAACGCTATTGGCATGGCATCGAAAGAAAAAGTTAAGCTAATCAAAGAAAGTGAAAGTGATCTTATGTTTCTCCGAAAGGGTAAAGAGATGATGTATATTGGAACAATTTTCTGTTATCCCTTGTCAAGTTTGGTTCCTAGACAAATCGGTTTCGGCATTCACTGTCATTTTTCGTTCTGTTCCGATAACATCTTGGTAACATGATTTCCAATAAAGCTTTGAATGAATTTGAATGTCTTTTTACTGAAAACTCCAAAATGAAAGCAGGTATTCAGTTTTTCAACATTTATATACTTTATGTATGTATGTAGAATCAACTAGATTTCGAATTAATAACTGTGCTAGTTATTTAATATGCATTTTACATAATTATGGTTTCTTAAAAAAAATTATATTTTATGACTCGAAGTCTCCATGAGTCGAAGATTTTCATTGCATAATTCGTTGATTCGAGTTATGAGAGTTCGATTGTATAATATTATATTAATTTAAACGGGAATAAGAATATGAATATAATAATAGTGATATGAGGAAAAGGAATATAAATACAAATTTCAAAATGAACAGAAATGGAACCATAGCATGCCAAATAATAAGATCTTTGATAAACCCAATGAAAACATGACAGAATTACGAATAAGAAGAGGAAGAAAAAATATCATTATAGGAAATAGGAAGAAGTAATAGCTGGGTAAAAATGTATATAGTAGGATAAAGAGTGAAAAGAAAGAAATAAAGATAAAAAGACGAAATAAAAGCTGTTCAGAATAAAAAAAAATTTTGGGCTATATCCAATTAAATTAAACCACAAAGATAAAATGCACGGGAAAGTAGAATGCAGTCTTTTGAAGAAAGCGCTAGTGAAGTGAATATAACAAAAGGTTTAAGGGGAAATAAAATAATATAACAACCATGGTGGAAGTGGAATGATTTCAGATCAGTATGACAATACTAGGCTCATATTGTAAATCCTCTGAAGATTTTTTACTATCTCCATTGTAAAATTTGCTGGGGGTAAATTAAAGTTTTAATCACTTTATTGAGCTTTTCAAATATCATCCTTGAACCTATATAATAAAATTTCACAACTAATGTCTTTAACTTACTAACTACCCTCACAAAATCTAATTTTTTCCCCTCCTATTGAGAAAACTGCCAACAAATTAATTAAAACGGGTGGCTAAAGGATTGCAATATTTGCAATGCACGGAAAATTTGACTGGCCAATTGTAGACAAAATCTGCCTGCAATTAAAGCAGGATTATACTGAAAATTTGATAAAAAAAAGCTCTCTTAACTCGCTTTTAATAAATTAAAACGCATATTTCTTGTCGAATTTTACTTTACAAGTGCAAACTTAGTATTTGGTTTAGATATGCAGTTGACTATTTTTTCCACTTTTTTGAAAACCTTTCATGTAATAGTTTCCTTGTACATACATTGCAAATAATTTCAAACTTTTTTTGGCTACAAAAAAAAAACTGGGTGCGTGGGGTCTCCCATATTGCAGTAGTTCATTATTATTATTATTACTAGTTCAATTAAATTATATTATATAAGTTATTATTTCACGGCAATATATTCTAATATTTCAGTTAACTTATTATTCAAATTGAAGAAAACCTTTTAATTAAATGGCAACCCCAAGCAAAAATACTTTCATATAAACCTATTTAATATTACGCGTAATATTTCAGTTAACTGGTTAATTTAATTTAATTTATATTCTTAAACAGGTGACAACCCTCTACACAAATATTTTCGAAGGTAAGCTTTTTAAAACCTCTTGTGTTTGGCATTCATGTTGTAATATTTTATTTAACTTTTTAGTTTGATTCATTTTTTGGCAGAATGTTTGAAATTCAAATTTTTTAACACTCACTAACACATTTTATAAAATTAATTTTTTCAAACAGATGGCTTTTTTTTAAACTGCCTTAGATTTCCATTTCCGTCATAATTCGCCTATTTTGAAACCTGATTTTTATTTGATTTAATTTATTGACTTCTTTTAATTTAACTTTTTAAACTGGTGGCAACTCTTTTTTTTACTTTTATTGTATATATAAATCCAGATTATAAGCTATTTATGTGCGCGCCAAATTTTATTCAAACTTTTCCACGTTTCGACGTTTTCAAAGTCCTATAAATTTCCTGAAAATGCAAATAGTTTTAACTATACCTATTCATGGGCCTATTTCCTCTATCCCACCCTTAATATCGATGAAGTACTGTGCACTTACAGAGCAATTCTAACAACTGTCTTTCAAAGCCCCACAATCTTTCGGAAGACAAAAATCTTTTGTGAGACAAATGTAAAGCTTGCCATTCTATTGTTTTCATTTGTAATGTAAACATTATGCTATAGCCGAATTATTATTTAAAAAAACAAGATATTAAAAATAACCGCATTAAGCAAAACAGGCCAGGTAGTTAAAAAAGTGATAAATAAAATAAAATTTTATCTCGCAAGTCGAAAGTGAGCATCGAACCGTGGATTATGGGAATGCTAGTCACGCGCAAACCACTTGCGTTTAAATGAAAGAGCTTTTTATTTGCTTATTGGCTTTTATCACACTTTATAAAGATTTTCGTTTTTGCCAAAAAAGCTTTTCACCATGATACTTCAAATAAGAGATTTTTCTTGAACAAAATTTTAATTCCAGAATACAAAAACCAAAGAACGTAGATAACATACTTTCACCGGATATGCCAACAGAATATTTTAGCTTATTTCACCATACCAGAACAAATTTGACCTTGGCTGATTGATACTGGAATCTAATTGGATCTTATTGGTTTGTGCTATGGTGAAGTAAGCTAATATTTCTTACCTCAGTATAATTTCACTGATGCAACTTCTTTGTAATCTACGTTCTTTACAAAAAGTATTTTAAACTGTATTTACAAGTTGTCTTTCGAAAGGCTATACACTATCTCTATTTTTTGGTTCATACAACTTACTATTACTATTTCTCCCCAGTTGTTTTTTTGGGTTTAAGTTTACTTGTTAAACTTCAAAAAACATAGCAGTGTTAACAATCGACAACGGTTATTAGAGTGATCTAATAAAGACATTTTTCCAACGCACTTTTTCCTCACTTAAATTTTTTGTATATCTCAAATTCGTAAATAATTTCTCACTTCAATTAATTAAATTAATACTTATGTATTCACTAATTAATAACTCACTTGATATTGTCCAAGAACGTCGTATACTGCGTCGCAACACATCCGTTGTGGGTAAATGATCAACAGCGTCGCTCGATCCACGCGTATAATCCTTTATCCATTCACCACCACCACCACCAGTGGCCGTGGTTGCTTGTATCTCCCTGCAACAAGAGAAACAATTCCATTTGACAATCAGATGCATCTTCATTGTATTGAACTTTTTGTTTAAAGATAAAACGGAAGTAAGTAAAACGATATCACATTGTGAGAAAAATTGAAATCTATGCCAAAACAAAAGTACAACAAAATGAGCTAAACAATTTGCGTTCGACGTTTTCGATGGTTGGCTGTTAAATGAGCGGCTTTGCAAATACTACAATACATGCAAACCAAAATGATGTGGCGGTGCAAATGACAGTTATGGCGAAAAGTAAAAAAAAACACACACACACAAAAAAAAAGAAATAAAATAAGAGCCAAACGCATTTATTAAATGTATGGTTTAGAGAAGATTATTAAATACTCGTTTTCTATGCAAAGTCACATATATTTAGTTATTTATATTTATAATTTTTAATGTTGGAAATCAGACATTTGTGTGGGCAAACATTATTTGTGCAGTGAAACATTTGCAAAGACTTGATGAATTTGTGGCATGACAAGGCTGTAAGTTTATGTATTTTTTCTTTTTTTTTTAACCAAGTATTCAACACTATATTTATTTATGTATATGCTCTATGAGTGTATATTTATTTGTTATTGAACATCAGTGTCTAAATTAAGCTTGCCAACTGTTGATGTTTTTGGTTGGCTATCTTGACGTTTAATAAACGGTGTAGGCCGGCCGATTTGGGTTGGGTTGAAGTTGTGCATCCGACAACGCCAACAATAAACAATAATGTGGCATTTTGGTAACTATAAACAGCGAAAACAGTCAGAAACAGAACATCAAGAACCAGCGTGCGGTGTATCAACTAAGACGATTAGAATATCAATATGCAACACAACCGTCTTCCAACGCCTAAGGTGCTGCTTCTATTTGGTGTTGTCGGCAATACTGCCATAATTGCAGCTGGCGGTGTTGATGAAGCTAATGCTATTGTTGTTGTTGTTGTTGTTGTTGTTACTGTTATTGTAAATATGTAGGTGGTTTGACGGTAGGTGACACATTCTTGCAGACAAATTGCAATCACAACTCTTTTCGACAAATATGTCATACTAAATAAAATTAAAGGCAAATAAGCGAGCACTTCTATGTAACTTTTTGGCTATGTTAGACTAAAATAAAGTTATAAGTAGATACTTATGTAGACGCATATACAAATATATATATATGTGGAAATGTATGTATGTATGTAGGTTTGTACCCTTCCATATGCTTATTTACTTTACTGTTTTTGGAGCACGCTAACTTCCTAACTTTGTTTCTTGTACACTTCAATCGGCTTCAAGTACACACACACACACACACACACACACACTATTGCAACAAATATTTTACATATGTACATATGTAAATATGTATGGAGGTATATACATAGGTTTGCCTTGCAAATTCATAAAGTTGCACAGAAACAACGACAACACGCACGCAAAGCTTGCGGGAGACACATAGAGAGTTGCACCTTAAATTTTTTATTAGTTTGCTTTTAATTACTTGTGCCAAGTTGAAGAGTTAAATGGGTTGGGGCGGTTCATTAAGGTGAACATTTTTCGCACCATATACATACGAAGAAATATTTGCACTTTGGTAAATAAATACATGTAGTATATATTTCTATGCATGTAATAATGGGCAAAACGATGCGCAGGTATAGAGATGGATTCTTTTGAAAACCGGTTCTCGGATAACCGGAGTATTTTTATGGAAAATCATAGAAAATGTTATCGGCTTTCAGAAAAAATTTAACAAATATTTTCACAAACTAGCATAAATAAAGATTTTCCCAAATAATGGTGACTTTTTAAATTTTATTTAGAGCTGAATGAGCTTAAAAAGGCGAAACACCCTTAGACTTTTCGAACAATCGATTTTTTTAATGTTTTATTCGGCTTAGAATATCGTGCCAAAGTTTCAACAGCGAATTATTTGTGAAGAGATGCTTCTCGCAAGTGGCTAGCGCAGAGCTCTTGCAAAAACAAATAATTTTCAGATTCTTGACCCTGAGTGCAAGTACAACGAAAGTTGTAATTTTTTTGGGAGCGTTTTTTAAAGAGTTAATTTTCGAATATCGCAAATATCTACGATAAAAACCTTTCTTGAGTAAGAAAATGTTTGGTTTGTTGATTTCAGATGAAACTTGCTAATTTTCAATTTTGATTTTTGTAATAATTCGGTGAATTATATCTATGCCGACATATTACTGATAAACCTCGTCGTTCAATCGGTTGCGTCATTCGCAGTTGCAAAGGCGTAAAGGGTAAAAAAAAACTTTCGGCAAATCTTTCTCTCGAACAAACCAAGAGCCTTTTCTGCGCACGGGTCTCACATCAGGACTTATATAGAGTGGTTAAGATTTTTCAGAGGGTTTCGCAGCTAACATTATTATCAGTGTTGACGAAATATCAATAATTTCTAATGTTTATGAAACAAGTTTTTTGTTAAATTTCTGAATTCGGGAAACGTTTTCATTCCAAAATTTTTGTTTACTGCGACTCTTGTAATTTTCTCCCGTGGAAATGGGGGGTTATGCAGAGACCCAGAATAATCGGTATTTGATGGTTGAGAGCAAAAAAAGCCATGATAATTTTTGTAAGAATTGTGATTATAATTATGAGTGATATATTTATTTTACGCTGTCAACAACTATTATTATTTTTTCGTAATAATGAATGTTTTAACTCTTGAAATATAGAACGATTTCGGTACCATCTAATGACGAGTTCGACATCGTTTAGGAACCAGTCTAGAAATATTCTTGAATTATACTGACTATATTATACTAGGGAATATAGTTCAAGACTCAACAAACATTTTTTCAACTATACAACAGGGTGCTGACATTTTGCCTCAACAGGCTGAATTTTTTGCGAAAATCTACGCAAATTTATAAGTCCAAAACGTTTAGAGTCGTACAGATTTTATCACTGTTAGATCCAGTTTTATGTCGAAAAATATCTCAATAAATTTCACACTTTTTCGGGTTATAACTTCTAAAAGCTAGATTAATGTCAGACCCCGTATACTGAAATCTGAAATACGGAGGAGTGCGTATAAAATATTGGTATTCGTGCCCTTCCTAGCTTTAATCTAAGGTGACCAGAATTTGAATTCAATGCTGCTAGGTGGCGCTAAGGCTTACGTATAAGTTAAAAATTGTAAAATCATCAACCAGTTACAACCTCATTAAATCTACATCGATATAAATCGTGCAAGTATTTTAATAGCTTTTGTTTAAGCCATAAGTTATTGCTTATAGTTGGAGGGAAGAGGGGGGGGGGGGGGGTATGATGAAAATTGCCATACCAAATCTGTTCCTATGGGTAAAAACTTTTTTGGACTGCACTTCACTCCTTTTTTCGTTGCTATTTATTGTTAATGAATAACGAAATTCAATTGAATTATTCAGCATAGAACTAATTATTTTAAATAGATGGCAACCATATTCAAAAATATGTATTTCCATATAAGTCGATTTCGTTTTCCACTTGCATTTGAATATTTCACTTACATTACCAGTTAATTAGCACTTAACGATTAAAACAAGTGGCAACTCTCTCCAAAAATAATTACCGATCTTAAACTAATTATGTTTGCTACCCATTTTTTAATTTTCCATTAATACATTTTAATATATTAATATAATTTATTTAAATTTGTTTAAACAACTGACAACCCTTTCAAAAATATTTTGAAAATCAAGCTTATTTTAACTTATTTGTTAACAAATGGCAACACTCTTCAAAAATATGTATTTCATAAGAATCGCTTACGTTTTCCACTTGCACTTTAATATTTCACTTCCTTTATTACTTAATTAGTACTTAATTTTTAAACCAAGTGGCAACTCTCTCCAAAAATATTTTTCGAATAAAGCTTCCTTAAACTGTTTCTTTCTGCTACCCATATTGAAATTTTTCTTAATACATAATAATATAATTAAAAAAAAAAATTTAACCACCTGGCAACCCTAAAAAAAATATTTTAAAAATTAATCTTTTCTAGATTTCATACGATTGACAACAATGTACATAGTAGCATTTCAGAGAGGTATTTAACTAAATTAAATTAGCACTTTTAAACAGGTGGCAACCTTCTTTCAAAAAATTTTATAATACACACCTTTTGTTGTATACCAGGATTATAATTATAATTCTACCAAATTTATATTTAGCTTGTTAAATAGATTGCACCCTATTCAAAAATATTTGCAAAATTAAGCTCAATTTAATTTGTTAGTGTTCAGGTTATCAATAATGTAACTACCGGTAAAATTTTATTGAAATCAGTCCAGTCATTGCGTTGCGAAAAGTTAATTTACTCCACGTGGCCTTAAATGTTTAACGTAATGTAAGCCGCATAAGAAGTTCGAATCTAATTGAATCAATTTAAACTACAGTGCAGGTCTGTGTGTGTGTGTGTAGTTTAGAGAATCAAAAAATTGTTTACCAATCGACGATGGGCAACAATTCTAAATTTTTCATTCAATACATTACTTTCTTATGTCAAAGTTTAAATTATTAATTTGTGTCTGCAGGCAAAAACAAAGTAATTTACACAAGGCCATTAGCGAATATCACCATTTGCAATACACATCGATGATTGCAAAGCTACCCAAGCACTTAAATATTTAAAAAATAATGATTGCCTTAAATGCGAAAACACCTAACTGCAGTATTTTACAAATTTCCGCAAATTAATTTTCCTTTAAATGATTTAATGATTGATAAAATAAGGTCGTACACAAATACACTAACAATTGCTATTGGATGGATACAATGGTATTGTCAAAGTTAATGATTGATACCCATTACCAATTCCGAGCTCATTTAAAATGCATACAACGTATATATGTGCATACAAATATATGTAAGTAGATTATAGATGGTAGCCCTGGGATCCCGATATTACAGTCTTTTCGAACAGGGCAATTCTAGCAACTGTCTTTCAACTCCCCACAGCAACAATCTTCAAAGCTCTTTTCTGTCTTTTGGATGAAGAATTGGAAGATATGCGAATGAGCAGGACTTAGCGTTGTATTGTTATTATTTTTAAGCGTATATACATATATATAATAGATTAAATTATAGCCGATATAATATTTTTACAGAAAACTTTAAAATAAAAACAACGAACCTGGCGTGTAAAATTTCAAGAATGCTAATTTAGTTAGTTAAAAAAATAAAATAAAACAATCCATTATTTGATTCCACATGCCCAAAGCAGAGAAACTTGGATTGTTGGAACTGTCATTCCGTCCCGCGCAAACCACCTCGGGTTAAATGAGCTTTAGAAGAAGTACAACGGCCGAAACATCTCCAACCCAGCAAACGAAGTACAATTGGTGGTGCTACTTTTTTGTAATCTACCTTCTTTGCTTATTGTTTTTTTTTATTAGTTTTTAAAAAAATGATATTTGTTTTTTATCAAAGCTTTTCACCATTAATTTTCCACAGGAGAGCTTTTTGTGTCAGGCTTTTGTTTCACAATACGAAAAGTCTTGCAAACTGTCTCTACAATTGTCTTTGGAAATGCTATAAACTATCTTTGCCCGAAACGAGCTGTAAGTGCCGAGAATCCCGGGACTACCGGCCAACAAGCTCGGTATATTCGGGATTTGAAATCGGATTTTTTAGAAATGTTTCTGGAATTTTTTGTAGTCAATTAAATCGTAGTATAACAAGGAGTAAGCTAGAAGTTGCTGCAAATTACCGTTGAATTTTTACTTTTTTTGATTTGAACGGTCTTGCCAATTTTTTTAAGCAAAAACTACAGCTATACAAAGTTGACAATTGTTATGTAAACGAAAATAGTTAGAAATTTTTAACTTTATGCTTTGTGTTGAACAAAGAGGCTTAGTTTTGTATCTAAAATAATAAATTTGATTTAACATGAGCCACGTTGTGAATATTTCCAAATACATTTTTTTTTTGTGTGCCCAAATTGTGAGTGTTACTCAGTGTAGATAATTATAATTTTCGTATATAAATTAACAAAATGATCCGTATGACCTAAAAAGATTAACAAACTGTAACAGAGTGATCCATATGAAATGAGCAAGTTATGTTAGCACCATGAGAAAATATAAGTATTTTAATAAGTTCGTCCTGTACCAGCTGGTTGTTATTCACATATTTGGAGACGGAGCGGCAAAAAGTATGCAATGCAATGCATACAGCGGTATGTCGAACTGGTTTTCAAACGTGGTAAATGGTTAAACTGGATAAACTTCCAACAACAATGTGCGTATGATTTAAACTTTTCACGAACTGATTGTAACGCGTTTGAAAACTAAACCAGTTTGGAATGTCACTTTATGGGTTCTGCTGCATACCTTTTGTCGCTCCATCTCTCCAGTTAATTAGTTAAATTGTAGAAATTTGAATGTACTACTACTTGATTTATATTTTGGCATAGTTGACGATATTTGAAAGTATACTATTTTCCGCTTGTGCAGCATAAATTTTACTTTATTAAAAAGTATGATATCAGACATGTATGTATAATAAATGCGTAAAATTTAATTTTTGGCGTATGTGTTGATAAATAATTTTTGCAATATAAAGAAATATTTAAACCCCATTTATTTGTTATTTATATTAACATAAAAGAGCTTGTCAAACAATTTTGCAATTTTTCGAGTAAGGTTGTTACAAAATAATGGATTTCTAAATCCCGGCATAATCCCGTGGTTAGTGGATTGTAAATCCCGAAAATCTCGCGATCTTAAAAATCGAAAAAATCAGTATCCCTAATGTAGATGGCATACAAAGTAGAAGCACCGTCAAAAGCGAAGGAGCCACATGTTGTCAGCTTGTCAGCTACAGCAACAACTACGCATGCTGGCATAAAGGAGTTCACAACTAATGCCAGGATATGCTACATCATATCCCTCTACTACGACTTCGGTACAATGTAATATTATGCATTCACCGTTGTTTGCCGTTGATTGAGGGCTATCGACCAACAGCTAGTAACAATGTTGTTACTCCTGTTGTTTACAAGTGCCCCGGATACGAAAGCAATTTTATTGGCTATTGCCGGCAACTGTTGCTGTACGAAAAGATGAGCTGCTTACTTAGTTTTGAAATACCCATATGCATATACATATGTGTGTATGTATGTAGTATTTGTACGCCTTCAGTTATACTACTTATATGTATGGATGTAAATATGGATTTGCTTAAGGTCGCGTGGGAAGTGGTAAGCATTAGAGAATCGATGAAGTGATGAAATAACCATTTCGTCAACAAGGTTGCAAGAACATCAACTATTTATGCATTATGAACGAGTAGAGTAGAGGAGTATACTGCCACAGGATAAATGTAGTCATCAGAAGGAGGGGGGGCGAGGCGCCAAAGGGCTGAAATAGTTCAACAAGTATATGATTGGAAAATGTTTTGACACGTATGTAGGTACTTTACATACATAAAAAGGCATAATACGCGGGGTTTTAAATTGACTTATATATTTACACATGCACAGTGAGTGATAAAAGTTTTTCATAAACACTATTTCCAATATTGTTTGGTTTCGCTCGAATAGAGGCGAATTGCTGGTTTCAGTTTCCTTTTATCAATGAATTACTTAGCTCATGGTTGACGTCAGCGACTAAAATAATAATAATTATTTGATGATAGTGTTTGGAAATAGTCATTAGAGTATTTATAATGATTATACAAGTTTTTTGATAGCACTGTATAAGAAATTAAGATCATTTCTTTGCAACATAGTAACCATCGTACTTTGCTGAAAGATAGGCTCGTACAGATTATTTTTTCTGGACAAACTTATAGTCCAGCATGTCTGAGTTCTTTGAAGTAGTGATTGTTTACATCGCATCATGGAAGTCACGTTAGAATCGCATCACGAAGTCCCGGCATGACGCTTATATGATAAAAAAAAAACAAACATATATACTGAGTTGGGGATGTGTACATTAATCTATGTATAGATATTTCGGGTCTGGTTCACCACTATAACTACTATTATTATTACTAATTACTAATTACTAGTACCAGTACTACTCCTACAACTACTACCAACTACTACTACTCCCACTAATTGCTTCTACTATTTGTAAAATGCTACTACTAATTACTACTACTGTGTTTACTAATTTCTACTTTTGATTACTACTACTCTTTTTACTAAAGTTACTACTAATTACTATTACTATTTTTTACTAATTTTTACTACTAACGTTACTACTAATTACTACTACTGTTTTTACTAATTTCCACTTCTATTTGTATTAACGCTACCAATAACTATTACCACTATTTTTACTGATTTTCACTACTATTTTTACTACTGCAACCATTAATTTCTACTACTACTATTTTTACTCATTCAAAAACTAAAAAACTAAAAAGGTTTTTTATATTTATAACTTTCTCCCATATTTAACGCTATATCCCTTTTTAGAATCGGCACAAAAGTTTTACTTCTGGCTTGCGCCCTTAGATGGACGTGTGTTTTTTTTATATCTTTATTTGCATATATAGGGTTAAGGGGGTTACAATGAGTTTTTCTGCCAAATAAAATTTTGTGCTGTATAAAAATTTAAACATTTCAAATCTACACTTCAATCCTCCAGTATCGCTCCTTTTGCCAATTTTTCATACTCTTTTCAAATACATTATAAAGTTTTAACAAATATTTATTTAAGGAAGTTAAACTAAAAGGGTAAAACAATGTATATAAGAAATGTTGATATTTGAGATGCGACCTCTTAATATTTGATTGAAAGTATTAACAAAAAATCTAGACGTGCTAGACTACAGATTTGTTCAGTAAAATTGATCTTTACGGTATTCAATTTCAGAAAATTACGATGGTTATTTTGTTGCAAATTTGCTGTTGTATAGTGTAATTACTATAGCAGGAAAAATGTCTATCGACATCGATAACTTTTGTTTTCATAACGCTTATAAGAGAGAAGAATTTTTTTTAGTCAACAATAATTATAATTCTGTGACGTACAAATCTACGAGAAAAACAGCATCATTATATTGTAAATATTTTTTTTTTTAATAAATAAAATAAAAAATGACAAAAAAAAGCTTAAAAATACGTCGTCTATACTATTATCGCCACTCTTAGTGTAAATTTCCATATATGAAGTATCATAAGATAGTTTTTACAATGAAATATACATAAAAAGTTAACTAATTTAATTTCTCAAACTTATAATTACTATTTTTTTTTACAAAAATCCTTTAAAAATTAAAAAAATATATATACGATGGCGCCACCTAGGATAAGGCTTAGGTAAAGTTAACAAAAAAATGAGACCCAACTACAGTAACATACAATAACTCTCTAGAAGAATTCCAGGAAAACAACGAACATGATCGAATTTTATTAAATTTTTCTAAAAATCATAAACTCTCGATATGTAGGTATAATAACAAAATATAGATCTATAGGCTAGAAATCCTTTCGGCCATAAACTTCCATATTGTATTACAGTGTAAGAGTGAAAGAATTTTTTATCATAATTTTTGATAATTGTTGTAGCAGAAACACATTATTTTAATAAATCAATAATTTTTATTTTGAAACTGAAATTATAAAAGTCCTCTCATATTAAATTTGAGTGGGAATAATTTTTTAAGTCATCGGTAACTATTATTTTAGTACCTATATTATAAAAGTTCTTCCATAATAATTAAGACTGATAAATATTTTTAAGTCTTCACAAGTCTTTTTGATTGAGATTTTTATTATAAAAATCATTTATTTGTCTTTTGATGGCAATTATGAAAGAGAAGGATTTTTGAAGTTAATAATAATTATTATACAATATTATAAACATTTTTTCGTAATAATTATGAGTGAGTATATTTTAAGTTTACAAAATACTTTTATCTTGAAATTTGTATTATAAAAGGCGTTTGTTAATTAATACAGCGGATAACAACTTTTTTAATTATTGATAAGTTTTACTTTGAGAGTGAAATTACAAAAGCCTTTTGGTGAGAATTATGAGTGAAAAATTTTTTTTAAGTCTCCAATAACTTTATATAATATTTTTGGTAGCACATTTTTTTAGGCTATCGAAATAAAATGGTACAAAAGTCTTGAAATACGGAATTAGTTGGCAATAATTTTGGCCTGGTTCGGGATCATAGCTCCGCATTTCAAGACTTTAAAAAATTTGTCTCACTTATACTGTCATAACAAGACTTTTATGATATATGCAAGGCTGGAAACAATAGTTACGATAATTTATTTTCCCATTAAATATTGACCAATACAAAAAACTAAAGAATACGTGGCTCTTTTTTTTTAATTTCTATAATTCTGGGGAGTGGAAGCATGAAAACTCCAAACGGTCGAGCTTCCCAGTATATGTCCTGCATGAACTCAAACTCATTTATTTCGTTTTTGTTTTATATAGAATATTTAAATCTATTATTAGCGATACTCGTACAACATCTTTTGTGGTTTAGTGCAATTTTTTTTCACACCACCCATCTGTATACACCTAGTAATATAAGGGAAATTCAATTAAATAGTCAACACAGTATAAAATAAGTCATAAAACAACAATAAAAATACCAACAGCGACACTGCCGCCTATAAAAATAGCTGCTATCTATTATAGAAGTTTACAACGAGTACGATGTAAGTCACAATGACAAAGTCAATAATGTCAGCGACAAATAAAAAAAAAAATCAATTTGTTAGTTGTTTTAGCTGCTATTGGCAATGAATGAATGTCGAATGGCTTGGTGTGCACAATGCTCTAGCAGTATCGGTCAAATGTTGATGTTGGTGTTGGTGTATTTGTATTGTATTTATATATTTTGAAACAAAGAACGTCGATGGTGCAATCAAAACAAATGAATTTAGATCGAATACGGATATACATTAGGGTGCACTTTATATGAACAAACTATTTTTTTAATTTAAAATGCATACCACATAAATCTTTTCATATTACTAAAATATACATAAATAACAAATTTAAGGTTTTCATGATACCAGAAACCCATACCAACTTGAGTTCATGTTTAGCTTCAAGGAATCTATAACAATATTTTACTATTACGCGTAGATAACTGCAGTGGTACAATAAAATACTTAAATTAACAACAAATAACATAAAACAAACACACACATTTATTATTCACCACAATAATTCACACACATATTGCAGATAATTCTTTTTGGTCCACTTGCGAGAAAGCAGGTTATGTATCTAACTCAGAGTTCACCGTTAAGTTTAACATTAATATTTAACCTAGTAGGTATTTAGGGCTGAATTTTTAAGTTTGTGACATTCTGTTATAAATAAATAAAAAATAAATTTGTCAAACAAGTTTTTTTTAAATAAACGAAATAATTTGAAATTAATCCTTTTTTTCGACAATAATGGGGATGCTATCGAATACGTTGGTTCCAACTTCTTTAACAGAGCTTTGGCAAAGCAAATCAATCACTTTAAATTAGAAACCAAGCATACCAAGCATTTCGTTGTTGTACTAAAGCCTCCCAAAATTTTTTTGATTTTAAATTTCAATAAATTCATAAAGTTCAAAGAAAATGTCAAGAAAGAAATGTAGGTAGCCCGGATGACTGGATTTATTTGATGCAACACAATGTCTGGGTTCCGAAATTAAAATTATAACTCTGAGTTACTTAGCTCTTTATTTATAAATTTAACTTTGGATTTTCGCAAGTGGGCCTTAGAGTCTTTTGTTTGCCTTCAGTTAGAGTTTTTTTTGCTCTAGCAGACAATGTAACATAAATTGTTTCTACTCCTCTTCAGCATTGACCAATCCGTAAAAATTTTGCATTAGTTTAACTGCGCTATCACTTAAAAACGACACTTTAAGCTACACTTCCAAATATATGACATTTTCTTTCCGTAAAGATCCTACAAAACTTTGCCTAAAAACAAAATTAAAAAACAATATAATTGGTTCATTTAACGTCAGATCGCAGTACATTATTTGTACCTTTCTTCCGAGATTCCATTATTGCAGTACTTTTGAAACCCCTAAAGCTTACGCTTTCTCTGCCAAACTCTCTAAGGTTGACGGCAGAGTACACGCTATAAGCGGAGCAAAGCAGTAAAGCTATATCGTGCTATAAATAGCATCATGTATTTTCTTATGTGTTTGCTTGATGCATGTCAGAGTGTAAGCGAAGAGCAAAGCGTATTCATGCTATAAATGAAGCGTGAAGCTACAAAGTATGTTGTGAACTGCTTTATAGCATGAATTTGCTTGAATTTTTGATATTCTTCTTGTTTTCTGTCATTTTAACAGCTGTTTCGCTCTTAAATTATTATGTGTTTATGGAAATTGAAAAGTGAAAAAGATGGAACTGAATGTTGATTATGTTTTAGCAACTAAATGACATTTATATTACATTAACTTGACATTTATATTAAGCAAACTAGCATACACTCTGACATGTGATAGCTTTGATTATAGCAAGAAATATTATCGCTTCAATCTTCGCTCCGCTTATAGCGTGTACTCTGCCGTCAACCTAATAGCCATACATCAAGAACTTGCTATTTGTCTTCATAGGTGAGAACTTTTAGTAGTGTTCTCCCGTTCAGTCCAGATACCAATATGTCATACGGCAATTTTGGCCTGGTTATCAGATTATCATATTATTTTCGACCTAATATTCTTACAGAATGTTTTGTAATTTTATTGAGCTCGGGGCCAGTTTTGTTAGTTATCTGTAATTTCTTGGATCCCAATAAATATATACCCTTTTTGGCACTTTATAATTCAGTTGCCGCACGCACCGAAATCGACAATCGGCCCTATCGCTAAATCCATCATAGCGCAAGCGGCATCACTGTGCCTGAATATTTACGACGTGATTGGCGATAGCCTTTTCGTAGATTTAATAAAAAATTCGGCTTCGAATGACTAATGATGCTTATTATCCCAAACGACTTCTATTAACTTGTTTAGATGCAAGTCGGCACGTGTTGTTTATTTAATGAGCTAACATCTGGTTTGAGAGCATTGTATGATGTAAAAAAAAAATAATAAGAGGATATGCCTACTTTTTTACACTTTCGAAAAATAAGTGTCATCCTAATACACATATGCACATAAACTAAATGTTTAATAACTCTATTGGATGCAAGTCAATGAAGCAGGCAAACCACTACGTTAATCGTCAGTATTTGTTTAGAAATGAAGCAAAAAAAATGTAAAATGTTGATGGTAAAATTACATGAATAGCTAATGAATGATTGCCTTCTTTTCAATGCAGTCATTCGAGTCATAAAATTAAGACAGTAAGCTAATAATACTTTTAATTATTACGGTATTAACTTCTTTTTAGCTACTTGAATAATCAATATCAAGCTTACATGGAGTGTACGATTATAGTACAAGTTTTTAAGATAGAGGATTGTCATCTTCCCTTTAGTCAAGATTTTGAGAAAAATATGAACATACCTCTTTAAAACTTCGGCTTTATTGTAGACAGGTGAGCTGATGGATTTGATGGAAAAAAATTGGATTTATATAACTGAGGGAAATGAAAGGTTAAGACATAAACTCCAGGGAAAATATTTTCGTGGAACATATTTACCCATTATCTTCTATTTAAAAATGTCATTTGAACCTTATTTCAATAAACTCTAAAAAAAACAACTTTGGAATGTTGTTAAGGTCACAAAATATTCTTAAGAATTATTAACTGGAAAATTTCCCTATGGGAACAAAAGCTGTGTCCTATTAAAACTGTATTCTATATAAAATAAAATAAAAAATATAGTTTCGTATACAAATTGGATAACAATTCTGTTAACTGTCATGTTAAAGTTACAGAAGTAGAGCATAACTCTATATTGGATATTTCAAGGGAACATTTGCATTCGTCGTATAAAGATTTTGTTTGTCCCTTGAGAAATGTATCGAAGAATAGTTTTGACGTTTATTTCTCTAAGGACTTTATTCCTTTAAGGGCTTTCGTGAGGTAAGAGTCAAAACGACAATGAAGTTTTACTTGTATTGAAAATACGACATCCAGATTCCAGACTATATAGGACGTATACAGATGAGAAATGTGAAGCATTTGCGGGTTACCATTTATTTGAGTACATTAGCGAAAACTGAAAGGCAATGAATGAGGCATTTATTCTAGACGATGTAGTCTAATTAACAGTATGGTCATCGTATTACATATCTCATTGAATGAAACTGAAAAGTATTTTGGAAAAAAATATTTATTTTGTTTTCTAGCCGAAATTATGCAGTAATTTTTGTGGATGCTAAATTCTGCTATGTTTCTCAAAGTTGAAACTACATTCAATGGGATTTGGTTTTTTATCTATCAAATCCAGTCAATCAAATTCAGCAATCGATTCAGATCTGACGTGGAATATTTAATTCTTTTAAATAAATACCTCTAAGGCTCGCTAATCATTCGAGGGGTTTTTTCAAATTTTATTTTCTCCACAATATCCTAATTCGAACATAACAATTTTTAGTTATTGGATTAAATTCACATTTAAGTGAATAAATTTTAAACGAATAAAATAATGGACTTTGAAGAATAAAAAGATTTTGAAATTTTTAATAAAGTCAATTATTATAATTACGAGCAATTTTTCATACACGTATTACGTATTTACTAAAAACATTTTTAAGTAAAAACCATTGAAAGCAGCAAAGTTATAGACAAGTGATAAAAGTTTATGCGATAGTAGGAAAAAAAATTTAACCTCTAAATAAAATCTTTGATACATCTAAACAATGGTAGCTTTTTATTTTGACCAAAAACAACATATTTGATTTTATTAAAAAGTTAAAATTCCAAACGCCCAATGTGCTAGCGTAGTGTACTGTCGTTTTGTTACAGTGGGTATACATAATAAATATCGTTAATAAATATCGAATTTTTTGATTTTTGAAAATTACCGTTATATGAGAGGTGGACATGGTTGTTGCCGGATTTTTACAATTTTGAAAATTATGCTTATTAAATTGAAATGCAATGTGTGTACTAAATTTGGCGGCTTAGTTTTTGGAGGTATACCTATTTGCTCTACAGTCGGCGGTGCTATGCCTAATTCCAAAATTTTGTTTCCTTTCTTGTATTTGTTTATGTAGCCCTATTCGGCTTATGAAATTGTCTTCAATAGTTACTTGAATATCGCATTTTTTTATTTCAGAAAATTACCATAAGTTCAGAGGTAGGCGTAGCAGAAATTTTTGCTTAATGACTTAAAATGCAGTATGTGTACCAAATTTCGTAATGTTTTGCCAAATAGTTTCGGAGATATATTTTCCAAAAAAATATTTTAATAATAATAATAATAATTGGCGATTATAGCATAGCTTGATGTTTGGCCGACCCTTTTCTTGCAATTTATGTTGTGCTTATTTATTTTTTTTTACACAAATTGTGGGACCTACAGTTTTACGCTAACTCCGAACGGCAAATCAATTTTGTGAGACATTTTTTTATGGCACAAATAAACTCGGAGAGTTTAAAAAAAAATGTCCATAAATTTTGAAGTTTTTGTTCAGGATTTGAACTCAATCCTCTGTAAAAAATTTGAGCAAAATATCTTTACTGGTTACACAAATATCGCATGTTTTAATTTTCATAACAACCCGTTATGTGAGCGTGAAGATTTTCCAATTTCACACATTTTCAATATCGACCTATCATGAGATATCTCAACACATACTCCAATTATTGGATGCAAAGAACTTAATTATAATCTACGTTCTTTGTTGGATGCACGAATAGACGGACGGACAGCATACCATTGATACAACAAAGGAAATAAATATTCGCGTTGCATCTTTTAGGCGCATCTTTCGTCAGCTGGGCATAAAGCGTAGTTACTCTGTTTTTGTTTCACAAGAAATGAGCTGTCAAAATTCATATAAAATGGTTTGCCCTGATATATGCGTGAAGTTCCACTTTTCCACTAGAAAGTTTTACTCTGCTAATGCTGTCAAGGGGCCCACAATATCTTGGACACATAATGCCAGTAAAAAATTTTCCACAGCTTTTAAAATGCATTTGCCATTTGCCATTTAGAATTGCGTGAAAAGTGACAGCTCGCCACCTCTTTTAAGGAATTATTTTTGTATTATTTGCCATTTACTTTAATGCGGCATCTTTTAGGCGCTCCAATTATTTCGGTTGCTAGCAACATTTCACGTCAATCTAAATGAGTACTGGCGCCGAAATTTCAAGGCTATGAAGTTAGTACTAGCCTTAAGTGAGATTTAACAACTTAAATATCCGAACAGACACATACACACACAGATACATAAAAACACACAGAAATACACAGCCAATTGACAAACAGAGTAACGAAAAACGTACGTGCAACATTTACTATATGTTTTGTAGTTTTCCCACTTACATTTGCTTGTGGCATACCACACACACCCAATCGGTGGTGCGAGAGGTGAATTCGCGGCAAGCTTTGCACACGCGCAACTTGCAGACACGACACGGCGCTCCACGATTCGTGATGCGTCCCAGCTCGGTGTTGCAACGCGCACAATGACGATTCGATTCGCCGCAATGCAACAACGAATTATGATGGTTGTTGTGGTGGCTGTGATGGGTGGCTATGGTTGTGGCTGTGGCTGTGGTCGTAGAAGTGATGCCTATTGTTGTTGTTGGTATTGTGGTGATAGCTGTTGATGTTATTGTTGTTGTTGTAGCCATATTGTGATTGTTCTGTTCGTGCTGTTGGTTTACTTGTTGTTGTGGATTATTTTGTGTGGCATCAAGTGCACCGCCCATGCGCAGCGCCCCCTTCCGACGCAACGAATACAATTCGGCACGCAATAGCCTGTTCTCGGGTATTGTTTTTTTTTTCATATGCAATGGATTATGCAATGAATGATGCGTGCATGGAAGTGAAGAAAATCATGTGTGTGTGTGTGTGTGGGTGCAATTTTGTATACATCAAAAATGTGTGTGTGTGTGGGTGGGTCGAGTTGTTCCGAGGTGAGGTCACGTCAGTGTTTGCGGTCAATCAACGCCAAAGTTTCGATGGACAGCGAGAATTCGAGGTTGGATATTTGGACAGTGGGTGTGCGTGCGTGTGCGTGGCGAAAAAGATGCAGGTGTTGGATTCGTGGCCCGATTTCATAAGGAATGTTTGTTTTTTTTTGGATTGTTCGGGGTTTCGCAAATGGTGCAGTGATGTTTGTTATTATTGTTGTTGACATTTGCGGTTTCACAAGCATGTATTGTGTGTTGTTATTGTTTTTTTGTTTTTTTTTGTTGTTTTTCGTTTTTTATTGTTGGCATTCATTTGGTTGATGTCATGTTTGCGTGTCAAACAATCAAAATCGAAAAATACGAAAGAAAAAGAGAAAGACAACAAAGTAGAGAGTAGGCGAGAGAGCAGTGCGGTAAAAAGAGATGAAAAGAGAAGAAAAATAGTATTAGTAAGTTTTGTGGTACAGTTAAATTTTTTTTATCATGTAAAATCAATAAATTTTTATTTTTGTAGGACATTAAATTATAATCAAATATATATAGTATTACTTCGCTGCTGTTTTGTTTTTCCAAAAGAGTTTCTTCGTAAGATACTACATAGTAAATAAAAAATTTGGAGTATTAGAGGTTGATCTTAGCTATCTGAAGTTTCCAATTAAATTTCAGTATTCATTAAATTTGTTGAATTGAAATGAGACGGCACCAGGGTACCGTCGTTGATTTTTAAATTTTATAGTTTTTAATAAGCTTAGTTTTGAAACATACAGTTAAGTCCTCAATTGTTGCTTTAGTAATTTCTTTTTTAATACAAGTGGAAATTATTATAATTTTAACGCACTACACCCATTTTTCAAAATATTGATTTTTACGCATTTCTATTTCTAGCTAATTTTTTGTTAAATGATTTAATAAATCTATAAAATTTGTAAAATAAAATGCGTAAAATTAAAAATCATTAAGAAAAACAATGCTTCGCTGAAGTGCTTCACTTTTTCCTCAAACAAAAAAAAAAAAATTAATAAATAAATTGGTTAGGGTTGCCACCTTTTGAAAAAAAAATTAAAAAACAGTAGGATGTATATGGTGCTGCCAGATATCTAAATATTAAATTTTTTTTTTTAAATGAAGCGCTATACTTTTCACTATTTCCCATTTTCACAAATAAATTTGAAATAGAAAAAATGTATGCACGGTTGCCATCAATTGGAAAAATTTTAAAGAAAATAACTACGATTACAAGCTATATGAAATTTCAAAATATGGATGCCACGAAGCTTGTTTCGCTGAAAAGAAGACTTAAATAAATATCTGTTGTTTGAAAAGTCAAATTTTAATAAATAAAACAGAAGTTATATGTGAGAGCAACCAAAATGCATTTTCTAGCTACATACGCAAATAAAACTAATAAATAAATGTAGAAAGGACAACGTCTGTCAGGGATGGCAAATTTGAAATAAAAGCAAGCGCCGGATATTTAAATAAAATATCTATACACTTCCGTTGGCAACTTATCTAAATTCTAAGCAACGCAAAAAAAAACCACTTTTAGATTTAAATTACCCTCCCTAATATTTATTATAAGGTGGGCTGTGCTACGCCAACTTTTCAAAAAAAAAAAATATTTGAGACAAGTTTTACTTTAAAATTTTTACAATTTAATAAAACTTCCTTTCGTGGTTGCTGGAAAATTTTAATTCATTATATATTACTTTGCGTTTTATTAGTAAAAGAAAAGCTTCGTCCATACAGTTTTATAAGTTCACAACTTTCAATATCAAATAACTGACCGCCAGTAGTAAATTGATTTCAGTTTTGGTTTTGACAACCGTCGTTATATGCACAAAGTTATATAATCCTTGAGTACAAATAAGTAACTATTTATTCTATGTACATTGACTGCAACGCAATCATCAATCTTAGCAATTGATTGGGAAAGTTACGCATTCTGCACATTAAAAAAAAAATTTCAAAAACTGTAACGAAGGATACGCACATAATAAAAGGTTTGTACTGCGTGCCTGTAAATCTGTTTGTTTGTTTGTATATTAAGATGTCAATATGTACGCATTTGCAAACAAATTGTACCAAACCAAATTTCGCTCTCAATAATATAGGGACTGAATTCAAAGTTGTTGTAATATATACGAGTAGATATGTATGGATGTAGATAGGATTTCATGTATTGTATAAAAAAAACCAGTAAACACCTGGCGCATGTTTTTATTTCAAATAGGCAATACTTGTTGTGTGCAATTAGTAAAATATTGTATATTTTGAACTATTGTAATTTACCGTTGCATGATAGCTGAGTGTGGTTTTGGTTTGGTTTCTATAATTTTCGAAATTGTGCTTTCGCACTAGAAAGGCAAATTGGTAATGTAGCAGAATTTGACTAAAAAGTTTCGGAGACATACCTATTTGTCCTAAGGTAGGCCAAACCGTGGCCATTCCCAACATACAGGATTCCATTTATTTCACTTCCAAACATAATCGAATTTAGTGCTTTTTTTTTCTCTTCAACCCAATTCTGTGCATAAAATTTGAGCTAACTATATCCCATAAGATACAACATGTCGAGTTTTTTGATTTAAAAAAAAAAAAACCTTTATATAAGAAGTAGGCGTGGTTTTGATCTGATTATAACGAATTTCGACACTAAGCGCATTAATTTGGAATCTAAAGTGTGTACCAAATTTGGTAGAGTACTCGCGCAGGTACCTTTAGAGATAGGCCTATTTGGTTTAAAGTGGCCACGCCGATTCCAAGAATTTCCGCAACCCGCGCTCTGTGCTTTTCATCCCCAACTAAGTGGAATACATTGTCTTTGTTATTGTTATTGAATTAGATATAAATTTTTTTATTTTTGTAAACCCCCGTTAAATGGAGATACGCGTGATTTTTGACAGATTTTTTTAATTTTCGAAGGTTAGATTTTTCATTTAAAATGCAATATGTGTACCAAATTTGGTACATTATGGTCTGGTAGTTTCTGCGATATATCTATTTTCTCCACTGTGAGTGGTGCTACGCCTTTTTCCAAAAAAAAATCTATCCGCTTATTAATTTTCCAGCATACTTAATCCTGTATGAGCAAATTATCTTTAATAGTGACTGAAGAATTGCAAAACACCGTTATGTGGGCGTGGTTATACCCGATTTCACCCATTTTCAACTCGAACATACCTGGGGAAAAGGGCAATAGAGTTTTGTTGAGATAGCTCATTTTTTACTAGTGTTATTTAATGCAGGGGTGGACGGACGGACAGACATTTTACTTTAGCTTTTCATTCTGAAAAGTTTCGTCGGTTGCTTTACGTTGTTACTAACAACAGTTAGGTGAACAAAGTCATAATACCTTGTGCGCTAGTGCGCTCGGGTATAAAAATTTAGGAAGCAAGTACCCGTCGTCATTTATCATCCTGACAACTCATGAAAAAAATACGCACACATACACTAAAAATTTTTGTTTTAATATATAAATTGTATTTTTGACTGCGTCTAAGTTAGACAGGTTTTTTTTTATTTATGTGCCGTAACTCAACCATTGAAATTGGGTCACAGCAAGCTGGAAATTTGTCAGAAGGAAAGGATGAAGTATTTAGATTTTGTTGATTAAATTCGAAAAAGAAAAAGTTGATTGGTGCTCTTTCCAAAGTAATTAAAATTTACCTCCTTCTCGAAATAATGAAACGCATTTGAATGAATGGTTTTCATGTACATATGTACGTGTTCTTATGTATGTAATTACCTTTTTGCAAAACTTTTACTTCAACGAATGTTACACAAAATATTGAATTCATATGAAATAGCTAGAAGCGTAAACTTTGCGTTATTGGTAAATAAGTTTCTTTACTTGATTGTGACGCTCTATTTTTCTATCGCCAAAAAATTATTGCAAAACAGATGCTTTAAAAATAAGTAAAACTTTTATAATTAAATAAAATCAGTTAAAAAAAAAACAGTGTGATATTTATTTTCAGAATATAATCTACATAAAGTAATTTAGTTGGCAATAATTGCGAATTCTCAGGATCATCGGCTTATCAAAATTAATAGGAGATTCTATAGAAAACCAAGATTTTTAGAAGAGGTTTTATCTTAGTTTTACAGGTTAGCTACTCGATTTTGAAAAGTTTTCAAATTAGTTTTACAGAATATCTTCTTAATTTTATTAAAAAGACGTTTCCAGTCACTATAAGAAGTGCTTCTTATTGAAAAAAAAAAATCATGGAGCAATCCGCTAAATTTTGTTCTGATTTATAGGTGGGTTTTAGGTGATATTTTCGCTCTGTGTACGCTTCCTTGTGTGCATGCGTTCGATTTTGTCTAACACTGGTCTAAAGCTCAAGGTTGTCGTCTGCTATTGTGAAAAATTTGCACTTACTAATCCAAATTAACTCGGTTCGTCTGTAGCGCTTTTGAACAATTAAAAAAACAAAACAAGAAAAAACTTCGATAAAGAGGAAATTTATTTACGATTTCCTTCATTAATATTAAATTCTTTTTAATACTAATTTATTTTGTTCTTTAGAATTATTTGTGCATAGACTATTGTGTCCTTCTTTTCCAGAAACAATTCGGTCTCAGAGACAAAAATATTCCAGAAAGCACAAGAACGTAAAACTTGCAAGAATCCAGGCGGAAAAACTTTAAATACCTTCAATATAGTGAATTTGTAATCCAATTTCCTCAAAAGCAGTGCGATCAAATTTTTAAAAAAGTGAAGCTAAATTGACTCAAGAAAAAAAAGGCGACAGTACCAGCTACTCATGAAATTTCATGTGTAAAAAATCTGTGTATGGTTCGGCAAAGCATCCGACTATTCAGTTACTTACATAAAAAGGTTAGACTATAAATTTAAAATTAATCTCATTGAATTTGATTCAATTTGCTGATTTGTAATTTACTGATTAATTATAACTACATGACTACAAGTTTGACGTTCGCTGATTTGATCCAACTGGTTTTCTGTTTTACCACATCAAGCTAACATTTCTTGTCGCAGGAAAATTTCATTGATGCAACTTCTTTGTTCTCTATCTATGTTGTTTGAAAAACTATTGATCGATGATACTAAAATATTTGGATAATTGTGACTGAAAAGTATTAAAAAATATATTGAAAAGGAAGGAAGGATTTGCTTATCATAAGTCGGTACATAGGACTTACGAAATTTTGTATACTAAATTCACATATACTGTAAGTTTACTTTCGTCTTATCTTGGGACGTTTCTGTTCACTTTTACCAGGATCTTGTGTATATGGGATTTGAGAGTTCAAATTTATTCATACCTTTGAAAACCACTAGAACAATTTTCTGAACATTTTAAAAATCTAACAACTTTCCAAATTGGTTTTTAGAGAATAACGTAAATATTAATTAAAACAATTACAATGACACTTTCAGGTGTTTACGAATGGGCTAAGATTTTCCACGAAAATGGCTCTCGTGAAATTTTAGTGTACAGGTCGATCAGACATACTTACTATAATCCTTTTTCCACGTTTTTGAAAACCTCTGGATCGCGCCATATATATTTCAGTAACTTTTACAAACCCATCTGGAGTTTTAGTATTGGATAAATGTAGTTTCAGAAAATAATGACAATCTTCGGTTCCTTTAAAGTTTTCTATTTGTAGGCCAATGCGTTTGCTTCAATAAGCAGCCTTCGCAGTAGAGAAACGAATTAAAATGTTACGTGAGCTTATAACTTTGACAATAATTTCCAGATTTTACGCTAGTAAATTAATTCTCCATATACGAACAAATGGGCATTGCATGCAGCGCAGCAGCGCAAGTTTGACTGAGAGTTCAAAGAAATAGCTACTAAAAAAAAATCGGGTGCAGTTTTTGTACGTGAAAAGGTTTTTGTTTGGCCCATATGAAAAAACTCGTTATAACCAGGGAAATCGTTGTTCAAATTACTTTTTAACTGAGCATGTATTTAATAAAAACATTAATCTGCCGACATGTGCACTAAAGTACAAAACTGCGACCCAGCGAAATACACAAATCGAAAAAACCAATAAAATAGCAGTAGGAACACAATTTGGATTAAGTGAGAAAGGCTAAGAAAAAAAACGATTATAAAAAGTAGATATGTAAAATATAAACAGCACAAAGGACAAACCTGCTTTCATAACATTTGGCAAAATTGTTGGTTTTGTAGATGACAAAGGTTCAATGAATTTCCAAGAATTGGTGTATAAGCCCATCGAAAAACTAAGCGCATTGTGAAAACACAAGCAAGTACATCTACACACACACACCCAAACGCACACACACACACACCCAAACACACGCACACACATATACATGCGCACCACCGATTGATGCTGACCTCTCGTCATGCATACCTTGCTTTGACACTGGTGATCAAAAGCCTTAATCCATATTTTCAAAGTTCAGTGACCTCGCTATGTAATAAGAGAAAATAATGAAAGTTCATCAATAATTATTATATTTATTCTATGATACAATTTTTTTACGTCATTAGTAACTATTATTTTTTGATGAAAACTATAAAGGCATTTTCATACTAATTATGAGTGAGAAAAATTGGTTAAGTAATCGATAACTGTTATTTTGAGTCTTCGTTACTGCATTGTATAAAATGAAGATGATATTTTTTTAACGGGCCAATCTTGGAAGCTCCGGAATGGATTTTAAAATTAATATTTACGTTATTCCCAAAATATTTAGATGCACAAATTTTCTCAGGTAGACTATGGCCTGGAATCGAACACATGTTTCTTTTTGTTGAAGGAAAATATGGAAAAATGGGTACATGCATACTCGCAGTACAACGGGACGTGGGACCACGGGGATTTTGTTGAGAAATGTTCGACTAAAGTTAGGGTTAGGTGAGCTTAACGTGGCTGCTCTTAAGAGCTCAAAACCGGAACTGCACCTTCTTAGTTATCAGGCCGGTTCTACATTTCGATTCGGTTTGAAAAGTAAATTTGATACAATTCCGACTCGTTTTGGAGGCGGTGTTCTTAATTCCGACTGAGTTCGAATAGATTACGAATCGTTTTCGAATCATTTTCATTCTGAGTTGATAATCAGTTTGAACAACTGTTGTCAATTATTTATGTTTGTTGGAAAATTTAACAATGCTTTTTGGGTGTGCTGAGACAAGAAAGCTTGTTATTGCGTTTTCAAAACAACAAAAATAATTAGCAAGAAAGTTGGCCTCATAAAGAAACTTACCTTATAAAATCTTCTAAATTTCTTTAGTTTTACTTCGAATGAATTAGTGAAGTTTGTTTATGAGTAGAATCAGCTGCTCTCAATGGTATTATCGTAGGGGTTGACAACAGCCGCAGCTTCTGTACAAAAACTGTGATTCAAATAAAATAGGTACATATGCAAAACGCATTAATTTAAAAGCACCAATGTATTTTTTTTTAAGTTTTTTAAATACTTACTAGTGCTCGAAAGATCATAAAACGAAAATGAAGGTTCGAATATTATTTGTGAAGCATGGCAATATGCAAAATTTCGATATGTTTCGCGCATGCGGTCAAGTGGGATCAAGAATATGTCGGTTTCATGCTGATCGTCTTCCCTGTGTTTAGCTATGTAGTTTTTAAATACAAATTTTCTGATACAGATTTATCAAGCTAATTGAATACAGATAAAGGCAATAAAGACACAAAAAACTTCCCAATCGTATGTACATATTTTTAAATATAAAAGGTTTGGCGTACAAACAAAATAAACTTATATATTTGAATTTAATTTGCAAATTACTTTTAGTTCTGACTACTCGAAGGCAAAATTTTTCAAACTGAAAAAATTGTGTTGATATCGAAATCAAGAAAACGAATCCATTTCGATTGCAAAAATTTTTATCGGAGTCGAAATGCAGAACAGACCTGAATAATATAAAATCGCTGCAGCTTTAATCTTACTCCCGCAAAGGCAGACCAACTGATTGATTTTAACTTTAATATATTTGTGAAATTCAAAAACTATTTGAAGAAGAACGATTATTTATTTTCACTGAAGTGAAGAAATTTTGTAATTGCCAAACAGCACACTGAGGTAAAATAACTGTTTTTTTTTTTGGTTTTGAAAAAGGTTCTGCAAGGTTTCTTTGCGTTGGCATTCAATCACAAATTTCGTTTTGATAAATTAAAATTTGCATTCACTTTGACAGGTCAGCTTAACGTATTTTTTAATCGCTTGAAGACTGCAACTTAACGGGTGAGATTTTCTACGACAGCCAGCGCTCAATATTGAGCCAAAGATAGTCGGTGCTTGTAAACAACGAATTGCCTCCTCCTTCCAATCTGGAATTCTCTGTCATCTGGGCTACTGGACATAAAGCAATCGAAGGTAGCGAATAAGTCGATGCAGCTAATCAGAGTATGAAACAACAACCAGTATCGAGTTGAGAAAGCTACCACCACCTGCAGGATATCAATAAATACTTTGCCAGAAAACAATGAAAAGCGAATCAGATCTCTTCTTTGTAGGCTTTAGACTGTAGTCCGTGAGCTTTGGTCGTTTTGTCGAGCTTATGACATCAAAAGGGTAATATTTTTGCTGCTTGGGCGACACGAATGGCAGCCGTTTTATCTTCCTATCAGTTAATTCCATTCCCTCACTGCGCAAAGTAGCACAGCAGACATTTGCTAACTTCTTCATCATCAAAAATCGTCAATACTGCAATTCGGTAGCGGTAACAGCGTGCCCATTTTTTCTGCCACTTAACACTCTCTTGGACAGTTGAATGGCGCAACAGAAGCCATATAATGATAACGACAAACGCTTAGGGTTATCAACAACATACCTACACAAATTCAACGACGGAACAGGGTAGATATAGTAGCGTAGTAGTTTTGTAATTCACTCTTCTGTTAGAGCTAATATTTTAATATTTGGTTAGAGATTGTCGATGGAATTCTCGGTTTAATCTTCTACTCTTTCCAGCCGTAGAGAAATGCCAGGCATGGTTAAACTAGTCATAGGTTCTATTGTAGGTACATTTCTTATTGACAAAGTTAAATCGGGTAATCCTATACGATCCTGTACGGTTCGACCTACCTTTAGCTTTTGAATAGTAAGTTTAGACAATTCTGCTTTGATCTTGTCCACCGCAAGGGATACGCTAATTGCAGAGCCGCATCTCGTCAGTTTAACCTTTGTTTGATTTCATATTAGGGCAATCACGTAAATATCAGAAATCGAGAAATCGTTGTTTGATTTCATATTAGGGTATTCTAGTAAATGTCAGAAATCGATGCCAACTTTCTCCTACGCTCATCCACTAGTTTGGATCTAACCGAGGTAGAAGGCAGTGCCTGAATAACCCCCTCGGCTATCTGAGGAAACATTCATCTGCGTTCTCGGAGATGCATTCTGCTTTAATTATCTTACTGCCTCCGACGTGAAAAAAACTTGCATGGCCCCCTGGTGCAACCCCGCATCCTATCTTTGAACCATCTGTAGACAGTTTAGCCCTCGAATAGTTAGCCCCTTCCATGATCCCGGTCCATACGGGTTGCGGATTTCGTGCGGTGTATCTAGTTAATTCAAGTCTTTTTCCAGGTATACTATAAACGGACAGCGCTAAACGAGCGATCTTTTCCTGCTTTTAACCTTTTGCTTCTTCAAGTAAACTAGACGTCGCACGTATAGTCCGCCAAAAGTATGAAGTATGTTTTTTATCGCATACTGATCGGTAAACCAGCTCTCGCTTGCTTTCAACTGTCATTTTTGTAGTTTGACAACAATTTCTCATTTCGTAGCATCTGCCATTGTGGAAGCATCGATGGCGTAATGTCCACTAGAACAAAACAGTGCGCAGAGCACGAACCTTCTTTTTTGATGACATGTTTGCAAATGAAAAAGTATGCTTTCTAAATGCCCAGTGAACAAAACTCTCTCTCGTTAGCGAGAACAAAAAGCTGAAAGCAAACGAGAATTTCGAGCAGGTGAAGACGCCAAGTTAATGCCATGCGGAAGTGCGTTCTTTCCAGAACCCCAAGGCATGCACTGTTACACCAATGGCTGATGTCCTTTGAGCCCCGCATAGTTTCTTAACAACGTAGTCTTAGGTAAGGGCTGACCACCAGACCAGCGCTTTACATCATAAGGACATAAATTATCCTACATAACAAAAATTAAACGAAGGGTCTAGTGGTTTATTACTTATATTTTGCAAATGCCTCTCTAGTTATTTCAAACTTACATAAAAAAAGACCTTAAAATTTTTGCTTTTCGTTTGCTTTGTTTTGCAAATGAGTTATGCTAATAAGAGTTGTAAGTATTTAGGTATGTATGCACATAGAAGCCTGCTCTTGCCGTGCATGTTGTCACGTATACGACTGCCGGCCACTTGAGTACATGCAAAAATCTGTGTCAAAGTGGAATGGAAAAGCACCTACTAAAAAATGTGAAACAGCAGCTACTGAAACAGCTGGTTTTTTCATTGCTTTGTTCGCCATCCAAAACGTGTTTTCCATAAACAGAGTATAGCAAATATGAAGCAAATGCTCATATTACGATTTAATTGCGTCATTAGTTTTGAAATAATCTATTGTGTATACGTGTGTGGCGTGCTTTTAGGCGCCGATTTGAGGTGAGAGAAATCAAACAATACTTACTACTAATTTTAAGGCATTACTCATACGACATGCTGAATTTATACGAAGGCAAACACATACATACATCCATACATACTTATGTAAGAAAGCTAGCAATTGTACGAATGCTGGAGTACATGTGGATGTGTGTGTAAAGGTATAGCCAGAGAACTTGTAAGAAATGAGAAGGCGCAAATGTTAAAAGAGCTTTTTCATCAACAAAATTTACGAGTGCGACCGAGAGAATTCACCTCCGAAAAGTACTGAATTTAATTCAACCATACCAATAAAAACCATTTTCACCATATTTTGCTATATTTAGAGCAGAGTGACTATAATGCGGAGGCGAGCGGCTGCATATGTACAAAAAGAAGATAAGTAATAAATCAAAACAAAACCATAGAAAAAAATAAGTAAACAAAAAAAAACCTGTTTCTGGATCGCGAGGAGCAACTTGAGACGGCAGATGAGTTGTGCATAAGAGAAGGGTATCGAGGGAAAGGGGGAATCGTCAAAAGAATATTCTTTCGAGTTTTCGGCAATTTTTGTGTCAATCGCCATCAGCGCGTGCACATGTACGCAAATGAATTGGTGCGCGCATGAATTATTTAATGAGTGCATGCATATTGATGCATATTATTAATTTAGAATATTTGTGTCAATCGAAGAAATTTTTTTATGTTCCTTAAGAAGGTCATGTAAGTTTGGATGTGTTGCACGTCCCGCTACGTTTCCACAGCATACTCGCTTCTCTGAGGAATATCTCTCTATGGCAGATCTTACACCCCTCTTGCGAACTCGTCATCTGCCTTTTCATTACCTGTTATGTTATGAAAATCGAACTGCTCTACCATCACGTTAAGTAACCTGCGACAGTTTGCTACTGGCTTCGAATTTGTTGTGAAGAGTCAAGGGCTTTTATTAGGGAAGCTTGACTGTCTGAGTAGGAACAAACTTTGTTTGTCGAAATCAAAGTATATTCGAAGAACTGTACCACTACACTGCAGTGGCCCAGAGGGCGGAGTGACGTTTTTCCCTTAATTGTTCATAGTAAACGTCCCGCCAACTCTGTTATCCAACTTTATCAATTTAATTTTTACTATTTTCTCAATTATAATTCTGTTTTATGAAGTTTCGGGAAGTGAAGTTGGCATTGCAAAAGCAATTACCGAGAAGAAATTTTTATACGCACACATATCGATACAAAAGTAGATACTACTGTCTCAAAAAGTCACCAGCTTGTTGTTATACAAATTTTGTGGGGCTTCCATTGTTTAAAAAAGGCACTTTATTAAAAATATTAGTTTGAGAATAAACGATTCAAATTGTCCCAATCGTCACCTTGGAATGCCCTGTAGCAGCTATGCTTTATACGAAAATTGAATACAGTGCTTTTTTATTTGAAGATGGAGACCAAATTCCGCTAATTGGTCGATCATTTAGATCATTGTGCACTTTATGTAAAATAAATGTCGATCATTCGTTATTTGAAGAAAATGCATTCGATATTTGAGTTAGCTGCAAACCTACATACCCGACAATTACATAATAAAAAGTTTGAAATTTTCATGTGAATTTGTTGAATTTTATAAAAGTAAGAGCAAAGTTTGAAGTTTGGATTTATATGGTATGTGATGTAAAATACACATATTTTATTTTTGTAAAATTATAGTTTTACAAAAAAACTTATCAATAAGTCCCTGGCATGTTGTTATAGTGCTCTCTTTACAATGCACATTTTCACTCTTAAACAAAATTAATTAATTCAATTAAACTCTCTTGATATTTTGCATGCTTTCCGTTTTAATCTCACCAAGAGATTTTTTGATTGTTTTGCTATTTTTACAAACACAAATCCAATCACCATTAATGCAGTGCGAACTGAGGAAAGTTTTAAATAAAAGTGAAATAAAACCAAATAAACACACACACATACAAACAATATTTTATTAAACAATACAACGCCAAGTTGTAGAGATATTTCCCCACGGGAATGTAGCAAACACATTTAATTAAAAAGAGGTGTAAACTAATTCCCATAGGCTTGACGGAAATTAATTTCAAATATGCGAGCACGACATAATTTCTCAAACGCTGATAAGAGATTGTTTAGTTCAAATATATGGTGATAAAAATGATTGAAAGCCAGTTACTGGAACTTTTAATTACTTTCACACAAAGCGATTAATATTCGAAAAAAATTGCTAAAATTCGATAATGAAACAACAAAACACGCACACAGTGACTCTTATACGAATTCAACTGTACATAGCAAAAATTATTACTAAATTATTATTAAATGAATGTATCTCACTTTTTTGTAACCTACTTATTATTTTTACTCGGGGTTGTACACGCACGTAATTAGTCCTTATTTTTTTTTATCCAGCCATAAAGGTATAATTTATACTTTGGCTTTTATGAACACACTTTCGTTCAACAAGCGCAACCCAACCCGCAGACAAGCCGACCATTAAAACTAAGGTTACAAGATTCACATTGACCCTTCAACGGACATATGGAGATAAACGATTTGCTTTCGTTTGATAATAAAATATGTGTATCAATATAAAAAAGATTCGAAAGAAGATGTTAAAAGAGTGTAACATTAAAAAATAAAATTGTTTGAATACAGAATGTGAAAATAATATTTCGGTGATGTAAACCAGATTAAAAAATACGAACGGTATATAAATAATTCATACTTCCAAATTTTTTAAGTTATAGTTTAATTTTTCCCTGCGTTGTAACGGTTTATATTTTTTCGGACATCATATGGGGTGTCCAGCTCTTCTCATCTTTGTATATTCTACATAATACAGACAGGTTTCGAAGCTAATAATAGGAGTGATAGACATATTTCAGAATATATAGATCGAAACGCAGACACAGAGAAATTTGAATACAGGTGATCCGATAGAATAAAAGTGATATTGTAAAGAGGTGTAGAATATTGATATGCATTGAAAAAGGATGAAGAAATCTTAATACGGTAATAATTTTAAATAGAGTTGCCACCAAAGCGCATTCATATATTAATAATTAAAATCTATTAATAAATTTTTTAAAAAGGATTGCCGCAAGTCACTTAAACATTGAAGTAATCAAAATATGTTAGTATCTAAAATTCCAAAATTTTTATTTTCAAGCTGTTTTGGTTGTCATCAAAAGTAGCTTACAATTTTTAGAAGGAATGTTATAACTAAAGGGATCAAGCGCCCTGTAGGCACAGTATTTTATGTTTCCATTCTGTCCCTTATTAATCATGTCTAATTAATAACGGGAAACCAAAAACAAAGATGCTAGCAGATCTTTGGACTTCAAGAGATATTTTCGCTTTAGCCCCACCTATCGGTCGAATTGAAATCTTTATATTTATGGGAGTGTATTGATCTTTTAAATCAAATCGGACTGTAAAAACGATGTTTAGAGCATGCTTTGACTACAGCGCCATCTAACGGAGCCATTGCTAATACATCCTATAAATTTGAGCTTAATCGGTTCACTAGCAATTTTCGAGTCTTTAAACTGCAGATACGCGCGGGGTTTTTATAGATATGAGGGGATTAAGAAAAGTTCGCTTAAGTGAGAAAAGGAAAAAATACCAACCATTTACAGTTATTTTCTGAGATCTATCTATAAATTTCAAAACGATTGGAAACGAGAAAACGCAAAATAGCTGAGAATGGATCGGTCGGAACTCTACCAACAACGCAAATAGAAATTTGTTTTGCGATTCTCTTCGGTTTACGGCATAAATTAAAGCCATTATATGTAAATATTCAACGAATGCCAAATTGCTTAGGGATCAACTAGACTATTTTCAAGTGGTTCCGAAAATTGAAGACAGTACGTTTTTCTGTAGAGGGCAGTCCGTGAGAATCTTCCACAATATCGTAACTGTGGCTCTGGTGAAGGCCAAAGTTGACGAAGCGCCACAATTAATAGGGCTGGAATGGCATGGCTGTATTGAGCATATTAAGTAACCTATCTTGGATACATGAAGAAATTTGCTCGATGTCTTCTACGAATTTTAAATGCAGCTCAAAACGAGCCTCGAGTGCGATTTGCTAAATTTTTCCTAAATAAATTGGAAAATGGTAAGTCTAGTAAAGTCGTTTCTGGTGACGAATTTTGGTTCTATAAATAAGACCCGCAAACCAAACAGCAGTTCATGGTAAAGAGCCCTAGAGGAGCAAATCCATCCGTAAAAGCTAAGCAATAAAAATCAGCAAAAGGTTTAAATAATAAGCGCAAAACAGTTTTCACAATTTTGTTGGTAAACCGGAAAAAACATTTTTTTTGGGTTTTATTGTTTTCTGGTCAACTGAGAGGACATTTGTTAGTCCCCCCATAAAAGTTGATATCTTATCAAGTGTTCGTTTGTAATTCGGATGCAAGTGAAAAAGTGTTCAGTAACTACCGCAAAATTAGCTGCTGCTGTCGTTAATTTTCTAAGATTTTTGCTATATTTCATTAGACAACATTAGACAACTTTTGTAAATGCTGCTAATTATTTGTAACGGTCTTGTTTCGTTATCTATGTTTTCAAAGCATAAAGTTCTAGTGTAATAATAAATTATAAAAGTAATATGAATATACATATGCGAAATATTTTTCGAACAATGGATATCGCCTCGTTGTAGCCCATCTATGTCATGGGGCACAGAAAAAAAATGTGTGAAAATTTACGTTAATTTTCACACAAAATTTAAGGAATACGAAAAACTTTGTCTGTATAAAAAACTAAAAATCACCATAGCTCAAGTCCGTCTGGCCGCCCTAATTAGAGCGCACAATGCATGCATGCGTATGTATGTGTAATATTTGAACTTTCATTTAATTTCTAACTACTCGTGTGAACAATGTTAACCACAAAGCAACCACAATTACAGTGGTAATAATAACAATGTTGGTAGCAATCATTTTAATGATATTTCACCCTGATATGCTCCTCCTTTTTCGGTCAACTACTTACATAACAATAGGTATAGCATACTTAACCCAATTTACATGTGAACTCACTTCAACGGTAATTATTGTAAGGAGATTACATCTTATATAATTAATTATTTAAAATTTCATTATTTACAAACTATTTATCAGAAAAAAAAGAAAAATAAATTTTCCTTAAGCTCTGTGCTCTCAAAAGGACAATTTAGACTAGACTTAGGCATAGTTTTTATAATTTCATAATTCGAAAAATTCTGAGTTTTTAATTTTGCCTCAAAAACCTTTTGGAACAGCATAGTTGAGTCAAATTCCGTACGGATACGGGCAGATAAAAACTTGTCAAATATGCTAAACTACTTTACGGTAAGTGTATAATTTTTCCCCCATATAGCAAGCACAGGCTTAACTGAAAGCTCTTAGCTTATAAAAATATACATTTGTAACCAGAAAACATATTTAGGGTTCTGCCGTATATAACAGGTGGCAACCCTCTCAAAAATATTGGGATGCACCTTGTCCAAATCGTTTGATACCCACATTTTAATACTGTATGTATAACGAACGTAGGCAAGCGAAAGAGATATGAAGTAGAGTTAAATATGGGAGAGAGTTTTATAAGACACACTTTTTAGTTTCATTAGTTTTAGCATAAGTGAAAATAGTAGAATATAGAAATTAGTCAAAATATTGCTAGTAGTAAGAATAATAGTAGTAAATAGTAATTAGTGGAAGCATTAGCAAAACTAGTAGTAGAAATTAGTAAAAATAGTAGTAGTAATTAGTAGTAGAATTAGTGAAATAGTAGCAGAATTGGTACAAATAGTAGTAGTAATCAGTAGAAGCATTAGCAAAAATAGTAGTAGAATTTAGTAAAAAATAGTAGCGATAATTAGTAGGAGCATTAGTAAAAATAGAAGTAGTAATCAGTAGAAGCATTAGCAAAACTAGTAGTAGAAATTAGTAAAGATAGAGGTAGCAATTAGTAGTAGAATTAGTGAAATAGTAATAGAATTAGTACAAATAGTAGTAGTAATCAGTAGAAGCATTAGAAAAAATAGTAGGAGCATTAATAAGAATAGTATTAGTGATTAGTACCATCAGTAAAAATAGCCGCAGCAAGTCATAGTAGAAATTTAAAAATAGTAGTAATAATTAGTAAAAGCAGTAGTAGAAATTAGTAGCATAAATTTGTAATTTGCTCCCAACACTTTTTAATGAACTGCCAATAAATTTAACGAATCTACCAAACACATCCAAAAGAAAATATTTAATTAAAAATCATATCAAAAGCTTATTGTAATAAATTTCTAAACAATTAACAATTAAAGTTATATAATATGTATGAAATCATTTAAAATTATTTAGAATTCAAAATTAATTTAAATTGAAATTAAATCGAAAAAATTGTACTAATCTTCACATATAGATATATAAGAATAAATGTTAATGTCAAATAATTATAAACCTGCAGATAAGCATTGTTGCTTCGCGGGTTGCATTTTAGTATTTTAAGTCTTATTGTAAATGAATAACGAATAATAAATAATAAAATAAAAAAAATAAACATAGTTTTTAGTAGAAATTAGTCAAAATAATAGTAGTAGTTAGTAGTAGCATTAGTAAAAATAGTAGTAGAAATTAGTAGTAAAATATAACAAATTAGTAAAAATAATAGTAGTAATTAGTAGTTCCATTACAAAAAATAATAGTAAAATTTTTTAAAAACAGTGGTAAAAAAATGGTAATAGTGGTAGTAAGTAGTAGTAGTAGAAGTTGTAGGTGTAGTAGTGGTATTAGTATTTGGGAGTTGTAATGGTAGTAACTAGTAGTAGTAGTACTTTGTAGTAGTAGTAGATGTAGTAGTAGCAGACCTAAAAATTCCTGAAATGGTACCGCAGTACCTATTTCGAAAATAGTGCCGAAACGTTCCAGAACTTTTCCTGACAAAAAAAAATGACTAGTATACTTAAATGACATTGGTAATTTCAGAATATAATAATTCCCAAAATATTTCGTATGTTATTTTTGCATTTGGTAATAAAGTTTTTTCGAAATATAGTTGAACACATTTAAAGTGAGCATGCGGCTATTTATGTAGCTGCTCGGCGTTCTACCGAAGCCTCAACGTTTGACCCCAGCATAACTTCCATTTTTGCACACAGCATTTGGTTCATCATACGCCTACGCGTCCACTACCACTGCAATTGCTTGCAGGCACGAGCATACAATACATACAAATAAAATCATAGCAATAAACACAAAACTTTTGATTATTACTTGCTAAGTTTAAAAAAGCGTAAAAACGAGGCCAATGAATTTATATGAATTTTCATGAATTGTTGGCAATAAAAGGCGGGTTTGCTCGTTTGGTTGTGCGCCGAATTCATGAAAAGCCGGCTAGAGGAAACAACATTTGCTTGTGCTTGCAAATACGCATATGGTGTGTTTGCTTGTTTACGTTGTGATAGTAATTTGATTGAAGCGAGTGCGCATTTCACATTTTTTGCTACAAAATTAGTTTCTATGAAACTAATTTATATTTGTAATTGTGTGCTGTAACTGATGACCACTACACACAACTTGTGTTATTATTACCGGCATCACAACTTTATTACCACACGCTTTACAGCAACGGAAACTATTTAAGCCATTAATGTAAATAGCAAACATAACGAGGACTTTCAACGACATACTTAAAATTACCACCACAATTACAAGCAAAAGCACATTGATATTTAACTGCTGCGTGAACAGTGAAGCCGTTTGTAGAGAAGGTCTAATGGCGTGGAACAACTAACTGGGTGGACATATATTCCAAAGACCCCATTGCTTGTAAAAATTCAAACTGTTGTTTAATATCTTACGTGCTTCCGTTTCTAAAAAAAAAAATTGAAAATGCGCATTTTAAATATAAAATAATGAAGTCTTTAAATTACAAGAAAATCTTTTATATTTTACTTGCTAAGAATCAACATAAACTTTTAAGTTACTTTTTACAGTCCTCTTTTTCTCTTCAAAGTGATCTCCTAGGGAATGTCCTTATTGTTTATTGGAAAATCTATTTAAGTTAGAAATCTTTTTAATACCATGTACCATCTTTTTGAATTTATTTAATATAATACTTTGTAATTGGAAATTTGCTAACTGTGCTCAGCCCAAAAGATTTTATTCGTATTTTACATTTATAGCGAGCTTTTCATTCACGTCGCATGTGCGATGCGTTTGCTCATGCACTTTGCCATAAAGTAATTAAGCATAGGCTTTTAAGGTATAATAACTTTTTATGTGCGGCTTGCATGAAGAAAGAAATATTATAAATTTTAATTTTATAATGGTCTCCTTCTTGGTTATGGTAGAAGACCTTATTGGTTTCAGAAGCTGCGCAATTTTCCAAGCTAGGAAGATCAATATTAAAGAAAATAATATTTGATATTGTACATAAATAAAATTTGGGGTTTTCGGCTTCTAGCAGCAAAAGTGTATACTATGGTGATCCTTAAATATAGGAATAATATTCTTAGATTAGATTTCGCAAATCGAAGGCATCACATATAGCTCGATTGGAGATTTCAAAGCGTACTCTGAATTTCGACCCCTGTGCGACACGCCTTAGCCGTCTCCAAGCGGAGCCGAATTTATATGTGAGATCTTCGGTCGTTGTTTCAACGATTAAGTTGGTAAATATGAAAAAATCGTTAATTTGATCTTAAGAACCACTCTGGATTTTTTTTATTCAATAATGTAAGTGAATTTATTGAAATGAAACACTATATTACCTATCGCAAAATTATAATCCTACCTAATTTTATTTAGAGTAGTCATTAAAAAAAATCCAAAACTCAGAAACCAGGAACCAGGAACTGGGTACCCATTTTATTGAAACCTTGTTAGATTTTTCGCAATTTGCACGAAGATTCAGATTTGGATTTAAATGGTTGACGAATAAACATTGTTTTTATACAAAAAAATAAAAAACGATGAAGACTATTCATATCACTTTTCGATTTCAAGAAAGGGTTTCGTAATTTACTGAAGGAAATTAAAAATCTGATGATTTTTGAAAGCTATCTGAAATTTTATATAAAAAAAACAAATAAAATTCAGAAAATGCATGAAACCTTTATTTATATCGATTAAATGGTCGGTATAATTTAATGTTCGAATATTATTTCATGCACATGTTGGCCGCTTAGCCCAATTAAATCGAAGCAGGCTTGTCGCCATAGACAAAAGCCTGAACATAGCCCCACAAAAAATAGTCTATAGATAAGGGCATTAAATCACACAATCAAGGCGGTCAATTGACAAACCCCAAACGTGAAATAAACTGTTCACGGAACTCGCCTCTCAGCCCATAACCGACACCAAACAGTGACTTTCGTAGGATGCATTTGTAGTTCTTGCAATGGTTCTGGCTGCTCTTCACTCCAAACATGGCTATTTTGCTTGTTCAAGAATCCATTGAAGTAACAGAGACGTAATTGCTGCGAATCGAAAATTCAAGGCCATTACAGCACTCCAAGAAGCCTGACCTATAACTACCGGTTAGTTTTGTATGGGCTTCGCTCTTTTGTATTTATAGATTTTAATTCACAGAACTCTTTATTTTCCTATAATACACACACTCTTTGCCTCTTGTGCTTCACAGCTAAGATTAAACTCAAATTTTCTTTACCGAATATGTACGTGCGGAGGCAGAAACAGTATGAATTGCCTTTTTCACATCGTTTGCAGGAATTTGTGTATGTACAATCGATAACTTATTTTCGATATGGTCAGGCATTTTTTGCAGGATAACACTCGCCGAGACAGCTACAATATTTTCCTCGGTTCACATACTACGTAAGCGTATTGGTGGTTTAATGTCCAACAATATAAATTTGGTGCGAAATTTAGTTACAAAAGCCGGAATAGCCGCCTCAGTAGGTCGATTAAACTGACCATAAAATGGAAGAAGCGCACGATGAAAATTTGTAACAGATCACGTATTTGGATAATAAAGTTCAATAATTTGCAAGCGTTGTTCGTTTGTAAGACAATTCATGGTTAAATTATAGGCCAAACGGATGATGTTTGACAGTGACACAAGACATGAAACGTACGTGAGCTGTCGAAGATAAAATATCTAAAAAGTCACCCTTTAGTACCTCCTAGAATAAAACCAAGTTACGCGGGATACGTTGATGACATTTAATGCATAGTAATCGGCATATGCAACATTAAGACTAGAACGAACACCCTAGCATAGGAAGCATATGGACTAGATTACAATAAATAATACAGATGCAAACAACGGATACAAAAAAAATTTGGTGTATCAATTTAGAGGAAGTTATGGATCACTAAAAAGAAACCAAGCTGTCAAAAATAAAAAATCGTGGAGACTAGCACGAATACAGAGAACCCACATCACATGTTAATAGTTCTGAATTACGTATTTTAATAATTTTCGTATACGAAATGCAAAAAGATCGAATCCTGTTACTTTAGGTATACTTCAAAGCCGAAACGGTGGCAATACTCTGTGCCTGTTTGAGGGACATAATTTAACAAATGACACTTATTATTGGTATTAATTTTAAGATAATCGAGTTTATTTAAGATATAAAAATACAAAACAAAAAATTCAATAAATGCACGTTAGGATTATTGTGGAATAATAGAGAAATATCGAAGAATGTTCCCAAGGACAAAAGTTTAAAAAAAAATGTCAAAAATGAAGGCGAATTTTCAGCCTCTTCAGAATGAAATTAAATGAGTCACAAAACTGCATAAGCAAAAAAATTAAATTAAAAATTGTGATAAAAGAGTTTGAAAATTTGATGCAATTTTTTTGACTTTTTATGAATTTTCTACAAAGTTTGGAATATGCTATATAACTAAGTAAATTTCTATAAATTAATAAAAAGAACTTAACATTAAAAACATTGTAAATATTGTAAAAAAAATTAGCATGTGATCGGTTGCTTGAGTCTCCGAATACATAAATTTTCATACTTTCTGAAGTATTGATTAATCATTCGAAATTTCTGCCATTTCATACGTAAAAATTTAAAAAATCTAATTTTAGCACAGAAAATATTTAAAAAATTACAAAGAAAAAAAATGTGTTTCTTACATATTAAGGACAGTTCTCCTTCAAAACTAGCAAGTTATGAACAAATAAAAAAATAGTAAATGATAAAGTGAAAATTCCCGAAACGCCAATATATGCACACCTAGGAGAAGAAGTTTGCGTATAGTTAATTTTTTTTTTATATATTAAAAATTTTATATTCTCCCGCTATGTAAATTGTTTATAAAAATATGGTTTTTTTAGTACCTTCGCCCATATAAATAATACAAATACAAAGTTTCAAAAAAGTGTCATCAAATTTTCAAAATTTGTAGCCGGCCTTTTTGGAAACTTTTCACCTATGCAGTTGTGTAGCCAATACAATTCTAGTATAACGACGAGCAAATTTAAATGGCTAAAAATTTTGGTCTATCTTTGAAAATTTATTTGCTGGCAGTGCTGCGCATTTTCCTCCATACGACATATGAAATATCAGCGTACTTAGAACAAACAATATTCCAAAAACCAAGGGTTCAGTCTAAAGGACTACGCGGCTTTGATCATAAATAAATTGAAATACTTAAACTATAGCTGAAGGGATGCTAGAGGGGCTAACAAAAGATAAACAATGTCTTTGAAGAAATTTATTAATTTAATATACATTATGATAGTATAATAATATATATACGGACCGGTACTGAAAGTTCTGAGATTTTTGAACTCGCTGAATAATTTTTAGCAATAGCTTAGCAGGCATTGAATAAATTGTTTTCAAACCGGATTTTCATTTTATTTTCAAAACTTTATTAGGACTCGACAACGGAAATCAACGAAAGACGTCCTAATGGAGAATAATGTAATAATCATAATTGGAAATTACCCGCTGCTTGTCAGCAAGAGATGTCGCTAAAAAAAAAACCAAAAACAACGCATGTTTACCACACACTCAAATTAAGTTGAAAAATGATATAAAAACTTATAAAAAGAAAAATGTACCAAACCGAAGTGAAAAACAAGCCAAAAACATTTTTCTTCCACGGAAGTTGTGTCAAACAAAACTGGGGGAAAAAAATTTATGTGCGGTTATGGACGACGAAACTTATTTGAAAATAGACTTGTAGACATTGCCGGGTAACCAATTTTGCTATTTGCAGTCTAGAGAAGAAATTTCAGATTCAAAAAACCATCCAGATAGAAAAGTTTGGCAGAAAAGCTTTAACTTGGCAAGCCAATTGTGAATGTGGGCATAAATCCATGCCGTCCTTCACTATGGGAACCTGCCTTTCCAACGTTATAATAATGGTCCAACTATATTCTGACCAGATTTGACTCCAGCACATTATGCTAATGATAGTCAAAAGTAGTTAGAAGATAACAATGTGCACTACCTAAGGAAATGCTTGAATTTTTCTAATGCAGCAAAGTTACGACCAATTGAGCGATATTAGACTGTGAGGAAAGACAGAGTTTTGAAAGTAGGGGAAACGAAAAAAAAATTAAAAACTTCAGAAATAAAAAGAATGTGGCAGCATCAGTAAGAGTGTGGAAATCCGTTGTAAAAATTGATTGCGCATCTCTGATGAAAAGTTTCTGCTTTGGGATAGCAATGAATAAATTTAAATAATTTCCTCCCTACATAAAAAAAATTACTAAAATGAACTATACGCATATAATAAGCATCTTTGAATTTGCATAACTTTCTGTAACGGTCCTTTATTTAATAATATACATTATGATAAATACATACATATGCCCCTCTACAATGTAAGTGCGTATTAAATTTAATAAATTCTATTTCCTTTTAATTTCAGCCACTAGGTTTACACTACCGTGAGAAATTGCTATCATAACCACCAACACTAACACCAACGCCAATGTCGCGCCAACGCCACGCCTGATGTTTAGCCAACCTTGGCAAAATAAATGCACACCCACCATGACGCCCAGTGCCTTTGGACAACTCTACACTGAACACTTACCACGCCCACAACATAACAATCGGCTAGCCATTCAACCGTAAGCACCAGGTTGAGCTGACCACTTCGTCATTTCATATTTTACATATCGTGTAAATTTGTAATAAATACATACATTTCATGTTAAGCTCATACAATTACAGTAAAAGGCACACCGCAGCGTATACGTAATCGCAAAGTACGTAGATATAAGTATACATAGGTAAGTAAAAGTGAGTGAATACGGGTACTGTGCAAACATTAAGTGAATGGAGACTGGCAGGCAAGTGAGCAGGGCGCTTGTTTTTTAGTTGCGGCAATTTTTTTTTATACCTGGGCGCGTTTTATGTTTCATATTACATTGTTTTTCTTAAATTAAAATTTTGTATTCTTTTCATAATTTCCCATCATATTACTAACGCCTACCATTTTTCTCGGAGTTTCTGCTTTTCCACATTTAGTGTATTTTTATAAAAGTATGTATGCATACTGGCCGGGACAAAAAACATTAAAAAATTATAGAAAATGACACGCATCCGAGTATATTTTTGCTATGCAAAAACTTCTTACAAAAATGATTTACATTCGATATCGGCGTAAAACTGTAGATCCCTCAATTTGTTCGGCCAAACATTGAGTTATACGATGAAAGCATTCAATTATTATTATTTTTATGTACATATGTATGTATGTCTGTGTGTATAAACGCTCAATCCAATTTCACAAAATAATGATGACTATCTCATCATGATGAGGGTTTCATGTGCCCTAGGTATTTGCATAATAAATTATAGTGCTAGCTAAGCGCTGCGAAATTGAGCAAATGCGGCACATATCTCACATTTTTATTATTTTTATCTTTTAACTGGAATTTTCTTTTCTTTTGCTAGTTTTTTTTTTTTTGTTCACTTTCGAAACAGCTGTTGCGAGTTCAATGTGCGAATGTGCGAGTTCAGAGCGAACACAAGCACTGCTAAGGGGTGCGAACACAACACTGCTAAGGGGTGCTTGTGTTCGCTCTGGCGTGTGCTGTGCGAAAATAAAAGTTTTATGAAATAGGATATATGTATGTAAAAAAAAAAAATTCGAACTTTCATAAATGCATAGCACTTTTATCTAAAACAAATTTAATAAATAAAGCAGCATCTATCAAACCAACAAGTGGATCATAATATAAAAAAAATTTAATTTGACACAACACTTTATGTGACAAAAAAACAAAGGGGTTTTTTCTGGTTTTCTTTCAAAATAGTGGCCTTGCAAAAAGTTGCGACTTTTTGATGGAAAATAAAGGATATACATTTCTTAAATTAACTTTAAGTTAAAAGCAAAATTAAAGGTTCAAATTAAGAAATTTTATTTAGTGCTGAAAAACAAACTGTGGAATTTAAATTTTAGTACTAAACGCTTACATTACAGCCTTATGTTTGGGTTCACAAACTAACTTAATTAAAATTTGATTATCTTTGGTTTCACCATTCCATTTAAATTTTACTTTGATTTTTTATTTAAGTTCTACCATTTGCAGCTTTGGTTTGAGATTTCAGTAAAGTTTAAGAAGATATTTTTTTCTTTTAAGAAGGAAAAATGAATTTTTATTTGATTCACTTAAATTTTATTTTTTCCCTGCCAAATAAGAGTTTTTGTAATGTTAATAAAAAAAATATGTCAAAATGCAAATTAAAATTAGATTTAACTAAATTTTCAATTAAAAATATTGGTGACACCGACTTTTAATATATAATGTTTTCACAAATCACAATAAAATGTAAAATAAATTCATTCGTATTAATTTTTATTTATGCCAGCTTAGGGGTATTTACATATATTCGCAATAATAAAATAAGAGTACTAGCAAAATATCTCGCGCTTCTTTGTACAACAACTTACCTTAATTTTCTAACTGAGCTATTGAATATATGGAAAATAAACTCGCCATATCTGGTAAAGGTGAACAACTGTGCGTGTCTCCTTTAGTTTTTGCGCAATTGTTAATGAACCCTGAGATTATACATGGGGAATTCCAGTTTAACACAAAATCAATTTTTATTTAAATTGGGCCCGTTTCATTGTACCCGACTTGCAAAATAACACTCCAACTCGGATAAAACTTCATTTTGTTGCAAAAGCAACTCTGTTGGAATCTTTCATGAAAGATGCGCTTTGTCTAGTGCTAAGTATTTAAGAACGGAAAATAGTTGTGCAAACAAATTTTAGGTTGACGAAGTTATTTACTTAAAAATACTGTGAAAATAAAAACTCATTCACAATAGCGCAGTTTTTTCCACTTTCCAACGCTACATCTAAGGTCGGATATCATTTTACCGAGTTGGGTTAACTCGGATATTTTTCCGAGTTGGTGTTGTTGCTTTACAAGCGATTCGTTATCCTGCATAGGTTTCTTTTACAAGTCGGTTACAAAGAAACGGGCCCATTGTATGTATATTCAAATATTTATAAATAACCAAATCAACCAAAAATGTGCCAGTACAACTTTTGGTTCGAATAAGACCGAATCAAGAGCAATTGTACCCGGAGTTCAATCACTGATGCGACTATGGTAAAAATCTAATTTGGGGATTTTAAAAGCACTTTTAGTACTACCGTTAAAATTTAATTAAAGGAAGTGCATTAAAAAGTAGAACACAGTAGGAGAAATGAATAGTTTTATTTTTTTTTTTTAATTCGGAAAATATGAAGTCAACATGTTAGCATAAAAATATCAAAGAAATTTCCCGGTTTTCGAAAACTTGTTATGCCAATAAAAAAAAGTGTATGTGAATAAAATATATAAACTTAGAATCATTTAAAAGTCAAAATATAGCCAGCTCACTTAAGAAAAAGTTTTAATCGGCATTATTAATGTGGTATTCGGTTCGCGCCAATAAAACACAGTTTGATTTTAACAAACTAATTATACAATATTTAATATTAAAATTAAGTCTAGGGATTTTAACTTATGTACAGTTTTTTTTGTATTACGTAGACAACTATAAACGTTGTGTTCGTACAAATTTTCCGAGTAGACTACTCGTTTTATTCAAAAGAAAATCAAACCGATCTGCGGTGGTTACGCTTTCGTAAAATCGTCAACTTGTAAGGGTTGTATTTAATAGTAGTGTAACTTAGTGGTTTCGTCCAGTTCGTGTAGCCTTGTCATGGTCCAATCTGATTCCCACATTAATGGATTTTGTTTTTTAATATAAGCAATAATTGAACGCCAAATTAAGTACTAAATTTTTACTATCCTGCAAAAACCAAATCACGTTCTTTTTAATATTGGCTATCATCAAATCCGAGTTCGGTCCCCCCTATTTTGTGAGCAATTGAGAGAGTTTCAAAACTAGTGATCTATGATGGTAAATTGGTACTAATGCAAATTAACTCTGCTCGTCTATCACGCATTTAAGACTCGTCTTAAGGTTTATCTAATACTTGAAAATTTATTACGGCTTTTTCCTAAAAGATACGTACCTATTATAATAGAAATGAAGACACAATTTATTTGAAAGAAATTACTTTTGATTCAAGCAGCCGCTCATATCCAATATTTACATATGGTAATTTCTTACGTGATGGTAATTTCTGCGTACATAATATAAAAATAATTTGTTTCAAAATATTTCACTTTTAACGCAAAATGCGATTAGAAAAATTTATTTTTAACATCCACTTCAAAGATTCTAAGTAAACAACATAACGCGGCACGCAAGTCACACTAATAGCATGGCCTAACCTCAGTCCACGAACTCCCATATGGCCTTCAAATATTTATACATGACTGTTTTGAAATCCAATTAATTCAGCGCACGATTTTTGACAAACCAACGATAAAACGGAACAAGTGACATACGAAGCGTTGCAAAAAATAAACTTTAATAAAATTTTGCAAATTTACATGTAGCAGGAAATTTATGAAAATGCGGAAATCTTAAAAATATATTAATTACAAACAAACAAAGAAAATTGCAAAAGAAAAATGCAAAGTTTGACAAGGGGAAGCAAAAATATTACACAAATCAAATCAGCATCACTGACGCAACTCAACGCTGTCTAGGCGAGCTCAACTGAACAGTTGAACGGCTGAGCAGCTGATGAGGCAAGTGAGTGTCAGTTTGAAGTGGTAAGCCAGGCGAGGCGAGAGACAACACCATTTGACGTGCAAGTGCTAAGGTTGCGCCATTTGTCATCCGCGTGCAAACTGCGCCAACCGAAACAACAAGTAAATGGCATGCCAGTCAAGCAAATGCGAAAAGTTTTGCAAATGGAAATTGAGAAAATAAAGAAACACAAAAAAAAACAACCAACATTAAGTGCAGTTGCGGTTAGCCAAAGCGCTGTGCCATCAACAGCAATGACAAGCGCAGCAAAAAAATAAAATAAAAACAAAAAACTACGCTTAGCTGTAGCTACAATTTCGGATCACGTCGCACTAGCCAACCAATCTAGTGTCCTTTTTTTTGCCATAATGGTACTGCATTTTTCAAATTTTTTATTTTATTTTCATGGTAGCTGACAGCTACGAGTAGATGTTGTGCCATTGCTGAAATATTGGGAAGAAGTGTGCGCTGCGACTAATCGCTCACACCTGTGCACTTTGCACTTCCCGCTGATTGCGAATCATGAAATTTGTAATAAGTCCTTCAAGTGCACACTTTCCTCAGCCAAAATAAACAGCTAGTGCAATCATAAATAAATAAATAAAGTAGAAAATGTGAAACTACACAATTGGGCATAAATTTAAAGGCAACTTACAACTTGGCACTGATGTACATGCTATGCACTCGTTTTTTATTCTACGAATAAGCTGTCAGAAAAATGGCTAAACATTTATTACTCGCACAGCTATTTATAAGCGAACACTAACGTTGATTATGTTCGGACGTAGTAAGGTCGAAAAGTTTCTGGCCTGAGTTATAAAATAAAGGTAAATTTTAAACCTGTATCATTACTTCAATGTAATCTTCTTTTATTGCAAAATACTTTTTACAGCACGTTGGTGATATATCTACGAGTATTCTTTTAAAAAGTTTGTAATTTTAGCGCCCCAATACCAAGGGATGAAAATAATCGTTATTTTGATTTTTTCGGATCAAAAAATCATTGCCAAGAATTCGTTCAAAACAAAGCTCGAATGTATCTCTTTAATTTTTATGGCATATTCTATAGAAATCTTAATTTATTTTTATTTAGAAGATATTTTGTTTTAAATCTTTGCATAAAGTTCGATTACTATTTAAAAAATTTTTTTTTTCGATAAAATTAATAATTATTTTTGGATTTGATTTGTGATTTTTATTTTACCGACCAATAATAATCATTATTCTTGTATCTACAAATTTTTGATCATAATAAACGAAATCAAATTTGCAAGGGATGACAATAATATGTTTTATGATCGAAAAAATATCGATTAAATATGATCGAAAAATTTTAAAAAATTATAACTGTTACGGTTCCAGCCCCAAAACAGCTGATTCGCTTTATCATCGGTGTTATAAAAATGCAAAGAGGCGTCATCTCTTCTATACTCTACAATGTAACCATTAGCACCCTGCTCGTAAGTTTGCGGAGAATGGCCTCTCAAATCATCGCTTACACTGACTTTTGGCTCAATGGGAAAACATCCTCAAATTCTGGGTGAACTACTAAAGGATGCATTAAGTTTCATGAGCAATTGGGCTAGTGCGAGAGTACTTGCCAACCCAGCTAAGACCGAAAAAGTGTTAGAAAGCATAAACTAGTAGTACTTTCAACCAAACTCTCTTATCCCGAGGTCAAACAGCTAGAGATAATCTTAGACAGAAAGCTCGAGTGGAATCGCAATTTTGAAGATCGGTATAGGAAGCCATCACATAAAGCAGCATTGTTCACTGGATAAGGTGCGACTTATTCCATTATCTTCTTTGTAGTCAAGGTATGGGGATCTACTCTAGATGGGACCAGACCCAGGATCAGAATAAAAGTGGTGAAACGATTACCCTCCATGTCTTTCGCGAAGGGTTGGGCTCTGCCCACACCAAAGAACTAGCACTCATTCTCATTTTTTTTCCAGTAGATCTGAGTGTATGAAAGGCTCCTGATGAGCTGTAGTGCAACTGGAGTGAATGCAATTCACCAATGGAGGGATCGTAAATTCTGTCGCTCATTAATTCTGTATGCAGTCCCGAAGAAACTGCGACTGCTGGAGGTGGTGCGCCACTCAAAAGAGCCATTCTGCCATTCTTCAGAAAAAGATAACTACAAAGAAGGGAGAACAATCTTCTTGACTGGTATTAAAATCGGCGCAGTCAGTGATGTGCTGGGTCTAAACATGCACTCAAGGCTCCTATGGCGCGAACGTATCGGAGAAATCTTAGATGGATTACATCATGATAGCTTGACCAATAGTAACCTCTAGGATGTTGGTGTGGGTTTCAAGGACCACCCTCCCAATAGAGAGAATATCACCATTCAAGCTTCAAACGCCCAACCGGGACATTGGACTGACGGTTTAAAGATCAATGAGGTGAAGGAATGTATGAATCTGGTACCAAACTTTCATTTGGCTAACCTGCCCTCAAAAGGCTTAATACTGAATGGTTAGACTCAAAGCGAATTAAGTTCATAATAACTGTTGGGAGGCCTCAGAAAGGCCAAGGTTTTCGGCTTGATGATTTATTTTTTATAATTTTACAATTCAGTTGCTAAAAAACAGTACTCACTCGCATTTGCTATTGCAGCAAAGGAAAGTGATGTTTCGAGGAACATTTCTACTATTAAAGTTCAGCGGTAAACAAGAGGGATGCGTTCACGTTCCCAAGACAGTCGGTTCTACGATATCGGAACGACCCGGATTTATATCCGGCCAAGGACTGTTATTTTAGCAGCATTCCCAAAAATTTTATGGGGAATGTTTTATGCTGTTACAACAACAGCACCAACAGAGATGGACAATAGAAATGGACAAGACAGTGTGGGTGTATGCTAGAAGTTTATGATAATTTGCCTGTCAAGTAAATTTAGCTTCTTTTGAATTTAATATTTGTACACAATGCTGACACTTGGAGTCTTAGAAAAAGACGGCAATAAGCTTGTTAGGCCATCGTCAACGAATTCCACCCATCGGTTAGCTTCTGTGTTAAAGTTTCTTGCGGAGGAAAGGTACCAGCATGGCGTTGGCAAAGATTTTAGTGTACCAATGACCCAATCTACATTTTGAAAAATTTTAAAAGACGTGTTATTTAATTTGCAAGCACGACTGGACCACCTCAATCGGATGACAATTGTTATGAACAATCAGAGGTTAAATAAGAAGCTTTAGGCCACCAATCTTGCCTTACCTATGGGAAGAGCTCGTAAAATATTTGTCAACACCTGTAATCTGCGAATTAATATATTTTGTTGTCGGTAGACAAAGAAATGTTCAGCAATTTAATGGTACCAAAGTTTTAAATATGCGATAAATCTAATCTGTGTAGGCCAGCCACTTTTTGACATTACTATGTGTATGCAAGTATGTTTTGAATATGAATGTAGGTAAAAGAAAACACTCCAATGCTATTGTGTGCAGAGGCTCAAGTAAATAATTGACAGTAGAGTCAAGTCTGTCTTAAAATGTCACATTGGATTCATTGTTTAAGCCTCAGTAGAATTCAGTTAAGCTGCAACAATAACTTTATTCATTGAAAGCAATTTATTGTTGTTATACACAAATACACGTTTGTGTACTTAGGTATGTATGTACTTAGGTTTCTTTCACTTGATTTGGTATGTCGTAAATCGATAGGTGACTTTGACACACAAATACACATTGTGTGGGAAAGTGTTAAGAGAATTTAAATAAAATCAATGCTATTCAGAAAGAAACATCCGGTGAAGCTATTCGAATATGGAAATTTGACATCGAATGAAATGGATGAGATTCGCTAAATGGTAAATTGCTGCAATCGCGAAAATATCCACGAAGAATTGAAAAATGAAAAACTCAAACTAAGATATTTAAATAACTAAATTGCTGTAGTTGACTTTATAGTTTTCATATCAAATTTTTTTTCTTTGCTTCCGAAATTATCACTAATTTAGCTTTAGCTTCAGTACTCTCAAAATTTTTATAATTATAATTGACGAACAATATTATTGCGAGAGCTATCATTGAGTGCGAAATAAATATATATTTGAGATAAATTAAATTAGTGAACAAAGTGTAAAGATATCAGAAATGGAATTAGCATTTTAATGTTTGAAATCACGCATGTCAGCGTCGTTTCAAACCGCAGGAACTTAAGAACTAGATTGCGCTATTCTAAAATGAAAAAAAAATAATAAATTACACAGGGAACGTGGAGAAAAGTTGGGTCATAAGTATAGTGTCAAATTAATGGGTGAATAAATTAAGAATAATTTATTTCTTTTTCAGAGATTATTACATTGAATTGTTAGCCGTAATTGTGCCTAAATATATTTAATAAGTGTAATACCAGTTTGAAAGACGCATGCTTGACATGCTTTAAAATCTCTGCTGAAAAAATTACCTCTAAATCAATCACAAGGAACAATAAAAATCCAGTTAATGAATTTAATACCATATACATATGCTTTGGATGGGGAATGTCTTATTTTAAATTTATAAAAATAAATAATATTTATATTCGGGTTATCATTGTACTAATTTTGAGCAGATTTCCAATGAACAGTAGGGAAATCTTATTTACGATTGGTTGAGATTAACCGATTGATTACTTTTCACATGAAAAGGAATATGCCAAAGTTCAAGAAGTAGTTACAAAACTGTTGCTAGATATTACACAAAAAAAAAAAAAATTGCTTCATTCGAGCAGACCATGTCTATTATATGTCTTCGGGGTCGCTGAATCTAAATCCGAGGTCAGTTTTGCGCCATCACGTCAAATTTGGACATAACCTAAAAAAAAACGAATCTAATCTTCAGCGACGCCGAAAACATATAATAGACATGGTCTGCTCGAATGAAGCAATTTTTTTTTTTTGTGGAGCTGTGTAATTTGCGTACTCAATTTACATATGCCAGACAGAAATATTAGCTTTGCTTTGCTAGTAGAGTGTAGAATCGGGTTCGCTTAATTAGACATATTATATAGCTCAGTCTCATCTCAAGTCACGAAACTTGACACTTTCAATTAGAGCATTCAGAAGGCAACAGATTAAAAAAGTTTCACCATAGACTGTGGTGAAATCCAGTAGAGACAACCAGCTGATCGTATGTTCAGCTAGAGATAGATAGCTCACAATATAGGTTCTATTTAAATTCTTTGTCGAAATCATTATTTCTCTTTAAATTTTAAATAAATATTTAAAATATGTGTCAAAATTAGAACTGTCAGCAATCGATAAATGCAGCTTCTCATCCATATGCACATTCAATCAAAATGGCAGAACAAGATACATAGCAAATATAATTAAATAGTTTATTTTATTACGCGTTGTGAAAATTAACTACTATTTTTTACACATTTAAGCAAAATATAGCTTATGGCCAAGGGCCACATCGAGTGCTACTTCATTTTCGCTTTTGTTCAACACTTTCCTCAATTTCTTCGTTTTGTGACCTGCTCAGGACCAGCTGGCAAATTACTTATTTTGAAACTAGAGACTTGAGACCGAATAGTCTCAAAATCAATCTCACCACCGAAAAGTGTCAATTAGTGACTAGAGACTGCGTATAGAATACCGGCAATCGACTCCCAAATTCATTTTTTCCTTCATTGTTAGCTTTTAAACACTTAGCCTGAATTGTCATTACAAATTTAAGGAATATTAATATTTTTAACTCAAATAGCATTTCATGGTGGGGCGGTTGAAAAGAAAACGATTTTTGAAGTTTTTAGTCGAAGTATTTTATAGGCATTTCCATTACATAAACGAAACGCAAATATAACAAGAGTATTTGAAGAAAATAAGTTTCTCATAGAACGAAATGAGCGTGCCACCTTTTCACCACGATATCTAGCGCTTAGCAATTATTCACCATCAGTGATAGAATGCTGGCTGAGTTTCGCAAGTCAAATGGCACGAATCCGGTCATTCTTGACACACGCGCAGGAAATGAAGCAATCTAAAAAGGAAACGTTGGTCTAATATATTTATTAGAGAATACGAAAAAGTGGCGACCAAATATTTTTAGCTTATGCAAATTCTGCGAATTTTATTTAGATTAATTTTTGGCAACGTATTTTTTTACTATTATGGCGAGTAAATTTTAATGGAATTTGTTTAGGGAGACATTTCGTGAGTCGAATTAATTTATTTTTCATATGCAAAACTTAAGCAAGTATATAGTAGGTATTCATAAAGTACTCTCATGTACGCACGCAATTGTAAATTTTGTAGATTATGTGACTGCTTCTGGTTTGCGGCTTTTTATTGCATGATAATAATACTTTCAAGTAATTAGATTCCTGCACGCGAGGAGCGTTGAACTATCAAGTAGTGGTTTGAAATGGTTTGGAAAAAAATCGGTAGAGTAATGTGTCGATGTTTGATATCGCGCCCCACACACAATTTAATCAAAATATTTTTTCAGACTTCCTGCTGTATTTTGAAATAGTTATTGAAATTACGATAAGATAATCGTTTAAAATGGGTACACAATTTTCGATATATGTATATGTTTTTGAAAACATTTCTGAAATGATAGCCTTGGTGCGGGTACACATCCGCTTCGTTTTATGGTAGACTGAACTATCGCGAGAGCAGTGCCTAGTTTAGAAATTTTGGAAACTCATCGCTTACTGGCAAAGCGTTTTTCGTTATAAGCTTGAAGCTATTAACATGGCATTAGTGTTATCGGGTTTGATTTATTTAAATTAAATTTAATTTGCTTTTTGATTTAGTTTTAATTTTCTACCATATAAAATTATTGATAAATTAAATATTTCCACTAAATTCAATTCAATCAAAATTCAACCGAAATAACGTTTAATGTTGAAGCTCATTTTCTTCATGAGAATTATAAAATTTTTCATATTTTTTTGGTTTCCAAGGAAATATCATGGCTCGCTACCACATTTTTATTAGTCAGCTAAATGGTGTTGTAAATCAACAAAAAGTTAATATTTTCTAAATAAAAGTTTTATTTGAGGATTTAATTAAAGAGGTAAAGTGTAAGAGTCTAGGCTTATTTGATATAATTACAGATATTCCTACATTGGCTATACGCAAAAACTAAATTTAATAATTTAGAATTTTTGAAATTCATTTCGTTTAAAATTGATTTTCAATATTTGTATATCGTACATTCACATGAACACAGTTACGCACACAAATTGGTATGCAGTATTTTTTTTTCTTGCAATGTTCACATTGTGTTTATGAAATTTTTTTTCATTACAAATATTTTGTTGCGTTGAATGCATACAAGCCAGATATATCAAAATTTCTAACTATTAAAAAATTTAATAATTGGAACAAATTTCAAACCTTTTATTTTTAGAAAATTTTCTGGTACAAATTGCAGATTTTCTTTCATATACAGTGTGAACAATGGTTAATTTTATTTCAACAGCGCCGATAAAAATTTTTGAAATACCGAATAAATGTTTAAAAAAATGTCGTAGTGGTTAAAAGTCCCCTCAGTACTTAAGGCAGAATTTTTTGTTACATCAAATTTTGAATCATCCTTTTTCTTTGATTATTTTTGAGTTTCAAAACTCAAGTAGATCGAAACATTATAGTGATGGTGGAGTGCTGTTGCACAACACGGAACCAGTTTATTGCAATATTTTATTTTATTTATTTTGTTGTCCTTTGAAAAGTTATAAATCATTTAAAGTAATTAATTGCAGTCGTGAGTATTGTCATTAAAGTCCTTTTGATCATTAGCGTGGAAAGTATGCAAGCAAAAATTTCGTAGATCATAGTAGATCATTCCTCTACTAGATCACATTTGGTGCATCGACCTAAAAAGATTACTCTCATGAAGCAAAATCCCATCAATCTGCCGAAAATTGTGGTTAGTGAGATAAAAATCAAATAGAATATAATAAAGATATAAAACGATCCAGGGTTTAATCCAGTCGTGGTAGAAGCATTAAAACAGCTTCTAAGGAAAAGTTTATCGTAGCTACCCTATCTCTTGGATTCAGCAATACGTCTGAAGTAGGTAGCTGAAATGCCAATAAAACCTGCACGCGACCCAGTTATATTTCCATATCGCCATCATAACGGTATATGGGATTTTTCCTCATTTAGTTCCAACTTATGTGATGAAACCTCCGAACACTCTTAGGACTTAAGCAAATTCCTATTTAATTAATATTTGATTTCTTAAACTGACGGTAATCATCCCCCAAAAACACCTTTTCTAAACTCATATTGTAATATTTAATTAATATTATTTAACTGAATTTAATTAACAGATGAGAACCCTATTTCTCTTTCGTTAGATACTATCATAATAGCATATCAGTAATATTATTGAATTCAAAAATTCTTCAAAATTATTTTATGAATTACTTATGTGTTCTTAAACCTCTATAGTTTGATATCATTTTAGTTCGCAGACCTCTTTGAAAATATTTTCGCAATGCAACTTTCCTGAAGTTTTTTGGTTTTGCATCCATATTTGAATATTTGATTCAACTTATAAATTAAATTCAATTTATCATTTCAGTTTGGTGGCAACTCTCTCAAAAAATATATCCTATTTGTATATTCGGGATATACAAAGACTCCGCTAGGAGGTATTCATAATCCTCGGAAGAGGTACTGGAACCGTTCGTTGAAAAAGGAATAATAAAGTTTGCAAATGATTCTCTATAGATTATCTGGCCTACACAGATTATGCTGCAAAAGCTGAAGGAACTTATCATCTCATGGCAAAGCACTATCATCAAAGTGAAGCATGAAAATAGTCAAGGTGTATTAATTCCTAAAAAGGTACAAGAACTTACTAGAAAGCAAAAGATTTCAGACCAAATTTCCTACTACATAAGTAAAATCACTGGAAAACTATTGGGCCGGCATGTAAGATTTCCCCCTTTAGGAGCATCAAAATTATCACCGGCCTAACATGCATACAAAAATGGTCGGTCAACAGAAGTTGGGAGTGTTATTGAGAAATCAAATCACCATAACATAAAATGCCTTCCTAAGGTTGGAGTCTCCGACCTCATCCTATGGCTGATGTTCAGAAATCCTTACATAATTCGAATATCAGCCAGTGGAATGGTTGTACTCCTCTGGAGGGATCGTATCCCCGCTCCTGTAGGCGGTGGGACTGAACGATATTCTACTGGAGTTCAACAAAGGTGTAGTATAGGTAGTTGCATGCGGAGATGATGTAAGTTGTGGTGACAGTATTTGAACCCTTTCTCATAACGATGAGCGAAATTTTTCAAGGTGGTCTGTTCAGATCACAACTCGGTACGCGGCCTTAGCTTCAACCCGAGTAAGACGGAGCCGCTGCCGTTTGCCAATACATAAATAAAAATAGTTCAGTGTCATAATTCCTTATCTCAACAGAACGACTCTCACATTGTCCTCCGAGGCTAGGTATTCGAGCATCATATTAAATGCCAAACGGAGCTGTAAGACAAATGTTGAGAAGCACGTGGAGAAACTTTATTTTGCCTGCAAAAGGACCTTCGGTAGAAACTGGATATGAGGACAATGCTAACTTACGGTGCAGTAGGGTTGCGGCCACCATTGGATAAGCAATACAACGTGAAAAATTTAAACAGGATTCGGCGATTATTGCGGTTCTGAATTCATGTGAATTACCCTTCTAAAAAGTGCTTGTGTAGGCAGGGTAGAGTCGCCAAAGAGGCCACCACGGCCAGCTATACTCCTATAAACCCCTCTTTATAAATCTTCGCTGGAAGCAATTCAATCTCCGCTAGGAGTAATCAAGACAAAACTACAGTTATAGTTCTCATCAATGGCGAAGCTATGATGAAGAATACTAATAGCATTCCAAATTTGCCAAAAAGAATCTGCGCTATGTATGTCAAGTCAAGAACGGTAGATCTGCTAACCAAGCCAAGGAAAGAAGTATTTAGACTAGCGCCTACGACCACGACACACAGGTCGACTGAAGAGCATGCGGTCAACTCAGGTATCTTATACAACTTACGATGTCGGAGCTGGAATCTCGAATATAGTTGGCAAATAATTCTTCACTATCTGATCATCTAGCTCAGGCATGCAATAGATAGCAAACTGGGATTCTTCTTGGCGACAGACCTTGAAAAAATCTCCTACTGCAGAATGAAAAATATCCGTAGATGCATCTACAAATCCCAAATCCCAAGTGTTTTGGGGATTGCTTATCGTGACAATAGGAAATGCCCGGTTTCAAGATCATCCGCATTTCAAAATAGCACACCCAAGGCGCTAAGATGCTAGGCTGTGGCCAAGGCAAAGCTATTTCCAATCAAACAAACCGGGGTTTAAACTATTTATTTGTCAAATTTTATATATGTAAATTGTGAGATTAAGAAGTAATAAAATTACTCTACAGTGGCGTAAAACGTTTAACGCAACCGTCTCCGTGGTCTTGTAAATAGTTTAACTGCAATAATATAAAATTGAATACACTTTGCCAATTCTTCGAATGCAAAAAGTTTTGAATTTTTACTTATAGTACTTATCCTGACTTCAAATAGTTCCGTCTTAAAAGAAAAAACAATACTTTTTTTTTTTGTTTCGAATGAACATTGTTTTCTGTCACTGTGTCTCTGAATGGGTGAAGAACAAAAGTAATAATTTACATGCTGCTTTGATTTTTTTTTAGAACAAAACGGCATTTTACGCCCACTTGACCATTGCCATTAACAATACCGATTAAGTTTTGGAATTTGTCGACATTTTCGTGCCATTTCTGTCAATATGCTGAGGTTGGCTTGTTGTTGACTGTTTTGACAATGACGTTCTTAATCTTAAGCGAGATTGAGCCATTCCTCTAAGCATATACATATAAATATATATACATATACATACATAGACAAACTGAACGTGCACGTCATGTAACGAGTTCAGCAACGAGCAATCAGCAGCTAATGGGGCGTATGAGTGACTTGTGCTTTGTGAGCTGCTTGCAAAAGTGCAGCAATTTGTATTTTCCGCTTTGATTTGTTTGCAAATTAAATTTTTATGAAAAAGGCAAAAGAATACAAAAGGAAAACATGCAAAACACACATTTGCCCCGATTACTAAGGCGGATCGTATGCAAAAGGAGCTTTTCATAGGGTAACACAAAGCTTTTGCTACATTTCCTTGAAGTAGATTTGCATGTGCGTGCAGTAAAAGTAAATAGGTACTTATTTTAATGCAGGCGTAGTTGCATTTGTACCGGAAGTTACCATTCTATTTACACAGAGGAAGTTTCTTTGGCGCTCTACTAGGTGGCTACAAAGAATTGAAAGCAATGTAATGGAAATTATTACAACCTCATTTAGTGCCTTCCAACACTTCGGCACATAATTTTTTTTCATTGTTCTTCACTCAAACATCATTCTTGAGCTAATTTTTTTTTTTTTTTGTCAAATTACTGGTAAACAAATAAATTCGCTTACCACTTGGCAGCAATCGAGGGTAATGGAAAGAGTAACCTTTTTCCAGTCTACTGAATTTGCGTTTGCAGTTCTTTTAATATATTGTTTGTTTTTTCTTTTCTTTTCATAATTTACAGTCAATTAATTTTAGGCGCGTTCTTTGCGTTAATTACCGGACATTTAATTTGCCTAATATCAACTATTTACTCACACAATAAAAGAAAAATACGTATTTTTTTTTTTGAATCGTTTGAAAGATTGCACATCGGAGTTTTTCTGCTATTTGCCAAACCTTTTTTAGCTAAAATTTTAATAATAATTATGTGTGTAATTCAAAATAAAAAAGGTATAACTACACTTGGATTTTTCCTTATTTAACTTTCAGTCATTATAAGTTTAAAAAGCTACCTCTTACCTTGTATATTGCAAGTCGCGCTAAATAGAAATATTCTGGAAATTGCTGTGGTTGGCTGTGTGGTTGGGAAATCAAAGTAAAATATAGCAGAAGATCGCAGCTATTAAATAGAAAATAAAAAACAGAAATCAAAATTAAAATTAAAACTCAATTGAAACTGTTACTAATAACATCTTTTAAAAATAAATTAAAGTCTATATTAACCAATTAAACCAAAGCATGTAATTTAGAGCAAAATAAAATTAAATTGAATAAAGTCAGAATGCTATCGCACAATAAAAAGGCGTTATCGATTTTAGATAGAAATAGGTTCGGAATACTAAATCTGTGGAATCTGCTAGTTCGTGTCGAAGCTAAGGTAAAATGTGTCTTTAACAAATGGAATGTTCAACAACCCCTATCACAGACCGTTATCTGAAACTGTCTTTGTAAGCTGTATAACCTTCTTGGGAGAAAAATAATTTTGATTAGTTTAATTTAATATAATTTTTTTTACAATGCCAAGAGGTAATCTCTTCTGATACTGTTAAAACTATAAAATTGTAAGAAAAAAAAACTCAATATAAATACTACAATTCCACATTACACAAGTTGGATTTTATAGTTGTGATTTTTCTTAAATTATCACTACGACATATCGTGCCTCGTGTACCTTGTTGTCCAGCAATTACTGATATGCCAATTCCTTACAATGTTGACGGAAAACGACATATACTCAGATAGTTCTAAACGCTATATGGCATACGTTGTGGCAAGATCTAAAAAAAAAAGGATTATATGGCCAAATTATCCTAAAATATAAAAAGATTACCATTTTGCTTATTTTCAAGTAACGAATTATTTTTTAAAATAAAATTTAAATATTTTATATAAAGTACAAACAAACACGCTAGCTCGGTTAACATTTAATTATTTGTTGCAAGAGTAAACTTGTTAGTATCCTTTTTGAAACATGCGATTTGTTTGGCGTTATTTAAGGTAGTAAAATTGTTGTTTTGATAAATTTTTAATTTTCTCTAAAAAAAAGACACCAAATTAGATTTTACAAGGGATAACAAGTCACTTAATTCTACAGTTTTCAGATTTTGGGAGGGTTTTGAAACCCAACCTCCAGCCGCTGCCCCTTACTTGCGCCAATGATATAAGCTTTCACAGAGATGTATAGGATTTATAAAAACATAAACATGAAGTGAAGTATGAATCTTGTTTCCTATATCAAACGTTGTAATCGGTATTCGAAAATAATATAGCTTTTAATCTTTTAGTACGTTATAAAAGGGTGGTGCTTTTAGGACTTTAAATTGAATTAGTATACTGAAATTCATAGATTTAACTTAAAATTATCCCGGTGTATGGTTCGCACAACGTTGGCCTCCAAGACGTCTAAAGTTTACGGTTTGTTAAACCAATGACTTGCCGCAAGTCCAGAGGATCTAATCCGGAGGTGTTAAATCGAACGTTCTCGGTAGCCAATCAGGTAGCCAAACTGTGACTTTTTTATTGTAACGATTTTTTCCAAGTGCGATAATTTTTTTGTATCGACTTATTCATAGACGTAGCATACAGAAACATTTCCGAACCAAGATTTTTTTAAATTTACAACCGTTGTTTTAGCGTTGTTCTCTTTTAGTTGAAATGACAAACCAAACTGAACGCATTTGATACAGCTCTGCCAAATATGACTAATTTGTAAACTTATAATTGCTATTGAAAAAGGAAAACTCTACAAAAAAAACCTTTATAGATCACAACGGTAACGTGCCGATCATTACAATAAACGTTAAAAGGGCTTATCATAACATGAGTATGAAAGGTTTTGTGCAATATTTGAGTTTATCAAACATCAACAAATTTAAAAAAAAATGCTGCTTATGTTCTTTTCTTAGCAGAGGCAATAAATGGAGAACACCCCTAATGACAAAGTCAGCAATGTCAGCACAATAAAAAGCAAAAGCAAATAAAAAATGAATATCTTATTTTTTTGTTTGATTTCTTATTGTTTTTGGCCGATAGTTATAGCTTTGATTCGCATTTGAGTTACATACAATTTGCAAGTCTGCTATTTATGATGGCATCCTTTCGAGCATCTATATGAATTTTGCAAACAACTTCTTTTTTGCCCATAGTCATAGCAGAAGTAGGGCATTTTGTTTCAACTTTTTTATTTTTAAATAAAAAAAAATGTACAATAAGAGAAAACGTATAATTCTTTGGATATTTGACAATTTATATATTTTATATTTATAATATTTGAAAAAAATTCAAATATCCAAATATAGAAAAAACTAAAGTTAAATAAACTAAAATAAAAGCAAACAGAGCATAAAAAGAAAATAAAATCAAGTAAAATTAAATACTATAAAATAATTTAAAACCAAACAAAAATTGAATGAATTGATACAAAATAAAATAGAATTTGATTAAAAAAATAAATAAACCAAAGAAAAACAAAATGAAATGGTATAAATAAAGCAAAACATAAAAAACGAAACAAATAATATGAAATTGTATAAAATAAAAAAATTTAAATAAAACGAAAACAAAATGAAATAAAATATAAAATAAAACAAAACGAAGATAAAATAAAATAAAATAAAATAAAATAAAATAAAATAACATAAAATAAAGTAAAACAAGAAAAAATGAAGGAAAAAACCATAGTAAAAAGAATAAATAAAATAAATTGAAATAATATAAAAACAAAGCAAAGCGCACTAAAAATTATATAAAATAGAATAAAATGATGTTATATAAAATAAAATAAAATAAACTCTAGTTAAGTAAAACAAACAAAATGGAATAAAACGAAAATAAAGAAAAACATAACGAACAAAACAAAATAAAATATAACTAAAATAAAATGATATGCGGATAAAAGAAAATAAAGTAAAACTGAGCATACACAAAAGATGTGAAATAATATAAAACCAAATGATGTTAAACAAAACAAAGTAAATAGAACATAACAAAATAAGACAGAAAAAGAATAATTGAAATAAAATGAAATAAAATAAAATAAAATAAGATAAAACAAAATAAAATGTTATAAAAAACTTAAACAAAATGATGTAAAATAAAGTAAATACACATACTTTTCGTATTTTTGTGTGTAATTTAAAGTTATTGCAGATATAAAATAAAACAAAAACATAAAACAAACAAAAAACGAAATGAAATAAAATGAAGAGAAATAAAATATAAGGGGGGTTTTTGGAGTTCAAATAATTAATTATATAACAAGGAATATATTCAAAGTAAAGAAAGGGTAAATTTAAATAAAGTTTACCGTTACTTGCACTTTTCTAATTTAGACAAATTTTCGAATAGGAATTAAATTTACTACGGTAGGCATGGTATCTATAAATACCAAAAATTAAGTATACAACAATTAACAAAAAAAGTAAACACAAACGCCCAGCGAGCACTGATGACTCACAAAATACTGGCGAGTGACACCCTAGTGTGTCTTAAATGCCTTTATAATTCTTTCTATTCAATCAATATATTAATCATTCGATTTCGCATCTAATTAATCAAAGTATGTATTTATTCTTAGCCCTCTTCAAATATAATTCACCTTCTAATTTAGTCGTCAACCGAACTGATTACCCACGTTGACCATTTACGACGGGCAACGATTCATTCATTCAACTTGTCGGAAATTGTCAGCTCATTCGATGACGCTGACGATATTGAACCAATTCAAGCGAGTTGTATTTGTTTTAACTTGCTTTACTCTAAAAGACCTTCCTCTTAATATTTGCTGACGTTTCATGCCCCATGGCCGATGCATAGCGGCGACTTGCTCATGAGCTCAGCAATTTTGTTTTTTTTTTTACGGCAGCACAAAGAAAATAGCAAACTAAACTCTTTCACTCAACGAACGCCAGCGGTGACATTTCCTTCCTTTGCTTTAACGGCATTTCATTTCACTTTAGGCATATACACATACACCCACAAACACGCGCACACACACACACATGCATACAATGTATGCATCCACATATATATAGCTTTCGTTTGCTATATTTAACTTCATGACTTTCTGTTCTTTACTCTCTTTACGTCCATTCCCCCCAAATATTGAACGGAGTGGTGGTGGTGAACATTTTAATATTTCCTTGATGACATTTCCGCTGTACGCCATCATCACCTCATTGCCAGCCAGCCAGACAGCCAACCAGCCAATAATGTGGCACACGTTCGCTTTGTACACCACCAGCAATAACAACAACAACAAATGTTCGTATTGAACGCTTTTGTCATTTATTTTCACAGCCATTCATAATTTCTTTTCCTCTGTCGCATTCTTTCTTCTTACATATCAATTGTTGTTGGTAGTCGACAGACGCCAGTTAAATGGTGTTCATTGTCGTCGATGGTTAACTGTTGATTGTTGGCAACTAGCAGCGAAAGCAGCTGGCAGCCACTTGATATGGCGAACGCCAACGCCAACGCCAACGCCATCGCCATCGTCATCGCCCAATGTGCCTGTTGATAGCTTTTCATTTTGCTTGGTAATCAGCACCATTGCAGTTGGTTGTCATTTGGTTTGCAATTTTTCATTTGTTGCATATGTCAAGTGTTGATTTCAAAACAAAAAAAAACAATAACAAAAAAATGTGACAATATTGATGATGTTAATGTGAGCTGTTGTGGGCAGGCAATGCTTGCGGTTAAAACATCAACCATCAAACACCTGCTATGCAGTCATCAATTTACCCATCTTCAGAATTGTTAATTTAATGAACAAGAATGATGTTGCTACCCTTTGTTTCTGGAAAGTGATATCTAAACAATTCCGAGTTGCAGGCGCGTGTTTTCAATTATTATAAATTATTGATTTTTCTGAAAGTAAAAAGAAAATCTACAAATACAACAGAATGCAGACGAAGTCAAGGCAATTGTCCAAAAACAAAAACGGTTAAATGACAAATGGAAAACCATAAAAAACCTTAAATGAATTATTAAGTTTTTTCTCCCACAAAGGATCGAAGGTACTAAATATGAGAAATAAGTGCGGTGGGGCGTATGAGTGACTTTCGATTTTCAATTGAATGGAATAAAAGATTACAAAGCCCAAGTACGATGGGATGTATTTATATACACACATACATATACATACATACATGTATAATAAATAATGCAAAGCTATAAACTTGTAAAAATACAAGTGTTGAGGAAATACGGTTTTTGTTTTTAATCGACAGCTGTTACCACAGCCCAGTGATTATTCCGATTTGATACACAGTATATGTATGTACATTATATGTATGTACACTCGAACTTATATATGTGAGTAGTTATGAAATACCTATTTATCGGCAAAGACTTGTTCAAATACAACAATAGACAATGGGAGCCACATAACTCTAGTTCGCTGTTGCGTGTCCGTTTGTATTGAGATTGTCAACACGCAACACATGATTAAAGTATGTACAAAAATCAATTTAAATCAATTTATTACTAATATGCTTTATTAGAAAAACCTGGCAGTCCGTGTTCGGCCTAAATTTCTTTATTAATTTCACTTTGCCTATGTAACCTGTGAACGAGTTTCATATAACAGCTGGCATCCTTCTCAAAAATATAGGTCCGTTTACTTCGATACGAACAGCTTGACATTCATATTTCAGTATTTTATATCCTTAAGTATAATTTAAATAAATTTTATTATTTAAAAAATTTATCTCTAAATCTAAGAATTTATCTCTAAACTTTACCCTAGCGAAACAAATGGTTTGACAGCCATATTCCACTATTTCATATGACTTTTGTATTCGAATTTTAAAACAGGTGGCAATCATCCTTAAAATCTACCTACCTATAAACCTTCTTCTTAACAAAACTAACCGTTTGACATTCATATTTTACAACTTCGTATAACTTGTGTATAACTTAGTTCAACTCGACCCTTCAAACAGGTGGTAACCCTCTCAAAAACATAGCTAACTATAAACCTTCATCTCTATATGCAATAGGTCTTCTCCGCAGCGAATCGAACATAACTTTTGTATAACTAAATTAAATTCGACTTATCAAACACCTGGCAACCCTCTCCAAAAGTTAGATGTGAACCTTCTCCTCACAGAGACGAATCGTTTTACACTCATATTTTAATATTTCATATATCTACATAACTTTTTTTATAATTTAGTTAAATTCGACTTTTCAAACAGGAACCCCCTGACACTCATATTTTACTCTTTCATATAACTTGTGCATATTTTAATTAAAATTAGCTTTTCAAACAAGTGGCAATCATCGCCCACGTTTAATATATACCATACGGCCTATTCTCATACCTACCAAATATATGAACGTACGAAATTTCATAAATATCGGACGAGCTGTTTCGGAGGGCATCACGAGATTTTTATATATAAGAAGATATAACTTGAAGAGTAAGAATATCATTTAATTAGGAGAGGCGACAACTCAGCCAATCTAACCTAAGCATTCCGAAAACACTACAGGTTCATAGCTCCATTTTAATGCTTCAGTTATTTTATGAATTTTATTGAATTAAAATTTTTGGAAATTGAATTTTTGTAACCATTTTTCGTTTGACATCAATATAGTACATATAAAGGGTCGCCGCCTCATATAGCGTTGTAAATACTTTCTTAAATGGGAATTCGCCCAGAAAAGGGGTATAAAAAAATTGTCGCTTAAAACAATATATGAGGCGTCACTTCACAAGTATATAGAATTTCAGTTACACTGAATCTACATTTATAAAAAGGTGGCAACCCTATTCAAAAACATGTTCGTACAATATTTTTCACACCAATACGGTTATACTTCAGTTAACTTAAAAATTAAATTAAATTAATTTTTTTTAAACAGGTGGCAACCCTTGATAACGCTTTCTTAAGCGTATTTCGTTTGCATCCCATGCCATAATATTTAATTTCACTTATTAATTCAATTTAATTTTTTTTATTTTTTTTTAGCAGGTGTCAACACTCTTCCATTATATGGTAACTCATATTATGCGCTATATATGTGCCAAATCTTATTCACATCGGTCCAGTTGTCATATTGCAATCGTTAATCAAATATTCAATAAATTTACTATCGACATATTTTATTTTATTTTCAGTAACTTTGTGATCCATTGGGAAATCACAAGTGAGCAGTAACCTTTTCTCAACTTAAGAACCATTATTATTGGTATACGAAAAACATACCCTTTTTTGTTGAGAATGCTACGATTCTCAAGTTGAATAACCTTTGAGAAATAACGTTCGCGATTTGAGAAGTACGTTAGTTCTCAACTTGAGCTCTAATGTGACTCAAGGCTAAATGTTTATTGGGTGGGCTTAAAATATGAGTTTCAAAGGGATACACTGCGGAACAAAAATTTAAAAAAAGCCTGCGGTCATGATTTTGTTAATAGCTTTTATTAACATTAGTAGCAGGCTTACGAACTGTGTTTTTACTTTTTTTTTGATTGGCTCTAGTTCTTGAGATAAACGAAACTTAAGAAATTAATGAACAAAATTATATGACCCAGTTCCAGTTGTATTAAGTTAATTATTCCTCAATAAGTTTTGTTATATAAATTATTAAAACAAGTAGTTCGTTGGTTTAAATATTTTATTTTCCTTGCAAGAGAGCAAGGGCAGCCGGTTAAGTCGGGTGAGTTAATACAACTAAACATTAATTCGACGATTCTAAAAGACACTGAATTTTTAAACCATATGTCACAAATTGAATCTGAAGCCTGGCTAAGCTCTGTTAATGTAGTCAACAATTTTTTGGGAAATCATAAATCACCAGACTATACAAAACTAGTTGCTGATATGCTTCTCAATTTTCGCAAACTAGGAGCTAAAATGAGCATTAAATTACATTATTTACATAGTCATTTCGACAAATTCCCGGACAACCTAGGCGATTACAGTGAGGAACAAGGTGAACGGTTCCACCAGAACATAAAAATAATGGAAGAAAGATACCAGGGTCGATGGGACGATTACATGATGGCAGACAACTGCTGGAACTTAATACGGGATGGTCCTGAGCAACGACATCGTAGGAGGTCCTACAGAAAAAGTTTTTTGTAATTTTTTTTAAATTAATTAATGAAAAGAATATATTTTTTTATTTTTGTATTATTTTTATACAGGCGCGCAATAAAAAAATATAATTTAAATCCATATTGGTATTTTTAATTAGGTTTTTTCGTGAAATATTTAAAAGTCTTTATCTGAAAAACTAGAGCCAATTCGACAAAACTGATATTATTTTCGTAATCAGCGCCCCCAAATTACCCTAAATCGACTTACAAATCACCGCAAAATTTTGTTCCGCAGTGTTATCTTTGCTGAGATGAAGGTTTATATTTATATTTTGAATAGGTTTGCTATCTGTTTGAAACTCTAATTTAATTAAATGCAAAAAACTCTCAAAGAACTAAAATAAACATACCGAGAATTCGTCGTAGGAACCACATACTATAAAACAAAATTAAATTTCAAGAATAACCGCGTCAAAGTTTTCAATTTAATATTGTTCCCATAGTATAAATAAATATATTTTCTATTTTCTTCAGTTTCTGCTAGAAGATACCACTAATATTATTTTACGATATGAAGGGGCTTGAATTTCTGACAACGCACTATTTGTTAATATACTATTTGAGCTACATATATTTGGTTTCTTTCATCAATATTATAATTAGTCAATAAATTGATTGCTTCCTTGAATTTTCTTTGTCAATTTTCTTAGTAACCAATTTCTGTCGTTCAATTGATCGATTTGATTGGTTTTTTTTATTGCTAGTGCAGAAGAAGCTCTTTCAGCATGAAATCACCTACTACTTCAATAAATTATTGTATTGTATGGTGCAAAATAAAGTGTTGACTTTTATGTTAAAAGATTGCACTAACGTGCAAAAAAATATGAATTACTTAAATTAACATCTACAAACAAAATGCATTTGTATTAAACTAATAACTAACAAATTACCAAGATATTAGGTGTGCTTTGAAAAAAAAAGAAAATTAAAAATAAGTTCAGCTAATTCAGCCAAGCATCAAATGGTAAATTATATTTCATGACATTGCCTATCGTTATCTAAAGAAAATTAGTTGAATCTATTCAAATGCTGTAGATTGCAGCAGAGCGCAAGGACACCACGCCGAACGTGACTTGAAGAAATTGATTTTGGTCGGCGACTATATTGGACATGAGCTTATTTGTTAAAAATAAGCGTTACATACAAAACAAATATATGTATGTATGTATGAGTGTACGTTTGCATGTACGTGCCTAATAAGTAAATAATTTTCGAAACGCATCACGTTCACATATCGCCTGCAATGCAAAAGCAATGAAACAAATTAAATTTTCGTAGCACAAATCGCATAGCATAGAACAGCCGCATTGTTATAATGCAAGCGTATTGTATGTATTAGTTTGGTTCGTGAAGGTGTGAAATCTTACAATTGTATGTATGTACTGATCAAACTTGTTTTTTTTTTTTTTTGGAAACCATAATACAAAGCAATGAAATTCTGAGCAGGAGGTGGGAGGGAAGTCCAGAACGAGCTGGGAGGTTGCAGAAAGCGAAGTTGAAGGGTGAAATGTAAGCATCCGTCGCCTGCAGAATTTCCTTTATATTCCAGATACTATTTGTGAAATGGGTGTACAACGAAGAATAATTGTGATTTAAGCTTTGATAAGCAAAGCATTTAGGACTTAATTTATTTTTACAAAGAAAGACTAATGACTAGGCATAACATCTGAACTGTGATGTGATTTGTGTCAATTTAGTGCTCAAATAACACTTTCCTTCAAATAAATTCATGTAAACGTTTTCCGTGAAACTGAAAATTTGTGCAAAATATCGAATAATTATGATGGATAGAGCAGTAAAAAAAAATAAAAACTTGAATTAAAATATTATTGAAAAATACGAGTAGCTCTGAAGTTGTGTGTATTGTGAATGAAAATTTATTCGTTATTTGGTCCCGTTATCTATCACTGAATAAATTTCACAGGAATTTGAAATTATTTTAATATAATATATTTTATTTAATAATTTATGTGTTCGTATTTTTAATACTAAACTCTTTTTTTTAGTTCAATAACGTATGGCAATTTTTTTTTAATTTTACTTGTTTAATTTCTTATTTAAAAAAAAAGATTTTTTCGAAGTTGTTCCCAAGTAAACGTGTTCTTCTTTCTTCTTAAATTTTATTAGCAAATTTAGCAAATTAGAAGCAAAATTCTACAGTTTAAATCAAAAATGGCAATATCATGTACTTTATTTCTTGTCTTAGTTTTCTGCAAAAAAAAAAAAAAAACATGCTCATTATGAGGCCAAATTTACCATTTCGCAAATTATTATTTGAAGACAATACATGCATCTCAACAGAAAATATTTCGAAGTTTTTTAAATCTTTTAGTGTTATATAAAGAAGCAGAAGAAAGAAAATAATTTTACACATTAAATTCATCCCTTCGCTAAATTTGTAGGAACTGATAAAGGGTGGTTAAATTTTAAGGGCCGATGTTGAATGTGAACCTCAACTAAACGTCAAGTATTTTCTGCAATTCATTTGACATTTCTCAATTTCAGTCTAACTCAATTTGAACATGGAAAGATACAAAATCGAGCAACGTGTTAAAGTTATTCAGGCTTATTATGAAAATTGGCGTTCAAATCAAAATGCATATCGTGCATTTTCGAAGAAAATCATCTTCAGTGATGAGGCACATTTTCACCTCAGTGGATTCGTCAATAAGCAGAATTGCCGCATTTGGGCGAATGATAATTCAAGAGTGATTGTCGAAAAACCAATGCACCCACAAAGAGTGACTGTTTGGTACGGTTTATGGGCTGGCGGCATCATCGGGCCAGCGTAATCGAAAATTTGGACCATCGGGTGGAGGTGTGCCGCCGAGGTCGCGGCGGACATTTGGCCGATATTTTGTTCCATACATAATTGAACCGCCCCATATTATCATAATAAAAAGAAATTACAATAATTTCCTAAATAATTTGTGTTTTATTCGAAATCAACATCGGCCCTTAAAATTTAATCACCCTTTATTATGCGCTTCTAAAAACTGTCTATAACAAAAAAAAAAATTATTAAATTCGTAATTATAATTTACCAAAGCTGTATTGCTGACCCGGAGGTAACAGAGCCAAAAGTCAATTCAATTATTATAAACATTTTATTTTACTGATACAACGGAATCTATAATAAGATACATAAATATTTGCATTGGAGTGCATTCTGTAAATTACTCTTATTGATAATTTTCACATATCTTACTTTTAGGCACCTGCCACAATACACCTATTTATTATGTTTTGCTTTGCTGGTCGTTTTCGTCTCAAAATAATAAAAGAAAAGGTGCTAAATAATTGCATGTAAAATCTTATGAAAGATTTTCTGCATTTTCGAAGTTGACGATTTTATCGGGAGTGTCGGAAGATAACTTTACTTCAGTCTCGCCCGAAAATTTTTGAAATTGGGTCTATAGTTCCGGTGCCCCACACCCGTCTCGGGCACAAATACATACATATGAATTTAGCAAATTTTAACCTCGAATGTTCCTTGAATACTTGACATGTTTTTTGACAATTTAGCCTAATAATAGTTAAATACAAAATTTGTACTTGTTTGGAAATTTCTTGTGCGAGCAAAAGTGTGCCACTATTGCACACTATATATAACTATATATTATGGGCAATGCATACAATTATCGTTTAAAAACTGTCTTAAGTTCAATGAACTCGAACTTTAAATAAAAGGTGCTTATTGTTACTTTAAATAAGCAGTACCAACAGTACTAACTACAGCCATTTTATTTTGGTTTTTTTTTTCGAAAAAAAAAATTATTGGGAAGAACGAAAATTTTTAAATCGAAGAATAACAATTATTTATGATCGAAAAAAAACAAATCACAAAATTAACGATCAAAAATAAAAATTATAACCGTTACACCCCCTGATCCTGACAATGCTTTAGCTTTGTGTACCAAATCAGGTTCAGGGTAATAAAGTTATTCCATTATCCAATGGGGACTCTTACATTGGGTTACCCTTTACTCAGAATTTTAGTACTGCTGTGCCATATGCCCAATGAAATTAATATGTCGCTTTTCCAGCAATTGTTAATGGTCGCTTTTGAAAAGGATTTCAGATAAAAAATTCCCAAAAGCATAAAACAACAAATATTTGTATCAGTGTGCGTTGTACCAACTGATTTGTTGATGTAATCAAACGACTACCATATTTGTTTTGATTAGCCAACCCCAATAAATAAAATATAATCTACTACATTTTATTTCCGTTTACAGATGATTGGTTTTTATGAAGTTGCAAATTTACCAATATATATAACTTCAAACATACATACATACATATAAATTTATACATATATACCCATAACTCAATTAACACTCACTTTACGTGCCGACAGAAATTACCGTAATTGGCTTTGACGTTGAAATTGTTTGGACCAAGTATTTATTTAATTTGTGTGTTGGTTGTTACGTTTAAAACAGGCCACCCGTTGATTTTCCGCTGAAAAGTAATCAATCACATGCTGGCAGAGAAGTGCAAGCATACGAGTACAAAAATTTACGTGTCTACATATTAAACATGAATACAGATGTACATATGTACACACATATAATGAAAATTAACAAAAGAAACCGCTAAAAAATACTAGAATATGCACACATTCCTTTATTGCAAAAGGTGCATCTATAAGCACAAATTATAATTGAATAATTCCTTACATACATATTTAAATATTTTTGCCCACTCAACCGGAAAAAGATTCAAGTTTTGTGAACACTGCCTTTTCCGGTCGTTTTTCGTATTTGACAAGTGTCTGTAAACAGTATGGTTGGCCAAGTTTTCGAGGGAAGGAAATTTCAAAGTCGAAAGTAAAATGCAAATTAGCATTCTCTTCACGCATGACGGCCATTTTATAAATCCTGAATGCACTTTTTTTGTGGAAATTTTAATATGTTTTGTTGAAGTTTTTGTCGTTTCAAATGTCATGTTTCAAAAATGCTGCATTTTAAAGAAAACCCTCATTTGCCCATAGATTGTTTTTCAAAAGTGATCAGTTAATTTTCTGTCTCAACAATGGCATCTTATTTTGAGAGAAATTTTCAGATTTTAAATTTCTCTACCAACTTAGCTTTTTCATGTATAACTTCCTTTTTTGGAATGTAAGTTATTTAAAGCAAAGAAAATTTTATTGTATGCAAGTTTAATTAAAAATTTGCCAAAAATTGCACGTTTTAAGGAAAACGTTTGCCCAAGTTGGCTCAATTGCATTTCAAGGAATACTATAAATGTTAAAGGTTCCAACCTATTCTTGATAACTTTCTCAGTACACCTGGTAAGATTTCGATAAGTGAATGGCCTACACGTTTTCATGGTTTTTACTGTCTAAATATGGGAGTTTTAAAGCAAAATCTCATATCTGAACAATCAGTAGTATGGGAGCCATAAGTTATAGAAACCCAATCCTGGTGATTTTCATTGTATACTTTGCTTTGAGTATAAGTGAAAGAATTTCAAAATTTCATTTCGAACCTCATATCTGAACAATCAGTTGTATGGGAGCCATAAGTTTTAGGGATCCTATCTCGATGATTTTTATTGTGTATGTTTAGATAATGGTAAAAGATAGGAGTGCCAAATTTCATGTTTTTAGCTGCTTTAGTGCACGAGTTATATTGCAAAACCTTATATCTGAATAATCATTTGTATTGTAGCTTTATAATGTCCGATCTGGTCGGTTCTAAAAAATGATTAGCATATTATAGAAGTACATTTGCCTGCCAAGTTTCATTTAGATAACTCTAAAACTGACGGACTAGTTTGCATTCAAACAGATAGACAGACGGACATGGCTAAATCGAATCAACTCGTGGTCCTGATCATTTTAGTGCACTTGGGTATGGGTTTATCACTTCTTCTTCTTATACTTACAGACATCGGACCAAAGTTATAATACGATTTCCTCTTCATGACAGGTTGTGTATGGGGGCGAATTCGCGAGGTAGTGTCAACAAAAAATAAATTGCCGAAAATGAACGGTAATAAAAAAAATACTCAAAACAAAATACTTTTGTGAGTAACTCTACATACATACATATGTACATACTATGATATATAGTGAAAAATACATGCATTGAATTTATGTATGAATGTACTGGTATCTAAATAAATGCAAATCTGCAACTGACCAAAAAAAGTAGCGCGGCTCACGCAGGCATGCCATATAAATATAGTTACTTATATATACATGAAATACGAATATAAAGAATATGTACAAACGCAAGAATCTTTTAGCGGACTGTCTGTCTGTCGACTACGAGCGATGGCACGCACGTAGTAATTCTTTTGGCATGACAACACACTTACAACCATCACTGCTTTCTTATTCTCACATATTACTATTATTTATTTTTATGCGAGTACTGAGTACTTTCAACGCAACACAAATCCATTTGCCATTCAACTTTCTGTGACTGGGAAAATAGAACCTACAAAACTACGTAATCTCGTAATTTAGTCACGTAAATTTACTTAACTTAACTTCACTCTTGTGCATTACTGCGCTTTTTCTTCTTCTTCTTCTTCTTCTTCTTTTTAAATCCATCGAAAGCAACAAAGTTATAAGACGTAAAACTTAGAACGTTTGGTCGTGTAACGGCGACGAATGGCATTGCTCTATTGTGGTTGACGGACAAAATTTTAGTGGTTTAGTTATTTCCAAAAAAAAAAACAAAAGATTTAGCGGAAAAAGGGGGAAAAGATTTCAGATTCAATAAATAAAGAAGTCCAATCCCCAAATGGATTTGGGAATGAAAAATTGAAAATGGGCAAGTACAGTTATAAAAGAGAAGTATATATGTAAATATACACACTTATAACTTTTTGTTAAACAATTTACATTTTTAAACTTTTGATGTTGCGTCGTTATGCTTTGTTGTATAATTTAAATGGATCGCAAATTTCTTGTAATATTTTTCTTTCAATTCTCTGGAACTTGTTTTGGCAATGTATAGCTTCTTTTTATAATAATCCTGTAATTGCAATGATATCCATTTATATAAAAAAATACATAATTGCTTACTTGATTGTTTAAAAATATAAATTTTGTTTTAGTATCTACTTATTAGCACAAACAAAAATTTTGCGAATTCTATTCAACCTTCACTCTGAGCAGGGGTTTATCACCTTAAATCCATGGATGTGGGGTTGCAACAGATACATTGGTGTTTTTGAAACATCATTATTCGAAACTAAAAGCACCGATACATCATAGATGCGACCCGTAGCGATATTTTACATCGATACTTTTTTATGTCGATTTTCCAAAAAATTTACTCCAAACGTTTTAATTTCATTCAACTACATTTAACCCAAGAATAAAATTACTTCATTTAAAAGATAATTTGGATTTTAGCGAAAATTGAAATGGTTTTTTTATAAACTCTTGATATTTGGGCATATCATAAAAATTTAGTTCACCATAATATAAAATCAAAAGAGTTATCTTCCTCGACCTTTACAACTATGGAGACTGAAGTAAGAATGCATCTGTGATCAACTGTTGCTTCTATTTATGGAAGTTCAATGGAAATGTGGGATGATATGAAAAATATTTATCGGAGCCTACATAAACATGCTTCTAAATATTTATCCACCAAAGCGACTTCAGTTCCGAGTGAAAGACTTTTCTAAAGCAGGAGCTGTCATCACGCAGCAGCGAAACTGTAAAATACTGAAAATACTTCCAAACTGTTTTCCTTTTTAATTTTTTAATTTTGTGCTAAATTAATAAATTTTTTTTTATTTCAAAATCTTTATATTTCTTTTATTTATAGAGGTTAAAATTGCTCGGGTTATTAGCTGCACGACTTTATGTGTCCGGAATAGCGCTTTTCTCACATGTAATGAGTTGCCATTGAAAAATTTGAAAAAGGCATCGATGTTTCGGTGCATCTTTTTGTTGATATTTTTTGCCATCGATATTTTTTTTTCAAAAATCGATACATGAACCATCGATGTTTTATTTGACTATGTTTGCATACCAGTACCAGTTGGTACGGCTCGATAAGAAGGTGAATTTTTTTGTGGAAACAAGTCGGCTGCTTGTGAGCATTATGAATTGGAAATTCAAAACAAATTTTTAACGGACTTTTTTTTAAGGCTTTTTAATAGTATAAAAACAAAAAAATCAACTTCAGTCTTTATGTTTTGTATAAAAAACGTAAATGTGGGGTCATCTATTCGCCAAAGCACAATAAATACATAGTTTGTGAGCAATTTGTGCCTAGACTGGCCCAATACAACTTCAACACAAATATATTCTGTTATGTGATTAGACATGAGTATTAATATATTTTTGGAAATTAAATATAATAATAAATTCGTATTTACTGTCGTAGTGGCGAATTCTATATCCCAAGTACATATTGACGGTTAAGTAGCACTGTGCAAGAACACAAAAGATCTTTTTTTTTAATATTTTCTGACAGTATTCCTACCCAGAGGGTTGAAGCTATCTAGAGCATTATTCGCCGGAAAATTTCACTAGCGGCTTGTGTACGATTAAAGCCAAATTTTACATAAGATAAAGTAAAAAATAGTTTCGTATAAAAATTAAATAACAGCTCTGTTAACTTGCATTGTTAATGTTAATGTTAATGTTAATGCTAATGTTAATGAAGGAGATCATAAATAAAGAATGATTATTTCAAGGGGACATATTTGTTTTCTATTTTTTATGTCCATTTCATAACGATTTTTTAAGAAACCCCATAGTAAAAGTTCCCGAAGAATAATTTTCTATAACAATTTAACCCTCTAGCAACTTGATGCGTTAGCGTTCCCTAATCAAGACGACACCTTTAGGTGGCAGCTAATGTGGTGAGTTCGTAGCACTAACTACTAAATCGTCGGCATCGCTAATATCAGTTTTCCTGTATTCTGGAAATATGATTTCGTTTCAATTCATATTTGTACGGGTTCCTATAGGGCATAGCTACTTTGCGCATCCTACACTGGAAGCCATTTTCAGGTTGTTGTAATTACACTGTGCAACAGCATTTTTGCATCAGAGTAACCATCATAATTGTCTAATAGGAAATGTCATACGAACCAATTTGCCGAAGAAAGCTAAAGTCCAGCACGACGGAGTTATTTTTGATTTGTACTTAAAGGTTAAGAGGATCATAATAGGATATTTATAGCCCAAGTACAAAAACTTGGAGAGTTATAGCTTTGATGTCTAATCTTATTTGGTTTCTTATGAAAAGTTAAATATTTCATATTTACCCTTTGATATACCACCATTTCTAAATCTACATTTTTTTTAATATTTTAATTGAATTTCCACAAAAAGTGACAACGTTAAGTAGAATATTAGTAACAAATGAGCAAAAAATATCGATTATCGATATGCAATCTTTAAGTAATTGATAAATACGTCGATATTTTTTTATATCGATATTCGATATTTACTTCCGAGTATCAATTTTATATTAAATTCGATATATTTTAGGTATTTATCAGCACAGCTTACGTTAATCTTCATATCACTTTTAAATATTTTGACACAAGTTAGAAAACGTAAGAAGTCACGCTTTTTTAAACAAATTATTTCGTAATAAAAAAATTTTAAATTTCAAATATCGATTATATTTTTCGTACTTTTATGTCGAATACAATACCTAAGGTAACTGCTAGAGCTCTTGCTAAAAATCGGCTATCCGATTATTCGACTAGTCGGTTAGCAATCTTTTTGATTGGTTGATAGTCGAATAGGAACTATTCGATTAAGCGTTCACTTTCGACTAACCGCCTACCATCGAGTAATCTGAAAACCGATTAATCGAAGTTATTCGAATAGAGAAACAAACATGCAAACACATATAAAAAAAAACAAATATGTATTGAATGAAAACAACAAGACGAAAAATCGAAAACGAACCACTAATTGTGTATTGGCGGTTAGGCGAAAAAGTCGAAAGGAAAACGTTAGTCGATTGGGTGAAGTCCACCATAGTTTTAAACAACTTTTACTAACCCATTAACCGATTAGTCGACTGGGAGTTTAACAAGAGCTCCAGCAACTGCGCCTTGAAGTAAAAATATCGTTATATCGAAATGTCGATATTTTTTAAACAATACCGATATGTAGATTTAAAAATATCGATACATTTTTTACGTTTGCCCATATCTAGTACTATTTCGTATAAAAGATTCAATAGCGATATGAATAGAATTAACTGACACAATACAAGTATACTTAGTTTGGAAGTAAATAACCATGTTGTTGTAATTTTATTGAAGAAAGTCAAAAAATTTAAAAACCATATGCCAACATTGCTATTACGGTTTTGTTTCATGAATATTTCTCTTGCATTTCAATTGAAAGCAAAAATTATTAGCAAAGGTCAAGCGAATGGAGGAATGGAGAAAAAGGGTTACATAAAGCATTCAATCCTTTTCACATTCTCATTTTTCGGCAATAATTTTGCTAAAAAAAATAGAAGAAAAACCTTATCACAGCATACGATAATTTCCCGCAAAGCGTAAGCAGTATTAGCTTCAATAGATTTCTAACTGATTATATAGAGAATTTTCTATTAAGATCTCAATGGCGATTAAATAATCTGTGCTAAGCGAAATTTCCTAGTAAATAAATAAACATACACAGAAATGGGTGTGTGCGTTCACTTATCGATATATTTACATACTTAATGTATTTGTACAATCGTATGTTTAACATTTAAGTGAACTTATCTTTAATACATATCGCATCGGCAGTCACATCAGGGGAACTAAGTTATTTTCACCTTTTCAATGACTTCCTTCAAATATTTTTTTCCTATCGAACTCAAGTGGATAGGCCACAAAGAAAAGGCTTCAACTGAAGATGTGTGCTCATATTCGAGTGGTTAACATAAAATGCCCTTGTTCACACCACCTTGTTCAGTTCAGACACAAACTCGCATGCAAACTCTTTACATACATATGTACAATATGTACAATATGTATGTATGCATTTTGTATATATAGACGAAGGAGCATGCAATATTCACCGCCACCATTTTCCTTAACACTTTTGAAGAAATCCACGTCATTCGCTTTCGTTGTTGACTCTCCAGGCAAGCGTGTCAATTTTGTGTTTCCACTTTTTCCACCATTTGCAGGCTATTTAATAGCTTGGGTCGTGTACTAAAGTGACTTTTATACTTTTGCGTGTGTAAACACATCCTTCGCGTGAAATATTATATTTGTCACTTTGTAGGCAACGTTTGATTCAAGGTTGAAAAAACACAGTACTTAAACTGTTACACGTCATGTGGAGGGTTTGCGTCCGTGCGAGTAAATAATCCATTTTGGTTGAATCGAATGCATATTTAATAGTTTAACTACACGGACATACTAAGTGACGGATGGCTGAACTTTTGTTTGTTTTTCGGAAGAAGAATGCGTGAAAGGCGTACAGAATAGAGTGCGTATACTATGTGAGAATATTTAATTCAAACAAGTACTCCATATTCGCTACAACACTCCTCACATACCTGTTGTTTTAGGCAATGCACAAACATTTATTAACCTCTAAGTTTTTTTTATAAATTTTAAATTGTTCTAAAATGAACTAAAGAATATAAAATAATATATCCGTGACACACATGCCATACATGTGTAGGCCTTAGACTTGCCATTTTTTCCTTAAAGTTATAGCTTTTTTAGTTGAAATAACTAAATAAAAATTCTTTAATTTTGTAAATCATAGAAAGTGTGAGCACGGGCGGAGAAAGTAACCAGAACTCTCGTAATACAGGTTCATCTTTAAAAGTATATATCATATTTAAAGTGAAAGCCGTCTTCGTTTGTCTGACTGATTTCCAAAACTACTGAATAGTTCTGAGTGAAATTACATCTGTTCTTATTAGTCGAGTATTTGAAAATGCGCTAGGTGGCGTTGGAGTCAATTTTTGTTTTTTTAAAGTCGTATTTATTTACCGATTTTGTTCAAATTCGAAATGTATACTACTTATTTGATGGAAAATATGTTTTCGAGAAATTGAACGCTATCTAGGTTGGATGCGAATTGTTTGTAAAAGTCGTATTTATGAAACGATTTCGTTCAAATTCAATATATGTGCTACTTATCTGATGCCAATCGAACCAAAAATACTAATGAATTTCGGTGCCAAATTTTTAAAGATTCGGTTCTGCCGAGTTCGGTTCCAAGAAAATAGACCCTAAACATAAAACCATTAAAAGGTTTTACAAAGGTTCAATTCCCTTTATTTTTTTTTATATGAAATAAAGAAAATAAATCGATATATTACATATAGTACTTAGTCGATATTTGAATGACAAAACTTGAACACAAATAAACAAAATTAAATTAAATTTAAGCTACTACACATTTTCCGGGTTCAAGTTTCCATTCAAACAAAGTAATATTTCCTTTTAATTTGCCTCTTTCGCTTTCCGTTCTGTAGAAACCATTTTCGATATTTTTGGATACCATTTTTCGATTAATTTAAACCGTTTGAAGGTCTTTTGGAATCGTGTTTTGGTTCCTTTAGATCCGTTTTCAGGTTTTGTAGAGATAGTATCGTTCGGTTCCCCAAAATACCCAGTTCTTCGGATCCGCTTTCTCGGTTCTGTATCCCACAAAAATATTTAGAATACAAGTTTTTTCCAACTTGCTTTTATAGAAATTCTTTCATCCATTCTGAGAACCATGACAAACCTTAAATCTTAGTTGGCGGAATATTTCTATATCAAATTTAAGGGCAATACAATGAATTTATAAAGGCGAACTGCGTCAAAAGTTCTGACCTGCAATTTGTTTTCCTTCGTGGCATTTCGATCTAAAGGTACTAGGCTAAGTTTTCAACAAAATTTTCAGCTCCACTTAACTTATTTTAGCTATTTTTTAACTAATTCATTTTTATCATCTAGGCTAAGCCGCAAATTTAAAAAAAAATATAACTTGGTTAATAAATTTTACTTATATAGTAATGCTTAATGGTTTACACCATTAAAGATTATTGTACAATTTTCACTTTCTCAAAGATGGCTTCGAAAGCGCACTGGGTGAAAGGCTTAGACTATGTGAAAACATCTTGCAAATAAATGTGAATAAACCTGATTTCTATGAGCAATTAAAGTTACATATTTTTGTTATTCTTGCGTTTTTATTATAATTTTTGTAAAACTCGTTCAGCTCCGACACCAATTGCTATTCGTACAAAATTTCCGACAATTGCTAGCTACGTCGGATTTTAGCAGCGCGATTCTACGATTCGTAGCTAAATCGATCGTACGCCAGATTCAATATAGCATAGAGGTAAGCATATATTTCGCTTGTGCAACCACGCTATAATAACATTTCCGTCTTTATTTGAAGTAGTATATGATATGGATATTTTAGAGTTAGGTGAAAGTGATTTCAATATTAATGTTCTTTAAGTAATTGTTCAAGTAATTGGATCACAACTGAACATACATATGTATTTTAAATATAATGGCTTTGCTGGGTTGCCTACTAGGCAAAAACGTAAGAAAAAATAATTCTAGTTCAAAATTTAAAAAGCAGCTGGCAGGGTTGTTATGTGCAAAACTACTAAGTCGATCAGTTGGAGAAACCGAAAACGCGTATCACAAAATCTCAGCCAACTTAAGTTATAAATAAGCTTGAGCTTAAGTTATATTGGAGAAACCGGCCCTCAATATATTTTAAATTTCGAAGTTTCTTCCCCCCAATAAAAAAAAAAACACAAAAACTACATATTCCTTCATATGCCTACACTCAAATAAATACAAAACATCAGATCTGTGGACTTTTGACAAAACCACTTATTTGACTTTAGTTGGTTTTGCTTTCCAACAATGAATTTCATCATTCCAGGAACAAATTCAATTTTTTCATTCAACTTCTGTTAAAATTTAATCTCGAACTTCAGCTATAAATATTTAATTAATTTAAAATTTTAAGAAATTCACACCATTTGACGCTTGATAGAAATAGAGTGCCAAGTCGGTATGATTTCTTTTCTTTTGTCAAATATCTACAGTTTTGTAAATATGACAGTAAGTACGTGCCCATATTACCCCCCCTCCCCTCCCCCCCTCTGTTACTGTGTGCTTGTAAAGTGCCGCTATCTACGTGACTACTTTTTTGGTCACACAAACAAACAAAAAACATGGGCAAATGGAAGTAAGTCAGCCGAGTTGTACATTAAGCTAATCTCATCACCGGGCGACATGATGACGATTGGAATGCAGATGGGGCAAAGTTGATGAGTAAGCCTAAGTTGATTAACATAGAAATCATATGTTTTTATTTGAAAATACCAGCGCTCGTGTGTGTTTTTGTGTTAGCAAATTAACGTATGTGTGTGTTAGTCAAGTACGAATATATTTATAAACTGTTGGACTTAGGGCCATAAATAGTAAATACATCTGTACGTGCCTACAGACAATTTTCGAAACGTGCATATAGCAAATGCTATGCATAGTTTATGAGAAATTCGTCAAATTTGTAGTATTTCTTGTTGTTACTGGTAATGTTTTTTATCTACTGTTTACCTTTTGCGTTGTCTGCTGTGGTAATTGTGTATTTTGTGTCAATTGCTATCTTTGTCACCTAAATCGTCAATACTACCACCAGCTAACACCATTTGCGGCTTTTGCCGGTTGTGGTTTTGCCTATTGCGACTATTCGCAGACACGAAAGGGTTAACGAACTGCAAATGCTGCAAATGCATTTAATCATGTAGATATGTAAGTACTCATTTTTATGTCAACACGTTGGTACTTTAACTTTAGTAGGGATTTGTAAAAATAGTATTTTTTTTCTCTTTCTGATTTAAATTTAATAGGTTAATGACTCTTCTGGCTTTTGATGGATAGAGTACCATGTTTGTTTAATTGAATTTATTTATGTCATACAGCTGAGTAAATGTAATTAAATTTGCCAACCTCTCCAATTGCTATTTTTAATCGAATATATTTGATTTCCATATTAGCGGTTGCCCATACAATTCTATGTATATTTTTAATATATATGGATGTATGACAATTTTTTTGTGAAAGCTAATTGGCTAGTCTGTAACTGCAAATGATAGACATTGATAAATATTGACTTTTTAACATTGTAGTACGAGTGTCGTGAAAATGTGTAATTACCTTATATGCAAATTTATAATTTATTTATAGATTTCTATAAAAAAAGCTCAACTTAGTGCACATTTTCACCTGCTATTTTCTTAGGTATAGTAAAAAAATGTTAAATATAAACTATTATTTATAATTGAAACTTAATTTTATGGCTCCCATTCCTTAGCCTTGTTCTTTTGTAAATATATTGCAATCACAAATTTTATGAAATATTAAAATTGTAAATTCAAGCGCAGCCGAAATTTGTATGCCATGATTTCATTTACTTAAATAGATTAATTTTTGTTCTCGTCTTCACATCTACTACATACGGATATGTAAATTTATTCGCGATAAATTTGCTGTTGTTGTTGTTGTAGCGGTTACTCAGACCCTGCAAGATCGGTTCAACCATGGTCGTTAATCATCAAACTCATCTAGGGGGAGGCCCAAGAAACGCGCAGTTTCGACAGGGTCGGTCCAAAGGGAAACGGGGGTTAGATGAGTGGGTTTTACGGGGCATGTGAAAAGGTGAACGGTATCGTGCGTTCCCGTTGCCGTCCGAAGAGCTGCGTTCTGGGTAACCTGTAATCTCATCCACTGGGTCTTGCTTGTCCCAGGTGACCAACTTGGAGCGGCGTAGTTTAAAACCTAAATTATAAATTTGTCATCTGTGTTGCTAGATGAAGATTTTGAGGCTCGCTTTATTCTTAATTTTTGTTCTCTGATATCGGAGTTTCAGAACTAGATTCAAACTAGAACTAGATTTTAATTTTAATAAATTTGTTAAACTAATATAATCTTTTTCGCTCCGATATTTTTTTATAACCACGATAACCAGTTTTATACACTGTCTCCTATATATTTCGGTACCTGTTTGATTTGTTGGTGCTTTCCGTTTTCGTATAGGCAGAGCGAGTTCGAGCGACCAGAGAAGTGTCGGATAAAAGCCCCCTATTACATAAGTCAAATGTAAACGAATAGGGCTAATGTACAGAATGTAAATTTGATGAAATATAATACATTTTAAATGTATTTGGGAAAACTGATTTTGAAAATAGCATGCAATTTATACCATCACATCCTCATTTCAAGATACAGCAAGTTGAAGCTTTTTCTCAATTTTTCCAACACTGTTTTATGAATCGATATTCTAAAACTTGACCTGAATTGTATCCAAAAGATATTAAAATTTTGGTATCCAAAAAACTGAGCAGGCATAAATGTGATATTTCATTGAATGTACATTTCAAAAAAAACTTTATTGTGTTAAATTCATTTTACTTTAGGCACCGCTTGCTACACTGCAAAATGTAAATTCTAAAAATTATTTTGATTATTTTGTTCTTATATAAAAGAAAATGCTCAACACCGGCCACGGTCAATTTAAGAATATTCTCATATTCTGATGTGAACTTTAATTTAAATTTCAAACATTCAAGCTTAGTTTCCAGCTTTCGATTTTAATTTCTTCCAGAATATTTACAGCAACGACAAAGTACTTTTTTAAGCAATATGTGAAAATAATGCAAAATATGTCTCATGAGTTTTCTAAACAGCTGGAAACTAAACTTGTTTAGCTTTTTTCTTTTTTGCCTGGTTGTTCTTTTTTTTGAAACATCTGTTTGTGATGATAAACAAGTGACGCTGGTGTTGCTTTAGAAGTTTGTTTCTTATATAGTGTCATTTCTAATTGCTCTTCCTATATGAATAGAAATCGTAGAAGAAAACAAATTCGAAATCATTCCAGGAAAGTTTAGAGCATATGCACGATGAGGTATCGATAGATGGCGCTTTTTCCTGTTTAGTTTTCCAATCACATATATTAAAATTAATAAAAAAAATTCAGTAAGTTTATGTGGCACAAGGAAGAACAAATTTGCATTCTTCATATTGGCGCTTATTTATGATATTTCGGAATATATCAATTTGTATAAAACAATTTGCAAAAATTAGTGGTGCTCCGCACCTAGGGAAGAACTATTTTAATTTGTTATACCTCCGCGTTCAATAGATCACCTTGCAAAAATGGGCAGTGCCATGCCCTATACCAGAAAAAGGCCAAAGATTTGTTCGCAGTGTAACAATTCATTGTTCTTTGTTTATATCAATAAATCGACAACTCCTGGTTGATGAACAAAAACAGGACTAGAAAAAAATTACAACTGAAGTGATAAATGATGAGAGCGGATATTATTATTGGGCTTTAAAGTTGCCATTAAATTTGCAAGCCATCGATACTCCTGGTAAAGGTATGCAAGCAGATTTGCTGTAAAAAAAAAAATGATGTCCTATATCATCGAAGCAATCATTCTAAGTAGTAAATCAAAAGCCGAATATCCAGGAATTCCTATCACCTCAAACGATATGCCATTTGATTTCAAACGCTTGCAGTTTCTAGTCCGTGTTGAAATACAATATACAAGATTTCTAATTTTTACTAACCGGAATTTAGTATCTGCTTAGTGTTGGGGAAAAAATAAACAAAAGCAATCGGCACTTAGTAACATAATTTTATTATAGTAATTTTGACTACTGGTTTATTAACTTTATAGGTTTCCGAATTGGTCTATATAATATAATGATGCAATTCGGCTAGCAACACGACACTTATGTATCAATACTCCATTAAATAAAAATGCTATCTGATAATCGAGATATCTACATTTTTAGTATTTTTTTGTAGGTACGCAGGTGTTGTAGCACTGCTTGTCAAACGCGTAATTGTATGCTATACAAATGTTCGAAATAATGACAATCGTGACTACCAAAACAGAAGCACAACTTTTCTCCCCTTCATAAAATATGTAGGTACATGCATACAAAATGGAGCCCTATTCTCAAACCTGCTCATTAACTCTCCTATGAAATTTGAAATGTGTACCTCGATTAGCGTTTCGGATAATGATTGCTCAAAACCATACTACATAATATTAACTGTAAGGAATCGGTTTCAGCAAAGAAATATAACAAATCACTAACCACCAAGCACCAAGCACATGAGCAACTTTTATGAGTAGAAAATAGAAAACAGCTAGACAGCAAAATCATTATTCAAACCATAAACGTTGTGAGTACTTAGTTAATTTCACTCGAGTTGGCGTGTAATTTTTGTGTCTTTTTTTCAAGTTTATCAATTATATTGAATAAAGGAATAAAACATGAAAAATATTCTGGTATTTGGATTGTATTTTGAAAAATTTAATAACGTTTGAGCAAATATTCATGAATTTTAAAAAGTAATATTAGTATAATAATTAACATTAGTAAGAAACATGTTAAGCTTATTCTCATACTGTGTAATTTGTAAAATTAATAAGTAAATTAATTAAATATCCCACCCAAGTCGCGTATCATGTTATAGAACTGTTATTCCTAATTAGGACAAGTGAAAACTTACGAAACAATTAATCCGACCAGTAATAATCGAACAAAATTTAAGATTGTTGACAGAGGTTAACTTTCTCAGGAGTTTGAATGAACGGTTGGACAGGCTTTGCATATGAAGAGATGTCTGAAATTAATTTGTAAGCGACAATATACAACCCTTTTTTTTTGTGGCAAATTAACGTTTAATAGAGTGCTTAAAACTTAGAGTTGTCCAGAAAAGTTTAAAAAAGAGATATGAAAAAATTGTCGCCTATGACGTTATTTGAGAGGACCTTTCATACATTAATTCTAGAAATGAAGAAGCTTGCCGCTTTTTATATCAAATACTAAACTAGTTCATCAGATATTTTATTATTTGTTTATTTAATTAGGCAATGAATGCAGAAAACTCTTATAGACTAAGTAGGCATAGAAAAACGCAGCACAACGAAGCAGGAATATTAAAAAAAAAATCCTCTCAAGAAGCATAGTACAGTAAACGATAAAACAAGAAATAAAAAATTAAAGAAAAATATATGACTATTTCCCTGTGCTGTAATAATTTAAATTTGTATGTATGTATTTGCTTTCATTAACAACAACACACTAATATAAAACAGTTTTCTAACTTCTTAGAAGCAGCAATATACTTGAGATATATTTTTTATTCATCGAACCGCTTCAGATAAATATTGAAACAGTAATTTTGCGTCGGAATGACTCAAATTCAGAATGAAAGTATTTCTAAATCTCCAAAGATTTTGGATTTTTAGGTCACGAGTTTTAAATTGTATAACTGAGAGTTTCTTGAAATATCGAAAAAACTGCACATACCTGCCTGAAAGAATTAGTTTAGGCATAAGGATTTAATTTTACATTACAATTAAGAATCGAATCAATATTCCCCCCCCCCCTTTTTTGTAATCTTACTTTTTAATTAAAATTTTTCTACATAACCCAGCAATTAATAACTAATTAAAATTAAAAGTAATCAACATTATTTGTCACTAAAAATATAATACAATTTTTTTTTAACAATAAACAAAATAAGAACGATCATAAATGTAATTTAAAATAGTAATTGTTTTGCCATTTATTTCATAATATTTCTAATTTATAATTATTCGCATGAGCGAAAAATTTCAGAAATTCAAACTTTTATTTGTATGGGCGCAGATATCTAAAAATATTTTCGTGTGGAGCCATATTACTTTTGAAAATATTAAAGAAAAATCAAAAAAAAAAAAATATTGAATAAGACTAAGATCCTTAACCATAACTAAATTCGAAACACAACGAGTTAAAAGTGTTGGGTGAAGGTAATTCCATAGGATTTGACTTAGTGCAAGTTCCGTTATTTCTATCGCAGTCTGTCCGAGAGAAGACCGGACTTCTGTCTTTCTAAGCCGATTATTACAGATTTGTTAACAATTGAATACCCTAAATATTACGACTTTATGCCTTTTCTTCATAAAACTCGAGCCATATTTTTTATTCTTTATTTTAATTTGTCATATGACAAACTTTCCTTAGCCCTTCTGGAAATTAGCCAAGTCTACACTTAAAACAAACTATAGCATAGAGATATGTATGTACGAAGACATACATATGTATGTACATACATAAATATCTACATGTTATTTGAAATGTTTTCAATGCACCAATTGAGCCACTACCCACCAATCACAAAATGTTTGCCAGCCCACCAGTCTGCATTCGTCCCACCCAGCAATTTGTATTTTTTGTTTTTAAAGTCGTGTCAAATTCCTAACAAGCCCATCAAGTCACATTGATGTATTATGCCAACTGACACGTGCAGGCTGCGAAAAGCAAAACCGTTAAATGAAAAAAACACGATACAAAAAAAAAATCCCATAGGCACTATCCGCGCAACCGCAACCCGCAGAGAGAGTATAACAAGCGAAAACTGGGTGAGAAAAATCAAATGCGTTATACTAAATATCTAAAAAAAAAAAAAAACGAAATAAAAAAAGAAACTAAAATGTGTGTGCATACATATGCATGTGCTATTTGGCAAAGCGAAATTGAAAAATGCTAATGAAGGCAATTTCCATTGTGTAGGCGTATCTGTTTACACTCATGCAAATTTTCATAGAAGCACGTAGTATCTTTGTATGCACATATTTATCAAATTACAAACGTGTATCCAAATGCTTTCCTATCGACATTAAGTAGTAGTTTTGAGAATAACTTAACTCATTGAAAAAGTATTTAGTTGGAAAGAAAATCAAAAATTTACTTATAATACAGTGTGAATGTTTTGAAGCACACGATTGAAATATTTCAGTGACCTAAATAAATTTGGATATATGTGTATTAGAAGTGTTCACCATTTGAACGACCATATCTAATACTTAAAATTGTATTCAACATTCTAACACTAATTCTATTTATTTGTTTTAATTTGACAATGTGCATAGCGCCACAAGGAAACGTTCGACTTCTGCAAAATTAGAAAGGGTAGCAAAAGGATTTTCGTCAAGTGCTGTTTTTTATATTTACGAACCTCTGTCCAAAATTTGACAGTAGATTGCAGATTTTCTCACAGATATAAGAATAATTTTTTCCATTGATGATACTTATTTCCTTATTATCGAATTTAAACGTTTAAGGTTAGGTTGAGGGAGTTCAATTAGACATAGTAAAAAAAGTCCATTGTGATACCACTTGTTGTTAGAAAGAGAGAGCTCTTCTGGGTTGCTAAAGAGGTAGGAGCCTAGGTACTTGAACCTCAGTCTCGCAAATGCGGGGCAGCTGAGCAGAAAGTGAAGAGATAAATCCATCTCGTCATCCCCCAACACACAACTCCTACGAGGATCGAGAGTTGCCGCTTTGTTAGTGACCTCAGCTCCTTCGAAAGCCCACGATCCACCATCGGCCAGAGGTTCCTAGCGATTCTGCATATCATCGTAGTTGCCCAGGGCTCGTTGAGTCGACAGAAAGCCAATCTATCCAACAGATGTCCGTAGGCAGTCGGAGGAGCCCCCACCCTATCCCTGCATGGAATAATGACTTCCAGGGTATCCCGCCAAGCGTGTGAGAAAAGACTAAAAAAAAAGATTACTATTATAAACTGGCTGGCTCGGCGTGCTTCAGTACACCCTACAAATGCATATGTATTTTGAAATTCAATGAATGAATATGGGTTATAGAGATATTTGGAATCCAGTGCCACCCACCGGCTATTTTTTTTACACAAAATGTTTATATATGTTTTGAATTTGGATCAATTTGGACTATAAATGCGGGTTTTAGAGATATATTGACACTAGCGCCGCCTGTCGGCATTTTTGTTTTCACAATAGACATCTCCGAAAACAAACCCTATAGATTTGGGTTCAATCATTGCAGTAGTTTCGAGTCTATAAACTGTAAACCAACAGGCACAAAGGACATGCCGTTCAGACGGTTTCCTACCTATATTTACTTATTTACTTAGTAATAAGCCTTTGCACATGTAATCAGAAATAGCATTTTGGTTTCTCTCATATTTAAGTTGTCTATAATTTAATACAGCTTGCCTTTTAAAACAAGTATCATCTCTCTCTAAAATATATGTATGAACCTTATCCTAATTTAATTAAATTCAATATTTAAAACAGGTGGCAACCCTCATAGTAAGTACCTACTGACTTTCTTTCCGAGGCGAACTGCTTGCCATAGATATTTTTAAATGAAATTAAATTTGACTTTTTAAACAGGTGGCAACCCTCTACCAAACATAAAGTATACATTACGACGTATTCTCATAACAACTGAATATATTTACATACAAAATTCCATAAAAAACGTTAGATTAGATTAGTTAAGATTAAAATTTTCCGACTAAAAGGAAATAAAAAAAAATAGACCTTGCCAGAAAAAGGCTAAAATGGCAGCACAGCGGGCTTCATATCATTTTCGCTTCAATGGAATTTGGAAACCACAAAAAAAATGTAGCGCTATATAGAAGTTATGTCTGTACATTGAGAATTTCTTTAAGGGAATGGCCGAGGTCTCACTTCGACCATTTTTAAAAGCCTTAGCTTCTTCTGTATTATTATTTCTATTATTATAATATATTTAAATAATTTTCCAATAATAGCTGGTGAAACAACATATATTAATTTAATTATTTCTTCTTCATTATTACGTAAGTCCGTATTATCATAGCTGATTCTTAAATGAAAATGTTCTTTACAATTTCAGATAAAGTTCACGTTGGCTGAGCAGAAATTAAAATATTGAAATAGTCTAAAGATTTTGATTTTTAAAAAGTGGCTACAGACGCCATTTAATGTCCTCTTTTCACTATATCAACTAGCTTTCACCGATTAGCTTCTTCATTGTCTACAGGTTTTAAGCGAAATTATTTTAAATATTTACTCGCATTTTAAGATTTTCAAATTAGCGAACCAACCTAATGTAAAAAAACAACACATACCATGGTGAAGGTGTCAAAATTGTTCGAGTGCGTGCAATTTGATCGCAATTAAAATGCAATGTGAAATGTGAATGCCGATGCATAGCGACAAAAAAGTTACGTTTAAAATTAACAAAGCATGAAAATTGAATGACTACATACCGCGATTTGCACAAAACGATTCACACAAACGTTTCGTTGAAAACAAACTAAAATTTTGTAGGGAAAAGGTGGGAATTTTGAAGTGAAGTGTTGCTTATAAAATTTACGGAGTGCAAAAAAAAACAGCAAAAAAAACCATATAACAATTTTAAATTGTGTTCTACAGATTGATGTATAACTTTTGTATATGGCCAGGAATAGTTGAGTTCTCTCCTATCGTACCATGCAGTTGAAAATAAATAAATAAATCGTTGAACATATTTTTACATACCAAAAAAAATTCTTATACAAATAAAGGTTAAAAAACTCTAGGAAATGATACGTCGTAAAATTTCACAAGTACTCTTCTCAGACAAAATCGCTATCAAAAGAATGACAAAGTCCGGGAAAACAGAAAAAGATATGTATGTATGTGTGCTTTCTTGAAATATGTAACATTTATTTATGCTCTCCTTCATTTATATTAACCTTTCCAGATAACAGAGCTGTTACTTAATTTTTATATCATTTTATTATTATATTTTATTTATTCTCTGAGAATATCCCTAGAGGAATTTTATGACGAATAATTCTCAGGACATTTTAACCCTCTGTCGATCTCTCAAATTCAGTTGATTTAGACTTTCAAGAATGCGGTAAAAACGACCCTTTCGGGAGAGGATACGGGGTTGAAATATTCTACAAAATGATTTCTCGTGAAATTTTACTACATCTATCCAAACTAGATATTTCGCTCAGACATAAATGATTTACTTATAGTCCTCACACTCACCGACCTGTACGTATCCGTATCTGTTTTTCATTAACATAGCGCTCTCATAAGTTTGATCGTCTCAGTTGACATCTAATGTTAGGTTTCGTCCATTAGTGTGGTGAGCTTTATTCTTAAAACACTCATACAAAAAATTGTAAACTTAGTAAGAAAGGATTGGTAAAGAAAGGAAAGCAACAACTTTTCCCTCATTATAAATTACTCACGGAAATTTTTCGCTTTCGAACACTAATTTCGGGCGAAAAGAGTGGCCATTTGGACTTTTGGTCCAGTGGACTTTTTCACTTAAATTCGAGAGGAAAACAAACAGGTCCAATATATAAGTATTTATTTAAAAAGTTACAATAAAAAGCAGCGGAGCTAAATAGCGCTATACCAACTTCAAAGTCTTTACCGACACCATTTTGATAGCCACCTTCCGCAAAAACCCCAAAGAAGCGCTAAATTTAACGATTGGCGGAATACCAAACTTCTATCATGAGTTTGGCAGTGTCTAACCTAGATAAATATAATATTTACCCCCTCCTTTTTAGTCTATAATACAAAAATGCACAAAAAAACTGCATTACCCTCACATAGCCTCAAGTGTCTCCGAGTCGCTTGGCAATGTTCCCTTAATGTGCCTTTTTATTGAATTTGATTTAAACAACAGGGACCTAAATGATTAAATGATTGGTTTTGGCTCTTCTCAATTTTACAATTTGTAAATAAAACACAGAATAAGACCGATTATATTTATATTAAAGGAAAAGTGAAGATTGACAGCTTTCGGGTGAAAGTGAAAATCATGATAAGGCAGATTAGAAAAGTTTGCTCGGAAAACTACGAAATTTCAGTAGTGATCTTGATTTTTAGAATTTGGATTGAAATTTCAACTGATATTCCAAAGATGTTGTTCCATTGTTAGGTGCGCGGCTATCGAGTACCTTATTGCTTTCATGAGGAAATCGCAGGGTCTTGGGCTGTTGGCGTTAGAGGCTCGAGTAAGCGATATGAAAAATACTCTGAGGATACCCCTTTTATTTTTGTTCTAAGTATTATTAGTACTGATTTATTGTTATTAAATAAACTACAGGATAGATCTACAAATTTTTCTACTGCAACCAAAAAAAAAAAACATCTTTTACTTATCGTCGAAAATTAGAAAATAATATTCACAGTAAGTGCAACAGCATTTTTAATCCATATTTATGCAAATTATTCTTGTATTTTCCTTTTTTCAATTTCTTATAAAATTTTTGGTACCAGTATTTTTTCACGCATTTTTTATACACGCCATAGATGTAAATCGGAAACCCCAATTTGCCATAATAAAATTAGAGTAAAGCGATTTAGGTAATGTAAAACTATAAATATGGTAAATATCCGTCAGTTTTTTTATAAAAATTCACTCGATATGTTTTGTGCTATTAACTTTAGTGGAAGCTAAATTTTTGTCGGCATTATGCTCATTTAAACATTTTAATTAGAGAAAAATATCAAAACATTTCAAAGCACAACTAGTTTTACACATCATCAAACAAACAAATCGACAATGTGATTAAAAACAAAAAACAAAAACAAAACTAGCAAATTGTGTCAACAAATCAGTGAATAGCATCATCAATCGAAGAAGTCATATCGTCGGTTCAATATTTCGTTGCAAATAAAAATACAAAAATACATACATACATAACTAATTAAGCGTAAATAAATTCTATTTCAATGAAATTGAAAAAAGAAAAAGATTGTTTCAATTTAACGCCAATTCCAATACACCAATACATGGCTCGTGAATGCATAGACTGAATAATCGCCCTGCAGGTAAAATCTAAGCTATAGAAATAAATTTCTAAATTGGAACTGGTGATTTTAAGATACGTACAATAATTTAAACATGATGAAACAGAATGTTGAAAAAGTTCCAACATGAAAAAAGTTTATAACGACGACGGTACGGACAGTATTTAAAATTTGTAACCTTGTCAATTGAAACGGCTAAAAGATAAGATGCGATATTTTTGACAATTTTGTATTAACAGTCAATCAGTTATTTTCCTAATATAATAGAATTTAAAAAACAAAAGTTAAAGTGTGGCAAAGGTAGCGTACTTTTTTAAATTATTCACTTTTCTAAGCAGTTTTCAGAACAAAAAAAAATGTGTTTCCAGAAATTCCCCTTCACCATCAATTATTTATTAGGGGTATTCACATTATCTTCGTTACTCTCCCGGTTCGCTAATTGGCAATCCGGCAAAAGTGGTCCAACTGCTAACTCAACAACCTTGGCATTTCGATACTTGTCGCTTCGACACTTTCGTTAGATTTACATTAATAAAATATATGTAAAACTGGTAAATAACCAAGTAGCGAGGTTGGAGTGAATACCCCCATTAGCTTAGATTTAATTGTGTCGAATCGTAATACCAATAAACATAATTGAGATCGTGAATGTTTTTGTGACTGAGAATTTATAAGCTGGGAAAAGTTAACTCAAAAGTCATTTAACTGTTGTTTTCGCGATTCTACTATTATACATATCTTCAAAATTAACTTTGTTTAATTTTTATTTAATTTGTTATAAAAATAAAATTTATATGATAACAAAAAAGTTTCAATCTTTATACAAAATTCATAGAAAATCAGTAAATTTTCAACAAAATCAGTATGAATGTAACTCGAATTTTTAAAAACTTTAAGGTATACAATTTTGCGGCGAATTAAAATTTAGAACAATGAACTCCAAATTTGAAGTGTGTAAAAATTACCGTTGTTGTTTTATATTTTTTGTTTGTTTTGAAGATGGTGTTTAGAATTTTTATTCCATATACATAACTTTTTTCTAATAGTAGTCGCCCCTCGGCAGGCAATAGACGAGTGTATTGTTGCTATGCTAAAACTTCTCAAAAATCATTTGCTTTTCGGAGTCGGCGTAAAACTGTGTCCCAGAATTTGAGGCACAACATCAAGATCATATACATATGTGCATACCCAAAATGATTCTGAAAATTCTGATTCAAAAAATTGTAATTTTGATACAAAATTCCTGAACTATTTTAAGGTCCACTTGCGAGAAAGCAGGTTATCTATTTAACTCAGAGTTTACCGGTTAAATTGATAAATTTGTTAGGCATCAACTGAAAGTTAAAAACATAAAAATTTAATCTAGCAAATATCCAGGGTAAAATTATTAAATTTGTAACATTTATTATTTATTATTATGACATAATAAATAAATATTTATGACATAATAAATAAAAAATTACATTTGTCAAACAATTTTTGTTTTAAATAAACGAAAAAAATTAAAAAAAAACGCCTGGGCTCGAATCCTGGCCGGGTCAAGTAACATCAAAAATTATAGAAATTTTTTTTCTAATAGCGCATCTGAAGTAGCTAAAAATGCGGTTGATTTTGTTTTGGAAATTTTGGCCTTATGCGCATTTTTCCTATAACTGATGTATTTTCTTACAAATGTTCTGTCACATAAACCGTATCCGTTAACTGAAAAAGAGTTTCCAAGTGCAATAATAAAAAAACAAATTGTCAAAAACCAATGAGAATTTTGAATGTCTTGAGACTTCCAAATTATTATGGTAAAGTTATCTAACAATTCCTATTTATTTTACAAAGTTTTGGCAAAGTTTGAAATCTCGCTTTATACACTTTTTGTTATAGAAAAAAACAGTACTTTTAATATTTTTCTAAAAAATTTACGAAAAAAATTTATCAGTGAGAAACATTGCGAATATTATAAAAAGAGTCTTATTGTAGTCAACTGTTTGGACTGTATTTTAATTTGCCATATTTATAAACTATTCGCCAATGTGGAAGCTCCATAAATTACATCATTATTGAAAAAGTATGCTGCTTGGACAACTGGCGGGCTATGGGATATCGGCGAGCAAATTTCAATACTTCAGTAGCATACTATGTGTTTATAAGGAGAAATAAGAATTGCAAACTGCTCCCGGATAATGAAGAAAGTAAATATTGTTGAAAGAATTCAAACTAAATTTTCTTTGAATTACTTCTGAGACGACTGCCGCAGTATTTCCAATAAAGTTACGTATGTTCGTATCTTTTTAGGCTCATCACCATCAAATCCAGCTGTGTCATTTTATGACGGGCTTTTATGAAAAAATTTATAAAAATTAACATTTTTCTAATCATTCCATAATCGCTAGAAGTTCTGGCTTTAATTTCCTGCAGCGCACATTGCATACACACACAGAGCAAAATACTCGAAATAGTAACAACATCTAAATTGTAGGTATTGCCAATTTCACTTCAAAATTGAACAATAGCGAATCATCACAATTGCACAGATTCGCTCCGCTAAACTCTGCTAGAGGTTTGTGTCGCTTAATTGGCATTAATATGAAAATCTTTGTTTACAAATACTCGTAAATTATAATAGCTCTGTATAAGCCCAACGATAACTGTATAATGTTAATAATGTTATATGATTAAATACTGAACTTTTAAAAGCTATGCATGCGCTTGGTAATGCAGAAAAACGTTTGTTGCTAAATTGACTATTATGCGTAAAATCAAGCCCAATTTTTATTTGCAAATTTTAATTAAACTGGTATCGATATTTTCGTATACAATGTTAACATTTCTTCGCATAAAATTTGTGAGCATGTTTTTCGACAGATTCACAGGGCGCCATTTGGTGTAATCGTCAACTGCGCGCGTTTTAGAGTCATAATTTCCGATTATTTTGATCACCAATTACATAAATAAAACTATGATTGCGAATACGCTCTTCCAACAGGATGAAACATCTGGTTCCGGTTTTTGATAAGGTTACGATGAGAGGGGCAGTCGAGTTATTTCAAACGTTCAATGCGGCTGGCGGAGATGTCATTGGGATATTTACTGTTGGGACTGCATATCATGGATATGGAGGAAGATGTCTGCTGTATTTATTTTGCTATGAGCATTAGAGTCATGAAGGGCTGCGCTCAGCAAAGGATCCTATCCCTTCTACTGTGGTCTCTCTTGGTGGATGAACTTTTACCCTATTTCAATTATTGTTATGGGAAAATTAGGCAGTACTGTCTCAAACGTGATGAGTTTGGCACTTAGCCGGTTGCGAGTTGGCATAAGCCGACAGAAGGCCATTCTTGAACCGTTCACGAAAAGTTATAAAAGATCAGTACTTGAATTCACATACGAGGTCGAATATCTAAGAGTAACGCTCGATATTACATAGCTGGGTTCGAGTTCCTACCTCAAGAAAACTATAAATAAAGGCACAAGGGTCATGTCGATGTACGAAGAACTTTTTACCAGGACGTGGGTACTGAACTCAAAGTTGATAGAGTAGCTCCACAGCATGATCGTTCGCTTGCTCGTAACTTATTCATCCTAAGTTTGGTAGTAAAAATCCTTTTTGTCACTCTGAGTCACTCTTCAGCTACTGGCGAGCAAAAACACAGTAATGCTGAGAAAAAGGTCGCAGATGAGCTTGTAATTAAAGGATCATCCACTAATCTTATGGCATCTGAACCCTTCTATGGTCTCAGCAACACACTCAGTGCAAAATGAGTACTGGGCGGGAATGGGTGGCATCAGACTCGCAAACCTCTTCGATTACCCCTTCTGAAGAGGCGACGGAAACCAACTGGGTAGGATAGACCTAAGGTTACCTCATCGACTACAAGGGAGCGCTTTCCCACATGCACAGAATATATGAGCTGAACGGAAACTTTGAACACCTTGGAAGATAGCATTGTGCGGCTTATTGTCAAGATACGGTCCACATTGTTCGGAAAAGCTGTCGAAAATTGATCTCCAAATTAATATTAATTTCAAAATTTCAATCAAATTAAATTGAAAGAGATTAAGAAAAACTAATTTTGAAATATAAATTCGTTTATAAAATAAGTTAAATAATAAGTTAAATACCGAAGTGAAACGAAAGAGGTTTATAGGAAACTAGAAGAGAAGGTAGTTGCCCCCTATTCAGAATTATTAGTTGAAATTAATTAATAAATTAAATAAAATTCCACTTAATGGATGGTAAACTGATTTGGAAAAGCTTGTATTCGAAAATATTTTTGCATAGGGTTGCCAGCTATTTGAGAAAGTAAATTCAATTAGCTGTCATATAAATAAAATATTGCCATACTGGTATCAAACGAAAAAAGTTTTGAAAAGTTTTACTTGAAAAATATTTTTACTGCGGGGTTGCCACCTGTTCAAAAACGCCGTGGATAATTAATTAATAAGTTAAATGGAACAATATAATAGTACTGGAAACCAAAGAAGTTTATGAGAGCTTAATTTCAAAAATATTTTTTAAGAGGGCTGCCAGCTACTTATTTAAGAAATTAAATGCTAAGAAATGATAACTACATGTATATTGAAAAAAAATATTTTGTAGCCCTTTTTCTTTAATCTAATGCAGATTCCCTTCATTATAAAAAAACTTTAGGAGCAAAGAATCATCTGAATCCGATAGTATAATAAATACATTTTAACTAAAACCAAGATCTACAATAGTCCATTGCCTACTTTAGTTAAGTATAACTTCTAGTACATTTATAGGGCGTTCTGAGGAAAATCAATGCTCATTTTGACTACCACCAATTAGAGTTGGCTCATTATTGGAACCGCCATATGAACGCTAGGTTGAATGAATTTAAGTAAAGTAAAGTGTAGATAAAGTATCAAAATTCGCCATACAGCTACACATAAATGCGTTCATATCTATGTACATCCAAATTCCCCTCACATCTGTATATTACATACAGCGTTTGGTATGTCTCATTTCACGCTTATCGCATATCCATTTGAATGAATATTTGCGATTAAGCTACGACAGCATACTAATTGGCATTGAGCACGTTTGCCGGTTGTTATCGCAGACCGCCATGGCTGTAAAAACCACAAAGCTGTTAAATCAAGAAAAATGGGGTCTTTCTTGCGAATATGACGGGTCTGTGGGTGGGTGCACAGACATCAAGGAGATGGAGTGCAAATGCTGCCCTTTGTATAGTAATTTCGCAAAAGTTTTATTGCTTATAAACAAAATTTAATTAAAACGACATGTCAGCCAAGGTAGCAGTACCTACGGTTGCTACTAACGTTGGTTTGACCAGCTGTGAAGGTGGTTTTGGTTTTTTGCGAAATCGCAAAGGATTCACATATTAGTGCATTTTTCCATAAACCCAAAGCTCTACCACTTACTAGATGCGTGCGTGCGAGCGCGTTTTGTGGCAACACCGCCCAGAGTAACAACATTTTCCTGCTGCAGCTGCCACCACATACTTACTCGCATTGACCTTGGTCATGTCGTTGTGGGGAGCGGCAGTCCAAAGCAAACATACAGTATAAGCTTTATGGTGACGATAACGGCGCCAAAAACCCAATTCCTTGCTGTAGTCAGCCGTTGGCACTGCAAGGTAATATATTGCGCACTCTCAGCTTAGCACACCCCCGCACTTGCATAGAACTGTGTACTTTTTGTATTTACTTGTAGAGTAGAAGCGATTTATGTGCTCTTTGGCTGGAGTTGTGTGTAATGAGTCCCGAGCGTATTGTGCCATCACGTGACATTAATTATTATAGGAGTATCCATTAGTAAACGTTATTACCAAAAGCTTACAAAGATACATATGAAGTTATATTTATTAAGGCATAATCACTTTATATCGGGTGTTTTTTTTACAGGTTTGTTTTTCGAATAGAGATAAAACTGGCATTTTGTGGTCAAATCTGGCAACTCTAATGTCATTTATGTTCAGTTTGGTTTGCCATTTCATCATGAACAGGTTGACAAAAGAACAACGCTTGCAAATCGTGCAAATTTATTTCGAAAATAATGGTTCAGTTCGCGAAGTTTACCGCGAGCTCCGTCAATTTTATGGTCGCCATAATCGTCCATCAGAGCAATTAATTCGGTTAACCATGGATCGTTTTCGCACTACGTTTACTCTATGTGATAATACGCATCCGCAGAGACGTCGAACAGTGCGCACCGAAGAAACAATTGCCGCTGTAGAGCAAAGTGTTGAAGAGGACCCGAATGAATCGATTCGCCACCGTGCACAGCAATTGGAGCTTTGTCCATCAACTTTATGGAAGATTTTGCGCAAAGATCTTGGCTTGCGACCTTACAAGATCCAGCTTGTGCAAGAATTAAAGCCGCGAGACCATGCAATGCGTCGTGATTTTGGTGTATGGGCCGAAAATGAGATTGATCTCGATGCTGATTTTCATCGCAAAATTTTGTTCAGTGATGAGGCTCATTTTTGGTTGAATGGCTACGTCAACAAGCAAAATTGCCGCATTTGGAGTGAAGAGAATCCACATGAGACCCTTGAAACGCCATTACATCCACAAAAACTGACTGTTTGGTGTGCTCTATGGGCTGGTGGAGTCATTGGGCCATACTTCTTCCGCAATAATGCTGGAGAGGCAGTTACCGTTAATGGAGACCGGTATAGAGCCATGATAACCGACTATTTTGTTCCCGAATTGGATGGCATGAATGTGGATGAGTTGTGGTTCCAACAAGACGACGCTACATGCCACACAGCGCACGTCACAATCGATTTATTGAAGGAAACATTCGATGAGCGCATAATTTCGCGGAATGGACCTGTAAATTGGCCACCAAGATCGTGTGATTTGACACCATTGGATTATTTTCTTTGGGGATATGTGAAGTCGCTCGTCTACGCCAACAAACCAGAAACGTTAGGGGAATTGGAAGCCAACATTCGTGGCGTTATTGCCGACATACGGCCCCACATGCTCGAAAAAGTGGTTGAAAATTGGACCTGTAGAATTGGCTTTATTCGAGCCAGCCGCGGCGGCCACATGCCCGAAATCATATTTAAACATTAATGGCATAAAATTATCCTTCCAATAAAGCCAAATTGATGGACCTTAAAACGATTTTCTTGTGTTTTATTTCAATTCGAAGTTCTATACCCCTAAAAAAAACACCCGATACATACATTCGTATGTATGTATGTGTGCATGCATGAGTATGTGTAAATATGACACACGGGATTTTCGTGGCTATAAATCATTGTGCGCATTGTGGCTGGCAGTCAAAAAAACGAGCGGTACGAAATGTGGCTACTAGCTATGTAAAAGTATATTTATTTGTGGGCTTGACATATTTTGCTTTTTTTTCGAAACGTAATACCGCTTAATACATTCACCTCAATAATCTTTGAGCAGCCATATCAATTAATTTCTTTTCAGAAAATAATTAATTTACATGGACAAAGGCTAATTGAAATAATGCACGAAATTACGTAGCAAATTTGTCGATATTAATTATTATCAAAATGACATTATCTGCATTTATTAATTATTATGAAAATATACGACGGGTTTTAACCCATTTCAGCTTTGCTGAATACTGCAGTCGATTTTATTGTGGATGCTTCAAGAGTATAAAACTCCATCGACGAAATCAGTTTCGTCTATATAAATTTTTTAAATATATATATGTTTGGTCATTCAACAGTATTATAATTATTATTATCATTAGCAATGTTATTAGAATTATTATAATCCTTAGCAATGTTATTAGAATTATTATAATCATTATCTATATCATTATCATTATAATTATCATTATCATTATCATTATCATAATCATAATCATAATCATTATCATAATCATAATCATAATCATAATCATTATCATTATCATTATCATTATCATTATCATTATCATTATTATTATCATTATCATTATCATTATCATTATCATTATCATTATCATTATCATTATCATTATCATTATCCATATTGTTATCCATATTGTTATCGTAACCAAAGCGACTTATCAACCTCCTTAGCTTATATGTATATTCAGTTTCAAAGCCACAATTAGTGGCTAGTTCATTGAGTCGACTAGTTGATTGTGATGTAACAACAGAAGAGTGGAGCTTTAACACACAAACCTATCCTTATACCGTTTAACCCCATCAACTGAACTGAAACAACTGATTGCTATTTGTCTAGACCTTCTAAGGTCGTTTTTACTAAATAAGAGTAATTTTGTTTCTTTCCTAGCCAGCTCCTCTGCGATGTTTTTTCTGGGGAAGCCCTTATGACCGCGGAGTACGTCTAACGACGTGCAGCATTGCCAGCTCCATAGCGCCCTTGGAGATTCTAAAAGGTTTCGTTTATCGATCAGCTTCTCAATAGGATAGTGTTACTTTAATATTTCAATCATTTAACTTTTTCTTCCTTAACAGGCCAAAAACCGAAGAAAGCTGTCACTCGTTTTTGATGAAGTGGTCGTTCGACAACTTCTCTTGAATTTTCGGAGCGCCAAGTTAATTATTTATTTTTTATTTGTTTACATACGCACAGAGATGACAATGAGCATTACCGCTGCGACATTTTTTTTTTTTTAATCATAGTTTTGATCATGCATTTCCAGCACCCAATCAACGAGTATGCAAGCGGAGGTATTCTGAAAACTCTTGCGTTTTGCTTAGCAAATGATACCCCACTATCAGTTGCTGTATTGACAGTTCCAAAATGGATCAAAATTTAACATGAAACTATTCGAAGTAAGATATTTTATTTGTTGTTTTAATTTTCTACATATTTCTGTGCTAATTGTATGCATATTTTGTCCAAAAAGATAACTAGTGAACATTTCTGGGAGAAAAAAAGCCTCGTTTTGTTCTCAAACTCAGGAGTAGAATAGGGCTTTGTATTGCTCGGCTGTATTGTAATATTCGGAAAGTGAGATTTTATATTTTACTCTTCGGGTTTCAGCAGCAAATTTTCACACCGCCCCTTTTTTTGGCGCTATTTCAGAGAACGTCGTGTGGAGATTATTTTTTTTTTTAATTGCCCACATATTTCACTCACTACCCGCCTGGTAGCACTAAGTAAGAGAAACCTTTTTATCCACACAATTGATATATGATATTTGCATCGTAACTGTACTTACAGCCTTTCTACTTTTCACTTCGTATTTTTTCCCTTCACTGTTGTTTTGTTTTATCGACAGCGTTATTGGCAATTATTGCTGCTGCTGTTGCTGCAGCTGCAACTGTTGCCGTTGCCGTTGATGTTCGTTTACAAGCCGCAATTTCGCTTTTTGCCCTTTTATTTGCTTGTCGTTTTCATTGCATTCGTTGTTGTTGAAATGAATTTTGCCATTGGGTTTGTGCCATGAGGCCATGTCTCTATGCTACCCGGAGCCCAGCAGAGCCCATGAAAGCCACTTTGATAAACTGCAATGACATTTTGTTGTTGCTATTATTCAGTGTTGCATTTACAATCGTACGCGTTGCTGTCATTAATGATGCACTTTCTTATTGCACACTCTCTCGTGCTTGTTGTTGTTATTATTGTTTAGCTTTAATCGCACATTTATTCAGCATTTAATGGCCACTCGAATTCTCATCAGGCATTTCAATGAATTACCATTTTTTGTTGGCAACAGTTTTTTCAATGCAATCGTTGTTGTTTTTGTTTGTTGTTTGTTTTTAACACTGGCAATACTTCTACGCATAATTCCAATGCATAGCGATAGCATTTCGAGTATTTCCATTTTATTTGCTTATTTATCGACCAATCGAGCGATTGCTGTAATCATTAATGTCTTTTAATTTGATTGCATTGCTTGCGATTGCCGCCATACGTAGTTGTTCGTCAAGTGAACGCAGGTGTTGCATTGATGCTACATTTGTTGCTGTTCAACGCTGATGTATTGCGTGTGTATGTATGTATATAATTCCATACAATGCATTTATACAATTGTACATTAAGGTCTACTACTTGTCAGACAAAAACATGACACTGTTATATGTCGATCGTTATATTTTAATTCATGTGCCAAAATATTAAGATTTCCGTGAATTTGTCCCATTTGAAAACGCCTCCAAAAATTTTGTTCTTTTAATATTCTTCAAAAAAAAAGTCATTTCAGGTCTTAAAATAGCTTAAGCTTACAATTTTTCCATAAAAATATCTGATTTTCTCTCAATAGAATCATAATAATGACATTTTTGGCCTTTTTTTTTTAAAGGCAGATTGGTTTAGGAAAAGCTTGAATAACACATTTAACACTTGACCGATCTAGACCTACATATAAGGTATTATAGGAATGATATTTTTTCACCTAAACCCAATCATGATAAAATTCGCAAATCTCATTATGAATAAATAATAACAGCTAATTTCTAGCTCTCCCGCATAAAAGATTGTATAGCAAAGGAAGTAGAAAAGGTAAAGAATGTAATCCCTTTCTGTGAAAAAGTTTTCAACAAGTACGCCAAATATATTTCGCAGTATAAGAAATATTTGAAGCCATCTTCGGATTGGAAACTATTCGGTTATACAAACATTAATTTTAATTAACAAATATCTTTACTATATGTAAAAAAAATTGTGTGTTTTGGTGTCGTGCACATATTACGTAACGCGATTTTTGATCCCCCCCATGTGACACTTTCGGAAAAATTGTTTTTATTAATCGTAGAATAAAGTACAATGTTAATTGATATATGTTATATTTTAGGCAATGGGAAATCACATGCCACACTTCGTCACAAATCGCAAGCCGCCCCCCCCCCCTGCGCGTTACGTAATATGTCCACGACCCCTTTCTACATTTAGTGCTAAATTTATGAAATTGTTGGTAGAATAGAGTTTTTGTAGTTCACAATTAAAAAAAACTTGTGATTTAGATCTTTGTTCTTATAAAAACCAATCAGCACAAATTCGTTTGAATTCCATGTAATATTGTGAGCCATATTAATTGATTCACCAAAACTCACTCAAACGCCCCACGGCCCAAATGTTGAGACTTCTCTAATACGTTTGATTAACGTCGCGTTCGCGTAGGCGTTCCATTTGATAACAAAAACAAGGTTATTAATGGTTTCGAACAAAATGAAGTATTTTTTTTACATTAAAAATGTATGATACAAAAAGTTCATAACCATAACAAATTATTTAATCACAGAATTACATTCCGTTTAGGTTTGTTTGTCTACTTAAAATTTTGATAAAACAAGGTTATATATTTTGGAAATGTAAGCTCATGATTAGTTACACTTTAAACAATTTACATACAAACGGGGTAAGTGATATTATTGGGCCGAAAATCCCTCCAAAACGACGACGGTGAAAAATGTTTATCATCTATTCTAATGGCATACACACTCAAAGGACTTAAGATATATATTAACTTTTAATGACTTTTTAGCGACCTTTCCAAATTCCAAATTTGCGTTTTGCCGGCTCGAGGTTACCGCTTTGTAACCGAAATATATTAGAGAAAAGTAAATCTTTTATTTTTACTAACACCCAACACCCCCTTGAACCCAAACCGACAAAACAAACATTTTATATTAACTTTATACTTTTTTACAAAATATTTGATTGTTTTTAAATACTAACTTAAGTTCTCGAAATTCGAAATGCATACACTCGGGCGACATTGCAATTTGGCAAGGTAACGATAGCACAAGAATGGGGGTTAAAGAGAGCAGAGATACGTTCACTAACGAACATCGGGTTATGGCAGAAATTCCCTAAAAAAAATAGCTCACTAATATATGTAACACACTGATTGGAAGTACTTACGCGTTCCAAAAAGATAGAGAGCATCAAAGGTCTTCCTAACTCACGCTCGCACAAGGGTGTAAATAAAAAAGGAACCAGGGCGCAAAGCCTAACTGCCTAAAATGCAGGAAAACGTTCACTCAGTATACCAATCACGATCTACATGCACAAATTATGCAATGAATTGCAAACAAACCCACATATTTTCATTACATAAAATATTTACATATGTATTACATACTTACTCAAACTTTTACGATTTTCAGGAAAACTGTAAGCGAATTAAAACCCCACAAATAAATCAGTGAAACTGACTCTTTTCTTTTTTTTTTTCAATTTAAAAATATTCATACCTAAATTTCCAACGAAATAACACTGTTCTAGCTAAAGGAGACGACATGTGAAGATTGCGGAGCAAAGCTGTTCAATCTTTCTCAAATCTTTCATTATTGAATCATGCTTTAAACTCAATTTTTGGAGGTATTTTCATAAATCTTACCAGTTTTCCGTAATATTTTAGCGGAAGCCTGATAACATAATAAATTTTATAATTCCGATGGGAAAAAATCGGCTTGTTTTTAGATGAGGCATCCTAATGTATATTTGTGACGCTTAAATGTTTTTTTGTTGTAATTTTTTATCTTTTTTTTGCTGTCATAATTATCTTGGCTCTGTGCTGCCGCTGATTGCCATTCACTTTTCATTGCGGCTTCTGTGCACATACATTGTATATGTTTGGGTGTGTGTGTTGAATACAATCATATGCGTACATTTAATTGAAACTTACAATTCATAAATATGTGAGCGTGCATTTTTTTTTTGCCGCCAAAGCTTCCAGCGTAAATCTCATTCCCCACACTTGTTGTTTGGCCGTTAGCTCACACCTGAGGCTCAGCCTCCCAGCTATCGACAATTATGAACATCCGTCAATTGTGCTAGTTTCTTTCAATAAAACTCAACTCAAGTCCATGCACATTTTTGAAATACTTACATATTTATTGTACATACTTAAACAATCAACTACCGTTCGCGAGGCGCAGGTGTACAGCTACATATCAGCGGCATTTGAATTTTTCAAAAGTATGCGGCGAACGTTCCGTACCCCGAACAACGTTGGACCCTCAAAATCCTGAGAAGCCTTATCGTCGTTAAGACTACTCAAATACATAGGTACTATGTGAAATTGTGTGGGCCGTGTAATATAAAGTTCACTTGAAATGTAAAAAGCCTAAAGCAACATTTTTACATATAATGATGTGAGATTTGTAACGCAATGAAATATGTCATATCGAATCAAGAAGAAAATTTTGTACTTTTTTTTTTTGTTACAGCTTTGGGATTTAGGTTGCGGTATGTAGAATTAATTGTTAATTATAAATTAAATATCCTGACTTAATTTATCAAAGGTATTGACGAATCTGAACTTTGAAGTATTTCTGAGTCCTCTTTTCGTGAAATGGTCTTTCAAATCTGAATATTACTCCGCTGCTTTTAACAATCTTCGCTACTTACAGTCGGCCCTATAAAGTTTCACAAATTGTGAGACTTATGGGTGTTACCTTTCTTTTGATCCGAATAAGTTCGCAGATTAAATATTCCGAAGGAATTATAAACTTGTTACTAATATTTTACTTGTCGTTGTCATTTTTGTTGTTGAATCCAATTCGAATCCAAATGACAAAACGGTTGGAGAAAAAATCAGAAATTATATGATATTTGTTTTACCGTGTTTGTAATCTTTCAGTCTGTAAATATCCGAATTTTCATGTAATATTTATTTGAATCAATTTATAGCTCTATCTATCGCACATCATTCACTTTCTATATTAATCCTGTACTGTATTAATAATAATAATAGTAATAATTTCGCATTTACGTCATACCCATAGTTCGACGTTTGACCGAACTTCTCTTACACATTGAAGGACCTAAAGTGTTACGCAGACTCCGAACGGCAAATGATTTATTTGGGAAGTTCGGAGGTAAGCCATTGCCTGCTGGGGGACGACCGGGTCATTCTGAGTGAAGTCCGCATACCTTCGAAAAATTCGTAGTTATTTAAGAATGTAATCTAAAGTCATTAAAATCAATATTTATTTTACAGGAACATATTCGTTTTCCAAAGCTCGGTTGAAATTGAAATGAGAGCGAGCATAAATAATTCTGTACCTTGAGATGAGTGAAATTTTTGAAAAGGAAACAAAACCGTTGCCAAAATATGCAGACAAATATATATTTCCTATTGCTTACGTTGAGAAGGATTTAAGAAAATGTTCCGACCAATTTCAATAACGTCGGGTTTATTAATATCATATCTTAGTTTCGCTCTATTCACAGACCACGCACACATCTCTAATGGCCCGCCAAAAAATTACTACACCATTATAGAAGGTTTTCTTCGTATAGGCCAGACCTTAAGCCTTCTGCCTGCCATTTGTTTGGGTCTCTGACAAAGTGTCTCGATAGAAAAAAGTTGAATGAAGAATAATCGGGAAACGACTGAAATTATACATCAGTGGAGTTATGAAACTACTCAAATATTATTAAAAGGTTAAAGGAAATAACCTCACATGGGCCCTTCATTCAAATTTGTTTTCAATAAAAAAAAATCCTAAAAACAAAATTGCAAAAGAAAACAGAAATAATAAATAAGTATGTCACCCTATAGTTTGAATGTTTCAATTATTATTATATATGGAAAACCCCAATAATAATTTTTAACAAAAATATGTTGAACCATCTTGAAAAAGTAAGTTTTTGAGAGTTGACATTCGTCATTCATTTAATGTGTCTAGAATAAGTTAACACGAGAAATTTCGTCCCTGGTTATTATGGTAGAAAAATTATCATTTACAGATTTATGAACTTTAGAATTTCGTTTAAAAAATGAAATGTTGAGCTGTGTTTAAAAATGTTTAAAGTTGTTAAATTTTAAAGTATCGGCAACTGATCTGTTTTGAGAGAATTTACTGGAACTCAAATTCACTAATAAATTAAATACTGTCGTGATAATAAGATCACAGTTTATTGACTGAACCTAAGCAGTGAAAACTCAAGATTCGAACGCTTAAAAGAAAAATGAATACTATTGGTTCTGATGGCCACATGTAGTTGCGCTGCTTTTTATCCATCACTTCTCTACTTGCTGCCAGGATTATCGAAAAAATTCTATGGGAAAGTAACAGCTGATTAAGCAGTCAGAGGTAACTTCAAAAACAGATAAACCTAATTTTTTTAATCTTCTGTTTTTTTCTGATAGGGTGAATAGCTGACGTTCGAGAACGAAAAATGACACTGAAGATGACACAAACCACACTTGACAAGCGATGACGGAAAATCGTACCAATATATATCTAAAAATTTATGTTTGAATCTGCATTCAAAAAAAGCAGTAAATAGAGAATAAATTTATCAACTTCAAAGAGTTCGATTCGTAGCAACTTATTTCCCTCTTAGCTATGAATAAATTTTTATTTTCACAAACATAAAATATTACACCGATACACCATTTAGAGAGAGCCAATTCACTTGGCAATAAAGGCGGTGATATTGTAGGATCATTGTCCTTCGAAGTTCGCCTTTGCTATTAAATACCAGGTCCTTAAATCGGTGAAGAATATCAAAATATCAACAGCTTCAATGATTGACTGTATAACATCAGTATAAGTAATTTAAAAAAAAAGTTAGGCCAGCTTTTGATTCGTAATTTTTAGTAAGCACTGAAAATATGCCCACAAATGCAAAGGTATTCAAGTTTTTCACTCCTCGTACATTTTTGGATACCTGGGCATATGTAGTAGGAAAAAGTCATGCCATTTTTATTTAAAGTCCAAAAATGTATTAAAAAAATCCAAAATTACGTATAGCTTTAAATACCTCTGTCCCTTAAATAAATGGTTTATGTAAAGCAAATTGAGAATATTTCTCTCATGAAATTTTGGTGAGCATTTTCTAGTGTTTTCCAATTTTTTTTACAAAGCTCAAAACTTATTTACACGATTTTATCATAGCGACAGTGTTGGCCAATATCACATTGGCAAAATTCAATATATCAATTTGCCACGATTATTTAATATTTTTTTTTATACATAGCTCATCCTATAGCATGATTTATATAAATAAAGGCTTCAAACTTTTTACGAAACTCACAACAATTTAACAAATTACCATCAAATTTTCAAGTCTCTTAATCAACATTGTTAGAAACTTTTTGGCTACACAGTTTGAAAAATTACTATACGAGTATTCAAATGTAAGTTTTAAGTGACTGAAAATTCCAATGGAGTTTTGATAATATTTCTTGCTGACGGTGTTGGGGATTTTCTTCGATGCAAAAACAAAAAATTGTTAAACAAAAGTGGCAAACTGTGTAGAGAATTTGTTTTTTTTTGTGAATATTGTAAAAAATAATTTTGAGTACTGATACATACATATTGTATATACATACATAATATATATTGAGGTGGCCCTACAATGTAGGCAGATAATCTGTAGCAACAGACTTCCTAAACCTCAACCACTGCGTCGATACTGCCATGTAATAAGCTGAGAATATGCTGAGACTGAGTAAAATCGTTCAATTGATTATTTAAGGACCACCCTAATGTGCACATACCATTTTCCAACACGTTACTAATATTTAATAAATAGCAATAAATTAATTCCCATTAAATTTTTTAGCCGTGGTATTGTTTTAGAACGGAATCTCGTGAAAAAAATCATTAATTATGACATTATAATGGCTAACAATTTTCCATTTTAAATAGAGACCATTTTTCATGCTTAAATAGGCACTTACACGAGATTTTAAATTCGAACTAGTATATTGCTTTACTTTGAGTTTTTTCTCAGAAACGAGCTGTTCATTTTTTATTTAACTTAGCGTACGCTACATTTGCCTTCTTGCATAAAAAATGATAAAATTGCTTTTTGAGTATTCACTTCGTGCACTTTACACAGCCTTACAAAGTACAGTGTGCTCATAGCTAGATAAGTATGTAAATATGTACATATATATAAATTTATCTGTATCTATGTATATCATCTACATTTCATCTACATAATCAAGCATGCATCTAGGTATGTAATACGTAGCATTGTATATGTTTGTACTATGAACCATAATAGTTTAACATCATTAATTTAAATTGCTAGTAATCGTAGCATTATAACCTTGAAAATGGTGTGAGTGGCAAGTAAATTTTTTATTGGTATCTCAATAAATGAAAAACCAAAAACAACATGCATTCCATAAGTCGCGAGGAATAAAATATATATTTGTAGCAATAATTGTATGACATGAAAGGAAATGTAGTTGGTTTTTGATAGCAAATTAAAATGTAATATTGCTATACAGCTTAGCTGGGGCATCAAAATGTCTTAGCATTAATTAAAATAGTTGATACTTTTAGAGTTATTACACTGATGAAGAATGAACGTGGTAGATGTATTTATTAACATACATACGTACATACATAGACACATTTTAATTAAATGTTATGTAATTGCAATTAATTAATAGTTTTGGATTATATTCAAAAAATTTGAGTGTAAAATGCAGCAGTAACAAATTTGATTCCCTTATGAATGCATTTACTTTAAAATCAAAGGAACAGTTTTTTTTTTTAGTTTCACCTCCTCAATCGTTAATACCGCGGTTAAAGATATGATATATGTACGTTTGGGTCCCGATTTGCGACGGTTAAGGCGTTTTGGCCTTTTACACAGAGCTAAAAATTTCGCGTATAATTAATGAGATCGACGTATAAAAAAGCTTATTGACTAAGGAGTGCGAGAGAGGGCAATAGTGAAGAAAGTTTTGCTAGAAAATATTCTTAATGTTATTTTGAATTTCTACTAGAATTTATTGAAAAGGCAAACCCCAGAAAAAAAAGAGAACACTTTTTGTTGAGTTTATTAATAAGGAAACTTGTTATTTTTAAAAGAGCCGTTTTGAATTCAGATTTTGCTTTTATTTTGTATTTAGTTAAATATTATGAATATTGTTCTTTTTATTTTTGAATGTTCAAAATGAAAATCTATTTTTTACTTATTTATTGTTCCAGAAGTTTTCAATGAATAAAGTTATAATTGTTTTTAAAAATAAATATCGAGGCTCTCTTTTTCTCTGTTGGTAGTTCTTGTGTATTTATATTAAAGGTGACAGTTGTGCAATAAAAGCCTTAAAGTTTAATTGATCAAAAAATATTGGAAAACAGAATGCTACAGAATAATAAAAATGGGAATTATAAGTTTAAAATATGAGCTATACAAACTATAAGCATAGAAAAATTTGGTGGCAATAATTTCAAATTGATAAGAACATCGGCTTATTAAAATTAAGGGGATATTCTAATAAAAACCAAAATTCCTTTCCTAATTATATTGATAAGTTTGTATAATAAGAAGGGATTCTTAATAAAAAAAAAAATCATAAAGAAATCCGCTAAATTTTGTTCTGATTTATAGGAAATTTTGTATTGGAAATGTGTGCAACTTAATTAAGATCGAGGCCAGCTTTTGATTAGGGAATAGCAACAGTTTTTCAAAGTGGTAGATGAGATATATGCTAAATAATTCGGAGATCACTACATCTCCCCATTGACTTCATTCCTTCTAGACTTTACCAGTATACGAACGGCTGCGCCACGCTACAGTGTGAAAATTGTTTGCCATAAAGTTCGACGTCGCCACGATATGCTTTACAGCAATTTCATCGACTATAGGAACATGGATTTTGAGTATTAGATGAAACAAAATGTAATTTAATTTTTGGAGTATTCTCAAGATAATCTGAACGACTACAGGGTTGAGATTTTGGAAATCTAATGTATACATTTTTTCCGAGATTTAACAGCCTCCCTAATGTGCATGTATGAGACGAATTAAGATACAAGTATTACAAAAAATATATGAATAAAATGAACTTCTAGACACACGAATTATTCTTGCAAAAAGTTCCGTATTTGCCGGAGTAAATTTGTCTGAAATTATAAACTATTTTTCAACATGAACAAGCTGTATCGCAAGCGTGGAAGCAAATCATGCATATTGGACTAAAAAAGTTTCAAATAACTAATGTAGCCTGCATGTAAGAAGAGTTGAATGTTATTTTTTCGAAAAAAAACGAATCAATCAATTTGTTTTTGGTCACATATTAACACCACTGAAAAGAGAAGGAGATGCCGTATCGTCCAAACAAAACCATTACTTCAATCTAAGACCATGAGTGAGTGTCAAAAACTATTTGATGGGTAAAACTGTCAATCCAATTTTCGGTGCTAACTCCAACGCAACGATCAATTCGTATTATGCCATTCTGCTACCAAACGCTAGTAGTTCAGTTATTTTCATGCTTTTTTTTACCAAAAGGCAAATATTTTGCAAAGGTAAGAGCAGTTATCGGAATAGGAACTGTTATAACTAATGATTTACATAATAACAGTTTCTCGGCCTAACCCTGATTGCTAAGAATGCCTTTTGCTTTCTAAATAAACACTGGAAAGTGCTTGGTAGGCGAATTTCCAACACTTTTCAGATCGATTTTTGCATGAGTTAAAATCAGCGACTCGAACTGAGAAGACTGAAATAGCTTTCAAACGGAAATATTTATACTAAGGTTACAACCTTTTTATGTACATATATAGATTTTTTTTTTCTTGGCATCTACACTTTTAAGAAATTTTAATGAGAATAGCGTCCTTGATAAGTGCAGACTCTGATCTCAAATACTTCCATATTATTGTACTATTGTAAGTTTGCACTATGTTTGTTATTTGACAAGAACTTTTACTTGCGCATAACAACTATTATTAAATTATTTAAAAAATATATATATAAATGGGTGGTAACCTTGGTTTAGATATTTCAGTTTGAAAGTTTTTTCAATCCGATTTCATTTGTACAAGCGGCTTGTTAATTTTTAGGAAAGGACTTTTATTTCGGCCTTAAAAGATATTTGGACAAAGGTAACTGTTATTAGTTAGCTAAAAAATATTAAGAGTCCGCTTGGACAGATTATTTTATTTCAAATAAAATAGAAGTTCAAAAATAGCTTTTTCTAACGACTTTTAGTATAAAAGTTAAAGTGATCTCCAAACTGTTGGGAATTCGCCCACCAAAGATTTTCCAGAGAGAAATCAGGGCTAGGGCGAAAGGTTTTGCACAAAAAGTTGGAAAAATAAAAAGGACCCAGGATTCCTCTCCAGGAAAATGCAGGAGATTGTGACCGGTTAGGCAAAAGGCTAGAAGTCCGATGCTGGACCTACCAAGCAATTCCATTTGCCTTCTGCATAAAGGATAGCCTTAAAGCTTAGGCTTTTTGAGACCCTTAACAGTTCTTACTCAGCTCCGAGTTCACCGATTCATTAAATAATTTTGCTGAGCATAACCAGCTAGATGGTTCAGATCCCCTTAAGGTGAAATCTACCAACAAGTGGCTATCAAGTTCTACCCACGTATAAAAGCACAAAGTGATGGTAGGTTTAGCAAAGCATCATGAGCAGCGGCAGGCATGTTCAATAAATCCTAAGGCTATTTACATGTCACCGCAATTGATCCTTATAACAAGCAGATTTCTAAGGCCATTGACTGAAGGTCAACACAGATGGTTGGATGATAATGGGTCTGATCGTAAATGTCTGATGTCTAGCTTCATAGAATCCCTCCGGCTACAGATCCTACGTTGTGCTAAAACGCTGTTTAAATCTCCGTACATAAACTAATTAAAGTTTTTGAGCAAAAAAATGGGCTAAAACTTTGTAAACTTTGCAAAATACCACCAGCTCAAGTGGCGCACTTATTATACAAAATTACTGAGTTAATATCGCTTTATGCAAATTACACGCTTACCAAACCCATCATACTAGTTTCTAACCGAATACAAATGTAAATTTTTCCGAACCAGAGGTAACATTTGTTGAACTTCAATTGAATTTTGTTTGTCTTGTTTGTAAATACTCTGCGCGGGGAGGCGGGTGAACTTTCTCTGCTTGATTGAGCGCATAAATAGCGAGTTATTTGAAAGCTACCTCTTTGATCCCTTTTTTTTTGTCCACCTCCCATACTCAGTCATAGCCACCACACGCAGCTGGCGATTGGTGCTCCATACGCCAGACGACTGCCAGGGCTACTCCAAATAATTCGCCATTTTCAGCTCGATATGCAGAGAAATAAATCAAAACAATTGAAAGCTAGTAGGATGGCATTGGAGCGCGGTAGCCGCAAGCAAACTCAAGTACATACATATTTACATGCCAAAGTATACAAGTTTGAAATCAAACCAGCTGCCAAATTTTATTCTACGTTTACATTTCGAACGTCTGACCGTTTATCAGCTTGGAGAGGCATCTGACTTTTTGTCCATTTAAGCCATTTATAAGTAGATATCTCAAAGTTATTTTTGTTTTTTTTTTTTAATTTCGTGTCTGTCCTTTACAGCCACAATCGCATTGCTTGGGGAATACTTCAGTCATATTTGGCACTCTTAAGTTAGGGTATTTCCCAATGGATGCGGCTATTGAAGTTTGTGTGTGGAAGGGTCTGCGAATGTTAGACTATTTTGATTTCGATATACAACTTTGCTTATTTGCTTGTTTGCTGTTGGCTATTGGCTGTTGCGGTCTCTTATCGTTATGGCGGCTATTTTTCATTGTGTCTGTAGTTGGTTGAACGCAAAATTTATTCTTTTTCTTTTTTCAATGATTTAATGCGGAGAAAGTTCTCGTGCCCAAAAACAAAAAATGCAAATTTTCGTAGGATTTTTTAGTTTAGTTATTTTCGTTATAACGCTATATATCATTGTCCTTGATGAAGTTTTCTATCTCTTATATGGTACACATTTTTGTTTTTGCCTTTTTTCGGTATTCTTATTTTGACTTTCTTTTTATTTCACTGTCATTTTTGTATGCGACCAACAGATGAATAAGCACACCGTGGTATTCCACTTAGCGACTAAGTGACATTTGTCTTGACATCTTCTAACACTGGGGAGAATTACTATAACGGTACTGAAATTCGCGTGCCGCAAGTATTTGGTAAACTTTGAACTCGTAAAAGTTAATAAAAAGAGTTTAGTTTTGGGGTTAAATTAAATTACATTTTTTGTATTGTTGTGGCGCTAACATCGCATAACTCGCTGTTTGGCCAAACGTCTTCTTCATTTTGTGGCATAAGAGGGGACGAGCCAACGCAGAAAGGCCATCAGCGCAAAAATACTGTGGATGGCGTAGCCGAAGTTGGATTGACCAGGGGGGTTAATTTTTTCAAGCGCGGATTTAGGGCCACAACGCAGAAAGGTTTTCTACGCAAAAATACTGTGGGTGATGTAGGCGAAGTTTGTTTTACTTTTCAAAGGTTTTTTTTAAGATTTTGTTAAACAATATATGGCAAACACGAAATTTTAGTTCAATTGCTCTACGAAGGAGAAAGTGGGGTTAAATTTTACCATTTTTGCAACTTTAACAAGAAATTACTCAAAACCTATGAGTCTCCTCGCCAAACGGGTTTCTGTTTTGTGATGCGTAAGACTCCTCTACCCCCCCTCAAAAGGTAATTTTTCCCAAAGCCTGGTGCACTATTGTAAAGTTTTCCCAAAAAGAAAACAGAAAAAATTACTTATATTTTCCAAACAAAAAATTACTCGAAAAATAATTTTTGAAAGCGAAAAATAAAACTCAAGTGAAACATACGACTAATAATAATAACAGTATTTAAGCAAAGAAAACCCCTCAAAAATAAAATACAATAGCTAACAAAATTTCAAAAACACATATTGTTTTCTAAGCTTAAAACAACAGCAAATTATGAAACTAAAAAACTGATTTTATTTTCTAAGTAAAAAGATAAAACTAAAAAACCTGTTAAACAATAAAAACCCTCACAAAAAAAAAATTTAATCAACACATATTATTTCCTAAACTGAAAAGAAGAGCGAAATATATTACTAAAACTAAAAATAACTCTTGTTTTCGAAGCAAGAAATACCACTCAAAATGAATTTGTATTTTCTAAATAAAGAATAAAACTCAAAAAATACTTTATTGACTAAACAAAAAAAACCAAACTCAACAAAAATATATTATTTTCTAAGCTGAAAGCAAAAGCAAAATATAAAACTAAAAAGACAACTTTTTGTACAATTTCCAAAAAAGAGTTGTAAAACTCAAAATGATTTTCTATTTTCTAAGCAATGAATAAAACTCAAAAAATATTTTATTAATTAAACAAAATTAATATAAACATATTATTTTTCAAAGGTGAAAATAAAAGCGAAACATAAAACTCAAAAAACAACTCATATTTTCCAAGTAAAAATGCAACTCAAAATGAACTATTATTTTCTAGGCAAAGAATAAAACTATTTTCTGAGTTTTCATTAATTAAGCAAAAAAATAAAAATTTAAAAAAAAGACGCGCTATTTTCTAAGCAAATAACAAAAGCGCAAAAAAGAACTCAAAAAAAAATTAACTTTTATTTTATGAGCGAAAAATAAAACTAACTAAAAAATTACCTATTATTTTCCAAGCAGTAAATAAAACTATAAAAAATATCAATTAGGAAGTCATTTTTACCGAAATCTTATACTCGTTATAGTCCCTGAGCATAACGCTTTCAAACATCCGCATTGACCCAGAAATAAACGAAACGAGTTAAAAACCTAGATGACCTTTACAAACTCAAAATGTTCTCTAAGATAAGCTTGCGAAACTCATAGAATTCATATATCCTGGTATAGTCGCCTTTTTTGCTCGATATTATTTATTTACACGAAAAAAGTGCATCAATAAAAAAAAGTAAGACTAACTTGAATATGAAAATGAGTTTCTTTTATTTTTCCAAATAATCATTTTCGAGATAAAGCCTGTTTTCTATGTACTTTTACAGTTATTGCAAAACAACTCCAGAACAGCGAATAAAACCAATATACCGCTTTAAAGATAAATTGAATCTTTTTCCGTTGATATATCGTGTGTAAATCGCAAATGTTATTTTTGAGATACAGAAGTTTAGTTTAAAAAATTAGGAATGTTTTTGAACTTTTTTGAGAATTGTTAATTTTTATTGATTATTTTTAGTTGATAGAATTTGTAAACAAAAGATCTAAAAATGTGACGATGGAATAAATAAATGTATAAATATTACAAATTAAATAAAGCGGTCAATGTTCGAAACTCGACAAAAAAACAAATTTCGGAACGTGCATTTAATGAAAAATCGCTTTATTATATGGATTTTGGTCCCAGCTAGATAAAGGTTAAAAATATTTTTACGAAGAAATATTCTATGTAGAACAATATGTGCATGACTAACAGCTGTTTACTTCAGATCAAATTAAGAAGTGCCGAACTAAACAATGAATCGTAATTCAGCACGCTCTCCGACAAATAATTGATAAGAGTAAACTTAATGTTGTCCGGACATGCACGGCGAATCCGCCTTAAACGTTTTGCATAAGTATTTTTTTCATAAACATACAGGCTACAATATGATATAATTTTATTAAATTTTTTCTGTTTTTTTTTTTGGTTCAAAAGATGTAGCCAAAAATAACTCCAAAAAATATGAAAATGTGTCGATACTTTTTGTCATCAAAATGGCTCTAACAATGGAAAAATCTGTAATCGGATGTAAATGTTTTGGATATCATAATTTGCTTTATTTTTTTGTATTAGTTTTTAGAATTTCGAGTGATAAAATAGTGTTCGAAACAAATTAGAGAAAGTCACCTTGTGTTGGGACAAACTCATGAAACAAACTCATCTCAAAATCTAGACTTGATGGAAAAATTTGGGTGCCACTTTCAGAATCAGCAGACTAAAATTCGGATCAAATCTGATGGCGTACATTATTTGCGCTCCAACGAGTAAACCCGCAATCGAAGGGTTTCCGTTTCGAAGAGATATAGTTAGTTCTCTGCTGACAGTGAACGAGGACTAAATGTTTTTTTAGGAAACAAGAAAATGGAGAACTGGATAATTATACAAATAACGGATATAAAAAGGTTTGGGTGAATAAAATTGATGATCCGTATTTTGGGAGAATCAAAAGTAAGTAACAAGAGATATATAATTTAAAACAATGAAAGACTTAGGAGAAATACTACGGACCAGCGCGAACACAAAGGACCAGCTATACAGACAGGACGTCAACAAGCCAAAAGAAACCAAGGGGTGTCAAAAATTTGACTTAAAAGTGCCATTGTGTCTCGGGCAGTATGGGCAATGGCTCCGTCCTGCTGAAACCACATACCAGGTCTGTTTTCAAGAGCAGGACGTAAAAAAATGTCTATCATAAACCGATACCGCTCTCCATTTACGGTTACAGCACTTCCATCTTCATTATCGAAGAAGTAAGGCCCAATGACATTTTCAGATGTGATCCCACACCATACTGTACACCTGATGGGGTGCAATTGGCGTTGATGAATGGCTCTTGGATTTTGAGAAGCCCAGAACCTACAGTTCTGCTTATTAATGAAGAATGAAAATGAGCTTCATCACTCATAATCAAATTTTTAATAAAGTTGATTTCATTTCTGGCCAACTCTTGAAATTTAACTGCAAAATTTAGACGTTGCCGATGATCTGCGGGTTTTAATTCTTGCAAAAAAATAAAAAAAAAATTAATAAACGAAAAAGTTATTAAACTTTTACACCCCTTGGTTTCTTTTGGCCCACCCTGTATGAGCATCAACATACTGGGCTATCCACAAAAATCCTAAAGTACACAAATTACTCACTTTAACCAAATTACAAATCACCACAGAAACACAAATAAACTGAAATACATAAACCAAGTTTCGTCGGTATGACGATCATTAAACAGCTTTCGAATCCAACGCATTTATAGCTTCCTAAAAAAGGCATTATTATATAAATAAAACAAATTTATAGGTCAGTAGACAGGAACTAAACATAATGAAAAATATCATTACAGATGGTACATCGGTGAAACCGATGGGTCTCCAAAAAAATTTGACAAGGGATCACGAAAAATCGTGCCAACATTCATCACCTTTCCACCCTGTCGGAAACCCGAAACAAAATCAAGAAACTATTAAAGCGATGCCACATAAAAAGCTTTGGCTTAGCACGACACTTGTAACTTTGTCCGAAAAAGCGCATGTTAGTAATAAAACCAATGCGAAAATCGGCTGACGCGCCTTAGCGTTGGCATTGGCTAGTCGGGAAATTTCGTATACTTGTACGAATCCAACATAGTTGTCAAAGCGAAACTGTCACTTGAAGCGCATCAAGCTTTCCATGTAGCATAGCCTTTAGTATTATACTTAAATTGTGCAACCCATCCGAGGCTACAAGTGTGGTGATTAAGAATTTCTCCTTTCTAATGAGCATTTATATTCTGTTCTTATTTCTGATGCTAATCGTTTGGCAGTCGTGACCCAGTATGATTAGTAAAAATTAATCCTTAAGGTCGCACTTAAAATATCAAATTTTTATTAATAATTAAATTGTTACTCTACTTGTTTAAAGGTTTGGTGAAAGGTGAGTAGGGAGTAAGTGCCACCTTAGAAAGTATCAAAAGTGTATCTTAAGCAAAACCGTTGCGTCATGTTACTCTTTTTTCATTCACTATGGAGACGAAAGAAAATAAATCAAGTTTCGCTTTTGCTCTGGGTATTTCAGAAATTTTTCAAATTATCATACAGGCATTTCACTAATAAACTTTGGAGTGGTTGTATCTAAAACAAAAATACATTTGGAACTCATTTATTAAGTGTCAAAGTGTCATAACTTTAACCGATAAATATTTATGTATGTTGGTTTTAACTTTTTCTGTTGTCACAACACAGGCATTTTCGAAAGCTGAGAATTTTAAATTTTAGTATCTTTACACAACATAGAACTTCATATCATGTTATGCTAGTTGATTTTTCACGAATTGGTCGCTTTAAAGTTGTAATTTGATAGTCATCAAAAACTTTGTGTATCCGTCTGATACTACAATTCAAACGCAAACGCAAAAGTTTGCAACAGTCCACAAAAAGTTTCAATGATGATTTTATGAAAGGGCTGTTGAAAGTTAGGGACAAAAAAGAAGAAGCAAATGAAAAGAGACAAATGACAACTATGCGCAGGCATTATGCGCTTTTTGTTTAGGCATATACATATATTTGTTATGTGTGTATGTAGTATGCGTCCATACGCAAAGCAGAGTATAGGCAACCAAACCGTTTTTCAAGTACACTCGTATCTTGCAAAACTACTACTTACAACAGCTCGTAGTTTCGAGTTGTTAGATTAGTTACCGTTAATAGCGTGCGATTTTTGTTCATTTTTTTCCTTTTACTCGCAAAAGGGTAGAGTAATCGCCCTAAGTAAGATGCACAAAAGTTGAACAATCATTTTGAGCATGCTTTCAAAATTTTACGCTACAATTTCCAAATAATTTAGCAATAGTTTAAGTGAATCGAAATGAGTATTTTTACAAGAATCGGGAAATTAAACAGAGCGAAAAGTTGATATATTGATATTGGAACGATTTTCCTTCATCTCTTGTCAAGTTTGGTTAGAAAAATGACGCTGAAGATGATACAAAGCCGAAACCCGTTTATTTCCGAAACCAAACTTGCCTCGTATTAGCTATCGGGTAGTGATGTTGAAAAACTAACGGTACTAGCGAAAAACTGTATTAAGTTTTAAAGGTAAGATCTCTGGAGAATGCAGGATAACTATCAATTTTGACAAAGTTTATTGTTATGATATGACAGCTGTTTAATCAACAAACCAAAAAGGATATTTATATAATTTACTTGTTTTGGCATGCAATGTTATTAAAAATTAGTATAGACTACTTCCGCAAATCGTTTCGTGAAATAAATTAAGAACATCTCTTCTTCGTCTTAGCCCAGGCTATTTTGGGCGATTTCAACATAGCGCGCCAGTTGCTTCTCTTCTTTGCTCACTGCAGCCAGTTAAATATACCAAGTGAAGCTAAGTCCTTCTACACCTGGCCTTTCCAAGATAAACAAAGCCCTCTACTTTGTCAAAATTGTAACTGTCAACAGTGACGCGGGAGCCAGCGTGCGAATGCACTGACTGTTTATTTGATGACAGAAGGAGCATCGTTTTGTCCTCGTTTACATCCAGACCCATTCGCTTCGCTTCTTTATCCAACTTGGAAAAGGCAGAACTAGCGCCGCAGTGAATATTTGGTCGATGGTAAATTTGCCAGGTCTAAAGCTACACTGATAAGGTCCAATCAGTTCGTTGACGGTTGGCTTCAGTCTTTCATACAATACGTTCGATAGAACCTTATATGGTATGCTAAGAAGACTGATCCTGCGGTAGGTAGCGCTTATTGCAGGATCGCTCTTTTTGTGGAATGGGCAGAGTACACTTAAATTCAAATCAGCAGGCATGCGCTCGTCCTACCGTATTTTGGAAATGAGCTAATGCATGCACTTTACCAGTCTCTCGCCGCCGCACTTGAAAAGCTCTGCTGGCAGTCCATCATCAACTCCAGCGCCTTTGTCGTTCCGTAGCCGCGTTATAGTAGCTACTCGAACTTCAGCGAGTGCGGGTGACGGGATGTTAATGCCCTCACAAACGATTTGCGGCTCGGTTGTTCATCATAAATTCAGATTTTTTGAAAGAGTTAAGTTTTCACTATACAACGATTTGCCAGTAGTCAGCATCTACCATGTTTTTTAAGATTGTATGTCATAGAAATGCACGTATTGAGATCAAAAATTGTCGGGTCTGAACTATGAAATGAAAAGTTAATCTAAAACTACTGTTATTACTTTTCAAAATAATTACTCTCCCTTTCTTTGAATAAATGTTTCATAGCATTTTAATTAGAGAATGATCGAACTTCGGCTTCGTTGATGTTCGGCCAACAACGTACGGTTTGGTTTCGGTTCGGCTTCGGCCAAAAAAAGCGAAACTTTGGGCGAACATTTGGACATTTTTATTAACTTATATAAAAATTGTTTCTCTTTGGGAAAAATTCAAAGAAACCGTTCGGATTTATACGATAGCGATATGATTTGCTGAAGGAAATTATTAATTTCGGATTGAACACTTTTCCCAATGAACTTCTAAGATAAAGATTTTTTATTATTTTTAAAAGCATTGCTTTTAAATATTTGTCGGCTCTTCCATGTAACTAATGGACAACTGTTTATTGGTGGAAATATCAAAAAGTTATTATTTTTGCATTACAATATAGAAATATTAAATTTTGAGCATTAAAAATACAAAGTTTTTATTGTTATTTAAAAAAAATATATTATGTTAATGTACTGAACTGAAATGGATGTGATGAAACTAATGTATGTACAATTTTTGAATATCAATATGAAAAAAATTAAGAATTTTAAAAAATTCATTGATTATTCATTATTTTAAAACTTGAAAGTGCTCAGTTCAGATTCGGCCTAAATTGGCCAAAGTCCGATTCGGCCCTAAAAACCGGTATTCGGTCGTTCTCTAGTTTTAATATATACATATGTGCATGCATACATCGCTGGAGGATTCAACAATACCTTAACACAAGCCATAGTGGGGGAAATTATCTAAGTGGGGGTGAACTACACCCTGAGGAGATGGATTAGCAACTTGTTTAACTGTAGACGGGTAGCAATGCGCAGTACATGAAATAATACGAAGCATGAACAGGGTAATACCACAGAGATTAGTGTAGCGGTGATAGCTACTGTGGAACCTGATGGTTAAAAAGCTTCTTAACGAATTGGAGGGAGGAGCAGTGGCGGTTACAACTTATGCGGATGATGTATCGGTTATTATTAGCCTCCCCGCTTAACGCTCCCTAATGAACCAAACGTCAGGGCATAAGTAACTGGAGTTATGTTCAGTAGGAAATACAAAGTACCTGTTTGAAATAACACTAACCATGAAGGGATAAATATTAACTCATCGGCAATGTATGCATGTAAAATGGTGTTGGACAGGGGTCCGCCTCATCATCTTTATTGTATTGTGGAATGGCTTCGGAGCAGAAAACTCCCATTATGAGATTAGCAAGGGAAAACAGACACAGCGAATAGCATAACAGGAGTTATAAGGCTCCTCAATTTGTGGTACAAAACACCACAAATTATAGGAAAAGTTCGGCCAAACGTCTGGCTATTTGCTGTAAGTTCCGAATTTATCTTATATATAAAAATCTCGTGTCACAGTGTTTGTGGTCGAATTCCTCCGAAACGGCTTGACCGATTTTTATGAAATTTTGTATGTATATTTGGTAAGAATGAGAATAGGCCGTAAAGCATATTTTATACTTGGAAGGGGGTCGCCATCTGTTTGAAAAGTCGAATTTAATTAAATTACACAGAAGTTATATGAAATAGCAATAGGTATAATTTGAAGAGGGTTGCCACTGTCGGACTTTTCTAGTTATTATTATATATTTGTATAAAAAAGAAATAATTTAATATTCAATATTTCCCGTTGTAATTCGAAAACATTAAGTATTAAGTATTTCCAACAATTCTATTCTTTTCAACATTTCGGCGTGCCTATATTACGTGAGTGTTCTCCAAGTTGTTTAATATGAACTTGTACCACTTCTCCTATAAATGACACCGAACATTAGTTAACCCAATTATTTTTATAAATATTTTTATTTTATTTAAATCAGCCGCGAGGTATTTCCGCCATTTCGATCTCATTTACTTTAAAGTGTCCGCAAATAATTCCAGTATATAAATAAACATGTTTTAATAAAGTAATTCAAATAGACTCAAAACATCAAGCAACGCCTATAAATAAGAGAAGTCTTTGTTGTTTTTAATTATTACTTCGGTTTTGAGTTATTCATATTCCGAATGAGTTAAACGTTTTCCATTGTTTACAAAAGTATACGTTTATAATTCTTCTGCTCATGCAATGTGTTTTTTTTTTTTTTTTTTTTTTGAATACATATATTTGTATCTGTCTTTATACTCGCACTATGCATCATAGTGAATTTGTATTTACATAAATTTGTACCCATGTAGAGAAAATCCGAACTAATCAGCACTCATACCGGTTAATGAACTAAACTATTTGGAGCTATTGGAAAATTACTATTTAGTTGAAGTTTTATTTTAGAGCTTATTCTATAAAAACTTTCAATTATATTCGAGAAGGTTAAAAAATATTCGATCAGTACTTTACGGCATAAAAAAGATATTGGACACGATATAAATCAATAATGTCACATAAAAAATGATAAATCCATTTAATTCTTGGTTTATTCGGTTTAGTTATTTATTTATTAAGACTCATGGCTTTCGCTTTCCTCTGTTTGATAGCTAAAATGCAAATTAATCATCGAATATTTGAACTTCAGAACGAAACATGTTAGCCGCTATTATGCCCAACATTTGAAAGGAAGAATAATTAAAAAAAATAAATGAAAATAATGGTTATTCTATATGAAAATATAGATTACCCGATAAAAATGATTTTTTTTCCTATCCGAGCGTACTAGTACCCATAGTATTATAACCTTATTTACAATACATATACCGTGTGATGCATATCGTGTCCGTCCGTCAAGGCATCCACATGCAATAACTCGATTTAATATTGAGATATTTCAACGAAACAAACATATTTCCATTCAAACTACATACATTTGCGTTGAAAATGGACAAAATTGAAGCATGACCAAGGGTATTTTGGAGAAATAAAAAAAAATTGAGATTTCATATGCAATGCAATTTGATCAAATTTGATATACAGAAAACACGTGGTCTAAAAAAAAATTAAGAAATATGTTGGAATGGCACAGCCTATAAGTATATTTTTACAACTTTTGTTAAACTCTCCTAAATTTGGTGTACACTTTGCATTTCAACTCAATAAGCAAAGTTTCGAAAATTAAAAAAACGCTAATGTACAAAAAATCAAAATATTCGATCTTTGTAAAGAGAGAAATACGTAAAAATCAATTAGTTGCAAAACGAGTGTGGTACGTTAAGAGGATATTAAATTCTTTTGATTTGTATTTAAATAAATAAGTCATTTATATCTTCAATATGAAGAGTATTTTTGTTACAAGTTCTATTGAATACAACAAGTTTTGTTTATTTTAAATAAAAGCGTGCACTTGGTTTTTAACATTCGGTTTCAGCCGAGATTACATATAAATTTCTTTACTTTTTTTTTAATTTAATTTTTACAAAATACCTCTGAAAAAGACTGTTATATGAAACGCGAACTGATCGCCTGATCGTCATTTGAAGACATTGATTTTATGCATTTGATCGTTTTATTTTACGTTTTATAATTTTTGAATAAAATTTTCTCGATCATACTTCATCTAATTCAGTTTTATGGTAGACCGCATGTTTTTAAATATTTGATTATTTGAAAAAAAGCAAATTAACTACTATTTTCTGATACATGTATCGGGGAAGATAAATCTTAACCTTTCATTGAAAGAATTCACAACTACACCTATTCCAACTTCAGAGAAACTCAAGCGCATTTCAGAAAACCATAAAAAGAATATACACAGATAAATTTTATATATTTTTCAGAAACGTACAAATTTCGAAAAACTGACCATATTTAAATATTAATATTCAAAGTAATTTAGCGTTAAAGGAGGTATGCGAGTTATTGTTATAAAGGGTATTTTTTTAGACTGATGGAACTTTAAATTGAAATAAAACACATAAAAAATGAAGTATGATGCCAAATTTTTTTTTTATTTGAAATATATTTTTATGATATTTAATATTTAAAAACGATTCCTGGCATATGTCCGCCACGACTAGCTTTGGTGAATCGTATGCGATCAGTCCAATTTTGAATTTCCATGTTGTGGATGGACAAAGTCCAACTTGTTGAGCACTTACAGCACCAATATTTTCCTCTGTACGTACAGTACTTTTTCTTGTTGTTGGTTTGTAATCGAGTAGAGTAAATGTTGTTTGAAATGTATCAACAGTTCGACGAATAACCTGCTCTGATGCTCGATTATGTGGACCATAAAATTCACGAAGGGCTCTATAACCGAACAGAACACTGATTTTTAAAGTAAATTTCCACAATTTGTAAACACTGTTGCGGCGTCATTCTCTCCATGATGATTTGTCAATGCTTACTGAACATAAATGTCAAAACGAAATGTCATTTACCAGCTGTCAAGTGACAGGTATCCCTATCGAAAGTTCTATCAGTCTAAAAAAAAACGCCACGCTCTGTAAATAAGAACAAAATTAAGCAGATTTCTCAATGATTTTTTCCCACTGAGAATCCCCTATTATTACGACTGAATATGCCTTTTAAACAAAATCAAGAAGATTATCTGTAAAACTATGATGAAAAGCTTTTCAAAAAAATTAAAAAGGAAATCTTGGTTTTAAAAGGAATTTTTCTTAATAGAATCTCCTTATCAATTTGTAACAGTAGAATACAGATAATTATGACAATTTTACAAGATACAAGAACAATTAAGTATAACAATTGGTGTTGCCAAATTATGCGTAGTATTGCAAAACAGTCATCTTCAATATAAATGAAATAAACGAAAGAAAGACAACAAGAGATAAAAAGAGCGTCACTTTTGAGCATAGATATTTATTTTTGTAAACATTTATTGAAAAACATATTTTATTTTTGAAATTCTTATGCATTGAAAACTTCTGCAACATTAAATGAGTAAATCAAAATTTTTTATTTTGAAAATACCAAAATCCAAAGGCCAGTACTCATAATATCAAACTAAAAACAATATAAACCACATTATTCACAAATCACACGTGCATGTTAAGATGTTAAGAGTAAAATTAAAAAAAAAAAAGTCACTTTCAAAAATAAAAACTTTTCCTTATTAATAAAATCAATAAGATTCAAGTAAAAATCAGAGAATCTTCTTCTTTAATTTACTTTATATGGTTTTTAACATACGATCTTTATAAAAATGAATAAGCAAGACGTTATATCCTTGTTTTCAGTCATCTTACTTTTCAATAAATTTTAGAAGGAATTCAAAATAAAATTAAGAAGATGTTCTAGCAAAAATTTCTGCAATCTTGCCCCCTCCCCTCTCACTACCCATAGCCAGCAAGCTGTTTTTAGACGTCAATCTATTTAATTAAAGGTGAACTTTTTAGCTCTGTGAAATCTTTTGTTACTGTTTATATTTTTCTGAAATACGTTTGAGTTTTTCTAAAATAATTTGAGTTTTTCTGAAATAGATATGTAGTTTTCTGAAATATATTTGGAGTTTTCTGAAACATATTTGTAGATTTCTAAAATACATTTTTCATTTTCTGAAACACATTTGACTTTTTCTGAAATACCGTTGGAAAAGGTGTAGTTTAATATAACTTATTCTAAGACAAGCTCTTGGAATACATCACACTAATGTTAGCTTAGCAAAAAAAAAAGCTTAGTTGGGAATATGCTAATTATTTTGCCTCAATAGCTACAGATTTCTAAACCTAGTTATAAAAACTTTCTGGTGCTAGTAAAAACAATAAAGCTATAACAAATTGCCGAATTTTCGGTAGATATTTCAATAATTCCACGGCCAGTCTATTTCACTGCTGGGTAAAAATTTGTGTACTACAAGTAATTTTTCATATGCATTTAAACTTGTATGACATTTGGTGATGCAAGTAGGTGAGTAATAGCGATCACGATATTGCAATTGATTGCACAGCAGTTGCTGGAAAATAGTCACGTTAATAGGCAAAATGCAAAATCGCACAAAAACCAAAATCAAATATATACATATGTCACACTCGTACCTTATGATGCAGAAACCTAAGATAGAAATTATAAAATCAAATAGAGCAAATAAAAAATTACATTCAAACTATTTAAATGCATACAAAGCTAAACTGCGCTTTGTTCAATTAGGAGGTATAAAATTTGCAAACAATAGCAATTCGAATAAAAGTAAAGAGTGGCATACAAAGTCAACCGCAGCCAAACGAATTTCGAACTATCGGGCGCATAAATAAATTCACTCATAGCATATTCACACACAGCCAGCCTTCATGACATTGAAATTGCAAATCGACGTCGAAATTGCAGTCGCAAGCGCAATCACCATCACCATCAACATCAACATGAACCGGAATCGGAATCGGAATTAAAGTTGGTTGAAGCCGTAAATTTAACAACAAGCACTCGTTGTTTTCATTCATGTTGTGAATGTTGCACTACGCCTTCTTACCTTCCTGCTCAAGATCTGTAGATCGACGTTGACGTCAATAACAGCAATCATATTAACTTGTGGCTCATTTGGTTCGAGGTCATTTTTGCCAACAAAGCGATTTTATTTGTTCATTTAGTAATTTTTTGTTTTTATTTTTCATAACTTTCCATTGCTACGCTGTTGGCCAAGACGCCTCCAACCGACAGTTTCGCTGTCATTATTGCAATTGGTTTGCTGTTGTTTTGTGTCGCCGCCAAATAACCATAAATATATTTAGTACTTTATTGAATATTTATTGCACTGCTCCAATTGCATTGACTTTCTTGGCATGACTCACAGCATCCCCCGCGGATTCGATTTCTTGCTTTTTAGCTATTAGTAATTTTAATGGTAATACAAATACAGTGGTTTGCCATAAAATAGAGAGCTATATATTTTTGTATCTAACACTTATTAATGTGGTCGAGATATATTATAAATATTAAAGCCATTTGGCTATTTTTTTAGTATAGGAAATCTATTTGAAAAATCAATTAAAGTTATAGTTTGATCGGCGGTAAATTCTAGGAGGCAATTCATCTCTGAGTGACAATAAATTTGGTCACTCATTAATTATGGATTTAGTCACGGAAAAGCAAGACTGCTTTATTATAACATACCACTACATCACAGATAGGTATGAGTTGAGGGAGGGTGGGAACCTAAATCGAGGGTATCCAAAAAAGACGACAAGCTAGATGGTAGGATTAAGTCCAGTGAACTCTTACTAAACCTAAGCTATCTCAGGATTACAGAACGTGTATAGTCTGGGTCTCCGTTCACTGAGAGATCTCTAAAAGTTGCGCCGGCGATAAACTGCCTGGAAAATGGACCATAATTCCTTCTATATTCACGCAAGCACTGGCTACGGTTGGCTTTCAATATAGGGTTGAGTGGCCTAAAAGGCATTTTGCCGCTGAAACAACAGTCCTTGGTCGGGTGACTCCCGGGCCATTCCGGTACGTAGAACCGACTTTTTTTTTGCATATGTAAACTATGGATGCCGGTGACCAATAATACACACTGGTGGTCAAAGCTATAGAGCTGCCATAACGCCGAACCTCGTACTGTAACTGGATGTCTTTTAATGAAGACTGAGGAACACCTTCATCAGGAGACGTGTATACTTCTGATTGGATGTCACCAAACCGGGCACACAAAGAGGAGCATGCAATGGCGTACAGACTGGCTCTGAATAACATTCACTGTGAACCAATCACCCACCTATAGCAGACAAAGAGCTTTAGCTGCCTCGAGGGTCCCGCGTCACTTTGGCTCTATGAAGGTCTGGATATTGTAGTAGACTTCTACCTATCTAGACTCCACCTCGACATTGCAAACGAATACCCGGCATGTGGAGAATCTTTACGCGCAATTAACCACCGATTCACATGCTCCAACACACTTATCCCAACTACCCACTTCTCATTAAGACACAACCCAGTCGAAACAGAATGTTTTTTAGATGAGGCAAGCAGATCTAGCAGGGTATAGCTAGCTATACAATAAAAAATATCAGGTAGGCCACAGAACCCTCCTGTCGAAGGGCTGGGGTAAGGTTAATGTGGCTGCTCCTAGTTGCTCACACAGATCCTCTGGGGGTCCATTGTGATACCGGAGTACATTCAAAAACACCGCGTGCTTGAAATGAAGCTACAAAGTTCGCTGATCTTTAATCTTAGTTTTATGAAAGCAGGGCAACTGAGTAAAACGTCTGACTTTATTTAACCTTATCATCATCCTCAGTGCTGATATGGAGGCCCACCGTATGCGTCTACGAGATCTGTAACTGAGGTAAGTGTAGAAGTTCTTGGGACCATATCTGGGCCACATTTGGGCCTAACGACCACACAATGCTAAAGGTTGTAGTAACTGGCCAGCCATTACGAAGACCAGCCTACAGGTTATGAATATTATAAATGATTTTTTTACGCATTTGCTGTTACTTAAGTTGTTTTTTTAAAAACTTAAAAAACGAAAATTTATTTTAAATTGTAAGCTTACTTTTTTATTGCATCGCTTTTCGCCAATATATAGTGACTTAAGTTTGGACTATTTGTATAGCTTCCCTGTATACTAAATTAACGGCTTTTTCTAAACATATAATTTTGGAAAAAAAATTCTGGTTTTGGTTTTATTTTCAGCCAGTCCAACCCAATTGACTGCAGCAAATCCAAGTGGCTTGATTTAAAAAATTTATTTTTAAGATTAATTTGTTTATATTTAATTCAACTTCTTGATTGAAATCCATTTCAACAACGTTTTTCAAACTAGAAATTTTGTTTTAGTTTAGTGTTGCAGTATTCTTGATCTTCATCTTCAAAACCAGTAAGCAAATTTTTGAAGGGCCTAAGAAGGTTATAAATCAAGCAAGTGGTCGCCTAATTTTTTACGTACTGCATACATGACAATTTCGTTGCTTGTTCTTCTTCCAAAATTGAATGCTGAGTTTGAAATTTAAAAATTCATTTTAATCATTGGAGGCACATTAACCCTGTAGCAGCAATAAATAAAATACAACCCTGTAGTGCGATTCACTAATCTTCTTTCGCAATATTCGCAGGGGTTGCTCATCTTAACGATAACTTTAACGATTTTGCTGTTGAACAGCAATTTTTTAACGATATTCGCTTCCGACTGATCAGCTGTTCTTTTTAGCTAGTCGATTATCGAAAACTGCATGATAACAAATATAAAACTGTTAAGTCAATTGAGAAAAGAAAAAATTGTGATTTTAAGTCAAACCACAAAGTTGAGGTTCGTCAGTCATTTAAATATTTGGCATACACATGTACCTAGATATGATTTATTTCGACGTAAGAAGGAAGTAAGCCCATACAACAGTGGAGTGGCGTTTGGTCCGGGATAGGTATCTCATGCAAACTGATATGCAATATTAAATTCCACCCTTTACATTACTAGATCCTAACTGTTGTATACCATGTAGAATAGCATGATTCATATATTTGGACCCTCTCCACGGTGGGAAGGGTAACTTGAAAGCGGAAGCGAAATTTTGAAATCGGAAACCATAACATATTTTTTATTGGTAAATTTCATTAATTCACTAAAAAGATCTAGATAAAAGTAATTAAATTTTGAACTCTTATAAAAACTAACTGTTGTAAAACTACCTTACCGTGAACGCCAAATATTGTCGACAAAAATTGCGATCGTCGGATCGTTTATAATTAAAATGCATCGTGTCGATTTTTTGTTGCTAGTGGCCCATCAAACGTCAAAACCGATGTGTGAAAAGTAAATGAAGACGAAGACAATTGTATTTGCCTTTGTCGTTTGACACATCATGGACCGCTTTCGAATGAAAACAAAAAAACTCAAAACATCAACCGTGTTGCTGCTAGCTGTTTACCATACCTTGATTTCATTTATGGGTTAAAAAAATTGGCATAGCAAGACTACCGAATAACAAAGCTATGTTTCTTTAATTTTCATTTGTGTATTTACTTGTTTCAATACATTGTATTTCTCTGCCAGTCGGCTGCTGTCTCCGATTGCTTTTATTTCTTATGAATAACACTTGAATGAAAAAATAGAAAACGCAAACACACGACTACATACACACACACATACATTGATACAGTCAGTCAGGGTCTATTTAACTGCCAGTTGCGTGCTGTGATATTTCCCACACTAAGTCAAGAATGGCAGCCAAGAATGGCAGTCAAGAATGGCAGTCCCTATAGAATTAGCACAAGCTGTCTTAGATGCAACAAGATGTATGTATGTATGCATATTTAATGTTTTCTATATGAATTTATTTTAAATTTTAGAAATGCATATGTATATGGCGATGCATGTAGATAAATAAATAAATATGTAGGTTTAGGAATTCTGGTTTGTGTTTTTTTTTGTTTGCCTTATTCTAAGCACGTCAGTTTCACTCTACACGCAAGAGGGCTTACTTTACGTCTAGAAGTATATTAATATATAGATATTTAGATTTAAAAATATAAATAAATACATATATTTAGACATTGATATACATATTTTAAATACATATATACATGCATTATGCGCTGGAGTTTTAGTCTTCGTTCCAAAATTAGTATCGAGCTGCAAGAAAAAACCGCAGCAAGAAATAGTCTCAAGAGCTTTCGAAGTAGACGCTCCAACAATGGAAATAAAAAACTAAATTAAAAAAAAAAACAGAAACAGAAATAGAAATAGAAATTAGTGAAGAACTAAGAAAATGGGTAAACCACAAAATTTCAATCTGCTATTATGCGCGCTGGAAGCTGTGGCATGTGGCTTTTTGCCATTCTCATTCAAATGCTAATACTGGTATCTTACATCTTTCGTCGTTGTGTCTGTCAGTTCGATCGCAAGCGCGACCAGCGAAAGGCCACATTTACTCAGAACAATACGTACTTATAAGATGTTTTTGTTCTTCTTTTCATTTAGCTGCCCTCATTTCATGTTCTCTCAGTCTGCGCATTCAGCTATAGGGAATGAATGTCTCAAAAAGGCAAAATGCAAAATACTTTTGACTTAGAGTTGGCGTTTGTGCCATTTTTTTTTTTTTGTTTTTTGCTTAAATTTTACAAATCAAGCAACGACAATAGGCCACTCGAGATAGCCGTTTATTGCATCATAAAATTATTTTATAGTATTAATGGAAATTAAAATAGACATTTATTTCTTTGAGTAAAAAACGTATTTCATTGCAGCGCTAGCCTGACTAATAAAAGGAATTTATGCGGTTCGATGGAATTTCCGCGTACTCGCGATATTTCGCTGGCGTTTTAACTATAAGTTAGAATTTAATTGTTTGCATCGCGTATCGTAAAGTTTGAAGTAAAGACCCATAAATGGCAGAAATAAATTCGTAATGAATGAATAAAAAGGAGGCCATAAATCCTAAAATCCTAGGAAGGATATGGGGAAAAATGATAGGGTGGAAAGTGAGGATGATGTTTCATTTCTCCTCCACAAATCTCCCAGACTAGTTGATGAATCTACGTTTTGTATAATATAAGATAATTGTGATATCCAAATCAGTCTCGGAAAAATATGACAGATACTTTTTAAACAGCTTAAAAATATGTTTGAAATTCGTTTGACACACAAATTGTATTAACGTATTAATATTATTAATTTAATTTGATTTAATTTCAGAAGCCTCATAAGAAACTTCATTTCAAATACAAGTAAACTTTTTTCTTGATCTTTTTACTTTATTGTAATTTTATTTTTAACTCGAAAATGACAAAAATAAATATCGGTTGTGTTTATAAATTTAGTTTAGGAACAAAACCTTAACTTCTTTAATTTATTTGACTCAAGTAACATAAAAAGAAAATAAAATGAAAGTATCACTGCAAATAAAAAAAGTTGAAAAGTATCTATTTATAATTACGCAAGCGTTATTGAAGGTAAATCTATAATTCCCAAACATTTTTTTTGTTCTTTTAACTTTATTGTAATTTTATTTTTAACTCGAAAGTGACAAAAATAAATATCGGTTGCGTTCTTAAATTTAGGATAGGAACAAAACCTATTTGACTCAAGTAACACAAAAGGAAAATGTAATGAAAGTATCATCGCCAATAATAGAATAAAAGTTAAAAAAAAGTCTAATTCTAACTGCCCAAGCATTATTGACGGTATAGCTCCAGAGCTTCTGATTCCAAAAGTTTAAGATTTCGTGGGGTTTCTAAAGTCCACAATTTCAAAATATTGCTAAATACGAAGCGATTTTCATATTTATTCGACTTTCAATTTTCGATTATACTCGTATACAGAAAGTCCTATATTTGTAATACAAAAACTGTCACCGAAAGTGTATTGAAAACCGTAAGGTGTCAACTCTACCATTTCTATTTGTATTCGCTCTAATTCTTCGAAAATGACAAGACTTGTTCCATGACTATTGTCATAACTACTGCGCCTAAAATTATTCCACAAAAATTTTCATTTAAGACCTATAAAGATGACAATTGCTAATGAAGTTGTTATGACTTACTTAAAACGTGACAGCGATCAAATAATATTCATATTCTGCGTCATAGTTTCAGGTAAATTAGTAATGACAATAGTAATGCGGCAAGCCCAGTCGTTGGCGTAGGAACAGGGAAATATAGCTAAGGCAAGTTATTACTTAATAACCGTTATGGTAAAATTCTGCTATAGCTGCTATCATTTGACATACGAAAAGATAATTTCGCGATTTGGACACCTTTTACCTTTCAGTGAAAATCGCGAAATAAAATATAATGCTCTACAAATTTATATTATTTAATCTATATATTCAACAATATTGCCGCAAGATGGCGCATGAGTCTAGATACACAAAAAATCCGTATTTACGGTCCAACAATGATGATATTAAAAGGGTCTGGTGATGGTGCAATAGAAAATAATTTTATGAAAAATAAGTGCGCTAGGTGGCGCTCGAGGCGAGCTATTCAGAAAATCTATATTCATGTTCCGATTTTGATGAACTTAAAAACATATGATGGGAGTGCGACGAGACATTTTCTTAAGAAAAATGGAACTGATAGGCGGCGCTAATATCGAGTTATCCAAAAAAAAAACCATACTTATTGTCCGATATTGATGAAATTATTGTAGAAAAGTATATGCTGCAGATGCGATTAGAAATGCTTTTATAGTCCGGCATAGATGACATTGCAAAAAAAGAGTTCTAAAAGTCCATTAGATGTCTCTTCAATCGAGATTTCCAGAAAATCCATATTTTTGGTTAGACTTGGTTCAAATCTATTTACCTTTGTGCAGTTTTAAACAATATCGACGCATTTCCGCGAAAGTATCGTATGTAAAACAACGAAATTTTAAAGGAAAAGGTTTTTTTTTTTAAATTACTCAGCTTAGAATGGAAAAATCACATTCAAATTTTTTTAGGTTATATTGTATTAGTTACAGGAACGAATGCCAACTTAATTTTTGTCAGTAATGGCGCATTTTTCTAAAAAATAAGGATATTTAAACATACGATACTTTCGCGCGCTATGTTTTTATGGGCTTAGCCGCAAGAAGTAGGACATACGATAATTGCAAAAAAAAAATATTTATTGTGCGAAATAAGCTGACAAAGGTAGTGCAATAATTTCATTATTACGGTATATATTTTATTATTACAAAACAATTAAACTAAGTTTAATCTTCTTCATCAGTTTCCTAAAAACAATCTTTACTAAATTTGAATGTCGAAGGTTTATGTATTCTTTATGATACTTTAGTGGTATACTATTTTTATTACATAAATTACTTAAGTCTACGAATTTTTTTGTTGATATATTTAATTTACAACTATATAAAGATTTAATGTTTTGGTTAACGTTGAACAAGTTAATAAGTTTTTTGTTTGAGTTTTCGAAATACTCATAGCTTAAATCTATTGACACTGGTTCTTTTCTAATAATAGCGATACGTAATTTACTTAAGTTTAAAGTTTTATTTTTAAATAGTGAGTTCGCAAAAAGTTTCCAATTTTTAAAGTCAGTGTGATGTAATTCTATGCATTCGTACCCTGACGGATTTGTTCTTGAATTTCTAATCAGTGTCGGCCTTTCACTGGGTGCCCAAACATTACGGTTTCTGATAAAAGATTACATAGTACTCTGTACTGAGTCTACTGGCATCATAGTATGTCCGGGAAGTAAATAGGTAATCTTTATAGTTTTCAGGAAAATAGAAGAATTTAAAAAATATGCTATCATTGCTAGGACAGCCTTGTTCTTATTTTGGCCTGCGCAACTATCGCAATAAAAGCTCAGATCATCGGTTTTTCCCCGACTATCAATAATAAGAAGATACTTCAAGAGAGCTGAGCATATTTCATTACTGCCTCTCTTGCCATCGATATCGCCCCACAAAACACAGTATCCATTTCGGGTCCCACTTTCATACACACTTAGGTTGTAGTAAGCGTATTTGCGTGAATAAAAAAGGGTAACATTTTTTTAAAAAGGAGTATGCAAAACCTTTTGCATATCGAACAAAGTGCAAAGAAATTTTTTTCCCGTCTTACTTTCCGCTTGTTCTTTGAGAAAAGTAGCTGTACTTTGCTTTTTAATATTTATATGAATTTGAAATTCTTGTGAATTCTGAACTTTTTCTCTATCATCTTTGTTAATATACTTTATATTTTCGCAAATCATGCATTCACAGTTACATAAGATAAAATTGAAACTTAATTTTTATTGGAACTATAGCGTTTTCAGTTATATTATTTTGCAGAATAGTGAGACATAAGTTTTCTAGCAATTTGGCATTAAAATCTCAATTTCGATAAAAATTAACATACGATACTTTCGCGGAAATGCGACGATATTCTCTAGGGATTAGGTTTACCCTTAAGTTAGATGCAGTTATATTTGGTTGAAATCGCATTAAAAATTATGTCAATAAATTGGGTGTAACTTTAAAGTCTACTACATCTACTAACTACGGGCGATTATTTTTAAAGTCATCGAAGCGGCATTTTTAGCTTTAAAAAATCTTCTGTAAGTATTTGGAAACATAGTAAGCAACGCAAACAAAGTCACAGGTATTAACTTATATTAAGTATGCAAAATCTGAAATTCTGCATTTTCGCACAATACTTTGAGAGGATGTACATACATATGGATGTGTGCAAATCGATTCATTAGTAAATTCACTCAGAATAAATAGCTTAAACGAAATTCAGCTTAGCTCGTATGACTCAACATTAATCCGCAATTGGTGATGCGCTTGGAATTCTCACGAATTCCCTGTGGTAGTTGTTAAATAATGTGACTGCAATTTGCAAAACCGATTCATATAACATCTATTTGTGTATGTATGTGTGCACGTATCTGTGGGGATGTGCTTTGTTTTTTTTTTTTATTTTATAAGATACGTATGACTGTTTGAATTGAGAGAAACAAAAAAGGCTCCCTAAATTTAATACTTATTTGGACTACTTTGAATATGTAGAATTTAATGTGAATTTTCATTAACGAGATTGCGTAAGATCTTGCATTTCTGTATTTCAATACAAAATATTAGTTTATGATTTATCAGATTTGTAAATTTCAAAATTTGTATAACTTTTCAACATTTTTGTTTTTAATACATATGTATTTTGTGTAGCACCATATTTCCTCCCCAAAGCAAATTCAAGATTTTTTGTAGCTATAATACTTTTTGAGATATTAAACAAATAAATTTGAAAAACAGAAAAAATTGTGATATTTTAATTTGGCAAAACTTTTGGAAATTAAATTTTAATTTTTTGCGTTGGTAGAACTGTGTTATAAGATGAGAGAACAGCTGCCCAAATTTCATTCAAATCAAGAGCAGTTGATTAGTTGACCTAGCTATAACTTATGCCGCCATAACTTTTATTCTTTTCAATTTTTTTTTTTAATAATAAACTGACAGTTATTGGCAAATTTTTCTTTTTACTGTTTGTAAATATTTACCGCAACAACGGTTAAACTTGTTTGAAAATTGCAATGAGAATTAATGGAAATATATATTAATTGTAAAAGAAAAAAAAGTCATACCCCTAAAATTAGCCTTAGCCATTTGCGGTTTAATTGCGATTTCCACGAATTACGTGCAAATCAATCAATGAATTGATGAACAAAATTGACTTAGTATGCAGCAGTCACATTATTACACAACAATTAGACTTTAAGTGATTTTGCGTGTTCGACGAAAATCGCAATATTAAGCAAAGAGATCAATGAGCTAAATTTTTAGAATTCCATTTACGGCTTTACTTTGATGTTTGATTATTTGATTTGCCAAACATTAATGGAAAATAAGTCAAAAGGCTAACATAGATAATTATCAATTCAGCGAAGGCTTTGAAGCGCAGTCAGCAGTTAAATTTTCTTTTGTAAATTACTTAGTAAAACATTTACAATAGCAATTACCTTTCTCCCTTCCACACTTTTTCTACCACTGCAACATCAATCCACTTAAATTAATCAGAGCTTTGCGCCTTTGTTGCGCAATTAACGTGTTTATTACACCGCTATATCATTGCCGCAGAATGGCTAACAGCTAGAAAATTTCTCATATTACAATATTTACTTGTACAAGTATAAATACATATGTACATATGTATGTAATACGTGCGTATAAATTTTAGTGCTCACAAACCCAAAGCCCCAACAACCGACATCAATGAAAGCCTCAAACCAATGAAACCCACTTACTTTGATACGTCGCTACTTTCCAAACAGTTCACTGGCCTTTGTCCATTTTCCCCCACAATTTTATATTTATTTACTTCTTTTGCAAATTTGCGCAAGCGGCTTCTAAAAAACAAAAATCACGAAAACAGCAAAAGTTTAGCTGCACCTTTTAGGCATTAGCTAAACTTTTTAACGAACCCACTTTACGTATTGTATTAAACTATATTCCAGTTTCATTTTTGTGTTTTTTGCTGATTATGTATTATTACTCGTAATGTCGCTTTTCCCAGACACTTAAGTGTATTTGCATTATTTTAATTAATTTTTTACCATTTTGCTTTGTCATAATCGCATATCCTCCCATACATATCTCATAATCGTTCAGAAAAATTTCGGTGAAAAAAACATGGAGTTTTCGTCACATTTTACACTAATTTGCTGATGTCGGAAAAGTTTACAAATCCGCCCTGTATAATTGATTACAATTAGCGTGAGCATGTTAATTTTTTTTGTCACTAACAATACTCAAAACGTACTATACTTTTACCAAATCGAAAGGGAAGAAATTGTAGAAGTATTTGCTTTTATTGCATAGACTTTTAACAGCCAGTTTTTCTTTTTATATTCAGTAAAATTTTAATTTTATATCAACTTTGAAACGTTCGTTGACTTTAAATTATGAAAAATATAATATTGAATTTTTTGAGTGGATTTTTTATTCAATATTGAATAGATGAGAAAAAAATTTCAAGGCATTTAAAAACAAAAACTTTTTTATTAGTTACAGATCCGCGTTTTCTGGACCGTTGGATAGGACTAGTTTTCAAACTAATCCATGATTTCTAATATACAATGTTTAACAATGATCAAATAACCGTATCTTAAACATAACACTATCATCGTTATTTTTTATCAGTGGTAGTAATTTGTTGCAACTGTTAAATTCTTTGAACAATTTTTTTTATATTATTTAAGTATTTACATATATATTTTTTCACTTTTATTATAAATAGTGAAATCCTAAAACTATTATTTCCCATTGATACATATACGATAGGACTTTATTTACAAGTTTATTTATTTTTTATTAAATTTTAATAAATCTATACATTTATTTAAAAATGTAGCTGTTTCCATTGTTACTACTTGACTCAAAAACTGAAGAACGGATTAAAATCAAATTTGGACTATATATCCCTTAGACACGTGGCATGGACATAGGCTATAATTTTACCCGTGTATTCATAAAAACCGTATTTATGATTCGATATTGAAGCTATGGTACAGTTGTAATAAAAATACTTTTATAAAAATTAATGCGCTAGGTGGCGCAAGAGGCAAGTTTTTCATAAAATCTCTATTTAATATCCGATTTTCATGAAATTAGAAACGAATATTGGGTGTGCGAATGGCAATGTTTTTACGATAAATGGTTCCGCTAGAGGGCGCTGATGTTGCTCATATTTGATAGGTGACGCTAGCGGCAGATTATTCAAGAAATATCTGTTTTTTGATTCGGTTTTGACCAAATTAGAAATGGATAATGGGGTGCGATAGATCCGCTAGATGGAACTAGAGTAGATTATTAGTATTTTTGGTCCGATATTAATGATATTAGAAAAGTATGCTATTATAATTCGACTTAGATGATATTGAAAGCATACATAAATATGCATACTATATACGTATACCATATTTGCACAAGAAATATTGAAAATGTATAAAAATCGATTAAATGTTTCTGTAGTGAAGATTTCCAGAATATCCATATTTGGCTTTTTTCGAGTCCAATAACTTTGTGCATTTAAAAACACACCCATTTAGTCATACTCGAGATAAAGTTGACACTTAAACTAGTTTCTGCTATATTTGGCAGATATCCCCTTGGAAATTATTCTACTATCTTTTGAAGATCTTTACTGTGACTACGGGACGTGGTTTCTAAATTCATTGAAACTGGATTTTTAGCTTTAAAAACTTTTATGTAAGTAAGCAACGCAGTCGCTGGTTTCAAATACAGTATAACCCGCTTAAGTGGCCCTCGGTTAATTGTTTGAAGTTCTATGAGCTTTTACGTTTTTTATTTTTCTTGTAGCCAATTAAATAGCTTTTTTCAATTAAAAATTCAAAAAAGATTAAAATCGGCTTACAAGTCAAAGAGTTATGGCAGATCAAAGCAAGGTGTTGATACAAATTTTTGTTAGACAATCTATACCAATGCTAATTACCGTTGATTTTTGAAGAAAAAAATTCGGACGGTGTTGCACATTTTCTTTTTTATAAAATTAATTTTCATCGGGGGAAAAATTGTAAAAAATTAAGCGTAGTTTGTAGCCACTTCAAATCTAAACTGTTCCAAATTGGAGAATTTTGATGAAAATTTGCTGGATTTATTTCATATTTGCATAAAATTTTAAATTTAAATTTAAACGATTTTAGTTGTGGAATAAACCATCTTTTTCCAAAATAGCAATTAGCATTACATTTAAAAATACGGACTATATTAATATAATAATTTTTTAAAGAGGCAATTTTTAAGCTTTTTTTCTGTACAAAATTTTCTGATTTGACGTCGTGTATCGTTTCATTGATGCCAGTATGGGAATTCTCAATTTACGGTCGTAGCTGTACGACCACAATGTTATGACTTTCGTAGAATTCACGATCAGTATTAAAAGATGAATGCGATGATATTTACGATATGCCTGATGAATCAACTGATTGTTGGTGGAGAAGAAGAAATTCGTGAGCATAGCAGATCGGTCAACTTAGCTAGCTGACTGGCGCAGGTGTGGTGATGGCGTCAAAAATCGTTTTTTTAATACTTTTTTTTATCATACATAGTTCTTAAGTTTGTATCGTTTCTCAAGTATGTATGTATCTACAAACTATGTATGTATGTATATGCTGATTGGGCGCAGAGTGAATGAGGTTTTTGAACTCAGGTGAAGCTGAAACGTTCATTGCTTATTCCACAAAAACCAAAAGAAAAAAGTAACAGATAAGAAAGTGTATGCGAAAAGCAAATATTTGTCATACAATATGTATGTATGTATGTGTGTGTGTGCGTGTGTGTATATGTATGCATGTATATGTGCGTGCTTATGACTAGCCGCAGACACAATAACAGCAGTAACGTACATTAAAAAAAAACAATGTGCATAAAAGTAGAAAATTAATAACAAAGAATGTCTTCATTCATTCTCAAGCTGCAATTGAAAAAGACACAAAACAAATTGAAGGGGCTGTGCTAATATTGACGTGAATAAGTAAACTGTCCGTCGAAAGGTAAACTAAATTATTTAAAAGCAACGGAGGCAGTGTTCGAGAAGCAAAGCAAAGCAAATCAAAAAACGAAAGAAGCGCGTACTTATTTGGTTGCAAACAGAAAATTAGTTTGTTTAGTTTGTTTAACAAAAAATGCAGTATTGTATTAACTTTGGAGGCATTTAAAGGTCCATTGAATAGCACGCATCAAGCGATAACATGAATTGAATAAAACCCAACTAACAATGTTTGTGAAATTAGGATGTATCTCCTCTATACAATCCATCCATATAAAAGATGTAGTTGAAAAGAAAAATTCTAAAATGATATCAAAAATGGTTAAAATGTAGCTAAAGGTTGTCAGTAGTAGGTGTGGAGAAAAGTTTTGAACAGGCTTTTGGGGGTCATAGTATGTATGAGTATACGTCTGTTCAAATTTTAGAGCGGTCGCTTGACAATCAAACTTGTGACAATACATATACAGTGCATGTCATTACTATATCACCGAAACATATTTGCAAGTGTTGTACATTTATTTTTATTGGTTTCTGTTTTACACCGTTCAGCACTAGTCAGGGCATTGGATCTCCAACCAATTTTTTTAAACTATAACTTCTTTAGCGACAGGGATTTTTTACATCGCGTAACGAAAGTCGAGTCAGAATTGAATACTCGTAAAGAAGTCTCGCCAGAATCGCTTTACTAATTTCTACCCCTATATTTACTAATTTCTACCACTATTTTTATTAATTTCCTTCACTGCTTTTATTAAACTCTACCACTTTTTATACTAATTTCTTCCACTATTTTTACTATTGCTACTACTAGTTACTTCCACTATTTTTACTAATTTCCAACCGTATTTTTACCACTATTTTTACTAATTTTACTACTAATTACTACCACTAATTTCTACCACTACTTTTGACTGATTTCTTCCACTTCTTCTACTCACATCTACCACTATCTTTACTAAATTCTTCCACTATTTTTACTATTGCTACTACTAGTTACTTCCACTATTTTTACTAATTTCCAACAGTATTTTTACCACTATTTTTACTAATTTTACTACTAATTACTACCATTAATTTCTACCACTACTTTTGACTGATTTCTTCCACTTCTTCTACTCACATCTACCACTATCTTTACTAAATTCTTCCACTATTTTTACTAATTTCTACCAATATTTTGACCATTTTCTACCACTATCTTTACTTGTTTACTATCTTTACTATTTTTACTAATTTCTATATTCTATATTTCTATTTCTACCAATATTTTTACCACTTTTTGCCACTATTTGTTACCAATTTCTTCCACTATTTTTACTAATGCTACTACTTTTATTAATTTCTACTACCACAAAGAAGTTGTAGTGCATGCATGTTTTTTTTTAAGAGAATGAGTCTCAAATATAACAGTAATTTCTGAGTTTCTCGTAGTTAGACTCCTAAATCAAGATATAGGCATTCGAAGTACAAATTCTATTTGTTACAAAATTATTTTTAATTACTATACATAAACAACTAAAAAAGTAAAAATATGGTAAAGTCCGTCTTTTCCTCTTAATTAAATGGTACATCATTTTTTTTTGCGCAAACTTATATTACAGGAACTATAAGGGGTCAAAGAAATAGATCTTTTTAGAATAATTTTTTTTTTTGAAAAATACGGTTTTAATGTTCCGAAATCAAGGCAATATGAGTTTGACCAAAAATGGTTATGTACCATTTAAATTTAAGCAAAAAGTGAAAAGCATATTTTAATATCTTTAATGGGAATCGCTACCGCTCAATGATAACCGAATATTTTTGGCCCGAATTGGATGATATGGACTTGGACAATATGTGGGTCCAACACTGGACGGTGCCACAAGCCACACAGCGAATGTCACAATCGATTTATTGAAAACCAAGTTTGGTCAACGTGTTATCTCACGAAATGGTTAGTGAATTGGCCGCCTCGGTCGTGCGATTTGGCGCCGTTAGACCATTTCCTGTGGGCCTACGTCAAGTCTATGGTCTATGCCAGCAAGTCAGCGACGATTGATGAATTTCGTACGAATATCAAACGTAAAATTGCAGCAGTATCGGCCGATTTATGCTTGAAAACCGTCGAAAATTGGGTTCAGCGTCTGGACTTCTGCAAGGGTGCCCGTGGTGCCCATGCAAAAGAAATCGAGTTCCATACATCTTGGCATCGAATGTACTTTCACAGGAATAAAGAATTTAATTCATATCCCAAACCGTTTTTGTTTTATTTAAAAAACCTTTTGTAGCATTCCTACTGAAAACCCCTGTATATGCCTTTAAGTTAATATATACTCGCACGTGTACATAGAAACAAGCAGCCACAAAAATAAGTGTATAAAATATTCATGCACCAGAAGCCTGAAAACATCGCCGCAAAACGCCCATACAATCAACCAACAACCAAGCAACCCGACGCAAATATCCTATAATGGAATCGGTTGCAGGATAAGAAGACAAAATTGCTAAAGGAATAGCAGCAGCTGAAGACGCCAACGCATTTTTAGAATGAAATGATACTCGACAAATAAAAAGCACATTGTGTGTACATATTTTTAGTATAAAAGTAAAAATGAATGACCTTGCACGAATATCACGTGTAATTGAAATGTAGATGTGGAATAAAATAAGAATTAAATATATCCAAATGTAGGCAAGAACCTTTAAGGAATGCCGTAATCTATTAATAAACTCATTGTTATTATGGAATTATGAAAATTTGGATATATATGTGGATGCCTGGTGATTTCTTCTTAAAACGATGTGTTCGCTGGTACGGCTCAATCCAAAAAGAATGAGACCAAAAATTATTTCATTTTATTTGCTCAAAGCGATACTGAGTTGCAATTTAAAATACGATATTAAGAAAATAATTTAAAATAAGTGAATCTAGTTGTGGTGTCCCCACATATATATACTTACAAAATGATTTACTTTACCATAATCATTAATATTCATTATTATATCTCGGGGAACAAGCTATTTTATTATTGACATAAATAGATGTCACGTGGCGTGAGAGGATTGTAAATGGTTTGAAGAACATTAGGAATTAAATTCGGAATTCACAAAAAAAAAAACGTAATTCCGACTTTTTTTACTTTGAAAGTAGTCAAAACTAATTATACTAATAATGTGCCTAGCCAGAGTGGTTTAAACGAATTTAATTTGCCATCAAATTCTTCTGTTATTAATTCCTCTTGTACTAAATCGAATTCCAAATTATTTGTTGAAATTGGTACATAAAATTTAGTCTATAAATAAAACGTATCCACATAGATTTCAAAGTAAAATTTATTTATTTATTTTATACAGATTACAAAGAGTTATATATAAAGAGTACAAATTAAGCAATTTATAAAAATTGGGTAAGGATTTGAAAGAATTATAAATAAATAAAAATCAAACTCTAAGTAACTAATTCATTGAGTAAAGATTTAAAACGCATTTCCGGATACGAGAAGTCTAGAACAGTAGAGCTTGAGAATAAGTTGAATTTCTTTAGAGCCCTGTATATGGGAGCATTAGATGTGTAATTAAATTAGTTCTAATCAACTCCAAAGAGAAAAAGGCATTATTTCTTAGGCAACTTTATGGCACTGCGAAATCGATGCGCCCGAGCAAATATGGACAGGTATTAATGAACGCATCACATACATATATTTTTTACTATACTATAATAAAACTAAAGAAAAGTCATATATGTGATTTTCAATGATCTTAAAAGGAATGACTAAACTTGATGTAGGGAATCAAATTTGTATGCCTCCTTGATTGCCTAATTAAACTCACTAATCTCTGAAAATATACAGAAATCTCGGACATGAGATAGGGTATATTTTATCAAAATGTTAAATGGGGAAAAAGAACTATTCGTGGAAATGGTTCGAATATTTTTCTTTTGTATGCAATTTTATTTTTAATTTAAGTTTTTCTACTTTTCCCAGATTTTCAGACACGTACGTATATTTATTTAAATCTAGCTTATTTTAAAGCACCTTTTTTGCCTTTCTCAATTTCAAAAAAAAAAAAAATATGTGTATTATGCCTCCGTCTTGCATAAATTAAGCACATTCAGTGCGGATTTTCTACACAAATTCATTAACCTATTTGAACTATGTACATATATGTATGAAAAAGGATGGCATTTTTATACTTAAAAAAAAAAAATATTTTTTTAACAATAAGAATAGTTGTATGATCAATTTCTTTTTAATAAAAATTCAGATTTTTATTTGCATTGCTGATTTTATAAATGCACTAAAAAAAAAACCGAACAAAAAAGTTAAAAACAGAAAAAATTTCAAGTGCATAAATGGATGAAGCTTCTTATCTAGTTACTGCCTAAAGCAAACCCGAATTGAGATAAGTTACCAATTTTAATAAAATTTAATCAGTTATATTAGATTCGCTATTTCATATTTGAAAAGCGAAACAGGCACCGGATTCGTAATCATCAACGCCAAATCTGTCGAGTAACGAGTTTCAAGATATGATCATGCGCAAAAATAGCAGTACAAACTTCTAAACATTAATGGTCGTTTTCTCGAAATCTTGCGCAAGTCAGATATATAAATTATAACTCGCATACAGATGTAAGTAAAATAAAGCACAAAATTTTTAAATCCGAATGTTTCAAATTTTAATCAGCACACTCCTTGGGCTTGAAGTGCGTCGCGGCTCAGAGATTATGTGAATTTTTTCAAACTAGATAAATGCAAATTATTTGGTAATATTTAAACTGAAAAAAAATTGTTAAATCCACAACGAATTAAAAATGCAAAGAATTTAAAATAATCTACATACATACATATGTGCATAAAATTTTAGCCGTTTTTGTTTTCAGACATGTCAAGTCCTATTATACCCTATTCGAAAACTCGCTAGGTGGCGCTGGAGTCACGGCATTTATAAAAATCGCATCTATGAACCAATTTTGATCAAATTCGAAAAGTAGGCTTGATGAAAAATGGAAAATGGCAGCAAGCTGGGCTAGGACTAGTAAGTATTTAGGAGACATTTCAATAAAAATTTTAAGAGCCAACGAAAATGTGATTTTTTAAGGTCTGCTTTAAATGTCTCCCATTCTAAATATATTCTAACTCTTCATTTTTACAAATTTTAATAGACAATTGAAAAGAATTAGCTAGGTGGAATCTTGATACAACCAATCGCGATATTTCTGCTTAATAATTTTATTATTATTAATATTTTTTTAAGGAGCTAGTGATACAAATTTGGGTTGCGACTCCATTGTGAATGTCATAAAGGTACGACGACAAGCGTTTTTAATTAATGATGCTCAAGTAAAAAGGTATCCAGTAAAGTAGTTTTTAGAGTTTCTTTTTGCCTTTCTGTCTGGCCCACAGGCTAAAAAAAAAACTTTTGTATATTAGACCGACATTTCGTCATCCCTTGTCAAATTTGGTGTTTTTTTTTAAACATCGTTCAGTTCAGATTTGTTACAGCGCGCTATGTTTGTTCAGCGCTCCTTTTTCATCACTTTTACTTTTGGATTGAGGAGAATTTACGGGCGCCATCTTCTGTTTCAAGCAAATAATAATTTTTTTTCCAAAGGCAGTAATGGCATTTCATACTTACTAATAAAATAAAACGCAATTAAATAAGTAAGAAAGCATTTTCTTAACTTTCTTTGGCCACTTTTTACATTTGCAGTGACTGATATTGAAAATTCAATATTTAAAAATGTGTGTTTGCGTCAGCTGGCTGCTAACTTTTTGGCTGTGTCGATTGAAATAGCTATGAAGATGGATCAACAAGTCCCTGAAAATTTAAACAAAACAAAAACCAATCAAATCAACAAAAAGGTTCAACAGAGTTTTCTTTTAGAACAACACGCAGCGCAGCATTTAACTTTTCTCCACTGTCTACATAGCTTAAATTTAATTGGGTGTAGCAGAACGCAACTTGTAATACTTTTTCATTTTAAAACAAACAATGCTGATACAAAAATATAAACAAAATTGGGGGAAAAAATAGTAGCATACAAAGTAAATATGTACATATGTAATTTGGAATCATATGTGCAAATTAAATAAAATTTTAAAACCAAATTGTTTTTACACGCTGTACGAACAGGAGACAACTGAAAATACAACACACAAATACAAAAAGAGAAAGGGCAAAAATGTCAGTAAAATGAATAAGCAGTTACAGCGAGTTCGCATATTTCGCATCAAATGTCAATAAAATAGCAGCTGTAACGCGAGTAAAAGGCGGCAATAAGAAATCAACAACCGCAATGGCAACAGTAATAACAATAACAACAACAACAACAACAGCAACAACAACACCACCGATGTCATCAGTAAGTCAAACAGGATTCGCGTAAGTGCAAAAAACGTGCAGAAAATTTTAAACAACATTACACATACAACGACACAAAGAGCAACAGCGCAAAAGTAACAAAGTGAAAAGCAGCAACATGAGCCGGTGGCAGCAACGAGCGACCCAACAGACAGACAGACAGACACAAAAACAAATGGTAAAAAGAGATAGAGAGAGAGACAAAAAGGGAGAGAGTGGTAGAAGTGATGAAAGCAATAAAGGCGGAAAAATACCCAGCCAGCAATTTGTGAAAATTTTGGAAATGCAAAGTAGTAAAGAGTTTTTGAACGCGAGGTCTCATTTTAAATTTCGCGCCATTTTTCTTAACCATCAATACAGCAACTGGCAGTGACATATCACTTGACAAGCAAATGCTTGGTTTTCGTTAGGTCAAATTTTGGACGACAAAATATGGCTCGAAATGCCAACATGTTGACATTTTTTAATTTAGCATTTGCGTCATATCGAAATAAGCAACATTTTGTCGGGTTTCATTCAACTGACAACAAATTTGACTTAATGAAAGCCAAGCAGAAGCAGCTTTAAGAAATGAAGTGATATTTTTCGGAAAAAACAATTTCTCAGCAATTAGGATTATTTTCTTATCTCTAAGTATATCAACAAACAAAATAGACTGGGGCTTGGAAAATTCAAGAGAAATGATTGAATAACCATTTCATCAACAACTTGGCGAAGCAATGTCTCTATTGCATAAAAAAATGTCAGCGGCAGTAATATCTCGAAATGAAAACTTTAATATATGTACCTCCGAGATCGTGCGATTTATCACCTTTCGCTTTTTTTTTTTTGATACTACATTAGAAATAAATTTTACGCAAAGGATTTAGCAAGGATTCAAATGGTGAAAGAAATCGTTAGCGCTGTTATTCTCTAAATGGAGCATAATGTCAAAAAAGTGATGAAAAAAATCTGAAAAGAAAAGCAGCTTTTAGTAACAGTCCGAAAAATGGACATTTGACAGCCATTGGTTCTAATGATTATTCTCAAAATTTGCATTCCGTATTAAAGAAGCAAAACAGCGCTTTCACCGGAAAATAAATGCGTGTTTTTTTTCATTTTTAAATTAAACCTTTTTTTGAAGGACGTTGTATTTGACTCCCACAAATGATTTAATCTATTGAAAAAATACTAATTTTTAAACCAAATATTGGTAAACCGTAAGCGAAAAGGAATACTCCTGCCCAGTCTACTATCAACCATATTTCTATGTAATTATACCTTTTTTGACAATGAAATGGTATTATAACTTTGGTCCGATGTTTGTAAGTATATAGATGGATAGATATATATTTGGAGATTTGCACTTCGACCTTTGAGATCCATTGTGCCCGTTGTAAATAGAAGAAGAAGAAGAAGGAGAAGAAGAAGGGATATCTAAGTACACCGCCTGTACTTCAGTCCGCCTATCAGTTTGAACGCAAACTAGTGCCTCAGTTTTAGGCATATTTTACTGAAACTTGGACCTTATATAGCTGCAATATCACTTATTGTTCCAATTTGAAGATTCCCACTATAACTCCTACACCAAATCAGCTAATTACATGAAATTTGATCCTCTCCCTCTTTTCGCTTATTACGAATAAAAAATTTCTAATTCAAATCATCAGGATTGAGTTACAGAAACTTGTAGCTACCATACGACTGAGTTTTCAGACACGAGTTTTTGTGCATGAAATTTGACTCTCCTGTCACTTTCTATGAATATAAAATGTCCTATGAAAATTATCAAGGTCAGGCCACTATAACTTGTAGCTCCTTCAGATAAGAAGTTACCAGTTATAACTCGTACACCAAAGCAGCTAAGAACATGGAATTCGACTTAAGAAGGTATCCAATGGAAAGCATTGAGATCGGGTCCTTATAACTTGTAGCTCCTGTACAACTGATTATTCAAGTATAAGGTTTTACTTTTTAGCTACTATATTTAGTCAGTTAAAACTACCAAATTCAAGAATTCAACTTAATTTTTTTATATTCATGAAAGATATGAAGACCTCTGAAGGGATAGTTCCTAAAAATTATTTTTTTTTTTTTTTTTTTTTTTTGTTTTATGACATCTTAATAATAAAATCTGTCGCTATTTATAGATATTCAAGTTATATTTGACATTTCGAAGTTTTCGAAATTACTCTCGTTGAAAAAAATATTAGAGCAAGTAATCGAAAACTACTTAGGGAACAACAACCGAACATGTTGTAGTTTGTGCCGGCACTTAGGGCATTACTCATGTACTCAAAACCTCGACGGCAGCTGGAATTCTATAATGACATTTTTTGATAACACTATTTTTGGGAAGTCGAATAATATTGTGTGTTTTTTACATGTATTTTCTGCTAGAAAGAAAATAAACAAAAGTTAAGTTTTCCAATATACCTAGCTAGCAAAATTGGCACACATCTATTAGATATCCGCCAGACTCGTCGTTAAAAAAAAGCCTTAAATTTTATTGCTTAATAGAAAAATCAAGTGGGTTTTGTGCTGCCTATGCCTATTTAGCAATTTTTACCTCTGGGAAATTTTGTCTGTTTGTTAAACAAGTGTTGTTTAAACAAGTGTCGACTTGGCCTTAAAAAATATCTGGAGTCATTTTTCAAATTAATTTCGTAGGAATTTCATTTTGGAATGATTAACTTTAAATAGATTAAATTAAATATAGAAATCCCCTCAATTGAAAACGATATTGCATGCCGGGCTTAACCCTTGAACTATTTGATCGCGTATTTCAGTCCGATCGATTATATTAAAAAAGGTGCTAACCAAAAAAAAAAGAATTTTTGCACTGAAGTTTTGTTTTATAAGTACTGTTTATATGATACCCATATTATTTTAAAATCAGTTTCTTTCTATCAAAAGGCATCGATGTCAGTGAACTCGGAACTACTTTTCCAATTACATATACCTCCGACATTTTTTTATATGTAAACACAAACCATAGTTTCGAACATACTTTTCAAAACCACTTCAGTGGTTCCAGAAATTACCCGAAAAGTACAAATAAACAAATCTTCCCCTTTATATAATATTATAGATTCAAATAAAATTCTAAATTTCAGAAAATGAAATGTCTTGTCTAATAATTTTGATAATATTTACTGGTTACTTACTAATCAAAATTTATTATTTCAACATTAGAACTTTTCATGTAGAACCTATTTATCTCCTGAATGTTCTTTGGTTTTTACATTTTTTTGTCGGACTGTAAAAGATAACAAATATTAACAGAATTCTATCATGTTAGATGAGGAAATAAATTAAATCTCCCATACACTTTGATATATATGTAGATATCCTCTTTTTACGCTATTAACAAACATTAATGTAACATTCGTACTTTATTGAATATTGATTACAAAATGAGTTTATAATTAAATGCAGCTATATGTAGTTATATTGTATGATTAATATTAACTCTAAAAAAAATTAAATGGATGTACGGTCTGCAAGCGATCTACTCTGGTTGGTGCCAAGAATTCAACTCCTCGTCTCAACTACGATCGTTCTTTGGTTCTGTCCCTTTTGTTCGTCTTTATGTACCTATGTTCATTACCATGCAGTGTTGCATTTGTTTACGATAATTTGTTAAAAGTTACTTCCGTCTGTTGATCCCACATTAGTAACAATGTTGCCAGCTAAAAGCAACTTTTTATGGCGCAAGGAAACAAAAATTAAACGAAATCACCTAGTTATCTCCAAGTTATTGCATTCGACATAAGCTACTCTTCCATACGAACAAAGAAACACAGGCATGTATAGGGGGGCCATTAATTCACAGCTGATAATGCGACTACTTACGACCGTCAAGTGGTCGCCTGCAACCACCTATCACCACCTACCACCAGCAACACAATCAACACCTGCATTCTTGCTCGTCGTTTCTCGAGGTAAATATTTGCCTTGGCTTAGCCTGCTTACCTTACTCCAAGCAAAAATTACAACAAAAAAAACAGAAACGCACAAATGTTTGGCATATTTTCCATTCGCAAATTATCACAAATTCTTATTACTTTTAACTTTTCTCACACGTTCAAATCCATTTCTTGCATTTTGCTATTTACTTTCTTAACGATTTCTTAAAATTCTTCGCTGGCATATTGTGCAATTCTATCTTTTTAATTAAATTTACATATAAGTAAGTAAGTAAAAAACAAAATATTAAAACTGTTAAAATTCCATTTGCACACACTCGTTGTAGAGCCTTCAACTCGACCCGAACCAGCACATCCCAGTCCACATCAGCTTGGCACGTATGCAAACAGCTGAGCAACTTGCATTTGGATACGTCGCCGTCTACAATGTGGGGATAAAGGAACGTGTGAGTGTGAAATGCGATGAGCAATGGCAATTTCGAAACAAAAGCCCAGGCCTTAATTATCTGCAACAACAACAATTGTTCGCAGTATCCACACTTTCAAGCAAACTGAGCACTCTTATTTCATACATACATACATATGTATGTACATATGTTTATTAGGGTGCATCTTTAAAATGAGGTGAATCACCTTATAAAACATAGATGGGACAATTTTGCCGATACCCTTTTCTTTAATATGCCTTTCCCTCTTCGTAGAGCTTCACATTACAGCACACAAAATATGAATGAGCGGCGTAGATTCCCAAGATCCATTTTAACCCAATCCCAATTTCATTGAAAAAATATATACATATATGTATATTTATACCAAACCTGGCTAATGTACACATTGCATATTTTTCTCAAAAGTGAAATAATTTAAAAGTACTACATTTTAATGCACTAAAATATTCTAAATCCATGTATGTATTTGACTAAGAGGCATACCTAAATTGGGGCGTCAAGCGTCAATGAACTGTCAAAATTTCGCATGTCCATACAATTTGTACGGGCCCATCCATCCCACAACAGCGCGGCGGTGAGCAAACGGAATTTTCCATTTTGACAGCACGTTACGTCCTGAAGTTGGGTGTGCCAGACACAAGTGAAAAAGAAAGAAGAAAGATTTTTATCTGAGAAAAAGGAAAAGGCAAATAGAATAAAACAGCGAGCGACGAACTTCGAGAGAATGAGAAAATGCCAAAAAATTGTACGGCGCTATTTGGGTATGGCGCAGGCTGCCACTCGTTGGCGTTAGAAAACGTAATGTTTGACGCTTCAATTTAGGTACCATAGTACAGTAACATCTGAATACATATTTCTTGTAATTTACTACCGAAAAGTATTTTTTTTTAGGCAAATAAGTTTTTACAACAATAGTTTTCAGAGCTTTTTAGAAATGAAATATTTTTAATTAATAGGTACTTTTGTCGTAGCGAATATATAATACTCGTACATCAGTATATTTTTATCGACACAGGTTTGTTTTGTATACTTCACGCCTCAGTTAATTTTCCAACATAGCAGAGTGTGTATGGTGTGCGCGCTTCATTCGGTGGGTCCCGGTTCAAATCCCACCCGAGTCAAGTAACATAAACAAGAGAATACAAGTTTACGCCTTCAGCGGACCGCTAATTCGCTAACGTCATAAAAGTTATTCTGTTTTATGTTGACATTTTTTTACACAAACAAAACTCTTAATCGTTGTGTCGTCTGTTCGCTTTTTCCTCAGTTCGATTGGAGCAATTTTGTATTAAAAACTTCTGGAGCACAATGGCTTTCTGCAACGACTTGTCAATCCTTTGAGTGGAACCAAAGAATACCAAACCAAGAAGCTGCCCGCTGCCTGGCATTTTATAGTACTAGTTTTTCGAAAAAAAAAACACTGCTGAATCGAACCACAGAGAAAATATTCAATTACTGACGTTTAGGCAGTCACTGTCGATGGGGCCTTAGATGTTGTTTTCAAAACCATTATATTTAAAAATTTTCCGAAATAGTGACAACCTTTGTCCTGGGCACATTCATCGTGAAATGATAGCGCTAACCCACTTGCAAAAAACTAGACAAGGAGGCTGCAATGAGCGAAATGGAGCGTCTAGGTAAGTTATGTTTTTCTTATAGCTATATATATATTATATAGATAAGACAACAATTGAAAATAAATCAAATAAAACTTTTTTTTAATATACGTCACTTCTTTAAATATAATTATCCAGAAATACATTTCAAACAAAGGCCTTCCGTCACAAAGTATTATGTAATATGCTTTAAGCTCAATTCACACGCCAACATCTCGACACATGGCATGATTTCAGTGCTCCTTCTTGAGAAGTGAGTAGGCAATGTGATAATCAAGTAATGCCTCTCTTGAAATTTTGACAGACTTTCTACGTATCAACAGATTTCGTTTACAAAAACCATGTATTTATGTACGTCTTTCCTCTCAGTCCTCTCTACCGGTAAATCTGGTGTGATGTCATAGCCAAATTACTCTTCGAATTTCAAATCAATCAGAGCAATTTTCTATTCTAGTATTCTTGGTTCTCTCTATATAAAAAAAAACAACAGTTAAGGAAATTATGCAGTATATTTTTCCACAGGGGAGTATGTATGAAATAAATTTCCCTAAACAAATAAAGCGTCTCAATAAATTTTCTTCTTATAATTTAAAAATAAGAAAGGTAAGAAATGCATTCAATTTAAGACTAAAAACATGAGGTGTTCAGATTATATAGTTCATTAATAATTCCATTAAATTTAATTTCGTAGTAAGTCTACAATGATACGAAATCTTGGAATACTTTGGTCACTTTTCTCGCAAGCATGAGGCCGAATGTAGTGTGTGGAATTGCGATTTTATGGTTAGTTTAAGTTTCAAGGCGTATATACTTTAAATAATTTAAGGTTTGAATGCTTCTGCAGAATTTGAGATTACAACAATCTTCGAAGAAGCTTCTGACTGTATTATTATAAAATAAGGGGAATTTATTTCTAGCTTTGAATATACGTATAGTGTATTGCATTTTTTATATAGTAATTAAATTGACTTAGAATACTGAACGATAATTGATACATTCTTTTTTTTCAGATAAATAACCAATTCGAAATCTAAGATCAAGTTTTTCAAATCTGTCGTTTTTGCCTTCGTTTGCCTATTATTTTTGGACTGCTCGTAAAGTAACACTGATTTAAAAAAAAACCCCCCCAACACAGAGGAGTATCAATGTGTCATATTTATTCACAATTACAATCTAAAATCTAAAAATAATAGGGAGAATAAATATTACGCTTAAGCAGCAGAGTGGAGAATTTATGCTGATAAGCGATATTTGTTTTATTATACTAGTTCTTCCTTTTTTTCAGTTTTTGTATCTAGTTACGTACGATTGTTGTACCTACTCGCTTGCGGGCAAATAGGATTTAAATTTACGTATGTAATGAGATCTTCTTTTGTGCAGGAATGTCACATAGACGGCTGTACAGATACACAGACATATAAACATGTATTTTTAGTAGTATGTGTGATCGTATATTGCTTCTTTTTTTATTTTTCGTTTTATTTGTTTCAGTTTTTCGTTGGTTGTATTTCTTTCCTTTGTAATATCCGGTTATGTGACTTGCATCTTTGACTTGCAACATTTATTACTTGAATTTAGTTTCATGCTTGTCCTCTCACATTGTTTTTACTCTACTATTTTGCTGGTGGCGTCAATTAAATTCAGTTGACTTTTTTGTTCTTTATTACAAATTGCTTTCGGATGCGGATTTTATATTTACTTATTTGTATGATCCTAACCATCGTCCTAGATATTTCTACGTTTCTTTTTCTTCACACTTGTTTGATTCGTGTATTTTTTCCGTTTTTTTTGGGATTGATAAAAAATTGTATTTTTACACTTTTTTGGTTTTTGGCACAGCTTCCAAACAAATTTTGTAAAACTGCGTCTTCTTCAATTAGTACTTGTTGTTTTTCTGTTTTTCTGTTTTTTTTTTTAATTTCAGAATAATCGCTTTTCTTTAATCGCTTTTGTGCACGATTTTCTTTGAAACAAATTATATTTGATTTTTCAAAGCTTTATTTTTTTCGGTATTTGATTATTTTCGTTTTCTTTTCTTTGTATTAGTAAGAATTATTCTAGATATTTGTTCGTTTCTCACTTGCTCGCTTCGTTTATTATTTTCGACTTTTTCGACTTGACACAAATTTTGTTATTATTTTCTTTAACTATTCTGGTATTTAATACAGCATCTAGAAAAAATTTGAAAATATTTATTTTTGTTTTTAATTATACAAAACTTGCTTTGGGTGTACAATTTTCGTTGGAACAATTTATATTAATTTAAAAAAAAAATTACAAAAAATATGTGATTTTTTTTTTGTATTCGTCAGAATTTTTAATCTGTCTGGAACGTTTTTAATTTTAGAGTTCTCACTTTTCTTACACAGCCTTTGTGCACTATTTTCCTTGAAACAAATTATGTGTACATATTTGATATTTCATAATTTTTTTTTCAATTTGATCTTTTATACTTTATAGATATTTGTTCGTCGCGTTTTTGTTTCACACTTGTTGGCTTCACTAATTTTTCGATTTTTTCGGTTTATCAAAAACACATTTTTTACTTTTTGAATTTTGGTTTTTGTTTTTAACTACACAGTACTTACTTTGTTTTTGTGGGTGGCTTTTGTGTACAATTTTCGTTAAAACAATTTATATTAAAAAAAAATGACTAAAAGTCTATACTATTATAGATATTTGTTCGTCGCGTTTTTGTTTCGCACTTGTTGGCTTCGCTAATTTTTCGATTTTTTCGGTTTATCAAAAAAACATTTTTTACTTTTTTATTTTTTTGGTGTTTAGTCAAATACTTCTTTAATTAAAATTTGTTTTTTTTAACAACACAATTCTTGCAACTTTTGTTTACAATTATACACCATTTTTTGTTGAAACAAATCATAACTGAATTTTCATAAATTTGCCTTAACAAAATTTTTGTTTTTCATTTCTTTATATTCTCAAAAATGTTTGCTTCTCTTTTTTTCGTTATTTTTTTTCTTTTTGCTCGTTATCACTCAACTAGGATAACGTTAAGAATGCGTTGATTTATATTATTTCCAAAATAATTTGCAGCAATTCACGAGCTCTACTTATTTGTCACTTACTTTGTGTGCCTTTTCTTGCTTGACTTGACTTTCTTATTATAACTTTTGCCAAGTGCAAATTGTTGTTTTTATTGCAACTTTTTTGCGCAGAACATTACTTTTGTCTCGCTAGCAACTAAGCGCTATTATCTATGACTTTAATTAATCTTTCGTTATTTATTTGTCGCAAAATATGCAAATACATTCCTTAGATATTAGAAGGTTTTGTGTGTGGCTTTGTTATATATTTTCTTGCAAACATATGTATGTATGTGTGTCTGTATCTCTGTACGTATGTATGCATTTCTATTTGTCGACATCTATCGCACTGAACGGCACTTCTTCCAATTGGTTTTTACTTATTATTATCGTATTTCTCTTCGAATTGCACTTTGCATTAACTTTTTATTTATTTTCGCTTCAACTTTCTCAATTCTATTTCGATTCTATATTTATTTTTTCACTCCCACTTGGACTTTATTTCTTCTACACTCATTAAACAAATTGTTTGCGGCCTAAACTCACCCCCTTTCTTTTCACTCCTCGTCGCGCCCGGGTATCTTTAATACCGTAACTCCACTATTTGGCCGATACGCTCGCGTTGAACCCCGTTTATTAACTGATCTTAGCCACAAACGTGCTGATTTTCAGAGCCAGCCATTGCAGTTAGAGTCGGTGAGCCAAGTTGCCTCTACAAACACAACAATGGAAAACGAGTTATAACCAAAGTGTTGTTGGAGAGTTTGGAGACTTTTTTATGTGCTATGAGCAGGCCAGCCGCTCAACAGGTAGTTACGATAAGCGCTCTCCAACTCACGCTGCGTTAGTTGTGTGGAGCTCTGGCGTCAAACGAAGGGCCGTCATGATGAGCGTATGTTACACGCTTGAGAATATAATGTGCATGCATACCGTACGTGCATATGTTTGTAGTCGTATAGTGTATGTATATACATATGTATATTAGGGTGCCTCACTCTAGAAACAAATCTTTTTAAACGGGAATGAAAAACTTTTATATCTTCTTGGGTTTCACCCAAAATATTCAGGTGTCATAGAACAACGTTGGGAAATATTGGACAGTTTTTCTCAAAAAGCCATCTTTCCTGGCGAAGCGCAATCCTATCTTGGTGGCTATATCGCATCTGGGGCTCGGAAAATCCACACGTGACCGTCGAGAAGACAATGCAACCTCGTTAGAAGTAGATTTTGGAGCGGTAGCACCATTAATACATTTTTGTTTGAACTTTCTTAGCACTTTCTTAGCTCGCCTTAAAATGTTGGAAAGTAGGAAATCGAAGTGGAATATACAAAATGTCATTTTGACACAGTTTGTATAGTTTTGGTTGCGTATCTTTGTGAATGGCTGTCATATAATACGAATAGAACACAATTTGTCAATTAACTATTTTTCTTCTCTCAGCATTCTAGATATGTTATCTGTCCATTCATCTGATTGAAGGTCAATGTCCCTGAGCAGGCAAAAGTAAGATGTGCTAAATAACCCACTTGAGGTATAGTCCGTCAGCTCTGGCCTAGAATAGGAAAAGATAGAACTTTTAGTCTGGTGACTGGTATTATAACTGGCCATTGTCTCATGGGAGCGAATGCCAGTAGTTGCGACAAGGAGGAGGTGGAAAACATGGTATTGGCCTGTTTGAAAACTTGGTCAAAACCAGTTTATTCTTAGCCGTTAGAAATTTTGCCGACCTTGTTGACTTATGACAGAGATAAGACGAAAATTGTGAATGTGACAAATCTTGGGCGGTGTGACGGGTGTCAGCTCAGATATACATAGGGATCGACTACTGCAAAAACATTGGGATAACCTCAAATGTTTTTAAAAGGAGAAAATCATATATCTTTGCTGAAAACTCTAAAGTTTTACTTCATAGTTAGATGGTCAAGTTAAAAATAAGCAGTAAACAGATGGAAATCAAAAAATTTTCTTCTATTCATATTCTTTGACGCGTAGCAACATTTTGAGTTCATTAAAGCTACGTCGAAAATCTGCAGGGGTGTTTAAAAATGCAGGGTGTTCTAATATTTTTAATGTAATTTGCAACTTAGCAGCTATGCTCACTGAAAAGGTTCACGCAGTTCTGTTCATGCATTCCACAGCTATAACTTTGCAAAAAAAAAATAATTTTTTTTTAAACGTGAGTCACCTTAATGTAAACAAGTCTGCATATATGGATGTATACATTTATATTTGCGAGATTATTTGCCTACCTGTAGCGCTTGTTGACTTTGCGTTTTCTTCTTATTACATATCTTAATATATATGTATATTTGTTTTGTTTTCCCTTGACTCTGTTGAATTCTTTCACTGTATTCTTCTTTCCAACTGCCTCAGCTGCCTCAGCCGCTTTGGTTACTATTATCCATCTTAGTTTGTTTGTTTGTTTGTTTGCTTTATTGTTTTCTGCTTGTTTTTATTTTTGTTTTTTATTTGTTTTTGTTTTCTCTGTTGAATGTGCATTTGTGTGCGTGTGTGTGGTTGCATGTCCCAGCGTAATATTTCCTCGCCACAGATTTTCCGCATTCAAGTCACACTTACAGCAGCGGCATGTTGACTGTTTGCCTTACTACCTTTTTGCATTGCTTGCTGCCATTGACCATTTCACCGTTCTAACTAATACACCCCATGGTATTATTAAGAATACTCCTATTATCATCATTAGCATTATCCCATTATCATTTAAAATGCACATCGCCTGTTGTTATCTTCAATGTCGCCATTGCCATTGCACAATTAATTACATTTTCCGCGCGCATAACCAGCACATACAAACGTATCTGCTCTCTAAGAAGACAATAGCTAGTGACCCCACTCGGTGGTATGCCTGCCACTTGCTACTCCACTCCATTCATTAATTTATCCCCACACCCTTCGTTTTGCACATTCCCCTACTGTAATCTGCTGCTTAGCTGTCTGCCCAAGTTCACTCTAAACAATGCCACTAAGAATTTCACCAACATACACAAACACGCAAGCATCGCGCGGAGAGAAAAAAAAAACTATTCACCGACCCTCCTCAGCGCATGCAACCACCTTGGTCTAACCATGACCCACCGCAACAATGTGGCGCAGACACTAACTTCGCCGCCACTACTACGACTCCTCCGACTATCATCGCTAACGCTACATAATCTGCTACTGAGTAGCTTCCCACAACGGATGCCAGCTAGTGGCTGCACAAGCAAAAAAAAAAGTTTGATATGTATTTATGTGAATATATTTAGTAACAATCACCCACCTCAGTAAACTGATAACATATTCTTTTGGCGCATACCTACTTAGTACCTCAACTACACTCTTGCACTCCTCCCCCGTCCGGCTATCGCTTCACAGCCCTTGTGCTACTTTTTACCATTAAAATTTTCCAACTCTTGTTTATTTTTTCTTTTTTTTTTTGTTGCAATTTCTCTACCTACATTCTTTTGGCATTGCATCGCAGATATTTTTTTCATAATCTGCTTAACTTTTATACTTCATAAGTGCGCTGTTGTGCGCTTCAAGTCAGCGTAAGTGCATTTCATTCACACTCCCCCTACTCCCTTTGAACACGACTGCTCTGCGCGTCTTTTCAGATAAATACTTTATGTAATGGCCACGATGACTCTGTGTTTGAATATTTTGCATACTTTTTTTTTCGTTTGGTAAATACTTAGTAACTTCTTGCAATTCTATACGAAAAATGATGTGTGCAATTTGGTGGAAATGCTTATATTAAGAAAATTTTAAATACGTTTTGTTTGGTACAAAAAAGTTTTGAACGAAAGAAAATTCTGAAGGTCGTTAAAATGATGGCGTTTTTTTTAAAGAGATATTGAACTTGAAACATTTTTAATTTAATTTTTTTTGTTGTATTTATAATTTAGGTAAATATAACGAAATTAAACTTAAACTTCAATTAATATGGTTTTAGAAATAACATAGACCATTTCCACGATTCGAGGATCTCTGCGTGTTACCAATTTAGCCTAGCCGGCAAGATCTAGCTCTTTTATATTCTTTCAGGCAACACATTTTAGTTTAGCCTCTGGCCTTTCTTAAAAGTGTAAATTCGATACTAATGAAATAAGTTGCATCGTAGTGCAATGGAAAAAAATTAAACTTATATCGGTGGACAAATCTACAATCTACTGTAGAATTTTGGGCTCGTAAATTTAAAAAACGCGCTTAGCAAAAATCCTTTTGCTACCCTTTGTAGTTTGATTTGTAAGTTTACAATCTTAATCTTCAGCAGTACAGAAGTCGATTGCATTTTTAGCTCGAGTGGGGTGCCCACGTAAAAAAAAAGCCTCGGATGAGACCCTCCATTTCTTATGACGACCACGGCAAACGCTTAAACGACAATGATTTAAGGGTATGCACACGGAATGACCCTTAATTGGGAAGGTGCCTCTGGTCGGCTGGCGGATCTCTTCGTAAAAGCAACAGCTGATTTTACCGCTATCCAAGAGATGCGATGGACGGGGCAAGGGTTGAAGAGGATCGGACCTTGCGACGTCTACTACAGCTGCCATGTAAATGAGCGCACGTTAGGTGTCGGATTTGTGGTGGGAGAGAGACTTCGTCGCCAGTACTGTCGTTCACTCCGGTGGATGAGCGTCTCGCCACCATTCGTCAAAGCGAGATTCTTCAACGTCTCGTTGATGGACGATGTGGCCAAGATCACTTCTATGAGCGCGCATATTCAGCCTACAAGCATAAGAAGATATATCAAGCTACATAGCGATTTCATGATGGAAAAACACGATCAAATTGATCATGTTGTGGTGGATGGAAGACATGTGCTTCTAGTGTCTTAGACGCACCGCCATGGAAAAGAAAGATGCCGCCTATAGCACCACGCTGCGATCGGGCGCAACAAGAACTGTGCGGGAGAGATGTCGGGAGTTGAAGAAGTAAGCGAGACGCATTTTCCAAACAAAGAAGAGAGCCCGAGATGCGCGAGTGCGAGGAGCTTGAGATGCTAGCCGGTAGGAAAAACGCCGATAATTTTACCAGAATGTTTGGCGGCTTACAGAAGGTTTCAAGAACGCGGCAATTTCCTGTAACAATGAAAACTACGACATTCAGAGTACACTCAAACTGTGGAGGGAGCACTTCTTCACGTTGCTTAATAGTAGTGGCGCGAAAAACATCGAAGATGATGAACTCGAACCTCCAATCAAAGAAGACGGAGTCGAAGTACCGTTACCCGACCTGGATGCCACTCGAAAGGCAATAGCGCAGCTAAAACACAATAAGGCCGCTGGTGCTGACGGACTGCAAGCAGAGCTATTCAAGTGCGGAGACGCGGGCCTGGCAAAGTGCTCTGCGCAATGCGATTGGACCTTATCAGTGCGGCTTTAGACCTGGTATCAAAACTAATTCATTTTGAAAACGATACCCGAATTATGAAATTTAACGAAACAGTTGTTTCATAGCGGTTATTAAATGAAAAATAATATGTCTATTGCTTGATAACTAAGGGGTCTTGCAATAGGGACGCTACAAAAGTAGACCGATAGTGGCAGCAAACGACGCCATATTTTTTCCACTCTTTTGACATTTCTCTTCAGAAAGGTTTGCCATTTCATCATGGAAAGATATACGATCCAACAACGAGTCGAAATTATTAAAATTTACTACCGAAATTCGGAATCAATGGCCTCAACTTTAAGAGCGCTACATCCAATTTATGGTTGTCGTCATTTCTGGCTGAATGGCTTCGTCAAAAAGCAAAATATGCGTTACTGGACAGGCAGCAATCCGCACGTACTCCATGAGTCAATATTGCATCCCGAAAAAATTACGATTTGGTGCGGTTTATGGGCCGGCGGCGTCATTGGGCCGTACTTCTTCCGTGATGATCAAGACCGACACGTTGCTGTGAATGGGAATCGCTACCGCTCAATTATAACCGAATATTTTTGGCCCGAATTGAATGATATGGATTTGGACAATATGTGGCTCCAAAAGGATGGCGCCACAAGCCACACAGCGAATGTCACAATCGATTTATTGAAAACCAAGTTTGGTGAACGTATTATCTCACGAAATGGCCCAGTCAATTGGCCACCTCGGTCGTGCGATTTGACGCCGTTAGACTATTTCCTGTGGGGCTACGTCAAGCCTATGGTCTATGCCAACAAACCAGCGACGATTGCTGAACTTCGTACGAATATCGAACGTGAAATTGCAGCAGTATCGGCCGGTTTATGCTTGAAAACCGTCGAAAATTGGGTTCAGCGTCTGGGCTTCTGCAAGCGTGCCCGTGGTACCCATGCAAAAGAAATCGAGTTCCACACATAATGGCATCGAATGTGCTTTCACAGGATTAAAGAATTTAATTCATATCCCAAACCGTTTTTGTTTTATTTAAAAAAAAAGTTTTGTAGCGTTCCTATTGGAAGACCCGATATTATTCAGATCAGTGTTTTCTTACGTTGCCAATAAGAGTAATTTTCCGAAAGTTATTGTCCAACGCTTTTTTATGTTTTTTGATAAAAGTTATTACATCTTGACTTTTATCTGTATTCTCCTCTTTATCTTCAACTTCACTTTCATTGTAACCACCTTTACATTCTTCTCCTGCTCCATCCCCAGCTCCACCTTTATCAATCTGTATATTAAAACGTTTAGCAGGTGACTTAAAAAATATAACTTGCAAAATATCTCTAACCGGCAAAATAAAAAAGTATTTCTCATCTAATAACTAATATGAGAGCAAAGATTTTGCGATAGAACTTTTAACTATTGTGGCCCTGTTCAAGATAAATATGCACGCTCAAAATATACAACATTTATTTATTCTCGGCGTTATTGACATTAACATTCCACAGCTTAACTAACATAGCTGTTATCTGAAGCTATTTGTTATTTTATTTTATCTGTAGATTTGAAATTACATATTTGTATCAACGTACTCAATGCCGATTTCTCACAAACTTATGAATTTGATATTTTAAATCGATCTCAGTAAAATAAAAATTTCAGTGCGCTTTATATCGTTTTAAATAGCTAAAGAATGGAAAAGTGCCCATGATATCCAATGATTTCATATCATCTGCAAAGTGTAGGCTTCCCGTGAACTAAAAGTAATGAAATCACTGACGGGCTATGCCAAATTTATTTCATGCGCCATATATTTTTAGTTTCAAGTATCATAAATTGTTTATAGTGATTATAGTGAAGATTTTAAGATCAAAAGTTATGAAAATTGTATCTGCTTGAAAATAATTTCCTAATTTATATTCAATTTATAAAGGGGGGTATTTTAAAAAGTTCTTTCCCCCATTTTTTATATTGTCAATAAAGCTTTGCTTGAATCTACTGGTCACTAAGCCAACTTTGATAAGAAGAAGCGCAATCATTATATTTTTCAAATTAATAGTATAATAATTAGTTTTTAAGTAAACACACACCAGTTAATGTTAGAAATATTTTCTTTACCCAAGTCCGCATTTATGCGGAAAGACAAATCGAAACTATTTCATTAACATTAATTATCAATGCTCTGACTACGTTTAAGATACACACAAAGAAAACAAATTTAAAATGGCCAAACAAAGCTGATATCAAAGAAGTTTTAAACCGAGCATACAATTATATACTATACATAAATATATATACACATATATATGCATTTATATCCCTGCAGCAAATCGGAGTGGTTCAGAACTCGCGCAGAGTTAGTCTAATACGGGACGGTACTGGTTCTCGTTCTATCTCAACTCAATGCTTTAAAGTGTATTTTTTAACACGGCGATGTCCTAGGAAGTGGCAATTGTCCCCCCCTGCAGAACCTTTGAACTGGTTTGGAACTGGTTCTACTTCGGCTAGTTCAGAGATGGTTCAAAAACATCTAGTTCTGGACTATACCTAAATCGTATGGTATAGGACCAAAAGTTTAATTAAAAATTAATTGATAATCTTAAGGAATATTAAACGAATAGAAATGTATGGTTTTATGGTAATAATGGTTCACTGTATAAAGTATTAACCTGTAAGTAGAATAATTTTTTGTTCCAAATTAAGGCAGCTGGTACAAGCACCTGTTGTTTTCTGGGCTAAATATATAGAAAATATTAAACTAAGTTAGAAACTATTTAAATTTTTTATATATAGTTATGCATGTACTTACACTGTTGAAGCAAGTCCCTACAAATTTCAATTCACAATGATATCCCTTTGTTTTGTTTAAATTTAAAAAAGGAAAACACATATTTAAAAAATCAACAACGACCGTGTTGGATTGGAATGATGAGTAAGCGATCATCATGTGGCAGGCCCATCAACTTACACTCTATATCGTTTACTGATAACTTTAGCTCTTCATCTGATGGCCTTACATCAACAACACATATTTCCAAGCAAATTGAATCTACGGGTTCACTAAAAAAACTCATGGCATTCTTAAATTTTTTTCCTATGACTGAACCACCGTTTGCAGTTGTGAACCTCTGAATTTCTATGGGAGAATACGGCTTAATTATACATAAATTATTGGGAGCTCTTTTACTATAAATGCATTCATTAGACAAATATACGAGCTATCCTTTTTTCGAGAGTTTCAAGCCACCAGAAAAGTCTTCACCCGCATGGCTTTCGCTTGTAATCCTGTTATGAAACTGCTGTAAAATTTGTGTGGGTTTTTTAACATACTTTTTCAAAATTTGAAGGTAGTTCTCAAAGTCGTATGCAGATGATCCTGACACTAACCCAATGGTCCTAATGTTATTCGCAATATATAATAAATGATGCACATTATATGTTACGCTCGTTGCCCCAAAAACTATGGAAAAGTTTTCCACGAATAAGTTTAACAAATTTTGTGCGACCACAATATTTGAATGGAAGGTTTTAGGACAAAACAGTAGCCTGCAAGCCAAATGCAAAAGCAAGTACTCATAATAAATTTCATCTGGAACTACATTTTTCAAAACACAAACACCTGTATATAAAAGGAATTGGTGGAACTCCGTGGCCTTCCAATTGCATATTTCCGCCATTCCTCTTGGTTTCCGAACGAACTCCTTCGGGATGTAAGGCCTTAAAAACTTTAAATTTGTGGAAATTCGATCTTTGCTTATCTTGGAAACTTTTATACTAATTTTGTCTTGCAAAATTCTAAGTAAAAATTTTCGCATGACACCTAACTCTATTAGATGCATGCTATCAATGGCTACTTGGCTAATCATTTTTACGCCCAGAGCTTCCAATGGTGTTTCACGTTGTCTAAATTTAGGTAAATGGTGGTTTGCATATTTTCTGTTAGTGAACTCCTCATCTGAAATTAAATCACCACTTTCTATACCGTACACCAATACACCATCAATTTTCCTGCCTCTTTGCGTGCACTTTGTGCAACCAAATGCCGATGTGTGACCTGGTATACCACTCTCTATCTTCTATCACATTTTCAACATTTCTATTATCACTTTCAGTACTTAAATTGTTTATATGTATAAACGTCGGTCTGCATTTTAACTAATCTTCTGATGTGCCGCTTACTCATTTTAATACGAATACTCACAATTATACACAATCGTTTTCCACAAAAAATTTAACACTTAACTAGGAATGTGGGCAATCAGCTGTTGCTAGTGAAACTTGATTTTCGATAACAAAACAGCACAAGAAGCAAAATTCAAGTTTCAACTGTCTCGCTCTGCATCTGTTTCAGGGTAGTTCGGAGACAATCATGAAATGGGGTAGTGCAGAACTATCGCTTTGCCAGACTGTCTCTAAATTTTGCTGCAGGGATGCTAATGTTTATGTTAAGTCATTGCTTGTTAAATTAATTTCTTAACTTCAAGCCTTCAGCAACTCAACTTTGTGATTTTGCTTGTTTTTTTTTGCATAAAATAATTTGCAAGACTTTTTGTGCCACGCGCCTTTTCACTGGCTCTTTTTTGCTTCTATCCGTGCTTTACAAACAAAAACAACATAAATAGCAGATCAACCTGCCCACTGTGCGTTTGCTGTTTTTGTTTTTTAACGTACGTATTTGTTGAGCCTCAATTCTTTGACCTTTTGTGTTCAAATATTGCCAAGGTGCGCTGGAGAAGAAAATGATGGTGAATAGATGCGAAGATATTAATTGAAATCATTAGAAGAACCAGAAAAAATTTAACGCTAAGTTGTCAAGAATTTTTATGGAAAAACTCAAACATTTGTGGTGCAACCGAAATCTTTTTTCGAATTTTTGATCTATACAAATTTTTTCCGTTTGCAAGGTTGAAAGTTTCTAAAATAAAATATTCGCTAAGTATTATAGCTTATAGCTTTTATATGCTATATTCATTTTTATTTATTCAGCGATTCTAATGACCTTTTTCGAACCCAATCTTTTTTTACAATGCTTAGACTACTATATGTATTATTCTCCCTAATTCACAGTTTGTGTTTTTCTTCTTAAATTTGCATTATTTTCTTTTTTATTTATTAGGCGTTTCTAATGTTTTTCTTTTTTGTAACCTAATATTTTTTTATAATACTTAACTAGCGTATATTTTTTTCTCCTGAAATTCACAATTTTTTTTTGCGTTATTTTAAGCAAGCATAAAATTCAAAAATTCAAACTGCTTTTACGAATTTTGAAAGTGGTAAAAACCCCGTCAGAGATAGTTAAGCTTTAAATCATCAAGAGGCAAGTATTTACTATAAATCAACTTATTACATCTGCAACTAGCTGCATCACTTCGATGCTTAATAATTTTAGTTCTTCATTTTGGGAAAAGCGAGTTTATTTAAAAAAGGTTGTAAATTTGTAGAGTTTTTAGAAAGAGTTGTTAGATATTTTCACTTGCATAATATCTAATCTTACATATTTTGCATCTTAATTATATACAATATTTTATTCTTGTTAAAGCTTAGTATAAATCTCTAAAGAAAAGCGAACAAAAAACCCAAAAACTTAAAAAATGGCACTTGGAATTCAAAAAATCATAATTCATTAAAAACGAAAATGTCCACACATAATGCTAATCGGGAACAGAAATTAACAATGAAAAAATCTAAGCAATGTTAATATTTGTGGGCTGAAATTCGTTTGATTTTTTTTATCATGAAAAAAATTTCCGCAAACTTACTAGAGTTTCTATATTTGAAATGAAAAAATCGAAGCACTGTTAAAATTTTTTGGCTGAAATTCGTTTGATTTTTTGCGATTATGAAAAAACTTACTAGAGTTTATAATTTTCTCTTCTAGAATTAACTTTTAACTGTTAACAGAAAAAATATCATAATGATTGAGCCCCTTTTAGCGAAATGATGGCATTTGTCGTAAATAACTACGACTTAAAAAAAATCATAATTTCCAAATAAAGAATTTGGGCTAATGGAGGATACATCATAACTTTGTAATATATTAATATAATATATTACCATTTAAGAAAAAAATATGTTGGAAAAACACTGATGCAATTTGAAATTTTTTAGGTAAAAATCTTGTGGATTTTTTTTTTTCAAAAACACCATGTTTCATATATTTTTCTTTCAGCGGGATTTTTTATTTAAAAACAAGCAAACAAATTCGAAGATCTGTCATTTTTCGCAAAGTTATAGCATTTTCAAAAACCAAATTTGCATGCGCAAATCGAGTTTTTAGATAAATTTTTAAAACTTCCCCACGTCGAAAGAACTCAAAGTCGACCAAAAGGAAAAAAGACGCGTCTCATCGATTTTGATGTAGAAACTATAAAAAAAATACATGCAAAAAAAACATAACCATAACTGCCTGGACGATTCGGTATGACATGACCCCGTAGATAAAAAGTATTCATGATTCTTTTGAAGAGGAGTCCAACTGCGAGCAATTAATCCAATAATATAAATCTATAGAGATATGTATATATGTAAGTTAAAAAACAAAGTATTTTTCTTATCTAGCGTAAATAATGCAAAATAATTTGGCTGAAGAGCACTACAGCACTCATGGTCTTCATGAATATAAATCCTTCTTCGAAAACGAAATACGCAATTGCTCTAAAACTCTAAAACTGTAGCAATGTGTGTCCAAATTTTACGAATAAATTTAGTGCAAAAACTTAACTGGTTGTGCTTCTTTCAGCTATGTGTTTTTACCGCTAGCTTGTTCGTAGTATTGCATTTTTACATCTGATACCATGTTATTAAAAATATTTGGCATTTGGTTCAATAATTTTAATAATTGAAAATAGGTGTCAATCATATAGGCAATAGTCTGTCTAAGTAAATCCGAAACCGGTTTGTCTCCAAACTCGAAATGTGACAAGGCATGACAGCATTAGCCTAAGTCATTGAAGAGGAAATTGCAAAGATGGGTACTAGGGTTTAGGTTTAATAACAAAAGTAGTTTGCGTAACTATACTTTAAGACTCGTTGTAATTTGAATAAGAAGCTTTTTATAAAATGACGAAAATAAAAAGCAAGATCGCTCGATTTTGTGCAATATCAATATCTTCATTGTCACTAGAGTACTGTATCTAACACCTCATATTTGTAGGAAACCCATTTACTCTAGGTTTTAAGTTTACGAAATTCGATGGACATGAATAAATTAATACTAGTTAAAAACTTATTTTGAAAGTAAGTATTTCAGGAATGAAAACACATAGATTCCCCCTCGAGTTCGAAGGTTTTTGTGCCTTGTTTATTTGAATTTGTAGTATTACGATTAATATACCGAACCAGTGTCGTACAGGGGTTGAGGCGCCAAAACAAAATTGACAAAATAATCAGAGATTTAGGAATTTTGAAATTTCTCGGACTTTTTTGCCGCTTAACGTAATAGAGAATTGTGTTAGATTAAACAAGCGCCCTTTTCCCCTTTGACTGAAAACCATAGAATATGCAATTATTGTTTCTATTACATATATTTATACCCAAAATTCGTCCGGACATTTAATTATGTGGTAATTTGCTTTCAAAATCTCTTAATTAACTATGCCTGAGTCCATGGAAAAAAAAGAAAAGAAAGTCCATGAAAAAAGGAGAAAATCGAGGAGGACAAATTAGCAACGACTTTCGGGAAGTGGATATCAAGTTTCTCAAGAGCGGATACTTGTTCATTATCGGGAAACGCCGGCATTTACGTTAAAAAATTAGGAACAAAATAATTTCTCTCTCAAATATGTCAGCATAATATTTTTGTAAAGATAAAATAATGACTAAATATTTTATTGGAACTCTTTACAGAACAAACTTCATACGACAACCCTGAAAACCGAACAGTAAATGAAATGACAGCAATTACAAATTTAAAATCCGATCATCTTTCAATTGAAGTCCAGTCTCCAAATATTTCACATGATAAATCTATGGATCAATCTAAGTTCGTGGAATTGGAATTTTTTTGGACATGCAGATACGAGATGTCATCGAAAGCAAATGCAAAAAAAAGCAGTTACTCTCTCAAATTAAAGCACATGCAAATAACCGAAATTATTTGCTGAAATTTTGCACAAGAATATTGATTTAAAATTTCTTTACTTTCCCAAGTTGTGGGATCAAATTTTAGCTATGCAATAGAAAAATTAGTCTTTAGAAAAAGTTATTTACTTGGTTGGGGAATTGAGAAATTCATTACAAGAAATTCGTGATGGAGAATTTGTAAAAAATTTTGCACGGGCCATAACATTGGCTGGAACCGAAAGAAGTTTTCATCTACATTCATACAAAGGAGAACATGATGGGGCAAACATTTCAGAAAAGCAAGAATCCCGCATCGACAACACACAGTCAATCGATATTTTGTATAAAGAAATAAATAGGAGATTCGAGAGGTTAATGGAAGTTGTCGGGTATTTTGATTTTTGTTAGGGGAATCCTTGCACTCTATGACCAAACCCGAAGTTAGAAAAAGCAGCAACTGAGTTGGCAATTAAATATGAGAGGGATATCAATGCAGCAAAATTCATTGATAAAACTTCAGAGCTTAAGCATTTGGAGGTCTTAATTTTACCCGAAAACATTGAACCTGCAGCTACTCAAGAGTTATTTCAATTGCACCATAATTAGAATCTAAAAGAAGCATACCCAAATATTGAAATTGAATTCTGGATTTGTATGCCTACACCCGTGACAATAGCCACCTGTGAACGCAGCTTTAGCAATCTAAAGTTCATCAAAAACTATTTTAGATCAACCATGGGTAAAAAAAAGACTAACTTGGCAGTTATGACGACCAAACTTTTCATATTTCATTGCAGCGAATTCATCATGAACCAAAGAAATTAAATATGTTTTTTGTAATAAAATTCTATTTTTTTCGTGTACAATTATCATTATGGTGTCATTATAAATTGCAGCAAAATCAACGTAAAAACTTGACTTTCAAATAGTATTGGAAATATTCGATTTATTTAAAATTCTGTGTAGGGAATATGGTGCGAAAAATTGTAATTCACCTCCTGCGCCAAATTACCTCGATACGGCCCTGTACCTAACCTCTGAAAATTAATAACAAAATAGTAATAATATTGTATAACATAAGTTTTCATAATCGATTTGAATATTCTGCCTTTTCTTCCCTCATTTGGCGCAGCCCGCTAAATTTACATAACTTAAAATTATTGCCTCCTTAAATTGCTAGTTCAAAGCGTAAGGCTTCGAAACTAATGTCCATTGTTATGCAACTAAGTTGGCTAGCAGTAGCTTTTTTTAATAAATCATATTAGCTACAGAAAGCCGGAAATATCACCGGGTTTTAGATAAAGGTAGTTATTTCATAATATAATGGTTCTTTTATTATTCTATAGTTAGTTAATGAAAATCATAACTTGTATTTGCTAACATTTTGAACTTATTCAATTAAATTTGAAAATTATGCAAATTTATAATTAAAAAAACATTAACACAGTTACATAAAAGGACATTCAATATAGTGAGGCTCAAATACACACACACACACATACACACACGAGCGCGTTTCCTACAATTATGCGCATAATTTCCTACAGTTACGAATTCTAAGCGAAACGTTAAACGGCTGAACATACAGCAGCCGCTAGCGATGATAATTACCATGTACGTTGGCTTGCGGTGGTGGGCAATGATAATGGTTGGTTTACAAATCGTTAGGCAGATATTTTGAAGTATGTACATAATGTGTGTGTGTGTGTTTGAGCGTGTGAGTGGAACAGCAATAGAAGATAGTTAAAACTACTACTTGCATATCGTTAGCTTAGATTCAAAAGCTGCTGAACCCGATTTTTTTGAAAATTACATTTTTTTTGCATATAGCGAGGCAATTTAAAAATACAAGAAGAACAAAATTCTGGTTTTACTTCCATCAGTTGTTATTTCGATGCTGGCTTAGTAAAATAGCTACAAAAGTGTAAAAGAAAACTTGCAGGAGTCTGTTCAAATGTATTTATATTTTGCTACTCTAGAGGTGTACTGTGGGTAATTTTAGCTTTATAAAGTGAACAATTCTCACTATATACATATACATATATCTAAAATTTTATGTTTATTTATTCAATCAGACGATGTAATTTTTAGTTGGGGGTGCTAAATCTTGCGAGATTCCTGACAATGTAAAAGCACACAAAGAGAGTAGACAAATAGTGTAGCTGTTGTGTAACCCTTTTTCCTTTGAAAGTCTGATTAAAAGAAATCTTTTGTTTTGCGTTTGTAAAGAAGCAGCTATTTAGATTCACAGAGTGCTTACATAAATGCCAATAAAACTAAGTATCTAGACTCTGTAGACTTTTGCGTTCTTTCAAATTATCAAAAAAAAAATTGTGTAAAATTTATTTTAATCAGATTTTTAAAAAACATGGTTCGAAGCGACTTTTACATGAGAGAGCTAAATGGGTAAGATGTTCCAAAAAATTATCCGTAGTGTAATTTTTCTATGTGTACCCAAAACTGCGTGGATATTTCGATCAGATATGAGTTTTAACACTTTTCTCCACTTATCTTATAAAGAATAAGGCAAGCAATTTTAAATTAAATACGTGTTCAATAAGAGTGCAAAAATATTTGGAGGTGTTACTAAGTGATGTGTTTAAAGTTTTAGAATTTTCTAGAGGAATACCCGCCAAATCAGCTACCAATTTACTTTAATGCATAAAGCAAGGCAAATTCAAATTCTGTCAAATTATTGCACATTGGGAATGATCAGCATAAAAATTAAGTTTTAGACTTTAAGCCGTAACATCACTTTATATCAGTGATCGTGCCAGTTATAATTTTTATTAAAAAAAATCATGATTTAATCGTTACTTGTGATTTTTATTTTTTCGATCAAAAATATTAGTTATTCTTGGATTTTTATTTTTTCGAACAAGGTCCATAGTTCTTTTTTAATTTTGATTTTTAATTTGTTGTGATTTTTATTTTTTCAATAAAAAATTAGCGAGCATATTGAAATATTATTTTTTCCACCAAGTCCGGTGTTATCTTTTTTTTTTTAATCAAATTTTAACGTTATTTTGTGATTTTTATTTTTTCGTTCAAAAAAAAAACTTTTTCTTAGATTTAAAAATTTTCAACCATATTGATCGATATTTTGTGAAATTCTTTTAGATCATTAAAAAATATTATTGTCATCGCCGACACATTTGTGGGCATTTCTTATGACTGACAAATCTTAAACACAAGAATAACTCTTACAAAATAATAATCGCATGTTATCGGAAAATTTTAAATCTAAAAATAATGATTGCTTTTGTTCGAAGGAACTATCGCAAAATTTTGATCAGACTTGGTCGTAAAAATACAAATTAATAAATAGGAACCAAACTTGATCGAAAAAATGAAAATCACAAAATAACAATTACATAATGTTGTAAAAACAAATTAAACATAAAAATCAAAATAACAATTACTTTCGGTTCCTGCTTTATAAGGATTCGCCTTGATATCATTCGCTCCATCGGGAAAAAGTATCCGATATGTAAGTCTAGGCGGTAAGCTACTTGCGTATCAAATTTCATGCAAATAACTCTTGCAAGAATCCTCCCACGCACGCCAGAATGCATCTTTTTACTTACACCTACAGGCGAAATCCGGAACTAGGTTAGGTTAGGTTAGGCGCCAATCCCTAAAGGCAGTCTTAGGCTCATGGCCCATGGTGATACCGTATTGGGGGCTGTATAGTGATCCCTGTTCCATAAAACCACTTCGTATTCCTAAGAAACCTTGTCAGGCTCCTAATTTCAACTGACCTAAGATCGTCGAGTTCATTACGGAAATAGCTACCCTCTAGCTGGTGCCGGACAGCGCAGAGTAGGTAATGTATGGTATCTTCCTCCTCCACGTCACGACATCTCCTACTGAAGTCCGCACCTATTAAACAATCTCCCGTTAGGACTGCAGTCGTTATCTTAATATCCTGTCTGTCCTTGCAATTCGGCAGGTGGATTCAGTCCTCCGCCTATCGTTTGCGATTCTAACCAATTTTTGGTTGATCAATAGCTTACATATATATATGTAGAGGGATGCCGGGTGAATCACTAACACCACTAACCGGCAGAGTCGTGCCTTGACGATCAAGCTCATCAGTATTGCAGTTACCACGTATGTCGCAGGGACCGGGAACCCACACAATATGTGCTGGCAATCTCAGCCATTTCGTTAAAAGATCGAGGGCATTCCGCAGCTACCCTAGATGTTTTCCGAAGGGACTTTCATTTAGGGAATCATAACTAATTCTTCCAGAGACGCGGCCTTCGAAATTGACACCAGTTTCGCCTGAAAAACATTGCAATAATCAGGTAGACAGAAGCTGAAAGTTGTGCCCAATTATTCTGAAAACCCCCTCCGCAAACTCTTCCATCAAGCTTCAAGCCATCCGTGTAAATATGAACTGAATGAGACAACTAATGGATCCAAAAGCATACAGAGAGGTCTTGAATTAACACTCGCTGAGAAACAAGTACCACCTTAACAAACTCTCGCGCCGTGGATGTTGTTATTGAAGTTAAACCAACAACTATTTCATACGATGAGCTCCGGTCGCCTCGTGAGACCCACGTCCCTCGGGCACAATTAGGAACTGGATATTGTGGCAGACTTAACTTCTACTTATCCAGAATCAACTCAGACATCCCCAACATATCTACGGCAAGTTGAGAGAACCCACACGATATTAATTACCTATTCACATGGACCGACCTCATCGAAACAGCTCGTTTTCTAGCCCTTCCATTGAATGAGCGTGACGATAGCCATCATGGGTACGCTGTTCTAGCACGGTATAGCTAGTCGCTACAACAACAAAACAGCAATGATTTGTACCTTTAGATTTTGGCATGTACGCGCCATCCGCGGCGGTCACATTCCCAAAATTATATTCAAACATCAATGACATAAAATTATATTTCAAATAAAATCAAATTTCAGTTTAAAATTAAATTTTATTATTTTATTTCAAATTAAAGTTCTACACCTCACGTATCATTTAAAAAACAAAAACGCCCCTAACCCACACACATTTGAGTTTTTGCGCGCCAACAATGAGTTGCAGAAAAACGTGAAGCAAGCCACAACACGTTGTGGTTGTGGGTTATGCAACAGCTCGATATAAAGCAACCATTTCATTTGTGCCTATTGTGATGATGACTCTACAGAAAAAAAAAGAACTGAGGTTTCACTTCGCTGGCAAACGCCAACATCATTTATGCTAATTATTGTACAGAGAATGCTGCAGTGGAGAGGCGAGATGCACAGATAGGAGAGAATGATTGATGGACGTGGCGCAATGATGGGATGCAATGTTGGGGTTTGGGCGGTGTGGCGCAGAGTAGACGTACACCCCCAAAAAGCTGTGAGCTAGTGAATTTGTGCATTCCTCCAACTGTTGGGGTGTGGGTGCTTCACTTCTTTCACATTTTCTCACTTTATGTGCTTTTATTGCTTTTGAAAATGATTTTTCATTTAATTGCTGCTTTCAGCATAATTTTTGTTCTGTTCATCTTTGATGATTTCAACTTTTTTCTTATCGCTCACTCAGTACTACTACACCGCCCTGCACAATGACGCATCATCATCAATATAGACCATTAAATATTTTATCATAAAATGAAAGGATCTTAATACCCCATCCTTTCAACCACAAAATACAGATTTCAATCAGTGCTTTTGACGTAGACATCATTTTTCATCGGCACCAAAGCCAGTAGGATGTGCAGCAAAGCAAACGTCTAGCAGATTGTAATCAACGCCAACTCACCACTACGCCTTCTTTATGTAATCACTTATGCCGTTGCTGACCGATACCAACGAGCTGTGTTGCCTTTGCGGCTCCAACACCTACACCATATTTTGCGCTTTGCTTTACGTAAAATTTCTCTGGGGCTGTTTTTTTCTCTTTTTTCTTTGTTTTTGTTTTAGTTTTTTGCTTCAGTCTGTAGTGGACGTAAACGTGGCGCTGCGTAACGGTTCAATAACATACAACCAACTTCTGGCGTTACTCACTGTAAGTTCATTCACTAATCAATTGCTGCAGCTTTTTAGACGCCACAGCTTCGCATAGCCGCGCCGCCGCGACGCTCTAACCTACTTATCCTCTCAGCACAACGGCAAACAGAATAAGCGCAGCTCTTCAACCAGACGACCGCCAACTGCGACCAGCCTGTTAGGGTTATTCTTCAAACAACGTAATCATTTAGCTGGGTTCATTAAAACATTTCGCCATTGTTAGACATCATGTCCATCAAAGACTTACTCCTTGTAACTCAGTTTCTAAATAAAAGTGGGTCGCATGCACATCGCAATCGCCACCCATTGATGCTGCCATTCTTAACAAGTTCCTTTCGTTCGTTTCAGCACTCAGCGCACTGTTTCTTTGGAAAACCTTTTGCTACGCCCAATGCATTACTCATTTTTATTGTACTTTTAAGACCACATGGCGATGAGCTAGCCATTGATTCCTGCGGTTCACTTTAATTACGTTCCATCTCCAGTGGTTCGTTTCATTTTCTCGAAACTTGCATTAAGCGCATTTTTATTGTACAGGTTATATCAATTAATTTTTCATGTCTTCACACAGTTTTATGTAGTTAAGGGAAATTATTCAGTATCCATTGGGTATTCAAACGCCTGGGGGAAGAATGATAAACGTAGCTTTTCTCATTATCTTTTTAGTAAATTTCATCAGATGTTGCATTTATCGGGCTTCACAAAAATTGTATGGTAATAGCTCACTTCACATCTAATTAACACGAAGTTCCACTTCATATTTGCATGGAGACAAATTTTGACTGTTGAAATTTTTAGCTTAAGCTAAACTAAGGAAACCATTTCTTGTTGATAACTTTTGTATAATATGGTAATCTAATTAAAGTAGAAACCATTAAAAACGTTTGTAATTCTTGTAATATTTTCGGTTACGGAAATTTGCTCTGGTGTTAACTTTGAAATTCCCGTTGAACTTTTAACAGTTGTAATCGTAAAAAAATTACTAGCGGTGGCTAAGTTTTAAAAATATTGATAAAGAATATTTGTACGAAGGCAGACCAAAAACAAATAAAGAAGAGTCTAAGTTCGGGTATAACCCAAATATAAATACCCGCCTAACGTTTTTTAATTATTATTATTATTGGGTCCATTTGTTTGTAACCGAGTTGCAAAAGAACACTAGATAGGATAACGAATTGCATGTAAAGCAACAACACTACCTCGGAAAACTATGCGCGTTGAACCAACTCTGTAAAATGATATCCGACCTGAGATGTAGTGTTGGGAAGTGAAAAAACTGCACTATTGTGAATGAGCCGGAAGAAAATACATTGGAAATTTCAGTTTAAAACCTAATTCGTTATATTTGCATAATATTTTTAAATATAGAACTACGTCAACCTAATGTATGTTTGCACAACAATTTTCTGTTCTTAAATAGCACTAACAAATCTCATGTTTCATGAAAGCTGCTGACAGGGTTGCTTTTGCAACTAAAGGAAATTTTATCCGAGTTGGAGCGTTCTTTTGCAAGTCGGATACAATAAAACGGACCCATTATTATTTATTAGGAAAGTATAAAATATAGCACTAACAAGTATAGCACACTAGCTGTTCGATGCCTAAAATGCTTTTGTACTTAATTATTGTGAACATCGAGTGGACTTTATAAAGGGTGATTTTTTAGTTATTTTCAATTTGGCAACACTGATTTTGACAGCTCACGCACGCTCCATGCCTTGTGTCACTGCCAAACATCTTCCATTTGGCCTATAATTTAACCATGAATCGTCTTACAAATGAACAACGCCTGCAATGCAATTATTGAGCTATATTTTCCAAATACGTGATATGTTAAGAATGTTCATCGTGCGCTTCTTCCATTTAAATCATAAACGCCGTTAGGTGGTGTACGAACTGAGGAAAATATCGCCAGTTTTATAGGCCAGTGTTACCCTGCAAAAATTGCCTGACCATATCGAAAATAAGTTATCGATTGTGCATACACAAATTCCTGCAAACGATGAGAAAAAGGCAAAAACGGCACTGTTTATGCCTCCGCACGTACGTATTCAGCAAAGAAAAATTGAGTTTCATGTTAGTTGTGAAGCACAAGAGGCAAAGAGTGTGTGTATTATAGGAAAATAAAGAGTTCTGTAAATTCATTTTCATAAATGCAAAAAAGCGAAGAAGAGAAGTGATCATTTGATACCCGGTGCACATACTACACTAACCGTCAAACAGGCCAATAGTTTGAGTTAATTTTTTGCATAATATAATCGGTTATTATAAGTCAGGCCCGTGAATTATCGATTCGGTGCCGTTGGGTCTCTGTTACTCCCCTACGTGGAAAATTTTGCGGAAGAATTTACGTGTGAAGCCTTTCAAAATACAGGTGGTGTAAGAATTGAACCGACCGACCTACCAGAACGCCAAATTTTTGGTGAATGGGCTTTTGAAAAGTTAGCCGAAAATCACCTTTTTATTGAAAAATTGTGTTCAGCGACGAAGCTCATTTCTGGTTGATTGGATACGTGACAAAAGCAAAACTGGCGTTTTTGGAGTGAAGAGCAGCCAGAAACATTGCAAGAGCTAGCGATAGATGCATTCAGCAAAAGTTACTGTTTGGTGTGTATTATGGAGCTGGCGGCAACATTGGGCCGTATTTCTTCAAAGATGATGCGAATCGCATCGTTACTGTGAATGGTGACCACTACCATGCGATGAAAACAAACTTTTTTTTTTTGTCCAAAATAGAAGAGCTTGACTTGCATGACGAGATAGAGGGAGTTCAGTGTTCACCAAGGGAGGAGTAGCTAAGTGGAAAAAGCGGCCTAATTTTAAGCGAAGCTAAGTTAAATAGAAACTTTAAGACATAAATATAATATAACTTCTATATTAGTTTGAATAAACATTTCAATAAATATACCACAAATATGGCTGTGAATTGGCCAATCGAATTTCAAAGTTGAATTAAAACTGTATGTGGTTATTCGTTAAAAAAAAGCTTTGTCTCAAATTAAAGTCGCGTCAATTACAAAAGGAAATAAACCATTTTAAGTGCTGATTTCAACGAACTGGTGAAAAAAATCAGCATACCATCTAATTTTGCGGAATCCATAAAAAAACTACACGATTGAGTTTAAATTATATTGCAAACTAAATTATTTCCCACATGCATTTGTAAATAAATATTTACACTCATCCGATAAGGTTTTGCTACTCCGCTCCAAAACATATCATTTTTCTACCTGAATTTCCTATTCAACACATATGTACATATGTATTTTACTCTTTGTTTGTCTGTCACCACAACCGGTAAGTAAATTTATCAAAACCGCAATTTACAATGCACCAAAACCTTAAACAACGGCACCAAAAGCAAAAGTCGTACTCGTAGTAACCGCATACGCCCTGTAGGGCTTATAAATATTTCACATGTGTGCGCGAATGTGTCAATGTATGAGTTACTAAGTGAGTAGTAGAAAAAGCGCAAATAATATATATGTACAATGTACACATCTACATTGTTGACTAATTCCCTTGATGCCAGACCGCAAAGTTTACGTTGGCGCAAATAAATTTTGAATGATCGCACGCGTGCGGTTTAAAGTTGATGGTGGTGTGAACTCTAGCCAGGCAAATTTCGTGGGTGAGGCAATACTTTAGTGTAAAAAAAACATATATTCATAGTTGGGTTTTCGAAATAATACCTACATATCTGAAATTTAAGGCAAAATAATTATAACTCCATTTGTGATGTTCCTGTAGCTTATTCCCCTCCATAAGTAATTCAACGTGCATTTTAGAAGTGCACACGAATCGAGCACCAATGATCTATTCCCATCTCATTCTAGCTAAAATTCCCACACGCCTCCAAGTAACAAAGAACATAATCTAACTGCTTAAAAGAGCGCGCTCTATTCGTGGTGCCACCGAAAACAAAAACGATGCTTACATGCTGACCGAGTGCACAGCAAGCTACGAAGAGCATTATGGAGAGTTGAGAAAGGAAGACAGCTGTAGTATACACCGCCAAAAAATTAGAACCATGAGAGCATTCACATAGGACATGAGAGTTAAATCTTTTTCAACTTTTTAAAAGTGTTCTCTTTTGAAGAAAATAATTTCTTTATTTCAATATAGCAAAATTTTGCATGCCATTTTCAATTCCATGTTCATTTTTTTTACATTTCTCCTCATTTTTAAATCATTCTTTATGACGTTAGACATTCTTTGAATCACTTCTAATCTGTATACCATATACTTATTTACTATATTTTTCTTAAGGGTATAGATATTAGGATTTGGCTTTTTCACATACTTTTGATTTTAAGTGTGACCAGTAGTTCTTTATGGGGTTGAAGGAAGAATTTTGAATATTTTGTTGCGACAAAAAGTTTGTGCATTTTTTGCAGAGTGACAAGGTAGCCTTTCTTGCCTAAAGTTATAAAGAGATGAATCCAAATCCAGATTTTTTAAATATGGAATTAAAACATCTTCAAGCACAAGAATATATTGGTCTGCATTCATCGTTCCGTTTACGAAATAAATAGTTACTAATCTCCTCAATTCATATACATCACCATATAATTACTGCCGGACGTGCTTCACAGCTTTAATGATACAGTCTTCGTTAGATCGTTCATTTGGGAGGCGTCGAAGGAGGCTTTCAGTGACCGCTGCTAACCGAGATTCAACACTAAGCACAACCTATTATTATTATTATTTTTTTTTTTTTTTGTAATGTAAAAATGTCTTCTCTTAGAACAAAGGAATAGCTTTAGGTAATCATTACGCAGTTTCGCCCAAATCAGCCTTTGTTTTTTTGACTTTTTGAGAGTACAACGGCATTTAAGGTTATTAGCAGAAAAAATTCGATCCACACTCCGCAAATAGATTTCGCACCATCTCGTAATTATTTTACAAGTTCTCTTATCAGTTCTCTTCTATTTTCCATAGCCATTTGTATCGCTTTGCCCTTTTGTTCTTTCCGTCGGCTTTCTTCCGCTATTCTCTCGCTAGGTTTTTGGAAATGTTGAGAGATATTCTCGGGTTTCTTTCACATTAAAAAGTTTATATTATTATACCTCTTTAAACTATGGGTTTTATAGTCATATATAATTTATTGATAAATTTTTGAACTTTAAGAAAAATTTGCATGGGGTTTTGCCCACATTAGATACCCAGATTTTTTTTTTTTTGCAGATTATATTTGACATCCCCAAGCTATCGCAAAATACGCGGGGAGCGAAACAATTTAACACGTTTGAAAATCTCACACATTTCGTTGACGCTCTAATATTTGGTTATGTATGTTGTGTGAGTGTGTGTTTTCCAACGCTCATATGCATAACACTTGAATTTTCGATGCTGCACGTTTTTGCACTGATGTTGCAAAAAAAATTCAACGAAAATGTAGTAAATGTACAAACATTGCTGCTTTTTTAGAGCTTTTTCTAATCATTGCATCTCCATTAAAAATGCATTCCGGCTTTCAAAGCCCTTCAACTTTGACAAACAAGTAAAAATTTGCAATATCCGCATTAAGCTTTTTACCATACTTTTTCGTCCTTCACACGAAATTCAAGGGTGTGAAAATTTAGTTCAATAAATTTTAATAATATTTCTGTGTTTGTTGTCACTGAGAAAATGCCATGATAATGGAAATTTTAATATGAGTTAGAAATGAATGTCTTTGTTTGCGCTTTATTGATTTTGAGCTGCTGACATAAATGGAAAAACGTTGTAAGGCGCAAAATTGGTACACGAAAAGTTAGACTAATGTTTTAAATTTTTATGTGTAGCTAAAATAAAAAAATAAAAACTAAAAAATTTCGCGCCAATAATACTGTCAGTTAAAATATAAAAGAATTTAACGAGTTTTATGTTGAAGCTATAAAATCAATATTATTGCTGTAAGGTATGAACGAGAACTCTACAGAATATCAAATATTTACATACATATGACCATATGCGAGTACATTATGGATGTAGAAATTTTTGAAAGTTGTTTACATTTTCGAACGACACACAATTTTCGCATCCGTTCACACAAAAATTTTAGAACAAAAAATGTTAAATTACTCAAATTAAAATGGATTCGCAATCATTTCGAAAAAGCTGGAAATACGTTTTTGTTTTCCCATGAATTTCTCACAGTCACCAATGCTCGTGCAATAAAGTACTAAAAGAAATTTTACTTTCGAAAACATTTGAATGGAATTAATTATTTTGATCAAATCACAAAATCGTAGTTAGAGCAGCTCATAAGAGGTAATTTCGTTTAGAAAAAGTGCCTGTGTTTATACCAGCAGTTCCTCTCATCGAGAGAACTCAAGAGTTGTTTCATAAAAATAAAAAACTTTCACTAAATTCGAAGTTTTCAAGCTGTACAAAAATTCAATCAGTTCGCCTTTAATGAGAATACAGATTTTTTCAACTGGCCTAAATATTGGTTTCCAAGATAACTTTAACATGAAAAAAATCGAGTTTCGAAAAGATTTTTATGCAACTATTTTTCAATAGGAACGCTACAAAAGTTTTTTTAAATAAAACAAAAACGGTTTGGGATATGAATTAAAATCTTTATTCCTGTGAAAGTACATTCGGCGCCATTATGTATGGAACTCGATTTCTTTTGCATGGGCAGCACGAGCACGCTTACAGAAGTCCAGACGCTGAACACAATTTTCGACGGTTTTCAAGCATAAATCGGCCGATATTGCTGCAATTTCACGTTCGATATTCGTACGAAGTTCATCAATCGTCGCTGGATTGTTGGCATAGACCATAGACTTGACGTAGCCCCACAGGAAATAGTCTAACGGCGTCAAACCGCACAACCGAGGCGGCCAATTGACTGGCCCATTTCGTTCACTAAACTTGGTTTTCAATAAATCGATTGTGACATTCGCTGTGCGGCTTGTGGCGCCGTCCGGTTGGAATCACATATTGTCCAAGTCCATATCATCCAATTCGGGCCAAAAATATTCGGTTATCATCGAACGGTAGCGATTCCCATTCACAGTAACGTGCCGGTCTTGATCATCACGGAAGAAGTACGGCCCAATGACGCCGCCGGCCCATAAACCGTACCAAACCGTAATTTTTTCGGGATGCAATGTTGACTCATGGAGTACGTGTAGATTGCTGCCTGTCCAATAAGGCATATTTTGCTTATTGACGAAGCCATTCAGCCAGAAATGACGACGACCATAAATTGGACGTAGCGCTCTTAACGGTGAGGCCATTGACTACGAATTTCGGTAGTAAATTTTAATAATTTCGACTCGTTGATGGATCATATATCTTACCATGATGAAATGTCAAAAGAGCGGGAAAAAATATGGAGTCGTTGGCTGTCACTATCGGTCTACTTTTGTAGCGTTCCTATTGAAAACCCCGTTATTTAGGTACACGCGGGGTACCCTAATTATTTCAGAAGGATTATATAATGTCAAATTGCGGTTATCACTTTATTGAAATTTATTCATAAATTTGTTCAAAACTTTAAAATTGCAAAAAAAACATAGAACATCTTATTCCTCAATTCTTTCGATTTGAACATAGAACAAAATAAACTAAATAAGTGCCGATTAGAAAAGCATTGAAGGCGAATAAACCTTTCAACAAAAGAAATTACTCTAAAATGGAAAAAAGAATCGAATCCTATATCCATGTGGTGAACTTTCTGAGCAAGTGATCACATAAGCTGCCAAATAACTGTAGTTTTGGCATATGATGATTTTTATCATACCGAAGATACGACGGCCGCCGTAGCCGAGAGTGTCAAGCGTCAGCGCGCTTCATTCGGTGTAGAATCAAAAATTATAGAAAAATGTTTTCTATTCAATAGCAGTCTCCCCTCGACAAGCAATGGAAAGCCTTCGATTGTATTTGTGTGTTTGTTGTGTGTCTGTTGATTCTGAATTTGTGTTGCAACATCAAGACGCACGAACTATATGATATGGCGAGTATTCTATATAAAATATGGTATGGTTTTTGGTGAAAATGCTGACATTTATATTCTTTGATAATTAAGATGTCCTAAAAATTATGATTCATAGTGGTACAATTAAGAATTGTGAAGAAATGTACAAAAACTTGGTAAGCATGTTTTAGTTCATCAATGATTTAAACGATTGTCAACGATATTAAGCTAATATTGAAATTCGCACTTAGCAGTTCGCGGCACTAAAGCGGCAATTTCTCTCTGCAAAAGCTCAAATTCGCAAGTTATTAATAAAAAACTAATTTGGCATGACCTCGTCTACAAAACAAACTTTCTTCCCTTTAATTTGTGAGCTATTTAATGTTTTGATATATCTTTCAAAAGAGAAATATTGGCACTTTTAGAACAATAATGACTTTTACGGAAATAGTTTGAATCTGTTCAAAAGAATTTGTAATCAATCTGAAATTTACACAATTTTTTTTTTAGGTTTCAATTTTGGTGTCTTCTTTTTCTACAATTTTACAAGAAAGCATTTACATATAAGTCGTTTTCTGTCAAGAATGTTCTATTTTGAGGAAATTGAAAAGTATATTTTCACTGTAGCAGTATGCAGTGTAATTTATGGACAAAGGTGGTTTCATAAGTCAACCTTAGGCAAAATACCAGTGATTTCGAATTTGGTGACTAATTTTTTGATTACTTCGACAACAGAGTGTAGAGTAGTCCTAGAATAGGCTTAACATCATTCTAGTATCATGTTCTGACATATCTCGAGGGAGTTAATATGTTTTGGACAGCCATACAATATAATTGCCTGGGATATTACCGTCATAATTAAAAATTGGTTTTTAAACGCAAATCTGAGTTTCTATTAATTAAGGAAAATATTTAGCATACCTTATTTTTAAATTACTAAAAATGCCCATGGAAAACTAGGGATTTTATCTAAGTAAATGCATAAGTATTTCCCTTTATTTTCCAAGTTTACCACATGATTGTCAAATATAAGATTAGTTTCTAGCAGAAAACATATTTAAATTCCTGGTAAAAAATATTTCTTGTGTTTTATCTACGTTTAACTTGTCACTTTTCAAAATACTGCATCGCTTCATTCAACCAGTCTTGCGGATTTGCCACCATACTCTGACCCGTCTCATGCGATGAAAAAATTGCAGTATCATGGGCGTAGAAAGCATTACGACAGTTTTTGCACATGGGGAAATCAGGGCAATACAGCCCTAGGGCTTGTTTTATTCATAATCACACGAATATATATGTCTTTTGATTTCCGTGATTAAATATAATAGAAATTTATATTCAATTTGGTTAAAAATGAAGCCATCATGTCACACCGAATCCCAGGTGTTCTCTGCATCTAGCAAAACCATTGTTGAAAATTTGTTATTCTGCATTTGCGTCCGAATAAAGTTGTAAATTAGTTTCCCTTGATGAGTAGTCCCGTGCCCCCGTCTGCTCCCGAGTTGCTCACTCAGAAGTAAACTTGCACTGTCACTGTGTGCCCATAATTTTTGCTTCAAAATGTTTTCAAATCGGGCAGGTTGCTTAGCAGACAAATAGGCCTATAATTTTCCGCGGGATTTGCAATTTTATTAGGTTTAAGTATTAGAACTACTTGTTATACTTTGCAATCGCCCGTAAAGTATTGTATTTTGATACATGAATATACGTTAAGTTCAAATACTGGATCGCGTGCTTATTATTACATCTTCAACATTGTAAAGACCAATAGATTTTTTTTGTAGGTGTATTTATTAGTCCTATGACTTTTTCGACGTCAACATACTCGAAAGACGGGGTACTTATGATTATTAAGTCAAAGTTCAACTGCAACTTAGCTCGACACTAATGCATCATGGGTTCTGATACCAACAGCTTCAGATATCTTATGGTTTTTTACAAAGATACTAACAAAAGCGTTAGCTTTGAAATAAGCGTATTTTGATTGTCTTCAAAAGTAGGAATAGTATAACATTTTTTTCTAAAGATTTTAGAGAGGTTTCAAAAACGATTGCAACTTTTGTCTAGTGTGACAAGGTTGATATTCCAAAATTTATTTCGTTATAATAATATAATCATATAATTCTATATCTCTTTCCTAAAATTACACTTGAACATTTTTGGTGACTTTCATAATCAGACAGCTTTCTATAGTGGCACCGTTACCGCCTAAAATGATTTTGTGTCCTAATGAGTTCTGGAATTGCTTCTGGTAATTTTATACATTTACTTTTAGCACATTTTTTTGCAAAGCTCTTACCTACACTCAAGATAGTTTTTCTCAAAAAATATTTTCATAGACGGTTATTTTGGTGTAGATATTTTCGACGTCAGTATCAAGGTTTTTGAATGATTTATTGCCAAAATTTTTCATAATTTCCAATCTCCTTTGGACTAATAAAAAAGTGCACCTAAACTGTTTTGGCTCCAGCATGTCATATTAAATGAAATAGGTGAATGATCTTAATCGAATTTGTCCAAGACTGTAGGTTGTGAGATTAGCTATAGCGAATTTGTTAAAACTTGTTGGCGGCTCAGATTTATATTGAAAGTTATTAGCTCGCGCTTTAATTATCTTCTCGAAAGGCTTAGAAGTTGTAGACTGCTTGGAGATTAGTAATCCTTTGCAGTCCTTGCCTGAATTTAATACAATATCAAAAAGTGTGGCCATTGACTTTTCATTGCCACAGTAGGCTTTTTTTTTACTCTTCTAAACTAATTTTTGTTAACAACTAGTCTGCCATAAATTATGATATGCTTAACTAATGAATAAATAAGTAAATAAATATACGAAACAAATTAAGAATACCTTAGAATTCTGGGCGTCAACTCTATTCCTATATAAACATCTGCTAAGAAATTTTTTGCAGGTAACATGATTTCTTTTTAGTGAATTTACATATGTCGCATGGCCATCGAGCGTTTTTTTGAAGAAAACAATCACTTAAAACAATAAAGTTAAGAACCGGAACATGTCATATATTATTGTTCATATCTGAAGCAACAAAACTCAATATATGTAGTACAGTTGGTTACTTATGTTTACTAATTAATTTTAATAATTTTTTATAAAACTATAACTCTTTGTATAACCTAAACTATATAAATAAAAGTTTCAAGCATTTTACGATACGAACAATACTGTAAATCAATACACATATATATGTAAGTTAACATATTTGCCAGCACCTAAAACACACAGTTCCCACAGTCAACCAATACACGTGCCGCTGTGTCAGCAGAATTGCATTTCACCATACACTGCAATTGGGCAATACAACACCTATGGGAAACCAAGGCCACGGTCGTTACCGCCGGCCCTACTTACGCAATCGAAACATTTCGCAACGCAGCGAAATATGCCCGTGGGAAACCAAGGCAAAGTTCTAATTGAATAAATATTTTTATAACGTTCTAATTAGTGTTTTTCCTTGGGCAAGTTGGCCCTTAAATTCTATTTTTTTAAGTGTAGGATCAAAGATCCTTTAACTGGCGCCCGAGCAGGGACAGCCTGGCGTCCTCAAGAACGTCGAATCCCCTTTGACAAACGTGATCGCCAGGTTGTTCCACGACAAAATCAACCAACCACCTCACAGCCGCCCGTGGAGAGGATGGACGTTGATCAGTCCATTCAGAGTAGACGCGTTAACTACATGAATCGCCCGAACCCATTTAAAAGAGGTGCAAAATCTGAAAATCTTCCGCGTAAACACCAGAAACTATATCATGTCACGACAGATGCCATAGAGCAGCAGCATAACTATCCCAATGCTTCGGAAGATGAGGATTTTCTATCCAACGGCCATCTAGCGTACCATACATAGAGTACAGGCTCTTAGATGGTCGCACATTAGATTTTTTGGTAGACACCGGTGCGAACAAAAATTTTATAAAGGCTGCGGTAGTTAAACGAGGTAAACCAGTCAGCAAGTCCTTTAGTGTGCGATCAGCGGGTGGTCACGTGGGTATAAAAGAGAAAGTAAATTTGAAATTTTTTAAAGATATCGACATTCCTTCCGATTTAACATTTTTTGTCCTACCCGGACTACAAACGTTTGATGGCATTATTGGGGACGATACCCTTAAGGATATCGGCGCCATTGTAGATCGGAAAAATAATGTTCTTAAAATCAATGAATATAAAATACCGCTTAAGGAGCGGATATCTAATGAGGTAAACTATTCTATATCGGGGGATCTTTCACGCGAAATAGAAGAGAAGGTTGACAAAATTGTGAGAAAATATAAGGATTTATTCTTACCAATTGATGGGAAAGAATTGATAGACACCAGTGTGCGCGCAGAAATAAGGACATCAACATCCGACCCGATTTATAGCAAGAGCTATCCCTATCCCTCTTGCATGCGAGAAGAAGTGGATAGGCAGATCAATGAACTGCTTGAGGAGGGAGTCATCCGTCCGTCCAAGAGCCCGTATAACTCTCCGATTTGGGTGGTCCCAAAGAAGCCTAAACCCGACGGTGAGAAGCAATATCGAATGGTCATTGACTACAAAAGGTTGAACGCCGTCACCATTGCCGATACCTACCCAATTCCCGACATAAACGCAACCTTATGTAGCCTTGGTCAATCCCGATACTATACAACCATTGACTTGACCTCTGGCTTCCACCAAATACCCATGAAGGAAGCTGACATTACTAAAACGGCATTCTCGACAATGAATGGGAAGTATGAATTCCTGAGGCTGCCCTTTGGGTTGAAAAATGCTCCAGCAATCTTCCAGAGAATGATCGACGATGTACTCAAGCAATATATTGGTAAAATTTGCTATGTGTACATCGACGATATCATTGTATTCGGAAAGGATACAGAAGATCATTTACAAAATATAGAAAAGGTATTTTCAAGATTGCTGGAAGCTAACTTAAAGGTTAACTTGGAGAAGACATGCTTCCTTGAAACTGAAGTCGAGTTCCTAGGTTATATTATTACTCCCAACGGCGTGCGTCCTGACCCGAAGAAGGTTGATGCGATGAAATTAATTTTGCCTCCACAGAATCTAAAAGATCTCAAAAGCTTTCTGGGTATGACATCCTACTACCGGAAGTTTATTCGCGACTACGCAAAGGTAGCAAAGCCCTTGACAAACCTCACGCGGGGAGAAAACGCTCAGATTAAGGCTAGAGTGTCAAAGAAAGTAGAAATAAAACTAGGTAGGGAAGCGCTACAAGCCTTTGCCGATTTAAAGCGATTGCTCACTTCCGCTGACGTCCTTGCTTTTCCTGACTTTGGGAAGCCTTTTAATTTGACTACTGACGCTTCGAACTATGCAATTGGAGCAGTGCTATCGCAGGGGGACATAGGAAAAGACAAACCGATAGCGTATATTTCTCGGTCGCTGAACAAGACTGAGGAAAATTACGCTACAAACGAGAAGGAGATGCTTGCCATAGTTTGGGCACTAGACAACCTGAGGTCCTATTTATATGGTGCAAAGAAAATTAAAATATACACCGATCATCAACCACTAACCTTTTCGTTAAGCTGCCGCAATTACAATGCAAAACTAAAGCGCTGGAAGGCGCGAATAGAGGAGTACAATTGCGAAATAATTTACAATCCAGGAAAAGCTAATGTGGTTGCTGATGCACTCTCCCGTCTTAAAACTGAAGTCAACGCTTTATCTGATTCTGTATTAGCTCAACCTGCCAGTAGTGAATTGGGAAATCCTGGTGAAGAAGCCCCTTCAGAAGTCACGATGCACTCTGCTGAAGAGGATAGTTCTGATCTTATACCCCATGTGGAGGCGCCTATAAATGTCTTCCGCAATCAATTAATATTTAGGGTAGGTCAAGAGTCTCGATGCCATGAACAACCGCATCATGGCTACCGCAGATATTTCGTATCCTTACCTAGTTTTGACAGTTTAACCCTCATTCCCATACTTAAGGAATGCCTCAATCCCAACGTAATAAATGGTATAAAAATTCCTGAAGAATTCCTCCATTTATTACAAAATATTTATGTTAGTAATTTTTGCAGATATAAGATCAGAATAACACAGCGAGTAGTAGAGGACGTGACAATAACTGACAGAGTTTTTAATATAATTGAACAAGAGCATCGCCGTGCCCACAGGAACCCTAGGGAAAATAGAGAGCAAATTCTCGAAAAATACTATTTCCCAGGTATGTCCAAGCAAATCAGAGACTACGTTGCTCAGTGCGATGTTTGCAAATTGAACAAATATGACAGACACCCTGCAAAACCACATATTCAGCCAACACCAATCCCCAATTATCCTTGTGAGATTTTGCATATTGACATCTTTGAAATAGAAAAGCAGAAATTTTTAAGCTGCATAGACAAATTTTCGAAATTTGCTAAATTATTTCCCGTTAAAAATAAATCGTCCATCTATCTTCGAAGAAAACTAACAGATGTCCTGCACTACTTTTCCGTGCCGAGGATGCTCGTCATGGACAACGAGCGAGGATTCCTGACCCCACTCGTACTTAATTATATTAGATCTCTAGGAATAGAAATCTACCAAACTCCAACTCAACGAAGTGAGGCAAATGGGCAAGTAGAGCGACTTCATTCGACCTTAATCGAAATTTACCGCTGCATAACAGGCGACTTTGCAAGGTTATCCCCTAAAGAGCGAGTGTCTATAGCTGTAGATAGATACAATAATACCATACATTCGATTACAAAACAGAAACCTGTGGATATATTCTTAAATAGGACATCTCGAATAAACTACCAAAATTTGACAGACTTTAGGGATCAGACCCACGAAAATATAAAGGCCTTGCTATTGCATGAGCAAGAACGCCGGAATGCAAGAATAAATGAGAAACGATCGCCACCACGAGAATTTAATAATGGCGATACACTGTTCATAGTTAACAGGCAGATAAAGCCTAAACAGAAACCCCTTTTTAAAAAAGAAACCGTCGCAGAAAACAGAAATGCGACCATATTAACCGAGAGTGGAAAGAAATTCCACAAATCGGATATAAAAAATGTGTAAAAAACACATGATAACATTGGTCAAAAGGTAAAAATAGCTACGATTCTTTAGACCCGGCGGTCCGGGATACAAATGTTTGTTTGTATTCGATGAAGCCAGAGTGGTTCAATTCCACATAGCTCAACGGTCTGAGCTGGCCTAATCGAAGTGGTTCAACTCCTCCATGAAGATCTTGTGCTTATTTGCGTGAAGTCACTTGTGCCATGAGTCGGTCATTTGCAATCATAAACGCTTATGGCTAAAAGGGATTAACACAGGCCTTCCATAGTCAATAATACCTATAGGCCAATGCAAATCTTAAAATTCAATAAATGAATACAAACAATTTGCTAAACGCAAATCGTGCACAGAAGCACAACAGAATTGAATGCATAAAAATGCAGTAAATAAATGAAAAAGTGCTTAAAAATGCACACCAGCATGAAAAGCGTAGAAACGCCACAAGCACAATAAAATATGAAATGAAACATGAAAATTAAACATATAAAAGAACTTAACAACTCAAACTTGAAGGTCAAAAATTTTAAGTTCAATTTAAATAACTGGAAAAATTAAATTGAAAAAAAAAAAAAAACAAACTTTACGAATAAAGAACAAATAAAAAAAGCTCCAAAAACATTGAAAAATAAAATACTTTTAATTCTTCACATAATCTAAAGTTCAAAAATTTAGAGTTTTTTTAGTTTAAAAAATACTAAAATTTTTTTTTCCTAACAAACTAACAGCTATTACTAACAAAAGCACTAACCACAAAACTAATTAATTAACATCTAGTTGTTTCCTATCACAACCATGAATAATTATCCTTTACACTGTCTCACTACTGGGTTCCCAAACCCTAATTAAAAAATAAACAGAAACAAAATTGTATCTATTCCTACTAAATTTTTCCAACCCTATGCAACTCAAACTTAGGATAAGACAATATAAAATTATTTAGTACTGAATAAGAGCAAGTAACTTTAATTTGACAAATAATTCAAAAATATTTAAGAACACAGTTAAAAATTACAATTTTATGGTAGTATATAAGTAAATATTATAATTTTACACTTACTATGATAATTAAGAATATAATTAAAAATTAAAATTTCTCATGCACTAGAATAATTAAAACTCAACCTAAAATTAAGAATTAGGTTTAGGGTTATTTTCATTTTAATATTATTTTAAGCCATTATATTTTATTTTACTATAAGCAAATGGGCGTATATGGGATATAAATTAATTGAAAATCTAATTCATAGCATCAGCCTATGCGCAGTTGCGCACTCCTATGACCTGTTCAAAATAGATTCGCCACTAGTTACCATACGAGATGGGTATGGATGGATCATCGATGGACATTTTAAACTTATCCACGCAGTTAACCTAGACCGCTACGAAAAGGCTACGAATCGAATTGAGCATGCACTCACTAGCCTAAACGAAACAACAACAGTCACCGAAGTACTATTATTCCAGTTAAACAGAATCCGCACACATTTAGATGAACTGAGAGGCCATAAGTCAGCTAGATCAAAGCGATCCATAAATTGGATTGGGTCAGCTTGGAAATGGATTGCTGGCTCACCCGACGCCACCGACTGGGATGAAATCCTGCGAAATGAGAACGCTCTTAATCAAAATAGCGACCAACAATACAAGGTAAATAATGCAATTTTCAAAAAAACTGACGAACTATTGCAGAGAACGAATGCCATTGTGGTCGCCACCAACGACGTTATAAGCCGAAGGAACCTGGAAAGAATTTCGCAGGAGACCCAACACAAAATAGCTCTCCTGAGGGAAGATGTGAACGAACTGATCCGCGCCTGTCAGATGGCTAAGGCTGGTGTCGTTAACACCAACCTCCTGAGTAAAGAAGAAGTCAACCAGCTTGTCAGTGAGATCGACGTTCTTCCTTACAGCAACGCTATAGAAGCCATTGAGTATAGCAAGCCATCGATATACACTAACGGCACGCTTCTTCTGTACGTGCTCTCCTTACCCAAAGTGACTGAAGCAAGGTTTAACCATCTAATTGCACGAGCTAACATTCAAGACGGTCACCGAGTGGAATTGGCATACGGAACAATTTTAACCAACAAACATGAGACGTACGGCATCAAACAACCTTGTCTACAGCTAAGCTCCGCGTTGGTCTGTGATCGAAAATCCTTGGATTTGCTACCAGAAACTGGATGCATAGCCCGCTTACTCAAAGGAGGCCATGCTAGTTGCAGTTACTTGACCTACAACGAGTCTACCGTTGAAATCATCAAAGAGGATACCATTTTCCTCGACAACTTCAGCGGCAACGTAGGGTCAGGTAAATCTTTTTATAATCTAAATGGTTCTTATATTCTTCAGATGGACAATGAGACCATAATAATCAACAACCAAAGCTACTCGAGCACCAGCATTTCAGGAGCACAAGTACTTCCGCCAGTATTAACTAGCATAACAAATCGGAGCGTGGCCCTGAACCTTAATCTCGTACACAAGATGACAACAGGCAACATCAAACTACTTGGCTACCTCAAAGAAAGGACTAATTGGTTCGCAATTACGGAAACTCTAGGGCTGGTCATACTAGTGCTGACGATTTGGGGTATCTGGCGAAAAATCACTGCGAAGGTCAATCTTCCCGAGCTGAAGATATCCGTTCCGCTTGGTCGTAATAGTGCCCAACATATCGAGGACTCTCCTTCGCCACGTGATCTGCGGGACGCAGATTTTTAAAGGGGGAGGAGTTAACATATTTGCCAGCACCTAAAACACACAGTTCCCACAGTCAACCAATACACGTGCCGCTGTGTCAGCAGAATTGCATTTCACCATACACTGCAATTGGGCAATACAACACCTATGGGAAACCAAGGCCACGGTCGTTACCGCCGGCCCTACTTACGCAATCGAAACATTTCGCAACGCAGCGAAATATGCCCGTGGGAAACCAAGGCCACAGTCGGCACCATGGCAAACCATTACGCAAGGGTTGCGTCGCTGCCGACACACCGAGGGCTGGTGTTTGGGTTGGTGGCAGCTATGAAGTCAGTTGCATAGGAGTGCTAGTATTCTTAAGACTAAATTGTATAGTTCTAATTGAATAAATATTTTTATAACGTTCTAATTAGTGTTTTTCCTTGGGCAAGTTGGCCCTTAAATTCTATTTTTTTAAGTGTAGGATCAAAGATCCTTTAACTTGTATGTACATACAGTGCCTCACAGCCAAAATGATGCAGCAGCGAAATGAAAAAGCGCTTAATAAAAAATCATTTTTATATTGCGAAATAAATTTTTTTTACTAATTTATTAATTTGGTACATATACTATGTTAAATCTTGTAAAATAAAAAAAAATTCCAAAATTATTTCTTTTTTACAAACGTAAAGTAATAACATATTCGTATACCAAAATGCAAGCTCACAGCCAAAATCATGCACAAATGTTTACCGTTAGCGGCGAAAGCTTGGCGTATAAATGTGAGCAATCCTGGAATAGTATTTGAGGATTTTGACATTTTACTATTGTCATTCATAAAGTGTAGTTCAAAATGGGTCGCCACTAATGAAGCGCGCGAATTAATACTAAATAATAATAAAGACGGCAAAAGTCAACACAAAATCGCGGAAATATTGACACTGAGTCAAGGAACTATTCAGCATATCATTGAAGGTTATGTTCGTGTAAATCGTGTCGCAAATAAAAATAAATCGGCTCATAATAAAATATTTAACGATAGTGATTCCTGTTGGACTGTACGGAAAATACGAAAAAAATCCCCATTTAAGTGATCCAGCTTTAGGCAACGAAGTGGAAAAATTTATTGGGAAGAAAAGTCATCCGGAAACCATACGAAGAGTGCTCAGAGAAGCTGATTTCCATGGCCGCACAGCCCGAAATTAACCACATTTGAATTCTAAAAATCGAAATGCAAGGTTTAAGTATGTAAACGAACATTTATATACATAAGTGTGAACGCTTCTGGAATGCCGTAATTTTGGCAAATGAGAGTAAATTCAACCTGTTTAGATCGGATGGAAAGAGCTATGTATGGAGAAAAGGAAATGCTGAGCTACAGCCGCAAAATCTACGTAGCACCTTAAAACATGGTGGTGGTGTGGGGTGCATGTCGTCTTCTGGAGTCGAAAATTTAGAATTCATCGATTGTACTATGAACAAGAGTGTGTACGAGTATCTGGATATTTTGAAACGCGATTTGCTACAAAGTGTTGCGAAATTAAATACTTCGGACAACTTGCGGTACTATCAAGATAACGAGCCGAAACACAAACCCGGAGTTGTGCAAAGTTGGCTTATTTGGATCTGTGGTCAGTTTTGAAACGAGAGATTCAAAAATACGAGATTCGAAATAAAACCGACTTGAAGAACGCCCTGCAAGCAGAATGGAATAAACTTGCTCCAAATTATACAAAGAAATTGGTAGAATCCATGCCGAAACGTATGAAATCGGTTATAGATAGTAAGTGGTATCCCACAAAGTATTAATCGACCTACAATTTTTGTTGTGCCCTTAAAAAAATTGCAATGTATACTTCTGTTTTGTTACTGCATTATTTTCGCCGTAAGGTGGAATTTAATACTAAAGTGTGTTTTTTATGTTAATTAAATAAAATAACTATACAATCAGAATTTTTGAAGCATAAATTAAATGTGTATATCTGCCGCTGTTAAGTGGTATTTATGTTTTTTGGAAGATGTATGTAGTTTTCATGTAACACTTGCTTTAGCATATCTTATACGGTTGCATCACTTTCGCTGTGAGCCACTGTACTATGAATATGAAGTTTTTGAATTAGTTGGACAAAAATTAACTTTATTGTTAGACATATTATGCATGAGTCTGATCCAAGAACATGACTAGAATTGGATTAATTAAAAGTTAAGTTCGAAAAATCTTAAAGCTTCAGTCGTTAAATTCATAATAATCATATTTAAGAAATCAAAAATGTAGAGCACGTGCACCGCGTCGTATACGCAACACTTGCGCCACTGCACACAACATACCGAGAATTCATCTCAATGAATGGTACTTTACTTAAGCAATAAAAGCATTAACAATAACAATAATAACAATAAAAATATTAAAAAAAAATACTCACATTATACGCGTAGCATCGCGCTGCCGCACATTTTCATCTCGATTCAGCACATCGATTATCATTTTTCGCTCCGCCTCCGACAAATTCTCAAGCACTTGCGATGTGGCCACTGCCAACTCGGGCCCCAACGCCTCGATGGTTTCACTGGGTATGCCTTCGGTGGCGGCATCTATTGTTGTAATGTTGCTGCTACCACCAATATTGCCACTACCGCCACCAATACCACCAATGCCACCATCACCAACACAAAAATTCGTATAACCGGTAATGCCCAATCCGCCTGAGAATCCCGTACCAGTCATGCCACCGCCCATCATTGCCATGGTGGCACTACCAACGGCCATGCCAATACCAACGCCATTGTTGCTATTGCTATTGCTTTTTATGTGACTATAGGCGTTTGGTGGCAGCACATTGTTGCTGTTCGGTTCGGGCAGTGTGGCGTGTATGCCTCGTGGTTTGTTAGCGGCAGCGTTGGCGGCATTGGGAGTGGGCGGTAGGCGTGCACTACGACCGCTTGACATAATATTATGCTCGAATGAATGGAAAAATATACCGAATGAAATATAAAAATAAAATCACTCAAATTGCACAGCACTTCACTGCACTGCACTGCACTGCACTACACTACACTACACTACATCACACTCTACACTCTACTGGCTGAGTATGGAATGTTGTTGGTGTTGCTATTTTGCGCCTGCCTTCTGCTTCTTACTCTACGCCACTGCAACTTTATCAATATTATTCCTTATGCCGCATACGTTTGCTATTATTTTCAATTTTACTTATAGTTTTTGCTCTTATTTTTGTTATTATATTTTATATTGCTATTGTTATTGTTTTTTGTTTTTTTTTTATTGTTATTGTACGCCGTTGCATGCCATTTATTTTTCTTCATCAAAGCCGCTAGCTTTATCTCCCTTGTGGCAGCAAGAATTGACGCTGTCTCTGCACAGCCAATATTTTCTGACACTCTTCCCCTTCTCTGCGCGTCGTCGGTCTGCGCTGTCACATCAAGTTGTGTGTCGTCTCACGTTGACGTTGTCAATTTATTTAAGTTTATTGTTTCGCCTCAATGCAATTACTGCGGCAATGAAGTGCATTTTCATTTTTTATTTTCACTGAAAGTAAAAAACAACAAGAACATCAAATTATTGTATTCAATATTAATATGCAATAAACTTATAAAGATATTACAATTGTAAAAGCATTAAATGAATGAATTAACTTAAATGGGTCAATGTTTCAGCAAGTGTTATACAATCATTCCATTGTATTCACATTTCAAAAGTCATTTAGTTTTAACAATATTTCTCATTAACTCCACAATTGCACAGTGGCGCGCCAACTCATGCAAATTTTGATCATTATTAGTAAAAGCATGGCTAGCCCCAACTTGCACAAAACTAGCAGTACGAGTAACGAAGTCGGGAGCCATTAGCGCGTATCTATTACGTATTTACCACTAAATGCCAAACTTTCTTGTGTAACTAAAGTAAAGTGTCTAACTGAAGTAGCTCAGTGGTAAATTTTACCAATATTGCTAACTTAAAATTATGTGGTATTTAAGTAATATTACCAGTATTGCGAATTCTTAAGCAGATTTAATCCTAATAAACTTTCAGTGTGGTTCCCAAAACTAATTGCCTCTTTCAAGCCCCTCTGCTAAAAAAAAAAATAACAGTTTAAAGGACACTGTTGTGCCTTCCACTAAATGCCACAAAATTCGCAATTTAAATCAGTATATTTTGATCAACAAACCAGCTCAAATACTTTCAAATATATTTTTGCAATAAATGCAAGCTCGAAAACCATACATGTTTGAACAAAAACGAAGTGATTACTCGCAAAAAAGGAGTCATTGACGAAAAAAGGGGCACCATATTCTTTCCCTTGCGTTTCAATCAAAATAAAGTAATTAATTTGAGACATTAACTGTAGTTTTTGTGACATTTCTAAAAACAAAATAAAAGACAATAACATCGAGTACAGTTCAGGGAAATAAAATTTACGACAATTTCGAAAAGTTTCATTGCTCAAAATTTTCAGCTGTTCAATTTAAAAAGAAAATAGCGGGGCAAGTCAAGGTACATTCAATAGAAAATTTACATTTGTTTTGTTTTTGCTTTTACGGCTACGACTACCAACTTTTACATGTATTTTGCTTTTGCTTTCATGGCTTCAGATCTCAAAACCGTATGAAGAAACAAAAATGTGTAAAGGCGCATTTTCGAAAATAACTTCTGAAAAAGGGGGGAAAGGGGAAAGGGGAAAAAGTTGCACATAATTTTGGAAAAGGGTCAGAAAATGAAAATGTTCAAAAAGTTGGAACAAAGTGTGATGGCCCTTAAAATGGGTAAAAATGGCCCCTTTAGTCGCAGCACTAACTTCCATAACATCGGCTCCGCTCGTTTTATTTGTTGTCGCCATCCCGACCGAGGTTAGAGTTCCAGATGAAACTATGAAGTAATAACGGAAATTTTAAAGTGAAATTTATAGTAGTGACAACTTTGCGGCGACGCAATAGTATCACACGGTACTTTGTAGAAAATATAATTACCGTCAAGAATAAATTACTTTGAAGTCGTGTTTATTGGTGAATATGGCGTCAAAGCAGTTTATTCAGAAATCCACCATTTTTTAGAAAAAAAACTTAAGCTCCCACAAAGTTAACTAAAAAAATTAGAATAATTTAACATCATTTCCGCAACAAATGTTAACAATTGAATGTTGTTAGGTATTTTAATGAGTGATCAAATTTTCTTTTACACAACCTATCACAGAAGGAAGAAATATTGTTTGTATTTTTTTTTTAAATTGTCAACATGTCATTATCCTACATTATTCTATTTTAGGGCTTTTAGTAAAATATAAGGGAACACGCATACTTAAGTATGAATGATGTGAGACAAATATAACAAACTTCTTTACTAAAACAAGGAAGCAGCAAATTAAAAAGGTACAAGTGTAAGTGTCCCTGAAAGTAGCAGTCACATAGCCTAAAGAAACATCGTTGGAACGTTGCAGTTGCCGAAATATTATTCCCCATTTTAGTCGTAAGAACATAATAGAAATGTCCCTATCACGTGTCGGCGACTTATGGCAAAACACTTTAAGTTTCCCCGTTCGCATCTTTATTTTGCGAAATCATACAAATTATTCCCACCAAATGTGAACAGGTCCTTGTGTACTTGGTTCTTGGTTGCCGAGTCGGAGTATCTTTTCAACGGAGTAGCATCATCCATATGCACGACATTGGGAATTTCATTGCTATTGTTGAATTTGTATGCCTTTGACTAAGTCAATGTCATTATAGAGCTCATACAGTTCATACATTGTATCTTCTTCAGTACCTGTTGCCCTCGCAGACTGACCCATAGAGCTAACGAAGAAAAGTATTCTCCCAGGCACTCAAAGTCTTCTCATCTTTTTTGTTGGCAACATATATAGATCAGAGATTCATGGCGTCAGATTTGTGTACCGAGCCCAAAGCAGCAGTAGGGTCATTATTCGCTTAGTGTTCAAGCTGGCCATTTTTTTTGGTATTTAGGCTCTGCTTTTTTTGTCACAGCTCCCGGCTATACCAACCTCTTTTACATCCTTCTCTGCCTAAGTCACCTGTATCGTGCTTCTGATCTATACAGATCCACTGCAATTGAGATTGCCAGCAAGTATGGCACCTTACAACACCAGAGTAAAACTTCACTCCGGAGTGAGTCGCTCTGTCTATCTTCCTCTGCGGCATAAAGCGATTTAAGAGGTGCAGTTCCAGTGCTCAATCGTATGTGCAATTTTTAAAGTGCGATATTTTTCATAACAAATAATAATCAATCCTTTAAAAAGATTTAAATATTAAAATTGATACAAATTCAGGACTGCATGGTAGCAGCAAAATCATAAATTTTCCTAATACTCGTAGCTGGAAGCAATTACATACCCGAGATGATATTAAATTTAAACTTGCGTATTACTTAATAAATAAGTTCAAGCATTTTATGACAAGCCATCAATTTCCCAAATAAAATGGTATAAAATTTGCACGAATTATTCCTCATCGTACCGATAAATATTTGTATATATGTTTTTTTTTTTGTTTACACTGACACGTGTCAGCTTACCATGGCGTATGAGTGACATGAATTACCCGCTGGTGCGGTGCAAGCCATCTGCGCGGTAGTTTTCCCAGCTTTCGTTTAGCCAATGAGCTATATAATTTAATTAATAAAAAGACTATACTTTAACCTTTAAAATAAAATAAAAATGAACGGAGCTGTAATGGATGTCTATCAAATATCATATCAACTGTAAATACATTGAAACTACAATCAAAGCAAAAGCAAATATGTACTATGTGCCTTTTGTCAATGACAACGTAAAAAATTGGAACAAAGCAAATGCTTTGTTCACACTCTATGAGCATTTATTATTGATTGCATTGCAGTAATCTGAGTGGGTAAAGGCAGAGGGCGGGCAAGAATATCGAATTACGGCAATCATATAGTCAATAGCGATTTTGAGTGATTTGATGGTGACAACAACAAAAACAAGAACTAAAGATTGAAAGGAAAACAAGCAAAGTATTGAAAGGATATGTTATATGAAAAGCCAGGAATAAAAAATCATTATAAATTAATTGAATTAGTGTACGGCAAACGCACGCCAACGCTGACCAAAGTAAGTAAATATGTAAACTAACTTATTAAAAATTAATGTTGAAAATCGGAAGAACAGTGTTGCCAGAAGAAGAAAATTTCTCCGCTTTTCGATAATTTTCATGGTGTAAGGGAAAGGGGAAAAAGTCGTCCTAAAAAACGAGAAAATGCTTGTTTTAGAAGGGGTTACCACCTGTTTAAAAAGTTAAATGTGAATAAATTAAAAAAGTAATTTAAGTACTAACATACCGGTCGGAAATGAAAGAGATTTTTACGAAAATATTTTCAGAGATTGCTGGCGCCGTTTTAAAAGGGTTATATTAGCTCAGTTAGGAATTTAACTGAATTGCTACTATTTATATTGGGATAAAACGAAAGAGATTAAAAAACAAACTTATTTCGGAAAATGTTTTTGAGAAGGGTTGCCAACTGTTTTCAGGTAAAATATAAATTAATAATAATAATAATAATAATAATAATAATAATAAGCCCAACGGTTACCCTCTTTCCCGCCCAACCGACACGAGGGGCACAGTCCGCATGACGTACGGATCTTGTTTCTTTTTTAATATTTTTTTTTTGTGCCGATATGTTAAAAGGAAAAAGTTTGTTAAGCGTCGAGATCCAAAACTGCTCAGCTACAGAAAAAAACTTCATGAGCTGAATCAAATATATATTATACCTCCGTTAATCATTTATTGAGAAAGGACAGTACAGCTCCTTTTATGGTGAAAAGTTAGTCCGAAATATCAAAAGTGCTGGAAAGACAGTTGAAATCTTGACATAAACATCGGAAAGGTTCATTTAATTCATAATTGGTTTTACACTGTTTTAAATAAAGAGGTTTAAAGTGTCTTGAAATCCGAGAAGGAACATTAAGTTTAACTTCGGTAATAAGAAATGTGCTTGCGATAGACCCTGTGAGTAGTTTAGTAATGAATATTATGCCTAGCATTTCTCTACGGCTGGAAAGAGTAGGAAGATTTATTAGCTTCAAACGATCAGTATAATGAGGAAGATTAAGCCGAGAATCCCATCTAAAGTCTCTTAGGGCAAAAAGTAAGAACTGTTTTTGAATTGATTTCAGCCGATCAATGTGAACTTGATAACGTGGGTTCCAAACTATCGAACCGTATTCTAGCATAGGTCTTACTAAAGTTGTAAAAAGAGCCTTTGTTACATATGGGTCCTTGAATTCTTTTGACCATCGTTTTATAAAGGCAAACATCCCTCTAGCCTTATTAGCTATAGCATTAACATGACTATTGAAATTAAGTTTGGAATCCATTGTAACTCCCAAGTCAACAAAGTCAAACACTTGATCCAGAGTATAGTTATTTATTATGTAAGAAGCTGGCTGAATAGTTCTTCGTGAAAATCTCATAAATTTACATTTTTTAAGGTTAAGTGGCATATAATTTATGTTGCACCAATCAACTAAGCTGTTAATATCTATTTGTAATAAATTTCTTTCTTCAATCGAAGCGTATGATTTAAAAAGTTTTACATCATCAGCATTAATTAATAAAAACAGTGAAATACACAATGCTGATATGAAATTAAAGAAGTTTATATAAAAATATTTTTGAACACTGGTTCGATAAATTAAATGAAAAAAGAAAACATTAATGAAATATTACGATATGAGTGACAAATAGAAAAACCTTAAAAAGCTTCATTTTCAAAACTTTTGGGGGAAATATTAAAATACGGATGGGCAATCGAAGAGGTTTCTACGAAAATATTCTTCATAAGGGTTGCCACTTGTTAAAACTGATTTAGTCAATGTAATAAGCAAGCTAACTTAAATGCAACTACATGGATGTGAGAAGGAATGGTTTAAAAAAATTTAAATTGGGAAATATTTCTTAAGAGGGTTGCCAGCTGTTTATACATGTAAAGTCATTAAAATCAATTTAAATTAATTTAAAAAATATTTGGAATGTTGTTGGTGTGAAATAAAAGTGTAATATACGGAAATCATGTTGAAGAGGGTTGCCACCTCTTTAAAATCATTTATTCAATTGAACTACTTAATATAAATAAATACAAATTATTTGTCAGGGTAAATGAAATATCACAATGCTGATGTGAAGCGAAAGATGTTTAGGAAAGCTTTGATAAATCTAAGGCAAAGAAATAATAACTGTATACATATATTAAAAAAATATATTTCCGCCATTTTTTCTTAAAATTTGCATTCCTTTCGTTAGTAGGGAATCCACGCACCAAATTTTCTTTTAAATTTTCTTTCTGTATTATAATACTCAGAACAAATATCTTGTAGCAAGGCCTAATCAAAAACTGTACTCACAAAAGCACCTCAGAATTTTCGGTTTCAAGAACTGTTTTTAAATACCAGAAATTCTACTTGTCTGTTCCTGAAAATATTTAATACCGAATTATTTAAGAATGAAAGAGTAAAATCAAACCACGCCAGACTTATTTTGAGAAAGCCATTTTTCTCATAGCAGAGGAGTGTTACAAAATCAATCAGCGAATGATAACTTAAATTGCATAGTAAGGAGAAAATAGGCTTTACCAAAAGTCTGGCAACAATGGGAACAATTATTAACTTATTTCGTAGCTTTTTAATAAAAATGTGCCCGCGTACAGGTCGCCAAATAGACGTTGAATAAATAAGCTAACATACGCAAGTAAAAGCATAATTGAAATTTTTGTGACACAACGCTGACATGACACCGACACTGCCATAAAGCTAGGCTAATCCTCATGCATTGCTCAACAATAAAATTGAACGCGAAAGCAGAACGCTGAACGCTGAATAATAAAATGCAGAGAGTGTCGAATGTAAATGAATTATGCATTTTTTAATATTCCACTGACGAAGCGTCATTTAAATTAAATATTAAAGTAAAGCCTTTTGTGGACGCACTGCATCCAAAATGCATGTAGATTCTTTGCGCCGGCAAGTTCGGCAGAAGCACTGCAAGTATTATTAAAAATTCTGATTGCGTGTCGAAGCTGTCTGAAAAGTAGGCATTCAGAATTTGGGGATCCCGGAATGTTTTGTGCATCGGATTTGTATTGATCCTAAAAAAAACTTCCTTAATTTTTTAATAAAATAATTTTAAAAATATATAATATAACTTGGATTTTAATGTCTTGTAAATTTACTAAAGCAGCCAAATTCGAACTAATATTATAAAGGCAAACGTTTGTGTGTGAGTATATCGTTACCTTTTCAGGTACAAAACATAGGACAGAATTGTGAAAGATTTACCAAACGAATAGCTTGTATCCCACTTTAACATATAGGCTATATAGTTTAAAAAGATTTGCCATCTATTATAAAAAAGTTATAGCCATTGCTATATGATGACTGGACAGATCTGGATAAGATTTGGCACACATATAGTTTGTTGTAAGAGGTAACATAGAATAAATTTTTTAGGGGGTGCTGCCACCTATTTAAAACTTTAAATTTAATTATAAAAATTAATGAAATATGGCAAGATATATATCAAACGAATGAGGGTTAACAAAGCTTGATTTCACAAATAATTTGAAAGATGGTTGCCACAATTTTAAATTAAAATTAAGTTGAATTAAAAAAAAAATGCAATATGGTTGTTTTAAGAAAACTGAATATCAAAAACATTTTTTAAAAGTTGCCACCCATTTACAAAGTTAATTAAAATTATAAGCCAAATCAAATATTGAAATACTCGTATAGGTACCAAACGAGGGAAGTGTAAGAAAGTTTGCCAAAACTGAAGTAAGTTTAATAAAATTTAGTCATGAAATTTTGTTTAAAATGAGTTGCCACGTGTTTAAAAATATGAATTTAATGCAATATTTAAGCTTACTGAAAAGTAATAGTATTGCTCTGAAAAAAAAAACCTTTATAGGAAAATATTTTTGAAGAGGGTTCCCACCTTTTAAAAATAAATTTGTAATTAACTTTAAAAAAAAATTAATTCAACTAAATTTACAAGATATTGTACATATATGAAGCATTGACGGAGATTTCGGAATATATTATTTCGAAAAAATTTGGAAGTATTGCCAACTGTTTGAAAATTAAGTACAAATTTATTTATAACGTAATTTAAATCAGAATATCTCACGTAAATATAGTGTATATTAACACAAACACTTTTTAAAGGCAGTTTATAAAACTGTTACTGATTTTTAAAGTTAATAATAAAAAATAATGACACTATTAGTTTATGAAAACAGTTTCATCTTATGCATTTATCAAGATAAACTATTTTGTAAATTTTTTTTTTAATCTATAAATGTATGTATGTTAAATAGGCCAGCATTAAGGCGAATTATTTTTCATAGCGCGGAAATTAGGTAGTTAGTAATGCTAAGTAATAGAGAAGTACTATTTTTTGATCAAACCCCGTTTGTGTTGAACGATTTTATAGTATTTCAAAGGAAGGAAAAAGCGCATTTTCCCCATGTAAAGCTTAAATACCAACCAAATTCATAATAAAACATACGAGTATCCTGGGGGGTGAGAACAAAAAAATTGCAAAGAGTTAAGTCGATTTTTAGACCACCTGAATGATCTTGTATGAAAACTCAGTAGACAAAATTACAACTTCAATAATCCGAGTATATGGGGAACCATACCGAATACGCGATTTCATATATAACAATTTATTTTTAAATATAATTAGTTTTGTGGTAACTTATTTAAGTCCAATAATCAAAGCCGGCTTTTTTCCATGGTAGTCACACATAAATCAATTGTCGTTGCATATAATTTGATTTTCAGATCACAGCTGAATTCAAAGCCATATAGAATTTGCAAGACTCAAAAAGGTTCAAACCACATCATAAAAAAAATATTCTTAAATTTACTATCTTCTGAGAAATTGTTTGCCATTTAAAATTCAAAGTAAATATCTTGAAAAGACGTTTGAACCTTCAAAAATGGGCACGCCACTGACGGAGATGAAACAAAGCTGCGTAACCAGGTTGACTCAAAAGAAGCTTCATTAGCTCGAAGGAGAGCCCTTAACTCCCATTTTTAACTCCTTATTTGAAGAAAAAGAATCTGAACTCTATAATATGTATCGATTTATTACAATAAAATTCTGCATAGCTGCATTGGCAATAATAATAATACGGCTGGTGTCCTAAGAGTTGGAAGAACACTGCAACCTTGAACATCTTCTGTATCCCTTTTCCCACCTCTATCGTCCAAATAATATTAAAAAGCAAACAAAAAAATCTTCATCAGTGAAGTAAAATTTAAGCGCCTCGTTTCTAGTTATAAAAAAAGTTTTCATTATTAGCAATTCTACAGACCTTAATAAAAACCGTCATCAATAAATCTCGAATTAAATTGTAATATAGAAATTTTATAGATTAATTTCAAAGACAAAAAAACTAAGTTAATACAACAATATTTTTTATTTTAAAAACAGTTTTTATTTTTTTATTCGGGAAGCTTTTGGAAGAACAATAACAGTCAAAGAATTTAAATTATATGTAACTACTATCACAAATCAATCACGGAAGTCCGCCGCTATTAAAATGATTGAAAAAATTAAATTAATTTGCTGCCGCTGTAGCCGAGAGGCAACTAACATCAAAAATTATAAAAAAGTCTATTCTAATAGCGGTTGTCCCTTTACAGGCAATAGCAAACCTCTGAATTCATTTCTGCGATTAAAAAACTTTTCACAGAACTTATCGGCCGTTTGGAGTCCGCGTAAAACTGTAGGTCCGTCAATTTGTGTTACAATATCAAGCCGCACACTACAAATTGTAGGTGACGTTCGGCCAAAGCCACCGTGCTACGGAATATTAGCGCCAAATTATTATAGAAAGGCATTTTCAAATTTTGATAATTACTAATAACTTGGCTAGATAAAATCGAAAACGATAGCTGCTTGTATCCCGTAGACTTCTAAATGCTAAAAAAAAACTATAGACCCCATAAATAACGCATTTTAAAATTCATAACTTGCACGAAAAAAAAATCGTAAGTACGAAATTGACATTTGGAAGCGTGTTTCAAATTAATCTCTTTACAATTTGTCCTGCCCTTTGGCAGCTCTATTAAAAGATCTTCGAATAGCCCGTATGTTTGAAGCCAGATAAGAATGTGATATTTCCATAGTAACCGAAAAAGTAAATTTTCACTGGTTATTTGTACATTTTAGAGGCTCCTTTAGGTAAAGCTAAAGCGATGGGATATATGAATTAAAAATTCTATCTAATTATACTCGTACATTCAAAAATTCGTATACTTATACTTTAACGAAGGCACTCAATTCCCCATTCCATATGAGAATTTATTGGAGCATAATAATAAATGATATTGTTTCAGCTCCATACCAGCCATTAAATCTCTTTTATCCTATTAAAATGTCAATACTTCCATTTCCCTTTCCATTCCCTACATTCGCCCTTTTACAATCATTTGTCATAATTTGCATAAACAAGTAGGCAACTTATTTAATTTCAAGTAACAACGACGTACTACATGGAGCAATATACTCCTCCAGATGATGATATGCAGAAATTACTGAAATGAATTTAAATGGATCAAGTACTTAATGGAACAACACAAAAGTTAAGTCAGCGCAACGGTTTGAGCGAGTGAACGTCTAGATAATGAAGTGCTTAATTTTAAGTAAATATGTATTTAGTATGTATGAACATATGTAATAAATGCACGCCGCAAAAGCAATACATATAAGCAATTTAAATGAAGAAATTTATTGCACAATATAAAGTGATTGTTAAGTTACGAATATTAAGCGGACAAAGCACAGCACAGAAATTCTGGCGTAAGTATTTGACTAATATGGTTTGGGTATAGACCCTCTTTCTGAACTAATTCCACGCAAAATCTTTAAAAAACGAGGAGCACTGGTTATTTGCTGGTCGACCTTTATTAGTGATCCATTCAATCGGTCGAATTGTGAGGAATTGAGAAGTCATTCCTGTCGAACACCCCACAGAAATTTGGAGAGTCTCAAAAAATCTTTGGTTCGAGCAACGCCAATAGAAACTGTACGTGCTGCTACTGATCAATGGCCAAATCGTTTGAGGACTTATGTGAAAGCAATAGGTAACCATTTCGAAAAAAATTTTGTATATTGTTCATTTAATATATGCATTATTAAATAAAACTAACTTTATTGAAGAATGTATTATAGTTTCATTTTTATAACGGCCTGAATTTGTAAAATAACTTATGGCAGGAATAAATAGTAGAAGGTGGCATTCGGCAAGGGAGTTCTTGCTGATCATAAAGGGATGCTACATACTCGCCCGGAAGCACACAAGATGCTGATGTACATACATAGGTGGGGCTTAGGTGACATCCTAAGGCATCCCGTCACCTTCTGGAGTTCTGCATTTTAGCAGCTCTGTAACCTAACTGTGTTTATTATAGAAAATTCCTTTCAATCCCATCATATACACACGGTTGATAATTAACGCAATCCATTTTTTTTTAAGATGCACCCAAATATCGAGCTTATTTGGGTAGCCAACCTCTTTGCTATGTAATTGATGTTCAAGGCCTAAACGATCTATAAAGCTGCATACCGAAAAATGTTCTAGAAGTTTACTTTTTCATATTTCATTTCATTTATTATTACCCAGCTATTAGCACAACAAGATTTGCGATCTTTTATAATACACAATTAAGTAAAATTAAAATAAAAATAAAATACAACGAAAAATTACACTGAAGATGACGGAAGGCCGAAAAAGTTTTGTTTCTAAAACCAACTTGAGAAGAGATTATGAAAAAGCGTTCAATTTACATCAACTTTTTACCCTATCGGAAAACAGAAGACCAAAAAGAAACATTTGTTAACCTTTTTTAGACCAGTTTATATTATAAGCAGTGAGTTAATTCAGTAGCTGTGCTAGCAATGAAACAATAAACTTTGTAGGTTTGGTTTATTGATTTTCATGCAACGATCTTTGTACCCCTTGACCTCAATCCATAAGCTGAAAGAAGTTTTACTTTCTCGCAAAGAGGAACTGAGTTTAAGAGAAAACAGGAAGTTTTATATCTGGGCACTGATGCAAAACCACAAAGATCACCTAGATGAATATCTATAGCAATAACAAATGTCCGTATGACATCCGATATTACCTCGGATGCTGGCTTAAAGGAAGCTATTTAATCAATCACCAATAATGTTAATAATAGTAAGTCATGTTGCCGAGTTCGTGAGAGTCATTGTCGGCACTAACATGCAGATTTTCCGTTTTAAATTTCATGAAAACTTGCTTTTCGCTTCCGGCTGGATACCAGCAAAATCTATCTAATCACTCTGGTTCCGATTCAATGACAAAAAAAAATTTTCGCATGACAATTGTCTTAGCCACTGCGCGTAAAATTGTGACCCAAAATACAACAGTTGTTTCGTCATTTTCACGAACTCAGCAAGTCACAACAGTTCTCATCATTACAGGACTGAAAATCAAGTTTTTGTCCCAGAGTTTTAGGCACAGTAGTTAAGATAATTAATACTCATGTGATGAGTTTTGTGGTCAACGTGGGAATAGGGCATGTAATAAATAAAAAACAAACCTAATATATAAAACAAATGTATACTGCTTCTCACAACATATCGCTCAAACTGTTATTTGAATTGGATTCAGCCTAAAAGTATGCATCAAAAATAATAACAGTTTAAATAACTTTTTAATGTGTTACTTAAGTGGATAAAAAACGGTTGGATCCTGCTGTGCGGTGGTTTTTATATATACTAGTTGAATGATAAACGATGGAATGTTTTTTTTTTTTGAATGAATGCTTTAAAATGGAATAAAATTTTGTTATTCTAAAATCTAAAAAAAAATAATATTCCAGTTCACATCTGCAATCAAAACTTCTTTCTTACAATGTAAGGCATTGCACCATACAACAAAAACATAAAGCTCGCAAGTTGTATACGCAGGTTGGAGTGCTTCGCTCCTCGAAATACGACGAAACTTTTTTAATTCCACGCGAAAGCTGAAATTCATTTGAAGCTTGCTGATAAGCTGGTGTCGAGCTATCTATTTCCAAGTACAACAAGAAGTGAGCTAATACAAATTAAAAAAAAATAATAATATATGCCGACTAGACCTTTGCGAGGTAAAAATTTCTAAAATTTGTTGTAAGAAGCCGGCCTGCTCTTATGGGTCCTAGTTTGCGTTAGGAAGCACTCTCTCCATAAACTGCGGAAATTTGTCTGACTAGCTTTGTACCAGTTTTGCTATTTCTGTAGTATAGCTTTGTACGCTAATGATAAATAACGAAACTGTCTTAAAAATGTCGTCTTTCAAATGCATGCTCGTTTAACTTAATCAGATTTTAAGTGATATATGTATGTGCTATATATACAACCGAAGCCATAAATACAAACATATGTAATACACATTTATCGCATTTTATAAAGCCCATATCATTAATCAATAAACATAATGATTAGCTAAAGTCTTGTATGAAACCACACATAAATTTGTATATTAGAATTCTAAATATTTATATCTGAATAAAATGTTTTTTAATTCACAAAATTATAGTGGAACTTATGTTTGTTATTGCATCATACCATTGCGAAAATTACTCATACGCAGAGTATAACCCCAACCATCAAGAACCGACAAAAATACGATAAAAAATCGCATGTAATTTTTATGTAAAACGACGGAATGTGTGTAAACTTTTTATAACACATGTCTTCAAATTGACAGCCACAAATACACAATTACACGGGTAATCCTACCTAACCGAACGCCTATTAACTGTGTTAGTATTTGTATACTTACTGAATGTTATACCCTGTAGGAAAAAAGCACATTGACTCAAAAATGAACCAATTTAAAAAGTAGTTAGAAATCAACTGATTTGAATGAAACAAATGTAGCGTGCGTTTACTAAATTATTAAATTATTTAATAGTGGATTGATGTGGAAGTCAGCGAAATAAAAAATTATTTGAAAAAATTCTAGGGAGTAAATATGAATTAGTATTTTGATAACAATGTTAAACAAAAAAAAAAAGCCCGCAGGTTTAGTAAACCTATCGGCGAATTAAATAACTCAAAAATAAAATTCGCTAAGCATTTCTTTGTTAATATACTGCCTTTTATATATTTGAATTTCATTGAGTTTTTTCATAATATCCCCTAATAAAAACTAGCATCGTACTCAATAAAATTGAAATGTCTAAATATAAGGCCGAAAATAATATTAAATATGTAAATATAAAAAAAAGATTTCAAATAATTTTATTGCTGCAAGAAAAAACTAACTTTTCATGATATTCTTTCAACTAAATATATTTAAAAGTAATTAAAATCAAATGCAAACTCAGAGCCTGTACTTCCGTACAATTCTCGTTGCAAACTCATTAAATTAAATTCGTTAAATAGCAGAAGCTTTTACCTGGCTGCCTCTTTTGGAGCCAAAATGCTGGAGTGCACTACGTGATATTTTTGTCTTTGTTCAGAACCCACTCTGAGTTAAATCAGCTTTCTGGATATGATCCCTCGCTTTCATTTGGAAAAGGTCATTGTTTACTGCTTAATTACTTAAGGTAGTTTTTAAGCACTTTAGCTTTAGTCGGTAAAATTTTGTATTCCATTTGATTGAAATAATAAATAATAATATTAATTGACTTGCTTCTAGCGTGGCTTGGCAACTTAAATAAAGTTATTTACAAGCAAAAAGAAAGAATGCCAACCACTTGTAATTGGTAAAAAAAAGCAAATTTTAAATTGCATTTAAAGTACTTAATTTTTTCCGACAGGGTATGTACATTGTATGTAGAATATATGAATGGATGTATGTTCACAACTTACACGTGCCTGCGAGCCGTAACGTGCACATGCCTACGTATGTACATATAGATATACAGCTATGACTTAATAAGGTATTAAAAATGTTGAAAAACAAACAGCTCGTATCTTTAAGTTATATGTATAAAAAAAAACGATTACTTAAAATACTCAGCTCTGCGACATAAATATTTCGAATCAAATAAAAGGTGTTGCAATGAATACATAAGTAAATTGAAAAAGAATATTACTTCTAACCCCAAATAATTTTTTTTTTTGATTTGGTATACTCGAAGCGTAGCGTAAATGGGTTTTCTTCAAATATAAACTATCTGAGTATTTTATCCAGTGACAATGAAGCTATTGAAAATCTACTTGCTCAATGTTTTAAGTCTAGTTATGCCACTAAAGTCAGATGTGTTAATTGCTCATATCAGCCCCTATCTTACTTGTGGCACATTAATCACAAAAACCAGGTATTTTTCCTTCAGCTTCCAAACAGTTGTTTTTAATCCCTCTCCGTAAAGATGGCAGTAGTTTTTGATAGAAAAACTACCAGAGAATTGCGAAGCTGTCCGCATTACCAACACTTTTTAAGCAATAGCTTCTAATCAGTTAAAATATTCGATCACTTTAAACCCTCAACATGGGTTTTGTAAAGGCTTGTATTGCCAATTTACTAGAATTCACGACTCATGTTTCAAATGGGTCTAAAGAAAATACTTCAAAAGACGTTATGTATACAGAATTCAGTACAGCATTTGACAAATAATGTCACTAATGCATGAACTCCATCTGCTTGGCTTTCCACCTTTTTTCCTCCGTCAATGACCTATCTTCAGAAGGTACCCACCTAGATTCGATTCTGTTCCTGTTATTAATAACAGAGACCGAAAATAATGATTATTTTTTAAATTTCAATGAAAAAAATCAAAAGGTTCCAATTGCCGGAGAACAGTTTTGAGTATATATGTATATGTGTATATCTTTTCATGTTCTATGAGAATCTGTTACGATCTAGCAATTTCCAAGCGATATCAATAAAAATTAAAATTAATAATTATATATCGAGTTTTATTAATTGGCGATGACATAGCCAAAAAAAAATTTACCATGAAATACTTATTAAAAAAATGGTGTGGCGTTTTGAGTTTTTCGTTCTGAAAAAAAAAAATAAATAAAACTCAAAAGTTAATTTTTATTTTTGCGAAAAAAATAACGCTCAAGAAATAAGTTTTATTTCTGATCAAAAAAATATAACTCAAAAAGTAATGACTATTTTTTATTGAAAACATAAAACTCAAAAAATTATAATTTTTTGTGACCAAAATAATTAAACTCAAAAAAACCTAATTGTTTTTGATCAAAAAATAGCAATACAAAAAATAATCATTATTTCCGAGCAAAAAAAAAACACTCAGAAAACAAGTTTTATTTTTCCTGAACATAAAAATAAAACTAGAATTTTTTTTGATTATTACTGCGCTATTATTTAAAAATCTTAAAATAATGATTAAATAACAATTTTTTTGATAGAACTCATAATTATTACGGTCTCTGATTAATAATTCAGTCAGCGTCTTACACAATAAACAATTTTAAAAAATTTTGATTCGTAATGGTTTTGCCTAAAAACACTGGTAGCGAGCTCAATAAAATAACATAAATTTATAAATGTAATATCGAAGAAAATTTAAAAAATTAATATTATGTTAACGGGCCAGACCCATTTTACAAAATTTTGACTTTTTAAGTATTTCTCTACCTAACTTTAACTCTTTTGCCAAATTTGAAAGAAATCGCAGCATGATTTAGTAAAATATTAAATATTTTGAGTTTAGGTGGTTTTCGTCTGATTTCTTTAATGTTCAAATTATGCTTTCTGACTAGAAACGCAGAGGGTGTACCAAAATTGGCCAAGAAGTTTCGGAGATATATCTATTTGCTCTACGGTGGGCGATGGTAGCATTTTTGAGTCCATCTCTTTCACTGTCACAACCCACATCCCGCCCATAAAATTTGATAAATTTCTTTGTATAGTTACCGGCTTTTTTCGATTTTTGGAAATTAACGTCACGTGAGAGGTGGTGTGGTTTTTGTCCGACTTATACAACTTTTAAAATTATCCTTACTAGGTTGAATTCTAAATTATTTTTAACCCTCGTACTTCTCACTCCTACCAAATTCTGGTATATGAGCAAATTACCATTTATAGGTACTGAAATATCATAATTTTTAATATTTTTTTTGACTCAGTTTTAATAAATTTCGAAATTATGATTATTTACTTCAAATCTATAGTATGTACCAAATTTAGTAGAGTTTTCTCAGTTACATTCTGTGATAAAATTATTTGCTCAATACCTCACGCCTATTTCCAAAAATTTTTAATTCCAATTGTCTTTCAACATAATTAACCAGGGACCGAAACGGTTATAGTTTTTATAATAAAAATTATGTAATCGTTATTCTTCGATTTTTATGTTTGATCGTTATTTTTTAATTTTTATTTTTTCGATACAAAAAAAAATATATTGAAAAATTGTAAATCGAAAAAATATAAATTTAAAAACAAAGATCAAACTAGATCGAAAAATAAAAATCCAATAATAACGATTATTTTTGATCAGCAAAATAAAATTCACAAAATACTCGTAACGATTAATCAATTATTTGAAACAAACAATTTTCTAAATAAAAATTAGGCCAGGTCTGTATAGCATATGACATAACGATAAGAAAAAATGCTTACCAATGATTCTTTGATGCGAAAAAAAATCGAAGTAACGATTTTTTCGGTCCCTGTAATTAACAGAACAATAAATCACTTTCTGTGATCTCGACCTACTTTTATTTCAGAAAAGTAGAGTTTAGTGCCAATCGTGCCATGAAGGGACAGGAAATTACAGCTTTTTCTAGAACATATTTTTTATTATGATTACTGAAAACATCTTTAGTAAATAAATGTCAAAATCGGGGTTAGAGTATAAATGCAATTAGTATGAGCAATATAGGTAAAAATTTTAATATGCTTGTCTATTGGAAGTCCACACACAATTCTAAGACTTCTCCATGTACCTAGGAATGTTAGCAAACTACATCAAGGCAGCAAAGTCAATGAAGAAAATACAAACAAAATAAACAAACAAGTTTCAATGTGCTGTGAAAACAATTCTAGAATTCAAACTGACAGCTGTGGTTTAGCTGTCAAATGGAGAAATAAAATGTGCCAAGAAAGAGATATGCAAACATACACACACACACCTACGCATTCAAATACCACGTTAACAAAATTTCACAACTTTATCGAATCCAATGCACTGTTCAATAAAACAAAAATTTCGATCACTTCAATCGAGAAAAGAAAACGAAATGATATTGCCTTAAAAGAAAATATTGAAGTTCAGCATTTTGTTATCTTGGTAAAGTAAGCCATCTGACAGTGGATCAACGTTTGTTGCGGAATCTGGGCAATCCACTCGGTAATATCATAGTTTCAAATCATACTTATACTATGAAAATAATATTTAACATAAGAAGTGGTAATTTACCTGAATATTTAACAAATAATATTTTTTATTTTTTAATGAAACATACAAGTTTAATACCAGAAGCAAAAATAGTTTTAAGCTACCCTTATTTAGAACAGAAACAGACAAACAGATCCTTTTTTATGAAGGTTTTAAATACTTGATTGAGTTGCCAAATGAAATAAGCAATTTTCAAGAAATAGGAATGTTTAAAAACAGACTTCACGAACACTGTGAAACTTTAGCTATAACACGCTCTATATTACTGGCGCTAAATATTATTTCTTAAATTCTCAACCAAGCTTAGACCGTATTGATAAAGTTGGTATTAGGCTAAGATCCTAATGTTTTCTACAGTAGAAATCACAAGTTGGGTCACCAATATTGGGTTGTCTTTCACCATTCTTAACAAATGAGTGAATTTTACCGAACAAAAAAATTACACAACATCTTTTGAAGACTACTATGATTTCAAAATTTCTTACCTTACCTTACCTTTCTTAAATTAAATTTCCTGGTATGTCGATCCCTAACAGTAAAAAAAAAAACGTCAGCGGCACTTCTCCAAATTTTCTTTTCGTCTTTCTGCATTAAAAATAAAATTTTGATAAAAATGTGGCTCACATTTTTTCGCGGTTAGGGCTTGATATGTTCCGAAGAATTTGGCTCACAATATTGTGGGAAAACACAAATAAAAATATACCAAGAAATACCCATAATGTAGTTCAAAAATTCAGAAAATGAACAGTTAAATACCAAAAATTTTTTTTTTTTATTTCAATGACACACAAATTTTATGCAGAACATTTTTATGATACTTTACATGGAAATTGTAGACAGTGTAGTGTAAGTAAAGATAAAGGCTTTTATTTATAAATCGATTATTAATTTCTACCAGCAGTTATTTACAAGTAAACTGTTTTCTGAGAACTAAATTTGCTCCCCACACAATTTTGGTTTGCACTCAAATCGCATCGATTTCATGAAATTTTCTCAATAATAAATAAAACCGCATTGAGTTTTAGTATTTCGTTTTTTCCTCGTTCTCCTATCAAATACCATAATTTTTTGTTAAGTGGGTTAAGTATTCTCACATTACAAAGTATTGCACAACTAAGCGGATAGCGAATGACAGTGGAAATGTGATAGATTGCTTTTCCGATCATCATCAAATGCTCGTCCAACACACTACAATAAAATGTGGTTTTCCTGTAAACTATAACTTTGTTCGAATCCATTTATATATATAAGTATAAATGTGTGCGTATATCTGCAAGTGCTACTGTACTCAAATCATCAAGAGCTACTAACAGGGCTGCTTACAAAACCCTAAGTACATACATATGGTTGTATATTTATAGTATATACATATGTGTATGTGTGTGTGTTTTGTTTATATGTACAGATACTCAGCTACACGCACGCCAAGGACGGGAATACTTGTTTGAAAAATAAAAATAAAACAAAAACAATAGAGACAAAAGCAGTTGGCGTAAGTTGACCTATATTTTAACGGTACAGCTGTTACACATTTGTCTCGCCGCTTTTAATGGCACTCCGGTACATACAAAAAAACGCACGTCTAATAAAACATTAACGCTCACATCTATAGAAACATATGAAAGTTGTAGGATTTAAAAGTAAAATGTGGTAACATATCAAAAAGAGAAAGTAAAAACAAGCTCCTTTTAATTCACTTAAGGCTTATAAAGTTATAGCATCATCAACTGGTCAGGTTTTATAATATAAATTGGAATTTTTGGCAAACTTTTCGGTAGCATAATAAAGTTCATATATCTAAGTCTGGAGTGGCTACAAATTTGGGTTAATTGTTGACCTTTTCTTAATTTTGAGTCTTACGCTGAATTTGATAAAAATTCTAGTTAATTTGAAATATTTCACATTTTCTTTCATTTCATTAAATGAAAAAATTTTCTCAAAACCTAAGAGTGCTATGAATTTTAAAATTCCATTTTCAAATTCTGGTTAATCAAACATTATTCAAAATGGAAAAATGTAAAAAAAAATTCAAATTGTCCTTATATTTTGTACTGCTTCTGCGGTCTTTCTAAATATCCTTTCTGAAATGACATATTCAAGTTTTTTATTAGGTAAAGAAAAATAAAAAATAATAAAAATTTGTTTTTGGACCCTAAGTCTAGACATTTTATTTATTTCAAATCAATAAGTATTCTTTTGCTTAATAGTCGGCATCACCTACTACTAATTAACACTACTATTTCGACTAATGTTACTGCTAATTTTTACTACTAGTTTTACTAATAATACTACTAATTACCACTACCACTATTTGTGCTAGTGTTTGTACTAAATACTACAACAAAAAAAATTAGCATCGGAGAAAAAGGTTAGTACAATTTTTTTTTTAATTATATAGGAAATATTTAACCCGCTTTAGCTCTCAAAATACTGAACCGATTCTAATAAATACTTTTTTGAAATGAAACATTTATGAGAAACAAATTGAGTAGCATCCTAATTTTTTGAAGAATATGTACATTAAGGTGCATCACTCCTCATACAAAAATTTGTACTTTTTTCCCAACGGATCTATATTATTTATTATATTTTAAGGCATCGAACAAAATATTTCGCAGTAATACTAAGATTTAGATGAGCTAAACCAATTTGAAATTATCTCCATTTTTGGGGGTTTTTTACAATCAGAAATAGTTATCTAAAATATTTTTTCGAAAAACTCATTTGAACTCATAACCAATAAGCTGAAAAGTTATGCATAGAAATATTTAACAGTATGTACAACAGAATTATTGTAATGAAATTTTGCATGTTGTCCTTTTTTGGAAGATTGGTTTGAGAAAAACTTGAATAACTCAGCCAAAAACTTGACCAATATAGACTTATAATACTCGTATATCAATGAAAAGGTTATTCCGTTAAATAAATTTTTAAATATTTGTAAGCGGTTTTTTAACTGTTTTATTATCTTAAGAGGTTTTTATTTTTAAGAAAAGCTATATTTTTTAAGGCATTTTCAAACCGATTCTGCTAACGTAAGTCTGGATATTTTTCCAAATATTTTGGCGAAAGTCTTAGAACAATACATTTCATAATTCCGGTGGCAAAAAACTGCAACTTTTCTGGGAAGGCATCCAAATGTAAATATATACATATGTATTTTTTTTTTAAGTTTAATCCAAGTTATTTTGAATAATGTTTTCCAATAGATACACAAATACATACAATTTACTGCTTGAGGCCGGATATTTTCAATTTATCATCAAAGATCTTTTAGAATACTCTTTGTTAAAGAACGGCCTAACATTTCAAATCGTTGGTTTTAAAAATGGGCTGTATGAAATTTAATTTCCAACAATCTAAAAATGTCCCTAACTGAAGAGGGTTTTTAGTACATTCATTAAGCAGCAAATAACTCATATCGCAAGAAAGTTATTGCTTTCACTGTTAAAGTTCGGATTTAGTTTTGATATGGCATATTTGAACTTCATTATCAGAGATGGAAAAAGCGATAATTATATTCGCAAGGTATGATTCCGTAATGTTATCTTCATAAGCCTTTTGAAACAATGACGTGAAATGCGAAAATATTTCTTGTATTGAATTACAGTATTACAGTCCATCATAAAACCGTTGGTGTTTCTTTTTGAATTTATAAAATGCCAAAACGCTGACGGGTTCGATTTTATATTGCACACAACATATTGTTCCTATAAAAACTTATGCATAGTGCCAAATTGTTTACGAAGATATACTGGTAAATATTTGTTGGTTAATTCTTAATTTATACTTAATTAGTTCTAAAACTGCAGCTATGTTAAGAGAATACTTTATTTTCACTGTCACTCAGTGTTATTGCAGTTTATTAATGATAGAGTCCATGGCATTTAAAAAATAATCAATTAACTACGAACTAGGTGCAAATTGCAGTCACATTGAAGTAAACCAACGAAAGTAGTTGAACTCTCATATCTCCTAAACTATTTATGTGCAAGGGAAACACGCGCGTATTCATACGTCTTCATATCATTCTCCACCTTAACCACACTTTTTCAAACTTAATTTATTTTCCACTCATTTATATTTCTCACAATATCTATCGCAAAAGTTTTCAAACATTGCCAAAGAAATTGTTTAACGCTTGCTGGCGTCGCAAGCGTGGCCGCAAATACAACAACAAAACAAAACGACTATGAGAAAGCCAAACAAGCACACACGCCGATGTGTACAGGAAACCTTTGCAAACAACAACAATAAGCGTAAGCAACACACAATCGTGCATATGTCGAATACATTCAAATTGGAGATGGGCGTGGTACTAAATGTGCGGCCTAAATTAAGTCCCGAGCCCATCCAGCCCGAAGTTTTAAAAATGTTTGTAGTATTTTTAGAATGATCAGTGCTCACAGAAAGCAGAAGCTAAAAAGGAATCTGAAATAAGATACTCCCATATTACTCTTATTGCTAGTTTTCACACATCTAACTAATCGGTGCCTGTGGGAATGCGCCTATTTATCTCTTTCTCAAATATTCTAATTTTGTCATATGGCACTGAAAGATATGGAACCCTTTGGTACCGCAGGGCGGCGCCCTTTCCCCGATGCAGTTTAACTTCTACTTCTCAAAGCTCCCTCAACCGATAATGGCTACCGGCAATGCAATTGATGACATGTTCTCGAAGGTGAACAGTTAACTCTCCGATCTTGCTGACTTCTTTTCTTGACGAAATATGACCTTATACCCTACTTAGTCCTCGGCGACTTAATTCACCAAATGAACAAAGGAGATCAGGCTGGAACTCAACATCAATGTTGACGGCACTCCCATCCCAACGGTTAACCCGAAGATCCCGGGAGTTACGAGTTACCTTCGACAGCCTGCTCTCCTTTTCAGCGCACATAATCGCAATCGTCAGTAAAGTACAGAGCCCCAACAAGGTACTCAAGTCGTTCCCCGGCAGCACTTGAGGTAAAGGCTAAAGAAAGGTTGTTGGCAACATAAATACAAGGCCGGTTATAAACTATGCTGCTCCAATCTGAACGCCGAGGACCTGTAGAACACAGTAGATGAAGCTACAGATCTGTCAAAATGCCGCACTCCGAACTGCAACGTCAGGGGGCCTCTCCGGGAACTCAAGGACGAGATCGAGTCATTCACCAGTCAACCACTGGATGCGATGGCATATAGTCTGGCTCTGAACAGCATTCGCTAAGAGTCAATTACCACCACTATGAATTCTCGCCCTGTGAATGCTGTCATTGGAGTCAAACCACCACCGATAGCAGAGGAAAAGCTTCGGCTGCCTCGAAAATCTCGCGTCACTCTGGCCCAATTAACATCTGGATATTGTAGTAGGCCCAACTCTTATTGATCCAGACACGACCCTGACATCGTAAATAAATGTTCGGCATGTGGAGAATCACCGCACGATGCCAACCACCTATTCACATGCCCCAACAAACCCCCTCTCCCTATGGTCCAACCCTATCGAACCAGCACATTTCCTGACCCCCCCTTAGATGAGTTTGAAGATAGCGGCGATGGAAAAGCTGATCTAGCAGGGTGTGGCTAGCCCTGCAACAATAGGAACAACAACAAACCCCACATAAACAACAACAACAGCATCCTCCAGTTGCTTTGCCTTGCTCTGCTGCTCATTTTCGTTGCATATAAAATTTTTGAGATAAGATTTTCTGAATTTTAGGAAGGTGATCTTCCTGAAGTCACCCATCCCAGGCATTTTAAAATTATTCACGTTGGTCTCACGGATGGCGTATCCCGCGCCCATCTCTAATTCAAGCACTGCAGTTCCGACAGCTAAGGCACACCGTGGCGTATGAGTGAAATGAAATTTTTGTTTTGTTTTATTAAGGAGCGTTGTTGCTACTCTTATAAGATTATGCCGTTTCTTTAGTTACCATTAAATTTTCATGAAACGCTTTCACATTTCGTTGCTTAGCGCAATGTTCGCTCGTTTCCTCTTCATCTCATTACCCGCTCACCACCCCTTAACCTCTACTATCATGTGTGCCCGAAAACTTTGTGGTCGCTTAAAGTTGTCATCAGCACGCTTTTTGCGGAGTTTATCCGTTTGTTTTTTTTCTCGCAAACGACAAACTTTTATTCGCTTTCGAAAACCCAGCACTGATTTTAGTGGATCTAAAGTAGATAACCATTTAATTTCAAGCTAAATGTTTGAATGTGGCGGCAAATGTAGGACGTACATTTTCATTGCATAGCAAACTTTGTATTTATAACTTTTTTACCAGCTCATTAAGTATTACGCTGTGCTCACGCTGGGCATACACAAATATTTATTTATTTTCATACATCATTTATTCAACGTCAATCTTTGTCGCCATTTATGCGTGTGAATGTGCGCATTCAACCATTGTCTTTTTGCCACATTGTTTGAATATTCTATTTACTCTCTGTGTGTGTGTGTGTGTGTGAAAAAGAAGAAGACACAACAGTGCTAACAATTCAGTTGGAAAAATATAAAAGTAATTTAAAGCGTATTACTTCTTCTTTGCGCCGCACAGTGCGACGTCTATGGCAAAAATGAAAAAACAAAATATTTGCTGATAAAATCAACAATATTGGTATTGGTACACAGAGCGAAAATACCACCTAAAATGCCCTAAAAAATTAGAACAAAACTTAGCGGACTTCTCTATGATTTTTTCCCAATAAGAGGACCCTCTGATTACAACTGGGTATGTCTTTTCAATCAAATCAAGAAAATAATCTGTAAAACTAAAATGAAAACTTTTCAATGTACATAAGTAAGAACCTGACCAGTAGAATTAAGATGAAAACCTTTGCAATAAAATCTAGTAGATAACCTGTAAAATTAAGACGAAGCCCTCTTCAATATCATTAAGAAGGGAATTAAGGTTCTCATTAGAATCTTCTGTTAGTGTTAATAAGTCGAAGAGCTAATCAATTTTTACGTAGATTATTTCTGCAAAATAAATATCACACTTTTTTCATAAACTGTTTATTAATTAATTTTACCAGCTCTAATTATAATTATGATAACTTTCAGTACTTATAAATTATTATTACAGGTTTTACATATTTTCTTATAATATAAGAACAATAAAAATTAGTTTAATATAACAATTGGTGTGGCCAAATTATTAGCAGTAGGCCAATTGAGTAATTTCTTGAAATTTAATAAAATTTTATAAAAATCAATAAACAAGAAGTTACCTTACTTTCAGCCGCTTTCCTTTTCAATCAATTTGTGAAGATATTCAAACCAATACTAAAAAGATTTTCTAGCGAAAATTTCTTCAACTTTGTCCTCTTTGCTCCTTAGCCATCAAGCTTTTTTCGACGTTGATCTCTTTAATTGTAGTTGAACTTTTTAGCTCTGTATAGGCTGGTGGGCTATCCACTGCCGACCCTTGGTCTCACTACAGTATTCACGACTTTACTATGAACAAGGAAAGAGTACAAATGGTATGATGTAGGAAAGGGCGAGTTCATCTATGTATATAGATGGGACTGATGGCAATTGACATGGTGACAAAACTGGTAAAGATGTAGAAGAGGAAGCAACGATTCTACACCTCCCTTGCCACTGCCTCATTCCACGAAGATTCTCCACTTTAGGTAGGCAATTGTTCGATAGCTCCGAGGCCCTTAGATATATGGAAATAAGGAATCTTCTTAAATGTAAAATGTAAAGTTGACACCTCTCAGGCTTACCCATCAGGGTGTACTAATTAGAGCGCCACCCCAGTAGTTGGACATTTTAGTATTCCGCCATAAAAATCTTGATATGTATTGTTTGAACTTTAAAACAAAAAGCTAGGTTAGAATGGCATGGTAAGTTATACTACAAGTACCTCCTTTTTTTTTGAGCAGAAGGAAAGTTTCTTAATGCATTTTATAATAATATCATATTGATAAGAAAAAAACATATCAAATCTAGACAACGTCATTTAAACTTTTTTAATTAGTAGTGCTGTTCCGATACCGCCATGTACTGGATGCCTGTACTTTTTAACAGTATCGAAAGAAGCTACCGATGCTATAAAATTATCGGAGAGAAGTGCTCAGAATATGAAAATATTTGTACAACTTTCGGGAATTGAAATTTGCGTAAATGAAGGATGCTATCGCGAGAACTACATTTATATCCAAGTCAAAATATGTATACTTTGAACACATGGAATTAGACAACCAAAACAAGAGGAAATCAAAAATAGAATTATCATGTTTACACCAGACACCACATTTATAATTTAATTCAGATTTCGAATACAATTATGAATATCAGTTACCCCAAAAATTGAGGTTCAGAAATTCGGACGATTCCGCTTAATGCCTCTAAAACACGGGCAAACTTGGCACAGATGTTGCTACCACACATGGAAAGTTTTTTGTTTTTATTTACAAAGAAGCAGATCTTTCGGTTCTGAATCAAAGTAAGGAGATGAAGTCTTGTCTCTTCTTTTGATGCAGCAAGCTTCAAAGAATAAGTATTGTCAAAAGCACCACAACACGATTCAAGTATTATCGAAACAGAGGTTGTTAAATCCAAGTAAATACTTTGACTGCGACCTCGATACCCACCTGAGTATTTACATGGAGGAACGGAGTACAAAAAGTGTTCAGTACTTGAACAAAGTATTATCGAGTATTAACAAATAGGTACTCATATCGGAAAAACAGTATTAACAAATAGGTACTCATATCGGAAAAACAGTAGCAGTTAGTATGCCACTAGCCACTTGAAAATATAATTTAATTAAATTCTGACACTACAATATTTTTGTCGATTTTTATATGGCCGCGTCGCACTGTAATCTGTTGCTAAAATATACTTTATATGTGCACGCATATAGTACATACATATATTGTGTCTTAGGCATGTATGCTTTGTTTAAGAAAAATTTAACACTTGAGGTGTTGCAGTAATATTTAGAAAATTGACGATGTGCTGCTTCTATTATTGGGATGGTAGTCTAGCGTGTAAAATATGTGCATGCTCATACAGATACATAGATACATTTTTGTACATACTCACAATTTGTTTTACAACAGGAATGTTACTGTCACGAAAAACTTTATATGTATGTAGACATTTTGGGAAAATTATGAATTTTTCTTTTAATTTTACTGAGATGGCCTCCGACACTAAGCCGATGAATGGCAAATTGTTTGAAGATTTGATTAGACAGAAGTGGTAAATTGATATAAATCATTTTGCGAAAAGCATGATTTATGTACGGTGCAAACAGGGAAGATTTTCCAACTAAAAAAAAAATTTAACCGCGTTGCTGTGTTCGTTTGACATTTGTCAAAAAAATAATAACGGCGCTAATAATAATAATAATAATAAGCCCAACGGTTACCCTCTTTCCCGCCCAACCGACACGAGGGTCCGCATGACGTACGGATCTTTTTTTTTATTAAAAAAATTTTTTTTTGTGGCGAGTTGTTAAAAGGAAAAAGTTTGTTAAGCGTCGAGATCCAAAACTGCTCAGCTACAGAAAAAAAACTTCATCAGCTGAATCAAATATATATTATACCGCCGTTAATCATTTATTGAGAAAGGACAGTACAGCTCTTTTTATGGTGAAAAGTGAGTCCGAAATATCAAAAGTGCTGGAAAGACAGTTGAAATCTTGACATAAACATCGGAAAGGTTCATTTAATTCATAATTGGTTTTACACTGTTTTAAATAAAGAGGTTTAAAGTGTCTTGAAATCCGAGAAGGAACATTAAGTTTAACTTCGGCAATAAGAAATGTTCTTGCGATAGGCCCTGTGAGTAGTTTGGAAATGAATATTATGCCTAACATTTCTCTACGGGTGGAAAGAGTAGGAAGATTTATTAGCTTCAAACGATCAGTATAATGAGGATGATTAAGCCGAGAATCCCATCTAAAGTCTCTTAGGGCAAAAAGTAAGAACTGTTTTTGAATTGATTCCAGCCGATCAATGTGAACTTGATAACGTATGTTCCAAACTATCGAACCGTATTCTAGCATAGGTCTTACTAAAGTTGTAAAAAGGGCCTTTGTTACATATGGGTCCTTGAATTCTTTTGACCATCGTTTTATAAAGTCAAATATCCCTCTAGCCTTATTAGCTATAGCATTAACATGACTATTAAAATTAAGTTGGGAATCCATTGTAACTCCCAGGTCAACAAAGTCAAACACTTGATCCAGAGTATAGTTATTTATTATGCAAGAAGTTCTTCGTGAAAAACTCATAAATTTACATTTTTTAAGGTTAAGTGGCATATAATTTTTGTTGCACCAATCAACTAAGCTGTTAATATCTATTTGTAATAAATTTCTTTCTTCAATCGAAGCGTATGATTTAAAAAGTTTTACATCATCGGCATACATTAGTATATTCGAATATCTTATTGCAGTAGTAATATCATTTATGAATAACAAAAACAGAATCGGGCCTAGATGGCTGCCTTGGGGAACTCCCGAAGTAACAGATAAGATAAGATAAGAAAAAATCCAGCGGAGGAGAGAGGGTGGAAAGCCCAGCAGATCAAGTTTGTGGATGAGTAAGGGGTGACAAACTTTGTCAAAAGCTTTACTGAAGTCGGTGTATATAACATCTGTTGGAATATTTTCTCTAAAACCATTTGAAACATGAGTTGTGAATTCCAGTAAATTGGTAATAGTTGATTTGCCCTTACAAAATCCGTGCTGAGAGTTTGCGATTGATGAAGAGATCGAATATTTTAACTGATTAGTAATAATTGCTTCAAATAGTTTTGGAATTGCCGATAGCTTTGCTATTCCACGGTAATTTTCAATCGAAGACCTATTGCCGCTTTTATGAAGAGGGATTATAAAAGACTTTTTCCAAACAGACGGGAAATTACCTTGTTTTAGCGACAAGTTAAAGAAGTTTGATAAAGGCAGATATAGATAATCAGCAAATTGTTTAAGAATACATGTCGGAATCATATCAGGACCGTACCTGAATGATTCTTTTAAAGATTTCAGGTAAAATAATACATCCTAAGAAGATATTACTGGAACATTAATCGAATTATTAGTATATAGATAATATGGATATTTATAAGGGTGAAGATTGACTTTAGTGAAATAGTTAGACTCAAAGAATTGTGCAAATAGGTTAGCAATGTCTTCATTGTCGCTAGACACAGTGTTCTGATACCTCATATTTGAAGGAAAACCATTTACCTTACGCTTTGAGTTTACGAAACCATAAAATGATTTAGGGTTAGAAATAATATTCTTTTTCATTTTATTTAGGTATTCTTGGTAAGATTTCTTATTTAATATGAAATATTTAAACAACAATAAACATCAATTTTATTAAATATTCTTCTCTCGCCAAAGTGTTAAAAAGTCTATACGAAAATTTACTTATATAGTACTAGACAACCCTACAAATTGAAAAATTTCGATTATGATTTAATATATATTAAAATGTTTTTGTTTTCGTATCTTCAGCATAAACAAATAACAAAGCGAAATTTGAATACTTAGAGCATGTTGTATGTAATAATAATACTATTAATTTTGAGAAAAAAAAAAAAATTAATCAGTCTGATTTTAACGACCTATCATGCCCATGTCCAAAACATTGATTTTTACCTATGTCTCTCCCTAATTCAATACTTCCTTACTGCTTTGAACAACATGATTTAGTAAAATATTGAAATTTTTTAACTTTTCTAAAATACCGCTATATGAGAGATGGGCCTAGATTTTGTCTAATTTATACATATATAAATAGTTTCCAAATTATGCTTACGGAGTTAAAATGCAAAGCGTGCACCAAATTTGGTAGAGTTTCATAAAATAGTCTCGAAGATGAGGTTTATTTTCCACAATCTAAATTTAGCTATTTAATTCTAATCCCTAATTTAATTCTTCGCATTGTGCGAATTAGCTACATTTTATTTTTTTTTTTATTTTTTACTAAATTAATGTTAGGGAAGAACTGAGCATGTCTTTTGTTTGATTTCTACAAGTTTCCAAATTATGTTTATTAAGTTGAAATGGAAAGTGTTCCAAATTTAGTGAATTTCAGCAAAGTAATTTCGGAGGTACACCTATTTGCTTAGAAGTGGGCGGTGTCAAGCCCATTTTCCAAAAATGTTTTTAACCCAGGTATTAATTTCCAACCCAATACTGTATATCAAATTTTAGCAACCTACCTCACTTCGCTCTTCATCTTACGATACCTTAAAAAAAAATGACAAAAAGGATTTGTGTGGGGTAATACAGACGGTAACCCGATAAAAATACTGTTATTGGAAGAAAATTTTAATAATTAATAACACTGAGATGTCGCGCAAGACGCTTGTATTTGTTAGTATTACTCTACAATTTATAAAATTAATGAATTTCCATATCATGCTAATTGTGTTTTGGCATAAAAAGCACTTTGTTCGGCTTAAATGCTGCTACTGATGATAGACGCTAGCTGCTACTATATATCTATAGGATATTTATACCCAATATGTAACACGGCACTCCATTGAGCCATCGCCCAATGCAGACTGTTTAGTTGGCCAACTGATCCAACTGAAGAGTCGGGTTGGAACGTTGACGTTTGGCTGTAATTGTAACCTAAATGCAAAGAGATATTTTTAGCCACTTGAAACTTGAAATTGAATTGACGTCAAAACTGCATACTCGAAAAATTAAAAAAAAAATCTGATTAAAAAGTTTGAAAATTGTACATATATACTCGATTTGTATGAAATATCTGCTCGAGTCTCGGAGTTTGTGGTCGAGCTCTTCCAGAACGGTTCGACCGATTTTAATAAATTTTGTATAAAGTATATTTGATAGGTATAAAAATAGGCGATAAAGAATATTATATACTTGGGAGAGGATTGTCACTTGCTTTAAAAGTAAAATTTAATTAAAATACACATAAATTATATGAAATATGAGAATATGGGTGCCAGACTGTTCGACTCGCTGAGGAGAAAGCTTACAGCATATAAAGCGTTGTCACCTGCTTGTAAGGTCGAATTTAATTAAATTACACACAAGGATATAAACTATTAAAATATTGATTACAAACTGTTCCCAATAAACAAAGAAAACGTCTGACGGGTTTTTCTAGTATTTTTATTAAAAATAAACAAAAAGATTTAACATGAATAATATTGTGAATATTGTAAAAAAATAATTTTGGATGACATTTTATAAGTATATATAAATATATTTTAAAGTATTTAAATATGTGGGACAAATAATTCATATGTTTAACTTTATTTATAGTTTATTATATTATAGTTTATGTTTTTTCTGTTGTAAAAAACGTGCGTGTGAAATAGTTTTTTGTGTTTGGTTTATTAGAACTTAGGAAGACCTAACCTAAATACAATGAAAATATATATAATATATATATATATGTATATTTATATAATAACTATTTAGTCGGCAGTGCGCGCACTCATATAAAGAACCGTGGCGTTAAAGCTATCGACGTTTGTAAGCAATCGGAGCGAGTTTAAATTAATTTTTCTCAACTCTTCAAAATCCTCCATACATCTTTAAAATGCTAAAGTCATGCCGATCGCTTAAGAATTAATATAAACCGTAAATAGATGTATGTAGGAATTTAACCTGCTACTAAGAAAAGCCCACAGCAAGCAAATATAATTTAATTTATTTACTCACAACTTTTCAGCAATATCGAAATACTTCGAATCAGTACAATATCTCCTTATCGCCTTTGAACTAAACTTGCAGCAAAGTCGGTGTCACGAACACAATGATTTTGAAATAAGCCACTAAGCTTTCAATTGCCGCAAAACAAATATAATTTACAAGTTAACTGAAAATAAACGAAAGTAAAGAATTTCCATGCGAAATTTGCCACAGCCAAAAAAAAATCAACAAAGGTGAGCTGCACAAAGCTGTACGGGCGGATGGTAGATATAAAAAGAAAAAATTGAAGCTTTCAAAACAAAATCGAAACAAAAACGCGGCCAAAGTAAAGAACACAGTCGAGCAGCATATACAACTTAAATGAAAGTTTAGAACTGTTTTAAAAATCAGTAGTGAGATGCATTTGATGCTCAAAGCAAGTTGGGGAATTGTAGAAAACGAGAGAGGTGATGTGCTATATGTAGAGCTTGCAAGTGAAGTCTACAAAAATAGCAGTTGACCACCAACCAACTAACCAACCAACCAACGAATCCACGATGTAACAATTTTAAATCAAATTACTTCCACTCGAACAAATGTTGCTCCATTCAAATCACCACCACTCACTCATTCATACATACTAACAACACTATCTTTCTGCCACATATCGTTTAATCCTTAACACAAAATCATGCAACCATAAAAATGACCGAGCAAGCACCTTATTGACTTACATTGTATGTAGACATTGCATACTTAGTTGTTATAGTCGCCTTTGCAAGGGTAAAATTTGCCTGTTTTGCCTGTTTTGCCTGTTGCTTCTTGCTTGGATTCAACACATGTGTGTTTGTATGTATGTATGTTTGTGTATTGGAATGTAAATACAAAAAAACGACTGCACTGAGTGGAAGGAAAGGCTAACTAAAATATCTTGCATTTGCCTCGCAGGCGAAAGTTCAGGTCGAAGTAGTCCAATCTGATTATTGAGTCTGAGTTTTGCTACAATTTAATTTACCTGCACATTTATTCGAAAGCAATGCATATTGAGTATGCAATGTTCATAACATAGATTTAATATGTAAATTTAATGGTAAGAAACAGTGGCTCAGACCTGGCAATAAGTTAAATTAAGATGAAGGTATTTTCTTGCAACTTTTTAATAAAATTTTGATGTAGATTTTGTCATGGATGTCATTCTCACACTTTTGTAGTTTGCCCATTTCAATCTCACTGTGCGGCGCTAAATGCCACACAGCGCGTCGACTTATTGATGGAAACATTTGTGAAACAATGTGAAATCGACTGATCGATTGGCCACCGTCGCACAATGGGACCAAGGGCGTTAATTTCACGGATTAATTTAAAGAAAATCTAATGACCATTTCCTAGTTGTCAGTGTTTATTGCTTTATGTATATCGTCTTATTTCAAACATTCCTTAATTTTCAAAATAATGCATTTAAATTTTGTAGGAATAAGCTCTAGCTTGGTTTTTTTCTGATCGGAAAAACTTGTATGATATATTGAAAAATCCCATATTGAAAATATCAAGTACTTAAAAAAGAGCTAAAAATGTAATTGACCCTTAGAAATTTAGTACGTAAATAAACCCCGATTTGTGTCGCTTGCGAAAGAAGGAGTAGAAAAACAATTAAGAATTTCAGTTGTTCAACAGTATGAATTTTTGATAAAATTTTATACAAGGTTCATAAATTAATTTTGACAATGACTGCTCGAAAGGTGTGTAATACTTTGACTACAACACATCAACACTCATGTGATATATATTTGGAGCTTTTTGTAACGAGTTCAACAATATAAATGACATGACCATGTGAATTTCGAAAACTTCAAATTTGGCTTATCTATTCAACGCCCCTAGATTAGGCTTTTTGAAAGTCTCTTGCATGTTTGAAGAAAGAATCCTATTCCAAATAAAGTGAATAATTCAAAAAACAATTGAAAGAAACTTTTGGTTTAAAACTTGAACAAACCAAGAACGGTTTTCGAAACACAAATGCGGTTAATACAGCGAGAGGATTATTTTTTGTTTTAAATCTGCTAAATAAAAATTTAAAAAAGCAAGTGCACATACTGCTAATTTTAGTGCCTAGGTAAATGAAATCAACAACGAAAAATTTCGAATACTTGCACACAAAACTGTTACATTTTTTGTTGAATTATATCCACGATACGCATACTTTACAGTCTTCAAAAATACGGAAGTTGTTGATATCTCGATAATCCTATTTTGCCTTTTGGCCAGCTTTCGGACGATGCGCAAGAAGCTCGCAATAGAGATTTAAAAAAATGGGATTTTCATATAGGAAGTGAAGCAGCGAAAAATCGAATCCAGATATTTTAAACTCTCTTTTATTAAGCTCTGATCCAATTATTTCAAGCATGCGAAAGTTGCACAAAACGTTAATTTTTAATAAAACTGCATCCAAATTTCATTAAAAATTGGTTGTTTTCATTAACTAATATAATAATAGATACATTTGATTCGCCACTTCTCTGATCGTGATGGCTGAGCTCTGCTCGCGATCCAAAAAAATTGTGTATAAAAGCAACAACAGCGACAGCTAGCTAGATTGGGATATCGCAAGTACGGCGACGCCTAATTAAATTGGTCGAACTATTTTCATTCAATGCTGCCAAGTTTTTTGTTGTTGATATTGGAAACGACGTTCACGTATACGCACGAGCTTGCACTTTTGTTGCATATTTGTCGTTTGCGATGCGCGAACTTTTCATTGCATCCAAAAACGAAAACTGTGTGATGCTTAGAAAATCTACATAAGCACAAAATTAGCACACTCAATTAGTGTTTGAAAACGAGCGGGCACATTTTGTCGTTTGTGGTCAGCATTATAATGTCAAATAACTCAGTGCTCGCAAGACATTGATGAAGTGCTTCCAAATCTTTGCCATGCTTTTTCAATGCTGGCAATCCATTTAATTTATGCCAGATGCTTTATCGATTCGCCACTCGCTAACGGATGGTGATACGAATTCGGCTAATAACAATAATAATTCGGTGCTTACATCAAAACTTGATGTTTGGCCGAACTTCTACTACAATTTGTAATGTGCGTCTTACTACAAGTTAATTTACGCCAGTTAGTTTTACGCCAATTCCGAACGGCAGCAAAGTTTCGTGAGAAGTTTCTTTGAGGCAGAAATCCACGCAGTGGTTTGTACTATAACTTTGTTCACCTAGCGGTTGTTTTTAATAGCTTAAAACAATCGAGGTAGAAATAGACATAAGTATGTATACCAAAATTTTTAGGATTAATAGCGAAATTGTTTAAGCCATGTCCTGTATATCCATCCGTGCGTGCAATGGATAACTCGAGTAAATATTGACCTACAGCTCAACGAAACTTGGTATGCAGATTGTCCTAGCCTTAAGGTATTTTAGTATTACAAATGGCCGATAACCCCGCCCACATAATATGGTTTTTGATAATCAAAATAATGTGATATTTCAGTAAACAGCAAGGGTTATTTTGCGGAAATTTCACGCATAGAATTGGATAGTGGAAAGGAAATGAACGTGGCCTCGCTAGTAAATAAACTTCTGAAAATGAGCAAAATCGGACAAAAACCACGCCAACCTTTCATATATTAGTAATGTCCCAAAATGAAAAAAGCGATATCTAAGTCAATATTAGAGTTAATTTTCACAAATTTACACTATATAAAAAAATGTTGGAAATGGGCGTGGCACCGCAAATAGATACACCTCCGAAACCGTGTAAGCAAAGTTGTGTAAAATGGCCGCAAATATCTTATCTCCGCAACCGCTTCATCGAACTCTACTAAATTTTGTATAGGCTTTGGATTTCCACACAGTAAGAATACTTTTGAAAACCAAATGGAACCAAAAATGTTGGGAATAAGCATGTCATTTCCCACCCTAGAGCAAATTGTCAATTTATGCAAACTTTCGTTAATTTCTTAACAGCATTTCGAATCAATATCAATATCGAAGATTATAGAAATCAGATGAATCTACTAAATCAAAGCGAATTGTTTCACATTTGTTACGAATAATTGAATTAGAGTGAGAAAAATGAAGAGTGGTGTGCTACCTCTAAAGCATACTAATAAAATTCGTTTAAGTTTTAAAAATTATGTTATATTAGAGTAGAGATATTGAACAGTGATTTTAAGCGTATAATATTTGCGTTTAATATATAGGATCTATTGTGCATCTGTATTAAATGGTTGCAGAGTTATAAGTAATTAGCCTTTTTTATTTTATGGGGCGTGGTGCCGCACAATTTTTCAAAATGATATTACATAGTTTGGTTTATAATACATATACCCAAATATGATTTATCTGCATCGAATAGTTGCGAATATATGACGAATTAAGTTTTAATGAGGGGTGGCACCGCCCCCTTTTCCCAATTTATAATATCCTAGGTTAGAGCGGCTGCAACCATGCAAGTTCACGGGTGAGCACGTAGGCTGACAAAGCTCGTTGTGATACCGCTGGCGGGGGCCATTACGTTTCTTTCTTCCTTCCCTTTGAAGGTGAACCACCGTGCGCGCCTTACGTACAGAATATCAGAAATGCTTGCCAAGCTCAAGTGGGCCAAACATTTTAGAAAATACCCATTTAGGAAGAGCGAGACAGTGGCAGTGTGCCCATAATGCAGTGCCCGGTTATTACCCCAACTACTGGTCTGAAAGGAGGTCGGTCCAGGCGGATCAGCGCTTTGGATCGGTTTACGTCAACCTTTGACCAAACTTATTTGGTAATCCGACAGGTGTGTTCCATGGCCCACCTGATATTCACTTCCTCCCATTGCAGCATTTATCATTGGTAATTCCGTCCCTTTCCTTGCCAACTCGTCTGCCGCGCAATTGCCGGGAATATCACTGTGCCCAGGGAACCATGTCACAGTCACCGAACGCTTAGACGCGAGCAGATTGAGGGAATTTCTGCATTTTATGGCAACTTTGGACGTTGTTTTGTGAGTATTAAGAGATTTAATAACCGCTTTACTGTCTGAGTATATAGTGATAGGTCTGTCTGTAGGAGCGGACACTGTAAGACACCGATTAGCCACCATTATGGCATTTACCTCCGCCTGAAAAACGCTACAGTGGTCCGGTTAGCGAAAGCTGAGGTCCAACGCTAATTCTTTGGAGTGTGTCCCGCTGCCCACTCTTTCGTTGAGTTTTGAACCATCTTTAAAAACAGCCGTCGACTCTGGGTCTAGGTATATGGCATCTTCCCATTCATTCCTCTCTGGGGTTCTTATGGAGAATTTGTTGTCCATGCAGAGTAGAGGAATAGTGTAATCTATCTTCCTTCGTGCATTCGGAAGAGCTTCCAGGACCTTTGCATGCCCGTACTTTAGCTCTTTCCACGTCTAGATCGCGTTAAACCTGGCGGCACTGCAACCAGTCAGAAATTTACCATATGGATTCACCGGTGGAAGATTTAAAATTACTTTCAGAGATTTAGTAGGTGTAGAGGGTAGCGCTCCCGTGACTAGCATGGCAGCAATGCGCTGTACTCGCTCCATCTTGGCTTTTGACAAGGTTTTGCTTAGCGCTAGGCACCAGACGCTAACCCCCTAAAAGAGAATAGATCTTATCCCTGCCATGTATATCGTGAATTTATTCCCCATTTTTTTGATGATGCCTTGCAAGCGTACAAGGTTCGATGTTCCGCTTCCATGCGAGCTTCCTGTCTAGAATAACTCCAAGGTACTTGACCTCGGTTGAGAGTGTGAGTTCCACTCTGTTTAATGGGGGTGGTTTGAAAGAAGGCATTTTATATTTCCTTGTGAAGTAGTAGTGTAGTAACTCACTCAGAACTTGCAGATGTTTCCCCGTTGTTACGATTGCTTTATAATATCCTGCGTACTGGAAAAATTTCATAGAGATCGAATGAGTACTTTGGACGCCTGCATACGAATATCATTTATTTTTTTTATATGTATATGAGGTTAACTTTTTTGATTGCTTACAACAAGTAATGTTTATTTGAAATACAAACTTATGCTGGGTATTTAATGTTCGGTTGCACCAGGAATTAGACTTTTACTTCTCCGAGTGTTTCAGATAAACTTCCTACGCATAAGTAGGTCTGAGTTAGAATATAAGACATTTTAATATTCGTGTAGAAAAGAAACTGTTTTTCCTGTGAGATATTTAAAATAAATATATCTATTCGCATGTATGTAAGTATTTACGTATATTTACTCTTAACAAAGGCGTGAACTCGAGTATTTTTTCTTGACTTATATTCGGCATTGCCTTAGAAAATTTGCTGAGAAGAAAGGAGACATAAGTATCCATTAAATAGTTTCAATTGAAATAGGTAAGAAGTGACAGTGGAATATCAGATAAGAGAGGGGATAAATCGTGGAAGTAATTCGATGAGTTAAAGCTTCTTTGTTGATTTCCTAATAGCATTGCGCAAACATAAAAATTTCAAATACAAACTCTACTAAGGTATCATAAGGGGCGTCCACAAACATTTCGTTAGTGTCCGCATAAGATTGTCTAATTTTTTATATAATGTAACAGATATATCCAAACTTATATTGCTCTAGTAAACTGTAAATAAATCACCGTAGATCAATTTCCGGTTGGCATCACCATTTCCACAGTACATCATTACAACACTGATTGCTGCCTTCCGGTCACAATAGCACAGTGGACCAACCAACGTCAATGTGTCAATGGCAACTTGGCAGCACGACAGTGCAGGACAACACAGCAACGCCGAGCGTCCAAAGGAAGCCTGAAGCGATTGGCAAATGCATCCGTTGCAATCGTTGCCACGGAAGTGATGAAAAATATTTTTAAAAAAAAACAAAAACACGCTTTCTCCATAATCGGCTATCAGCGTGTAGTGATATTGCCCAGATTAGTTTCAGGCGTACCGATAGCCTCAACAACAAAACGACAAAAACGCTATAAGTAGAACATCAGAAAAACACAAACACCAACAGCTACATACATATATTGTAAATAAAAAATCTTAGTCAAACAAAAACCAATGCCCGTACAATGCCGATAGTAAACGTCGCGAGTACACAAAGTAACCGCAACCAATTAAAAGCGAAAAAATTGCTAGCAAATTGGTTTGGCCGATGCTTACAACAGTCCCGTTACCCCCATCGTACCGTTGCCACGACGAGTTACGACGAGTATATACAATACCTCTAATATCGCCAACTTTTAACCGCGGCAATCGAGCGCATTCAGCTGGGTACGAACGAGCAGCTAGCTATCAGCAAACACAGCGAAAGCTTACAGAAATTAAGCGCAGAAGTGGCACACTTGAAAGTTGTTCAGTTTCGATGGTTGCAAAAATAATACTTAGCGTTGATAAAATGAGCAGTGAAAGTAGGCAGTTGAGAGGCACTTCGTTATACTCATTCGAGTTGGGATTAATTCTAGAAAAGTATCGCACATTTATTTTTTAGCGATTGCAACTGCATTTGCAGCCGTTATTTCAAAATAAACAAAAATTTAAATATGAGGCGTTACTGGGCGGGCAGTAGATCCCTTGTTTAATTGTGGTTGAAAAACTACGCATTATTCCATTAAAGTAAAATTTGTTTTTTTTTTAATATGTGTATGCATTTTCTGACGGGAGTACAGTGAAATTTGTGCACATCCATTAATAGGTCCGTTCAATATCAAAAAATTCTTACAAAGTGTTACCAGTACTTGTCAGTTTTTAGCCAAAAAGCATTCAGTAGCCCAAAAAACTTACAAGAGAGAAAACGAAAACGTAGCAACATGAGAGAGAAGTAAATTCTTGCAAGTAAAACTTTGACTATCAGAACCACAGATCGGATCGCATTGTTTCTATAGTTGCAATAAAATGGCAGTTTATTAAATATTTATTGCTCTAGCTAAATATAAAAAACTCGTAATCCTTCTAAAAATCGATTATTTGGTGAAAGAGAAGCTACCTACGAAAACTGATTGGCGCGTATGCATAGTAAAAATTAACTTGATATTTAAAGTTAGTTGTAGCTTTTTGACCTCATTTTCAATGGATTATAAGTGTCAATTTAATTTTGACTATGACAACGCCCCAATGTCAAAAGCTGCAACTAAGTTTAAGTACAATACTAGTCTAATTTTGTTTTTAAATACGCACCATAATTTTGAATAGGCTATCTATCAAATTAGGCCGCAACTAACTTTTACGCTGATTTTTTTGTTTATTTTGATCAAGCGGAATTGAATTTTAATTATATTCCAAAATGTTCAAATCATTAAAGGCGATAAATATTATATTTTGCCAGAATGTTCTTTGTGCCGAAGACAAAAGAATTTCCCGAAATTGTGATGAACAAGTAAATCTCAACATTTTTGAAAGTGATTTAATTTTAGTTAAATGAAGAAAAACATGTATTGAATTATTTTGTATACGTTTAATAAAAAAAAAAGGAAGTGAGTCTTCCCTGGGGTAAAGTCTTATTCAGTGCTATTTATTTTTTAGTTAAGTAGCTAATAGCAGAATACAGTCGAAAAGTTAATCAGTGCATACAGGTATCCAATAAGATTGACTTGAAACTTTTACTGGTTACTTACTTTCAAAAATAGAGATAAACAAACCGGATTTCAGAACGCATTCTTTATCGGATAAATTGTAAATTTAAAGCCTAATATTGCTTGCAGTTAACGGTTTTTAAGTAAATTTTGACCAAAATATTATAGGACAATTTCCTTTGGGCAGGACCTTTTTTAGAACTAGATTTTCAAATCTGAAAAAATAAGATGCTAAACTGGTAGATAAAAATTGCAAATGTAAAAATAGTAAAATATTGTCGCGTTGCTTTTATTATAGTATAGAAAGAATAATTATGATGAAGTCTCGTTTTAAAGTTTGTATTTTATAAATTTTTAATAAAGAAGGTGCGAATCGAACCACACGATTATGATTTTTTATTTAAAATATTATACCATTGGTATAAATATGAGAAATGGAATACTCGAAAATATTGTTTTAATGTAATCAATGTGGCAAGGCCGTTGAAAGTTCTCACAATTTATGGAACTTCAAAAAAATTCAGAATTTGTTTTTTTAAACTACCTTCTCTTTTTTGCATCATGCTGGAATGCAAGGCGAATTTATAGAAGGTGGTATCAGAAGAACAGCTGATTTAATTTTTTTTTTTCATTTAAATTCGCCTTGCTTTTGTATCAGGATTGTCAAAATGAATATTTGTTTACAATAAAACCAAGGTGGATCCAATGAAGGTGATAAGAAGATAACCAAGGCGTATCCGTTGCGTGTTTTGTTTGTATAATTTTGAGAGTCAAATGTCAGAATCTGAATTCGCCCAGTATTGATCATGTATTCGGTTTGTGTAAACAAAACAACTCAGCGGATCGGGAAAGAAGAACAAGCATTCAGCTCATGGGATGCTATCACCTTACGTAAATTCGCCATGAATAAAACTTTAGATTTTTTAATAACAAATGGTTTACACCAAAGGGAATTCATACCAGTTGGTATTATATGTACAAAAACAAAAATTTACGTTAACAAATTATCAGCCCTATTCTGCATTTCGACTCGAATCGAAATTTTCTCAGTTTGGCAACATTGGTATTCTGCGTTTCGATGAGTTTCGATCAATCTTCGAAATTTACAATTTTATGTATTCTACATTGCGATCGTAGTTACGTTTTTGTAAGTTGAAATTTTGTTGGCGGAGGACGGTTAGATTTTTATTTTCGTGTACTTTTAAAGTATAATTTTCCCAAAAATGTGAGTAAAACTTGTTGTTGATAGTTCTAAAAGTCATTAACATGATTTTTTTTACGTTTTTTGGACTTTATTGATGTTTTTTGATATTGTTTGTGGTCAAAAACAACAACGCTGGAGCAGCGTGAAAAATTGGCTGATATAATGGCAACCAAAAGGGATATTTCGCAGGATATTGCATATTCCGACATTATAATCTGCGCCAACTCCATGTTGGTAACTGCCTTCCGCAAAAAATCTCAATGCAGCCACTAGGCGATTAAGCGGAGATAACGACGTCAAAGTACTTGGTTGAGTTTCTTCCGCAAAAGTATCTAGGACATACTTGAAAGCGTCCTTATTAAGTCTAAAGTTTTTTTTGAATCTAAATAAGCAAATCAATGAATTAAGATTTATCACTTTCAAACTCAATTTGAATCCATTTTTATTTATTTTGTTTCAATTTCACACATTCCGAGGCAAACAGCTGATTTCGAAAAGGTTGCCGCTCTTCCTCTTTTTCTTTCGATTCCGTCGTAACTCGGAATACCTAATTCCAATCGATGCGGAGCGGAATGCGGGAACGTAATAGAAATGCAGAATAGGGCTGTATATGCACAATGACAGTATGGTTTACAATAAACACATCATTTTGAGTTAACGTTCACCAAGCTAATCAACTTCACCTTATATGAATTCGCCTTGGTTTACACTGGTGAGTAAAATTAGTCGACTTTTTTATAATATTAGCAAAGTTTTTCAAGATAAATTTTTTCATCAATATCATACAAAATTATAGTTCATAATTTAACATAAACAATGTATATTAATTTTTCAAACTTTATACACAATTTATAAAATTTCAAAAAATTGCCATCAAAATTTGGGTATGCAGTCGTATTGCCTATTCAAATATAGTATGTATAATAAAAAGCAGGTTTAAACGCTAAAACCTACCGTTGCTCTTCATTTTATTTTATTTTATTTTTTTTTGCTTTTGGCTTTGGAAACTTTTTATACTAAAATTGAATAAGCTATAAAATTGCATAGTCACAAAATTTCTAAAAAGTCTTCTAAGAAATTTTAATTATATGTAGGATGAACAATATTTATATATGAAATTAACAAAAGACAAAATGACTCATGAAAAACCTTGCTAATGTTGTAAAAATATTGTATTGTTCGACCGGTTTTGCTCGCCTGTGGATGTGTGTTCATTTTATATTTTTTCAATTCGCCTAACAAATTCGCCTTAGGCTGACTTTGACAATCGCTACACTAAACCCCAAAACAAAAATACATGTAGGGTTTGTGAATGAATTTCCCCCACCTTACTACGAACCGCTGGAAGCAATCAAAAATGTGTGAATTGTCAAACGCCACAAAGGGAAACAAAACATTGTGATGAAAGTAACATACGCAAACTTTGAGACAAGAAAAAGTTAAGAAATGGGCGACAAGAACTGATGATATTGTGAAAAATCGAACGAGCAAAAGTTATCATAACTAAAGGGGGCAAAAAAAAGGTATTCTTGGCAGTTGATTTGTAGGGAAATGAAGACAGTTTTTCAGTAAAATATTTATTTAAAATGATGTATGGGGTTGAAAAAAAATTGTTTACAAATGTGAAAATTAATAAATTTTTCCACGATCTTGTAAGGCTTTTTGCCGCTGACGTCGTAAATTACGTAAGCGATGCTGGCCGGAATTTTCATCTGAAATCAACAACCCAAACATTTTCTTACTCAAGATACCCTAAAATATTTTCCATATTCGAAAATTAACCCTTTGAAACAGGTTCCAAAAAAAATTACGATTTTGCAAAAAAAAAATTTCGTTGTACTTGCCACTGCGAAGGGTCAAACATTTAATTGTTTTTGAAATCTTTAGTCTATATTGAACAGCATTTTATGCTCTTTAAATGATGTTAGATGATGAAAATCAATTCACTAGTTTTTTATTATAACTTACACAATTTTGAAGGCCATGGTTTCGAGAATACAAGAAAAAAGACATACAATACTTATTGATAACCTCCTCCTGAAGTTGTGTAAAATTATATATGGTGCACAAAGAAACGCAATTAATTTTTTTTTTTTTTAATTTAAAATAAATTTATTTAAATAATTTAAAAAATGAGAAAAAAATTATGCTGTTTTGGGTTTCATCCACGCACGCTCACGGCAACACTGCCGAAAATCACGCATATTCACGTTTGCTAATTGTCTTGTACTTTTGTACAAAAACCATATTTTGCCAAAATTTTCACTTGTACGTATTTCTTCAAGAATTTTTCCAGGTACAGAAAAAACTCTGGCAGTAGTTGCAGAGATGCGCGGAATGTTTAAAAATTGTCTCGAAAGGCTTCTTAGAAGTTCTTAGAAGAGGAAAATCTGTGGGTTTTTGGCAAAAGTTTAGAGCATCAAATAATTTGGTTTTTGATTGCAAATAGAGGCTTATTTCTCCATTAAATGGTTTCTATAAATGATTCTGAAAATTCACTTGTTACGGCTTTAAATTCGTCAAAAGATGAATGAGGTCTTGCTGTTTTTGTTATAGGAGTGTCGTCGTCCAAATTTTAAAACTACTACCTTGATTGGCGTGAAAAAATTCCCGTTTATCTGTCTTATTTTCAAGCATTGTTTTTATATTCGCATTTACTTGTTCACGCTGCTGTGGAGTTAAAACCATTAATCATTTATATGGTAGGTTAAAAAGCAAAGTCAAAAAAAAATGTATTTATTCAAAGCTGCCACTGTCGTTGCCTTTAATTCAGATATATCTTCCGAATCCGACATATTCGATTCATAGTGCCTTTGTAATTTTGTATACCACAAAACGTACTCTTGCATATATTGTTGGGTTAAGTTCCGAACTTTAATTGCATTTTCTTTTCTCGAAGTAAATGTCACCACATTCTAGGACAACATTAGGAAAATATTTACATGGGCGATGCGAAAATGAAGCAATTTTCATATGAGAAAAGAACAAAAAAAAAAGAACCACGCTATTAATTTCACTTGCATCGTCAATTTCATATATTGAAAGCAATAAAATTAGACGAATAACTTGAATTTAGGGGCAAAATTTAAACATTCGAACAAAACTATTGTTCGAACAAACAAATTACTCAGTTGAAATCAACTGGTAACGCATAGAAAATGTTGCACTTTTGTCGGTTCAGAGGGCAACATTTTGAGAAAAGAACAAACAACCCAGAAAAAATGCTGAGAAAAGAGCACGAAAATTTGACAACCCTGACACGGGGCGGAATAAGAACAATTATTCTGAGAAAAAAGGCGTTATAAGTCTCTTAAACAGTTTTGGACAAGCAAACAATGTTTCCATTAATTTTTTGTTGATTTCTGAAATCCTATAGAGCTCATTCCTTTCAATTGAAAGCTGCTGAACCTGTTGCAAAAATTTCATTAATGCTTTAAAGATTTCGACAGCATGTTATTCAACTCAGCATGTTTAAAATAATTCGCTACAAAAAATCTCTCGTGATTGACAAAACATTCAAGTGCACGCACGCTCACGTACGTAAAAATAAAGATCGCCCAATTCACGCGATTTTTTTTTTATTGAAATCACTCACGTTCACCAGTAAAAAGTCGTGGCACGTAGAAAATCACGCGTTTTGCCCAACTCAACCCTGAAGCAGCCAACACGAGTTGAGTTATTGCCGATTTACTTTCTGTAGTTCATTTATTATTACCGAATTACTTTTGTTAGGTACTTGAACCACTGTTGTCGCTACGCTTACGAGAATTTCAAGCGATACGCGGCGCAGAGTTCAGGCAGTCAAGCAGCCAACCCATCAATCAACTTTTACTCATCCTTTTTTATCAGCATATGCGTGTCAGAGTGAGGCAAATATTATGGATGTGGTGTTGAATTTTTTTTTTTTTTTTTTTAAGGTAATCATCACCCGATTCTATCATAGAAATGGCGCGCAATGCTATGTGAATCTAAACACATGTGCTGTGTCAACAAATCAACACGCACATTTCAGCAATGAAGTGGCAAATAAATGGAATTGTGTTGAAATGTAATAAATTACAATAATTTGTTGCGGACAAATCGAGGGAAGGGACAGAGCTTTGAGGAGTATATTTATTTATTTATTGGTGCAAATTTGGGTTTGCATTTCGTTGGGCGCCAATCGCCAACCGCCAAACAACAAACAGCCAACAGCTAACAAATTATAAAGCCAATTCGCAAAAAGGTTTCGCCAATAATATTCTCAAATGTTTTCTTAGTGACAGATTTATTTTGCTTTTATAGATTTAATTCCCCTTATCAAACGTCAATGCTTTCAAATTTGATTAATTACTTGATTTATGGGAAATTTTCCAAATGACTTTCGACTACTCCATTAACTATATACATAATATGTATATATGTGTGTGTGTGTGTGTGTGTAATTGACAGCAGTCATCGCTCATCATTGTAAGTGCCGTCAGTTCATGGCATCTTTCTCAATATCCATATCTTTTTCTTATATCGGCGCCTAACAGCGATAGCCATATCTACGAGTAAATAAGTAATTTACCGACAGGTATTTGCCTATTTTTTGCATTTCATTAAATTAATGCCAAATCGATGAGCGGAGCTTCTTTAAAATCTCACTCGCTTTAAGTAGTTGAAATTAAGAACTGCGTATGGGTGTGTGTGTCCTTTTCCATCTTCGCATCTCATTTATACATAGCTTGAGATGTTGCAGGTGGAGCTTTGACATTCCCTTCGCTAACCAAAATTCTTTCCCATTCTACTTTTCCCTTAAGTAAATTTACGACGACCATACTCTGACAGGGATGCGAATATAAAATACGACACTTTCCGCAATTGTATATTACATGCCTTGCACTGCTGACATTTCAATAATTTTGTTCGCTTCTGCTTTTCTTCGTCTGTGTGTGTATATGTGTGTGCTTTTAATGACAGTTTTTATTCTTTTGTTTGTAAGTGTGTGCTTCTTCTGCTTGATGTTATATCCACAATTTCATCATCGTCACCACTTATTACATTCCTCGTTGCCAAGTTTTTTTTTTCAAATGTTATCTGCAAGATTTTCATGAAAATTCACGAAATCCTCTCTAGTTATTTTACACAGCGCGTATCAGCTGTTCTCATTCTTCATATATAAAAAGACAAAGAGTGTTGGTGATTAAACTGCACTCCACAAACTCGTCTGGAATTTCCAAATCATAAGTTACTTTGATAGTTTTAAGTCATCTCAGCTGGTTGTTAAAACGGCGGTTTTGTTTCTACTTTCCTTTCACTTTGTTAGCGTCTTTCACGCTTGTTTCTCGTATGGGTGAAATAAATGCTGCTCTACTACGAGTATAACACCCTTGAGTTTGACGTTGCTTGCGAATCGTTGGCGCTCAAAGATTTATGATTTTCTTACGCTTACTCGTGAGTAAAACCATGTTCACATTACAACGTAAATTATTTAGTGTCAACCAAATTATTTCGCGTAAACCAAATGCGTTCCTACGTGTCATTCGTTAGTTCTCTTCATAGCTTAGTTCTTTGATCAAAGCAAAAAATTTGAAAAATTGTGCACATTTTTATTATACATATTTAAATTTTATTGTAATAATAAGAATATTAATTGAAACGTCCCTACAAGAAGTGAAGGTAGCTTAAACCAAACTGTAATCTGTTTACGGAAATGCTAGTGATCTTCTATTAACTGTATATTTTCTTTGAGAAAGGATAGCTCAAAAAAAGTCTAAAGCTACTAGAAAAAAGTCAGTCCTCAAAAAAACCTACAAAGTCCTTTTTATAATCAAATCTAAGCAAATTACCTTTTATAAAGGGATTTTCAATAGGGACACTACTAAAGTAGACCGATATCGACAGCAAATGACGCCATATTTTTCCCCGCTCGTTTGACATTTCTCTTCAGTAAGGTTTGCCATTTCATCATGGAAAGATATACGATCCAACAATGAGTCGAAATTATTAAAATTTGCTATCGAAATTCGGAGTCAATGGCCTCAACTTTAAGAGCGCTACGTCTAATTTATGGTCGTCGTCATTTCTGGCTGAATGGATTCGTCAATAAGCAAAATATGCGTTATTGGGCAGGCAGCAATCCACACGTACTCCATGAGTACACATTGCATCCCGAAAAAATTACGTTTTGGTGCGGTTTATGGGCCGGCGGCGTCATTGGGCCGTACTTCTTCCGTGATGATCAAGACCGACACGTTGCTGTGAATGGGAATCGCTACCGCTCAATGATAACCGAATAGTTTTGGCCCGAATTGGATGATATGGACTTGGACACACAGCGAATGTCACAATCGATTTATTGTAAACCAAGTTTGGCGAACGTGTTGTCTCACGAAATGGCCCAGTCAATTGGCCACCTCGGTCGTGCGATTTGACGCCGTTAGACTATTTCCTGTGAGGCTACGTCAAGTCTATGGTCTATGCCAACAAGCCAGCGACGATTGATGAACTTCGTACGAATATCGAACATGAAATTGCAGCAGTATCGGCCGGTTTATGCTTGAAAACCGTCGAAAATTGTGTTCAGCGTCTGGACTTCTGCAAGCGTGCCCGTGATGCCCATGCAAAAGAAATCGAGTTCCATAAATAATGGCATCGAATGTACTTTCACAGGAATAAAGAATATAATTCATATCCCAAACCGTTTTTGTTTTATTTAAAAAAACTTTTGTGCGTTCCTATTGCAAGACCCGATAATTACTGAAATATCACTTTTTTTAGTTTTGTAAATTGCAGTTGTATGAGAAGCGTGGGGTTTTTACTCATTTCTATATATTTCGAAATTGTGCTAAATGAGTTAAAATGCAAAAGGTGTACCAAATATGGTAGGGTGTGACGTCGATTTTTCAACATAAAGTTCAGCCTCGTATTAATTTTTTCAACTAAATAACACATATCAAATTTGAGAAAATTAGCTATTATAGTTACTGAATTATTGCATTTTTAATTTTATCAAAATACCCATTTTCAAAACCAGTTGAATGTACCTTGGGTCAACGGCAATATGTGTTTCAAGTTTCCTTGAGATAACTCAATATTTGCTTGAGTTATCCTATGCACGGACGAACAAGCTGAAATGGCTTAATCGATTTTTTTTTTTCAATTCTAAACATTTGTAACTATCCCGGTTGATTTAGGCTGTTAAAAGCAACCGTTAGAAGGAACATTTTATGATACTCTGGACACTAGCGCGCTCGGTATAAAAATGATAATAACAATAATAATAATATTACTGTACAGAATTTAAATTCATTAGCATTACAACCGTGAATTAATAGAAATTTTATTGCATTTTTCAGGAAAACTATAGAAGTCTTTACACAGAGCTCGGCAACGTTGTATTCGTAATTCGGCGGTATATTTTGTTCTTGTAAAAATACTTTTTAACTAATATCTTTCTACCGATTTACCAAGTTAGCAACTCTGATAAAGTTGTAAAGAAATCTCAATGAAATTTGTTAACGCATCATCTAATTCGTGCAGGCATTCATTTCAAGTTTTTACCCAGGTTTATCTTAAAATATTTTAATGAATATTCAACAGAAAATCCGTAAACGCAAGATTCTTTTAGTAAAAAGGCGTATTCATTTAGAAAAGTTTACCGAGTACGACCTTAAAGAGTGTGATATGAAAACCCTTTATGTGATATTTTCATGTTGAAAAATTCCACTAAAGATGACAAAATGTGTGAATAATGTGCGTTGGCTCCAAAACAAATTTGACAAACGATGACGGAAAATCATTCTAATATACATCAAATATATATTTTTTTATTTACTTTCTGTAGAATTTTATTTATTGTTAATCCTACAAAATCTCTGAAAAAAATTTATGAGAAATAATTTTCTAGAATATCTTAACTATTTAAGTTCATATTTTTGAACAATACTCACAATAAAGTTTTCAAAAAAAAATGTTCCCTGAAAAAATTTACTAACTACAAAGCTTACGCTTTGCCGCAGTAAGATTGAAAGCGCTATAATACTGCATACCCAAACAGTTACTAAAAATTTTGATTCAAAAGTTTGAAAACTTTATGATTTATGATGATGATTTTATAAAAAAATGTTGAATTTTCGTAACTTTTGTTCGAAGTTTTAAACGTTGATTTATATGGTTTAATTTATAAAATGAACCATACTTTTATAAAAAAAAAAATATTAAAAATAAATTAGTAAAAGTAAGTGAAAAACATTACATTGAACTTTGGTGCTAAATAGACGGCAAACATTGTTCATATTTCAGTTGAAATAAAATATTTAACTCAAATGCAAGCTGTATGTATTGATTGCATTGTCGACACTTGCCAATGGCTTAGGATTTTTCCCTATTTAGGTTGCAAATTAGAAATACTCGCATACAGCTTTAATATAATAGCATTTTATACATTTTCTTTTTATTAATTGATTATCCTTCATATTCTTTTATCCTAGATATTCATTCTACAGACCGCAATTTTTTGGGCTACCACACAAATCCATTCGTATATGTAAGCGCAATCTTCCTTATTTATCGATACATAAACATGAATTTAAAATTTCATCAATACGAACATAAATTGCATGTCTACCAAAAAGCTACAATACAAACACCTAGTGATATTCCGATACCGGTACATAGAAGTAACTAGTCGAGTACTTCTACAAAGTACCAAGTATTTTTTGTACTTCAAGTACAAGTTCTCTTTGGATTGGTTGCAAAACTGGTTTAAAATATAAAAAATAGTTCACACATTAATAGAGGGTGTTTTTTTTAAGATCTGTAGTTTTCAATGAGGCAGCACTTTTTTCGGGATTGGTCTGTTTGACAGCAGTTACTTGATTTATAGTCAATTTAGTTTTTCCATTTCATAATGAACAAACTGTCTCCGGAGCAGCGTTTGCAAACCGTGCATTACCAAACGGCGTACATCCTTAAAAAGTCACTGTTTGGTTTGCTCTGTGGGCATAGGGAATCATCGGTCCATATTTCTTCAAAAATCAAGACAGCCATAGTGTTACTGTCAATGGGGAACGCTATAGAGCCATTAATAATGACATTTTCGTGCCTGAATTGGGAGATATTGATATGGACGACCATTAATGAACAAACTTGTCATTATTGTATTGAAGGAATAAATTTATTTATTACGGCTCTAATTGATCCAAAAAGTGGTCGAAAATTGGGCCTCTCGATATTTTTTATGAGTACTCGGAATTTACTCGAGCCAGCCGCGGCGGTCACTTGCCCAATCAAATCATTTTTAAAACATATGGGTTTTCTCTCTTCTTGAAAACCACATGTTTAAAAAATACACCCTTTACTTACATTGTTCTCAGCTTATATGTATGTATGGCTTTTATGGACTGAACCGAATTTTTTGCCACTGGTAAGATTGAGGAAAGTAAAGCACTTTATCAAAATTCATTCATAAAAATACGAGCTATTTTGGAAATGAAAGTAACACTTAGCACAAACCTTATATTACGATTAGGTAAAGTGGATTACCACAGTGGAACTGCAATGTTTATATTTCAACTCGCTTCTACTAGGGTTACTTAAGATAAAAAAAAAAAAAATTAAAAGGTTTCTTATTACTTACTTAGCGAGTCCTGTATTCTATTTATTTATTTTATTTAAACACTTGTAATTATAGGATATAGAACCTGAGTTTTTATATTGAAAACGATCATTTAATGATTATGTTCATCTAAGTACCATTGAGTATAAATATAATCGAGTACTTCCCAGCGATAAGTTGGGTAGCATGGAGTATTTTGGTCGATATTTTTTATGAGTACAGAGTACAGATGTCGGGTACAATGAGGTATCGGAGCAACACTACAAAAACACCAAATTGAACATTCAACTTATACTTTCACTTCTCGAACATATTCTTCTACTCAATATGCTCGTATGCATACCAATCGATATAAAAATGTATATTCGCCTTTCATGTTCATCAGGTGGTTATATTTAGCATTTACACGTATCCTTTGTCTGCCAAATTCTTGGTATTTATATATGTCGGAGGACCAGACTGGCAAGGAGTCCTTCACACACAATGGTTTCACCCAACCAAAACAAAACTTTCCGCTTAATTCGCACGAAAATCAATACAACACTTATATGTATATAGCATGTATGTATGTGTGTATGTATGTGTATATTTATGTACGTGTATAAATAACTTCATTACAAACATCAACATCCGATTGCATCATGCCGAAATGGCTTTGATTCGGTTTTGAAGTGAGAAAATGTGCTGTTTGGAAGTGTGGGCTAACGATTTTGCAGTTCAATTAGCTAGCTCTTTGCCGATTTTTGTCTATCGTCTGGGCAAATCAATTAGCAGCTCAGTTGATTGTCTTCATCGTCACAATTAATATTTCAACCACTTATTTATTTAGCCAAGTGTATAGCGTGTGCGCGCTTCATTTGGTGAGTCTCGGGTTCAAATCCAAGCCAGCTGATAGAAATTTTTTTTTTTTAACGCGGTCGCTCCTCGGCAGACCATGGCAAATCTTCGAATAAATTTCTGTCACGAAAAAATTTATCACCAAAATCATTTGGCGTTCGTAGTTGGTATTAAATTCTACGTCCCTCAATTTGTGTTACTAAATCAAGACGCATACAACAAATTGTAGGAGAAGTTCGGCCAAGCACCAAGCTTGGTGGAACCAAATTATTATTATTAATATACAATAACTTACTGATTTTGTGTTGGTATTTATTTTTCCTACCCACTTGAATTGAAGGCAATCTGAAACTTTACAGCCGAAAAAAGTTCAATTAGCAGAAGCGAGCAGAAGGGGTCTCAAATACAGTGATGTTTTAAAAACATCTGATTTCTTCTTCTCCCGAAAATTAATGGCTTCCATTCTCTATTCTCTTTTATCGTGACATCCTTAAATCGAAAAATGTGCTTGTATGAGTTATGCCACCTCTTTGTATGAATTCGGCTGGAATCATCAGGAAAATTTCAACAAATTAAGTTCCATACACAGAAGAACAAAATTAAACGGCTCGCAGTTCCCAGTGGTAGTTTTTAAAGAAAGAGGCGGATACAAGTTTGAATAATCAATCCTTTTGCTTAATCCAGTGTAGTTAAATTTCCGGAGATTTTACAAAAATTGTATCGCTTAGTCCGAATCTCTACTAACGAATGCATTCAAAGCATACCATGAATTTAGCGATAATTTGTTCGTAGATTTCACGAATATTTTTTTATGATGATGAAGATTTTATTTAGTTAAAATAAAAAATACTATCGCACACATCTTATGGTATTTGTATTGGATTTGCATATTTCTTTGTATTTACAAAAATTTATGGGATGTTCTATGTAGTTTGTTTTTTGCGTTGCCATGGTGAAAAAGCAAACTAAATTTAATAAAGGAACTTTCTAAAAAAGCTACTTTAAATCGGACCAATCAATTGAGCGGGAAACCTCCGTTGAAAAATATTTTCCAAATAAATTTTTTTAAGTCTGTTTCATGTGGTATGAGTAATAGGAACACTTTAAATAACTGGCCATAAAATTTAATTAACTCTTTTAAATAGGTGACAGCTCCCTGCAAAAATATTTGTGTATAAACTTCTGCGGTACACAACAATATTGTAATAACCCGGTTATATGAAAAACTGTATTGAATTAATATTTCTTAAACAGTTTGCCCTCTGTTTGAGCTCTATAAAAACATTTTCATTGATCGAGCAGGTGTCAACTCTCCGAAAATATTTTTGAAATCAAGCTTTTTAAAACATTTTTTGTTTGACTCACATATTGCAATATTAAATTACATTTATTAGCAAGCATAACTGTACCTAGTTTTTTAAAAGATGGCAACCCTCTCTAAATATATGTTTGTAAATAAGCTTTTTTAACCTCTTAAAGCTAAAGCTTATATTGTAGAACTTCATTTACCTTGAATTTTTTTTTAATATTTGAAGTAACAAATTAATTTCATTGAATTCAAAACTCAAAATAACATAATCCAAATTCCGGACCATGTATGTGCCAAAACTTAGCTAAATTTGTCCAGTCGTCATATCGTAAGAAACTCTGCCAAATCTACGAAGATATAATGTACTGATCTGCTATGCTTGTTTAACAAATATTCAATAAGAATCCCAGAGAGAAATGAATGGGATGGTGCCACAGACTTAGCCCCAGAGTCGACGGCTATGTATACATTTTATATGGTTCTAAGCCAAGCGAAAGAGTAGGCAGGGGGATTCTTTTCAGCGAACTCGCAACTTAACTTTCGCTTGCCGTATCAGTGTAAAAAATTTCTTGAAGAGATAAATGCCATAATGGAGGCTGATCGATAGCTCACAGCTCAGCTCCAATAGAACAATGTCCAAAAAACATTAAAATTTAAATTACTTTCCACCCCATTAAAGAGGTAAATACGTGATGGGACATGGAACCCACCTGCTTGACTACCAGACAAGTTTGATCAAAGATTGACGTAAAGCTTTAATTCTTGGCCGCTGCTGTCGTATACTAATTTTCGTATTAGGAGTGATAACAGGACACTGCCTAATGAACACGCATAGAAAGAATTGGGATACCGAACCAACAATTTTTGCCGCAGTGGCATTCAACACTACCTCTTCCAATACCTCTGATTTTCGAAGTCACAGGAAGTTACTGAAGAAGCAACCGGCTGAACTGAGAGATGCATCGTGTGATTCGAGCAACGATGATACGTTCGAAGCGACTTAAGGTGAAATTAGTCAGAGACAGATTCTTGAACATTTTCACGTGCTGATTTTCTATGGCATTCGACGTGGATTAATCGAAAAGAAGTGTACCGATCACTTCGCCTTGACTTTTGGAAAGGAATCCGAATTCATCGTGGTCGCACTTCGCTACGGGATGAATTTGGTGTCCAATGTTTTGTTTTTATTCCCGCAAATCAAAAATAAGTGGCGATGTCAAAGTTTTTCCAGGTTGATGCGTACACATCACATGCTTGAAAAAGGTAGTTCGAAAATCGATTTAATGGAATGCAAAAGTGTATTTACATATGTCCGTGGATAATATTTTGAGAAACAATAAAGTCACCTCCGCATATAAATATTTGTTTTTATTTGTCTATCCCAGTACTTTAATACAAACTCTCGTATTACAGAAACAATCCCGGAATAATATGAACAATTTTGCAAATCACCAAATTATGTAAATGAATTTCTTTACTTTATGGTATATCTCGCTTTCTCTGAGAGCCATAATAATTCTAAAAGAAAATTAAACACTAAATGAAACGAAATCCATTAGTTATAAATTAATTTTTAATTTAATTTTAAATTTAAATTTAATTTCTTCTCAAACCTTAACATCAATTGAACAATTAAATATTTGAAATGTGAACTTTCCTTCCATTTAATTCATTATAAATTGCTTCCACTCACTTTATATTCACAAGGAATTCTAGTTTAGGTTTTATCAGACTACCATATGACATAAGGTCTGTTCGTGAATATTCGGATGAGATTTTTTCTTCATATTCGGTCAATTTTTGTATAATAAACCCAGCTATATATTGAACCCCATTAGTATTTCTATGCATGAACAAAAAAAAACGATGACAAAATAACCCAAAACACTTCATACTTGAGGTTTTTCGAAACTTGGACGTGCATGGTAAACTTCGGATGCGATGGCCAAAAATAAAGTCACTGACACAAAGCGAATATCTTTTAACGAAACACCAAAGGAATTTTCCAAATGTTGTTCTTTGGCTTGACAATTAGGATGACGGGCAAAATTGTTTTCCTGGCTCTTGCCACACATGGCACACCATTCGTAATTCCTTTCAATATTTCAAATTACCATGGAACTCCATAGCAGGCATTTGCGAGCACTTCAATTGTCATTTTAAGCAAGAAAATCAAAATTCAAGCAACTTTCTTGCATTTTCTAATGTTACTTTGCAGGGGTCGACATAAAATTTTCGGCACTCAACTCAGCAGTCAAATGCACGCACGGACGCGTATACGCATACTATCGCTCTCCAGTTTTAGTCGCATGGCTCACGTTTGAAAATTTAAATTATGAATCATAAAGGGTTAATAATTGACATTTCAGCCGCAGTTCATAGCAGAGATAACTCACCAAAACGCGTCTGCTTTATTGAATATGTTTTGATAATATGTAAATACATATGGAATCAAGCAAAAATTTTCTGTCTCGTTATTTAATAACCGTACCAAGGCGAATTCATATAAGGTGAAATTACTATAGCAGCCGATTTGATTTTTTTTTTATTCACCTACATGTATTTTGTAATAGTAGAAACAAAATGTATAGAAATTTTGACAACTCTTACGCAGACGCAAAAACAAAATACATAAGAATTTTTGTATTTATAACACCACCTTGTATGGATTCGCCTTGAACCGAACTTTTTATTTATTTTCCTCTTTTTCTAAATATACGCTTACCAAAATTCACTTAACATCATTCGACAGAGCGCAATAAGTAAAAACATTGGATTTATTTATATGATTTTACTTAAATATTACATTTGCATAACAATATCCAAAACAAAGATCTCCATAAAAAAAAAAAATTTCGTTTCGAGGCATCAATTTAAAATCATATGTGTGTGTGTTTGTGCATTTGTAAATTGAAAAGGAATCGGATGAAAAATTAAAAGCTTTGAGCTCACGAATATAAAGCAATTCAGGCGAAACGTGTACAGACGCGTTTTACAAATTAATATTTAAAACTACATATCTGTGGTTAGAAGGAAAAACTGCATAAGTTGGTTTAAGTAAAAATCGAGATAAGCCAACTGCAACTAATTCCACATTGAAATTTACTGTATACTTTTGTATACAGTTATACATTTCATGAGGAATTTGTAAAAATCTCATTTTACAGATAACGACGCTATCGGTTGATATATTGGACTCATATATTTTGTCCACTATAGACAAAAGAAAACATTCACAATGAACCAAAAATTCTAATTTTTTTAACTTTACTCATAGTTGTCCCCGATATATCCTTGAATCAGTAAATAAAAGCCAAGAAGGTTAGGTTAGTCTAGATTGAGATGCCTAGAAAGACATTATCCCCCAGCCTATCCTTACTTAACCATCCCGATCTGTTGGCAAATCCCAACAGCCTCCCACTGCGACCGCGCCTAAGTCATTCCGGTATTCGAAGAAATAGTCCCCCAGAAATCTAAAGCGGATTCCCGATATTGCAGGACAGTCGCACAGGAAGTGCTTAATAAACTCTGCCTTCTCCTAATCCCTACAGGACCTACAGATGCTCCGTTAGTATTCCTGTAAGAAGCTGCGGGAGCAGGAATATCAATGGGGGTTGCACGCTCGAGCCGGGTTCCCTCAGTATTGCGCCGCCTCTTCTTCTCGCACAATGGTCCGTTACCTCGTTGCCAGGGACGCCACTGTGCCGCGAGGCCCAGAATAGGTTGAGAGTGTAGTGGCGAAGAGATTGCAGAGATCGTCGATAGTTTCGAAAGCAGATCGAGTTAGTCGTTGTCAATTTTCGAGCTTTGATCACCACCTAACTATCTACAGCAAAGGCGAACTTTGAAGAAGCAAGGTCAAGGATCTCATCCTTGTACGCTTGATTCAAGGAGAGTTGCTGCGAGAGCTCCAGATCAGGTTCCTATAGCCATTTTAGAGCTATGTGCCGTGTCAGATTCCCAGTCACTTCTGTCGATTGAAGTTGAGTCTTGGGTCGTGTTCCGGAATTTCACATCTTACTTGTTTCATCCCTACTCATTTTATGAGAGAGGCATGGCCCCTGTCTGTTGACCGCAACCGGTTAGACGTCCTAAATCTTAGAGCGCTCTTGACTGCAGAGCATCTCTTGAGGCGTCGATCTTTGGAATAGCTTAGAGAAAGGCTAATAAGGAAGTTATTATAGTCATAACCTTTATATATTCTCATCCTTAGACCATCCATATTTGCGCATGCGCCTTTGGCTTTTTTAGATAGCTTAAGGATAACAAAATAAAACACAATATATGAACATTCAGTTGTATGGAAGCTGTAAGTTATGGGACGATCTTAATTAATTTACTTTTCTATTCACGGTAGGTAAAAGGAGTGGCAAATTTAATTTTCTTTAGTGTAGCTTTATTGTAGGAGTTATAATGCAAAACGTGAATTAGTTTATTTATGATTGCATTACAAACAAAACTATTTTTTTTTCAAGGCGAATTCATATAAAATGAAGTTGTTAAAGCAGCTGATGTCTTCTTCTTTCACTATATTTGTCCTTTTGATGGATAAAATACATCCTAAAAAAAGAAAACTAATGGCGTCCATACTTATATTCTCTTTTATTGTGACATCCTAAAATTAAAAAAATGAGTTCGCCTTGAGTTTTTATCCCCGGTTAAAAAAAAAATTGTATTCCAAAAAATATGGAAAACTGCATGGGCATTCGTTTATGCGCATTTGAATATAAACCAAAATTATCGCAAGCCAAATAAACTCGAATACTTCATACGGCTTCTGAATAACAGAAAATAATCGATGGCATGGAATCGACTAATTTATGTAGGGCAATTTCTATCCGAGTTTCTTTTATCGGAGCTGTTGTGAAAGTATGATTGTTTTTTTTTTAATAAATTGTTAAGGGTTTAGGCGGTTTGGACTTGTTCTAATATAGATAAGATATATATTGTATTATTTTTTATCCACAGCTTACACGAAAATGTGCGGAATGCCAACAATTTACCATATTTGCATTTGTCATACATTGTGTGTGTGCTCTGTTGAATACTCAGTTTCACTCAGTGCCCTGGAGTACAATATAAGTGGTATACTGAAATCAGTACCGTGAAATATCATTTTGAAGTTTGAAATTAGAGATAATGAAGCCTTGAGCTCTAAAATTATTGTTGATATAAATAAAATTAACAAATTCTAACAATAATAAAATAGCTTTGTCATGACCAATAACAAACACACATTCATTGGTATACCGGCAGACTGCGGTACGAGAACTTGAATTGTGTTTGAACGTAGGCGGGTGGAACAGCAAAAACAGTTCACATATCCAGTTGGAACATCGGGTGGGTGGCAAGTATGAGTTCGCTAGTTCGGAAATCGGAAAGAAACTAGAAAGAAATATTTGACTATTATTACCATTTTCTAATACTTTCCAAATAAAAAACTAGCATTGAGCTCAAAAAATTGTGGTTGGTATTTATAAATTTTGTTTACTTTTTTCTTATCGTTTTTGAGCAGACCAAAACTAGAAAATAATTTATTACACACAAAGATTTCCCTAAGAATTACGATTTTTAGATATCAAAGAAAATAAAATAAATTTGAATGCAAGCAAAGGTAATTTAGATAAGCCATTAATAATAGAATTTACATTTACCAGACAATTTCAACCATTTTCATGAAATTAATTTATTATTTGTTATTAGGAGCTACATTCGATCTTCGGCTGTGGTCGAAAGAGCTGATGGAAAAGATTTGCATTTGGTGTTATGGCACACATTCGATGAAGAATAGCGATATTGTGAATTTCACTCATATAAATCATCCACAATAGCATATTTCTATCAGCTGTCATTAAAATTAAGTACAAGTTGCAAGCAAGTTGGGTAAATAAAAAATGAGAGCAGCCCCCTTTAGAAATGAATGAATGAAGAAGGTTTTATATGTATTGATAACATTTTTGAATATTGTTTACAAATTTATAAGAAACTTTCGACTAACTAAGGAAGTGTTTATAGATTTTCTGTTCCCTATAGAAGTGTAGCTGCAGCAATGCACGCGAACCAAATAAATTTCAAACATTTTATTATTAGCAACAGTACTACGATTTTGTGCTCAGAAATGCAAATACCAAAGCTTATGTATATTTCTTAAGGAATAATATACTAATTTTATTAACCTTAATCCACTTTCTGTCGTTCTAACAGGTGGTCTCAAACAATTTGGCTCCAACGAGAATTCTCGATGCTTGAACCTTTGTGCAAATCCCTATTGCAAATGGAGGACATTCTTCCATCCATCAGTGAAACCAGACTCTCCAGTTGTTATTTCGTACTACGACCTTGGACCTGCATAAAATTAACAAAAATAGCCAAAAGCAAAAAACAACTGCAAAATATTTTCTGCAGTTTTCCCACATTACGATACAGCGTCGAAAGCAAAATTCAGTGAAGATCGAATGCAGCTCTTAATTAGGCCCATTATCTTGAGATCAGTGGCATCCCTAAATGCAGATAGTGCAAATAGTATCAGCCAAAATGCGAATTTTTTCAATATATCGATTACCGCGAAATCTAGCGGATTCATTTTATTTTCATTTTGTACTGTCACCGGGATATGAGCTACGTTTCTTTAACTTCATTTTCGAAAACGAAAAATTTGGCGATTCTTACGATTTTAAATTGAAGGTAAACTTAAACACACCTTTATTCTTATAGTTATTGCTTAACAAAAGTTATACTAAGCAAAAAACGTATCTCTTCGCAGATTCTCGAAAGTTGTATAAATTTTGACCCATATATTTAGCTCAAAACGGCAGCATTGTTTATCGATTGTTATCGTCATCTACATCGTTTCATTATCTTTATATTTACAAGAATATTTGTAATCCTAATTAATATTATTATAAAGTAAGTCCACTTAGCTTTTTATGAAACTGTTAATTTACGGCACTTGATATGATGACAACCAAGTCGCAGAAATTCAAAACTTATTATTATTACTTAACGAAACTCGATTAAATGTGTAATTTAAACTTTGATGAAAATTTTACTAGGTTTTGTAATGAAAAATAAGTAATTTAGGTATACTATATTTTAACAATATCCGACTTAAGCGATTTCTCTCTTTCAACACAGCAACACATGCATACATACACTTGCTTATATTGTAAAACAATAGCAACAAAATTTGCGCGATTAAGCTGTGCTACAAATTCCCAAACCATTTCGCTCTGTTGGGAATGCTTTTTATGCAGACAGCATTGGGAAGTTTGAAATAGTGTATGAAAATAAAAATTGAAATATTTATTCTGGCATAATTTTATAAATTTTTGATGTGTGTATTGGAAATTCTCTTGTCGCTCGGTAAAACTAAGAAAATAAATATCAGCCCACGCGTATCTACTTTTACATATTTGCATTCAGTTATGTCCGTATCAAATACAACTAAAGTGGCGAATGGGGGGCATAAACAAGTACTCTCTAAAAATGTTATTTAAATTTTTATTTTATTTTTTCGTTCGATTTACATAAAACGGAATGTATTAAACCAAAATTTGCATAGCTTTAATATTCAAAGGAGAGTCCAGCCATAAAATTTTGCACTTAATAAATAGCACCTCATTTTTTTCATAATTTATTGTAGTTTTAGAACTTTATGTCAACATATAATAACATAGTATGAAAAACGACTTTAGAAGGAAATTAAAATTAAACAAAATTTGTAATTTTTTTTTAAATTTGGCACTGTTTTTTTTATTATAAAACTTACCCTATATTATATATATATATATATATATATATACTTATTGTTACAAACGTCTGTCTATAAATCCTCTTTTTAGCAACTTTTAAAAATTTAAGATAGAAATTTTTGTTTATTATTACCTCAAGTAAAATATCACTTTTGAAGAACCAAAGTAGGCCTTTTGGTCCGTACCTCATCACCCCTTACCCGACCTAATTTAGAGACTTACTTGGCCAAAAGACAACGACCCGTCAGCTGTTTGACTAACAGTCTGGTGTCCTCTCTTTTCAGAGAACGTACTAGCCCGTGAAAGTGTTCACAGCTCTGCGCGGTTATTTTTTTCTACGCCCTATCTGATTGGTGATATGTCTGAAATTTGAGAGGTCTGCAATTCCTCCCTATGTGTATCATTTAGTTATATACTCTGCTTCGAAAGGTAATCTGCCCTTTCATACCCTTCTCCACCCTTATATCCCGGAATCCAATAAAGATACACGATTTTGGGCACATCCAATCTTCTCTCGGTTTTCTTACACTCTGCTATGGTCTGTAGACGCTTGAGGACTGCGCAATTGTAAATTGATTTCAAAAACAATGGTTTAGTTCGGGAATATTACCTTACCTATTTTTGGCTCAATACCCTTACGTCCATAAGAACTCACTGCTAGATGTGCTTTATGGGCTGATGGAATCGTTGGTTTAAAAATGAAAACGGCGAACGTCGTGGCGTCACGAAAAGCGATTGTGTCGTGCCCTAATTTAACCGAATGTTGACAGAGGACAAGTGGAGGCACCACATGCTAAGCAACGCGTCCAGAAATGGAGTTATTGAAAGAAACCTTTGGTGAACGCGTTACTTGTTTATTATTATTGTTTTGTCTTATGCTAAGTGCAGCGAATTACTTATGTGAATAAGGTAGAAAACAAAATTATGCGACCCATTGGCAAGAAATGTAATCGCACAGTTTTATTTAAAGTTATAAACCATTAAAAGCTATGCCTTTATATACATACCCTACATTTTTTTAAATAGCAAAGTAATTATATGAACAGCATATTTTCGAAGCCATTATGTTTTTTTTAATGCAAATTATAAAATAGTTTTGCGATGGCCTTAAAACAGGATAATGAGTCGAATCGCTCTTTCTTGATTGATAAATTATGAATACTAGAGATCAGGATGTTTTAGCTACTAATTAAAATCCAGGGTACTGACTGAGAAATATTAATATTTATTTTATTTTTCATCTTTTTACAACGCAGAGCATAGTTATGTAGATAGATTCAGAATTGCTATGAATTTTTTTTTTTTTTTTGTAGTACGCCCCTAATTATCATTTAACAGGATGATTTCAGCCGGGGATCAAATATGCACGAGTTTAAGTGCCCCGATTTCGTTCTGTTCAAGGCCGGGCATGTACGAAAAATATTCTCCGATGTACTATCATCCTCAAGACATAGGGGACACTCTGTCTCAGCCGAGGCTTGTGAAAGCGCACGATATTGTGACCGATTAGGTAACCGATTAGGTTACCGATTAGGTAACTGGCAAAAAAAAAGTCTGACTATGTCTCTTCTAATGATGGCCTAGCCAAAAAACCTGGCCAGTCTGAGACCCCCAGCAGTTTCCTTGCCTATCTGTTGGTAATTGAAAATTGAGTTTCTTTCGCCGTCGTTCTAACCTACACCCTTCTAAACCTCTTTTGATTACACCTCAATTGTAATGTTTTATTTATCTAATGCATTTAATTGAATTTGAATATTTAAACAGGTGCGAAATAACTTCAAAATATTTTTGAAATATAAGTTTCCTTATACCTTTTTCGTTTAACACCAGTATAGTAAATATACTTATAAATATATAGTTTCAGTAACCTTTCTAATCAAATTGAATCAACATTTTTTAAAAAGTGGAAACGATCTTCACAAACTTTAACTCTCTTTAAAAATCATTTATACAATAAGCCTAATTAAATTTAATTTCCTCCTTAAGATCCATACTTCGGTTTTTGTGTTAACTTATTATAGTTGTAATTGATTTTTCAAACACGGGAAATATTTTTGAAATCAAACTGTCTTAAGAAACTTTCAGTTTGACACTCATATTATAAAATATTATTTAATTCATCAGTTCAACTAAATTTGCTTATAAAACAGCATTTTGCTATTGAAGTTTAATTAAATCTCTTTAAAGTTATTTTTGTAAACAGGTGGCAGCCTCCTTTAAAAATAACGGACAATAGATATATCAAATCTGTTCAGTCGTCATAAAGCATCATATTGCTTAATTTATTTATTTAATTTAGTAGATCTTTTTTTCAACTCTATTTAAATATATTTTATACGTTAATCCAGATTATATGCTAATTATCTATTGAAATTTTATAGAAATCTATTTAATCGTTTTTGGGCAAAAAGGTAACAAACATACTCACACACTTACTCACAAAGTTTCCCATTTATAATATAAGTGGGATTATTAAAATGTGCGTATCATATTTTTTTGGAACAATGTGGTAAAAAGCAATAGTAGCCGATTTTGGTACATTGGCTACGTATTTGCTTAGCAAGTCGTTGGTTATGGGTTCACATACCGGTGGCGTCATGAAAGAAATCTCATGAGGAGATGTGGTGATCTCCTAAATAGCTATAATTTCTACCACTCCTTGCTGTTATTGTCGTTTTTTCCAAAAAAAAGTGGACTTGTGCTCAAAAACTAGTATTGTGGATTTAATAAATTAGGCCAAAAAAATAATATATGTTTGTACATTTTTTTTAACGAATCTCCGTCATTTTATTTGAAGAAACCCCCGTTTCGGCGTTGTGCCATCATCAATTCCACTTTTTCTACTGATGACCTTGCCCCCTCCTATACTCCTCAGAATACAGGTTAATCTGCGTATTTCAACAAAACTTACAGCTCAATAAAAAAAAAATACCGTAAATAGTGAACCACTGATACAAAAATTCTTACGCACTCTGGCGTCTTTGTTTATGAGCAGAATCCTTGCAGTTTGCTACCGTTAAAAAAGAAAACTTTAATTACTTTTCACGCTTTTTGTATTATAGTTACTTGTTTGCCTACGGGATTTGCACTTCATTTTCCAAACAGACTTGGAAATTATAAAAGTTTCTATTTTAATTTTCAAGCCAAACGAATATCGCAATACATAGCAACTTGGGTTGATTAAAAGTGCATAGTGTGAAAAGAAAATGGAATGACAAGCAGAAAGAGCGCACCTAAAACTGCCAACTTTATAGCATCTGATCAGAAAGCGTGCAAGAATATCATGTAGAGTTATTACGTGGATTATTTTTAATGTTTTCTAGTCATTCATTCATTTTAGCATTCGCTCTACTTCTTACTTAGAATGCTTTTAGTTTTTCTTAAGAAAAGTGGTGGTGTAGGAAAGAATTTTTTTGATTTGTAAAGCAATGCTATAGAAATGCAAGTATTGTGGTTCAAACTAAAAAGTGAATTAAATACAGAATTGTCTCTTATATTGATGCTTGAAAATTCAGAAGCATTAGAGTATCCACAAATGCAAAACTGTACATTTTTTTCACTCCCCGCGCATTTTTGAATTGCTTGAGAAATGAAAAATATGTTCGGTAAAAAATCGGGGCAATTGTGGTGCAAAAAAGGCATGCAGCAAATTAACCAATAAACTAAACATGGCTTTACAAGTCAGCGCAAATTAGCTATCGGTTTAGTAAAAAAAAAAATGATCGAGAAGAACTTTTTGGCGATATAAATGAAGACAACTGTAATATATCAAAATCTATATTCTCAAATTAAAAATTACGAAGAATTTATATATTAACTTTTTGCCCTGATTCTATATATGTCAATAATAATTTGTGAGGTTAAGATAATTTTTTTTATTTGAAAGTTATTGGATAAAGCAAACAACAGTCAAAGCGGCTAAAGTTAGAGCTGATATTTTAGAGATCACCACATCTCCTCTTCTTACTAGACTTCCGCAGAACTCGAAACCACAATGTTCACCGCTTACTGTACCATAGAAAATTAAATATTAACAAGGCCTTTTTTATCCTCAGTATTAAGTAATATACGAAAATGCAAAGGAGCCTACTTTCGAAACTCAAACTTCTAAGCGGGCAGGCAAATACTTCTCAAATATTAGTGTAACCGTTTGCTTTTTTCCGAGCTCATTTGAATTTGTTTTTTGCAAAATCGGGGAAATTGTTGGACGAACTCATTTCAGTCAACATGGAGTTTTTTTATAAATAAAAATAGTGATAGAAAATTTCCAGCTTATGTAGGTTTATAAAAATATAAAAAAATGAACAAATAAATAATTGTATTAAAATTTTTCATGCAGTTATTAACCTTTCTTGGAAGATTTGTTTAAGCAAATTTATTATTAGAAAAGTAATTTCTTACCCCTTTCTTTATTTTATTTTTCAAATCCACTGAACAAATTTTTTGAACTATTCTATCATCCAAGGCAATTTTTTCAAATTCTTTTTTTATAAAAACTTTATTTTCGGAGGTATTTTCACGAAAATATTATTATCTTTGAGGTACCCTACTCTTTAAATCACATAACTATTTTTCATTTTCAATTAGTTTCTTTTAAATCCAAATGCTGAAACGCATCATTAGAATTTGGTATTTCGGAATAAACCTTTTAAGTTACATTTACAGGCAACATTCGAAGAATATAATTTTTAAACATTATATTAGATGATTGCTTATTTTGTAAAACAATAAAGATTTACCAATACAATTTTAATCATTTTTAATTTTAAAAAAAAAATCCTTTAAGTGAATCACTCATTACTATTTGTAACCTCCATTATTTAAATTGGTCTCAATATTTCAGTAGGCGTACTTCATTCACGTGTGATAGATAAAAGTAAAGTAGAAATATCGGTTTTATAAAACTGAAATTTTAGCAGACAGTCAATTCTCCGGTTAAAATTTTGTCGCTTCGATAAATCCATCTGTTTTTTCTTTGTAAACATAAAACAGCTGATTGACTTGTTTACATTTTTTCATTTGAGATATTTGATTATAATGCTTTCGTCGGAACTTTACTTTTTTTACCTATATTTTGTTTGTCTATATTCACATGCATGTTTTTTATTTAAAAATACATGCAACCCAAGCAAACTTCCCGGATTTATTTATTTATTTAAACAGCTGATTTTGGCTTTTTCTTTTGTCTTCTTCTCCAGTGCAGCCAAGTATTCTCTACCGTTAAATAAATATTTAACCGGTTGTTGAGCAAATGAAATCGCATTTATCATGTCGTCAAATTTAACTTCTAGTTTCATGATTCTCACATTAACAGCCAGTTGAGAAAACGGCCCTTAGAGTTTTCCATTGCGCTATTCCAAATTTTAATACATCCGCCAATCTTTGCGAGAAAATAGAGATATTTTTGATGTTTTATTAACAAATTTTCAAAATTGAGAATGCAAAATTTGCTGTAGGTTTAGTGAATGGGAAATCGAAAGATATTTAATGCTTTCCATATGAATTTAGGACATACATGCATTCCGCCTTTATTCAAATCTACTCTATATAATTTGAAGGAGTTCTGATTATTTTTAATATTATTACTACGAAACGAGTATTGTATTACAAAAATTCAACATTTACAAGCACAAACTTTGTGGAACTTTTTACAACAGCACTTCGGGGAGTACATCAAATTTTAATTAATGAATTAAGAGCACAGCGTATGAAGTTTAAAAGATATATTGCAAAGACAGCAACTTTAATGTCAACAATTTCAATTTGTTACGCCCCGCACTTCACATGCTAGAAATGTGTTTAGAGTTGTTCTGTTTGTATAAAACATTAGATTTTGTAGATGAACTTTTGTGAATTATCTGCTGCATACATATGTACATATGGATGGCTGTGTGTGTATGTGTGTGAATGTATTTATATAAACAACCACAGATACGTGTGTGTAAAATTGGGATAAACAAAAAGTTTTCAAGTAATTAAGTTAAGAGGCACAAGCGGTAGAGATTTGTGATAAAAATTAAAAACAACCAAAAATTTGTTTATTTAGAGAGGATTTTTTGGTTTGGCGGGTCTTCTCAGAAAAAATCTGTGTGTGATTAAAGCCAAATTCTGCATAAAAGAAAATAAATAATTTTAATAAATGCGTTCCACCGATTTTCGGACTAGAACCTGTAGAAATATCAAATTTGCTCTCTCGAGTTCGAGTAACAAAAATGAAATAATAGATTTTTACATTTTCGGTAATTGCCGTTTTATAGTGAAGCCTGTAGTTTTTATCCGATTTCAAAAATTGTAAGGAGGTAGCTTTATGAGGCTAAGTGCAATAAGTGCACTACCAAAATCTCTTACCTCCGCATACATATCCTAATTTTCTATATACGCAAGAGTTCTGTAAAACCCAGCTGTCGCAATTTGGCCCTGGAAATAACAAATGTCACGTTGCCCCTTATTTCAATGTAGTCGTCTTTGCGTTCAGCAAGAGGGAAACATAATTCGCAGATTCTTCTTTACTTTCATTGATCAGCCATTTGATAAATTTGGGGCTGATTTCATTTTGAGTATTTCAATAGTATTTCAAACGCTAGAGTTTGTTATTTTAAACATTACGATAGCTATAAGCTTAATATGTAGGTGACCAATCAGAATATCATAGCTAGACTTTTGGCTGCCCACAAGCGTTTTTTATATGTTTCATAGCTCAGTGTCAAATTGATGAAAAGGACCCTCAAAATCTGAAGTATCGGAAATTGTTGCATGTGGCCACTTTGCTTTCTTGGTGTATTTTCCATAGAACTCAAAATTTGTTCAATTATGGTATGATTTTCGCTTATCAGAATTTCGGTAATCTTATTTTTCGATTCGTTTTATGAATTCACCCATAAGTTTTACCACAATACTGTTTAAATATTATTACATTCGGAGTTTTCGGGAATGGCAATGCGTTTTGGCTAAACTTTGCGTTCAAATGCGAAAAAATAATAGTCAAATATTTCGTTATTGGTAATGATTCAATTATTAAAGCTTTTGGAAGGGGGCTTGCGTCTCGCTCTGATTTTATTGGCTAAGCCCCATCTTGGTATTAAAACAAATGCTGTGATTTATTTTCCAAATTTTTTCAGAATTTCGAATATAATTTTTAAATAGCAATGAAAATTTTACTAATTATTAACGCGGTTGGACATTTACATATTTACTCTATGGAAACGTACAACTTCATTGAGGCCGTCAAAGATTGGTTTGATGTGTTCAATTCCACGTTCACCAGCTTCCATTCAACTCCAGCAAGAAAGCGGTTCAACATGGGATTGCTCGAACAATGGGAGACTTAGAATTGAAAGCAATAATTCTATTAGAGGATTTTATGTTCTTGGGGGGAAAATAAAACTTTTTGAGTGAGGATTTGGGAGATGAAACAGCGTGGTACATGGATAGGCTGTGTTGCGAAAGTTTAAATATAAAGTTGAACGTCAAACACTATTATTAAAGTTGTAGTATGCGATTTCGTATAAAAACTTCAAATAGATGTGATAAAGGCTCTAAAATAAATGTTAATAATTCCCCAAATAAGTGAAAAAAGGAGTTTAGAGTTCCATTAAAGTTCAGTATTTAATTGAATTGTTAAATATTCATAATAAAAGTGTATGCAGGCTCCAATAAAAATTAACTGATAAACTAACCTTGAATCTAATTAACATTTTGTTTATGAAAACATTTTTCCACTCGATGTGATCCCAATAAATATGTGAATGTTAATTATTAAATAAATTTAATTTAAACTCTATGTTTCGAAGCACCTTATGTTTAGATTTAAATAATTCAATCATAATAAGCTGATTTAAATTAATTAACTAAAATAAATTCGTTCATTGTTTTAAAATATTACTATGCATTACTATGCAAATCATTGCACAGATTTTCGCTACCTGCTAACAAAAAAGGATTAAACCGTTTCCATTTTCCGCATGCTTACAAAAACAAAACAACCCTTTAGGCGAGAGTGTATTAACAATAGAGCTACTCACATAATCTGCAATAATTGAAATGGAAATTTGTATACAATTGACTGGAATTTCTCAAATCTTCGTGTGTATCATGGTGCAATAAAAAAAAATGGTGATGTCAGAAGCGCTACGTCAAAATCTGTCGGTCCTCACATTTCGCTCACGTATTTGAAGTGACTAAAAACGGAAAATTTTTGGTTTCAAAATTTAGTAGAACGAGGAAAATTTGTGTTACTATACTACCGGACGGGTCATAAATCACAAGTTAACTAGGTTTACTTATTTATGTAGTTAGTGAAATGTAGAACAGTAACTACTAGATGTCTTCTATTAGAGCGCCATGTGTTTATTTTTATTATTGAAAATTTTAAAAGAAATTGCATTTATTTTATATGTATCTAATAGTTGATAAATATTTGATTTTAATTTGTTAGAAAAGGACTAAGAAGTTTGAAGAATCCAAAACCTTTTCATGTATGAACTTTCATTAAAATTAAAAATAAAAAGTTTTCACTTTTAGTGCTACTTTTACTGCAGATTTATAAACCTAAAATCATTTACAATCAGAAATAGTGAATTCAGCAAAAATATAGAATTACAGAATTGCCAAAGAATGATTTGTAAAGCTAAGCCAAGTTAACATGCACGTAAAACAAATAGGCAAACATGTAGGAGCATATGCAACGTATGTCTATAATATATATGTATATAAACTATTAACTATGTTCACAGAAATATAAATCTTAACTAAGCTCTTGTATATATATATATTTACTATATTATTAATTTATGTTGTAAGCATTTCCGTGCAAGCAAAGTTTGCAAAGCAAAAAGTCGAATGGTTTTTAGTGCTGAAAACAGGAAATTAAATAATTCCACTTAAATGCTCAAATCGGAATTGCATTAAGGTTATTCTGTGAAATTCCGCTCCATGCACCTTACTCACCCTTTTTGACTACTAGGAAGCTTGTTTTTAAATACAACTTTAATATTGACATTTTAATCACCTATGCTAAATTCATAAACAATAAACCACTAAACTAATGAAAATTTCACACATCTATGTATTTCTAATAAATAGATCAAATTTAGGAATCGTACGAGGCAGCGCACAGTGCAACGACCCCATATAGCTCCAAAATAAATATAAGGAGCTCAGAATTGATTCAAATTTCTCTTCTAACTATAGGTGTTACTGTTCAGTGATTTCAAAAATTTAATATGTTTTTTATGTGGCGCTTAATAATTTCGGAAGCACTGCTTTTCCCCTTTTTCTTACTTAGGAGGTAAAATAAGGCATAATTATTTTATGCAACAAAATTTTGATAAACCAGTTTCCAGAAACCACGCAATTTTCATTTAATTAAGAAAAAAACGGAAATATAAATTAATAGAATATTCAATGTGCACTGAATAAGAATACATTTCCATTCGCTATTCAAGTAATTTTTCATCATTTAATTAATTTTTAATAACGAACCGATCATTCAAACAATTTTGTATAACGAATAAATTCCCATTCATTAGGCCTGTTTCTTTTGTAACCGACTGGCAAAACACCACTGAGTAGAATAACGAATTGCAACAACACAAACTGGCGAAAAATGAGCGAGTTGAGTCAACTCGGCAAAACGATATCTAATAAATGTAATGTAGTGTTGGGAAGTGAAAACAATGCGCTATTGTGAATGAACCCTAGGAAAATACATGAAAAATGTTCAGTTTAACATCTAATCCGTTTATTTTGCATAGTATTATTAAATATATGAATACATCAACCTAAAATTTGCCAGCACAACTTTTTGCCGTTCACTAAACAAATCACACGCTTCGTTAAAGGTGTTAACAATGTTGCTTTTGTAATTGCAAGAAATTTTATCCGAGTTGGGCCGCTTTTATTTTGCTAACAAATGATTTCGAACTAGGAATTTATCATTAAAAAAATTTTGAATAAATTGTATTCATTATTAAATCATTCAAATCATTTCTCGTTTTTTTTTACATGGTTCAATAAAAAAGGGTTTATAAGTAAGGAGTTTTCTCGTCCCCACCTGGCAAGTCGGCTGATTAATCTGAAAACCGGGCTGCCTTATTATTCTTCTTTTGTGCAGATATTGTAAAAGATTATACATATAAAATAGTAGCAGTAATATAGGTTATTTAAACAAACCCAATCAATGTTTCTGATAAGTAGTTTTTGCGTTATAACTCCTACGATAAAGTAGGGTCAAATTGAAAATCATCGAGATCAGGTCACTTAACTTATAGCTCGCAGACAACTGATTTTTCATAACTGTGATTTTTTAAAAACTACTTCACAGCTAAAACCGTGAAATTTTGTGACCTATTTACTTATCTAGAGTCATACAACTATGAATGGATCAAGTTCGGTGATTTATAAGCTATAGTACCCATACCACTGATTGTTCAGATAAAACTATTTAATTTATTGTACTTTATGTTACATAAATGAGGAAAATAAATACAATTCTGAAATTTAACAATTTTTTATATTCATAAAAGGTATGGAGGCTTCGAAGACGGAGCTTTGTTTACTTTTTTATAGCAAACTTATTAATTAATAAATTTCAATGCAATCTACAATGTAAAGAATTTTTCCACACTATTTCAAGATACCAAGATAAACTTAGCTGTCATTATTTATAAAAACTTGTATAATTTAATCATGGATTTGTATATGTATATGTGCTTACTATATGTAAATGCACATTAGACTGGTTAGTAATTACCCCCCTAGCAAGAAAGTTTACTTTAATTTTTTTATTATTTTAAAACCGGCAAACATCGAATTTCCTTATAACTTTTTTATTTATTACTCGATTCAAAAGTGTGATATATCATTATAGAGAGAGTAGCAATTAAGTTATTTGAACTTAGTAGGCTTAAGAGGCACTCCAAAGTAAAGTGACCTAAGAAGGATATATATTAGGCTGCGTGCATGTCGGAGCTGCGATAAGTGATAAGAGCGTAGATAAGAGCAGCGACAAGAGCATAGCGTCGAGTTTTAGTTTTGTGTGGTGTACATAACAGACCTGCAATAAGAGCGTAAATTGCATTTGCGATTTAAGTTTTGTATAGTGAACAGCTAAAAAAAATTTGTGATTCTGAAGAAGAAAATATTTTGTTGTTGACGTCAACAGCTGCATATTATCATATGCATAATACTGAGGGGGGAAAACGTCAGTTTTCGGCGCATCCTATAAACCAAGAAAGACCAAATTTCGGAGAATTTCATCATCTTTATTGTAGCTTGAGACAGGATCCAAAAAAGTTTTTCGAATACATGAGAATGACAAGCGATACATTCGATTACATGCTGTCTCAAATTTCGGATTGACTGCAGCAAGGCTGGCGAAATTGCAACAACAGGCCAATACTTCAAGAGGAGCGATTGATGCTAACCATAAGGTACGTACAAAAAAATTTATTGTAAACAATTTAAGAAAATAATATATTATAAATAAAACAAATTTATTGGTAAATAATATACATATGTATGTAAATATAATCTGTTAAGCATTTTGATTATTGTGAATCGGAAGCGATGTCGATTGAGAATTTTTATTGTTTCCTGCATTGCCAAGGTGTTTTCATTGGTATATTCGATATACACAGTTTTTGGATTAATCCATTCATGTGTCAGCTGCAATAACTTTATCCTGTATTGTATTTTATCCGATGAAGAGATATTTTTCACATGAGGCAATAAACTTTTAAAACAAACAAAGATCTTCATCGTCCTCATCTTTTTTTGCTTTCTTTTCTTGCAAAACCCGAAGTTTTTCTTTTCCATTTCAAGCAATACATTTCCAATACCTTCTTCTGAACGCTTTGTCTTTACTGGTTTTCTAGAAGAATTTAAAGGTTGCTGTGAATAGGTTGGAACTTCAATTTCGTTTGTTTCTTTTAAAATACAATCTTGACTTTCATCATCAGGTAAAATTTCATCCATCAAAGAATTCATAGATTTATCTTCTACTGTGACTGGTAAGTTGCTGGTGGATTTCCTGGCAGTAAAATGATCTTTTAAAAATGACAGATTATCAAAATACTGCCACGAGCCTCTGTAATCCGCCAATAGAGCGGAGCCAGATTTTGGTTTGGAAATGTTTGCCAGCGTAATTCTGTATTATGGGTACTACAATAAAAAATCAAACAATACTTAATGCAAATTTTAAATTAATATTTTTGTTAAAATGTGTTTTTAAATCTTTTTTATTTAAGATATTTATCAACTGGTCAATCATTTTGGAGTCTAGCGTTTTCGTTTCGAATGGGAGCTTCAACAGTTCGACAAATTGTAAAAGAAGTTGTTAACGTTATATGGACAGTGCGTCATCCCATTCACATGAAAGTTCCAGGCGAAAGTGACTTTTTAAAAATTGCGGACGTTCGTGTTCAAAGCCCAGCAGCTCCGACATGCACGCAGCCTAACTCAACAAATGATGCATCTCACACTTTAGAATGAGGTATAAAATACAACAGTTATGAAGAACATTCGATTAGGACACGCTAAGGACCGAAAATTTGTATGACTCTACAATACTCTCAAAATAATAGTAAAATGTTTTCAAACTAGGCCGCTGTTATACACATGTACATACATATATAGATATATTCGTCAACTGCAATCAATGTCGCGCGGAGAAATCATAATGAATTGATTGGAATGACTGAATAATTATAATAATAAAATTATTTGGAGGATAAATGAAAATTTATTCGTTATTGAAAACTATCTGACAAATGGATTCCAATTGATTTGTTATTCAAAATTATCTGAATGATGAATAAAAATCTATTCGTTAGTCAAAATTATACATAAAAATTTAATCTTTATTTAAAAACGCAAAATTTAAAAATACAATTTTATTTTTTATTTCAATCAAAAACGCCCATCAGTGATTGAGACATATCTTCCATTCATGCTAATATCTGATTCTTGATAGTCAATAATATACTGTTTAATACCTATATCAGATTTGCATTTTTTTTTGTTCTTTAAGCTCTTTCGAAATGAATGGATCTGATGATATAGTAAATGCGTCACTAAATCGTTGTTGGTAATCACAGTGAAAATGGGTCATTGTTATTTTTTGCACTATTTGCAACATCTTTTATGTTAAACTTTCCTCATTATATAAAAATAAAAAAATATATTTTGTTCAATAACATAAAAAAAATTGAAATATAACAATTTTTTGATCGACGTAAAATCCCCACATTTTTTCGCAGAAGTTTTTCGGGTTTGCATATTTGCCGCGCATTCATTCAATTCTAGTGAACTAAAGTGCAAGTTTCAAATTCCTAAAAAAAATTCGTTGGTTTTCAATTTTTTTTTTTTTTTGTTTACTGGCGGTGAGAGGAAGGCGGAAAAGTTAATGCTTGCCCTTGTAAAAGAGGACTCATACTGTGAATTTATTTAATACGAGCGAAGACCCGGCGTCAAAAAGTACAATGTTTTAAATTTTATGTATTTGTGAACTGAAACATTTTATTAAAAAAAAAAAGTAAATACAAAACGTAGCGATTTTTCTACCGGAATCGCGCAATTTATTAAGTTTTGGATGAGTTATTAAAGTTATTTTTAAACTCCCAAAAAAAAATGGCAAGGACAGCATCAACACTTTCATTTCAAACATTTTTTTTTATATTTCTATGGAAAAGTTTTAAGTTTGAACTGTTACCCGAAGTAATTTTGTGGACAAAATATTTTCAAAAATTATTTTTTTTTTTATAAAAACCCACAAAAATCGTGATAATTTCAAATCGGCCCAGCTCTCCTATATCTTAATATTATTTTTAAATATTTTGGTCAATTTCCAATAACTACAAAATGTGTCTCCTTTGAGAAGCTGTACAAATCTTAAGGTCGACCAAATGACAAAATATGCTACAAACTTTTCTGAATTGGATGTTTAGCTTTCTCCATGTTTTGGGAGTTTTGTTCACGTGCGGCGCACTGTGACAATTTTTGTATACATCTTTTTTCGCGATTGCATTTCATTTGATGAGGTCTAAAATTCATTTTAATTAAGTTAGTTTAATGCTTAAAATATTACAATTGCAGTTGCAATTTATGCCAGTATTCTGTAAGCAGTCTCTAATCACTAATTGAGACCTTTTGGTGGTGGGATTGATTTTGAGATTATTCGGTATTCAGTAAGCCATTTCAAGCCTCTAGTCTGAAAATAAAGTCACTGATTTGTCAGCTGATTCTTAGCAGGCCACAAAACAAAAAAATTTAGGAAGATATTAAACAAACGCGAAAATGAAGTGGCAAGTGGTTGTTCGCTATGTTTTGCTTAAATCTTTAAAAAAAACACTTTTACTTTTCATAACGCATTATAAAAAAAACTCTTTGTTTACGTTTGCCTATGTATCTTGCTCAGACATTTTGATGGAATGTACATATAGAGGAGTAGCTACATTTATCGATTGTTAATAGTTTAATTTTTACACATATTTCAAATAATCGATTCATATAAAATGCAGTAATAAGAACTGGGAACGGTTAATTTCAATGTTAATTTTACGATAATCATATTGTTTTATTTTTTTAAAGAGCAATAATGCTGTTGATAAAGAATTGAAAAAGTATATTGTCTCTACTGCTTTTCACCAACTTTTTTGAGTCTGTTACTTGCTGAATACCGAAAACATTTCAAGTTGCAAAAAATATCTATTATTGAAAGTCTCAAGCTTAGCGACTTGAGATGAGACTGCATTACAGAATACCGGCATTAATCCAAAAACATACATATATCTTGACTTGTAACGACATATTTCGCTTAAATCTGGTAATTGTACAGTATTGAACGAAAATATCTATTTAATTTATATTTTATAGTTGCAAGCTTTTTTATAAAAAATTAAATGAATTTATAAAGTACTTAAAGTCCTCATAATTTTGTATGAATTTGAGTATTAGACTTCAGTTTTTGTACCAGCACATGACCACGGTAGACTTTGATTACAAAAATGCGATTTTCAGACATTTCACAATCAAAAATATCAAACGTTGTAAATCGCAAAATGTTTGTGATAGGATGAACACTGACTGTCATGTATTTGAGCTATAAATTACCGTCAGACATATGACAAAATCAGATATGACATCATTTAAAGCAAATTTTAAAAGCTTAAATGGATTTTTTATTTGAGACAACCAGAAAAATATGTTCTTATTTATATACACCTGTGATCACGAAAATAGAAGCAAAATATGTATATTGACAAGTTTTGAAACTTTTGTCTTTCTTTATTTTATTTGAATTACTTCTTATAAAAGTAACATTAATTCTACAACATAAACCGTTGTAAGTCAAAATTGCAAGCTTTTCAGAAAATTAATACAAAATCGACAAATTTAAGTAGATTGTCAATAAAAAAATTTCTAACTCTGTAATCAGTTTTCGGGTATGCAATTTTAAAGCTCATTTTATTTCAGTATAATAAACTGCAAGTTTCAAGTATCTAAAAACTCTTGTTGATTTTTTATATTTTTTTTTGCTGATGGTGTCGCGCCTTTTCTTCCGTAAAAATCCGGATTAAGAAGTGGAAAAATGCAATGATAATTTTTTTTTAATTTTTAATTTTTTTTTTTAGATTTCAAAAAAGTTTGGAACTTTGACTCACATTGTTTTTGATACAGATTTAACTATACTTTTATGCGAATTCATTAAAATTGAATAAAGAAAGACAGAATCGTCAGAAAGTGTGTCTACTATTTTCGCGCCCACAACTGTACATATCAAAAACGTTTTTAGCTTACCTTTGATGTCATGACTGGCAGTGGCAGCTACGAGGCGCAGGAGTAGGCAACAAAGAGTAGGCAGAAAATTACAATTTGTGCGCAGCCAACTAAATAAATGTGTGATGCCAGGTATAAAAATGATAACACCATTTTTTTGCGTCTAGATTTATTTAATTCACTGAAAACATGTAGGACAACTAGCTAATTTCTCGATACCGGGAGTGAAATTTGTTTTATTCTCAAATTACCGTGTGGCTCAAAGCCAAGAATAATAGAATACAAAATTTTGTGCCTTCTCGCGGCGAAGTGAAAGATCTCACCAGTACTAAGCAAGAATACGGGAGACAGAAGAATGTTATGTGTTTCAATTTTTCTAAATTATAAAAAGAAGATTTTGTGGAAAAACCTTTAGCTAATTGCAGTTGAGAATTGTCAAAATCGGCAAAATCAAACTAGAAGTACTTCTGAAGGCGTCAGCTTCTCTATTAAGTACACTGTGGATCAAACCCAATACCTCAGTATGAAAAAACAAGTTTGGCACAATTTACTTTTAATGAGAATTATATTTTGGTCTTCAGATATATACTGTGTTTCAGTTTTCCAGCTCATGGTCGGTTTGAATGAAGCAACAGTTTAGTTATTAGTTTAGTTCGATCTTAATTTGAGCTCATCCCCAGCCGTGAAAAAATTTTATTTCTTACACATTAATAAACACAAACCTACTTTCTTCGTAATAAGACGAAACTTTAGGAAGAATTTTACATCCCATAGTCTTAAAAAAAAAACTTAACGACGAGACAGAAACTGAGCCACTAATCCCAATACAAACCTTGTCTTCTACAGACTATGGCGATAATTTAAAGTTTCACGTGGATTAGACTTCCTGAGGAATCAAGTCAAAAATCTTCTAGCTGAGCCATCGTAACCCACACGCCGCATAAAAAAATGTGCTAATCAAAGTTGTTGAATTTACCAAAAAATATTTTTTTTTAACTCTTTTTAGCAAAAATGTGTGGGATCAGGTTCTCCATAAATTTACGTTCTTGTTTTCAAAAAAATGCAAAATAGTTTTTAGAGTCATGATAACTGAATGTTCCCATATCAAATTTTGAGCACAGGGCTGTGAATCCACAACCTACGGGTCAAATAGAAGTAAGCTATGATTACACATTATCTAATACTAGTCGTAAAAGGCCGCCAAATGATGGGAGGCAAAAATTTTCTATTCACATAAATAATGCATTGCAAAGCTATCAAAACTGTTACCCTTTTGTATAGGTACACACTTTTAGGCTGAAGAAAATGGAATTAACAGTTTGAGCGATAAGTGATGAGTAGCAAATTTGCGAAAGCATTGGGCATAACTTTCCAGAGATGCATGTAAATATCTTCAAAATAGAAAAGAAAAAATCAAATCCCTTCGTATAAAGAAAAAAAAGCAATTAAATTTCAATTGTGTATATTGGTGTGTTAAAGTTGTGCCTACCTAATTTTAAGCTTTCCAAGAGAAGTATTTATATAAATTTGGTGCATTCTATTTTCAAAAAGCTCAGAAAGAAAATCTATATTTATATACACACATATCTATATTCTAATTCTATAATAAAACTGGAGATAAGTTGTGTCTGTACTTTGAAAATATTTTGTAAAGGAACAGCATAAGGGGATGCAGGAAATATAATATAACGCTTTTGGACCATTTTTATAATTCTCCTCCGTTTGTTTAACTGTTTGAACTCAACAATCTACGAAAATACTGAATGGATTTTCATGGGGCTTTAGCTGATAAAATTGATTGATTTTTTTTTTTTAATAACCATGCCATCTATCAGGACTCAATTTACTTATTTCACTAAAAAGTAATTAGACATGTACTGTTTTAGTAAATTACACTAAAACCGTAACAACAAATATGAGTTCACCTCGATCTAGAGGAAAAATGTTCAATCTCACATTACATGTCAAAAGGTTACTCATACGCCCCGACAAACGGCTACATTAAAAAACCAAGAGGCCAATTGGGGCAACCAATATTGTTTATAATAGCTTTAAGCATTTTGCATAACCTTAGAAAAATATTAAGGGATCGTTTTTAAATTTCTTGTCATTTGAAGATCGTGTACTTAGGTAGGTAGTGAGTGCATGGAACAGGGAGACTTTCGCAAAAAGTTCGCTAAATTCGCTGCAATTCGCAAATTTCAGTTTCTGGAAAAACGAAGCCTAAATTCGGAATTAGCAACTAAAAAATATAATCGACAGACTAATGGGGTCCCCCCCCCCCCCCTTTTTAATAATTAAGCCAGGGCTGCTCTCTCGGTAAGCACTTGGAGCCCATTTATTTTTATTTTTCACTGAAGAATTGGCACAGAAACAAATTTAAACTTCAAATATAAAAATAAAAATAAACACAATTCATATGAAAGTATGGAATTGCCAAACAAAAGCTTTCCTAAGAAGTTCATGCGCTCCAGTAATTTATGCAAAATTTCGCGATAACAAATATATTTGCTATGAAATAACAATTAGATTAATAAAACATATAAATTTTTGTAGCTGAATGAAAAACCTGCTTGAAAGAACAACTTAAAAAAAAGTTAAAATTCATATCTAGTGTGGATGCATATAGCAAAATTTTACGAAAAAATAATTTCAAAAATATTTTAACCCATTAGCTATTTTACGAAAGTTTCGGTGTGAGGCCTTTTGTTAAAATTTTTATAGAATGGATTTGGCAAGCTGCTAAAGTGTTAAAACGATTTATAGAAGTATTAAATTAAATTATTCTAACACAAAAGAGAGACCAACAATCACTGCTCCACACCAAATTCAATTTTTTTCTATCATTTACTATCTATTATTGCGCTTGTGAGATATATCACTGACAAAGTGATTTATGTTCGACATTTTAAGGTTAATAATTATGAGAAATTGAAAACCTAAGAAAGAAAGATAAACCGAAGTTAAGAAAACATTTTTGTTGAAAAGGTCAGTTACTTATTTGTATTAGAATACCGTTGCTTTAAAGCAAAAAATAAAATTAAAAGTCAGTTACAAATGTAAAAGGAAAAACAAATCAGCTAATAGTCAAACCAAACCCGATAAGCGACCAAATTTGTATACCAATTATGGTCAGTAATTTATTTTCCACAATTTGCGACGCTGTGATAAATATCCGGGTTGTTTTCGGTCGCTGATATAAAAATGGCACCGTTTTCTTTGTTAAAATTTGGCTTAAAAACTGATGAACGGAGTTCAATCAAATTTGTACAGTATATACATTTCCCGTGGCACGGATGGACATAGGCTATATTTTAATCCGTAAGGTGGCACATTAGTCGAGATATTCAGAAAGTCTTCATGCATAGTCCGTTATTGATAATATAAGAAATATATGGTGCTGGTACAATAAAAACTACCTTTAACAAAAATAAATGCGCTAGGTGGCGCTAGAGGTGAGTTATTCAGAAAATCTGTATTTATAATCCGATTTTGATAAAATGCGATGATAAATATTTTTGTGGAAAACGAATTCACGAAGTGGCGCTAGAATCGAGTTATCCATAAAATTGGTATATTTGATATTAGAAAAGTATGGTGCTGATACAACCAAAATACTTTTCTGAAAAATAAATGCACTAGGTGGCGCCAGAAGCGATTTATTCACCTAATCTCTGTTCTTGATGCTATTTGGATGAAACTAAAAACGGATAATGGGTGTGAGACGAGAATTACTTTATTAATGGTAATCTATTAGACGGCTCTTAGTCATAGTGGAGATAAAGTTGACCCTAAAGTCAGTTGCAGCTATATTTGGCGGATATCGCATTAAAAATTATATAAAAAAATATAGCTACTCATTTCAGAGTCGAGCTCATCTATGCTAGAACTAGAGGACAAGGGACTTAAATTTATCGAAGCTGCATTTATAGATTTAAAAATCTTTTGTAAGTATATAGAGATATGGCACGTAACGCATATTAAGTCACGGCTATCAACTAGTAGTTTTACATAAAAATGTATACCTTTGAATTTTTTTTTTTATTTTTTGTATGAACTGTAATGTTAGAAGAAGAAAAATTTTCTAGGATATTATAATCATCTAATCTCATTTCAAATTAGTTTTTCAAACAAAATTCTTGAGGGAAGGGTCGAAGCAACACAAATTAAAAAAAAAATTGTGCACTTTTTTGGAAACAACTTAGACCTTAAAAAAGATTGGAACTAACTTTTGCAAATCCATCCAGTGGTTTATTACTAAATAGATGCACTTTCAGAAAATATTGGCAAATTACTAACAAAATAGTCACACATTGTTATTTGTATTCTAAAAATAAAAGTAAAACCTGATTGAATTAATTTATTTCTTTTAAACCTACGCCTACCTCTCATTATTTTAAATTGTAAAAATTTTCTTAAAACCTTATTATACAAATATGTACATTGCTTAAATAAATTCACTACTTTCTACGGTCTTAAGGTTCTATTTTTTATATTGTTCTATTTATTTATGTTGTTCTATTTTTTATATTATTTAACTTTACACATTTTCGTTGCAAACACAACCTTTATTTTCACCTCCACTTCATGTCAATTACTTACTCTGAAGATATGGTCGATTTACCGAACTTGTCTGCTTTCTTAATTTGACTGCTCTCCTTTAAAATTCCTAGTATTTTAAATGTCCTTCATTCTCTTCTTTTTTAATTTCATATGCTCAGCTTATTTGACGTGTCTTTTGTTTTTTTGTGTTCGTTTTTTAGCAAACTTTAATTAAGAATCAACCGAATAATTTATATTCACCCTAAATGAAAGTACAAAAACATACAAAATTTACTGCTTTCTTTACATTTAGGCGACATCCAATGGTGTCCATTAACATTTACATAAAAATAACATGAACGACAAAACAATGGTGATGGCGGTGGTGGCGCACAAAAGTAGGCAACAAAAAATGGACAACAAATGGTCATTTGCGCGCAGCCAGCTGTGATATTAAACCTTTTCACAGTAGCTCTTTTTCGCATAAAACTTATTTCCTTAATAAATAAAAAAAACACAACAACAATAGCAACTGCGAATGCTAGTAGACTTGACTGACGAATAGCGTCGAATAAGCAGTCAATTTGCAAACAACTCGAACTGGTGTAACTTTCTGCGTAAAACTTTTCACATGAAAATCTTCCTGAAATTAAAACTTTTCGCCGTCCTTTGTTGTGATGTTTGTTTGTTTGTTTTTTTATGTACTACCTTTTATGTTCACAACTTTTTGCAAGAAATAAATATTGCTATCTTCATTCTGGACCATTTAAGCCATATGTTTTTTGTTTGGTTGTTAACGCTACGTTATTTATGAGTTTCACCTTCTCAATTTAAGTTTGCCAGCACCCTGGTTGCATTGTTGTTCGACTGTCTCACTGTTTACTTTAAGCACTTGTTGTTTTTTTTTTTGTGTGTTTTACTTTTTTCTGCTTAGCTTCACAAAGACACCGATCGCCACTTCACAGCCTTCGTTTGACTCACGTGCATTTCTTCACTTCACTTTTATAAGTCCAACGCAGCAAAATGCCACAAAAATGTTACAATAATTATTTTGCAAAATAAAATTATAAATAAATATAAAATAAAAAGAATCTGTTAGATTTATACACACAGCGCTGCGAGCCAGCATCACAAATTCACTTAACGACGAAATGTCTAAATTCGATTGAACTTCTCGCTAGACACGGCGCAAACGAACCTGCCAGGACGACAGTTGATTCCGTTATGTTGCACGCGAATTCAACAAACACAGAGCATAGTCCTTGCCAATCTCAGACGAAAGCTAGCCTGGCTGTGTGTGTCAAACTTACAAACATAAATACAATTTATTTAGTTATGAGTATTTCGCAAGCATACACAGCTGTTTGCCGCTACTGCCTGTTGCTCTTTTTCTTACGCAAACGAACATAGCTGCAATGGAGAGACGCCACCGATGGCAATAGCAAAAAAGTTATTATTTGTCTTTTGTTTTCTCTTCTTTAATTTCATTTATTTCTTTAATGTTTACTGTTTTTTTTTTTACAACCCATCTTTGCGCTGAATGATATTTAAATAATTAAAATTGCATAAAAAGTAGGGAAAAATGGTAGTGGCATTTCAACTTAAATAAAGCAATCATATTTTAAGAGTACAACACAAATACATTGTGCGAGAAAAGAGAATGACTTGTGCGGTGCGATGTTGCTACAGAGAGCGAGAGATTGCAGAATGCAATTCAATACAGTGGGATGCTGAAAATGTTAAGAGAAATTAGTTGCCACTGTATTTTGGGTATTGTTTACAAAATGGCGGGGTTTCTTATAATTCGAAAACTTGTCAATGAGAAAGCTTAGTTTTAAAAATTTATTTAAATAATTTTCATAAAACTTTTAAAATGATAGCAGAAGGTGTTGCTGGATATTCTGAATTTTTTTTTTAATATTTTAAGATTAGTTTCCAAACTTTGTTAAATACAATTAACCCTTTTTTAAAATTAAATATTTTTTTATGCACAATATTTAAATTAAAATATAAAAAATAACAAATTCAAATAATAATAATAAAAAACAAAAGTTCCTTTCATGCAATCTATTATGCTGCAATTTAAAAAACAAAACTCTTCCTGGCATTTCTAATTTTGTTGTGTTTTTCTTACTATTAGCACTTGATCTGAAAATGTCCTACCCAGAAAACCGTTTCAAAATTTTCTCATCTAAATTAAGGTTTATGTTAATTAATAAACCTTGCACATGATTAAAATCCGCGGTTAATAGTTAAAACTTAGCAGATGTTCTCCATGAATCGTGCTGGTAAAATGGACTTAGATATACATATACTCTGAGTAAGCCACACTCCTTAATACTTCAAGCCAACAGCGACTACTCCCGAATACGCCAAACAACTCGGTATTGGAAGAATCTTTGCGTATATGCTTTCATGGCAAGCAATTAATTTTTTATTTTGTTCTTTTTATGTTTTAATTTCAAACAAAGGAAACGAACATAAAAAAGAATTTTCCCCACTATAGCTGTTAGCACGAAATTTAATAATCTCTATAATCGTCAGATAGTCAATATGGCGGCCAAACAGGATATTAGATTAATAAAAAAAAAACGTAGCATATATTAAATTTATAGGATGTGACAAAATTTCATGAGGCAGAAAATAAATTTCATTCATGCATCAATATTTTTGGGAAAAAAAGTACAAAACAAACTCAAACAATTTTGAGTGTCGAGTCCTTTCAATATGATATCCGATACTTTGAATGAGTACCATATCATTACAGTATTTGCGGTTTTAATATTTCTTTTAATAAGATCCCTTTTCCGACTGCCCGTTAATTTGAACGTTCTAAAACAACATGCAATTAAAAAATTAAACTCAGAAACATTTGGAACCCTGCTAAATTTGCCTCTTCGGGCAGTGAAGGCGCTTACTTTTTATTGCTGCGTCAAAAAGTCGTTATCTTCATGCGTTCCCGACTTGAGGAAAATTTCAATTAAATACCATATTAGATTCTGCAGTGATAGCCAAACTGTACTAAAGGCCTTGAAGACTTCTCGAACCTCTAAAAAAAATTGTCCAAGAAACTAAGTTGGGGCTGAACTCTGTAAGAAAATGGAATAAAATTAAACTCATGTTGATGCCGGGACACTGCGGTGTTAAAGATAACTGGCTGACTAATTGCGAATCATTAGCAGATCTCCTAAGACCGCAGCCAATTATATGGCCAAACATAGCACGGATGGGCAGATACATTAGGGATGTCATGTATAAGACGCATGAGAATCACTGGTGCACTACGAGCAGCTAAAAACAACCAAGCGTGTCCTGAAAAGGCCGTACAAAGTACCGATAACACGCTGCGCTCGTCTTTACTGGAGGGTAAGAATAGAACAGATCATTTCCCCTGCATGTGTACTGCTTTTGGTAGGCTAATATTGAGTATATTAAGGGTAGATACATTTAGAATGGAAAATGTTCATTCTCCAGCCCTCGACAAGCTCTCAACGCACCATGCCCATTTTCTGTTACTAATTAAAATATAAGTACCAAATTTAGGTGAGTTCGATATTTTATATTATAGCTGGTTGTTGTTCTTGTCCGATTTCTACAAATTACGAGCTTTGGCTTGTTGTTTGGTAGAGACAAAAAAGGAATACTTTTGTTCAATTAATGTTGTTCTGAATGTATATATATTTGAGTAAATTTGAAATCTATCCGTCTAAGAATCTTGGAGATTGGAAGTGGTGTTTCTAAAGTAGGTGAGTACCTTTTCTCAAAAATATCACTATCTGTTTTCCGTTTACTATTATTCCGTATTCTAATTTGAATTGCTATGTATAAATGTCACTTTGAATTGTCTTAGAAAATATTTTTTGGTTATATAATTAGGTGAAGTGTATTTTTATTGCAGTGGACCAGGCACAGAAGAGATCTAAGAAATAAATAAATAATGCTAACTCAACATATCGGTTTGAAATATATTGTCCAAGAATTGATCGAAGGAGTAGAATTTCCGATAATTACTTCTATTATTTTAGACAATTTAACGAAAACTTGCTGGTCAAATTTTCGAACAATAAATAGATTTGTCTATAAACCAATAGAATCTTCTAGCATTTTCATTTCAAGCAATCCACACCGGAGATATTTTGCTCTTCGTCTTACGCTTTTTTTGAGGGATCATTTCCAAAAACAGTGAATATCAATTGTTAAAAAATTAAAAATGGCAAAATTAATTATTAACAGCTATTACTGCATTTATTAACCCTTCTGGCATTTTTCAAAGCCCATGCAACTCATATTCTTGAAATATTTAATGATTCCAAAAAAATGGAAAAAATTAAGAATAAAATGTAGTTTTACTGTAGTTTCCTTTTGTATCAAGTTATTAGGTACTTTTCTCCGAGCCTTTCTGTTCTATACTACTGATTTTTAGTTGTCTTACATTTTAAATTGAAGTTCAAAAACTAGCTTACAATATAAGGAAAAGGTGAAAAAGAGTCACGCAAAATGGAAATGTCCCACATTTTGCAAAAGAAAAAACCAGAGTAAATAACACTCTGCAATTGGCGCTACATGCAAACCTACCTCAATATTGCAAATGCCCCACAGCTAGCGAGAAAAACACCATTTCATATCCCTAAAAAGATATTTGAGGTTCGGGGTGGACGGAAACAGCTGTCCCTTCCATCTTCAAATTCATTCAGGTGGCAGCTCGCGAAGCAAATACAAATACACAACGAATAATTTTCATAATCAAATATGAAACTTGGCACTATGTTTTTTTGTCGGCAATACTACTACTCTGCCACACCAGACAGAAGGCAATTGATGCTATGCGTGATGTGGTGGCGGCTGAGTGTCTAGATAGTACAAAATATTAAACGCGCATACATACAAACCAATAACACACATACATGCACATCTCTCTAAGTATGTATGGATTTATGTGCATATGTTGGTAAAATTTACGTATTTATGAGAATATACTGCTATTTATCTTATTTTGATGGGCTTAAATGTATCCATCCTAACATAGCAAGGGTTATAAAATCAACTGTATAGAGGCAAATGTAACAATCGCTTTACAAATAAATAGATGTAAAATATAATAACAAATCGAAAAGAGACAAACGGACAGTACGGACAGCTATAAATGGTGAATGTATTGGGCATCTAGTACAAAGCTTAAATAATACATATACACATTGTCTGTATATATACATATATATATATATATATATATAGAGAAGGTATATGAAATATATTGCACATAGCCTACTTTCAGGAGATTTAGCTGGTTATTACAAAAAAAAAAAGTAAAACATTTTGCGAGTTTGCTGCATATTCCGAGCATTAAAATTTTATGCTGCTTTCACGTGCGCCTGCCCCTAACCGATGAAAAGCAACAGATATGCGATGCACAAACATTCATACATAGTCATGAAGAAGGGTTTTAGTTACCCAGCAGTATTTGAAGTATTTAAGCTGTTGAATTGAATTACTCGTAGTATATCTTTCAATACAAAAAAATTGGCTATGAAAAAACCAGTGTAAAGTTCATTACCGCTGATAAATAAGGCAAAGAAAGGGAAATGCTGGGTTACGTTAAGAGGTTGTTGTTGTTATTTTAACAGCATAAAACATTCCCTAGTCCTTGGCCGGATATAAATCCTTGCTGCTCTCGAAGAGGGTTGGCTCGATACCCACAGAACTTATTGTGATGCCCACAGAACTTATTGTTAACCCAGCCTTTTCACTTCTTAAATCATCCCGATACTTTGACACCTAACAAAATCCCACCAAAGTCTTCCAGGTATCCGAAGGAATGGTTCCCCAGGACATAACTCTATCTCTTTCTCATCCCTGCAGTTCTTACAGATGTCATTGTACGGGTCTCCAAACCAGTAAAAATTGAGAGTGGATTGAAATGCTGGGTACTATTGAAAAAATCATGAAACCCTCCCGAGACGTCAGGACCATACACCTGCGTCCTCGTCTTGGTAAGAAGAAGGTGCATAGTTACATTTTGGATAGGGTTGCCACCTGTTTTAACAGTCTAGTTTAATTTATTTATTCACAAATTATAGGAATAACATACTATGGGTGTCAAAAATTTTATCTCGGTGAGGGAAAATTTCCATAACTACGTTTTAAAGAGGGTTGCCTCTGATTTAATTTTATTATGCACAAGTTTTTTGAAATAATAAAATACGGATGCTAAACGGTTCGTTCCTTCGAGGAGAAGGTACACAGTTAAATTTTGAATAGAGTTGCCACCTTTTTGAAAAGTCGAATTAAATTAAATTATACGCAAGTTATATGAAATATTAAAGTGTGTTATGTGTTTTCGTTACCTTGAGGGGAAAATTTATAGCTATTTATAGCTATATTTTGAAGAGGTGGTATTTGAATTTTCTCATGACTTAATTAGAGAAAAATCCTTTACATTGATAAAATAAACGGATTGTATACATATGCAGTAGCAATTAATAAAATTATAAATAATACAAAAAATACCATGCCAAAGGCTTCAAAAAACAGACTACCCATTCAAATTTCATCATTGAGGACACATTTATTTCGATAATTTTTCACATATCGCGTACTCAGGACTTTCATGCTTTAGAAAACTTCGCTTAGTTATTGGAAATTTTTCAATTCAGCATAAAAGCGAATAATAGAACTCAGATCTGACAAAGGCATTGAAACCCACTGAAAATTCAGCAGGACCTCGCTTTTGTCCTCTTGCTGCCCAATACTACTGGGTATGCGTGCACCCTCAGAGGAGCAATAGTCACGACAACAACAACATAACTGATGACTACGTCGGCATTTTACAACAATAAACCACAGTCGGGGCAGCAGCCGCAGCAGGTGTTCTGTGGGGTGTGCGGGTGTGTAACCGAAACTCCTCTCGCCACCCTCGTGAAAGTTTGGCGACTTCTACTACTGTTTACATTTGTAAGTGGAGATATACATATGTACATTTCTACCTCTATACATATGTATGTACATACAAACATACGACTTTAAAGTTTGCCTCGCACTTGCTCGTGCATATTGAAACAGGCACACAAACACGTGTACGCAAATTTACAATAAAATATTCGTTTTGATTGTTAAAAAGTTTGCCTTTTTTTTGCTTTTTGTTTGAGCCAGTTGAGTAAAGTTGCGTTATCACGTTTATCGTTAACTTATTGTTTTAAATTTGTCGCGTTATTGTTAGATTATAGGACAAATAGTTTGTTACATACCTTGGACATTTACGATAGACAGCTAACTGAGAAATATGGTGTTTTATAAATGAACGGCTGTTAAACGGCTGCTATGTTCAGCCAAAAACGTTATTTTCTTTTTACTTTATGTTAATTTTTTAGTTTGATTTAAATTATTTACATTATCCATTTGGGGAATATTAGTATTTGCATATTTCTACAATTTTTTTTCATTCTTTGCCTGGTTAATTCATTTTCATAAATTTAACCAAAACGAAATTTTATTCACATATATGTAGTATATACATATGTATTTATTTCTATTATACTACAAATTTATTTTACAATTAATATGTATTTCTCATAAACACACACACACGTTCTGTTTTGACGGCGCTTGTTTTACATATGTACACATTTATCTACATATACATATATGTATATGTATGTACATATGTATGGATGTATGTCTGTCCATACAATAGCAAAAAAACCTTTACGCGCTCCGATCACCTGCTCGCGCAACAACGACGTGTTCCCAACTAAATAACAAACAATCCGGGCACTGAATTTTTGCGTTAAGTTCGAAATACCGTAAATGAACACACTACTTTGGGTGCTGAGTGTCCTACTAAATCTTCAAGTGCTGTCACCTGGATGCCTTCTGCTCTACTCACACACACACACACACACACACACACACCGTTATTATTTATAATTCCTGCTCTATTCTCTTTTGTGCTATTACGCTCTTTTTTGGTGTATTTTGTTTTATTCTTTTTGTAATATAGCAACAATTCAAAGTAACGTCACAGGAAGAGCACCCTCGACTTTGGCCCTGCACAACTTGCCTATAAAGAACTGGTAAGGATTTCCCTTGGCAGGATTCTGGAATGAAGTCTTTGTTCACTTCCCTACCCATGCACTACATATAATACTTAGCCTCCTCCGGTCGGTCGATAACTTTCTCTCCTAAACACTTGACCAATAACCTTAACTGAGCAGCTACTAAAATCTACTATGCGTGAATGTTCAAATTTCCACACAAATATTGTAGTGATATGATAATAGCAAAAAAAAAAGAGAAAGAAAAAACAACTTCAACGCCACCCCACTTTGGGCATTCAGAAACATTAAATACAACAAACTGGTATGAGAGGCTACATCGGCTACTTCTGCGCCTGGTGGGTCGCCGCTGTGTATTCATCAAGTTGCTGGAAACTGTTGCTTCTGTGACCAGAAACAGTGCAATCGATTTGTATACAAAAATACAAAAATTCAAAGCAATGCGGTGAAAATGGAGACATAGCGGTAATGGATGAGAGCGCAAATCTACTCATTTAATTTTTAAGCTCTCTTCAGAAAATTCAAGTAACGCAAAACTCTTCGAAAGGAGAAATCGTCCTAAAAGCAATAACAATAACATTTACAAAAGCTTAACGTGCTAGTTGCGCTCATTCACAGCCGCCTCGTGGTTGTGAGCTTTTACTCTATCGGCGTCAATCGTGTGTGGGTGTTTGTTTATAATTTACTTTTTTGCCGCTTCAAGCTGATTTCATTTGTTGTTATTTACATACAGACATATATTGCTATTTTTTTAATTTTTCCGGTATTTATTTTATATATATTTTTTTTTGTTTAGATCCCACGGCATCCTCATTTTAAGCTTAAATGCAATATTATATTTACAAGTAGTACTTGAGTGGAAATTTTACGTGGACGGTGGCCATTTGACAGGAGGCGCGTAAAATACTCTGATTATCGGCAGGAAATGGCAAACCTCGGAGTGTGTTGCTGTCATGAAAAAACTTCTCACCAAAAACATTTGCAGTTTGGAGTAGGCGTAAAAGTGTGGGTCCCTCAATTTATGTTACAACATCAAGACGCACAACACAAATTGTAGAAGTTCGGCAAAGGATCAAGCTGTGTAGTGCCAAAATAATATAATATTATTATAATATCCTAAAGATATGGTCATATTAAATGGGCCATTTAGAGATATACGGGATCACATATTCCAAAAGTATCCAAAATCTTTATATATATTTAGTATGTATGTATGTACTATGCTACTCATATGATCTTGTACTCGGTGTTGGCAGAAAAATGTCGAAACCAGAACTGTAAAATAATAATTATTAATTGTAATGATTATCGATCAAGTTGATTTTTTTAATAATCTATTTAATGATTAATTACATTTATTTCCATGTTTCTATAATCAACGGCCGGTTATCATTAAAAATAGTCAAAAAAAATAACATATTTTCAACTATTGGAAGAAAAAAGTCTGAAATAACCAAAAATAATCAAAAGATCGAGTGAAATTACTTTTCCAATATTTTTTTTTTGATTATTTTTGTTAATTCCAAATAATACTGACTTTTCCCTTAATTCCTATTATAATTTGGTTTAATCATTAATCACCGAACCCAAATAATCATTTAGATTACTAATCGTAATCCAAACTTAACATCGCTGGTCTGAACCATGGAGCAATGATAATAAGGTGATGGCAGTAACTTAACCTCACTTTTTTGGCACTTCTATTGCGGTCATGTTTTTATAGGTACTAAAAAGGAATATATTTATTAATAGTTTTGATACTTACTTTTAGTACTAGTCTAATAAATAATGTGTATTTGAGCGATATATTCAAAAAAACTTTGTACACTTTAACTAATCTTATTAAAAAAAATATAATACGAACTGTTGGAGAGTGTAGCGTGTTTGGATGGCTCATAGGAAAAGGAGTAGAGATGAAATAAGCATGTTGATCTTGTCAAAATTACCACAAATATATCGCTACTGACATCATTTTATTATCATTATTATGGTCATATCATGGTCTAAACTATAGCTATATTATTGTTAAAAAAAGAAATAAAAAATGAAAAGAATTCTAAATGAATGAAATTTTTAAGTTTATTTCTTTCGTCCCACATTTAGAAAAAAGGAAATTAATAGTAAATGTACAATCGAGTAAGTCCAATGTACAATCGAGTAAGTACAAAATTGTCAAAAATCAAAGCTAATTTTTAGCTACTTGAAACTTATTAAAAAGTTTGAAAATTTTCTGAATATTCGTGAATCTGTTAGCATTTTGAAACTTTGTCATAAAAAAAAATTCAATATAATACTTTTCGATATTTAGTTTATTAATTTATTTTCAATAATTTTTGTAAGAATATAGCTAGTTAAAAAACCATAAACTATCTAAATAAAAGTGTTTAACTTTATAGAAAATGTATAAAAACAGAAATTTTAAAAATATTTAAATAAAAATTGTAAGTTTGTTTAAAACTTGTATTTAACCGGTATTTGTTGTAGAATGAACTCTATTTTTATTGAAAAAATATTTAAAATGAAATCAACAATAATTGTATCAACTCATGACTATTTATTTATTTGGGAATCTATGGAAAAGCAACCTTCGTCTGCTAACACGGCATACTTACGGCAAGCACGGAAATCAAGTAAGCTGTTTAATTGTTGTTTTAAAGCAACGATTATTGGACTAATGTTTTCCACTAAAATGCTATTCTTGCTATAAAATTAAAATAATAACACTCTTTTCTTCAGTTTATTAACTTTCTATTAACATTTATAAAATTACAATTCATTCTATTTATAATAAAAATCATGTAAATCCCAATTTAAAGATGTATACAAAATTTAGAAAAAAAATCAAAAAAAGTTTTAGTTACAGTTATAAAATATTCAATTTTAGTATTATAAGTAAGTGAAAACGATTATAATTTTTCTAAATTTAGTGTAAAGTTTGAAATTTGTATTTAAATGATTTTTGTTATATGTAGAATGAACGATATTTTTTATACAAAATTAACTTTACAGCACAGCTTTAGGTTTAAATGTAACAAAAAGGTAATAAGTTATAATTAATTTTTACTTTTATTTTTTATTATTTGAATAAAAATCACCTAATTCACAATTGCCGATAACGATTGGTTGCTGAAACTTTTTTGTCAGCGGCAACTGCGAAGTCTGCGATTTTTTAATTAATTCAACTGAATTTATTGTTAGAAATCCTCAATGTAATCAAACCATTAGGAGGTCTCAATATCGTCTTCTAGTGTTGAAAAGCTGAAACTCACTCCGATATACAGAACACTATAGATATTTTCTGATCATCTACAGCGCTTATTCAGATGGTTATATAAATTCAACCAGTATGCCAGTATTAAGGACGACTCAAAAATTATATTCCAGGATACGACGGTGTATGTCCCAGTATGAAGAAGAACTTGCCTTGTACTGTATTCTTTTTATACATATATACATATAAATGTATATATTTTTTTTAAATATACATATATTGTTTTTTTTGCCTAATTTATTAAAATAGGGAATATTAATTTTTGGGCTCAAGGTCAGTATAAGGGTTTGGAAAAAAGACAACAACGTAGCCAAATGACCACAGTCATCTTGTGAGCTGCTATTGCTTTTTATCACTGTCCTTATATTCTATCAACACAAATCAAGTACGACAGTCTACCGCTATTACAGTGATTGTGGGGTTATTGTTATTCGCCGTTCGGAGTCGGAGTAAAACTGTAGGTCCCTCATTTTCTGTTACAACATCAAGATGCACACCACAAATTGTAGGATAAGTTCGGCCAACAATCAAATTATGGTGCAAGCGCCAAATTATTATTATTATTAATTTAGTATAACATTATTGAATACTCCCGCTCGTCCACTTTTTATTGTTAATTTTTAGTTGTCCACCTTCTCACTTTCCCTTTTATATGTCTCACTTTTACTACCTAGTAATATAATATAAGTCCACCTTTTACTGTCAGGCTTTCATTTATGGTCAAAATATTATAATTAACAGATTTTGATTTGCTGTATGTACCTTTACTTTTGTACAAGGCTGTAAGTATGTAATTTCCCTGTATTGGGTGGGAGAGGAGAGCAAAGCAAGCAGTGAAACACCACAAAGTTGGTTGGTGTGCCTTGACGGAAATGATTAATTATTAATTAACTCGTGTTTGCTTTGCCGGTGTGGGTTTGTGGAGAGTAATTATTCGTGCTTCGAGGAATACCCAGCAGTCAAATAAATTACAGTTAGACTAGTTTTACTATCTGTATCTATTTTGGACTAATTAGTTATCATTGTTCTAGGTTGCCTCATTTAAGCGAGTTTTTTATCTTAAATTTCTAGAATAGAACAAATTTTTATTGCAATTTCTTTAGTATGTATTAAATTAAGTTATTTTCACAAAAGTTTATTGGATAAGCATTATCAACAAATACAATGGCCGTTTTAGTGAAAAATATGAAACTTTTCATTACTCATACGCCCCGGCAAACGGTGATTATTGGCTTTTAAAGACATAGGTTTTTATTCATTTTGAACAAGAGAAAATATCACAATTTGAAGAAAAAATTACATCAAAATAAGGAATCATTTTCTTAGACGCTTTTGTTTTTTTAGTGTTGAATATTTACAAGAATTTGCGTACAGTCCAAGCGCTTCCCCCTTAACGCTTAAAACCCTTTTGAATCCATTTTGAGGAGGCGAACAATTTTCACAAATCTTTACATATTCAAGCGATTAAACAATAATATATACTAAAAGTTAAATTAATTAAACAACTTGCGTTTTATGAATAAATATAAATGGGTTATACGCATTACGTAACATTCTCTTTTCCAATTTCATGCATTATGTTTGAATTATTAAAAAAAAACAACTTTCCTACGATTTTCTATTAAATGATGATTTCACCTCATTAAATTCGCCTTGGTATATTTATTTATTCAAGCAAATTACAGTAACGACAAAGTAATTTTTCATGCAATAGAAATAATGAAAAATATTTCTTTTTATTTTTCTTCAGTGTAGGATACTTAGTTTTAGTACAAAAATGTATTTAAGGAAATTTACCAAGTGAAATTCTGATATTTACTCTATTCGGAACCACTTTTATATTTTTCGCTGAATTTAAGCTTCGTATTTTAGTAACAATTTCCGGTAGGAATCAATGAATGAAATGAAATAATGCAACAAAATTTTGAGCGCTTCTATTTTTACTTAGTGGAATCCAGAATATGGTAGATTGGATTATAAAAATACCCAAATTATTAAGAAAAAAATAATAGAAAAACATGCAACGTGTTACAAGCGATAACTGCAAAAAGATTCGGAGAACAACATTTCTCAATCTTTCAATTAGAGAAATAATTTTCAATCAGTTTTCGTTCAGATACTTAGAAATTTCTTCAAAAATATATACCCTTGGGCGTAAAATTTGCATTGGAACCAAAGTAATCGTACCTCTAAACTACAGTGGTCGTCAGTGAATATCGTACATTGAGTTATTCCAATATTAGGGAAGTTTTCTTGTTAATTTTTGTATTAGTCAAACAACAAAAAACATACAAATGAAAGATTCAGGCTCTTTACCGACCTTAGAAAATCTCACCAAACGTTGATCAAACTTCAGTTTTGTAGCTCATTCAACTTCAACATGATTTATATTGAAAATGTTCGAGATCGTTAGAAAAATTATATGAATAATCAACGATAATTTTAAGCCGCTTCTAAGTAGAACTAAATTGAATGGGCGGCAAAACTGTACCTATACCCTAAAAGTTTCAAAAAGTTCTGATAAACAAAAAATTTCAATTTGATGCAAATCCTGATTTTTTTTTTAATTTTGTAAAAAGTTTGAAACTTTATCAATTTTTATCAGCATTTTTTTCCATTGTGGGCTTAAACGACTCATCTGCACTCCACTAGTTAGTCATTTTTTCTTTTAAAAAGTTAATAGGACAGTTAATAAGACATTTGTATATTACAATAGATTCCAGACGGACTATGTGAGCTCTTAGGAACAGCCACGCTAACTTTCTTATACCTAATAAGTTCCAACATTACGGGAGTACCAAGTTTGGCAGAACTTGATAAAGTAGTTTCGGAGATATATCTTATTATTCAAAAGTTGGAAGTGCCGCAAGTGGTTTTCTAAATTAGTATGTATGTATATTTCCTCAAATTAAATGGATACTAAGTTTATTCGGTTTCATTTATTATTAGTATACCCCGTTTACCGTTATATAAGAAGTGGAATTGGTTTTTGTCAAATTTCAATAATTTTATAATTCTTAACCAAAGGGTGTACCAAATTTAATAGAGTTTGATAAAGTTCCAACGCTCGGGCAATTTTATCTCATTTTTGCGCAACCACTTTCCTTTGAGAGGAAATTAGGATTCAAATATTAAACAATTTTGGCAAATTTGGGTTATAACTTTTTTCGAGTATGTAGTTGATATCTTTAATAATAGTAATATGTTGATAGTTTTTTTTGCAAAATTTGGCAAACATTTTGTCTACAGTTTTGAAATCATATATAATTATTTTTTAAAATGGTATAAACAAAAAAAAATATAGGTTTACTATAAAAAAATAATAAAATAATAATAATTCAAATAAAATCAAACTATAACTGAACACAAAATGTGGCGACGCGGCCTAAAAATCTGAAATTGCAGCTATCACTTCTACCACTTTGAAAAATTGTTGCTTTTTCATTCCCTAATAGAAAACTGGCCTCGAGTTCAATAAAATTCTTAAAAAATAATTTTGAATATAACACAATTTAAAAAAAAAATCTAGCGTGCGGGATACGCATCTTGTGAACTCTGAAATTTTTTTGGAACCTCAGAACCTAGGCGTTTACGGGTGTAAAATGGAAAAAATTGGGCATTCATGCGAGTCCTAGATAAGAGAGACTTCTTACTAGTAGTAGCAAACTATTGAGAGTTGGCAATAGGTTTTTTAGCTTATTCTATGTCGGATTTAAAAACTTTCATTTTAGAATTTTATATTTCTGATCTAAATATGGCATTGCGCCGTGAAATTTATAAATTTTTGTAAAAATAATTGCGAATAGGTAGCTACTGGATGGTAGATTTGTCGAATATAATGGTTGAGGGTAAAGTTCGGGATCTAATTTGCGCATCGGTTAGTATTTCTATTGGACGATACTTACCGAATGGAATACTTTTTATTTCAAATTGGTCTCACATTGGTTTGGTCATTAGTCAATGTCTTCCGTTACTAGACGTAAGAAGAAATCTCGTAGAATTAAATCAATAGGTTGTGAAAATCAAACGCAAGAAAAATTCGAGAAGTTCGCTATTTTTTCTGTATCATTGTGTCAGCTGTCGAGTAAAATTAAAATTGAATTTGATTGACGTTTTTGACGCATAATAGGCTATTGTGCCTTGTTTCTATTATTTTATTACAATTAAAAACATTTTGATTGTTGTCAACTTTTCTATATATCGATGTAGAACAATCATAGGGAAGTCGAGAGATTAAATATCAGATTTTAGTTTTTTTTTGGACCACCTTAATGCATATGCACACAAACATACAATGTACGTATACGAGTTATATGCTGACTTATATGCAATACACATTTGTGCAGAAATTTCTAATTAATATATATCTTATATTATATTTTGATGATTTAGTAAGTTTAGTTTTGGCTATCTGTCAATTGATTAGGCAGTTCATACACCGAAAATAGAGATATTCCAATAATATCGAAAGCAATTTAGTAGTGGTATATTTATGTACGAACAGTGATGTGCCAAGTGAAATACTCATGTACTCGAGTAAGCAAAATTTAGTATTCGGATACACATATTCGAGCACGGGTCTCGAGTACTTTTAGTATCCAAGTACCTAACCAACTATTTTGAAGTGCAAATCAATGAAGTTAGGTTCAATAGGTTATGTATTTACATAAAAGACAAAACTGTTATATCCAATTTGTACAAACGTGTGTCATGTGTACTTTGTCAGGAATCAATAAAAGCAATATAGAAAGTACTTTTTTTTATTTCAAATACGGCAAGCGGTTAAAAAAAGCTTTTTAGTGTAAATTTATTTCGACATGCAATGCGTGCAGTATAATTTATTTATTTTATTATTTCTCAGTTAGCTTGGGATTTTTTTTTTATATTTCTATCGTATGCGCTGCCATTTAAACTCCATTGCTATATTTATCACTTTTTAGCTGCCAGAGAACGAGAAGTTTTAAAGCGATGCCACATAAAAAGCTTTGTCTGTGCGTTTGTAACTTTTTCCGAAAAGCGAAAATGGCAAATTATTTATTATGAAAGTTTAACAAATTATAATGCTGAGCTGTGTAAAAGTAATATGAGAATCGATGATTGTCATAACACGCGAAAAGATGAGAGTTTGCGAACTCTTTGCGTTTCGCTTTGGCGACGGCGTTGGTTATGTGGGCAACTTCGTATAATTACACGTATTAATCTTAGTTGTCAAAGCGAAACTGTCACTTAAAGCGAAGCAAGCTTTTTATATAGCATAGCCTTTATAAATTTCGACGACACTGCGCTAACTTCAATTTAAACGATACAATTACGATTAAACCATTTGTACCAATATTTTAGTTGGAGTAAAAATCAGTATTCGAATTTACAACACATTCGAATATCGAGCTCTGAACTCGAATACCCGATCTGACCATCTAACTCAAATTCTGACTTGATTCTTTTTTTAATAAGTACTAAAGTACTCGACTACCAAAAAAAAGCCGACTCGGCAAATCACTAGTACATACAGATGTACATATACCTGCATAGGGAGATTAAACATCATACATATAGATAATATATGTATTTAGTTGTTATAGCAATAAAATTATCCTTTGCCGCGATATCATATTATAAATATTATGCTAACGTAATATTCTTTCCCAGACGGAAAAATAGTTATAAGGTTAGCTAGAGAAATAAAAGTATGGTCTTATTATTTATCATGCTGTTTTTTAGAAGTGTAGAACTTTAAATTGTAATAAAATATTAAGTTTGCAAGGCGTACGAATAATCTGGAGGTCAAATGGGTATCATATCTGGGCAATGGTTCACACAATGTTGTCTTCCAGAACATTCCTAACTTAAACCATGATTTTCTAAATAAATTTGCCCAATTTACATGTTGAAATGACAAACCAAACTGTTTCTGACTGAGGTTTTTCTATAAATCAATTCACAGACCACATTCATATCTAATAAATATCCCTTTCCGAATAAATTTTGAAGAATAGAACAAAAAAAATTTCTTTTGTAGAGGAGGCCTTTGGAAAATTTGGTCAATATAATTAACCTATTCTAGCTATTTCTTTTTATTTATAAAATTAACTTAGTTTATCATTTTAATCCAAACTGCGGTCAAAAAACAAAAAATATACGAAAATAATACGTATATAGCACACCATTATTCTCAGCATCGTTTGCATCTTCGTCCACATTATCATTTTGTTCCTCTAAATCATATAATTCTGCATCTATATTATCCAATATATCAATTATTTCGCTTTTAGATACACATTTTTTACACGCACTCATATTAAAAACCTGTTTTTTTTATTGCAAAATTCTTCAATGGTGACAATTTGTTATTGAAGAGTGAAATGTTGTACACATTTATGGAAAAATGTTTTCAGTATTTATTTATAATACTGAATATTGTTTGTGTCTTTTTAGAAATTCATAATTTCTTTTGCAAAGTTACATAAAAATCATAAATTTTTATACTATGTTTATAAGACTTCATAACATGAAAAAGAGAAACTGCTTTTGGCCAAAGAAAAAATAATTCAAAATTTTCAGGCCAACGAATGGCAGACTTTTTTCTTTACGCTTTCCTTCTTTAGCTAGAAAAATCCCAATATATCTATATCTTGTATGATTATTGCACGGGCATTGTGTAATTCGCAATATCTCTAAATCTATATTTGAGTTTTGCCTCGCTCTCACTAGACACAAGTGTATTTCATCACTGTGCTCTCCTTTTGTCGTCAATGTAGGGATATTTATTCCTTATAAGTTTTTAAAGTTTAATGTATGCACAAATTCAAATTACATACACAAATAACTGAACTGTCATGAGATATTCATTATTTCCAGCTAAAGTAACTTACACCAAATTTCAATTATTCGCATCAAATTGAGACGTTAACCTAATAGAAACCTAAAAATGTAGGAAAGTAATGTGATACCCAATTGAATGAACCAATAACAGCAATTAGAATTAAATTATGTAGTTCACAACGATAACTGTATTTGACGTGGTATGTGAAATAAAATAGGTCTTTATATTAAATGCACAATGTAGGAGGATTAAATGAATGTTTTAACAGAAATAGAGGCACCAACAGTTATACGCCGACTCCGAACAGCAAATGATTTTATATGAGAATTTTTTTCATTGGATAAATACTCTTGGAGGTATGCCATTGCTGAGGGGCGACCGAAAAACTTTTCAACATGGCCAAGATTTGAACCCACCAAATGAAACGCGCCACTCAGCTAGGGCGGCCGCCAACATAAACATTATAGTATGTTTTAAAATGAACGAGCATTTTTGTGTTTAAAAATCTGCAGTTTAACACTTCAAAAATATTTGATGTAATGTTTCAAAATATCCCCATTATTCCTTCCATTTTAGCAACCGCAGATTTGGGGTATGTAGTATTTTTCTTTGTCTATTGTGTTCCGTGTATGGTTTTGGGGTTCAGCATAAATTTTCTCAGATATTCCAACCAGAAGCAAAGAAAATTTTGCTCCATTTTTTGCTGACTGGGGTTAACATTAATTAAAAAATTGTATCCACACATTTAAAAAGTACTAATTTTGTAGAAGATATTTTATTCAAACTAGGTATGGTTTATAATTTGTATGCGATTCTGAATCTGTTTTAAGTTAATAAAAATATACTGTTTTTTTGGTCCTGATGATTTGATGTCGGTTACCTTTTTGAGCAATTATCTTGTGTAAATTTGAAAGGAAAATTATAGCACTAAAACCGTTTTTAAAAAAGTTGAAAAGTTGGGGAAATGAGCCAGTTTATTGATGGTCGTATGTTAAAGTGTACCTTCAAAATTATCCAAAGTTTTAGGATTCAAAGTTTCAGATCATCATTAAAATTACGGGCGTGTATTTCAATATCTTACAATCAAGGCAAAAATTACTACAGAATTTGAGCACCTCAATTTTAAAATCAAAGAAAGAAGCTCAACTGAACAAAACAAAAAAGACTTAAAAAATACTTACAATATTTAAAACATTTTTTAAGAACCTCAGGTTTTTTTCATATTTTCAGAGTTACAGATTTTGTAATGGCGACATAATTGAAAATGATTTTTAAGGAAAACGCAAAAGTTAAAAAAAAATGAGCGTAATTAATTTATTTTTTATTTAATTCCCAAATGTTGAGATTCGGCCCACTGTGACTGTGTCAATGTTGGTTCTATCATGTCATAGCTTGTTATAACCTTATATTCTATAAACTTTGTAATTTGATAGCTTAAAGCGCGGTACACTTATAATTCGATTCATTAAAACCAAAACGAGCAAAAAGGTAAACAATTTTTGACACTTCAAAAATCATATGAAATTAAAAAGAAAAGAACAAGAAAACGTGTGCACCTAAGTCGTAAGGTGTAAGCTAAGAAGTAAAACTTCTGCGCCGATTTTACAAAGAAATTGGGAGTTAAATATGAGAGTAGTAGTGGTGGTAGTTCAAAGTAAGAGTATTAATTGTAGTAGCGTAATTTAAAGTAGTCGCAATAATTAGTCGTTGCATTAGTGAAAAAAATTAGAAATAAGTAAAAAAAATAGTAGTAGTAATTAGTAGTAGCATTAGTAAAAATAGTAGTAGAAATCATTAAAAATAGTAGTGGTAATTAGTAGTAGCATTAGCAAGACTAGTGGTAGGAATTAATGAAAATAGTGGTAGCAATTAGGTTTAGCATTAGTAAAAACAGTGGTAGAAATTAGTAAACAAAAAATATTAGTAGTATTTAGAGGAAGCATTTGTACAAGTAGTGGTAGTAATTAGTAGTAGAATTAATAAAAATAGTGGCAGAAATTATCAGAAGCATTAGTAAAAATGGTAGTAGAAATTAGTAAAAGTAGTGATAGTCATAAGTAGATTCAATAGTAAAAATAGTAGTAGAAGTTAGTAAAAATATTGATAGTAACTATCACTAATTACTATCACTATTTTTTACTAACTTTAACTAATTACTATCACTATTTTTACTAACTTTAAAAATAGTGATAGTAATTAGTGGTACTAACTTTAAAAATAGTGATAGTAATTAGTGATAGCATTATATAGAGCAATATAGCCAACTACAGACCTATTGCCAATTTATCCACGGTATCTAAATTATTCGAGTTTATTGTTATACAAAAAGTTTACTTCTCAATTAATCGCTTAATCTCTCCATACCAGCATGGTTTCATGGCAGGTAGGTCTACTGTTTCTAATTTGGCAATGTTTACGGAATACTGCATTTCGGCTTTTCACCAGCATGTACAAGTTGATTCTGTGTATACAGATTTTTCGAAAGCGTTTGACAAAGTGAATCACTCTATTTTACTTTTAAAGTTACATAGCTTAGGATTCCATTCAATCTTTTTGAAGTGGATAAAATCGTATCTCTCTTGCCGAAATTGTGTTGTTGTAATTGACGGAGTATCCTCCCATCCCTTTACTGCATCATCTGGTGTTCCACAAGGAAGTATTCTAGGCCCTCTTTTTTTTGTAATTTTCATAAATGACATATCCAGCTGTTTTAAGTTTGGTCAGTTTCTTTTGTATGCTGATGATCTGAAGATTTACTCTACCGTATCTTTTTTCTCAGACTCTCTTTACCTTCAAAGGGATCTCGATTATGTTGCCACTTAGTGTAACAAGAATAAGCTTAAATTAAACATCAGCAAGTGCCATCATGTTACATTTTCAAAATCACGCTCTCCAATCGCAACATCCTACCACATTGGTGGTTCTCAGTTGGGTAAACCTACTGAAATTTTGGATCTGGGTGTGGTATTTGACTATAGGTTTTCATTTCAAAGCCACCTAAATTGCACGATAGCTAAAGCATACTCTATGCTGGCTATGTATACACTAAAGTTGCTCTACACCTCCCTGGTACGCTCTAAGTTGGACTATGCTGCTGTAATTTGGAGACCTTATTATGCCTGCCAAATCAATGAAGTTGAACGAATTCAAAAAAAATTTCTTAGTTATGCTCTCCGTTCTCTGCGTTCCGTCCACCCTATTCCATCCTATAGAAGTAGATGTCTACTTATTAATCTAAGGTCGTTGGATTGTAGATTGACTTTTCTCTCTCTTACCTTCGTTTACAAATTAGTAGGTGGTGTGATAGACTGTCCATATTTGCCAGGGCGCATCGATTTCGCAGTGCCACAAAGATGCTTAAGGAATCATGCCTTTTTCTCTATAGAGATGGTTAGAACTAATTACGCATCTAATGCTCCTATATACAGGACTCTAAAGGAATTCAACTTATTCTCAAGTTCTTCCGCTCTAGACTTTTCGTATCCGGAATTCCGTTTTAAATCGTTACTCAATGAATTAATTACTTAGCTTGTGCTTTTTATTTATTTAAGTTTCTTTCAAATCTTTACTAAATTTATAACTTTCTTAGTTTGTACTTTTTATATATAATATCTTTGTAATCTGTATGAAATGTAATTACTTTCTTGATTATTAATACCAAATAAATAAATAAAAATATTAGTAGTAATTAGTAGTAGTAGTAACCTAACCTAATTAGTAGTAGTCGCCGTAGTGGCAATAGTAGTTGTAGTAATTAGTAGTTGTATTAGCAGTAGTTAGTAGTAGTAGTAGTTGTATATTAACTTAGGTATGAGCTTAGGTAAGTGAGCAACAGAATTGGAATATTAAACAAACAACATAAGTTAAGCGGTGGGGCAAAAAAAAAGAACGGAAAATGTATTACAGTAACATGTGTCTAAATGTAACTAAAGCGAAGTAAATGTATGTAAGAACATATGTCTGCATGTGTATACTTAAGTAGGCTTATTACTATGAGCAGGTGGATATCTGTACGCCTGATACTATTTTCAAGTTTAAGGTCAGCGACTTATGCATTTTATGCGATTCGGACTAGCACAGTGGAGCGGAATGGCCAAACAGTAGTATTAGCAATTAGCAGTAGTGGTCATTATTAGTAGTAGTAGTAGAAGTTGTACGACTAGTATTAGTACAAGTAATTAGTATTTATAGTAGCTAGTAGTAGAAGTAGTAGTAGTTATGGAAGCAATTGTGAAAATAGTGGCAGATATTAGTAAAAAAAGTGGGGGTAGCAATTATTAGTAGAATTAGTAAAAAAACAATGGCAGAAATGAAAAGCAGCATTAGTAAAAATGGTAGTAGAAGTTAGTAAAAATTATGGTACTAATAAGTAGCATCATTAGTAAACATAGAAGTAGAAATTAGTAAATGTAGTAGAACTAGTGGTGCCATAAGTAAAAATTGTAGTGGTAATTAGTAGTAGTAGTGGTTAGTACTGCTAGTAGGAGTTGTAGTTTTAGTAGTAGTAGTAATTAGTAGTTGCAGTAGTAGTAGTTGTAGTAGTAGTAGTAATTAGTAGTATCCGTCGTTAGTAGTCAGTAGGTGTTGTAGTAGTAGAAGTAGGGGTAGTAATATTTGTAGTGGTGAACCTGCCCCGAATTGCTGAAATGTGCTGAAATTATCAAGAAATATTTAGTCGGAAAATAGTAGCGAAACGATTCAAAACTTGTCTTCAAATGGTCCTAAACTAGTGCCAATCATCCCAAGCTGCATTTGCATGTACATATGTACTGGTGGACATACATACATACTTAGTACGTGCATATATGTTTTACTTTAAAAATCAAATTAGCTACCTGTTTGATATGCATTCACATGTATATAAAAAAATACATTTTCACCTTTAAGCTAATTTCCAACTAAAAATTACCGCACCACTCATGCATACTCGTTAGTGCTAGTGCACAGAAATATCGACAACTTACAAAGCGTTTCAAGAAGGCTAAGGAATTTCTTTAGGTTTCAAAATTGGCTTAATTTAAGTCGCACGCTATTCTACACTCTATTTATTAAGATAAAAAATATAAAATCATGTCACAGGCCATGAATAAGGGTGAATGAATAGAATACAAGCATTTCAGTATTTAAAGTATTCGATCCACCAACCCCTATCCTAGTGTCGGAGAAGGAGGTTTTGCTTGTGGTGCATATCCTATGTCATTCCGTTCAAAGCCAATGTGAACAACACTTTGTTAGAATTAGGTGCCATATTGCATTTATTGACAGGCATTTAATGTAACAATAGCGTTACTTACCACATTGTATTAAATATACCCTTTGGTATTGTTTGCCTATGACCTCTTTATCGTTGTGCTATATACTTTCTACTATCTCCTTTACTTCCGCTCTTAAAAACATCAACTTGCCTTGTGACAGCCATTCGCTTCGTTTTTCTTCTTCTATAACATTAGCTCCAATTTCAGTTACCATTCATTACAGCGTTAAACGAACTCTACCAACTCCACACAAACACAACTACATATGTATACATGAATGCATGTATGTATGAGCGAGTAAACGAAATGACGGTTTAATGCTTTAGTTTCCGGAAATTTCATTAGAGAAATATCCATCATCTCGTTGGGACAGCTTAAATCCCACAAAATCCTGTCAATGTGGCGCAAAACGCTGTGCTACATATTTATAGACAAATTTGCACAGAATGGATTTCTATCGGGGTTATACCAGTTCACATAAAGACAATGGGGAACAATAGCTCCTTACGCTTTTCTCTATTTTTTGATGTAAATATATTTTTTGGATAGTTGTGACAATTACTTTATTCTAAATACATACGTTCATATTAGAGATGGGCCCATTCTGACATTCAAGTTTTAAGTCGCGAACCAGCCCATCCCAACGTTTTTCGTATATATATATTAAATGGGTTCGCAGTTTGAATACTGAACACTTTTGTTTAATTCAAAAATATCTGAGAATTTTTGTTTTACTTTTAGTAGACTTGCAGACGCGTCAAGTGCTTGAAAGCAATTCTTGTTCATATCGTTTTGTCCTTTCTATTTGCATTCACCTGCTTCTTTGCTTTGTCACAACAACAAGTAAGGTGAAAATGGAAAATGTTTTAAGCAAAGCAACCAAACTTGATACGACTTAACGGTACGGACGTAAGTGCATTTATCCCCCCTCTCTTCTCCCCTCCTTCGCCGCCTACGTACCAGCAGACTTGAAAGCAAATCTTGGCGCGATATTTAAATTCTTATTTGAAAAAATTATTATTTGTTAACATGTTTACTTGAAATTTTTTCTAACAAGGCGTAGGTATGCTTTGTTCTAAAAATTTATTACAAATGGTAAACGATCGCTCACTTGTGGCAAACGAGAGCGAAATGTTAAGTATTTGTTTTTGTAGGTTACCTCTTTCTCGAATCTTCTAATTTCGTCGTACTGAAAAATATGGATATGGATTCCTCTGGTTATTCTGTGTTCTTTTGCTGCTCGATTTCGTCTCAAAATCACAAAATTTTACGAATTTTTGGAAGTTGGCAATTTTTTCGAGAGTAATAAATAAAAACGTTATTTCTTTAAAGCTTTAACTACAAAAAATTACTGATAGGAAAATGCTACTTGCATGAGGAATTCAACAACATAATCCTTGTTACATGGACGGCAGTTTCTTTAATTTGTATTTGTAGGAATTAAATTAAAAAACTCAATTGGGTAAAAAAATTATTTCCTGAGCCTTATTTATTGCTTGGGAACGACCAACGGTCAATTTTAAGGGTCGAATCTAACCCAGCCGAACTCTTTAAAGGTCTTAAATAATCAATAAAGGAATTTTTAAAAATTCTAAATTTTAATTATTGTTATTAAAAAAAGATTGTTTAAATCAACACTTTTTCAGTTCATAACATAAAATTATGTACTTATGTTTATTATGGTGTAAGAAACTTATATTAGGGGTATTCACAATGCTTTCGTTACGCTGGCTGTTCGTGAGTTGGCTGTTCGGCAAAACGATTTTCCTGTGAACAACCGTGCTGCTAAAATTTATGTTATTCTAGCAAACGGACGTATGGTAAAGAATTGGTTGCCATTTTTCCCGCTGCCGGTCAAACTTCCGAGCTGACAACCTGACACTTAGCGCTTTCGTTAGATTTACAAAAACACAATATATGTTAAACTGCCAAGTAACGAGCCTGGTGTGAAGGCGCCTATTTCTATACTCGAAATTTAATAATTTTTTTTTGTAAGGGCTAAGCTCGTTGCATCGTTACTGGACAGATTTACGTATATTTCGTTTTGGTTGCTAGCTTCGCAGTTTGGTCGGCAACACGCAAAATGGCGATCAGCTATTCGTCCCTTGAGTTTTGTTGGTAGATAGCTCATTCACAGGAAACACCTTCAACTAACGACCCGACGGAATATCTAATTATTAAAAAATACTGAAAGGAAAATGTTGTGAAGACCTCTATTGTAATGTAAAAATAGTAGCCTATTGGAATTAATGCATTCGGTTCGGTGTCGGTGTATAGCTAACCTGCAGCACTGAACAATTGCTAACTAACAACCACCGTTTAATTTTATGAAGGGTAAAATTCTTTTTAGGGAAAAAGTATATTTTTAATAAGGAATGATAGAAAACAACATTGCGTCTTCCGCAATGAGAGCAACTGATAGTGACGTAATAATAGCTAGAGAATTAGGTAGAAAAAGAAGTCTTAAAAGAAAGAAGAGGAAGAAGCGCAAAAGAAGCAGGCAAACGACAAAACGTTGGAAAGTTTTGTTAGCGATTTGCTTTTATTGCCGTCAGCGAATTGGTTGATGCTGTCATATCGACAAAGAGAGGACTAGCGCTCTGCGGAAGGCGCATTCTTGTATTCTATTATTCTTGCGTTTTAACGACATAACACATTTTTAAATCGAAAATTTGTATTAGACTACAATCCTCTCAAAGTAAGTTTTAAAACTAGGGGATAATATCAAATTGTTTTCTTTTATTTGGGGACCGAACCAGGCTACCAAAAACACTGGATGGAGGAACTGAGTTAATTTAAAACGATTTTTTCCAACATAAAATATTGGTATCGAATCATCAAAAATGTTATAATTTATAAATAAATAATTAATAAAAATTTTCAAAGGTTCGACCAAATTCGAAGTTGGTCATTCTCAACTTATTAATAATAAAATAATATTTTTTTGCTTGCTGAGAAAATCCTAACTATTTTTTTTTTATTTAAATATTTGCTTGAAAAATAAAATTTAATTTTGAGTTACATTCTTTGCTTAGAAAATAAAAGTTCATTTCTTCTATTCTAGTTTTGATTAGAATATAAAAGTTGATTTTGAGTTTTTGTTTTGATTAAAAAATTTAATTTATTTTTAATTTAATTTAACATCAAATGTAAAATTGGTATTTTTTTTGCGGCGTTCACAAAATAAACGTCGTTTTAAAGGTTTTATTTTATGATTGGAAATTAAAACTTATTTTTTTGAGTTTTATTTTTTGCTTAGGAATTTTTAAGTTTGTTTTGTTTTTTGTTTTGCATCTAAAAGTAATTCACTTTGAGCAATTTAATTGCCGATTACTGATTAGTTTCCATTATTTAGTTTCATAACTCTAACTAAACCGATTTTAGGTTTTATTTTTTCTTTTTTGTACTAAACAATATAGTTTTGCTTAATAATAAAATACACCTACATACATATACCGCATTGTGTGTTGTAAGTTTAACAGAAACTTTTTAATATAATGCCATTTTTTTAATCTATCACAACTTCAAAAATTCAAAGCGATGAACATCAATTCCGAACAAATTTCAGAAAAGCCTTGGTGACTTTTTAAAAAATTTTATTGGAAATTATTGGCAGCATTACATCAAACGCTTAAATAGAAGCGTGTGGCAACGCTCAAACGTTGAAATCAAAACAATGAACAGCTGTTTAGCCGCCACATAAGTTTATTAGTTTATTTTTGGCACATCAAATGCAAGAAATTTGCAAAAAACATAAACAATTTATTTTTGGAAACATCAACAAATTTTGTTTACATTACATGTACATGCGAATGCGCTGGTTATGTGAGAGGTAGTAAAATTATTGAAGAGTGACAATTTTTTGGCGCCCACAAGTCTCTTTGGATTTTCACCGCTCCACTTGCAGACAGCATAGCGTCATCGCCACAGTATCTCGGAGCACAGACAAAAACAGAGCAAAGGCAGGTTTTGTGCACGTAATAAAACGAAAGGTAAACAAAAATCTTTTAGCACATTTCATTTGGTTCAAAATGTAATATTTAAATACAATTACAGCAAAACTCATGTAAGCGATGCAGCTGAAAGGGGGACACATACATACATATGTATGTGAAACAGCTTGTTGGCCGTGAGTTGCGACAACATACCCGGCAGTATGATCTGCTGTCTTTTGCCAATTACTAATTGCCATTGCATTAGTCAAATGTGTGCTGTAGCAGCATTCAAAGCAGCTGTTGCATACGCATTTATGTTTTGCCTTGTCACCAACCAAGCCAACATTCGGCAAATTTTGTTACAATAGAATTTATTTTAATTGAAGTCAAGTGCCATAATTAATGAGTTATTTCAAAATCAAAACAAAACGAAAACGTCGACGCAGACAACGGCAAGTAGGGCCCAAAGCAACACGACGTTGCTCACCAACCAAAGGCATATGCGGAAAATAGAGCACACCAAGCACCACGCTTTTTATATTCGCTGGGCGACACAGAAGTGTGCCGTACGTTAACGCATTTAGATGTTCGCAGCGGTTAATTTTAAATAAAAATTTCAAGGGAGATAATTTAAAAGTTAATACTAATCGCGGTGGCAGCGCTGGAATATAAAGCTAGCAAAATATGTGTGATAATTTGAAGATGTACATATCTGGAGTGAGACTCTGAATGGCTAACGACTAATATTGCAAGCGATAGAAAAAACAGATAGATTATCAACAAAGTGTGTTTATTAATGGCACGCAGTATAGGTTTTTAAGTGTAAGCACACATTTTTAAAAGTTTAGTTCTAAAAATAAATTCTTATATAATTTTATCTACAGTTTGCGTACGCTATTGGCAAATATGTGCAACAATTTATGAAGGTGAAATGCAAAAATATGTGTAAAGGAACCGCGTGTGCTAATCAATTTTTTTTTTATATGCGCACCATTTGCTTGAAAACAAATTTAAACTTCAAAGAAGCTGATAAATCAGCGCATTTTAAAGGACACAAACAGCACAATTGCTAACTAATTGCATGTTAAAAAAAAAATTATGCCTATAAATATTCTGCTAACTCATGGTACAAAGTTTTTGGCCAACCAAAAGCAAAATTCAACAATTAATAAGAACAATACAAAGCCACTAGCCAACGCCACGTGTATTTGCCAACGCATAAAGTTCGAACATATGTACATACATACGTACATACGTAACTATAATATAATATAAAAATCAAATGCAGGCGCATCGCCAAATTAAAATTTAAATTAAAAATAAATTATTTCAAACGTTTAACACTTCACCTCGGCGTACGGCAATCGAACGCCACAAGCAAACAAAATTGTGAGCAATTCTAAAAGGGCCGAAAAGAAAATCTAAAAGCAACAATTTGTTGTTTTCTATGTTGTTAGCCGTTCTTTGATGAGTTTGTCAACAGTCGAAGGCCGGCGACGTTACAGACAAAAGGACAAAATCAACACAACACAACGCCATACATAGCAGTGCAATCATCACCCAGCTGCCGGCAAATTTTGCGTCTGATGACGCTGTCATTGGTGATGGCGCGCAGACAATATCAACAAAACCTGTTGTAGTTTAAAATTTATAGTTTCAAAAGCAGTGCGAGACGCAACAACGAAGGCGTAACATATTTTGCTGTCATTTGCAATTTGCTGCTGAAAATCTTTGTACATATGCAGTTTGTTTGTTGTTTTATTCGATTCGGTATACTCATTTCCGCCTGTGAGTTAGCCAATTCTCTGCGTGTGGAGAGCGCTAGAGAATTGTTGCTGCAGTATATTTCGTTTTGAGCAAATAAAGAGAGGAAGCATTTAAAGAGCAACATTTCTTAGTTAAGAGGTGAGTAGCTTGTTTTAGTGATCATTTACAACGGGGCGGATGAGTAACATTTTTTGAATCCGTACTAATTATTTATAACTCGCATTTATTAACTAAATCCAATATTTAAATTTGCTATCGCACAAATGTTCCCTTCATTATTGTAGATATACAAAAACAAAATCATCCCTAAATCGTTAACAATCACTTCTTAGCCTTCCAATGGCGGCAAATAAACGCACTGTTGGCATAGTTGTCGCTCTGGTCAGTCTCGTCTGTTTAGTTGTTGGCGCCAATTTCTACTTCATGTACTATCTAAACGTTGAAGAAGTTCCACATGTGAGCAGCACACGCGCCTTAGAAAATATGATACGCCAGAAAATACGCGAACTGCATCCAGCTTATTTGAATCGTAATCCACGACTTTTTATGTATCGTAATAAATTGTTGAAAAACTATAAGCCAGCACCATATGAAAATGCATCCGTACTATGGGATATTGCAAATTGGGTAATTACTTTCAAAGCATTTACATACCCATGAGTCATTTATTTTATTATTTTATACCATTTATGTACATATGTTTGAAGTGGCCACAAGAAAATGAAATCTATCCACTGTACGACACATCTATGCCACAACTGTTGCAGACATTGCGCCTCGAACCCATCACTAAAGTGACAAATTTGGCTCGCGGCACACAACTTAAATTGCTTGTACGTTTGGCAAACAAACAGAAAGTGATCTTCAAACCCCAATGGTATGAACGTGATGAAGTAATCGATGGGCCCGTATACGCTGGCAAAGATCGTCATACTGCAGAGGTGTATGCTTTCTTCTTAGGAGCCGTATTAGACTTGAGATGGACGCCGTTGGTGGTAGGACGTGTGGTGAATTTGAAAACAGATATATATGACAAAGGTGATAACGAGCTTAAGAATTCAATGACAATCACAGAGACGGAGAATGGTACTGAACAGTATTGCCTTTTTGGAAAATGTCACTACTGCAATGAAGAGGAAACGGTATGCGGCGATGAGCACAATAATATAGAAGGTGTACTTATCTACCTTATACCGGGCTCATTGGCCAAGCGCCGATCGCCATGGCAGCGAACATACAAGGATGATAAGCGAGCACCATGGGAGGATGACATGAACTATTGTAGGTGAGTGGAGAAGAGAAAAATAAGAATATTTAATGCATGTGCTATGCTCTAAAATTCGTGCAATTTTCTGTTGAAAGTTTTGAATTTCAGTAACCTCTGAAACTGCTGAACCGAAGAATTGTTTAGGTATTATCGGTTGCAGCTTGAAGAATAGGATAATTGCCGATACTCGAATTAAAACTAAAAATCGTTATTTCTAATACGATCCGATTGAGAAAATATGTATAGGTTGGAAGGTAAATACTTTTGCAAACATAAATTACCCGAGAGGTGGCGCTGGAGTCCAGATGTTGTTAAAAATTGTATTTACACTTCAATTTGATTAAAATTCAAAACACGTATATATTAGCCACAAAAATTTAAATGTTTTGTGTTTTTTTTAACCGTACCGCTAGTATCGAGATATATCTAAAAATGGTATTTTTAGTCCGATTTATTTAAATTTAAATCATGTGTTCGCTAAATAAATATAAATATTTTATTTGAAGTTTTGACCGATAGGTGGCGGAGGAGGTGGGATTTTTTAAAAAAAATTTTATTTACAGTCCGATTTTATTCAAATTGAAATCATGCATTCCCTAAAGGTGAATAACCCTGAAACCCGTATTCACAGTTTAATTTGATTCAAGTTCTGAAAATACATGCATCCATTCGCCACGTATTTTCATTAAGTAGGTTGAGAATTTTTATTTGTATAGTGTGGCGAAGCGCAACGAATCAGTTGGTTTTTTATGAAAACAAAAAATCAGATAAATAATAAATTCAAACTGTTTTGCATTTTTAGCTAATCCAAACTCGCCCTTTATGATACTGAAATTGGGTGGAAACAAAAATGCATATCCAAAAAGTTTCTGGAAATTCTAGTTAAAAAGTAAAAAATCGAGACTATCACTATCCAGCCCAGATTTTCGTGAATTCTGCGAAAAAACTTGTCCCGAATCCATCGTAGTACGAACGTAGCATATAATGGATTCGTTCGGAAGAATTCGGACTCAGTGATGGTAGTTTCGTAAAATCTTCAAAAAATTAGCTATGATGAATTCAGTGATTGGGTTCTGTGAAGTGGTGAATTTTTGATTTATTTGTTTCTGTTTTAATACGAACTATATGTCTATTAAAAGAAATTGCCAAGAAGAGTTTTGAAAATATTGGAAGAAGTTCGCTGTGCGATTTTTACAGACGTTCACTGTATAGTACAAGTACATAGTAAACTTAGATATGAGCTTACCAAATTGGTATAAATTTAATATCGTAACATCTTTTAATTTAGACCCCTTAAAGACAAAATGGAAACAATTCGTTTATTGGACCTCATCGATGCAGCAATATTCGATTATCTGATACAAAATGGCGATCGTCACCACTACGAGACGCGTGAAGAACGTCTGGTGCTTATAGATAATGGCAAAGCTTTTGGAAATCCAAATAAAGACCATCTAGATATATTAGCACCACTCTATCAGTGCTGTCTGTAAGTATGAATTATTTTCTTACAAAACAATAACATCTATCAAATTCTGGCATTTGACATCAAAAGAATTCGAAAAACAACGTGGGATCGACTGCAAGTGTTTTCCGGTGGCGTACTTACCGAGCTCATTGATCGCCTTTCCAAACATGATGCGCTTTTTCCGCTGATAACAGATAAGCACAAACGCGGCGTGGAACGTAGACTCTTAGTGGTTTATGCAGTTGTCGAATATTGTATGGATAGAGAAGGTGATAAAATGTTTAAACAACTGTAACCATAGTTAAGTCAATCGCAAATTTTTAACACTTTGTATGTATGTATGTAAATGTAAAATTTCAAAGCCTATTTTATTTTATTTAATAGCATAGAACTGTAGCTTTTTAAATCTAAGAAGATATCAAATTTTAATGCAAAGTATTTTCACACTGCACTCTAGGATAGTTTTATAAAATATTACATTTACAAATATGCAATATGTATGTATATTGTTGAAATAATTGTAATTTACATAGGAAATTTTGCAATGTTCTTTTACGTCCAAGACTTCTAGCGTACATAGTTAATTAAGCAAAGGTGCAACGCAGTCCTAATAAAGTCAAATGACTATTTTTTACCTTTCACATTGCTAAATGTAAATAATTTATTGAACTTTTTATTATTGGCCTTATTAGGATTGTTCTGAAAGGAAGATAAAAGAAATTGTATATTATTTTTTAAAAACATAGCCATAGAGAAGGGGCTATTTCATGCGAAGCGGACAACTAAAAAACATACTGATCCGTGCTCTGCACAGGTATGAACAATTGTTAAAATAAAAATCTGGTTAACAGGTTACAACCAGAGCAAAATGTTGAATTTTCTACAAATGTTACCATTTGTAATGTGGGAGAAGCTTTCCCTCAAGCATTTCTAGAAGAATGGCCATTTTCGTCACGTGTACACTAACCTTAGTTCAAGGCGTTTTAATTGCTTTGTTGAATTTGGAAAATAAAACTGGGTTCCTTCCACGAACTTCATTGAAAAAATTGCAGAAAATAAAAGGGTGGCAATATTTTTTCTAATATAGTTATCTATGAATTTTTTCGCCCAATTGAATTTTTCAAAAAGCTGACAACCAAAAATTATTTTGAAACTAAGCTATTCTGAATCTTTTTCGTTTCACACCAGAATTTTAACAATTTTTATATTTTAGTTTTTATTTAACTTTTTGAACAGATAACAGCCCTAACCAAAAACAGTTTTTGTTGATAGTTTTCCTAACCCCTTTTCGTTTGTCCCCAACTTATAATACTTTTTTAATAAATATTAAATGACTTGAATTTAACTTCTAAAAAATCTTGTCGAACCAGTGTCATTACAATTAACTTTTTAGTTAGAGTTAGGTTGAACAAACGCTTGTAAAAACTATTATTGTAATAATTCTGGTAACTTATTAATTAAATTGAATAACCTTTTTTATTCAAAAATGTTTTCCAAAGTTTCCTTATTTAACCTTTTTCGTTTGACACCCCTACCGTAATATTTCATAAACATTTTTTTAATTTTGAAACAGATGACAACCCCTTTTCGAAATTACAACATCTTAACCCTTTTGCTATTTGAAGCCAATATATGTAGTACCGTTTCAGTTAACATAAATTCTATTTCATTAAGAGGTGGTATTCCTATTCCAAAAAAATATTGATCAAATTGACTTTTTAAATAGGTATTGTATATTGTAATATTTGATATAGGGCTGGGACTATCCGCATGTTCGGATCCGTTGGCACGGATAAAATCCGAATAGTATGGGTATATGGTTAATATTCGTTGGTGCAATTATCCGAATATCCGGTTTTACGAAAACCCCGTTAGTATTTACGAAGATACGGTTAATATTCGTATATTCGGATATCCAAAAATAATCGACAATAAAAATCAACAAACACTTTTTGTAAATAATTTTTCGGTGTGTGCGCTAATACCGTTAGTGAACGAACGGAATCGAAACCGAAACCTTTTTGTGTTCCCTATTAACCATTCATTTATTTCCCACATGCTGTATTCCATTAATTTCCAATATCCAGTTATCCGAATATGATATTGCCATCCGGATATCCGCAAATCAGGATATTCGGAAGCTGTCATAATATCCGGATGTATCCAGATATTTGAATATTCGAATTATCCGGATAGTGGAAAAATCCGGATGGAATTTCGAGCCCTAGTTTGATATTATGTGTTAATTTATTTTAAACAGGTGGCAAAAATAATATTCAAATCTATATGTTAGTGCTAACCGTTTAACCAAAACTTCGCCCAAGTCCCATAAGTATTTTCACTTCAAAATATTTTAGTCAAGTTAGAGAAATTATTTTCTACTAAATTCACTACTTTCTACATTTGCGCGCATTATTGAAATTGTAAACCTTAAGTTTCCCCACTGTTCCTAGTTTTCCGCTTCAAATAAAATACCGCAAAATTCCAACGACTTACCTTTCCATGAAATTGCGGCTTCAGTTCCATGCTCTTAGCGCGTTGTGCGCCACCTTGGAATTTCTTGAAGTCCACATTTTTGTAGTCAAAATTTTTGAAAAGGTCAACGGGCTTATTAGACGATTGGTGACTCTTTTGTTTATTTTTCATATTTTTACGGTTAAATTTCTTTTTGCCATTCTGTTGATTTACTGTTCGTTGTTGTGGTTGCACTTGTGACGTAGATGGCAATTCTTCAGGTGCACTATCCGAATTATCACTAATTGTTTGAACGGAAATGCCGGATTCATTGGCAGCATTAGAGTCAGTGGACTGTTTTATTGTTGTTGTTGCAGTTGCAGTTGTAGTTGTAGCAGGTGGGGTCGTTTCTGCCCCATTTGCTAACTGTTGCTTCTTAGCTTGTCGGAGTTCCTTTTTGGTCGGAGGCAAATTAACAAATTTCAATTTATCATCATTGGGTGTTTCGACCTTAAAGCGTTTTGCGCTGGGCTCATCTGTATCATTTTGCTTTCTCTTTTTCGCAATTGCCTCTTCGTGTGTGCGTTTGAGTATTTCTTTTATGGGTAAATTGTACTCGTCATCTTCAGCTGGTTCGATTTTTACTACCGTCTAACAATACAAATGAAATTTAAATATTATTTTACTTAACAACAAATTTAATAATAATCGCAATTACCTCTGAATTGAGAGCCAATGGATTTGCAGTTGGGCATAGTTGACGTTTCTTATTTTCAGCTTCAATGCGTGCCGCTTCTTCTGCCTTTTCTTTTTCGGCGAAAGGTAGCACAGCTAGATAACGTTGATATGGACTAACGAATTTTATGTTATTATGCAGTTGTTTTTGCTTTATCTGGTTATCATCCTGAAAATAATTTTTAATTTTTGCGATGTTTAAAATCAATTAGAAATCAGCTTACATCATCTGAAGACTCTGGGGTTTCATAAATGCTCAGCGCAGGCTTAGCCAACTTCACTTTGAGCTCAGCAGTCGAGGGGATTATGGGATTGTTGCGTAAGTTCAGCAGTGTTGGCAGATCATCGCGAAACTCTTCGTTGTGTGAAAGATCGTGTGGGCAATACAACTTGCTGTTGTAATCCTTGGTATTAGTGCCGGTAACACGATGAATAGCTTCCGTCTCCAATACAGGCTGGAATAGAAAATCATCTATAGATTAATAAGTGTAGGCAATTTTTATGGTACCAAAAAGAATGACTAAACGTCATCAAAGTAATCGTCGACATGCAAAACTTACACTTGACTTTACTTGACTTACATAGAAACTTAGAGACGATCAGTCTGACATAAGAAACTTAGAACCGATTAATATTACCATATGAATTGTATTTATACAAAAAGTCAATTTCGTTTCGCATATTTGGAGACATTTTCAAAATAACTGAAAAATTATATGGTAGCATGATTCTCTCAGGGCCCTCTTTGCATATTGACATATAAATCAAAACTTAAGCCAAGTCAAGTAAAGCTAAGTAGGCATAACTGAGCCATAAGAGGTAAAAATAATTTATAAAACAGGTCTGAAAAACAAGAACACTATGTTTCTTATTAACGCCATACAGCCAAACCGCCATAATAAATACATTGGCCATTCACGTTGAGTGAACAACGTCAGTGGAGGGGAAAAAATACCGATTTTCTATCCGCTGTCTTCAATCTGTTCAACTAAGCGCGCGTTTCGACACACACAACGAAGTCAGGTGCAGCAGTGTTTCTGTTGCCGAATTTTCAGAACGTCGCAAAAAAGATTCACCAATTTATTGTTGCCTTTGGGCTATTCCAACGTCCCGGGTGGGACAATTGTTTGCATAATTTTATCAGCGCTAAAGCATTTCAATAAACTCAACTAACGATGTCTGGTTCTGATAGAGAGATTGACAGAATTGACATTCAATTAATCATTTCATTTGAAACAAAAGAACTTGCGATATTTCAGTATATTTGGACGCTTTTCATTAGTCAGGAAATACACCACTAAAACTCTGTGAATTCATGGGACTAATTAATTTAATTTAAATATTCTCATACATTCATGTACTGGTGTATGCTGAATATAATAATGATTTTATTAAAATGTTTTAACACTAACAAAACTTTGTATATAATTGTGCCACCCGCGACAATACTATACTAACAAAAGAAAAAATTTTAAACATTGTAGATAAATATTAATTTTTTCACTTTCCTGTTTAAGGAGATCATGCAAATTAGATTAAGTCACAGCAAGTTTACAAGTATTATAAATTGTTTCGATGTTTAATTTAAAAACATAACATCGCGGCAAACATAAAATGGCTGCAAATATTTCGCTTAAAGCTTGTAAGTGTTTCATTTTTTCGTATTTGCTTAAAGAAGTATTTTTAATACCTAAAAATTGTCAAATTTCCCCCTTAGGTCGCATAACGGCAACCCTCGCCACTCACTTCGTTAGCTCAAATTTTCTCTGGAATTTGGTGGTGTGCTTCCTCGCGCGAGAGTAAAAAAAAAACTCACTTAAGAGAGAATGGAAGCATTTGAGTTTTATTAAATGTGTTTAGCAAGCTACAAATCACAGTATAACAGTATAGAAACCCTGTAGCAATGGGCGTAGATTAAAAAAAAGTTGCATGGCGTTTCGTTACCTGTGGAAAGAAATTTCGTCAAATTCGGATTTGTATCCGGCCAGTATTCCCCAAAATTTTATGGGGAATGTTTTAGGCTTTTACAACAACAAGAACAACATACAACTTCATTGTAATCTACCCTCTTTGCCTGAAGTGAAGGTTGACTTCCAAAAAGTCATATGCAATGAATATGGCAGAAGAATTATGCTCAATATTGTAAGAGTCTTTTTTTTAAACCAAGCTATTAGATTTGATCCAGTACGTTCCCACGACAGTCGGTTCTACGGTACCGGAACGACCTGGATCTATATCCGGCCAAGGACTGTCACTTCAGCAGCATTCCCCAAAATTTTATGGGGAATGTTTTATGCTGTTTCAACAACAACAACAACATTTGATCCAGTACTTTTCCTGTAAAAATTTCAAATAGCAAATTTACTCTCTAGAGTGAAGGTAAAAAGAGACTAACAACAAAAAAGTACGGGAATACAAAAACCTTTTCTGCAAAAACGTCAAACGGGTTTCTTTCATGGACAAAGGGGAATTTATGTTAGGTGGTATTACTAGAACAGCTAAATTAATTTTTTTTATTTGTCTTACGGCTCCGAACGTCAAACTGATTTTTTGTTTTTTACATTAACTTGCTCCCATTGGTTTGCGATGTAAATGTATGGAATAATTTCTCAGCTCAAGCCGCAAACGCAAAAACAGAATATATGTGAAGGTTTGTTTTTGTACTACGGCTATCGCCTTATTTATCGCTATCAACTTGAAAACGTATAATATTTTACTTTTGTGTAACTGCTGATCACTTAGTGCTTTTCATGATTTTACCACAAGAAAATGTTCGGCTAAAATCTTGCAACTTCATTATCTACAAGTCTCAAAAAATCGCTCTCATTTACGGCATCTTTAATCAAGTTGATGCTTACTTGCTGTGTGAGGGAGATGAGAGAATGAGAATGTGTAAATGAGAAAACTGGTAGTGTGCAAAAAACAAACTTTATTCTGATGACAGTTAAAGAGTAAGGTGAGGTCAAAACAGTTGTTTGTATATGCACCCAAGAATGATTGAAAACCAGATTACGACAACGCCGGCAGCGTGCACGTCACAGCGGTTGATGGCACAGGAATAGCGAGAAGAAAAGGAAGGTGATAACTGCACTTGAACGTTTTATTTGCACTGCAACTGCTAAAATACCAAACTCGGCACTTCACATCTATTATTCTGTGTTTAACTTTTTGTAAAAATCACTCAAAACTCTGAAAAATTAACTTTTTAAGAGCCATCTGTGACGTTAATCCGTCAAACGTTGCAAGCACAAAATAACGGAAGTGCTTTTGTCGTCACCTTCTTTTCTCTGCATCGTGATGCTTACTTGCTATGGGAGAGAGATGAGAGAATGAGAATGTGTAAATGAGAAAACGGTTGGTGTGCAATAAAAAAAATTAAATTTATTCTGATGACAGTTAAAGAGTAAGGTGAGGTCAAAACAGGTGTTAGTGCGGATATGCCAAAATACTACATGCAAACTCAAGAATAATAGAATACAAGATGGCGCCTTTACGCAGCGAATTAACAGATCGTGCCATTTGTAAACAAGTATATGGGAGAAAGAAGAATGAATAACTTTCAATATTTCAATGAGATGATTTAAAAGCAGATATTTAATAAATAAATATCTAAACTGCTAAAAATTGTCCCATTTAAAAAAAAAAAGCTTTGTCTAGTTGCAGTTGAGAATTGTCGAAATAAAAGCGTCAACTCGTTTTCTTATTTCTAAAACGCATAGTCAAGTTAAAAGGTGGTCGCATCGAGCTTACGCAAATACATATATCCCAATCGTTTCATTATATAAATCATTAAAAAATAATTTCACACAAAACATACATATATGGATTTGTTGAATACGCAACACAACAACTGTACACCCCTGTGCAATATCATTTATTTTCACAATTTGTTTGTAATTAAATTTTTCAATTATCAGCACCTATGTATGTTTGTATTAGCGTTGTTTTTGATTTGTTGTTTCTTTTTCATTCGCTTCACTTTTATTATTTTTTGTATAAGCCAACGGCTGCATTTTTGTGTTTTCCGTTCAAACTGAGTGCATATATGTAAATAGATATGCTATATATGTATATATTGTACTTTATGAAGTTCTAAAGCAATTTAAAAAATAAAATGCTAAATGCATCAAAAATTCGTAATTTTCCGTTATGGTAGGTAACGAAAATGTATGAAATTTACTACTATTTTCTAAAGCGGGTTAAATTGTTTCCCCGATTCTCACGCACTTCCAAAATACAAAATTGAGCTAATGGCTTTAAAATTGGCGCTGTATCGATTTTAACCATGTGCTTATCCTGCTTCTTGAAAAGAAGAGCAGAGGAATGGGCGTTGGCCGAAAAGGAAGCACGCCGTTGAATTCGAGTGACAAATGTTGTTGGCGAAAAAAATTAAATTGCGCGATTCTAGAATCCGATAAATAGGAATTCAAATATGACAGTAGTCGAATTTCTAGAATCCGAAAGATAGGAATTTAAATATAACGGTTCTCGAATTTCGACCACACGACGTCTCTAGTATTAGTTAATTTATACCAATGGCAATAAGAACAAATTACCTTCACCAACGGCTGCTCCCGTGCCCGCAGCACAATTTGATGTAGTATATGTAAATTTTGTCGAACTAAAGGTGGTATGGGATTACAGCACGCTAGTACACCCTGCATTTCACGTGGCAAGCTCTCAGAAATTTGTAAAATCATATGATTGGGCAGCACATAACCGTAGCTTTCATCTTCTTGGCGAGCAGTCGTGTCACGCCATTGAAATATCTCACGTAATGCATAGAGCTGGCGATTGTCAAAGACGCGTTTGGACTTGCGATATGTATCCATGTATTCATCGGTTGACCTTCGTGGTTTGACATAGCGTTTTTTGCAGATTTCGTTGCTTCGTTGATAAACATTTCGTAACAAATTCAACTGATTATTGCCGGCGTCAAGTAAATCATTTGTCACACGTTCGAATACGTAAATAAGGTAATGTGTATCTTGGCGCGCATAAGCTACCAACTCTTTTGGTAATGGACGAATGCGCCAATCAGCCAATTGAAATGTTTTATCCACTTCAATGTTACAATAGTGTTTAAGTAAATATGACAAGGATAAACGAGCATAGTTGAGTGCCTTAGCAGCTTGATGTGTATCGAACATATTGACTATATACAATGAAAGATCGCGTTGTAGCCAATCAATATCCATATCAGCACCGTGAAATATTTTCACTATTTTTGGATCTGTGAATACAACATTTAGTTCGTGCATTTCGTCGCGTAATTCCAAAGCATCAAAGAGATAATCTTTGGTGCGTGTGGAGATTTGCACAAGGCATGTGAATCCTTGAAAAGTGCGATAAGAGTGGTGTTCCACATCAATGGCTATTTGACGTTGTTGGCGCAGCTCCTCGACTGCCGCATTCAATTTCGCTACTGTATCTACATAAAATAATTCAGATTCGTCCAGTTTCTGCGGCACTTTAGGCGTTGTGCGTTTCAATTGATTTGCCGGCACTTCGAATTTCATGAGCTCGAACTCATATGGATGTGTATAGCTGCGAACATTTAGTTCATTAAATTTTTGGAACGTTAAAATTAAAAATAATTAAAAATATCTCTACTCTCTACTTCATCTCACCTTTTTATATCTCCATGTTCATTATAATCTGGCAAAATTGCCAGTGGTTTTAATGAATTGGGTTTATCTTTTATTCGTGGTACGAACGGCGTTAGTGGGCTATTATCTACTGCAACTTTAAATTTCACTTGTGGTCGTGCAATATTTTTTGCCGTGATCAAACGCGCAGATACTGGAGATGCATCATTTTTCTTTAAATTCCAGCTACCAGCACCAGATCCAGATGATGGTTTACTAGTGGCTACATTCAAATGCGATTCTACAACTACAGTTTGCGGATTTTTCTTTATACCGGCTAGTTCATCCAAATTTGAATTTAACCGCTCCATCATAGCATCATTGCATTCTAAAAGCATTTCGAACTGCTCGTCTTGTTGACGGCTAATAAAAAACTATCATTTTTCCATTTTTTGATAAAAAAAAAGTTCTTAAGCACTCACCGCTGTATGTTACCCTTAATATTTTGCCACTTTAAAACTTTCGATATCAGCCCAAGTATACGATCTGACTGCTGATCCACTATACGTCCAAAGGTAGGGTGAGCACAATATAAATCTCGTGCAGTACCCTGGGGAAAGGAATTAGCCGCTTTTGTAGCTTCAACTATCTCAGCTAAGCCATTCTAAACAAAAAAAAAAAAAAAGAAACAGAATTTACCAAATATGTACACACAATTTTACAAGCATTTGTACAAAATTACCTTCGCAAACTCTTCTATAGAAGCGAAATTGGCAATTGGTGTTACTTTCCGAAGATTTGTTTTTGATCCTGCAGTAGAGGCGGCTTCTTCCGCAACTGTTGCTGCTTCTGTTGGCGCCATTGTTTACAACTAATCCAGTAAAATAATGCAATAATCCTTACATTGGCTAAGAAAAGAAAAATTTGTTGTATGCACACGTTTATTTATTGGACACATGTGGGCAAAATCAGGTGAAGAATAATTAACCAACAGGGTTGCATGGCGACCTTGGCGACGTCTAGTGGTAGTTAAACATTTATTTAAACTAGATTAAAAATGTATTTAAACTAAATATAATAGAAGTTAAGCAAATAACTAGCAGATTGTTTGTAACTTTATTGTTGTTGTTGTTGTTGTAACACCATGAAACATTCCCCATAAAATTTTGGGGAATGCTGCTGAAGTGGCAGACCTTGACCTGATGGAAACCGGGCAATTCTGGTACGTAGAACCGGCTGCAATACGACCATGGTTGAACCGATCTTGCAGGACCTGAGTAACCGTTGCAACAACAACAACAACATATAACTATATATAAGAAGGGACAACACGTTGCTTTTGCTTTTCTCGTTGATCAACAGGGTAGCTCCTTCTCTTTTCATTCAATCATTTACGTATTTGGTCGAAGGAGTGCCGTCTAACGTGTTGTCCCTTCAGATAGTTCTATGTTCTTTAGCATAAAGCAGCGGAATAGATATACATTGATATATATGTACATATATACAAAAATTCTAAGAACTTTAAATTGATTAAACCATGTTAGTCTGTCCGTATGTTCAGGCATTGGATAACTCGAGTATATATTGAGCTATCTCAACGAAACTTGGACCCAAGGTACTTTGGTATTGCAAATGGACGAAATCGGATAATAACCATGCCCACATATGCAATGAAGTTTTGTGAAAATCAAAAGAAGGCCATACTTCGGTAACCAGATAAGTTAGTTTACTCAACTTTGAGATATAGGACTGAGTTGAACAAAGGAAAAGGTATATCCCCAAAATTACCTGACCAGACTCTACCAAATTATACAAGATTAGGTTTGAGAATGAAATACATGAAATCATATATGCATGTTGGGAATGGCAATGGTATCGCCCACCTTAGATCAAATTGGTATATCTCCGAAACTTCTTCGTCAAACCATGCTCACCTCTGAAATAACGGTAATTTACAACAAATCAAAATACAAAATATTATACTAAATCAAGGCGCGATTTCTTTCAAATTTGGTATAGGGAATCTAATTAGGGAGAGAAATAATTAAAAAATCAAAGTTTCGGGAAATGGGTGTGGTACGTTATAATCATACTAATTTCGTTTTGCCTTTATTTGAGTCAATAAACGTCGTTTAAGGTTTCAAAATAATGCGTTACTAACAAACCCGGCTTTTGATGCGCAATGAAGATATAGTTTTTTTTAGAAATTGAACAGTGGTATTGGGCTTAATATATTATTTACACTTTTATTTAAAGAAAATATGTATCTATCGAATAACACATATTTACGTCAAATAGCTGGATATGGTGAATAATATTTTTTGTCGTAAATGAGGGCGTAACTCCGCCTTTTCCCAACAAATAATATGTAGCCTTATATATTGAATCTTTATGCCAAAATTGTGCATCTCTACCAAATTGTTAGTTCCGGAGTTATAAGGAATTCATATTTTTTATTGTATAGGGTATAGCACCGCCCATTTTTTCAAACGCTTGCTCCCGAACTTAGACTTTTCCAGAGATACTTGTTTTTAATTTCAGTTTGTACAACAACAAATGAAATCAGCAGTTCATAAAAGTTGCAAGTTGTTAGTCCGATATATCGGATCAAGTATTTTATTTATTTTTTATTTTTGAGTCCAAATCCGGAAACGGCGATACCAAAACCCAAAGACCTGGCCCGACAAAGTTTTCTATTACATTTTTGTTCAGCGATGAGGATACTTCTCTCTTAATGGCTAAGTCAATAAGCAAAATGACCATTACTACCAGATAAAATCATCGGCACACTTTTTTCCAAAAAATTATATATTATACCTATAATAATATTTGCTGTGTGAAGCCCATGCTTTTGGCCACGAAAGCCGGTCGGTCTCTCGGTCCACTAACAAAAAATTATAATGACGTGAAGCTAAATCCCCTTGGGATACTAACATTTGGAGTTGGTTTAGTTACGTCCTACATAACAAGCATGAAAATTGAAATAGGCAGACATTATTTTGATAAAAAAAATGTATTACGATAAGTCAAATTAGATACATGTTGAGTAATAAAGGTAATTTATTAAAATTTACTCTTTTGATAATTTACTATACAATTTATTAGCTATCTAAATCTACAAAAATGGCAATGATTTTTTTTTAACTATATAAGAGTTGATCAAATTTTTATTGCAGTTTTTCATGTAACAAAAATTGTGACTTTAAAATAAAAAAACACAAACATTACTAAAAACAAATAACCTTTCGGGAATATTCAAAAATGTAACTTTATTATTTCACTGAGCTTTTAGCGTAAAAATAGAAATAATTAAAATCAATTTATTTTTCAAATAAAATAAAGTTCAATAAAATAAAGAAATTTAAAGAAAATCTTCATATATGATTAGTCAGTGGACGGACATTTTTATTATGCCATTCGATAGGTAATATAAATTATTTCAATTCCATATACATTTTTGATATACTTCTGGTAAAGGTTTTGAAAAATTAAGTTTATTATTAAGAGTATACAAACGTATATAATATAAAAAGGATTTAATTTGATATTTATATTTCTATATTATATATTACAAAAGTTAATTTCCAATCTCGAATTAAGATAACAATATTATAATTATTAGAAGAGGGCAAAATCGCTTTGATTGGTTTATACCGTTATTTTTATTGGATCAGTCAGGGTTATTTTTTTGAAGTGCGGCCGAAGGTCACCTACGCGAAAAAAAAATCTGGGGATAGCGTAGCCAGTGTTGGACCTACCATGGTTATTTTTTTTTAAATTCTTTGTATAGTAAGGTTTATTGAGCTTGCTTAATTTTCTATTTAAATATAATTATTATATATATATTTATTTATTTTAACTTTGACCTTAGATAACTCTTGTAGTTGTTGTTTCCCTTCAAAAGAAAGCTGTAAGCACTTGAAAAAATGAACCCATTTTTTTACTACTCTAACGTGCAAAATATTTAAGTCGATGATGAGAAAATGGAAGATAAGTTTTAAGTACACCAAGTATTTGGTGTAGATTAATGATAGTTGGATATATTTTCCTCAAAACTAATTTTTATAAAATGGACGATACCACACCCCTACATACAAGAAAATACTCTCTCTGCCTTTGATATAACTGATCGAGATTTATGGCAGAGCAACAATTCATTGCTAAAGTCACATGTTCATCACATTAGTAAATTAACTACTTCTGGTTGAAGAACAACAACTAGCCTATGCAAAATTACAACTGAAGTGATAAATGGCGAAAGCGGCTATTGATGGATGCTATCTTATTGGATGGAGCATGAACAGCCCATTCAACGTTAAATTTGGCATCCTACATATAAGATTGGAAAAAAATTGATGTCCAATATCACTGAATCAACCATTGTCAATGATAAATGAACGGGCGAAGATTTTCTGATTCCAAGAATTACCAAAATCTCAAACGATATGTCATTTGATCTACATACATACATAAAACGCTTGCAGTTTCAAGTCGGTGTTGGTTTCTCAATGCCAATAAATTAAGCGCAAGGCCTATCACTAAAAGTTTGTGGAATAAATCTGAAAAATCCATATTGTCCATGTAGTGAATTTTATGTGGCATGCTCTCGAGTGCGACACACGAAACCTCAATTTTTATGAAATTCACACAAGGTGGAAAACCCAAGGTATTATATTCCACTAGTGGTTCTTTATTGATGCAGCAACTAAAGCCTGGCACGCTGGTACATTATAAAAATATGTGCATTTGCTTACCAAATTTCAGTCAGATATCCCCAAAACAAAGGGACTAGTTTGCGTTCATACTCGTACTTAAAGATAGGCGTACAAGCAGACGGGCATGGCTAAATCGACTAATCTCCGTCGTCCTAACTTTATGTCTTCTTCATAAAATACTTACAGATTTTCGAAGCAAAGTTATAACATTTCATTTACAGGAATATATAATTATTTTCCTTTATTTAGATAAAATATACAAATATTATCGACATAGTACATAGATTCTGTATAATTATTGAATGTGTCATTATCATCACACACATAGTATATGTACATATATTCAAGCAATAATAACATCTGTTAAACAGCGAGCAATATCTCATAATTTGGCGATTCTACGAGTATTTATAAAGCTGTTTTCGATTTCATGAGTTATTGGCAGTCTAGGTAAGACAAATTATATAAATTGTTTCTTGCAAGTGCACAACAGAATTAATTTATTATAACGTACCTATATAATGTATTTGTAGGAACATATGTATGTATATATGTACATAGTTATGTATGTACATATATAGTATGTGCACTCTATGTCAAAGCATCTTTCCCTAAACACATCTACTAAATATCAGTTGTCTGTTCAACGTGTCTCTTAATTTGACGTTTTTATTTATAGTATTTGGAGAATTTAAATTGCAGATGTTACATTTTCAGTCTTGGTCTTTGTGTGACTTTAGTATAAACATTTCGAAATGCTCAGATTTTAATAAACCAAATTCTGCGCTTTGAATGCCATGGCCAGTCTGAGATTTATTGTGGAGCGGTGAAGTGATCATTGGCGCTGACGAGAGCGCTAAATAAAAAAAAAATAAAATAAACCAAATAACAGGAGTAAAATATCAATTATTAAAACAACAAAGGAAAAATGTCAACTAATCAGCATATCGCTATGCTATCCGTGGTTTATTTGATATTTATTTTGCATGCAACAACAGCGCTCCATGTCCAAGTGAGTGTGTATAATATAATAGTCGAATGTGTACCTAAATGTAAAATTAGTGCGATCGGATAAATATTTGCTATATAAATATACACATGTACTATGTATATATGTGGGTGATAAGGCGATTTTGTCATGCACAAATTGTGTATATAACATGCACATACATATAGCACATTTCATAATTCTAACGCCATTACATATTAACAAGTTTTAACTATTTATTTTTCTTTACATAATAATTCATTCTACCAAAAAAAAGTTTAAATCCAAATTTCAAACATTACGAGAAATTAAAAAAAAAAATCTGCAAATTTTACGCAGTATATATTTATGAAACGGGATATATGTATTAGTGATCGTTCATTTGTGTTTCTTCCGATAAAACAATTTGTAATTTAAGAAAAAATGTTTAGGTTAGAGTTCTAACACACCTATGTATGAAAAATATTAACCGTTAGAAATAAAAACCAGTTGAAACAAGGAGTAGAATAAGATTTCAACGGTAACGGTTTTCAATTTAAAAAACGCTGGCAAAACTACACATTTCTAATTATAAAAAGGTAAATAAATTTGAAGATAAATTTAGAAATGAAAATTATTTTTCGTTGTATTTTTATATAAACCATTTTTCAATTAACCGTTTCCATGGAGAAACAATAATCTTCTTTATCCTTAATATAATCAATTTTCAATTACTTAAATTTCAAAACAAAATTGCCAGGGTTGAAGAAAAACATTGAAGAAAAAGGAGATTGAAATATCGCTAAACAAATAGTTACAACTTTTGGAGAAAAGAGATTTCATTTTAGAAATTAAAAGAAAAATACATACGACATCAATATAAAGAAAATGTTTCTTCGGTCCTTGTTTTTATTACATTTTATTTTATTACATATTTGCATCTTTTTGTAGAAAGCATTTTACATTCGGGTAGTAGATTTTTTTAAATTAAAATTTATTCGGCACTGATTTGTTCCAGTGCCCAATGAGAAATTTTGGCGATTCTTTCTCGTTTCGCTTGTGTGGTAATTAATTTTTTGTTTTTGCCATTTAAGTAGTAAAGAATATTCTATAGTATATGAAATCTTTCCTTGTTTCTGTAAATAAATGTTTTGGAATTTGTAGGCAAGCTGTTATAGTCATCTGTAGCGAATGAAGTGTTTTGATCGATTCTGTGTATTTTTTTATACTATTTTGAAACAATATTACTTTATTTAATATATATCCAAAATAAAACTAAAATAGAGCGAAAATGTGTACTTTTCAGTTTGTAATTCAATGCTTGTTCAATCTTATAGAAAACTTACTGAAAAAATTAAAAATATAACTTAACGTTAATTTTTATGCGGAAAGAATTACCCTGCCAATAATTTAGGGAATTAGTTATATTTTTAAAAGTTTCCAATTTAAATTTGTACAATTTGGCAACAAGTTTCAAAATTATCCGCTGTGTAAATGGTTTTAATAACTAATATGCTTTTTTTTTTTAAAAAACAAGCTATATTCAAACTTTTTGAATAAAACTGTTACTGAAAAAAATTTCCCCACTGTCGGTAAAAGTTAAGATTTTTTCTTAATTCGGGAAAATGTATGGAAAGAAATGAAAAACCCAAATTTTTTTTAAATCATCTACTTGTTTTGCCAAAATTAATGTTTGCCAAAAAATTGGTGCATTTTCCAATAGTGAAGTGAAATCAAAATTTCTAATTCTAATTCCAACTCTATCACTTTGTGATTCAATTGGATTTATTTTGAAAGTTATCTAGCATTAGTGTCAACAAGGTTGCGTGTTAGTTTTTGGTTAACTTTAATTTCACTTTTGTTGTTCTAGGGTAATAAACGATAGAATTCGTCAGTCAACATTTGCAGTTGAAATTTTATATTTACCGCTGCACCACTGGTGGTCCACGGACCATTGGCTAGGAGACGTTGCTCTACATTGCAATGCATCGCTGTGTAAATGGAGTTACGATCATACTTGGTTTTTGGCTCAATGAGTTATCTCAAGCTTAGTTTGTTTATTTAAGTACTTTTACATTTCTCGAAGTGAACATAATGCTTATTATTATCTTTCAGATCATAAACTCAACATCTTCACCACAATCAGCCCCTGAACAGCTCCTGAAGGTGGGGGTCTATTATGAAACGCTCTGCCCAGATAGCCGTGAGTTCATACGAAATTCACTCTATGATGCGATGATAATAAATGACTGGATACAATACACCGATCTAGAATTGGTGCCGTATGGAAAAGTGACGGTATGGTTATAATACTAATATTCAACACCACACACTTGTGTACGCTCATTAAATTTAAAGTGAGAAATGTTCGCATTTTTATGAAAAACACATCATCCATTTATTGTTAACTGTGCGGACCACAACATTCAATTTTTCATTTATTTATTTCAAGAAGATTAGTAAATGTGTTTTATATTATGAATTTTATTTCAGTCTTGGACAGATCCCACTACAAACATAACAACCCTATTCTGCCAGCATGGACACAGTGAATGTGAGCAAAATGCGTTGCACGCCTGTATTGTGGAGCACATTGACGTTAAGGATCAGGTCAAATTAATTAGCTGCTTATTGGCTGGCCATGTGACAAGTCTTGATGAGGTATTTCAACTTTTGTTTGAATATTACTATCCCGTTTAAATTACTCTAGTTTACATGAAAAAAGGTGTTTTTTATACTAATTTTCGCTCACTGGGCATGAAAATGAGTTTCATTCATTTTTCCAAAGAAGCGCTTTTCGAGATACATACATATATGCAAAAGAACAGCGAATAAGGCTAGCCTTCTGTGGATATCATTTGAAATATAATTTGAGTCTCTTTGCATTTATAGTTTGGGTTACAGATCTATATATAAAAAATTTACGCACTCTTTTTTATTGATATAAAAAATTATAATAAATGCTTTTTTAATAAACAATTTTATTAGGAAAATGCCGAGGCTGAGTGAACCCAAATCAGACGGTAAAAATATTAACGTTTTTACCAGGGGCCGCAATTAACGATTATTTTCCTAATTTCAACCCAAAAAACCGTGCAGAAAGAAAAATGCTACATGTATATGGACTACCTTCAGCGACGTTGATTTTTATTTAAAAAACTCAATTTTGCTCAGAAAATAATCGTTATTTTCGAAGTTTAATTTATTACTTAAGAAATAATCGTTATTTCTCAATTTTTTTTTTATCAGAAAACCTCTTCTCACGAAAAATAAAAGAAACTCATTAGCGAGCCAAATTTAGTCTAAAAAGCACTTTTTAACAAGGTAGCGTCGATTAATCAAATATTTGTTTTTTTACTATTATTCCAAACGAATTCATATAAGGAAACAAAACTACATTCAGACATTATATACACAACAACAAATGTACAACGAACACACAGTTGTGGCATTTGTTGTACCGTGGCGAAAGAAATCAGCTGCTCACTACCACCACCTTATTAAATTCGTTTTGTTATTATTTAAAAATATATATTGATACTTAAAGTCTTCACTCTAAAAAATTATATGTAATTTACTTTTTATCAATTTATTTTTTATATATGTATAGATTTATATTTTATACTTTTTTTAATATGAAATTTCTATAACAAGTGTGCAAGTGGCTTGATATTGGACGTGAGCGCAGTGAAAGAGTGTAAATCTACACGTAGTACTCCAGATATACTAAAGAAATATGGCGAGAAGACCGATGCGCTGGATATATCTTTCGTGCCATCAGTCACATTCGATGAGGTAAAATAAATACATTAACTTACTAGAAAACTAAAAAATTTTAATTATTAAATTTTGTTCGCAGAAATTCGATCGTTGGCGCCAACGTTACTTCATATATAATTTTTCTACAGTGTTTTGTCGAGAGTACAATGCGAAATTCAATATTATACCCCCTAACTGCTAAAAAAAAAATATAGTGAAATATAGTTTGAACGTACTTTCAATAAAATTAATTCTGAAGTACAAGCAGATTCAAAACAAAGATTATTAGAAACCTTGAGTATTGAGTTGTTTACTTCCCAAACCAATTTTAAAAGGTAATTTTTAGTTCTTAAAGCCATCTTTAAAGCCGTCTTTGAGTTGTCCTCAAACCTTAAAAAAATATGTAAATCTTAAATGGTAAATGAAGTCAAGAAAAATAAAAATACTAAACTCATAGACTTAGAAGCAAATTATGGATAGGCTGATCTAAACTGGGTTAGATCGCCGAAACAACAGCCAGTAAGCCCGGGACATTCTGGTATGTATAGCCGACTGTCGTGGAAACCGCTACAACAACACATTTACTTAGGTGTATTATATCAAAAAAAATCAAAAGTATATTTCTTCTTTCATTTCTTTTTTTTTTTACTATGCCAACATTCACGCTTGACATCAAATCGAGAATAGCTTTTTCTCAACTTCCAAATTATATTTATTACCATATAAAAACATAAATACACATTAAGGGTGCCTCGCCCAAAAAAGTTACGACTTTGCCATCGGAACTACATATTAAATAATATTATAATTTACGTGAGCTGGACGGATTTGCAAAAATGGTTTTAATAATTATCTACAAAAAAAATCACCAGAGATGATAAGACAGTTTAAACTTAAAAGGTTTGCAAAAAATATTTCATTTTCATCTTAATAGAATATCTTCACGGTCAACTACGAAAATACTATGTATAAAACGAATTGAATAACATTTGATCTCACACTTCAACAGCAGAATTAAAAAATACTTTTTTTGCAGTATATTTTAACCTTCTACCTCCTACCTAAATGGGCATTTTTGACCCCTTGTCAAAACAAGTAAAAATAAAAATTTTAAAAACACCTTGGAGACAGGTCTCCAGGTACGAAAAAGGTGAGTGCACAAGAAACACATTTGGTATAGAGATGCATCGCAAATACTTAAAACGATTAGCATTAGAGAAAACTGATTTGCATAAAACACATTTTTTCAACTGAAGTAATGAGTTGGTTGAATTAAAAATTAATTTAAAGTAATTACGTTCGCTGGAATTTTTTTTTAAATACTGAAGTTTTTTTTTCAAATTATAGATAGAGATTAAATTAACATACTCAAAACAAGGTTATATACTTACATATTTTCCAGTACGCAAACTTTGTTTAAGTATTTACATATATTTTGCTTTAAGAGTATACATACATACGTACATATTAATATCGATGGTCAAATAAGGAGAACTCAGACAATTTTTCCGAAACTAAGTTAGCTGTCTATATAAAAAAGGTACAAATTGCGTATGAAAAACCATAACCTAAAAACTTATAAACCATTGGTTTTATATTTGCAAAATGAAAATTTTTGATTTTAATTTTTCATTCAGTTTTTTAACGTAAATTTTATATACATATATAAAATATTTGCTTTTTTTTTAATAATAGTTATTAATAAATATCGATTTTGCCAAGTCAAAACAGATTGTTCAAATATAAATCAATATTGTGCATATGTAGGGTTTATTTACTATGTGAGTTACTTTATTAAATTAAATTGTATGAATATCTTTCATTAGTTTTTGATTTTCAAAATGAAAAAATTTTATTTTAATTTTTTAACGTTCATTTAATAAACATGAAAAACTTGTTAATTTTTAAAATATAGTTATTAATAAATATCGATCCTCGATAGACAGTATAGTCCTTAGACCGTTAGGTGGCACTAGAATCGAGTTCTTCAAAAAGTTCGTATTTATGGTTATATTTTTATGATATTAGAAAAGTATGCTACTGGTTCGATAAGAAATGCTTTCGTGAAAAATTGATGCGCTAAATTCGAACTTTCTGGATAACTCGACTCCATCCAGTTCTAGCGGATTCATTTTTCGAAAAAATATTTCTCTTAACACTTGCCGTATACGTTCTTGGTTTATCAAATTCGAATTGTAAATACAGATTTTATTAATACCTCGACTATTGCGCCACCTGGCGGACTAATTTTGTTTAAGTATTTTTGTTATACTGCCAGTATTTATTTCTAATTTAATTAAAATCGGTTCATGACTACAAATTTTCTAAATATCTCGACTCCCCTAGCGTTTTAATTCGGTTTAAGTATTTATTAAAGAATTTATCCACTAGCTTATAATGATGTTTAAGAACTTCCAATGACTAAACTATTACTAAAAAATAGTCTGGCCACGCTGAAGATAATAGAAAATTTCCCTGCCGACGCCGCGGATGGCAACGCTGCTTCCACGGCATATTCCTTTCTTCACATTACATTTGTCATCAAAAGACTTGCGAATCCGGAAAGTGTCGTAAATTAGTGCAGAAAAGTTAAAATATTTGTTAAAATCAAGTGGGCATAACAATAATGGGTGAAACTATAAACACTAGCCAACAGTTTCCGCTTTTTGAGAAGCCGACGGTGCAATTCAACGAAAATGGTTGGGGGCCATGTGAATTGCCAGCGACTTTCCGGGATATGCCGTATCAGCCATTCGCCAAAAGCGATCGCTTAGGCAAGATTTGTGATTGGACTAACAGCTCCAATAATGACAAGAAATACCAAAGTAAGTATTTGCGTGAAGTATTACATCAAAAGTAAAAAAGGAGGCTGAGTTTCTAATGTGAGGTTATGTGATAAATGGGCTGGTGAATCGTGGCAGCCATATTCACCTTTGCAAGCCGAAAATTTCCCCTAAAAGAGAAATGTCAGATGACGTTTTTTTTGCTGTTTTTACCTCGCGAAAATGCAAAACAGAGCACAACAAAAAGCAGCTGGGTTTTTGTTTACACTTTAAATACCTAAATTGAAAAATGAAGTGGATTTTTTCAAAATACAGCGGAAACAAAAAATGAAATGCAACTTTAAAAAAGTGAAAAGCAAAGAATTATGACTACATATGCCATTGGAACTTATACAATAAACGTGAAAATAATGAAATTTATTTCTTAACGTAGATAAATAACTAATGTTGAAAGTTCCTTAAAAAATTGTTCCCACGAAGGCCGGCTCTACGATACCGGAACGACCCGGATTTATATCCGGCAAGAGACTTTTACCTAAACAGCACTCTCTAAAAAGTGTTGGGAATGTTTTGTGCTGTTACAAAAACAACAGGTATTAATAGAATACTCTCGTCTGATTTGGTTATTCCAACGGCCAAAATTATGAATACTGCGGAAAGCTATCACAACTCAGATAAAAATTCGCTTATATTTTAACAACAATAGCAACCTTAGAGTGATCTTTCGATGCAACAATATAACTCAACTAGTTTTATTTCGACGTTGTGTGTAGCTTTCGAGCTCAAAAATTGTAAGAATTTGATTTCAAAAAGTGTAAGGCTGAATAAGCATAAACTTCCAAAAGGTAGTTATTGTTGCATTATATGCTCAGCGTTTCTACGACACTTAGGTCTACCATACCTGATAGAGTTATATCTCTCGAAAGACTGCAACTTTAGCAACATTCTCCCAAATTTTATGGGGATTGTTTTAAACTATTACGATAAAACAATAAACTCTGACTAAATAGCAAAAACCTTTAAAAAAAAACACTTACTTTTAACACGCCACTATTGTATTTATCAGATAAGTATGCATCGTCATTTGGAACTGGCAACCAATATGCTTATTATCATGAAGAGGATGAAACTACCTTCCATTTGGTGGACACGGCTCGCGTGCAGAAGCCACCCCATCAACGTGGACGTTTTCGTTCGAATATGCGTAATAACCGGTATGTTTATAGATTTCATGTTAATTAAAACCGATGTAGTTTATACAAAATATTTTTTTTAATATTTTAGGTCGGCTCGTGGTCGTAATCAACGCGGTGGCATGAATTCTGGTATGACCACTTTAGGTGGCAAAAATGTGAAGGCACGCGATCCACGTCGCGGTATGGGCAAGAAGTTTGGTTCGCGCGGTGTACCACCTAAGATCCGTGAATCATCGGTAGCTGTACGCTCGGATTGGACATCGATTGAGGAAATGGACTTCCCACGTTTGACGAAACTCTCTTTGCCAAATATTAAAGAGGGCGAGGATATAATCACTTGTGGTACACTAGAGTACTACGATAAGATCTACGATCGTATTAATGTGAAAAATGAGAAACCTTTGCAGAAAATTGATCGCATTGTACACACTGTCACCACCACTGATGATCCGGTTATTCGTCGTTTGTCAAAAACTGTGGGCAATGTATTTGCTACTGATGCCATTTTGGCCACCATTATGTGCTCAACACGTTCTAATTACTCTTGGGATATCGTTATTGAGAAATTTGGTAAGTAGTATTCAAGGATGATTGTTTAAAAGAAACTAATTACATTTTTATTTTCATTTTAGGCGATAAAATCTTCATGGACAAACGTGACAATACTGAATTCGATTTATTGACTGTTAATGAAACGTCAGTGGAGCCACCAACTGATGACGATAGCTCTCCTAATTCACCACGTAATTTGGCAATTGAGGCAACATTCATTAATCACAATTTCAGCCAGCAAGTACTAAAAACCGGCGATAAGGAACCCAAGTATAAGTTCCAAGAGGCAAATCCATTTATAACTGAAGATGAAGATGTTGAAGTTGCGAGCGTAGGCTATCGCTATAAAAAATGGAACTTGGGTAGCGATATTGTGAGTATAGAGGGTTTTGGAAAATCAACAAATTATTGCAACTTATATGAAATATAATCTACAGGTTTTAGTTGCTCGTTGTGAACACGATGGTGTGCTGCAATCGCCAAATGGCGAGCCGCAATTCCTATCGATTAAGGCGCTAAACGAATGGGACTCCAAATTGGCGAATGGTGTTGAATGGCGACAAAAATTAGATACCCAACGTGGTGCTGTTTTGGCGAACGAATTGCGTAACAATGCCTGCAAACTAGCCAAATGGACCGTACAAGCTGCGCTTGCCGGTTCCGATCAATTGAAATTAGGTTATGTTTCACGTATCAACCCGCGCGATCCCTCTCGGCACGTCATACTCGGAACTCAACAATTCAAACCGCACGAATTTGCAACTCAAATTAATTTGAGTATGGACAATGCTTGGGGTGTGTTGCGTTGCATTATCGATATCGTTATGAAACAGAAGGATGGCAAATATCTGATTATGAAAGATCCCAACAAGCCAATGATCCGTTTATATGATATTCCCGATAACACATTCGATAGCGATAATTCCGATGATGGTGAGGGAGATGATGGCGAAGCTTTTCAACCAGTCTATACATACGGAAATAATAAGAGAATCTAAATTTAAACGCACAACTAAAGTAAATTAAGTGTTTGTGTTGATAAGCGAAAAGCCAGCATCTAGATTGCAACACACGCATTTTTTTTTTATATAAAACATATTCAAATTGACTTATTAACCGTAGTTATTAATAACAGCTAAAGACAGCTCATATATAATTGTATTTGGTAACTCAAAAGCAGCACAGATAAAAAAAAATACAACTAAAGTATATCAAATAATTAATAATGAACATTTATCAAAAAACAATAAATAACCGCCTATCTATAATATTATTAGATATTTGGAATAAAGCAAGTGAACAACGCAGAAGATGGGCGAAGAAAAAATGCCAATGGTTTTTTTTTGCAAAATGTTGTATAGGATTGTAAGTCGGCGGGGTTTTCAATCTGTAAGTGTAAACTAATCTGAGGATTTGTAAAAGAAATAAGGGATTTACTGCTTTTTTAAATTATATACTCTGTGTAAAAAGGGTCCGCCGCCGATCGCGATTGTGTTACGAAAAGCTATTTAACACTGCCGAACGCTAGAAAAATTGGAATTTTTAATTACCGTGATAAACAAAAAATTCGGAGAATATTTTATTGAATTACAATAAAAGAAAGGATAAAGCAATTGAATAGAATGATAGTAGTAATTTCACTCTTTTTTCAAATTTGCCTTCGTTTTCTCGCCGCAGTAAAATATTTACTTCAATAGCTGCATTAAAAAAAAACGTTTGACGAGCATGCAGTACTGCGTTAACGAACGATCACAAAACCTACGCACTTAACTGTATTTTACGTTTGCGAAATATTTGCAAATAAAACTGGTTTTAACGGTATTTATAATAGTAAACATTAATATACATTGACCAAAATGTAAAAATTTTCATTTAATTTTTATATATGTATCTTTGAATCATACGAAGTTGTGGATTATTAATTATACAAAGATAAAAAAGTATGCTCAAAAACATGGTACAATAATAAAAAAAAACACAAGTCGGCCTGAGTGCGCGAGCCATAATCTTAATTGCCGATTCCACAAAAAGGTGAGAGAAGGGAAATGCCAAAGAAACTATACCTATTTTTGGCTTTGAGACTAGTAACGCTGCTGATTTTCGTTTCTGCTTATTTAGAACTAGTTCTGGACAGCACTAGTAACCAACCAGTGCTGAATCGTACGGAGATTCTCCACATGCCGGAAATGTGTTGGGTATGTCAGGGTCGATTATGGATAAATAAGAGTTGAGTTCACTACAATATCCAGATCTCAATTTGGCCAAAGTAGCACGGGACTCCTCATCTGCAATTGGTGGTGGTTGGGCTCTTATTACAGCATTGACAAGGCGAAAGTGACTGTCTCTTTGTGGGTCTTGCTTAGGACCCGCTATTACGCCCCCGGACCCAGCGGTTGAGTTATATAAGTTATATAGGGCCTTCAGTTCAAGGAGATCCCTTCTGATGTGCCTGGGAGGTGGCTCATCTGCAAGCAGATACCTATTTGGGTGCCCCGAACGATGACACCCAACAAGGAACTGCTTGCTGAGCATAAGGTTGTGCTCCTTAACTCGGAGAACATCATAAATGTTCCTCAGGCGGCAGCAGCAGGCATCCCGTCACCGTTCGGAGTGCGGCGTTTGGGCAAGTCACTCGCCGGCAGCACTTAGGGCAAAGACAAAGAAACGTTGTTGGAGTGGAGGAAGCTCCACTGTGTCCTACCGGTTCCCGGAGACCACACTGGCGCAGCATAGTTTATTACCGGCCAGCTAATCGCTTTGTATGTTGCCAACAACGTTTCTTTGTCTTTGCCCTAAGTGCTGCCGGCGAGCGACTTGAGGACATTGTTGCGGCTCTGTACTTAATTGACGAATGAGGTAGTGTGCGCAGAGAAGATCCAGCCTGACCTCCTTCGTCCAAGTGGTAAAGAGGGTCGCCGAGGGACTTAGCAGGGAACAACGCCAGGTTTCTGCCTGTGAAGAAACGGGCAAGGTCGGAGAGATATCCGTTCACTTTCGAACACAGGTCATCAAGTACATTGCGGTGGCCATTTCGAGCAATCATCGGCATATTAGACTATGGTGACTCCCTCAGGCGGTTGAGGGCGCTTGAAGATATAGTGGTTAAACAAGAGTGGAGACAGGACGCCACCTTGCGGTACCCCTTGTTTAATTCTCCTACTGGATACCGATGGATGACGCCCACACAGGAAATTCGCGGTCCACCGTTTCAGCGGGAGAGTTGCTGCTTCCACGTCGGCTTGCAGCGTGGAATGGCTTACCGTGTAAAAATTTGACCTTTGAAAAAGGTGGTAGCCCTCTTCAAAATATACTTATAAACTTTCTCCTAGCGAAACGAACGGTTTGACTCCAATATTTTACCATTTCATAAAACTTGCGTATAATTTAACTAAATTCGACTGTTAAAACGACTGACAACCCTTATAAAGTTAGCTAAGAACCTTCTTGCCGACACGAACCGTAAGACATCCATATTTTAAAATTGCTTATAACTTGTGTATAATTTATTTAAGGGGTAATGTAATTTGTAATTTTCTTCATCATTTTTTTCATTGCCTTAAATGCTCCTACTGATATCGCCTAATAATATTCGAAAAGTTTTATGCAAGGACAAAATCCCTAATTCATCTGAAAAGTGTATATTTCAATACTGTATTCGACATTATATTTTTTGAAAGATGGGTTTAAAAAAATCTTTAATAATTCAAACAAAACTTAACCGATTCAGATCTGTAAAGAATCATTGGAAAATCATTTTCTTGCCCTATTCACGTCTCATTATCATTTCGTTGAAAAAAAAATTATAATATCTATCATAAGATCCATTAAGCTTGGACTGTTGTCATCTTGGAATCGTCTCAATTGGTTGTTTTGAAAATAAACAAACAAAAAATATTTTTGTCGGAAGTCTTAAAACACGATAAATTTTATAATTCCGGTGGAAAACCCACAACTTTTTTTCTGAGGCACCTCAATATACATTCATTTAAATTAAACCAAAGTTTCAGTACACAAATTTATCAAATTTAATACGTTGTACCTTTTGAGGCGTAATTAAGTACGCTGCGTATTTGCTAGTATTGAAAAAAAATTGAGGATTATGAAGAACTATGTTATTTATTAAAAAAAATTTAGTCCCTTTTTAGTTCAAATTACTGCAATCGGTTTTCATAGTATGTATTTTAAGATTTCATGCGAAATTTGTTTACTATATTGGTTAATATGGCTTGATGAAATTATCTGATACCAGTAAAAGACACTTTTTGACCATATCTCAATTCTATTATAATAATAATTTCGTTGGAAAATAAGAAAATTGTCTCCTCAGCCATAGGTGTATTTATCGATGATGGGCCAGATTTTTTGGTTAAATCGTTCAGTATTATCGTAATCTACACATAAATTTCAAGGGAACGTGTAAAATACACCATAGGTCGGAAATGAGCCTACATATGTATGTATGTATGTGTAAAATAAAAAAATAAACTTGTCACGAAATTTTCCAACTTGTAAAAAAAATGTTTAGACATTTTTCTAGTATGCAATTCAATTTCATTATAATAAAGTACAAGTTTCAAATGGCTACAAATTACCGTTGATTTTTGATTCGCATAGAATCGTTCCGAAACATTTGACCCACTCTAACGTTAACGTATTCATATGTACGTTATATACACACTTATGTACATATATTAAATGCATACTATATTAAATTCGACATATTTACCTATGCACCTATGTAATAGTCATATGCGCATGTGTATATGTAGCTATTGAAGAGTGTCTCGTTACTTCTATATCCATTATGGATTAACAATTTTATTTTTCTCTAGAATTTTGAGTGGGAGTGTGGATGAATTTTCCCTAATTCAACGAAGTAATTAATATCCACATATAACAGTACATACAAGTTTCAATAAGCGCATTGACGAATTATTGTTATTCAGGCGACTGGTACGAGCTCATCTCTGAGTTCACAGCATCCAGCTTTCGCGTCCAAGTAGTCAATGAGCACCACCTCTCGCAGTCACATTTCTTATCGCAAAAGTGATGGTCGGGTTCTGCCCATTGAGCGCACCGACGTGGTCAATAAATCAACGTATTTTCTGCCACACTGCAAAATTTAATTATGTTAGTAGTTAATTATTGCTTGGTTATTTTCTTAATTTTCGAAGCAACATCGCACCCACCGAGGTGTTGAGCTGCATTTAAGTCAGCGATTGCGTTTAGTACCGTGAGTGGACGGTATTGAGTACGGACGTGTAAACGCAAATTCTCGGCAATTATAAAACTTGCTTGATTTTTCTAATCACACATAATTAGTACGAGTAGTATTTGTTGTAAAATGTCTAAATTAGCTGCTGCACATGGAATCGTTGCGTATTTATTGTTTTTATATTTAGTAGATGACGCAGGTAAGTTAATCATAAATGTATAAAATTACAGCAGCATACCTCTACACATCCTATGCTTAATTTTCGGAATAGCCACTGTTAGCTATGGCCGTTGCGAGTCCCAATTCAACAGCAATGGCATCTGCGTGCAATTGGCCGATTGTCAATTCCTTGTGGATATTCTTACTGGAGATCTGAATGCTGAAGTTGAGGAAATATTGCGGAAGAGTCAATGCGGGTATGATAATACATTCACAGAGAATACCCGTAGAATTGTGGTGAGTAGAAAAGTGGGAGTTGAAAGGATCAACACAGTTCCATGAAAATTTGAGAATGCTCAAAGGAGATTGGTAGAAGGTGGAAATGGGCATGCGATATAGAGTGCAATAAAAATATCGCTTTATTAGGTATTCGATTTTATGCTAAATGATTATTTTTGTGACTTTCGGAAATTGGAGCGTTTTAAATATATTTTTAAAATAGTACTGTCCAGAGAAAATAACAATAAGTTAAAATAAAGAAATAAAGACACAATGTTGTTAATATGAAAACGAACGAAATTGACACTGAAGATGGCACAACGACGAACCCCGGTTGTCTCAAAATCAAACTTGACAAGGGATGACGGACCATTGTCAATATTACTCTTATTATGAGTCCCGAGTGTGCGAAATTATTCAGTTTCAAGAGATTATAATTCTTTTGTTTCTTTGCTATCTCCTGTTTTTCCGACAGGGTGAAAAGTTAATGTATATTGGAGCGATTTTCCGTCATCCCTTGTCAAATTTGGGTTTGAAACCAACCGTTTTCGGCGCTGCTTGTATGCATTTTGGAAAGATCATCCCTTGCCAAATTTTGTTTGGAGACAAACCGGATTCGGCTCTACCATCATGAGTTTCATTTTTCGTTCTGCTACTGAAGATGGCATAAAACTGCAAATGGTTTATCCTCAAATTAAATTTAACAAGGTTTGATAGAAAATCATTTAGAAAAATATCGATTTATATTTATATCAAAGGTATTAGTGGAGTGCAGTACTCTCTTATTTGCTTGCTTAAAATTCGTCCATTTATCACGCACAGGTCTGTTGTCCCGAAAAATACTTGCATTCAGGTTCGAGATCCAATGCACAGCCAGGAAATGTGCAACCTGACAATTTGCTACCCTCTGCAGGCGAATGTGGTACCGCGATTTCCGAATTCATCTATGGTGGTAATAAGACACGTATTATGGATTATCCGTGGATGGCGTTACTTCGTTATAAAACTCGTGAGTAGAAAGTATAAAATATTACAAGAATATAAACATATAACATAAATTTTATTTTATAGAATATATGGTAGCATAAATTTTATTTTTTTTCCGCTATAGGCTCCAATCAGCTAGAATTTCTCTGCGGCGGTAGTCTTATAAACTCCCGTTATGTGCTTACCGCAGCGCACTGCCTAATTAAGAGTAACCAGACAGATGAGAAAATATTACATAGCGTACGTTTGGGTGAATGGGATTTACGGACCAATCCCGATTGTGAAGTTGATGTACGTGGCAAGGAGTCATGCGCCCCACCCTTTGTAGAGTTGGGTATTGAGCAAGCCATATCACATCCAAAATATGTGAGCAATTCAAATGAGCAATTTTACGACATAGCTTTGCTGCGTCTGGAGGAGAGTGTGACCTACAGTGACTTCATACGTCCGATCTGTTTACCATTGAACAGTGAGTTGTACGATAGCATGTTTGTGAACGCCACCATGGAAGTAGCTGGCTGGGGTGCAACCAATAAACCTAGGGCAATCTCATCTCCAGTGAAAATGGCAATTTCCGTGAGGGTATGGGAGACGAATAAGTGTGACAACATTTACAAATCGTTGAATCGTTACATCGATGGTACACATCATTTGTGTGCGGGCGGTGTGAGTGGTATTGATGCGTGTCGCGGTGATTCCGGTGGTCCGCTGATGTTACCTGAGTTGTTGAATAATCGCATTGTTTACTTTATAACGGGCATCATTTCATTTGGTCCCAAACCGTGTGGTTTTGATGGTTGGCCGGGCGTTTATGCGCGTGTGGGGAACTATGTCGACTGGATAAAAGGCGAATTAGAACCATGAGGTCTATTGTTTATTATTTAGTGAAGTGCTTTGGCGATTAGTGTAATATTTAATTATCTGAAGTCGAGTGTAAATAATAATGATCTTTATTGAAGTTCTAAATAATTTTTTTAATGATAAGTAAATAGGGGAGCCTACAACTATTGTAGTTCTTTTATGTGTAAACAAATACACAATATATTTCTAGGTATGTAAATATGAATATTGTTATCTAAATATAAATAGGTTCTAAATCACTTTTTTCGCAAACGAGTTTTTTTTTACGTTTTCGAAACTTTCAAAACCATACCTACTAAATGCTTAAAACCGAAACACTTAGCCAGCATACATATGTATGTCGTTATGGAGCTTTTTCTTGCCACTTCTCTGCTCGATCCAGTTCACTTTACCTACTTAACCCTCTTCGGGGTCAACTGTTCTGTGAGGCATAGCCAGTACATTTTTTTATCTCGCCTTGTCGTTTTATACCGTTAACGTTGCCGAGGCAGCAAATCCACATATGTAGTTTTTGTTTTACGCTCAGAGCGCCCTAACTCATCGCATTTATTAAAGTATATACATATTTCAATTAAAGTAAGTATTTTTTTTTTAATTTTATTATTAATTTAAAAGCAAATATTACTTACATGCCCCAGAACCGAATTTTTATGAAATGTTTGTACTTTTTCTAACTATCTTGCGTTGTATGCTTTACTCTTTGATTTTCTAACTTTATTTTTAGACTTTTGTAGTACCTGCTACAATTGTGTGAAATAAATTAATTTTGTTGAACGTTTTTACTATAAAATAAATTAATAGCTTAGGGTGTTGGTCAGTTTTTTTTTATCTCGCTGTTGTTAAATTTCTCAGTAAAAGGAAATGAAATAACTTTGAATTCATATGATTTTATGTCATTACGACGCTTTATGACATATTGTGAATCTCCAAATTGTATGAATTCAGATAACTGTGCCCATAATTTTGATAAGACTCTATGCCGTTAAGTCAAAGGAAAAATTAGTTGATAATTTGTTATTTTATGGTATTATGTTTAAATAATTAAGACCAAGGGTAATTTTAATCCAAACATGGCATAAGGGTTAAGCAAAACGCAAATGTAGTTATCATAATTAAGAAAAAACTGAATAAAATTGTATGCATCTATATACATACATATCTATGTAAATGGTAATTTTGATGTTTTAATTTGTTACGGGTTCAACCTTCAATAAATCTAGCTAAAATTTAATGGAATCAAACAAATTTCCAGAATTCAAATGGACATAAATAACCAATTATTTACTTTAAACGACCATTAGACGACGTTTTATTTTCGAAAATTTGACATTTGGTAAGGTAAACACCATTACCATATAAAAATTTCAACTTGTACGAAATTTTGACAGCAGTTTTCTTTTATTCTATAACGAAGTTCTACTAACAAAAAAAAAAAATAAAAACCTTGTTTCCAAAAGTTATGCTAAGTTCAAAATTAAAAATTTAATCAATTAATTGAATCATTCTCTCAAAGTTCTAAACAATAAAGACTAATAATAAAGTAACTGAATTTAAGTAAAACGCCATTACATAGCAAACCTAAATGTTTAATGCTGTTTAACGTTGAATTAAAAAGGGTTCTTTTAATAATAAAAAGTTTTCTTTATCAATAAATTCATTCAGATTCTAGTAAAAATTAGAGGATCTCCTTATTAATTTACTTTATATAATTTTTAACTTAACAACAAGGAGATTTCTTCTTACATGTGGGCAAAATTTTATAAAAATTAATAAGCTAGAAATTATCTACTTCTTTTCAGCTGTTTTTTAAAAATAATTTTAAAACTAATTCAAAATAAAATTAAAAAGTTTTTCTAACAAAACTTTCTTCAATCTTGTCCACTCTTGCTCTTCTTAGCCACCAAGCTTTTTAAGACATCCATCACTTTAATTATAAGTGAACCTTTTAACTGATTATTGAGTTAGGAAATATATTTAATTTACGTTTTTCTTTATAACACCTTCAATTTGACATTTAAATATTGCTCAAAATTGTAAAATTGAAAACACTGTGCATACCCAGAATTTTGAATTGATACCCAAAATCTGGACTAAAAGCCAAACAACTCAGTATAAACTTGTTCGTGACTTTATTTTTCTTTATCCGATAAAAGACCAAACCACAACGGATTTTTAAAATCCATAGCTCGTTGAAAACGGAATTGGTAACGGTTTCTTTCTAGATACTCATATGTATGTATACTATATATACTATAAAACGTTATTCAAAACGAACTTTTATTTATCAACGTTTACCGTATCCTCTGCTTTTCCTCCGGCTTGTCTTAAGATACCATCAAATTTTGAAAATTTCAAACTTTTGGGTTTCAAGAATTTTTTTAAAATAAAAACTGAAAAAATAATAAAATTTTTAATTTTGCATAACTTTTTGGAACTGGGTTTTTGTTTTTATTTCCGTCAATTGAACTTTGTTATGGGATGAAAGAAAACTTCTCGTCAAATTTCATTCAAAACGAAATGTGTCGATTTCAACCATAGGCCGATTTGACATGGAGTTACCCTCATGCGTACTTATTTATAAATGTATAGATATGTATTATCAAACTTGATGTACAATTTAAAAAGAGTTGTGTTGATCTTGAAATTTGAAATTGAATACGAATGGTGAAAGTTCAAATGAGAACGAAGCAAAACCTGGATCGCATATGGGCAATGGGGGATATATCTGTAATCGTCAAAGCTCTTAAGAAAATATGCCCAATACAATATAGTACACCCTCTCTGACGCTTGAAGCTGATATGCTGGAAATTCGCAAAACCCCAGAAACATTTAAAAACATACATAGCTTATCAAATTTAATTATACTTAGAACAAATGAACTAATTGTGTAGATTTTTGACTGATTAGCTAACCCTTTGCCTATAGAATCTATAGTTTGGATCGATGTAATTGTAATTAAGTATTTATATAAGTAAATAAATATTTTCTCTCACGCGATGCCAATGCAAAATTCTCAATTCTCATACTACTACAAACATATGCAAATTTTTAAACACAAACTCAGGGATAAGAAGACACCGAGCAGATTCATTTCGGCTCGTCGAGATGTGCTCTGAGCTGGTCGCTCAGTCTGAACTTGACTTGGTAAGCGATTGGAGGTGGAGGTAGTGTGTAGCGGCGAGTGTTTTTTAATGTGTCGTTGATTAGTCGCGGAAGCTGTGATTGGCGTTAAAAATGCAATAAAAGCCAATAAACATTCTCAGACTGGATTATTTACATATCGGTTTACATACTTATATTAAATTTATTCTCGGAATAATGCATGTAAAACACTGATGTACATATGTACATATATATTTATATATATATACATATATATATATATATATACATGAAATTTTGCGTAAAAGAACAAGGCTTTAGTTAAGTGAAATAAGGTAAAAAATTGTGTGTTTTCCCCACGGTGGCAATGTTTAGATTTATCGAACTGAGTATTGGCATCTGTATTGCTGTTTACGTGCTGGCCATAAATGCTGGTAGGTATCCAGTTTGTCAATTTTGTTAATTAATATTTATGCATACATACATACATACATACATACGTACATACATACAACGTGTACGTGTTTTTGTAGATTTACGTATTTACGCCTTAGTATTTATCTAAAAAGAAAATGAGAGAGGAGTGCAAAATTTGTGTACAAAAAGTGTGTCCGATGAAGGAAAATCTTTCCAAAATTTAGCGAATACTTACGCAATGTATGACAGAATACTCGCATCTCTTAAAGGGTACTTATAGTACATAAATACATACATAAATATGTATGTACATATATAGAATAATCGTTAACATTATCTAACTAATATTGAACGTATTTATTTTAAAAACAAATGTCTTTATTCCAGTAGTTCTGCGAAATCTCTAAAGTTGTTTACTTTTCCTGTAAAATTTAAATTGTCGTTTAGGGTCTTCTATAATGCTAACGACGATATGATGTATTTCTATAATCCTTATCAACAATTTTGTTTAAGTAATATGTATAATATAATCGCTCCATAAGCTTTAATAGAAACAATAATAACAAAAGTTGTTTTCTCAAAAGTGTGTATGTATATGCATGTGTATTAGGCCGGGTCGATACCCATACGAAAGAAAAACAGTTTGCAATTACCCCTCCTACTTTGAAAGCCTACTTTGAGAGGATTTTAGGTAGATATGTACCTACATATTTTTTGCCGTTACCTAAAAACGGCTAAAATCGATTCTGATTCATAACTGCTTCATTTATTACTCGATTCTAAAATTTTACATATATCGTTGAACAGATCAATTTGATAACTATATATCTTACCTTTTAGTTTGGAATACCTGTTTTGCCTACTAAGTTCAAATAACTTATTTATTATTGCTAACTTTTTCTCGATCCAGTCTAATTTGTACATAGATCGAGTGAAATTCTTCATAATCGTTTATTCACCGTCACTGTGTTTTTTCCCGTAATGGGAAAAGTGTAAAAATTTATACAAAATATCACTTTTGAAGAACATTAACTCCAGACTCCCATTTAGAGCGAATTCTTTCTTTATGATTATTGATTTCTGTAGCTTGTGTTTTGGCAATATTGAACCTTTAAAAAACCAAAAAAATTGTGCATTCGCATTTTTATACTCTACTCCCCTTTATTTGACACGTACGGCATAAATGTTTCAAAAAAAAAACCACTAATTTCGCTTTTATCGAAACTTTTTACTACAAATGTTGCTTGGATTTTTTTTTGAGTTTTATTCGTTTATGAGAAATTTTTATTTGATCAAAATGGTTTGAAATATAATGCCCGCAGCCGGTTATTAGAGAGTGAGTAGAAAAATAATGAAAAGTCTGTGTATGCGACATTTGGCCGGCTAGTCCGGTTAAGGACTGTCTGTTATGAAGAATTTCAGTGCACTCCTGTGGTGCCGACCTGGCCTTATGTAGCTGTAGATGTTGTAGATGATGCTACTTCAATTCAAAAATCTCAATAATTCGTAACAATCGCTAGGTCCCCTAAAAAAATCATTCCATACATTTTGAATTCGCTAACTTCAAGATCTTTCATTTGAAACAAATAAATCATGCACGGTGTACTGAATACAGAAGGTGACACCTTTAGAGGTACCGCTACTTTGGTTTGGCGATTTTGACACTTCTCAACTGCAACAAAACAACAAAAACAAATTTTTTCACAATTGGGGGCATATAGTCACTTTGTTTTAGTATTTGGCAGATTTATTTATTAAATATCCACCTATAAAGCATCTTTCTATGCTTTAGCACTATTAAAATACGCTTCTCACTGAAATTTTGGGAGTTATTTTTTTAATCATTTTTTATGTGCAAATGTTAGTATTAATATTTTTTTCGTACTCACTTTATTTGTTGCTTTATTACTTCCGCTAGGTTTAATTTTTTGTTTTTATTCTTTAACTAGTCTTAATATCTCCTTTTATTAAAATCTAAATATGTACCTATATATAAGAACAGTAGAAAGGTTCCCCATGTTTCGTAATTTTTGGTTTGAATTCGTTAAATCGAAATCTCGTAATATATTAGAGAGGAATTTTGTGTTGGGACTAGCGAAAAAATTACAAAATTTTCAATTTAACTGATGCTCAAATTTTGTGCGTTTTACTTTATGCTAAGATTGAAATATAAATTTTTATTTTATTATTCAAATATTTATTTCTTGGATCTGCTAAGAGGCGATTAAGTCGCAACAATACAAAAAATATGTGTTTTTAAAGCTTTTATTCCAAATATTTTGGCTCAAGCGCACAAAGCAAGAAAAAAATTTTTTGTACTTGAATAACTCTAGTTATTTGTGCGGAATATTTATTTTTTTAATATGAGCGAGGTTTGATTACAAATGATATATAAACTAAAACATGTACATTGTATATCCCCGCATCAGGTAGCAGATTCAAACAAAATATACTTCGAAAACATGTTCCTCAACATGTTAATTTGATATATTTTTTGCTTCTCATAATACACATGATTGTCATTTATTGGCAATTTTATGATGCTGGTGATATGTTTAGTGCGATATATACATATTTATCTATGTATCTAGATATGTATGTACATGTATTAGTGATGTTCGGTTCAGAGTATTTAAAGAATCGGTTTTGTCTAATCAGATTTTAAGGATAACCAGTCCCTCAAAAAACTGGTAATGCAAATTGGCCCTATCGAAATAGCTAAACGAAAGATTATTAGAAGTTTTTACAAAAATTAAATTTCTCTGTATACATGTAAGTACATAGGTATATTTATAAGTAAATAAAATAAATAAATTATTACATTCATTTATTAATTGATATTTGTGTGACAAAAATTTTATGAAAATAAAATACATGGAATTAAGTTTAACTGTATACGCGCTTTCCAGCATAAGGTTTCATTTAAAGCAAAGTAGTTTTTCTTTTAAAAATATAATTTCTTCCATGTCCTAAGTTCTTTTGGAAAGAAACGTTTTTGGTTCTTTTGAAATGAGTTTTCAGTCCTTTGTCCTTTATATCCGCTCACCATTTTTCAGCTCTTCTCAACCGCGATACACAAAACCGAGTAAACAGATCGGGTTCTTTAATCAATCGACTGGTCCGGGTCTTACAAGATCCGATAAACGGTTCCAGGAGATCCCGAGGAGGATTCCGAGAGACCGGAAAAGCGGTTAAGAACAACCAAAAAATGGTATCAAGATAAACCGAAAACTAAGTTCAAATAACTGAATACTCATTCCAATAGAACTTAAAACGATTTCAAAAGAACATACGAAAAAAATTAAGAAAAGCAAAGTCCATTCTTATTATTTGACTACAAGAACTACAATCTATCTACAATATATATTTAATTGCCCAGAAAATAAGCAAATAAGTGTTTTGTAAATTTTCTAATGCAAATTAAAATAAAGTGAATTAACAATTTCTTTTATGATGCACATACATATGTTAACTTTTCACCTTATCGGAAAAACAGAAGATCAAAAAGAAAGAGTTTCATTTATTAATGATAAATATTTTTTTTTAGTTTTCATAAGCTACGGCGTTTGCAATAATCCAAACGGTTTACGGGGCCACTGTGTTCCCTTATCGGAGTGTCCAACATTATATGCCTTTGTCACAGGCAACAATCTGAACAATGAAATAATACAATTTCTACGCCAAAGTTACTGCGGTTTTGATGTCAATGCGACGGTGGGACTGGATAAAACGCGCGTAGGTGCATCATTCAACTTTGAACTTCCACAGATGCAGAAAGCTGAAATAACAATTTTTTTATTTTTCTATTTTTTTTTTGTTTTTGTTTAGGTTTGCTGTTTAGATAACCCCAATGCACAGAATCTAGAAAGAGATTCAGGAAAAATTCTGCCTCCCAAAGGCGCTTGTGGAATCACTTTTAATACTCGAATATTTGGCGGCGTTGATACAGAACTGGGCGAATATCCATGGTCTGCATTGATAAAATACCAAAGACGTGAGTATATAAAAAATAAATAAATAATTTTGAAACAGTGTAGATCTTTGTTTAAATTTAAAACAACAATATTTAGATTTAACCACTAATTGTATATGGATCTATTACTTTGTATATTATAACAGTAACTGTTAATTAAAATCATTGACGTTTGTATAACGAAGAAATCCCTAATTAGGAGATTGTATCATATGATCATTTAATATAACATTCATCAATTTAACCAACAAAATATTTCGTTATTGTGCAGTTTGTATTCGACCAAAAACTACCTGCTTAGCGTACTTTTTTCCACCATTTCCCAAAAGGGGAATACATTTTGTCCCATTCCTACTTCCTTTCTAAATTCAACCTTTTGTAAGGGATAGCCAGAGCTTAGCTGCCATTATTTACCAAAACTTTAACAATTGAATTACGACACCTAAATATCTCGCAGCATCGTAAATGTCTTAAGTGTCCATTGATTTATGTTTGAAAATAGTTATACAAAAGACAGGTCCGCTAACTATTTCTCACAAATTTGATATCACTGTGAAGTTACGGCTGAAAGTTCATCCCATAACCCTGATGTCGGTTGACTCCACGAGTCACAGTTATGTTTATATGTAACCTTCCCTTTAAAGTAAATGCAAGGCTTTCGATGGTTTCATCTAATGATTTCTTTAACCTTTCCTTGGATCCGATGAAATTTTCAAGAAAGTTTACTCTTTCGATAATACAGCTTCTTGTGGTTCTTTAAAGTTTGTGGCATGAGACATATTTCTTAGCATTTGTAAACTATAAGTCTCCGTTCTTGTTTCTATTAAAAAATTTTCTCGAGAGTTTATAAGATAGATACATACCTCTTCAGATATTTTTAATTCACAAATATTAACAAGTAAAGAAAAGTCCAAGTTCGGATGTAACCGAAACTTGAATACACGGCGCAATTTTTTTTTTAAATATTCTCCTTTTAAAAAATTTCAACGACTTTTATTTATTTAAATATAATAAAAAAATATATTCCCAAAATCTATATTTGTTCACATTTCTCTAGCTAAATAAGTTCTTCGTCCTAAATTTAATTTTGCTACATGTTTTGATAAATTATCGAGTTTAACATTTTTTTGTCCGATTTACATAATTTTCGAATACTGAGTTGAAATGCAACGCGTATATCAAACTTGGTGGTTATAGAAAAAATAAAATTTTTATCCCAAGTATTTCCTTTGAGATGAGAAATACGCTTAGTACAAAAAATATATTAATTAGATGGATATTCATTAGATTGATCCGTAGACAATATTTTAAGAAAATTCATATTTATAGTTCGACTTAGCTCAAATTTATTAAGCTTTGCGTAGTTAAAAACAATGCCTCATAGTCGTAGCCAAGATCAAGTAGACTCTTAAGTTAGTTACAGATATTTTTGACAGATATCTCAGTTAAAATTATGCCATAAACTGTTACTACCTTTAGAGTTCACTTCATCTTGACTGTGACTACGGGATATGGGTTTTAACTTCATCAAAGCTGCATTTTTATTTTTAAAGTTCTGCTGCAACTATGTGAAAAATATGTCTATCGGTTTTAGGATGCCCTAAAGGAAATCAAAGTTTATTTTAACTCATATATTTGCAATAACAATGCAATAACAGCTCAAGTCGATATACGATTTTGAGATTTAACTTTTGGTTTTAACTGCATATTAATTATAAAAAAAATAGATACCGAAACCAACTTTAATGAAAATGATACGGCAATGTAAGTATATAATAAGAGTTCACAAAAGATTTATTGATAAAAAGAAAACATCGTAGAGAAAAAGCTGTGTTAACGATAACTGAAATATAAAAATCTTACATCGACTTAAGCGGTTATTGCAAATGACCACATACATAAATACATATATTTACATAATCACTCACTCCACTTATCTGCCCATTACAACAGCTTACAACGCCATGGCACTCAACTGCGCCGGCGTGCTCCTCAACCGCCGTTACGTACTCAGCGCGGCACACTGTCTTAAAAATCCCAGCATACCGATTTCATGGAAACTCGACAGTGTACGCCTCGGCGAATGGAACATAAGCTCTAATCCGGATTGCATTCAAACTGCCGACGGCCATAGTAAGTGCGCGGATCCATATGTAGAGGTGAAAATCGAACGCATCATAATCCATGACAAATACATACCACACTCACAATCCGAATTCTATGACATCGCGTTGGTACGAATGGCGGAAAATGTGAACTATTCGGATACGATAAGACCCATTTGCTTGCCAAATACAAATGAATTACGATATATGACATTCGAGAATGAATATGCGGATGTGGCCGGTTGGGGACGTACAGAGGTGAGCGCCTATAGTACAGTGAAAAAGAAAATTTCACTGTTAATTTGGCATACGGATGCGTGTGAGGCAAAATTCCAAACAATCAATATTCCGGTTAATCGAACATTACAATTGTGCGCGGGTGGACAACCGTTACAGGATACATGCCAAGGTGATTCAGGGGCGCCTCTGACGATGCGTGGCCGTGATATGAATGCACCATATTTTGTGGTCGGCATAGTGTCGTTCGGTATGCAGCCGTGCGGTTTGGAATCTTGGCCAGGAATTTATACGCGTGTCACGTACTATATTGACTGGATAATAAATAATTTGGAGGACTGACAACAGTTGTCGGTTACCTATTTACATATGAACGTTGGGTGTGTGTGTGAGTGTATGAAGTAGCATAAATGTAAGTATGCATGTGTATGTATGTATGTTAATTAATTTAAAACAGTATATTATTGTTTAACGAAAATAATGTATTTATTTTACTTTATTAATAGCTAAAGAAAGAATAAATTAAACATTTCAAACAATGCATTTGTTTAAATTACGTACGCGATCTAGAAACTGGTTTGAGAGTTTCAGAAATATTATAAATATGCATTTTTTAACTTTTATTTTTTATTTTTTACTTGCATTTTAGATTACTCTACTTTTGTTTTTCTCTTTTACAAATCATTGGAATTTCATTTTAATATACAATAGTTTTGAAAAATATGTTTGTATGTACTTGATTTTTTTCGATTTAAATCATTCGATTAAAGAATAAATTGAGTTAAAGTATGTCGTTATATGCATGCTAAATTGTGTTTACGAATTTTGCAGAAGGCAACGTTCTTTGGTATATTTTTCATTTTAGTTTCAATCGCTTAACGATTTCAATGTTTTCTTAAAAATACTAGTATAAAGTTTGCAAACTAATAGTACGATTTTTTGATAGGTTTTTGCTGCAGTAATTATCGATAAAATATTATTTATATTTTCTTTTATATAACCGTAATTTCACAGCGTGCAAGTAAGAGAACTAAAATCATCATAATCGTGTGATTTCGATCATGCAATCTGCTAAAGGTGGCATAAAAAATATTTTTTCAGTGTTTTTTTAGTTTCTTTAATCGAATTAAGATTATTTATAGTAAATGGATTTTATTAATGGGCCGTACAAAATTATTTTCGTTTTTTTAAATTTCAACTAAAAAAAAATCGTAGTGAAGGGAAATGCTGCACCAACATATAACCTTTGTTACTTAGCTACAATAATTTTTATTTGTTTAAGGGGTTACGCCTCTATTTGAATTTTAAAAAATCGATTTTTTTTATCGGCTCAAAAAATTTGCGGAAGTCTGGCGAGCACGTAGAATATATAATTATCATAGTAACGAAATTGCAAAACACACTTTTAGCGTTTTCAAAACAGCGATGTCACGCGGGCTCCGGCACCAAAAGCGGTCTACAATGCCATCGTGCAACTTTGAACTCGTTTTTCTCGAAACGACATTTTTCGGAACGGTTGGAACTGTATCTCCAACAATTTTAACCGATTCTCACTATTTTTATATCAAAATATTCAGTAATCAATCCTCTATGGCCGTACGTGGCCTTTTTACAAAATATTAAAAATTGAATTTGTTATAACAAAAAATGTCGTCAAAAATCAGTTGAAAAACTGTAAAATTTGATCCAATTCTTGTCAATTTGCGAAAAATAAGAATTTCAGGAAACCCTTACGTACGGCCATAGCTATTTGGATATTATTAACAAAAAAATTTTGTTTGTTGCAGAAAAACTAATATTTTGCCCAGGAGAGTTGGCACCGTTTGTGTATCTCAATTAGCGGAGACCATGTTCGCAGGATATTTGCACCAATATTTTCAACGATAAAAACCAATAAAAAATTGTTTTTTTACTCAAAATTCAATGCTCAATAGAAGGCAATTCTTAAGGTTTCATTTAAATGTATTTGTACTTATGAAAATAAATTTTTTATTCATGTCTTTTTTTTGCCCGAAATAGAGGCGTAACCCCTTAAGTTATATTTAAAATATTTTCTTGACCTTATTTATTACTCAGAAAATAAGAGTTATAAAAAGTAAAGTTTATTTTTACTTTAATTTAACATAAAAAAGTTTGTATCCATTGATTCAGGGGATAAATTCGACCATATTTATCCATATTTACAGTGACTCAAATAATTGACCACAAGTTGGTTTTTTTTTTTGATAGACTTCTGTTTTTCATTAACACCTACCATCCCTATTGACCTCGAGTCGGCAAAACACAAATTTAAATCGTAAAGGTCGCTAAAAAAAAACCTCATTATTATTCTCAATGTATTTCACGACACATTTTTTGGTAGTTTTTTATAAAAATATATTCCGTAACATAGTGGAAAGAATATAAATCAGAAAAACTAACTTTGTAACAAATTTATAAGAATTCAATAAATTTGTATAAAAATACCAAACTTTTTATTTTTATATACAAGTATGGGAAGGCTAGAATATCCGGCAGATTTTTTATAATTATTTGGAATTAACGAATGGATTTTACTATGTGTAAATTCGCGTTGATTTTGAATATTTTGTTGTGCTAACGGTATTGCACATTTTCTTCCATATAAATTGCATACGTTAAATGAAAATAAAAGTTCCCAAAAAGAAGCTATTGTTTTCTAAGTAAAACGTGATTAAAGAAATGAGTGAACACACCAAACCGATAAACGAAAACATATAAAGCGTTTTGCATTCTTAGATGAAAATTATTTTTTTTAGCTAAATAAAGTTTATCGAGTAAAATTTCACAAATACTTTATTAGAACATTTTAACCAATCAACGTTAAGGAAATATGTACATATTTAGCTTGAACGCACACATACATATGTATTTACATATACATGGTATGTGCATATAATATGCTTGGCTTAAAATTATTAATTGTCAAAAGGCGTATAGCAAAAGTTTAATCTACGAAGAATTTTAAGAAAACGCCCCCAAGAAACTAGGGGTCTAAAATTAAAACCTAGCTCGCGTCGAAAGCAAAAATTCGCATTTGTTAAATTAAAAAGGAAATGCTGTTTTATCCAACAAAAAAAAATTAAATTTTTCCATTATTTCTGTTTCATCTGTTCTAGCTAAATTTTAGAAATCTGTTTTTGAAAATCTACCCTAAAACTAAAGTTTGTAATGTCATTGAACAATCAGTTGCCGATCATTCATTGATTCACTGATCTCTACAGGGCTTGGTATAGCTGCTACAATAACAGCCTACCCCAATAATAAAGGGTTGCACAAGAGGTATATGAAAGAATTTGGGAGCTCGCTTGAGGGTTGTATCTGAACAAATTTGATAAATGCCAAAAAGAGAAAATAGGGACACGATATTTTGACCAGTTTTAACTATTCTACTTTTATTTGTTTCAAGATGGTTATTTTTTATACAATTCTAGTCATTATACAACGAATATCAATAAATACACATTTTAAACTTTGTAGAAAAAATTGACAAATTTAAAAAAAATTTTGGAGCAAACTTTTTAATCAGAATTTATTTAATTTTAAAGTACGCAGCCCATTGAAATCTAGTATAATAGAGTGCAGGTTTCAAGTCGCCAAACATTTCCATTTATTTTTTTTTTATTTTTTAAATAATGTTGGAAGTTTTAAATACAAGCTTAGCAAACGTTAATTTTACTAGCATCTCGCAATATTTTTCATTTACCTTAATATGAAGTTTTCATACAAAATTATCAAAAATCTCCGTTTTTTACATATTTTAATTAAATACCATGATACGAAAAAATACTAAATTTAGTACTATGCATTTCACTAAACGGTCTTCTTTTCTTTCCCTTTCTCCCGTACTTCGTAAGCTAAGGGAGCGCTGAAATGAGTTACTATGGATACGAGTATCATCTTTATTTATTGCGTCATGGAAGAATACAACCAAAGTGAAAAAAATTATAGGTCAAAAAAGTAGATGCATTTGCACAAAGTTTGAAGATTTGGTTTATAGTGGTCTCGTCATAGTATGTAATATATTTTTATAAAAAAAATAAAAACACACAGACGTAGACGATTTAGCATTAAAAGAAATGTTTGGGTACGTACCTTTTAAGATCCACTGTACAAACTTTCGTTTAAAAACATTGCTACAAAGTTATGATTCATCGATTTAATTTTCGAAATATAAATAAACAAATGATGACTGGCATGTGCGTTGGTGGATGACCAGCAAATTTGATAGTGAATAGGAAAACTTGAAATAATACAAAAAGGAAAAACAACAGCACCAAAGCCGGTAACGAGACCCACAATTTTTTTTTTATAAATATACTAAATTTTTTACTCGTAAGTGATTGCTCTATTTTTGATTTTGCTAATTATTAATAGTTGAAAGGAAAATGCATGCAACTTGTAACTAATTATGTCTCCCGACTGAATTTTCTAAAAGATTGAACTATTGTTTATGCAATAAATACAACTCAGTTTCTCATAGGGACTAAAATAATTGTTTTCTAAGAGTTTTACGGCAACGTTTTTTCTTTATGTTATCTGATAACAGGAGGAAACATTTTTTTCGTTGACAATAGCTCGAAACAGAATTGCAACGAGTAGCGGGTAACGGGTCAGCTGATCTATTCCTGTCGGAAATTTGGCCCAGGTTAACACAACTGCGAGGAAACGATTTTTGGTTGACATTTTGTTTTTCGTTTTCCAAACAAGCAAATTGACATCAATTTGAAAGAAAAGCAACCTGGAGTATCCGACCCGGCGGAAAAAATAGAAAAAATCTAAGTATTTTACCGCCGCAGAAATAATCGACGGCAAGAAATCCGTCCACTCAGTAATTTCGCGAAATTTCGTGCGATTCAGTGTGTTCTAATTTTGACAGCATGCAGCCCGTTCATGGCAATTTCGTTTCGGCATAAATGGAATTATTTCTCACATTGCTGGTCTACGTTGTCTGAAAAGAGTTATTTCATCTTTACTGTTTCATCAGATTTGACATATATCTCCATATATCTTTATTTTCATCTTTACATTCTAGATCTTCATCAATAATATTATTTTGCAATGTTTGTAAGACAACGTAAAAAATAAATGTTGGACAATAACTTTTATTAAGCAAAGCCAAACTTAAACGTTGTGGAATAACTCTTATTGCCAAGCGAAAATCAAAAATTTGGAAAATAACTTTTATTAACAACGGAGAAAATCTTTTCTCATACATATATCAGTTAGCAAACAACGCAAATACCAAAAAAAAAAAAAAAACTTTGGGAAATAACTCTTATTCACAACGGCAAAAATATTTCACCAACATAGCAGTTATCAGGCATTGTAAATAATAAACGTTAGTGTATAACTCTCATCGTAATTGTGAGAATGTAGAATAAATAACTTATATTAATATTTAGTTAAAATCTCAGCTGTGCATCTGGAACATACTTGCAATAGAGTAATAAATAATCGTGGGTATTTTCGAGCACAAATTCATGTCTCACTCGTTCAAAACTACGGTTGTGAATAATGCTGCCATGTTTTTTGTTTTTGTTTTTGTTTTTTAATTTTTTAGTACTAAAATTTAGCCTTAGCTTGGTATACATTTTAAATTTACAATTGCTAGTATTTTTTTAATATTATATTTATTTACTCATGCATAAAATTGGTTATTTTTTTTTTTGTTTTTTTTTTTTGAGATTCACAATATTCAACAAAAATTTATTAACAATAGCTTCGTATTCGCTTATGTTTGAGTATTACTACTTGAAATTTAGAAACACCAATATATAATATAATTATGACATGCACTGTGTGAGTGTATGAGTTTGAGACATAAATTAGCCATTTAATACTTTGCATACAAAAAAAAAAAAACTAGTGTTATATATAGTATAGTATGTTATGTACCGTTACGAATTGGCAATGCTAAAATGCCAATATTACAGCGAGCAGGCAGCAGCAAGTACGATACAATTAGCAAAACTTATTAAAAATATAATAATACAAAATAAAATAATTCGATATATCAATTTCGTTATGAAAATAGTAAGTAAGTAGTTTCAACGAACAAAAAGCGCATGCGCTAATTGCATATTCTATTCCGTGCTCTGTCAAGCTGAGGTAGCTATATCTTTCTCCACTGACAGTTTACGTTCCGCACTCACTGCTACTAATTTCGATTTAAATTGTTCTAAGAGGCCCGCTAATGTTAAACAAAAGCCACGGCTAGCAGGTACAAGTGGAAAATCGGGTGGCGCGTAAGTTACGTTAACATTTTCAGGGATCGCTGGATAATATAAAAAAAAAACAATACAAAATTACTAATTAAATTAAAGACTTAATTAATGTTCGCCTACCGTCACTCAAATTCGATTGTTTTGGCTGATGCACCGCGTCTACTGTTGCAGATTTTGGTGTAGCCTCTTCTTGTTGGTTATTTGGCGTTAATTTCGATAATTCCATCCAACCTTTGATGCGTTCATACATTAGAAAACCACGTTGCTTCCAATGTTCACAGATCTCATACCGAAATAATTCTGGTGGTTGTAGCAAAAGTTTCGTAGACGATTGCACCATTTTGATAATAACCATTTCATTGTACATGCGTGAATTTTCGCTGCCCTGTTGTGAGCCTATATTGACAGAAAGAGAGAGAGAGAGAGATAACTCGAAAAGACTTTGATGGATGAATTTCTTTGCTTACCTTTTTGTTTCTCATAACCAGCTTCATTAAAATATGGCTCAGGTACCAATATCAGACCCTGTATGGACACAATCACCTGTAATAAGGTGCTATTTGAACCCCAAACTTCTGAATCGCGTCCAGCCCATGTGCCCAATAACGATACACAGACTTTGCCGTCTTCATATAGATTTGGATTTAAACGATCCGAACAATAGCTGATATAGTGGCATAATGGTGGACTTTTCGGATATTCGCGTCCAAGTTGAATATCAAAGAAAAATAAACCATCTTCATAGGGCGTCTTTTTCGGGCCCTCAATCATAACGCTCAGCAAATCCATTCGATCTTCGAACACTCTAAGAAAATGGTACAATAGAAGTTTAGTATCCAATTAACTGTAAATTATATATATCCCTAAAGAAAGGATTTTGTATAACTTTCAATATAATACAGTTTGCGACTTATGTGTATTAATTTATTTTCATTAATTTTTTATAGAAGTATAGCTCATTCTGTAACATAAATCACATAAATAAAAGTTTCAAACTTTTTACGAAATTCACGTAAATTCATCAAATTTCCAAAAACTTAAAAAAATTGTTATCAAATTTTCAATCTTTTTAATCAGAACTTCTAACAACTCATTGAGTAGTTTTGTAGCCGATTTAATTTTACTATGATAAAGTGCTAGCTTAAAGGGCCTCAAATTTCTGTTTGATTTTTGATATTTTTTTTTATATATTTCTATTATGTCGAATTTTTTTGCTTATGATATATGTATGTATGTATATTAGGGTGTAATCACTCCCGATACAAAAAAATAATTAGTACTTTTTTTCTACCGGAATTATAAAATGTATTGGACCTTAGTCATGAGGAAATTAAAAGCATATTTTAACGGCTAAAACCATATTCCAAAATAAACACTATTTAATTGAGTTATAATAATCAACTTAATATACGGGTTTTTTCTATAGCTGGGTTTTAAACGGAAATGAAATCACGTTTCCAGATTTTAAAAATAGGTTTCAAGTTTTTAAGTTTTTCATTTTTTATTTCGCGCATACTTTAGGGTCTCTATTTCATTTGTAAATCAGCTGTTACAGAGCGAAATTATAAAAATACTAGAAAACCCCGAAGCCGTTTTCCTGCCTATATTCTTTTATAAATTATCCTTTTTTGTCACATATAAAAAAAATTGATTTAAAAAAAGGGGCATCCCCTTCCAAATACACCTATAAAGTTTCTCCCAGCGGAATTAATGGTTTGACACTCATATTTCCTTCTATCATTTAACTTGTGTATAATTTAATGAGGGTTGGGCATTTATGCACTACCACTGTTTATTCAGTGGTAGTTAAAATGCAAAATCCATTATCACTGAAAATTAAATTATTTAATTCAATTCAACTTTTCAAGCAGTTGTCAACCTTCTTTAAAATAAAGCTAGCTTTAAACCTTTTCCTCCTCACCAAAACGAACCGTTTGACACCCATATTTTATTATTTCAAATAACTTGTACATAACTTTACTAAATTTCACTTTTCAAACAGATGGCAACCCTCTCCCAAGCATCAAATATACTTTACGACATATTCTCATACCTAAGAAAAATACCTGCAAAATTTTATAAAAATGGGTTGGACCGACTCGGGGAGTTCGGCCACAAACACCGTGACACGAGATTTTTATATATAAGACTAATATTTTTCTTAGTGCTTAGTAAACTTTTTCGTTTCATGTGAGTTCGTTCAGTTTTTGATTGGCTGAAATTTAAAATCGTCTTCTTCTTCCTCCAATATATTAAGATTTAAGTAAACTGAACCGATTTGAACTTTTTTTCCCAAAAATATCACTTATGTAAGACCATTAGTTCAAGTTTGAAATATGTTTTTAAAAATTTAGACGGATTACGATTTTAAATATTTCTATGTAGACCTTTAAGCTTCAAATGTTTCATTATTTCAGGAGGATTTCAAAAAAATGTTACCATGCTCAATTTGTGCTTATAAATGATAATTATCACGATATCGAAAAGGCCAAATGTCTTGATAAATAGTTGGAATTAATTATGTAGTGTAAATTGCGCCTTTCGCGTTAATTGTAACAGAAAGTGACATAATAAAAGCTTAATAATAAGAGGGCAAAAAGTAAATAAACAGAGGAAGAACCGGACAAACGGCATGATCGAAATTTTTTGTGAAAAAAGTAAGAAAAATACTTTTATTTCGTCAGCGAATAGGTGGATGCTGTCAAAATCGACAAAAAATAGGACCAGCGGTCTGCTGAAGACGCATTCTTGTATGCTGGCATTCGTTCGTAGCTAAAACTTAGCGGACCAAGCGATCCAATTTTCGTAAAATCTCTGAAAATCGAGCTAACCGAGCGATAGGGCTGAATATGCACGAACTTATTTTCTTATTTAACACTATTTGACTTACTTAACCCATACACCGGGTGGTAGCGAACTTTTCAACATGCGATGTTCCCGTTGTACTGCCTTATAATATTGCTGAGTGTTATTCGGATGAAAGATAGTCAATTGAAATTTGTGTCCGGGCGGCGCTTGCGGTAAAACTTGAAAACATTCCGATGGTAAATTTATAGTGGATATCGGCTCAACCGGTATGCGCACGATGGAGGAAGCATGCGATTCGGTCGTTGTATCTGCAGTTTCAATAGTTTCATCAGATTTTGACATGTTTTTCTCCTCCTCCACCACTTCGGCCAATTTAGCGTCATTATCTTGCGTTGACTTTTCTTCACTTATATCTACTGATTCTACGCCATCGAAACTGAATACTTCGCTCAAATTCAGATTTTCACCTTTGTAGTATTTTTCACGTATTTGTTGTATGCATCTAAATAACTGTATTTTTAATAATGTACAGAGACGTATACAATCCATTTCAGGCACGGCATCTTCATTACATTCAATGCTACTACAAGATATCGAATTTTGATCATCATTAACTTTCATTAATGAGCCATTCGCATCAGCATTTGTGAGATCCGAGTAGCTGGCGTAACTGGTTGAACTACCATCACAGTTTTCATTGCGTGAATAGTTACCAGAATCATCCTGAAGAAACAACAAATATGCTTCAATAAAAAAGTTGAAGAAAATATAAAATACTCAAATGTTTTACCTGCGATGGCGTTGTTGCTGATTTCAATTGGTATGTTTTTTCAAAGACTTTTTCTATATTCAGCATAGCAGAGTTGAGCAATTGATTATTCTGCGCTATGATATTTTGCTGATGTGTCAAAGTATTTCCACCACGCGTTGACACACAATTGACTGAAGTCTTAACATCCGTTGGTAAGCAATTGGAACGATTTTGCGCCATTTCGTCGCCGCCCGAAGAATGTTCTGCTACGAATGTAGGTGAGGCCATTTGCTTGTCTTTGGCTCTATCAGCCGTGTTGGGTGTTGATGATGTCAATGTAGCAGTAGAAATCGATGTAGTAGATTTTAGTCTGAGCGCAGGCATGACGGCAGTGGAAGCGCCACTGACTGAAGATCCTGTACCCGTACACCCAGGAGTATTGCCAATAGAGGATTGAGATTTAAAAGGTGTCGACGAGATGTTAAATAGAATTTTTGGTGCATATTCTTTGGATGTGTTAATCGCTATGGCACTGCCATTGGCACTAACACTTGCGTTGGTCGTGGCTTGGGCAGTTGGTTTACTTATCGATGTTCTTTTTGTGCTATCTAGCGAAACAACAGCCTGATAATGGGATTGGGGATGCGGATGAACGTGCACGACATTGGCTACTGGCTGTGCGTGGGTTGGTTGTTGTTGTTGTTGTTTTGCATTAGGCGAGGTAGCTTGTACATAGCTAAATAGTCGATTTTTTCGATCCTGTGCACGTTCAGCAATCGATTGAGTTCCACCCTTACGAACACGCTCAATCAGACCCTTTAAAGTATAAACAATTTATTTAAAAAAAAAATATATTTATAGAACCATGAATTAACCCTCTGCGACTGACGTGGTAGTCTGACAGACACCAATAAACATGAAAATTAGTTTTGCGCCGTTATTTTGCGAAATTTTTCTCCGGCGCTCTCGTTACCTTCATATTGCATACTCACGAGCAGTTTAGTGTGTTGAAAGTGATCAAAGTGAGCACACACGTTGGTCTGAGCGGAAAAGTGTCTACGGGTCAACCACGTCAGTAATAAGGTAGGTGTCTGAGAGACTACCACCTCAGTTTTTATGTAATATTTTTGTGGCATCACCTTAATAGCAAGTCAGTTAAATTGTTTTGATACTTTATATTTCTTGTTAGTTTTGCTTTGATGGATTGCTCAAGCGTAAATCAGCGCCCTCATTGTTCTAAGAGAACTTCATCTGGGACTTTTAAAAGCCGGGAAGAGCAGATACAACAGTGGTTGGAGGAGGAAAGCGAGCACGAGTTCAGCGATATCGATTTAGAAGAAAATGACCCGAATTTTCAGCCAGATGCTGAACTCTTGGACGACGATGAAATTTCAGATGAATTTTCAACTGCGGCTATGTCCATCTTGGAATCTACACCTGAAGAGATGCAACAGGAATGTTCAAGCGAGTTTTACAAGGGTAAGAAGGGGTTTAGGTGGAATAAAAATGAACACCCAAGAACAAGCAGAACCGCAGCTCACAATATTGTAAGATTGCCAGGCCGTTTACATACTTCTAATTTTGAAGGATATTTGGAGCTTTGGTTGAAACTATTTGACATGTCCATGTTGGAATGTTTGGTTAAATACACTAACCAAAAGCTTAGCAGCTACAGAGCACAATTTAAAAATAGTACAAAGGTAGAGCTTATGGACACAAACATAACAGAAATGAAAGCGTTCATTGGCCTTATGTACTATACTTCAGTTTTCAAATGCAATGACGCAGATCTTCGAGCAATATTCGCCACCGACGGCACTGGCCATGAAATATTCCGCTGCGTGATATCTCGATTCCGGTTTTCTTGCTTAATCAACTGCCTCAGATTTGATGATTCAACTACTAGAAAGGATCGTCTGCAAGAAGATCCACTGGCTCCTATATCAAGTTTTTTCAATAAATTCATTTCAAACAGTCAATCTCAATATACTCCCGGACCATACCTCTGCATCGATGAAATGTTGCTGCCGTTTAAAGGTCGCTGCAAGTTTATTATTTATATGCCTCAGAAACCAGCCAAGTATGGCATTAAAATATTGTTGTTAGTTGATGCTCGCACATACTATATTTACAATGCCTATATTTATTTCGGGAAAAACTCTGATGGAATAGGCCTGAGTGAAGAAGAAAGAAAACTATCGGTACCAACTCAGTCCGTTTTAAGACTTGTGAAAGTGGTCGAATACTCAAATCGGAATATTACGGCTGACAATTGGTTTAGCTCTATCCCACTTATGGAAATTCTATTGAAAAAAGAATTAACTTACTTAGGTACACTAAAAAAGAATAAAGCGGAGATACCACTCTGTTTCTTACCAAACAAAAATAGAGAAGTGGACAGTTCCTTGTATGGGTTTACGAAAGACTATACACTATTATCATATGTACCAAAAAAAAATAAAGCGGTTCTGATGATTTCGTCTTCTCACCATAATCAAGATATTGACGCTGACACAAAGAAACCGGTTATGATAGCAGATTACAACCATACTAAAGGCGGGGTAGACGAAGTAGACAAAAAGTGTTCGATATATTCATGCAGTCGTAAAACTCGTCGTTGGCCTATGGCAGTTTTTCAAAGACTATTGGATATGATTGGTGTTAATAGCTATGTGTTATACCAAATGTGTACTAATAGTGACGAAAAAATGAGGAGGAAAACTTACATGCTCAATCTGTCTAGGGAACTGGTGTTAGATCACATGAAGCTTAGGGTGTATAATGAAAGGTTGCCAAGAGAATTGAGAATGACAATAACCAGGGTTCTCGGTGAAGATTTACCCCCTCCCCCACCAACTGTCCAAACAAATCCAACTAGAGGCAGAAAGCTTTGCTATATATGCCCAAACAAAATAAAAAGGTTAACCAGGTATTTATGCTGTGATTGCTCGAAGCCAATTTGTCTCCAGTGCTCTAAGCCACTTTGCGAAACCTGCCAAAATAACATGTAACTGTTATAAAACGTTTTATATTATCTTATTTTTTCGAGGCTGATTAGATTTAGTGCCATCAAATGTAAATTTAAGCTGATTTTCAAAGTATTTATAAGAAAAAATATATTTTTTTTTGCGTAACTATGAAATTCATAACGGCATGTTTAACATGAAATATCTTTTTATTTAGCCGCTGAATTTTTATTTTTTTTCGATAGACTGATGAACTGTAATGTACACTAAAATAAGTTTAAAACTTTTGGTGAAAAAATTATACTATGAAATATTTTTATGTTGTTTATATATATATATAAGTTTTTCAAGGTCATTTTACGCCATGTAAAAAAATAAGTTTTAACATGAATTGAATTTTTTAAATAAAAACAAATTAGAATAAATAAAAACCTTTATATGTGAACTTTATACAGGGATACTTTCACTAGGTTCACACAACTAGACGAAAAAAGATAAGCCGTCGAAATGGTGTCTGGTGGACTACCACGTCAGTAGAATAGGGAAACTTAATTCACGTCAGTCACAGAGGGTTAAATGAATATTACCATGAAATTGTCTTCATGAAAGAAGCTAGTATTCATTAAGCGATCTAAATACCGACAACCTTTGTAAACATTTAACAAATTACGCATCACCTAAATATGAAAACAAAAATGTGAATATCTCTTGCGATAATTAAGATTGAAAATATCATTTACGTACCTCGGCATTTTGCAAATTAGGATTCCTAATAAAAATCCCCTCCAAACGTGCAATGGCAACACGGGTGCGTTCAATATTCGATATAATGTGCGATTCTTCTAGCGATACGACGGGAGTACTGCCACCCAATTCGCTATTTTCCGACTCAGTCTCCCATGAATCATCCGATTCATGACCCCAGTCAGCATGATCATATTGCCCAACTTCAAACAAATCCTGTGGCCAGCACATACTTATATGTCCATCCACCCACCACACCTTGGCTCGGCCATCAGTGTAATTGTCTATGATTTGACCGGCGGTGCAGCTGGCATCTTCACCAACAAAATTAGCAACTCGTATCACCATGGTGCCGGGACGATATTGAAAATCAGGATGATCTTTTAAATCGTAAACACTTACTTCGGTATCGCCATTATATGTGGGTCTATAGAAAACAAAACAAATTTCAATTATATAAAACATAAATGTGAAAAAGCAAAAAATGAAAGTTACGCACCTCGGCTCATCTGCCGATGTGTATGTTGTAAACCATTTGACACGTGCTGTACGACCCTGATGATCCACCGTTTGTATTACACCATAATCACGATAACTCATGTCTGATTCTTCTCGGCTTGATACAACAAAATCTCCGGGAAAGAACTCCTAGCGATGACATAAATTTTTGAAATTTATGTAATTTTAAATTAAATTCCCACAACTTACATGATTATCCAAATGATGTATCGGATACAATTGTGTAGATGGTATTCCAGCTTCAATGGTGCCATCTTGCCAAACCACTGTGGCAGTGCTGTAGACCAGCAGGGCTTCAGTAACTAGCTCATCGCCGTCTTTTGGCTGGAACTCTGGTAACATTAAAGAAGGCGAACGTTTCGCAGGTGTTTTACTTTTCTTCTTTAACAGGTGGCGTTTGCTGTGTTTGGGACTGTGATGCGGCGATGGACTCGAACAGGTTGTGGTACTAACGCCATCCTCGAAAAAATCATCGTTCAAGTAATCTTCATCATCATCATCCTCTTCATCTTCGTCATCTGTAACCCATTCCGGTTCGACGCTGGACTTAGAAGTCCTCTTCGTTTGCAAATTTGATGCACTGTGTTCGATTGGAGTTTCATGTGCACTCGTTTTATCCTTGCTATTAGCGCTACTTAGTTTATCTGTCTTCAAAGTCGACTTTTTCGGCTTTATCGTTTTTGAATCAGCATCTATTAAGCTGGATTTCTTTTTAGATTTCTCTGTATGATGTGAACTATTATTGCTGGCAATATTTTGACTGCCCGAATTTAAAATTGCGCTCTGATTTTCAGTTTTCTGTAGTTTAGCCAGCGCTACTTTGTATTTGCTGGCTGAAAGGCAACATTTTTTGAATAAAAATCATAGGAAACGAAATATACACAACAAACCTTGTTCTTTTTCCCATTGCGATTTTTTTACAAAGCTATCGAGATTGGAGAATTTTAAATAGTTGCGATCGCTGATCTGCAACATGCAGGATTCGAAGAGATTTAAACGTTTCAAACGCAGTAAGTCATCACCGCTTACACAAGGATTCGGTTGTTCCAGCAGGCTGGTGTCAATGCTGCTTTCCTCGGAGAGAGCTTTACATTGCCAATGAACCCAAACTGAATCCGTGTCAACAGATTCAATTGTATACTATTCAAGCATTTAAAAGATAAAAAGATTTGTTTTGCTAAAAGATGATATAATTATAAAATTGGCTGTTTTTCTTAATACCTTTCCCTTAAATGGCTTTCCTTTTTTGTTTTTATGTATTGGTATATTGGGAGTTAGCAAATTTACAGCATCCAACGATGGTAAACGGCCCACAACAACATTTCCCGGATAGAACACATGCGGATTATAGATCCCGTGCGTATTACGCGAATTGAAGTCTGAGAAACCGTAGAAATTATGAGATGAGATTTCAATACGTGCACCAGCATTGGACCTAAAAAATAAATAAAATAACAAAACAATCAATAAATAAAAATATATGTATATTCATAGCGTTGTAAGTAACCTAAGTACAGCCTTTTCCTCGACATCTTTGGTGCTTCCAACCCAAGAATCTAGACATACGGCACTATCACGTTGCCAATTGCTGATGGGTCGCAAGCGTTCGGTCATAACGTTTTTTACGACATACTTTGTTCCCAGAACTTTCACATCAGAGTGCATGCTAATATCTCGACAATAGCCACGTTGTGTATCCTTACCAGGCAGTAAACGACGCACCACATCACCAGGCATCAATGTACGATCAGCTAATGCAATCTTCAAGTAGAAAAAAAATATATACATACATACATATGTATATGCATACTTATGATTTTTAGAAAATGTAACAAATATTCTGATCATCAATCAATGTGATAATAAATATCTTCTTTTCCATTTCCAAGAGTAAATTTCATTAAATAAATTCTAATTATTTCATGTAAGGCGTAGACTTACCGCTGCCTCTGGTTGCACCTCCTCTTTACCTTCAGGATACCATGCTATACGCACTTCACCCTTCAATAACACATCATCGAGTTCGTCATCCTCATCACCAGAATATGTCTCGGACGTTTCAATAATTAGACCAAATTTGGCACGTCCCTTTTTATCAATACGAAACACCTCGTCTTCAAAGAAGTATTGATTGCCCGCAGGTGCGCCATGACTAGCATCACGCTCTGACACAGGACCTTTTCGTTCCGCATTACTATAATCTGTTGGTTTTTCTTTTCGTGTTCTGGGTGTCGATGCTTTTATAGCCAAAAGTTCGGAAGCCATTGACCTGTCATCTGGCTCACGGCAGCTATCAAATAATTTTACATCACAGTCTCTTTGGTTGGATTTTATTGACTTGGAATTTGTAGCTGTTTCGTCCGATTCGTTTGCATTCACACTTGATTTCTGTTCCTGCTCGTCTACATTGTGGCCATTGTCTGGATTCGTTGCCATCATGGAATAATTGCGCTTTTTTTGTGTATGATCCCTAACTTTTTTAATTCACTTCTACACCCACTTCACTCTCTTTTGCGATAACTTTATTTTTCTGATGGTGGTGCACATGAGCACTTTTTAATGATGTATTTACCGTTTCTGCACTGAAAAGACTTTTTAATTCTACTATTTTTTACCTATTTGCCAATTTTTTTGTTGTTTTGTTCGATTTTTTATGCCAAAATTAACGGAATTAATTTTTTTTTGCGCTGATATACGAATGAAAATTAAAAGAGAATGCAATTAACGGCATAGGGTGACGTAAATATTACGTTTTCAGTATATTGATTGTGTTAATACCTGAACTTTACTAACAACCTTTCGAATCGCATTTATTACGTGATATTAGTTGATATAATGGTCATGCAAGGAAAAACAATCACATTTAGTGCACTTATGTATACCCAAACGGCATGATAATGTTTGATATATTCAGATGCCACTGACCGGTGTACAGTTATGATAAGCAAGTAGGGTATATTTTGTATGCGGCATGCATTTTTTGTGATTTTCGTTTCTTCTATAACCAAATTTATAATCAGCTGTTTGAAAATTCGCAGTGTTGGATAACTGGTACAAAACCAATAGTGGTATTCACGTCATGCTCATTTCTTTGCTACCATTGCAGTTTTTGCCTACATAAATATAGGGCTTTATAATTCCAATGAAATCACCAAAGTTATTAAATGCAAAAGTTGCTAGCTCGGGAGTTTCTTCTTCAACAGGGTAAACCAATGAATTTGCAGGGTATAAATACCTTCTATTTATATATTCGTTTGAGTTTGTGAAACTCAATTAATTGTTCATTATTTTTATTTGTTTAAAAAAAAATAAAATGTTTAATATTGGTTTCTCATATAACAAGCAAGAGATACATATGAAATAAAGTTTACATTTACACACTACTAAGTTTTAGAAGAAGAAGACTCATTTTACGGTACAAAATTAAGTCAAAGGGATGTTTGTCATTTTGGTAATTTATTACCCAACCTTTTTCATTTTTACCTGATATCCATTTAATTGATTTCGTAGATTTTCTATCAGATGCCTAGAAAAGGGATAAAGTAAAAGTTTTTTTCTTTTTGATTAACTCAGATCTGTCCAGGACTGTTTTGTTGAGAACTTATTAAAACACAAAATCATTTTAATGTTATTTACGTTTATTTTATTTTTTAACGTAATCATATACGTAAGATTGACCCCGCCAACCATACTATTTTAAATTAATAGCTTATTTCCTGCACACTAAGCGGGATCCCACGAGATCCCAAATCAGCCTACAATGGAGAGAGTCAAACTGTTTATCAGCTGCATTGTGTTTGAATCCGAACGCAGGATCACAACAACAAAAACAAATGAAACAGCTATTTTCTTAAAATTTATTACTCTACATTTTTTCGTGTTCGAAAGCTACATAATTCCTTACAAATACTCATGTATGTATGTATGTTTGTCGCGTTTAAAGCAGTTGCTAAAATTTCTAAAAAATTTTGTAACTTGACTTGTGTTGAAAATGCAGCACTCTCACTGTTGAATCCCGATTTTTAATTACATATATTCAGTTATTGAATATTTATATACCGTGACTCAAACAATGCGCACATGCTATTTTTTTTTATATATTCACAATGTTTCTGATGAAATGTTGTTTATAAATCAGAATTTCAAACTTTGGGGAAATTTATAAAAACTCGGTAAATTTTCATAAAAATTTCAAAATTGTCTGGTATTTATATAAATTTCATTTGATTTTTAATAATTTTTTGTGTCAACCGTCTGGTCTATTTTCTGCCATATAAACTGCATGCGCTAAATGACAAATAGTTTTCATGACCATAATTTCAAAAATCAACCGGAATACTTAGCCAACCGGAATATTTAGCCACTTTTAGCCAAGTCATTGCAGAAAGTGCATTTTCTGTGCTAAAACAAATATTGATTGATTTAAGATCGAATTTTTCTTTAATTGGTGAACAAACTTGTTAAATTTAATTAAAAATAACTTTTACTTCTTTAAGCAAAAAATAATATTCAACAACTTATCTTTAATTTCAAAATTATTTTCTGAGCAAAAAAAGAATTGAAAAAATTACATAGTGTTTGTATATACATACGTACATATGTACATATGTATTAACTTACCGCGCTCAAGACCGGATTGAAGTGGAAATATAGCCATTCTTGATAATACGCTGGATAAAAAAAAATTGTGTGTTTTTTTTTAAATCTGGCCTTGAGCACAATAAATTAATGTATGCATATATATAATTAAACTATTGAAGGCCATTAACAACAACTAATCATAGTTTTTTTAGGAATAAACAAAATTAAAAATATAACTATTAAAGGTTTTAATAGTAACTCAATTGTAATAAAATAATAAATAATCTTTCTGGCTTTAATAAACTGAGATTTTAAATAGGGAGCGCAAACAGAGGACTCGAAAGGAAGAGGTTACAAGTTATCTGGTTTGATTGCTTGGCTCACTGTATATATTGTGGATTAGGATAAGTAGTGCAAAATTTGTGCAATCAATCCAGTTATCTTATCGAATTGAATATTGAGAGGATCGCGATCCTTTCGATACACGATAATCTCGCGAGAATTGGCTTCTCGAGCAGTCTCAAGATATCGAAACTACTAATTTCTCTACTTTAACTGTCAAGTTATTATCGTTTGTAATGACTTTACCAGGGGCTGTAACGGTTATAACTTTTATTCAAAAAATTTCTTTTTAATCGTTATTTGTTGAGTTTCATTTTTTGTTTAGAAAATAATCGCTATTTCTTGAGTTCTATATTTTTCAAAAATAAACTTTAATCCAACCGTTTAATTAGCACAAGCCATCGATAAATTAAAAGTAACATTAGGTTTGGTTAGGTTAGAGCGGCTGCCACCATGCAAGTCCACGGATGCACACGTTATGATACCGCTGGCGGGGACCATTACGTTTTCTTCTTCCTTCCCATAGAAAGTGAACCGCCGAGTGCGCCTTACGTAGCACAGAAGAGCGGGAATACTTGCCGAGCTCAGGTCAGTGACAGAGATAGTGTTCGGTGCTCTCCACTTCTTCTTCGTCCCTGCAGCTTCCGCAGATATCGTAAGTTAAAAGTAACATTAAATAAGAGTATTATAATTGGAAAAAAATAACACTGTGTAACAATGAAAATTAACTGGGAATTTTTAGTAATAAAAACTGTATACGCAAAATCCCAAATACACCCTCAAAATCTGAAATTAGGGTCAAAACCCGATTTTCGGGGCTCTCATACACTTTTTGGCCATAACTTTCAACATATCTGAATCGATCAATAATTTCGTATTTTAACGTATAATAATAAAAATAGCGGCACTATATCCGCAAACATAAGAAACATTTGAATGTTTTTCCGATATATTAAATTTTAATTTCTTTTTAGTTGTTTTTCATATCAAAAACATTTAATTGCGAATAAAATGCGGTACTCACTGTTAATTTCGTGTTTATTTTTGTTTTTTGTATAAAATTGAAACCATTGTATTAATTTCATTTAACTTTCAAAGGAGATTTCTGCAATACAGTTTTCTCGTAATAAATCCTCTTTTTTATCAACAAATGAAAATGGAATACCGATTCAGAAATGTTAAAGTTATAGGCAAAAATACTAGGAGACTCCCCAAAAAAAAACGGGGGCTTTATCCTATGTAGTTCCAGATTTTGTCATTTTTAGCAAATAATTTAGTTTGTTTCAGATTTTTGTGCAAGATTTTTTAGCTTGCATCTTTTGTACACGTTCTTCAATCATCACTCACTTTTAATCAGGGTCTAGACTAGTTGCCCTTGCAAAAATCTTCTCAACTTCTCTAGCATTTGCGTCAAAAGAGTTGCAAATCAGTTTTTGGCCAACTTTAATATAAGTATTGTTGTTTTGTAGGAAATAACTATGCAGTTCGTCAGCCAACTTTTGATATTTTCTTGTATATTTTTGCCCCCTAATGTGTCATACTTTATCTCGTCAAGTAGTGCTGCGGACCTTACGAGTACTTTGCCGCTCCGCATGATTTAATATAAATCAAATAGGCAGCAGTTTATACAGAGTTATAAAGGAATGGATGACAGCGTTTTTTTAATTTACAATTTTTTCATAGTTTTATATTCTACTTTTTGCTTCAAAACTAAATACCAAAAAATATGACTTTATGTATGTAAGATTTCATCTTAATATTGCAATCACATATTATCACACTTAACAATCATTGGTGGCGCAAATTCATGGTGACGTACACCGAAAGAATACGCTTGTCCTGATTTGCCGGGACGATGATACATTAGATCATAATAGTTGGGGCCAGGACCAATTTGTTTATAGCGGAATGCATTACGACCGGAAATTGAGTACTCAGGGCTACGAGGAAGTTTCACCGAAAGATTTCCAGCACCATAAGCTGCTGGTCCAGGCGATGCCGGTTTGCCAGATATGCCACACCGCATGCCCCTAATTAAAAAAAAAAAATCAAAAACAATAAGAGGGAAATATATTTGCGGTGATTTATATAAAATTGATTACTTACATGCTGTAGGCCGGAAATCCTGGTTTAATTGGTGACACATCCACACCATATGCATTGGGGCCGGGTGTAGAGCTCTTGAAAGCGTAGGCATTACGCCAAGACATTGAGTATGCTGGCGCATCGGTGCCCTTAAAGAACGGCTTTAAATGAACATCGTGAGCACCCGGACCTGGACCAATTTTCTTTTCTGCACGAAGCGGAAGCATTTAGCAAATGTACACACATATCTCAATATTTAAAAGCCAAAACGACAATTCAAGCACTACCTTTCATATATGTTCTTCCCTGAATCGTAAATTGATTGCCACGACTTATGCCATACCTCGTCAAAGTGTCCACCTTATAGGCACCCGGTCCAGGGCCGATTAGTTTCTCGTGTCTATATGCGCGTGTGCCGAATGAATACTGCGGCAAACGCTGTTTACGATTATCATGATTTTCGTAGCCGACAGTGGGTGGCAGCATGTAAGCGCCAGGTCCGGGACCTGTGAATGTATGCAATTCCAAATTGGTTAATATCAGCATTGGAAAATGAGTTTGGAATTCACCATACTTACCTAAAGGTTTTTTACTCATATTACTGATTTTGCAATATCAAAAGGAAATCAGTGAGAAAAATTTAGAATTTTGATATCAGAAGAGTTACGAAAATTTGTTATCCAGTTTGATGTGCCGAAAATTGGAAATAATTTTTTTTTATATTTTATGTGACATGTTTTGAATAGCCGACGTTGTAATATAGGTCATATATAATATATTTATGCAGGTGCAAATTCTTTAAGACTGTATACATGCATATATACATACATACATATGTATACTTAATATTGACCATGGATCAATAAGTTATCACAACTGTCCCTAAACAAATAAAGCTAGTAGTGTGAAATCAAAGTTTGCAAACGAGACCCATGATTATTATCACAGGTTATATCCATTTTTTTCATACTCTCACGGCATGGTTCAGTTATTAAAGGTTTGCTAACTAGTAACATACGATTTTTGATGTTACCTAAGCAAAATTTCTCATGAAAAGCCTCTTAGATGCAATTTCAATCTTTTAACATAGAAATGTTTGATCTACGAATTTTGATTTTACTCCGATTTGCTCGTAAATTTGAGGTTTTATCAACACAATGCCTTGCTAAGCCAGCCGATTTTGTCACTAAGGAGCGAGAAACTGTTTATTGATCAAACCTTCAATAATTGAATCATGCTCTCTCGGTGTTTTCCTGAAATAAGATATATGGCTAATCATATTTGCTGAATGCCCCCCTTATTATAGAACTGAGAGTCCTTGCTTCCGAAGGTTTATAGTTTTTAAGTTATTTGTTGTTAAATTTGCGAAAATTGTCAAATTTAACCTAACCAATAGATTTAGAAAAAAGTGTTAAAAGAATGAATTACTTACAGTGGTATTCAAAACATTTGCAACTTTAGATGTACATATATGTACTTCTTATGAATTTATTTGACCAAAATAACCATTTTGTACCAAATTTTTCATCTATTGCCAGCTTTAGTTGTTGTTCTTGCTCAGTATGTGCAAACAAATTTATTCCGTTAACCTACAACAACAACAAAGTACTTTTTCTCTATGTAGTACGACATGCAGCTGTTCAAAACATATGCAACTGTAACTGTAATTATAATTATTATTATTACTGTAATTATAAATTTAACATAACCAATAGATTTAGAAAAAAGTGTTAAAAGAATGAATTATATGTATGCGAATTAAGTTGTATATGTATGAAAGGTCGTGTATTAGTAAAAATAAACGTCAAGCACGTGCAGTGTTTATATTAAAATTTTGTGAAGTAAATGAAAAAATTTGAACAAGCAATAATTTTAAAACTATTAATATTTATACCCAAATTTTATAAATATCGGTCAGAGAGCATCTCCCCAATATCCCTGCGAATTTCATTTAAAAATTCCACGTAGTTTGGCTAAAACATGCAATGCTTCCTTATTGGAAAGCCGACCCTTATTTTTTATTTTTGGTCAATTGCTTCTTTAGAGAAAATAGCAATTGTAAAACACTTGTTTAGCCCAGTTTTCCTTAAATTTAATACATGTATGTATGTATGTATGCATTTTTTGGCCAAAGCGATTTCCGATTTTATTATTAATACTAGGATAAAGTGGAAACGTTTTTCGAGCCTGAAGTCAGTTTTGAAAAATTCAAATATGGCAGATTGTGTTCCAGAAAATTGTCAAATTTATATAAAAATTTCATTCAGTTTTATAAACTCAAAATGGAGGAAGAATTACCAAAAAATTTAGTTTTTTTTTAATTTCGTATCACAAGATACTAACTACAAAACTGGAGAAAATTTTTAAGAAGTAAAAGCTTATGCAATTATTTTGACACAATTTTGTACTAAATTAATAACTCTCAAATTTTTTTTTGTTAAATTTAACCGTTTATTTTGGCGATTTCAGTCTTGAATTCAGCGACTCAAAGAAGCTTTTAAATTTTTAATTTTTGAAAACTGATTTAATTTTTGTTATCAGCGACTAAAGGAACTTTTGACTGTAAAAACCTGAAATTACATATGTAAGAAAAATCGGGTTGGGTACAATATGATTTTGGTTCAAAATTCTGTATTTAAAATTCTGTATTCAATATTCTGTATTCAAAAATCTGTAATTCAAAATTCTGTACTGTTAAAATTCTGTGTTGCGGAACACTGTAATTTTAAATTCTGTAAATCAAAATTATGTATTGGCAGTATTTTGTTTTGCAAAACTCTGTATTGAAAAACCGGAAGAGCATATGGATAAATAAAAAAGTGCGCACTTTTTTTATTTATCCATATGCTCTTCCGGTTTTTCAATACAGAGTTTTGCAAAACAAAATACTGCCAATACATGACTTGTCTTGACCCATATGGTTTCCTATATTGTCAAAACAGATTTACATAAAGCAAATGTACATATGTTTGTATGTATTTATAGCTTCAGAAATTTCAAAATGGTCACAAAATTAGTCAAACGAAGAAGGCTGTAAAAGCAAACAACAGAATTAAAAGAATAACAAAAAAAAGGCTTATATTAAGGCATGTTTCTTTTCTAAAGCGAATTGCTAAAAATTTAATAATATAATAATTGTTTCGCCATTATAATGTAATAACTTTTGTTTTTAATGAATTTTTGAATTTTTCTTTAATTGACGTATGTATATATACCATTGATTCTATAAAATCGGAATTCCATTATTCATAAAATAAATGTGCTATTCAGGTAAGCGTGCTTATCAGGTTATCTGCTTATTTGGTTATATTTTTACAGCATTTTGAGCGAAAATAATTTTGATTCCAGAATTTTAATATACAGAATTTCAGTTCTCCATCATTTTGATCATACAGAATTTTAAATACAGAATATTGAACCAAAAGAATTTAGGCTGGACAGAATTTTTTTTTTGATTTTTACAGAATTTTCATCCAAAAGAATTTTGAAAAGCAGAATTTAGTACCTCTCCCAGAAAAATCATCCACCATTCTGAATTTTTGAAAATCGAGAATCCGTTTGTATTCAGCGACAAAATGAAATTTTAAATGTCAAATTTCGAAAAAATGTCAAATTTTTTTTTTAATCATCCGCCATTTTGAATTTTCGATAACTGATTTAATTTTTGTAATCACCGCCTAAAAAAGGATTTGGAAACCAAATCAGAAATTAAAAATTTAATTCATTTTTAATCTTTGAAAACAGATTTCAAGAGACCCTTGGGGATCCATTTTAAAATGGATCTATCCCATTTCAGGGCAGTAACTTTTATGGGACTTTTCCAAAAATTATCTTCAAATTGTTATTTTCGAACTTTTTAACAATAAGTCAAAAAATTAAACTATTTCTTTTTTACTCGTGAAATTTAATTCAACCCAATGTGTTAGTTTATTACTTTTATTTTTTGAACCAGTAATAAGTCATTTCATGACAGTTATTTTTTTTTTTGCTTGCGCCTAATATTTATACTTGGGGTCCTGAAACAAAAGTTTATATAAATTTAATCATCGCTGAAAAGGTCACCTTAAGACTTTTATGTATAGAAAAATATAATAAAAATCATATTTTGAGGTACATATGTATATAAATATTTTCTGCAGAGTTTCCGGTTGGAATTGCATTTCAACTCTGTAAGTACAATTTGGAAATTATATAATTTGGCGCACTTCTCATATATAGTTATTAACAAAAAATCAAAATGTTTGATATACATATTTCGAAGTGATGTAGTAAATTCGTTCAAATTTAGTACGAGGACTTTAATTAAGAAGATAAATACGTAAAAACAAAGTTTTATAAAATTGACGTGATACGTTAAAATCGGACTAATTTCTTTTAGTTTTTATTTAAAATTAAATAAAATACGTTTAAGACTTCAAAATGAAGAGTATTATATTAATTGGTTTTATTATTATTATCTGATATACCACATTATTAGATTATTCTTCACTTGTTGCAATCAAAAAACAAAATGAACGTAAATAAAATGGTTATAAAAATACCTACAATCAATGAAAGCGTAGCAAAGAACCAATAGTGTTATTACCGTTCTTTGGAACTATTTAAATTGCATTGGAAAAATATAGGGACAAATTGTAAAAATCATTCTCAAGATTGAAATCAAGATTTTAAAAGGAAAATAAGGTGTTTGAATCTCGGAGTTTCTCTGCATTTTCTTTTAACAGGCGCGGTTCAAAGCCCATGCTCTTCTTGTAAGTTAATATTTCCAATGATATCTGCTAGGCGAATTGATATAAGGGGGAGTTAAACGAACAGCGATTTTGTCTCACGGCTAGAAATGTCAAATTACAAAAACAAAATACATGTAAATTTGTTATTGCACATTCCACATCACCTCATATACATATATACTCCTACATATATGTATGCATGTATATACATATGCACTTACTCAATATAATTTAAAAATATGAGTAAAGCTATTACTTCTGGATTTTTCTTTGTATATTAACATTTTTGGGAACAATAGTCAGAATCAAACAGTGTATATAGTATTTACATACATGCTTACTTATTTATAAATATTATAATACTAATTTGGCGGTGTAAATTTGCCATAGATTCAGCCGATTTATATAGTATATACTACATAGATAGATCAAGCGAAGCTTTTGTTTTTACTCAATGTCGATCGAATTGTAGAGCTGTTTGTACTGAGAGCCGTGACCACTGTTTTTGAGCAGCAATTCATTTTGCTTTTCGCGCATAGTCTGGCGAAATTTTTTTCATTATTATTTTTTTTACTTTTATTAAAAAAAATATAAATTTACCTTCGGATCATACTTTTGATATAGATATACCAATATAGGTCCATAACATATGTTGAAGAAACCTACAATGCGCATTAGCCAAGAGAAACCAAACGTTTGCGCCAACTCGCCTCCCAGTAAAGGGGCTGATGAAAATGAAATTACATATGATCTCAATACGCAGGCAAGGTTTGTTTTAAAACCAAAATTACTTACCCAGGCCGTAGGCCAAACTAACAGATGTCTGTTGTATGGCATAAACTGTGCCATAGCTTGACACAGAGTTGCCACCATCGCCTGAGGAGTCTTGTTCTTCCTGCGCTAGGGTTGCATCCACAAAGCTGGCTAGTAGCGGAACGAGCGCAGCATCAATTACACCAATACTTAACCCCAAACCGAAATGCGGCAATAATAGTTGGCTGACTGTTGTGGCGCTTGGAATCTAAATATATAATATGTATATATAAACATTAGGGTTGATTGAAAATCCGATTTTCTTTTTAAATTTGTATTGCTAATAATACAACAACACGGTTCATTATGCTCTAAAAGCGATCAGCGCGAAAGATGAAAATATTTGGTCAATATCTTAGCTTGATTTTCATTCGGTCAAATGTTGTTTTTTGATTTTTTGTTGCTCAAATTTCGACAAATTTCGATTTGACGTCAATACAAAATATAAAATGTGAACAAACTAGCATTGCGTGTCACATTTTGTGGTTTTCCTTACCTTATGCCGATCGCATATATGTATGTATGTATAATCCCCTACAAAAAAGCTTCTTATTAAAGAAAGTTGTAAGTTTTGAGCGTTAATTAGAAATGTGTTAACTAACTATACAATTTAACAAAATTTTATAAGTTACCTAACTGGCTAATAATATATAAATTCCGACATAAAATATTCCCCTGAATTAGAGTACGGGAATATAAAAAAGTAGAACAATTTTTGAGATACAGCTAAATCCAGATTTTTTAATTACATGAAAAAAAGAATTTAATTATAATTTATCTCTGAATATATTGGTCATTTGTTTTAATTTTATAAAGCTAATAATATTTATTATAATTAGTGTGAACAACATTTCTTCTAATCACACCATTGATTTTGGATCTATTTAGGGGCTTATTGACAGTTTTGTGCAATTCTTACTAAAATTTCAGAAAAATATTTAAATTCGATATCAATATCAACATAAAAGAATACCTTTACTTCCAATCAAGGCAAATTTGTAAAAGGTGGTGCCAAAATAATAGCTGATTTCATTTTTTTCATTTAGATTTCCCTTGCATTTGTATAGGGATTGTCAAAGTGAATATTTGTTTAAAATGAAACTTTCGGTTTTGTAAAAACCGGTCGAATGGTGATCTTTTTTTAATTTTATATAAAACTATAACTCATACTATAACAAAAACCATGTTTTAATTAATGTTTCAAACTTTATACACAATTTATAAAAAACCATCCAATTTCCATCAAAATATTTCAGTTTTTAGAAAGATTTTAGATATTTTTCGGGCATGCACTTTAATAGCCGATTTAGTTTAAGTGACTAGAAACTACCTTTGATTTTTTATATATTTTTTAAATTTTGGCCTCGTAAACTTTTTATACTAAAATTAAATAAGCAATAAAACTGCATACTCGAAAAATTTCTAAAAACTCTTCTAAATAATTTTAAAATTTTGATAAAAATTTGTTGGGTTTTTACAAATTGGTTATTAAGTTTGAAACATTAAATTACAGGGTTTTTTGTATAGTATAAACTATGTTTGTAATTAAAATTAACAAAAAAGAATGTACCATAAAAAGCCTTACTAATATTGTAAGAAGGTCACAATTTGGCCGCATTTGTTTTTGTTGTTGTTTTAAAAGCATAAGACATTCACCATAAACTTACAACAGCCTCTCCTTATTATTATATTTTTCATGCACGCTGCAAATTCCACTTCATTTAATTTTAGTAAAAACTTAAACCCAAAAATATTACTGAACTCCATGCCTCACAATTTTTTTTTTTAACTATGAAGTTTGATTCCTCTTTCACAAGAATTTTTGTATAGCATAATGAACCATATTTTTATTATTAGTAATAAAATTTATTATTAGTAATAAAAATGCTCAGCCAACCTTACTTAATACACATATGTAAGTATAAAGAATACAACTCCACCAATGTACGTCTATCCAACCTACCAAAATCGACGAAATACCGACCAGCAATAACGCAATGCAGGAGATTTTCACTTGCCCATATTGATATGCGAATGTGCCAAAGAAATTGGTACCGATGAAATATCCCACGGAGTCTGGTATGAACACTGTACCCAATTGCCATTTGGTGGGATGTAGATTTTGTATTAACCAAATGGGTAAGCATGGCTCCAAAATGGCCATTGTGGAGGTTGAAAACCATATAGCGACGACGATTGCAAATATCATTTTGCTTTCGAGTAATGGACGCCATTTTGGTTTATGCTCGTCGGCATCGGTTATAACCTACGGTAGTGGGAATATCGTATATTAAATCAAAGTATTTTTAAAGCACTTATATATATGCATTATATGTTATAGTTTGTGTAATCAAATATACTCTGAGATACTTGAAGAAGGCTCATAAGTTTCAATCGACCTACCTCAGGTTGTATGGATATATCCAAAGTCAATAGCTGCATTCCTTCAGAGTTAAGTAACAATGTAATATTACAATACAAATATATATGTACATATTTTTACAACTTCATAAACCTCATATTTGGAACTAAATTTTCAAACTAACGATGCGTCGAGAATGTCGCTGATTGCCGTTCACCTGGGAGAACAATATTACTGCAAACGGTTACCGCTGCTTACTACTTTCGGGTGACTGCACCCAAGTATCCTCTAGGTATCTCCCGAACATGCGTTTGGGAGTAAGCTATAGCGAACCTGGGGGGGTCATTCCGACGTTGTCGGTTTAAGAAAACACCAGAGTTCGCAGCATCTGTGCACCAGTAGGTGCAGCGGATATCCAACTGGGATCAAGCGGCCTGCTATAAAAAATAGACCTTACAAAAAACGTCCCAACATCTGGTGGTGCGCTGGACAAGGGACCCGCCATGTAAAAATTATCATCAAGTGTAGGGAGAGTAAGCTTTGACATCACCGCCATCCTGGAAATAAAATGCTGTCATGTAAAGAAGCGCCAGTTCGGTAGTGGTCTTATGGTGGAAGAGACGAACAACGTGGGTAAAGATCCACAACGATCATTAACGGGCTAAAATTAAACGACTATGCCAGGGCTAGAAACATGGTTCTAGCATAGAAAATTCCCCAGATAACGTGGCTATCTCGAAATAAAATCCATCACATGGCGGTAGACGAAAACCATGATTCCAGTTTATTGGAGTATGGTGACCAAACATCGATCGGATAATTACCTTGTCGCAGCAAATTTCCGCACGAGGCTCTATGCAGCAAAGAACGCACAAAGTACAGCTACAATCGCAACAGACAGCTATTAAATTCGCTACTTGATTTTCTCACAAAAACTAAAACCGCTATGTAAAAAGAGGTTGAGCAACACCGCCACCTCCATCAGAATTGGGAAAGACATTGTTTAGCTGTTTGATACCAAACGAGGTTTCAGACACTGTGATTACCTATCGTGTGACTTCTTCAACATAATGCTGAAAATGATAGTTTGAGCAGCAGAAGGAAAGTAAATGGTGTAAAAGTGTTTTCGTCTTGGGCTCACATCGCTGTTGACAATTATAATTTAAAAAAAGGAGAAGACTGTTTATCTTGGCGCCAGAATCAACCCAAAAAATAATGTCAGCCATGAAACCCAACGGATAATCTCTCTCGGCAACTTTGGGCTGAGTAGACAATTGACTACTAAAGTTCTCGAGACACTGTCTTGGGCACTGTCAACATTGTATGGTATGGCTCTTGGAGTGTTCGAGGGAAAGATTATCAGAAAGATGTTAACCTATTTTTGATGGCGAATATCGCAGACGATGAAACGATGAGCTATATGACATTTACGCTAGCTAGACAATGTTGTTGGAATGAAAAAAAAAAATGTTCCAGCCTTGGAACGCGGCACCCGCTGGCTCCTTTGCGTTTAAAAGGTCAAGTGGCAATGACTTGTTATATTCAATTGACGCCAGTTAGCAGGTAGGAGGAACGACTGGCATAATATGTTAATCTCGACAGCCAAGAGAGTCGCTTTGTGTAATATATATTATATATGTATATTTGTCTGTAAAAGCATATTCTCCATATTCACTTACCCAAGTTTAAGAATATCACTGTAGATAGTATTATAAATGGTGCGGACTTTCCAATTAAGTCGTAAAGTATGCTACCGAAAGGATATCCAAGCAAAACACCCAAAGCGATACTACCCAAAATTATGCCCATCACTTTGGAGCGACGCTCCTCTTCCGGATAATGCTGCATAGTGAAGTATTGGTTAAAAAACCGCATTGTGCAGATATAGTAGATATGTATGTATGTAAATAAGTAAGTTACCTGTGCCACTAGACTCATACCACAGACGCCAATACAGGCCGAGCCTACACCTTGTATAGCACGCGCCGTCAACAACTCCATATATGTATCGCCCACGGAGAATACTATGGACGACAAGGCAAAGAGATACGAAACAAATGCAAACAAAATACAACTTGTTCAACGACCAAAATTAACTTTTCTGAGATTCGTACATACCCAACGAGGATAGGAGCAGCAGAAATGTTCCTGCAACAATCGGTAATCGATAACCAAATTTGCTAGTCATATTGCCGACGATTGGATTGAATATTAACTGCACCAAAGCTTTCATTGACAACAGTATTCCAATGGAGCTATTTTCACTGGTCAAATTATCGTATGAATCTGTGCGTCCGCTCGTCCCTTTGCCTTCACGATAAATGCTAGTAACACTGACAGTGGCTGTTCTAATGGTGGGGGTGACAGAATTGGTGATAGTATTGTCATCATTAATATTCGATTCAACGAACTCCTTTCGTATTGTGTCGGCGCCTGCGGTATTTCCGGTGATTGAGCTCTTCGTCACTGGTACAGCCGTTGTGCCGCCTATACCTGGGTTAATGTAGCGCAATTGCTTATGCTCAGCGGGCACAAATGCTGCTTTATCATCGACATGCAGCGTAAAATTTACCATCGATTTGCCGGGTATCGGATGTTTCGTCATGATTGCTTGTATGGGTTGTTGTGCGCCATCAATATAACGATTGGCCCAAATGGGTGGTGATATAAAAGAATTGGCGGTGTCGACATTGAACGCAGCGGTTGTGGTATTATAACTTTTAAATGTCTCCAACGGAGTGTGCTGTGTCCTGTTATTTATAGTCGCCAGATAATCGGGCAATATGGGCACTGTATGAAGATTGAGTGTGAGTATAAAGCGTGTGTTTTTATTTTACAAAGAAGAAGGAAATGAACAGATATGAAGTTAAGTAAGATAAGGAGTTTTGGTACATACACAAATATATGTGGATAATGGTGTGCGAAGCAAAAGGAACGAAATGTTTATATGCACTTATGCTGTTTTTGTTTTTTTAATCTGAAGAATACACGAGCACGTGTATTTTCTTTAAACTTTTTCTATTTTAAAATTGCAAGCGTAATTATATGAACTTTTGCTGCTTTTGTTTTGCACAGCACTTACACTTCAGTGGCACTAGTTGCTGATTTTTCGAAACATATATTTTATGGTTTTCTACAGTAAATTTTTGAACGACTTTGAAAGTGATTAAAATATGTTTGTATGGAAATCATAAATATTTAACAGAATTTTTACCAGTTTAAAAAAAAAACGAAATGTATGAAGTTTGTATTTTCATGGAATTCAATAAATATTTATATAATAGATATACCCAGCGTACGCATCTACATTTGAAATAAAATATGTATCAATAACAAAAAATAAACATCGGCATTGCCAATTGGAAAAAGGTGATTCCAAAAGAAAATATTTGTAAGCCACTTCTACGACAAATTGCTTTATTCCCATTTAATAATTTGATCAAATATACCCTACGTTATGTCGAGATTACTATATATTCCCCAGTTTAATTCCTTTCAAAATCCATTCAGTAGTTTCGGAGATAGGTGAGTTCTAACAGACGAACATACAAACAAATATTCTAAAAATGGTATAAATGTAGTTTCTTGAAATCTCTTCATCACATTCGGTTATTCTTTCAAAAAAAATTTTAATATTAATATTTTATAGATTTGAATGTTTTTTCATACGTACGAGTATAAATTAAATTCCTGTATGAATAAGAACGTCGACCTGCTGATTGATTAGAATGTAAGTGTGCCCTCCCCAATCTACAAAAAGGTTGATCCACGCCAACTATCGCGAAATCAGTCTTATAAATATTTCAATATGGTATTATCGAGCGCATTGTCTAAAGACTTGAATGATCGAACTCTTGGACCTTATCGGTGTGGCTGCAAAACTAATACGGTTTTGTAAAATGCCGTTAGGAAATACCACTAGATCCGTTGGGATGGGACGGGCATCTCTGAGCCGTTTTACACCAAACGAGGTATCAAATAGGGTGATTCGCTATAGTGTGACTTTTTCAACATTATGTTGAGTCCAATCAGTCACCATCGTTTATAGGAGTGCTATAATGTTAGTCTCAAAATCCAATAGTTATTATATCTTGCTACTTTGAGCTGAGTAGGCAATAGCGTAGTAAAACCCTCTCTCGACGAACCAAAACTTTTCTCTATAAGTCTCTCATCATGATCGCGTTTTTATATGAAGTAGAGGGATGAACGCTGTCAACATTGGTTGAGATGGCAATTGGAGCGGTGGAGAGAAAGATTCTTTGAAAGTTGTTTGGACCTTTTCGTCTTTACGACGGGGAATATCACAAATGATGAAGGACTTAGCTGCACTTGGTGTTTCTAGTTGGCGCTAGTTAACAAGACAATGGAACGATTGGCGTGCTATGTAGGAATCGGCCAAAATTGCCTGGCAGTTATAACAAAGAAGAATATTCATTACATTTTTGTAAAAAGCCAACGGGAGTTATTATTTTTATACCTTTACCTATAAATATCCATCGTGATATATTTAACACATTTTAGCCAGAGGTTTCGAAAATGTGGGGTCTTGCAACAATAGAGCTTACGCTTAAATAATTAAATTATAAATTAAACTCTGCATATAAAAATATTAACAATAGGTTTCGTGTTAATATTTGAAAAGGTTTGGGTGAGTCGTGAGTAAAAACTGCAAAATGTCACTTTGCCGAGACGAGGTAGAAGGTAAAATGTAGAAGTCGAATAATAAAATGTTAAAGAAAAATTGCAACACTCGTATGCTACATGAATTGAAACGTATCTTGAACTGAACACATCTGTGTCTAAGAGGGTAGGGGGACTCCTCACAATTGATTACTGATATAGAGGATATTATTAATACAATTATTTTATAAAAATGTTCTTATAAGCGAAGTGCTATTTAAACCGTATAAAATTCACACATAGTATTTTATTGATCAACTAAAATTTAATTAACTTCCAGATTTGTTAAATTGTTAATATTAATAAAATTAAAAATATTTTTATCGTAAATTTCGTAATTTCCATTTACTTAATTAAATTTAAAAAAATCAAAGGTATGTAGTTTGTAGTCACTTGAAGATTGCAATTTATTATATGAAAATTTTGAAGTACTATAAAATTGAAAACTCAAATATTTTATAAAACTTTGGATTAAAAATTTTGAAATCTTGGGTAAAGTTTGCTAAATTTGTTCCCTATTTGAACATAGTTTTGAATTTAAACCGTTTTTGTTATGGAATGAACTATATTTTTATAAAAAAATAATTAAATAATTAAGAAAAAAGTAGTCAAAACTTTACAATATGTGGTGGTGCTATAGTTAAGACATGCACTATAGCACTGGGGAATACATATTACGAACACTTTGCTGTGAAATTGGCGGAAAATTAAAATTATTTATTTTCATCAAGGTTTTGAAAATTCTTTTCATAAAAATTATTAGTTTCAAATAAAACGAAATTGCTTTTTAATAGTCATGTGTTGAGTTTTATTTATTACTCAGAAACCAAGAGTTGTTACTTTATACTTGTACAGAAAAAAATACGCATTTTATGAGTTATATTTTCTGTTTAAATATTAAGCTATTTTTAATTTAATTTCGAAAATGCTTTTTCTTCAGAGAATTGTATACGCATAAACACGTTTCTTGTTCAATTAAATAAAATTTTTGTATGTAACTCAAAAACAAAAAAAAAACCTTAATTTTGAGCAAAAAAATAAAGCTCAAAAATAACAATTATTTTCAAAGCAAAAAAAAAAAAGACTGAACATAATTTGTATAATTGGATTTTCTGATATAACTTAAAAATAAAAAAAATTAATGCAACTGAGGAGTCCGTGTACTTCTCATGCATGCAGGGTATTCTTTTCATATAACATTATTTGCGATCCCTGATTTTTAGGCAATGGCCACAAGTTTGTTCATTTAGTTATTTTTTCGTACTAATGTACATATGTACATATGTGCTGTATGGCCAAACGTTGATAAGCATTTAAACACGCTTATTTTATAATAAATTCATCGTTTCATTTTAAATCACTTTCGGCACACCAGGCACAATATTTATTCATCCTGAAATGATAGCTTTCGCCTCGGTTATATTGATTACCAGATTAGGCATTTCACGGTTCACTGACAATGCTTTGAATTTATTTATATGCCCTAAGATGAAACTACCACAATGACATTCTTATTTAAATGTCGAAATCAAATTTAGTAGCCTACCAATTACAGTTAGCAGGACATTATCCAGTAGCAGCGCAAAATAGACGATAACAGCAATTATACAGCGATTTGTATTTCCGAAATTCGGTGTGGAGGAACGTCTTTCGCCACCAACAGCATTCAATTCGGATGCTGTGCGCGCAACATTTGAATCAGCATGACCGCTGGCAATTTCGCCACATTGCTCTGCAGACATATTTTTATTGTTTTATTATTAATTTGAAACACTTTTAATTTTGGAAAAGCCAAGAGATGGATTGATATGCTGATTTGTACTAATTACACTCACACACTGCCACGCACGAGAAGATACAAACAAACGTCCGATTAAAACATAAAACACGTGCTAGTTGTCAATGAACATTTCACTTAATTTAGTTTTGAGCGCATTTGGAGGTTTCCATATGTTTTGTAAAATTGTTGCATTTCCACACACAGCAACAACAAGCACTAGCTAAATGAAAAAAAGGAATTCACACACTTGTATCATAGCAAATTAGACGTTCACGTATGTGTTGGCAATGCCAGTAGGGTATATCCTTTCGCTCTCGGCGCTCAACAGGTGCTACGGATTCAACTGATGGCGAACGATTGAAACGCTTCGACACTTTTCCGAGCCATTTTATAGTGCCAAATAAATTCTTATTGCTTCTGCTGTTTCAGGCTCGACACTCATTTTATGTTCACTCGGGTGTGCTTTTAATGCCTTTACCCGTTGAGTTGACAAGTGGGTGGGGGGGGCACGTAGTCAAAGGATGTACATACCAGTGGTTACAAACAATAACCGCCTAAGTCGAATTAAGATAAAATCGAGTTATGTATGCCCTCATATTTTTCAAGTAATATTGCATGCGATTATAAAATCCACATCTCGCCATCTGGCCTATTTTAAAAGTTGTGTAGAAAAATATTTTGGTTTCCCCATAAGGCTGCCATTACAATCCAAATGTATACAACTATTTTTCTCGAATTCAGGCTTTTCTACTTAGGCGGTTATCGTTTGTGACCAAAGATATATTTATAAGTAGATATACAGATACATGTGCGGTTATAAGCACAGCAACGGCACGTCGCTACAGAAAGACGACTGGGGCCCGAAAAAGCCAATCGCACTTACTTATTTACTTACTTTATTGGCGCTATGGCTGCTTAAGCGATTTTGGCCGAATTTCTCCTACAATTTGTGGTGCGCTTCTTGATGTTGTAACACAAATTGATGGGCCTACAGTTTTACGCCGACTCCGAACGGCGAATGTATTTTTTGTGAGAAGTTTTTGTTTCATGACAGAAATACACTCGGAGGTTTGCCAATTGCCTGCCAAGGGGCGACCGCTGTTAGAAACAACTTTTCTACAATTTTTGATGTTTTTTGCCCCGGGCAGGATTTGCACCCGGGACCCACCGAACGAAGCACTCACAATCCACACACTCGGCTACAGCGTTCGCAAAGCGCACGTGTGATATAAAATTGAATCATAGTTGAAAAACATTCAGTTTTCGTAAATAAATTTTAAATAAATTGCTACCGTTTGGTAAATGAATGATTTAATTACTATATTGTTGTAATTCACATTAACCAATAAGAAGTTTAAATAAAATAGATAACGAGCTCTTTTTTGAGAACTTTTTAATGGTTATAGTTTCATCAAAACAATTTTTGGGAAAATGGAAAACATTTGTAGCGGTTTTTTAAAAATAATTTTTCCGGTTTAGAAAATATGGATTTATGTAAGGATTTAGTACCTGATGTGTTTAGGAACGAATTTTTGTCATCCCTTGTCAAATTTGGTTTGGATACTAACCGATTTCGATCAATCGTTTATTATGATTTTTGTGCTGCTTTTTCCGACAGGACGATAAGTTGATGTTTATTGGAACGATTTATAAGCGTTAATTCTACGAACAATTCCGATAACAGTTATTTGCAAATGGGTTAGTTTTACATTTTTGAAAATCAAATTTATCGGTAGCTGTTGAAGTTGGGCAACAAAATTAAGATTGTAGGTAGCATTTGCACTTACTCGCTTATTTAGGGCGAACTAAAGTGGGCGGCGTCACGCCTATTCCCCAAAAGTTTTGATACTACATACTTCCTATTTGAACCCAATTGTGTAAATCACCGCTATATGAGAGGTAAGTCTGGCTTTGGTCAATTTCTATGATTTTCGAAATTATGCCTATTGAGTTAAAATATAAAAAGTGAATATCAAATTTGTTAAAGTTTGATATAGAATATGCTCTAAATTGGACGGTGTCACGCCCATTTTCAAAAAAACAACTCACGTACACCTCCCTCCAATCTTATCTTGTTTGCCATATTTGAGCAAATACAGCTACTGATTTTTGATTTTCGAAAACTTCCGTTATGTGGGCTTGGGTATTATCCGAATTCGCCCATTTTCAACACCAACCTACCGTGTGTTTAGATATCTCAATATTTGTTCGATTTATCCGAAGCTCGGTCGGATATGACTTAATGAAAAAAATTATAATACCATGGCCACTAGTGTGATAGGGTATAAAAATGATCTGATCCTCTTAATGAGTGAATTTGGGTACAGGGAATATACAACAGTTTTCAATTCCTAACCCATATTAGACTGGCGGAATTATTGAACAACTTTTATTATCATACAACCGTCGATAACTTACGAAAAAATAATCTTTCCTATAGCATTGAAACAATTAAATTTAATCGTTGTTCTTTAACTTTTCCAAAAACTCTCAAGACAATAATTAAAAACTTTATTTGAACATAAAAAACGTTTGTGAATTTACTAGTACTGCCATTTTAAATTGGGTTTATTTCGCTCCTAAAAAATGGATGTTGCTCCGTAGTATTGCAACCCTGTGGCCGATTGGAATGCCACTCATATATCTTTCTTTCTTAATATGCTTGTTTTAATTTGACAATGAAAGCGTTAGCTGGCTATAAATGTTATTAGCTGAGTGTTCGGTTGGCAGATAAGTTGCATGCCGTCAGATGCCTTTGCTCTACACACACTTGGAAAATAACACAACTACAAAACCTACATACATGTACGATTACTTTTGCGCATTGGGTGGTCCTGGAGTTTCGGGCCTCACTCTCAATCGGTTCTACCTCGGTCAAAGATATCACGTATTAATTTTGGTCTGGATTGGAGACGGTTAGAGCGTTTTGCACAGGGGCCAAAGATCAGATTACCATATGAAGACTCAAAATTTTAAAATTGTTTTTTCTTCTGATACCCAAATTCAATATTACTATAGTCGACGGTATCACATAAAAATCTTATAATGTGATCTTTGGCCCCGGTGCGACCCGTCATAGCCATCTTCAATCGCTACCAAAATCTATAATCTGTAATATCATCGATTAAAATATTACATATTTAAATTTGGAAAAAATAACTTTCAAAAAATCGTACACTAATTAATTGTAATTTGAATGAATCCTTGTCAGTTTAATTCATCTTTTAAGAATATATTGGTAAAATCCGACCACAATATAACCTTCATATTGAATCTTTGCAGCTAGAGTTCAACATTCAATCTAGATTTCTTACTGGTGCAAAAATTATTTTCAATTAAGTGCTGTATTAAGACAGCACAACGTAAGTTGAAGAGAATAAAAAAATTCAGGCAAAATATGTTCGTTTTTAAAATGAACCTTGTATACCTCATTTGGGATATGGTTCAGTCTTCAAAATTTTTCTAATACCAGTCATTTTTCAGATAAAAGCTTAACATAAGATTTAATATCTGCCTATTTGCTTGTGAGGATGTAAAAAAAAACACTGAAAACAATTATTTGTCGAGGCGTTTTCGTCAAAACATTTTTGCACTCCGCTGATAAAGTGCGACAACTTCTTTAAAGCAAACCTCTTACTTTCGAATATCCTAAAAATGTTTGTTGTATTCACACACAATAAATTCAAATATCAAATATGAGGTCCTTTAGGAGGTCACTTTTCAGAGGAGGGAATAACTTGCAAATGGGAGACTATTCTTCCAAAATGATTCTCTTCTAATCCTTCGTATCTTATTTTCGCAAAGTGCAAATTAGTTTGTTAGAGGTGTTGTCATCAGACCGAGTTATTTTTCGAAGTCGATTGTGTTGTCACAGTTTGAATAATAATTAATCTTATTGTTCTGTGAAGTGCTGATTTCAGAAATTTGGGATAAAAAGTATTGATATGGCGACAATTTTTTTTCGAAGGCCAAGCTTGATAGATTTAGCTGATTCATAACGATAAAAAAAATGTTACGTTTGACGGTTTTTCGAAACTCGAAATATTGCGGAAGTTATAGCTATCAACTTTTTTCCCAATTGTGTGTTTTTTTTTTACCGATATTAGCGATTGTTAATTCTGATTCTGCTCATTTCTTAAATACTTAAAAATTGTGATGTTTTATTTGTAATTTATTTTCTTTATTTTTTATAAAATATTTTCGGCCTAATTTATTTATATCAACAGTAATTTTTGAGTTCAAAGCCAGTTTTTATTATCGCTACATCTCCTCATCAGATTTCTTTCCAGACTCTACCCGGATTTGAATTCGCAACCTCCAACTTGTCGGGCTAGTACGCAACGCGTGCATGTGAACTGTTGTTAATTTTTAACTTTTTTAGTTGATAATTTTTGTAAAACATCTTTTTAAATATAATTGTCATCTTCCTCGCTTTGAAATCGTAATTTTGCTTAATATCGGCGCAATTCAATGTGGCGAATGTTCACGTTTTTTTCATAATTTAATTTAAACTATTTCTTTTTATAAAAATATAGTTCCAATGAATGCCGATTAAATCCAAGCTTCAAACTTTGCCCAAATATTGGGAGGAAAAGAACAATTTAACGATTTTAAAATTTTTGATTTGAAATTTTGGAAAAATTGGGTATGCAGTTTTATAACCCATTCAATTTCTATTATAAATTTTTCCAAAATTTCAGAGCGCTTTGAAAACTGAGTTGGAAGAAAAGAATATTATATTGAAAAATAATAAAGTATAACATCGACAGATTTGAAAATTTAATATACATAATTAATGCAAGTATGCTGTGGCATGGCTTGTATGAAAAAGAGAAGGAATGTTTTAAGCGTACAAATCCGATGAAACAGGTCTTTCTTACAGGGTATGTACATACATATATACTTATTTATACATATGTACTTCCGTAAGTATTTTCTCTTGCGTGCGTGCAATGGGACACAGCAGGGTAAGTGGGTTTTCTTTCGTGTTTTTCTAGCAATTTTTCAGTTCATTTAATTTTTTAATTCATTGCCATCGGTCAGGAATAAATAGAAGTTACATACATACCAGTATTAAATATAGGGCTGATATATTTACGTATTTATTATTTTAGGTGTTTTGTCACAAGGTGGTTTTAATGGTCAGATGGCGTATAATAGTACTAATTCGATTGATTCCAACGAATGCTAGTTTGAAAAAATATTTTGTTGAGCTACCTTTCCTAAGTTTGTGCTAAGACTAAAAAAGACGGGCAAGTCTTGTTATATATTTTTTTTTATCTAATAATTTAAGGTCACGCCAATGCTTTGAAAATTACCATCGAATATCTTTGAATATTCATATCGAATTTTTAAACAAGTTATTCTTCCTATTTATTAACTTTTGCAAAAAAAAAAGTTATGCAGTATTTTTTTTTAATTTTTGCAAATTTTGTGATAATCAGAAATGCGAAAATACACCGTCGATGCCACTTGTTGTATTGATTTTAACATTTGTGTTCATATATTCGTACGAAAATGAGTGAAACTTCTGAAGATGCTTTTTCTTTCTTCTTTTTCTTATAAATCAAAAGGTCGTGTGTGTCTGTTGGTATTTTAGTTTATAGACTCGAAAACTATGCACCGATTCAGCTCATAGGATGTATTTGCAATGGTGTATTATAAGCATAGGCAATAAAAAAAATCCAATAGATGGCGCTGAAGCGAGGTATTTCTAAAAACTCGGTTTGTATTCAAAACACATGTTAGAAACGTAAGTGTAAATAATTGAGTGAAAATTGGAACGATAGGTGTCGCTGAAACACATACATATGTATATCTCTTAAAAAACGTATTTAGAGTTTACTTTGATTCAATTCTTCCATGTTAGACAACCACCGAATTATTTGTATACGCAGATGGGAAAACGAAAAACCTGTTTACTCGTTTTAGTTATATATTCATTAAAAAATATATAATAAAAAATATTTGGTCATACATAAACACATTAAATCATAAATATCAAAGTGTATGAGGAAAGTGTGGTAAATAGAAATTCGCGTTGTCATTCGCAGTCTTGTTGCATAAGTTGTTCAAATTGTTAATTCTTAAATGAATTTGACTTTTCAAACGCGTCATTCGATTTGGTGAAATGAAAAACACATTCGAGTTAAGCTCCAAAAATGTAGAAAGAGAAACTTTTTGTGAATTAAAAAATTACAGCGAATCTATTGACCCCGATTCGCTACCATTGTTTGTTTTTTTGTATAGAACAACATTAAAGAAAATTTGGGTTGTACCTATATCCATTTCCCAGTATGTCCTTTTCAATAAAAAAGAGGCGGCTTGAATAATAATCTTCACAAACTCTTCTAAAATATGTGCACTTGATGCTGAGCATGAAGATTTTATTTATGGAAAATGTAGAAGACTGGAATACTATAACCAAAATTCTAGTTTAAACGATATTAAGGGTTATCACAATCCAAGGCAAATGGTGTTGTACTGTGTATTTTGTATTTGCATTGCCATGGAGATTTGCAAATATCATGATGTTAGTCAATTTGAATGTAATCGTGGATTAAACTATTTATGAAATAGATTCACATCAAAAATCTGAATGCATCTTAAACAAATTGAATTTAAAACGGCAAATTTCGAATGAAGCTACTTCGATTTGGGCCCATTAATTGGGTGAGACTGGTTTAAAAACAAAATCAAAATTTTATATTAAAAAAAAAGGCTTTAATTTAGTTAAATTATGTTAGTTAATTATGAAAAACTTTCCAAATTTAAGAAAATATTTCTCATCGAAAATTTAGAATTAATTGTGCGTTTTGAGGTTTCAAACAAAAAAAACGTATATGCGGCAAATACGTAAAAAACTATTACGAAGCAAAATTTTCAATATTATGACATGAAAGCTAAATTAGAGTTATATCGCCGAAAATTGACTGAAGCCGGTCAGACTTTTGTGCCCTTTGACTACCATTTGTGTCGGTCTCTGCAAAACTCTCTTAATGGACAAGAATTGGCCGACAGGATATAGATAGCTGAAAATCACTTGGTAAAGTTTTTCGCCGGTAAACTACACAACATCGATGGAATTATGAAATTTCCAGAAATTTATAGACAACAATAGCGCTAATGAAGTTGTGTGTCATATGTCAAGTACATAATTGGGCAAATTACGTTCGTTCATAAAACGGGTGCTAACCAATGAACACTTGGGTGAAATAAACCGGAATTAGTGGGATAAATAAAATGCATACAAGATTTTGACCTTCATCCATATAAGAGCGATTAAAAAAGTTTATCCACTTCTGCCCACGGAGCCATCATCTACTGATATTTATGTATGCACATATGTATGTACTTTAAATGCCATACAAATTGAACAACAAAGCCACTGTTTTCGTTCGTTTCCAAAATGATCAGTGATTGCTGCCATCCCCTACGCTGCGCTAATCCAGCTAAATAAGCTTTTGAGCAACACAAATTTTATTTTTTATAAATAAAACTTTCTATCATAGTTATTATTTGCAGGAAAAAGTGGGAAAAGTTGGAACAAAATTTTACTAACTAATAGTTTTTTTATTTAATTTTACCATGCAATGTTTATGTAAATTGATGTTATTTAAGGAGATTTCATACGATTCGCTGCGTCAAAAGTATTTCACATTCGCTGCTTCTTTCAATTTTGTAAAGGCTTCTCTGAAATGCAAGTTTAATTTTAGGTTAATGCCATCTATTTTCCTCTCTATACTAATTTTTTTTATTATTTATTCTTTCATTTAGTTACTAAAAATTATTTTAAAATCTGATTATCATTATTAATTTATAGGCTAATTTTAACAAAAACGAAGTGCACAATCAAAGCGAATTCATGCCAGATGGTGTTGAGCGTACAACAATAAAACTGTACACTAACAAATTATACGTACAATGGTAGGGAGAATCGATGAGAATTTCAACAAACACATAGTTTTGCCGTTCATTCCAGCAAACGAATTCACTCAGCTGCCTGCTCAACACCTCCTTATATGAATTCGCCATGTTTACAATCATTTGGTTTGAAGCCTTTTCTATACAATGCCAACAACAAGTACTTGAATACTTAATCGTGGTTTAAGATTAGAATTACTTTTTGGCTCAAAATTGGGTAAAATTATCTTCTATCAAATATTTCTACCCGTTATAAGCTAATATGAAAAAATATTAATTGAGTTGATTTGCCAAAAAACTAAATACTAGGAAGCAGTGGTGTGACCAGGGGGACTAAGAGTAATTGACCCTCTTTCCTAATTTTGTCTTTCAAATAGGCTACACATATTCACAAAATATTAGCAATTTCTTTTATGAAATTAGGTTTAGTTAAAAAAATAATTATAATTAAATTTATGTAAAATGTATATCTCTAACAAACATTTGCCCAATACATTCCGAGTTTTTATTATCTACTGTGTTGAAATTTCGTAAAACTAAAATAGTTGAAGAATACGAAATAAAACTGTTTATGATAATAATACATTTCTTACAAGACTACTATCGGGAGACCCATATTCAAAACTTTGCAGTTGTAGTTTTTTATCGTATGCTTTTCTAACTATTTTCTTATTTTTTTTTTTTGGTACGAAAGCTTTGTATTTGTATGGGTTTCGTTTAATAAATTATTGTCTTTTGAGTCGTATCAGGTTAAATAAAGCTAGCAAATTGTGGGGCCCGGCGCATCAACGTCTACGGTTTAATCGAAACGTCTTTACTAGAGCTCTTAAAATAACTTCATTTATTTGATATCCAATTAACCGGAAAGTCGATTTTTAATCAGTTGCATGCTTTTTAAACGATTAACTACTCTATTAGTATCATAGCTCTAATTCAATTCATCGCATTTTCTTTACACGTTTCGTCTCTGAAAATTCTACGAAAAAAATCAGAAAGCACGAAGCAATTTACTCCAAATATGGTGGAAGGTTTTGTTTCGCCTCCTTCATATCGGCTCTTAATACACATTACCTAAAACTTTGACAACTTGGCGAATAAATATATCTTCTACAATAATATATTTACTTACAATAATTTACCGTTTTATTGTGTAAATGCCAAAAAAAAAAAAATAAGCTTTCATAATATCCTTTCGTGTCAGAGCTAATGGGTTAAAATCTTCTACAAAATAATTCCTCGTGAAATTTCAGCATATTACTGACTTAGTTAACTGGCGCTATAACCTCTTAAAATATTTTGGCGGAGTTCAAGAAAATGACCCAGTCACTTCTTCTTCCTGCTAACTGGCGCCAATTGGAAATACCAAACGACGTCCAACCCTTTTCGACTTGGCCCTTCCAACGCAGAGGAAGCCGTCCTCTTCCTCTCCTACCACCAGCTGGTACAGTGTTGAATACTTTCAGGACTGGTGCATCTTCGTCCATTCGCGCGAATGCCAACGTAGCCGCTGGACTAGTGCAGTTGCCTACTCAGCCCAAAGTAGGACTTGTTGGCAAGATAGATTCTATGTTGGATTTCCAGGCGGACATTATTGTAGGTGTTAATGTTGTTTCCCAGATAAACAAAGTCCTCAACTTTTTCGAAATTTTAATTGTCAACAGTGATGTGGGATCCAAGACGCGAGTGCGCTGATTGTTTATTTGATGGCAGGAGGTACTTAGTTTAATATGAACATAAAATATTTGTCATAAAATGCAAAAAGGTTTGTAAGGTTTTACTTATTCATCCAAACTTGGAATCATTCCGCCCCAGATAATGAACCGTAAATTACTGTGTAGTGTTATCGTCACATATACGGATTATCTTTGTTTCTGATAGCAAGAAGCGTGAGGCACTTAGAATCACGCTTCCTAAATGTCGAAATTGTCTTGCGTGTTTAAATGGCTGAGTATCTCTCACTAGCTGGTATAGCTCTTGTTTCTTAACTTTGAGGCAAAGAATATTGAAAACAAAGGAAAGTCATGGCATTTGGTGCCTATTTTATCTATAGGAAATTAAAGGCCACTGAACCCGGCACTGAATCCTAGAGAAATAATATTATACAATTACGGAAATTAATAACACATACCAATAGTACTACTTGCCCACCATACCCCAGCCAATGCCCTCTGCTGTAGGTACTTAACATGTGCTTGTCATTGACGATCCGCTAGTGCCCTTAGAAGAATTGATTTGGAATCAGTGATTTCAAGGCGAATTCATATAAGGTGGTGTTAAGCAAGCAGTTGAGAGAGTGAATTCGCTTGTATGATTTGTTAGTAAACATTTTTGTTGTTGTGCGCTTAAGACCACCTAAAATTAATTCGCTTCGGGTGATTGACTATAAACACAATGAAAAAATTAGCTTTAGAGCTGTCAAAAATTTCTCTATCCGTAAAAGGGTTAATAAAAAGAGATGCTTCGTTGCCAATGTTACTAAAAATTCACCCAAAATATACGACAAAATGCTAACTTGGAGACAATTTAAGCTTCCTTTTGTTTGATATTTGTATCGCATTGTATGAGTGGTATCAGCTTACGATCAGGTTAATATTGGCAACCAATAGAAACCACTTGGTCGATTTCATTGAAGAATACAGATATTTTACAGATTTGATTTATTTGACTTCCTGAAGGATTTAGGAACGTGTTTGAATTTTATTGTGCTTAAAATGGCTTAATTTTGTATATATGTATTGTTATTAGAAACCGAAAGTTAAAAGCAAGAGAAGCAATGACGCCCAAGCTAGAGCCGAGTGCCTGAAAATAGCAACTGAACATACAGAGGAATTATAGACTTACTACCTACTTATGCGGGTGGATAAGCTTTTATGCTGCTTATCCTCAGCTACAAAGCGTAATGTTACCGATTATTGGTATTTATGGATGCCCTCATAACAGTGTCTTTATTTTGAATGAATACCCGAAGTGGATCAAAAAAGGTCAGGGAATTTGAGCTTTGTTCAACTAACTGTTGTTTGTAACAGCATAAAGCAACCGATATAGATTAGATTTATATATACAACAATTTTTCAGGATGAAAAGCGAAAACACGAGTAGATACTGAGATATCTCAACGAAACTTAGCACACATTGCATACATATGCCTTTCGAAAATAAAAATAAAAAAGTGATATTTCCGTAAGTACAAAAGATAATTTGCCGCAATTTGATATACAGGATAGAAAATAATTTGCGGGTATTTTTTTTTGTTTTTGAAAAAGAGCTTCTTTTTTTTAATTGACGCTATAATTGCTTGAGCGATTTTGGTCGAATTTTTCCTACAATTTGTGGTGTGCGACTTGGTGTTGTAACACAAATTGAGGGGTTTACAGTTTTACGCCAGTTCGGGAATGTTTTTTTTGTGAGCAGCTTTTTTCACGGCAAAAATACACACGGAGGTTTGCCATTGCCTACCAATGGGCGACCGCTATTAGAAAAAAACTTTTACTATAATTTTTGATGTTACTGACCCCGGCTAGAATTTGAACCATGGACCCACCGAATGAAGCGCGCACACGCTACACACTCGGCTACGGTGGCCGCGTAGAGGAAGTAGTTATATGTATACCCGAAACTACGGAACCAAACATAACCAAAAATGGTACACACTTTGCATCCAGTATTATAGAAATCGGACAAAAACCACCCCCACTTCTGATATAGCGGTAATTTACAAAAATCAAAAAACGCGGCATTTCAGTAAATAAGTTGGTTTTATACACAGAGTGGGGTTAGTGAGAGGAAATAGGTACATACATATGTATATCTTTCAAACCACTAAATCACGCCCTCCACCTAAATATATAAAAGTCTTTTAAATTTTCAAAATTAGTAGTATTTTTTGTATTAACAGGTTTTGTTTATAGTTCAAGTACTATTTATTTGAAACAAAAACTCGCTCGCGGATATTTAAAGTTCGGTTGCAACCGAGCTAATATTCTTAGACCTCAGTTTTCGGACGAATATTCAACTCAGTTCAGCACACGAGTAACCCAAATGTTTTGGCTTAAGTCTTTAAATTCACGTTAAAAAATCTGTGAGTACATACACACTTTTATATTTTCTTTTTTTTTTTTGAACATAAATTCAAGTAAACATAACATAAATTCAAGTAAATCGGTCTTATTTAACTGACTTTCATAGTACTCGCAATGAATACTTTATTTGTGTTAATGATTTGATCGCTATGCTGGCAAATGAGGCAAAGCGACCTGTAGCTTCCATGACGAAGAAAGCAACCAAAATAAAAGCCAACGAAACTCAGAGTAACGAAAAGATAGCCAGTAAAAATGAGAATAAAATATTGATACGTAACATACGTATGCGACCAGTTGATAAGCCGTAATAAGTAGTGGCGAATAAGAGTGCGCTGGGTCAGTATGATTTGAATTACAAACAAGCGTGGATCGTTCGAGTCGCTCATCAACAACCAGTGCGAGCTGCTGCCATTCAGTGGCTTTGATACAAAAAAAAAAAAAAAGAAAATAGTTATGTTTGCATAACATCCTGTGAATATAAAAGAGAAAAAAAATCATTCATTAATAATAAAGCAAAAGAAAGTGTTAAAAGTGATAAAGAGCACAGAAATGATTTTCGAAACCAAGTGCATTATTTTTATAAGTCTAATTTGGTGTATACTTCAATTGGGTGGTAAGGAAATTTAAAATTATACAAATAAGCTAATGCCAATTAATCAATAACATACAATTTAATTCCTAAACTCAGCACACGCCAGCAATGAATGTATGCCGCGATGGACAAATTATGGCATGGTGTGTGTTTGCACATCGTCATATTGCGATTATTTGGAGAATCCACAGCCCAACGGCAATAGTGATGTTGTAGTCATCTCTTCAAGCAAGGTATTTACATTTGTATATCAGCGTTCTGTTTATGAAATTGAAAGCTAACATGAATGGGAATTATGCACGATCATATTCACTCTCTCTCTCTCTCTCATTTCTTGTATGCCCTTTTCTCTTCTCGCAGGAGGGTCTACGTTTCGTTGTCAGTAATAACCGCTTCAGAACAAACAAAACAAACTTTAATACACAATCAATCTTAAATTTAAACACTCAAGAGCTTAAAAGTTCTGCGGTGATCGCTGATAGCGATCATGCGATTGCACATCTCTTGTTCAATGCAGGCGAACGTTAGTTTTCTCACACAATCAATACACTAGCACACATATTAATTATCTTCATTACTTATCACTTCCTTATAGGCTTATCATTTCGATTTCCATCAGGTCGTCCAATTAAATTGCAAGTGAATCGATCTGTAGAGTATCAAAAAATTGTTGGATTTGGTGGCGCTTTCACCGGTGCCGTATCTCATTTGCTTGGATTGCTGGAGCAGAATTTGCAAGATCATATTTATAAGTATACAAAGATTTGATCGATATTTGCTGATTGTCGAACAGAGAAAAACGAATGCACTTTATTCCCACAGATCTTATTATCATAAAGAAGGCATTGGCTTTAAGCTGCTGCGCACTCCAATTGGTGGCTGTGATTTCGATCTTGCACCTTGGGCTTACAATGAGGAACCCAGAAATGATCCTCGACTCTCCAATTTTAAGAAATTGGATCCCCGCGACGAGGTTAAGGTACAGCAAATGCAACGCTTGAAAGAAGTTAGCGGTTTGAAGAGTCTAAAAATCATGGCTGCTGCGTGGAGTTCACCCACATGGATGAAAACAAATGGGAAGTGGAGTGGTTTAGGTATCTTGAAGACCGAATATTATCAGGCTTGGGCTGACTATCATTTAAGGTACGTAGAAATATTTTTCAGTTTAATTCATGTAGATATATTTCTACGTGATTTATTTTGTTTGTTGTTTTGCTTGGAAATATTTTTTTTTTAAATATTAAGATTTACGTGAGCTGGATCAATCTGAAAATACTTTTAAAAGATAAATAAACATAGGGAAAATATTCATTCAAAAAACCCTCTTGTATTGATATAATATTTTTAGCTTATATGAGCTGCTTAAAGATATTTAAAATTTTGTTCAACGGATTAATAAAAGGAGATGTGCAAAGAAATTAGGACATGAATGGGAGCATTTACAAATAAAGTAAATGATATCTTATAAGACCAATCTTTCATAAAAGGTCTAAACATACATATAATACACATTTACTAATTCATATTTACTCTTTAAAAATTAAAAAAAATAAATGTGCAACTCTATGGGTTTTCCTTTGCTTTACATTCAAATAATAATAATTAAAATCGGTTTAGTACTTTTTACAAACAAAAAAGTATTTCATGATATCCGTACTTTTGAGTAATAATTCATAACAATTCAAACAATTCAATGGCTTTTACATAAATCTTATTGCGTAAAATGTCTATAACCAGTTAAATTTGCGCGTTATGCGGATTATTTTTGAGAAAGTGTGAAAGAATCGGGAGCTGACCAAGTTATATTCAAAACTGTTCTCGAGACTAAACATATAACGGAAAATAATTTAGACAATAAACCGATCAGGGACTGCATACTTTTGATAATTTGGAACACAACAGCTTAGAAATGCAATTTTTGCAATGACTACTAATAGCTTGAGCCAAATAAATGCGGGTACAAGGTGTTTTTTTTTATTTTAGTTCGGAACAGTTTAGAACTATTTCGGGACTAGTTCGGAACCAGCTAGAAGCTAGAAGCTTGGATTGACTTTGCGATGTTTTGGAACTAAATAGTACAGAACTGATTTGTTACTCGTTCGAGCGAAGTTTGGGACTAGTGCGGGTCTGAACTGGATTAGAATGAATGATTAGAATGGCTACAGTCTTTCTCATTTAAAAGTTTTTTTTTAAATGTTGCAATTTATTGAAAACCGATTTAGCACTCTTTGAAAATGGAAAATGGTTTTGTAAACTATTTACAGTTTTTAAAATATAGTAATTATTTTCATAATGTTACAGAAATGTGTTTACCATAAGTCTACGCTAAGGAGCAAAATACTGTATAGAAATTAAAAAAAAAATTTGTTGAGACAAAAAATACCAATCAGTAACGTGTAGGACAAGGTGATTTCGTGTAAGTTGGTGTTATATATACAATCATGATACAAATATTTATAAGCTAAAACCGCTGAGAGTCAGGCTGAATATTTTTGAAGTTTGCAAACAATATGCGAAATATCCAAATTCACATCCTCCTACATACAACTTCATTTTTCGTCTGAAACAGAAACAAATTTGAATATTTTCAATTGCTTATTTTGTATTTTACTTTTGTTTGGCGTTTGCTTCGCTCTCAATAGTAACACTTTAAAATGTTGGCGAACTTCAACAAAAAAAAATCATGGCTAATGAATTGATAAAGTGGAACCTTGTAATGTTTGTATTCTGTTTTTGCTTTTGCGTAAGAGTTATTAAAATTTACATACATTTTGTTTTTGCTTTAAAGACTTTTAGCAGTATATTTCTTTACCTTGTTGGAAGTAATACATGCAAATCAACTCTAACTTTTCAGAACTTCGTTTTAAATTTTGCTTGAGAACATTCAGATATGCAAATCTGTCCCTACTCAATTAATTAAGAAATTCCTAACTCCTCCAGCTGCAACGCATCCCCAAACCATGACATCCCCGCCGCCGTGGCTCACCGTTGTCAATATATATTGTTTTTATTCAGCGCTATTCCTGACTTTCGCCACAAAATTCTCTCATTCTAAAAATGCAGAATTTGCTTTCGTCCTGAACTAAAAGCTGTTCCAAATTTTGGAGGCTTATTTACGTAATTTGCTAAGGCAACTCATTTTGCCCGGTTTATCAGCGAAATGAATGGTTTCTTATGCGCCACTCTTACGTGGTAGCCAGTTCTATTCAAAATTATTCTGACTGTTGACACACTGATAGTCTTTTGGAATCAGTGGTCGATGTCATAGGTTTTTTCGGATTGTCTTTCGTCAGGGGTGTAGTGTTAACGCTTTGCTATATGAGTTAATTTGGGTGAGCGGCCAGATCTTGGCTTTGGCGTATCTCAGAAATGTTGTATAACTGATCTGACCGATGCCCTTGCTCTTCCGATAGTTCTTCCAAAAATTAACTGATTTAACAATAAATCAATCAAGATATTGTAAATCTCTTCAATAATACGCAAATCAGTTGCTATTTAATTATTTATATTCGCAAAATACTTACAAAATATGAACCAGAATGTAATGAGCTTACACTTTTGAAGCAAGTTTTTTATGCTCTGGCGACAAAATAAATAATAATAATTAATAGGTAATAATTTAACAATTGATTATAACAATCTGACAGATGAGCGTGCACCCGGATGAATTTAGCCGCCCACCGTGCAAAGATTCTGCAGGACCCAAAGAATTCCTACATTGTAAATATTGTAACATAGTAAATATAACGAAAAATTTTGCCCATGAGAACATTTATGTGCCTCTTTACATAACTGTTTACTTCATACATATAATATTCTTTCGTTCATTCATCAAGATAAATACATACATACATATGTACATACATATTTGTTAATGTATTTATTTATAGTATACTCGTCTCTTCATTTGCAGATTTCTCGAATTAATGGATGCTAAAAATATGTCGATATGGGCCATATCAACTGGCAATGAGCCGCTTAACGGAGTTGCCTTCTTCTTTTTCGTACATTTCATGAGTTTAGGGTGGCTACCGACGAGTCAGGTGCGCACATACATAATAAACATAAAAAAACTTATTTTATTAAAATTGTACCTTCGCAGGCTATTTGGTTAAATGACTTTCTTGGCCCAACAATTCGGAAATCGAAGTTCAAAGATGTTTTAATATTTGGAAACGATGATCAGCGATATTCTTACCCAACATGGTTTAAAGAGGTGAGCTAAAAAATATTAGTATTACTGGGCCGATAATAAAATGTTTTGAAGATTCATAAATTATGAGTATTATCAATGACCTAGCCACTTTGATAATACTCACAATTTTCCCCATTTTAAACCAATATTTTAATATTTCAAATTAAAGGCTATTATCAATGCTTGATTTTTTTCTGGCATGGTTCGCACCTTTTTTTTTATTAAATATTATATAAAATGTAACTATTTGGGTCCAATTTTATTTTTCTCAGCAGATTTTGCGAATCACTATTAATTTCAACAAATTTGAATTTAAAAATTGCTATACTTTGAATTCGGGGTTTAAAGATCGCCCTCTGATGAACAATAATATGGGTATAATTTTGGTTATTTCCTTCGTGCATTCTAAAACCAAGTTTTTCAACTTTTATCTTCAGCTTAATGTTCTTCTGCAAGTGGCTTAATAAAAATAGAAGCAGGGATAGAACTGAAGAAACTAGAGCTTTATATAAAGTTGTGTTGCTAGAATAGCTGATTCGAAATTGTTTTTTTTTACATTATCCTTACGCCCATTGGCTTGCAATGTATATGTGTGAAATAACTTGCCACCCAAAGCGGCAAAAGCAAAAACAAAATGTATGTAAATGCCTATGTGAATTCGCCTTGTGTGGATTTATCGAATTTCTACAGTTCGAGAAGACTCAGCTCATTTTCCTTTTTCTTTTTGCAACCATATTCAGTTTTTTTATATCAAGTACCTTTACCAATTTCACTAAATTTTACTCTTTTTATTTTACTTTTACAATAAAAAGTTATTACTTGTAAATTAGGTAGTATGAATGTAGCGCTCCATTCAATTTTATTAAAAGCCAACTCGTTAGCAACAACAACGAATGCCATTAAATGGAACTACATTTTTTTTTGTATCATAGAGAAGACAACTGAAGGTTTAGTAAAATTCGATAACATTTTTTTTTACTGCTACAAATGTTGCTAGTTTTTATAGTTTTTCATTGAAAAATGGTATTTTTTACTTAAACCCCCATTTTGGATGTATGTTTCATTGTCAAACTGATATTATACAATGTTACGCGAACCAAGAACAACTTAAGAAAATAGTTCGATTCAAAATCAAAATCCACTAAAGCGTTTTTAGATTATATAACACAAAACTTTGGCTTAAACAACAACTCTTATGGAGCATCTGCTAAATACTCCAAATAAAAAAAGTCAAAACTGGTCAAGATATTTGAAATGCTGAATACTTATGTAGTATTGTTCCGATATCGCCATTTACTCGTTACCTGTAATAGCATCGCACAAAACATATAAACATATCGAGGAGATGTAAACATATCGAGGAGATGTAAACGTTACTTACTTATATCGGACTACATCGAAAATTCAGTAAAACTATAACAATGTTGGTAAAATTCTCAAAATCTTGTATCGGTTCGATTTATACATCGATGCTACACTTTTAGTACGGCAAACTAATGTAAATCAATAAAAAAAGCATCTTGTTTTGTAATATATTTATATAGCGAGCGAGTCCGAAAGAGCCACATGAGTTGATCGCCCAGTTGCGGTCAATCTATACGATATTTGTTCACCAGAGAAGGTGATATTCTTTAAAATTACTCATGCTTTAATACTTTAACCGCGTACCCTAGACACACCTGAGTACTTCCATGAAGAACTCGAGTACAAAATGTACTCAATACTTGAACAAAGTATAGACTCTTCACTTGTGTCGAATTAAAGGCGTGGTGTCGCAAAGAACAGAAACAGAAACAGGAACAGGAACAGAAACAGAAACAGAAACTGAATACAGGACATTTTTGACAGCGACCGAAACGGCAACAGAATTTCGCGATTCTGGTGCTGCTATCGACAGAAACAGATTTCAGTACATCAGCAAGAGAAACAGAGAAAAGTCCTTTGGACTTGTTTCTGCTCCTGGTGACACGATAAATGTCAAATATTTGACAGAATCTTTATCAAACCAATATTTTGACGTGTTGTTGAATAATGTTCCATTAATATTGTCAAAAATAACCACCGCAACAAACGAAAATACAAAATAATATGAACTACGCTTTGATTTCTGATTCGGTTCTTTGCAGCACTAACTCGAAAAATGGCAACAAAAAAAAGCGGCAACAGAATCATTCAGATCTATAAACTACAAATTCTGTCGGAATTTAAGAAAAAAATAAAAACGTAGCTTTTGTTTTCCAAGCAAACCTGAAACTCAAAAATTGAGTTTTATTTTCTCAGGAAAATACTTAACCTGAAAATATTAAATAACTAAAATTTAGAAATATAATAATAAATGTAAAAAATTACACTTATTTAAAAGCAAAAAATAATTTTTATTTTCTAAACAAAAAATGAAATAAAAACAGAAAATAAATTTAATTTTTGAAGTTTTTTAATAAATGAATTAGACTAAAAAATTAAAATAAATCTAAAAATAGCCCCTATTTTCAAAACAAGCGAAAAGTAAAACTAAAAGCAATATTTTCTTATTTTCTAAACAAAAAATATAATAAAAACAGAAAATAACATTTATATTTGAATTTTTTTTATAAATGAATCTTAATAAATCTAAATTAATCTCTATTTTAAAAACGAACAAAAAGTAAAACTAAAATATAATTTTTTTTTTTCAAAAAAGAAAGAAAATAATTTTTATATTTGAATTTTTTTAATACTGAATTAGACTTAAAAATAAGAATAACCTTCTTTTTTTTTAAAACAAGCATAAAGTAAAACTAAAAATAATAATTTTTTATTTTCTAAACAAAATATAAATAAAAACAGAAAATAACTTTTATATTTGAATTTTTTTTTTTTTTTGAAATGAATTAGACTAAATAAATCTAAAAATAATCTCTATTTTAAAATCGAACAAAACAAACAAAAAATAAAATAAAAATTGAAAATAATTTTTGTATTTGTTTTTTTTTTTTTTTTTAATATAACTTAAATATTAATGAAGCTAAGGTTAGTTCGCAGTACAAGGATTATGTTCTCGCACTCTTTATGCATACAGCAGATTTCTTTCCTATGATGTATTATTTCACACAGTATACCTTCCGCCATCTCCCGTCAGGTTTCAAGATACGAGTGAACCAGTTGCACCGTTATGTCATATTTTATGTTTTCGATCTGAAGTGCTACTTAAGCAATGGCTTATTGTTTAAGACATAAGACTTTCATAAATAATCTTACCATTCAGTTCAATTTTATGTTAATCTCCATTGATTAACGTAAACCAAATTACGTTGCGATATTATCATTAGTTAATTATGTTGCCTCACTTTCACATTGATTGCTTCAATTTATAAAGTTGTTTCCATTTTTCTTTTAAGATGAATCGCACCCGTCCTGGTGTTCTCAACTACCTCGACGGTTTGGCAGTGCACTGGTATTGGGATGATCTTTTCGCACCGAATCTAATAGATATAACTGTCCAACAATTGCCTGGAAAAATCGTATTGAATACTGAGTCCTGTATAGGAGACAAACCTACGCAAACTCACGGTCCCGAACTTGGCTCTTGGGAGCGTGGTGAACAGTATGCGCGTGATTTTTTGCGTAATTTGCAACATTCCTACAATGGTTGGATCGATTGGAATCTTATTTTGGATGAGAAAGGTGGACCAAATTATATTCAAAATACTGTGGACGCGCCGATAATTGTGAATACCACAAGTAAGTGCAATAGTACTTCTATATAAATTTTGTAAATATTCCACACACACATCAAACTTTGCTTGGCAGATCGCGCTGAGATTTACAAACAGCCCATATTCTATGCGATGGGGCACTTTTCGAAATTTGTTCCCGAAGGTTCAGTGCTTATTGAAGCGAAAATGTTGAGTGGTGCAGTGGAGGCGGTAGCATTCAAGAGGCCTGATGAACGCATTGTGGTTGTGCTGCTTAATGGGTAGGTACTGTATGTAGGTTTGCATGTGTTTGGTGGGTGGGTGCCACGCGTCTTGGAGTTTGTTCATAGGTGGGGGCGCGTGCGCTTCGAATTTGTTTGAACAAAAGTGATATTTTAATATCCCAATGGTTCATTGCTATTTTTGTAAATAATTAAAACAATTTTAATGACAATTTTATTAAAATGCATTTAACATATGCAAATGTATGTAGTATGTTTAGTACATGTGATGCATCTTAAGTTCGGTTAAATGCAAGTACCTGCCATATATTTTCATTGCATTACATTCACTTAAGTGTTTGTTTAATATTCTGTGTTACTTAGCATCGGTGAAAGCATTTAAGTGTTTGCTCTTGTTGGGTGTGAGTACATAGCCACCTAGTTGGGTCACTTCCATTTGCCGGCTGCACTTTATGCCACTTCACTTCACATCTGCTCCGAAAATATACGAATAATGGGCACAATTTTTAACTTTATGCATGCGCATACAAACATACTTACATATAACACTCATATTTACACACATACATCCATATGTACACACATACATACATACATACATATGTATGTATGTTGATAAATAATTACCCTACAGTCAAATTCGACTTGTTATTGTGAAGATATAATTCATTAAGGATGAAGTCGACTCTAAAGTTAGTAAGAGTCAATTTTATTTCGACTTTGAATGAGGGTCATTGTTTTCAAATGCATTGGTAAGTCGAGACGTAAATATGGATTTTTTTGGAAAACTCTACTACAGAGCTACATATCTAACGGATTTTTATACATATCTCCAATATTGTTTTGCAAATATAGTTACCGTAAACAGTATGTCTTAAAATGCTCTATAAATCAGAACAAAATTTAGGGGCTTTCTCTATGATTTTATTCCAATAAGACCTCTTCTTATTACGACTGGGTATGTCTTTTCAATAAAATCAAGAAGATAATCTGTAAAACTAGTTTGAAAACTTTTCAATGTAAATAAGAAGGTGACCCGTGGAGTTAAGATGGAAACCTTTTCAATAAAATCTAGTAGATAACCTTTAAAACTAAAATGAAACCCTCTTCAATAAAATTAAGAAGGGAATCTTGGTTGTAAATAGAATCTCCTCTCAATTTTTTTAAGTCGATGATGTTATAAATTTGAAATTATTGTCACCTAAAGTGTTTTAAGTAGACTATAGATAATTCTAATATTTTAAGAACTCATATATTATTATAAAATATTTTACATATTTGCTTATAAGATATAAGAACAATTAAAATAAGTTTTAGAATTGGTGTTGCAAAATTACGCATCGAGATTTCTTCTTAAAATTACATATTTTTGGACAAAATCCCACAAAAATTAATAAACAATAAGCTATCTCCTTATTTTTAACCGTTTTCCTTTTCAATAAATTTTAGAAGAAATTCAAAATGGAATTAAGAAGATTTTCTAGTAAATATTTCTTCAATCTTGCCCCCTCTCGCTCTCCTTAGCCACCAAGCATTTTTAAACGTCGATCTCTTTAATTGTATATGAACTTTTTAGCTCTGTGTAGATCCGACTATAAAATAATATAAAATAATTTAGATGAAATCTATTCACCGGTTGTTAAGACAAGTTTTCACGAAGAAGATAATAACAATAAAAATGGCATTCCAACAAGTATAAAATTATAAAGAATTTATACCCTACAGTCAGTAAACAACGTCGTCACTTAAATATTCTGTACAACTAAGGCAATGTTCCCAATCCATGGTCCGCGAACCACTGGCGGCAAAGTATGGTCCGCGACACTACTTGACGATAAAAAGTATGATGACTATTTAGGCAAAACATACAAGAAAACATCAAATGCCCTCTGCAAATTTTGGCCTGATGAATTACATCATTAATTCCAAAAAAAAAGAACAAACTTCTATTAAAGTCGCCCAAAAATTTATACGCAACCGTTTTGGCACCAATGTTTGAGAAGTAGAGCAGATTTTCTGCAACGACAACTAGCCTAGAAATCGATTAAAAGTAAGTGATGATATGCGTAGATATTACCGCATGAATTAAAGAACTTCCACAAAAAATACAAGCTCAAAAATCTCACTGACAAAAACTGGTTTATTTACTTAAAATTACGCTACGTAATAAATTACTTGTTGTTAATGGCCTTCAAAAGTTTAATTATGTACAATATATATGTATTAATTTATTGAGCTCAAGGCCAGATTTAAATAAAACACAAGTCATAGTCCAAAGTTCGTAATAAAATTAAAAATGTCGTCTAACTTGGAGTGTACATATTACGGGCCCAGTTGAGTTATTAAAACACCACCCCGATTTTCGGAGATTACTACTAATACATATTTAATTCGTTTTTTCTTTTAAAAGGATCGAAACAAATATTCAATTCGGGAAATTTTATTTTTGCTGAAAGATATACAGTCAGTGACCCAATTTATACAATTTTTTTTAAATGTATTTCATTATAATAAAACAATTAAAATAAGTAGCACCAGCTGCCAAGACTTTCGGCTCGCTTGTTAAACAAAATGCTTGCTTTAAGATTTCAAGCTTTTACAACATAAGTAAAATTTGCAATTTATGTTGAAGAGATCGGAAGGGGTTAAGGAATAGAATGCGGTTTGCAAGATGTGACTAGGTTTTGGACAAATCTTAAGGAGTTTAGCTATTATTAGACCTTTATTAATTGTTTTTGGTTAAATGGTATAGCTTAAGAGAGGAGCTTGAAGAAAAGCAAAATTTAAATTACAAGGAATTGTAATTAGTAGGTAATCGATTTCGAGTATTTTAAAAATTAATTTGCTTTTTCAATTTTACTCCAAGGAGTTTTATTTTGTTATTGAAATTACTTATCTACTAGTAATGCAATTTGTGCCCAAGTCCTTTGAAAGGAATTGTAAATGTAGTATTTTTTTTTTTCAATTCATTTAAATATATTTTTGTTTTCAATTCCATTCACGATTTTGCAAAGTAATTTAACAAGTAATCGACAAAGAATTAGTATTTTAATCGCCTTCTACGCACATTGTTTCTAAATCAATTTTTTCACCAAGTGATATAGAGAGAACCTACTTTCTCTTTAATGCTTGTTGTAAAATTACAAAATTTCTTACAAAAAATAAAGTTTCTTTCCAAATAATTTTATTTAAATAAATTCGCTAGGAAATTAGGAACAAAACTAAAAAAAACATGTTGTTTCGCTTTTAATTTTTGACCACTATTACTTTTAGTTTACCAATTGATTTTAGATTTCCTTTGATTAATTGAAAAAACCAAAGTAGTAGCCCTTCTTCTTTTGGTAATAGAGTTGCAAATTACGATCCCTTTTGATTGAATTGAAAAAAAAAACTTTTAAATTCCCTCTAATGAATTGAGTAAATAATAAATTGCTTTTTTGTATATACTGAAGGAATCGTTTACAAATTACAACTACTATTAATACTAGGACTTGGATTTTATCAAGCACACACTCGTGAAGTCAAAATATCTAAAAGCAGTTCGCGGCCTATTTTAGTTGCATGGTGTTAGTAGGAGAAGCAATTCCTTTGCTTCCTTTGTTCATTCAAAACATATGTACTGTTTGAACATTTTTACTACGTATCATTATCATATCAAAAACAACACATTTTGAGTTAAAAAAGCCTTTTAAAATAAAAACCAGGAATTAAAAAATACTTGGTAGGTATGTATGTGTTTTGGATTTAGCGCTTCCACTTCATACTAAATTTTGTAAATATATATCTACTTTTTTGCGGAAAGCAAAAGTACTGTTCAGTTAAGGATGAGATTTTTTTCACTCTTAGTTTAAACCTAATATGTTGGACTGTGGGGTATAAGTCGTACTTGTCGAAATAAATATGTATATGCACTTACAAATATCTCTATATTTTTGATCAACATTTACACACTCATGAATTTCGAAAAATGTTTTAAAATTATGAATACTTACATTTTTATTACATTTACAGTGAGCGACTCCCCGTCGATGTGCTTCTCAATGATAGTGTACGCGGCGAGATAATGATCAATATACCAGCACTTTCGTGGCATACCATTATCTATAATTAAATTTGCACATTTCGTGTATTTGGACGTACATATTAGGGCGTTCGACATATTTATTTGAAACCAGATTCGGCTTGCATGCATAACAAAAACAAAAACAAAAAATTAAATTTCAAAGCTGATTGAATTAAAAAATAAATAATTGCTACATATTGGAAACTATATTTGGAAGCTCTACTCTATTTAAAATAACCAGTTCATTCGGAATTAAGGTAATTAATCGTTTACCCTAACACCGACCGAAGGTGTGAAACGTGCGCGGAATTGCTTATAGACTTGTTAATTTGCGATGTGATTTGATATCCCGAAATTTTAAATTAAAAAAAAAAAATATTAAAAAGAAGTAAAGCAAATTCTATGCTCTGATACGTACATAAATAAAAATTTGGCAGATGACTTTTCGTAATTGTCTCTGAACGTATTAATTTACATCCACGCATGTCTCGAATATTTTGTAACTTGTTTGTTTGTTAAAATAATGATTCACCAATTAGATTTTAAGATATGTATCTTACAATTTTCCTATATTCAAAAAGAGATGATTATTATTTTAAGATCACATTTGTATGAATATACATACATATGTAGTTAGCTAAGAGATTTAAATTTTATATTTATATAGACTTATACAAATGAGCAACATTGGTCCAATTCCAAATTTGTTAAAGTAAAATTTGCAAACAATGCTATAATATACATATATGCTGTATTAATAAAAATTTATTTTTATTTTATTTAAACAATATTAATAAAAATATAATGTTCATTTTATTTTTATTCGGTAAACTGCTAAGTCGACTTTAGTATTTACGCTTTTAGACCAATAAATATTGCTTTGTCGATTTTGCTAGGTATGCAAACGATATATCGATGTTGCCATCGATGCTTCGACTCTAAAATGTGACTGGGATCGACGTTTTGCATCGATGTTAGTTATGCCAATTTTCCTCAAATTTTACTCCAAAACTTTTCATTTTATTCAGGCGCTAGCAACTATGTACATGAGACCCAAGATTAAAATACTACATCTAAAAGATGCCTTGCCGCCGTAGCCGAGTGTGAGGAGTGTGCGCGCTTCATTCGGTGGGCCCCAGGTTCGAATCCAGCTCGGGACAAGTAACATCCAAAAATTATTGAAAAAGTTGTTTCTAATAGCGGTCGCCCGGTCGGCAAATTCAGACTTTGACATTTCACACCCAAAATTAAACAAACAAAACACACAGCATATTCCCCTTGTTTATCTTGCTATCACGTTCTATGGATCCATCTTGCTTCGAAGCTTAGCCAAGGCGTTTTCTTTCATACTATGAGACGTAATTGAGCAATGACAAAAAGCAATTACATATGATTCGCGAAAATCTGTTTATTTGTGCTGTGTTTATCCACAGCAAGGAATTGTCTGAAATTTTGCACAGTTATTACTTTCTACCCCGGGAAGGTTTCAGCCACGGTTTTGTTTTGAGAGGGTTGTCACCTGTTCGCAAAGTCGAATTTAATTAAATTATACACCAGCTATGTGTAATATTAAAATATTTCTGTTAATAAGTTCGTTTCGCTGAGAAAAAGCTACATTTTGAAGAAGTTTGCCAAATAGTACAATACGAGTGTCAAATGATTTGTTTTGCGTAGGAGATGGTTTATTAGTAACTATATTTAATAAAGAAAGGTTGGAACTTGCTTGAAAAGACGAATTAAATTTAATTATTCGCAATTTATATGTGAGAGAAACCGATAGGCGTTTTTTGATTACATATGCATAGACAATTATGAATTAAATATAGTCAGGACAACGTCTGCGGATATAAGCTAGTAAATCTGTAAAATTAAATTATGTGGATATCAATGAAAATAGAATATGAAGGCACTGCTGCCTTATCACCACATCTTACTGACTTAAGCGTGGTTTTTGATTCAGAATTTTCATTTAATAGTCATCTGAATAATAAATTTACAAAGTCGTTTTAGTGTTAACTTTTATTCGTTGATTTAGTTCCGATTTCAATGAACCCTATACCCTGAAGCTATTGTTTACGTCAGTCGTACGCTCCAGTTGGAATATGCTTCTTTTGTCTGGAGACCTTATCACGAATGCAGTACTAATAGGCTCAAGCGAGCTCCAAAAATTTGTTTGCTCTTCGATCGTTTTTCTACACAGAGCAAGTCCGAACTCTTTATGCTTCCAACGATCCCATTTTTAGAGCTCTGAAAGAATTCAATATCCTCTTATTTAGCCATCGATTTTTCTTCATTTAAGTCCGTTTTCAAATTAATGTTAAATGAAGTAATTTTATAATATGTAACTCCATCTAAATATCCTTAAATAGTCCGTAAATAACTTTGTATATCAAGATTACTATTGAACGAATAAAAAATAAATAAAAAATTCGTCTTATGCCACTTTAATACATGGGAAAGATAACTCAAAGTTCAATTGAATGTGCTATATAAATTGTCAACTTTAACTGCCATTAAAAGTACTAGCATATAGTCTTAAAAAAAAATCGAGTGAGTTGATATAAATGATTTGAGCCAGCAAAATTTTACGATTTTGGTGTAGTGAGAAACTGTCGGGTTTGTAATTACTTACTTAATAAATTATTAGCGTTGCTATTAATTAAAAAAAAACACCTTTTTTCTAGACTGTTGTAAAACAAATCTAACTTATTTGGAATATGGAAAGAAGAGCAACTGAAAGGAAGTGAAGAAATTAAAAACACTTCGTTTATCCAGTCAAGCGAGGTATCTAGGAATCTTTCTAGATCCTAAGCTGCGTTGGAAAACTAACATGGCGGGGAAAGTGAGAAACGCGAGCAACGCGGTTTACTCCTGCAAGATTCTTTTTGGGAAGATGTGGGATCTACACCCGAAAATAGTTCTTTGGATGTACACAGTCATAGTTCGTCTAATTTAATGCTATGGTTCCCTGGTCTGGTGGACAGCCTTACGTAACCAATATAACCAAGTCAATCTAGATAGAATGCAGAGATCAGCGTGGATTGGGGTGACGGGGACTTTGAGAACACCCTACGGATGTCTTAAATGTTTTAACTCATCTCCTGCCTATAGATCTTCATATAATGCATTCCACATCAGTGTCGATATCTGAATCGGATGATATGTCCACTTGGAATCACCATATATGTACACACTGAAGGTATTTGCAGACTTCTCAACCTGCCTCAATTCGCCATTGTTTTTCAAGCGGAAGTTTTTGCTATCGCTGAAGGCTGTCGCACTTAAGATCGTAACTACCTTGGAAATTTTCAAGATGAGCATGTAGCCATCTTCTCAGACAGCCGAGCGGTCATATTGGCTCTGGTATCTTTCACAACCAAATCGAAGCTGCATCGCTTTGCAACACTCTATTGAACGGAGTCTGTAACTAGCACTTAGTAGACTTAATTTGGGTTCTTGGGCATCGCAATATACATAGGTGGAAATGAGGTAGCCTATATGCCAACCAGAGAGGGTTCAGTGAAAACCTCAAATGAGGTGCCAATTTCAGTCCCAATAGGTTTAAATAATAGGAGCTTTTACCTCTACCATCAGCAACAATCTGCTCAGATATCGCGCACAGTGCCAGGATGTAGAATTGCAAAATTAACATGGCCCGAATATGACTTTAAGAGAACAGCAATTCTTCTAGCGCAGGGTAGGCATAACGTCGCCTGACTCGTGACAGTTCTCACGGGACCCTGGCTGATCGGAATACATGAAGACTTGGTATTGCGTACAATGATACTCCAGAAGCTGTAAAAATGAAAATGAACAAGAGACAGTAGAGCGCCTTCTGCGCAGATGTGCGGCTCTAATGACATCATCCTAAATTTTATCAACTGCGTTAGTTGGTTCTAAAACGAAATAATCTGAGGTTCTATGGTACCAAAACGGCGCGCGGTTGTTAATTTGGCGTTGAGCTCCTTTGCCGCCATTCTAACCTAACCTAACAGCTGATGCTTTTTTGTTTTTTGAATTTTTGGTAGCGGCGAAAAGAATAAAATAATAAATTGTGTGCTGAAAAAGAAACTATAAAATTAGATTGAAATTTTGATTTTAATAGTATCTACTCCACAATGCGTGAAACTGTGGAATGTTATTATCAGTCTGAAAAGGTGCTTAGCTAGGATCTGAAATGTGTGCCCTCTAAGTTCTGTCCACCACTAAACCAGTCGTCGTCTATCATTCTTGGTATGTGAAATCGGGATCCCGGTATTTTTAAGTCCTAAAAATTGGTGAGTATATTTTTTTACGCTATATGCAACTAGTGAAACTTTCATCACAATAACCCACCTTTTTGGTTAGAGAAATTGATATTTTTGCTTTCACTGTATTGCGGTGCTTCTCATCTGCTGGCTTTGTAAGCAAAAAATTTGGATTACACTCAAGCTGTTTTTTCCAAGGCCAAATTTTAATCAATACAGGATGTAACAAAAAGTAATGCGCGAGTATATTCAACTCAAATGAATACTTTGATTATCTTCGGTATTTGCAAGTGAACGATTTCGATTCTTTTTACTTAACATTACGTTATTTTATATCGATCTCAAACTGTGATCTAAAATAATTTTAAAAATATCAAATACTTCATTTGTAAAATTTTGTTTGTTTTTCGATAATTAAAACATGTATTTGTTGTCATAAAAATTATATGAATTGCAAAAAAAATAGCAAACTGTAATGACAAGTTTTGACAATTTTTTTTCTAATTAAATTTTAACAATTTTTCTTTAAGTTAATTGCATACATTACAAAAATCAAGTGTGCCAAAGTTTTACCCAAGGCGAATTTATATAAGAGGTGATTACTATAGCTACCGGTTTGATTTTTTTTTATTCAGCTACATCAATTTTGTTTTTGCTTTTGTGTATGTGCTTTCAAAAGCCGTAAAAGCAAAAACAAAATGTATGTAAAACAAAATACATGCAAATTTTGTAGTTGTACTTATAACACTACCTCATATGAATTCGTCTTGGTTTTACGATTTCTAGAAACTGTATAAAAATTCCACAAATTTAGAAAAAATGCTTAAACATTTTAAATTTTTAAACATAAAACAAAAGCACTATTTTTGTGAACACTTCGGTATGTATTTATAAAGTCAGTAGCACCCTAGCAACAATTTCAACCTGAAATTGCTTTTTATTATAGTACCAATTTATTACAACATATTCCATCAGTCACCCATCAAAAGTTTACTAATGTAGTATATTACATTAAGATCGAATTTCTAAGCGAATTTTAAAATAAATTTTATTATTCAAATATTTAGATATGCACATATATATTTATATAAATAGATAGAGTAATAAATATATACATTTTAATCATAATTATAAATATAGCATATGTATATTTACGACATTATGGAACTTATCCAACATTTTCTTTTATTGACATTGAAGGGCCCAATTACAGGGGATAGCAGAGCGCGGTGATGGAAGTGAAATGAAAAAATTTATGAGAATTTTATGGTTGATAAAAATGCATTATTTATTGGACATTTTTCAAAAATTAAACGCTCCGCTCCGCTGCGAGTTATCGCTCAACTTAATCCTTCTTGGCATATCTAGTATGTGCATTCACCGAGCGTGAGATGTTTAATGATGGCTGCAACTATGGCGCTACTAAAAGTGATGGTGAAGGCGGCAAACACCCACAATATTTTCAAGCGTATATTTTTTTTATATACAAATACACATACATATAGTTTTATATATACTGTATATATTTCGAGTTGCTTCCGTAACGCTAAATTATTTTTCATTGTAAACAGACGACAACAGTTTTAAAAAACAACCTTGACTTTTTGCCTTACTTTGTTGAATATAGACTCATAGTTTGTAATTGAATTTATCTTGGTTGCCACCACTGTTTAAAATAATATAAAAAAATAGTGGTTTCGTTTTATTTTTTCTACCGTAATATGACGTTTTTCGTCACGCAAAATTTAAACTGTTGAACAAATTTCCGTCACCGCATATCTATGAATTGCTTTGCCGTTGTTATTCTCCCTCATTAATTGATGCGTTCATTTTGGATGTGCCTCCTCCGATGATGGGATTCAAACCAAATCGTGCAATGGAAATAGTATGTAGTGTGTATTGGTGCACATATGTAGGTATGTACATATGTATGTTCTTAAAAATGTATGTACTTCAAAACACTCATTTCGGTGAGTTGCATTGCAGTATTTTAAAGGGCAATGTATCTATTTCTTTATAGTTAACTATAACGTCTAAAAATAGCAACACTTCCTCTTATCGTTTCTTCCTGTACAGGATGGGATACCGTGGGGACTATCTTTGCTTGTATCCTAGGTATCAAATTATTTAATTCGTATTCCCATTGGCAACGTTTTTAAAGTCGTCCTTACAAATGACTACTAAGTGATATGGTGTAACTTATATTCTCATTTACTAGTAACAGAAATGTGCGTGTGCAACTGATGCTTAGTCCTTTGAGACGTGCAGCAACTGTCAATTCTACAACACTGTTGCTGATTAGAATGATAAGTGTTTGGCTTAATGTATTGCTTTTTATTTAATGAGGAAGTGTTTATTATATCACAAAAACTATGTAAATATTAAACAAAAGACCAGAACTGCTTGTTAAGATTCCTAGAGGTTCAAATCCAAGCAAATTACGATGGATTGAAGTATTCTAGCATAAATCACTAACCAAACCAAGAACAAATGAGTGTCGGTTTACATTTTATCGATAGTAATCGGAAAATATGTATGTTCCCCACAACCAAACGTTGCATTTCGGAATATTAGCATCTCACTCAACTTTTCTTGATTTTTATTTCCTCTATAAGCTATCTTTTGTGATCGTAAATCTAATTTTTCCTTTGATCATAGAACTAAGCAAATCTGTGGCTAAAGAGCTGTTAAGATAAATTAGGAATGACACGTATGACCACACTTGGTTTTGGGTGTGGGAATAGTCAAAGCCAGTCCAAGGCGAATTTGTTAGGTGAATTGAGAAAATTGAAAACGAAAAAACAGTGGCAAGCAAAACGGTCGAATGGTTTTGGTTTTGTTAATTTTATATATTTTATACAATGACAAAAACCATCCAAATTAATGTTTCAAACTTAATAAAAGATGTATGAAAATTCAACATATTTTCATTCAAATTTTAATTTTTTTATAGAGTTTTTAGAACACTTTCGAACATACAGTTTCTAGAACTCTTGTTAAAAATCAATCAACCGACTATCCGACAAGCAACTGTTTTTAATGGTTGAGAGTCGAATAGCAACCATTCGATTGACTGTTCACTTTCGACTAACCGCTCACCATCGAGTAGTCTGAAAATCGACTAACCGAAATTATTGTAATAGTGACAGCTACTCAGAAAAAATTCATAAAAACTTCATTGCACTAAAAAAAGCTTTGTCAATAAGCACACACATTCAAACACATATAAAACACAAATATGTTTTGATAAAAAAGAACTAGTCAAAAAATCGAAAACGAACGTGTAGTCGACTAGTTGTTTACGAGCGGGTAATCGAACAAGTGGAAAGGAAACGGTTAGTCGACTATTTTTTAAAGCAGCTTTTGATAATCAATTAATTCGTCGACGAATTCAACGGTAGTTTCTAGCTATTTGCACTTTATTATACTAAAATTAAATTGCCTAAAAAATTGCCTACCCAAAAAATGTCAAAACATTATTGCCGACAATTTTTAAATGTTGATGAAAATTTGTTTGGCTTTTTATAAACTGTATATAAAGTTTGAGACATGAATTTACAAATTAAGAAAAAAAATGTATTATGGAAAACCTTCGTAGTATAAAAAGTCACCATTCGTCCGGTTTTGCTCGCCAGTGTAAACAATTTGTTATTACAAGATTGAAAGTTTCATTGTGTATTGTACTAACTTATAGTAATTAAAGTTAGTTGAGGCTAGTGAAGAATATGCGCGGAGTCGAGAGGCAACACAAGCCGGTTCAACACTACTGGAATTATTTGGCTATATAGAATTGTACTTTCCGTAGCTAAGAAATGGTCACCATAAACCACATCCCATGCACGTCGCTGAAAACCCTTTGACGGTTGGAAAAAGGTCCCATTTCACCATCTTTTTTCACAAAACTTGCAGATTATTAAAAACAAAAAATCACAAAAATTAAATTTTTAAATTTTCAAAAACTTTGATAAAAAGTAATCAATCGAAACGTAAACAAATATTCATTTTGGCAATCCCTAGGCAAAAGGCGAATTTAAATGAAAGAAATCAAATCAGCTGTTCTTTTGACACCACCTTCTATAAATTCGCCTTGGTAGAAGTCTTTTTATATAATCTCTTAGGTTCCAACACGATTGAAGGGTTAATTTCTGGCTAAAATTAAAAACATAAACGAATTACAGATATGGACGGTCAAAGTGGACTATTTTGAATTTTTAATCTAACAAGGTTTTTTTTTTTGTTTTTTGATAGGCTGTGAAAATAGTGAAGTTCAATTGTGTTATCTTAAAAATTTGTATTTCGTTATTTATAATAGTGAAAAATATAAAACTTCCCAAATTTAGCCGAAACTCCATTACAATAATTAAACTCATGCCATTTCAGATATGCGCAATATGCAAATTCACTCGGAAGTGAAATGCAGAACGTGCCTGAACGGCATAAATGAGTGAATAGACAGGTAATTGCCACGTGTTATCTAATTCATATCATGATACAGGAAGAAATGTTCTCCACTTCCTTGGGAAAACCGAGTGGAGAAGTCTTCAAAGTTCGAAATTGGACTTAAAATTTCTAACTCTCACTAGTTAGCTAGAGGCTCGCTTCTTCTGTTTTCTGAACTCGTCCAGGTGATATTGCGATGCCGGTGAAAGTAGAATATGCGTACTCAGCATTCAAGTACTGACGAATATTGTATACCAAGACTCCACTCTACATAAATCCGAAGCCATTTAACTGTGACACTTTTCCCAAAAACTCTTACATTCACTTAAATGTTGTGTCACAATTGATTAGCGCACTAATGTGTTGCAACAAACAGCAACAAAACTCAAGTGGACACATCCGGATAATGCCGCAGCATATTGAGAAGATAAAGCAAGAGCTCAAAACAGCAACAGAGATAGAGAGATAGCAGTAGTAGCGCCGATGAGGAAATTGATCCAACAGCGCCTTTGAAATGTGATCGGTATTTTATGCTTGAAATGCAACTGACAACAAAACGTGTGGAGCGTGTAAACGTCAACGTATTGTTGAGCACTCAATTTACGATTTGACATGGGAGCTGTAGAGAGGGCTGGAGAAAAAAGTCACAGAGAAAAATTATGTTATGCGGGAGCATCAAGGGCGCTGACAAGTCTGCTTGTAATATTGTAAGCAAAGACCCATACATACGTACATATGTAGTTCCACAGACCCTGCACGAAAATGCACTAGTTTAGAAATAAAACCCACTTAACTGATTTCTTTTCGATGAGGATTTTAATTTGAAATGGCAAAACCAATACATCTAAATTTTCCATGAAAAAAGGAACGAAAATGAGATGATTTTCAATTAAGGCATACAACCAGTTATATATATATCTTAGATATTTTTATCCCAACAATTATAGAGAAAAATAATTTTTAGTATCACAAAAGAGTTCCAGATTCTTGGTAATAATTTTAAAATTTTTTTATTCTAGTTAATACGACGGCATCATTTCCGCGCAGCTACAAAAGTCTGAGATGGTGTCTGTTGAGGGTTACCTTTACTTCCAAGGATCGTAGGAGCTCTCATGTTTCCCCTAAGGACTTCAGACAAACCAGCCTGTCTTCTTTTCTTTTGAAACCCCTTGAGAGGCTGATTGATCTGCATAAAAGATCTGCCGCGTGCCAATACGCTTACTTGATGCGAAGGTCAATGGAAACCGCTATGCACACTGGAGACTCTTGGACACAAAGAGTTAGGAGTTTTTACCTTCCTGGATATGGAGACCGCATTTCTGGATGAGCCTGTGATCGGTTCCGGTCTATTGCCTGCTCGCTACAGAACCGTCAGACAGAGTGGGGAGTGCTTCCATACAACGAAGGGTGAGTAGGGGCACTTCACAAGGTGGAATTCTCTCACCTTTACTTTGGGTATTCGTTATCAAATACATTCTGGTGGAGTTAGAAAGAAGAGGCTGTCGGTTAATGCCAATGCGGAGGGTGTGGCACTTATTGTCAGGGGAAACTTCTTGTACACCCTGTTTGACCTCATGCAGGGATGCCTACACTTGATCGTGAAATGGTCCACGGGGTGTGAGCTTGCTGTTAATCCTACCGAGACAGAGCTCGTCTCACTAGAACGGCGTCCCACTTGTGTTTTGTGACCGTGCTATGTACTTGGGCCTGATTCTGGACAGCTCTCCTGAGAACCAAATATTGAGGAAAAAGTGGTCAAAGTATCAGTTACTGTATACTGTTGCCGTGTTGCCAATGCGAGTAAATTATTAGGTTTATGAAAAAATAATCTGGCTAAAGCGGATGCACTGGAAAGTCCTCATTGGTCGTGCTGCAACCCACTGGCTACAGCTTCAACTCAGCCTACGGACACTATAAAATTCTTGCAAGATCGCAGCCTGCCGTTTATTGCTCCAAACGGATGATTCTTCCCCCACATCCCGCTAAGGGAGGAATGGGAAGTAAGTGACGTTTGGAGGGGAGAGCCGATGAACTTCTTTAGGGCCGAAGCTGGGCGGAAAGGTTGGACGGGGTGCCTTCTGCGAGGAGCTCTCCGTCAGCCAAAAAATTAGGCTTCTGAACTCCTGCATCGGCAAACCATTGCTGCAGAATATTTCAGAGTCCAGCCACCTCTCACTATATGACATACTTAAATTCAATAAAGTCGCCAGGTGGTTGAAGGGTGTCTGTAAAATTTCTTAATACTAAAAATCACTTGTCCAAGTTTTTCGGCGATAAGCCACAAAAGCTCTACAACGATGGATTTATGAAGCTTTCTAAGAAATGATTTAATTAAAATTGACTTTCGATAAAGAAATTATTTTTACAAAAATTTACCCAAAAACAGCAAATACATTTTTCTTGCAGGGTACCATCTTTTACTAGCAAACATCAAATTTATGCATGTACTTTACGAAATGTGTATGTCTCCCATATACATATTTATCGGCATATCAGCTTCCTGAGTGCAACACCTACAGCTTGGGCGGCAGGCAAACACGACACAGCTCTGTCACAGCGCAGTCACTGCAAATTGGTCTGACACAATGTGTCAGCTGTTGACACGATCATGTTGCTGTCGCGGTGATTAGTGATCGCTTTTGGCAACCACCAAACAACAACAACACCAAAATGAAACGTTGTGCTACTAAGTAGCCGTATTAACTACTTTTTTGTTTTAGAAATCTGTCAAAGGACATCAACATAACAGGCCGACTTCTCCCCCGATGCATTTGCTTGCCTCTAAAGTTCTTTTGACACGAGACTTGTTATTTCTACCCTTCACTGCAGGCACAACTTATTATTTGAAATAACTCAAAACAAATAATGGAAACTTGCTTTGATCTCGCTGACAGTGTGCACATACATATAGCAACTCCTTCACAGCGTCTTCGAGAAACTCTCTATTCCTCTTCGAACCGATTACTCTATGTACCTACATACATATGTATATGCAGAATGCCTCCAGTGAAGTGTGACGACGGTTTTTGATACTTGTATTTGTGTATAAATAATATTAATGATGGCTCATTAATTCCTTCCCATTTCCACGGATCTACTATGTACGAGTATGTACAGTGGTTCTTAGCACTCTTTTTGTTTTTTTTTTTTGGTTTGCTTAAAGCGATCGCTTTGAGCGGCTGGAGTTGTAAGAGCTCAATTCAAGGGGGTAATTGACACTGTCACTGCTTGTAAGCACATTCGATTACTTGTTGTTGCTATTGTTTTTTTTTTTTTTTGAATTTTTTTAAAATTGCTTTTTGCTTTTGTTATTCCATTGCCTGTTAAAGTGTTTAAAGATGTTGACAAGAAACATTTAGTTTTTAATATATGAGTATTGCTTGCGATTCCCATATGTAGGCGAAATTCACTTAAACAATCGGCGAGGGGATCACCACATCAACTACAAAATGCCACCAACGTTTTATGAGTTTTTAAAAGTGGGTCTCATTTTTTATTTTCTCTTTTAATGCAAAGAGGAAACAAAGGATTTATAAATTTACATAAAAATGAAAAATGTCAAGTGTTGTAAGTCTCCGAACTTCAGAACCTGGAATATAAGTGGCTTTCTGTCGGTATTATTGTACAAGACCTCTATTCACCCGTTTTACGCATAGGCACTTTGGAAAAATTAAAGAGTAATAATGAAAAGCTTATTTCTCGGTCGCAAGTGTTCTTCGACCTCTAAATTGGAAACCACTTTATACAGAACTAGATTATTTTATTTTAACTGGTTTTCAGAACGTTTCTTAAGTAACTGAAAAGAATCCTCCCACCTTTTTAATGCACTCTCACTACAAAAACTTATAAATACATTACATAGTATAGCACTTTGCTGGTTTTTGAGTCATAAGTAAAAAGTAATTTCTCCGTTTTTCAAAGTTAGTCTCTGAAATCCAGATATGAGTCTTCAAAGTTCGAAATTGAACCTTTCGTCAAAAAATAATTTTGAATTATTGTGGGCAAATAACTACAAAACATGTAAACAAGTAAGCGTAAAAAATGTTGTTACTAGAACAGCTGATCTGATTCGGCTCGGTACACAAATGACAAAATTAATATATAAAAAAAATATAAAGTTTTTATTTTTTTGAAGATCTGACCTTATAACTCCTGTAAGTTTGCACATAGTCACAGTTTCCCCACTTTTTGAGCACCTCATAGGGATTTCTGGTACTTTTATATTGGCGCATTATCCCTCCCGCCTCCCTTCCATTAGAAAACCCGTATTTTTTTTTTAACTCGGAACTAGAAACCAAATGTTTTAGGTTTACGCCAGAAACTAAACATCTCCAACCATTAATTGATTAATTTTAATATCAACAAGCCTAGTGGAGACCCTCAATGGGGCCTATATTATAACAAATTCATGTCATCGATACTATTGAATAATGAAGACTTTATTCTCGTCCAACGAAACGCATTCATTCACAATTAAATATTAACTCTTGCTTCGAGCTGTAACTAATCCTATAAATATTGTAAATGTGTAAGTTTGTGTGTGAGTATGTTTGCTACCTTTTTAGGCCCAAGTGGCAAAACGGACTTTTATAAAATTTGGCGTGTGGCCAGCTTATACCTTGGAATAACATATAGGATATATGAAAGAGCTGCTACCTGTGGAAAAGTTAAAGTCAATTAATAGACGACTGAACAAGTTTGGATAAGATTTGGTACATAAACAGTCTTATGGGGTCCCATGGAAGCAATTTTTTTGAAGGGAAGTTAAATTCAATTTAAAAAATTAAATATTGTAATGTGGGTATCAAAGGAAAAAGCTTAAACAAATCTAATTTTCCTACATTATTTTATAAGAGAACGTTGTCATCTGTTTCAATTTAAATAAGTTAAATTAGGAAAGCTTGATTTCAAAAATATTTTGAAGAGGATTGTCATCTGTTTAAAAAATGAATTAGAATTATAATACCAAATCAAATATTATAACGAAATAGGATAAGGAAGATGTATTTTGTAAAAGTAAATTAAATTTAAGCTTAAGATATAATACGTCATGGGATGCAAAAGTACCAAAAATGTTCGCCCTTCTACTAACTGCAATCACATGACCGAAATATATCACGATCGCCAGCTTTTGTTATTGTGCTACTTACTACATCACTTATTAATTTATTACATCATGATGACTAAGGACTGAAAGGCGAAAAATAATTAATCATACTGGATACATGTAAATTTGAGATTCTAATTTATTGGCGTTCTTTTGGCGTTTCCCAACCAGTGAATAATCAGTGCTTTATCAAAGTCCTCAGCTAGTAGTACACATATAAAGATTTAACTACTTAGTTAAACTTGCTAAATATATGTATGTATAATTTCCCAGATAACTGAAAATGTCCCTTTTAAATCGCGTATTAGTTTTATCTTTACTGTGATAAATGAAACATGTTATTATCAGCAAGTAATCAGATGTACATATATATATATAAGAGATAGCTGTCCTCAGCACATTAGTATATTAATTAGTGAAATTGATTTTCCAAATTAGTTGAGGCGCAGTTTTAGCATCGTTCGAAAGTGAATTGCTCTGAATTATTAAATAGTTAATTACAAAAAATAGTAATTTTCTCTGCGTCTAAATATGCGTCCTTTGCCACCGGAATTGGAGAAAATCGCACGCGAAAAGTTAAATGAGTCACCGGAACGCATCTATCAGGATTTGATTATATTACGCACCTGGATATATCAGCAATGTCATTTGCGTGCACGTACCTCGGACGACCTTTTGATTGCCCTTCTGAGGCGCTGTCACTACAGTTTGGAACAGACAAAGCAACGTATTGACAACTTTTTTACATTTTACAGCAAATTTCCGGAGATTATGATGCACCGACGTGTGACTGAAAATATCTTAGCTATAAATCGTTTGGGGTATGCATTACAGAAGATATTTCATTTTATTTTCGAATTCTTAAAAAATCAAATCAAATTCGAACACCAAATATAGTTACACAGTTGTAAAAGGATCGACGATTTTAGCCCTAAAAGTGAAATTGTCACCATTAGATGAATATATTCAGGTGGATTTCTAAACAAATAGCAGCCTCTACAAAATGCAATGGAGCTTCATAAAATTAAAAAAATTGCTTTGTTTGAAATCAGATAAAAAATAACATCCGTGTTAATCGATTCCAGTGGTAATAAATGATTATTTCAAAATGCCGTAATCGCTTATGAATGTTTTTTTTTTTTTGAAAAGTAAACCATAAAATCTTTAATTTCTCATAAAATGTTTAATTTCTTACGATTTTTTTTTATTAAAAAAAACCATAATTTTCAAACGCTCTGGTCAAGCACATTTTCTGCATTTCTGCAACCTTTGTTTGACAAAGGGAGTCATAAATTCTGATAACAAGCAAGTTAAATTTACTGTGCTACATTTTTATAGCAACTCAAACCGGCAGAGACTTTATAAATATTTTCTGAAAGTTTGCCTCTTACTTCTTGAAACGAAAAAAACCCCTTTGGAAAGTTGTTAGAGGATTTAAATATTCTAGAAAAATATACTTCAGAAAATTTGACTAGGGATCTTCTCATAAAAAAAAAACCTGCATAGAATCAAAGTGTATAAAACAAAGTGAAATCAATATCTGACGTACACTTATGTATTTGAAAATCAAAACGAAAACAGCTCATACTTCTTTTGTTCATGTACAGCTCCAACCGGACTTTTCAACTTTATTGATAATCCGAATATTTGGGCATCCGAAACTTAAACGTAAAATCCTGATATTCGGATAACCAGATTTCAGAAATTAATGAAATGCATCTTGGAACAAATAAATAAATGAGTTAGACGAAACGTCAAAAGCTTTCGGTATTATCCGTATCATTTCTTGCGATGATTAGTATATTTGTGAGAATAGGTGAAAACAATAATGCGGCATGAAAATATTCGAGTCCCTAGAATTTCCTATCATAAATTGCCATATACCAATCGTTTAATGGTATGCGCGGTTATTGAAAGTCGTGAAATAGCTCACATCGAAAAATCATTTACAAAATGTGTTTGTTGATTGTTTTCATTGTTCATCCATTATTATTTTATATTTCATTTCCATTATGGTTTAGCAAATTAAAACACATTCAAGAAAGAAATTTTATCACTCTATAACAAAAACTCAAAGGGTATATAAGTTAATGGTGTGGCAGTGTTCCCATGGTGACGCACTGGATTTTCATGGGACTTTTAAGTGACTAGACAGTAATCTCGGGCATAACACGGGTTGTGTTTTATTAAAATATTAAATGATGGATCGATGATTTATCGTAAAAATGGTTAAGAATCATTTTCCTTTGAATACAGCTTTATTTCTTGGTACAGAGCTACAAGAAGTTATTTTGGATGATGCGGTAGTGGGATATCAAACGTATTTATCCATTCCCCTTTCTTTGCCACATACCTACTTAATTATTATGCTGCTGCATAGGCATAAGTTTCCGGAATTGCTTCACTATCCTTAGTTTTGTTTTACGATCTAAAATTTTTAATTTTAAAATTATATTTTTCGTTGCACGATAAATTTTGTTTGGTTTTAAAATAAAATTGTGTAATTATAAAAAAAATATATAAATCTAAAGTTGCTACTGGCATATGGGTTAATGTAATGGGTGAATATAATGTCAAATAAGCGTATTGAAAGAAAATATGTCATATATTGGTTTCACTTTGTTTTATACACTTTGCATAGAATAAAATAACAAATAGTTTCATTTAAAAATTAGGTAACAGCTCTGTTATAACTTATAATGCTAATGTTAATGTTGGATAGCTCAAATAAATGTTTAATTATTGAAACGGGCATATTTGTTTCATATTTTATGTTGACTGCTTTGTTCTTTGCATAAAGATTTTAACTGAGATTGCCCCTAGTAACCTAGTGAAATTATCCGAACAATAACCAACGACTTTTTAATTATACCTATAATTTCTGTGAAATTTTATTGATTTTAACCATTCATTGTGGTCAGTCATTTTCACATTTTTGCTAATTTTTTTAAAACAACTTAGGTCGGGGCATGAAAATTTGAGTAGGACATGCCAAAAACTCGAGTTAACTTTTACAAACCCAGTTGGGGATTTGGTCTTTGGTAGGTGTAGGTTCTTTCAGATAATATGAATGAAACTAGTTTCAGAGTTATCGCGCAGTGTTATTTATCAATTGCCAGATTTCCCAGATTTCCTAAGGTATCAAATATGCTTGATTTTTTACATTTTAATCAAAGATTCAGAATAATAATTATTTGACCGTTGAGTTTGAAAAAACTTCTTCTAATTTATGTAAGAATTATAAAGTCTTTTAATTAATTTTTGAAGTTACCGATAACTGTGATTTTCATAATAATTATGAGTAAGAAATTTTTTTTAGTCTCGAAATACGAAACCATTTCCGGACCCCTTCAGGACTAAGTCTGGATCGGTTCGGGACAAGTTCGAAATTATACTGGGATCACTTCTGGATTATTACCGCGTGCCAAGTCTTTTTTATTTATTTTTTTTTGGCGTAAAAGCTTGACTGGTTCGAAATATCAAAAAAAAATAAAAATCCTGCCACTCAAAACTCAAAAAATGTTTTCGCACTCTTAATTATTATGTGAAGACTTTTATAAGATAAGTCTGTGAAACTTTAAAAAGTGTATCCCACTCATAATATAAGCCTCAAAATAAAAGTCTTTGAAGGCTTACAAAATTTTATCTCGCTGATATTTATTGTGAAAATACTGTTTTTGTAATAATAATCATAGATTACTCGAACAATTTATATCTTACTATAATAATAAATGATTTACTTTTTTCTCTAGTTATGCCTTTGATTTTAAGCTTTCCATAGGTGATCTTCATTTTTACCAGAATAGATATTTAAAGAAAAATTGAATGGGAGAGACTTTTGGATTGAAGAATGGATTTATCTAAACTAAACTATTGGTTTCGATTTTTTAATGAATTAGTTATGACACGTTTAAAATCATTCCGTTTTCGGCAACACCTCAATACTTTGAAATACATCCGCTAAACTCAAACACAAATATTTAGTTACAAATACGAAATATGTAAGTCTCATCATTTTTTTTTATTCCTCAGCTTACACTACTTCCCCGAATTTCCCAGATGTGGCGATCATGCTGCCATTATGATAACTCGTATTGGTGATTGTTGTCCCAAACTTTACCATATGCGTGAGGTTATTGCTTACAATTCGATGGTTATAGAACTGATAGCATTGGAAAATGATAATGCCGCAATAGCTGGGGTTTGTCAAGTCATAGATATGTCAAATATGAATTCAGAGCATGCGGCACAATTGAATGGTGGTCTCTTCAAGGAATGGTGGTATTGGTTGAATTGCTGCAGTCCGTTGCGTATAAATGTAATCTATTGCTTGAATGCACCAAAAGAAATACAAAATTGGCTGATGATATTGAGAACACTGCGTTACAAAAGGGAAATAATTCCGCCGGTGAGACGCATACATATTTACATATGCAGATAAATATTTAGACCATTTTATGTAATATGTTCGCATAAACATGAAAGCGTTTATTCCCTTTACAGTTATTTATTGTCAAATCTCTGGATGAACTTTATAAATATGTACCGCAAAAATGTTTACCTGAGGAATATGGTGGCCTAAATGGACATCTGCTTGAATGCGTTTCGTATATGGAGGATCTGTTGAAGAGCTATCGCGGTTATTTCGATGACGAAGTGAATTACGGTACTATTGAGAAGTTACGTCGGGGAAAAGTTTTGCCATATGAGGCAGAGTTTGGCGCTGAAGGCAGCTACCGGAAATTAATTTGTAATTAAAAATGTGTACATAAAAAACAACGTACATATAAGTACATACATATATTAAAAGTGTTGGCTTTTTATTCCCGTTTAAATTGTTAATTTTCGGCGTTATACCAACATATTTTATTACGTTCTAATAAACAAATATTTTTGTCATAATTATATAGATCGTATTTATGAGAAGTGCAAGAGGATTACAAAACGTTATTTTTTGATGAATTTGTTGTGAAAAAGTGACCAGAATTTGGTTTCTTGCTCGTTTCATTTCATATTTTTAATGAATACAAAAAAAATGTCTTGAATTCAGACACTCAACATTAATAACATTAGTTTGATGATTAAGTTTTAAAAATTGAAAATTTTCATAAGGATTAGAAAAATGCTTTCATAATAATTATGAATGCGAAGATTTTTCAGGACGACGATAACTATTGTTGAAGTAAGAAAAAATTGTGTAAGTTTTGAAAGACGGGACTGTTTCTGGGCAATTACGAAATTATGACAAGGACCAGCAACGGAAACAAGCCAATTAAATAAAATAGATTTGTTGATTGAGTTTATAGTTTTTTATCTGCCGGTTGAAGTGGTTCAAGTGATCCAAGTAAACCCTCTATGGAAGGTGTTCAAAAACAAAGAACATCGTTGCCAAAAAAAAAAAATGCATTATTGGCATTTTGTACACCGTTGAAAAGCCTCCTGGTCATAGATTTGTACGTAACGCCCTTTTTGCAGGTTATACATCTCGAACTAGTGCTGAAAACCCCCGAATAAGTCCTGCCCTAGCTTCGACATAGCATACGCTAATAACGAAATAGTCTAGAAATCGTCCCGAATTAGACCCGAAACAGTCTCAAACGTATGTTACCTTTTTAGGCCTAAACGGCTCAGTGAACTTTTATAAAACTTGACACAGAACTAGCTTGTAACTAGGACTAACATATGGGCTGTATTTTAAAGCGAGTTTTCACCTGTTATATAGAACGTCATATGGGCTACCATAGAATACATTTTTTGAAGGGAGTAGCCACCTATTTAGAAGGCTAAATTCAATTAAAACAATGAGTGAAATCTAATTTTATTGAAATTAAACAGAAAATAGAATATTAAAATATGAGTATCACAGGATGGATGTTTATTTTAAAATATGTGACTCTGCTTCAAAAAGTAAATTAAATTAAATTACGCAGTTGATGGAAATATTACGGCATGGGATTCAAAAAAAGTGTAGCTTAAGAAAACTTAATCATGAAAATGTTTTTACAGGATGTTGCCATCTGTGTATAAATATTAATTTTATTCATTTTTTAAGCCTTCGGCAGTTTAACAGTATTGGCGCGAAACGAAAGCGTTTATACATACAAATTGCTGAAGGGTGTTGCTCCCTTGTACAGAACATTTATTAAATTTAATTGGTAAGGTTACCGAAAAATCCTGACATCTCTCGCATATGTATTTATACTTACTCAAAAGTTTTCTAAAAGCAATTCATAAAGAGTTACCACCCATCCAATATTAAAGTTTTACATATATTTGGAAAGTGTTGGAAAAAGGCAACAAAGTCAAAGTTGTAGAAATTAAAGATGCTATTTCGGTGCTCACCACATCTTCTCATCTCTAGACGCGGACTTGCCAATCGGACTAGAGGAAACGAGGTTGAAATATCCCATCCGATAGTATTAATATTTATACACGAGTATGATGTATATGCGTCTAAACACAATTGTAGTATGGGAGGTGGCATTTTTTTTATTGAATCCACCTTTTTCGGTTACCGGATCACATGGTGGAAAGAATACAGAAGGTGACGCAAATTATGGTACCGCTAATCTGGTGTGTATTCTTTCTAACATGTATACCAACGGGCTTCACTCAGTCCTCTCCACCGGTATATCTAGTGTTTCGTCAAAGCCAAGTTACCCTCCGAATATCAGATCAATCGCGCAATCTGGTGTTTTGACCAGATCACCGCAGCGTTTCCCAAGTTGAAGTTTTACCTTTTTCTGGAGCAAATGGAGGAACTTGGAACCAATATTCGGAGGAGAGATATCCGTATTTTTAATTAAAGCCAGGCTGTGATCAAGGCTCTGACCTCTTTCAAGAGTAATTCAAAATTATTACTTTAAATTACCTTGGCTGATACTCTTTGTTAGGAGATCAGATTCGCATATGATGGTTTTTTATTCACCACTCCAAATCACGGAATTCTAAAAGATTGGAGAAGAGATCCTTTTTTTTTTTGGTTGCCACGAAACACTAGGTGTTTTCGAACTATGACATTCGCAAAAGTCATTTTCTAATAGTCGCTGTCTGATAGTCGAACCTACAACATTTATACCATTATACTGTTGCACTGCCACTGGCTGTCGGACGATTAAGGAATTTCCGTACGTTGTTTTTCTGTTTCTGGAATGGATTAAATTTGCAAAATGTTTTTTTTTGGTAATGCTGTAAGCTCACCTTTTTGGCTGTATATATCGAGTACTTTTTTTCTCGGTTTGAACCATTCGACCCAAAATGTTTGGTATATTTGATCATATCTTGTGAAAGAAAAAAGTATTTTATGTGGTGTTGCATTATTCCTCCGGGCTTAGATACACATACTTACATACACCGTAATAACGCGAAATAATTGGGGAGCGAAGAATGCGTCAAATAAATAAATTTTTTGACCTATGAAAAACAATCTGATATAAATAGTTTTTAAATAAAACACTGTTGAGCTCGTAAATTGCTTTCCATTTATCTTCATACTTGAAAGCCCATAAATATTTTACAGAGTTTTTTGGTTCATATTCAATATCACAAATAAATATTCGATGAACTTTATTTTTCTTCTCGATCAAATATATTTGTGTAAAGAACGTTTCACTCGCCAAAATGCGCACACACTCTTTGAAAGTTTCCAAAATGACTAACAAATGCGAACTTTTTATAAGCGGTCCTCTTTGATTAAATCGAATAGAAATAGTTTCATATAAAAATTAGATAACAGCTCCGTTAACTTGCAATGTTAATTAATGTTAATAAGGAACAGGAAAATAAATTTTGCGTATTTCAAGAGGACGTATTTTCTTATTATTTTTTCTTGACTTTTGCGTTATTTACATAAAGATATTGTCTGAGGAGTCTCATAGTAGAAAATCCAGTACGCCGAATAATTTTTAAGAAAATGTTATTTCTCTAACGGCACGTTTAAGGCGAAAATATTTCTTGCGTATTTTTAGGCTTTCATTTCACTCAGGCATATGTATATTTGAACCAATTTTTTACACATTTTTGAAAAAACTTAGGTCTGGACATGAAAGCTTTAGTAGGCCATAAAAGAAAATTCGAGTCAACCTTTGCAAATCCATAAACTCTTTTATTGCTAGATAGGTATACTTTCAAAAAATTCTTATGTACCTGTATTAAGTCTGGCGGGATTGAACTTCATGCGATAGGTTAGAAAAGAAAAAAGACATTTTTTCGGGCAAACTTTTGGCTACATATTTATATTTGTAGAAATTTATTAACTAAATAAATAATATACAATTTAATATTTAATTTAATTACACATATGTATATCTAATACAGTAAGTAAAATAAAAATAAACTAGCTTTCCTTTGGTTACAATGTACTTTAATTCAATAAATATATTTACATAAATAATTCGTTTTGTATAGCTGTATCCTTTACTTTTTGTTCGAAAAAAGTGTTTTTTACTCTAATTCAAAAAATTGTATGCTAAGCCATATGGCAGAAATTCTAAGTCTAAGTTGTTCTAAGCATAAATATTTATTCACTAAAGGCTACACCAAATACAAGCTTCTTTAAAAGAAATTACCAAATTACCAATAATTTCACTATTCACTTTTCTTATTAGAAAAAGGCAAAACTTCTATTAATTTTGGCTTATGACTGCGTTCCAACCATTTTCTCATCCACTTCAAAAGAAAAATAATAATTATAATAAATAAATAAAATACTTTGGCATTGTGTGACATATGTATGTAACTTCGTCGGAAATGTGAAAAACTCAAATGGGATGCCACAGTAAACGCTTGGACAACACTCATTTATTTATTGTGAAAGGTTAAAAAACTATAATGATGAGCATTTATTTTGGTTAATCTTTAAATTTGCATTGTTATTTCGTAGAAAATTGAAGTGTTGCCTCGGTTTCTAAGCGAATGTGAGTAATAAAAGAAATATGAAAATCAGTTGATTGTCAGAGCGGGCGAAAAGATGGGAGTTGGCGAATTTCTTAGTCGTCAAAAGGAAATTCTCACGGATAGTGGAGCAAGCTTAATGCCATTTCCAATAAGGGCTGATATCTATGAATATCAAACTAAGTAGTATATAAAACATCCACAGCTTAGTCTATTGTTGAAATCAAAGATTCTTAAAGCCCACAACTGAATCGGTAACAAATTATCACTCACATTTTTATTATTGTAAACCATAAGAGAGCGAGTGAGTTACAGGAGTGTGGTTCATCAACCAGCCATTATATAGAGAAAAAAAGCACTAGTATTTGGTGCACCCTGTATGCACATATTTACTAATTATTTGCGATACTACTTCGTTACATACTGCCTGTAGACTTTATGTGGTGCATTTTTGCTTAAAAGTCGCATTGAGTGAAGATTGCGAGGAGCTTTGCGATATATTGCTGGTAATACTTGTTGTTGATGGTGAAGGTGTCACTGGCACATTGTTGACGTTTTTACCGCCGTTACTACAGCAACTACTACTGCCACTACTGCTATTGCTGGTTTTGTTGTTATTTTGCTTGTTGTTACCATTAGTGTTTGCCGAAATCGTTGCTGGTATACTTTGAGGTGTAGTTCGATTAATATTTTGCACAATTAAATTCAGACAATCCAAACTAGAACCATTTGCTGGGGATGAATCAAATTCTGTAAAAATAAAAGAAGAAAATATTGTTTTAAAAATAAATAAAAATAGTTAGATAAACGAGACGTAGTTTTTATTGTTATGTTCATCTACATATAAAGAGATTGTACATAAATTGCGAGATATTATCTAAAAGTTAACGAATGCCAAACTAAATGCAATATGGATAATTCGCTCCCATTCCCTCTAAATGAATGAGACGATTTATTTTTTTGTCGATCGCTTTTATGATTCATGATTTTATTTTTACATTTTCATGATTTATATCTAATAGTACATAATATATTTAAAAATATAACCCATATAACGAATTTAACGAATTTAACTCCACCACATCTAGACAAATTTTGACTACGTATTTATTTTGCTTTTATCATCTTTATTTTTTTTTTTTTTATAAAAATATAGTTCACCTAAAGCGAAACCGTTTAAATCCAACTTTCAAAATTTGTGCCAAATTTAAAACGTTCAACAAACTTTACTCAAAAATTTTAAACAGAATTTTAAATAAATTGGGTTTCTAGTCAATTTACATAATTTCAGTGCAATACAAATTTTTCAAGTGGCTGCAAATTGCCATTGAGTTTTGGCCATTTTTTTTTTATGAACTGATTACGCTGTTTCTTTCATATAAAAAAATTTCGAGCATGCGTTAATGTGGAAGAAATCATGGAAGAAAATTGAATGACCTATAAAATTGTATGCACAAATTTCTTTTAATTCTAACCAAAAATTTGGAAATTTTTTGTAAAATTTCTTCGATTTCTTGTTTTAAATTTTGCACAATGTTTCACACTGTAATTAAAAACGTTTCTGTTGTAGAATAAATAATACTTTTACGAAAACCAAATAATTACAAATAAATAAATTCTTAAAATTTAACACAAATAAAAATCAGAAAACAATTTTGTATGAGCTCAAGTTCATTTTTAATACCAAAAATTATAGAAAAAACAACAATGGTGGAATTCATATATTTCGGATATCAACACCACTTCTACCATTATTGTTTTTTCTAAAAAATTTCCTATTAAAAGTGGCCTTGAGCTCATAAAAGAATATGGTTTGCACTTATAAAAATTTGAATATATTAGTTTGAAAATCTAAGAATTAAAACGTTTAAGCAGTTACACTAATTTGTCGAATTAATGCCAAGTCATTAATTTACTCCATTAAAAGTATAATAAACATTAAAAGCTTATTGAATTTGAGACTAAACATTTGAGGTCAGAAAATGTAGTGACGTCCACCAAAACTGTTCAAAATTTGAATGGTTTAAAATTTTCCATTTGCATCAAATTTTGGTTACTTAATCGTACACGATTCCTTTGACGTTGTCTTTTTTCAAAATTAATGGTTTAGAATTTTATTAAGCATTAGATTTTCAAAATTAGAGCATTAATTTTTATACAATTCCATTAATGTTTTAATGTGCCATTAATGTTTTCCCCTAATTCTGGTTTCTACCAATGATTTTTCCTTGCCTACATCCATTTTTACTTTTTGGCTTCGGACTTTCTCCTCTATTTCGCAAAAGTAATCGATAAGATATTCTTATTCAGTATTACCCACTTAATTGACCCCCAGTTAATGGGTTTCCTCATTTTTTAGTTGCACAAAAAATTTATTTTTTATAACACTAAATATGTGAGTGCAAGTATACATATGTATGTATGTAGTATGTACAGTAATAAATCCATATAAATTTCTTTTTGTTTCTTATAGTCTTAAACTTGTTGTAAGGTCTGATTTATTTTACGAAAATTAAAAAGACAACAACCGTTCATTGTGGAATCGAAGGAACAGTACCTCTGTTTTTATTTTTTGAGCCTATATATTTAACATTGCCAAACCACCAGCTTACTAACCGCCAGATTAACGAAAATAGTTAGAATTACCCTATTCAATTGCCTGATAAAATTGCTTCCTGCCGTCTGTCCCCTCTACCAATTTGATGTTTTCATCATTCGTGCTTGGATGGTCGTGCTGGGTGCAGTTCATCATCAATTGATTCTCTTCCACAAAGAAACTGCTATGCCCATTGTTTTACGATGAAGAATACCCGTAAAATGCCTCTGTTGTCGTAAACTTAACCACAGCTCGAAACTCAATTTTATGTTTATCAATTTTTTAATTGAGAGTCTGAATATGGTAAAATTTTTGACTACAAAATATGACACAAAATGGCATCATGTTGACATATTTCGATTTGTCGTCAATGCAAAATTATAAAATGTGATTTTGTGCTTGATTTGTCATGAAAAATATCCTAATGACAAAATTAAAGAATTGTTAGAACCATTAGGTAACGAAAGATTTACTGGCATTGTGGTTTTTAATCTCGAATGTAGACCGGAAACTTTTGGTCTTTCCTACTTTTAATTTTACACATAACAAATATAATAAAATATAATAAAACGAATGCATATCAGTTATGCCCGGACTCTAAACACACTGCATAATTTTTGAACACAAATTACACCGCAAATATTGTCGGAAAAATCAATAAAATAATATTCTTTTCGGGTGCAACCGAACTTAATTTTTTTAAATAAAATCATTTTGGTTAAATTTTTTATTTCAATGTAAAAAAGAATCCATTATAATTTTAACGTAATAAGCATATTACAAAAATTTTTGTTTTCAAGGATTTCTTTTTATAATTAAGTTATTCATAACAAATTTTAGTGGATTTGCTACAGATTTAATAAAATCCCGCATATTTTGTATTTTTGGAGTAAGTGGTGGGCCGTGGTTTTTCCCCCGAATTCCACAATTCTGGAATTTACTGAAATATCGATTTTTTTGTTGAGTTATTTCGAAATTATGCTTACTGAGTTGAAATTGTAATAAATTTAGTAGAGGTTAGTAAAAGATTTTCGGAGATATACCTATTTAATCGAAAGTGGGAGGTACCTCGGCGAGTTTTCCAAAAAAAAAACGAAGGAATTTCCACACATTTTCCCAACCCAATCCTGTATATCAAATTTGAGCAAATTATCCTTTATAGTTACTGAAATACCGCATTCTTTTGATTTCCTAAAAACACCGTTCTGAGGGCGTGGCTATTATCCGATTGAGTTAAGGAATGCACATTGCCTTCGTTTTGTCGGTTGCGATAAATGTATGACTATAATATCGCTCAAAAGTCCACCACGGCTCCAACGGCACTACGGGAATCAATTGATTGAATTTTGAATTAATCTGCCGTATAGATCCAGTTGAGTTTTAGTGATGTTGGCTTTAAGGGCTTTAAGTTTTTAAGTAAGTATTTCACAAATGTAGAAGACTACTTTCATAAAAGTGTATTTCCCCCTCCCGGACATTGATTTTCAAACATTAAACTGTCACTTTTTAATGATAATTTAGTTTATAACGCCAGGCCTGGCTGAAGGAAGTGTTTGGCAAAAAATTTTATATATGTCATAAACATTTTGAAAAATGTGCGCATTGGTTCTGCTTAAGATAAGAATAAAAACAAAATAATATTTTTTTTTGAAATACTAACATTTCGTACTGTATTTTTAGCAACGCAATCCCGCTGGCAATTAGAGGCCATATTCTTCCGTGCGATTTATAAAAACTTATTTGTGAAATGTAATGAGCGAATATCCATAAAGATAAGGAAATTATCCAGAAAATTTTTTGGATGAAATGGCCAAAATGAAAAAGAGCCGTATTAATTTTGTCTCCAATATACTATGTACATCATATTTAAGTAGCTTTATGCCTTGTATTTATTTTGTGTTGGTATCTCGCATCAGCTGATTTAATTTTACGTCAAAAAATGGAAGGAGTTGTAGGAAAAGTATCGATAACACTTTACGAGATGAAGGCAAAAAAAAATTGCAGATTAAAAGTGTCAGTAAGTGGTTCTTAAGGAACCTCCCAAGCAAACAAAAATCATTATATTTTAAGGCATCAACCAAAATATTTCGTGAGCTGAACCGAAAATATTTTCAAAAAGTAATTTTTTTTTAAATATAAACCGTTTTTAAAAATATTAATACAATTATTATTTATGCATACAAATATTTAAACAATTTTTCAAGGGAATTATAATAATCTCATTTTTTATACCATTTTGATTGTTTTGGAAAATTACAATAATTTGGCGCTAATAGCTCGATGTTTGACTATAATTTATGGTGTACGGCAAATCATTTTTGTGAGAAGTTTTTTCATGGCAGGAATTTATTTGGAGGTTTGCCATTATCTCCCGAGGGGTGACCGCTATTAGAAAGAAGCTTCTTGGTCGTTGAATAACTCAGCAAAAACTTGACCGATTTAGACTTATAGATAAGGTATCATTGGAAAGATATTTTCCTATCCATTTTCTTTGCAAATAAACTCCTTTGATCTCATTGCTATGATTCCGTTGAACAGATTTTCAAAACTTTTTTTGCAGATCTTTTAAGCTTGGCATTTCAGCCGCCAGAACGATTTGATCTAGTAAAATGACTGTATACGTTTTTGTTTTCGTTCAGGTCCTACTTGCTAAAAATGCTTGTTTTTCACATGAGAGCGAAAATATTCGCCAATGATACCGCGTTTATTAGAGTGAATGTATTTGCTTATGTAATACCTGTAAAGATGGCGAATTTGTCCAAGTCATTGTGCAAAATATTTAACCTCTGTCGCAGATACGCACCTGTATATGAGTTCTGAAAGTATAAAGAAAACATAAATAGAAAGAAATTAAGTCTTGAAGTTTTTCTAATTTAATTTGATTAAAGAGTTTTCAACTCATGTAAAACGTATAAAAATACTTAAAACAAATTTTGAATCTCAAAAACAATAAATTTCGCAGAGATGCACAACGCCAAATGTCAGTCGGGTGACGTAGAACTGGCAAATAAGCCAATTCTGCACTTATATATATATGTATGTAGATATTTGTAAGCACATAGCATGTACATATGTATATATGTAGGTATGTACATAGGTACCGACGACTCTGTCTGCGTTTTTCCCGGCAAGTGACAATGTAAATGACAACGTCAAAAATGCAGGCGTCTATGTTGTTGTCATTTGAAAGCATAGCCTAATGATGAGTTTAGTAACAATGCACACAAATTGTTGCAATTTCTAAAATTGTTGTACACACTTAGCACATAGTTAAATAGGGTTGTATGTATGTACAATCAATAGGATACCAAGTTCCACTACCACCCTTTTCCATTTTTGTATCATAATCACAACAACAATATAGAAATTAAGCCAATTAAAATGCAATGAACCCCAAAAGCAAATTGTGTTGAACCAACGCGAACGATGGAACCCATGGTGGACAGGCGGAGGGGAAGGCAGGAAAGGCATTGTAAGTTAGTCTGGCAGCGACATGTAGTACAACTTGCAAATTGTTGCCATTGTTTTGACTGTTGCAACATGCAACGGATCATACAATTAGAAGGACCGAAAATAAGTATTTTGCTGTATTATTGTTTAAAAATACGTTTACATTTTCATATGAACATTATAGTATATACTACATATGTATGTATGTATATGAATCAAGAGAAATAATTAGAATTCAATTTTGCCAAAGTGACAGTGGCTTGGCTGAATTTGTTTCATGAAACTAATAGGATTTCTTTTCATCCTGGGTTGGTTCATGGCAAAGTTATTTGGCCTACATACACACTTACACCGTACATATGTATGTATTAAAGTAGTACGTGTATATTTATCTGTAATTGAGTGGAATGCTCACTTAATTTTATATTTCTTGTTTAATAAAAGAGACATATTAGATAGCAGCAACAGCGTTGATTTTTTACAATTGCCTTCCTCATTTCTTTCAATTTTCACACAACGCTTGTAACGCAGTAACAAAATACCCGCCAGTGTTGTATTTTATCTAACGCTGATACTTGCTTAATGTGCCTTAAACAAAGTGCAATAAATTTTTAACTCCATTAAGTAGTATAGGTTAGGTTAGATTTCCCCCTATCACAGAATGTTTTAAATTAGTTAGCCTGAAGTTTAATTCTGCACAATATACGTGTAGATATGGTAGTTTATAAAGAAAAGAAAGGTAGTAAAGTAATAGCGTATATAATAGGCTATCCGCAAGCTGGGTTTCAGGGTTGCTTACAAAGAGCAAAAAAACTAATGGATACCGCAAAGCAAAGTTTGGTCATAATTTAGCGTAATCGAGCACATAATCTAATTTTCCGGCCTAATTCATTTATATCAACAATAATTTTTGAGTTATTTGCCAGTTTTTATAGGCCGTTGTAGCCAGAGTCGCCGAGAGGAAATCCGGGTCCAGGAGTAAAAAGGTGGGGCCCCCTTTCTACATAAAACTTTCGAATTCTTCATCAATTTCAACAACTATCTTTCTACTTACTACTTCAATGTTTTTAAAGAATAAGTCAAATACGACGTTTTTTGCTCTCATCAGTTCATCACATCTGTATTGAATTTGCTTTATAGTAGATGTTGGGTGAAACAAATTTTTTTTTATATTGTACGATTTCGCAAATCAATAGAATGTTTTAATCAGTTCATATATATAAACCAGAGTTTTACAAACGACTAGGGAAGCGTCTGATGACATTCGATGGTGGGGAAGAACTTTCCTATAGTGTACATGTGAAAGTGCCTTAACGCTTAGAAAACGCGCTGAAAAGTGTAGTGGGCTCGGTTGGCGCCTGTTATGCGCACTGTTATTACATTACTTTGCTAGTTTTTGCTTATGTACGTAACTTGAAATATACGGGCCCCTTCGAGAATTTCGGACCCGCGTGGAATTAAACCCCTTTTTTTCCTCCTTTTTCCTAAAAAAAAATACTATACGAAATATTTCTGCAGAACAATTTAACCCATTAGCTCTAACCTAAAAGTGTCGTTTAGACCCTTATTAAAACCCAATTTGATCAGTCATTAGGGAATTAGAATTTTCTAAAAAAAATATTGTATGGAAAATTTTGCTAGAGGTCTTTTCAGGCAAAACCTTTATAAAAAGAACGTTAAAGTCTACAGAAACTAAAAACAAAGATGCTACCATGAAATATCCAGCATTAACACTGCAATTTAACAAATTATTTCATTCCGCCTTTAAATAAAGATCAAAACTACACTTCTAGGTGTCTAAATTGAAATCTTCTATAACTGTTATCATAAGACTTATAATATAAAAACCAATGAAAACTGTTGTTTTGGGTTTATAAAACAAAAATCCGAAATAATTGTTATTTAAAGAGTAGTTAAGTAAAAGTCAAAAAGTAATTGTTAAAGAGTGATTTTTATAACAAAAGTCGGAATTCCTTAAAGGAAATGGAGATATTTTGAAGATTACTCATTATTCTCAAAATATGCAGAATATCGAATAATTTTATAAACTCTTATTTTTAAGTCCAAAATATTGAAAATATGAGATAAATATGGCCACCTAAATTATAGCGAATCTTTCTTACGTCACTCTCGCTGTTACCCAATGAAAAAGTTAAGCGACATGCCCGGAGCGGTATTTTTTAATCTCTGAAATGGTGAATTTTCCTTAATAAGTTTTTTATTTGTATGGAAAGTCCGGTGAACCAAGGCCTACTCGATTTAAAAATTTACAAATATTGCCTGATAGGTTTTATGATAAATTTTTTCAAATGGAAAATTGTATAAACTACTACATACATTCATTTAAATTCAGCATTACTACTTACAATACTCATAAATAGTAGGGCTTATATTCGCCAATTATTTTGGGAAAGTTATGAAAAATAAAATCAATAAGATTTTTACAATTTCAAAAAAAGAAATTTTCAAACCCAACTCTGGATAAATTTGAAATTTGAATTGTTTGCTTTGCCTACAATGCACACCGTGTTCGCCACACTTATTAGTAATTAAATTAATTTGCATCCACATTTTTTCCCGCTTGACGGTCACAAGTTTTTGCATACCCAGACGACGTGACGACGACATATGCAAATCAATTCAAACATATACATACTAAATTTTACTTAAATATATACATAGTATATACACATGTGTTCGAAAAAATAGTAGCAAACTGTATTGGCAAGTTTTTGTCTTTCCTTATTTAACTGTAATTGATTTTGTTTTATGAAAGTAACAAACATTATTTTAAGTCGGTGTTTCAAACTTTCTGGAAATAAATAAAAATTCATCTAATATAATTCGAGTTTTCAGGAAATTTTCCAGTGGTAAAAAAATTTGGTTAATTCGGTAAGAAATTTGGATGACAGTTTTATACTATGTTGAATTTTTATACACAAATTTTCCAGAAATTTCGAAACTTCGGCTTACATAGTTTTTGCTATTGCATAAACTTTTTTTTTATTAAAAAAAATGTTCAAATTAAATAAGCAAAGACAAAACTTTCAAAGCAAGTCAATACATTTTGTCACTATTTTTGTCATCACCACTGTACGTATGCACTTATATAATCGGAAAAAGTATTCGCATACTATATTCCTAACAAGGGAATGAAAATCCATATTAAAACAAAAACTTAAATCCTGAACTTTATTTAAAGCATTTCATTGTAAGCACAAATTGCTCTTTCCGGCAAACCATAAATCTGCGTCATTGAAGTGTTGTCTATGAATTCTGGGTGGTTTGTGTGATGAGTGTTGGAACCACGAGACATTTTGCCCAGCCACCAAAACTCCAGCATCATTTCAACAGCAATCATTCTGCTGCTACCCACAACCGAGGCGGCTGTGGCAACCATGAAGATGACTTACATAATCCCATTGCCACATAGCGATATATTTATATTGTCGCATATGCATTAATTGCATTATAAGGCATAAGTGACTTTTATAGTGCGGTTGTAAAAAATATATACATAGATATGTAAACTTTGTATCAACATTCTCGTACAAAATACAAATGAATGGCGGCACACATGGCTTTCATGCTTTCAAAACAAGTGCAATTGCAGTTTCGTGTTGCTCGCACATTAAAGGATCACTGCTTTACTAATTTTGGTGCTACGAGCACTTATAGTTTTGAATTTTGTTATGGACTCACAAATGGACATTTATAAAGCCATTAATCACCCTCGGCTTTCGGGTACTCTCAGTGCGCTTAAGTTATTTAATTTATAAATGTATTTTAATGCATGATTTACAATGCAAGATGTAAAATTTCATACAATTTAAATTTGATGATGTATTATTCTTCTTCAAAGCTAAAGAAGCAGAGAATTTTCTCAGAAGGATGAAATAATCGAGTACATAAAAAGCTAATCGCAGATGAAGAGATTTATTACATTTCATTTACAACCCATTCAAAAATGAAAATTGTTCATTCGTTGTGATTGTTATCGGTTTAACACCATAATATACAAAATTTTGGGGGATATATGATTTATATATGTTATATAATATAAATCAGAGTCGTTCCGGTGTTGTACATAAATGTATTGAAACCTAAATCTGACCCGAAAAGCAAGTCAAGTTTAATGGATTTAAATGCCTTTCAAATGCGAAAGAGCTGCAATTAAAACTATAACTTTTGCGATACTACACCTAATAAAAGGTGATCTTAGACTTGGGTGGTGCATGACTGAAATTATTAAGTACTCTGAATTCGAATGACCATAAATAATAATACATTTATTTTTATGAAATATAATTGCAGTTTTTAATCGGTTCAAAGTTGTAATTAGGTCTAATATTTCAAACCAATAGCCTTTGAACGAATTCAAATCTTACTTACTTACTTAATTACCACTATAACCGCTAAAGCGATTTTGGCCGAACTTCGCCTACAATTTGTGATGTGCGTCTTGTTGTTGTAACACAAATTGAGCGACTTCAGTTTTACGTCGACTCCAAACGGCGGATGTTTTCTTTGAGAGAAGTTTTTTCATGGCAAAAATACAATCGGATGTTTGCCATTGCCTGCCGAGGGCCCACTGCTATTAGAAAAAAACTTTTTTCCATAATTTTTGATGTTACTTGCCCCGGGCGGGATCTACCGAATGAAGCGCACATGCTACATACTCGATTACGGCGGCCGCCTTCAGTTTTTCGAAATAGTTGAGAAACTTCTTCTAAAGAAAATAAAACCCTCACTTTAACAAAACCTAGTTATTACCTGACCACTACACACTACACCACTCGTATTTCTTTAACAGCTTGGAACTATAGAGCATGGAATCGTCTCAATGATTAGAAGAGCGCTCGAAGGGAAGCACTACTGCACAGGCAAGCTTCTACCCACATCTCTATGATGAGTCTATCTTATTTTATTTATATTCTATCTTCCTCTATCAACAATATAAGAAACCTGTAGAAAAGTCGTGTCTGTACTTTGAAAATATTTTTAAAAGATACAGACGGGCAGACGAAAATTCTAAATGTACATATATTTTATTCCCACCATCAACTTCGGTAATTTTTCAAAAGAAATTTTCAATGTGCATACACGACTTTTATACAGTTTTATAGTGTTTATATAGTGTAGATTTTTGTGAAACCCAAAGAATTTAATCTTAACAGCTTAATTGTTACCTTTGTAAGTACAAATATTAAGCAACCCTGTTAGCATTTTCTACAAAACATGCGATTTATTTAGTGCTATTTAAGAACGGAAAATAGGTGTGCTGGAAAATTGTTGGTTGATATGGTTATATATTTAAAAATACTATGCAAAAAAAAAAAAACGGATTAAGTATTAACTGAAATTTTCACTTCCCAACACTACATCTCAGGTCAGATATCATTTTACCGAGTTGGCTCAATTTGGCGCTTACACCATATACATACACATGTAGATGTTGCTGCCCAAATTGAGGGGCCTACAGTTTTACGCCGTCTCCGAGCGGAAGGCAAACAAGATGGAATTTTCGATATAAGCGACTGATGTGTCTTACTGGTACCATATATTATAACCCTACATATGGCATCCTTTCGGCTAACTTTTGTAAAAATTGCATTAATATTAACAAAATGAAACGTTAAATATTAGTATATAAGGCTTTATAAAATAATGTAAGATTCCCTAAGAAAGATGCAATAAATAAAAATGAGCTGATGCAAAGAAAAAAGTTTAAAAATGTATATAACAAATGGTAAAAAATATAGAATAAAAATTGTGAGAATACATTTTGAACGTTGATATATAAAACTAGTTGGCAGTATGTATTTTTTTTTGTATAACGTCTAAAACAAAGTGACTGTACCTCATTTGGGTCCCTGGTCACCGGGCCATTGAGGGAAACTGCATGTCAGACGAACTTGCAAGACAAGGTACGACCAAGCAGATTCTTCAGGATAAAGAACGCATTGGTATGCCGTTTGCCACTTGCAAACTGCTACTCAGAGATTGTACATATAAACAAGCTGACAATAGATGGAGGCAAAATACGACCTGTCGAACCTCAAGGCAGACGTGGCCTAAATGGCATCGGAAACGGTCGCGCAGCGTTCTCTCTTTAAGAAGGGAAAACATTTCTTCCGAAGATGCTGTAGGAGCTACAAGAATGACGAGGAGGAGGAAACGATCTTGCATTTACTGTGTAAGTGCCCTGCACTGTGTAAAACCAGAATACGATATCTGGGATCACCGTTTTTGGATGACCTTAGTGAGGTTTCAAGCACCGAGGTAAATTGCCTGTTGAGGTTCATCAGCGAGGCAAAATGGTTTGGTGAGGGGTAATATTTATCCTTGCGGATGGTACAACATTTTTCTTGGTGGTAACACAATCGGCCTCCTATTACTGGCCTAAGTGAGCCGTCGCAGGCGGCAGCCACTCCAACCTAACCAACCTAACCTAAAACAAAGTGAACTCTTTTAAGGTGGTCGCAGTAGTACAAAAACAAAACTTTAATTTTATTTTGTTTTGTTGGGCTTGCACTGTGAACTGACTGCGCAAATATGCAGTTAAAAAATAGGCATTTAGAGCAATCAAAAGGTAACCAAATTATCAATTTTGACATTCGAAGTCGCAAGTCTAATTGATAACAAAATCAGCTGATCTAGTACCACATTCTTATATGAATTCGCATTAGTGCTAAGGAGCTCCCCCATAATTATGACGGCCTGTTTTTTAATACCAATACATTTATTGTTATTACAAGAATATGTGAAACAAATTGTTTTTTTTTTAGTTTTTCGTAAGAAAAAAATATAAATACTCAGGCCATTATACAAAAATCATGATATTTATCATTTGCACAAAATATGTAAGTATATATGAAAGACTTGAATTAAACTTTCTTCACCTATGTGTATATTTTTAAATAATCAGGCAACATTTATTATACGCTATCAATATACAAGATCTTTATACGAAACTTCTAATGAGTTTTTAAAGCTTAAGTGTCGTACGTATGCCATTAATTCTTGCTTGAAAATATTCATATATTTTACATATGCATATCCCGACTATATACATACATATGTACATACTTATTACTCATAATTCCATAATCGCAAATTTATAAAATTTCCTTTATTTCTCAAGTAATTGCAGCGACCGCAAATCGCTGCTTCATTGCAAATGCATTCCATTCTGGCGATATGCCAAAATTCAATCAAAATCGTAAAAGCGCAACCATTACGCGATCGCCCCCTTTCTTTCATTAAAATCTTAGCATTGCACAGCGTTGGGATTTAAAATCAAACGTTTTATGGTAAATTAGCGAATTTGTGCATTTTCTAATCTAAGTGCAAGCATAAACTTATTCGACTTACGCATCGCATTGGAAGACCAGCGGATGTATGTACATATGTACATTAGAGTGGTCCAAAAAAGTAAAGCTGAAATGTTAATGCTTTCACCCCCTAGGATGGTTCTATAGCGAAAAAAGCTATAGCCCCAATTGTTCGTTGGTACAGAATTCTTAAAATCAATATTTCCCAATCGGAAATCTCTGTTTCTATCAAAAAGATTTGTAATATTATTGGGATAATTTTTGCCTCCTTATCGATTTTGGGGATATAGCCAATAGACTCTTTAATAAATAATAGAAAAATAATAGCGATTGACCTTAATTTTGAAAAGTATAATAACATTAAGTATCTCTTATCTCAGAAAAAATAATAACTGAATAATTCCCACTGAGCATCGATGGAACACCAAAACTAACGCGTCGACGTTTAAGTCATAAACGGTCATAAACGATGGTTTTTTTTTAAATCAAATTGATTTCTTTGAGACGCTCTGAAATCAAAACTATTTGACGTAATTTTTATTTGCTGTTTACTTTAGTAAATGCCAAATTTTCGAAAATCATGACATCCAAAACACGCCGTCTAATGATCGTTTCCGATAACGCTCAGGGTTACCCTCATATCATGTGCATTTAATGGTAATATGTATATTTGTATTCACTGAATCGATATATTCTCATATACGTATGTTATAATTTTTCTATACTTAACTAGACAAGATTTTTTTCATACCGGGATCTTCTTTCTAGTGTATTGGATTTTTTTTTTAATTACTGCTTTAAAAACATTTTTATAATATGAAATTGGGAATTATTTGTTGATTTCCAAAAATGTCTCGATTTTCTTATTTATTTATAATTTATTTTCTAAAAAATTGTCACTTATTACATAATTTTGAGCTATTTCCTAAAATTTGATTCCGCCGGGCTCTATGAAATTCGATGTTTTAGTTTTCAGCTATATAGTATTTAGTAAGTATTGTTTTCAATCTTTCAAAAAAAAAAAACATATGTATCTAAAATTATCAAAAATTTATCAAAATACATAAAGTAGTAAATATGTATACCAAGTGAAAGCGAAGGCAATAAAAGGAACACAACAAGACCATTGGGAAACTCCAACGAAAAAGACAGTATGAGCAGTAAGAAATCGTCATCATTAGAATCGAAGATTCTCAAAATATTTAAATGCTACCTATTAAAAATAAATTACAGAAAACATAAGAGTACACGATTCAAACTGTACTCATTGCTTGAAATCAATCTGTAAACTAGTAATCAATTATTATTATGTGTCAGAAAACTCGTAATAAGATTTCTTTTGTACATTTACTACCCGTATTGTATATTCAAATATTTTTCAGCCCATAAAGGCTTAACTAAACTCGGAATTTTTAACATTTGAAAACAAAATAGATCTCATTTTAGGATTTACGTAAGCTGGGTGGATTTGAAAACATTTCCAAAAATTATATTAAAAAAAAAAAAAAATTAAGGCCACAATATTGTTTCAATAAAACTAGCTCATTTTAAGCTAAACATATAAAGGTATGCTTAAAGGATTTGAAAATTCAATTTCAGAATCATATTAATGACATTTGTAATAATAATTTAGCATTAACATCATAGCTTGATGTTTGACCGAATTTCTGCTAAAATTTGTGGTGTGATTCTTGATGTTGTAGCACAAATTGACGTGACCACGCCGACTCCGAATAGCAAATTATTCTTGTGGGAAGTTTTTCAAGGCAGAAATACACTCGGAGGTTTGCCATTGCCCACCTAGGGGCGACCCCTATTAGAAAAATTCTTTTATTCCATTTTTGATGTTACTTGCCTCGTGCAATATTCGAACCCGAATTAAGCGCGTACCACCGCAACAAAATTAAAAGGGTGAGAAAATACCTTTCCAATTATGTATTATAAATCTAAAACGGTCAAGTTTTGCCTGAGATGTTAAAGCTTTTCTTAAACCAATTTCCCAAAAAAGATCAAAGCCAGTATAAAAATTTGGATTATTATGATTCCGGATGGCACTTTTTTTAATATTTTTATGCAGAACTTTTAAGCTTACCTACCTATGATCTTAAGGTGATATATGTATATACATATATAAATATTTGAAAACACTATTTTTATTTATAAAAGCCACAAAACTGGAGGTAATTTCAAATTGGTCCAACTTACTTAAATCAATAATGTACATATTTTTCAAAAATTTTAATAACTAAGTATGCCATTCTGTTTTTGCAAATGTAAGATTACAAACAAAAAATTATTAAAATCGGTTTACTAACCTCCGAGCCAAATCGTTACAAGAATGAGTTTTGAACAAGAAGAATTTCAAACGAAAACTGGTCTAAATTGACACATTTTTCGCAAAGATGTGGGCAATTAAAAAAGTAAAGTTGTTTGTGTAATCAAATCTCGAAAACGGCTGAACAAAAAATTTAAAAATTCAGGGAGTACTATAACCTAAATACTAATGAGAAAAGCTCGAACTATTTAAAGCTAAAAAGTTGAACGCTTAAATTTTTGAAGCATCTTAATATACATCTGTGTATGTATGTACATGTATATGTACATACATATATAAGTGCATACACGTCTGCAACATGTTAGCTATTCGAACATGGAGAGCCAGCAATCGCTCAAGCATTCATTTGTTGCAGATTTCGTTGCTGCGGAAATTTTGTCGCATCGCATGCAGACTCGTAGCAGATAGCAACCAGCGCGAAGGGTTCACATCATATATGGAGCGTTGTTACGATATCTGTTTTGTTTGTTTGTTTGTTTTTTTTTTTTTTGAACGCAACCAACATTGAAAAATTATCACTCAAATGCAATTTGTTAAATCTTAAGTGAGAGAAGGTGTGAATTGAATGTTAGACGCCTAAAAATAGATTATGCGGAAAATATTCTACGCTGCATTCACGTTTACTTTCTTCAAAATTAGCAACATGTTTTAATTGCAAACAATTTGTTCAGTTGTCAAATCGTCAGATTGTAAATGTCGACGTGCAACTGCACGATCAATGAAGTTGTCGGTGTTTAAATCCACAAATGCACCAACGGTATATAAAAAACATGCCAGTGCGCTGATATGTGAACGACATGTAGCACACACACACACGCACTCATACACACACACACACACACACGCACACTTACAGCGTTCAACGCAGTTCCATTTTCGGTGTCATGTTTTTCCTGTGCAATTTGTCATTTACACAGCTACCAAACACGCCCCCATTCTCAGTCCATTCCTTACCCCAGGGCCACTGTTGAGCAGCAGCAAATAAACCAAAAAGTACAGATAAATTGAAGTAAATAGCTATATGTAGATTGGTAGGTGTGTATGCATGTGTGTAGCTGCTGCTCATCGATCTGTTGCCAAGCACTCAACTGTTTGCTACAATCAAACCCAACAAAAATTCTAAAAATTCCAACATACAAATCTTCCCTTACGGTTATCTCTCGCTGCTTTCTTGTGGACGTATGTAGCTTATTTGGGAGCACGCGACACAGCCCATTTGTTGGGCATTCATTCAGGTCGATCTGTGTGATACTGTGAAATTATTTCAAACCATTTGCATTTGTAAAAATTAATTTACAACATCGCATTTTTGTCAAAAATATTTATGTTTTATAGTCATTCCATAAGAATGATATCAATGAGGGGATTGGGGGAACTGTGTGAAAGGAAATATATATATTTCTTTAAAATTAGCTCTTAATGAAAATTGTTACATTCTACATTCCCCTTCCATGCGGGCATTTGCTATTGAAGAGGTAAAGTATCTTAAAAGCTGCTTCGAAAATAATTTAAGGGTTACAGTGGTGTTAAATGATAAGCGATTATAATTTTACTAAAATAAGGCGAGAAAAAGTTAACATATGTCTATATCTATACCTATTGGAATTCGTGTTTGATCACCAAAAAAGGGTGACACTTTTTATAAATTTGATGAAGTTGAAATTGTATTTTACCCAGTAGATAATTTCAGGTGTTTAACACCATTCCGAGAGGTTTTCCTTTCTACATTCCCTTTTCCTTTTTTGGAGTGAGTGGCACAAACTGAAGGCCTTCTACTTTAGTACCAACTTCTTTATTCGTAAAAAACATGCTTATGTGAATCATAAATGGTAATCCGCTGTTAGAAGGCTAGCTGACCAACACTTTTTTCAGCACTTCTTGGTTAGACCTTCTATAATGGCCCCTTCTAAGAAGGCCTCTTTAAATTATATTATAAAGGGTATTTTTTTTTGTGGACGTGTGGTTTTCAAATTGATTTATCCTCAATTTGGTTTGTCATTTTATAATGAACAGACCTACTCGGGAACAACGTTCGCAAATCGTGCAAATTTATTACCAAAATAATGGTTCGATCCGCGCGATGCATCGCAAGAAAATTTGTTTGTTCAGCGATGGCGCGCACTTTTGGTTGAATGGGTACGTTAATTAACAAAATTGTCGCATTTGGAGTGTTGGTAATCTACAAGCCATTGCTGAGACGCCGTTATATCCTCAAAAAGTCACTGTTTGGTGTGCTCAATGGGCAGTGCGAATCATTGGTTCATATTTCCTCAAAAATCAAGCCGACCATAATGTTACAGTCAATGGGGGACGCTATAGAGACATTATTAATGACTTTTTCGTCCCTGAATTGGAGGATGTTACGACCTTTGGTTCCAATAAGACGGCACTACATGCCAAATGCAGCCAACGAAACAATAAACTTATTGAATGAGACTTTTGGTGAGCGCATTATCTCGCATCGTGGGAATGGGGCATGGCCTCCAAGATCGTGCGATTTAACACAGCTGGCCTATTTTTTGTGGGGTTATGTGAAATCGCTTATTTACGCAGATATGCTCGAGATGATTGACGCCTTGGAAAAGAATTTTCGACGCATTATTGCTGACATACGGCCCCAATTGCTATAAAAAGTCTTCGAAAATTGGGCCTCCAGCCGCAGCTGCCGCTTGCCCGAAATCATTTTTAATACATAATGGCAAACCCTCATCTTTATAATAAAGCTAAATTCTTGACCATGCATTAAATGATACATATGTGTTTTTTTTTCTTCTTGAAAACAAGATGTCAAAAACACCCTTTAGATAGCTTCGGTTGGATGTTTGTTAGCATAAGAAGAAAAATAAATAGACCCACACCCAAGTATACCAAAATGATCAGGGCAGCCAGCTGACTCGATTTAGAAATTTCCATCTTTCTATTTGAACGGAACTAATCCCTCAGTTTTAGAGATATCTGACTGAAATTTGGTAAGTGCACATGGATCTATTTTTATAATGGGCTAGCTGACGCGGCGAGCTATATCCTACGAAGTGAAAAATTGTGACTATGTTTTAATAGTTTATACTTATATGTATATTATATATGTATTCAAAACTTTATTTTAGTAATACCTGCCAGACCAATTTCCTTTGAAAATACGTGGCGAATTTATATAAGTGCGTTCAAAATTGGAATCCAATTAGGATGTAAATTCGGGTTTGAAAGATATTTCGTCTACAGCGCCACCTACCAGTCGAATTTTCAAAGTAAATATGTATTTATATTGATATGTTTAATAAGTGTTTTGATTTTAAATCAAATTGGACTGAAAATTTATAAATTTTTAGATTCTAACGCCTCTAATGGGAATTTTTGTATGCTTATACACAATAGACAACATTGCAAATTTTTCCTATGCATTTGAGCTCAATCGGTTCAGTAGTTTTCGCGTCTATCACTTATACATATATCAACCCACGGCCTGTTTAGATATAAGAAAGAAGAAGAAAGATAAGAAAAACCAGCCAGTCGTTGTCATATATTTATATTGAGAATTGAAGACGCTGGAAATCATAAAATATTATTTTTCTTTTTAAAGAAAAAATTAATAAACAATAATAAAACATTATCCAGATTTTTTGTCGCAAATAACAGTTAAGCGCGTTTTAGTTTCTCTCATAGTATATGATACTTGTGTGCGATTAAAAGCCAAACAGGTGAATACCGTCTTCAAAATATAGCAATAAACCTTCTCCTCGCCGAGACGATCAGCACAATTTTCAATAATTTATTTTAAACCTACCAATATTATAAATGTGTGAATTTTTTAGTGAGTGTGTTTGTGTGTATGTTTGTTAACTTTTCACGTCCAACGGAATGTACAGATTTAAATAAAACTTGGATGTCAAGCAAAAGATGGTTATTCTTTTTCTTAATTGGCGCTATAACTGCCTATGCGATTTTGGTCGATTTCGACATGGAGCTAGAGATAATATATAAAACCAAGTCCATAGTCAAAAGACGGTTGAAAAGCTTTTTTATTTTGAGACAGGGTTGTCACCTGCTTAAAGAAAATACGTTGAATTAATAAGTTAATTGAAATATAGAGAAGGGCTCAGGTTAGAACTGTAGTGAGTGAACTCAATGTCCAACTGAGTACCGTTAGTCTAGAAAAATTGTTTTGAAAAAAGAAATAGAAATTAATTAAATACCTAAGTGAAATCAGTTCTATATCTCACGTATATCTTTAAACCAAATTAATTTGAAAGCAGGTTATAAAAGAGTTTCCATCTTTCCAAAAATTAGAGATATGTTAAACAAAGTATAACAATATTAAATTAATATGAAAAACAGGTTTTGTACATGCTTTTATCAAGACATATTTTCGAAAAGAGTTGCCACTTATAAAACAATATACATATATACATATGTATAAAAAATAGAGGTAGGTTTTTCATCGTACTACCAGGAACATTTGGCTGGAATATCATTTCTGAGACTTAACATTGGAAGAGTGGCTGGCTTCCTTTATATAACCACTTGAAAAAATTTGGCACTCAACAAATAGTTTTCATTTTTCACCAAATTTTCCCAAATGACTTCTGCACTATCCTCAGTTGTTGACCCAAATTATTACAATTTTTTTTAGAGCACTATTAATTGGTTTAAAATTTTCCAAGCGTTGTCTAGGTAACCCTAAACACGTGGTGGCTCTATCGAAATTCCAATGAAATAAAAAATAAACGGTGCAGCCTGTAGAGTATTATTTGCGGTAGATTTTGGGGTGATATTCGTTGAAATGATTTTCGCAGTTGACATTTGGTAAGGCATACAGAAAGAAAATTTTGTGATGAAATTAATTTTGACCTCATCCGCTACGTTTCACGCAAAATTGTCGCATCTGGAGCAGACAAAATATGTCCACATTGCTGAGGGGTCAAACCAACTTCAATGGTTATTTTCCATTTTTGTTGACAATGCGGAAGAAATAACCGTTTCAGTTGTCACTTATTTTAGATGGTATAGACTGGGTGATCCGTTGGTCACAATCATGTCGAAATTGATGCCTCGTATGGAAATTTTGAAAACCGCGTTGTTTGCCATTTTGGTTATTACCAATGTTATGCTAGCCACCCTTAAACATTGAGGTACATAAGGGCGACGCTGATGAAGTCATAGATTAAATACTCTTATAACTCCATACATTCAAAAATATAATGTGCAATTTGGTTGAATGGACATGAAGGTGCAGGCAAAGTAACCATATGAGCGAAATTACATTTCAATTTATCAAGAAGCATTGTAGTTTTAAATAATGAAAGCTAAATTTCTGCTATACAACGAACTTATCAAGTTTACGCCGAAAAGATGTGCAACACAGAAACAGCGGATATTTTTTCCTTGCATCCAAGACTTAATGACCCAAACGATAAATCGTACGACGTCTCTGACCACGAGTATCGTTCGCTAGCGATCAGGACTTTTGAACTTCTTGTACACAACGCTCGCATGAGCATTAGCTTCAATATTTAACGGGGCACTCAGATTTCTCTTTCCTCCACAAATTGTGATTATATTTTATTTTTAAATTTAAGCAAGAAAAATTCGTTAATCTCCAACAAATCTGGTATCTATCCAACAAAAACTCGCGACAGAAAATCCCAGAAAATATACACGCCATACGCATATACTTGGATATATACATACATACATACTATATATATGCACATAGACGAGCTCTGCGCCACGCCACTGTCAGCGAACAAGAAGATTAAAAGAACAAAATAAAGTAGAGAATATTTGAAAGAAATATCCATTGATTTCTTGCAAAAATAACCAAATCATTAGAATTGAGTAATGAATAAGGTGCCAACAAACTGTACGAGTAATAAACGAAAAGAACAAGCTCAGACCGCCCAGACGCAGTGCGTGCCTCACAACAAACGCTGACAAGAAAATCGAGATGTACATATGAATTTTCCCCTAGCCAAGTGAGTGCCTGAGTGTGAAGCAATCTGGTACGAAAATAATTCATAGATAAATGAAAACAACAAATATCTAATTCATAAAAACGCGACACGACAATTATTAAATATGAACGTCAGCGTAAACATAAATATTTTCCAATTGTTGGATGATACGCACAAAAATACACAAATAGTGGCCTAAATGCAAACGGGCATTTAACGGACATGGAGGGGGGCAAGATACAAGCGCATATATTTGTGGAGGCTGTATAGGTGCCAATAAAACAAATTCGTTTTTTGTTTTTTCAATATCTCATACAGTATATATATATTCAAAAGTTTGGTAAGCTACAAAACATATATAGAACACAGATTATTTATTTTTCTTTTTTACCGCTTATTTTTTAATAATATTAGATGTATTTTGATAGATGTTTTTTCGCGGAACTTAAAGAGTTTTATAAACAATACATTTAAAACTTCTCTCAACACTTTTGTGTTTATTGCACATAATTCAAATGTCATGTTTAAAAACCTGCTAATTTAAATTGACAACTCAGTTTAATTCTCTTGTATGCATTTTCATGTCAAGCGATCCAAATATGTTGGTCATTGTGGTGAATTATTCTAAAAATTGATATACATACGTGTAGACTTGAGTACAATAAGTACTGAACTGAAAAACTTTTGGAAAAAAATATTAATTTTGAAATTTATTCAATGTTGTTTTAATGTTGAAAATTTTGGTATAGAGTTTTTTAAACGGAAATATCTTAGGTCGTTTATAAAATTTTTATAATTTTTTTTAATAAAACTTAAAAACATTTTTTTTGTAAAAAATAAAAGTTTTTCGAAAAAAAATTAAATTTTTTTTTTATTTTTATTATAGCGGTATTTTTTACTGATTCGTTTTACGTATTTGAATATAACTCGAATAGTTATAGGGATCCCATTGTGCAACTTACGGAGCATAGTCTGAGCTATTAATAAAAAATTAAGAAAATGTAAAAATATATGAGATACAAAAAATATTCCCCTAAAAACTTGAACAAGAAAAATTAAAATTTGAGCTCTTCGTTTTAGAATATCAAATTGAACTGCAAAAATCGGCATAAAGAAGAGTAATTATATATTTTATATCAAGAAATTCAAAAAAATAGTATATAAGTTTTTAAAAACTCCATCCCAAAATTTTCAACATTGTAAAATCTCAACATGATGAAATTTTGTTGAAATTTTTTTTTTTTGTTTTCTACTTATTATGGACATATATTTTCTACAAATTTTGTCCCATGGAGTTAAAAACAAATAGTAAAATTTAAAAAAATGGTGATAGAAAGAGCAAAAATAGTGGCAGAAATTAGTAAAGCGATTCTAACGCCACTTTCGTTATACGATACTTACCCGACTTTTGTCATACGATATTCTGCCGCTTAAGAAGTATTACATCAAAAACTATACCAAATTTTTCTATATTGAAAAGTTTCAAAATTATGAAATTTAAAAAAAAAATTAAGTTTTCTACTTATTATATACTCAAGCCTACAAATAAATAAATTTTTAGAAGAATTAACGGCAATGACCAAAATACTTGGATCACTTAAATAGAATCCCAGATTTTCAAAAGTGAATAGTTAAAGTCTCAAATAGACGCTAATATTTCAACTTATAACTTAAAAAAATAGTTCGAAGATTTTCTGTAAAAATGTCCCAAAACAGCTAACTTTACTAAATTGTTTCCCTTGTAATTTCGATTCCAATTTAAAGAATAAATAATAATAAATATGTAGTTGTTTGGGGCCAACTCGGGACGATATGGGGAAACGTTCCTCACGACAGTTTTCCACAACGGATTTTTTTAATAAAATCTCGCAATTGATGTATCAAGGATGTACTTATTTTGTAATTTAACGTCACTGTTAAATCCACTACTAATCTTCCTCCCAAATCTAAAAAAAAGGTAGAAATTATCTTTTTTAACCCTAGAACGGTGAGTTAGGAACACTGATAGATTTTGCCTTTGTTTATATGGTGCCAAAATTTCAGAAGTATATGTAGCTCTTATAGTAAGAAAGTAACATCATGTTAATTGGGGAGCATGCTATACGAGACTGAGGGAAATCAGGTCCAATAATATTTCTTCATATAATGTGAATGCAGAATGGTGATTTTCTAACATTTATGGTAGTTATTGTGATTTACTAATCAGTTTCACGTAAAATTTTTAAGAGAAGTAAGTAAATTTTTAGTTTTGATAAGTATATTTTTTTTTTTTGATTGTTGAATTGGCTATTTATTTGGACAACTTACGCCGCGAATCGATCAAAGAGGAAGGTAAAATATTGCAAATTATTTAATTGCTCCTGAAAGCGATGACATGATAATGAAAGAACCCCTCCATTTGGTGGCGACCACGAACGAATACACAGTGACCCATCTAACCTTGGAGAAGATACCAAACCGTTTGGTGGTCAATGCCAAGCCAGGACGAAAAACAGCGAACAGGAACGAAAAATGTTGAGCCTTCATACGAGATTTCTAAGCATCTCTTTTTAAAGGTTTTGTTCTTGAGACAAAGATGACAAAAAAGTCAGGATCTTATGTGATCTCCACAAAAATATTGAGCCGGTGAGCTTGACATGGAATCTGCAGAATGCCATTTTCGCACTTTTCGGATAATTTATGCTATGCACCTTTATAAATGCCTGAACTATTTTTAACATAATCAGACGACTGGAACAGAATTATGCCAATTAGATTTTTTTTATTCAGGACCTTGGATATATTATCTGTCTGTTCTACTGTAATCTTCTTTGTGAGTCTAAGTTCTTCTTCAAAAGGCGTTCGACAGGGAGAGGCTATCCACTTCTGTGACTGACGTCTAGTATGTTAATGACAATACGAGCGTTTTCTGAGAGAACTGGATTAGTATCAGTAAGACCTGAATACATTATTACATGAAAACACATAAATCTATGATAACGGTTGTATTAAATATTAAGATTTGGAAATCGATTGATTGGGAAAATATGTATTATCGGTATAAATTTTATCGGGCAACTTCTGACGCACGCCAAAGTGTTTAACATATTTTGAAATCATTTATTACATTTCAATTACCAGTCGCCACTTCGTCACTAAACTTTATTGAAGTTGGAAGATAACGTAACTTATTTCGGTTTTTTAAGAACTTTTTCGGAAAAATAACCATTGTTGGTGTCAACATTTTTCTATAAATATTTTAATTAACTATCAAGATCTTAATTACCTTCCAACATTTTCATTTAGGTGAGAGCTCCTCCTAGCGTAAGTTTTTAAATAAAAATGTACATCAAAAATAAATCCCTTGCCTCCAGCAACAGTAAGATAAGATAGATATTCCCAAGAAATCCAGAAAATAATTATTATTTGATTGAATTTCATTTAATTTTTCATGTGTACAGAGTATCATAAAACTCCTCAAAATTTAAAATTTAAACCCCCCTTCCGATTTGGGCATTTACTTTTGGTTTCATAAACTACGGTTATCTTGAGAAAAAATAAAACCCTGGTAAAGTCTAGAAAGAAAGAAGTCTCATGAGGAGATATGGTGATCACCGTAATAGCAGCTATCGCTTCTATCACTTTCCTATTCTCTAATAAAAACCTGGCCTCGAGCTCAATAAATTACAGTCGTTTTTAGAAAAAATAATCTTGTGGCGGTCTTGGATATGCAGTGATTTTTTGGAAATTTTGTATAAAAATATAGTTTATATTAAAATTAGAACCATAAATCAAATATTCGGACGCTAGACAGAACTTTAAAAAAATTCAACTAATTTTAATTTAATAATAATTTCAAACTTTTTAATAAGGTTTTTCAAATTCACTGACATACAGACTATTTGGGAATTCTGTGTATATAGATATATACCTGGCATTGGTGCAAAAAGTGAAGAAGGTGCTGTTAACTCTTCTCCGTCTCCACAAAATCCTTAATTCAATCCCATTCCTCCAATTGTGTTGCGTTTTTTATATATTTGATCCAATTAAAAACACCAGCTCCAATAGCAAAAAACAAAATCAGTTCAATAGTTCTATAGACAAATTTGAAGTGACTTATTTGCGGATACATTTACCCAATTTTGGGAAACCAAAGTTTTTAGCTGCTCTTTAGATCTTATGATTATGCTTCTTGATTTAATTCTATATTTCTCGATTCATTTCGAACTGGCCTAAATATCATTATTTTTTCTTGTACTAAGATAGCAATAGAAAGCAATAACAATGCACATTTTATGCTCAATGCCTTTAAACACTCTACGCATTAAACGTTTAAACTGAAAAACTAAAACCCAAGAGAAAATAAGTAAAGTTAAAAGTATTCAATGATAAATCTATCTCCATGACATTGTTATAAATCAAAGCAATGCTTGTTGTGACATTCCATCCATTATTATTCACTCAAACTAACGTGCTGTGCATTTAAGTATATGAGGATAAAGTCTAGCCAATAGCTAAATGCGTCTTGCACTTCCCTCATTTCTAATTTTTGAACGCGGCCACTAATTTTCTTCGCACAACCCAACTAAATAAAGAACAAAGTGATGTCAACGGAAATTTAAAAAAAGGAAAAACAAAACAAAAAACATACATACGACAAACTAACAATAAAGATTTAAAATCTTCGCATTACGCCCTGAAATAGTACAGTATTTACAATTTAATACAGATGTATACACTACGTATTGTAATTAAGCAGACGAATCTAAAAAGCTTCCAATTTATTACATTCACATATAAATAAAATTAAAATATTCATTGTAATAACAATTAATTAAAATCGTATCTACTTTATTTATGCGCTATAGTTTTTGTATATATATATATATATGTATATATATACAATATATATATTTTTTTTTGTATATTTTATTAGCAAATTTCACTCACCAAGTAGTCCTGCTGACACGCTTTCCCACTTATGCCATCTGTTAGACTGTCTATGGAACGCGCGGGCGATGATTCCTAAAATAGCAACAAAAAGCAGAACATTAAATGTTTACAGCTTTCAATGTTTTTAAAATAAAGTGTCATTGAGTTATTGGTGTGCTGTGAAATTCCCTTGGCATATATTTACCTACCTGCAACAGATCTTCGAGACTCTCAATGTATTCGATGGCATTGCGAAGTATTTCAACTTTTGGTAATCTCTGATTTGGATTCGTTGAGGTGCGTCGCTTTAACACTTCAAAAGCTTCATTTACCTAGGAAAAAGTGTATAGAAATAAAGCAATTACTTTTTATTTTTATATTTTTATTTATTTAAAAGAGAAATAATAGATAAAGCGTTGGCTACCAGGTCCTTCGGCTTATGAAATAAAATATTAGTCTGGTAAATTCACATTTGAGATGGAAATTTTACGAGCGAAAAAATACAATAATAATATAACAAAGTAAAATAAATAAAAATGTATGTGCATGTAAATAAGTGTCTGATTAAATAACATAATCAATTTGCAAATATATTATAATATTTTTAAGGAAAAATCGACCTATTTCTATTTATCAGACAGTTCAAGTGTTCCTAGTGTTTTCCTGCCTCCAGGGGGTAGCCTTAGCTACATATTCATGGATCCATCGGAACTTGATGGAAGGGTTAGAAGCGGAGTGCATAGCAAAGAACTCTGTCTGGAACGAAAATTTAGACTACGGGTACCGGAGCACAGCGATATCCCAGGAAATTTTGAAGCAGATGCTGCTCCTGTGTGATTGGCTTTGCGATCAGTTTGCCAAGCGCTGGGCAGCTATTAGCTACTAGATAGTATGAAGGGTCGCGAGATGGTTATGCCCAGACTGGAGAATGTCACGGAAACATCCAAGTCACAGCTCTCATCAGTTATAGGGGCGTCGACAGGGTAATGGCCAATGAGAATCCACGCGCTCGCCTCAATATCAACACTGAACCTAATTTCGACAGCTGCTTAAAGGAAGAGGATGTGGAGCAATGTCAGCACTTTTTGCTCAGTTGCCCTGCGTTCGAATCAGCGTTGGAATCTGATCTTATTGACTCTTTTGTGGACATACCGGGAGCCAGCTTCGTAGCTTCATTGCAAGCCCGCGACGAATTTCAGATTATATGCAAATAGAAAGTTACTGACTTTTTTTGAAAGTACAATGGATCGCCGAGGATATATGGGAGCTCATGGAAGCAACCACGTAAAACTAACCCTACTCTAAACATATTTAAACCATTTCCTTTCGGTAAAATAAACTTTTACAGAAGCAAAGGTGTGTAAAAAAGTAATCAGGAGATTTCACTTGAACAGTACATACAATGTTACCCTCTTTTTATTTTATTTCTTACTTACTCTCTTTTATGGCATTCTAATTAACTTTCTGAGTATGCTTTCATATACGAACTATTTTGAAACGTTTTGTATTTATTTCAACATTAAAATATAGTGGCTTATTTTCAAAGAACAAATAATTATAAAATTTTTTTACTCAAGTTGTATAATAAGCTATAATTATTGTTCACAGGTACAGTTATATAGCAAAATGTGGATACAAGAGTTTAAGGAAACATTTCAGTTTTAATCAATTTAAGAAAATAAAGTGAAAATGTAAATTGATTAAACATTTATTGTGTATTTTGTGCCAGCTTCGGAACTTACAGTTGATAAAATTTTTTCCATGTCAACACTAAATAGTTTAATACTTAGTGAACTTAGTGACTTTAGTGACCAACAGTAAAATTGATCCAGTGTTGGTTTTAGTTTAGTTCTTTATTTAGTTTTTATTAGAATATCAAAAAAGCAGGCAGACGTTATCCTGCCTATATTTATTTATTAATTATCCTTTACATAAATAACACGTCATCTCATTGTCTATAATTTTGTTGAATTTGACGTAAACAAAGGTAGCAACCCTCTTCAATATAAACCTATAAATTCTCTCGTAACGAAACAAATGGTTTGACATCCATATTTTACTATTTCATATAACTCGAGTATAAATTTACTAAGTTCGCCCTTTCAAGCAGGTGGCAACACTCATATAGTTAGCTGCGAATCTACTTGCCGAAAAGAGTCGTTTGGCATCCGTACCTTAATATTTCATATACATATTTTGTGTATAGTTTAATTAAATTCAACTTTTCCAACAGGCGGCAAAATATATGTATGGCCTTCTTCTCGCCAAGAGGAACTGTTTGACACCCAAATTTTAAAATTTTATAAAATGATTGTATAATTTCTTTAAATTGATATTTTCAAAAAGGCGGCAATACTCACAAAAGTTAGTTATGATTCTTTTTTCCGAGACCAACCGCTTGACACCAATATTTTAATATTTCATACAATTTGTGTAAATTTTAGCTAAATTTAGCATGTGGCGACCCTCTCTCAAAATAAAAATATACTTTACGACCTATTCTCTTACCTACCAAATACATGTACATGCAAAATTGAATTCGGAGGAGTTCGACCACACACACCGTGACACGAGATTTTTATATACATACATATAAGGTAATTCTTTCACATAGGCCATACAATTTACAATTTTAAATTTTAAATTTTAAAAATTATCAAAAATCAATCAAAATATTTACGTACTGGAAACCTTCACTTTATTGCACCAGGCTATAAAACTGCATACCCGAAAATCTTCAGGATAATCTGAGAAAACTTTAACGTCAATGTTTCAATTTAGTTCAAATATAAAGTTTAAAATTTTAATTTTTATGGTTAATATTGAATGGCAGAATGAATTAAATTTTTTAAAATTATAAATACTGAAATATTAAAAGGGTGGCAATATTGCATAAAATAACACTGGACAATTTTCTCTGTGAGTACATACAGCGTCTAGTTTTTCTAGTATGAGAGAGCCAATGCGTTCTTACATTTTTATGTTAAGTTTTTCAGGCAATTGACCTAACAAAACACGTTAAAATAAAGAGTTTAAGAAACTAGTTTTATAATATTTAATAAAAAAAAACATTTTTGTACCCTATTTATTTATTTTCAAAATTTTGGTGTAAAATACCAAAAACAATTTATATAAATATTTTTTTTACTTTCGCAAATTCAACTATATATATATGCACACATCCAGTTTTTCACCAGCACAATTGATAACTCTACAACAAAATAAATATGTTTGTTTTGAATATCTCACACCCAAAAAAATATAACTCAAATTGTATACTTCATTTTCCTTGCCACACATTGAGACATTAAATCACAACAAAGTAGCTGCTACAATAATTAAATGCGTACATAATTCACCTTAAAACAAGCATTAAATTCAAATAATAAAATTAACATAATTAACTTTACACTAGAGGCCTTCTTTCTCCGTACACATATACATACATATGCACATACAAACCTATGTGTGTGTACGATCATTAGCAGCGCGCCACCCCTTTCACTTAGTATGAAGGGACAATTTCCCCACTTTATGAATTTTTTATGATTTCCTTAACCAATTGCACTATTTGGTAATTTTCACCGCATAGAGAAAAGCGTAGTAAATATATTTGATAGCATTCTTCTTCATACACCCCCTTCGGGTTATTAGGGACTTACAGCAGTGTAAACGATTTCGATTAAATCCCACTCAACCGCTTGTGTGTAGGCCAAGTGCTCACTGGTTGTGTTTTATTACTTTTATGGTAACTCATAAAACTTTTAACTATTTGACAATCTACAAGCGGCAGCTTAATGCATCCGTAATGCGTCCACATTAAACGACCGCCCCGCATTGCTATCCTCGCTGCCTTGTGGCCATTATTGCCGCAATTTCTAGTGCATTTACTGCGCCCGCTTGTGACAAACACCGCCAGTACATTTTAGTACACTTTTTTTTTTTTGTGAGTATTTCAATTAGTACATTACTTACATTTTATAATGTCGCGAAAAATGTTGACTACATTGTTGCTCATTTTTAATATTGACAAATTTCTGTGTTCATATGTATGTGTGAAAACGTAAGTAATATCTGAATAATTAATGTGTTGAAATGTTAATGCGGTGTAAATTTTTCACTAAACGCAATGCCGATTTCATTGCTCAATGGCAATGTTCTCGGTTCAGAAAATATTTTAATGACAAATGTTCTGACGCTACTTGGTAATAGAGCACAGAAGTGCGCACATACAAATGTACATATAAATATGTTTGCTAGGGTGACCGGATGTATGCAAATATATACATATATAAATATATATTGATTTACATTTTCACGCCCTCCAAATATTAATATTATCTGGCGGAAATATGGAAGCACCGCTATGAGGGTCGTCAGGTAAACGAATTCAAAAATAATTATTGAAAATGTGCAAAATATTAGAGCTCAATGGCAGATGTGCAATCTACAGGGTTCGGAATGTTACAGAAATGTTACCCGCCTTATAGCGGTCATATTTGTTAAACTACTCAAGACAATGACATCAAATTTACTTGGAAGACTGCTAGAGAGTAAGGTAAATACAAAAAATATGCCAAACTCTACATCCTGAAAAAAATAAAGATTCAACGGCAAAGGGTCAAAATACTTGGAAAATCGGATTAGAGCAGCATGCGCATCGTTTTCTAACCGTATATAAGAAATAGGCAAGACAAGTAGTATCAACTATCAATATGAATAAAAATGGGTCGTGATTTGTTCGGATGTTTAAAGTTGAAAACGACTGGATCAAGTTGGATACTTCCTTCTGCGAAGGTTTTGGGAAAAAGAAAAGTTAAAAAATTCTGAACAGGTGGCGCTGTAGACACACATTACATTTTTCAGTCTAATTCAATTACAGTTACACGCGGCATTAAATCACGTATTGCCAAATGGCGACTGGAAAGATTTGGATAAAATTTGCAACATATGTACTTACATACATACATATATGTATATATATATAGTTCGCTCCTTTACAAGGAGTTTTTAAAGGGTGTTGCCTACTTTTTTAAAAGCTTAAATTCAATTAACTTAATCAGGGAAGTCAAATATTGCGATATGAATATCAAAGAAAATCCTCATTTTTTAAATATTGTGAAAGAAGGTTGCCACCTGTTTAAACGTAAGTTAATTGAAATCAATAAATTAAATGGAATTTTACAGCATGGATGTCAAACCCAAAAATTTAAAAAAGCCTAATTTCAAAGGTATATTTGTAAAGGGTTGCCACCTGTTTCAAAGCTTATTTAAAACTATAACAAGTTAAATGAAAAACTGCTACATGCATCTGAAATGAATAATGGTTGGGATTCAAAGGACGTTGGCTTAATTAAATTAAAAAGGATTAAGAAAAGTTTATTTGAGAAATATTTTTACATGATTAAAAAACTTAAATTCAATTAAAACTAGAAGAACGTAGAACATATATCAGATTAAGGTACAGTTTCCAATGGAAATTAAATTTCAGCAAAAGGTCGTAATCGCCAATCATAAGAAAGAGATATGGTTTTTTACAAAATAAACATATAAATAAAAGTTGTTACATTTGGTGAAATGACTTATTTCTTTTTCTGTTGCATTCGAATACATAACGTTCAACCGAATACCATGTGAACGAAGTCGCGGGTAAAAGCTTGTATGCACATACATTCAATTACATACTTAAGTTTCTATAAACATGGAAAATGTTTATGAAAATGAAATTTTAAAATGTCCGATGGTTGTCTTGTTTTTTCTTCTGGTAGGTTATAGGATAATGGCAAACCAAATTTAACTAAGGATTAGGGAAATCCATTTCTAATCAAATCATAATCTTTTTTAGAAGTTTCTTCTAACCTTTATTAGTATACATTTTACTCAGTTGAAGTTAGCCTGTAAAATATAGCAAGACTTTTGGAAGTTTTGAGCAAAATGATATCATAAATCCGAGTGATATATTCAATTTCCACAATTTTTTTTTTGGTAATCAACCCTAAAAATAAAATATTTATTTTTTGCCATCACACAGTGTTTCTGAAATTTTCAAAAAATAAAAACAAATTTGTTTGAAGTTAATAATTTATTTATAATTTAAATACGCCTATATTCACACCAATATCACCGATTTTTATAAAAAATTTGCCAATAAACATGGACTCCCGTTTTCTCCTATTACCCTTCGGTTCACGCAGGGATCGTAATGATTACAATTACAAAAAAAACCACGATTTTATCGTTATAATTGGATTACAATTTCTTCGATCAAATTTAAACGGTATTGTTTGAATTTTACTTTTCCGATCAACCTTGATCGTTATTCCTACATTTGTATTTATCCGATCAAATTGAATCGCCGTTTTGTGTTTTTTTTTTGTTAAAAAATATGCCTTATTCTTGAATTAAATTTTTTCGATCAAATTTGGTCGATATTTTGTGTTTTCTATTTTTTAGATTAAAAATAATAGTTATTCTTGGATTGAACATTTTTCGATCATAAAAAATTTGTCGCAGCAATAATAATAGCAACAACAGCAATAATAAGATTTATGTTTTATGATCGAAAAAATGCAAATCACTAAATATAGATAAAATATTAGCGGGAAAATTTAAATCCAAGAAAAACGATTATTCTTGATCGAAAAAATACAAATTTCAAAATAACGATCAACCTTGATCGAAACAAAAATTTCAAAAGAACGATCAAACTTCGAAAAAATAAAAATCACTAAATAACCATTTTGAAATGATTTAAAACCAAAAATCTTCTAAATAAAATAGAGTCGGATTTGTATAGCATACGGCATAAGGATTATATCGATATATTCCAATTTTGTTTTGAGCAAATTCCTCCCAAAGATTTCTTTATCCGAGAAAAAATCAAAATAACGACTATTTTCGGCCCCCGGTTTTATGGGTATGACCTCGTTTTGAATGAGTGCGAAATTATTATACATACCTATTTACATTTATAGCTTGAGAAAAATAGTAAGGAGCAAATAATGAATAAATAAAATATTGGGCTGGCAAAGCGATTCGATCTCAGTTTCTTTCAGATTCTGAGTTAGTTGAGGTGGTGCCACTAGGAAACCAAAACGGAGTCATATTTGGATTCAGAATCAATCAGCATATCGAGGCGTAACCTAATCATAATTTATTTTTGCATCAAAAACAAAATTTAAAAAAATAATAATGGTTCTTCTAGGAGCCTACAGCGACCAATATACCTATAGACTTATAAACATATACCAAAATGTTCTGAATGTAAAAAGGGAAATTAATTAAGCTATATAGGTATGTTCGTCCATGCATCGGATAATTCAAGTAAATATTGAGGTATCTGAACGAAATTTGGTACACAAATTGGTCTCAACCCAAGATAGATTCGAATTGAAAATGGGTGGCGTTGGATAATAATCACGACCACATTACGATAAAGTGGAAAAATCCAACAAAAAAAATCCATATTTCAGTAACTAGAAAAGGTAATTCCGAAATTTTAATATACAGGATTGGATTGGAAAAAGGAATACGTAGATGTAATTTTTTTTTGGAAAATGGGTGTAGCGTCGACCACTTTAGAGCAAATAGGTATATCTCTGAATTACTTTATCAAACTCTACTTTGGATTTCAACACATTATACATAATTTTATTGAAATTATTGAAATCGGATACAGCCCACGTCTACCTCTCATATAAAGGTAATTTACAAAAATCAATAAACCGCCTAAATATTACGTTTTACTGATTTTGTATGGGTATTGCTCCAATTTGATATACCGGATTAGGTTGCAGAAAAGGAAACGAGAATTAAAAATTTTTGGGTGCATCTAATATATATTTGAGTTTATAAATTTAAGTAAAAATCCTTTTTGTTTTCAAAGTAAAGAGTATTCCGAGCATAATAACCGGTTTTATTGTATATTGCAAATACTGTTTGTTTTGAAATAAATATCAGCCCCGCACAGTGGTGCGTATTCCTGATCTATGTAGACAAAATAATAAAAATCGAACTTTAATAATAAATTTTTCCCCAACTTTTATGTTTATTTATAACTGCATCTGTGTTTCTATGATTTAACCATTCCTCTTTGAACCAGCACATACACCCGCACGTTGATGTTGCGCTGCGAATGATAACTTGACTATATTTGTTTGATATATGGTTATCTTAAAAAATCCCCAACAAAGGTGAGTGTTTCCGAATTTGCAGTTGAACAAATTTCATTCCTTCTTTAAGAAAATAGTTTTTCCCACCTTCGACTAGAGCTCAGACACTGTGCGCCGGATATTTAAAGTTTAATTTTACTCTATATTTTGTTCTTCTTTATAAATAATATATTAAAAATAATAGAACTGCTTTTTTTAATAGCGGTCGTTCATCTTCATAAAAAACTTCTCGCAAAAATAATTTGTCGTCCGGTTTCGGCGTAAAACTGTAAGCACCTCCATTTGCGTTACGACATCAAGACACATATCACAAATTATAGGAGAAGTTCGGCCAAACATTGAGCTACATATGTGATGTGATTATTATACTCTTGTTTACTTGTTTGGATATGTTTTTAACAACTTCACTGGAATGGACCTGATTTCCATATATCGGCGTACGTGGGAACTAGGAGATTGCCAATTGCATTTAAAAAATATCAGTATGCTATTTTCTAACAGCATTTACGCTGTTAACCATTCGGATGTCGCTTAGGAGGTCCCTCCATTTATGGAATGACATTGATCTTGGATATGTGCGCGAGTTCATTATTCCTTCCCTTTTCATTAAATAAAAAATTCACATCTCACCTTTCTCAATCTCCGACGCTCCCGCAATGTCGCTGCTTTCCTACGATCCACTGTAACATTTTTCTTCTTGCAGGCCTTACAGGCCCACGTCAGACAGGGACGTGACGCCTGCGCCGACGAACAAACTAATGGCGCCAGCACATGCTCTTCCGAGCTCAAACTATTCTCATCATAGTCGGTAAAGATTGGCGAAGGTGTCAAATTGAGCTTATCATTGTCACGCGAATTGTTATAGCTACATGCATTGCCTTTATCGACAATGAAAGCATTGGCCGTAACACGATCGACAGCATCACCACCGCCAAAGTTTAAACCGACCCCAATGCCGACGGCAGCACCATAACGACTAAATAATGTATGTAAATGGTGTTGATGTGTATGTTGTTGTTGTTGTTGCTGCTGCTGATATTGTTGCGATTGTTGTTGGGTGTGATGATGGTGAAGGTGTTGTGCAGACGACCGTTGCTGAGCAGAAAGCAATGTTTGCTGAGGGCCGTGATGCAGGGACGTACTATGTGGAAAGGATGAATGTTGCGAAAAGCTGCTAAATTCCTGTTTGATGCTGACGCGTTCCATGGTTGGGGAATAAGAAATTTTTTTGATTTTTTTGTTGGTTGTGGTGGAAGTTTTCAGATTTTTTACCACCACATTTGAATTGTGTTTTGTCATAATAGGCTTAAACACGTTGTGTATATTTTCATTTCTTCTTTGATTTAACAAATATCACTCTTCTTTTATTATTCGTATATATATATATATTTTTTAATTCTTGTTACATATATAACATTTTCAAAAACATAATCACTTGCACAAATATTCACACAGTAACATTTTTAAACAGTCCATGCTAAGAAGGAATTCTCAAAGTGATTAGTTTCACTCTTCGCGTTTTCCACTTTATAACGCGGCAATCGTGAAATTAATTCTTCCGAAACTTATGTCTGTCTGCTCCGACTACGACGACATCCGCGACACTTTTAGTTGACAAATTTTCAAAATTTTAATATCTCATTTTCTTAGCGTTTTCAACGTTTTATGTTATATGTGTGTGTGTGTGTTGGTGTCCTTCTTTGAGTACTACACTCAAGATGTTCAAGAACTGAAGAAGATTCGAGTGTTTTCTATTTATAAATCGTCTCGTTATTAGACGATCACTAATGTGACACAGGACAGAATTCGAGCCAATACAGCTAGGCCACGCCTCTGCGTTTCGAAATATGTACTCTAATGAGTATAATGTGCGTATGTATGTACATATGTACATATGCAGGCAGGGATGTACATAAGTTCCAAGCATATGTTACTAATTGTTTGCATAAGTTTTGAGTGGAAGTTCAGTAAGCACCCAAGAGATTTTAATGAATGAAAATTTTTGAAAATGGTGGAGGAATATGGCGAAGGTCGTAACAGATGGGAGTAATAATTTTGAGAATATTTGGGTATCTTAAATTAAACTACTTGCTCTATTTGAATTTTTCGATATTGTATACTCGTGGAACTAATCTGTAAGTACTCTGCCATCCTCGTGGTGCATTTTAGATGACTTTTGCAAAGGACAAGAATTTTTCAAAAACGTGTTTAAAGCGGTTGATGTTCTTCACAAAAAAAGAGTGATGCCCCGTAAGATTTTGCTTAGTATTTAATCTTGCTTACTGGGGGAAAATATTTAGGAATTCGAAATATTTCTTCACGTAATCCTTTGGCAGATCAAGCGAGTGTTCGAATGTTATCTACAGGTGCTACGGTGTGAGAAAGCTGCAGCGTGAAGTGGCACCCCGAATCACGTATGTCGGTCTTCGCCTAACTGAAGAGCACGAGGCTCTTAAGCTAGAACTAAACACCAGTCCACAACCAAAGTTCAAAAAGCCGGGAACCCCTGAAACTAAACAAATTTCCAACCTTTCCCAGGTGAACCGGACTCTAGTGACAGACAGCTGTTTCGAATTTAGTTCGACCTTATTTTTGTGTGCGTGAATACGGCAATGAAGTATTCGAGAACTATTTCAATATTTTATACAAATTTTGGGGAAAACATTCAAAGGAAGCGGCACTTTTGTTCTTAAAATAGGTCTAGAGTAACCTGCCGGCAACTCAGCTAACTTTAAAAGCACTTAAATCTAACTTTTCCCCAACTAGTTGTGGTTGATACTTGGATTATTTCTAATGTAGTCAACTGACAATTCTAGGATGACGATGTCTCAGGCGGTAGTCAATTGTACAATTCTCCATCAGTTTTCAACTAACTTCAAGTTAGTAAAATATAAGTTAGGTAAAAGTTAGTTTTTTGTCAAAAATATGTGCAAATGTCACTGCACAGAGTAAGGATGCTTCGATTTTGGGGAAGTTCTGCATTAGTGATATTCTCCTTCTGTATCATACTCGCTAGCAAGGTGTATTTATAGTATAAATAGCTTGATTGGATAACTTTGTTGTTGTTTAATGTGTTCCAATTTTATGCAATATTTTCACACTCAAGCTCCTATGAACACAGTGTATGATAGCAAGCTTTTTGCAATCCTGTGTCAGCTGCTATTTTATTTGTAACCAATCAAAATTTTTGGAGCGTCAATAAGTATTCGGCACATGCATGCTATGAACGAATAAAATTAATTCGCGATTTGGTGCATACCTAGGTATTGGAAATATACAATTTTTACTCATGCCACGGATCGAGAATACCCTTATTGTAGTTAACGTATTGTTAGAACATAGAAGCTAATTATGAGTGTGTGTTTTTCGTAGTCGACTACCGAATTGCTTATAGTATGCAATCACTTAATTACAAATGTTTGAAATAAGAAGATTTATTCTCATTGGATTCGCATTTTTGTACCCTCGGTTTTGTGTACCCCTCTCAAAGCAGTTTAGTTCAAAAGCCTTAACTTACGAGAAACGGAAGAAAAACAATCTACTATGCGGTGCCGAGAATTCCACATTTTTTTCATATACTTTCTCTATTATGTGTTCCCACAAATTCAACCAGAGTATTTATCGAACAGAACTTTTGTCAAATGTATCGTATGGAGTTCCCAAATTCTAATTCCTGAAACACCTCTAAAACCTGAACAATGCCTGAAAAGAGTGGTGTTAAGTACGAGCTGTATAGTTGACTGACAGAAGAGGAAGGTCTCTAATTAACAGTTTCCCATTCCGAAGGTACCATTGGGTATAAGGCCGCTGGTTGCTAAGCTCCTACTGCTAAGTTTTCCAGGTTTAATCGTCCCATTATTCTTTCTGTCGTAAACTACAAATCGACACTAAATGAAAAATTAATAGCGGTGGTCATTTAAAAAAACGTAAGTTTGCAAAATATTTCAAAAATTCACAATTTTCTTTTCATCAATTCAAAAGGTATAGCTAAATAGCATTGGAAGGGTAGATATAGTACTAAATTAAATTAAAATAATAATTACTTAAAGCAAACATAAAGCTTTATTATAGAATTAAAGGGATTATTGCTTTCAACCCCCTCTTCTTCTTGCAAGTGCACAGTTGTAACTAATTGAAACTCTAATACACAAACTTTCTCGTAGCGCTCATAATTCATTGCCACTGCATTGTACCTGCTATAAATAGCGGCATTTAAGTGATCTCATCAGGCTTAAGAAAAGTCTATATAAAAAAAACCTTATAGATTCTAAAAGAAATTCTATACCAATAGAATTAACGAGGCAACTATTCGTAAAAAACGATATCATAAATCGGTGGTCGCTGCTGATCAATGTGCCGCTAAAATTTATTTTGACAAAACCTCTCTCCAACGCAATTCATTTCAGCATCATAAGAATTTCTTTTTCAATAACTCAAGCACAACCAAATGTAAATGCATATGTATGCTCGGTGTATATTTAACGAGTTATCTAAGCTTCGTCTGATATACGATCACCTGTGGAGTCTCTGATGCCTTTTGCCGCCTCTGCCTACAAACATACATATATTAGGCACACACAAACACTTATCTTTCAAGTTTTACTACATCCCCCTTCCCATGCCTCGATCTCATCTCATTGTCTGTGTAATAATTTTCACTTCGTTTAAATTAAGAAAACAAAAAAAATGGTAATGTGACATTTTAAATGGATCCAGCAATGGCAACTAAATGCCAGCATTTCCGTTTCTCCAACATCCGTCAACATGATGCATAGCTACACGGCGCTGCCACCTCACGAAAAGCTCCCCACCACCTCACGTTTTATAACAATCAATCTAATATCTGCGGTGCACATTGTTGTAATACAGTAAAAGCTCTTTAAAATAAACTTACGAAATAACGAAATTGCTTCCATATATAAATATATGTGTAACGAAGAAATTTTCACCATCAAAGTAAACAATTTTGACGATTAATTTCCCGTTAGTAAAATCGCGTACATAGCTAGCTTTGAATATACTTATGGATATGTATTCTATACAATGTTGTTTTATAAATTTAAACACATATAAAACACAAAATTGTGTTGAAAGAAAACAACTAGTCGAAAAATCGAAAACGAACGGGTAGTCGACTAGTTGCTTATGGGTGATTAGTCGAAAAAGTTGAAAGAAAAGGTTAGTCGATTAGGTGAAGTAGACTGTTTTTTTTTAAACAACTTTTGCTAATCGATTAATCGATTAGTCAACTAATCGATTAACAAGAGCACTACTAACTATATGTAAAAATTCAAGAAATCTTCTTCAAAACTCAAATTTTGGATTCAGCTTTTACTAAACCATTCTGTTGGATTTATGACTCAATAATATATGTACATAGGTCTATCCATACTCATCAGTTCCGAAACACGGCCGGGTCAATTTAGTATCTGCTCTAATCAGCAATGAAAGAAATCACATCTAAATTAGAATATAATATTTTTTTTAAATTCATTGACGTTTGTATGACGAAGATCATGAGCATAATATTTCTTATAAAATGTACCAATTTCGCAACAAAAAATTTACATTCCACCAAAAATTACCTTCTAGATCTCTTTACCATAATATTTAGAATGAATAGGGAAATCAAGTAAGCCATTTAGGTCTGTTCTTCTTTTCTTCTTTACTTTTTACTACATATGTATTTATTTTTTTAAATGTAATTTTCAATATTTCTTTTAATAAAAATTAAATTCATTCTACAACAAAACCCATTTAAATCTGAGTTTCAAATGTTAGTTTAATAAATTGCAATTTTCAAGTAACTACAAATCCCATAATTTAAAAAAATTGTTTTGTTTTTGTATTGTGTGGTTTTTTCATGAAAAAAACAAAATTCGCAATGAGTTATATGGAAAAAAATTGTTAAAAATCATTAATAATAACTAAATACATTTTTATTTTAATTTTAGTTAACTTTTTAAAAAATTGTGTAGTAAAGCAGAAAGTTTGAAACTTATACTTAAAGAGGTTTAGCTTAGAATGAGATTTACTTAAAAAAAAAACAAGAATAATAATTAAAGTTAAATAAACAAAAATAAATAGTCAAATGCTGTCAATATATGGGAGCATAATAATTTTGAGTAGGACCGTAAATAACCTAGTACTTATGTGTGTCTACCCCATCAAATTCCTAATATCAACAGTTTACTGTAGACACATATACATACGTACCAATACACATGTTCGTTTTCGTATTTTTTTTTTTGGATATTTATGTGCGAGCGGATATATCTATGCATGTACCTATGTATGTGTGTGTGAAAACACTTACACACACTCACTCATTCTAGTTGGGACACTCGACCGCAACGAAAGTCTACGCTTCTGAAAATAATTTGTTTATTTATCGTTGCCCAAACAAAAGAATATATGTATCTTTATAAATCTTCTCTAAATCTTTTCAAATTGCATAGTAAATCTTGTTAACTGTGCGATGATATTCAGTACACCTTTCTATTGTTGTTGGTTTTGCTTTTCATTATCTCTGTCACATAAATTTAAAATGGCGGTGATAGATGCTTTGTTTTGATTACGAGAATCATTTTCGAAAAAATGTGGTGAGAAATTTGGTAAAAGTACAAATTTTTTTAATAATATCAAAAGCTCCTTCTATGAACGAACATTTGAGTCGCATTGTTACTTAAGAGAAAGTGGTTGCTTGTTTTTTTCATAGAATTTTTAACAACAATAAAAGGTGCAGTTGAGATTGACATGTCGTTGTAGAAAAGTTATTCACATATCGTCGAAGGAACGAATGAGGAAAAGTTAGTTTATCTTTTATTGCCTTTCCTTTACAAGGATGGTAATTCTTCTAAGACAAATCCTTATTGCACAGTGAATAAATTACCACAAATTTGGAAGTATGTACATAAAACTATAACCTACTAATTTCTTAACGTTATTATAAATGCATTATATAAATCTATTATAAATTTAAAAATAAGAATAATAATAATACTCTTATTCTTATTCCAATCTATACAGAATTATGAAACTTTCAATCTGAATGTATAAATAGTCATTATTTAGTCATTAGAATTACATTTTTTCGATCATAACTAGATACTCGTTATTTTCTTTCTAAAATTTTAAACTGAGTACTCTGAATGAAATCACGCGCCCAGGTTAGTAATAAATCTTTTACCTGACATCTCTATTTATAGTGATTAATATTTTATGGGGCACGACATTTTTCAAGTTTTGACAATTTTTCTTTTTTGGTTTGTTTAATGATTTTTTTTTCAATTTTTTATAAAAATATAGCTCATTATATAACTAGCAAAGTAAAAATCCACATTTCAGACTTTATAGGAAAAACTGGAAAATTGAACAAAATTTCTGCAAATATTCAAACATTTTAATTAGAATTTCAGAAAACTTTTAAGTATGCAGTTTCATTGCCCAATAAATTTTAGTTACTAGGTATACTATGCAATGTGCAAGTTCCAATTAGCTGAAAATTGCCCTTAATTTTTGATAATTTTTTGCTGACGCTGTCAGTCATTTTCTCCCATGCAAAAAAAAAAATTGTCAAAAGTACTTTGTGTGGTTGAAAATGGGTGCCACCGTTAGAAAACAAAATTATCAAAAATGAACGAAAATTTTCAGGCAATTGAAAGTGGCACTTTAATTTAAATTTAATGGGCTACACAACTGCGTATCACAACTGTTTCTACAAATTCAAACCTTTGCAGAATTTTTGACATATTTGTACAAAGTTTGAAGTTTGGATCTATATAGTTTCTGTTAGTAAATTAGCTATACTTTTATAAAAAAAAATTAATAAATATTAAGAAATGGAAGAAAAATAGCCGAAACTTGTCAAAATGGAACCAGTGATTTTTGCACAGGGCTAAAAAGTTCGTCTAAAAAAGCTTGATGGCCAAATTGTGTGAGAGGGGACAAAATCAAAGAAATTTTCACTGGAAAATCTTCTTAATATTGGTTTGAATTTCTTCTCAAATTTATTGCAAAAGGAAAACGGCTAGAAATAAGGATATAACTTCTTGTTTATTAATTTTTATGGAATTTTGTTCAAAAATATGCAATTATAAGAAGAAATCTTCTCGTTTTTATATTAAAAATCATATAAAGGTAATTAATAAGGAGATCCTCTAATCTTATGGAATTTATTAATAAGGAAAACTTTTTACTTTTAAAAGAGCCCTTTTTAATTCAAATTTTGCCTTTAACGTCTTAAAACACATATTCACGTTTTGAATAGTCTACTTTATATTGTTTTTAGTTTAATATTATGAATATTGTTTTTGGAAAATGTTTGATTTAGTTATTTATTGTTCCAAGAGTTTAAGGAAAAGGAGATTCAAATGAAAACCAAAATTTCGTTCTTAATTTTATTGAAAAGGTTTTCATCTTAATTCAACGGGCCACCTTCTTAATTACATTACCACAATACCCTGGGACCGGCCCCTGTTACTGTTTTCTGGGGCAATTAATAATTCTTGCACAAATGAATATTTGCATACGCTCTTTAAAAAAACGTGCGTTTAAAAACAAGAACATGTATTTCAACTCAGTTTTTGCTTATTCTATTTTTTCTTTTATCCTTCGCTCATATATCAAAGTTTGACAGATGAGCTACGTAATTTAATTTGCATGTTTTATTAAAGGTGTAAGAGTAATTTTCAAAGTGATTTTATTTAATAAATTGTTATTAATTAGTTTAGAGTAAAGCAATAAAAGCACTAACTACTAATAGTGCAAAGCGTTAAGTGTATGTGAACTGTAATGTGCAATTAGTCGACCTTTATTTTTGTAATATGCAAAAAAATAAATATTTAAAATCGAATTTCTTCATTAATTTTTTATTAAATAATTGGTGGATCCATTGACATTTGAAAAAATTGTGGGTAGGGTTTAGTTATTTGTACAAAAGTTTCGGATTATAGTGTTCAAATGCGTGTATCGATCTTAAAATTGTAGTCAATGGATGCAGCAATTATTTAAAACAAATCCTAGCAATTTCTGATAATTACTTAGTTAAGAAATTCGGTTTAAAATATGTACATACATACATATGTGATTTTTTGCATATTTCAAAACTAGAAGTCGATTATTTACTCTTTTTATGTCATAATTAAGTCAGCAAATGTATAAATTTTTTTGTCCACATGTACTTAACACTTTCCACAATTAGTATTTAGTACTTTTATTGCATTACTTTAAAGTAATAATTAGATATTTATTAAATAAAATCCCTCTGAAAATTACTTTTACACCTTTTAATAAAACATGCTCATTAAATTAAGGAATTCAGCTGTCAAACTTTGAAATATGAATGGAGGATAAAAGGCAAAAGAAACCCAGTTGAAATACGTGTTTTTAAAAATAGTAACAGGGGGCCAGTCCCCTGTTCTGCCGGAAACCGGAAAGGAGAATCCTGCCAACTAAGGGTTAAGATTGTGATTGTGTTCGTGGGCCGCAGGGCCTCGGGCGAACAACGCTAGCTTAAATATTTATTTAAACTTTACCATTTCTTTGAAAAAAACTGTAATTTTACCCCACTTTCAAATGGACCCACAGGGGCCTGTGGAGGGGTTAGAAGTGACTGTGCTCTTTCTAATGGTGCCACGCCCACTACGCCTCTTGCTTATACCCATAAACCTTTGTACAAATAACTAAACATTACCCACAATTTTTTAGATCAGTAGTGGGATTCACTAACTTTAAACCATCCGACAATCGCAGTTTTTGTCGACAATACTTGTCGTTTGCACTAACGATTGTGCGATTCCCTAACTTATTCTTAACGATACTTAACAGCTGTCTCGTTGTATTTATTCAAAGTGATAAAGAGTGGCCTCTCTGTCAAAGTAAATGTCAAAATAAGCGAAAAGCACAAAGAGGAATAGAGAAAAAACAAACGAATGCGTGCTGTCAAATATAAATTTGAGTGTTTTTATTTCATTTCATTAAAGTGAAATAATATGCTAGTTTATTTCAAACTACAAACATTTATGATTCTTTTTATACATATATTGCAATGTTCCATTGTAGCAGAATTTCGGACTATCCTCTGAGTAATTTGGTAGAATAGACATCAACTGGACTCCAAGGAATATCCGGAAATATGACATGGTTTTCGTTTTCAAAATCCGCGTTGTGCTCCTGCGTATTTAGGATTTACATACATACATACTTAGTATATATATTTAATTTTGGCGTAGAATACGTCTTACCTAACGGTATGGGCACCAATGTCAGGTTTTTATTGTTGTAATCTCTATTTCTTTAATTATAAGGAAACGGCTCGATTAATTTTTTTTTTTTTTTTTTTTGTAGTCAAATGAAGATGTTAGCTTTCGTTTGACATACATTTCATGTTGGTTGATATCTTCCTAATATTTAAATTTCTCAAATGAAAATTGTATAAACACATGCACACATATATGTGTGTGGTGTTTGGTTGAGTGTTTGCTGTTGGGCGATTTAAATGTACTCGTGCAGCCCTTTCTTTGTATTGCATAATTTTAGGCGGGCAAGTTAAAGTAGAGTAAAAGAAGAGAAAATGCTGCCAAGCACTGCAAAAAAAAATAATAAAATTGATTCGCGTAGGTATGTTATTTATCATTTATCTTTACTATTGATAACAGCCATTGACTTCGTTTTTGCGAGAAATTTAATTGATAATTTAAAAACATTTTTATCCTATTTTTCCTATCATAAGCTTATGTATATCATCCAAAGTAACTATCAAATAAAGAAATTCATTTGCTTGTATTATTTATCATTTATTGTTACATATGTTTTCGGATGGCGTATTCTACGTTAAACTTAATGGCCGTGTCTCTGGCACAGCCTGCTTCTTTTTTTTCATTATAAACATTTACCTATATATTAAACCTAAACTATATTTCTGTTTTTGGATTCTTGATAAAAGTTTGATTTTACCATTTGCACATTAATTGAAAGGTAGATATGTATGTATGTATGTTGGTTGGCATAAGCCTCATCATGATTCTTTGGTGGCAAAATAGATATATGCCTGCAATCGACGGCCCCAAAGTGCCTCCCACAAAAGGTGACGACGCTGAAGCAAACATTTCTTTAGAAGTTTGGCGTTCATGTCGGGACATAGGAAACCTTACTTTCTGGTGAAACAATGAATCATTGATTGCATTCGTTACCCGATGAATGCCGGCTTACGGATGACTGGCTCATTGATATTCCCCATTGCTCACCTACGGGTGAAAGGGATCGCCCACATCCTGGAGTAAACGTCGATCCACTGTTGAAGCGCACATTTTTTCGTCACCTCGTTTTAAATCATATGCCAAATATTCAAACGACATTATTTAGTGTTCTTTTTAAATTACAAAAAAACAAATCACGGAATCTTAAATTTATATTTTATTTAAGTTGAAATCTCGAATTTTTCTTTTCTCGATTGAGTTAACAACATCAAAATTGTTGTCGTTTAGTTTTCGGTAATCGACTAGCTAACGACAACAGCTGATTGGGAGAATGCGAAAATCCTTTAAAAAATGGCTGCTGAACAGCAACAACGTCAAAGTTATCGTTAAGATGAGTTAACCATGCGAATATCGTTAAAATAAGTCAGTGACTCGCACTACAGGTCACGCATTTAGACACTTAACCCGAAACCTTTGTACAAATAACTAAACTCTACCCGAGTTCTGTTTTATAGTTAAAACGCCACAGATATGCCATAATTAAAACAAACATTCAAAATCATAAAAAATATATATGAACTAATCCATAATCCAATCATAATCATGAACTACATCCAACTACTAAACACTTGCTAAAGTAGATGAACTTTATTTTCAAATCATTTCAATGCTACAAATATCACTTTTTTTATAACTTTCGGTCTGTTTATAACTAAGCAAAATTTTTCAAAATTAAAAATATTCTTTTCAAAAAATTCCATTCAAAAATCTTGTGAATAGCATGAGTAGGAGATCTTTTGGTAAGTGAAAAAAGAGAGGACATATCGCGTATTTGGTGGAAGAGCGGAGCATTTAAAAAAAATTACATAAGTAAAAGTTAAGTTGGCAGAAACGATCGCCGCCTCTAATATTATTGTTCGGAAAATGGCGTGCTGCTAGCAAACGCGTGATATTAATGAGCTTAACTATTATTGCACCAAATCGGAATTTAATTTGCATATTTCGTTTCTAAAACAGGACCAGGTCCTGGCGCTTACATGTTGCCCTCGTCCTTTGGTGACTACAATAAAGATCAGACTGCGCAACGCTCACCCGGCTACTCATTTGGTGTACCATACTCAAAGGTTTTGAAACAGGCTGGACCGGGGCCGGGCGCCTATAAAACAGATGCGCTAACACGCTACGGAAAGTGTCGATACATGAACTACTCGTAAAGCAACATTGAAATGTGCAGAGAAATGGGAAGTGAGAAGACATTCTAATTATTTAATTAATACTACAAGTGTGTGTTGTATGATTTCTAAGTACTTGGATGTGCCAGTAAACGTGTGCACTTAGTCTCTGAATACAAATAAAAATAAAGAAAATTAATTAAAATAAATATGAAACAAAAAGCATGCATAGTTTAAAAAGGGCTATCATGACCTTTCCACCACGTAAATTATTATTTCGGTAGAAATGCAGAAGCTAAAAACCGATTGAAAAATGAAAGTGGTCCGCCCTTTTTTATTATATGAATGATATAAAATTTGTTCGGTTCTGAACCGAAATATAGAAAATGTATATCACTATAAAGGTACATATACAAAATTATGCAAACGTTTTTTTTTCTAATAGTGGTACCCCTCGACAGCAATGGAAAACCTCCGAGTGGTTTTGTGCCATGCAACAACCTCACAAAAATGATTTGCCGCTCGGAGTCGGCGTACAACTGTAGTTCCCTCAATTTATGAAACAACATCAAGACGCATACCACAAAATTGTAGAAGTTCGGCCAAAAATGGATATGTGATGCAAATAAGTATATAATTATACACTACGTTTTTTCATTTTAAGAAAAATCATTTAATAGAAGAAAACCTTTTTTTTTTTTTTGGGAACATAAATAAATCTAGCATAAAACTACCTTTTATTTAATATTAATCATGTGCAAAATTTTGTTTTATTTTTGTTTTTGGTGAAGAGAGACCTGGATATACTGAGAGAAATATATATATAAATAAAGGTTGTTTTTTTTTAGACTGATAGAACTTTAAATTGAAATAAAACACATAATTTTTATTTGAAAGATATATTCATGACATTTAATATTTAAAAACGATTTCTGGCATATGCCCGCCACGACTAGCTTTGGTGAATCAGATGCGATCAGTCCAATTTTGAATTTCCATGTTGTGGATGGACAAAGTCCAAGTTGTTTAGCACGGCGGAGAATTGACTAATTCGGATCTTATCCAACACTTTCACTTACAGCACCAATATTTTCTTCCGCACGTACAGTTCTTTGTCTTGTAGTTGGTTTTTCATCGAGTAGAGTAAATGTTGTTTGAAATGTATCAACAGTTCGACGAATAAGCTGCTCTGATGCTCGATTATGTGGACCATAAAATTCACGAATGGCTCTATAACCGAACAGAACACTGATTTTTAAAGTAAATTTCCACAATTTGTAAACATTGTTGCGGCGTCATTCTTTCCATGATGATTTGTCAATGCTTACTGAACAGAAATGTCAAAACGAAATGTCATTTACCAGCTGTCAAGTGACAGCTATCCCTATCGAAAGCTCTATCAGTCTATAAAAAACACCCTATATATAAACAAGCACGCGGCACGAGGTAAAATTTAGATCCAGAGCGGACAACAGCGGGCGAGGAAGTCAGTATTTTCAGATATCTCGCGAAGTAATAATGAACGAAATATTCTCTTTGATTTCTTATTTGGTTTGTAAAAGATGTGCTTATAAATATTACTAATGATAACTAATTTAAAAAAAAATGTATAAAAAATAATAAACTTTTAAAGCGCAATTTCCCGATTTTATCGGTTTTCATCAAATGAGTTCATATCTCAAATGGAAGCATTTTTTGCTCCATTAAACTATTATATTTTTTGTACGGTTAATTCCACTTTTTATTAGTAAATGACAGTTGAAAAACAGACAGTAGAAAACTTTTTAGTTCAAATTCCCACGAAATTGACATTTAAAGCAAAGTACAGTAAAACAAAACTGTTATCTTTGCGTTTGCTCTTAGATAGGAAATATATGTTGGTGGTAGCCAATTTAAAATTTTAAACATACTAAAATTTGAGAAATTGTTTTAAAACAATTTGTATATTAAATAAAAGGAAACACCAATACTATGATTCCCCAGTTGATATACTGCTGAGGAGCAACGTTGGAAATTAGAGAAGTGCGTTAGGTCTCTAATTTGAATATATTGAAATACATAAACTTTTACATTGCATTAGCACGCGCTCTTACACACACGCAAATCACAAATATAAAAGGCCTAAAAGTATGCAAGATATATTTAAACATTTATGCCGCCTTTTGAAAATCTGCTTAAAAAGTTCGTTAACTTTGAAATATACAAATTTCAATTCTCACTTTACTACTTTTTTATAATGAGCTAAATGAAAGAAGAGAAATTAAAAAAAATCAGCAAGAAAGTAAAATAAAAATGTACAACAAAGCTAATACACAATTTTAGTTTGTTAAATACCTTTTGATGGTACCATTTTTTGTTAGTTACGCTACTAACTAATTTATTTTAAACTAAGTTTGCTCATATTGCACTATATGTGTTGTTTGTTTACATCCTCTCACATTAAAGAAACAAATTCAGAAGAATTCTCTTTATCTTTCTCTGTGTTATGTGGATGTACATATATGTATGTGTGCACGGTGTTTTAGCTAACGCAAATTATTATTACACATACATGCACACATGTTGCAAGTCGCAGCAAATATTGCGTCAGATTTTTGTATACAGCTTTCCTCCAAACATTATCGGATGCTCTCATGGAGTTTTAAAACAAAGAGAAGACGTTTATAAAAGCGTGATGAAACTTTTTGAACTTAGCAATGGCTTACATGTGTTGGTAAATGCCTTACTACTTTTTATTTAATTCATATGTTTCAACATATGAAGGGTCGCTTCAAATAACGTTGTAAGCGACAATTTTTGTATACGAGTACCTTCCTTTTTGGCCGAATTCCCGTTTAATGGAGCACTTGAAACTGAAAGAGAAAAATAGATACAAAAAATTGCCGCTTAGAAAGTTATGTTGCACATCATAAATGCACTATTTTTTTAAATTTGTTAACTAACTCGCTGGCTAGGTGCTTGTACGTTTAGTGCATTTCTTTTTAATTTTTGCGAGTAACCGAAAATATATGATTCAATTATTGAATTATGGTGAAAATACTTTTACTTTATAGCTGAATTCAAAAAAAAAAAGGTCGTCTCATATATTTTTTTACTCAGGTATACACCAGCATAACTTTTTTTTCGTGCACCGATTTGCATGATTCTTAGTTTTGATGGAAACTATTTATTAGTCTAGTAGGAGTAGGTGGGTAGTTGACCCGTCTAATTGTCGCTGGGTGCTTAAATAGTGCTAATCAAAAATGTACGTCAGAGACTTATTGCCACTTAATTTATTTGTTATTTCTTTCAGTTAAATCTCCATAAAAATGTATTTCATTCTAACAATTCAAAATATTCTCATCAAAATTTCAAACTGTTACATCTGAATTTTTTGAAAATACTACCATATGCAGTTTTATAGCCCATTTAATTTTGGTATAAGAAAGTGTAAGTTTGAAGACGCTATAAATCGATCGTGCTGATTTTTGATAGTTTTTTTCTGAAGTAGTTGCTCATTTCCCCCATATAAGGAAGGCTCGAATTTCGGGAGCAAATTGTAAACGAAGAGTGAAATTTTCAAAGCTGATTTCGTTGCATTGGTGAGACGAAAGATATAACAAAGCGATTGAAGAAGCATTTTCTCTGATCAAATTCAAATCTATTATTGTAAGCACCTACTTCATGGAAAAGTACTTATCGCACAGAGGCAAATTATGTATTAAATTAAAGTCTACTCTTCACCCCACATACATTTTTTCAGATTTAGGATCTCTAAAACTAAATACTTACGAGATATTTTTGTTGAAAAAGTAATGCATTTTTACATCACTTAAAGCATTTCTACGATCATTTCAATACTTGAACAATCATACCAATATACTTAGACATCAGTAATTTGCAACTTTGTTTCAAAAGAATGTTAGTATTAATTAAAAATGCCAAACTGACCATGAGATCCTTGACAATTCGTTTGTGGCGACAATTTTTATAAAGTTGTTTTTTCTTGCAGAAGCTTTTTGAATTAAACCCAAGTGGAACCCCTAATTAGCCAACAAATATTTTTATTTATAAGGCGGTGTTTACTATATATATTCATACCAACTCAAAAGTGGCAAGAACCGCATAGGAGTCGATATACCAGATCGACAGTGTCTAGAATTAAGTGCATCAGTTTCAAAATGATCACCCTGCACCCTATTTGCGATCAGCCAAGACTCATTGAACTTGAGCTCAGCAGAAAAGCAAATAAAATAATCCCATATATTTTATTGTTTGCTTTAAGACACTGGAATGTCAATAAAAAAATTTTTCGCAGCCAATCAAACCAGACCAATAAATAAAAACTATATTGCAATGGAATGTAAAATGCAAAAAAAAAGTTCAACAATTCAGCATTTTTTGAAAATGAAAGGCACCAGAGTAGCTAAGCTGTACTACCTATTGAATGTGCCTTGGCGATCAGTTAAGTTAATATCTATATCTGTTGTATAAGTTCCAAAGCCGAATTGCATACTTAGATTATGTCCCTTCTCCCAAAGGGTGGGAGGCGATCTGGAGTTGATACATTTTTAATATATAAATTTATTTACACGCTTAGCGTATATGGGAATTAAAAATATATACATACATATTTTCATATGTACGTTATAAAATTTACGAGTTCAAATACAATTATTTAAAAATATGAATACAGGTGTTTTATTAAGTAATAAGCTGCTGATACAGAATCTGACATTCGTTAACTGGTCTGCTGATTTCAAATCTTCACTGAAAATATGTTTGGGATGTAATTTTTTCAGTTTTTTTTTTGTAAATAACTTATTTTTAATTCGAATATGTACTCTTAATCGACCAGCCATGCAACTTTAACTCTTTCGACTAATCGTTTCTACTCAACTAATTGCAAATATTCGATTATTCGGTTGACTCCATTTATAATCAAAATTTTGATTAATTTTTTTTTTGGTTGGGAGAGAAATCAATAGGTAATGACAAATTGCTATTTACTACTCCTCTAAGTTCATCTTTTTTCTCTGACTCATATTCTAGAGATTTGTGATGATAAATCTTCATTGACTGAAATCAATATATCAGGCTAGGCTTTTGAAGTGGGAAGGAATGCAATTTAAAAAAGGACCGCTATTCGAATAACGGTTAGTTGATTGTACGAACAGTCGAAGGTGGACGACTAAAAGCATGCTTACTGTAAGTCGAATAATGAATATTGGTTTTTTTTTATTAGATAAATAGCTGTTATACAATTTTTCGGTTCTCTGGTTTGTCGGATACTCGAATATTACCTTGCAGAAAATGCGACTTGGACGGGAAGTGTGCAATTTGCAAAGGAGTATATGGCTCATACTACTTTTGTTCTCTTTATATGACCCTCTTCCTTTTTGTTCGAGCATGCCATCAAAATACTTTTTCATACCCGAACGAGTACGAACACTCTTTAAAAGTTTTTTAATAATTACTATTAACAAAACATATTTATTTTGAGTAAACTTGTAGGCTAGTCTTATATTTAATTTTATAGTGGCCTTTCAGTTTATATTTAAGTAAAAGACTTAAAGATATTTTTTGCAATAAAATTAATTACTCAAAACGCAAACTAATGCATTTAATATTTATATAAATAGTTAAACTATCTGGCTATTTAAAAAGAATTATCGAAAATAAATCTGGACTATTAATAATTTTTCTTTTCTATTCATCAATCCATATAATATGACCTGGCTAATCTTTCGCTATTTGAGCATTTATTTTGCATTTTTTTGCATTGATTTAAATAAGTTTCATTTTTCCAAAATTTGTACAAATCTTATGATAATTAAAAAAAAAAAATACCATAAAAATTAATATCCGCACATACACATCTCTAAAACGTTTTCCGAATAGCTGCTGCATTAGTGGAATTTCAAAGATAAAAAAATTTCAATTTTTATATTTATGTATAACTAAATTTTTATAAATGAAAAGAACATATGACTTATAAAGACAACCGATGTACTTGATTTTATCTATATAAGCTTAATAAATAATAATGTGCGATAATTGTTGGCAACCCAAACTTGGGTAATAAACCATTTGATGGATTTGCAAAAGTTATCTTTTTTTAAGTTTTAATGCTCTGGCCTAAGTTATGTTAAAACAATGACAAGAAATATATGTCGGAGCGAAATGAGATATTAAGATATACTGCATATACAGTACAATTTCAAGAAATTTCTAGATAAATATTTTCGTACAACATTTAAACCAATTACCCCCCAACTAAAAGTGTCGTTTTGACACTGCATCCATCAAATCAACAAATTTGAGAAATCTCTAGAGGGTTACAGTGTTTTAGAGAATTATTTACCGAAAAATATCACTAAAGATCTTCGAAGGAAAAATGTGTGTACGATTAAAGCCGAACTTTGTGTAAAATAAAATTACAAAGAGTTTCATATGGATATCATATATGTACCTATAACAGTTTTGTTAACTTGCAGTGTAATGTAATAAATGTTGTGTATTTTAAGGGAACATTTTTATTTTTTTTTTTGCTGTTGCCTTTCACGTTCTTTCTGTTGTGATTTCTCTGAGAATACCCCTAGTCAATTTTTCGAAGAACCATTCTCTAAAACATTTCTAACGACTTTTCAAATTGGTTTTTATGGGTTTCTTAAATTAAGGGTCAAATCGAAACTTTCATTACGCTCAGCCATATCTGTGATCATACGGAAGCGTAACTTTAGTCGACTTATGCCAGAAATGAGTTTTAGTCTTTACAATGTTCTTTATACTAAAGCGCATAAACATGTAAAGGCCCTTTTGGAAAATCATTTTTTACCTTTTTGGCTTAAGCATTTTAAACAAATATCTTTATTTATATATTCTGATCGTTTAATTATAATGTGTCTAAACAACTGAAATTGACTTTAGCTTTGTCTACGTTTATGGAAATTTATGTACGTACTCATATATTTGAATAAAACAACTTACAGCCGTCTTAACGTTGCCCAATTCAAAGTCTTTATATCAATATAATCTCTTTAAATTACTTAAGGTTCAGTAAATTGGAAAGTTCAGTTTTTTTTTAACATTATTCAAGATTTTAAAGAATATTAATAGCAACGATTTCAGGCTAAAAAAACAATTACTGGAACAAGCTAACATAAAAATTAAACGAAAAAAAAACTATCATATTCGACATATGCTACATTTTTCATTTAGACACAGATGTATTGTAAATAAAATTTTTTTTTTACTTTTTTGATAGAAAACTCATCTAAATAACTGCTCTAAAAGAATACGTACTTTGTTGTTTTTAGTTGGGGACTAATTATGAACCAGTTGTAGTTATAGATAAAAGAGACGAAGCTGGGATTTTTGCAGGGTATGCACATACTTCTAGTACTATTTCAGTACAATGGCAAGCCGCTTTGCTGTTGCCGCTCTATTGCTAAAAACAAAAACTCTCTTTTGCTCAGGTGAAAGCTCTTAAAAGAGTGTGCTCAAAGGCAAACACATAAACAGTGCTGCGAATACGCGAAATTGCCAAAGAAATTCCATCCATATAAACAAACACACACAAACTCAGATGTACATATATGTATGTATGCATGTATGTCGCTAATGTGCAGTATTAAAAATGTTGACATAAAAATCGTATCTTAATTTAGGGGACATAGTTTAAGAACGAATATTTATATAAGGAAAACTTTTTCCATAAAAAAAAAAATGCAAAGTAAATAGTAAACAAACATAAATCGCTTAAAAGTGCACATATTTTGAATTACACATCGCAGCAAACGTTCACAGATGTATGAGTGCAAATACATACATATGTACATACATACAAACATACATGTGTGCATATTAAAAGAAAATCGGTGTGCACTCTCGAAATACCCATGAATTGTGACAACTTCAAGTTTACAGTCACTATTTGTTTGACCATCAAATCGAACGGTTGTTTACGAGAGGCATTCGCAACGGAAATCGTCGACAATAATCCACTTGCTGCTAAACGAGGCGAATTTGTGCGCGTATTTATTTTATAAAAAAAAAAAATAACTTAAAACAATGAAGATGCAGAGCTAGTGAAACCAAAAAAAAAATCTCTTAGCAAATTTTCTTAATATTATTCGCTATGCGCATAAAATACGTATGGCGGCTAGTGAGAATACATACTACAATAAATAACAACTAAAATTAAACCAAAAAGACACACGTGTTACCCAAAATATGTATGTATGTACATATGTCGATAAAAGCTCTTCCGAATGCCTAAAACAAGAGAAGTGCGCACAATCAAAACAAAATAGCATAAGTGACGAAAAAGCAGAACAAAATAGATGCAATATAAAAAAATGAGTGAATATTTTATTTAAACAAAGGGATAATAAACAATTAGAGCAATAAAATGTTGATAAAAATATTTCGTCATCTAAACGACTTTTGACGCTTAGTGCGTACAAAAAACAACAAAAAAGCAGGCAATGTTTTCCAAAGCATAAAATAATTGGGTGAGCAAAAATGAAGAGACATAGTAAATAGTAGTAGCAGCGAAATGTTATTCAAGCGAGGCAATTCAACAAATCTCGCATACTTTCTTATACATATGTACATATGTACAAAGATGCAAAAGCATTTTACGCTAAGCTAAGTTTCATAGATGTTTACACCACCTGGAAAATAGGTATCATCACAAAATTTCGCTTCTTACTTCCAATGTCATGGCGAATATTTATGTACATATGTATGTATGTATGTATGTATATATGTATACAAATGTGCATACATACCATACGTGCATACGGTGACCATATATAAATGAAGTAAATGAATGAAATTTTTTTTTTAATATTTATTTAAAAAATAACTCCTTTTTTCGAGGTATTTTCAAAGCTCACATAAAGTGCACGACATAACGGTAGTACCAAGGCGAATTCATACATATAAGGTGTAGTTACTATATCACCCGATTTGATTTTTTTTTATTCACCCATATGTATTTTGTTTTTGCTTTTGCGTATGAGCTTTCAAAAGCCGTAAAAGCAAAAACAAAATGTACATATGTAAATTTTGACAACTCTTACGCAAAATCAAAAACAAAATACATGGGAATTTTGTAGTTGTACTTATAACACACCCTTATATGAATTCGCCTTGGGTAGTACAGTAACATAATAACAACTTTTAAATATTTATTCTGCTTTTTAAAAAAATATAGTTCATTCTACACAAATTTTTTTTATTTCTATTATTTTACGGTTAAATCCATATTTCGACTTTCTGCAATTATGTATAAAGGGAAACCCCACAAACTATACATACGATTAAAAAATTGTTTATTCGTGTTTTCCGATAAAAATTTAATATTCATTTTTTAGCCCATTCGATTTTAATATAATAAAGTGAAAGTTTTAAGTGGCTGAAAATTACCGTTGATATTTGGAATTTTTTTTCTGACGCTCTACCGTAAATTCGTATACATAATAGGTAGTTTTTTTTATATGTGAAAACCCGCCCAACAGCGTCAGTAAAATTTTTTTTTGGTAAGTTGTAGTTTCCTGAAATTTGCACTTGATGCGCTATGAAACTGCAGACCGACATGTTTTTCTAAAAATTCGAATAAAAAATTTTAAAATTTTATGTAGTTTGCTGAATTTTTCCTTCCATTTGAACAAAGTTTTAAATTTGAGATTGAACTTTATTTTTTTATTAAAAAAATAATTGAAATTAATTTAATCAAAATAAATAGTCGGAACTTGTGGCTGTGCTATCTTTATGTCGTGCACTGTATACATATATTATTTCTTTTTATATTTTTTTCTGAAACAGTTTGGCTAAAGTCTTTAAACATAACGGATTGTGTAATTCCGGGAGAAGCTTTAAATTTGGGTTTGAACTATATTTTTTATTAAAAAAATAATTGAAATTAATTTAATCAAAATAAATAGTCGGAACTTGTGACTGTGCTATCTTTTTGTCGTGCACTGTATATCTTAATATTTTGGCTAAAGTCTTAAAACATAAAGGATTGTGTAATTCCGGTAGATAACCCGCAAAATTTGTTGATATCACACCCTAATGTACATGCGTACTATATGTTCATATGTATGTGCGATTATAAGGGGTATTAATGTTTAGAACAATTGACGTTAAAAAATTGGAAATAAAGTAAATTATTAAAATTAAAAGAAACACGAACGCCGCTAAGTTAAAAAGAGCCATAAGGTCAACGGGGAGATAATATTTCCCTTTTGAAAGGGTAAATTGATTTTGTTTCCCATCACTATGGGAAGTAGTGTCAATTGATTGACATTATTTCCATTGTCTTGTTACCTATTACCTACACAGGTGCTCGCTCCATTTACATAAACCTTGAAAGGTTCCAACCAAGTCTGCTTTAAAACTAGTTTTAGAAAAAAATTGACAAATGAGAGAATGGTAAAATAAAGTATTGTAATTTATAAAAAAAAGTACTGATGGTCACCGAGTATTTTGTATATGTTCAAATATTGTGGTTTTGCACAGGCTCTGAATCAATTTTCTGGATACATATTTATTATGTATATACATACTTATATGGACATGCGCATGCACACATACGTATTATATATATTTACATGCTACCATTGCAGGTTGTCAGTTTTGACAGCTCGCTATTACTGACAATATTTACAATAACCCGTGGCGACAGTAATACATAACTAGATAAATCAACAAGTCTTATAATGTATGGATGCTCTAAGAAATACAAGTTTTTGTTAGTGTATTTATGTTTAAATCTACGTAAATTCATTGCAAGAAAACTGCTTCTTAAAACAGCTGATTACTTATGAAACGATCTCTGCTGCTGCCTACATACGTACATACATACATACATATGTGCATCTGCATGTGCTTACATATGTACTATGTATCAAGTGCCGGCAACAAAAGGCAGCAGCTAATCACTACGTCACTTCTCTGAATTTCTCATTAACCTACTTTAAAATTTGTTACTGATACTGATGTAAGGCAGTAGAACATGTTATATTTTTGTTTACATACTGCGGCAAAGGGTGTTCCAAAATAATCAAACGTTTTAGTTTATTTATGAGACTATTATTTGATTTGTTTTGTGGAAATCCACTATTGATTTGACGATTTTTTCTACAACATTTTAACCCCTTAACTGTCATCTGAATGGGTCTTGTATGCCCCTCTTTAAAATAAATTTCATAAAACTTTATTGAAAAAGGCAGATAGTGGGTTAAAATGCTCTACAGAAATTTTATGTAGGATATTTCACCGAACGTAGAAACTCTAAACGAGGCGAGTGCACAAGAAAGCTTAATATGTACAAATACAAAGTTAGGATGAAGCTATTGCAGTGATCAAAGTAGCATATAATTTTTCAAAAATCTTATCTACTACTATTCTGCCTATGTATGTATGTACATATAAGAAGAATAAGCGTAAATCGTGTAAGTTTAGGGTTTTAATTAAAAGTAATGATATAATATTAACTTTAAGTTTGTGCTACGGTTTTTTTCTGATGGTGTTTTGAAATCATCATCACTATTGCCTACTTCGTACTGCTATTTTCCATGTGGACATTGTCGGTTTGTATTCTAAAATATAGCATTACCTATTTGAAACACCAAAGCTATAAATCGGCTGATTTAAGTTTGTATACGGCTACTTTCTTTTCCACTGACGGAACAAAACTAAAACTTGACTATTCAACAATACCTACTTGGTATGTATTTTCAAAAATTTGCTAACGACTTTTCTTAAAAATAATTTTAATTAAAACTTAGGATCTCCTACCATACACTTTGCCCTAGTTTCAGACATTACCAAGATAAAATAGAGCACAAGACATTGTAGCTTGCGTTTTTGTATTCAATCAAATCAACCGATAAATACACATCTCACGATAGCCGAAGCGTTGATCGCATTCAGAATCATTTTATATCTTGTCTATTTTTTTTTAAGTTTCTCACAAAAATATAAGATGCAATACGATTACTGACATCATTCCAAGAATGATAGAATACAAGATTGTGCCCTCCGCGAACCGCTAATCCTCTCTTTGTCAATTTGACAGCAACCACCCGTTCGCTAGCGTCATAAAAGTTTGTTTTGTTTTATGCTGACAATTTTTTTTTTACACAAACGAAACTTTCAATCGTCCTGTTATCGGTGCTCGTCTTCCTTATTTTCTGAAATTTTTCTTTGCTCACCCATTCTCTACTTGTTTTTTGTTACTTTCACTTACTCTCAGCTCGATAGGCGCAATCTTGTATTCAAACGTCCTTGGCACTTCATTCACTTTCTGCCATCAATCACTATTTTTGGAGGAATGGCTTTCTTTAGATTCACAAAAAAAGGTAAATGTACTACATATTTTTAATGATTTTCATTTCGTGCTCATTTTTAGTGAGGCAAATATCCCCCTTATTCCATCCGATTCTCTCTGCATCACTCAATACGGGTAGGAAATTGGAGGTCATATTCAAAATCTTATCATAGAAATCAGCTGGAATGCTGTGACTTGTTTATTGCCTACCTACTGCATGAGCCAATATTTAAAATATTAGATAGACCATCTTGAGGCACCCGTTACGTATGTATACATACATACAAACAATAGGCTTGTAAATCTTGTTTTTCCACTTCAAACTGTTGGATATAAAGAAAACTATATTGCTATAGGTGATAAATTTTCAAGGTCGCACGTTAGCTCACGGGGGAAATTGGATAAGGATGTTTTGTTTTTGTGGGATATCCGACACTAAGTGCATATTCACACGTGTATGTATGTACAACGTACAAACAAGTGGTTTGCATTTATCACATTCGTTGCCAAGTTCATGCATACTATAAAGAAACAGACAAACAAAAAGACACACTTCCACCTGTTACGAGTACTAGATTTGGTTTGCTGAACTTGAAAAACTAAAGTGTAGACCGCGTATTGCATACTATACATTCATGTAAAGAGCACGCTGTTTAAAAGTGTTATAAATAAATTACATTTTTATAGTAAGTGACAACTAAAACGTAAGATTTTAGGATACAACAAAATGTATGTATGAGGATATGGAAGGTATTAGATGAGTGAGTATATGTACATATGTCCTACTTAATTCTTAAAGGTGTGATCAACTGTCAATTTGAACTAAGTTGGCCTAATTATAAATAAAAATTTTGAACACGTATTTTGCAATAAGAGATATCATTTATAGTCAAAACAAAATATGTTTTTAATTAATTAAATTATTGAAGAAATCACACAAATATCAAAAATAGAATTATCATTTTTCTTTAATCAGTATTTGATAAAAAAGAACGCGACGTGTATTTAAACACATAAGTACAAGCGCACATACAGTATTTAATAGATTATTTAAAAATTATTCAATCAGTTATTTTATAGTATATCCAATTTATATTAATGTAATGTGTATTATAAAATTAATTAATTAAATATTAATATATTGTAATTATATTTTATTTCATATATGTATTTGTAAATTAAATACTAAAATATCTTGCAAATGGCATTTAGTAAAAACAAGAAAAAGTAGATAGAAAATGTTTACACTTTCGGTTTGTTTGTCAATTAATTCCACTGTCCAGCTAGAGGACCAAAGATAGTATCAGTCCAGATGGGCTGAGCTCTTTGTTTTAACGGAGGGTTAAAGTGGTAGCATTTTGTACGAAAGTGCAAAAAGCAATTGACTTACAGAAAATTTAATGTATCAACAAACTTCTAATAAAATATTTATCCTCAGACTCCTACAGCAGAATTTAACGATATAATATATATATTAACGATGTAATATATTTTAACCCTTAGCCCCTACTTAAATGGACATATTTGACCCGTTCTCAAAACAGCTATAATAAAAGACCGCTTAAAATGGCAGTTACTAGGTTAAAATGTTCCATGAAGAGCACAATTTTAAGGGGTTATCCGACGCTAATATTTATATATTCGGTATACTATAGATAGTCGTGCATTGCGAACAATTTCACTTACAGTAAGTAAGATTTTCCTTTCGAAAAGTGATCCGCCTTTTTTCTCCGGAATGTGTGTCAGAAAAATTGTTAGCATTATCAGGGACTGATCGACGGCCGCCTTAGCCGAGTGTGTAGCGTGTCCGCGCTTCATTCGGTGGGTCCCATGCTCAAATCTAGGCCGGGACAAGTAACATCAAAAATTATAGAAAAAGTTTTTTCTAATAGCGGTCGCCCCTCGGCAGGCAATGGCAAACCTCCGAGTGTATTTACTGCCTTGAAAAAAGGTTCTCACAAAAAAAAAACATTCGCAGTTCGGAGTCGGCGTAAAACTGTAAGCCCCTCAATTTGTATTACAACATCAAGACGCACACCACAAATTGTAGGAGAAGGCAAAAATCTCTTAAGTGGTTATAACGCCAATTAAGTAAGTAAGTAAGTAAGATCGAATACTTCGTTATATGTCAAGTCAAATTATTTCTTAGAGCCCTATGTAATGGTGTATTGTTAACTTCTGTGTTGAATTGAATTTACTCACCACTTTCATTTATTTAAATGATAATTTAAGTCGATGGGAATCTTTTCAGAACTATAACTTTTTAGATGTATGATAAATAGTAGATAATTAGCTAACATCCAATATTTATATAGAAAATCGCATCGTGGTATTTAAAAAACGCTTATGCTTAAGTTTTATCTACCATAATTTTGAATATTTGTATTAGTTTTGCTCAAATTTATAAATTAGAGAAACTCTTATTGGAAAAAATGACGAAAGTATTAACTAACAATAAAGTATAAGCAATTAAAACAGCAAACGTTTTTAGCTTTTAATGTTTACTTTTTGAGTGAAAAGTCGTTTACGAAAACATAGTAGGAGGTGGTTTAGTTGTGACCATGACAGTAAATACGCATGTATGTAAATATGAATGTATATAAATATATTTTAACTGTCGCTGATAGCATTTTTTAGACAGTTGTTCTAATATTGACAAAATATTTATAACGATAATACAAAGTTTTTTGTTTTTGTTGTAAACATATGCATGTATATGTACATGTGTACATATGTATGTGAATAATTTTTGCATATGTTTACATGGCCTACTTCGTCTCGAGATTAACGACCGCATTCAATAATATTTCAGTGAGCGCTAGAATGGTCCAAAAGTATGTGGGAAATTTTGAAGTTGTTTCACTTTTCAATGCCAAGGCCCTTTTTGGTTTTATTAAAAAAAAACAAATTTGATAAATAAAATTTAAGTATGATTTGTTTGTTTTAATTGAATCAGTAATCATTTTCAGAATTTTAATAGCCGTATATTTGTGGAGAGAAAATATAATTTTTGTTTATTTTCTACTTAAAAAAAAGCTTTAATATTTTCTAACGGCTTGATTTAATTCTTAGGTTGTGCCGGGTTGAAACAACACAAGACATAAATTGTTAGCCCATAGTGTACTTTTTTTTTTAATTTTAAAAGTATTTAAAACCTGTTTGCTTTTTTTAAAAACGCATTAAACAGCCTACAATTTTATGCCATAATATATACACATATATTTTTTTAATACTAATCGGCAAATATTTATAAAGGAAATTCCCGATTATCAAATGATACAAAGGATTTTTTAACAATTGGAACAAATTTTATATTTTAAGTTTTTATATGCAAAGAAATTCATAGCGACCTGGAAGCGAAAATCGGAAAAAAGTTAATGTAAGAAAGTTCAAATAAAAATACGCTTTACTTTTTTAAAAACATATTAAATAACCTTCAAAAAAATTACCACTATCTGGAAAACGTTATCCGTTAAATAATTGTAAAAATTCGTTAAAAAAAGAGTACTAAATATCCCTTTAGGGGCGAGTTGGCAACTCTCGGGTAAGTTATATTAATTATTTAAATTACTGTTTGTTTGCGTGAAAATACTAAATTTAAAATACTATACATATTCCTCATTCAAAATAAAACACAATAAAATAATATATGATAAAAAAATTTTATTTTTCTGGAAAAAATAAAATATAAAGATACATATGGAAATGCAGTTATATTAAATGCTACAAAAAATATACCGCTATAGTCATTCTAGAAGGTTTCATATGTGATCGCCCTTGTACTGTCTGCATAAAAACTAATCAATCATAGTTTGTTGTTTTGTGCAGGCAACAAGGAAAGCGAATTATATATGTATGTTTGTAAAAAGTTTTAAAAAAATATATGGGATATTTTTACGTAAAAAATGCGATAAATCAAAATTAAATTTTTTACATTCTTGAAATTTATGAACATTTTGCATATTTCGTTGTTATTCCCTGTCAACATAGAACTATAAAATCCACTCTAACTAAGTAATATGAGAATTCATGGTTGAATAACTTACTACACGTGTTGTGGTGGTACTCCTACCACAGAGTAAATATTTTACAAGTAAACAACTTATAGCAAGTAGACACGTGTGTGTTATAGACGATATGGTATTTATATTGTGTAAATATTAGCAAAACTCTTCCATGATATTCTTGGCGCATTCCAAGCTGACGAGATGTACATAACATCAACGAAGTCATTAACTAATAAAATATGGTTTATTTTAAGTAAAGGGAAAAATGGAATAGTAATATCAATCAAAACATGAAAAGCGTGGCGCTTCGCCCTTAACTGCCGTTGAGGCTTTACTACTACTTTCTACAATTTGCTGTGATCAACTTGAGGTTGAGCAGCTGATAGAATTTGGCTGTTACATCACCATATCCAGAGAACTATCGCAGAGACTTGAAACTATCTTTGAACCAAAAATCGGTTGATGTCAAGTAGGCGATTGCTTGAGCCCAGCTCATATTGTCTACAAGAATAAGAAATGGTGGCAACAAAAATGTCCAATTCTCTCAGAGAATGGGCCGTTCTACGTTTCTCAGAGTGTACTTTTGTCACAAGAGCAGTTTTTCTGAAAAACAGACGAAGTTTAATACGAAATGTCTCGTTGAGAAAAACTTTTATTTGGTTATGTTCACTTTGAAAGACCTATAGATAACCTACCTTGAAAATCGTAAAGAATCATCGTACGAGGTATTAGTTTCTTTACATAACTGAGCAATAATTTTCAAGTCATTAAAAGCAACACAAGCAACCTCCGTACGACTAAACGTTTCGAGCAAAAAAAAAAAATACCCCAAGCTGTCAAACTGTTTGACGTTAAGTTTAGATTTTACCTAGTATAGCCCTTGTTGCCAAGCCACAACATTTACATAAAACCCTCGTAGCAGAATAAATTATGATCTACTTTTCAGAGAACGAAAGCCCATTGAATAAATTGTTTTTGGCAAACACTAAGTGAAAATAAATAAGTTTGTCTAACACCACGAAATATAAAAGATATTTCCTAGTACTACCAGCAATTATTTATTTGATAAAACACAAACTCTCTAATATCTCTGGATATCATGGCAAGTCTACGCTTACAAAATAAACGCGTTATTTGTATATACACTATGTACCTCTTCTGAAATGATCTATAAATAGATTTCAATTACTATCAGCACTTTCGAATCTGATAAGTGTTCCGCGAGCAGCAATCAATTTTATTTGGTAAGTGACACACCCACTTTTCCCCTATTTAGTACTTCAACGATTGCCGATAAAAAATAATTGTAGAATTGTTAAAATCATTTAAATGGATCACACCCCTATTACATATGGCACTTACAATTCTATTTTTTGCCTTGTTTCAAACTAAATGCTTAAGACTATGCTACATAAAGAGCTAGTTTTGCTATACGTAACAGGTCCGCTTTGGCAACTTAATTGAATACATACAATTATAAATTTAGAGTTTAACCAAATTAATGTCCATATTTTATAGTTTTTTAACCTATCATAACAAAAAAGTGAGTGTTGTTACAATGTTTATTGTGGCATCTCTTTTTTCTAACAAAGTTAGAAATACGAGTACATCGCAAATTAAAAGTATTTTATTTGACATTCGATTTACTGATAATAATCGAGTTCTATTTGTTTTCAGTAGCTAAATATTCATTGGTTTCATAACACAATTTAATGTCAGTGAAAGACGTACAATTTTTTTGATATATTTTGAAAACTTTTCTCGTCAGCTTTTTTTGGTATTTTTTTATAAAAATATAATTTGTATTAAAACTACAGAGTTTACAGAGTTCAGGACAATGCAAAAGCATTTCTTAAAAATTTCAAACTTTTTAATAACTATGTACATGAAACATGCAGTGAATGTCAAAGAAAATCGTACAGCAAAATTTTTTCCATTGTTTTCAAAATTAGTTTCATATATTTTTTGATAATTGTTTATAAAAATATAGTTAAAGCAAAAACAGAACTTGGAAAAATTAAAAAATGTATGCGAATTTCAAACTTGCACCTTACCAAGTATTTTTATTAATGTTAACTATATTTGAAAAAAAACATTACAAAAAATTAACAAGTAAAGTTTTGTAACTATTGGGAAAATTTCGCTGTGCGATTTTTCTACTTCACATTTATATGTGTTTAAATTTAAGTGTGGCGAATAAAAACTGTTTACATATACCTAGATATTTATGTACTTAATATTAGGTAGTATTTTTATACATATACATATATATGTATATATACTATATACATACACACTATGTAGATGGTATGGGGATAATACTAAAAGTAAACAAATGCGTAGCAAACAGTCTTAGACAGCGAAGTTCCTTTATTCTTATCAGTAAGCTTTCCGAAATGTCTACATGTAATTTATGCCCATATAATTGCATGCATACAGTGGCTTATACAATTAATCGCAAGTTCATTTTTTATTATATTCACAATGATTTTCGTGAACATTTTCGTAATAGACACAAAATTCATATTTTAGCACAATAATGAAGTTGTTGGTTAAGTGCCGCACTTTATTATGCATAAATTGAATGAGCTATCAAACTTCAAACCAAAAAGTTTATCAAAAATTCCAATTAAAAGATTCTTATAAATTTTGTACACAGATTGGTGCTCTGGTTTATAAGTATTTTTGTTATTTTACGAAAAAAATCATCATGAAATACATTTCGAATATTATAAAAAAAACTCTTTTTTTTTGAGTCACTGTATATGTATAAATTTGAGCACTTGCATTTGAGATTTTTTATATTATTTGAATTTATTTTATTTTATTTTATTTCATTATATTTTTTTAAATTTTTTTTTGGGGTTTTATTTGCAGCCACTTCATTTTGTATTTAATCTAATTCCAATTCCAAGTCGTTTTGTTTCATTTTCTTTAATTGTACCTTTAATTTTATTTTATTTTTATTTAATTTTTATTTTATTGTAAATTCTTTTATTTATAAACTTGTGGGCCTATTTATTTGTATTTATCAGGAAATTATATTATAACTTCTACCATTGCTGTTTTTTCCATAATTTTCTAATAAATATATGGCCTTGAGCTTGTAAAAATTATTATTGTTGATTTAAAATATTTTGTTTAAGATATGTTGAGTATATTTAATTTTGTTTTATTTAATTTTGTTTTATTTTATTGAACTCTTTATTTTGTTTTGCATTTGACTTTTTATATGTTTTATTTTTTATTTTATTCTATTAATCTCTTAATTTTGTTTTTCTTTTGAAGTTTAATATATTTTAATGTTTTTTTTTTGTTTTATTTTATTGCACTCTTTATTTTGTTTTGCTTTTAAATTTTTATATATTTTATTTTACTCTGTATTTTGTTTTCGTACTGGATATTTTATATTTTATTTATTTTTTTGTTTTATTTTATTTTATTCTGCTTTATTTTATTTTGTTATATTTTAAAATACGTTATGTTGTATAATATTTTACGTTAATTTTATTTTGTGCTTCTTATTTGCTTTATTTTATTTTAAATTATTTTATTTACATTTTTTTCGGTGTTATTCAATTTTATTTTAGTTTCATTTTATTTTATTTTTTCATTTTATTCAAACAAATTTTTTCACATATTTTTATTTTTTTGCTTTATTCGTTTAAACAATGTACTTCAAATTTTTTAATTCATTTTATTTTATTTGGCTGCATTTCATTTTGCCCTGTTATATTTTATTTATTATATTATATTTTATTTTATTTTAAACGCTCTTTGAAATTTTTAAGGTCACTTTACATATCTATAGACGTACATATATAAATTTGTTTACCTGTATTTTCACATCTGGTATAACGAAGATAACCAATAATCGCATTTCAAAGAAGTTCATTCACTTCTATTTTACGTCATATATGAAGATGTATGGGTATGTAAATACCCTGCAGAAAAAAAGCAATACTAGTATACAAACAAACTAGTTTATGAACTAGTACTTAACGGATCTTGTCATACCAGTTCGAAAATTATAAATAAATTAAAAATAAATGCATACTTCCAACAACACGGTCGTGGCGCCATCTGAAGACTGCCGCTTACGACGCTGCCGCTGTGGGTGAGAGGGATGTGCGCCGTTTTAACAAAGTAATTAAAAGATGTGTGAGTTACTTCGTATATTATATATGTACATATGTATGTACATATATTGTGTTGTTTCAACCAAACCGCGTGTAAGTTGTGTGTTGTACTCACAATAAATAAATTAATAAAAATACCTTTTTTTACTAAGCATATTAAAAACCAAATAAAAAAAAACTTAAATTAAAAAAAAAATTTGCAAATTAATGAATTTACAATAACTAAAATTAATAAAATATAAAAGTTTTCGCATGGCGATATTCCGGTAGGCGGACGCTTTATTCTCTCGGCTATTGCGAACAAAGCGACGATGCCGGCCAAATGATGGTTTTGTTTCAATTGGGTGTTAATTTCGAATTTTCGAACTAATATTTCGTAGTACATTCCCATATTACAAATACCCGTTGCTTGTTTGGAAAAAAGTTAGTTGAGAAGTAGTACAATTGACTACAGGGTATATGCAATGTACTACGCACTTTTGAAAAAATGTATGTGTATCGAAATAAATATTTAAATGTTTAAAAAAAAAAAATAAGTACGCATTGGTGGCAAAATATAAAAGATTGCGGTCTGATATCTGACGTGCTTACATTTAGATGTAGACGAGTATAATATACATACGTGTGTACATTACCATTAGGTTAAGAGTGAATGTTCGCAACGTGCTTATCAATCATTAATAAAAACAAAAGTTTAAAATATATTTGCTTGCGGTCCAACTAGACATTTTAGACTTATAGCGAGTTTTTGATATTTGATATTTTCCGTACGTACACCCGCACTAATTTTGCGCATAAGATGACCAGGCGTAACGCCTTTTACCAAGGTTTTCCGTCAAGTTTTCATGTCCAATGCTCCGCTTTCTCAATCCAAATTTATTTGCAAATTTATTTTTCCTCCATCAAAGAAAATTATTCATATGAACGTTGATTACTAAGAAGTAATCTTATCTTGCATACTTTCGCCGGATATGCCAACAGAATATTTTACCTGATTTCACAATACGAGTACCAGAACAAATTTGATGTTCACTGATTGATATTAGAATCTGCTTGAGTAGAATTAGTTTGTGGTGTGGTGAAGTAAGCTAACATTTCTTACCACAAAATAATTTCACTGATCCAACTCCTTTGTACACTATGTTCTTTCAATCTGTATAGTTTCCTTAATTCCAACATAGAACATAAAATGAAAATAGAAGTAATGTTGGTCTATTCTTAAAATTAATTAGTTTCGGATTTAATTTTTTTACTACTGTACATAAATGTCAAAGGAGTACATAAAAAATCGAACAGTGGTTCATGTGTTTCTTGAATTTGATGAATTTTCTTGTTTTTGAAGGTATTTGTCTCGATTGAAAAAGGGGGCCGGGGGATTTTGGCTGGCGAAAAATTGACTGATGAATGCATTTTTAGAAAGATTGTCTTCAATTATAAATAAAAAAATAACAGAAACACACAAATAGCTACTGAAACGCTGAAAACGATTTTATGAACGAAAACTATATTTAAAATTAATTGTAATGGCTTTCAAGTCTTTTTGAAACGAAATGTTTATAAATAATAAGTATCACTCTAGTGATAAATAGATGACTATTTAATAGTTGAGTTTTTATTATCTATACGCTAAAATGCTACATATTTGCTTGAGTTATTCTAGTCAGGAATTGTTTAACTAAATTATTTAAACGTTGTATTATTTATACTAATATTTAGCCATATGTAAATAAAAACGAATTGAAAGTAATTAATTTACTGTGCATTTGCACAGTTTGTGCTTTGCTAATTTTTCCGTACCGCTTTTAGCTTCAGAAAATCTGGTAAGAACTACATTAGGAAGATTATTGTATATAATTGTTTTCGTGTCACTAAATTGAAATTTTGCATTGCATCGGGGGTTTTTTGGTGCCCAGAAACACCTCTCTTTTCTTGTCAAAAAATTTTAAAAAAGTCAAAAATACTGGCGCGCAAAAAAGAATTAGTTATAGATACAGTGTCTTAGTACTGGCACATATGAGGTTAAACGAATCCCTAGGCAACTAGTACTTTACTTTTATATGAACAATAAATTACTGAATATTTTTTTTTAATGAAAATTTAATAAAAATTAATGTTGTACCTGTTATAATTAATATTTGTAATATTCTCATACCTTGTCGGAAAAAGATGAAGAAGCGTTAAAAACAAATTTGTATTACTTTAAGAATGATGAGATTTTTCAAAATTTAAAGTCAATCAAAAAACACTTTGATAAATAGCATTGCAGATTTGATTATTCCGAGACCTCGTTCAATATACGCAAGTTACAAATAAGTGCATCCCTAACATACATGCAAACATACATACATACATACGTTACTAAGCATGTGTTTGGTGTTAATTCCCTGCACACGTGGCTACATATGTACAGAAATATAAAATACGAAAGCTGGAAACAAACAAGCACTTCGCAAGTGTGAACATTTTCAATTAGTGCTATAAACAATTAAATAAATAATGTTTTCGCCAAGGCTTCCGATTAGTAGTTGGCAGACGACGAAAGCAAATGTCTACGAGTGCGAATAGAATGCGAATAAGAAAGTGAAAAGATGAAAAGAATAAACCGATTGTCGTCGGCCTATTTGAGGGTCGATTTGTTTAAATGATTTGTAATGGGTATTGCATTTGAGACTATAAATAAACTTAATTAATACATAATTTTCTGTTTTGTTATAAAATGAAGCTGATAAATGATTGTGAATAGCATTTTGTTAATACTATTTAAGTGAAATATGGTATTACAAATGTATTTTGAAAAGTGTCCTAATAGTTTTATGTTTTATCGCAAAATTATTGCTCCGTAACAGAAATATTTTTTTATCTCGCCGACAACAGGAATGAACTAACATCGCCAGGTTAATTTTAAGCAAGAGATATACATATTTCTTCTGTAGCCAATAAGATTTATTTTCCAAAGTTTTTTTTTACCCAGCTTGATTACAGTTATTGCCCAACGTTTATTTTTACGTTGTCTCTAAAGCTTGAAAAATAAGGATTTTGGTGATGATGCAGTAGAAAGTGAAGAGTAAGGTTAAGACGAAAATTAAGTCAAAGATACAGTAAAAGATGAAGAATTAGATAAGAGTAAAGATAAAATAAGTGTTATCAAGCAACATTTACTAATAAACGTTGAGAAATATCTCTTAATAAGGGAAATAATAAACGTAAGGTAATAATTTTGAAAACGGAAAAATCTTTCTCCTATATAACAGTTATCAAGCAATTCTTATGTATAGGCAAAGGAAAAAATATTTTTCCTTCATAACAGTTATCAGGCAACGTAAAAAATAAGCGTTGGTATATAACTATTAACGGCAGTTATTAGACTGTTATGAAACAATTTTTGCGTAAAATTTCAGACTGTTGTCAACGTTTTCAATTTTTAAATTCATAATAACAGTTATTTTTGGTCCGTTATTTGCTCACACTTTACTTTATTCTATTACAATCGGTATATAATAAAATACTTTCTTTGAGTGTTGAGTACTACTATTTATATGAAATTATAACCATTCCTTATACACCAACTCCTTACATTTATTTAAAATAAAATTGTCAGCTAATGTAATAAAAACTTCATTTCGTAGTAGTTTTCGGATAAAAATTTAATGTCAATAAAAAATGTTTAATTAGTTTACGAATAAAAAGTTAATTTTATAAATTATCCTTAATGCAGTAAAGTTTGTTCTAGAAGCGGAAACTAGTAGACGGAGGTCGTAAAATTCGTAATGATCGTCAAACGACTTGTTCGAGAGATCAAGAAGGGCGAGTTTAAACCGGCAACCGTACTGAAAAAATAACTTAATGCACCGCATGAGTAGATACAATTCGCAGTCACCTTAGAGAGAATGATTCAAAGTCTTAATGGAAATAGTTCCTATCGAAATAACCAAGCATAAGAGCTAAAAAGGTTTTAGGTAAATTCAGTTAATTTATTTTTTTTTTTTGGTATAAAACAAGAAACTAAATAAATATATCACATACATATATTTCTTAGTTGACATTTGTATGTGTGGGAAAAGTTGTATAAAAATAAAATACATGAAATTAAATTTAAACATTCACACGCTTTTCAGGATCAGGTTGCATGCAAAACTATTTTTTTGCTTCTTTCGGGGCCGATTTTCGGTTCTTGGACTTTTTTTTCAGATACACTTTTTCTTTCTAAATTGTTTTTCGGGTATCTTTTATCTTCCACTGAAACTGTTTTTTGGATCTGTTAGTTCCTTCAGACCCATTTTTCGGTTCTTGTAGCAACCGCTCCGGGTTTGTGCCCCAAAAGCCGAAAATATCTGGTAAATGTTATGTATACCTGGTCGAAGACCGCAGTAGTCACCGCAGGGCACATGCGCCTGAGTGGTGGACCGTTTCAGAGAGGATCACAGCGCAGCTGCAAAATTTATAAACGATGTGATAGCGAAATATCATAGTTGTACTTGATAAAATTTATATTCTTACTACGAGTATCAAAATTATGGGTATCTCGATAGCGGGTTCTAGCGATGAGCTATGGAATGCAACTATGCAATAGCAGAGCCTATAAGTAGTTTAAGGCGGGCCAATGGCATTTTGCATTAGTTAATTAATTTTAATTTGATTCCACGAAACTCAATCAAAACACCCTTTAACTTAGCCCATATTCTTCATAAGATGCATGAGTCTAGAGCGTGATATGCCATATTTATACATACATACATACATACAATACTCGTATCTATAGTATATATAACATAATAATATTGACACACAAAAAGGAATAACATTTAACTTTATGACTGGCTGTTACTGAAACCACATCACGTAAAGTGATAAACAAGAAAATGCGAAAACAGGAGGTATAAATAAATAGATTTGAGACAAAGTAAAAAAAAGACACTTATGATATTATTGTTTGTATTTTGCAAATAGGGTCCAAATACGTAATGGGGCTGATAAAAGTCCATAAAGTGGTTGATTGAATAATCTCCAGATTTTAGTGATGGGGAAGGAATATGTACATACATATATACATACTTTATATATGTATTTATAAGAACTGCAAACGCAACAGCAAATGCGCGAATTAAACTAAACGCTTTGCAAATTTAAGTTAATTTGAACAAAAAGAGTATGCAAAATTGTTTGACACTTCGGGAAACTTTTGTTAATTTCTAAATTGCTTGGAAATGTTGATTGTCGTAAGTGGAGAGGATCATCATTAGACAGGGTGGGCAACGCTGAGATTAGCAATGACAGCGTGTTTTACGTAACTGCGTACTAATAGAAATATATAATAAAAAAAAATTTTTTTCTTACACTTAAACACTTAAATTTGTGCAAATTCGTTGGCAATCCATTAAATATGCATTTGAATCAGCGTAATTTTCGTCACGCCTATTAGTTGGCAAGCTTTACTTCCTCCGCTACAATTTAATCCCAGCACTTCATAAGTGAATATTATATAAGATTATGAGAAAAATGTATTACTATTTTATACAGATAAAAGTGTATAGCGCGTGCGAGCTTTTCCCAAAAATACTCTGGTGCAAAACTCGGCCGGCGCACTATGGGCCCAAAAAGCCAATTACTGGCCAAAAGCCCAAATCTATTTTGAATTATAATTTAATTTGAAACTCTTTACTTTGAGATTTTTGTGGTTGCTGGACAAGATTATGAAATGAGATTGCGAAAAAAAATTACCGAACACTATTGTTAAATTGTTATTTGGATTTTGGAGGTGCTGAATACGAAATGCTTAATAATATTACTAAAAATCATTTACTTTTGCTGAATTTGATTTATTAATAGAATTTTTTTAATTGCTAAACACAAACTTTAATTCAAATATTGTAAAACAAAATAAAAAAGGGTCAAATAAATTTGTGTATGGGTTTTTTCCTTTTTATATACATAATATTTATTTGAAGGGTCTCCTGCTTCGTCTTTATGTTCTAATTATGTGAATATGTTCAACCAACTTGCACTATTAATTTTCAATTTTTCTGGCATCCTGTTTGAATTTTACCATATTTTCTAATAATAATAATAATTTGGCGCTTACACCATAGCATTAATGTTTGAAAGAACTTCCTCTATAATTTGTGGTGTCCGGCTCGATGTTGTAATACAAATTGAGAGACTTACAGCTTTATGCCGACCCCGAATGGCAAATGATTATTGTGAGAAGTCGGTTTTAGAAAAAACTTCTATAATTTATGAAGCGCGCATAATCGAAAACGGCGGCCGCCATCTTTTCTGCAATTCAAAAATAAATCTTCTTACAGTCCAGGTTCCATTATTGAGAAGGGTTCATTTATTTTATTGGTTACAGCTTCTTCAACTTTTTTATAAATTTCTCCAATATCATTTTCTCAAATCGTATTTGGGCAAATCATATCAATCTGCGTTTTCAACCTTATGCTCTGATATTTTTCAGAAGTTTTCCATTATCAAATATTTATTATTTATGAAAATAGAGGAAGGAGTGGATGTGTTCTATGTTTCAAAATTCAATGTTAAATATTATATTTACTTTTTTTTAATTTTGTAAATTTTTGATCTCTGGAATAAACCCTACAAAATCACAGAACTAACTAGGTGCAAGATTAAATTTTATGAAGATAAGAACTGAAATAAAATGTATCGCAAGTGAAAGTTTCACATTCAGAAATTGCAAAGTTCTCAAATAAAATTTTTTAAACAAAACCTAGACATTATAGAACTCACTTTGTCAATTTTTCGGGCATATTTCTGTGCCAAGCCTTCGTATGCATTTCTGCGGTAAATAACAGATTCTCTCTAAAATGATCGCCGTTTGGAGTCGGCGAAAAATTATAGATCCCTTAATTTGAAGCATCAAGACACACATCACAAATCTTATGCCACCTAAAACTAATCTGCAGTATATGCAGTGCTGCTGCAGAAATGTTTAATGCATTTCAAAAGTGGCCAACAATGTTTAAAAAAAATTAAGCTTTTGACTGCAACTTTTATTGCGAGTCAAAATCTTCTCATATATAATTTGTATTTGAATATAATGCAAACAAAATTAAAAAAAATGTATAAATTTAGTCATATTAAAGCTATTACTAAACACAAAAAAGTTAAATAGTAATTTTAAAATATTTATTAACTTTAACTTTTACGAAGTGACTAGTGGCAAAATAAATTTTGGTGTCAAGAAAAAAGAGGATGTAGCTAAATCTATTATTATAATTATATGTACAAAACTTCGTGTTTTGAATAGCAAAAATTATACCATAAATACTAGAATTAAGTTTCGTAAATTCTTTTCTGCTCTTATAGTATGTACATACAAAAAATTCACAACCAACGCAAATAATGGACAGTGTCTTCTTTTCTGCGAAAGCGAAATTTAAAAGAAAATGCAAAACTGGGAGAATAAAATATTTAAATTTACATACATGAATACATCAGTATGTATGTATATAGTATTGCTTGAGTTCGTGCGTGACGAAAACTACTTTGCTTTTTTCGCATACAATTTGTTGCTAAATATTACTCGTATAAATTGTGTACCCTGTAAGAAAATCAACATCTTCCAAACTCCATATATGTAAGATTGTAGCGAATTTATTTTAGTTGAAATATTAGTTTCAGACTTACATATGCCAACTGGTATAAAACAAGAGTATTAAGAAAACTTACTTTTGGAAATATTTTTGAAGATGGTTGCCACCTGTGGGAAAAATTAAATTAATATAAATTGAAATAGTAAGAGAAATAAAATTGTTAAACGAAATATGTTGGAGAATCTTTAGGGGTGCCACCTGTTTGAAAATTTTATTGTAATTAAATTAATAATATTATTGAAATAGTCAAATAAAAGTGATTTAAAAAAGTTTCATCTCTAAAATGTTTTCAGAGAGTGTTGCCACCGTTTATGCCAGTTATTTTTAAAAAACTTAAATTTGAAAATATGTTTAAAAAATTAAATTAACTTAACAACCGAAATGAAATGATTAACTGAAATATGTTGGAGAACCAAGGCGAATCCATACAAGGTGGTGTTATAAATACAACTACAAAATTCCTATGTATTTTGTTTTTGTTTCTGCGTAAGAGTTGTCAAAATTTTAATACATTTTGTTTTTGCTTTTACGGCTTTTGAAAGCTCATACGCAAAAGCAAAAACAAAATACATGTAGGTGAATAAAAAAAAATCAAATCAACTGCTCTTATGCCATCACCTTCTATAAATTCGCCTTGTTGGAGAACCTTCATTTCAAAAATATTTTTGAATAGGTTTCCCACTTGTTGAGAAATTTTAATTCAAAAATAATAATAAAATTAATGAAATAATCAAACGAGAAAGGTTTAAAAAAGCTTGATCTCAAAAATATTTTGGACAGTGTTGCCACCGTTTATGCTATGCAAAAGAGCAATTTTGAGAGGGTATTGATAGTTTAATTAATTCGGTTTATTCCTATAGGGTTCGCACACCTGTGCAATGTACATAATTAGGCATATACAGATGTATGCCAGTAGTATGTAATATTTTTTTTTTTTTTTTTGTATTTTGTATCAAATGAGAAACCGCCTTCATTAAGGCAAGTGTCAAAGCGAATATTTTAGCTATTCATGCATTACGAAAACAAATAAATTTATAGACACAAATAGTACATATTTACATAAATATGCACGCCTGTGTTTGCAAACAGCTATGCACATAAAAATAGCACAATTATGGGTTTGGTTATACATATGTACATATTATAAAATCGAAGCGTATTTCGAAATTTTGCACACAACTTTTATCTTCGGATTCTCAATAACAAAGGTCGCCACGAAGCACGTCAAAAATATATGGATTACATATTTTATTTACAAAATGTAGGTCGAATCTTGATATGCGCGCTCAATACAAAATGCTTCTATAAAGAAATAATACAAAATAAATTAAACTAATTAAACATCATTTCTTTTTACACAAATTTTCAACTATGTATCGGCACATAATTTATGTATATGATATGATCTTTAAAAAAATGTTTTTTTTTATATTCATATTGCTTATGGCGTCATAAATGTTTAGTGGGCCGAATACATATGTTCGCTGGGATATTTCTTTGGTTTGAGTGAAAATCAAAACTAAGGCGAATTTGTATAACGTGATGAGCTGAATGCTTGTTCTTCTTTCCCAATTCGCTGGGTTGTTTAGTTTATACCAAGGCGAATCCATACATTTTGTTTTTGCTTTTACGGCTTTTCAAAGCTCATACGCAAAAGCAAAAACAAAATACATGTAGGTGAATAAAAAAAATCAAGTCAGCTGCTCTTATGCCATCACCTTCTATAAATTCGCCTTGGTTTATACAAACAAAATATGTACTTGAGCAATACTGGGCGAATTCAGATTTTGAAATTTTACTCGCAAAATTTCACAAACAAAATGTACATCGGATTCACCTTACTTATCTTGCTGTCACAGCGAGATAAACTTTTTAAAATACTAGTAAGCCTCAAAATTTACCTTTTGACAATATAATCAAGGTTTTTCATGATACATTTTTTTGGAAAATTAATAAAAAATGTATGAAAACTCAACTAGTTATCATCAAACTAAATTGTAAAAAAATTATCATTCGACCGGTTTTGCTCGCCAGTGTAAATAATTTGTTGTCGCAAGTCGAAAGGCGAATTTAAATGAAAAAAAAATCAAATCAGCTGTTTCTTGGACACCACCTTCTATAAATTCGTCTTGAGTTGTACCTTATAAATATTTTTACCAATCTTTAGATATGTATATATGTACAAAACTGACCAGATTGTTTGTTCGCGAGTGTACATAAATATGTCAAATTTTATACAGTGTTTACCTTGTTGAAGATATTAATAAAATCTGCCAGTGTTGCAAGTCATGACGGCAAAATACTATACATAATTTGTCCTATAATACACACGTTTAAAATAGATTTGATCAATTTTCAAAATAAACATTGTCAAAATGCAGTCAATGCACTTTCAAAATAAACAGCCGCTATAAATACCGACTCATCTAAATTATAGGTTGCTTCTTAAAATTCTGAGAAATAATGTTTACAATACTTTCTACAGATAAATGCAAAACATTGGCATTTACTCACATAAAATACATACATACATATTCATATGTATTCCTTCATAAAATCGTTTGTATATATTGATAAATATTGAAAGTTGTTTACCTCTAATGCTGCATCATTAATTTTTCATAGATTTTCGCTTCACCAGAATATTTTATGCAAATCAACCCATGTCGTAAATCCTCTTTAAATAGCCAAAAATTTCCATTGAAGCAAAAATTAAAAATTTTGAAAAAGATAGTGATCAACAAAGTCAAAAACAAGAACGGGCGCTTCAGTCAGAGAAAAAAATAAATAATTTATTTAGGTTCATTAAACAAGAAAGAGTGCCAAGTGGAAGAAAAACAAGAAATAATGGATTTAAATATGTCCAATTGTAAGTCTCTGTCTCCACATAGATAGCAAGTATTTAGGTAGATATGAAGGTACATATATAAAATACGCATATTTTATTTTATAACGCAATAATTGCACATTTATACATACACACATACATATGTACATATGTACATACATACATTAGAGGTGCAGAATAAGAAATCTTGGAAAGACTTGGAAAAAATAACTACCGGTAAGCACTAGCTGAAAGTAAAAGTGGAATGTGTGAAGAATGCACAACAGCGTAATCAAAGTTCAAATGAGGATTGTATTAAATCCTCTGAAGACAATCAAATAAATATATCAACAAGGCTTTTATTATAAAAATCAAAACATTACGTTTTCTTCAACTTATGATCTTTTAAGTCTTTCCTAGAGTACAAGGTACGATGTCTGATGTGTGATAATCAACCGCATATGATACGCGAGTCGAGGCGAACGCCGTACTAAATCTATTGTGTTGATAGGAATAGCAATGTCACATTTGATAAAGCGAATCCTTATTTTTTACGAAGAGCACCTGCAAGGCGAATTCATACAAGGTGATAGCGTCTCATGAGCTAACTGCTTGTTCTTCTCTCCAAATTCGCTGGGTTGTTTTGATTACACTAACAAAATACATGAGCAACATTGAGCGAATTCAGATTTTGACATTTCACACGCAAAATTACATAAACACAGCGGATTCGCCTTGTTTATCTCGCTATCACCTTCAGTGGTGAATCCATACCTTGAGCACCTGGTGCACTGATAATTATTGACGACAAGTAAACATGCCTTTATTTGATCGTCGCCTCGGTCAGTTATTCAAAGCGAATTCGTACAAAATGTAAGCATCTCATGAGCTGAATGCTTGTTCTTCTTTCCAAATTCGCTGGGTTGTTTTGTTTACATCAACAAAATACATGAGCAACCTGAGCGAATTGAGTTTTAGACATTTCAATCTCGAAATTACACAAACAAAATACATGAGTAATAGTGGGCGAATTCAGATTTTGACATTTCACACTTTCCATTAACTTTCCAGAAAAAGAAAACAAAAAATCAATATTCAGTAAGGCACATTATAGAGGTAGATTTTATTGTTGCCTTACACGCCGCCATGCCAATAAAAATCCTTACACAACCAATCCAACCTTAGCAGATTAGAATGCATTACGATGAATTGTAAACAAAGTTTGACATTTTACCGGCTTCTCAAAATAATAAAAACCATATCAGCTGTAATAATATAATTTATAATACAATTTCTTGGAAAAATGTTCTTCAAATTATCTTCCCGAGTCGCATTCATAGTTATAAGGTGTTGTTGATTAATCTGGTTGAAAGCAGATTGTAAAATTTTTTTAGTGAATAAGAGAAAAAAATGGAATATCTGGATTTTTTTAAAATCTATTTCCCTCATGGGAGAATAGCTAAAATTTGACAATTACCCACCAAAAGCAAAAAACAAAGTACATGTAATTTTTGTAACTGCTCTACACTTTTACTCAAGGTGAACTCATATCAGGTGGTGATATATGTATAAGTATAAAATATATACTATAAGTACAAAAACAAAAATTTACACTAACAAAATATACGCACGATGACAGTATGACTTACAAAAAACACACGATTTTGACTGAATGTTCACCAAGCGAATTCAATCAGCTGATTGATCAACTTCACCTTATATGAATTCAACTTGCTTGTGCTACAGAAAGTCAGCCAAGGGGGTGAGGCGAATGTCATTCTGTTCTCTTGGCTGATCACATTCTCACGAAGAAACTAAATTCGAGTTCGTATTTTTTTTTTGTTATTTCCGTGATGGCATCCTAGTGTGCAAAAAGCAGTAACAAAATACATATATGCGGCTGACACCATAGTTCAATAATAATAATTGCACCGTGGACATCGAGGGGAATTCATATAAGGTGAAGTTGATCAATTTCCTTGGTGAAAGTAATGTCAAAATTATTTGTTTATTGTGTTCGTTGATACCACTTCAAATGAATTCGCCTTGGTGGTTATCTTCCGAATCAAGACGAATTCATACTTGTTCCGAATGCTGGGTAGGTGGGTTTCGAATTTCGAAATCTAATGAAAAGCTTGTCAAAATTAAAATAAAAAAATTACTAACTCAAATATTTTTCAAGTAAACATTCAAATATTTCTTTTATTTCTAAAATTTTCAGCAAACCCCTCAAATACACATCAAATTCACAGATGGTCTGAACAGCAGTAACACCGTTCGGATAAGCGTAATTAAAACGAAAAACCAAAAAAAAAAAAATTAAGTAACAAACAGAAAAAAGTGAGAACCTCCCCACAAACAAAAAATGTTAAACTTTTAAGAAATCTCAACCGATCTCTCCAAGCAAATGCTGAGCTAAATTAAATGCATTCTCGTACAGCACATCATTCAAAATACGCCAAAACACCTGCATACATATAAAAACCGGCCAAAAATCGATGTCTTGCGACGTATGGGAACAACATCAGCAGCTCTTGTCAAAACATCAGAACATAAGCGTCGACAGCGTTGGCGGCAAGGGCGAAACCTGCAACGAATTTGTGAAATATAGCGGTGGGTGAATTCACACAATCAACCAATATTGGTAAAGACTTGGAAACTGTTATAGCCAAAAGCAACAAAAAACAGCGCAAAACTACTCAGTTTCTACTAAAAAGTGGCCATACACATACATACATACATACAGACATATGTACATCAACCATCCTCAACTGCTAGCTAATTGATTGCACCAATTGATAACGGTAATCATATAATCTTCATAAAAAATCGCATCATCGGATCAATTTAAGTTTTCCATACCAAAGATGGCGCACAATCGTAGAGATAGAGATCTTCACAACAACAATAACAATCCCAACCACAACGACAATAATCTCAATCAAAATCCTGCAGCACGCGGTGCTCCCGAAGGTTTTGAAAATTTATTTATGAATGGAAATTTCGCTGCGATCGATGATGAAGAAATGTTGGATGTGGCGGCGGCGGCGGCGGGGCAAGCACAGCGAAACAACAACGACGAAACCTCATGTTGGGTCTTTGGCTATGGTTCGCTCTGCTGGTATCCTGGCTTCCAATATTCCAAGTGCATAACGGGTTATATAAAGGGTTTTGTGCGGCGTTTCTGGCAGGGTAACACCACACACCGTGGCACGGAAAATAAGGTGGGTAGTAGTTTTTTTTTTGTAAGAAACAATTACAATTTAATCTTTAACGGTTCGTAGAATAACTAACAACAAGTGATATATGTAAGTAGAACCAGCGGTAAATGCAGGCGAAATTTCACCGAAATGTCCTTCTTTTTTTATAACCTATTAGGCTGAAGTATGTACGTGTGTAACATTTGTTTCCGCTAATTATTTTTTTGAAAATAAAACCATGCCACAGGTATTTAAATTCTTGTCGAGGTACGGGGTTCACCACCTAGTTTAGCGAATTCGTTATTGCAAGAAGGTGGTAATATTCGCTTATAGCTCAAGGAAATATAGTGCTTATTATAACTATGCGACAAAAACTTATAGGGCAACTTCGATGCTTAGTTTTTTTCTAATTAACTTGAAATTAGATTTTTTTTAAATAAACTTTATGTAAGTTTAATCAAATTATTTTAAAAAGTTTCTTCAAAACTTCAAACGCAGTTTTATCACCCATTAAATGGAATGGGTTTGAAATGAAAAGGTAACTTGGTCCCAATATTTCACAGTTGTAACATTAGTTGGATATTTTTGAATATTCAATATTTTAGTGTTTTTTTTTAAGCCAAATAATATTGTGTCATTCATTTTGGGTCACCTTGTATAGTTAAGTGCCTAGTATCCATGTGTTAGCTTCGCCACAGTTATACATTGACTTGTTGCGGTTTCAAATTAGACATTTGAAAAACCCGCAGAATGATGCTTGATATTTTTATGTTCATCAAATTATCAGATAACTGAGGGGGAAGCGGAAGCAGCACACTCATTTTTACTTTTGTCTACTTCCTAGCATTGCGTTTATAGGAATATTAAAATTCCTCTTAGGGCAGTTATACAGGTGCTGCACATTTTTTTTCTGCTACCACAATCGCAACGTGTCTCCAATCGATGCGTTCGATTACTCAAAAAAATTAATTTTGTTTTCCCCACTACCTCCTTGTTGCAGAAAGTATTTCGTAGAGCACTAAATATTGCCGTCAGCACAATGGAAATCGTGTTGGGATATTTGAAAATACCTCCTTACCTAATCCCGTTTGTATGCCCCTGCGGAAGAAATCTCACAAGTTGGCTATAAAACTAAAGCAACTAAAAATTCTGGTAAAACAGTTCCAAATTCTGATGAAAATTTGATGGATTTTTTTTTGAGATTTATGAGATTTAAACGGTTGTTGTTGTATTTCATATAAAGAAATTATTAAAAATAAATAATCCATAATAAATAGCTTATGGGCCGATTCGAATGAAATTTAAAATACTATTGTGATATATTTATCACCCAAATCGGTATAATATAATTTTTCAAAGTATCTTAACCTTTGCAGTTATTGTCGAAATCTGAGTAATTCTAGAAATGGAATTTTTCTTATCACATCGTGTAATGATAACATTTTCGGTAGATATATGTATGACAGAAATGCATTTAAAAGTATTGGAAAAGTAGAAAAAACTGTATTGCTTTTTTTTGCTTCATTTTTAATACAAAATTTTTTAAAAATGGAGAGTATCTATGGCTTTTCAAGCAATTTCAAAATAAAGGTGAAATATTTTAGAATTTTGGATTTGTAAGCACAAATATACATACAAATGTACATATTTATATGGCTAGTTGGCGAACTGGAGGACAAAATGAAAGAGACGATAAGCGAAATCGATCATTACAATCCGAAGTCCATCGACGTGTGGGCGGATATAATGAGATATTAGGATAAGTGAAAATATACAATAATGAATAAGAATGCGTCCTCTGCAGTAAAAATGATCAGAGTAAATGGTTTATTATCAAGAATAATAGAATACCAGATTAATGTTTTAAAAGCCTTTAATGACGTCAATCCTTCAAGCGAGTCAAGTACGAAGTAACGGAAGTGCTTTTGTTGTAACCCTCTTTTCTCTGCATCGTCGTTTATTACGTCATCTTAGAGCGAATGAGATAAAATCAAGAGAAATTTAGAAACACTGAAGAGTTAGGTTAGGTTGAGTAAAGAATGAATATCATGATTTGTTATGGAACAAAATTTAATACCGCGCACTTCATTGTTACTACCTTTTATTCACTGAAAATAAAAGAGCATACAAAAACATTTACAACAACTGTGCTGATTCTGTTATTTACTTATTTAGAAATCATCAACCTTATGTTTCCTCTCGACAGTAGAAAATACACGTTGTCATATGTTCATAGTAGGACGATGACCTTAGTATACAGTACTCTTTTCAAATTTGCATACAAGTTTTAAAAAAAATCTTAAAGTTTTCAACAAAAAAAATTTTGCATTTTGGATTTAACCGTTAAAAAAAACTTCATACCGAAAAATCTTCTCTTATTAATTTGTAATAAAAAAATAAGATATTGATATATTTTAACATTTTCATTCAAAGGCAATAAAAATTGTGGAAGTCTTTTCCGTATACTTTCATATTAGATATTTCAATATATCATAATATGTGTGTATGTAGTAGATATGTATGCAAATGTGTCTATATATACATCTATGTATGTACATACATATGCCTGTATAGCGGAAAAACTTGTAATACGATATAAATACATACACTTGCATATCCATATCGTAATTAATATTAAATTAGCCACATAGGTGTTGGCTTTCATTCAATTGTCAACACTATCTTTGAAGTGGCCCTTCATCACATAGTAGATCAATTAGCATATTGGCGAACAATTTAATGGAAATTGAAAATAACTTATCTAATTACCGGACATTTTTTATGACATTTCCCAATAAAAGCTTTCGTATGTTAACGGTGATAAAGCGTGTGTGTCTAATTAGAAAGCATTATCATATTACTAAGGTGACCAACCGTCCTCCTTTTGTAAGTTATGCCCTTCTTTGAGAAGTGTCCTTCTAAATGTGCTCCTTTTTGTTATTTGTCCTTTTGATATTTGCATTTGGGATTATATATGGATTATAGCGTTTGAATACGACATTTAGGATATTCGAATATAAGATGGATTCCTCTAATAAAAAATTATCACACTTGGGCAAATCAAATACAGGCAAAGTGGAAACGTTGCTTAAAGAATTGCAGAAATTTTACTAGCCATTTTTTGAATATATAGAAGAGAGATTTGCTAATAATTGTACTTCGTTGCAAGCAAACTGTGTTAAGCTTTTCTCTGAATAAAAGAGAGATATTCAAATAGACGACAATTGTCTGGTAAAAAATTATGCAATAAAAATAAGCACGTTTAATCTACGTTGTACTGTTCCAATCCAGCCAAGGCGAATCCATACAAGGTGGTGTTATAAATACAACCACAAAATTCCTATGTATTTTGTTTTTGTTTCTGCGTAAGAGTTCTCAAAATTTAAATACATTTTGTTTTTGCTTTTACGGCTTTTGAAAGCTCATACGCAAAGCAAAAACAAAATACATGTAGCTGAATAAAAAAAAATCAAATCACCTGTTCTTATGCCATCACCTTCTATAAATTCGCCTTGAATCCAGCAGTTGAAAGAGTTTTTTCAATAGCAAATGATGTTTTGACTTGTGAGAAATCTACTTAAATTGTTGGAAGATAATGCATTGCTAAAAAATAGTGACTCAATTGATAAGTGTTCATTTAAATTCAACAACATTTCAACATTTGTTTTTTATTTGCATTATTAGGTTTTTTTTATTTAATATTTATCTTATTATAGTTTATTGTAGTTAAAATAAACAAAATGATGTTTAACGATATTTTATTGTGTCCTTTTCATTCTAAATAAGTTGGTCACCTTGTCATTTTCATACATATAAAATTCCAACTTAATTCTTTCTATTATTAAGAATTGTCGCCAATTCATACTGAATTGACTTAATACACCCAACACACATTTTAAAAATAAGATGATGTTTATAATTTTGATATGTTCCAATAATTATTTTAAATATATGTAAGTTGGGGGTTTCCGGCTTTTCAAATAATGACTGTATTATACACAATACTCTTCTAAGAGGGGATGTGCCGTGCGATACGATTTGCTAAATACTTTCGAAGATTTTGAATTCACAAATGCATTGTTTGATATTAAAATGACTTAAATTACGTACCGATTTGAAATCGAACGATTTTCAGCAGATTCCCGATTAACTCGTTTTAATAAGCAATTTAACTTACGCAAAGCGCAAAATGATTACCCTAGTTACCCGTTATTTTAAAGGAGTTACTTTTATTCTGCTGAAGTAAGACTTGAATCGTTACATCCCCGATCGAGTCAGCATTCGCACGAACAAAAATTCTTAAATAGTACGTCAATTGCACGATCTACGAATGGGATCATGGTATTCTCAATTTACACGTAAATACATATTTTTAATTTTTTTTTTAAACTTTTCGGATATGCGGTTTTGAAGGCAATTCAAATTTAGAGTACAGTGTACGTTTTTTTTTTTTTGATGCAGTCTTGCTCAGTTTTTTCCACATAAATACATATTGCAGGAATGTTAAATGGTAGAAATTACCCGAGGTAGTCAACATAAAACAAAACACTGATATTTAAAACGAGTTTTGATAAATTACTCGCAGTGCTCTGGGCTTAAATCTGCTTGTGGTAAACATACAGGACTAGTTTAAAAATGCCCGGAATGAGCAGGTTCAGGAAGGTCTTCAAAAATATGCGAACGGGACTGGCCAACAAATTCTCCCGATCCTCCCAATAAAATCTCAAACTCTATAAAATTCAGAAAATCTTCCAAAAAATGTGACACTCCTCAAAAGCGAACCTTCGAGGCTTGATGAGTTGTCTGACGAGTCTTATGCAGCTAATCCCCGTGGGTGTAGTACTGATGTTAAACAAGAAATATGTTTATATGAAAAGGAAAATTCAATTTTTCTGGAAAAATTATTCGACAACTTGCAAAGCAAATATCTAGCATCCCCCCCTCGTCTGTCACGAGTGTGCGAATGTTTTCCATTTCTAATCACTTGGAAAAATTTCCAAAAACTCGTTTTTAAAATAATATTTTAAACTAGAAAAATTATAAAAAATATTAGCAAGCATTTTTTAATTTAAAAAAAAAATTTAAAAACCTTGGAATATCCGTGTTCGGGACTTAAAAATTAAACGATAAGATAGGCGGGATTGGACCGAATATTTAGTCCCGCGCCAATATCTTTATAGAAAGATAGAACTAAAATTTCCTTGCTGGACGAATTTACTCATTACCTGAACATTTTTTAATCGATTTTACATTCTAGAGCGAAGCTTGTCAGACGCTTCAGTCACGGTCGTTCACTTACAAGTTTAAACGCAATAATAATAGCACACGCGGATAGTAAATATTTAAATTAAAAAATATAAATATAATGAAGGCGTGTATTCAATGTAAAATGTTATGTTTACTACCCCGCATGACTTTTTAACACTGTACGTTAATATTAAAAGAATATATAATGTACTACATATATGGTCCAATAACTTTTTTTTAAATATCTACTTATACATTGTGAAAATGCAATGGGCACGATATTAATTTTGTATTGTTTTCTCTGTTTCTTTTTCTTTTCCACAGCCTGGACGCGTTGCAACACTCATTGAAGACAAAGAGGTGAGTGACAATAATGTGAGTATAATTTATAACAAACCACTTTACGCATATGTATGTAACTATAATGCGTTTATGTACATTAGGCTGGGTTGATAAATATTGAGATTTTTTTTTTGGAATGAATTTATGTAGATAGAACCAGAAAATATTTATCTTTGGTACGTACATATATGTATGTGAAAATTCCGACTTTTTTCATTTAATGGACTACAAGCAACGATTTCTTTAACAAAATAGTTTATTAAATTAAGTTAAACCATTCAATTAAAGAAAAATCATATTTCAGTCCCTACTTACATACAAAGTGACGATTATTTTTATAAATTTATGTTTAACTGCACTCACAAAAGTATGCAATTTCAAAACAAAGGCAAAAGAACAAAACTTAATAAGAAGTGTGGCCTGGATTACAGCAAACAGTCGAGGTTGTGTTGCTACGATACCGTCATGTACTCGATACATCGAGAAGTACTTATATTTACACAAATTTTTCTACATATTTATATGAATTTATAAAAAAAACTTATAAAATTATTTAATATAACTTTTCAAATAGTATTCATTATAGAACTATGAATTAGTTTAAAAGATTATTATTATTGTATTGTATTCGACGCCTTACTTCTGGAAAATAAATACTGATTTTGTATAGAATTTTGAAAATGTTCAAATAGGTTGCAATAATTTCGCCAAGAAATAAAGATTGTTGAGATTATATTTACACTTTAAATGTAAAAAATTAGCTTCTTGGAATTTTCTGTACCAATAAATGTTAGCTTATTTCATCACACCAAAAACCAATTGGTTCAAATCAGATTCTGATATCAATCAGCGAACGTCAAATTTATTGCCCTCTGATGAAAACGGTGAGGGTGATGCAACTTCTTTGTTTTTCACGTTCGTCGTTTTGATATTAGATTAGAACCCAATTGATTCCAGTTTGTTGAAATAAAGCTTTATTTTTTTGCGCAATAAGTTAAATGTTGTGTAACTTCTTTATTTACTACGTTCTTTGTAATCTGTGATTGGATGTTGTGTTTATACTTTTTGTTGTAGAATATATAAGAGTGATGTAACTTTCTTGTATTCTGCGTTATTTGCCGAAATCGTTTGCGAACTAAACTGTGTTGAAAAAACCGGTTGAAATTTAGGTAGAGAGAAGAAGAGTGCCTGTTCAAATCACCACCGACACCTGAAGATTAAATTATAGAAAATATAAATTTTAATTGAATTGGGTTTTAAAATTTTTCTAATCATATTTGGTTTGGCTATATATGTAATTAAAAGTTTCAAACTGTCTAGAAAATTGTAAGCTACTTAAAGTTGGCGGTTTGTTATAGACAAACTAAGCGGGATTGAAATCTGCATACTCGATTTTTTTTGAATGCATATTAAACAATTTACAAATTTTATGAAATTTTTTTTTTAATTTCTTGCATCATTTTTCTAGAAAGTTTGTTATAAAATTATGTGTACTTTTATAACCAAACTTTTATAAAAAAAAAATTATTAATAAATAAATAAGAAAAGGCGTGGCAATGCATTTTGCTACTATTTTTGTGAACACAACTGTGCATCCATAAATAAGAAAATTCGCAATTTTAATGCTCACATCCATCCTCTGGGATTATTGTACAACGTAAAAAACCATACCTATATTTTTTATCAAATCACACATTTTTCTTCGTAGAAATGATATGGAATACTTGACAAAAAATATATTTTCATTTTCAGAAGGCTTCGAAGAATGGTACCCAAACTTCACCGTTTTTTAATAATAACCTTTTTAACAGGTTTAAAGTTTTTTTTACAAAATTTTTATTTCGGTTTTATACCCATAAAAAATAATTCATATTAAAAAATGATAAAATAAACAACTGGGTATTACTCTGGGTATTTTTTAAGCCTTAAAATGCAAAAGTATGCGATCTTAAATAAGACTCAAGAAATAAGTTCTATTCGATTAAAAAAATTCACAAATAAATGTTAATTTGACGAAAAAATGATGCTGGTAAAATTATGATTATTTAAAAAAAAAAACTATTTTAAGAGATAACACCCGAAAAACGGGTTTTATGTTTGATCAAATAATAGCACTTCTAGGACATTAAAAAAAAACCTTTGTTAAAAGGGTGCTCATAAAACTTCATCAGCATTTTTATTTTAACTAGATCGGAGGTGAAGGCTACAAAGAGACATCTCTACTTCAGGATACTCTTATTCATGAAATACAAAATTGTTCCTCGGAAGTAATTTTTATGAATTTGATTATGAGACTTCAAAAACAGAGCGAACATTACTCAGAAACATGATTTTGAAAGTTAAAAACGCATAGGTTCTATAATAAAAATATTTATAAGATACAACGGTTGAGTGCTAGTTTTAGAAATATTGTCGTTTGGTAGCATTTTAAAAAAATTCAAGCCAGCAAGAATGTTTTGAGCACTCAGAATTGAAAATTCCATCAAGACTTCTATTATGGAAAAAATATGAATATCAAAAAACCTTTTTTTTAAAGATCATGCCATATAAATTGTGGGTCGGAACTTTGTTTAAAAAACAATTATATTTTATTGTTTTAATTTATATTGCATTATTTCTTGTTGCCGAAAATTTTCTAATGAAGGTATTTTTTTTTTAAATATACATATAACCAAATGGTTTCAAACTCCATGAGTGTGGGCAATACCGTTTGTTGACCTCAAAGCAGATACATACATATGTATGTAGTATATGTTCTCCGACCTTGTGAGTAGACTTCTAATTTAATAGCTGTGAATCGAAAAGGAGTTATTTTTTAAGCCAATATGAGCCACAAAACAGTTCAGAGTCATAAGACTCATTTGGTGTGTGGATTTAAAATATGTGCATATGTATCTTAAATAAGCTCATTATGAGCGTAAATGCTCCGCAATAAGACTCTGAAAATTTTCATTTGTTCATTTTAATTTTTTTTTTGGTTGACATTTGCATCAAAAACCCCCAATGGCGGACGAATTGAGCGAACGGTTGTACCTTATAATATTTTTATCATGATCGGTTCTATAAATTTTAAAAGATTTTTTATTTTAATAAGACATAAACAATTGCGTTGTATCCGAAAATAAAATGGGGCGCAGAACTGGCTACCGGCATTTAACAAGTCAGATAGCACACTCCCATGCATGCATACATACAAATGTATGTATGTGTGTACAAACATATACTACATAGATATTTATAAATATATTTTGCGTACTTTATCCAAGAACAACCATTCCGCCGGCTACTGCCACGCATTCAAAAACCATTTCGCAATTCACAAGGTCACTCAATTGGTACTATTTGTTGTATGTATTTGTTGTGTTTCAAAAAAAGTCGTAGCAGCAATGTTGATCCACATGCAGCGGATGCTTATTGAGTGCCGTATTTCATTAGTAACAAAACACAAATTTAACACTCGGCGGGGTGTTCTTATTTTTTATAAAATAGCAACACATAGCACACCACCTTGTGAATTGCCTAGTTTTAATAAAAAAAAAGAGATCTTTTTCTGGCGCGACGTTCAAATTTCCCAATGTAAGCCCCATTTCGTGTAAGAGCAACTCTCCCTGAGAGAGAGAAACTCGAACTTGTCTATGTCTAATAAATTCTCTGGCACGTTTCCGTGGACACCGGGCGCACTAAAACTCGATCGCTCTCTTTGTTTATGACGCCTGGCGGATTTCCTCGGAATATAGGCGAAGTATTTATTGTCAAATACCGTTTTACGCCTTGATACTTTCTATCCTAGGCCCGGGGACTTTCCCCAGGGCTAATGTTAGAGTTACCAGGAACTCGTGTGTGACCCCGAGAAACAAGCATGGAAGACTCGAACAACCAGCGCTGCGACCCCATCATAAAATGCTTTTCTAACTGTATTTGTTACAACACTTCACGAAAAAGCACCTGCGAATTGGTGGAAGCAATGTGTATGGAAAAAAACACGAAATGTGTTGTATGATTTTAGGCGCATTAAAATCAAGTTCAATTGGCAGTGGGCCTTCGTGCCTTTTGCACCTACTTTAAATTACATGTTTGTTTATACATATGTATGTATGTATGTATGTATATAGATCTCGTATCATGCGCAAATCAGACACAAGAAAAAAATCAGATTGTATTGTATATAGAGGTGTGCATAAGATTTTAAATTGTATCTAAAATATATCCATTTATTATTTGTTTCGTTGAAATGTAGCATGTTTTAAAAATACTTGCTTTCTACCACAGAATTAGAAAACCAAAAAAAAATTTTTAACGAAAAAATCTATAGAAATCTTGAATGTTAAGAAAATTTATGTATGTATTTAAAAAAATATTTTATCCGCTTTTTCTTCTTTATTGCAGGGCATCACCTGGGGCTGTGCCTATAAAATTACCGGCAACACAGCTTTGGATTATCTCAAACAACGCGAATGCACGCTAGGTGAGTGTTATGATAATTTTGTAGCATCTTTCCTCATGTTACTAATTTCCATATGCTTTTTCTCCCATTCAGGTGGTTATCTTGTGCTCGAAACGAAATTCTTCCCGCGCATTGCTTCCTTCGATACACCGTTCAGCGGTGAAGCTGTGCCTGTGCTGGTTTATGTGGCTACACCGGAGAATTGCCATTGGCTGGGCGAAGACACACCAGACAATATAGCCGAACAGATTGTGGAGTGTCGTGGTGCGAGCGGCCACAATGTCGAGTATTTATTACGATTGGCGGATTTTATGCGCGAAGAAATGCCCGATGTTGTGGATCCACATCTGTTCGAGCTGGAATTTCTGGTGCTGGAAAAGCTGCACAAACGCCAAATACCTCTGTGGTCTGTGATGGGCGTAACGCCGGATCGTATACGTCGCGATTCGCACGAGGATATCAGACGGCCACCCACGTTTGAATTCACATCACGCATTCCGGAGGTTAAATTGCGTTGTTTGAATATTTGATTTGAGTTTACTGGATGGGATGGTACGCGATTTGCGAGTCTGACAGGCCACAATAAGGCTGGTTATAATCAATTGTTATTATTTTTATTTTGATATACTTAATGTATATGGATGTGTATTGAAAATATGTATGAGTTCCAACGCACACATAAATGCGGACAATAGTTTTAGTGAAGATTGAGTTTTTTAAATGCAACGTGTACTAACTAGTCTACTTGGAATTCAATTTAAGCAACAATTGGCTTTCTATATAATTGTAAATGTATTTTTTACTAAGTGATTAGCAAATTAAATTAATATTTTAACAATTGAAGTAAGGGTGAAAAACAGCCGTTGACATAAGTAATTAATGTAAGTTATGGCTTCCATGCACACTTTACTTATGCTATAAAATTTTGCATGTAAATTTGATAAGAACTAAACTATAAGAAATTAATAAGAATATATTATAGAAAAACAAATTTGTACTCAACAGTAAAGAAACAAAAGTCAAGCCAAAAAATAAAATAGTATTTTAATTAAAAAAAAAGCACCAATCGACAGTGGATTCTACGGTACTGAAACGACGCGGATTTATACCCGACCAATAACTGGCATTTCGGCAACATTCCTTACAAGTTTATGGCGAATGTCTCGCAGGGACGCATCTATCAACTCTTGAAAAAGCTTATTTCGAATAAAAATGTCGTTCTTGTAATCTGAAATTCCACCGATACAGAATTAAAAAAATTAGTTATCGAACCATGTTTTAAGCGAATTTGGACCCAGTTTCATTTTGGACTTCCTAATTCTTTACGTTTGCCCAAGATACAAGAGCTGTATCTCACTAGTACATTACGCTTTTTATTTTTATTTTTTAAACTAAATTAAGATTAGGAGAAAATATTAAAAAAAAAAAAATGATAATTAGAGAAAAGTAATTATTAATTGGTTAAAATCTCAGCGGCACGCGTTTCCATCAATTTTTCCATTGATGTTATAGACGTCATCCAGTGATCGAGAGTTGTGGCCATGCCGGCGATTTGTTTGCGATCCAATACTCGTGGTTGCACCTAAAATGAAACAGCCGTAATCCAATTAAATAAATAAATTGAAAATTGATTGGCTATTTTACGCACCCATGACATATTCACCACACCAGCAACTTGATCTATTTCGCCGCGTACTAAGTCTTGCGCCAGCGCCTTCATTATTAACAATTCAACTTCATTTCGTGGCAGTGTTGTCTCTTTTGCGATTTCTTCAAATGAGATTGAACGCTGAATGGCTGAACGTTGGAATGTCATTTCCATTAAGCAAAGTAGTGAGAGCTTTTGACGCAGCTTAACTTCTTGCGCAGCTAAGTCAGGAATTTTCGACCAAATCTTTTTCATCTCATTGAATCTGTTGATGAAAATGTATAGTTAAAAAAATTCAGACACTTCGAAAACATTTGTATAAGTTTATATTTGTTCTTACTTTGGTATGTTGCCCGTATTAAATGCTTTCAACAATTCCATCAGCCATTCATTGTCTGTGCCTTTCAGAGACTCCAATATAGGATGTGCCAACTAAAAAAAAAAGGTCGGTTTATTACTTTTTTTTTTAAGTGCAATTAGATATCGTGCCATTTACCAATTCACCGATATTATAAATGCCATCACCCAACAATGCTGCGAGACCTAGAAAAAATGCCTGCTGTGCCCATTCGTCTTTGGGAAAATCATCGATAGAGCAGCCTAGGAACTGCAATCCACAGCGATAGTAATCACTGTGCTGGCCCACTCGGCGATAGTATTGCGAAGCGAGCATATAGAATTTACCATGTACCGGAGTTACATTACCGGCTTCTTCGAGCACATCACGCAGTTCCTCAATGATTTTCTTTGTGGCATCCAAATCATTTAGGTTGGTCAAGTGGATGTTGCCTTGCATTACCTAGAACCATTATTAGTTATATATTAGCCACATCCGAAAGCTTTTAATCATTTTTTGTATACCCTAATGTACCACACTGCCTCATCGCAAATAGCCACTTTATCCTTGAGTTTATCCAAAAATTCAATAGCTTCCTTCTTATCGGTAATATGCTCTACCACCACTTCCAATATTTGCACAAGTCCATAAGGATTTATCCTGAAAGAAAGAAAGTATTGTAAATGTATAGATGAACTTAACCTCAACTCAAGGTTTACTTACTTCATTTCGAATGATGATATGAAGTTTTGGTACAGCTGCAATAGCGTATCCTCATTTTGTAGAGATGGATGACGCACAAAGCGTGTCAATAAAATGGTCAATTCATTCCATAACCTAGCGCAGATATAATTATAAATTGTTTTACAATATAATATCAATTGGAGCAGGCAATAACCGTTGATGGGACGCTATTGACTTACTTTTCGTTGTACAAATCTTCAATCGTTGTCCACTCCGAGGCAAGTTCCTTATTTGTGGTCTTCTTTTGTGTTGCTAAATAAGCGGATACATTTACAGTTGTCGCTGCCATTGTATGAATTTATATAAAGCTCTTAGTTTTATTTTATAAAAACAATAATTTTCTGCAATTGATGTGGAGTAAATTTTTTTGCAAATCACAGAGCAGATCCAATTGTCAAAGAACTGTCAAATCGGACTTCGTAAATGTGTTATCCAAAAGCGAGCTTTATGTAGAAATACTCCATTGCTTCTATTGAGCGCCAGAGGCCGCCTATAATAATTTTTACTGAGATGCAAATATTAAAACTTAATTTTTTTATAATTATTAAAAACTTGCAGTCATAGGAAACGCCAACCTCATCTTACTAGTGGCAATTAATTTTGTCTTTATTTAATTTAAATTATTTCAAAATATGTACCACATCAACAAATTATTTATATTTAAATTTAAAGTTGAAGTAATCTATTTGATTTTTAAAATTATTAATAATAATTTCGTTTTTCAAAGGATAGGATAATTTTTATTTGTCAAGTTAACTATTCCCAACGAGAAATTACAAGTTCTTTGACCGTAAACTTAACACTTTGTATGATTATTTTTTACATAATTTAATTAAAAATTGTTTTTTATATATTCTTGCAGTTCGTTTTATTGTTTTTTGTTACATAAATATGAAATAAACAGATTTTTCAACGAAATCCAAAAGTTTGAAACCTTTGGCAGCCACAATTCTGATTGGCAAGTTTGGAATGTAAGTGGAGCATTTATATCATCTGTTTTTCTATTCCACAATTCACAATAGAGCTTTTCGCAACGATTCCTTCATGCCTGCTATTCGTAAATAATTTGTGGCTAGGTTAGGTGCTGAGTTCCAGACCACTTGGTGCATAGTTGGTCCATTGAGCTGGCTTAAATCGGTGATAACTCAGAAAAAACGGAAAGTTAATCATCCGGTAGAAATATAATATTTTGTAACACGTTCAATTAGCGAGTCGAACAAAGTTAAGTGAAATTGCGTGTCGTGAACGACTTAGACGGAACCAGAAAAAGTGAAACTATCGGTCAAAGCGACCAGTCATTAGCAACGTCATAGGCGAAAAAGCGTAAAGAAAGTAAAACCAATAAGGAAAATTAAGGAAGTTTTCGCAGAGTCAAAGTAAAAATTGAAAAAAAAATAGACAAGTGTGTAGGAAGATTTTCACAATTATTGACGACCGTGCAATAAGCCGATGACAGTCCATCAGCCGTTTGTCCGCTGATCGCCCGGATGGTGTTTGGCTAAAATTTTTGCAATCAATTATATAATTGGTTTCTTTTAATTTTATAAAATAGATTTTTTTTTACAAAACTATCGGCAACGAAAATACCTAAAAGCGATTTCCGAGCTACACAAAAATTTATTTCAACTCAAGCGAAAGAAAGTGCGAGAAACAATTAGACAGTCAACGATACAAAAATTGTGTATATTAAAGGATACTAAAAAAGCTATAGCGCACCTGCGGAATTTCAAAGAGAACTGGAACAAAAGGTTAGTAGTTCGACGTACCTCGAAGTTGCAAATATATATAATTATTCACATATCATGTTCATATGTACATTCAGCCAGGGCGGCAGTGCCAAGCGCTGACACTATTCCATGTCATTGCGCGCGCCCTGGACAACTGTTCAATATTCATCAATTAAAACTGCACTGAAAGTAGAGCCGCGACACAAACAATCGCAGGCAAACTCAGTGGCGGTTACTGGGGTGCAACATATTGCTAGTAAACTATACATATGTATGTATGTAGTTGGTACTAGGAGGTGCATACGCTTTGCACTGCTATTGATGCTGATATTGCTAGTTTTATTACGGCACTGTTCCTGCAGCTGTTCGTTACTGGTACGGCTCTTTCAGCATTGTACCACTTGCACTTACGGTTATTTATGGCTTGTCCGATTTTTTCTGGCACCTAACAGATGTGCTATTCACACATTTAAAAGCACAAGGTTCCTCCGCCAGTTGTCCACTCTGCAAAGGTATACCTTTGACTTGCTCTTTCGTTCATTGCGATTTGTTTTCATTATTTTACTGCTTCGTATGCGATGCAGGTCGATAATTGGAGCACTGGGATAATGGAAAATGGTTTGAACGGTAAATGTTACAAAGCAATGAGCAGCTATAATAGACTATTATAGGAATATTCCAAACACTAAGGATGCCATCATATAAATAAAAGTCTCAAACTTTTTACAGAATTCACGAAAATTCAACAAATTTAAAAAATAATAATCAAGTTTTCAAACTTTTGATCATAATTTGTATGGTCTTGTAGGCCATTCAATGTGAAAAGTGCAAGTTTCATGTGGCTCAAAATAATAATTAATTTTTGATACATTTTTTCTAAGGATGTTGCCCGTTTTGTTGAACAAATTTTTATTTTTAAAGTTTCAATATTTTATTTATATGGTGCATAATATAAAATTATCTATATTTTGATGAAAAATTATTTTAAAAAAACTTTTTCAAAAATTTGTCTTGATATTTTAAAACTTTTTTATCAGGAATTTTAAAACCTTTTTGAGTATGCAATTTCAATACAATTAAGTGCAAGTTTCAAGTGACTGAAAATTCGCGTTAATTTTTTTTTTGCACGCATTTTGGATCAAAATCTTGAAATCAAATTATTGCAGTCGTAGGCTTAGCTGCGTGCTATAATGCGAAACAACTAAAAGTATGTACATATACATATACAGCGTTTAAAAAAAATATTATTCGAGGAAATCTAAAACGCCGGAAAACATCACAAAAACAGCTCGTAATTATTATTATTATGTATATCACATTCCCTTATGCGGAATTTTTCTTTTCATTTTTAAAAGTTAATTAGAGTCTTAAAAATTCAGCTTTTGTTGGAAAATATTAAAAACCATTCTGTATGCCAGTATAAAAATGCTGCTTTGAGGATTTTAATATTTTCGTTGCATCCTTATTTGGACTGAGGAAAATTTTTCTGCGCTGCAGGTATTTAAATTCCATCCAGGTAATCCTCTACTACTTAGTGTTTAGTTTCAATAAAACCCTCTACATCTAGTTAATTTTTTATTTGAGTGCTAGATGAAAATTACGATTTTTAGATAACTAGCTACACGCTCCATTAATTTCTAAGATTTTCTTAAGTGCCATCAATGTTTTTCACTATTCGTTTTACATTAAATAGCATCATTGTTCATCCAATGAACAATAAGATATAATAGAAATTAATCCAAAGTCGTTATCATGAAATTATCACATCCCGTTGGTGGTTATTTCTAAAAGTCAAACCACAAGATGAATTCCCACTACAGTCGGTTCTACGTACCGGAATGACACGGGTTTAGATCGGCCTACCCCCATGAATTTTGGTTTTGTTGATTCCTTTTTTGCGTTGTAGAAATCTATTTCCCTAACAGGAGGTTTCATACTCCATTTGGTAACATATGAATCATGAGTTTTACGATTTTGTCTACCTTACGAATAGGCTTCTAAAAGTTTACAGGTGATGGTATAAATATTATTTAGTAGAGTTATATGTTTATCGTTTTGACAATCGAAGAGAAATGAAAAAAATTGCTATACATTTTGTATCGCCAAACGTTTTAAATAAAAAATTATAATTTATCGCTTTGGGAAACTCTCATCTAATCAGTGTACGACGCTTGGGAAGTGTGTACGTATGTATGTATGTATGTACATATGTATGTGTGTATAAGTGGTATGTAAGTTTAAACATTGTTATCATTGATGTGGCTATTTAAAAATTAGTAGCAATTGCTACAGTACTTGACCCTAGGCGGAAGAACTGCATATTTTATTATTGCGTATACAAAAAAAAAAAAAAAAAAAAAAAAAATAAGACAAGAAACAAGCGCATGCATTTCTATTAAACTAATTAGTTAAATGTTAATACACACATGCGCACATACATACATACATACTTATAATATTGTGCTTATATTTTTGTAAGTTGAAAGAAAAATAAGGAAACGCGTTCCTAAAATTTGAAAATAATATAATTTCAGTACATAATCTTGTGTGCAATTCGGAATTCTAAATATGCAAATACTATAAGTATACACATACATATGTACATATGTACACATGTATGCAAACTATTGTGTTTATTTATGAAAATTGTCAATATTTCCGCTTTTTGCATAAAAACGAGTATTAACGTTTGTTATCTCTATAAAAAAATGCAATAATACATTCCATCAGTTTTTCACCTAGTTTGAATTATCTGCCTGCTTTCAAGATCTGCTTATGTACATATACATATAATATCCGATGAGATTGTACAGAGATCCTGGACAGTAGTGCTTTAAATTTTCCAATTTTGCTATACTGTTATAATCCCACTTCATTCGTGCAATAGGCAAACAGTGTACCCAAAGGCTTTAAGATTACGAGTTGTTGGAAAGTTCATCAAATCATTTCTTAAGAAATCTGATACAAAAGTCTCTTCCTTAACTGAAGAACTCCGTATTGCTTAAGAAGATTTGGGTCAAGCTATTTCTCTTGGGCATGTTTTCAGCGTTTACTTAAATGGAGTTTCGGCAATTCTTGATATCTGGCATGCTGTGATATTTATCTCAAAAGATATTTCAAAATTCACTCCACGAAATTGTTCAAAATTCATGGTATGTTATTGTGATTGCTTTCTTATGCTCCAGCCTTTAATGAAATTGGAAAAATTTGGAATAATACGCTTCACTTTTTGTTTTAGATGTTACAATATACATATATTTTTTTTTTTTTTAATTTTATAAAATATCTCAACTTTTGCACTCTCACTTTTTTCCCACGCTCATGACTCATATTCGCAAATATCTACATATGTATGATGTATGTGTAGCGCTTTCCTCTTTATTTGCGTTGCCTTTGAAGTCACGATACCTGGCAGTTATCTGCATAATAAAAATTTCGCGTGTTTTTAATTTTTGTTTTTACTCCTATAGTATATGTACATACTTTTATCTAGTTACATATGAACACACATATGTACGCCGATTTGTAAATAAAAAGTAAGGAAATCGTAGTGTTTTGTTGTTGCAATGGCATAAAAAATGTCACAGCTTCCAGAAACTTTTTGGGAATAAGTAAGTACATCTACTTATCTCTGAAACTATTATATTAAACTCGACCAGACTTGGGCTTGGTTTTGGTCTCTATTTTCTTACCCTCCGAAATCGCTGAACCCCTTTTTAGACTATTAAGAATATGAAAAGTTAAAGATTTTTTTCTTCTATAAAAAAACATATAAATTAACATTTCATACTTCGTAGAAAATTTATTAAAAATTCTATAAAATCTCATTAAATGTTTAACAAAAGTTCATAAAATGTTCAAACTGTTTTATCAAAATTTTTAGAAAATTTTGTGTATGCAGTTTTTAGCCAATTTATTACAATGTGCAATTATAAAACGGCATTTTTGACAATTTTTGTCGCTTTGGTTCCTTACTTCAAAAAACCACTCAAAATACAAATTTTGGTAGTCATTTGGTGGTCAAAATGTACTAGAAAGTTACATATATACCGGAAAATTTTACTAGGGGGCTTCGCAGAAAATAAATCCCTTCTCGTTTTTTTTTTCAACTATAACCATCATAATGACGAGTTTAAATAGTTAAATAATTTATTAATTTATTTTCTTATTTACTAATATAAATTGAAAATCCATGGTCAAATAACTATGTGGATTAAGAGAAATCAAAACTCGTTTTTCATTTAATGAAAATTGGTCAAATTTATTACACAACTTACCGAAACAATCAGTTGCTGAAATATTAGTTTTAATAGTTTTTTATTGGATTGATGCATCGTTTCAAATGCTGCAACAGCAAATAAAATACATTTGTAGTTAAACTCAAGCAGCTGAATTATTTATTAAAATTTGATTGCCGCCGCAATAAAAATAATTTGAAAATCAGACGTGTTATTTGACAAGCCACATATGTATCTAGGGACAACACGAAAACAAAAAAATGTTTTAAAATATGCGCATACGAATATTTGTACATGTATGTACATATGTATGTAATTTTGTAGATATGTATGTATTGTGCTTGACGAATACTTATTTTCTATCCAAACAAATTGAACGTATTTTTTTGGTTATTTATTCTGCATTAAACTGATTTTATTTCCACTACAACGACAGAAACACGTGATAACTTTCTCATCGTACATCACAAGAGTACATACAGTGCTGGAAAAAAGTATTGGCACAGTAATATTTATTTTATATTATGCACAATGTTTTTCGTGCTAAAACTTTTTCGTAAAATTTTTTTAAACAAATTATAGCTTATTGTATAACCAAAACCATTTAAGTCCCAATTTCACAGTTAGCAGAAAATTCACAAAAGTGTAGCTAATTAAAAAAAACAACGTCATCAAAATTGTAAACTTTTCAATTGAATAAATCAATGACGGTGGTGCGCATTTTTCCTTATACGAAAAAAATTTAGAGCATTTGTTATATGAATGAAAATATTAAACACAGTCAACAAAAAAAAAATTATCAAAAATCACCATAATGTAATTGAATGGGATATAAAATTGCATACCCCCACATTTTTTTTTAAATTTGAATTAAAAAGTTTAAAATTTTGATGACATTTTTTTTTAAATTTGCTGAATTTTGTGCAAAGTGTAGAATGAAATATATTTTGATAAAAAAATAAAAAATTCCATGAAAATCATGAAAACCCCTGATGAGCCATTAATATTTTCTGGCACTGTTCCCATCTACATATATATGCACGACATATGTACGTACCTACTAAGATGATGTCTAGCGCCCAACTTATCGTATCTTTCGGCAGCATAAAACCAACCGCTCTTGAATATTTTGAATACTACTCGTTTGTCTCCTATTCCTGTCCTGCTTTAGTTTAGTTGCTTGCGTTTCCGCTTTGAGGTCTGAATTGAATTAATAACATCTGGTGCTACAGTTAAGCGCAGCCAAATTTTTGTAAAATAAATTATGTATTTAAAATAAGTTGTTACAGCGTCAAGTGGGCGGCTATGCCACAGATTTTTTGAATACCATTCATATCTTTAATAATTACATTGTTTACATAACTAAATTATACCCTAATCAAAGTATAAAATCCCAAAAACTACTTTCTTTAGAGCTCTTGATAAAAATCGATTAACCGCCTATTCTACTAGTCGATTAGCAACATGTTTGATAGTCTAGTACCGTTCACCATCGCTTAGTCTGAAAATCGCCTATCTGGAATTATTCGAATAGCGACAGTTACTCACTATAAATTCGTTAAAAACCTCATTATAGTGAAAAACGAGTTGAAAACCAAATTTTTGTTGGTAGAAAGCTACTAATCAAAAAATGCAAAATGAACGGTCCATTAGCGCTTTTTGGGTAGTTAGTCGAAAAAGTCGAAGGTAAACGCTTAGTCCGAGCTTATTTTGCAAATAAGTTGGTACATGAACTTCATCAGCTCCTAATCGCCGTACTAGCATAGCTCAGCTGGCAGCCCGTCAGCACTAGCGGTCTTATTGTCTTTTAGCCGCGCTATCTCCATTCGAGTTTCGTCAAAGTCGGGTGACGGGTTTTTGTCTCCGCCATCATTGATTGAAGGTTCACGTTTTCCGTGCATCGTAGAGAAGTAAGTACTCCCTCTTTACAGGAATTTCTACGGTCTTGAAACCTTCTATAAGCCGCCAGACCTTCAATAGACTGCTGAAAAATTCAACTACTAAATTATTAGTTCCACAGAAAAAAAAATTTGCCTACTTCCTTCGAGCGTAAGCCAGGGCATGCGTGGTATCTGAAAAGCAAGATATTGAATTGAATTAAAAGTATAAAAAAGAAGAACTTCTTATAAAAGTATCCTTGTGAACTCCAAATTCTAAATATTTTGAGTACGGTGTATGGTATATAAGTCATTTGTGAAGTAATAATACTACAAACGACGAATGAAAGTAAAATGAAATGAAGACTAATGGCAAATGTTGACAATGTCACTAACAGCTGCACGACACACACATCCAAACAATCCATACACTAACACTTACATAAATAATTATAAGGAAGCATACTCTATTACAAGTATTTAATGCCACTTGAAACCGGTAGCAGTAGATTTCCGTTCGCCTGTAGCAGACGGTGAGAAATGTTCATTGATGGGCAGTGCGAAAAATAACTGACAAGCCATAATGATTGAAATTTCTCGTTGTGGGAAGTGTGCAGCATGAGGTCTTCCCGCTCAAACTTTTTGCTAATAGCAAGAACAGAATTTCCGATATTTTCCGGCAAGGAAACAAGGAAAATGAAGTGAAAGAAAATCATTTTTTTAGTTTTTTTTACAGATTTTTAAAAGAAATAAACAGAAATTTTATTAAAAGCAATTTTTGAAATTTTTTAAACGTTATCCGACCATGCTATAGAGCAAAAGCAAGATTTTGTCTAAAAATTACATCATAAAAAAGGACGGAACTCAGCACCCAATTAGCAACTGAGTGTCGTTTCGATGCCATAGAATCTCGAGAGATTGCATTAAAATCAATTAGCGCACTTGATAAATTTTAAAATGTTTTTGAGGCTAGGTGTCCGCATCGGAGTAGGGCATCTGCACAGAAGGGACACAACTGTCTCTAGTGATAATTGGTGGAATACAATGTTGTCTGCCGTGGGTTTCGATGTCCCAAGAACTAAAGGGGTTAATAACAAGTTTTAATTATTTCCCACAGTGATTCTCGCGGTGGAAATTCCTATATGCAATAGTTTTGACAATAAAATTTCTCTTTATTTGATTTATTATTTTTTTTAATAGTGAAAAAGTTTAAAATTTACTGATTGCTTCACAAAAATTTATTTTTTTAATAAAAATTACCAAAAAAAATTCTGGTATGCATATTTTTTTACAAAACTCACAAAAAATTAACAAAATTCCAAAAATTGTCATACAAATTTCGAATTTTTTAATCAAAATTTCTAAAATTTTAATAAATTTTTTTTTGAAATTTTTCATGTATGCAGTTCTGTAGCCCATTACATTTTTTACACTGAAAAAGCAGAATAACCTAAGATAAATTTTCCTTATTTTGATGTATTTTTTTCTTCAAACTACGATATTTTCTCCCTCGATTGAGTAAAGGTTTCTTTAAAATTAAAAAAAAAACTACATCAAATGAAATCAGTTTTCTCTAAATGTAGTAAATATTTCCTGTTGTTCCGCAATCCAGATAATTGGTATTTAGTGTGAGTTATAAAAAAAACATTATGATGTAATTAAATAATTTTAAATTGTCAATTTATGTCATTTCGGTGTTTAGGACCATATTAAAACCGAAAAACTTAATTTTTTCATTTACAACAATTTATCGCTTATAAGAATCGAGAAGCTATCCATATAGCTTTCAAATCCTTAATTTTTTTTCTATTCATCGTTGATCCAGACAGATATCCTAACTGAAAACTTGAACTTCGAAAACCTTTATTTTAAATCTGATGAAATTACAATACATCCGGAAACAACACAAATTTCTATGTAGTGCTGAAACAATAAAAAATTATTTAAACGCTGTCTTTTTATGCCACACAAATTTTCGAAATTTTTTGTCTGAGTAATTCGTCAACTTGATGGCAAGTAGCGCGTCAGTAAATTGCATAAGCGTTGCCGGCATTTGACGTTCATACGAGTAGCTCGCGCACACCACGCTCTTGCTCGAACGCTAGGCTAAAGCCAAAACCAAAAAAAATTTCTGCACTCACACACACACGTAAATAAATAGTTTCTTTTTTAAATATGCGCTTTCAGTTGCGAAAATTGTTATTGCTTACTTTTGACATTTCATTACCTATCTCTTCGTATTACCACCGCACTCTTAACTCCTATAGTCTTTTTACCTACTCACGCACCCATAATTTCTTCATGTGCGCTAAATTCCTCGCCATGATCAATTCGGAAAATATTCAAATTCCAATTTTGGTTAACTGCGCCGATTTCGTAACATATAACTTTGTAGATATATGCGTGTGTGTATATATGTGTGTATGTATGTTTGTATAATCGCCAGCGATTGCGTCGCTGCAACCAAAACAATAACCATTGGGAGCGCCACCGCGTTGTGTCTTCATCGTTGACGTCATCGTAGCAACGACAACTGTTTGTTAGCTTCATTGACTTTCTACTCTTGCCTTTCATCGTACCGATCATCGTGCTCGCGCTGAGAGTGTTAGCGGTCTGATGATTCGGGCGGCACGTCTTCCACCCACCAACAATTTATGATGTCTATTGACTATGCCGTAATATGTTGAGGGTTTTAGCTTTTAAATGAACATTTCTTCATTTCATATGATTTTGGCCAGTTGCGTTAACATTTACCACACTCTCTCACATTCTTGCACACCTACACTGCATTCCCTATTTTGGATTGTATTTTTCCTTGATTGGCTTTATCTTATTTTCGAGTACAATAAATAGATGCATTACTTTTCTAGTTAGATCTACTAAATTCTAGTTGTTTATAAAATGAAAAAAAAAACATCATCTTCACATTAATTTCACTCACTTTCTCTTCGTTTCTCATGCGCTGTCGTGTGCTGACAACTTCTGGCAATGGCTTCTGTTTGCTACCAATTTTCATTGTTTCTGATATTTTGTGTTAGTAATTTTTCTTATTTTTTTATCATCGCTCATATGCTCTCCGACGTTACGCACGCGCCAACATCACGCCGCTAAGCTTTGCGTCGCGTTCCACCCGCCTCATCGCTACCAAACATGAACATTTTTCGCACGTCATCGCATGACTTACGCCAATGGCTTTTAGTTTTATGTACTATGAGTGTGTACCATAAGGCCTCCCTCCGCCATCGCTGTCAATGATCACGTTAATAACCAAAAGTCGTAGTCGTAGTCGTAGTCGTTGCCGCATCTAATAACCACAGCTATTCGAAGCCCCGATTGGCATTCGCTAAGTGGTTTTTAGTGCCACATAAATTACGAATTTAAGCATACACATTCACATTTGCACTCCGTAAGCGTGCCCAGGTTTTTACAGTGCATGTCTTCACAAACTTGCACACACTTACACACACACAAATACAAATATTAGTCTGTATGTAGGTGCATCCGTACCTTTATTTACTTGAGATAATGAAAATGTAATTTGATTTAAATGCAAGTACCTACGACCCCTGCAAGAAATTATAAATATCTTGCAAAAATAGTGCACTTAAAAAATATTTAGGTGGTAAATTCTTCGAAATCGAGACTAAAAAATAATTTTTGTAGTGCAAAAAATAGCATAAATATCCCATAAAATGTGCAGGTACCTACCAAAGGAGCTATATATTTTGAATCTCATTGAGGTTTTAATCACCTGAATGAGATTCATGATCTGATCATGGAAAATTTTATCCCCAAAATAACGAATCCGCAAATGAGTACTTATCAACTCATTGGTTTTCTAAAACAACTGAAAGTTACAAGCAATAAAACTTTGAATTTGCACCGATAAGCATAAATTTAGTTTATAGTAACAATTGCTAAAAGTTGTCCGGATATAAAATCAATATCAAATTGATCTGAACAAAGAGTGTTCGGACAAGTTTTGTTGAGCTCTAAGTTAAGCGGAGTGGGGGGAAAAAATATCAACAAAAAGTTGTCCGGACAAAACGGCGAATCCGCCCTTAGTATTGTGAGGTTAGCAAGTGGACGATTTTCCATTTAACGTTTCTAAAATCTGTAATATATTGTAGTAAAACTAAAAACCTGCCGTATATTGAAAATTTCTTTAAAAGAATGACGCAGGGAGTGTAACAAAATATACATATATGGCCAATATATGGATTTCCATGGGGTTAAAGTTGTGACTAGACAGTAAACTTGGACATAATATAGGGTATATCTTGTAAAAATAGAAATAGGTTAAAAATTAACAATCAAACTATTTTTTTTCGAAATATTCCTTGCACTCGTATTTAAGTGAGAGTGAGTTGAGAGAATTCAGTGTTGAACAATTACTGAAAAAGATCTATTTGTGCTTCTTTGAATTTAAGTCTCATTTATGCTTCGTTGCAAGAAATACAATTTTAACAAAAAAAAATTCTTTATGAATTTCTGCTTTAAATGAGTTTCCGACCACTTTCACACATTTTAATCACCACTCCTCCATATTCAACTCCTCAATTGCACTTTTTGTGCCATAACTTGGAATAGCCAACTGATTTAATTTGTGCCAGAACTTGGAATTTATATAAAAAAAAGGTATAAATCTCGGTTACACCGGTATGATCACATTACTACGATCGTGATGAGACACCGAACATAACGCCACATAGATATTAACAATCCATTTCGGTAGGATAGATTGGGTTAATACGGTAGTACCCGCAGAGGGAACTCAGACATAGTAAAAAACAGTCCATTATGATACCACCGGTTGTTAGAACGTACATCGCAACGAAGAATGAGAAAACGAAAAGATGACTTCACCTCATCATCCTCCATACAGTTGCTGCAAAAAGGGTCAGAGACTATATTCAGCCTAACCCCATGAATACCCATCGGACAATGTCCAGTCTGAACTCCTAAGAGGATCGAAAGTTGCCACTTTGTTAGCGACCTGAGCTCCTTCCAACGCCCACGGTCCACTCTCGGCCAGAAGGTCCTTGCGATTCTGCATGTCGTGGCAGTTTCGTAGCGCTCGCTGAGTCGACAGAAAGGTGAGCCCGTCTATTAAACAGAAGTCAGTAGGCCCCCACCCTCTCCCTGCATGCAGTAATGAATTCCAGGGTACCCCGCCGAGCGAGCTCATCAGCAATGCAGTTTCCTGCAATGGCGCTATGTCCCGGCACCCAAACTAGTCCAATGTCAAGGTATTCAGAGGCAGCTGGGAGAGAAGCCAGGCACTCCGCGACAAGTTTTGACCTCACTATTAAAGATCATACGGCCTTAATAGTGGCCTGACTATCAGAGTTAATGTTTGCCCGTCTGAAAAACCCTACAGTAGTCCGGAAGCCTAAATTTCCATCTGAGAAAGAGCTCCTCGCAGAATACATTATATGTATACCTAATTATTGGTAAATATTGACCAATAGGTTAAAGTTCAAAAATCGTAAGATCTGTAAATACAGTAAATACTTGAGTGGCATGCAGTGATGTAAAACTGCTTTCTACCAAACGAATTTTAGGTATGTAAATATTTCAAGTCAAATAAATTCAGTCCCACTTTATAGAACACAATTATCTGTAACGGGTTTGCACAGCTTCGTTAAAAAAAAAACCCAAGTTCAATGGACTGCATAAACAACACAACAAACTCCTACAAGATGTAGAGCTATTGCAAATTTTCTCACAAAGGTCAAAATGCACCAGCTTTGTTTATTTATTTACATAGCTGCAAATAAAAAAAATTGACTTGCATGTCGGTTTTAATAATAAGCACTGTGTTAGGTGCACAGCCTTTGCGCTTAGCTCATCGCCCTATAATTAAATGTTGAAACTGCTCGCTTACAGTTCTTTATTATTTAATTTTTCAATGAGTTTTTACGATCTAAGTGCCATTAAAAAATTGTACGTTGAATAAATAAATCAAACTGCAGAGATAAACAGTTCCACTTTTAATACCAAAATAAAAATTAGTTTGCTACTTTAGAATAGGTAAATAATTTCCTGCTGGGTAGGCAGCAACTTATTTTAACTACATGTTTAGCTGCGTTCCAAAACTCATTGTTGCTGCTTATTGATTGTTGTTGTGTCTTTATGGTTAATTTGTTTTGTTATTTAATAGGATTTCTTTATTGTGCACACTTTTTAATTCAAATCTCTTCCCGCTTTTTATGAATTCAAAGCATTCACAACTTCGCTATGCGAGTATGCGTGGAACACATTTTATATGTACTATAGACTATAGTGTGTTGTGCTTACACTTTTTTGACCTGCTCTGCTAAGTGCAATTAACTGTATGAATTTACTTGTCTGCCCTTCTTCCTTAATGGATTTATTTAATTTGTTTTTCGTTGTATTTAAATGCATTACAATTACAATTATTTTGCTTTGGGGTTTTGTTTGGACAATTCTCTTAGTTCCTCCAAGTATATTTGTTTAATAATATTTGTATGTCTTTATGGTTTGCAGAGATTTTAATAGTTGAGATTGCGAACAGCCAATTGCATTTAAAGTTTGTTTCCGTTATAAAAAATATTTAATTTTTTTTTTTTGTGAAAACTGCAACTCAAATCTTATCTTTACTGCGTTTTCGAAGCTTAAATCACAAGACACAGTTCAAAATGATGTTCTAAATAAAATCGATTGGGGTGGGTCCGACTTTCTTTGAAGTTCAATATTGAAGTGATCTTCTCTATTAAAAACATGCAATTGGACAGTGAAACGATTAAATGCAGAGCTCGATGACGTCATAGACAAAGCTTAAGGCTAAAATGTAAATATTTTTATATACAACACTTTTACATTTGCCCTAATTATATTTATTCTACGGGTTTTACATTTATGTACTTTACTGTTATCTCTATTTTCCATTTGTTGCTCCAGTTTCGTTTTTATTAATAACGGTGAGAATATCCAAAGCTGTAAAATTTTAATATCATTTTACGAAACTACAAAAAAAAATTTAAATATTGTTTTCATACATACATACACACATACATATATGGAGTGGTACGAGTAAAAAATTGGGGCATACATTGATGGACACACAAATTTAGTATATTCAACCAAAACTATAATTTAATTAAATGTCATTCCTCTTAAACGTCTTTGGTGTTATTATCAAAAACAATTTTTTGTATGGGGTTTTTTTTATAATATCCGCTATATTTTTCATAAATCATTTTTTTCGTTAATTTTTTGTAAAAATATTGCTCGTTATATAACAAATAGCATGTAAATCAAAATTTCACACATTGTACTAAATTTAAAAAAATCACAAATTTTCAAACGAATTTCAAACTCTTTTATCCGAATTTTTAGAAAAGTTTTGAATGTACAGTTCTGAAGCGCATTTAATTTTAGTATAATACTATGTAAGTTTGAAATTTTTTTTTGGAATTTTTTTTTTTGAAATTTTGGTTTTGGAAACATTTTTGCATTACACGCATGCAGTTTATGTGGCAGAAGAAAAAAATCAACTGAAATTTATATGTATAAAATACATCCGAATATTTTTCAAAATTTCAAAAGTTAAAATTTTCAAAAATCAACCAGAATTGCATATACATATGTACATAGTTATTTCATCTCTATGGAGAACTCAATTTCAGTATCCGCCAAAGTAATTTGGTCAAATCAACCTTCCTTCTTTTGGTGAAGGGGACGATGTCGAAATTCAATTAGTTTATCGACCATCCCTTTTTAGCACAAAAGTTCTAAGTTCAGACATACCAGCCCACCACATAAATGACTAGCTAAAGTTTTTACCATTCAGCTTTTCCAGCAGTTCGTATGGCAGTTATTGAGTGCTTGCTCCCTCCAAGGTTCATTGTAACGGTTAACGATTTTAACGCAGTCATGACCCAGTCTGATAATAAATATGGAATATTTTTCCTTGCTATAGACGGCGATCTTGGTTCATACGACGTATTTGTCGAAAGCACCTGTTAATATATCAATAAATACAAATAAAACCATCTGCTTGTTGTCCAATGACTTTTCAATAACCTTAGTAAGGCAATGTATAGCAGTTACAATGCATTTATGTGCCTGATATGCATGTTAATAGTCCCTCTAATTCTGGTTTCTAAAATAATGAGCAAAATTAGGGGAATATTTGTTTTAAGTAAATTTGGGGATCTGATTTCAAAGAAAGGCTTTGCCAGTCATTACCTACAACCAAGGCGAATTTATACAAGGTGGTGTTATCCAATCAGCTGATTGCTTGTTCTTCTTTCCCAATTCGCTTCTGTTGTTTGTTTATATTTTTAATTTCTATTTATACGATCAAAGTAAAAGTGAAATTTGTGTGAAATTTGTGAAAAATTATATTTATTGAAGTAAAGCTAATAAAAATTTAAAAATAAAATGGGAAAGTGTGCCTTGTGCAAAAAAAAAGTGAAACGCGAAACTGGACCGTTTTTCCAGGTTCCGAAAGAGGAATCGATTCGTTTGCTGTGGTCCAGGTCGTGCCAACTGCAGTTAGAGAGTAAGGACCTTATATGCGGAGACCATTTCTTGGATGCGGATAAGGTGTGCGGTGGAAAGATGGCTAGATTACTACCAAAAGCTGTTCCATATGCAGAATCCGTGTGTGGTTCCAGCTCTAACTGCATGTTGGCATCTGATTCTGGATTCAACTCACAACCCAGGTAACGTGTAATGTTTTTATCCAAAAGAAAGGATGTTAGGCTACTTTTATTTTAAATTCAGAATGGCCGTCGATGTAACAAACTTCCAAATGCCAAATATTGATTGGGAAGCACATAAAATACCAGACCCACAACCTGAGTGCATGAGTTTCACAATGGAGCACTCAGAGTATGCGCAGTTTGAGTAATACCTCCACCTCCTACAGTGGAAAGTGGCCCAATTGGTCCGCTGGTATTGTCAACCATGGAAGGCCCTCAACCCTTCAACCATTCAACACAAAAACACGATTTTTCATTAATTTTTTTGATTTGCTTTCAAATTTTGTCAATGTTTTCTTTTCAATTTCTACATTTGCTATGCCAGATTTTGACATGACACTCCAGGGCGAATACAGATTTTTGACATTTTGCTCGCAAAATTACACAAACAAAATACATAAGTATACTGGGCGAATTCAGATTTTGACATTGTGCTCACAAAATTACACAAACAAAATACACAGCGGATTCGCTTAGGTTATCTTGCTATCACCTTCTATGGATACACCTTGCCTACAACCGTTTACCTCTTATGAGACAAAATATAAATGAGTGCCATGGAGGCAGTCAACATTTAGTGTCTGTAGTTTATTGTAGTTTATTAAAAACAGTGGAGAGTGAAAATATCCAATTAGAAATATAAATCGGCGTTTTAATACCGAACTCGCCGTCGAACCAGAAATAGAGCAGATAATGAAGAAGAGAAAGGAGAAGTAACCCCTAGCTTGACTTTAGATCCAGCCCGTTGGGTTTAAGAACTTAAGCAAATCTTTTGAATCTACGTTACCCAGCTCTTTGAAATTTCCAAAATAGGATTTTCCAATAAATCTCATTTTAGTTCTGCAAAAAACTGGGCAGCTGCTGGCCGTTTCTTCCGCCTCTGGTAAGATTCAGTTGCGGCAGTAAGCATTGTATTTCAGTCCAATTCGGGCAGCAGAAGTACCCAGTGTCTAGTGGCCTGTGAAAATAGTGGTTATCCTGGAAATGTTCGGCCGATCCATTTTTATGAGAGTAGAAGAATTGAAAGAGTGCCAAGCGGTCTTGCATACGTTACAAAATTCTAAGTTACTACCTCTGAGATATCTAGGCCGGATCCGTTTCGAGCCAGATTATCGACATTTTCGTTACCGTGAATGTTCACGTCTCCCAAAGGGGAGTAGGCCCATCAGCCTCACCTCTTTTCTGTTCAAAACATTTGAAAAAATTTATTTTTTTCTTCTTCTGACTACCTTATTGATTGTCACACTAATAAAATATAGTTTAGTGCTAAAATTAATAAAAATAGCAATTTTACTTCACTCTTGTACGACATGAAACCAAACGTTCGACAATCGACGGGAAGCAGTGCCAGATGCCATGAACGTAGCCCACATTAGAGAAAACTCTATGCCCCAGCCGCCTTCTAGCATTGCTTTCTCTTATGCCTTTGCTACTCGCCCTGTTTTTCCATCGCCAACGGACTTGAGTGGGTTGATGATAGACAGAGCACAGCATAGCGCAGGCGCATATGTACCAATTTTCCAAATTGACAAAGTCTTACATTTGGGAGTTGTTTAAAATTCATATACAAATATACAAATACTTACTTCGTTGAAGTAGTTTATATCTACGTACATACGTACTTATTAGATGTGCATATCTAGCATATTAGGGTACATCACTCCGCACACAAAAAAAAAAGCGGTACTGTTTTTTCAGTGGAATTGTAAAAAGAGTTATATTTTATTTAGATATGAAACCAATCAAATATTTAGGAAAAAAATTATGATTTACATGAGCTGGAGTGATTTGAAAAATTGACCGTTAAAAAAAATTCTTTAAAAATAAATAGAAATGATCTTTAAAAATAAAATAAAAATATTTTTTTTTAATTTACATCAAAAAAAATTACCTCAGATGAAGAACAGTTTAACTTTAAAAGGTCTGAAAAAATATTAAATTAAAAATCTTTGACAAATGTTCCAAAAAGTCGAAAAACAACATTGCAAATCTTATTATTATGATTTCATTCAATTTTTTTTAGATGTTTGTATACCGAGCTTTTAACCTTAAACCGTTCTACTATTAATTTTTGTTTGGAAGTATTTCCAAATCGGACCTGCTCACATAAATAGTATGTCTTAGTATTTTTCCGAAATATTTTGGCGGAAGTCTTAAAAAATAATAAATTTTAACCGCAAATTTTTGCCGGCGGCACACCCTAATGTTTATATGCACACAATCAAATTTACTCAACACTTTAAAGAAAACATGGCTAACTACTTGTGCTGACGCGATTAAAATGAGACCACAGTCCTCTAACGATCTCACAGTTTACGTTGATATTATGTTTTTTCGGTGCTTGTTTATTTATTTTTGTTGTTGTACTTTTTTAAGAGCGTGTATATGTATGCTTAGATGCAATAATGTATATTTTTATTAGGTACCTATTGCCTTCATTGCCAGCCAGTTTGTTTACATGAATTCCAAGTTAAAAACAAAAAACAAAAAAAAAATATTCATCTATGTATATATACATATGCATGTGTATTTTTTCAGTAAATATATATTTAATAGTGCAAATACAAAAGTGCAGCACGAATATTGTGGCAGGCAATTCTATAGTCTGAACGTTGCGTATTTTGTGTTAACTTCTGCATTGAGTTAATATTTGACTGGCATTGCGTTAGCAATCTACGAGCAAAATAATACCAATAACAATGACGGCTGTAGCGACAACAAAAATCACGACCGCAACAAAAAATGAAAACATAACAAAAACAAAATGATATTAGTAAAAGCAATAACAGCAATGACAACCAACAATAGGCCAAAGACAACAGCCACAACAACTGTCGCACACGCCTCCAAATGCAAGCAAGCAAGCGATCAACCGACTGGCAAACTAACCGACAAACCGACAATCCGACAATCCAACCAACCAATAGCCACCAAACAAATAGACGACCGACCGACAGGCGGCAGGCGACAGGCAGCGCATTGATGGATGCCTTGTGTCGCTGCACTGTTGCCACGTTTTGTTGCAGCAACATTTTTGTCGTATCGTCTGTTGGCCTAAACCATGTGGGCTGTCTATTGCGGCCAACTTCCCAATGATGTTGATGTTGATGTTGATTGAGTTGCATTTGGTGTTTACAGCCGGCGTTTTGTTGCAATGCATTGAGTTGAGCTGTGTGGGCCTTACATAGTACATATACATACTTATGTGTCTCTATCTATATACATACATACATATGTATGTATGTGCTTACGTTGTACTCCCAAAGCGCTCCAATCCACTCGACATCTCGTTGTGACATCTTAATAATGCGCTGTAAATCCTTGTTGTCATGAAGGCTACATTTTATAGGCATACACGGTTAGACTGAGTGTACACATACAAATATACACATACATACATATGTATGTAGACATTGTCTGTGTGTGTGTGTGTGTGCGTCTGTGCATTGCGGACGTACATCATTTGTAGTAATTTCTTATCGTCATGGCAGTTGGTGTATCCGGCATGTTTGTACCCCCATCCGCACGTACTTGCTTACCTACATATGTATGTAAATACACACACATACATACACACATACATATGCACATATGTATGTTTACATGCAAGCTTGCTCTTGACAACGGGAGTAACACAAAAGATGCAATTGCGTTTTGGCCAATTCGAGGATGTCACTAATTTGTAAACGTTGGCGGTGGCTTAATTGAAATGCGTAGTAGAAGAAGATTCTTAGGACGCTTCATATATTTAGTATGTACATACATATGTATGTATGTATGCGCATATCTTGTGTTTGTTGCTGCAAGTTCAGTAAACGCTCATTTCCATGCAATACCGCATGTTATACCTATGTATGTAAATATAAAGAGTGTTTATATTTTGATTAGTTTGAGAGGTAAATTTTGAATTTTTACTATACCCTAAGCTTTGATTATTTAGTTTGCTTTGTTCCATCAATTTTTTATCAAAATAAAAGTATAGTTCATTTTATAATAAAAAAAAAATTGTTTACATTCAAGTTTCAAAGTTTGTGCAAATGTAAGCAAAAATCCCTTCAAAAGTTTGCATTTTTGATGAAAGTTTGTAGAAAATTTTTTGGTGTTCAGTTTTATAAAAACTTAAACGAAAAAATACCATATTTGGAGGTATTTCAAATCGGTTCGGTGCATCTTGGTGAAAGTTTTAAAATACAATGAATTATATAACAGTACCGATTTATTTTTTAATGGTGAGTGATGTATCCAATAGTAGCGTAGTAAATACCAAAAGTTACTGTGCTGAACTATAAAATGACTAGATTCTAGATGACAAAAAAATAATAGCCGTGTCTATGTATATTGGGAGATAGTCAAATTGGCACTGCAACCACATTGGTTAAAAGTAGTTTTGGAAACACGCAAGTTGTCTCGAAGCAACAACACTGCTCGCAACAGTTTTCCTCGATGATTCATATTAATAAGATCTCACAACTGTGCGTTGCGATCTTTTAAAATTCGGTTATTTGATTAGCTAAAGTTGTTTAAAAAAAAAAAGACTAGTCGATTTCACTTAATCGGCTAACCGTTTCCGTTCGAAACTAGAAACAACTAGTCGACTAACTGTTATTTTTCTAGTTTTCTACTAGCTATTTTTGTTCAATAAATTATTGTTTTTTATTTGTGTGTGAATGTTTATGCTTATTGGCAAACCTCACTTCCCACTGTTATGAAGTTTTTATGAATTTATTGTGAGTAGGTGTCAAATAATTTCGGTTAGTCGATTTTCAGGCTACTCAATTAGTCGAAAGTTAACGACTAGTCGAATACTTGGTAATTGATTGGCGCTTTTGGCCGATGTAACACAAATTGAAGGACCTGCAGTTTTACGCTGACTCCGAACGGCGAATATTTTTTTTTTGTGAGAAGTTTTTTTCTCATGTCAGAAATTTACTCGGTGGCTTGCCATTGCCTGTCGAGGGGCGACCGCTATTAGAAAACACTTTTCTATAATTTTTGATGTTACTTGCCCCGGCCAGGATTCCAACCCAGGGCCTACCGAATGAAGCGCGCACATGCTACGCACTCGGCTACGGCGGCCACCAGTCGATTATCAATTATCCAAAAAAGTGACCAGTCGACTACTCGAGTAGTCGGATAGTCGATTTTAAGTAAGAGCTCTACTGGCGGCCTTCACAAAGAAATAAAACTTGAGTACAGCATTTCACTCATTCATTTTTTTGAAAAGTATTAAAATTTAGGGTCTCTAATCACTGTTGTTTTTGGAATTTTTAGCCGTCTGATGACAAGTGCGCTAATTCCGTTGTTTTTTAAGATGATGCTAAATTTGTCAGTTTTTTTTCAAACAAACATCATAAATGATTAAAAAAAAATCTAGAATCATGCCACAATTCTTAGTGAATATATTATACTATTCATCCTACTTAGTATAGTTATAGAAATTTATCGTTATCGATGACGTTATCGGAATGATTTCTTTATCGATATATTTATTGTCATCATTTGTTTTTCCTATCGCTACCGTATTCTTTCTTACTTTATATCACTACTCTTGCCGATATATTTATTGTTACAGTTATCAATATAAATCGGTATCCGTATCTAACGGTTTGTTTATGATTAAAAATTATCGTTTTGAGTGTATGTAGTTCTCCAACGTTTGCTGTCTATTTTCTTGGTTAAATTCCGTATGAAAAACGCCGTCTCCCTAACATAAATGCGGCAGCTGGGGCTGCTGTTTTTTTTTTATATAGTACTAAATATTTCTTTATATTTGTGTGATTCGTTTTGCCTTGTATGCACCAAACTTCAGCTGATTGTACCATTTGCTATATTCACACAACTTATTAATACACTTGTCGTGTTGTCGGACCATCGTACACTTGCCAAACGAGTAGTACTCTACTTGGGTTAATATCGCCATCTGTGATGACGGTCACGCACATCCAAGCAATTTGGTGGACGCAAATGCATTATGCTGCATTTTTGGGTGCGGAATTGTGTTGCTTCTGTTGTTTTTTTGTGTTTTTGTTTTTGTTTGCTGGCTCGTCACACTGCGCCTAGTGAGCCAATGTCGTATACCTATCGATGTGAGTGTGTACGTGTTTGTGAAAATTAAAGAAAAAACGAAAATAAACAAATGCATGAAATGGCCAAACCACGAAACTAGTTGTTTCGAACAGGCAAGTGTACTACACAGATTCGCAGATGCCCATACACTAACAAACTTACACACATACATACATAGCTCTGTACACTGGGCGTAAAAATAAAAGCCGCACGATCGTATTTATTAAATGTTGACATATTATTTTCCTTTCATTTAATTTACCTTAAATTTAAGGTTCATTCTTCCTTTGAACAAAATTTAGAAAAATTCAAAAAAGTGTTTATCACAATTTGCAAGTTTTTCTGTATGTAGTTTTGTAACCCATGCAATTTTAATATAACGAACTGCAAGTTTCATTTGAATCAAAATTCCAGTTGAATTTTGATAAAAAATTAAAAATTATTGAGTTACATATGTATTTGCTCCACACAAAAAAAAAATCGGCTAGCCGTTTTATATGGAAGAAACGCCCTCAGCAAAAACAAATTATTAAAAATCAACGGGTATTTAGAGTAATCTAAACTTGTAACTTATTATACTACTACTACTGAATCGGCTACAAAACCGATTACTCGGAAAACACTTCAATTTTGTACTCCTAACTGCTGTGACTTCTGAAATGTCAAAATTTTGATAATTACTTTTTTAAATTTGTCTGAATTAATATGATTTTTATTACGAAATTAACTATATTTTTATTAAATAAAAGCAAAATAAAATTATGAAATTTATCAATTGGAATGTGCGTCTATATTTTTTTTTTGACTAGTGTATGTATGTAGGATATGTACTTATAAATTGCACCTATTCAACTTTCAAGACCACCGTACAACAAGTACAGCTGCTACAGCATGCGTCTTCATTTGCAACCACTAGCCGCTTTTAAGCTCGGAATTATTTAATAATTTGCAAGTGTGGTGGCCACAATGGTTGCGTTTGCCGCCAGCGGTGATTATGTGATCATGTGTCGCCGGGCTGTATAAAAAGCACAGTTGGTTGGTTGGTTGGTCGCTTAGTCCGTTGTTAATCTTTTGGCTCAGCTTGCCGCGACCTGTTTGCTAAAGTCGCCTTGCCTAGCCGCAGATTTGTAGTTGCTGGTTTCTTATGCTCGCATAAAGCGTGGAGCATTCTTTTTAAAAATTCGAAAACATTAACGAAATTTCAATGTTTTTCGGTATATTATTGGTTCATCCAAATGAGAAAACATTCCCATTCATTCATGTAGCTGCCTCGGGGAGCTTTGCAGTAGCGCACCCGCGCATCGATACTTCTCGGCAACCCACATAAAGAAGCAGCACTGAGGTATCCAATCGGTATCGCCGCGACCATTTCCATTACCGAACTTAGGATCGATTGTGGCACGGACTGTGAAGCTTGTCGCGCTATCGTACTCAAATTCAAAGATCGTCAATGTCTTCAATTTCCGTCTACAAAAAAATAGTTTATCATGACTTTTTTGCGCTGATCGTTAGCTTTTCCCTCCAGCGTTTAAAACAAACGAGCCACCGATGATGCCACTGTTCCGCAATCCGAAAAAAAACACTGTCACTCTCTAGAGATGCATTGTTTTTTCGATGATCAAGTGCGACGCTTCCGATCACCTGACGCGGCATATTTGGTCCTTAACGTAGTATTTGCCCAGATGAAAATGAGATGTATCAGAAAAGATGATTTTCCTACCAAAATTGTTGCCCATTTCGAGCTGCTCTAGGGCCCAAACTGAGTAGCGATAACAAAGCGAATGGTCGAGTGCTTTCGAGTTGTTGAGTCTATTGAACCTTGTAAGCGATAATGCGAGGTATTTGTGCAAAATTTGCGTGAAATGTTGAGTTGTTGAGATCCACGGCGAGTCGATGTTCCAGGACTGAACCACACGGCAGCCACATTGTGAGTCTTGTCCACTAGCATGCCAGTCTCGCACGGTAAGTGCCTCATTTCGGCCAAAATTTATTTTTAATAAACTCATTGGTTGGGCTACACAACATTTACTTTGAAAATAAGTTTGCATTATTTCCCAACGTTGTTCAAGCGTTACATGATTCATGTCGTTCCGCGGTGATATAATACTGACTTCCGGTCAAGATTTGCAGCAATAATGAGCAAAATAACGTTTGTTTAAAAAACACCGCTTAATGGCCCACCCTGTATTAGTGTATATGCGCGCAACAGCTCACCATTTTGTATTTTATTATTTTTTTTGTTGTGTTTTTGCAATAGTTTTTTACTACCATTTTTTGTAATCAGTTTTGCCATGTTTTGTACCATCTCGCCCGGATATTACAACCACTTGGCGCTTAACAGCAAAAAAAAAACAAACAAAAAACAACAGCAAAGACATAAAACCTGCATTTAGGCGTGTTTCTGGTTTGCGCATGCGTGTACGAGAATTATGCCGCCACACCACTTCTTTCACTATTTGCTTTTCTTCTGCGACGGCAGCAGACTAAAAATCAGCTAGTTGATCAGTCGGCCCGGCGCGTCCCACACAGGCACACACGCGCCGGCTTACAATCGATATGCTGTTTGTAATAAAATTTATGACAACGGTGGAAGCTTTCGTTCTCAGATAATCATTAATATGACATTCTGAGACGGCATTGCACGGCACGGCACGGCACTGTCGTCTGTCTGTCGGTTTGGTCGTTTGCGATGTTGGTGGCTGATTGGGTGCTCGCGACCATGCCAATGACCATGCCATTTTGTCTGTTGTCGGTCTTCTACTACTGATCTTACATTCATAGACGTTTCCATTCAGGTGTGTCTTTTAGCTGCCAAGAAATCAAAAAGTATTTTAGATTTGCTTAATAAATATGTTTATTTGCATAGTTTTTAAACATACATACATATCTACATATGTAGAGGCATAAAACATTTGTGAGATGTTTTTTTTTTTTTTTTGTTATTCAAATAAGTTGACTTAATTGCATTTTATTGATTGTTTTGAAGTTATAGTTCTTCGTGAGGTTGCTTTAATTGCACTTGTAAATAGAGATTTTTATTATACATTTTAATTTAATCCATTATCTAGTCGATAATTACTACAAAATATTTAAGTTCGGAACTTTAATTACAAAACGCGTTTACTTTCGAGGAGCAGCAGCAGACACGTGAGCTTAAAATACTCTTGGTAGTCAACGACAGGTGGTTTTAATTCTGAAATTTTAATCGGGCAATTTTATTGTAGTTCTTTTCCATATTTTATGGCTTAATGACAATTTCTAAATCATATTAAGTTTATTTATATAATTGCGTCGAACAAATCTTATTTGAAATATTTGAGTTGAAAATAGCTGCATAAATGCCATGTTACTAATTGAGTTCATGAATTTCAACTCGAATTCAAATGAAATGAATGATTTCGTGATATGATCAAAGCATTAAAACCCGGACTCACTATTTTAATTGATGGATCATTCTTAATTTATGGGCAAATTACGATCAAATTAAGTAATTACACCTTGTAAAATATACCAGTGAATAAAATGAAACGAGGTATTTTATCATAAATCAAGATCCAAATGCTGTATACCGGCATTCTTCCTCTTCATATACCATTGTAAACAAAAATTGGCTTATTTGGGAAGAAAATCAGTTGATGGTGTGCCGCGTAAAGGATGACCATGATGAAATTGTGAAGGAGGCAATACTCGAAGACAGATGGCTGAAAAGTAAAGAATTGACAGATAGATCGGACCTTCAAAAACATCAGTGCTTAGAATCCCATATGAACATTTGGGTACCCACTATTCAAAAACAATAACGAGTGAATTAATGTACTCAGTTTTTATCTATTTGTTGAGACCTAGAAAAAGAAATATTGGGTTCGACTGTTACTGATGATAAAAATCATGATCATTTATCATAATCCTCTGTCAAAACGGAAATCGATGAAGTGGCATGGTCCGAAGTAACCAAAAAAAAAAAAACAAATGTGACACAAACTTAGAGAAAGATTACGGCTACAATTTTTGGTATTCCGAAGGACTAATATACTATCACAATTGTGAGTTGTTAGTGAAGAAAAATGTTGTGAGTTTTGTTGCTTTATGACAACGAGCCGACGCATACATCGAGTGTTTACAAAGTTGCCATTAAGGAATGTGATTTGACAACACGACCATTGCCACATATAGTCCCGACTTGACCTCAACCGACTATTATTCACTCCCTAAATGGAAATTCAATTTGCGAGGGATATAACATTTTTCATATCATAATGATTGAATGGTATTGTGTTATTAAATAACTTCATCGGCGAATGAAACAAATCTATCCACCCGATCACCCGGTCTGAATAAATAGTTTTACTGACCTTGACACCTGATATATAAATTGCTGCATAGGCAAATCGAAGCAATACCAAACTATGGCACTTTTTAGATGACCATCGAGTCTCACTGTGGTTTACTGCCCAGTAAAAGTGTATGGGTTAATAACAAAACAAACAAAAGAACAATAACGGTTTGTTAATTTATTAAGAGCTGTAAGCGATCGATCTGACAATGCATTTTTATCAGTTTTTCTGTACTGGGGAGTAGTAGGATATCATAAACAGACTAAGCGTTTTGAATGCGGGTTCAGTGGGAGGAACTTCAAATTGCTAGACAAGGCTGGCTTTAATTTGCTAACTTATTGTCTAACCAGTCAAAATTGTATTTTCATCACTAGCTGACACTGTTTTACTTGCATATTTCGTTTAGTATACTGTACAGTACAGTAGTGTCTCGATAATCTGGACAATTAATGCCAAGAGCTATCCGGATTATCGATTTGCATAGCCAACCCCTACCCCTACTTGCAAAAAACGATGCTGAGTCACCATGAATTTCGGTAAATATTTCCGTTGCTTTGTTTTTTTTTTTAAGAATTTCATTTGAAGTAGATACATATGTTTTATTTCTTTTTTTAAAAACACGAAGTATAGATTTTTTTTCATTTCCAAATTTTCTGCATCTCTCATAGTTTTTATACGACCAAGTGCATATTCCGTTCATACTATTACAAATAACTAAGCAACGATATCGACTTGCAAATTTTAATTACTTTTCATAAACTAGATATATTGAGTATGGGAAATTTTTTTTCTACATTCCTCGACAAGCTTCTCTGAATCATTAAAGTTGCTGAAAGATTGGTGGAGGAGAAATTATATCCTTTTCCTCTTTATCCTTCCTAGGTCCTAAGTGCAATTTTCAACCATGTCAGAGTGCTTCGGATTTCCGCCCAACCTGAATTCCATTCCATTCCATTCCACTAGGGTAGGCATTACATAGAAATGTCCGTATTACAGAGTCTACAGTGTAAGTGTCTTCTGTCTCTGGATTACCCCAATGTCCGGGCTGCTGAGCAGCCTTTGTATTTGCCTTTCAGAAGACAAATTTAATCTTCATGCCACTAAAGATTATTAAAAATTAATTGTTTTTTAATTTAAATTTTTTGTTTTTACATCAAAAGGCTTGGAATTATAATCATAAATAACTTTGATATCTTACTGTAACAAAAGCTTTAAGGTTTTCTTTTTTCATTTGTCATATGGATTTTCATTTGTACATTTTTTGTTTGATTATTGATTTTCGCTCCTGTTGTAAACAGCCCTCAAGTTTATTGCTTACTTCGAGCAGCAGATAACTTTTATTAAAAGCATTTCCTTAACACAACTGCACTGGTAACTAACGTAATTATAGTTTGCCTACCGAGGCGGGCAGCTCTTAAAACCTAAACAAACAAAAAAAAAACGCACTTTCACCCACTCAGCTGCTGCGGCCGCTAAAATATTGAAATTTTAATAACTAGACGCCTTACGCATTCCACTATTGTAATCTGTGCCCATCCCCGCATTTAAGTGATTAGATGAGAGCTGAATAAGCTAAATGGATGAACGATGAATTGTTGTAATATTTTCGGCACGAATGCTTTTTTATGTCATGAGTAAACCTAATGCAACTGGCAGATTGCGCGATTCATAACGCACAGCCGGGCAAATAAAAAGTCAAATGAGAAAAGAGGGGAATTGCTTGTAATAAGCGTTTAAAAAAAATTATGCGGACCAACCAAGCATGAAGGTAGAGAATTTTAATCAATATTTTTAGATGATATTTCACAGATATAAAAAAAACAAGCAAAATTGAGAAATGGATGCTTGTTGTGATACTATATGGATGAAAATAATTTTTGTATTGCCTGCAATTAATTGTGGCCTCATACATTGCATATATTCTTTTACATATTTTCCTCTAGTATTTTATTACGACCTGTTCGTATATATTTGTCACTGTCCTATGACAACTGGATGCGAACTTGTGAATAAATTGCAAACAAACAAAAAACAGTTAACCCTTTCAGGTTAAACAAATGTTTAGTGATTACTTTAAATTGACCGCCAGCACAAGTGTGTTTGCCCATTTGTTTTTGTGTTGTTTTTTTTTTTTGATGTTTGTATACATGAGATTTTTGTATGCAATCAACATAAACGCGTAACAACATCAGCAGCAATTAAAATATTTCTAAATGCGTGAGATAACCCTGTACACCTGACCTTTCCGCATGCAACCAAATCGAAATAAAAATTTAAAATTTCGACTAGCTGGTGAAGTCAATGTGTGAAACCTATGCTCGCCCGCGGACAACTATCAGGTGTAGTCTATTAGCAAATGTCGTGTTTTTAATTGTTTGGGGTTAAAAACTAAAATTTTATGTATACAAACAGGCATATTTAAGTACAGGGTGGTCCATATCGTAAGCGACATATTGTTTGAAAATTTTCTTTTTGTTACAGAAATGCATCTGATGTCGCATACGTGTAGTATAATGATATAATGGGGGGTTTCACTCAAATTTATTTACTTTAAAAGTGATAGCTCATTACCGCTGGAAATCTGGACAGAAAGTCAATATCATATCGCTATGGAAATAAATTAATCGCTTTAAGTTTCATCAACGTTGAAAAATAATAGAAACCTATTTCCAAAGTCAATGTTGTGTGGCCCAAAGACTCGTTTGTTGAAAAGAAATTTTGACCGAAATGAAGCACTCACCACGTCTGCTGTAATTATTTAAGTGGTCCTTTATTTCACCCCCTGTCCTTTGTTTATTTTTTTCCAATAAGACAAAAGTTTTATTTCATGAACTAGAACTTTAAAAAGATTAAGCTCGTCGTTTGAGTTTTCACGTTTTCTTCGAACAATTCGTTTTAAAAACATCCATTGAAAATAGATAATTTTAAGATTTTCTTAATGAAAGTAATAAAAAATAAAATACCTTGAATTTGAATTGTCTCTTTGGTTGCATCCCTTCTCTTTGCGAAGAGACTCGGTCCAAAGCCCTTATTGCTGCAGTTATAATTGAATTTGATCACTCGAAGTGGTGTAAAGTCTCGAGCGGTTTATTGTAAAAATAATAGTGGCATTTTTTATCTTATAAACAATCCTTTGGAACCAGCCTTCATTGCCTGGAAAAATTGCTTTAGATTCCGCAAGTTCCTGCAGCATCTAAATATCTATTTATAAGTAGGATAAGTTCTTAAAATCGATATACTATGCATACTTTAAAAGAGACATAGGGTAATTTGACACATCTACTTTTAAATGATGCGCACTGACGAGAATGTGGCTGCCGTAGCCGAGAGTGTGCGACTTTGAATCAGCAATTGACGCATCTCATTTGGGCAATAATGGACAACAAATTGAGAGCGTTGGCATCATCTTTGAAACGCTGCTGGAAACGCTATTTCGGTCAATGGCAAGCGCTATAGAGGTATAAGAATATTATTTTTTGTAACAGGAAATTGAAGACATGGACTTGGATGATCTATGGTATCACCAAGATAGCGCGCTATACCACACAACCCATGTCACAATCGATATTTTGCGGGAGCCAAGTTCGGTAATCGGTTTATCAGTCGTGAAGGACCGATATTGTGCTCACAATGCCTTAACGATTTTGGCTTTTAAGGGAGTGCCCCCTGTGAAGACCTTTTTTTAAATCAAGAAAAATGTTCTTTACCTGGATCTAAAGAATAAGACGCTCAATTCCTCCATGATTTCAGAATCTGAAAGAAAAATAAAATCAGTAAATCTAAGGGCATGGATTCGAAAATATTGCAAGTTGGGGAATTTCTGAAACAAAAATCCATATTTCTTGATTTCTTTTTATTGTTTCATTCCAAAACAAAGACACAAATATTAATACGCTTAGACCTACATATGTACCCTCTAAATTTCATCCGATTAGCAAAACACCATTTTGAGGAAAATGCGTTTTATGTTTTAAATACGGTTCAAACCCAAATCCACGCTCCGATATCTGCTTCTTCTAACTGTTATATCTTTTTAACGACCTCGAATTTTCGAAAATCACTTTACCAACATATTCTATGCACATTAAGTAATCAATTGATGCAAAAAACAAAAACCCACCATCATAAATAATTGTATTTTTTTTATCTTTTTTCACTTAAAAAAAAACCACTATATGGATCACCCTTTGTATGCAAAGTATGTATGTATGCAGTCTCGTGAATGCATCCATTTTTACTGCTGCCTCTTCGGCTTACGAGTACCAGCAAAAATATTTCATTACACTCAGCTCCGCCAAGGACAAATCTCACTTTTTTTGTGTATTTTTATTGCGCATCTCTCGTCAATTCGTAATTCGTAAACCAATACAAATGTTTATGAATATATAAGCTTCATTCAAATTTACATACAAGTATGTATGTACATATGTACATATATCTTGATATTTTATCTCAATTGAAATGCAAATGAAAGTGAATCTTCAACGAAAGTTCATTGGTACTACGTCCTACTACCATCTTAGTTGCTTGCAGCTATCATCCGGCGTTTATTTGGTGAATCGAAACCAAATCACATTGGCAGAGTAGCGCGTCGTCACGGTAACTTAACAAAAAACATTTCAAAATACCACATAAATTTTCGGCTCCTAACTCTTGCTGGCTTAACGTCCAACTCTCTTTCCCCACTTCCACTTCGTAGCTTGATTTCATCCGCTACATGTATTTGGGTTAAGGTCAGTTATTAATATCGACCATCGTTGGGCCGTTCAGTTATTAGCATTTAAGATTGTGTTATTATTTACCTCGTTTCATCTTCAATTTAATGGGTTTCATTGGAAACTGTGATAACAGTTAGTGGTGCATTATTCAAGCCAACAATGCGTCCGTCCATCGGCTGTGTGTATGACTGTAGCAAGTTTCTCTGCAAACTCTCACATCTAGCAACATATCCAATGTATAACGTCAAAAGTTTTCTGAACATAAAATGTATTGTTTACTTTTTAGTTGTTTGCTGTTGTTTTTGATGCTTGCTTGGGAGTCATTGTTGACAACAACTTTAAACCTAAAAAACTTACACAGTTACATCCTATAAATGTACTTACCATATATGTATACAGTGAATGTCAGTAAAAATCGTACAGCAAATTTTTTGCAATATTTAAACAAAAATTTTTTACTTTTTTGGTCTATCTATTTAAAAAAAAGGTTCATAATAAAATAAAAAAGTTTGTTAATTTTTTGGTATTTTTTTTTTTTAAATATGGTTCATACTAAAATAAAAAACATGTAAATCAAAGGTTAATTTAAACCAGAATTATACTTTTTGCGTAGGCAGTATTATAGTCCATGTAATTTCAGTACATGAAGTGCTTGTTTCCAGTGTTAAAAAATTTCAATTAATTTTGCTCAATATTTACAAAAAGTTTTCTTAAAGTTCTGGTAAAAAGTTCAAAATTTCGGAGGAATTTTCCTTTTTCGATACTTTGGTAACTCCTGCAAAAAGTCTAATTCAGTCATTTATGTATATGTTTTTTTGTTTTATAAAAAATTGCAATAAAAATCATGGTCTGGTTATTTTTTTTGGTATTTTTTTAATAAAAATATTTTTCATATTAAAGTAAAAAAAAAACTTGGTCTCAAGCTCAATAAATTACAGTTGATTCATACATATAAGGCCGAAAATAATAATAAAAAACATATAGATAAAATTTGAGATTTTTCATAAAATTAAGAGTTTTCGGAAACTTTTTTGTATACAGTTTGGCAGCTCATTCAATTTCAGTACAATAAGCTAAATTTAAAAAATACTTGCTGCTTGTGGCGTTGGCATTTTTCTTCAAAAACTATTGCTTATCGAAAAACGTTTCTAAAAATTCTGGTGTAAAAGTGCAAATAATGTATGAGAGTTTTTGCATTTGTTATTAAGCAATAACTTATTGAATATTTTTTGTTAACCTATAAGAAATTACATTAAAAAAAATTTTACTATTGGAAAAAGTGTTTTTACTATTTTTACTGTAATCTACTGTTATACATATGGGTCACGTTTTCACCAAAGTCTGCGATGCAATTTTTTCGAGAATTCTGGTTAAAAAGTACACAATTTTGCAGCACTTTTTGACATAATTTTCAATGGGATATCTGCCAAAAATAGTTGTCGCAAAAAAAGTATACGCAGGCGCTTTACGTTTTAAATTTCATCTTAATCGGACTATAATTAATTAATTTTCTTAATATCTCGCATTCGATGCCATATAGCGTCGCAACCCCAGTATAAGTTTCGAATTTCATCGAGATTGGATTATAAATAAAGATTTTCTGAATATGTCGATTCATGCGTCACCTAGCGGATTAAAATATAGCCTATATACTGTATAAATTTGGTTGAAATCATTAGTTTTTAGGCCAAATATTTACAAAGATATGGATTACAACAATTCAAATTTGCAAGAAATTTTCTAAAATATTGGAAAACATACGCATTACCATTTTTACTAGCATTCACTGTACATATCTCTGTGTGTATGTGTATGTACGTACATACATATGTATATGCATGAATTATATCAACAAAGTCAACTATATACATACCTATATGTGTACATAAATATGCAACGCAGCTGCTCCAAACTGTGGGCTCGTAGATATTTTATGCGCATCACTGGCAGCTGAATTCCCGGCCCTTTGTCACCATTTAAGCAGGTGACTTGCCAACAACTTTGGCTCTCTGACCCCCATTGCTGCAAGCAACTCAAAAGGCTGTCTGTCATAAACTTAACTTTATTGACAATTGGATGCTCTTTATAAACATAGCAGTTCGCGTAAAACTTTAATGCCAAAGGTTGTTCGGCAAATGCACAACTTATGCAAAAGTATTGGACAAAACAAGCGTTAAATACAAATCTAAAGTTAAAAGTCTCATTTGAAAATAATGGCCTGCAGCCCAAAGAAGATATGAAACTGACAGAAAGGAAGCCAGATGATTGCCGCATCCTCCAAAAGAGAATATCTAAATGCGGGGTATATTGCAATTTTAGGATGTGTGGATCGGGCAATACAGTGTGCTCTTCCGGCGTACGAAACCAAGTATAGCATACGATTTGGAAATAACAAAATAAATTTGACCAATATCCCAAATTTCTTGAGAACAATTTGAGATGCAGTACCGAGCTTTCAACATACTGCGTGATTTCGAGAAAGTTACATAAAAAGAAGTTTTTTTTTATACTTAGCGATAGATGAGATCTTAATAAAGCACCACAATTATATTTAAATTATCAAGCTCATTTTGGAATGTCAGCATATCAGTCGAGTTGTTCAAAACTATATAAATCTTCAGATCAACGGCCTATCACCGAAAATGAGTCTTAGAGATACAAAAAACGCAAAGGAACATGATGCATATCCGGAGAGAAACACCCAGACAAACTAAAGCATATAGTAGGTATTGTTGACAAAGACACTGCCTGCGAACTAAAGCGTTTGTGCAATTAGAACTTAATTGAACTTAAATCGCGCAAATTTCCCTTATAGCCATGTTCGGTATGTTTAATTTTACTTTTAAAGTATGTTTAATAGGCAAAAGGCAATTAGCTTTTTTATTTTAATTGTATTGAAGTGAAAATGATGAAAAAGAATCAAAACAATGCCGGCTGTTAAATGATAATTTAATGAAAATCGATTAGTCTATTTAAAACTCAATTCTGTTAATATGCATGCCTGAAATTCATATAAGACTTAAATCATGTTCACATTACAGCGTAAATTACTTATTTTCGTGCAAATTACTTCGCATAAATCAAGTGTGCTCACACGTAGTATTCCTAATTTATCTTGAGATTTTTAATTTATTTAAATTTTATTGTGATAATAACTTTTTTTTTTTAATTTACGATCTCGAAATAATGTTTCCTTGCATTTATCATTTGTATCTTTGAGCAAAAGAAAATGTTGTCGATGTATTTATATTTATGTTCATACTGCTTGAAAATTTTTTAAAAATACACCAGTTTAAAAAATTGTCTGACCTCCTATGTTTTTATATAAATTCTAATATAAAATGTTCCACTCAATCCGAATATGAAGACAGAATATAAAAATATAGAATAGTTTTTGTGATATACATAGCTAAATTTAGATCATTTGAGATCTGAAAAAAGGTAATTGAGCAATTTCCAATTTCAATTTTATTTATGTAAAGTTAATAAAATTTTCTATAGTTTGTGTAAACAGTATTTTCAAATCGTATTATTAATTGAGGAGCTATCGAGCGGTTTATCGACAATTTTCCGCAATTAAAATTTCAGTAAAAAACTACGCTGGAGAAAAATTTTTACTACCAGTTTATTTTTTGGACATGGACGATTTCAAATACTCGCCTCCTCTTTTTTTTTTTTTTTTGTTTTACTTAGCAAATGTAATGAACTACATATGATATCTCAAAAACTGGTATACTATTTATATTCTGACTTCATAATCGGATGCAAATTTGGCATGCCGAGTGTGTAGCGTGTGCGCGCTTCATTCGGTGAGTCCCGGGTTCAAATCCAAATTATAAAAAAGTTTTTTCTGATAGCGGCCGCCCCTCGGCAGACAATGGCAAAACTCCGAGTGTGTTTCTGTCGTGAAAAAACTTCTCACAAAACACATTCGCCGTTCGGAGTCAACGTAAAACTGTAGGCCCCCCAATTTGTGTTTCAACATCAAGACGCACACCACAAATTGTTAGGCCAAACATCAAAGTATGGTGTTAGCGCCAAATTATTATTATTATTATTGATCATTAGTTGTCATAGGTCAAATTTCTTGTCGGCTGGTGCTAACTGTTTATTTCTTTTTCAATAGAAAGATTAGGAGCTGGAATTGGAGAGTCCCGACCCTCGAATCGCCCGAAAACTGAGTTTTAAGAAGAGACAAATTATCGGCCACTGTAGCACAAATGCATTTAAGCCACAATCATTAGCCACCATTGCAAGTACTCGTAACATTTATGCAAAAAAATGGCACTGTGCAAAAAAATAAATCTACCGGAAGACGTGCCAATGGAACGACACAAGTCTTTTGTAGTACTTCATGCTTTTGAATACAAATTAATTAGCGATTATTTTAGAAAGTTTATGCTCTTGTGGTTATTATTGTTGATGGCACCTCAGTTGCCACGTTGCCAAGTTGCCATTTGCACGTGCCACATTCATTCATTCATTCATTCGATCACTCACTCAATAAGCCTGTACTCACTAAGCTAAGCGACGAACAGCTCTGTACTTTATTTTGTTTTGGTTTTTCGACAACTTTTACTTTTCTACACTTTTAAATGTATGTTTAATGTCTGCGTATTTAAAATTTTATGATTTTCGTGCTGCAGATGTACATAGTATATAAGTACCTTGTATGTTTGCAATGTAAAGTTTTAATGCGGGTTTTTTTCGCCAAACTGGATTGTTCACTTTAATTAAATTGAATTAAACTGATTAAATTCGTTGCGAATTTATTGTGCAACATTGCAATTTTATGCTGGCTGCGAACACAAAGAAAAGTAAAAAATAAAAAATTAATTTCAAAAACAAATACGCAACTGTACTGTATGGTAGGCAAGCCCACATACGCACACGAAGAGTCAAAAACCCTGCAGGTAAATCTTATGCGTCAAAAGCAAGTCAGTTCGCAATATTACAATATTTACAGCATTTTGCACGCCAAGTTTTGTTTTGTTAATTTTTATAAAGCTTTAGTTTGATGTATTACAAAACACATATAAATTAAAATTTCAAAACTGGTACGCAATTTATACAAATTCAATAAATTTTCATTTTTTCATTTTTCAAATTTTAGAAAACTTGCGTGTACACAAACCCCATGTACCCCATTTATTTTTGGCATAGTGCAAATCTGAAGTGTGAAAATTCCGGTTGAGTTTTCAAAATTTTTTTTTGCAATTTTGGTCTTAGGCACTTTTTTCCATAATTAATTAATTAATTAATTATTAATGTTTCCTACACATCTTCTGACATATAACACTCATTGGGTTAAATTAAAAAAGGGCGGAAGACTAAAAATTTTATAAAGTTTTCAAAAATCAATAAGAATTTCTAGCTTCTTGAGGTATTATAATATTAAAATTGAATTGACTAACAAACTGCATACCCAAAAGTTGTCTAATGCTTGGTTTTCACTAGGTCACATTTGACGTCAAATGTGGTCAGTCAAAAATCTTGACATATTTCCATTTGACGCCAACGCAAAATTATAAAATGGCAACATGTTGGCATTTTGTGTCATATTAAGTCGTCAAATATTTGACCCAATGAAAACCAAGCATAAAAATTGTGAATAAATTGAATTGATTGAGTTTTTATAAATTGTGTACAAAGTTTGTAATTTTGCTTCGTATCATTGTTGTTATTGAACGAACCATAGGTATTAAAAAAACATGGCGAATATCAGAAAAAAAATCACGAAGAACGAAAAACGAAACACGTTCCCAACATTGATTTCATTTGTTGGCTCGCAAACCAAAAGTGAAATTAAACCCTTTCCTTTCCCTACTGTTTTCCTGTCTTTTGTTTAAAAAAACAACAAAATTTGTATGTATATTTGTTGTATCCACACATTTTTCGGATATGCTGTTTTTCCTACTTGCAAGTTTTTGGAAAATTGTTTGATAATTTGGAACATTTTAACAGAGCGATAGACTTTTCTTTACGAAGTATATAATATACTTATGTATATAAGATAAGGAAGCGACACATCAAATTCAAGATCATTACATTTACCGAATTAAATCCATGTATTAAAAAAACATCAGTTTTAATTTTCTTAAACTAATATTGCTGGTAAAAAAAAAGTATATCGCAAATATTAACAATAAGAAACAACAAAAAACAATTATTTTACTAATTTGTCAAAAACATAAAAAAACAGGTCTATTTTTTATGTTTTTGACAAATTAGTAAAATAATTTTAATAATAATATATTTTATATATATATAAATAATTAATAATAATTTTAAAAGCAAATTTATGAAACCGCCTTTTGGATTTTATTAAAAACAAAAGCAAAACCTCGAAAACTACATTACCAGTTTTTACATGGAGTCACACAGTTCCGTTATTTTGAAAAATTAAAACTTATTATGTGGGAAATTTAATGAAAAATAGACAGATTGCAGCAGGTTAAAACCAATATATTTTTCTGCAGGGTAAGAATACACAAACTTTCTATGTATGTAGGTATTTATGTAATTCCTTAGCTACATTAGGGTGGAGCAAAGATGAATTAACCAACCACCACCAAAAACGAAGGAAATGTAAAAAATATATCTGATTTTTTTTATTTTTTTGAAATCGGTTTACATTTATGGTGCTTTTAAATTTTATTGAATTTTTATAAAATCGTAAAAAATAAAATTGGGGGTTTCCAATAAGAATATTTCCCTTCAGAAATCTTCAATATATATGAAATTCTAAAGCATTTTAAAAACAAAGCGTACAAATAACAGTAACATTGTTAGAAATACTCAAAAAGATAAATATCCATTTTCCCCATTTGTGAGTTTAATTATTGGTTATAGCTAAGTAAATTCATAAGAATTATTTTTCATCATTTCTGTTGCTTGACGAACTACTTTGTCGTTTGCCTTGAGAGCTGGAAACTAATTTAATAAATTTTGACACAAGAACATGTTCGTTTTCATTTCTTGAGGGTATTTTTATATGCATTTTTTGTTTGTATGCTTATGGAAAAAAGCTAAAATAATTTTGAAAATAAATATGCAACAGAATTTTATGTATTTATTGAAAATTTCTGCTTGGAAATATTTTAAGTCTTAAATTTTCTTAATATTTTTTTTAACGATTTAATAACAATTCTACGAAAAAGTGAAACTTCAAGGACCTTGGCGGCATCAATATTAGTTTTTTTATTTTTTTCATTCTCTATAATTCTGGAGGGAGTTGGGAGCACGAAAAAAAAGTTTATTTTCCTGGGTATTTTTGGACGACCCTAATGCACATACATACCTATGTGCATAGACAAGTATAAGCAAAGTTGTAAAAAGATAAAAGGCTTGTTTGATAATCACTAAATTAAAAAAGTTTGAAAGCAGCTTTATTACGAGTAGTTAAAAGCGAATTTGAGCATATCAAAAGTTTGGTCAAATTGGAAATTTAGCAAAGGGAAATTTGTTTGAATTTTGTCATGTTTAGCTTTTGGGTCAGTCTACTCGAATTCAGGCTACACTAATTTAACTGGGAAAATATTTTATTCCTTATTTTGATTACATTTCAATGGCTGACAGCTTGAATCTTGTTGTGTTTAAAACAGTTGGCGGGTACATTGATTAAAGTTTTTGTTTTATTTGTGAGATAGAGATGATGTTGTCTTACAAAAACTAAAGAAATTCATGAAAATATTTAATATGCTATGGAAATTTTAGAAAACATATAAATACATAAGTATTTAAAGTCGATGTTATTTTGCTAGTTATATAAAAATAAAGTAACAGAATTTTTCTTTTTTCTTTACAGGTAAATGAACAAAAAAAACGCCTCAAGCGCTCTATGATTATCACCTAAAATTAAACCAATAATGTGTTTATTTAGGTAAGAGAAAATAATATTCAATTTTTGGACAATTGTTGAATTCAAAAAAGCACTAACAATATAATAATTTTTTTTTAACTCAACCACTAAAGCCAATTTCAAAAGAAAAAAATCAGACACATAAAAAATACAAGACAAAAGAATAAAAGTAAAAAAAAGCTTTAATTCATCGATAACTATTGTGTTGAGACTGAAATTATACGACTCTTCGTAGTAATTATCGGCGAGATAAATTTTTTACGCAATCCACAACTATTAAATTGAGATCTATATAATAAAATCGTTTCGTTATAGTTATGAGTGAGAGAAATGTTTTTAAGGCTTCTTGAGACATCTATTATAAAAGTCTTTTCATAATAGTTATGAGTACGAAAATGTTTTTAATGTCTTGAACTACAGAACTATTTCGTGACCGTTTGGGATTAGTTCATTTTCCGGCGATAATTTAAATGGAACACCATTTTTGAAAGCTAATAACTTCTCCACCTCATGGCATATTGGAGTGAACCATTCAGCATAAGAAGCAAATGAAATGAAGAATCGGTTAACTATGCATATAAAATTCAAGAAATTTTAAGCACAAAACTTGCAGGAGTAAAGTCTCTCATTCCGGAGTGTGGCCCATCTTGTTCGTAAAGAGGTATAGCTATGATTAAAGTTCATATAGGGAAATATAGCAGAAGCTTAAAGCTTTCATATGAGGAGAGTAATTTTATGTTCAAGTGAATATTGCAGAAACTGAAATGATTTTCGTGAAAAGTGAAAATTTTATTAAAACGCTGTTATAAAAATTTTCTTACAAGCACATTGTTTTGGGGGATTTGAGGACGGCTCATGGAATACTTCGGGACTATATCTGAAAAAGTTCGGTATCATTTTGTCTTTGGAATCATTTGCGAATCAGTCACGAAATAATAACGAAGAATAGTTTCTCAAGCTACAAACAAATTTTTTCTCACTCATAAATATTGTGGAAAGACTTTTACAATATAAGCTTCTGAAAAAAAAAAATTTTTGTGACTTTTGCCACTGTGAAACAAAATCGGGGTTTATGTTTCCGTATTTGATGAAACCGAAAGTAAATGCAAATCACAAAATTATTTGTACTGGTACATGTCATCTGGTTTTTTTTTGTTATGCGCATTTAATGTTGGTGATTTTTAGGTAAAATTTAGTAAAATTCAATCACGTAATTTTTTTTTGTGTGAATTTTTCGTGAAAAGTTATGGTATCTTACTGTTTTTCGAATCGAGGATTTAATTTTTGTTCATAACTTTTATCTTAAACTCACGCTAGGTGGCGCTATCGTACAATTTTCCCTATTTTGTGTGGGTTTTCATTGAGAAAACAAATATTTTTAACGGTTTTCAATGCAGGCAAATACTTTTATTGTTATCTATCCCACTGGTGTTCCATATTAGGAACTTCACACAGAGTGTGGCGACGATAGCAGCGTGGATGTAAATTTGCAGGCTGAAAAAAACCAAGAACGTAGTTTTTTAACTATTTCTCGTGACAATGTTATTTTCTTTTAACCAAAAATAATGACATGATCTTTGTAACATTTAACTACAATATTTAGCAAGATCATCTGATCTTTCATTTTCTCATACACCCTTAGGTCTCGTAGCCCAATAAAGGTGCAAAGTTTTAACCACAGCTAGCCTGCCCAATGGCTCTTTACACTCTGCTATGAACTTAGAGCAGGTGCTATACGAAAGCAGAGCCATCTGGCTGCCTGACTGTCGATGTAGATTTAAATCCGGCGGCCATGATTTCTGCCTGAAAAATACTATAGTGATCCGAAAGGTTATAAAGCCAACTTATGTATCTCTGCATCTGGGCAGTAAACTGCAGCTCTGGCTCCCTTTTCCATTTTAGACATGTCCATGTATATGTCATACTTTTTGTCATCTTCACACCACTACGCCAACCATCGACTTTGCTTGTGACTCCATGAGGTCTATCGAAACTCAGGCACGAAATCCCATAGTCAGTTCGCCCAATCATTGAGAACGCTATGCTGCTGTAATGCATGTCACGTAGTGTGTCTTCTGGCCGTTGCTAACACTAGATTATCGGCTGCTAGGTTTTTCGGTGGTGTATGCAGTGGGTGCAGAGTCTTACTGTTGGTGTAATCCGTATAGCTTCTGTTATGATAACCATTGAGAGCCCGTGAATACTTCACTCAAATTCTAAATATTTTTAACTTACAAATTTTCTAAATGAACTGCTATTTTCCACCATTTGCAAAAATTGTAGCATCTTCCAGTAGCGTGATGACTTTTCTGCCACTCTGTATAAAATAAATATGTTTGGTGTTGCCTTCTTATTCGCACGGCGTCTATGTGAAGTTGTACATATGGAAGCATTCATATTGATTGAAACAGCAATGCAAATTATTTCAAATTTATTTATACATATTAGAAATATTTTGGATAAACTGGGAACATGAATTCTTGCCACCAAACGGTAGCCATCAATTCGAAATATAAATAATTACATTGAGGTATGAAAATAATTTCTAATGATTGATATCAGCTGTGAAAATTTTTTGCAAATTTTCAACATATAAAAATAAGTCAAATTCACACATCAACACACACACATGTACATTCACCACTAGGTATATGTACATACATACATACATGTATTGAGGCAAGTGAAATCGTTTTGGATTGCACACCCTCGAAATAGCTAAAACAAAAAGGCAAAAAAAAAAACTAAAATGATGCAAAACCACGTCCGTTACAAATGCGCCCATTTTGGAGGTCATGGCTCCAATGGAATTGCTAAAAAGGCCTTGACATTTCTCCATTTGTAAGCGAGTGCAATGAAAATGCATTATTTTCTCGCTCATTCGAAACACTTTTGTCGGTTTGTCTGCGTACTTGTGGGAATGTGAACAAGAAATAAATTAGTAGATTTGTAAGTTGTTTGCAAATATTTTTCGCGAATTAAGATTTTACTGCGGGAGGCGCGCCGATACACACAAACGCTATTTGAGTTAATTGTTTTCACATGTCTCGGCGAATTAAAAATTTCCTAAAACAAAAACAAAAACACAAGAGTCTAACTAAACAAACATACACATAAATTGATTATTTGCTGGATATTTTGCCACAACACCACACCGCTTGCAACAAATGGAAAAGAAAATAGAAAAGCGAAAACCAAAAACCAAAAATGAAAACAAATATAATTTTGGCACAGCGGGTATTCGGATACTGCCAATATGTATTGGATTATTGTATGTAGTAGCGTCATCATTATTGCCATTAGCCGTACTCACTCACCTCTAGTCACTGACACTGGCAAGCGGAATTTCAAGCGCAAACGAAAATAATTTTCCCCTTGTGCGAAAATTGAAAAGCCACAGGAGCACGACCGCCAACGCCACCGATATACAGCAAGCGTGCCTGCTTGCATGATTTGGTTCGTATATATACTCTCCGCATATGCCCAGTTGGAAATTATCTAACGTAGAGTTGATGCATTCATGAATTTTTTTTTTTGTGAAAAATTTCGCGCAGTAGAAAAAGACAGAATTATTATTAACAGAAGCGTATGATTCGATTACTATGGACATTTGGCAAAGCAACTTATCTTAACAAAGAACTTTTTTCGCATCAAGCACTAAATGAGATACGAAAAAATGGGTTGGACCATATGAAGCTTTTAAAGAATTAATTATACGAAGTTTTAGTTTGAAAAGCTATTTTCATATTGAGTGAAGTAAAATATTTAATTTGTGACCGAAATATCTAAATTGTTTGATGTTTTGTCAAATATCCACAGATATGGCCTCTCGCGGGCATTTTTTAAACAGCTAAGGCGACGTTTATGGCTCCCCGTTACCGATCAGTATTTTCAACAGAGTCATGGTGCAAGCAATTCAAACGAAAAAAGGTAAAGCCCACTTTAGAGCAAATATGTATATCAAATTCTACCAAAAGTACACACTTTACATTTCAACTCAGTAAGCACAATTTCGAAAATAGTAGGAATCGGGGAAAATTACGCGCACTTCTCCTTTAACGGTAATTTACAAAAAATCAAAAGGCTTGATATTTAATAATTTATGTATTTCTTCTTTACATTTTCGGGCATTTTTCGGGTAAATGAGCGTAAGAATGAAATGCTCTCTCAAGAGAGAGTAAACAGCCCAGCAGCGTGGGAACAAAAAAAATGAACTAAAATCTTTATAATTTGTAAAATTTTCAATATCCTCCTCGAACTGACGATTTGGCAGTTTTTACACATTTGTTCGTACTTTTTGTCCTGGCAGTCTACTATGAACTAGTGATTTATTTCTCTCCAACGTAGTTCTCAACAACCCGGGCACCGACAAAAGAAACACAAAATGGGCAGTTCCGTGCAGTGAAAAAGAGACCTAATGTAGCAACTTCGCTCAAATTTGATATGAAGAATTTAATTAGAGAGAGAAATAGGCTAACGTCAAAATTTCGAAGAATGGACGTGTGGCATTCCCCACGCTAGAGCAATAACTTTATCAAACTACCAAATTTGGTGCATTTCGACTCTGTTCTCATAATATCGAAAATAATTAATAATAAGGAATCAGACATAAACTGCGCTCTCCTGCCAGTTAACGGTAGTTTTGAAAAATCACAATATTTTATACTCTATCAAATCATATAGTAAATTCGTTCAAATTTGGTACGAAGAATTTAATTTAATTTTGGAAAATGGGCGTGGGACGTTAAAAACATACTAAATTCGTTTTTGTTTTTTTTTTATTGAAATGAATGAAATGAAGTTTTCCAAACTGAAAATGTTTATATAAACTGTTTTTATTGCATACAACAAGTACTGTTTATTTGAAATAAAAACACACGCTGGGTATTTAAAGTTTGGTATCACTCTTCCTTTGCTTGTTTATTTGAAAGTTAAATTACAAATAAACACATCTTTTTTCGGTCGAACTTCATTCAAAAAATTGAAAACTGTGCAAACGGAATATTCAGAAACAGAATTAACGTCATTTAAGTATTGTATGCATGTATGTATGAATGTGGATTGAGGTGTTCGTGTGAAAACTCGACTACATCGGCATGACTTTTGGATCAGAAACATCAATGTTGAAAATCAACTCCGTATACCTATTCCAAAGAGTCCTTCGGAATTGGCCTACATAGTAAATGTTTCACATCTGCCCGATTGTGTACGATATGAGAGGTGTGGCATGTTCTACATATTTAATAAGTATTTTGTATGAATTTGTATATTTATGTATTTTTCTTTTTTACTAAGAAACAAGGTTGAAAATTAGCATTAATTTAATAATTTAGTATACATAAATATTCAGGTATGTGTTTTTATCGAAATCTAATTTCGTTCATACTCAGTGTAGCGCCTTTTCTGTATGTATGTATATCAATTTGTTTACCTCAGCCGTAGGCAATAAATTTGATTTTCCAAAACGGTAATTATTTGCCAATCTGACAAAGCAGCATACAGAAAAATGATCGAACAATATTTTCATGAAAAAAGCGTTCGTTAATTAAACAAATATATGTACGAGTATGTATTTGCGTGGCAGGTGCGCATTATAGTTGAAATAAATTGTAGAATATAAATATTTACTTTTACAATGAAATATTTCTAGAAAATTCGCAAAAGTGTACAAATTTAAAGGCTTTGTTGAGTGGCATGCCATATTTTGTTTTTTTGTTTGTTCAAACCAAAGCTATTTTGAGATTATTATTTTTTAGTTATTTTCAATACAAATTCATTATTCATTCATTCATTGGCATTATTTTTGAATCATTAAACTTTCTAAGTCAACTATGATACCACTCTTTGTCTAAAGGCCAAATAATAAAGAATTTTATTTCACATTTGCCTTCGTTAAATAAATACAATCTAAAAATAATGAAGATTGGTTCACTATTACTCAGTTTGCTATGAAATTGGGTTTACACCATAAGTTCACTCCAAATTTCCAATAAATCGATTAAGAGTAAGATTTTCACACTAACACTCGCACTTCCGATGCCTCCTACTCAAAACAGTGCATCATTTTTCTCAATTTCTTTCATTTGTTCCCGTATCCTAAAAATCACCAACTTCAAATAAGTATAACTAAAAAACCATGTATATGGGCTAACAATTTTTTGTTACCATTGTTTGTGTGTAATACTTTTATTTCGTCAGCGAATGGATGGATGCTGTCAAATCGACGTCCTTTATCGATAGTCCTTTCTTACTAGCGGTCCACGGAAAACGCAATCTTGTATTCTTGTATTCTATCATTTGATCGATTTCATCGAAAAAATAAGGTCCGATTTGATTAGTATGAGTCAAAAGAACTACATACATATGTATATCGGTATGTCTTCTTTATCCGAAAAAAATTTAAATAACATTCCTTTCGGTCTCTGGTAAGAACTGTCTGAGCACAACAAAGGAAAAAGAAACCAAATTATGAAAACTGTAATATAATACGCATGTAGTATATTTCCATTTTATGTACAGCACTTTAATTTTAAATATTTTCAATTAAATTTTTTGCAGAAAAAAAAATTTTTGTGAAGGTCGATTTTGACAATTTATGTATAGCAGCGCAAAATATTTTTAATACAATTTTTTTTATATAAACATAATTTTTGTGGTAAGACCAATTTTGATCCTGTGGTAATAATACTTTTTCGATCTGTATTTTTCTCTTGCAAGTATTTTTTTTATCAAAACCCGCTCTTAATTTTATATTAAGCAACAAAAATCGGACGCGTATTTTGGTGAAATTGTGTCTCGTAAAAATCGAAATCAATTTTCTAATTTCATTTAGATCTTTTCTTATTGCTTTCTTTTGCTTCGAATTCCAAGTTTACTCAGCCGATGTGCTGGTATGCATCCGTGGATTAAATCTGGACATAAAAAGATAAGTAAATTTGTAAATGAGATAAAATTTTATCTCTTCTACAACGTGATGCCATGTCTAACGAAAATTTCATTTATGTGCATAGAAGTGTGTGGATGTTTGTTCTTGGATGGTGCATGGGACTTCATAGATTTTTTTTTTTCTCTTCTATTTTATTTTTGCCTGTAGCAAGTGTTTGCGGTACAACGCACTTATCGCTTTAAAGCACCCAACCATCCATTCACCACTCTTACATTTTCAACACTTTCATTTTCATTCGTATTCGTACTTAGTATGCGGCAACACTTAAAAGCCGCCAAGCAAGCGAGTGTTCTTTTGGTTGATACTTAAGATATGCATTTACATAAGCGTATGCATAACCGTTATATACATATGTACATGCATATGTATGTATCTGCATACATATGTATATACAAATGTACATAGTAGATGAAAATAATGTTTGCTTGCATTTTGATTTGTAAATCCCTAAGTGCATATACTATCGTAAGTGCTTTCTACTTTTGTTTGCTCTATTCGATATTAGAATTTTTTTTGTGTACGAGTACTTGTCTAGTTATGTAGCTTTGTACATATGTACATATATGTTTTTATGTATGTGTGTATATGATGGCATCAGCTTATTTTCATTTTATGCTCTAAAATTTCAAATTTGTTATGAAAGTTTGTATGCTAAAATCTCAAAAAATATTGGCTTTTGTTTCTCGCGACATAATTTTGTATTCACTTCTATGTACATAGTACCTACTTATGTACATATGTATGTATATGTATGAAAAATACGCATTTCGAACAAATTTGGTATGAAATCACTTGGTTGTTCTGGTTGCCTTTTTCTTCCATGCTACAAATATAAATAAACAGCATACCTACCTAGATATATGTAGTATATTTGGAAATTATTTTGCAATGTAAACAAATCCTTTATATCTTGAGTGTGTTAAAACTTCTTATAAAATATTGGCATGCGTCATAGATTTCACCATTGTTTCGGGTGAAAAAGATATACAGTCAACCCCGCTTAAATGGCACAGCCTATGATGTAGATTTTTTGTGGTAAAAGAATTTCACTTAAAAGCTTTAGCGCTATCATAATTTATGGCCATTCATAATTGATGAAATTATTACGATAAAATTAAGTATTTTCGCCTTGTAAAATCTATCAATAAATTAAGATGAGGATGACATATTTTATTATAAATCAAGAACTAAATCGAGAACAAATCAGTGTTGGCTTTAAATTGTATCGATAGCAATCGAAAATTTGTTCTCCATAACGAAATAATATTAGCTTTTCACTTAACTGTCCCTTGATTTTTACTGCCTCTAGAAGCTTTCTTTCGTGATCATAAATTAAAAAAAATATATTATCACAAAAAAACTTAAATATATTAAACATGCACACAACTCTCATATTGTTTCGTTTTATCAAAAGAACTAAACAACCCTGTGGCTACAGAGCTGTCAAGATAAATTAGGAATGACACTTGAGAACGCACTTGATTTATGCGAAGTATTATGGACGGAAATAAGTAATCTACAACGTAGTGCGTCCGAGCTTTAAGCACCGCATGGTACTTATTGTAATATCCTAATTCCACTTTACAAAGTTTCCAGGTTTATCCATTTTTATAAATATTTGCTGGTTAAAAACAAACTTTTCTCGCTAATCTTTAACAATGTTAATTAACTTTAAAAACATATATAATATGGAAAATGAGAAAAGCATTTGACAAAGAGCGAAGATTAATGCAAGTGGTGGAATAGAATAATCGATTTCATATGTTGTCATATGAGAGGAAATTATGTATAATTTGTATTACCAAGCACAAAATTGTGTGGTATTTAAGCGAGTGATACCTAAAAGAAGGATTTCTTCGTATATTTTAGGAAAAAATGTGAGATGCAGTGAAACACTGTCACTGTCAGCGGTATTCGCACTTAAGCGAAGTGGCTTTTAACTGAGGTTCACTGTATCGATAAATAAGCAAAAGTACTGTTAACCTTTTGCAGCATTCACAGCGGTATGAATGAATAAATCTAGTTAGAGTCCGCTAAATAATAATCCTAATTCTGTCAGTACAGAAGAAACAAAAAATAAAATCAAGAGTTAAAAAATACTGCAATAGTAGATAATAAATGTTATGTAGTATTTGTCAGTTTGTATCCAGATCAAAAAAACTTGCCATTAAAAAAGTTGTTTCGGCTATTTAAATATACCCTAGGTAAACAGTTCTTTAGAATTTGGGGGTTTTCTATGAAAACGAAGCAAATAACGCTAGAAACATAGCAGATGCATAGCTTCTGGCGTACGGCGTAAAAGTTTACCATTCCTTCCAAGTACATTCCTAGTATATCATAAGTTGCACATAATCCAGAAAGCAAACGAATCTGTTTAACTCATCAACATGTATTATATTTTGACAGGGCTGCATGCAACATTTAAACAGTTGATATACTTCCAGCTTAATGCGTACGTAATAAAATTTTTTTTTAGATACAAATGAAAAACGAAAAGCTTTTAAAACAACTTGATTCGAGAAGCTCTCGAAAAAAATGTTTCACTAAAATGTAGATTTTCAGAATAAAAACGAAGCGTTTTTAAATCACATCCATAAAATATGTTTATTGATACCTGTATTTTCGGTTAATAAAGCAAAACAAAGCGCTCTCAGAATAAAACGAAAATATCCTGTTAATAAAGTAAAATTATATATGTATTTCGCTAGGTGGCGCTGGAGTCAAATTATCTATAATAGTCGTGTTTAAGGACCTATTTTGATCAAATTCAAAATTTATGCTACTTGCATGATGGCAAACAGTTGTGCGAATAATGGTCCCACTAGTCAAGAGTGCGAAGATAAATATTTTTACGATAAATGAACCAGGAAGATAGCATAGAGTCGGGTTATTCAGCGAATTCGCATCTATGGTCCGATTATAAACACTTTAACTTTAGTTACAGCTATTTTTGATATACTATATTCCATTGAAAAACGATTAACCAAAAAACAAAAATTATACCAAGAAATTATACGATTGATTTTCAGCAGAAACTACCGGATTTTCGACATGCTTCAATCAATTGCGAAAATTTATTCAACTTTGATATTTTACTTTGGTTGATGTAGCGTTCTGACGTCAAATTTTATAATTTTTCACTCACTGCCGCTGAGCAAACATCTCGGAAGTTCCTTTATGCGCAAATGAAATGGCTGATTGAAGTCATGCTAGCCATCAATTCACACGTACCCGAATTTCGTTTAATATACATATCGAAAAACTCGATATTTTACTACCAATACCAAAATTTAATGTGAATTTTACTTATCATCAAAAAAAAACAAAAAACAATATTACACATAATAATACAAAAAACCGAAATGTTGTTGCAATGAAATTGCCAGCTGAAAAATAAATTATAACATGGTAACATTTTTGCTTTCCCTACGATGACGGAAGCCAGGTGAAGTTATGTTTGGTAAATTTGCATACATGGCAGTCGAGCTGCACCCAGCAATAAATCAACGCTAAGCTAAAATGAATTAATTATGAAGTCTTAATGCTGAAGAAAAAAAGATTTTATACTACCATCTTAACTGCTGACCTTCTCTTCCCAGAAGCCAGAACCAGGAATCGATTTCAACTCTCCGTTTTAGGAATTTGCATCTCTACCTCTCTGAAATAAAAAGTGAGTTCAACTAAAGTTACAGTTGGATCCAAGAACGTAGATTACAAAGCAGTTGCATGGCATTTCGTTTTCTGTGCCAAAAATTCTCGTTCAATTCACCACCCACAGAAACCGATTCTAATATCAATCAGCAAAAGTCAAATTAGTTCTGGTATGGTGAATTGGACGAGGTTTTCTGTTACAGGAACGATTCGTACACAGTTTAAATCCACATAAACTTTTAATACATAATTTGAGCAAATTTTAGGATTAAAAATTCCATGGTAATCAACACAAAGCGCCGCCATACGTACACCCTTATGCACCAAGTCTAGCCAATTTTAGAGACCTTTTATTATAAGATTTGTTTGTATGAGCATACTATGTATGTGCATATATTTGTAGTAAACCCCGTCGATGTTGCTATGGTGAAAATCAATTTGGCAATTTTGCACAATTTAACCAAGCAATCAAAAGTTTGGCAGGAAGAATAAGAATAAACCAAGTGGAAAATCTTCAATACAGATAGTTGTGCATAAATATATAAAATACAAAATAGCAACAAAATGGATACACTGACATCTATATAAATACAACCATACTTACATACATACATACATATATCTACTATAAACCATATTTGTTGCTAGCATATTATAAATCCATTAGCTCACTGGCCCACAAGCAGTTTGTACGGATGCGGATGTGCGGCCAAGCACATGTCCAATATGGAGAGCAAGTGAGTGAATGGCGTTCAAACTTACTACTACATTCATACAGTTATATACACATCAACACACACACACACATACATACATACATATGTATAGGGCATTTGCTGATGTGATTGTTCAATGCTGATACGTTGCTGCTGTCAAGTCAACAAATTTTGTCGGTATTTATTTTCGTATTAGTAAATAGCCAAAATGGTTATTATTATTGTTATGAAGGTTTTCGTTTTCATTTCATTGAACGTAACAAGCAAACGTAGTGAGAGTGCGAAAATACAATGCAATGCAAATGCAAATACTTAGCTTGATTTCATGAGTTTTGGTCCATTCGTATAATTCATTCATTTCGCTTACGATGTGATCAATTCAATGTGAGCATTTCTTCCTGAAATGGTGAAATTTTTAAATTTGGCACAAACGATACATTTTTGTTTTGTTTTGTATACTTATTTACATACAGTGAGCAAAAGATGAATTGGAATACTTGCTCTGCTTTTCTTTGCACGTATGTATGTATGTAAATAGATTTCTTCTGAACTAAAAAAAAGTGGAAAAAGAAACCCAATAAAAGGTCAGTACCTTAAGTTTTTCATTACAAGCGCATTAGTACTTATGGTATTATAACCTTGTTCACATTTTCAACAGCCTAAAGCAACCGATATAGTAGATATATGTAGATATATACAGTGCCTTTCAAAATAATGTGTTGCTCATTATTTTTCCAATGTATACCATAAGAGGTTAACGTCAAATTATTTCTAGTGTAAAAAATAGCGTTTAGCATCTGATTGTTTTGTGAAAATATTAACAAAGAAAAATTAGCGCGTTTTGTAAGAAGCGTTTTAAAGTGAAGAAGTTAGCTCACTTCTCGACGAGTACGGATGATGAGCCAGGGAGAGGCAGAAAGAGAATCATTTCGAAAAAGACGGATAAGGCGATAGTCCAGCTGTTTGATAGCACTCCAACGATTAACCTGAAGCGAAAGAGAAAAAAATAATCGCAAAAGAGATAACAGGGATTTGAAATGTGATCGGCTACTATCTGACGCAGAATCCTGAAATCAAACGTCCGTTATAGTAGTATCATCTCAAACACGCTATTGGGTGAAAAGCTCGTGGGAATCCATCTAAAATGGGCTAACGAAAAGCTTTGGAGCGTCTTTTGTAGCTCTTAACTCTTGCAATAGAGCTTGATCAAAACAAGGAGATAGGTTACTGCAATGTGTTGTGCAACACCCTGCAAAGGTGCTTCTCATCAAGAGGATTCGGTATGCTGCTTACTTTACGCAAAACCTTAATGCTGAAAAGATAGTCAAACTATAATATAGAAGTTGATTGAAGCAGCGGCGGTGGAAGATGTGGGAATGGTGGGTAGTACCACCCAACTGAAATTTCACATTGTCGGTAATTACCCACCTGGAAATTCGAGCAGAAACAAAATTTAGAGCGCATGGAATCATTTTCATTCTTGTTTATCCTGATTGCGATGATTGAAATTTTTGATCGAATCGAAATACTCAACAAAGATCTTCAAAAGTCGGAGCTTTGCGTAGTTGATTCGTTTAGGAAAACAGACGCTCTTACCTATACACTAGAGCCTTCAGTAAATTTGGCTAAATAGTATAAGGTATACTAAAGAATTCGGAATTGAAGAACCTGTTTTGTCACGCGAAATTTCCAAACGAGTAAATGACAGCAATGTTAAGAACCATACATGTACAACACCTGAGGATTATTTCCGAAGAATATTACTCCCTCACAAGTAGATTTGGCATTGAATCAGCGAAGATTCATAAAAGTCTAGGATGCAGTTGATAAGTTAAATCTAGAAATCCTTACGAATGATTTCATTTCTTTGAATTCTAAACGAATGGCTGTATTATCACTGTAGAAATGAAAAAGTTTCCAAAGAATTATTTCCATGTATTATTTATTAACAATAAACTTATACGAAGAACAATAAGTTCTTTTCCCGAAACCTGTTGACCTTCTTAATTCATCGACGACCCAATCCCTTCACCTCTTACCACCAGCAGAACTACCCACCCAGGCTCAGGACGTTTCGCCGCCCCTGGATTGAAGTATGTTGAAGTAATGTATGGATCGCAAAATATTAACGGCAGTTATCCGAAGCACCGAAGTTGGAAGTAGGAACGTTAGATTGGCCGTCTCAGAGTTCAGATGCAAATACAATCGAAAATATTTGGTCAACCGATAAGCTAAAGCTAAAAGAAAAAATAGCAACAACAAAGGATCTAACTTTGGCACTACAACGAATTTGGAGAGAGTTATCGTTGGAATATGCTCTAGAATTGAGCCAAAGTTGTACCAGGAGATGCCAAGCCATTCTGGGCGAGAATTGGACGAAGTATTGATGGAAAATATATTTACATATATTCAATTTCAAAAAATATATGCAATTCACGAATACATCCACTTTTGTGAGTTTTAATAGCGACACTTTATTTTGAAAAGCACTGTATATATGTACTAAATTGCTCTTAATGAAAAGATAAATAGATTAAGTCTGTCTATCCCTCCGATATCTCAACGAAACTTGCCACACATATTGAAAATGGGCTAACTTGGGTGCCCAATTTAGAGCAGATAGATATGTATGTACATATGTATGTACTACATATATCTCCTTAACTACTTAACAAAACTCGATCAAATTTAGCACACACTTTGCATTGCAACTCAATATCATAATTTCGAAAATTAGAGAAATCGAACAAAGCCGCGCCCATCTACCTAATATCAGTAATTTACGATAATCAAAAGAGGAATTTAGTTGAAATAAAAACAATCGCCAAGTATTTACATTCCGGTTTCACCCGAACTCTTCTCTCTTTGTTAAAAACCTCAGTTATATCTTGAACCGAAGTTATCGCACGACGCGTTGTTACGCCACAGATGTCACTACGTGCGCTCCGGTCAACAATGTGGCCCGAAATCGGTGAAATCGCACTAGATGTGAAGAAGAATTTTGTTGCCCACTGTTTCAAGTTTTTCCTACAGTGGCTTCCTGACTTTTATATTTTTAAAACTACAAGTTCTCGAATATACTTTCATACATATATATGTATATATACAGCTCTGTATGTACATACGTGAATATTTAGAATCTTGACTTTAAAACAGTGCACATTTCTGTTCGGCAATATACGCATGTTTGTATGTATTTATGTGCATACCTTTTGTGTTTTTGCATACATGGCAATTTTTACATTTGAATGGAAATATTCTATATATGTACATACATATGTATGTACAATACGACGGATGTTGTGGTTGACCTCAACCCTAACTTAAAATTCTCATCGATAAATGTTAAAATCGTAAGTAAACCAACAAACAAAACAGTTACCAAAATGTAAACAAAGTAGATTTTGGGCGCATCTTACATTCAACCACATTTACTTGTCGCTTAAAAATACTCGTACTCGTCGTTGTGAGAACCTAAAATGTACGAAAATATGTAAACTGAAACTGTTTACACAAATAGTGAAACCATGTACGTATGTATGTATGTATGTATGTACATATGTGTTAGTTAGATGTTTGAAGGGCGAATTCACTAAAACTTAAATTTAGCCAAATTATTCATTATTCTGCTGTGAGCCAATCTATTTTTGAATTTACAGCTTTAAAAAGAGCGCTTTAAATATCTTACACGAAATCTTATAAACTCATTTGAATATGGGGGTTTTCCGTTAAAGTTTATACAATATATGAAAATAGATTACTCTAAGAGTTCTAATGAGGGTTGCCTACCTAAACAAATAATAAGTACCATATTAAGAGATTTCACCACCCTAATGGTTGAAAAAGCAAGAGGAAAAATTACATTCAAAATTAATTTGTTTTACATTCATATAGTACTACATACACATGTTCATATATAATTAAGGGAAGTTTACAGCAAAAAAAAATTTTTAATTATAAAATATCGGAGATATGAGTCATCCATTAGCTGCCTGTGTCAGAGATCCCCCGTTGATGGTGTAAAAAACGAAAATACTTTAATTAATTCTTATTTAAGAGAGTAGTAGATATAGTGTTGCATAGGAAAAATTAAAAAAAAAATGGTATTTGTTATACTAAAATTGAGTGGACTATAAAACTGCATACTCAAAAAAATGTAGAAAAACACTTATTGAAAACTTGAAAACTGTGATGAACCCTTTTTTGAATTTTTTTTGAATTTCGTACAGAGATTTGCGCCTTTGTTTATATGTTTTTTTTAAGCAGCGAACTATGTATATTTGTATAGGAAATTAAATAAAAACAAAATATTATGTTACATTTAAAATTTTGTTCAAATCTACTGGCAGCAATCAACTAAAAAAAAGAGCTTTCGATCAGAAGATAACTGGTCTAAGGCGCTTCTGGTTTTTATTTGTGGGACACTATTAGTAATAGCTTGGGGTGTATGCCCGATAATAGACTTCCGTCGCCGTTTACCATTTGATTTAAAACACCTCACCATGCAACATTTTCTCCCACAAAGCTTGCTTGTATTACTTTACTTACCTTATCCATTAGATTAGGTTAGGTTAGGCGGCTGTCCCTCGAGGAACGCACTTAGCCTCATGACCCATTGTGATACCGCAGTGGAGGATGTTGAGTGATGACTGTTTCCCTAATGCCAGATTAGAATTCCAGTCGTCATCTTAATATCCTGTCTTCCCAAGTTGGGGAGAGACTTCGTTCGTCATCGATGGCCGTTATGTCCTTGCAATTTGGCAAGTGGGTTCAAACTTCCATCTGTATTTTATGATTTTAAAAATTGTTTGGTTTATCAATAGCTTTCCTGTGTGTAGAGGGTGAATCGCTAACCGGCAGAGTCAAGCAAGCTCATCAGATTCGCACTTACACCGTTAGTCGCAGTGACCGGGAACTCATACAATATGTGTTGGGAATGCCTCAGCCGTCTCGTTAACAGGTCGGCGGTTTCCCCCGCCGCTACCTTTGATGTTAGCACACTAAGTGCCTTAGTGGTTGTCATTCTCATAGCCCCGGTGATTAGCAGAGAGGTATCCTCTGAACTCTCTACTTTCTTAATATTTACTTTCCAGACTATCGATCATTTGATCTGTACTACATACTTAGTTCTATTTAGCTACACATATAATATACCACTACCGCGCCCATTTCTAGAATTCCAATCATTTAAACAAAAAGTTACAGAAGAAAAACGTAAAGAATACCCCATCTGCAAAATCGACAAACTGATCTTCATTATTGCTTTTCTGACACCTTGCTATACATCAAGAATGATAGAATACAAGATTGCGCCGTATTGTGGCGAAATTTTACATAGTATCCCAAAACAAGTAAACGAAGTATATGTGGAAAACAGAACTACCGTGGTTATATGTATATAATTAAATTTTATTTAGCGTTTCTTAATATCATTTGTTTTTTTTTTTCAATTTACAATACGAGTTGTATTGTAAAACGTTGATTGTCAGCACGGTGTAAAATGTTACTGAATGCTTCGGCGAAGACATTTTTGGAGTTGTTAGCACAGCCGCAGCAACAAAGGAATGACAAGAAGAAAATTGATGGCACTAAGGACGAAAACAAGCATTAATCACCCACTCAAGAATTTGTGAAGCAATAAAAACCGAACAAAAAATTTCAGCCGCCGCTAATCTAGTTGCGGGATTTCCCAATGTGTGAACTTAAATGCATCAGTATTTAAAGCAGTTCCGTCAAGCAGAATTCACTACATACATATTTGACATTGAACTTGGTGTTAAGCGCTGAAAGTTCTTGCCGGTTTAAAGATATGTACATAGTATATGTATATGTACATATGTGCAATACATACTTAGTGGCATCCCATTTCTTACACACTTCCTATTTGCTCATTGGCTTAACAGGGAAATATCATTTCACATGTGCGTAATGCCAGGCAAAATCAGCGTACATACATACATATGTATGTATGTATGTATGTATGTATGTATGTATGTATGTATGTATATTCGTAAATTGGATGAAGTGTTTGTGCTAGTTCTGCGGGATGTGTTTCAAACCAGATTGGTGTTTTTGAGTGAAATATTATTAAAATAAGAAATATGTACATTCAAATAATTTTGAAAAAACGAATAGATTTTCATTTATATTTTAAATAATTTTGAAAAACGAATATATATGTTTTTAACATTCAAATAATTTTGCATAACGAATTGTTTTATTGTTTAATTATTCAAATAATTTTGAGTAACGAAATAGATTTTCACAAATTATTCAAATAATTTTGATAACGAGTAAATTTTCAATCATCTTTCAAAAAATTTTGAATAAAATTTTGTTTGTAAATATACATATGTATGTACATATGTAATATTCTTAAGGCCTTCTCGACTGTTGCGCTGTGTGTATTTCTGCCAATTTTACCTCTTCTTATGGTTTGTTATTTTATTTTTTACAAGTGTTCCGTAGACTTCGTCGTAAAGAAATCAATAAGTGCATTCTTAGGAATCCGAACCAAAAGTGGTCATTAACTTGGTATCGGACTTTTCCACGTCAATTGGATCGAATTACTCTTATTTCATACTATCTATTACAAATACTATTATTTACATATGTACATACATACATACATATGTAGGTATGCCCATCATATTTTCACCCAGAAACAGTTGCATATGTATGCTGCTTATAGAGGTCTGAAAACTCCTGAAATTTTAAATCGCCGCTGTTTCTCTCTAAACTTCTAAAAAAATAATTGGTGAAACGAAGGGTTACGAAGGATTGCTATTTTAAAATCAAAATTTAATCGTTATTTTTTATCCATATGTTTAGGGCCCTTTTTAATAGTTATTGTATTTTGCTTGTGTTTCATTTCTTGATAAAAATAATAGTTATTCTTGAACGATCGAAAAATAAAAATCGCAGAATAACGGCTAATAATCATTTTCCCCGTAACAGTTATAACTTTTATTAAACATTTAATTTAATTAAATTTAATTTAATTTAAATTTTTAATCGTTATTTTTTGAGTTGTATTTTTTGCTTGGAAAAAATCGTGTTGAGTTTTCTTTTTTTCGTCAGAAAATAATCGTTTCTTTTTTTATTGCTTAAGAAATAATCGTTAATCGCTTGAGGTTTGTTTTATTTATCGTTCAGAAAATAAAGCTTAATTTGTGATGTTTTGTTTTCTTACAATGCCAAAAACGTTATTTTTAATTTGTTTGCATTGCTTTGAAAAACCTTCACAAATTAAGGTGTATTTTCCTAGCAAAGCAAAAAAAATAATAAAATATCGATTATTTGTGAACAAAAAACAAAACTTAAGAGTTAACGAATATTTTCTGAGCTACATATGTACATACATATGTATGTATGTATGTATGTAGTTTCCTGGAACAATTTAGTTTGGGTTTTCTCTAGTTCGCTGTATCATCATCAACAGTATCAGTTTACTTAATTTCATTGCCTTTGTTGGCTTGTGCGCTCGTCTTTGACCATTTCATATTTTTGTAAGCTGCCTTCCACAAATATGTACTTACATACATATGTACATATGTATGTACATATTTAGTTATTTATTATGAATTACCTAGAAATAATTGTCACTCCAAAAATTTCAATTGCCTGTATACCACCACATACTTACTTGAAATAAATTTACCAGGCTTTGCGTTGAGTTCAAAAATTCTGAATTTGTATGCTCTGCCACACTTCCTTGTTCCACACAATACATATATTTTTTTATTTTCCTTTTGGTTATTTATGTATGTATGTATATACATATATGTATATGTTACTATCTATTCATGTCTCTTATTAATTCTTGTGAATTTTTTTTTTTCAAAAATGGAAAGCGTTTCACTTTAAATGTTGATTATTCATTCAAAACAGTCGAATAATAAGAACAGACGCGCATCATTGAAAATCTGTATGCATTCGATTCACGCGATAAGTTTGCGGCTGATGTTGTTGTTGCTCTGGCTGTAGTGAATTTTCGTTTGGGGATTATCATCAGCGCCCGTAGTCGTCGTAAAAGCATCGCACGCTCGATTGTCTGTGAAATTCTTCGACGCATAAAACATTTTAATAGCATTTCCACAAAATCAGTGCGCGAAATTGTCGACATCTCTGTTTAGTGCATACATATCTACATATTTTGTGCAATACTAGACTGGGTCGCAAGGCGAATTCATACAAGGTGATATCATCCCATAAGCGAAATGCTTGTTCTTTCCAAATTCGCTGGGTTGTTTTGTTTACATTAACAAAATACATGAGCAAAGTCGGCGAGTTCAGTTTTTGACTTTTCAAACGCAAACTTACACTAATAAAATACATGAGTAATACTGCGCGAATTCAGATTTTGACATTTCACACACAAAATTACACAAACAAAATATATACAGCAGATTCGCCTTGTTTATCTCGCTATCACCTTCTATAGATCCACCTTACAGGGTCGCCAGCGAAATTTTTCGATTACCACTCCTAATCAGAGTTGCCGTTTTATCCATTTTGTGGCAAGATTTAGCCACATCCTTCTTTTATTTGCCACTAGCCACTTTTTAGCAACATTATAAAAGTTAAAGTTGATAAGATTTGTATTGTTTAACTATTCAAAATGTTTAGTTATAACAAATTTACTCGTAATTGTTAGATATTGAATGTGACACCTAACTCTTTTGTTTTGAAGAATAATTTAACTGTTGTACTAATTTTGTATAATTTCTGTTTTCTAAGGAACATTTCGATTTCAACTAAAAGTTTAAGCTACTTTCTTTAGCAAAAATTTAAAAGTTGTAGCCATTCTTAGCCACTTCTGAAACCGAATCTGGTCACCACTAAAAATTTACAGCGGCAACACTGCTCCTTTTTTAGAAAGTTCACACCGAGAGGAATTTAGTAATATAAAACTGTCTGTCTTTAAGGCGTGATGTCGCAAAGAGCATTTGCTGATTCCGTTTTATCTATTTTCTTTTAGCCGTCAAATTTTAAATTAGCTTCTAGTATTTTTTTGTTAGTTTTTTCTTAAAAGTATATTGTTTTTTTTTAACCTTCCCTCTTATGCTGTAACACGAATTCTTTTCGATTACTTAAATCATGAAAAATATAAATTCGATACTAATGAAAGAAATGCCATCGAAATGCAGTGGAAAAATCTACAATTTACCTTGGAATTTTGAGCAGAGGTTCGTAAACATAAAAACGCGCTAGGTGAAAATCCTTTTGCTACCCTTTGTAGTTTTGTTTTTAATTTTTTAATCTTACCCCTCAGCAATGCAGAAGTTGTACGCCTTTTTAGCGGTATGAACATTGTCAAAATAAAACAAAAAAATAGAATTAGCGTTCGAATGTTAAATGCAATTTTAAGTATTATCTGAGGTTTGAGAAACAAAGAAAATTGTTAACATTATTCTTTTGGCCAATAAAACCCATTTGTTCAATTTCTTTCCCGCTAAATTAAATTTTATATTTCCTAAAACTGAAAGGTTTAGAAAGCGATAGATTTACTTTAGCTGAATTTTGTTTTGTTTTAATAGCGTAACCAAAATTTAAATGATACAAAAATCATCTAAAACTCTAAATAAATATCACATCATTTTAAGGCAACATTACGAAAATGTTGCCATGAACCCTGCGAAAATGTTGCATTTTTCGTATGAAAATAGAACATACAAATTTCACCATATCAATTTCACTTGCATCACCAATTTTATTCATCGAACGCATTAAAATTAAACAAATAACTTGCATTTAGTGTCTAAATTGAGACTTTCGAACAAAACAACGAACGTACGAACAAGCAACCTATACAATTAATATCAGCTGTACAACGTTCACTCTCACTTTTGGTAGCAGGTAGGAAATGTTGCACCTTCGTCGAGCCATAGTGCAACATTTTAAAAAAAGAACAAACAACCCAGAGAAAATGCTGAGAAAAGAACATGATAATTTGACAGCCCTCGCACGGGACAGAATAAATGCAACATTTTTTCGAGAAAACAAAACGTTATAAGCCTTCAAACTTTCCATTCTGTATATGGGACGATACGATCTAATATTTTTATACATACTTACTATGTACATACTACATATGTATGTATGTATATAAGGATATATTCTTCAGTGTGTCGTAATATTGCGAAAGGTCTAAGGGAGAACTAAAATTTTCAATGTATTTCAAATAGGGCTAATAAAACTCGGATTTATGACAACAACACTTCAAGTTTGCTTAAATAAAATTAACAAAATACATAAACGAACATATTTTCAAAAAATTGCGTCTTCTTGAAGAGTTAATTGTGTACATACATATATATGTACATATATATCTATGTATGTATTTAATGCCGACTCCCTTGCTTTTCAGATGATGATTTAATAGCTAAGACTTGATGATCTGCCGAATTCAAAGAAAAAGTTTTAGTGCCCAAATGAACTTTCCTAAAATCTGCACTTACTTTCCATTTGAATGCCTCATAAAAATCAAATTGATTTAGAACTTTCCGTCTTCATAGAATTCTTTTGGGCATTAATTTGACAAGAAGTTTGGTTATAAAGATTAAGGAAATGTTGAAGTGAATTGCGTAAATTGGATCAGTGAGTAGGAAAATAAATACTAGCATCTCCTTAACGCGTAAAATATTTGAGTAAAACAAAATAGTAAAATTAGAATATAGAACGAAAACATTTTTTCGAAATACAAACGCATGCGCATATTTATTGTACAATATGTATTTTTCAATTTCAAGTGAGCACTCTACATACATATGTTTTATATAACTTAATTTTTTCTTATTAAATTTTCATATAAAACAGATCATGGCATTTTGTAATCTAGATATTGCGGACTATTTATATACATACATATGTATGCATGTAAAATGCATGGAAATTTCGTAAATGAACTTGCGCTCGCTGTACATTCAACACCTACCTACATATGTATATTAATTAAGTTATATATTAGTGAAATCTTTAACCAACCACATGACTACGTATATTTTATGCACTTGATTTATATTTAGTTGTTTATATTTTTATTATTCATATTGCTTCTTGAAAATGTGTTGAAACTATTTTTCGCTATAATTCTTTGTTTGCACATTGCAAATGTTTTAATTTATTTTGAGTTTTGTGTAAACGCTTTCAGCATCTAATCTACTTACGTACAGCCTGTAGTTCATTTTAAATTAAATTCTTAATATTTTATTTGATTAATTTGGCAGCATCTTAAATAGTAATGATAAATTTATTAGTTGGTATTTGTTCAATTTAGGGAGAGTTACTTCATGTGGTGACCATCTTCAATCTACATATCTTAAATTATGTTAGTTTTTTAAGTTGATTTCAAAAATCTTTGCACTCCATATTATAAAGTTTACATACATATGTTTGTAGTTTTTATTGCAACTAAGAAATTTCCAAAGAAATCATGAAATTCGAATATTTTGAGGGATAGAAATGAAAAAAATTAAATAAACTTAAAAAATATTAGCTTAACTGGTTCTAATTTTTTTTAAGTATGTTTCCCGATGATTGGAAATATTTGCAATGTGAAGGTAAAAAAAGAGAAATCGAATAAAGATTGAAGAACTAGTAGTAGTATGGAGATGAGATAAAAAACTTTTCTCATTTTATTTCTTCCAACATCATTATCATTCTAACATCATTGCATAATTCGGTCAACATAACTGCATAATTTGTTTTCGCTTATTGAATTTAATATAACGAATAATTGTCTAAGGATCCATAAAATAGTTTAAGCTCTATATTTTCGGTTACCACGTCACTAAACTAAATAAAAAATTTAATTATTTTTGAAATCCGCCTAATTACTCCAGCAGAGTTTTATCGAATTTATTCAGTATGTTTAAAGGTTGGGCGGCATGTTTGGTGTGACCTGAAGTTTTCAAACCTTTTATTGAATGCATATGTACCTCTGTTGCGTAAAAAAGTCGTGCATATGTACATACATATGTATATAAATCTAATTATTTTAAAGTAATTTGTCACACTTTTGACGTTAATTCAAAAAATATCCAGCTTTTAAATAACATGGACCTGAAGTGCGCGCTTTCATTATTGATGTTATGCCCAAACTGGATTGATATGATAAGAGTGCGTTGAGTAAACTTACAGAGGCTGGTTTATTCGCTAATTGCATCTGATTGATTTAATACAACATAAACACTCCTACTTAGTGGGCTAATAACCAGACTTGTTTATTCTGATGTGAGTTTGCTGACTCTCTAAATGGGCCAATGCACTTATAAGTATTAAATAAAAACCGCTGTTATATATTTTAAAATTCGTAAATAATTGCCAATATCAACCATTTCTCTTCAAACATTCACCAGTGTCATCTTGACTGAGCGCAGTGTTACTACAAGATATCCAGAAGTGTAGCTAATGATAATTTTATTTAGTGTTCAAAGAAAAGTAGTTAATAAGGAAAATGTACGAAAAGTTTGTTATAAATATTCGTGTCTTTATTATTATTATAACCTTATTATTATAATAACCTCAAAAAAGTGAATGAAGTGCATTATATTAAAAATGGTAAAACAAATAGCAAAAATAGCTTTCAAAAACTGAAAGGTGAGTGAAAATAGAATGTAACAAAAAAAAAATTGTAAAAATTTGCATTTTAATTGTATCAAATGTTTTAAAGATTTATATAAAGTTTTGATTTATACATATATATTTTGTTTGTTGCTGACTACAAACTACCATTAAGTTTAGATAATTTTTTGCGTTGTTTTTAGTATAAAAAAAAATTTCGGAAGAGCGTTATGAAAAAAAGAAAACTTCTGAAAAATCAACGGTAATTTCTAACCACTTAAAACTTGCTCTATTTTACATTAAAATTGAGTGTTCTACAAAACTGTACACCCCAAAAATTTTAGCAAAAAGTTTGAAATTTTCAATTAAAATTTGTGTAATTTCGTTTCACAGGTTTTTGCATTAAGCAAAGAAAAAAAAATAATAATAAGTTGGGAATATGTGGTGCGGTTACAGTTGGCGATGGGTCATTGAGTGAAGCTTCCCCAAAAATCAAAATCGACATTTTCAAAAATTCATCGATAATAGCAAAAGTTTACAATTATCGATAGTATACAATTTTTGGCGCTTGTTGTCGGCTCTGCCTGCTTAATTTGTTGTTGCACCAATTAAATTGTTTCTTTCAGGGGACAGTGCAAAGTCGAGCGAACAGAAAAGTTGTGATATCTCGACCGATTTAACGCCATTTGACTTTTTTCTGTAGGGTAAAGATATATTAAAGATATAGCTTACGCAAATGCATCCGCATTAACATAGGTACTCAGAGGCAATCGGAGCTGTTATTCTCAAAATACAGCTGTAAATAATCATGCAAAAACATCAAGAATGACAGCCTGTAAGAAAAGCCGATGTGGACATTTGGTAGACATTGTTTTCATTATTAACCTCGAAAGTTTTTACTTTACCACCTCTTATTACGTTGTTTTCCCGTTTGTTTTATAGTGAAACTCCTTTTGGATGACCCTTTATCTGTTGCTATCGTGTGCCACCTCTACATCTACTCTACGTAGTGAAAGCATCCGTCCAACCTGCAGTCTAGCTGTGTGTGCACCAAATATCGCACTGAAATGTGCATGTGATTTTTTACGTCACTCACAAGCGACCGATTGTTCGCTTCAATGATTTATTATTAAATGTCTGCTACCTTCCACGCCACCAGACGCGGCACCACCACCACCACTTTGACTGTCAATCCTTTTACGCTACTTGCAACTCTTTCATAACCTTTTCGACGTAGCATTTTTGAATTGTTTTTGTATTGCAATGAAGGAGGAAAAAAATGAATCAAATATTTTGTGCTCACTTTTGATGATGATACGAATACCGTCATTGTTACGTGCTTAGAGATCCTAGTCACGTTGTAGTTGAAATGTTTCGAAAGACCCATGCAAGCGACACACACACACACACACACGCAGCTATAGCTATATATAGTGCATACATATATGTACATAAATGCAATGCAAAAAAGTTAAATAATAAAAAATAAAAAACAAAAAACCTAGTAGTAGTTGGGAGGCATTGTGTTTAAAGTACTTCACTTGAAATAAACTGCTGTGATATCCATAATGATCGAATCATATAAATATGTAGACAAACTGTTTTGTGAGTACGAGTACGCAAGTGCATATCATGTTAAAATATGGGTGTGACCAAATATTAGAATGAAACATTTCAATAGTTAGTGACAAGAGTGAGTGATGACAATAATGCCGCTTCATGTGTTTCGTACAAAAATGCAGTACGTGCTAGGAACTTAGTATAATATGAACGCAGCAGCAGCAATGTAAATTTGTTTTGAAGTCGGCATGCATAAATTCATCTTAGCATACATACATACATACATTACATATAGTTAAATATTTTTTTTTAAGTTAAAGTCAGAACAATTCTACTACAATGCCGCAAAGTCAATTGCTTTAAGCGCCTTATTTTCTGCCTGCCAGGCAATCCATAATAGTTTTGACTTAAACTGCATCGGCACTTTGTGCGACTTATCCTTTTTGCTTCAACTATTGTTATTTTTTAAGCTCAAGCCACTCAAGTTCATATTGATAATTTTGCATTCTTTGTATTCCCTCTTACGAACCATGACGTTCAAACACGCCTTCGCGCCGCAATCCGCCTTACAAGCCGCTTAGTAGATATGTACATATGTAGTACATCGGTGTACCTGCATACATACATACAGTTGTGTTCACAAAAATAGCAGCAAAAGATGTCTTGCCAATTTTGTTATTTCTTATTTAATTTTCATTATTTTTTTAATAAAAATATAGCTAATTATATAAGAAAAACCATGTAACTCGAAGTTTCAAATTTGCTAGAAAATTTATGCAAATGCGACAAGTTTCAAAAATTGTCAGCAATAATTTTTTAATCCAAATTTTGAGAATAAAGTACAAATTTCCAGTTCCTAAAAATTCTTGTTGATTTTTTATAATACTTTTTTTTTTGCTGAGGGTTAATGCATTTTCTTCTATATATTTTACTTTTAAATATAAGGAATACCGTCTGTAGAAAAAAATATTAAAAATCAACAAGAATCTTGAGGCACTTGAAATTTGCACTTTATTACAGTAAAATTGAATGGCCTACAAAACTGCATACCCCAAAATATTCTGGAAAAATTCGGATTCAAAAGTTAAAAATATTGATGACAATTTTCGATTTTCTATACACTTTCTAGAAACTTTTAATTCTATTAGCTGTTTTTACGAAAAAATCTTAAAATTAAATATAGTGTAATAAAATCGTCAAAACTTGTCTTTACATTTTGCTACTATGTATTTTCGTGATCACAGGTGTCCTAGTATGCATCTACATTGTACATATTGCTTGCCAAGTCAATTCAGCATCTTGCCCATCTTGGCCGCTAGCCATTGGCCACTTGTAATTGGCAACGAATAAACCCACCAGCTACCAACTGCTATCAATCCAGTAAACCGCTTTCCGTTGCTGTTGTAATTGGCAAAAGAGTCTCTATATAATGTGAATAATGGTCATATAATGAAATGATGTCAAGCGATGATCGATAAATTATTGTATATATCAGTTGCAATATAGCATTGCTTGCATTTTGCCTCTTGTAAGGTGTGTGAAGAGTTTGTTTTTTTTATTATTTTTATTATCAGTTGCTGTTGACCTTGCCCACAATATTTTGGGTTAGTGAACTCCTGTGACGTTGTCAATATTCGCGCAATCATTTTTGAATTCCGCTCATTTGAAAGGGGGTTGGAATGGACACTTGATAAATAATGCAAATAATCTGATGTTATAAATTTTTATCTGCATTTACATAATTAATTTCGATAATTATATATTCTAAAAACTCATAAATATTGATCTCATTAGTTACAGATAATTGTCAGTAATCAATTTTAAATTTAATCTCATTAATTGTCTTAATTGTAGGTATTTAACTGAGTATATTCTTTTTTTATTTGTTTAAGTTCGAACTCAGACTGATAAATGGGGTTAAGATTTTTATGACTCCAACAAAAAAAAAACTTCAAAATAAAAATTATTCCATAAACTTTGGAAATATGACTAAGATTTAAAAAAAAAAAAAAAATATGGTTTTAGTAGCAATGCATAGATTCGTTGCAATAACTATATTTAAAAGTTTTCATCGCTTTTTATTTTTTCCAACACAGATAATACTATAAATTTACTACATAGTTTTGAACCCTACTTCAGCACTTTTTTAAATTTTCCAGCAAATTAATTTAAAAACTAGGAACCATTTGAAACAAAAATCTAAATTAAATGAATTTCCAAAATATGACCCGAAACACGCTGTATGATGTAAAAAAATTATGAAAGCAAAAGTATTACATAATGGATATGTACAATACATATGTACAAAAAATACTTTGTTTTTTTAAACGTAGTCTGCTTTTTGTGCGATACATTCACCCATTGGTGCACTGTCGAACATTTTTGTCAGATTTTGTTCAATAATGAGAGAGAAGACAATAGTTGAAAAGGATTTTCGAAAATTTCTAATTTCACTAAATTTATCAGTACAAATGCATAAGATTCGAAGTTCGGATAGCAGCTGACATATGGGATCCACCATATTGTATCGGCCCTTTTGAACGATGGTCTTTTCAACAATTCAATTCGGTAAAAAATTTACTCTTCAAGATATTTTTGAACAAAATTAGTCGAATATTTCCTTAATTATATTGTTGGTTGGATTATCTGAAATAGACTTTGTTTTCAAATAACTCCCAGGGGGGTCGGTCAGTTTTAGTGAACGCGGAGACTAAGGAATTTGTGGTTAAACGATTTTTAATACTATAATGCATCTTACCTTGCCAGCTATCTCGAGTACTCTCACTCTTAGATCGTTTATAACAATGTTTTAACCTAATGATACCGATACTTCTTTGCGCTTTCGCTTTTATTCCACGAATGGCTGGTTTCTGCATCTTACGTTTCGGTAATTTATTGATTGTCGCCACTATGTACATATCTATGTATGTTAATCGAATAGAATGCGGCAAAAGGCGGATAAACGTCAGATGCCTTATGTTGGTAAATAATTGTATTTTTTTTTTTAAATTTCATTATTGAATCAGAGATGGCGCGTTTATAATATTAAATCAGCGAAGACACAATCATGGGGATTATTTATTCGCTAACATCGCATATGATTGCAGTTAATATGGGAATGTTTCTCTATTGATAATTACACTGTACATCAACAATTTTGCAGCAGAATAATCATGGGCATCGTCCCGAGCACTTTTGCTGAACAAACTTAAGTCCAGCACGTCTGTGCTTTTTTATTTGTCCTTAAAGGTTAAGGGCGTCCCAATTTGTGTGTATAAGTTTAAAACCTTAAGAGCTACAGGTTTGATGCCTAAGGAAATGCTTTTCCTTATAAAAAAATTTAATTGAATATCTACAATTTGACCTGCCACTATTCCTCCTTCTGAGCGAGACCTAAATTGATTGTATTAAATATGTTATTATTGATTATCAACAATATTTGGTTGTAGAGCGTTTCTTTACCCGAAAAGCTTGGAGGCGACAGCAAAGTGACAAGCGTGAAGGGCTGCTAGTTTCAATTAGTAAAATTCCTAGCTGATAGAACAAAGATTTAATTTTATTTGATTATTTTGACATATTTTGAGATAACAAATTTTGAGATAAACATGAGTAAATCGTCAAATATTGATGTAATTTTGTAATTGCTAATTACTAATTTTTTTTTCTTTTTGTTTCTCCACATTCTGAATATTCCCGTTTATGGTCAATTTGCCAGAAAAGTAGAGAAAAAATGTCAGTGAAATTGAATGATAATGTTGGTTAAATATTGACTTACAGATGTCGGTATCCATCTATCAGCTGATATAGCACAAGACGAACGCGCTAGACTGATCCTCCTTTTATTTTATAAAAGAGACGCAGAATATTACTAAATTTTCTTAAATTGCGATGTGCTATTTTATAAAAAAAAATAATGTAATGTATACACAAATTGTATAATCAAAGGAAAATTACAGTAGATTGTAATCATTGCACAGTAGGCAGTAGATTTTAAAATTTCTACTCAAAAATGCAGTAAAAAGTAAAAGTTTTAACATTGATTGTCTACCATCTAGTTAAAAAAGCATAATCGCTGATCGTTGAGATGCCAGTGCACAGTTGCCTTAAAATGCTTGTATTATTTTTTAATTGTATACACCCTTCTTTCTATAATACCTTTTACTTTCCCTTTCGTGAAGAAAATATGTACTATTTTTACTAAACTATCTATCTACATTATTTGTATTTATTAACAAGTCTTTATCTTTTATTTACAGATCTTTGTTGACAGACAATTAAACGCAGCAGAATAGTAACAACGAAAGCATTGGAAATTGTAACAGCTCACTTGTAAAGTACACTAAATAGGTACATACATACATACATACATTTAAAGAAAGAAAAAAAAGAAAGCAAATAGAAAACGGTGATTTGTGATTATTTGCTCAGTGCAAGCGAAACGTCACCTGCACTTGAAAAGCGTCAATAGCAAACAACAAATTGGTACTCGAAATTGTTTGCAAACGGAATCGGAGAGTCCTTCTCATACACACACACACACACACACGTAGAGACATCACACACAAAGTTGCACCATCTGTGGATCACACAATAGAGGCAACGGATGTGATTGACTGACAACTAACTAAAACTAAAATATTTATCATTGCAATAATTTGTTGCTTTTAACGATTTCCGTCGTCTACACCCCCTCGTTCAACATTTACCTGCTACGTTTTATTGTGCTTGTGTGTTATTGTGTTGCTGACATTTACGTAAAATACCAGATACGAGTATACTACAAAGCAATAGTGACGAGTACGCCCTACATTTACGAAAACGGTAAAATTGTGATTACTACAAGTTGCAACGACAACAACAGAAATAATAAGAGCAACAGCAGAAAGAAATACAACGCACATCAACTTCAAGATTCTCTATTCAGGTCATACATTTCGCACATCGCCGCCAAAATTGTACTTAAATCAGAGATTCATCGCCAAAATGATTGGACGTTTATTTCGTGCACACGGTGAATTTTGTGCATCCCATCCGTGGGAGGTGATTGTTGCGCTGCTAACACTGACAGCATGCATGCTGACAGTTGACAAACAAGCCAGCGGCGTAGGCGTAGGCGTCGGCGTCGGCGTTGGCGTTGGTGTTGGTGTCACCGTTGGTCCTGATGTCGCTGGCATGGGTGTTGGTGTAGGTGTGGGTGCTGCCTCCACAGCATCCTCCTCCTCGTCGTCGTCATCTGTGCCACCTTCAATGTCCACAGCGTCAGCAACTTCCAGTCGATATCGACCGTGCCGTGGTTGGAGTCAGTCGTGCGATGGGCTTGAAGCCGAGTACAATGCAGCCGATGTTATACTGATGACGATTGTACGCTGTACGGCAGTGCTCTATTGCTACTATCAGTTTTGCAGTCTACACAAGCTCGGTTCCAAATACATTCTAGGTAAGTAGTGAATGTGTTTTAAATTAAACGCCTGCAGTTTGTCATCCATTGAATATACATACAATGTACGTACATTAGGATGCAACACACCCTAAATAAAAAAAGAAATGGAATTATTAAATGTATTATACTTTAATAGTTCCACTAAAACGTTTCGGAAAAATATTAAGATTTGCGTGAGCTGGACCGGTTTATAAAATCCTCCAAATATGAAGTGTTAAACAAGCATTCACAAGATAATGTCATAAAATCATAAGATTTCAAAAATTTAAAGTTGTGTTATTTTAGCTCTTTTTTCTCTGCAATCCAACACAGCAATAAAAATAAATTTTAGCCACCTAAAAATTGTATGCTTTTATGATTTTGAACACTTTACGAAATATTTTGAATACCCTCATTAAATAAATAAATTCCATTATGTGCAACAATGGCATTCTAATATTGATTGCTTTTTAAACCATAATAAAAGTCTACGACAATTTATTGAAATCTACCACAGTTTTTAAATAAAATCAATCACATTTAATTTTTTTAACTCAGCGCACTGTCGAGATCCCGGCATTTTGTTTGAACCAGTTGCTCTAATTGACCACTACACATAGATAGGGCTCTAAATTTCGTAACTTATGTAGCTTAATAATTTGTAGAGACTATACGAGATTAGTTTTCTATAATTAAATAAAGAGTTTGTTCTGTCATAAAAAGCTCATTGTAAAGAATAAATTGTTTGGTAAGTTCTGATATTTTACTCCGAGTTGCTAAACCAAATCACTTCAAGTTTTTTTTTTCAATTATTCTCAATAAATTTAAATCCAATAACAGACCGTGTTTAATAAGTATTCTTTGAAAGTACGAAAATATTACCCGAGAAATTTTTCTGTTTGTGTTTTTTCCTTTCTTTATTCCACTTTTTTTAAAATCAACTTAGCGAGGTGCGCGGAAACTTTAGGAAGTTTTGCAAACCCACCGATTATGTTTATTACTCCATAGATATACTTTTAGAAAATATCAACGAAATCCGGGCCGATTTGTGTTACCGGACTCGTGAATGAATTTTCTTTTTTAATAAAAACTTTTTCGTTGAAGATATTTCTTTGGAAAAAAGCGCTGTTAACAAATTATAGTTTTGTGGAAGATTATTTGTACAATAAACTGGAGCATTCGACAAGTTTTTCTTCTTCTTCATCATCATCTTCTTCCCAGCCTCTTAGTGAAAGCACTGGAGCTAATGTTCATTCTGCTCACATTTCAATCAATTGTATTATTCGTAATCATCAACGGGTAAAAGCCCAAATATTTTCTCATACACTTTTCTCTCAATCATTTCAAGGCGCGCATCATTTGATGCCACCATCATTCGAGCCTCTATGCTCATTAGTTTTTATTAGCCAAATGTGCTGACTTCCACAGCTCATTGGCTTAGGTGCTATTAGTGATTTCTAATAAAAAAGCCATGTCCTCCACTACTTCGAATCTTTAATTGCCGCCAGCGATCTTTATTGGAATTTCCATATCGAATTCGCTATTTTATTAAGTACTAAACTACATACATACATAGTACCTTTGAATGGAGATGCTATTATGTAATCGTCACCTTGCGTATCACAGATATCTCAATAGATGTTGTATTTATATGTTACGTCCATGACCATTTACAGTCAGTCATATTGACTAAATTAATTACCGCCGACAATAATTGTCTGTTTACTTACTACACTTGAAATGGAAATATCTGTGCTCGTGCGTGTACTTTTATTAAACGATTGCTCTCAAATTTACTTCAAATAGGAATAATCACAATTCAATTCATCCTTGACGATGGTGATACTACTCAATCGTACTTTAATTTGCAGCCACCAATACCACCATAGACATATTCACACTAATAAATTTATACGGGTTTTCAATAATTTCTAACTCACCTACGTGCGTAGTTTTATATTTGAATTATGACCATCGTCGTTGACTGCTTGGACATTGACCTCAGAATTTATGATTGAATTGCAAAATTTGCACCACTGACTAACTAAGAGTCACTTGGACGAACGGATGGTTGAATGGTTTAATGGTTGGATGCACGGGCAGGTGTTGGTGGCTAGTTTATAGATAGCCGATGCGATAGCCTTCAACTTAGCCTATGAAATGGGTTTTTATTAGCAATTTGCCGATTTTCTATTGCCTATTCGTTCAAGTTTTACACGCGATAATTTGCTTTGCAATCGTTTTTTATTTCTTTTTAAATTTTTCAAAATTCAACAACCGATTTCCGATGACTATACTAATGGGCAAAGTTTTATGTACTCGTACTTGCCAGGTTTTTCCTATAGAATGCTTGGATTATTTAACAATTGTTAGCTTTACTTACAAACAAAACTGGTGTTTGTTAAATCAATTCATTTAGCGAGTTATAAATTCATGCACACTGACGAGCAAAACCGGTCGCATGGTGTTTATTTCACAACACAAAGTTGTTCACAATAAAATTTTTTCGCCAATTTTATATAAAAATGTAGTTATGCTATAAAAAAAAGATGTAAATTATTGTTTCAAATTTTTCACAAAATTTTTAGCAACTCAAAAAATTTTCATCAACATTTTTCAATATTTTAGAAATATGTTAAGACATTTTTTGGGTATGCAATTTTATAGCCTATATAATCTAGTATAATAAAGTGTAAGTTTGTAGTGGAATACCGTCGGAATATAAAATTATTACAAATTAACGGTAATTTTTATAAAATGCATGCGTGTTATGACAAAAAAGTTCGCAAGACCAAAATTTCAAAACATTATAAAACATTAGCCGTAGTTTTCAAACTTGCACTTACTTGAATAAGCTATAATACTGTATACCCGAAAAGTTTCTAAATGTTACCAAATCTTCGTACATAAATTTTTAAAATTTTGTTGAAAATTTATTGACTTTTTATAAATTTTGCATATAGTTTGAAACATTAATTTACATGGGTTTCTTTGTATTTAAAATAAACAAAATTAGCTTATCACGAAAAACCTTGCTTGCTAATATTGTAAAAAGATCACCATTCAACCGATTTTGCTCGCCACTGAATATGCATACATATTGTTCGTACATAAGCGAGATTTAATGTTAATAGAAAATGCTAACAGTGCTTGGAAACTAACAAAGCGAAAACAAAAAAAGAACCCAACAATGAAGAGTTACTGATTTTTATGCCAAAGCATAATACTCGTATCAAAATTCTAGTTAACTGGGCCCAGCCTAGCGTGTTACTTACAATAACGCATACAAATAGCAGGCGATGAAATTCTGTACACGGGGATTTTTTTCCAATATTCACAATGTTTCTATTAATTTTCTAATGCTTAGTTCTTTTTTTTGTATAAAAGTATAGTTCAAACTATGACAAAAACTTTATAAATCAAAGTTAAAAAATTTGGAAAAAATTAGCATATTGTTAAAAAAGCAACAGTGGCTATTGAAACATCGTCGCGAATAACTTTGTAAGAAAAAAATTACAAATTGAAAAAAACATTTTAAAAGGCACAAATAAAGTTACTATTTGAATTGGTTTTTAAATAGGAGTCTTCAAGAAACTAGTCTTGAGAAATGGATTTACAAATTTTAGTGATGTACAAAAGTTGTATATCCAAAAATCAATATCCAGTAAGCGTAGCATCGCCTGATGTCGCTTACACCAAACCCACTCACTATAATTCTCTCAACATTCCTATAGTATTGTATGGCGTCTCAGCGTTTGAGATGGCCCTTATAGTGTTCTAGAGATTGACTATACAAGGAATATTTGGTAATTTACGTCTCTGCGTCGGCTAAAACCGCAGAAAATGGAAAGGTGAGCTTTACCGCGACATATACATAGACCAGCCAATTAAAACTTCAAGGCTACATGGGTTCAAATCCTGGTTGGGGCAAGTAACAGCCAAAATTATAGAAAAAGTTGTTTCTAACAGCGGTCGCCCCTCGGCAGGCAATAGGTCTGCCATGAAAACCTACTCACACAATTCATTTGCCATTCGGAGTCGGCTTAAACTATAGGTCCCTTAATTTGTGTTAAAACATCAAGATGGATGGCAAATTATTGTTATTATTATTATTGAAATTTTTTTTTATTATTATATAGCAAGATTAAGGTTTAATAACCTATGTTTGTTGTTTTTTTTTTTTACAAATAAGTGTTGGAAAATGTTATGAAAAATGCGCATTTTGACAGCGCTCTCACGAAGTAAAGAGTTTTGCATCTAGTTATCTATAACAAAACTAAAATTGATATTCATAGCTCTTGCACTTATAAAACTTTTCACATTGCTGTTTCTGGAATGTTTTTTCAAGTTCCCGTTTTTCTCTTTATATTCCTCCCCACTATTTCTTAACCCCTTAGTTTTCATATCCGACGTATTTGCATTGTATTTGCATAATAACCGTATTAACGATCAACTTTTCCTCGTCTGCATTACGAATGATGTTTACCGAAAACTTGCATTTAAATAGCGAAAATTTTTTAACCTTACACTCAATATAATTTGTCGTGGAATCGAAACGATGTTAATTCAGGGGAAGACTTAAAATAGGTTCAAATAAGAAAAACAATACAGACAGTCGGTGCAATTGTTCTTAACAAAAACCAGTTTTTTCGTCATTACATTCATTATTTGGGTTTATATTTAAAATATTAATTTTTAATCACTGCTGCTTATTGAGACTTCATTGAAATTAACACAAAAATTGGCATCATTACCGGCACCACTCTCTACATCATTATCTGCATCGCTTTCATTGGTGTCTTGAACGTTGCGTTCATGTTCTTTAACTAATAGCGCTGTAATCAAATTCTCAGTTATTTGAGGCAACTTTCTTTGAGCTAATTTACTTTTGTTTACTTTCATATAATGCGTTCCGAAGTAATTAATCAAGTTTAAGTCTCTTCGAGCGTTTCTTCTCTGCCAATTTTTCTTGAAAGGTACTCCCTGAATGTTTTAAAATCTTGGATCCTAGTGTTGGCCAATAGCCAATAAAGTATATTTTATGAATTCATTTTAGATAAATGTCTGATATTTATATACTGTGGTATCCAGTTCGCAAATTAATGCTTGAAACAAGGCGAATTCATGCAAGGTGGTATTGCCTGAATAGCAGAGACTTTCGCTTCGGTGGTTCTGAATATTAAAATCATGTATTTGTTGTACTTCTTACTGTCATGGTGTGCATAATTTTGTTAGTGTAATGCTGGTAGTTGTGCTTCTGCTACAACTTTGAATGAATTCGGCTTGGTTTCACGTACACATACATACATATATATACTATATACATACATACATATATGATTGCATAATAAATGTTTAATGTTTTTCCAATTTACGTCGATCTTTCAAGAACTGGTAATCAAGAAAGGGAGCGAATATCTCGTTCTATGTTTTAATAAGCAGCACAGGAAAATTAGTAAATACCGAAAACAATTGTACGTGTAATAAAAAATAGTCATGTTTAAATTGCAATATTCCATTTCGTTGCATCATATTTATTACGATCGCTTAGAGCAACATTTTGTACTGATTGATGCCTTTCAAATATTTGAAAATATATTTTTCTTCGGAATAGAAATACTAGTTTTATTTTAGCATCCGAAAAAACGTTAAATTTTAATTCTCATACATAAAACTTGTTTTGAAGCACTCATTTAAGATTCAGAGTAAGGCTCGGTGCACATTAAAGCGATACAATACGCGATATGATATACAAGTGATTCATACAAGCGAAATGTGTGGTGTGGCTGTGGCGCGGTGCACATTTGCGACGTATCCTGTCGGTACAAATTTGCAATGTTGTTATTGCTTCCAATAAATTCCCATATTCTCAACAGAACTATATCGCTTTCGTATCGCTCTAGTGTGCACCGCGCCTAATGCCAGACTTTCAGTATGGCGCTTTTCGTGACAAATCGTGACATTATAATGAAGACAAACAAAATTTTGACATCTTTCGATTTAACGCCAATGCAAAATTATAAAATGTCAACATGTTGCCATTTCGTGACATATTGCGGAGTCAAACATGTGATCTATTAAAAACCAGTAATAAGGTATTAAACTGTAGGATAACTGTAACGGTAGAGAAATCGGGTTTGAGAAAGTTATAAGAAATAATTTAATTTAAAAAAAAAAAAACTGGAAATATGTGCATTTCGTTTAGTTGCGCTAAGGTAGAGTGTGATGCCTGATTTTTATTATGTCAATTTCCATAATTTCATTGTAATGAAAGCGAAATTTCTTATAATCATCAATTAACGTCAATGTACTAAAATGTGAACTCGTTGATAATTCGCATCATATTTTGTCATACAAAATTCGACCTTATTTTGAAAGATAAATATAATTGTTTACAAATAAAATTTTATAATTTATAGCATGTATGACCGAGTTTCCCACAGCCGCGACCGGCTAATGTCATACTGGTATACTCGCACTAATGGTGTATGTAGCCCCAATCCTATGTAAAAGAATTTTTTAAACTGCCAGCAAGTAATGCTATCAACCCAGTTTAGTTCTTAATACGGTACTAAATTCAGCTTTTATGTGAAAAAATTTTGTTAGCAACTTTGTAAATCATTTTCAAATTCAATGTCTAAATACATAATCGAAAATGTCAATGGTCTTGCTCGTACAAGTATATGCGTACGTTTTTGCGACGACAAGTGCAACGATACAGGTACAGGTACAAATATTTAATGGCAAATCAAGTTAATTACGCTTACGTGCTTTATGGTAATTGTAACTCGTTTTTTTTATTTTTTATTTTTGGTTTCATTGCAACCAAAATTGGAGTATTTTTGTGAAACGACTTTTTTTTGAACACTGTCTACATAAGAACCCATTCAATTGCTACTATAAACTTAACAACGAAGGCCGCTTAATGTACGCACTTGCATTTTAACACTCTCTTAAAAAACATTTTAATGCTGTCAATTTTACTGCAGCAATGTCATACAGAAACACTCGTAGGTTATTTGTTCAACTGTTTACGGCTAGTGCAATTAAAATGCTCCTCTTATTCTGCTACTTGGAAGCAAAGAATGTAGAGAAAAGAACCATAATGCAGTGGCAGAGATCTGTAAAAAATACGCACTTAATATTGAATTCCCAAGCGAAAAAAAGCGCGTGTGTTTATTGAATTCGTGTTACTTAGAATGCTTTAATAGACATTAGGTGTTTCTTATGGCTGACAAGGGTCAATATTTTATATGTATGTACATACATCCACAAGTTGCAGCTTAAAAAGATTTTTTCACATGAAATGGCACTAAGTAATAGTTTCGGACTTTAACTGGAAGATAATCCTTTATAGCGTTTTCAAAGCTAAAAAGTCCGTTTCGACTAGTTGGGGATATTTATTTGGAATATCCCATATTTATATAGCGCACACCATGTCAACTCAGCTATCCCTGTTTTTATTTATTCAAAAAGGTGAATTCATATCAGTCGGTGTTATATGTACGTAGAAAAACAAAAAATTACACTAGCAAATTATAAGCACAATGACAGTATGATTTACAACCAACTCATCATTTTGACATTTCGTTCACCAAGCGAATTCAATCAGCTGATTGATCAACTCCACCTTGTTTGAATTCGCCTTGGGTAGATTGAAATATTTGTTTCTGATACAGAGTGGCCTATTGTAATATGAAAAAAAATACATAATTGTGGAAAGAATACAAGTGCACCGGAATGGGGTTGCCCCATTGAGTACTATACTATATCCTTCTAAGATCTTTTTACTCTGAAATATCCTTAGTCGAGTAAGTAGAAATATCTTAATTTCCACCCTCCCTAAAAGAACTTTTATTTTTCATAAAATTAAACGTTTTAGTAGGCGATGCATTTCTTTCTTTAAGGTTCAATTATAGGTGCCATAACCATAACCATACAAAACAGCTGATCGAACCAACTTTATGTGCAACACTGTTTCCAGTTAGTGGTGCCTTACCATAACTCCATGGTCATAACCATAACCATACCTATCAATTGAATTTTGGTTATGGGTATGGCGTTATGATATGGCACCTTTAATGGAACCTTTAGTAGCGTAAAAATAAGGCACTCGAAATTATATTTTCAACGATATATCACACATTTGAATCGAGTAATAAAAAAAATATGCGGAAAATTCGATTTTTTAGGAAAAGAAAGTTTGTAGGAAACACCAAGAACGAAAATTTTTATAATCGTAAAATCCTCCCGAAAAATATTTCCAAACTAGGGAGTTAATTATGAACTTTACTTAGTCAGCCATTTCTTCTTAAAACCATGCAGTTTTACTATAATAAAGTATAAATTTCAATTGCTAAAAATTTTTATTGCTTTTGGATAATTCTTTTGCTGACGGTGTTCAGCATTTTCTTCCATACGAAAGTAAAAGGAGCAAAGACAAAATTGTCAAAATTTCTCAATACATTTTGCTATTATTTTTATGAACACAACTGTACATGTGAGGTGTGCATATATTTGATGCGGCTCACCTTGCCATCGCCTAGCAAAGGAAAGAATGGATAGATGTAACTGTTTTATGGCTACGCCTTTTTACAATCACTTACGCACATATACATAAATCTACAATATGTATGTATATAAAAAAATAAATGCGTTTGCTATAAAATATGCAGCTAGAAATTTAGATGTGATATCTCATTCAGCATACATTCAACATTGAATAAATTATATCATTACGTACACACCTACAACTTAACGTTTGTAAAAACATTAATCGATTAATTAAAAAACAAAAATCTTTATATATTTCAGGGATCGCCGGTCTTTTTACGGTATTCTCAAGTTTTATCTTTACGACAACCATAATAAAGTTCCTGGGCAGCGATATCTCGGATTTAAAGTGAGTAAAAGCCATTACGTACTTTTATGTATGTAATTTAAATGGTAAATTGTACTTCCTTATGACAATATGCTTACATACACACATATGTATGTGCATACTACTACTATTTAATGATTGCACAATATTGACACTAATAGAATTTTTTCTACATACATATATACTAAATTATCTATCTTTTCCGTTTACGCAGAGATGCCCTCTTCTTTATGCTCCTCCTAATCGATCTCTCGAATTCGGGCACGCTTGCGCAATTGGCACTCTCCGGCAACAATCAAGCTGAAGTGACACATAATATTGCACGCGGCTTAGAGCTGCTGGGGCCAGCTATATCATTGGATACCATTGTGGAGACGCTTGTCATCGGTGTGGGCACATTGTCAGGCGTACAACGTCTCGAGGTGCTCTGCACATTCGCGGTAATGTCGGTGATTGTCAATTATGTGGTCTTTATGACCTTCTACCCGGCCTGTTTGTCACTCATTCTTGATTTGTCACGCAATGGCATGGATATGTCGATTGTGCGTGCCAAAGCCAAAGACTCTATACTCCTAAAGGCGTTGAATGATGAAGAGCAAAAAACGAATCCGGTGGTGCAACGCGTGAAACTCATTATGACGACCGGCCTAATGATAGTACACATCTACAGTCGTATGGTGTTCTCAAGCACCGAATACGATACGGTGGATAAGACTTTGACGCCACAACTAAATTTGAATGTAAACACTAATCGTACGGAATCGGGCGAATTGACGGATATGATTATCAAGTGAGTAAGCGGGTGGAGGGGAAGGTATCATTATTGAATTTAAGAATAAAGATTTTGCAATGCTTGCAATGAGTCTGAGCTGGCTCAAGTTTATTATTGGTGGCAATGGGTCCGAGCTTTTTTTAGCTATCGAAAGCGGCGATAGTCCTTGGTGGTCGATAATGAAGCGCTATCGATAGTTTTAATGGTGATCAAACTAACATCGTTTTTATACAATGACGTACTTGCGAATTTAGTTAGAGAAATTAGAATAATATAGCGTCGATAGTATCGGCAGTATTTTAATTCGATAGTCAGTGCCGTCGATGGTGATATTATACATAGTGTCATCGATAGTTTGCCAAGACTAAATTTCGTTATGCAAGTAAGTTGCTTCAACAAACCTATTTTGAGTAATACCGGAATTATCGAACTAGAGCGATTTAGGAAAAATGTATGTAAAGTAAATGAATGAAAATCAAGAATCACTTAAAAGCTAGGTTAGGTTTGCTCAAGAAAGAATATCGTGAATTTTTGGAAATCGATCGCGCCGGAACAGAATTTTTAGGGATTGAAAACAATCATTATATCGATTTTTCCGGATGAGAAAATCATTGGGAAGATTTCTACTAACTAAACTTTCGTTTTTATTTAGAAAGTTGTTTGTTTTAAATTATTTTTTTTATCATTATTTTACGATTTGGTTTTTTCTAACACGTTTGATCGATATTTTGTGAATCTCGTTTTTTCGATCTAGTTTGATCGCTCTTTTTACATTTTAATTTTTTCGATAAAATTTGATCGATATTTTGTGATTTTTTTCGATTAAGAATAATTGTTTTTGATGTTTTCAGAGAATATTTTCTTTAAATTATGCCAACAACAACAAAAATAAATTGTGTATTTTTTGGGATGATTGAACAAATTAATTTTTGAAAATATCGATAAATTGGGATCGGCAAAATTTGAGTACAAAATCGTTACTATTTAAATCCAAGTGTTATCGAAAAAATTTAAATTTGAGACTAACAATGATATTTGATAGAAGTAATAGAATTCGGGAAATAGCGATAAAATATGATTGAAAAAAAATTAATCGAAGAAATGAATATCACAAAATAATAATACAATTATAAAGATTAAATCATGATAGAAAGTATAACCATTGCGGCCCCTGTTTTTATTACGTTTTATTTATCAAAGTCATTTACCAAAAACCAAAAAAAAAACGCTTTTGTAATTTGTAATGTAAATAACTCTACTGTGACGTAAAAGTCTAATATAATCCCCTCACTTCGATCTCTTCTTCGGAAGATATAGCCGAAGAATATTGAATTATTTATTGCACTTTGCACTATTTGCGTGGACTTTCCACTTGTTTGCAAATGTCGTATTTTTTTGCCCGCTTAATTAACTATCGTAGTGCTCATATAAATATTTTTATTTATTTTTTTTTTTTCATTAACTTCTCTCTCCTCTAGATGGCTTACTATGAGTGCTGACCAAATTGTCATTCTTATTCTTCTCATTGCCTTGGTGGTGAAATTCATATTCTTTGAGCATCGCAACGACTTGCACGATCAATTACGTCAAACTACAATTGCTCTAGCGGCGAAGTCATCCCAAACTCAGACTCTGAATGAAACCACCGCTGATGGGATTGAAACAATGAAATCATCAAACGCCTTAGTTTCAACACTGCAAACCACTGCCGACAACTCGAATGAAATTCAATTTGCCGTAAAAATACCTGAAGTGGTTGTGTCGCCACCTGCCTCTGAATCACGTCCCCATCGTGTGCCACTGTTCACAATCGAAGAAGACAACTTTGTAAATGCTGCCACACAAACCGATGTCCTAACTGAAACTGGCGAGTTTCAGCCATTGCAGATATGTGCAGTCGAACCGCCTCCACCACGCCCGCTCCAAGAATGCTTAGAGATTCTACAATGCACCGAAGAATGGGGTGGTGCCGCCAATCTCACCGACGAAGAAGTTCTGTTAATCGTCAATTCCGCCGGCCAACACTGTCCACTGCACAAAATCGAATCGATACTAGATGACGCGGTGCGCGGTGTGCGCATACGTAGACAAGTGATTGGCGCACGCGCCAAAGTACCTATCGATAGTTTGGAATGTCTGCCGTATTTGCATTTCGATTATGGTAAAGTAATGAATGCCTGCTGTGAAAATGTTCTCGGTTATGTGCCCATACCAGTGGGTTATGCGGGTCCCTTGCTGCTTGATGGCGCTAAATATTTTGTACCTATGGCCACCACCGAAGGCGCATTAGTCGCCTCTACAAATCGCGGTTGCAAAGCGCTCTCCGTACGTGGAGTTACATCGTATGTGGAGGATGTTGGCATGACACGTGCACCCTGTGTACGTTTCGCTAGCGTATCACGCGCTGCCGAAGCGAAAAGTTGGATAAACGATGAAAATAATTATAAAAAAATTAAAACTGAATTCGATTCAACATCACGTTTTGGTCGCTTAAAGGAATGTCTGATCGCAATGGATGGACCACAGCTCTATATCCGATTTGTGGCATTAACCGGTGATGCTATGGGTATGAATATGGTATCGAAGGGCGCTGAAATGGCATTGAAGTGTATCAAAAAGGAATTCCCCGACATGCAAATCATATCGTTGAGCGGCAATTTCTGTTGTGACAAGAAGCCGGCGGCCATCAATTGGATCAAGGGGCGTGGCAAACGTGTGGTAACTGAATGCATCATTTCGGCTCAAACTCTGCGCACTGTACTGAAAACCGAAGCGCAAACACTGGTGGAGTGCAATAAATTGAAGAATATGTCCGGTAGTGCAATGGCGGGCAGTATAGGTGGTAAGTTGACTGTCAAATAAATGAGTAGGGAGTGAATTAAAATCATGGCTTCATTTGTAAACCCGTTTTATCGTTTTATCATGTTGTACGAAGTAGGATTATATTTACATAAGAAATTAAAGCTTTTTTTTTTAGAAAATTGATGTTCTTCAGGTCAGAAAAATTGCAAAGCTATTTCCAGATTATTAAAAAAAAAAAAATAACTTAAAAAAGGAAACAAAGCTTATAGTTAAAAAAAATACTAAAAGAATTAAATTTTGAAGTTTATTTAATTTATCAAATATTATAAAATTTCCGTCATCATGAAAATTTTACAATAGACACTTGGGAACAAAGGTAATAAAATAATTTAATGTAAACTTTTAAGTTATCACAAAATCACTTAATGAGATCAATGCCGGGCATATTACACTATATATTTAATGCAGTAAGGGTTTCACTATCACTACATCTTCATTGAACGTTAAAACACGTGTTTTATTATCAATGATGATTTATTGACAATAAAACGCGGGAAAATAATAGAAACGCGACATTTAGACACGCCCGAACAATTTTTCTTTTGTTTATTTAATCTTTAACATCCATATAAATCAACATTTCAAACTTTGTAGAAAAATTTGAAAAATTCAACAAATTTTCTCCAAAATCGCATACCTAATATTTGTCTAAAGATTCTGAATCAAAAGTTGGTAATTTTGGAGAAAATTTTCTTGAATTTCTCCCAATTTTTGTTTATTTATATGCTATTTTTTACGTAATCAGCAATACTTTTACAAAAAATTATTACAAATTAAACAACCAAACGAAAAATTTTCAAAACTTGCGAAAATGTTCCTATTAGATAATTTTTGTATGCGGACTTTTCTATCCATTAACAATTCCAGTAAAATAAAAAAATATTTCCACGGTGCAGCCAAAGGAAGATAGGCGTATTGTATTTTAGAGCATAGTTTTTCAACTTCAAAAAATGATTACAAAAAAAAACCATATAAGAAGGAAATTATTGGCATTATGGGCTTAAATTGAATAAGCTACCCAAAATTTTTACAAAAACTCAAATTAAAAAATTTGAAATTTGGTTAACAATTTGTTGAATTTCTGAAAAATTATGTACAAAGTTTAAAATTTTGATTGATATGTTTTAACAAAAAATAAATTAGCGAAAAACTTATCATGAAAAATAGGTGGGAATATTTTAGAAAAAATTCACCTTGAAGTCAGTTGCTTGAGTCGCTGTAGAGAATTGTACGGAAAATTATTAATAATATGATATTTAAATATTTGCAGTGCTGTAAATGTATAATACGCGAAAGTTGTTCCATTTCGAGTTACATGATAAGATCATTTATGTTGATGATATTTTGTTTTAGGTTTTTTTTCAAAATTTTTTTATTATTTTACTCTATTTGCAACAGGCAACAACGCACACGCAGCCAATATGGTAACAGCGGTCTTCCTCGCCACCGGCCAAGATCCAGCGCAAAATGTGACATCGAGTAATTGCTCCACCGGCATGGAATGTTGGGGCGAGAACAATGATGATTTATATATGACCTGCACAATGCCCTCACTGGAAGTGGGCACCGTCGGTGGTGGCACTGGATTGCCCGGTCAGGGAGCATGTCTCGATATGTTAGGCGTACGCGGTGCAAATCAAGCGCACCCCGGTGAGAATGCAAAGAAATTGGCGCAAATTGTATGCGCCACAGTGATGGCGGGCGAACTGAGTCTAATGGCAGCGCTGGTCAATAGTGACCTAGTTAAGAGTCACATGCGTCACAATAGGTAAGGATAATGAAAACTCTCATATCAAGGTTTTGTTGTATTTGGTTTTCGTTTTTTTTTTTTTCGAGTTTCATTATACTTTATAAGTGTGTATGTATGTGAGTTTGTATAACTGTTTTGTTTTTTGTTTTTTTGTGCTCGCATTTTCAGGTCTTCCATAGCTGTTAACGCTAAACTGAATCCACTGAATGTGACCGTGTCGAGTTGTAGTAACATCAGCTAAGGCTGCGACGCAAGCTCCACTTGTTGTTAATTCAATAAATAGTTCTTATCAAATGCAATTATTGTGCAGGCAAGAGTTGTACGCACAAATTTCGTCAAAAAAAAAAAATGGCAGTATGTCGATAGTGGTCAGCAGAAGGCGCAGCAGCAGCAGCTATAATATCTAGGAGCTAAAAGCTAGGAGTGCAGTGATTGCAAAGTGTGATTGTGTGCAGACAATTTTTGAAACTAACGTAACGCTTTAATAATTAACCTTACGAGAAGCTGGCTGCTGGATTGCTTTGTAAACTCTTTCAAAAGCAAACATACATACATACATAAGTACATATATAAATATATAGATATATGCAGTCAAAGCATAGCTACGTATGTATACCCTATTTATATATTGAAAATATGCAAACAAATATTGTAAGTGAAAATCATGTGTTGCATAAAGATGCCAAAGTCTTTGAAAGTGATGTCTTATTAGAGTGAAAAAAGTCAAATTACTTTATATACTTTTATTTTTTTTTTTACAAAGAGCAAACAAAACGTGTATGTTACTATTAAATTTGAATGAAGAAAACTAGTAGTTTATTAAATTTCCAATAGCGATTAAAGCTAAGCAAAACAAAAAAACGAAATGTTTTGACGTGATTAGCGTAGTGAAAGCGAAAAATATTGTTATACATATAATGAAAACTATAAAAAACATAACTGTGCAATCTACTACTGACTAACTAACTAACTAACTACTTACATACAGACATACATACAGATATGTGTGTGGCATTTATGCTTACTAAAGAAGAGCTTCAAAGAAACTTCAAATCTAAAACTTGCTTATATCAAAAACAAAAAAAAAGTAACATAATAATTAAACAAAAAAAACCACATTCAGAGACATACATATATATATATATATTTAATTGCAATAACTAGCGATTTTTAGGGACGTCTCGTAGTTGTGCTGTAGTAGTGAAACGTTACAAAAATGAACTGTTCAATTTAAAGTTCAAATTGAAGTTGTATATTTACTTAGATACTATGTATGTATATGCGCGGTGCTGTATGTGAATAACAATTTTTGTATAACAAATAATAGCTGTTAATATCAAACATCAATCTTCATATACTACATACATAAGTACATACATACATGTTGTTTCATATAGTATATTTTGAAAATGAAATGAACTCATCTCACAATGTGCACTCTAATCGCTGCAGAAATATGACTTTGCAAAAAAGAGAAATTAAAAAAAAAAAAAAAAAAAAGGGTGTTGGTATTAAATGCGACATTGAAATATCAGCCACTATATCCTGATACACATGACAATATACATAAGTATATTGTAAGCATACAAAACATACAAAACATATGTGCCCATCGTTGTACCCGCATACTGTATACCTGCTGTTTTCGTCGCGTATCAAAGAATTGAAGCCGAAGCCTTTCACTCAGCCTTTTACAAATCTGCTAGCGTACATTAATTTCAACCGTAGTTTTAAGTTAAGTTTTCTTTTTAATTACTTCATGTATGTTTGTCTTTTATTTAATTTTAACAGTCACGAATAACAAATATATATATATACAAATTGTAAAAAGTATTTTTAGATATCTATGTAATTTTAGTTATTTATGTAAGCTCAAAACCGAAAACAATAAGCAAGACTATGATTCAAATGCCAACAAAAAAAAAACATATATATATATGTACATATATATACATATGTATATACATATATGTGTATGGAAAGGGTGCATGCTGATCAAACTATAAAAGGAAAATGTATCAACGGCTTGGGTTAAAATACAACCCATTTTGTTATTGTTTATTATGTTTAACGTTATAATTATTTTCTCGCTTAAATATTTAACTATCAACAGTCAATATTTGTTTGTGCAATATTTCTAAACATATTTTATTTTTGTTCACACTCCAATGTGCTGATAATTGTTAAATTAGAAAAGTAGTGGATGTTATATTATGTACGGAAAAAGTATGTATACATATACATATAGTATATAATAAGAAGATGAAGAAAATCATTAGGAAATATATTACATATTTTTACTATTAAAACAGAAAATAAATGAATTTGATTTTATTACACAAAATTGGATCTCATTGATACAACAGGTAAGTTGGCAAAGGGGTGGAGGTAATCAAGGAAGCATGTATAGTACTTATACATTAGACTGAATCACGATGTATGGCGTTCAAAAAAGTTGAAAATGGTTTTGAAAATGGATTTTAAAAATGAAAGCATATTTCTCTGCACCCCTTCTATATACAGCTAAATTGGTTTTTTTTCCTACCAAATGCTCAATTCGGCTATAGAAAACATTAACCGACCATGTCAAATTCAGTTTTAGTATGGAGCTTATTTTTGTAATAATCTGTGGCACTTTATATAGACATTGTGTTTGAGAAAATCCCTAGTGACATTTTCTGAAGAATAATTTTTTTAGAACATTTTAACTCTAAGGATTTTCAAGTTTGTATCTAGGGGTTCCAATACCATGCAAAAATCGCAATTCCGCAGGCTTCGTCCACGGGTCTGCGGGATTTGCCTGACTGAAAAAAATTCATACTGTTTGCTCTAAACAGTTATGTACATACATATATTCAAAACTGATATGTTAAAAAGACGATCTGGTTTAGAAAATGTACTCAAATTATAGAAAAGTTGTTTCTAATACCGTCATGCAGGTTTGCTATTACCTCCGAATGTATGTATTTCTGCCATGAAAAAAACTTCTCACAAAAATCATTTGCTGTTCGAATTCGGCGTAAAACTGTTGGCCTCTCAATTTGTGTTACAAAAAGTTGTAGGAGAAGTTCGATTAAATATCAAGCTATGGAGTATGCGCCCGTTTCTTTATAACCCAAGAAGCAGAGAAAAGAAGGTGACGACAAAAGCACTTGCCTCGTTTGTTGGATCGACGTCACAGATGGCTCTTAAAAAGTTGATTTTTCAGAGTTTTGAGTGATTTTCATAAATGTGAAGCGCCGAGCTATGTATTTTAGCACTTGCAGTGCAAATTAAACGCCCAAGTGCAGTTAGCACCTTCTTTTTCATCTCGCTATTCCTGTAGCAGCAAACGCTGTGACGTGTACGCTGCCGGCGTTGCCGTAATCTTGTGTTCTATAATTTTTGTTTGTTACCGAGTTGCAAAATAACAGTAGGTATGATAGCTCGGAAAAATATGCGAGTTGAGCCAACTCGGTAAAATGATATCCGACCTGAGAAATAGTGTTGGGAAGTGAAAAAACTGCGCTATTGTGAATGAGTCGGAAGAAAATACATGGGAAATTTAAGTTTATCACCTAATCTGTTTTAATTTGCATAGTATTTTTAAATATCTAACCAGATAAACCAAAAATTTGCCAGCACTCCTATTTTCCGTTCTTAAATAGCACTAAACCAATTACATGGTTCATGAGAGATGCTAACCGGGTTGCTTTTGCAACTAAAAGACATTTTGTCCGAGCAGGAGTGTTCTTTTGTAAGTCGGTTATTGTTATTATTATTAAGTACGATTTTTTGATTCTGTTTCTGAAGGAATGATAAAGTATTTAAAGTTTCATTATTTAATTGCGATATTATTTTTATACAAATGCCCAGTGGCGAAAAACACACTCTCGGCTTCAATACTTGTAGGCGGAATCGACGTCCCATAGGTAGAAACAGCTCCAAAGTGCTCTCCTCTACTGCCTCCGCATTGAAAAAGTTTCATTAAGCGATTCATTATCTGATTAATAGAATTTGTTTGTGCGCTGAGTTTCGGTTTGAGGTTGTGACTGGGCGCCAAACAACAGTCTCTCTCAATCAAACACTTAATTTCGGGTTTTGGCAGTACTTTGCTTAGAAAAAATAATGTACCTTTATTTTTAGACACAGAACCCTGTTCCATATATTTAGTTGGATTTTTGTCCAGCGACTATTTGTCTTTCAATTTTTGTATTTTGTCCTTTCATTTAGTTTAACATAAAATGCTATGCAGTTTCTGCAGTAACTTTTTTTGTTGTGACGACAAACATTTTGGCGAGCGCGTTAAAAACTCAAACTGTCTTTAATTTTTTTTCTTTAGTCCCGAAAATCCCTCGGACACCTCATGTGTAGTTCCTCATTTCTGATTCCGCAAATGCATCACTTTTGGATTCTTTACTCGTAACCTTTCACTTCGCTTATATGTATGAATACATATATTTTAACCTCATTTTGCACTTCTGAAAACAAATTAAGCTGGGACAAGAAAACTTTAGTAGGCCATACAAAAAAATCAATGGAGTGTTTTATTATTGAATAGATAGTACCTGTAGAAAATATTTTGTTGCATGTGAGAAACTCAGAAATTCTTGTTCAAATATAGCAAATCTGCGATTTTAGTTTTTCCGCAAGGCCTTGAAAATTTCATTAATTGAAAACAAAAACAACAACAAGTCATAAGGTACAAGAAAAAGGTTTTCAAATGAAGAACGATTTTCTCTTGGTCGTTCTGTGGAAAAAGACCTCAAATACGTCATTTAAAGTTTTTATCCTTTTTATGCGAAACGTTATACGCGCTAACCGCAACCCAAATTTAATCTTCTGCAATAAAACTCGTTCTTTCATTTGATACAGACATTTCTTTTTTGTTTTTTGTAAATACTATCCCTATGGAAAGTTTAAGGCCCTTTAGTTTGAGCCCAAAGTTTGAAATTACAAAAATTTAAACCACTTTCAAAAAATAAAATAATTTTAGCATGCAGTTTGGTAGCCCATTCAATTTCAGCGCAATGAAATTACCGTTGATTTTTGATTTTTGATTTTTGACAATTTTGTTTTCTAATGGTATTGCGCATTTTCTTCTATATGAAAATTAATTTTATTCTTATGTTATATGGAAGAAAATGCGAACACTGTCAACAAAAAAAATTATCAAAATTCAACGCAAATTTTCAATTTGTTTACACTTTATTATAGTAAAATTGCTCAAAACTGCATACCCGAAAAGTTTCTAAACATACTGAGTAAAAAGTTTAAAAATTTCATCAATTTTTGTAAATATCGTACATAGTTTTAAACTTTGATTTATATGGTTTATGTTATAGTATGATGAACCAAATATTTGTAAAAAAAATATTAAAAATATATTAGTAAAAGTGAGTGGCAAACAGTATTTTATTGAATTTTGGTGCTAAACATATGGCGAACACGAGTGAACTTCGAAACAAGTATATTCAGAACTTTGCTCATTTTTGCACACCGTGTTGTCAATTTACATATATCAGTATAATTAAAATCATGGCGAAAATAATACAGAAGGTGGCGCAGATTATGATACCGCTTACCCACTCTTGAAAAGTTTGACAGAGTTTCTTCGTCACAATAGATTTTGTTTACAAAAAACGTGTATGTATGTAAATTGTATTCTTGGTGTTTCGTCTCAGTTTTCTCCATCGGTAAATCGGGTGTAATGTCACAACCAAGTTCCTGAATTTCACATAAATTAGCACAATCTTGTATTTTATCATTCTTGAATTGGAGTGTCCAATACCTCCATACATGTTAGGGATGTCAAATTAGGATCCCGGCATTTTTTGAGTAACGAAAATCCAGGGATTACTCAGTTTGAATTCCGAGATTGGTGAGTTAAATTTTTTTTACATGAAATGCTCGTAAAAAAGTCAGTAGTTTTGATAAAAGGAATTATAATATTTCTAATGGTGGGGGGATAGAGACCATTACTTGCAGAAAGCATTTCAATATATACACATCCATACATATATCCACAATCCAGCCAACAAGTGTTGAAACAGAACGGTGCTTTTCATCTGCTGGCATTGTAAGCAATAATTTAGGTCACGCCTGAAAGATAACACACTCAATGCTTACAATTTTTTAAGACCACACTTTAGTCAATACAAACAGTAACAACGGGCAACCAACGTTGATTGCAGGGTTTTACAAAAAAATGGATGCAATACTTTTTATTAAACATTCTGTGGACAAAAATATTGGAGAAGTAAATGAATTCACTTTTGCCAAAACCAGCACAGATGAATTGTAATTGAAATTTATTTACCATTTATATAATTCGCCTTGAGTCAAATGTTTTGTAGTTTGACTATTAAATTTTGTTTGTTTCTATGTTAAAAAACTCTACTCAGAAAGTAGTAATTATTAATTCGCACTACTGATTTATCAATTTATGTCACCTATAGCATCAATTACTGCTTTGCATCGTTTTTTTTCATCTACCGTTATCAGACCTACGTGGGATTGATATAAATTTTGCTTCGACGATGACACGTGACAAGCCTACTAGTGAAAGAATTTGTAATATAATAATAGAAAAAATTATAATATTAAGTTCAACCGCAGGCTTCAAGTTTCGATAAAACTGTTATACTTAGACAAAAATTATTATCAGATCCAGTTGTGATTTATATATACTTTGATTCGACGATGACAAGTGACAAGTCTACTACTGAAAGAGTTTCGAAAAAACTGTTATACTCAGACAAAAATTATCAGCAGATCCACTTGTGGTTTATATAACATTTGCTTCGATGATGACACGTGACAAGCCTATGAGTGAAAGAGGCTACAACAGAAGGATTCAAGTTTCGAAAGGCAGCATAATTAGGCAAAAATTCCAGATGCGACTGTCCAAAAGAATGATAGAATATCCTTTTCAATGTGGGATTTTCATGTTGTTGTTGTTCAAATTGATAGTGTATATGTTGTTGTTGTTGCTGTTGTGGTAACCCCCCTGTAGTTCTTGAGTTTGTTGTTGTTGATTTGGAGGTTGAGTCGCTGCATTTAGTTCCTATTTCTGCAATAACTGTTGTTGTTTCGAATTGTTATAAATTTTTTAAAAAGCTTTCTTGCTGTGGTTGTTGCTGATAATGGCAGGTTACATTACGCTGGTTGTACTGGTGATGCTGCTATGGACCACGTCACTAATGTTGAGTTAGCGTTGTTTTAATGCTCCTGGGAAGATCTGCAATTGTGCAAACTTGATGTAAGTACTAGTTTTAAACGTTGAATTTAAATTATCTAAATATATTTAGGTATTCAGTTTTGATGTGTAATATGGATAATAATCCGATTGATTGATGAGATCGAGGTAAATTTAAATTATAATTTAAAAGTTTTACATTCATTTTCATATTATAGTACCAGTACGAATTTGTAAAAAAAAAGTTCTTCTATGAACTTCTTCAAGCGTTCCTGAAGAAATGGAACGGATACGATGTTTTCACATTAGTTCAATATGAAGCATTTCGCATTTTATTACATCAGCTCTTTTTGAAAATACCACAATTAACCGACTATTATTTATTTAAATAAAAACAAAAATTAATAATTATGCCCACTTTCCAGAATTTTTATTTTTACGCATTCTTCCTTTAATTCAATTCTTCGTATAAAATTTGATCGAATTCGGTAAATGATTTAATTAAATATCGAATATGTTGATTTTTTGTTCACTCCCATTATATGAGAGGTGCGCGTGTTTTCTTCCGCCGATTTCTGTAATTTTCGAAATTATGCTTAATAAATTTAAATGTAAAGTGCATAAATACCAACTTCGATAGAGTTTGATACAGTGGCTTCCCCCTATATGTGAATCTATTTAATCCAAGTTATTTTCTTCTTTCTCTCTTAAGCCCAATCCTATATATAAACATATGCATACTGATTTTGGCAAGTCGTCGTAGTTTAGTGGCGACAAGAAGATATATAATTTTTATCAAAAAAATGCTCTGGAAAATGAGACCTATTTTGGCTTCGATTTCTTGCAGCTGTAAAATATTTACTGCAAAGCCTGCAGAAATTTTCCGAAGTGCTGCCAACTGCTTGCATTAAAAAAAAATTTGACGAAATGCAGTACTGCCGCACGTTTTTTGTCTAACGTGAAATGCAGTGATTCCCAAACTGTTTCTTACCAGGGACCATTTTGATCTCAACTAGGGTCAAATAGTTGAAAGATAAAATGTAAGTATCGATCTAAAAATATACTTAAATCGTAACTTTTAATTACCATACATAAGTAATCGTAAAATAAAAAGTATCATTAACTAATAGTATTATAATAGAAAACAGATAACCCTGCTTAACCATGAAAACTAACTAATAAAAAAAAATGTAGACACAAAATCCAAAAGGAAACCTCCAAAATCTGAAATTAGGATTAAACCCTTGTTTTTTCAAGTCTTTTTACCCATAACTTTAACATTTCCTAATCGATCATCAATTCTATATGTTTCTGAAAAATTTCTTCTTCATTTCCTGGGCGTATTTTTTAGTATTTTATTTTTTTTTTGTTTTTGTTTTTTGAGAAGTTTACATTTAGATAAATAATAAAAAAATACGATTTTATTACCGGAAACTTAATAAAAATGTTTAATTTGTACTGATTTTTTTAAAATTCATTTTAAATTGGGTTTTCACAATACACTGTTATATCTGTTATATGTTGTAAGATTTTAAAACTATATTTTATTGCGAATTAACAAATTTATCGCAGCAATGATTGTTTAAAATTGAAACTATTTTAATAATTTATATTGCAAAATTAAAAATATTTCGTACATCTTTCGCGTTTGATTTATATAAAACGGAGTGATTTAAAAACAAATTATAATTAAATTATAATATTAATTAGCTTTCAAATTAGATTCTTATGCTATAATTTTCAAATAATAAATCGTATTTTTTTATCAACTTATAGAAATGGAACACCGATTCAGAAATATTAAAGTTATGGACAAAAAGACTGTGAAACTAACGCAAACGAGTTTGTGACCATCAGATTTTGAGGGAGTATTTAGTATTTTACGAATACATTTTTTTATTTATTATTTACATAATTTTCACAATTTCAATAAATCATTCAATTTGTAGCAATGAAATTTTTGGACTTACATCTTTTGCACAAGTTCTTGAATTTGTGAGGTATTAAGGATATCATCACTTACTTTTAATCATTTTCTGGACTTGTTGTAGTAATTAATACCAAAGCAGTAAATCTTCTTCCAAATTCCCAAACTTCATTTGTAACACAAAAGGGCTGGGTATAAGTTGTTGGCCAACTTTAATATCAGTATTGCTGCTTTCATGGAAATAGCGATTGAATTCTTGTATCTTTCCTCTAAATGTGTCATACTTTGTGTCATCAAGTAGTGCCGCGGACCACTCGTAGTTCTCGGACCATGCATTGGTAAACTTTGGTGTAGTACAACTATAAAACTGCGTTTACGAACGAACAGACAATGTAAATTATAATAACAGGCGCCAGAATATAATTTTGAAAGAAACAAAATTTGTAAAAAAAATTCTTAATTTTTTATACCCAATTTCGCCAAATTCAATTTGGTTTGTAGCGACGAGATTCTCCGAATACATAATCTCCTTTCCAACAAGCATTAACACTTTAGCAGCATAGCCCAATAATTGATTGGGAATGTTTTGTATTTGCACAATAACAGCAATTCAAATAGAAATCCACTTTTTATGTAATACAAGGAACAGAAGTCTAAATTTATTTTCATCTTATATAATTCTTTTTCATTTTTCTTTTCAAATATTCATTGTTTTATCTTAGCTTTACCTTTGCTTTCATTTAGACTACAATTCATTATTTAAAAACAGATAATTATTGTAGGTTTTACAATTAAAACACAAATAAGTATGTATGTATGTATGTGTATAGAAAATCGATAGGCTTTCTATAAAACAGTAAAATCCTACATACAATGTGCCTACAAATATGAAATGATATGAAGTTGTTAGTGTTGGTGCATTGGTTTTGCGGTGATTTGTTAGGTATAAACACAAAATTTAATTTTATAAATTAAAAATAAAAAGTTTTTCAATTACAAACCGAGTCTTTTTTTATATATATATATATCTTAAATTTTAGCAAGCGCTTAAAAATGTAAATATTTGATATTTAATAGCTTTAAATTGTTGCTTGTTTTCAGCACCATCACTCGCTTTACTATTTACTTCCCTTTCGTTTTATCGGCCGCCTACCAAAACAATGTATCTAATAAATACGTATAAACAATTGTATTTTTATTTAAGTTTAATTATCAGTTTTGATTTAATGTTTTCTACTGCGTTTCGTGATTCGTTGTTGTTTATACAATACAAAAAATTCAGTTATTTCCAGCTCTAAGCACATAACCAAATCTATTTTTCCATTTTAAAATTTCTTTCGCCTTCAACTTGCCTCATTTCAAACGGGTATTTTTTAGTTTTCATTTCATTTACAGGCTTGATGTAATTCATGTGTGCTTTCTCAATTTTTTTTTTGTAATATTGTTCAATGCATTCCGCTTTTTTATTTGCAAATCATAAGTTAAGGGTAAAGTGATTAATTTTATTATTACTGTTTATTGTTTTATAAAATCGGTGTATTAGTTTTTCCTGTCACTGCCAAGTGACTTCTTGGGGCTTGGTTCTACACATTCTTCCAAATCCGGTACAGCTGTGGCATCTGCTTCTTTAACCTCCTCCTCGTGATTCGCAGCAGAACCATTACCGTTTTTTGTTTCTACCGACGCTTGACACTCTTCTGGATGCGATGCTTTCCGCAGTTCAATTCGTTCTATCAACTCTTTATGCAGTAGAGCCATATCAGCTGGACGTCCCATTACTAAGAAAATTTTAATTTTGCCAGTATTGTCCATAGCAGTAAGGCGCAGTGATTTGTTGCTTGGACGCTGAGCAACCATACCAGCCCAAACCTGAAATAGAGGATAATTAGGAGAATTATGTAGTTTAATTTAATATAAATGAGAGTTTGTAACTAACTTTTGTATTTAGCAATAAGCGCAAATTGCCAGACGTTCGAAACACAACACGAGAACACTCCTGTTCATTTTTCGAATCATTTAAACGTAAACTACCCCGCCCACGCTCCTCCCAGTTGCTATTGACGAAGGCGAACAGTTTACAACTTACCTAAAACAAAATCACATATTCAGTCGTATTGTTTTGAAAGTATCAAAGGTGGGATTCTAAGTATATATTCTAAAACTTACGTCCACAATATTTATTTCATTTTCCTCGCCAGTAAAAGTTTCCACCTCTTCATATTTACGTTTTTGTGCGCGGCTCTCTTCGTACTCGCGCGCCACATCAGTGAGGGTCTTGGTTTCTTTCTCTTTCGGCGCAGTACCCTTTTCATTCTCCACTGCTTTTGCCGCATTTTGTATAACACTGGAGAAGAGTAATTCTCCAGAAGTGGAGCAGCTGGCTTCAGAGTTTTCTGATTTCGCTGCACCATCGGGATTGACATTCTCCTTTGGATATAAAAAAAATAAATATTTCAATTTTAAGAACATATAACTTAATATAACTGGTTTCAGCTGAAAATTTAGATTCACTCAAATTCTTACCCCTACAACACGTTCATGTACGTTTTGACCAAACACAAAGCCAGATTTCTCCACAAGCGGTATTGAGTTTTTCGCTGCAGCAAAAATATTAGCGCGTTCTAGTCCATTCTTACGTAGCAGATTCAGGGGATCCACACGCTGAAAAACAGAATATGGGTAATTAATTGACTTGCAAAACCTTAGGGCATCTTTACAACTCACATCATCCGGTTCATCATCGTCTGCCGCTTTCTTGTCATCTGTTGTTTTGTTATCATTTGATGTTTCGCCACCGACAGCACCCTCCTCAGCATTTGCTTCATTATTTTCTTGCGCACCTTCGTCGTCTTTCTGTTCCCGCATAAAAGGATTGTGATTGGTTGTGCTACTCACGGAATCATCTTCATCTCTTTCAAAATTATTGCTTGTCACTGTTGAATTGGAAGTTGCATTTGCATTGACATTGGCAAGGGAATTGTTGTTGCTGTTGCTCAACGCTGCTGCACCCAAAACTGATGAACCGAGTACTGAAGGACGCAATACGCCAGATCGTATAGGATTTACACCGCCACCAGTTAAACGCGAGGATTGTAGCATTGAATCGCTGCCCAGGCTGTTTGATTCATTAGAAGTATCTATAATAATGCAAACAAATGAGTAACTGCCGGTATATAAATCCAGCATTTTTTTCCCGAGTTTTTTTTTTTTTGCATCTTCGCACAGCCACTCGTCGTATTCTACATGTCTACTTTTGCGTTAGCACATCTACACGTTAAAACTGAGAAGTGCAGCTGTAGAATTCACTTTCCAATTGGCTTTCATACTTACCATTGTTTTCGGACATTTTCTATGAATACTTTCAAAACTATTAGAAGTTGTTAAAAATGAAAGTATTTTCCTGTTTTCTGCAAATTAAACTGCTGAATTGTCAAACTAGCCGAGAAGGAAGCGTACGCAGAATGTCAATGCAAGGAAAATGAAAGCAAGATGTGCAATAAATGTTGCCACATTTTTAAAATTGTACTGAATATAAAATGGTAGATTCACGACTCAACTAATATATTTCTTACATATTCGTGATTCACTTTATATTTTGTACACTTAAATTCTTTATATTTCACTTTTTATTCCTTTAATTACTTATCTGTTTACAAAATGGGCAAGATTACGATTCCTGGGGCGCCGCGTTTCGACGACTATTTCTTGTAGAACTCGACAAAATAAACACTTTTTCACGAGTAAAAAAAATTGATATCTCGCTTGGTTTTCGAGATACAATAACAATACAGTTGTTTTATTTCACTTTTTCCAATTGTCCTTTACGCAGTCCACATTATTTTTGCGTGCAACACCTTTCTGCGTAGGCGATACTGGTTAATGATTGTTTTTATGGTGTATTGGAAAAACAAAAATCATCTCTTATTATTGCTATTATCATAAATTTTTGTTAAATAGCCATTAAGTGCCGCGAAACGGTTGACCTGTCAAAGTTGAAAATCACCTATTTTTTATGAATTTAACCCTGTATATCTCGAAAACGAAGCGAGATATCGAATTTTTTTATAAGTGAAAAAGTGTTTACTTTGTGTTTTTCTACAAGAATTAGTCATCAAACGACGGCGCCCCAGGAATCGTAATCTCCCCACAAAATGCATGTAGTTTGACAAAATCGAGTTTTTTATCGCAGACTTTTATATATAACCTTTAAGGCTGTGAACCATGCCATTAAAGTATGCCTTAAGGCTTGGTTATTCATATAGGGTATGACTTGGGAACACGTAAAGAATCAAAACTTAACAGACTTTTATGTCACGCGCTGATTGAATGGTGAAGGTGACACCTTCAGAGTTACCGCTACTTTGGTTTCGCTGATTTTGACAATTCTCTGCTCCAATTAGACAAAGATTTTTTCCCAAATGGGGGCAAAGAGCCACTTTAATTGAGTATTTTGTAGATTTATTTATTAAATATCTGCTTATAAATCATCTTTTTACACTTTAGATAAATTAAAACACGTTTCTTATTGTAATGTTGGAAGTTATTCATTCTTCTTTCTCCAGTATTCGTGTTTACTAATGGCGATATCTGTCACTTAGCCGAAGGAAAGCCCAATCTTGCACTATATCATTCTTTGTTATCCGCAAATCCCATTGAACAAATTCTTTATGTGACATAAGTATCTCAAGTCATGCACTGCACTATAAATTAAACATAAACAAGACTTTATGCAATGTTCAAATTCCCACCATTTATCGGATTTTTGTGTTAAAGTTAATATAAACTGAACAGATTAACAGAATACAACAGAGCGATCCATATGAAGTTAACAAATTAAGTCAGTACCGGGAGGAATTATAAATATTTTAATAAGTTATCGTATTTTAATTTACATATTTGTAGGCGGAGCGCCTAAAAAAAAACGCATATATATTTGCTGATCTCGTTTTTAATCATGTTGACTGGTTGAACTGGTTCAATATCCAGCAACAATTTGCGAATGCCATTTAGCTGGTTTAAAACATCAATTTGAACATTATTATTAATAACCACAACTTTCTATCCAGAATTTCTTGTTTTGTTTCTAAATGTTTTAGCGAACTGGGCAGTTATTTTTCAACAGTGGTATCCTCAAAGAAAATACAAACGATAGTTTCCATTCTTCTTTTAAACAAATAATCAAGAAATATAATGAATAAAAATGAACAGAATTCTGAAAAGCTCGAAATTGCCCCTTGCATTTAAACGCCTGTAACTCAAAAAGTGTTATTCAGATTTGTTATTCCGGATTTTTTTGGCAATAACTGCAAAAGGGCTTAGAAGACAGGGTTTTTGCACACATCTCGAAAACCTTTAGGAAAATTAAATAACATCTATTTTCGAGATCTATAGATAAAACTGAGGGAGTATAGTTTGCGTTCATACAGACAGGCGGACAGATGTGGATAGGTCTATCTCCTTCATCTTCTAAAAATTTTCGAATAACTTCAGCATCCGTTTTCTAGGAAAACCACACATTTTTTTTTACAATAACAGTATTATTACAATTTCTCTTCTGCCTTATTTTAAAAATTTTCAGAACGTCTGCATTCAATATCTTGAAAAAACTTTGGAAAAAACATACTTTTCACTTCAATTTGGCTGTGTGCAAACTCACAAGACATAAGGTCCATTACACAACCCAGCCAGATTACCCATATGTACCGTCCGGGTCGAAACGGTTCAAAAAAACAAATTCCAATATACAGGCACGACTCTTCTACAGTTTTATTATTGTAAAGTAGGAGAAGGAGATAGATTATTTTAATTATATAGTACATATGTATGTAGGTATTTAAATTTCATAAGACTTTTATTTTGTTTTTGTGGTTTTATTATTCAAAAATTTTTGTATAAATTAATGCATTTCTTATTAAATAAAAAAAATATTTTTATACAACTCTTATAACTAACATTAATTGGTTTAAATGGATTACCATAATATTTGTATGGTTGATAGATAGTTGGGATTTTAAATTTTTTTGTAAATTTCATATTGTTTACATTTATATTTATGTTTATGTATTTTTGATGACAATGCGTTAAATATTTTATGTTTTGTTATTTTCATTTATTTCTGTAAAAATACAGAAACGTCGACATATTTATAGCAAATGTTACATTGCTATTATTACATTGAAATTAATACACTTTTCACATTAGGCTGTTAGCTGCGTTTGACATTATTGCGCCCAAGGGCAACAACAAAATACATATGTACAATAGTTACTTTTGTATACCACTTGCTTCATATACCTTGCTGCATATGTATGTATGAACATTTAACTGAATTAATAGAATATGCATGAACTGCCTATTCAGAAAAATTTTGCTGTTATTTAGCGATTTATTGATGCGTTATTTTAAATTTACTCATGTAAATACATTTAAAGTATAAATTTCTAGACAACTTGTGACATGAAAAATTGTGGGCTAGTTTGTCAGATTCTAATCAATATCACAGCTTAATTTTTTTCAAATACAAATGTATGTAGATACTAAAACTAATCTCGGTAGAAATGAAAACAAAACATATCGGCATACAACAAGGTTGCCCATATTTTTGGAGGTATATAATTTTTGTGAGAAACTTTTCATAGTAAAAATATGCTCGGATACTTGACATTGCCTGCTGAGAGATGGCTGTTTTATAATCGAATTTCAGTAATAAGAGATAAGAGATACTAATTATTGCCGAATGCGAAATTTTCTTTAAAAAAAAGAAGTATTCATTCCGTTCGCCAAATGACGACCCTAACTTATAGCTTTCGCCCTCTACTAAGTTTAAGAAAACCGTTGCTACTTAATTATTAACTCGGCGATCCCCACAGCATATTTATGGCGGAAAGTTGGTTCCCATGCAATATTTTAAATAAAACATAGTCTAATGCAGTAGTTTCTTCTTTATTTCTCCGCTCTACGAAAAATCGGCACGTCAAGAATAAAACACTACCACTATTCGTCAAAACAAAAATTTATATTTTTTTAGAATTACAAAAATTTATTTTTTTAAATAAATTATGCGAAATCAAGGAGAATAATTTCTTATTTCGCCTCGAAAAATGTTTTTTGAAAAATTAGTTTTTTTAAAATAATTTTCAAGTTAACTCCCATAAAATAATATTAATTAAACTGGCGAGTAACTTTAATATTTAAGTTCTCACCCACCAACTTTCTTTCCATAATAGTCATATTCTATCTTATCCGTTCCAAGTGCAAAAAAACATTTAGAATGTTTTATTATATTTTTAATTATAATAAATAAAAAATAACAATAATATTAAACTAGCAAGAAGTAGGTATGAGAGTAACTATTTGTTTAGTCAGTAAACTGTCTCAAGGTAACGCTCTGCAATTGGATTTTTAATGTTTCCTATTTTCCACTTTCGGATGTAACCAACCAGTCAATCGTTGTTCGTTAAACTTGCACGTTTATAGAAATTTCGCGTTCGCGTACACTTTAGATATTCGGTAGAGTTTTTTTACGGCAACGGGCGTACTCAATTTGAACAAAATTATTCATATTTTGAGTTAAATTAAAATTATTTTTTCTTTACATGAGGATTTGCCAACGGCCTTTTAACCGCCAATATTTTCAGAATTCTTTATATAGAAGTTTTTTTTTTTTATATAGAAGTTAATACTGCGTTAAATAGAGGCTTTTGAAAACTAGCCTTTAACCTTTAAAATATAAGTATTCTGAAAGGTTTCACGCTCAAAATATCTTCATTATACGAGTATCTATGGAAAATTTTGCGACGACGAGATTTTTCAGGGAGCTTAGCGCAATTTTCATTATATTAATTTTCCATTTTATCAAAATGCATTAAATTGAGGTTTGACTGTATAAACAGGTTTATTTTTTAAAACATGCATTTCTTGCTGTGACGCTTTATGTGCAATTTTGGCTGGAAAAATTCTAACTGGCTAAATTACCACCTAAACTAGTGGTAATTTTTAATAATTTCAATAAAAAATAAAATAAAATAAAATATTTTAAACTTTGCCTTGCAAAAACAAACTAATCGGCTTGGTTTTTTTTTTTAAATTTCGTAATTGTTGTTTGTAGATTTCCTCTTTGAGAGAGCTAGATACTAGAAACTAATTACACAACTTTTAATAATAAACAAAATTAAAAAATTAAAATGAAAAAATTACTCGCTGGCGAAAAGTTTCCGCGTTTAAAATGAAATGGAAATGAAATACAGGCGGCAAGATTTTGCAATATTCTAAGTCGTCAATTGCCTCCCATTCACTTTTTCTCCAGTCACGATTTTATATCGATTCTAACTTGTTATGATTATTGCACTCACTTGTATCGCCTACTTTTGATGACATGTGCCTAGTTGTTTTAACAATTTTTTTTTGCGCAACTGGTTTCGATGAACTACATACATATGTACATATGTATGTATGTATGCATGTATGTAGGTACTACTTGCGAAGATCGCACACGCCCTAGGACTTACATATGTAACTACAAATATTGCAAATATCAAAGCATTTGAGAATGCCTTAAACAATTAACGTTTTCACATTTACATATTGTATGTATGTATAACGTTGGAAATACCTTGTGAATTGAATTAAATTAACATAAATTAATTGCTAGATGATGACAATCACTTTTGTACAGTTTTGTTGGAAATGAAAATTTAAATCTATATCTTAAATATCGCCAATTCCTTTAATTATCAACGTCGATCCGTGGCCTCACTGCTGGGCAGATAAAAGTCATCATCGTTGTTCACAAGCAATTCGCGCATCCCGTAGCGTCGTCTGTTGGATGAGACAATTTTGAGGAACAAGAACAAAAGATGAGTCGAAAATTTAAAAGCAAAATTTATAGATCATTTAAAACAAAGCGAAGCATAACAACGAGAGTAACGAGAGTGTAGTTGTAACTATATGATACATATGTACTTATATATAAAGGGTGTTCCAAACACAAATAAGGTACTTTCAAACAAACCATACACAATAAATGAATACATATGTACATAGATATATGTATGACATGTTTTTTATTTTAAAATTAGAAACTTCCTCAAATCCTGTTAACTAACACCTTTGCTCAATTGTTACAGAGAAATTGTTCAGGGGGAAAGGGCGTAGTAATTTCTAACTTAAATGAAATCACAACCTCTATACAACATTTCCACATTTTTCGAATATTATTTTATATGCATAAAATAAAATGTGAAATATTTCGTACATATATAAATGTTTTTCGAAATGGAAATGATGGGTTAGCATTTACAAATGGGACATTAATTACAAATGTAATCAAATTAACAACTATTTGCCGCTTACGTTTTTTATTAGACGTCCCCACGACAGTCGGTTCTACGATACCGGAACGACCTGGATTTATGTATATCCGGCCAAGGACTGTCACTTTAGTGGCATTCACCAAAATTTTATGGGTAATTCTTTATGCTGTTACAACAACAACAACAATAGCTATAAGAGCTATTTAAGCATAGTAGAGAAGATATGGTAAGGTGCATATATCAGCTTATTTCCAGAATATGGACGGACGAATGCATGTCCGCCGATTGGAATTTAAGAGCGTTCTGTGCAATCCACTACCACGGTAGCAGTTTCCTGAACATTTCATTTAAGGTTCTATAAAGCGTAATGCGCGAAAGATCTAAGCTAACCGTCAACGAGCTGATTGGACCTCAACGGTGTGGCTGTAATTGTCAAGTTTATCACCGACCAGATATTAACGATTTACCAATTCTTGGAAAATATCCATGAGAAGAGGATCGACAGTGACCATCTCTATGTCGACTTAAATTAACGTTCGACAGCACGAGAAGAAGTTGCCTATACTCCGCGATGACTAAATTTGGTATACGAGGTCAAAACGAAGTATCTCCTGTCATCAAATAAACAGTCCGCAAATTCGCGCCTTGGTTCCCTGCCACTGTTGTCAGTATCTATTTTAAAAAGTAACGATAACTTTTAGCTACTTAAATTGAGCTATGAAACTGAATACAACTTTTTTTAAAACTCTGAATAATAAATTTGTTGAATTTCGTAATGTTTTTTATCAAATATGTAAATGTATATTCAAAATGTTCAGCGAATGCAAGATGTTAAAAACTAAGATTTCAACTGAAAAGAATTTTCAGCAAGAAAAGAGCCCATTCAACAAAAACTTTGTATTTGGATCACCCTGTATACTTGCAAATATCAGCGCGCAGTCATCGTATATTTTTTTTTTTATATTTGTCTGCATATAAAAATAAAGTATCACCACTTACTCGAGATTTGAACGCCAGATGACCAACGCCACATACAAAGATATCGAAATCAGCGCCACAAAGACGAGCACCATTGTGAGTATCATGTGGCTGGATTTGATGCCATCGTCGTCATCGTCATCAACATCAGCATCATCATCGCTGCCGTTGGCTTCTTCGGCGTACATTTTTTCCTTGACACCATCACCACCACCATTCACTTCGATGTTCTCCGCCACAAAATTATCGGTATCCATTTTTATGGCAGATCCTCTGCAATTAAGTTTAAGAAATAAGTAAACAAACATATGTACATACATACATACATTCACAAAACTTTTCGTACAGAAAATTCTATCATGGAACATAGTTTTATTATATACATAAGTATGTATATAAGCAATTTTGTAGTAAATCATATTTTCTTTTTAAAATACTTTTTCAAATATACTCTTTTCAGTAAGTTCAAAATGCAAAGGCATATCACTAGCCCAAAGTCAATTAAAAAATTGGATTTATTGAAAGCGAGCTGGAGAACTCTTTATCCATTAGAGGTTGATAACTAAAATTGTTCAAATCCGGCGTATACCAAACCGAACTCACGGCAATAAGAGAATCGTTCATATTTCTGATTAATTCGTGTATCGAGCTGCAGTCAGTGGATATACATATACTCGAATAGTCAGATAGCTATTAAAACACTCGATTGCTGCAAATCAATTTCCAGAGCAGCGATCGACTGCAGACAGGCTCTAATGGAGCTGGCCGCCAAATACACTACATTTAAACTCCGGACTCCCGATATAATCCTGCAAATAAAAGATGAGATGTGGACTCCAAGTGCGGGACATCGCGGCAGATCTGTCCTAAATAAGACAAGGTAAGATCTGGGCATCTCATTCACCTGGAGAGCTCTCTCCTTTAGTAGGTGCCTAGGATTGCCACTGGTAACTATCTGATGGGGTTAAATGATCAAGCGTGTTAGCAAGAACTAGACAGCGTTGCTTTCTCCTAGATTTATTTTGTTGTTTAGCCAACCCAAGTTCATCGGACATCGGTAAGTTTTTTTTTGGTATATGAAGTTAACCAATTGTCTCCGTTTTAAGAAAACCGGAAAAGGCGAATAATGAGCCTCGGCAGCGGTATTACAGAGGATAAACAGGGGCTAAGTGCGCCATCCTACTGGACAAGGATGAAAGCAGTCACACCAACTTAACCTAAGCGTTATATGAACAAAATTATTATTTTTTGCTTTACAACACTTGCTTTGAACACTTGAATCCTTACATTAGCGTCAACGTTAACTTTAATGTAGCCCCAAAGAAAAAACTCGAATGGTGTTAAATCGCGCGGTCTCGGGGCCAATGGAAGTCTCCGTTTTAACACTTCATGTAAGCATTGTCTACATCCATATAATCAATTTTAGGCGTAAAGAAATTAATTAATTTAATTAAAATAATACCAAATGACTAATGACACTGGACAAAAAACTGGCAGTCGTCTGGCAGACTATTTAAATCTTTGCAATTTTTGTGTGTTTGAGATGAGGGGGTATATGATGCACCACTGGACATCCCCACAGGATGTATCACGGCTTAAATTGTAGGGTCACTTTGGGGAATTAGATACATATGTACATATTTAGTAATGCATCTAAACATCACTTTTATTTGAAGTCCTAATATTTAGGTTATATTTGGTTTTCTTATATACATACAAATATTTTAAAATTGTAGTGCTCTACGAAGAGCTATACTAAATTATATTCGTTATTAGAGCTTTCGATTTCTCCAGATTGCTCGAAAAGCTAGCTATTTCTCGCGAGATCGCTTTCTTGCGAGCTACTCGGGTATCGTAAAGCTCGTAAGACTACCAATATTCAATTTGATAAGACAATTGGATTGGTTGCACCACAAGCAGCCAAAGCAATAAATTTTAAAGTCTTATATTTCTCGTTACTACTCGAAAAGCAATTTCCCGTGAGGATCGCTTTCTCGCGAGTTTCTCGTTACTCAATTTAATTGTACCGTGAAAGCACAGCATTGTACGCATTTTCAAATGATCGTTCAGTATTACGGTTTTAAGATTTTTGGAGGGGTTTGAACCCCAAGTCCACGCAACAGTGACTTTTAGTGGATGTATTGGTGCCTACTGAATCTTTCCAGCACCGTCATTGAACAGATTTACCGCGTCGTTACATTCCCGAACTGAATCACGACATTTGAAATTAAGTTACACATTTTGCTGACATTCTCCTGGCGTTAGTCTATTTATGATGAAATGTAAAATCAAACTGGGAAAACCTCTAAAAATCATAATTTATTACTTTCTTTCGCTTACCTAAATCTTTCCTCCAATTCTACGGCTTCCTTTTTGTCACTCTGCACTTCCAGCAACTCGACGTCATATTTAAGTTTTTGATCTTCATTTAGATTGGTCACTAAGCGCAAAGAATCTTCATCGTAGTGTGTAAAACTGGAAGATTCGGTCTTTTCCTAAAAGTGTATGTAAGTGATTTTTCATTAATGAAATTTCTAATAATATATTATGAGCACACGTATGTATGTAAATATTATGTACACAAAAAATTCAGTAATTCTTATACTGAGATTCTAAAGTAAATCAAATAATGAATTTTTCTGAAGTGACAATCTTTGGTCAGGCATAAATCCGGTCGTTCGTGGAAAGGAGCCGAACTAAAGGATAAAATATTTCACTCCAAATTATAACATTACCAAAGAGTGAGAAGTTCTGGATGTACCTATTTAGTAACTATAAATATATACATTTGATTGCGACGCTGTTCTAAAACCGAATTTATTAGCGAATGTTAAGATAATAACCGCCAAATAATGTTTCGAATGCCAAAATGTTTTATTTTTTTATTTTTGGAAAGAATTCGGTTTATACAAAAATGTTGTAAATACAGTTACGCTATATGTCAAATGGGACAAATTTAATAATTTACCACACTACACATCTGAAAAATGCATTTTTTATTACTATTATGAAAATGTTTTTCTCAGCTCGCTTCCGTTATTATCCACGCGGGTTCAATTTTGTAACCGATTTGAAACTAACTTTCTGCTGAGCTAGGGAGTTAGAATTTTCAGTCAAGCTCAGAAACTGTTACCAATATAAAATGAAGAAACAGTGTATCCGCTAGGTTCCACAGTGATCGAGATATTTGGAAAACAATTGACCCAATACATGGCTCTAAAATCGTATCTGAATTATATGAGTTTGAGTCTATGTTTTGTGATAAACTCCTCTTATTTTGTTTATTTCTTTGGCATCTAAACAACTCTATGTTAATGAATTAATACCGATCTTGAAATTATTATCTAGTTTTTGGTCGGCTTAGAATGTTCAGAATTAATAAAAAAATTAACATATATATATGAATATTCTGACTAAAAATATTTAGAAGCGAGAGCTTGATCAATATTCTCTGAAAAAATACTACGACCATTGAAAATAAATGAAATGATACATTTTATCCATATTTGCATTTTTTGGTGATACATTTTTTTAGTTTGACGGCAGCACTGGCTACACTTTGCTTACTCATTGGCGAATGAATCAAAATTACGTAATCAAATATTGTCAGTCTAACCACTCTATAATATTAAGGACCTGGAAAATTGATATTTATTCTGTTCAATCTTTTGACATGCATTTCAAATGTTTAATATTGTTTAATTTGAAACGATAACCCAAATTTTAAGAAAAAATCTGGTTTAAGTTTCCGGCCTAATATTGTATTTTACCCTAACGCGCGCGTTCTAAACATTTCGTACCACCCTAATGTTGTGGGTAGTGTATGTAAACACTCACTCTAGTACAATGTAATAGAATTGAAAGTTCACTGTTCGGAGGCTCAAAAAAATTTCAGTCTATCGCGCACTTTCACTTCATTTTAGAAGCCCAGGACAACCACGCCACATCAAAGGTAAATTATACCAACAAACCATATTGTTAATCTCAATACAATTTTCCACAAATAAACCATTTAAATTTTTCCGAAATTTATTTCTAAAATCATTTCATATATTCTTTTCATTGCCGACTATCGACTATTAAGTGGTTTTAAATAGCCATAGTTGTATGTTCATTTTGTATACCATTTTATATTTGCAAAATATTGTTTATTTTAAATAAATAATATGATACTACATATTTTTTTCATTTGTTTTAAATACACTTTTGGCGCTGCATACCGTGAGACGCGCTCCTGTCCATTCAAATCTATCTGCTCCAAGATTTAAATTACTTATTTTTTGCTTTAAAAACTTAGCAGTTGAAACCTTCATTCCTTCATAAAACACATAATTCTATCGGTTAAGAAAAATGTTACGGAATCAATTAGATTTATATAACCAATCGCCAATATCAATTTGAACACAATTGAAAGACTATTTTAATTAAAGACAACTTAAATAAAAACATTTTAAATTATTTGTATCATAACCGCTGCAGGTATCCCCACTGCTGATATTTATTACAACATTTTATAAATAAATTACTCGTACATGGGTTTATATGTATATACATATATTTGTTAATCACTTTTGGAACTTACATAATGTGTAAAATGGGCACAACCGTGCGGTCGATCGAGGAAGTGTAATACTTGTATTTCCAGATGTGCTCCCAAAATATTTTAACTGATTTTATCGATACAATAAGTAATCGTCAGCAACAACAGCAATTTTGAGGTGACAAAAATAAACTTCAACAACACAAAGAGTTTTAAAAATAGTTTAGCCATAATTTGACATTAAGCGAATTTATTGGCTTCATAAGAGAAAATAAAATGTACATAAATTATATATACATACATACTTATTATAGACGGATATTTGTTGAACTGAGAATGTAAGTTTGTACGTGTTTCAAGCATACAAATATGCATATGCATATGTATTTAATAAACACAAAAAACTCACTTGAACCTTTCGAAAAGAATGCATTATTTCCTACTGAGTTTTCCGCCAAAATATCATCTGCTTATTTTTTAGTAACACACAATATTTCATAAAATCGGTAGGAAAATAAAGCACACACATTTTCAGTAGTTTAGAAAGCTAAGTAGCAGTTGGTGCTGAAATTAGGACTTTCGATAATGTGAAAAATAGTTCGATTTTGTGAAAATAGTATGATTTAAAAGCTACATATGTATGTAGCTCTAACCGAACTTGGTTGAAATGAAACCTTTGATTAAACGCTCAATCAAACATTGAGCAAACGGCTCTGAGTCCCGTATTGAACTTTTGAGGAAATCCTTGCTTAAATGGGAGTAGAAAGTTACTCTTAAATTTTCGGGTGCACAATGATAGAAATTATAGGCCCGTTTCTTTGTAACCGAGTTGCAAAATAACACTAGGTATGATAACAAATTGCATGTAAAGCAACAACACTAACTCGGAAAAATATGCGAGTTGAGCCAACTACGTAAAATGATATCCGGACCTGAGGTGTAGTTTTGGGAAATGAAAAAATTGCGCTATTTTGAATGAGCCCTAAGAAATTACATGGGAAATTTAAGTTTAACAATTTAAATGCCGATTTTGCTTTTACAATTCACAGTTCGCTGACCTTTGTGAAGTCGAACTTATTTGATACTTTCCGAAATGAAAAAAAGTACAGTTTCGATGATAAAACAGCAATTAAACTTCAATGGAAAATAGTTTATTTATATCGAAGGAAAAACATTAGTTCACCAATCGGTTTTTTTGAGAATTAAATAATTTCGTTTTCACACTTTTAATTCTTCAGAACTAAGAAATTTAATATATATATACATATATATATATATATATCCTTAGATGGCTCGAAAAATTTTTCGTTGACTTTGAAATATCAGGTTAATTATTTAATACATTATTTTAAATCATGTAACTTGTACGAGTCAAATGATGATTCTGTTGATTAAAATATGACTGTCGAAATCTAGTTTTATAACACTACTTATTTGAGTTTTTTAATTTAAAAAAAAATACTTTGTTTATATGTATATACATACATACATATATCTTCTTAAGTTGAAAATCTCCTTTTCTCCATTTGTGATTTTACAATTGCTTGAAGCTTATAGTAATTTTCTTTATTTATTTGTTCACTAGAGCTATTGTAAATCGACTAATTGGTTAATCGATTAGCAATAGATATGTATTTCTAATAGTCGATTTCACATTATTGACTAACGGTTTCCTTTCGACTTTGTCGACTAACCGCCCGTAAGCAGCTAGTCGACTAACCGATCATATTCGATTTTTCGACTAGTTGTTTTCTTTCATAAATATTTGTTTTTTTTTTATATTGTGTTTGAACGTTTGTGCTTATTGACCAAACCCATTTTCAACTATAATAAAGTTTTTATGAATTTATAGTTAGTGCCTGTCACAATTCGAATAATTTCGGTTAGTCGAATTTCAGACTACTCCGTTTGTGAGCGGCTAGTCGAAAATGAACGGTTCATAGAATACTTACTATTCGGCTATCAACCATCAAAAAAGTTGCTAATCGCCTAGGGAATAGTCGATTTTTAGCTAAAGCTGTATTTATTTGTTCTGTCTCTTCTAGATGTGTGCCGGTTCAGATCCCAGTAAGAATGTTTATCCTCCATCTGGCTATCAATCAACGTATGAAATAGTATTCTACGTATTCATTTTTATTGTTTAAAACTTGTTCAGCCAGATTCCGTCTATCGTTCGCTAACACCTCTTTACTATTCGTATAAACTTGTTTCTTGGCATCGCTTCTGACATATTTTACTAATATGTACTTTCCACATTTTTTGACGTACGCATGCGCCAAGCCACAAAAAAACACAAATTCCAAAGTGATTCCCGCAAACAAATATTCATTCATACTTACGCGTGTAAGTAAGTAATACTAAGTATGTATACTTAATCGCACATGACTTTGCTTTTTGGTCAGAGAAATACAATTGATGACGAAATGAGTTATACGCGTTATACATACGAGTATATGAATGAGTCACTTGTTAAATGAAATAAGCTTCGTAGAATCTCCAATGATTTGATTTGGTTGTTTTGTTTGTTGAGCTAATTTTCTCATTGCGGATAATGCAGTAGTAAAAAGCCGACAATAAATGTCTAATTTGTAATGGTAATGAAATAGAGTTTGTCACGTTAGGTGACTCCAGCCTTAGCTTAGGATAGATATGTATCTACATATATGTACTTATGTTTGTAATTGTTTATTTGGCACATTTCGACAATTACGTATATGTGTAGCGGAATCAATTATTTACTAGATAGTCACGTTCAGTGTTTTTAGTGGATAAAAAATGATATTTTTGTCACCGTTTCTCATTTGTTTTACGACTTGCAACTTCGCTACGATTGTGTTTGGATTCTACATATTTCTAAATAAATTAAAATTGGAAACTGCTTTGAAATTGTATTGGTATTGAACCGAGGGTTAACTATCAGAAAGCCTGAGGGTATATGGGTTTTAAAAAGAAATTACTGCAAGAGTTTGCTGAAAGCAAGATGAGTTCAAGAAATGAGAATCAATTTACTAAATGTGCGTGAATTATCTTTCGGCAGTTGCTGAAAACGAACAACAAGATTGTATTTTAGGCTAGAGGAAAAATTTTTATTGTACTGTAATGTAACATACATAGTAGGCGAGCCGCATTTACTATTAATTTATTGTATTATCTCAGTTCTAGATGCATAATAATTTTTAATATTATTAAAACATTTTAAGTGTATAATTGTACAAATAATTAGACATTTAGCTGATGCCCATTTTCCACACTGAAAGCAACTGAAGTGACGTAATAAAAGTAGAAAATGGTAGAGTAAAGAAAAAGTTCTAAAGAAGAAGTGCATAAGAAGCAGATAATCGGCAGAAGGATTGATTGAAAGTTTTGTTTGCCTTGTTTGGGTAAAATAAAAGCAATACACTTTTAGTTCGTCACCGAAAGGGTGGTTGCTGTCAAATCGACGAAATCATGTATTTAATAATTCTTACTCGTATTTTATTTGAAGGCACTTAAAATTAACTGGAAAACTTTGTAAACAAATGGAAAGTCCAAAACCCGAGTTATTTTTTATTCGATGCACAAGTTTTTGAGATATTTGCAATTTACAGCAATTTTGCTAAAACAAAATGGGTTCCACTTAATCACATATGTAGATTTTACTAATCAGTTCGGCAATCTTAATACGAGTTATAGAAAAAGAAAGGTAGTGTAAAATCGCCCACGCACAATATATACACCACTTTTTGATAGAGTTAAAAGTTTTTGCGAAATTGACTAATCCTTCAGGATTTTTATTTTATTGTTGAAACAATGAAAAAATCAAACTTTAACAGAGAAGAGATGTTTAAAATAACGGATTATAATTATAAGAATTATAATAATTATTAGACAATGTGGTTTTTATATTATTTTCTACAAAAAAATGTTACTAACGAAAAAATTCGATGAACAAACAAAAAAATACTACAAATAAGAAAAAAATTGCATCTAATTTTTGAAAATTTTTATCAGAACTTTTCGGGTATAAAGTTTTATAGCCAATTCAATTTACATATGTATAGCAAAGAGCAACTTTCAAGTGACTAAAAATATCTGTTGATTTTTAGTAATTTTTCTACAAAAAAATTGGCGAACATACCATGGAGCATATTTTGTATGGAAGAAAATTTCACCTGCAAAAAATAAAATGGAAAAAAAATATTGATAAACCCATCAATATTAGGGATCAGCGCTTATAAATGTTTGACATTGAGGTTAGATGTTCTAAAATTATGATGTACTTAAAAATTAGCAGTATCATACATTTCATGTATTTTAACATTTTTTGACGATACATTTTTTTTTTAATTTCGCAGCAACAAGATAATTGGTACAAGACTAAAAAACCTGACATGTATGGAAAATCATATTTTCATTACAAAAAAGTGATTTTTCAAATCCATCTCACTCGATAGATCCACGATAATAGTAAGCTTGGTACTTATTGCATGTGATCTGTAAAAAATTTAACAATTTTGGGTTATTATTAAAAAATCTTCTTTGAACTCTCAATAGGGTAGTGAAAAGCTCTGATACCAAAAACTTATACAAAAAATACTACTAAAATTTATTAACAATGAAATAAATTAATTGTTTCTTTAAATAATTTAAAAAAATAATTATACTGTATGATTTTTATTATGTTAAATTGTTTAAAAGGGGCGCAGACAATTGTTCTTCTTCTTAAACTTGACGAGATTCATTTTCTACGAAAAATATGCTACAAGTTGCTAAAATTTTTAATCAATAAATCAGTTTAGACTTACAAAAATTTACGCCGCCTTCATGTTTTTGTTCGAATGACGGATTTTCTATTGCTAGTATGTATGACTTTGTTTGAAAAGTAAATTACCTCAGCAAAATGTAATTGCTTAAAAATAACTATTACCACTCATTTACTACATACGTATTTACACAATAACACTTAATCGATTCGGTGTAATTTATGTGAATTACAAAGCAATCCGGATTCTTTTAAGTATTGCAGAATCCGTAATACGTATTCCACATTCTGTTTTAATAAGTTCACTTTAAAACAATTAGTATACCAATTTAATTTAGTCCAAATGCACTAACAACTGTCGGTACAGTTAATGCATTGAATTAGTTTGCAATATTGCACAGCTCAAGGTCATGAATATGCCATAAAATGCAAGTATAGTTTAATTTACTTGTGTGCTTGTACTATGTACACATCCACGTACATATACCCACTAAAAAATGTATGAATTATTTAAGACTTATTTCTCATAAGGTTTATAATGTAATACATTAAATATGTAAGGGATGCTAGTTGTATGAAAACCCCTTCATTCGCCGCGTTGATGTCATGAGTCCATAAGGTATGTATATTCTCTCACTGAGAGTAACTCTAACATAGTATAAAGCTTATAGTCCATATAAAATAATTCATTACGTAAAGTATAAACTCCTTATTATAAGGCTTATAATTGAAATAAACATAGGCATACATAACGTCCTATTGAAAGGTGTTATTTGGAATATTTCATTCTTTCTATAAGATTTATCGGCCACATTAAATAAAGTTTACGTAAAGTATTTCGAAAAGATGTTAAATGCCGTACTTCAACTTTATTTGACGGCTTATAGAGCATATTAAATCATGCATATAACGGGTTTTTCAATAGGGACGCTACAAAAGTAGACCGATGGTGACAGCAAATGGCGCCATATTTTTCCCCGCTCTTTTGACATTTCTCTTCAGTAAGGTTTGCCATTTCATCATGGAAAGATATACGATCTAACAACGAGTCGAAAGTATTAAAATTTACTACCGAAATTCGGAGTCAATGGCCTCAACTTTAAGAGCGCTACGTCCAATTTATGGTCGTCGTCATTTCTGGCTGAATGGCTTCGTCAGTAAGCAAAATACTCGCCTGCGTTATTGGGCAGGCAGCAATCCACACGTACTCCATGAGTCAACATTGCATCCCCAAAAAATTACGGTTTGGTGTGGTTTATGGGCCGGCGGCGTCATTGGGTCGTACTTCTTCCGTGATGATCAAGACCGGCACGTTACTGTGAATGGGAATCGCTACCGCTCAATGATAACCGAATATTTTTGGCCCGATTTGGATGATATGGACTTGGACAATATGTGGTTCCAACAGGACGGTGTCACAAGCCACACAGCGAATGTCACAATCGATTTATTGAAAACCAAGTTTGGTTAAGGTGTTATCTCACGAAATGGCCCAGTCAATTGGCCGCCTCGGTCGTGCGATTTGACGCCGTTAGGCTATTTCCTGTAGGGCTACGTCAAGTCTATGGTCTATGCCAATAAGCCAGCGACGATTGATGAACTTCGTACGAATGCCCAAGCAAAAGAAATCGAGTTCCATACATAATGGCATCGAATGTACTTTCACAGGAATAAAGAATCTAATTCATATCCCAAACCGTTTCATCTTATTCATATTACGATTTCATAGCAAACTTTATGTGGTTTTCGCATATTTATATTGGCTTTATAAGCTTCAAAAATAATTTAATTTTAAGGTACGAGATAATTTATATATCACATATTATGTCTTCATCATTTGATAAATTTGAGGATATATGTATTAAAAATGCTCATCATTTGAGCCAAATCTTTGTCAATTGTTAAATCATAACACTTTTCTTCCTTCTTCAAATCATTTCTAATACATAATACCAAGTCCACAACACAAAGAAAACCAGTTATTTATGGCTCATTCGTGATATTCTGTGAACACAGGTTGAAAGAACATGTTTTCGCCCTGCAAAACCTGTCTAACTTTATTACGAACCAATCATGATAATCTCGAAAACATCAAAATTTTAGTTGTGGTTTCATAAGCAACTCTGTGTTCGATAATTGTTTGCCAAAAAGAAATACTAATAAATCAGTAAGAAGAAAAAATCGGGATGGAGAAAAACTGGAATATTTATAAAAAGCGGCACTACTTGATATACTGAAACTTTTTTTTGGAATCGCTGGGGGGATTTCAGTTACCGGAGTAGAAATGGTTAATAAATAGGGAAATCTCATCGAGAGCCAGTTAGTACAAATAAATGCCGTGTGGACATGGTATAAAATTACATTTGATGTTTAAACACTGCATAAAATTTTAAAACAAATCGTTAAATGAAAATAAAAAAAGCGAGATCTAAACGGAAAAGGCTAAAATGGTAACACTTCTGGTCCCTTACATCTTTCGTTTATAGGTCATATAAAATAAGGATTATTATTAATCCCTTATTATAAGGAACAATATGGAGAATAATTACCTCATAAAAGGCTTATCGATCATATAAAATAAACGCTGCAAGTAGCGCAGCTGGTGTATTCCTTATTCCTTATAACTGATTTTGCAATTTTTTTCAGGGTATATCCACACAAATATGTTAAATATTTACATGCTTTTTATGCATATGCATGTACATACAAAATTTTCACGAAGACCTCCTAATTACTTCTCTGTTATGATATCATACTAATAAATATTTGCTTAAGCTAATTTCTTTTATATATAATTTCTTATTTTGGGCGCAAACGTTTATTTGAATTCTTATTATCTTAAAATTATATAATATTTGCACAGCGAAATTTCACAAACACATCAACATACATGCGGATATGACTATGTTGTATGAACTTATTTGTTAAGCTCTGATGCGGAAGCCTGGCAGGTCTCTCAACTTTACTGATTTAACGTTTACATTTCTTTGACTATCTTTTTCTTAAATTTCACCCAAGATATTGGATCACTAAAAATGTTATAATATTTGGGTGCAATCAGAATTCCTCAATTCTTTCTTCAGCAGCGTTGTTGAATCGTTGTTGTTGAATCGTCCTCGATCAAGTCACTAAGCATGGCAACTTGCAGCTCTCTAAAAATTACCATCATCGAAAAAATCAATGACTCAGGTATGGTCCGACTCGATAAATTTATCGGAAATTCAGTTAGCTAACGGTAAGTCCAGCCATTTGCTCAGTATTTGACGCCATTGTGAATAAATTCAAGTCAAAAATCTTAACCCATAGATGTCAAAATTCGCCATAGAAACCTTCACCATTCTAGCGTCATTCACTGAGCGAATTTCTATGTGCGACAATTAGTAATTGCTATTTGTGGCGTATTTAAAAGGGGAAACATTGTGAATATGGCAAATATATGTACATATATCCTTTTAACTGTGTCACTGTTCATAAATGTAATATGTCTTATGTGTATCTATTCGCTTTTATAAGAAACTCTAAAACACACTTACTTAAATAAATTAAATTGATAAAAACAGATGAACCCTATTTTTTTTAACAAGAAAGAAGATTATAAAAGTTAAGCATGCACATAGTATATTAGGGTGGTATGAAAAAGAGCGTGGGGGAAAAGTAAAGTTTGGAATTTTAAGGCTCTCGCCCTCTATAATTGCTCAATTTATACCGAAAGCACATACGCCTATTTTTTTTATAAAAAAAAAGATTTAGATGTCTCTTAAAGTAAAGCTTTCTATGTATGTTTTCGTAAAGTACCAATATTTTCGAATAAAAAAATGTTAATGGGCCCATTTTTTTGGAGTTTATGGGGCAAACAAAAATAACTTAATATTTAAAATGGTTAAATAAACAGTTCGGTAGTATTCTTTGAAGTCTTCTATTGAAAAATATCTGAGCGCGTTGATCGATGGGATATTTCCTTATTTAAAAAATAAATGGATTATTGTTTTTTTTCGATAAAGCAAATTTTTTTTAGACCACCCTAATATCCATACATATTTATGTAAATAGTTTAGCACGCACCGCGGCAAATACAACAACCATAAATTATTTTCTTGGTGCCATAATCCTAAAAGCCAGCACTACGGGAAGCGTAAGGGGTGCAAAAATTCTACTTGTCTAGCATAATACATTTTTTGTATATTAAGTGCCAAAAATTTCATTGTGTTTTTTGGGCTTTTTTGAGGGTGATTTTTTTTTTGCACGAAATCTGATTTTTCGGAGCGTACCCACGGACGTTTTGAAAGCCCTACTACAACCTTTCTATTAATCAGTTATCAACATGCTAACTGTTTCGGTGTCTGGTCTGTACAAAAGTAATCAAGAAAAATTACCAAATTTCCACTCAAATGTGTGCTTTTCAAGTGTATTTAAATTCACTTAATTTCTAAGTTAAAACTATTCAAACTAAATAGTATTTAGTTTATTTTTTTTGTCGTTTTAACGAAAAAAAAGTGAAAACATTATTCTCGTTAGTTCACTATTATTTTTTAAAACAAAGCTGTAAGCTTAATTAAAAAAAAACACTAGGCTAGTTAACTTACCCCTAATCTCGATTTCGCTCTAACTGGAATTTTATTTAGATCCCTCAATTCTGATCGACTGGGAAACTCATTCAGGGGACTTAGAACAGCTGTAAAATGAAAATATTAATTAAAAATAATAACAAGTTATAAAATTGTAAAATTTCAAAAATACAAAATTGCTTTGTATAAATTTGTTTTTCTATGCAATCTAACAATATAATTTCTAAAATTTATACTTTTATGACTATGATTTATGGCACCTTATGAATCATTCAAATATAAAGAATAAATATTTTCAGTTATCATAATTGATAGTGCGAGTTTTTAAAACAATGTTTGAATAATCTACGTACATTCATAATACATATAAATATGAACTAAACAAAATAAAATTCCGAATGAATTACTTGGATCCGAGCAACAATAACATATACATTAGGGCGGGTCAAATTATTCAGGTGAAAAAAATCTACGCTAATTCTAAAAAAAAATACCCTAAGAAACAAGGGCGTAAGTGAAAAGGATCGAGGTGATGGTGGTGTTTTTGGAAAGTCGAACCTTAACACCACGAATGGGCTGTAAAAAATACTTAAACACTAGCCTTTCTCAATAACTCAACAAATTACTTCACATTTTTTTGTATATTTAAGAGGTTTTATTGTTTGAATTTGCAAAAGAAAAAATATGTGACAAAAAAAAATTGTTTTTGAAGTAAAAACAACCTAACATTAATGAAAATTGTAATATTTTTTGCATTAAACAGCATTTCCTAATAAAACCATGCGGGCTTTTTTAATTTAAATTTTGTGAATTTTTATTACTCTCGGCGGGAGCTGAGTTTCAATTTAAGACCCATAGTTATTTGGATAATCTTTTCTAGAATTCTTCGTAGATTACGTTTTTGCTATACACCAATAGTTAAAAATAGTTCACGGGCGCACCCTAATGTGCTTAGCTCACGTTACTGAACATGTTTTCATTCTACAAATATTAGAAAATTTATGATCATCAAGTAAATTAAATACATGTTTATCATGCGTATATACATACATACATACATACATATATTACACAATTATTTGCATTCCTTGACATTTTTCGCGCGCTTCTTCTAAGAAGTGATATGTAATTTTCCATTTGAGCATCAGAAAGTCAAGCACCTGTTGACGTAATACAAAAATACACACATACACACACACGTTATAATATGTACGTTTTTGAGGAAACTTAAGTATTGTGTTTTGAAATTTCATCTCTTTTATTTATGAAAATCTTGCACTCACTTAAAAGTTTAGTTCTATGCTTAGCTTAAGTAGATATATTGAAACTCCTCATAACCGGCCACTCTCCGACGCAGTGGTTTTGGCGATTTATAGGAGATGCCCGCTTATGAGGGTGAGCCTAAAAATTTTGTTTGAATTCCACCCAATGGATCTGTTTCACCATCCATCTGAAGCGTTAAAATTATGTACACCAAATTTGACCGCTATATCCATTGCGTTCTTCTTAACAATCTGATCAGAAGTGGGAATTTTTTAACTTCTAGTATCGGGTGTTTTTTTTACAGGTTTGTTTTTCGAATAGAGATAAAACTGGCATTTTGTGGTCAAATCTGGCAACTCTAATGTCATTTATGTTCAGTTTGGTTTGCCATTTCATCATGAACAGGTTGACAAAAGAACAACGCTTGCAAATCGTGCAAATTTATTTCGAAAATAATGGTTCAGTTCGCGAAGTTTACCGCGAGCTCCGTCAATTTTATGGTCGACATAATCGTCCATCAGAGCAATTAATTCGGTTAACCATGGATCGTTTTCGCACTACGTTTACTCTATGTGATAATACGCATCCGCAGAGACGTCGAACAGTGCGCACCGAAGAAACAATTGCCGCTGTAGAGCAAAGTGTTGAAGAGGACCCGAATGAATCGATTCGCCACCGTGCACAGCAATTGGAGCTTTGTCCATCAACTTTATGGAAGATTTTGCGCAAAGATCTTGGCTTGCGACCTTACAAGATCCAGCTTGTGCAAGAATTAAAGCCGCGAGACCATGCAATGCGTCGTGATTTTGGTGTATGGGCCGAAAATGAGATTGATCTCGATGCTGATTTTCATCGCAAAATTTTGTTCAGTAATGAGGCTCATTTTTGGTTGAATGGCTACGTCAACAAGCAAAATTGCCGCATTTGGAGTGAAGAGAATCCACATGAGACCCTTGAAACGCCATTACATCCACAAAAACTGACTGTTTGGTGGGCTCTATGGGCTGGTGGAGTCATTGGGCCATACTTCTTCCGCAATAATGCTGGAGAGGCAGTTACCGTTAATGGAGACCGGTATAGAGCCATGATAACCGACTATTTTGTTCCCGAATTGGATGGCATGAATGTGGATGAGTTGTGGTTCCAACAAGACGGCGCTACATGCCACACAGCGCACGTCACAATCGATTTATTGAAGGAAACATTCGATGAGCGCATAATTTCGCGGAATGGACCTGTAAATTGGCCACCAAGATCGTGTGATTTGACACCATTGGATTATTTTCTTTGGGGATATGTGAAGTCGCTCGTCTACGCCAACAAACCAGAAACGTTAGGGGAATTGGAAGCCAACATTCGTGGCGTTATTGCCGACATACGGCCCCATATGCTCGAAAAAGTGGTTGAAAATTGGACCTGTAGAATTGGCTTTATTCGAGCCAGCCGCGGCGGCCACATGCCCGAAATCATATTTAAACATTAATGGCATAAAATTATCCTTCCAATAAAGCCAAATTGATGGACCTTAAAACGATTTTCTTGTGTTTTATTTCAATTCGAAGTTCTATACCCCTAAAAAAAACACCCGATATTAGCGAACCAAGAAAAGCACATTTTGCCTATAGGAGATCCACATTCTTTAAGGAAACTTTGCCTTTGCTGTTCGTTAACTCCAGACTGCCATTATGAACGAGTTTCTACTTTTTTTTTATTGATATCTGTATTCAACAAACTCAATGGAAAATTCGTCTTCTATTTGACAATTACGACGAAAAAAAATCACCAATTTCGATTTTATCAAAACTAATTACTACTAAGATTGCTTGGGACTTTTTTGAATTTGGTCCATTTAAGAGACAATTTTTAATCAAAATTGATTGAAATATCAGGTCCGCGGCCAGTTATAAGAGCGTTCGACAATTAGGATGATATTCGTATGGAAAAATTTATTAAAAGTCTGTGTGTACGAAATTTGTGCAGCTATTGAAGCTATCCGGTTGGTTAAAAGAACTGCCCGTAATGAGGAATTTCACTATATTTGTATAAGAAGTACTTAGTATGATATTGAAAGGAGCAGCGTTCATTTTTGGCCTGTACCATAGTAACACTGCATATATGTATATCTTGCCTTTTTGCAGGTGGGGGAATTCGTCCTTGATTAAACTAATCCCCGCTTTTAATCATTATGTGTACTTCGAATTCAGTTTTACAAATATTGCAAATATTCACACAATATCTTTCAAGTTCAACTACACGAACATAATTTTTAACTTATTGCCCTACATTAAAATACTCTTTCAATTGGATACGTGTAAGAAATACAAAAAACAAGCGCACACATTCACTCACATCTTTTACATATGTACATATGTACATTAAGGGTGCTTAATTAAGCTGTTTTTCCTTAGGTATTATAAAATTGGGTATATTTTTCGACTTTCACCAAAATAGTAATTTTTTCTCAAAATATTTGCATGCAAAATCTCATAATTTAAAATATATCGGCATGTTTTTAATTGCTAGTAGAAGTAACATTAGATTTAGGTTAAGTTTTTATTAAATCTTTAATAATATATGTAGATCAATGAATGGTACGGCAACTTCGAATTTTATATACATTTTTTTCTCACAAAAATATTAAAAAAAAGAAAAAATGTCAAATAAATCTTAACATAGAAGTGGAGACGTTGTGGATTAAAAAAAAAAAATTTTTGTTAAATCCCAATAGCTAAATCTTGGATTGGTGACAAAGTATAATAAGTATAAGTCTTGATATAGGGTTTTCAATGGTGCACACAGAGCTAAAAAGTTTACCTATAATTAAAGAGATGAATATGGAGCCAACGTTACCATCAATGGTGAGCGCTACAGGCAAATGATTCTCAACTTGTTGGTTCCCCCCTTCATTATCAATCATCTTAATTCCAGCAGGACAGTGCAACAAGCAAGACACTTTATTGGAACGAACCTTTGGTAAACGAATCACATCAAGAAATGTGTGCGCCAATTGATCGACTAGGTCATGTGATTTGTAGTAAAATTTGCATACCTCGAAACAAAAACACCCGTTATATTTATGTATCAAATGTCCATCATAGTGACCAGCCTACATGCTTGAATATATGTACATATATTGAGTTTCAATGAGTCTTAGCTTGGACATATTAAATGAGTTTGCCATTTCGTATGCTGAACAGCAAAACTGTTTTTAGGGTAAACGACAATTTATTTGTTTATTATTGTTTGCAAAGGTTTTGATTTTGGTTTTCTTGTAATTCTACATTTTCATGTACATATATATGAACATTTAAATGTAAAAAATAACTGTAAAAGTTCATTATCATAATTATAAATAAATTTCCATATCTTGTCGTCAGGGTCGTGCCATATACTTTATGTGATAGCAGAGATACATAATATCACAGAACTTGATAATGTGTATATATGAACATCTACATATGCTATTTATCTACGTAGTGTGCAGTTTTAAAACTTTTAAGTTAACAGTTTTAGACGACAGAACAGTATTGCACTATCAAATTGAATACATGTAGTTTTACTTCATTCCCTTCCCTTACTATGTATACAAATTTATCGGAAATTACGATCCCATTAACTAAAATACCATATAATATTAATAGGCCAAGAAGACGGTTTTACGATTCATACCAATGGCTCAGTTATGCATACTTAGCTTAATTTGACTTAACTTGAAAAGTATCACATAACGATCCCCTTTAAAGCACTTTGTGTACAACACGTAATCAAACATAACTTAACATGGAAGTTTGTTGATTTCCCGCTAATATAATTGGAAAAAATTTAACTGAATTTCACGAAAGTGCTGCCGTTGCAAGATTTGGGTTTGAACCCAAACGATCTTCTATTAAAATAAATTCGCGTGAATACATTCGAATCTTTATTTTATTAACGAAACAAAATACATTATAATTATTACATTTGCTCACTGATACTTCAGATGTAAAAAAAAAAAATTATGCTCAATAATTTCGGGCTTTGAATCGACTTGTCGGGACTTACACCCCTAGTAAGTATATATAAATATATAAATAATTGTTTCGCACGTTTAAACAGCAGCTACTGTTGACACTGATAGCAACTTGTTGCTTCGCAGTTGAAAAGTATATTGAGTTAGTTATGCTTCTTTTTTTTTTTGCGAATTTAATGACGCTAATTTTCTGTCAATGAAAGTACATATCGAGGTTTTGATAAGTTTTAGAAAGGGAAATATATGACTGACAAGCGCTAAATGCAACATATCTATTGTATGTACATATGTATGTAAATTAACTCGTTTAATTGTTTATTTATCTAATTTCAAATGAATCACTAGCTATTAGTATTTAAATGAGTAAAATCGATGGATTTATCATCGTTATCAGAAGTGTTATAAAACGTACTTTGGAAATTAAATTAATTGATAACATTTTCATACGTTAGCATACGTAGGTCTACATTTATTAAATGGTTTGCAATTTGACTGTTGAAATAACTAATGCTTGGTCATTGGGTCAAATATTTGACGAAACAATATGAACGAAACCCCAGCACGTTACCATTTTATACTTTTGCATTTGCGTCAAATCGAAATAATTCAATATTTTGGCTATTTTCATGCAACTGACATTTGACGTCAAATTTTACCTAGTGAATTACGAAGCATAACCCCAAAAAGGCGCGTTTAACGTCAGCGCTACACATACAGCCGAAACTCCATAGCATGCGTTGATTTTATTAATATTTTAAAAAGCTATAATTAAAACACTCCATTTTTGGAGACAACTTTTCACATTACTTAAGATTTGCATATCATTATGCTCAAAAAGTTTTCCAAAAATTCAGATTAAAAAGTTGGAAGTGTTGAAGAAAATTTGCTTAATTTTTACAAATTTTGTAAAAAGTTTGAAGTTTTGATTTATATATATGATTTTTGTAATATAACGTTGTCCTGCCTATATGTATTTATTTATTAATTGCTCTTTGCATTTGTAACCAGAAAACGTCTTTCACATTACACACACATACGTTGTACACTCGTATTTTAATATTTTATACCCTTATGTACAATTAATTTTGTTTAACTTAAAAAGGGTGACAACCCCCTTCAAAATATATGTTAACAAATTCTTCTAGCGAAACAAATAGTTTGCCACCAATATGTTACTATTTCATATAACTTCCATGTAACTTAATTAATTTTTATTTTTCTAGCAGATGGCAACCCTCTTCAAAATATAGCTAGCCTTAATCCTTCTCCTCGCCGAGACGAACCGTTTGACACCCATATATTAATATTTCACATAACTTGTATATTATTGAATTAAATTCGACTTTTAAAAAAGGTGCCACCCTCATAAAAATTAGCTATGAAACTTCTTGCCGAGATGTGCCGTTTGCAACCTATAGTTTAATACTTCATATAACTTGTGTATAGTTTAATTAAATTTGACTTTTCAAACAGGTGGCAACCCTCCACCAAGCATAAAATATACTTTACGACCTATTCTCATACTTACCAAATATATGCAAATATTCATAAAAATCGGTCTAGCCGTTTCGGAGGAGTTCACGAGATTTTTATATGTAGATAAACGAAAAAAATTTATCATGAAGAATAGTGCAAATATTATAAAAAAGAATGTAGGCTAAAATATCCAAGTTCAAAAAAATATTAAACAACGAAACATGACATTGAAGATGGCACTACCCCGGAATCGGGTTGTCTCCAAATCGCATTTGACAAGGGGTAACGGTAAATCGTTCCCAAAAACATAAACAAAATTTAGCTTCGAGAAATAGATTTCCTACGTTTGTGAGAGTAGGTTTACAAACTTAAATCGCTTGGGAAAAAAATTTGATCACAAGTTACTATATATTCATAAAATAATTGACTTTATTTCTTTAACACTCTTTGCTTCTATTATAATTCGAACAAATTCTACGAAAAAAAATTATGCAAACATTTTTTTCGCACTAATTTCTACAGATATCCATAGTTATAAATTAATACAACATCACAATGCTACTTAAAAAGGTGTTTAGGCCAAATGACATGCACCTTCCCATACTCGTACCATTCAATACACAGACAAAAATTCAAAATTTGTCTTAAATGTATTTCTTTCACTATACTCGTAGTTATCATAAAACCTTGATTTTATCACACAAACTTTCTAAATTCGAAATACCGATAGTGACTCGATTTGGAGGTGTCATTTGTTTTTGTATCTTATCTTCACAAATTAAAAATGAAATGGAACAACTGGCAGTAAACAAGTAAGAGTGAAAACATGTGCATAAAATCTAAATTAGCTTAACTCGCAATCATTGAGAGCTAGACACTGTTAGTAGTAAACAAAAATGAATATTAAATACTTAAGATCTTTCCAAATTTGCTTTAAAAATTTAAGCGAAAATGGCAGACATTGCAAGCAATTTTTAAATAAACACAATTGTTGCTTAAATTCAGTAAATTCAGTGAACTTCTCATCTTTTATTTATTCAATGGATTTCTTCATAGCTCATCCAGTCACCGCCACATTCGCACAGCAATCAACAAGCAAATAAAATTTCAGTAAAAAAAAAGTTACGGAAAACTGAAGCTGAGTACTCAAACTTGTTTTCAGAATTCAAAAGTCGCACAAAAAACATTTATAAATATTTTGCAATGCAAATTTTGTCGAAGACGTCAAAACAGATAGCTTAAAAATATATGTACATATGTAATACAAATCTTTACATACAAACAATTTCAACAATTTCATTCTGCGCAAATGTGTAAATATTGATAAAGAAAAACTTGGCTTAACATATGTAATGTGGTTGTTGTTATGCGATCTTACCATTGCCTAGAATGGCAAAAAATGCCAATACGAATAGGGACAGCTTCGGCAACCGGCTAACGGACATATTGTACGAGTATTTGCTCTTCTTATTGATGTTGTCGTGCGAATAGCAATGATTTTTTTTTTTGTTGCTCTTTTTCGTAATGATAATAAATTTCTTGTTTATATCAATACATATACGAGTATGTACACTAGATATCTAAGTAGGTATAATTGGCTGCTGATATGGCCAAAAAAGCTTTTCTGTTATCAACCACAAACACTTATCGGAAGATACGAGTAGAAGTAGATGTTATATCGAAGTATTCGAGTATGTAATATCGCAGTTATAAAATACCCAATTTTTATAGATTAATTAAAAAATTCGCTCATTTGAGTTAATTAAATTTAAAAATTAAAGACTATTTATTGAAGTTTTCGCGTTTAGCAAACTGATTTCCGAGCGCGCCGATGTTCATGACCAAACTGGGCAAACGACTTTTAAAGCGGGAAATTAAATTGGAAAATTGAAATTGTTGCGTTACAAAGCTACCTACGTTAGCACACTTTCAACTTGATCTTGACTTCGCGAATGTTTCTGAAAGACTGTCTCATTGGCTAGCAGCAGCGGATGTCTGAGAGTGCCAAGTGACGAGAAATTCAATGCGTAGAGCGGAGGTACTACATAGGTGACACATAACGCGACGTGTTAACCGACTATGCTAAGAGTGGGGAATTGCTAAGTGGGAGGAGAGAGCGCCACTTTAGTCTTGTTTGCCGAACGTTCTAAAGATGCTTGTATATACATATGCATTACTTACATACATATATACAGTTATGTGAAAAAAATAGGCACACGACATAGCAACCAGTTTAGGGTATTCTAATTTTGTTTGTTTTATGTTTTTTTTTATAAAAGTCTCATTATACATATAATAAAGAAAATATATAAAAATTGAAAAAAGTGTACAACAACAACAAACTTTTTATTCAGAATTTTTAGAACAATTCTAAGTACCCATTTTTATAGCCCGATAAATTCTAGTATAATAAAATTCAAGTTTCGAGCACTAGAAAATTTCAGTTGATTTTTGATAATTTTTTTTAGCTAATTGTGTCACGCATTTTCTTCCATACAATGTATGTTCCAAGGCGAATTTATAGAAGGTGATGGCATAAGAACAGCTGATTTGATTTTTTTATTCACCTACATGTATTTTGTTTTTGCTTTTGCGTATGAGCTGTCAAAAGCTGTAAAAGCAAAAACAAAATGTATGTAAAATTTGACAACTCTTACGCAGAAACAAAAACAAAATACATAGGAATTTTGTTGTTGTATTTATAACACCACCTTGTATGGATTCGCCTTGGTATATTCGATAATTTTTTTTTGTTTGGAAGAAAACATGTGACAACGGGAAATCAATGGGAACAATTTTTTTTAAATATATTTCTGAGCGAAAGAAAAGGTAAACATATATAGTGTAAAAGTTCACGGGAAATATTTTCGTAGAACATTTTAACCCATTAGCTGCCACCTAAAAGTTATATTTTGACCTTAACTGCGACGAGCCCATCAAAAACCAAATAAGTAAAGTTGGTAGATTTAGCCGAAAAATTATACAAAGAATGTAAAAATAAATGAAAATAAAAATGAACAATATTTTCTTATACTCTCAAATAAAATAATGTTTATGATATTTTATTTTTAGTGGAAAATGTCGGGTGCATAATCGTCTAGAAGATGCGAACCCTATAACAACTTTGGAAATCAGTTTTTTGAGCGGTTTCTTCAAGTAAGGATCAAAATGAAACTTTTAGGAGGGAGCTAATATATTGTACTTAAATTTATATTTGTCCACTTTTTGAAGACAACTTAGGATGGGGCAAGAAAAATTTAATAAGCAATAAAAAACAATATTTGGCTAACTTTTCCAAATCACACCCCTACTGAAATTTTCTAGAATTTTTAACTCTTAACAACTTTGCAAATTTGTTTTCAAAGAGGTTCGCTGGATTAAAATATTCTACGAAAATATATCCCTATATATATTATTGTATTTCGATCAGACATACTTTTTAACAATTTGTTCCACCCTTTTTTTTAAAGAAAATGAAAACTTTTCTAGGCCATAAAAAAAATCGAATTAACTTTTGCAAATCCATCGAGTGTTCTATTATTAGAGATGTATACTTTCAGAAAATATTAAAAAAGTTCGGACTGTTTTCGTTTGTTCCACAGTGAAACCAATATTTCTTTTTTTATACAAAGTTTGAAAAGTAGATTTGTATTGTGCTTCTTATATAACGAGCTAGATTTTTTATTAAAAACAAATAACAGAGGAAATGCGTATAATCAAAACCGATAAAAAGTGGTGTAATAAAAATATTGATTTCTTTTCATATGACTTGTCAATGGACCTTGCTGCTAAAGGTAACCATATAATATGTAGCTATGTAGTTCTGACGAATTAATAAATTGTGTAAATAGTATATACATACATATATATATATCTATCTATATAAAGTAAGCGACCTAGCACTGCGCCTTTCTACAAACCTATACTATACTTGCAATAATGACGCTATGAAAGAAATTGCTCTGCTGTTTATACATTTTCAATACATTAAACGAAGTCAAAAAAGTTTTTAATGAAAAAAGAAATATTGTTAATTAAAAAAAAATGAAACTCAATTGTCAGGTGTGGGGTTCGAACCCACGCTCCCTCTCGGGAACCAGAGCTTAAATCTGGCGCCTTAGACCGCTCGGCCAACCTGACTATATTACCAGCTGCGTCAAATTCGCCACAAGAAGCAAAATTACCTAAAATAATTTTCATCCCAAAAGGAAATTTTAAGTTTGCTGGTTCTGGTCTTTGCTAAATTAAGTTAGTGTGTGTGTGTTTTCTCTAATGAAAGGAAATTATCGTATGCTGTCCGTTTACTAAAATGTTTTGAATTAATAGAGGAAGCGGTGTCAATAAATTAGTTATCCACTAAGTAAAATATTTCCTTATATTATTTATTTAAACAATCATTTTTGAAGTTAATGGTTTAAAAATTTATATTAACATATTAGGTCCTACCCGCGTCCTCGCTCGCACGGCCGACGCTTTAACATTATGAATTCGAAAATAAAATAAATAACTTCGCATATAACCTTTAATCTATTTTTATGTTTTGGTTTTAATTTTTTATTATCTAAAAAAAGCCCACAGATACAATAATTGGGGATTACGGGTGTTTGCAGAAACTTTTGCCATTTCTAACGACGTAATTTACCATTCGGTTTTAGTGCAACCCAATTTATTATTAGAAATGTACAACGCAATCAAACAATACTGCCATTTAGAAGTCTTATTATCGACTTCTAATACTAAGCAAGTCTTTCAGTGTTAAGGAAGTCTCAACAATTATATTCCAGGATAATGATAATGTACATATGTACCAGTATGAAGATGAACTTGCCTTTCATGCTAGTCTTTTTGTATGTATAAATATATAAAATATATTAACATATTCTTGTATAGATTTTTAAAAATTTTTTTATGGGTAGCAATTCTGTTCAAAAATGTATTTTGATAATTGTGTATATTAAAACTGTTTTCCTTAAAAACTTTGTTTTATTACACTACTTTGTTTAATTTAAAAAAAAATGACAGCGACAGCTATTTTACAAACTACCTTAAAAAACTTGTGTGTAAATATATACGTAGGTACGTACATATGTACATATATATGCCAGATACCGTGTTTTACTTATGACATGTGTACATATACGAGTATAATTTTGTTTTTAATTTTCAAACGGTTGGCAAACTCTCAAATTTTTTCGAAAGCAAGTTTTCCTAAAAGTCAATTTGTTCAAACTAGTATTGTAATGTTTTATTTCTCTTATAAATTTAGTTAGCAACCCTCCCCCTTCCCTAAGCATTTCAGAACTTCAGTATACTAGAATTTAATTTACATTACCGATTGAATTGAATCGACGTTATTTTAAAGGTGACAATCCTCTTCAAAAAAGTTTTCATATTAACGCTTTAATTTGCACTAATACTGTTGTATTTTATATAAATTAAGATATTTAAATTAATATTTTTAAACAGGTCTCAAACAAACTTTCAACCCATTCCCATTATTATGTTTTTTTTTAACCCTACTTCCTTTGAGCCCTGGACTATTTTCTTTAACTTAATAATTTAATTTACTTTATAAGTAGCAGCCAATTCTCTCCAAAAGTATTTTCAAAACAAAGTTTTCTTATCGTACATCGCTTGAGATTCATATTTCATTTATCATATTATAATTTTAATACATTTTTTGGAAAGATGGCAACGCTAACCAAAAATATTTTTGAAATAAGGCTTTTCTAAAACTTTTAGTTTGACACTCATATTGGGAAATTGAATATAATTTATTAACTTAAGTTGATTTAACTTTAAATAGGTATGTGCCAATGCTCTCTAAAAACATTTAGGAAAAGACACATATTCATTCGCGCACAAACTTAACATCTATAATATTAGTAGGAGTAGGATTCCGCCATCCTCGGCAGCGGTCATAGGGGCATGAATTTCGATATGATGAGATAGATAGGGGCACGAATTGATGCGATACCCATATCGATACTTCTGCCGTTCGATACCGATATTTTTTACTTGATACATTGGGACGTTATTTTTTTAATCGAGTACTTGAACCGCAATATCGTATCAAAATCGCGAAAAAAATGTAAGTGAAATGTGTTTCAAAACTTTATTTTTGCTAAGAAATGATTCTAGAACATCTAGAAAATTTTGAAAAATATATCCCTAACACTTTTTCGCGCTGGGGCCCGAATATATTGAAAATGAAATGAAAATAGTACTAAGGCATACAAAGCCCGCATCAAGGTGACGATGTAAGATAATCCCTTTCTAATTTTAGGTGAGGTGCGTCCTCTGATGTCAACTTTGCTCAAGTTTCAATAGACAAAATATATAACACGATAGACCGGAACACTTCTAACTGATACTTTTTATAAAAAATTGTGACTAAACTTCATTTTTAATTGAAGTAGTATTGATATTTTGGGTATCGAGCCTTTGAAATTCGATATTTATGGGTATCCGATTCTTTTAGGGCGATACTTTAAATGAGTACTATATCGATGCTTTGTGCCCGATTGCAGATTTATAAAAAATTAATCATAAATATTTTTAAGATTATGTTGCAAAGCAGAGGGAACGAGCGAGTGTTCTTAAAAAAGCAGTAAGAGTCAAATGTGACAAACACGAAGTAGCGGACGTCCCTTTTGTCATCTCCTCTATTTCTCTGTATTGAGCAGGAATTTCTTCATCCTTCAATAAACAATAAGTTATATGGCATACGGCGTCGTCCTGCGGTGGGTAACTGCTTTCAAAATTGGCACAATTTGCAAACGTTGTTCTAGCGTTATAGAGCAGTTAACCACCGACGTAAAAACGGCGAACGTGCCAGCTGACACGACTTACATATCCTGTGAGATAGCCATGTAATTGAAAACTCAGCAAAGTAGAATTTTTGTGTTAATGGAGAATCCACGTAATAAATCAGTGCGATTTTGATTTTTTCCGCAGAAACGTTCCAGCTTATTCCTTTTTGAAATGATTAAAAGATAAAGTAGAAATATTTAAAATATAACATTTTCATTTGCGTGCTTGAAGTGGTAAATTAGCAACATTGATTTCCGTTTTGAATTATTAAATTTATATTATGAAATTATTTTTTTCTAATTATAATAGGCAAGATGGTGCTAGAAAATAAGAGAAAGGCCTCCTCTACGTTGGAAAGACCAGGGGGAGAAGGACTTGGCTTCACTTGGTGTCTCTAGCTGGCGCCAGTTAGCAAAGCAGCCAAATCGCCTAGGCGGTTATAGCGACAATTAAGAAGAATAGGATAGGCAAGCTGTTTTTTGAAATGGAAACACTAATTGTATATTAAAGCTCTAAATTTTTCTATCAAAACCAGAAATCATTTATTTTATTAAAATGCCCTAACAGAGAAAACAATTTTTTTATAGAATTGCCCTCCCTATCCAAACTATCTCTCACGAGTTTTTGATTTTTTTGTTAAATTACAATATTTGTAAAATAAAAAAATATAGAAAAAAAAATTCCGATTGTCAGGTGTGGGGTTCGAACCCACGCTCCCTCTCGGGAACCAGAGCTTAAATCTGGCGCCTTAGACCGCTCGGCCAACCTGACTATATTAATCATTGTGCACAAGTTCCTATTTAAGTCCAATAAGCAAATCATAATATTAGCTACAAGAACGGTTTGTGTCTATTCTTTTTATAGTAGTCGAGTCAACAACCATACAGGAACGAAATAGAAGAAGAAGAAGAGCAAGAGTAAGGGGTAAGTAACATCATCTGGTTGTAATAGCACACACACACATGTGAGTTATTCACGAATTTGAAGATTATAAATAAATAAATAAATAAACAAAAACGTAGTACAACTCAGTGGCTTAAATTTGTTTTCAGAGATTTTATTTCAAAATATTCACAATCGTGTTAAAATTTTGTATGTGGTTTGGTTTTTTGTTTCTATAACATAATAAACATAAATCAGAGTAATGTTTCAATAACAAAACGTTGTGTAAAAATCCCCTAGAGGCGGATTGATTTATCATTCAACTCGTTGACCAACTTACTTAACTAAATTCTCTACACATGAAACAAGCGGTTGGTAGTTTTTAAGTGAAAATTTTTGAATTATAAACATGACGGATGGCAAAATTTTCTTAACTACGCCATATTCACATAGTCGCATAGTATGTTAACGCCAAGTCAAGGCGAGTTCTTACATATGCAGAGGTTTTAAAGGCACAGAAACAAAAGTAACACTAACAAATTACACGCACAACGACAGTTAGTATTAGAACAAATGTACAACAAAGACATAATTTTGGCATTTTCTGCACCACGGCGAAATAAATCACCTGCTTACTGCCACCACCTCATAAAATTCGCAGCACAGCGCAACATATGGCTCTGTTGTATCAATAACCAAAACATTTTATTTTTTTTTCAATCTGACGATCAACTTGACAACCAACTTCTATTGGTTGATCAACCAGTCGAGCGATAATTCAGTACGTCTATAGGACCATTAAGTTGTAAGACAACGAAAATCTGAAGCTCCTTAATCTGTAGTCGCAATTTTTGTTGGGAGGAAATGGTATACAATTATTTCCTTTTGCGAAAAGGTATTAAAAGTATAGTGGGATTTTAATTATTGTAATACATTTTTCTTACAAATTTTTACATTTAGATTTAAAGTTATTTCGTTTGTGTATCAATTTACTCCCTCTAAGTGAAATTATTTGATCAGACCTAGCAGTTTATAAGATTCGAATACAACATTTTAAGTAAAATTTAAGATTTTTGCCAATAACTACAAAATGTTTTAGCATTTTGAAGTATTTAGATATTAACCAAAGTACCGAAACAATTTATTTAGAAAAACTTGAGTTCAACTTAAAAAATAAACACAGAAATTATATAACTTATACTTCCGCCAAATTATTTCGAAAAATATGAAGATTTATGTAAGTGAACTGGATAGATTTCGAAATTTCTCCAAATATGGTGTTTTTTATTAACAAACATATGAGATGATAAATCAGTGCACCTATGCTTAAAAGGTTCGCTTAAAGTATAAAATTTTTTTCGACGGAATCATAATAATGGTTTTCGTGAAAAAGAGGGAAGTGCATGCATTTAGGACAGAAAATACCTTTCCCATGATACCTCATACATATGTAGGTCTAAATCGATTGTTGTTGTTGTTGTTGTCGTTGTAACCGCATAAGTTTATGGAGAATGTTGCTGAAATGACAGTCTTTGATCGGATATATGTAAACCCGAATCGTTCCGGTATCGTAGAACTAACTGACTGTCCTGGGACCGGGTATAAATCGGTTGCTTGGCTGAGTTGTTCAAGTTTTAACTATTTTACGATGTAAGGTGATTTCTTGAAAAAAAAATACTTTAATTTATAAAAACCCCAAAATGTATCTGATTTCGGAAATGTATCTTAAATCGGAAATATTTTGGTTGAAGTTGTAAAATATAACGACTTTTATAATTCCGATGAAAATACAGTATCGATTTTTGTTTCTATAGAGAGCGACGCACCCTAATGTAGGCACATATTCTTAAAAAAAATATATATTTTGCAAATGCCATGTTAAAAAAAAATATTATTAAAATCGGTTTGTTAGACAAATACAAACATTCTCCATATGATCAATTTTTTATAGTACTATAGATTAAAGTCTAAATACTTCGGAAGAAAAATACTCTTCACCATTCTACTCTTAACGATTATTGGCCTCCTATTTCTAATAAAACTCTTAACGTACATATTAGTTTCATGAATTTTTACTACTAAGTATTTAATAACATTTTACAAGACCCATACAAAAAATATTGCAAAATAATCTCAGCTCTGTGATTAGCTTTGTCTACATTAACACATAGAAAACATCTATGCAGTTAAAGAAACATCCAGAATAAATTCAAGTATAAAGTATTTATTTTCCATACTATTCATTTAAGCTGTAGCTTTGTATACATAAAATTATAAATAGACATTCTTAATGTGTAATTTCTTCACTCTAATTTTCGCTAATAATAACAAGACATACATAGTTGAACCTTTATATTGTTATCAGTAAAATAAACTAATATTTCATAAGAATTACATACATATGTATTATATTTCGTATTTGTATGTCAAAAAAAAATTATAGAGGTTATTGATAGCATATATGCATACATATCTATGTATATATATAAGTTGGTTCAGGCCGTACACATAGAAGACAATCAATTTATTTACTATCATGAATCGGTTACATAGTTGAATTGTGGTATGAAGAAAGTAGACACGGAAATTAAACGATTTTAAGTATTTTAAAATACATGTACATATGTATGTTTGTATGCATGTGTGTATGTATGTATACTGTCTTATAGGAATGCCATAGTTTCTATTTAAAAAACATGTTTAAATGACTCTCGTGCAATGCGTAATGATAAGGATATATGTATAATAAATATATAGCTGCGCTCACTCTCATTAATCCAAATTAGAGTATAAAGTTTCTAGCTAAATTTTTTAAACCTTTTTCTTTTGAATGCTAACAAGTCCACAACATTTTTTCCAAAAACTGCTCAAAAATCTGTTTTAAATTGTTTGCAATTTAAATAAAAAATCCAAGCAACATTGAGTTTTGTGTGCGCTACTCTAAAATCTGCAATTTTTTTTTTTACATTTTGATTTATTGTAATTAATGTATGTAATGTAAATATAATTTGTCGTGAACTCTAGCAAATGGTTCTGTAATACTTTAATTTCATTAAACACATTTCCTTTACATCAAAGCGTGCAACAATTTTGTAAATATTCAAGCAACGCATATCAACTAATTTTAGAAAATATAATTTCTTCTAAAGCCAACATTGAGTAGCATTACATCCAAATGTAACTTGAATATCGATACTCGTATTACTGCTATAGTTCCCTTGCTTGTGTTGATACTTTGAAAGCACATTGACTGACGGTTTTTAATTTTTTCCATTTTTTGTTTATGTTTTTGTTTTTGGATATCAAAAAGGGGTTGTTTTTGTTTTTGTAAAAATACACATACAATTTTAGTAATCATTTATTTAACTACTACTTTTGATTTGCTTGCAATTTCAACTTAACAGTTGAAATTCATATAAATTGTTTTATTTTTTTTTTAGTCTGCATTTTCATACTTCTAACATATTTTTTATGTACGAGCATAAGCGAAGTGTGATCTGAAACCTCCATTTTAGTTATTATTAGCACCAAGATTTTTATACGGTTTACCACCGTTACGTTCCCATTCACGATTAAATTCATGCTCTAAAATCTCAGCGCCACGTTTGCGTGTCAAACCGGTTTCCTCCAGACTGAGTTCGCACATTTGCATATCATCGACGCCTGGACACATAAATTGTACGAGGAAAAATTTGATTGTATTACAAACAATATTTAAAACAACTAAAATAATTATTTATATAATTTAGAAATTGAAAAATTAAATTTTTAGAATTAATTGGAAGTGAAATTTATTGTACATGCAATTCTTATAACCAACCAATTTAAAAAAAAAAATAATCTTCCTCACCTGCCACTAGCAGTATAGGCGGTTTGTCGGCATGCAACTCCATTTGTCTCGCTATCCATTGCCCATCAAAATGTGCATACCATAGACCACGTTTAGCTTAACGGGAAAAATATAAATAAAATATCTTCTAGCTTATAAATTTCATACACTTATACTTACTATTTTCGGCCGCATTAGCGCGCATGAATGGTATACGGAAATAACGATGTTGGGCAGTGGTAATTTCTTGTTTCGGATGTGCTAGCGGTGGTGCCTTGTAAGCTACATAAAAGGAATGAGAACACACAAAAATTGAGAGATATTTCATCATACCAAACAAACTTAAAAAAATTATATAACTTTGATCGCTTATGAACTCTCTTATGAACTCATGTCACTTTGGATATAACCAATAAAAATATGGCTCGCTTTATAACAAAAACCATATAAATCCAAATTTCTAGCTTTGTACAAAATTCAGTAAATTTAAAAAAATTGTCATACAAGTTTAGGGTATTAGGTTTTGTAGTACATTTATTTTTAAATGCAAGTTTTAAGTAGCTAACAATTCCTGTTGGGCTTTCCAATTTTTTTTTTGCCGACGGCTGTGGGGTTTATGTACTTCTATCGGATGGAACACAGAAAAATTCGCAGAACCTAGTCGAGAAATATGTTTGCAATAAATCGTTTCGGATCGTTTCGGTGCCGTAGAACCGACTGTAGTGGGAACGTCTCTAATCTCATGCAAGTGGTCGCTTCGCTTTGCCAAAACTCTGTTAAAGGAGTTGGAGCCAACGGTTTCGATGACTTTCTCATCATTGTCGTAAAAGCTATTCGTTTCAAATTTTTTCGTTTATTTCAAAAAAATTTGTTTGACAAATTTATTTTTTATTTATTTATGCCAGAATGTCACACACATAAAAATTTAACTCTGAATAATTGCTAGGTAAAATTTGTATGCTTTTAACTCTGAGTTTGTGCCTAGCTCCCTGCTTTGCAAGCAAATTTATCAATTTAATCGATAAAGTCTGAGTTAAATAGATAACCTGCTTTCTCGCAAGTGGGCCTAACTGAATTTAACGCTCTCCATTTTGAAAGTTTAAACATTTTTTTCTTTATTTAAATATAACATAACATAAATTACGTAATTAAATTTTTCGTACAAAATTGTAGCGGAAAATATCGCAAATTTTGATTTCTTTAATATGAGTTGTAGCCTTGGCTTAAGTTCTTTGCTAAACCCATCCTGCATATTAAATTTGAGCAAATTATCGTTAGTCGTTGCTAAGATATCGAATTTTTTTTGGTTTTTGTAAATTACCGATATATGAGAGGCGGGCGAGGTGTTTGTCCGATTTCAATCATTTTCGAATGCCTATTGAGTTCAAATTTTAAAGAGTGCCACAATTTGCATTTAACTTCTTCGGTTAACTTTATTTAGTTTTAAGTATTTGATATTTTAAACAGGAGGCAACTCTCCTATATGCAGATTAGAAATACGCCATTTTCAAAAATTTTCATAATTAATTTAACCTGTTATATAATTTGAATTGAATATAAAATTTGATCAGATTATAGTCCTCCACTTCAAACACCTGAAAAATACTTAAAACATCCAAATTAAATACTTCTGAATAGTTTCGTATGGAACACCTACATATTTTAATAGTTCGTATACCTTGACCGAGCTACGATCTTCTTAAACCTCTTTTTTTGTAGAAAATTTTAGCTCATTGCTTCCGCCTAAAAGTGTCGTTTTGACCCTTACTTCAAACAACCCCTCTAAAAGTAAATTCACAAAGCCATAAGATGATTAAAATATCGTTCCCACGGCAGTCGGTTCTACGATACCGGAACGACCCGGATTTACATATATCCGGCCAAGGACTGTAATTTCAGCAGCATTCCCCAAAATTTTATGGGGAATTTTTTATGCTGTTACAACAACAACAACATGATTAAAATGTTCTAGAAAATTATTCTTCGGCCAATTTTTACAATTTGCTATTCTCAGATAGTATGCGGTTAATGCCGAATTCTTTATAAAATTTTAAATTTAACATATAAAAGACAAATTAAAATATGTGTATGTATGTAGGAAGAGTAATGTCTGTGCTCTTAGAAATAATGGCAAAATGTATTGACAAGTTTTGACAATTTTTTCTTTTCTTATTTAATGTTAGTTCAATAGTTTTATAAAAACATGGTTAATTCTCTAACACATAAATCATATAAGCCGAAGTTTACAACTTTCTAGAAAATTAAAAAAAAAAAAAAAAATTAACAAATTAAAAAAAATCTTTAAAACTTCTAACCAAAAATCTCAAGTATGAAGTTTTGTAGCCCATTCAATTTCACTTTAATAAAGAGCAAATTTCAAGTCACTAAAAATTCTTTTTGATGTTTGATAATCCTTTTTTTTGTTTGTTGATAGTGTTCGGCGTTTTCTTCCATACATAAGTAAATTCTATTAATGCATTTGGGGCGACCCCGACGGCTATAACCTAGTAGTTTCATATAAAAATTAGATAACAGTTCTGTTAACTTAACAATGTTAATGATGGAGAGATAAATAAATATTTAAGGGAGACATTTTATTTCTGTGGACTTTTACTTTCTTTGTATGAAGTCTGGTTGAGTTGTCATAAAATGATTGCACAGTTTAATCAGCATTAATTTTATAACACTAGACATTTACATATGCCGGCAAAATTATCTAACTTTCCAAATTGTATCAGCATTTGTAACTGTGCAAGATTACAAATTAATACATGTTGATAAAATGTGTAATCAAAAATGTATTCGGGTATGGAAGATAGAGCAGAAAAATTTATTTTTTTATAAAAAAGGAAAATTATACGTTTTAGGCGTACACGCGTAAGATTCAAGAGCTTTCTACTAGCCACCTTCTGTCATATTAACACATACCAATACTTTATATTTGGAATATTTGAACTAAATATTAATATTCCGTGAAAAATTTAATCTTTTTGTTTTATTATCAAATTACATTCTTACCTGCTTCCATAACGCTCTTAGGCGCGCGTTCGTTCTCCTCCATAGTGGTGCGTTTGCGATTCTTTGCCTTCCATGCGTGATAGACCTTCAAGCGGCGATGGAACTCCTGACGGCAAGCCTGTGAACATATGTAACAATATATTTATTATTATAAGTATTTTTAATGCTCATACACCGCTCTCTAATTACTCGAAAAACTCACCTCAAGCAACTCAATATCACAGGAAGTATTAATTGCATCACGTAATTCCGAGTATTTCCATTTGGATAAATCATATTTTTGTTTACCCAATGCCTGTTGCTGAGCGCGAACATTCTCGGATCTGAGCGTAAAAAATTTAATAAACTCGATTAATTGAAGAGAAAATTAGACAAATATTATTTAAAAGTGAATGAAGCAAACAAAATTAAGTTATGTATTGTATTAATGAATTTATGTATGAAATCAAATATATAATATTTAGTTGAAAAGAGTATTGACTTGCTGTTCGAATTAAATGAAAGTGTTCATAGTTAAAAAATATGACATTTGTAAGTGTAAGCCTCTGTTTGTACACATGGACATTTAAAGATATGAACATTTACAGTGGTGCCCAAAATTTATCATCACCAGGGTTTGCACAAAATTGTTTCGTTGCTTATTTACAATGTCAATTTTTACTATTTTTATTAGTGCAGAATTTTAGAGGTGCTAATTTCGAAACTACACCTGATTTTACAAAAAATAGTACCAAAATGTACAGTTAATTTTGTGTTTCCTATATTACTTTTATAAAAAAACCAAATAAGTCAAAGTTTCAAACTTTCCGGAAAATTTATAAAAATTCCACAAATCAAAAAAGGAAAAGATAAAAATGTCAAATTTCTAATCCGAATTTTTAGGACAATAAAGTACGAGTTACCGTGTTGTATATTTTCTTCCATATTACGCATCAATAAAATTTACTTTCGAATGGAAGAAAATATTGAACACCGTCAGACAATTTTTTTTTTTAAATCAACAAGAATTTTTGGCTGCTTGAAATTTGCACTTTAAAATTTATAATAAAAAAGTTAAAAATTTTGATGATATTTTTTTAAATATTTTGAATTTTTATAATAATATTGTGAATTTTTATATTATTTGTAGAAAGTTGTCAACATCTACATATTTAATAGTTTTTGTTATAGAATTAACATTATTTTTATAAAAAATTATTAAAATTAAATAAGCAAAGGCCAAATTTTCAAAAATTGTCAATATAATTTGCTACTATTCTTTGTGAATGCAACCGTATATGTTGTATGTACAAAGGTTAGGGTGAACAATTTTTTTCGCCTTATTGAATAGTGTTTTCAGATTCTGTGATTTTTACCAAAAAAAAGCAATATATCTGAAAGGCGTCGCGTCGCACGTTTTTCCTTGTCTGTAACTTTTTTTTTAATAACTATTATATTAAAACTGTGTATAATTCAATTTCTAAAATGTGCTTTCAAATTTACGTATATTTAAAAAAATTTTCCTTTATGAAATTAACGGCGGAAATAAGATCTTTTTACTTAGGTTAGTCTCGCAAAAGGGGTTTTGGGTTATAAGAAATAATACACAAATTTTGCAAGAAAGTGTTCATTCATTTCCATTTTCATAACTTCTTTCAAAAAGAGCGCACAATTATTATATTTGCCGAAAACTTGTTCCTTACAGCTTAATCCTCCTAAGGTATGTGATATTCATTTTATTCGTGTGAAAATTATTGAAAATAGCTAATGATTTAATTGAATTTTAATTTGTGAAAAATTGTATAACTTTTAAATAATAAGCAGCAAATATGAGAGGTGGTGTACAAAGCAAAGCAAAAATTCGAAATGAGCGTCTTTATTATGTTTCCTTATGAATTTAAAGAAAATAAAAGTTTTTTTATGTTTCTACGGTTTTCCAACTCACTTATTGAAATATCGAGATGCAAACGTTGCAACACCTCGCGTGAAACTTGTGCGTTTAATTTTCAAAAATGTATAAATATAATTAGTACTTAATTCCAATTCGATTAACTTTTTTTTTTTTGTTTAATTATAAAATAAACTTTTTTTGTTCAAAAATATAATAATAAAATACATAACTATAATAAGACTATTGGTAATTAAAATGATTATTATTTTTTCAAATACAAAAACATAACAAATAAAATGCGTGCGGAAGTGTACCTGATAAGTTTATTTGGAGCCATGGGAGATACATCACTTTGACCACTTTGAACGCAGGGAGTATAGAAATTTTGTAAATATGCAAAAAATGTAAGAAAATGAGTACATATAAAATACATAGAAGTATATTTTGCGGATTTTATACATAAGCGAAAACGGTAAAAATAATATATAATATACAAAATTGAATATAAACAAAAAACATACATATTTAAAATGTAAAATTTATGTGAATATTTAGCTTGTGGCAACATAAAGTGACTCAAAAAAACTGGCATATCGATTTTTTCACATTATTTAAAAGTAAGTTTTTTATAGAATTTTTTTTTCAAAATATAACAAGAGCATATACACATCAGAACCTCAAACTTTTTACGATGTTTGTAAAAATTCAACAAATTTTCATCAAAATCTAAAAGTTTTTAAATTGAGTTTTTGGACAACTTTTTAACACAATGTGGCTAAAAATTTACCTTGATTTTTGAAATTTTGGTTTTTTTTATGAATTAAAAAGTTTTAAGCTTGATAAACATCTTTTTAAGTTTTCTAATTTTGTTTTTGTCTGCATTGCTTACTACTTTTTCATATACTTAAAGCAGATTTTTAAAAACAAAAATCCAGCTTTGTTCAACTCAAAAACAATTTATAAAAGTATTTCTACTCGCATATGCGTTATTATTTTTTAATCTTTTGAATAACTCGACTCTAGCGCCACCTAGTGGACCAGTTTTTGTAAAAATATATCTCGTCGCATCCCCATTATATATTCCTGATTTCAATAACTAATGCGCCACGTTACGAATTAAAATATAGGCACGTGCCACGGGTCTAAGAATATACTGTCTGAACTTGATTGAAATCCGTTTATCAAATTTTGAGCCCAGTTGTGTCAAGAAAACATATAAACATATATATAGATATAGATTAATGAAATAAAATTATCGAGAAAACATTGCAAAAAAAAATGTAAAAAAATTTAGTAACCAATTGTTTGAGTCACATTATAATTATAATCAAATCACTGAAAAAATATATATGAACCAAATACCACAAATAGGCAGATTTATGCGTCATTATAATAATATTATCAAAATAATAAAGTGCCTTAGTAAATAATAAAAATGATAATTAATTATTAAATTAAACAAAACAACTAAACTATTCACACTACAACTATTTACAAATATGATATACGAAAAAAATGCAGGGCACTCAACTTACTTGCGTATAACCGGTGGACTCTCCTCCACCATACCATTTGTTTCATTGGCCAAACGCAATGCCAATTCATGGTCACGACGCTCCTGCTCCAGTTGCTGTCTGTACTTGGCGTCGTCTTGTGCTTCCTTTTCCAGTTGTGCTTGTAACGCTAACGCCGCCCTGCGATCCTCCTCCTCTTGCTTTAGACGTTCGAGCTCTTCAACTTTTCTACGCGATTCCATTTCAGTTTTGCTGTAAATTATTAGAAACAACATTAGAAAAGCCATTGAAAAGTATTCATGGTTATTCAACTCGAATAAAAAGTTGTAAAAAGAAAGCATATTGGATTTTTTTGTATTGTAATATTTTGGATGATGCTTACAGCCGTTTGTTTTCTTCCTCTTCAAGTTTCTTACGTTCCTCTTCCTCTTTGAGGCGGCGTTCAGCCTCGAGCGCTTCTTGTATTTTACGCAGACGTTCTTGTTCTTCAGCTTGCTTTTGTTCCTGCATGAAGTGAGAAAAGGAAAGTTTTAATCACGAGGGAGTGACTGATATGTTATACATATAAATAAGAATAAACAATAAATGAAAGGGTAATGAACTTCGCATGTTCTTTATTCAAACCAATGTAAAAGTTATCTTTAAAAAATAAATATTAGGGCAGAATACAAATCCGATTTTTTCATCTTAAATTTCATTATTAAATAAAGTAAGTTAGGTGATAAGGAAATAATGAAAATGCTTTCAAAACTTGTACAGTAAAGATGACGTTATATGTGGATTTTTTTCTTATCAATAACTTTGAAATTAAATTTCTAAGATATTAGATGATTTTAAGGTACATTTAATAAAAAAATATTGTAATCATAAAGTAATTTCAAAAATCCTGGATAGAACTATAGCAAAAATATTTTTTTTAGTAATAGTTTCCATTATTAAAATTAGACGAATCAGATTATAAATGCCTTCCTCGTTAATATATCGAACATACAGCCTCCAAAATACATATAATTCGAATATCAACAAATCACAGCGCAACCTAACGGTCAAAGTGTATATATGGCCTCTTACAGTTTCTGGCAAAAAATAGAAGTGCTCCGAGGAGAGTTAATGTTTAGGTTAAGGTAGCTAAGACAGATTACAAAAATGTTCAAAACTGATCAATCCTTAGGTGGAGGGTTGGAGAAAAAATATGTGGATACATTTTTTTTGGAATAGGAATATCTTCGAAACTATGATATCAAACTCTAACAAATTTAGTGCATAATTTTGAAAATTATAGAAATGGAGCAAACACCACATCTACTTCAATAAACAGCGATATTTTTCGAAAAATTACGCCAAATCAATATTTATATATGTAATCTCGGCCGGGGGTTATAACATAAAAAAATGTGTAGGAAATTTTGTAATAGCGGAGGTTTGCCATTGCCTGCCGAGGGGCGACCGCTATTAGAAAAAACTTTTTCTATAATTTTTGGATGTTACTTGCCCCGAGCTGGATTCGAACCTGGGACCCATCGAATGAAGCGCGCATACGCTACACACTCGGCTACGGCGGCCGCCTCTATTCTGATTCTATTATCTGATAATAATTAATTGGATCCAAATCTTAAGTACAATACACTACATACCAGGATGTGTAAATCAATAGTTTCGAAACACTTTTTTGCTAACGCCGATGGGCAAATATTAATTTCGTTACTAAGTTAGTTCAAACACAATTTTACTGTGAACTTTTTTTAAATGTATTTATCTAATTTTGAATAATAAAGTTTAAGTGAGTACAAATTTCGCTTACCTTTAACTTTGTGTTCAAATCCACAGTTAGTTTATTCATATTGGCCATAACGATAGTGTAGAGACCATCGATTTCTCTCGAAGTGATTTTCTCATTTGCCTATCAATCGAATTAAGAAAATATTGAAAATAATAATTGTTAGCATTATTCCAATTAAATACAACTGCACCTTTATTGTTCTTATGGCTTCATCCACTTGACGATTTATACCATTTACTTCGGTGATAAACTCATCGCGTCCCTTCTTCAGTCCACTAGCGATTTCGATAGTTTTTTGCGCATTCAAACGCACTTTGTTGATTTTTCCAATACCCTGATAACGCGGCCGATGTTGTTTTCGTGCCAAATAACCACGCACGGTGCGTTGTATGAGTAAAACACAATTGTTGCGATACTTAATGCGATTGCGTACTGAAAAAAAGCGAATCAATGATTAATTTGTGTAGAGATAAACTAAATATTAATATTCACTTTGATAAAAGTAAATATCGAAATTAATTTCATATTTTACACACATTTGATCACACACACCGCCCCCAGTGCCGATTTGACCCAGCGCGAACGTATCAACCATTTCTTCACTTTAGCGACAATGGCCAAAAGATTTTCGGGATCTGATTTCATAATACGATCGAATTCAACAAACTTGCCAGGGCGAAAGAAAACTTTCTTCACGCCGAACTTGAAATCCTTCGAACTGAGGTTAAGCGATTGCAACATAGCTTCGCAGAAAGTGCGTGGTGGTAGTTTCGCCAATTCGGGTGGCAAAACCGATTTATACATATTATATAGATCGGCAAATTGTACACGTGATGGATAGCCATGCTCCATTAGTTCGAGCACAGAAATAGTACCGGAGCATTTTAGCTGCGCCAAAGCTAAGCCACCCTCGAAATCACGATCGATCATTTTACTGTTCGGTTTTATGCAGCGTATAAAATTAGTGCCCTGAAAATATAAATTGTTATGAGTACTATATATAGCGCTGCGATTATTTTATGCAATCAGTTTTTACATTCTTCTCCAATTTCTCCATCAACTCGGCCAGTTGCGTTTTGAATTTCGAGCCCACAGAAATAAAATTCAGTTTGCCGCGCAGCGCAGTGTTGCTGCCGGAAGGAAATAGTGTTTTCAACAGCGGATTCTCACACTCTTGCACCAAGCCCTCCAGTGACGCATGCAAGGCATCGTTGTTTTTCTCAATAAATTGTTCCTACATAGTAATAATAAAAACAAGAGCGTTAAAAAAGAACTAAATAGTTCCAGGCACACACCTCAAATCAATAAACACGCCATACGTACCGTATTGTAACAAACAGCGCCAGCGAAATGGCGTACCAGGAAACCATCCTCATCCCTAAGGGTACGATGTGCTTTCAAACGCGATGAACGCGGCAAGCCCAAACGGAAATGATTTGACCACGCCTTGTGCACCTCGGCGGTGAAGTGCTGTGCCGATGGCTTCGGCAGCTTAGACTCCTCATCCAATAAAGTGTAAATGCCGTTCGATTTCGCTTCAATTAAATCGATAATATCCTGATTGTCGGTAAATGTGATTTCCGGCACATTTAAGCCCTCACTCTTGTACAGCTCTTGTTCGTTTTTGAGAATATTGTCATTGAAGAATTTTTGCAATTTCTCATTGCAGTAATTAATGCAGAATTGTTCGAATGAATTTACGGTAAAGTACTCGAAACCGGCGATATCCAATACGCCAATATAGAAATTTGAAGCTTGAAAGGGAATGCTTTGATTAATCAGCGCAACAATACGATCAAAGAGTCGACTGTAAATTGCCTTGGCGAGTGCATCACGTGCATTGCTGGCCTCATAAATTTTCAAGGGTACCCTAAAATAGCACAGTTATGCATCGAAACGGTAATAATAATTTAAAAACTTTTGCAGAAAATCTCGACTTACATAATTACTGTGCCCTTGAAACCGCCACCTTTGCTCTGCATTACACGCGATACTAGCGCCTGTCTAAGCTCTGATGGATCCACACCCAATAATTTCGATGTGACGGTTAGTGATTTCTCCGACGACTCTGACACCTGACAACCACCTCGTGCGTCATCGGGTATCTCTTCAAACGAAATGTTACCCAAATGTAAAACGGCAGCCACCAATGAATAAATTTCGAGTTTATTTATTTCACTTAAACCCAAACGACCCAGTGCACGATCGAGATTTTGGAAATGATTGTAGTCGTCGATAATGGGATCCTTAAGCGGACCTCTCTTCGCATGCGCCTTCGACTTTTGGGCAGTCGGAATGAGTTGTTCTGTTTTTGCGTTGGCAAAATACTGCGTGCAGCCAGAAAGATACTGAGGAAGATATGAAAAAAAGCAACAACAAAAAATGGATTTTAAATTTCATACGATACACAAAGGTCGGAGAAGTCATGTTTAAGGCGAAAAATTAGGAGCACTGTTCGGATTATAATAAAACTGTACGTTTAAAGCATCAATTTCTCTAAAAGTAAGCTTTTTTTTTTGAAAATTCTACTGATTAGATCTTTAGACACGCTAAGTCCCTTATGGAATATTCGATCACGAGAGCTTTAGATATGAAACTTCGAAAATTGCAATAAATGTGAACCTCCTCATGAAAATTTATCAATTAATTTAAATATATGACTCTATGCGTCTTAAAATCTTGGAAATTATATGATGCTCAATATTTATCTTTAATGTTTAGAGAAATAAAAATAGTCGCTACTCTCTTTGGGCGGCAGTATGCGCGACTTTTCTTTTCGTGGATAATTAAAGAAGCATTTTTGCAAGGAATGAAGGTCTTTCGCGTTTGTGATTTTTAGAAAGCCCTTTATTCAGGAAAACTTTGGTAAAATTCGATTAAACTTTGCTATTTTTCTAGAATTCTTCAAGAGAGTTACGGTATTTTTGAAGTTGTACATTTAAATTTTATTTGATTTTTCACTAAAACTTGCGCTGTCTCAAAATTTTTGCAATTTTTTTTATTTTTCTTCATTGAAAAAATTGTGTTTCTACTGTTTCTAATGTCTACTTCGTTCCCTAAGAGTGACGATGTAAATTGACTGGCCCAGAAAAGGCCAAAAATGTAGTTTCTATTTTCGTAATTCTTTTTTTTTTGCAATTTCTTGTACTTTCATACCATAATTTTTTTGCAATAACAAAGTTATTTTTATAATTAAAAAAACATCTTCCTGTTAAAATACAATTTTTCTCATAAATAATTTAAGAAAAAAATGTTTCACATGATAATGCTATTTTTCTAAACTAAAACTTTGTAACATCGTCTAGCATATCTTTAACAATGAAACACACAACAAAAACAAATTATTAGCCTTAATAAAAGTAAACATAAAATTTCATTAATTTCAAATGAAGAACCATACAAAAATTGTACGATAGCGCCATCTAGCGTTAGTTTTACGTAGAAATAAACATCAAAAACTAAATTCTTGTCTCCAACAACTGTAAGATACGACAACTTTCTAGAAAAATTTCACAAAACACATAATTTCAGGATTTTGCAATGTAAGGTGTAAATTTGCATTAACTTTCGGTTTCATCAATTAAGTAGAATTTTGTTGCATTGTGTTTTCAATAAAGGGAATGCGAATATGTCGTGAAACTATTGTTTTAGAAAAATGTAATAGGAATAAAACTCTGATATTCACACATCAAAGCCTCATGTGCGATAAACACACTGTGAATTCTCTTATTGGAATTTTGTTTTGGTTTGATTTTTTAATTCTCTACGGTTTGTCATTCTACATGAGCTATGCCGGTAAATATTTGAATTTGTTTTATCAAAACAAGGTATGTACTTATGTTAAGAAAGCAATTCAAATACATACATATTTACAAATACGCGAATAGTTTATGTACGTGCTAGGCCGTGCGATATCAGTATACTTAAGCATTCCAACAAAAAAAGTATTAAAAAAAAGTGCGATATGACGCGGACAGGCATTAAGGCTTACTTACAGACAAATACCTACATACATATGTACATGCGTATATAGTACTACTATGTATATATGTAGCTTTATCATTAAAAAGAATTTTTCCTTTTCCGCTCCTTGCACTCACCCGATAATCATCTGGTTTGCCCAAATTCAGCTTATCGCGCAGCTGTTGTGGTGCACCTGCTAAGAGCATATAGAATACATGATAGTTCCGCTCCTCCGAACTTTGTGTGCAAATACGACTCTTCTCTAACAGATAATGCGAAATATAACCACCAACCACTTGACACTTAGCGTCATAATGCACTTCAATGAATTTGCCGAAGCGGGAGGAATTATTATTACGTGTAGTTTTAGCATTGCCAAAAGCCTCCAATACGGGATTGGCTGTAATAAAAAGATAATATGAGTATACAATTTTTTTTTTTAACACAGTGTATATTGAAATTTGTAAGTATGGAAATATGTAGCATATTATATTATACTTACCATCTAAAATTTTTTGTTCAATGGGACCGGCACTATCGCTGGAATGACACAAATACTTTAGCAAATATTTTGTAGATTCTGTTTTGCCAGCACCGGATTCGCCAGATACGATAATCGATTGTGACGATTTCAGTACGCGCATATCGCGTATAGCCTTATCAGCTGCAAGAATTAGTAGAAATTACATTAATGTGAATGTTTATTCTTAACGGTGTCTTTAGTCGGATTTTTCTTTTGCTTTAAACAGCTGATTTGTTGTTGTGCAGATAAAATTTTATCTTACCTATAGCAAACACATGTGGCGGTAGTTCGCCCAAGGAACGTCCAGCATATTTTTTAATTGTAGTTGAAGAGTAGAGATCAGTAATTTCACGATATGGATTCACAGCAATGAGTATGTTGGCCACATAAGTCTGAGAGATAAGATTGAAAGTGCGCATATTTTAGAAATTTTAAGTAAAGTGAACAAAAAATATGCAAAGAAGATACAATACAAAAAATTTATACACAATTTAATTTAAAAAAAAAATTTGCTTGAAGGAAAATCATAACTTCAAGTTGGATGGCGGTTTTATATTTCTGTACATCCAGTTGTATAAAATACCATTTGACAACCCATAATGTTATACAAGATTAAATAACCCTTTAAAATTCGTATTAAGTTGCAAAGAGCGAGATTTTTGTTCTTCGGAGAGGCAAGAGCTATTCTTCGCTTAATCACCAACCTGACATTATTGGTGGTGTTTATACTGGATCTTAAATATAAAAGGACTTCCACCATTGCAAATTTAAAGTCGACGAAAAGCTGGTGCTTCGATTTGTCTATATAGGGGGTTTTCCAGGATTTACACAATACGAATATCTGACCAACAGTGGATTTTCCATTTCTAAAACCGCACTGATAAGGTCTACTCAGTTGGTTCAAATACCTTATTGGCAATGTTCAGAATGCTTATTCCGCGGTAATTGGCGCTGGTATCAGGATTACCCTTTTTATGGACTGGACAAAGTGCACTGAGATTTCATTCTTCCGGAATGTATTCATTAGACCAAATTGGGTTTAACGTCTGGTAAAGCTCTGTCGGTATGCCGTCGGCTCCAGGAGCTTTTTTGTTCTTAAGTCGCACGGTGCTTTTATTAGCTTGCCTTGGCGGTTCGGAGGAACGTAAATATCGTCAGTAAACATTGATCTAGATTCTTCTACATCATCAAACGCGTCGTCAGTGTTGCAACTTTAAAAGGTTGGGAAGTTATCTCTCCATAGCTCAAGTGCACACTGGACGTCTGTTATCAGATCTCCAACTTTGTATTAACAAGAATTATCCCCGATCTTGAAACCGTTTGATTGGTGCCTAATTTTCTGATACAACTTTTAGGTGGCAACTTTGTCTGCCAACATCTCAAGCTCTTCGCACTGAAGTCTTTGTGCATCTTGATCCTTCATCTTCAAAACACGTCTCATCAGATGTTGCCAAGCTAAATTTGAACATCGTGGGATTTCTTAGAATTCCTCTTTAGTCTCATAGTTCTTCTCCTACATTGGGACGTGCGCACATATCAAGCTAATGCTATTGAACTTCACATGCGCATTGTGGAAAGTGATAGGAGTTAACATGGAAACAAGGTATAGGAGCCTCCGGCCAACTACAAATCCCACTCCAAATCTGTGTGCCGACTAATGACAACTGTAATAAACGTCGCAAGCCACATATGTCTATAGTCATGCCCCGTTCGTGGACATCCATCAGTTGGATAGAAACACCTTGCCTATAGAGGACCCAAACGGTCCATGTGAACATCCGTCAATCGCAGCTCTTGTTCCGTCTGCGGTTTTCGACAACGTACGACCCATTGTTGGGAGATTTAAAAAAGAAGTTATATACATTTATTTAGGGAACCGCTTGCTACAAGACAGGCATAAAACAGATGCGACGAATCATAATATAAAAATATGACACGTCGTCCCTTTCCTACTTGTAAACAAAACGTTGTGTATATTTTGACTAATCGCTCATTTTTAAATACAAATATTAGTTCTAATTTCTTACTTACATAAATTTTGTCTTTATAGTAACGTGTTTTTAAATTATCCAAAAACGTCGCTTCATTTAGCAGCATAAGTTCACCTGCAATAATAAAATGAATGTGACATATTGTATTGAATATTGAATACTATAATGAGGTTAGGACAACTAAGAAAGAAAGAATGAAGTTTTTCAAATTAATCATAATCAAAATAAAGTACTTCATTTTTAGTTCTAGTATTAGTTTGACAGTATTAATACCTCGGACAGACTATCATAATTTAGGGTTCATGGGCAAATTATGTTGAAATTAAGTAATGAAATGTAGTAATTTGTTATCAATCAACGGCCAAATCAAGAACAGATTAGTGTCGCCTCGATAATAATCGAAAATGTATTGCCCCATAACCATTGGATGGGGAATATTGACACAAACGACTGATCACATGGTGATTTTTTTTACAATATTTACTATGTGTTCGAAGTGGCTGAAAATTTCGGTTGAGTTTTGAAATTTTAACGAATGGATTTGATATAAATTCTTGTTGGTTTTTAACATTTTTTTGTGCTGGCGGTCTTTTACTTCTTCTGCCAGATAAACTGCATCCACTACATGAAAAATGGTTCCAAGACCACACTTTCAAAAATCTGTCACTTTTATATTAAAATTTAATTTTAAAATTTAATTGGCTACCAAACTGCAAACTTAAAAATTTTCTAAAAACTCTAGTTAAAAAATTTCAAAATTTATATAATTTTGAACTATATTTTTATAAAAATCCTCGAAAAAAAATTGTCAAGAATAAAATTGCGAGTATTATAAAAAATCACCATGTGGTCAATTGTTTGAGTAACTGTATTAGCATTGCAATCAACTGTTTCACAAAAAAATAAAAATGAACATAATCGCTCACATTTTTTTCGAATGATCAAACAACTACGCAACCCTGTGGATACAAAACGGGCAGGACAAATTAGGAATGCCACGTATTATAAACTCATTTGATTTATGTGAAGTAATTTACATGAAATTCAGTAATTTACGGTGTACTGTGAACATAGTATAAAGTACGAGTACTTTATTTGTACTGAGACTACGCGTCTATAAACTTAAAAGTGGTAACAGAAATAAATTCGAAAGCATTTTACATTTGGAAACAAAAACAAGATAGTGTCACGTACAGCTAGATTTAATTCTTTTCTTTTTTTGGCAAGCAATAAATTTAAGCGGCTTTTCAACACTTGCGTCCTCGCGCAGCTGCGGTTGAGATTTTTTGGCTTTGCGGCTTAGAATGTTTGCGATAAAAGCGCGCTGGTAGTGCGGTGAGTGGTCAGGCCAGTGATATGGCCAGTTGAAATGGTCAAAAGAAACGGCGGCAAGTTAGTGATAAAAAAATACCGCAATAAAACAATTAAATCAAAAAATATGTTGCTAAAGTTGCAGATTTAGTGCTAATGAAAAACACAGATCATGATACTATAAAAATTCTTTAGTATGCGTTGTATTGAAAATCCGAAACGCATTTTAAAGCAAACGCAAATTAATGGGTATTAGAATGGCAAGGTCAGTTGATTAAAATGCATAGTAGCTTTTTAATTGCAAAATGCTTTGTTTAAAAACTCTTTAACTCTAAATTTATCTGCCGTTGACGCTGAGTATGCACGTGATTCTGGCGGCCTGATAAGGCAAGTGTGTCTATTTCAGTCAATTTCACCAGTTGTGTATATAGAGATACAGATACCATATATGTACTTGTTTAAAAAGAAATATTTTAAGCACATAAAATAAATGCAATTTATAAAACAGAAATGTAAATAACACTCACAATTGTCATCATGATCTTGCGGTCCATCACACGACGAAAATATATCATCGACATGACAAGATCGTTTCGCATATTTCCGATCGATTGGCGTCACCTCGAAATCCTTAGCACCAATTTCTGAGATTTGACACTGTATATAGCCTTCGACGGGATCGCGTGCCCACACTAGTTGTGTGTCCATTTTGCGCACTGAAAGAAAAACGGAAACAAGACAAAACAGATTAGCAAGCGCTAAAAAAGCGAATACTTAAAAATAGCCAATATTAGCCACTAAAACAACTTGCATTAATTAACTTTTATTTTTTTTATCACAATATTAGCAAACAAGCTTATCGAATCACAAAAAAAAAAAAAAAATAACATAATAAACCGAAAAACAACTCACGGCTTTGTTGTACAATAAATAGTACCTATGTTGTACGACTATCAACAAACCACTAACACAATTCTTTTCTAGGTAAAAGTGTTCCGCAACGCTAGCAAAAGTCAACTAACTATGCGCTACACAGCTGGAGCGCCGTCAACCCAACCTCAACTACGTTGGCGGTGGGTTCAACATCGGCACATACAAAACACACCTTTCCTGCTCTACGCCGATCTGCTGCAGTACAATTCGAACGCTTCTCACTCAGTTTCGTTGACTCGTTTAGTAACTGTGTTGGCTGAGTAGCTGGTCGGCCAAGTTTATTGACGGGTTGGTTTGTTGGTTGGTTGTTCGGTCGCTCAGCTGTGTGGCAATATAAGCGGGTTCTGCTTATGGTTTTTCTTTTTTTTTTACAATCATTTATTGACATTCTCTCGTAGCGCATACGTTTCGGTCGTGCGCTCTTCAGACCGCTTCAGGTTTTCACATTTTGTGCTTTAATTGTACTATTGTAGCAAATTTCGCAATCATTGTTTTTTCTTCTTTTTTTATTTTTTTGTTTTGTACTGTTGAATATCGTTGGGTGTGACTCACATTCTTGGTTGCCTGATAAGATTATACGTTGTTTGGTGAACTCAAGTGCAAAACACTTTTTGACTTTCTTATTTTGGACTTTTCTATTCACCTAAAACACTAAATTATACACAAAGCAGTGATATGGGAACTTGAAAAAATTTTTTTAAAATAATTTTCGGCCACCAGCATACTAAATCACATATTTGGGGGAATACGCTGCATGGTAAATTAGTTACATTAAACTATTCAGTTTTTGCTTCTTTTTGCAAAATTTACTCTGAGACCAAGAAAAATAATTATAGTTGAGTTATAAAAAAGCCATTCAAATTTCCATAAGCATTATAACAGTCTTTTGATAATTATTATAAGATGATAACATTTATTTACGTCATCGATAACTACTATTTGGGAGTGATATTAAAAAGGTGTTTTGATAGAAATTATGAGTGAGAAAAAGTTTGTAAAAACATCGATAACTATTTATTTAGAGAATTATGTTATACGGGTCTTTTCGTAATAATTATCAGCGAGATAAATTAAATATTATTTTGAGACACCTATATAATAAGTATTTCCATAACAATTATCACTGAGACAAATTTTTTCAAGTTTTTAAAATATTCTTATCTTAAAACTTATTTTATAAAAGTCTCTTCATTATAATTAAATACCGAATTATTTCGGGACCATTTCGGGCCTTTTCCGGATAGATTGTCAAATGATCCGAACAAGAGCTAAAGTGGTCTCGAACTAATCACAAAATAGTTCCATGTTTCTGACTCTTATAATATACACAAGTCTCAAAATAATAGTTACAGATTACTTAAAATATGTATCTCACTGTTCATTAGCACAAATTTTCTCTAATAAAATTTTTCTTAAAGAAATCCATTCCGATTTCGGAAAGGTTAGATAGCGCACCATTTCACCACCGAAATCATAGAATGTGTCGTCCCAAATAAATAGGTATATCTGAAACATTTATTTAACCAACATCGAAAGGCTCCGGCTATTATTTTTTTTAAAAAACTATTAACACTAAACAAAAACGCCTTTCAATTTGAGGCATTTTCAGTATTTTAGTCAAAATCATAACAGTTTTAAGCCGTATACGAAAAAATTTGTCAAAAATAAACATTACAGCTTATGAGATATTACAATACATTTTTAATTTTACCTATTAAAATTAGTTAATACAAATGCAAAAAAAAAGTTTTTAAATAAAATTTGAGTATTATTAATTTAAAACTTTCTTTATTTTAAATGTAAATATATTTTGCAGAAAATAAAAATAATACCAAGTTTGGAGCAGATAAGCTAAAAATTATGGTAAATCATGTTTATTTTTTAGTTGTTTAATCAATAGTATGAACATAAAAAAATTGGTACTTCTTTGACCTTTCCAAAATAATCTGTATTTAGTACCATAAACTACAACACCTTTTTAAGTACACTACGACCATATTTTCCTTAACTGAACTGCAAACTTTAAATACAGGGGTTTTCAATAGGAACGCTACAAAAGTTTTTTTTTTTAATAAAACAAAAACGGTTTGGGATATGAATTAAATTTTTTATTCCTGTGAAAGTACATTCGATGCCATTATGTATGGAATTCGATTTCTTTTGCATGGGCATTCATACGAAGTTCATCAATCGTCGCTGGCTTGTTGGCATAGACCATAGACTTGACGTAGCCACACAGGAAATAGTTTAACGGCGTCAAATCGCACGACCGAGGCGGCCAATTGACTGGGCCATTTCGTGAGATAACACGTTCACCAAACTTGGTTTTCAATATATCGATTGTGATAATCGCTGTGTGGCTTGTGGCACCGTCCTGTTGGAACCACATATTATCCAAGCCCATATTATCCAAATCAGGCCAAAAATATTCGGTTATCATAGAGCGGTAGCGATTCCCATTCACAGTAACGTGCCGGTCTTGATCATCACGGAAGAAGTACGGCCCAATGACGCCGCCGGCCCATAAACCGCACCAAACCGAAATTTTTTCGGGATGCAATGTTGACTCATGGAGTACGTGTGGATTGCTGCCTGTCCAATAACGCATATTATGCTTATTGACGAAGCCATTCAGCTAGAAATGACGACGACCATAAATCGCACGTAGCGCTCTTAAAGTTGTGGCCATTGACTCCGAATTTCGGTAGTAAATTTTAATAATTTCGACTCGTTGTTGGATCGTATATCTTTCCATGAAATGGCAAACCTTACTGAAGAGAAATGTCAAAAGAGCGGGAAAAAATATGGCGTCGTTTGCTGTCACTATCGGTCTACTTTTGTAGCGTCCCTATTGCAAGACCCTATATTATAACCTTATGTTAACTGTAAGCGTATATCAATATTTTATTATATTTAATTAAGTAAAAAAAAATATGTAGATACTTTGTACTGCAATGCTTCAGAAGAAAATTCTAAATTTTCCTTTAAATAATACATTTTTAGAAAAATCCATTAATTTTTCTATTTTTGCTCACTCTTTATATGGAGCCGCAACACTATGCAGCGTCTTAACAACGCACCATAGAACAAATGCTTTAAGAGTTCAATGCCGTTTTCTGCACTCCAATATTTGTACTTATTTACATAGTTATGTATTTGCATTTTTCAGGTAAATAATCAAACCAGGTACTATTTTTTTAGCTACCGCTATTTAGACTCATCAATGTATTTAAAAACGCGAGCGTTTTTTAGAGCTTTCATTATATGAGTATCTAGGTAATAAGTCGTTGAAAACCACGACCCAGAGTAGTGGTAAGAGAATCGATTTTGTGTAGTGTCTCTATTCACTTTTCGATATGGTATTCATTCAAAGTATTGCTGTAAAAGAATCGGGTACCCTTTAATATTGACTTTCAAACACTCGATATTCAAAATATCGATAGTAAATTTAAAGCTAAGTTCAGTCACAATTATTTATAAAAAGTAATATGTTTGGCAATTAGAAAGTGTTTGCACAAGTACCAATTAGGCCGTTGGCTTGGCATGCTGAATTTTGAAGATTTCACTATAAAAAAAAACTGGTTCTCTTTCCGGTCCATCGTTTTATTTTATCAATATATCCCTTAGAACTTGAGCAAAGTTGACAGCAGAAGACACACCTCACCTAAAATTGGCTCAGTGTGACCATGATACGGGCCTTGTACTCACTAATACTGTTTTCATTCCGCCTGATTGTCTATCCATATATTCGAGAACTAAGCGCGAAATAGTACAAGCGGCATATTTTTTTTTTAATTTTCTAGAAGCATTTTTGTATCAAAAAGAAAATTCTGAAAACATTGTATCATTCGAACATGCGATATTGGGGATCAAGCACTCGATTCCAAAAAAATATCGGTTCAAAAGTATCGAGTCAAAAATATCAGTATCGAATGACAGAAGTATCGATATGATATCGTATCGTATCGATATATGTACGTGCCCCTTATTCGAACCCCAGTTTAACCAAAGATATGACGATTATCCTCGACAGAATGTTTTTTTTTTTACTACTGTATTCAAGACAGTTTAGACAGTTCTACTTTCAATAAAAAAACATATTGTTTCGTAGATATTGAAAAATTTGGCAAAAAATTAGTACCATACCTCCGCGGAAGGGAATGAACGCTGGGAAATAAGGCTAACGAAATAGACAACGATTTTGCTCGAAAATCATCTTTTCTTTATTAACAAGAAAAGCTAACACATCTTAGGAGTGGGCCATCCATCCAGGAGATATTTTAAGCAAAGGAGCTTTCGTAATATATAGAGAACGACGGAGCTTCGGATTTTATTTTTACCATGTAATATAAAATTATTAAATTTCGAGCATTTTCAATTATAAGTTATTATTGCCTATTTTTACAAATGTAAGCATGTTTATGTTATGAATTGAAATGGATATATATAAATGTAGAGCTTTTAAATATTCATTGATTTTTTATTTTAGAATTTGAAAATGATGGGTTTGGCCGAAGTTCGGTTAGGCTAGGTTCGGCCCTAAAAATCGATGTTTGGTCTTTCTCTAATTATATATAATACTTTAATTTACAAGAATTAGCTATGTGGTATCATCAATGCAGTTATACCTAAAATCGAATTCATTACTCCTTAGTGCGTTCATTATACAACCTTTCGTTATACTGGACGACCACTGTGTACTATTGTCATTTCCGTAGAAATATATCACTGTTTAATATATAGCGTATGAAAATCAACGCTAGTAGTAAAGACTATCAATCATTAGCGATCATGTGTGTAGTACATCCAACAGCTGGTAGTCGCACACAAAATCGTAGAAATTTTATAATTTTATAGTTTTTCAAATCATTTATTTTCTAACCAAATATGGTTGTGTGCAATTAAAATCAGCGAAAGCGAAGATCACTGATCATTAGTGATCATTAAAGAATCTTAAGATTTATTTGTTACGAACATGACACCGCTGAAAGGTGGCTGGGGGATGGTGGGCCAGCAATGTCGTTGTTAGCAGCAAGAGTCGAAAAATGAATAGTTCATCGTCAATTTAATTTCGACGTCACTTAGATAGCACCTCATTATCTGATAATCTTAATCAATTAGAGAAACAAAGGCAAACAAAATGGAACGAATTTCGTCAAAATACAAATAAGCAAAAAATATGTATATTACATACCAAAGTATGTATGTAAATTTGTTTGTGGTACGAGTATATGAAGGTAAATAGTGAAGTAGAAACATTCTGTAGCCATTTATGCGGTTCATTCAAATTAGAATTCATACTTTTAAGTACGCACTCTTCGTGTAAAAAGTACTATCGATAATCGATACTGAGATGTTATAATAAAAAAGAATATTCATATACTATATATGCAATATGTACAGTTTTCAAGAGGTTATATATATTTTTCAAAACATTTTTCGGATCCAAAATCGAAAAAATTAAAAAAAAATCGTATTTCAATACAATTTTCAAATTTTTAATATAAAATATTGGTTAAAAAAACAACATGTACCTATCGATTGTATTGAAATTTCCAAGACTCAAGTTGGTTAGAGAATTTTTTTAAAAACTCAATGAAGTTAATTATATTTATATCTAAAATTTATGCGCATATTCTATAGCTACCATATTATCAAAAAGACTAATGAAATTAATCGGTATCGAGCAGCGAATTATTTTTGAAGTATAGAGTACCGTGTAATGGGTACCAACAACTCAGCACATCACTTATTTAAATAAAGATAATGACTTTCAATGTTGGTGACGATGGAACGTTGCTGTTGTTGTTGTTGCTGATCGTTGCGTCCAACGAATGACTCTGCTGCTAGTTTTGCTAGCCTTGCTGTTGATGACGTTGTTGATTTTTCCGTTTAACTAACAGCCAAGGTGAAATTTATTAAAACTGTCAGTTAGCGAATGAACCCAAATTACTGTCAGTGATTTTAGGGTGCACGGGCAAATTGTGGTGCGTATTTTCCGTACTTGGTACTGGTACATATTAAATGGGTATCTCAACTAGGTATAAAATTTAAAAATTATGACATTAGTTTTCTTCAATTAAGTCAATCCTTTTTTTTCATGCCCTTCGTAACAGCCTAAATATTTGAAATTGGCTGAGTTCAGCATATCAACACATGCGATATTTCCAAGGCAGAGGATAATCTGTAGGCAAATATCTCAAACTCTTCGCACTCACGTTATGCGGTTGCTCTATTTTTATTTATTTCCACGCTTTCTGTCAATTCATGCAACCTAACTCCTCGCAGTGCGCCCGATTGCAGAGTTTCTTACTGTGACAGCGTGGCCCGTTGTAGTTGTTGTTGAAACAACATAAAACACTCCCTAGAGATATTTGGGGAATAATGCTGGAGTTCCGGCAATGTAGACCAAAATGTCTGGCATACCTCATCGTGCCATTCACTTTTTCGTTGGCTTTTGTTTTCAGAGCAAAGGAGTGAGGATGGAGTGGCAAATCTCTAAGGCTGCCGGTTAATATTGCAGGTTATCGACGTTGAGCTTTCCTTTTGTAATTAAATTTACGTTTTTTGTTGTACAGAGACGTGCATATATCTTCGCATGATGATGTTGATCCGAATCCACATTTCGTATGTAAAACAAGCGATGTGTCTGCTTCATGATTTGGAGACAGTCACGTAGCCTGGTGAATCTGTCCTGCCGTATATTTTTTATAGGCCATAATGTTACTGGTTTCAACGAAGTTGTTCAGCTTCAATCCGATATCGTTGTGTTTATTTGTTTTTTTTTTTTTGATAAAATAAAATGGCCAGTTAAAGGCCAATGAAAATCCATTCGGAAGTTTCGGAGATTAGTAAGTTCAAATAGGTAAACTGACAGACAAAAATTTTATAAATGGTTCAAATGTATTCTATTACATTCCCTGCATATTTTAAAGAATTTTTCAATGTACATATAGACTTGTTTACAATTATTCGTTTAAAAACGTGGCGGTTCTAAAAAGGTTAATTCCCATATCTGCAATATTAAAAAAAAAACAGCCTGGCGATATCACTGCCTTCAAACCACACTAATCTGTCACTCTTTAAGAATAAAAAGTTTTTAAAATTTTGTTTCTTCAACTTTCATTATTTTGAGTGGTTTATATGGTACAAAATTTCCAATGAGTAATAGTGGCATATCTTATTGAAACACCCTGCACAAATTTAAATAATATTAATCAAATAAATTAAATGAGCGAGTATTCTAGTTACGCTAGTGATTCATATGCATGTACATATGTATGTATATGTAGTATATGCGTTCATCATCAATGAATGAGGATTACTTTGAAAAGACGCCAAATAAAATTTCTTCGAAGTTGAGTCTTTTCCATATTTTTGAAAAGAGCACCCTGAAATACATCTGAAATAAAATCTTTATACAAATAAACCCTAATAACCCTAACTCATTATCCACCATTAAAAACTGGCATAATAGCAATCAAAGTATAATTTCATAATAATAGTAATAATAATTTTTTGGCGCTTACACCATAGCTTAGTGTTTGGCCGAACTTCTCCTACAAATTGTGGTGTGCGTTTTACGCCGACTCCTAACAACATAAGATTTTTGTGAGAAATTTTTTCATAATAACAATACTTTCGAAAATTATATAAATCTGATAAAAACCACGCCAACCTTTCATATAACGGTAATTTACAAAAAGGAACAAAATATGGTATTTCAGTAACTAACAGGATTGGATTGGAAAAAGGAATGTGTGGGAAAAATTATTTTGAGAAATAGGCGTGGTGCCCACTGCCCACTTTACAAAAATCCCAACAAAAATTTAGGTTAGGTCACGATTAGAACACGAGTCCAGCTCTAAATGTTTCTCTAGGGTGGAAGGTTATAAGAGGTTATAAGTTAAGAGGAACTGTCGAGAATTATGCATATCATTCTCGACAAACGGTACTTAGGTTCTCGATATCGAGAAAAATGTTAGATATCTAATTGCATTTTAATGTAGAATTCTAATTGGTTTCTAATGGGGTTTTTAAATTTATGTAAGTTGTTAGTCAATTATGAACAATGAATTGCACTCTTGGTGTTTTTCTTATTTCAAACATATTTGGTATGCTATATATTTCCAACGATTCAAGAAACCTTAGAGAATTATATTAGATTTCTTACGTCAAATTAATTATTTATCTAACGTTAGCGACTGTGTTTGCTGGGAATAAGATATATGTGTATCCAAAACTACGTTATGAAGCTCTTTAAAATTTGATGCACACTTCGCATTCGATCTCCAAAATAAATTTTACTCTTGTATCAAGGAAATTTGCTAAATCTAAATACTAACAAATTAAGGAGATGTCTGGTAAAATCTAAATTTTGGAAAAAAGCCGAAACACCCTTCACTTCAGAGGCAATAGGTATGTGTCCGAAACTACTTATAAAACTCCACCAACCCTACACTCTACGCCCCAGTTTGACTCTGTTGGTTTTTGCTTGCACATATTAAGGTGATCTGTGCCCAATAAAATAGGGTTAAATAGGTTTATAAAAATACATGACATTTTTAACAACCACGATATAAGTATGTAAATTCAAGATTCAAGGTTTGTGTAAAATTGAAAAATCAACAAATGTTTGATAAGATTTCACTTTGTTTAATCAGCATTTGTTAAGATTTCTTACGTACGCAGTTGTGTATTCTACATATTTGTACTTTTCAACAATAACTGCGAAAAATAAAAATTCAACAATTTCAAAAAAATACGTCATAATTTAATTTTAGCATTATAATAAGGTACAAGCTTGCATTGTCTAAAATTCGAGTTCTTTTTTGATTGTTTTGCTGCTGATATTAATGAGAATTTATTTTCTTTCATATAAAAAATATTTAAGCAAACAAAAAAAATCTAAAATCAACGGTAATTTTTCGCTAATTCAAACTTGCATTTTGTTATATTGTAGAAAACTGAATGGTCTATATTCGCAGAATGTATGAAACTTGGATTTAAATAACCACATTTAGTTCATTTATAAATATAGATAATTTAAAATAAATTCAAAATTAATTACGAAAAATTACAATTCGAAAAAATTGCAATGCTCTCCTAAGAAGAAATATGTAAATACTTTTTCTGTTTGAGTGTGATACTAATAATCAGTATGGATATGCATTTTGCAAAAAAAAAAACTAAGATAGACGTGGAAGTCGTGCCTCAAACAATTTTTTTAAATGCCACTTTTTGCTTTCATGCTGATGTTGAATGATGATGATTTGTATATGAAATTATATATAGTTATTAGGGATTAATTATTAACTATTAAAAATTAATATTTTAAGTAAGAAACAGTGTTTGAGAAAAAAAAATATTGTACGTTTGATATAACCTAGTTTGGCAATAGTCTATAGAAATTTAGATGTATGAAAGGTCGCCTCAAGTAACTTTGCAAACGTCAATTTTTTATACCTAATTTTTTTTAAGCTAATTATCATTTAAGAGAGTATTTGAAACTGGAATATAGAAAAAAAAGGTATGAAAAATTTTTCGGTAACAACGTTAGTTGAGGCGACCCTTCATATAGATATGTATTTAGATTCACTCAATGTTGTTATCGTGTATTCGACGATGAAAAGTATTCTTTTAATTTTGAATTTGGACACTTCTACTATCGTCTGATCTATATTAAATATCTAATTAATTTGTAAGCTGCATTCCTTTATAAACGCCTAAGTTTTAAGGTTTGAGTTATCATTCCCAAAATCGTTACTCTACGTGAAATACCATTTGGTGTCAACAGGCTCAAAAAGCACTCTAGCAAAATAATTATTATTTATATATCAACCGCGGTGATTTCCCTAAGTATGTACATATATATTTATTCACTTCTTTTAATATTATTATATTTCCTCATCGGTTGGCAGAAAAAAAATACGAACTTGAAGTGCTTTCACCAATTTCTTATTCAGTCACTTTACCAATTCTTAAATGATTTAGTTGCTTCACTAAAAGCAACATACATTTACCATAAACTTCACTAACATAGCACTTGCATTTAAAAAGTCTGCGCTTACTCAAAGAAGCGCAACAAATTAGCAACAATTTTTCAAGCAATTTAACATAATCTTGATTATGCATTTTCATATTCTCTTTAAGTTGTTATCAAAAAGTAGCATCATGCAATAGAACTGGTTGCCAAAAGCGAAGTTGCAACTAATTAGGAGCAAAAAGTAGTTATCATTCAGCACTTAACCTATGAGCGTGGCGCTATGAATAGGGAGAGAGCGGTCGCTACTCTGTAAGCAAAAGGAAAATACAGAACATTTTCTAGCTACCAACAGCAACAGAAAAGTGCATGCGGGAATGTGCTTTGAAATATTTATTAGGGGTGTTCTTTCTATGATATATGTAGTGGTTTTTTATCACTATAGTACGATTTATCTGCCCTAAATCTAAGTCTTGCCGGTTCCAGTTGCTTACGCTTGCCTCAAGAGTTACCGTCAATACTGCCAGGTGGAACGCAGTAATTAGCTTTCACATACTCCAGTTACTTTTAGACAACCTCAGCGACGTATGCTGAGTACAAGTTATTCACAGTTTTCCCATCTTGTATGTTACGAAATTCAAATGTAGATGATTTGGATTTGGTTCAGCGAAAGGTACGGACGACGTTAAAATGTTAGCAAGGTATAGCCACGAATAGATTTTTAATACAAAATAAGCTTAGGTCTCTAAGATTCATTTAAAAATAATAATTAAATTTAATTAATACAATTTTATATTTCAGTATAAATGCATCCATAATTTTTTATACTTATATACATGGTTTGCCGAAATTATAACTTTTTAATATCCAGTGTCTCTCAACGCTTTACAAAGCAACCAGACCAAGTCGTGTACTGCTAGATACTACCTTTGAACTAGTAACTTTGCTTCATGGGGATAACTGTCCGCTGCAGGGTAGCCAGGTATCAACTAAGTGCGCGTTTTTTTTAAACTAAGTCGATATTGATTAGAATGAATTATTTTCTTCCCACAAATTTTTACTTTAAACCCCTTTCTAAGTAGAGATTATTTTGCAAGTGCAAAAAGTACCAGATCAACAGATGCAAGACCATACTTTTGATGTCACTTCTACTTCAATGATAACCGAAAAGCCTGATTTGTCTGTAGACCCTCCTACAGTTCCCCAGTAATTACACCGCTCTGAGTCTACCCACGCATTAAGTAATTAATTCTTTGGATGATGACCAGCTAACGACGCAAAATGTTTCAGCTCCCATTAAGATTGCTTCCGACTCTTCCTGGCCACCCAGTCGGCGATCTCGTTACCTTCGATTACAATGGAGCCAGGCACTCATCGCAGCACGACTACATTACTTGATACCAGCAGTTGAAGGCTATCATAACACTCCTTAACCAGTTTTGAAGTGAACATCAGCTTGTAGAGGGTCTTGATGGCCGCCTGGCTGTCTGAAAAGGTAGTCATAACTTTTTTGAGGGTCAGACTGGCGCAAATCGAGATTATCACCTCCACGGACTGAAAGACGGTGGGTATTTTGTCCATCGCGATGCAAAGTTTAATACCAGTACCACATATTATAAATCTTGAGCCAAGATGTGGGAATCCGTTTGACTAAACGTCTCGGTGATAATTTTGACTTGAAACTTCCTGTCGAAGTATAATTCTGTCATTGACTCGGAAATTCGACAAATCCTTCCTAGGATCTCAGATTAAGTTTTGTTGTGAAAAGAAAGCAATTATTAAGAAAGCTGCTGCCTATATAAAAATATGGCGAGGAGTCGCGCTTAGAAGAGGTTCCAAAGCCACCGTTGGACAAGTTCTCATAGAACTAGCAACAGAAATACAGCAGCTTGCATCAGCTTGCATCAGTCCAGTATGGAAGGTTTTTTGCCATCAGACCACGGAAGCATAGATCGCAAGCGGCCGAAAGATTGTACTGAAAAAGCCACAGCTATAATCTTTGAGTTCACAAGAAGGGTGATCCTACAACATGCGCCAAATACCGCAGAATCAATCTTCTAAACATTTCACACTTACAAGGTTCCATCGAGCATATTGCGCGAAAGACTGAAGCCAACTGTCAACGAACTGTTTGGACCAGTCTGCCATCGACTAGATTTTTACGATACGCCCTATTGAAAAAGACCCGTGGGAAAAGGATCGAGACAGAGCATTTTTTTGTGGACTTTAAATTAGCACGAGAAGAAGTTGCCTATGTACTATATATGCCGTGATGTCTAAATTTCTTATCCCTGCAAAACTAATACGGCTTCGGAAAGTGCAGTTGAGCAACACCACCAGATTCCTCAAAATTTGGAACGACTTTACCAGGTTCAAAGGGACACCTGGTGTCGCTAGTTAGCGCAAAGAAACGAATCGCGCTATGTTGGTATCGAACAAAATCGCCTAGTTATGACATTGGTTATAGCGCCGTTTAAGAAGAAGAATTGTTGGGCTTTTATAGAAATAAGGATATCCCTAGTTAATGCATAGTAAGTACTTTTTTTTAAAGCTGCTGTTCATAGCATATTTTCAGCTGAAACTTACCAACTACTCCTCACACACAGGACAGCAAACACTTATCAAGTTCCATTCAAAGCGTTTACACTACCAGTGCGTTAAGTTGATGTAGAGGAAGTGTTGTACAAACATTCGTAGAGCCTTTAGAGCGCACATGTCGCCATTGCACAACAAAACTACATAAATCCTCAAATAAATTTATATAAAGTTGCATATCTCAGTCACAGTTTCAATTCATGGCATCACTCATTTTCATACTTAGTGCAGTCAGTTGATGATTTTATATTTCTATACATACATATGTATAGATGGAGCATGTGCATACACAAAAATACGTACATATATATTTTGCATAAAATTGCAATTGCTGTTGCATCACATTTCACTTATTCTCTTTTTCGATAAGTGCACTCGAGTGCAACATACTTGTACTTCTCATTGCCGCTACAAGCTGCTGATGCTTCTATTCGCACTTCTACTTTTGCTTTTTCTTTTGACATATGCAGATAATTTACTAGCAATGTTCGCCACAGATTGGAGGCTGGCTGGTTGATGAATGTGCGGCAAACAAGACGACATTGACAGTGGCTGGTTGGCTGGTATGCGGAGCAGCAGCGGCTAAGGAAACCCCAAGAATAATGAATACTTGGTAGTTGGTAATTGAAAATGCGAGTGGATGGATATTCACAAAGTCAAATGTGACATGCTTGAGTGCATATATGTACCTCATATGAAAGAATCTGTGAGAGTACATACGAGGGTAACCCTGAAAGTTACCGAAAAATGCCATTAGACGTCATTTTTTAGAATGTCACACACCGATTTTCGAAAATTTGATATTTTGTTAAGGTAAACAAAATAGATGGAGAAAAAATTTCGCCAAGTTGTTTTTAACAGCGCCTCATAGCAATTAACTTTGTAAAAAATGTAAATTTCTAGTACACATTTTTTTGCGCTGGGTTTTTACGATTGATGCGGCATTTCTCCAAAATAAAGCTTGGAACGGCTTTTGGCAAGAAGCATAATTACAATCCACTATTTATGACTGGTTCACAGAATTTAAACGAGTCGACCAGTCTCAGTGCATGGATTTCCCCATCCTGGTACAGTATAGCCCCAAGAGACAGTGCCAGCGGTCGTAGTGGTCTAGATCATTGCAGCCCGCCTGGAGCTTCTTATATAGATCTCCTGGAAGGTAGTTGTGGAAGTGGAAAGCAAAGCTCCATTGGCAAGCATGGATGCCAATCGTTGTACTTTTTATATTCTGCTCCTGGATTTGGTTCGCTCTAGAGCAGGCCATCCTACCGGTGACACTAAAGACGGGAATGGATCGCACACCCGCGGGGGACATCCGGTGCTTGGTTTTATTCCGCAGTTTTTTACATATCGCTGATTTGCCTTCCTGGACCGCTCTTCAGTGCTGCGGTTCTACCCCATGGTTGTACTTGTGCTTTACTAGTGATAAGATTTAGGGCATTCAGTAGTGGTTCGACCGGAATTTGCAGGGTAAGTGATGCTTTATAGCCCACGCTCTGTAAGTTTAGGAACACGGTGCTAACGATTTTATTCCAAAGTATAGGAGATAGGACGTCCCCTTGTTGCAAATTTGGACGCGTTTCCTATCTTTGAGGAAATAGCTCTGCTCTCAAGAAGAAGCCTAATCAATTTTCACTTATAATAAGGATTTGATAACGACCTCTGTGGAGACGTTGTTAAAGGCGCCCTCTATGTCAAGAAAGGTAACTAATGCGAATTAACTAAAGGCCAATCCTCATTTAATCTTAGACACGATTTCGTGGAAAGCAGTCTTCACTGATTGACATTTAGGGTACGAGTGTTGATACGGTGGGACTAACTCTGTCTAGATAGTGTCTTATATGGGCATCTAGTAGCCTTTCTAAGGTTTTGAATATAAACGAGGTAAACGTGATGGGCATGCCTTTCATTGGTTTCTCATGAGCGGTCCTGCCCCCTTTGGGTATGAATACCATTCTCATCCTGATCTATTCGTGCGGGATATGATATAGATTTTTGTAAGTAGGGGCAGATGAAATCCTTTGCTAAAACAAAATGGTTGGTGAACATTTTTCAACTGACCAGTCCACTGAGGTATTTAGAAGCCATGTTTCTGAGGTACCCCTTTTAGAGTTTTAGAGTGTAATAAATATTTATAATGTTTTTTTTTTAATTTTCTCGGTTACCCTCGTATCTACATACACATTTGTACTTAGTCTATAGCGTCAAAGCCATAACAAGATGCGACAAAACTCTGTGTTTGGCCGTTTAAGCAGAGTCTAATGCAAAAAAGTTATGTTTAAAGTTATGTGGCATTTGCAACGTAACGAATGGCTATGCAAATGCAGAAGTGTTAGAGAACAAACAAAGAAAAATATATTCTTTTCCGTGCAAACTAAAATACAGTGTCCGTCACATCTTCCGTTGTTCATGGTTGAATTTGTCACAAGCGCGTTGACATTGACTGGACTGTGAAGTACTAAGCACCTAGCGCTTAGTCGGATGTCAACGATTTATGAACGTTAGTATACAAATACATACGTACAATCAAACATACATACATACAAACGAGTGCACATGTATACATGTCTGACATATTCATAAGACTTGTGCAATATGAATATGCAGAGCTGTTTCAACGCTTTACTGGTTTTGGCCCACATTTGAAATTCACGTCATAATTTTGTTTTTTTTTTTGTTTAGAAAAGTATAAAGTGGTTTTTATTCTCAGCCTAGTCGAGTCCTTCTTATTCTTAATTGACGCTATAACCGGCTAGGCGATTTTGACCAGTTCCAACATAGAATGCCAGTCGCTTCTTTGCTCGGCTAACTAGTTCCAGGTAGAGACACCAAGTGAATCCAATCCTTCACCACCTGGGTTTTCCAATCTTTCTTTGCCACCACCCGCGGATACTCGTACCATGTTGAATAGGCCTGGAGCTTTTTCTTCGATTTGTACAAAATGGCATAGCCAGCGTAGCCGCTGAATTTTAATTCGCTTACCTATGTCTATGTCTCTATAAAGCTCACAGTTCCATCGTTTGTGGTATTCGCTGCCGGAAAAAGGCAAAGGTCCAAACGTCTTTGGAAGAATAGATTACTCTTTAGGTGGACCGTTCAGAAAAAACAACATGAATGAAGCATGAACTAAAGTGCAGTTGACCACGTTTATCTTTCTAAATCAACCTATCCTAGCAAGTTGTTTGCGCTCTGAGCACTCCGAAGAAACAGCAAATTACTTTTTCGGAAAAGTGGACAAATAGCAACAGTACCTGCAGGGTCATCAATTCTAAGCGGTACACAACCATTTATTACCCAAAAGCCTTCGACCATATATGCAAAAAAAAAAAAAATTTAAGAAGACGAATTATTCTTCACAATGACCACATCTCCTCGAACTACCGCCTATTTGAAAATGTCAAGTTAACGTGAACTGTACGGAGGAGTTCTACTTTTGTTCAAGCATAAACTGCGTGCACAAAGTAAAATTACTTACTTACTTAATTGGCGATATAACCGCTTAAGCGATTTTGGTCGAACTTCTCCTGCAATTTGTAGTGTGTGTCTTGATGTTGTAACAAAAATTGAGGGACCTACAGTTTTACGCCGACTCTGAACGGCGAATGTTTCTTTTTTTGTGAGCTGTTTTTCAAGGCAGAAACACACTCGGATTTTTGCCATTACCTGCCGAGGGGTGACCGCTATTAGAAAACACTTTTTCTATAATTTTTGATGTTACTTGTCCCGGCCTGGATTTGAACCTGGGACCCACCGAATGAAGCGCGCTCACGCCTACACACTCGGCTACGGATTTTTAGTTTTCAATTTCCATATGCTCCTCAGCATAAAATAAGGTACATCTTCCTCGAATGAGCTAACAGATTTGTTTTTGAATATGGCGATTCTGGATCGGAACGAATCATTTTCCATTGTCATCGCTATCAAAGATACAGTCGAGATCTTAGGGTCTTTAATGATAAGGTCGGCGAGTGCCTGAATGTTTTTTAACATACTAATTTGAGTACGAGATCACTGCATGATGGATGAGCTGGCTTGATAGGGTATCCCTGAGGTTATGGCTCCCGGTAGGTAGAGAATTTGGGCTCAATATCGGTATCGAAATCCATCCATGAAATGTTTCATTGTGTTTCCGTTATTTTTTAAGATACGCCTTTCCTGGAATGAGATTGTGAGCGACATGAACAACTCTTTACCTATTAAAAAGAAGTTTTCAAATCCAAAATTAAAAAAAATTTCAAAATCAACGGAAATTTCTAGGCTTTTGAGATCTATGCAGACCTTGTATGCTTAACTACTTTGGTATCAGAGGTACTATTTTTATATATAAAAACTCTCTTTTTGGAGGTATTTCCCAAGCGGTGTTGCTCACATAAATCTTAATATTTCCCGAAATATTTTGGCAGAAGTCTTAAAACATTATATGATTTAGAGCCACTTCGTACACACGCTATTAAGGTTCCGAGCGATATTGAAATAAAGAGAGAAAAAAGCTTGTGATGACAAGACGCTTCATACCGACTATTTTTATAAGTTTTCGGGGTCCGCTTGTCGCCATTTTTATCACAAGCGGTCAACATATAATGCTTAGAGAATTTTGATAGTCACGAGAATCGATACAAAAATATTGGATGAATGCTTATGCAACTAAATTAATTGTGTAGAGATTCTGCTAATCAATACTCAACTAGTGATAAGTAGTATCATTATAAGAATGAGAAAACGCTCGTCTGGTGGCGAATAAAAACATTGGGCCATGAGAAGGGTGATTTGAAACATATTCTTCCGATTTATCCTTCCAAATCGATGCTGGTCTCTTATAAAGGACTGAAGCATTTCAAATTTGAAGGTAATTTTTATGTAATGATGGTGTTTGTATAGAAGATGGATCATACATAGTTCTTGACCAATTTCGCACACTTTAAAAAACTCCTCTTTTATATCAAAAGCAATAAGTTTGCCGCCGTGAGATATATCTAAACCACATCATTAAGTAAATACGCCTCTGTAGGCAATATACCTTCACATTTCCTAGTTAGCTATATGCAAGAAAATACAACAACAAAAAATAGAATAGTGGAAACCCTGCTAACGATGCATGACGCTGCGCTTAAGGTTAAGCTTATGATATTCGATGCCTGTGTGACATAGTTACTAAACCGTGAAATATTTCCAACTACAGACATTCATTCTGTTGCCGCAAAGGGACTGATGTATAATTTAGTAAAAAGTAATAATTACAACTATATATACTACATATATGCAGTTTGTGCATATGTGGAGCTTCTAATGTGACTAAAAAAAATGTACTTTGTGTTGCGCCTCCTGCTTGTGTACTCACGCTGCTTTCGATACAACACTTCTAAACAAAAAGTTAAATATTTATACACAGTCGCTGAATAGTCGCAATGACCGCCTGCACAACCTTGGCTCAAAACAACAACAACAGTAGCAAAATTAGAATGCAAAAAATAAAAACTCGCGTAATGAGAAGACTCAAATGCATGGTTGAAAAGATTGCTGGGCATAGGTCTAAAAGCTGCAAATGGCTATGTACAAGCAGGTTGAGTTCACTAGCCAGGCGAGCATAACTAAAATGTGGGCAGAATATACACTATCTTTGCCTTGGACTCATACTCGCATTTTTTTTGTATGTACAATGCAAAAATGTAATACCAATGTTGGCATTAAGTAAGTAAATGCATAGTCACTATGGTTACTTAGTGAATATGAGCATAGGACGGCGTCGCCATAGCCATCCTAATTAATAGCCTTAACATCGTTTCTCAAAAAGTGCCGTTGTAGTAGAATGGGTTCTAAGTGCTTTGAGGCTTACCAAGTGCTAAACCAAAAGGGCTTAAAACATTGCCAGCACTGGAATGTCGTACATTTGTGCTGAAAGCGCTTAAATCCTTTTTTTTTTTTTTTGTTTTAGCAACATAGTGTACCGTGGGGGCGTGTGGTGCGAAGGGTATGAACGGTTGCGATAAATCGTAGCTGATTAACTAACAAATTTTAAAATTGACGTTTTCTTGTGTTTTACTCGTTTTTGCTGTTCGTATTTAAAGTAAATATGTTGTTGGTGCTTTGCATGAAATTGAAACACCTCAAGATTTGTTTTGGATTTAGGTTGTGAGAAAAATTACTCCAAACCAAAGTAGACAAATGATAGGTTAGATGAAACCTAAAAGTTGACAAAATATGACAGTTAAAAAACACATCATCTATCACGAAGGAAGAACAAAGAAACTACCAATAAACATGGGCTTTAATTTTTTATTATTAAACCAGTTTAGAGTTGTTTGGAATGATTTGGCTTAAGCTAGATAAGTTAATATACCCGAGGCTTAAGCTAAATAAGTTAATGTACCCGAGCGCACTAGTGCCCAGGGTATTATAACTTTTTCACATAATGCTTATTTCTAAAAGCCTTAAGTAATTGATATAAAGGTTGTTTTTTTAGACGTGGGGTTTTCAATGAGCCTTTTTCGGGGTTGGTCTTTTTGACAGCTGTTACACACGTACTCCGGAACAACATTCGCAAATCGTGCAAATTTATTACCAAAAATAATAGTTCGGGTTGCGCGACGCATCGCAAGAAAATATTGTTTAGAAATGAAGCTTTTTTCACTTTTGGTTGAATGCGTACGTTAATAAACAAAATTATCGCATTTGGAATGTTGATAATCCACAAGCTATCCTCAAAAAGTCACTGTTTCGCTATGAGTAGAAGTCCATATTTCTTCAAGAATTAAGACGGCCATAATGTCACAGACAGCGCTACATTAAATATAGCCAAATAAACAATAAATTTATTGAAGGACACTTTTGGTGAGCGTCGTGGGCCTGTGGGGTGCCCTCCAAGATCGGGCGATTTAACACAGCTGGACTAGTTTTTGTGGGGTTATGTCAAATCGCTTGGCTACGCAGAAAAGCCGGAGACGATTGACGCCTTGGCGTTACGGCCCCAATTGCTGCAAAAAGTGGTCGAAAATTGGGTGTCTCGACTGAAATTTATTCGGCCCAGCTGCGGCGGTCACTTCGTCGAAATCATTTTGAAAACATAGTGACAAACTCTTATTTTTATGATAAAGCAAAATTCTTTTCCATAACATTAAATTATATGCGTTAATACGCGCTAATTTTTTACAACATTGGTCATATTTTTTGTGATACATTTTTTTTATCAATATTTTGGCGTAGAATACGTCTTACCTTACGGTATGGGCACCAATGTCAGGTTTTTATTGTTGTAATCTCTATTTCTTTAATTATAAGGAAACGGCTCGATTAATTTTTTTTTTTTTTTTTTGTAGTCAAATGAAGATGTTAGCTTTCGTTTGACATACATTTCATGTTGGTTGATATCTTTCTAATATTTAAATTTCTCAAATGAAAATTGTATAAACACATGCACACAAATATGTGTGTGGTGTTTGGTTGAGTGTTTGCTGTTGGGCGATTTAAATATACTCGTGCAGCCCTTTATTTGTATTGCATAATTTTAGGCGGGCAAGTTAAAGTAGAGTAAAAGAAGAGAAAATGCTGCCAAGCACTGCAAAAAAAATAATAAAATGGATTCGCGTATGTTATTTATCATTTATCTTTACTATTGATAACAGCCATTGACTTCGTTTTTGCGAGGAATTTAATTGATAATTTAAAAACATTTTTATCCTATTTTTCCTATCATAAGCTTATGTATATCATCCAAAGCAACTATCAAATAAAGAAATTCATTTGCTTGTATTATTTATCATTTATTGTTACATATGTTTTCTGTCTTATCGGATGGCGTATTCTACGTTAAACATAATGGCCGTGTCTCTGACACAGCCTGCTTCTTTTTTTTTTCTGATGGTTTTGCATATTTTCTGCCATGTAAACGGCATGCGTTAAATGAAAACCAGATTTCAAGACCATAATTTAAAAAGAAAACTTTCATAAATCAATCGTCATTTCCACTCTTATTCAATACTTTCCTCAATTTATTTGTTATGTGACCTACTCAGGACCTTCTGACAAATTATTGACTTTATTTTGCGGCTTGAGACGTCTTACTGAATACCGAATAGTCCCAAAATCAACCTCACCACCGAAAAGTCTCAATTAGTGACTAGAGACTGCTTACAGAATACCAGCATCAATGTACCGAAAAATTGTAAACTTTTAAAACTTGTCTTTACTTCATTTTGTATAACAGTTGTAGCCGTTATACGCGTAGCTGGTCTGCTTTTATTACATTTTAGAAAATGTGTAATATTTTCTTGTTTTCGTACTAATCTTTCTTTTAAAGAAAATATCGCAACATATGCACATATGTATGTATTTTCTTTGTTTTTTGAAATCAACTAAATAGCAAGGTGATAAGTACAAAACGTATGTATGAACTTGATAAGCAATCGGTCAAAAACTTATAACAATAAAGGTCGAGTACCAGCAGTAATTGTTAACGTTTGAAATAGATTGAAACAAAATAACAGTTATTGCTATCACTTTTGATTAAAATAAAATGTAGTCTAAGTGCAATAATAAATTAATTGCAACGTTGTACAAATATGCATTAAGTTAATGACAAGAAAATCGTAAAAAGTATTATATGCTGTCTCGCTAAACGAAGAGTTCATTGAATACGAACGGAAAAAAATTGATTAGCTGACTTACCGCCGACTTGTTCGCCGCGTCGCTCGGTGTTCGAATAAAAATCCATTATTGCGCAAATAAGCTACTAATTAATTGTAGCAATAAATGAGACGAGTAACGGGTTCAAGTAGTGAATGAGTGTCACATGCAAACGTATGGTGGGCCATCAACCATCAACCATCAGCCAACACATGCAAAAATCGCGTTCCAGCCAATGAAAGCGTTTTTTTTACTTTTCACTATTCACTGCTCTACCAAATCGATTTGGGCTTGAGGGCGGGGATTTAATAGAAAAATATCGAAGTTTTCATATAAGTGCAATGTTGAAATTTGCATATACAATTCTGTAAATATATTTGCGATGCGATGCTTCAATGTATTTTTTTTTATCGTACGATTCGTGCGTAGAGCATAGTTCAAAATGGCATAGGTTCAGGCACACCAGTGCAGTGGGTAGTGCATAATTTAAAATTGTGAAAAATTATAGCGCAGTAAGAGGTTTCAAATCACATACATAAATGTGACAATTTTCACAAACACAGACATTTTGCGCAATTTCACAATAGTTAATTTGCCATAATTTTATCTCATCGCATGTGTTTTTTTTCTAATGAATTTCAGCTCGTTAGTTTATTAATGCGTTGGCCTTCCTGTGTTTGTGTTACAAATTATTATAAAAAATAGAAATGCACATTCCTATGCACACATACACATGTACATACTTTTATGTACATACAAATAATACGAATGTGTAATGCAACTTGTCATTTGGTTTGTTGCAAGCTGTTAGCGCAACTTTGTTTTTTTTTCTTAATAATTTTCACTTTCACTCAAATAGTAGCACCGCATTGATGCAAAGATTTTGCAATTTATTAATTTTTTTTTTTGCTATAATTTCAATTTCCTCATTTTTCGCTTAAGCGGTCCATTTTTTCCTGCAATTACGTGCGAAACACACACACACATACACTTACATCGTTGCATGAAAATGCACTTCAAACAACAATAGTTCGAGAGAAACAATCAAACGATTGCGTCGTTGCACAATTTTACAAAATCACTCACTCGCCCGTTCGTCCGTTCGCCCGTCTGCCTCTACGCTGTATACTCAGCGTGCATTTTCCATTAGCGTATTGTTGCAATTTTGTTGCACAGTAGTCTGAATGTGGCTTGTTGGAAGGGAATATTTTTGTTATTGGTATAGAAGAATTCAAAAAATTCTTTGTACATGTACAGTGTGTTTGACGAAATAGATTCCCCTGTAAAATTGTAAATTTTGTTAAATATTTCAGTATCTAGTGCACACTGTAGTTAATATGCCGACCATCTCACATCGCTGTCTATAATTGCTGCACATGAACAACTTTCGTTTAGTTTTTTAGCATAATCTGGAAACAGATCACCACAAAATTTGTTTAACGTCCTTTTAGACATTCTCCCACAATCTTCACTTGCATTAGAGCCCACACATTTTCAATTGCATTTACATCTGGACTTTGTGAAGGAAAATTAAGACGTCCATAGTCGACTACGGTGTTTTCTTGAAGGATCCAATCATTTGTATTCGGTCCACAAAGTTTTGTCACATACTTGAGCAAACATTTTTCATACAGTTTGATCATAAACTTTCCGTCGAGGTCTAGTGTAAAGACAGCTCCTAAATACCGAATGCCTTTTCAGAAAATAAGCGCAAACATAGACCTTAGCTAAATAGATATAAAAATAAATGTTTGCACTTCGATCTTTAAGATCCATAGTTCCCTCTACTCTTTACAGTACTCAGTCTAACACCAACTTTCTTAAAAAGTTGAAGATGGTGGTTGGTGGCAGCGAGCGTACGAGTTCCTTCTCTGGGCTATGTGAGTCTAGATACATCTGCCGTCTTCTCGAGATACCGTAAATGCAAGCGACATAACTTATTCGACCATATCCCAAGCTTGTGCGGATTACTTCCCCCAGTGATCTATGATAGAGCCTGTTCCTTGAGAGGTTCATAAGCTATTTAAAGCTTGTACGATTGTATCCAGTGTCTCTCCCTTAAATTATTTTCTTCTTTCCTAAGCTTTTCCTTAAGAGTGTGATGCCTTATTTGACTTGACTTTTATAGGTACTTAGCGGCCTCAAATGTAAAGGGGCGACCTCTATTAGAGAATTTTTGATGTTACTTGCCTCGGCCAGGATTCGAAACCAGGGCATACCAAATGAAGCGCGCACACGATGCACACTTGGCGACGGTGGCCGCTTTAATGCCGATTTATTGCAAAGAATGGCTCAAATCCTACTGCTCTAGTTGTCGTAGCCATCCTGGACAAACTGTCTTCAGATCAAATATTCCTACCTCCTGCCTTATGACCTTTTCGAAAGTCTAGAGATGCCTTTCTAGAGTGGAGGTACTCAGAACCTCTTGTTTACGCAGCTACCAAAAAATCGGCCACCAAAGTTCGGTTCGGTTTCCATTCTTCCAAAAGATACCCCAGCTTTGACATAACATTTGTAAATTTTTATTAATATAAAAAGTTGTAATATGTTTCTCTTTGGATGTGTGCGATACGAGTTGCTGTAATAGTACTGATATAAATTATGCATTAAGGGGGCGTCTGGTGGAAAGTGTTCAAACCGAAAGTAATTTTGTTTTACGGTTTTGAAGGTAAGGCAACAATGGACCACTTGTTTAATAATAAGGCTTATTTATACATCCATTAAGTACGAACTAAAAATTTCACGCACGCAGAGCCACACATACGGGCGTTCCAAGAGTTGTCTAAACAATTGTCTGACACAGGAAATTCAAAATAAAATTTCAAAACTTAGACTTGTAGTTACTCGTTGAACTAAAAATATAGAAAAAAGTTTGAATTTCGGAAAATGGTATCATAAAAATGAAACATCTCATATTTTTTTAGTAAAATTTTCTCACGTTTCTTCAAAATAATAGGGAGACAAATTGTTTTGTTCAGTTTTCCGTAATTCATATTATGCATTCCAATAAAAAAATCGTCAATCCGCTGAATGGTTTTTGAGTTATCGTGCCCACCAATTTGAAAATTGCGGGTTCGATAAAAACTCTATTTAAGTTGATTGTAGATTGATCTGAGGGTGTGACAGCAAATACGCGCGAGGAACGCTTGACTGTTTAAAAAAAAGAAGGTAAGTGTGTCCAACGAGGTTCAATACTAACAAAATTGATTTTTTTTTTAATAAAAATAATTAAAAATCTAGATATTCGATTATTCTCAACTGCTAACGAGTTTTTCTCTATTAAAACCCCTGAACCTGATGATAATAATCATATTTGCTCTGATTGACCTTAAGAGGATACAAAATTGAATAGATAAGAAAACTGAGTACAAGGTAGATGAGTGAAATTCCTAAATTTTATGATCTTCATAAACGGTTTCATCGAAAAAAAAAAACACGCACAAAATACTTCAGCCGAATATTTATTTTTAACACCAGCTGGAGATTATATCTAAATTATTGATTTTTTACTATTGCCACGTGTTTTTTCTGCTACCACTGTCACTGTAACTAAAGCTCGCTTAGCCAATGCTGCCGTTGCGGTGTCTTGTTGGTTAATGTCTTCGCCATTATAGCCATATTATGATTATTGCTGCTGTTGTTTATGTTGGCGCAATTCTGACCTACATTACTGCACCAGACTGTACGTTATTACATACAACTACACAGAATGTATGCAACTGCAAAATCCAACAATAAATGATGTCGAAAAATAAACAATACTTCTCTCCTCCACTTAGTATCATTATCACTCCGCTGCAACATTGGCAACAATTGTACACGAAAAAAAAAAAACAACACACACAAAATATAATGCAGCGCGAAAAACGTGAATTTGCTTGATCGATTTTTATTACACAGTTCATTTCATTTTCGTTGCAACAATAACTTTATTATAATCGAAAAATAAAGAACGCAACACGAAAAATTGGCATATGGTACGATGCGAATCCAAGCACAAACAACAAATTACAATTTTTGAATATGAATATTTCAGAGGCGGCACTCTTTCATTTATTTGCTGGCAAAAAAAAAATCCTGCAACCACAAAAATCAACACAAATCTCTGCCTCAAAAGGGACAAATACAAAGCTTCTCATAGTATTTGCACGAGTATTGCCGCAGTGTCCGAATTCATTTTTGTTGCTTGTTGTTGCTGGCCCATTTGGTGTGGCACAGGAAAACAACATCACGCTTGCCAACTAGGTGCAGCTACTCCCTACGTCAGCGAATATATGTATATATTTATTTTACCCAGTAACCGAGTTATATACTTTACTCAGTTCAGAGTTCACTGTTTGTTTGTTCGAGTTCCGAGAGCTTCGCTTTCGCATTCGCGTTATTGTTTTTGCACTATGCTTGTCGACGTCACGAATTGCACTGACACCGTTTTACTTTGAGCGTTAAATGAAAAGCTAAGATTTTTTCCGATTTAGGGTGTTTTATTATCAGTCCCTTTGCATGCACTGAAAGTGTACTGTACTTGTTTCATAGGCGTGTGCAAATATCGTTTACGATATGTGTACTTAATGACCTCGTCGTATTCGTATCGTTGTCATCTCGTTTGGGCTGGAAGAAGCTTTTGTTCAACTACTCTTTGTTGTGCGCAGAATCAGTGGATGGTGGTCATATGATGGTGGTCATATGATGCCACAGATAGTTCCAAATTGGTGCACATCGTACGGCGGAGAGGAAGCGAATGGACGACAGAGTAATACAATGTACGATATGCATGAGAACTGTTTTGTAAATTACGTGATTGGGATAGAAGAGCAGATTTTCAAGTTAATCAGTTGTCTGAAATTTTTCAAAATATGCACAGCTTCCACACAAATCAATTGCAGACATATAATGGAATAACTTAAGTTTGCAAATATTTTAATGAACAGATAATAGATATACAAATTTATAAGTCTTTAAAAATTAAGATTGAAAATTATAAAATAAATAGTGGTAGCTTTTCTCGAAATTCGATAGCTATATTTTGATTTTAAAGGTCATTTTACTTGAGAATCAGCTGGAAAAGTGTCAGGGTCGACGCTGTTATTGTATGAAGGAAAAGCATCCCCTATATAATTTAGAAAATTTTGCTGAAGTAACAGGGCTTTTTTGGCCGGATATGTATATGTAAATCTGGGTCGTTCCGGTATCGTAGAACCGATTGTAGTGGGAACGCACTTCACCTAACGCACATACCTATAAGTGTGAATAAATATTTTAAAAATTTGTTGGGGAATAAAACTGGCTACCTAAAATTTTTTTAAAAATTCGAATTAAAAAGTTTGAAAATTTTGTTCAATTTTCCTATTTGTTCTAAAGTTTGCTGTTGGTTTGAACGCTGCTGGTTACATACTGAGCTATACTATTATAAAAAATTAATAAACATTAAAAAAATAAAGGACAATAGCCAAAACTTGTAAAAAAATATCGTGACCTGATTTTATTTCGCGGCACTATTTAAATAAACCCATTCATATCCCAGTTTCTTTTTTAACCAATCTCGTTTTTTTTTAATTTTGAAAAATTTTTATGCAAACTTTTTAAACTTAGACTGTTTATAATTTCAGATGATTTTTTTTTAAATATTAAAAAAAAAATAGTTTTATTCATAGAAAACTTCTTTTTTGGAGCTATTTTCAAATCGGCCCTGGCCATGTACATACATAAATTTTAATATTTTTCCGAAATTTATTTTATTTGATAAAAATTTTTTTAATTTCGTTGGAAAAACGCAAATCCTTTGGTGATTCATCCTTATATATGTCCTTATTGTAAGTAAAAACGCATTATATGTATATCCAGCAGCGTACAAACCAACTTCAAACTCTATAGAAAAAATAAAAAAATTCAACAAAATTTTCAAACTAATTAATTCGAATTTTTGTAAAAATTCCAAGTGTTCAGTTTTATTGCCCAATAAATTTTAGTATAATAATGTGCAAGTTCAAATTAGGTGAAAATTTCCGTTAATTTTTGATAATATTTTTTCGCTGACGCTGTCTGCCATTTTCTCCCATACAAAAAAAAAATTTCGAACGTAGTTTGTACGGAAGAAAATGCGTGACACTGACAGGAAAATGGAATTATCAAAAATAAACGAAATTTTTTTAACTAATTGAATCTTGCTCGCTGTGATACTAAAATTGATTGGGGAATAAATCTGCATACCTGGAATTTTTTATAAAATTCTAATTAAAAAGTTTAAAAATTTTATGAAATTTCATTGAATTTTCCTATTTGATCTACAAAGTTTGGAGTATGGATTTGTACGGTGCTGGTTATATAATGAGCTATACTTTTATAAAAATAATAATAAACATTAAACAAACAAACAAAAAAAAAATAATCAGAAAAACTTGTAAAAATGTAGTTTTCCGATTTTATTGCCCGGCATGTATATAAAACGGGTAAGAAGAAAGCTTTTCTAATCGGTCAAGTTTGGGCTGAACTATTAAAATTTTTCTTAAATTAATCTTCCAAAAAAATATCAAAAACAGCATCAAAAATAAATCAAAAATTACATTATTATGAGACTTTTTAAGCTTAAACTATTTTATGATGAGAGATTTATTTGAAAAAATATTTTGAAAAACTATTGTTGTTTCTAAAAAAACTTCACTTTTCACTTTAAAACGGGGAAGCTCACGTAAATGTTAAAATTTTATTAAAATTTTTAGGTTGATGTCTTAAAACATGATGTTATTTTTTATTCCGATGAAAAAGCAGGAGCCATTTTTTTTTATTTAGAAGCACGCTAATCTACGGTTAACAGTATTGGTTTCTTTTTTATAATTTGAACCATTTTTTATAAAAATATAATTCATTCCATAACCAAAACCATTCAAAAACCATTTAAGTCGAAATTTAAAACTTTCTAGAAAATTTATAAAAAATAAAAAAAAATTCATCAAATTGTCTAACTTTTAGTCCGAATTAAAAAAAAAAATCAGAATTTCGATATGCAGTCTCACTTTTATTACTAAAGTTTTAAGTAACGTTCAAAAGTTACTCGGCTTAACTATAAAATTAAAATTTTTTTTTGAAATTTTTACCGTCAAAATGTCTCAAAACACCTAACTTCACATCATTTTAAGTGATAAAGAGAATAAATAAGTAGTCTGGGAACAAGAACTAAAAGCTATATAAGGGATAGTCGAGCTCAATGAGAATGTATTCCTCAATGGCAGCCTTTGACCCGCCCGAGATGTGGGTAATGAAGTAACAACGCTTCTGGCGACAGTTACTGTAGCAAGGAAATATATTCACAGCCCCTTACTGTTGTGTTTCGATAATTAATATCCTATAGTAAAATCACTTCGCAAACTCAAAAGATAGTAGTCATAATATTTCCCGAGCATGAGCCGCATCTGCTTTCTGGTGAGCTGAGACGGCGTCACTACATCGAATTCCTTTTCGACAAAAAAAAATGTAAACGAATGAATACTTCTCCGTCAAATATTATCCACCTCAATTTATAAAAACATACATAATAAAAAAGTTCGTTTCTCGAGAGTTTTTATTTCGGCCGGTTCTTGCTGAATACGCAAATGCAACTAATGAAGTGACTTTCAGGGCTAAGTATTGCTAGTTTACATTCAATGGAGTATTGTTCTTACATTCCATTGATATTTAACATTGGCTTTTCTCCATCTAGCTTCTTCTAGTCGATCTCTTTCAGAAACACGCTATGGTTATTCAAAAAAGCTTTGTAATTCATTTACTAGAACGTTTTTCAGTGAGATTTGAAACAAGCACTCTTTAATTGTTTTCGAAAAACAAATTTATAAATTATGCTATTTTTTTACCATACGACCAATTTAAGGTGCATGCCGCAAATCCTCCACCAGGCTCAATAACAACAGCCACACTTCTCGGCGCACCGTTTAATTTGCATCCGCTTGAACAGCAGATCAAAAGCCCCCAACGAAGTGACTTCCATATTTCTGCTCCAATTCACCGCACCGAGTGTAGAATTAACGATGCGATGAGAGCACTGCACCATGCACGCCAGAGAATTAGGAAGCAACAAAAATATGAAAGCTATTGGATTTCTATGCAATGCAAAAGAGTGCACTTCAAACATGGGGTAAATAAAAGCACAAAAACAGAAGTGGACATAGACAGAGGTGAAAGAGGGGGCAGAGCCTGGAATAAACAAAGCATTGAAAAGAGGTACAAAGCGATTAGAGCAAGGGAAGGTGGCAAGATGTGTGGCAGCTGGTGCATAGAAGTCATTGTGTATGAATGGCACACGCAACAACTTCCGGTTCAACAGCCAGTTCAGTAGAGTCGGTCGGTGGCCATGCCTATTGCACTTTGTGCGACATGTCATTGTGTCAGCGTGTTACAGGTAAAGTCGTTAAAAAGTAGTTACGTAAATGCTATGTAAGTATACATTCTATAATATGTACATATGTAAATACATAATATGAAATAATATATGTATGTATGTATGTACAAATGGCGGGTTCTCATGAATTGAGTCATTATCGAGCAGCTATTAAATATTTACGCGTATATATTATCAAATACAGTGCCGGTCAACTAAATACACGCAAAGTTTTTTGTTTGCAATTTTTAAATTTTCTTGAAATTCGATAACACTGTGCCACAATTTTAATATTTTCAATAAGTATACATACATAGCCAGTAATTAAATACTCAATGGATTTACAAATGTTAGCCCGAATTTTCATTTTATGACCAACAAAAATTTTTTAAAGTGTCCCGTTGTTGTTTTCAAAAAAATGGAAAAAGTGATTAAATAAATGTCTGAGCGAATTGAAAGGTCAAGATTTTAGTAGAACATTTTAAGCCATAAGCTCCCACCTAAAAATAAAATGTTTACCCTTACTCAAGACTCAAGAACCCCTTCAAAAAATTACTTGGCATGTCGTTTAAAATATTTTAGAAAATTATTCTTCGGAAAATTTCAGACGTATTCATACACTTTTATGAGAATATATCAATATTGTCGCGAAGGTTGTGGGAGGCCGGCACGAATAGTTGATACTCCATAAAAAAAAATCTATGAAGTTATGGAAGATAAAGCGTTTTTCTTTAAGCTTAAATTTTCTTGCTAACGATAAAACGGTCAGAACCTACTTATTATCCATTTCGTCTAAGTTTGGTTTACCATTCCATCATGAATAAACTAACGCCTGAATATCACTTGTAAATTGTGTAGATTTATTTCCAAAATATTGCTTTAGTTCGGGATTGTTACCGTATGCGAAAAAAACAAAAACTTTGACCGTCATTGCTTGAAAATGCAGTCAAAAATTGGATCTCCGGATTAGTCAAAATTATTTAGGTACGTAGAAAAAATTCATGTTGATAAACTATTAGTGGTATTAGCAAACAAATTTAGGGTTTTCGCATTAGAAGTAAATTTTTTATATTTTTTGAATCTATTCAGTTGACCGACACTGTACATACGTACATACATATAGGCGAAGCAAACATTTTCAAAAGCTCTATGGACGCAAATGCGAAAGTCAATGGAAGAAATAACACAAAAATTATAAACAAATTCACCGACAAATACTTGAACAAAAGTTCTCTCATTTCTAATTTGTTTAATTCTCACACTTCCGCACACTTACACATACAATATAATCATGTATACATACATTTGCACATACATATATACTTACTTCGTTTTTATTTAAAACGCGCACGTTAAGTGCACTTGACATTAAATTTGCAAAAACGAAGAGCAGAAAATCGGTAGAACACAAATTCATAGCGACAAGCACATGTTGAATGGGCAAGAAGGTATAAGGGAAGGGCGGAAAGAGTGCTTGGTTGGGCAGAAGAGTAATGACCGGAGGGAGGTAAGCGCAAACATACAAGTACTAAGGGCTGGGCATGGGGGCCGATGTTGGGAGCCCATGCGTACCAGGCATAACATCTACTTTCGTGCCCGGCCTGTACTTGCATGCTTAGTCCGAAATTCGGGAATAAATCCGCACGACCACAAAAACGATAAAAAAAATCGTTTTCCCCAATTAATATTTTGATAAAATATACCCTATACCCTTATGTCTATGTCTAAGACAAACAAAAACTATAAAAATTATACAAATGGATTATTCTTTTAAATAAATTTCCAATGTACAGACACGACACTTCTTTAATATAAATTACCCAAATATTTTGACATTATACAATGGTTAATCATATGGCCTGTTTTATGGCATTCTCAATGGTTTTTTGCGAAAAGTTAAGGTAACGTATGTTCTCCTTGAGGAGCGGAAAATTGTATACCTAACTTTATCGGTGTTAATCACTTTAATAAAATCAAGTAACGATTTCTGGTTTTGATAGTCAAGAAGTATATCATTATTATGTAAATATATGTATATTTAATATAATGATTTTATTAAAACACCTTAGCACAAAACAATCTATTTGATTTCCTTAAACCCATTTTTTAAAATCAATGTAAAGAATTTTTTTCTGTGAAAGTTATCAGAGATCGCACATAATCGTTAATGAGAAACATATTTCGTTTTTGCTCACATATAACTTTTGTATGATTTAATTAAATTTTGCTCGCCGATACGCGTCGTTTGACTTATATATTTTAAAATTTCATATAACTTTCGTCTATTTAAATTAAATTTGACTTTTTTCTTCAAATTATTTAGCTATACACTTCTCCACCCCGATACCAACCGTTTGAGAACCATATTTTAATAATTCATATAACTTCTGTATAATTTAATTTAATCCATCATTCAAACTGGTGGGAACCCTGTTCCAATTATAGCTATACACTTTCTCCTTGTCGAGAGAAATACGAATACGAGAATTTTAATAAATGTTTTAAGTATCCCGTTTTATACCTATTCACATTTATTGTAATATTTTTCCTACGGCTAAATCCAAAAAAAAAAAAATAATAATAAAAAAATGTGTTTATAAAATTACTTACTGATTTATTTCACATGCGTATGAAAGCGTGTTTTCTAAACTGTGTTCTACCCTTGTGTCGGTCTGGGCCGTAAAAATCATATCCGCGCCCATCTCTACTGTATGCACAGCTTGTTGATATGGACATATAGTTACCGCTCGGCCGGCTGGCACATTTTCATACCGGATGACGAAGTGTTCTCGCTGATGTAGCGATTTTTGCACGATATTCTACACAAGTCAGGTTGGCCGAGCGGTCTAAGGCGCCAGATTTAAGCTCTGGTTCCCGAGAGGGAGCGTGGGTTCGAACCCCACACCTGACACAACACAATGGGTACATAAAATCAATGTGCCATATTTTAAAAAAATCTATTTTTTTTTTAACCATAAATATAAAACAAAAGTTTATTTTATAGCAAGATATGTATGTATGTATGTATTATTTTACAAGCAGCGATTATTTGGTTATTGTTAGCAAAAAACAACTTTTTTTCTTTGCCATAGTTACTGTTGATAAGTGAAAATTTAAACAGCATATTCAAATATTTTATATGCAATAGCGCAATAGAAACGAAGTTTCAAGTACGAAAATAAATATAAATAAAATCTTGAAACTTAAGAGTTGAGAGTTGTGAACTCGTACAAGATGTATGCAAATATTTTATGTCAGTAGGTACGTCCACTGTGGAATTTGAAATGCCATACTCTTTTTTTATGCAATTTTTCCGAGTTTCCCTCACACAATTTGTTGTAAACGCTTCAATGCCAGTAACGAAAAAAAAACAAAATTCATAAACAGCCATAAACAATAAGCACTTCGAGTATTTAGTGAATGAGCGACAACGAGCTAAACATTCAACAAAGAGAGAAAAAGGGAAATATTTAAGGTTTGTCTGGCTTCGCTTGTCCGTCCGTCCGCTAGTCAGTCAGTCAGTCAGTCAACCAGTGAACTCCACAGACAGTTACTAATGTCTGCTCATCATTTGGCGTTTAGTTGCGCTTTTCCGGTGCAATGTCTTTAACATTTTCAGTTATTAAAATTGCATGCTCGTCTGCTGTAATAGATTAAATACTCGCTAAAAGAGCTAAGTAGATATGTATATTTGTATTTATGTATGAATATAAACCAATGTATTTAAAATGTGAATAAAAGTTACTTTGGTGCAGTCTTAACTGATTACATGTGAATCTTTCTAAGCTATTGCAATTTAGTAGCCATGTGATGATAAAATAATCAAATTTTTTCTTAGCAAAAAAGAAAGAAGGTACTAAAATATTAGACTAAGTCTTACACATTGGAATGCGCGAACGAAATCTAGTAAATTTCATATCTTTTACCAGAGCTCATAAACTATTTTTTTTTTAATTTTTCCAACTTACCAGCTAGTTTTTTATGCTTTCTCAAAAAAAATAAATAAATAAATAAATAAAAAAAAAAATTGAAGTATATTTATTTATAAATTGCTGCTTAAGTAAATGTTATAAAAAATATGATGATTGAAGTTTTTTTTCGGCCTCCAAAGGTATGATTATTTTTTTGTTTGAGTTCAAGGCCAGTAGTTAATAAACTTTTATAAATTAAACAAAATTAAGTTTTTCTTGTCTTAATTTTCTTTTCATCGATATTTCGACTTCAGTTTGAAGTCATCTTCAGGAACTATTGTCGAAAAGTTTATTAACTACTGGCTTTGTGCTCAAACAAAAAAAAATATTTATAAAAAATATGAATTAATAAGACAAGTTATTAAATAAAGAACTGGCAAATATTGTTTCTAATTTAAAGACGAGCAAAATCGGTCAAATGGTGATTGCTTTACAATATTATCAAGGTTTTCCATAATAAAATTTCGTTAATTTTATGTCAAAATATATTTCATATCATAAAAAAAGCACAGTATTTAATGTTTCAAATTTTATAAAATAACTAAAAAAAAAACACTCAACAAACTTTTGTCAATACTTTTTAGAACAATTTTTAGACATTTTTTGGGTATGCAGTTCATAAAACTATTTAATTAAATTTTAATACATACATATAATAAAGTCTAAATTTGAATTCGATATCTTAAATTTTTTTTTTTTTTTTTTAATTTTTGCCTTGGAATGTTTGTTTTAATATATCGTCTATACAAGTACAGAATACTGTCGGCATGTAAAATTACCGCAAATCATCGGAAATTTTTATAAAATGCATGCGTTCTATGAAAAAAGTTCGCAAGACCAAAATTCTGAAAAACTCTAAAATTGTGATGCAAAATTTTCGTGTTTTGTATAAAGTTTAAAACAATAATTTACATAGTTTTTGTTATAGTATGAAATATATTTGTATATTTAACATGAAAAGCCTTGCCAATATTGTAAAAGGTCACCACCGGGTTTGGTCGGCGCTGTATATTTAGAAGTAAGTTGTGCTCTTTTTACACCAAATTCACTTTAAAGTATTTGGGAAATGAACTCCCAGAACACATAAACTAATTCCCTCCTGTCCTGATATTTTTTACATCTACTTTCTTCAACTTTGAAGTTCGGTTTTGGTAGAAGAAAAGCTAAAAAGGTATATGTATATAAAAAATCCAGAGTATTGACGCTTGTACGGATTTTAAATATACATTTTTATATTGTTATTGCTCTTTAAGTCAGGGACCGAAAATACTCGTTGTTTTAATTTTTTCGGATCAAAAAATACTCGTTATTTTTCGATTTTTATTTTTTCGATTATATCGTCGATAATTTTTTTTCTACTTTATTTCCATTTAGGTGATTTTTTGTTTTGAATCATTGCATAATCGTTATTTTGTGATTTTTATTTTTTTGATCAAATATAATCGATATTTTATTTTTGTTTTTTTCGATAAAAAATACTCGTTTCTTTTCGATTTTTATTTTTCCGATTATATCGTCGATAATTTTTTTTCTACTTTTTGAAATCAGAAATAAATGTGATTTACAATTTTTTGATCATAATAAACGCAAACAAATTTGTCGGCGATGACAATAAAGTGTTCAATGATCGAAAAAATATCGATAAAAAACTATCGAAAAATTTTAAATCCATGAATAACGATTGTTTTAGATCGAAAAAATTCAAATAAATAATATCGATCAAATATGATCGGAAAAATATGAAGGATACAAATTATTTTTGATCGAAAAAATAAATATCACAAAATAACGATAAAATCATGAAGTTTTTTTTTATAAAATTGATAACCATTACCGCCCCTGCTTTAAACCATTTATTTAAGAGATATTTCAATCAAAATGTCGAGGCCTTTTCCAGATTTTTTTACATTTATTCATCCCCATGATATCCGAAAATGCGCAGGGATGAAAACAATTTAAAACTTTTGCATTTGGTGGTACTTTCCTGAGTTTTAGTTTTGAAATACAAATTAAGTCAGCCCGAAATAAGGACCATATATTAAAATAAAATAAACACCAATTGCTTTGAGAAAAGTGGTGATCGTTCCCACAACAGTCGGTTCTACGATACCGGAACGACCCGGATTTATATCCGGCCAAGGACTGTCACTTCAGCAGCATTCCCCAAAATTGTATAGGGAATGTTTTATGCTGTTACAACAACAATAACAGAACAGTGGTAATTTTTTTAATGAAATATTATATATATTACCCAAAACATATTTTTGTACCAATTCGGAATAAGTACGAAATTAACCCTTAAACATATAACTTATTTCTGACGTTCTATTGGTAATTTTATCATTTTCCGCAAATGACAGAAAAAAGGTCAATCTATTGAGATGTTAGAGGGTTCAAACTTCTACTAATCGGAAACTTAGTTTGAAATCGGTTAGAAAATTCGATTAGAATAGAAAAGCACTTGAAAGATAACAGTACAAAATACGGTTTTCAAATGTGGTACTATGAGAAAGTGCAGTAAATTATGAAATGCGGCTCATTTAGCACAAAACGTAAATGTATTCACGACATTTTGATGTTAAACAAATTGAGAAATCTGAAATTTCGTACACTGCTTTGGAACTATGGTAAATAAAAATGCATTAAGAGAAATACCCCAGAATTGAAACGATTTGAAGATGAAGCTAAACTTAAACGAAACATAATTTTTATATTGTTTAGCAATAGTTATGCTAAGCGATAAATGAAGTATCTCTTCGAAACTTGTAGCACTTTTGATCTACATATATACATATCTACATCAAAACGGCAACACTGCTTGTCATTTGACACATTAAAATAAGATTTCTTAAGCTCTTGAACAAGTGAATTTCATTGCAATTGAGAATCGCTTGAATGACACACTAATGGCATATAAAATTGCAAATGATACGAAATGTAGCATGTGACACATTTGTGTAAACGAATCCCATATGTACAAATGCAGTAATTGTTCTTTTATGAATATTCACAGCGTTCTCTGGTTTCAGTTTTATGGTTAATTATAAACTTTCGTTCTTCATTTTCCCCAATGGCCAATGGAGCTCAAAGGCAGCGCACAGTTTCAAATGCAACATTCTCTACACTCGACAACAGTGCAGTGCAGTGCAGGAGGAGGATGAAGAAATTTAATGTATTTACGAGTATACATATGTATGTATGGAAATGCATTTAGCTTAGCTTAAAGGTTTAAAATACATGCAACTGTAATTAACGGAGTATATGGAGATCTTCCACTCGGAACCATTAATTATGCCGTAACTGCACTGTGTTTAATTGAATTTTTGTTTTATGTGGAAATGATTTCGTTTTATTTTTTATGTACAAAAATACTTGCAGCATACATTTTAAAATTTACCGTATTTGCAGTTGCCAGAACAATGAAGCTCACAGTTAAAAGTATATTTGGATTTAAACTGCAATGTGTTAATTATTTAATGCACAGAAAATAAACAATAAAACTACATATTTATAATATAGTGTTAATGTAAAAAAATAAAAAAACTTTAAACAAAAACGATTTTAATATGCAAATAGAGTAAGTATATGGCTGCTGAATAAAAATGCACTCAACTTTGTAAATACTGAAATGAATCAGCAAATTTCATTTTCACTTTTAAGCCCTTTTGTAACTACTTTATCCAATGTTGAATGCGTTTTTCTATCTGTAAATCAAACCAATCCGCTAAAAGGTTATAGTACTATGCAATGTTAGTGAATACGAGCACAAATTTACGTACTAACATTAGTGTGTATTTGTGTAGGTAGGTATATCTGTGTACTCAAATACACCTTTCAGTTGCATAGCCTCAATCTAAACACGACTGACTGATTTTCCAGAGAAAAAAGAAACATGAAATGAAAAAAATGCATTAGGCCAAACACGTTTAGCTTACACTTTCCGCTAGCGCAGCAAATTCACCAAAAAACATAATACGAAGAAATTCTAGCTCACGTTTTGTGTCGAAATAGCCGCAGACAATACGCTACTTGAGGCTAAATAACTCAATTGACATAAATTTATTCATGTGCAACTAGTTGAGCATTGTAGTAAAACTCTTCAAAAAAAAAGAAAAACATTAAAATTAAAACAACTAAGCACAAGGGTTTCAAAAACCCAGCGCATATTTTTATTTCAAACAATAAAACTTATACCCGCGCCTTCGTCTGCGTTGCTTACTACTTTTTCCATATACATACTTGCTGCAGATTTTTAAAGCAGCTTTGATGAATTTAAAAACAATGTTCCGTAGTCACAGTTTAGATGACGTCGATTAAAAAGTAAAAAATTCATTTTTTTTAGATCATTTTCGGGCCATACATATGTATATATTTTCTGAATAATTCGACTCTAGCACAATCTATCGGGTAACTTGTTCGTTAAAGTTTTTCGTTGCATCTACTATGCGTTTCTAATTTCATCAAAATCGACATCACAACTACAGATTTTCTGAATAACCCAACTCCAGCGCCACCTAGCGGGTATATTTTTCGTAGCTTAGATTTTGAATTTGATCAAAATCTGTTCATAACTACATACATATTTTCTGAGTAAGTAATTTGACACCAGCGCCACCTAGGGAGTTCCACACCCATTTTCAATCACGTATGTATGTATATCAAATCCGAGTAAATTATATTTTATAGTTACTGAAATATCGATTTTCTTTACTTCCCCAAAACGCCATTATGCAGGCGTGTTTCATATCCACTTTCGCCCACTTTCAATACTAACTTACCTTCAAAGGCAATATGTTTACTGAGTTTCGTTAAGATATCTCATTATTTACTCGAATGATCCGATACACGGACATGACTTAATCGATATCTCTTTCCATTCTGAAAGTTTAGATCTATATAATTATGTGCACTCTGCGTAACTTTAGGCTGTTGCAAAGGACTGTTATGTGAGCAAAGTTTAGCTACAACTCCACACCAGTTGTTTCAGGCGTTTTAGTTTTCGAAGTTGTTCAGGTTTTACAGGCATTTCAGGCGCTAGAATTTAGCAGCTCCATACGAAAATTTTCAGTCATGATATTTCTTCGCAACGTTTACATTTTACAAAAGGTCTGTTCGCTGAATGCACTAGTTAGATGGGCGGCAATTAACAAGAAAAAAACTGAACAATAGGAAGGGAATACAAAAAATATGCAATTTTCTTCACCGAATGGAAGATTTGATTAATTTGAGAAAGATATCGGTAATTTGCACCGTTATTCGTTCGTTAGCGCTTTGAGCTTTGATTTCTGTCGTTCTACCTAAACTTTGGTCCAAACTTTCAGTGCATTCATCGAAGAGAACTAAAAGTGTACACAAAAGCGTTGAAAAGAATTTTAGCAAATTATTTTATCGATTAAAAAATGTGAATCTGATTAGAATAAATTTTCATATTTTAAACATATTGAATGAGTTTATTGTATTGTAGACATATTTCAAGAACACATCAACATACTATCAAAAGTTCCCGTTCATTTTATTGTTTAAATTATATGGAAAATCTTAATAAAACGTTGAAAGTGTTATCGATTGCTTCGATGCCATATTCATTGGCACCAGAAATAAGTTCGAACTATGTTCGTAACAGCTGTTTGCCATCAGACTCTGGAACGCATGGGACTTATGTGGAGTTTTAGATTTACAGTGCCTTGGGTTCGGGTAAAAAAAATAGTAGTTTAGGTAAATGTGATAGTTTCATGATAGCGGGAGGCGCGTTACTCAGGGTTTTCGATTAACTCCTTTTTCAGTTTCGTTAAATATAAACTCTTTGGTATAACTTAATACACACTTCTTCCTTACACCTATATTCCGTGCAATATAACCGCCAGTTTTTCAAACTTCATACTGTTTCTCAAGTTAGTGTTCAATATATCTTAGAAACTGTTAAACCGATCAAGGTCAAATTTTTTACACCAGCTTTATACATATTTTTCACTTTATATTTACTTGTGACGCTTTTGTTACATCTTCAATTAGAGACAATATATCACATATCACCTAATGTTAATGTTAATGTAATCTGTTTCAAATTTTCATATGAAATGGCTCAGTTCATACGAGGGTTGTTATTTATATTTCTGGCTTTGGGCACTTGTTGTGTAAGCTATGTTAGTGTTGTTTGTAGTAACCTTAAAAATGCTGCTCGGCGCGGAATGAAATCGTGAACATGTTCGTGGGTTTATGTTTCGCAAATATTTGTTTGATCTACGGTGGACGCTGAGCTAAGCTCAGTCAGATTTGGGAATGCCTCTCCGAGTCGTTTGCAACCAAACGAGGTTTCAAACAGGGTGACTCCCTGGCATGTAACTTCAACATTAGGTTGGAACAGATAATTCAAACTGCAGAATTAAACCGGTCAGACACCATCTTTTATAAGAATATGCAACTACTGGTGTATACCGATGACATCGACATCACTGGCCTCAACAATCGCACCGTCAGTTTTGCCTTTTCCACACTGGATACAGAAGCAACGCGCATGGGCCTAAAGGTGAACGAGGGCAAAACGAAATTTTCCCTGTTATCAAATAAATAGTCAGCGCATTCGCGGCTTGGCTCCCGCGTCACTGTTGACAGTTACAATTTTGACAAAGTAGAGGACTTGGTTTAGCTTGAAACCAGCATTAACACCAACAACAATGCCAGCCTCGAAATCCAACGAAGAATCTGTTTTGCCAACAACTGCTACTTTAGACCTATCAGGCAAATGAGCAGTAATCCCGTCTCTCGACGAACGAAAACATCTCTCTATAAGTCCCTCATCATACACGGACTATTATATGGCGCAGAAGCATAGACGCAGCCAACCTCAGATGAGATGGCTCTTGGAGTTTTCGAGAGAAAGATTCTCCGAAAAGTTTTTGGACCTTTACGTCTTTGCGACAGCGAATACCACAGCCAATGGAGCGATGAGGCGTATAAGCTTTATAATGACAGTGACATAGTACAGCGAATTAAGATCGAAGAAAATGCTCCAGCCCTGGAAGTATTTAACGCGGTACCCGCTGGTGGCGCCAGAGGAAGAGGAAGGCCTCCTCTACGTTGGAAAGTTCAGTTAGCAAGGTAGAGGAGGAACTGGTGCACTATGGTGAAATCAGCCAGAATCGCTTAGGCTTAGACTTAGGTATGATGGCGCCAATTAAGAAGAAGATTTGGATCTACACAATTTAAAAACACGTCTCGTGAGCACTGCTCCGAAAAATTTTCCAATCGAATGCAAAAGTGTATTGATTATCAGGGAGAATGTTTTGAAAAACAGTAAACCCATATTTAAACACAGAATTATAAATAGTAGTCCACGTACATACTATGTAAATATAGCGGGAACCAAAAATAATTGTTATCCCGAAATTTACAAAACGAAAACGTGGTCTAAGTTTTGAAATTTTATGATAAAGTATTTTCATAAGTTATTCTAAGCGAAATATTTTTTTCATTGTCAATAAGAGTTGCATACCAACGTTTATTTTTAATGTTGTTTGATAACTCAAGAAATATTTTGTCAATAATGTCAATAAGTTATTATCAAAGGTTTGTTTTTTAATTTGCTTGATAAAAGTTGTTATCCAATGTTCATATTAACGCTGCCTGATAAAAGTTATTTTCCATCGTAGGCAGTTTTGTAGCCAATATAATAAAGGTCAAGCCAATTTAATTTTTGGTTAATTTTTGACAATTTTTTTTGCTAAAAGTATTGTATAGTTTCTTAATACAAAAAAACAATGCCCATAAATTTTCAATCATCCCTATTCAACTAGGAATATAATAGAGTTATTGTAAAAGCTCTAGTTTTATTTTTATAGGCGACCATAAAAACCAAGGTTTATTTCATATTTAAAAACAAGTTTTGAATAACCGCTATAAAAATTGCAAACAGCGGTGCATAGAGGGAAGCAAAATCGGTTCAATCACCCCACGTGATACCCCATGCGCCAGTTATGAGTAGAGATCCCAGATTTTCAAATTTATCATTTCTTTAGTGCAAAAAACGAAAGCATTTTACTTTGTATCTGATTTGCCACATAAACGGCGTCACTATGTATTTCCATAACGAAGTCTCCGATTTTTCAAAAACCATTTATTTCATTTCACAAATCATGGCTCAACAAATCGATAAAAATAAAAATAAAATAAAATTTAAGTTAAAATAATTTTTCATTGAAATGATAACCTCACATTTTTAAACTTGACGAAAGAAGTTAACTGATGGCGCGGTATATGCAATAACGTGCAACATTAACTAACGAAAATGGTACTTTATTTGTATCACATTCCCGTTGTTGTGCCCTAAAAGCGAATTGTTAAATTTTTTTTATTGTTTTCACCTCTTTTGGAGTATGGCTTAACTTTTCGTGTTTATTTTACGGTACGGTGAATTCTTCTTTTTTTACTGCACAACAAAAGTATAGAAAAGTAAACTATAAAATCATGTACGCTTAGTTGTTCATGTTTTGCTACCTTTTTGTGCTTCAAAACATAAACATAGACAAAGGTAGTCTTAAATCAAAATGAAAGCGCATTTTTACTGAAATTTATGACGTTTCTGCCACTAAACAAATTTTTGAATAGACATTCTTAAAAAAGAGTTGAGGCGGAAATAAGTAAAAAAAAACTTGGGTGTAAAAAATTTGTATGCAATGGTCAACGGTTCACAATTCTTCCCCACTTTTGACACTTCAGTTGGCGTCATTAAATTTTTACACCTTCACGGTTCACAACGTAATTCACTTTAGTTGTATAAACTGTGAAAAACTAAGACATTTGTTGTTGTAATAAATATCGCAACATATCAATGAAACTTATCCGCGAATCGACCATTCGGGGTGTTTTGGCCAGCAAGCAATTCAAATACATACATACAACATAGCCGAAAATGGATATATCAACAGCATTGTGTTCAGGGACCGAAAATAACTGTTATCTTCAATCGTCATATGGAAAACGTTGCCCGTATTTCGCAATTTAACGAAAAAAATATTTTTATAATAGTTATGAGATGATAATTATTTTGTTTGCCCCTTAAAACATATTTGTCAGCTCATATTTTCTACGTTGCTTGACATTTCTCCCCATTATGAATAAAAGTTATATAATAACATTTATTTTTTACAACGCCCGATAACTGTTATCCATCCGAAATATTTACCAACTGCCAATAAGTGTTATTATCTAACGTTTATTTTTTTAAATTGCTTGATACCAGTTATTCTTACTTACTTACTTAATTGGCGCTATAACCGCTTAAGCGATTTTGGCCGAACTTCTCCTACAGTTTGTGGTGTGCGTGTTGATGTTGTTTTATGCCAACTCCGAACGGCAAATGATTTTTGCGAGAAATTTTTTCATGGCAGAAATACATCCCGGAGGTTTGCCATTGCCTGCCGATTTTTGATGTTACTTGCCCCGGCCAAAATTCGAACTCGGGACCCACCGAATGAAGCGCACACACGCTACACACTCGGCTACAGCGGCCGATAACAGTTATTGCTCAACATTTATTTTTACCTTATCTCAGCTGTAACCTTATAGTTACGTTTCTTTATATTTATCTTTTAATGTGTCTGTGTGTTTATTTTGAGCTGCACTCTCATTTTCATCATCTTTATGTTCTTCTGCATCCATCATAGTCCGAATTTTGCCGCCAAATTATGAAAAAATTTAATCTTTAAGCTTCTGTAATCGCCTATAATAAAAGTTGATAAAACTCTGATTTATGCAGATGACACTGGGCAAAAAAAATTCCGCTGACAGGGTGTTCCACAAAACTGGGCCAGTTGCTACTGCTGCTTTTTAGAATAGAAACTATGACTCATTGTCTGTAATCATCTGATTTATCACCCAATGACTTCTTTCTGTTTCTATTTGCCAAAAACAAAATGAGTGGATAGCGTTTTCAACATCTAAAGAGGCTATTGGGGCATACAGAGACCATGACTCTGAGTTGCCTACTTCAGAGTGGAATAAATGTAGCGACAACTAAATGGTAAAGTTTAACTATAGATCTTAAAGATAAGTATTTTGAAAACCAATTACCCATTTTCTTTGAATAAGGTATGTAAGTAAGTATTTTTTCTATGTTTTTTCGAAAAGTTTTGAAGCTACCTTAGTGGAAGTAAATGAGTAAATAAGTACTATACACTCAACTATGTATGTAGCGACTATTTATCACATAAATAGCTACGAACAATGCCCATATTTACAGTTTAAGTTTAATAATTAGTTTTCGAATTTAAGCACGTCCCCTTTGGATGCTTAAAAGAATAACTAGCAGCAAAGCATTTTTAAAGATGTAGGTATGTGGGCAAGTAAAAATTAACTACATTGCAGTAGCATTTCGTGAATAAACCTGTTTCTATCGCTGACGTCGATGCTACAACTGAAATGTGTACATATGTACATAGTATATGTATATGCATATTAGGGTAATCCAAAAATACATGGGGAAAATACTAAAGTCGGATTTTCATTCTCCTCTATATTGCCCTATACCGCAGAGAAACAAATACCCCTCTTGTTATTAATCAACCAATAATTACAGGTCGCTTAAAGTTTCCCATGTATTTTAAAGAGTGGCGACGAATAACTGATATACAATTTTTTACTTCCAAGTAATAATGTGCCTTAATTTCGACGGCTTTCTCAATAAAAAGAAGAGGAAGCTTGCCTTTCTATAAAATCGCTCTCCATACCATAATGGATGATACGTTTTGGTATCGTTCAACTGCCAAATTATTAATAATTATTAATTAATAAAATCGTTTTTCCTAAGTGTGGCTTATTCCTTTTTTTGCTCTCGTTTTCGTTTGACGTTTTGTAAAGTCATTAATTAATTTTTTTAAAGGGCTCATATTAAAACTTTTTACTGGCGTTTTGTATGTTTGTCTCTAGTGATCTTTCTTGCCGACTTCAAGCTACCAGTGATCTCGCGCAATAGAACGATGCACTAATATTTTGTTAACTTTAAGGTTTTTCAAGGACTTAACAATTTCATTTGGTTTCTAGTTTGGCGTCCATCCACGTTTACACTAAACGAGTATTTTAATTAATCGGTTTGTTGTTCACAGTAATGACATAAAAGACAAAACAAACAACAATTGTAATACTACGCTTGCTGCGCTTGGCAAGCCCAATTGGCTTTGAAAAAGTTAACAGTTATTCGAAAGCCAAGGTGTATTTGAGAAAAAAAAAACTTTTCGTAGAAATGGTATAGAATCATTGAAAATCAATTAGGCGATTCAACGTGCCACAATATGGTATAAGTCATAAAGTCATAAAATTATAAATATACAGAATTGCTTCATTTAAATTATTATTTTCTTTGGACTCCAAAAAAGTTATATGACTTTATGTTTTATGACACTTTGTGAGTCACCTAAATATTTTACATTCCGCAAACTATGTTTCTCTTCAGGAGACTTCAAAGTATAATGCCCAATTGTTTATTTAATCAAAATTTTTTTTTGGTCACCCAAAAGCTCCAAAGATTTAACCTATAACAAATATTCCTATATATATTACTATTTTAAATTTTTTTTTTGACCACCCTAATGTTCAAATGTACATAGATGTGTACGTATACAGCCATTGGCCATGATGTCACACTAAGCGCAATTAACTAGCAGGTTTTTGTTTTCTAGATAAATGCAAACGCTCGTCGTAAATAAACAAATACTTGACTCGTTGGAGAAGAAAGAAATTTTACTACTTAACAGAATTCAATAGAATATTTGAAGTTCCTACAAAAAGCACTTCGACATTTAATGGGCGAAAGGTAAGTAAGCATTAAGTAAGTGCGTGTAGTATAGCAATAAACTAAGTAGGCAAGAAGTTTTTTTCAATATTAAGCCCGTTTCTTTGTAACCGAGTTGCAAAAGAACACTAGGTAAAATAACGAATTGCATGCAAAGCAACAACACTAACTCGGAAAAATATGCCAATTGAGCCAACTCGGTATAATGATATCCGACCAGAATGTTGTGTTGGGAAGAAAAAAAACTCATTCACAATAAGCCAGCAGAAAATATGTACATGGGAAATTTCAGTTTAAGACCTAATTCGTTTTTATTTGCATATCATTTCTAAATATATAGCTATATAAACCTAAAAATTGCTGGCACAACTAAGTACTTTCGGTTCTTAAATAGCACAAACCAATCTCTTGCTTCATGAAAGACTCTAACAGGGTTGCTTTTGCAACTAAATGAAATTTTATCCGAGTTGGAGCGTTCTTTTGCTACTCGGGTACAAATAAACGGGCCTACTCACAATGATTTTGATGTAAAATTTGTTCATTCAGTTTTCATAAAAATATAGTGCATACCAAACAGTGCATAAACCAAAAAAATTAAAGTATCAAATTTTATACAAAATCAACAAAAATTAATCAACTTTCAGAATAGGGTGGGATACGCAGTTTTGTATTTCTATAGATTGTTGATAATTTTCGATTGAAAAGTTAGAGCTTTTTATTAGAAGTAGTTGAAATTAAAAACATTGTTGATATTGTAAAAGATAAGTTAAGATATTCAGCCCTATTCTGCATTTCGACTCGAATCGAAATTTTCTCAGTTTGGCAAATTTGGTATTCTGCGTTTCGATGAGTTTCGATCAATCTTCGAAATTTAAAATTTTATGTGTTCTACATTGCGATCGTAGTTACGTTTTTGTAAGTTGAAATTTTGTTGGCGGAGGACGGTTAGATTTATATTTTCGTGTACTTTTAAAATATAATTTTCCCAAATATGTGAGTAAAACTTGTTGTTGATAGTTTTAAGTCATTAACATGATTTCTTTAAGTTTTTTGGCCTTTATTGATGTTTTTTGATATTGTTTGCAGTCAAAAACAACAACGCCGGAACAGTTTGAAAAATTGGCTGATATAATGGCAACCAAAAGGGATATTTCGCGGGATATTGCCCATTCCGACATTATAATCTGCGCCAACTCTATGTTGGTAACTGCCTTCCGCAAAAAACCGCAATGCAGCCACTAGGCGATTAAGCGGAGATAACGACGTCAAAGTACTTAGTTGAGTTTCTTCCGCAAAAGTAACTAGGACATACTTGAAAGCGTCCTTATTAAGTCTAAAGTTTTTTTTGAATCTAAATAAGTAAATCAATGAATTAAGATTTATCACTTTCAAACTCAATTTCTTGCAATGCGTCACTCATCTGAAATGGATCACACATATCTCGCAATCTTCTCCTTTCAACTTTTGTGACAGCATTCTCGGATGCGTTGTCGTCCTCCTCAAGTAGTATCGCCGCGGCTATTAAATCCATTACGCGATTATATTTTTATTTATTTTATTTAAAAAGCAATAGTTTGGCCACGAATTTGTATCTGTTTGGTTTATTTTGTTTCATTTTCACACATTCCGAGGCAAACAGCTGATTTCGAAAAGGTTGCCGCTCTTCCTCTTTTTCTTTCGATTCCGTCGTAACTCGGAATACCTAATTCCAATCGATGTGGGGCGGAATGCGGGAACGTAATAGAAATGCAGAATAGGGCTGATAGATTTAATTTTGCCAGTACAAGTCAAGAATGATAGAATACAAGATTGCGCTAGTCAATCTGAAATTTAGAGAGTAACTTGGCCGTGACGTCACACCAGATTTACCGGCGGAGAGAAATGAGAGGAGAAACGTTGGTATACATGTTAGAAAGAATACACACAAAAATTGTTAAACACGTTGGGAAGAATACACATGATTCCATACACGGTTTTTGTAAACAAAATCTGTTGTGACGTAGAAATTCTGTTAAAATTTTCAAGAGCGGGTTAGCGGTACCACAATCTGCGCCACCTTCTGTATTTTTTTCACCATGAGTACAAGTGTACCTATACGCACTACATATAAATACATATGTAGATGTGTAATGTGTGCAATGGTACTTTGAGATTTCTTTGCCATTTCGCTACATTTCTCGTCCAAGGCCCAGAAAAGTAAATGCTTTGCAGCAGCACTAACAAAAGAAAAGGCGGTCCAAACTGCTGGCAAGGTGAAGTTAACGTGAAATAGATGAAGGGGCGGGCGTTGGTTGGTCAGCGCAAAACGGGTTCTACTGGTTGGTTTTCCATAAGTCGTGTGCATCGCATTGTAAAAGTTGCCGCTAAGGAGCAAATCAGTGAAAAAGAAAATACATACATACATATTACAATTAGTACATAAAAACCAAAAAAGAGAAGTTAAGAATACCAATGCGCGTTGTTATTGCCATTTGACTGTCAATGCACCGTTAAAGACTTGGTCGATGTGTCGATGCTGCTGTCGAACTGGTTGAACTTGATATTGAAACGAGTAGATGTTTGTATACGGAGCACTGCCAGTTAGGCAAGTAGCTTCTTGACCAAAAGATTCTTGCACAAAATCAACTTAAAACAAATACATACACTATATATGCATATATGTAAGAAAACGTTAGTTTGCGCGGAAAAACGTAACAACTGCCAATTTGTGATTGCGACAGTGCGACAGTGCAAATGTGGAAGGTTTGCCACCAACAAAGTTACCGCACTCAAAAATGGTGCGATTGACTGCATCGCATCGTCAACTGGTTGGTAGAATGGCCAAAGAAAGCAATCAGCATTGGATTTATGATTTGAGCGCTCACAGCAAGAATTGTGGGTTTTCTTTGGAAATTGTCGAACATTTATGTATATGAATAAATGGTGCAAAAGCTAGCTATTAAATTTTATAAGTCTTATTAAAGTAGAACAAAAGCGGAAGATGTCAAACTGGTTGTACGCTTTTTTATTTATGTTTCAATTTTTTTTATTCAAGAACTGGTCAATAATTATGGAACGCACACGAATGGGTGTCTAATTAAAGCGATCACGCTGTCACCTGTAATTAACTGTTATACATTTCATTTAATAAGCACAATTTCAGCAAAGCTGAAGATGTTCTAAGGCAGTGCAAAAATTGCCCAGAAAAAATTTCTCAGAAATTACGTTGAATATCTTAACCTGGCAAGAAAGGATTTGAAGTTAAAGAGCTATAGGTTTAAATTCTACATTGTTGTACATTTTCTGTTAATGGGGAAACGCTCTTAACAGGTTCAATACCAAGAGGATCAAGCATCCCCAGATATAGCCCCGGTCAACTAATTACCAACGATGTCTAGATAATCAGTTCTTCTTGTCCGCTTTACAATTTGCAATAAATAAATTCACCTTTCAGCATCAATATATTTCAATATTGAATGATGCAATGCTTCCTTTTTGCGATGAAAGTATGCCCGTTAAATGGATCCGAAACATACCGCACGATCAACAAAATAGAAGATGGAACAAAATATGATAAAATTGTTAGACTAGTCTTCACGTAGTACTGATCTGAACCCAATTGAGAATCTCTGGGAGCTACTTAAAGAAAAAAATTCGATTAAACAAAATAGGAAATTTCGCCGATCTAATGGTACAGGTCCAGATGGAGTGGGAAGCGATTTCAACCTCTGTGTGCGAGAAGTTAAACGAGTCAATGCCAATGTCAATGTACATATATTTGAAGAATCATGAAAAATACAATTCACGTTCTATTTAAATAAAAAAAATATTTTCTTCGTATTTTTTGGTATTCTCATTTAAAGATCACCCCATTCGCCAAACATAACGGTATTTTGCGAAAATTAAAAATATGCGATATTTCAATAATCATACTCGATAATTTGCTCAAATTTGATATACAGGATTGGGTTAAGTGAATTGTTATTATTTTTTTGAAAATGGGTGTGGCACCGCCCACTTTAGAGCAAATAAATATACCTCCGGATAGAACTAAGTAACTAACTTCTATAAAACTTGGTACACTCTTTAGATTGCAACACACTATGTCTAAGTTCGAAAATTATAGGCAAAACCACGCCCACCCCTCATTTAACGGTAATTTACAAAAAGAATAAAACTCGATACTTAAGCAATTTGATTGAGTTAGAGAAATAAATACATGGAATGAAAAAATTGTTAAAATGGGCGTCCACTTTGGAACTAATTCGGATATACAGGGTGGGCCAAAAGAAACCAAGGGGTGTAAGAGTTTACTAACTTTTTCGTTTATTAATTTTTTATTTTTTCTTTCAGATTACATATAATATACAAAAGGGAAATTTTTTTACACTAAGTATGAAAAATGATGTCTCTTAAATGACCACCGTTTTCAGCTTCGCACTGATGGGCTCTTTTTAGAGCATTTTCCATAACATCTTTCAAAACTTGTGGCTGTAGCGTTCAAGGATTGTCTCTGGCTTGTTCACATACACTCGCTCCTTCAAATAACCCCAAAGAAAATAGTCCGGTGCTGTCAAAAATTTGACTTAAAAGTGCCATTGTGTCTCGGGCAGTATGGGCAGTGGCTTCGTCCTGCTGAAACCACATACCAGGTATGTTTTCAAGAGCAGGACGTAAAAAATTTTCTATCATAAACCGATACCGCTCTCCATTTACGGTTACAGCACTTCCATCTTCATTCTCGAAGAAGTAAGGCCCAATGACATTTTCAGATGTGATCCCACACCATACTGTACACCTGATGGGGTGCAATTGGCGTTGATGAATGGCTCTTGGATTTTGAGAACCCCTGAACCTACAGTTCCGCTTATTAACAAAGCCATTCAAATGAAAATGAGCTTCATCACTCATAATCAAATTTTTAATAAAGTTGATTTCATTTCTGGCCAACTCTTGAAATTTAACTGCAAAATTTAGACGTTGCCGATGATCTGCGGGTTTTAATAAAATATATAAAATAAAAAAAATTAATAAACGAAAAAGTTATTAAACTCTTACACCCCTTGGTTTCTTTTGGCCCACCCTGTATACAAAACTACCAAATTTTATGCACCTTTGCATTTTAATTCCGTAAGTATATACCACGCCTACCTCTCGTATTACGGTTACTTAGAAAATTATTGGATTTTTCGTTTAAGTAGTATTGAGTTTGCTGTAGGAAATAAACAGGGAAACTTTTTAAACACATTTTTTATAATTTTGGAGAGGGTTTTTGTACTTATTTTCTAAAAAATTATGAAAAAACTCAAAAAAACTCAAATGCTACTTTCCATCATCTATGAAAAGTATACTGAACTAAAAACAACTAGAAATTTCATGTCTTTTGCATTTGAATTCCTCAAACGCATTTTGCTAACATCCACGTGTAATTGATGTCTGGAAGTTCTATGTACTCTTAATGTAGGTACTTTTAAGCAGTTAGGCTTTGACAAAAACTCTCGATATATATTAACATCGATACTTTTAAACTCAAAATATCGATAACCGATATTTACTTCCGAGTATCAAATTTGTATTAAATTCGATATTTCTTTTATGACTATGAGCACAACTCATTCTTTCGAAATGTTTTGACGGAAGTCTTAAAATATACTAAATTTCATATTTCCGGTGAAAAAACAGCAACAATTTTTGTTGAAAAGCCTTAATGAGCATATGTATATTTTTCTAAGTTCAACCCAAGTTTTTTCAGTACAAAAATATATTCAATTTAATACGTTGTACTTTTTGACCGTAACAAATTACGCAAAGTATTTGCTAGTAATAAATAAAAATAATAAATCTGCCAAATAAGAATTATTTTTCCACTATCGTATATCTTTATAATAATTTAGGTAACACCGCCTTGAGGTAAAAATATTATAATATCGATATATATATATTTTTTCATTTGTCCATGTCTATACGCAGTTAGAAATTTTAAAACACGTTTTTTTCGAATTTTAAAATGTACTACATATACATGAGTATTTTAGTATATTTCAAAAAGGTCCAGTAAATAATTTTTTGAGATGCAGGCGTATTTGTAATGACGTTAGAAGCGTTTCAAAGTAGGCGGCGTCCCGATGTGTAAATGCCTTTTGAAACTTTGAATACCTTTTTCTCGAAACGGTCGGCCAGATCTGGAATTTTAACACATCCTTTTCGGATATATTTGCCAAGGATTGATAGAAGGAATAAAATTTTCGATAATTATTTATATATTTTTTTAAATTATTTAACGAATTTGCTTCGAAGTATGTAATAGATAAAATAACTAAACGGCATTAAATACTAAACTGAAATAACAAAGCCAATGTGTCTATAACAAAAAAAAAGAAGATAGAGGGAAAACCTATCAAACAATAACCTATTCAAACACGTGTCCGAGCGGAGGTGGTAATTCATAATATGCACGTAATTAATAGCAATCAATAGCAAGAAAATAAGCGTAAAACAAGCAGAAGCAAGAAATATGAGAAAAATGGCAAGTAAAAAAATAAAAGCATTTTGCGATGCTCTTTAAAGGGAGAGGGTAAAATTAAAACAAAAAAAACAAAAAGCAAATAAAAACAAACATGGAATAGCGTTCATTAATTTTCTAAAAAGCAACTCTCGCGCCTTGGTCTTCACACCTCAACACCTCCAACGTCATTGTAGATTGCTGATATTGTGGGCGGCAGTTGTCATGACAAATAGGGCAAAAAGAAATGTGTGGAAAAAATCAGCGTTGCAAAGTAGAATGCTGCTAACAAAAAATCTAACTATGTCGTACTTATGTAATCACATTCTTCAATTAACTACATACATACTTACATACATACAAACATACATAAATATTTGCAAGTTGTGGTAGGAGGTTTTTGCTTTGTTTTGCTGTCAATTAAAAAAAAAATGTCTAATTGACTTTGCTAAATGAGTAGTTATCGTCGTGTTACATAGAAGAAAGCAATCATAATTGAATTATAAGTAAAAAAAAAGAGAACGATTGGTGGGACAACTCATCAACATTATTCATTCAAAATCTTACGAATGTTGCAGAACCCCAGTGTGCCAGAATTGGTTAGGTCAATACGAGAAGTAAGCCAAAAATAGACGAAAGCAAGGATGGTGAGAGCACCTGCTTAGATACCGAACTCACACCGGAAACCCCAAGTGCGGATCTAAAACGTATCTGTGTTCAGAACGAGGGACTAATAAAAGGCAAGCCAGGCAATGAAGAGGTCACCAGAAGGTGGGTGCAGACGTCTGCTCGTTGAAAGTTCTACGAACTAGGTACTGATATCTCCCCCGTATATCTGGCACAAATTAATTACCAACTCTAGGATAACGAGGCGGTACAAGCATACATATAATACGCGGTCTTATCTTCTCTATAGGTAAAACTGATATTATTTTTATGCAAAATAAACTGCAGCTTCATTCCTTTGATTCAAAAGAGATAGCAAAATACTAGAGTTGTAATCTCTATTTAAATTCATTTTCTAAATCTATTGCAAATAAATTTTATTGAGCTCGTGTAAGTGTCGGCACACTGCGGTGATCGAGGTGACGAATTCGCCAAATGCAGGTCCTTGGAATATACACACTGAAAAACAAACGAACCTAAGGAAAAATTTTCTGATTCTGATATAATCGATTCCTCAAGTTACGATATTTTCCCGGAATGAGTAAAGGTTTTCTCAAAATGAGTGTTGTTGCTTTACATGCAATTCGTTATCCTACCGAGTGTGCTTTTGCAACTAGGTTACGAAGAAATGGCACTATTTTATTTATTCCAACGTTCATTACTATAAAGCACGAAATTTTTGATTAAAATTAAATTAATAATTAAGGTGTTTATTTATGCGTTTAAATTAAATTTGTATTGCTTGAAAAGCAAACACATAAATTATGATAACTTAGAATGTTTGAGAGGGCTCAGTAAGTTATGAACTGCCGACTATTTCTTTAAAATACAGGCGGCACAAAAATGGAACAGCGGAATTTTTACGTCACTATATATTCTTGTTGTACATAAATTAATAAAAGTAAAAGTAAATAAAGTTAGAAAGTGATTCTGCTCGTCTGGTTAATGTTTTCTTAAAAACAGGAAAGGAAAGAAACACCTTCGAACTTGCGATGTCTCTAACAGCTGGTAACTATGGATGCAGCTTGCGCTCAGCGTAGAACCTTCACCCCGGTGAGGTAAGATCTCACTACAATATTGCAGCCCGCGAGATTGCAGCCACGACGCAACGGAAGATCTTTCCAGGTATATTCTGCACCGGTAACAAAATGGCTCAGCAAACTTTTGCAACTTTTTACCGGTGAATTTCGTTACTATCATCATATTCATTTTGTGTGAATAATACGTAAAAGTGGTAGCAGCGCCCCCTGAAGTAGGCAAATATTTGACATTTTTACCAATTGCGGCAGAATTGCGGTTACTACAAGTGTTTACAATTTTCGGTAATACAATTTACCGGTAACAAGATGTTCGGCGACATGCAGAATAGACTCGTGTCATATCACGAAACCCTCAGTAACTGAGGCGTATCAACTACGCAAGTGTTTGGAATATGGTAGTGTGCTGCATTGAGTTCTAGTTGTATCAAGGTGCGTGTCTGGCTTCGGATCGAGAACATCAGTGTTTTAGATGTACTCCTGTGCACCAAAGAACCCCACATCTAACAACAATAGGAAGGCTTGACAAGCTGTATCCGCAATAGACTACCATCAACTTCGGCACTCTCACACCTGCTAAACAAAATGTCGTTCACATGCAATGGAAGGATGTCAGAGGGCCAGAAGTAACATCTCATACGACGAGAAATGTTAGCTCATCTTAGTAGCAAAAGACGCTGTCTACAAAGACGCACCGCGAACTTGCACGTGAGAGCCCCACTACTACTAATTGAGAAATGAAAAGAGGCGTATTATTCGATGAAACAAGAGGGATCCAATAGGTGAAGACGAAGAACTTGAGACGTTGACCGATAGAAAAAGCGCCAGAAATTCTTACTTTTTTTGTATTTATATGAAGTTATAAGAATCACGCCTGGTGATTTTAAACCGAGTATGGGAAGGAAGAGATCTTGGTCTCGCAGTCGGAAATTTCAGCCTTATGGCAAAAGTGCACCGAGCTGTAATAATCACAACACATAGCTAACTACTTCGCTACTCTGTTCTCACTACCACCCACTGAAAGTGATGTTTAACGAAACAATATTTACGAACTATAGGGCCACATTTATCGCTCTGAAACTCTCGTTCTCAAGTTTCTTTTTTTGGCATTAAAAAAGACTGATGAATTTATGAGTATTTAACCGTTTTTGAATTTTAGTAGCATTGAAGCTTTTCATTTTAAAAGCAGCAATGACATCTTCAGGGAGTTAATCTAGAAGTTTTCGCCTAAGATTTCCCAACAAAATACAAATAAACAAAAATTAATGGAAATTTTCAACGATTTAAAATTTGCACTTTACACTTTGCACCAAACTGTGTAAGTTTATGAAAACTTTGATAAAAAGGTCTGAGATTTTGTTTAAATTTGTTGAATTATTGTGAAGCAAAGTAATTGCCACTTTATGCCACAAATTTTTTTATTGTTATTTTGCTGATATTTGTTTTATTGGGAAGGGTAAATTAAAATACATTTTTTAATTACTAAAGCTTTATTTAACATTTAACAAATGACTGAGAGAGGTGCGCCACCCGCTAAAAATAAAATGCAGCAACCCAATAAGAAGTGGAGCGAGTGTAACGATTCTGCTATGGGGTGTTCTTGTACTTTTGTATATTTTAGTATAGGATTTTTGAATTTAGTGCAATTGTGCAATATTGCAAGGCTTTGGGAATCCCCCTAGTGAATATTGTAAAAAAAATCGGGGTGGCCTTTCATTCACTTTCGTATCAAACTTATTTAAAACTTATGGGTATTAGGCTTCAGACTAAATATTTATATTTTCGATAACACTACTCGACAAAAAAAATCTCCAAGAATAAAATAGGCCTTTCCTAAAGTGAAATTTTCTCCTGATTCCGAATATGACTTTCATTTTCTTGTGGCAGATCTAGTTTCCGAGATATCGGCGAAAATATGAAAATTCCCATTTTTGCAGAACACTACTTCATATAGGTACGGCAAAAATTTGCATTTTTCATTTTTTCGTTTTTAACTGTTGAATTATGCATTATACTAATTCCCATAAAAATTTCTTGCCTTCTTCGCCCTCAAGTATCTTCAGTAGTTTGGCCACTATGCCAAAAAACGTTCAAAAAATGTTGAAAAAAAAACGAAATTTTTTACACAATTTCAGATTTAACCACTTTAAAATCGGAAAAATTCTATTGACGAAAAAAAGTTAGCCCTCCTATGTTGTAGGTAATTTAACTACGAAAATTTTAAGCATACCAGTACAACAATCGGACGTGCCATTGAAACTATAGCCCCGTTAACTTGCAAGCGTCTATCCTACAATTTTTTTATAGAGAAAATTTTTATTCAAACTAGGTTTTTATTTTTTTATAACGTTTTATTATAGACATATGTTTGCACGTTAAACTGTATTCAATTGAGTAATATGAGTATAAATCAGCAATTCAGTAAAAAACAACAACGACAACAACATTAAATACATACATATCTACATCTAAAAAAGTCAAATTGAGCGATTTTACCGTGGTGGTCAATAGTGAGGGACGTGGGTATTTCTAACTACCCGTTTATAATTTTCTGGGTTTGTCTCCCGTATTATTGTCCAGCAATAATCTCCCATCATTTCTTCATTCCAAAAACCTTGGTAACGCTTTTCAAAAATCATGAGGTCTTGGTGAAACCTTTCACCCTGTTCATCACTTTCAGCACCTAGTTTTGCGGGAAAATTATCCAAATGTGAATGCAAAAAATGCATTTTGAGGGACATGTTGCATTTCATAGCACTGTAGTTTTTCAACAAGGCTTTGACCATCTCTCTATAGTTGGGATCTTTGTTGTTGCCAAGAAACCCACTAACGACTTGCTTAAAGCTGTCCCAAGCCGCTGCTTCTACTGATGATAAATGATTCGCAAAATTTTCGTCTTTCAGCAACTTTCTAATTTGCGGACCAACAAATATACCTTCTTTTAATTTGGCTTGAGTTATTTTAGGGAAAAATTTCGTTAGGTACTGGAAGGATGGCGCGTCCTTATTTAAAGCCTTTACAAAATTTTTCATTAATCCTAATTTGATGTGAAGTGCTGGCAAAATAACTCGTTCGGGATTTACTAAAGGCGGGTTTGCGATATTGAAGGCACCTGGTTCGTACTCAGCTCTTGGTGGCCAGTTTTCCTGAATATAATGGGTTTCTCTAGCACGGCTGTCCCAAAGACAGAGAAAACAGCAATATTTAGTGAAACCTCCTTGAAGTCCGAGAACTATAGCTACAACCTAGGATGTATTTCATATACTATTTATTTTAAACTGTACCACCGAAACTGCTTACCTTTAAGTCCGCACAAATTTTCCAATTAAATTGTTTATATTGAATGAGCTCAAGTAAATTTGATATGCTTAAATAAGTTTCTTTAGTATTCTCAGAATGTGCCACTGATATTGACGGTAACGAATTTCCTTTATGGAGTAATGCTGCTTTTAAACTATGCTTTGAACTGTCTATAAACAAGCGCCAATCATCCACTTTATTTTCTAATTTTAGTGCTTCAAATAAACCTTGAACATCATTGCAGTAGCAAATATTTTCACTTTTAGTAAAAAAAGAAGAGAAAGTCTTGTGTCTATTTCGAAATTTGGAAGTACTTGTCGAAGGGCCCAGGCTGCCCCATTGCTGCAAACGAGATCCTAGAACTTCGCTATCAAATTTCGATAATTTCAAATCTCTGACCAAGTCATTAAGTTCGGCTTGTGAGACTCGATGTGGGATCTCTCCTTCTTGTCCACTTTCTGAATTATCTGCTTCGGAGTCACTTTCGCTTGAGGCTTCAAAACTTATAGGCGGTCTAGGTATGGGTAAGGTATGGTCATGTAGTTTTGGTTTTTTAGCTGATGCCACATTTGGATAACTTATTAATTTCCTCTTTTTTCTCGTTTTACCTTTAAGGTCTATCACGCAAAAATAGCACTGGTCGTGGTTAAAGGGTTCAGTCCACATCATTGGAACACCAAACTTCATGTTATGACCTTTACCCGATACCCATCTCATTAAAGTTAATCTACAGGAGGCGCAAATAAAATTAGGTGTCCAAGATTTATCGAGATTTTTTACACGGAAACCGAAATAATGAAAGTATGCATCTCTGACAGAATTAGTTATTTTCCGAGCTGAGTTTCCGAAAATATAATGTCCGCAAATAAAGCAAAAATCATCCGGATTATTTTTACATTTAAAATCTCTTTTGCAACAAGCCATTTCGTAAACACATCTACCGATATAGTATGTATAAATTTGCACTACAATTTGCAAAACAAAATTTACAACAAACAGTAGTGACAATTAAATACTTGATGTCTTTTTAAATTTATTAGACCCTAAGGTAGAGTGACCAAATGAAATGTCTCGCCAATTTTATCAGAGTAATACTAAAATTGTAGGATAGACGCTTGCAATGTTAACGGGGCTATAGTTTCAATGGCACGTCCGATTGTTGTACTGGTATGCTTAAAATTTTCGTAGTTGAATTACCTACAACATAGGAGGGCTAACTTTTTTTCGTCAATAGAATTTTTCCGATTTTAAAGTGGTTAAATCTGAAATTGTGTAAAAAATTTCGTTTTTTTTTCAACATTTTTTGAACGTTTTTTGGCATAGTGGCCAAACTACTGAAGATACTTGAGGGCGAAGAAGGCAAGAAATTTTTATGGGAATTAGTATAATGCATAATTCAACAGTTAAAAACGAAAAAATGAAAAATGCAAATTTTTGCCGTACCTATATGAAGTAGTGTTCTGCAAAAATGGGAATTTTCATATTTTCGCCGATATCTCGGAAACTAGATCTGCCACAAGAAAATGGAAGTCATATTCGGAATCAGGAGAAAATTTCACTTTAGGAAAGGACTATTTTATTCTTGGAGACTAAAGTTGATCAAAATTTGTCGAGTAGTGTAATCAGTATTGTTTTATGAAGGAAGCCATCACAAATTAAAAATTTGTGTATAGTTTAGATAGCATGCGAGCAATGTCAATCGGAACTGAAATTATTGTTAAACTTTAAAAATCATTCGAACTTAGCAATAACACCTTTTTGTCACACTACTTATTAAGTATTCTTATCAAACTTTAAAATTTAAAAAATACAACTATATATTAAATAAAATAGTTTATTAAATCAAAGCTCACTTTTATCCTTAATATCCACGCCATTATTTTCTATGTATAAAACCGGCGACATTTTGAATTCGAAACCGTTTAAAAATGAGACGCGGTTGTTGACGCACCAACCTCTCGAATGCAACTAACGGAAAATAAAAACAAATCATGACCATAACCATTCCCACTGTTAGATGGGTGAGGATATACTCGTATAAAAGTAGATATACATATGTACAAACACGCATTCTATAAATGAATTTACGATATAGGCGCACACTCATAGCAGAGCAAACAGAGTTTGTATTGTCAAGGCGACCACCACCCCAACTAGTTAGCACAGCTGATGGTGATGTGTTGATGGAGTTGAGACACCCCCGATGATAATACATATCGTTTGTAGGTGTGGGTTGAGAAGGAACAGAAAAACAAGCATCTGTTAAATACATAAAAAGTAAACACCCTCGAAAATCGTTTTTATGAGTTATTTGGTTTTTAAATTCATTGTAAGTATTGCGTGAGGGTACGCTAAGAATGGGAAATTGTGTTTTTATTTATAAATAATTGAGAGATCGATAGTCCAATGAGATGGCAATAACAAAAAAAAAAAACAACAAATGGTGAAAACTCCTTTACTTTCAGATAGAAAAATTCTACATATACAAATAGATTTTATTCTTCAATCTATTTATATTGTGCACAAGTTTCTGTTCTACCCAGATTAGATAAATCGGAGATACAAAACTCGTATATGGCAATTAAATTATTGGGCTTTTCGTTACCTACCCTAAAAAAAATTAAATAAATTTCATTGTTTTGTTAAAAAGATATAGTACATATACTAAATTCGGATTTTCTATTAATAATTCGAAATCCATAAAATTGAGAATCGAACTGTAATTCATTTTTTTTTAAAGAATGGGCGAAATAATTTTCTTTGGGAAGAGAATCAATTGATGAAGAACTGGCCCCACGATGACCTTTCAAAGCCATTAAAGATGAACAAATCAAGTATTCGGAGCAGACAGTGCTGGAAGACAGATAAGTAAAGAGTAAATAACTAGAAGGTGGGTTCGAAAACTTCTGGTGTACACAATTATTATCTTTATGTAAACCCCGACAGAAAGAAGTTTCGGAGTCAATTGTTATTTAAAATGCTGCTCTTACAAAATAGCGAAATTGATGAAGTGGCGTCGTTCTCGCTCTCCGCGACAAAAACATCTGAGGTAACTCAATTTCAGAAAAAGATTATGGCTATAAAATTTTGGGATTCCCAAAGTATTTTACTAGTAGATTTTAAACATCGAACGATCACTTTCCTTTAGCACCGCAAAAAACTGGTACCATGAAATATCTCGTGGCCGTTGTTCGCTCACCGACGAATTCCATGAAGGTCTTGCAAAATCAGTGTTGTGACGCAAAAATATCACATACCACAATAACATCATGGGTCTACGCATACGAGCTCGGAACTAATCAACAATCGACTGTATGGATATTTCAAAGCGAACTTAACTAAACAAAAAATGATGACCCATCTGGTACGCTGTCCTGATTTTGCACTCCAATTACTCCTTTTTGTTCCCTCTTATCAAGACCAAACTAAGCGGCCAACGATTTTCGACGCCAGAAGAAGCGGATGCATTCAAAATGCAAGTGGAAGTGTATTGATCATTATGTGGAATATTTTGGAAAACAACAAATTCGGTTATAACCCTCATAAGCTTTCTTGCTGCAAAAATTGCGAGATGATGTTAAAGAAAAACGTCGAGGAAAACAGTGGCTTCATGACAACGCACCGAACCACTCACCGGGAGGCTGTGTCTCCGACCTGACCCCAAGCGACTATCGTTCAATCTTTCAATGGAAATCAGATTTGCGAAATAAAGATATATTACATTGATAAATAAAAAATTGTGTTTTATAATTTACTCTTCATTTTATATGTAGCTCAGATCAGACACCTTTGGACCTTACTACGTACGTGTGTATCTATTCAGTGCCACTTAAACAGTATACGCATGCGCCCAAGAAAGAATTCGAAAAAGTGTCAATGCACTGGCAGAGTTAAGCAAAGGTGACTAAAATATTTTGTTGTTATTTTACGACGAGTCAGGCAACTCAGCTAGGCAGCCGGCCGGCCGGCATTTGTCACGCTTTGGGAGCTGGGAAAAATACTAATAATTGCTAACGTTTTAACGATTACGTTTAGTTTTTTTTTTTTCATTTCCTCAGCATGCTCTCCACGCACTCACTTTTCGGTTTTTATTTGGTGTGTAACTCTCGCATCCACGACGCACGTATAGAAGCGCCACGAACCGGACGAGAAACAGAAATGTAGCTGCCATAAGCAATGGCAATTTACTCGCGAAAGTTGTTGACCACTGTGGAAGGGTGAGTTTTTGAGGTGAGCGGAGGTGAGGAAACCCTCATAGTCAAAATCACGGGTGGTTGCACACCCACGCTTTGCCCGTCTGCACTGTTTATTTACCCATTCCACCGTTGAAGAATCACTTCCGAATTCGATTCACAAAAGCGCGAATATTGTCATTGTTCAGAGCCGATGTTATTGTTTGTTGTTATTGTTATGTGACACGCTCCAGAGCGTCGTGCAATATACATATGTAAGGTTAAATACAAACGCATTCAGCCATGTGCATACAAATTTTTGGTTATTTTTTATAGCAAGGCTTAATTTTACTTTCGAGCCTTGCTCGCCTCCACCACAGCAAGAATCAAGTACAACAAAAATATAATATATTATATGTAGTTATATAATTGTGGTTGTTGTAATTTGTTGTGCATCCGTTAAATTGAAATGCGTAGCGCTACGAGTCATTATGCGTAGATGGGCCTGTGCATCCGACTCATACGTTGCATTTTTCTGTAGTCTGTTGTCTGCGATGTGTCGCCAGTGGTTCAGACACTTTACGCCCTTTCCGTGCTGTTGATTGCGGAGAGTGGATATGCGTACATAGTTTGATATCAATATATGTATGTATGTATGGATATATCTGTGTATGTGCATCTGTGCGTACATCATTCAGGATTGTGGTTGATTAAGCAAGTCACGTTTCAACGTTGACTATCACTTTTGGGCTTAAAATAAATGTATATTAAAAATAGACTATTTAAGTTCTTATAAAACAGGTAAAATGTGAAGACAGATAAAAGTAGAAAATAATTCGAGTTAGAACCATATTTATTGTCATGGAAGTCGCCGTTTTTACAGAGCGTTACTAAATAAATGAGTCACCTGAAATAGTTATTAAAAAATTGAAAAATAAATTTGTATCTCATTATTATATTATTTTCTTTATTAAATTGAATGAGTCATGAAGAACGCTTCTCATAAGGTGGCCTTAGAAGACTCAGAGAAGTAGTTGCTGTAAGTAGATATTTCCATGAACCGGGAAAATTCTCAGATTACGAAAAGCATCTCACTAAATGGTGCGACAGACGAACAAACGTTCCCGCGACAGTCGGTTCTACGATACCGGAACGACCCGGATTTATATCCGGCCAAGGACTGTCATTTCAGCAGCATTCCCCAAAATTTTATGGGGAATGTTTTATGCTGTTACAACAACAACAACAGACGAACAAAATTAATTTGCATTAGCAAGCACAAATGCACATTAATATTTCATCATTACAGATGACGACAACCTTATGAATTTTGACCAGTGTCAGACAAAGCCGAATGCATGCACACAAAAGGAAGTTCTGTTTAATGCAAATCAAGCGTGTGAATCTGTGTGAAAAATACGATTATTGTCGGCCTCGCGAGAACAAGAATAACGCTGAAGATGTCACAACCCCGAAACCAGCTTGCCTACAAACCAAACTTGACAAGGGATGACGAAAAATCGTTCCAATATAAGTCAACAGGGTGAAACTATCAGGAAAATAGAACAACAAAAAGAAACACTGCCATAGTCTTTAACAAACTTAAATGTTTTTGTAGCTTTTTTTTGAAAGATAATTACTATTATTATAATTATTCTGAATTCAGATCAGTTTTTAGAATTGTCATTAGTATAGCAGTGTAGGAAAACATTGAGCAAAGTCTAACCTATGTTGGCGCAAACTATGAAAAACCTTCAAGACCCTGCGTCTCACAATCTATGATGAACCGTGACATGAAAAGTTTTTGCATTTTCGGGAGTTAATCCACTATAAATAGTGAATAAAAATTAAGCGTTCCAACGACAGTTGGTTCTGCGATACCGGAAAGATCCGGATTTATATCCGGCCAAGGGCTGTCCCTTCAGCAGCATTCCCAAAATTTGATGGGGTATGTTTTATGCTGTTACAACAACAACAACCATAAAAATTAACATTCTATATAGTATTTCGAAAAAGCTCAAAAATGTCCTTTTTTGCACTTAGACCCCAGTTACTAAACATAGTACCGATTTATTTTGTAGGTACCTTTAAAACGAAACCCACAGGAGGTTTATTTAGGTTAGGTTTATTTGCTGCTCTATAGTTGTTTTCGATTAAAAATTTTGCAAAAAATTAAGTAAATTATATTTTGGTGTAAGGGCCAAATTATTATTATATTGGTTTGGTTATGGGAGAACTCATTTCTCGATTATTATCGATAAAATTCAGAGCGGGCACTGATTTGTTGTTGATTTTTGATTCATGATAAATTACCTCGTTTTACATTAAATTTTAATCAGATTTTAAGGATGAGCCATAAATTAATAATATCCTTTAATGTGAACATATTTTAAAAGTCGGCAGACGTAGCGCAGGTCAGAATATGGCAAAATTAGATTGCCAAATGGATTGATGTAGATTTTTTAAAGTTTGAGTCTGAGTAGTCTGAGCAACCGTTACAACAACAACATCAAGTAATTGCTTCTCGTGTAATCTCGAAAAATCTAACGCTCTAATATTAGGTGAACAATTATGTCATAAAGCTGTTTTTATTTAACAATTACGACAATCAATTTGACATCAATGAACTATTTTACTATCACTAACGGTGCAGACCCCGCTACTAAAATCCCCACTTTCTTTGGCCCAATGCCATAGAAACAGCCTTAGTCTAAAGATAAAATGTTTTTGTCAATTTAACTTTTAGCTGGTACATACATACATATGTATGTACATATGTAGAATATGTATCTCACACTCGCGAATTACATCTCCAAGCAAGCAATAATCAAAAGAAACCGTTTAAACAGAAAAGCTTTACTTGTCTTTTTACGGTTATGGGTAAGAAAGATAAGGAACAAGCAACTGAAGAGTGAAACATACCTGCTCCTTGGTTGGCATATCTACATATGCACATATGGATGCCTAACGACAAAATTCAAAATAGCCACATTTTCTTTTGAAGCAAGACTAAAATTGTACTACCCGCCGTGTATGGCCAATGATAGAATTGTAATCGCTCGATCGTGGTTTATAGCTATAATAGAACAGAGTAAGCTCTTAAATATCCATACCTAGTAGTTAATCAAAATATATGTATACAAAAAGTCATAATTTGTTGAAAGTCATTCTTAAAATACTAGATACATATGTATGTACATACATACATACATATAAGTTAAGAAAAGATACGACAGTACGTTTTTTGTTTACAACATTTGAATATTAAATTAAATATGCAAACACAGCTTATCTACATTATTATTATAAAATCCAAGTTTGCACACAAAAAAAAGACAAGCAATTATTATAAAAATTTCACCTGTTGCTCAATGTTGGAAAAGTTGCAATTCTTCTTCTACTCGCTCGCTGTCTTAGCCGTTCTAATGCTGCTGCTACAGCTGCTACGACGGCGCTCTGCTTTTGATATAGTTGCGCTATCGCAGTTGGCGTTGGTAATTATCACCTGCGCACGTCGCCAACACTTGATATATACGACACAATTGCAGTTGGAGTTGGCGCCGTAAACGAAGGAGGGGATCGCACACGGAACGCGGCAGATACAACACAACGCCGCGCAATGCGAGAACTTCACAAAATTATGCAAATTTCACGAATCGAACAAAAGCACAAAACAAAAGAGTTGTGAAAGAATCACACAAGCTGAAATTGCCAATGCCAGAAACGACACAATTTTTTACACCAAACGTTGCAGTAGCTTGTATTTTTTGCTATTTTAACAATTTCGTGAGCAGCAGTGTATACGGTTTTTATTGTAGATTTCGTAAAATGGTAGGGCTTTATGCAACACACGCACACAATTTGTTTTAAGCTATTGCTTTTTGAATTATTTGTATTTTTTGTTCACTTTACTTTTATAATTTAATTAAACACATTTCGCAAACGAAGAACAAATATGTATATATTTTTAAAAACTGCGCGCAGCGAAGCTGACTTGCGCGAACAAAGCCAAGAAGAAAAATCAAATTGAAAACTCATATGTAAAACAAAAACAAATAGTTGTCAGACCTTGTTGACAGTTTTGTATCAGCTTTTTTAAATCAACTCTGTGTTGCAGAAGCAACATGTTGCATAACAGCGCTGCCACGGTGTGAAAATGTTGATGGGGGAAGCACCCTACAAAAGGCAACTGTAAGAAAATGCTATTCACGCAAAATAAAAAATTAAAGCACATGCACATTCGTATCAATTGTTTTTTTTTTGTTTTTGATCTTGATTTTTTTTTTATAACAACATATCTACGAGCGAGTAAATCACTGCAATTACTCTCATGGATGCCGCTTAATGTTATAATAGTCGTTTATGCTTTGTTATTGTAGTTGAAACTCGCTTATACATATTAATATATTTGTACCGTATATTTGATAAATTTATATTTGATTTAATTCGCATAAACGATACAAATAACAGTAACAGGATTGATTTGATTTGCTTCATTCGAAGCAACTCTAAGATCTGTCAAACTGCAAAGGCCCAAAAAATTGTCTCCTTCTTCACTCCACTCACTCTTTACTCAGGGGTTTTGACTTTTCATGGACCACCAGCAACCACAAAATAGAGCTACCAGAACCGACAAAGGAGTTGCAATAGAACTTTTTACGCACCACATTAAAATTTGTTGGCGAAAGGGAAACAAATTAAAGTGATAGTGTAAAAATCGTAATATCTAGAAAACAAATATCCAACTTATCTTATTTCTATCTGAAGTTGTTGTCGTTAAAGTAATATAAAAAAAAAACATTACCCATAACCCACACTTACAAATTGTTTCACACTTTATAGAAATAGTATGAAACACGGAGTAGAAAGGGCTGACAATTTTTCCCATTTTCTACTACCTTAAAATGACATGCAAAAAAGTAATGTTATTGCACTGGCTATAACTTATTATTACCGCATAAGATGTTGGGGAATTCTGCTTAACTTACAGCTCTTGGCCGTATCAAAATTCGGATCGTTCCAGCACCTTATACCATACCATCGAGTTTTTTATTCGTTTTATTCAATTACTGCTCTGAGTTTCAGCAATAATTGGCAGAGCCTTTAGAATAGTTTAGATGTACATACAATTTGATTTTTCTTTCATATTATTTTTAGTTATTAAATTTTATTTTATTTTGTTTTATTACAAACAATATTTTTGGTTTATAGCAGCAGATATATGTATGTAGTTATTCACTCCTTTCGTAGCTCGATTTTCGGAGGTTTCACGAAAACTGCACTGCTTAGTCTGAATAGCTACGAACGAATACATAAAAAGTATACTTATGTTACATTCCTATTACGATAGATTCGTAGATTTCTTGAAAATTCAGACTACAATGGATTCAGTTATAGCCCCTGTTGGTTGTTTTTGAATATGGATTATTACTTAACATTTCAATCGAATTTAAGAGTTGAAAAATTGCTGATATTTTTATATTCAGCTTTTTGTTTTTTTTATAAATTTACTAAGTAATTTAGAAAAGGTCACAACTAAAGTAATAAATCTTTGTAAACCATATTATGAACCTAATTTAAAAAAATCTAAGTTGAAAAATATGTACAAGAGCAAAACAAAATTAAATAAATTATTATTTCTAGTAAAAATCTTCGAAATTAAAAGAAAATTATTTAAACAAATATGAATGGATTAAAATAAAACTTAAAAGTTTTTTACAATATATGAACAAAATGCAATGGATAGTTGTTGTTTGTGCAAAGCTATCAACTCAATTAACATAAGGGAATGAAAAAAACTGACTACTGAAAAATTGTTAATTTCTAAAATAAACTTCTATATACATTTGTATATAGCATATTGTGTCAGCTTTTTAATCGCTATCATAATCGTTCTTATTGCCAACAGTAAGGGGACGTCGCGACTCATCCTCGGAACCATATACAACCTCCTCGTCGGAATCGTTAATCATCGAAAATGCAGGATTATCTTTGGTGACAGAGACCTCTGAAAAAGAAATTATTTTATTTAAATCTCCTATATGAAGTCACGAATCGCAACTAAAGAAAAAAATTCAGTTAATTCACCTTGAGAAAAACGTCCATTCGGCGAGTACACATACGCCATTGTATATAGATAAAAATTCAAAAGACCATAGAAACACATAAACTGCGCCGAACTGTGATAGGTGGTATTGAGTGCGGCCACAAAATTATCTTCCAATATACCGAAGCCAAATCGACATGTTGTGACCATTATCGTTACCGAAATGACGAACAGCATTAGCAGCGTTAAGAATTTTAGACGCATATCTGGGAATGTGATAAAAGAGAAATTATACAGCTTATCTACAATAGATAGCATGATATCAGATTCTAAACGCCAGTTCTACGTACTTACCAAAGTAAGGCATTGACCTAAGCTCAGTGTAGGCGCGTAATACTAATAAGGCCAGATACAGTATATACATACAGCCAGCAATGTAAAAGAACAACTTGAAACCCTAAAATGATAAGAGAGATAACAATATGAACACTTTTTCTAGATTGATCTGGGAAACAATCATCACATACATTATAATTTCGTGTGTCCACAAAGTGACTATAGGTGGGATCGCGTAACTCGTTGCACTTCTCCCAAGTGGCCAAGACAATGGCACACAACCATATCGGTAGTATAACGATGATCTTTGGCAGATAGAAACGAATAAAACGTCTTTCGTTCTGACGCAAACCATGGTATATACAAAGCCAGAACATCAATAATGAACAAAGGAAGGTGGCTTGCAGCACAGCATCCAACATACCGGGAAACCAAGAGTTCATTAGGAAAATCAATGGGAAGAAAGGGTCTATAACAAAAGGGGTATTAAATTCTTGAAAATGTTTATTAATATTAATTATCATGGTACTTACTATCATACAACAATAGTAGCGGCAGAAGTATTGACATCCATTTCTGTTCGATGGACCAATCGTAAATGGGATATTTGCGTAATGTGTGAGCGTACCAGCACTGTTGATAAAATAATTAATTTTTATATTTTGTGTAAAATATATTAAATATAGTATTGTATGCGTATGACGGCATTTTGCATATACAAATGTATGTATCTATTTGAGGGATTCACAAGCTGACGTAATGTGACGAAAAGTTGTAAATTTCAAAAAGTGGCTTTAAATTTTGTGTTGTTATTGTTGCATTGCAGAGAAAACGGATTTAAAATAACACAACTTTGAATTTTTGAAATTTTATGATATTACGTCACGTTACGGCATCTTGTGAATTACCTAATTATAACTTCCTTGTACTTACGATTACTATGAACGTGAAGAGTAGAAATATGAAGCGAAACCATATCTCGATCTGTGTAAACTCGGGACTATAGGTTTTGAACTGCAAAGAAAGAAACGATTTAATGAAAATAATACTAAAAACAAGATATATAAATACTGCATGTGTATTACAAAATAAATTGATTAAAAAAAAATTAAAATATAAAATAAAATATAGTAAAATACAGAAAAAATGGAATAAAATACAATTTAATTAAATAATATAAAATATATTAACACAAAATAAAATAAAACCAAAAAAAAAAACAATAAATATAATTTAAAAATAATATGTATAACAAATTTAAGAAAATAATAATTTAAAAATTTAATCAACTTCAATAAATATAATAAATAGAATAAAGTAACATGAAAAAACGAGTTAAATTAAAAAACAATAACATAAATCAAAACTAAATAAATTAATAGAATAAAATACAAATTAACATATACTAAAATAAAATTAGAATTTACAACAGCAATAATCACAGGAAGTAAAGTAAAATATATTAAAATAAATTTAAAAGAATATATCAAATGAAATAAAGCAAAATAAAATATATGTAGCACTATGAAATCAAAAACTACATATATAAATTAAAAAAATAAAATCACAATTAAAAAAATTAAAATCAAATAATAATAAGCAATAACATTGAGTAATATTACTAAATTAAGTAGCATAAATAATAGGAAAACAAATAAAGTAAAAAAATTACGAAATGCACATAAATCACAATAAAATAAAGTAAAATTAAATTAGTAAAATAATGAAAACTAAACCAAAACAAAATACATGTATCAAATTAAAAAGAATGGAAAGGAAAATAAAACAAATAATTAAATGAAACAAATAAACCAAAATGAAATACAAACTAAACATATCAATAAAAAATATGATTAATAAATTAAATAATAAGGTAAAATATAAACTAATAAAATTAAATAAATCAAATTAAAGAAAATAAAATAATTAAATGGCATCAAATAAAAAATTAAATTTATGTATCACACAAAAAAAAAAAACAATGAAAAGTACAATAATATAAAATAAGCAAAAAAATAAATGTTATAGTTATTTCGCATTGCTGTCATTTTCGAAAAATACCGTATGGTTGGTGCGGTTATTATCCGATTTCAACCATTTTCAATACCAACCCGAATTGGGCAGTGTGCTATTACATCTTAATATTTACTCCAAACATCTGGTGCACCTGTGCCCCACCGACATTTATGGCTTAATGAATTTCCCTTTTTATTAGGAAAATTTCGGTTTCTTTAGGCTGTTGCAAACAAAGTTATAATACTCTGGGCTACTACTAATTTAGTATATATAAATATAAACAGTTTATAAAATGAAAATATATACTTCTAATTTAAATTATATAAAGCAAAACGATGTGAATTCAGCAGCAACCACATTGAACTTTAATATTTCCCTTTAAAAACTTACATAAAATGTTATACTCCGTATGTTATATTTCTGATGGAATGTCTCGAGCCCATAGAAGCGTACAGTAATGATATAGTGTGCATATTCTAGAAAACCCAAATGTAGAATTGTGAACTCCTCACAATCGTTGCGTACGCAGGACAAGTGGCGTGTACGGTTACGAATCGATTCCGCGTTTAGAATGCTCAGAGGTTTGTGTTGCTCGGTAATACCATCTATGGCGACGCTCACTTGGAAACTCTTATCATATTTTTCATCTAAAAGAGATAATAGAGTAAACATAATAACTTTGATCACCCACTCACCATTAGCCATATGCTATTTTAACTTACCATCATTATTGTCCGTCACCAATTTGGCAATCAGCCATAATTGTTGCGAGTATGTGGTCATCAGTGGTGATTTCATTGCAAACGGTCCAGTGGCTAAAACTGTCCCACTATTAGCCAGCGATGTATTCGCCAATATACTTTTGGCTGTAATCTCCGATGTACTGGTGATGGGCGGTCCGGTGAGACCAATTACAATGGCCAAACCGAAACAGATGAGAAAACCCAAAAAGACCATAACAAATTCGCGTTTCTGCATTGAATAGAGGCGCATATGCACCGAACGTTCGCACCGGTCATGATGGTAGGCCGGCGCTATATATCTGTTGAACTCACTAAACAGATCGCTAAATTGTGAGAGGGAATTCTTGAGACGTAAAAGTAAACCACCGGATGGCAGATGGTATGAATAACCCAGACCCGAGGTGTCTGTGGGTGGTTTGGACATTGTGGCGACGCTTATAGACAGGCGAAGGTGCTGTTTGGATAGCGATTTCTATCTAGATTGGTAGCGATAGCAATGTAAGATTTTGGTATTGGTATTAGTGTGTGTGTGTGTGTGTGTGTGGGGTGGATTTGTCGTAAGACGAAGATGGCGCTCGTTGATAGTGATGGTTAAATTGTTGTTCTTAGTGCGGTTTTCAGTTTTAATTGTGATAAAATATGATTGGCTTAACTTTCTAGGAGGGCGGGGGTGGAGAAGGTGGTGTTGGGTGCGCTTTACAACTGTTTGTTATCTAATTCACGATGAGGAGTGTGAGGGTAGTGAGATGGCTTTGTTAAGGGAATGGTAAGCAATTTGCAATTATTTCTTTTCAAACACTTTTTTTATAGCTGTTTTATAGAATTTTAATATAAACACAATATTTACTTCATTTTCACATTAACTTCAGAACTGTTTTCGAACTGGACGTTAACTCCAAAGTTGGGACGCATGAGACGCCAAAGCTACATTGTACAATACCCTTTTTTAACGGTATTTAGTTAGATATTTGCAGGCACAGTTGCAAAATTAAAATTGCAAATCCACTCGGAACAAACTGCGATCGTATTGAGATTTTATTTTTTTAGGAAACTTTTAATATTTTATATTAAAAATCTTCGCGTCGGCCAAAATCGATTATTTTCACTTTGTAGACAATACACATATGGCGGCGCATCATTTGCTCTTTCGTTTGTTCTTTGGCTGCATAAAAATACCATACACCTTTTGACAGTTGTAGGGGACGTAATGCGCAGACTCCCACTGTTATCAATAATTTTACATCGTATCTTGGCACATGGCTTTGCCGAGGAATGTTGTATTGTTTGTAAACAAACGTAAAATTGGTAAACAAACTGAAAAATGAGTATAGTAAGATAACGATAAAAAGCTTTGAGTTTATCGGGTTTTGAGTGGAAGACCGGCTGACTTAGATTATGAACTCGTCACAAACAAATTTTTACATACATATGTACGTATGAATGTATGTTGGTATTTGTTCTGAGTCCTAATCACCAACAGGCGGTTTCACCAGCAATTTAAAAGTAAAATTATTTTCTGTTATTTAAAAAAAAATAATGATTTATGCACGCCCAGGTGCTCATACCTCCGTTCACACCGCCTTCGGATAGTGATCAATCGCAGCCTAACTCACCGCCACCATTGCCACATTATGCACCATAAAATTTTGGAGAATGCTGCTGAAGTGATAGTCCTTGGCCGGATATACTAAATCCGGCACACTCCGGTATCGTAGGACCGACTGTATTAGATGTGTTTCATCTTATTTGAATAGTTTTCAAAAATTAAATCGGAAGGTTGAACAAAAAGTAATCGCTAGAAAATGTTCGTAGAGGTCATCTCATATAAATCCGGCATGCCATGAACGTAAATTCCTATATATATTTAGCCTTAAAATGCCCTTAGTGAAATAATGTGAGAACTTTAACATATTAATCAAATAATTTTAATTTTTAGCAAGTAAAAAAAATGGTGGGTTTGCCACCACAATTGCTAACAATTTAACAAGACGGATATTAAACGAAGAGATTAAAAGAGCTATGGACCACACTTTGAATAAAGGTTGTCATCATATAAAGAAAAATTAAAAAAATGTTGTTTTTAGATATCTAAGATATCAAGAACAATTACTTTAAAGAAAAATTGCAGCAACGGCATTTTGCTGAGAATGTTGGAACAAATTTAAAATAGAAAAAAAATCATAGGGTTGCCCCTTCCCGGCGCTATTTTAAAAAGGGTATTTAAATAAAATATCTACATATACAGTATAACAATACAGATATAAAACGTAACGTCGAATATAGTTAAATATTGAAATGTGGATGTTAAATGATTCGTTTTGCTGAAAAAGTTTATAGCTATGCTAAATATGCAAGGTATTCAATCTTCTTGAAAAGTCAAAAATATATAAATAATATTTCGGTTTTGACCGAAGTTTTGATTTTAATATGTTTCTCAAACCTCACATTTTCTTCTTTAAAATATCTGTCCGCTCCTTCTACCGTTGAATATTCAATATCAAACCTATAAAAGATATATATGTACATATATAGATATATCGATCATGTATTATACATCGCCTTAAAAAAACTTTTTCTTCATGATGGATCAATTGTCGGAACGGTTTTCGAAATTGTGTCAATTTGAATTTGAATTGCTTATTTATCGTCCTTATATTTTCTTCAATTTAATTTATAACATACAAAACTACTGCAACTTTACTAAGTACTTAACATTTGCGGTTCGGTAGAGTCCACATTCGCATTTGCTCCATATTTAATCCCAGTACTTGATTAGACCATCCCAGCCAGCTGTTACCACTTTGCTCGCTTCATGTGGATGCCACATTGCACTAATGCAGACACCTTCATGTGCTTGCCACTTTTTGTACATTTTCGTCGTTTTCCAATCCCAAATATAACATTTGCCATCACCATCACCGCTAACTAAATAACTCATGTCGGGTGAGAAGTCCAACTGACAGGCATAACCGGAAACCATATGACCATTGAATGTCTTCTTACGATTCATTTTGAAACGATTCAATGCCGAGAATATCACGATTTTATTATCTAGCGACTGACATGCCAACCATTTACCATTTGGAGCGAGCGTTACAGCCGGCATGGAATGCATTGTTGGATCGGCTATGTATTTCATATCGACTGGTATATCCCATTCCCAAATACGCATCGATTTGTCATCGGAGGTAGTAACAAAACGTCGATTCTCATCGACGAAGGTGATGGTATTGACAGCACCCAAGTGACGATCATATTCCTGCACAATGTCACCGCTACGCGTGTCCCACTAAAAATAAGAAAATTTTTGATGTAAAATATGTTTGGATTTTTATTATTTTAAACAAACTTACGCATATTATTTTTTTGTCGGAAGTGCCCGCAACAAAGAGGTGTTGTTTGTTATTATCCGGATGGAATTTGACGCAGAATGGCATTTTTCGTGCTGTAAAACGCGATATGACCTCACCAGTTTCCGTATCCCACAATTTTATATAGCGATCATAGGAAGCGGATATGAATTTCGTGCCTTTATTATTCCATGCAATATCTTTGATAGCTTGCCTATGACCAGAGAATGTGCGTACACAACGTCGTTCGCCAAACACTTCCCACAACTTTACACGGCAATCCATAGAGCCAGATAATAGCAAATGCGCGGTTTTTGGAAACCAACGTATAGATGAAATACCTTTGTTATGACCGGTCCACGTATGTATGTGCGCCTTTGGCAAGAAACATTTATTAGGCGCAGAAGTTGAACGCAAGTTGACATCCAAATCATGTGGCGCATGCAGGTACGAACGTCCTTGGTAATCGTATGCATCCTTAACTGTAAAATGAAGCAAAGAAATTTGTTAGTATGAAAATATATGTATGGTAGATTTGTAAAACTTACTATGCAGCACGGATTTTTCTTCCAACGGTTTATCTTCAACAATGCGATTGCGTCTATGTCTCTTAGCTAAAATCTCCTCTAACTCTGCTTTCTCCTGATCATTAGGACGCGCCACAGATTGCTCATCCTTGTATTTGCCCCACGGTCCGACAAATCCTTCTATATCTTCGGGGTTGTCGTTTCTATCCTGTTTACGTTTCATTTTTTGCTTTGGCGACTCAAAAACTGTTTTACCGTCGTCATTATATGCTGACTGCAAATCACCTACAAACGATTGCCCATCGGCGGCTTCATCGACGGAGGGATCCAAAGCATAGCCGTAAGTGTGGAATGTACGTCGTTGGTTTTCAAATTCGAAGGCATTAATATGCGCTTTTTCTACGTAGCCAGAGAGCGTGTTGCGCGGGGCACGCATCTGGTCACTTAAGTTTGGATTGTCCGGACCTTTAATAGGTGCGTACATCTCCTCAAATTTTGGGTTAAAGTTCACTTCTTTAATAGTGGGATCGATGGTACGCGCCACAGCGCCGGCTCCCATTGGTAAAACCTCAGGTGCTGCGCACACAGCTAAGGTCTTGGCAATCGAAAGTGCGGGATTGAGGGGTTTGAGATGTGCTACCGCATCTGTGATTGGTGTCTCTGCAGCAAACTTGGAAACTTCTTCAGTTTCTGAATCACTGTCCGATGAAGAGCGATAGTTTTGTATACCCAGCATTTTAATGAATTGTGTAAATGCCGCAAATTTTTTTTGTTTTTGACGTGAATGGCTTAAGACTAAAGCTTATCCCGCTCGTTATTGTACTGTTTTACTCGATTTTGTGTTCTCCGCAAAGTTTTTCTTTTCCTTGTGCTATCCCGGGATTAGTATTTCCATCGATGTATACTGTTTAATGAAGACTGATTTGTTGGGCAGAGATTTAATCGAAATTGCGATCCAGGGCAAAATTGTTTCCCTCCGCCTTGTATAAAAATTACGTTTAAACACTAATATCAGCTGGTTTTAAAAACTGACATTCACTTCTTTTTTTTTTTGCGTAAATGTCAGTGGTGACGTTAGAGCGCAGGGTTGCAAACTGCAGGGTGACATTGAATTAATTGTGCTACAATTTATTTGGATTTGAACCATTTTTCAGATTTCTATGGTAGGCTTCAGAAAGACACTCTGTATTTGTTATTTTCGAGAGCTTCCGGTAAACTGCTAGCTTTTCGCATAAAGTATATCTTTTGTCTTCGTTTTTGGTGATCTTATTTTATGATCAAGATGTATCTGTTTATTATTGTTTAAAATACATATTTGGTGAAGAAAGTGTGTACAAAGTAAAGAGCGAGTCGTAGAAAAAACTTTGTATACATGTAATACTATACGTGATGTTGGTGTTGTTGAAGCGGCTACTTAGACCTTGCAAGATCGCATAAGCCATAGTTGTTAGCAGGGTATAACCAGTAGACAACCTTTTTGTTCTGCTTCCTTTTTGACGAAATTCACGCCAGGGTGAAGCTAAAAAAACTTTTGGCCTTTTTTCCTGTTAGGCTTTTGTGTTGCCAGAAAACAATCAATAAATTTTTAAATTTATTACGATGTAAAAGTAAACTTTAAAACATCTTATAATGAAATTCATATACATACATAATTTCTTGATATACAGAATGTATATGCATAATAAAATGTACTGAACATCAATTCATCACAATTTCGGAAAGAGCAAAATCCTGCCTTCGACACATTACTCATTACATATTTTCAAGGAACGTTCTGCGAAAATAGAATGTTTATCGTCTTTAAAGATTTGTTAAAAATCTAACGAACAAATGTATTTTCCATTTTAGGAGATTCTTTTGCAATCTGCATATAGCCCACGTTTTCTTTACTACCACATGATTTTTGTAAAAAAATCGCTAAATTTGTATTATAATTTTAATCGAAATATATTTGAATCGATTTTATCATGTAAAAAAGAGATAAAAAAGTTTGGACAACCCTAAAATAATTCATTCATTCTCGTTGTAAAGTATATATATGGTCGTCGTCATTTCTAGCTGAATGGCTTCGTCAATAAGCAAAATATGAGTTATTGGACAGGCAGCAATCCACACGTACTCCATGAGCCAACATTGCATCCCGAAAAAATTACGGTTTGGTGCGGTTTATGGGCCGGCGGCGTCATTGGGCCGTACTTCTTCCGTGATGTTCAAGACCGGCACGTTACTGTGAATGGGAATCGCTACCGCTCAATGATAACCGAATTTTTTTGGCCCGAATTGGATGATATGGACTTGGACTAGACTATGGTTAGACTATTTCCTGTGGGGCTACGTCAAGTCTATGGTCTATGCCAACAAGCCAGCGACGAATATCGAACGTGAAATTGCAGCAGTCGAAAATTGGGTTCAGCGTCGGGACTTCTGCAAGCGTGCCCGTGGTGCCCATGCAAAAGGAATCGAGTTCCATACATAATGACATCGAATGTACTTTCACAGGAATAAAGACCGTTTTTGTTTTATTTGAAAAAACTTGTGTAGCGTTCCTATTGAAAACCCTGTATTTTCAACTAGAGCAATAAATATTTAACAAACTAGTATTTTATTGTAATGATAGAAATAATGTGAACCGACTTTAATTTTAAACACTCCATCGAGCATTTGCTTCAAATACAACTCTGGGCTATGATAATGCTGACCCCAAAAAGTACAAAATGAACGTAAATATATAAATATCCAGATCGCAGTAGACCCAGAGTGCTGATCTAAGTTTATTAAGAAGGCATATGAAAACTTGAAATCAGTTCCAAAATAAATGAGGAATGAATTTAAATCACTGCATGGCCTATAAATATGGGCATTCACTCCTTAACTGGTTCTGGAGAAATCAGCATGTAAGGTTTCAACCTGTCTCAGATTCTTACATGGAATATTGGCCTAAATTTTACTTAGAAGTGTAGGACAAACAATTTTTTGAACTCTGTCAAGACAAGTATGAGAGGCCTATTTGGTAAGACTTCACGATATATCAAGCGGTGTACTTAGCTCTCGATCTAACAAAGACACAATATAATGTTTTGCGAATATACGGATTAGTGAACGCAGATCAATCACGTAGGAATGGTAACATCGAATATGACCGAACAATGACATAATTAACGTGGGTTGTGAAATTTAGCATGGAATCAAAAATTACTCCTAAATCTTTAATTGAATTAATAAATTTCATGCAGAGCCAGAAGCTCAACATCTAAACTGAGGAGAATTAAACAAGGGGTACCGCAGGGTGGCGTCCTGTCTCCACTCGTGAGCGGATATCTCTCCGACTTTGTCCGATTTTTCACTCGCAGGAACTTGGCGTTGTCTCCTACGAAGTCCTCGGCGACCATCATCGCCACCTGGACGAAGGAGGTCAGGCCATACAGACGGTTAACCCTTTCGCTATATTGTTGCCATATGGCAACATCAATCTTTGGGACAGCGTAGTTTCCACCATTTCAAAAAAAACTATTATTTTTATGAGTAATTATGGTGTTTAAACCTTTCAGTAAAATACAAAATTATAAAAAACCATTTTTTTAGTGTATTGTAGTTCATAGAGCTATTTGAAAGAACCAAGTCTCTTCATTGCGATTTTTTTCAATAAAAGGCACTTTTTTGTTTTCCAGCCGGAAAAAATGTTTTATAACTTTTTGAAAGATTTTTGATGAAAATACACCCATAAATATTTGCTTTAGAGACTACTATCGAAATTTTGAATTATAAAGCTTTGTGTCGGACGCTCTAATTTTTTAAAATGTATATGTTGCCATTTGGTAAATGTGCTCCGGCAGCATACCGGCAGGCCCAAAGCCATGCCGCAATAGGAGCCCAACCACTACCAATTGCAGATTAAGAGTTACAGGGGAGTGCCAGCAAAGAAGTTTTTCAGAGTCATGAAAGTTGTTGACCTGCTTCATATCTTTGTGGGTTCTTATATCCACGAATAGTTTTTGCTTATTTTATTTTTATCAAATACTATGTATTACATCCGTGCAAAAGGGGGCGTTATCGAAAAAAGTTACGGGTTTTCCACCAGAACTATAAAATTGATTATGGTTTCATTAAGCCTTCACTCAAAAATTATTGTGAAACATTTTAAGATGCTCGTGAGCTGGAGCGATGTGAAAATACCTCCCCGTATGCAGTTTTTTATAAATGAAAATAGTTTTTCTTTTTTAACTTTGACCGTTTTGCTTTTGCTGTAGCCAGTCAAGCGGAGATCAAACCTCTAAAGTCACCAACGACTAACTCGATGTGGGTTCGGAACTGTCAAGGATTTTGCAATCTCATTGCCAACACACTCTCAACATATGCTAGATCTCTGTGTACAGTGGGGTGTGTAGAAACGCGGAACGTGGCGATTGTTGGAGAAAAGGAGCCGAGGAATCTAGCTCGATTTACAATCCCCGTTGAGAGTTTTGCTCTCGCAAGTTGAGGAAGGGGAAAGGACAGTCATCAACAGCAGACGGACTAATCTAGGCATATTCACTTAATGGGCGAAGAACACGGAGTCTGGTAAGATTTTCCCAACCGAATGTCAAGCGCTTTTCACGGCAATACTAACGGGACACTTGCCCATCGGCCACACACCCACCTGGTTTGGTTTGGGGCCCCGTATAACCACTTCACGATATCTAAGTCAACGGCTTCTGTTTAATAACTCTCTATTTTTAAAGTTAAATGATATAGTAGAAGGTGCTAGCCATTTCACAAAAATTAAAAAGTGAAATTAGATTGACCTGAGGACAGCAGAGTCACGTACTCGTAGAAATACCTTTAGATCATCGGCATGTAAAACAAATTTTGAGTAAAGGGAGCATTGTGAAATGCCATTTATGAACAATATAAATAGAAGAGGCACAAAAATGCTTCCCTGTGGAAGACCTGAGGATGCCACAAATGGATAAGATCTAGCGCCATTGATAGTTACAATGGAATATCTATTTCCTACATAGATTTTAAGCCACCGAAGAAAGGTTGAATGAAATAAAATTTTCGACAGCTTTGCAATTAAAATACGAAGAGAAACTTTATCACATGTTTTTGATAGATTTGTGTAGATGGTATTCAGTTCAAATGTAGTGATGCGAAAAATGGCTAATTTAATCACCGTAGAGCGACGAGCAACAAATCGATGCTGGTGAAGAGTAACTATGTACTTGAATTTAATTAAGTTTATCAATTATTATTGTTAAATATAATACGGGTATACTGCGTCCTAAAGAGATCTTTTGTGCAGACCCTTAAAAAACAAAAAAAAAAGACAAACAGCACCCATAACCCTAAGCTTCCAAACGTCTATCTTAACTAAGAAATTGGAGAGTTTGGAGATAGGTCTATAATTTAAAATGTAAATATTATTCTAGTATTCAAAGTTGTCCAATTTTGTTGAACAATTTTATGCAACTAATAACATCGCCAATGGACCCAAATCAATAGAAGAGGCAGACTTTATTGACAGTATATTCATTGGAAATAAAAAAATTAGCGAAAAGACTTGCGGTTTCAATGGCGGAGTTCGGCTAGTTGCCACCAGCAGCCATAACCTAAACCCAATTGGTAATTTTATGGCACAAACTAAAAGGGCGCCGGAGATTCTTTCCCCGAAAGTGGATTTTTCACTTTGGCATTTACAGAGGTTAATAATATTATTGAGTATGTATGTATACTCTCGGACATGCCGGCTACGACTAAGTTATGTATGTAAATTATAAAATTTTTTTTAGCTTCGATTCCCCTATAAAATAATAACGCGAAGTGTTGAATTTTCAATAAATTGTTTTTTCTTTTTTATTTTCTTTTATTTATACTTCCTTCATTCATTCGTATTCGTTTTTAATGTTGTAAATTGTATAATTGTTATAATAATAATAAGTTTGTAAATTTATTAAGACAAAAGTTGAGTGTATGTATGTATGCATGTATGTATGTATGTATGTATTTGCTGTATGTGTTTATGCTCTTCTGTATGCGCAATTTCTTCGCTTTTATTAATTCTTTTCTTCTTTTTTTTTTTTGTAACTATTTTGATTAAAATACATTTACGCAAGAATGCATTGTATATAATATATATATATATCTCATTTATTTACTTGACTGCCTCACTTTCATACATTCATATACATATATATTCATTATTTATTTATCAATTATTTAAGTATATAGTATAACGTTTTAATGATTTATTGTATTCAATAAAAAATAACTATAATTATGTTGTAAGTTTTGCTTATTAAAATTTAAATATTGGCTTGCAAGCGATACACTGCATTGACATACATATACAAATGTATTGTTGCATGTACATACATACATAGTATATCTAAGTGTTGTGATTAAAAATAAAAATAAAAAAATTAAGTATAAGTTAACATAAATGTATACATATTCAATTTAAAACTAATAATACACACACACACACACACACGATGTACATACATTTAAAAATAGTTTAAAAGCTAAAAACAAGCAGTAAAAATTATAAAAAAGTAATAAAAAAAATATATATGTATGTACATGTATAAAAAAAAATTAATTAAACACACATATAACACAAGTAGCGCATGTTTGAAGTTTAAAATAATTGCGTTTTGTTTTTGTTTGTTGTTTTTTTTTTTTTACAAAACTTTATGGCACTGTTGCTGTAAATCAAGAATTTCAAGAATTTTCTGTTAATTGAATTCTTTGTAATTTTGTTGCTCATTAGTGATTTTAATTTCATTGAAGTTTTGTAATGCTATTTATTGTTGTTGTTTTAATATTATTATTAAGTAATAATTAAATATAACTTGTTGCTATAACTAACGATTTATAAGGCATTAAAACAAATTATTTCAGCCGCTTGCACGCAGCCGAAAAATTTGTGCTTAAAAATTAAGTTTTTCTTATTTTTTTATGTTTTTTTTTTTTTTTTTTAATTTCAATTTAACATTTAACTTTTATAGAAGTAAACTTGTTGTTAGAGCCTAAACTACTACATAATTTTTATAACTACTATAATTATGTATTTAATTAATAATATTTTTTTCTGGTTTCACTCTCAATTTGAGTTTATGGCCGCTCAGAATTCACTGCTTTTTGAAATAAAAAAAAAAACAAAACAAACTATATACAGGCAAGTACTGCTAAGTACTTGAATCTATGAAATATCTATATATGTATAGAGTATGTGAAAACTCAGTAAAAGTAGACTTAAATTGTAATTAAAAATTAAGCGCACATACACAATGGCAGCTCTGTAGAGCTGCCGTTACTTGTTTTTATTGCAGTACGCTGTGTCTTTGGATTTTCTAGCTTTCGTAGTGGTAAGGGTGCAAGGAAAATAATTTCAAGTGGGAAAAATTTTCCAAACCGTTAAACCAAATTTAAATTTAAAATTAATTTAGATAATTAAAATTAGCGACGAGCTGTTTTTATATTGAAATTTTTTTTAAAATAAAAATTTAATGGAAAATACACTTTTATTAAGTATAAATAATTAGGGGATTCACAAGATAAATCAAAAAAAAAAGAAAAAAATAAGTAGCCTAAAATGTATGTTTTTTTTGCTGTTGTTGTATTGCAGGAAAAAACAACTTTGGCTTTTTGAAATTTAATGACTTTATGACATTACGATACTCGACGACACTCTACGACAACTTGTGAATCCCCTAAATGAAAAGTAATTGATTTGATGCCTGCTTGTGGTACTCAATTGGCGCACAAAAGGAAAAACGAAATGTGTTCGTTGTTTAGGAAACCTTTTATACATGTTTGAATTACTTCAATTTATAATAAAATTTTTTTCTTGCTGTTATTTTTTTGTTTTTTGCTGTGCTATGTATTGTAAAACTATTTAGATTCGTTGTAATTGCATTTCCTGTAATTGTTTTTGGCGCTCAACAAAAAAAAAAAACGAGGTTACTAAAAAATTTTGTCTTTTTCTTTTTTTGCAGGGTTAAAATGGGTCTAGGTTTATAGAATGCAGCTACGTATGTATGTATGTAAAATAATTTGCGCAAAATTTTTCTTGTGTGTTTGTTTTTTCTTAAGTGTTCGAAAGTTCTTGTATGTAGTATTTTTCGAAAGTTTCTTATTGTCCATGAATTTATACAAGTATTTTTTTTTTGTGTTAATTTTCAATTTGTTTAATTGGAAAGTGTTATTATGTTGCTGTGTAATAATTTGCGATTTAAAGTTTTATGAAAAAATTTGCTATATTTTACTTAATGCGTTTGTTTATGTTTTTAATTTCATTAGCTTTTTTTTTTTGCTTTGCCGAGAAAATGTTTGCTTATTTTTTTTTGTTTTATAAAGGTAAATTTATCGCTTCTTATTTCAGTTAATTATATAATTTGTAACCATTTTCTCGTCTAAACAGCACAATGCCGCATTTTACAAGCTAAAAACTAATTTTAATGCTATAATTTTGTTTTATTTTTTTTTTTTGCTTAGGTTTTTTTTTTTAAATATTTTTAGTACATTTAAAGTTTCAAATAAGTTACTCAATAAGGCCAAATTAATGTTCTTTGCTTAAATATAGTGAAATTTTTGAATTTCTATAAATTTCATGTTTTTTTTTATTGTATTTTATTTTATTTTTTTGTGTTGCTTTTTTTTTACTTACTTTCTAAATTAGCGTCCTTACCTTTCATTTTGGCTTTAATTAAATTGTTTCATGCCTTTGCTAACTATACTTAATTTACGCAAAGAGGCGTGGCAGACGCATAAATGCAAGCTCTAACGCTTCGTAAAATTTTTTACCTCTTCGTATTACTTTTTTTTCTTAGCTATAAATTTTTTTTACCGGAGGACTGCTAGTGGAATGCTCGTCATAGTGATGTGCTCTTTTGTGATCTTTTAATTGAAATTTATTATTATTAAGTATAGAAATTTGAATTCTGAGTCAAAAGTTTTTTTAATTCGGTTTATTTTTTCTCAAGCGGTGGGTGTGTGTGGTTGATTGTTTAAAGGCCAAAAATGAGTTCCAAAAAAAAAAGGCGTAAATTGCTGTTTAGAAAGTGTTATGTGTAACTGAATAAATAACAGATTTTTTTGGATTCAAAACTATACTATTGAGTTTCTATCATAGTTGTATAATACAGTTTATTTGTTTAAAAAAAAATACAGTTTTTAAATACTATTTTTTCGCTGTTCACTGATTAAAAAAAAATGTTTTCTGAAAAAACAGCTTTTAAAAGTGATTGGCATTTGTGTTAAAAATACTACGGATGTATGTTGAATTTCTGTGCATTCAAATATTTAGATGAAACATTTATTTCCTGAATTTTAACTGAAAAAATTATGTTATGAGAAACATTTTGCAGTTTTCTACCATTTTTTTAGAAACTTAACTTTAACATTGATGAAAATTATTTTCCAGTATTTAAAAAAAAATATTATGTAGTGAAAATCAAGCGCTGTATGGAAAAAAATATAATAATGTGATTTTTAAATTAAATAATGTTTGCCAAAATACCCAGCCATTATGCTGACTTATTTCAAGATTTGCAGAACTCTCTGTCAATTCGATTGCTTTTTAGTTCATTTAAGTTAAACACAAAACTCAAAATTATGCCCAAAAGTTTGTTTGAGAAATAACTAGAAAAAAATTTGTAATACGCTAAAAATTAAAAAGAAAAAAAAAATACTTATATTTCTCCGTTAATATTAAACATTAACTTAAAAGTAAACATGCTCGAAAGCTTAAGCTAACCATAATTTCGAAACGAGTATTAGTTTGGAACTGGCGATCGAAGTTGTCAGTTTTTATATGAAAACTAAAAATTATATAAAAAACCCAACTCGAAAATGGAAGAACTTATTTTATGTTCCAACTACAAATTTTGGTAAAAAATTGTTTAAATCAAAAAAATAACTTACAACACCAAACGATTCATTTTAAATATTGTGAATTTGTAAATTTATTACAAAATAAAGTAAACTTAATAATAAATTGGTCACAACGAAAGTTTTACAATAATATGCATTTAAGCAAAATAAAAATTCCATCAAAATCAAAAAGAAAATAATAAAATAATCTTAGTAAGCTAGTTATCAGAAATGATACAATTTTTCTTTGAAAAACCAGCTTTCAATAATTTGTTTGCTTATAAAAATACGCGCGAAATTGCGTATGCCGTGGTGTTTGTAACGAGCTTTCTTGTGAATGCACAAAAAAAAATATGTTTAAACTTCGATTTTTATGTATTTTTTGCGTTATGCTACTAAATAAACCTTAAGTAAAATATAATATATAGTATATATAAAAATAAAGAAAAAATACTTTCTTACTGTTTGACTGTAGACACTATACTACATTACATTTTCGAAAATGTAATGCGACAAGTTGTGTTCGAACGGTCTTACTGAGTTTATCCAGCTAAACGTTAATTTAATTTGTCTTAAGTACGAGCTTAAGTGCGGAATTCCCTTTACGTCTTATAAAATTCACAATGACTGGTTACACTGTTTTGTTTTTGTTTTAGGTGTGTATGTATGCATGTTTATACAATTTGCTTGCGATTGCATGACTTTTTGCGTTTTTGAAACGATTGCTGAATACGTAGATTTTTTATTCAGCAACTGAATAGTTTAATTCAGCTGCGATTTCTGTTGCGTATTCGAACGATGAGTGCGCTGCAAGTTAATACAATTACAGCTTTACCGATTCAGCCGCGTGCTTACATTAATTTAGCTACATACACTTCGTCATCGAGGCGACTACATTGACCATCAGTTCAGCAGACCGATTTTATTGTTGAAAAAATCAAAATATGGCTGGTGTTGATGTGTGCGTGTGGGCGGCATCGTTTGCATTGATGGCGGAGCGCCGAAGCTCGGTGGCAGCAACCCAGCGTCTGCCATATGATTTGTTTGTTGGTGGTATAGCGGCGCGTCGCCAACATTTAGGTGCGTCATTTCGTGTGTGCCATGCAATAGCGGCGGTGGCGGCAACGAAGACGCTGCTGGGGAACGATGCTGGTGCTGCTGTTGTTGTTGGTGCTTTTGCACATGCTGTTGGTGTTGTTGTAATTGCTGACTAAGCGGCGGCGGTAACATACTACCCATTCCACCACCATTTAACGGTGGCCACACCATATGCTGCGGAGGGGGTGGCGGCGGCGGCAGCAAGTGTTGCGCTTGCAAGCGTTGTTGAAATTCATTTTGTTGTTGTTGCTGCTGCTGCTGCTGATGTTGCTGCTGCCGTTGTTGAAAGGCTGCGGCCGCCATTGCTGCTGCCGCTGTTTGTTGTTGGTATAATGCGCCATTGGTGTGGTTGCCGAATTTCTTACGAAACTCAACGATATTCAGCAGATTTCTTGAGGCGGCTGCCGAATTGCGTCGGTGTGTTGCTTTGTTGGAATTCGATGGTTGTGTTGTCGATTTCGCTGAGGCGGATGTTGGTTGCGCTGAAGTGTCGTTTACCTATTCCCTGTAGGGTTTGCAATACGAATAACGGTGATTCATATGCTGACTATAGGAGCCGGAATGCGAGAAGCGCTTGAGGCACTTGATGCATTGGAATGGCTTTTCGCCACTATGCAACCGCTTGTGTTCGGTCAGATGATGTTTGTGCTTGAAGGCCTTCGGACAATCCATACACTGGTAGGGGCGTTGACCTGTTGAAGAGATGAAAAAATGTAGCGGTCAGTAAAATGTCAAAAACTTCGTACAGGGTACATTTAGTGTGCGCTTTTTGTTGCGATTATGCTCACCGGAATGCTCGTACTTGTGTCTCGCCAGCGAGCTCTGTTTTGCGAACGCCTTGTCGCACTGATCACACACAAATGGCAAATCAGGATCACCAGCATGTCCGTGCGTTTCCGCTTTGGGTCGTTTCGGTTTCGGCAGCATACCGCTTGCAATATAGTCGTCTTCGTGTGAGATGCGTGAATCATCGTCACGCCAAGAACGCTTCTCCGAACCGCCCGGACTGAGACTGGTGCCGCGATATTTAATACTGTTGATGAGCGGATTGCACGCATACTCGCCAGGTGTCATACGAAAAATAGCCTCCATAGGCATCAGACTTCGCTGTCGGCCGGCAGGTAGCATATACGGTGGCAGATGTCCGGCCAGAGAGGCTGAAAAACTGTTGCTGCTATTATTGCCGTTGCGCGGTGTAATCGGTTGGTGTTGTGGCAGCGGTGGCGCCTCACTGGGCGAAGGCGTTTGTCGCGGGAAGTGTTGATGTGGGTGCGGAGCGTTAAAGTAGAATACCGCTTGCTGTTTCAGCGACTGAGGCACCGATGCGGCAGACGATGGTGAGAGCGAAGAGGGTGGTGACATTGAGGCAGACATCTTACGACTCAAATTAATAGCTTCGTTGAGATCACAGCCGCTAACGTTTTGCATAGGCGCGATGCCATATAATGGAGAATGTTGTTGCTGCATACCATTGCGCTTTGATGCAGTAGGCCAATCGCGCTTCAATGACAAATCTAGCGGTTGCTCGTCACCTTTGCGCCTGCTGACTGGCACTGGCATGCGGTCTAACGGAGCCACCGAGACGACACCTCCATCGGTCGTGGCCAATGGGAAAGGCAATTTACCATTCGATTGCTGGTAGCTTTGTAGTTTACGCTCGCGTGAACGATTATTCTGAAACCAAACTTGTACGACGCGCGCATCCAACTGCAGACGTGCGGCTATTATGCGGAACTCTTCACGGCTGGGGCGCGCATTGATGGCATAGTGTTGCTTTAGCTGTTGCTGTTGTTCCTCGGTGATGGCGGTGCGTACGCGTACCTTACGTTCGCTGCCTTCGCTGTTGCAGTCGTTGCGTGACGAGGAATCGCGTTCGTCCTGATAGTCTTCGGCATCGCTGGAATGCAGTAGTGAAGTGATTGATGCGGCGGATTGTTCGGCGGAGTCATCCGAATTGTGCTGCGCTCGCAGTGATTGTGACTGCTGCGTTGCCTCCTCTTGTTGTTGTTGCTGTTCTTGTTGCAGCTGTGGCTGTTGCACCTCGTAGTGTTGTTGCAGCTCCTGTTTGATGTAACCGCAGAGCACCTTTTCGTGTTGGACAAGTTCGGTTTGATGGTTGAACTGGGTGTCGCAGCGTCTACAACGCAACTCGGTCGCAACAGCCATACCGAAATCGTGATATGACACTCTCTCCTCCTTATTATTAGGTGTAGAGGCCTCCACTGGGCGTGCCACCTCGATTTCGGCGGTATTATCCAACTCCTCTTTAATGGCGGGTACAACTTCGTCGCTCTCCTCCTGCTGTGCTTGTTCCTCTTCTGCCGGTGTGGCAGGACGGCTGCGTTCCAACTTGATTTGTGGCATTGGGTCTGTTTCGGTGGATTCTGTTGCTTCGATTTCTTCCAAAGAGATATCATTCTGTGCGCTTTCCGCCAGCTTTGGTGTTTCAGCGCGCAGTTCTTGCTGTACGCTTTCGCTAATATCATCTTCCTCTTCCTCGACGTGATTGGAATGTTCTGCCGCTTCTGAAGTGACTCTCTCTTCCTCATCTTCCTCTTCATCTAACTCCTTGACATCGCTCTCGTCCAGATCCATTACCAATTTCGGTTCATCTGGTAGCTCTTCCTCGTTGATCGCATCGACCGAATCTTCAATGTGCGTCGTGAGTTCCTCTTGCATTTCTTGTTGTTCCTCATCACGTTTCGCCTGTTCCGCTTCATGTTGCTCATGCTGCTGCTGATGATGATTTTCTTGTTGTTGTTGTTGTTGTTGTTGTTGTTGCTGCTGCTGACCCACCGCCGTTAGTTCCAACAAACGTTGAATACTGTACGGCGGTAAGCGGGGATCCAGCGCCAAGCTATAGAATGGATTCGGGAATGTGGCCAAGAGGGCAGCATTCATGGCATTCATATTATAATCATCATATTTGGGTAGTAAATGCTGATAGAATGACGGGGTATTGCCATTCCCACCTGCATCGCCGGCATAGTAGTTCATGTGTTGTGGCAGTCCAGGTGTCAACGGCGTGCCAGCATTTAACGTCGGCTCTGTCAGACCATTTGTTTTTAGAGCGCTACCAGAGGAGTTGTTGTTGCGCTTTGTATTCAACGCAACTTGACCGGTGGCATTTTTTTCCAGCGCTTTTAGCATAGCACGATTCGGATTCAATTTCATGCCCATGCTGATGCATTTCTTTGAGGTCATATGAGAAGAATAGGAACCGGAATGTGAGAATCTTTTGCCACAATTATCACAACCAAATGGTTTCTCGCCGGAATGAATGCGAACATGCTCTTTGAGGTGATGTTTGAATTTGAAGGCCTTATCGCACAGGTTACATTTGAATTTTCGCAGCAAGGCAGACTCATCGTGACTGATCATGTGACGTTGCAGGCGATATACATTGGCGAAGGCCTTATTGCAAATTTTGCAACTCTGAAAAGAGAGAGAATAAAGTAAAATAAACAATAAAGCATTAGTAAAGTTAGGAGAGTTGTTCGATTTATATTAGGAAATATATATTTACGTTTTGTTTGAAGTTGTAGAAAACATTAAATAATGATAGAACTTATTTTTGCGCCCCTATCGGCTGCCACAGTTGTGGCATACATTTAGGATATCTTTTTTTACTAAGCAAACTATATTATGCAATGGTTTTGAAATCATATTGTATTAAAATTTAATTAAAAAAAAAAACAGATCAAGGAACGAAGAAAACATCAATGAGTTTTGTCATTGGCGCGAAAATCTATGCCGCAGAAATTTTGATTTAATCCCTCTAGCTGTCAAAGCAGTTATTATGCTCTACTGAGTTCGACGGAAAATATTTGTATAATATATAAAAATATATATAGTTTTAGGCGCATTAGAATTGTCTGTTCACAAGGTCGCATTCGTCGTGAAATTGTAAGAATTTACAACTGTGGTAATTTTGTTGCTGCTGTTTCATGAAAAAAAAAAAAACAATTATACAACATCTCGTAAATTGCACCGATATTTCGCTAAATCTTGACAAAAAGCCAATTAAAAAATCTACAAAAATGCATAGTAAAACTTTTCGCTCGCGGAAGTAATTATTTTGAGTGATTTTGAACTCAGCGGCCTAATAAATTGATAACGCGCAAAAAGCAAAGCAAAATAATCCGCAGGTTCCATTGTATATTAAGGTAACTAACAATACATAGACGTAGACTAAGTGAATTTGCTTATCTGATTTGTACCTATGGCAGTAATTACACGTGCATAGTATTTTTTCTATTCATTAACTTTGTATTATTAAATATTTTAGCAGAGTAATGATGAAACTACAAAACAACATTAATTGGAGCACTCACTAACTTGGCGGCAAAAGCAGGTTGCTGATAAGAAATGCCATACCTACATACTTATGTACATACATATTTTTGCCACAAAAAGTAGATTTGCAATGCAAGCTCGGAATTACATAAAAAAGAGAATTGTGGGAATTTAATAATACGTAGCTCCTTGGAATGCACTCCGCACTGTTATTTAGTCTGGTTTATCTATCATTTAAACATTTTTTTTAAAATAATTAAAATATTTGATTTCCAAATACGTGTTCCAACCAATGAATCCATTTTATTTTTTAGTATTCGTTAGGCTTTTCTTGATACATTTTTTTCACCATTTTTTTTAACTTTGTACCATATTCAAACAATTTCTCTAAAATTTCTAACTTTTTGATTTGAATTTTAGCTCCAAAACGTGAACTTGCGGTTAATTTTTGAATTAGGCTGATTTTTCCATAAAACGGTGAAATATTATATAATTTAAAATTTTACAAACTTTTTTAAACCATGATTTTTTTTTTAAAATTTAAATCAAAATGTTTAAAATTTTGATGAAAATTTGTTGAATTAATTTTTACAAATTTTATAAAAAGTGCGAAATTTTTATTTATATGCCTTTTTTAAATACCAAACTGTAGTTTTATAAAAATTGTAGGAAAAAATTTGAAATATTAAAAAAAAATAATCATCGTATGATCAGTTGTTTGAGTCACTGTATGCTAATTGACTACCGAGAGCGTTGAACGCTGAATGTTTTCTTGTCTCTAACTGATTGAAAGAATCTCTGCTCAGATTTGTTAATACCAATTGCAAAAATAGTCTGCGAAAAATGGCATAACTGCAAACTAAATGATTTTTGAGTTGAAATATTAAAATAAAAAATAAAAAACACTATAAAATATGTACAAAAATAAAATAATAACATTAAAAAAACGCTCTAAAAAATTTACAAAGTTTTTATTGGCACTGAAAGATTTTCACTTCGAAAAAAAAAAATAAAATTCACAAATTTATAGCATTTAAAAACCCAAAACAAATGAAAATTGCCGAAATGTCAACCGAAATGCAAATATCTTTTTTCACACATAAAATGAAAACGTAAAATAAAAGTAAAACCGCAAAATATGTAATAAATATTTACCTCATCAAAGCTGCTATCGCTGTTATGCAAAACCAGAACACTCATTTTGTTTTTAAAAAACCTCTACTCTGCTATACAAAATTAATATGTATATTTATTTAATAAATAATGCTAGCCACACAGAAAACGTGCAGGTATAATAAATCGCGAACCGTATTAACAATTAGAGCTTAAGAAAAAAAGAAATACAAATAATTGCAATAAATTCAGCGTGACTTAGTATTTGTTGTACAATAGATAAAGGTAAAAATAGAAAACAAATAAGAAACGTGCCAAAAAAAAAACAAAAAAGCAAAAAAAAAAAACAGAAAGAAATGGAAACGTTGAGGCGTTAGAGTATAAAGAGATATTAAAATATTATGCACAGAGTTGCATGCGATAGCGAAATTATATTTACTACGAAATAGTTAATTAGAAATAAAAATTTAGAGATTTAAAAAAACTCATATAACTTTGTAAAATATTTTTTTCTAAAGAATTCTTTCAAAACACATCGCACTTGTAGTAAATGCGCACATGTTTTTTTTTTATTGTTTTGTACTCGTTCTCTCTCTTCACGGCAATCGCTGCTAATGAATAATGAGAGCAAAGTTGAAGGTGTCACAAAGTAGTGCTAAAAAATTATTCCCATGACAGTTGCATTGCGGATCCCCTGTGTATGTACATATGTACATACACACATACATATTTACAAATATACATACGTGCATTTGTTTATAAAATATACGCATGAGGTTGTAACCATCTGTGCGCCTACATACATACCTACATAAAGACATAAATAAGTACATGTGTATGTGCGTTGGTTTTAAAACACTAATGCACCGCATAACGGTCGCTCACGCAAAGGTAAATGACATGATTTCCTGGAGGTCCCCCACCGCCTGGCGCTGGATGAGTGTGTGACTTGGTTTTGGAGTAAAGTGAATTTTTGTTCGATTGATATTCATTAGCAGCTGGAAGTATGTATGTATGCTTAGGATGTGATGGCAGGTGGGATATGACAAAGCAAAATACAATTAGTGGTGAGAAGAGGGGTTGGAAAAAGGGCTGAAACTGAGAACTTCGGGAATGCTTTTTTTTTGTTTAAATATCATCTCAACATAAATGAGATTTACCTATAATGTTATTTTCCAATTCCTTCATATCTCTTGAAAGTAAAAAGTTAACTGACTTGAAATCTTTAGCTAGTGAGTCGATACATTTTTATAAATCTCTTTCTGTAAGAGACGATTAAGGTTTAGGTGGCATAAGCCGAACGCTTCTCAGTTATTTCAACGAATAAGAATACAAACAAATACGAGACGGAAAACGAATAAAAGTAATAACACGAGTTCCAATTGCAGTACAAATGAGAATTCTGCGTTGATAAAGATATCGATAACGATAACGATTAAGATGGAAAATCGATAATAATATTTACATCGATAACGATAATAATATTTAAATATATTTAATGTGATAAAGTTTATAACGATAACGATATACATACATCGGTAACGATAACACTATCGTTAAAAAATGCATTACGAAGAATTTTTGTATTGGAGAAATACAGAAAATATAACATCGTTATCTGGTTACATTTTCCGGTAAATTTTGAGAGCGAAGTTATGGGCACCATTTATAGCGAAATCGAATTAAATTTTTAAACAATAATGAATAAAACATAGAAATTTAAAATTTCATACCATACCTTCGTGTTTTTTTTTTGTTTGAAAATATTTGGAAATATTTTCTTTTTAAATTTCTAAATTAATGTTTGTTTTTTTAATTTAAATATTTTTTTTTTGTTTCTTTGTATCCAGATTTAAAACACGTACTTTGACATGGCGGAATGATGATGATTTTGGGTGAAACCCCATATAAAAAAAATCGAAAGCAGCACCTGAATTGTTTGGTGTGGTGTGTCATTCCTAATGGAGGTAAACATAAATTTAAAATTGAGTGACTAAATTGTATTTCTTAAAGTGCGAATGGGAGAGAAAGAAGATAGATGAGCAGGAATGTGGTACATATTTAATATTGGCTGCTGGAGCGGAGGCAGCTAATGATCGCAAGGTGTGATGACTGCGCTAAAACGAATTAGAATTAGGGGACAAAACAAAGAAGAATAAGTAGAGCAAGAGGGAAAATGAGGAAGGGAATGGTGTATATCCATACAAAGTCCATGCAAAATATAATAAATAAATCCCATTGTCAAACTCTTTATACCACAGATTTGGAAAAGTCTAAATTCCAACCGCAAAATTAGTTTCACGCTAATTCTATACTCAAAAACGAAAAAACGAGACAAAAACAAAAACATTTTCAAGTAAGCCGCAAATCCATAAAACATTGAGGAATGTAATAATTTGCTTGGCGTGTGGCATTTTTTTCTACACACCTTTTGGCAAAACGTGGTCATTTCGTAAATATGTAAGTCTGTAAGTCTGTATGTAGTAGATGCTAAAATTGAAGAATGCGCACACTTTGATATGCAGTCCAAATGACAGCAATAACAATGACAACACAAACACCAACAACGCAAACATCAAATATGCAAACAAGTGGATGCATATGAAAACAAAAATTTCACTGATGATCGACACAAAGTGCAGCAATAAAGCATGCAACAACAACAAACACTAACAACAGCAATGAACTAGCGCGCAGCAGTAAAATGAAAACTAAGCAAAGCAGAACAAAATAATAATAAACAAAATTATAAAGGAAAGTATATGTATTTGGTGTGTGTGCGAGTGCGCAGGAGAAGTAAAATATGGAGAAAATAGAAAGGAATGAGGTGTGTGTGGGGAGAGGTGAAAAACACAACCTGTGCGCTGACATGGGATAGGGCGTACAATGACACTGACGCGAGATGAAGCAGTCGTCAGCGAAAAAGCAACAGTGACACTGACAGACTGTCACTGTGACAGTACAAGCAAAAATAATGCCGCTGATCATGATCATGTGAAGCTTGATTATTATTAGCGGCTGAGAGGGAGAGAGAGAGAGTGCTTGATGATGGTGATGCTGACGAAATGTTTGAATTGATTATAAGGAGTGGGGCAATTAGCCAGAAAGCAAGAGCTAGCTTTGTTGCTGTTCGATTTTGAGCTATTTATCGACCGCGAGAGAAATTTGTTGCTTAGAATTAATGGAATTTGCTTGTTTTATTCGATGTAGGGAAGAGGAAAAAATGAAGTTTTGAGAAGAAATGAAATTTTATGCGAGCAAAAAGGCCAACAAAATTTTCAAATTAAAGGCTATAGGAATAGAAAAATTCTAAGCTTTCTGTTACTCGGTTCTTGGCGAACTTGACAGAATCAGCTGTTTATGTGATGTGTCAACTGGAAATAAACAAACTTTGTTTTGATTCAGGTACCTATGACGTGGCTTATCCTGCTATTTTATTATTCTTGATAAATATCGACAGAAATGTCAAAGGATTACACTTTCTTAACTTACCCTAGAATAGTCTAACTATTTTTGTTTATCATGAATGCCTTTTTTACTTGTGCCTTTTAGCCTTAAAATTTTATTTGTAAATTTAATTCCAAAAAATAAAATACATGACTATTATATAATAAAAATATGTATGCTCGTTTCGGAGTATTCATTTATTGAACATCAATCAATTCAGAATTGTGATTAATCGAAAACAGTTACTTGAATATATTTTTTTTGATTAATCGTAAAAAAGGTAAATTTTTTAATTAATTTGGGTTTGGACTAATAAAAATTTCCAAGTATTAAATTAACTAAATGCTTGATCAAATGATTAACTAGAATTTTGACTATTTTATCTCGTCTAATTCAGGCTAGTACGAGTAGTTATAATAATAATTACTTAATAGTTGCGTATAAAAGACTTTTGTTTAAAATAAATTAGAACTCCAAAGTAAAAAATATAGGCTAGAAAGAATAGATTTATATACATATGTATGTACATATATTCTTGAATCTCGGCCGAATTTAATCATTTGGATGGAAGTGAATTATTTTTCTATAATTTTTCAACTAAATTCTAATCTTTTTGAAAAGTGGAAATATTCATAATCCGTTATTAATTGATGCGTAAAATGGGGAAATGACACATATGTAGCTATAGTAAATTTCAGTGACAATTGGCCTGCTGACAGGTAGTAAATAGGTGATGATTTATAGATATGAAAAGTAGTGTGCATATTCAAAAACAAAACAAAATAAATGAATAAGAATAGCTACACAAAATCATTAAAAATTGGAAAATGTTGAATAAAAATATCTAAATTCAAGAAAATCTTAAAATACAAGGTGGCGCAAAAGTTGTCAGACCATGTTCTTTGGACTTCAATTTTGTTTACTCTGACTTCTTTGAAAAGTCAAATCTGGAATTCTTCTAGGCCAGGGAATATCACCAAAATGCGATAACAAACGCTTTCCATGGTTACTTCAAAACCAATTCCTTTTATTTTTGCCTTAAACATTTCATAAATGTACTGACATTTGCCACCACTAGCAGACGACTTTTGCGCCACCCTGTATGATTTATGTAAATCAGCGTACCGTGTTAATATAAGAATTTTTTTTTTAACGTGGAAAAAATCATAACAAAATGTGGTTAGTAGTATTTCCAATGAAAACTTAAAGATAATAGTACTAGGTATTTATAATTACTTTTTAAATGAATGAAAACAATATCACCTGAGAACACTTAATGTATACTTCTGAACCCAAATCTACAAATTATTTTATCTTTATGGTAATAATACGAAAATAAAGAGTAAAAGGAGGCAATTTTTTACTATCTTAAAATATGTTGCCGGAAAAGTGAAGTTAAGTTACTGTACAAAAGTACCGATTTAAAGTTTGAATTTTTAATTAATTTTAATCAATGATATGACAAAAACTATAAAAAATTTAATTTGGAAAAACTTTGAAATATTAAATAAAAATACTGAAATTACTGTTATCTATATGAAACCACGCATTAAATTGTTATTCGGCCCTATCGCCGAATTCACGGGAACAAATATTCCTACAAATTTACAAGTGAAACAAAAACAATTTCCCCATTTTGTTTTTGTTTTGATTGTTAATTTATGGGAATGATTTGTTCCCGTGAAGTCAGCGATAGGGCCGATTATCTATTTTTAGCAGTTTATGTTGTACCTAATATTTGCGAGTTAAACTCAAAATAAAATATAATTAGGGGGATTCACTAAATGCCGTAACGTGACGTAAGCATAAAATTTGAAAAACTCATTTAACTCATTTTTCGCTGTAACTCAACAATAAAAACAAAAATAAATTTTAAACTGTTTGAAAAATGATGGAAATTTAAGACTTTACGACACATGTGCAATTTTTTTAATCGCAAACTTTTCGGTTCTAAATACCAACAGTTTTTCATTTATAACTATTCCATAATTGTATTTTATATTCATTGAAATCTTAGTTTTTTAATTGATTTTCTACCACCATCTTCTTTACGATCTAAGCCAATATCCCCGCGAATTACAACCCTGTCAATTGACAGTTATTTGGCTGCGGCGAGTGAATGGCTAGTTGCGTATGCGCGCCAGTCGGTGACCCCAATTCGATTGAGGTGTCAAAATGTAATGCCACACACCCGTACTTACATATGTATATAGATATATACATATGTACATATGTACATACATATATATGTACATGCATGGAGAAGGCATTCATTTAAATGGCTTTAGCCATTTCAATTAAATTCTTACTCACATAATAATTACATGCAATTTATTCGAATTCACATTTTTTTCACGTGTGTTTTTTTTTGTTTGTTTGCTATTCGAGCTGCTCGGCTGGCGGTTGTCTTAATTGGAAGTGTGAATCATATTTCACCAGAGAAGCTACAACAACAGCAGTCGAGTGGCTGGCTGGCTGGCTCATCGGCAACGTGAGCAGGCGTTGCGCTGGAAAACAAATTAGATCAATGCACAGATGGATGGCTGGATGGATGGATGGATGGATGGTTTGGATATGAGTAAACTTAATTCAAGTATTTACATGGCTCCACGACCATATATAGTACATAGTTATACATACATACATACACATGTACATATTTTCATACATATGCAAGTTTGCACGTTCGTTATACTCGCCTTTTGAGGCAGCTTCATTTTCGCTTGTGATTGAGCGAGTTGATTGTTTATTTTGGCGATCACGATCAGCGTGACGATGGTGGCGTTATCTGTTTTTTTTATTTTTCTTTTATCACAAAAAAAAATGTTAATACAAATATTTTGCATTTCAAATTGTTTTATATTTTATTTTTATGTATTTATTTTCTTGTTTCTCAAAGCGAGCGCACTTCTAGCTTTATGTTGCAAGTTGTATGACAAATGTACATACGAACTAGCGCGTGACACGTTCGCTTCTAAACATTCTATCTTGTAGATATCTATGTATATGGATGTGTGTGCACATAAATTTTGTAGTTTTTAACAGCTCACTTTTATGTTGATTGCGTTCAAAAAACGAAGTGGCTGGAGAAGTTCTTTTTTTTTTGCAGCAGTTGCCATTTGATTTTACTATTTCGCTTGATCGTGGAAGTGCACGAAATATTAGAGCCTTCATATTTGTGTACACTAATACATACATACTTATATTCGTAAATACATATATTTGTACATATGTGTGTATATGTATTTGTTAAGTGTGTGCGATGAATTTATGAGTAATGCTTTTGAACTGTTAATTGAAGTGAGAATTAGTCATGCCGTCGTTTAAACTAATAAGCAATGCGTTAGGTTAGAGGAACTACAAAGAAATGGAACTACACAAGGGCGTACGCAGATCTGCGAGCAGGTGGAGAGGGGGCGGGGGTCAAACTCATTTAGACACTGAGATAGCGATTTTTTGAAATTCGTTGAATTTTTGTGAATTTCATTCAAGTTTTGTTTTATTTATATGATCGAAGCTGATAAAATATAAGAATAATTAAAAAGATCAAAAGAAAGTGGAAAAATTCAGAAAGTTAGTAAATGCAATTCAAAAAAATTATGTTTTAAAGATACGTATGTAACTACAATATAATTTAAATAAAATTCGTAAAATTTGGGAATTTCCTCTTAATACTTAATATTTTTTTATATTTTTTTTAACAAAATATGTACAGTTAATCAGAAAGTTAAGTTTACAGTTGGGTGTCTCATGTCCTACCATCAAAAAATTTTAAAAAGTAAAAGTTGTGCTATTTTAATTACTTTTTCTGCAATCGAACAATAATCAAAAAAAGAAATAAATTTTAAGCTTTAATAAAATTATGTGATCTTATGCCTTTGCGACACGTTACAAAATCTTTTTTATAAAATCTAGCATTCAAAAAATTGTTCTATTTAAAATATTTCAAAATTGTTTTCCATATAAGCATATAGAAAGCTGGTTTAGAGTCCACTTAATTTCAGCGCATTAGAGATAATTTTTGAAGTGGTTTGAAAACCCAGATTTTTCATAATTTTTTTTTCTTGATGATGATCTTGCACATTTTCTTCTACATGAGGCATGAAAGCATTGTGTTTCATATGGAAGAAGCAAGGTTGCGTAGGAAAAAGTTGTAAAAGAAAATCAGCATGAATTTTTAACCACTTTAAGTTTGCATTTAATTCCAAATTTAATGGGCATATTAAAATTGCCTTACAGTGTTTTCTAAACAGTTGACAAAAAAGTTTTAAATTTTGAAGAACATTTTTTTTGAATGAGTTGAGTATTTAAAAAACATTAGTCTACGTGAAAACATGCACCATATTTAAAAAAAAAGCTAAAATAAAACATTTAAGATTAATTACTGCATTCATTATAAAAAATCAATTAATTCTTTGATTGAAAAAAAAAGTTATCAAATATAAACTTTTTTAAATTAGCTGTAAATTTAAAAAACTTCAAATACTTTTCAAGTGCAAATATGGGCTCAATATTTACCCAATGAGATGCATGCATGCTTAAAATGCAAAATATTTTGCTTTCAAAAGAAATTTTTATGTCTTCACTTTTGATTAATTTGATTACTCATAAATGTCGCTTGACTTTGAAATTTTTCTATTGTCTGTGTTTACTCTTTCAACATATTTGGATATTTTGAATTTACACCATCGATAAAAATTTGCCATAATTACAATGTATGTACATGCACATTTGCATGCATATATGTATATGTACATATCTCAAAGAAAATGGAAATTTGTGTGTATGTATATTTTTGTATTTATTTTTTTGTGTGCAAACCTACATATAGTATATTAAAGAAAAGTGTGGAACTCTTTCGTTTGATTACACCTTGCTTTTGTTTACTATTTTATATGCAAAAAAAAAACACTAAATGCAATCGTACAATTTAAAGTTTCCAAAATTACTTATGTATATAATATTTCAATTCGTTTTTTTTGTAATATTTTCATAACACAGAAAGAACTACGCGCATTTCAGATTAACTTAAAACTTTTTTTGTATGTATTTTTCAAAAAAAAAGCACCATTCTATTCAAAATTAATTTGTTTATGTTTTTAAAATTTGGGTACTTTTGCTTAGCGCATCAATTGCCCATCTTCATTCACGTCAACTAGTCCGACACAGCCAGCCTGGACACATTTGAATAAGAAAATAAATAAACAACACACACCATCCTGATTGAATTGTGGAGGAAAGTGAGCATTATGCTTGTGCTTGTTATGTTTTTCTTTTTCTTTTGGCTTTGGGGCAAAAGTACTAAAACAAATTTCCGCTTCCGTTTCGAAATGCATTTATTCGTTGCTAACCTTGTTGTTGTTTTTTTTTATTGTTTTAACAACAATACAAAAGAAGAATAAATTAATTCATTGACTTTGAGGAAAACATTACTAGAGAGAGAGAGAGAGTTTTGAACTGAAGTGTTTTCTGTTGTTTTTTTACCTATGTATGTATGTATGTATGTATGTATAGCAATTGCTTTGGAGGAATGCACTTAGTCACAATGGACAAAGAAATGAAAAAAATGATGGTGTGAATTTAATAAGCTCGAATATACGAATGTATGTAAATCGTTATGGATTAGGGTGGTCCAAAAAAAAATCGTAAAGTCTGTATTTTAATGCTCTCACCTTCTTGGATTGTTCTATTTCAAAAAAAACGATATCACTAATTTTATTTTAAATCAAAAAATATTTAGAGGTTTAAAGTTTTTCATGTATTTTCTATGGAACAAATTTTCACCTCAGATGATTTAGTAGTGTAACATTAACAGAATCCTGATATCAAGATTATTGATGATGTTTTTGATTTTTTGCGAAAATTGGTTTAAGAAAAATTTGAAGAACTCACCAAAAGATTGAGCTACTTAGCCCGATAAGATATCATTGGTATTTGCTCACCTTCTATATTTTTTTCTAAATCACTTCCGAATTTTTTCACAAACTTTTTACAAATAACAACATATTTTAATTAAAAAAAATTTAATATTTATATGCAAACCTTTTAAACTTAAACAGTTATCTCGTCTGCGATGATTTTTTGACGAAATATTTATAAAAAAACTTAACTTTTAGAGTAGTTTCAAATATTAATAATATAAAGTTTATAATGCAATTTTTTGTATAGGCAGTGATGCACCCTAATGCTCATACATACAATATATGTAGTATCAATTTCTTCTTTTGACAAAATCACTTTTTTAACTCTAGCATATTTTACTTACAGACCACCAAATTCTGAGCTTTCATTAAGACAAAACCATTTTAAGCATGTAATAAAAAAATTGCAAAATCGAATTAAAATACTTTGTAAAATATCCTCACGTTACAAAAAAAAATATTTCGAAACGCACACACACACACACAAGATTTAAGTAATTGAACTAAAACTTCTCATATTTTTAAATACAAATCGATGCTGCTCACCACCAAACTATCAACTGCCAACGGAAAACTCATTCTTTCCATTAATTGGTTTGTATATTTTGGTTACTCTAATTATTGCCGGAACAACTCTACTTCGCACGCTCTCTCCCTCACTCTTATTGTAATTTCAATAACGCCATTTTAAACACTATTTTTCTAAAGCGAGGCTTGCAGCAAATACAGCAAAAGTCTCTTAATAGCAGTGTTGCCACGGCGTGGTAGAAAACTACGAAAATAGGTGGCTTGAAAAACATTTTGGTAGGTTGGTAGAAAATGGTGGAAATTTGAACAATTTTTGTCTATATTGACAAATTAAGTAACATATCGCTTTCCAAATAGCTAATACTTAAGACAGGTACATAACGAACTTTAAATAAATTTTTTTGTTGGATTAACTCATTAATATTTTAGAAACTTATTTCTATTATTCCCAGTAATTTGTATTTGTATAGTCTGTGCCAAATGGAAGCAAAGTTTAGCGGAATGGAAATTTTTAAGAGTTATGTGAAAAATTTGGCAAGCAATTGGAAATTTTTAACAACAAGCAGAATTAAAAAGAAGTCAAGCGAATGTGGATCCACCGGCAAAAAGCTATATTACTTGTAAGTATATATGTAAATATTTTGTTAATAACAGTTGTAAAATTAATGTTAAAAGTTCTATTAAATACATTGCCGTTATATCTTAAAGAATTGAAATGAGTAGAAGTGAGTATTTTATGTATATTTGCTGCATTTTAATTGTATGATAGTGTTTTTCTCTGCACAGCTATCAAAATTTTCTTGCAGTTGAATATTATCGATTGGCAGAGCAGAAAAGGAAAATTTTCTCATCATAGTAGAAAGATATCTCACCATGTAACGTATATAATTCTATAACTTTTTCACCGATTTGCACCGTGCGTATAAAAAAAATTAAATTAAAAGCTGACGAAGTATTTAGTACTTATTTATTTACTTAATAAAAACTTAAAATATGTAGGTATGCCAATTCACAAACAAAATAAAGTCGACGCTTAAAGTTAGTTGTAGCTTTTTTGCATAATTTTTAATGGGATATTTGTCATAAAAGCAGTAACTAACTTTATATATCAACCTAATATTTGACTAAGAATATGCTTCATAACTAACCGTCACAGTGATGACCAAGTATAAAAAAAATTTGGCCAAAAGCTTGGCTATAAGGATATTGAGTCAATTTTTAAACAAGAACTTAATTGTTGCGCTATTTTTAGACAGTATATTTCTGGATTAAAGAAAACCAGCTATCAAAAGAAAGAAAAGTGAGAACGATTACTACTTTTGGATCAAAAAAATTTAATTTCATTTATGTACGCTTTTTGAATTTATCGGGAAGAATAGCAGAAACAATTGCGACATCGAACTATGTAAAATTTACCTCACGTTATTCATTTTTCAGTGCTAGCAAGCTATTTGGTAGTTTTTCACATAAAATTTGGTAGGAAAAAAAATAAAGTGGCAACACTCCTCAACAGGTTAAATAAACCTGTTTGCATTCCCATTGCCCTACCTGTCTGCTGCTTCACACTCTTACAAAGCGCAGCTCAAAAGGTAAAACACAAACATGGCAGTGGTTGGTGTTCACGCTTTCTCAACACATATCTACATACAATACATACATACACATAGATGTTTACATACATATGTACATATAGCACATGCATTTACGAGCACCTGTACGCTCGCTGTTTAACTATTGGTTTCTGCCTGCTCACGAATACTCGTCGTATGCCATTGACACAAACAAATCATTGGCAAGCCATTTGCGTGTATGTGTGCGTGTGTGTGATCATTGCAATAACGATGTATTGGAAATTACGCCTACCTTTGCCGCCATTATCGAGTGCGGCAGAGTGACAAGGCGAATTATGATAACCAATACATTTACATCCATATACATACATACATATATGTTGTATTATATGTGAAATCTGTGGAAAAATGAAGTCAATGCCAATGACTTAAAAACATCAATATGCATTGGGGCTTGACGTTGAATATTGAAGAAAAATATGCTTACTCTCATATGCCTACACGCACTCACACACATACATATGTATGTATGTATGTAAATGAGTACATATTATAAGCTTGCTTGCGTTTAAGTGATTTTTTTTTAATAAAAATTTCCAGAATTCGTAATCACAAAGGTATGCACAAGTCAAGTACAGCCCACATGGTTCATGATCGCTTAACGGTGAAAACAGCTCCACAACAAACCTACATAAATACACATGTTTTATATACATATGTATGTGTGTATGTATGTATGTATATATCTACATATGTACGTAGTCAACGACCGGATGTGTTCAATTGTGTAACCACCTTGATGAACGGCTTGGCTTGCAGAGTACAATGTGCCTTTAGTGGAGCGATATGAAGTCGTAATCAGTACGAAAGGGAAATATGTACATACAAATATTTATAACAAGCAAATAATTGTAGCCACTCACATGCAAGTAAATATGCAGCTATAGATTTTTGCAAACCTACATAAATGTATATATGTACCTACCAAACGTTCGTTCTGGAACATTTTAAGTCCAATGAACACAAAAAAAAAACAATACTTTATCTGGATAGGTGCAAGGTACGCTGAATGGATTGACACAGCAATCGTGTGCATTTTTTTGTTGCCTTCTGACGTTGAAACGTCAATAAAATGTCGTACATAGTCAACGAAAGTGGAAAAATATAACAACTTATTGACAGATAAGGAATGCGTTACGATGTAATGTAAAATGTAAACTGGATTTAGCGTCTTTTAAACTAATAAAATAAAAACACAGTAAAATATGTGCTTTGGGGATGGTTTGCAAGGTTGCCATCTATTTTCAATTATACATATGTATGTACATATAATAAATTGATGAAATAGCAAAATATGGGTATCATATTAGATTCAAAAATGTTTTCGAATTGTTTTTTTTTATACATATGTATGTATGTATATCGATCATGTACTTTTAAGATGAAATTTTTTAAAATTTCGCATTGACATACAAACATATGTATTTATCTGTGGCCACAAACCATAACCGCTTAAGCCCGTTTTTAAATGTTTTCAGGATAGCCGTTTAAAGTTTCAAATCCTCATTGCAAATCGGCAGTCGGGTTTTTTACTATCTAACGTTCTTTTAAGGTCAACAAATACTGGCAGAAAAATACACGAAGATTTTTATGACTTGTTGTAGGAAAACAGTTAAAAAGTTTAAGTTGAGTTAGACCATTATTTCTATATGAGAAAAAAGAAAAAAATCAGTAAGCCTACATTAACTTAAAGCGTTATTCAGTGTTAACCTTTTTATGATTTTGCCCCATTAAATTAGGTTCTTATTTTTAACTGATAATTCCTGAGCTTTCTCGCCTTAGGTTGATTTAGGCAAGAATGAAAAAATTATTATGAATAGAATAAAATTATATGTATGTTGGAAACTACAATGAACGGCAAGAGGATTTGCAACCAGATGGATAAAAAATTAAACATGGGAAATGACTTTGAGTAATTTTGTTTTGAATACATTTTTATATTCGTTTAGCGGCCTCAACGATTTTCGGTGCTTATTTGTTGTAGTTAATTTTTTTAAATCGTAAGGGCGCATGTTTGTTGAAGCTAATTAGAAATACTTTTACATAAATTGAGCGAAATTTATTATGCCGCCGTAACTTTTCTTTGAATTGTAATATTTTCTTCGGATTGCGTAAATGCTTCTACACAATAATTAAAAACATATGTACCAATTCATTACTATTTTTCTTTTAATTGAGTGTGTATATTTTTAAAGAAATTATCTCTCCTTACTTGGAGGAATCAATTTCAAGGTGAACAAAATTCTAAAAATTGTACCAAAAACTATTCAAAATAGTCACGTAATTGCTGCAACATTGGTTTTGAAAATGAGCCTGGGTTTTTTTGAGAGTGTTAATAATAGTATTAAAAAAGTTGAAAAGCATTAAATTCAATATAAAGTTACAAATTCGTTGTATTTTAAAAATAATTTCTAGTTTAGTGGAAGCATCAATGCGACTAGTAAACTGCCATTGTCAAAAGAAAAAATAATAATAATAATAATTATCAAAAAAAATAACCTATTTTTTATTATCGTCCAGCCGCATTCAATCGCAAATCATCAACCACTAACAGCATGTGGTAAATTAGTTATTATTCGCTTCACAATTAATTCAACTGTTTGTTTATTAATTTATCGCCGAAGTATGACTATTGTTATTATTTCCTTCGACAGTATTCGTATTCTCAGTATATACCTCAATTATTATGTACATATGTATGTATGTAGACATCTCAAGTGTCTCAGGTTATACTGTATGACCCTCGACACAAAGAGTGAGTGAGCACCCACTCGCTTGAAATCGCACCGTTCGTCGTTTTATTTATGTGTCGGTGTAGCGCAATTTAAGCGGAATTTCGATAATTAAAATATTCTTGATATACTATCACTAGGCTACTCGCAAAACTCATTTCATATGCCCTGGCAAGTGAACAAAACCCAGCCTTTGGGGTCGGAAGAATGTATGAGCAAGTGTGCCCCTTGAACCGCACACACACACACACAAAATCGCTCAGCGATGAAGAAGAAGATCACTTACTCGGTACTCTACTCCTATGAAATTCATCAATGGCAGAAAATTCAAGCCAAAACCTTCACTACGTGCTATTTATTTAAGAAGCGTAAACTTCGATTTAAAAAAAAATGCAACAACAAAATATCAACTAATAATGTACTTAGTATATTAACTCACTTGCTTATCGCTATACTATGTACATATACATATTTGTAAATGTTTGTATGCATGTAGATTTGCATGTATGTTTGTGTGTACGTAAACCTACAAGTGCGACTTTATCGCTTTGAGCTCGTTTATTGTTTTTGCATACGTAAATTGTATTTCGTGTTATTAGAGGTGTTCGTATTGGCTATATTTTATTACATACATCTACATACATATGTATGTATATGTTCATATGTATAGTCCTTTTAATCGCACGGTGGCAGCAATTTGTCGGTGTTGTTTTTTTTCTTTCAAGATAATAATTGTACTTACATTTTACTCGGCTGCATACCTTAATACGAGTATGTATTTTTTTTTAGTACAGTTTACACATCAATTTTAGAGTTCAACTCGGTCAATTTTAAGTGAAACGCTTTTAGGTATTTTTTTTAACTAATCGCAAGTACGAGAGAGTAACAAATTGTGTGCTATAAAATGAAAAATGCTCTGAAAGGTAGTTTTTCTTCAATTATCCACTAAAGTATGTTTCCTCTTAATTAATATAAATATGTATGTATATACATACATACATACAGTGACTCACTGTGAAAATGGTCAAGTATTATTTTTTTTTGCTATAAGGATAACATTTTACATGTTCAATTTCTTTCATGCAGTTTTTATAAAAACACAGTTCATTTTATAATAAAAACCGTACAAATCAGAACTTCAAACTTGTAAAATTGTTTCGAAAATTTAAAAAGTTTGAAAATATTTAAATTTTTGTCTAACACTTTTCAAAAGATTTGCGGTGTACAGTTTTACAACGCGTTAAATTCTAATATAATAAAGTGTAAGCTTCAATTTGCTAAACATTTTCATTGATTTTTGATATATTTTTTGTTTTCAGCTGCAATGAGATTTGAAATGATATTTGGGCTGAAATTTTTTTAAAATTTCTGAGAAAAGTGTTGAAAATTTCAAAGATAATTCTTTCAAGTTTGCTAAATTTTCGTCCGATATTATCGTGATCGATAACACTACCGATCTCGCTGTCACAATTATTATCGTTATGGTTATTTGTTATCGCTATAAATATACCTTCCTGATCGGAATGTTATTGATATTAAAATTGTAATCAAAATCGATATCGTTATCGGAAATATTGTTTATTTTTCTTCCACTAGAATTCTAGTGAACTTTCCTGAGAATAATTTTATAGAATAATTTAACTCAACTTTTCAAATTAGTTTTTTTTGCTGAATTTTTAAAATACGGGCCCTCGCAAAACTTTAGCCCATAAACGATATTTCGTTTAGATTTGCATTTCGTGGACTTTGTGTGAAAATTTAAAAAATAAATTTTTTTTGCATGTATCTGGTATTTTTGTATATGAAATTAAATCACTCCGCACGCAGCCAAAGACACCTTCTAATGTTATCTTTATCGATACACTATCTAAATCGACAACAATATCGTAGTTACTATAGTACATATATCGATATCGTCATTTGTTATCGCCATTATTGAACCCTCATGCTAGGAGTTCTTATTTTTATCGATATCAAAATTCTTATCACAATCGATAGGGTTATCGGAAATCGCTCTTATTATTATAACGGTATAAAAGGCATTCATTTGTATTTGAATTTCTATTTGTACTACTTTTCTATGCACTCTAAATAATTTTGTAAATCTATACAAGTAAAAAACGGAAACAGATGTTTCATATCAGAAAACCTGCGAATATTTAGGGCGTTCACGTATTCTCTCTTGCTCCGTTTTTTATAACAAATCAAACTTCATTTTCTGCATACATTTGCGTACATACATACACACACACACACATAATTCTGCTCCGCAAATTGCGAATCGTGCTACTTTTCTACGCAAGCCAACAAATTGATTTTGCGTTTCAAACTTTCGCCAGCTTGTCAACATGGCATATGAGTGACGCGAAGCAAAGCGCCTAAATAATTGGCTATATAATGCAAGCCACTCAAATGTACGTACAACAACGAACGACTGGGTGTTTGCATAAAAAGTTCATGTCAATGAAGAAGCTTACCGCCGGCAACCAACGCATATGCAGCGTGTACGGTCCAACAACAACAAGTCAAGCAAGTACCTACTTAAGAGGGGCGGCTACTTTAGACATTTTGTCAGTCAGTCAGTCTCATTCAAATTTAAATTTTCGTGATTTACTTTTTGAATTTATGAACTAACTCATTAAAGTACCCTGCCCCGCCTTTAGCGATATCTTAATGCGTTTAAAGTCTCGGCATATCGGCCAGTAAATCTGCTGTACGCACTTCAAGGCGAGACGCGGCCACACACACACACACACACACACACACACACACCACAAAACAAGTGAAATTAAATGAAATGGCTTTGATTTACGTTGAAGTGAGTTGACATGCGTAGTTTGACAAACCAAAAAAAAAAAAAAAAACCAATATAACTAAAAATTTGTAGTTGTGACAAACTAAAAAAAAGTTGGCGCTTCGCACCTGTTGTTTTAAATTCAGTGGCGATGAAAAAAAATTCAACTGCGAATAGAAGAGCAGGATGAACAAACAGAAAAGATAAAAACGTCTAGCTCAACTCAACGCCTCAATAAACAGCAATTTTTGTGGTCACGTGAACTTTTTTCCGCCAACTTTTGGAAGCAACGATAAATTTTCAATTATAGAAATATGTAAAAAATGCGCTTGACACAGAGGAAAGTGTGATAGGGTAAAAAAACAATAAGTGTGAATGAAAGCGACAAAAAAGGAGACGAAAAATTTTAATTGCAAGAAAATAACTGAAACTAATTATGCACTTAGAGTTTGCGAGCATCGCTGAAAACAACTTGACAAAAAATCGAAGTATATGCTATATACATATGCATGCATCACCTTATATGCATAAGGGTGGATCTCTGCCCAAAAAATATAGCAAATATTTTCCAATTGGTATTATAAAAAATATTATTTTTTAAGACTTACACCAAAATATTTTCGAACAATATTAAAATTAATGTGAGCTACATCGAGTTGAAAAATAGCTCTAAAAATATTTTTTCAAAAAACGCACCTATACCATAAAACAGTTGGAGCTTAAAAGTTCTGCCTAAAAATATTTTTTTTTTTTTTAAACGGAATCATAATAATGAGAGTTTTTAAGCCATTTTTGCTTTTGTTTTTAATATTGGTTAAAAAAAAACTCGAATAACTCAGTCAAAACTTTACTAATTTAGACTTTGGGTATCATTGGAAAGGTATTTTTTCAATGTTTTTTGCTTTGTAAATAAATCCATTCAAATCTCAATATATTCAAAACCTATTTTTATTTATAAAAACTTAAATTTTGGAGGTAGTATTTTCTAATTCAATTTTTGTTTCCAAAATATTTCCGTTGCTGACTGAAAATATAATGAATTTTATAACTTTGTGGGAAAACCGGCACAGATTTTTTTCTATGGTGAGTGAGACACCCTAAAATATATATCTTTTTTTTCATCTATATTTTTTAGAGAATTTAGTATGTGTACGTAAATCGTCTAATAACCTGTAGTCACGTTAAGCAACGATTAACGTACACTAAGTCGTAGACGCTCATTTACTCTGGGTGGTCAGCGGGTAGCCACTGACAATCGACTGCTAAAAAAGACGCTGAAAGTGCGAGGATTTTCGACTGCGAGCGACCCAGATTAGCGGTTGGTGTTTGACGTTATCTGCTGTGAGTTAATGCTAACGTTAGTTCAGACAAACATACAAAAATGTATACATACATATGTATGTAGATATTTAGGTATTCTTCTTAGCTTATTTGATTTGCTTATTTTTTGGATTATACTTTTTTGGGTGAAAAGGTTTTAATGAATAAAAAGCTTATTGTTTTTTTTTAACGTATCTCGTCGGTTATTTTTTGAGATTGCTACTTCTAGACAATTCAACAATTTTTAAAATTTCTTTATATAAAATCTTATCATTATTTTCAAAAACACTGCAATATGAAAATAATAAAAAAATTGTCAATTAATCAATGAAATTTATTTTAAAAATATATACCTACCTTTATATAAATATGTACTACATACATATATGATTGCAAGCGTGTGCGTGTGTGTAGAGCAATATGAGCAGTTTTAATGAAACGGGTCAATAACATTTTATTCTACGTAAATCGAACGACTGGTATGGCCGTAGAGGCACACACACACACACATACTCAAATACTTATGACACCTTTGATTTACCGCTTAAATATTTATGAGTTAAAGGGATTAGTGAAAAAATATTTTCGATTTCTAGAGCAACAAAAGTAAGCAATATTGATGGCATCGTCGCTTCCGTGAAGTTTTTAAGTTTTGTAGCGATGATGACAAATGACAGCAAGTGGCTTAAGTTGCCGAGGTATTGGCAAAACTTATGATGTACAGTAGTGAGCAATATAAATTCAATTTTATGCGAGTTTCAAACAAAGTTATGGATATACATACATAGGTTGTTTGCTGAGCAGGCTATGGCGCACAGTATCGAAAAATTGAAAATTATGTTTCAATATTTTTTACAGCAATTTTTAGTCTTTTAGATAAAATCTGCTGAAATTTAGAAGATATCTAACAAGTCTGATTTTTAAATTTGTGTTTTTGTAGTATTAGTTTCTTTTTAAGAAAATCTGATCTCCTAATAACAAATTTATATAATACAAACTAAATGAAAGCCATTATGGAAATTAACTAATTAATTATACAATAAATTTCACCCCAAAATTGAATTTCTAAAATTTTTGAAAATTATTAGGTATAGCATTTTATGGCCTTTTAAATTTTAATATAAAAAATTGCAAGAACGCGGCTACCTTAAAATAAAAATATATTAAAAACAAAAGCGATTTCTCAGCCACTTGAAACTTGCTTATAAAGCTGCAAATCTAATATTTTCCTAAAAATTTATTTCTAGTGACAATTTTTTTATAGCATTTTAAATATTTCTTTCGAGAATTTTTCATCTAAAAAAAATTTGCCATATCGAATGATTTTAAAATTTTAAAACACAATTTCGAATTTTTCCATCGCATTTTCTTTGTTCTAACCTGCTTCAAGGTTTGTTTTGGAGAGTTAACTTCATCAACAATGCTGCCTCTTCGAAATCTTCCGTAATCAAAATTCTGAATGTGGAAAAAATTATAATTATGACAAAATGGCAAAATGTGTGCAGTGAGAAGATCGAACCGCGAACAAAAGATTTCATTATTATCTAAACTTATCCTGGAAAGCAACATCAAGTGAACTTTTAATGGCGTATTAATTATTTTAGAATGTATTTGAAACTAATACTAATAATAATTCTAAAAAAGTTGGATTGTTATTGCTCGCTTCTGTACTTGGATACAAACACAAATATTGACTAAAGCAGTCGTTGATTGGCTTGGTGTGAAGAAATTGGCTTTGATATAATTTTGCTTTTCTTGTAGCTTTAAAGCCAATAACTTAATGTACACAATATAACTATATTTCCATTTATAAAAAAAAAAACATAATATGACTTCTTAAATTTTTTATTTTTATTTTAAGTAACGAGATTCTTCATCACATTCGTAATTGTTTTCGTTCTAGCCATCGATACCCTTGTCAGTATCATTATACTTATCGATCTTTATATATATCGATAAAATATCGACATAGTTTTCGCTTTGAATATATGGTGATTTCCTTATCACCGATGTTGTACTTAAAGTTTTCGATAGATATCATGGTTGCGATCGATATCGATAGCGATATATTTATCGTTGTATTCGCCCTTAACATTGTACAACTTTTAATTAGAGTATCAATGCAACTTTACAGCTGTTAGACTTGTGAAATTGCAAAAATTGTATGCCATTGCAATCAAAATTAGTTGATTTCAAAAACAAATGCATTCCGCTTGAAACTGGGTATATTTTTGGATTGCGAACAGAAAATTCTTTGTCAAAATGGGCCATCAAAATTTATGTAGGAATGTATTAAATAAAATTTATTAATTTTTAATACTTTTATATTGTTGTCTTTAACTTAATGGGCATTTTCTGCGGGCGTGCATATCGGTTGAATTATTGTTTCTTAATTTAAAAATTGTTTTTTTCTTCAAATATTTGGCATACACTTTTGAATTTGCCCAGATTGGTGATGACAACAGCAGCTAGCAAATTTTGCGGAAAATGCAAAAGAGTTTGAAATAACTTTTAATTAATAACCCAAAATATAATCAAAAAAATTAATTTGATTTAAAGGTGAAAAAGTATTTTTGTCGGCATTTGAAAAGAAATAAAATAAAATTCAGAAAATTTAATTAAATGAAATAGAAATAAATAAAAAAAAATAAATATAGAAATTTATTTGAAATTAAAGAAAAATATTGAATAAATGCTTTTTGTATGAAACAAAATATTTTCATTGTTTTTTATATTAAATATGCCACTAAAAAGCTACTCCTGTTCATAGTATTCGCAATGGCAAAAAACAAAAAATTAAGTAACTACAAAAATATAAAATAAAAATTAAAAATCTTAAATTTTCCTTAATTTATTGGCAGTGTTTTAAATATTCGATTTAGTCGAATTTCACTAATATTTTACTACATATTCAGAAAAATTCGAAAAATTTTTATATTTCAAAAAAGCGAGTTTTCGAAACAGAAACATATTTGCTCTTTAATACAATATCTCACAAAATACACACACACACGCGCGAATCCACACGCTTTAAGCTGCTCGAGCAATTGAGGGAAGAAATGCCTACCGACAGATCAGAGCAAAATATTTACGTTTATTTTTGAAAAATTTGAAACAAATCTCAAGTGTGCAATAAAATTTAGACAGGGGAAATATTAAAAAAAAGCAATTTTGTGGTATGTTTTATTTTCATATGGCCAGCAAGTTAATATATGTACGTACATATTTTTGAATATATTAATAAATGAATTCAAATAAATGTCTGAAAGCTGGCCGAGTTATGATAAGGTACAGGTGTATGGAAATGTTTTAAAAATTCCAATTCATAAATTGTATGTATTAAAGAGATTTGAAAGAAAATACATTTTTAGATTAAAGACATGGCCAGTTAAGTGAAAATTTGAAAAATAGCAGATTTATGCTTTAATATTTGGACAGCTTGACAATGAATTGAGAAAAAATATTTACTACTTAAACAAAAAAATTTATAACTCAAAATATAAAATTATTTTTGAAATTATTAATAGATACTCAAGTGCTTAAGAAATTTGTGACAGCAATTAATTAAATGTGTGCCAAATTTTTCATGCACGCATAAAAAAAAAATTAAATAAATTCTTTGAGGTTATGTGCATGGATTTATTTTGTACTTTTACATTGCAGTTTTAAGTAAGTACAATTTTCTCTACCAATTCATTCAATATTACCACCATTTTTTCAACATTCAACACTTACTAAAAATCAACACCGCCGCGATTTCATTTCGCCACCAATGGGAAATGAACCCAACCAGACGGCAGCTAATAGTTGCAGCTGCAGTTGCATTGCATAATTAATGGCGCTTGGGCACCTGTGACTTTCGCCACTTTTAAATTATTGCTATTTATTTTTCATTAAGATAATTTATAACTTTGTTAATGACATTTAAACACCTTGTCGCCATTTCCTGTATGCTGTTGTTGTTGTGTGCGTGTGTGTGTGTGTGTGAAAATACATGAACATATTTTTTTGTATTTTGCACAGCGGCAACAATGACGACAATTAATTTGCAACTATTATTTTTCGAACTCATTGTTGTTTTTATTGCTACTGAATTGTATGTGAAATTTTTTCGGCGCACGCGGCACTGTTGCATATGCGTAGCGTAAATTGCAAGTAGAAACATATGCAAAAATGTGCGATTATTGAGTGCTGCAACAACAACAACAATAACAACCATAGCAAGAAATATATGTACATTTATTAAATTGCCACAAAAACAACAATAAGAAGCATATGTAGATATACATAAATGCACACAATTAAATTATTATGTGTGAAAACAATTAATTATAGTACAACAAATACAGTATGCAGTCGCGCGTACATAGCGATATACATATGTACGTACATATGTGTACAGTGAGTGTCAGTAAAAATCGTACAGCGAATTTTTGTCAGTATCTATTAAAAAAAAATTCCTGTACATTGTTTGTTTTTGTGATTCATATAAAAAATATAGTTTGTACTTAACGGGAAAATGGTTCAGAGATCCGATCCATCTTTTTTTATATAACTTCCTAAACTAACTAAATATAGGTACATATATTTTTTATTAAAAATTAGCAAAGAAATATAACATCCAAAACATTGTGAATATTGTAAAAATATATGCTGTTCCATTGTAACGTTGAGTCACTATGGTATTTACAAATGTACATTGGCGCACCCATGGGGGAGAGGCGATTTGCGTGTTAAAACCCCGTACCAAAGTCTTAAAACTTTAGGACTATCTTGAAATTAATTTTCTTTCTTTAAATTAAATTGGTGTAATACCCAAATCCCTGATCTCACCCCCCAAATTATTTTTCTGTGTACGCCACTGCGTATGTAGTGAAAATAGTACATCGAAATTTTCCCAATATTTTCAACAACTTTTCTGTACATTGTTTTTAGGTAAAGGATACAAATGGTTCGTATTAAAACAGAAAACATATAAATATAAAATTTCGTTTTTTCCCAAAACTTACAAAAAATTTAAAAATTTTGAAGTGACTTAATTTTTAATTATTTTTTTATAAAAAAAAAAATGTTTTCTGTATAAAAAAATTCAAGTATCCCCAATTTTCATCTACTTCAGACTTGTTTGATATCTAGAAATTGAATGAGCTACAAAACCGCATACGCAAAAAGATTCAGGAAAATCTCATAAAATATTTGAAATTTTGATAACAATTTTTTTTTAATTTTTCTAGGCTTTACAAAAATGCTGTGTCTTTGATTTACATAGGTATGTATGTGTATTTTGTTTTTTGGAGTAATACAAATTTCATTTTCATAAAATGTTTTGGATATTAGCTTTTTACTGCTAATTTTTTTTTTTTTTTCAAAAATATATTTCGTTTTTTTATAACACAAGTCACATTTTTAAGACTTTACTATTTAGAATCAACAATAGTTTATGTGATTAATGATTCCAATTTAGGCCGGTTTGACTGTTGCTGTCTTTTAATACCTTCCAAAAAAAAAAACTGACCTTAAGCTCTAAAATTATTGTGGATGTAAATAAATCAAAAATTTGTATTGACATACATGTTTAAAATTTTGATCGAAATTTCACAATTTTTTTAAGAAATTTCATAAAATTTACCAAAGTTCAAAGAAAAAAATTAAAAGAAAATTTCTTCAATTATTGGTGAAAATTCGCTGTACGATTTTCACTAACATTCACTGTATGCGTATATTATGTAAATATAGTATACTATATGTACTACTACTTGCCACGCTAAACTAACGAATACCGCGAGCGTGGAGCGTGAAAGCAGCTGCGGCGCGGTGAAGTGAAAATTCCAATTTGCACAGATTAATTGCGCATTATGCGATTTTCATGCCGAAATTGATGGTGGAGTGTGGTAAACGAAGAAGAAGAAGAAGTAGAATGAAAAAAGTGAATGCAGTGCGACGAGCCAGTACGACACGGCGTATACGTGCGCTCAATTAAATGCGAACATACATAAATACAATAAATGCGAACATACATAAATACAATAAATGCCTACATATGTGTGCGTTTGTTTGTTAGAATATGCTATGTTATGTGGAAATGTTTGCATGCTCCTGTGTATTTCTGTATGTGCCGTTGTGCGGTTTAATGATTATTCGTTAAAAATTTAAAGCTTTAACTGGCTATTGTCGTCGGTGGTCGTGGCTTTAGTGGTTGGCTGATTTGAGGCTACATTTATATTTTATTTGTTGCTACAAACGCTAAGAACGGTTAACCTAGTTATTCCAGACACACACACCCATGCACACCTAAATGTTATGGATCTATAGATCGTATGCCTCGTCTACTTGTGATAAGTGCAAACAGCTGGCTGACATCATCCACCAGCACTGTGGCTGAAAACAGTAAAGTTTTTTTTTTGTTTTTTTTTTTAACATGGGTATATGGGTGTAGGTGTATGAGTACGTATTGATGTGCATCTAAGTGTGGTTTTTCCTCTGTTTTCCGGCTATCTCAATGCATCCCCGCGGCCGCCAGTGGTCAATGCGGTGACATTTAAGCACCTAGTGTATGGCGTTCATGCGTGGCATGCAACATTTAAAAAGCATTTGCGTTAACCATGCCGTAACCACGACGAGCGCACAAATACACACTCACAGTATATCTATGACAAACACTCATTGTTGGAAAGTAGAACCGTTCAGCCATTGCTTGGGCAAACCCTGCTTTGGTGCAAACTACCTATGTGGCATCAACAAAAGCTCAAGTGGCAAATAAAATCGGCCAAAATGTGTATTTGATGACTGACGACTGACGGTGGCGGTGGCGGTGTTAGCGGTAGCGTAGGCAGCACGGTGGAAGGGTGGTGACGCAGTTTAGTAGTTAGTTCAAAAACTGTTGTAGTTAAAAAACAATTTGAGTTTTATTGCTGCTACACATCCATCGCCTGACTCCTGCAACACTTCATTCCAATATTAGTTCATCTCATAATCATAAACAAGTGAATGGGGCGACAACAGTCCACATTTTGTGCATGTTTATCTCGCTGCGGCCCACAGCGCCATCCACCAATAACAACACCTTCGGCGCGCGCGCGCTCTACCTTTCAACCTTGGCGCTGTTATCACATAACTCGTCTTTGTGAAAAGGTCATACAGCGTTTAATTGTCGACCAAATGGCCTGCCATAAATTATTGGTGAACATTGTTGCTCAAGTGAGCCTTTCGAATACACACACACACACTCATCCATGTATTAATAAATTTAATTCAGAGTTGGTGAAAAAGTTTAAAAACTGCAACAATTAATTCGTGTTTTTTTATGTTGCGTTTAAATACTTTTTTTGTTTGTTTTTAATGAGTCTCACTCACTTTGCTTGGGTTTTGTGTTCAACTGTTGGAGTTAACTTCTGTCACAATTCCATTTGCATGCACCGCCAGTACCTTCATACACACACACACACATACATTGAAAGTTAGTACACTCATTGGTGGGCAGTAAGTTTTATGAGTGTGTGCGTGTGTGTGTGTGTGTGTGTTGTGGCGAGGGGAACGGATATCGCCTGCATGGCATCAAATTGAAAAATTGCATGCACTTTAGGTGAAAATATTTGCCACAAATGAAAACGGCAGACAGGCGTACGATTGTTTCGCTACTTTACACAGAGCTGTTTACACATACACACATACACACATCCACACATGCATATATTATATTTATATACTCGTAGTAGCAACTCGCTTACGGAATAACCCAATGCGCAATTGGTGTTGCTATTACAGAGTTACTTAGATTTCTAAACCTTTGTAAAATAAAGTTATTTTTTCGGTTGCAACTATTTCCAGTTTATTCTATTTTGTTTTTATATACAATTAAAATACTGATAAATAATTATATACCTGCATTATGCCAAATAATCCATATATCGGCTTACAATTTCAACAAGGGCATTCGATTTTAGTTGAATTGAAATATTACATTATCACTCTTTAAATTGATTACAGTGACCAAAAATAACTGTTAATCAAATATACAGATTGAAAACGTTATTCGCATTCTGAAACTTAATGAAAAGATTGCTTCATAACAGTTATTAGATTATCAATATTTTTGATTTCGTCGTCAACAGTTATTTTCAATAGCTAATTTTTACAGTCACCATAAAAGAAAATAACTCTTATCAGACAACGTAAAATTAAATGTCGGCTAATATCTGTTATCAGAAACCGTTAAAGTTAAGCGTTGGTAAATAATTTTTATTGGTAACGGAAAAAATATTTATCTTGTATAACAGATATCAGGCAACATAAAAAAATGAACTTTGGAAAACAACTTTTATTGGCAACCAAAAAAATATTTCTTTTATAAAAAATAATTATCACGCAATATAAAAAAAAATAAACGTGATGTAATAACTTTTATTGGAAACCCGAAATTTATATAAACTGTACAATAGTTAAAGCAAAAGTAACACTCAAAACTATAATAAATGTTATGCAGCAACGCGAGTTCGATAAAACATAACCCTGATTGATTTTATTTGCAACTCTGTGGTATTAGGTGTAAAAACGATAACTCTATTTTTGATATATTTACGATTTTTTCCACTAATTTAATTCTCAACAGAAGTGTGAACACTGAGGATAGAAAAATAATCGTTACTGCGATTACTTCGGTTGAAAAATACATTACACAATACTAACCCATTGGATTCTAGCGGTTTGCTTGGTAGAAAATTTGAAGCCATTTTTTGAGTATATTTTTTTAATTATTGTTGGTTTACTTTATCAACCAAATTTAGATTTAATATTCTTGTATTCCGATTTGATTTAATTTATTTCCAGATTTCAATTGTTCGCTCGCATTTGTTTTGTATAACGTTATTTGGGGCGAATATGAAGAAAGAAAGTAAATCTCAAAACAACTAGCAAATATGCTATCTCATTTTAAATAAGATATAAAGAATATTTTTAGTGGCAAAAATAAAAATCGTAAAATAACCATAAATATGTATGTGTATAATTATAAAATGAAGATCACAAAATAAAGAAAAAATGTTATTGGAAAGATGCAAATCTTAAAATAACGATCACATATAATCTGAAATTATTATTTTTCCCGAAAAATACGATTTACATATAATTCGTCTTATTTAAAATCACGATTTTTATTTTAAAAATTATTAACCTTTACTATTCCCTATTAAAAAGATTTCAGTACAAAACAAAAGGAAAATAAATTTCAGAGGATGTCTCAGAAAAGGCATGTCAAGCTAAGGATGATTTTGTTTCTACTAAAAAGTAGCTGTGAAGATTTTTGCGTTTCTTAAAATGCCAAACTCAAATAAATAAAAAAGCGCACTGAAAATCAGCTGATAACTTGAAAGGAATGTATTACGAAATGCATATGCTAGACAAGGATAGATAATTACAACTAATGTTTATGTGTTAATGTGACATTGGTTTTTGACGAAAAGAAAAAGGCAAAAGCTTATTTGACCAAGGCAAAAATTTAATATTTTAATAGAGACTACAAGTAAATTAAATACTACCTCTGTTATTAAAGTTTGTATTGTTTCAAAGTAAAGATTTTCTTTCGCTGTAATGATATGCGTTGTTTTGTCGATTACAAAACAATTTTTAACTACTTGTTTGGTTCACTACCACTACAATTGTATGTAAATATATATATTATATATAGAGTATGTACAATCATCCACAGAAGCCAAATATATTTCAATATCTATATGTGTGTATGTATATGTGTTTGTATTCATTCCATTGCAATTGTGTGTTGTTAATGGCTCGCGGTCACGCCGTTTTTGTTTGTTTGCGGAAAAAAAGCGCACCAAGTTTTTATCCACATTTTACCTATCACAACCCTTTGCTCCACAATTTGCGCGCTTACTGTCAATGCACTGCTCGCGAGTGACTTACTCACATGCCCTATTCTGCATATGAATGAATGTCTGTGTGTGTGTGTCTGTCTGTTTGCGTGTGCACTCATAGGTATTTATTGCTGACAAAAGTGTGTAAAAATAAATGTGCTGGACCATCAACTCAACTCAACTCAACTCGACTCAACGCAACTTCAGCTCAACTCTGGCGCGCTGGCAGTCAAAAGGTCACATGTGCCTATAGTTCGAGTACGAATATTTGCACGGGTGTGTGTGTGTGTATGTAGTTATCCATTGGTTGGCTACTGTTGCTGCTACTCATTTGTAGTATGACTCGCGTATGTGAAAGTAAAAAATTAATAGCAATTTATTTTGCATAATATATGAAGTAGGAGTTGGTGGAAAAATAAATATATTTTGAGGAGCGAATGGCAAAGAGATACAAATGGAAGCTGTAGCAAGTGATTTGTACATATATGTATATGTAGATATGCATGAGAGTATGTAAGTATATCTGCAAAAAATCCGAATGCGCTGAACTTGTAAAATTTCTTGTGGGAAATAAAAAGAATTATTGCAATTAAAATGAACAAATTAAAAACGTTGAACATGTGTGAAATTTTAAGAAAACAAAAACAAATTCCGCTTACTTTAAGAATGCTAGTCAGGAGATGTTAGCTATGAATGTAATTAAAAATCAGTTCGAAATATTACTATTTGACCTTCACATTGACAATGAGGACAGGATAAACAGTGCAGCCTAAATAACTGACAGGTAAAAAAAAAATTGAGTTGCTGCCTAAAATGCTTTGTTAGAATGGTATTGAAATTATGCGGCAGATAAATACCAGCTGAATTCTCAACATTGATTACGAAAATACGAGTTCTAATTTAATCTTGAATCCATAGTGAATGATATGAAATGCTTAAAACTGAAAGCTTTAAAAAAATATACATATATTTGTTTTTATGGGTTTAAGCCTATGATTTAAAGAAAATTATTGCTAAAAATATATTATTTTACTTGGCTCAAATTTAATTTCAAGTTGGTAATATTAAAATTTTTAATTCTATTTCTCACAGTTTTTTCAAGAGAAAATTGTGTAGCATCCAATTTCGAAAACTCAATTTAAAACATTAATTTTTCAAAATTGTTTTCGAAACACTAATTCTTTAACAATGATTAATTGTTGATTTTAAAATTTTGATTTTTATCTTCTTTTCAAAATTTTTGAAATATTTGCCATTGAAATTTTGAACTTACAAGCAGATATTTAATTTTAGCTTTGCGTTGTGAGAAAAAACTAAAAGTGACAATATAAATTTTTTTCATTAAAAATTTCACTTTTGTAGGTTTTTGGATGGATATTATTTGGTTTGATATTTTTTTAAAATTGCCTTTGTTTTATTTAAAACGCACTACATAAACGAACAAAAAAATACAACTAATCGCTAAATTATATTTTTATCATTTATTTTTATTTATCTATAGTTTATTCTATAACAAAAAACTACATTTAATTATAGTCTCAAAATTTATCTGACATTAAAAAAATCAACAAATTTTACTCAAAAAATCAAAATTTTTAATTGAAAGTTTTTCCGTAGGAGCATAACGAGTGCTCTAAAAATTTTTATACGGAAAAACCTGCGCCAGCAAAAAATTTTCAAAAATCAACCTCAGACTTGCAAAGTGACATCTTAGCCTCGGGAAGAGTAAGTACGATCACATCGATTTGGTTCAAATTTCCTTGCGAATTATATACGAATCAATTTTTTAGATTTCGTTATTAAAAACAGAGATTTCGAGAATCATTTATCTTCTTTTTTCCACTATTATTTATTTTCAATAAAGTTTTATCATTTATTCGAATACTACAAGTTTAGTTATCATTATTTCACGCATCTCAACTTTCATTTCCTACTTTTAAACGTCAAACTTTTTTTCTAGCACACAACATAACCATAAAAGTAACTAGAAGAAGAAGTAGCATACAACACACATGAAGGACACTTACGTAGTAAATAGAAAAGGTAGTCAAATGCAAAAACTTTTTTATGAACACTTCAAAAAACTTTCATGCATAACGAATTTTGAGCGAACGGTTTAAAGATTAGCATTTTTTTGCTTTGTAAAATGCGCATTTTTTGTACAAATTTTCGAAAGAGTTTAGTTAACGCTTTAGGGCAAAAAACCACAACCACCAAGCAAAGAACGATGAGTGAGTGGGTGTGAGTGAAGTAGCGGCAGAAAGTGAAGAACTAAAGTAGCAAGCAACATTTTTGATATTAGTTTTCATAGACACACACAAAAATGTGCAGGATGTGCAATACCCACACACTCGCACACACACAAACACATACAAATGCATATGAGTTTTTTATCCAGTAGACTGGAGGTGTTTATGAGTGACCGCAATATTCGGTAGATGGAGCTAAAGGTATTTACTTTTGTGCTAATAAAAATGTCGAAAAGCAAAAAAAAAAACTAGAAGGTAGCTTTGAGAGTAAAATGTGTGCAGATGTTTGTATGCATGTGGGTGTGAAAATGTTTTTTTATCATGAAAAATATACTTAAAGCAATATGAGCATTTTTTCACGCTTATGAACACAAAATATTAGTTTGCTTACAGGCGTAGATACCAACTAGCCGCTAGCAAGACGTAATAATACACGTGCATTTACCTACATATGTACATATGTGAATAGAATGTGTGTGTATATGTATAGATAATACTGTGTATTTTATTTTGGTAGGTGGAACCGAATAGCTGCGCAGTTGATGTTGATCAAACGTCAAGCCAATGTACGGTACTCCCAGGGGAGTGAGTGTTTGCTATGATGAATATGTGAACAGTGCAAAAGAACAGCAAGAATGGCTGATAGGAAAAAGTGAAAAAATTGAGAGCTCGTACCAGCAACTGAAGGTAAAAATCACTGCAGAACGGTTATTAAAGATTTGCTTGCCATCTGACTAATTTTTTTTTCGACCCTCCTCCTCCAACAACAGCGCGTTGCATATGAATTTATTAGTTTTCTGCGTATACTCTTCAAACCAAGTGTTCGCCAGTTTATTGCTCACCGCAGGGGCGGTTGGGTGATGGCGCTGGGCAGGTAATAAGAAAAAATGACCAATTCTGCGAGGGTTGAGTGAGTACTGAGCGCTACGAGAGTGGTGCCCACTGCGGCATGTGGCTTGCGCGTCACACATGCTACACATGTGCAGTGTTTTTTTTATATGTAATATGGCATCGCTTTCCTCATATTGGTAACTTTTACTTTTTTTTTATTTATTAAAAAACAAAGTTTCGGCAAGGAAAAACAAATCATAATTTATGACTATAAAAGGCGATAATAAGTAATGTCGGTGAACGGGAGTGAACTGAAGGAAATTACACGCAGCAAAGTAGAAAATATAGGCTTAGTTCGTAGAAAAGTGAAATAACTTTTGGAGTGATATGAGCGCTTTAGCGTTGAAGTGCAAAGAGCAAATGCTTAATAGCCATCATGGCCGGCCACCTTGCTTATCAGTAGCGTAGCGTAGAAGGTTGGAGCAAGACAAGTTTTTGTTTTTTTTGTACACTGGCTGTAACTCACGCAGCTATCGAATTCTATGTTTTTTCACATTTTTTTTTACTTCTATACTTTTTTATTGCCTGCCAGTGGGCGTATCTTACGGTGCTCATTGTTGTTGTGGTTAATATTTATTTTTTCATATTCTTATCAGTTCATTCGAAAGCAGTCATTTTATACCTTATCGTAAGCCATATACATAAATGTACGCATACACACACACACACATATTTACAACATACACACCATAAACATTCGAGTTCTATTTCATAATTTCCCTTACCACCACTACTCCAACGCTTATCGCCAACTATTGCTACGCAATGTGCCGAACGCTACAAACAATTGAGAGTTATGACTGTGACTGACTGTTAGATAAGCCTAACAGAAACAAAAAAAAAAAAAATATTATAACAACTACAATAACAAGATACTTTACTACAACTACTATGTAGATATCGCAACAGCAGAAACAGGACACAGACATGAGACAATGCCTGATACGCTCGAAACGGAAGGCCGACGAAGAAGAAGAGCAGTAGTTACCCATTTCTAGCTATGCATAGCTGCTACCTTCATCACAGCCGCAACTTGAACCAGTACTTTAAAACTGCCAGAGGAATGATGAGTTCTTCTACCCAGCAGTGAAACGGAAATCTAGCTAAAAATTAGTCTAAAGTAGTTCATCAAATGGAATGTTATACCACCTCTAAAATAGTTGTGGTATAGCGACATCTATCTTCGAAATGTGAAGGTTGCTAAGCTAAAAAGGAAACGTAGATAGGCGATTATTGTGACCTAGTGCAGTTTGTGCAGTGCAGGCCAAAAAATAGTTAGCGTAGTCCGATTGGGCAAATATTCTTCATTATAAGACCTTCATTTATTTTAAAAGAAGAAATTTGAAATATGTTGAAGATTGCCAACTGTAACGCCCCCTATGCTAGTGGATGAAATAATTATCACTTCCCCGATATTAATAAAATTCTGTATAAAACTTTAAATTAATTGTAACGATTACAGATATGTTCGAATCAGTCTTTTTTTTTTCTTTTATTGGCTTCCAAAGTTTTACTGGCAATCAAAGTCACCTAATTTTTGACAGTTTTACAAAGTAGTGATACTCACCACCCTCATGAACGCAGTAATTAAAAATGTGTTTTACCGTGTAGCAAAAATTACGAAATATACTATTATTAAATTAGTTTAAGTTGTTTAAATTGACAAACTAGTTATGCATTTTATTTTGCTCCACAGCCATTTTTTTAAGGGAAAAACTCGGCAAACTATAGAGAATGCCGTTTATAACGCTAATTCGAAGCGAAGCTGGGAGGCTACGCAAATTTTTAATCTAAGTAATTGTAAATTGTTCAATACTGTTTAAACTAAAATAATTACAAATTACTAATATCAAAATAATTGAGATATAAAATTAATGAATATAATTAATTTACAGTAGGAATTTAAAAAAGTCGAATTAATTAAAAAGTGTAGATAGGAGGGATAAGTTCGAATTTCGATGGTATGATGCTGATGCATCCACTGAGAATTAATTAATATCGTAGGGCATTTCCATGATTAAAAACATTAATTGCTACCTGGAAAAAAGATGTAAGGCAAAGTAGTTGAGCTGCTAAACAAACTGGTATAATCTAGCTGAGAACTAGTAGCTTTGACTGCAGGGGTATGTACTAAATACATATGTATGTATGTACGTATGTGTGTATGTATGCATCCTAATATACCTACATACATATATATTTAGCGACTGTGCTCGGCTTCTCCCCTGATAGCAGTTTTTGTTTTGACTATTCCTTATATAGCTATTAGTTAATATTTTTTACTGCAGGTTTGTTTACGCCTATTATTTAGGTTTCCTGTATATGTGCGTTTTTCTAGATTACTGTCTTTATAAGTATGCGTGTATGCATTGAGGTTGTTTAGTTTGACGGTATTGTAACTGCAACTATTTTACTTTTAGTTACAATTGTAGAAATCTTAAAAGCAAGAACAAATTACAACCTTCTCTTGGGGTAATCCATTTTTAGTCTGAGAAAAATGGGTTTTCAACGATATGCAAGTTGAGATATTTACATTTTTCTATTTGTCGTTGAAGAAATAAACTACATACATAAGTATATAACTTCTTCCTATATCACAAAAATTAAATGTTGATTTCAAAAATTGATATTTTACCCAATTTTGTTCAAATAGTTTTCATTAAAATTTTTGTTTGCTATGAACCAAGGCGAATTTATAGAAGGTGATGGCATAAGAGCAGCTGATTTGATTTTTTTTATTCACCTACATGTATTTTGTTTTTGCTTTTGCGTATGAGCTTTCAAAAGCCGTAAAAGCAAAAACAAAATGTATTTAAATTTTGGCAACTCTTACGCAGAAACAAAAAGAAAATACATAGGAATTTTGTAGTTGTATTTATAACACCACCTTGTATGAATTCGCCTTGCTATGAACTTTAAAGTGAAAACTTCTCCGGCTACTAGGTTTTTTCAGTTGGAAGTAAGTAAACCTGCAAGTCACCTTTGATAAATATAGATACAGTTTTATCCCTGCTACGTTAAAGTTCACAGTAGGCCGAGAGTCGTCATTTACACTTAAACAAATAACGTAAACTGCCTTTGGTTTACCAAGATCCCTAAAATAGCAATTGTTTATCTTCTTGATAAAGTTCTCTGTGATCTACTCCTGATCGTAGAAACTTATCACTCCAGTTTTCAATATTTATATATTACAAGTTTTTTAAACTTTCTTATTTTCCCTTAAGGCTCTGGTAATACCGAGGCAGAAAGAGAGAGAGAGTGTGTCGAATTTCAATCCAAACAACCATTGTTTCTCCCGATTGAGTAAAGGTTGCTTCAAAAGGAAAAAAATAATAAATAAAATGAAATCTGTTGTATTCAAAAGTGGTAAAGACTTCTTTAGCGTCAATCGTTTCCACATTTATTTCTTTTGATAGCGGTTTTTCTTTAATCCAGACAATTTTTTTGGAGTGCACTTTTTGTAAAATTCAAACTAACTATAAAGAAAAAACTTGTCGAAGTGTTTTTTTAATTTTTATATTCTACTTATATTATGATTTTTTTTTTGTTCTCATTTGATGATTTAGATCGAAAAAAGTTCTCCCTCAAATGAAATCGTTTTAAAATGTTTTCCTCCAAATGCTCTTGCAATTCTTATATGAAATATAGAACAATTTTTGATCGTGTGTTTTTAAATTTGCTTTCGGCGTATAAAATACCCCTCGGACGAGCAAGACAGGTAAAATTATTGTTGTCCTTTTTTTTAAAGCTTTTGAATTAATTTCCGGTACAGACATTTTTGAAATAATATTTCTTTTGAAGTTTCTTTTGCCCCTGTATGGTTGAATTCTTCGGAGTCATATTATTTTCTAAGCTATTCATTTCGAAGAATTGATTACCGAAGTTATTATTTTTTCTCAAATGTTACCTATTTCCGGTGTATTGCCGGCGCCGAGAAAATACTTTTCTTAATTTTACTTTATTGCTGATATCTTTTTATTTATTTTCACTGAAAGACTTGCTACTTCAGAGTCAAGCAACCTCAATCAATTTCATCTTTCGTACCGCCATTTTTTTTAAACGATTTTATTCTCAAGTGGCAATTTGTTAAAGTTTGCTTGAATATCTGAGTTTTCGAAGGCTTATGTGTTTGTATTTTTGTTTTGTTTTTTGAATGCATCACATGACGACTTAGGTAGAGATAGCAATTCGTGGAACAATGGCGCTTCTTTGTTTCTCCTGTGAGGTATTTCAACTCTTTCGTGGAAGCCATTTGCTCATTCGAATTCGATTGTAATTTATGGGATAAGAAAAAACAAGAATAAGTATGTTTTATTCGTATGAATACAATAACGATTTTACCAATTAATGTTTGCATTTGGTATATTCGCACAAGAATATAAATATTTATTTTTATTTTAGTCTTCGCAACTTCAAACCCAACAGTAAAAAACAGTAAAAAAAAGCCACGACTTTCCTTTGATACTCAAACAATATGAACTCTTTGTATGCACAGATTCGTCTTTCTATATACCGGCTTAATCCAACAGGCTGGCACACTTGAAGCGCTACTTGAGGTTAAATACAAACGCAAACAAAAAAAAAAAAAACAACACCTATAACATTGACGGAGGCATCCAATTCAAAGCTTCATTTAACTGACATGCTCCACTGCAGTCGCATGAAATGAAATCCCCCCCCAATTCCCTATACCATTTCCCCAACACTTTGAAATACATATTAACTACGAAAAAAAGTAACAGTACTCACTTGATTTGACGTTTGCGTTTGCGCACTGGGCGAATGCAGCACTTCGTGTTTCTCCAGCTGTTCGCGTGTCTGGAATGTCGCCGTACATTGTACACAGTGGTAGGCGCACATTTCGCTGCCTCCAATCGAACCGGGACTTGAGGTTGAGCGCGCCGCATCTATATCATAAACACTATTACAACCACCACCAGCAACTCCGTTGATGCTAGCCGCCAGCGCATGCGTCGCTCCATGTGGATGATGATGTCCATTGGTGGCTAAAGCCAGCAATTGGCTGGTGGGTGAGGTGCGTGCTGATGTGTTGGATGTTAACCCGTTAGTAGCACTGCCAATGCCGCTGATGACACCACCTCCTCCACCACCACCACCACCTCCTATACCACCATTACTTAAACCGTTATGCGGCCCATTTTGTTGTTGTGCCTGCATGGCAGCCATGGCGGCCATAAGTTGTGCGGCAGCAGGCAAATGTGGATGCATTCCATGTGGATGCGTTAGATGTGGCGGCAAAGGCGGTAACTGATGTTGAGCGGCAGCCGCTGCTGCTGCTGCTGCGGCTGCGGCGGCAGCAAATGGTGATGTGGCGGCGCTGAGATCGTTTGCTGGTGTTGGTGAGACGGTAGGCGTCGCATTCGGTATCATTTTCGACGATTGATGCCTATTTGCTTTGGTATTTGGGGAGATGGGACTATTGGCGGCGCCGAGGGTGTGAGTCGTGGGGGGGTTTGTACCTGCTGGTGTGACAGGTGAATGGCGTGCGTAGTCAATACTTGTAATACTATTGTTGTTATTGTTTTTAATATTGCTATCGTTGTTATTGTTGTTGTTGTTGCTGTGTTGATTAGGTGAATTTTTGTGGAAATTTACAGCGCTACTATTGCTATTACTATTACTGCTACTGTTATCCTCATCGTCTTCGTCATCGTTATCGTTGTTCTCATTATCATCATCAATATCGACGATACTTTGTTGTGAGTACGATTGCTGGTGGTGTTGCTGGTGGTTATGTTGTTGTTGTTGCTGTTGTTGTTGGTAAGGATGGTGGTAGGCTAGGCTGGATGGAAAGTTTCCGATATTAAGTTTCTCATGTGGATGCTCGGTGGCGATGTGTTCGTGCAGTGACTGCAAAGAGAGAGGAAAAATAGATTTGAAGGATTGCTACAAGGTGCTAAATTTAACATTTTCAACTTTCTAATGCAAACTGTTTTTTCTTTATTACAAATTTGTACAAATTTATTTTAATATTACATTGGTTCAACGTCTATTTTTATTTTATGGAGGCTTATAAAAAAAAAATTATTTTTGGAAAAAAGCAGAACTAAGAAAACGTTCAATATCAGAGTTAATATTGTCCATATGATACACACCCGGCTACTGGTGTGCCTTTAAGCAAAAATTTTTAGGCATGTCTATGGCTAATTATTTTAAGAACATATTTAAATTTTCATAAGCATACTAATACTATTTTAATTTAAATAATTTATTTTATACGAAAAAATTAAAAAAGAATCAGTACGTGCAATAAAAAAAACTGTAATCAAAGTAAACGAAAGCTCCTTTTAGAAAAATTACAACTGCGGTTTTTAAACAACTTAAATCGAAATTGAATAAATGCAAACGAAAAAATTTAATTTTATTCTGTCCACCTTGAAAACATCATTTATCTTGACGAAATTGAAGATAAATTGAAAATAATGAGCCTTGTACGTTTTAATTTTTTTGTGTTCGAAAACCTGCTTTCTTAATACTAGTTGTAGGTAGAATGTAAATCATTTCTAATAAGTTTTTCAAATAAACAAAAAACTTTCCAATTCATTTACTTATTTACCTGAAATCCCAATCGAGTCGGACATTGTGGACAATTCACCATAAAATCTGTATGTGGTGAAATTGGACCCGGCATAGAGGTGTTCTCCTCCTCAACGTTGCTATTACTCTTCGAGATGTTTTGATGATGTGTATGATGTAAACTCGATGCCAATGAGGGAACTGTAAAAAAGAAGAAAGTAGAAATTAAGAAGATTATAGTCGAGTTTGTTATATGCATGTAAGAAAAAATGTAGTAAAAAATGTGTATTTATAGGAAAAATGCAAGGAACTCACGAGGCTTTGATGAGAAATATAATATTTTTATAACATTGAGAGCTATTAATATTGAGAAAAATCAATCTAATATTATCAATATTTTTATAGCTTTTGTTATTAGTGTTAGAATCACTATTGCTATTTTGTTTGTTATCGATATAGAAGTTTATAGAGTTATCGATATCATCGTAAATATACATAGTTTTCGTTATAATTATCATATATGTTTCTATAACAGTAATAATAAAGAGAAGGGAGAATGATGAAATGAATGGTGGAAATTGAACAAAAACTAATTCAGCGTGTGTGGCTTGCAGCTAACATATATGCAGCCTGTCCACAAAGCATAGATGATAATGCAAAAAAAAAAAAACCAAGAAGTCAAAAACATGTTTGCACACACACATGGTAATGTAAAAAAAACCCACTTTTTTGACTTCAGAAGTTTTGTTTTCAGATCTATAAATTTTGATCTTTCATAGTCAAATTTTGTATTTGAATTCAACTTTTATCAGGACGCTCTGCTCAACTACAGCTTTGCTTAACTACACGTTGAAATATTTCATCCAAACGTTGTTATTTTAGCCTTGACAGTAAAGAAGTGGTAACTCGTGTTAAGTTGTTCTTTCAATTGCTCGCACTATATAGTATGTATACCTAGTAACGATCGTTAACTCATTTTAGAGGAGTACTTTGTATGGTTTCAAAATTAGTTTGTGTACAAAGCTGTTCATGTGTGCGTTGGCGTGTGTGTGGGCTTCTTGACTTGCCTGAGAACTAGTGATGTGCGCTAAGTCGTCTGTAGGTATTCGAGTACTTTAGTACTCATTAAAATAAAATCCAGTCAGAGCTCGAGTAAGTAACGCGGTAGGGGTATTCCAGTTCACATATGTGGGTAAAGAGAATTTTTTAATGTGGCATAATTCTTCGCCAATACCTCTAACAAAAACTGGCTTGCTATCTACGCTTGCTGGTACTCGAATAAATGATAATATTGCTACAATTCGGTTGTGTCGTTTAAATTGAATTTTTATAGATATTTATAGGAGTTTCTCGTTCTATGTCAGATAGAAAATGATGAATATAGGATTATTAAGACAAGTGAATAAAACAGAAAAATTAAAAAAAAATTACCCCAAGCTAACAGAGAAATAATAACGAAAATAAATAATACCTTTCGCACTAGATATCGCAACAACTTTACACAAAAAAAAAAACTCAATTGTTTATCGTAATCAAACACAGATATCTTTTCTCGATAGCCTTTGGTGGTTCTTTTGGTGGCTCTTTTAGTTTGCTCTCATGTGCAGATAGAGAACCAATTGAAGAATTTCTAATTTCGAAGTGCAAATCGTGATTTGTACTACAAAAAATTGTCGATTCGGTAATGGTACTCAAAACCCGTACTCGAGTCTGTGTATCCGTATACTAAATTTGGTTACTCGAGTACGTAAGTTATTCGAAAATATTTGAGTTAGTACTCGAGTCTAATCGAATCGGCGCACCACTACTGAGACCTACTAAATAGAGAAAAGATAGTGAGCAATATGTTTGTAGAAATTTCAGCGGTTTTACCTTATCATATTCTGGGCGAGATATTTATGATTGAGCTTAAAAAAAACTAGCTAAATTTAAAATTTCCATTCAAGCCCTACAATAAAATTAATATTTCTCTCACTTTTAATTAATTTATTATGTTTTAAGTTTTCATTAAAGATTTCTTTTTAATAAAATTTATGAGGGAATTACAAACTAAATAAAATAAACCGCCTGAATGCCGGCAATCAGCTGCATATTTTGTACCTATGTATGTATGTACATGCTTCCCACAAAAACTCAACTTATCAGTCAGTTTTTAAGTGAACAAAAGTCATGGCATAAAGATCAACTCTTTCTTCATTTCATGCTTGAATTTCAAATGAATCTTCAAAACGTACATATGCATACCTATAAGCATATACATATATATGTATATAGGCGAATATATGTAGATACCTAAAAAACATATGTACACATAAACTGCGTGACTTTAGTACAACTGTTGCATGAAGGTATACATAATTATACAGCTAACTAAACTGATATATATGTACATGTGTATATAATTAGGTATATATGTACATACATATGTACAAATATTTTTACGTTCTTATATGCGTACTTATATAACTATATACATATGTACATATAAATATTCCGCCAGCGTTTCACATATCAGTTTTGTGTGTCTCTGGTAGTGTTTCTTCTTCTTCTTCGTTTTCTTCTTACTTCTGCTATTATATGCGTGTTCAATTCTACATAGCTGCCATGTTGACACACACAAGTAGAAATGATGATCTCATCGTCAGGTCTTTGTGCTCCAGGTCTCAAGCTACACTAAGAACAAAAAAAAAAGTATGTGTGTATAATAAAAAACAACAATAACAAGCCGACGAATAACAACCACCAAGAATCAGAAAAGACAGTCAAATAGATAGACAGTGTGCGGGGCATATTTTACGGCAGGAGAGGAATTCTCACTCACTACCAGCATCAGTTTGAGCTCAAGTAGAGCAAAATTCAAATGGGAAAAATGGCATGAAACGTGAAAGAATACAAAGATGGAAAGACAAGTCAGCTTGATGGCAACAATAAGAAAATAGTAACAGCAAGAGATAGCTTCGTGAGATTCGTGAGCTAGTACGGTAACTACAAAAAAAAAAAAAAAAACAGGTTGGAATTTGTGTTAGTTATCAGTGTTGGTATGTTATAGATACCATTTTTCCGTATTTCACCATTTTTCGGTACAATTTGATAAAAAAAAAGAAGAATTTGTTCATTTTTTAAAAAGAAATAAGTACGCAAAAGTAACAGCAAAAAACTAAGACTGATTTTGCAATTTATTAAATTCAACTTGAATGGCAATAAACCAGCATAGCTTGAGACATTTTATAAGTGTACATATGTATTTTTAGTAATTTGATAATGTTTCGGAAACCCTGTTCTCTATGGAGAAAAATAGTACAATTTTCAATCCTCGCCAAACATAAATAAATCCAAATCACCGAGAAAATTGATAAATCACCATAAAATTCAGAATTTTTGGTTGTACTAATATTTTATATCTCAAGTTTAAATACAAAAACACTTTGACCACAGCGAGCTACAGAGGCAGCATCTGTCAAATTGTAAATATAAAATTATTTATTTTGTATTTTTATGACAAAATGATATTTTAATTTTATAGACGTGCAATAATTTAATGCGGCAACTACGTCGCGTCGTCTTCAAAGTCTTTCAAGAAGCCAAGAAAAGTTTGAAGACAAAGAAAATTTGCAGTAATTACGCCATGAAGTTGTTGTTTTCAAAATGTTCATACTTTAAGAAAGTGAGGTTAAAGTTTATCTGTTTAGATTACCATGATGAGCAGCTACTTCCTATTAATAAAAAAGATCTTCCCATTTTTGCGAATGCGATGATTTCCGATAAGAAAGAAAATGCTTAAAAAATTAGGCCATCCGGAAACCGATTAAAAAAAAATGTATATCTATATAGTTTAGATAGAAAAGTGTGCAAGTAAAAACCTTAAACTGTATAAATGGGAGTTTTCAATAGAGGTTAAATCGAATATACTTAAGTAATTTTTGAAAATCTCATTAACTATCACATCACTTTTTTCTCTTGCACGGAATATTGCGCTTACAAGTTTATTGAATTCATTTTAATTTTAAACCGCATTTAGTACGAAGTTTTTATTGGAATTTAAAAAAATTTGAGTCTTTGAAATATAAGTGGGGTAGAGAAGTGTGAACTTCTTTTAAATGGGTCTTGAACTCGCTAACCTGGATGGCAAATTATAGGGAACGTTCACGGTATTAATTTTTGGACAAATGAGCTGCAGGTGCCTATTCTGGAGTTCGGACCACAAGTGATCATATCGATATTTAAACCTAGAAATATCCAAAGTTACAGTTTTTTTTTAAATCAAATAATTTTCTTCTATAATTTTTTACAAAAAATATTTCTCATTTTTTCTTAGCTTTAACTGTAATCGTTCAAAATGTAAAAAAGAAAATGGTTTCCAAAAAATGTTTACATTTTATTAACGACAAATATTAGTAAATTCCAAACTTGGAAGAATTTGAAACTTTAAAAACATTCAAAAAAAGTTATTCTTCAACATTTTTCCATAAATTATGTTACATTTACTTTAAATTAGGTACTTTTTGTACTCAACTCAGACGTAACTAGAAACTCGTTGCTCCCATCACTGTGACGTGAAAAGAAGACAACAAATCAAAGTGACTCAGTTAAACTTTTGCCTCATGCCTGTGTATATAGTAAGTGTGTTGTATGCCGTTAAGTCAAACGTGTTAGTGAACGTAAGAGAGAGATGGAGTGTGAACGGTGTAAATCCGAACGCACGAATGGCCAGTTGGTTTCAAGTTGGAGTGAGCGAGCGGAGAGAAACAGATAAGATATACAATTACCAAACCAACAACAAATAAATGAAACAACAAAATATCGGTAACACAAAAAACAAAACAAAAACAAAAACACGTGAAAATCAAAATGGTGCACAAAATGGAGTTTCAAGCGCTAGAAATGGGAGCTTTAGAGTTCGAGTGGCATGAACAAAGCGCTACTTTTATTAAACGACCGTTGTTGGTTTGTTTTTGTTGTTGTGCGCTTACGATTGATGCTGAGTAGGTATACGGCATTAATTTCAATTAACAACGAATACTTCACGTAACGAAGTGTAGCTATGTTCGTACTAGCCGGCATCAACTGAATTGCAATAAGCTCGAGAATTTCATGCATGCGGGCGGTGCTGCCATTGCAGCTAGCTGTGTTTGTTTGTTTGTATGCCTGCGTATTTTTCCCCCTCCATAAATGCGCGCTGCATTGTCAGCTCTTATCACTGCGATCTCGTTAAGTCATTTCTTCGCAGCTATTAAAAGAAATTAATTTCGTTAACGTTTTATTAAAAGTGCTATGATGAGTGTTTTTTTAATTTGTTGTTTTTTTTTTGCCTCAGCCTGTGGTGTTTACTTTGCCTTCGTGCCGCCGCTGATTGAACAAATGCAATGCTTCAATTGCCACTCTCTCCCATATGACACAGGCAATTTTTTCTCCAGTTTGTTTTTGTTATTGCACCACACCACCATATGGATGCAAACGCATACAAACATTTTCATATTTTATTCTTTTTTTTCTGCTTCTGTTCTGTTGCTATTGTCATTTGATAGTTTACCTTAATTTACCTCAATTAACCGTAGGCTGGCGGGCAGACATACAGCAAGAAAAGCAAAGAAGAAAAACAAAAACGAACAGCAGCAGCAATTTGTTGATCAACGTGCGTAGCTGAGGCTGAAATTATTGCGCACACAGTTTTCTGTTGTTGGACTCGCCGCAACAGCAGCAGCGCGTCAAAGTTCCCTCAACAGTGGCAGCCAACACAACAGCGATGATACTCAATTGAAGTATTTATTACATGGATAGTTTATATGCACATACAAATACATACATAGATATGGATATATGTATGCACATATTTTTTTATTAAATGCGTTGGCAGGGGAAACATTAACCAAAAATAAGAAATGAAGACTCCGAAAGAAACTACAATCGAAGTATCTAAATAACAAGAAACGACCTCAGAGTAGCAAGAAAAAAAATTATACAAAAAATGTTAATAGTTAATAGACAACGATCGAACTTCGGCCTCGGCCATGTTCGACTAATAACCCTTTCCGACCTATAGCCAATCCAATAAATAGTTTACTATGAATTTTTGTTTTCTGGTATTTCTTTGTACATACAACATTTTAAAATAGTAAAATGTGTAAATATGACCCTTTATCCTTTATTTCCAGGATACGCACAATTGTTGCATTTCGGTTTTATTTCAAATTAAAATATATCAGTCTGCTTGAAAGAATATAATTTATTTTTATTTTTCTGTATGATATTTTATGAAACAATTTTGTTTTTTATTAAGGCATAAATACACTTTACATTTTGAACAAAATGTACGCGTTCTTGATCTACATCCAACAAGTCTGCAGCATCTTGCTGATGTCAAATCATGCTCAAGAGGCCAATGCTTGTATCCATCAAGTCTTTTGTCTTGGCATGGTTGCTCGGATGGGCGATACTTTTTGGCAACACTGTGGAGCTCTTCATCTTCTTCTTCCGACTCATATTCAGGATTTTGTTTTTTTTCCACAGCTACCAGTTGTTGAGCCAACGCTGTTCTAAAACTCAACAAGTCATGAGTATTATTTCGAGGTCTTGAATCCATTTTGCAGTCGATTCTGTATTGCATCCAGGCGTTGCAGCACACGAGATCAATGAAATGAATAAAAACTTTTAAAGTCCATTTCCGCGTTTTGAAAAAGGATCTGTAAGATTCCATTAATTGATCACAAACATCAACACCGCCCATATACTTATTATATTCCCTAACGATTCTTGGAGCTGGAACTTCCACATACTTCTTCTCTTTTTTTTCCCAGCGTTTTACGTGCTCAACTGGACTACACCCGTATGCTGATGATGCAAGAATTACTGACTTTGAGTCTTTCCATTGAACTACGACAATATTGTCTTCACTATGGCAGAACTCCTCCATATCACCCCTTTTCATTTTTTTTTCATCCGTGAAGTGTACGTTTTTTATTCTGTTTCTCATGATAGTTCCAGTTGCATATATTCCACGTTGCAAAAGTGCCTTTAGTAGTGGTATCGTTGTAAAATAACGATCGAAAAATAGTTTGGAACCTTCAGGAAGCGTTTCTGCCAAACGCAAAACGAAGGCTGGACCTAAGCCCAAATTCGAGCATGGAAGTGGTGTAGTCTTCCCTTGATAAATTTCAAAATCCAGGACTAGCCCCTCAGAGGTTGTTAGAACTTCGTTTTTCAAGCCCACACCTCTAGGTTTATTCGGGAGGCTTTGTCTAACAGGGCACCGGCCAGTGAATGGTATCATTTGTTCATCTATAGAATAACTCGCATTGGATTTTCTTGGAATATCTCTGCAAGCAGTTCTAACGCGTTCAAGTAACGGATTTATTTTCCAAAATACGTTTGATTGTTTCTGTGCATCTGTCACTTCATTGTCGTCCACCACATGTAGACACATACGCAAGAGAAAGAATCGATCACGACTCATAGTATCAGCTACAATAGGAAGTCTTGTGGCTTTCTCCCAGTACATACGCAGCCTTGGATAACGAATGCAGCCCATAACAATGACGATTCCAAAAAAATTTTTAATTTCACCTACTGACGCTTGCAGTGCTTTGCCTTTTGTCGCAACATGGTACCTGTTTGAGTAATCCGCAACCTTCTCGAAAAACTCATCATTGAAATATACCGAAAAATAATGAAGAGGGGTCTCTATAGGCGTGTGTGTGTCTGCAGGCTCACAAGAGCCGCTCTGCAACTGAATCTCAAAGGGCATCTTCCTCCAAATATCACGGCGACTTGTAGTTTCACTTACTTCTGGTGGTGTCTCTGATAGCGCATTTTCTTCTTCTTCACTGTCACTGTGCTGGTCTGCCATATCATTTGCAGCAACGGGTAATTGCCAAGTTGCATCCCCTCCCTCATCATCACTACTAAAATCTTCCAAATCCGAACCTATAAGTGCTGCTAATATCTCATCTTCAGTCATTTCACCTGAGAATAAGAACAAAAAAAGGTAGCATATTTTCACAATATAATCCGAACACGCACAATTGTAGCACTTGAATCTATTTTGACGTAAAAGTTTACAAAATCACGAAATAAAAGCAAAGTTGCACTTCACAAACAATATTTAACACTTTTTCTTATTGAAAACACATGTTTAATAAAATATTCTACAATTTAAATAATTTTATTTAATTTGCAAACTTACCCTTGCGACTCATTTTTACAGATGAGTAAAGTGCGTCACTGAAACGACGAAATTAATATGAAAAAACAAAAACTGATAACGGTTCTTGACAACGATCAACAAAGACAGAGCATACACAAATGTGTTTTGCCGGCCTTATCGCATAACGTAAAATATTAAAGAAATAATAGCAATTCAAACTTACTCGCACAATTGTGCGTACACGGTCGGAAAGGGATAAAGTTCGGTTCGGTGTCGGGCAAACGAAAAAAGCCGAAATTTGGCCGGACATTGCTAATATCTTATTAATATAAAAATTGTATAAATATTTTTGTTTAATATGTTTCTCTTTGGGGAAAAATTACGAATATATATGATAGGGATATGATTTGCAATGATAATACTGAATGAAAGTATTCATTCCGAATTGAAAACTTTTCGCAATGAACATCTACTGGCAAGAAATTATGAAATTTTTGAGCACTTTTTGAAGCCCATATTTTCTATTGAAAACTAAAATTGCTTTAAAATATCTGTCCACTTAGTTTATCTAGTTGATAGTTATTCAGTGGCACAGGTCAGCTTTACACCGATATACGGAATGCATTGATAGGTGCTAATGTCAATAGTCTATAATTTTGACATTCGAATATAGAAGTACAAAATTTCGAGCATTAAAAATACAAATTTTTTATTATCATTTTTATAAAAATATTTCTGTATGTTTAAGTGATGAACTGAAATGGATGTGATTAAAAATAATATATGCACCTTTTTTAAACCCAATTTAAAAAAATCTAGAATTATAAAAAATGCATTGATTATTCATTATTTTAAACCTTGAAAATGTGCATTTCGGCTTTTTTTTTTGTACCGTTCGGTTCTAAAAATCAGTGTTCGCTCATTCTCTAATAGTTATTTGACTAATTATGTTCCTATTTCCTACTAATCGATGTGATATTTAATGCGCGCAAATGTAGTCAAATCTGCAACTGCTTTTTTTCTCCTCTCCACCAACATTCCTACATTATCCCCACTAAATAAAAAAAAAACAAAAACTTATTGGCTATAGTGTCATATGAAGTATGGCAAGTTTACTATTAAATAAGAAGTATTTCGTTGCTTATTGTTGTTGTTGCTGTTGTTGTTTTTGCTGCAGACTGGGTCGTTGATTGCATTTGAAGTGCAACGTTTACAATTACAATTGTTATTATTATTGTTGTGGCAATTGTTGGTAGTATTGCTACTTTTGTTATTGCTTTTATTTTTATTTCTTACTATGTACTTATTACGAGTTGTTCATGTCGCCCCAGCCGTTTAGCTTTCGCCGTTGAATGAATGAAAGCAACTGTTTGTTGTAGCAGTGGACTTGTGTTAGTTTGTTTGCATGTGCATTGATTGGCGTCATCAAAAGTTCGTTGCACGACGGCGAAGAAATTGTTTTCACTTTCTCTACGAAATACTGGAAAAAATTATGTATGCAGTTTACGATGTTGAAAAAGATTGAAATTGTTTATTAAATAAATAAATAAATAGCTAAGTGCAGAGATTGTTGAATAACGCACGTCAGCAAATGGCATTAAAAATCAGAATTTAAGTAACATTAGCGAGAGCTTTAATCGAAAGTGAATGAAAAATAAATTTACCAAGATTCGAAACAACTAAACAAAAAACAATGAGATAAAATAAAATAAATCGAATTGAGTTAGAAGTGGAACAAAAAAAAAAAGAAAAAAAATAAATAAAAAAAAACTTAAAACTAAAATAAAAGAAACAAAATAAAAGAAAATTCAAAGTAAGTAAAACGAAGTAAATTAAGCGAAGTAAACCAAAGTAGAAAAATCAATTAAGAAAATTTCAACTATTAAAAAAGAAAATAAAATAATTTAACTACAACCAAAAAGTAAGTAAATAAATAACATTAAAAAGGGGAAAAATTTAAGAAAATAATTTAAATGAAATAAATATATAATATAAAAAACTAAAGAAATTAAAATAACAAAAAAGGAAATAAATTTAAATTAAATGAGACAAAGAAAATATAAATGAAATGAAATAAACTAAAATAAAAAAATAAATACTGAAATATACAAGCTAATAAATTTGAAATAATATATGTAAAACAAAAAAAAATATTGTATAAAAGTAAATGTAATAAAACTAAATTAAAATAAAAAATAATAAAAATAAAATGAAGGTAAAAAAATGAAAATTAAATTAAGTTAAATAAGAAAATAAAAAAGAAGTAAATAAAAAAGAGCGTAAGAAATGCCAAAATAAAATAAAATAAAATTAAATTAAACAAAAAATAAAACTTAATAATATCATAATGAATAATAGGAATAAATATAAAATAAAATAAAATAAATTGTGTAAAAAGAATTAAGTAAATAAAAAAAAAAATTAATTAAAAAATAAAATAAAACAAAATAGAATAAAGTACAAAAAAAATGAAAGTCAATAATGAATAAAGTAAATAAAATAACTTAAACCACCAGTTAAAAAAATAAAACTCAATGTGAAACAACATGAAATGAAGTAAAATGGAAGCGCTATAAAATGAAACAAAGCAGAAAAATAAAATACAGTAACATGAAAACAGTTAAGATCAAAAATAAAAAAAGCAAAAATTAAAATAATTGAAGGTGAAAGGTAAAGGTAAAAGGTAAACAATTAAATAAATATAAATAAAACACAACAGATTATTGCCAAAAACTAAAACGGTTAAATAAAATAAAATAATATAAAACTTTATATTTTAAAAAACTAAGTTTAAAAATATATTATAACAAACATAAATAGAAATAACAATAAAAAAGTTAAATAAAATGAAATAAACCACAAAAAAAGGAAACTAAAGCAAAATAGAAAAAAAGTGAAACAAAATGGAATGAAATGATACCTATACAATTAAAAAAAAATAAAATACAATGCTACGTAATAAAAATCAAATCCACTAAAATAAAATAATAAATTCTTCACTTTCAGATACAAAAATGTTAGCCAAAAATAAGCTAAAAAATATTTCATTAACAAATATTTTGAAATTTTTTGTTAAAAAAAGTAGAGTGTGCGTTTGTACTGTCACCGAAATTTACCAGCTAAAACGTCTTTACTTCAGATAAAAAAATTTAAAATTGCGAGACGCACAAAATGTGATACATGTGTACATAAATATCTACCTCAATGACGGGCAATTTGTAATGGAAAAACCTTGACAATCCATTGCACTAGACAATAACAAGCGCCAAAAATTCCGTGAGCTAATTTGAGCAAACCAAAAAAAAAACAAGAAACAAAAAAAAAGTGAAATCAAAATTATAACCAAGTTTATGCCAAAACCGACGTGAGTTGCAAAAAATAAAAATAAATACACACACAAAGAAGCAATTGTCAACTAATTTGACAAGCTGCTGTCATTGAAAAATTTTCACACAATTTAGTCGCTGACACTTAAAAATTACCTTTATTTCAACAGGTATAAATATGCTATGAAGTAAATCGTGAAATTTTAGCATTTTGCAAGTGACAATAAAAGCGAAATGGGTATTTTTGAAAATAAATATCTATGTATATTATTTATGTATCACACATGCACACATACATTCATACAAATATATGTACGCCAGTTCATACAAGAAGGTGGTGTCGGCTATGATTTCATGAATGATGTCCGAACGCAAATGTTGTTTTGACATATTTTTTGGACTACAAGTACTTAATTCGAAAAGAGCTTTGTACTTTTTCACCTGCGAGTGAATTTCAACTGAATGAATTTTTTTTTGGCACTTACTTTCGCTCATTTTCTTGTTGACTGGTGAATGTCAAGCCAACAGAAATTTTTTAACACTTTGTTGCTTATTTTTTTATGTGTACCTACACCTACACCTGTGATCACAAACATAGTAGCAAAATGAATTGAGAATTTTATTTTTCGTTTCTTAATTCAAATATTTTTTTTTATATAAAAATATAGTTAATTTTATAACAAAAACCATGTAAGTCGAGGTTTCAAATTTTCAAACAAAATTTTCGTTATAATTTTTAATTTCAATCCGCAGTTTTAGAAAATTTTCAAGTATGCTGTTTATCCTTGTTGTTGATATCTGATATTTTTTTTAATAAAAGAAAAGGCAGAACATCTTCTGCAAAGAAATGATAAAAAATCAGCAAAAATTTTAGCTACCGGATATTTGCATTTTAATATAGTACAAGAGAATGGGCTACAAAACTGATTACTTACATACTTAAATTTTTTTTTTAATTCTGATAAAAAAATTAAAAGTTTTGATATTTTTTCTAAATTTGGCGAATTTTTTTTACAAATTTTCTAGAACGTTTGACACTTTAACTTAAATGATTTTTGCAATAATATTAACTTTTTGTTTATAAAAAATATTAAAATTAAATCGGAGAATAGAAAATTCTAAAAACTTATCACTAAATATTGCTACTAGTTTTGTGAGCGCAACTGTATGTAGGAATATATTTAGATATGTACATATGTATCTGCGAGTATTTAACTGCAAAGAAAATACGTAATATATTTTTAATGACCATACAATTTTTTGGAAATCTGTCAACTTTTATTGCGAAGAAAATAAATTAATATTATTATGAATGAGCTGGCTGTTGTGTGGCCGTTAATTTACTAGTGTTAAATGAAAGTAATAAAACTGGCGTTTTTGTCATGGGACATTCAATTTGGAAGTGACCCGCAAACAAGCCTGAGGAGGCGGTTCATATTAATTAGTATTATAAGAATAATTATATCGAAACGGTCTGTTAAAAACGCTTGTAAAATGAGTTAAATAAAATGAATGAAAAATATTAATACAGCTGTTGACAGACACCTACATATATATGTATTCCGTTGCTGGCCGGTCTCCTACAGGTGACAGCGTAATATTTTTTTTTCTGAGAAAGCCAAAACTCAATAGGCAAGACTACAAAATGCCAGTGCAGCGCTGTCTACGTCTAATCTCATTGTTTTCTTTTGCTTCGTGTGTGTTTTTTTTTGTTTTTTTTTATGTCGATGTATATTATGTATTTCATTTATTTAGTTTATGCTGACGTTGCTCTTGAACTGACTTGCGTCTACTTTTCCAGTTATTTACTTTGGTTTTTAGTTTCCGGTCGCTGTGTGTATGTAGGTATGTATATGTATATATTTTTATTTGTTTTCATTTTTTGGCTAAAACTTAAGTAAATAATCCCCTCACTTGAGGTATGCGAATTCCTTCTACCTCTACAATTCCAATTCATTGTCTCATTCACATTCCTCTTGTTTTGGCGTATTTTATTAGTGGGGGAAGGGGGGGGGGGGGGGAAGGGGGGCTAATATTAAATGCGCTCGTAAAGGTGCCAGTTTTATGAGCCACACGGAAAAAAACGACTTCATCAATGAGCTGCGAAGGCAATGGGCGCTGAAAGCAGCACCTACAACGGCAATGGCAACAACAATACCAACAACAGCGCCAGCACGAATGGTGGGCGTTGCGTGCAAGTGTCCCCAAGCCAGCTGGCCACGAAGGAAAAAAAAACTACCATTGGGAGTGATCGACAAATGTCTGTCCATCATCAAAGCTCTTGCGGCCATGTACGACAAGCGGCGGTATTTAGGAAAATTATGAGCGAAATAAAAGATTTGAACAGAGGAAAGGCATTAAATAATAAAAATATAAACAATTAAATTTCTTTTAAATAAACAAGTTGTTTATGTGCCGAGCTTATTTTGCTAGTAGTGTTCTGCGATTTTTGACTTTTTTCACTACGTGTATTGTTTTCTTTCGTTTAGCGTTAAGAAATTTACAAAAAGCTTATGTATGTTTTTCCACTAGCTGTGTAGGATTTGATTTTGCGATTTTTTTTAAACTGATAATTGAATTTGACATTTATATAATTAGCATATTATAAATGAGAAATCGGTGCTAGAGTGCAGCTGTTAAAAAACAACTAATGTTAAATATAATAAATTAGCTTGTAGCGTTAATAGGTGTGACCCAATTTACAAACGTATTCAATCAAAAACGAATTTTAGTATTGGTCTGTACATATGTACATACACACTTAGTACTATTTGGAAACCGGTGATCACTGAACTCTTACAGAAAGATGCTTAAAACTAATAATTAATTAATTTTTAGCATAGAAATTAAAGAATATAATTTTCTAAAAAAATAAATAAAAAATAAAAATTAAATAGGATGAAATTAAATGAAATAAAATATAAAATTAAATTAAATAGGAAATTAGTTAAAAATATACATATGGAAATGAAGTAAAATAATATTAAATAAAAAATATAAAAAATTTGAAAACAAAATAAAAAAATAAAGGAGTAAAAATTAAATACAAATACAAGAAATATATACATAGGTGCAATGAAATAAATAAAGTTTAGTATAAAATAAAAAAAGCAAAAGAAAAAAATAAAAAAAAAGCCTGGAATAAAATAAAATAAAGCAAAGTTAAATAAATAAATATAACATATAATCAAATATAAAATAAAATACAATCACATAAATAAATAAAATTTTTCAAACTTTCGCAAAGCCAAAAGCTTCTTTTACGTGATTGTAAAAAACTTCAGTCAGCCTCAGAATTATTTGAATAAAATTACATTGAACATAATAGTATCTAAACTCCTTATGGTCGCTTAAAAGCTCTTATTAGCCTCTAATATGGTAGGCAACAGTCCGACAAAAAAATATATACATATATATAGAAATATTGTGGTAAAAATATACAGTACATAAAAGCCTTCTTTGCACAAAAGTTATAATTTCAGCGATTTCCAAAACCCTTTTAACGTTATGACATTTTAGAATATTTCAAAAGACCAAAAGCTCTTTAAAAGTTTTTACCATCAATGACAAGCTTACACGAAACTTTCATTGAAGAGCTTAAACTTTATTTAAGCTTTTAACTAGGAGTTTCGAAGGTATACGAATATATTACGAAAAAGTGATAATTACAAATTGACCAACAAGTTTTTAGAAAGAAACTCAAAACTGCCGAAAAGCTCTTGTCTGATATATTGCTAATCTTAAAAAGCTTTAGATTCCTTTTACAAAAACATTTGTTTGAACACAAGTTCTAGCGGCTATGCACGAAAGCTAACGCATCTTTCGATTTTTTTTTTTTGCCTTAAAAAGCTCTTTCAATCTATCTTATTGAAATTTTACTCAACTTCATTGCTAACCCGCAAATATTCGCTCTAATTAACAACTCATAAGCGGCCATGTTTTCGAACGATACCTTCAATTGCTTGGCCTAGAGTTCCAATACAAATGAAGCTGTGTACTTTTCATTATGAAGCATAAATTTCAATTGAGCATTGTGTACAAAATGTCCAAATATTCTAAACCTTATCAATCATGCCAAATTGATGTGCATCAGTAAATACGCGTGTGTTTGTGTGGTAAAAATGTTAAGAAAATTAATTTAAAGAGAAAGCTAAAGAGAAGAAGAGAAGGGAGAAGGAAGCAACGGCAAATTGACGTACATTTGAGAGCATGTGATCAAGCTTTTTGTTTTGATAAATTTATTTGTCACATGCATAAATTCTAGCACGCTTATACTACAGTACATAACATAACATAAAAAAAGTATATTTGAAGCATTTACCTTAAAATTAGTAAAAATGCCAAAGTACAGGACCAGCAATTTTCACTATACATTTACCATATTATTTTTAGTTTTGTTTTTGGAATGAAATGAAATGAAATATAAAATCAAACAAATAAAGACATTTAGTTGTTACAGGTCTAGGTAGTTTTTTGTACGCAGCACTGACTTAGTAAGAAGAACGAGAGTGGGCAGTAATTAATTTTGTATTCGGTAGTATTCATGTGCTAGAGTGAAATGTAAGATCACAGGTAAAAATTTGTTGACATCAGTTTTTGCATAGTGGCTCTAAGAAACTGATAGAACGTATATTACAAAGAAGTTGCATACTTTCGCCGGATATGCCAACATAATATTTTAGCTTATTTCACCGTACCAGAACAAATTTGACATTTACTGATTGATATTAGAATCTGATTGGATCCAATTGGTTTATGGTGTGGTGAAATAAGCTAACATTTCTTACCACAGGATAATTTCACTGATGCAACTTCTTTGTAATATACGTTGTTTGTAGCAACTTTGTTCTAAGTACAAAATTGACAAAATTTTTTCAGGCACTGACTGTCAATTGACTGACACTGTTCTTGCAGGTTTATCAACAAATAAATAGTTAACTTTTTGTCTATTCAGTCAATAACAGTTTTTATTCAAAATTGATTGAGCTAAATGAATGGCTGACACATTTACTCGGGCGCTATAAATTAATGAACGAAATACATAAGAAATATACCAATGACTATGTATTTGTATGTACATATCTACATTAAGTTAACTGGAAACTAAAAACAAAGTATATACATACAAACATATACATAGAATTTCTACGCACATGAAGCTATCAAATAACACAAAAGAACCCATATTTTACAAAAATGTGATTAAAACAAGCTTGAGGTGCATCATCAAATAAAATATTCATTAAATAATACGTGTACGCCACATTACCCAGTCAGAATTTTCGGAATGTTTTTCTAAAAAAACAATATAATAAGCGAATCTCATTGAAGAGGCAATAGCAGGAGAGAAAAAAACAACAGGCATATAGGAAACTTAGTTTTGCTTTTTGCCTCCAAAATGCGAGATATTTTAAGAAGGTAAAAAAATTACAGTTTTAAGGCCAACTAAATAGAAAATCAGCAAAGCAGCTAGTCTACTGCTATATATTATTTAATGTTGGACATAAATGTGTAAATTCAGTAGTTTGGTTTTCGAAAATGGCCTTACAATTACAACAATTGACGAAAAATCTGCTTCTAGCAAATCACTCTTGAATTTCACGGTATTCTTAATTGCAAAGGAAGCAAGTCTTCCGATTAAGGAACTGCAGTATTGTTCATATTATAAGTACCAAAATTCAATATATATTCGTTTTTATATTCCTATTTACTAAATTATTTTAAATATTGTTTTATAAAAATATCTAATAATAGCTTAGATTTTTTTGAAAATTTACAAAAATACGACAAATTGAAAAAAGTTATCATCAAAATTTTAATAAGGATCTTAAAAAAATTATGCAACTCAATTTGAATATAAAAATCTGCGAGTTTCACGTGACTAAAAATTTGTGTTGCTTTTTTATAATTATTTTTTTGATGACGGTGTTGGGAATTTTAAGGAGTGAAAGAATGCTAAACTTTTTTTTAATTTTTTTGTAATCTTGTTTTTGAAAAAAAGCTATCAATAATCAACGCAAATTTGTAGTCACATAAATTTTTTACTTTATTTCATTGAATTCGCTACAAAATTGCATATCTGAACGACTTTTTTTTTTGAAATTTAATGATTTTTTTGTGAAATGCGTAAAAAGTTTAAAACTTTCATTTATATAGCTTATATTGCAGAATGGGCTATATTTTTATACAAAGTTATTAATTCTGTATATTTCCCCAATATATTTTTGGACCACCCTAGTCTACATTCGTACTTACATACATAATTATGTAAATAGTATATTCCTACGATAGTTGCTTTGCAAACGCGTCGGAATATGATCGACAGAAGTAACAGTTGGCAATATACTTTTATGCGATTTATACAAATTTATTCAAATGCAAAACTATAGGTTCATACTTGCATAAATCTGTATATATATATATATACATATGTATGCGTGCGTCTTTTATTAAAGAAATTGTTTATGGCACTGAGCAAATGTCATAAAGCGTTATATGCCGGCAGCAATTAACCTGATTACGCAATTAAAAGTGCCGCACATTGCTCCAATGTGGTCTAGTGACCACAGCCGCCAGGCGACGGACGACACGTGGAACGCAACAAAAGTCAATAAAGCCACTGAGGTGAAATGAGGTGAGGCGACAGTACACCGTTGTCGTTCTTAATTTCAAGATCGCGGTGGGTGGTGGAAAAATTATTTTAATATATATTTTGTATAAATAGAAATACAGACAAATTTTCTTATATATGTACATAATAAATGTCGGTATTTCCAGCGTTAGAGGCATTCCATTTGGAAACACTTTTTCCTCCCTCCACATGTAAGATCTAAGTGGTGGGATCTCAATCAGCTTAATTTGTTTTGTCATATAAATGTAGCCTTTATTAGTTTTTTTTTTAAACTACAAAAAAATATCACATTCGGACATTTTTGAAATGGAACTCATAATTATTGCAGATCTCTGCAGAATTTTATAAAGTTCTGCGAATTTGTTATGGCTACCAGAGATGTATGAGCGGCTGATAGAATGAAAAACACACTTTTAATTTTAGCTCTAAAAAAATTTTTACTGACAACTTGGAAACGGAGGTTAGACAGGAAGTAGCGTGACATGGATTTATGAAAATTGCAATAACTGTTTTCTTTTCAGTTCAATAAAAGTCTTTATTAAGACGTTCTCAGTTCATATTGTTTTTTTACCATCTAATTCCATTCCTTGTGAAAAATTTTTTTTTACCTTAGAATAGAAAAGCAAAAGAAAATCAAAAAAATCGCGTAAGCACAGTTTAAAACTGCATATTACAAAAAAAAAAAATCGACCATCTAACTATAGGTTTCTGTTAATTTTTAATTATTTTGGGATCATTTAGTAATTTCAATAACAAATTCCGTATACTATGTATAAGTATGTAAAACTCTATATGAATTATATGCCGGCAAATATGACAGACCATCAGCGAAGAAAATATCAAAAGTTAACGGGAATTTGTAGTGACTTTAAAATTACATTTTTATTATAATAGGATTGAAAAAGCTTGATACTAGGCCGAATTTTCTAAAAATTAATTTAATTTTTTTTTCAATTTTGATGAAAATTCGTTTAAATTTGTTAATTATTGATAAATATTTAAAAATTATTGTAAAAAAAACTAATTGAGTCAAATCCTTTTTTCTTGGTAAAATTCTTTTAAAATAATTATTGATTTTAAATTTTCGGAATTATTAGAAATTGTGTACAATGTTTCAAAAACAGAATTGCATAGTGCGAATTTTAATACAAAATTATTAATAAATATTTAATATTTATTGTAAAAGAAATTAATTTAGTAAAATACTTTTTTTTTTGGTAGTGGAATGAATTAAAATTTTTCTATAACAAATTCAAAGCATAATAAATAGTCAAATATTGTTCACTTTTTTCAGGGACCGAAAATAATTGATTTTTTTTTAAATTCATATTTAATCTTTATATTATGCTTTTTATTTTAAAATCATTACTTAATCGTTATTTTTTATTTTAATTGTTTCGATCAGTTTTAATTTTAATTTTGATAAAAAATAATAGTTATTTTTGGATGATCGAAAACAATTATATAATTATGAAAACCATTAAATAAATCATAAAATGATGATTAATAAAGTTCATAACGGTTACGATATGTGCTTTTCTTTAAAGAAAATTAATAATTCTGTATAAATGTTAAATAAAAACAAAAACTTTTTATTTAATTTTTGCCTTAATTTCTTCTTATTTTTCACATACCAGTATTTTTCATGTCATGTCTCCTTATTATTAAATTATTTAGTTTCGACAGTTTGTAATTAATTCATTTATTTATTTATTCAGAAAATGGTTTCGTTTTTCAATTTCTATGTATTTACTTATATTTGATTAATGTTCTTTCTTTATTTATTTTGTATAAGTTTTTTAAAATAAATTTGTGTCGCTTAAAGTTTTTACTTCATTTTTGCGCAAACTGCTTGCATTTTATTATGACTTAAAATTACTATAGAACTTAAGGCACACATGCGTACATATATATTTGAATATATAGTGATTTTCCTTTTTATTATTCATTATGTTTTTATGAAGAAATATTCAAAATAATACATAGTAAATCAAAAAGGAAAATGAACGTGCACTCTAAATTTTAAAATTTTATATATTTAGAAGTACAAAAACTATGTTAATATCCCATCCAACGTAATTACATAATATTTAAATAAATAATTTTTAATAATGACAAATAAAATAGTGTAATAAAATAACAGTACCGAAATTGCGATAGTACGCCAATTTCAATGGCACAACACAAACGCACTCACATCACAACATTCATTCAAGTGCATGAAATTAAGTCATAAATTAAAGCACTTAATTACCAACATTACTATTGAAAATTAAAGCATTTGCATAAATAATACAATAATGATGATGATGATGTTGTTTTTTTTTTGTTCGCACGCCCGCTCGCTTACATTTGGCGCGAATGGAAAGTGGCGCACGCCACAGCGCAGCAGCAATTTGCATGTGACTATTAGCATTTCTGCATAAGGAGTACGTTTGTAAAAATTACACAAATAAAAACAAACATTTGTATGTACGAGTGTCTGTGTGTGTGTGTGTGTGGAAAGCCGCATTGCATTTGCGAAATATCCATTTGAAAAGTGCAATTTGTTAAAAACTAATGGAGCTGTGGCAACGCTTGAATTATTACAACCGATTGCTTGTGTTTGTGTTTTAGTAACTGTATATATACTATATCTATGTATCTGTGTATGTGCAGCGTGTAGTGATTTGATTTATTGGCACATAATTCATTGAGCTCCACCTTTGTATTTATTTGTTTATTATTTCTACGTTTGAATTATAAACAAAAACGGAAATTGCAATACCTGTGGGAAAAGTCGATTTGCGAGTTAGGCCTACATTTACATATGTACTTTTGTTTACACTCACACATACACACACACACGCCCGCCAGCCAGCGTTCATTTTATTGTGAGGAAATGCCGGTAAGCTTGTTTATTTCCATGCATGCACACACCCATACACACACACCCACACACGTATGAGAAGCCGAGAGGGAACGCCAAAAGCGGCATAGCGGTGGAAATGAAAATAAACAATGTGAATTTATAAATTCATTTGTAATTGTTAGCGTGTTACGTGTGAAATACAAATAAAAATTAACACTTGAATCGTAAGGTGCTATAAAGTATTTTCTGCGCTGGAAAGGTGATGGGTGTTGGAAATTATCGCACTTACTACACACATACATATGTACATAATCCACCAATTGGGTGCGAATTGATATTTACTAAAACATTCGCATTTAAGCTGATTTAAACTAACGTACAATAAAAAATATAATATCATAGAAAATACCTAATTTGTGCGCCTGAGATGAAAGAGACATTGGCGACATCGAAATAGGGCGGCTACAGTGGGTCGTTAACTGCTATATGCTATCAAAATTTTGATGAATCCCAGCAGAAAGCAATGGACTGTGAGTAATGTTTGAATAAATGAAATAAAAACATAAACTGACAGCTACATTTTAATAATGTCGTAAAAAACTATGCGCGAATTTTTTAACTTGAATTAATGAAAATAAATAAAATACTAATTATCATTTGATATTTACCAATACAATTTTTCACCATAACATAAAATATGATAAAATAAAAGGAGTGAAATTGTATGAATTAAATTTTCAGAAGTGAATTATTGTATAAAAAGAATTGCATTACAAATTGATTAATAATGATATATTTATTGATACTAATATCGTGATCGTAAGCAATATCGTTACAATTAACGATATCGTTATAAAAATTTACTATATCTGTGGACATGAAAAAAAGCAACATATATTTTTATTGATGTTGCCACTTAGGTAAGGAGAGAGTTCTATAAAACATCATTTTTAGTTTTAGTATGAGTGAAAATAGTAGTAGAAATTAGTAGAAAATATTAGTAGCTTTAATAAAAATAGTAGTAGAAGTTAGCAAAAATAGTAGTAGAAAAAAAGTAGTAGTAATGAATAGTAGTATTAGTGAAAATAGTAGTATAAATTAGTAAAAATAGTAGTAGTAATTAGCAGTAGTAGTCGTAGTGATAGTGGTAGTGTCATACAAGTGTCATGTCGTGACTTCGTAATGCAAATCTGATGCGACTTGTGTGCCGCGATGTAAAAAATCACTGCCGCGTTCGAATGACGTCGCCATCTAATTTTTAATGGAAAAATTGCAAAATATCTCCTTTTTTAAATACGATATTATGATATAATTTTCAAAGGGAACTTGTTGAAGACAACTTTAATTGAGAAGTATTTTTAATTGCAAAATTGAATTAAGTTCGAAATAGAAATTTTAAATTAAAACGGGTTACAGATTTTTAGTCTATTAACGATCACTTTTTAAAAGCACAGGGTGCTGGGTAGAGCTATGCCAATATCGTTTATCTCGTCTAGTCTTAGGTGTAAAGAAATTTGACAAACCACTCATAATGTGTAAAGTTTGAATATACTAATTTTAATTTGAAATTAGATAATAATTCTTTTAGCTATTCACAAAAAATTTTGTTGTTGTAAGTTTGAAGAAGAATATACGCATTCCAAAATCAACACACTGTGCGCCTACGCAAACCGCCTTAGCATGTATGTATGTTTGTATTTAAAAGCATGGGAAAAATGTAGATTCGTATATAGTTTGTATATTTAGGTTTGTTTGTGTACTGCAGCAAAGAACTTGTATACTCATAAATACGCTCGTATTTCACTACTTTGTTGTTGCAGTCGTTGTTATTGTTGTTATTGTTGTCGCCTGTGCAATTTGGCGCGTTTGTTGAGAATGCATAAATTTTCTTTGCCTACATTCTTGCTTTGATTTCGCCTACTAACGAAATTTATCAAAAGAGTGCGCCTGATTGTTTTCAATTCTTGATATATGCAATATGTGTGCGTGTGTGTGTGTATGCTTTCAAATTTAATTTCACTTACGCTCTAAAATGCTAAATATCTAAAACACTTTGTATTCTTCTACTTAAGCTATGGCATAAATGTTAGCAAATTTATTATAATAGCTTTTACGATCTAATAAAGGTGTGCGTGAAGAAGAATGGCACGTGGGTGGTTGGGGGAGGCGTTGGGTAATCCGTTGCTCGCATGTCCCGGAGACTATTCATATTTTGATAGTCAAATGGAAAAGATAATATGCGATATTATTTACGATTAGTCGCGTTCGAACAGGTGAAAGGCGGTAGTAATGATTTGGCGGACATCGAAAAGTAAATTTTTTTAAATTAAGCAAGGAAGCGCTGGCATGAGAGATGACATTGAAAATGTTGGTTTTTTTTTGTTTGTAGTGAAGCCCCAGCTGGGCGAATGTAAAAAAAAAAGTATTTTTTATACAAAAACAAAACAAGATAATTAAAATGCTGTAAAAAAAATACATGCCCACCAAAATGTGTGAAATTTTTATTCAAGGTGATTCGAATGTTTCAAGTTTATTTGTATTTTGCTTTCCTTAGCATGTCACTTTGGCGACACGAATACGCTGGAATGCAGGCCACTCGCACAGTGCACACACACACACATTATTTTCGCACCATTTTTTTCGCTATTCCCATATATGTACATACATATGCACATATGTAATATGAAAAGCAGAACTCCCGGAGACTATTAAAATTCACATCCATTTCAGGCGCTGAAGCAAAACGGTTCACACACAGATGTGGATGGAAGAAAAGAAGAAACAACAAACCGTTAACCACGTAAACGGACGACTTGCACACTAAAAAAAAAAATGAATAAAGAAAAAAAACTATATAGACATGCAAAAATACATACGCGTCGTAATAAGACAAACATCTAGCTAGCAATCAACAAACAGAGCAATTGGTGGCAACTAGCAACTGACAGTCAGCAACAGCGCCGCCAATGGGCACAGCTTTTTGTCTTGGTCTCAGCATCAGCATCAGCCTCCGCTACATGGCTGCTACAGCTACACAGCTACATTAAAGTAGTACATATGTACAAAGGGCACAGAGAATGTGCATTTTTCATGCAGAACGTCATGGATGCAGATTTCTATATTTAGCAACGAAACGGCTGAGAACAACTAGCGTCAGATTGACTGCGTGATGCACCTTTTGAAAATGGAGCTGAGCTGTTGGTGAACGCAATGTTGCTACCTACCTAAAATAAATGAGTAAATATGTTACATGTAATTCAAGCATGTGACGGACATAACGCACCAAAAGCAAAAAAAAAAAACAAACAAAATACAGAAAAAGAAATAGAAGATGGTCAAGGGGACTGCGTCAAAGAGCAACCAAGGCATAGTTAAAATTGAAAATGTACATATGTACTTATAGAATATGCGCGTACATACAGTGGGTGGCAGAAAAATTGTACATTGAGTTTTTTTTAAATTTTTTTAAATTTTTTTCTTGGTAGTTTTTTTATAAAATTTTAGTACATTTTAAAACAAAAACACATAAATAAAAGATTTAAACTTTATACAGAGATTAGCAAAACTAAAAAAAATTTCAACAAAATTTCAAAATTTTTAAACAGAATTTTTTGAAACTTTTTGATTATGCAGTTTCGTTAAGGTGACTGAAACTTAATTTTTAGATTTAATAGAAAAGGAAATAAATAACTTTTCCAAATTTAGCAAATTTAATTTGATCCTTATTTTTATTTTTAATTTTTCATTTGCTAAAGAAAATTACCAACTACTGTTTCATAATCGCCTGATTGTTGGAATTTTGTTTGTCATTAACGCCAACTAGTGTTGAAAATCTGAATCCAAATCTAATTTACCGAATGCTGATTTAGGAAAAGGGGCAACCTCAAAATTTTTTCGAGACACTTGTCAGTTGCGAATTTGTCGTAGCCCCGAAACCTCTGTAGATACATACCCTTATTGCAAGGTTTCATTAATCTAATAATTATATCTCCATCTCTATTACCAATAAATTTGAATCCACATTCCATTTCGTATAACTTAGTCATTTAACTTATTTTGCTTTCAAACAGGTGGCAACATTCTATAAAAGCATTCTTGAAATGGAACTTTATTAAACCTTCATTAAAAAAAAAATTTGTATGTATTGAAGAAAAATAGCCAACAAAGGAAAAATGGGACTGAATTGGCGCTTAAGAAAACTTTGGTATTTTTGGAGAAAACAAATTTTATTTTATACATTTTTTCTTAATTTCGAAAAAACTTTCTTTATATCGGTAGAAAATATCGCAATTTAAGGAAACAATTCTGATTACAAGAATTTTTATTTTGAGCAAAATTCCGACAAGTTTTTTTTTACTGTTTTACCTTCTTTTTGTTTAATGTGCTATAATTTTTTTATAAAGGCGTAGCTCATTTCGTAACAAAAACTAGATCAAACTTTTAAACTTTTTGAAAAAATCTGAACTTTTTAATGAGAATTTATAGAAACAATTCTGGTATGCATTTTTGTAGCCCAGTAAATTTTAGTATAACCAAGTGCAAGTAAGAATTTGCTGAAAATTTCCGTTTATTTTAGATATTTTTTTTTCAAAAAGTGTAACAAAAACTATTGGAAATAAAAATCCAAATTAAAAGGGTTGAAAATTTAACGAACTTGAACTTAAACTTTCCTATTTTTTTTTACAATGTTTGATATGTTGATTTCTACCGCGTTTCTTATATAATTACTACTTTTTTAAAATTAATAATCTTCTTAATGAAAAAGAAAAATAGTCAAATCTTTAAAAAATCTCGTGACCCTATTAAATTGTCCGGCACTGTATATGCATACTAATGGAGGAGTAATAAAATTTCGTATACAATACAATGTATAACATATAAGCACATTGTATGCACATATAACAGCAAAAAGTACATACATACAACTAGTAAGTATGTTACCACACATGTGTGCTGCTCATAATTGACTTTCCCCTCTAATGATGTCTTCCTGCTTCTTCGTCTTAAAATTCCTTCTGCACAGCAATCGGTTGGTTACCTAAATCACCTTTTATTTCCATTGTAAAGGTGCACTGCATTAAGTAAATGTGTGGCACAATGGAGAAGAAGATGCCACTTGAGTGCCGCCATGTAACAGCTACAAAAACAAAAGTCTGCAACAAATAGGTAGGTAAATTCAAGCAGTGCTATTGTACCTAAATTTAGCTTGTACACTTCTTTTCTTATGTAGGCAGAGGAAAGGCATGAGCATTCACTACTAAGTAATTTCGGTTTGACTGGCTACGATCTTAACCATTGTATTTGTTTTTATTGGCATTCGCCTTCGAAATGTGAACTCTTAAAATGACCAAATATGAAAATATATACATACATACTTCGTAGGTATAATTGTACCTACGCATTTGCCTGAGCATGTGCTGCTCATGTGTTTGCTCTCGGTGGAGTGTTCAAGTGCTCAAGGTGAGTGTAAGTTTTTTTTTTGTTTTTTTTTTTTTGAAGTGGAATCGCCTTGGTAAATGTAAAATGAGAATTAATACGCAGATAATGTGTGTGCATTGAGTAATGGCAAATGGAAAGAGCGGGAGTGGGGAAAAGGGAAATTTTGAAATGAAAGGATTTTTCAAATTGATTGTTGTGGCTAATGAAGGCGGATGTGTAAAAACAAATATAATATATACATATGTGCATAATATTTATGGCCCTACATTTATGTTCTATGCATCGATAAAAGTGAATATATCAATATGCACTGAAAGCAACATGCACGATATATAGCATGGCAAAAAAAAATGTCCTATTAGAATTTGGAATAATTTTTGCAAATGGCGTCGAGTGTCACTACATTTACGACTAGGAACCGTAACGGTTATAATTTTTATTTAAAAAAAATGATTGAAACGTTATTTTGGTTTTTTTTTATTTTTCGTCAAGTTTGATCGGCTTTTTTTGATTTTTATTTTTTCGATAAAAAATTATCAATATTCTTGTATATTTATTTTTTCGATCAAAAATAATTTTATTTTTCAGATCATTGATCGATATTTTAATTTTTCCGATAAAAAATAATCATTATTCTTGGATTTGAATTTCTTCGATCCTATTTGATCCATTTTTTTTTGATTTTTTTTCGATCAGTAAAACATATTAATGTAACAAATTTTCAAAAGCAAAGATTTGTATGAATGAAGCGCACTTTTTCTGGAAGATTGAATTTGAATTCCGCTAAGTCGACCATCCAGATCACTGACTAAAAACATAACTCCATTTTCTTTCCATTTATTCAAAAGGTATGGCCAAATATCATTGGGTCATTTATTTTGTAGCACCTTGTGCAACCAAAATATAATATCTGCAAGACACGAACAAGCCATTTCAAAGTTTATATATTCGAATACCGAAATTCATAAAAAATAAACGCGATTTGAAATGAACCGTCTCATATCTCAACATTTCATATAACGCGTATATAATTTGATTTAGTTCGACTTTTAAAGCTGGTGGCAACCCTCTTAAATTCTTCAGCGCAATAAGCCGCTTTATACCCATATTTCAATTATCTATTTACTTGTGCATTTTTAATAAAATTTGACTATTCAAACAAGTGGCAACCCTATCAGAAATATAGCTAAGAACCTTCTTCTCGCCGAGACGAACCGCTTGACACCCATGCATTTTAATATTTTATAAAACTTTTGTACATTTTAATTACATTTAACTTTACAAACAGGTGTCAACCCTCTGTCAAGCACACAACATCGTGATACGAGATTTTTATATATTAGCTAAAATTTTTATATATAAGAGACATATTAAAGTTTTTGGTTATATCGAAATAATTTTAAAACTTTTGAAATGATTATTTTAATGTTACGAATAGTTTTTAATAAATCAGCCAGAATAATTTCCACAACCTACCTCAGTAAAAATTATTACTTTTTTCTTAAAGCATAATATGTAAATAAATATTGTTAAAGCGCGCTCAAACCGCATACCCGCCTGCTTGTGAAAGCAAGCAAATAATTCGTTAAAAATTGCCAAAAAGAAAAAGTAGATTTTTAAAACTTTATTTGATACATTGTAATAGTTGTTGAGCGGCATTTATTTTGGTATGTTCAGTAACAATTACAGTGCAATCGTATGAAATTTATTGCAATTGAGTCGAAATGCCACCCCAAACCAAGCGGGCAAGCGTAAGTAAAAAAAAAGCAAAAGTATCGAGTACACAGGGTGTGCAAAAAATAGCGCCACAAAGTGAGCGCCACCTTCATGGGCGCACGTGTGTATGTGTGTGTGTGTGTTGCTGCTTGGAGCAACCGAAATTGTTTACATGTTAATTCCTTTTTGCTTTGGTGCGAAAGCAATGCGAGCAATGAAAATTATGAGCAAAATCAAAATAAACTAAAATAAATAAATACCAACTTTCACACCACCAAATAAAGTAAGTAAAAAAAAAACAAATACAAATAATGTAAAAAATCACGAAACAAAAGTAATGAATTGAACAAATAAAAAGCGCAAGCTCAAATACTTTGCCAAATTTGGCCAAAAATTCGCAAAGAGTGGGAGGAAACAATAAATTTTTAGGTAGGGCAGCCACATGTGCCTAACATATGTAAATGTATATAGTATGTATGTATGTGTGTACACGTTTGTATGTGTTTGTTGAAAGTGTTTCGGTTGCAATTATAAATACCCTTTGGGTATCTTTTTTTTCGGCAGGCAGCAGCCATCAGCGACGCGCACAAAGGATTTTGGCTTTGAGTGAGTGCCGAAAAAGACACAAATACCAAAAAACCCAAAAAGTAGATACAAATTAAATCAAAAACAATACAAAAAAAAAACAATTGGCAAGTTAAGTGAAACAGCTCTGTTTTGGCTTTGAGCGCGCATAACAATTTCCAAAAAATGCGCTTTTTAAATATATTCGAATGCGTATATTTTATTTTGAGTTTTTGATGGTGCCGCATTACGCCGTAACAGCCAAAGAGTACACAAGATATTCGTATTACCAAATAAACAAAAAACAACAACAACAAAAAAATACAAAATGTCTGTATTGGACACAAGAAAGGTGCTTTGGCGAGGCGAGGGGTAGCATTCCATGCAATTTTCACAGTACAATTGTTTTAAAGAAAATTTCAATAAAATGCCCACTGGGTAGGTTTCAATCAAATAAGCACAAAGATATACATATATTTTCAGCTATACAAATATAATATATGTATAGATATCCGCGAATGAACACGGCCGCTTTTTTTTTATTTAACAACTTCGCTGAAAAATAAAAGTAAACCAAAATAAAATAAAATTAAAACAATTGCTGTAAAAGAAATATTGGCAAACAATTTACTTTTAACGAAAATTCCAACAACAAATGTACGAGAGGAGTAAGCAAACAAACAAAAAAAATAATTTGCACAAAGAACTTGACACAGGCGGAGTCCAGTGCACACAAGTGCAGCAAGGTTGAGTTTGTGAGTGGAAAAGGTGGTGAAGGCTGGTGGCTGCGGGTGCAGCACACAGATATGCAACTTTTACTTACACAGATATAAATATGGGATAAATGTATTTGTTTATAGCACTCTTTGTGCACCTAGGCGGCAAACTCCATGTATATGCATTCATACTATTTGTGCCTCTGTACTCGGAATATTTAACAGCTGCTCACAGCCGCAGCACCACACACGATTTGCATTGGGCATTGGGCATTGGGTACCGCAATACTTTTACACCAAAGTAATTTTCACATTGTACTGGCACCGAAAAGAAATTAAATAATAATAAAAATAAAGAAAAAAGGCACTGTCTTTTTGGCTTTATGGTGCCGCCACCGCTGCCGCTGCTGCAGTGTTTCTGTGAGTTACATTGATTTATTAATCGCTTTTCTTTCGGCGGTTGGCTAACGCGTTGCATTCTGCTTCGGTGAGTGTTCATGCACACAGGTTAAATGTGCCCTGTTGGAAAGCTTCGAACTAGTTCGCCGGGTAATGGGTTCACAAAAAAGCTAGGATCGAAATTACGTGTTCAGTGAAAGAGAGTTACTCGTCATGTCAAAATGCATATTTGGTATTAGACGATAAGTGAACGTATCGCTCGTATCGTAATTTGGTATTATGAGTTCAGTGAACGTGTCTCACTTAGCGTAAACGTCAAAAAATTTTATACGATATCAAGACGCCATTCGTATTCCAACAATTTATACTTCTTGCTGTGATATTATTAATAAAAATTTGCTTAATTGTATATTGAAAGTAAGTATTAATCATATGTATATAAGGGGGAAAAACGGCACCCGGGTTGAATTTGAGCAGTCCGCTCTACTTTGGTTTCACGACCCTTTTGATTGGTTTTTTGAATATACTGTTTTTGTTAATATAACTTAAACTTAGAAGTGACGTATGGCTTCGCTTTGCCTACTTAACAGCACATGGCATGACTTAGGAGACCTGTCACATAAAGAATCTGTTCAATGGGTTTTTCGTGTAACCGACTACCGAACGCAATGCTTGACAAAAAAAGTCTCTTGAGTTTTGATTCTTCTCTGTGACAGCTCTCAAGTCATGCTCTGCCCTGTTAAGTAGCCATAACCAAGCCATTATCATATTCCAATCTAACCTTTTTTTGAGTTTTTTTTTCAATTTACTCCTTAAATTTCTGGACCGTAAAGAAAATCAAAATCGTTATTTGTTTATTTAAAATGCGCATTTAATTTCAGCAAAAATAGCAATGTGCGCCAGAAGTTCAAATTTACATACATATGTATGTATGTTTGTATGTAGACTGCGCATTTTCGAATTTGCTACTGAAGGAAAGACATTTAAAATTTCATTCAAATTTCGCATACAGCTGCCTTATATTTTATTCCAATTTCCATTTATTTAATTCATATTTAAAAATGTAAATGTGCACATAGATATAGTACATATGTATGTATGTATGCTTGCAGGTAGTATTTCAAATCGATGGCGCAAAACAGTGAAATCGAAAATGCATATCTATTAAAAGTGCGCGTCGCGTTCGCCAGAAATTAGGCAGAAAAGTTGTACAACACAGCGAAGGCTAGTATGATATAAAAGACAAAAACAAGCAAAACAACTAAAATAGAAAACCAGCAGGCGGCATACGAAATTGGCAAAATTTCAAGAAAGTTTCCACTTGGCAGACACTGGACGCTGCGGCTGAACAGGCCAACAATAACAAAAAGAATTGAAAACCTTTTACTATCAACGAAAAGTTCAAACTTGTTAGCATATTTTCACTGTTTGCTGTTGTATATGAAAATTAAGCTAAGGAAAGTTTACCTTTGAGGCATAACGTAAGAAATGAAAATCTTAAAGGGAATTTGGACAAGACGAGCATGAATGTGGGTAGAATTAAAGAGGCTGAGTAAATTAATTAGTAGCAAGCAATATTAGTGTGTTTAAGATAAAATGTGAAGTAAAATAATATAAATTATAGTATACATAGTTTTTGTTTATGATAGATTACAGTATAAATCTATTTATGCGTGTGTGTGTGTGTTAAATGTTGCTACAATGTCAAGCTACTACAAACATATTGAGCATACTTGTAGCCATTTTGCCGTTTAAGATTGAAGCAGAGGTATTAAGAACAACAAGGACCATACATCTACAATGTTCTTGCAACGGCAGCAGTTATTAAACTGACAGTCAACGTCAACTTGCCGACAAACACTACAAATGATTAATTACTGACTTGCATTCTACGTCGATGGGAGTGGTGGCGGAGTTGAGCCGCTTTCAAGGATTTCAACAAGATTAAAGTGCAAGAAAAAGATAGCTGAAATTGAAGAATGTTTAGATGTCCCTAAGGAGTAGGTTGAAGAGAGATTTTTTTGGTTGAAAAAAAAAATCGTACGTATTAAAGTTAAAGCGAGAAATCAACGTGAGCTGAATAAAACCTAATGTACATTTGTACTTAGCGATGACTTGGATTGAAGTTAATAAAGCATTTTGTATACAGTTTTTGGAAAACGTTGATTGGTTAGCTTTTTATGACTTCATTCGATTTAAAGCCGTCTTTTGTAAATACTGAACTGGCTTTAAGGCTGGATAACATATACATATCTTCTATCTAACCAACTGCCTTCTCAAAGACTGCGCTGTTGTTAGGTCTGATTCTGCTTTAGACTTATGAATATGTATACTAGGCAAAACATCTGATTAAATATTTGATGCAAATTCAAACATCAAAAAAATCAAAAAATTCAAACATCAAAATAATACTCATATCGATAAAAATACTAATAGTGACAATAATACTGATATCGATAATAATACCGATATCGATAACAATGTACATATATACCAAAAACGACGACATTGACAATTTTCCATTTTAGCGCCGACAACGATATTAGCACAATATCGATAACACCAATGATATTGATAACAAATATATACCGACTATTTTTTTCGAATAAAAAATCATTGGAAAAATTTCATCTGATATTTATTAACGATTTCCGATAATACTTTATGGACATTTTCTGATCTTTATTATTTCGATAAAAATTATCGATCACATTTCATCCATGTGTTTAGAAATAAATGTTGGAATCAGCAACAACAAATATAAAAATCGTATATCGTAATGTTCATTGTCACACCCAAGAAGGGGAGAGGTGTTTGGGGTTTAAACAACCCCTAAAATCTCAAACATTGTAAAACTTTCTTGCAATTATTTTACTTTTTTTTTTAGTAAATAATTGTAAAACGCTCTCCAAAATATTTTTCTGTGTTCGCCTCAGGTTTGTTGTTGTTGTTGCGATTAATATTACCATCGACGAGAAGTTTTTTTGCATTTCTTATGTTTGATCAAATTAAATTCATGTCAAACTTAATTCTAATTTAACTCATTAACATTTAATTTCAGCTATGCCCAAAAGAATGCAAACTAGTTTTTCTTCTTCAAATGGAGTCAGCTGTCTTCGTCTTTGCTTGTCGGAGGCGATTGGTATTAGAACATCACAAATAACTTGTTTAGTTTGTTATTAATTAAATTTTGTAAGTGATTGTTATTATTTAAATTGTTTAAAACTAAAGTTGAGCAACAATTTTGTTCTACATTTTTTTCAATTTAAGGAAATCTTTTCCTATATTTAATACTCAAAATTCACTCTAAAAGCATGAATGGCTTATCAATGTGTGTGAAAAGCATGAATGTATATATTTACTATGTATGTACATACATATGCATCTAAGGAATTTCTTGCGATTTCAGCTGTTCAAGCGCTTCTAAAAACTAATATTTTTTTCTTGACAAAATATTTTTTTTTCATACTTATGTGTGCTTTGCACTCTGTCAACAACAGGAATGTTATGAAAAATTACTTTTTTGAAAAGTTATGAAAACTAATATTTTCATTACCAAAGGTATTAACAAGTCAACAAGATGTAAAAAAGAGAAGCACAACAAAAAAAAAAACAAATTGTAGAAAACTAAGCGCACGTGAAAGGTAGATGCTACTTTTTATGTTGTAGGCGAAAAAATGTGTAGAAAAATTAGTTAGGTAGCGAGTTAAGCTTGATTTATGGCCATTGCAAGGGAAAAGGGACTCTCACTATTCAACCAAGTAGAAAATCGAAGTAGGGCCAGATGGCTTTAGTTTTAAAGATACATTTTAGAAACTTCTTACATTTGATATTCGTTCATTTTGATTTTTGTGTGTTATGTGATGTAAGCCCAAATTTTTTATTAGTATTATCAATTGGTAAGGCCAAAAAGTTTCTGGCCTACAAAGATTAGATTTATCGGACAAGAAAAAATATGAAATCTTCTCATTTCGCAATAAAGATAAAGTGTAAAAAATAAAAATAACATACTTTCACACTTTTGGGATTCCGAAGGAATTTTACTGTCATTAGGGTATGCGATTACACTGAGCTAAAACACCCTAATATAGTCCTAGCCTCAAACGACTATTAGTTTTTTTATAAATTCAAATCAAACTTGCGATGAAAACATTTAGCATTGCTGGTGAAGTGAAGTCAGCGGTCTTGGAACATTTTGGAGGGAAAAATTCAGGATGATTTTTTAAGGCTTTAGAAAATTTAGTAAACCTGAGATGTAACTATTATATGAGAAAATTACAAGTTAGTCGAATTGCGGCGGGTAAAAGTAAAAGATATAAAGGGTTTAACTTTTTATAAGGATAAAAATATGCTAAGGCGTAAAAACTGTATAACTTCAAGTTGTTGTAGTTGTGACGCCCTAAATCTAAATTTGTTTTGTTGTGTAATTATTAAAAACCTCTATAATTCCTACGAAAATTTGGTTGACTTTTTTTTTTAAATTTGAACCGTAAAATATTTATTATTCTGGGTCTCTGGTGAAAAATGAAAGATAACAAATATTATATTTTAGGCCGGCAACTTTTGGCCTTTACTATGCACATAACAAATCTAAAAAAAAACCATAAATATGTACATATGTACATATATAATTACACGCGTATGTGGGGTTGCACTCAAAACATATGTCCACTTAAAAGCTGCTCCGCTTTATGGACGCCACAAATCTAAACCACGAAATACCTTTGGCTTTTGGCAAGCATACTTGTAGTATGTATGTAAATAAAATTAGTATGTGCGCTGCTAGGTGACCCCCTTAAAGTAGCAACAATTAGCAGGAACAAAATTCTGATTTATTAATGCTGTCTCGAAATTTTGTTTCTTTTTGCGTAGAAAATTTTCCAGTAGCACATGTACGTTTGTATGTGCATGTGCATATATGTAGTATGTGTAGGTGCATGTTGTCAGTACGTTTGTGTGTCACCTGCCCGCGTGTAGTTGTTTCGAGAACAAATGTAAAATTTTTTCATAAATTTGTAAGCGATTCGTCGGTGGCCACATCAACACCGGTAATTAATTTTCTGTCCTATCAGTTTAGTTTTGAAAGCATTTTTCAAGTTGTTTTCGTTGTTCTCGTTGTTGTCAGGTGCACAGCCGACGCACTCAGCTGTTTAACGCCATCAAATTTAAATCAACTCAAATTGAGCTAACTTGCTTCATGATAATGAAATATATTGCCGTAAAATATCTTGGCGACGGGAGAAAAAAACTAATGAGACGCCGAAAAACATATTTTACATGGCTAGAGCAAAAAAAAAAAACAACTTGCTAACTTGAACTGATTTGTGGCCACTCTGAAATTAGGGTTCGAAGATTCCACATTTTCTTAAATGTTTATAAATTAAAATTTTTTCAAATCAATCAGTAAATGTTAATTGAGTCGGTGTAAAAATGCCTTAAAACATATTTTAAAATTTTTTATAACTTGTTTGCTCAATTGGCATTCCCCAAGTGGGCTGATATTTGGTAAACTTTCACAGCTACTATAAAATCAGCGAAACGTAAAAGTGTCGCGTTCATTTGCAACAATTTTACCCCCGCCCAATATGTTGTGGCTAAAATTTTAGCATGAGTTTATTTAAGGCAACTGCAACCAGACGTGCTAAATTAATCTACTTGCGTTCGAGGAAAATTAATTGCTCTGGATTAAGGTGTTTGTAGCGCATTTATTTTTTAATTATTTTTTAATCCTTTTAGAATAAGAAATAATAGGCAAACAGCTTAGGAAAAGAGAACTGAATATAACACAAATTTTCACTGCTAAAAATATAATAGCATACAATTAAATATTAAATGAAGTAAAATGTTTTAAAATAGCATAAAGTAAACAAAATAAAATACAGTTTAATAAAGTAAGGTTAATTACTTTAAATAAAATATATAAATATAAAAAACAGAAACTAAATAAAATAAAAAAACTGTAAATAAAATAAGCAAAAAAAAATATAATAAATCTAAATAAATAAAAATTAATTAAAATTATCTAAAATAAAAAAGGCAAAACTAAAAAAAAAAATAAAGAAAAATTAAATAAGAATAAAATAATATAAACTGACATGTTCAGCATGGTTTCAAATGAAATAAAAATATTTTAAAGCATAAAAAACAAGAGAAACTGAGAAACGTTGTATTAAAAAATATTTTTATTATTAATTTTGTTCTAGATATCCCTATAATTTGTAGCAAGCGTCATACTGGTGCACTACAAATCGATTGACTGGGACCTATTTCGAACGGCAGATAATTTTTTTGTGTAGCTTTTTCTCGGCAGAAATGCATAGAAATTCATACCGATATCGGAACAATCGATATTGAAGGAATCGATATAAAAGAGAAAAGTCGAAGTAGATGAAACTTAAATTTCCGTTAATGATAATTGGGATAGTGTTGTAAGGGCGCTAAAATACGTTGCGATCTTCATTTTGTTTAAATTTGTATGCGTATATTTTTCTGCATTGATTTGTTGATTATTAAATTTTATAATTTTTTTTTTGCATATGAACAATAAATGTTGGTAAAATTAAATTTTGATTTAACCATTATATCGAACCGGAAAATATTGATTAAATTTCATAATTTCTTCTGTAGATGAAATGTAAATTTCAAATTAAATATCGATATTGGGAGTAAAATTTCGATTTGTTCGATTTATCTAAGCAAAAAATCTTCATTAATTTTGATTATTTTTTTGTAGATAAAAAATAAATTTAAAAAATATCGTTATTGGGAATGAAATTTCGATTAAAAAATTATTCCTAGCATAAATTGTAAGATGTCAAAATTACAAAAAAAAAACAAACTATGAAATGAAACCCCAATAATAATTTAAAAATCAATTTAAGTGCTTAGAATAATTAAAAAATTCAAGGTGCTAGAAACACCTTTTGAAATACATTTCCTTTCTCTGCAATTGCTGCTCTTTTCAGCACTTTGCTGGTAACATAGAAAAAATATCGAAGCTTTTAAATGCTCCATAAACATCACGTAACAAATTCTAGTACACTTCCAGTTGTACTCAATTTTCTTATTACGACTATTCCTATCATTACTTCCACTTGCGGTTTTAGTAGTTGTTGTTGTTGCCGTCTGCCCAACCGACAAACGCTATCATGTAGCCGTACACCTTTATGCGCACATTTCATAAATTTCCACAGAACGTTAATTGCCTTGGCGGCATTGCAGCGTTGAAATTCAATTAACTGTGTGAATTTCCATTCGTGGGTAACGAATTGGAATTGCAGTACTTTTACAAATGCCCAACGCCACCCAGTGGTGTATGTATGGACATTAGGGTGGGTCGAAAAAATGTTTGGATGATGTGTTCTTAAGAAATTGGAATTGCAGTACTTTTACAAATGCCCAACGCCACCCAGTAGTGTATGTATGAACATTAGGGTGGGTCGAAAAAATGTTTGGATGATGTGTTCTTAAGAAATCGTATGCTATTTTCGAATTTTATAGATCATTTTAAGATAAAGTGTAGAAGAAAGAAACGCACGAACAAAATAATCGTTATCCTTGGATTTTCGATCATACTCGTAGTAAACGGAAAGAAATTTGGCGGCGATGACAACAAAATGTTTTATGATCGAAAAAAAAAATAACAGAAAATATCGAAGAAATATGATCGGAAAATTTAAATCCAAGAATATCAATTATTTTTAATCGAAAAAATGAAAATCACAAAGTATCGATCAAATATGATCGAAAAATTTGTAATTAAAAAATTCGACTATTTTTTTATCGAAAAAATAAAGATCACAAGACATCGACCAAACTTGAGCGAAACAATAAGAATTAAAAATAACGATCTAATGTGATCTGTAAAACAAAATAACGATTAGATGAAATTTTTTTTTTATTTTAGCCGTTACAGTCCCCGTTTTTCCATCAAAATTATAAATATTTTCAAATATTAACATTTTTTTTATTGCGAATTAAGACGTATTGATTTTTGCGTGATAGGTTTATTAAAAAGAAATAAAAAAGGGTGCGTAAAATTTTGGCAGAGTTTTCGAGTTTTTCTTAAACCAATCTTACAAAACAGTTCAAAAATAGCAAGGAAATTTTCAATATTATGATTCTGTTTTAATTTGTTTAAAATATTTGCATCCAAATATTTTTGTGTTTTATCAAAAGTTTTGTTTTTGTTTTTATTCTTAAAAACATCATTTTTGGAGGTATTTTCAAATCGGTACAGCTCATGTAAAAGTTCTTCGTGGGGCACCCTAATTTATGAAAAGTACCGCACACCCCTTTCATACCAACAAGCTGGTGTTTGGCATCTTTAGTCCGGGTTTCGCCACCGAAAAAATTATCGATACGTATTTTTTTTTTAAATGAAAATAACTGAAATCGCCGGGAGATAAATTTTCAATAATGTTTACACTAATTTCTTACATCTGAAATCTAAGATGTATACTGACTAGACTGGCCGCAATTTTCAACTGAAAAATGCTGTAAACAATCGGGGTATTCTAAGACTGGATTATTTAAAAACAGCTCATCCCTACTACACCTACTACAAATGGCTGCTTGTTGAAGCTTTACTAATTTATGTACATACATACATACATACTATGTACATATGTGTGCAAGGATGTATGCACTGTTCTACAATGTTGCCGTGCATTTAGTTAGCACCTTCAATTTGCTGGAATGAGTTTATCGCATTGACAGGTTTATGTTTTGTTTACGCTCAACTTCGACACCGCCATCGCCATCGGTAAGCTGCCGTGCTTTAGTACACACACATAAACACAAACATATGTACGGTACTCCTGTTCGTCAGTCAGCCAGTCAATCGCACATACAGCAATACTACAAAATTCTACATACCAATAATACTCATATACCTATCCAATCATGTACGTGTGTGCGTACACGACACTTGTTTGGCTTAATGGAAAATCGTATTAAATTTTCAATAATTACAATACCATCTGAGCGCTGCGTGAGAGCACTTACCGTTCCTATTAAAACTACACAGACTCTTCTATACACAAACATTTGCTTATAATAAGTATAAATCGAATTCATAAATTTTTTTTGAGTAAAATTGCTCAGTTTTTTGTTTGATTTGTTGCTTGTTACTTGTGGGTAGCTCTCATCATTCTGCATCTTCTTCTTCTCCTTCTACTTCTTCGTCGCCTAGTCATTATTTATTGATATTTTTCAATTTATTACTTTGATCGCTATTATCTCGCACATCTAATTTTTATGCTTAGCATGTGTTTCGACGTTTTTGCTATTCGTATTTATTTAAAAGAATAGAGTAAATTATAAATAATTAATGTTTTTTTTTTCAGAAGAAAATAAATTGGCAGTGAATTTATGCTGTCGTTGATGTATTTTGTCTAAGTTTTATTAAATAAAAAATACTTGCAAATATTGTAGACAGATTTGTAAATATCAATCATTTGGCGCCATGTGCGATGTTTTTTTTTTTGTTTTGAATGCGAAGCAAATTAAAATGTTCCTTTGAAAATGAAACGCTGCGACGTTCAATCCAAAGAAATATTGAGTTTTACTTTTGGTGATTTTTATAACGTTGTGAAGGTCAGCGTTTATGATTAAGTGAAAAATGTATATAAATTTTTTACTTTTAAATATGTTTTATATGTATTATCATATGGTGCGAAAATTAAATACAGAAATTTGGGTAGAAGCCTTTTTCATTGTGAAAATTGTAGGTATTTTATTTCGCTAAAATTTTGATTGATTAAAATGTTCACATTTATAAAATATTTTAAACTGAGCCAACATGCTTTACGTGTGCTCAAATTTTTTACGATATTTAATAACTTTTTTTTATTGTTAAAAATTTGTAAATAAAACTGTTAAAATATATTTGCCTTAATTTCGACAAGTGAACTAAAGAGTTAGAAACGAAAATGTGCGATTATTGACAACAATTCCAGTTTTTTGTAGCCTAAAAAATGTTTGGAAAAAATCGGTTGTTATTTTGAATTTGCTGTTTCAGAATATATTAGCATTGCGAAGACAAATAAGTTTTTCTGAACTACTTTGTTGAAATTTGGAATGAAACCCGATTTTTTTTTTATTAGGGAGTCTAATAGCAACAACAATCAAAGCGGTAAAAGTTATAGCTGCTATTTCGGAGATCACCACAGGCACTCATCAGACTACTACTTTCTTGACTTTAGTAGACATCGAACGTATGTATGTCCTCTGAGGCATCCATTTAGTTATAGCTCGAAAATATAATTTTGTATTTTAAAATTTTTTCGGAAAAAAGCGAGCTCATCATTTTTTGCAATATTCGTAACATTTTCTATGTTAAATGTTTCCATTAATTGCTTTTAAAAATATAGTTCAGTGAGCAACACAAACCATACAAATCCGAATTTTTAGTTTTGTAAAAATTTTACGAAAATTAAATAAACTTGCAAAAATGGCGTTAAAAATTTTACATTTTTGCAAAAGTTTCTTGGGTCTGCTATTTTAAAGCGCATTCAATTCTAATACTTGAAAGTAAATTGCCATAAATTTTCATTGATTTTTTCAAGTTTTTAAAATGTCATACAATTTTTTACAACGATTTTTATGGTTTATGTTAGTCAATAAACTACAATTTGTAAGAAAAATTATTGAAAAAATTTAACATAGAAAACCTTGTCAATATTGCAAAAATTAACACTGGACCATTTTCACTGTGCTTATCATCCCCTTAATCCAAAAATTAAACAGTGAACCTAAAAATTTCTGAATTTGGCAATAAGATATGGCAATAGATGACATGTCACCAACAGTGTAGAGATAAACCCGCAATAAATCAATTCTTTCAACGATGCGCACAAATAGAAAATAAAACAAACAACATAAAAAAAAAAGATAAAACAAATTCGGACAAAGAATAGCTCACCTAAGTATCGCCAGTTGATAGAAATAAATAGAAATAATCACTGTACCAGAAACACGACAAAACAGATTATGACAAGTGTAACGAAAACAAAAATTCAAAAATACAAAAACAACATCGACTAAGCTGACCAAAAAGGTAGCAGCCAAACAATGCCAACTGCGATAGCACCGGCACACCGGTGAGTAAATACCCAAACAAGACAGGATAAGCATACATTAGCGATGAGTTCCATAGATCAACAGCACTACTACTACAAATAGACAAAAAAGAAGAAGCAAAACACCCAAAACAATTCAACTCTTCTGCCAAGTCACGGCAAGTGTACCGAGTTGCGAGTATGTTATGCTCTGGCTGCTGACTTTTTAACTCCCGCCTGCGTTGTCTGACCGCTGTCTGGTCATAAATTCAGGATACCCTGCCGCACTGAATTCTGTTCTGAATAAATTTATTTACCTTTTCTTTTGCGGCTTTTCTGTGCTGCTACCGCCACAACTTCATTCACACATTGCCGCAACAGTAGTGGCACAGGTAGCCAGTTGCCAGTTACTGGTTTTATGTGCGCAGGTGTATGCTCTGCGTGCCACGTGACATCATGCAAATGCAAAGACAACGTGTATTTTTGTGGCTGAATGTCTGAATGGCGTTGGCATAACGTAGTACCTGTTCGCGTGCGCATGTCAAAACCCTCTGCCGCAATACTTAAACTCAATGATGATATGTTTGTTTGTTCGAGCGCCATTAAGGCTCCCTACGCTTGTGTGTGTGAATGCAATGAGGGTTAAAATCTGCTAGCATGTTACCTGATTTCATGCCATCGGCTTTCGGGTGCGGAAAATTTACCGGCGCAGGTGCTCTTTGTCTGCTTCGCTTGGCTCGCTTGGCTCAAACGGTCGCGGCGTGTGTCTTTGTTTGTGGTTTGACTTGTTGTGGTTGTTGACTTGTTTTTTGTTTGTTTCGTAATTGGTAGGAGGTGCTTGCTAACAACGCATACTCAATACACAAGGTAGCGTCCCGAAGTGCGCGTGTGTGTGCCTTTGTTTTATTTGTTTGTTAATGTAACAAATTATTGGGTTTAACTAACAGGTTGTTGTGGCGCTTCAACAATGGCGCGTTGAAAAATGGTCGCTTTAATGGACGCATAAAAGGCGCTAGAGTGCTGATAATTAAAAATATGCAATGCTTCTAAATTGTTTCATGCCTCTTATGAAAAAAACTGTTAATTACTTTTATTTGACAGTAAATATGCTCACTCAATTTGCTTCACTGTTTATTTTTTTTTTGTTATTTTTTTTTTACTGCTAAATGATATTATGCAGACAGCGCCTGCACTTTGTCAACGCTAGTGGGTATTTGGTTAGAAGGCGTTAAATGAATTTAGAGAGACGGCTGCCAAAAAAGAACGCAAATTTTTATACAAACATATATAGTATGTACTTGAATGTACGCTCGAAATAATGGTGTGTGTGTGTGTGTGTGAGAATCAGAATTCAATTGACCAATTCCGGTGAGGTGCAGCCCAAAACAGAAACAGATGCATAAATCTAAACAAAAATATTTAAACAACAAGCGCAACAAAAAATGTACTTATGTATGTGGGTGTGTGTGTGTGTATGCAGTTATTTAAAGTCAACTACACACATATTATATATATACTATATTGTTTTTTATATGTGTACATATGTTTGTATTTATTTAGAAATTTTTCTTAACGCTGCGTGTTTGCTTATTTGATTTTTATTTAAAAACGACAAGCAATTTTCATTAAAGCTAGATAAAAAATTATATTTTTTAATGCGTGCATATTATATCTACTATGTATATACAATACATATGTACATATGTATATGATTTATAAAGTATTTTACAAAAATGCCGAAATGAAAATAATTTGAAATATTGAAGTGCCAGAAATGTGCAAACGAGTATGGGCGCTTGGACAAATTTGCAAAGAAATAAATTTAAAAAAAAACAGAGACATTTAACAAAATTAGATAAAAAACTAAGAAAAAATTAGAAAATAAAATAAAAATAATATTGTAAATAAAAGAAATTGTGAGATGAAATTAAACAAAAAAAAAAAATTTTTTTTTAAAAATTCTTGAGTTGTGAGAGCGCAATTTGTAAAGCCAGTGAGTTTTTGATTTCTCGCGTAGTAATTTGAAATGCAGTATTACTCCAGTAACTGTCATCGATTAGTTCACTACTGTAAAATTTTGAACAAGCTCTGCAATTTAGTTTGTGTTCGATAGCTGCTGAAAGGAGACAAGCTGGTACGCCGAAACCAAGGAAAGATTTGAAAAATGCTATGCTGTATTATCAATTTCAATGGCTAAGGACTGGTTCACTGAGTTCCGTTGTGGTCGTACCAGCAAATGTGGCACGGAACGTTCGAACAATGAAAGTGGATGAGGTTACTAAAGCTCTACGAATATCAACTAAGCGGGCCCACCATATTTCAAATGATTATTTGAATATGAAAAAGTTATCCGCGCGTTAGGTGTCATGGTGGCCTACACTGGACCATAAACACAACCATGGGGCCACTTCAAAGGAGTGAGGTGCAATCTGAACGAGTTTTTACGCTACCGCATCCATTTTACCACACCAGGTACCAAGGAACGCTCAATACAGTGGAACTCTTCAGGCTAGGCGGTAAGATATTTGAGTCGAATGAAATCTCTTAAGTATTCAAAGAAATAGTTTCTAAGGACTTGGTGGCACAGTCTTGCAAAGGCGAGACAATGTCAGAGGTATTTCGCCCTATCGCTGAATTCAAGGTAATTCGATTTTCGGAGATCGCTGACTCCCTGCGCCCGAAAAGCTACGAACAAATACATTCGAAGTATATACTACGATCAAACTACGATGGATACGGCGATAGTTTTTTTTTTGTAGATATCACGAAAATTCGGAGTACGGTGGATTCAGCGATAACCCCAAATTTTCTACATTTACCACTTCATCTCTGCAGCTGCAGTAAAAATCATTGTTTGGAAAAACCATCCCAGTACCATTTAACCCTTTGCCAGGCTTGCGACCTACTAGATGTTTGAATTTTCAATGAAAGTAAATTTTTTGAGCCAAGCTCACCAGGACTAATTTGATCCGCTTTCTACTTTCTAACCAGCACAAAAGCAGCGCAATTTTCGGAGATGCCCCTGTGAAAAGATGTCCTTGCTGGAGGTACTATTAGAATTTAGTGCTTCAATGGCAGCTTGGCTGTAAGAAGAGATCGTTGTGCGTTGTAGAATCAGAGCGGCGTCTGCTATTGCTGTCTATTCAACCTCAAAGAAGGTGTAGTGGTCAAATAGACGTAGCTTCAGTTTCAGTGAGAGCTCGTTGGTAGTGAATTCCACTACTTGCCTTACCTTCAAGTTTGAAGATATCTTGGTGGCGTAGTCTAAAAGTCTCAGTTTATAGGGATGACTTACATTCAATCTACGTAGTTGTATTGCACCTGGCCTTCAGCTACCCATAGAGATTTGCGGGGACAAAGTTGAGTAGGAGTTCCAAAGCCTTTGTGGCAGTGCCAAATATGGGCCAACTAGTATTTAAAATTATTCAATATCTTATATGAGCTGATTATAGGTTTTTTACAGAAATATTTATTTTGAGATTAACAACCCTTTGTCAAAAATGCAGTTTTTTTACAGTTTTACTATAAATTGAATTTTCGGATTTATCGCAGCGAAAACTTTGTGATTTTAAACCTTTGCGCCAAACCGAGACAACTATAATTTCTAGTGTTTTTAAAAAAATATATTTAACTCTGTAACAAATTTGTTTGTGCTTTTTTTTTTTTTAACATGCAAAACATTTGATTTAAACTATTGTAATTTTAATGAAATTAATTTCTTCTTTTGAGGCGTAAAAATTACTTGAAAACTGCAGAAATCCAACCATACTTTTACTTCTATCAAAAATTTTAGTTAGCTTGGAAATCTTACAGAAAAAAGGGAAAGCCGCTCGCAGTCTGAAAAATTATAGTCTATTGTTTAATGAAAACTAGTACATTGTACTTATGTATATTAATTCTCTACTGTACCGAAAAACTATTGCATAAATAAACAAACAAACAAAAAGCGAGCAATAATTTATCCGTGTTATTAATGCAATCAAAGAAAAATACATTCGAAATGTGATCGTTTTTATTTTTTTGAACGGGCCGTAAGAAAAACCTCAATACATTATTAATATTTATTCGTCTTCTCAATAGCAAGAAACGGTTAGACTGAAAATAGTCCTTTTTTGGAGTCAGTACATTTATGTAGATGACCGGTCTTTATAAGTCTTATTAGTTCACAAGTTGAAAGCTGTCGCTGACTGCATACATTTTTTTAAGTTAAGGTGTTCATATATTGCATATATGTACCTAAATTTTCTTAAGTTGACATTCATAAATAAATTTCTAAAACTTAATTTTTTCCTTTAAAAATTTAGAACTAGTAAATATGTATAACCACAGAGAAATGAATCGGTATCATAAAATCGCGTAGGTCTTCTTTTTTTTTAACTTTCAAATCGATCCAAATTTAATTTGTCAGTAATATGATCTTTCCATATGCTAGTAAATATTTGGACGACTTCGCATAAAAACTGCTTACAAAAACCCCATACACTGCATATAAATCTTAAGAAAATTCATCTAAGCCAATACACCTGCATCACTTCACACTCTTATGAAGACATCCCCCCCCCCCCCCCCACTCAAATAGATTACCTTACACCAACCACTAAAATTACCATAAAAAATTATTTTCATTGTTTTCCAATAAAACAGGCGACAGTCTCTTCGCTACTTTGTCGTAATGTAAACAAATCTTTAACGCTATGCTCTCAAACAAAGTTTCTTACTTACTTACTTCACGTACTACATGCAACATTTGTGGAATGAGTTGAAAGACCCTCATTTTCGATTACAATAATATACAATAAAAGAATTGTTTAAAAAATGCAATGCTTATTGTTTACAAATAAAGTGTTTTCGAATTTGTTTCGGTCCAATCTTCCGTACACCGTACACATGATGCCTGACTGCCTGGCTGGATTTGCTTGTGGTTGATAATTTCGTTGAAGCAGCGATTTTAAGGTGTTTATTATTATTGTACTTTTTCACTGAGTGATCGAGTTGAGGTAACATTGTATGCCACCTAAGTACATATATACATACATACATACATATGTACATACACACGCAAGTATATTAGTAATATGCACGCTCAATTTTATGTGCAGCCAGTGTTGACAAAAGCGTGCTTGGCTCAAACTCTTTTCCATTGTTTTGTTTTTATTTTTTTTTACCTCACAGCACGAAGCAGCAAGTTGTTGCTGCGATCTGTAATTTGATGCATGATCGGAGAGGACATACATCCATACATACAAACCAATTTACTTATAGTTATTTGTTTGTACGTTTTTTTGCGCCCACGGTTTAAGGTGAATTTTTCGTTTGTTTGTGAGGATAATTTGTATAAGTGGGATTTTGGTTATACGAGTATTGGCAGTATTGTTGCCCCCTTAGAGAGAGGCAGCGTATTTGCGGTTGAGACTCCAGGATTTGAGGACCACACAGCGTGTTTTGGTGAACTTGAAAATATATATGTATGTACATATACATCCATAATATGTATATACATATATATACATAATACTACTCTAAACGACGTGCCTTGTGTTTATACACAATGTCAGTGTGTAGGCAGATATTTGTATTTAATTTGAGCTACTGGCAGTTGCAGCACGAAAGAGTAAAATTAATAGGAATTAATGATGACTAATGGAAATATCTCGAATTGGATTGTTATTGCAAATTATAGCGAAAATCAAATACCTATTAGCCGGTGAAGTACAAAATGGATTTAATGTTGATAAGGTTATCGGTTGAAGTAGCAAAAATTTACATACTTGCAAGTGATTTAATAAAATATATATGAGCAAATATTTTTTTTTATCTGTACGAATATAAGGAAGTAAAATATATTGTGCTACATAAAAAAGTATTAGAGTATTCAAATATTCTAAATAATTTTTTTTAAATTTAATTTAATTACATATTGTATGCATTTTACTATTTTGACCTGATTTTATTTCAGAGATCCAGAATAATAATTATTTGACTAATGCATTTTAAAACAATTAACATAATTTTGAGAAGTATTAGAAAGAAAGAAATAAAGTATAAGAAAGTATGTTGAAAATAATTATGAGTGAGAGAAATTTTTTAAATTATCGTTAATTATTATTTTGAGCCTTATGTTTTAAAAAGCTTTGCATAAAAATTATGAGTGACAATATTTTTTTTTAAAGCAATAATATCTATTGTTTTGCGTCTTATGCTACAATAGTCTTTCCAAAAGATTCGCATTTATAAATTTTTTGAAGTCTTTTATTTTTGGCACTTATATTATAAAAGTATTTACATACATATGTACATAATACCTGTAAGAAAACTTTTGAAAGAAATTTTGATTATTTAGTGACTAGTCTTGAACTGATTCCAAGCTGATATCGAGCAAGTCCCGAAATAGTACCTAACTAGTCTGGACGTGATCGTGAACAGGGCTCGAAATGATTTCGAGCTAATCCAGAGTCCTTCAAGAATTATAAAAAAAATTTCTCACTCAAAATAATTATTTCATTTCATTTCATTTCATGAGAATACTTTTATAATATCTTCAAAGTTTTCTTACACAAAATTATTATACAAAGTCTCATATAATATAAGTCCTCAAAGTCTTTACATAATTAAACAAATTTATCTCGCTGATAATTATTATGGGAAGGCTGTGATAATATAAAACTCAAAACAATTGTTATTGTTGATTTAAAAAAAAAAATTCTCACTCATAATTATAATAAAAGTACCAAGGCTTTCAGGTAGACTAAAGACATTCATTTCGCTGAAATTTATTGTGCGAAGACTTTTTAACCCTGCTGTTAGGTTAAGACCATTTGGTCCAACTTTTGTTTTGTTTTCTTTGTAACTTTGGAACGGTGATATATACTGTCTAAATTTTTCAGCTCAGGTGGTCTTTTTATAAAACAATATTATGTGCGAAAATTTAATTCTCTGACTTATATTTAGCAAGTATTGAACCAAACTAAATATTAAGACTAAGATTAAATTGTTATTTTGTATGAAAACTGCAGTATGGACCAAATGGTCCTCTAACCTAAGATTCGTAAGTTTTTTTTAACCTAACAGCAGGGTTAATACAACCTTCCAATATTAAATTCCTTGAACTTAAAAATATGTATCACGCTCATATTCATTAAGAAAATATATTTAGGATATACATATGTACATATGTAAGTCTTTAAATAAATTTTATAGATTTCTCGAAAAATTTGTTTCATACTATTTACAACAATTATTGATTAAATTTAAGTCTTTTCCCTTATAATGGTTAAGTCTCTGTTTTTTTAATTCGAGACGTTGGCTGTTATTGTTTTTCAAAAGCTGCTCACATAAAAAGCTTGTTATAAGGCTTAAAAATTATTGTTCAGATTAATTAAAGTAAATCAATAAAAAAAATTATTTTTGTTTCGACAAAGAATTACAAACAGTTCTGCAAATTTATAGGTGATCAGCGTAGAAATATATTAAATTGAGCTAAATGTATCGATTGCATCTATTGAGTAGAATAAAGTTGAAATCGGTGCAATCGTGCCCACGGATACAGATGTATTTGGTAAATAACCTTTTTCTTCTACGAAAACAACAAATTATAAAATAGTCAAGGGAGCGGCGATTAGGTGCCGTTTGAGTGAGAAAAACAAAAACATTTTTATTTACCTACCGATCTACGGGTATAAATGAACACATAAAATCAAAACTGAATGAGATTATGTGGAAACTTTATAAGAAATACAATAATAACCACACATGCATACAAACATACAAACTGATAAAATATTTATTTGCATTAATTGCAATCAAAAGTGTAAAATAAAAATTGCAAAGCTAAATGCAAAACATCAAAACACGTTGACTTTTGTGAATTATGAATGAATGGCACGTAGAAAATATTCTTCGCGGCAAAATATTTACTAATTTAAGCGATAGGCCGTTCATTTTTTTGTCATCAGAAATACTGTACACCTACATATATGTATATATATTATTTAAATATATAACATCAATAAATATTTCATAGAAAATTCATTATGAATTTACAGTCTAGCGAAATAATCATAACTAGGCACTTATTATAGAAGGTTCAAATGAGTTTCAAAAAACTTTGCTGATAACATTTTAATATTAAAAAAAAAATTAATAACAAAGAAATAAAACGATTGGCAATCAACTGCACGAAAGTTTACTCAAAAGAAAATACTTATTAATGAGGGGAATTTCATGCAAAACATGTGACTCGTATAGTAAATACTCGTAATGATTATATGAATAATGTATTACCATTTTGTATATTCAACTGTATTTCGTGTAAATATTTCGTGTAAATATATAATTCAATTTTATATAATATCCTTATTATTAGTCACTACTATTTATTATTTAGGGACAGCAAGCGATTAACGCTGCAGAAATTTACCAATTGCCAAACCTTTGTGTAAAATTTTTCAAATTCAAGCATTGGAAGTATAAATAAATGTTTTCTCTTTGCTCACATTCTGCTAAGCAGTTCATTGTGTTAAAAATAGAAGCGCATGAAATTTCACTGCAATTATTTCATATCACTCAACAAATAGATAAGATTTCAACAAATACTTTCAGTCGGAAGTGAAATGTGGTAGATGTTCGATAGTCTAAAAATAGCTGTTGATAAGAAAGTGCCCTTTTTGTTTGTGATATTGATGTTGAGTAAACTGAATTTTAAAAACAGTTACTGACGCTTTTTGAAAATATACTCATATGGAGAAATTATTCAAAATTTTTCAAAATTCAGATAAAACCATTCTATTTTCAACCAAAAATGAATACACACTTAATGTCGTACTAAGATTTAAATTTTTTTGTGATTGTTGTTGTTGTTGTAACACATTCCCCAAAAATTAATCCCCATTACTGATATGACAGTTCTTTGGCGGATACAAATCCGGATCGTTTTCCGTACCTACGCCGTGGGATTTTTCATTTCTATCCGTTCACTGAAAGGTAGCACAAAAAAGTGTGCTTATTATTTTTGTTTTTTTTTTTTGTTTTCTGATAGAGTGAAAAGTTGATGTATGTATATTGGAACGATTTTCCTACATCACTTGATCAATTTACAATTCAATGGAAATTAAATTTTCCTTACTGCCTTCAGTTGTTTGTTGAAATTTTAAAAGAAATTATAAAAAAAACAAACATACTTCGACTCTCACGGCCTCTAAATTATTATTTTTTAAACAAAAAAAAAACAAGAGTACAGAAAAAATCTTTCTGGACGATTCCCTTCACAAGAATAACTTTTATTTATCAGCAGAAACTAGTTTGTCTGCCAAACCACTCTTTTTTGTAACAAATTTGTAACGCTTTCTTTTTCCTATTGGACCAGAAAGCACTAATAAAACCAGCCACCTGCTAAATAAGAAAAACTACTATACCATCAGAAAATATCAATCTACATTATGCTTACTTCTGTATCTTTGAAAAATCATCGAATTTCGTTTTTGCTTTAATAGGTATAATGCAACTGAAACTTGATTCTGAAGATCTCACTCAATCGATCTATAAGCAACTCTACACGGTAGCTCAATTTTAACAAAGTTTGTGAAAAAATATTACCTACTATCACGAATTTGTTTTATGGAGTTTACCAAATCGGTAAATATGAAAATTTATCACAAAATATAACTCAGATTATATGACTTTCTTTCTAACTATATTTGTCAGTGTGTGCACAATTTTTCAATTATACATATACCTATGTAAATAAACCTACGATTTCTTGGGTGTCGAATGCTGGAAAAATTGTAAATACTAGTGACTCGTAATATGGGAACTTTACAACTATTTGCTATAAAGTACAAACAGAAAATATTAGGGAAACGATTGCTGAATAACTCTACTGTATTTTTGATATACAATTACTAAGAAGAATTTATAATTTGAATATCAATATAGTACCAAATATACTACAACCAAAACTTTTTGCGAACGATGAAAATAATTATCTCAAGAAAATGATTTACATATTTGTATTTGATGCCATTAAAAAAATTAAATTTTATTCAAAAGAAAATGATTCCGAACCATTTCAACGAAAAAATGTTTTCCCCCCATTTAATATTTTGTTCAAATATACCATATGTTATGTCTGAGGTTTCTGTCTAGTCACCAGTTAAAGTCATATGGAAATCCGTTCAGAAGTTTCGGATATTAGTGAGTTCAAAATAGATACAGGAATTTCGATACGACACGATACCACATCGATACTTTTGTCATTCGACACAAATATTTTTTAATCTACAAATATTTTTAAAACTTATCGTTTTTTTTTTTAAATCGAGTATTTAAAATTTTGGATTGCCATATTGGGGAACAAAAGAGCCCTAAATAGTAAAAATAACCTAAAAAGTTACCAATTTTTCAAAAATGTTACCTTCAAATTGTAATGTAACATTTCATAAGAAATTTTGACTGAACTTTATTTTGAATTTGGTGTCCATATTTTGAGCATTGAGACTTGTTAATTCGATACTCATGGTACCCGGTTCTGCAAGCGCATTCCTAATACAAACATACAGACAAAAATTCGTATAATATTTCAAATACTTCGGCCATACTTTCAAAGAAATTTTTAAAGTACAAACATGACTTCGCTATAGTTTTATTGTATTAATAGCTAAATAAATTTTACAACTTTTTTTTTTTAATAAAATTATAAGCCAAATAGTAAAAAACCAGTGCTGACAATGGTGCTGCCATGTTGGAGAAAATTAATGCACTAAACTGGAAATACAATGTTGGAAAACAATTGAGAAATATCTGGATATATTTTTTTTTCAAAGGGTAGGGGTAAGTATTTAATTTGCTGTTTGTTGGATAGATTTTTTGCCGAAGACGGCTAAATAAAAAAAAAAATATACATATACATACATATATGTATATAAAAAAAGAAAAAAATAAAAGTCGAATATGAGAAGTGCTGTGATCGAATTGTCATAGATTGCACTTTCGTATATTCGGGAGAAGCTTGAGTGATTTCTAATTGCCACATTTAAAATAGACAGATACAAATTTTGAATTTACTTCATAAAGACAATTGTTTGTTTGCTAACAAATCCCTAATGCATTGAATAATTATTCTCAAGTTGTTTGAGTTTGAAAAGAAAGCTAAATAATTGTTTTTCATCATGAGAAAACAATTAAAGCGAATTTTATTTTCAACATTTCTGTTTGAAGCAGAAAACATCTAAATATTGTAGTAGAAATTTTTTTTTTTAAATTCCGCTTTCGCGTTTAGAGGTCGATATCCATATCAGATTTCTTTATCTAGTAACCAAGTATACGAATCATTTTCAAACTTACATTGCACGGCAAACGCTGGTGATGATGGCATACTTTGATTTATAATATTATCCTCTTGGCCAAAACGTGATGACGACGGCACCAGGCAAGACAACATTGGAATGAGATTTTTCTTTGTTTGCACGCTTTGTTTATGCTCCTAGAATTTTTGCTAAATAAATTAGCAAAAATCGGCAAAGGCGGCGGCAATGATATTCACTCGATTTTAAGTGGAGCTAAAACATTTTCGCACACAAAACGATTATTTTTGTAAGTTTTTATTTCGCTAAAAGTGTTAGCTAACTGACTGTAGACGCCATTAAAGAAGCGGAAATGTTTATTAAATACGTATTTTTTTTTCTTTTTTTTTCTAAATAAGTTTTTATCTCGCGTTGTTATTTCCGTTGGAAAATGGTGGGTGACGACGCGTCAAATAGACAAGCAATGTGCTGTGCTTTGTTATTTAGAAACCTTTAGTTGGTCGATTTTGTTTTACTAAAAACGCACAGTGCGTGCCAAATGTATTCACTTAGTATATTTGCTGTTTGCAATTGTGGTAAATTAAGTTAATATTTTTTTCTTTCCAAATTTCAACGAGTTCACCTTAAAAATGTTGTTGTTTTTGTTTTTTGCAGCGGCAATGCAACCGGTTGTTTATTGCAGCCTATGCGAGTGACACTTTTACGTTTATTATTTTTTCTTTAAAACGCACGTCTACTACTTTTTGAATTAAGCGGGTTTTCAGTAATTGTATATGGATGTAGGTATTTGCTTAAATTTTTTAAATCGAAAGATTTTTCGCAATTTTTGTAATAAATGCTTATTATTTTATAATATTCACTGTTAATTTCTTCTTTCAACTATTTTTCGTTTCTTCATATCATTTCCTCCTTTATGCGCTTTTTGATATTGAGTTTTATTTGCTTTAACACTTTATTTTATTATATTTGAAATCTTCAGGTTTTCAATTAACTTTCATAAATTTTCAAATCCAATTTTGTATAGGGAACAGCGCGTGTGCTAACCGCGCGACGTTCTAGTCGCTACTACAATTTCTTGTGATGATTTTTGTGTGGCTGTGTCGCAGGCATGCTGCCATGCTGCGTGACGGTTGGCAGTCGCAGTCGACAATTGGGAGACGATTACCGCCAGCGGCTGCCAGCAGCGTCGGCGCAGACGCTACCACCGTTCGCAGCGTACGTAGATACGTGTGTGTGTGTGGATGTTGCGGAGATAAGCCGAAAGCAGAATTTTTACCCAAGTGCCACCAACAACATACGAGTATTACCTACATTCAAGCAAAAGCGGGCAACACAGTGTTAGCAGATCATCATCGCACAAAAAACTACCCACTGTTACATTCAGCACCACCGCCACCACCTAAACAATAAAAACTACATATGTACATATAATGCAATCAGAAATTTCCAACGTACGTTCTGCTAACTTTAGGTGGCTGCCGCATTCGCCGTGCGCTCTGCATCTTTAACAGAGTGGAAAAATCATAAAAATTACCACTGTATTCCTTAGTAATACAAATTCTACTGCCAACGTAACAGACAAAAAATAAAAACAAAAACACAGCCTATTCACCGTTATGCACATAAGTATGTATGCACATACTATATTTCCTACGCACAACACCATTGCATGCATCTGTTGATGGCACAGTCTCAAATGCTGCTGCTGCATCCTACTGCTACGACTTCCACCTATGCCGCTGCTTATCTGCACTCTCTTCTATCAAACATCCTCTGCTGCTCTGCTACGTACTCGTAGCAAATCCAATTCAACGGTTGGTTGTGTATTTTTGTTGATTTTGTGCTCGCCGTAGTTAGCGCACGGTAATATGAAAAACATACGCCACCACCTCGCTCCGGTGTTCATATTGTAATTGTTGTTTTTGCTCTATTCCTCCTGAGAGGGCGGCATAGCTACATAAGTATTTACATATACACACTATGTAGATTTTGTTATGTTAAAAGGCGCCTTATGTTAACATTAATTGTTTTGGTGGTGGAATGGTGCTAGTGTTGGTGTTGGGGTAGTAATGGTGGTGGTTGTGTTGGCGTTGCTATTATTGTTTTTTTAATTTTTTTGATTTTTTTGTTGTTTCTGTTATGCGCGATAACGGTATAGCACGCCTTGTGTATGCTTGTATTAGTTTTTGTTGACTGCTCAAATGTTGCTTTGCTCTCTGGTTCTCTGCATATTTCCGATTGTACCACATTAACAACAAAAGTAGAGCAGCGACAGCGCAGCGTTTCAACAGTCCGCTTATTTTCATACTTCGGCTGAACTGAGAACACGTTGGGACATGAACGAACGGTGTTGTTGCGGGTATTAGCAGTGCTGTTAAGTCGGTTTGCTGGGCTGTTATTGGCCTTGGTTTTTAATGTATGTATTTACATTGTGCAGTTTGGACGTTTATTAAAAAATATTCGATTAAAATGTATGATTTTGAAGTCGAAAGGACATGCATACATACATACATACATACATACATATGTACAAAATTTGGTAAATAAACTATTTGCTTTTACTATTACTTTTAAGTTATTAAATTTGACGCAAAGCGAAAATGAGGAAACAGCTATTCAAAAATATCTTCCCAGTTATTTCACACAGATGATATGATATTTGGCATATGAATATTCTCATTAAATCAAGGTATACCTGATTTTTTAAAAGTAGAAATGGCAATAAAGGTGAGAAAAATGAAATTTTCTGTTCAGTTTTGACAATTCTCAACTACAACTAGACAAAGTTTGTTTTTGCAAATAGGGGCAAAGAGTCACTCAGGGCTCAACAAAGTTTATGCCGTATAGTTTTACGTATTATAGGCGCAATAAACTTGACAACTGTCAGATTGATAAATTTTGTCTGGCCATCAGCATAGGGGTGTTATATGTATGTATATTCAATATCTGTTTTTTAAATAATCTTTCTACACTTTAGCAGATTTAAAAAACGTTTCTCACTGAAATATGTGAAGTTATTATTTTTTTTTTATTTCCGTGTACTTGTTTACAAAAGGCGAGATCTGCCACTTCGTTGTGGGAAGGCGCATTTGTGTATTCTATAATTTTTGGGTTCGTCGGAATTTAAAGGGGCAAGATATTCGGACAAATATGAAAGCCCACTTTTGGGGCGTGCTCAAAAATGGTGGTCTGAAACCGATCGCCAATTTCTTAGCAGAAAATCGCAAGTAAAGGTATGATTTTGAATTTTTATTGTAAGGTGCAAGGAAAATTCAATAGCGTAGAATATAATTGCATGATTTTGACGTTTATAAAAAAAAAAATTTTGAAGGCTCTTTCGAGAAAATAAAAGTTAGTGAAGCAAAGAAAGACCACTGTAGTCAATCGCTGAAGTCTGAGTTGTTCTCTTTCTCACTGTGCCTAAGTAAGTGCGCGTGGTGGCTATGGACTATGAAATGCTTGAGTACATCTAAAAATTAATTTTAATATCTACCGTAAGCTTAAATTTTTGACAGATGGCACCAACCGAACTTGGATCACTTAATCAGGAATTGAGAAAATGAGCTTAAGTTTGTAAAGAAGTGTCTCAGCTGCTACAAAACTAGTTTTTATGCCCATTACTGTTAAAAATGATCGCATATAATGAGATCCCGAGATTTCCATCCATTTCTATAAAATAGAGTAGAGTTTCTTACACTCTTCAATCTCCTTGAAAGAGCTACATTTTTGCGTAGATTAATATGATTTCTATTTAAACCTTTTAATTGAAAGAAGCCTGTAATATGATTATTTAAACCTTCTTCTTTGTTGTATTAATATAAATAAATTGAAAAAAATGTTGTAAGGTAACAGATATATCTAGATATAGGCAATTTTCTTGTAAACTCTATTTTTTTTCTATTCCTAAAAACTTAGAATTTTGGTAACGGTAAAGTTAAAATTGATGCAGAAGCAATGTACTGAATTCCCACCTAATTTTGACCCGAATTATAAATATAGTTACATAAGTACATCAGCTATGCATTGAAACCTTAACAATATAATAATTTGGCACTTACACTATATAGGTTGATGTTTAACCGAACTTCTCCTGTTATACCATAAATTGCGGTACCTACAGTCTTACGCCAACTCCGAACGGCAAATGATTTTTGCAAGAAACTTTTTCGGGGCAGAAATGGTGTTAGAAGAAACTTTACTGTCATTTTTGATGTTACTTGTCAAGGACAGGATTCGGACTCGGGATACACCGAAAAAAGCGCACAATACAACACACACGACTACGGCGGCCCGTATAATATCACTTTTTTTTAGCTGTCTAACCATAGGAGATTTAAAATAAAACCCCAAATCTGAACAATCAGATTTTCGTTGAACACTTTTAATTCATGATGAGCGAGAGAAGCGACAGATTCCATGTTCTTTGCTGTATTGGTATAGGAATTATAATGGAAAACCTCATATCTGAACAATCAGTTGTTTTGCTAGATCTTATAGGTTCTGACAAATGCTTAACATATTATAGAAATATGTACATTTGCCTACCAAATTTCTGTCAGATATCTCTAAAACTGAGGTGCAACTTTGCGTTCAAGCAAATAGACAAACGGACAGTCGAAACAAAATTAAATGTGCCAATTTACCTAAAATGCTTGAAATAGCTGAAAAGAAGTTGATCTTCCACAATATAGTACATAAATATGTGGTTTTGTTATAGCACGAAAGGATTATTTTATACATAGTACATACGTATGTATGTACAATTATTATACATATATGTACTTATCTACATATGTATGTGTGTACATAGAAGATTAACGCAATCTGTTCGAAAATGTTGAAAGAAAATTAATTTTTGAGTGCATTAGAAAAACAGAATGCATTAAATTAGGGTTTACGGTGTTGGCACCTGAAACATTTTCGGAGTTCTGCGTAGGAAATTAGCTTTACTTAAGGGGAAATAGGAAAAAAATCCTATGTACATATGTATGTCAAATAATGTTATCTTTACCAATCCTCTAGCCTCTTTTATCGTAAAATGTTAATTTGTTTAATGCAGCCATGTTAACATGTTAACACCACTGTTAACAAGCCAACTGTTAACTTTTGAAGAGATATGCTAGCCTTACGTTAACATTTAACGTAATGACGCCTCAATATGTTGGTTTGGCTCGTTTGCATACGAAATACCATATGGTGGTTTGTATGTTTTGAATTTAATTATCAACTAGTAGTTTTTGAATTGTTAGCCTTTGTAACTTTGGTACCTACTATTAGACAATACAGTAGGGTAAAAAATTAGAGCCATATAAAGAGAGGCCAAGGTACAAATGTTTGTAATTCAGAAACAATAAAATTTCCATATTGCATTTGTAGTTTATTAAAAAAAGCATACTTATTTACTTATACGATTGATGGACAGTGGCAATAGCGCGGAAAGCAAGAATTACTGTAAAATATACAAAGCAATTTAAATAGGATTCTAATATTATAATTATATGTGTATATACATACATATGTATGCACATAGTTGGCCTGTAACGCATTGAAAATTGTGTTTTTTGTAATTTTTTTATAACAGCTCACGAGACTGACACATTCAAAACTAAGTAATTATTTTTTTTTTTAATAAAACATTTGCAGCGTGGAGGACCTGTGACATAGTATTTTAATTAACACTCTATTTAATTTATATTTTAAGTTCCAGACAAGTTTGCTTTCATCTATAAGTGGATCATAGACATATATACTTTCAAAATTTAAGACATCCCACAATCTAGAAAACCGTGAAACAGGAAATTTCCCTTAACTTCCCGACAGGCACTGGATAACCTTTAAACAACTTCTACATAAACTCAGAGGCCGAAAATACTGGCCCACATTAAATTCAATGTTTTTTTGTTTCCAATCACTTACCATCTATTATTGCTCTTTTGTGATATATCACTGAGAGAATGATGTTAGGAAATTTGGGTTAATGACTGTGAGAAATTGAAAAGCTACAAAAGTAAATATCAAGCGCAACTAATTTGTAATAGGGTATAGAAACACTTCACTTGGCATTAAATGTATAAATCATGTACTACATATATTTTTTTTAAAGAATGGAAAAAGAAAAATAAAACTCATAATATTTTTCCGTTCTTTTGTTTTCACGTTCCACAATTTTTTTCTTAGCTAATATGGAGCCCGTTTTACTGTACCCGACTTGCAAAAGAACGCTCCAACTTTCAGGAAAGATGCGATTCGTTTAGAAATATTTAAGAACGGAAAATAGTTGTGCAAACAAATTTTAGGTTGACTTAGTTATATATGTATTTAAAAATACTATGCAAATAAAAACGAATTAGATCTTCAACTGAAATTTCCCTTGTATTTTCTTAGAGCTAATTCACAATAGCGCAGTTTTTCCACTTACCAACACTATATCTCAGGTCGGATATCAGTTTACAGAGTTGGCTGAACTCGCATATTTTTCCCGGCTAGTGTTGTTGCTTTACATGCATTTTGTTAGTGTTCTTTTGCGGTTAGGCTGCAAAGAAACCGGATCCATAGTTGAAGCTTTTGAAATTTTTCTTTCAAACCGTAATCTTGAAATAACTCTCGAATAAGCATGAACATTCGATATACGGTAAAGCATAAATGTAAACGATACTTCGATTCTAGGGAGCATGCACTATTCGGATTGAATCAGGAAGTTTAGTTTGGGAAAACTATCTTATTAAAGATATGTATGTTTGACCGTCTTCAGGCAAAATAAAATCCTTAATCGCTAGACCAGTGCAAGGCGACATTTTTTGAACATTTTCAAGTGTTTCATATAAAATTGGGCGCCTCGCAATATCTCACAATGTAATCGCATAAAACCAGTAAATTTAAAAAAGTTGTATAATTTTATCAAAAGGTGTATTAATTTTGATATACTAACAATGGTGCACCCTAGGGGGATTTTTTGGAGTTCAAACCCCTTCCAAAATCTTAAAACTTTACCACTACAGCAGCATAATCAGAAGCAAAATAATTGCAACATTTTATATCGCTACTGATACCCCTCGCTCGGTTTTTTTGTGCCCGAAGCCGACCCCAACTATGGTGGCCGACCATTGTCGAAACCGAATTTCGGTCGTTCTCTATACATATGTATGAATAGATATTAGGGTGCCTCCCTAAAAACAGTCGTGGTTGAGACTTCCGCCAAAATATTTCGGAAAAATATGAAGATTAATGTAATGTTGGACTGATTTGAAAATACCTCCAAGAATTGAATTTCTTATAAATAAAATTAGCTTTTTAAAATAACTGACTGAGAATAGCAGACTGTGCTGTCTACGCACTGTCAGGCTGCTGCCCGCCTCAATACCTTAAATTGTCTTCAAAAATTTGTAGGTTAAAAGGGACAACTTACAAAAATTCAGAAAATCTTTCTAAAAAACTCTGTATGAATTTATCAATTCTTTGTACAAGGTGGCGCAAAAGTAACCTTCCGATGTTTTTTGGCTGTAATTTAAAAAATTTGGATTATTTTTATTTGGTCTTTTAATTTTTTTTTACATCAAGTCGAGAATATGATGTCATGTAAATGGCCGCCGCCACAGTTGATTGTGATTTGAGCCCTTTTTATGGCATTTTCCATCACTTTGGCCAAAACTTCCGGCGATAGGTCCTCACATTCTTGACGGATATTCTCCTTAAGAGCTGCAAGAGTCTGAGGCTTGTTGACATAAACCCGCGACTTCAAAAAGCCCCACAAAAAGAAGTCTGAAGCGGTCAAATCAGGCGATCTTGCTGGCCAGTGCAAATCGCCAAAACGGGAGATTAGGCGCCCGGGAAATGCATCCTTCAGCATATCGGTTGTGGCACATGCAGTGTGTGCCGTAGCACCGTCCTGTTGGAACCACATGTTTTCCAATCCCAATTCATCAAGTTGCGGCAAAAAGAAAACGTTGATCATTGCTCTGTAGCGCTCACTATTCACAGTAACCGTTTGGCCCGCGACGTCTTCGAAGAAAAAAGGTCCGATGACTCCTCCAGCGAAAACAGCACACCATACAGTGACTTTGAGCGGGTGTAATGGCTCTTCGTGGGTTACACGCGGATTTTCAGTGCCCCAGAAGCGTAAATTTGGCTTATTTACGTACCCGCTAAGATGGAAATGGGGCTCATCACTCATGATTATTTTTGATGAAAAATCATCTTCCTCTTGGTGGTGATTAAGGATGGCTTGAGCGTATGTTAGACGCGATTCGCGGTCAGCAGCTAACAGCTGATGCACCGTCTGGACTTTGTATGGAAACATCTTCAAATCTTTTACCAAAATTCGCTGTAAAGACCTGATACCTATTTGCGTGGCACGTCGTCTGGCCGGGGTCTGCCACGCCTGGCAGCATCTCGTGTTGTGCCAGTCTTTTCGAGGCGAGCGGCTAAACGTCGCAGTGCTTCACCAGTAGGCGTTGGACGGCCAGGAAATCTGCGACAAAATTCACGTTGTGCCAAAGTCAGCCACCGATTATTGGTCAAATAAATAGTCAGCAATATTCCGCGTTCTGGAGCAGTGCAGCGTAACATTATTTATTAACGTGTATTTCGCATGTGTTTACTACACAAATGTCAAAACAGAACTGACATTAGGGGCCAATCGCAAAGTTTATAGCATTTTCTGATAGGAGGATTACTTTTGCGCCACCTTGTATTATAAATTTTATGCACAAACATTGTGTAACCCTCGGAACTAAAGTTATTTAATGTCGATCTCCACCAGTGATCTAAAATAATTTTATGAAAAACCAGCTGGAACTGCAAAACTTATTACCAAATATTGAAGTCTAATGTTTGTAAAATTTTGTTGGTTTTTATTGTTTATAAAAAAATGTATTGCTACTAAAAATAATATTTCCTTTTTTATGTTATGCTTTGACATACCATAATAAGCTGCTCAACCTGTTAGTTGTTCCACTAATTACAATCTTTAACAATCAATTTTAATTTCAGGACAGCTTCAGGATCCCAGGATTACATTGAAAAATTCCGAACTTCACAGGACCAGTAAAAAGCCCTAAATTTGGCATCCTTACCTGAGACCGTGTTAAATATATGCTAGATTAAAAATTGTGCATTTTTAAAAGGATTTCATTACATAAGCATTTTTTGCCAATTTTCTTGCCATTTTAGTTCAAACATATATATTTGATTAATTTTTTCCGTAAAGCAAGCGAATTTGAAAACAAATGTAAATTGAAATAAATTAAATTTATTTTACAGATGTTCTTGGCCAATTATCACGACAATTATTTAACAGATATACATACATATGTATATGTATGTACATATTTACATCCATAGATTATTAATTTCTCAAAAATTGGTTTTATCCCACACATACACATCTCCTTTAATTCGATAAAATACAACCTTTGCACTCAGTTTCACGTATTATAGCAGTGCACTGATTATGGGGATATATGTACATTAATAAATATTTATATAGATATATAGGTATTTGTATGTATACATGCCTATGTATGTATGTATGTAAGCCATACACACATATCTACAAAATTAGGCATACAAGTGAAAGCCAGTAAATATACAAGCAAAACAACATCAGTATATACATACATATATAAATACTTACACACATACATACATACATATCGACGAACATGCGTGCCTACGCACCTACTCATTTAAGCCGTTGAAAAATAATTTCTTTAGCACTCTTTCTCCTCAACCACTTGGACCTTACTTGGCGAGCGGTGTTGCTTATCAATAAAAATGTCGAAGTCCATTTTTTATAGGATTTATATATGTATGTATGCATATGTTTGTATGTACATATGTACGCGCTTAGTTGCTTGGATGCTTGGATGTTCAATGGCAGTCATGTAAAATGAGAAAAAAAAGTGAACAAAAATCATAAAAGGGAGAAATAATGAAACGAATTAAATCGAAATGCAAGAGTGCAAGAAAACAATGTGTGCACTTGATTCAGGAATGTACCAGCAAATGTACCTTCCTACAAATGATAAATATGCACTCATACATATGTACATACGTACAAATATATATATGTGTGTGTGTGTATGTGTGTATATTAAGGTGTATCAAAAAAAGATGCTTTGTTTCCATGCCGATATGGAATATTTTATAAATCTCGACAAAATGGTTCATATAATGGCTACACAGTGGGTTATGCGAAGGCTGGATCGTATTCAAAATGCATTGGTATTTTTCTTGAAAAACAAAATGTACATACTTAGGTAAAAAATAACAGGATTTTCTTATGGTAATTATATTGAAAATAAGAATCATTCCGACACATAAATCTTATCTTAATCGATTAAAATATTTAAAAAAAATACAAATACAAATAAAAACTTTGCCGTCTAACAAGTAGGTACTATATTTTCTCTTGGGGAATATACACTTGCATGGTAGACTATCTTTAGTTATGTAACTGTAAATTTGGAAAAAAATTCTACTAGATCTAGTAAGCACTGAGAAATAAATTATTTTTTATGAAATTGAGTTGCACACTGTTCAGTTATAGTCGTGTTTTGGTTGTGTATTTGAAAAGCTATGCCAAATGCCAAATAATCCGAAGAAATTAACGCGTGGTCAAAAAATTCGCAAATTGGCATTAGATGAAGAAAAGTTATCTTCTCGGCAAATATCAGCTAGATTTGGTTGTAGCCATTAAACTATTGATCGTCTTTTACAAAAAAAAAAAAGAGAATAGTGATGTGCTGGAGTGTAAAAAGGGATCAGGTCGTCCTCAAAAGTCAACTGAGAGAACAGACAACATACTGCGCCAGATAAGTTTAAGCGGCCGCTTTAAAAGTGCACTTTCTATAAGGGCGGAGACGAAAAATTTTCACCAAGTGGATTTAAGTGTCGAAACCATACGCCGACGGCTTAGAGATGTGGGTTTATATGGAAGACGCCCTGCCAAAAAGCCACTATTAACTCAAAAAATGAAGGCTGTCCGAATTTCTAGTCTATATTTCTATCATTAGTGGTGAAAATGATTTAGTCCCTTTAAGTTAACTTCACATTGTTTTCTTTTAATTAATCATGAATAACAACGAATGTACATTTTTGTTAATTTTTTTAAATTAATTGGCTATTCCTCATAAAAACCATTTTCGAGAAAAATTTTTGTGGATAACTAATTTACACTATGTTGCCAAACAAATAAAAATTACTCTAATATTCTAACTTTATAAACAAATTGCTCATGGGATCTTATTTCAATTATATTTGGTGGTGCGTTTTTATTGACCGTAAGTGTATGTTTCGGTATTCCCAGCCGAAGTATTTGCAATTCTCAAGTTCAGGGACGGATCCACACAATTTTTTTGGGGCGACGGTCCAAGTATATAGCCAAACAAAGAATAATGGATTTAATTATTATTTTAAATTTGAATTAGATACATGAAATTGGCTTGTACAAGACTATTTTGTAATTTTTATTTATTTATTTTGTAATGGACATTTATATAAACGAAATATAAGTTGTATAAATGAAAAATATTTTAAAGAGTTATGCTCATTATCCGTTTTTCTTTTTTGCCAGAATATCCAATACCTTTGCACCGCTGAGTTCCCCATCTCTACGAATATTGAGTAGCTCTAATCCTTTCAATCTCTGTCTCTTCTTCACTCCTGTTGCTTAGATTTGTTTTTAAACATTTGAAACTCGCAAATAGAGACACGATATCGGACCGAAAGTATCGATATGGTAATTATTCGAAGTATGGCTCTGAAAGAATCGGATATCCATAAATATCAAATTTAAAAAAAAATTGTCAGCCTAGAAAGCTAGGCGATAGAAGTGAAACTTCATGGATCTCGATGGGCATTTGAAATAAAAATACTCACCCTAGCCAGCAAGTTTTATGAGATAGAAATATTTCCCCGATAACAGAAGCCACTATTCATTATTCTGGAATTTTTAAGGGTGTTAGGTTAATGAAAAAAGATAGTTGAAGTTCTCGCCTCCATTTATAGAAAATCTATTTATTCACTTCCATACCTTCATGTTCAAGAAAAGATACAATTGGTTTGTGGTATGAAAAATATGAAATGAAAACTCGTGATTGTAAATTATTTAAATATCTTGGCAAATTGCATCTATTGTCGTGCCTGATCTGGTTGTTGAGTCTTCGGGATTATTATTCATTTTTAAATTAAGTTTAGTTTCTAAAAATTGTACAAGTGATTGAGCTTCTTCCAAGGCAAAATTGACATTAAAATCACCGCTTAAAATCATTGGCATAGTGTGCAAATCTTCTCCTAATTCTGCTGCACCAGAGGGAGTATATGCCAATAATGCTCTATGTATGAATTTTATTATATTGTTAATTCTCTGGTTCGGAGTGATGTAGAGAATAATCATTGCCACGCTCTGACCATTTGATTTAGGCATGATGTACAGTTCTGATTAATATTTACACTATTTAATAGTACTTCTCACTTCTCTATATAACGTCGAACACTTAGAAACGCTATATAACCTCGATAAACCACAACATAGCTAATCCCCATGTAAATTCAAATAAGAACTCGCCATACTCGGGTCAATAGTACGAACACTAGATGGAGCATCGATATTCCGTGTGTACGCGTACCTACATTGTGGAGTTACCTACCGTGCTCTCACATCACATATAAAAAAAGTTGAATATAAAAATGAGTTTCATTTATTTTTCCGAAGAATCGTTTTCAATATGTAGACAAAAAATCTGGTCTCCAAATCTTTTTGCAGTTATTGGCCAAAAAGGCCGTTTTAGAGATTAAATCGGAATAGTATTTTTTGAGCTACAATTTTTTTCGAAAGTTGTTATTTTTTATTAATTTTTTTTTTAATACACTTTTCAAACAAAGTGAAGCGTAAGTGTAGGCTATAAATACTTTAATCATTTTAACTTTTTTTCAAATTAAAACTATAGTTATTTGTTCATTGTTTTATATGATTTTTGATATGAAAATATTATGTTTATTGAAAATACATTTTTGCTGGCGATTATTTTCTAAATTTACACTTAAAAAATTTAGTTATATTTTATGCCTGGAAATTAAACGTCATTTCTTGAATTTAAATTTTTGCTCAGAAAATAATCGGTATTTTTTGAGTTTTAATTATCGTTCAGAAAAAAAACTTCGTTAAACCAAATGCACAAAATCTAAACAACGTTTTTTTATTTTATAAGAACCCAAAAATTAAGTTTTATTTTCTTTAAGTTTAATTTTTTCGATTAAAACGCCATTTTATTAATAAAAGTTATACATGCATTTTTAGATGCATTTTTAATAACCGAAACGAAGATCAAATAAAGAAATTAAAGGAAAAAAATAATTTAGCTGGTTTGACAGCGTGGTTAAACTTTTTTTCCAGTTTTGAAATCCCGTCAAATAAGTGTTCAAACCCAAGGAGCACATTTTCAACTGTTTTTAATTCCATACATCGTGATACAGTTGAAATGAACATGCGTTGCTATATTTATTTATTCATATTTGATATGCAGTTAAATAAACAGTGCATTTAATATCTGCCCACCGTTGTTTAGTCATTCAGTGAACCCATCATAAGATTACCCGGTAACTAACAACAACAAAATACTAACTAGACAACAAAAGTCGTAAACTAAAAAAAAAATTTTACTTCCAACAAGAAATATGCGTCATATCACCGGTTCAAACGAATTAAAAAACCAACAAAAAAATGAACAACCAAAACTGATTAAGAATTGGGGAACAGTTGAAGACAAATGAACAACAATAAATAGAAACAATGTACTTATATATGCTCACTGTAAAAACAGCAACAATAGCAACAAAATGCACTGCCCATAATTTAAACATTTTATACCGGAATTATTAACACAATACTCACTTGCTCAGTCCGCTCATTGGTTTGTATTGGTGAGTGGTCGAAATGGTGAGCATGCCCGCCTGCGTGTATGCGTCTTGTTGGTACTTCTATCGTATTACGATGAGTGTGTGTACGTTTGAGTGTTGTTCGCATTGGGGCTTGGGGTGGAGCTTACGCTTCGTCGCTGCTTTCTCACACTCGCCACCATAGCAGTGTGTGTGTGTGTGTGTGAGAAAAAATGTTGTTGATTTAAGAATTAAGTGTGAATGTGGGAGGGGAAATAAAAACACCTATGCTAGTGTGTGTGTGTGTGTGCAGAGTAAAAAAAAGATGGAATAATGGGCGCTCACCTGAACGAAGGTGCTTAGTATTTGTGTACTTGTGTAAAAGATGATTGGCGAAGAGATGAAACAAAAATTTATGTAGAAGATGCAAGATTCTAAAAAACTACATATATGTGTATGCATCTAAGTAAATAAATAGGTGTATACATATGTATGATAAAAAATAATAAAGTTAAAAAATTGGCAAGCATCTAAAAGCTTCGTGCTTCTAGATAAAACCCAACACAGAAATTCTTTTGCCTACAATTTTCTTCCGGTTATGTAAGCATCAGAACGAGGTTCCTTTTGTATTCAAAATCGCTAACTATAGTTCAGAACAAATGTGAAAAAATAGTTAATTTCCGTCTCGTTATACATACACTCTTCATATTTCTTATTACAAATGACTGGAAAATTGACCCTAATCCAAAGAGACTATTATGATTTTTGATATGAGTAGTTATATAATTTCACTACAGAAACGACAGACTTCCTTCTTGGAGATACATGTTTGCCAACATTTGTATGGCAGTGATATTTAAAAACACATTTCAGTGGCCAGCGCTGGCCACGCGATGCTCTCAAAAATGTATTTCTGCAGAATGAAATCATTAGAAAAAAATCTTTGTTGACATAAAATACGCAAATTCATATATGAATATACATACATATGTACATACATACATACATACATACGTGTGTTTGCTTATAACTACAGTGCGGATTTTATGCATTCTAAACTGAAAATTACGCGCCAATTTTTTTTTTTTTTTTTTTTATTTAAACATAGATTTATTTATTGAATCGCTTAAATACTAAAGCCTAACAACAAGTTTTCGAATCTTAAACTAATATTATCTGCTTGTTAGCCCTTATATAAGGCTCCGATAGTTCCGTGAATCTTCATCAAAAGGCTGGACGATTGTTCGTTTTCAGACGTGATTTGTAAGTTCTATGTGCTAGAGCATTTGCAAGCGGGTTCGGGTGCGATTGCAGTTTATCGAGGTATTTTGCTCTGCTGCTATTGATTTCATCTTTGACTGTGGGTATTTCAAGATCTTTATGAATATTCGAGTTCTTTATGTACCAAGGTGCTGCTGTTATCATTCTTAGGATTTTTGATTGTGACTTCTGTATAATATCGATACTACTAGCACAGGCAGATCCCCATAGCTGTATACCATACATCCATATAGGCTTTAGGATTGAATTGTACAAAAGAACCTTATAGTCTAGGTTTAATGCAGACTTTCGATGCAACAGCCAATGTAGTTCGGATCTTTTCAAATTTATTTGTATCTTTTTAGCGATAATATGATTTTTCCAAGTGAGGCGCCGGTCTAGGTGCATACCAAGATATGTAACATTTTTATCCTGGGGAATTATGACTTTGTTTAATGTTATAGATGGGCACGTTTTTGGCTTAAGTGTGAAGGTCACATGCTTCGATTTTTGTTCATTTACTTTAATACGCCACATCTCTAACCACTCCTCGCCAATAATGCGCATTTAAAGCTCATATGTATATGCGTGCATATAATATGTTTTTAAACTAGAAAAAAATGCAGTACTCAATTGTGTTTCTAATAACAATTATTGAGAAAACAAACAAAATATCAATAAGATATAGTAAACGAACAAAAACAGTTAAACATTCGCAGGCACAAGCATTAAATGTGCTTATCATTTTTTTTTATTGTTTTTATTAACCAAACAAAACATTTTTATTGTGCTTATTGCAAATACATACTTCATTTAAAAAGTGTGATATATGTATGTATGTATGTATATAAAAGGCCAACGAATAAATTTGTTTAATTTAACACATGTGGTATAAATAAATGTAGGATCTGACCAGGACGGCAACACCATTTAAACGGGCATGACAGCTAGCAACCCTGACCGTTGACGACAACAGCAACCCTTAACCGAAAATGACTGAACGAACAAGCCGACCAACGAACGAAAAACACTCAGTTAAAAACACGCGACGCGTACACATTAAATGGGCATCAACCCAAAGTAATAAATAAATTATTGTACTCTAGTATAGTCTATTGTTTAAGTACGTTTAATTAACCATTTTTAAATAAAGACGTTAAGTGTATTGAACCGAACATTTTAAATTCAAGGCCAATCCCACAAATGGTGTCAGAAAGTGGAACGAATCCACAAGTGGACAAGTGAGCGAAAAGGCAAATGTGTTAAAATCGGGGAAAAGGAAAGAATTTTGAAAAGATAGACAATAGTGATGTGCAGCGCTCGCCACTAAACGCACAGCGTGGTGCATAAGTGGAAAACGAGTTTTTTTTTTTAAGCAAAATAGTTGAACATTTTGCGCGTGGGTAACGGAACCTCCACCGTTACTCCAAGCGGTCTGATCAGTGCACAGTTGAACATTTTGCGCGTGGGTAACGGAACCTCCACCGTTACTCCAAGCGGTCTAATCAGTGCACAGTTGAACATTTTGCGCGTGGGTAACGGAACCCCCACCGTTATTTCGAGTGGTACGACCCGCGAAATTTTGTTGTACGAGGATCACAAACAATTGCTATACGTACGCCATTGTTGCACATACATATACGTACATATGCACATGCAGAAGACTGTACGCATTTCGGTATATTAGCCAAGCCGTTGACATCGTACAAGTAAGCAGCGACGCGCAAGAGAGCAGCGCCGCACGAGGAAGCAGAGACGCGTAAGTGTACAGCGTCGTACAAGTAAGCAGCGACGCGCAAGAGAGCAGCGTCGTACAAGTAAGCAGAGACGCGTAAGTGTACAGCGTCGTACAAGTAAGCAGCGACGCGCAAGTGCGCATTATACTTATGTACGAGCGAGCGACGTCATAGCACAAGCCATCAAGCGACAGCGAAGACGAAGTACCGCAAGTAGCCAAGTTGACGGCGGCGAGGGAGATCAACAGGCAGCGAGCAAAGCGCATGAACAACAACAACAACAACGCATCTAAGTACAGCAGACAGCAGCGAGGGACATACAGACATAAGTAGTAGAAGCTAAGTACATGTAAAATTAACTATTAAAATAAGTATATGTAAAATTAACTGTTCGCATAAATGTATGTAAAGTAAAAATCGCAAATCAATGCAAGAAGCGGAACATTATTAGGGTGATGCCCGTTAGGAAAAGCAAAATTGTCAATTGAGTGTCCGCATTCGCGTTTAAATATTATCGATTGGAAATTAAAGAAGGTGTTAGAACTAAACAGTATAATAAAATACTCGATTTATAAATTATTCTTAACATAAACCGGCATTATTAGCGATAACAGTAAATACCAATTAAGTGTAACCAACTGTTGTATTGTAAACAAGTCGTCGTTGTAAGACATGGACCGCGACCAAATTTTAGGGCTGACTGTAGACGGACTGAAAGCTAAGTTAGAAGAGTTAGATCTAGCGACGAACGGACGGAAGGCCACATTACAAGATAGATTGTTAGAATTTTTTGGCCTGAATGTTAGTGACGGTGAAGATTCTGACGAAGATGAATCCGGAAGCCAGCGGGGTGCGCCCAGGTCTGTTGTGGAACGTTCGATGTTTACTCTTCGCGACATAGAAGAATCGATAACCAGGTTTAGCGGGTCCGGTCAACCCAGTTTTGAGAAATGGCTGGAAGAATTTGAAGAAAATTCCCTAGCTGTCCAATGGAGTGAGCTGCAAATGTTCATATACGCGAAGCAATTACTTAAGGGTGCAGCTAAGCTCTTCGTGCGTAGCCAAAGCGGCATAAAGAGTTGGGGTTTGTTGAAAGCAGCTTTGCGCAGGGAGTTCGGTACCACCGTTTCCTCAATTGAAGTTCATCGAACTCTTCGGAACCGTAGGCTTCATCCACGGGAGGATCTCCGCGAATATTTGTATGCCATGATGGAGATAGGGAAACCGATAGATCTTGACGACTCAAGTTTAATCGAATACTTTATTGAGGGAATACCTGACTCCAAGGCGAATAAGAGCAACCTTTACCAATCAAGGAATATTAGGGAGCTAAAAGAGCAAATCCACATTTACGAGAGGATACGATCCGGTAAGCCGTCGCATTCGAATCAGGTACAGCCAGCGTCTTCAAACAAGGGTTCATCTGGTTCGGGTGCTACCGAAAGGAAATGTTTTAGTTGCGGAAGTGCGTCGCATTTGGCGCGAAATTGTTCACTCAAACGTAGTATCGTGTGCTTCAAATGCAATCGAGAAGGGCACCGAGCTGCAGAATGCAGGAGCGTAGGTAAAACGACAAGATCGGACGCAAGTCGTGCGAACATGATGACGGTAAGGACGAGCGGACTTATTTTCAAAGACATCCTTTTCGGCATGGGGAAACAATCGGTATCAGCATTGATCGACACTGGTGCAGATTTGTGTTTGATACGTCGAGACACACTGATGATGTTGGGGCTAGATATCGAGTTGTCTGGGGAGAAACGGAAATTGATGGGCATTGGTCATAGTACGCTTACTACATTGGGCAGTTTTACTATGCCCATGCATATAGACGGCGTGGCGTTGTGCATAACTTTCCACGTAATCAGGGAACGCGACTTAAGCTACTCGCTGGTGATAGGCAACGATGTCCTAAAACATGTTGACCTTATCGTTTCCGAAAATGGAGCCGTGTTTAGGGAGAAAGCGACCGCGTCCAGTGGGCGTGAAGATTTATGCGAGCGAAAGGCAGAGGCCGGTAATGGCGCTGGTGCGAGACGAGGTGGAGCGGATACGGGTGAAGGTGTGGTGGCTCGCGAGGCAGCAGTTGGTAAGCGTGCAACGGGCAACTACGGAGGTTCTATCGCCGAGGATTTGGACTGTGTCTATAAAGCGATTAGAGAGGCAGCCAGGAAGCTCAGGGAGAGCGCTAGATTGGCGGAAGAAGTTCAGCGTATATCCGACGGAGGGCAAGCAGGCGTCAGTGAGCATGGCGTAAACGCGACGTGTAGTGAGATCAGGGGATCGCCACAGCAACATGCGGCCAACAGCAAGACGGTTGTGCACGGGCGAGATGGTAAGTCGGCAGAATTATGCGCAAAAGGACCTTTAAGTCAGATCAGTGAACTGCAAGCAGAGTTTGGAAGTTTATGTCTCATAGAGGTGACAGACAAGGATCCGAAAGTCGAGACAGATCTCTCGTATTTGGGCAAGAAAGAAGCGGGAGCGGTGCGGAAGTTGATAACGGCCTACAAGCCTGTGGAGAACTGCATTTCACCAGTGGAAATGAAGATATTGCTCACCGACGAAATACCGGTATTCGCGCGACCAAGAGGAATGTCTTATGCAGATCGACAGACAGTTGATGAACAGATAGCAGCATGGTTAGCTGAAGGCATCATACAACAAAGCAACTCCAACTATGCATCACCGGTCGTTCTCGTAGCAAAAAAGGACGGGAGCAAACGTCTCTGCTGCGATTATCGGCGTTTAAATGAGAAAATCGTCCGCGATAACTTCCCAATGCCCATGATCGACGATGTCATCGAACAACTGCTGGGAGCTAACGTTTTTTCCACGCTCGATCTGATGAATGGATTCTTTCACGTCCCGGTGGAACCAGAGTCGAGGAAGTACACATCTTTCGTAACACACAGCGGGCAATTTGAGTTTTTGTACGTGCCGTTCGGTATATCGAATTCACCAGCAGTATTCTCCAGATTTGTGCTCGCAGTTTTGAACGATCTGGTACGCAGTGGGTTGGTCGTGGCTTACATGGATGACCTGATCATTCCCTCCAAGGATGAAGTCGAGGGCATCCAGAGACTGGAGTTGGTGTTAAAAGTAGCACAGACGAAGGGTCTAAGAGTTAAGTGGAGTAAATGCCAGTTCTTGAAGAGGAAGGTCGAGTTCCTTGGGTACATCGTTACGAATAACACAATGCAGCCCTCCAAGGCGAAAACCAGTGCGATCAGGAATTTTCCTTTGCCCAATGATAAGAAGTCTTTACAGCGTTTTCTTGGCCTCACCTCCTATTTTCGAAGGTTTGTTGAAAACTACGCCATCATAGCAAAACCTCTTTCCGATCTTCTAAGGAACGACGTCAAATTTTCACTGCAGGAAGAACAGCTGGCGGCTTTCCAACAATTAAAATATGCGTTGATTCATTATCCGGTCCTGAAACTATACAATCCGCGGGCGGTAACTGAGGTGCATACAGATGCAAGTATGTCGGGCTACGGAGCAGCCTTGTTGCAGAAGGATCCGGACGATCAAGAGTTTCACCCAGTTCAATATATGAGCAGAAAGACGAAGCCTTCCGAGGAGAAGCTCCATTCCTACGAGTTGGAAGTATTGGCGGTTGTTGAAGCGCTGAAGAAATGGAGAGTGTACTTGCTGGGCATCCGGTTTAAAATCGTCACGGACTGCAACGCATTTACGATGACTCTGAAGAAGAAGGATGTACCTCTTCGGGTTTCGCGTTGGGCGATGTTTCTCCAGGACTTCGACTACGAGATCGAACACCGCAGTGGTTCGAAGATGCGTCACGTGGACGCTTTGAGTCGAGTATCATGCCTGATTCTGGAGGATTCGCTGCGCCACCGATTAAAGCAAGCCCAGTTGGAGGATGACTGGATACGAGCAGTCCGGAAGGTGCTGGAAAGAGACGATTTCGAAGACTTTTACATAAACCACGACATACTCTACAAAGACCCAACGAGGGAATTAGTGGTTGTTCCAGCTGCGATGGAAGAGGAGATCATCCGCGTGGCACACAACCAGGGTCATTTCTCGGCAAAGGGGACGCAGGCTGCTATAGAGAAGATGTACTTTATTCCGCAGCTAAGTGGCAAAGTCGTTAAAGTAGTCAGAAGCTGCGTGGAGTGTATCGTCATGGATTCGAAGGCAGGTAAAAGGGAAGGTTTCCTGAGTCCCATAAAGAAGGAGGACAAGCCATTGTGTACTTTCCACCTCGATCACGTCGGCCCAATGGAGTCAACCAAGAAAGCGTACAACCACATACTGGTAGTAATAGACGCTTTCTCGAAGTTCGTTTGGTTGTACCCTACGCGAAATACCGGCGCTGAAGCAGTGGTTGACCGTCTGCGGAAACAAGCGGCAGTTTTTGGGAACCCGGCGCGTATCATTACCGATCGCGGAGCCGCTTTTACTTCAAACCTTTTCAAGGACTATTGCGAAGGCGAAGGTATTCAGCACTTGCTAATAGCGACGGGTGTCCCTCGGGGAAATGGGCAAGTAGAACGGGTGCACCGGACCATCGTGCCCATGATAGCCAAACTCGGTCACGAAAACCCAAAGAACTGGTATAGACATGTGGATCGGGTGCAGCAGATCATTAACAATACGCCACCGAGGAGCACCAAGCAATCGCCCTTTAAAATACTTACCGGATTGGAAATGCGTATCCAGGGATTGCCTGCGCTGCAAGATTTGCTGGAAGAGGAAGCCGTCAACGAACTTGAGGCAGAGCGGGAGAATATACGCCAACAAGCACAGGATAATATTGCCGCAATCCAGCACGAAAACCGACGAACGTTTAACGCCCGACGCAAGGCGGCAGTCGAGCATAATCTCAATGAACTGGTGGCTATACAACGGACGCAGTACGGTGTTGGTTTGAAGCTGAGGCCAAAATTCTTCGGACCTTACAAAGTAGTTAAGAAACTGGAGCACGGTCGGTACGAAGTGGTGAAGGTCGGCGACCACGAGGGACCTGGACGTACGACCACGGTGGCGGAATTCATGAAAAGGTGGGAACCGTCATCCGGGGCCGAATGAATGCTCAGGCTGGCCGAATTGTAGGATCTGACCAGGACGGCAACACCATTTAAACGGGCATGACAGCTAGCAACCCTGACCGTTGACGACAACAGCAACCCTTAACCGAAAATGACTGAACGAACAAGCCGACCAACGAACGAAAAACACTCAGTTAAAAACACGCGACGCGTACACATTAAATGGGCATCAACCCAAAGTAATAAATAAATTATTGTACTCTAGTATAGTCTATTGTTTAAGTACGTTTAATTAACCATTTTTAAATAAAGACGTTAAGTGTATTGAACCGAACATTTTAAATTCAAGGCCAATCCCACATAAATGGTTTTTTTAAGTTATCGAAGGTAAATTTTTACCTATTCGGCTTTAGGAAGATTTCAGATTAATAAAATGACCGTTTCACCTCAACCGATGTAATGGGGGCATATGTGAAGAAACCTAGTTCATTTAGGATAGTGTTTCCCAATATTTTTTTTTTTAACAAGGGACCACTTTGATAAACTGTGCTAACCTAAAAACAAACCTTATTTAATCAATTAATTAACATAAGTAATCGCGAAATTCAAAAGTAACATAGACTAAGAGTATTATTATTGAAAAAAATACTATGCGCAGCATCGGCCGCCGTAGCAGAGTGTGTAGCGTGTGCGCGCTTCATTTGGTAGGTTTTGGTAGGTCCCGGGTTCAAATACTGGCCGGGGCAAGTAACACCAAAAATTAAAGAAAAAGTTTTTTCTGATAGCGGTCGCCCTTCGGCAGGCATAGTCAAACATCCTAGTGTATTTCTGCCATGAAAACAAAACTTCTCACAAAAAAAAAATCGCCGCTCGGAGTCGGCGTAAAACTGTAGGTCCCTCAATTTGTGTTACAACATCAAGACGCACACGACGTATTGTAGGGGAAGTTCGGCCAAAATCCCTTAAACGATTATAGCGCCAATTAATTAAGTAATCATTGAAAATTAACTTGAAGTGTCACATAGCACATAAGTATTGAATGCTCAATTCAGTAATAAAGAACTGCATACACAAAATTCAAAATATCACGAACAAGTGCATTCTTTCAGGATATTGCTATTTAGTAAAAAATAATCGAGCTTAAAAATTAATAATAATACCCCTATCGTTTCGGCATTAGTTTAGCGAGTGGCTAATCGATGAAGCATCTGGCATAAGTTAAATAGATTGTCGGCATGGAAAAAAATAAAAAAATAGAAGCACTGAGCAATTTCACTGTGTAATTCTTATTTAATATCTGCGAAAAAATTTGGGAGCATTGAATATAACGAGTTCGACCAGTTTAATGAAATGCCGCCATACTCGCCATCGCCGAATAAAGCAAGCTAACATTGTTGTTGTTTTCACTTCACATACCTTTTATTTGTTTAAAAGCAAGTAGAGTTCAAACTGCGCTGCAAAAGACAACAGATATGCATCCGTACTTATTTTGTTATGTAGTAATGATCAAAAAACTGCAAATCGGGATGTTGGATCAAAACACCGGTCATAATTTAGACAGATTTCAACGGATTCTAATAAACTTATGAATGTTCATTGAAAAACGGAAGGTTGTGCCTTTTTACAGCAGATAAAATTTAGTTTGTTCCAATTGAAGCATTAAGAATTAATTTAATTAAATGATAGCGTTTAATTTTACCCAAACATTTTTTCTCAAGCTTTTTGGTTCACTGAGTCAGTGGTATTCGACTTAACTTAAAGTTTTGAAAAGCCATGGAAATACCTACATACCTTACACTTTTCAACGAACTCGAGATTATCAGAATCTATTGAAAACTTCTCAAACCGGAGGATCTTGGGGGAGCATTTGAAATTTTACTAATGTCAAAACTATTTTAATCTACCACCTCTATTACTTGACATAAAAAGTACATGCGACATTTTTTTTTTGTACACCGTGTTATTAGCCAAAAAGTCAACAACCCAGCTATTCGAATAGTCGACTATTCGCTAAGCAACTTCTCTGAAGGTTTGTAGTCGAATAGCAAGTATTTCTTTTACCCTTGATTTCGACTAAGCGCTTATCGTCGAGTAGTCTGAAATTCGACTTATACTATGTTCACACGGCAATGAAAACAAGTTGTTTTCAGGAGGTGCTTCGAATATTAGATATGACCGTCCAGACATCATTACTTTTTACTAACTGGTTTACGATGGCACTTCTCTATTTATTTACCTTTTTAACTCTTTGGCAATTTGGTAACCTAAATGCCCCTCCGCGCTTTAAAATAAAAGCTGCGCTATGTGCACAACAAACAGTGCCGCTTTTTATTAATATTTCAGTTTTTCTCCACCCCAATTTTTTCTTATTATTGTTATTATTCCTTTTTCTAAACTACAGACGGCAAATTATCGATTTTTTTACGAAAAGTTATCGAACACAGAGTTGTTTATCAACGAAAATTTAGGTGTTTTCGAAATTATCATGATTGGTTCCTAATAAAGTTAGACAGTTTTTGAAGGGCGAAAATATGCACTTTTAAATTGTTTTCACAGAATATCACGAATGAGCCATAAACGACTGGTTCTCGTTGTCGTGTGGACTTGGTATAATATATTACTTACAATAAATTTATTAAAAGCTTAGCTATAGCGGAATTTTGACACTCTTTAAAACATTTTTTTTTTCACTGGAGTTTTTGATTGAGCAACACATTTTTGATTTCTTTCAAATTTCGTAAAGGAAGTATTCAAAATATATGAATCTTTTTTATTAGTCAATGCATCATCATTACAAATATCCGTTATTCCCATCACTTTTTTTCCCATACAAGACAATTCGCTTTAGATACACTTGAAATGCATTGAAGTGACTCAGTACTGTAACAATCGAATGAGAACGGCTACCACTCGTAAAGTGTTAAATCGGTGTTGTTGTTGTGGCAATTTCGAAATTCAATTGCGGTTTTCCAATACGCCAGCAAACACTTGAAGAATGTGAGCCTGAATTTACTAAATTTGTTTGTTTGTATTTATGTTTGCTTGTATTGAGGTTATTGCGGGCATTCCCCCCTTTTTTACGCTTTGTGGTAACCAAACTGAGAAATTTTCTTCCCACATGACTTCAAAGTGGACTTGGGTGTTGTTTGTAAGTATGTGTGTGTTCAGTGTGTGCAAGTGTGTTTGTATGCATCAGTTTATGTCTCTAACTAAGTGTCATGCATTAAAACTGCGTCTAATGACAACAAAAGTTTACTGCTAATTAAAAATTTAAACAAAACATGCGGAATTCAATACTTTTTTTTTTTGACTTCTTGTCTCTCAGAGCAGTCATGGAAATTGTAAAAATAGACAAAGCAGAGAAGTGCTGCCAGTGGTGGCATTTGCCTCTAATAGGAAGCGAGTGTGTGTGTGTGGCGATGATTTTTCAAATTGTTGGCATCTGAAAAGTAGCGGTCGAGGCGATGGCGATGCGTTTACTTAGTTTTGAAAAAAAATGTATCGTAAATTTCGTAACCCCGACTTTCAATTCGCTTGCTGCATCGGCGCTGGCTAGGATTGCAACCAACCACATGTGTGTTTGAATCTATGTACATATGTATCTAATGAAATTTATGTGTGAAATTTTCGTTTTACCAGGAAAAAAGGGTGCTTGTTTTGAACTAAAAATAACCACAACTACTAGCACATTCATATGCAGTGGTTTCAGCTTAATTGGGAATTCTCATATTTTAGGTTTACAAAATATCGAAAATATAGTATTGAGTACTCGTAGCTGTGTGTCTGGCGCACATCCAACCTACCTACTTTCGTTTGTAGCTAATTGTGAAGTGGCCGTTACTACAATATTTGAATTCGAGTGTTGTGGCGAAAATTGTGAAAAGGGGTGTGCGCCGACGCGTTCTCACGTTTTGCTAGAACGGCGACCGCCGCGCCGACTCTCGGTTGGCACCCATCTGCGAGCCAGCAACCATGGCGCGCCGCGATCACCGCGTCAAGATACTGCGCCAAGTAGCGGTACTAAGGTTATTATAACACTTTTATTGAGGGTGAATTCGACACACTCATCGAAATCTTAAGTGAAATAAATTGATTTGAAAAAAAAAAAACAACAAAACGAAGAACAACACCGAATTGAATATTCCGCAAGCCGGTCAAAGTGTTGAAAGGTTTCCACATTTAAGATTTGTTACAATCATTAATGAGTAGATATGTATGTATGTTTCGAAATATGCACACACACAAACAGACGCAACGCACGTTTGGCTGCAATGATTTTCTGCAACCCGCAGTTTCAAATGCGGCACACGATCGCAAACACAGCGCCAAGTCGAGGATCAATTGAATGATCACCAACCACTGTTTGTGTGTGCGTGTGTGTGTGTGCCTGTGTGTGCAGGGACATCATTCAGTTTCAACTTTACCACTTGCATGTTTTTTTTGTTTTTGTTTTTGTTTTCATTGATAGCTTTTAAGTGGTCTACATTGGTTTTTCAAGTTATCAGGGCGGATTTTGTGAAAACTCATTACAAGTATTGATTATTGAAATGTCGGTGGGAGTGTGAGAACAGCACACTATATGTGTGTGTGTGAATGTGTCGGTGTGCGAGTAAATCAGTTTTGAATATTGGATTAAATGCAGTTAATGAGGAAATGACATAAGCACCGTATTGTGTGCGAAAAATATTCGATTGCATTGAAATGCCCAAACAGCGACGAGCCTTAATTGATGTAGGACCTTTGCATGTTTGAATGTCAGATAAGTATCGTGGGAAAGTCGGCGTGCAATATTTTTGAAAAATTCTTGTTTCAATTGGATTAAAATAGATTTTCGAGAAGTACATACATATGAATACGTTTTGTGATTTAATTAAAATGTTTTCTTTGTCCGCTGCTAGCAAAAATATAGGAATGCATTTAGAATTATTAGATTTATATTTGGTTTTGTCGCTTTGGAAATAATACTTCTTCACTTTAGCAATGAAGAAGAATGTTAATCTAAAAAAAAAAATAACACAATTATTTCGTAACACTTAGTAAATCCCTATATGCACATGTCTAAATACCTATAGTCATTCAACAAATTAAGTAGTGATCTGATTGTGCGCTGGACTACGTCTCTGCCACGTAAAAATAGCTCCTAATAAAAATATTCAACATGCCTCGGTTGAGGCCAACGCAAAGCTATGAACTATGATTTAAGGACATCCATCTGGAATATTCATACCTTTAATTGGGCAGATGTCTTTGCCCGGATGGTTGATTTCCTCCTAAAAGCAAAAGCTGACATCACTGCCTACCAAGAAATGCGATGGACAGGGCAAGGAATGAAGAGCTTTTGACTACAGCTGTCGTGTAAAAGAGCGCAAATTTTTGTTGGGAGAGAGAATACGTGACCAAACCCTGTCGTTCCCCTCCAGAGAACGAACATCTCACCGTAAATAAATGTCAAGGCGAATTCATATAAGGTGAAAGCATCCCATGAACTGAATGCTTGCAATTTTTCACTCGCAAAGTTACAGAAAAAAAAATACACAACGAATTCGCCTTGGTTGTAATGCTATCACCTGCTATAAGTCCACATTGGGAACAATATTTTGGAGAGAAAAGGGATAGGAGCCCACACTTGGTAAATTCAAACTAGTCGACGAAACATTCGCTACGAGACTGAGGCTGAATGGCTTCGCTGAGGTCCGTAACATGGTACCAGGTTCCAGCATAAAAACAGATATTAAGCTAACCCAATTGCCGATACTGTGGTAAAAGGAAAGCATGCTTCCAGAATTTTGGACGTGCGCATTATTGAAGGAGTTATCATCGACTAGTATCATCGTCTTGTCGCAGCCAACATTCGCTGAAGCCTCACAACATACATCCAAACACACCACTTGCACTGCTGCTACCTGAGAGCAACGTTCACCAAAACTATATCTACGGTAATGGGATTACAGTTCTCTCTCGTTGCGTACCGGTGCTAAAGAAGGCAGTCGGCTTTCAGTGATACCGCGCCGCAGCGAAAAAGGAAATATGCTGCTTCCGAGTGAGGAAAAGATAGACCGAAATTCACGTCTGCGAAAAGCTCGAGATGCTTGCGGACAGGAAGAATGCCCAAAAATACTACCAGAAGGGACCGCATTATACAGAAAGTTGCAAGACCTATTTAATTTTCTATATGAAAATGGTGACTTTATCACCGCCATCCAGAGTACCCTTCCCTCAACAGGAAGTATGGTGGTGGCCCGGAAAGTGTCGGAGATGTACCCGGAAGCTACATCCAATGATGACCGAACCGAAGTTCCGTTATACGAATTGGACTAAACTCGAATGACAGTAGTGCGGCTAACGAACATCAAGGATGCTGGCGCTTGCGGCGGCAAGGAACTGGTACAGTATATGAGCTATCTAATTTGTAGAATATGAAAAGATCCGAAAAATACATGCCTGCTTATTGAAATCCTGCAGAATGAGTCAACTGCCGCGGGCTCAGTCTTCTTAATATAGCATATACAGAAGGTTTTGTCGAGCATATTTTGTAAAAGACTGAAGCCCATCGTGAACGAACTATGACTTTAAACCTGGAAAATCTACCATATACCATGATATGCCTAACTCCAAATTACTTACAATCTAAAGTCAGTTTTAAAGCCGCTTTCGACAGCAGAAAACAAAGAGTGTGCTATTCGTCGCGATATCGGAATTCGGCATCACTACAAAATTACGTCGAGCGGCACCACTAGCTCGGTGTGAGAATTGGGAAGGATCTCTCCGAGCCGTTTGATATCATACATACGAGGTTTCAGAAAGTCTAAGATTCGGTGTATCCGAATTTCAAATACCCGGTGCGCGTTTCTATTTCAAAAAAACAGTAATTATTACTTTTATATATAAAAATGAATCTCTGATTTTTATGGGGATTCAAAGTGCTCAACTGAAGTATTTAGAGTAGGATATTTGTATATAATTTTTGAAAAAGTGGGCGTTGCCATGCGCCAATGGCAGATAAAATTTAAATTCGACTTATCGCCGTAATTATTCGGTGTAGATGGATTATATTTGGATATATACATACATACATATGTATGTAAGTATGTCGTATAGATCAAACTGTGAATCATTTTGGAAAAATGGGCGGTGCCACCCCTTATAAAAGACAAACCAAGTTTCTTATAACTCCGCAACTATTTAACGCAGATGTACAATATTTGCTATTATAAATCCTATATATCAGACTATACATTAAAACACGCCCCAGCCCCCTCAATTAAGATTCAATTAATATCCACCATATTTTCCAACTTATGTTTATTAATTTATTTTCAGATTCCATAACACAATCCATTTGAAAAATTTGAAAAACTTAATAAAAATTCGGCAAATTTAAAAGAAAGTAATTGAAATTTTCAAGTTTTTAATTTGGATTTAAACAAAAATTTAAGTATGCAGTGTTGTTGCCCATTTAATTGCAACATAGTATTGCGCAAGATTCAACTGACTGAAAATTAATTTAAATAAAATGCTTGTTGTGCCGGTAATGCCACATTTCTATTTGCCATATACTTTAAAACATTGGCGCATTCGCTTATAAATTCAAATCTAATAATAAATTAATCGATCATCTCAACGCAAAAGACTCCACAAATGGTCTGACATTTACGCAAGGTAAATAATACCTTTTAGTTATGGAATTGAAAATCTGAAATACTTGAAATCATCTGCCGAGCCATCTTTTCGTCGCATATGTACATGAACGCCTGTCTCGTGCCAATCTTTGGTCACGCGCCTATCGCTCGCTTTGCTCGCTGGCAAATGAACACTTAATAATCCCTATTCACATTTGACAGAGGCACAATATATTCTCAAACCTCTATATATAAAAAAAATACAAAAAAAAAATACTGTGCACCACTAGCCTTTTGCGCATTATACAAATATTGAAATATGTACATATGTATGTGTGTGTGTGTGCATTTGCCAAAAAGCGTGACAATAAAACGGCATCATCTTCCGCAAATAGCGCCACAAATGTCAATTGATCTGTCAATGCCACAAACATTTGCCCATTTGCCCATTTAACCATCATAAACATGAATACACCCTTCATCGAGACTCCAATCATGCGCCCACTAACAACAACACAACAGCTTAGCGGCTTCACAATCACAATCCTTGTATCCTTGCAAAACATCCTTTTGCATATTCACAAGATTCATTCATGAGATGACAGCAGCGTACGACACAAAACCTCAATCACAGACTCAGGGGAAATGCTCACAACATACTCACATATGTAGCTGACTTATTGTCATAGTATTGTTGTTATTGCATTTGTGGCTGCTTGCCACAGAGGCCATGTGTCAGGCTCAGCTGCAACAGCAGCAATAAAATAAAATGTGTGCAAAAATAATTTTATCTACCTGAAATCCATATACATAACTGGATAAGAAGGCGCGAGCACGCCGATATGCCGTTGTAAATAAATAAATATGTACATATCTACATATTTGAATATTCATATTGTAAAAGTAGCATACACAAAGTACACACAAACAAACTGCTAGTAGCAGGATATACCCTGCTAAAATGAAAATGTGCATTTATTCGATTTGATATGCCTTCGGTGTAAGCGTTGCATATTTTTCCAAGGTATGCCGTCTGTCTGTTCGTTAAGCGCGATTTTATATTTATTTAATATATGTATACAAACACACGAATGTAAGTACTATGTATTTTTGACAAGCATATGAGCAGTCACTTAACGGTAAAAGGATATTTTTGATTGAAAAGAACAAAACGCGTAAGGGTGTATTATCCTTGCATATAGAGTTGCCGCATGCAACCAAATAAGATGTGCAATTGCAATATGTTTCTTGCATTGATTCGCAATACGAGTGTGGGTACAATAATAAGATTGATGATTGATTGTACACATCATATGATTTATATAGAATGTCAATTTATTTCGATTGTTTTATAAAGCACTATCAATATTGCAGCTTGTTTCAAATTGCAACAGAATATCAAATTTCTATTTTGACACTCTTCCTCATATCGGCATTGATTCTGTTGAAAGGTTAAAGGACTTCCGATTGTGTACGTAGATTTATTTTAATTTCTGGGTCAGAAGTAATCTAGTGGAAATTCTAGCGAAACTGCAAAAAAAAGATATAGTAAATCAGTCATTAGTAAAATAAGTAAATTGGAATGTACAAATTATATATTGAGTGTACTATTTATTATTAGAATTTCGTGTAATATCTAGTAGAGGTGTCGGAAAATTAATGTCCGTACTTTTTTACTTATTCTTTTGGTAATGGGATTCCGTAACGGGTGATTTATTTAGAACTAATTTTTTGTGGGGATTTTATGATATTTTCGTTCAGCATTGGGCCCGTTTTATTGTAACCGAGTTGCAAAAGAACGCTCCAGCTCAGATAAAATTTCCTATAGTTGCAAAAGCAACCCTGTTCGGATCTTTCATGAAAGATGCGATTTGTTTAGTGCTATTTGAGAATGGAAAAGGTTGTGCGAACAAATTTTAGGTCTACGCGAACGAATTAGGTCTTAAACTAAAATTTCCTATAGCTTTCTCCCGGCTCATTCACAATAGCGCAGTTTTTTCACTTCCCAACACATCTCAGGCCAGATATCATTTTACCGAGTTGGCTCAACTCGCTAGTGTTGTTGCTTTACTTGCGGTTTCTTATCCTACATAGTGTTCTTTTGCTACTCGGGTACAAAAAATGGGCCTACTGTCTGTCATTTCGTCAAGGAAATATATAGGCGACCTTCCGGATTGTAAGCAATTTAGGTTTTGGGATTTTTAAAAAAATTGAAAGCGTACTTGCGGGAATGCAGGTTGTCATCTTTACCGCTTAAATTGATAATTTTACTTGCTTTAGCAATTATTGAGGATTAAATTGTTAAGTTTGTGATATTCTGTCATAAATAAAAAAAAAACATTTGTTAAACAAATTTTTTTGATATAAAACAAAAATTTTAAACGAATCGATTTTTTCCGACATTATTAGTTGGAATTCGAAAAACGAAAAATCGAAAATGAATGTTTAGTTTATTATTTGTTTATGAATCGGTTAGTGGAAAAAGTCGTAATTATGCGATTAGTCGATTATGTGAATTCGACTATTTGTTAATCGAAAATGAACGGTTAGTCGACTATTTTTTAAAACAACCTTCGATAATCGACTAACCGATTAGTCGACTAGCCGATTAGCAAGAGCTCCATTATATGAATTAGAGTGTTACTTTACTGAAAACAAACAAATTTGAAATCATTCATATTCTCTTTAATACTAACTTAAAACGGCATTTCAGTCAAGCGTGGTATCCATAAATTCAAATTGAATTTAAAAATTTAATTTGTGGCAATAGTGTGTTCCAATCGTTATTCATTCCCTGTATTCCAATTACATATTAATATATGTATCCTCGGTAATAATGCAATAATGCCTTGTACAATATTCCATTTTGCCTGGCCTTCAAAAAATGTAAACTGATAAGATTTTCCATCCAGAGACATATAGCTCGAGCCACTTCGCTGCACATAACGTTAAATGTAAACAAATACATACATATACTTATTTTCATATGTGTGTGTTGATATGAATACAGCGCAAGCTATACTGCATTATTGCTAAATAATTTTGTAATAGGATATTTTCAAGTGAATCCTTATGAGAAGGGGGAAAATGAAAATAAATATTTATTTAGCGGTGAAAATTGTTGAAACACTTGAAAAATAGTGGAAATAGCGGAGATAGTGAAAAAAGTTGTATACTATGGTACCGTTTGATGCAATAAATATACATACAATACATACATACATACCTATGTACATAACCATAAACAATATCTGTGCACACAGCTGGGTAAATTAAAATGAGCGAAATTCTTATTTAAAGATATGCTACTCATATTCGTAGTAATTGACAGCTGATAAGGTTATTTAGAATGTAGTGGTTGTGAATATTGTAATACTAGACGTTCGATTGATATATGTAGTAAATACTCTTGGGGGTGGTAAATTAAGGGAAATTCCGCAATTGATTTGAGATAATAAAAATGCAAAATATGTTGAGCGTTCTAGTACATGAAAAGGGTTTTGAAACCTCAATTCCTCGCATTTGTGAGACAGCATGAATTTTTGGTTTCAATACAATAAAGTGCACCATCACCTCTGCAAATAATTACTGCAAATAATTCCGTTTCGCCGTTTAACCTTTAGCCTTATTTGATGAAGTCTCAACAGACTCTTTTGCTACAATATCGATTGGACTGAGCCCGGCTATCACCAAACGAAACTTTCCTGAGCGCAGCTGCCTAGATAGGTGCACCATACAGAAGTAGACAACGTACCACGCTTGCATACAGCTGTCTGGTTTGTTGACGAGGTCCTCCTGAATTTTCCATAATCCATGATAGCGTCGCTGGAACTTTCTCTGCTTTCTCGATTGTGTATTCTACGTGCGACAAACATCATAGAGTCGAATATAATGCCTAGCTATTTGAGGGTAGCTTTTGAGACTATTTCATGCCACCCAACTTTGACGATGACGACTTCACGAATTTTTCTGTTGCTTATTAACACTGCTTCTGTCTTTTGTTGGGCTAGCTCAAGACCCGCTTCTTCCAATCATGTCTAGATATGCGTAATTGTCAAGTTTGCCTCTTGTTCCACATTTTTTTTACGGTGCTTGGCTACGATTACCACCGCAATATCGTCCGCAAAGTCAATCATTTTCGCACCATTAGGTATTTGCAGACACAGAGTGCCCTCATACATTACATTCCACAGTAGGAGCCTTAGGACTGTTCCTTGTGGTACTCCTTCGGTAATGTTGTGTTCTTTCACACCTTCGTTTGTATTGTATATGAGAACTCGGTTGCCCAAGTAGCTGCTAACAATTTTTTTTCGCAAATATGGAGAAATTTCAAAACGACGGAGAGCTTCGGAAATTGTCTTCAAGATTGTGAAATTGAATGCATTTCTAACGTCAAGCGTGATGAAAAAGGAATATTTTTTAAATCCGCATCTGCATCTTACTCCACTGATCGCTTCTTTTGCCAATTTCTTTACCAGCATGGCAGCGCCCACTGTTGATCGTTTCTTTCTGAAATTAAACTGCGTTTCGGAAAGGTTACCACTTTTTTCGATTTCCGCTATCAGCCTGCTACTTAAGATTCGTTATTGCCAAGCAGTTTTACAAATGTGACCCGCATGCATATTGGACGGTACGCTGTAGGATCCCCTGGTCCCCCAGTCTTAGGCAGGAGTACCAGCCGTCGACGCTTCCAGATGGCTGGAAATATACTGTCTTTAAAGAATTCATTATATGTTCGAACGACCCCTCGATGTTCGCGAAAGCAACTAGTTTAAGATGCAATTTGGTACTAAATCAGGGCCTGGTACCTATCTGGGTTTAAGATTTTCAACCACCATCAGAACTTCCTTCGCCGTAACCGAAGCTACCTCGTTTCCTTTAGGGGTTAAGTTTTCTCGCTAAAAGGTAGGTTGTGCCGGGAAAAGTGAAGTTACTATTTGATGCAGCTTTCTAGGGCAAGAGATCTGCGGTCGTATTGACTGCTGTAGCTTTTTGGTTATGACTTTGAATGCTTGACGCCAGTGGTCCTTATCGGCGCTATCACATAGGCTCCGGAAACATTTTCTTTTTGCAGTCTGTTATCTGCAAAAATTGTGCTCCGACTTCTGGCTCTCTGATAGTTTCACCTTGCAATGTTGCATTGCCGGCGTAGTTCCGCAATCTCTTCGTTCCACCAGTACACAGTTAGTTTATAGCTCCCTGCGGTAGAACGATGCCAATGTACATATGTACATATGTAGCTACTTTATTGTCACAAATTTGTGTGCATCTAAATTTTTTTATAACAAAATAAAAATAAAAATAAATATTGTCCTTATCTCTGATGTTGACAATTGTTTTCTTTTGGCACACGCCTTCTCGGACATCCCTGCAGCACTTTCAGCGCAAGCAAACTCAATTTAAATTACTTTATTTACCATACACACTCACATATACTAACATATACATATGTATGTATTAGCATTAGCAATATCATTAATACCATAAAAAAAAATATTGAGGAATGGGTAAAGCAATAAATCGTTTCTCGCCGGCAGCCAAAATAAAAACAATCCTAAATACTCACTCACTGACACAACAAACACGGTAAGTGTAGAGACGGTCGAGTAGAGTTTGAGAGCGGTTGTCAAAGGTAAATTTACCTTGATGATGTTTTTATTTATTGCACGCTGATGCAACGGATCCTGTTAAGGTGGGTTCATCGTTTTTGTCTGGACAATTTTTGGTTTGCTCTCAAACATTTTCTGGGGCAGAGAGTGCTGATGGACGATTCATACGAGGCGAATTCATACAAGCTAGTAGCATAACGCACCCAAGCACGTTTTTCAATTAAGGTTGTCACAATAAAAGAGAATAGAAGAATGGAATCTATTAGTTGTGTTGAGAACGTCATGGGGGAAAGAAAAACCTCAAATATAATTGAAGTTGAGGCAATCAGCTGTCTTAATAACACCACATTTTATTAATTCGCCTTGAGTTCATTGTTTATTTGGGTACATTTTATTTTGTTCTCAAGTAAAGAATTTCGATAAACAGCTAAAAGTTGCAATATTGTTGCCTACATGTGAAGTTATGGTATTTGCATAAAATCTAGTTGATGGCAGCACATTCTTAAAAGCTGTCCGTACAGAAAATCATTCAAATTCAAATTGATCCGTACAAAGAGTGCCCGGACAATTCTTGTTGCGCTCTCAGTGAGACAGAGTGGAAAACGAACATATAAAATACCAATAAAAAGTTGTTCGGACAAAAACGATGAATCCGCCTTTAGTGAGTACTTAAGAAATTTTATTTTTGCAAACGTGCCTTAAATTTACACTAACTTAGTAAAATAATCACATTTGTTTTTTAAATACCGTTATATGATAGATGACCATGTTCATATTACTCAAAAGTGGTACCACGCCAATTGTTGATTTTTGTGTATTTTACTCTTTACTTAAATTCTTCTTATCAAATTTGAGCAACATTATTGCTACATCATTTATTAAAATATTGATTGATTTAATTTTTTTTGTAAATTACCATTATATAAAGTGCTTTTCTCTGATTTATATAATTTTTGCTATTATGCTTACTGACCTAAAATCTTAAGTGTTTATCAAATTTGTTAGAGTTGCATAGGTCAGATTTTTCCCGAGATATACCCACTTATTTTAAAGTTTAACCCATGCATTTTCTTCTTCCGGTACATCAAATTTGGCCAAATTTACTCTCATAGCTACTGAAATAGCGTTTGTTTGTTTTAAGTTTCACCAAATACCGTTATGCAGGCATGGTTTTTATAAGATTTAACCCATTTTTAATATAAACCTTAGATTTTCCAATGTTTATTCAAGTCATCCGATGCACGGATGATTTTTGTTTGGCCATAATTTTTTTCGGTCTCCCTAGATAACACGTGTTATATTTTCGCCTTCAAATATTTGCAAAAATATTTGGAAATTCATAAATAGTTCTTTCAACATAGTATTTATGATATCTAATAATAATTTTATGAGCTCAAATTCAAGTAATTCCTGCAAGAAGTCTGCTGAGGAGAAGTGGTGGTCTCCGAAATAGCTATAACTTTTGTTTTTTTCTATAATTCTTACTATTAAAAACTGGCCTTGAGCTTATAAAATTATTGTTTGATATAAAAAGTAGGCCAAAAAAATATTAATATATTTACGATTTCTTATATTAAATGTACGCAAAAAATAGTTTTAAGTAAATAAAATGTCGATTTTTTGTGTCTTTTATAAATATCAGCGTAACCGGAAATGTTTGAATGGCACAATATGACTTCCGAAAATTTGACATTCGTTGAGGTTATGACAGATAGAGGCGAACTTGCAAATTGCCAAAAGTAAAATTCATACGATTTTGCATTAGCATTTAGTAGTGAAGAAGGTATGCAGTTCGTGGCTTCCACACAATATGTCCGGAACTTAACAAATTTCTCGTGTAGATTGGGACAAATCCAATTAAAGAGGTTCTTTTATATAAAACTTAACATGATACGTCGCATCAGCTTTCGCTACGACAATGGCTGCGCTAACACAGCACCTGAAACACTTGAGAAAAAAGGCGAAATTACTCATTGTCCATATTCACCTGAATTGTCACTTATTTACTACTTCTCCCTTCCATTTGTTCAGGACAAATTGCATGGTAAGAATTTTTCAACAAACGAAGAGACCGTTGAGGCATTCAAAAAATTTGTTTCTGAAGTAACCATTTCAGAATAGAACACATGTTTCGAAAACTTGTTTATTCGAATGCGGAAATGTATGGAACTGAAAGATGAATTTTTTGAAAAATAGTAAATAATTTTATTTAAATAAAATGTGTATTTTTCGATGTTTTTCATGAAACTTTTGTACCGTTACTTTGTCAGTGTTTTGATACGTTTTCCTCACCAACCCCATTCGGAACAAGAGCAACACGAGTGCTAAGCCTCCTATACCTGTGCGGCGGAAGAGACAAGGCTAAATTGATTTCTCTCGTGGGTCTAGACATCAAACACTGGAAGTGAACAAAGTGCGCTCGACAAAAAAAGGAAATTAGTGAGTTGCTTTAATTTGAAACTGAACATAGCTAAATTTCCACGTTCGCCCATGATCTGCACAAAGTAGGAACTTACTGTAAACATAAAATTATATGTACATACTTATATAGATACCGACAAATGATTTACGAGTATAAAAAGGACAGCAATGATTTTTGATTAGAGTTGCTTGTTGAACGGTGATCGCTTTCGCAACTCTGTTATCCCAACCAAAGTTAAGCAAACATGAACACATACACATGTAGTTAGTATATCTATACGAGTGTTTATGTATGTAAATAAAAAAGAAATTTGAATTTATGTAGGTTTTCTTTTTTGAAATATTACGGCACGTGACACACGACCTACCTCATGCCTAACGGCATTCAGACAAAAACCTGTAATGAGGGCATGAAGCAGTACAAAGAACAGCAACATAAAACAGCAAAAGGGATATCAAAAAGAGAAATGAGAAAAACAATAACGGTAGCTGACTACCATCAGCGATCAACAAACAAAAATTAGAAAAAAATCTGTGAAATAAAAACGTTACTATTGTACTATGTATTCGTACCTACAAACATATACTACTATGTATATACACAATTACACACACATATTTATAAAGTACACACATACATACATATGTACTTATGTGGAATAAACAAACACACGGCGGCGAAATCAAGAAGGACACGACACCTTTTTGGCAGCAAAAGCGCTAATATTTCTGTCACAAAGCAAACGCATCGGTGGGTTGCTCGAAGAATGATGATTGTTGCTGATGATAGTAAAACTGGTGGTGGTGCAAAGGTAAAATATAATATTAGAATAGTCAAGTTTTTTGGGGGTTGTTTTGATAGCAGCAAAACTGCTGATGGTAGGTAGTCACAGTTGCATGAATCTCAATCAAACCAGTTATTTTCATACACCTTACCGGTGTTTTGGCTCAGGAAATTTCAAATTTTATTTCACCTTGCTAAACAAAATCATCAGCAAGCTTATGCCGGTAGGTTGTTGTCCTGTACCCTCAGGCTGCACTCATACTCGGCCTGCCATGCGTTGCGAATAACCCATTAATGAATACTTCGAATGGGGTAGTTTTGATTGTTTTTCATGCTCTTTGTACTACACCACCTTTCGAACACTTTTGGCGAGTGTAATCACCGTCATCATCATCATCATCACCATCGGCAGCAGCAGGAGCAGCATCAAAGGCAGCACTGATTGCAAAAACTGTCTTTGCAGCTCACCGGCGCTCACCTCAATTTTGTGCTTAGCATCAATACTACATGTACTCATACTTTAACTGCATTTTTACACTAGTCTTGTTTTTTCGCCTTTTACTTCTGTTGATTTAGAAGGGCCATGCCTGCAAAATAAGTATGAATGTATGTATGTGTGTATCTGAGGGTTGTTGCAATCCGGGCACCGGCGTACATATTGGTTTCACATCATTGCATTGCATGCGGGATTCCAGAAATTAAACCTGAATTACTACGCTATTGTGTGTGAAGCGCCCGTAGGGGTGAATTGCAGTGATAGAAGAAAATAGGTAGTGTTGGCTAGGGAGATGGGGAGGGGAACAGCCGTAATCAGTAACTTTGTGTGGCATGTGACGCGGTGTAAAGTGAAACCGTAATGCACAGCGGCTATGATGCATTGTTGTTGCTTTTTTTTTGTTTGTTATTAAATGGTAAGGTAAGTGTAGGATGCAAACTGAGCGCTGTCCTAGTTTGGGAAGTTTGAGAAATTTGTTTAATTGGCTTTTCGTATAGCAGTATTATTTATGGTATATACGATTTTGCGCTGTTGCTTATCTAGCTTTTGTAATATTAAAATATTAAAAAAAAAAATTAAGACTTAGGTTTATTAGATTAGTAGTATTAGTAGATTATGTAAAATTACACGTCGTCGGTATAGGTTTAATATGTTACTAAATTTACCCCAGAAGACAACGATCAATTTGCTAAATCGAAATATTTAAATTTTAACGTTATAAAACCTCTATATCTGAATAATATGTATTATATTTATAAGCTTGCTGTCATTTATTTAACACTGGCAAGTTATATTTATTTTACATACGCCAAAGCTATACTTCGCCAATGTGATTTTTATTTTAATGTATCTACTCGTGAGAAATAAAAATATAACTATTTTAAAGAAATTTTATCCATTCAAAAATAAGAATAAAAAATATGAAACATAAAAATGTATTATTTTTTAGGTCTTAGGGATATGACGAAGTGTGATTCAAAGTGAGAAATTATTCCTAAGTTAATTTAAAACCAGATTGAAAATTTCAACAAGCCTCGGCCGAGATCTCCCTTTTTTTGATGACGACCACAAGCAATATATTAAGGACTACGAGTTAAGGGCATACCCCTGGAATGTCTGAACCCTTAATTGGTAAGGTGCCTCTACTCGGTTAAGGTAAAGGCAAAGGATGAGATCGCCGCCATTCAAGAAACTAAATAGACGGGGCAAGGTAAGAAAGCTATTGGATCTTGCGACATCTACTACAGCTGCCATGTAAAGGAGCGCAAGTTCGGTGTTGGATTTGTGGAGGAAGAGACACTTCGTCGCCAATTACTGTCTTTAACCCTGGTAGACGAACGTCTCGCCACGATTTACATCAAAGCGAGATTCTACAAAATCTCGCTGATTTGTGCTCACGTCCCGACAGAAGAGAAGCGTCTAGGAAGTACCTAGAAGCGCTGCCTCGTCACGATATCAAAATCGTGATTAGTGACTGTAATACTAGGGTGGGTAAGGAAGAAATCGTCATGTACGTACCCTCCGAGGACCGAATATCGACTCGGATCATTATCTTGTCGCAGCCAAGATGGGTATACGCCTCTGCGCAGCAAAAACGCACCTCTAAATACACAGCAAAACTCGACATCGGAAAGCTGCAATCACAACAGACAGCTACTACCTTCGTTACTTGCCTTTATACCTGCTCTTAGTGAGCACTTCGCAACAAGCCGGAATTCGTGAGCATTGGGAGTACATTTCTCTATTACTACGTTCTGCCGATGAGGCAGTCATTGGCTTTCGGCGTTGGTGGAGAAATAGCTGGCACGATGAGAAATGCCGCTCCGGAAAGTAAAGATGCTGCCTACATAGCCACGCTGCGAGCTGTATAGGAACGCTATCGAAAGTTGAGAAAGGAACAGGAGCGTGTTATTCGCAGAAAGAAGGGAGAGGTCGAAATACGGGAGTGCGAAGAGCTTGAGATGCTAGCCGACAGGAAAAGCGCCCGAAAGTTTTACCAAAAGGTGCGGCACTTTACGGAAGGTTTTAAGACCGGAGCTAATTCCTGTAAGAACAAGAACGGTGACCTGGTGACTGATGTCCAAAGCACACTCAAAATGTGGAGGGAACATTTCACCACTTGGCTAAATGGTGACAGCGAAACCATTGCCGGAGAATATGAAGATGAATATCCCGAACCACAAATTGCTGATGACGACATTAAAATCCCGTTACCCGACCTCGATGAAGTTCGAATAGCAATAACACTGGCGAAATGCAGGAGATTGACAGCACACTTCGTTCAGAAGAGGTAAACATTCTGGCATCCCAGACAAGTTCCTAATCAAAAAAGTATACAAATTAAGAAAAAAATTATATTCACTGTTACAATTAAGAATTACGGACGCTACTTTGCACGTCAATGGACGGTATCAGCTGCGACATGTTCCACTGCAACATGGATTCCTCCATTTTTCAACATTTTTGAGTGGTTCAATCCTTAAAAAACTTTTAGATATGCTCTAAAATATCCACATTAAACCAATTGCCTACAGTATTTCTTATTCTAAAAATAAAAATTAAAAAATGGCCTTTTTTGCCTATAAATGATCTCTGACCCCTTAAAAACTCAGTACCGAATTTTCTGCGAATCTATTCATTTTTAAATTGATTGCCACATTGGATTACTCATTTGGAATTCTGAAAAAAAACGGGCATTACCAGCCGTTTTTTGGAAGCAATTTTTCGGGCACTATGCCCATTCCAACTATTCTAAAACAAGTATGGAATTATGGGAATATTCCCCAATAATAACGAGAAGTTAGACATAAAAACAAAGTTTTTAGTACCACTTTAATATGCCAAGGAACTAGCACGACTTTCAAAACAAAGTTTTTTCAAAATGAATAAATACTTTTAAATTTTTTAGCACAAATATTGATATGAGAAAGTGTTTATGAAATTCCAAATAGATCCAGTAATCGTAAAAATATTGTTTCTTTTTGATCTTCTAGTTTTCAAAGAGGGTGAAAAGTTGATGTATATTGGAACGATTATCCGAACGAGAAGGAAATATGATACTGAATGAATGAAGCTCTTGAAAAATAGACACAGACCTATATTAGTCTGATGGGCACCGTAAATATATTTGGCAAATGTTTTATTATATTTTAATGGTCAATTTTAAAACTGTTTCGTAAAAAAAATTATATATGTTATAAAATTATGTTAGAATATTTTTTTTATAATATTTTTCGATTAAAATTAAAGCAAAATAGATCGAATATGAAATGCAAAAGAATATTTACCACAATAATGCGCTGCTTAATTCCTTCAATGTGTACAAAATGCTTACAAAAATTTCTTTTCAGTTACACACACAGCCATATGCTAATCCTAATGCAGATTTAACACCCTCCTTCATCACCTCAGCGGCATGGAAGTCAGCCAGAAAGTCACATTGCTCACATCAGCGTCAACGGCGATGCTAAAACGAACATCAGCTGTGCAGATAGCTGCGTTGAGGTCAGTAGCGCCAGTGTACACTGTTGAGCAAATATTCACTTGAATCTGAGCAGCGAAGAGTTCAATGCCTGCGCACGGCTCTGCTATGCGTGCGGCTTTTATCTGCCCAGATTTACCTTTACGCATTTCGCAGGATTTAAAACAAATGCTTTGCATCCCTTAACTAAATGTACACACCTATAGTTTTATAAATAATAAAAGAGAACAGCACACGTTGAATTCTACCGTCGCGTTGCAAGCTTCGAACCATGCGCCGGTTTAGCCAATTCGCAGTTTCCGCCGGCGTTTCTACTTTTCTGTATTTATTTCTCTGCTACTGCGAATGCTGGCTCTTTCATTAGGGATTGCTGCAGTTTTGGTGTTTGTTTTTTTGTGGCACGAACCACTAAATATCCACAATACATATGTGTTCATAATAAAAGGTGAACAGAGTGGTTGTTTGCAAATTTGTTGGGGTGGTTTCCGAGATAACTCATCAAAGGATATTTTGTACCTTTATGCATTTCATTTTATGACCACATGTGTACGCATGTGCTTGCTTCTTATCAATTTTATTCAATCAGCATTTGCATTTGTGTTTGAAATGTGTCAGGTCGTTACACGATTTTACCAAATCTCGTTTTGAGATTGATCTGACATTAAGAAAATATTCGTAAAGCACTCAGCATGCAACAGTAATGATGGTCACCAATTCTTATCAGCATTCATACGACAGTATCTAATAGCTTAGGATTGATCCAATTCAAATATCCTCTAGGCAGAAACCACAGCAAGTGCACTGAAATGAGTAAAAACATCAAGTTGTATTTGTTTTGTAGCAATTGGATTGTATTATAAAGATTCACAAGCGAGATTTTCACACTTAAGGCCAGTTTTACCACACTAGCGCGGAATCAGTATTCTAAACATTTCATATACTTAAGGTTCAAGCGAGCGTATTATGCGAAAGACTGAAGCCAATCGTCTATGAACTAATGGGGTCTTTTCGGTGTAGCTTTCGACCTAGTAAACCTACCATCGACCAGTTATTGACGATACGCCATAAAAGACTCGTGAGATGAGGATACACTGCATGTCTTGTCGACTTTAAATCAACTTTCGACAGCAAATTGATGTTGAGCTACACCACCAGCTCCATCAGAATTGAAAAGGACATCTTGGTTTTATAGAGCGACTTCATTAACCCTACATGGGAAAAGGCATCATTGGGCACAACGTCCTCAACAACTGGTAAGTTTCCCATTTTACAAGCTGGATAAAGAAGTGAAGCGAATGGGTCTGTAGGTGAACGAGAGCAAATCGAAGTACCTCCTGTCAGCACATTCGCATCTTCTGCGGACTTAGTTTATCTGGGAACCAACACTAACATCAATAATAGTGTAGGTCGCGACACCTCTCTTACCAACAAATTGTACTGAATAGGCAGTTGACGAACCAAAACCATGTACTATAAATCTCTTGACATGCCCGTTCTATTTTATGGCTCTGATGCGTCGACGCTAACACCATCGAATGAGATAACACTTAGAGTGTTCGAGAGAAACGATTATCCGAAAGAAACGGCTGGCGTACTTTGTTGGAATCGGCTAAAGTCGCCAAGATATAAGGAACTTCACAGTAATTGTTTGGTCTACGTTGTTCTAAAAAAGAGAGTAAATTCCTCGCCACTCATGATGATTTTTGATAATCAGTTTGGTACTTTGTTATTAATACTCAAGATGGCATGAGGATATACCAAACGCATGTAACGTTCGACGTCCGAGTGTTTATTTCTAAGTCTTCAAGTGTGTAATGAATCCCGTGTTGATCTAGTATCTAAAAGTCGAGTGGTGGGCCCTGGACGACTAGAAAAATATACAAAATTATCCCACGTTCTTAATTAGAATAACCTTCCATGGTTTCTAATTGAGATTCTTTTACAAACGTCGTACATAAACTGCCATTGGACGCCATTATGTTCATACAAAAATCATACATAAATTTATTCAAATAAGATAATGTATCTAAGACATATGTATGTAGGTCTCTTCAGTAAATTTAAAAATTACTTACATATGTAATACATTTTAAATATTCTGCCCACTGTTAGCTAGTATCAAGAATATTACGTCATCGTACCAAACCTGCCTAACTTCTCCTCCATCGGCCTGACAATCGAGCAATGAGGCAGAATTTCTTGCTTTCTGGCCCCGTTTTAATGTAACCGAGTTGCAAAAGAATGCTCCAACTGGGATAAAATTTCATTTAGTTACAAAAGAAATCCTGTTAGCCTCTTTCATGTAAGTTGCGTTGTGCCGGCAATTTTTAGGTTTACTTATTTACTTCGTTGGCGCTAAAACCGCTTAAGCGATTTTTGCCTAACTTCTCCTACAATTTTTGGTGTGCAGTTTTACGCCGAATCCGAACGGCGAATGTTTTTGTGAGAAGTTTTTTCATGGCAGATAAATTTTTAGGTTTATGTAGTTATATATTTGCAAATACTTTGCAAATAAAAACGAATTAGGTCTTAAATCTAAATTTCCCATGTATTTCCTTATGACTAATTCACAATGGTGCAGTTTTTTTACTTCCCAACACTACATCTTAAGTCGGATATCATTTAGCCGAGTTGACTCAACTCGCATATTTTTTCGAGTTAGTTTTGTTGCTTTACATGCAATTTGTTATCCTACCTAGTGTTCTTTTGCAACTAGGTTACAAAGAAACGAGCTCAATAACTGGATGACACACACCATGAAAAGTGTAGACTCCTTCTCTTCACCGCATTCGCTTATTTTTCCAGAACTGTCGGACAAACTTTATTATTGTGTTCACTTTTAGTATAGAGAAAACAATAAAGAGAAAGAAGAATAAAAAGAAAAAAATGGTGCTGCCACTGCTAGCGGGAGTGGTGAAAAAATTTTTGAAAATGGCCAATAAAACCAAACTTTTTCTTTTTCTTGAGATAGGAAGTTCGGTCATCACGAATTTTCTGACAATTTATAGCTTTTGAGACTTTGAATTTACTCTAGCATAGGGGGAACCCACAGTAGTCACAGAATTCGCAATAGTCACGAAGTCACAAAGTTCACAAAAGCTTCAAATACTGAAATTTGTGACGGTGTTATAATAACGACGCCAAACGCTGATTTAATATAATAACAACCATATTATATACTCCTCTTTATTTGGTAGCTATAGTAAATCTGCTCCCTTCTGTCGAGAACATCGATATCAGTGCTTTTAGGACAACTTTTTCAAGAATACCCCCATTTTTTTGTGATAATCGAGCATGGTACAGACTTCGTCTCGGAAGTGGGTTTTGTGGGAGATGTACACTGGTTTCATTTGGTGTCACGGAATTTTGTCGGTACTTACTTTAGTCGAACATGAGCAAACCGATGCCGAATCAGTTGTTCTGAAATTTACGGTTATATGTAAACGACAGAGAATTTTTCTAACTGTTAAAAACGAAGAAGATGAATATATTGCGAACCTTTGCGCACCCAAGGGGGAGCCGAGGGGTTGTGTGGGTGTTTGTGGTTCAAACTCCTCCCAAAATCTTAAAACTGTAATACTAATATTGAAATTAATTTACCTTTTTTAAACCAAATTTTCGGGTAACTATTTTTTCTGCTTTCCTTTATAAATGAATGTTAATATTAAAACAAGAATTGCATTTGGCACAAAATATAGTTACTTATTATGGGAAATACCAGCTGCTGTATATAAAAAAGCACAAATAACCAAAACGGTAGAGTTTGAATGACCGATAAAAATATAAAAACCGATAAAGCCGGATTGTGCTTTGTAGCTTTGTATAAGTGAATAAAATAAGTTTTTGAATCGAATAATTAGTTCTAGGGATTATCCAAAAAATACAAATAAATACTCGTAATCTTTATCTTCATATAATAGTATCTTCAGATACCTGAAACACAAAACTATAGCTATCGAAAAGAAGAATCACCATGTCTTTTTCCACCACTATCCACCAGCGCTGTACGAATATTAAATCTGGAGATATTTATTCGCAATTAACAACCATCAATTTTATGAGAGTGGCTGCAATTTTCTGGGCTGTGTCTGGCACGTTTTTATCACGTTATTTTCTAAATTCATTTATTAAATCTACTAAAATTGTTTTACCCGCAGATAATTATTTGCTTGCACTTTTTTCATGCTAATATGGAGGATGATGATAACTTTAATTTCGCAACCTCACAATAATTCCAAGTATTGTTTCTATACTGACTCATTCTTCCAAAAAAAAAAAAAAATTGTCTAACTCTGCGAATGAGATTCCCTATTTCCTAAACGTTCCAACAGCTCCTTCCATTTGCCAGTTGATATGGCTATGAACAGCAAATCTCTGTATTTTGATACTTTACTATCAAATGCAAACGTCAGTCGGACGGCAGACAGCCAGTAGTGAGATGATCCTGCACAACCCCTTCCCGTGAATTACACAAAACAAAAAACAAAAAAAAAAAACAAAACAAAGAAAGCGAAACCGAAAATATCGGCTGATTCTAACATTTCCATTTCCATTGCATTCGGCTGCTGGCAATTTTGAATCGGACAGATGGTTTGGCTTGACTTTGGCTTAGCGCCGCGGTGTGGCATGTCTCGCGGGTTGAACTTGAAAAAATCTGCGCTAGTTGTGCTCTGGTGCACCAAACACAGAAAACGGTGCTTGCTGAATGCGGCTGTTCCTGTGGCACACGTTGCACGCACGTCAATGTGGAGGTTGAATTTATTTTATTTGAATTCGCAATGCATACTGCGATACGGCTGATGTCAGCTTGCTCCTGTCGTTCGACCTTCTATGGGATTGGTGTGGCATATGAGATTTCAAAATACATGTGTGTGTGTGCTTCCTGCATTTGTTTTTCTTTGTTTCCTTGGGCATGCAAAAGGATATGTGCGCCGATTTTAGTTTTTGTATGTATTTTTACACCGAAATTCATTTCATATGCTTTTATTTTGTTTTTTTTTTTGACTGACTACCCTTCAATGGAATCATCTCTGTGTATGTGTATGTATGTATATGTGTGATGTTGCTGGAAAAGTGTTGGCAACTGAAAGTATTACGAAAATTGCTCACTTTCAGAATATAGTATTTCATTGCTATTGCGCTATGCGAAGGTAAACGTTTTTTTGCGGAATTATTTTGGGCTCAACTAGGCTGGAATGTTCGCGGTTGGATTGCATGTTTGTGATGCTGCCACATTGGTATGATAGTTATGTAGGTATGTATGTACATATGTGGGGGGCGATACCACAATTTCCACATATAGATTTGTGGTTTTGTTTTGCCACCTTATTTCCCAACTCGATTCTTGCTCTTCGAACTGAATCAGTTTTTGTGCCCAGCGCTTCAGTGTGTCTAGAAATAATTCCTTAGTGTTAAATGATCCCGATTTAGAGGGGTGATCTGAATATTTACTGGTCGGGAAAGTTTAAGAAGATAGGATACTTCAAGTCACTGAATTCAGCTATTGAGACTTAGGTTCGCTCGATTTTGTTCTGACAATTTCGTTGTTAAAAATGCACTTCGCCCTGGCCACCCAACCACTGAAAAAAATCGACAAACTGATGCTGAGTGATTTTCGTAAGAATTTCTGAAATTATGCTTATTGAGATCTTATTGAATCTAAAGTCTGTAAAAATTTGTTAGATTTTGTTTGTACGATTGCCGCATAACTTTGCAGCTAATAAAATAATAAATCAAGATTCTTCCAGTTATAATCGATTGCCTTTTTCGCTTAACGATTAAAATAAACCGAATATTTGCTCTCGATTAATCAAACGATTAACCGAATAATTTTAAAAGCAATCAAAAACACATCATCACAAATACATATACTCGTACCAGCTTAGTCGCACAACATCTTATGAATCAAATATTAAAAGTAATTTAGTATTTTTCTGGAGGCGATAAAACATTTCGTACCAATACGAGCGCCGCTTTGGAGAAGTGGATCTTTCATTTCTGCTCGCTGCAACAACTTCGTGAGTTTCAAGGTTTAAAAAATGCACCTCGAAAATTGTCTATCTTTAGTTACAGTAATGAGGCAATAATGAGCACTTAAGACGTGGCTGAAAGCGGTCTGACAGACTGTAGCGTTGGGAGAGGATGTGGAACCACCTCATTTTCATGATGGTAATAATTTTCATTATTTGGCGCACAAACGAAGAAGAAATGGCAATGATTTCTTACAATCCCAAGACGAATATAACTTTTTCTCAATACCCCGGTTTTCAATGTAATTGATGCTTGGGAAGAAATCAAGTCCGTTATACTAAGGTCAAAACTTTTTCTCAAAAATATTGCTTGTTAATTGAAACTTTCGTACCCTAAGAAAGTGTTTTATCGCTGCGGAACAAATAAATAGATTTACAATTGTCAAAACTGTTATTCTTAGATTCTATTTTGTACACTAATTTCTTATTGCCTTTAAAATGTTAACTAAAGTATTCCTAGACTTATACAAAAGTGAACAATACTTTTTGCTTTTTCAAATAAATATCGTAAAAGAGAAAGACTAAATATAAAATATAATGATATCTATACAAATTTTGCTTTAAATTGGTTAATAAAATTTAAGATCTGAGTTCATAGCACAATTTAGCAACGAAAACACAAAATAGTCAGGCTTTTATAAAAACTTTATTATAGCTGAAGATGAGTTTTGTCAATTTGCACAAACATTCAAACACATATAAAACACAAAATTGTATTGAAAGAAAACAGCTAGTCTTAAATTCGAAATTGCACGGTTAGTTAACTAATTGTTTAAGGACGACTAGTCGAAAAAGTCGACATGAAACTGTCGATTAGGTGAAGACGACTATTTTTTGCAACAACTTTTGCTAATCGATTAACCGATTAGTCGACTAGTCGAATAGTAAAAGATTTACGACTTAGTCAAGTGTGTTCAAGATTTAATAGTGAATGAGGGTTTCAGAGACCATCTCGGCTCTTGCGCCACCTATCGGTTTTACTTTCAGATCATATATAAGTGAATTTGAATTAAATCACACTGCAAATACGTGTTTCATAAATATCTCGATTCCAGCGCCACCTATAAGAATTACACAGAATAGACACTAATGCTAACACATTCTATGAATATAAGCTTAATCGATTCCGAAGTTTTCCAGTCTATTAACTACTTATTTACATACACACGTTCTTTTTATACATAAGAAAGAAGAGGATGATTAACTGGCTTTAATCGAATCGAACGGGTAATTGGTTAATTTCTTACGATTTATTGCATTAATAATCGAACACGCTTTCGATTAATCATTAACCGATTAATCGGTTATTTGTGTTGCCATCATTATGACCAAGAATTTTTTTATGCAGATGCTATTTAACAAGACTCCTATTAAAATTTGCTCTTTTGTGATGGCGTTAATGGGTTAAAATTTGTTACAAAAATATTCACCAAAAAAATTTTACCATACAAATCCAAGCTGAACGACCGTGGCCAAGGGCGCAGCGTGTGTGTGCTATCATCCGAAGTTACCCGGGTACAAATTTTAGCCGGAGATCAAAAAAGTTATAGGGAAAGGTTTCGTCTCTTCGCCCATGGGCAGACAAATCTGCAAGAGTATTTCTACAATAAAACAACTTCTCACAAAAGCCATCTGCTGTTGTGAATCAGCGTACCAACAGTTTGTCCCTCCATTTGTGTGACAACAACAAGACGTACACCATAAATTGTAAGAGAAGTGCGGCCGAACATCGAATTAAATATGTAATGTAAGTGCAAAATTATTATTATTATTGACGCCATTGGCCGCATTGGCCAATATGACGGTTCCAATATAGCACGCGAGTCGTTCCTTTGCCTTTTTAGTTGGCGCCATCTGGAGACATCAAGTGAAACCAAATCCTTTCCAACCCGGTCCTTCCTCCTCCTCTGCGGACATTTAAGTAAAAAAATCATCAAGTTTGGAAAAAATGTTTCTTTGATTTTCGGAAGCGTCGTAAACTTAGCTGTAGAGAATCAATTACCCACGAGGGGAGTCTTCTTGTTTTACTTGAGCGAATGTAGTTAGAATGTTAATTCAACTAATATGTTTGCTGGGTACAAAAAGCATTCCATTGCTCGACTATCAACGATTTTTTTTTTGATTTTGGTTGCTTTTTTTACCTTTGGTTTTGGTTTTTGTTACGAAAACGGCTGATTGCACTTTGGCTACACAAAACGCCATTTAAGCCCGATTTCCGCATTTCGCCTTGAGTTTAGTTACAGTTTGGCGGATTTATGGCAAGCACTAAAACTAAAAAAGCAAAAATCGCTAGAGTATAAGAGGAGATGCAGGTGTGTGCAAGTAAATGAGAGTCGGCAAAATATATATTTACAATTGCAACTCCAGTCATCCATTCTGCTTCTCCGACGTTGTTCAAAGCGCATCGCGAGATCCGTACAAGTCACGCTGGCTGAGAACAACTCAATTTAATCAAATTTCAAGCATCTACTTGCCATTGTTGAATAAAATGAAAGTTTCACAGTTGCTGTATGGATAAAAATAGAGGGTTGCTTATTAAATACATCAGTGAAACTACCTCACTCATACCACTCGCCCCGACGATTCAAGGACGAAAGGTAAGTGAAGTAAGTAAACCGGCTTTGGCTTAACACTTTACACGCGCGAAAACAAAGCGAGGTGAGACCTGAACGTTAAGCATTGAAAGAAAATAATGAAATAAAGCATCAAACATTTGCTCTGAGCATGTACGCACACTCGGCGAAATTTATTGGCGTCACACCACTTTTTCCTCAATGCCAATTGAGTGTCAATAACTGCAGATTTAAGCGAACGCTTTCTTGTCAAAGGCAGGATGACTAAATACTTTTCGTGTCATTTGTCCTAGTTTTGCTTTTAATATTTATATTCAGAAATTGTAGTTAGAGCGAGAATTGCGTGAAAATAGTAGAATTTCGAAGATATATCCCAGAACAAAAAAAACCAAAATTTAGTGATATTCCGAGGGAAATATTGAGAATGGAGACACTGCATCTATACGCTAATTTTTAACATTATATCGAATTTAACTGGAATCGAAAATGGACGAGCATAGCCAAGAAGATCGCACATACTAAACAGGCAAAGTGAGGCCGCTCTTGTGTAAATTGGTCATTGCTGGATTGGAAACAGGTTGTATTCTTTAGAAGAATCCAAAATCAAGAAAAGAAGAACGACTCAGCAATGACGACATTATTGCTACAATCTGAGATTTTCCATATGTTATGGAGAGAAAACACCCTAAACGAGGTTGGTGAGCTTTTCTTACTGGAAGGATCCAAAAATGTAGCAGCATACAGTGAAATTATATGGGAAGGAGTTATCTCGACAATTGAGAATCTGCCACAGCACAATGAAGACCAGATTTTTCAGAGCGATTCAGCCCCATGCCACAGAGCTGTTAAGTAAATAATAACTTGATTTAAGTTATTCTCGTTATTTTAATGTGTTCGCTTTAAATAGATTGAAAAGTACAAGGCAGAGTTGGGTATAAAATCTTTGAACTTTCGAGAGGGCAAATCATTGGTCGATTATGAAGGGAAAAATTGTGGCGAAGGAAAAACGGAATATAAAGAACTTAAGGTGGTCCTCTACTCTCAAGACCCGAAATTGAGTTGTTTTTTGGGGAATACATTGCAAAGGATCTACTGAATAGATTTTGATTTTTTTTGTATTTATTTGAAACTACATATTTTGGCTTTTAAATTTTAATTTTGAAGACAAAAAAAACACGAAATATTAGCGACCTTGAAATGACATAGATTACATTGATGATAAAACTGCATGGGCCCCGCTTAAATAAAGTTTTGGGCAGTTGGGTAATCTGCAATAGGAAAATTGATTTTTTCCATAATCACAGTTACGTTGGCTACGTTTTTCTGATAGAGATTGTTTTTATTTAAAAAATTGTAAAATTTATCCAACGATTTGTCCATTTCTTTTTTAATTTAACGCCATTTTTTTGACACATATTGAAAGCGGACCAATACTTTTACGGAAAGTCTATCGTGGTAGCATTTAAATATAAATTACGTTGCATAACTTGAACGTCGTAACTTACATTTCGGATCCCAGATACATACAAATAAAATTATTTTCTATTCTCAGATACATATAGATTGAAATGAAAGAAAAAATTGACTTTTTGAAACCGCAAGAGTAGAACACCACCTTAGAAACTATTGAGAGTTTACTGAAAAAACCAGAGGATATCATAAATGCAAAAGGCGGACTAATCCCCAAATAATTAGTAAAGGACTTAGGTAATAAATATAATAAATTTATGGATTACTCCAGAGATAAGCTTTTTTATAAATTAAACTTGGGACTTATGTATATTTATTTATTCTTTTTCAAAGAAGAATTTAGAAACAAGTTAAACAAGTTTTTAAAGTGTTACGTTTTAGAAAAAAAAAAAAATATATAAAGACAAGTAGGATATGCAAGCCAAGTGGAATTTTTTAACGTTCTAAGCATCGGAGCATTATACGCATAGTTCATTTTAGCCACGCCCAGCTGGAAAATATCATCATTTCGTAAACTTCGCTGAGGAATATTGAAATTATTTTTTCCGAACGTAAATGGAAACTCAATTGCTCTTCTTATTAAATCGAAAACAAAAGTGAGGGATAGAACAGTCCTTCAGTTATTAATTTTAGACTAACGAACAGGAACCTTCATCCAGAAGATGTAATTGAATTGCAAAATACAAAGAGTATAAAACATACCGTACAAAGAGTTTCAGCCTCCTAATCTGGCATATGTGCATAATATGACCTCCAAATAATTCAGAATATTCTAGGTTAGAACGTACAAGAGAAGTATATAAGAAATCTTTAGAGTATAAGGATCAGTAAAATCTGAACTAAATCTTCGAAAAACAGCAAGTACTGGATATGACTTTGAAAAGAAAATCTAGAGTCGACAACCACACCAAGATCAATAGTTTCACTTGGATTGGACAAGCTAGAGCCTAGATCTATGTGATAAGTTGCGGGTATAGAATACCGAGTTTCGGAATAGGTGACATGAAAAGCTCTCACAATAACCGAGTGTATCTTTCAATAAACATTTGAAATTTAAATGATTTTGCGGCTTTCATTGTGATTAATTGAAATTTTTACTAACTCCATTTTTTCTGAGATTACTTCAAAAAAAAATTGAAGAAATTATTTTGCACGTTAGGACAAAGTTTAGGTGTGGCCGTTTAATGTCAGAAAAACGTTGCTACTATACCCTGTACTGTGGCGCTATTTATGTCGCCGAGTGTACACTAAGTAAGCGTTATTTTGTGCTGCACCCTTTTCACGTGCAACATTCATTGTTGTTGGTTTCCGTTTTTAATATTTTTTTTTTGTAATTTCTGCCTCACTCAACAAACACACTTCTTCATGCCACTCACGGCAAACACGCTTGATCAACCTGGAAAAAAGTGATTATGCATAATCGTTGCCACTTGTGCCACACGGCACAACGTACAACAGCAACAGAAACATCAGCAGCAGCAGTAGCGGCAGCAGCAACATCAACAGCAAGGACAATCAAAAGAAGGAAACGACCGTCCAAGCTTGCTGGCTGCTGGTGTAAATCTGATGAGCTTAAGCTTTTCTGCTTTTTGTGAGTTTTAGCAGCAGAAAAATTGAACAGTTGTTGCATTCGTGACTGAGAATAAGTGCTTGGAAGTGAACACGAAAAAGCAGCAATAAAAAAAATATGTAGTAGATATATGTATGTATGTAGATATGTACGTGGGTAGTAAGCAGTGATAAATGCGCTGCGCGGTGATAAAGAAATTTAAATTAGATTAATTGATTGAAATGCCGTGCACAACAGCGGTGGCGATGGCGTTGAAGCCAATGGGGGTTGATGGTACTTTCATTTCTTGTTCTACCGCAATGCTGCCACATTTTCTACTATCCCTCATTGGTATTTGTTGCAGGCTATATGCCGTTTTAGTGGTGATGCGCGCTGACGTGTTGCATGAAAAGGTGCTGACTAAATAAACGTACATACATACATACATACATACACGCATAGATATAGTAAATACATACATACATATATAAGTATAGAAAGATTGGTGATCATCTATTTACATATTTGGCTGTTGATGTTGATGAAGACATCTCTTTCACTACTGTTGATGGCTGATGACTCTTAATGTTGCTGTATGGGAGTTATTTAATAGTCGCCACCATAGTATTCCTAGTTATTGTGGTTGTGGTTGTGTTAGTGCTGACGTTCGAATTTTACATGAGTCATTTTTTTAGTTAATGGTTTTACAATTTGTATCAAAGCATTAAGAGCCTTGTGTGTGTGTTTTTTTTTTTGGTTTGTGTTATACAGCAGTGAAGATTAGTTGCTAAGCACAGGGTGTGAAAATTTGTGGTATTTGTTAAATGAAATGAAAGAGATTACGGTGAGACTATTTTTTCATTTACAAGGGGTTTGAAATTAAGCTAAAGAACTGTGCGATCTTCGACAGATGAAATATGTAAATATTGTTAGTAAATAAATAATAAATTTAACTTCAAATTAAAAATACTGGTTTTGAAATCCTCAAGTAACTATTTATCGAGACAATGATTGATATATGATATTTATATGTGATATACATATGTTTCCTTGGTGGCACATTTCGACAGCTTGTGAATTACTGAGGCGAAGTAAGATGAGACAAATATGCAATTATATAATCGTATGTTGAAAATTTTCTTGGCAACTTTAACGCCAGAGTCAGCAGAGGGGCAATATTTGTTCAAATAGCCGCGCCATGGACTATGATAGTAAGTAATATCAGACACGAGTAGCGAAACATCTCCAAAGCATCGGGAAGTCAGTCACCTGATTAAGGAACGAAAAATCAAATTGATCACAGCGTGAAAGGAGCGTACGGTCCTCCAAAAATTTGAAGCCAAAGAGCAGCTGTCACAAGGGACGACTAAGAGCTTCGCACCCGACTCTCAATTATGCCCGACGAAAAAAGAAAGAAGGAAGGATGTGAGCGCAAAGAGCGTGAAATGCTGCCAGGGTAGAATGTCACCGAAAATTGTAAAATATGGCAGCAATGAGATAATTTCAAACTGATTTTTGCAAGGATGAAGATTTAAATTTGGCAACAGACATTCATAGTTCACTTGATATATGGAAGCATAATTTTTTAATGCTTTTGAATGGCAACGCTGCTGGTGCGCTTGATGAAGTAGAGCCTCAACCAATATTTAGGGACGATGTTCAATTTTCTTCATGAACCAAGTCGAGGAGAAAACAAAACTCATTTTTTTTTTTTTTCTTGAAAACAACAAAGATTCCGGAGCCGACGGTATACCGGCTGATATGTTCAAAGGCGGTGACGTATAGTTGGTAGCGCGCATGAAGATCAAAGGCTACGCCAGCTGCGTGCCTGGTGGCATCAAAGCTACTATCACTTAACTCTGTCAACGCTCTTACTGTAATAAGACTTGCAAAGTTCCTTCCATGATATAATCGTAAAGTTTGAAAAACCTCATTTGTTTGAGAAAGTTGGGTGATTCACAAGGTGCCATAATGTATCATAAGTCATAAAATCATAAAAATTAAAATAAAAAAATTGCTTATTTTAATTATTTGGTTCAATGCAATCCAAAAATATAACTTTGGAAAACCAAAATTTTATGACTTTAAGATTTATGACATATTATGAGACCTCGCAAATCATCCAAGTGTATCGAGTAAACTTGTTTAGTTCAAATATACAATTCTTGCCATTGTATTGCTTCCATGTCTCTTTTGGACGTGACGTAAAGCATCTCTAACAAAAAATTTATGCTTATATGGATAATTCTATTTAGGGCGGAACCATTTCTCTCTCATCTTATCCTCCTCACAATAAGAAGGGTTATGGTATGCGGGGTGATGCTTTAAAGAAGAGTTTCGTGGACATTTCAGGCAAGATAACTTTTTTGGTCTGTCGAATAGCCTCCATGTGACTTGACAGCTTTTCAGAAATCTGAATCACCCAACTTATATTTTTCAAGCTTACCGATTACATTGCGATTGCAGTTGCTTATTCTATGCTTACATTTTCTTTCCCAAAACTTTTTCGAGTAATAAAAATACATCTGCCAAACGATTCCATTTAACCCACAGAACAAGTCATAACAGCTTCGTTTTATAATGCTATGAACTGACTAACTGGCGCCAATAAATTATTTTATATTCCCGCTGGAAACGTGCAAAAATTAAAATAAATATCTATGTAAGACATCATTACTTACTTTGAGAACGAACAAGAAGAGTGTCAACAATTCAGGCCTACACAATTTGCGAGAAACTCAGCTTAGGTCTAAGAAGCTCATCTTCTATACAGGCGCTTTAGGCGATGTTTTTCGCGCTTCTAAGATAGTACATACATACATATATAGCGCCTGTAGAGCAAGTTTTTACATAATTTAGTCTATTAATAGTACAGAAGAAACAAGTGTGTGACATATGCGTTTATTTATTTTTTTTTTGGTCTCAAATCCACAGACGGGCACGCACATAATTGTGTGACACTGCGCCTGCGTATAACTGTATAGAAGTTGGATGTACAATAAACTTTCGCATACATTCTCAAAAATTATTAACTTAAATTTTTCACTTTTTATTTTTTTTTAGTTGCATTGGTTGTGTAACTTCAACTAATGTATGTACATATGTACATACAAACACACGGGGTACCCTGATGTCAATGTCCTTTGGGTAGGCGTCGCTTTAATTAAACCCACCATTTGACACTTTTAAACTCGATAAACAATGCGATACAGTTAAAGGCAACACTGCTCGTTTCAGCTTCATTACAACAGGAATTCCAAATGCCTACAGTTCATTAGCAAGATCGTTGATCGTGGAGATATTTTAATATGCGCATACAGTTGTATGTACACTAGGGTGGTCAAAAATAATAGCGTCGAAATTGTAATGCTCTCATCCTCTATGATTGTTCTATCTCGAAGAAACAATGCCCCAATTTTTTTAATCTAAAAAATATTTAGAGGCCGCTTCAGAAAGAGCTTCAAGTTTCTCACGTAGTTTATATGAGAAAAATAATTTTTCGTAGAAATGGTATAGAGTCTTTGGCCCATAGTCATAGCCAAATTAAAGTCGGATCTAAATACGTTAAAGTATACTTTAGCTTAAAGTATACTTTATCCTAGTCATAGTCGAGTTAAACCCGGATTTTTCGGTTAAAGTCGAATTTAGAGTTATAGTGCCGAAAAGCTGTTACTAAACCATATAGTAAACCGTCAAAATAATTCTAAATCTGCATCTTCGGGGCTAAAAGTTGTGTTTTTTTGGTGAAACTTAAATTAATGGAAAAAAATGAGCAATTTTGATAATATTGAACGGGATTTTAGCATCATTAGTGATGCTACTTTGATTAGACGTCCAAAAATGTATTCAACCAGAATCAACTCTTTTGAATTAGACGACAGGGATTTCTATTCTCGGTATCGGTTCGACAAAGCCACTACTTACACTTGCTTTGCCCTCCATCGTGTTTAATTTTTCATTTGCAAATAATAAAAAAATACCAGCTGATATATGTACATAGTATGCCTCTTGGAGATGGAGGTTTTTAATCATAAACAGTAATATCGCATAAGAAGTACAATATTCCACATAAATTCTGGTTTTTATCTCTATATAAAAGCATACAAAGTCTTTTCAAACTTATTTTAACTATTAATAGCAATAAAATCATCATTTTATTGTGAAATTATCAAGTTAAAAAATATCCGTCGATAAAATATATCCATTAGTTTATTTTCGACATTTTTCCCTCCAAAATGTCATCTCTATATTTGCAGCATTGCCATTTCTGCAAATTTACTGATTGGCAATGTTGTTATTAGTTAGTACCATGTACTAAACTGACTATGACAAGACTAAAAATAAATTCGGATTTATCTTTTTAGTATTTTACTAATTAAAGTCGGCTTTTATGTTGGACTATGACTACGGGCCTTTGATATTCACTATTTTTTTTTAACCGGCACTCTATTTATCAGACCCAATTGCTTATTTGACACTTTTTAATATTTTTTATAGGTCCCCAAAAAGTTCCCAAAAATGGGCCCACAAAAAATATATAGTTTAACAAACAGTTGGGTACTATTTTTTGAAGTTTTGGAAAGATAAACATAATTTGATAATTTTAATAATAATTTTTCGTAGAAAAATTTAAAATACATGCACAACTTCAATCGCCTCGCGACTTTTTCTGGATTGTAAACAGTGATATTATATTTTCTGGAAAAGCGAGAGCATTCGAATCCCGCCAATACATTTTCAGCATGAACTTCTGTGCCACTCTAATGAGCACACATGTTTGCCGCTGATGACGATGGATTCTAAAAATAGCTGGTGAGTCGGTTTTATCAGTTTTAAGCGGTTAGAGTTTAGTTTTTGTTTTCTTTTTCATAATTTTCAAATAATGTAACATAGCAATTAACAATTTGTGGTGTTTGTTAGTTTTGTTTTTTTGTTGCCATTGATGGTTAAGCTGTTTCATGCATATTGAGGTTTTTTTCGTGGTTGTCATTTGTCCACATATTTATGTGTGTACGTATGTACATATGTAAATAGAGAAACGCATACATATAAGTTAACGCAAATTTTTTTGCTAATATAATTGCAATGTTAGAATTTTATTTTACTTCTCACACATGTGCCAAGTTTTAATAGCCTGCCAGACGGAATGAGTAATCCTATATGTTTCGTTATAATTATGACAGCTATTGGTTCGAAATCTCTCAGTTCAATTCTAACTTTGAGCTTCACACATAAATGCTGATTCTCTAAGTGTAAAGACCATCCATTGTTTTAAAATATTTTATAAAAAGACAAAACACTAGCTTCTCCAGCTAGGTTGCCCAGTTTAGCCGTTTTGTACTTCGAATACGTTCATGTCTGCCCGGCGGCTATTTGATAATGAAGCTACATAAATAAATCTCTATGACCCCAAATTAAATATTTATTTCAGGAATAAAATAGCAAAACTTAATATATCAATTTGAATTTTTGCTAGGAGTATTTTATACAATGGGGATGGAAATGAAGCTGAAGAAATATTTACTACCTCCGTAGAAGAAATATTACGTTTTATGTAAGTGTTTATACATTATGAAGAAACTTTTACTCAATGTGAAGAAAAAATGACATAGAAAAAGGATATTTTTTTTGGTTGCTTGTGTTATTTCAGTGCCTCTCAAAACCATACGAATTTTTTGAGAAATAGGAATACAATAGAATCCCTTTAAGAGTGAACTCTTTCTAATATTTTCGGATTTGTGTTATAACCATTTTCACACCTTCAGATTAACTACTAACTCATTATACACATTTTTTAACATATCTTGGCCTTAATTTATATTGGAGCTAACTGGTATATATTATACTTTACAGGAGAAGAAAAATCAATATGAATATAAAATCAAAAACAGAATGATGAACTGGATTTCAATGAAGAATTTTAAATATTTTTGATTATGGTAAATTTGTGTCAGTTAGGACCTTTTGCTGTACAAATTTAACTCATCAAAAAAAAAGAGGTAATCTCTGGATAATAACATTTAGAGATTTTCGTTCCCATTTCGTTTTAGAATTATCGTTATTGTTGTTGTGTATATAAGGGTTATTCCCTTATAAGTTCCATTCGATCTTCAACTATGGCCGAAAGAACTCATCGAACGAATTTGCATTTAGTATTATGACACTTGCTTATTCGTTGAAGCATAACGCTATTGAGAGTTTCATAGCCAAAATAAAGCCGACTTCAAAATTAGCTGATGCTTAATTTGACTTAATTTTTACTATGACTTCGCAGCTGTATTTCTATCAGTGGATATTAATATTATATAGAATTTTGCTCCAACTGTTTTTAATACTCACGACCTTAAACCAGATTAAAATTATCAAAAATAGTTCACAATAGTATTTGGCCTCCAAAAAGCAATGTAAAATCACTAATTTCTTACATTTTCAGCAATTTTCCAACCCGGCGATATAGAGTCGATAGCAAAATTGTGTCCGACAGAAAATTCGAGGCGCAACAAGATTTTCGACAGGGTTGCATAGCTCATAATACGAAGTTAACATTCGATTTTCGATGTTGGAGAATCAGCGAAGATCGAATGTCGAATACAACTCATAATAAGGACCTTACTGACAATTAAATCTTCAAACATTCTTTTGAAAATCTAAGTTGTCTTTACTCTTCATACTTTATGTTAACTGGGATTTAAAAAATATGTATCTGGCCGAGTCGTGGTGTACCTTTTTGAAGCATTTACAAAATTCTTAAAAAAAAATCCTAACCGCAAGTTGTAATTATTTATGTTCCTTTACTAAATATTTTATGCTTTATCATTACATTATTTTCAATACAACAGTAGGTGGAAGTAGCCTTCTGAATATATGACGAAAGTGATAATTTTTTTTTATAATGATAGTAGCAAAAATTTATGGAAAAGCTATTCTGTTTGTTTCGTTTCATAATGGTTTTGTTCTAGATATTTGACAAACTATATCATATAATATATAATTCGAAATTCGCTGCACAGTACACCTTTTTGTAGTTTTACTGTAGTAAACCGAATGTATTTTTGGAAATTTTTTCACTAATTTTTGGCTTAATCACGTTGATGAGTTGTATACGATAACTTCGACGGTAATCGTAATTCTTTGAGCACGCACATTTTTTTTCATTACTTTGCAGGTGAATAAAAAAATCATTAATGATTTCTGTTGCTATCTACTTTCCTAACTTCTCTATTTCTTATAGTCATTAACATTAAAATCTCTGACAGAAATCATTCTCTTGGAAAAGGGCAATTATAGAGAGTAAATGATAGAAGAAAACATTGAATTTGATGTGGACCAGTTATTTTCGGTCACAGTTATCAAGCTTACATTGTGGTTTAATATTAAAATCTTCGAAACGATGTAGATGTAGATGTGGATGTGGAGTTGATGCCTTTTGTTTTAAAAATCTCGCTACATGCAGATAAGGCTTTTTAAAATTTGAAGTTTTTTGTGAAGGTATATTTTAATATAACCTAAGAAAATCTGTGAAAAATGGATTTAAAAAAAAAAGTTTTGGTTAGAACGATTGTGAAGTAATCTTGCAATATATGTATGTATATAATTATATTGCCGCTACATATTTACAAGGTTTTAATTTTAATTTTTCTTTATTTCATTTTAATTAAACTGTTTGAGTTTTATTTATTACGAAACCAAATTTTAAATTTCGTTAATACAACTTACGCACTCTGTATGTGCATGAATATTTTTGCAGGTTTGGTTTTGTACAGAAGCAACATGTAAGCTCTTTTATTTTGGTATCGTTTATGGTCTTCTTGTCACAACCTTCGCATCGTCAAGTCCTTTTTGATTATTTGGCGCTACCACTTTAACCAGATTAAACTGGTTGTGGATCAATCGGATAAAGATATTGGTTGCTTAGTGAGAAGGACCAGTACGAGTATAACTTTGAATTCAGTAGAATTCTACACATAAGGTGTGAAGAGACATAATTCTTTTCACAAATTGCCTTGTTTATTACATCTCTGCCGGCGTCTCAGCTAACTTTTAATGTATGTATTTAAATCTAACTATTTTGCAGCTAGTCGTGGTTGTTGCTTGGATTATTTCTAAATTAGCCAAATGAATATTTTAACATGACGATATCTTGGACGGTGGTCAATTGGCCGACCATGCACGACTTTGCAACTAACTTAAAGTGGGTTGAATAGAAGTTAGCTGAAAGTTAGATTTCTGTCAAAAAAATTTCGTGCAAAAGTCCCCAAATGTCGTAACACAGAATAAGCATACTTCGATTGTGGGTAGTTCTGCATTAAATTGATGTTAACTTATACTTAGGTCGTAAAATTTAAGTACAATTTTGCATTTTTTTCGTAGTCGACTACCGAATTTCGTATAGGGATATTACTCAAAAGTAATCGATTTTGTTCAAGAAGAGTTTCGTGAGAAAGCCATCGGAGTTCAGCACCATGGAAACTTTTTATTGGGTATAATTTTTTGAATGTTAAATTTTTGGTAGAATTCTACCTAAAGGTTAACGAACTGTTATATCCAAGTTCCAAGCTCTGTGCAAACGTAAACACAATCGAACAAGTTTTCAGCAACATTTTGAATTTTCGAACTCCAATTTTCAGAACCTTTCCATAAGTTTCAAGTTGTCAGAAGTTATGTTTAATTTTTGAGAAATTTTGTTTTCCGTAAATTCTGATTAAGAAATTTGATTTTTGATTAAAGTTTATTGAAATTTTCTAAATTTTTTATAAAAATTGAAATTTTAAGTTGCATGATTATTGTTATAGAGTTCTTATAAATTTTTATAAAAATATAGATTTAAAAAAAAAAAAAGTTAAAGCTTGCAAATAAGTTGTGTTAATGTAATTATGAAATTTGCATTGATATATCTCATTTAACTGTTGAAAAAAGAGCAATTGAGTGCTTTTTAGTAAAAAACCACTATAAAATTTAATAATCGAACACGCCAACCCAATATAAAAATGTGAAACGTACAAGGGAAAAGAACAAAGAAAAACGCATTTGCATTTCAATGTAGATACTTCAATTTTGTATGGAATATTTAAGTTAGTAACGCCTCTGAAATCAACCAACATTTGTCTGCCGGTTTGTGTTCTGCACGTGGGCTAATACTCTTTTGTTTGTTTAAGGCGCCTGCGTACAGCTGTAGAAGAGTGGTGCTCGTTAGCCGATTGTGTCTTTACCATTTGACGAATGTTTGCCAAAGATAAGCCACCAAAAAAGGTATTTATGCAGTTAAGAAACAAATCGAATGAGTAAACAAGCAACTGAAAATTTACCTAAATTGCCAAATGGGCAAATGAAGTCAATAGAAATTAGGTACAATACAAGTAATGTTTGCTCTTGCCATGAATGACTGATAGGACTACACATGAAATTCACGAAAATGATCATTGATCATATAGAAGTCAGTCACTCAGTCAGTCAATCAGTCAATGTGTTCATACACACACACACACACACACACACATGCATACCGTCTGCATGTATTTAACACAAATCTGCAACCATATGATCGACAGACCTGACCACACCGACTGAGGAGTGCGCGGCGCTCGGATTAGCACAAAGCAATATCGTAAACAGGACGAACAGCAAATATTCTACGCATGTGTGCAGAAGATTTAATGACGAGGAACGTCGGTTCGGTCGTCTTTACCTCCTCCACATGCCCATGTTAATGAGAAGCAAAGGAAGGCAGACAAAAAAAAAACACACTAAATCAATTCACACCTCTGCGTCTGCGCTGCCGCGCCGTCGGCAGTCCATTCATACGTTTCCATTTGATTCGTCTCGTGTAGCCTACGGAACACTTCACTTTATTGCAATGTTTGTATAATTTGGCCTTTGCATGCATTCATTTGTTGTCAGCATTTGGTCAACATATGTGCAGAAAATGCCAACATTCTATTTAAAACATTCTATTTACTTAAATAAGTATGTGTGTAAGTTCATTCATATGTACGTACGTACAAAAAAGTATGGTAAATATACCTACCTACCTACCACCTAATCAGCACCAACTTTAGAGGCGAGTGCATATTTGTAGATTGATTTTATTTTGCTTCTGTGCTACGCATGCGTACGGGCTGCTGCGGAAATTTGTTGGATAAGAAATATTCATATAAAAATAAAGTAAGCGGTACTTTAATAAATATTCCAATATTTGCATTAAACAACAGATTTAGGTCGACAATTTTTTATGGTATTGGTTTTGAGAGATTTTGTCTAAGTGGAAGTGTTAAAGTATGAAATTGATAGCCTGGGTGATATCTGTTATTACCTAAAACCCACATCAAGAGTAGCAGTATGATTAACTCTCTATGTAGTTATAAGTAGATCACTATTACCGCACAATTTTAAATCAGATTGACTATCATGAACAGCCAACCTACTCGAGAAAAATAAACTAATTAATTGCCAAATATCAGAATAAAATCTACAAAAGCAAACAAAAATATATTAACCACTTTTTCAAACGTAACTAAGAAGAAAAATATATATATAAAATTAGTTAAAAATAAATGTGGTGGTTTATTTATAAACATTACAACAAATAGGGATTATAAACAAAAATTATGCGAATATTTCACTTTTAGCGACAATATAAGGCGGGAAGTTTATTTTTCCCGACGAAAAATAAGGTAAAACTAAAAAAAAATGGAGCAATTTGAGATTCGATTCAGCCAGATCCGAATATTTAAATATATAAGCTTTTTGACTGTTTTGCTAAATTTATCACTTTAGCTTTTGCCAGATCTTTTCAGTTTATGATTTGAATAAAATTAACATTTTGGCCCGTTTTATTTTATACAATAGCTCCAACTATTCTTAAATTATCCCCAATTCTTTAGAAATAGTTCTTATTGTGACCCCAATATAACTTTAAAAACGATGTTTTAAGCCCTATTATTATTATAGAACTTTTCGAGAAACCATTAGAAGTTAACTTTAAAGATCGGCGAAATAGTGAAAAATAAACATTTGCTATTTAATTGTTATAATTGTATTACATATATATTTAAAGAAAAGTTTGTAATAAAATTCATCCAATTCAAAGGTGGCCAATGCCAAAATTTGCATTGGACATATATTAACCAAAGTATAAAAACTGTTGACCTCAAATAACTTAACTTAATACCAAAATAAATAATTCAAACCAGAAAACGCATAAGGTTCGCTATCTTTCAGTTTCGCTCATGCAAGGTAATGAAATACAAAAGAAAAAAAACTAACGAAAGATCAGAACACAAAACGAAGCCATTCGTTTAGTAATCAAAATATAAACAAAATTTTGAAAATATTGCCGGTGCGTGTGAATATTAGGTTGAGGAATGACTCGCTGTTTTGAATGTCGAGTTTTGTTTGGGTTCTGATCATGGTAACTATTTTTACAATAAACGAACTAAGTAAATCAACCATTTCGTTTGGTTTCTTTTCACCGACTATTCAAATGTTTCGTGTATTGTTAGTGCTCGGGAGAAGTATGACAAAAAGAGCACAAACTTTTCGTTCTTTGTTGTGGGAATGGGGAGTGTAGGTTTGGTTTGGTTTCATTCTCTGATTCAAACAGTAATTTTGTAATCTATTCCTTAGTTGTGCTAAAAGATCGTATGTAGAAGCTTGATTGAAGTTTTCGACCTAACAAAAAATATACTATTAAAATTGTCTATTTATGTAGAAGGTAGTTCATTTTTTTACACCGATTCCCTTTCAAGTATTTGAGGAAACTTCTTCCCAAACACATAAACTATTTAATACTCTCCTTTCCTGAAAATCTTGATAACGACTTCCTTCCCCTCAAAGTTTGTATTGCCAATACCGTTGATCTTGAAAAAAGAAAACATTTAATTTTTGAATCATTTATACTGAGAAAATATAAGTATACTGAAATAAGAAATACAAGAAAATCTAATAAAAAGTTGGCATCACTATTTAAAAAAAAATCATAATGATAACCCTAAAATATTTCGATTTGAAAACAAAGCAACTTAAGCCACATTCAAAATAAACGGCAAGAAAAGAAAATGTTTAGTAACTTGGGAAAATATTTCCCATAAATAAAAAAAACAAAAACTTGTATGCATTCACCTAACTAATAAAATTAACCTACATTTTGTCAACCATAAAAATGAATATATATTCAATATGCGCAACCAAATCCGAGCAATAAAAATTTGCTAAACTTTTTCAGTCGCGTGGCACCTTGAAGGTGCGCCTCAAAAATAACCAACCAACCTAAAATTGACTGCCTGAAAAATGTGCAAACTTTTACCACACTTTTATGAACTTCCTGCTGCAGTAGCGAAAGAAATAAAAACGGAAGATCATTTTAGCCCAAAGAAAGCTGATAAAGAGTCAAAATCTTTGTTCTTTCATATACTACATATGAATATATTTATGTTACGTACGAATGCCTTACAAAAAGAACGCTTGCATTTTATGCAAATTAAAGGAAACTTCTTAGCAATCACCGGCAAAAGTTTTTGCATACTTACTATTGCAAAAACAAAAAAAAAAACTTATAAAAAGTATTTGAAATAATATAGTAGAACAAACGAAAAATGCGATTATTTAAAATAAACAAAGCGCAAAGTAAAATAGCGCTACTTCCGTATACTCACACCACTCATACATAGAGAAACGCACGCCGACGCAGGATATCAGCATAGTTTGCGTTTAAAAGTCCTTGAAGTCGTATTTTGCGCAAATAGCGATGCCGAGGAATATCACAGAGTAGTAACGGAAGAAAAGGAAGTAAAACACTAAACTACACTCCTATATACAACGATTATTGTTATTGTTATTGCATTTGTTGTTTGCAATGCGATTCGCTTTATTGTTACGACAAACTTTTGCATATCCTTACAAATAATACGCTTCACATATGCAAACAAGTTCCTCCAATGCGCACTACACACATGCCACACACCTCACATGCTACTTTGGACTTTCATACGAACATAGTACATATGAGTATACATACTATATACATATATTAGGGTAGATCTCTCTCCGTACAACAAAAAAAAAGGATACGTTTTTCCATCGCTTTTATAAAAATATTACATTTTAAGATATCAACCAAAATATTTCGGAAAAAGCAGGAGCTCCATAAATGGAGTTTTTTTTTTATTAATATGAATACAATACTTTTAAAAATATTTTTCATAAGACTCACCTCAGATTATCAAACAGTTCAAGCTTAAAAGGTCTGAACAAAAATAGTTTTGAAAAATTTCAACGGAATTATATTGTAAGATTTCTGATGTTTTTGACGGTTTTGGAAGAATTGTTTAAGAAAAACTTAAAAAACGTAGCCAAAACTTGACCGCTTGTAGTTGTAAACGTATTTCCTCACTCCTTTAATGCCTTTGGAAATAATCCATTTTTAGCAAATAAAATTATTATGACTATTTTATTATCTGAGATGTCTTTTTGAAAGTTTTTTAAACATTTTTTTTTAATATTTGAAGAAGAGTCTAAGTTTTATGCTTTTATTTCAAATAAATCATTCTCGTTCAATGCAACAAAACCCAGGGACCACAACTAATCGTTATTTTAATTTTTTTGGATCAAAAAATCATTGGCAAGAATTCGTTCAAACCTAAACTGGAATGTATCTAATTCTTATGGCATATACTATCCAAATCTGATCTTATTTTTATTTAGAAGAGTTTGGTTTTCAATCATTGCGAAATTGTTATTTTCGATTAACAAAATCGTTGTCTTAGATTTTTATTTTTTCGATTCGTAGTTTTGTGCATTTATTATTATCGAAGTGCTAAACATATTGAAAAAATACTACTCCCAAAAGACGATCAAATATAATCGAAAATTTTAAAATAAAAAAAACGATTATTTTTTATCGAAAAAACTATCACCAAATAATAATTAAACTTGATCGAAAAAATAAAAATTCAAGAATAATTATTAAACCATGATTTAAAAAAAATATGCAAACATTATGAACAAAAAAACTATTATGCTTTTAACTTATCAAATCCATTTTGAAATATAAGTATAAATTTTGACATATTTCTCTCGTCAATTAAATTCATCGTACCAAATGTGAACTAATTTTTCACATATTGAATATTTTGCTTTATTGTAATATAAGAAGTGCCCGTTGTTTCCCCTCTCAGATTGTATAACATACGAAATTGTACTTACTGAGTTGAAATCTAAACGGTGTTCCAAATTGGAAAGAGTTTGACACAGTAGTTGCGGAGATACACTTATTGTTCTGAATTCTGTGGCGCCACGCCTATTTCAAAAAAAAAAAAAAAAAATTAACCTGCGTCTTTCTCTCACCAACTTAATACTATATATCAAATTTGAGTTAGTAACCTTTTATTGTTAATAATATACGGATTTTTTTCGTTTTTGCAAATTACTGTCATGAGAGGTGGACCTGGCTTTTGTTCGATTTCCATAACTATTTTTCGAAACTTGAAGGAAGGGATATTTAGCGAGGGTTTTATGGGTCCGGACCCAGCTCGGAATGTTAAAGTTACCCAAATAATATGTTCTAACGAGTTTTAAGAATATTTCAATATATGCCCTACTATGTCATTTAGTTGAAATCTTTTTAATGCAGGTACTAGTCCGCCAAATTTTATTTCATTTCCTTAAGAATATTGCTTGGAAATTTGCTCACTTACTGTTTTTAATCAAAGGTGCAACCAAACTTGGTGATCAATGATGTAAAGGAATTGCTCAATGGACCATATCATTTTTGCGGTAAAAAGGGGCTCCCAATTATTAGAGCCTATGGAAATGCCAGAAGAAAACTATGGTAATTTCGGAGCACTTCTTCGTATTGCCGTGTAGAATGGAAATATCGCTCTGCATACTCAGACTGCTCGAAAACTGCTGCAGTTTATGCAATATTTTGATCTACAATATCTAAAATGAAATAATCGAGGCTGGATGTAACAATTTACAACTGTGGTTCGGTTCGTTCACGAAGTCGAAGAAAAACACATATTTGGTGAAGACCTTTTGGATGGCATCTCTGTAGAAATGTGACTGTGAATAAACTCAAGAGTGAATTTTGGTTTCAAAGAAGAAAATATATTGACACGTAAATAAGATGTAATTGAAATTGGTTTGAAATTTTCACAGCTGTTATAAGGAATATGCGTCCGGCCACTCAGCGCACGCGTGCGGTGTTTCATCTATTCGAAACATAAAAGGCATTTCTTCTGGTTATTCAACAAACGCAGGTTCTAAGCAGATTGGACTTCTGACTTTTGCGAAACATGCGGGGTCGAGCATCTATCATCACTCAGTTCGTTTCATGAAACAATAGAATTCATTTGTTTGGCGCTAGAGGAAATGCAAAAGTTGAAGAGTAAATCTGATGGCGTACAGCCTAATTTCTTGTTTGACTTCAATTCGAACGACACAATTTATCATTACATTGAAAATGCTGAAACCAATTTTCCTTTTGACGACAAATCTGAGATGCGTACATTAGCTGACGGACAAGTTCAGTGACATTTTTGAATCAGCAACTCAATCAGAAGCTGTGGAATGGAGCAAGTAATTCCTCGACAAGCAAAACGCCACAAAAAAAAAAAACAAACAAATGACGCTGGTAGTGCTACAGAATATTATCGTCGGCCCATTTTCTTCCAATTTTTGGGATCAGCATTTAGAAGAGCTTGATTTAAGATTCATGGATCACAGAGAACTACTGTCTAAGGTACAAAACGTAATTCCAATAAAGAAGAGTTGGAAAAACCCCGTTGCTGTCTTTCGGAAATTATGGTGCTACGCTACCAGTTACAGTTGCTTCGAACGAATGATCATTTTCAAGTTTAAGATGATTAACAGCAAATCTAAGGCATATCCCTACATTGCCGCGTCAAGCGTCAACTAACTGTTAAAATTTCTCCTGCCCATACAATTTTTATGGAGCACCCCTCAAATAACGCGGCGCTAGCGCAGATCAAATGGAATTTTCAATTTTAACAGCACGTTAGGTGGGACGTGAGAAAGAAGAGAACAAAAATGAGAAAGATGAAAAGGCAAATAAAGTGAAACACCAACAAAGACCTTCGAGAGGATGAGAAAACGTCGCGGTTATTTGGGTACGAAACGCGCTTGAAATCAACAGTGGAAAGATATTCGATATTCTGGCAAAGAAAACCGGGAGAGTGGAGATAACACTTTAAATACATTGGCATTGATTCAACATTAGTTTTTTTTTTAATTTAAATGCATATTAAAAAATAAATTAATAAAAAATGATTATTTATTTATTTTCTAGCAATCCAAATTAACTTACATTATTCGTTATTTGGTTATATCATATATTTTTAATTTTTGTATGCAAAAAACTATCTTTTAGGAGGTATTTTCACTTCGGTCCAGTTCAAGTAAATCTTCATATTTGTCCCGATTTGTAGATGCCTTAAAATATAATAACTTTTATAATTCCGATGGAAAAAAGAGCACCCATTTCTTTTTGTAAATGAAGTGATACACCTTAATGTAAATATGTATGTATATTGCATTTTCGTTTTATAAGCGACTACTATTTGTGCAAACTTTTCTGGATGCGCCACTCACCAACAATTGAGTTAATATTGAAATAAGCATGCTTGGAAACATTGGAAATTACGAAAGGAATTCGAGTAGTTGCTCCAAGAATTTATGCCCCTCTTCCCTATTTTTTTTGGATGGATTTTATTTGTTTTTGATTTGCTCTGAATCAGCAGCACTCGGACGCAAATAAGAGGTGCATATAGAATTGTAAAAATAATTTTACAAATACTGAGCTTTCAACAAGCAAGTTAATTTATTTAAATTATTAAACTCAAATTCAGAGTATTTGAAATATTTATCTAAAGAAAGCGAGCTTTTATTTGGCAAAACTAAACTTTACCCAGCACATCTTAACCCCTACCATACCTTACCCCTAACCACATTCTACGAGATTTGGTTTACTGGACTCTCCTCCTATAAAAAATATTACATGCACGAAAAAAAAAATTTAAGTACAAAAGTAATAAACCAATTTCGCCAACCCTTTTATATTTATTTGCATTTTATTTTAATTGTTTTCAAAAGCCAACCAACAATTGCCCTTACAATCGGCTCTTAATTCGTCTTATTGACTCAAAACAATATCGCAATCACTTCCGCTAACAAAGCCATGCACTGCCTGCCCGCAACCCTTTTACAGTTTCGCCAATTTTGCTATACTACAAAACATCAACAACAACAGCAACCCATATCTTCAGTCAATATCTGTTACTAGAGGAAAGTTTCGCCGTCGTTGACTGGAGGTCGACTTAGCGAAAGGATGTAACTGTACGTACGTTTGTATGTATGTACGTGTGTTGAGGACTCGTGAATTCACTTTACAAAATGCGCCAACAAATTGCATGGTTCAACTGTTTCAGGGCGCTAACGGAAGGAAGTCTACTAATACTCACACCTACATATATACTCACTCAGGCATATAGAAGTTTGCAAAATTTTAGGTATGTACATATATTGGCAAATGTTATAGGTAAACAGCTATCGTTAGCTGTGCTTGTGTGCACATCAAGTATATTTAAATATGGCGTGCGCCAAACGGAAATCCGTCGTAAACACCAGGAAATACTGTGTGCCCAGACAGTGAACGTAAGTACGGATTTGAATCAGTGGGAGTTGAGAAACCGATTTTGAATTTAAAAACTCTTGAACGCATATTTGAAGATGAAATACAACAAATACGGATAGACAAAAATTTTTACACAAAGCTAAAATTTTCTCATTGTTTACTGGCAAGCCTTTGTTCGGTGTTGTTAAACACCTGTGTTGAAAAATATTGTTTAAGCTGAAATCTGAGGAAGAAATGCTCAGGAAGAGCGCACCCGAAAGCCGCCTATGCAGAATTCAGTTGCACGCAAAAATTTTGTGGTCGGCGTAGCCGGAGGTGGTTCGGCCAGGGTTATTTTTTCGAAGCGCAACCGATGACCTCTTATGCAGAGTTGAACGCCAAAATTATTTAGATAGCGCGGCTTTAAAAACAAGTGTGGAGGGCAACTTATCATAAAATATCATGCACCGAAGAAAGCTATTTTCATGCCATTTTTAGTTACCATATTTTTTCAGTTGTTTGTTTAAGAAAAATATAAATTTTTATCAAAAGGTAGCCATAATTTCGATTTTTTGGTTTTATCAAAATACAAAAAAAGTAATATGTATTGTATATAAATATACATATCAGGTGAAAGTTCCTTTGCTTGCCTTTCTAACTATTTCCAAATCCGTTTAATATTTTTCGAAATATCAACTTCTAAAAATTTACTCTTCCCGAATAACAACCACCCATTTAATTGGCACAAAAATAAGTATATACCATTAAAAACACTAAAAGGGGACAGGCCTCGCTTATATATTTTTTTTTTATTTCTAGCTGGTTCTATATCGTTTAAGACGAAAAAACCGTTAATATCAAAAGGAATTGAATCAGCAATAAGTTTCACTTTTAAGGATTAATGTTAAAAACTGAAATGTAATAAAAATGAATGTTTTTTGTTTTGTTTTATTAATTTAATTAAAAAAATGGAGTGTGATAGAAAAAATCTTTTTTCCAAATTTGGTTATATAACCACGCCATATTTGACCTATTTTAAAATGGAAAACCTCGGTTTGTCTCATATTGTTAACCGGTGCAAAATAACCAATTACATCTATGAAATAACCGTGGTGTAATTTTTTCAGGAATAAAGTTTCAACGAAAGCCGACCACACCTTTTATTTTTGTCCATTGCTAATATGGGGTCGATGCACTGTGCGCTAGTGAAATCGCCAGGGGATGAAGCGGACTAAAAATTAATTCAGTACTTCAAATTTGTGATTTTTCTATCTGTATTGCTTATTTAATTCTCATACAAAAAATATGTAGTTCACAAAGTGTCGTAAGTGTCCCAATTGTTTTATGTTGAAAAGTTTTAATAGGTAAAATAATTATTTAGAAAACTTGAAACCACAACCAACTATTTTTTAACTGCGTAGAAACTCGAATTGTGACTTGTACAGTACCTGATAGGCCTACTAAATATTCAAAACTGAACTTAAGATACCGAATTGAATACCCCTAATTGTTTTATTTTAATTTGGGGTTTTTATTTCATTTAAAAATTTAAAAAACAAAAATAACACAAACCATACACCTAAAAATAATAATAATAATTATTTTTAGCGTACATCATATGTTTCGATGTTTGGCCGTACTTCTCCTACAATTGTTATTAATTCTATTAATTTAATGCACGTTATTTAATAAATTAATCACTGCTATTAATGGAGTCCAAAATTTTTTTCGTACTAAATTTGGAAAATAAAAAAACATATTTTTTAAACATTTAAACATACATATGTATATCGAGTCTAACTTAAAATATGTACATATGTATTCGCATGTATTTACATTAACTGCTGTGACAAGATCCGTTTATTGTTCTTTGATATTCTCTCTCCCACATATTGAAAATACTTCCCGGGCGAGTTAACAATATCGACGTCGAATCGTGTTTGTCCTCTTTCTGTGGAAAATTGGGTACATCATGCAATCACACAACTGAAGATTTGTGTTCGGACGTCTTAAAAAATTGTCAAACCGCACTAGCTGTTATATGAAATGCTGCACAATGCTGCTGGAAAGAAATAATAAAATAAAATGTTTAATTATTATATCAAATCACTTCACTATGTAATTCTAACATTCACATTTAATACGACTTAAATATCAGTTCATTCAATCAAACACTCAGTTCTATTCTTTTATTAACTCAAAATTTACTTTAATTCTAATATTAATAATTAAATTACATGACAATCCATTTTGAGGAGGCCCAGATTTCAATCGGAATCCTAAAATCTGGGAAAACTTACAATAAATAAGCATCTGTAAAAGTTGATCCCGACTTACAAAAATAATTCAAACAGTTAATGACATATCAAAATGTTTTGCCTCAAAATAAAATAGTGCCAAATTGTCGCTATTTAGTTTGACCACTATCTGCTTATTTTATTCTGAGACAAAATTGTAATTGTCTCCACAAATATCACTTTTACGAAAAGAGGGTCTTCTAACCTGTGAAATCTGCAATTTACCAGCTATTAAAAGAGCGTAAGCTCCTCCGGAAATATCGTAGATAAACGCATCGACACACACATGATATTTTCATTGACATTAGTGACGCTTTCGATAGCACCTTCTGAAAACGAAAAGGGCTACATATGTAGCGCAAGCTCCGTCCAATTTGGGCAGGCCTTCTCCGAGTCATTCAAGACCGAACAAAGCTGTAGACAATGAGACTCAATTTTTTGTGGCTTCATTAATCTGATATAAGACAGTGTAATGCTTGGTTTTCATTCGGTCAAGCAATAGCCCGACAACAAAATATGACACGAAATGCCAACATATTCCCATTTTGCAATGATGCGTGGGTGTCAAATCGAAATATGTAAAATTTTTTGCTGTTTTCATTCAACTGACAATGTTTGACGTCAAATTTGACATAATGAAACAAAAACAGCCAATCTGAACCGCAGAGGCAATATATGTATATAAAGTATATAACAAAAGCACCATAGATGATATTAACATCCTTGACATCAACACCAGGGCCGTAAGCGCAGCTTTCTTTCCTCACCTTACAGAAAAAATGAGGTGGAAAAAATTGGTCTGGTGTTAAGTGAGGAAATAACAAAGTATCTCCTACCAAGGAGTTTCCGTGTATTGAATTCAGCATAAATGCCAATAACCCAGAAAAAATATTTTTTTTTGCTTTGGGGAGGGTAGAAACATGAACTATATTGAACCAAGATGAGAATCGCTTCAATCGATAGTCGCCATTTGAAAACTTCCTTTCAATATATTGACAGGGCTTGGACTTCCTAAAAAATAAATAAAAAACAAACTTATAACAAACAAAAAGGAATATTTATAATACTGGAAAATAATATTGGTATTATATTCTTTTTTATTGTTCACAACACTCTGTTTTAGTTTTTGAGCTCAAAGCCGGGGTGAAAAAAAAAGTTGAGTTATTTTAATTTTTATTCGTTGATATTTCGGCCTTGAGCTCCAAAAGAACCACAGTATGAATCTATAGCTCAAAATATATCTAACTTTCGTAATATTATTCACAATCTGTTTTAAGCTAAAGCATTTCTGTTAATTGTCATCACAAATTAATTTTGTTTAAGGTTTCCATTTTGTAGCTCATTCAATTTTAGTATAACACAGTGCTACAAAAACGAATGAAGTCGCGCAAAAGCACGAAAAATCGGTTTTTTAAGGTTAAGTCGAGATTTTGGGGGTGTTTGACAAATTCCAAAATTGGATTCTCGTTCTACTCGATAAGACCTACAAGAAAAATAACATCACTTCCCAGGTATTTTTGAGTGTCACACTGTGTAATAGAGTGCAAGCTTCAAGCTGCCGATGTCGTTTTAAACAAAATTCGGCTACAGTGTTACCAGAAAAATAAGCAAAAAAAATTGTTAAAAGTTGACGAGAATTTGCAGCTACTGCAAACTTGCTCTTTATTATACCAAAATTGTGTATAAAACTGCATTCCCAAAATGAAAATTCTGAAATATTTATTATATCTGCATTAAAAAACTTATCACAAAAAAAAAAAACATTCGCCGCTCGGAACACTTCTTGCACATTGTGTGCCTAAGCAATTAATACACGATCAGCTAATTGGTTTCAAATTTTGCACCGTATTTTCTTCTGTTTTATTGTATCAATAATTAGCTTCATACTGTCCCAATTTGATCATTGTATCATCATTAGATTTTTTCTATCCGCGTTTGAAGTCAAGTTAAGGTGAGAAAAAAAAAACAAATTTTTTTATGTGGACAAGAAATCTGACAAACATGAAATGGAGCTTGTTATAACTTTTATATTCAATTTTGAAAAGCTGCATTTTTTTAAATATTTTTCTTTGTTGTCAAAAACAATAAAATTGGAAGTAAAAATATTTCTTTATGTTGATATTGACAACCTCTAAATAGCCCTTAATTCAATAATCCTATTAACTCTACAGAAAGCAAAATAAATTTGAAACCGGCCATATAAGTTCAGAGTTAAGTACGTTAAGTCACTTAATAATTTTTCAGATTTCATGGAATGTAAATTTAGCTATGTCTTAAAAAATGCTATACATTCTACGTTTACATTCGAATTCAGTGGTACATTTATATTAAAGGTATATAAACACGTACCAGGTCCGACAATTTTTTAAACCAAGCCAAAATTTACCCTAAACTGTCCACTCCCGCCCGCACTGCTTATTCTTCTAATATATTTGAAAACTTTCCATTCAATAACTGTAACTATCTTCCTACCGTCATTCTCATCATCTATTCCCATTTAGTTATCTCTAAATCACTCTGAAAAACTATCTAGCATACTTTTCGGCGATTACACCTCAACTTTTAGCATATAACCCCAAAGCAATTTAACATTGGAAGCACAAACAAACACAAGCACACACTAACATAGAGCTACCCACATGTGGTCTTACACAGAAAGTGTTGTTGTAATTGGTATCCCCTACCAATCAAGGATAAAGTGAAAGTTTCACATATAGAAAATTGAAATTAATGTGAAGTTGCAGCAAAAGTGGCTTAAGAATACTCACGGGCTTCATTTGGCAAATTGGCGTTGCTGAGGCGTAGTCGAGGTAGATAGAGCCAACTATTGGAGTATTAATACATTTAGTGCTACACACTCATGTATGTGTGTAGTTTTTGTTGCCACTGTTGCTGCACAAAAACTTTTCCTTTTCCACACACTTGCAAAGTGCCAATAAGTTTACGAATGCCAACTCCGCCACCTCGCAGCGCTTATTTTTGTTGTTGGCCGTTACACCGTTTGCGGCAAACAGATGTGTGCTGCAACTTCAGCTTCAAAAACTTTTATTTGCTTGAGATAGTTTTGTGCCATCAACTGCTGAGGGAAAGAAGATGTGACTTAGCGCAGTACATTCGATTGCCAGTTCGTTGCCTTTGTTTGTGTGTTGGAGGATATATTTAAATGTTTGAGAAGCTTCACTTCTTACGTATGTACATATGTAGTTGAGTATGTGTGTAGTTTGCATTGTTGCATGGAAAGGTTAAAGTTTTCATAAGTTAAATGAAATTTTGCATTTATCGCAGATTTAAATGTGATTATAAATATTTACTTTAACCATTGAGCGCATTGAGTGATTAGAAATATAAATTCGAAGTGCTGAATATTTGTATGTACGAATGTGTTTAGTTACAAAGTGCTATAGTGTTGTTATAGAAAATGCATTGACAGCACTAAATTTAATTGATATTAAATATTATATGACATGTTAAAGTTGGGGCCATACACAAGTACATCCATAGCATGATAGACCATTCGCTCAATTCTACGCAATTGGGTTATTTGACATTAGCTCAAGAATGATAGAACACAAGATTGTTCCTTCCGCGGACCGATAGTCCTCTCTTTGCTGATTAGATAGTATCCATCCTTTCGCTGACGAAATAAAGGCATTTTACACAAACAATGCTAAGAAAATGTTTCAATCATTCTGGCGCTTGTACGATTTTACTCTTATTTTTTTTAGAATTTTTTCTATGGTCTCTGATTCTCTAACTATTATTACGTCACTATTAGTTGCTCTCAGCGTCGAAGGCGCAACTATGTTTTCTATCACTCTTGACGTTAGCTAACATTTTAAGCTCATTCTCTCGAAATGTTGAAAGTATCCGATTTTCCTATCACTACTTATGGACACACTTGTGAGGAGTAATTAAATTTTTCCTCAAAAGAGTATTAACGAAAAATACACTCAGCAAATGACATCTGGACAACTAACGAAAGAATGCCACTTTTTGAATTATCGGTTAATTACGAAGCTTTTATTCGGCAGTGTTCATCTCTACTGACATTATTATCTCTTACTTACCAGTATTATTTGATGCGACACTTCGAATAGTAATGAGTGCTCCACTTGGACATTAATTACTAAAAATAGCGTGGGTATGTAAGTGCTAGAAAGCTAAAATAGCAAATGTGGGAAAGACTTAAGCCATTTTTGACTTCGAAACTGGCAACATTGCTGATGAAAATAAACATATGTATATACATAAATTTATATTTAGTCTTGATTCCGAAATAGTCTTGAAATTGTCCTGAAATAACTGAACCTGAAATAGTCCCGAAATGATTCTGAAATGGGTCCAAAATTGTTCCGAAGTTGCCCAGAACTATTCACCAAGCGCCAAACATATGTTCTCTCACTTATGAACAGTGATATGTATTGTTTTTTTATTGAATAGAATTTTTTAGATTATCAAATATTTTGATTGTTTTTTTTTCGGCAGTGTGCATCACTACTGAAGTCATCAATATTCATTAAAGAAAATGCCAGTTTCTCGATTCCCAGAAATCACTATTTCAGAGGCCTAAACTTATATCATACTATAAGCTTACTACATAAGTACATACATTTTTTATTTGATTTTTTCAGTGCAAACGCTACACTATAATTTTTAAAAATCTTAGATTAGATTGTTAAAAACTTATTGAAAAACTTTTCATTTAGAAGATAAATGTTCACTTAACTCTTTCTTGTCAATTTCTCTATTCGCTGGACAAATTTTTTGTTAAAAGAACCTTGCCTCTTTCGATCCCAGTAGCAAATTTAAAAACAAAAGATTTTGAAAAAAAGTTCTGGGAAGAATTTATAGCCTTGTGTAATTTGTACAATATATTGTCCAATATGCATGAAGGAATGCTGTTGTTATTTTTAAATGCTTTAATTTTAGAATAACAAAAATAAATACTGATGGTTTAAAACACAAAGTTAAAAAAACTTAAATAATTTTAAAATTCAGCTTAATTACAAATAATTTAAATAATTCATATATTTTTGTTAGCTAAAGAGCAAACAATTACGCATATATATGTCAAAATATAAGTTGTGTCCCATTTGTTTTATTCTTATAAAAAAATGTACAACAATTGCTGTTCAAAACCCAAAAGCTAACACATTTTCTTGAGCAATTTGCGTTTTTTTTCTTTGGTAAAGCTCGAAATCGTATTGAATTCCAGATTTCCCACAAACAACTTACACTTTTTTTTATACCCCGAGGATTTTGCTTTCCTTTGCGGTAAAATTTGCATTGGAGTTGACCTTTAAAGAAAATAATTTGTTCATTAATTTAATACGTTCCATTCTATTGGTTTTTGAAAGCACCGATTTTTCATAGCATTGATTAATGGACGTACTTCTATAAATTTATCGCTACAATTATTTGGTAGACTAAAATTAAAAAAAAAAAAATTTAAGGCAGAGCGCAGTTATTGAAATCTCTGCAATATCATAGTATTTGTAAGAAGGAAACTCCCCAATGTTGGGTCCGAAAATAATGAAATGTATGCTTCTGATAAAAATTTCAAGTCCAATCAGTATTTTAATTTCTTCTTCAGTGGCCTTACCAAAGTTTGTGATGTTTTGTGTGTAGCATAAAAGTTAGCGTAAAACATGGCTCTATCAAAAATGTCATCTGTCTTAAATTGATTAAAGTAATAGAATAGATTTTGATTAGCAATTTCATCGTTGATTTCACTATTTTTAAAAGGAAAAGGTACAAGTACGAAAGAGTAAAATGACGTAGACGTAATCAAAATATTGTAATTTTTTCCACTACCTTGTGGCAAGCGCACAGCAGAATATTTTTTGAAAATCAATTAAAAACGACGAGCGATTCCAAGGCGATTTCATATAAGGTGTAGTTACTATATAAATAAAGGTGATATACGTAGTGAGAGCTCATTTCGACTTCTCTCTTAAATTGCGAATACCGAGAGAAAGGGGAAGAAAAAAAGGGTATTTGGAGGAATGAAAAAACTGAGATTTGGACAATTTGTTATTGAAATTGCATATTAATATAATCTCTATGCTATATCTTATATGTAGGATGGGGTACTTGTAAAATATTTTTCATCTAAAAATCTCTGGAAAATATACATATGTAAAATTAACCTTTCTGATTTGAAATTCATCATATACTAAATAAAACCATATAATGCGATTACTTATGGGTTTTTTTATAAACTTGTGTAGTTAATTATTGCAAAAGTGTTTAGAAGTTTTTTTTATGAGGAATAAACGCGCAGCTGTTACGCAGGAATTCGCAGCGGGGAAGAAAAACGCGCGTCGGGTGACATCAAACAGTCGAAAACTTTTGGAAAAAATTCATGAATGGTCAATCATCCGATTGAATTCAATTTTACAAAAGTACTTATGCGGATTGGAATTGGATTAAGAAAATGCTGGCGACAGGCAGCCAGTCAAGTTTGTGAAGCAAGCACAACATCGAAAAATCTTAAGAATAATTTTATTTGTAGTTCCCATATATGATATTGATAAAATACTAACGATTGTAGCAATTGGCGTTCCAAAAATTCCTTTGAGTATTTAAAAATCATGGTTTATATCCAAAATGAAATCAAATTCTAATGAATTTTTATTTCCATTGTCAACGAATAACAATAAAAACAAAGATGGAAAAGATGATCTGTGAACGATTTTTTTAAGAACGCACCATTTTTAGCGCTTTTTATTGAAAATCGTAAAATAAAAATAAGTTCGTCCAAGAAGCAAACTGAATTTCTAAGGGAGTTCAAGATGACGATTGAAGTGAGAGGAACGTGAACGTATTTTACCTTGCCTTATTCTACCATGCTATTCACCTACATTTATTTTGTTTTTGCTTTTGCGTATGAGCTTTCAAAAGCCGTAAAGGAAAAACAAATTGTACGTACATTTTGACAACTCTTATGCAAAAGCAAAAACAAAATACATGGGAGTTTTGCAGTTGTACTTATAACACCACCTCATAGGAGTTCGCCTTAAATGATTCCTTCTCGAGCACAAAATTGAGATTTTTTAAAAAGCAAGGCTTACTAGATCTGAAAATATTAAACTCTTATTGGCATCCCAAGTTAACTTTTGCGAAAAATGGTAAAAAAGATACGAGTTTTTTGTTCAGTATATTGTACAAATACAAGGAAAGGGTTAAAGCAGTGATTTCCAAACTTTTTTTGTTATTTGTATCACTTTGATCTCATTATTACTAGCAGAGATCATAACTAGACTCTAGTTGAGTAAGAAAAAACTGTATACTCAAAATTCCAAATACACCCTCAAAATCTGCAATTAGGGTACGCACGAGTACATCCTCTGTTTGAGTCAATTATTTAATACGTACATTCTTGCTTTCTCACTTGCTTCCTAGTAAATAAATTGTTTAAATTAAAATCGCAGATGTGCAATGACTAAGAAAACAATAAACTGAAAAAAACACTTGCACCCGATGGATGATAACCAAACTGTTGGAGCTGATAAATGTTGATGGATGCCGCGGTTCATTACTTTTCCAGTCTCACCATCAGACGCATATTTGGACTTAATAGTTTTCCTTGAAAATACTGACTAATTGCGGGGACACGTCACATTGCATTTATTTTGTATAAGACTCCCTGCAAACTTATGAGCAGATTTAGCTAAAAAGGTAAAGTAGTTTAGATTTTATTGCTTTCATTAACAATTAGCCCACTCAACGTGGCAGGGGTAAGCGATATTAATTGGCCAAGTAACCACAAGACGACAGTCAGGGAAGAGGAATAGTGGTAGTAAGATTTCCACACACCCGTATCAGGTGTTCCAGCCTGTTGTCCTTTGTGAATGTAGTTATAGTAGGTTTATAGCATACATATATTTCGAATGTGTGTCCGTCTTCACTGCCACTTGTGTCGAATTTCTTAATCTTGCACATTTATTTTATGCCACTTTAATATGGTACACCTTCACAACCCGCAGTCTTGTCCTGTTATCTTTTACAAGTTTTGCAACCCTTTTGCCCTCGCTTTGCTTCGTTTGTATTAGTAGTAAACTTGTATTCGGTACCTTAGCGTATTGTCACTGACAGCAACGAGTGTAGAAAGAAGCTTGTAATGTCCGTATGTTTGCCTGACAGGACATTTACATTTGTACATACATACATGTCCTGAGAGGGTAGTGTCAGATGGTCGCCCAAAGACACTTGTCGCCTTTTAGTTGCTTTGAATCTCTTTGGAAAACTTAACATTTGCCTTACCCCACGTTTCACTTTAAGACTTTCCATATTTCTGTGTCAGTTGAAAATGCTTCTAATCCATAGAATGTTGTCCTTTTTACTATATATTGTATTTTATAATATGTAGTTATTTGAATAAACGAGTAGTTGTTGCTTTTTGCCTTGCTATCATACCTCGAGGGATATAAACTTATTATTAGTGAAGTTTCTTACAACAAAACTGCGATAAAGACACTCGGACGCCAATGTGTTGAAGTTTTTTGCGGAGGCATAATTTATGTATGTTTGTAATTATGTTCATACATTAAACAGAAAAAGATATATTACCTGAAGTTAAAGGAATACTACTAAAAGGTTTCTTTTGTGAGTTTTTATAGCCGAAATGAAAACAACAAACTATGGCCGCTTTGTAGGATTTAAAGTCCTATGTAGAATCAGAATCTCGCCTCCAAGGAGGCAATCAACTGGATTTAGATTTTAACAATTTTGGATAGTTTTAAAAATGTTAAATCTTCTACGAAAGAATAATGAAGCGGAGTAAAAATATTTGAAAGAGGACGGACGCAGGGTGAATTTATATAAGATGGTGTTTTTAGACAGCAGATTTTTTCTTTCTTTCTCCTTACATGTAGTATTTTGTTTTTGTTTTTAGAGGTGTGACTGTCAAAGCCGTAAAAGCAAAATTGAAATGCAGGCGATTTTGAAATGTATCCCACAAAAATGCAAAGAACAAAATAAATTTAATTCGTGCTCCTACCACCTGGTATTAATTCGGCTTTAACGGAAGGCGATCTTAAATATTGACAACAAAAGTTCCATAACGTAAGTTTTCTTTTACAATAAATATACTTGCTATTCACAAAAAAGGATTTTTTGAATTTGTTAAAAAAAATTAGAGTGGAAAGTAGAACCGTTATGAAGAAGTGGTTTCATACATATATGAGGACCGATACCGAAAGTTCTGCAAGTTTTAATCTCGTTGCAAAATTTGTAGCAATAACATAGTAAGTTTCGAAAAGATTGTTTTTAAATTGGTGCTTTACTACATTTGGACGAATAAACCCAATATTAGTGACAAAAAGTTAGCAAAACTCAGTGGATCGTCTAATGACACTTCACAAAGGATAGTTTTGCGCATTAAGGAAGTTAAGTCAGTAAAGGCATGATGTGGGCACCCAAATGGATCTGCAGACGTCCAGTTGGAGAAGAAAGTAATAGCCATAATTAGGAAAAACTGCTACATGTCGATAAAAGATGTCGCCAAAAAAGCTAAATCCGCACACGTCCAAGTCACTCACATTAAGAAGAGGAATGATATAAAAACTTATAAAACGAAAAAAATTTCAAAATGAAGCGAAAAACAAACTAGAAGAAATCATTTCCCTTGCTCGTAAGTTGTATAAGACACAGCTGGCAAACAAAATTTTTGTGTGGTTATGGACGATGAAAATTATTTGAAAATTAATCAGAAAAACCATCCAGATAGAAAATTTTAAGTTTCGAAAAACGTATGGAAAAACTTGAATCCTCCTAAAGAGACAGAGTTGCGACCGATCTAGCGATATTGGGCTGTGATGAAAGCCATGATTTTGCAATTTGGAAAACCAAACAAAACAATTAGATAAATAAAAGGAAAGTGGCGGACATAACAACGAATATGTATTTTTATATTGGGCCCGTTTCTTTGTAACCGAGTTGCAAAAGAACACTAGGTAGGATAACAAAATGCATGCAAAACAACAACACTAACTCGGAAAAATATGCGAGTTGAGCCAACTCGGTTAAATGATATCGGACCTGAGCTGTAGTGTTGGGAAGTGAAAAAACTGCACTATTGTGAATGAGCCTTTAGAAAATACATGGAAAATTCAGATTTAAAACCTAATTCGTTTTTGTTTGCATAGTGTTTTTAAATATATAACTACATAAAACTTAAAATTGCCGGCGCAACTATTTTCCGTTCTTAAATAGCTATAAACAACTCGCTTATTTAATCAAAGATGCTAACAGGGTTGCTTTTGTAACTAAAGAAAATTTGAACTGAGTTGGAGCGTTTCTTTGAAAGAAACGGGCCTATTAATAAAAACAAAAATAAAAACAAATCAATTGTACCCATTCACTGAGCGTTTTTTTGCAGAAATATCTGTAGCGATCCTTACATACCTTGCTATTTTAATAAATAAAAAAAAATCGATTGACTATCGAATAATTATCGGTTCTATTCTGTATGTTAAGGGCAATTTTGTTCCAAGTAAATTTTATTACCGAAAATTGTAACCACTTCTGTAGTTCAATTCCCGTAATCTGTTTTAAAAATATTCGCTTGGTTAATGCATATTAACGAACATTTGAACGATTTTGCCATTCAGCAGCAATTTTTAATGATATCCGGTATAACCGGATCAGCTGTTTTTCTTAGCTTGTCGATTATTGAATACCAAAAGACAACGAGTATGTTAAGCTAGAACTCCACACCAGCCTCTTTAGGCGTTGTGGAATACGACGCTTTTGTCTCGAAAGATAAATGAGTACAATGTATGGAAACATAAAGCATAACATAGCTAAAGTCCGAAATGCCCAACATGCCTAATAGTTTGTAGTTTTACTTGTAACACCTCCTACCTTATATCAATTCGCCTTGTTCCATATTCTAAGGACAAACAGCTGTTAATGTGTTTTTGAAGTCGGTCAAGAATATAATAGAATTATTAAAAAAGTTTGAAATAAGAAGAGTTATTCTCATCGGATGCCCATTTTGTAATCGATAAATTGTTTGGCTAAAAATTATTTACTACTCATTTAGGTCTATTCGATGAACGCAGCGAAAGTGTAGGGCAGTGCAAAAGAACAACGGAAAGAGCTCAAAGCAGTTAAGTGGAAGGCCTTAACGAACGAAAAGTGCCACAATTTATCTATATAGTTCTAAATTTACTTTCTTTTGCTTAGTTTGTTTTTTTATATTCCTGCCCATTCAACTGATTCATTCATCGAACAGAAATTTTTTTAAAATGTAAAGATTGCGAAGAAATATCATGCGTGAAAATTATCGTATGAAGTTGCCAAATTCTAACGCCTGCAATGCCTGTAAAACCTGAATAACTTCGAAAACTTCAATGCCTGAAAAGACTGGTGTGGAGTTTCAAGCTTTAACTCACCCAAAAAAATAATTTCGTGATTTAAAGTCGAAAGAAAAAAATTAAGTTGTTTGTTTTATTTGCCTGGAAGTGAACGAAGGAAAATTCGACAGCCATTTGAATATTTGTCATAAGCATGACTTGTCAAGCGATGAGGAGGAACTAAGCCCATAAAACAGTAGATTGATATTTTATCCGGGCTGTAGGTAGCTCATAGAATCTAAAAAGCAGTATTAAATTCTACTTTTATGACGCTGGGCGAGTAAAGTCGCGCCAGAATCGTTTTACGCATTTCTACCACTACTTTTACTAATTTCCACCACTATTGTGAATAATGCTACCACACTTTTACTAATTTCTTCCACTATTTTTTTTTTACCAATTTCTACCACTTTTTTCACTTCTTTCTGCCATTATTTCTCCTAATTTCTACCACTATTTTTACGAACGGTACTCTATGTACCACTATTCTTACTAATTTCTGCCATTATTTTTACTAATTGTACTAATAATTTCTAACACTATTTTTATTAATGCTACTACTAATTACTACGATTACTTTTCTACTACCACAAAGAAGTTTCAACTCTGGCTCGTGCACTTTTTATTCCTTTTTGTGGTTTTCGCTTATTTTGATAAAGATTTCACTCTTTTGCACTTTGAATACAAAAAGGCACAAAAATTTCGATTTTCAGATCGTTTAAAGTTAGTGAATCGCACTATTGGTAACCGGGGTACTGTTGCCATTTTCACGGACACTTTGTGCAAAATCAAGATTGAATAGGCAATCCACTATCAATTGCCTATGAAATATACGAATTGAAATTTAAAGCATCATGCCTTTAAATACCTGACTCACCCTGTACATACCAATAAAATACACCACAAATTGAGACTAGGTGATGTCTCGTATTTTTTTGAAATGGCCATGGCTCATAAATTTATGTTCAAATTATTGTTAAAACCCCTGAACAATTCTCATTATTTGCCTGACACAGCAAAGACCACCTGCTGGGTCGAACTGAATTCTTGTGCAAATTGCCAAAAAGTTTCAAAATCAAGAATCAGTGTCAGTCTAGGCAAACAAAAATATACACGAAGAATTCCCATGTATTACGCTGAGTACACCTTTTAACAAAGTTGAATTATAAAATGTGTTTACTTTGGCAGCAGTTAATGGGTAGAGGCCAAGGAAATGTGCAAAAATGTCTGTACACCTCAAAATTGTGAAAATAAATAGAAATAAATGTGTAAGATGTTAAAATTATTTGCCATAACTATAAAGTAAAATAAATTGTAGATATGTAGACATTGCCTTGAGTTCTGGCGCCGCCCGCTGTGCCAACTGTCAGTCAGTCAGTAATTTGGAAATTTTTGTTGTAAACCACAAGTAAATTTTATACACCTTGTACACGTGGCAAACTAATTGAAATTTATATTGGCAAAGAAGGGGCAAACAATTTAGATATACTATACATAAGTAGATTAGTATATTTATGTACATACGTACATACATAAATGCATGCTTGAGAATAACCGTAATTTTACACACTTGAAGTTATTGTACCTTTACCGCTTACTGTCCAAGAGCTAGTTGCGTTGTTGGGGCTCCGTATAAATTGCAGTCAAGTTGTGGAACTAAGAAAGCATAAAAAATGGATACGGGATAACTCTCTAAGTATTACATTGTTCAAACTACAACAAAATTCCAATGCTGAGATTTTCTCTTTGTTAACTAAACCACACATGGAACCTGTAAGGGTAAAAAGTTTCTGCACTAAACTACAAAATGAAAGACGAATCTTTAACTACATACCATTATAATTTTTCAATATAACCTCACTTTTTAAATTTTTTTTATATTAGGTTTACAAGGCAGGTAGCTGCATCAGGTTTCATTTTTTGACTTTTTTTATACAAAAGGGGTCAATAATCTGTCAAACTACAAAGGCAGATACAATTGTTGTCTTCTTCAATCACTTTTCACACACCGTGTTTGGCATTTCATGGGCCATCAGCAACAAAAAAATGCCTGTTTAATATGCCTTGTAAGGTATAGTAAAAATAAATCCATTATATTTTCTTTAGATCAAATATTCATCGTTTTGTTCAATAAATTATTTTTTCTTGAAAGTAGTGCCATACTGCCACTTTCATAGGAACCCTCGTCACTATTGGCAAAAAATTGGGACAGTTGATTTTCACAAGCTTCGCTTGAAGCGAATTTTTCACCAGCAAAATCATTCGCGATAAACAGGAAAAGGACATAGTAATCAATGGGTGCCAGATCTAGACTACAAGGTGGAGGCATAAGAATCTCCCAACCAAGCTCCCGGAGCTTATGGCGAGCCACAATCGATAGGCATGACGTGGCGTTATCCTTGTGGAACACAATTCCTGCCAATTGGCAAACCCTGCCCGATATCCAGCCTTATTTAAATGGTTCCAAATGGTCTTTTGTGCAATGTTTAGCTTCTAGGCAATCGAAACAGTGCTGATGATCGGACTCGACGATTTCAATTATTTTATTGATATTTTCGGCAATTGGCCTTCCAGAGCGTGGTGCATTTTTGATATATCAATTACCTGAAAGGAATCGAAGAAACCAAAATTGTGCGAGATTAGCTGTTATAGTATAAGGATAATACACATTATTAACATTTCCAGTAGCCTGTCTTGCTTTTTTGCCTTTTTCGAGAAAAACTGCAAAATATGGCCTATTTTCACTGTGCTGGTATGCATCTTTGACGCGTGCTCAAACAATACTGAGCGAGTCAATCACAACACTATAAGGGTAGTTTTGTAGCGTAACCCAATTGGTATTATCCAACCCGAGATATAGCTTGCTAAGGTCATCTACTGGAAAAATAATTAACTTCTTTTTACTGACTGAATTTAGAAAACAACTTATTATAAAGAATTATTTAACTCAAATAGGATGGTTTTTTTTACCGGCTTTGAGGTTAAGTTCTGAGTTTCATATCATGACGAGAGAGACCTAAGTTGAGATCGACACTAAAGCCCTGACAATGACAGCCAACTGTTGTGTTGGTGCCGATCGATTTGTATATATCAATTACTTCTGGGTACTTCATTGTGTAGCTGTTGATATTCACGCTTTTGCGGTGCTGTTGTACAGCGTTGGGAAGTGATATTGTAAGATGGTGTTCACCCAAGGCAACTTTTGCCGAAGGAGCTTTGAGAATTCTCTTTTAGTGTTGCTCGTCGCGTTTATACGTGGAAACTTCAAAACATGCAGTTTTTTTTTTGAAGGTTGAAGATCCACTAAGAAAAATAAGAACAAAAAGCGTATAACCCGAGCAAGAGCAAATAGGTACACTTCATTTTCTTTGTCGCCCTCTTTCCTATAAACTTCGAGCAAGGGATGTAGACTACAAAGAAGTTGCATCACTCCCACCGTTCCTCTAACAGAAACTCTTATCCAATTTCATCATACCAGAAGTAATTTGACTTTTGCTGATTTCTATTAGATTCTGATTAGATCCAATTGATCTCCGGTGTGGTGAAATCGGAAGACAGTTCTTGCCACAGGAAACTAAACGTTATGCATCTTCTTTGTAGTCTACATTCTGAACTCAGACTAATAGAAGAGTAAGTTGGAAGTATTGCTATTTCAACTACATTCGTTAGAGTTAATTAACGCATTATGGTGGACGATTTCTGACTGTTAAAGGTTTTTAAATTGCGTCCTTTATTTGTGCAAACAATAATTTGTTTCTGGCGGGAAACAACTTAGGAGTTAACATTATAGTATGAGTAATATGTGTTGTTCTGTTGGAAATATTTGGTAGGCCAGATTTTTACCGTCAACAGCTGACTTCCCTTCAACATCAAATTTTTTCCTCCCAAGTCGGAATTCCATTAAGAGAATATGATTGAAGTTGTTTTTCGGCCCCCAAAGGTATAAAGTCCTCTTGAAGATGACTGCAAACTGAAGTCGAAATATCGATGAAAAAAAAATTAAGACAAGAAACACTTAACTTAACTTAAGCAGCTATCACTTCTACCACTTTGAAAAATTGTTGTTTCTCATATTATTCCCTAATAAAAACCTGGCCTCAAGCTCTATAAATTATACAAGAAAAACTTAATTTGGTTTTGTTTCTAAAAGTTTATCAACTACTGGTCTTGAGGTCAAACAAAAAGTTTTTACTAAGAAAATAAATAATAGAAGGGAGTATATGGAGAATGGCCCAGCTCAGTGAAACGGCAATCATTGTGTGCCAGTAAGCGAAAGAGTCACCTATTTTTTACGGCGGTGATATCGCACTGTGGTGTACAAGAGGAAATATCTCCATTTATTATAGAAATGTAGATGTTCTATTTTAATTACACCAATCGGAATAGGAAATTAATTAGGAATTTTCGATAAAAAAAAATTATAAAAAGTCAATGCAATTTTTGAGATACTTGAAACTTACACTGTAGTTGCATCTAAAAAATTGTCTACGAATTCTGATTAAAATTTTGAAATTTTGAAGAAAATTTTCATTAATTTTATTTCAACGTGTACAAAGTTTGAAGCTTCTATGTATGTGGTTTTTTGTCAAGGATAGAGGTTGTAATATTTTAGCATAGTTGAGTGGTAACGCCCATTTTTCAACTTTTATTATCTCACAGAGTTTTATTATCTAAAAATGACGTATGTTAACTTTTGACATGATTGGATAACTCCTATTTTTGGCGCGCTTTATTCTCTATTTCGCCCACGGTGAGACGCCACTCCAACCATGTTCAGTAAAAATGTAATTCAAAAGCTCTGCCACAAAGTGATATAAATGGTGTTTATCGTTTTTGAACATATTCATCAGATATATTTTCGTAGGATTCCAAGCACTGCTTTGTTTGAAGTTTTTAGTCATCTGTGTTCCAAATGCACAAATTTTATATTAACATTCGTTTTTTTAACTGCTCAATTTGATGGCTTTCGAGTTTTTGTCCGACATTCTGAATTTATGACATTATACGTTTTTAACAGAATGAAATAATTTAACATTTTTTTTTGTGGGTAGGTAACGTAAAGTCCAGTAATTCGATGATATTAAATACTTGTATCTTTGACAAATCGTATCTGGGTAGGCCAGCAACTTTTCGATCTTACTATGCACAATTTTAATAAATTTCTCGAGAAACTTTCACTTTATAATACAATTCATTAAGTTTTCACCACTCCATCAAAAATTCTTGTAACGGATCCTGAGCTCACGCGCATAACCCTGTCCATATATTTATACATAACACTTATTGTATGTACATACACAAATTTGTCTTAATTCCAAATACCTTAAAGACGCAATTCATTTACCTACTTAGATTGAGTATGTCATGTGGCATGTGTGGCGGGCACAAGACGTAAAGGCAACTTATCGCAGGACAACACTTTTCCACCTTACACTGTCAACCCTCCCCCTCCCAGCTTCACTTAGGGGGCTGTAGTTTTAAGATAGCCACAATATTGCTTCTTGCTCGAAGAACACATACTGATGTGCAAGCATTTGTGTGAGTGTGTGTGTGTGTGTGTATTTGTACATGTGCTTGTCTGCATTATCGCCTTAACAACAAGGCACATGTGTGTTGTGTTGAGATAAATTCCTTTTGTAAAATCAGCAAATGTTGCATGTTTTATCTTAAAAGGTACTACTTTTCGATGTACATAATGGCACACATACAACCACATACATATGTACGCATGTGTCGAGCATTTGTTGTTGCATTACTTTCATGATAAGTTGCCATGAAAAAAAGGGGTTAAATTTAATCTTTGGTAACTGTTTGAGTGGATTGTTGGCAGACGTTTTTGATTTTAGTTGGTCTTGTTGAATGTTGGCCTATTGTTAAACCTCTTGAAACCACACAATTATTCTAAAGAAGAGACAAGTGTGTGAGGCATGTGCAAAGTAGATGGAGAGACTTTTGGATGTGTGAATTTTTCAATAAAGTTCTTTTAATCACGAAAAAAAAAATTTGAGACACGCACACTTTTTGAGTTACCATCTACTCATGATGAACCAAGATTTTACTATAATTTTGTGGAAGCAAACTATCAAAATTAAAAAAAAAAATCAGATCATGTTAAAGTTAGTTATACCTTTCAGCATAAATTGTGCCACACTAAGAAATAACTAAGAAAAAACAAGAAAAAAAACTAGAAAGCTTTGATGTCAAATTTGTTGTAATTATAAACTTTGGGATTTAAACATAATTAAAATATTAACATATTCATTGTTATTTACTCCTTATGCAACTGATCGCATTTTTCATCGCACACGCGCTATCATCTTTTGCACGAGTGCATCGTTGACTTTACTTTGTTTTTAATTCTCCAATATATTTTACCAGATCAACTGTCTTCTTTAATTTTCTTTTCACGATTGACCAATATCCTCAATTTGGACGCAGCTCTTTGCTATTTGGTGGATTGCAGTCGCGAGGTGCAAAATCAATGTTATTTGCATTGCACCGCTACAATGTGTCCTTGGCATAGCGGCGGTTTGTTAGATCCGGTCAGAACAGAGAATGGTCTGCTACCATGACTGTTAATTAATAGTAGAACACGCTTTTTAAGGTATTCATCTTGATAAACTTGGGCTTTCATCGTCCCGAATGTGATAAAAGGGCTGCTATTATGGCCACATGAACAAATGGCTTGCTAACTATGTATTTTTTTTGGAAGCTTGAATTTCATTTTCAATTACAGCTTTCAAGACCATCTTGGCGACTTGCAGCAGTATATAAATCTTAATCAGCAATATATTTGTGATCTTGAAAACAATAGGCTGCGTCGTCCATAACAATGTATTTGTAGATATTTAAAAAGTTCGCTTCGCTTCCGGTTGCTGGATTTTGCAGTAAGATTTTGTTTTGTGTCTCGATCTGGTGCTGTTTGAGCTTTGAAACTACTTAGTGAAGCTTGCTGGTGAAAATGCCCTGAGAATCTTCCGAGCAACCGCTTACATTTTTATTTTCAAGACAATTTTCCTCACTGGCAACAAAGCCGAGCTACATCTTTATCTCGGCGCTGGACTCATTTTGAGCATCGAAGCCTGGCGACTGTTGAGTGGCAGCGGCTATTTTAGATAGTACCATTGCAAATATGACTATGGTAGTATATTGGCTTGTGCTTCTCGAAGTAATGTGCCAGACTTTTTGAGTAGCTGCCATAAAGATAAACACTATAGGTGTATTCAAGCTCAGAAAAACATAACCCCTTACGTATGATAAAAAAAAAATGTGGAATCGCTCAATTAGCCTCACTGCCTGGCAGTCTTTTTACTACAATATGGAGAATTTTCAAGGAATTTTTGGTATAGGGAAAGAGGTAACCAGGCAAGAAGAAACTTATGAAGAATCAATAAATCCATCGGGTTTTTTTTCTGCATACATTGGGTTTGAACAATTCACTCGAGCTCCTCGAATCCAATGATAAAATTCAGTGTATATTTCTCCGATTCTAGTTTTAGGTTAGTGGAAAGGATTAAATTTACTTAAACTAAGAAAAAACAGGTATTTCGTAATCGTTCTGATTTGAAACGAATGATGCGAGCGAATGGTTGGTGAAAATTCTTATTGCCTATTTGTTCGGTGAGTGCACTCGCTAGAATTTTTTCTTCGTTGTTCGTTCGTAGTCAGAATTGCCATCAAACCTATTCATTAAACATATTTTAATTCAAAGATTCTAATATTAATCATCAAAACTCTGTGGCCAAACAAATGAGGTGCAAGTATATTTTTCTATCCTTATAATTTTATATATATGTAGGTTGCAAATGGGTTTAATTTATTTTTGCAATGAGGGGTTTTTGAGATATTAGCAAAACACTTGGTATTAAGATATTTTTGCAATTATGGTCAAAAAACTCTTAGATGGCTAATAAACTAACCTTATATAGTAACCGTTAAATCCAATCCCTTTGGGTTATTATAGTTTTTGTGTAAATCGGAGTATTACTTTCTTGAGCCTGTTAAACTAAAAAATAAGGGCATTTTCGAGCTTTTTTGTTGCTTATTTTTATTTATTCCGTTTGTATGTACATTAACTTTCTAAAAGTATTTTAATGAAACACAATTTTGTTATACAAATTTGACCTTTGGATCACCCAGATTGGACAGAAAATATAAAAGTTATTATACAAATAAAAAAAGGCGGCAAATATTCAAATGCCGAAAACAATCTTTGCAAACAGAGAAATGATAAATTACACAACATTTGATTTACGCCATAGTGATTTTACTTAGTTTAGTAGAATTCGGGATACAGAATGCTGAAAGCTTTTTTTGATTTTGCACCAAAATAGGTTCACTTTTTCTCAATTTCTTCCATTAATGAAATTAATTGAAATATTAAAAATTGACCCAAATTTCACATAAATTTACGAAAGTTCACATTCACTTTTTTATGCCAAAAGTGGGTTAAAAATTGCAAAACACTTATACTTATTAGAGTTATTTTTAGCTATAAATTCAGTTGAGTCAGAAACATAGCAAAAATTTGCTCGGATATATGTATTTATACTTCTCTCATCCTAGCCTTGAATAAACTCAAAAATATTTAAGTTGGTGGGAATTTTACGGTATCACGGTACCTAGATGTCCTTATACATATAAGTATTTTAAAAAAAAATTTTCGCCGTATTTATCAGTATTTTTTCCTTACCTGCGAATTTGAAATTGAATGGAGAACAAAAACTGTTCTTATAAAAGTCATATTTCACTTTATGCAAATTTTGATGAGACTTTTCACGGCTTACATTTCTCACGAACCTCTCCTCTCTCACTCAACTTCGCTTATTTTCTATTAGTAGGGCATTATACGAATTTTCCGCTCTTTTACATTTGATTTCTTTTCCCATTCTAGCTGAAGTGGCTCAATTAAATCCACGTTAAATAACTCAGTTCGTCGGAGAGAATGACAATTAGTTATTTCATTTTTAAACAGGGAAACCTCCTTTGAAAAGCCAATGTAGTACACAAGCATTCTAGATCAAAAACTGACATTTCAGAGACATATTCATACCAGTTCGGCAGTCACTGCAACTCAGCGACATCTTCTTTCAAAATGTGATGGCGTTTTTTTTGATTTTTTCTTAGTACATATATAAATGTCAGTTATTCTGCGATTTTGAAGCTAAAAGGAATGCAAATTAGTGAATTTACAATAATTTGAAATGAATTAAAAGCTCTGATTAATGACAATAAATTGAGGAAAAAGACCGAAACCAGACGGACAAATGCATCTGTATATTTGAATTTGGTTTCATAAAAAGATAAGTATCTCTATTGCTATACGAAAATTAAGTTCTGAACAAATCGGTGCATTTCCTTATGCGACCCAGTACGACGGTACGTCGCCTGTAACCTAACTTCTAATAAATACAATTACCTATATCTTTACATAACCAGAGATTGCCTAATCCGTTGGCGGATTTATTTTCTCCCAGCCCACACTCCAGTTAGAATGAGTTAACTCAATCTTAAGAGTTTCTTATTTCTCTGTTCCAATAGCAATAAATTAAAAACTAAATTTTTTGTGAGCCTCCACAGCGTACAGCTGGCAAAGCGGCGATTAGTGGAAGTTAAATGTTGCATATGATTTTTGGAAATCCACAAGATCAGGGTTTGATTGAATAGTTAGGGGCACGAAAGAAATTTGTATGTAAATATAAAGCAAAAGAAAAAAAAGTGTCAAATAAAAGTGTCAAAAAATCAGAGAAGGAGAACATATCAGATACGACGCAATACAGTTTTTTTTTGTTGAGCAAAGAATTTTTATTTCTTGGAATAATCTCTGAGCAAATGCAAAGAAGTAATCCTCGTTTAATTTCATTTGTGTCCTTTACTGCAACGGTAATGCCAACAGCGACCGAGACTTCGATGATGATTATTTTGCGCTCAACTAAAGTTGGAGCTGACGATAGAATTCTGTCAGTGTTGGTGGGGCGGCGTAATGTCAAGATGATGCTACATTTGTAAAAAAATTTTCTTCATTTCGAAATACCTAACCATGTTGTAGAAAGTATCAAAAGAAGAAATAATACGCAAATGACAGTTATAAAATGAAATAGACAACAAGTCTAACCTTCAAAGCTGCGAATCTGCGTATGCGTCCTTTTAAGTATCGTGGTACACAAAACGTAACGTAAGTGTTGGTGTTACCATAGCAAAAACAATTTAAAATAATTCTGCAACATTTGATTGGCTCACAAGGACGCTACAAGGATCAACGACATTCACAATGCTACTCATTTACCTTGCACACTGTCGTTGTGGTTGGCATGAACAAATATCTTTTGTATTTTTTGCAATTACAGAGGGCAACAAGATAAAGGGTCCTTCAATTGGCTGCTTAGGGTTTAGCTTGGAGGAAAGTCAGCCTCAGATTTTACTGGTGTTCTTTTAACATCACTGAACCTTATATCTTATAATTCATGTAATCGAGGTGATATAACTAAGGGAATTACGAATACCTATCTTCTAAGTTTAATGGTTGAATGGAACGTGTGAAAAAGTATTTTCTAATATGAGAGGCCGTAGTATTTAAAGCCTATATGTTTGGAATGCCGGGGACTATTGGGGAAGAGGGTTAAAGAGCTAAAATATTTTAAATTGTGCCAGCAATACTTGGGTCTCTCTCAGAGCAATTCAAACTCTTTTTGGTTGTTTTGTAGCGTTATGTGGAAAATTTCTCTCGATAATTGTCATCAAAGGTCTGAGAGATTTTATTGTCCGTCACAATCATCATTCAGCCACCTTTATATCAGGTAACAGGAATTCTCTATGGTATGGAGAGGGCTTTCAGAGTTACAACTGTGGAGAAAACATCTTCCTTACTTGCTTAATTGGCGCCTTTACCGTTTAAGGGATTTTGGCCGAGTTCAAGAAACGTCAACGTTCAAGTCAAGTCCTTTTCCACTTTCCAACCCAGAGTAGCCCGTCCTCTTCTTCTACCAACACCAGCAGATATCGATAACTTCAGCATACGCAAGGAGTTGCACGCTCTTATAAAATATGGTGCCTGAACGGTTCAATACTGCAGCTCGAGTTATCTTATCTAACATCAGGTTAAAGAAGTCGCACGAAAGAGTGTCACCCTGTCTGAAACCTCGTTTGGTTTCGAACGGCTCGGAGAGGTCCTTCCCGATTCTGGCGGAGCTTGAGGTGTTGCTCAACGTCATTTGACATAGCCGTATTAGTTTTGTTGGGATACCAAATTTAGACATTGCGCCAAATAGGCAGCTTCGTGCTATCGAAAGTGGATTTGAAGTCAACAAAAATATGGTACGTGTCTATTCTTCTTTCTCGGGTCTTTTCTGGATTTCATTATTCTGGGCGACTACGAGAAGTAAAACGATAATAGAAAATAAATACTCGATAGTTTTTTCGGTACCACGAATACAAGGATTTAGTACCGATTATTTTGTCCTAGGTACTGAGAAAATATCGAAAGCAAGTACTTGTAGCGAAATTTGTGACAGTTACAACTTTATTACTCGGCATATTATTATTCTAAACTAAATTTTGTATTGTAAATAATCCTTACATTATGGGCGAAAGATAAATCAAATAAAGAACTAATACTAGCGTTACCAGATCTTACGAATTTGCGACCGTTTAAGCGAATATATAAGCTTTAAAAACCATTATTTATTAATGCAAAACTGAAGATTATGAGCAAATTAATTATTTGAAAAGTTTACTTTTTCATAACCAGCAAGTTTTCACCAAAATTATTTAAACCAGGCCCGTAACGGTTAAAACGTTTTATACAAAAAATTTTCATGTAATCGTAATTAAAATTTGTTCGATCAAATTTAATTGTTCATTTAAGAAACTTTTTTTCGATAAAAAATAATCGTTATTTTTGAATTGTAATTTATTCGATCTTATTTGCTCGTTTTAATTGAATTTAAATTTTATCGACCATTATATACGCAAAAAAACATTTATCCTATCGTTTGAATTTCCGTTATGTAGAACGATCTTTGTATGACTACCAGCTGTTTGCTTGAGATCAAAATAAAAAGTGCCGAACTAATTGGTGAATCGCACGCTATTCGAACGGGTTATAATCAATACTGCCAAGTGCTGTTTTGGAGAATCAGAATCGGAGTTTCTCGGACATCACAGCCCGGTGCAGGGAGTTTTACCACTTCTGCAAAAGATTTCAAAAACTGAGCTTCTTGCTTTGATTAATTGTTATAGAAAGTTCCTTAAAAACGCTGTCAAGTTTCAGGCTCCCATACATGAATACGTCCCAGCTGCTTCAGCCAAAGGGAACCCGGTAACCTGCACAAGGAGGAACTGCCAAAAGCAGCGTTGTTGATATACTCGGACACAACGCTTTTGGAGGTAATTTGCAGTGTCGAGCATGCCATTGTCTTTCAGCAAAAACTAGGAAAAACTGGGAATGACGGGCCTTTTTAGTCAGAAGTTTTAACCTTTACACTTTCTTTCAGAAGCCTGACCGAGCGACATCGTGGAAGTTCCATCGTAAAGACTTTATCGGCCAGTTTTCGACTTACATCTAACACGCTGCTGACAAAAACAACGTCATCGCGGATGCTCTTTCTCGCATCGAAAATCATCGCAGCAGTTTCTGCTAAAAAAGAAAATTTTCGACGCTCTTCAGTATCTGAAAAGCAGGAAAAGCAACAGTATGTCGGAGCTAACATCAACCGAGACTGTTGACTGTGGGCCCCCACATGCTTAGCCTGCTATTGAAACAAAGTATCTCGTATATGTATCTTCACCTATTTAAGATTTGCCCAATCTAGAGGGTATAGCAACTGTCTGACGATCATCGGCTGTTGCATCAGGTGCCAAGAGGCGAACCCCATCGATTCCACTGGAGCCGAATGTGTCGTCCGCACATCGGGGTCACCAGTTGTAGTGATTTTGTGACGATACTAGAAGAATATAAATCCAGAATCACACCACCACAAGTATTGAGTTTTTTCTCTTTTATATCGGTCGCAGCAACAAAGAAGCTCTCAGAACTTGGCTTAGGCCTCGCTCCTAATTTTTATCGCGTTCTTTGTTCAGTGGTGCTTTGAATGGGCAAGTTAACTCGATTAACACTGTATAATATTGGAACATAATTATTTATTGCGACTTGCGCCACATTTTTGTACTTAATGTAAAAATTGTGAATGGGTGAAATTTCGCTCACAATTTTTTTTTAACAGAGGGTGAGGGTTAAACGAAAAAAAATGGCAGCCCTGCTTAGTGCTTGGTGTAAGTTTCTTCTCAAAACAGTTATTGTGTGATATTTGTTTTGGTAAATAATATTTACTTATTTACAAATAAATATCAAAAGGTTACGTTCAATGAAATACCCTGTATTTATATTGTCAATTGAAGGCACCTCCGCAATGCCATAGCGAAGCTTAATTTGATTTTAACAATTGTCCTCAGAAGCCAAGGCGAATGAGTACGAAAGCAAAATAAAAAAAAACCATAACAACCAGAACGAAATGAATGCCAACAGCCAATCACAGGAGCAGCTTTCGCTGTTTCTTCCGTGCTACACAAAAAAAAGTAACAGTGCATCTGCTTCACAAAATAGCGACGCAATCAAAGTCAAATAATCATAAAACGCAAATAAAAACAAAATAAGAAAAAAAACTACTATGAGATGGTAAACGTGAAAAAATTGTGGCAAGGATAATCTTATCAGCAGCGTCAGGACATAAAATTAAACGTAACGCCATGCAAACGTGTGACACACTCACAAAGGAACCAAAAGCAAAACAAAAAAAAACAAAAAAACCAAAGCCTTCGCATGACCCCCACTCCCATTTAGCAGTAGCACACTGTGACTAGCTACATACCTTGTGTGGTGGCGTCGAGGCGAATGGAAATTATTTACGCTCAATACTTAAAAAAATCCTTTGCTAGCGCATTTTTCTCTCTTTTGTCCGCACTGGTTTGGTCTAAAAACACAAATTGAATTTGACGTGTGGCGCTGCGTAAATTAAACAACATGGAATGGCTTAATGAAAGCTTTGAACGGAGACGAATAAGCGAAGAAGCTGTACGCCCTTTTATCACAAGATTTTGAAGAGTTTACTTTGGCGTGGAGGAATAAGTGGCAATGCTCAGGCATTTTATTTAGATTATTTTATTGTGTAATCTTTTTTATTTCTTTAAATGTGTTGGCATTTCTTTTGCTGCATCTTTATTTCTAACTGCTTTCTTTTATTCCGTTCCCCTACTTTGATGCTTCGTGTTGTTGCTGTGTTATCGTACAGCTTTGATCTCGTCATTTGCTTGTTCTTGTTTCGACTAAGATGGTTTTGTGTTAATGATTTTCCTTTTAGTAAAAATTTATTTAGCGGAATAATTAAGTAGCACGAATAAGAATATTACTTTCCTTATTTATTATACCTTGAGACAAAATTTATATATCTTACATCCACCCGATTAAATCTTTAGTTGCTGACTTAATCTGCTTAGTCAAGAGACAGCGCCTCAATATTCGCAAAATTATTTTTTTGTGAAGCTTAACTTAAAAATGTGCTCGCTGAATCTAACAGTTGTGGTGAGCTAAAGTAGTTTGGGTTCACAAATTTGGAATGATAGAAAAATTTGGGAAAAAATTATCGTTTCATACCTAGCCCATCTCCAATTCCAAAGAAGGGATTTTTAAATTCACTTCCAAACCGACTACAGATGATCATTGCATTTTTGCATAAAGTCTTATAATAACGCAGAAAACTAAATTCAGCGCTTTATCTGTAAGGGATTCAAACAAGGCTATTGATTTTTTATAACATTTTCCAATGGTGCCACTATGGAAGATATACAATTTGGCAATTTTCAAAACACATTTAGGAGATTTTTCAATTTTCGCACTGCCATGAAATTTATAAAATTAAATAAATGCAAATACAATAAAAAGTAGAAATGAGTAAGAGGCTTACTGAAAGTGACAAAAAGAAGGTCAAACTATTTCTAGTTACTCGCTTTCCAGGATCTACTCTATTGTCAGAGGCAGACCCGAGGGTGGCAAATGATATACATATGCTCAGGACCTGGACTGCGGTGTGCAGTGGACTGAAGAAGAACTGCAATCCCCTAGGGCTGACGACTTCTTTCCAACCATTCTAAAGGAAGGCATAGGCATAGTCGTTGCATTAGGTTATATACTAAAGGAATGGAGAAGAGCGAAGGATGTTTTTGTACCGAAGGTCGGAAAGAAGACCCCACATCATCAGAAATCCTTTAGACCAATCTGCCTCACATCGTTTGTTTAAAAGTTATAGACTACTATGTACGCGGAAATATATTATATTAGATTAAGTCCATTCGAATGGGGGGAAACAAATTGGATATCAAAAAGATGCTAAATTTTTAGGTGTCACATTACAACAATTCTACTGGAAGTAAGTAAGAAATCTATAAGAGTATTTGTAGATTATGACTACCCTCTATGGCTACCCTCCAAAATAACTAAGATGGATCTACACGGCCATTGCACGATCCATGATCACCTATAGGGTCATCGGCTGTGTTGACAGAATTAATCAACAGTGAGCATTGCAACGCTTAGCAAGCAGCGCTAGCATAACAGGAGCTATGAGAACCTGCACAAAAACATTACAGTAGGCATGGAAGATCTGTTGCAGTTAACATCTATAAACATTGACTTCCAGACCCTCACGAACAGGGGGTCATCTGGAAGAAGACTAGTAAAAATATCAGGAAAGGAACGTATCTGAATCGTAGTATAATTGATACTCTTGAAAAATAGTACCCTTAAACTTTAATACCGATGTAAACTATTCAACTAAAGTTTAGCTTCACAAAGAGGTTTAAAAATGAAGGCAGTGAAAAACAAGAGTGGGTTTGTATGTTTACAACATAAAAGATAAACCAATGTATGATGATCTGGTACACGGACAGTTCACTCAGTAACGAAGGAACCTAGATAAGTACACATAGTCCAAGGCCAAAATATTCGGAAACTATGCAAAGCAGATGTCTCTCCCTCAGACAATGAAACTTGGCCAACTTGACTGACAGCCAAGCGGAAAAGGAACCAATATCCATTTTCTCTAAAGAAGAGAATGAATCCCAAAGGACGCTGTATATACTGCTCCTTGTTTACCAAATTTGGAGTACTCCAAAGCATTCGTAGGTCCTGTAAACGTTTTGGACAATGCATTATGGGCTTATCAAAGGACCAATTAAGAATTACTACGGAAATTTTTACACGACACTTCAGGTTAAATTAGCACCTAATTAAACTGTGGTAAAGGCAGTATACTTTTGCTAATACCGCATACCAAAACCATCCTCATAATCAATTAGGGTCGTCAGATTTTTTATAGCTGCATACTCACAAATTTGAGGTACAGCTAACTTATTTACTTACTTCTTACTTAATTGGCACTATAACCGTGTAAGCGATTTTAACCGAACTTTTCCTACAATTTGTCGTGTGCGCCTTGATGATGTGACACAAATACACCGATTCCGTACGTGAGAAGTTTTTTCATGACAGAAATTCTCTCGGAGGTTTGCCATTGCCTTCCGAGGGTCGATTAGAAAAACTTTAACTATAATTTTTTATGTTACATGTTTTGCACACCGGACACAGGGATTTATGTGGCGGCCACAGTATCTCCAGTAGAACGACGGTTACAGTTACCGATCCAGACCTATGCGCACCGACTATAACGATTTTAAGTGAATTCCATTATCACCATTGAATCACTGCAAAAACCCAACCTTCCTTTATACAACACAAAAATATCCAACTAACTTTTACTACTATCGATGGTTGGGTGAACGTAGATAACAACTTATCTTGACTTGGTTCTGTGATCTTCTCTCCATTTGAGCTGATATTACTGGTGATTCGAAATTATTTAAAGTATGCGCGCATCTGTAGTACCACTATGATATAGAAACTATTCGTTGATTTCAACCGAGCTTGCCTTGGTTGGTTGGTTTAAGTGGATTGACAACCTCGTGGCAAATTTTTCATTTTGATTCCACAACTCGTGCAACCGAAAGCCATTTGGGGGTTTTAATGAATTTCAGTAGGCCAAACAGAGAGAAACGGCTGCAGCTTGAAATGATTCTGAAGGAATGACTAACCGAGTGTCTTTAGCTAGCGAGAAAGATCGACTGTCTCTCTGAACCTGGGTCCTTGCAGCTGTGACAGAACCCGTTGTAAGGAAAGCATGCACTGCTAAAGGCAAGTGCCCTATGAATTCTACCGTGGGCTTGTAGGAGTTTTCTGCGCTCATTTCTAAACGCGGCCTGTTTTTAGGCGGATTCTGGATACCCAAAACTGCGGGGTAATCCTATAAGATTCTGTACTGTATCACTTCTGTTTAGATTTTGAATAGTAAAATTCGGCAATTCTGTTTCTGAACTCTCTGAGCGAGGCAACCACGTACATCGCGTGAGACCCGCTCTTTACAGAGCTACACTTCTCGCATGTGTCAAAAATTGAGATCAGATCTCTTTAGTTGGGATCTGACCGAAATAGAAGACAATACCTGAATAGCCACTTGGCTATCTGAGCAGATATTTACCTGCGATCTCGCGGGTGCATTCTGCTTTATTTATCTAACTGCCTCCATTGTTGCAAACGTTGTGGCATGCAAAACGCTTGCACAGTCCGCCAGGCGGAAGGATAGTATTTGATTATATTTTTCAATGAAAATCCCTGCTCCCATCCCGCTTTCCATCTTTGACCCCTCCTTAAAGGCAGTTAAGCCCTACAACGGATGGCAAAGCTTCTACACTTTAAAAGAAAAATGAAGCCTCTTTCATATAACACGGCTCTACAAAAAAATTTTTGTTCTTCGTCCTAAGGTTTATTTTATGATTTTCTGGTTAATTATGATCAAAAACGGAAAGAAAATACCTGTTCTTGTTGTAAAGTTTGCTTTTGTAATAGTTATAGTAAAAATACTCATTTTTTAATCTTTTATAAATTTTAATTATTTTAAATATATATATTTTATATATTCCAGAATAACTGAAAATGTCGTCGCGAAAGTGTAAAAAAAACTTAATAAAAATAATAAAAATGTTTAAATAGATGGTTTTATCTTTAATTGATAATTAAAACTACAGATTTTGAAAAATATCGTTCAATCGGTCTCCTAAATACAAAGCAAAATTTTTCATGCTATCAATTTTTTTTTCGCATAATTACAAACTAAAGAATCAAAATTTAATACTTTAAAGTCTAGGTAAAATTTTGTGTTGACCCGTGTAATTACTCAAATTTTTCTTGCATCATTCAGAATTTGTCTCTCGTTCGGTTAATGGAAAACAGCTGATATTCTAACAAAGGATATTCGAATTCCCCAAACTGTTTGTCAATTGTCAACTTGTTAAATTTGCATTAAATAGAAATCAACAATCATTAAATCCTTGCATGCAATTGAAATTTGTGATAACATCTGTACATATTCAATTACATAGTATGTATATATATATTTACAACAATAGTGTAACACCTACCTACGTACATACTTCGATCCATCCAAACAAATTTATATGCATATGGAAAGCAGCATAGAGCAAATATGCACGATATGCCTCATTATGAAGCGCTGACTGAATTTACTTATACCAATTGCTGCTGCTCCTCCTGCAAGTTGCCACACAGCGTAGATACTGGCAGCTTAGGAGACAATTGTTGACAATTTGACATGCACCTAAGCAGCTGCCCCGTGCCTGGCTGCCCGTCAAACGTCTGTCAATTGAGAAAATCAAATTCAATTCACTGGAATTGTGCAGCTCCGAAATTAATGTCGAGAAGGAGTTCATATGTGGCGCTAAATTGGTGCAGGAATTTTATGTACTATCTGTATGAGTAGTCGTATGGTGTATAAACATGAGTGCCAACAGACTGACAAATGTCGCTAGTTGTCAGTCACACTTCGTGCAATATGTACCTACAAATCTCCATACGTACATACATACATAGGTACATATGTATTTACAAAGTACTATGTGTCTGACATTTGAGCTAAGACATTTTGTCTTTGATGCAACAAAGTTGTTGATATTCGGAGAAATGTTAGTAAATTTGTTGTAATTGTTGTTGTACTCAAGTCGCGCACTGATTGTTTGTTGATTGGCTCATTGGTGGTGTATCTCATTTGTATGTTGACTAATAACATTGCATTTTAGGTTGCATGTTGCATTTGGGTCGGTCTGCAGTTGCATGCATCATTTGGCGGCATGTTGGCAGCTTTCTGAGCGTTTGGTGCATTTGTGGCAAATTTGAAGTAGATTTTATTAGGTATTAATTACAAGACAAAGTGGCAGAAGAACAGGAGGATGAGGACCCAAAAAAGTTTTTAAAATCGAATATTTTTAACAGAATTACGTACATTTTTACTTAATTACCAACCGGTTTTTTTTTCATGTGCTCCACCAACTTTTAATTGCTTTATTAATTAAGGCGGTCGTCGAAATTCAAAGCTGCAAAAAATACATAAATTAATATTCCACAAATTCCAACTTTTCAATGGGTCTCAAAGGATGTACAAATTGCGGTTTATTTTACAATCAAAACATGTTTTTCATGCTCAAAAAATTAGAAGCGCATAAAAGTAAGCTGTAAGTTTATAACGGGTAGTAAAAATATTCATAAGTACGTATGTATGTATGTATAAGTATATTGATGAATGTGCAAGTAAAATAGGAAGGTCTGTTCGGGATTTTCGATTTTGTATACTTTTTTGAAGTTTTCATACAATAGCTTTTATAATCAATTACCTTTGATTTTTGAAAAAAAAATCCGTAATAGCGGAAATGGAAAAAGTGAATTGCTAACTTGGAATATTTAAATTAGATTAAAATTCAATTTTAAACTTTTTTCGAAAGTGCTTTTTAGTATTTCACAGATTTTTGATGGACAAAATATTTAATAAAATACGTTTTGTTACCAATGTATGAAGCTAAAGCCTCTATAAATTTATTGGCAAATTTAAAAGTTATATTCAATTTTAGATTTTGATATATTCGCACTCTCAGTCACCAGATAAATAGGTACACAATTATATTAAGAAGTAACAACTGCCAGGTGTGAGAGGTTTTTTTAACAACACGACCTGTTTTTTTTGTTACGAAAAACTTAGAGACGTTAGCGACCGGAAGCATAGAGGAAGGTTCTATTATGATATTTCCAAAATGATAGTACCTGACCAAATGAAGTCCTCGAATTTTAGGAGATTTTTGTTGAACGCTTGCAGAAGATCAGCATAAAGTCAAATATTCCAGAAAATTCTAGTTTTTGTTTTAAAACTATAAGTAAAATACCAGTGTCTAAACCGACCGAACTAGAACGATTTTTATGAAATTATGCATGAAGATAGATCGTAAAGTATATTCTATGCTTGGTTGAGGGTTGCCACCTGTTTGAAGGCTTAAATTTAATTAAAATACAAATACAAAGTATAGTAAGAGTTCCAGTATGCTTGCCAAGCGGTTAATCTGGGAAAGAAAGTTCATAATGTTGGTTGCCACCTGGTTGGAAAGACGAATAAAATTAAATTATATACAAGTTATATGAAAAAGTAAAATATAGATATTGAACGGTTCTGCTCGGCGAGAAGAAAGCTCATACATAAATTTTGGAGAGGGATGCCACATGTTTGAAAAGCCAAATTATATTAAATTATACACAAGTTCGGTTCGTTTCGCTGAGGAGAAGGCATATAGCAAGCAATATTTTGAGGGGGATTTTGTTATACAAGAGTTATTTGATATAAAAGTATGGGTGTCAAAGGCTTCGTCTCAGCGAGGAGAAGGTCTTAACCTATATTTTGGAGCGAGTTACCACCTGTTTGAAAACTTGAATTAATTAAGTTTTACACAAGTAATATGAACCATTAAAATATGGATGTCAAACGGTTCGTTAGACAATAAGGTTAGTAGGTAACGTTATGAGGGTTGCCACCTATTAGAAAAATCGAATTTAACTTAATTTTACACAAGTCATAAGAAATAGGAATAAATAGTTGTCAAACTGTCCGAGACGCTGAGAGGAAGACTTAGAGCATATAGAGAGTAGCCATCTGCTTGAAAAGTCGAGTTTAGTACAATTATGCACAAGCTATATGAAATAGTAATATATGGGTGTCAAAACAATTTTATGCTTGTTAAACTGTTCGTCTTAGCGAGGATAAATTTCATAACTATATTTGAAAATCTAACTTAAGTTATATGTGAGAGAAACCGAAAAGAGTTTTCAAGATACTTTTACAAAGGTAATTAACAAAAAAAAATATAGAGTAAGCAACGCTGGAATTTTTAAATTTTTTACAGAACGTAAAGTTCCTGTCACACAAAAAAATATGGCTGAGGAATTTTTTCTACCCATGTTTTTCACCTTAAGGAGTGAAAATAAAGTAAAAAAATTTCAATAAAATGCATGTGACAAGATATAAATTCATTTTTGGCAATCCGTTTTATTTGTTTGGCGTTTCATTTGTAAATTTCGTGCAATGAAAGATTAAAGAAAAAAATCAAGTTATCAACATGCTACAAATAGTGGAAATTGGTCAACAACCACAAACAGGGTTTCGTTGATTTTTGATAGCGATAGGCAAAGAATTGGTCACCGTGGAACATTTTTATTACTTTGCGGAAAACAAATCGATTTAAGGAGTTATTTTTGGAACTATTCTATATCAATATTATAAATATAAAATGGGTGTTTTAGGGTTCAAATACTCGGGAAGGCTCGTGAATTTTTCCGCAAAATTGCCAGTCTAAATTGTTAATAGTTTGCAAAATACCGCCAAAACTTGATTTACTTATAAATAAATTTCATGGGTAAGAGAATCCTCGCAACTTCATACAGTTTGTAAATGTATAGCATTATATTGAACCTTTTTTAAGTTACCAAAAGCCTTTTTATATTTACGCAGGTATTCAGTGAAATTATTCGTTAATTAAATTATATTTTTTTGTATTTTTTTAGAATTTATATTTAAAGTTCGCAACGAAGCCTCGACCCACCCTCAGCTGATAGAAATAAAAAGCAGCAGAGCAGCAAACAAGTTTTCACAGCTTCGATTGATTGTAAATCAGCAACATCAGAACAACAACATAATCTGAACTGAGGAAAATGCAAATGAAAATGTGTAATAAAAGAATTAAAAAAGGAAAATAAAAATTCATGAAAATTTATGTGCTCGCGTGCCGAAAAAACAACACGCGCGCGATATTTCTAAAAAACCGGAGTAAATAAAACAAGGAACAAATTAAAATAAAGCAGTTCAACCACTGTTTTTTTTTTGCATAATTTCGGCATAAATTATACGCGCCCAAAGTTGCTCATATTTTTTCATCTTTTCCAGTGGTCGTTTTCGGTGGCACTTTTTGGGATTTTTAGTGACACCGCACAGTTTGATTAAACAAAACAGAATAACAGAATTAATTCATTAAAATGAAATTTGTTGCTCATTTTTTGTTTGTGTACAGCTCCTAGCTTTCGTACTTAGTGTAAATAAAATTAGCAGTGGATGAAAACGCAACAACAAATGCTTTATTACTTAATGAACTTACGGCAAATTAATGCGCTTCTACAAGTAGTGAGGTTCAAGCGACTTGGGATTGAGGAGGGTAGTCTTCTTGTGGCTGTAGTACCTTACTGCTGTTGCGCTGCATTTAATGACACCCTTCCGCAGTGCTCCTGCGATAAAAACAAAAATATATAAAAAAACACTAATTAATATGCCACCACTAATTAATATTTCGATAGAAGATTGTCTGAATGGCTTTCATTTACCGAAGCCTTTCAAATAATTGTGCCGTGATAAGTGATTTTCTTCTTTATTGCCGAGGTAAATAAATGTCAAAGATAATTGGTTTTAAAGAGATTTTTTAATTTTGGAATAATTTGAACTTGATAGCCAGATGGTTTAAAAGCGTAGATTTGGCGACCTCTATTTTGTGGAGGGCGATTTCATGCCTGTAGTTTCTATGTCAACATGGATGAAATCGCTTTCTGGAGCTATGCTCTATAATCTCCAACTCTGAAGAAAATTTGATATTTCAAATAGACAATAATCAAATTTTTTTGCGTTCAGTAGTAGGTATACGCGTAGTTATATTGCGTCTATAGTATACAACATATATGTGGGACTGATTTACCAAAGTGATGCCGAACTTTTCTCGAAAGTAAAACTTTTTTGCCGACATCCAAAAGAGGTAAAGAGTTAAATATGCGAGTAGTACTGGCATCAAACGTTAGTAGTGAGTTGTGTTAATAGTTATGGTAGTAATAGTAGAAGCAGTAGCATTTGTAAAAATAGTAGTCAAAATTAGTAAAATAGTATAAGTAATTAGAAGTAGTAAGAATTTACAGTAGCATTAGTCAAAATAGTAGCATAAGTAATAAGTAGTGCAATTAGTAAAAACGGTATTAGTAATTAGTAGTAGCATTAGTAAAAATATTAGTAGAAATTAGTAAAAAAAATAGTAATAATTATTAGTAGTAACTAGTACCATTAGTACCAATAGTAGTAGAAAATAATAAAAATAGTAGTAGTAGTAATAAGTAGTAGAAATTGGTGAAAATGGTAGTAGTAATTGGTAGTAGCAATAGTAAAAATATTAGTAGAAATTAGTAGTGCACCATTAGTACAAATAGTAGTAAAAATTAGTAAAAATAGTAGTAGTAATTAGTAGTAGAAATTAGTAAAAACGGTATAAGTAATTAGTAGTAACATTAGTAAAATATAAAAGTAATTATTAGTAGTAATTCTTAGTAGTAACTAGTACCATTAGTACAAATAGTAGTAGAAATTAATAAAAATAGTAGTAGAAATTGGTAAAAATGGTAGTAGCAATTGGTAGTAGCAATAGTAAAAATATTAGTAGAAATTAGTAGTGCACCATTAGTACAAATATTAGTAAAAATAGTGGTAGTAATTAGTAGTTGAAATTAGTAAAAACGGTATTAGTAATTAGTAGTAACATTAGTAAAAAATAATAGTAATTATTAGTAGTAATTATTAGTTGTAACTAGTACCATTAGTACAAATAGTAGCAGTAATTAGTAGCAGTTGCAATAATAGCAGCAGAATTTAGTACAAATAGTAGTAGTAATTAGTAGTAGAAATTAGTAAAAACGGTAGTAGTAACTGGCAGTAGCAATAGTAAAAATATTAGTACAAAGGAGTAATAGTAGTAGCATTAGTAGAAATAGTATTAGCGATCAGTATTAGTAGTAGTTGCAGTAGTAGTAAAAGTAATCGCAGCTAAACAAAAAGGTTTTATAAGTTATAATCATTATCAAAAAACTTTAATTAATCCATACGAAAATTTGTATCACTTTAAAACTCAACCATCGAATACATAAATATTATTCTACATCTCTGGTTTATAGCAAAATGCTGAAATAAATCACATTACCAATTTTGTTTTTTATTCTCTAGTGTCTAATAATTTTGATGGACTTTCTTTCGTTTCTAATTACCAATTTTTTTTATTACTGCCGATTTTAGTAAGCTAAATAGGCCCGTCATTGGCAACTGTATTGCCTTATTCCAGTTGTGATTTTAATTGCTGTTCGCTTGATTTTATTCACTTCACCGCTCTCCTAAGACACTGATAAAATAGGCAGCATTAAATTTATCTGAAATTTTTTAGAAGATCTATTGACTTGTTGCATGCTTTTGGTAGATCTAGATATACACATCAACATACATAAATCTACGGTAAGTACTAATTGCCTATTTATTTTTCATGCGCTCTTTGGGAATTAATTGGTTTATGATTAGTGGTTCCATTTCCCTGCAGCGTCACTGTAGTTAAATAAATTGCAATTAAATTTGCATTTTGATAAGTCTTTTTAATTCAACTACGCAATTGTATAGAAAACAAATTGTAATTGTAAATTTTGTCGTGTGCCCCAAAAGCGAGGAATGAAAAAGATCTAAGAAATAAAATTTTATGACATAAAATTTTAAATTTCTTTTAATATAGCAAGCATCATGATAACCTTTACCACATTGCGAAATTGCTATAAAACCAAAATTTTTCATATTTTTATTAATTTCCTTAAAAATTCTTCCTTAACTTCGTCGACTCACAAATTTATATCTTTGCCAATAATCACGGATTCTAGACCGGTGAGATTTTCTTGACCTTCGTAATTCGCATTTCAACTTATATTTGGATCGCATTTACTTTCGATGATTTTTTAGTTGTTTTAAAATATAAAATATCGGTTGTTCGTTGCATCTCTGAAAATAAAAATAGTGTTTAGTACTAAACACAGCAAAAACGGAATTTCATCACAATAAATTTTGTTCATCATTATTATTTCTTATTTCCGATAGAATTTAGAAATAATAATATGGACCGCCTTTTTCCTTGTAGTCTATTTCGCGACTGATTGATTCCTGCCCCAGCCTAAAGCCATCTATTTCACGGGTTGATTGAATTTCCATGACTATGTTATCCATTTGCAATTGCCTTTTGCGTGCTGCTTCAAATGTCGTTAGAATTGCCGAAATCATGGTTGTTGTTGTTGCAGAGGCTAGTTGCATCCAGTAAAAATTAGTGTATCCATGGTCAGTGACGTCAAACTCATCTAAGGGAAGCGCCAGGAAACGAGCAGCTTCGACGAGATCTGGCCAGAAGGATGAGTATCGTGCGGGGAATCTCCACATGCCGATGTTTCAGATGTCTGGGTTCATTCTGGATAAGTAGGACATACGTCTACTACAATATTCAGATCGTATCGATGGCGGTTTGACTCCAATAACAGCATTCACAGTTCGAGAGTTTAATAAATATTAAAAAATATAAAATATGTCTGTTCGCTGTCAGATTCAGTGCTTACGCCGTATAAGTTACCGTCTCGTACGTGAGTTCATAGAGATGCCTTCTGATGTGTTTCGCGGTGGTACGTCGGAAATCCTTTAACTGGGGGGCACAAATGTCTCTAGGTATAAATTTGCCTCAATGTGATATAAGAAAGCTCCTCGCCACTGCTCTGAGTGCGGAGATATGGCAAGTCATCTTTTGATGAGATTTTATTAAAACAAGTTCACACAGTAGTTTTGGGCTTTGGTTTGCTAGCTTTAACGCTTTGATAAAAAATGTACCCATACAATTAAGCTCGCATAGAAAGAACACATTAAGGATGCATAATGTTCTGATATTTTATGTAAAATAGGGGCACAAAAAGAATATCGATGTGCGATACGGTATCTAACGATAACGATATCTGAAAATATTGGTGTTTTAACATCGAAATCCTTAAAGAACTTCGATGTACCCATGAATCGATATATCGTTTGCATTCCTAATCGCATAGCTTTGTATATCGAATTACAGAGTAAATAATACACCATAGCGCGGTAGATAATTAGAATTTCAAATTAAACTGTATTGGGACAAAATAACCTAAAAACTTCAAAATATTTATATGCAACAATGCCACGAATACATTTATCTAAATTTTTTCGATTTGAACCTTAGTAAAAATACGAATATTCAATGAAAATGTAAAAAAGAAATTTGCACATCCTGGGTTATTTGCTGCAAGCCAATGCTGTGAAATTACAAAGGTAACCCTGAGTTACTTACCTTTATATTTATAATTTTAGTTCTGGATGTTCTGCAAGTGGGCCTTACATTTTTAGTTTTCATTGTTTACTAAGGCTATTCCTATGCGTGGGAAAAATAAGCTTTAAATAGATCAATGCCTCCAGACTTGGTTCACATGATATCCCCCTAAAGTCAAGTAAAAATATTGAAACTGAAATTATTTTGCCATACAAATTATATTTATATATTTAAAGGAGAACTCTGTAATCATAAAACTATTTTCTTCGGAGTTATTTTACCACGTGAAGTGGAATAGAAAATATTGCCTGTTCTGTAAAGAAATTGAAACCAATCATTTAACGCTAGATAAGCGGTTTATGAAAAATAATCTTTGCTCTCTCCGCAAATGATGCCGATAATGGATTGGCAGCCACTTAATACCGTCAGACAGTAGGTATTGATGAATTTTCTATATTTAATATGAGTTCATTTTATTAACACATTATCAATGGATTCAATTTGTTAAATCTGTTATTAGCTTTCTTTCACAAATCGCGATATATCCCGCTCTTAAAAGATATTTTCAGCAATAAGCATAATTTTCACTCTTAATAAACCACAAGTGTATGATTTTTAATTTCATATAAAGAAAATCAGTTTAACAGGCTACGAGAAAAACGAATAATATTCCTACTTTATCAGCAATTTATTTTCTTTTATTCGTATAATCTCAACATATCCATTTTCTTCTTCTGCCAAATCAGATCGCTTGTAGAATTTGTCTTCAGCTTTTCCAACACTTTAACGCACCACTTTGACGTCGGTAGTGAAGCAGCACAGTTGACCGGTGGGCGCCTTCAACGTCCATTTGATTGTGTAGGAACTCATAGGGAACTTGCTCTCGATTGGTATATCTATGGTGTACGTCTGACGTTGATTGGGAACAGTCGGACAAGGAGTATACTTGCAGGCTTCCCTGTCCATGGTGATCAACGGTAGATCCTGGGTTTCACTCTTTTGCCAAGCCAACCCAGCTTCCAATGTCTCCGCAGCAAAATTGGGCGTGAAGTCGAAGGACATGGTGTGTGCACGGCGACGACGTACACGGCATGCCAAATGCTGATTGGCTTCGGGACAAGGATCGATGCGCGCCTCGTTTATGGTGCATGCGTCAAGATCGCCGCACTGTTTGATATCCACTACCTCGGCGAGCGTAAGCGTAAACGCTCCCAGAAAAATACAAAGTTTTAGCAACGACATTTGCTTAGCGGTTTCTGTATACTCTGCGTGTTTTAAATGCGATTTATTTCTGTGCGGTACTCGTTTCGAAATGCTGACTCAAACTGCACAGCTAAGAGTATTTTGTATTACAATTAAAAGGTTTTTCTGATTGTAAATAGTAAATTCATTTATGATTGCAATTCATTTGTAATTTGAAAATGGAGACTGGAGTAATTTTTCTGCATTCCAGTGCTGTAATGGCACGATAACCTTTGACTGCGCTCAACTGATAAGCTACGGTTATATTCTAGGGAATAAGTTATCATACTTAGTTTTTATTTACATTAATAATTGTCTATGTGTGTGTAGCACGGTATATTCGTTTAATATGTACACAGCTGATTACAAAATGAACCAAATATAATTACAATAGCTCTGATATAGCAAGAGACCTGTTAGAACTATCATTTTATAAGACAAAGAAATTCTGGAAAATGAGCGCTATCATTTGTGCACTATTTATTTAGAGTATTTCTCGGATATATACACCAACAAAAACTGCATAAAATTTATTGCATATAAATAATTGGGCAGTTCGCATTGAAAACCTTGAATATATCTTTGTATTTATTGATCAAAAATGTCAAACTTTTTGGTTTTCAAAGATACGCGTTTGATAGTACAAATCATGTTAATTTAAAGCATTGGTTTTTTTGTTTTTGCTTTTTATTCCTTTCTAGAGGTATAGACCAATATGTTATCTCATAGTTCCTCGAAATAGGCGCTTTTTCTGATTAGTAAATGAAGATAAGAAATATCCCTAATTGGTATCAAACGAGTTTTTTTAGAAATATGTATGTTCTCAAGATATATTTATTACTCATAAAAATTCACAATGTACCAGCAAATTTATTAAAATGTTGTAACATAGCTATCCAAGTTTGCTAGACGTCAAGATCTAAAATTGCTCAGCTATTGAAAAAAACCTCATTAGCTGAATGTAATACCTAAAATCCAAGAACATTATATCGTCGTTAAAACTTTGTCGAGAAATAGGCAGCACATAATTTTTTGTGAGTCCGAAATATCAGAAGTGGTGAAAAGATAGTAAAAGTCTTGATACAAGCTTCGGAAAGGTTCGTTTACTTCGGAACTTGTCTTTCACTGTTTTAAATAATGAGGTTTAAAGTATCTTGAGGCTCGAGAAGGAATAGTGATGCCGGTATTCTGTAACTCAGTTTCATTTCAAGTCACTTAATTTGAGATTTCCAATTAGAGACATTTTTTGTGACTTGAGACTATTTCGGTGTTCAGTAAGCAACAGTCTCAAAAAATTTCGCCATAGACTGTGGTGAAAAACAGTAGATACAATCAACTGATGATATGTTCAGCTAGAAATGCACAATCAACATCAATGAAAATGTATTCATCGATAGCACACAATACAATTTTGCAATTCTTTGTCAACAGCTCTTCAGAAATTAAAACAGTATGGTTATCGTAAAACTGACATTGAAATTAGCTGTTAGAGGTACTTATTTCCGCATTTTACATGAACCAATAATTTAAAATATGTGTAAAAATTAGTACTATCAACAATCGATAAATGCAGCTACTCATCCATATGCACATTCGATTAAAATGGCAGAACAAATGCATGAGTAAATATTGAAATAAAGTTTTTTATTATTCCGGGCGGCCAAGTGGCAGATCAACCGCTACTTAATTTTCGCGTTTGTTCAATACTTTCCTCAATTTCTTTGTTTTGTGACCTACTCAGGACCAGCTGACAAATTAGTGATATTAATTTGAGATGGCCTACTGAATACCGGATAATCTCAAATGAATCTCACCAAAAGTCCGAACCGAAAAGTCTCAATTAGTAACTGGAGACTGCTTACAGAATACCGGCATAAGTTTAACTTCCGCAATAAGAAAATTACTTGAAATATATCCTGTGAGTAGTTTAGCCAAGATTATTATGACTTGGATTGCTATGCGGCTGGAAGGATTAGGAAGATTAGTTAGTTTCAACGTGAACTTGATAACACAATAACACTATCGAAAAGTATTTTAGTACCGGTCTTACTAATATTACAAAAAGGGCTTTCGTTACTTATGGGTCTTTGCATTCCTTTGACCTTGGTTTTATAATTAAGTTTGGAATTCGTTCAGTCAACAAAATCCTTCACCTGATCCACAGTATTTTTGTTTACAGCGTTACCATTTCAGCTTTCTTCTGGCCAGATCTTGCATTTTTTATTTTCTGTTTGCCGGAAAATTTTTATTTAGCCTCTAGTCCCTTTGTATTTTAGCATTTCTTTTATACTATAAAACGATCTGTTTTTGATTACTATAATAATGAAATATGTAAATTCGATACTAGTGAAATAAATACCATCGAAATACAATTGGAGGGAAAAACATACATTTATGTCTGTAAAAAATCTATCTACAATCGACTGCAGAATTTTGGGTTTATAAATTTTTTTAATATTCCTCAGCAATGCGGAAGTTGAACGAATTTCTAGTGCTATAAACATAGTCAAAAGAAAACAAAGAAATATAATTTTTAGTATTAGATACGTCTTGAAAAAGGAAGAAAAGTATTGCCACGATTTTGCCATTGAACTTCTAATGTATAATCAAATTTATCTGACGATCAAGATATACATAAATGTCGGTACATAAATATATGAATTAATTTTATGGATTAACAAACTACCACGCACCTAAAAAAAAAAATTATTTCTGAAGTTTATAAAGCCAATATAATAAAGCGAAAACCGTACACTATTTTTTGTGAAATCGTAATACGAAAAAATTTTGAAATTACAATTTTTTTTAGCCTTTTTTAACATTTTTTTCCTGATTTAGCTATTTTCGTCGATTTATTTTTCCGATTTAGCATTTTTTTTAAAAAGTTTTGGGAACACTAGTTGTGTATTGTGCAAGAATCTGTTCTTATAATATGGTGATTAAAAAGTTTTACATCATCGGCTAACATCAATATATTTTATTTTATAATTTCTGTAGAAATATCCTTTATAAATAAAAATAACAGAATCGGGCCTGTGTCGCACTTCTTGTCGTACTATTGCGCCTCCAAAAGATCTACCGAAGCTCAGGCACGGGATTCCATAGTCATTCCATTCAAACAAAGAAGATGCCATCAGCCCGTGACTGTACGTTCTAAAATCAAGCTGAAGTTTCCATGCAAGAGTACGGGAGATAGACCCCATGTGAAGCCCAACATATTTTTAAATTCATAATTCGCCGCAGAGGCTCATCAAATTGAGTATTCACGACAGCTGGTTGTCCAGCACAGTCCCTAGGTATCTAGTGTTGAGTTTCAGTTAGAGTGTTTCTCTTTAAATTTAGTATTATACCAAAGTGTTATTTGGTATTTCCAAGTGAAAAACATTAGGTCGGTACGCTCGGCGATTATGCTAAGCCCTACTCTTTTAGCCAAATTATTTATGATCCTGCGCCTTTGGTCCATTATGATGATCGACCCCATTTAAGCATTTAAGTAATATACCTTCCACTATGGCTTCCACCATTTCGTTTTTGAATAATCCAGCAATGTTCAGAAATACACCAATTACGAATTTTATATTTTCTAGGGCTTTTTCTCTACGACGAACAATGCTGTACAATACCACGGTGCACTGAGGACAATTTTTAACAGCAACTAGATGAACTTTTCTCATAAATAGGGCAAAAAGCCACTTTTTTATTATTTGGCAGATTGATTTATTAAGGGGTTACACCATTGTAGCATTTTTAAAAAATCGAAAAAATTTTTTTCATCGTAAAAGGTCTTTTAGGATCTCAAAAATAATATACTAAAGTATGAATGGCGGAAAAAATGTCTAAATGTCTAAATTTCGTGTTCTACCATGTTGAGACCACAGACCATAGCTATACAGTACCGGAAACTTTAAACGCGTTTTTCTCAAATCCACTTTTTTCGAGCTGGCCGGAAACATAACTCAAACAAATCTTTACCGATCGATTCAAAATTTTTACAGTACATTTGAAATCGTTATCTCCAGCGACATACGTAGGGGTTTTTCGAAATTCAGCATATTTCTTTATTTATAAACAATTTTTTGATGATTTTTTGGTTCGAATTTGAAACTTTTTCTTTAAAGTGTAGCCATTTTAGGAAAAATTAATTTATCAAAAAACCCCTACGTATGTACGTCTCTTGCTACTGTAATATGAAATTAAAAAATGTTTGGTTTTTTGTTCCAGATCAAAAATTGCGGGAGCTAGGTTTCCGGCCGTGGACCGATGCGAAAAAAACGCATTAGCGGGAAAATGCTGCAGAGCCGCCATTTTGTTTTTGAATTGCTCAACTTAATCGTTTTTCTGTACTTCAAGACTCATATTAAAAAACACTTTTTACAGAATTACAATTATTCAATTTTGATTGACCAAAAAAAATCCCGAAATATGCCTTTTTTTCGTGCTCTATAGTGGTGTAACCCCTTAAGTGTCTACCAAGGCGAATTCATGTAAGGTGTAGTTACTATAACAGCCGATTTGATTTTTTTTTATTCACCTACATGTATTTTGTTTTTGCTTTTGCGTATGAGCTTTCAAAAGCCGTAGAAGCAAAAACAAAATACATAGGAATTTTTTAGTTGTATTTATAACACCACCTTATATGAATTCGCCTTGGTGTCTATCTATAAATCATATTTGTACACTTTAGCACAACTAAATACGTTTCTAACTAAAATATTTGAAGTTATTCAATTTTCTCTCTCTCGTATTTTTGTTTACTAATGACAAGGTTTGTCACTCCAATGAGGGAAGGGCGGAACCTTGTATTCTATCAGTCTTGGTACAAGACACGCTGTTCTTTAGAGATTTTTTTCGAATCCAAATTCTGCTTAACATGAGCGCCTATTAGACGTTCAAGAGTGCTAGGTGGCGGAATTTCTGCCAACCCTTCTCCAGCAATTTTATGTTTTCTTGTTTCCACTCTTACCAATTTTTTGCGCGCCTGTGTAGCTTGTATTAAAAGGGTGAGCAGTTAAGATTATTATACTGATGATTACATATAATTTCAAACGAACATAATTATCTCATATCTCAAATTTCACCAGGAAGTAATCTCAACTTTTTCATTGATAAAATTTATCAACGCATTTTCGTTAGTGCTCATGAATTTTAAAATATATACTATCGGGTCTTGCAATAGGAACGCTACACAAGTTTTTTTTTAAATAAAACAAAACCGGTTTGGGATTTAAATTAAATTCTTTATTCCTGTGAAAGTACATTCGATGCCATTATGTACGGAACTCGATTTCTTTTGCATGGGCACCACGGGCACGTTTGCAGAAGCCCAGACGCTGAACCCAATTTTCGACTGGTTTCAAGCATAAATCGGCCGACACTGCTGCAGTTTCACGTTCGATATTCGTACAAAGTTCATCAATCGTCGCTGGCTTGTTGGCATAGACCATAGACTTGACGTAGCCCCACAGAAAATAGTCCAACGGCGTCAAATCGCACGACCGAGGCGGCCAATTGACTGGGCCATTTCGTGAGATAACACGTTCACCAAACTTGGTTTTCAATTAATCGATTGTGACATTGGCTCTGTGACTTGTGGCGCCGTCCTGTTGGAACCACATATTGTCCAAGTCCATATCATCCAATATATTTGGTTATCATTGAGCGGTAGCGATTCCCATTCACAGTAACGTGCCGGTATTGATCATCACGGAAGAAGTACGGCCCAATGACGCCGCCGACCCATAAACCGCACCAAACCGTAATTTTTTCGGGATGCAATGTTGACCCATGGAGTATGTTCGTGTGGATTGCTGCCTATCCAATAACGCATATTTTGCTTATTGACGAAGCCATTCAGCCAGAAATGACGACGACCCATTGAGTTCGAATTTCGGTAGTAAATTTTAATAATTTCGACTCGTTGTTGGATCGTATATCTTTCCATGATGAAATGGCAAACCTTACTAAAGAGAAATGTCAAAAGAGCCCCTATTGCAGGGCCCTATACTACTATCAATACTCTATTGTAGAGTATAGTTTTCTATTGGTTTATCAATTGCTTTGATTTAATTTGATACAAAAATTACAAGTAATATTCAATTTATTTTCAAACAGGTTTATTTAATCTAAATGACACGCGGAATGCTTATCGCACAGATTATTTTATGTTCACTTGCAGGCACTGTAGTGAGCAACTAAACCAGGGTGATTATAGATTATTATAGTACATATTTATTTTTTGACACATGTGTACATATGTATGTACATATTTAAACATATAATGATAGTGTGTTGTCCGCATGCCTCCGATGACCATATTCTTCAATGTAAAATAAAGGAGACATTTCATATTCATATAATGAACATAATTCCAAAAAAATTAAATTAAGAAAATCTCTTTATTCTTGGCATTTTTGAGGCAAAACTTTTTTAGCTGCATAAGAAGAGTGACCGCGTCAGGAAAGTCGCGCCGATATTTCAACCCAAAAAGTGCGGAAAGAGAAATGCTACGTGTATAAGGAGTACATCAACATATTCCTAGTTACAAGAACTATCTTCAGCGGCATTGAATTGTATTTTATTAATAAAAATTAAGTTTAGTCGCTATTTCTTGGGTTTTAGTTTTTGCTACGAACATCTTGATTTTTATTTGTCGCTAAGAAAATAAAACTTAATTTGCGGTATTTTTCAAAGCCGATGCACACAAACTCGAAACCATGCTTTCTGTTTTATGAGAAGAAAAAACACACCCATAAATTAAGGTTTATTTTCTGAGCAAACTAAATAAATACGGATTATTTTCATACAAAAGCTTTAAATAAAACACCAAAAATAACGTTTATTTTATGAACATATTGTAAAATAAAACTTGACAAAAAATTATTTTTGAAATAAAAATTACAACTATTAGGATATCTGAATTCAACCAATCCTAATACTTTAGACATTCCGAAGATGTAGACCACTTTTCAACAAAATATTTTCAGACTACATACTTTGGTGAGTTGAGAACGAAAATTAGCTACATTATTTTTTTGAAATAGAGAAATTGTTTTCGAAATAATTGACATAACCCTGGCAATTTCGGTCCTTGTAAGTTATCGATAGAAAGATGAGGAAATATGAGCTAAGCAAAACAATTCCTAAGTCTATAGGGCCGTTTTTTTTTTGTAATCGTCTTGCTACTAGGTAGGATAACGAATTGCCGGTAAAGCAACAACACTAACTCGGAAAAATATGCTAGTTGAGTTAACTTGGTAAATGGTATCCGACCTGAGATGTAGTGTTGGGAAGTGAAAAAAACTGCGCTATTGTGAATGAACCCGAAGAAAATACATGGAAAATTTCAGTTTAAGACCTAATTCGTTTTTATTTGCATAGTGTTTTTAAATAATACGTCAACCTAAAAATTTATTTTCCGTTTTTAAATAGCACTAAATATGTCGCCACTTTCGTTGGTTTGCTTTTGCAACTAGAGGAAATTTTATCGGAGTTGGAGTGTTCTTTTGCAAGTCGGGTACTCAGCCCTAGGAAAAATTCGTGCAAATCCTTGAAAATCCATTGAGTGTTTTATATCAGGAGAGATATAATTGTCGTGCTGTTTTTTTGTTACCATCAAATAGTCCCACAGTGTAATTTTTTTATGAATCTCTCTTAAAAATATTTAACAGCGCTTTTTATTCAAAATCTGTTGGGGTTCACTTTATTAATGTCAGCGGCCGTTTGAAACTTTTTTCCTGTCAAGTTTAAAATTGTATTATTTTGATTAAATATTTAAAAGTTTATTTATTAATTCTATTTAAATATCATTATTTTCGCTGGATTACTAGATCTTATTCGTCTGAAAAATAAACCAATTAATTTATTCAGATATATTTCCTTCATATTGCTATGTTGAGATGTAGCTTCATGTTTTTTTTTTTACATATTCATGTATACAAATTTACTTACAAATATTTTTGGCTAGTGCTCCATAATGTGCCCCTATTGAATATATCCTTTACCAACGTACCTAAATACTCCACCAGAAAACACGAACCTTGCACAAAATAAAAATTTCAATATCTCACGTAGCTAGTTCATACATAATTCGTACTATATACATATATTATCAAATAATGGTAAATTTGTTCGAAAAAATTCGAAATTAAAATATTTAGAAGTACATTCCTTTGAAAATTAATATTGTGCTATTTTATTTGCTTTACAACTTTAATAAAGTAAAAACATTTCACGAATATCTTTAAAGTAACCCATCTACATAATTTTTTAAATGCATTATTTATTTTGAGTTAAAAAGTACAAATTAATTTCGAGTTGTTTTCAATTAGAATCACTGTGTTAGATAATATGCAAAAAAGCACAACTACTAAGCATAAATACTATTTGTCAATGTCTTCTTTTCCATCAACTTAGCGCACTACTTTGATGTCGTTGGTGAAGCAGCAAAGTTTTCCGTTGGGCGCTTTCAATGTCCATTTGATTGTGTAGGAATTTAGTGGAAATTTTCTTTCGACTGGTATGTCTATGGTGTATGTCTGACGTTGACCGGGAACAGTCGGGCAAGCAGTATACTTGCATGCTTCCCTATCCATGGTAATCAATGGCAGATCCTGGGTTTCACTCTTTTGCCAAGCCAAGCCGGCTTCCAGCGCTTCCGCAGCGAAATGTGGCGTAAAGTCAAAGGACATGGTGTGAGCACGGCGACGACGTACACGGCATGCCAAATGTTCGGTAGCCTCTGGACAAGGATTGATACGTGCCTCGTGTATGGTGCATGCGTCGAGATCGCCGCACTGTTTGATATCTACAACTTCGGCAAACGCGATGGCAAGCACTCCCAGAAAAATGCAAAGTTTTAGCAACGACATTTTTACTTTGTCGATGTTGGTTTCTTTGTTGTTTGTTTTGCTTCTCGACGGTGCAAACGCAAACTATTCCCGCACACCAATCGCTTCAAAATGCTACGTAAAACTGGACTAGAATGGTCTGGAACTGTGTATTGTCAAACTTTATTTAGTAAATGAAACATATCTCTCAAGATGGCACAACAACCGGTTTGTTGCCAAATTTGACAATATATAATAGAAATTCCTAAATAAAATTTGAGTAAATTTCATTTGGAGTCTTTAGAAAACGCGTTTGTTGCGATTGGTCTGAAATTTAGAAGTGCGTTTATTTGCAGATTTTTTGAGCACAAGAGCTGTAAGTCCACGATAACCTTTGACTGTGCTCAACTGATAAGTTTCGAGTTTGTTAAAATCTTGCACATATATTTATTAAATTCTATATACAGCCGCGGGCATTGAAATAGCAGTCCAACGTATTGAACAATTTTGATAATGTACTTGTCTTAATATTCGGAGTAAAAAGTTTGAAATTTAGGTGAAGATTTTTGGAATCTATCTAAATTTTTGACCAAATTTGAAACCGTCATCGATATTAATAATTTATTTACACTAATCTATATAACAATTATCGCAGCTGTATTTTTTGCAAATTTTATTAACTGTTATGGAAACGGCCTACCCGAAGTCGTATTCACTGATGTTTTTTACTTAAATATTGGCTTTTCATATAATAAATAAACAATTTTTTTTCACTAGAAATTAATTTTGAAAAGTTCATCAAGCTTTACAACATTCTTAGATAAATGTAAACGGTTTGAAAATTAGGTTTTTAAATCGAAAAATTAAATTTTCCTTTAAACGGTTTTTTTTCCTTCCTTCCTTCCTTACTTAGCGCTATGACCGCTTAAGTGATTTTGGCTGAACTTCTCCTACAATTTGTGGTGTGCATCTTGTGTTTGTAACACAAATTGAGGGGCTTGCAGTTTAACGCCAACTCCGAACGGCGAATGTTTTTTTGTGAAAAGATTTTTCGTGGCAGGAATTCTCTCGGAGGTTTGCCACGGACTGATTAGAAACAAATTTTCTATAATTTTGAATGTTACTTGCCCCGGCCAGGATTTGAACCTGGGACACACCGAATGAAGCGCGCACAAGGTACACATTCGGCTACGGCGACCGATGTTTCAAGAGTGATATCTGAGAAATGAACTTTTAAAGTAAATACAAGCGTTTCTTTTTGATCTTTAAGTCTTTTACATTTATGTTCAGTATAATTTGTAAAGATTTAGGCGTGGAAATTAATTTCTAATATTCGAATTATGCGCGGCAGATTTACGTTGCACTTCGCATGTTCAGCGATGGGGCAAATTTTTTTCTTACCAGATATTTAAATAAGTAAAATTGTGGTTTTTTGAGTGCGAACGATTCTAAAGATGCTCTCCAGGCTTCCTTGCATCCATAAAATGTTACTGTCTAGTGTAGCTTACGTGGCGAAGACATCATTGGTTCACACTTTTTTTGTTAAGCTTACGATGAAACCAATGTTATCGTCTATCATGAGTGCTACAGGAAAATAATTCGTCATTTCCCCATTTTGGTCTACCACTCGTCTAAGTACTAAATGGATTGGCAGGACGGTGCAACAAGTCATATAGTGAAATCGGCGCTTGAAACCATTACTTTATTGAGAATTGGCCCCTTAAGTCATTTGATTTATACTTTGTTGGACAACGTTTTACGGGGGCAAGTCTAGTCAGTGAGCCTAGTCAGTGGCCTATGGTGATAAACCAGCTACGACTCACCAATTGAAAACAAACATTCGGCATGTTATTGGCGAAAAAGTGATGCAAAATTGGATCGACAGAATGGTCTTCATTTTTTGTTTTTGTTTTATTTCAAATATAAGTTCCATACCTTTAAGAAAGTACACTTGACGTCTCAATCAAACTCGCAAAAAGTTCATTTGTCGTTGCCCACAGATAGCTAGCAGCTCATGTACATACCTATTGTTTTGGTTTGAGAGCGCAAACTTAGCTATCAGAGTAGCGGATAACTCCACTGGCATGCATGTTATTTATACTTTTGAAGCCAAAAATTTCAAATATCTTTATTTTCTGAATGTTTATCTTCTCATTTTGTAAACATGTTATAAGGTTCCCAATTATTTTTGGATTTGAATTAATCGGGTTGTAATCATTTCAGCAATCATGAATATGTTCGTGGGAATGTTCTTTATGTATGCTTAGCTTAAGAGTTATCTATGCAAGCAGCTAAGAAGTAATTTTTAAACAGAGATATTTTCACCCTAATATCAGGGCTATTCTGCTTTAATCTGTGATAAGATTAAACTATAACAACTCTCTAGAAATCGACTTGTATGGATTCAATTTTCACTATTTTCTATATTTTCACTACTCAGCGAGTGCGAGTAAATCAAAAATAACATTTTTTAATGAAGATAGGGGAAAACGATATTTAGGTCTATGTTACTCATCTGATTCACTTTCTAATGGATCCCAAACCAAAGTTTTTAACTCGAGGCCTGATAAAGTTAGTAATTTGGGCAAACGAATGCAAATGTAAGACTACTAATAATTTTCTGCCACGCAGTTGGTACTACATAGACGAGTACATCGCTTCATTCGGATTTTGCCAAGCTTCTAAATTAATTTTTGGTGTGGATCTAGAAGTTGTCCCACACGGATGCTTGCCATTATTTACCTACGACGATTCCTATTAAAAAATAGCTAAAAGACTATATAATTTTTTGTCGTTATATGCCCCTACCGATACCGAAGAATCGATAACAACCTGATACAGGCAGATACCCTTTCGGACCCAGCTTTAGATCATTATCCTGGTTTTTTCCCTGCTGGAGTCTCGGAAACCTAAATAATAGCCCAGTAGACTTGTGTCTCACAAGATAAACGGGCTCAAATAAATATAAGAAGTACCTTAGTAGCCATATTTAACTTAATCCAAGTATTAGGAATGAAGTATACATTGGGGCTCTAAATTCAGTTATACCAGCTGCTGCTTATCAGTCGACTCTACAAATGAATACAAGAAAGACGAAGCAATCCCATAAAATTACAAATAGTCAAATAGAACGACATTTTACCGATAAGCGGCAGCTACGCATAGAATGGCAGAGCCACAGATCATCTGCTGCAAAACAACAACTAACGTGCATACCACGCAAACTAAGCAGAACACTCAAGGCTGAGAAACAACTCGCTCATGCCAAATACATAAAAAGTATATTGAAAGCTTTAAGATGACTTTAAGATATCAAAATGATAAATGTGCCCGCATTGATGAAGAAAAAGCTAACGTTCTGGCATTTCTTCTACAAAAAGCATTTGACCCAAATATATCATATACCTGATATTTTGAACGTCATCAAAGATCAACTGAACTTAAAGAAAGCTTCTTGAAAGTTATGTAAGCAACTGAGTTATCCACAAAGGCATTGAGGGAAACGAGGAGGCCGATCGATTGGCTAGAGGTACAGCGGAAAAAACACCCATAGGGCCCGAGCCCTTCCTGCCGGTAGGTCGACACACCATACGGGAGGTGCTCAGGGCAGAGGAAAATACCTTCAAGGAAAGACACTGGCACCAGACGGTAGGGTTACGCCAGGCGAAATGTCTATTGGGAGGGTATAACAGCAAACGGTCAAAACAGTTTATTAGCCTCTCAAAACCCCACTTGAGGATACTTACAGGGTTTCTTACAGGTCACTGCAGACTGCGTAGCCATCTACACAGGCTCGGAATATGGTCGAATGAGTCTTGTCGCAAGAATTTCATATCGCAACCGAAGTTCCACAGGAATACTATTCCTGTATATTTTCTATACTGTAGACATTCCGACAGATCCCGTCTCACATTATCAAGCTTTGCGGATGACACTGCGATCCTTAGCATAACTCTATGCCAAAGCACTGTATCCAGATTTCCAGCCCCCACTGTCCCAAGTGGCATTACGATCCCGCAGACTAATGAAGACGTGGTATATCTCGGTGTGCATCTCGCCAAGCACAAGCAAGCACATTGAACCTAAGAAAATTCAAATGAAGCTGAAAGCCTTCGTTCGCTTATCATCTCACTAAAACCGAAGTACAGAGGACTACTGTACACTAGTATTATAAAGCCATGCTTGAAGTACGGCTCACAGTTGTTGGTTAATGCATGCGCCGGTAATGTGGACATCATTCAAAGAACTCAATAAAAAATCACCACTGGAGCTGTGTGGTACATTCGGAATAAGAACATCCATAATGAATTCTACATCCCATCCGTCCAAAATGAATTAGCGAAAATCAAGGAAAAGTATTAAGACAAACCAAACGTCGATCAATCAACACAAATACGACTTAGGTAAAATAATTTCCCAGCCTGGCAATTAATATAATGGCCCATATAACAGATATATTCCTTAACTAGGGGGATAGTTTTTAAAATTAAATTATGGTTTTAAAACTTATTGTTAGTCTCTTTCAGAGAAGATTCAATACATAAAGAAAGTTATAGAAACAAATCGAAATGAATACTTAATGCTGCTATATTTCTCGCATCCGCAGTTTTGTCTCTCATTCGTTGGAATAGAAAAAATAATTTCATAGAACTGAAAAAATGGAAATAAAAAGAAGGGGTACAATTTTGGTAAGGCCAAAAAAAAAAATGGAAATGAAGAATATTCCTGTTCTTATAGTTTAAAATTTCCAAAAGCTGAAAGTTCTTAATATACATAGTTCACAGTTAGAACAGAACTGGGACATTTTAAACGAAACGTGTGCCAACCCAAGTACAAACATCAGCAGAATTGAGAAATCATAGTATTAAATAAAGGAATATTATCGTTAAGCAGCATTGATAAAAAATATTTCGTGTAAAAAATCAAAGCTTGTGGTGAAAGATGCACGTCATTCTCCTTCCGAGTGTGAATGATACCCTTAAAGATTGTCAGCTACTTGCAATCTGAAGGAAATTTTTTAATTGTTTTGTTGTAATATTGTAGTATACGATTCCATAAAATAAAATGCAGCAATTGAGCGTGATGATGATTGTTTGCGGGTGATGCTATCCAACTGTAATGATTTGAACAGATTTTTTAAATGATAAACATCTTGAGATGACAATGAGCTAAAGTACGGAAAGATGAACCAAAAAAAAAAAGAATAAAAAAATTAGAATAACAAAAAAGATATTCAAATGCCAAGGGCGGTTTTCCGACAAGCAAGGTGCAGTTGTGTTAAAGGAAAATGTTGACAAATGTTTCTAATTTTTATTGCGTTTGTACAGCAGCCACAATAAGACCCGAGGGACACCGAGATAGCAGGAGATAAAATTGGCCAGTGTGGTTGGCAAAGGAAAACGCTAAGTGCTGGCGACTTCTTCTAGATACTTATGTATGTTTGTGTCTACGTGCGTTTATTTAACTAATTTCTTTGCATGCCGGTTGACTGTTTGATGATGTTAATTTTCATTTTCATTTGTTGGAAGCAATTCACATTAATGTGCGCGCAGACAAATGCTTTAGAAGTCATCAGGATAATAATCATAATTGTTAATTGCTTACAAAAATTAATTGTCGCCCGAATGATGCCAAGAAAATATTGTATACGAATGTTTTATTATCTTGTATATTTATTTTTGAGTTAAAAAAAACAATGCAAAGGCATAAAGGCAATATACTCGTTTTGCCTGCCTGGCCAAATGTACCAATTTATGTATATGTATGTGTGTAGGTGTGTAGAATATGGCTGTGGTAGCGGTTTGTGCGTTATAAAAATTTGACGCACTCATCATCGCATCCTGAAGGGCATGAAGCTCTTCCGTTCTGTTGCGACGCAAATGGGCTGCAGTTCCGCTCGCTGACTCGGCTGATTCGGAGGAATGGAGGGGCGAAAAGAGGACTACAAGCGTACTATCAAAAGTTTTTGTACCAGAGCGCACTGGTGCCCAGGGTATTTAAAAAATTTGTTCACATAACGATTGTTTGGAGCAGCCTAAAATAATGATATAGATATAGACCTATATACAACAAAATGCTCAGAATGAGTAGGGAAATTTATTAAGTCATGTCTATCCGTCCGTCTGTGGATCCGATAAGTGGAATTATATTAAGCACACCTATTGCCTTTGGCCCAAGGTAGGTTGGTATTGAAAATGAAAGAAATCGGATAATAACCACTCGCAAATAACGGCATATTTTGCAAATTCAAAACATAGGTACGATATTTCAATAAATCATAATTTGTTCAAATTTGATACACAGAATTGGACAATATGTGTAATGATTTTAGCTTTGAAAATAGGCGTGACATCACCCACTTTAGAGAAAACAGTTATGTCTGCGAAACAACTTTTAAAACTACCAAATTTAGTATACGCTTAACATTTCACTTCAAACCAAATTAATTTATAAAAATATAGAAATGCGGTATGCCAGTAATTTAAAAGGTTTTCTTTTCTAATTTGATTTCCGGGATTGGTTTGCAAACGAATATGGAATCAAAAGTTTTAGGAAATGGATGTGACACCTTCCACTTTAGAGCATAGGATATAGCTCAAACTCTACATTTTTGGAGCATACTTTGGATTTCAAGTGAAAAAGCATAATTTCGAAAATTTAAGACATCGGGAAAAAGCCACGCCTCTTTTTCATGTGCTTTGATGTGATATTTTAGTAACTATAAAGTTATTTGACCAAATTAGATTTACAGGATTGAGTTGGAGACGGGAATACTTAGATACAAAATTTCAAACTTGACGTGGCGCAGCCCACTTTGGTGTAATAAGGAAATTATTTTCGCAAACTGTAATAAATTTACCGCATAAATTAAATTCCAAAAGATTAATATTTTAATTTTGTATGAATAACTAAATTAGGAAAAGAAATACGTAAAAATAAAAAAAAAGTATGTAAAATTGGGGGTGGGTTTTGTTTTTATTTCAATAAATTCAAATGATTTAAAAATGGTTGGAGATAAGCATAATGAGAAAACAAACAATTTTCACTCGGTTAGTGTGGCCCAGCCGTTGAATGCCAGCCTGAAAATTCGTGTAACATGGTTCAAACCGCAGTGAAGTGATCTCTTCTGCATAAATAAAAAACTTTTTCTATCTCGATATGGTTGGAGAAGACAAATTTTGAGGCAGGTGGGGCAAAATTAAAAAAATTCTCACAACCTGACGTTGCTGAGGAATTCGATTTTAGCGACGAGAATAATTTTTGAAACTCAGAAGGTTTGGGAAAGCCAGCGAAATTAAGTTATGGGCATTTACTAACAATGTGTCGCAAGTAGTTTTGAATGATTTTTTGAAGACTTTATATAAAATAGGTGTTAACTATTTGCCAATGAAGAAATCGAAGATTTTGTAGAACAGCAACTTTTAAATGCTTCACATATAACATTTTAGCGTTAAGTGGCAAAGTTATAGTTTTGTACTTAGAACTTCAAAGATATGATAAACCTAGTGTTCTTTGAGTTTATTAATATTCGACAATGAAGAAAATAAAGTTTTACTACCTACATTTTTTCATATTTTATTAAAATGTGATTAAATTTATATATTTATGAGATAAAAAGTATTTATGCTGTTTATGTTTGTTTGAAATGATAGCATACGTTTTTTATATACTTAAAATTACTTGAAATATTGTCGTTTTTAAATAATAATAATAATACAAATTTATATTGCACATTTTTATATGTTTTCATGTTTTTTTTGGGTATTTTACTGGTCATTCTACTCGTTAGTTTATCGATTAGTCCGAAGTTAGATTAGCCGTCAGAAAAACCATTACTTAACCAGATATTTTCCCATTAGGTTAACCACTAAATTCACTTCCACGTCCCCAACTAATTGTCTTGTAAGAGCGAGAGAGCTTAATGCATAGCAATCGAGCAAATGTGTGCGCAAGAAAGTGATGCATAGGAGAGAAATGGTCATTTATTACCCAGCGCCCATACAAAACTATTCGCTTATATGACCATTAGAATGAGTTAGTTTACCCGCTAATATACCCGTTAGACTTCTTGCAGGGCCTAAAATAGTAGCTATCACTTCTACCACTCTGAAAAACTTTTGCAATTTTATAATATTGTCTTATAAAACTATTCTGAAGCGCAATAAAATTACACAAATTTCTAAATATATAAAGCCGAACAAAATTTAATAAAAATAGTTTAAGGGGTGTTCAAGTGCAGCTGCTTCAAAAAAATCGGGTTTGAAGATATTTTTCATCTAAATGATGTTAGAAATATGCTGTCATGTCAGGAGTTATAGAGTTTCGAAAACGTCTTACTATCACGTTCTATATCTTTAAATGCGTCTCCTAAACATGACTTATGTTTTCAGATGGCGGATGAAGAGTTTTGAAAAAAACGTTTGAACCAATTGGCACATATTTTGCAGTGTTTTCTTCAGCAAACTTGACTTTAAGACGTCACATAAGCTATTTTTTTTTTTTGAAATGTCTACCGGATTAATATTTACAGCCATTATAAGCAAAAAAATATCTGAACATTTTTTTATCCCAACTCTCATAACCCTTCACCCCAGGCACCCTCTTCTTTTTTGACAAGGTCACATAACTAAAAAGTAAAAAAAAATTTGAAAACCCAAAAAAAGACCTGCCAATAATTGGAAAGTTAGTATACAAAATGAAAAAAAGCGATTTAAAAAATCTTCAGTAGTTTTCCTCCAATTAATTTTCAAAAATAGGCTTCGAAAGGCGGCCGCTACACTATAACACCCCCTTAAGTTTTGATAATGAACTATTTTACCAAATATTAGCTGGTTTTATTGCACACAACAAATATGCACTGTTTATTTGAACTAAAAAAACATGCACCGGGTATTTAAAGTTCGATATTACCCAAACCTAGATATCACCACATTGCAATGCCAAATGTTACTCCACAATGATGTTAATAATGTTGCTAATGTGCGAGCACTAAAAATGAGCATAATTCCAAGCAAATTATGACAACTTGTTGGCGTTGCATTAACAGCTTTAAAAAGAAATTTCTACACAAATACATGCATACACCGACAAGGATGCGCGAGAAGAGATTGCGATATGTGGCCAAAATCCAAGCTTTTATCCTTAAGAGCAGGAGCGTAGAGCGGTACGTTAGCGTGCAGGCCTTGGACTCTTGAAAACATGCAGCCGCGTATATTCAGAAAGCAGACTTGCATCCATGTACGTTTATTTATATGTACATATCTGTCGTTAGAAATTATTGACTGTTGGCAAAGTGCTGCCAAATTGCTGCAATGTTTCATTTTACTTATGACTCTGCTCTTCCATGCATATCCTTCGAAAATTGTAGCAACACACATTTACCAACTAATATGCTGGGCATTTGCAGTTCAGGCGCCACTTTGTTATGTGGTAAGTTGCCTTGTCTTTGTTTTGCCTATTATGTTGTTGTTCTTAATGATTGTTATTGTTTTAATCTTACGACGGCCGCTGTACCATCTTTGTTTTATATTTTTATTACATATAATATCCTTTGCCGATAATTTTTGTAAATTGTCGCTTTTGCTTCTCTAGATATTAAAATAAATATATATTAAATATTGTGCTATATGAAAAATGACATCCTGTAACTATAACTACACAAATATTTGTTGTGATACATTGCTAGTTGGTTGATTGCGTGGGCTCAGTGCAATCGGAGTAACAGAAATTGTTTTGTGTGTTTTTGAAGCATGGACATGGTGTTGGTTATTTGATATGGTGCGCAAAAAACCACTTCTACTAGCGTTTTTGGATATCAAATACTTGCAATCGAATCTGGAAGCAAAAAGTTAAATGTTCTGAAAAAATTCGATAAACTGGAAAATATAGTATTCCAATAAACAAAGGTGCATGGTTTGAAGTATCTAAGAACAACTTTTGAACTTACTACACCTGGCTCAATGTCAATCAAAGTTTACGTTGCTCAGTCATCGAATTTTGGCTCTACGAATCACTAAGCACCTGCAGTATGGGCTATGCTTCGGAACCGATTTGATAAGAATACAGTATGCCACTTTTCGTTAGAGTTAGTTAACAAAAATAATAATAATTTATTAATTTGGCGTTTACATCATAGCTCGATGTTTGGTCGATCTTCTTCTACAATTTGTGTTATGCGTCTTGATATTGTATTATAAATTGTGGGAACTGAATTTTACTGCCGACTCCGAACGGCAAATGATTTTTGTGGGAAAAGCGGCGACCACTACATATTGCAATAAAGCTTTTCTTTCACTTTTGATAATGATACGCGCTCCGGTCAGGATTCGAACCGGCACACACACACACACTCGGCTGCGGCGACATTTTTTATGGTGAAGATCTAGATGGATATCTTTAAGAGATTTGATTATATTTATGTCATTGATATAAAATAATTTCCAATATAAAATTCGTCGAAAGGTCAAAGACAGTTTGCGAAGTCGTTGAACCGTGCCAAAAACTGGTATACAAAACATATAAATATATAACAATAATGCACTTCATTTTCAATATAACTTAGATAAACTTAGACCGCTTGCTGAGAATCCAAAATATTTATTTAATTTCAATAAAATAATATAATGATCTACTATTTCGGAATCTTTCGAAAACCCGACGCTTATGAAACATTTATAAATCAAATCGTCCTTACTGATCCAGTCAATGAAAATTTTTCCATTCTTTCTCTTCTTTCAACTGTGCGAGTCTGACACCTTTGAGCCGTAGGACGTTTGGAAAGCAACCGTTAAAGTACAAAAAACCCACAATTCTTAATTTAACTTTATATTTTTCTAATTTTTACAATATTTTTTGTTGTTTTGTACTTTCCTATAGATCTAACAGCCGCTGTTGGTAAGCAAGAAATTGCAGATTCAAATTCCTCATATATAGAAACCTTTGAAAAAACATTTTTGTGGCAAAACTATTTGCATTCAGATCAATTTTAATTGTTTTGAAATATTTCTCCACCACCACCAGCTTAAAAGTAATAAAAAGAACGCTTTAAATCTCTAACCTAGAAAAACTGAGAAATTACTTTTCATTATATAGGTACAATCCATGCTTTGAGAAAAACTTGGTGCCATCCATTCCCCAGCCGATTGTCGACCAGTGTTAATATCGGGAGTTAATTAAAGAAATATTTTTCTTCCTGCTTTTTTACTTTACACAGATAGTGAACTTTTGAGGAGCAATAAAATACCCACAATTAACGTAGTCATTTGATCAACATGTAATCCACAAATTTATTCATAATTTTTTAAAGCAATTTTTTAATTGAAGCAGAATGATTCCTTCTTGCGTTCAGTTTTTCAGAGTGTCTGATCATATCACTATTTTCCACTACTGAAAGTATTTTTTTTTAAATAATAAGAAATTCCGTTTGCTATTAAATATTGTTTTCATCATATATCATAGGCCCGTTGGCTAAAAACTATTTCAAAGAACTTAAAATGCAATATTTGTTGAAACTAACTGTACAAAGAAATGTCACCAGACTATCCGTCAAAAGAAATTTAGGCTGCAGGACATGCCAACATGAAAGGAAGTAGAACATGCCAAAATTTACAAACACATATGTAAAATAAAATTAAGTACTCGTAAGAGATGCTAGATCAAACAATGCAATTGCAAATAACTTAATACGAGTAAAATACAATATTGTTATGAATGGAACTTAAAAATAATAACAAATGAAAAAAAAAGAAGTACTGAGAACAAAAATGCATTCATATAACTACAGTTAAGCTTTCGTAATTGGATGGATACTGATTACACTGTGCCACAAATTTGCAAAATAGCAAATATGAAACCATCACTCGCCCACCAAAGTTGGCATTAATGTTAACCAGAAACCATAAAAAGAGTATCTCCAAAGCTCACACCACCTTTAACGAAACGCTGGGAAAAAGAGAGAGTACGCAGTGGTTCTCGCCTCAGCGTAGCTACAAGAATAATCCGAAACAGCTCCAACAAGGGAAGCTGTAGGCCTGGTAGAATACTGCCAACAAAATCATTGACTGTGGATCATCGGTTGTGACGCAAATACCCGCCACATGGCATGGGGGATAACGGATACCAATAGCAGAGGTTAGCACCTACTTGAATATATATTTAAATAAAGGATCAGTGTCCTGAACAGAGGCAATGGACCGTCATTTATTAACGCTATAAGATAAGAAGTCTTTGATTTGACGCTCTACTGCAGTAATGCGGCTTCAAAAGTCTTAAATTGGTATATCTCACAAGAAATATCAATATCGAATCATATAGATATATTTTTCAAATTGGGTATTGCTTCAGAGCACACAAACACTTACAGAAACAAAAAAAAAAAACCAATTGGAATTTATACCTCTTTAAGATTGAATGAAGTCTTAACTGCCCGGCTAAAGTCCGAGCCTGAACAAGTAGCTTCTATCAAGCATCAATAATGCCTTTCCCCAAATAAGTCCCCAAAACAAAATGCTCTCTGAGTTACGGTATAGGGCAAGACAACTTTTCAATGGAGCAAAAACAAAACGAGATTGGTCCTCTTACAAAACTGCTCCAACCGACTACAATAAGGAACTGAGAATATCCAAAAGAGCTACCTGGAGAGATCACTGTGATGAGATTTCAAACCTTCACTCGGTGTTTGTACCCTGAAAGACCCAGATGAAACCTGCCAGCTGCTGGTTGCTGAATCCTCACTACCGCTATTCTCTCTGTTCCATGATCACCCTCTGTTAATGGAGTCATTGAGGTGCACAAACAGATAGGATATAAAAATATAGAATATTCAGAGCAAGTTTGCTGCTAGAACACATTACTGAAGGCATTTATTCCTAAGGCAGGGGAAAAATCTGAAAAATTGCCTAAACCATATAGATCAATTAGCCTCATTTCATTTTTCTTTAAGACAATATTATCGTATGATATTAAGTTGGACAGTGCTATTCGAAAATTCTCGACACATACCGTATGTAGAAAATATTGATTTTAAGATGATCGAGAACACTTAAATCATGAGTAATTTTACCCAAATTCTGTTTCTAGAAATAAAATGATGGATTATTTAATTTTTTGAGAATGCAGATTATGATATTGTAGAATAGAATAGATAGCGAGTAATTTTGTCACTTCGAATATATAACTGGTAAGATTTTATATTATTATTATTTTTATGTGCTTTATTTTGAAAAGGTTGGTATCGGTCAAAATTACCTTTTCGAGAAAATTATCTTCAAAGTTTTATTTGAAGCTTTTCAGTTAAAAAACCAGATAAGAGTCCCTAATGTTTTTTTGTATGCTCTGCACGATTTTGATAAGAATCATAGCGTTATTGTTACAGTTCTTTAAATTCTTGAGATATGTTCTTTCGTGTTCACTTTCAAAAGTGATAATAAAACAATAATTAATTACTTTGTGACCTTAAGAAGCAGGTCGACGACGATAAATATACGTGGGGTTGATACTCGATATTATTTTTAGTTGAAATTTATCTGAGATATTTTATTATTTTTCAGTATTGAAATATGCCCAACTTTTCAGTTTTTGAGCTGAAGTAAAGGTACCATGATTCATTTTTGTCTTAAAATTACCTACATTTTCATTAAATAAAATTTCCAAATAAAATAAAATTTCAGTTTCCTGTGTAAACTCGGAGCATTGTAGTTATGCATAGTAGATCGTATCATAAAAACATTGAAAATTTCTCCCTCGGATTTGAACACCTAACTTGTGAGGATTTCAAAAATGGAATTTTTTTTTGCCAACCTGTAAAAACATCTATTTAAACTTCGACTGTTGTTGTATCGAGTTGTTTAGTTTCTACATAAATTTGTGGTTTACAAGTAAACATTCTTTTGGTTAAAATTGTATGTATAATTTTTCATGGAGCATAATTTTGAAAAAATGTGTCTTTAATATAGGTTGGTGTTTAAAAAAAAAAGTGATATAAACAATGAGTTTGACATGATAGGCTTATAGTTTCTTTAGCCGAAATGTACCTTTGGCTAATAACTTTACAACTTTAGATTATTCATAAAAATCGAAGATCAAAATTATCCCATTCCCATTTTCTAATCCTAAAAAGGTTCGTAAAGGTCTCAAACCCGAGTGCTATGTTTTCAATTTTTTTTTAACTCCGTGCATCGCTTGATATGGTCTAAAATACATTTAGAACCACGCCGCGCGTTGGTAAAAACAGCTGAAAAATCTCGCATCGTCTATTTTATGCGATTAAAGTTATATCATTAGAGCTACGAGTGCGATATTTGGATATGTTTATTCAAATTCATCAAAGAGCTATTTGCTTTCATTTTTTTTATTTGCTTTTAGTACTAGATATTCCAATATCAGACTTTGTAGTTAGAACTTTTTGAAATGTATTTTTTAAAATTTATGTTAAATAAAAGAAGTGCTGTGTCAGTATCTACATAACTTTTATTATTTTATATTGAAAAAGTTGACCAAGGGGTATAAAAAAACTATATGTTAGTTTACGGTACTTATTCGCAAAAGTAGATATTTTTCATTGATCATATCGAAGAAATTAATGGAGCTTCGTAAAAGTTTCTTCATTGCGATTGATTATTGATTTTTTCTTGTACTTATCTATGAAGGGAAAACTTGTTAATAGCGTGGCGTTTGACAAAAGTAAACCTATTAGTATTTAAAATTAAAATAAATTGTTAAGTTCATAAAAAAGGGGACACTAGCTGCTGGGGTAGAGTAACCAAAATTTTCTATGTTACGAATTAAGCATTTTTACCAAATTGCCCGGTGTTTTTAATTTATTAAAAACTATATGGATATTATGCATTGACAAGTGAATATCCCTTTCAGTACACATAACTTGTGAAAACTATTTTTTCAAAGGAAATGGACATTTTGCCCGAAAACAGTTACAGATACCACAATAATTCGCCAAATGAGAAAAATTAAGTTTACTTACGTAATCTGCGGTGCATAGTCATAAGCAGTTGAGGTATCTTTCTTATATATGCCCGAGCTACTATCTTTTCCCCCCATTCTGATGTAATCGATTATAAAATTTTGGGTAAATATTTGCCTGTATTTATTTGCAACCAATGCAAATCAGTCAATGCTGTTCCTTTAATACACGCGCATTTTAATTTAAGTTCGCACAGTTTTTTTGATTAAATTTATTTTTAATCTCATAAACGTCAAAGGGAACTGTGGATGGCACACGAAGCATGCAAATTACATTTCATCTATTTTAATTTGTTTTTGCCGTAATTCCTTTCGGCGAATATTTTTTGGTGCGCTTTTACGATCTGCTTTTTAAGTTCGCTTTGTATGGTGAAATATATATACACATACGTACATACATATGAGAAATAAAATTTTTGGTAAGAAAATATTCATACTTATATTCATAGGGATATATAGTAGTTTGATTACACTTGTGTACAGTTACTTACAAAATTATTCAAAAATCATTTTTTTACGATACATATTCACAATGTTTTAATATGGAATTTCTTTAGTTGATTTTTTTATTAAAATACTTGTAGGCAAGGACAAACGTTGTATATTTATAGCATTTTCATTTTAAATTAAACCTTTTTAAAACTTAGTGAAAATATTTCCAAACTAAATGAACCCTTTTTCAAATTAAACGAAACTATTTGCAAAATAAGTAAAACTCTTTTCAAAATAAATGAAACTTTATTCCAAAGAAATTAAACTTTATTCAACTTCAATTAAACCATTTCCAAATTAAATTAGACAATTTCTAAGTATATTCATTTAATTAAACAAACAATATGTTATAAAATATGAAATTAATGAAGGGCTTGTCCACTCGCCGCTTTCGGGATTTGGATGATCATGTCCATAACGTAATTCGAACAATCATTTTAATTAATTTGTGCGATACTTTCTTCAATTACGCTGACTATGTCATGCTCAGTAGTTAAATCACTTCGTAATGATCGGGCATAGGATTTTAACTTAGAATTACAAATGGTTCAAAGAAAAGGCATAACCAAATGATATTCTGATATTTTGCTGTTGTTGCTTCCGACAGATGGCACAACGCCGAAACCGGTTTGTCTTAAAACCAAATTTGACAAGGGATGGCGAAAATTCGTTCCAAAATACGTCATAACCAAATGGGTCATTAAATATATAACAATGGTTTAATTTAATTTGAAAATGGTTTAATTTTATTAGAATAAAGTTTCATTTATTTAAAAAAAAAATTCGGTTATTCTGAAAATAGTTTTATTTATTTTGAAAATAGTTTCGTTTGATTTGAAAATAGTTTTATTTATTTTGAAAACAGTTTGATTTAATTTGAAAATAGTTTTATTTATTTTGAAAATAGTTTCGTTTAGTTTGAAAATACACCTAGTATTCGGTTTACCGTTATGAATTGGAATCTAACAGAAAAGGAAATAAATAATTTCACCACAGGTTTTGTTTTTAAATTTTTTATTACCTAAAAAAAAATTATAATAAATCATAAATCTTCGTAATTGTCGATTACGGTTGGTTGCTGAAACTTTTTTTGTCGTTGGCAACTGTGCAGTAGGCCATTCGGCGTTAGTGCAACCAATTTGTTCTTAAAAATGCACAATGCAATCAAATGAAGTTGTCATATTGATGATTAAGTTTTTTTTAGGCCTCCTTGTTTTGAATGCAATCCTTAAACATAATAAACTATTTTAAGAAGCCTACAACCCTTCCCAAAAGTATTTTCAAAACAATTGTTTCTTAAAATCCTTTCCTTTTGATACCCATATTTCAATATTTGTTTTAATTTTTTGTAATTTTAGTAAATTATTTAGACATGTTTCAACTCCCTCCAAAAAGGTTTTGAAATTAAGCTTTCTTAAAACTTTTTGCTTTGCACTCACACTTTTTGTAAAATGTCATTTATTTTTTAATTTAGCTCAATTTGCAAACAGGGTGGTAGGACAGATATTTGTTTAATAAATTTCATACAATTCTGTCCAGCCGTGTCGGCCTGCGAGATAACAACCACCTAGGCGTTTTTGGCTGATTTCAGCATAGCGCGTCTGTTGCTCCTCTGCTTTGCTAACTGGCGCCAGCTGGAGACACCAAGTGAAGCCAAGTCCTTCTCCACCTAGCCTTTCCAACGTAGAGGAGGCATCACCAGCGGGTACCGCATTAAATATTTCCAGGGCTAGAGCATTTTCTTCCATATGTGAAAATGACCAGCCAACGTAGCCGCTGAATCTTAATTCGTTGTAGGTACTATGTCACTGTCGTTAAAAAGCTCCTACAACTCATCGTTGCATCGTTTGCAATAATCGTCCTCGCAAAGACGTAAAGGTTCAAAAATCTTTCGTAGAACCTTTCTCTCAAACACTTCGAGGGCCGTCAATATAGCCATACAATAGTACGAGCATGAGCGGGACTTATACTCGTAGAGCGTGGTTTTCATTCGTCGAGAGGGGGCTTTACTGCTCATTTGTCCACTCAGCCTAAAGTAGAACTTGTTGGAAATAGACATTCTTCGTTGGATTTTCATGCTGACAGTATTGTAGGTGTTAATGCTGGTTCCCAGATAAACAAAGTCCTCCACTGTGTCGAAATTGTAATTGTCAACAGTGATGCGGGAGCCGAGATGAGAGTGCGCTGACGGTTCATTTGATGACAGGAGGTACTTCGGTTTGCCCTCGTTAACTTCCAGACCCATACGTTTCGCTTTTATCGTTTCGTTTTTTCGTTTTTATCGGCGCAGTTGTTGAGGTCAATGATGCCGATGTCATCGGCTTACGCCAGTAGTTGCACGCTCTTATAAAATGTGGTACCTGACCGGTTTAATTCTGCAGCTCTTTGGTGGTTGGCTTCAATGTTTCACACAATACGTTCGATAGAACGCATGAAATATTAAAGGGGTTGATACCACAGGATCACCAGGGAGTGCAAAGCCGCCTACTAGCCATTACCGTCAATGACATGTCCATCATAATGTAATGCAATCAATTTCTTTCGATTCCACATTCGTTTCTGAGGTCAACACGTTACTTCAAGGAGCGATTTCAGATTTTTTGCTGAAATACTGCTGGCAAAGATAGAATGTAAAAATTTTTGTTCGCGCCACCCAGAAACTAAAATAATTTGTATCTCGGCAATAGCGCTAATATTTGGTTTAAAAATAATCCTATATCTCAAGTGAAAGTCAACAACACACACTCACCAAATTGTATTGAAATCGGATGTGCGGTAGGGGTGATTAGCGTGAACGAACTTGGGGCACGTGATTTTCATATATTAAAAAGAGTCGTAGCCGTGTGCCCCAGGTTCAAATCTTGGTCGGGGAAAGCAGTAACAAAAAAGGTTGAAAAGTTTTTTCTAATAGCAGTCGTCCTTCGGGAGGCAATGACAAACCTCCAGATGTAGTCTAACCATGAAAAAATTAACACACAAATCATTTGCCGTTCGTAGTCGACGTAAATTTGTACGAGAACTTCGGCCAATGGTATAAGCTCAAAATTATTATTATTATTATTATTAAAAAGACAATCTTATATATAAAAATCTCATGTCACGATGTTTGTGGTCGAACTTCTTCGAAACGGCTGGACCGATTTTTATGAAATTTGGCATGCATATTTGGTAGGTATGAGGATAAGTCGTAAAGTATACTTTATGCATGGATGAGAGTTGCAATTTGTTTGAAAAGTTAAATTGCCTTAAATTTTACACAAGTTATATTAGAATATGTTTACCAATCGTTGCGTCTCGGAAAGAAGTTCATAGCTAACTTTTATGAGGTTTGATAGCTGTTTGAAAAGTCGAGTTTTATTAAACTATACATAAATTATATGAAATATTAAAATTTGTGTGTGTCAAACGATTCATCTCGGTGAATTGAAAAGCCGAATTCATTTGAATTATGGTTATATGAAGTTGTTTGAAATATTAAAATTTCGACGTCCCGAAGAAGAATTATAGTTAGCTAAGTTTTGAAGAGGGTTGAAGTTGTTTGAAGCGTCAACTTTTATTAAGCTATACGCAAGTATATAAAATATTAAAGTATGAGTATCAAACGATTTGTATCGCTGAAGAAAAAGTTTACAGTTAGCTATATTTTGAAGAGGGTTGCCACCCGTTTGAAAATTACCATTTATTTAATTAAACACGAATATAAAACATTTCGGCGAGGAGAAGGTTCATACCTATATTTTATACAGGGTTGCCACCAGTTCGAATGTTTGAATTTTCTTAAATTATACCCAAGTTATATAAAACATTAAAACGTGGGTCCGTTTGTCTCGGCAAGGAGGTTATTAACTAGCTATGAGGGTTGCCACCTGTTTGAAAAGTCGAATTAAGTAAATTATAAACAAGTTATACGAAATATGAAAATATGAGTGAAAAACTATTTGATTCGCTGTGACATCTGTATGAGAAATCGAGTATATACAAGTTTTGTGGTGAAAGCGTTCAATTTTCTAGGAAAAAAATTATTTGTATATTTTTAACAGGATTGTCACCTTTTTTTTAAGTCGAATTAAATTAAATTATACATAAGATATACAATTTTAAAATATGAATGCCAAACTATTCGTCCCGGCGGGGACAAAGGCCCAACTTATAATATATTAATATATACTTATATATGTAAGTATATATAAATTCAAATATATATACATACGAACATACACGAGTTGTTATTCCATATTTTTTGTTTTTGTTTTATTTGATTTAAGTAAATATTACTTAAAAAAATAACTTGACTAGATTTCGAATATTGTAAAACACATTTTGTGAACGTTTTTAAGGCACTGTGTATACTTATGAATATATGTATAGTTGTTTGTATGTATGTGTGAGTGTATGTATGTATATACTCGTATGTGTTTTTTGGGATCCACCGCGCTCATGCGAGAATGTCGTGTGTTGTGTTTTTTTGTTTTGTCAAGAACCAAGATGGCTCTGAGCGTTGAGTGATAGCGTGGATGTGGAAAGAGGAGAGTGTGAAATAAACGTGTAGAAATTCTGGACGAACACAGCTATCACTATCGCCGTAATCGTCACCGACACCGTCACCGTTGCTATGCGCTTATCAGCGTCCACGTCGTTGCGGTCATTCACTGACTGACTTCGAGGGACGCACATTCTCCTATGTAAACATACAATTGCTCTTACATATCCATTTCGATGAAAATAAAAACACCATCATCCAACTGCAGCTTCGCAAAGTGCAATAGCCACCGCACACACTTTTGCCGCTAGTATTCGACTTTCTTTCCATCAACGCTACAGCGACGCGCCATGGGGACACACAGCGACTGACTGGTCGCAGCGTTGATTGAGGGGCGGGCTGACTTTCTGCGGCATCGTTCAGACTAAACCTTTGAATTTAAGCCGCTCCTGCATGTACTACATAAAAAATGCATACTCCCCGTGCCAGTCACCGAAGCGCTCGTAAAATCTAAAAAAAATTTTAACACACTTGAGAATAAGTGAGATAAGCTGCTCGAACTCTTTCTAGAAGTTATTGATAATTCAGCTTTTCACTTTTCATTTTAAGTGGAAATTTGTTTACACATTTGTGTCAGGATTTCCTGTAGAAATTATGTGCAGTTTGTGTGTAATTGCGTCGTCACTTTTTTGCGTATGTATGTACGTATGTATGTCATGCATTTGTAGATACGAATATACATACGAACGTAGTGTATACTGTTTTGTCAGTATTTTAGATAAAGCGCGAGACCTTTTGAATTTACCGCCGCCGACGCTATGCTATCGGTCATTGCGCTATTCCCTATATAAATTTAATTTTTTTTGTTTTTGTTGTATTCGCGGATTTTCGCTGCCGCAAAGTCTGCGATTTGCAAATGCTCCACAATGCACTCGCCGACTTTCAGGCATATTTTCATACATATGTACGTACGTCTTCCATTTACTGCGATTGGTTTCAGCGGTGTGGCCGACTGCATCACCACATCATCGTCCGCTTTGAACTTCCTGTTAGCGAATTTATATCTCGATTGCAGTATTCGTGGCATTGCATAAATCACACAAAAGATGATAAAAGATTTGACAATGTTAAAATATTAATTTCATCAAGACGATTGATTTCATCATCATATCAAATGCCATAGCTTTTAAATGTTATATTACATATGTATATACCTACATGTATGTATGTATGTACTTAGTAACAGCTACTATAAACTGCCACATAACTTCAATTACATTTTTAAAAACATGCTAACATTAATATTTGCTGTTTCTGTTTTCTGCTTCTAACCACCGCCAGCTAAAAACTCTAGGCGAAGCCAAATTTTTATCCACCTGGTCTTTCCAAGGCAGATGATGTTTCTCTTTTCTCATCGAACATTTTCATGACTGGCGTGTTTTAAATCCTTGTCTTAGTTCACATTACATTGTAGTTACTTATTTCCATTCAAATTACTTCACATAAAACAAGAGCGTTCATGCGTGTCATTTCTAATTCATATTGATTGCTCTGTTTTCACAGGGTTGCTTAGTTGTTTGATCAAAGGGAAAAATGTCAGATTTTTACACCTATGTTATTGACACTCCGAATATGTCGGAATAAGGCGGAATAACAATATTTAGAAAATAATTTGGAATCTATTATTCACCCACAGGATAAAACGAAGCAGTTGGAATAGTTGTTCCGGTTATTTTGTTTATTATATCAAAATTCCGTCTTCAAGTTTGGAATTTTATTATGTACGCATAAATAGCCTAATAAATGAGATCTGTTTACAAGTTTGTAAGTTTTGTAATTATAAAAAAATACAATGCCAATTGGCGCTCACAAAAGCGATCCCGCAGAATGCTTCCGATTTAAAATACGATTTCGACCGATATTATTAGCAAGTGCACGTAACATATTGATTTCGGCCAAAACATAGCAAAAATAAAAGTGATTTGACACTCGGAATATCAATTTGACTGTTCAGATAAATTATTCTAATAAATACATATTAAATTTCGTGGAATAAGAAGGAATAACCACAATTCAATAATATGCCCTATAATCTACAGACAGAAAACCAATCCGAGGTTTGCCATTGACTGCCGAGGGGCGACCGCTATTAGATAAAGCTTCTTCAACAATATTAATTTTTGAGCTCAAGGTTAGTATAGGAAAGGATTTGCAAAAAGATCTTGTCAACAGTCAGAGCGGCAGAAATGTTAGACATTTTTATAGCTGTTTCGAATCCACGACCTCAACGGTTCGGTACCCGGAAGAAGTCTGATGAGGAGATGTGGTGATCCCCGAAATAGCTATAACTTCTACTAATGTTGTTTTTTCTATAATTTTTCCTTTAAAAAATGGCCTTGAGCTCATAAAAATTATTATTGTTTGATATAAATTGGGCAAACAAAATGTATGTATGTATATAACTTTTTCTATAAATTTCGGAGTTACTTGCCCAGGTCTAAATTAACGATCGCGTAAGAAAGCTTCTAGAGGCAGTAAAGATCAAGTAGCAGTTGAGTGAAATGGCAATATTTTAAAATGCAACGTTCCGTTATGGGAGAACACATTTTTTGATTATTATCGCTACAATTTAGGCGACACTGTATTGCTCTTGATTTGCTATTTGATATATGATAAAATATCTATCAATATCTTTCGAAGTTAATTTAATTTCCAATCTATAGCTGGTTGAATATTTCTCTGTGTAGCTTAAGTTATGCATTGTATGTAGAAACGAATAGCAAAAATCGTTGGTTTTATTCAATAAAAACCTTTAATGTTCGGAGTGAAACTGTATCGAAATAATTTTTTTGGAAAAAATTCAAATCAGCGGAATGGTAAGACGTTTTCGTGACTAGGACAGTGCACAAAGTCGCGAAACCCTTGACCTTCCACTACGCGAATTAGCTCCACGTCGACATCAATCTTTTTCACCAAAGCGTCACCTTTGTGGCAATACCGTGCCGCGATACAGTAACGTTTTTTGAAAATAGGCTATCGAAGAATGGTACAACAATAAGAGGCAATTGTATACTTTGTTAAAAAAAAAATATGTACTTTAGGAATGGTTAATTTTGGTCAGTCACTTCAAAGTTGAGTTTAGTATTTTATGTGTTTATACAAAAGCTTTTGAATTTCGTAAAACAACAATAAAACACTAATTTACTTAAAGCGAACCTCAGAACTGGAATTTTAAAGTATCTGAAAAAAAATTTGTAACGCAGTTTTCTATCAAATAGAATGCAAGTTAGTTGCGAGCAAAATCCCAAAAATTTGTCTTTTCAAAAAATAGAGAGAAGTTCGAAACTGGAAACATTTGTATTAAAGTTATGACTCACGTAGGCCAAGAAGTTTTTAGCATTTGAATGACGATTATTCCTGAAATGCATTCACGGGAATTGGATTTCAATCCGTCAATAAAAAAAGAAGCAACATTCTGAACGTGAAAGTATGGGTAAAATCGGAAGTTAACTGGTGATAACAAAAGTTGATCGTGTCACGATTCATACATGATTTTAAGGAAACTTGTACGAATATTACACTGTTATTGAAATTAATGAATATTAGATAGATAGTGAAAGCTGATGATCTTTAATGTAATTCAGAAATGTGTAATTCCCGAATAACATATAATGCAAGGGTGCGTGACATCCCGTCATCCGACCTCGATGAAGTTCGAATAGCAATTATGCGGCTACGGAACAACAAAGCCGCTGGAGCTGATGGGTTACCAGCTGAGCTATTCAAGCATGGTGGCGAGGAGCTGGTAAGGTGCATGCACCAGCTTATTTGCAGAATATGGTCGGACGAATGCATGCCCGCCGATTGGAATTTAAGTGTACTCTGCCCAATCCACAAGAAGGGTGATCCTGCAATATGCGCCAACTACCGCGGGATCAGCCTTCTTAACATTTCGTATAAGGTTCTATCGAGTGTATTGTGTGAAAGACTAAAGCCAACCGTCAACGAACTGATTGGACCTTATCAGTGTGGCTTTAGACCTGGTAAATCTACCATCGACCAGATATTAACGATACGCCAAATATTGGAAAAGACCCGTGAGAAGAGGATCGACACACACCATCTATTTGTCGACTTTAAATCAGCTTTCGACAGCACGAGAAGAAGTTGCCTATATGCCGCGATGTCTGACTTTGGTATCCCTGCAAAACTAATACGGCTATGTAAAATGACACTGAGCAACACCACCAGCTCAGTCAGAGTTGGGAAGGACCTCTCCGAGCCGTTTGATACCAAACGAGGTTTCAAACAGGGTGACTCCCTATCGTGTGACTTCTTTAACATTATGCTAGAAAAGATAATTCGAGCTGCAGAATTAAACCGGTCAGGTACCATCTTTTATAAGAGTGTGCAACTGCTGGCGTATGCCGATGACATCGATATCATTGGCCTCAACAACCGCGCCGTTAGTTCTGTCTTTTCAAAGCTGGACAAGGAAGCGAAGCGAATGGGTCTGGAGGTGAACGAGGACAAAACGAAGTACCTCCTATCATCAAATAAACAGTCAGCGCATTCGCGCCTTGGCTCCCGCATCACTGTTGACAGTTACAATTTTGACAAAGTAGAGGACTTTGTTTATCTTGGAACCAGCATCAACACCAACAATAATGTCAGCCTTGAAATCCAACGAAGAATCTCTCTTGCCAACAAGTGCTACTTTGGGCTGAGTAGGCAAATGAACAGTAAAGCCCTCCCTCGACGAACGAAAACCACGCTCTATAAGTTCCTCATCATGCCCGTGCTAATGTATGGCGCAGAAGCATGGACCCTATCAACATCGGATGAGATGGCGCTTGGAGTGTTCGAGAGAAAGATTCTCCGAAAGATTTTTGGTCCTTTACGTCTTTGCGATGGCGAATACCGCAGACGATGGAACGATGAGTTGTATGAGCTCTACCGCGACATAGACATAGTTCAGCGAATTAAGATTCAGCGGCTACGCTGGCTAGGTCATGTGGTACATACGTATGGAAGAAAATGCTCCAGCCCTGAAAGTATTCGACGCGGTACCCGCTGGTGGTAGCAGAGGAAGAGGAAGGCCTCCTCTACGTTGGAAAGACCAGGTGGAGAAGGACTTGACTACACTGGGGATATCTAACTGGCGCCAGGCAGCAAAGCACAGGAGCGGCTGGCGTGCAATATTGAAATCGGCCAAAATCGCCTAGGCGGTTATAGCGCCAATTAAGAAGAAGAAGAAGAAGGGTGCGTGAATCTTCTTATTTGAATCGTTTAGCCCCTTTTATTAGATGAGAGAGAGTTCTATTGAGACCTACTTTAGAAAATTATGAAGGGGATCGTTTTGAAGGAAATTTAATTCAATCATTTGTTTTTTGTCCTTTTTAATTCATGTAAGTAGGTATGTTTGACTTCGTATTTCTCTTTATAATGAGATTTCGTTTTTCATTGTTTGAGACAGACAAATAAAACAAATCCCGTGAAGATGCTTAAAATTTTTTAGCGAAACGCTGGGTGAAAAAATGGAAAAATTTAGTTTTGTTCTCACAAATAATTTAAATCAGACCAGCCTATACTTAAAATTAAATTAATTACGAACTGATCAGATAAATTCATAAAATTCATGAAATGCATGTCGCAAACTTTTCTATGAAGCCGATAAACTGTCGATTGCAGAAGTTACTACATTTAGAGCCAAACATATAAACGAGTTGAGCAAATTTTTTTACGTTACAGGGGTTTCAGAAACCTTAAAAAGGTAGTACATATATATGAATTTAAAACATTGTCTACACTTTTTAGATAAAAGAGGTTTGGGTTTATGATCAGAACAAACTGGCGAATCGGCTCACATAAAGTTTCCAAAATTTTGGGACGGCATATTTGAATATAAAATTAAGAGTTTGAAGTCCATTGTATTAATGAAGATCAGCTTTACAAATCACTTTAATAAAGACAAAAGGCAAAAAAAGGAAAAAAAATACAAAATACGAAATAGAATATACAAAAAAAAAAAATGGTTCTGTGAAAAGCTGAGAGTGGCATATTGGAATATTAAAAAAAAACGACAAATTATTACATACATATATATTGACTACCCTGACTATTAAAACCCATATAGAATAAAAATAAATTTCTAGATTTCTTGGAAATATGAGCAGCTACGATTTTAACTCAAAAGGTGATGAGGCACATTTTCACCTCAGTGGATTCGTCAATAAGCAGAATTGCCGCATTTGGGCGAATGATAATCCAAGAGTGATTGTCGAAAAACCAATGTACCCACAAAGAGTGACTGTTTGGTGCGGTTTATGGGCTGGCGGCATCCTCGAGCCATATTTTTTCCAAAATGAGGCCGGTTACTGTGAATGGTGTTCGCTATTGTGAGATGATAACGCACTTTTTATGGCCCGAATTGGAATATATAGATGTGGACGATATGTGGTTCGAACAGGATGGTGCCACTTGCCACACAGCCAACGAAACAATGGCTCGTTTGCGCGACAAATTCAATGGCCATGTTATCTCACGTGGTGGCGATGTCAATTGGCCAACAAGATCAGGTGATTTGACACCGTTGGACTACTTTCTTTGGGGTTATTTGAAAAAAAAATGGGTACGTTGATAAGCCAGCAACAATTCAAGAGCTAAAGGATAAGATAATTCGGCACATTAACGGTATAAAACCTCAATTATGCCTCAGCGTCATCGAAAATTTGGACCATCGGATGGAGGTGTGCCGCCGAGGTCGCGGCGGACATTTGACCGATATTTTATTCCATACATAATTGAACCACACCATTTTATTATAATAAAATGAAATTACAATAATTTCCGAAATAATTTGTGTTTTATTCAAAATCAACATAGGCCCTTAAAATTTAACCACCCTCTATTAAATAGCAATGCATCTGTATTTTTCATTTTTGATGTACTTTTAGTTAATCCTAAACAGAATTGAAGCTCACTGTGCTAAGGTCGAATAACGAATGTTAATAACGAAATGGTTAAGCCAAAATATATCATAATAACAACTTCAATTTTGTGCAATCAAACCTACTGGTCAACTCACCGCATTAAAAGAATTGGAGACAAATCGAAATTGGTTGTAAATCAACCAAAAATCGACCGCAAATTAAATAACAATTTGTTGTGCCTGTGAAATTTTATGCGCGGCCAATATTGAAAGCCAACATCAAATGCTCAATTTCAAATCGCACATCATTTGCATAAACAAAAACAAAAAGGTAGAGAGCAAAACATGTAAACAACAAATTGCGCTGATAGGAAAAAAAATCGTCAACGTGCAAGAGCGCTCTACATATGAATGTGCGTGGGGAGGAAGGGAGGGGGCCGGTTGTGTGCGTGTGAAGACAATGTGTAAAACACCGATGGGGCAGCAATTAAAAATCATTTTTCACTTCGGTCAACCATTTCACTCAATTTGCGTTGGACGGTCAATGCGATGCTACATACATCGACGTACTATATATGTATGTGGTATGTGGGCGCGGGTGTATCGATTGCTGGTATAACGGTATGTAGTTGCAACATGAAAACATTGCCACAAACTTTACTGCAATCCCGCATCTACTCTATTGCATCACACAATACCTCAAAAACAAAACCACACATCATCATCGTCATTTCAACGCCCACAACCAACAACAAGTGCACAAGAGTTAGTGAACTCGAATAACACAAAAACAAAGCAACAAACAAGAAATGTCGAAATTGCAGGAACAGGCAATAAAACATGCAGCGCCAAACGCCAGCAGGCACAACGAAGGCAGATCAACCAGCTCCGTAGAACAGCTGCCGCCGATATATTGTGTGGTAGTGATCTGATTGTCATCACGCGTGCACTGCCATACAAACCCGCATCCCGCAACTCATTCACATATGTACATACTTACTTACACTCGCATTACATTTTTGGTTCAGAAAAAAATTTGCGTTTTAAAAAATCGTAGCATATCCTAAGGGACTGAGCCATGTGTGTGTGTGTGTAGTATCTACATATCTATTGAGCTGACATGTGTGTGTGTGTGTGAGTGAGAGGTGTAGCTCATTCACACCTTCGCTCGCAGGCGTCAATTATTCACCAATTGAAAAATTACTCAACTGCGCATTTTCCATTTTTTCCATTTTGCTGTTTTCCCTTATTTTTTATCATCCACTCATCCAGCCATATTGGCTTTGCATTTTTCATTTTTTATTTCACTTTTGTTTGTTGGTTTTTGTTCCACTTCAATGGCGAGAATTATCCGTGTTTTGTTGTTATTGTTTTTTTTTTTGTTTCATTTGCCATACGATTGGTAAGGTGTGATATGAGTATGAATTTGTGATTTCACATTTTTCCACTTTCCTTCAGGCTCACACGAATATGCTATGTGTGACGTTAATATAATTTGTTCGTAATTTTTTCATTGTTTTCCAACTCAGTAGGTGGCTATTTTCATCCTTGCTGCTCCTGCTAGCTGTATGATACTATAGCTTGAATTTTTTCGCTTCGTTCTTTTTTATTGCCAATGCTTTCCTTGCTTTTTGACTTTTTATCAATTCCTTCGCCAACTTTTCACAGCAAATTGACTTTGGTCTTGTTCATCGATAACTTGTGGTATTTTGGTTTTGTTGTAATTTCTTTATGCTTTGTGCTGGTGTGTGAATGAATGCCAGCTTTTTCCTTGGGGTATATTTTGAAACTTTATTGCAGCAATTATTAGTTGGTGTGAAGTATTAATCAATTGAATTACTAATCGGATAAATGAAAGAAGAGAATTTGTAGATGGTTTCTAAGATATCGCTCCAAAGGAAAAGTTGCCTAATGTATGTCAGTATATGGGTAACACTCGTACCCAGCTGATAACGTTCCGAAATTAAGAAAACTTCAATTTGTGCTTTTTAGTAGGTAAGCGTAAATTTCGTGTTTATGCATTGCATTCATTTTTGTTAACTTAGAGCGTTTCATTTTTTAAACGGACGTAAACGACTGAAGGACCTTTGAGCCGAATTATATGCCCGCCAAGGCACATTAAATAGGTAGCGGTATTAAAGAAAATACAACCCTGACGTGTATTTTGTTGTCGTGAAAGCTGAATGAAGAATAAGACAATTGTATGGGTATTTGTCGTTTGACAGATCACGGACCCATTTGATCGACAAAACTCAACCCTGTTGGTGGTATCTGTTTAATGGGGCTTGATGTCTGTATAAATCAGGGACCGCAATTATTATGAATTCTATCAAAAAAATTGATATTTAATTATTATAATAAGTTTTTTAAATGTTCGTTCAAAATTAATCAAAAGACTCTGCGTTTCATTTTAATGTTCACAAAAAATTTTCACATGTCGAGTTTTAATTTTAATCAACAAATAAAACTAATGTTTGAGTGATATTTTTTCGCACTCTGATAATAACTATTTTTAGTGTTCTTATTTTTTTATCAAAAGTATTCATCATTTTATGAGTTTAATTTTTTTGGTCATAAAAATAAAATAATTTTTTTAGCTTTATTTTTTGCATGAAAAATATTCATTTCTTTTTGGATTAATTAACATTTTTAGATAGAGATGATCCTACAATGCGGTGCTCTCGTACTCTTGCATATTTGGAAATAAGATTTTTGCATCTCGAGCAAATGTGCAGTCTTGCAATTTAGAGAATCTCTATCACGTATTTTTGCTTAATTTTGAGTGGAGTGAAAAAACAAAAGAAATTTCGCCATTTTTAATTATTTTCGGTTTTCACTGCAGTTTGACAGTGGCTTTGAGAAACAGAAGACGCTGATCACGGATGCACTGGAAAATTAAATCTGGATTAAGTCTAGATCTTCTCGGTCACGATATTTTCAAGTCAGATAATTAGGAGATAACTACTATAATCACCAAATAAAAATTTGATCTGGAAATAGTAATAGGTTGATGATTAAGTTATTGACGATTACGTTTTGTGTTAGTCTTGCAAGGTTGCGTTTGTGAAGGGGTGAGTAATTGGGTAATAGCTGTATTCTCTTTTATGAAGAAGTAGTAGAAAAGTTACTAATTAAGTAACTTCTTTATTAATGTACTTGCAGTAGTTTGTTATTTCAAATAAAATATTGATTAAATACAGAATTAAAATTGTACGGTCTATTAAAGATGTTATAAAATATATTAAAAATAAATAAATGAATAATTGTAAAAATGGTAATTTCATTTATAATAAATAATAAAAATATCGTATGTAAAATTATACCCAAACATTCAAAATAAATCATGATTTCATAAAAATGCCAGTAGAAATTAAACAAATCGATAAAGTGTGAACAAATCCTTTATCTAAATGCAATATATGAAGGAATACGTACACAAATAGTACAGATGAAAAAGTAGGTGCCGCTACGTTTGCTGAAAATATATTAAGTTTTTTTTTGTATGCATGTTTATTGAGGTGTTTTATAAGCTGGAACATCCGCGTTTAAAAAAGGAGCCCCATCTCTGCTTTTTCCCATAACATTTGGCAATTAAAGGAGTCTAGAAGGAAGTAGATGTGGAGATGTCCGATGTAGGAGCTATAATTTACTTTAATAATAAAATACTGGTCTTGAGCTCAAAAATTATGTTGTTCACTTTCCGGTCCAACGTTTGGCTAAATTCCTTAGCATCTTCAATGGAGAAATAATTTTTATTTAAGTCAACACAATAAAATTCAAGTTGGAATTAAACAAAATGAAGAACCCACAAATATTATACAAAAAAAAAATTAGTTTAACACACTAATAAAGAACCTTAAATGACTGACAATGAAAAAAATGAAATTTTAATTAAATAAAATACATTAGTGCCATCTCTGTGCGGTACGCTAATTGTTGGTTATAAACATAAAACATAAGTAGCCGAAATATCATCAGTACCTTCTTTTCTTATCGTCATTGAAAATTGAAGAATCGCGTGGCAAAACTGCGCCTAAAATTCAATTATTATTCCTATTCGGAAATAATTTGTTTTATTAAATATTATTTTTGGATTTCAGTACTTTACGTAACCACCACCAACCAGCCTCTATAACAACTTGAATCCGGTTGGCATGCTGTCAGCAAGCTTTTTTCTCATTTCTGGCATGGTCCGTAGAGTTCTTGTTAATCGACTAATCGGTTAATCGGTTGGCAAAAGTTTTTTCCGTTCGATTTTTTCAATTTTTCGAATAGTTGTCTGCTTTCAATAAATTATTGTTTTATTTATATGTGTGTGAATGTTTATGTTTATTGATAAAGATTGTTTTCCACTGTAATGAAGTTTTTACGAATTTGCTATGGGCAACTGTCACTATTCGACTAATTTCAGTTAGTCGACTTTCAGACTACTCGATGGTGCGCGATTCGTCTAATGCCTGGTAGTCGAATAGTCGATTTTAAGTAAGAGCTCTACTTACACCCACAGGATCTCTTTTCAGGACACCCTAAAGATGTTCTATCGGATTGTGGGCAGGGGTTTGTGGGGGACCAAGGGAGGATTTTATACCCGTTATCATGCAACCAGAACTTTGACCGACTTTGGTTTCCCGAATTTTCTGGCGGTCGATGTGAGGTTTCGTCTTAATTTATCAATATCATATTGAGAATTAATTGTTCCAATTATTTTATCAACGAATCCAATACCTTGGCCCTTCATACAGTCGCACACCATTAAAAACCCAAATTTAAGAGTTTGTGTACTATATCAGTGCAAAAGCATAAAAAACGCATTGATTTATATGAGTTATAACCACATACATACATACGTATTCATCTCTTCCACCAAAATCAACTTAATTATAAAAACACACGGCATGCTGTCAATTAGTAGGTGTTCAACACAATTAATTAACGTGTACCTCAAATGGTCGAAAATCAAATCAATAATCCACCTTACTTAAACGGCAGCGTATGAGAATTATACGAGTATGAAAGAAAAGCTTATCGTAATGCACTCCATGCCCATCATCCCCAATACATACATACACATACACATGTCTGTATGTACATATTTGCTTAATCCCCGCCAATGATCCAACCTGCCTACAGTTTTGCGAGAATGCGAATGACATACGGCAACACACGGTAACTGCCGACCTTTGGACTTGCTACTATTAAGCTTTTTGGCTGTGTCAGCATTTAAGCGTTTTAGGGTTAAGTCCATGTCAAAGTGTCAGTTTAGTATCGGTGTCATGTCATGCAACAACGACCAGCGAAATAGCGGCAGGATAACAACATTTTGTTGCAATATGAGAATGAGTGAGTGGCTATGGCGATTGGGAGTGGATTAGGGTAAATGTGTAAAAGTGTTATGGGGCATCCATCGGTAGGAAGTTAGGCGCTTTGGGGGCGGTCGTAAAAGAAGGAATTAATTTCGCAGTGAAAACACGTCGAAATTTTGCCAACAACTCGCATGTTGTTGTTGTTTGTTTTGCGTAGCAAAGTGTTGCTAGTAGAAGAGAATTGAAGGAAGAGTATCAACGTGAAATTAGGTTGGTTTTTGCGTGAGTGGCACTAGATGGTACCGAAAAACAGCTACCATCATCGAAGCACTAATGAATCTGCTCGGGATTAGAAAGGTAGTGAAGTGAATTATGGGAAGAGAGTATGAGTATAAAATAAGAGTAAAATCAAAGGCTCGTATATGTATATTGGCGAGGATCACGCACCTACTAAAGAAAATCGGTGTTATCTTTCTACTGCAATTTTTTCCGTGCATTGTTATTGGATCGTTTTGAAATCGCCTCCAAAATTTGTGCCCTTTATAAAAAATTAATCTCTTTAAAATATTTTATCCACCTGAGATAATAAAAAAGATAAGCTTAAACGGTCTGCAAAAAATATTTTAACATGAGTTGTAATAATAACATTTTTGTTGCATATTTTGTCATTTTTAGCAATATTAATTACGGAAAAGTTAAATAACTATGGCAAAGCCTGATGGATTTAAACATAAAAATTATAATTGCAAAGACATTTTGTTATTATTTTTTTATTTTTTTGGAAATAATGTTTAAATATTTGTGTGCAAACCTTTTAACCGTGGAAGGGTTATCCACTGTTTTGTTCAAAATTTGGAGCAGCGTACCTTGAGTCTGGTATAAAAATTTATTTTTTTCTACAGTTTGTTTTTCAACAATTTAAATAAAATGGTAAATTAAAGTTTATTATATTATTACTGATTTTTGGACTATGTAACAGTTAAAGCAAATGAGGATTTCAATTAACTAAACATGTACGTATATTTTTCAGAAGAAACCTCTTTGCTTTCAAGGCTATTAAAAATACTTTATAATTTACAGAAATAGTTTTGATGATTTATTTGATTTGTAGTTTGACATTAAAATTTCTCGTATAAGCTTTAGAATCAGAAATTTTTTTTAATTTACTGTGTTGTCATGCGCTCACATAAAATGCTAAAACTTTGAAGAAGAGCCGCGCTTCTAGTATTCTAGTAAAAAAAAAACTGATATGGTAAAAATTTTGTTTAACTTCGCGAACTCGGATATATAAAGTATCGAGTAATCACAATAATACATATCTGTTTAGATGATTTGTTTAACGCATTTGATAAAACTGGATCTTTTATATTCGAACTTGAAGAACTTTCCCGACAAGGCCAATATGAAATTAATATATTAATATTGACGTTGAAGAATACGAAATATTAAATGAAGTTGAATAAGCTAAGCATATCTGCGCATTTAAAAATCGAGCTTCAAACAATTTTGGTTTTAATGGAAGAAGACCCCAGGGGCCACTCCAGAGGCATTTTTTACTCAAATTTATCCAGATGAGTACATAAAACTGCCAGGCTGGACACGCAATGCTCCGTTGTGGTCAGAATGAAGTCGGAGCCTTGTAAAATCTTCAAATGACAATAACCCGAGTTGAACTTGTGTCGAATATCCCGCAGTCTGACAGCGGCTTCGGCTGTCCAAATTTTTCCCGTAGTATCGTTGTTGTTGTCCAAAGGGCTCCACTGATTCCAATAAGAGCCGCTCTTTGCACTCTTTCCAGCTTTCGGACTACCACAGTCATATATAAATTTTTAATAGTTTTAGGAGAGACGCCCCATTGCCTACCAATGACCCCTTCTACAATAGTAAAAGGCAACCAGGTTGTTCTTCGGTATTTCCTCGATGTTATGTTTCCAGGAAAGTTTTATATCCAGCGTTAAACTTAGATACTTAGCCCAACTAGAAAGCACGAGCTGAGCGCCATCCAGCGAAGTTTCAGCAAAGACCTTAACTGTTAATTAAATTTGTTTACAGCAGAAGCGAATAACTTAAATGTTAACGCATGCAATTGTATGAAGAGTAATTTTTGTATAGTCCCATCACCTAGTTAACTTTTTAGTTGCGGCTCTGAGATCTTAAAACCTATTTCGGAAAAAATTCGGCTTGGCAATTTGAACATTCCATCAATGAGGTTAGTCGCTGAGATTTTTTTTTACAATTACGATTTTGTTCAGGCCTTCCTAGCGCCCATTTAGATAATGTACTAGCATTTATCGATCCATTTCTGAAAACCAACTTGTTTTTACTTGCCAAATTAAATGTCATTCTCAATCGCTGTACTGATAATTAAAAAATGTCTGGAAATTTAAAGTGAAACTTGTTGTTTTGAAAATAAAGCTCTTGTATCTTTCGGGAAGCATGCCGTCTAAAAACGGATATAAAACATACACGAAAAAGTGTCCAATCAGCAATAATTTTTTATACATTTACAACATAAACAAAAGTACTTAAATACCGTTTGAAAATGGGCGGAAAATGATTATAGGAAACGCTCATATTTCAACTTCAATTTCTTCGACAGCTTTTACTGATATTTTGCTAGCTGGTTAACTTTATCAGCTGCACCGCTACAACAATAACGTAGCTGATTTAATAAACAAGCGCCGTAAATTTGCAATACACATACATATGCACTACATAAGTATTCACAATTCGAGTGAATTTTTAAACACAATGTAGATCTAGAATTTACGAACAATGCAAACACTCTCACTGCCCACGTACCGCCCCACCTATATACAACTACGCATTTATGTATGTGTTATGTGTATTTCCAATGAGCTCACATGTTTTTGTCACATTGACCATAAAAAGCACAACATGGACATTTGTTGCATGCAACGCACGCGCAATCGCAACTCCTACACCGCAATTAAATTTGTTTAGCATACGAAATTTACCTATTCCCCATTGCCAGGACGACGACCGCCTTATTTATCTTCACCTACGGCCAGAGCAAATAAAATATGTACTTGTGTATTGTATGTATGTAATTTTTGTAAGTGTGTTTGTGTTAGTCCACGATAGTCTCGCTTGTTAGCTACTGGATTTTATTTTTTCACGGCAACACCGCTCGTTTGTTTGCAATTCAGTTCGCATTTGGTGAGTGACACTTTTAATGCATTCGATGTTGTTGTTGTTCAGGTTGTTTGCGTTTTATGTTTTGCATTTGGTAGTGATAGGTTGGAAATAACTCTGGCAGGCGGACGTAATCCAATAAAATGTTGTAATTAAATTTACGCTTCATTTGAATTTGTCACTTTTGTGTTGGTTGAGGGGCTTCCTTTTTGCTACCGATTGTTGATTAGATATATTTATGTACATATGTATATAAATAAATTCTTACGTATGTATGTAAGTACAAACATAAATTTGCAAGTGCTTTCGGTGCTTTCTCTTTGTTTATATGATAATATAGAGAAGAATGAACGATATATATTGGTATATCTAAAAAACTATAGAGGGGTAATTTTTACTCTGGCTTTTAAATTCAAGCCGTGTTTTGACACCTATGTTTAGTGAAATGACTTTATTCCCGTTCGCGTACCGTCTGAGTTGAAATTGATATTGCTAATCCAGATACGTTAGCTAAATACTTCAGCCCTTTAAAAAATAAGATCCAAAATCTCTTGCTAAAAATCGACTATCCGACAATTAGACACGTCGAATAGCAACTATTTTCACGTTTGATAGTCGAATAGCTACTATTCGATTAACCGTTCCCTTGCGACTAACATTTCACCGTCTAGTAGTTTCAAAATCGACTAACCGAAATTATCGTAATTTATTATTATAATTTGTACAAACATTCAAACACATATAAAACACAAAATTGCATTGAAAAAAGCAACTAGTTGAAAAATTGAAAATGAACGATCATCTGTTGTATCTGATTGGTTAGTTGAACGGAAATGATTAGTCGATTAGCTGAAGTCGACCATTTTTTTAAACTACTTTTGCTAATCGATTAACACTACAACAAATTAAGATATTTTTTTTGCAACGAAGCAACCATGGTATTTTTCAGAAAGTGGACATTGTATAGATCAGTTTTGCTGAACAAACCTATAGTACATCGCGTCTGAGTTGTTCGTTAACAGTTAATATTTAAGGGCCACAAAGAGTCTTTGCACCACAATAACAAGAACTTAAAAGTTACAGCTTTAATGCCTGTTCCTTACAAAAAGTTTAATATTTTATATCTATATTTTGACCCATTACCATCCCACTTTCCACCATTTTATACATATTTTTCTGAATGCATTATAAGGTTCTTACTAATAGTTTACTTAGCGTTGTTACATTTTGTAAAAATTCGCCTAAAAATTTAAACTAATCCACTTAAATCCTGTATACTGAATTTGTCAAAATTATCTTTAATATTTTTTGATATATCGAATACATTTTATTTTCACAGAACACTCAAGGAGGCTCCTCAGTTATGAGCCTTAAAACAGTCTATTTAGTCATAACAAATATATGGAGCATTTGCGCCACAGTGAAATTTCGATTTTTTTTCATACCAAAGAAAGAGGTATCCCTGATTTAAATTTTTTTTCAATTCTTGTTTTACACAAGACTTTCGGAATATAAAATTAAAAAAAAAAAATCAACCCGTAACAAAACAATTTTTTGATTTCCAAAAATCACGTACTGATAGATTTTCTTGAAAATGTTTCCAAAGAGCTATCATTCATTTCGCAACTTTTGCGTCTAGTCTGATAATAATGGCATAATATAAGGATATTTTTTTGCGGAATTTTAAAATTCCATTTTTCTAATTTTTCAATCATTACCAAAAAGTCCCTGGAATTTCTTTATCACCAGCGTCTTATAATAATCGTAAACAGCTATTTAATTCGTAGACCTGGTTTTGTAAATAAGATTGATCATCAATATGTTTTCACCCTTACCTTTCGATTCTTAAAAAAAACAGTGAGATTGATTGGTTGAACACCAAACCAATCCTCAACCCTATCAAATCTTTTAAACCAAGATATTAGGATTTAATTTATCTTTTTTTTAGATTAAATTGGCGTAAAAACCCCTTAAATATTTGTATGTGTGTGGCACAGTGAGGGCATGGTTATTATCCGATTTCGCCCATAGCAACTTACATTGGGTCGAGGGCAATGTGAGTATCTCATTGATTTTTCGATGCTCGGACGGACATACAGACATGATTGCGCTTTTCATTTTCAATATTTTGGTACATATATACATATACTATATAGTACATATGTATGTCTTTATAATGATAACATGGGCACTAGTGCGTTCGGGTATAAAAAGTAACAGAAAGTATTTTAAAAAATAGATATTGTACTATACGGCAAAAACAATTTTTTTTGGGGATTGGAATAAACCAATTTTTTTTAGCTATAAGTAAAAAAGCCACTTCTCTGTTTATCGACCTTGGCCTACGAAATCGAGATATGGGTATACGAATTTCGAAATTGGGCCTTTGTTAAAAAAAATGTTGAAAAACGATTACATGTAAGAAACTGAAAAACGCAAAAATATGTTAGTGATCTGCGTGGTCCAATTTCGAACAGCGAGGCTCAATTTCGGAGGCTAACTTCGAAGAACAGAGAACTTATTATTTTTGAGTTTACCTATGACTCAATCTCTCAATATGGTTAGTTTGGCCGAATACCCAGTCGAGTGTTATAGATACAGTGTTATTATTCAGAAAGGCGGCGCTTAGCTTGGCTAAACTACAATACCTACAGATCTAAAATATGTATCACATAAAAGGTATTGTTTAGTAAATTGGGACAAAATTATCAAATAGAAATTCTTTCTTAAAATATGTATATAAAATGTTATTTTAAGAAAACCGTAAAGCGCGGGGGTCTAATATATATTTTTTCCATAATTTATAATTGGGTTTCTTTTCATCGGAAGTGAGCTCAAGAAACTTAAAATATAGGTAAAGAATTATCATAAACGTTTTCGTTCCCCAAAATAGTATAACATTGAAAATAACTTACATTTTTGCGGAAAATACCCAACTGTTGGCATTAACTTTCTTTAAGTGCTTATACTTCTTAAAATACTTTTGCTGTGTTGAAATATACATTCAAAGTCTATTTCAAAAAGAAGATCTGAAGTTCAGTACAAATTTACTAGCAAGCGCTCGATATTGATGTAAAAATCATTTATAAAATTCTTTAAAAGTACGCGAATCTTTTGAAAAAGATAGCTTTAAATTAAGCCATGGGATTTTCGAAAAGATTTTAAATAAATTTTGGGACACTTTGTTATCTATCGTTGTGCTTGAGTTGTCTAAGTTAAATATTTGAAACTATCTTAAAGCTTTATTAATGCGTACCTTAAATTTTAATTCCCCAGGAAGTTAAACACTTCTCTAATTTTTTTCTTAACTTTAAATATCTATTCTGTCTACAGGAGTAAATGTTTAAACAAACCTTTATTTAAATTAAAGAAGAGGGCTCTAAGCGCCTTCGAAAAAAATATTCATGCTTAGCATGCTGCTACTCACTTTTTTGTTGCTGTCATAAGTTTTCGCTTTCTCCATTTGTTAGTTGCAAATTGAAAACTTGTCCACTCGCCGCTCACAAACTTTGCACTTACATATATTTTTTAAAAATAAAAATCTCCATCATATTGCAAAATCTAAGAGAAAAATACCTCCACTGCCCGCCCCACCTAAGCGTCCAGTAGTTTGCACCTTTGGAGACATTGGCCACTGTCGCTTTAGCAAAGCTGTCGCTGGCAGCAGCGCTCAATTTGCCTGGGAGTAGAAAAATTTCTAGCATTAAAAAATAACAATAAAGTGTAATGAAAAATAGCGCAAAAATCGTCCACAAAGTTTTGCTGTCTTCCGCTTTTTAATAGAATTAAAAAGTTTTATGCTCACAATTTTTTCTCTTCGCTTTAATGCGTACGTTTTATTGGCATTTTTTTTCCACAGCTATTCTTAGGTTTTGCCCACGGGTATTAAACGTGCAAGGTGCCACTGGTTATACAACAACAACAAAATTTATATATATCCAGTAAGTACTAATAAATATACAAAAAGTTTCGTAGCAAGTCTCAAAAGAAAATTAAATAAAAAAAAATTGTAAAATGCTTTCCTGCTAATTGAAAATATCTGTTTTGGGATCAATTAGACTTTGCCGCCTGCTGCAGGATATTTTTGTACTGACTTTTTACAAACGTTCTATACAAGCATACCTTACATTTTTCTGTCTTCAGCGCCGTGGTGTGAAAGTTTAAGCCAATGCAAAAAACTTGCTTAGTTAGCTGTTTTCAATGCAGTTTTTTGTCTGCGCGTATTTCCTCTACCAACTTTTTCTTTTGCTCGATTTTTTTTTGTTTTTTTTTTTTGGTTTCATTCGGCAGCTGATTGTTGTGGTTATCGATTGCATCGAGTAAGAGGTCGTGTCCTCCGCAGTTAAGTGCTATTCCAGTTGGTTGTTTTTAGTTGCGAAATTAAAACCTCGAAAGTCATAGGTCAGCAAGTGTTTGGGAAAGTTTCAATAGCGGTTTTATCGCTAATCTGTGAAGGTAAATTACTCGAAAGGAGTTAAAGTGTGAGAAGACTTTTCGCGTAATAGGAAGTCTCAAAAAAATTGTATGTTCAAGGCATGCGATTTTATCTGGTTGTACATTCTTTACCGACATTTTAGTGTTCGGCGCTGCTTTAAAAGTCAAGCAATTACATACAGATAAAATACAAGGCGAAATGGTTTCTTAACTAACGAAATTTTGTAACTAATACAAGGCATTTAGAATAAAAAAAGTTGCCACTAATAAAGTTTGATCGAGCTAAAGCACTTTTGAAATTCATTACGTTGCGTTGCTTACGAAAAGGTAAACGTTACTGTAGATTCTTAACTCACAAACCAAAAAGTGAGTTTAGGTCAAGACGTAATAAGGGTTAGGTTAATGTGCTTGCCCTCGGAGCTAACACAGACTTTCTGTTGTCCATTTTGATACCACACTACTTCAAAGAACAGAGCGGCAACTTATTATTTATAATCTGAAAAGCACCACATAGCTGTTTAATCTCCACTCCCGGAATGTCCGCCAGAATAAGGTGCGATCCCAGGAACTTAAGTCTTAGTTTACGAAGGCAGGACAACTTAGCAAAAAGTGCTGAGATGATTCCACCCCCTTTTCACCTAAGCAGTTGCCTAAGGGTGAGTATTGTTTCCATTGTACAGTCCTGACACTTACTTACTTACTTAATTGGCGCTATTACCTTATAAGAGATTTTGGCCGAGTTTAACAAATTACGCCAGTCACTCCTTATTTCTGCTAACTGACGCCAATCGGAAATACTAAGTGACATCAAGTTCTTTTCCACTTGGTTTTTCCAACGCAGAGGAGGCCGTCTTCTTCCTCTACTACCACCAGCTGGTACCGCGTGCAATACTTTCAGGGCCGGAACATTTACGTCCATTCGCACGACATGTCCCAGCCAACGTTGCCGCTGTATTTTAATTCGTTGGACCATGTCTATGTCGCGGTAAAGCTCCTATGACTCATCGTTCCATCGTCTGCGGTATTCGCCGTCGCAAAGACGTAAAGGTCCAAAAATCTTTCGCAGAATCTTTCTCTCGAACACTCCAAGGGCCGTCTCATCCGATGCTGATAGTGCCCATGCTTCAGCGCCATACAATAGCACGGGCATCATGAGAGACTTGTAGAGTATGGTTTTTGTTCGTCGAGAGAGGGCTTCACTGCGCAATTGCCTACTCAGCCCAAAGTAGAACTTGTTCATTGTTCTGATAGTTGCATTGAAATTCACATGCTCAACAGTTTTTTTTTATTATCTTTGTTATATAAATATTTTTTTTTTACAATTGCATAAATTATAGCGTGGGCAGTGGCCCCGATTTTACTGGAGAACTCGTTGAGTTCATAAAACGATAGTCGGGAGAAAGGACGAAACAGTAAGAGAAATCCCTGAAATTTTTGTTCACTTCACATTTCATTTCATGAAATATTGCAGAAAGAGAAAAATATTTCAGTTCAGAAATTTTTCTCTTTCGAAATATTTTTCCATACATTGTTTTACCCTTCAATTTATATTTTTACTACTTTTCAATATACTAATAGCAGAGTTTTAAATCGAAAAATGCAGTTTCGAGGAATTTAAAACAATGTAAATATGAAGTCAACTCTAAAATTATCAGCAATTTTTTCACACACGCTACACACATGGCTACGGCGCATGCCAACCCGTTAAGCAACTCAAAAATGTACGCGATACACATTAATTGCCATATATTTACTTTTCTCAATAAAATCTATGTATATATCTCAAATATCTTCAGTACATTTATTGCAGCGCAAAACTCACCGTTTGGCCTCTAAACTGAACTATAAACTGATTGTTCCGGAAAAGTACGGTAAATCTACAACTTTAGATAAATAAAATGCACAATCACGTTGAGCGCCTAAATGTAGTCTACAATTTTCCAGTGCGAGCGAGTTGCACAGTTATGCATAGTAAAAAATTGCTGGCCAACGACTTCAGCAAGCGAACAGTCGACGATGACTACAACAAAAAAGCAGAAAGGAACAAGCATAACAACACCAACAACAACAAGAGAAAATATAAAAATAATAACAACAGTGTGGACAATAAGTCTACAGGAGCTACAACGAAGCTAGCAACAACAATACCAACGCCAACAACAACAACATTAGAAATGTGACAACACAACATTTGCTATTGGCCCACAAGCCATTGTCATTAAACAGCGATATCCTGGCCACTGTGTCCATTTCAATATTTCTAATTAATTTATATCGCTTATCTTGTGCGATAAATCGCGTGCACTGCGTACACAGTTTGCACACACGGAACTTGCCACTTTTTGCACATCCTGCACGCACGAAAACTCGTAACCAGAGTGGCATGGAGTACTTTTGAGTTTGCTAACAATTTGTCTGACGCTTATTACATGAAGTTGCTATCTCTCTACTTCTGCTATAGCCTATTTGGCGTTGTTTCTATTTGCAGGAAATTTGCACTTTGTTTGGCTTTGTTTTGCGCCACGGCTAGATAAAGTGCGTACGCGCCGGTATTGATGTTGTGTTGCATGCCACCTCAAACCCACACACACAAATCCACTCACATCCCAATTTTATTTCGACACTTCCTCTGCGTATTTGCTAAGTCACCTCCAACTTTGTTACTTGACCGTTGCCCGTTGCCCGTTGACCGTTTTGCAACCGAAATGCATTCGTCCACACCATGTTGCAACAACTAACTGCACCCCGTTTTGTGACAACAAACAAATGACAACAACATGGCAAATGCGTCAATGCACAAATACCAGTGACCAGAAATTTGCCACATTTGCGTGGCAGTGGGAAAACAAAACGAATACATACATACAACCACCCACACGCACGTTCTTATGTTTGCATTGTGTCGAAATATGCAAGAGCATTTGCTTGGGAAAAGCTCACGCACCGTGCAACAGCTTAAATTATTTCACTTCACCGCTTCGTGTTTGTAAATTTTGGCTTGCCTTTGTTTTTGTTAGAGCATATTTTCCTGCTGATTTGGCTTCATTGCACTTCATTTGCTTATCTTGGCCATTTATGTGGATTTACGGTTGTGTAACTGTAAAGTGCAAGGCTTTATTTATTTCAGAAAAATTACATTTAAAAGTAAGTGCGTATGCTTTTATCTTAATGTGTGGCTCTGAAATATTTTGAGCAGTTTTGAAACTGGCAACTCATTGTAAAATATGCTGTCTATATTTCAAACTAATATTTTATATGTTTACATAATTGTGTCAGATAAAAGGGAAAAAATTTGTCAGCGTTGAGGGTCCAACGTCACTTAGACGCCTTTTATTTAATTGAACCAACTTTTAGTTAAGTAAAGGCATCGAAAATTTTCAAATTGTAAAAAGTAAAGACACACTAAGGATGATTGCAGTGATTACACAAATAGGGATGTAATTATTTTTTAGTTTGCATACTGAATTGCAATTAAAATGAATTTTTGTTTAAATGAAAAATAAAAACTTCATAGCTGCTATAAAGTAGACTGTACATATTTTTAAATAATTGGAAACGTAGCAGTTGGTGATCTGGCAAGTTTTATAAAAGTTTGAAAAAGCGGAATTTGAAGTAGTTGGAAATAAAGATATTTTATGGCAGCTGGAAAAAAACTAATTTTGATTATCTTTCTATCAAAGATATCAAATGCAGAGTCAGATAACTGACTTGCTCCAGGACCAGGTCCGACGAAAAGAAGGGGGGGGGGGGGGGGGGAGAGATTGGTGGGAATGACCCCCGAGCCCGGAGTTCTCGAAGGCGTCCGTATTTTTCAAGAAATTGAGTGAATAGTTAAATTAGAATGCTTTTGATAGTCGATTAATTCAAACATTAATTTGACACAGCACGCCCTTGCGCGCATGTGCAAAAAAAAACACTGGCAAAGTCCAATATAATCTGAATAAATATTTCTGACCAAAAGTCTATAAATATGAACTGATTAATACACTCTATTGATTTTCGAAATCGTATAAAAAAAATTTGGTTCACCCAACATCAACTATAAAGCAAATTCAATACAGATGTGATGAGCTGATGAGAGCAGAAACCGTCGTATTTGACTTATTCTTTAAAAACATTAAAGTAATATGTAGAAAAATAGTTGACGAAATTGATGAAGAATTCGAAACTTTTATGTAGAAAGGGGGCCCACCTTTTCCCATTCCGGACTGTAGTGAATTTTTTGTTCCGGTAATCATGAAAGTTTCAGAAAAAAACATAGACAAAATACGCATTTACAACACAAAGTCATATAAGGAGGTTTTTACGGTATAGAAGAAAATACGCACTAAGAAATTATAAGCACGATAAGAACAAACACATAATTATGACACCCTGTACAGCAAGCGAATGGGTAAAACTACCTTATCTGAATTCGCCATGGCGTTTATGAAAAAAACGCTTGATAGTTTTTCAAAATATTCGCAGCAGGAAGAAGTCGTCCTTTATATAATCACCTGTGGCATGTGCTGTATGAGCGCTGGCATTGTCGTTGTGCAGGACGTGTTGTGACGCTTTTTGCAATGTTTTCATATTTTATCGATGACTTCAGAAAAAAAAATTGCAAGAAAATTCCCGCTGACTGTTCTCCAATCCTCAAGAGCGTCAGCAGCAACTGATACAGTTTTACCGAAGAAAAAAAGCAATAGTTTTTTCGAACTTCGTTATGAATTGATATTGGGAAATCAAAATCAAGATCGGATAACTGTAAATTATAGCTCTTATACAACTGATTGTACAGATATGCTAGACGAAAGCTTCTAAGGCGCGCAATTTGTCGTGAGGTTTGAGGTTTTTTTTTTAAACTTCTTCCTTTAGGTAGCTACATTTTGTGAACTATTTACTGAGAGAATATGACCAATAGTAGTGTTATATAAAGTAGGGCTTCTCTGGCACCGATTGTTCAGATATGAACTTTCACATCCATTGGACTAGGACTGCTTACATTTCATTTAAATTTCGTTTTCTATATTTTTTAATGGCTCACTACAATTCGCGGCTTTTAATAATAACAATTTACGGCACAGTTGTTCATATTACAGAGCTGCTTGTGTAAAACTTTATGTGGCAAAGCCGTCGCGGAAAGTATCTATATCATTTATTATGCACACAAATTTTGACATTTGAATTATACATTTTATATGTTTACACGTTTATTCCGATATAAGGTTTATTATACGTGTAAGTGAATCTCGGTATTGTCTTATGTATCGTAATATTTATAATTTTTGAGAACAATGCAATTCACTGCATCGTACCTAATTTTGTTGTGTTATATACTGCCAGAATTTCAATATTCATATTTCATATTCATGAAAAATATAAAGCTTGCGACACAAACGAGGACTATATTGGTAATTTGCTTATTTGTTTTTATAATCAATTTATTTCTAAATACTCGGCAATTGGCGGGGTTTCTTTCAATACAAAATTGGCATTAAAATCCTCACTTAAAATCATGGGGAGCGTATGCAAATCTTCTCCTGGTGTAGCTGCCCAAGCGGGTGGACATCTTTTTGTTCTCGAGTGTGCCTCGCCTTCTCTTGTCGCTTTTTCATATCAGTGGAGTGGGAAACTACCCAACAAGCGTTAAACAGTTTTACCTAAATAAGTTGGTTTTACTTCAAGGTAAATTTTAACTTGTGCAAAAATAATCTATAATTTCTGTTTCTTTACTTAAAAATAATGACTTAAACCATCTACGTCCATTCATATCCAGAATGTCCCTTTTAGATGATATTGATTGAATACCTCGTTATGAAGAGGCATTTACTTAATGGAACTCTAACCATCAACAGGTTATGAATTCGAACTTCGTGATATATTTAAATATCTTAATGCACAATGAGTAAGAAAATCATTGGAAATAATTCCTTCAAAGTAAATCTCGAATATATCGATCCAATCCTCGTGTAATATTTGTTTCGCTGCATAATTGTTATTTTTTCGATCATAAAACATAATTCATATTATTATTGTTGTTGCTATTATTGTCATCGCCAGCAAATGTTTTTCGCCTTTTCTTGTTATCGAAAAATTGAAATCTAAGAATAACGATTATTTTTCATCGACCAACTGGAAATCAAAAGCGATCGATCAAATATGATCGGAAAGATAAAATTCCAAGAATAACGATTATTTTTGATAGAAAAAATAAAAAATTTCAAAATATCCCGGGTTCAAATCGCGACTGGGGCAAGTAAGATAAAAAATTATAGCAAAGTGTTTTTTAACAGCGGCCGCCCCTCCGCAGGCAATGGCGAACCTCTGAGTGCATTTCCGCCACGAAAAAACTTCTCACAAAAATTATTTACCTTACGGTGTTGGCGTAAAACTGTCGGTTCTTCAATTTGTGTTACAACATCAAGATGCACACCAAAAATTGTAGGAGAAGTTCGACCAAACATCAAGCTATGGTGTAAGCGTCAAATTATTATTATTATTATTAACTATACCCATCGTGTGCCGCTACGATTTAATTTTTTGTATTTTTTTTTTGTCAAAATCATATCTGGTATTATCGTTAGGCGTTATTGATACCTTTCGATGGTGAGATTGGTTTTGATACTATTCGGTTTTCAATAAGCCGTGTCAAGTCTCTGGTCTCAAAATGAAGTCACTAATCTGCCAGTTGCTCCTGCGCAGGTCACAAAACAAAGGAATTGAGGAAAATATTGAACAAACGCAGAAATTAAGTAACACTCAATCAGCCTTGTGGTCGTGCGCGATATTTTGTTTAAATCTGTAAAAAAAAATACTTAATGTTCATAACACATACTAAAAAAAATCCCATTCGTTCACATTCGCTCATGTATCTCATTCCGCCATTTTGATTGAATGCGCATTAGAATGAGTAGCTGCATTTATCGATTGTTGATAGTTCTAATTTTTACAAACAGTTTAAATAATCGGTTCACATAAAATACAGTAATAAGAATTTTGAATGGCTAATTTCAGTGTCAATTTTACGAAATTATATTGTTTTAATTTTTAAAGAGCAAGAATGTCGTTGACAAGGATTTGAAAAAAATATTGTGCGCCAGCGATGAACACATTTATATTGAGGGTAATTGTGATCTCTAGCTGATTGTCTCTACTGCTTTTCACTACAGTCTTTGGTGAAATTTTTTGAGACTGTTGCTTACTGAATACCGAAATCATCTCAAGTCACCAAAAATGTCTCTAATTGAAAGTCTCAAATTTGGTGACTTGAGAAGAGACTAAGTTACAGAATTCCGACATAATACCGGTATGGATATGGAAGTACAGCTAATATACGCGAGTATACTTGTCTAAACATTGCAACTTTTATGTACCTAGGAAGTCAAAGTAACCACAACAACAATTTCTTATAATCTTAAACCATCCATTTACTAAATCCTAAATAGTACAAATAGTCAGTCTCATGCAATCTGCACAATAAATCAAGTAATTATGTTTAGCTATTGATTTTATGACTGCTTAGATGTCCACTGCTAAGCGAATACAATGAGAAAAATGGGACAATTATGTTGCTTTGAATGTATGTACATATGCGTGTAGATATGTGCGTAGATATCACTGGCTACCATTACATACATATATTAGTCAAGTGTGGCAAATAAAATTGCACAATATAAAATACTGGCAAACAGTTGTTTGGCGAAAATTACAAAACTTAAATTACACTTGGAAAGATGTTGTGCGTTGATAAGGTGGCTAAATTGATGAAAAGAAAAAAAATGTAACAAAATCCAGCAACAAAACGGCGAAATTTGCGCAATCTTAGCAGCACCAAAGGACAGGAGCTCATAAAATTCAAAAACACACAGCTATGCATACACTTGTCAACATAAAGTGAAATGAAATGTAACACACACGTGCGTTGGGGAAAATCATTTAGTTAATAGTAAATATATGTACTTATGTAGTTTTTTCTTTGCCTTGTCAAAAAGGGATGTTGAGTAAAAGGAGTTCAACAGCGAAGATCTACAAAAACTGATAGTAAAAGTATAAACCTTATGGTAATGATATACATACATACATATGTATATTGTGTATATGTTGATTTTGTATATGAGGGCATACAAAATTTGAGGGTAAGTGCATAGCACTCCTAGTTCCGAAATAATTACTTTACTACCAATTTTCTTTGTAGCTGGAGTGCTTAGTTCATTGATTACCCTATTTAAAAGTTAGCAATGGTATTTTTAATATGTCGAATTTCTGAAAAATGCCAGTCGAATACCAGTTAAGAAATTTGTCCCTGATGCATCAGTGTTTAACTAGCTAATGAAGTAGTTCGCAATTCTGATTAAATGTACGAGCCTGTTCCGCATTTGGAATCACTTTTCATTTTTTCCTTAGAGCGTATTTCAAAACTATAGACACACAACATCTTAACAATGTTTGACATTTTCCCCCATTTTTTAATTTTATTTTTATCTCTATAACGTATGCCCGAATTATTTTTCTCAGAACGCCTCACAGCGAACCACTACCCAGAGTATTGAAGTTTTGATGCTTTTTTGTAACAGTCTAAAGCAAACGAGATAGATATGGATATATATGTATATATATATACCAAAATTTTCAGAGTGAAAAGCGAAATCGATTAAACAGCCGGAACACTACAACGTAAATTACTCATTTTCGCCCAAATTACTTCGCATAAACCAAGTGCGTGCACACTTGTCATTCCTAATTTATCTTGTCAGCCCTGTAGCCACAAGGCCGCTTAGTTCTTTGATCGAAGGAAACAATTTGGGAGACTGTGTACATTTTTAATATATGTAAATAATAATACATATATATTTTTTTAATTTTTTTAAAGAAAGCTTCTAGTGGCAGTAAAAATCAAGAAACAGTGGAGTGAAAGTTATCGTCCAGTTTGGTTATGGGAGCTCAGATATTTCGATTAGTATCGATAAAATATAGAGTCGACACTGATTGGTTCGTGATTTGGTTCCTGCCTTTAATAAAATACATCATTTCATTTTAATTCGTTGACAGATTTTGAAAGGTAGCTTCATCGTAATTTGCTCATAAATTAAGAATGAGCCATAAATTATGATAGTGTGCCTGGGCCTTAAGCCACGTCTATCGGTTTGCCTGTCTGTCTGTTCATCCGATCATCCATCTCGATTAAATATTGAAATATCTCCACTAAACTCACTTCCATTTAATCCAGAGTAAGTTGGTTTTGAAAATGACGAGGATAATAACCGGGCCAACATAACGGTTTTTTTTTGTGATAATCAAAATATTGTGATATTTCAGTAAATTAATATGTAGAAGGAACATAATATACAGGATTTGATTGGAGAAACAATACGTGGGCTAAAACTATGTTTAAATAGGTATGTATTTCTATGAAATACTTAAATTTCAACGCAACACAATTATAGATTTTGGAGAAAAACTGCACCCACCTCTCATATAACGCTAATTTACAAAACATCAAATTTTTCAAAATAAGTACTGTTTTAAATAAAACCATTAGACGAGTTTTTGAATTAAATTTTAACGAGAAGAAATAAATTGCTAAAAGTTGTCATTCAGGCCTATCGTTGAATCAAGCGTAGCCCAGTATTCGGAGATTATATGAAAATCGCATAGCGGAATCCGAATAAATACAAATGAATAGGTTTGAATTATTCGATGGATTCGGAGTTAGATTTTTCGTAGATTTCACGGGCTTCAGTGATATCTCCAAATATATACCGAAAATAAACTATATTTCTGTCTTCCATTTGCAGTCAGCTCGTGTCTATTCTGCTTGGGCTTATAATATTAATCGGAAACAAACGAACAGAGCTTAGAATCGGATTACTCAAAAATTCGGAGATTTTATGATAATGCCATCGCTGAGTTCGAATAGCTACGTAGTTCGTACTACGATGAATTTGGGGATAGGTTTTTCTTAAGATTTCACGAAAATTCGTGTCAAGATGGATTTAGTGATGGCCCCGACTATTTAGTTCTATTTCGATCGAATTTTTTTGTTATTGAAATGCAGAACAGACTTAAAGTTAAGAGAAAGGCTTCACCCTTCAAGTGACTTCGCCAATATTAAAGTACTACAATTACAAATAAAATCTGAATCGAAGTATTTATATTTAATACAAACTTATTTGAATTGAGTCGTTTTTAACTGGTCATTTCCCAACTGGTGTCGGACCACCCTCTCTAAGCACTTAACCAATTCATGAAATAACTAGAATGCCTCTGTTTACTAGTTGTATTTTTCCACCCATAAATTTGTGTATTGTGGATTTATCTTCTGATTGTGTACTTTCATTACTTTGATATTTTGTTGTCTTGTGTGCAGATTTTAAAATGGCAAATTGATAAGTAAATGCTGAGGTGGCAAGAAAAAAATTCGCACATTTATTTCTCCATTGCCATAGATTTTCTTTGAATACTTATTTTCAATTTTATTGTATTTTGTTGTGTTGCTTATGAACTTTACGATTAGCTTCGCCCTTCTACACAATTGTTAAATATAAACTTTACTCGCACATTTAGAAGAAGAAAAAAGCACTTTTTAGATCAATAATGACTTTCCCGAAAATAGTTTGAATTTGTGAAAAAAATTTGCAATCAATCTGAAATTTACACAATTTTCTTTTAAATTTTCCACTTTGGTTGCTCCTTTTTCTACAATTTTACAGGAAAGTATTTACATTTAAGACATTTTCTGCCAAGATCGTTCTGTTCTGAGAGAAAAAGGTATCATTGTTCAGAAATAATTGAAAGGTTATGCAATTTTGACATTTACTTCAAAGAGGGAAAATAAAAAAAAAATCAAACCTGCAATGAAAATTCTCGGTTTCATTGAAAATTCTGCACAAAAAAAAGCTTTGAAGGATTGATATACATATGTACATAGGTACAGACTTATAGGCGATTACGCACAATACTTAACACAGTATTCAATAAATTGTCAGTTGGATGAGGGATCAGAAATAATTTGTTAGCATTTTGATCCGATTTTTTCATTAAAAGCGACCTTCCATTGCCATAATCTCTTACCATAATTCTCGTGTTGCTACATTCACTCCAAAGATATTTCTAACCGGACAGACGGCATCCTGACATTCTGAAAGATATTTAGTATATTTTTTTTAATTGAACATACTCCGTCACACAAAAATAATGGGAAGTTGATTCGTTTTTTTTAATTAAGGAAGATACGATATGTTAAATTACATGGTTAAAAAAATACAGGAAGTGGCGCAGGTTGTGGTGCCACTAACGATTCCTTGAAAATTTTGAAATATTGAGCTGTTTCTATGCCACATTGGATTTTGTTTATAAAAACTTTGTATTTATGTGTTATCTTAACCTCACGTATAATTTTCAATGTATATAATACATGATTTCTCTAAGTTCCCTCCACGAGTTAAGCAATTATTACGTCACAGACTAGTTTCTCTCTGAAATTTCACATCAATCAGCGCAATATTTAATTCTAGCATTTCTGGATAAATGAATTGTAAGAACACATCCTCTTCCTCAGGATAAAGAACGCCCACTTTTCAGCGTTAAGCATGCAAACTTCAAAAAATTATTTGACGAAAGTTCCCTGGACTTCTGGGTAAATGCATTAGACGCTTGTACTTCTCTTATTTCAATGATGATAAAATACTTTCGTTTTTATTTTAATCAGAAAGAAATAATATTAAAATTTGTTTGGTTGGAAGATGTTTTCTTTGATAAGGCGATACTGCGTGGTGTGCTGCTAAAATCTCACCATTATCGTACCCACGACTTTTCTGTATGAAAATAAAAGTCCCTAACATAATATGAAACAATACTAGATTTCGCGGGTGCTGTTGTTTGTTTGCGGGTACATTGTGAACCTACAGGCTCGCTGACCGCATGCACTGGTGACGGCCCTTGAGCCCAGGATTGCATCTCACGGAGCATTTACTGCCACAAGTATTGCAATACCTTCATTTCGCCAAAGGGGCTACATTTTTTTTTTTTGAACAACGCCGTACGTTACTTTTATTTAATTTAATAATGTGACAAATTTATTCATTTAACTAACAGAAACTGCATTAAAATATTTAATTTCAATGGTTTTAAAACTAAAATAAAATTACATCAAATTTGTGTTTACATACAGATGACTACAGAGGAACCAATAAATTAAAAAAATTATCGTAACTTCTCATCTGACTTCGCTCTATACTTTATCTGATATTGGTATTTCTTAATAAAATTATATGAAATTTGGAGTTCTCTTCCGGCATTTTTTATTAGAAGCTGCATTCTTTCTATGTACCAGGGAGCGATCATCAAACTTAAAATACTTTCAATTGCTGCATTTGTGCGTGTTATTGAAAAAACATTTTTTTTAACAATAATTTTTTCTGCAAAGCAAACATTTTTTGTATCTACAAAAAGGATTTTTACATCAGTATCCTTTATAAACAACTTTTTTATAACTTAAGTAAATTATTAAAACGAATCATACATTGCAGGCGAAATGTTTGAAATCTGTTATTTGATAGTTATTATAATTTTGAAGTAATGTGGAAATTTTTGTTTTCGAATTGCAAAATTTAGAAAACAGTACAAATAACAAACATTAGATTACTAATTACCGAAAAATCAAAAAATGCAGTACTAGAGTGGAGAAATCAACACATCCTGATGAAATTAGTATGGGTCGGTTTATTTCTGGCAACGCAAAGAACATATCTAACACCGGTCTATGTGAGGCCTCTTGTTGGTCAGAAACTTTTAACTAACGTAATCTGCTATATACAAGTTTTATTAAATGAAAATCAAAGTCGTTTTTGTATTCTTATTTCATATAAATTTTATGCATTTGCCAGGGGACTAACTAAAGTTCGCTTAGTTGACCAGAAAAAACAACAACAACATTATTTACATATCTATTTTTAATCCTCCCCTTTTTTATTTTCTCATCCATTTCTCAAGTCAAAGACTCCCTTCGCAACAGTTTAAAAATCTTTGTTTCTAAGCTATAAAGTCTCCATGTTCCTGTTAAAGATCTTTCCCTCAAATTTCTTTTAATTTTTGCAAATAACCTGAAATCGCAAGATGCTATATCTGGGGAAGTGGTGCTGAACGTATTTCTTCGAGGTCAGAGATCGCAATAAAGATACTCGTTATTTTACCATTGTGAAATGGCGCGTTGTCATGTAAAATGTTGCACCGCAAATCCTCTTCTTTCCGATTTTCCAACAAATGCTTGAACACTTTTTGTAAGCCGTATTCGGTACACCATTTTGCAGTTACGGTTGTAACCTTTTCCAGAGGAATATCAGCTACGATTTTGATCGGGGATGTAAAGGGGCATTTTTACTTTTGTTCCAGATTTTTGCTGCTTAATTTTTGTGGCGTGTTCCCGTTGGGCTTCATACCATGGACTGTTCTTTGATTTCCACATCGTACTTATAGAACTAAGATTCGACACTTACGATTTTACTAAAGTTGCTAGCTCACCCATTTTCGAATTTATCTAGGAAAAATTGTGCAAAATGCAATCGAACCTCGAATCTCGAGTTGGCAAGCAAAGGGATGGATTTATCTGTTTTAAATAAGCGAACATGCTTCTAACCTTCGACGAACACAGTTTAAAGACAAAACTCAGCGAGTTGCATTACCAGAAAAGTTTTTCCAAAGGTTGAGGTAAAGCGATTAAAAGCTGTCGGTCGCCTTGACTGCCTTTCTCTCAATCTACTAGTCGAAGTTATAACCGGATACTGTACACGGGAAGAGGCTGGGATGCCTAATCAACGATTCCTGCCCCGCCCTAGCTAAGACTCGAAACAAATTCTTAAATACCTTAAATAGGTACTTTTTAACAAGCATTCCCGATATTCTGCGCTACATAAGGCGCACGGTGGTGTACTTTCTAAGGGATAGAAGGAAGGATATGCATGGCTCCCGTCACACCGGGATCTCACCGGGTTTTCTTGGCTTACGTGTGCCTCCGTGGTATTGCAGGGATGCAGCCGCTCTAACCTAGTCGACCAGATTTCTCTATGTATCCCAGAAGATTACTTAATATATACAGTCATTGCATTCAAGCTCAATTTATCAGTAATCATCTCTTGTAAATGTTAATCGTGGATTTTCGTCAACTTGGGTATTCTTAAAAGCTGCAATCCCATCCTCAGTGGAATATTTGGTTAAGCTCGTATTTATTGGAAGTAATCTGTAGATAGAATACAATCGTTCCATTTGTCACTCTGCATTCATTAGATATTTGTAGTGGGTTTAGTTTATGCCGAAAACCGAAGAGAAGCACACAACGAATTTCTGTTTAAGTTGATGGTGGAATTTCGTCTGATCTATCCTCATCTATTTGCGTTTTATCGTCTCCAATTTAGCCGAACGTACCGAAATTTAGAAAACAGTCTCGTAAAAAATTGCAAAGGATTAGTTATTTTTGTTCTCATTTTAATTTTTAAAGATTTAAGAGTCGCCAATCAAGCGAACATTTTATAGTGCCCTTGTATGAAAGAGAAGTTACAGGTATCTAAAGCTGTTTCAGCTATTGCAATGGTAATTTCCGTTTAAGTTTTCTTAGCAAAATATTTATATAAGCTCCAGGGCATTTTCACCTCATCCCAACACAGCAGTTCATCCTCGATATCATGGCATGCGCGAAATACCTTAAATGCACACACCAACTTCAGTTTTGTTGTTTTTTTTTACTCCCGGACTTTTTAATAATCCTGCTAAGTATCGAAAAACTCTTAAAAATATTGTTTATTTGCATTATGAAAATATTAAAAGGCATAAAGGCAATATTTGAATGCGTTGTGCGGATTTTTATTATTTTACAGGGAATTATCTCATTTGAGTGAAGATGCTACAGATACGAAGATGCAAATGTAATGCGGGTGTGCGTGTACGTACGTTGTATGGGAGGGGGAGTTGTTGCTCGGGGCAGCCGCACGTTTGCTAGCGTACAGCCGAGTTTTATGTAATAACATAATATCCTTGAGATATTTCTGTTCCTGCTGGCATTGAGATGGATGGATACATGGATGGATGGATGGATGGATGGATGGATGGATGTGCATTCTTATGAACGGAGGCAGGTTGTTGTTTATTTTTGTTCATTCACGGTTTAATATTATTATTGCTGTTGTTTTTGTTATTACGTTCTCATCTCAGCATATTGAACAGCACCGCAATATTTTTTTGCTTTAATACAATATTTATTTTTTGCAAACAATTTGCCTTCTCGCACCGAACATAATACTTGTATAATACTCTGCTTAAGTTCAAAGTATGTGGAAGACAGAGTGATCCAATTTTTTTGAAGGATATTATTATTATTTTCTCTCCCTGCTTCGATTCCTTGCACACAGTGCCGTAGTTATTTTTTGTTTTTGCACTTTTTTTTACTTTTACTGTACCTTAGTGCATCGTAAAAAAATTGCTCTGGGGGATGTAATGTAATGTTGGTATGTATTGTTGCTACTGTTGCATGAACATCATGCATATTGTGGCATGTGGAAATGATGCGCAGCCACTACGCCTTTGGGGCCGCAATCAATGTACTGCAAACCACAGCGGGGTAAGTGCGGCAAAGTAAAGGACCAAGAGAGTTTCTTTTTTATGAATATTGCAATATTGAGCTATTATTAAATTTTTTTTATAGATATGCAAAATTATTTGCCAAAATGCATTATGGCGCATTTAACTGTTCCTCGGAAAACTTAAAACAGCTATAAAAAAGCAGAGGTACGCAAGCAGCAATGTAGCAATATCGTCGTATATTTTAAATGCGGAACAAAATTCTTTTACGCTTTTCTTGTTTCAGCACAACCAACCTCATAAGTACTTATGTATGTATGTAGATATCTACAAATGCGCGTACATATCGAAAACATATGCTCAGTTTTGTACATAAATCAACTTAAGTTTCATATGAGGACTGCCTGTGTAACCAAGTGACAGTTTGCAACACTAAAATGGCAGTTGAAGATCCACTGCTCAATCTTGATGATTAACCCCAATCGTTTCTCAGTCTCTTATAGCTTGTGATATTCTCTTCGTTACTTAAATACATCAGCACTTAAGCGCTCAACTCCGAATGGGGGCTAATAATCATTTTCGAATGCTACCGAAAACTTTGAAATTATTAAAACAAATAATTCTTTTCACAGAAATTTCACCATTTTTAGCCTTTATTGATGTCGTTGACGCGACTGTTTTCTCAGCAATTTCTGTCGGGTGTCGGGTAATAAAGATTTCGGCAATAGTGTATACTTTTTTTTTTATATATACATAGCGATATGCTTGTATATAAGTTTGTATGTGTGTACGAGAGACAGTGGGCGATGTTCTTGCAATGCTGAGATAAAATTTTGAATTTTCTTATAACTTATATAAATATATATATATGGATATATTCAGATACATTGAAAATACATAATCCGCATTTACTTTTGCCTAATTCATAGACCTTGACGGGACTTTAATAAGCAGAAATTAATTATTGTTGTTATTCTAAAGTATTACCCATACACTTCTGATTGATTGAATATGATTGTTTACTGCATCCGGTTATGTATAGAGTCTCTTCTAAAGAGCGGAGTAATTCACTCCGAACTGTGGGGGTAAAACTGAATTCTCAGAGAATCAAGGTAGTGGTGACCTATGCCGGCGATATATGTATGTAGTAAAGCTGCTATCGGGCCAGCCCCCTTTTTTTATAAGCGAAATTATGGAAATGATGTCAAAGAATGTAGATCCCTGAATTGGGACACGAATTTTAGTACGATACGATGCCATATTGAAACTTTTGCCATTCGTTAACGATATTTTTTACTCGATGCTTTCAAAACGATATTTTTTCGAATCGAGTGCTTAAACCACAGTATAGTATCGAATTTGCCGAATTAAAGTCTCGCTGTAAGCTAGCTAATCCCTTTCCAAAATTAGGTAAGGTGTGTTCCGTATTTTACTCACGTGTGAATTTCTGTATTGGGGAAAAATAGTTTGCAAAATTCACTGTGGACTGAGTACAGAAGGTGATGCAGTGGTACTGCTAATTTGTTTTTGCCAATTTCGACAATTCTCAACTACAAGTAGACCCAGCTTTTTAACAAATGGACTGCAATTAGTCAATTTTCTTTGGCAGGTAGTAGATTTAATTATTAAATTTTATTGAAAGTTATTCATTTTTCTTTCTTCCGTATTCTTTATTTACTGAATTTACGATCTGTCACTTCGCCGCGGGAAGACGCAATCTTGTATTCTATCATCCATATGCAAATTAGTAAACATAAACGATGATTTGGAAAGGGTAAACATTTTTCAATAAAAGGCCTAATTATTACTAGTGCTAACAATTTCTGAAGATTAACTAACTAGTGTTTTACAGGAAATTGAGGATTATCTGTATTTTCTATTTATTATCGAGTCTTTTTATTGCGATATATATGGGTACCCGTTTATTTCAGAGCATTACTTTAAATGAGTAGCATATCGATACTTTTGGCCCGATATCGAGTTCCTATATCTATGCCATTTTTTGGGGTGAAACCCGGTGAAATCGAACTATATACTTTTCACAAATAAAATAAAAATACCTAGTTTCACTAAATTGAAGTTTCGAGCAAAGCACCTAGGTTTGGCAAAAAAGGAGGAATACCTAGCAGCTATCCAGTTGGTTCTCCAGGCAGCCAAAATAAGGCCGTTCGAGCACCTGGGCTTAAAGCTCTACCCACTGACAATATCCTGTCGAAGATTTTTGTTACCCATAAAACCCGCGCGAACTTCCCAAATTGCATGGACGGGGCTCAGGGAAGGGTTTAACTATTCGAGGGTTTCAATGAGCAATAGAATCTAAAGTTATTAATTTGTCTAATGGACCATCTAAGCGTTTTTCAGACCTAAACTTTTGCAATTATGGAAGCAATAAGGTGCGTATTCTAGATAACGGAAGTGAATATTTTCTCAGATACCCAAGCGGCTACAACTACTGGATAAGTGTATTTCTCCCACTGGCTTCGATTTCTGAGCAATAGGAGATTGCCGGAATATGAATCCAGGGTCATAGGTACATTTATGGGAACGAGGTTCGGCTTCGCAATGGATGTGCCCACTGTGGTAGACATTGGTGCCTCAAATGGAACCATACAGGATCGTATCTGTGTATTCAATTACCGTCCTAAAACCAGGGCACTTGTCGGGTAAAATTTATCCTAAATTACTAACTCTGCCGTTAAGGAATGTATATATACATAAATGATAAATAATTACTCAAAGGCATTTGATAGCGCATGCATATGGTTCTACTTCACAAACTGAAGTCACTTCTTTGTCACATTCCCAGATGCTGACTCTGAAATGCGCCGCATGAACGCTGGTATTTCTGAAGGTTGTGTGCTTGGTTCTCTACTCTACCTTATCTATACAGCAGATATCGCTGTTGCAACATTTGCAGCTGGGCAAAAATTGCAAACCCTATTCAACGACATCCCGGAGTGGTTCAATTCCTGGGGAATTCAAAAGGACGCAGACGAGACAGTGCAAATAATGCACACGAACTGCAACGACCACCCAACTAAAAGTAAAACAATAATGCAAGATATACTGGTATTACAATAGATGCTAAACTTACATGGAATAAGCATATATGTAAACATGAATAGGAATAATATAAAAAAACTAACTTCCGACAACTGCAAAGTAATCCTATCTTTAAGCAAGAAAATATTAATATACAAGACAATAAATGTATTATAGACCTGAAAATCCACGCCAATAATGAAGTACAAAAAATACCCCTACACGAAAGAAAACGTCACATAACGCTCAAATGATTGACAATCTCAGACCTGCCATCCAGAGACTTCTGTCGGTATTCTTTAAGTAGTCGCGAGTGACTAATTGAGACTTTTTGGAAGTGAGATTGATTTTGAGACTTGAGGCCGCTTACTGAATACCGAGTAGTAAAGTAAAGTCACTAATTTGTCAGCTGGTCCTGAGCAGGCCACAAAACAACGAATTCAGTATGAAAGTATTGAACCAACGCGAAAATGAAGTCGTACTCGATATGTCTCTATCTATAAAAACACTTAATTTTAAATAAGCAAAATAAAAAAAAACTATACGTTTACATTATTATGTACTTGTTCTGTCATTTTGACGATTGTACATCTCTAGCTGAACATAACATCAGCTGATTGTCTTTACTGCTTTTCACCACAGTCTGTGGTGATTTTTTTTTTGAGACTGTGGCTAACTGAATACCGAAATCTTTTCAAGTCACAAAAAGTGTCTCTAATTGAAAGTATCAAATCAGAACACCGGCATTAAAGTAATTGGTGAATTTTATTATAATTCTATTACTCTCATTTCCATTGTAAACAATTTATGTTTTTATTAAGATATTTATCTATGTAGAAAATGTTTTTTTCTATAAATCTGGGATAATTACGAGATGGTTATATATGGAGGTGTAATAAAGTGGAAGCACCAAAAAAAAAACGAACAACAATTTAGCTACTAGGCAAATCAAATTTTTTATTTAGTAAATTAGTTTTGTAGAATATATTCCGAAAAAGTATGTAAATTTTAATCTACATATATTATAGTTTAAACCTTTTCTGATATCACTTTCGAATTTCTGCCTATTTCAAAACACTGTAATTTAGTAAGTACACTGACAAAGCGATACATAACTAAAATAACCATTCCACGTTGAATGGCATATACAAATTACCCGAGAAACAAAGTCATGTCTACATACATACATACATATGCACATAATATAAGTACGTACATACATTCATTTCAAAATAATTAAGAACAAAGTGTGGAACTACGACTTAACTCAAACACCGGCAAAGACGGCTTAAATAAGAGGGGGGGAAATTATTATTACAAAACAGATGAGCTGCCGAAATTAGCAGGCGATTCATAATAAAAAAACGAACACAGTTATTCTATATATGTATGTGCATATGTGTGTGTGTGTGTGTGTGTGCGGTGACTTAAAGACGTATGTAGCTGCCTCCCCATATCCTCCAATTCCCTCAATGTAAACAAAAAAATGAAGATCAGTCAGCTGTCAAAATCATTTAAAATATTAAATCATTTAAATTTGTATGTTTACTTAAGTTCGAGTAGGTAGTCCATGTGGCAATGGCAATGTTAAGTGTGGCAATTTGTGTGTTTCTTGTGGCAGCTATAAGTGGGGTACATGCGTGGTTTTGAAATTGAAACGTGAAAATTGGGAACTCTTTCAGTGCTATTTAAAATATGAATATGAGAGTGTATTTTTCTTTTTCTCATATTGCTTGTCTTAAAGATTTCATATTTCCAGTCGACATTGCACAATTTACTTAGCTCTTTTTCGGCAAAAGTTGATCGTCGTATGACAGCAAATTCTGCTGTCGTCATCCGGTTGTCGAAAATTCCAAAAAATAACAAAATGTATCTACACACACACACTCGTACTTATATCAAATAAAAAATAAAATTCTAAAGTAAACATTCAAATATGAACATTGTTTGTACACACATTGATAATTAAGAAAGTGTTCTGGCTTAACATAAACTATTTGCAAGTATTTATTATACTCGTAATAAGCAGGAATCAACAAATATCAGACTAATTTTATGAGTGTAACCAATTCAAGTTGATTCCGAAATTCTGCGCTCATTTTAAGTGAACTGGGAATGAAAGGATGATTGCTTACGATAACGAAAAGGGTAGTTAATTATATACACGATACGTCATTGTTTTCTAATTACTTCTACAAACATTTTGCCGAAATGAGTTCTTTATTGATAGGAGATAAGCTGTTTCATTGCAGATCGATTGTTTGGAAATGCTAATGCCATTCGTTTTTTTTTTATGTTCGCTACAAGTTTCAAACTTCGGTAGGTAGGCAGGTACACAAACCAAAAGTTTACCAGAAAGAAATTTTTTCCGGTATGCTGCATTCTTTGGGAATACCCAAAAGTCATAGCTCTTAATTGAACTCGAGCGAAGCTCGAAGCACCAATAGTTTTGTTGGTAACTTGATTTGAGTATTCAGTAACTTTAGATCAAGCAGGTGTGAGAGTCGAGTTGCGAAGCTAGTAGCTGTCTATTACGATTGTAATACGTAGAGCGTTATTTGTGCGAGTCTTTGACAAGACAATGCTTTAGGTCGGTTTTTGGTTTGGACCTACGTATAATATACTGAAAACATGCCTTCGATCTATCGAAATGTGATGGAAGGATGGAGATTTTCGTAGTCTGCTCTTTTTTGTTATGCTTCAACCTGTCGCTAAGCCCTGCCAGGCTTCGCCCACCCCAGTAAAGACTATTGTGCGAGGTTTCGTCGTGTAGACTGAGATTTTCTACAGTGAGGCCATAAATCCTCTTTTACCCATCTTAAAATTGACAAGCCAGCTTTGTTTTCTTGACGGTTATATTTGATCATGACATCCTTACATTCAGTCAGTGAGTGAGCAAAAATCAGCAAGACTTAAATAAATAAATTTCGCTTTTATACGAATGATGGTAGAACGCTCGTCCATCGCAGTGAACGATAATAACTGGCGACGAGGTCTCTCTCCCATCACAAACTCAAGACCGGACTGGGGTCCGATCCTATAGTTGTCCTATCTTTTCCGTCCATTTCATTTCTTGGAGAGCGGTGATGTTAGCCGTTACTATTTTAAGTTTTGCACTCATTTATATAGTGAGCTGCGTGCTCCAAGTCAGACTCCCAATCGCACGGGGACTTACTGGTAAAAAGGAGTTTTAAACATCAGAGAGCTTTTAAAGCGAAATCGCTGAGTGATCACTCCAGGTTCACCTTCTCAATTAACTTACTCCAAAGTAGATCTTCTGGAGCTATTCTCCCACTCCCAGGTGAATGGCAATCAGAAGCTTTCGGCTCTTCCGTGAACTGCACACCGAACCACCCCTTTACGGTACATTTTTTTATATAAATGTGTCGACTTGAGTTAATGATCGCCGTTGATGACTGATGTCTAAGGCAAACTAAATCTAAATCTTGTCATCCGACCTCGGCGAATTTCAGCTAGCAATAATGCGACTGAGAAACAACAAAGCTCGCTGGTGGATTACCAACTTATCTATTCAAGAATGACTGCGACGAGCTGGAAAAAATATGCACTAGCCTAATGCATGCTCGCCGATTACACTGTTCGGTAAGGATTCCCTATATTTATATGTCTGAATTCGGTATCCCTGACGCTGATCAACATCACCAGCTTCGTCAGGATTGGGAAGGACCTCTGCGAGCCGTTTGAGATCAAACAAGGTTTCAGGCAGGTTGACTCGCTATCGTATGGCTTTTTAAAGATTTTGTTGGAAAAAATAATTCGAGCTGATTTAAAAGTAATAGACGCGTTATCCGCTGGTAATGGCAGAGGAAGATGAAGGCCTACTCTTCGTTGGAAAGACCAGGGAAAGAAGGAGATGTATTCTTTTTTTGTTTTCTGTTAAAAAGGCTCACAAAATGACAGTGATATAACTGTCGGCACGGAACACCTTTTTTTTTTTATATCTGAAGCGCGGTGGCCATGATAAATCAAGAGCGGCGTACTTGCGATAAAAAAAGCAAAAACAGTTTCTTTAGTACACGCCAAAACGCCCTTCGTGAGCGAACGATTTTGTAAAATTCTGCTTTGTTACAAAATCTATAATTTTTCTGAAATTGTTGATTTTGAATCAATTAATTACGCACTGACTTACACAAGCTATTATTCAGGGTTGTATTTTGAAGCTTGTGACATTCTGTGATAAATATAGAAAAAATAAATTTGTCTAGCAATTTTTTTGGAAATAAACGAAAAAATTTGAAATTAATCGCATATTTTCGACAATAACGAGGATGCCATCGAATATGTTATCTCCAACTCCTTTAGCAGTGCTTTGGCAAAGCGAAGCGATCACTTTCACGAGATTAGGGATCAAGCATTTGCTTGTTCTACTAGAACCTGTAAAAACTATTTTGATTTTAAGTTTCAATACATTCAAAAAATTCAATGAAAATGTCAAAAACTGGATTTATTTGATGCAATACATAGTCTGGGCTACGAAATTACAAATTTAACTCTGAGTTACGTATCTCTTTCTTTATAAATTTAACTCTGGATTTCCCGCAAGTGGCCTAAAAAAGAAATTTGCTCAAAATAAAAATTCCTTAGTTCACGAAGAAATCACTGTAGAAAGAAATGAAACGGTGAAAGTCTCAAAATGATGTTTTCAAAACGATGCTGCCGTTGGCCAACGTTAAGCCGTTTTCCAAAAAAACACGATTCTAAGATAATTGCGTTCAAGGTTTCAACAGCCACTCAGATCGTAGAGCACCTTCGGCTAGTCAGTGCTGTAACTTCAGTTCTAAGAGTCAGATCTTTTTGAAATCTTGAAAAAAGATTCTTGAAGCAAAGGTACATTAAGAAAACGTAAACAAAATTTAGATTTGTTCAACCCAGTCAAGTGGATGTAACCCATTAAAGAGAATAATAAATTTAATTAAGTTTTGGTACAAGTAAAAATGTCATCTGCCTATTTTGTATAGGCATGTATTATAAAAAATTATTAAGTGCTCAAATCTTAATAACATCAAAAATAGAGCTAGCATTATTTTACCCCGCAATACATGCGCTTATACCAATACGAATGAGTAGAGTCATTTATAAAAAAAAAATACATGATTATGTACTGCATATGAATGTATGCACATAAATACTAAGTTATTTCCAATAAAATTGCAATGAGTAGTTGTTGTTGAGATATTAATGATATTTTACGATGCTTTATTGCTATAATAAATTCGAAACTCATTTTGAATCGATAAAAGAAAAGGGATATTGAGACACCACCAAGAAAGTGTGAAGTGTAATTATGAGCAGTTGAGTATCAATTCATTGGATCATGTGTACTATTCGAAGAAATATTACGCGCACTCTTACTGTACTTGTGTTATTAAGTAATAAAAATTTCCCAAAAAAAAAAAAATCCAAAACGTGTTGTTCACTACGTGAATTGTTCGATTAGGACGCCATTGACAATTTCCATATTAGTGGCGTTGCTAAGCGTGTTGCTGACATTATTACGGCAATATTGACAAGTTTACGAGCATAATCCTTCCATAAAGTGCGCACAGTTAAAATGCCAAAAATAAGTTGGAACATTAAAGGTACATTTATATGAAAATTTTGTATTGATCTACATAGTAAGTTGCGGAGGCCCATAATGAATGCGCTAGAAAAGGATAAGAAGTTAGGCGTGGAAATATACGCATATACTTTACATACAGTTATGTCTCTATATTTATTTTTTATCTCATTATATTTGGAGCTGCTCCGTAATGAGCGCTGGCTTAGCTTAATAAAACGTTATTTACTTCTCCTGCTCAATGCCTAATTCATGCAGATGTTGGTTAGCATGAAGGATTTTTCTTTTTTGAAAATTATATTTGTGAGAGAATTTTTATGACTTTTTGGGCAACGTATATATTTGCGCTCATCTATAAATTGAAATTGAAATTCCGCTTAAATTTTGAGGCTGTTGGTAAAGCTGTCAATTTTTCTGAAACGCACGATTTGCTCGTAAACATTTTCCCATGTGTACGAAATCTGTATGTAAATGCAAAATTAAAGCAGCAGCAGCATCGACAAATGGAAAAAGCAGGATTTTAAGCGAATCCTTGATTGATGTGCTTACACACATACTTACGTACATGCTATGTATTTATTTAGATATATACAAGTATATTTATTGTACACAATAGTGCGTGTCATAACTATGGCATCACCATACATTGACAATTTTTTTGACTTTTTATTTATTTTTATTTAATTCTTTCAAATAAAAATATAGTTCATTATACCACAAAAGCCATTAGAATCCAAGTTTCAACCTTTGCTTGAATGGGAGGGAAAACTCGACACATTTTAAACAAAATTTTTCGGCCGGAGGCAATAATCAGATCGCTGGGTGAGCTTGAGTCGATTCCGGCCTTAAGAGATTAATCTACCATCTGCTCAGGACAGAAACGACGTGACAGAGTGAAGTAAATCCTCCATACAACGAAGGGTGAGTAGGGACGCTCTACAAACTGGAGTTCTCTTACCTAGAAATAGAGAGGTTTTTGGGTTATTCCCTATGCAGACGATGTCGAACTTAAAGTCATGAGGAAGCTGCTGGATACCCTTATACAGGGATACCTAAACCAGATCGTGAATGGCCCGTTATGATAGATACTTGGGACTAATTTTGGACAGGAAGTTCTTCTAGGGGTCAAATATTGAGGAAAGGTTAAAAAAGCATCAGTTATTATATACAGTTGCCGAGGTGCTATTGGGAATAGATGGGGCCTCTCCCCTAATGTAAATTATTGGGTTTACGAAACAATAATCGGGCCAATAGTGCCTTATTGTCTGGTGGAACTCACTGGAGAAGGTATCAAGTGCAACGTCCCACACACATTGGAATCAGTAATTCAGTGGGTCAAAGATCGGCAGGGTTGGAGGGGGTGTCTTCCGCTGGAATCTCTTCATCAGCCAAAAATTTAGGCTTCTGTTGTAATGTAGCATGTTTCAGGAGGAGGTAACCGTAATCAAAGAGGCAGCAATTCGGCCAGGGTAATGTCCTTTGGATTGGCAAACATCTATTCTTATAGCCAGGCGGCAATCTATGCCTTAGGGTCTTTAATGGTCAGGTCGAAATTGGTAGGGAAGTCCCTATATTAGCCGCCTTCGAATACTTTCATAACGGACTGATTTGGATGCTGGGAAATAGCGACAGTGCTGAGCATTGCATGACTGAAGAGCTCGCTAGACAGAGCACCCTTGAAAAGATGACTCCGAGAAGGGATAGGGTGGGAGCTTCTCGGACAGCATACGGACCTCTATTGGACCGATGGGCCCGATGTCAGCTCAGCAGCGCTGACCAAATTGGCAGAATTACAAAGACTCTCTGCCCGGTGGGGGACCGTAGGCGTTCGAAGGTACTCCGGTCGATAACAAAGCGACAACTCTCAAATCTCATAGGAGTTTTGACCGGGCATTGTCGGATTGGTTTGGCTGAGTATAGTATCCGGCCCTCTTTATCGCAGCTGTTTGGAGGATGACGTGAGGGTATCACCTTTTTAATTTCTTTTTGCCTAGGCAATTCACAATATTTTTAAGCACGGTATTTCGCGGCCTTTTTTTTCAAATAAAAAACAACACGTCTGGACCTAAGTCGATGCCAAAGTAAAACTTCTTCACCGATTCATAATCAGATATAGAGCGAAATGTGAGAGAGACCAAGTTATGTATGCGTGCACTAATCCCGAAATAGTATTCAAATGTTCCTGAAATGGTAACGAAATGATCTTATAATTGCACCGAAATAATTCTGAAATGGTCCCGAAATAAGTCGCTCCAAAAATAGTCCCAAGGTGAGATTCACGATTCCCTGACAATTTGCCAAATAATGAAAAAGCAACTGCATACCTATAAATTTTGTTCATAATGAAAATGCAGGCATGGTTTTATTGTTGTTCGTGTCTTTGTTTTTATTGTTATTGATTCGAATACCTACCCAAAATCGTCGTCTCGAGACTTTGTAACACGACCTTCTCATACTACTAAAGAAGTTTCACTTCAAAAATGAAAGCACGGACGAATTTGGAAACTTTGTAGCCACTTGAAACTGGCACTTTATTATAAAAATTCTTATTAAAAGTTCTGAAATCTTGGGTAGTTTTTTCCCATTTGAGCGAAGGTTGAAATTTGTGTTTAAATAAAAATTTTAATTAAATAAACAAAAATAAATAGGCAAAACATATCAGTATATTTTGGTGCTATAGTTATACGTGCACTGTACATTCGTGAATGTTTGTGGATTGCCTCTCATATTTGATGTAAATTTGTAATTTGCAATTTGCAATTTCCATTTCATACGCAAGCCGCACAATTCTTCAAAAGCGTATTGTTAATCTTTTAAGATTATAACTAACAATAAAAGTGAGTTTTTATATTTAATTATGTTCGATGGCCTCTCGTTCGTTATTCCCTGTGGACTTCCACTGATTGTGCTTGTTTTTCGCATACTCGTACATTTTTATGTTTAAATAAATTTTGTGTGAACGACGTGTGTCGGCTATCAAAACTCGGCTATAAAAAAAAAACTTTTAATATTAATTGTAATCCATCATAATACTTACACTTTGGTTTGACGTCTCGTCAGTGAGGCTTTGCACGTTACCAAGTGATATTTGGGGGTAGTTAATTGCAGTTGCAACATTTCGGCCGATTCGAAGGGCAATCAGCAGAGCATGCGGTCAGTGAGTTTTACTCTCACTATAATTTCACTTTTTTCTTACGTCCTTCCATCTTGCTGGAGGTGCCCTGCGAGTCACACATAATATCCCGACACTTTGACGTCGGTATTTTAAGTAATATAAAAATTTTAGTGAAAAGTTATGAAAAAAGCAAAAAAAAAAAAACAGAAATGACAGATGCGCACAGGTTAGGTTTTTGCCTCTACACACATCCAACAAACTGCGATTTGTTGCCTGATCGTTGTCGCAAAATTCTAAAACCTTTAATGTGCACACGTTGATTGTTTATTGTTGTTGCACCACCGGTTTGTTTAGTGTTTCTAATGCTGTTAGTTGCAGCTTAGCACACATGCATACATACATACATATATTTAGTTTGCTATGGAAAATCTGAGTAAAATCAGTAAATCTTTTGTTGGTCTGATGGAGGGCGAAATCACGTGTATAACATCACTTCCACCCCAAATTTAAGGTGCAAACTATACATCGATCGACCGACATATAAAACACACACGTTAAGGTGAGTTATAGTAGTTGCTAAAATACATACAGACACCCAAGTACACAGTGAAAAATTTTAATGGGGGATCAAAAAACTGAAAAAATAGATTATTGAATACGATACTATAAAAATCAGTTAGCCTCAGCTTTCTTTTCTAAACTATATAACTATAACTATATGCTTACTATTTCTATATTACAAAAATGATAAATAAGGTTCTAAATGCTTTCTGCACCGTTTAAAAGCAATTATGTGAAATATCAAAATTAGTGAGTCCAATCTCTCATCAAAAAGCTTGCAGGATTTGCGATTCTACTACAAAATTTTACACTAAGTCGTTACGTTTATCAAGTGCTAATAAAGAAAAATATTGAAATTAATACCAAGTCCACGCTGCACGAAAAACAGTTGTTAATAACTCATTCGTGATATAACATGAAAACAACGACCCAATCATGGTAATCTCGAAATCGTCTAAATTTTCGTTATGTTTTCATAAGCAACTCTGTGTTCGATAAAAAAATCGATGATTTGCCCTCACTAGTTTAGAAAAAGAAATAAGAATAATAACAAGAAAAAATCGGGGTGAAGAAAAACTAAAAAATGTAAAAAGCGGCACTGCTTGAAGATTTTATTTTGACGCTCTGCGAAATTTCGGTTTCAGGACAGTTAGTCATGTTTAATATTAAAAACATTTCCTGAAAACTACTTGTTTTCATTGCAGTGTAGGCGTGATATAAGAAATTATACTTGTTTTTATTCATTTATTTTTAACACAGTACAAGAGGCGAATCCTATGGGTCTTCTAAGACAAAATACATATGTATATACATTCAATAGTGTTGAGGTCTGGAGACTGTGCAGACCATTCCATGACCTTAACCGTACTATTCTGATACCACTGCTGAGCCAACTTGGTTGTGTGCTTTGGGTCATTGCCTTGTTGAAAGACCCAAAGTAGTGACACTTTTTCGCGGGCATAGGATAACATTACTTACTACATTACATCGAACATACACAGTACGGTCCATGGTTTCCTTAATCGAGTATATCGGTCCGACTCAAATGACTTAAATGACTAAAATGTAAAACAAGCCCAAATCATAATACTGGATCCCCCATGTTTAACTGTTTTGGTGGTGTATTTTGGATTGTACTCGGATTTGGGTGGTCGTCTTACGCATTGACGAGATCCCCTAGCATCGTATAGCACGATTTTGGATTCATCTGTTTCACCATTTCGCTAGGGGCCAATTGAAGTGATCATTTGCAAACATCAGCCGTTGAGCCACATGTTTTTTGATAACAATGACACTTTCCTTGGGCTATGAGCTGCTAAATCACAATCTCGCAAACGTCTACGAATGGTTTCAACACTTGTCCGCAGTCCCAGTCCTTTTTTAATTTTCGTTCCAGGTGCAAAATGATTCTGCTTTGAGAATAACTTTTTTTATAAAATCGGAGTAGTGCTTACCTCATCCCATTGCTGACAAAATTTAAATCGGATTTTTACAATATTATAAAAAAAATACATCCAAAAACTCAATACTTACTTCTCTCAAAATTCTTTATCCAAATAAATATTTTATATTTGTGTTTTGACAGTTTAATCCTCGCACTACTATTACAATATCTTGACTACCTTAATAGCACACACTTATGAAAATAAATGAAACTGCAATAGCAAGTGCTAAGCTATACAGTTATAGTGGTACTTTTTTTAGTGCACTGCATCTACATAACAGTATTTTAAGGAGAATGTCAAACAAATAAGGCAACATATGAAATTATAAACACTAAACTATATGCCACACAAGCACTACTATTATTTTGACCGCAGCTGTATATATGTATGTACGTTTAAATCCGAATTCTACGAAAAAGCAAATAACAAATAAAGTTAGTCTCATAACAGTTAGTTAGGTAACAGCTCTGTTAACTGGCAATGTTAATGTTGAAAACGAAAAGAGCATACATTTGTACTAAATGTGACATATTTCAAGGGGATGTATGTATGCATTTTATATTGTTTACAAAGTTTTTGTAGGAGAAGATCCTTCGTAAAATCTTTCAGATGTTTCTTTTTAGAACATTTTAATCCTCTAACAATTTTCAAAATTTGTATTTTGAGCGGTTCCTTAAACTAAGTGTGAAAGGGACACTTTTATGAGGGAGTTAGTGAGTTAACATGTTCTACGAAAATATTTCTGTAATTTTATTATATACATATCTATGTCTCAATCTTTTATTTCACTCATGCATATATTTTATATTAGAAAGAAAAAGCAGTTCACACGTATTCCTTGGTACAGACAGGGTAGCGTACTTTGTCTTGTGTGCCGTGAAATAGTGGGTTCGAGTTCTGCCGAAGTCTAGGCAGAAGAAGTCTGATGAGAACCTACCGCTTTCACTGGTTTTGCTTTTTCAAATAATTTCCAAATAAAAAATATGGCTTTGATCACAAAAAATTTAATTTAAAATTAATTATAACCGGGCCAAAAACTCCATATATGTAAAATGCTGACGTAATTTGAATTTATTCTAATTTTTTTCTCTTTCAAAAATTTTACAAAAACATATCAAGATGAATCATGTGGTTACAGCCCGATTGTCAAATTTGTTTATTTCGCCATAGTGAGTGAGTGAAAAAGTGAGAATATATGCATTTTCTTTTCTCCTCTTCCTTCAATGAAGAAGAGCTGGAAATTGACAAATGTCTATTAAAACGAATACGTAGAAGGTGATAGGATATCAAATCTGTCTTGTATTTACATATTTGTTTATTTTCCGTGTCTTTTGTGCTGTAATTTTGCGAGTAAAATATTAAAATCTTAATTCATCCAGTGTTGCTCATGTAGTTTAGTAAATGAAATAACGCAGGCGAATAAGGAACGAAGAACAAGCAATCAGCTGATTGGATAATACTACCTTATATGATTTCGCCTTGGTCAAAACCATAGATTTAAATTCTTATTTAAATATATTGAATTTGAGAACTTGGAGTATACACTTTCAAAAACAGTTTCCTGATTTATTCAGAAATGCGATTTTTAGGAAAGCTTTGAAAATGCAGCCCGATAAAATGCAGATTTTCAAGTTCACCGTCAGACTTTTCTTAGGGTTTGGTTGGTCGCTACCTTTCGCTGTAAACAACATTACTTTTATTCCTCGACTATTTTCTCACTCATACTATTTCTCTGCGTGTAATCACCCGATTAACTACGATTGAGTACACTCGTATGAAACGTAAATTGCCACATCGCGCCGCCGCCGCCTTCTGCAGCCACTAACGTCATTCTAACGCAGACACGAGTCCACCCCTCGGCTGGTTATCGGTTGAAACACCATGTGCCGTCGCGATTGGATTAAGTGGCGCGGATGCAATCAACTTCACAGCGGTACACAGCGAGCACACAACAGCGGGTAACGGCAATGGACAGCGGACAATAAGCGTTGGGCCAGAGGTGTGTATCGGTGATGGATGCAAAAGGGGAAAAAGGTTGCTTGCTGCCAAACGATAGCTTAGCTTTTGCACTTTTGCACATGATGCGGGACGCGTGTGTAGCACGCTGCTTTCGGTTGGTCGGTCGACCGCTCAGTCAAACGTCCTTCGGTTTCTTTTCAACTTCTCCTGCGATTGTGCGCGTCCGAAAATCCATTTATGAAACAATAAACATTTTCACCTTCTAGCCAGCCAGCCAGCCAAACGTTCACTGGCATTAGCTTTTCTGCCTTGTTGCACGCTTGACTTGCATCACGATGGAGGTGAGCACAGTTGATACAAAACAAATGATATTTTAAAGATATACAAGCTACTATACAAAACACTTTTTATGTACACTACTGGCAAATGAGGGTTAAATGCCCATGTTTAGACATCTGTGCGAATTTTTGTTCATCCAAAAGTAACAAATACAATATGAGTTACTTAGTATAAGTACGTATGTACGTATATAAAAATGAATTTGAAATTGAATGGAGGTAATGCGTTGTGGCAAATGTTGCAAGTGCAAATGGTAGTAAACTCTTTCTTTTGCTTACTTTGGCTAGCCTCACTTTCGACTTTGCGAGGTGGAGGGTGTTAATTGAGAGAATTGCGCTAATGGATGAGCACACTTTGACTGTCAATTTAGGTATGGAAAATCACTTGTACTCAAAATAAATTGAATACGAGTATATGTTGATATATTGGTCGTAAATATGCTAGGAATAGTTGTCGTTTCAGTTGGCGATTGAATATTGTTAATTGCAAAAATTCCTAAAAGCCAGTGAAAATGAGTTGTGTTGAGGGGTAGGCAGGCGGGTGAAATGTATAAACAAAGCAAGTGGGAACACGTGTACGCTTTCGGGTGCATATGGTTGACGAGTGGTGAGTGCAAAGTAGATTCTTACATACCCGCAAAATATACATACATATATGAACGTGCGTAGATAGTACGTACCACCGTCAAACGCCTGTGGATATGCTAATAAAATTAACGCAATAAGTGGAAATTGCATTGAAGCGCAATAAAATCGAATTCTCGAAATAGTTTTTATCTTCTTAGAGCTAAACTCAAGCAGTGATTTTAATTGATGTGTATAAAGAAGGCTTGGTATGTATGTAAATATATACTGATTTGTTAGGTAAACTTTAAAACTGCTAGTGAGAACAGTTACTACTAAAAATATTCAGCAATATTTGCTTGCTACTTTAAGAGCTCAACCTGGATTGAATTTATCTTATAGAAACTTCTCCAAATTCTGAAGACGACTTATTTATTCAATAAAATTACAGTTACAATTCTGTGCCCACAATATTCCACGCCCATAAGCGTCATTACGCTGCTTTTAGAGTGTGAAGGAAATTTTCAGTATATTTATTGGCCTACTGTTCAACAACAAGCCAAGGCCTAAGATCCGCAGAGCTTGGTGGGGTTATGTGATCATGCAAATTCTCGGACATCCAACTACGCATCATCGCGACCTTGTATGAAGGAGCAGAGTTTTGTTCGAGTACGTATGGACTCTCACCACATACCTTGATTTTTTGATATTTATCCGGAATTTTATGGTGCTTTAATGTGGCGCTCACCATATTCGTGTGTAGCGTGTGCACGATTCATTCCGTGTGACCATGGCCGGGGCAAAAATATTAAAAAATTAAAGAAAATCAAAAAAAAAAGAGAAGACAGGCCAAACATCGAGCTATATGAAGTCTGATGAGGAGGTGAGATGATCTCCAAATAGTTATATCTTGTTGGTTTTTCTATAATTTTTCCTATTAAAAATGGCCTTGATCTCATGAAAATTACGATTTGGTATAAATAAATATACCGAAAAGTTGATATATGTACATATTTACTAAAATTTTGTAGGTTTAATTTTTTTTTGATTTTTCAGAAATTTTTCGAGCTTGTAATGTGATAAGCTTTTTTAATTTTAGTATAAAAAGTTTCCGAGGTCAAAATTAAAAAGGAAAATATAAAAATTGAACCGTACTTCCCAGTTACTTAAATTTTTATTATATATATTATTAAATTAAATAAGCTATAAAAGTGAAAACCCGAAAAATGCCTTAACCTCTTTTTAAAAAATTGAAAAATGTTGATACAAATTTATTGCGTTAATCAACCTATCGGCCAGTGTTAGTTATCGATTCGGCCCTGTTCGTAGCAATTGGGTATCTGTAACTTTACTACGTAGAAAATTTAGCGGAAGGATTAAGTGTGCAACCTTTCAAATTCACACATGGTGGAATAATTGAAGCTGAACGACCTACCACAATGCTACATTTTTTTTTTGAATGGGCTTTTGAAAAGTTGAAGAGTTCCGCGAACAGTTTATTTCCTCCAGACTTTTTTTGTTGGGCTATGTTAAGGCTCATGTCTAAAGCGATCAGCCTGCTTCGATAGGCGCAGTGATAGATATCAACTTTGACAGCTCAAACTGAAGAAGCGATATCAAAATACATGCGAGCATTCGACAACAGTTGATGAAATCTTCTTGCTCCTTAACTTAGGTAGCTCTATTTAGATTTTGACTGGTCCGCTGCTGACTTTGCTATCACTTCAAAAACTTGAAATTTTCAGATTCAAGTTTCGACCGTATCCCCGGGTGACCTTTACCAATTCAATAAACTCCATGCCGGTGTTATAATTTACTAAAAGGCTTCACGTATAGAGTGAACGGCCAAGTACAATACACCAAATCAGAGGCAGCGGCCCTATAATACAAATTATAATAAATTTTTTCATCTACAAGTACGATTAGTTTTCGAAATACATATCTCCAAACAACGATTTCTGACAAATTCCAAAAATGACTCTCTATAAAACTGTTCACAATTGAAGAACTTGTTTAACGCGAAAATTTTGTTGATCACTGTATAATTGTATACATACATATTTACATACACACTTATGTGTGGAAATATTTAAAAAGGTTGCAGTACACTTTGTTAGAAATTCAAAAAGTATTTCACCTTTCGAAAATATCCATTCGTTACTTGTTCCCATCAGACTTTCTAAACCAATACTTCCAAGCAAAGTTTTGCATATGTGTCACACATAGAGAAGAGTCAAACGGCATAGCGTCGCATGCAAAGAACTATGCAAAGAATTTCCAATCAATTTTAATTGGCACAACATCAATAAAAGTGATTCTACAATGTATGCATCTAAATCTGAATACGAATAAGAATACAAATCCAGATGTTGGTGTCATGGGTCGTATCGCCAACAATCTCACTTTTGCTATCGTTCGCGCTTAGCAAGCTGGTACTGCTCAGCGGTGAGCATTGTCTTTATGCCTTTAATGCTGTCAAGAAATTCAAAGCTGTGCATATTTTAATTAGAACATTTTTTCACCAGCCATATATCTTCTGCCAACGTTCCATGTGCTAGGAGTGAGAAATGCGGGAATGTGGCATAGCGCTACCGCCCGCTTATCAATCTTATGATATGTACTTTCGCTATTGTAAATACTTTTCTACATATCTTTCGTTTTGACTCGTTTGTATGGTTTTTTGAAAATGCAATGGCATGCGCTTGTTTGTGGCATGTTTGTTCGGTTGCAGTGATAAGGCAATAATGTTTAGAGCGCCGGGCAATCGCTTGTCACTTTGTGCAATAAATTATTTTAAATGAGCGTTAAGAGACCATTCGAAGATGTCATGTATGAAATACATACATACTTACATATAAAATATATGTTTGTGCGCAAGTGTTTAGTTGAAATGCGTAGTTCTACCACCTAACCCGCTTGACATCTGCTACACGCGTGCGTTTATAAATATTTACAAATGTATGAATGTATGTATGTATGTAAGTATATAGTAAGTGCATATGAGCGTTTGTTCTACGCATCGCAGTGTGTGAGGTATTCATATCCTCCGTGCTACTTAGACCCTCTTTTTTCTTTTACTTTATATCAGCGTACTCTTAGATGTCGCTTAATAACTTCCCGTAAATTTATGTGAAATGTCAATTTTAGAATTTTCATTGTTTACATTTTAATTTTTTCGTAAATGAAGTTAATTTATATAGCATTTTTGACCTTAAGATGACGACTTTGTTTTTAGTATATTTTTGTATTTTTATTTTTCAAGCCACTGATAAAGGGATTTTTCTGATAATGTCTCCAATGAGCTGTAAATACTTGAAGGTGCATCGTTGGATGTTTGGCTTTTTGATGTGGAGAGTATAAAAAATATTCCCATTACCACTCAAGAACGATTTTCTAATACGACATATTCGCCTATTTGACATAATAAAATAATAAAACGAGACTATGTTTCGAATATGGTCCGATTTCAAAATATCCATAACAGCTCAGTTTGCTCGTTCATTTTTAAGTTGAGTGCATATTTTAATCTGCCTTGCATATTTTTTCTCTTATATATGTTGATAATGATAATGATAATGATAATGATAATAATAATGATAATGATAATGGTAATGATAATGATAATGATAATGATAATGATAATGATAATGATAATGATAATGATAATGATAATGATAATGATAATGGTAATGATAGTGATAATGATAATGATAATGATAATGATAATGATAATGATAATGATAATGATAATGATAATGATATTGATAATGATAATGATAATGATAATGATAATGATAATGATAATGATAAATAATGATAATGATAATGATAATGATAATGGTAATGATAATGATAATGATAATGATAATGATAATGATAATGATAATGATAATGATAATGATAATGATAATTATAATGATAATGATAATGATAATATAATGATAATGATAATGATATTGATAATAATATTGATAATGATAATGATAATGACAATGATAATGACAATGATAATGATAATGATAATGATAATGATAATGATAATGATAATGATAATGATAATGATAATGATAATGATAATGATAATGATAATGATAATGATAATGATAATGATAATGATAATAATAATGATAATGATAATGATAATTCCAGATTCGAATCAGGAAGCAACCGTCCAACACCAGGTAGCAATTAGGGCTGGTACTATCCGCTATTTAGATATCCGAATATAAGCCGGTTAGTATGGATATCTTGTTAATATTCGTAATTATGCGTATATCAGGATTTACGGTTATCCGAGTACTATACTGCTATCTGTCTATCCGGAAGCTGTGACAATTTCCGGATATGCAAATGTTCGGGATTTTCGACGAAGTATCCAGATATTGGAGCATTCGGATTATCCGCATAGTTGCGAAATCCGGATGGAGTTCCCAGCCCTAGTAGAAATAAAGCCTTTCCAAACACGGTTTGTACTCATAAAAATTGAATTGAATTTAATTTGAAAACACTTCAAACATATTCAAAATTTTGAAGCTATAAAAATATCTTAATCCTCCTTCTTTTAGCACCTATATTTTAATATATCCTACAACTTTTTTTCAAACAAATTTAATTCAGCTTTGTTTAAAAAGTCGGTAACCCTATTAAACATATTTTTAAGCAGCAAAATTCGAAAAGCTCTTTCTGTTTGACACACATATTGCGATAAATTTTTAAATGCCCTATTTCTATTAAATTATTGAAATTTAATTTGATATTTTATGCAGTTGGCAACCCTTTAATTATTAATTTAGTTTAGAAATGAGGCCTTTTCCAAACAACTTCAAATGATACCCATATTGCGCTAGTTCGTTGAATTTAATTGGTTTAAATTTTTTAGTGGGTGCTAACTGTTTTAACTTAGATACATCATACATATAAACGTTTTCCTCGGATAGACGAAGACGAGGGTACGCGTGTTTCTACAATTGGATCACGGCCACAAGGAGTCTATCGATTGAAAACTTTAGTTGATTTTTTTTTTTATATGCATAGAAACACATATACATAAATATTGATGAGAAAAAAGAATAGCATTTTGAAGTTGAATATTTTTATGCCAAAAATACAGTAACAAACTCAATTATTTTTTTTGTAATCATGAAAGTTATGAGGTGATTTCTTTGCTTGTTGTTTATGGTTTAAGTTATTATATAGATATGCACAAATGTAAGTAGGTTTAAGAAAAGTGTTGAATTTATTTAATTATTTATTTTATCTTTCTTTTACTGTTGGGCAACGAAGGAACTTGTATCCCTCTCAAAGTACCTCTTAATCCCCCTTAACAAAACGGCCAACACAAGGGGGCAACGTTAAGATCTAAAATACAACAATTTGATACAACTGACCAATTCGATTCAAATGGATCGACTGCAACAATAAACTTTGAATTTATGTTTAGATGGCACTTCGCAGATAAATTATAAAAGAGTCGGCAAACTACTGTCTTAAATTGCAGTTGAGTTTATAAACAAAGACTACGTATACAGAAGTTTCTCAGCAGCGAAAGGAGCAGAGCAGAGCGAACACTTTTAGAAAATTACGTAAAGTAAAAGTCAATGACAAAATGCTAACATTTGCAAATTTATCTAAACAAGTGTGGAAAAACAGCAGGAAGCCAATGCGCCCTTCAATTAACAAAATATACGCTTACGTGGGTAAATATATATTTATATACTAACACATAGATAGATAAATGTACAACGTAATATGTGTGCTTGAATGTGCAAGTCATTAATGAACCTCAGCATTGCTATAGAATTAAATGGCCGTACTATTTAGATGCGACAAGCAGTTATGGCCCCACTGCAGTCAGTGTTGATATCATCTCTTGCAACATCACTAAGTACTACTACTTTTGGCTAGAGCCTCTTATGAAGACTATTAAAAAGGACTAAATGGCAATTAAACATTCGACGTTCGGAAAGCAATGAGGTGACTCAGGAGGGGTTAGTCGCCGAAATGTGGGAATGCAGCGAAGGCAATTACTGAGTACCGCTATACCAAAAATTCTATAGCATTTGCTGTGATGCTGCGGCAAGTTGTCTTCACTGGCTGGCAAGTATTTTTGCCACTTTTACCAATGGTCAGTTTGAACTTTTTGTTTTTTAGTGCGGCTGCTGTTGTCACCTCTGTAATTGGTGTGTGATGGGTGTCTTGCATGTGTGAGTGTGTGTGTATGTGTGCGTTTACCGAAAAAGGACAATTGCCACATATACTCGTACTTTGCAATTAAGATGCGACGCTGGTTATACATAAAATCAAGTTCGCACCGGTGTTGGGCAACCTAAGGCAGGTCCCTTAGCGCTCATTGTAAATTCAGTCTATGTGGCGGCTCGCTGGCCATTGAATGTTGTGCGTTATCCTTGTGTGCCCATCTTTTGAAATAAACTTAAATGAGTTTGTTGTTGCTCGAAATGCTCGACTTCACTTTTGTATAATGAGTGTGTTTTGGTTACATGGAAAATGTGCAAACCAGCTGCTTGATCGCCACTAACTAATTTCAAATGTAGATATATCTACACCTCTATGTCTACCGCTTGCGATTCACCAAGTCTACCGTTGAACAACTCCTCACAATACACTTGTCAACCAAACAAAATTTAAATGATGGCCTTCAATTGAGTTTTCTGCGATAACATTTGAACTTTTGCGTCATTTTACCACTTCCTGGCACTTTATATATTATATACATATATATTGTATATGCTATGTAGATAGCACTGTGACTTACTTTATGCATCACGATGAATTGTCAATTAATTTTTATTATTTTCACATGTGCACACTTTCACTTTAAACGACCACTGCTGATTGTATCGCAATTATCTTCATTTGGTGCGTAAATTTAAGAGTTTTCGAAAGTAACTGTTTTTATTGCTTAATTATTATTTTAGTGTGCTTTAATGAGGTGCGCATGTGTGCATGTGATTATTTTCAATTTTGTTATAAATAAATAAATATTAATTAACTAGTTCTGGGAATACAAGCCGGCAGTTATAGTCAAAATAAGGTAAAACACAAAGTTGGTTGCAGCTTTTTAGTGGATTATTTGTGAAAAGAGCTGAGAATAATTTTTAATTGTTTTGACTGCTAAATTTATAATAAACGATGCAGATGATAGCATAACAATTAGTACCGGGACGGAAAAAACAAATATCGCAGTTTTATATGCTACAACTAGTAATTTCAGCTAGATGTGAAGTTTACCGTTTGTTCAAGTTGGCTCAATCCAAAAGTCTTATAAACGATGCTAAAAAGCTCTCCTATAGTTAATGAAATCGACGTCTAGAAAGGCTCCCAGCTAGGAAGAGCGAGAGGGGACCAGATTAAAGAAATTTTCTAAAGAAAATCTTCTTAATTTTATTTTGAATTCCTGCTCGAATTTATTGAAAATTTAAAAACAATTCATTGTCATGGATTTTTATCCAAAAATATGCAATTGTAGATAGAAATATCTTAGTTTTTATGTTAAAATCATATAAAGTAAAGTAATAGCGAGAGCCTCTCATTTTTACTAGAATCTTATTGAACTTATGAGGAAATGTTTATATTTTTAAAGGGCCCTTTTAATTCAAATTATATGTAAGTAGATATGAGTATATATAATGTTGTATTGTGAACATTCCGCAACATCAACCAATTTTATTGATCAATAATCTACTTACATACATTGTTTTGGATTTTGGTATTTTCAAAAGGAAAATATTTTATTTACTTATTTATTATTCCGTAAATTGACAATGAATAAAGTTATAATTGTTATTTAAAAATAAGCATCTTTACCCGATAGTGACGCTCGACTTTTCTCTCGTTGTCTTTATTGTTCAATAAAGTAGTGTAATAAAGGCTTAAACGTTATTAGGACAAAAAATATTGGAAACCAGATTTATAAAAATAATCATTATAAGTATAAGATTTATAAGAAAATGAACCATAAAAGTTATAATGGTGTATAATGACTTAAACTTATTATAATTATAAGTAACTCATATAATTATATAAAAAAAGTTTAAAAACACAGTGCGATAGTTATATTCGGAAAATAATCTACTTAAAAATGTTTAAGTGCCAATAATTTCAAATTGATAACATCATCGGATTTTTCAAATTAAGAGGAGATTCCCTTATATTTTTCCTTTTTTATTTCTTCCTTTTCCTTTTTAACCCCCGTGTAGTATGAGTTCGTTTAAAAAGGGTTTATCTAAAAACGAAATAATTGATATATTGGATAATATAATAAGATGCAAAATTATTTGATTTATAGGAAGAAAACAATAATCAGGACGAAGATGCAAGCGATGGTGAGAATCATGGTGTGCTCGCAGGAATAGATATCAATCCTGATGATGACATTCTTTTATTTAAAAGGCGTAAACTTACCCAAGAAAATGTTCTTGAACTATGCTTTTCCGAATTTTAACTCGACCGAATCGGAATATGAAGTTATAAATTCAAATACTACTCAATTTGTTGTTACAGACAAGAAAATCATCAAATGGAGAAAACTAAAATATGTGAATTTCCGTTCACGAAGACACAAATGAGAACCCATTTCCCTACTTCCATTAGTTTTCTATGAAAATGAAAATGCCACCAAGGGGGAAATTCAGGTAACATCCTATTATATACTATAAACATTATATGTATTGAACTGCAATCATACCTGCTAAGTCATGAGTACTACTCGTACTAAGTAGCAATTTAAGGACTTTCCAGAGAAGTACTCAATACTTTTCAAGTACATTACATATGTATCAATTACTACTCGAGTACAAGTACTTGTAATTGGAAAATATTTGGTAATACCATCAGGTAATGAAAGTACTCGAAAGAACTCGAAAATACTCGCTAAAAGAATTGCAATCCTTTTCCAAGTACATCAAAGTAGTTGAAAGTAATTGAAAGTACTTGGAAAAAAATTGTAATCCTTTTCCAAGTACTTCAAAGTAATTGAAAGTAATGGAAAGTACTTGGAAAAAGATTGCAATTCTTTTAGCGAGTATTTTCGAATACTTTCGACTACTTTCAGCACTTGACGGTATTTCAAACAAACCAACACATTATCACCACATTATTTACTTCAGATATATATCCACCGAAATCACACAATTTGGTATATACATTGCGTAAATAAAACCTAAGTATTTCAGAAAAGGCTGAACAACTCAAATATATGTTCTTTACATAGAAACTAAAATTATTACCACATAACACTACCTAAGTAACTGTACATTCTTATATTTCGTTAAAATATAAAACCAATTTTAGGATATAGGATATACATACATGTTCTACTTATACAAGCACAAGCGTTTAGAAATAAGTACAATACCAGAGGTTAAAGATTCCATAATAAAATTATGACTTTTCCGGAAAATTTGATTAAAAATATGTCGTGAACTGTGACATTGCCGTTCAGTACATAATAATAAAGGGTGTTTTTTTTTTAGACGTGTGGTTTTCAATGAGACGATACTTTATTCGGATTTGATCTTGATTTTTGGTGTGCCATTTCGTAATAAACAGAATTACTTTGGAACTATATTACACAAATAATGGTTCGAATTGACCGAAGCATCGCGCACTGCGTCCAAAATTCGGCTCCCTTCTGGTTGAATGGGTACGGTAATAAATAAAATGGTCGCATTTGGAGTGTTGATAATCCACAATCCATTATTGCGACGCCGTTACATCCTCAAAAAGTCACTGTTTGGTGTGCTCTATGGGCAGAGGGAATCATTGGTCCATATTGATTCAAAAATCAAGCCATAGCGTTAGAGTCAATGGGGAATAACAGTCAATGGGGAACGCTATAAAGCCATGATTAATGACTTCTTCGTGCTGGAATTGGAGGATGTTGGTGGGAACGAACTTTACGAATCAATAAACTTATTGAAGGAAACTTTTGGTGAGCGCATTATCTCGCGTCGTGGGTCTGTGGCGTAGGCTCCAAGAATTAATACTGCTGAATCACTTTGTGAGGTTATGTGAAGCCCGAAACCATTAACGCCTTGAAAGAAAATATTCGACGCGTTATTACTGGCATACGGCGTCAATTGCTTGAAAAAGTGGTCGAAAATTGCGTCTCTCGGCTAGAATTTATTCAAACGAGCCAAGACGGTCACATGCCAGAAATCATTTTTAGAACATATTCCAAATCCTTATTTTTTATAAAAAGGCTAAATTCTTGGCCGTAGCATTAAATTATATGCGTTTGATTTCGTCTTGAAAATCACATGTCAAAAAAAAAACACCCATTATAGTAATTTATAATTTTTGTGGCTCCAAAGGTGCCTGGATATTCCATTCACGATTATTTTCACTCCAAATACGGTAATTCTACTTTCCTACTCATCCGTTTAGCCAGAAATGCGCCACATCGATCAACACGATCTGACGAAAAATGCGGCCTGTAAGTTCGCCTCACAGAACGGGAATATTGGAACAAAATTTTGTACAATTTGTAAACTGTAAGTTTTTTCATGATAACTTGCCAAAGTATACTGAACATAAATGCCAATACATCTGTTATTTAGCTTGATTCCTAGCGACCTTCATCTGAAATTTGTGGCGAGTCTCTAGCTTCGGCACCACAAATTGAGTGATTTACAGTTTTATTAATAGTACGGATGGTAGATAATTTTTTAAGAGATTTCCCTGTCGTTTTAAAGAAAATAGCAAGAGTCAAAATTCAAAGTTTTCTAAGGAAATCCATATATTATTTAACATGTTAGGGACTATAAGTTGCATGGAAAATGAAACTGAATTTCTCAAAGCTTTAAGACAATATTGAAAATATGCCTAGCAATTTTTGATTGATATTTGTTTAGTATGACTTTGATTTCAAAAAATTGCTATTAGTTAAAAATATCGACTTTGCTCTTCGAAAGGTTGACCGAAACGACTTTATTTGTAAAAAAAATTAAAAAAATAATAATCGGAAAATCTTACAGAGATCTTTAAAGCAGTTTTTATCATACTGTCCTTATTGTGTCAGTTCAAATCGTTGTAAAATGAATTTATTTTTAATTTGTTTGTTAAGAATCTTTAAAAAGAAAAGTTGTGGTTTAGCTGATTTTGGTTCCTACTCGGATACGTATAACTCGTACTCATCTTATAAGGACAGTAATAATCTGCAAAGATTTGCATTAAAAAATATATATACAAATACTCTTTCGCACGCCAGTCCTGGCAATCCAGCTAGTCCATTCTAAATACTTAAGATATTTCCAATGCACTTGACGGTTCATTCAATTAAGCACATGCTACTTAATTACTCTTTCACTTAACTTTTTTCGCCGAAGTGGCAAATAATTTTCTAATTGCTTGATTAGCGTTTTGAATTTAAAAGATAAGGCCATTAAGACACTCGGACTAGAATAGGCAATTACCAAAATGACCTATAAATTTCCAGAGTTAATGTTGCCCGATGCGCGAATACCCAAAAAAATAAAAATTGAAATAAAAAGAAGTTAGCGATATAAAACGAATTGCCAATAAAACAAAATGTTGGCTAGCCATCGTGCTCCCAAACTGAAATCCCACAGACCTAATCATCAAGTGCGCTAAAAAAAAAAAACTTGAAAGAGTAGCGATTGGAATGTAGGCAAAAGCCTAATCGCTACTTAAACTACCTTCAAAAATTTGTTACGCTAGTAGGCAGATACTCGTAAAAATACTACCAATTGTGAACGGCGAATTAACTATTCAACTTGAACTAATTGAATTGAACAAGATTAAAGAATTTCACGCCAAAATGAAGCAATTTCCATTGAAGCCGCACTGTGAATTGCGACGGTAAATGGTGATAGGGCGCTGAGCACAAATATCTGGCCGGTGACAACGACAAGTGACAGCTGCCAAAAAGAAAGTAGCTAGTCTCGAAGATGTGGGTATTTATGCGCGAAGATTTACGAGCCACAAACAGAAATGTAAGTAATACTCTGCTAAATTGAAATTGACCCTCAAAAAATAAAATAAAAAAAGTCCGAAGGAATCTGGTTGCAAGCATGAGTGCTGATTTGAAAATAGTAGCCTTGTTGTTAGGACAGCTGATGACCGAGCGACCAACCGATGTACTGCATGTTGAGGTTATGTTGAACGATGTTGCTGCTGCTGCTGCTGTCTGTCTGTCCGGTGCTACAAGCAAATTGGCTTAATTTCTTTTTAATTTTCTTCCGCTTCTTTTTATGTAGAGTTGGTTTTTTTTCTCAATGCGATTGAGATTTTCAAGCTTTCCATGCCGTAAACTAAGTGCCACAGGAAAATTGAATTTTTGAATGGGTATCTGAGGTGCAGAAGTTTCCTATTTTCTCTTTTATGTACGCAAATTGTAGCGGCGGCGCAAAAGTTTAGAAAAGAAATTGAGCCATACAACAGCAAATTTCACAGTGTCTCAGTCGGCGCTGAGGGAGGGCGGGCAGTTAGTTCATGAACCGTGTCCCAATTTATTTTTTTCGTGACTTCAGTGGGGCGCAGCGCACCTCATGCCAACTGAAAAGCTTACAGCAATTCTTTGAGTAGCCATAAAAGTGAAATAAATAGAAAATGAAAATTTTAGTGGCGAGCGCCTAATATCCCATCAAAGCTTCCACCTCCAGCTCCATTTCTACTTTCATCTGCGCCCCAACTTCCACTTTTCTCAATTTACCCTCACCTTTTAACCGCAGCGGCATCCGCCCGTCGGAACTAAAGTCATACGCAAATACGACAAAATCCCGTTGAAAATGCGTGGAATTAAAAGACTTTTTCACATTTTTATTTTCTTTTGAAGTGCCATTTTCGTCTTCCGTCGCCACTTAGGTTTTCCTTTTATTTGTACTTTTTCTTCAACGCTAATGTGTCACACGCACTTTGTTTGGTAAGCGTGCACCTTTTCACTTGCCAGTTGCCAGTTTCTTCTTGCCAGTTTCCCCTTGAAATGTCGCTGTGGTAATGAAAGTTATTATGTTTACAGCTGGACATGGCGCGAAAAAAAATGTAAGCAATATTATAAATTTACCTTTTAGCCGCTGTTGAAGTCCAGTCGAAGTTTTTGCCCCCCCTCCACGCACAACAGCTTTTAACACCCTCCAAAGCAATCATAATCATCGTCTTCATCACCGCCGTCACCTTTGTTACCTGCTCCTTTGCTTTCGTACAATATTTGTCGCCGTCTGCCCGCGGCGGCCATCTGTGAGAGGACACATCATAAAATGTCGCCGAATGAGTTCATAATGAAAATATGAAGGTGTTGCCTTTTACCATAGCTTTCATTTATTCCTTCTGATTTTTACTTTGCTGTTCTTGCCACAGCACATTAAGTTCTATTATGTCCTTAAGGCAATTCTTGGCAACTTTCAACGCTCTGTTTTTCATGCTCATGTTCGGTTTGTCGTTGTTTCTTTGGCCTTTTTGTTTTATGTAGCATTTGGATAATGCGCCACATAAGCTGATCTTATCGTTGACCCACGCCAGGGTGTAATTTAATAATCTCCAGCTAACTTTTTCTTTTATGCTCTTAAGGTGTATGAACCTGTAATGATGTCGGCATTTTCATTTATTTATGTAATATATGTGGATAAAGTTAATGGTTGCTTTTTCCTTTCCTTTCGTTTGTTTTTTTTTTGTTTGTTTCTTGATTTTTCAACGGCTCTTTCGGTTGTACATTAAATTGCTTTGTGGTGTAAGTTGCGATAAATGATTTTATTGAGCTTATTATTTTCTTATTTACTGTTATTAATATTTAATAAAAATATAATTGACTTATGCGCATAACATGAAACTATTATATAACTATTGCATGTTTGTATAAACTACAAGATTCCAAAAACTATTGGACTTAGGCCTTCTACAAAAAATTGGCCGGTCCTAATATCTGTTGTGATGCAATCAAATTCTGTTTTCGGTAGCAACGATATGGAAGAGTATTGCGGTTCACTCACTTGTTTTAACGATATTCGGATGCTTAACTTATCTTAGCGAATATGTTAACGATTTGTCTATTCACCTGCGATTTTTTTACGATATTCGTGATCGTCGGATCAGGTATTGGCGTTAATTAGTCCATTGTCGAAAATTGAACGACAACAAATATTAAGCTGTTAACTCAATTCATAAAAGAAAAATTTGTGATTTCATTTGTATGTAATTGGGGAAAAAATGCGACAGGTTTTTCGAATATTTCACATACGCAACACTTATCACGAAGGGAATTGGAAGTAAGCCCATATATTTGTGTATCGACGTTTACACACTGTAGTGCGATTCACTAACGTTTTTTAACGATATTCGCATGGCTAACGAAAATTTTAACGATGTTGCTATTCAGCAGCCATTTTTTAACGAAAAATTCATGATTTTATTTGTATGCAATTGAAAAGAGGTAAATTCGACAAGCTTCTGAGTGTTTAACATACGTTTGAAGTACCACAAGGTGAGCAGGAAGTAAGCCCACGAAACAGTGGCGTTTGCTCCGGGAGGTAAGTAGCTCATATTATTTTAAGTTCTCATTTCATTTTGCCGTATTCTAGTTGCTTTGACATGCTAGTTACAATTAGCGACCCTAATTTAAGTTAACAAAGATGACACTCTTTAGTAATTTAAATAAACACAACGATACAGCTGTAAGTTAGTGAATCGCACATTTTTTACTGCAAACGACAAATATTGTCGACAAAAATTGCTATTGTTGGATTGCTTAAAGTTAGTAAATCGCACTACTGATATAGCTACTGATATATACAGCTCATGTAGTCTTGTATGTTGAATTCTAATTTCATATTTCTAAGCTAAAGTTATAGATAAATGGGCTAAATTAAAAACATTTTAAATATAAAAGCCAAATACTTTGGAGCACAACACAATTCATATATGTACCTATTCATTAAGCGGACCTACTCCGCTGTGCGAAGGGTAATGTAACGAATTTTGTAAACGAAAACCATGACATGTTTTCGATTGGTTAGTGTGATTAATTCATTAAAAATTACTAAATATAAATAATTTAATTTAAATCTATTCAAAAGAAATTGGCAGGTGTTTCAGGATATTCCTTGGAGTCCGAAGAAAGTCCGAAATTCCGCTACAAGGAAGCATTGTTTTTTTGTTTTTTTCTATTCCTTTTGGTGTGTTTTCCCTCTACTGGTTAAATTCCCTGCCTAAGTTTAGCGACGCGAATATTAAAACTTTGAATGGATAGTGAAGTAAAACCACCTACTGGGGCATTTGAGTCATGCAAATGATTATTAATCTTTGTAATAAGTTATGCTAATGATGATATGTGAAATACTTATTGTTAATTGATGGCTTTCTGAAAGGGAACCACTTTTTCATTGGCGTCCACAATTCATTCATTGGTTTTTATTAACGGTAGCTTTATGTCGTCTGCGATCAAAATAAGAAATTTCTTCTTTTTGATCACGAATCACAAGTACATACCGTATATGGTCTAAAAGAAACTCCTTGAAGCTGAGGAATAACCTTGAAGAAAGTACGAAGAAAGCATCGTACTTATATTAGAGATGATAGTGAGAGATGAAGATTAATAAGGTTTACTTTTTTTCTCTTCATTGGCGCCATAATGACTGGGCGATTTTGGCCGATTCTATCCTTGCTAACGATCCGTTCCTTTGCCTTGCTAACTGGCACCAACAAATAGTCATCAAGTGATGCCCTTTCCTACCTAGACGACTTTCCAACGAGTATGAGGCCTCTTCTTCCTTTGCCACCATCAGCGGAAACCGCGTTCACTACTTACAGGGCTGCCTACTCGGCCAAAAGTAGCACTTGCGATTCTTCGATGGTTTTAGAGACGAACAATCGGTGTTGACGCTGGTTTCAAGATAAACAAAACCCCTCATATTATGAAACTTTAATTCTCAACAGTTACATATGTTGGCGCCCAGAGGCGAGTGTCCTGCTTGTTTATTTGATGACTGGTGGTGCTTGATTTTGTCCTCGTTAACGTCACGATTTATCGACGCCGTGGTTGAGGGTGAATACAGTTGCACGCTCTTCGAAAGAAGAAGTTTAATTATGGAGATTGAATTATCTTTTACAACAAAATATTAAAGAAGTCACAATATAGGAAGTTTCCCGGGCCTCCTCAATTCTCATCAATCTAGTGGTGTTGTTCATCGCCATTTTACAAAGCCGTATTGTTATGCAGACGCAAATTCACGTGCAGTGGAAAGCAGATTTAAAGAAATTTTGTCTTTTCTCTTGGCCTTTACCAAGGTTTGGCTTGCCATGAATATCGGGTCTATGGTTAACATGCCAGATCTAAAGCCAGATTGATAAGTCCCGATCACACAATACGCTCGATAGAATCTTCGCCTTCCTTCTCTTCGAACTTCGACGAACTTCGGGTGACGGAATGTAAATACCGTTATCAACGATGTTGTTGTCACCATTTAGCAAAATGGAGAAACGTTCCGCGTCTTGTGGTAAAATTTTCGTTCACGGTAAAGCCGATCAGCCTCAGTCTTTGAGCGGTGGTTTTATAGATTTAATGAAATTATATGATACCCAAATATAAATAAATGTAATCAAATGAATCTCAAAGCAAAATTAGAAAACTAACTTGCAATTAATTTTGGAAAATTCTTACTTTGGATTAAATGGAATCAATGTGAATGAAACTATGTGTACCAGATACTAACGACAATCTTATTAACTAACTCAAACATAGATATCACAACTCTTTTTACATTACCTTAACTCATAAATGTTCACTGCAACAATGAGACATGATTTTTTTTTAATTTTGATTCGTAATAGTTTCCTACGTATTTGCTGGTATTTAAGTTTTTTGTTTAACAACTAAAAACAAAAGTACTTTCTAAATTTTAAAAACCTTTTTTTAATTCCTCCTTTTCGCTAAGAAATATGCATTAAGTTAAATTTATACCATTAACTAAATTAACACATTTTTCTATAATATAAAATTTTTGGGGTTTCTGCGTAATTGATTGGTCTGAGTGTTTAAATTGGTTAATTTGAAATTTTCCCTTTTAAATTTAATTGGTTTAGGATGAATCCATTCTTCATGAGAATCTATTTCATCAATAGGACAACTCACGGTGGTACATACAAATTTTTTTTTGCAAATGGAAAATATGGAAATCTACGATTATTTAAAAGGGGTTTTTAATAACCTTAATGTTGATGAAACAGTCAAATTTTTGTAAATTATTTTTTTTGTACATAGTTTTCTTTATTTTCCATACAAAAAATCTGCATCCTCAAAATCAAGTATCTGAAGTAAAGAAGAGTCTGTAAAGATCATTATTTAAGCTTGTGGCCGCGTCAAAAGCACCACTGAGAACCTTTGTATGGAATAAACAAAATTTACTTAAATGTTAGTTTATAATTTTTCCCCATGGCGAATTTATATCAGGTGGTGTTATAAGTACAAAAACAAAAGTTTACACTAACAAAATATACGCACAATGACAACACGATTTACAACAAACTCATCATTTTGACTTAACGTTCACCAAGCGAATTCAATCTGCTGCTTGATCAACTTCACCTTATGTATATGAATTCGCCTTGATTTTACCTATGCTGCAGTTTTTTATGTACCTGGGGAGTACTTCAGGTCGCTTCCGCACTGTAAGTATACGTTTACAGAAAATCGGGATTTTCGAAAAACGGAGGACTTAAAAATTGCCCAGGAAATGTATATAAAATGTATGTGTGCTTTGCCAAAGCATTAGAGTAGAAATAAGTATACGAGCCAATTTGTTGTAGTTAGCGTTAACGTTCCGCTTGATACACTAAAAGTGAGCCTGTAGAGAAAATAATTGATACGTAAATCGGGGACATGAGTACTTTTGCACACAATTAATTTATTTGTTTTTCTAATGCTTCGCTTTTCAATAACAATAAATTTAAAATTTCGCACAAAAAAAAAGACATTTTAAAATATTTGACAGGCATAAAGCTATAAACAAATTTAAATATACATGGGATATACACACATACATATGTACATATATACACATACATAAAAAATTTGCAGTACCACTTAAAGCGTGCAAGAATCGAAGCACGATGCGAATTTGTGACACTCAATTAGTTCAAATGACAATATTGCCAACTAGATGCTCGTACAAAAATCAACTTGTTCGGCCTGGCCATGTCTGCGAGGGGGTTGGCATTCACACACCCCAAACGGATGGGTAGGAGAGAAGTCATCTATATTTAAGGGACTTTGCGATCTATCTTCTTATTGCCGCTACCTAAACAAAAGCATGCCACAAATGTCATGTATGAGTGGGTATTTGTGGCGCGCTATATGTGCGCGGGTCGAACTCCATAAAAGCATATCCTTTTAAGTTAATAGTATGATTACTGGTACCTTGGTTCATCTTCGAAAACTCCCAATAACAAGTGCATACAAAAATTCACCACTACCCTTAGCGGAGCGTTGCAATGCGGCGAATGAGAAGGAAAGCGATGGTAGTGGCGGCGGTGGTGGTGGTCGTGTTGGTGACGGTGGGTTTCGTTTGGTTGCCTGCCTAACTTTATGGTGTGTGCGAAACTAAGTAAATCGTTGATGTACTAGAAGTGCATTGCGTTGGCGATTATAAAAATTAATGTGAAAATATAACAAAATATTGGCAGCAGCGTAAGTGCGTGCCGTAAATCATACCCGAAGAGGAGGCAACCACCAGCCATCGTTATGATTGTTAATAAGTTGCAACAACTTTCCATTGCAAGCATACCCGCTGTTGTTACTGTTGCTCGAATGCTTGCAGTGTTTTGGGTCGAAGGTGGTGTAAACATTCAACCAGAAAACTTCTAATACCTAAATACCCATACGATTGGGGGATGTACCACATACGCGGTAGGAGTATGAATTTAGAACTTCCCATCAATTCAATTTCACTAATGTTATGTAATAGCGGCATTTATGGCAGTTTTTTTCATTATGTTGGCAGTGTAGCAAAGTTAAATTTTGCGCGCTTCGATGCATGAATATATAAAATATTGATAGGCTTAGCAGAATATACTCGTACGATACTATACACACATGCATACATACATCGTTTTATGGCATCACATTGTTCGAGAGTAATTGACTGAGATTTGAAAATAGTTTTTTTTTTGCTTAGCCGATTATAGCCAAATGTTAGCAAAAAATACAATTGCCATGAATTAACTCAATTATAGAAGGTAAGTTTTAATAAATATACGCAGAGAGGAGGTCCAAATAAAAGATTGTGGTTTGTAAAATGAAATGAAGGGTAAATCTCAAATCAATTTTGTAATATACATAATCTCCCTTTATTTCAATTCAATTTTTACAGCGAATTACTAACATTATTACCCTAAAAAAAAAACTCTTCAGGAAAGTTGACAAAAAATATTAAAATTAAAATTTTGTATTTAGTATAAAGCCTTTTTATGAAGTTACCAGTGTGTAAAAAAGCCCCATCGTATGATGGAATCCTACCATTTTTTATCTACGTATTAACTGTATTATTATATATTGTTATATTACAAAGGTATCAAAACTGTTGTTAGTTTTTTTTGCTTACTTTCAATACAATGGAATTTTCCTTATTTCTCATCCAATATTTTTTTTCTAATAGTTATTTTTCTTCTTTTCAGGAAGTTTGTCTTTGGCTGTTCCCACTTAAAAACATAGTCACAGTTTGTATTGTCGAAATGCTCAAAAACTGCTGACTTCATTCACCTCATCATCAATGTTAAATTTTATCCTCGAATGAACATTTGGCGCTCGGGTTCATATCGGTACTATATGGGGAATAATAGGGTTCGGTGAAAGGTCACTCCAAAATGGCAGCCTTGAAAACAGGAGACGTGCAAACCGCGACGTTGTCATGAACTTCTTGTGACAGTTTTCCTCGAATTTCTTCTTTAGGAGTATCTCGCGATTAATGCAGCGTGAATGCCTAAAAATTCCCCATTACTTTATGCTACGATATTAGAAAACCGCCAGTAAATTTCCTTTTTTGAAGCCCAAAAGAATTTGCCTATAAACTTTTACTGAGATTGAATTACCTTAATTTTTTTTTTTGGTGGCAGAGGCCACTCAACTGATTTCCATTTTGACATACATAGGTTAATGATAAAAGCCATGGTTGCAATTCATAAGTTCTTTTTTTTAATCATTTTATATATTGTACATTGTGATGTTTTCATGATAATGTTGGAAGAGTGGTGCATATCAAAAAAAAAAATAAATAAAAAAAAATAAAAAATATTTGTTCCAATTTTCCTTCTAATTGCGATATAATTTCTCGATTGAGTAAAGGTCTCTTGAAAAGTAATAAGGAGCTACTCAATTGAAATCTGACAACTCCAAAAATAGTAAATATTTCATATTCATATCTTTTAATGGCTGTTTTTCTTCAATCCTTTGACTTGAGACATCAGTTGGCATTATGCCAACCCTCCGAAGCTCGGACTCTAAGTAAACTTATAGTAGATATTATATAGGACATCAACGTCTTTAGCGCATTTCTTAAGATCTACATATGTGACTCAAATATATATTTATTTTAATGAAGTACAAAAGAATAACCTTATACTGTCCTTGTGCCTCAGATGCCTCAGAATCCCTGTGATATTTACACAGGTTGATCTAATTTAAAACGAATCCTAATTTTTACTAGTTCGTAGAAAGATTTTAAACATGTGTAGTAAACAGAGACCGAAATAATCATTATTGGTTAAAAAGAATATTCAAATATACCACTATAATCTTTAGGACTCATGCTAAACAAATCTGGCCTTATTTTTAATTAGAATTTTTTTTATTTTAAACTAAAAAACATTCGCTATTCTTTGATTTAAATTATTCCGATCGAAAAACAAAAATTGAAATCCAAGAGTAACGATTACAAAAAATTTAAATGCAGAAATAACTATTATTTTTGGTCGAAAACATAAAAGTTACATAAAATCGATTAAATTTTATAGAGAAAATAAAAATTAAAAATTGAGGATCACACTTCATTGAAAATTAGAACTCACAAAATATCGATAAAATTTGTTTAAGAAAATAAAAATCGTAAAACAACGGTTGAATGGCGGTTGTTTTGAAAAGAAAAAAGCAAATCACAAAAGGTCGATTAAATGTGATCGCAAAAATTTAAATCCAAGAATAACTATTGTATAAAAATAATTAAAAAATTACGATCATGCTATGGAAATTCAAGAAATTACGATTGAGTATTGATTTTTTGTTATAAAAATTATAAACGCTACTGTCCCTGGTTTTAAAAGTTTATTTCTCTAGAGCGTTAAATTCAGGAAAGGTATACCGATGATGAATTGCACAACACAAAATTTTACTTGCTCTCTGCCAAATGCACAAAAGTACTTAAATACTCAAAGCAAACAATGTAAAAATGCAGGAACAAATGCAACCAAATAAATGGGAATGTGTGGATTTGTTGAAAGGAAAAAAACGAGAATAAGTAGAACACTCTGTAAGATTATCGATGCATACGCAGAGGCGCACAAACCAACATACACGCGTAAATCCTTTGGAACTGCACACATGAGTGCAAATGAAAGACAAGTGAATTACTAAAACAACAACGTACACGCTCGGATGTATGTATATGTATGTAGTTAGATGTGATCGCCGTTTATGTGGCTGTGACTGTAGCTGTGCCTGTGCCGGTTGGCAAGAGCTCATGACTCATTTCGCGCATTTGTCAAAATTTTCGCAATACATCATTTTGTTGTATGACAAAGCCAACATGAAGATAAATCGCCAGAAACACCGAATTAAAAACTGATGTAGCGATTAATTTATCACTTGCAAACATTGAAGTTGATATGTACTTTGTGCTCACGAAAATTGTAAGTAAGTGTAGTAGTAGTAAAAACAATAACGAAGGATAATGAATGAAACAAGTGAAGAGGAGTGGGTGAGCGACGCGAGCCGTGTATAGCAGTTACATACATACATACATTCATACATAGTTAGAAAGTGCGATGGAAGTACTGAGGAGGCGGGGGGGGGGGGGAGCTTGTTTTGTAGCGATTGCCAGGATAATAGCGACAGGAGCTACTACTACTATTCTATCGGTTGGCAGCAGTAAATGAATTACCAGCGGCAATAAGCTCGCTTCAATGCGCAACAACTTTCTCTACAACGTTTGCAAAGAAATTCAAGTGAAAAGCAGCTGCGGGGAAAGTTCACAGGTCGAAAAATACCAATTACAAGTTATTTTTCTGTTTTTCTGCTCCCCGACCCTGGCAAGAGTGTGCATTGCTATTTATAAATAAAGACAAGCAATTGAAAGCAACAAATAGTACAACAGCGACTAACCCAATTTGCCACAGAGCGAGAACGAGTTCGATTTGACATCGGCATAGAGCAGTAGAGGCGAACCAGAAATGAACATCCATGAGGTATTTTAATTTTGTGGAATAAGAACTGCCGATTTTGTCCTAGAAGTCACTATATTTAATAAATATCTTTATTTTAATATTCCCTCCCACGTATGTAGTGAGAAAAATACTGTTAAAAGGCTTTAAGAAATAAATTTAGTGAATTACGAGGATCAAATACAAAATTTTAGTTTATATTTTATATATTTATATATGTACACAATTTTCGAACTAAATAAAAAATTTAATTGATTTAATTAAATTAAGTTAAATAAATTTTTTTCGGAATATAATAAAAATGGTAATAAATGAAAGTATTACAAATTTAGTTGCACAATATATTTGAGGTTCTACGATGAGTCGTTTTCTCTGTTCGCCGGAAGAAAACGTCAAGGTGAACGCATATGTGTCGCAAACATTGCCCTTTACAGTAATTTTTCATAACCGGAGAACGGACGCGAACCATCCTATTAGGTCGGACGGAAGACATAGAGCTTGCAATGCTTTACGTAAATTTTCCAATTGAAATAAATGTAAGTAATTCTGAAATATAAACGCGTTACGGAGATCACAATAACGGCCAAAATAAATACAAAAGATGCCGAAGGAATGCTGGAGAAAAATTTCGTGGTCCAATTTTCTTAAGCATAAATTTGGAACACTTTCTATTACGTGATTATATTGGTTTTTTTGTGAAAAAATACACCAAAGTAACCCGGGTTTGCATAAACGAAATACATTTCGGCTTCATTACTTATTGAAGAAAAAGTGAAAAATGAAGGTCAAAATTTCGTTGGCACTTTTTTTTTGACTAAAGAGATAATGGCACATTCTTTATTTTTTTTTAAAGTTCCGTACTATGCTATAATATTTACTATATAAATCAAGGAGGAATTCATTTTTTCTTTCTTCACTAATACAGTATGATTTTTTTAGGCAATTATTTTATATTTAAAGAAAAAGAATGATTTCTGTTTCAGCAACACTTCCAGCAAATGAGAAGAGAATTTTCTCTCAAAGTACGATGAATAAAACAAAGTATTCGTAATATGCCTGAAACCAGCTCCTAATGTATTGAACTTTATACATAGGATAATTTTTTAAAAACGAACGAGTACAAAAGTTGAATGAAATATTTTAAAAGTATAGTTTAAAAGACTTAAACTTCTTTGATACATTTATATAAATAAATTAGCTTTTACTCACGGCTTCTCCTGCCCTTCATTTGGTTTAAACTTTAAAGTTATGCTTTCAAGATTTAGTTAACATTTTAATAACTCTAACGAGTTTCAAATAGTTGGCAACAGTATTAACTTTTTTCATTTGGTGCCATTATCGTAGCTTTCAGCTGACTTGTAAATGAAATTAAATTAACTTTTTTTAAAAATGTTTTCGCAAAAACTTTTTCGTTTCACACCAATATATTAAAAATACTTTCGCGTTTAGGCCTCCTTAAGTCTATTGTGAAACTTTTTTTTACTTATGGATTAACTGAATTATTTAAATTTAATTTACTTTCTTTAATAAGTTGCAATGAAAAAGTGAGGCTTTATTAAACCTTTTCGTTTTATACTACATTCTTACTGCATAACGATTTGCCATATACGCATTTTCTCAATTTCGATTACATCCATTTCAATCGGATTTCAATCAGATTTCAACGAAATTCTCACTTTTGAAAGACGAAAAAACCTTAAGATACTAAAAAGTTCCAAAGGGTTGAACTTCACTGAACACTGCTCGATTTGAAATGTCAAAATTCTCGGTATAAAAAAGCCCACACATGAAAGCGAAACTTTTAAAAAAACATTATAAAACATTTCAAATTTTCCTTTATTGAGATTTATTATTTTGTGAGTTTTTTGTGATCAGGTTTGATCGTTAATTTTTAACTTTTATTTTTGATAGTTATTTTGGGATTCTAATTTTTTCGATTCATGGATATTTTACGATTTTTATTCGGATAAATTTAAAAACAATACGATTATGCAATTACGTAAAACAAAAATTCTTCTAAATACAAATAAAGTAAGATCTGCATAACATATGGAATAAGGATTACATATAATTTTGTTTTGAACGAATTCATCCCAATGTTATTGTATTTTTATCTGAAAAAGTCAAACTAACGTTTTCTGTCCCTTCTTATAAGTTTGATTTAATTTGCCTTTTTAAAAGGGTGGAGATCATTTAGTGAAATATTTTTGAAACTAAGTTTTATTCTGCCTACTCGTGCGACACACATTTTGCAATATTCGAAGTTGTGCCAACAACGCCACACAATTTTTTAAAATGGAGCTCTCTTAAAACGTTTAGTTTGACACCAGTTTATTAAAGTTATTAGTTAATTTAATTCACCTTTAAAATAGTGGCACCTTTCGGTCAAAGCATTTTCGAAATAATGCTGTCCTTTAATCCGATCTCTATATTGAGATACGTATTTCTGTTAACTAATTCCCCTAATTCAAGTTGAATTCAATTTTTAAAACAAGCGCAACCCTCCTATAGGCAGTATTAAAAAAAAAAATTCCCATATTGTAATAATTTATTTAACTTATTTAAATTTAACTTTTTAAGAGACCACAATCGGGCCACAGCTGTATCGAGACTTTCGATGCCAATTGAATAAGACAAAATTGAAAATTAATTTTATTTCCATCAGTAAACGAATATGGAACGCCCATATTTTATCCACAATTTTTCCCATTTCACGGATATTTTGCTGACTGGGAAGTGACGATAGCAAATCGCGGTTGCAACTTGCGCTCAATCAACTGTGTAGCTCCAGTGCCCGCAAAAGTATACTACACAAACGCGCTTTGTGCTCGCTTGCCAGAAACAAAAAGACCAATAGAGGGGTGCGATTGTAAGAAAAATGGAAGTTGGGGGGACAACGATAACTACTATAGTATACAAATACACATACCTACATATGTATGTATATACATAGATATGAAAGTAGTGAATACGTTTATAAAGGATTTATGGTCATCGATCAGAATTAATGAAGAATACTTTGCTTGTACTTTCATTTGTTTGCATAACTAGCGCTTAGTAGACTCTCAGATCCATAGGGGTACAAAACTGGGTATAATTGGCCCATTTCATAATTCACGACGGACGATTAGATGAATATTTTTGGAATTTCTGATAAAAATAAAACTATTACGCTTATGAGGTATGAATGGAAAGAAATTTGAAATAGTGATATTCAGGCTTGTTATGTATAAAGTAACGAAACATGTAGTTGATCTTGATTTCAATTCCGATAAAATTTGTTTGCCTTTGAGTAGTCCGAATAAAAATTAATTGGAAAGTAAGCCCAATTCTATGTTGTTTATGTCATAATTTGAAGACCATTCGAAGTACATATGTCGATCTACTTGCATTGGGAGGATGAGAGTTATCTTTTAAATTTCGCAGTGATACATTTTGGTTTCAAAATCTTATAACTGCTTAAAGTCTAAGGTCTGAACATGTCAAAACTGCTCTTCAAACTTTAATCAGAATTTTTAGTTTTTTTTTTTTGATACACAACTTTTTAACCCAAGAATGATAGAATACAAGATTGCGCCTTCCCGTGACACTGGCATATTCCGTAGTATGTAAACAATGATAGAATAAACGCAGAAAGAAGAATGAGAAAAAATGACAGTTCTCAGTTCAAATGAATGAAATGAGCCAAAAAAGCTGCACTTTGCACTTTTACCATCACCACTGCTACAATTATACACCCGACACTTCATGTTAATAGTTTTTGTTTTATTTTTAATCAAAAAAATCAAATTATCAGAAAATATTAGCAAAAACGATATTTCAGCGCGATATTCAAATTGAAATTTGAATTTTCTATGTCGCTTATTTGTAAACAAACCTTCATAACGAAAATACGAGAACTGTCAAATTCGGCAAAACCAAAGTAGCGGTACTTCTAAAGGCGTCACCTTCAGTATTCAGTACACCGTGTTTTTAACCCATTAATTTCAATTTCAGTTTTTACGTGGAGACAAATTACTGTTGCTTTTTGATAACTTTTTCTGATCGTGTTGCGCATTTTCTTCCATATAAAAATAAAACGCGCAACAACGTCAGCAAAAAAAAAAATTCCAAAAATTAACAGGAATTTTCCGTCACCCGAAATTTCTAAATATTTTCATAAGAAAGTTTGAAATTTTATGACGTGTTTTGGAAATTTGTTGACTTTTTGAGAATTTCGAAAAAATAATTTGAAACTTTTATTCATATGGTTTATATTATAAAATAAGCTATATTTTTACAAAAAAATTAAATAAAAATAAATTAGTAGACGCAAATGGCCCACAGTATTACATTGAATTGAACACCATACATATCATATAAGCCAATAATGGGTGATTCAATTAGAAGTACTTTTTAAAAATTACGCGACTCTTTTTCACTTTCGTCCTTACGTAGTTCCAAGGGAAAAATTCTAGAGGTGTGATGTTAACAGATCTTGGCGGTCAATTCACCGGTCACAAGTCCAAAGCGTGAAATAAAAACAAAACATTCCCATAAGTTTCAAGCATGTCGAAGTTAAGGAGTTTAATTTCAGGTAGAATAACGGTCGCCATTCACAGTAAAGTTATGCGTTTCATCTTCTATGTCTATCCTATTTCAGAGCTCGAAAAAATTTCAACACAGAATAACGATAACAATCAAATTTGATCGAATAAATAATATAATAATCCAAGAATAACGGTTATTCTTAATCGAAAAAAAAAACGATTAAGCATTGATTTAGAACAAAAAATCTTCTCTGTCGGTCTAAAAAAACTCGTTTCAAGGCCGCTCCAAGGCTTGCATCTTCTTAGGTACCTGTCATATTCTCCAACAAGATCATATACCTTATGTTGAAAAATTTTCTCTAAGTCTCTCGAAGCCTTGTCATCTTTATTAATAATAATAATAATAATTTGGCACTTATGTACATCAAGGCTTGCTTTCTGTCATAACATCTACTATAATTCGTGGTGTGCGTTTTGATGTTGTACCAGAAATTGGGGGTCTACAGGTAAGTAGGTGACATGGGACAGTGGATTCCCACCTAATCTCAAAAGCTGACCGGATAATTTACACAGATTTAAGCTCAAGGCGAACCCTCTCTGTAACTTCTGTGCAAATGACATTATTGCAGACGCTTAACACCAGTTTAAAATCGAAAGGGAAACTCGAGCATGAAGGTAGGACACTTACAGCTGAAAACCTGGTTCATTGTTTTCAATATGACGAACATCATTTTATGCAAATTGCGTCACGTGAACAGTTCTGCAGAACTTCATGAGAGCGCAGGCGCGGCTTTGAGTTTTTTGAGACAGCCAGCTATAGGTGGCGAGCCTCGGAGTTCCAGCGGCTCAATAGTATTTTTCTTCTTTCAAATAATCAATGAAAGGCGGGGACCGAAAGTAATCGTTATTTAAGGTTTTTTGGTTCAAACAATCATTGGGACACAAATTTGACCTTATTTCTATTTAGAAGATTTGTTGTTTTAAATCATTGCAGAATCGTTATTTCATTTTTTTCGATTAAAAACAATCGGTCATCTTGTATTTTTTATTTATTTGAATATGTTTGATCGTTATTTTTGAAGTTTTATTTTTTCGACCAAAAATTATCGTTATTCTGCGATTTTTATTTTTTGATAATAAAACATAAATCGTGTTGCATTTGGTGTTGTGAATATTGCAATCGCCAAAAATTTTTCTGCATTTGTTATTATTGGAAAATTTAACATCAAAATCATTATTTTTTTTAATAAAAATTATAGCCGAAATGGTACCTATTGTGATTGAGATGCAAAAGTGGCAGAATCACCGAGGTTCAGGGCTAGAACTTGCCAATATGAAGAACAGATTATGAGGCGACTTCCTACGAATTGCATCAGGATTGCAACGAACGTGGTGCACAGCCACCTTCCGACGAAATACTTGACGGTAGTACCTGAAGATTAGTACTTAAATTATAGGGTGGCTTGGGTGTTGGTTTTCCACACCTCCTCCTCGTAAACAAAAACAAGAAACTGTTGCTCAGACATGTTTCTACTACATTTTCGCATTCAAAACTTTTTCCTGCTACGGACTTCCTGCATACGACGCTCACCGGCATTTCCTTCCTCCCAAGACGACTTTTCACTCACAACTACCACTCACACTACCCCAAACATGCTAGTCAATTGAGTTATATTCTAGCCCCTCCCCCCTCCAACACGTCGCTACTTACTTAAAGAACCCCTCTCGACCTCACCGGCTACATGAAATTTTTGCGAATTGATTTAATGCTCGAACTTTGGTGGCGGATTACTTACAGTATATTTTATTTGTTTGTATGCATTTGGTGTTTTTGTTGCTTTCATCTTCATCATCAACTATGTATTGTTTTTGGTTGAACTTAGTTCTTTCGTTGTTGTTGTTGTTGTAACTTTTCTTGTTTGTCTTATTCATGTTATTATTAGTGCCACCGCCTTTTGCTATTGTTGTTTTTTTATTATTGTTGTATTGATTAGTGCTGTTGTTGGTGTTGTAAAGCTATGCTTGATTTAGCACATGAATTAATTTATTGCACAATACACAAAAGCATTGGCGAGCAGCAAGCGTTTTGCAAAGCTTCTGTCATGGGCGTGCGAATGCTGCCTCATTTTGTGCTATTTTTTTTCTTCCCACTTAGTTTTTGTTTTCTTTTTTCTTTTTTTGTTACTGTAGTATTGGTGTTAAGTACTCGAGCAGAAGAAGTGCGCTGACAAGTTTAATGGTGTAGCACATGAATAATTTGGGAAAATCGCAAACATTGATGTATCGAAGAAAAGAGATTTCTATTTAATATTAAGCATTGAATAATTTGTGTATGTAGGTATTCGTTTTGTATTTTAAGTATTCAATTAAGACAATCTTTTATCTTTATCAGCTTCGTTTAACTAATGGGAGCAGTCCAATGAAGGTTTTAACTCCACTGCTGGAGTAGTGAGCAATTACCTCGATGTCGACGGACCCGAATGGGATTTTATTGTATTGCCATATCCATATCTCACGCTTTTGAATAACGAAACTCATTGACTCTGTTTATTGCCAAGTATTTTATTACTTTCTAACCCCACAAACAACTTCAAATACTTCGTATTGTTATAGCGGGGACTACCATCCGGACCCGTTGGGTTACACTTCCATTTACACTTGCACAGAAGTTATAAGACAGTTTCATCCTCTTCATTGTTCCTACAGCTCCTGCAGCATCTTCGGAAAGGTACGCCTAGCCTTTCAGCATGTTTACCTATTAGGCAGTGCCCAGTTAGAGCTCCCACCGAGTTAGAGAGAATTTCTCTTTTTAGAGAGTATACGCCTCATGACCGTTTTCGGTCCCATTAAGGCCACGTCTGCCTACCAATGCATTCTTTAACCTGAAGAATCTGCTTGGTCGTAACTTGTCTTACAAGTTCGTCTACCAGGCAGGCTCCTTCTATGCCCCAAGCCCTGGGACCAAATGAGATACAGTCTATTCTGCTTGGCCATCTCCTGTAGACCAGCGCGATGTTTGAATTAAACGTGAAGGAACTCAGAGCTTTGATTGCAGCCTGGCTGTCACTAAAAATGGAAGATACATCATCTTCCTAGAATTCCGGTCCCAAGCTTTACCACCGCTTCCATAATAGCTGATACCTCAGCCTGGAAAACGCTGCAGTAGTCTGGTAACCTAAAGGAATTTGCAGGGGAGGGTTTCGCGAGAAGATGCCCCCTTCCACTTTACTGTCGAGTTTGTAGCTATCTATGCATATACATGATAATTCTATCAGGTAGAGTGTTGAACTCCTCCCTACTAGGAATACTCGTTATAAAACTACTTTCAGAGATCGATTTCGAAGCACAACGGTCCGTGTTGTTCGGGATGAAGTGAAATTAGTTTAATATACAAGATTGAAGGTGGATTTCGGGATGCCACTGAGATGTTTCCCTTAATCGCAGAGCAGTTGGCGCTGCCATATGCTGTCCTGCCAAATGCAACGGCAGGAGATATAAGATAGCGTTCGGAGCGTCGTTTTGTGTGGTTCTGAGCGTCCCGCTTATGCAGATCATACTTGGTGAGCAGCCTTAGGTTGGCATCTTTTTCTAATGCAGGCCGCCATACGATTTGGTCTGACGACCACTGTAAAAAGCCTCCGAAAGATCTGGGGCCTAAAACCCCATTTCTTGCCTATGTCTCTCTTACAGGCACTATATAGGGCTACGGAAGCCTTTTTATCACGTTGAACTATATTCATTTTACAGTTCAACTTCTTATCCAAAAAAACGCCTAGAAATTTGGCACTTGTAGAAAGACTTAACCGGATGGCGTTTAGTACCGGTGGAGTTACCAAAGGCATTTTATACTTTCTCGTGAAGAGCACAAGTTCCACCTTATTTGAGCTGACCCTAAGTCCACAGCGGGTGGGCCACGATTAAAGTAACTAGTATAATTGAAAAATAAATGGTTGTCTCCAAACCAAACTTGACAAGGGATGATATGGAATATTTCCAATATACATCAACTTTATACTCTACTTTGTTGACTGTTGCAGAATTATTTGCTCGTTCGTTTGTAAAAGGCAAATGTTTTTAGATTTTGTTCGAACGTTTGGATGCTTACAATAATTTCTATACTTTGCGGTCTAATCCTTAGGAATTTTTTACATTTATCAGAAGTTTATCATTTTAGATGAATCCCCTTTTGACTGTTCTGTATCACTTTTTGTGCTCTTCTAATCGACATAACAAAGAATTTTAAGCCATCATAGCTCCAAATGTTTGCCTATTTCGAGTTATGTTGTCTTAAAATATGCCTTAAAGTACATACGCTTTTGAAAATGTCTTGGGTGTTTCAAACTCTTGTTCATTGAAGGCGGGTTAAGAAGAGTGTCGGCTTCCAAATTAGAACTTTCTGTAATATGGCATGATAAGTGAATTACTTCCAAAAAATATTCTGCCATGGGGACATTTTTATTTTCTAATAGTTTATAACGTTTAAAAGATAAATTGAATTACAAAAAAAATACATTTTTTTTCAATTATTCCAGTGACTATGCTTTGCATGAAAATGAAAATGTGTATGTCTAACTATTTTTCGTGAATATATGAATTAAATCTCGGAAGATCGAGCGTTTATACCACTGTCCGGCCTTTCGAATAAGAATTCTGAGGACTCGTTAAATTATTAGAGAGAAAAAAAAAAATCCTAGGTCACAAAATACAGGCTTACAGGCTTCATCTGGGAAAAACATAGGCAGGACCTAATCAGTAGCAATACGTCTCTACGGAGATTTCCAGTTGAATGTTTTCAATTCTGGTAGAAAAAATAACCTCTAGCGACCCGTTCTAGTTCTGCTACCACCAAAACCCAATGCTTTGACCTTTTTGGCTCAAAATCCCCGATTTGGAGGGGTTAGAAATTATATGCTGTTCTTTGTTTACAAATTCATACATACATATGTATATATGTACGAGTAAATATAGAAGTATGAACATAATATAAATACATACATAAATATGCATTATATGAAATATTCTTTAATTAAGCATTTGTTGAGGAAAATAACTAGCCGAAAGCATTTTCAATTCTCATACCTTCTCAATTAACCATATTGTATTCGCATTGTAATCTATTTATTTACGAAAACCAAGGGAGCACGCTCAATTTATTGCTTTCCGCATAATTTTCAAGCAATCAAGAGTTTAATCAAAAATTTCAATCTAAAGTTCGAGCACATACAAACGTACGTACATACGTAACACATGTATATGTACATATAGGAAAGTAATGGATATTTTGGTGGTTGAATTTTGCGTTGATCACAGAAAAGATATTTTCAAATAAAATAACAAAACTTGACAATAAAGCGTGTGGCGCATGCGCGCACGTCCTACCAGCAGGCATCACTACAAACACATATGTACATATATAAATATCGATGTAGTACATATATGACGTCGACTTTTTTGTGACAGTCACGAGAGTCATGCGGTGAGTCATTCGCTTGCTTACGAATAGTTAGCAACATCGATGAATTCAACGAAATGCGATTATTAAATGTGGTGAGCGAGCGAACTGGGGGGAAGTTGTGAATGAACGAACTAAAGGAATGGCATGATGAGTACTTCTGTGCTTTAATTAAAGTTGATCACCTCAAATGGACGCGGAACACAATTGTTGATGTCGTCTACATGGCAGACAATTAAGGAAGTTTTTTGTTCACATACAAAATATTTACGTGCATACATATGTGAGTGTTTTGATGTGTTCAACAGTTGCCTGTGGTTGTGGTTATATTTTTGCGCCACGGTGTATCAGATATCCATATCTCATAAATGCATTTATGTTAGAAGTTTACGCCGAACCTTAGAAATAATCAGCGGCGCTGGCTACGCCGGCCCAACCACCAATAAGCCGCATACGAAAGATAATAGGAAACTATGAAACCGATGAAGTTATCCCGTCATTTGGTTGTTGGCGTTGCCCATTCAGTACTCTTATTCAAAAAATAATTGTATTTAATTCCTTTTTAAATTAATTTCAATTAATTTTAATTTTTAATCCTTAGGGCTACCAATTGCCTTGCAAACAATATTGTAATCAACCAAAATATTGAATATTCTAATAATTTTAGAAAATTATAATGCTTATCATAAGCACAAGAACTTATTAACAAGTTTCGACACTCAATTCATTTCTAATTAATTTTTTATAAAGTATGTACGTTGTACAATAAAAGCTGTATAAATCCAAGCTATAAACTATGTTTAAATTTTATAAAAATTCAACAAATTTGCATCAGGGTTTGTAGAAAATTTTTACATATCCAGTTTTATAGCCCTTTCAAAATTAGCAAAGCCAAGTGAAGTTTGAAGAGGATCAAAATGAGTTTTGATAATTTCATTAAGGTATTTCCCATTTTCTCTGTGTAATGAATGCCAGAATTTTTCAAATGCAGAAGTAAATGACTAAGGTCGTCAAAAAAAAACTTATCAAAAATTATTAAAAAAATTTACACAATTCAACCTTGCAGTTCATTAGACTAAAAATAATGCACTATAAAGTTGCATACCCAGAAACTATCTTAATATTGCGATTGAAAATTTAGAACTGGTTAGAATGGACAGTATACATATATAATTTCTATATTTATTTAAATGCTCAAATATTCAATTATTAAGAGAATTTCATCAGAAATAAATTTTTTTTTTAACCTAGTTCAAATTACGAGTACTGCAGTGCGAGTCACTAACTTATTTTAACGATATTCGTATGGTTAACTCATCGTAACGAAAATTTTAAGGATGCTGCTATTCAGTAGTCATTTTTTAACGATTTTCGCATTCGCCGAATCAGCTGTTGCTGTTAGCTAGTCGATTACCAAAAACTAAACGACAACAAATTTGATGTTGTTAACTCTATCGAGAAAAGAAAAATTCGTGATTTCAACTTTTCTTAAAATTAAAACAGGAATATTAAGTAATGTCGCTTAAATATTTGGCATATGATTTATATAACGAAGTGACGAAGAAGTAAGCGCTCCAATAGTGGATCGAAGTTTGCTTCGGTATGTGGAAAATTCCTTTCATTTGAATGCAACAGAAAGTAAGGTTTCCTATGACCCAAGCTGCTAAATAAATGTTTGCTTCAGCGTCGTCATCCTTTGTGGGAGGCATTATTGGGACCGTCGATTGTACTCATGTATCAATTTTACCACCGAAGCATCATGAGGAGGCTTATCCCAATCACCATATATACCATTCAATTAATATGCAAATGGTAAAGGTAAACTTTTATCAATGATCCAAGTATAGAAACAGAAATATAGTTTAGTTTTAATGATGAGGAGGCGTGGTGAAACAATGAATCATAGATTGCATCCGTTACCCAATGAATGTCGGCTTACGGATGACTGACTGGCTCCTGGATATTCCCCATTGCTCATTTACGGGTCGTTGATAGCAACCAGTTACGAAGAATCTTAAAGCCGCTAGAACCTATCCATATAAAAGATAAATGATTCTAATTAAACAAAAACTTTTGAAAATGGAATTGAAATAGATATGTTGTTTATAAGATATTCCTTTAGGGCAATGCATTCCATATAAAAAATATTGTGCCCATTAATTCTTAATTCTTTGACGCCGAACGCCGCACAGTGGTACATAATGGGAAGGGATTTTGAAAAGTCTTTACAAAGTAATTTTTAACTGACCTCATAAATAGGTGAAAAGAAAATGTTTGAAGTTGCTGGATCGATTGTAGTAGAAATTACTATTTACTCTAATACTCTCCAAGAGTTTCATGGACAGGTTGTGCAGTTAACAAAATAATTTGGATATTTTGTTATAATATATCAATTTCTTACATTGAAGATCTAAAGAGATCCAGTGAATTTGTTTCGCAAATTTTCTAATTTTTATTTAGAACCAAAAAAAAAAACGTATTAACACACTCTCTTTTGGCGTGCGAGTTTATAATATTACTCAGGTCCTAGTATAAACGAAATTTCGCAATCACATATCGGTACGGCTATAATGTCATTTTTAAAATTCTGTTTGTATGCGAGGTGGACGTTAAACTCAGACCCCCATTTTTGCTTTTTTTTTGCTTAACTTACTATATCCAAAATAATAATATAGGTTTATTTTATCCAGAATGAGTTTGTGTTTGTTAAATTCACGATAATTTATTTGTTTGATGTTAAGAGTGAACAATTTTATTAAAACGGTTTGTTTTTACGTTTATTTATTTATTTATTTATTTATTAAACGTGAAAAAACAATACAATTGTCATTGCACTAAAAAAAAAGAGCACTGGAGAGATTTTTGTACAGTTTTGTCTCGAAAGCTCTAATACTTGGAAAAGGTATCGTATTTACTTCAGCCCATTGGATTAATTTGCTAAAAACTTTAATAGGCTCAGAATCCATCATTCGATTCTCGGCTGTCTGATTGTTTACGCCAGCGATATCGTCGTTTGATGAAATAATATTTCCGACATCGTCTTCATTACAAATTATTTGATTGACCTAAACAGAATTCCATTTTTCAATGCCGTCGTCGGTATAAAATTAAAAAAAAATCTATACACATACAGTATATCCAATTCGTATTTTTCCTATATACTTACATCTGCAAAAAGAATTTGAAACAGAACTTTTCATCGTCATCATTGGTATTGGATTCCATGGAATCAATACTTTCCAAAATATTTTTCAATAACGCTTGCAATATCTTTATCCCTAGCAAGCTTCAAGTTAATTTTTCCTAAATATAGTAAATTTTTTAAAGAACTCTGATTTCCAACAGGTAGTACTACAACAGATGTTTCCTGTAGTACAATTTTGTTATTGGAATAGGTTTTGTTGGTAAAATTTTCTCCTGCAAATACTTTTTAACCTGCCGTTGATATTTTTGAAAAGAGTCGTAAATATGAGTATTTATTTTATTTGTGGGACAAAATATTTATAGAGCCACAACTTTTTCGTTTAATATATCTCCACTGAAGGGGAAATTTCCTACGAGGATATTCGCCTCTCTGAAGTGATCTTCTCGCCAAATGCCCGAGTTTCTGGTTGGCAGCGACTTTTTAAATAGCTTTCTTCTTTTACCCCAAATCGTATTTGAATTCAATACCAAAGTTTTGATGTTCATCTACCGGGTTGTTCCTATCATCGCGGGTGCATTCTAGCCAGACTACACTGTATACGAAAAATGGAAGCCGTACGGTGCGACAACTTCAAAATATTTCCAAAAATGTATGAAGTCGTATTATAGTGTGCCGCCGCCGCGCCCATCTTTCCGTAACTCGGTGGCAGCCGTCGGCGTGAAGATCTAACACATACATTTACCTATGTATGTAAATGCAACCAGTGGCGACTCTGACATGCATACCGCTGCAGCGCCTGCGCGTGTGACAAGCAAACGTTTATTTTTCACTATGTAAGTATCCCTCAACATTTGTGGTTGATTGGCGTGAATGTTGTTAGTTGCTTTCGAAGGGCTAACCGTGCAACAATTCATAGATACATCATCTTTACGAGTGTTTCCTAAATTGCCTACAATCAAAAGTAAATACGAGTATGAAATGCTCAAACCACCAAGCCACCAAACGCCCGGCAGCCAAGCCAAAGTGAGGCAGCAGAATATCTAAATAAGAAAAAAAATGTATTATTTGCCTTGCGTGTTTAATGATAATAACTTCTTCTTTGTTGGCTTTTTGCAGCTATGATTGTTGATGGCGTTCCACCGCTTGACAGCAACTGTCAGCCAGCCGGCCGGCCATCTCGATCTTGAACGCTTGATATGCCGGCATTCAGTCACTTTCGCCTAAACGTCCCATGACCTCTGTTTTACGTATACGCTTGTACATCTGAACATACATACATACATACATACATATATGCCTATATTTATATACTAAGTTCCTATGCATGTATGAGTGTATGTATGTGCGTACATGTCGGTGGTTGTTTTTAACGCTTGACGGATTTTTTAAGCCACACTAGCAATTAATATCAATTGAGCTAAATTAGTGCGATGTGCTGCTTTGTGTCGCTTAAGTAGTCGCTCATCCTGTAGGTAAAATTTACCGCGATCATAATAAAAATTAAGTGTTTCTATGAATTTTTAATGCGAGCACTTTTCGAGTTATCGCAATTAATTGTGTGGCATATGCTGTTGAGTTTTTATATCTTTGGTGTCGAGTTTAATTGGATATAAATATATAACATATTTCCTGTGTTTATATGAATTGCAAATTTTTATTCCAAAACTCACCGCATGGTTTCTTTATACAAACATTCTTTGTCTGATTATTGCTTAATTCCACAGTTCGTTAAAAAATGTCATGGGGGAAAAACGAAAGAGAAACTACATATATAACGAAATGAGCTAAAAATATAAAGGCAACTATATATTTAAAAGTTGTATGAGGTTTTTTTCAAAATAAATATAACACAATAGATGTTTCGTGTGTCCAGTAACAAATTACAGCTAATTTGTACTCCACTGTCATAAGCAGAAAACGACGGAAACCCGATTTTAGACCCGAACCGACCCGACCCGACCCTCGGCTAATTTCGGCCAAAGCCGAACCGAATATTTTCAAGGTATAAAATAATGAATAATCAATGAAGTTTTAAATATTCTCGATTTTTATTATTATCTTTAAAAAAAGTATAAACTAAACAGCGAAGCGCGCGTAAAGATAAAAAAATTCATAACGCCCGAAGTTTTCAGTTCAACATCGCAAATTTTCCACAGGTTATATTGTAATCACAGACAATCATATTAAAATAAAAAAAGTAAAAAAAAAAATAGTGCCAAATTTGGAAAAAGTTTATTTAAAACAAAAAAAAATTACTAATTTGTTATAAAAAAACACACAGAACGTCTACTTAGCTGTGTTGCGAAGATAGGGGAATAACGCACATTTTCAGTACAGGAAGAATTTTTTAAATCCAAAACCTTTTTTACTGTGGAATACTGAAAAAATGTATTTTTTCAAGATTTCTAAAATTCAAAATTCATTTCTCGAAAATTTTAAGTACATATCATATTAAAATAAAAAAATACGGGCCGATTATTTTTCAATATAGAACTCGAAAAAAATATGTTTTTCCAAAAAAAAAAATTGAGTGTAAATTTTGCATGGAATGACCCATATATTTTTTTTTTGTAAAAATAGCAATACGAAGCTTGTAATTTTAATGTTCGAATTGTGAAAACATTGACATTTCTACCTTACATCTGATTCCATATACGGCACAAAGTTGACCTGCACATCGGAATAATTTGAATCAGAAAATATGGGATTGGAAAAGTATTCAAAATTGTCACTATTTCTTGGAAGCAGATTTCCATTAAGGAAAGTGTCAAATTCATTATGTAATTAGGAATTTTTTTCAGTAAGTCATATCACTATTATGTAAGTAATTCCAGTAGCGTTACTTGATTTTTTTCCAAGGAGAAACATTATAAAGTAAAATTGTATACAATTTTTATATCAATACAATGTTTTGGCCAAAGCCAAACCAAAGCCAAAAATGACCGAAGCCGAGGTTCGGTAGTTCTCTTGTAACAACAAATAAAAATAAAACGATTTTAAAAATCTTATTATATCATTTAGTTGCACACAAATAATATATCTTAGAATAATTCTATATTAGAATTTTCTGAATCGTTGAATGAGTTAAAATAATTACTGATACTATTAAATAGTTCATGGGCACAGTTTCTTTCCTTCACAAGTCCGTATCTTGCGCCTAGAATTGAATTTAACATTTTTAAATGAAGTTCCGGTGACATAATTGAGAGTACTAAAAATGCATTCGATATCTGCTTTACTCAGTGGTAAAAGTACGAAATCAAAAACCAACTTGGAAATTAAGCAAAAGGATTTTTTCAAAGCGCGTTTTAATATTCCCGAATCTGTGAGCGAAATTCACCTGTGGAATGTACATACAGTGGTGTAAATGTAATTTTTTCCATTGAATTTCTATGTGGTTTATTTCATTAGAATTATACTGAACATTTTCTTATCCGAAAATATTTGATTTTTCAGCACTTAAGCTAGAACTTAGCTTTTTTAGGTATTTTGGTTATCGAAGTTGTTCGGTTTTACAACCGTTACAAACGTTAGAATTTGGGCATGATATTTCTTCGCAATGTTTACATTTTACAAAAGATCTGTTCGATGGAAGCACTTCTTGGATGAGCGGGAATACACAATAAAACTAAACAAACAGAAGTAAATTTAAAAAATATGCAATCATTTTTCACCGAATGGATGATTTTGATTTGATTCATTTTTGAAAGATATACAAATTAACTGCATTGAAAGAAAATGGGAACGCAATGACGTTTAAGAAATTATTTACTACTTTTGGAGAAAACAGATTTCATTTTTTGTAGGTTTTTATTAAGTTTGAAGAAACTCTTACTAAATCGGTGGAAAATATGGCAATTTGAAGAACAAGTGACATTAAAATAAGAAAAAAAGGTTCATAGTTTCTTTTGTTTTTTAGTGTATGTAGACAAACTCCACCGTATTCGTTAAGGCTCTTGCAATAAACTATTTTGAGCTCAGCTCGATGTTTCTTTGCATTGCTCTACACTTTTAGTGCATTCATGGAACAGAGCTGTATACACACAGATCTGTAGGGAAGAATTTTAATCCAAGTAAGTAAAAAAATATATACATCCGATGAGAATAAATCTTGATGTATATTGGAACGATTTTCCGTCATCCCTTGTCAAGATTGGGTTGGAGATAAACTGGTTTCGGCGTTATGCCACCTTCAGTGCCATTTTTCGATCTGTTCAGTTAACGTTAACTAGTTATCAGTTTATTCTATTCTTTTGTATACCAACTTCAGCACATTAGCAAAAGTTTCCGTAATTTGTATTGCCTAAATTATCAAAAATTTGCATAACACTTTGGAAGACTCATCGATTACTTCCTTACCGTATTTACGCGCACCAGAATTAACTCAGAACGCCTAGAAAAAGTTGAAAATTTAGCTACCTTTAGGCTTCTTGCACAAATTTAACTTTTGAGGCATAAGTGGCGTAAACCGCAACGTCTGCAAAAACTGGTGTGGAGTTAAAGCTTTTTCAATTGAAAACAAATTTAAATTTTTCAAAGTGTCGATATTATTTGGGACACGTTGGCGTTTTTGCTCTATCAGCATATTAGAGTGTATAATTTTTTTTCATAAAGTTTTCAAACGATTCGTGGAAATAAAGAGTACGGACTCTGAAGGACTTGTCCAAATGCAGCCTCAACAATATTCTAAATTTTATCAACTGCGCCAGTTGATTTTAGATGCATTTATCTGAGGGTTTTTGTACCGAAACGGCACTCAATTGCTAATTGGACATTGGATTCATTCGCCGCCATTCTATTCTAACCTAAGGAATACGTAGAAGATAGTGGCTCAAAGTCTTCTAGTAATTTTATCCGGTTTTAGCACTTTTATTAACAATTAATCTTTTAAAAACCTTAGTTCTTTCTATACACGGATTATTAGTTGTAATGAAATCACAAAATTTTTTTCACTTAAATGTTGCATCTCTCGCTGAATCGTCTGCTTTTTTTCTTGATTCAATTGTGGATTTAACATATCCTCCAAGTCAGTTTGAGTAAACTCTTCATCATATTTAATTTTGGATTCGCGAATACAGAAATTTTCAACCGTGAAAAGAAGAAGCCTACGTTACTTTCGGAGATTTTACATAATGATGACGATGCCATCGCTGAGTCCGAATAGTTACGAACTGTACGTACATATAGTACATTCAAAGTATATGCTACGTCCGAACTCAGTGATAGCTTTTTCGTAGATTTCGCGACAATTCGGACTACGATAGAATAAAAAATACGTCAATAAAGAATTTTTAATTTACTCGAAAATGAGTTGGGCTGCTCTATGCCTAATGGAAATTGCCGGGAAATTTGTTTCCTTCTTCCATTTCTTTAACATGAGAAAGGAGGAAAAATTCCCTGCGAGTTTTTATTCAGAATAGGGTCTATATTAAACGCAATTTCCAGATCCAACCCTTAAAATTTTTTTATAACGCCGTCAAAATAGAAAAAAAATCATCTACAGCAAATAAATCTTACATTTTTTGCATTTCGATTTTTAATTTAACAATATTAGCAATTTTTCAAAAATGAAATAAATTTAAATTGGCGTGTGACAGTTTTCTGGCGTGCGTTTGCTATTAAATTATCGACAAGAGAAATATCGTAAAGCGTCCGTTACAATTGACGCCGCCAATAAAACAAACAAAAAGGCACTCAGTTGTCGCCATATTCCTACGCAAATCAAAAGAACATTGGAGCAACAGTGCGGCAGGCGGCGGGGGGAGCAATGAATAATTCCTCCTAACAAATATGAGCTTGCTATTGCGAATAACCGCCTATTGTTGGCGAAGTAAAAACCCGTGTAGCTCTCTGTGTGTGTGTGTGTGTGTGTGAATCGCCATTTGCCCAATGCCATCAACTTCGATGAAATATTAGCTTTTGTTTATTACTTGTACATTGTTTATCCTTGCAGAAAATGTACGAGTATTGCCATCTTAAGATGTAGTTTAAGATTTTGATTGGAAGCCAGACGGAAGATGGGCCGAGGCGTTGATATATTTACTATGTATCGGTAGTTGTAAATATGTTGAAGAGATTAAAACTACTGTACAAACAATGGAAAACGTATTTAAAATAGTAGACAAAAACTAAGCGACAAAGTCTACAAGGATGCGCGTAAATTGTGTTTTTTTTTGTTATGTTATATGGCTGCCGCTTGTGTGTGTGTGTGTGTGCGTGTGTGAGTGCTGCGTGCTTGCTGTCTTGTTGTACGTATTGCGAAAAAATGATATATTTGACATAAATATGCGAACATAAGTTTAATGTTTGTATTATTTCTCGTTGCATATCCGGCGGTTATAGCTTGATCTCAACCTACACCAAACCATTTTGCTTTTGTTTTTTTCAAATTGGCTCGAATTAAATAGCTTTTCAGTTATAGTGAGGACCGGAAATAACAGCAAAATTATTATGTCTGGCTAGCGTTGACTGAAGGATTCCGCCACAGCAATTTTTGTATGACATAAAGCCTTTTTCTAGCTCCTTGTGTAGATGTTTTGCATTATATTTCTTTTGTGCAGCGCGTGTGTGGTTGTTTACCATTTTCCGCAAGCATCATTTGCCCACGCATGCCAACATTTGCATTCGCGTCCAAATTAGTTTGTTGAATAGATCGTAAATCTTCGTAAATTGTTTTCGATTGTCTTGTGTTTTGAGTTACTGCAAATATTTTGGCTAATTAAGTGGGCAACAGTTCAAAAGTCTTGGCACTTGTTTTAATGCAAGGATCACATACAAACATATATTAGTATTTATCTACAATCATATAATTAAATGAAGGTTCAGTGTGTTTTAGTCCACGGAAGTGGGGAAAGCCACTGATAGCGATTCTCCCGAGAGTGGCCAGAATAGCCATTCTTCTACAAAGGCATCAAGCTGCTCGTGATTTCCGAGCGATTTCAATTAAGTATCCTCAGGGTAGATCTGGCAAATCCATTTGGAAGGAGCTGAAGTGAGAATGCGAGCCTAGTGTGTCACTCCTAGGGGTTCGGTTTAAGAGCCCACGAGGGTCTGCAACATCTAACCACCAGTGTATTATAACAAAGATATTCTAACGTTTAATGGGGAACGTTTTCAGGTTGATGTCCTCGCCAGAGTAAGGACTGACATCACTGTGATCCAGGAAATGAAACGGGCAGAGGATGCATGTAAGAAAAACTTTGGACCATGCGACGCCAACTACAGCTGTTCTTGATGTTGGATTTATAGTGGGAGCGAGAATTCGTCACGATTCACATGAAATCGAGACTTTCCACGAACTTTGTTCTATAGACACCTAGAACGAACGAATGTCCGCAGATTGGAATTTGAATGTGCTATACCCAATTTACAAGAACGGTGATTCCGCAATATGCGCCAAGTATCGCGGTATCTGTATTGTCGAGCGTAGGTGGCTGGGTAAAATTGGCTCTGACCAAGTAGCAAAAATGCTGCTGTTTTGATGCTATAAACTCGACTAAAGCTACTACCTTCATATCCTGCAATAAGTGGAAGTTTTATGCGCGGAAACCCAGATGACAGAGGTTTCCAGATTGGTGGTTAAAGAGGCAATCAGTTGTTCATAACCACTGCTTTGAGCCAATATAGATAAATTGTTATGTTACAAATAACGTTCCTAACTTCAAGCGATTTACAGGTCTGCCAGATCGTGAAGACATCCGCCTGGAGCACACTGCAGTAAGAGGAGAGATATATTGACATACGTAATGCCAATAATTCGGAGTAGATGCGGGCTCTAACTCCAGAGTGCAACTTGGAACCGTCGGTGCGCACTTGTATGCCGTTATTGGCGAGAACCATTAAGATAAACTTAATTCTGTGCTCAAACTTCAATTTGCGAGGGCTGAAATCCGTTTCGGCCGGGTGTTAACTCTGTCTGAAGGGAGTTAATTAAAAATACTACTGTTCCCTATGCCAGCCTTAAAATCCTACGAGAGTCTCTCCCCTCAATACGTGCTTCTTTGATCTGCAAAGGAAATATTACGTCGAAGCATGCACAGCACATGAGATGAGATGACGTTTGGAGGGTTAGAGAAAAAAAAGTTCCAAAGAGTTTTGGACCTTTCCGTCTATGAGACGGCAACTACTGCAAACGATGGAATGATAAGATGCACTAGCTTTATAGCGACATCGATAGAGCAAGATCCTGCGGCTATGTTGGTTTGATCACGTTAAGCGAATGAAAAAAAAACCTTTTAACCTCTACCGCTGGTGGCGGTAGGCGAAGATCAAGGCCTCCTTCCTGTTGGAAAGACCAGGTAGCGAAATACTAGGCAAAGGAACGATTTGCGTGCTGTTTTGTAATCGGCCAAAATCTTCTGGGTCGTTACAGCGTTAATTAAGAAGGAGAAGAAGGGGAAAATTCGTACGCAAGAGGTTTGAAAATATGTATGCTAAGTTTAAGACATTATTGCATTTTATTCTCATAGTCGCCGTAATTACTATTAGATTATTGTTATTGGCTCAGAACAAAATAATCATATATCAAAAAGTAGTGATTATTTTTGATGGAAAAATTAAAACCAAAAATAATTTTTTCCCAGACCAACAAAATAAATTCATAAAATAATGATGATTGTTAATCAAAAAATTGGAATCCAAAATTTACTCATTATAAGAAAGGGAAAAAATTACACTAAAAATAAGAGTTTTTTTGAGCATAAAAATAAAGTTCAGAACTTTTTGATTAATATTGATGGAAAATTTACAAATCATAATATAATGATTAAATATCAATTTTTTGTTAGAAGTTATGATGATTAAGGCCCCTGGCTGTAATAAATTTTTTAGTTACAATAATAAACCCGAATTTTTTGGTTATTGCTTTTTTTTCAGAGCATTAATGTAATTTTTCGTTTTAAATTCTTTAATAAATACACAATGGCAATACTAATAACTTGTATATTAGTACATAAATAACAAAATATGTAATAATTTAAATCTATCAAAAAAAATTAATTCTTATATCAAGTTAGCAAAATGCTCGTGTGCGACAATCGTCGGTGCAATTCTACGTTGCACGAGTTCTCCAGGTTTAATAGTGACCAATCTGTGACCGTTAAATGGCTATCGGAAAATGCCCTAATAAAAGTGGAGCTCATCTGCAGCCTCGAGTATATGGTATATCAAAATTACCGAGGCAGCTGTAGACGAAAACTAAAGAACTAGTTATGTTGTAATAAAACGCATATTCTTAAAGTGACAAAATCCCATGAACCGTGGCGAAGGGGCGCCAAGACTTAACCCCGTCGAATTATCGGTTGCACATTTGAGTGTCGGAATAAACAAATGCAATGGTATATGGATGTGTGTCTTCTATACTCCCACACATTCTGCATTTCTCGCACTGGTTAAATCACTTAATTTCGAAAATAAGTCAACTTCTTGACAGCAACAAATCATTCATCAACTTGGAAATAATAACTCTCGGCTCGAAAAATTCTCGCATTTATTTGGGAAAAGGGGGACAATTGCAGCGATGCAGTAATGGCAACACTGATGGCGGTGACTTCAACAAGCCACTAACAACACCATCGCCAATGGGAAGCGGCAGCAGCAACAAGCGAAAGCCGTGAACTGCAGCAATGCGCGCTGTTTTGCTGGCGCTGTTGTTGTTGTTGGCAGATGATGATGATGATGATGTCACCTCCGTGGCATATAAACATGATCATAAAAATCATTAACATCTGGAGTGATTAACTCCAGCAACTGTGCGCTTAAGCGGCAACAATAACACATACATAAATGACAACCGGCAAGCTACGCAGCTGCCCAACCGACTACAGGGCTTGTAACAAAGCGAAATGCAACAGTGCCGAATGGCTGCAATGAATTTCGTAAACGCGTTGCTTGTCGTTCGTCGTTCGTCGCTTTGACGCACATTGGTTTTTGTTGTTAATTTTATTGCTGCTGCTGCTGCCCTTCCGCCAGTTTTTCGTTTCGTGTTTTATTTTTCACACGGTGGCGGTGCTGAGCGCAAGTGCATTTTTCCACATGTTGCCACAAAAATGTCGCCACCGCCCTGCCACCCCAATGCTAGGTTGTTGTAGGTTGTTGTTGTTGTTGCTGCTGCTGCTGTCACAACCACTACCAGCGTCGTCGATTGGCCGATCGTTTTGAATTTATGACTTTCGTTGGAAAAGTATTTTATAGCACTTTTAATTGTGCACGCACACACACACAAACACACAAAAACCCCACACACAAATATGCCTACAAGCTAACCTCTCCCCACTCAATCAAGTTAGGGAAAAGGGGGCTGCTCAACGCGTCCCTTTGCTCACACGCCTGCCACACTAGACGGCACACTTGCCGCAAACAATTTTATAGGAAGTACATCTGCACAAATGCAACAGTGTCTTTAGTCAGTCTGCGAGTGCGGGTGTTTCTGCCCCAGCTCTGTTGCATGCGAACAGTTGTGTGAGTGTGTGTGTGTGTGTGCGTGCGGTAAATGTTGCACATAAACTCTTTAACACTCTTTGATGCAATTAAAAGTATTTCACATTTTTCTAATTCCCCCACTCCAACTCAACCCATACAATATAGTAGATATGTAGATAGGTTGTTGTTGTTCTGGCGGCCAAGGTGTACAGTGGACCAGGCGGCTTGTTTCGCAGGTCAAAAACAAATTTACGAAATTGTTAAAACAAAATATAACATTTAAATTATAGTGGGCCCGTTTGATTGTAACCGAATGGCAAAAGAAAGCTCCAACTTGAATAAAATTTTCTTTACTTGCAAAAGCAAACCTGTTAGCATATTTCATGAAACATGAAATTTATTTCGTGCTATTTAAGAAATAGCTGTGGTGGCAATTTTTTTTTTGATTTAGTTATATAAATTTTTAAAGAGCTATGCAAATAAAAACGAATTAGGTCTTGAACTAAAATTTCCCATGTCTTTTCTTAGGTCTCAGGTCGGATATTAGTTTACCGAGTTGGCTCAACTCGCATCTTTTCCGAGATAGTGTTGTTGCTTTACATGCAATTCTTTATTCTACCTAGTGTTCTTTTGCAACTAGGTTACAATGAAACCAGCCCAGTAACACCTGGGTAATTGTGGCTTGTGGCAAATTCTCAATCTTGCTTATTTACAGAGATTTAAAATTTATCAAGGTTTTGATATTTTGCGTCAAAACTTCAAATCTCTTTTCTTTATATATTATCAAGATGCCAAATGCTCTTGACTAATAAATAATTTGTTTTACAATTTGTTCAAAATTGTGAAAAACTCTGCGCAATGAAACTTTAAGTTTTATCAAGATTTGTACAGCATAACCAAAACCATTTCGATTTAGGAAAATTATGATAAATTATAAATATTTCGTTAATTTTTAGAGTGAACTGAATAGGGGGGCTAATACTCATCTGCATGAAGTGGGAAAATTGAGTTTAAATTTTCATCATATTCGCTGATAGTTTTTGTTATTTTCTGAATTATTTCTCCGACAAATTTAATTTAATCTTTGATTTGTTCGTTACTTTTACTTAGCGGGGAAATAAAACTCGTAATTTATGTTAATTTAATGTTATTTTGGAAAATACTACAAATTTGAATTAATTTTCTTATAAATATGTAGAATTTGTGGTACTACCGATAACACCGATAATATTTGTGCACTAAACTAGTATTTGTTGTGGACAAATCAAAACCATGTTGCTTTTGGTAATAGAAAATACGTTAGAAAGGTTTTCCAAGATCCGTACATAATTCCGGTGACTTGATCTACCTACAGCCGAATAGACATTCGAAAAAAAATGTGTACTCTTCGAATTGATGCATTCAAATTTTTAGAGTTATGCTCGTAAATTGTGAGGAAAAGAACAAGTAACCCTTTTGGAATTTAATGATAGCGATATGATTTGCAGTAATAATAGAACTAAAGGAAATTATTCATTACGAATTGGACACTTTTCTTATTGAACACTTTTTGAATACTATTTGAAAAAAATTTCTTTAATACATCTCTCTGCTTCTCTATCGAATGTATCTAGGGAGCAATTATTCAGCCCAGCTTGCTATTTAAAATATTATTTTCGGTCATAAAAATATATGTAAGTTTTTTATCATTATTTTTAGAAAAATATGTATGTATGTGTACTGAACTGAAGTGGATATTATTGGGACTATGTACCTTTTCTAATATAAAAACTCGCTTTTTTTTAAATTCATCGATAATTTATTTATTTTCCTTTGAAATTGTTCTGTTTCACTACGATTCGGAATCGGTCGAAATTCGCCGAAGTTTCGTTCGGTTCGGTTCGGCCCTAAAAATCGTTGGTTGGTCTCTCTCTAGTCACTAGAAGTTCTAAAGGCAAAACGAATGAAAAATAAATAAAAAAGGAAAAAAAAGATATTGAGAAACTGAAAAACGTGTTTCAATAGTCAAGCATCAAAATGTTGTCGTGTCTTAGGTAAACTTATTTAGATTTTAAGACTCGAAATTGTATACCTCAAATCTGAATAAGTGTTATTCGGAATGATAGTCGGTGTGAAGTTCAATCGAAAGCAGAAAAAATCCATGCCTCCATTTCCTCCTGCTGGATTCGCCCCTGCTATTACAGGAGGAGAAAGCAGCGTTCCATGCCGAGGCAATCATCTATCAAAATAATTCGGCGGGCACATAAAAAATTTTATAGCAGTTCTTGAAAAATATGTAATAAAAATAAGTTTTCCATTTTTATTTGGCGCTTTCTGATTTACAACAGGCAATTTTTATTTTAAATTGACACTTTCGCATTTACAATTGGAAATGGTGTAGATACCCACTTTTACGAAAATTCAAAATATCAAAATTATCAAAAGAAATAGCATTAACCTTTTGAGTGTTTATAGACTTTTGTCCAACTCTGCCCATTGTGCGCTGCTGTGACACAAAATATGGCATTCACTTCGACTCCATGGAAAAATATCATTGCAACGGTTGCATCATTTGCTCGCAAATAGCAACAACGGCAATGGTTGTGACGACAACAGCGTCATCATTGTCAGCGCGTATTTTTATGCGACAACTAGCTCGCTGCATTCATTTGTTTGTTTAGTTTCCGAATAGTTGTTGTTGCATTTTGGAGTATTAGAATTCTGCCAGATGCATTTTGTACTTCGGTGACACTTGTGCTGCAACAACAAATAAATAAAATGCTAACACATACCCTACTTTTTATTTGTGCTTTCAAGCATCTATCCCAGCTCTTCTGCACTCAATGATTTTGTTTTTTTTTTGTTTAAATGTGAGTGTGTGTATGTGTGTGTGTATAGATGTGTGCTTGCAACATTGCCTCATTTGTTTGGGCAATTTTATTGTTGCTCTTTGCCGCTTCAAGTTTACTCGTATAAATTAGAAATTTAAATCCAACGATAATGTGGGAAAATTCATTGTGAGTCTAAGTAATGCCGCCGGTCCAACGGGATGAGGATATGGGGGGAAATTGTATGGCGACTTGAATGATATTTGTAGAAGAGTTGAATGAGAACTGAATAGTATTTAATGTGTTTAAATATATTCCAATGCTGACACTTTATTAGCCAATGTGTAGAACGGAAATTACAAAAAAATATTTATTTTTCATTTCCAAAAACGATTTTAAAGAAATCAGCATTATACGAGGCCCATGAAGTTGCTAGAGTTCGAGTGACAACTGATCGGAAAAATACATAAGTGGCATGTAGCGAGTAGGAAGTTATTACTAACATTAAATATAGTAAGATTCTCTCCTAAAAAGCAAATGCCGACCATTCACACTTTTGCATATAAAGTATTTAAAATTATTGCTGTTAATCTGCTCTGAAGATGGACGCAAAAAGTATTATGTCAATCTGTCTTTTCGCTATATTGAGTATTGGCGTTAGTAACCAATGCAATCCAATTCTAATTTTAAAGTAATTTGGCACCTTGGCCTCATATATAAATTAAAAGGGATATCTTTCATTTATTAAGGCCAACATTTGGTTTATCATGAAGTCTTTCTCTAAAGAAAGCATCAAAATTTTTGGATTGCTGTGTAATTTATTCGACAAATATTTGAACCGAAAGAATTAAGGGGATCTTGCTTTAGGACACTGAAAAAACTTTTCTTTTTAAGACCGAAAAAATTACTTTAGGCTTTGGGATTTTTTTTTGCATGTATTTAAAGTGTTTTTAAAATTCATTTTAACAAAAAATATATAACTAATAATAACTCGAGGATGAATTATTGACTTGACTTGACTACCCATACGTCGGGGAAAATGTGAATAGCAATTCTTCTCTGAAGCATACAATTTTAAGGAAGAAAATTTCCAAGGAATAGTGTCGTTCTACTGATTTGAGGGGAGAAAATAAAAATTAGTTAAAAACAAAAACATTTTATTGATTCTGTTTATAACTCAAATAAAAAATAAAATTATATTCACGGATTTTCGATTTTTAAATGAAGAATATATTTGCATTCATAATACAAATAATTTTCAATAAAAAATAAATTTTTTCCATATATATCAATCGATAATGCATCTTAGGATGTCTGATGAGAATCATATTTCATACGAGAATCATAGATGCGACATACTATTAATCTCCCAAAGATTTTATTATTGTGGTTGCTCTCCTGTATAAAAAGTAGGAACCAACAATTCCACTGGCTCATAAAAATCATAGGTTTAAATAGTGGTAAAGAAGCTCAACGCCCATTAAGAAACTGATTGCCATTTTGATAAACAGCAAAGAGTGATCGATGTTACGAAGGCTAATTAATTTTTCGTAGAATCTCTTCACTCCAGTTTTGAAATTACTCCTATTTACATGCCCATTGAACCAAGAAGGAGCTCCGATAGTGGACAGTAATTGAACCTTGGATATTCGAAATAAATTTACCCAACTTGCAAGAGTTACTGACAAAAGTGTTACCATACCTATTTAATTTATGTCCGTTAAATCGTTATCGGTAAACAAAACCTCTGAAAAATACAACAAGATATCACTGTATAGAATATGTTTTCCTTAAGGAGTTCCTCCTTGGAATGCTATACAATATAAAATAAATTGCGTGGAATAGCTATAAAACCCATGAAATAAAAAAGTATTTTTAATTGCCACTGAAGACACAAACATATGACTGAAAAAATATACCGTCCCATTTTTGATTTGAGGGAGGCACACCATTTTTAATTCCGATCAAAAAATTAAACATTTCTGAAAACCGCACAATCTGTAAAGATGAACAATTTCAGCGCATAGAACTTTTCGTTCTAAACAATAAAAGTTTCGTAATTGGAAGCTGCCAGCAACAATCTGTACATGTAAACTAAAAAGTAGATTAATATTTGGACTATCTAAATTGTCGCTTTCTCAGTTTCCAATCACAACTATTAGGTACATCCAAATCCAATCAAAAAAAACAAAACAAAAAAAAAAAGCAAATGCTTAGAAAATGTTTACACATTTGTCAATACGCACTTAGCTGAACGAGAATGAAAACTGTAACAAATTTACGCTAATGATCTCTCAACGCTAATTTCACGCAGCTGCACAGAACGTAAGCAACATGGAATAAGGATCGTCATACGACGACACAAAGAAGAAGGAAGAGCAACCAACCGATGGCGACTGTCAAGAAGATACAAATGAAAAATTAACTTTTTGTGCATCATTAAAGTTTTCTACTCTTTAGAAAATATTTGTAGGAGGAAACAAAAACGTCACAAGCAAAATATAATAGTTGTGGCGGCATATGGAAATGTGTCACCGTGACAAATGTCGCACAACTGTTTGTTACATACTTACTATACATATGTATATGTTTTATACAGGAGCCTACACGTGTTTTTACAACAACACGGAATAACATATAAAAAAAAACAAACAAAATAGCGGGCGAATTCCCTTTTGCCAAGTACTAATTATTACTGTTATTATTATAATTTATTAGAGTAATATAACATATTAAACTAATAAGCTACTCGTATTAGTACCTACGGTCCTTTGGAAAATGGAAATTTCTCAAAATTGGCTAACAAAGTAAAAACTTTATTATTTAAGGAAATATACATTTGTGGTGAATTAGAACTATTATAGAATTATCAAATTCACTTTTGCCCGAAATATTTCACTTTTGCATCATTATAGATTTCGGGCGAAAAGTGTTGCCATTTTCACTGGATTTTTTTCAATGAGAAATTCAAAATGTAAGTTATGGTTTTATTTACATATAAACTTACTATAAAAGAAACAACGGAATTTACTTTTATTCTAGGAGTAAAACAGTAGGGCGAGTTTTTAGTCACTTGAAATTTACATTTGGTTCATCAAAATTGTATGGGCTATAAAATTGTAAAATTTTTCTAAAAATACTAATTAAAAATTTTACGTACATTTCAATCGAAACTTCTTGAGTGACAATCATTGAAACTTCAATTATTATTTTGAAACTATTATTTGAAAAATCGAAATCATATTTCTCTAATTCTAAACTACATTAGCACTCCGATGAACGTGCGGTATAATTGCCAGACCATTTTTGTTGTAAAACAGAACAAAAAATTTGATAATATGGAACTTTAATTAATAAAAGGGCAAAATAAACCAGCTTAATCTATTTGCGTAGTCATTTTAAGAACACACAAAGATTGTGTTGAGAATTATATTTATTCATGAAAAACAACGAAGAAATAATTTTAGTTTCGTGACCAAGTATTAAGATAATTCATATAAAAAAGACAAATACAAAATTCCATACAAAAATAAATAAATTAGGAATGATGGACAAGGCGGAAATGTAATGCACTTAAACAAAATGCGCAAGTATCTTGAATGTGCATTTTGCAGTATATGAATTTACCACGACTCCAACAGGCCCTTCTGGAAGATTTATTCTCTCATCGACAACGTCGGACACGTGGTGAAATGAATGAACTACTGCTACTCTCTGCTCCACTCTGCTAGTTGAACTTCTCGGCACATCTTTCCTTTTTGGTTCTGACATAGTTTTTTTTTCCAAAGTGTATGAAACATTAGTAAATAGTACCTTCATTCATCTAACAAAGTATTGATTAAAAAATTAAATTTTAAATAAAAGCAAGTAAGGAATAAATTTGGTTCGGGTACAACCGTTAGCCATTTATAGGAGCCCAAATTACTAAACCGACCTCCCTGAAATTTTCACAGCAGATCCCCTGACCAAACATAGGATACATGTAAGGATATATGTATATAAGGCGGGCGGTGCCACACCTCCATGGAAAAGAAAATTGAAATTGGGTTTATCCTCGCAACTATTCGGAGCAGATTAGTAATATTTGGTCACATAAGGCTTATGGATCAAACTGTGTATCCTTTTGAAAAAATGGGCAGTGCCGCGCCCTATTCAATAAATAAAACAAATTCCTTAAAAGTCCGCAAGATGCTTAATATTTGGTATAAAGATCCAAATATAAGGCTACATATATATTTGTTTGCTTATTTTTGAAACTACTATTCATCATATCTATACTATGTAGAACATAATAGGATATATATTTTATTTAGATCAAGGTATATAAAATACCTGCAAAAGGAAATTACATTTTTTGACTAGAAATACAATTTTGGTAGGTTTCGACAAAGAAGTTTCGGAGATATATATATTTCCTCTAAGGTCGATAATGCCACGCCTACTCCCAACTATTTTGATGCCACATATTTCATTCTCAGACCCAATTTTGCATATCAATTGTTAGAAAATTACTTTGTATAGTGACTAAAATATCGAATTTTTGTGATTTTTCTAATTTACCGTTATATGAGAGTTGGGCGTGGCTTTTGTCTGACTAACATATATAATTTTCTGAAGAGTTTTTACTGAGTTGAAATGCAAAGCGTATACCAAATTTAGTAGATTTTAATAAGGTGATTACGAAGGTACACATAATATTTGTTTTTAAATTGGCCGTACTTTGGCCTTTGTATAAAATTTTTTTTAATCCTCATATTTCTCTCCCCAACCAAATTCTGTGTATTTGAGCAAATCATCTTTTTTAGATACTGATACTGGGTCGATTTGAATAAACTTCGAAATTATGCTTGTTGAGCTGAAATCTACTTGCATACCAAATTTGGTGAAGTTTGTTGGTAATTTAAGAAATATACCTATTCTATGTAAAGTGGGCGGCACCACGCCTATACACTTATTTCCACAACGTTGGTCACCCACGTCTGAGGCAGAGCGCCAACCCCATCTTCTATACCCATTTTGTATAAATTACCTTTTACTGTTATTGGAATATCGCATTTTGGTGGTAAACGATATAAACGTGATAATGATTCAAAAGGATTTCTCCCGAACTCGCTGCCCTTTCACTTGTTGTTTTTTTTTTAATTTTTAAAGATTGTATTTACTGCTATTACCTTCAAGACTACTTACATCATTTTGTAATTTTATTTTTCTTAATTTAACATATCTTAGGTCAACATTATTAACTCACGTCATATGCAGCCAATGCGCCATCAGTTCAGAGGTCACTTTACAAAACGAAAATAAGCAATTTTAAGCTGTATTTGCTTCCTCCACAGCGTTGATTAATAACTTCAGTGAAATTGAAAATTTTTCTAAAATACCAGAAAGCTTTAGAGAAAACTAAATTGCACAAATTGAAACTAATTTGTAAAAGAAGCAGACATTATAGCGAAGATCAAGCAAATACATGGAAGTTGGGGGAAAAAAGAGCAGAAAATATAAAAGTATGAATGTTAAGCAAGTAAAGGAAGGGAAATGTAGATGGGAGGAGAAAAGTAAATGATATCACTTTAGCCACCTCAAGCCACCTTTTCTTTTTTCTTCAAAGCGAAAAGAAGATTGTGAGCGCGAAATAGACAAATTTTTTAAGAAAACTATATACTTGCTGAAAAACGAAAAGAAAAACTCATTTTCCACCTAATTGCTTTGCTGTGATTAGTAATATTAAACTTTCTCGTTCGTCTTCAGTTGCATTTTCTCGCTTTTCTTTTGACATTTGCTTTAGCTGATTTTTGAACGTTGCTGCTTTGCCATTTGAATTTTACCAAGACCGAAGTTATTCTTTTGTTTGGCATATATTTCATTTTAAGCTACACTTTTCATGAGAATTTCCAATTTTTTTTTTTTTTTGAACTAACGCACCCACCGCCGCTTTGGATGTAAAGGCAAGTAGCAATTACAAGGATTGATTGCGTATGAAAGTCTTTGAAGGCATTGAAAAAAAGTCAATGCAAAATCCACATAAAAAAAATTACGAAAAAAAAGTGGAAAAGTTTCAAAGTTGCCGACGAGCGGCTAGAAGGTGTCTCATTTTTCGTGAAGCGGGAATTGTGAACGCCAAAGAGGAAAACCCAAAAAAATAAAAAAAGAAATTATGGTTGTAAAAACAAAAGGAAAAAATAAAATGGAATATCATCAGCTGCTCTGCCGCAACACATCCTTTCAAATTAATGTTCAAAAGTGTAAATGTTATATTTGAGTAGGAAAAATGCTGTTTAACACTTGAATAAATAACGAATTTGATGGAAATGCCTCAAGTGAGTTTGCAATTGCACGAAATTGAAGTGGTTAGAAATTGAAAATCACCCCTTAATAACGGTGTTACAATAGCAGTGATTATTAATTACCTAACGCCGTGGCATCCTCTCATTCGACGGCAGGACATCACGTGTCATTTGATGTGACATTTTGACTGACGAACGTTAACTAGGCAATCGACTCATCTGACAATGCACAAATGCTATCCGCTGTGGAAGGTTGAGGGTTTTGCCCAGCTCAAAATTTTCTGCTAAAAGTCGGTAAGAAAAAATATCGAAAATATTTTAGACGCGTGTAGGAAAAATTAATTTTAATTTTACGTGTCAGCAAAGCATCCCCTTTCCCTGTTCATCCTTTTTTTTATGTAACTGTAGAAATAACACGTTTTTCGTTGGTTCTCCGTAAATAAATACCTACATATTGAAAAAATATTTTGAAATTTGTTTAATGTATACCTAGGGATATATATGTATTTATCTTCGTTGTAATATTCCCTTCCATTGCTGTTCCCCAAATATTTGAGCAGCCAATTTTTTACGGATTTTTCCTTCAACGAGTAAATAATTACGAGCCCATGATGGTCACGTGCAATTGCGTATATGAAATTAGAATATCGAAAATACAGTTAAGTAAGTAAATTTATACAAAAATAGTGAAAGGTCATTTTAACGATGTGAATAGAAATTCAAAAACGTGCAACAAAATTAGAAAAATCAAGTTTACAAAAATATCGAAGATATGTTATGCTAATTCGCTTTCAACGACTTGAAAAGAATTTTATTCTTTTCCGTCAGAATTTCTTTATTTGAATTAAAGATATTTTTAGTCGTTGTAAGAATAAATTATGTTTGTATAAAATGATAATATTACACATAGCAATACAATATATTAAAATAAAGCTGAAAATTACCGTTACAAATAAAATTATTTGAGATCAATCTATCATCCAGTTGTTCTGTCAACTCATCTACTGTAACAGCTTTTAATAAAAAATTTTTTTTCAGAAACTGTAAGCACGACTTTGCTGAATATTCTGTGTGATTCTGTCGAGGTAGCCAGAATGCAATGTAAACTCCCTCTCAATCTTTTGTTGGTTTGGAATTTTAAATATTGCGTACGCCCCCAGTACAATCATTATAATCGGCATCACTACCACAAAAAAGAACCTAAAATTGCACAAAATTTAAATATTTTAATAAAAAGAAGTTGTTTAGGAAAATTACCTGCACTTCTTATATATAACTGTTATTATAATTACCATTGAAAATGTTGGAAAATTAAAACCATCGATACTTTTGAGACTCTAACTTTAATTTTTAAAATTGGGAGTTCTGTTTATCTGACCGTTTCTAAAAATAATTGACTACTGCTTGCCCTTTTAATTTATTCAATCACTACTACGCCTTCGTTTTACGAGACGAATATGAATTTCGGATTTTTTATAGCTGCCTAAAGGGTAAAGGCAAACGTTTTATTAGACAACAAAAAAGTCAGATAGCCCTGTAGCTTTGAATAAATTCAATTTGTTATTGTAAGCCAAAAATCGAAAGTCCTGTAACCAGATAAACGACCCCTTGTTTCCGTGCATACCCTAATATGAGGTTTTAATCATAAAATGATGCTTTTTTAAATTTGGTTAAGTTAGAGCGATATAGCGGAAATAATTGTTTTTCAACCTTTTTTTTAACCAGGACCACTTTGAACTCATTCAGCAGAAACCAAATGGTTAAAAAATAAACTATATCAATCTAAAAATAAACTTTCATTGAAACGTTTAATTAACATAAGTGCTTAACAGTGATAACTAACTTGAAATGTCACATGGCTCATAGTGGGGCCTAGTTGAGTAATAAAAAAACTGTATACTCAAACTCCCCCATTCATCTTCGAAACTTGGTATTATGAAAAACCTTTTTCGGGGGTCTCGTAGTATTTTCTGTAACACTGTTGTATATAAATTAGTAGTAGCATTTACAAAAATAGTGGTAGAAAGTTGTAAAATAAATTAGTAAGAATAGTGGTAAAAATTATTAAAAGTAGTGGAAGAAATTATTAAAAATAGTGTTGCAAATTAGTAAGATTAGTGGAAGTAATTAGTAGTAATAATGAAAACGGCGACCTGATGACCAATGACCGACATCCAGAATGCACTTCTCCACGCTACTTAATGAAGATGATGAACCCGAACCTCCAATCAATAAAGACGGAGTCTTAGTACCGTTACTCGACCTGGACAAAAGTCGAACGGCAATAGCGCGGCTAAAAAACAATAAGGCCGTTGGGACTGACAGAGTGCGAGCCGAACTATTCAAGTGCGGCGGCGAGGGGCTGGTAAAGTGCATGCAGCATTGCCGCAATGTCTGAATTTGGTATCCCAACAAAACTAATACGGCCAGCTCTATCAGAATCGGGAAGGACCTCTCCGAGCCGATTGAAACCAAACGAGGTTTCAGATAGAGTGACACCCCGTCGTGTGACTTCTTTAATATTACGTTGGAAAACATAATTCCAGCTGCAGAATTGAACCGTTCAGGCGCCATATTTTATAAGAGCGTGCAACTTCTTGCGTATAGTGATGATATCGATATCATCGGCCTCAACAACCGCACCGTTACTTCTGGGCTTTCCAAACTGGATAAAGAAGCGAAACGTATGGGCCTGGAGGTGAACGAGGGCAAAACTAAGTACCTCTTGTCATCAAATAATCAGTCAGCGCACTCGTGACTCTTATAATTTCGAAAAAGTTTGTTTATCTATCAATAATGTCAGCCTGGAAATCCAACGTAGAATCTCTCTTGCCAACAAGTGCTAATTTGGGCTGAGTAGGCAATTGGGCAGTAAAGCCCTCTCTCGACGAATCCACGCTCTACAAGTCTCTCATCATTATTATATTACATAATCCAGTTCATTTGATATTACTATGAATAAAATGTTCTACACACTTTAGATTAAAATAAGAAACCGAATTAATATATTTCTTAAAATCAACTTAGTTCTTTAAATGACAGAAACCTCATACCGGACTAGTAGAGAGTTCTTGGTAAATTATTGTCCAATCAGTATACTGATTTATTTCAATAAAAGCCACTTATATCATTTAAGACCTACTGATTATGGTGCTCCCTGAGTAACAGAGTCGTATCGAAAGAAATAAAAGAAAGTCTTACTTTGAGTATTGATATTTTATTTTCCAAATTTTAAACATTACTTTCGTCCACCTTCGCTTGCACTAAGCGAAACACTCTATGACTATCACCTGCTCCTCAAAAAGGAGTATACCTAGTGCAAAAACTATTTGATATATTTTTTTTCAGTTCCACAGTATTTATGGTTCTTAATATCCCACCTTCAGTTGGCATCGTAAAGCCCATCACTCCATGTGAAACTTATTGGACGTTCCATATTACAGAAAATCTACATTAAAGCTTCATGTTTGTTTTTTCTATCTCGTTTGATTTGAAATTAGCGAAAGCTTTCTTCATTATTTGGATTTTTCCTTCATATAGTGATATTGATTTGGAATTATGATCCACTGGAAGCCCGGATATACTGCTGTCTTATGACCAATCACTAGTTTCTTTTCCGGGCAGGTCGGGTACTTCTGGCGAAGTCCAGACGGATTAGAAGAACATACATACATAAGTATATATATACATATCTACATATATATATAGATAGACTGTAACAATAATTATTTCAAACTTTTTACGGATTGCTTAATTGATACTTGTAACCAGAAATTTTCTGCAGCTATGAATGATTTCCATCTATAGCAGATACATTTAGCTACTTTATTAAAAAAAAATACAATACATGCGTACATATTTATTTGCTTTAGAAAAAATCTGAAATCCGTTTACACTAACTGCATTTATACTGAACAATTTCAGGGTGGCTTTTCCATCGCCACACACACTCACACACACTAACATAGTACATACTTTTGTAGTTTGTTTACGTTTTTAAGGTTAAAATTATTTCATTATTATCCTTTAGATAGGCAAACAACACACTTGAAAAAAAGCAATATCCTTACAAAAAGATAAAGGCAACAACCACAGTACACTGTAGCTCAAGTGGACAACGCTGGATGATCGGCTGAACGTGTGCGTGTGAGTGACGGTAACAATTGAGACGGCGTTGTGTACGTTTGGCGTGTTGCACGCCGTTGACGCCCATCTCAGGAGACCCACCGGCGAAAATATCATTTCAGGCACACACCACCTCATTGTTAAGCGAGTGTACGTTTGCACTGTATGCACATTAGGGGTGTTCAAGCCAAATTTAAAGTGTTTTCAATTTTCTAATATCGGATGTAATGTAATGTAGATAATATTTATTTCTATGGCTTTTTTTCAATCGAAACTTTTTCAGCCGGGCCAATAAAAATTCAATCGGCGTTATTATTTTTGAGTTTAAGAAAAGGCTAACTATTTTTTTTAACTTATGATGACTTAACTTACATTTTTAATTAGTAATTCATATCCATGTTTCATAAAAAAACTCCCATTTTTCGAGTTTCGATACAATACGATATCATATTGATACTTCTGCAATTCGATACCGATATTTTTTACTCCATACTTTTTAACTGATATTTTTTGGAATCGAGTACTTGAACTCCGTATTGTATTGAATTTGCGATGAGAACTATTTACAAGACAATGCGAGCCCTCGTCATGAAAAAAACGTATGCCAAATTTATCAAAATCTTCTTTTTGATGCAGAAATACTCTTGAAAATATTGAAAAATATGTCGCTTCCATTTGTTTCTGTTTAAGTCTCTTCTACTCGTATAAGGATATGACAATCAGGCGGAATGAAAATAGTATTAAGGAATACAAGGCCCGCATCAAGGTCATGAGGAAGCTAGCCCCTAACCAATTTAAGGTGAGGTGCGTCTTCTGTTTTCAACTTTGCTCAAGTTTCAAGTGCCATATTGGTAAAATAAAATGATGGACCGGAAAGAGTGTCAAAACTCTAGTCTTCAAATTCGGCATGCCAAACTATCCACCTAATTGGTACTTTTGCAAATGTTTTATCACTGACAAACAGATTTAGGTTGTTTAAAAAATTTCGGCTTTAAATAGTATCGATATCTTGGGAGCACCATATCGATACGTTGTTTCCGATATCGTGTCCCAACCGATAAGCTGATCAAACCATAATTTTGTGCTTGAATCACAGTTACCGGTTGCAGGAATTGTATCTGCTACAATTTGTCTGTTTTTGTTTAGATTTCTCCAGTGATTTTAAATACCCAGGTGTTTGGACACACTTAATGTGTTCTATGGTGCCACACAAAAAAAAAGTTGCGGGTTTTCCATACGAATTCCGCTAAAATAATTTGAAAAAATATTATGAATATGAGACGGCTGTACGAATTTTGTAAAACTCAACCTATTAGATAGCGATTTGACGATCAATAGTGCGTTGTGGAAATTGACCTCCCAAATTGCCAAAATATCGTAACTGGTTGTATCGGAAACTCGGTGTTTCCGAGCTCGCAGATATGATTAAAAGGTAGTGAAATGGCCTCAAATCCTAGCACGGGTTGGAAGCCAGGTCCTTTCGACCGCCAATCTACCGCCTTTTCCGACCACCAAGAACATAAAAAATGGAAGATGACTTCCCCCAAAAAGATTGGATTGAAACCAGACTTCCCCAACTGCCAAGACAGCGAGACCAGGTGGATCGGGAACTCAGCCTTCCCGACCCGGTAATTAAATATTTGTAATAACTATATATATAGTTATAGTTATAATGATGTAAAATAATCTCTACGATTGAAAAAATATTAGATGAAACTCTTCTGCAGAGCATATGTAATCAAATATTAAGTGATATATATTTTGTGTACTAGATAAGCCTTTGGAACTGTAAAAAACAAAACAAGTAAATAAAAATAAATGAAATAAATTAACATGAATTGGCCCTACATATTTAAAAAGACCTCCAAAAGAGGAGTTTTTTAAACAGAAATTGTTTTTTTTTTTAATATTACAAAACAAATTAACTAAGAGGATAAAATATTCTAAGTTTAAGTTGTGACGTTAATTAGTTATACGAGTAAGAAAATACCCTTCGAATGATATACTGTAAGTCTAAATCGGCGAAGTTTTGGCTGAGGAATTTTTCTTAAACCAATCTTCCTAAAAAGTCAGAAACATCAATGATAATCTCATTGATTCCCTTGAACAAGTTTTAAATATATTCATTTAGACATCTTAAGCTGAAATTGTTTTATGGCCTGAGATGACTTTTTTTAAATATCTCAAAATACTATTTTTATTTATAACAAATTCATAGCTGGAGGTAAATCCATATATATTTTCCGAAATCTTTTGGTTGACTTCGTAAAATGTAATGAGTCTTATGATTCCGATAAAAAACTGTACCCATTTTTTTTTTATGTGAAGAAAGATGCACCCTAATTTAAATGCTTACCTACATGTATTGGAAACTCCTTTCAGAAACAAAAACAGACCATCAGTGAGACTACTACTTAGCGGTGATGCTTTTCGAGTACTACACACGCAAACACACACACACACACTAACATATAAACGTACATATTAACGAACGTATATAATTTTAGTGTAACATCCATACATAATTCATTTCGTTTTTTTAACCATTTATTTTTATCCTTCATTACTACTATCATTTACGTGGTGGTGTTGATGTCGACCGATGATGCTTGCTACTGCTGCTGCTGTTGTTGTTGACGGAAGTGTGATGAGCAAACGTTATTGTTGTTGTTGTTGCCGCTAAGGGTTGTCAATTGCAGCGGTACAACCATTTAAAACGTCGCTGAACGTCGAGAACTGCCACAGGATACTCATTTTGACACCCATTGCATTTGATTTGATCACACGTGGACCATACTCCCATCGATGTACATATGTATGTACATATTTGAAACGAAGTTAGTATCATTCGGAGTTATAGTAAATACTATTTACAAGCACTTGAATATGCCTTGCCTCTCCATCTACACGGCTAACCTGCTTTAATTACACGCTCGCTATGGTTGACGCGTGCAAACTGTTTGCAGCAGTTCGGTTGATGTTTAACATTTTCGTTTTTTTCCCATTAACAATTTTTGGGTGTGGAAGAATAGTATTCTATTCATTTGCAACATCATGCCGCCCGGCATGTCACCTCATCGACCAAATGCCCTAAGGAATTGACAAGCGTTTACTTACTTATTGTATATGTACAATATTTACAAAGCGGTTGTTCATTACTACATAGTGTTGGTTTAATATATTATTAAATTAATATTTGAATGTGCAATTAATAGCTGCCTTAATTCCCAAGTCGCTGACTTTCCGTGTCTAATGTGGGAAAAAATAAAAAGATACACTTGCTCTATGGAATCGGCACTGCTGTGGATTTAAAATAATTTCTCACGCTATTCCGAATTTTAGCTTTGAAAATGTAGGTTTAATGATTCCATCTCAGCTACCGCAGAGAGCACTTGTTGATGTGTTGAGTCCCTTTAGTAGGGCTAGCTTCGCAAATTGAATTAAAATCCTATCAAAATCGACAACCCGTGGGCACAAGAAATTTGAAGATTCGTAGTCCATGTCTACTCAGCCTTCACAGTTTGTAGCTCACCAGCTCAAATAGATGTCTCAGACATCCAAAGCAGTCCCTTAATAATTTTTGTTTAATAAAAGCGTCTAAGATGGTCTTGAATTTGCAATCTCCTTGTACCCATAAAAGCGTTAAAGCAATATATTCATGTAGAATTATTGGGGTAGATCGGCATTCTTTGAAAATTTTTAATAGACCCATCTGTAAGTTTGGACTTATTATCAAAATGAATGTTGACCAACACTTGGGCATTTGATGTGTAGTGATTCACGAAGGATATTTCTCGATATCTCGTCTAGATCGGACAACTTTCCGAATCTCTATTGATTTTCTTCTTCGAGACTACGTGCATCTAAAAATAAAGAAATACGTGTCTCGGCGTTTTGCTGTAGCACGTCAGAATTTTGAAAAAATTAAAAGGACCGTGGAGGTTCACTTCTAATGAAAGAAAAAAAATAAAAAATTAAATATTAATAAAATAAAACCATTACATTAGAAGTGAGCCTCCACGGTCCTTTGAAGCTTAAAAATCGATTTTCATTTTCATTTTCATTTTCTGTTAACATTTCTCATGTGTACCAACCACTGTCGCACTGTGTAATAATTATATAATAAAAAGCGATTTCAAAGCGGTATAAACTGATTCTTGTTTAAAGGGGAAAAATAGACAGAAAATTAAATTTTATAACTATGACGGGTTTTTGTGTAGTGTGGAGTGATTTTCCTTAGCAGGTTGTGACGATTTAAATTTTAGTTAAAATTTTAAACCATTTATTTTAAATGTAATAAAAGTTAATTTTTAAAATGAAAAAGGGATCATTTTAGTGAAAATATACATATGTAATTTTATTTATTGAAATAATAAAAATAATATGGGTATTTTAATTTTTGCATATTTATATGTATATTGTTAATTTTATTGAATAAATCTCATTAATTGCATAATTTTTAAATAACTTATTAAATATATAAATTATTACTTTTTAATTTAAATAATTGTGGTTCTATTTTATAATTAAATTAAATAATTTATTAAAAAGGTTGTATTAAATATTACTTAATTTTTATTTCAAGAGAAAATAATACTACATTTTTTTAATGGTGCGCCATTTACTTTTATAAAACTATTTAATTAATAATAATTTATTTTATATTAATACTATATAAATTTATTAATATAATATATAATAAATTTAAATTTTTTTTAAATTAATTTAAATATATTAATGCTTTATTTTAGCTTACAATTTTGTTACTGATTTATTTTATACGTTAATTTTTGTGTAACATTTTATTTATTTAAATAATAAATAATTTTTCTTATAATCTCAGTAAGGAATTTAACTTTTATAAAATTATTTAATTAGTAATAGTTTATTTTATATCAATACTATACAATAATAATAATGTAATATATTATAAATTATTTTTCTTAATTATTAAAATATGTATATTAAATTTTTATTTTAGCTTAAAATATTATTGTGGTTTTATTTTATTTTATTTTATTATTTAACAATCTAAAGTTTATATAAAATAATTTAAAGGGTTGAGGTTCGTCTTCGCAACTACTTTCCTCGAAAACTAAATGGAAGTGAAAAGTGGATCTATGTATTGGAGCTACTTTGGCAGCTTTATCAGGCTACTCATTTCAATTGATGCTTCTCTATTTTCTGTAAAATGATGAATTCCTTTATGGCGTTAATTGGTCGCCATGGATTTCTTGCCGATGTAGTGATTTACGTTCTACTTCTTTAAGGGTATTATTATTATTATTATTATTATTAAATTCTTTAAATGTCAAAATAAGCGAAAGGCACAAAGAGGAATAGAGAAAAACAAACGAATGCCTGGTGCCAAATATAAAGATACTAATTATTTTTATATACATAGGTCTTGCAATGTTCCATTGCAGCAGAATTTCGGACTCTCTGCGTGATTTTGTAGAATAGTCATCAACTCGACTCCAAGGAATATCCGGAATCACCTGCAAATATGCCATGGTTTTCATTTTCAAAATTCGCGTTGTGCTTCAGCGTATTTAAGATTTACATATATTTAAATTTTTTTAATTAGATTCATTTATCTTTTATATTGGTAGGTTCTAGCGACTTTGAGAGCAACGGGGAACATCCATGAGCCAGTCAGTCGTCCGTGAGCCGACATTCATTGGGTAATGGATGCAATCTATGATTCATTGTTTCACCATGCCTCCTCATTATTAAAACTAAACTATATTTCTATTTTTATACTTGCATCATTGATAAAAGTTTGCTTTTACCATTTGCATATTAATTGAATGGTAGATATGGTGGTTGGGATAAGGGGCCTCATGATACTTCGGTGCCAAAATTGATACAAGAGTACAATCGACAGTCCCAGTAGTGCCTCCCACAAAGGGTGACGACGCTGAAGCACACATTTCTGTAACAGCTTGGGTCTTAGGAAACTTCACTTCCTGTTGCATTCAAATGAAAGGAATTGTCCACATCCCGAAGCAAACTTCGAACCACTGTTGGAGCACTTACTTCTTCGTCACCTCGCGATAAATTATAGCCAAATATTCAAAGGACATTATTTAATGTTCCTTTTTTAATTTGAAAAAAAAAACAAATCGCCAAATTTTAAATTTATCTATCTTTTCATTTCTCAATCATCAAATTTGTTGTCGTTTAGTTTTCGATAATCGGCGAGCTAACGAAATAACTGATCCGCTATTAACGAAATCGGTAAAAAAAAATGGCAGCACAATAGACAAATCGTTAAAGTATTCATTATGATGAGTTCACCATGCGAAAATCTTTAAAATAAATTAATGAATCGCACTACAGCTTAAGCCGTTTTTCGTTTTTTTAAATACAAAGTGAAATGTAAATTCTATCCCTAAAATGCTAACTTAATAATAAATTTAATTGAACGTCGTATTCAAAGTAAAGTCAGCTTTAAAGTTAAATTTATCTTATTCCGGCATTTTTAACGTATACCCCGTATTCAGTGATTCTCTAAAATGCCACATTTCTCTAATTCTTACAGTGCTAACGGAATACCAGAAATTACATCTGTCCAAAGGAATTCAGTGGCTAATGAAAAAGTTGATGGCAACTAAAATTTCATTCATAATTACAGAAAAATTTAATATATCTACATTTTCACATGCAAATTCAAATTTCTAATATACTTCTACATAAACAAATACAAATTTTTGTCGACTCAACTTTCCAACTGTCACATCGAACATCCGTTCGAAAGCATTTTGGTGCAATTCGCACTAGTCGAAGAAATTCATTCATTTATTCAACAGACAAATAGAATATTGGGCAATTTACCAATTTGATGGCGATCTATTTGAAATTTATAGGCAAGGCATACTGGGGGGAACTGAAGAGCGTCATATTGTCGCACATGTGGGATAGTTAAAATTAATTGGTGTCTCTTTGGCAGCAAACGCCGCCGCGAAATAGGTGACAGCGCGCTGGGATATAGAGCAGCAGCATCGCCAATCTTTACGAGTAGCAACAAAAGCAAAAACTAAAGCAAATTTCATTACCCAAATGTATTTACATACATACGTATTTACCTATCTACATACATATGTGCATATGTATATGTATACGAGCATGATAATTTTGTTGAGATGGCGCATGTGTTCAATTAAATTAATAGTTTTCAATTATTTTCGTAATTTTGTGGATATTTCTGAGCCAATCTGCCGTGTTGTACGTTTGCAAAGTAGCACATATTTAGATATATATGTGCATACATACATATATATTTACATAAACTTATAAGGAAGTACAGGCGTACACAATTTATTAATGCTTGCAAATTCGTTACGAAATTGAGGTAATTTCTTTATTCGAATTTAGTCATTTGCTTAGCCTGCTGCATTAGTCTACATACATTGCCATTTCTCGGCTATTCCGCATACACAACATCCCCATGCTTTGCGGGTGTGTAAATATTTTTATGAACTAAAGTATATAAATATTTTTCTGTAGTAATATGAAGGTGTCTAATAAAATATCCACACATTTCAGCACAAAATTAATTGTGTGCCCTGTCTCACTCGCTGAAATGTTGATGCAGCCAAAAATATTGGAGGCAGTCGATTTTGGCGCCACTATCGGCCTTACTGTCGGAAGTTTGTCTTTCATTAATTAAAAATCATAAACAATCGCCAATAATTAGTAAATATCTTGTTGATTGGAGAAAGCTGGTGAAATATTTTGGCTGCGGGTATTTGCTGCTATTTACCTTCCATTCAAAATATTCCAAACAAATTTTGCATATGAGGTATTGGAGGTGGTGTGGAAAAATTAAAAATTTTGAAAAGGGTTTTTTGTATTACATGCATAGTTTATATACATATGTATATTACAGTCGATCAAATGCAATAGTGGGTTCAATAATAAATTAAGGTACTTTTTAAAATCCACTACATTTTGAAGGTTTAAAAAACAAGTATTGAAAAACTTAATGAGTGAATTTATTGAAAAATAATTTCAAAATTTAATAAATTAAATCAAAACATTTAAAATTTTATTTTTTATATTTTTGTTTTAAGTTAATGGTGAAGTGGAAAAATTTAATATTTCTGATAGTTTAAAAATGTGATTTAAAGTTTGGAAAAAAATGCAAAGTAAAAAAGAAATTTTTTTTTGGTTTTTAAAATAAAAGAAAAAATATATTTTTTTAATTTTTGGGTGATTATATATTCTTAAAATAAAAAAAAATATATTTTAAAAGTTTATAAATTATTTTTTTTTTCTTTATCGTAAAAGTTTAAAAATATATATTTTTTTTCATGTTCTGCTGGTCACCTATTGCTAGCAAAGTGACATCCTGAGCGTGAACAAAATTTAGAAGATAGAGCTAGTAGCAATCCTGGCCCTTGGCGGCCGCAAGTGGCTGTAGTTTCTAAACGACTGTCATGCCAATTATGAAGCTTAAAGAGAGATATTTGTGAACCATTTGCTTAGAAATAAAATAATATCTAAACAAAAAAATTTAATTCATTTATTACAAAATTTTCCAATATTTTTTGATATAAATTAAATGGTCTCTGCCGCTCTCAAAGGCGGGCTCTGGGATTCCCTCCCTAAATCTTAATAATGTAATATCTGAATAAATTTTTTTTTAAATAAATTAGCGTAAAATATTCCCTAAAATATTTTTCAGTGTGTGCCACTGTTGCTAATCCTAATTTGCAATCCAAAATTATTGCAACCCTGTGTAAATGCTCGTTTCACGGGAAATACACGCCACGACATGGCGACACCGTTACTATATTTTATTGCTCATACGCAGCGGAGCCCCTACTTTAGTTGCACTTGACAAAAATACCTTCATTCCCCAACACAATCTTATTTCTGAAAGAAATATGATTTGTTCAAATTTTCGAAATGTTCTGATCTCTGCTGAATAACACTATTTTAGGCATATATGTATGTCAAATCAGATTCACCTGTAACAAACTCCCCAATATTTATTTGTTTAGGCTTATTTAAACATCTGGGTGGTGACGGCTTTCGAAAATTTCTATTTATATACCGAGTTAGTTCATACTCGAAATATATCAATAAGGCATAGCAATTAGAAAAAGCACAAGAGAATGAGGGATTGTGGATTACCTGTTCACGTTAGAAACTGCATGAATATACAATCTTTAAATTATACTTGATTAATTAAATAAATAAATAGTATTTTTTCAAACAGCGGGTAACCCTCTTTAAGAATATTTTTGAAATTCAGTTTTCCTAAACCTCTTTCGTTGCATACCAGTAAGTACTCGTACTGCAATATTTCATTTATATTATGAAACTAATTAAATTTAATTCCTCTAACAGCTAGCAAACCTCTTCAAAAATGTGTTGGATATAATACTGCATTACCTCTCTTTTATTTGACAAGCCACTATATTGGGGATTATTCGTGAACTTATTAATTAAATTGAATAAAAGGTTAAATAGTTGACAATTCTTTCAAACCTATTTTCGAAATAAGGCTTTGTTATCCCAATTTGGAACTTGTTAATTATGTTTAATTCACACTTTAAAATATATTTTCGAAATCAATATTTTATATTTATTTATACATTCTTTTACTTAGTAGTTTAGTTTAGAAAATATAATTAACCGTCACGTTTAACGTTTAGCACAAACGTCTCCCAAGTTCCATATAAAATTCACTTCATCCAAAAAAACAAACATTTTATGAAAAGAGGTTTTTTTTTACATTAACATTTTCACATGGGACCTGGTGTCGAGGATAGCAGCTGTGTAGCGTTCTATGTAGCTTTAAGGAAAAAAACCGAGTGGTGTTAAATCAAAGCGTCCCCATAAGTAGTAAACTTCAGCCAAAAAAAAATCTTACAACATATTCCATAATGTAATCCTGTTACTAAAACGACTACACCAGCTTCATTTTCATTAACATATGGGTCAACTGCAACACCGTCTCAAATACACATCGAAGTGACTTTCGTATTTAACAAAGTAGTTGTCCGACTGTTTCTCTTAAATTTTCGGGAAAACAAATATGACAAATGTGCTTGTGTAATCGAATGTCGAACCATTTCTGGCAACCTCCACCGATGATGGCATGCACGTTTTATGTATCATCTAAAACCTCCACTACCTCCAAGAAACGAGGGAAAACTGGTGCGGAAGCAATGCTCTGCCTACTATAGAAATAATGAGCTTGTGGAGGCAATCCCGTTCAGTAATTAAAAAAAAAGATTCCATGAGATGAAATAAGTCAAAAATTGCTCACATACAATAGCTTATCAGTTGCGGTACAAAATTGAGAATATGTTATCATGTATGATTAATCGCACAGGAAACCTGCTTATCGCGATCAGCGCATTTTACATCATTGTTTGCAGCTATAGAGGACTTTGTATACTTAGATGCCAACAGTAACACAATAAGTTGTATTATGGGCTGAGTTTAAATTTTTACCAGTACTGCTATTAAATAAATCCACGCATATATATATACAGGGTTTTGCAATAGTAACGATACAAAAGTTTTTTTTTTAATAAAACAAAAACGGTTTGGGATATGAATTAAATTCTTTATTGCTTTGAAAGTACAGTCGATGCCATTATGTATGGAACTCGATTTCTTTTGCATGGGGACCACGGGCACGCTTGCAGAAGTCCAGACGCTGAACCCAATTTTCGACGGTTTTCAAGCATAAATCGGCCGATACTGCTGCAATTTCACGTTCGATATTCGTACGAAGTTCATCAATCGTCGCTGGCTTGTTGGCATAGACCATAGACTTGACGTAGCCCAACAGGAAATAGTCTAACGGCATCAAATCGCACGACCGAGGCGGCCAATTGACTGGGCTATTTTGTGAGATAACACGTTCACCAAACTTGGTTTTCAATAAATCGATTGTGACATTCGCGTTGTGGCTTGTGGCGCCGTCCTGTTGGAACCACATATTGTCCAAGTCCATATCATCCAATTCGGGCCAAAAATATTCGGTTATCATTGAGCAGTAGCGATTCCCGTTCACAGTAACGTGCCGGTCTTGATCATCATGGAAGAAGTACGGCCCAATGACGCCGCCGGCCCATAAACCGCACCAAACCGTAATTTTTTCGGGATGCAATGTTGACTCATGGAGTACGTGTGGATTGCTGCCTGTCCAATAACGCATATTTTGCTTATTGACGAAACCATTGAGCCAGAAATGGCGACGACCATAAATTGGGCGTAGCGTTCTTAAAGTTGAGACCATTTACTCCAAATTTCGGTAGTAAATTTTTATAATTTCAACTCGTTGTTGGATCGTATATCTTTCAATGATGAAATGGCTAACCTTACTGAAGAGAAATGTCAAAAGAGCGGGAAAAATATGGCGTCATTTGCCGTCACTATCAGTCTACTTTTGTGGCGTCGCTATTGAAAAACCCGTTACTTATACAAACAAAGCTTTCAGAAATTTATGCTCCCAACTAAGTAGAAAACTGTCGAACACGAACGGCAGGCTTATTATAACAAAATACATTGTTGCATTGCATTAGAAATGAAATTTATTATTCTTCTTGTGTATTTCGGCTTCGATCAAATTTTTCGGAATCTAAACGGATGACTGTACTTGATATCGATTCCGAAAAACAATTTTGCAGTTTGAAAAGTTTTGTCTTTGAGTTGTCAGAATGCAAAGCAAGTGACACATTTTGTTCAAATATGTATGTTATTTGTAAATTTTCATTATAATTAGAAAATTTATAAATCTTCTTTGTTCTAATCTGCATTCAATTAGTTTGATAAATCCGTATCACTAAATCCCAATTTAAAAATTACTTAGGTAAACAAAGCGAAAACGATCAAAATGAAACCGCCGTGTTGTTGATTCCACTTCAGCGCATGCGCAGTATTCATCGAAAAGTCTGAAATTGACATGGATCATAAATAATATTCAAATATAAATTTGTGGGTTTTGTTCGTAGTTTTATGTATATCCGTTCAAATCTCAGTAAATATTTGAAAAACATTATAAAAATACATTGGTGCTGTTAAATTAATGAGTTTTGAGGAAATAATTTATTTGAATCGGAGTTTTGCGCAGAATCTGCGACTGGTGGCAATCCCTACGATATTACCACTGAGATCAGCTGATTATATTTGTAAGCAAACTTTTTTTTAAAACGAAGAAAATTAAGACGATTTATAAAGTAAATTTTACTGAAGGGCAAACTTGCTTGGATCCCAGCTGAACATGCAATTACAGGCCTTCTCACACCTAAACAGTATTGATAAATTTTTCAAGAAACATAAATAATTGAAAACAGTTGTTCAAACCGATAATTTATAATCGGAATGTAAGCGAATCGAAAACTATTAGAAATTTATTCCAACTCACTCGGAATCAAGATCACCAAATCTAAAAAGAGTCGGAATTGCATAAATTTCAGTTTTCAAACCGAATCGAAATGCCGAATAGTCCTGTCTATTAAAACACGCTAAGCACGTTCCGAATCGCATAACATTCCCAGTGATTTGCCGCAATGTAATACCCTTTTAATGGTGGTTTTTTGACCGCTGCGGCAGGATAACGTTTGCTGACAATGAAACATCACGTAAGCAAATATCCATAAACTTACTCGCATTATTCCATGCGTTTGCATACGTGAAACGCAAGTGCGTGCGTCCATATGTATTCTTTAAGAATATTGTGTTACTTTTGCTGTACGATTATATTTTACTCTTGGGAGCTTGTTAAAAACGAAGTGTAAGGTAAGAGCTGCACGTTGCTAGCGCCGGTGTGGAATAGCATTAGTTCGTTAATGGGGACAGAAGGACCAACAAACGCCGATACGCTGATACAGCATTATGGGCGCCAACAGTCAATCAATAAGTTGAAGCGCAAACGTGTGCTGGTTAAGTATACACAAATATATTTTTTTATACAACTTTTTTCCACACACTTTGCTTGGTAAGTGACGGAAATTTGTAAGATGCGCTTGTTAGATGGCCACCTTGGAGAGTTGTTGCTCAATCCCAGTCGAGTGTCAATTACCACCTCATTTGTATGTATCGTCTTGCAAGAGAGTAGTAGGTATGTGTGATGTGTGTTAAGATTTAGGTTTCATTGGGATGAAAAATTCATATTTATTGAACAGTAGAAATATGCTACCTTATGTTGTTATATACGCTCGTATTCTGGGCTCATATGTTGCTGAAGTAGAATGTGTTACTGCCGCAATAAATTATGCAAAATTATCATGGGGGCCTTGATTTAAAAACATATACAGCCCGATTTTAAATATTCTCGCGGAATTCTTTCCGCGCGGATTTTATTTTTCTCGAGAAAAAAATCCTCCTTTTCTTTTCCCCGAGGGAGAAGGAGAATTGGGGAGTAGGAATTTCGAATTTTCGAAATCAGCTGTTTTGCTTACTGACATTACATTTTGGCATATTTATGTGAACGCGAAAAATAAGATATCAACAGTTTTTATTAAAAATAGTGCAAATTTAAACAAATTTATAAAAAAATACATAGCATAGCATTTCGAATGGTAGTAGAGGAAGCAGAGGATGAGGAGCAGCGACAGATGCATCTAGAGAGGAGGAAGCTGCGCGATAAAACCAACCCGCTTGAGTTGCCGGCAACACTGTAAATACCAAGAGTTTTTTTATTAATTAGTGCAATCTAATATTGTTTGTTTTTACAGATTTAGAAAGTATTGTAGGGTAAATAAACCCGTTTTTCGCTACTTGTTAGGAGTCCTTACAACACACACTGGGCCATATAAAAAGCAGTTTGCAGTTTCCCCGCTCGTAAAGCTTACTGCATTTTTGCGGTTCTTCGCCGAAGGTGGATATCAGACAAGAATTTGAAAGGACGTCGACATTTCTTTGGCTCAACCCACCTTCAGTAAAGTTCTCGAAGAAGTAACTGAGGCTTTTGAAACGAATTTATGTCCAAGGTGGATAAGTGCCTCTATGAACAATGAAGAAAGAAGACGAATCTCAAGAGCAATATACGTGGTATTCCCAGCGTCATAGGCTGTCTTGATGGAACGCATGCCCGTATTATTGCGCCCTGTATTACAATAGGAAGGGGTACTAAAGCTTAAATGTGATGCTGGTATGTCAGAAATGAGTAAATTTAGTTAAATGCAAATTATTAACATATTATATATAAAAAGGGAAATATTGTTATATATTAAGGTAAATGGTTATACACATACATATGTATTTGCAGATGTGTGGCCAAGACCTAAAAATCAGGTATGTTGATGCCAGTCATCCTGTAGCTTCTCATGATTCCTTTATATAGAATACCAGCGAATTGAGATCCTACTTTGAAACGCAATATTTGCAAGGCGAAAGCAGCTTCTGGCTACTAGGTAAAATGTAACTATTTTATGGAAAGTGAATGTGTGACGTGACACAATTTTTTTTATACATTTAGGAGACGCAGGATACCCTTTGGAATCTTGGCTTTTAACACCACATCGTTGTCCAGAATTAGGCTCAATCCAAATGAAATTTAATGAAACCCACTCAGTTGTTGTTTATTCTTGCTCTTTGACCTATAAAATAATAAAAAGTTTAAGTATTTTTTTTTACTTTTTGCATATAAATTTCATTGAAAATTTAATAAACTTACATTTCGCTCTGCGTTCTCTTCAAAATAATTGGCGGAAAAATTCCTTTAAAATGGCAGCGCAATTCCACTTTTGCTTGCATTCGTAATGCCTACTTTTTTCCCAAACAGGAAATTTCCTACTTTCGAACATCATTCAGAATAAGAGGAATGGGAGAAAGGGAAAATTTCCTAAGGAATTTCTATTCAAAATAAGAGGAAAGGTAAAAGGGAAAAATCTTCCAAGGAATTTTTATTCAGAATCGGGCTGATAAATATAGATAAATATAATTATTTGCTGCATTCTGCAACATTTATTAAAATTGAACTTTTAAAAATGTAAATTACTTACATTTTTTGAAACAAACTTATATGAAACCTACTACGAAATGCATAATTGCATAGACCCTCTGGCCGAGGGTGGGCCGTGGGTGTTCGAAGGAATTGAGGTCGCTAAATATGCGGCAACTGTCGATCCTCGTAGGAGTTTTGACTGATCATTGTCCGATGGGTATTCACGCGGTTAGGCTGAATATAGTCTCTGACCCTTTCTGCCGTTGCTGAATGTAGGATGATGGCTTGGAGTCATTTTTTTTTAATTTTTTGCTCAGCTGCCCCGCCTTTGCGCGACTGAGGTTCAAGTACCTAGGCTCCTACTTTTTTAGCAGCCCAGAAGAGCTCTCTGGGGTGGAAATTGGTAATTTGCGTGACTTCATTCGGGGTACGCAAAGTTCCTTCAGTTAACCTTTCTTGATTCCGATTTACGTTACTGTTCTAATAACAGGTGGTATCACAATGGACTTCTTTACTATGTGGGGACTACCACATTAACCTAACCTATATGAAGGGTAGAATTCAAAGCCGTCTTCGTTCTCCCCAATACATTCAAAACTAAGAGTCCAATATCTACCTCCTATTGATCCACACCAGCTAAACGTTCTAAAGTGTAATTGCCAGATAAGAAAACCGTACGAGCGAATACTGTTGGACAAGGACAAAAACAAAGAACTTATATGCTGCTTTTGTAAAAAACCAGCTTGAAAAATATTCATGCGCATACAGAGCGCGTCAATGACATAAGGGAAATATAAAATTTAGTTTCGTAATAAATAAATTGCAAACGATTCGCTTTTAAGGTTTACGAATGGATAATAAAATAACAATTCATTATATTTTTAAGTGATATTGCGTAATCAATACTAATTCGTCGTAATAGCTGGTTTTAATATTTTGGGAAATTATAAAACAAATATTGCGCAATAACTCTTGTGAAAGAGAAATGAGATGTCCAATATTATAAATTTATTAGTTCGCTTATAGTATGATTTTTAGAGGTGTGTGTGTGGGCGGTGCCACGCCTATTTTCCAATCCTTCGGAGTAAGCGCAACGCTGTAGATCCCTCACTTTGTGGTACAGAATCAACACGCACATCAAAAATTATACGAGAAGTTCGCCCAAACATCGGTCTATATCATGCAAGTGCCAAATAACTATTACTATGTGGGCGTGGTTATTATCCTATTACACCCATTTTCAGTATCAAGATATGTGTCGAGGGCAATGTGTTTACCAAGTTTCGTGTGTAAATTTTGAAGTGATGAAATAGCAGGTTCTACGTCTGATTTTTTTTTTGTTACTTCCTACAATCAAAATGGACGTGTGTTATTATAAATATATAAAATAATTTGATGTCAGCCTACTCACAGTTTATAGCTCAATTTTCATTATAGTAAGTACATATATCTTTATTCGTTGGGAAAGTTTTAATATTTGCCATTTAAATGGGCCGTTCTCCCTTACATTTTTTAAATATTTTTCAACGAATACATTAATTACACATTCGGCCCAAAATCTACCAAAAATTTACTCGATAATTTATTTTTTGTTTCCTATTGCAACTAAGTTTATAAATCACATACAAAGTTATAGAATTTGAACGTAAATGTAAACACTTGTACGCTCCAAAATATTTGTATATACAAATCTATTTACAATTATTGCGTTGTGTGTGGTCAGTAGCTGTAGATTGGCACTTCGTGAATTCCACGTAGTAACACGTCACATTGACCAGCAAAACTCTACATCCATACATCCAAACATATGAATCACTTTTCCCGCACTATTTGCATTACTTGACTATTGTAGGTGGGATGTGAGTGACGAAAAAATGGACAAAAATTAAAAACTTGTGCATTAAGACTGATTTAATTTAAAATTAAACAAACAAAAGAATGCATTAATATTCAGTGAGACACAATTCTTTATTTTTTTTTTTTTGAGTCACATAATGCCATTACTTATGGAAAAATAATATCGTTCAGGAACTATCAGTTCTATGGACACGCATCATTCTATGGACCCAATTTTCAGTTACTTTTTCGAGTAAATTTGGCTGTATTTCAGAGTCATCCTCTAATTGTGCAGTTGTTGTAGAATTATTAGTGTACACCCGTTACTTCATTACAAGATGTTAGATTACAGTATCTGAAATAACTTTATTACCAAATCGTTCATTATGTCCTTTGAGTATTGTCAACGGCAGCAGGAAATATCATTGAACAATGTTCTGTATATGTACCTCTCCATTGGCGGTCACTCTTCGATTATTTTATTAAATAAAATATCGACCAATTACTTTGCCAGAATGAATCATTTATTTATTAATTTTTGTATGAATCTGAGAAACTTTTAGATCGTTTTCTTTTCTCAATATACCTGATCAAAAAATCATTAACAATGTGTCTAAGCAAAAAAGCACGCAAATTGCTAAAATACCACAGCTGGTCTAATACCCCAAGTATAACTAGGGTTATCCGACACTGTTCGAAAAATTTCAATACTCGATTTACATGACATGAGCTTTCCAAGTCAGTTTCCTATCTAGGGTTACACACAGATTAATTGACTTAAGATCTCTCTGGGAAATTATCCCGACGCTAATGCGCAAACATCGTCCGAGCAAGCTAGGATGTGCACAAAGTCCTGGATTTATACTAAAACAGAGTGCTCTACTAAACTCCTCAACTTCTATCACGGTGCAAAGGAAAAAAATTGTAAAAATTAAAGAAAATTTTGAAAATTAGCTACCTGGACACTGTTTTTAATTGGCTGCAAAACTGTATACTGGGAGAGTTTCAAACAATTCTGATCAAAGTTTAAAAATTCTATGACAGTTTTTAATAAATCGTTGAATTTTTGTGAATTTGGGAACTCTGGCAACCAAAACCAGCACGCACACTTTGTTAGCATTTTCCGAAAGCAAAATTATCTCAGACAAAATCTGAATGGGACTAAAACCGAATTCTACTTAAAATAAAACTGCACCTAGCTCGATATTAAAATTAGATAACACACAAATAAATGTTGCATATTTCAAGGGCATATATTTCCAAAGAGTAATTTTCTGGAACATCTTCACCCTCCAACGACTTTCAAAATTTATTTCTGTAAAATTTTACTGCATATGTCTTAATTTTTGGTTTCACTTAGCAAATTATTTTAATAATTTTTTTTTAATTTCTTTTAAGAAAACATAGGCTATAATAATCCATAAATATAAATATATTATAATAATGATGACATGCGCGCTAATTCCTCCGTCATTTGAGATGGTGATATATTTTTCAAGACTTTTCAAACAAAAATCCTATTTGAAAAAAAAAAAAAATTGTCGAACTTTGCCACAACTCTGTGGAAAGCCCACATGTTTGGTATTATCTTTATTTTTTTGTAAGTAATAGAAATAACATTAATTAATTTTTTTTTTAAATAATTCAAAATATCATAGTACATTCGGAAGATAAATGTAGTCAGTTATCGCTTGGCCATTTATTTTGGACCTTGTATCTGTGCCAAATATATCACTTTGTTCTAATTTCGTGTAGCTTTTGTGATGTAAAATCACAGAAGGGTGTAAATCAGAGACATAACTATTATAAGAGGAAACAGTAAAAGGTAATGAATAATTATTATAGTAAGATCCAAATTTGTTGAGTAACTTATATTATAAAAGTCTTTCATAGTAGATAAATATTTTTAAGTCCAGAATACCTTTATATTGAGACTTATTTATAAAAGTCTTCTTATAATAGTTAACAGTGAGTTACATTTTTTAGGTCACCAAAGACTTTTATTTTGTGACTTTTATTATACAACGTCTCTCATGATAATACTGAGTGAGATAAATTTTTGAAGTCTTCAATGAATATTATTTTGAGGCTTATATTATAAAAGTTTAATCCAGGGATCCTGAATAATAATTATTTGATTTTTGAGTTTTAAACAAGTTACCCTAACTTTGATAGGAATTATAAACTTCTTTTGATAATAATTATGAGTGACACAATTTTTTTATCTATCATTATTATTTTGAGGATTAAATTATAAAAGGCTTTTCATAATAATAATAAGTGAGAACAATTTTTTGAATTAACAAATATTATTAGTTTGAGACTTATATTATAATATTTATTAGCGAGACACGTTTTTTACGTCTTTCAAAAACTTTTATTTTGAGACTTATATAATAAAAGATTTCTCATAAAAAAATATGAGTGAGATAATTTTTTTTGTAAGACTTTTTTAAAAGCTTAATACTGAGATCCAGAATAATGATTATTTGACTTTTGAGTTTTAATCAAGTTGTCCTAATTTTGCTAAGAATTATGACCGAGACAATTTTTTTTTACGTTATCTATAATTATTATTTTGAGATTTATATTCAAAAGGCTTTTCATAATAATAAAGACTGAGAAAAAGTGATGAAAATTAGTTCTGTTCCAAAGTGCGCGACTTTTTTAGAATCTTTGCGAGGCCACTTCGGTACTATTTGAAGACTAAGTCGGCACCAGTTTAGGGTCAGTTCAGTACTAATCACTAACTCTAGCTGTAAATTCCGTATTCTTTAATTTCAAGTTCTTTCTAATAGTACGAATTTTGACAAGTTACGCTTTTATGACGAAAAACAATAAAATAACGAAGTCTATGAAGTCCTGAACTAGTCCAGATGTGATCCCGAAATGATTTCGAACTAACGAAACCGAATCGGCACCGAACTAATCCCCAAGTGGTCCCGAAATAGTTTCTTATTTCAAGATTTTATGATATAAATCTCAAAATAAGTGTTCGTAAAAAGTCTTTTTATATTTATTGTCAAAATTAGAAAAACTTTAAAAACTTAACGGTAAAATAATTATTATTCTGGATCTACGGTTTGAACTGCATGATTTTCAGTAGAACAAGAAACAAAGCCGAAACGTTTGGGAATAATTAGGTACTTTGCGACAAAAGAGCAGGGAGCGTTGTTGATTGAAAATATTAGCATATTTTCGATTAATGCTTATAACTGTTAAGATATCTAAATCATAGGTATTCTGGATTATAGTAATTGTTCCTTCCATAAAAGTTATGTGGAAAGTGTGCCTAGAGAGTTTTATGAGACAAAAATTTGATAGTGCAATTTTGGGAAAGATCAATCATTTAAATAACTCTGTACTTTAAATTTTGTATGTTCACTTTAAAAACAATTATACTTGCTTCAAAATTGCTCTACAATTTCTCACACATCGGAACACTGTTTTTAGTATCTAGTAGATGCAGTTGAACAGACATTATGAATTACAATATTTTTAAATGATTTTGCTACGCTGAGGAAATGTGCATCAGTTCAAATTAGTCGGATGCTGAAGAAATGTGTGAAGTATTTTGGCAAATTCGCAGTAAAAGCTCATATTTTTAATTTTCAAAAATTCACAGAAAAGGTGAACAAAGCAACTAAATGGAAAAGAATAAACCACATACATACATTTATATATATGTGTGTATGTAGATACACAAAGTACGATAAATATTCACGCAAATGAGCGCACTTTTAATAAATCCTAATACGCACGCCTAGCTAGCAAATTAATGTGAGATTTGTAAAAACAAAAAGAATATCTATTTAAACTCTTGCAAATGGTAATTTGCTGCTCTTCCGCACTCAACTTTTGCATCGGCCGAAATTAGCGTAGAACAACTGAAATCAGCACGGAAAATCCAATGTGACGCCAAGCAGGCGCCTCTGATGCGTCCAAAAATCAGCACTGAAATCGCAAACACATTCAACGTCTTAAGGCTAAAACGTCCATAAGTGTTGTGGTGGCCGAAAAGATATTCAACATTTTGGCAACCGCTGCCACATAGCTCTGCTCAGACAACCTGCCACTTGCCGCGTTGGCTATGACTTACTAGCACACCGTCCGTCCGTCCGTCGGCCCGTCAGTTTTGATGGCCCACACACCTTAGCCAGTCGAAAGTAAATATTTAGTATTGTTTTATTTTGCGCTACTTGTAGTATTTGGATTTGGGTTGGTTTGTTGGCAGTCGAGCGGCCTCTTGGCATTGCCTCATTTCAGCGACGTGGCTGAAGCAGCAATTGAGGAAATGCCTGCGTGGCTGGCTGCTTGGCTACTTGGCTGCCTGTCGCTAAGGTGCAATAATGCATTGTTGTTTTGAGACAATGTGGTGGCACTTCGTTTACTTATTTGCTGTCTACCTGTTGGCAATCAATGCCTACTTTCCTCCACCCATTCACCTTCCACGGCGCACATTGCCTTACTCTATTTTATATTTGTTTATTGTCTCATTGGCGAATGTTGAGCTTTTCGACGTTGCATAGTGTCACTAATTTTTCGAATGTGAAAAATCTTTAACGTGCCATTGCGGTCACGTTGCTGCTATTTTGTTAATTGTTGTTATTTGTTGCTGTTGTCTTGGCATTTATTTAATTTAGCCACTACTCAATGTATTAGCTAGCGCGTCTGTCGCAGTTGTTCGACAATTTGGTGAAGAAAATTACGAATTAGTTGTTTGTGTGTATCCGTGGGTCGTGTATTGCGAAAAAATCAGGTTGACGCCAGTGATTTCGAAACAAAGGTTGCGGCCTCAGAGTTTGCTCACCTCAACGTAGATGCGTTACGAGAATGGCAAATTTTAGATTTAGCTAAATAAATTAGCATTTATCTGCTGTGTCGTTGCAATTATGTAGACAACATGTCGACGCGCATCGTTCGCATTTATTTTGGTGAAAAACGTATTCGAGTTGTATTTGTACAAGAATTAGGCGCCACGCTGATCCACAGCATAGGATGTACATAGAGTGGACATAGTGAGGTATTTCTAGAACTTATGCAATGTGCCTATATCTTGGAAAGCATTTCTTTAAAGGCCTGAGAAATTGCGAGGCATAAGTTAAAAAAATGATAATTCTAGAATTTGTATGCATATTTACAGTGTGTTTGGTATTAAGTTAACATATTTCGTAATGAAGAAAGTATTGCGTTTCTTTTTAATAAGTTCATACTAAATAATTTTTTGGAATGAACGTTCGGAACCAAAATTCTAACCGATTTACTTTCCTAGACACATTTTGGAAACTTCAAACCAGTATCATTTTAAGCATGAACCGCATCGTCATATAAAATACGGCAAAACAATCAGCGGAATACTGAAAACTATTGCGGATTTTTCGATTTGGTTTCAATTGCACGATCATTGGGTAATTTTTCTTCAAGGAAGGCGGTACACTCAATGGTAAACGATATCGATGGATGTTGGGACATTCTGTGTATTTGAAAATGGGTGAAAAAGGTCTGATTGACTTCTAGTTTCATCAAGCGGGGGTGCTATGCCACACCGCAAAAAAAAACAATGCGGTGTTTGCAACAAAAATTCCATGGACGTGAGATATCGAAAAGATTCCCGATTTCTTTTTGCAGGATTATTTAAAGAGCAAAGTTTATGCCAGCAAGCCGGAGACCACTGGCGAGCTCAAAACTAAAACGCGTGCCGAAATAGCTGCCATATAGACCGAGATGCTCGAATAAGTGATGGGAAATGCCCGAAAAAGCGCACAGTTTGCTGTGGTCAATTGCAATTTAATCGGTGTTGCCTTAGAAACCAATCCACATAAAATGTAAAGGATTGAACTAAATAAAAATCATAATTATTGACAATTCATTACTGCTTTCAAAAGTTATTCAATATCCTCATACCGGGGTAACAGGTGGCGATGTTGAGTACCTTCGATAACTTAACATTTGATTAGCGAAATCTGTCATTCAATAGTCAAAATAAAATAAAATAAAACATATCGCGTCAACATAAACAATATCTTAATTCACTTAAACCTTGCGTTATATTATATTGAAATTGAGTGGACTATAAAACGGCGTACTTTAAATTGTTTTTGAAAATCCGGTTAAAATTTGATGATCATTTCATTAAATTTGCCGAATTTTTATATACTTTCTGAAAGGTTTGAAACTTTTATTTATAAGTTTTATGTTATGAACTTCGCTGTGCTCTTCTAAAAAGTATTGAAAGTAAATGAATAAAATGTGTGTCAAAAAGTATTATTTTGAATAAATAAGTGTGTATTTTTGTTGAGTTGGTCATACATATTGCGTTCGAACGAGTTAAAAGTTTCCTATGCAAATAAGTTTTTTACATGGATTTAATTTTGACGCGGTGTTTTGTAGAAATTGGACCGCATCAGCTGATTTTCATGCAAATTTATTTATTTTTAGGTGGTTTAAAAACAAAAATGCTTTGATATTTTAGATTTTTGGCAAATTTCTATTAAATTTGTATACCCATGAATTAGAATAAAGTTGATATCAGTTTCTTAGGACCACTATGCAATAAATGCATAACTGTGATATTGCATTTCACTCTAACACATCATTATTACCAAATGTATAAACATCTATGTATGCAGCTCTACTCGGCACTCTTGTTCTTCTTACAGGGTAAGTGCTGCGTGTAAAAAAACCATCAGTACTTAAAATTTGCAGGCTGTTTTATAGATAAAACTGTGTATCGTTTGGAAATATTGAGCGGTGCCACGGCTCTATATAGTAAAAAAGCGTAATTCCTTTTAACTCCGCGACTATTTGATGGAAATCTGCAATATTTATATATGGGGCTATACATTATTTGTTGGAAAAAATCGGGCTGAAGCTCGAATTTAAGACGAAAGTACTATTCGCCATATCTTCCCAGCTATTTGACGTAGATGTGAATATGATATTCGATATATATATGTATATAAAATATTTTCTTTCAAAGTATAAAGAATATTTTACGCCCAAAAAGCCCGGTTCAAAAACTAAAAAGCTATGTTTTTATTGGCGCATCAAATAAGCAGGATGGATGAGATGTCCCTTGGAGCGTTCGAAAGAAAGATTCTAAGATAGATTTTTGGACCTTGACATCTTCGGAACGGCGAATACCTCATGTGATGGTATGATGAGCTGTATCAGCTTTGCGCCGACGTAGAGTTAAGACTCAGCGGCTACGTCGGCTAGGTCATTTTCGAGAAAAATGCTCCAGATTTGAAAGTATTTAACGCTATACCCGCTGGTGTTGACAGAGGAAGGCTAAGGCTTCCCCTACGTTTTAAATGCCAGGTGGCTTCACTTGAGACCTCTAGCTAGCACCATTTAGGAAGGCAGCTGGCGTACTATGTTAAATAGCGACAATTGAGAAGAAGAAGAAAAATTAAACGATAGCGACTACTGTAATCGGAATCTTACTTTTTATTATTACGATTACCGTACTTGAAATTTAAAATATCAAAGTATTACAATTGAAGTATTCATAATGATGAAAATTATGATAACGAATACTTTAATTCTAGATATATGTACATATTATAATTACAGTATTCGTAAAAGTAATTTTCTTAATTATGATTACTGGACTTATACTATAATAGTAATAAAGAAAATTTTGATTGCGATTAAAACAATTGCAATTCAAAGCCTTTAAAGACAATATATCTGGCGTTACTGTCGAGAAATCAGTTTTGGTTAAAGAAAATTCATATTGAACTATACTCTTCAAAATAAGTTATTCAATAGCGTATTTGTTTTGATTTGTTAGAATATTCTTCGCTGACTCTTGGTCGGAATGATTTCAATAAAGTTTGATTTTGATTAACAGTATAACTTCGACTTTAATTCAATTTACATACGTACTTTTTAGTGAGAGTTCTGCTAATTTATACCACACTAATTCTGTACAAAATATCATTTAATCGCTAGTAAATTTTTCATTATTAAATGAAATGTAAAAAACCATCGGCATTGTCATCATTCTAACTGTGGTTGCCGTTATAGTTATCGTTTAATTTTCTTTAACATCTTTGCATTTGCATACATACTTTGTATTTGTATGCCTTCTTATTTGTAATTTAGATTTTGCATCCAGTTGAACATTTTTATCTCAAGCTGCAAGTGAAACTTAAATTAACTGTCCTTTCTATTCTGATCATTCCAAACCACTTTCCGTTTTTGCATTGAGTTCAGTTTTCCAATGTCAATGCTCTTAAATGCGTTACGATTTAGTGCCTAATTAAACAAAAGAAGACACAAAGATTGACGATTGATTGATTGATCGATGAACGATTGTCAATCAATGTTTACAGGCATTACAACGAGTTGCTACTTATACAGAGTGACCGAAGAGAACTAGGGGAGTATGAGAGAATTTACGACTTTTGACAATTGACAGTACTGACAATGTAGCAACGTGCATTCTCATATTGAATGCAACTAAAATTAGCCGGGAAGAATCTAAATATGTACGAAATTGATAGATTTAAGTGCTTGGGCATAGATATCATATAGTGAAAAGCCAAACTAGTAGGCAATCACATTAGTTTCTGAACTGGTGTATATTGGAAGCAGTCATTCCAGTTCGACAGTGCCAAATAATGGTGAAAATTCCAAAGCCAAAATAAAAACGAATAAAGAACACCGCTCACTCATGACAACTTTGGTGGAGTGTGGTGAGTGCCGCTTAGGATGCTAAGGACGCTGAGGTCGAGTCACGACCAAGTTGTTTTTTAAAAAGTGATTAAAATATTCGTGTATATGTAAGTATGTATGAGCGAAATGCAAAGCTTAACAAATAGCAGAATAAGGCTGATAGCAGATATATAGGGTCTTGCAATAGGGACGCACAAAAGTAGACCTACAGTGACAGCAAACGACGCCATATTTTTTCCCGCTCTTTTAACATTTCTCTTCAGTAAGGTCTGCCATTTCATCATGGAAAGATATACAATCCAACAACGAGACGAAATTTTTAAAATTTACTACCGAAATTTGGAGTAAATGGTCTCAACTTTAAGAACGCCACGCCCAATTTATGGTCGTCGCCATTTCTGGCTCAATGGTTTCGTCAATAAGCAAAATATGCGTTATTGGACAGGCAGCAATCCACACGTACTCCATGTGTCAACATTGCATCAAGAAAAAATTACGGTTTGGTGCGGTTTATGGGCCGGCGGTGTCATTGGGCCGTACTTCTTCGGTGATGATCAAGGCCGGCACGCTACTGTGAATGGGAATCGCTACCGCTCAATGATAACCGAATATTTTTGGCCCGAATTGGATTATATGGACTTGGACAATATGTGGTTCCAACAGGACGGTGCCACAAGCCACACAGCGAATGTCACCATCGATTTATTGAAAACCAAGTTCGGTGAACTTGTTATCTCACGAAATGGCCCAGTCAATTGGCCGCCTCGGTCGTGCGATTTGACGCCGTTAGACTATTTCCTGTGGAACTACGTCAAGTCTATGGTCTATGCCAACAAGCCAGCGACGATTGATGAACTTTGTACGAATATCGAACGTGAAATTGCAGCAGTATCGGCCGATTTATGCTTGAAAACCGTCGAAAATTGGGTTCAGCGTCTGGACTTCTGCAAGCGCGCCCGTGGGGCCCATGCAAAAAAAATCGAGTTCCATACATAATGGCATCGAATGTACTTTCACAGGAGTAAAGAATTTAATTCATATCCCAAACCGTTTTTGTTTTATTTAAAAAAACTTGTGTAGCGTTGCTATTGAAAAACCCTGTATATATATAGTATACACATATAGATATATACTTATATATATGGTATGGTGGTTCGCTCCAATTAAGCGCATTCGTTCAATATTTCACGTAAAAGTGGTCGGCATAAACACAGCATACTTTTGGTAATGTATTTCCAGTTACCCTGGACATAGTAGTCCATTTTTTTCGAACCGCCGGGAGTGGAAAGAAGTACAGAAAAGCTGTCTTCGCCACTGCCGCAGCGTTCATACGATATATGTATATATAGATACATATGTATATAAAAATTGAATTTAAACTACAGAATTGTTAGCATTAAAAACATCGAATTTTAAAGTACTATTTATTTTTCTCATAAACAATAAAATTTAATCAAAAAAAGTAAATTAACTATGATAATATAAACTGAATTTTTCTTGAAAAATTTACATATAAAGATAGACATAGATATGTAATATAATGTAAGCGTTAGAACTAAAAAATATCCCGTCAAGGTCATTGTAGGAGGTTTCGTATGTTATCGCTCTGCTAGGAACTGTCCGCAGTCGAACTCGTCAAAACCAAATCAATCGCAGTTTGCAGTTTTGTAGTAAACAAAAATTTCTAGCAATGCATGCAGTCCAAATTGGCTCAATTGTTATAAATGTGAAAGTCCCTAACCAAACCCTATTCTTGATGATTTTCTCAGCAGACCTGGAAAGATTTGTTAAGTGAATGGACAACACAATTTCTCGGTTTCAACTGTCTAAATATAGGAGCTTTATAAGAAAACCTCATATCTGAACAATCAGTTGTGTAGTGGCTATATAATGCCCGATCTAATTGGTTCCGGCTAGTGATTAATATTATTAATTATAGTTTCATTATATATCTCTAAAATTGAGCGACTAGTTTTCGTTCAAACAGATAGACCGTTAGGCTAAATCGAATCAGCTCGTGGTCCAGATCATTTTAGTATATCTACTTGTATATGGGTGTATCTCTTCTTATTTTTAAACTAACAAACTCAGACCAAAGCTATAATAGGAACCATTTCATCTTCATGAAAGGTGTACAAAATATATGCCTATTTTTTCGTAATTGCTTCTAAATTTCTGAAGTTCCTAAATATGCAGCTTATGTTACAAAACATCGAAACCTTACATATTTTGTTAAATCTTTTAGCATATTCGCTGAAACTTGATACGCAGAATTAAGTATTAGAAAATGGGTGTGGTAAGTTAAATGTCGAAATATTTCAACTTTTTTTCAATAAGTAATAATCGTTACTATTTTATACACAATAATCGTTTGAGTTTTCGAAATGAAGTAAATTATTTTGCAGTAGAAATCCATTAGTCCGAAATCCAACAGTCAGGAATGCCCGGTAGTTCGGCATCGCTCCGGAAAATTGTAAAAATTTTGGTTTTCTCCAAAAGTGTGTCTTTAAAGCTAATAAAAACGGTCGAGAGCTATTCGGAAGTTTTCGGGGTAGTTCGGGATCATCCGGAAGCGCTCGGTATTGCTCGGAAACAATTAGCGGCCGGCTAGTTTCAGCTGTCACAACAAATTTAGGTGCAGTGCTGCTCCGTTAATCAATCACAAAGCGTCTTCGCCATACACGGTAGCCCTTCTCTTTTCATACAATAATTTACGCATTTGGCTCTCTACGCAGGCTCTATCCTGTTTATAAAAAAGAAAAAATAAAAGTAACAAGTTGTCCTCTCTTATAGTTCGATATACATTACTTATGCCCAAAACCGCCCAAAAGTGCCTCCTCCGGCACTGTCAATCTGGTACCTCTATTTAGAACTAGTAAGTTTAATTGCTGGGCATAAGTAGCCAATGTATGAACGCATGCGATAGAACACTGCTATATTGACAGACGGGACAGACTTATTGGCGCAAATATAAACACCGATGTGTGTAAACAATTTATGCTTCAAAACAATAACTATAAGTATACTTACTACTTATATGCACATACATATGCACTTTTTGCAATTTGGAATACAAATGCGTGCGTTTATTGTACGCTACGTGACTTTTCGCTTGTAGCCCAATTATGAAATTGGCCAATGAAATTAAGCAAACGATTGCTAGGCAATGCAGATTTTTCGGTTGAAAAGAAATTTCAGCAACTTCGCCGAATTTACAAAGATATTGAATTTATGCAATTTTAAACGAATTTACTTACAACATGCATGTGACTGTGTGTGTGCGTATGAGTGTACATGTGTGATGCAACACTGTTGCTCAACATAAAAATAAAAGTATCGAAATTCGTTTAAAACTGTTAAGTGCTTAAGTACGTTTACTTATGTGAAATTGCGTGAGTTTGCACGCAAGCAAACAAAACACAAACAAAAAACAAAACGAGAAAAAAACGCTCAGCAATGCAACTCATTCGTTCACTTACGCAGCCGCAAATGCAGCCGTCACCGCTACGATCACCGAATTGACAGAAGCTTTTTGCATTTTTCATTTGCCAAATGTGTACGCACAAATTATTTTACGATCATTGCGAAAAAAATTACGATCGCTCGTGAAAATTAAATGCCAAGCTATGCCATGCCTGCAAAAGTGCAAAAAGTGGGCCTGAGGTCTGAGTGGTGGGTGATGAGTTGTTGTGCCCCTGTTTGAGGCATCGGTGACTATATGGTGCCTATTTACATATGCATGTATGTATTTATTGTTTGGTTGTGCTTCCGGGCGGTCCACGTAGATGCTCTACTTATTCTTGTCGTGAATGCGTGAATAAATATTTGTGGAACTTTTATTATTTACCTTTGAAATTTGGAATTTTTATTGGAGGAGGAAACAAATTGTGTGGAAAATTTTTAGAGGTGACTAAGCGCAGCCAAAGTACCTATCGCTCCTTTGCATTTGCAATAACGTCACATCTCAAAAAAAGTAAAATGAATACATACATATTTTGTCCTAGTGAGCGACTGGTAATTAGTACAGCTATGCAATTTTTACACAATACAGTTGTAATTAACACGAATTTGATTTTGCATTGCGATGTTAGGTTAGGTGAGGTTAGAGCGGCTACCACCAAGCAAGACACCATACATGGGCTAACAAAGCCCATTGTATTTCCTCCCTTCCTTCCATTAGGAGATGATTCGTCTGGTGCGCTTTACGTAGCATAGAAAACCGGGAAAGTTCGGCGCGCTCAAGTCGACCTATCCGCATAGAAAGTACTTAAAAGGCTGTGCCTAGTTATCCCCCCCCACCATTAGTCTGTGAGAAGTGTGGTCGAGACGAATGGGAGCTTTGGATTGCTTTACGTCAATATTTGTCCAAACTTGTCTGGCAATCCGACAGGTGGGTTTCATGGCCCGCCTGGTATTGACCTCTTCGATGAGTTCCGTCTTTAAACTGTATTTGCAGGAGGCTAGAGGTATGTCTGCATCTAGAGCCGAATGTACCACATTTCAATTCGGCTGCCGCGCAGTTGCTGGGAATGGCTCTGTGCCCAGGGATCCATGCAACAGTAACGGAATTTTTAAATGCGAGCAGATTGAGAGAACTCCTGCATTGCAAGGTAACAATGGACGTTGTTTCGTGAGATTTTTGAGATTTAATAACCGCCTGAGCAGTCAGAGTATGTATTGACAGGACTGTCTGAAGGAGCGGATGCTGTGAGTCACCGATCTGCTTCCATTATGGCACTTAGTTCAGTATTGTCCGGTAAGCGAAAGCAGAGGCTTAGTGCATGTTAATTTGAGAGAGTTCCGCTGCCCCTTCTAACGCTTAGTTTGACATCATCTGTATAGATAGATGTCGACTCTGGGTCTAGATCTATGGCACCTTGTCATTCATTCCTCTCTGGTATTGTTGCGGTCAATTTGTTATCCATGCAACATAGAGGAGTAGTGTATTGTTGCTTCCATAGAGTATTCGGAAGAGCTTCCAGTGTGTTCGAAACTTAGCTCTTTCTACGGCTGGATTGTGTTAAGCCTGGAATTTCCCGTATAAATGGACCGGTGGAAAGTTTAAAACTAATCCCAGTGATTTGGTGGATCTAGAGGGTAGTGCTACCGTGACAAACATGGAAGCCGTACGCTGAACCCGTTGCACCTTGGCTCTGGAAAATTTGTTCGTAGCGCTGGCCCCCAGATGGTGACCTCGTAGAAGAGAATGAGGTTTATCACCGTTGTGCACATCTAGTGTAAGTGTAAGTGGTTTTATTCTTCATTTGGATTGCGATGTTATTCATGCGCTAAGGAGCGTTATCTATAAACTGAAATTGTGAAAGTATTTGCAAGATATAAAACACAGCAATTAAACTACATATATTTTTCAATATTTTTCTGCTTAAAAATTGTTTGAATGCTGGAGAATACCTTGAAAATTTTTAATACAAAATCCTATAACGCAGATGACATTATACATATTTCGATATATCGTTGCTACCATGTCTACCGAAATTGAAAATATGATATTTTTTATCCGACAATCTGCGCTTCTTTTTAGAATGTTGCATGAAAAATAATTGGAATTTAAGGCAGATTCAGATTACGGACAACTTTTTATTCGTATTTCCAACGTCCTTTCCCTTTTCTGTCTCCCAAGGAAGGTTCGAACACTCTTTGTTGGGACCAATTTGACATTCAGCCCGGATAGCAACTAAATTTGATGCATATCGGTACAAATTCTTTGCTCTTTTCGAACTAAAAATCATAATTTCATATGTAGGCAACAAAATTGCATTTTTCAGCAGTTTTAGCACATTGTTTACTTGAGAACGAAATAAAATTTACCGAACTAAACGGTAAATTGTACTTCTGCAACAAAAAATATATGAGAGGAACTGAAGAGTTTTCCTGACTAGAACAGTAAATTCGCCTTTAGTTTGAATGGAACGAAATGAAATAAAGTAGAATACCATCGAATCGAAGGGAATGGTATGGAATTGTGGAGGGCGAAAAATGGAAACTTAGCATCTTTGTATGATAAGAGAGTTCGGGGAGTCAATACTTTTCTGCAAAATATTCGCACCGTTTGACGAATTTGAATCGCTTGTTGAGGTACAGGTAACAGCTCAATGCATCTGACAGAAGAAGGAGAGATCTTCCCTGCTTGGCAAACGCTATGGAGCGAACAAAGCCATCTCTCGCTACCACCATCTCAGGCATATTCAGAAAACTAATGATAGTTTTGCAGGCACCACTAGTTCACCTAATACCGTAAAGAAGTTGTTCATTAGAAGGATTATCCCACTGCTTCTGCTAATTATCCCGGAATTAGCTTCCTTAATAAATCATATAAGGTTCCTTCGACTTAACTCTTATCATATCAGTGTGGATTTAAACTTGTCAAATTTATCATGAACCAAATATTCCATTTGCGTTAAACAACATTTAAAATTTTAATGAAGAATAAGCATAGTGGGTAGATTTTACTTCGCGCTCGATAGTCAATTAAAAACAGATATGTACCTCCTTCGACACAGAAAAATCTCTCTTCTTATATGTATAGAAATTTTATTTCAAATAAAACACTGAACAAATCAGTGACCGAAATATCAGTTTTTTTTTTCGATTTAATAAAAGACCGGTTCAAAATATTGGCGTAGAAGAAAGTTATCTATGTTCCTATGATCCCAGGACCTCCTGAACAAGAATCATGTATTATTTTTATTTTTCCAACCATTTTGGGAATCCAATAATAATTGAAAAAAATACATCAAATTTCAACAAAAAAAAAGTGGTATACATTTTTTAAACTTTTTACGAAGATTTAAAGACGTTTTCAGTATGCAGTTTTGTAGCCCATTAAATTTTACTATAATAAAGTGTAAGTTTCAAGTAACTAAAAATTTTGATTGATTTTTCAAAATGTATATTTTTTTTGAAACAACTGTAATTTATTGGGCTCGAGGCCAGGTTTTATTTTTCCAAGAGGTAGAAGCGATAGCTGCCTGACCTCGAGCTCAATAAATTACAATCTTTTTTAACATATAAGGCCGAATATAATAGTATTTTTTTTTTTTTTGCTGACGGTGCTGGGCTCTTCCTTCATAAAAGGCATACACGAAATTTACTTTTGTATAGAAGCCAAGTCCGGGTTGATCGATTGTTTTATTTCAAATAAAATAAAAGTCCAAAAATACATTTTTTCTAACGACTTTTATTATATAAGTTATTAAAGTCCATATTCCTGGAAAACATGGATGAAATGATTCTCAAGTTTTATGACCTTAGTGGTTGGATACCAGTCGGGCATATGACCAACGCGACTGCGCCTTCTGAAGGCCATCATTATTCCGCAATAACGAGCCGAATGTTGGTTTCCAACTACTCAGTCATAACCAATCTACATAACCTAGGTGACCAAAAGTTCGCCCCAATAAACTGATGTTGTCATGCTCTGCAAATCTTTTGGCACTGTTCTGATGGATCCACTTAGCACTAAGGCGATTGCGTTGATTAAATTTTTACACTCCTATCCAGATTGGTTTTTAAGAGTTACTATTAAAAGAAACTGCACTTCTCAACGCAAGGCGAATTCATATAAGGTAGTAGCAATAGTACAAAAACAAAAAAAGTGCGTGTATTTTGTTTTTGCTTTTGCGGTTTGGTCTGGCAAATTATTTCAAAGATTTCTATCCCAAGCCAATGAGATAAATCTGAATAAAAACATATTAAATTTGACTTTTTATGTCGTAAGATGGAAAAATAATCAAATGAACTATTTTGGTGACACCATCTTATATGAATTCGCCTTGTCTCAATGCTTCCAGTCGAATTTTAGACACAACATTTTTTTTTCTCAAAAAAAATGACTTTTGCCTTTAGCTATTGAAATTTTGTTTTGTTCATAAATGCAAGAGTAAAATAAAAATTGCATACATGAATATTAATAGATTTAAATAATCTTAATTTATGAGCACGGCACCAACTATCAATAATCGTAAAAAATGCTATTACTTTTACAAAGATTTACAAAGATAATTCAAGTACGCACTTTCATATCTACGAATACTGCATGTAAAATGTAATGTGATTGAAATGCCACAAAACAGCTGCCAAAAAAATCACAAATCGTTCAATGGCAAAATGCAGAAATCACAGCGCCATCGATTTATACGCTGGCGGCGGGCAGCAATTAAAGCCGTGCGTTTAATCTTTGTCAAGCCGCCACTAAAAAGGATATGAAAATGTTATAAAAATATTAAATACATTTGCTGTAAAGATTATTATTTTATTACGTTTCGGTAATGACGGGCGTCTTTTCGAATTGGCAGACGTCACTTCGACACTTTTCTTCTTTGGCTTGGTGTCGTAAATTTTGCCATTGAATGCTTAATAAATGAGTACTTATATTAGGGTGGATTAATTGGTTTTGTCAAAAGACATATAGCAAAAATGTAATCTACGAAGAATTCTATGAAAATGTTTCTTAACAAAACATGAGACTAAAATTAAAGAATAGTTTGCGCCGAGAGATGTTAGAATTCATAATTAAAAAATTAAAAAAAAAATCATCTTTTCAAGTCAAATTTTAGAAAACTTTAACTGAAAATTAACCCAAAAACTTATGCTTGTAATGCCAGTGAACAAGCAGTAAACCTTTTTATTTTCTATTCATGTTTTACTTGGTAAATTCAAACAATAGAATGTCTTAAATATAAAAATGCTGGACTTACTTCTTAAGGCACCGAAAAATGAAAAATGCCAATTTTTGTTTAATCTCTTTTACAGCATACTCGAAGTGTTCCGGTTCGATTCTTTAGAGTCACTAGCGTAACATCGTTACAAATCACTTGCTTCTTAGCAAACGAGTGTTATTTTCGTGCTTTCCTTTTTGGCAAATAACTTACAAAAAAAATACTTTAGACAACATGATAAATTTGTAAATTCCATTCAATAACTTCGCTTGGTATGCCAGTGATATCTGCGTTCTGATTAGTCGGAACAGTTTACCCGGAAGCCAACATCAACTTCCGAATTTGAATTTGAATTCAATTCGCATCGCTGATGTTTCTATAATTTTATATTACTAATTTTTTTTTTAAATTCCAGAAAAAATGAGCGCACACATACTTTTTGAACGTTAACTTTTGTGTGTACAAATCAATAATAATATGGTGTTTTCTACAAAAACTTTTTAGTTATTTTAAAATACCCCAAACTGAAACCTGATATCTCTAGGCAGGATCTAGGTATTAATTTTATACCTCTAGATTTTTTGCATATTTCCTCAGCCGAACTATTTGACCCACCCTTATAAATATATATATATATATGTATATATTCCAAAATATACAGCTAAATGTTTTGTAAAAATATGAAGATTTAAGAGAACTGGACCAGTTTTAAATTATAGTGCAATGTGGGTGAACTAATGCAATAATGCCCAGTTCATGCGCTCTAATCGGATTGAGTTTGTGCTTGTTAAATTCACACAATTTTTTTTTTTTTTTTGAAGAAAAAGAAGATTTTAAAAGTAAAAGGAAATTGTTATACCGGTCTGTTTTTTCAGTTTGGGAAGCGATTTTTGTACTGCTTTTTATCGAAGCCTCTGTAATGCCAAAATACTTTGAAACCCTGTAGTATTTACGTCAGCTCAATGGAGGTATACGCCAAAAACTTTAATAACCGCAGGAGTTGTCATTGGATTCTCGACAGTCTGGTTGTTTTATTATCGTCGTCTGATGCGATAACCATTTCGACATCATCTTCAATATACTTATGAATTGATTCATTGGCCTCAGCAGAATTCCATTTTTCAATGCCGTCATATGTATAGGTTACGTTATGAAATTTAAAAAAAAATCAATACTCTTGCAGCACGCCCAAATATAATTTTTTTATAAACTTACGTCGACAAAAGAAACTTCATACAGAGCTTATATCTCATGAGAAGTTTCATATCTTTCTGGACGCAATTTTTGCCGGATTAAGGATAATAACATATTTTATTATCATCATTGCTATTGAGTTCTATGGAATCAATACTGTAATTAACTTAGTCTCAAGCAGCTGCATCTTCTAAAGTAAAATTTTTAAGGAACTCTAATATATCTTATATTTCAACAGCTACTGCCCAACATCTGGTTTCCTGCAGTACAATTTTTTTATGCGAATAGCTTTTATTACTTCGCTTTTCTCCTGAAAATACTTTTTAACTGATATCTTCGAAAAAAGTCGTATATATTTTTTGGCGCTGACGCTCAAACCAATTAAACAATGAGTATGTTGGCATTTGCTAAGTGTTCTTTTCTTCAAAGGCCCGAATTTTTGGTTGGCAGCGGCTTTCAAAATTGCCTTCTGCTTTTTACTAATGCCGGATATTGACGACTAGGCAGCGCCATATTATTTGCCAAAGTGGTAAGATTAACGCCCCCTTCGATTTTTGCTACAATATCGCAATTCTCTTTTAAAGAGGTGTAATTGCCTTTTTTAATTAATTTTTGCTTAAATAAGATTCACTAAAAAATGATAAGTCCAAACACATCTAGCACCACCATAAAATTGAGACATATGACAAACGTGAACGATCATACGCCTGATTTTCTATTTCTGTAATTACGCTTTTTGTTATGGAATTTGTCGTTGGAGTTTTAAGAAGAAATTGGAAGAAATGCGTATTGAGATGTGTTCAGTCTATGCAGACTCAGAATTGTTCGCTCTATAAAAGTTTTACTGTTTACTCTACCGGTTTGTTCGCGTCATCTGTGCTTCAAGTCAGCTAGACTTCACTGTACTTCCAATAGTAGCCTTTTTTTATATGAATATAAAAATAGTTTTTATAAATAATTATTCAAGAAATTTACTTCCGATCATAAAACAATTAAAGCATAAAAGGTCTGCAAACAAAATTTTATCAATTTTTTTAGCGGAATGAAAGTAATGAGTATCATGATGCTGTGCTTGATATCTTTTAGGCGATTGATTTGAGAACAACTTGAAATACACAGTCAAAACGCGACAGTCTTAGACTTAAAAGGGATCATTGAAAAAAGTCGTTTATGACCTTTTCTTTATTTTTGTACGAAGTAAACCTATATACGTTCCAATTTTTTATTCGAAAAATCTCAGTATCAAGCTTCCGTTGAATAAATTTGTAAATATTTTTTTAAGCTTCACCTCAGGTGCTTTTTGTTTGAAAGAATAATAAAAAAAAACATATATCTTATATGAAGTCGAATTTAATTGAATTAAATACAAATTATACGAAATATCAAAATATGGCTGTTAAAAAAGACCTCAGCGAGGAGTATGCTCATACATATATTCTGGAGGAGGATGACACCTGTTTGAAATGTCAAAATTTTACTAAAGTGTATAAAATATTAAAATATAAGTACAAAACGGTTTGCTTCGCCGAGCAAAAGTTTTAAAGTTAGCTATATTTTGAAAAGGGTTGCCACCTGATTGCGGTTTATCGGTTTAATTTTGTTATGTTCTATTTATATGGAATATGAAAATGTGGGTGCCAAACTATTTGATTCATTCACTGCCGAGAAGCCTAATAGCATGTTGAGGGTTGCCACCTGCTTAAAATTTGGAATTTAATAAAAAAAAAAAATATGGGTGTCAAACGGTTTGGTTTGCTGAGGAGAAGATTTTTTAGCTATTTTGCAAAAAAGTTTTCCACCTATGGGTGTCAAACCATTTATTTCGCTAAGAGTTTGTTCAAAGATATATTTTGAACAGCTTTGCCACCCTTTCAAAAATCATTAAATATTAAAATATTAGTGTCGAACTTTTCGTCTCGGCGAAGCCAAAGTGCAGCATACCTCTTTATCTGAGAGGGTTGCCACTTGCTATATGTAACAGAAACCGAAACGCGTTTTATGGTTACAAATGCAAAGGGTAATTAATAAATAAATAAAGGCAGGAGAACGTCTGGCGGTTTTACCTAATCAATTTATAAAAAAAACCCTATTTTTAGAGGTAATTTCAAATTTGCCCAACTCGCGAAAATACTTTAATACTTTCCACAAAAGTATTTTGGCGGAAGTCTTAAGCTATAATAGATTTTATAATTCTGATAGAAACCCGCAACTATTTTTGGTGAGGCACCCTAGTATATGTATGTATTATATTTACGTGGAAATCTGTACAATTTAGCACGACCACATGCCACATATTTGCGTGCGATATATATGAACATATAGTAGTATTTAATACATATATAATATATGCACTTAGTTACCAAGTGTTTGCAAAAGTTCGCATTTTTAGTACACGTCCCAACATACACACATAAATATGTACATAGTATGTACCTACATACTGAATATCGAATTTGTACTAGATATGCCCCAATTATGCATGTAAATATTTGTTAATAAAATTTTAATACATACATCTGCCTTTTTACTTATTTTTATAACGCACTTGAACTGGTGATATTAAAAGTTTTTATACTTTCTAATGCATAATTCAAATTTGTGAAGAATTTCCTTCGAATTCCATTCGTATGCATTGGATCCACATAGATATGTATGTGCATGTGTGCATGTCTGCATGTGTATGTGTTGCCTTTGCGTGAGTCGCTTGTCCTCTTACATCTATCTACTCTGTTTTTTTATGAACACTTATTGTGATATTTTATCTCTGTTAACGTTGATCTTTTCTATGGCCACATAAAAATTAAGCATCCTGTGGTATTTGTATCTAAACTTATTTCCATTTTTGCTGCACATACTTATGTAGATGTTTATGTATGTGTAATATGAGTATAGATATAAAGTGGTACATTTTAGCTGTCGACATTTTCGTTTGTCATTGGCATGCTTTCGGCCACACATTCGATAATTAATGAAGCCATAAAAACTAAAATCAATTAATTAAAAATGCACGCATGAAAGTGGTCAGCAAGCTCAGTGGTGACCCAAATGCTCAGTAGGAAAAAAGCGTGCAATATAAATGAATTTTTTTTAAATAGATGACTATCTTAATTTACTATGACCGTTAGTCATGCTAGTAGCCTCGGAATTTTAATTCTAGATTCGTGGCATTATTTATACCTTTTTTAAATAGTATTTTTATAACGAACCACGAAAAAGTATTCTTGTGGCCAAAACTTATAATAATAATTATAATAATAATAACCAAATGTTACCTCTATCATAGAGCTCTGGTTGGAAGTTTTAGCGTTTTAAAAATTTGTTAAACGAATTTATCTGTACACGTCCAGTTCGTATTTAGTTTTTTGTTATTGCCGCTCGGTAATGCTAAGATAATAATTATATTAGATGTTAATTGAAAGGTGTATTAAGAATTTGAACATCAAATGCGGCATATAAGTAACAGTAAAATATAAGTACTTAGAATCTCACATAACGGTAATTTAAAAAAAAAAATCCCAAATATTCGTGTTTTTATGAAATACAGTAGTAAATTCGCTAAAATTTGGAACCACGGATTTAATTAGAGAGATATATAGTCGTTCCGTGTTCAAAATTATATTATGCCTTTTTTTGTAATCGACTGGCAAAAGAACACTTAATAATTGGGATAACGAGTTGAATGTAAAGCAATAACACAATTTCGGTAAAATGATATCCGACTTGAGTTGCAGTGCTGTGAAGTAAAAAAAACTATGCTATTGTTAATTAACCATAAGAAAATATATAAAAAATTTTAGCCGAACATCAAATCCGTTTTTATTGAAATTGAGTTTTTAAATATACATCTAACCAAATCAACCAAAACTATGCCAGTTTAACTATTTTCAGATCTTTAATAGCACCAAAAAAATCATATAGTTCAATAAAGATGCTAACAGGGTTGCTTTGACAGCGAAAAATAAATTTTATGATCATCATTTTATTCCATTTCACCTGAACTTTAACTCTTCTTTATTTGTCTGTATTTATTTATTTTCGTTAACATCGCCGTACAACTATAGGTACATATATTAAACACAATTTACAAAATCCAATTTTTACACAAATGTTTGATTTTTATTTCTCTTATTTTTCACACCATCTTAAATTTTCTAGTATGTGTTTTCAAGTCAATTTAGTTTAGAATTTTATTATTACCTTATCACACTGCATACTGTTTAAAAGTTTAACCTTAAACTTTGAATATCAACAATAACGAGATTATGTATTCCTGAACTCTCTTATTTGTAATTTGTGTGTAATTTGAGTGTTGGCCTATTTGTAGAAAAAAAATCTCGAAGTCATATACCTCAAAGTTTAAAAACCCTACAAATGCATATCTGATTAAAGAAAAATCAATCAATTTAGATTTAGATAAATCGTTAAAATCTTGAATCTTGAGAGAAATTATGAAGACTTCTTTACGGATTTTTAAAGCTAAACCGGTGATAACCGGTTATGACGTTATATAATAAAATATAATGTGAAAATCTGTATCAAAGTTTATAGAAAGTCGTGACTTCTGACACCATAAATTAAGATTACATTTTAAATTAAATTTAGCGATAAGAAAATAAGAAGAAAAGGAAAAACAATTGTCAATGTGCTTTATAAAAAGTACGAGTAAGAGAGGGCATGAAATACTCCCCTACGGAACACCTGAAGAGGCAACATAATGGCTCGAAAATGCACTATCAGTTATAAGTAAATCGGTCCTATTAGACAAGAACGAAGTGAACAAATTCAGGAGAGAAGAATGAAAGCCAAGGAAAGTTTGCATATTTTTCAGAATTTTGTGGGACCCTCTGGCTAAAGGCTTTAGAAAAGTCAGGAGTCTTTCCGAAAACGATCAAAAACGAAATTAACTTAATGCCATAAAATTAGAGATACTCGAAAGCCCGGATACAAATCCGTGCTAGTTTGAGTTTACTTTTCGAAAAGTTTTGCAACCATTAATAGTTTAAAATTGGCCATAATTCCAAATATTATTTTCTCTGCCATCTTGGAAAAAGCCACAGTAGAGGCTAAGTTCCTATTGTTTATGAATGTTCCGGTGATTTCTAATTTATAAGATCTTCAGATGAAATATGCTCGGTGTCAAGATTATTAGAGGAAGTTGAGAAGAAAAATCAATGGAGCTATCGTCGTCAAGTACAAAACTTCTCATCTAGGAATATTGCACTAGGTATGCATGAGCATAAAATTCCAAAAAGATTTCTGAATAGTTTGACCAAAGGGAATTCATATAAGCTGGGATTCTGTAACAACTGATTTATATTGATTAATTTGAATCAGCGTATGGATTGCCAAATTGAAATATTTTATTAACATTATCGCTGTTTTCGTTGTCATGGGAGCTAATTTTTCATACTTTCTGATAGAAGCAGTGAATTGGAATGCTCAATTTTGACAGCGCGTTGCGTCATGAAGTTAGGCGCGGAAGACTAGAGTGAAAAAGAAACAAGATAAAAATGAGAAAGAGGAAAATGCCAACAGAATAAAACACCAAACAAAAAATGGACAGCTGTCACAAATGAACCGCTACGTCAAGAATTATAGAATAATAGACTGCGCTTTCCGCGCTGAGAGCAACTGATAGTGACGTAATAATAGTTAGAGAAGCAGAGAGCAAAGAAAAAATTTTAAAATAGAAAAGGAAGAAGCACAGAAGAAGTGGGTAAATGACTGAATGATAGAAACTGGTTTCATGGCACCCAAATTCCAACTCTTTAACCCTTCGGAGGTGTGGTGGGGTATGTCATACCCCAGCACATGTATTTCCTTAAATATATATATGTTTTTGTTTAAGGAATACGTTATCGCTCCCAATAGCTTTCATTAACATTCAAATACAGGAGATCTGCCACGTTTTACATACCCCAGATATTTCTGTTCCATGGGACAGCCTTTCAAAGTGGGCTGGGGTATCATATTCGATCGCCATAACTTTTTATGTAATTAATGCATTACAGTGAATTTTCTTTCCTTTAAATAAATGTTATTTTTACTTTTGAAATGTAAAAACAGTTTTGAAATTGTTTAAATACAAAAAAAATTATGTTTCAGAAAACTGGAACCTCACTTTTTGGAATAATTTATATTGTCTTTTTTTTATGGCTATAATATTGAATACGTAGGAAAAATTGTTATGTTTTCAAATTAACACTTTTTAAAAATTAGTTAAAGAATAATAAATCACCACAAAATATTGCTATTATTGGAATTTGGTATTTATTTGAAATTGATAGGCATGGGGTATGTCATACCCCACCACACCACTCAAGGAACTTTTAGTCACCACACCAACGAAGGGTTAACTGTTTAATTAAAAAAAACATTTATTTTGTCCGGTTTTCGGGATTCTACCATATGAGAAATTGCTGGCCGACAGTCAGTCAGTCTTTGTAGTGATAACTTTATTTTTAGGGTGCAAGGCTGTGCAACAATACTTTGAAAAAAAAGAAGAAAAATGGAGTTGTTGATGACGCAAAAATTTCCTACTTGGTTCATTTAATTACTCGCTAATTCCGTTCCGTGGCTGTAAAAAGTGTTTCTTATGGTAACACTTGAGTTTAGTTTGCGTATCATATGTTTTGTATTTGTGTGTGTGTGTTTTTTTAATGGCCATGTGAAATTTACACACTACATACATAAATAGATGCATGCATATATAATTTCAAATCAATCAGTTGACGTATCGATAACTGCTGCGTGATTCCAAAAACCAGAAATCTTAGAAGGTTTCTCACAAATGCCAACAACGGTCTAGCAGCGGGCATCTAGACATCTTTGTGGTTCATTGACAATTGTTGAGCACACCCCTCTCGAAGGGGTTGAAAGTAAACACACATGTAACATACGAGCGAGCATGTGTAGTAAATATAGCAGGGCAATCGTTGCTAATGGTGGAAGTTGTAAAATTGCCGCCGATGACTTTCTGAATGAAATATCATAAAAAGTAGTATTTTTATTTGTGTCGTAAATGTCAAGAGTAATTTAAGTAGACTTTTAACTAGGACTCTTATGGTAGAAGAAAAAGAGTGTGCGTTACACAAAGTGTGGGTGGAGGAAGGATGTTAATAAGGGCAGCAAGCAGGTCCAGTTCAGCTATTTCCAGATGTTGTATTTAGTAAGCAAGCAAATAAGAGAATATTTGTACTAAACTGAGTCACAAAAGTATTGGTACTCAAATATGTGTTGAAATACATCGAAAGGTTAGAGCACAAATTTTTATTGCTTATTTTTATTGTTTTATTTTGAAGTTGAAAAGTCAATATTTTATTCACAATACCGCTGAACATTATCTAATAAAATTTCAATTTTACTTTGCGCTCGAACTAAAGAAGAACGTATGAAAATAATAGGCACTAGATGATTAAAATGAAAGTGGATAAGTTTCCTATTATAGGAAGCACTTTTATTTTACTATCAATTAACTTCAACTTAGGTTAATTATACAACGGTTCCATATTTCAATACTTGATTCATAAATTAAAACCCTTTTTTTGATATTCCAATTAATGATCAGTTGAACTTTACCTTGATAAATAATCGAGAATTATAATCATCCAATACTTTCAAAAAAGTGTTACTGAACGCGAACAAACCAAAATAGTTATTAAAGAGAATTCCGCCTAGACCAACTTTGCCAAACATAGTGCTAGTCCCGATGGCCTGAATTTTTTTACGTTGCACAGAGCAAAAATACAGAGTCAAAATACCACCTAAAATACCCTATAAATTCGAACAACATTTAGCGAGTTTCTCTCTGATTTTTTTCCAATAAGAATCCCTTATAATTACGACTGTTTTTTCAATAAAACCAACAAAAGCTAAGATGAAAACTTGTCAATGTAATTAAGAAGGTGACATATTGAAGAATCTGGTGGATAACCTGTAAAATAAAGATAAAAACCTTTTCAATATAATTAAGAAGGGAATCTTCTTAATTTGAACAATTATCTTTTCAATTAAAATGTATTGACAAGAACTTTCTGAAAAAAAATATCATACTGTTTTTATGAACTGTTTATTATTTAATTATATACGATAGACTTCTTCTTACAATTAAATGAACCCAATTCCATAAAATTTAATAAACAAAAAGTTATCTTCTTGTTTTCACACTTTTTCGTTTTCAATAAAAATGAGAAGATATTCAAACCAATATTAAGAAAATTATCTAGTGAATATTTCTTCGATTTTGTCCACTCTCGCACTTCTTGGCCATCAAGCTTTTTTTAGACGTCGATCTAATTATACATAGGTGAGCTTTTTAGCTCTGTGCGGGTTTGCTCAGCGCGAGTTAAACAATTGCCGAAATTCAAATTAATTTATCATAGCTGTTAAAATGTTTCAAGAAAATGTCAAGCAGACAAATTTACGAAGGGTCGCCGAAGATCAAAAATTTCCTTGGGTTAAGGCAACTGAACTTCATCAACAAAACTGTTACCGAGAGTAAAAAAAAGTCTTCACATGGTATTTCTTCATATTGGATACATAATTATTATAAGAGAAATTAATAAAAATAAATCAATAAATATTATATGTAGCATGATACACATTTTTTAAGTCTATAAAGTTTTTTGATAATAGTTTTAAGTGAGATAATTATTATGATATTTATTTTGAGACTTATTATGGGAGCTACTACAGGACCATTTCAGCACTGTTTTGGGACCATTTTGGGATTAATTCAGGATAAATATTTTTACTTGTAAAGGGTGTTTTTTTTAGACTTATAGAACTTTACATTGAAATGAAACACATAAAAAATGAATATTTTTATTTTCATGACATTTAATATTTAAAAACGATTACTGGCATATGCCCGCAACGACGAGCTTTGGTGAATTGCCAAATTGTTTTTTCAACGAATCGATAGTTCGAGTGGCAGTATGAGGCGTAGCACCGTCTTGTTGGAACCAAAATTCTTGCAGGTCGATGTTATGCAAATTTGGAAACAAATAACGGGTAATCATTGATCTGTAACGATCACCATTGATAGTAACATTCGCTCCGGCCTCATTTGTACTTGGGCAAGGAGGCGCAAACGTCTGCGCTTTATCGGAAGCTGTTATCATTTTATCGAACGAAAAGGCGGTAAGTGCTCGTTCATTTCTGGAATTTGTAAGATAGAGAGACGGCTGTCTTTACAGATGGTTTCAATCTCAGCGCTGGGCCTCAGCTTTCGTTTACCGGACCGCAGCAGCTTTTTTCAGGCAGAGATAATTGCCATAATGAAGGCTGCTCGTTATCTGACAGTGCCCGCTCCTACAGACAGACTTGTCACTATATACTCAGATAGTCAAGCGGCTATTAAATCTCTTAATTCTCACAAAACAACGACCAAAGTTGCCATAAAACGCAGAAATTCCCTCAATCTGCTCGGGTCTAAGCGTTCCGTGACTGCGACATGGCTCCCTGGGCACAATGACATTCCCGGCAATTCTGCGGCAGACGAGTTGGCAAAGAAAGGGATGGAATTACCTATGATAAATGCTGCTCTAGAAGCGGGTATGCCTCTAAACTCATCGAGGAAGTGAATATCAGGAGGGCCATGAAACCAACCTGTAGGATTACCAGACAAGTTTGGCCAAAGGTTGACGTAAAGCTATCCAAAGCGCTGATTCGCCTGAACTGACCACTTCTCAGAATAATGGTAAGGGTAATAACTGGACACTGCCTTATGGGCACACAAGTGAAGGGATTGGGATGCATAACTAACGATTTCTGTTGAAACTGCAGGGAGGAAGAGGAAGTGGAAAGCATCGAACCCTATCTCTGTCACTGGGCCGCCCTGTCCAAGACTCGAAACCAATTCCTAAATGGGTATTTTCTAAGCTAAGGCGTAAGGCGCACACGTTGGCTCACCTTCTAAGGGAAAGGAAAAAGAGAACGTATTGCCCCCGTCAGCGGTATCGCAACGGGTTTTGTCAGCCTATGTACGTATCCGTGGACTGGCATGGTTGAAGCCGCTCTAAACCTAACCTAAGATACAAATTATTTCAAATGGGTTGAAGTGACAGCAGAACGCTGGATGGATATATCAACAGTTTTAAATATCCGATAATTCTTTATGTGGAGTTTTTGAAGAAACGAGTTTATGTGAAGAAGCTCTAGATTCTGGAAGCTTTTAAGGAAACTTACACCAATAAATCCAAAACATATAGCTGAAAACTATGACAATTGCCGCAAAAAGATACCAAGTGGTGATTAATTGGCGGCGGTCATTAAGGGGTTATATATGTTGAAATCGGTAAAAAAATTGAAAATTTTTTTATTTTTTCATCTTAAAGTATAGGTTCTTAAGAATGTTATCTCATCTTATAGAGATTTAAGCAGTAGAAGCGAAGTTATAGTGTTTTGAATTTTGCTCCCTTACGAAGTCGTGGCGCGTACTTGAAACTTTTAACGCGATTACCTCGAAATCATGTTTTTCCGAAAACGTCGTTGCGGTGACTTGGATTGCCGAAAGAGTTTTCAAACTATTTCAAATTTTTTTTTTTCAAATTGTTCGTAATTTATTTGCCGTATCCTGAAACGATTTCATTTTTTTGCTTAAATTTTTCATATCAATGTTATGAATTTTTCACTACATTTCATCAGATGAAAAAAGTAGCCGTTTTGAAAAACTCGTCCCCGTTTGCAAAATTTTTTTTCTCGTTTCAATGAATCGTTCAAGGACACCACAAGTCCCCATACTAACGAAATTTGTTTGGTTTTATGCTTTTAGTTGAGTTGATGGGTTGGAATCGTAGTCCCAGCAAGCCTCTTTGAAAAAAAACGCGTTTTGCGTAAAATGTCATAACTTTGACAATTATTAGTATTTTTTTATGTTCTTGAGCTGATTTTACAAATTAGGCATTGTACTACGCAAGACGTATAGCAAGTATTTAATAACAATATGGCTCCATACCTCTACAAAAACTCAACATTTTTCCCATTTTCCCGCACCTCAACATATAAGTATAACCCTTAAACAAATATCATTTTTTTCGACATTATGTAAAAAAGAAAAAAATAGCACAAAAAAACACAGTACCACAGTCATTCTCAAAAATTAATGCAGCCAAAAAATGTCAGGTGAATTTTTTTTAAGTTTCTAATCATTTACTATCAAAATTATATTTTCCGTACAAGCATTCTGTTTAAACCAGGCTTTTAGAGAATAAACGACAAAAGTACGAATGCACGTACTGAGAGCCTGAAGTCTTTTCCAGGACTTGAAGAACAGAGAATATCCATTCACGTACAAACATTAGTTTCGCACTTTTAAATGAATTTCGAGTATAAATGAAAAGCATTTCTTCTGCATACAAAAACAATTGTTTACTTTGTAACATGCCGGCTCAGGGTCAGCTCAAGTAAGGTGGAACTTGTACTTTTCACGAGAAGGTATAAAGTGTCCTTCGGTGACTCCACCGGTACTAAACGGTACCCGGTTAAGTTTTTCTACAAGTGCCAAATTTCTAGGCGTTATTTTAGATGAAAGCCAAGGGCACTCTTGTATTTTGAATAAGTTCTGCTCAATTCCGAGCAGCACGGACCGGTGCGCCTTGACATCGGTTTCTGAAAGTAATTTTATTACACGCATTCCAAGCAGGGAGGAGTGGAAACTTGAGTTTCATACTCCACCTGATAGCATTGTCATCTATACAGATGGCTCGAAACTCGATAATAAGGTAGGAGGAGGCGTTTTCTCACGAAACCCTCTCCTGCAAATTTCCTTTAAGTTACCAGATCACTACAGCGTCTTCCAGGCTGAGGTCTCAGCTATCATGGAGGCGGTAGAGAAGATTGGGACCGGGATTATAGGAAGAGACATCTTCATTTTTAGTGACAGGCAGGCTGCAATCAGAGCTCTGAGCTCTTTCACTTTTAACTCTAACATCGCGCTGGATTGCCGCCTATCTCTGCAGGAGATGGCCAAGCAGAACAGACTGTACCTCATTTGGGTCCCCGGTCACCGGGACATAGAGGGAAACTGCATGGCAGACGAACTTGCAAGACAAGGTACGACCAAGCAGATTCTTCAAGATAAAGAACGCATTGGTATGCTACTCAGAGATTGTACATATAAGCAAGCTGACAATAGATGGAGGCAAAATACGACCTGTCGAACCTCAAGGCAGATGTGGCCTAAATGGGACCGGAAACGGTCGCGCAGCGTTCTCTCTCTAAGTAGGGAAAAACATTTCCAACGTCATCGAGGCTCTAACAGGGCACTGTCTGATAGGGAAACATGCTGAAAGGTTGGGAGTACCCTTCCGAAGATGCTGTAGGAGCTGCAAGAACGACAAGGAGGAGGAAACGATCTTGCATTTACTGTGTAAGTGTCCTGCACTGTGTAAAAGCAGAATGCGATATCTGGGATCACCGTTTTTGGATGACCTTAGTGAGGTTTCAAGCACCGAGGTAAATTGTCTATTGAAGTTCATCAGCGAGACAAAATGGTTTGGTGAGGGGTAATTTTCCTCTTGGATGGTACAAATTTTTCCTTGTGGTAACACAATGGGCCTCCTAATATTGGCCTAAGTGAGCCGCTGTAGGCGGCTGCCACTCCAACCTACCTACCTAACATCGCATTTCGTCACAGATTGTGGATTTCCTTTTTTTAATTCACGGATTTAATTCAGCAGAATTTGTTAATTAGTTGTGATTCGTCAGCGTCACTTGGCGAGCACTTGCTGTATGAAAGTGCAATTGCAAAACAGCTGCAAGCTGCAACACATTCATGCTTACATACATAAACATATACATACACACATACACACAAACACTCTTAGTATTACAAAAAAATTTAACATTTAGTATATACTCGTAAATAAATACGTACATAAGTATGTATGTATGTACTCCTATGTATTGCTATAGCCGCTTGGCGTTTGTCATCACTTTGCCGTGTAAATTGTTGTCATCATTTTGTGGTTTTCTGGCAACCACCGCCACATTTAAGTGAAATATGAACTATTTTAACGCCTACTAAATTTATTTGTCTTTCTTTTTGTGCCCAACTCAGCATAGTATAAATTTTTATTAAATTGACCGTTACTTAAATGCTAAGCTGAAAGCTCTAGAGCGTGTAGATTTGTATTCTTAAATAGATAGATCATTATATATGGTTGCATTTGGCTAACAAATTGAAAGATGCGACTTAATTAAATTTCAAAATAGAATCGTTTGCCATATTTTGCAACTACTAGCAATTGGCTTATTCAGAATTTGGTAGGTGAAAAAAACTTCAAAAACAGAATAAGGAAGCTTTTATCAAGGAAACACGTAATTCATTTTTAAAATTAATTGAATACTTCTAAAATAATATAAGGTCTAGTATAAGTAAATTCATAATTTTTCCAATAGATGGCTTTAGTAATCCGTATCTCGCGCTTTATAAGTGAAATCGAGTTACGCTATATGCCATTAGTAAGGTAAGATTTTGTACTAAAAAAACTGCTGAGGCAATTTTGTGATTGCTTGATTCAGTACTTTTTGAGCGCGCATCACAGATGGACACCAGCAAAGAGAAAATATGCCAGATTTTATGAGCAGTTTTTCTAGATAAAAGTGAAAACGTAAGCCACATGGATGAAAATATGAATAGTATTTATAGTCCTGATACTATAACAGTCAATCACGCGCAATTTCGGTTTCGCCAATTCCGTTCCGGTAATTTTGATATCAAAGATGCGCCATACTCTGGAAGGCCATTTTTCGATGATATCGACAAAATAATGAAAAACGTCGTTTACAGGGCGGTAATTTACAGAATATGTAAGACGAGGGAGTTCAACTAATTTTTTCATTCGGATATGTTCTGCAATTCACATTCACTCGGAAATTTTCACTTCATAAGACCATTTTTGATAAGCACTCGGAAGTGAAATGCAGAACACATCTGATTGCCATAATTTATTTCTGCATTGATTGGGTTTCCGTCATGAAAAATAATTTGCTTCACATGAAATGAGGTTATTTTTAATTTAAATAACGTCGAATCGGTTCTCTAGGCACACTCATCACACTGTGGATTTTCATTATATCGACATTAGATCGACCATAACAGAACTTTCTTATAAATAAACCAATATAGAGACCTTCAATTGATTGATATTGTTGTCAAGTCAACTGGCCCTTTTAAAGAAATAGCCCGTTCCGCAAATGTTGCCTTAAATAAGTCGTGCCGTCCTTTTGGAAAATTATGCCTTCAATAAATATTCAATTCAATTAAGGCACGCTCGCCATCGATGGTAAGGATGGTTCCATATGTAGAAGTCCACACAAGGGGGGTAAGTCTCTGATTGCCATTCACCTGGGAATGACCAAAATAGTTCTGCTATATAGCTAAAGTAAAAAACGAACCTGATTACGTTATAGAAATCTTGCTGCCACCAATGGTGGTGGCGAGGAAAACCTACAAGATGATGAACACGGAGCCAAAGTTTCGTTTCCCCACTTGGACGAAGCTGAATGGCAACAGAGTTACTACAAACCCAATTGGGTCGCTAGTGCCAACAGAGTGGGTAAATAACATCTACCAATCTACAAAAAAGGAGATGCTATAATACGGCCACTTACCACCGAACTAGTCTTCTTAATATAGCATATAAGGTTCTAGAGAGCATTGTGTGTGAAAGACTGAAGCTCACTGTGAACGAACTTATTGGACCTTATCAGTATATCTTATTCACGATACGCTAAATCTTCTCTTTGTGGACTTTATTTGTCGCAATGTCTGAATTGTGTATCCTAGGAAAACTAGTCCGACTGTGTAAAATGGCGTGAAGCAACAGCCACTTAATAATACCTAGTGAGTTTCTCTTCACTTCCAATACGGCAATTTAGTTTATTGATGCATGCTATGAATAAACTATAATTTTCGAAATAATTTTTAAAAATTTTGAAGTGTTGTTTTGGCGTTAGTCTTTTTGACGTTAAGGACCGATCTGTGCTATCGATCCCTGGAATGGACATTTTTAAGTTATGAGATTAATGTAATTTGCCGACTTCATAGGGATAGTGAAAAATTTGATAAGTATTTGGAAATTTTGTACAACAATCTGAATGAAGAAGCAGATCGAAATGAGTATGTAGCGAAAATGCAATAATATGGCGGTGTAGGCGAAAAATTAATAAAAAAAGCAAATTATTATTAATTATTATATGATATCATTATTTTGTTAATAATTACTTAGAAGTTAAAAAGAAAAGTTAAGTACAACATTCATACATTATTTATGGTTGTAGAATTAAAGTTAAAAGTTATATTTAATGCATGACATTTAATTCTAAAAGATATGAAGTGAGTACCGGTAGTATTTTTGTATACCTGAATAATTTTTCTTTTATGAACTTTATTTTCTTCTTATCTGTAACTACAGTGGCTCAGAGAAATATTTTGCATATGAAGAAAATAAAACAAATGATTTTATTTTTGCTTTGTTTTCAGGTTAATTGATAATTTCAATAACATGCCATCTCATAACTTCGCTGGGACTTCATTAACTCAAAAAAGAAATAAAATAAAGGTACACCGGAAAATAACGAAGATAATTCAGAATTTGTAACTAGCAAAAGTATTTTGCATTTGACAAAAAGTGATATATAAACAAATGTAAAAACTGTCTAGTATTTCGTATGATAACCGCTATTTTTAGATATAGCTTCAAAGCGTTTTGGCATCGGTTCTATCAACTTTCGACAAAATTCAGGTTCAGAAGAGTGCCCAAGGTATGCCCAAATGTTTTCTATAGGGTTTATGTCATAGCTTTGAGGGAGTGATGAAAAATGTTTTGCGTTGAAAAGTAACCAAATTTTAACGTCGTGAGCCATATGTTTCGGAGCGTTGTCATGCTGAAACAAAATCCTGTTTCTTGGCAAATACATTTTTGCTGCACTGGAGTGTAAATTGTCTTTAAGGTTGGACAAATATACATATTATGTATATTATGCTGTCTATAAAAACAAGATTTCCAACTCTCTGAGCCGACACACACCCCCACACCATCGCTGAACTTCCGTCGTGTTTATCAGGTGCTTTGAGGTTTTTTAAATGAAGCTCTTCATTTAGTTTCCGCCAAACCATACGACGGCCATCCGATCCAACAATATTATATTTGCTTTCGTCGCTGAATATTACAGTTTTCCAAAACATCGTTGTCAAAATTTTCTTGCAGTAAAAAGTATCGACTAGCTCAGCAGAAAAGTAAAATTTCCGCATAATAGTAAAAAACGTAGTAAAAAGTAATCTCGTCATATAATTTTGCTACCGTTTGGCGCAGACCCTAAATGACAAACCAAACTGAAACAATAGATGATATTGCTTATATAATAGATAATATTGTCAGAGCTGACTTATTTATGGCCGTGAAATCGTTGTCGGCAAGCAAAAATTCTTTACTGTTTTTTTACTAAATTACTGCGCTTCGTTTTAATTTTAAAATTAAATCTCTTTTTGGAAGTCACCCTCGCGTTTATAGATCTTAAACTATTGTTTTTGCACTTTAGTAGGCCATATCTATTAGATTTACAATAGTTATTTCGCTTAAGTTAGCAAATATATTTTCTAAAAACACAGGCAAAACATAAATACAACTATGCATAAACTAAACTGCAATTTTTTGATACCTTAAAATATGTCACAACAGCTTATCCCCATTTTACCTCGTTTGTTTCATTTCGTCCCACTTTTCACTATAAACATCGGCCGTGCACCCAAAAAATAATCCTCGCCTACCTAATAAAAATTATTGAACGCACACTCCATTACCAAAGATTACCTTTCAAACATAAATTGCAGCTGTTCGCATTGCCCAGCCAAGTGTAGGCCTTTTCGCCAGCGCACACTTTTCACGGTGCTGTTTCAGCGTTTGGCATACAAAACATATTTTCATTTGCTTTCATTTGCTTCATCTGCAGTCTATGTATTGTGTTTGGGCACCTTTTTAACGATGCTTCTGCTGCTGCGGCTGCTATTGCAAATAACTATGTATATTGTTTGTATGACATCATTGTCCTAAATAAATAAAAATATGTTTATGTGCAAAATATTAAACACAAATACACAACAGCCACTTATCTAAACGTCTAACAAGCGCACAAAGCCACATACATCCATTCATTCATATGTGTTTATATTTACATATGTGTGTGTGTGTGTGTGTGTGCGAAGGTCTTTATAAAATAAGCTAAGGAATACCCCAACTACTTTTGGAACATATCAACATCGTTGACTGACTGCCAAATTCTTGGAAGATGATGAGGCCACTTGGACTGTCCTTTCGTAGCCATCTTGTAATATTCCATTTAGCAAAAGGACACAACCTGTGTCCAGGTTGACTGAATTTTGCTTACGCTACTATTTTGCAATACAATGTGGTGTCTCTTCTCCACCACTGCCATCACTATACTACACTACAACTGCTTGAACTGCTGCGATGCGAGTATAAAAATAATAATAAAATGTATTTACCCCAGGATCAAATTATGAATTTCATAAACGAAAAAGGTGTTCATGTGCCAGGACAATTTTGGTTTACCATCTTGGCCATCCTGCCGCAACCCCGGCCGAAGCTTAAGATGCTAAGATGTAGCGGTAAAGCTAGGAAGGAATGCTAAAGACAAAATGAATAAACTTCAAGTGGTCAGCCGATGACGGTTATGCTGTGGACACAGTTGGCTGGCAAAAGCCCTGAGGTGTTGAAGAAGAGCTGAAGGGAGTAGAATAAAAGATGCAATATTACTGTGTGTCACAAAATACAATACAGGTACGTATGTATGTAGATATGTGTGTGATCACATATGTGCATGTATGTATGCATGTATGCGTGTGCAAATGTATGAGAGGAGCTATAATGTATGCGTAGCGGTGACAATACCTTTTCGCAAATTGTTCGCTAGCGTCGCCGCCTGTTTGTATGCTTCACTTTTCTGTAGATGTGTGCATGTGTGTGTGTGTGTGTGGCTTTTGGGACTCCCTGAGGTGTTCTCGGTACTCAGTCGTACATAGCGGTGTGTGTTTGTGTTAAAAGGTATTTATTAAAATGTTTATCTTTGTTTGTGTGCCACATTTTGTGCTCAGTAAGTTTATTATTATTTTTGCTTTATTCTCCATCACTATGTTTGGACCTTTTACATTATTCGGGGCAGTATACGCGAGTATTGTCCTATGCCTGCCGGGGGAATAGAAATAAACTCATATTTGCGTAGATTTGACAACATATGGACAAAAACTGCGAACCTTTTAAGAAAGGTAAGTTGATGGAAGTTAAACAAAACTGAGCATACACATTGAAATTTTTGTTGCGTTGCAATTTATTTATAAACTAGAAAAACCCAATGGACATTGTCTTAGCTGTGTCTATTTATACAACAAATTTGGCATTTCTGTTCGAAAAACTCTATGTAAATAGTAATTTTTTTTTAAATATCTTTAGTTGGAATGCCATTCGAAATTTTGAGTTCTGGCATTGAGCCTTGCTAGCAACCCGAACAAAATTAAAATAGATTTATTTTTAAATGACAACTACAGTTACTCACACATTGTGATTTTATAAAATAATATTCCCAAATGTTTTTCACGATTAATTTTGTATAAAGCTTAAGTTTTAAATGTTTTTAAAGCTTATTAATCTACATTCAAGACTTTGAATAAAATTTATAAAAATTCCGCAAATTTTGCCTACGCAATTTTGGTGTTATGTTATGGTAGTCTCAAGATGCTAAAAATTTCAGTTCATGTTTGACAATTCTTTGAAATTCTGGTCTAGCTTTCTTTCATACCCAAAGTTTTCCAAAATTGAAATAAAAGTTTTTGTAATGTTGATGATTTTATGATTAAATTTTTATAAATTATGTACAGTATTATTTTTATTATATTACCAACTAAAATTTTTAAAAAAAGTGAATCCAAAAGGCTTAGTATAAAAGACTTTGCAAATATTGTCAAAGATTCACCATGTGGTCAATTCTTTAGTCACCGTACATTATAATTGTTTGTTATCGTATTGCAGTCAAATTGATAATATTAAAACGAGGTGGCACCCCTAGAAAGATTTTTGCCATAACAATTTTTAAATTCCTTTCATTTGATACCCATTTTACGAAACATTAATGGTCTTCTGTCGAAGAGCATCGATTTCAATGTTCTCATTATTTTTCGTATATCTCCAACATCTTATAGGTAATTAAAACCAAGTGTAGTCGATAAATTTCGAGATTAAGTTAGTTAAGTGAACAAATTTTCAGAATCGGTTCACTATTACATTGATGATATTGAATATATAAATCTCAACCAAGTTATTCATCGTAATTGGCAATGAGACACCGTCTTTCGCGCTGAGCTAGTGGCAACCTCGCCCGGTGCTATTTTTTCAAACAGCCAATCGGTCATTAGAGTGCTGTCCAAGCGGATACCTACGTTGAAGCTGGTTAAGTAGTGTTATGATACCCTCAAACTGCTGGCATCGAGAGTTTGCAATTATGCTGTGCTAGGAATCTGGCTATGTTGGGTTCGAAGGTAACACATGGGCTAGCCAGGAAGGGATCGTATATGCCATGGAGTCAGAGCGGAGTAAGTGATGGCGGTCCCAGATAAGCCAAGTCCTTCAGCTATCCTTTTCGTAGAAAGGAAATGGAATCGCAAGGACCTTCTAGAGTTCATTACGAAAGCTGAATGAATGAAGTTATCTCGGGAATTCAGGGTTATGGGTTTGCTGGAATGAAGGTTGCAGGTGTTCTTATTTTACGTTGTACCCTGACATTCAACAATCTATATAATTTTCCCTTTATATAATAAGATGGATTAAGTATAGGAAGCAAGTGCATTAAGAAACCTGATGCTTATTAATATCACACGCTATCGGAATAGTTTTAGATAAAGGTAATTAAATATAATTAATAAAGTTGCTATTATTCGGGAAATTTTCATAACCAACTTTTCTTTTTAATTTGAAATAGACATAAAAATCCTAGTAATAGTAAACCAAGACATGAAATACGGAGGATGATTACTACCGATAAATTATGGGAGAGAAGTGATTTCTGAAAAATATAAAATACAAAATTTTTGGAAATATAATTTGGTTGATGATAACTTTTGATGTATAGTTGACCAGTAGTTAGGGATTTGGCATCAGTTAGAGACTCTTGTGAGACTGGTTGAGAACCCTTTTTTTGGGATAATTATGATCATTTCTGACTATTTCGAAACAATTTGGTTTAATTCGGGACTATTTAGATACCATTTCGGGATCTTTTCGGGATCAGTTAGGAATTATTTTGGGACTAGTTCAGAACCACTCTAAGAAAATTTAGGAACTAGCTATTCCGAGATCATATCAAGATATTTCGGACTAGTTCGAGAATATTTCGTTACTTGTTAGCGAGTAGTTTGGAACTGGAAAAATAAAAAAAATAAAATATATACATATATGTATATACATATGCATATGTTAAATTTTATATGAATTTGTTTAGGGAAACAAATACATAATAAAATTTTTTTTGGAAGATGGACATTATAATTAATTTTCGTTTTTATTTAAAGTAATAAAAGTTTAAGTTTTCAAAACGAAAACTATTGTATCCACTATGATCCACTATGCTTGAAAAAAGTCGTCTTAAAGAACATGGTTGAGTCGTTCTAAATTTCTACAGAAAATATTTTTGGCAAATGATATTATGGCCGAGGGTACGGTCTAGTCAAAAGTTAAAGCCCTATGGAAATCCATATAGTGGTTACGGAAATGAAGTAGTTTAAACAAGCCAACAGACAGTGAGACGACATAAATTCTAAAAATTATCTAAATGTATTCTATTGCATTCCCTGCATCTTCTTTGGTGATTGTTTTTATAAGTAGATCGTTTCACGTTTTCATCGTATAGGTCGATATTTAGCCGAACTTCTCCTACAACTGAGTGTTTGCCTCTTAAAGTTGTGCCGCAATTTAAGACACTTCCATCCTTTTGCCCACTCCGAACGGCAACCATTTTTGTGAGAAGTTTCTTCATGGTAGAAAATCGATGTAAAAATCTATCCTAACAACAAAATACACCAACTGAGTGGCCAAGTGTCTACCAGAAGAATTCAGCGAGTTTGCGATGTGGTGAAAATCATAAATTTTTTGCCGATGAGTGGAAAAATGTGAGTTTTAGGGGTGACAAATTGTATTTCGATGGTTCCAATGGCCGTCAAAAGTATTGTAGTGATATTGGGCATGTACGCAAAACTCGTCGTTCGAAAAATTTTCAAGATGGCTCATTGTTGGCCTAATTTGCTTCATTGGCCATGAAAGGAATATAGTGAACTATATTGAATTTGCCGAAGATGCTTGCGATCAAAACATTTTTTTTCTTATAGAAATATCAAATAGCACACATCAATCCCATTGAGAACGCTTGGTCAAATTTATCTCAGCACTGAAAAGATCTCAAGTTCTGTATTGAGACTGAATGGAAAGATATCCTGCTTTAAAATTTTCGCCAACTAATTAAATCTATTCCGAGACGTATTGGTAGAGGTAGCCATATAGAATACTAATGGAAATTAATTTCTAAAAATCAAGCAAAACTCCATAGTTACTTACATATTTCGTTGAAATGAAAGTGAATTTTCGATTTATTTTTATTATTAAATTTTTTTTTATTGTACATAAATATTTATGTCATTTAACTGAATGATATTTATGAAAATTTGTTTGTAAATAAATATTTTTGAATGTTTTAAACTAATAACAAGGTTGTGTGCTATTCACATTTTGTGAGGAATAAGTGGACGATGTCTTATAATTTTTTTTAGTTTGTTTACTATAATCTGTAGGTAACCACTGTTTGCACAATAAAAGTATCTACCACATGTTACAAAAAGAAAATCATTTTATTTTACTAGCGCCATTGCCTGACACAAAACTTTAAGTTGCAGTAGTAGTCATAAAAATATTAGGCCATTGATCCTGGCATAAAATTTCATTTAAGAACTTAAAGTATACGTATTCCAAAATTTTTCTCCACTCAACCGAAGTTTTTTTTCCGCATTTGGTCCCTTTCATGCACACATACAAATATAAGCAATTTACCTTTATTTTACGTTTACAAAAGTCCTTTGGGACAGCTGTCACATTGCTAATCAAAACAATACATACACATACATACACATATTGTACATTTAGAAAAGTACGCAGCATAATACAAACGTTGCATATCTCAAGGCGCTACAGAAGTGCTACTTATTGCCGAATGTCACATATGACACGTAACCTAACGTGTAAATTAACATTGGTAGAAGACAAGAAAGGGAAAAGGAAAAAAGTAAAGTACAAGGAAAGGAAAAGGATACCAACAGTAGCAAACGACCATAAGTGACCGAAAATTACCTAGAATTCCGTGACATGGGACAGTAAACAAGTCTCATGCACTTTGCCTATTGAATTTTGCCAAATTTTTACTCTTTGTCTCACAGTCAGGTCACGTCGCATTTTATGAGTCAATCAAAGAGTAAACGTAATGAATCTCATTATTGTCTAGAGAAGTGGCAGCAATTGTGTAGATTCGTCGGCGTAGATGACAGGCTCTATATTTTTGCGCGGTATCTAATGGCTATGCTATTTCAGGCGTAACAATTCCCCAGAGTCCCACCTGTTTTGCTTGTGGAATTATTTTCTTTTTTCTCTAATAGATAATGAACACCTTAGTAACTGCTATATGTCGAAGAGTTCAATTAGCGAACTGAAAAGTGCTACTTAAATATTTCTTCGTAAATGAAGAAGTCAGAGCAACAATTACTTTTCTAGTATTACTAATCCCAAGTATAATATTTGTGGTATGGCACCATGCTATGCATTATTGATCATTTTTTATTCGATTACTTTTTATCGCATTTTCTTCATTCTCTTTTAACTTGGAGTAGATTGAGTCATATTGGTAAGACATCTTAAATTTTTCCAGTATTTCTGAAAAAAATCTATAGTGAAAACTAATATTCCAGATTGTCATTAAGCGGGGTATTCACGACAAACCTGTTTGATAAACCGAGTTGAGTTTGTACGATTTTTTGATGTGAGTAGCACTGCTGATAAACGGATCGCAAGTTTGCAACAAATTTTAAAAATATACAATCGGGTTGGTAAAAGTTTCTAAAGGAGCTCATATAAATATTTTAAAATGAAACGGCCTTATGACGAACAGTGTCATTTTCCGCTTTATGTACTGGTGAATTTGCACTGCATTATATTACGACATATTTTTTTTCGCGAGAGACACATCACAAACATATTTGTTAAACAAGTTTGTCGTGAATGACCCGCTTTATGAAATTTCTTAACACCACACTTCATCTGTTAATTAATAAGTTCGAAATTCTTCCCAATACAATATGTTTCTCAAATTATCAACCGCAGTTTAAAAGAAAATTGGTTTCACGTTTTTGTATGAGCAAGGCAATGGTGTACTTTACTTTCCACTTCGGTTAAAATAATAAGGAAACCTTACCCTAGGACCATGTAAACTCATCAGACAGTTACTTGCCAAAGTGTTGACCTTATAACATCGAGTTGCTTTGCAGTTCGAAAGAAGGAGGGTTCAATGAAAGCAAATCGTAAACGGCGCTACCATGAAAATAGGGGATGAATGCCTTGAGAAGGTGCTCTAGTTTTCATTTCTGAGCCAGCTCGTTTAGGTCTTCTCTACAATCGATAGCGGCTTTGGATTCGGTACTATTAGAATTTAATCATTTAATGGCAGCGTGGTTGGCAGCTATTGCTCTCAATTCAGCCGGAAAGATACTGAAGTGGTCGATTGGACGTAGGTAGTCTCAGGTTTTTTAGTGAGGGTTGGCAAGAGTTAAACATACTGCCTTTTTTGTCGTCTTTTGGGAGCCATCCGAAAAAATGGGCGTGGACTCTGGGTTTAGCTTTACGGTATCCTTCCATTTTTCACTTTCCTGGAAACGTGTGGAGAAATAGTTCTCAGATCAGGGACGAGGGGTTGTGGAGTAAGGCAGTCGCAATTTCTGTGGGAGTTCTACTGGAATTAATACGTGATCAAGAATGATAGAATACGAGATTCCGCGGACCGCTAGTCATCTTTTTGTAGACTTGAAAACATCCACCCATTCACCGACGAAACGAAAGCAATTTGCTCTTATTTTACGCAAACAGCAGTTGATAAAAATTTTTAATCGTTCTGTCGCTTGTTCGCCTTTTCTGCGGTTCTTCTTCTTCTTTCTTAGGATTTTTTCTTTGCTTTCTCATTCTCTAGCTATTATTTCGTCACAATAAGTTGCTCTCAGGGCAGAAGATGCAATATTGTATTCTATCATTCTTGATGTGGTCTCTCTAGGGAAGAATTCCAGCTTGCCTGAAGCTTGACATATAATATTATTGGAAAAAAGTGGAATAAGGGTTCTAGGGCTTTTGTGAGAATAGAAGCCAAAGCATGGCAAGCATGTAGGCTAATCGTTGCACTCTTTAAATTCCACTGCTCGATTTGCTTCTTTCTAAATAAACCCACCATATGGTGAGCGAAGAGTGTCACACAGATGGTGAAAAGAATACAGAAGGTGGAGCAGATTTTAGTACCGCTAATCCTCTTTTGAAAATTTTGACAGAATTCCTACGTGACAACAAATTTTGTTTACAAAAACCATGTATGATGTATACTCGGAATCGTATGTATTATTTCCAACGTGTTTAACAATATTCGTGTGTATTCTTTCTAACATGTATAAAAACGTATTTCTTCTTAGCTCTCTCCACTGGCAAATCTGGCGTGACGTCACTGCCAAGTTACTCTCCGAATTTCAGACCAATAAGCACAATCTTGTATTCTATAATTCCCCCATTTTTTAATTGTTTAAACTAGTTCTACTAAAATTTCAATATTACTCAACAAATCAAAAAAAAAAATTCTATTTAAAAATGTCCACTTAAAAGATGAAAGATAACAGGGAAGAATAAGAGAGATAAGGCTGTGGCTACTTTTTAATCAGGGCTTTGCTTTTAAAATAACATTTATTACTGCCGACTTTCAGTATCAATATTTTCATATATTTGGAAGATTCGCTACACTGTGCGTGGTCCAAAAAATAATGCTGAATGGTCAAGAAAAATTGAACTTTAATTCACTGAATCATAACCTTAATGTTGAAGGTAACTAAAAGTTCAGTAATTCTCAATTCACAACCATGTCAGTTAAGACAAACTAACAACACCGGAAATATGAGCACTCTCCTTTTACGCACTCAATAAATTCTCAATGGAAACATTGATGCATCCGTCGATTGACAGGCGACCGACGTTGCAACCAAATGGTTCTCAGCTTATCACCAATGAATATCAACACGGAAATTTTGCAATTAATGGAATAGTAGAACGATTGAAATTTGTTTTCATAACGCTTGTCATCGTAAATAATATCAAAGAATAGAAAATGTGAGCAGCGCAAAAAATTTGCCACGTGCAAAAGTGAATAACAGAAAAATAATCGAAAGATGAGAGATGTGATGCGATGCGCTGCGTTGCGTCGCGAACGGAAGCAATCAGGCAAGCATGGCAGTAGGCAGGGATTAAGGTATGAGAGTCCACGTACCAAGCGTGTGACGACGGCAGGTCGAGGTGAACGAGCACGAGTATTGGTGGCCATCAAAGGGCGGGGGTAAAGCAATGTTTTGATTTGTACCCCAAAAATATATAGACTACAATAATATTAAATTGCCTATCGATAGCGTTGAATTGCGAGCATGTCCAAACTATTAGAACGCGCTAAAAGTATAAGTAACTGTAAATGCGTTTGTGCCACAGAGGGTGGACCGCGATTGCTTTGCTAAATGCGTCAATTTTTGCGCTGAAATTCGATATGGTTGTAATTGCGTGAGTATCGACTACATACTTGATGGTGTTGGTGTATAATACGTATGGATGCCTGTGTGTGTGTGTGCGTGCGTGGTGTGCGGCAGTTATCTACTTTGCGAAATAGAAACAAAAAAATGTCAAAAAAAAAACTCAACCATCTTCGAAGCGCATCACAAATTGCTATGCTGACATTTTTTGGCCGCTTTCTAAAGCGCCGATATGCTACCACCACCAACGGTCGCCCTCTTTGCTTTTCGCCTTGCTTTCTTCTACTGCTGCTGTTTTTGTTATGTTTTGTTGTTGTTATTAATAAAATAATTTCCCTTCAATTGTATTGTTGTATTGATCACTAATGGATTTATAGCGCTTTGCGAATCAAGCGCGAAAGGTGCCGGCGGTGCTCCGTTGGGAGTACGATTTCTCAAAACTATGATTATTTATGAGTGTGGGAAACAATGTGGAATACTCCACGGTGCACGGCGTGCGTAGATACTGCCTACTACTACTGCCGATTCTTATTGTTGTTCTTTAATTTACAAAATTGTTTTCATTTTATTTAAATTTGATTTGATATCTTTTTTGTTTTTTTTTTTGCTTTTCAGCCATTGAGCGCGCCAACAAATGTCCTGCGTTTGTCCTCCAATGCCTTGGCTATCTTCTAGTATATCTTTTTCCACAAGTCTGCCACAAGTCAACTCAATATCTTTAGCTACACCTTCTTGGCTAGCTTTGCTTTCTTTGCCTATGGCCAGTTAGATATCTTCAACCCATTCACATTTCAACAAAAGTTAATTTTTTTCCCTTATAAAACAAAAACTTGGGGTGGCGGGAGGGTAAAAACATAAAAGTGTTGAAGAAAAATATGAGCCAATTTAGACATTTGAAAGTCTTGCAGGCAAAAGTGCAACGAATGAGTAAAAAAAAAATGTTCTACAATTTTCGTTGAAAAGACCAATCATCTATGCCAGCTACCGTAGGCTTGGGTGATGGAGAGACCAATGGGTCCTTTCTATCTCCCATGCTTTATACTTTGCTTTATATACAAAAATAAATTTTGTTATTAATTTTATTTCTGCGCGTATAAAAGAGACTACTTGCTACTCATATTCAAACTCCTCACATTTTGTTTTAGTTTTGGCCAACACCACTGCCGGCGGCAGCATGAAAAATATCTTTTCGCCCACTTTAGAAAATAAACGGAAAATTGCTAAGAAAAACGCCTGAGTAGCTGGTTTTGTTTTTGATTTGAATCATTTGTAAGAAAAGGGTTTAAATTGCATCTTTACAGTTTTTTTTTTAAATTTATTTTTTTTGTTTGTTTTGTTTTTGTAGTGTCTGGGCACTCTTCGGTAGTCGTCTTAAGTGTGACTTGTTTCTACTTTGCTGTCGACTGTCCAAAGCAATAAAACTCTCTTTCTTTCTGGCGTGCGGAAAGGCGTGCGGGGAATGAATTAGACTATCGCACAGTTTGCTTTGGGTTGTTGTGAATTCAAATTAAAAGTATACAAATCTATTTAATAAGTACCATTTAAGAAATGCCCATCCTTTGAGCTTTGATGCAGTTGCTGGAATTATTTGGAAATGATGTGAATAGCAAGTGGAGCGTAGCAGAGTGAGTTTTTAGCGAAATTTTCACTTTGTACTGATTTCGGAAATCTTTGAATAAGTCATATTTAAAGGATAGTGCAAATGTTTCGCACTATCAGTTAATGGACATAGTATATTCGTAATGATAAATTAATTTAACAAATATTTAAGTACAAATCAAAATTTAATAATGAATGATGCCTTTTAGTTGCAATTAATGCAGGGGGTAATAGTGTTTGAAGGCGAGTACAGAGATTAAATATTTTAAATGTATCAAAAGAGGCAACATATTTTCATATTTACGAGTAATATAGACAAATGGGGAAAATATGCATTTGTAAATACATACATTGCTTTGTATGATAAAAAATTACTTGAACTTTATTTGTACTACAATTTCACTTCACTTCGCAGCATTTGGGCAATTTAGAGAGCGACGTTGCCACATATTTCCAATGAAAATTCGACTCCTTAGAAAAGGTAAGTTTTTTGTGTTTAACTGATTGACTTGACCTGTTTGATTTTATATAAATAAAACCGTATTCGGTTTGTACAATAATTCTGGTCCAACTAAAAGCTTTGAGAAAGCGAAATGCGAAATTCATTTTTATGTAAATTTTTCAATGTAGTACATAATAACCTATTTTAACATAATAACCTATATTAACTTTCATAACACTTATGTTATTCACAACGCGAGCGTAGGCAAGAGGTCGCCATTTTGAACTTACATGTAGGCTATTTCCGACCCATTCGACAAAGCTGAGTTCCTAAAGATGAGAAGTAAAACTTCCAACTCTACATAGAGATATAAAATTAAATATTGGGAAGAGTTTTATAAGACATCCGTTTTAGTTTTTTTAGTTCTAGCATGAGTGAAAATAGTAGTAAAAATGAGTAAAAATATTAGTAGCATCATTAAAAACAGTAGTAGTTATAAGTAGTGGCATTGGCAAAAAATAGTAGTAGAAATTAGTAAAATATGTAGTGGAAATTACTTAACAAATAGTAGTAACATTAAGAAAAATAGTAGTAGAAAATAGTAAAAATAGTAGGAGTAACTAGTAGTAATAGTAGTAGAAAGTAGTAAAAATTGTAGTAGAAATTAGTAAAAATAGTAGTAAAAATTAGTAAAAATTGTAGTAGAACATAGTCAAAATAGAGTAAGTAAGTAGTACCATTAATTAAAATGGTAGTAGGAAATTGTAAAAATAGTAGTAATAACTAATAATAGCATTAGTAAAAATAGTGGTAGAAATTATTAAAAATGGTAGTAGTAACTAGAAGTACCATAAGCCAAATAGTAGTAGCAATAAGTAGCAGCATTAAAAAAATAGTAGTAGTTGTAGTCGTAGTGATAGTAGTACTAATTAGTAGTAGTAGAAATTTGTAGTTGTAGTAGTAATAATTATTAGTGGTGGCAGTTAGCAGTAGTAGTAGTAATACTAGTAAGTGCGACATGTAATTGTAGTAAGTAGTAGCAGTAGTAGTGGTAATTAGTAGTTGTAGTTGAACCAGCCCCGAACTACTGAAAGGATTCTGACGTGATTTTCGTGACGCGATGTGAAAAATCACTGCCGCTAAAGAAGTTTTACTTTAATAACAATAACTTAAGAGTCGTTTTATTCAACACAACCCTGAACTCGAAAACTGAAACAAAGCCTTAATTTTTATTTTGTTTTCTTCCACTTTACGATTTAGCCACATATTTCATTAGCACCATTTTACAAACAACATACGGACCCATGCGCGAAATTAATGGTAAACGCAGACTCTCTCTGTGGCAAAGTTTAAAAGTAAAAATATTAAGTCGGGGTGCACCGCGGTTGAGTTAGTCGCCCGCGATTGAGATAGTGTAGTGCGCGCACCGTCATACTAAATCCGCCATTTTGAATTTCGCGAGAGAGTGTGTGAGTGAGCGTGCGGGTATGTGAGGTGTTAACTTCTCAGGCCCAACAAAATTTAACACACAAATACCTTATGTCTCACATTAAAATATAGGTTATATTTTAAAAAGAGTTGCCACCTATTAAAAATCGTGTTACAAAAGAGAATATAAGTTAAATAACTTGTTGCACATACATGTTTGGCATACACATATACATACATATAATCCTCTTTATGGGTTATTGTAGAATCAAATTGCGACTTGTTTAAAAGGCTACATTCAATGAAATGCAATCAGGAACCGTAAGTATTATAAGATATATCAAAAAAATTATTATTAAATTGAGTTTTATTTTATTTTATTATAGTATATTATTTGATTATAATAAAACTTACTAAACTCATTTCAAAAGTGTTATTTTTTGAAAGAAAAGTAAACCTTAACAAATAAGTATTTGATGCAAACAAATACAGAACTTATGAAATAATTCTCAAATTTGATGAAAAATAAAAAATATTTAAAATTTTTGTTTTTGTATGAACTAACTCATCTGTTAAAGGCGATCATTTTCATATATTACATCATAAATTTCCGCGCATTCCTTCATGGTGGTTTTTTAACCAAATTTTTACCCGAAACAGTTATTTGCTGTCTGTGAATTAAATCTTGCAATGTGGATATTAAATGAAAGAAGCGTAATAAAGTTTCACTTCCCAAATGGGATCAGAGAAGGTTGCTAACTGTTAAAAAGCAAATTAAGATATTTTAAAAAATAAATGACTTTTACAGAGAGCTCCAAAATAATAATTATTTGACCGTTGAATTCTTAAAAAGTCATCCCAATTTTGATAACAAGTCTTTGATAATAATTATGAGTCAGACAAATTTTTTAAGTTCTTGATATTTATTATTTTGTAACTTATATTAAAAACGGGTGTTCATAATAATTATGAGTGTGAATCTTTTTTTTTTAATAAGCATTAACTATTATTTTTTGAGATTATATTATAAAAGTCTTTTCAAAACAGTTATTAGCGAGATAAATACTTTAAAGTCTTTTAAAGACTTTTATTTTGAGAATTGTATCATAAAAGTCTTTGCAAAATAATTATGACCACGACTACTTTTTACAGGTTTTAAAAGACGGAACTATTTCGGGATTCAAAATAGTACCGAACTGGACCAGAAGTGATCCCGAACTGGTTCCAAAGTATTCCAGAATCAGACCCGAAATGATCCTTAAAAAGTACCGTCTTTCAAGACATATTTTTTTTTGTTTATACCCATAATTAGTATGAAAAGGCTTTAATTATATAAATCTCAATATAAAAGTCTTTGAAGTTTTAAAAATATTTATCTCGCTGATAACTGTTATGAAAATACCTTTATAATGTAAGTCTTTGAATAATAAAAAACAGATTACTCGAAAAATTTGAAGGAAAAGTTCAGTGGAAACTACATTTCAAAAATTTTTCAGTGGAGTGTTGCCACCTGTTTAAAAAATTTACTAACCTATAGGTCGAATCAAATATTGAAATATGGACTCCAAACGATGGAGGTTTAAGAAAGTTTTATATTGAAAATATCTTTGGAGGCATTGAACTTTTCTTAAAAGAGTCAAGAACTTATTGCATTAAATTAAAAGTAGCATGGGATTCAAAAAAGTTGGTTTAAAAAACATTAAACCTGAAAATGTGTTTAGTGAGTGTTGCCAACTATTTAAAAATATTAATTTAATGCAACTTCTAAGCTTACTGAAATATACCAGTTTTTCTAAAGAAAAAGAAAAAGTTCTTATACGAAAGCATTTTTGTAAAATGTTGCCACCCATTAAAGATCGTTGATTTAATTTAGCTGATAAATTAACTAGTTAACTGAAAATCTATTATACTGGTGTCAAAGGAAAAAGGATGAGGAAATATTTATTTAAGAAATTTGTTAATTCAGTTGGTAAAATATTGATATATGTATTATTTTTACGAGAAATTCGGTGTTAAATTTTGCATACATAATACGAGTATTATTATTTTTATAGGTTCGGACATACATACATACATTTCTGTATCGAAGGTGGGTTTCGGAGTTAAAACTCTACCCAAAATCTTGAAACTGTAATACTATCTTGGAAATAATTTACTTTTTTTTTTTAAATTAGCATAAAACCTCTGCATAATATAATGATAAATTATTATTGTGAATTCAAAATGTATGTAACTCTCCTATAGTTAGCCACTTCCCTCCTACTTTGTTGATTACTTTAATTTTTAAAGATAAGGGTGACTTGTTTTTCGCTCGCGTAACCCCACAAAAGAGAAACAAATCATTTGAGGCAACCTTATCAGCCTAAGAGCAAATTTTTGCAATGAACTGTGACGATTGTTTTTATACGCTTCGCAAATTTCTTTTTTTCAGTAGACAAAAAACTGTCACAAAGCATGTAATGTAGTGTAGCTAACAAAGGAGATGGCAAAAAAAACGCATCAAACTGAAGCGCAGATACAGTTGCAAAAACGACATTCGATTACCTTGCAATACAAACCGTAACGGTAATAACCATTTCGAAGTTGGCAACTATTCTATTCTCTACTAAGAATTCGTTTCATAACAGCATAAAATGCAAATCAGTGTAATGAGTACCTAAATATTTTAGCTTATTTGTGTAAATGAGCTATGAACTAAAGTGGAGCAAACAAATTCACATTCGCAGCAAACAAAGTCAGTGAAAGTGAAAATGAAAAGGAAAATGAAAAAGAATGAGAATGTTAATATTTGTGTGAGCACTTTGCCGTTTTTTACACTGCTATTGATAGTGTAATAAATTTTATAAGTAATTTTCTATGCTTCGGCATAAAAATGAACGACTGTGTGCGGTTGGAACGGCCGTTATGTATGAAAGGAAAAAGTTTTGATTGGGGGTTCAACTGCCGGGCACTGAATTTGCATACAACCCACACCCCTCTATAAGTATTCCAACTTCTCTTATAACGGTATAAAGATACTCGTAATATTCAATGCCTACTCGCCTGCTTTCATTTCCTCATTCGACTTCTCTGGGTTCCTTTAATTTGTTGCGGCGTGCAGTTTTGTGATGAGTCTCGTTTGTCTCTTTATTTTTGGTTCTTTTGTTCGACGGCATTCGAGTGTAAAAATATTCGTTGTTGCCTTCCGGCAAGCGAGACACATTTCCGGCATTGTATAATTACCGTTATTTGTGCAGCTAATTAATTGCTAATCAATCATTAGTCTAAAGAATTTCAAGCCATGAGGCGACAGTGACAATGTGAACCTTCGCCAAACACATTGCATAGGCTTACGAATCTTCCCTTTATTGTTGACTAGTACGTAGGTTTGCACTTCCTCCCATACATTTTAAGTATCTATGCTAAAGAAAAAAGGTTGCACGCATTAATAGGTTGTGTACAATAATTATCATTGCAATCAATATGACATTTTCGCAGGCAGTATGCTTTACATTTAAATGCCCTGTCGTTGTGTTGTCTTACGGAGGTATAGAAAAACAAGAAGCTCTCAGAAGATTGATTATTTTATGAAGTGTCCTAAAGTCCTAAAGGGTCTTGTTGGTAGAGGCAGCTTAGTTCAGCTACAGCAGTAGTCCCTGTTGGAAAGAAAGAGAGTTGCATGATTAGAATGTAATAAAGGAAAGTGGTAGGACGTTGGGTATTTAGTTGGCTGTCAGCATATTGACTGACACTTGTATTTTTGTAAATTTTTTGCTTTCCTTTTCAGCCAGCCGCCGGCGTCACCTGCTATTTTACTCACGGATATTTATTGGGTTTGCGAAGCAAAATGCAAATGGCGACGTAAGTGACAAAAAGGTGCTACTTGGTGAGTGAGAAGCTGTCAATAAACAAGAATGGGTTCAAAAAGTTCTTTCTCACCTTAAATGATGAAGTAAGGATTTGCATAGTAGTACTACGCAAAGTGTGGAAAGGGGAAATGTCTTAATGACAAGGATTAAGGGAGTAAACAAAAATGTGTGCATGAGCTGGGAAATTAAATGGAATATTTTAAGGTAAATATTTTAAAAGGTAATTGCATTTTTAATTTTAGCCTAAAGATAATTTACTGTTCTGTCCGGTTATAATTGGAAATGGAATGGTGGCTTTGCCTATTCTTTAATGTATTTCATAAGTATAAGTACTAATGTTTTTAAGCTTTTTATAATTTTAGATTCAGCAAAATCTCAAGCGAAGTTAGAGTTTGTATATCGACAGCAAAATTAGTTCCAATTGTAATGGACAAAATTTTATGAAAAAGTATTTTTATACACAAATCAGAATTAAATAGTGCCCTAAAGATTGGGTGAAAATAACTAGCATTTGTTTTTATTTCAAATAACCAGAAATTGTTTTTTGCAATAAAATCGGTTTTATAATATTTAAGGGAATGTTATTGAACCAGTTTGTCTACAAACGATATTTGACAATATATGACGACAAATCGTTCTCAAAAAAACATCGTGTACATCGTCTGAAGAAACAATCAAAAAACTAAGTATTTCATTTATTGAAATATGTATGAACAAAAAGAAATTATTGAGCTTTTATAGCACCCATTTTTAAAAATATTGATTTTTACATATTTTGAAATTGGACCGAATATGCTACATGATTTAAATAATGTGATTTGCCTAAGAGGTGGGCGTGGGTTTTGTTTGATTAAGAATCTATAGCGTGTACCAAATTTGGCAGAGTTTTTCCAGGCAGTACCTTTTTGCTCTAAAGTGGGCGGTATCATGCCAATTTTCCAAAATCCTTACCCTAATCCTGTATATGAAATTTGTAGAAGTTACTTTATATGTGCTCGGTTATTATCCAATATCACCCATTTTCAATACTCAATATATGCTTGAGTTATCCGCTGCATGGCCACTCTTTTTATTATAAAAACCCCAACGAGCCACATAGGGGGTCTTGAATTGTGTTACGTACTCTTATATATATGTATATATATATATGAAATCGAAAAAGTAGAAAAACATTTAACAAGATATACAAAACTGAATTCCTTACTAGTTTTTTGTTAAATTATCACAACTTACGCTACGAATTATTTAAGTTTCAAACCGATTTAATTCCAAATTTTTAAAATATATATTAAGTTTTTTTTATTCTTGTTACGAGATTTATTGTGAAACAATATTGTAGATATGTGTACATAACTTTACGGAACATTCAATTAATGTTTTATAATATTTGCAAAAATCAATTGTTAAGGAAATAATTTTACAACAACATTTTTCGCAACCATTTCGTTGTAAATCTATTTCGTTTTTGTATTTTCTTTTATTTTTTTTTATGTTTTTAGAAAAAAAGTGTATTCAGAAGAACTCTTAGTATGCTGACGGTCTTGCGTGTTCTTTTTGTTTTTTATCATGTATGCAAAAAATTATATTTGTTGGCTTTTAATAATATTGGGTGGTTAGAGTGGCCATTTTTAAATACGTTATTTTGATTCACACACTGTAAGGTGAGTGAAGTGGTATGTTTTCGATTAATTCCCATAATTTTTGGTTAACCGGTCGATTAATGGAATGGCAATGATCGGATTATATTAACCGTTAACCGAAACAAAATAGTTGACTATAATCGTTAATCGTTATTAAATTTATCGGAATTTTAAAGCAGGGACGGAAAACTATTGTTATTTTTATTATGTAGGATCAAAAAATCATAGGGCAGGATTCGTTAAAAAACAAAATATATGGAATATATCGATCTAACCCTTATGCCATATACTGACAAATCTGAACTTGTTTTTATATAGACATTTTTTTACATAATCGTTTTATTGCCATTTTTATTTTATCGATCAAAAATAGTCGTTAGTCTTGGACTTTTACTTTTTCGATAAAACTAATCGTTACACTTGGATTTAAAATTTTCCGATCATATTTGATCGACATGTTGTGATATTTTTTTTCGATATAATATAATCGTTATTCTTGTAATTGAAATTGTTCAATCATAATAAATACACACACATTTTTCGACGATAACAATAATACGTTTTATACTAGAAAAAAATATCGCAAAATATCGATCAAATATGGTCGAAAAATTTGTAATCCGAGATTAACGGTTATTTTTGGTCGAAAATATACAAATCAAAAAAATATCGATCAAATATCACCTGTGAAATAAAAAGAATCCAAGGATAACGATTATTTTTTATTGAAAGATTATAATTAAAATAGAATGATCAAACTTGAACGAAAAAATAAAATTCAAGGATAACGATTATTTTTTATTGAAAGAATAAAAATTACGAAACTACTATTTAATCATGATTTTTTAAATGAAAGTGATAACCGTTACGGTTCCTTTTTTTTAAAGCCTTTTTGGTCTGGAACGGTTTTTGAATAATGATTAATATTTAAAGAAATATATTAAGACTCAAACACATTTCACGAATGATGAATTAAATTATATTATAAAATATGCTAGTAATGAAAAATGCTAATATTCTACATAGTTTTACAGATGGAAAAGCATATGGCCATTGCCGCCAATAAATGCGGCAACCAAAAGTAATATTCCAATAAATGTGGAATAAAGTGAAAATTGGCTTTTATATGTACCTACATACATATATGCGGCCATTCGATTGCGCTCATATATTTTTCATATTCATTTATGTACATATGTATGTATATTAACAACCAAATTTGGGGATTAATAAGGGGGAAAAGTGCGATTAAAACAATTGCCTAGGCCCGAAGCATTCAAATAAACATATGCCATGCCTTGCCTTGAGCAGCCGCAGGAGGCTATGAATAATATACCACATACATATGCATGCATGTATGTATGTATGCATGTATTATATTTAAGTGTGTGTTTATGTTCTAACATTTAAGCAATAACTTGTAAAGTTATTATGCGATAATATACTCGCATCCATAGCGAAAATACTCACACATTTTTGCATTACCAAATAAATGTACATAATTTCACGATGTTATAAATGAAATTAATTCGTTTAATTGCCAGCGGAAAATATGGTCTCTATCGTATAAGCATGGATTAAGCGGTAGCCAATAAATGTGTACCTTATTTATAATATTGGATGTTTTGTTTTATGCATGTATGTACGTATGTTTGTACATGGAGTTGTATGTTTGGTACATAAGTCAAATATATGTGGGGCATGTGTATTACATGGACAGACAATGTGATGCTTCATAAATTCTCATATTTTTGCAGAAAGTTTACTCACATGAAGTTTTTATTTAGGCCATTGTGGTACGTAGCAATAGACACTCTGACCCTTAAACCTGCCGCTGTTTTGAATTTAATGTTCGGAGAGAATTTATGGAAGTATGTATATTAGATCAAGCCAAAAAAAAATAATAAAAATTCCGCCCTTATTAAATGAGCATTTGGGCTAAAGCTCCCTATAAAGAACATTTTTTGGACCCCGTTATTTAATTGAATTTCGCCATAGAAAATACCAGGTACCTAATAATCAGGGCTGGTTTAATCATATCCCAAAAATTTACGTTTGATGACATCATACTTCTCTATTTTGCAATGCTACCTGTTACTAATTCAGGGCGTAGCTTTGTTTGAAATATCTGGGGATTTATTTCAATGGCTTAATAAAATAATATGTATCTATATTTCATTATGATCATAACTTTAGTATTAAGAAGACTATTTGCTGGAAGCAAAATGACAAAACGGGAAGTCTCCCCAAAAACTCCTATCATTTAAGCAACTACGGAGATGCCTATCATTATCAAAACACTTTCATTACATTCAGTTTTACAGCTTAATAAGTTTTAGTATATAAAGTTTCCAAGCCAAAATTAAAATCAGAAGCAAAAAAAAAACATTAGCGTTAATTTCTAGCCACTTCAAACTTGCGCTTTATTATACCAAATTAAATAGTTTACAAAACTGCATACCCAAAAAATTCTAAACATCCTTCTAAAAAATTTAAAAAATTTCATTAATATAGGGCCTTGCAATAGGGACGCTGAAAAGTAAACCGATAGTGACAGCAAACGACGCCATACTTTTTCCCGCTCTTTTGACATTTCTCTTCAGTAAGGTTTGCCATTTCATCATGGAAAGATATACGATCGAAATTATTAAAATTTACCCGGTACGCTCGGATTAAAATAAATTTTATTTTAATATTTACCAGAATTTTATAATTTGCGACGGTTTTAACTGCAAATATTCAAATTCTCCTATGAAAAGGAAATTAAAGATCAAAGCAAAAGTCGGAAAGGAAATTGCTGCGTTAATTTTCAATGCTGCAACACTTTTTGCGAGTTTAAATTTAACAAACTAACTCTGAGTTCATTATAGCCATGGTTAAATATTTAACTTCCGATACTCTGTAAGTAATCCTTACATTTAACCACGGCTACTGTTATTTACAAATTTGACCACAATTGGCAAAATAAAATGGCTTTCGATATATCTTAATTCTAGCGTTATATATTGAATTTCTATTTTTCATTTTAGTAATATGAATCGGACAATACCAGAGATACGTTTTTTGTACCATTCAGTGGAAGTCGTGTCAAAATTAGATCAACCCTTTTGTGGATTATCCTGATGAACAAAGAACAAGTTTTGTAAAACAGTTGGAATAAAATTGTTTTCTTTCCTAAAATTTAATAGCTTTTACTAAATATTTAAAAAAGGTAACACTATGGTGCTAATTATTGAAACGAAGCTATTATATTAGCTATTATGAGTTTGGTTTCTTATTTAATCATCATTTCCTTCGTTTTTTTTTCATTTATAATTTATTTGAGATTTTTTTTTAATCAGCTATTGCGATAATACAGTTATTTTATTGACATGCGCAATCCAACAGCGTTCAAAATGGTCATATAGAAACAAATTTATATTTGAATAGGTTTCAATTAAAAATAAAGCGTCTTTTATAAAATGTCGATAGAAGCGACAGGCTATGTAGATATATTTGGCGAAAATTCGTTAAGCATAAAAACGTTGTTATTAAAAAAATTATTCTTATTTATCAGATATTGCATTTCAGGTAATATATTGTAATAAAAGAGAAGATTTTTTAAATAAGTTGAAAAGTTGGTTTAAACAGTTAGCAATTTGTTGACCCCCCTAAGATTTTAAATAATAGTCCGCTTAGTAATGAACTCGTATGAGCTTATAAGGTAACTTTTATCGATATATATTCATATCGTCCTCAATTACTGCTTTCGTTTCTTTTACAGTCTAAGACCATGAAAGCGACCAGATTTCGAGAAATATTTATGTTTTATTATTCATAAATATATAGCATGTTTCAAACCAATAAATATACAAATTTATTTTTAATATTTAAATGTCTTACAAATCGTGTTGGCACTATGAAAAAAAGCCGAGTCATCTTGGAAGTGGATGTTATTGGGGTATTTCATAAGCAGAGCTATTGTTAATCGACTAGCAAAAGCAAGCGATCGTTCGACTAACCGACCATAAACAATTAATCGACTAACCGTTCATTTTCGATTCTTCGGCTAAATATCTGCTTTCTTTCAATAAAGTACTGGTTTTTATATGTGTGTGGATTCACATGCTATGAATGTATTGTGAGTAGCTGTCAGTATTCGAATAATTTCGGTGAGTCGATTTTCAGACTACTCGATGGTGTGCGGTTAGTCGCAACTGAATGACTAGTCGAATTTAAACAAGAGCTCTAATAACCACCATGCAAGGACTCATAGAAAAACTAATTGACCCTAAAATAAAAGAAAGTATTAAACATTGCATAGAAAGCATACCCAGGCGTCGAACAGTCAATTTTAGGCAAGAGCTCTACCCTCTGCATCAGATACTGAGTAATATGTACTATTAATCCTTCCAGCGTATTAGCAACGGATGAATGTGATATATTTCTACTTCGGACAGGATTACAATATTCCAAATTTTAATTAATGGCCTTGAAATACAACCGATGTTTTGGAAAAAGTTAACTGCCTTGGTTTTTTATCGATTCTTTCAAAAATCAGGGAATTTTCTGTTACCCCGTTTGTAAAAGAAATTACATTTAGTTCATTAACAGATCCAATGACAAATTTTACTGGAACGGGCATTAAGAAAAAATAACTTTGAAAATGCCGCAAACCAGCCTGATCTGGTCTAACGTGTATATAAATATGATACATATTTATGAGTATACTGTTGCTATTATTCGCTTTCTGTTGACCATGAAATCCGCTTAATCACCAAAATGAACTGCAAACAATAATAAAAAATATAACAAAAATTATATTTTTCGATAAAACGCGCGAAGCAATCACGTTTACTTATTTATTCTGTCAAAAATGTATGAATGTTAGAAAGTATATACATATGTATGTACATATTTGGGGATGTATGATTTAAGAATATGAACGTTAAGTGTTGTGATTATGTGGGATGTACAGATGCCACAAAGTATTTAGATGGCACATGTTATATCCATTCAACAGTATATTCATAATTCTTTTTATATCCACATAATTATATACATACGTAAGTACGTATGTTAATATATAGTACATATGCGCATATGAAAATTTTTAATAGTTTATTTCTTTTTCGCTCACTTAATTTTGTCTGTTTTTAATGTGAAATTTGCTGTAGAAACATTTAATGGCAATAATAATAATAACAAAAAACATTATTCGCAATCATAAATTAAGTGCTGTATATGCAGCTAAAATGTTATTCACACATATTCATTTCAGTATACATAAATACGGGCTATGTTTGTTTATGTGCCTCCGTCTCAAAGGGGGAACCTGCAGAAGGAGGTAGTTGAGCTTATAAACTAATCTTGTGCTGATGGCTCACACAGCTTTATTTTAGTAGAGATATGGTAGATTAAGGTAGATTTAAGGAAGATATCAATCAATAAGCATTCTCATTTCTGGAGACCTATTTTTGACCGCGGAGTCACAGTTTATTGCAGACTACCTATACCCAGCGTGCGCTGATTTTTTGTATCAAAATTATGTTTGTCCTTATCCATACAATCGACATTGATTTTCCTTAAAAGTTTACAATAAAAATTAAAATCAACAACAATAAACAACGGCTGCGTTAAAAAATGCTAGAAAACCAGATTACGACAACGCCGGCAGCGTACACGTCACTCTGAAAAATTTAATTTTTATACCTTTCATGAGAATGAAATGGTATATTAAGTTTGGTCCGATGTTTGTAAGTGCCAGAAGGAGAAGAGATAGACCCATCAAAAAGTATACCTAAATGATCAGGACGATGAGCTGAGTCGATTTAGCCATGTCCGTCTGTCTGTCCGCCTGTCCGTCTGTCCGTCTGTCCGTCTGTTTGAACGCAAACTAGTCCCTCAATTTTAGAGCTATTTTGATGAAATTTGGTGAGCAGGTGTCGTTGTACAAATGATTAAACATTTGTCGGAATCGGCCAGATCGGGTGACTATAACATATAATACAACCGATTATTCAGATATTGAATTTTGCGCCATAACTCCTCCATTTAAGCAGCTAAAGGCTTGAAATTTTGCAGAAATATCAGCCATTATTAGCTACGTATCAGTATTGAAAATCATGAAGATCGGAGAAATATAACATATAGCTCCCATACAACCGATTGTTCAGATATTGCATTTTGCACCATAACTCCTCCATTTAAACAGCTAAAGGCTTGAAATTTTGCAGAAATATCAGCCATTATTAGCTACGTATCAGTATTGAAAGTCATGAAGATCGGAGAAATATAACATATAGCTCCCATACAACCGATTGTTCAGATATTGCATTTTGCACCATAACTCCTCCATTTAAACAGCTAAAGGCTTGAAATTTTGCACAAACATCAACCATTATTAGCTATATATTAGTATTCATCAAGATCGGAGTTCACAGTGTAAATCGGCAAGATAAATTCAGGACAAATATTTATTGCGAAAAGTAATAAGCTCAGCGCAATATCACATGAATCATAGCGTTAAACGTTTGGGAACTATTTACGGATCTGATAACTGTTTTCAAAGACCGACATATGTAGGTCTTACATATTAATACTTAATTATTTGTATTTTTTAAATGTTGAATATCAAGCGTCGATACGATATTAAAAATATTCAAAAACCATTCCCTTCTTAAAACATAGTTCTTTTTAATTACATAAGGAAAAGCATTAAATAATTTATAACAATGCCTTTACTAGAATTATTTTTATTGATTTGAAGGAAATTTTCGCTTTTAACTATAGGTAATACGAAATTGTAATACAATAACACGTTTTTTACTATTCTTCCATTCATGAAAGGTATGAAGCCTTCGGCATAGCCGAAGACAGCGCTGTTTTTACTTGTTTTAAGAAAAAGTTGTGACGTCAATCCTTCAAACGAGGTAAGTACGAAGTAATGGAAGTGCTTTTGTCGTTACCTTATTTTCTCTGCATCGTGGCAAAACCCAGTATGATCCTTCTTTGAAAGGTAAAGGACGCCTTACTCTTTGAATAATTTTAGTTGGAAATTGAGTTTTCATAACCAACACTTTCATTGTTATATTTGATGCCAACTGGTTATTTTCATTGCTCTTGCTCAACGGTAGAAGTAACAGCTTGGCCCTGTAAACACATCAAAATTATAGTAAAATGTCTATGAGTTTATAATTTTAACACCGGGTGTATATTACTACCTTAACATCATTCCTTTTCCGAAAAAGGGGGAACTTCCAAAATTGATGTTAAAAACATTTATTTTATTGAATATACATTTACTTTGGTATCCCAAAAGCCCATTATTCGATGCACAAGCGTGTCCTTCCTCCGAAGCGTCGACAGAATCTGTACTTACTGAAATGCTTTTAATGGAATTCAACATTTTACTAAACAATAAAATATCAATTTTACGAAGAAACAAATATCACCAACCAAGAGGACGAAAACTGTATTAAAATACAAACACGTGGCAACATATCCACATACACTTACACAGGCATTTGCAGCCACACATACATACATACATACATTGTATATGTATATCAAAGATCACGTTTGTTTGTTTGGCTGGTAGTACTGAACTTTTCTTTCAAACAATTTTTATGGCTTGTCAAAAACCTATTTAACGCATTTGATGAAAATGATTTTTATGTTGGCACTTTTTGGTTTTACGACCACACAAGAAGTCAGAAAAAATTATCCAAAGGTACACCAGGGAATACATGTAGAAAAATGCACTCTTGTAAAAATGTTAGAACGGTCGTAAAAAGAGCGAGTGAAAATCAGGTGACAAACAAAAAGTTGGCGCAAATGATTTGCTGTTGTGGGTATTGAATTTTTTGCGTGCTTTTCAGTGAATACTACCAGTGGGGAAGGGGAGTATTTGGAGGAGTCGAATACACACAACTGCTCCATATAAAATATAACAGCAGACTTATTGCCAACCCTTCAAAGATCTGAATGGCATTTTTAAGAGACCCCAACGGTTATACTTAATTTTTATAGAAAATTGGGATTCAATTGTTATTTTGTGATTTTATTTTTTTTCGATCAAGTTTGACAGCTTATTTTTATTTGTTTGATAAAATTTGGCCGATTTTTTCTGATTTTAATCAAAAATAATACTATTGTTGGATTTAAAATTTTTCGTTTATAACAAACGCAGAAAAATTTGTCGGAGCTGACAATAATAGCAACAACAACACAAATCAGGTTTACGTTTTATGAACGAAAAAATAAAAATGACAAAATGCAATCGGAAAATTTGAGTCCCAAGAATAATTTATTTATTTTTGATCGATAAAATAAAATAATTAAAAATAACGTGAAAGCGATTGTATTTTATTGAAAAAATGAAAATTAAAAAATTATGATTAAGCAATTATTTAAAACAAAAAACCTTCCAACAAAAAATAAGGCCAGATTCGTATAGCAAATGGTATAAGTATTAAACCGATATATTCTAGTTTTGTGTTGAAAGAATTCTTCTCAATAATTTTAATGTTCCGAAAAAATCAAAATAATAACCAAATGTTTTCAGTCCCTGGTATTTTCTACTAGAAAATAAAAAGTACCATACTTTAGACCAACCTCTCTTAATTAGATAGAACTCTCGCTCCCAACCGTAAGAGCCATCATCGACCTAAGGTAAAAAATGTGGAATAAAACCATACATACATTTGCCTCCATAATTGTTAAGGGAATTTTGAAATCAACTCCTAAAATATTCCTTGAATTCTCACTAAACTTTCTTATTGTACCTCGACGGATAATTATGAAACTCTGCGAGACTACACCTCTCGTCAACTTTTATTTGGCAACCAAGTTCTTCACATGAATCCCAGAAAAGGAGGAATGGAGGGAGCCCTGAAACCTAAACTCAGGTTCCATGACTATTTTTGCAGGTGACTCCAAAAAAGACGAAAACGCCCGAAAATTTCGGCGTAATTAAGCTGACTGAAAAGGGGCCCAACGATAAGTAAATGCTGAAGATAATTAACATTCGATATTCATAGAACCCCCATCTAAGATCGGCTATCATTGAAAATACAAACATCAAATGGGTCGTTTTAAATATGTACAAGGATTGACGATAGAAGGTCTAGGGCACTAGTAAATATCGCCCGCTACTCCTTCAGTTCAGTGAACGACATTATGACAGGACTGATGGGTACCACGATGGGTGTCCTGTTATTTGAAGGATGCTACAGAAATGAACTATTGATACAGGGTAAATCACCTGATACAGATCTTTGCGGAAATCCACCAGAAGCAATGCTCTCTTTGACGCCTTTTTCACGACATAGATAAGTACTATATAACCACCAAGTCATCGCTTACGATTTTTCGCAGATATATAGTGATTTTAAAATCACAGAACTTTTGAGAATATCTTTACAATTAAGGGTGTTATACTTGTTTTTAACGTATATTGTAATAACAAATGCTTGGTTTTCATTACTTCAAATTTGACGTCAAACCTTGTCAGTTGAATGTAAACTGCCAAAATTTAGAAACACGTCTACCATAAACTCTCGTCCGATTTCACCATATCAGAACTAATTTCACTTTTGCTGATTAATATTAGAATCTGATTAAATCCAATTGGGTTCTGGTGTGGTAAAATCGAACGAGAGGAAACGAAATGTCATTCAACTTCCTTGTAATCTACGTTGTTTGTCACTGGTATAGCCGTAGTGCCAGAATGATAGAAACCAAGATTGCGCCTTCCACGCTAAGAGTAACTCTAAGTGACGTAGTAATAGCTAGATAATGAGAGAGCAAAGAAAAAATTCTAAAAAAGAAGAGAAAGAAGCGGATAAACGACAGACAGAACGATTGACAGAAAAGTGTTAGCATTCTTTGAGTAAAATAAAATCAAAATGTTTATATTTCGTCAGCGAATTGCTGGATGTTGTCAAATCGACAAATCTAAATTGATATATAACATTACTTACAGGCTGCTCGGAGAGATATAATTTTACTTGCTTTATAAAACTTCAATTAACATTAATTTGAATTTGAATTTAGATCAAGAAAAATATATCACTAAAGAACTTGAGAGAATATTCGATTCTTTCAGAGCCCCAAAATGGGAGCGTTGAAAGCCTGGAGCATTCTGACTTTGAAAAAAATATCGCTATTATAAGAGGAAATTGGGTCAGTAAAATTTCACATAAATAAATAAAACCTAATGATCGCTTGGCTACCTGCGCCTCATACTAAAAGTCAGATGCGAGCGAGAAAAGTTCACTAAGATCGCACCGAAAGTATTTATTTGGTAGACAGATTCGTATATGTTTTGCAATTCACTTTCACTTGGAACAGCAGGTTCTAATAGGCCCAAAATACAAATTCACTCCAAAGTGTGCTCGGTTCTCAAAGATATGCTAATTTTGTTAGTTTGTTTCGCTTTTGTGAGCACAAGTGTATCGAGATTTAATACACCCTTGCCAGCAAATAAATTATACTATTTTTGTTACAGCCATTTTATAATAAAGCCTCAAGGTTCTAATAGTTTTAAAGCGGTTTTGAATACGAACTTAATTGACGCTAAGCACAGAGTTCCATATTAAGAGTAAACTAAATAAAATGTTTTAGAGAGACACGGGCATAGGGTGAATATTCATTGAAAATTTAAGAAGTTGTTTAAAAATTAGACAAACAATATTTTTACTAAATTAAAGATTTCAGCAGTAGCTGAATTTAATTTTTAAGGTTTACTAAAACCACTTCCGTTTTCGTATTTGTCGTAAATTTGCGCATTGTCAAATTATTTGACATCTTGGCACGACTGTCAAACTGCTTGTTACCTTAAATTTGACTGAAATAAGCAGCCAGCAATAGTGACACACACAACCAAAACGAGTTGGGCTGAAATGGTTAGACGTGCCTGGCGTGTCAGGACGATTTACTATACATATGTGGATGTGGTTTACGCAGGTGCCCAATAGGAAATTTGTAGTTATGAAAGTATGTTTACTTATCATAGAGAGGAATATTTTGTGAAGTGTAATGACATCCATTGAAGAAAAATAAAATAAATATTAAATATTAGATCTAGTAAGAAGAACTTCATTATTTTTACGTTAAATTGATGGTTTTACTTAGCTTAACCCATAAATGCATGATTTTTTCTTTCGGTTTGAAAAAAAATTTATATGGGAGGTAAATTTATGCAATTGACGAAAATGAAAACGAAACTTTTTTTTAAAGATTTTATTTCAAAAAAATGTTCTGTTGCATATCTGCAAAACCATGCCTTTAAGTATGAAAATTTTAGGTACATATAAAATCCAAATAAAAGAAACTAGTTAACTTGCCGCGCAATTATCGATCTATAGATATGTATTAAAAAAAAAATTTTGTAAACACTTTTTTCTGTAAAATATTTTACTTGACACAATATATGCCCACACTGACCAAACGCTAAAGATTAAAGTGAAATATTGATATTTCATTAAAAATTTGTGATTAAAAAAAAAACGACTGCAAAACATTAAACAAATCTTAGAAGTCTGTGGTTTATCTACAACATCAGCATTGATACAATATTCTTATGATAACATTCAATTTAAGGGTATGTTGCATTTCTGCAACAGGAAGCATGTAGGGGTTAATTATGCTAAATAAAATCTTTAGTTTAATGATTCGATTAAGGTCAAATATGCACCGTTTTATTCGAAAACTTGTGATATTTTGAGAGTAATTTCATAATGTCACTGTCATAGATACCCTCGTCCCGATTGGAAAAAAATTGCGGCAGTCGATTTTCACAAGCTTCTCTTGTTGCGAATTTTTCCGTCGTAGTCGAGCGTGTAACGTGTGCGCGTTTCATTCGTTGGGTTCCAGGTTCGAATTTTGGCGGGGGCAAGTAAGATCAAAATTATAGAAAAGTTTTTTCTAACAGCGGTCGAGTGTATTTCTCCCATGAAAAAAACTTCACAAAAAAAAAAGCTCGCCGTTCAGAGTCGGCGTAAAATTGTAGGTCCCTCAATCTGTGTTACATCATCAAGACGCACACCACAAATTGTAGGAGAATTCGCTTAAGCGGTTATAGCGCCCAAAAAGTAAGAAGAAGAAAATCATTCAACATAGACAGGAACTGGGATTTGTGTAATGTTTAGCGTCTGTTCAATCGAAGCAGCAGTTGTAAATAAATAAAAATTCATTCATCAAATTTTTGCTAATGCATCGAAATATGCAAATGTAAGACTATTTGCTCTGGATTGTGATTAGTCTAAGTAAATACAGAGTTTTTCAATAGGAACGCTACAAAAGTTTTTTTAAATAAAACAAAAACGGTGTCGGATATGAATTAAATACTTTATTTCTGTGAAAGTACATTCGATGACATTATGTATGGAAACCGATTTCTTTTGCATGGGCACCACGGGCACGCTTGCAGCAGTCCAGACGCTGAACCCAATTTTCGACGGTTTTCAAGCATAAATCGGCCGATACTGCTGCAATTTCACGTCCGATATTCGTACAAAGTTCATCAATCGTCGCTGGCTTGTTGGCATAGACCATAGACTTGACGTAGCCCCACATAAAATAGTCTAACGGCGTCAAATCGCACAACCGATGCGGACAATTGACTGGGTCATATCGTGAGATAACACGCTCACCAAACTTGGTTTCCAATAAATCCTGTTGGAACCACATATTGTCCAAGTCCATATCATCCAATTCGAGCCAAAAATATTCGGTTATCATTGAGCGGTAGCGATTCCCATTCACAGTAACGTGCCGGTCTTGATCATCACGGAAGAAGTACGGCCCAATGACGCCGCCGGCCCATAAACCGCACCAAACCGTAATTTTTTCGGGATGCAATGTTGACTCGTGGAGTACGTGTGGATTGCTGCCTGTCCAATAACGCATATTTTGCTTATTGACGAAGCCATTCAGCCAGAAATGACGACGACCATAAATTGGACATAGCGCTCTTAAAGTTGAGGCCATTGACTCCGAATTTCGGTAGTAAATTTTAATAATTTCGACTCGTTGTTGTATTGTGTATCTTTCCCCGATGAAATGGCAAACCTTACTGAAGAGAAATGCTGTCACTATCAGTCTACTTTCGTAGCGTTCCTATCGAAAAATCCGCTACTTATATTAACGTAACCCCGGAAATTCCAAAAAATTCCTAGCATTTTCCAGATCTTGTCTGGCGGGTATGCATAAGCCTTGATAGTTTTTCACAAACGTTTGCATGTATGTACCATTTATGTATGTATGTGTGTATGTACATATATATTTTGTATTCATGCGTGCATTAAACTAAGCGGTGCATAGAAGCATACCAAACTTGTCTCATTGGTAATATGAAAAGTGCATGTGTGGCTTTTTGTTACCTTGCCAAATTCATTTGACCAGAAACTTAAGTCTCATTTTGGAACGCATCCAATGGGGAAAAGTCTTCGCACACACACACATACAATTTCATTGTAAAATGTGTGTGTAACGCATCAATAGCTACTATGTTATCTCACAGATTTGCTGGTCGGTATCGAAATTACTGCGTTGACTTTGTCTTCTTTTTTATGGAATTTGGTGAGACAAAAAGCTTTTTGCCATAACGGCACGCGTTGGACATATCAATGTCACGAAAATGCTTAGAGAAATTCAAACGTAAGTGTACACATAAACATACGCATATTGAAAATTACTTTATAGTTTCGTTTTAACCTCAAGTTTTTACATTGTCCTTTTACACCATCCTTTAAAATGTCTTTGCATTCATTTGAAAAAAAGCACTAGATACATTACATTAGTTTTCTTGCATTTAAATTAGGTTTTCATTAGATCAGTGTTAAAATTCCGAATTTGTCCAAAAACCTTCCTTAGAATGTGGAGGGCATTACTACAGGATTTCACTATTTATATAATTTCCGTAAATGAATATTCTATGATAAAGACCCAGCCCCAAGGCATTACATTCCCGTCAATTCCATGATTAAATTTTCTAAGGCCTGCTCATGCTGTGTATTTCTTTTAGCTTAATAAGCTAAGTTTATTTATTATTTTAATAGAATTAAATTGACCTTTAAACAGATGAGAACCTTCTTTCAAACTTTCGTATAATACCCATTTAGCCATATTTGACTAACTTTTTATACCTTTCATGAGAATGAAATGGTATATTAAGTTTGGTCCGATGTTTGTAAGTGCCAGAAGGAGAAGAGATAGACCCATCAAAAAGTATACCTAAATGATCAGGACGATGAGCTGAGTCGATTTAGCCATGTCCGTCTGTCTGTCCGTCTGTCCGTCTGTCCGTCTGTTTGAACGCAAACTAGTCCCTCAATTTTAGAGCTATTTTAATGAAATTTGGTGAGCAGGTGTCGTTGTACAAATGATTAAACATTTGTCGGAATCGGCCAGATCGGGTGACTATAACATATAATACAACCGATTATTCAGATATTGAATTTTGCGCCATAACTCCTCCATTTAAGCAGCTAAAGGCTTGAAATTTTGCAGAAATATCAGCCATTATTAGCTACGTATCAGTATTGAAAATCATGAAGATCGGAGAAATATAACATATAGCTCCCATACAACCGATTGTTCAGATATTGCATTTTGCACCATAACTCCTCCATTTAAACAGCTAAAGGCTTGAAATTTTGCACAAACATCAACCATTATTAGCTATATATTAGTATTCATCAAGATCGGAGTTCACAGTGTAAATCGGCAAGATAAATTCAGGACAAATATTTATTGCGAAAAGTAATAAGCTCAGCGCAATATCACATGAATCATAGCGTTAAACGTTTGGGAACTATTTACGGATCTGATAACTGTTTTCAAAGACCGACATATGTAGGTCTTACATATTAATACTTAATTATTTGTATTTTTTAAATGTTGAATATCAAGCGTCGATACGATATTAAACTAGTCTTCCATTCATGAAAGGTATGAAGCCTTCGGCATAGCCGAAGACAGCGCTGTTTTTACTTGTTTTTAAAATGAATTTAGCCTTTTCAATTGCGGGCAACTCCTTAAAAAAAATTGTTCTATTGTAACAAATGAATATAAGGGAATCTGTTCAGTCCTTCGTCATCGATATGTGATTTATGGTATTTATTAAATTGAATATAAACATTTCAACAACTATTTTTAACTATTGTGAAAATATACCTTATACATTAACCCAGCTTATAAACCAAATAAGTGCAAAATTTTCTACAAATCCTTCGGACGTACTCACTCACTTAAAACAAAAACGGTTGGTGTATAAAAATGTCTACACAAAATATCTTATTGTTATATAATTTTGAAATAGTTAGCAACTTCTCATAGTTTTTTCAAGACTAAGTTTTCCTTATTCTCCACCAGCTCAAAACAATATAGTAACGCTTCTTTTATCTTTTGAATTTAGTTGAATTTAAATTCTGGTAACACGTGAAACGCTCTAATAATTCAGTAAGCTTACAAAAAGCATGAAATCATATATTTATTTTTATAATTAAGTTTTTTTAAGTCTAATTCTTTGCATCGTATTACGTAATACTTCCAATAACTTAATAATTAAATTTAATTTACTAATTTAAGCTAGTGTCAATTCTTTCCAAAAGTATAATTAAAATATAGGTATCTTCAAACTCTTTCGTTTGAGACCCATATTTCAATATTTAATTTAACTTATTATAATTTGGATGAATTCTTTTTGCAATCGTCTCCAAAATTATGTCCTCTTTCCTTAAATGTATAGCTTGGCCGTCATAATGTAAACTACCATTTATTTTTTCACTTAACTAAATTTTCATATAAACAGGTGGCAAGCTTTTTTAAAAGTGTTTGGGTAATGAAGCTTTTTTGAGCCTTGCATATGATATGGAAGTGGTTTAAATAAAAAGACAAATGGATGTAATTTGATAATTTTTTTAAAACGGTAGCAACCCTCTCCAAAATAATTTTTCAATTTAAGCATTGTTTAAATTTTTAGTTTGGAACTCATGTTGCAAACTGTCATTTATTTTTTTAATTTAACTTAATTTGCATTTGAACAAGTCGCACCTTCTTTTTAAATATTGAAGAGAATCTCAATTAAACCTCTCTTTCATTTGACACCCATAGTGCAGTATTTGATTTTCTTCATTGTTTTAATTGAATATAGTATTTTAAACAGGTGGAAACTCTTTTTAAAAAATAGATTTTTTGTCAAATCTTATCCAGCTATATCTAGTCGTTATATAGCAATATGTGATTTAATTTATTTATTTAATTTACTTTAACTTTTTAAATGGTGGCAATTCTGCATAAAATATATATAGCCTGTATTATGGCGTAGAGGGTATAGTATTTGTGTGCTAAATTTTGTACAATTCCATCCAGCTGTTTGGGCCTGAAAAGGTAACAAAATACTCACACATTCACTCAGAAATACACTTTCACATTAATAATATAAGTAGGATGGGATTTCTTTACCGCACATTCCATATGTGATATTAATCAATATTTTTATTTCTTTAGTTTTTGCCAAAAAATCCAAACAAATTAAATTTTACTAATATTTTTCTTTAGTTTTAAACGATGATTTTATTGAAATGTTGGCGCTACGAATTAAGGCTGTTTTTTAATTTTCCAATTGGTCGACTTATCCATGTAGAGTTCAGACTTTACGTAGCTCCTAACCAAAAGGTCTAGTAGTGTGATATTTTATATTTTAGGCGTCCAGTTCACCAGTTCGAAGTTCATCGAATTGTTCTCGCAGCATAATGCCGTTTGATTGCAACTAGATGTTGTCGAGATTGCGGGCTTCATTTTCAAATACAAAAAACTCCGTTATCATGCGATTTCAGTTGACTTAATTTTTGAAAAAATACGAACCGTCGATTCCGTCAGCCCATAAACCACCTCAAACCGATGTGTTGTCTTATTTCGGTTGTTCTTCAGCCATATACGGAAATTTTGCTTATGGACGTGGCCACTAAGAGATAAATGAGCTGCATTCTTGAACGAATTAATAGAAGAAAACAGTAAATCGTCTTCTAGTTGAAAAAATTGAAGCGATACCGGGCTACACCTTTCCATGATAATAAAAGTTTGAAAGACACTCGCTTCAATAGTCATAAAATCCCCACTGAAAAAATTATCTCTTGATTAATCCAAAGAGGAGGCAATTTTATAAAGCTTTTATTGGTGCATCAAACAACCTTGGCTATGCATCACTCTACAAAGATTTCCGATCATATTGACTTTGCCGTAAAAAGAAAAATCCAGAACAACCTGATACAGGCGGAGTGACCGAAACCTGAAAAATATCTCAGGGGTCTTACGTCTCACAAGACCAACTGGCTCAAAAATAAGATTTGCATTAGGAACGCCATTGAACTTAATCCAAGTTATAGGTGTGAAACAGACATTGAAGAATCAGAGCGGGCTGTAAATTCAGTTACACCACCTTCTACTTATAAGGGCACTCCCCAAATGATAACAAGAAAGCCTAACCAATCCCATTAAATTTGAAGCAGTCAAATAGAATGAATGACTTGTTGACGTAGACGGCGTCTACAAAGAGAAAGGTAGATCCACACAATACGTTGAAAGCGAAAACTTAAAAAAAGCGAAAGTCTACACGCCCTTAGAAGATTCAAATGGAAAATAGACCCGTACTGAAGAATATCAAGCTAACATTGTGGCACTTCATCTTAAAAACTTGTTTTCTTTGTTTTTCCTTTACCACCTTCTCATTGCAAACTGAATCAATAAAAGTCCACCACTTGAGATTATGAACTTCATCAAAGAGCAACTGAACTTAAAGAAAGCGCCGGGGCATTTCATGAATAACACCACAAATGAACATAGAAGTTTCGCGCCCTGCCATAACATACAACTCAGATCTTTTTAACGTTGTACTGAGATTTGCCCACTTTCCAAAACATTCGAAAAAGTCGAATATAATAATAATACCCAAACCAGGAAACTCCCAAGCTTGTTTATACAGGCCAATAAGCTTGATACCTTGTTTTTTGCAACCCGGGACTATAGAAGAACATCTGAGAAAGAGGCCGCGTTTGAACGTAGCGAGTACTGCTTAGCAATTTTTCTGAGTTTAGTTGGATGGTCTAGTATATATAAAATATGAACGCTATATCCAGCGACTACACACAAAGTTCTTGAAAGTTCCTGTGTTTCCTTTACACAAAAGGCATTCCGATAGATCACTGTCTGACATTATCCTCCTTTGCGGATGATATTGCGATCCTGAGCGGACATCCACCCCCGACTTTTAGCTCAGTATTTACAGCTCGTGGATGATCAACTGGCGCTTAATTCAAAGAGTTCAATCCAAAATCCTTAGGACACTCAATGAAGCTCGGTGGTACATTGGGGATAAGAACATCCATGATGACTTGAACCTTTCACACGCACAAAAGGATACTGCGCAATTCAAGGGAAAGTATTTGGACAAGATAAACGAGTATTCAAATCAAATAGTATAATCCTTCCCCGATCAATCAACACAAACACGACTCCGGCGAAAGAAATCAACTAAATCGATCATCAAATCGTCTCGTGTAATATCAGTCTAAAAGATTAGAACCAAAAAAAAAAATACAATTATTACTTCCGCACCCTGCATTAGTTTATCTGATCTACCTATCGATAAGTCCATTGATTTCCATATCGATTATTTCCACTCTCTAAATGCTGTTGTGACACTTCGGTCTCGAACTTCACTTTATTTTTAAAAATTCGAAATCACAAATAATTTTTTATTAGATAAACGAAAAAGGAAATAAGCAAAAATATATGTAAATTATATTAAGTAGTAAAAAAAGCATATAAAAACGTAAACATACTTCGAGAAGGAACAGAGAATTATTTTACACTTTCAGTTGAACTTTCAGCGATATCAAAATTCGAGTGTCACGATGGATGTAATTATTGATAATATTTTGCAATTTCTGCAATTCGATGTGACCAGAATTTTCGGGAAGGGCAGCGATAGTTGTCTTTGTTGCATGAGCGTTTCCACGCCACGTTTCACAGAATCGGTAGAGCGATGCATTGCCAATGTCTATGAACCACGTCCACAAATCACCAACGGTGAAGAAATAATGCAATGCGATGAAGATGATTGTTTCGCTGACGAAGATAACCTATTGGCGAAGTTTTGCGCGGAATTGGAGCTGGTAGAGGGAGCTGAGGAGGAGGAGGAGGAGCAGAATGAATGCGACAGTACGACCGAACCGAGGCTGGAGGTGAGTAGCGACGAATGTATGACGGAAAGTGAATGTCTACTGGACAACCTGAAAATTGAGCCAGAGTGTGAGGACAATACTGAGCATGCGCTGGCAGATAGCGGCGGATGTACCTGCGAGGCAGTATGCAAACGAATGGTGTCAAAAATCGCCGAGAAATGCTCATCGTCGACAATGCTAGAGCTGCAATGCATCGAGGAGCGTGCCGAAAAATTATGGGATACACTTAACTCGAATCTGCGTAATAATCCGTGCGGAAAATTACCCAACTGGTGGGATCTTAAGAGTTGGCAGAAATTGCCATTCTATTGGGCCGCGCTCTCGAATGAGATACTCTGTGAGGATCCCTTTGAGAATTTCAAACGATTTTACGAGGGCAACAAAAAGCCAAATAAATGCAGCACAAAACGCCAATTAGAACGCACGCTTATAATGTGGCATCGGCTGAGCGCCAAACAGCGACTGCCATTCGTTATGGAGGCTTTCATTAGCAAGGTGGGTGCGGGAAAGGTGAACGTCACCGATGAACATGAAATTCAACGTATCATGTGCGAGTTACAAAACAAATGAATGAATCGAGGTCGAATGTGATAGCTGTCAAACTTGATGAGTATTACATTCGCTAAATGCCACATTGTTGTCCTTTTGTTTTGTTCAATGAATGTATGAATGTATTGGTATTCTTGAAATATTTATATTATAAATCGAAGTGGTGCATGTAATTTAGTGCAATAAATGTCTGCAAAAATAATGAGAAATAATTTTAACTACTTACAGTGCCACTGGGTGGTCAATAATGTATACCATAGAGTTTTGTCGATGTTGTTTTCTTGATTGACCCCAATCAGTTAGTACAGAGCAAATCCTTTTTAACTAAGTAGGAGTGGTTTCGAGAGTTATTTCTTTTGAACTGCGAATGAAATCTCAATTTCTAACCCTTTAAAACACGTAATTTTAATTTTTTTATTTAAATTGCAAGTCGGGCTGTGTGTGGCAAGAGTGTACTTATTGCCAAGTCAAGTCCCAAAGCGGGGTAAATAGCTGCGGTGTATCATTAAACATTTTGCCCAATGAAGTCGCGTATTTTTAAGTGGAAACGTTTACTCTCAGTTGCAGTTCCTTTACCATGCGATTCCCCATGCGATTGCTGAAGTGTCGGGCGTGCCTGAGGTTTTTGTTATAACTCAGACCGAAACTGATTGACACTTAAGTACACTAAAATATATAAACAAGGGCTTCCCCTATAGTGCCATTAAATATTTTTGGGTTACCCTGTCGATGTGTTTTTATCATTCATAGGAATATTAGTGGGCTTCAATACATAGCTCGGCTTATTATACCAAAATTATCCATTAGACACAATTTCGTCTTCATCAAGGCGAATTCAATACAAGGTGGTCGCAAGAGCACATACACACAAACTCCACAGGTTTTGTATTTGCTTCTGAATGGTGAGAATGTCAGATAAATGAAATATAGAACAATAATTTTGAACAGAGTTTGGATAAAAAAACATCGATTGCACTGCCTTAGTGAATTATCAAAGTGAGTACTAAATTCCATAAAATGCAACTCTATAATTAAAAGAAAATTTTTCTTTACAGAGTACATGACCGTTTAGAATTGTTAATTAATCAAATAAAACGTAATACCGATGATGATAACTGATATAGTGCTAATGTAAATGGTCTATGAAGATAATAGTGAAATATTTTGCACTCATCTGATTCTGATTTGGAGGATGGTGTAGAAAAGAGCAAATTGAACGAAAAAACCTTTCTGAAAACGAAAAATTCCTTCAGCCCATATCGATGTGGCATTAAGTTTATCGTGTTTTTTGATTTTTTGTTAGGTAGTGTATTGTTCTTTAGCTTTAGCTGTGGGATAAAGATTACCAAAGAAAAACCATTTGTTTTTTAATATCTAACTTGATAATGCTGATATGATGGAGAGTCTATCATTTCATAATTACCAACATTTATAACGCTGAGTGGAAACAAAGAAAATAAGCTTTGTTTTTTTCAAATAACTACAAAACTTACTGGAAATGTGTATACTCTGGTTCATGCGTTGTCACCACATCTAAAGACAAATGTGCCTGTGGTTTCGCGTCTGTTGATAGTTCCGACAATTTTATGTAAAAAAGAAGCGAATTAATAGAGAATTCCAAAACTAAAATGATTTTAAAAAAGTACCGTGGTAACGTGCCACATCCAAAGTCCGTTAAACTTTGAACAGCCGAAATAGCCGCAGTGAAGTTGGGATTCTCAAATGTTGGATATGGAAGGGCTTTAGTTAGTAATCGAGCCTTTTTTCCTCCGAGAACCATATCATCACGACGGAAGTGATCGGCGCAAATGACATCTTTACACCTCAACTGCACCCGGCATGATCGGGACCACACTAACCGCTCCGACTCTTCACTTGGTACCAAGAAAAACGGACCCGTTCCACGCTTTACTATCTTGTCGCATAATACACACTTTCCCATTTTTTCGCGAAATATTTTAGTATTTGAATATATAAATTCAAATCAATTTGAATTTAAAAATATTTTTAAATGAAAATGTAAACAGAAAATGAAGATGTAAACAAAAAACAAACCAGTTGACACTTTCACCATTCAAGGCGAAAAAAGAAGAAGCAATCAGCTGATCGGAAGAAAACACCTTCTATAGATTCGCCTTGGTCTTCATATATATCGCTAGACTGAATTTCAAATGCTGCACTGATAAAACCTAAATTAGAATTCCTTGTCAATTTAAAGAAAACGCAAGTAATTTATAATGAATGGAAGGAAAGTTTCGCATTGCAAATGTAATAGCTAAATTATTTAAGTTAAGTTGTGAAAAGAAGAAAAGAAGAAAATTCACAAAACAGTTTTATAAATGCTCAATGTGCAAGAGCAATGTGTTTCCACATGCATGTCAAAACGAAAATGCAATAAGTACTTAACCTTCGTAAGGACCTTATTTCCGTGAACGAATTCGCTTCATATGACCTGAATTACTTCAAATTGACCTGAATTACTTTTGTGATTTTGGTATTTTTTTAAAAGGTATATCATTGCAATATTAAGAAAAAGATGAAATGGAAAAAATTAAATAAAAAATAATGAAAAAACGCATTAGGACAATCATAATTGGCACATTTAGGACATATATTATTATAACAGCGAACATTGTGCTTATTGCTGTATATATACTGTATATGTGTAAACTTACAGTGCCTTCGTTTTTTTTTTTTGTATCTGGTGCTTTTGTCAAACTAAACGAAGTTGACCACGAAGTTGATGATTCGCGTTCCTTTGGTACAATTCGAACATCATGAACAACCATGGTGAAAAGAATACTGAAGGTGACGCAAATTGTGGTACCGCTAGCCCTCTCTTTGAAATTGTGACAGCATTTCTACGTCACAACAGATTTTGTTTCCAAAAGCCGTGAATAATGTGTACTCGGAATCGTATGTATTCTTTCCAACGTATTTAACAATTTTTGTGTGTATTTTTTCTAACATGTACCCAACGTTTTTCCTCTCATTTATCTCCGTCGGTAAATCTGGTGGGACGTCAAAGCCTAATTACTCTCTGAATTTCAGGTCTATCAGCGCAGTATTTTGATCACGACGTTTAATATATGGACAACCCAAGAAAGAGATAGAAAACCAGATTACAACAACGGTGGCAGCGAATACGTCACAGATGTTCATACCACAGGAATAGCGAAAAGAAAAGAAAGGTGACAACTGCACTTGAGCATTTATTTCAGCTGCAACTGCTACAATACGAAGCTTTGCACGGCACATTTAATATTCTGTGTTTAACTTTTTGTAAAAATCACTCAAAACTTAGAAAAATCTATTTCTTAAGAACAATTTGTGACGCCAATCCTTCAAACGAGGCAAGTACCAAGTAACGGAATTGCTTTTGTCGCCACCGTATTTTCTCTGCTTCCACTCCGAATCCAATTTTGTGTCAATAATAAATGCCTTGCTCGCTGACACATCGAGCATATTACAAAAACGGCTACGATAAGTACCAACAAGCTTGTCCCAAACATCAACGACGCCACAATTTTTTTATCACGTAAACTGCTTCTGATTTCTCTATCGTCAAAACGAAGCCAGCGATTGCTTAGGACAAAGGATCAGTAATTTGTAGCACGAATAGCCCAAATATGTGAAAAAAGCAAATGATTACAAAAATCAAGAAATTTTATTAATTGCTAATCCGGAGCACGAAAAATAAACTGGACGTGCAACAGGTATCGGATCTTTCGAGTATGCAATTGTTTTGTCTTTCGATAAGCATAAAATGCGCGGCCACTCGTACGAATTAGGTACTTTTTTAATACAGAGTTGAGGATAAACATTTCGGTGATGATAAAAAAAATTCGAAAATTCGAAAATTCATATACGATTTGTCGTTTGTTTCGGAACAACTGCTTGAAGTAGTCCAAATTTTATGTCGCTAATTTACTTTTTATGTGTTTAAAAGAAAATTTGAGTTTTAAAGTTTTTTGAAACAGGGAATAAAATGTTTGTCAAAATATTTGGCATCTATGTATTGACCGTGTATCCTAATTATATGCAAAGTTGTTTACTAAACATCAACCTAAATTTACATGAGGTAATTCGGAAACGGTATTTTGGGTAGGACTCTTCAGAGCAGATGCTTTAATAAAATGATAACAAAATTGGTAATGTCAGGAGATCATATTTTAATTACATAATAACATAAAGCATGATAGATCGAAAGAAAGGAAGGGAGTTCTGTTTTTATTATTACCATTTTTTAGAATCCCGTATTTGTAATTTAAAAGTTATACATAAAAAAATGTCGTTGGCAAATATTGTTTAATTTTAGATTAAATAAAATTGTAACTAATAAAAGTTTGGCACTAATCCTAAAATAAAAAAAACTCAGAAAAGTCAGCGAAACATTCTTTAACTTTCCTCTTTGAAAACTTTCCGCTAACATTTTAAATATTTTCGAAAAATATTTGAATTGAAGATAAGTAAGTAATTCTATTACAACTACAACAAATTGCATATTAATATCTCAGCATTTGCGTGTTGGATACTTACATCAAAGGCGATGGTATATAAAGCGAAGGAACAGAGTTGGGTATTAGGTTTGTTCTTTGCGCTCCTGCAATGAGGTCGGATTCCAAAAAGTGATCGGAACAAACCCATCCGCTTACAGCAAGTTCCACGCCCAATTGGATCTTCTCCACTGATCTTGCGGAACCATAAAAAAGTTACAGCCTTTCCCCCTCCTCTTATTGCCAAAGAAAACATTTTCCCATTTCTGAATATGTAAATATAATTTGGATATGTAATATGTAAACAATTTATTTTCATCTATAATCAAACAAATAATAGTTTGTTATGATAAAATGCAAACAAACTTTGACAGCTGATGAACCACTGCGAATGAAAAAAAGCAAAAAATCAACCCTGTTGCTGTTACCTGGTTAATGTGCCTTGGTTAGTTTCACTTTTAATTTTCTCTTGGCATAAACTCTTCTTATTGACGTTTATACTTTTCACAAATTGCTCAAGTTCAGCTGCAACCTCAATAAATTATTGATATGGAAGTTTTAATTTTTTTAATTAAACTTGTTAGTCGATTATCTAAGTTAGACGCTCCACAAATAACTTTGTCGTTTTCTGAAATAAGTTTTGCACATAAAAAAAAATATGCGAAAATATAAAACTTAGTCCAGTTATGGGCATTCGTTCATAGAGTTACAATATATTACAGAAAAAAGGTTGGAATAAACAGATAACATTTTTGGGAACAAATCTGGAGTTTCTCCGGCACGCGGTAATTAATTTTTCTCGACCCGCCGAGAGTTGAAAAATGGGATCCTAGTCTTTTTGTAATTGCTTCTAGAATTGGTGAAGTTGGGTATTTAGCTTATGTTAACAAGATTAAGATATTTGTTATTTTACTTAATCTTTTAGCAAATTCGCTCAAACTTGGTACGCATAATTTAAGATGGGAGAATGGGCGAGGTAGGTTAAAAGCAAAATAATTTCAATTTCGTTATAGTTATATAAATAAAAGTAATTGAAATTTTCCACAAATGATATTATTTTTAATTTTCTGTGGACATTTATTGACGTTATAAATAGATTTTGTCTGAGAAGGCTCCAGGTGAATTTTTCCCTAGAGTAATTTTCAATTATATTATTTCCGTCGCAAAATTCCAGGAATTCGTGCAAATTTATTGAGCCCGAGGTATTATTATTTTTAGAGAATATTATGGAAAAGCAAAAATTTTTCATAACTAAGCTGCTAATTCGAAGATCACCACACCTCCTCATCAGCCTTCTTTCTTTCTAGACTTTACCAAGGCTCGAACCATGATACAAATGGTACAGCATTAAATTTTTTGCTTTTTCGTAATATTTTCTAAACAAAACTGACCTTGAGTGCAAAAAAATTTCACAAAAGAGAATAATTTTCTAAAATATTTTATTCTTGTTGCTAAATTGATCATTTGAGAATCTTCTTGATGTAGGCGTCGGAGAAGCACTTTTAGGTGGGCACTATTGGCCCAAAATATTTCATTGCTCGAAGCAACTCAGCTATTTTGCAGCAAAAAATTTTGATATTCCTTTTTCTTTACCGAATCAACCGCAAATTACTGTAAAATGCAGAATAGACCTAAATAAAAAGTGAACTACTTCAATTTTGCAGGTTCATCAAATGAATGAATTCCCTGTTCGTCGTGTGTTTTCCAATGCCACTTGTAGTGAAAACAAAAAATAATTACCACAGCATGAATATGGAGGTATTTTCCCATCCAGACGTTCGAACGTGGCACATTTGATAGCTTCAATTGCTGTTTTTGTGAGATGCCTCAATTTGCATTGCGTGCTGTTGTTTTAGTTGAATTTACGAGAAACAGATGTTTTCCAAATGTTTTTGCATCATTGTTGTTTGCGATACTTATGTTGCTGTTGCCTCGGTATTTTTGTTGTTTCCATATTAATGTTTTGATTTTTTTACTTTTTTATTTCTTTAATTGCCTTTGAAAATTGGCAGTTTTATTTCCGAACATCCAATATATAAATCTTCAAGCTACTTTTCTTCTCTCCCACTTGCCACTTGCAACCCGCCTTGCCGCACCGTTTCGACAATTTGAAGTGTTTGCTATGATCATTGGAAACCACTCATTGGCAATGAATGTGGTCGCGGTGGTCGTGGTGTTGGCGTTAGCGTTGGCGTTGGGTGTGTTGATGTATCGCCCTGAATTGACAGCCTCTTCTTCTCCTGCTCATTTCAGTTGTGTGAAGACGCAGTTTTTTGTGATCCATAATAAAGTTTGCCGTTTGTTTGTCTGTCCAATTCGACCGTTGGCGCGGTGTTAATATTTAATTATAAACTCGATGGAACTAATTTTGCGTACTTGAACTACATTTTCATTCGCATGCAGGCCAATTTCATGCAAACTCCCTGGCTTACATTTTTATGGATGCACATACATATATTCATAATTGCCCTGCAGGGAAAAATGAATTCAATTAGCAAACAATCTAGTTCATGAACTGGTATTTAATGAGATAGTCAAACCAATATTCGTCAGCTGACTTTGATTCAGCTACATTTGCTTTCGAACTTTGGAAGTTGCAAAGCCTAAATTAAAGCAAAAATAAACACACTTTGTTAAGTGCAAATTATTGCGAATTGACCGCCCTAAAAATCAGCTGATAGGTTAGAACGAATGCATTAGGAAATGCATGTGTTAGACAAGGACAGATACTTATTACTAATGTTTATGTGTTAATATGAAATTTTGTTTTGACTAAAATTTTATAGGGTTTGGTGAAACATTGAACAAATGTTACATCGTGGAAGGGCAACATTTTTAGGTAGAAACGAAATCCCCATTAGTTACGAGCTAAGCCAACATTTAGATCCCATTATCGGCTAACTTATTTGAAGTTTTGCCTCATCAACATGAACATTTTTCGTTTAGCAGGCAGAGCGAGCTGGGGTGAGTAGAAAAGTCAACTTATATCTACATACATCAATATGTTGATCTATCTGTACACTAGAGAGACCCGGAAGACGTTGCCTATATTTATTTATTAATTGTCTTTTGCATATGTAACGAGTAAACGCATTTCGGTTTCTATTACATACATATATCAGGTGGCATACCTTTTAAAAATATAGGTATGCACTTATAAATAGATGGCGACTCTCTCCCTTCCATAAAATATATTTTACGACCTATTTTCATATCTACCAAATATACGGAGAAAATTTCATAAAAATCAATCGAGCTCTTTTGGAGGAGTTCTACCCGAACACTGAGACATGAGATTTTTATATATAAGATATAAGGCAAGCCATAATTTTAAAAAATAATTAACGGATTTTAACCGAATTCAACCAACCAAATAGGCTATATATTAAACCGTTAGATGGCACTAGAATTAAAAAAAAATCAGATTGTGATGATATTAAAAGTGCATAAGCTAATTGTGACGTGGAATACTTTTACAAAAGTCCGTTGGACATACTGCAGGTGCGGTTGGATGTTCATTTATAGTCCGATTTCGATTTAATTAAACATACATATATGTATCTATATACGGATACTATATTTGATGGAAGAAAAATATATGTCTAAAAATCTCTACAGTCAACTATAATAAGCCTTATGGACTTAAAAGGTTTGTTATCTATATAGCAATGTATGTACATACATTAGAGCGCACACGTAATTTTGAGATTTGCAAAAGTTTTACATTTTTCCGATCCCAGCGCACTTCTCGATAGCTTTGGGTATGAAAAAAAATATCTGTAAAAAATCTAGATATCTGTAGCGGGCAAAAGCCATGTGATTTTGACTCTAAAAATTTACCAAAAAACGACACACTTTTTTCAAGACCAACATCTCTGGAATAAATAGTTTAAAAAGAAATAACACCAAACAAATTTTAAAGCAAAAGAAGTCCGGGATTATTTCTCTCATAAAAACTATTGACCTATAAAGGTCTTGCAATTTGAAGTGGTCAAAGGAAAATCTTTTAAAGGGCAAAATAAATTTATTTACTAAATAAAATCTTATAACATATAGTCTATTCAACGATAAAAAACTTATAATTCACTATTTATGAAATTTGAACCAGCTAGGCACTCCGCTACGACGGCACATAAATATATAGTCCATCATCTGCATTATAAGATCAGCTATTTTTGAATAGAATTGCCACCTAATTCAGTTTATGAGCGAAATCGAATATTGCATCAAATATTGGGAATCAAATGAAAGAGATTTAATAAAGCTTTATTCCCAAAATGTTTTAAAAAAAAGGTTGCCAAGTGCTAAAATGAAGTTAAATTATTTAGTAAATTAAACTTAAATAAAATTTTACAATAGGGGTTCTTATACAAATGCTTAAAAGTCTCGCAAACCACGTTAACCCCGTAATCCTACAAGCTCGTAAAGCAACTGCCAAAATCTGTATGATAAGTGGTTTCCACAAATCGTGAAAAAGGCAACCCTCTTTAATGGGTATCTGTTTTTGTTTTCTTACATTTATATTAAGTGTAATACAACGAATAAAAATTACACAAATATTTTACGGCGTGCGTTCATCTTCGTAAATTTTAATTTTTAGATGAATGCCCTTAATATGTTTAAAAATAGCCTAATTTCAAAAATACCTTTTGGAAAAGGTTTTTATCTGCTTAAAAATTAAGTACAATTATATAAGTGAACTGCAACACTACAATTTGGGTGTAAAACAAAGGAGATTAAGAAATATTTTAAAAGAGGGTTGCCACCTACTCTAAAGGGTAAACTATGTTCAAGTAATAAGTGAAATGAAATATTACATGAGGTTTAAAACAAATCCACTAAGCCTTGGGATAATGAAAATGTTTTCAAAGTGGGTGCCATCTGTTAATAAAGACGACACATTTTATGTTAGAGTCACACAAAAGAGCTTTTACAAAATTATTTTTGACGAATGTTGTCACACTTCTATAAAGGTTGCTAAGGTAACTAAAATATAATGAGGTAGAGTTGCCATATTTTCGAAAATAAAGCAATGTTGGCTTTTTTCAATTAAATAAAGTATATAAATATGAAATTGTTATAAAAACCAGTTTAGTATATATTCAGAAATATTTTTGAATAGAGTTGCCAGCTGTGTAATAATTTCAAAACATTTATAAAAAAGGCTACTTCCGAAAGGTAAGTTGTTATTCATACTGGCACAAATATTGCCCCAGAAAATAGTTTTTAAAACTTCCTTAACACTGATTTTTATAACCATCTGAATAAGCGCATCGGGATCGTCCGCAAAGTTTTTTGCACTTCCTTATTTCAGCTTTTCAGTACAAGTGTGTTTTAATAAGGCTTCTAATGGTGCTAAGAATATCTTGTGCACTTCTAACAATAAATTGGGTTCCAATAAACTCGAATAATAGATTGCTTGCCTATTACAAAAAATATCCAGCAAAAAGATTTTTTCTTCTTAGAAAATAAAAAACAATACCTAAAAATTAAAATGAAATAAAATATTTCACATTTAATGAAATTGATTTGGTTCCTTTTGTGTTATATTCGAAAGCACAACGTTAAACCAAATATCCTATCAGCGGAATCGCGGGTGAAAAATAGTTTAAAAAAATAATAAAAATTCTACTTACAATTCAGGAAAATTAATAATCATTCAACAAATTCTCCTACCCGAACAGGTCTTATTGACGACTAGTTTTTACTGTGTGGTATATGCAGATGTTGTAGGTATATATGTACATATGTATGTATGTTGATCCATATGAATATATTTACCAACGTAAAAATAATATTGAACATAATGAAAGTGTGCAAATGGATATGTGGGGAAATAGTCCAAATGTTGTGTCAGAAAATAGAATAACTCAATTAAATGCGAAATTGAGTGTGATAATGGAATTGAGATATGGATATGTTTTGGCGATAGCTGGCATAAAAAATAGCTGAAGGTCGTATTGCTTTCGAAAATTGGGTTATTAGTAAAATCGTAAAACTTTGAAAGCTCACATATGCCACTTTTTAAATGATGGATTTGCATTTAAATTTTTTTTATAAATTTATAATTGGGGTAAGCAAATAATTGGGTCATCGCATATTCATAAGTTTTTCGTCACGGAATTGAGAATATTCGAAAACAACTACATACATACATACATAATACCCACATAATTATAAGAATAATGTGCGACTTCGAGATTGTAGTTGGAAATTCATATTAAAAAAAAATTAAAAAATTAATCATAATAGCTTTCAATTCACTACTGCCCTCTTTAAGATATTATTGATTGAAAAATGTACGGATTTAATTGGATAAAAAAAACCTTGGATCCTATCCTCAGTGAAGTGTGCCTGGGTGGTGTTACACATAAAATTTTTTCTCACATTTGAGTTCGCTATTCAACCTATTGACTTGGCATACTTTTGTGAAAGTCAACAAAGTTATAGATTAATGCCTTACCCTTAAGCCCTTAGAAGGTAATTTATGCAATGATTTAAAACTAAAACTCATATAAAATGATAATATCCCATGGGGTGAATGCTTGTTCTCTTCTACCAATTCGCTGGGTTGTTTTGTTGACACAAACAAAATACATGACCAATACTGGGCGAATTCAGATTTTGACATTTCACTCGCATAATTACATAAACCGAGGGATTCGCCTGAGTTATCTTGCTATCAGCTTCTACGAATCTTCCTTGGATAAAGTTTAACAAGGTATGGATTCAGATTAACTGAATATTTTTAAAACAGAAAGAATTGGTACAAATTGGTATAATATATAAAAATAAGCACAATAAAAGTATTACCATTACCGTATACATCTCGAACCATACGAACGAATACGATTAATACCATCAATTCGACTCCAGCGCCACCTGGCTCACACAACAAATTCGATTGAAATTGGACCAGACGTTTAGTAGGAGTTCACAGCCAAATACGCGAACAGAAAAAATATACAAACAAAGAAAAATATAAGCATTAACAGAAAAAGAAATTTTAATATACATATTTTGTGGACACCGAAATGAGCACAGTGTCCCAAAATAGTAACAGAGCCGGCCAACAATCAATTACTAACTTGATGTCAGAATTTAAAAATTCAAAATGGCAAATCCACTAAGGCGGTTTGAGTATCTAAAAAACCATTGGTCAATAAATATTTGGAGTTGCTAATTTCGAATCAACGTCAGATTTTAGAGATTCAAAATGGCCAATCCAATATGACAGACTGAATATTCCAAAAATATCACTTAAGCACAGGAAAAATTACAAGCTTGGGGTTTTTGAGGTAGCTTATTACGAATTTGGTGTCAGATTTAAAAAATTATATGGGACTGATCTCAAAAGACCGACTAAATATTAATAGAGTGTACTGAGATTGCATAAAATAACGAATTTTTCTTTTATCGATTGAGTTAACAATTTCAAATTGGTTGTCGTTTAGTTTTCGATAATCGACTAGCTAACGACAGCAGCTGATCCAGCGATAGCGAATATTGTTAAAAAATAGCTGAATAGCGAAATCGTTAAAATATTCGTCAAGATGAGTTAACCAAGCGAGTATCGTTAAAACAAATTAGTGAACCGCACTTCTTCTTCTTCTTATACTTACAAATATCGGACCAAAGTTATAATACCATATCATCTTAATTAAAGATGTATAAAAATCAGAACTTCCACGTGATGCGAATTTGAGGTTATACCCTGATTAGGAACTGCATAGTAAGGAGTGTCCTTTCAGCAAAAATCTACAGGACTATGTTTTTTATAAAACTAGCTAAAACTTAGCATCGAATATGCGATTAATTTTTTAGTTTTGGCCAGTTTTGATTTCGAACTTGAGTGCGTGGGTAAAGCTGGTTTTTCAATAAGAAATTACTTATGTACGAATATATTTATATAATAATATTTTACTGACGAAACTATCAAGATTTCACTTTTTACTGCTAAAACTTCAGCAATTTATGTTAGTTCAAACAACATATACACAGATACTCTGAATAAAAACAAGTAGATACATATATATTTACGCACACACATAGGTATCACCATTTAGATATAGACAAACACACACGTATGTACATATGTCCAGTTGGAAATCTCTGGATTTATGATATTTAAGTTTACATTTACAACTTAACTGCTGATTTTTACAAAATTCATGTGCATAAATTAGCAATAAAATTTTATGTGTTAAATTTTTTTGAATGTACAAATTTAGTCCTATAACACAAAAAGTTGCTGCCTAATACTTATTATTTTCAATCGGTAAATACATATGTGCCATATATTTGGGTTTGCGATTTTTTCACATTCGAAAGTTTAATAAATTTACGTTAAAAGTAACAAACTACTGGTGGTGTGGTGGTGTGGTGGTGTGGTGGTGTGGTGGTGTTCACCCTTTCACCACATTCAGGCAAATTGTGTAGAGTAGAGAAAACGGGTGGCAAGAGAAAAATAATAATAAAGAAAAAGTCAGTCAAGAGTTGGAGGGGGCGGTAGAATCGATGCAAATAATGGGAAATAATGACAGCAAAGAGCAGAGGGTATCTGCGGGATTCAACACACAAACGAGGATACCGCTATTTTATGCCAAACCGAAACTATTTGCGCTGAAAGCCGAAGTAGATGCGAAACTATGAGATTGACAGTTAGGTCGTCGACTGTCGAATGACAATTTTTAACGGTTATTGGAACTTGTCACTCACACTCAATTTTTGCGAAAGCTAACAATAGTTGTGGAAGAACTAAGTCACATCAATAAAATACGAAGAAATACAAAACAAAAGCTATCTTCAGTATCTGCGCGCAATTCACAATGTTTCAATTCGATACACGAATTCAATTGTACGCTGAGAAGGGGTTAAATAAAAGGATGTGCGTGTGTGCGTGGCATAAAAAAGAAGAAATTTATTGTTGCTGATATTGACTTTTTATTATTGCCATTAAGCTGGTCAGGAGAGAGGAGACTGATTTTAAATGTCCTCACCAGCGCTCGCCCAACTACCCACTTTCACTACTTTCTACAACACATACATACATACTTTCCTTTCGCTGAGACCAACTCCTTTGTTGAATACAAAATCAAAACATAGACAACAACTCAACGCTTTCACGGATTTTGAAGCGTGTTGGCGTGACAAATTTTTACTCCTATCCCCCCGTTCCCTTTGCTACTTACGGCCGGCCATACATGCCTGCGTACGTGGAATGGCTTTGATTTTTTTTTTATTCGTTTCACAGATTTCACTATTTGATATTCCGGTTTTATTGTTTCGACCTATGTTTGCACCTCAATTTGTCTTCGTAAATGTGAAAAATGTGGAAATTAGTTGGTTGTTGTTTTGGCGCGCGTGTGCCACGTTACTCCCCAATTTTTTTGCGGAAGTTTTTATTCTATTTGTTTTTTTTTTTTTGCTTCATGGATGCCACATCCGCCTATTTGTACTCTCACATATAACTGTTTTTATTGTAGTTTGTTTAAAACATAGTCTGCTGCTTTGTCTTTGCCGTCGCTTGGTTCTTTTGACACGCTTTGGTTTCAACTGCTTCACTTTCATCAATCACCTCAAATGTCACACCTATCTGCATGCGCTACTCCTATCGCACATAAGCTTTCTAATGTACGAATAAATATTTTCACTCACATATAATATAGAAAGTAGCTAAATTCCAGCGCGAAGAAAGTGTCATCAACAGCAAAACCTTGAAGAATTTGAAGTGAATGTGGGATGGCCTAGCAAAAGGTTTGTGAGTTTGTGTAAATTGCTGACATTCTTCATTAATTTTGTCACTACTTGAAATTACTGAAATTTTGTATCTGTTTTGAAGCGCTTCTTTCGCTAGCGGCTCCCTCACTTTGAATGGTGAACGCCCACTTTCTTGAAAGTGCAGACGAAAAACTGGTGGAGTGAATATTTTAATTCGTAACTATCGCTGCTTATCGCTTGGATGTTACAAAATCAAAATTAAAAACAGGTCATATTATAATGAGTTTTATAAATACTTCCATTCAAGAAAGATATAAAATATTATTGCGGACCGTTAATCTTCTCTTTGTCGATTTGACAGATGGTGTCATATTTTTTTATGGTGCAATTTTTTCACAAATAAAACTGTGAATTTAATTTTATTTTGAATCTTCTCTTTATTCTCTCATTCTCTCACTTGTATGACGTCACGTTCAATCGCTCTCAGCTCGATTCGCGATTGCTGAACGTACCGATAGCCTTTGTACTGAAAATTACCGAATTCGATCGTTTTATTTCTCCGTACGGCAACCCAAAATAACACCCGAGGAAATTTCACAAATCATCTGATTGTATTTAAAGGACCTTAAAAATTCGTAAATCATAGAAATCTGACAAAACCACGCCCACTTTCACATAACAGTAATTTCCAAAAATAAAAAAATAAATCAAGATATCACTATATAATAAACGTAAAACATAATTTACTCAAATTATCTCCGAAACTGCTCTTTCTAACTATAATCAGTTTGGTACACACTTCACAATTCAATACAAATTTGATCAGATTTGGTACGAAGATATATTCTTCTGAGGAGGAGAAATTCGTAAAAATTAAAGTTTTATTTAATTTTTTATTTATTCATCAGAATAATTCGTTTCAAAATGTTCAACGTAAAAAGGCAGGGAAGCACGAAGATACCTCCTCGATTAAAACTTATTCTGTCCGGAAAATAAAAGTTAATGACAAAATTAACCTTCTTTCATCTAAATTTCATATTAAGCAGCGATAAGTGTGCATTATATAAAGGTATGGGATTAGATGAATCGTAGTGAACATAATGCAAATTTTAGAAACATTTTCTAAATTAATTACATTCTATCGATAGGGTGTCAGATAATTGCTCCATACCCCTGATTAGAGCTTACGAAAGAGGTAGCAATTCTAAAGTCTCTGGATCGGAAAATTTAGTGCTATTCCGCCGCATAAAGCCAAACATAGCTATGCCTTTGATGTTATTAAACTAATATGACAACTAAACGAAAATTATGTGTTAAAGACAACACCAAGTTCGTTGATTTCATTAACTGACCACAAACTACACTCAGATAAACTATACCGAGTTTTTAATAAATTTCGTGATTTTAAAAATGATGCGTAAAAGCATTTGTTATTATTCAAAGGAAGATTGGATTTTAAGGACCACCAATAGAAACTATCCAGGTCGGATTGGAGTTTCATCATGTTAGCGGAGTTTTTAACGACTGAATAAATCTTCAGATGACGTCTGAGTAACGAGGTACAATAATCGTTAAAGCCTGCCATATTTGTAACTGTGGAGCAACCCGATACAAACCATTTACGCATTTACTTAAAAAAAAAATATTTTATTCAAATGTTTGCTGCTACTATGCTGCCGGTGGTCCATTCGGAAGGCACAATTTTCAATTACTCTTTCCAGCATATCTACCGTTATTTCGCGAGAAGTGCTGGCTACCACGTTTTGAATAGATGAAGACTTTGGACTTCACATAAGGATTAAATTTCTTGATGGTGTTGTCAATAGTGGTATCAGAAAGTCGATGATGCCCACCATATGCCGTTCGAAGTGTTTTAACAAAGAAATTAGTTACAAAAAAATGCATAAATTAGGACGATAATGGAAGATTGAACATCAATTAAAGGCTAAGTACTGAAGTAATTATAGACTGATAGAACTTTCGATAGGAATAGCTGTCACTTGACAGCTGGTAAATGACATTTCGTTTTGACATTTCTGTTCAGTAAGCATTGGCAAATTATCATGGAAAGAATGACGCCGCAACAGCGTTTACAAATTATGGAAATTTACTTTAAAAATCAGTGTTCTGTTCGCTAAATTTTTAGAGCACTTCGTGAATTTTATGGTCCACATAATCGAGCATCAGAGCAGCTTATTCGTCGATTTGTTGATGGAGGCATCACCGGTCATTATTTCTTTAAAAATGAGGCCGGAGCATACATATGTTACTGTCAATGATGATCGTTGCAGATCAATGATTACCAATTATTTGTTTCCAAATTTGCATAGCATCGACTTGAAAGAATTTTGGTTCCAACAAGACGCTGCCACGCCTCATACTACCACTCGAACTATCGATTTGTGTAAAGAGCAATTTGGCGGTTCACCAAAGCTAGTCGTGGCGAATATAAGCCAGAAATCGTTTTTAAATATATAATGTCATGAAAATATTTTTCAAATAAAAACAAATTTGGCATCATCATTTTTTATGTGCTTTATTTCAATTTAAAGTTCTATTAGTCTAAAAAAAAACACCCTTTAGATACATTCTCTAAAATTGCTTTTGTTTTAAGTGATAAGCTTATACTAAAATATACAATTGCTGGCCTTGTGATACTCCGAGATCTCACAGCCTAAAAGTCGGTGTTTCCATGGCGAAATATGTTCAAACCTTGATAAGCCGTAAACATGGCGCGTCAGATTATTAAACAATGTCCCAATCTTACGCATATGTAGAGCTACTATCCAGTTTACTATATATCAGATCAGAATACGTTATAATTGAGATAATTAGCTGTAAAGTAAGACGGCGTTGTACTTGCAAGGGGGTATAAAATCCAGATTGCCGTAGATTCCTCAGTGTGACATATACCTTGCTTACTACTTTGTTTACAAGATCAGTACAAGTGAGATTAGAGTTTATAACAAAACCTAAATTAGTTGTTTTGCAAACTATTTTTATAGCCTCTTCGGTCCTCACGACCATTTGTACAGCCAGCTGGATATGTTGGTTGTAGTTAAAACAAGGAATTTTTTGTCTTTGCTGGTAATACTGTAAAATAAAGCTCAAAAATTGTAGTCAGCTGAACGAAAAACAGATTTTGTAAAGTGCTAATGAAAATAAGTTAAAATTTTGAAAGCTGTGTAACGGAAAAACTCAAAAGTGTGATTAGTTTTAATTTTACAATTACAATAAACAACGTAACAGATAAATTTTATCACTAACTTTAATCTATTACACATATTTTGGCATTTTTTTTGACGACCAGCCCGTCGCACATTTGTAACATATTAAGAAAAAAATGGCAGGTAAATTATCAGAACAGCAGGTTTTTGATATGAAGATGACATAGAAGAGCGAAATGGCATAGATTTTGAGGAGCAAATAACTGCGGAGTTATTAGACGAAGAAGAATCTTCCCCACTCGAAGTTTTGCCACAAACACAAGCCCGAAGACTAAAATGGGTTTCAAAAAGCTTTACAGATTCTCCTCAATGTTTCGACGAAGTTGAATGGGATGTTGATAATAGACAGATGTGAACACCCTTTAACTATTTTTCTGAGTACTTCGATTTTAAATTCTATATCACCGAATGTTTAATTGCTGATGCTATACTAGAGAACAGCGCGGAATCGTCATCAGAGAGACAAGATGAACCACGGCAAAAAAGGGCGAAAAGAACCATAAAACCTTTGCCGCCGAAAGATGTGCGAACATCAAAGAATAAACATTTACCTATTTGCGCGGTTTCTGATAAAAATAAGTTTATGCGTTGTCGTAAAGAAGGATGCAATCAAAAAACACGCTTTAAGTACATTTCCTGCGACATATTTCTATGCATCAACAATGAGAGACATTGTTTCGTAGAGTTTCACTCTTAATTGCTTATTATTGCAATATTATCTATTTCTTTTCCTTATTTTTAGTAAATTTTTCATCAAAGATTTACTACTATTTATGAATTAAAAAGTATTATGCAATAAAACAGTAATCCTTTATATGCTTGTACAAAAACGCGATTTATTTAACTTGGTTGCAAATGTCCAATCGGCTGTACCTGCCTTATCTTCGAATCCTGTCATCACATATGTCCTTGAACAAAATTTTTGTTCCAATGTTAACGTGGCAAGCTTAAATAAAATATTTTTTCGACCCCTAGCTTTTGGTTTGCCCTTGGGACTGAGGAGGATAGGCTCATTGTCAATGTAAAGTGGATGTAAAAAATTGAAGTCTTTGGGTTTTTTGTTATATATTGGTAACACACAAGATTTTTTACAATTTAAATAAAGACGATTGTCACTCGCACATCTGGAGATTGTGGGTAGCGCCACATTAACATTTGCACAAAGACGGTCGGCTTGACTAACAGGCTCAGATAAGTAAAACTGGATGTCATCTGCATACGCATGTAGATTTGTAGTTCGGCAAACGTGGAAAACATCAGTTAAAAATAAGCTGAAAAGCAACGGGCCAAGAATAGAACCTTGGGGAACACCAGTAGTCACCGCTTTCAGTTTTGCTACATCAGCACCAATTCGCACTCGTTGAAATCTGCCTGATATATTGCTTTTCATAAGACCTAGCGCACTCTGCCCAAATCGAAAGTAACATTGCAGCTTGCTACCAAAAGTGCATGACTAACGGAATCGAAGGACTTAGAGAAATCTAGTAGACAAAGTAATGCCAAGTGCTTTTTACCAAAGGGCATTCGAATGTCGTCTAAAATTTTTAATACGACAGTGGTACAACTATGATTTTTCCTGAAGTCTGATTGCAGAGGGGTAAGAAGATTTTAATTATGGACATGCGACGAGATCTGCTCCGCTGCTAGGGCCTTTGGAGAGAGCCGACAAAATACTGATGGGACGAAAATCGTTAATACAACTAGCAGATGCAAATTATTTCGATCAACTCTTTCGACCACAGTCGAAGATCGAATATAGCTCATAACACAGTACGACAGTGGTTGGTACACATGAGAAATGTTAACAGAATATGAAAGAAGGCTTAAACTAAAGAAATACGTGTCTCGGCGTTTTGTTGTTTTGCTCGATTTTTAAGCTTCAAAGGACCGTGGAGGTTTACTTCTAATGTACTCGTAATACTTTTATTTTATTAATATTTCATTTCTCTTTGTTTTTTCTTCATTAGAAGTGAACCTTCACATGTGTACCAAAAAAATTTGATTTTGTCGTACTGTGTAATAAGGGCCACTGTTTTATAAAAGCAGCATAAAACTGTAAGCGTCGGCATTTGAAGGAAGATGTTTAGGAAACTCACCACAAAGGCTAGACTGTACTCTGTTCATGTTGTATCTTTTGCGGGATCATTAACAACATTTATCTATAACCGATTAGGATTGTTAACTAAAATTGTTAAAACTGGTTGTGATTTCTTAGTTTTGACTATTTAGTTAATGAACTTCCCATAATACAACTGTAATTCAATATGACCAACGTACCCGAAACAAAGACAATCCAACAATTGATTTTTTGTGTTTCTACATATGTATGTATGTATGTTTTTTCCAATCTCATGTTGTTTATACTTTACACGCTTTTATAATTTGATGCCATAGCTAAACAATTTGTTAGTACGATTTTTCATCGGTTGTCACATCTGTCGCCTATTCAATTTTAGGACTACGCGGCGCTCCATAACAACAAACGGATACCACATATGCGCTGGAATGCTCCGCAACGGTTGCCAAACATTTGTTATCTACAAGCTGATGAGCTGAAGTGTCAACGCTTTTGTTGTATTTAAACCAAAAGTAGAGGCAAAAAAACAACAACAAAAATCTGTGCGTAAAAAATCTTAAAATAAGACAGACTTTTAAAATTAATCGATCTCGGACGATGGTTCATTAGTCAAATTGGCATTAGCGCAAATGCATAGAGGAAATTATTGATGCGCACATGCTGTTCCACAAACACACACATACACACACACACACACATTTGTAGCTAAGTGCATGCATGCGTTCTCAATTGCAACGAGTGCATGCAACGTCTCAAAATAGAAATCACGGCTCACTGCTGGGGCGGACAATGCAATTGGGAAGCGAACATGCAACACTCACTACCACCACATGTGTATGTATGCATGTGCGTGCAACCGTTTGTGGCAAGTAAGGTAAAATGCCTAATTAATAAAGCAAACAAGCGACACATCCGATCGGTGAGTGTGAGCACTTGAAATTCTGCCCACAGACACATACAAACATACTACACATATACACATACATACCTACATACAAACATACATACGTTATGGACGTATTAATCAATACTTTTGAGGCGTAGAGCGGCGTCTTCCGCTGCAAGGCAAATGGCAAACTGCCATCAGATCAAAAGTAAATTAATCAAAAATTGAAGAAAAATACGCGGCAGTGCCTGTGAAAATATTGTATTTGGTAAATGATTATTGACATTGATATTTCTGAAAATATGTACATATATTCCAAGCTAGAGACGTAGGCAATTTTCATATAAAAATAATAATACACGCTCACACAGATAAAGCCCGTGGCTGCTGCATTGGCGTGAGCTATTTTATGTCCGCTCTCCTACTGTTCTTTTCTGATTTTTTTTTGTGATGATTTTTGTCAATCTTGGATTTGCCCGAATTTCATCAGAGTTAATTATGTGGAATGAAAAAGCAAACGGTCGGCCAGAATCATAAGAAAAGTCGAAAATGCCCAAAAAAATATCAATTGAGTGCCATTTTTCGCTCTTGGCATCCAGGCTGTGTAGAGGCGAAATTCAAAATCAATTCAAATTTCTACAGTTTATTGTTTGCTTTCACGGCGGCTGCTGTTTTCCTTTTTCGCCCTTCACTTTGCCAGCCTCCTAGGCATGCGGAACAGGATGCATACCGCCAAAGCATCCATTTTCTTTTCTATTCTATTCTATTGTACTACAAACTGACCATCGGTCCGTGGCAGTCTTCATCATCAGCTGACATAAATATCTATGTATGTATGTATGTATGTATGTATGTATACGCATACCCTCCTGCCCGACGGTGGGCGTACGCGCGTGCGACAGGATGTCAATTGTGCGCAATACTTGGCTGCTGTCCAACCGTCGGCTATCAACATGGATGATATCAGTGAATGGAGCAGCCCTTCGATTTGACCTCTATGCAGAATGACCACTGTATGTTTATTATGTTACGCTATTTTTATTTTTTTGTTGCTAAAATCTTTGAATATATTTATTTATTTATTCAATGTGCTGCTAGAAATATGTCTTATCCCATTGGCAAAATAATTATTGTTATGTTAATAGCCTAGCGAGTTAGTTTTGGTCATCAAGAAATTGTCTAAGGGTGTGCTGTGACATCAATAGGTATTGGGGTACCTTACGGTTGAGTACGTTAGTCAATGGTTGAGAAGATATGCGCTAAAAGGCAACTGTACTTGGGGGAACAATTTATGAAGTTATTACCGGGTGGGTAATAGAATGAAAAAATACCCACCAAACCAAAGCTTCTGACTTAGTTGGCGATCCGGCCTTTCTGCAGGATTTTTGCCGAGTTGATTAAAAATTTATTTAGGAACCTGGTTAAACTGTGCTTTAAAAAAGCAGGTTTCACTCCCTTTTTTTATGCTCCGAATTTTATATCCAGCTTTGTGCATCTCTCACCCCTCAAATGTATCACATGAAACCGCGAATTGTAATGAAAAAGAAAGCTGCATAGATTGTTCAAATTAGAAGCAAGACTTTCAATTATTTTCCAATAGAAAATGCATTATTTGAATTGAACTGAAAGCCATAAACAATGCAGTGGTATTCAAATAGTTTGAGATTTCATTAAATAAGAGGAGTTCTGTCGGAACATGTATTTAGTTTTTACAATAAAGTAGTAGGATGCTTTCGTGTGTAGAAGGTCTTTGATCAGACCAAGTCTTCTGCGTGCGGTTCAAGTAGCTCGCAATCTTCGGGTGATTTCATAGAAATTCCCACATTCCGAAGTTTTCGATTTGTGGTGGGAGAGAGATTTCGTCGTTCAACCCGGTGCTGGGAGACGTCGCCGCAATCCGCATAAAAGCTACATTTCTTTGGCATTTCTCTATTTTGCGCTCACGTCCTAATGAAAGAGAATGATGATGGGACAAAAATCTGCTTCTATGAGCCCAGGGTAGAAAGGAGAGGGATATTTAGTCTACAGCCGGTAAATTTAGCCAACGCAACGAAACATCCACAAACGGACTCAGACTGATCGACTTTGCCAGATCCCGAAATATGGTGTAACGGTGTACTGAATACAGATGGTGGCGCCGTCAGTGCTACCGCTCCTTTGGTTTTGCCGATTTTGACTTCTCAAGTAAAACTAGACCAAACTTGTATTTACAAATGGCTGGAAAAAAGTTGTTGTTTATTGAGTAAGTTATAAATTTATTCATTAAGTCTCTGTCCGTAAATCATATTTTTCCATTTAAGCCAAATTAAAACAGGTTTCAAATTGAAAAATTGAAAGTTTCTCATCTTCGTTCTTCCATATCCTTTGTTTCACTCGGCGCAGGGCGATGCAATCTTGTGTTATATCCTTCTTGGTAGTTAGTAGTAACAGGTTCTAGAATAAAAATATAGATCAAGGTACTTAGTTATCTCCTGATGAACAAACAAAAAATCAAATTGGCTATGTCGTGGTAGACGGAAGGCATACTTCCAGTGCCTTGGAGCACTATTTGACAAGGTAACATCGTCCTGTAGCCTGTGAATCTCGGCTTGGCAAAAAGCGAACGTTCATTGATACAAGGAAAGCTCGTCGGAAAGCTGCAATTGAAATAAATAGCTAACCACTTAGCTACTCCAATAACACTCCTGTTCTCTGAGAGGGAAATGGGGAAAAGATTGCCGCGCCGCTATGGAATGGAAAGATGCTGCGATCGGGCGCGATGCGAGCTGTTCATTGGCGATATCGGGAGTTAGAAGAAGAGAGGTCCACGTACGCGAGTGTGACTGCGAGGGGCTTGAGATACCAGATGACAGGAAAAACGCCCGAAAATTCTTTTAAAAGGTACGGTGGTTTACAGAAAGTTTCAAGACCGAGGCAATCTCCTGTAAGGGCGCAAAGGGCTACCTGATGATAGACATCCAAAGTAGACTGGAGTAGACTTTGAGAGGATTTGGGGGGACAAAAAGTTCGCCCTTGTCGTGCCAAAGTCGAGTTTTCTTCATAATGTGTTTTATTTATTGCTCGATTCAAAAGTGAGTATGTCGTTGATAATTTAATTCTAAGTACTTTATTGTTACGTTTTCAAAGGAAAAAATACAAGACTTACCAAAACGTTTAATTTTATGAAGATCAAAGTTATTTTAAGTTTGAAAGGTTATTCCATGATTTGGAATAGAGTAAATAAATAAAATTGGCATGAAGAAAATTCGATTTGGCTCTTTTTAGAATACGCCTATGACGGAAATTTGTATGGCTTGAAAATCCTCTTGAAAAAAGCGTTCAAACTACGAGGGTAAATCGCAAAGTTTTTTCTTTCATGTGGGAACCGATCGTTCTAATTCACAGTATACTTAAACTAGGGAGGGCGCACTGTTCCTCACTTCTGAATGGTGATGCCGTGGAAAACGCAGGAGATGGTGAATGTGAAACTCCTCTTAATGAAGACGAAACTCCAAGTTCCGTTATTTGACTTGAATGCAACTCTAATGACAATAGTAACCGCGATAGCAACAAGTTCGCTGACGCTGATTGATCGGGATAGAAGAATCGACATCACCTTTGAGGTTTTTGAGAGGAAGATTCTCTAAAAGAGTGGTCGACCTTTACGACAAATCCTGCCTGCGATAGAGCCATAGTATAGTCAATTAAAATTTAGCAGCAACACTGCCTAGGTCACGCGGGGAATAAAATGCTCCCTCCCAGAAAGTACTCCACATGATGCCCTTGGTGGTGGAAGAGGAAGAGGAAGGCGTCTTTGGAAGAAGAAGGACCTGGCTCCACTTGGTGTCTTTAGTGGGCTCTATTAAGCAAGACATATGTAGATACGACTGACACGTTATATTGGAATCGGCCAAAATTCCCAAGGCGATCAAAGCGCCAATTAAGGAGAGTAAGAATAAATGTAAAATTTGTGACTCCGAAAGCTTTGTTTCAAAGTTGAATGATGTCAGCTTTAGTCATTAATTGCACGCAACGCCTTCACCTCCCAAAAACTCGTATGCATATAGATATGTATGTAATTTCAAATTCGCCAAACGTTTCAGACATAAATCTCAATTTTAAGTGTTTGATTTGGATTAAATAATTTCTTTTCGGTTAACACAAATCCAATTTACGAGAACACAGAAAAAACTGCGAACCTAAGAATGCTGTATGTGTGTATGAGGGCTTATGTTGAAATGTAAGTAACAGTAAAGTGTATTTAAGGAGGAGGGCGTGTGAGCTAATACTACTGCTACTACTACTACTGTAACGGAATTGCACTAATAAGCCGACACGTACATGGCCACGTCATGTCACTAGAGGCAAGAAATGCGCGCTTGTTGGCAGACATTTACGCTCACAGGTCATGCCGCGCTCATAAATACTAGAACACAGGCACAAGCCATCACACACACATACACATAAATATATATATGTATTTAACATTAACGTATAACACATGCCTGCCTTTCAGAACGATGTGACAACGCAAATCCTATCCAATGTTACGCGATCTCCTGGTCGCACGAAGCTCAAACATGAGCCATAAATTTCACGAGCACGCGAACCTTGAGTAGGGATTTATGTAATAGTAGAGGCAACGTTAAAATGTATGGCTAAGTAACTACTATGGCCGTGAGACGAGAAAGTGTGCGAGAAAGCAAATCTTGCAAAAAAAAAACGAAAAAAAAAAATTACAACCGAACTCCATAACCGCTGCCGTGCCAGCGCATTTAATCTACTTTAAACTTTGTCGCCTTTTGCGAAATGAACAAGGATTGCATTTGATATGCGTAGCACCAATGCAGGCGCAGGCAGAGGATGTAGTTGGTGAAATTTTGCTGAAGTTGTAATAAATATGTAGGTAGTTATATATATATATGGATGTGGGAGTTGCACCACGTTATCAATGCCAGCAATAGTCTGGTGGCTGAGCGCACTTGTCTTTGTTGGAGACATTGCACACTTTATTATTTGCGTTGAAACAAAATAACCACAGGAATATCCTTTACGACATAGCTCAAATGTTGGCAGTTGCAAGTATTTTGCGGGCAAATTATATTTCATACAAATCTACAGATCCACTTGGTATATTGATACTAAGTATGTACAGTGACTGACGATACGTTAAAAAGCATTTGAAAATAATTGAGTAAGCATTAAGCAAAGGAAATCGATTGCTTATATCGATTGGCACTAAATGATACCTGGTCATTCCAAGATAGAAATGAGCCTTGCGAATTTTTTTGGAAGCTTGTGAAACTCTTTTAGCGCCATGATAGTGACATTTTACATCGCGTAATGAAGGTCGTGTCGATATCGCGCCACGAAGTCAACACCATGACATTTACATGAGAAAAAACCAACATACATCCTAAGCTCACGACATATCAATATATTTCGGCACTAATACAGGACCATTTGAGGGAAAGTTCTGGACCGTTTCAGCACTATTTTCGGACTAGATATTTCGATACCATTTCAAGACCTTTCAGAAGTACGGGACTACAACTATTAATTAGTTGTACTATTTTTTTACTAATTTCGACTATTATTTTTAATAATGCTACTACTAGTTACTACTACTATTTTCACTGATTTATACTACTATTTACTCTCACTAATTTTACTCATACTACTTTATTATCTAACACTACTATTTTTACTAATTTCTACAACTATTTTTTCTAATACAACTACTAATTATTATTATTGTTTCGACTACTTACCACTACTGTTCTTACAAAAGCTACTACTAAATACTACATTTAGTTTTACTGATGCTATTATTAATTATTACTCGTTGTTTTTGCTAGTTTCTACTACTATTTTTACTAATTACTATTCCTAGTACAACAAATTTTAACTACTTTTTTCCTAATGCAACTACTATTTACTAGTTCAATTTCGACTATTATTTTTAATAATGCTACTACTAGTTACTTCTACTATTTTTTACTGATTTATACTACTATTTACTCTCACTAATTTTACTCATACTACTTTGTTAACACTACTATTTTAACTAATTTCTACAACTATTTTTTCTAATGCAGCTACTAATTATTATTACTGTTTCGACTACTTACAACTACTGTTCTTACAAAAGCTACTACTAAATACTACATTTAGTTTTACTGATGCTATTATTAATTATTACTCGTTGTTTTTGCTAGTTTCTACTACTATTTTTACTAACTACTATTTCTAGTACAACAAATTTTAACTACTTTTTTCCTAATGCAACTACTATTTACTAGTTCAATTTCGACTATTATTTTTAATAATGCTACTACTAGTTACTACTACTATTTTTACTGATTTATACTACTATTTCCTCTCACTAATTTTACTCATACTACTTTATTAACACTACTATTTTTACTAATTTCTACTGCTATTTTTTCTAATACAACTACTAATTATTATTACTTTTTCGACTACTTACAACTACTGTTCTTACAAAAGCTACTACTAAATACTACATTTAGTTTTACTGATGCTATTATTAATTATTACTCGTTGTTTTTGCTAGTTTCTACTACTATTTTTACTAACTACTATTTCTAGTACAACAAATTTTAACTACTTTTTTCCTAATGCAACTACTATTTACTAGTTCAATTTCGACTATTATTTTTAATAATGCTACTACTACTTACTTCTACTATTTTTTACTGATTTATACTACTATTTACTCTCACTAATTTTACTCATACTACTTTGTTAACACTACTATTTTTACTAATTTCTACAACTATCTTTTCTAATGCAGCTACTAATTATTATTACTGTTTCGACTACTTACAACTACTGTTCTTACAAAAGCTACTACTAAATACTACATTTAGTTTTACTGATGCTATTATTAATTATTACTCGTTTGGTTGCTAGTTTCTACTACTATTTTTACTAATTACTATTCCTAGTACAACAAATTTTAACTACTTTTTTCCTAATGCAACTACTATTTACTAGTTCAATTCTACTACGATTTTTACTTATGGTACTACTAGTTACTACTAGTTACTACTATTATTTTTAATAATGATATTACTAAGTGCTACTAACTACTATTACTATCATTACTACTACTACCCCAACTATTACTAGCACTACTTAGTACTAACGACTATTAGCGCTACTATTCCCATTTTTAACTCTCTGTAGCTTTACGAAGTCAGTCAAGAAGTTTTGCTTCGGGCTCGCGCTCTTAGCTGCACGAGTGTTTTTTAAGTGATATCGATGGTCAGTTTCATTATTGAAGGCTTTAAACATAACAATTAAGGGACATACCTTGAACTAGCTCGTTAAGCACTATTGCAATATTTCAAACGTTTTGTTAGATATAATAATAATTGCATTCGCACTTTGAGAATTTCAGAGAACTTAAACAAACGAAGTACCACATAGTACATTTCTGTTACACCTTTACTTTTATTTATTGAAAACGTCAAACTTGACCTATTAATAAATTAATCTATTCACTTGACTTAAACCCCAAAGTGTTTTCTTAACTGGGCCTAAAGAAAATATTGCGACTGGGCTAACAAGTCATTACTTTAAGGTCTTGAGTTCCTGCTTGTTGCTGCTTTGTTTGTTCATATAGGGTGCGCTGGAATTTTCGATGAATATTTAGCCTTCCGCTCTATTTCAGTTCGTACTAATGGTATTCTCAAGCCGCGGTGAATAATATCGCTTCGGATATACTACGGTGCTCCGGTTATTCTTTCCTTTCCACCTTAACAAGGCTATAATTATGTAAGCGATTTTGGCCGAACTCAACATATTATGCCAATTCTATTCAAGCCAATGCTTCTGCGCTGTACATGAGCACGAACAAGATGAGAGACTTATGGAATGTGGTTTTAGTTCATCGGCAAGAGAGGTTCTCCGTTGGATTCCGAAGCTGGTGTTAACGCTCGTTCTCAGATTATGTATCGATGTATCTTTTCCAGATATGGGGTCATCCTGACCGAAACCTCGTTGGATATCAAACGGCTCGGAGATGACCTTCCTAGTTCTGAAAGGGCTGGAGGCTTTCATTAAAGTTATTTTACATATCCATATTAGCTTTGCTGTTGTTTTTTGGGATACCAAACGCAATCTTCGCGATTCTTTTTGCTCGGGAATTTTCCAAAATATTTGGTGTACCGCGAATATCTGGTCGGGGTTGACTTGCCAAGTTTAAGTCCGGACAGATATAGATCCACTGTTATAGTTAGGATGTATTACAGGATGGATGCCCTTTTTGGGGAAAGTACACTTTAATACCAATTAGCAAGCATCCGTTCGTTCGACCATATTCTGGAGCTGGGGCCGCGGTGTTGCCATTCGAGTTTCGTTTAAGCAGTAAAACGGGACTTTGTCTTCGTTTTTATCATCCCTGAGGTTTTCCTCGCCACCACCATTCAACAGCGTGCAGAAGTGCCATTGTCATTCGTTTTCAGTCATATAGGATGTTGCCCCGGTCTTAAAACTTTTTGCAAACCGCCATACCTTCTGATAGAATTTTCGAGCGTTTTTTCTTTCGGCTAACATCGCAGGCTTTTCGCGTATCTCACGCCCGATCATAAAATCTTTTTTTTCCATAACAACGGGTATTCCTCATCGTATCAGGCATTCTTTTGGAGTCGCTGAAAACCAACTGACTTCTTTTGCGGCGGTGCATGAAGAGCGCGAAATGTGGTCCGGTTGCCCGCAAATATCGTTAAGTTTTTACCATTACGTTTTACTTTTATGTAAAGTTATTAAATGTTTTTTCGAATTACTTTTAAAGAAAATTTGAATGCTTGAATGCTGTGCCGAGTATTATTTTTATATTGCTAGCCGGCAACTGCAGATAACTAAACTTTTTTTACTGCTGCCCCAACATTGGGTATTTTATAATACTTTCTATAACTAAATGACTTCCATCCAGTGGTCTCACAGAGAGTGAATGATTGAGGTAAACGTGAAAGAACTCAGAGCTTTCGTTCCTAGTATTCCGGGTTCAACCTGGAAAACGCTGCAGTAGTCTAATAGTCTAAAGCAAATTTGCAGGGGATGGTTTCTTGAGAAAACGACTCCTTCCACCTTACCGCCGAATTTCGAGCCATCTGTATAGCTGAGAAAACGCCAGGTGGAGTGTTAAAGTCTAGTTTCCACTTCTCACTACTTGGAATTCTTGTAATAAAATTGCTTGCAGAAATCGATGTCGCAGTACATCGATCCGTGCTGTTCGGAATACTCGTAAAGCAAAATTTTTTAATATACCAGACTGTTCCTGAGTTTCAGAAAGCCACAGGGATACATAGTTACTTATTTTAGTTTAATATTATTTGCAACTAAATGAATAAATAACATAGTCCATTATACCACTGTGCCGCGTTAAATTACTTTAGCCGCTATTCCGAATAGCAAAATTGCTCCTCCGCACGTTTCTTATATAACGGACAATCCACTTATATTTTTTTGCTTTATGTTTTCGCTGAGATTTAACAAGTTATGGCCACTGCAGTCGAATGGCACTTATGTAGAGGTAGTACAAGTACAAGTAGCAAGGATTATCTGGATGACAAAAAAAAAAAAACTTTTTTATAAACAGAATTTTTTATATATTTTCATTTTCGCCGTTAAGGGTTTCAAATGGCGATTTGGAGGTGATTTGCATGCAAAGGACTTGAAGGACTTGCTTACACGTGTCTCCTGTTGCAAAGTAGATATAAAGAAAAAACTACAGATATTTATTTCTTTTTTAGATGGCATAGTGAAAATAAAAAAAACGTAGTGTTAATTTTTTCTTATGCTTTTGCAGAGTTACAGTTATTTTTGTTTTTTTTTTTATATTGTACACAACACATAGAAACCGCTACTAGCACATTTCTGTGGTGGGAATTAGAAATTTAGCATTGACAAACGATCTAATGAAACCACAAATTGCTATATGCGCTACAAATGCGAAAAGCGCTCGACAACTGTCGAATATTCAAAAACAATTTACTTGCAACATATTGTGTTTAGTTGGCCGCAAGTGCATGTGGTGGCTAGAACAGCTAACGTTAACCACAGAAATATGGAAAAATATAAACTGAACGAAATATGTACATACATAAAATGTAAAATGAAAAATTGAAGCAAAAAAATATTATTTTCGAAATTTCTATTTACCATTTTTTTTTTAAATCAATTTACCATATTTAAAACACACACTCACTCCCTTTCTCCTTCCGACCATTGCGCCAACTGCTAAAAGCAATGCACCTCAGTGCACGCCAATTAACGCAAATATTGCGGCGCGACACGTAAGTGGTAAATTAGCTGCTAAGATCCAAAATCTATCTAAATATGTGCCACGCCATCATGCCACATCAACCAATGTGCCACAGGAGGCATACCGTGCGGCTACATTGAATGCCTTTACGCCGAAGGTGAGATATGTACCTATGTCTGTATGTATGTATGTATCTCTGTCTAGGCCGCCACCGCCATTGCCGCCGCTGCGATTCGCCTGACAGCGTCTGTGATGTGTCTGGAACAGCTGCAACATGTCCGAGCACTCATAAAGGTATTAATTAACTTGTTAATTTTGCATTCGGCGATGAGGAAAATTTGTTGCATTTTCCGTGAAAATCTAAATAAATAAGCCGCCGTAGTATGTCTGCCAAATGTAGTCGCAGTCAAGTGCCATGTGACATTTTCGCACACGCATATTGTACATTCACACCGCCGGGTATTTGTTGTACTACATTTGTTTGGCGCAGTGTTACAACCATAATTATTGTGTGAGGTGATACATACACTGAGTGATAATTCTGCTGATGGATTGCAAGTGGCTAGTGAATTCGGTATACAGGGTGTGGTGGGCTAAAATTCTTAGACAAGCTTAAATGCCCAGCGGTATTTTCATTAAATTCCTGAGTTAAACTCGGATAACACAAAAAATTTTATAAGAGTCTTCTGGAGTAATCCTTCTCAAGAAGAAACCTAATAGAATCAAATGAAAACCAGATGACATAATAATTAGATCAGCGACTGGCAAATTATGTGCAGACATCGTAAAAGATATCCGCGCGAAGTTCAACCCGGAGGACACAGGAGCAGAAATACGGGGTATTTTGTCAAACCAAGACTGGCGCTGTCCTTCTCGAACTCAAGAAATCGACTGAAGAGAGCAAACGGAGTGCATTTAGCCGCGCACTAAAAACGGCAATCGGGTCCGCAGGGCAAGTCAAAAAGACTGTCGTCTAGAGCAAGTTTGGAATATTGTGAGGTCGATTGCACAGCGACAACACGTCGAAGCAGCTGTAAAGAAGGCCCTTAAGAAAGAGCAGGTGTTCATGAAAACTTTCATCACCAAAGATAAGAACAAATATTCTACCATTTTGATCTACTAAATTCTTATAGGACTTAATGGAACCCGGAATCCAACGTTTTTTGTCAATTGGACAAAAATATAATTCAAAGATAGATTATTTCTGAACTGAAATATTTTGCTCTTCCTGAAATTAGTTCATGACATAAAATGCCAATTTAATAATAATATTGTGCAAGAGCAATTTAGAAACTGAGTAATCATAGTATTTTTCTGAAAGAAGATAACGTCGCGATCTGTTTTGCTGAAGAAATTGTAATACAGCACGTCTGAGATTTTTATTTGCATTTAAAAGTTAATGGGATTACAATAGGGTACTTGTGCCCCAAGTACATTAACTTGAAGAGTTAAAGCTTTGATGTCTAATCAAATTTTGTTTCTTATCAAAAGATAAACATTTCAAATTCGCACTTTGTACCGCCACCTCTCCTTCCTTCACAGTTCTTTTTATAATTTTCATAGAGTTTCCTCACAACTAACCAACGCTGAGCAAGTCGTCATAGAGTGGTGCCAAAAAGAATCATTGCAGGTGGAAAAATAGGCTCTTTAGATTGTCCAATAGTTTGATTATTGCTCATATTGGAAAAAATACGCAATTTTGTAACCCAATCAAATTGCTACCACTTTAATGCCTGCTAAAATCTTCCAACGATATATCTTATAACCGATGGCATTTTGAAACGTTTCCATTGCAAAATAATTTTAAGTGTGTTGCGGAGATTTTCCTACTTAAATTTTTAGAATTGTAAAACGGTGATAGTTTTAATAATCGAATTGAAAATCGGAACTGAAAAGGTTGAAGAGAAGATAGAAAAAAATTAAGACAAGTACCACTTAATTAATTTTTATTTATAAAATGACTCCGGTGATGAAAATTTTCCCACCATCATTATTTTTTTTTTTAATAAATAACTCTAATTTGAGCATTTATATTAAAAAAAGTAGATGTCATTCAATAAATTTTGCTGCTTATAAACAAAAACCTCAGAAATGAATTCCCAAAAATACCTTTTTAAAACCTACTTAAGCAATAAAGTGTGTGCAAGGATTTAATTATTGACATTTGAGCTAAACTCGAAAAACGCCTTTAATCTAGTGTTATTGACACCCAAAACTATTACAGCATTTAGTTTCACTCAACAGCTTCCCTCAACTTAGTAACTATTTATAATACTTTTATTAAAAAAAACTTACTTTTTAAGCGTTTTTTCTTGAGTTAGGTTTTGTTTATTGCTCAGAAAATAAAGTTCAAGAAATAACGATTATTTTCTAAAGGATAAGAAAACTAAAAAAGAAAACGAATAAACTTGATTTGGTTCAATAAAAATAAAAAATAATAATGATCAATGTCGTGTAAAATAGTCCTTTTTACAAGCAGTTAATTGCTTTAATTCTTATACACTTAGTGCTTTCTTTTCCGCATAGTTTTTTGAGTTGAAATTCGGACAATAATTATTGACTCCGGCTTCGGATTAATACAAGTATTCTTAGTTAATTGCATTTTTGCGAAAATGTTAAAAGATATTAAACTATCAATATACTACGAAAAGCACTAATATTTACATTCTATATGAATGCGATGTGGGTGGAAAGTAAAAACTGTATTAAATGTACCTATGTAAGATATGTATATTTTTATTATTTTCTAGTTATTATTTATATTGCATTATTATTATATTTTCCAGTTTTCCAGATGAAGAATTGGAAGCGGACCAACAAGAGATCGCTAATTTATTAGCCAAATTTTTGGACGAGAAGCTAAGGATTCAAACTTACAACTTAACAAAAAGTTGTATCAAATATTTTTTATAATTGCTGAATAAATCATTTTTGTTAGTAAATTTTTTATTTGGCAGACAAACTATATGCGTGGAAAGTGAAGGGATTTCATGTGAGGTGAAATGGAGTGTCGTATTGACGTATTCCACGTTGCAGTGAGAAACTTCAATTGAAAACAACACGCTGGTCGCAATCTCTGATTTTGATATAACATCCTTTTAATAGCAGTTCTATAATTTTCGCTTATGCTTGGAGTTTCGCTAGATTCGCACCTTAACTGCTTAGTTGATTACTGTGATCTTAACATAACGTCATTGTTATTTAAAAGGAATGCCATGATTTTGTATTCTTTTTGTTTCCACCGTGGAAATTAAAGTAAGAGTAAAACTCACTGTTATCATAAACACGGCCTTCAAAAGAATATCCGGACCCGGGGTGGATAATCTGTGGAAGAATCAAAGAACCATTCAAATTTTGACTTAGATTAAATAGTATAAAAAAATATAGAAACCAATAAAAATATAAAAAATTATGAAACAGAACATGAAATTTATACGAAAAATATACGCACAACGTTGTCAGTTGGTAAGTTTTTGTGTTCGAACATGAGCTGTTGAATAATGATTATTATTTGTAATGATTACACTGCATAACAAAAATTAAAAAAAAACCTGCGGTCATGATTTTGTTAATAGTTTTTATTAACATTAGTAGCAGGCTTACGAACTGTGTTTTTACTATTTTTGGATTGGCTCTAATTCTTGATATAAATGAGACTTAAGAAATTAATGAAAAAAAATTATATGACCCAGTTCCAGTTGTAATAATTTAATTATTCCTCAATAAGTTTTGTTATATAAATTATTAAAACAAGTAGTTCGTTGGTTTAAATATTTTATTTCCCAAAGAAAACCAATCACAGAGTTTGTGAAAAATACCTATGAAGCATATTTTGGGAGAAACCTTGCACAAAAGAATAAATATTGGGTGCCCAGTATCGTCTGTAAATCTTGTGTAGGATCTTTGCGATACTGGAGCCAAGGGGGACGTAAAGGTCTTCATTTTGGCGTTCTGATGATATGGACTGAGCCAACTAATCATTTAAGTGATTGCTATTTTTGTGCAGTTAATGTGAAAGGTTTCAACAGGCATAAAAAACGTACTTGAGTTTATCCTAATGTAAACTCGGCTAAACCCCCCGTATTGCACAGCCATGATTTGCCAATTCCAATATTTTTAGAATCGTCTGCTGCAAACTGTGATGATGTTGAAATGTCAGAGAGATCAGAAAATCCGACAAATAGCAGTGAAAGTGAGTTTGAAGAAAGTAGTTGTACGAAACAGGGATTTTCTACAGAAGAGCTCAATGACTTGGTTCGTGACTTGAATTTATAAAAAAAGTCGTCTGAACTTCTGGCTTCGAGGCCTAAAACAAAAATCTTGTCTACAACCTGGTGTTGCTATTACAGCCTTTAGGAACAGAGAGCAACACCTTCTGCCTTACTTCACCAAAGAAGACAATCTTGTATATTGTAATCATATTTCTAGACTCTTGAGTGCTATTGCCATTCCCGCATATAATCCCGAACATTGGAGGCATTTTATAGATAGCTCAAAAAGAAGTCTGAAATGTGTGTTGCTACATAATGGAAATAAACTTGCTTCGGTTCCAATCGGTCATAGTACCAAACTAAGAGAAGAATACGAAAATGTAAAAATTGTTTTAGCAAAGATTTTTTATGCACAACATAGGTGGTCAGTATGCGTAGACTTGAAGATGGTGAATTTTTTATTGGGCCAACAAAGTGGGTATACTAAATACCCCTGTTTTATATGTTTATGGGACAGTCGTGCAAGAAATGAACATTGGATTAGAAAGGACTGTCCGGTGAGAGAAAATATGGAGGTAGGAACAGCAAATGTGGTTCATGACCAGCTGATAAGCCGAGAAAAAATCATTCTTCCACCACTTCACATCAAGCTTGGGCTAATGAAACAGTTCATCAAAGCCCTTGATAAGACAGGTGACTGTTTCGAATATGTGTGCAAAAAATTTTCAGTCCTTAGTATGGAAAAATTAAAAGAAGGAGTCTTCGATGATCCTCAAATTCGTACCTTTCTAAAAGACACTGAATTCTTAAACCATGTGTCACAAATTGAATCTGAAGCCTGGCTAAGCTTTGTTAATGTAGTCAAACATTTGTTGGGAAATCATAAATCACCAGACTATACAAAACTAGTTGCTGATATGTTTCTCAATTTTCGCAAACTAGGAGCTAAAATGAGCATAAAATTACATTATTTACATAGTCATTTGGACAAATTCCCGGACAACCCAGGCGATTACAGTGAGGAACAAGGTGAACGGTTCCACCAGAATATAAAAATAATGAACGAAAGATACCAAGGTAGATTTTACGACCACATGATGGCAGACTACTGCTGGAACTTAATACGGGATTGTCCTGAGCAACGACATCATAGGAGGTCCTACAGAAAAAGTTTTTTGTATTTTTTTTAAAATTAATTAATGAAAATAATATATTTTTTTTATTTTTGTATTACTTTTATACAGGCGCGCAATAAAAATGTAATTTAAATCCATATTGGTATTTTTAATTAGGTTTTTTCGTGAAATATTTAAAAGTCTTTATCTGAAAAACTAGAGCCAGTTCGACAAAACTGATATTATTTTCGTAATCAGCGCCCCCAAATTACTCTAAATCGACTTAAAAATCTCCATCCGCAAAATTTTGTTCCGCAGTGTTATCGATAAAAGTAATTTATTTTTAAGGACCCATATAATGGTTAATTACCATTATTTCTACTTTTTCGTAATAGTGTTCAGTTATCATAAATAATGTCATTTTTAACTGGAAATGATTTTTGTGAATTTCCGCAAAAAACAGCTCTTCGGTAGGACCTGACGATGTTCAAGGTTGCCTTTAAAATAGATTTTTTATATCATATTTGTTTGGAAAAACTTGCTAAATACTAGATAGAACAATCCTCATCGTCTCAAACTCAGACAAATTCTTATTTAACATAACATTGTCCAATAAATTATTTTCCCTGGGTAATTGTAATGAAACAAATCATATCTGTTTTAAAAAAACTTTATATAATCTATGTCCTCTGAAAATAAATACGTGTTGAAATAAGTTTTCTTTTATAGGTGGAGACCGTACGATTTGAAAACTGTATGATTTCGAAAATGTATATGACGACTTTTTATCAAAGTGATTTTACGGTCACGGGAAAGGGAAGGTCATATCATTCAAGAACATATAAATGCTGGGCATAAAGCTCCTAGTAGTTCAGCTACCCAGTTCATCGAGGAGGATAAATCCTCGTTAGCGTTTGAGTTTATAGAGACTCAACTCTCCTCTGGATTTCGGGCTACAAAAACATTGAACGAAAAACGAGAAGGCTGATAAATTACCTTGAGATGGGCTGCAAGGACGCCCATAGGACCTCTCATGGCGATAAGGCGAAACTCTATCATCTATATTCTGTATAAGAGCATTAAACTATTCAAACAAACAAGAATATTCCTTTGCAATGGAATAGAGAAAATAACACGGGCCGCTAATAACGATTATTTTGCAAATTTCAATTCAAAAAACCACGCGAAAATTTTTATTTTTGGAGTTTTATTTAAAAACATCAAGTTTAAACGTTTTTTTTTCCAAGTTTTATTTATTATTTAAGAAACTACCGTTATTACTTGGGTTTAATTTTTTTGCTTAAGAAATAACCGTTAGTTTTCAGAAAACAAAAAAAAAAATTCAACAAATGACGATTAAAAAGTAATTTTTTGAATAAAATTTTAACCGTTATGGTTCCTGGAAAATTATTAATTAGAATTAAAATAATCAAGAATTATCAAAAGTAATTGTATTATTGTTGAAAATTTTGATTAATTTTTTTTGATTCTTTTGCTTGATTTTTTAATGGCAAATAATCGTTATAGTTTTTTTATAAATTCATATTATAATTTATTACTAGTTTTTCGATTACAAAATCCAATTGATTTAGTCATTATGGGTACTAAACGAAATAATCGCTTGGATTCCAGTTTGAACTCACTAATCTCCGAAACAACTGAATGAATTTTTTTGGAGTTTTAAGTGGTGATTAGACAGTAACATCGGAACTAACTTTAGGTACACTTTATCAAAATATAAAATGCAAAAAAAAATAAAAATTTCGTTGAAATGATTTAGAATGATTTTCTTTTGATTGAAATTTTATTTGTCCAACGTCAGTGATTTTTTTAAGCCTGGTAGAAAATAAAAATCAATGGTAACTTAGTTTTGTGGAATACTTAAATAAAAATCAGAGCAATATTTTTTTTATTAACTTTTAATACATCGAATTCTGAAAAAACACAATAATTGTTTGTGCCATTTTCATAAAATATTCTCTCTTATAAAGCTTAGTTAACTTCCTCTACCCTGTCATTGCTTGAAAATAAATAAACCAATCAAAGAAATGGAATCCTGAGAACTCTTGGCTCTTAGCTAATTGCACCTGCCCCACATATTTATGTGTGTAGGCAAATATTTTTAATATCCCCGCAAATAAAGAGAATTTCCCGCAATGTAAGCGTTTCATCATCAAAAAAAAAGAAGAAACAAAAAAAAACGTAAAAATTCATAATAAATAGAACTGCGAACACGCACTGCCAAACATGCGCATAGAACTTACTGATTTGTATACAAATATTGCGCGAACGTGCTTCAAAAGACGTTTTTCAGCGATGGCTCAGTTCGCGCGCTAAAGATGCAACCGCCCTCCACGCCGAACGCCAATTTGACTTGCCACGTCAATGCTAAGGCAAAAAGAGTCTACATTTTATGGCAGGGCAAGCAACACCTTCTGCGTCCATACTTCCATACACACATACACACACATGTAAACATGCCACAAGCATGCAATGCATCAATGCACTGTTGGATCACACCGTTTGCCCGAACACAATCCTTTTGATCATCGATGGCAGCTGACTGCTGCGGCGCTGCTGTTTGGCTGCCCGATTGGCCAACTGCTGGCACTGCGCGCAACATGCACCAACGGAGGTGGCAAGCGCACGTCAAAATGTATTTTTGGCAGCCGCCGTCGCCACACAGCCCTGTGCTGCCCGTACAAATAAAGCGGCGAAAAGGTGATGCGGCGGTTGGTTGGTTCAGTGAGGCGGGTGGAATGGCCGCTACTCAGAAACTGCAACAGGAGATCATAAACAATTTCTAAATCGATTTCAAAAAGGCAATCGAATACGTTCGACGTCCGCGCACCTTCTACGAATGTACATATGTATATGTATGTAAATAAATTGATGTTTACGCACATAGCGCAAGTATTCCCCTTTTGGGAAGCGCGCCGTTGGCCGCGTTGCACCGCGTGGTGTTGGCGCGCGACGGATGTTATGACTTATCAAAATTATGCGTTGCTCATAATATTTTCCAAACAAATTGTTCATCGTTTAGCTCAACGCCTACATACGCTGTACACCTAAAGCGGCAGCCCCAGCGCCCGCGCCCCTCCATTACACACCTTGGTACGATCGCCTGCCCGCCCGCCACTATGTTCTATGCGCTGTTCGCATTTCTTGGATTTTAGTTAAAATTAGCCGCGACGAAACGTGCCACACCGTGTGGTGGCTAGCGGCTGGTTGCATTCCTCACTAAAGCGCGCGATGGCCGGCGCAAGGGAAGGAGGTGCTTCTCCTGCTGCTGCTGTGTGTGATGTTGCATTTGCTTGGCATGTCAGCAAAATAATATTTTACTACCTGGCAGAAAAGATGTTTATTTGTTGTTAGCATTTTTGCAAACAAGCGCGCGTTCGAATTTACTTTGGAGTTTTACATTTCTTTTTTTTTTTTTATATATTTCTAGGCATTTCTTTCATTTGGATGTTGCGAATTTTTATGATGAATTTCCTTGGGTTGTCAGTTGACAAATTGAGCAAATTTGTTGGGTTATAACGGAGACGCATTTATCATTTTTTTAGAAAAAATAAAAATTAAAGTTTTCCATACAACTTTTAAAGTGGATATGTTGGGATTTTTTCGGACATGATATATTGATGGAATCGGTAAATTACACGTGGACAGAAATTAGTTAAATGATTATTCGAGCAAAAGCATTTCAGAAAATATATACACACAGATCATTGGCTCATTGAAATTTCAAAAATGTAGAACAGATTGGATTGATTTATATATTTTTAATACTCACAGAGTTTTTGAAGGTCGTTAATAATTTGACACTAATGCCAGTTCGTGGTGAATGTAAAATGGTCGAAATATTTTGATCTGAATAAAACTCCGAACTTGTAATCTTCAAAAGGTTTTGCTGCGATATATTTGGTAGAGTGAAAGAGGAAGAAATTCAACAAATATCCGAACAAAAGTCCTGATTCGGGAGTTACATCCTCGTATATCCTGTAAGCAGACTCACCTACCATGTGTTATCCCCGTCGGCCTACGCAGTTGCATTTGAAGGGGTTTAAACGCGCTTGAGTCTTATTTTCGCTTGGAGAACGTTGGCTGATTTTTTGTGATCGCAAGTATTTATAAAACCCTGTTCAGTTAAAGTCGTGTTTTGGTTGTGTATTTAAAAAGTTTAGCAAAATGCCAAATAATCGGAAGAAATTAACGCGTGATCAAAAAATTCGCATATTGGCATAAGATAAAGTAATGTTATCTTCTCGGCAAATAGCAGCTAGAATTGGTTGTAGCCTTTCAACTATTGCTCGTCTTTTACAAAAAAAGAAGAATGGTGATGTGTTGGAGCCTAAAAAGGGATCAAGTCGTCCTCGAAAGTCAACTGAGAGAACAGACAACATACTGCGGCGGATAAGTTTAAGCGACCGCTTTAAAAGTGCACTTTCTATAAGGGCGGAGATGCAAAATTTTCACCAAGTGGATTTAGGTGTCGAAACCATACGCCGACGGCTTAGAGATGCCCTGCCAAAAAGACACTATTAACACAAAAAATGAAGGCTGCACGAATTTCTTGGACAAAATGATTGGCAATAGATTATGTAGTCTGACGAAAGCAAATTTAATTTGCTAAGCTCACAAAATTTGCTTTACGTGCGTCGGTGCGGTGGTGAGAGGTTCCAGGATAATTGTACAGTAAAGAAAGTTAAGTTTCCTTAAAGTCAAATGATTTGGGGCTGCTTTTCATACCATGTTTTGAGGCCGCTATACCTTCCTGATGGAATAATGAATGCACAAAAATATGCGACAGTGGTTAACAATTTTTTAGTACCCGCAATTGAAGAGCATTATTCGTATACGGATCGCCTAATCTTCCAGGAGGACTCAGCGCCATGCCATCGTGCAAAATGGGTAAATTTTGATTGGAAATAAATCTTGTATAAAACATCTATACAATATTGGTGTTTATGATACTATTCAGCTCGAATTTTTATTTATAGTTGGCCAATATATTTAACGATCTAGGGATTCAACGCTTGGATTGGCCTGGAAACTCGAAAGATTTAAACCCTATTGAGCACTTATGTCACATAATGAAATGTGAAGTTGCTTAACAGAAGCCAACAAATAAAAGTCAATTGATAAAGATTTTAGAACTAGTTTGGTATGGTCCCGTTATAAGGAAATCAATTGAGGTCCTAGTGAATTCCATGCCTTCAAGACTTAAGGCAGTTATTGAGGCTAAAGGAGGAACGACTCGTTATTCGGAAGGCCTATTGTGAAGTCTATATTTATACCGTTAGGGGTGAAAATGATGTAGTCGTTTTAAGTTAACTTCACATTGTTTTCTTTTAATTAATCATGAATATCATCGAATGCTAATTTCTGTTAATTTTTTCAAAATTAATCGGCTATTCCTTATAAAAACCATTTTCGAGAAAAATTTGTGTGGATAACTAATTTTCACTATTATTAATAAAAATTACCCTAATATTCTAACTTTAAAAACAAATTGCTCATGCTTTTATTTCAATTATATTTGGTGGTGCGTTTTTATTGACCGCATGTCCGCGTTGCCTATTACCTTTCCATATACTTGCAGAGCTAAAAATGCAGCTTCGATTAATTAAAAAAACAATGTTCCGTTGTCGCAGTAAAGATGAAGTCAACTTTGAAGTTAGTAGCAAATTTTTTACATAATTTTTAATCGGATATCTGTGAAAAATAGCTGTAACTAACTTAGGAGTCAATTTTATTACCACTATGACTAAGGGGCACAGTTTTTAACTGCACAAAACTTATTAAATTTAAACTAAGTGAAACGAAATAAATATATGGATTTTCTGGAAATTTCGACTATGACGCCATCTATGGGATTTTTATAAATATTTTTTTTTTTTTGCAAAAATGAAATAGGTCGGACCAAAATACGGATTTTTTGTTCTAGCGCCATCTAGCGGATCTATTTTTCGTAGAAGTGTTTCTCTTCGCACCTTCGTTCTCCATTTATAATTTAAAAAAAAAAACCGGATCACATTTTTCTAATATCATCAATACGAATTTTCTGAATAATTCGTTTCATGCGCCACTGAACGGATTAAAACTCAGCCTTTGCCTGTGCCACAAGTCTTAGGAACATATTGGATTGAAATCGGTACATCAGTTTTTAAGCCAAATTTTAACGAAGAAAACGGCTATATTTTTATATATAGAGATTTAATGAGACCAACAAAAATTCAAGGAACTACATTTCTAAAACAAACGTATACAAATAAAAATACTTTTGCATGGAAATCCATAGATAGTTTGAATTCAATGGTAAACTAAAATTTTAATAGATTTGATATCAATTTTTATTACTGCAAAAAAAAAACCCAGTTTGATTGGAAAAAACTAACAGTAGCACGGTGGCCGTCGTTACGTTAGTCTATATCTGTAAGGCCTGGGTATACATAGTAAAGAAACTCTTACGAGTTTTAAGATACACCGGTTGTTCAAGTTTATTTAGATTTTTGTTCAGGTTCGTTTAGATTCGATCAAAGACAAAGAATGTAGCAATATCAATTTTGGAAATATCTACATTCAGAGGAGGTATTATTTTTTTTTATTGTGTTAGGAAGTATCGAATACCTTTGCGGATTCTTTCTTTTAAGAATTGGATATTTTTGAAAGTTTCGTATACTTTGTTTCAATTTGAGTATAACGAACGGTACGTTTATTTTTTGAGTTTTTTTTTGTATGGAAGAGAAAAGTTTCTAAACTACCTCAAAAAACCACATTGTTGTGCTCAATCTGAATGAAATTTATAATTTACATACGGGTCCTGGAAATTTTTACTGGACACTGAAAAGGGGCTCTATTTTAATTCATGAAATTTTTAAGCTAAAAAACCTAAATTTGTATGTGATACTTATATTTTCGAACGCAGTGTATGATTTTTGTTGTTAGGTAATCGGTGGAGTATTGCTGTTATTGTTATAAAAACATTTACTTTACAAAAGTCAAATACCATTAAAATTTCACTGATTACTGAAAAAATAGCGTTCTTTATTGATCGTTGGGGGCAGACAGCAATTTTAAAGAAAGTTTTTTTCAATAGAAAATGTGGACTTTACAACCAGTATTCAATAACGTCACAATTCCTCGGCCGCTGATGTTTATTGAGAAAAGTGTCCGATTCGTTATATAATGAATTTGTTTTTAAAGTATTATAAGTGCAAATAATATCGTTTTAATGTAGATTCGAAAGGCTTATTTGATGGGTCCCGGGTTCAAATATTGGCCGGGGCAAGTAACATCAAAAATTGTAGAAAAGTTTTTTCTAATAGCGGTCGCCCCTCCCAAAACCCCATACGCCGTTCGGGGTCGGCATAAAACTGTAGGTCCCTCATCAAGACGCGCAACACAAATTGTAGGAGAAATTCGGCCAAACATCATACTATGATGAAATCACCAAATTAGTACCATTATTGTTATTATCAATATAGAAAGTGAAACTTTACACGATTTTGAAATTTAAGAATTCGCAAAAGTTCAACTTGGCCAAAGATAAAGTTCAATAGTTCTGTACATAAAACAAAGAAATGGATTGAAATTATCACGTTTTTCCTTCATTCAAAAAATGCTTAATTTAAATAGTCAAATACAATAGTGATGACAGTTAAATTAAAAGTAAAATTCAATAGAAAAAATAGTTTTATAAAACGATAACGACAAAAAAAATCCAAAACATGAATGCAATTGAATTAATTGATAACTTTTTCGCGACTCATGTACCTAATGTACTTGTCTTTTTAAATAACAATAACAAAAATCTAGAACTTTTAAAAGCCCGTTGATTTTTCATTTTCTTAGACCTTTAAAATGTTCGGTTCGGTTCCTTTCGGGCCTATAATTCGATATTCGGTCCCCCTCTAGTTTTATACCAAAGGGCTAGTCTCGTCTGACTTTTTACAATGTTTTTAAGTAATAATATATAAAACAGGGTTTGCAAATAAACTAATTGGAATGAGAATATATGAATAAAAATAAATATCAAAACCTTCTTTTATATAATAATACAACACAATATTATCCCCGTCAATTCAGTATTTTTTTTGCAATTAATGCTATTTTCCAGTAGTCAGTAAAAATTTACTGCTACAGGAAAGTAAAGTTGAAAATATAGTAAAAGTTTACATCATTTATAATCATATTTTTAAATAAGCTATATTTGCATTAAAAAATTACAAAGTTTTTTATTTGTTGTGTAAATTGAAGCAACTTTTTTTACTGGACACTATCAGACACCATCTTAAGCCGCAATTCGATTTTTTGGTCACTAACACCCTTTCGTCGCACAGGGTTAGACATATAATAAGCTCTACCTCTCTAGCCAATTTAATTCCACTCGACATAACTAATGTTTATATTTTAGCAACAATTTGAGGATTCATTTATTGCTGAATACACTCACGTGGCTAAAATGAAGCAAACATTTTATTACCGTTATTTTATAGCCAATGAATCAATTGAGCGCTAACAATAAAATATGCAACGTCACTGGTGGAGGGGTACAACACCTTCTCCCAATGACAGACTGCACATCGCTGGGACAAGCAACAGCGCCATCGTTTCAATTGGACAGAAATTTTGGACACATTTTTTAATACTTGTGCACAACAAAATGTTAATAATACAAAAGTAGATTTGTGTGTACATATGTAGATGTGTTTGTGTGTTGGTATAAACATCCGCAACGAATTTAATGCAATTCAAAGCAAAGGAAAAACTATAATGTTGCACGCACAATTGACGTTGCATTCAAATATTGCTACATATATTGCTACATATGTATGTATGTATACACAGATGTGTGTGTAGAAATATAGTTGGTGGGCCATCAAGCGGCAATTCATTGCACTGCAACGACTTTTACGATAAATAAACACAATCCGGTGCGACAACTGCATACAAAACATCCAACTGGCCAAAAGCGGTTGGTACTTACTTTCAGGTTCCTCTCAATCATTGGCACGAGAAGACGGTATAAGGGAGGATAAATAAAATAATGCGATGGCATAGTTTATTGTTACCATTTGAAATGGCCACATACATTTATGTACAATACATACGCAAAAATGTGCGCGCATTTTGTGTCCCCTTTGCGTTTGAGATTTTGATTTTGGAATTGCACATTTTATTGAAATTCAATTAAAATTGTATTTCAATAATTGGTCACGCATGGTATGCATATCCGAGTACGCTTTTGTGCAAACAACAAATTACATCCTCTATACTATTGCTGCTTTCCTTTCTCCTTTCTGTTTTCTGCACTATCCTTATCGCTATAGCTTTTAGTGTGAGTTGAATTAATTTTATTGTGAAAATTTATGAGTTTTCAAATTTCCTATCAGCACCAAATTTTATTGTTCGCATTTTGAACGGTCGTACTTTTCTATGTTGTTGTTTTCTTTAAATATAAATCTTTTTTTTTAACTTCGTGCAACACTTTAGGTTGGTGTGTGAATTTAACTATTTTAGTAAACAATTACTAGAATCTGATTTTTGTGAAAGCAATTGATGGATTACGAATTTCTTGGGGCATTCATTTATTTTATGTACATATAAGAGTTTTGAAAACCAATTTGGACGAAATATAAATGAGGGCACTGCAAGAAAAGTTTAAAGGCGCTACCAGAAATTAGATAGTCTCTAAGTAATGGTTTATCCAGTTAGAGATATTTGTAGGAGGTGCTTGGGAAAAAAAAACGAAACGCCGAAACCAATTTGTCTCCGAACTAAATTCGTCATCATCGTATTCGCTCTCTAGATAAACAACAAAAAACGAAGGGATGGTTTTATAATAAATTAAAGTTTATTTATAAAAAAGGGTAATCTTTATTATCATTAAAAAACTCCATTCATTTTATTTATTTTACAAAGAGGGTTTCATTGAAATATTGATCGTAATTCCGACAGACATATCCAATTTTCAATGACACGTTCGAGCGTTTCCTTTGGTATTTATCGAGTAATCACCCCTCATTGCGGAAGAAAAATTTTAGTAAATTTTGTATTGTGAATCTTCTTCAAGCTTTTAATAAACCCAAAAGCTGAAACTGTGACACGCTAAGTATTTCCATGATTAAATCTTACAAAATGCCAAACAAAAATACCACTATACGAAATCAAGATATATCATAAAATTGCTTCTGAATAAGGTCCTCTAAACGAATCACCGATGTTTACATAAAAATTTATATGTTTCCAGCTTTTGGAAAGAAAGGAAAAACAATAACAGCATATACAGCTTACTTGGCTCATCTCGTTTAGGCTTTGCCTTCATGAGTATTAGCTAGGGTACGTGATTTTTAATCCCCGCAAAAAGTCTAATGAGGAAATGTGGTGATCTTCGAAATAGCTATAACTTCTATAATTGCTGCTTTTTCTATTATTCTTCCTATTAAAAACTGGCCTTGAGCTCATAAAATTATTGTTTGAAGTAAAACTTCTTTAGCGGTAGTGATATTTTACATCGCGTCACGAAAGTCACGTTAGAATGGCATCACGCAAGTCGCATCAGAATAAGTGTAGCTTTGGAACGTTTTGTCACTATTTTCGGACTAGATATTTCGGGACCATTTCAAGACCTTTCAGTAGCTCGGGACTGGTTCACCTCTGTAACTGCTACTACTACTACTAATTCTAAGTCCTAATTACTAGTACTAATACTACTCCAACAACTTTACTACTACTGCTAACTGCTACTACTAATTACTACTACTATCACTACAACAACTAATGTTACTAGTTTAATAATGCTTATACTTATTACTACTACCATTTTAACTTATGTTGCTACTAGTTTCTACTACTCTTTTTAATAATTTTTAATGCTATTTTTACTAATTTCTACTACTATTTTGACTAATGCTACTATTTATTAACACTACTATTTCTACTACTTTTTTGACAAATGACACTATTTATTACTACTACTATTACTATGTATGACTTTGTACTACTAATATTATACCAGTACTAATTACTACTTCTATTTTTACTAATTTCTATTGCTATTTTTATTTCTACTAATCAAAACTATTTTTTGCCAATTTCCATTACCTACTAATTTCTACTATTATTTTCACTAATTCTACTTCCAATAATTTCTACTATTTTTATTATTGCAACTACAATTTTTACTACTTTCTACTTTTATTTTCACTCTTGTTAAAAGGAAAACAACTAAAGAGGATGTCTTATAAAACTGTCTCCCATATTTAACTTTATATCTCTTTGTAGAGTGGGCACAGAAGTTTTATTTCTGGCCCGCGCTCATAGGTGCAATCGTGTTTCTTTGAAGCGCACCCACACAACCAAGAACAATGCGATATGAGAATTTATGCCGGCTGAGATGTTCTAGAAAAACTCTCTTAAAAATCCCCATGCCATTTAATTAGGCATTTCCCTTCGTAAACGCATGCACAAAATTTATTTCTTTATGGAAGCATCACCGTCTATAAAAAAATTGTCAAAAATCTATCAGAATTTTCAGCCACATAAGACTTGCACTTTATTATTGTAAAATTGAATGGGCTACAAAACTGTGTGCTCAAATAGTTCCTAAAAACTCGAAGTAAAAAGTTTGTAAATTTAATTAAAATTTTTTTGAAATTTTATGAGTTTTTGTGAATTTTGTAAAAAGTTTGAAACTTTTATTTATATAATTTATTTTACACAATGAGTTATGCTTTTATAAAAAAATTATTCAAAATAAATTAATAAACATAAGTGACCAACTGTATTATATTGAATTGTGTGTATCGTTTAGATGTTGCGGCCCTCTTTCATTGGATACCAAATTTGTTTAAATCGATAAGCGGTTTGTTTATTATATTGAAAATACTTTTATTTTGGATTAAAAAAATATTCGGTCAAGTATAAGTGTTATTGCTGGACTAAGGAAATAAGAGGACAAAAGAAGTAATGGATTTTCCAATTATCAATAAACTGCTACCCAAAAACTGGCTAAAATAAAAAGAATTCAGGATTCTTGTCTAGGAGGTCTTGAGATCAAAAGAACATTGATACCTTCAAACTTTTACTACTTCGAAGATATAACTATAATTTTCGATCCTTGTTTCATTTATAAATGAAAATCTGTGGTGTTATTTTAAGTATATTGAGCTGTGGGCAATTTTAAAGGACCTCGAAGTCAGACAAAATAAAACTCTAGCCATAGGGTATTACATTCGGCCCGGTAGGCAACTATAAACCAGAGTTAATTTTTAATAGGTATCAAATAATATGGAACGATGAAATGTACGAGCTTTATGGCACTCGTCATGCATAAGGATTACGTTAATTCGACGCGCCACCCCATGGATGGATAACGAGGTTAAATGTTGCTACAGAAAACAATGGAAGTGCAAAGAGGAAAAGAACCTGTCTACGCTGAGTGAGAATAACTGGTCCAACTTCTTCAACCGGCCAAAGCCGATAAATTTTTGCTGAGAAAAAGAAGTCCCTGAAAGTGAATGAATGGCACATCTGATTTTAAAAATTCATTTTATGTTAAATCTGGATCTTTTTTTTAATTTTTTCAACAAAGGTTTTTAATAGGTTGACACGATATAGCCTTTTTGTGTCTATTATCATTCACTTTTGGAGCGAAAGCAGAAAGCCTTGCTGCTCGGAATATTTCATACCACCACAAATTTTTTATTTAATCCAGCATGGAACGCCTATCGATCATAAACAGATTATTTTTTTTTGCCGACCCGATGGGTACTTACTACAAGTAGGTAAAGATTTTTGTTAACTAATTTAGGAAATCTCTTGAGAAGAGAAGAAATATAATATTTATTATAAAAGCGCAAAAGTATTAGTTCTTTATTCCGGTTAAAGCGCAATACTTTTTAGACCTATTCACATTCTCAGTTTGTGAACTTTCCAACCACTAAATACATTTACTTGCTTTTAAGTGTATATTTTTCGAAATACATATATTTCCCTTTTCTCAGTGCAAGTAATCTCTAATCCTTTTTTACCTTACTTCCCACACAGTGGTTGCTGCACGTGATTGTAAATGTCCGTGCAATTATGCCTCATACTATCGCGAAATCGACGTGTTCGCAAAGGTGTAACTAATCCGCATGATTTTGTAACAATAAGCAATAAACCAATGAACAATGGCACCCCTTTTGAACAACTCAGCGCTATGACTTGTTCTATGACAGCGGTGCCCTTCAAATGCACACATACATACCTACATACATATGTATGTATATGTATACTAGGCTGCTTCAAAAATTGATAGAAATTTTTTTTTTGAAAAATAGCTACATATGTGCACTGTATTTTGTTTTGAGTTTTAAAAGAGGTTTTAAGGGTTGCTTCCAGTGGAGGAAATGCAATGAAAAAATATTATAAATGTTTCAAAATTTGTAAACAAAAAATAAAAAACATAAAAATACATCGCCAACTAGTTTGAATAATTACGATTTTTCTTAAATTCAACAGGGATGGAAATAATGTATTTTATGATATAAAAAAATCACAAATTATCGATCAAATATGATCGAAAAAATAAAGCTCACAAAATAGCAATTATGCATGCAATGATTTGAAGCAAATAAATTTCTAAAAAAAAAGTAAGTCAGATTTGTATAGATATGTATATATTCGATATATTCGAGTTTTGTTTTGGACGAATTCCTGCCCACGATCAAAAAATCAAAATAACTATTATTTTTGGCCCCTGGTTATGATACCGAGCACTGATTTGATGAAGTAGTGGTTGATATTTATAGTAATTAGTCGATTCTAGGCTAGGCGTGTTCTGCAATCCAGCAGATAAATTCTGCGGCCCTCTTGGTATTCACGTTCTCAATTAAAGCTGTTAGGCAGCAGTTACCGTGGATATAAATGTGACCAGATTACGAACGCGATGCATTGCTGAGATGTCTCGTTTAAGGCTCGCCTGCATTCGATAGCAGGCTTGGAGTTGATACTGGTGTAGATTATTATATGCCAAAGAGCAGTTTAATTTTTGGCCGCTAGTTTAGCCAGAAAACCACTACAGTAGTGGGGTAGATGCCAGCTTCTGAAATACATATGTAGGTGTGGATAATTTTTTATCAAATGCGATTAGCGTAGTGGTATAGCCCTGAAATCGTAGTACTGCTTCTAGAATTAATGAGTGACCAACTCTACGACCTCTTCACGAATGGATTGCAATCAATATAGTTGCATTGCAGCTCACCTAGAGTCTGCCTTATATATCTACTGGAAAAAAGTGTGTAGTAGTTCTAGGGTAATTATGGAAGGAATTAGATATGGAATGAATCGGACCATAAACATAATTTTTTGATATATGTGATCCGTGCACCACCTAATGGATCCAAATGAAATATAAATCTTGCAGTAATAGAATCAATGGTTTATTAAAAAAATAGGCAATAACTCAAGGTAGCATCAAAGTGGACTTGTTCACGTCCGAAGCCGTGAACGGGTTACATATATCCTATGTAGCTCCATTCATGGAACATGCGGAAATATAACGTTATACATATAACAGAAAACGTTTTACCAAAACCGTTTTCGAATTGCAAAATAAAAAAAAATATGCGGGTCAATCCATGCCAAACTAAACTTAAAAGGAAAACCCCCTTGAAAATTTAAGGATATTTTTTGGATTAGTTAGAGGTATTTCGCACACACAATTGAGTTAAAAATTTTAGCAAAAGATGTAGATTTTTTAATTTTCAGAATCTAAAAATTTTTTTATTGATTTTTTGTTAGTTACAAATTTTAGTTTTAAATGAAGATTTGTCTTTTAACTACAAAAGTTTTCAAGATATAGAATAAATAAACTTAAAAAATCCGGAAGAGAAAAATTCTGACATAAATTCGTCCAAACCGAAAATGGTTGAATACAACCATGCCCGATCATTTGACAGGGATCGATCTACGTACATAAAATATACATACTTATGGCTATTTGATATATTTAAAAATATTTCTTGAAGGAAAAAAATTCTAAGCATTTGAAACACCCTAACGTTTATGTGCATACGCAGATAAAACGCAAGCCAGTGAGTCAGTCAGTCATCGAATCAGTTCCGGCAGACGCCAACAAAGTACAACAAGGTGAAAGGGTGTTAATACAAAGACTTACATTTTCATTTTGTTGTCGTTGTTGCTTATCAGCACTGATGCAGCATTAATTTCATAGAACATCGAATGGCCGACCGACCACATATGCGAACGCAAATCTCAATACTTAAACGTTATTCGCATTTTTAGAAATCTCTATGGCTGTTCGAACCCTTTAGCCAAGGTGTATTCAATAGATTTATGCAATCAAAGCACCATGCGACATGACATGACAGACATTTGGACAGGAAGCCAGCAGGCATTCATTGTATCGAATTGGCATTTGTAATTGTGGTACCACCCCAAGCTCACCGTGGCTCGAAATTGAGTTATATGTATGTAGATGTAGATGTGTAGGAGGTGTGCTTGTATTTGATGAAATTCGACTTTTTCACTCAATTCCACCCCAAAATGAATGATGATTGCTTGATAGGCATTTGAGGATTTTCGCAATAAAGGTGTTTCAATGCACGCCACCTTTTTCAGTTGGTTCATTGTGCAGTAATAATTCGGTAATTTATGATTTGGTGTAGCATGCACCGGATGCGTAGCCATCTGACATTTGCAGTTATGAATTATTTTATAACAATAGTTCTATTTGAAAAACTTAATTTTTCGAAGCGTTGTGGGCATTGCGACATTATTTGGCATTGGAAAGAAGAATATTTGGAATATTTTGTTAATTTTAAAGCTCTTTTACCAGATATCGCACAGCTCAGTTGCATTGGCCAGCAAAACCTTTGGATGATAAGATTCACATTTTTCCCCGTGCTATTTTAAGTGCTTACTCTAAATCATTCGATAAAACTTTCAAGTAATGGTTTTATATTAAATTCAACGCTACTGGCAGTACAGGAACTAACATTACAAATCATTTGACAAGTAAAAACAAGGAAAATAGATCCATTTCCCTCTGCAAATCGCATCAAAACTGTCAAAGTTCACTTTGGAGAAAATTTCGCGGATAAGCTTCGTAAAATCCATCTTCTCGACTATCTACATATATTAAATACAATCAATGAACTAAAACGTCTCGACCATGCTAGTGTTCTGAAAGAACCAAATTGTATCTTTCCGGCCAGGTCAAGTGCAGATGTTGCCGCTGTAGTTGAGAGTGTGGAGAAAACCATTGGTTGCCGACTTCGGGACGATTACAGGCTTATATCTCATAGTCTTGAATATTGAACCTTTTTTACAAGCACCGGGATATTATCTTTAGCTAAAGAGGATATTTACCTAGCGAATGATAACTTTATCGACTTATGAGTGCGCAGTCGTGGCAGCCAGATGATGATCTCATAAATATAACGTTGATATTGTCTACATCTTAATGCGAACCTTGATCGAACTCTTTTTTCTCTTTAGCCTGTTTCATTTTTTCTTCTAAGCCTCTGAAGATATTTTAATTATAGTTAACATTTTTTTTTTATTTTATGTTCTTTCGACAAAGTGAATGCAAAATGGCACTGAAGATGGCATAACGCCGAAACCGGGTTGTCTCCGAAACAAACTTGAAAAGGGATGACGGAAAATCATTTTAATAAACGTCATATTTAAAGTTCATCTACCTGGTTGAGAGTCATGTGGCTTATTTTATTTAATTTTAGTAGCTTAATTAATTTTAGTAGTCTATGAGTGGGCATAACTTGGGTTGGTATTCCGGTTACATCTCACCGTAAAGTTGTTCATTAGAAGGTAAAATTCACCTCTTGAAGAACGAAAAGGTAGACAAATTAACTAACATGCAACGAGCTTTTTGGATAAATTCGGAGGAAATTTATAAAGACCCACTACTTAGACAATTCAATGTTGGAATCGTCTACGTTTTTCAAAACTCATCCAAACTCGAATCTGCACAGAAAAGACTTTGGACCCGGTTTTCGGGCATTTTACGGTGGAGAGATAAAGGTTCCTACAATTTCACATACATATATGTCATATATATTTGAATTTTTATAGTCCATAACATAAGTAAAAAGGGCACATCTGAACTATTCTAAAACAGTTCTTATGACAGACTAAGTACAAATCTGTTTTTTGCTTTAAATTCGCGATTTGACTACCCTAGGCAGAGCTGTGGGTAAAAAGTGACTTATCAAATCGGGCAAGTTTCACAACAAACGTCATTTTATTCCGATTGTTTTTTTATGAATGCTCTCTTTTTTTTATGTAAATCCAAATATATTGCTTAGTGTACTTGTGTATACACAAATGTAGCGTGGGATCATTTCGGCACTAGTTCAGGACCATTTGCCGGTAAGTTCTGCACCGTTTCGGTGCTATTTACGGACTTGATATATTAGGAATATTTCAGCCCCTTCAAGTACTTCGGGGCTGGTTCATCACTCCAACTACTACTACTACTTCTACTACCACTTAGGACTATTACTACTCGTAATACAAGTTTCAGTATTTTTTCCATCATATTTACAAAGGTTCTGTGAACTTTTTCGACCATTTTTTCTTCTACTTATCTATTTGTGGGATAAGGCATACCGTTCTCACTTATAGGTTATAAACGAACTACTGTTATCATTTTATATATAGTGGTACAATTGCTACAATTGGTACAATTGAATTCACGTAACGATCATTGAATTTTTGCAGGGCTAATTATTACTACTACTACTTCCAGCTACTACTACTACTACAACAACTAATTACTAAAACTACTTATAAAACTACAACTTCTACTACTACTACTAACTGCTGCTACTGCTTTACTATTTGCTATTACTTTTTTCACTAATTTCTCCTACTTATTACTACTAGTATTTTTAATAATTTCTACTTCTATTTCTAGCACTATTTTTACTAATTGCTATACATAATTGGGGGAATCGCCATGCTATTTAGGGATATGTGTCATTTTGTAACAAGTGTGCAATAATGTGTACATAAACGAAATAACCGAATCAGAGACAATTAAATAATGCACTGAAAAAAGTTAACTAAGGAAAATTTTATATTTTTAATGTAATTTTTTCTCCAAATTATGATATTTTTACCGTTGAGTAAAGGTTTCTTCAAAATGAATGGAAACCCGCAAGAAATGAAATCTGTTTTTTCCAAAGTAGTTAATATTTGTTTAGCGCTATTTCATTTCAATATTTATTTTTTTTACAGAATTTTTTTCAATACAAATTATAATTTTTAATGCATAAAAACATTGAATTACACACCAGGTGATGCGTATTAGCGAAGCCGTGGTCAGACCGGATTGAGAAGTAAATAACAGATTATTTTTTATTTCTTAACTACGTCCGGATTACAAAAGAGTTCAGATTATACCATATCGGGATTAAGGAAATTTTACACTATTGTATTAGTTCCGAAGACATAGCTGCAATTCACAATTTGTAAAATTCTGTAGTCAAATGCGCCATCAGTCACAATGGAATGCTCCATTACCAGATTTTTATTAACAAAATAACTTAATCAAAAAAGAGCGGTATTGTAAGGGATCCACTAATCTCAGAACAAAAAGAATTTCTCGAAAAAAAGCTTTCACTCTAATTGAATTCCCCACACACAAGCTTACTGCCATGAGAGCCACTTTCACCTTCTTAACTTAGCGGTAAGCTTGAAAAATGTGTGTAATTTTTCGATATTTGCGAAAAGTTAAGCACACACGCACGCGTTTTTTGGTAAATATTTTTTCTGTGCCCCACCTTTCTTCCTTTGCCGTGGTAAATATTACAGACACAATGGATGTGCTTGCGTTGCAACACGGAACGGAATTGTGAAGTGTGCGGGGAGACAAATTGTCGTATGTGTCAACAGTTCATCGAGGCGTCAATTATTTTGCATAAATCGCTTGTAATCGTGCGGATAGATACATACACACATACAGACGTATGTACAACATATGTGTAAGTTTTGGTAGTACACACAGACATGCAAACACACACTCTCTCTCTCTTACTGCACTATCAGTCCTTACACTTTGGCTAATGAATTATTCCAAGGCAATTTAACCGTTTAAGTCTGAGCAAAAAAAAAAAAAAAACAAAGTAAAAGTACACATCAATGACTTAGTCTCTAGCTTTGGCACTTAAGCGAATCTATCTACAAACCGAATGTGATGTATGTATATAGTTGGATAGCTAGGTTGGTAAGTGTGGTGGTGGTGATGCTTACAGCTAGGGTTTGTTTTTTTTTCACTTTATTCTAGCCACTATCAATTTTTGTATGCGTATAGTGTCGCATTTATTTGAGGCCTAACAGATATTATCCGTTTATTTATTGCAGTCGTTAACATATCTGCTACTACATATCTTTTAGGCAAATCGCTTCACGCATACCCCGAATTATAGACATACATATGTATGTATGTAGTTTATCGGGATAAGAAAAACAAAAGATGGAAAATTGAATTAAGTCAAAGTACGCATGAAACGCTAAGCTGGTAGCTGATGCTGACAAAAGGCGCCAAATGACGGCCACTTTAAAATGGTTTGTAGCTGATTTGTTGGCCTATTTCAAATTATGTAGTTCTTGCACGCAGCTTTGTCTGTGAAATTTCATGTATCTTTTAGATTGGATTTTTGTTTGAGAAAAATGCTTACTTAAGATTAATACGTGACATTCTAGATACTTTCAAGAAAATTAAAATTATAAAATTTCAGCGCAATGCTTTTACTTAAAATAAATTTATATCTGGTGCAATAAATTCATCTTTGTAGCTTTCACCGTTCAGCTTTAGGCTTGGTGCTCTTTTGCATACGTAACTATTACGAAAAACCTCGCAGGCCAACTACCCCTACTCGTATAAAAACTTTTAACATTTTAACCTCTTATGCTTAGTTTTCATTAGGTGAAATCGGCAAAATGGTACATTAAATGCCTCCATATTGGCGCATTATAATTTTGCATTGGCATCAAATCCAAATATGTCAAATTATCGTTGCTTTCATTTAACTGGCCACAATTAACGTCAAATTTGACCTAGTGAAAACAAAGGTAATAACTTTTTATTCATGTTTTGTTTACGTTTTTATTTTTATACTATCTAAAACAAAATCTACCCTAATTCATAATTTACGATTACGGTTAGTTACTGAAACGTTTTTCTCATTCGTAACTACTCAATGGCACAGCACATTCGGATTTAGTGAACCCTTATCATTGCCATTTTCATGGTTAAGTTTTTAACCTTATTTTCTTTGAATCGCATGCCGTATATTTTTTTTAACTTAAATGAACTTATCCTTTTACTTACACTTAAAAAAATTGGTTCTATTGTAACATATATAACGGACTATATATTTATAAAATATATATGTATATATATATGTATATTAAATTCATGTTTCTAAACACGTGGCACCACTCCTTTAATATATAACTTAATTATTATATCATACTTAAGTTTCTTAACAACATTTTTGGAGTCCCATTACGTGCTGCTACCGTTAACTTAATAATATAATTTAATTTACGCTTTTAAGCAGGTGGCAACCTCCTACAAAGTATTTTCAAAATAAAGTTTTTCTTAAAACTTTTTTATATGAGATCCATATTTTAAAATTTGATTTAACTTATTTTAATTAAAAATAAAATTTAAACAGGTGGCAACCCTCTCCAAATTAATTTTGGGCAAACAAATTTTTATAATTTGTAGTTTGGCTCGCATATTTTAAAATGACGTTTATTATTGCATTTAGCTTAATTTGCAATTAAACAGGTGGCAACCTTCCTTAAAATTATTTGTTAAATTAAGCTTTATTGAGCCTTGCATACAATATTAAATGGATTTGAATAACCTTATTAGAATTTTGATTTATTTTTTAAACACCAAAATCATTTTTGAAATCACGCTTTCTTAAAATTTGTAGCCCTGCACTCATATTGTAAAATGTAATTTATTTTTTTAAATTAATTTAATTTGCTTTTCAACAGGTGGCAACCTTCTTTGAAAACTTTGAAATGAAACTTTATTAAGCCTCTTTCATTTGATACATATATTACAATATTTTATTTCAATCATAGAAATCAATATTATGGTGACCTATATAATGGACTATATGTATATGTACCTATGTGACAAATCTTTTACATATCTATTCAGTTGATATATAGCAATATGTAACTTAATTTTTTTATTTAATTGACTACAACTTTTTTAACAGATGGCAACTCTGCATATAATATATGTAGCCTACGTTATAGCGTAGGGGGTAAATTTCGTACAATTCCGTCAAGCCGTTTGGGCCTGAAAAGTTAACAACCTACACTGAACCAAATGTTGATTGTTATATTAACAATTAGTGATTATTAATATCACGTACATGCTTTTACATGGACTAATTTATTTAATAATCAAATTTATTGTGACAATAATAACTTTTATTGTCTCAATAATCGTTGGTTATTGTAACAATAAATTGTAATTGTTGTCACAATAATTTTGATTATTAATGCAATTTTTGTTGAAATAATTTCGATTGTTGACATAATAATCAATATTATTAATATAACAATTTCGATTATTGAGCTAATAATCAATATTATTAATATAACAATTTCGATTATTGAGCTAATAATCAAAATTATTAATATAACAATTTCGATTATTAATATAAGAAAAAAAGCCTCATGTCCGACTATAACCAACATTACTGATGGCATAAAAGTCGATGCACATACATATTATATTTAAGAACATGAAAAACAACTATTTTTCACAATATAATATTACCAATAGTTATATAGTAGTGTGAAAAGTATTTTTCACACAATCATCATTTAATGATATCTGTCAATGTCCCTTTTGTCAGTGAGCTACTTCAGCGATATCAAATAATCGATAGTTACAATTGTTTAATGCAATTGCAATCGTCATTTGACATATCTAATTTACTTACTGAAACTTTACGACGCGTGGTGCTTTGACTTGTGAAAAATAATTGCAAAAATACAAACAAACAATAAGAAATTAGTGCATAATTAAATATTGACAATAATAAAACAAGGGTAATTAACTGAATATGATTTGCTTTATTTGTAAAAATAGTTTTAATATATGTGAAGTGCTCATAGATCATTTAAAAAAAAAAACATGGCCTCCACTACAAATCAGAGTTTCGTTGTGCAGAAATGTTATGTTCGCAATATTTCAATAATATGTGTTCTTTCAAAAGGCACCTTCAAAGAAAACATAGTGATCATTTAACTGACACACAAAACATACAAAATTGCCTTGATTTCGAATTGCCGCTTCCTGTTCCTTATCCAAAAAAGATGAAATTAAATGCCAGCCAGGTTGGAGAGAACCTGAAGGAAGTGCGAGAGATATATGTATATTTTGACGGTATAAAATATGAATTTAACAGCATTATACGAGCAGTAGACGTTTGTTTCAAAATAATACATTTATTTAATTTGGAATATCCCAAAGCATGTACCAACTTTTGGAACTTCATTCAAGTTTATTTTTATAAAATGTCAATTAAAAACAATTGTTCCCGTGTGCAAATATTATGCAGTGCTCTTGAAGAAGCATTAAACATGTAAAAAATTAAATTTTAATATACAGGCTGACACAAAATGTGCATTTATTATTTTTTATTTATTGAAGTAGTTTATGAAATTTGAAGTTTTATCAATGAGTTTCCAATAAAAAGTTGTAAAAAAAGAGGATTTTCATTTACAAAAATTCACATTTCATAAACTACTTTAATCATAATGAAGGCACATTTTGGGTCACCCTGTTGATATATGAACAAAAACTCTACACATATTATGCAGTGTTCTTGAAGAAGCATTAAACATGTAAAAAATTTATTTTTAATAGCTGATGGCTTCGAGCTAGTGCTGCTATATCTTTTTTCATTTATTTATTTTATAAGTAAATACAATGAATTATTATTTTAATTTTTTTGTAGATATTTTCCATAACTGAATTATTATTATTATTTTTAATACCTATGTATATGATTTAAGACCTATGTGAAACTCTAAGCATACATAATATGAATTAAAAAAGTAAAAATCAACAAAAGTTTTTAATTAATTATATTGATTATTAGCTCAATAATCGAAATTGTTATATCAATAATCGAATTTGTTATATTAATAATCATATATTATTATCTCAATAATCAATATTGTTGTCATAATAAATCTTTTTATTGGTGGATTTTTAATAAACATAATTATTGTCACAATAATTTTTTTTATTAATATCACGTACCTTTTCGGTTCAGTGTACTAACACACCCAGTCACACGCTCAATCACAAGCACATAAACTTTCACATTTACATATAATATAAGTTGGGTATACCCACGCACCATCATCTCTGGAAAATTAATATAAAAATAAGTGCCGAAAGGTAATGATTAATTGCTAATTTGATCCGTAGGTCAGGAGCATGTCAGAGGTGCGTTTGACGAAAGGATTTGGCTTTCGTTGTCATCCTACCCTATAATCCTTACCGTATTCGTAAAGCCAAACTTTCTTCCTTCCTAAAACTTTTTTCACATTAAATCTGCTGACATGTCTCAAGGCAGCTTAAGATTTATGGATCAACAAAAATCTCTCTTAATAAATTCATTAATTTAGCCGGCGAGAAAATTCACTAGAAGTAGTGATAAAACGATTGCATGCAGGTATCGAGACTTTTACTTGGAAGTATGTATATCGGGGATAAAGTGTCAATACCCTTGACTTAAATGGTATTTGAAACGAACTACATAAGTTAAATTTTATATTTTGGGTTATTATATGGGAGTCCTAGTGAAAGTGTATAATGTAGAGGTTGGTAATAAATAAACACTATTAGACCAAGAATTTTAACACACATAATCCATTGACCGCCGTGCCCGAGTGTATAGCTTCTCACAAAAAAACCATTCGCAATTCGGACTCGGCGTAAAACTCTACGTTCCTTAATTTAGGTTAAAATATAAAGACGCACGTCACAAATTGTAGGAGAAGTTCAACCAAACATCAAGCTATGGTATAAGCGCCAAGTTTATTTATTTATTTATTTCATTTCAGTCAAAAGAACACAGTCCTTAATTTTTATAGAATATTAAAGTTATCGACACCGTTATTTCTCAATTAAAAAAATTCTTATCACTATCTTACTATTAGTTCGTTTAAAACGTTAGTTGTTTTGGGATGCATATCTGGTAATAGTATCTATAATGGGATGAAAATCTACCGTTGAAACTACCGTGCAAAAAATGCGACGAGTTCGGGATAGCAACCTTCCGTATGGACTGAACTTTTCAGTTTTGTTCGAGCATGTCCTATGAAGATACTAATTGCACCGTTTTATACCCGGATGGGTATGAAAGTAGAGTAGTGAATTTGCATGAAATTCGGATATAATATGGGACTAGTCCGTTTTCGTTCCATTAGGATATAGCCAAGGCGTGTATTTTATAAATTAATTAAAGCTTATTTTTCTGTAGGTTATTTCAAGTGATAAATAAATGAAATTGTTAAGTACTAAATAAGAATTTAATTAGTTGTGCCAAATATGAAGATATGGCAACCTGCGTGTTGTAGTATAGGGTATTTTAGAAAGAAAATCTTGTTGATAACACTGAAATTAACTGATATAGAGAAAATAGAGTTGAATCAAAGAAGCGGTTGAGTCTGGTTGTGTTGGATTCTGGTGGATTGTATTCACTAATGGTAGAAGGTATCATTGCAGCTTCCGCGCGCGATGAACCTGGAGGGGTTTGTCCAGAACATAAACAAAAATGTTTATTCCAAAATCAGCTTGAAACTGATTATAACTAACTAATCTCTGATCGGGCCCGAAAGGCATTCGTTTGGGATTAATTATAGCCCAACTGAACCATGTGGAGACTAATCCCGGTATAATCCCTTCATAGACTAGTCGCACAATTTTGTCCAGGGTATCGAGAGTTTTATTTTGCCATCACTATCGAATGATTTCCAAGACTGTTGCAACAGGAACAACAACAATATACATGACGTATTTATTTCGCTGAAATTACTTTGAAATACTACTTCTAACTATAACAACAAAACGTAATGCTGTTCCTACCTTTCTATTGAACAATGATAATTTCCTTAATTATTTGACTTATTAAATTAACACATTTGATTGTGAATGCTACTCTACTAACTTTCATTAAAACTCTAAAAAAAAAATCACACTTCTATTTAACGTACTTTTCACACAAAGTGATTTTTTTAAGTGAAACTTTTTAGGCGGCTATTCCCAAATGGGGAGTAGAATTTTTAAAGCAGAATTCGTTACAAAGTTGAGACGAAAAATAAAACGTAGAGAAAGAGGGTATGAGAAAGAAAGAGTCACACATACAAATACACAATGACTCAGAGCGACGGAATAAGCATTTTTTCTAATCACATACATATTTTTTTTAGTACATTTTTCATGGAAAACAACTAGTCGCACAAATACAAAGTTTGTATCAAATTAAAGTGTGTGGTCAGAAGTTGTTTATAAACATTTCAAAATAAGGACTCCTCAAACCCCTTGTGAACTATATTTGGGTAGAAAGGTTTATAGTTTTTCCATTTATCAAAACATTACCACGATCGCTTCCATAGGCAGCGCACCAGCGGGAAGATATATTTTATTTTGTTACCAATTAAGATACTAACCATTGATGTATAAATATTGAATAAAGATAATATTTTATGCAAATTTATGTATAATTGTTTATCTTTTGAGTAGCTAGATAATAGAGAGATAATCTGCCACGCACACTACATCTCTCTTATTCTTAAGTTTTAAGGAGGTTCACTTCTCTCACGTGTACGGTGCTACACGCGATTTTTTTTTAAACGTATTGCGCCACACACAGTTAATTTCCTTTATTTGATGTTTAGGAAATAATACCCTTGAGTTTCGAAGAACGGGACTTCTGAAGTACATCTCCTGTTTATAAAGCATACGGTTTATATTTGTGTTATTTATAGTCAAGATTTCTAATATGAAAAATTAATGTTTTGCAAAATATTATTATATTACTTTTATTATTAAAATATTCTTCATATATTTATCGCCATCGAATTCATACATACATTTATACGCGTAGATAAGACCGGGTTGGTCTTCAAATGAAGGAAACAAGTTTGCAATTAACCTTACTCTGGAGTGCCTCTCTAGCCAACTAACTTTAAACAATTTAATTTCCACACTCCCTAAAACAACATTACTCCTTATAAAATTAAAGGTTAAAGTTTGTACCGATAACTATACTAAATATTTTCAGCAATATCTATTCGTAAGCTTTGCGGTTTCCATGTAGGATTTTCGCAAACATACCCCATGTGAACGTACATATATGTATGTGTTTTATACACTCTGTTTTCTAACTATACACCTACTTGCAAAAGGTACATATTTATCTTAAGCTCTTCAAATGCACCATTGCTGGACAGAAATAAATGTAGTAGAAAATTACCAAATTGTGTAATCTTGGTTGGCATCATTTATCAAATGGATGTTAGGTAATTTTTCTTACTTTTACGTTGAAATGCTGGAATTCGTCAAGAAGTCACGCTGACAGATGGAACACGAACGTATGCAATACGAACAAACAAACGTACATTATGTACATACATACAACATACACATACAGTTAGATGGGAGCTGTCAGGGGGATATGTATGTGCTATGTGTGATATCAGTGTACTATTTGGCAAATGCACTCGGTGGTCGTTTAAAAGCGCTTAAGACTTATACATACATGCATACATACATGCATACTATATATGTATATGTGCGTATCTGTTTATTTGTATGCTGACATTCGCAACCGGAAATGAGCATTTCACACAGCAATTATTCTTGAGGAAATTTGTCAATCCACCTTGGCTTTGTTGAGGTAAAGTGCCATCAATATTCGGTGTGTCACTCTTTGAGTGAGGTGTGTGTGTGTTTTTGTATATGAATGTATGTGGGTAGGTTTATTTATTTTCGTCTGATAGTTTGCGCTGTTTTGTGTTTATGTTTGTCTGTGGGGTAATTGAAATGTCGGTCAAAATAAATAGTTGATTTCAATAGACATATTGAGAATATGTGTGCACATTTGTGGGCTGAAGTTAACAATTGCACAATTACTCAGTGATAGCTATTGGCGTATTCGAGCCAGCTGAGAGATAATATGGAGTACATAGTAAGGTCCAATAGATTCTGGCCTACCCAAAATTAGATTTGCCGGAGGTACATAACTGGAGTGCTATTAAATTCCCGGGATTTTCGTTGCAAAACTCACAACTTAAAATATTTAATTATTTTATCTTGTTACAAAGATATGGTGCACTCGTTGTTATAGTTCCAAATATTCTAAGAAATTGGGGACTAAAAAAAATTGTCAATTCAAATTTTGGTTATTGTATGAAATTTTTTTTAAATTGTATATGTATTTTTAGTAGGTATGAGGATAAATCGTTAAGAATATTGTATGCTTGAAAAGTCAAACTTTATTAAATTGCACACAAGTTATATTCATATATATATGTATAATTTATTAAATACTAAAATACGGGTGTCAAGCGGTGTGTCGCGGTAAGAAGGTTGATAGAAAACTTCTGTTTAAAAAGTCGCACGTTATGAAGTATTAAAATATAATCGGAAAATATTAAAAAAAAAACATTAGTTATATGAAATATTAAAATATGGTTGCCAAACCGTTCGTCTCAGCGACGTGCATTTTTGGAGAGGGATGCCACCTGTCCGAAGCGTCAAATTTTATCATATTGTACACATGAATAAAAACTATTAAAATAAGAGTGTCCAAATGTTCGCAGAGGGCAATTAATAACTACATATTCTTCCACTTCTTATAAAACTGAAAAAAATTTTTTTTAGATACAATAATTTTCATCAAAAATAGTTTTATGAGCTTGAGGTCTGTTTCATAGTTGAAACTTTTTGAAAAATAGCAATAGGCAATGGGAAAGATTATATAAATTGTATATGTTATATAAAATAAACTATATTGTAATAAAAACTAAATGTGTTATGAAACTGAAATTTTTGAAATTATTTTTACTGCACATTTTGAGATTTAATGCTAATTAATCGGAAATTTTCCAAATTTTTATTTCTTTTATTACTTGGACTTTAATATACCATGAGTTGTCTTTATTATATTATAACTTAAATCAAACAAAGTGGCATTATTTCGCTTTCTACTTCACTTCTAAAGAACGGGCGAAAAAATTTCTTTCGTACTGGAAGACAGATGGCCTAAAACTAAGGAATTATCGGTTAGTTAAGTGAAATTTTCAAAACAGTGCTTTGAAGCCTATATGAACATTTGGATATAAATAGAGTCAGTGCAAGAGAGAGGAAAGATTTAAATGAAAATGTTTGTGGCCATGAAATCATGACACTTTATTAGGATCCTCTCTTCAAAAGTGAATCGATGTAGTGTTGGCTTCCAAACTCAATCCGACAGAAAACATTAAAGGTGAGTGGAGGTTTTATTGGTGGCTTTTAAAGATCGCTACACAATAGCAACGGAGGATCGCTGTGCTTTCATGCTACGTGAACCACGAAATGATTTTACTATTAAAGAAAAATCTCAAGGAAAACTGTCGCGATGAGTGTTGTTGCTTTATGACAACGCCTCGGTTCACATATCGGGTGTGGAACAGGCTGTCATTAAGGAATGCGGTTTCACTTTACCGTCCCACATGTAGTCTCGACTTGGTGGAAAGTTTGGAAATGGTAGGTAGTGAATTTTACTATGACTGAATTTTAATTTGTTTGCATCAAACAATTTTTAAATTGATCTAAATTTGTTCACCAATGTTGAAAATCTCTTAAGCTTCTTTCACGCAAACGAAGATTTAACCATTTCTGGTTCGGATAAGAGTTTCCTTTGTGTTATACATTTATTCTTACTTGGCTAAAGTTAAGTATAATTGAGTTGAATAAAAAATTAGCTTTCAGCGAAACTAAATATATCATTTTCTTGTTTAAACATTGTTCTATTAGGCCGATCTCAGTTGTTAATGTTAGTTGGCACAGATTGTACTTTTATTTATTTACATATGTTATAGCAAAAGCTATAAATCGATGTGCCAGGCTTTTGATTCCTCTTATTTAATGTACTCAATTCAAAAAAGAGTTTTTAAAACATTAAACTTTTTCTAATCTAAATAAAGTACAGCGTAAAAGTTTAAAAATTGAATCGCTTGTGCTCGAATGTAAAACACCGTTCCCAGTATAGTCAGCCACAGTTTTGATATTTTATCTTCCGGACAGAGCGAAAATACCACCTAAAATGCCTTATAAATCAAAACAAAACTTAGCGGATTTCTCTGATTTTTTTCAATAAGAGGTCCTTCTTATTATGACTGGATATGTCATTTAAATAAAATCAATAAGATAATTTGTAAATATAAGATGAATAATTTTCAATGCAATTAAAAAAGTGACTGGTAGTATTGAGACGAAAACCTCTTCTGTAAAATTAGGAAGGTAATCTTGGGTTTAAATAGGACATGAGAATGCAAGCACGTCTGCGCACATGATCGTCGTTTACGCGCAGCCAACAACTGGCCTAATATCTGCAGCATTGCACGTAACGAGTTCGAAACTTTGTTCGAACGCGAGCAGAGCTCTGGAATCGCAGGCAGAGAAGTGGGGAATCGAACGTACATACCTAAATATTTTTGGTATTTATATGAAGCAACTATGAGCTACTAGACGCATCCAGAACAATTGCTATGACGTTTTGGAGATATTCAAGACCTTGTTTTGTATGATTTTTTGACGTCAAAGTACGTGTGAATAAATCCCAACACTCTCAAGGCTATAGGTGTTGGAAAATGACATGAAATGTGCCAAAATGCATATTAAATGGCCGCGGCAAGTTAAAAAACCACACTATTTATTTCCAATCATTTTTAAAAGTACATTGGGTAACATTATATTGGGCTGCCAGGCACTTAAAATATACATTTTGTTGAACTATTTACGTCTAAATAATCAATTTTATTTTAAATTTATTTTATACAAAATAGATAACTTAAATTTCAACTTTTCCCAATTACTAAAATGTAAACCTTTTATAACGACCCATTGGCCTAGTTTGTACCCTTTGTATTCTTTACTTTTAAATTAAGTTAACCTGTTTGGTTTTACTATAATTAATTATTTTTGTGTTGAACAAAATTATCAAACTTGAATTGAGTACTGCAATTTAATTTAAGTTTTGAATTACTAAAACTAAATGTGATTACTAAATACTTTTGATTTGTTAATAGATATATGTAATATATTGTTATTGTAACACTTTCATGTGCAGAAATAAATCATTTAAGCTGTAAAAAATTACAAGGAAGTGGCATTTAAGGTAGTATTTCGAATAAGGTCTCCAAAAGGCAAATTCAAATCATAATCAAGTACAAATATTTACTTATTGTGTAGAACTTACATATGCGGGATTACATTTCAGCAAATCAAACGAAAATCATCAAGATACAAACATATTATTAATTTAATGAAATGATAAAAGGAATTATATAACAATTGGGAACAATTTTCTGAGATGGTTTATTGTACCGCTTCATGCAAAGAAGAAAATATTCAGATCTTTATATTTATTGAATGTATTGCAATTAGATTCCTGATTTTATCGCCATAAGCTAATCTACCGACATCATCCACGTTATATGCACACATACATACATATGTAGACACTTAATCAAATATTACAAATATGAAGAATGTGAATTAATTTAATTGCTACAATTGTTGTTGTTTACTTGAGCATCCAAAATATCTAAATACAAATGTATGCACATGTGTTTATATATACATATATATATATATAATATAAGGGATATTTCACTGAAGAATAAAACGCGTGCCTTGGCAATTACACGTAAATTCATGTCAACATTTAGGTATTGTATAAATTATATACTGATACTTATATGTTCACTTTACTGATGGCACAAGAAAATGTGGATCCATAGGCAAAAAATGTATACAAAGAACGTATATGTAGAGAAAATAAAAAAACATGTATGGCCCCTTGCATTATGTAACATTCATTTACATTAGCATTACAAGTTAACAGAGCTGCTATCTATATGTAACTATTTGCTATTTTATTTCATGTATAGTGTAGCTTGATTAGCCCACATATTTGCTCTAAGACTATCCTCGGACACATTTTGCGAAGAATAGTTTTCTAGAATATTTTAATCCTCTAACGGCTTTGGGAACTTGCTTTTTTTGAGGCGTTTCCTGAAGTTAGTGTCAAAACAGTATTTTAGGTTGAGAGCTAATGAGTTAGAATATTCCGCGAAGTAATTTTTTCCACTTTTTTGAAAACACCTTGATCGAGACATGAAAGCTATAGTAGCTAAATTTTACAAACCCAGCCGGGGTTTAACTCTTGGAGAGATGAACTTTCAAAAAAAGTGCTAACAAAACTTGGCCTCTCTTTGGTTTGCTCAAAATTGGCGCTCAGTGTAATAGATAGCAGCAGGTGTGTGAAGTCAATTTCCCATAAATTTGCAGGATTTATTTCGCATGTGGTGTTTTGAGATGATCTACCTTCCGAAAACGATTAAACGGTCAGAAATTATCCCACTTTCCTAAAACACTAGATAATCGCAAATTTCTTTCGAAATCATGGCAATAGTAGGAAATGTTTTCGTGTTTCGATTTTACGGTCAATCTACTCTCCAATCTGAGCAACTAATTCGACTAACCATATGTTAGTTTCATAGGAAGAACGGTTATATTCTGAACGCCAATTTACATACGAAATGTACACTCGAAAGTACAGCGACGCAAACTTCCAGTTTAACAACGGCGATCAGAGATTACCTACAATTTTTTTTGCCTTCCAGACCTTTATTAAAATATTACCACTATCAATATCATTATCAATATCATTATCAATATCAATATCATTATCATTATCATTATCAATATCATTATCAATATCAATATCAATATCAATATCATTATCATTATCATTATCATTATCATTATCATTATCATTATCATTATCATTACCATTATCATTATCATTATCATTATCATTATCATTATTATTATCATTATCAGTATCAGTATCATTATCATTATCATTATCATTATCAGTATCATTATCATTATCATTATCATTATCATTGTCATTATCATTATCATTATTATTATGCATGTTCAATAGATCTTGGCCACACTACGTTGGTAACGTATTTTCGTCCAAATTACTGCGAATAAATCATGTGGGTCTACACTTTACATTTCTAATTTATCTTAACAGCTCTGTAGCCATATTGTTGCTCAGTCCTTTGATCAAAGGGACGAATCTGAAAGGTTGTGAACATTTTTATTATGTTAAAATGTTATTTTGACAAAATATCTTAAAGAAGGTTTCTAGAGGGAGTAAAAAATAAAGAAGCAATTGAGTGAATTTTTAATATTTCAAAATCCATCCTCGAGTTCGATTACAGGAGAACACAGTTTTCGATTATAGTCGATAAAATTTAGAGCCGAAACTGATTTCTTCGTGATTTAACTAATGAGTTCTAATAAAATACCTAATCATTTTCTCATAAATTAAGAATGAGCTGTTAATTGCGATAGTTTGTTCGGGCATTTAGTGTTCCATAAGGTAAAAAGTTTTACGGAATTCAAAAGAAATTAAAGTTTCAATTTTGAAAATAGATATTAGATATTCTTGGACCCATTTTTTTCCTAACATTTTATCGACTCTTTGCTTTCTATACTAACTAAATACCAAATATCTTGCACAAAGCTCAAGCGAGCTGTTGAGGAAAGTAAGAATATCGAAAAACGGAACGAAACAAAAAAAAAAAATAGCCCAGTTAACAAAATCAACATAAATCATGGTGAACATCTCATTTCATCGTTGTGATTTATTCACAGTTTTATCTTAAAATTCCAATCCCACTCACTCTTGTCACAAGCACCTTTCCTCATACGAAGAACGAAGCTCTCGCTGGCCGTTTACGCTTTCACTATTCTCGTCTGCTTGCTCGGCTCAACTGCACTGTATCTGTGTGTGCAATCACCCTTCAAAAAATCTACACACCCTTCCCCTCACCTAAGTAACAGCCCAACGCAAATAACACATTTCGCCTGCTTTCATTGAAATATTAAAGGAGAAAGTCCTTTGTCCAGCAAAACACGGTAGGACGTTTTTTGTTGCTGCTTTTGCTATGCGCACAAAAAAAAAATCAGAATAAAGAAATAGTACTCGTATAACAAAAGCAAAAGAAAAGCAGCACACAAAATTATGATAATCGTAATTTTTGTTACGTGAGTTTTCATGTGGAAAAGATGAAACATCATCGTCTCCGGCAGCTCCTTTCGTGCTTTGTTGTTTTGCATTTCATTGCGTGGCGCGCTCCTGTGCTCCATCGGCAGTTCAATGTACCATGCACCACCCCTGGCTTCCTATATTTTCTTTTCTTTTTTTTTTTGATACTTTGCTATGTTGTATTTATGCTTGTTTTTGTAATCGTCATCACCATAATCATAGTTTTGAGATACTCCTGATTTTACCTCTGGTTTTTGGCGCCCGACAGTCCGGCGACAAGTGTCCCTTCCTTCAAATTTCTGATTTCACTTTCCTCCACAGCAAAGGTCCTGTTTGCGTTTACTTTGTGTGCCATTGCTGTCTCGGTTGCCTCGCCCTACTCCTTCGATTATTTGTTGTTGTTGGAATCAACGTGTGTTCTGCCATGTGGACTTTACTGCTGTTATTGAAATGGAGGTAAATGGGCGAGAGAGAGGTTGTTGAGTAGCGCATCTTTGAACGAAGCTAAATTGCTTGTAATCTATTAAAAGTTGTTATTCTATTGTAAATAAATTGTACACAATTTAAGTGCAAAATACTATGAGCAACTGTAGATGTCAATTATGGGGATAGGTTGCGAAATTGGCTAAGAGATGCGTTAGAAGTTTTCATATTAACTGCTGCTGAAGCTAAAACCATGTTCACATTACATTATAAATTAGTTATTTTCATCCAAATTACTTCGCATAAACCTAGTGCGTTCACACGTGCTATTCCTAATTTACTTTGACAGCTTTGTAAGTTATTTGATCATAAGAAAAATGCGAGCGATTGTGAAAATATAATTGCATTGAATTGAATTCAATTGAAGGTTTTACTTAGCATAGTCAGAATGATCCGATTTAGATCAAATATGCACCGTTTTGTCCCATAACTTGTTGTTGTCATTCTGAAGGCAATTTTGAGGCGAATTTTCACCTCCAAAATCGTTCGCTATAGACATGAGCAGGTAGTAATCATTTGGTGCCAGTCCCGGACTATAAGGTGAATCTCCCAACCAAGCTTTCAGAGCTTCTGCCAAGACACTATCAATGTGTGTGGTCTGGCGTTGTCGTAATGGCACACAATTCCTCTCATATTGACCAAAGCTGGCCGGTATCCAGCCTTATATAAATTGTTCTAAATGGTTCTTTGTGCAATGTTTAAGTCCTGGGTTATCGAAGCAGTGCTTACATGACGGTCGGACTCTTTATCGATATTTTCGTCGGTCGGATTATTTGATCGATATTTTCAACAGTTGGCCTTCCAGAGCGGAATTAAAGAACTCAAATTTCTTTTTTTAGCTCCAGGCTTGCGGTTTCACCTTTAACGAAGAAAACCTCTAATATATGGCGTATTTCCTTTTAGTTGGTGTCCATCTTTATCGTTTGCTCAAAAAATACTGAGCCAAACAATCACAAAACTCTCTGAGAAGTTTTTTTTAGTTCGAAATCTCATTTTTTTTAACGCCATATAGTGTAGGTTAGGTTAGACTAGGCGGCGTCCCTACAGAGACACACTTAGGCCCATGGCGCATTGGGGGCTATTGAAAGATCCCTGTAGCGTAACCCACACATTCATACAATGCGAAATGCAGATTACTGAAGCCATCTATTAAAAAAATAATGGGTTTCTTTTGACCTAACATATATCAATTTTTTGAAATTTACGCCCACAAAAGAAAGCTTCTAAGGGGAGTAAAAAACAACAGTTTCACTTATGCTAATATTTTGAAATGTATCAACCAATTCGGTTATGGGAAATCACATTTTCAATAACAAATGGATATAATTTTGAGCTCACACTGATTTGCTCGTGATTTGGTATATTATGATAAAATACCACATTCTATCTTAGTTTATTGACAGATTTTACAATGCGAAATTACTTCACTTCATCGTAATTTGCTTATAAATTAAAATTAGTCGTAAATTAAGAAAGTGTGTCCGGGCTACGAAAAATATGTGTTCCTTTGTTTGGATATTAAGTGCTTAATCATGCGAAATCAAAATTTTAAGGAGTAATATGTCCTTTAAGTAGAGTAAAAAAATAAAATCAAAAATATTGTAAATTATTGGATAAGAAATAAGTTCTCAAATTATTAAGTTGTGGTAATGGGTTTTTAATTATGCGACAAATAGTAGATTTCTTACAATAAATTTAATCAAGATATGATTTTACTTACGTTCATCTTTCGATTAAGTCTTAATTTAAATCAGGTTCCTGGCAATGCACTGACGTTCTCCACTTTTAATGAAAGAGCGAAAAGTTCAACACTGAATAAATATCCTTAAGCAAAGTAAATTTGCGCAGTTAGAACATTTATACTGCAGTTGTAATAAATAGTTGTAAGAGTTTTCAAAAATTTGGCTCTCGGATAATACACTATGGAAAATATATGCATTTTTTTATTTTAAAAGATATGAAATTAAAATTTTGCACAGAATTTGTGCAGTTTAAGACATTAATTTGGAAACAAAATATTTGACTGCTGTTGCTAAATTTGATGTATTTCATATAAACAAAATATATTTATAATAAGAATATGGTACATACATCATTTAGCTGGATTTTTAAGTAAAATTGCCTACAATTTGTGACTAGCGTCATGTTGTTTTACCACAAATTGTGCAACTTTCAGTTTTACTCCGATACAGAATGACCGGTAATATTTTTGAGAAAATTTTTCATGACAGAAATTTTAATGAAGGAAGTTTGTCGCGACCTGACGTGGGGCGACCGCTAATAGGAAAAGCTTTTTCCAATAATATTGTTATGTCACATACCCCGGCCGAGAGCTGTTAGCTTCTTAATATTGATAAATGGTGTCTATAAAGCTGAAAAGCTTTCAAAATGACTCACGGTAACATCCATGGACGTGGTATCGGGTATAAAAGTCAGAATTCTCTTAATTAAAATCGAAATATATAACTCCGGTGTACCTGCAATAAATTTTTTGTCATGACGTCATACGCATTTTCTACAAACTTACATTTAAAAGGTACATAGTACGTCTCAGCGGTTTTAGGCATATGCAGTCGGCTACAAAATAAATCAATTTCTTATTAAATTTTGCCCAAAATTTTTAAAGAATTTCTACGAAAACCCGAATAACTCCGCTACGTATTGATAAAATGTGTGAATGTGTGCTTAAGTATAAACTCTGATATTTTTCATGAAAATGACATCACAAAAATGTTTAAAATTGCATAGAAAATCATTTCTGAACGCAAAGTTAGACAAAGGTGTAAAATCATGCAACCGCAAATATTTACATCAGTTTTGCCAGATTTCCTTTAAAAAACTGATGCTAAAAATTAAGTCGGTAAAGTAGGGAAAAAATGAAACTATGCAATCTCCTTTTTTATTATTTTACAAGTAGAAACGCAAGCGTCAATGATATCAGTAAATTTGTCGTAGAACGGCACGCCCGACCACGGAAAGGCGACATTTTGCAAAAACATATCCAACATTATTTAAAATTTCAATATAATTGACTTTTATAACATAGACATATATAATTTCATTAATAAGATAATCTGTATATTGCCAGTCCAGCGCTTGATGGCGATTTTGACATGCAATTCCTCAAATCAAATAGTAAACCAATTTTCTTTTCCAAATTTAATTAAATAACGAATATCCAACGTTTCCAACTAATCAACCCATTGTTTATTTCTGAAAGCTGCAGAACTCATCCAATAATAGGAAAATTTATACTAAAAGAGTTTAGCTTCATTTCATCAGGCGCATGGCTATGTAATTTATCGAAGCCTCACTGCAAAGCCAAATTGCCTCCCTGTAATTTCAGAGATAAATGCATTGATTAAGCTAACTAAATTCGCAATTTATTATACCTTTGATGTAAATTGAACGGTATTACAATTTTGGTCAAATATTTGTAAGTAAAAGCCTTCTTCTATAGGCGCATACCCAAGTATATGCTATTCGATTTAATCGTGCCCGTCCATCCGTCTACTTGTTTAAATGGAAACTAGTCGTTCAGTTTGAGGGATATTTGAAAATTAATAGAAAGACGTATTTCTATAATGCACTAATTATTTGTCGGCTGCAATTCTCCTGTATAGTTGCCTCGTATAGTTACAATACAACTGATTTTTCAGATACATATGACATTTGAGGTCAGTTCAAGATAAAATAACTATAACTTATAGTTTTCATCTGATATAAGTTTGCAATGCTCATACATCACATCGTTCCTTCGTCGAATCTTTCTCTCGAACACTCCAAGGGTCATCTCATCTGAGGTTGGCAGCGTCCTTGCTTCTACGCCATACAATACCACGGACATGATAAGAGACTTATATAGCGTGGTTTTCGTTCATCAAGAGAGGGCTTTGCTGCTCATTTGCCTATCCAGCCCAAAGTAGCCATTGTTGGCAAGAGAGATTCTTCGTTGGATTTTGAGGCTTAGCCTTATTGCTGGTTCGAAGAAAAAAAGAGTCCTCTATTTTGTCAACGGCGTACGCCCGTAGTTGCGCACTCTTATAAAAAATGGTGCCTGATTTTCAACATAATGTTAAAGAAGTCACACGACAGATAATCACCCAGTCTAAAGCAGCATTTGGTATCAAACGGCTCGGAGAGGATCATCCCAATTCTGACTGAGTTGGTGGTGTTGTTCAGCATCATTTTACATTGCCGTATTATCAAGGCATATATACAGCTTCTTCTTGTGCTGTCGATTAAGTCGACAAAGACATGATGTGTGCCGAACTTCTTCCCATTATTCTTTTCCCATATTTATGGTATGGTGAATATCTGGCCAGCGGACAACCACATAGTGCGGCGTTTGTTGTTTTAAGGACACATTTACATATATAAAGAGCCATCTGCTCCACTTCAAATTTCCCCTAGTAGCAGCACCTATTGGTGAATAGACACTGCAGATCCTGGTGGGTTCTTAAAGCGGAAAACGTCGGAGAGACACCATCAGGATGTTCGGGAGCAACCCAGAGGCCACATTTATATCGTTGGATTGCCACATACATATAGCTTTATTTTTTAATTTGAAGCTTTTTACGCAAACATTGCAGTAATTGAAATTAAATTTTTTTTTTGGTGTCTAAATAGGCAAAAAAAAAAGGTTGAAAAGCTCATATAATTCAATAATTCAAATATTTAATTCGCATTACGATTTCACAACACATTTTGTATGGTTCCCGCATATTTATATTCGTTTTAGAAGCTTCATAAAAAATTTGTTTGTAGGGTACGAGGTAGTTTGTTTATGCGTTAAATATATTTCTTATGTTCATATAACATCATAATTAAATAAATTTGTTGGTTTCATTATTTGCACCAGATTTTTTCAATTGCAAAATCATGACAACGCTTTTCTTTTTTCTTCTCGCTATATCTAATATTTAAAATTGCATTTAATATTTCAACATTCATTCTAATTTTTTTTTTGACAGTGTTCATAGTGCTAAAAATCGGTTCGACTTCTGTATTGCTGAAAGAGAAAATTAAAAAAAATTAAAACCAAAACTACGAAGGGTAGCAAACGGATTTACGCCAAGCGCGTTTTTATATTCACGAACCTTTGCCCAAAGTTTTACAGTAGATAGTAGATTTTTCTTCTGATATAAATTAAAGTTTTTTCATTGCATTTCGATGACATTTATTTCATTAGTATCGAATTTACAGTTTTCATGAGTTAAGTAATCAAAACGCTATATAAGTTTTAGAAAAAAAGCTAGAGGTTAAATTAAAATTTTCCGACTAAAAGAAAATAAAAAAGCTAAATTTAGCCGGAAAATGGCTAAAATGGCATTACTGATTTTTATACGCATGAAAGGTGTGACGCTTTCGGCAGGGCCGAAGACAGCACTTCTATGCTTGTTTAGTTATTGCATTTGATATAGCCTTAGAATACTATAGCTATTATAAATATATAATTTTAAGCCTTCCCGCAAATTATGTACATATGAATTTATCATTCCCAAAATCCCAAAATCTTGAAACAAAAATTATGATCTTAGCTTCATCACTGAGTTTTTGTATTCAATTAAAAATTTTTCACAGCTGAGGTTTCTTGAAATCCTATGTCCATCAATTATGGAAAAGCTTTCCACACATAAACTAATATGTATGTATGTATGTAAATATATACCACAACTGAGCGAATCAGTTCAATAGAAATGGCTTTCAAATGAATAAAAAAAATTAAAGACGTTTGTTTGGGGGAAAGCAATCATGCAACATAATGCAATCAATGGCGTACAAGTAGTCTTTGATATCTCGGCGCCTTCGTAGTCGTATGGGGAAAGCGGAAAATTTCACCAACTTATTTGAACACTTGCTTCACTTGTCTTACAGCTGTTATTCGTGAAAAACAAATGAAATTGAGTAATTAATTGGTTAGAATAACGCCAAATTGAAAACATTTGATAAGTGTCTTTGGCTGAATGTCTGTATGTACATATGTGCGGTTTATGGTTTTGAAATACATGGAAGTGCATACCCAGTTTGCCAAACGACTTCGAATAGAATTTCGAGTTGTTATGTTGAATTTTTTCTTTTGGTGAATTCGCCATCGGATAAAAAGCCCCGTTGGCCGGCGAGCCCTAAAAACGACTCGTGGACTAACCACAAAAACGGTGTGAAACTAATTTTGCAATTTTTTATTATATATTTTTTATGTAGCGTAGAGTTTGCAAATGTTTGTTTTTTAATTATAAAATTTTTTATGTATTTGATCCACGTAACTCATTATTCTTTTTTCTTATTGCAGCCAAATACCACTTTTTCATTAAAAATGAACGTTCCGCTTTATGATTTTTTTTAATTCTGTCCCTTAGGTATTGCAAATATCTGGTGTATCTACGTCTCTGGTTCGATTCGAGTTCACTCGTAGGAGTTTAGTAGGCCGACACCCTATTGAAGTCGATTCGAACAGAAAAACCGAAGTCGGAATGACGTTGCGTTTTGCACGAAAAATTCACTTCGGTTCGACTTCCATTTGAATTAGCTTGGACGAATTCGCCAGACCGATGTCGTATCGAACTCAATTCGAAGTCGTCCTCGCCCTGTGGCTAATTGGGTACATATGTAGAAAGAAATGCTATGGAGTAGATATTAGAAACAAATCGTAATTGGTGACATTTTGTGGCATGTCACATCACACCGAACTTGGGAAAGAATGCGACTGGAGAAAATAAATAATTGCGGAGGGCCAACAACACATGTCTTCAATCAGATGAAGTACAAAGAAAGAAAGCGCATCTACGCAGTACTTGCGCAAGAATCTATGGCAATTGAGATTTAAAGAAGTGTGAGCATTTACATTTGGAAATGCGCAATCGACTAGAGACTTGTAAAATATGAGAAACGCGTACTTAAAATTTTATTTTATATTTCTAAAGTAATGCCAAAAAGTGCATTTTACTCGTAGTTTGTTGGAATTGCATCAAATAAAGCTTTGCTCAACAAGCGATTATATTTTAAACTAAAAAAATGGTTATTTTGTAGACAGTTGTGATTTTTTTTTTAATGCAATGTACAAACTTTGTGCTAAATGTGGAAAATAGTTCCTGTTGAATTTCCACCACGTATAGTCTTACATACTGTTTTTCTTTTCATAAATTATTCATCTTGTTTCACATAATTGCCGCACTATTTCGGGGAAACTGTAAGCTTTACAGTATTTGTTTCTTTTGGATCTCCTGTTTTTTCGACAGGGTGAAAACTTGATGCATATTGGAACGATTTTCCCACCTCTCTTGTCAAGTTTGTTTTGGAGATTTCGGCGTTTTGCCAGTGCCAGTGTCATTTTCCGAGAACGAAACTTGACAATTTACACCAACTTACAATTTCTCAATTTAGCAGGTAAACTCTGAGTTAAATAGATAACCTGCTTTCTCGCAAGTGGGCCTAAGGTTTGTTAAGGAACTAACTATAAATGATTCGGCGGAAAGAGGCATAAACCTAATGGAAACAAACACCAGAAAAGAAACATTACCGAAGTATATGGATTTTTAGTTCATCTGGACTTTTATTTTGTTGAATGTCGTTTTCATTTTGTAATTATTTTCTCTATATGTAAATGGACCACTTTTCTATTAATCTAAAATGAATTGTATTAATAACCTTACAAAGCTTTATACGTAAGAACAACACAACAAATTAATACCAATCAAATAATTAATTATTACATCGAATTAGTTTAAAACTTTAATTAATATTATTTTACGGCAATATTTTCTGTCTGTTAATATTTCTACTCTACACTTGTTTCGAAAAGAACAAAAATTGGATAATTCGATTTTGTTTTATTTTGAATTTTCCTATAGCCTAGGGAGGCGCTATATGCTTATCCGATTCACACCAAACGCCACAGCGCTTTTACTTTCATAGAAATTAACTAAATTGTAGGGTGGTCTCCAAAAAATAATCAACAATTTTAAACATTGCTATATAGAGCCACCCTAATACTACATATACCGAATGAGTTCGGCAAAAAAAACACAATGTTTGCTACTGAACACCTTCGACTCATCACTTACAACAATAATGGAGAGATCGATTCGGTCTAAACACTAATGGCTCAAATAATTAATATTTCTAAAGACAATATCTGATGTCTTACTGTTACATTGCTTAAACAGTAGACGATTGTCGAAACTGAATATATTTTTATTTTTAGATATACAATGTTATGCACTACACACATACATACATACATACTGTAAAGAAAATGAAGTGAAGAGAAACTAAATTGTAACACAAATGAGCCGAATTTTAAAACAAATTTAAAACTCCGCAAAAATATCACCATATCGACAAGTTTTCGATTTCGGAGTTCGTTTGGACTCCGTAAACCGTTCAAAGTTGGACAAATCTTCGACTTGAGCTATTTGTGGTATATACGGTGCTTGAATTTCTTGATTGAGCATGGCATACCAATTGACTGATTTAAACCAATCGTGATTCTTGATATCTTTACTGCCATTTACTAAATTGCCATACCTTGAAGAAAGACAAACAAAATTGCTATCAATTTTACACCAATTTTTATTACGATTTTGTTTTGTTCTACAATGAGAAAGAACTGGATTGGTGAAACAATTTTGCACCAATGCTTTGGTCTCACTTAGGGCCAGTTTTTCAGTTGGAGTTTTACTTTCAGTGCGAGTTTTACTCAGCTTGTCGTTTAAACTCGCTATGGAATTTTGAAGTCAACTCTAAACCTAGTTTGAACAGACTTAAACTGAGTTTAACCAACCAACTCGCGAGACCGACTATAATCGTACTTTTCACATAGCTACGATCGGCAATCCACACGTCCACGAATGCGACGTTCGGCAACTGCACTCATTCTCTGCTTGATTTCAATGGAAGCGTGCAATTCGACAGCCTAATATACATATGTCAGTTCGGTTTGGCCTGGCTCTCATCTCAAGCCGACCTTAAACTCTCACTGAAAAACAGCTCTCTAGTTTAAACTGCGTTTAAAATTAAACTGAGTTTGCATTCGCACTGAAAATCCAGCCCTTAGTCGTAAAACTTTGGCCGGCCAGAAAGAGCAGGCCATTATTGAAAATTTGTTTGTTTGTAACGCACAGTGGGCTCGTCCAAAGTCTCTGCACCAAAACACCATTTTCTAATATTACATTTCCTGCTCACCTTTTGGACAATTCTACTTGCAGCAAATTGTCGATCAAGTCTCTTAGTGTACTACTGAACGTCTGTGGCATTTTATAATTGGCTTCACAAATTTTCCCATACATAACCATTATATCTCGATTGTAAGGCGCAAACGGTGATGAGCCGAAAACCATTTCGTACAAAAATATCCCAAATGACCACCAATCCACACACGAGCCATATGGTCTGGACTGTATGACCTCGGGCGCAAGATATTCTGGTGTACCACATAGAGTCATGGTGCGCGTCTCAACTTTCTGCATAAGAGGTAAGATGTGAGGAAAATAAAAATTGCGCAAGCAAAAAATTCAGCAACCTTAGCAAAACCAAAATCGGTTATTTTTATATAACCTTTATCATCGATCATTATGTTTTCGGGCTTCAAATCGCGATAGATTAGATGCAGAAAATGTAAATACTCCAAACCGAGGAATATTTGAGCTGCATAGAAGCGGGCTTGTTTCTCATTAAATCTGCGCATTCTAAATGAGAGTAGAAATGGAAATTAATTTAGTATTGAAAGTGTTTGCCTTGGTTAGCTTGGTTTTTTATATGCCATACATACTTGCGATGATATGTGAACAGTTCCCCGCCATTGATGAACGGCAATCCCAAATAGAGTTTATCGTTATCTTTGCGTGCGAAATCCAACCAAATAAGCGTCGGAAATTTAATGCATGCCAATACTCGTTTCTCACTGTGCACATGTGCCACTTGTTTCATTTTGACAATTTTCTCTTTATACATTGTTTTCACCGCATAATAATCGGCTGTGCTCTTTTGCTTTGCCAAACACTAATCAGTTGGATTATGGAGTATTTAAGCTTTGAAAAAATGCTAGTAAGTAGTTTCATGACTTCTTACCACTTGACCAAACGAACCGGAACCAAGTATTGCTAATTCTTCATAGTCGTCGAGTCCGGTTTCCGGTGATGGTGGCACATTATTCCAACGACCATTGAATTCTTCTAGAAACAATGTAAGCACTAGATCATAATCAATGGCCGGATTGAAAATGACCATCGGTGTGGTATTTGTACTCATTTTGCGATTTGACGCTCACAACATCAAAAAAGTTTAAATTTATTTCTAATTTGACTAATTTTTCTTTTAAAACTTCAAACTTCAAACTTCGTTTTCGTCTTCTTTTCTTTTTCTTTTAATTGTTCATACTTTGAAATAAATTCCTACGTGTGTCTTATTTGAGAAGTGTTAAAAAGCAGTTTGTGTAAGTACATTTAAATCAATTGTTGTAATGGGTGTTTTTTTTTTTTATTTTAGACATGTGGGTTTCAAGAAAATATATAACGCATATAAAATTTAATCCTATGGCCAAGAATTTAGCTTTAATATAAATATAAAGATTTGCCATTATGTTTTAAAAATGATTCCGGGCAAGTGACCGCCGCGGCTTGCTTTTTGCAGAAATTGGGGTCGTATATCAGCAATAGCGCACCGAATATTCCCTCCCAAGGCGTCAATCGTCTCGGCCTTAACCCCACAAAAAATAGTCCAGCGGTGTTAAATCGCACGATCTTGGAGGTCACGCAACAGGCCCACGACGCCAGATAATACGCGCACCAAAAGTTTACTTCAATAAATTTATTGTTTCGTTGGCCTAATGGTATGTGGCGCCGCCTTGACCTTGGAAAGGTCATCCATATCAACATCGCCCTAATTCAGTAACATTATGGCCGGCTTGAAGAAATACAGACCAATGATTCTCTCTGCCCATAGAGCACAACAAACAGTGACTTTTTGAGGATGTTGCGATGTCTCAACAATGGCTTGTTGATTATAAATTTTGTTTATTAACGAGCCCATTCTACCAAAGGTGGGCTTCCTCGCTAAACAAAATTTTCTTGTGAAATTTGGGATCGGTGGCCATCTCGTTTTGGGCCCATTCATCGAAGGTGCGACGCGCTTGATGGTCGTTTGGCTTCAATTCATGCGCGAGTTAGATTTTGTAAGCCCGCAAAACAAGATTCTTCTGCAAAATCTTCCATAAAGTGGATGGGCACAGCTCTAATTGTTGCGGGCAATGGCGGATTTGTGCCATCTTCACGGTCATTTTTCGAATTGAGCTTTCCATCCTGTCGGAAAAACATAAGATAAAAAAAGTCATTGAATAACTTCAGAAGAACAGAAGTAAGTGGTAATCCTTTGTGGTTATCGCAGTTATTGCTGCTCGACATCTTAAGTTCCAACAACAGTAGTGACATCAACATGGAAAAATAACATCATATGATTGAACTATGGCACCATGATGCAATTATAAAAGCAGATGTACGTAGACAAGGAGATGGGGTAGATTTTGTTGAAAATTCAATTATAGCCAGAATTTTTCAGTTTAAAATTAAATATTTTTTTTACGAAAGAGTATTAACGCATTTAAATACATTAACTTTACACTACGTATGATGATGAAGGCAAACCTGCTCGTTTACCTCAATGAGACTGTTCTTACTTGGGGAATAACTTGAAACAATCTGTATATTCCCATTTATAAATTTCAAACGATAAGAGAGAGGAATTAGTTGTGATTTCATTTTTAATATGCTAATACAAAAGTTCCTGTTGTTATTTATACGTTTAGATTAGAATTAAAAATAGCTGATGCTTTTCTAGCCTTTTCCCCGGAAAGTTAACGCTTTCGAACATACTTTTCAATTATCTTCAACACTAGTTTCGGGTGAAAAGTGTAACCACTTACGCTGGATTTTTTTCACTTAAATTCGAGAGGCGAACAGGTGAATTCAAAATGTAAGTAATAGTATTATTTATAACCTTAATACAAAAAAAAAACAATGGAATTTACTTGCATTCTAGGAGTAAAACGATAAATAAGAACCAGCGCGATATCCTATACAGAAAAAACTGGACATTGCTAAGGGTTTTATGAGGGAGGTTTGAAAGAAAGTGGCAGAGTTGTGGAATCAGCTGATATTGGAGCTAAATTGCGTGAGACAAATGCTGAGTTTATCGACTATCGGAATACCGAATTTCTATCTTGAATTTGGTAATGCATTTGTTATCACGCCCAATAAATATATAAACGCTTCTTAGCTTTGTCTTTAACTGCGTACAAACGTACAATTAATCAATTAGCTAAATGTGCCTTTTATTAAATTGGATTTAAACAGCAGTACAGGTTTTTGGCATTTCTCAATTTTAAACTTTGCAAACAAAACACAGAGTTGTAATTTCGATTTTTGAAATTCACTAGCTGTTTCGAAGTGGAATTTATTTCGGGCGAAACTCAGAATAAGACTGATTAGCACAGCTTGGGATACACATTCGGTAAAGCTCATCCCTAACCTGACTGCCCAGGGTGCGTATTTGGTTATCCAAAATGAAGCTGGAGAACTCGAAGCGCAAAATCCAAGTGTTCCATTTGATGACTGGATGGTCGTAAAGACTGAGGAGCAGTAGCGAAACAGCCAACCCGTCCTTCCCTTTTGGTCGGTACTCCAGCAGAAGGGGCATAAATTAAGTTTGGTATCAGTCGTTTCAAAACAAATTGTTTCAGTACACAAATGCATAAAATTTAGTACGTTACATTTTTTACTGCGTGGCATACTCAGCATTTGATAGTAATTGCATATTTTGACTTCGATTATGAAATAACATACGACACCCGGCAAATAAAGGGTGTATTTTTAGACTGATAGCACTTTAAATTTAAATAAAACACATAAAAAATGAAATATGATGCCAAGTTTCTTTTTATTTGAAAGATATTTTTATGACATTTCATATTTAAAAACGATTTCTGGCATATGTTCGCCACGACTAGCTTTGATGAATCGGATGCGATCAGTCCAATCTTGAACCACTGCAAAATTTCCATGTTGTGGATGGACAAAGCCCAAATTGTTGAGCACGGCGGCGAATAGACAAATTCGCATCTTCTCCAACACTTATCACTTACAGCACTAATATTTTCTCCTGTACGTACAGTTCTTTGTCTTGTTGTTGGGTTTTCATCGAGTAGAGTAAATGTTGTTTAAAATTTATCAACAGTTCGACAAATAAGCTGCTCTGATGCTCTATCATGTGGACCATAAAATTCACGATGTGCTCTATAAGTTTGGCGAATAGAACACTGATTTTTAAAGTAAATTTCCACAATTTGTAAACGTTGTTGCGGCGTCATTCTTTCCATGATGATTTGTCACTGCTTACTGAACAGAAATGTCAAAACGAAATGTCATTTCCCAGCTGTCAAGTGACAGCTATTCTTATCGAAAGTTCTATGAGTCTAAAAAAAGCACCCGTTACAAACTAAAAATAGTACACTGCCAGAGAGACTTGATGAAAACACCAACATATTAACAGAATTTTTGACACCACTGGCACACTGCCAAAGATTTTTAATCTTCTTCTTTTTTCCGACATCCATACATATCGAAGGGGCTTTTTTTGCTATTCCTTGTGTCCCTTACATGTATCTCCCCATTTTTCATAAAGAAAAAAAACCGTAAGCATTTCTTCGAGATATAAAATAATTAAAAGTGTGAACTGGATGGTTTTGAAAAACTGTCTTAGTTGTTAAAAAAGGCTATTCGAAGGCAATGTACAAAAAAATCAAAGATTAAACAATCTGCTAAGAACGCTGAATGTCTGGTTTCTGAGGCCAACAGTGAAATTGTAGTTCATGCGTTTCAAAGCGGAGGATGTGCCCTATGTTATTCGGCAGGTTTTCACCGGCCTATAATGGAGGCGTTTAATTGGGTAGGGCGATGGGAGAAACAGGCTTTAAAAAAGCTCCAAATATTGAACAGAATTTTACGAATTAAACTTTCAAATAGATAGTATAAATTCATATCTTCCACTTCTATTATGGGCTTATTATTGTATTTATTCAAGGTAGCCATGAATACGAAAAAGGTGTTAAGAAGGCAGTCGAGCTAAGTTATCACCGGATGGTCAAAAAAAAAAACATACAGCAGGAAACTGCGAAATAGGCTGTTATAGATTTATGATAGTCACAGATTTCACGACAGGCTCGGATATTTAAGTTTATTCTGTCGGGCTTTCTCCCATTTAAGCTCTATTTTAGTAGTAGTTGTTTTTGGATTGAACTTCATATTATTAATTTTGTATTACATTATTTATTTTCTTTAATTTAAATTAATTATAATTTCATTACTGAAATTGTAATTATTAAATAAATTCACATATTTGTACAAATGTATGTATGTAAATCTTCTCTCTAGGCACTCTCCATGCGAAATATTTACCAGCTGATATATGACTGGCAGTTTTATATTTATGTGTCTCATTTATTGTATTGATTATGATTTTCTTTAAATCCATTTAATAAAAAAAGCGGTCTCAGTTGTTCGTGAAAGTATTTCTCTTCTATCACCATCGATATATTTAATCAAAATGATTTCCTGTTGTTAACGAAAAACTAATTCATTTTTATTCTCATGGAAACATTATTTGCGTTTAATTTTAAACAACTCAACATCGGCATAAACAACAAATTTTTAAAATTACTTATAGCGCAAAAGGTGAAAAGAATAAAGTGTGTTTTTTTCTATAAACTAAGAACGAAGTTTCTGCTGGAAATATTTCTGCAGGGTTCTTTAGTTATAAAATAAAAAAGTATAATCCAATAAAATTACCTCAAAAAATGTTGACAATCATACGCTAAGTGAATTTGCTAACTCTATTAATATTTTTAAAAATTCTAGTTGCCGGAAGCACATTTTTTGTACACAATCTAAGATTAACCCATAAGTGGGGGCACAAAGCTCTATCAGCCCATCTAAATCTTTGAATGCAAAAATTACCTAACATTGTTGCAATTCTCCACGTATGAAAAACGTAGGAAGAATCATAAAAACTTTTACGAGCCCACAAAATATGTGTACTTACGTGTACACACATACATACATATGCACACACATATATACAAAAATGTTATTTGTATGTACATATGTTTGGGGTGAAAATTAAACGTGCCCACGAATTGGAATATTTTGTCTAATGAAAATTTCAGCTGTTTCTGTCATGTATTAAACTAAAAGAGTTACGAGTACGTTTGCAGTCGAAAAGTTGCATCGTAAAAATGTGACATTTAGACCTGATATCTAATAAAAATACATTTTGTCCAAAATATGACTAAAAGTGGTCATGTGAAATGCAGAAGAGTGCCCATAAAAGCAGAAAGGATGAATGTTTGTTGTGTCTGTTGTGAGAAAAAAAAAACAAAAAATAGTTTTTTTTAATAAATCATCAAATCTGAACAATAGGTTTTGCGGGAGATATAAGTTACAGTTATCCGATGATGATTTTCATTGTCAAAATTGCGTTCAAACAGCTAAACAGACGGACATCGGTTTATCTTCTCTTCGCAATTTAAATCATATAAGCAATTTTTTTTTTAACTATTTCAACATCAAAACCGCAAATTTTGGGATAAAATGATACCGCTAAACTTAGTATGTGTGTCATAGAAAAATTATTTTATATTTTTTGGAACGGTGTAAAACATTCTAGTTAGGTGTAAATATATTTTTAAATAATTATTTTCCTTTTTTTTCGTTTTAACAAACATCAGTAAAACATTATTTAAGAATGTAATGCAATTTTTCAGTTTAACCCGGCGGCACCCGCTAGTTCCTTTCGCATACAAATACTCGAAACCGGGTAAAAAATACCACCGAGTTTATTTGGCATTTTTTTTAAGGAATAAGTTGAACTTTCAGTGTTTCATAATATTTTGCTGTTACCGGGATTATTTTCCAAAAATAAAATAACAAATGTAAGACGCAATGTTTACAACAAAAATGAATATTTTCCGAGCGTTCGTAGAAAAATTAGCAAAAGTAATCGGGTTTGTTCTACATTTCAATTTGGTTTAAAAAATTAATTTGATACAATTCCGACTCGTTTTACTGATGGTGCTCTTGATTCCGACTCAGTTCGAATAGACTACGAATCGTTTTTGTTTCATTCCGAGTCGATAATCAGTCAGGGATGATAAACTAACTTTTCGAAATTGTGCCAAATATCAGAGATAAATGTACCAAATTACAAAGAATGTACCAATTTTTTTTTTGAAATTTTCAATACAAAACATTTTAAATATAGTTGTGAATTGGCTTATAAATAAATATTTAAAAAAGTTATGTAAATGAAAACAAAAATTAGAAGTTTATTTTTCCAGAAAAAGAGATGACTCAACTAAAAATTTCCCTTAAGGTATGATTCTCGACTTAATCGGTTTTTGCTGGCGAGCACATATGTTTGTATTTAGGCGATTCACCAGGTGTCCTAATCTATCATAAGTCATAAAGCATAAAATTTCAAAATTAAACCTGCTGCATTTTAATTGTTTTTTTCTATGCAATCCAACAATATTTGGATTTTGAAACTTAATATTGTTTGACTATTTGATACACCAGTACAATACATTGCGAATTACTAAATTGTTCAATATGATTATGCCAGTATAAAGAAAAACTTGACCTTTCTGTGTGTGTGTAGTATTTTTTAAAATTGTTTTTCCAACTCCATTCAAAAACGTAACTTAATAAAAGTATTTATTTAATTTTTTTTTTATACCAAGATAGTATTTTTACACTTTTGCTTTAAGATAAACAAAATTCTTGAATCCTTAAATTTATAAACTGTTTCTAAAATATTTTCTTTCCTTTGAGGATAATATAAAAAACCGCATCGAGTTTTTCGCGAAAATCTGAATTTTGTGAACCGGGGTTTCTCCGAGCACTTATAAAATTACCTGAATGGTGCTGACGGGGATTCCCAAACAATTTTTCTGTCCTTAATCAGCATTTCAAAGCCTGCCTAAATCCGAGAGTAGACTGGGCTGTTTTGAAAGCAACCCAACATAAGAGTTCTAAAAATGCTGCCGATATAAGAACAGAGTTGCGGCAATCGCTTTCAAAGTATATTTTGATCTGAGCCGTTCAATACCGGTTAAACCATATGGGTATGTAGGCTAGGACTCCTGCAAAAAATCCACTTTTAACCGCGAAAATGGAAGAACAGCAGTTCAACTGCGCCAAAAGTAAAGTAAAATCTACTGAATCTAAATCAGAACGTGTCATATTTTCTGATGAATCCAAATTCAACTTGATAGGCCCTGATGGCTATCGCACCGTTCGCCGTAGATCAGGTCGACGATTTACGAAAAATTTCATACTTCCTACTGTAAAGCATTCTCCATATATCATAGGGTATGGGGATGCATTTGAAAATACAAACCGGAGTCCTTAATTATAATGGTATAGTAAATGCTAAAACTATGAAAAGTATTGTACTTAACGGGGCTATATACAGCATGGAATCCTTAACAGAAAAGGAGCCATATCTACTTTTTCAAGACGATTTAGGGACATGTCATCGGGCAAAAACTGTAAGTTTTATCAATAACTTTTTATCCATTCAACCACTTATTACTATTTTTTGATCTATTGTATAACGTTAGATTACAAAACTGAAGAACGATTTCGGCATAGTGACATAGTGGGCGAAGTTCCTCCTGTCATTAAATAAACAGTCAGCACATTCACGTTGGTTCCCACGTCAATGTTGATAGCTACGATTTTGAAAGAGGAAAGTAAAGGCATTTGTTTATCTGGAATCCAGCATTAACATTTGAAATAATATCAACCCCGAAATCCAATGGAGAATCTCTTTTCCTAACAAATCCTTCTGTGGGTTGAGTAGGCAAATTAGTAGTAAGTCCCCCGCTCGACAAAGCAAAACCACGCTTTATAGATCTCTCAATGAATCTCTACGAATGGAAGAAAATGCTCCAGCCTTGAAAGTATTCAACGCGATACCCGCTGGTTCGAAATACCAGGTGGAGAAGGACTTGGCTTCACTTGTGTTCTCTAGCTGGTGCCAGTTACCAAGCCAAAGTAAGGCTAGCGTGTTCAGCTGGAGACATCCAGAAATAAAAAGAGGAAAAAGTTGAATTATAGTACGATACATTGGTGGCTTTAAAAAAAGAGAATTTACATAATCTGGAATTATTTATGCCAAATTTGTAAATAATGTCAATGGGAGATACCTAGAGTGTTTATAAAATTTACTGTTATCAAGCTCAAACCAGTTTTGAATGAGTCAACAAAATTAAAAGCCGGATTTGAATTAGAATTATTCTGTTAAGTCATAGTTAACAGGATATTCGTTGCGGTACGCAGAACGCGTGGCGAGTTTACAAAGGGAGGTGCTTATTAGTGTAACTGTATTTTTTACGCACATATAAGAAAAATTACTATTTATGCACTGCAAACGAGTGGATAGGCACAAGCGAAACGATAAACCGTTAATAATAAATAAATAAATAATCTACATACGTACATACATACATATATTGTTATATTCGTATATCGAATGACAATATAAGTAATGATAGTGATGAGTTTGATGAAAGCAAATGCCTACAATGCAATCACACACTCACACACACACACACACACTGTCGCACGCGTCAGATGGCAGATACTTTTTATACTTAGTCCCTCGAGCAACCCGAGCAGTGCATCAACCCCCGGTAAATGTGTGACTTTGCTTGTGGGCCGAGCTAATGTGTAGAATGAATTAGTTGACACATTTTTACGGTAACCACTTGAGATGATATTGACGTAAATTTTTAAATTCCACACAATTGCACTTCGAGGGTTGTTCAGCGCTGCTTTTGTTTTCGGATTTGATTTTGCCAATGAATGCTATGCAGGAGAAAATGTTTAATTATTACGCTAATTGTTTTGATTGAGCATTGAGCGTGTCGATTTGATTCTTCCGGAACTTTGGGTGCACTTGCGTAGGAACACTATATTTCCGAATGAATATTCAATTTCTTCGAAGACTTCGAAGAAGAGGAAATCCACCTCTGCGTCATTATAAAATCCAGTTCCTTTTTGGCAATTGAACTTGCAGAGTATTATCATTACGCTGAGCATTGAATGCCATCATAATAAGTTGGGACATTCATGATACCTTTTCCAGATGCTGATTCTCTTGAGATTTCATCCTCTAAGCGACAATTAAGATTACGTACTAATTCATTCCAGTCAGCAATGCTTCCTTTGCTGGCCGTTAAATCCGCCACTGCTAACTGGTGCTAGTTACGAGTAGACTCCACAAGTGAAGTCAAAATACTTCTTCACCTTGTATTTCCAACCAGCGGGCATCGTACCATCAAGCTACATATAATACAAGATTAGCACATCGTTCATATTTGCCATCTTAATGACGTAGATGGAAAATTCTTCGTGTTACCATATTCTTAAATTATTTTTTTCAATAGAAATACACTACTTTAATAAAAGTAATTAAATTTGGTAAAACTAAGGCGAATTTAATAGAGTTCTAGCTGATTAATTTCACCGTGGTACAGCAAATGTCAAAATTATATTATGAGGTTGTTGTAAATCTGCTTTAACACTAATTGCCAATCTGCGTTTAATTTGCTAGTGTAATTTTTGTTTCCGTAAGTTTAACAGCACATTAAATGAATTCGCTCTGAGTAAGACAATACTATATTTTAATTTAAATTAAACATGTGCAACCCTGTACATTTACCGTTCATACTCCACGCTTGTTCCTCGAAATTTATCGCTGTACAACTTTCCTTCAAGTTTGTGTTTCCATATTTCTGTGCCTTTGAATTTACTTTAATAATTATAAAATAAATAACGCGAGGTTTTAAATTGCAAAAATAAACGCGATAAGTGTAATTTTAGGTTTTACCGATTGCTTAAAAATGAATTGCAGTTTCGAAAATGGGTGATTACTTTAAAAATAGCGATTCTGAAACAAATATGCAATTTGAGCTGGTTAATTGAGAGATGTTTTTTTACCTAAAAAAACTGTTTTTTCGTACGCTAGTTCCTATCTTCATTCGCAAATTAAATAACGAACTTTTTGAAAATTATCCACATCAGAGACGGAAAATGAATAAAATCACCAATTCATTTCAGTACACATATGTATGTTTTGCATTGCTTTTGCACTACTACTATTATTATTACACTACTACTATTATTATTATGTTACTCCAGTTTTGGTTGATTTTTTCACATTTGATCTTGACATTTAACTCTGTAACAATATTTTATATCACAAATGCCCAGTTGTGAGTAGTTGCCTAAATGTGCCACCTGGCAACCGTGTTTTCTGTCTTTTGTCCACTCTTCATCTTCTCCTTCTATCATTTCAGCCAATCAGAATTCTCTTCGATATCACGTCATTGGATGCAAACAAAATTTCTGACAGTACGATGGCGTAACCTTGTATTCTATGAATCTTGTCATAACGCGGCAAAGCTCATAAGACTAATTGTTCCAGTAGTTATAACCTCTTTGAAAAATATCTCGAATAGCTAGACAGATTTAAAAACAACTTTCCACTTCTTACAGCGATTAAAAACTAAGATTTTCAGATTTTCCGCTACAACATCGACTTGATTATTCGCTCGAATATCGTATGGCTTTTTCCAGCGCAAACTCCAACTCTACTCTCTTTTGCAATTCATATTTAAATCGTGCCACAGAATACAAAATTAGAAAGTTCTGAATTAGAATTGCAACTTTCTGAATTTGAAATGGTTATTCTGAATTTGAATTGAAATTTTTTGAATTCGAAGTGAAAATTCTGAGTTTTAAATGGAAATTCTAAGCTTTAATTGTAAGTTTTTGTAAATTTTGAAATTGAATTGTAATTTTCTGAATTGGAAGTGAAATTTCTGAATTCGAATTGGAAATTCTGAACTTGAATTGTAGCTTTCTGAATTCGAATTGCAAGCACGATTGTGCTGTAGTATTTGTTGACGAAGTAAAACTTTGGCGAAGACTAATTTTGCCCAAAAATATTCACAGTTCTATTAAAGCACTTGATGTGTGCAACGAAAATATTTTCTCTAGTGTTCATCAAATCTTGCTTAGAATCCTGCTCTATCAGTAACATCGTTGACGGGCGGACGCGTCTGTTCAAAACTGCGTCAACTAAAAATCTATCATGAGTGAAAATCGACTAAACGGATTGGCTGCACTTAACATAAATAATTCTGTCGAAGTTTTGTTACTCTAAATTATAATTCTTTTTATGAAGTTAATACATTTTCCCCCATCCATAAAATAATATTTTTCGCTGAAGACACACCATACGATGTTGTTACTCAGCAGCCATTTTTTAACGATTTTCGCTATCAGCGAATCAGCTGTTGTCAGCGCTCCAATCGGGGATCAACGTTTACCCCGTGATATGAGCAATTCCTTTCGGTTGAACGCAACTAAGTTTCAGATATTTGTAGTTGGGAGCAAACTAGTCTCTTATTTACTTTTATTCAAGTATAATAAAAAGCACTCAAATTTCTATTCGGCAGTATGCATTGATTTGTTTTTTTCATTCCTTCTAGTGTGTTTTCGCCCATTTTGGCATTTAGCTTGACCAAGATGCCCACCTTTAGTACTTTGAATAAATACAACGAGACAGCTGTTAAGTGTCGTTAAGAATAAGTTAGTGTATCGCACAATCGTTAGTGCAAAGGACAATTATTGTCGACAAAAGTTGCGATTGTCGGATCATTTAAAGTTAGTGAATCGCACTACTGGATGAAAATAACAATTTTTTTTTACCTATCGGCCATATTCACTTTTTATCAGAGACATAACTGTTATAAGAGACAAAAGTAAAAGTTAACCAATAATTATTAAAATTATAATAGTAAGATACATTTTTTTTTAATTTAATCTATAACCATTATTGAAAGACTTATATTAAAAAAATTATCAGCGAGATAAATATTTTTAAGTTTTGAAAGTCTCTCTTTTTGAGACTTGTGTTACAAATGTTTTCTCATAATAATTATCCACATGATAAACTTTTTTAAGTCTTCAAAGACTTTTATTTTTAGATTTAAATTAAGTCTCGAAGTACGAGACTTCTTGGCGATTAGTTCGGGACTACTTCGAAATAGATTGCGGAAAATATCGGGATCACTCACTTCTGGACTAGTTCGGATTATTCGGGATTGTTTTGGATCCCGAAATAGCTTCGTTTTTCCAGACTTAAAAAAATGTTTCTGACTCATAATTATTATCGAAAGACATGTATAATTATTATCAAAATTTATATGACTTTATTAAAATTCAACGGTCAAATCATTTTTATTTTGGATCTCTATTTTGTATACCTTTTTATACTATATATAAACACAAACGTTTTTTTTACGCATTTTTCATATAAATTAGATAAATTTAAAATAAACAACATCAATTTAAATCCTATTCGTAATGACTGACTCGAGACTAATTGATCTAAAGTAATACCCGTTTGAGACTGCTTGTGACTAAATGACGCACAATTGTACCAGATTGAAAATAATCCCGGAATATTCTCTTTAGAGATTAGTCTCACAATTTTTTTTAGGAAAGCTAGAAAGTTCTTCTACAAATATTTTCAGAGATAAATATACAGTTTGTATGGTACCACAAATACTTCGAGAGGTATGCAGTATGAAAAATTTAATTTGCCTCTTTTTTGATAACCCCCAATATCCGCCGTGAGTATGGAATTGAGTTAATTTATCTTCGCACCAAATACCAGCGCTCTATAGTAACAGCATTCAGCGATGTGGATGCATTACGAAAACTTATGTACCCCTTGATATATCGAAATTATTTTTATCTTATGCCCATCACAGGAACAACGGCAGTAGGTGCACAAAAAATAAATATGATCGGCCAAACGATCGGAACACAACACATTTTTAATATATAAATAGATTTGCTAATAAAATAAAAGATATGCACATACGAAAATTTAAAAGTTAAGAATACCCCTAATGTAAACAAACATACAAATTTAAAACAAAGTTCGCTACACTCACACACCTCCAGAAAAATTGTTCCCCCTAACGCTTAGCTGCACAGAATCCAGTGATACTCAAGAGCCGCCAGTTGAGCTCAGCGATCGCCGCATCCCATCGCCAAAGTCAAGTGGAAAAACTTGTTTTACTACAAAGATCCATTACGTCTTAGAACTCTTAACGCTCTGTAGATCGGTCTGTCCTCTCTTACTGATTACCGCCAAGCGTGATTCGAAAATAAAAAGCAAAACAAAATAAGAAACAAAAAAGCTATACAAAAGTAAATCATAGTCATCAGATATCAACAAAACTGATATTGAAAATAAAAACGAAAAACAAAAAATGTTGAAATGCAAAGCAGCAAACGACGGCGACAAAGCTCAACTTCGCTTGGCGAGTTCATTGCACTCAATGTGTGACGCTGTGTTATTTTTGTTATTGTAGTTTTCTTTTTTTTCAATTTTCTGTTTTTATTCTCACTTTGTTGGCTCGTACAATATTTGGCTTGGATTTTTAATTTACATAAGTACATACACACATACACACATACATACATACATACATGGATATTTATAAAGTGGGTTAATCGAACTTCGTTCAAACATTGCGTGTAGCTCGGCGTTAGTTTTGGCTGCTGTTGAAGTTCAAGAACAAGCCAATTTCCAATATGCGTACATATATACTATGTACATATGTACATGCATATGTAGGAGTTAAATATGTAAATGTGTTCGCTTTTCGAATGATAGAAAATATTGTTTGTAGAAAGAGAAATTAGAGAAAACGCCCATAAATGTTGTAATAGAAAATACAGTTTACGGTCGTGCTATGCAATTAATATTTGTAAATGTGTGTTTTTTTTTGTATTGAACTCAATTCGGTTATCTTCCCAATCAGCCATTTAAGGCACGTACGTACAACTTAATGGTTTATGTTGTGCCTCGCGTTGGAGTTAATTGGTTTGGTTACTTTCAAAGCTGCCTGCATTGGGAAGTCAAATATGAGACTTTTGATAGTTTCTGCTGGTTTTCTATTTCATTGTGAAACTATTTTATGTGATTTTACTAATTGACCTATTTCTAATTCGCGCTTAATTACTTAATTTTGTATATCTATGGCAATATGCAATAACAGCTTAATTCAGTTTTGAGTAATTTTAAAATAGGTAATTTTAGTATTTCGGTAAACAATCTGCTCAATTAAAAAGTAAACTAATTTAAAATATAACCTACAACGTAAGCATACAGTCCACAATACAAATTTTTCTTGTTCAAATATTTTGTATCCTAACTCGATTGCAGATATTATTTCTTTATGACACAGATATATTTGCGGTCGGTCAATGCGGTGCCTAAATTTTTTGCTTACTTAGTTTAATCTCAAACATGGGTACTTTGATTGTTCAGTTCTGACTGACTTTGCTATCGCGCAAAGCTTGGTAGGGTGTAGTACAAAGTTCTAGCGTAAAAAGATGGATCAAACTACATGACTATCTCCTAATGGAAAAACGCATAACTAAATTGACCATTGTGTGGCAGATAAAAGACATTCTCACATCGACTTGGATCATTGTGCCAAAATAACGATATTTTTTACGTACCTTCGTCGACCATTCGATCAGGAAAACCAGGTAAAATTACTGCACGATGGCTTAATGGCCCACACCCAGGTTATATTTAAAATTTGAAAGAAGACTCCGAACCTCCAATCAATCTAGAGAATAAAATTGGCGCTGGTGTTGACGAGCTACCTGTTAAGTAAATTAAAATTCAAGTATCGTCTGTTTTTAATTTACCATATACAGTTCTGCCGAGCATATTGGGTCAAAGGCTGAAACCTACGAACTGATTGAACCTTTTCGGTGTTGCTTTAGACTTGGTAAATCTATCATTATATTTTGGTAAATACTCAATACACCACTTAACTATTTCTCTATTTTAAATATTTTTTTATTTTGGCGAAGTAATTTTTGAAGTAAAACTTCTTAGGCGGCGAATCGCAAATAGTGTGTAAAATTTTTAATGTGATTTCGTTGTACAGCTGAGACGAGATATATAACGCAGAGAAAGTGGAATTGAAAAAGGAAGCGACATATTTACAACAATATGCTTATTCATTCGTGGGAATTTAGAAATTTATATACATATGTACAGTGGCTCCAAGCGAAAGTCGGACACCGTAGAAAAAAATGTTCCTTAAAATATTTTTTCAATTACTCATTTTTTGCACTTCCAAAATATAAAAACAAAACATATAAATTAATTCAGTATTATAAAATATTCTAGTAAAACATCAAATAAGTGTTAATTCAATGCACAAGCCAAACTCGGAAAACCAACAAGTTTTTTGAAATATCGAAATATATTTTAAAATCTAATATTTTGTATGCGGACCTTTATTGTTAATAACCATTTTGAGCGGGTTATACATTGATTTAACCAATTTTTCGCAAAAACTAGGTTCGATTTTATTCATTCTTGTAATAAGATAGATTTCAAGTCATTTTTGCTTGAAACGGAATGCTGCCGAGTTTTTGTGCTAAGATAGTCCCATAAATTTTCAGTAGGATTAATATCAAGACTTTAGGATGGCGTTTCCAGAACATGGTGGCAATTATAAAACAACCCAGAACGCACTTTGTAGGCCTTATGCTGTGGATCATTGTCTTGGTAGAAATACCAATCATCACCGAGATCCAATTTTTCAAGACTTTTTGGTAAGCTTTCTCTTAAAATGTTAAGATAGTCATTCTGATTCATTATTACTTCAATAAAACGCAAATAACCTGGTCCAGAAGCCGAAAATGAATCCCAAATCATTACCGATCCGCCACCATATTTGACAGTTGGTCTTAGATTGGGCAGTTGCAGCTCCATCGGAGTCAAAAACATTAAATTTACTTTTTTCAGTAAACCTAACATTTTTCCAGAACGAAAAATGATTGCATTTGCTGATCAACGGCTTTTGTCGGGCCTTTCTACCATTTAGATCAGCCCCATTAAGTAGATTTCTGATGGTAGATGCACTAGATTTCTTTCCCAACTCATTTTCAGCTATAACAGCTAATTTTGGTGCACTAAAGAAAGGATTATCTTTAACTTTTCGCAACAGATATCGCTTATCTGAGTCGGTAAAAATCTTGTTGTGGAAATCTTTAGGCTTGTTTTCCACTTGGTTTTTGGTTTTGAAGCGCTTAATTATATCGTGAACAGTAGAATGACTTCTATCGACAATTTCAGCAACTTCACGCACAGATTTTCCATCGTTGAAATGCTCAATAACCAACTTTCTCAATTCAATACTTGTTTTGTCTCTTTGCCTAGACATTTTTAAATCACAAACCGTAATTCCAACTACATATGTATATATTAAAAAACTATCCGGGGAACTCCCGTTATTCAGTTAAATACTATACTTGAAGTTGGCTGCAATTCTTCGACAGGATTGCATTTATTTAGAGGACAGTTGCCACTGTCCAAGTTTGGCTTTTGTATTAAATTTAATTTTATTTGATGTTTTATTAGAATATTTTATATTATTGAATTAATTTATATTTTTTGTTTTTATATTTTGGAAGTGCAATAAATGAGTAATTGAAAAAATATTTTACCTTTTTTTTAATTGCTTTGGTTCAAATATTTTTAGAAAGGAACATTTTTTTCTACGGTGTTCGACTTTGACTTGGAGCCACTGTACTTCGCCGCCATGGGACAAGGCTTAGGATTCATTACACCACTTACAAGATAATTGAGTTAAAATGCTTATACATTTTTACATTGAGCAAAGCATTTTGCCAGGATCATTTTACAGCCATAAGAGGATAACCCACTGTTCTTTTATTCGATCTCGAGTTTGATTATTTGTTGTTTTCTCGTTTATATACTGATCAAGACATTGTTACGTTCATTTTTATAGGCAGCAGAAAGAACTTAGAAAACAGAGAAATTAGAAGTTTTCACCGTCCCACTAAAAAAAGGTTTTAGCTTATTTTATCATACCAAAACAATTATAACGCTCTCTCATTGTTATTACAATCTAAGTTTTAGTAAAAAAGCCTCTATAGCTGCAGCTTATAAGCAAAATAATAATAAGGTTTTTGTATTATAAATAAATTAGTATATTTGTAGACTTAAAATGCTTGTTATCTCTATATATTTATATAGATATATAACATATGTAGTAATAATATATCAAATCTGCCTTTTTAGCTTAACGTATATACAGGAAGTATTTGCAAAAGTGTTAAGCCAAGCTGGCGGGTATCTAAAGTATATAAAATGATTGTAGCAATTAAAATTCCTATAAATCAAATATAATTATACATCATTATATTGAAACTTTTAAACATGGAAAACAAACACTGGGAAGGCATTTACCCAATTGCTGGTGCTCTTGGTAGGGGCGAAAATAAAATCCCCATGATTATCGGGAGAGGTTTTAACGCAAATTTTTCATCAGATGATTTTTTACGGCTAATTAACTTTATTTGCGACAAAAGTGTTCTATACATATTTTATTTAGTTACCACAAGTCAATAATAAATATCAGCATTTTCTATTAAAATACCAACCAATTACTACGTAAATACTGAAAAACAGGAAACAAAAGACCTGTGCGTCATGCCGACTGCGCCCCTCGTGTCGGTAGGACGGGAAAGAGGGTAACCGTTGGATTTGTTATTAATAAACATAATATTTGTGTACAAATTTCGGTATTATATACCTCTTGAGATGCTGATTTTCTCTCTTTTTCAAAATTAATAAAAACCTTTTTCTTTCTTTTGATAGCGGTTTTGCTTTTGTCAATCCAGACAAGCTCTGCAAATTCCTTAATCTTGCAATTGAAAAACTAATTCGAGATACGCAATAAAGTTGATCAGATACCTTCGTTTATGAGAGAATGCTGATGATATCGACATTATCGACCTCGCCAACCCGGCTATAAGTTCTACCCAAGGCAAAGTCATACAATATAAAGTTGAAAGAACAGCTGAGCGATTTCGTCTCTCGCTGAAAATGTCAAAGTACATGTGTTTTGTTTTTGCTTTTACGACTGTGAGAGCTGAAGCTATGAAAGCAAATACATATAAACATTGATAGCTGAAGTCGTAGAAGCAACAACAAAATACGTTTTACCTTTCTTGTTGGGCATTCGGCAATTCATATAAATTCGCCTCGGTTCTACTATTTCCACTCTGCATAAAGAAGCGAAGCGGATTGAATTGGAGATGGACGCGAGTTAAATGAAGTTGCTCCTGTCATAGAATTAACAATTGGCGATGATTATAATTTTTAAAAGTAGATTTAGACTTTAACTAAGTAATTAAGTATTGAACGGTTGTTATAAATCTAAGTACTTTTGAAAACGAAAATTCAGAGAGCTAAATCGTTGAGGTATAAATTTTTAAAACAGCTTGCAATTTTTGGCGAATGTCAACGATAGCGATGGGCTTAAGAAGTGTGTGGTTTGATATATATAGTTTTACCAAAATGTGCAGATAATCGCAGCAGATGGCGCTGAACGTGATTGGGGGTAAGACGGAGTATCGCCTCACATCGAAAATCCGTTAATTTACCTTTCGGTCACTATTCCACCCCATTGATGTCATATACAAGGGTTTCTATTTATGTTTCGTTGGGGGTTATTGTTTTTTTAATATTTTCAATGATGAACAATATTCTTTTCCACTTTTGTGCAGTCCGCCAAGAGTCTCTTTTTGAGCGTTTTTTTTTAATTGGGTGGAAACCACGGTTGGAAGCCCTCGGTTTTCAAAATGCCACGTTACGCACTGTTTTTATGAATAAAAAGGTCTCCCGTAACTTTAAAAAACTAATGCGAAGTTGGTTAAAACTTTCTACTTTTACATGGAGCATATTGGGGTTGCTTGGAATTCTGAATATATGAAACCTAGCTTAGAATTTTGGTTAGAAGAAACAGATATGTGTAGACGACTCAGATTTGATTACAACTCAAACAAATCGGACCATAAACATAATTCAGGTTTAAAGTTCAGATGAATTTGTGTGCATTTTGGTTGAAGAACTAACAGAACTTTACTTTAAAAACTGTGAAAGTTGCTTTTTAATGTTTAGTAATAAATTCTTTAAAAATGATCTCGTCGCGCTCAAATAATTTTCGAAATTGATATAATTATTTTAATCAACGACTGAGAGCAAAGTGCAATAAACTTTACTTTGCTTAAATTATATATTTAATCATTTAATGCATTTTTTCTAACTTCTCTGCTTTGCTAATAAATCGATACAATTATGAAAATTTTACAATTTTTTTTTTACGATAAATTAAAGTAGATGTGTCCCTCAATGCATTTTGCCCATAACCTGTTCTTAACTGTCGTTGACATTTCAATACCATCAGCGCGCAGCTTGTCTCTCAAAATAACCACACGACCAACAAATAAAACAAACAAAAAAACCAACAACTGGTCGAATCGTCGTATTCTTGTTCAGTTCTACGGTGAAGAATGGTAACAGTTGGCGACTTTCTTAAAACTCTTTGGCCTACACCGATATTTCTCATTCGTCGTTTAGCATTCGTTTGGTCAACAGCAGCACAAGAAAAGAGTAGCAAACGTGTGACAACGCTTATATATACATTCATATAAATATTTATTTGGCTTTCAAGTCGATTAGAGGGCGTGGATTTTTAGAAAGTAGCACACACACAGTAAATATGGAAATTAAAATTGCGTGTAAGTGGAGCGATGTAAAAATAGGTTTATAATTAATTTGGTTTATCGTTGAATTTCTTTGCATTAACTGTTCGAATTTTTCACTGCAGTACTCTGCTGGCTCAGCTTCACCTTTGTCGCAGCATTACCCACACAAACGACAGATGCCGTCGACTCCGCTACAGATGCTGGAGATGCTGGAGATGCAACAACCAACGCGCCCGCCCTGCCGCGTTTCGCAAGCATCGCTTCACAGAAGATCGCATTGAATATGCTGAAATTCAATGCTGATATCGATGGTAATCAAGTTTATTCACCTCTGGGCATTAGCTCCATACTCGGCGTGTTGGCGGAAGGTGCGGCCGGTGATACCTACAATGAGTTTACCAAGGCACTTGATTTCCCCGCTGATCGCGCCGATTTACGCACTTCTTTCCAACGTATATTGTCGCGCTACCAAAGTCAAGAATATGCAACAATGCCTTCGTTCCAAACCTGGTTGTACATCTATCGCAACCACACTGCACGTGATGAATACAAACAGCTGGTACGCGACAATTATTTTGTGATGGTGAAGGACATTAATACAGAAGAATATAACTGGAATGAGCCAAACACTTCACCCGATGTGGAGAATAGTTCAGTGTGTAATAGCAAAGATGTGATCGGATTTGAGACTTTGAAGCGTTTAAAAGTTTAAAACCCGAAGACGATTTAGCCGCTGAGGCCACAGAAACAGACGGACAGACGCTTAGTGATACATATGGGGAGGAGGTGGAAAATAAAGTGCCATCAAAATTCGATCGTGTAGTTGATGATAAACAGTATGTGGAAAAGCCGGTAATATTAGAGGAAATCAAAGAGAGTGAAGCTGAAAAGGAGTTGAGGCCAGTGACGGTAGAAAATAAGGAAATTGTCACTGAGCAACCAACACCCACTGATGAATCAGACAGCACTACCACAGTTAACGAAATCAGCGAGCAATTAAAGGAAGCCGATGCCGCAAACATAGCTGAGATACCGAAGCACGAGGATGAAGTGGCGGCTAAGGATATTAGCAAACGTGAAGATGACTCAAATTTTGAAGACAACGAGACTGTGCATGCCGATGAGAAATTGCAAAAGCATTATGCTGAAAATCAAGATAGCAGTATACCGATCAAAGAAGTGTTGAACTCGAATGAACCAGAGAAAGTTACATTGCCGTTGCAGAAGTTAGAGAGTGCGCTCGATACGGCTAATAAGAATGTGGGCGAAATTATGATTGCGCTCGAGTCGCACATAAGCTCTGTGAGAAGGGTAAGTTAACTTCTGATAACTTAGTTATTTATAGTGCTAATGTGTTTAATTTGTGTTTTTTTGTTATTTTCTCCTTTACGCAGGCACTCGGTGCACGTAGTCTCTTCCGCAAGGAGGACATCGCACACGCTTTGAGCGCCAACTCTATTACGGGGCGTGAAGCTGGCGCAAAAACCAAAATGCTACTCTTTAATGGTCTCTACTTTGCTGGACGCTGGGCGCAATCGTTTGCACCACGTTACCCAGATGAAGATAATTTCTTCTTTATGACCGCGGAGGATGCAATGAAGGCGCCAATGATGCAAACGAAGGGCACATTCCACGTTGCTGAGTTGGAACATTTGAATGCAAAGGTGTTCTGCTTGCCTTATATGGTAAGTGTTACTTGTTATTTATCTGTGTCCGCGTGTGATTTAATTTTTACTTGTTTGCTGATTTTTTGCTAGAATAAAAAATATGCAATGATGGTTGTTCTACCCAACGATATAGAGGGCCTTCGTCCACTTATCGAGAAATTGCAAATTGAAGACTTAAAAACGGCCAAATCGGTGGCACAACACAAAGAGTTGCGTATCATAATGCCTAAATTCCAAGTCGATGAAACTTCCCGTTCCGAGGCTATGCTAAAGAGTATCGGTTTGCAGAAGCTCTTCGCACGCCACGCATCCGATCTTAGCTTACTATCCGATGATCCCGATCTGCACGTCGACGAAATAGTACAATTTGTTAGCGTTCGCATTGATGAGAGCGGTAGCAGTGAGAATGCTCTCACCGCTTCCAATCCGCAAGCGCGCACATCCGAAGGTGAAGATGTGGAGTCCATTGAGGTGAATCGGCCATTCTTGTATTTCATTATGGATTGTGAGGAAGATTTTGTGATTGCTGCGGGTAAAATTCATAACCCAGAATTAAATGTAGAGTCACCGGTTTCAATTGAAGTGGAATTTGAACAATCTTAGTGCTTAGTTATAAATAATAATTGCATAACTCGATAACATCAATATTTACAGCTAAATTCATGCTTATACATTTTTCTAAAGTGCCTACGAAATATTTCTAATAAAAAAAAAGAATTTAAAATAGTGAAATGTATAATTTTTGGAAAATGGGAGAGTCACGTAACTTGGACCTCGGCTGAGGCAAGAAATGTGTATGTTCATTGCATTTTGCATTCCACCTGGTGTCTTTTGTGGTGTGATACGATAATTATATGTACCTATATTTAGTCGCAGATACAGACTTACAGTTCTTATTAATTTTTTTCCAACAATCAAGGGCTGATAACTTGGGACGGTGTAACACTTTAATAATGGCGACTAATTTGAATTTAAATTTACAATGGTATATAAATAGAATTTTATTTTGTAATCAATTACATGACACATACAACTTCATACTCGATACAACTTTTTACTCTTCGCGCATTTCACATTGTTCTGAGCACTCGATATTTTCACCATTCGATTCACATCTATGCAAAGGTTTAAACAAATATTGGGATATTATTATTCCAATGAAATTTATTATTGGTATTATATGTCGGAATGTTGTTACACGGTGAATGTAACGCAAAAAAATGGGATTGACGAAAATTCTCGACTTGTCTGCGCAAAATATGCGGTTAACGGAAAATTTATTTCAATAATAACGGAGAGCGTTTCTTGGTCATCAAAGAAGACTTCGAGTTTTTGTAGGGATCTTTTCAATGCGTAATTAGATCAAAAATAAAAGTGATACACATATTTGAAGTTGTCTGGGACATATTGTCCCAGTTGGGGGTGAAAGGGTTAGGTTATGGCGAATGGTTACGAGTAACAACCCATTTCATACATTTACAGAGGAAAGTAACATCATTGAGTTCAGTCGATATTCGTCCATTGTGCACTGGGCTGGATGGCCAAATTTTTTGCATAAATTCGAAAAATATAATCACAAAGTTCAAACTTGGCGGACTTTATAACTTAAAGAGGCCTACCTATACGACCCGTATAAGCTCAAATTGCCGATGTGCAGTTTTATTTAGGACTTTGCAATTTTTTATTGAGTAATGAAATTTTCAATATAAATTTATTTTTAGCTTCAATAAATATTATTAACTTGCAAAAGCTTCAATTGAAAATACGTGCATACAATATATTAATCCGTAGGTGTATATCCGCAATTAAAGAACAATTGGGGTATTCACGCTAACGAGATTATTTTGTTACTTTGTTTTATAATTTTCAATTTTTCGGTTCATGATAACAAATAAAACTGAAAAAAATGACTTAAAGCAGAGTTTTTGGCAGATCTCTTTGTTATTGAAATTAATAAAAAAAATTAAAAAATTATACAAAGCTTGTTGTCGTTGAAGCAGAAGAAACCAGTTAACCCGACAATCTGGGAGTCGTAAGTACCCCAAATTACTTTTAAAAAATATCTTGTTAAACTACAATAGTAACTTATTCTTTTCGACCTCATTCAAATGAATATGCGATCAAACCTTCGGACTCGCAATCTATTTATTGGGAAAGTCGTTTTTATTTCCCATTTCCAAAAGCTTTTAAAAGAGTTGTGCTGATCTTTCCTTAATCGAAATACTTGAAAAGATGGGACCGAACGAAGCTATTGCTCTCTGAAACACATACAATATATTATTAGCTCATGTTTTCTGACGAGCGTAAGACCGCGTTGGCGGCCGCCGTAGCTGAGTGTGTAACGTCTGCGCCTTTTATTCGGTGGGTCCAGGGTTCAAATTCTGCCCGGGGCAAGTAACATCAAAAATTATAGAAAAGTTTTTTTTAATAGCGGGCGCCCCCCGACAGGCAATGGCAAACCGCCGAGGGTATTTCTGCCATTAAAAAAATTTCTCACAAAAAAACATTCGCCGTTCGGAGTCGGCGTAAAACAGTAGGCCCCTCAATTTGTGTTACAACGTCAAGACGAATAGTCCACAATTCAGCTTGTAAATATTCATATTCGTTTCTGAAGACTTCTGGATATGACTGAGCTAATTCTACCATGCCGTTATTTCGATTGACCGGAGTTTGGAAAAATATGTGAATCATCTTTATCTTGACTCAAATAACCTTTTTTCGACATCAATTTTATATTTTGGTCCTCGTCTATTCAATGAAATTACTTTAGCGTACTTTCAACTAGCTAAATTTCGTCGACGCGATGTCAAATTTTTCCCATTAGACTTTTCATCTCCAACAAGGCGGTTTTTTTTCAGAAATATATCTTCAAAATATGTTTATGGAGGCCAAATGCTTTGAACCACGTTTAATATTTGTTCTTTATTATTTTTTTAACTTTGATAGATGGAAATAACTTCTTTGCTTTTTTGGATTACAGAATATAATTAATAATTATTTTATATATTTTGACTGAAATAAGTTTATAAAGCAAGCAATTTTGATGGTTTTTTGATTATGACACTGCTTTGGCTTTCCAAAGCTATTGCCCCGGCTTAAGATATCAGGACTCCGCGGCTGCAAAAATTATTCATGAATTTGATATGAGCAGTTATGTGCCTTTACATTCCAATCAGTGGAAGACAGACTAATTTCGCTCGCAAAAAGAGTTGCGATTTTAGTAAGTTTTGAAACAACATTTATGATAATTTAGACAAGAAAAAAATATATAGGGTGTTCATTAACTTCACCAAATCCAACATAGAAACTGTCAGCACCCCTTTTTGTGATATTTATTTTTCAATCCGGTAATGGTAATACTCACATGTGTTAATATTTTTTTTTATCTTAAAGGATATTTAAATACATATATTTTTTGTTCGTCACTAGTCTTATGACTTATTTTATTGTGCAGAAATCAGTTGATCAGATATATCTCTGTTGGAAAATTAAAAAAAAAACAATTGGCCATATGTGAATTTGTGAAAATATTGACATAAGTGGACCGATAAAAAACTTGATTAATGCTCGACTAGTTTTGCCATTCCTACCTCTAATTCGTTCAGTAATTACTCGTTCCAAAAAGCTACCGCTGGATTGAGCGATCCAAGGGGTAACAAGCACGACGATGTACCGATTGGACTTCGTTAGATTGCGGCACGGCACAGAAAATGACTTAGTAGGTTGTCAAAGCAATACCTTAGCGGTGTCCGAGCTAGTTAGAGCCTGGAGGGCAATTTAATATGCCATATAATTAATAATTTGCGAAAGGTAAGAGGACACCAAATCAGAGTCCACAAAAATAGTATTGAAAACCATTTCTACATATTTGAACATTTCCGAGACTACCCCAGAATTGTGAGCTAAGGCTGAACATACTAAGTTGCAAATGGATTAAGCTTAAATGCGGATGATAAATGAGCAATTGGGTCGTCAGTCTGAGTTTTCCGCCCTCCTCAATGCAATTCCTTCTTTGCCATGTAGTCAGGAAAAATACTAGGGAACTACCAAATTGACACATTATCGGTATAAAACAAGGATTTTGAGTTTGCTTGTGAAATAATATGAAATGAAAAAATGGAAAAATTGAGAAAATATTTTTCGTTCGTGGTAAAGTCTCTATGAGCAAGATATTATTCTTCAGTACTCAATCTTACGATCAACACCTTTTGAATTCAAATAGTTAAAGCATTTGAAATATTTTAGTTTAGCAGTAATGTTTCAAAAGTTTCACGTTATAGTGTTTAGGGCATTTATACATACATTTTTTTTGTGATATCTATGTCTCACATTACTTGCATTAGGCTATGATTGCATTGACTGCGACTTCGTGTGAAATTTTTTAGTCGTCCGATTTCGCACGAAATTTATTCTTGTCAATTTGAGCTATCAATTAGTTACATTGCTTTCGAATTGTTAGTAAGAAATATGTAGCATTATGTAATTTGGAATAAATATTTGCGGTACTTCAATAATCATATTTCATGAAAAAGAAAAATTAATTTTGTTTATATTAACAGTGCTCGTATTAGACTTTGCATAAAAAATGTTCAATTTTCTTTTAATTTCTCTGCTATACCCCTTCTTTACAATTTCCCATCTGCTATTATTTCTCCAGAGTTCGTACGACTACAGATTATGAAACAAAAAATTTTGCTGGCATTTTTTCTGTAGTACTAGCGCTTGTTTAGATCTGCATACTAATTCGCACAAAATAGTCGCAAGTAAATAAAATGTCTTTACCTTGCAATAATTCGTAAAGATTCCTTCGAATTCGGACGACTAAAGTTGCATGCGAATTTGCAACCAATGTAACCCCAGCCTTATGTGTCGTACATTCCTACCAAAAACTATTTTGTGTAAGGTGCGGCAATAAATTATAATGCGGTGGACAAAAGATTTTAATGGCATTTGGTGTAACGTGTTTGGTGGTGAAAATTTGTGAAAATAGCCCCAAAAGAGTTATGAGCACAGAATTCGAGGTAGATTTAAAGTTATTACCGAACTTCTTTGGAAGCCTACATACTCTGATATGTGCATACAAAAAACCGTTTATTATAATTTATAAGACACACACACACACAAGCATACCTATTCTTATTTGTATGTTAACACATATATTTTGTATAAGAACTTGTTATTCCAGCTAAGAAAGTAATATTACAGCAATACATAAATTAATAGTTTTCGCCACTAGGCAAATGAGGAAAATGTCTCCTTGGGGAAACATTAAAATTAGTCAAATTGTAAGTAAGAAAACTTGCCGAAATGCCAACATGAAAATTGTTAGATTTTTGGTGTAGATAATGGGGCGCAAAAGGGTTCATACATATCTCGTTGCAAGTGTGACTAATTATTTGATTTATTTTGATTACAAAGTTTTCCTGAAGAAAATATAACGGCAAGTAGTCCAAACATTGCAATACATTTCATTATGTATTATTACGAATGTACACTATATACATATATATATGCATATGTAACTAATGAGTGGAATGTATGTTGTTTTATATTTGTGTGCATTTGTATAACGCCGAAAGATATTCCAAATTGTGCCGAAGTATGTATTCAAATTAATTAATATTTTTTGCATACTTTTTGTTTTCGGATTAAATAATCCTTCACCTTTGAGGCCTGAGAAAATTTCAGAGTAAATATTAAAGAGCTTCTTCAGCTTACTTCATACCTTTGCTTACACTTTTATTTACAATAAACACATTAGGATGGTACAAGAATACACTGGGAAATTTATTCTTTGAATTACCTTTTGGCATTTTGGAATTGAAGGATACTTAATAGTGTCGCCAGAGCTAGGAAAATAATATATTTTTGCTCTCAAATAATTACTCTTATTCTGAATAGAAGCTCCCGGGGAATTTATTCACTTATCCCATTGCTTTTCAGAATTGGCTTGAATGATTTTTTTTTTTGTAAATTGTTATTTTTTGAATCAAAAATACTCATTACTCTGCGAGTTTTCTATTTTTGATCAAAAATTATCATAATATTTTTAGTCTTATATTTTTGATCGAAATATTGTTTACGAGGGCGTGTGAAAAAGTAAATTAAAAGCTACCAAACGGTATTCAGAAATAAGCAACGTTCTGGAACAGAGTTTTCCTTTTGAACAAAAAAAAAAATTTAAAAATAATGATTTCGTTTGATAAAAATAATAAAAGAAAAAAATTACGTTAATTAAAAAAAGTAAAAATAAACAAAATATTTTTGCAAAAAAGTATAACTCGATACATAATTTTTATTTCCGAATAAAAATTTTAAAAAATTTAAAAGCTTACAATCTCGAAATATGGATCAAATTTCAATTTTTTAGATAGAACTACTTACTTCCCAATTGAAAAATTAGTGATTATATTCAGCATATTAAAAACAATATAAATTATTCAGACAGAAATTTTTAATTTTTTTAATCTTTTTCGGGCAACGATTGTCATTTTTCTTTTTTAGTGTTATTTTTTGGTGATTTACTGTTTTTTAAATATAATTGTAAAAGCAAATATGAATCACAGTTTCAATTATTAAAGATTTCGAAATATAAATATTCTTGCGGGATAAAAAAATATTTATTTTTACAGCGAATCTAGGACAAATGTTTTTTTCCATGTAAAATATATAGAAATTTCAAAGCTCTGACTATATTATTTATTAATCTAGCTGACAAAACAATGGCATCTCATTATCTCTTTACTAGTAAAATGTTTTGCTGAATCTGAATTTACTGAGACAGAATATGAAATAGTAAAACAGTTTTAGAGATATAGCTAATAATTATCTCTGAAGATAGTTGACCGGCTTAAAATTTCTACTTATTCGTATAAAGCTAATAAAATTTCCTATTATTCTTGGGAATACCGAATAACAAAAAATTTAAACTTAGGTATATCTCAAAAGTTGTTTTACTTTTTTTATATTCTGATTTCATATTCGGAGCATTTTATATCAAATTTTTTTTTTATAGCTGTTATAAAAAAAAGATGTATTAAAAAATGCTTTGATTTTAACCTACCGCATTCATTTTGCCAAACTCTTACTTTTGCGGATTTTTCTCCCTATTTCAAATCTTCGTACCAAATTTAAACGAGTTAGCTAGATGGATTGGTAAAATTTCGAATACTTGGACAAAGTAGTTTTGGATATACACTTAATTGTTCTAAAGTGGCAGACACCACGCCCGTTACCAACATTTTTTGTAATCATGTGTTTTTTGTTCAATCTAAAATTATGCTCATTGAGTTAAAGTCTAAAACGCGTGTCAAATTTTGTGGAGTTTGTTCCTTGATGCCAAATTTGAGAAAATTTAATTTAATAGTTACCAAATTATCACATTTTTCATTTTCGCAAAATACTGTAATATGAGCGTAAGTATTCTCTGATTTCGTCTTTTTCCCTTACTAACTCACTTTGGGTCGAGAGAAATATTTCGACATGTGAAAAAAGTACATCCGAGTTTGACAAGTTTTGGTTATTCTTCTTTCATTGGGTTTATGTGGCTTATTTTTTTTTTTTAAAGTCGAGCTCATTCCAACAAAATATTGCAACAGCACATTTTTTATTCAGAATTTTTAGAAAAATTTCAGGTACCCATATGAAAAACTCTTTAATTTCAATGCAATAAAGAATACATTTCAAGTAGCTAAGGATTCGCGTTGATTTTTCTTATTTTTTTTTTGCTGCCAATTTGGGTCCGTACAAAAAAAAATTCTCAGACATATTTCTAATGTATGGAGGAAAAACATATGTACATAACTTAATCGATTTCTCTTTTCATTATTTGCTTGGTTTAAACATCTGTGTTACTATATCGATTCCTATAAGCTGTTACAAACAACCGTTAAATGAACCGGTATCAAAATTCGTCTCATTTGATCCATTTTCTACGATTCTGGCGGGTGGCTGGAAAAAGTTTTGCTGGTACCTTCCTAATGTACATAGAATTCATGCTATATGTTTGCGCACATATCTAATAATTCATATTATTAATATTTTTTTTGTTTACTCAAATATTTCTGTTTATTGTCAGTCAAGGTTTGTCTGTCACCTTGCAGGCATCTGCCGTTGACATTAACTGTCATTTGCTCTTTCTTCATTGCTTTCATTTTGCACAATAAGAATTTCTTAATTATACTTCAGCAAAATTACTGCTTCAACTATACAAACATACATACATACATACACAAATATTTCTAAGACTGCATACACGTGTGCTCAAATGACACATATCAGAGACAGTCTGACATATGATACTTTCATGCGTGTGTATGTATGTATGTACATATTTATTTATGCGTAAGACAAAGGTACTTACCAAATACACAATGATGAATTTCACTTTTGTTTGAAAACATTCATTTGTGATGAGAAAATAATTACATATTTATCATATGACAATAAGCCAAAGGGTGAAGGATTCCAGCGAAAAAAATGGTGGATGATGTTGAGTAGTAATGCTTAGTACTCGTAGATGTTTGTATGCATTGCCAGTGGAGTTAAATGTAGTTTCGATATACTGGAAGTTATGATTAAATGGAAAACTGTTTTTCTTTTAACATCATTAAATGTACATCCATATACATAAAGTAATAGTGAACAAATACATTCATTCGCATATATACTATGTAGGTACATATATAAGAATGCGCACATATTTATGTACAAAGCTAAAATGATGCAGTGCTACTTTCCACAACACTTACAATGTTTTTCACGCTAAACCTTTTCTTTGTTTTATAAATTTTTCATAAAACCAATTCTATATAATACAACAAAGGGTTACTTTTTATAATAAAAATGCAGTACTTTTATAAAAACTGCTCTTCATTTACTCTAATACTAATTACTAACAATGCGGTTAATAACGAAACATAATTTCTGCCAAACGCTGCTCCTCTCAGCTTTCCTGACAACTTGTTATTTTTTTAATACAATTTTTATTTTACCAGCAGTATCTATATACCAAATTTTAGGAAGCAATTACAAAAATTTAGGAACAATCTACATAGTTTGTTAACTTCATCCATTCATTGAAACTCCTGCCTCAGCTTCATTTTCAAAACAAACACCACGGACTCCACCAAAGCTTTGGTTATTCGACTATTCGATTTTCGGATCCCACGAATACGGAAATTTTGTTTATTTTTTTGTGGTTGAACATCATTGTTGTATAGTTTTCTTTTGAATAATTTCGATTTGCTTTAGCCGCTTCCTGCAGCTAATCATTTCTTAAATCCTTATAGTTTTTACTTCTCTAACCATATGTTGGAATTTAAGAATATATTGGAACGCCGAAATGGTTTGTCGCCAAACCAACAATTTAACAATAATACATAATTCCAATATACTATACATATATTTTGTACCCTGTCAGAAATACCGAAGAACGAAAATAATTGAAAACGGAATTTAAAAAATAGCAAACCATATACTGGAATTTAAAAGAACTTCACTTACGTATTTTAGCAGCTCATTCAAGTTCCGTACAATAAACACCCATAGTTAAATAAAAAAAAATATTTTTCACTTAAAAATTGCACATTTCAACAACGAATGCGCTATTGAACTACATTTCCTAAAGAATTATATACAAATACTGAAGACCCTGTCGGGCTTTGTCCTGCCTATATTCGTTTATAAATTGACCCTTTCGAAAATTTAGGTATGCACGTTGTCCTCGTCGAGGCAAACAGTTTGACACTCAAATTTTAATATTTTTTATACTTAATTAAATTTGACTTTTTTAAAGGTGGCAACCCTCTACAAAATTTACCTAAAAACATTCTCATAGCGAAATGAACTATAACTATTTCATATAGCTTGTTTATAATTTAATTAAATTCAACTTTTCAGCCAGACGCCAACTTTCCTTAAAATATACACAGATAAGACTTCTTTTCAGTGAATCGATCAGTGTGGCACCCATATTTTCATATTTCACACAGGTTAGATCAGAACGACTGCAACCATGCAAGATTGCGGATGTACGCATAGGCATAGAATACATAGTGTAGAAAATCGGGAATGCTTGCCGAGTTCAGTGTGGCAAAATAGTCTAGAAAGTACTAATTCAAGAATTGGTTCGGGTATTGGGCAGGGTAGAGCAGGGGTAGAGATATCGTTTGATGCTCTCCACGTCCTCTTCATCCCTGCAGCTTCGACAGAAAACGCTGGTTAGGCATTCCAATATTTTTCCGTGAATGCCCATGAGACACTGCCCGCTTATTATCCCGACCACTAGTCTGAGAGAAGGGCAATCAAACCGATGAGAGCTTTGGATTGCTCTGCGTCTATCATTGACCAAGCTTGTATGGCAATCTCTAGGATTATTAGGTTTCATGGCCCATCTAGTATTCGCTTCGTCGATAAATTTTGTCTTCAAACTGTGTTCGCTGGAAGTTGGACGGATGTCGGCGTCGATGGCAGAATTTACAACAGATAATTCCTTTCTCTAACAACACGTTTGCAGTGCTGTTGCCGGGAATGCCACTATGCACAGAAAGTCACGCAACTATCACGGAACATTAGACGCGACCAGATTGAGAGAACTTTTGGATTCTATAGCAAACACTGGGCGATGTTTCTTGAGAATTTAGAGATTTAATAGCACCTTGGCTGTCAAAGTATACAGTGAGGAGCTGACATTGTCAGACAGAGAGCAGCATCCATTATAGCATTATCTCGTTAAATTTGGTAGCCTTTGGTGGTGGTTATTTGATTAAAAAATACTACGATAGTAATTTTGACATTGTAGGAAAGATAAAATTTGGTTTGCTCATTCCATAAAAGAAACAATGCGTAAAAAACATGCATTTGCCAATTAGAACAATGTCAGACATTCGCGAAAACATTACCAATTCGAAAATGAAGGCGACAAAAATCTTCGAATTCCATCAAAAAAGTATTCCTACAACACGCTCTGAAATGTGTAGAATGAGTGTACAAAGTTTCACGGCTTTTCATTAAGTAGTTTATGCGTGATGATCACACGACAGGACAGATTTTCATTTATATATATATATAGAAAAAGATCACTACCGAAATCTTAACAACTGAAGTTCTGATATATATATATATATTTTTTAAATTTTGTACAAAGATTTAAATTTGGATTTATATACAGTAAACAAACTATGTTAGAATACAAACTAAATTTCTATAAAGTAAAGGGTCTTGCACTAGGGACGCTACAAAAATAGACCGATTGTGACAGCAAACGGCGCCTTATTTTTTCCCGCTCTTTTGACATTTCTCTTCAGTAAGGTTTGCCATTTCATCATGGAAAGATATACGACCCAACAACGAGTCGAAATTATTAAAATTTACTACCAAAATTCGGAGTCAATGGCCTCAACTTTAAGAGCGCTACGTCCAATTTATTGTCGTCGTCATTTTCTGGATGATATGGGCTTGGACAATATGTGGTTCCAACAGGACGGCGCCACAAGCCACACAACGAATGTCACAATCGATTTATCGAAAACCAAGTTTGGTGAACGTGTTATCTCACGAAATGGCCCAGTCAATTGGCCGCCTCGGTCGTGCTATTTGACGCCGTGAGACTATTTCCAGTGGAGCTAAGTCAAGTCTATGGTCTATGCCAACAAGCCAGCGACGATTGATGAACTTCGTACGAATATCGAACATGAAATTGCAGCAGTATCGGCCTATTTACGCTTGAAAACCGTCGAAATTGGATTCAGCGTCTGGCCTTCTGCAAGCGCGCCCGTGGTGCCCATGCAAAATAAATCGAGTTCCATACATAATGGCATCGAATGTACTTTCACAGGAATAAAGAATTTAGTTCATATTCCAAACCGTTTTTGTTTTATTTAAAAAAACTTGTGTAGTGTTCCTATTGAAAACCCCGTTACATAAATTTTAGTGTTAACGTGGACCCACTCAGTTTTGATCTGTACATAAACAGCCTTAGTTCAGATAGGTCCAACATATCGGATACTTTTTTTTAATATCGGACATAGACTTTGTATAATCGTATGGTAAAGGAACTGCTCCTGAAAACAAACGATCCCAATTAAAAATACGCGGCTTCGATGGGAAGCAAATAAAATATAAAGTACTTAAATGATTTTTGTATACACCCGGATAGTCCCCTAATGAAACCAGTTAGCTATTTGCCCCAAATTGTCGCTCGACTTCAAAATTAACTCCTTTTCATTTTATTTGTATTTAAAATCAGTCGCAAAACTCACATTTGGACATTGAAATAAAAAAAATTTAATTTCGAATTGTAGAGGTTATGAAATGAAGTTTCAGTCGCAGTTCTAAAGAGAGCACTCTCGAGTCTATGATGCGAATATTGGGCGGTTCACATAAGACTTCCGCGTTGGCGTTGGCAATGGCGTTGGTTTCATAGAAGTAGGTTATGCTGTTTTCATTCACATTATCACCATGTACTCATAAAAACCTTTACCTCAATCTGATATACAGAACACTACAAGTATTTAGATAGATAGATATATATTAGAGGATTGCACTTCGACTTTAAAGATCCATTGTGCCCTCTGCTCTTTATAGTACCTCGTCTAAACCCAACTCCTTTATAAAGTCTAATATAATAGTTGGTGGCATGCTCCTCAGCTGGGCTATGTGTACCCAGGTAGCTTTGTCGTCTTCTCGAGATGGCGTCATACTCAAGCAACAGGTGCATCGGGGTCTCCGGAGCTAAGTCGCAAAAACGACAGTACTCGTTCGACCATATTCCGAGCCTGTGCAGATGACCTCTCAGCCTGCAGTGTCCTGTGAGAAAGCCTGTCAACATCCTCAGACTATTCTTCGAGAGGTGCATAAACTGCTTGAAGCGTTTATGGTTGTAACCTCCCAGTAGACACTTCGCCTGACGTAACCCCGGCTCAAACTGCCAGTGATCCTCCTTCAAGTTGTTTTCTTCTATCCTAAGCTCTTCCTTGATAGTGTGTTGTCCTATCGCTAGGAAAGGCTCAGGTCCTATAGGCGTTTTTTGAGCCGCCTCCCTTGCTAATCTATCAGCTTCCTCGTTACCTTCTATACCTTGATGGCCAGGGATCCAGAGGAGCTGAATATGATTTTGTATTGCTAGTGTGTTGAGTCTCTCTATGCATTCAAGCACTAGTGAGGATTTCACCTCATATGAGGCTAGCGCCTTGAGTACTGCTTGGCTATCGCTCAGAATGATTATACGTTCATTGCGATAGTTTCTCTTCTGGTTGATCTCTGCACATAACAGGATGGCATACACCTCCGCTTGGAAGATGCTTGGAGTGCTTCCCATTGGTACCGACATGTGTGTTCTGGGGCCAAAAACCCCAGCTCCTATGCCTGCCGGTGTTTTAGAACCGTCAGTGTACCAGTGCAGGTTGCTAGCTTGGAGGTGTCGTTCTAGTGCGGATACGCTCCATGTTACTTTGCTTCCTAACTCAATTTTAAAATTCCTTTCAAAATTGGTTACTTTGATGATATCGTCCCTGGGGAATTGGGGTAGTGGTAGCCGTGCGCTGAGCGCCTCCATTTCCTTAGACGATATGACTTTCCCTTTTCCATACCCTTCTTTAGCAATGTTCAGTAGGGTTCTTTTCGCTGTCTGTTCTATAACTATGTGGAGTGGCGTTAGGTCCAGAATCACCTCTAGTGCCTTAGTCGGACACGTGCGCATGGCTCCTGTAAACTACAAGTATTTGCTGATCATCCTAATGCGCTCAAAAAATCAGTTGGATATATAAATCAAGAGAATTTAAGTGATAGAGTGTCTCCAATATGAAAAATAACTTGTTTTTCGTAGCTAGTTGTTTGTTTAACAAATACATTTAGATTTTTAAAAACTTTGTATAGGTAATAATAACTCATTAATTAAATTCGACGGGACGTAACCCTCTCCAAGGTGCAAAGTATACTTTACGACCTATTTTCATACCTACCACATATACATATAAAATTTCAGAAAAATCGAGATTTTTAGTTATCATATAAATTCGAAGAACATGCAAAATTATACAATTTCCGTATGCAAATATTTAGCTTCGAATTCGGTATCGCAATCGTATTCGATATAATTTCAATTTATTGATTTAAAAATGTCCAGTTAAAATGTATGTTTGATTGGCATGTCCCTTCCGCAGTATGTATGCTTGTTTTATTCCATATAAGAGTCATGTCGTGACTTTCAGACGTAACTTCGTGTCGCAATTCGCGACGCGACTTTCGTTACGTGATGTAAAAGATCACTATCACGCCGCTAAATAAGTTTTACTTCAAAAATCACTAAATACAACTTAAAACCATTCAGTGAAGTCTTACGATCAAGTCTTAACTTCCAACCTGCTAAGCTTCTTGACAATCCGCACAGAATACGCAACTAGCTACACTAACTTTTCTGACATTTATGATACAAACATACCTACTCCAAATTGAGCTTCATTTTCAGATTGCCGCTTTAATTGATTTATGACATCAAAGACATATTTTTCGCCATGTTGCACGCATCGTGCGTGACACTTTTTGCGCTGCCGCTGGGCCGACTTGTGGCATTTGGCATTTGGCATTTGGAATCGCTCAAGTGGTGCGAAGTAATCCATCTTTAGGCGCAAAGACAGAGATTCACACAGATCGTATGCACTACCACCCCGGCAAGCTGACTTACATACATACATATATAACGATGAACTACGTGAGCACACACACATACATACGTGCATTTGTTTTTAACGTATGCTACCATATCGCATATGCCGCCTCACGTCTGCCTATTCCACTTTGGTTGGCGTAATTCTTCTAATACCCTGCTTTCGCTTGTTGATAAATTTGACTTATGGCAATTTTTAGTTCAGACTAGAAGAATTGTTAAAGCTCACATATGTAGCAGACGAATCGCTACAGAGTAGTAGTATTGTAGAGTAGAATAGGTGGAGTAAGCGGTTATGCGGGATGCGTGTCTTGCCTTTGCGGTTACGTATACGACGTGTATGCTTTTGACACAATCGCCTCTTTTCTTCTACTGCTTCTTCTCCAATTGCTACTACTTTCATCAAACACTACTTCGTTTGCTTCCACACATTCGAGTGGTTTTCTCCATCCATTTCCATTGCCGGCAGCGCACCGATGACATCAACAGCAGCAGCAGCAGCAAACACTCCTCGACCATTTGACACTCGGAATGATACGCGTGCACTTTTGCCAGTGTCCTTTTCGTTGATTTATGTTACCGCAGTGATACTTTTCGGTACGCATATTTGACTTATGATTTGTGAGTTTGCATTTGTAGATTATTTTGATTTCTTCACCTTCTCCTCCACTTGCTAAAAATACTGAAAATTGATTAAACTGTGATTACTTTCACGGCACTGCTAATTGCACTTCGCGGTAGAATTCAAATCTGTTTATTTATAATTAAACTTTTACAATTTCTTGACTACTCCAACCCCACACTACTTTTTGGCTGCGCGCTATCAATTTCTGTCCACCCCACACTTTTATGCTCAACACACCATTATTTCCCTTTGCTTTATTTTTCTTTAATTTATTCAATTAAACGCTTCATAAATTTTTACTTTTCACTTTTCATTCTTGTGGCTTTTTCGCATACAGATATATATATATATATAACTTTTGCGCGAACTTCAGTGCTCGGCATTGTTTGCTATTTGTTGTTGGCTATTTTTCGTATTAGCTGCCTAACTTTATCGTAAAAGGGTTAATTGATAGCATTGCCTTCTGCCGTGCCAATTCGGTTTGCATTTACCCTAATTTCTTCCACCTTGCGCCTGGCACACTTCCCACTCCCTTGGCACATTAATGCCCAACGGCGTGTCTCAAGAATTTTGCCATATTAAAAGGTATTGCGGACGTCGAAACTTTTTCGTTTACACATTTTTCGTGTGCACCCATAAAATTTTATCTGAAAATGCTTATAGGAAAGTTTGCCATAGGAAGAGGTTAATGTTAAATAATATTAAATTGAATTAATTTCAAAATAGTTTTAATGCGCCATTAAAATTTTAAGCTGAGTATCATTATTGTTTTGAGATAATTTTTTTTGAAATTACGTACATTTAGATTTTTATCCTTTCCAATTGATTTTGGAAATAAATCGCTAAAATAACCAAAACTTCAACCTAATCGGTGTAAATTTATTAAATTAGGACCGCATAAAGAATTAAGCAGCAACCATAATTTTTGCGTTTTTCTTTATAATTTTTTGGGAATATTTATTCACACGCATTCCCGTTGAAGTAAATTATTTTATTGTTTATGTCTGCTCTATAAAATTGTTGAATAATTTGTGGATTAAGGATACTTCTATTCTTTTTCTATATTCTTTTTACAAAATTGGTATGAAAGTTGCGTTACTGATAATGGAAGACTCTGATTTTCGACAATTTCATATTATTGTAGTATTGCAAGTTCGCTTTTTGTATATAATTTGACAATGGCTTTTATTTGGGCATAAAATATATTATTAAATTAAAAAATAAGTTATATGGAAACAGGTGGTAACCTTGGTTTAGATATTTCAGTTCTCTTTCATCTGATTTCATTTTTTTTTAAATTAGGTAAGCGGTTTGTTTATTATTAGAGAAGTACTTGAATTTCGGCCTTAAAAATATTTGGCCAAGTTTAAATGTTAGTACTGGACTAAAAAATAATACTCCGTCTTTTTCAGCTTTTATTGGATATTTCCCTAAAAAATTTGAAAAATATAAAAAAAAATCCAGGATTCTTGTACGGCAGGTCCTGGGATCAAAGAAACATTAATAACTTTCTTCTCTATCAATATTTTGCCCCGGTATTTTACATCGATAACAAGAAATAACTTTAATTTTTGCAATCCTTTCATTTGAATAAAAAACGTGTGAGTGGTTATAGTAATATCTAAAATAATTAGAAAAATAACTGGAACTTTCATTTGTATTTATTACCTACTAGAAATCAATGGATGTTGTCCTGCCTATATTCATTCATTGACCTTTGCATATACATACATACATACAACCGGAAAACGCCTTTCGGTTTCTATCACATATAACAAGTGGCAGCCCTCTCAAACCTATAGGTAATCTACTTTGTTCTCTCCGATGCGAACAGTTTGACACTCATGTTTTAATATTTTATAACCTTGTCTATAATTTTGCTTAATTTGACTTTTAAAAAAGGTGTTAACACTCCTTACCATATGCCCTTAAGTCATACCGCAGTGGATAGTTCGACACAAATATTTTACTATTTCATATTGTGTATAATTTAAATAAAATAGACTTTCCCAGCTGTAATAAGCCTTCTCCTAAGCGAATCGAACAGTTTTACATATATATTTTAATATTTCCTATAACTCGTGTATAATTTAATTAAATTGGACAAACAGGTGGCAATCCTAATAAAAGTTAGCTATGAACTTTTTTTTTGAGACGAACCGCTTGACTCCCATACTTTACTATTTCTTATAACTTGTGTATATTTTAATGACACGCTTAAGGTGGCAACCCCATCTCACGCTAAAAGTATATTTTACAACCTATTCTCATGCACACCAAATATAATTACATAAACAATTTTATAAAATCGGTCGAACCGTTTCAGAGAAGTTCGGCCACAAACACCCTGACACGTGATTTTTAGCTATAAGATAAATCTTGTTAATGTTTTATGCTTGAGTTTTTTTCTTAAATTAAAAAAATTACAATTCACATTGAAGATGAGAAAGATGTTTTATTTTTCAGACGCCCAATTTTAATAATCGGGTTCCGGTTTCGATTTATCTACCATATATGATAAAAAGTCCTCCACGACAAATGAGCAATTGCTTATACTCTATGGCATTGAAAAGTCTGATAAGAAAATTTTTAATTTAGTTACTCATATTATTTATACATGATTTTTTTAATTTGCCATTGCCAGCCAGAGAAAAAGTAAAGTTAAATAAAGAGCAGTTTTACTAAAAATAAAAAGGAAAATACAGCAAACTAAAGATTGTCAACATTTGATAAAAATCACGAACGAGCGATAAGGGCATGCGTTAAACATTTCTTTGATCTGTAGGAGCAACATTAGATATTACTACCAAGCGCTCCAACAACGCTGGATAAAAAGCGCAAAAAATCAAAGTTGGCACGTACAATACAAATAAGATATTTCCACGTACATTCACCAGCTCATACATATGCAAATAAATCCTTCATTGAACATTCACTTAGAAATAAGTCTATACGAATGAAGTGTTTTTTTTTTGTTGTTGCCACAATTACTACATCAATGCAAACAACACGCAAAATAAAGCACGCTTCGAGAAAATATTGCCATGCTTAAAGTAAATAATCGAACGAAGATACTTATTTCGAAGTTTACTTTCGATTGATAGTTAGTGCAAATGTGTGTGTGTGTGTGTGTGCGAGCATAGATTGCCTACGTATTCCCCATGCAACAATTGCTGCAGATTAAAAATACATCACATCATACACATACACCTACACAAACTCCACACTCAAAGCCCCACTCGCACATGGACTCACTTTGGGTGCAAAGTGTACAACTACAATTATAAGGTCATCAGCTACTGACACAGCTGCTGTTGCAGAGGAATCACCACCACACAATTCCCATCTCGACGTAACCTTAACAAATCGCATTTTCATCGTAGGCGTAAAAGTGTCACGTAGATGGGGTTGAAGGGAATTGGAGAGATATTGATATGTGCGAAGCATACCGATATCTATAAATAAAACAAAATTACCTCGCAGCGCACGTGAGCAACTACAATAAGTGGGTGGTTCCATGTAAACACAGCTACTCACACCCATGGAAATTCCACAAATACAACCACACTTTCGTTCAAACCCAACGTATCACTCATACACCTCCAGCGAACAACAGCTCCAACGGTAATTTCGTTGTTACTTTTTTTGCCATACGCCAACTAAATAATCGAAGTACACAAAAGCAATTCGTTAAAATGTCGAAACAACACGGCCACAGACAGCGCTCTTCCAAGCGAAAATCAAACCCCAAAAAGGTAAATAAATATGTACGTTTGTAAGTGTTTCTATATGTATGCGCACATACACGCTCATCTGGCGTTGTGTGGGAAGCGGTGAAAAAATCAAACGTTCGTTGAGTTAGTTTTGCTTGGCAGCTCTAATGCCAATAGATAGCCACTGAAGTTACACGACCGATAACCATGCACACACACACACACACACAAACTCACACACGTGTGCACTTGTATAAAAGTTACATTGGTTGTAGGTAAAGGACTAATAGGGATTAAATGGATGTCGAAAAGGCAATTAGATAAACTTACGAGTAACAGAAACAACAACAACAAACGCGAAATATCCACTCCCATGGACATGCAGGTTCATATGGACCTACGCTTTTAATAGTTTGGCTTCAAGGATCTTGTTGGAAGATGAAAAATTAAAGCTTAATGTAATGACAGGATGAGAAGTTTTGCGATAAAATTGATTCCAAATCGTGTGCAATTTTTCTTCGAGTTCGTAATTTATTTACGTGGTTGGCTAGCGTTAGGTGAGATTGGTGGATGAGGGAGCACGCATAGAGTTTGGGTAAATGTGTTGAAGTAAATTAAATTGAGAAATGAATGTGTGAAATAATCTGAGGAAAAGTGAAGTGAATCTATTAACAAAAATTTATTTTGTGTAGCTGTGAAGAGGGGAGTGTTAGAATCTAAATTAAAACTGCACCATTTTTATATAAATGTTTGCGTTGAAATAGTCAAAATTTAGTCATTTTATAGAAAGAAGCTTTGAATTTTTAATTTCATTTCTAAATATTTTATATTTTATATAAAAACTTGAAACTCACAGACTAAGTTTATCTCTCAAGTAATTAGAAAAAAATCGCATGGTCTCTCGATAGGTGGCGTTGTGATTGAGGTAACTCTAAAAGTCGTTTTCATTGTTCGAACTGACTAAAATTGACGTAATAGGTGATGCTTTAGTTCAGATTTCTCTAAAACCCGTATTTATGGATCGATTTAGCTCGTTGGGATATTTCTGGTTATCGTATTTATGCTCTGATTTGGTTTAAATTCAAAATATTGCTCAAGTTAAAATTGTTTGAAAATATGTACGTATGTATTTATTGTAAATTTGTTTAGGAATTTTATAGGTACACACAAATTTTTCATTTGCCATAAATTTTCATTCTCGTTCGTACTTTTATAAAATAAACATCATCATAAAGAACTTTAAACTTATTTCTTCAATCAAATCCTTAAGTCTCTAATAAAAATAGGTATTTTGACGCTAAAAAAATTACTTAACCTTTTTTGTTTAATTTCTTTATATCCGTCTTTGGGCATTTTAATTAAGAAACATATCATGTAGCATAGGTAATTTAAGAAGTCAAAGGCCATTCCAAAAGGCTTTCATAAGAGTCGAGTGGCCTTCCTATGAACAATCTCATTTACTTATTTTTTTGTATAAGAGGCCATCCATAAATCACGTGACCACGATTACATCGATTTGCATCCTCCTCCCCTAAGTGATATGGGGTCATCTGGTTTATGCTCTTCCTTCTCTTATAAAAATTAAAAAAAAAGTAGATCTCTTTCTGCCAGAAATCTAATTAATCTTTTATTAATTAATTTCATTACTTTTCGCTCTTCCTTTTTCCCCTCAAGGAGAAAAGTTGATGTATATTGACCGCACATCACCCAAAAGTGGTTCGATGATAACATTGAGCATTACGTAAGGAAAGGCTTGAATCCTTGTAATGCGCCAGAGTTGTGACCAATTGAGCGATAATGGGCTGTGATGAAAGCCAGACTTTTGACAGTTGGGAAACTAACCAAAAAAAATTACAGAAATAAATAGAATGTGACGGACAAATTTTTAGTCATTCAAACATGACCGTGTCTATATATTTGAATGGAATGGAAATTTGGGACTAGTATGTACTTAGGTAATTAATTTATATTTTTTCTGAAATACATTTGTGGTTTTCTCGAATACACTTGTGTTTTTTCTGAAATAAATTTGCCACTTTCTGAAATACAATTGAGTTTTTCTGAGATACAGTTGGAAAAGGTATATACTTCGGTAACTAAAGTTCTCTAGGCATAGCGTTTAATTTCACTTAAAGCGAATAAGAGTTATACTTCAAGAAAATAATTAGAAATCATTCACAATTCTTATTTTACAGCTTTCGCGTTTTTTTCCATTCCCTTTTGTACCCCCTAAAATCTCTAAAATCTTTCCTAATTAAAAGTTGTGCGCCACTAATGAGCAATGAAAACAACGTGTTGCCCGCCTATTAAACGCTGATAGTCCACTTCAACCCCCCAACCACCACCATTGCAAACACAGAGTAAAATCCAAGGCGTTTATCCCCACACTTTCGCTGGCAAATTGCTAATGTAAGGTAAGGAAAGCAACAGCCAGTATTTTATTCGGGCGCTAACGTCACCTTTCTTTGCGTTTCTCTAAATTGCCTCGCAGGTTTTAACTTTTTTACTTTTATTTCCAACTTAACGGGGTGGCAAAGCAATTCGAAGGCATATTATTGCATTTGTACTTCTATCGCATAAGACAGCAGTCGAACATTTACCATTCGCTCTCATCTCAAACACACAGCTGTACAATTATATTTCGGTTGGGTTAACGAATGCATCAATTAAAAATCAGATTTAAACTTTTCTACTTTTTCTGGGATTTCAAAAGAAAACAAAAAAAGGGTTGTTATCTTTTACCACTTTTTAAATACTTCTTTTGCATGAAAATCCTACCAACTCATCATTTTGAATGTTATTTCGACGGTCGGCTGAGAAAAGGTGCATTTTCCCAAAAAAAAATTTCCTGAATGCTAAATGCCAAACGTCAGTCATTTTAAATGATTTTAAGATGACCGTAACGAATTGGATTTTATTGCTGGTACGATAGCAGGTTGCAGCTGTGAGCAGCCGGATAAGAGTTTAGGTATATGGCATTAGGTAAGAGACTAGAAATATGGCAGCTATCGGTTATCAGTCAGTCGGCCTCCAGACAATCGATAGCCTTTTTTTCTTAATTAACATAATTAAAAACTTTTTTTGCTTGTTAAATTGAATGTGACTGAAGTTTGAATTCGTCAGTGAATGCCCAATTTTTCACTTACTTAAAGATGCGGAACGATTTTACATTCATACAAATAAAAGATTTTTTTTTGAAAAATTTTGTGTAATAGCAATGCAAGGGGTGATAGAGAAGGGATGAATATTTACACTTATTTCTTACAAAAGCGAATTTATGTAAAGAAGTTAAATCAGATGCTATTTAAAATACTTTTGTTTTGCTACAAAAAATATGAAGCACTTTATTGAAACTTTAACCAAAAAAAAAATAAATTAAAAAACAAGCTAATATAATTTAAAACTTTAGTCGTTGGTGAAATTACAATCACTTTCATTACTATGTACTTGTTTTTGTGAATACTTGCATGACTTGCGGGTTGGTATGTTGTCGATTGAGAGTAGGAAATGTGGTCAATATGCCTGAATATGTTCAATACATGCTCGAAATTGAGAGGCCTCATAAATGTAAAGTTAAATTCATACAATCGTAAAGTATGTAGCCTTTTTTGGATTGAGTAGTATGAAAACGATATTAAGGGTAAATTTTGGGTTTCAAAAACTTAAATGTAACCTAAACTACGGTGGAAAAAATTTAAAGAAAAATTTCGGGCAATTGACAATAATTGCAAAGAGCCAATATAAATTATATATTTTTATATATTCCTGAGTTATTCTAAACTGGGGAGTACAGTGTCAATTATGCAAATTTTTCATTGTAAGTATTCGTTTCACAAAAATTTGAATATTTTGCTGCTAACTGTAGCTAATAGGGTGCTCATAGTTTTTAATGCTTTCTTATTATGCCATGCGACAATTTTATGACAACTCAAACCGGCCCAATTTTTTGTTCATATTTTCTGAAATTACAGGAGCTTACCCACTAAAAAACCTAGATATTTTCACAAAAGTTAGCTCGATTTATGTAGGGCATAATAGTTTTCATGCCCCAGACCGAGTTGTCTTAAATAAGGTGGACAAAATTTTTAAATTATATGTCTGATGAAAATGAATGATTACCACATATACAATAAAAGTTCATGAAAAATATTTTTGTAAAATTCTTTAATCCATTGGAATCCACCTAAAAGTTCTAGTTTAGACCTTTACTACAAGAAAACCGACAAAGCATAAATTTAAATACTCGTTAGTGTATTAAAATATTATAGGATAATTTCCCTAGTGTTATTCTCATACTAAATTTATATGCTATTAAAACCCAGTTCTATGTAAATAAAATTCCAATTATGATATATAACAAATAATTCACTTGCAATAGTATTAACTTCAAGCGCACTTATATGTTGTTTTTTATTTTCTTGGACTCTTACTTGTCTTGTATAAAGGCTTTGTTTGGGAAGAAATTCTCTGAAGATAAACATATATATTTTTTTTTAAATTTTCAAGATTTTTAAAAACACTTTGTCCTTAGCCATAAACACTTTTGTGAGAGATAAAAAAAATTGGGACTGATAACAATTTAGTAAATGTTTATGTATTTAGTGTATACTCTGTTGTAAATTATAAGTACACCATAATATATTATATTCAAAAGTTTTCTATAATTTATTTTTCTTTTATTAAATTTCCGCTAATTTTCATTAGCTAAAAAAATTATAAAATTATATAAACCCAAGTTTTAAACAATACAAATTTTTATCAAAATTATAATAACTTTTGATGTTTTGGACTCTCCCTGGCCAGGATTCTAACCCGGTACTAACAGAATGAAGCGAACATACGCTAAACACTCGGCTATGGCGGCCGCCCATATCATAGATTTTCAATATTTTTTTGCATATAGAGTATACATAGTATAAATATACGTATGTATACATATGTATATATGTATTTTGAATGCCAAATTAATCGGAGTAGTTATAAAACGCATTTCTAATTTCTAAAGCACCAGCGGCATTCCATTTTAATACCAAAATATCATACCTTACATAAATACGGATTTTCTCAATAATTTAGTTCATCTAGCGGAACAATTTTTCGTAAAAGTAAATCTCGTGGTACCGTCGCTACATATTTCCAATTTCAACACAATCGGATCATAAATAGATATTTCATGAATAACTCCGCAGCCCATTAATTTTTCATAAATATATTTTTAGTCGCTTCAGGATACCGCTCCAATATAATCAAAATTGCAACATAGAACTGATTTTTCAAATAACTCGACTTTAGCGCCACCTAGCGGATCCGTTTTTCGTAAAAATATTTTTCGTCGCCCTCCCATTGCGCGTTTCTAATTTAATCAAAAGCCAGTCATAAATGCAGATTTTCTAAATATCTCGACTCATGCGCCACCTAGCGGATTAATATATAGCCTAAGAGCGTGCCATGGTTCTAAGGAATATACCGTTAAAATCCAATCATCATTTTTTGAGCTAAGTTATCACAAAGAAGACATCTTCATTTTTATAATAATATTTTATATAGATATAAAATAACTAAATGAAACTATTTTTATTGCTAGATTTATATCTTTCTTAAATAAGGCATTTGGAATTTTACTGCATTTAGTGTTTTATTGAACTTTAGCATTACATTTGGATATTTTTGGCCACTGGAATGACTGCACAGTAGGACGAATACTACTTTTTTTAACTTTTTCAAAAAAGCCACGCAGTTTTCATCACACTGAGCAATACAGTATACTTTTGAAAAGCAATTCTTTCTCCCAAAAAGCTATATCGTATTACAATTTTTAATTTATTAACTATGAAAAGGTAAATCATCCAGTTATAAATTTTTGTGTTTACTTGCTACGTTTAAGCCAAAATAAATTATGAACTCACTACCCAATGCAGTGCTCGGTCTGTCAGTAGGTGGTCTCATACATGTCCTCAAGTACCGCGATAATTAATTTGCATCTGCCACACAAATTCATTGTAACCTATTAACACTGAACGTACTCAAACCCTCACACACACACGAATGAAACTGGTTCCTCGGCATTTCGATATGCTTCTAACAAATTCATTTACGTTTTTTTCCTGCACATTTTCGAAATACCGGACACTTGTTTTGCTCCTGCATAAAAAAAAATTAATCAACGGAAAAAGGATTTTTTAATTAACGAGCGCTTACGTTTGCGCAGCGTGCATGCTTTGGTAGTGAACAGGACATATTATACGAAGTGGACACAAGCTGGACACTAAAGGGTAATACTACAAGCATTTGTAGTATCATCATCATCATATGCATGTGTGTGTATATGTACATATGCAGTTTCCCTCCTGTTCCCTTTTGCTACTTTATGCTATGCCACAGCTAAGCACACTGCAAAATAATTCGCTCTTCATCTACTTTCTCATTATTTATTTGTTTTTTTCTGATATTTTGTTTTTTTCTGATTTTTTGTTTTTTTCTTTTCGTACAAAAATATAAAGGTCCTTTAAAGTTGCGGCTTCACATGCCAATGGTCCGCCGCCAATGTGTGGCCAAATGAATCAGGCAAAAATGAGGAATGTGCCACAAAATGCTTTAGTGGCACTTTTTTCAAACATTTTTGCTGTGGAACTTTTTCTCAAATAATCGTAAATTTCCTCTACTTTTTAACACCGATTGTACTGCTTGTTTAACTAATGTTTAGTGGTTTTAAATTACACTTTTTAGTGAATTATGGAGCTTTTACTTGATTATGTGTAAATATTTTGGGGCATACGTAGATTTAGGTACATAAATTATGTGGAAATGTAAAGAGGTATATGGCTTTTTTATAATTTCACCATATTCATTTATTTATTTGCCGACCACTGTGTAAATACCCAAATAATACTAAAATATTTCATTGATGCATTTAATAACGTACGTATTAAAGAAAATGTTTTTTGAATTCATATAAATTTTTGTTTTATTGCCAACGTATGCAATCGGAAAGTGTAGTCTTATCAGAAAACGCTCCGAAAATTTTAGTAGCGTAACTTTTCTTTGCAATCACACTTTGTCAATTATGACTTCTGTTAAGTGAGACAGTGAGAAGCGCAAACGAATGCGATGCATTTTTTATCAGGGTTATTTTTTTATCCAGCCAGTATTTGTAAGCAAAATAAGAAGATCGTTTACCAAAGCGTTGCTTCTACGACACTTCTAGGCATTCAATAACACTTGCCTGTATGATTTCGACAATATTTCTTTATTTGATATTCGATATCGTGGACAAATTGGTAAACTCTGTAAAATTTTCGAAAAAACAACGGGGCATGACGGCATTCCCAGTTATTAATAACCGCAACAGATATAACAAAACAGGAATCCCCGTAGCCAAATTCATATTAATTTATGGTTTTTAATATTTATGTTCCTACGAGTTTTAATTACCTCCAATCTGCGTCCTACAGAAACGGGGATTTTTTTAGTGATGGAAATATTTTGTTTAATAAAGGTAAGTAAAGTAATAATTAAATGAAAAATGAAAAAACTGAAAGTAGAATGAAAACTATATAAAAATAAGTGAATAGTTAAATGCGCTAGTTGCGTTTAATAGAAAAAATGGACGGATACAAAAAAAAATTTTCAAGAACTCGATTCCGACGATGGACCTGAAGTTGATCCTTTTAGCGATCACGAAATGTATGGAAACATCCAGAGTATGTGTCAGATAAAGAACGAGAAGAAGATCAAAATTAAAACGGGGAAACCGACAAGGAAGGTGGATCTCATCCCAGCCTTTCCCGCACAGATCTAAAATGTTCACCTATAATCAAAGAGATCGACGTCTAAAAAAATTTGGTGGCCAAGATAAACGCGAGGAGATAAGATTGAGAAATTTTCGACAGATTCTTCTTAAACTTATTGGAAAGGAAAACGGCTGAAAAACAGGGAATTAGCTTCTTGCTTGCCTATTTTTATAGAATGCTGTCCAAAAAGATGCAAATGTAAAAGGAAACTTCGTTGTTATTATGTTAAAAATCATATAAAGATAATAATAAGGCGGCCATTTAATTTTTACTTGAATTTTATTGAATTTATTAGTACGGAAAACCTTTTATATTTAAAATAGCTTTTTCTAATTCAAATACATGCTATTTTGTGAACATTTCGCAAAATCAAATAGCAAAGGGAGATATTGATGCAGATATCCTCGACGACCCAGAAGTTAGTTCTAATGAGAACTCAGATGATACCTCAGAAGACGAGCCCAATTCTTGTGACGCATAGCTTACAGGCGAGTGGTTTAAAAACGTTAAATGCAGGATTTTTTAATATTCACCACCACAGCAACATTTATAAAATCTGAATATTCGTAGCTTCAGTATCATTGATGTCCAATAGCCTTTAAAGTAACTGCAGGTTCATTAATTTCGTCAAGTAAATATAATAATCGTAAATAAGGTAGAGCAATAAATAATAAAACAATTGCTGGACGAATTGTTCAAATTACTTCAATAGTTTGTCCATGTAATAAATTTCGATTTGTGTAAGAATTAAAGAATAAAATAAATATTAAGTAACTTACTAAAGTTGTGATTATTATAAAAATTATAAGTGCATGGTGGTGAAAAAATGTTAATTGCTCTATAAGGGAAGAGGCACTGTCTTGAAGGCCCAGAGCAGCTCATGTTATAATTAATTTCTAATAAAAGTTAAACACTTTATATATGAAGCTTAAATCCATCGCACTAATCTGCCATATTAGAAGTTAGAAGAGCTGTCTAAATGAAGAAATTAAAAAAAGAATCGCATATCTGAACAATCAGTTGTCAGTTAAAGTTATGTATATGTTGCAGTGGTCCGATTTTCCAGATTTCCATTGCACATTTTTAGTTTAAATTTAATCCCCATGAATGTAGGACCTAAGATCTGCTCTAAAGTCTGCAAAGTTTTTTTTTTACAATTTTTTATCTTAATATACAAAAATCATGTACCGTATTTTTAGTTTACGGCAATCTCTGAAACCGCCTAATCGATTTAAATGAAATTTTGTGGGTGTATATTGTTTGCCACAGCTTTAAATATAGGAGGTTTTTGCACCCGATTGTTGACACTGTTAGTGAGAAAAAAATTTTATATTTTTTTTGGTTCTCATCAAACATGTTTTTTTTTTTAATTTTTTTCGGACCAACCACCTACGGCAACACGCTGTTCAATTAGGTTTAAAAAATTTTGTTTGAATATAATGCAGACTCTAGTTTGATAGATACGATGATTATAGTGCCGATTAAATTAAATTTGCTTGATTTCCATCAACCATTTTTGTAATTTTTTAAGATTCACCAACTAAAATTACGTGCAAAATATAGCATAGGATCCGATATGCCATTGTCGCGATCTTATTTGTTTTCCTACACAATTTTTTTTAAATCCGCAGTGTCTAAATACTTTTTCTACAATCAATATTTTAGTTCAAGTTTACTTTTATACAGCGAACAAATCTATTGCCAAACTGTGTGTGATTTTGTTAAAATCATTTTGTTCTTTTGTACTGAAAAATATCTTTTGCAAAGTTAGGTATAACAGCTCGTCGTCCTGCTCATCACTGTAAATATGGTTATGGGACTATATCTTCTTCTACTTATACTTACAAAATTCAGACCAAAGGTATAGTACCATTTTACATATTTTTGAAAGGTATACTCGTAAGACTGCCATTTCCGACTGGCAAATGCTCACTAATTTATGGATGTCGTTAGCACAGCGATTATTGATCGCGTTCACATTCATTGCGTGCTACTTAAATCGTTATTGATTCAATTTCTAAATCTAAAGATAAAAAAAATTCATAACTCCCGAAGTTTTCATTTCTACATCGCAAACTTTTCACAGGTTATATAGTAATCACAGGTAATCATATTAAAATAAAAAAAGTAAAAAAAAGTAGTCCCAAATTTGGAAAAAGTTTAATTGTTTTGAAAAAAAACACTAATTTTTTATAAAAAAAAAACAGAACGTCTACTTAGCTGTGTTGCGAAGATAGGGGAATAACGCAAATTTTCAGTACAGAAAGAATTTTTTATGACCAAAACTTTTTTTACTGTGGTATACTAAAAAAAGTCTTTTTTCAATATTTCAAAAATTCGAAAATTCATTTCTCGAAAATTTTAAGTATCATATTAAAATAAAAAAAATACAGGTTCATTATTTTTCAATATAGAACGCGAAAAAAAAAATGTTTTTCCAAAATAATTTTTGAGTGTAAATTTCGCATTATGTTATACATAATGTAACATAAACCGTATTAATCAACCTTGTACATAATTTTAAAAGAAATTCAAAATAAAATAGCATCAAGCTTTCAAAAATTTCAATAAGAGCTAATAAAATTTCGGGTTAGAAAAGGAATCCTGGTTTATTCGTTGATGAGCTGAGGATAAAGCGCTGTGCCGGTTTTTTGTAGAGCAAGAAATAAAAGTGTAAGCAACTGGATTATAATGTATTTTATTTAAATAAAATCGAGAAACTAACCGTACCGCGCCAATCTCTTGTAGGGATCGCCAAAGAATAGGAGGGAGCAACGGCTCCTTAAACTTCGGAGAGGCCTTAGTAAATATTTGTCAGAGCTTTTTGACGAAAGTGCTAAGTTAGGTTTGCCATTTGGTGAATGGAGTTTGGATTTTTATATTTACGATACAATTTGATGGTTAGTTTTTAATTTTTATTTGTTCGATCAAAAATTTTCGTTATTTTTGGATTTGAAATTTTTCCATCATAACAAAAGTCAAAAAAAGTCTTGAGCGATGGCACAACAACAATAATACTATTTATGCTTTATGACCGAAAAAATAAAAACCACCAAATATGATCGGAAAAATTTGAATCCAAAATAACGATTACTTTTGATCTAAAAAATATTAATTACAAAATAAATGTCAAACTCGATCGAAAAAAAAGTCCCAGAATAATAAGAATAATTTTGATCGAAAAAATAGAAATCGCAAAATAAAGATTACACAATTATCTAAAACAGATTTTTCTAAATAAATATAAGGTTATATAGCATATGGCATAGGAACCACACCGATATATTCGAGTTTTGTTTTGAACGAATAATCGCCAATGATTTTTTGATCCGACTTTTTCTGATGAAAATGTAAATGAGGTATTCAATTTGTATACGTAACAGTACAAATATGTATTTAAAGTTTATATAATTTTTTCTTCGTCGAAAATTTATAAGCATAGTGAAATCTATCCTCATTGCCACCTCATATGTACCATATTTTTCTGCTTGCGGCTACAATCAGTATCTATCTGCTGTTATTCAAGACATATGTACACATATGTGTATTGCTGTTGTTTTTCGATGTCGCATTTTGTTGAAATTTGTGTTGGCACTTAATTAACGCCACCACAATTTGTTTTGCGGCAGGTTTTACTTCTATAAACACAGCGTACACATCCATAGGCACGCACATACATATGTAAACAATAATTACACACATACTACTAACAGAAGTATTTTTGAACACGCAAGTATGAGAGTTTGTAGCTTCCGCCATCACAATCTAGCATAATTATTATTGTAATCCTTTCACACACTCACACCAACGTCATACGGATACGGATACGTACACTTGCAATAAGAGCGTCTCGAAAGTGTGACGGTATTTTTCATATTATTTTAACGCGACAAGCACGCGGGCAGCCAAGTGGAAAACTCGTTGCTTTTATAAACTCAACATACAGAAGGTAATTGGTTGTATACAAAACATAAAACCAAACATAGTTACATATGTTCGTAAATATGCGCGTAAGTAGTATCATGTATATCATTGTTAAAAATTTATGTATGTACTTTCATTCGCTTGGATTTGCATACCTACATATAAACAAATTCATATTGTGAGGTTGGTTTTGTGTTGACGGTAATTACCTTGCTTTCACTTTCTTTTTCGCGCCAAATTAAAATAAACTTTTGCGTCGATATGAATTACAGTAACAGCAATAGCAAGTGTTTTCGAAAACGTTTATATCAACTGTTACAAACACATACATACATATGAAATTAGTCGTATATATTTAGTAAGATCTATATTTTTACGCAAACGATATAAAATGAGAACAAGCAAGAAGTGGCGCTAGTTTTTATTTTAAATAAACAGTACATGTTGTGGCAATAAAACCCTGTTAATCTTATAGACATAAATAAAAATCAATGTGTATCTTTATTGGCGGCCGATCTTTCTGAAATTTTCACAGTAAGTTTATACGGGAACTTTTGAAAAATGAATATGCAAATTTTTTTTATATTTACTGAGAGGTGAGACATCTTACAAAAAATAAACAGTTGATCTGCTTGAAAGTTCATCCTTTCGGTTGCATTATTCACCACGGAAAATATTTTTAATAATAGTCTTCTTCTATTATATAAAAATGTATCGCAAAATGTGTTGGTAAGCGCACAACTTCAGAAGGGCTGGCCCGATTTCGTTGAATTTTTTTTACCAGTTACTCATAGTTACCAGGAGACGGTCCTAACGGACGAAAATTTTGGGAAACCCCTCCGGAAAAGTCGGAAAATTTAAAAATTTATTTTCTGTATGCGCCGATTCCGTTGAATTTTGGTAGTTACCAGAAAAACGTTTTTGTGAAAGAAAATTTTTGGAAAACCTTCCGGAAAAGTCGGAAAATTGGAAAAATCTAAAACGGATTTTTTATAGGGAGTTTGGTGTGCAATTTTTCCGGAATGGCTTTTTGAAAGGAAAAATAGAAAATTTGTTTGGGATGAATGCACGATGGCACATAAAAAATCTTTGGAGGCTTTAGACAGAACCTTAAAAGATCTACGGAGCAATCATCACCGATTTGGTGGTGCAATGATTTTATTAGCAGGAGATTTTCGTCAAACATTGGCAGTGATTCCACGATCAACGCAAGCTGATGAACTCAATGCATGTCTAAAGTCCTCCAATTTGTGGAAACATGTCAAAGTACTTCATTTAAGCAAGAATATGCGTGTGGAGTTGCACAATGACCAATCTGGAAACATATTCTCTAAAGAACTCATTGACATTGGCAATGGCAAATTTCCTATAGACATCTTGACTGGCTGTATTAACTTTCCTCAAAGTTTTTGTCAGTTAACTCGATCAAAAGATAAACTTATTCAGAAGGTGTTTCCAGATGTTTCTCAAAATTACAGAAACCATAATTGATTGAGCGAACGAGCTATATTGGCTGCAAAAAACATAGATGTATATGAATTAAATTTCAAAATTCAAGAACAAATTACAGGCGAATCGAGAATATATAAATCAGTTGATTCAGCTACTAACCAAGATGATGTAGTCAACTATACACCGGAATTTTTAAACTCGCTGGATTTGTCAGGATTGCCACCTCACAATCTTCAATTAAAGGTTGGATCGGTAGTTATAATGTTGCGAAATATCAACCAACCGCGTCGTTGCAACGGCACACGGTTAGCGATAAAAAAAAAATTACTAAACAACGTGATTGAAGCTACTATACTGAAAGGAAAGTATAAAGGAGATGATGTTCTCATACCGCGCATCCCAATGATTCCGACTGATATCCATTCGAGTTTAAACGACTACAGTTTCCAGTGCGGCTTTCTTTTGCTATGACCATAAACAAGTCCCAGGGGCAATCATTAAGTGTTTGTGGTATTAATCTGGAAAACCCATGTTTCTCACATGGTCAATTGTATGTTGCCTGTTCCCGTGTTGGAAAACCATCTGATTTGTTTGTCTATATAATCTCATATAATTATGATTCACATGATAAACAATAAAGCGATTACTTACTTATAAATGCTTATATCTGTTTATTTAATTATTTTTTATTCGCAACGCCCTATAACCAGGGTGACGGTATGTTCAGGAGAATTTTTTGGCTATAAAATAGGTAGGAACAAAAAACTGCCACATTACAAATCTTCTTGACGGGACGAAGTCTGTCGGGTCCGCTAGTATATAATATAAGTTTGACAAAAGGAAAGCAATTACTTATAAAATTTATGAATAAAAAAAAAAGCAGCGGACCCAAGATACTTCCTTGTGGGACTCCTGATGAGGTCGTACAAGGTTTCGAAGAAACTGTGAATCGATGGGACGCAAAACCATGTTGGTTATATGAATTCATAATCGCTGACCCCGCAAAGTCCCGAGTTACGAGTTTCAAACGAAATGAGTGAATTACTCAAAAAAGTGTCCTCCAAACTGAATCGTTATTTTGAATTTTCGAAGTTTGACTCCTAACGCGTAATCAGTGACTCCAAAAAACTATGAGTAACGCGGTTAAAGTAAATCCGATGAAGTTTTTGCAACAGTGTACGCTATATTCGTTTTTCCAGTGTATGCCAAAACAATAGCGATATGACGTTGGATACAGCATTCAAAATACATAGTGATCCCCCTAGATTATAATTTTTTGTGTGGCTACGTTATTTGTCGGAACCGACAACATCTGCCATATGACTGATTGTTCAGATATGAGGCTTTGCGTTATAACTCCCTCAGAAAAGCAGCTAAGAACCTGAAATTTAGTGCTCATTTCACATATTAGGAAAGATAGTGTTGAATGAAAAGCGTCAATTATAATTGTTAGCTCCCATACAACATTTTTACTTACATATATCTACGAAAGGTACAGTTACAAATACTTCAAAAAATATTAGTTACATATATATTTAACGACATTAATTTAGATATAAGATTAAGATTAGCATAGCGTCAAATGCCATCTCAGTATTCAGCTCGCAGATCCGGTCTTCTCCTTAGGTCCGGTCTAAGTGGTTTTCATGTTCGATTTTTTTATTAGTTTTAAGGTCCGCAGAATCCGAGGTTATCGGTTTTGATATCGGAAGTAAAACTCATTCAAACGTTTTTGTTTATTTGTAATTTTTTATGTACTTTCGCTGATATTCCTCATTAAATGTATGTTGGTATATTTTGTACAAAATGCTATTCTGGTTTCACGACTCGTTTATAAGAGAAATTATAACAAAAATATGAAAAACCAACATTTGCCTTTTATTGTAGTTAATTTGAATGACCTACAACTGCATACCCGAATATTTTCTAAAAACTTTCAATAATATTTTTATAACCAATAATTAAAATTAAATAAATTAAATTAAATTGTCAAAACCTATTAATTAAATTTTGCTATTATTTTCATGAATATTGGTATACCAGTACATATGTATTGTCCGCCCAAATATATAAAAAAAACGAAAAATAAATTCAGAGAGCACTGTCTACGCCATTTCGGATCTCTTTGGCCCTTATTTTGCATTCTGAGATGTGATAAAAAGCCAGTATTTCCCCTGTAAACTGTAATATATTTAACTATAATATATTTAAAATACAGTTATGTTACTTTCTTCTATTTGTTATTGGCAAAACTGTTGTCAATTACGAAGAAGCGTAAGTTTTAACACATCAAAAAAACAGCGGATTCGAATATCGGTTTTGCTCGTGTTCGAAAAAAGTAAATTCCGATAGAATTTCGAGGCACTAAATGAAACCGATATCGCTTTAAATTTACGAGAAAAATCAATTCTGAATGGGACTCTGCGACATGCCCGATTAATATGCACAGTAGCCGCCGTCGTCGAATGTGTAGGGTGTGCGCGCTTCGGTGGGTTCCGAGTTCAAATCCTGGCCGGGGCAAGTAACATCAAAAATTATAGAAAAGTTTTTTCTAATAGCGGTCGCCCCTCGGCAGGTAATCGCAAACCTCCGAGAGTATTTCTGCCTTGAAAAAATAGACTTCTCACAAAAAAACATTCGCCCTTCGGATTCGGCGTAAAACTATAGGTCCCTTAATTTGTGTTACAACAACAAGACGCACACCACAAATTATGGGAGAAGTTCAGTAAAAATCGCCTAAGCGGTTATAATGCCAATTAAATAAGTAAGTAAGTTTTTTCAGATGTGGAGCTTTGTTTTTAAGATGGAAAAATTTACTTATATTTTTATAATAATTTACTGTATATACTTATCAGTTTTGTCGTGATCGGTGTTACAAGGGGTAGTTTCCACAATCCGATTGCTTAGTCTAGTAACAACCTTCTTTAAATATTTAAAATTATCATTGATTTTTAAAGAAATCTTTTGCCCTCTGTACAGCGTCGGTTCGTTGAAATCCATTGGATTACGCATAAATTTCTAGGGCGAAACCCCAACTACATACATGAGTGAAAAATGTTTAGCAAATAAATAAATAAAACAGCACATCATTAATTTGAACTAAAGCAGTGGAGGGACTTATTTATTATTTTCGCCATTGTTCCAAAATTCCATTTGAGCAATTATAAATTACCTTTACTGGGGCACAAATGCGAAAAATGTGTAAAAATCACAGCAGCGCAGCAGCTTAAAGTGAACATGCACGCACACAAACCTAAAACGCACATAGATTCAGCTTTATGTATGCATTGAAGCTTTATTGCCGCTCAAGAGGAGGACACCGTGCTGCACGGTCGCCACCTCGAGCAGGAGAGATGGCTTGCAACACGCCATAATTCATGAGAAAACGGCCTGGCAGCAGTTGCAGCAGCAGTGGCAGCAGGAGCAACGTGGACACAATGCATTTGGCAGCTGTGTGCGCCGTGCAAATGCAACAACAATAGCAACTACAACTAAGTAATGTACATTCGGTTGCAACAATACTCGCAGTTATAATGGCCAATAGTGGAATAGTGTGGTGGCAACAATAGATGTAGTGTTTCTTGGGCTTTTCTACAATGTGCGCGCATTGAAATTCATAATTTTTACGATTCGCACGATGGCTGACAGGCCAAAAAGGGCGGGGTGGAGAATGAAAGAGCGTGATTTTAGTGTTAGTGGTAAAGTGCGAGTTGTGACTTTGAACTCTTAATGTGATTTTCTCATGCGGAGCGAATTGCCAGCTACCAGAAGTAGCGCTGCAAGTTTTGTAGCAAGTAGGCAATATGTACATACATACATAGTTAGAGTCAACTACAGACTGACTGACTGTCTGTATGTCTGTCCGTCTGCGTTCGAATGCGAATGGCGTACGCAAACCTTTCACTGTGACATATGCGAGCGTGTGTGCGTGTATGTGTGTGTGACTTCGGTGATAATTCTTGCCTTGCCTTTTGCTATTCCAAATACAGAAACCTTCACTAACATTTTTATGGCATCAAAAGGTACAATAACAAAATAATGGCTCTAATACTCTCACTTGCATTGTGCACAAAACGAAGGTACGAAGTCCTTGCTGTTGCAGCCAAAAATCCTTTGTTGCAGCAATTGAAATCGCAGCAGCAGCAGCAGGCAATAGCGGCAAACACGAATTTACAGCGGATGTTGCCTGGTGTGTTTATTGCCATTTTTGCAATTTATACAAGCACATAGCAAATGGGTGCACGCAGGAAGGTGGCGAGTGGAGAGTGGGGAGTGGGGAGTGGGGGAACGCGGTGCTTTGCAGGCAAGTAGGCCGTCAGTTTCTAATATTTTATATTTCAACTGAAGTGGAAGCGATGCGCTGTTGTTGCTCCCTTGATTTTCACATTTCAACCCAGTCGCTTGCCTGTTTCCCGATCCAACCGTGCGCCCCGTGCGCCCCGTACGCCAGGATGTTCGTTGTCTTTGCATTGGCCAACAATTTATAATATCGCCTTATTTTTCCAACCAGTTAAACATGAAATGCACAACACGTTTGCATAATGCAGATGTCTATTTTAATGCGTGTAGACAGTAGGGCTGCGATTTTGTCGCAACAATGGTATGTTGCGTGTGACTTAACTATAAAAGGGGGGGAAGGCAGTCGTTGTGGTTGTGTGTGGAACTGTGATTTAAGCCTTACGCTCACTCACCTTTGTTGTGCAATTGGAATATAAATTTTAAACAGCACTCGGATTTGGCTTAGGCAAATATGTTCTCAGGTGTAAAAATATTTTCGTTTCAACAGTTTCCTTCGTCTCTCTTGACAAAATCGGCTCTATTAGCAGGGCGTCGTGGTACTAAATCTTCAAATTTACGTGCGAATTGGTTTTATTTCGACGAACAAATTACTACTTGCATTCATCCAACTTAAGCAACAACAATTTTTGAATGAAGTAATACCCTGCCCTTAGACATAATTAAAAAAAAATATATTTTGACCTCAAGAGGTTCGTACTAATTGTACCCCATACCAGAACCGAATATTTTCAAAGTCTAAAATAATGAATAAACAATGAATTTTTAAACATTATAAGTTTTTTTATTGATATTAAAAACTAGTTTAAACCTTAGTTTAATCCACATCGGTTTTAGTTCATCACATAAACATTCATACATATTTTTATTAAAAAAAAAAAAACAATATTTAAACTTACATTTTTATTGCTCGAAATTTAATACTTATATATTTTTATGCTAAAATATTAGCCTGTTGACTCTTAAACCTCACTATAGCGGCGTAAAGCTGACACTAAACAATTTCTCACTAGATACAATCGATAGAGGAGAAGACGAATATTTTCAAGCAATTTTAACAAAAAAAAAAAAAATGATTGGCTTCAAAAAGGTTTTTAAATCAAAACACAATTTTTTGTTCAATTCGAAATTAATAATTTTGGTCGAACATGGCCTTCTACTGTGCGATTAGGTGCAATTGAAGCTTTTGCGGAAGGAGAACTTAGAAAGCTGGATATTCGTGACATCTCTAAATTTTTGTTACCCAATATGTTCGCCTCATTTTCGCATATTTCTTGAGCCAGAGGGCGGCTTATACGAAAACTCCTATTAATACACACATCACACACATATGTATATTAATAAAACACATTATGAATGTATTTGCATCACTTTGAAATTACAGCGTGATGTCAACTATTTTTAAGTTCTTTTATCGGGGATTGTTGTGAGCCTCAATCTAATAAGCAGAAAATACATGAACCGGAATCTTTTGTGTATATGTCATATGAAATATAAAAACAGTTAAAGATTCAATACCTCCTTCACAAATCAGCACGTCTGGCAATCGTACCTTCTACTGTTTGTGGTGTGTGTCTTGATGTTGCAACACAACTTAAGAGACAGGCTTTTTTGGCTTGGGATGTTTTCCATTACTTGCCGAAGGATGACCACTGTCAGAAAAACTCCTTTTTCCATAATTTTTTAATGTCATGTACCCCGTATGAGGTTTGAATTCGGGAAACACCTAAATGCTACACACCCGTCTACGACGGCCGCATAGTAAAAAGTGGCTTGGCAGGCGATGACTAATATTCGAATGCATTTCTAGTATAAGGATCTGTAAGATTGTGGTACCGCTAACACTCTCTTGAAAACTTTTCAAGAATCAACTACCGACGTAACGAAAGATTTTTTTTACAAAAATCGTGTATGTTTGTACTGCCTCAATAGTGTGTATCGTGCCACAAATAGAAGGATAAGCTCAGACAAATATCGTATAAAGTAGTATATGTACCAAATTTTTCAATACTTTTTATGATTCTGAATTGAATATGCAACCAAGGTAAAACATTTCAATAAGGTTATCCGAATGAAAATTTGTATATTCAAATAGCTTGGTCAATATATCTTAATAACTATTTGATACTAAAAAAATATAACTGTCTCAAAAAGGTAAATGTGACAATATTTTATGAAAAAGATGAAAATTTATTTTGAAAAAATTCTATTACGTTTGTGAATGTTGCCATTATTTGAGAAAAAGTTTTTGCTACAAGATGATAGATATTGGAGATATGAAAGCAAATGCAACGCGAGTGTACAACAATTGTAAAACTTATATCCTTATTATAGAATGGGTTCCTAGTATTTATTTAAAGCACAACTTATATATATTTTCTCCCATTTAACCCCTCCACCCGCTTCTCTCTATGTAATCATCGCGCACACTAACTGGAGATATGCCAGACACGTCCGTTAGGTGAGACATCAATGCGCCTGAGGTGCACTTCATTTCGCTTCGTTATTCATTTCACACCACAACAGCTCCAGCCGTTCGCCAGCCAGCCAACAGACGTCAACAATAACAACACCAACAGCAACAACACTTTCGACTTCATTGTTACCTCAACAACACTGAATGAATATCTTCTTCTAACCGCAAAGGTCCTCTTTCTGCATTGCTGCTTGCTGGCTTGGGCTGACTGCTTCCAATGGGCCACCATTGCGACGGTGTTGATGATGATGAGCTGTATACAAAAGTTTTCTTAAAAATAGCCTAAAGGTGTTTTTCGTCGTTCATGAGAAACGGTGTTGGCAAAAAAAAAAAAAAACAGCGCCACTCACGTGCGAAGGGTGCCAAAAGTGGCAACAACAACTAAATGCCAACACCCACGACAAAGGCAACATTCAGGCATTCATTGTTGGAGAGCAGTTGTTGGTTTGGTTGGAGGGGCGGTGTGGGTGGGGGTGAAACGCAATTGCACAATTGTTGACAGGACACTTCAACTATTGTTCCAAGTTTAATTCAGTGTGAAATTGGTTCGTGTTACTTGCAATGTGGTTGTGAGGAGATATGTGAGAGTTTTACAAAAAGTGTGAGTGAAGTTGGTATGGATGTTTGGTACGACTCGAAGTTGTAAATTAAAATTGAGAGAAAAGTGTAATGAAGTTGTGATTGTAGTTTAATTTAAATGCTCTTTAATTTCAAGTCAAAGGTGTGATACTTTTCCTAGTTCTTTAAATATTTCATATATTGTATAATATTTTCGTCTTATTATTTATATGAAAAATACGAAAATTTATAAGAGCTTAAGACCAGTACAACGACTACAAAACATTTTAGAGGGGTTTTTTCTGGGTAATGGATGGTTCTAAGTTTTCCTGAAAGCTTGGGTTGCATGTATATAGCAAACTTGTTTCTCAGGTTATCCAGGTTGTAGATTTGATAGAGATTTGTAGATTGTAGATAGAGGTATTTAAACAAGTAAAATAGATTTGAATACAAATATTTTTTTTTTTAAATAGTAGTAGAAATTTGTAAAAAGAGTAGTAGTTATTTATAGTAGTAGTAGTGAAAACAGTAGTAGAATTAAAAAAATAGTCAGAATCAGTATTAGCATATAAAAAAATAGTAGAAGAAATTATGAAAAGAGTAGTAGTTATTAATAGTAGTATTAGCCCAAATAGTAGTAGAAATTAAGAAATAGTAAAAGTAGTATCAATAATTAGTACAAATACTAGAAGGAATTAGTGGAAGCACTAGTAAAAATAGTAAAAGAAATTAGTTAAAATAATATTAGTTGTAATGAAAATAGTAGTAGAAACTAAAAAAGTGGTCAGAATCAGTAGAAGCATTAGAAAAAATATTAGTAGAAATTAGTAAAAAGAGTAGATAGTAGTATTAGTAAAAATAGTAGCAGAAATTAAAAAGTAGCGGTAAGAATTTGTAGCTGCATTAATCAAAGTGGTTGTAAAAATTAGTAAAAATATTAGAAGGAATTAGTAGTTGCATTATTAAAAAAAAAGTAGAAAGTACTAAAGTAGTAGTAGTAGTCACTGCGGTCGAGTTTAGTACATTTAAAAACAGTTCTAACACAAAAGTATACTACCTGTTATTGCTTTAATTTTTGCACTGTTGTTAAAATTTCGTAAGGAATACTTACGTACGGAACTTAAAAATAACAGTTTTTGCAAGTGTTTCGTTGTAATGCTTGTTTTTTATTACTTTAAATTTGTTGTCAAATGTTTTCAGTTATATGAAAACATCCAAAATTTGACATGTTCGGTTTGAAAGCAATTCAAAATTATGTAAGTATGTGTATAATATCAATATGTTGGCATTTCGCATCCTATTTTGTCGCTAAATATTTTACCTAATGAAAATCAATCATTAATCTATTTCGGTTTTTTGTTGCAATAGCAACTGCTTTAAAAAATATGTTCTGAGGCTATGCAAATACCAAGTAAAATCAATATTTTTGAGAAATAGTTTACAGCTTAAAATAAGCGAACTGCATTTCTTCACAGACATCAATTAATTTGCGTGTTAAATTTAAAATCAAACCAGAGGATTAAGAACCAACTCAATTCGTCTTGGAGATTTAAGGAGTAATTGTTCTTTCTTTTTCGTCAGTGCCACAAATTTTTATGATAAGCCCATGCATCAAAATTACAAAGAAAATAACATTTCGATGATTTTTCGCGATGATTTTTTAACTATGAACAAGGGAATTTTTTGATTAGGTATGCTTCGAGCAATACAAGCGTACAATTACTACGTGTGTTTCCAATTATGTTCGGTAAGTGGTTATATATGTACACTTGCGGTCAATAAAAATGCACCACCAATTATAATTGAGATAAGATCACATGAGCAATTTGTTAATAAAGTTATAATATTAAGGTAATTTTTATTTGTTTGGCAACATAGTGTAAATTAGTTATCCACACAAATTTTTCTCGAAAGTGGTTTTTATAATTAATGAAAAAAAAATAACAAAAATGTACATTAAGTTAAAGTAACTAAATCATTTTCACCACTAACGGTATAAATATAGACTTCACAATAGGCCCTCCGAATAACGAGTCGTTCCTCCTTTAGTCTCAAGAACTGCCTTAAGTCTTGAAGCATGGAATTCACTAGGACCTCAATGGATTTCCTTATAAAGAGACCATACCAAAACAGTTCTAAAATCTTTATCAATCGACTTTTATTTTGTTGGCTTCTGTTTAGCAACCTCACACTTCATTATGTGCCATAAGTGCACAATAGGGTTTAAATCTGGCGAGTTTCCAGGCCAATCCAAGCGTTGAATCCCAAGATAGTTAAATATATTGGCCAACTATAAATAAAAATTCGAGCTAAATGGAATCATAAAAACCAATATTGTATAGATGTTTTATACAAGATTTGTTTCCAATCAAAACTTACCCATTTTGCACGATGGTATGGCGCTGAGTCATCCTGGAATATTAGGCGATCCGTATAAGAATAATGTTCTTCAATTGCGGGTACTAGAAAATTGTTAACTACCATCGCATATTTTTGTGCATTCATTATTCCATCAACAAGGTAAAGCGGCCCCAAAACATGGTATGAAAAGCAGCCCCAAATCATTTGACTTTGAGGAAACTTAACTTTCTTTACTACACAATTATCCTGGTGCCTCTCACCACCTGAACGGCGCACGTAAAGCAAATTTTGTGAGCTTAGCAAATTAAATTTGCTTTCGTCAGACCACATAATCTGTTGCCAATCATTTTGATCCCAATTTTGGTACTTTTTAGGCCAAGAAGTTCGTGCAGCCTCCATATTTTGTGTTAATAGTGGCTTTTTGACAGGGCGTCTTCCAAATAAACCCACATCTCTAAGCTGTCGGCGTATGGTTTCGACACTTAAATCCACTTGGTGAAAATTTTGCATCTCCGCCCTTATAGAAAGTGCACTTTTAAAGCGGTCGCTTAAACTTATCCGACGCAGTATGTTGTCTGTTCTCTCAGTTGACTTTCGAAGACGACTTGATCCCTTTTTACCGCTCCAACACATCACCATTCTTCTTTTTTTTGTAAAAGACGAACAATAGTTGAATGGCTACAACCAATTCTAGCTGCTATTTGCCGAGAAGATAACTTTACTTTATCTTATGCCAATATTTCTCAGTGCTAACTAGATCTAGTAGAAGTTTTTCCAAATTTACAGTTATATAGCTGAAGATAGTCTACCAAAGTGGTGGTGCGTTTTTATTGACCGCAAGTGTATCTATGTTTGTATGTAGTTATATATTAAGGTCAGTGAATGTTAAATAAATCTTACAAAGTAACAATTACCGCGTAAGTTTTATTCATTTCAAGCTCCAATAAGGAATATATACCAACATAATTAGCAAAATGTGGAATACATTTTTTTTTGTGCTTGCGATAAACTAACCAAATTGAGAAATTTCCACCGCAACAGAGGTTCATTCTAGGCATGTGAACTAAGATGACCCTGTCGGGAAGGATCTGATTGCTCCTTATAGGAGTTCTGGTGAAAACATTTATATTATACTTAGAATTTTTTAGGATGTCTTGTGAATTTGTATTACCCACATCGTTAGTGGCTTGCAATTTTCTTTAAAGATACTTAATTTTTGGAATTTGTTTCGAAAATGACATTGATTATGCCCATCTAGCAACTCCGTAGTCCTATGTCTATATCAATCTGGATTGCTGTATGCTGTTACAAAAAACCGTTAAGTGAATAAAATTATAAAACCCTGGGCACCACTGCGTTCGGGTGTGCAAAGTATAGGAGAGTCTTAGTTCGGATCAACGGAACCTTAAATACCCGGTGCACGATTTTATTTCAAAGTAAATTTTATATATACAAATTAATGTGAGTCTTTTATAGGCGTCCAAATGCCTGAGCCGATATTTAAGTAATTTGCACAATGGGTTCAAGTGATGCCTGGGGCCGAACGTAAGGTATATATAAATTGGAAAAGGGGCCACGCCCTGATGAAAGAGAAAATTTTAATTCGATAAATGACGTTTGTATATATCCATACAATATGTCTTATTGTCAAACCGTGTATCATATTGGAAAAATGGGCGGTACCACGCCCTATACAATAAAAAGGCCAATTACCTTGTAACTCCATAACTATTTGATACATATGTACAATATTCGGTATATAGATACCATATAAGAGGCTATATATTATTTGAGACGAGATTATTTTGCACAATATTTTTCCAGCTATTTGACGACAATATTTGATACTCGATATATAAATATTTCCTTAAAAGCAAGGTATAAAGTATATTTTAATCCCAAAAGCAAAGTTCAATATCTACAAAAAATTTGTCTTTATTGGCGCATCGAAGCAAGCCGGGTTTGCTAGTATAACATAATTTTGAAATCTTAAAGGACGTTTATTGATTTAAATAAAAAGGGAACATTTTTATGTATTTAGTTATTTCTCTCCCCAATTAAATTTTGTATACCAAATTTGAAAAATTTCGCGACATGATTTAGTAAAGTATTGCATATTATGATTTGTTGCAAATACCGCCTTATGAGAAGTGAGCGTGGTTTCAGTCTGATTTCTATCGTTTTCGAAATTGTTATTTTTGACTATTAATTCAAAGTGTACGTTATGTGGTAGAATTTGACATAGAAGTTTCGGGGGGGTTTACCAATTTGCTCTAAGGTGGGTGATGCCACGATCATTCCCAACATTTTTGATTCTATGGATTTATAAATCTATCTCGTCTGTCAAATTTGAGCAAATTACCTTTTATAGATAATAAATATCGAATTTTTTTGATTCTACATATTTAATTTAAGAGAATTCTTTTTAATAATTACTTAAATATCGCGTTTTCTTGATTTTTGAAAATTACCGTTATATGGGAGGTGGACGTAGTTTTGGTCCGCAGTGAATTTTTTTGGTTTTTGCTTATTGACTTGAAATGCAATAAGTGTACCAAATTATTTTTAATTATTCGTTATTAAAATTAAGTGTTATTTTTTTACAGATCTAAGCAAAATATAGCGTACAGAATAGTTTCAAAACCAATCTCACCATCGAAAAGTCCCAATTAGTGACTAGAGACTGCTTACAGAATGCCGGAATTAGTCAAACCTCTACTAGGCTTCTGACCTCAACCTTTAATTGCCACTTCATAACAAAGTGTAATTGACTTTTTTTTTTACTTAAAGTTTCTGAATAGGATTATTTCTATTGAAGAAGATCCCTGCATTCAGGGTTCTCAAACTTTTTTGGCCACTATTATTTCACATCCAACAAAAACTGTTTCGCCTATATCATTTTACTAGTCTACGCTCGTCTCTTACGCTGATAAATGTTATGCCTTAAATATGAAAATACTACAAGCATCGTCTAGCCATTTTGCATATCTATGTATAATTGTTGGCAGTAAAATAATGCCAGCCGTATCCCCATTTCCACAATTCTAAGTTAATAACCTCCAACGGTGGAACAAAACACCGAAATCAATAAATAACCAACACCTGTTTTGTGTTGTCGGCAGTCGTTTACCGCCGCCAAACGTAAATTACAGCAAATGTCTGCGACAGCGGCAATATTTGCGGCAAACGGTAGACAACGCAGAGATAATGCGAAGAGGGGGCTGTAGCAACAGGCGCACCCACCTACTTACCACCAACCAGCGAGACAGACGAACATTACACCGGCAATAATGATAATAATAATAGCAAAAACAATCATAGCACAACTATAAGGCACCGATGACAACGATGGCAAATAATTGCTACGTGCCACATCGCACAAACACAAACACAAACCCGCTCTCCGCACAACTAAAGCACCGATAATAACAAACAACAAATATATAAATGAGCTACTAACAAAATTGCGCCACGTAGTGTAAATGTGGACGCGCGGCATTGGCGTCTAGTGGTGGCGGCGACGAAAGCGCTAGCACACCGTTCGCGGTGTCAATGGTGGCGGCTGCAAATGATTAAATTAGCAGCAACAACAGCAGCGGCACCTTACCGCCACAACACCGCAGCAACACCACACCTCACACTACACACTTGTCTCTGGCACCAATGCACATTCAAACAAACAAACGAACGTAGATAAATATATAGCAACCCACAATTTGCGCTGGTGTTATAGCATCAAAATTAATGTTGTTTCTTGGTCGCGTTTCGCGGCTTTCATAATGTGCCGCTTTTGTACGCCGCGACAGTTCGCGTTTTCCGCGTTCGCGCTTCGTGCTGTCTCTGCGAGCGCGCACAAATGTCATGAAAAAGTCATAAAAGAGAATTATGCGCTTTCACATTGCCAGCGACGCCGCGGCCAATAGCCGGCAGTCATCAACTACCAGAAGCAACCGTCAGTCGTACGTTTCGCCTAGCCGTTGGTGCAGCATATTTTTCCCTATCATTTTTGCATACACCTTCCGTTTCCGTTGGAGATTTTTTATTTGTTTTTGGCTTGTTTTTTAATGTGTAATGTGTTTTGTGTTGGCGTCTTTGCCCCCATCTGAGCTAAAACGACTGCCTTCCGGCCTCAAGCCAGTTGGTCAATTTTGGCGGATGACCAGCGCGGCATAGAAATTATAAAAATTAACCGCGAAATGCTCTAATTACAGGAACACGTCCGTTGCGCTGCCTGCTTATGAGTTTAGTTACTTGTTTGTTGGTTTGTAGCTATAATCCACAATCGACTTTCTCTGTTCACTTTTTATGTTTGGCGTAGGATGCGATGTTGTCGCGCTTGTTTGATGTATGACCCGGCGTGTGCTTTATTTGCCCGCAGAATATTACGCGGCTTTCATTATAATTACCAGATTAACTCGTGGTTAGAGTTGGAAAACGGACTGGGATTCAAATAATGTTCTTTAGTTTTTTCTTCATATCCAAAAATGTGAGATGGGGTTTAGTATAACAGTTTTTTGCACAATATGCAAAAAATTTGGTATACAGTAAAATTTAAGTTCTAGTTTAACTGAGGTAGACCGCGGTACTAATATTTTATTATACAGTTTATTTTGGGGTATTAAATTTTTAAGTTGCCAATCCATCTACTAATGAGCAGGCAGATGAAGATGAAAGTATGGAAGAGAAGTTAAAGAAAAATAAATTATATTATTTTGATTATATGTAAAAAAAATAGAAGAATAATTTATAGCAATATAGAATATAATAGGAAAACAGAAGAGCGATGTTGCATGTAAACTAATTCTAAATTTGTTGCTTGCTAAAAACTGCGACCAACTAAGATCAACTTTCGTGCCCTTTATAAACATATCGCATAATCCTTTCAGACGAAGTATGAACGTAAATTTCCTCAAATAGGCAAATAAAGGTCGACCCCACGATTTTGTCCGGCCACCGATGGATAATGGGTACAGAGTACTTGCGGTCTGCTGTAAATGGATTTTGCTGTAATTATTATGATATTTGAGTTCAGCAAACATAACTTGTTTATTAAAAAAATCGCACTGATGTTGTTTTTGTATCGGCTAGGAACGCTCTGAATGGATCAGCTTACCCATAGTCGTTATCATGGAACATATCTAATGGGAGCCCCGGGAACCGTTTTTGCTTCGAGGGGATCGAACCTAAAGGAAAAGATTGTTAGATGACTAAGTTTAAGGAGGCACACGAATTGATGTCGGGCGCTAAATCTCCACATACCGGACATGCTTTGGTGATAACAGTGTTGATTCCGTACAGGCAGTTATTAAGTTTCCTATAGTGTCCTGATTGTAGTAGAACCACGGCAACGCGGAGCTTACAAGACAGATGGAGCTTCTCGCGTACAATTTCTGGTGGTTTTACTCCAACAACCGCATTCACGAGGCTAGAATTAGCGAAGGTAGCGCTGTTGGATTTAGCGGTTTAGTCTTGTACGTTAGAATTTGGTTGGGATCTTCTGGCAGATGTCTGCTGACGTGCTTGAGCACCGACTCGCCAGAAAGTGCTTGGGCGGTGCCACCCAACAAGAAACTGCTTTCTGAGCATAATGTAATGCTGTTTAACTGGGAGAATATGGGCCGCAAGGTGTTGGTGAGATTTAGGGTGCAGCGTTTATTTCCTCTCCCCTAGGTACTGTCGGCAAACGACTTGAAGATTTTGCTGCAGCTCTTTACTTTATTGGCGTTTGCGGTTGTGTGCGCTGGGAAGAGAGCTTGCGAAGGGGATCCCCTAACCCTCGCGTGATTAACCGTTGAAAAAGGGATTTTATCAAAGTAGATAATTAGTTACAGTTTGATCTCCTTCATTCCAGCTGTGAATAAGGTCGCCGAGGTAAAGAGTGAAGTTCCTGTCAGTGAAAAAATTAGCAAAGTTGGACAGATAGCCTTTCACTTTTTATCACAGTTCAGTTACATTTTTGGCAGCTATTATCGAACAATCATCGACGAATAAAATAATAGTGACTCCCTCTGGCGGTTGATGGACTTTGGAAATGTGAAAGTGGAAGTAGTGAGAGTGAGCAGATAATGCCACCTTGTGAAGCCTTTGTTTAAATCTCCTTAGTTTCGATGTTAATTCAAGAATCTTAATTACTACTGATAATGGTATAAAATTAGCCTTATTTTCGGGCTTCGTTGGAGGCGCAAATGCTTTCATTTATCCTAATGTCAAAAAAAGTAAGTTTTTTTGATTAGGAGTTAGGCTTGGACTTAAAATTGCGAGCACTAAAATGATTGCAACCACGCTTGGACCACGTTTGCGCTGTATTGCGAGTCAGGCTACATTTATACTTCGGACAGGCGTTGAGACTTTTCCGGCAAACACATTGTATCTGGGGCCCAAAAGCGGCTAACTAGGGCGTGTGTGTGACGCGGTGCATTCTAAACCAGCTTTTGGATCAACTAATTTCTATCAAAGAAGTCATTGCGGCGCCGTCAGCTTTTTCGATACCCCTAAAATCCATATACCCTAGCCCCACATAAGTGATACTGTACTGTACTTGCCTACCTTGTCTAAATATTTCAGCTCCGGAGCAAGAGCCCATTTAAGACTCAAGAGAGACGTACAGAAACCATCTCTGGAATATTAGCTTCATATGTTGTCTCTCAACATCTCCTACCTTTCTAAGGCAGAGTGTTAATTTAAATCCTTTATCTATCCCTCAAAAAACGAAACAATTGCAATTGGTTTACGACACAAAATGGAGACAAGAAAACCCCAAATAGCTGAGGGTGAATCCAACGAAATTCCACCAATACGGAAAATTCTTCTTTAGAGGACGAGGCCCGAGGAGGGCTACCAAAATCTATATTGATGATGTTCCGGTGCCTCTGATGAAGTGATAAGTTTACGAAGATCCCCGGATGATTAGTGTTGAATTGGGCTTGAATCTTACGGCTATGTCGCGAATAATAAGAATATTATAATCTGCGACGTACGAGGGAATCTTCTCGATGGGTCCACGAGCTTCAAATGAGACCCAGAAAAAAAAAGAGCCGAATGCATTTTGCTAAATTTTTCTTAATAAATTCGAAAATGGGTAGTGTAGCAATTTTAGCTAAGTCGTTACTGGTGTGAGTCTTGGTTCCATAAGTAAGACCTGGAGTTTGGTTTCCAGGAGTCCATGGTACGAAGCCCAACAGGAGTAAAAGATAAGCAACAAAAAAGAGGATCAAAAATAATGTTGCCAGTTTACTTCAACCAATTAAAAATCGTAGTTGATAGTCTCCTGGAAAAAGGTCAAACGGTAACTGCTTACTAAAAGTTTTGAAAAATATGTTGCAAAACCGAAAGAAAGAGTATTTGCGAAGAAGATAAAAAAAAACGAAGACTAGAAATAAATATTGAGATATATGTGTTTAATTTTTTTTATAGTAAACTAAGAGGATTTTTGTGAGTCCCCTCTTATTTTATACTTGTTATTCGTTATTAGCTTTTCTTGAAACAAGCTTTTTACAATTGCTATCGCTAGATTTTTGCCTTGTTCGAATGAGAGCAACGGTTCAACAGGTGATGATTCGGTAATGGGACAACTTCGTTCATAATTATTTGAAGCTAATGTTTGGAGATTGATTGTTAACCCCCAGCTACTATTTTCAGTAAACAATAAACATTTAGTTAGTAATCAGTAAACAAATATTTTTACGAAGTCTCTTTCCCTCCCTAAATCCAGCACCGAACTTGCGCCCCCTTATATACGAGCTGTGGGAGACATCGCAAAGCTTTATGGTTTTCTTACCTTACTCTGCCTATTTCACTTTTTGGATGGCGATGATGGTGGCCCTTACTCTCACGAAGCCATAAGCCAGTTGGGCAGCAGCATATTCTTTATTAAGGATTCGGGGCATTCAAGATGCTTATCCTTTAAGCGTTGTACTTATTATGCTAGATGTGCTCGTCAACAAAAAACGGGGGATCTGATCCAATAACCGGTAATATTTTTGGATGTGAAGGGCCCTAAGCACAACCAGATCTTGAGATGTTTGTATAGCGAGCAGTTTGCTCTAAGTTAGAAGCCCGATAGATAGCAGGCGCACCTACTGGTTAACAGACGCTCCAAACCAGAAACCAGTTGTAGAGACCTCACCAGGTTCGCCTTCACACTTTACCAAACGGATGGTTAGAAAGTAACCAGAGGACACTTGGGTGAAATTTTCTGCACTTCAGGAGCTGCTTGAATCGCATGCAGAGTAATCAGTCTGTCCGTAACTCTCAGGCGAATGCCAATGAGAAACTTTCACCACTTGCTTGGACTTCTACTTATCATGCAAATTCTCAAGCATAAGTAGCCTCTTATAAAACGGCAGCAATAGAAATGTATGTTTTTTTTCATATAATATTTTAATAAAAATAGGAATATTTAATAAATACAAAATTTGCATTTGTTTGGATTCAAAACTTTGTTTTTCCAGAATCAATTAACCTACTTACATTCACACAAAAAAATATAGCCATTTGAAAGGTTACACTTCGATAAATTCACAACATTATTTGACAATGAATAGCGAAAACAAAACGTTTTCCGGATTTTCCGTTTTCTATTTCTTGTACTACCCTCAATCAACTTAAGCTCCAAAATTTGCTATCTTCACAAATGCCAAGTGTGTAAGTGAGTACTTAAGGAGTTCCAAAGTGAAATAATAAGCGCAGACAGCTAGATCGAAATGTAAGAAATGTACCGGAACTGTAGAGAGCGCGCTCGCCGCCTAATACGAAATAATAAAGTGTGAATGTCATAAGACAATGAATGCTACATTCTTTCAGCAACCATTCGAAAATCCATAAGTAAAAGCAAAGCAACCAAATAACAGCAGTAACCAAGATACAACACGAACACCACCAACAAGTACATAGTACAATTACAACAAACGTTGCGATTTTGAGTGGCGCGAGTGACAATGGCTGAACGGCAGCCGACAAATTGACAATGGCGCCAGTGTATGATTACAACAACAATTGCGTTGTTCTTGGTGATGGTGAGGACATGGTCTTCAACAACAACAACAAGCATGCCAACAACAAATTGCGGTTATGAGCAACTATGCGCCTTTCACATGCTTCCAAAAATGTCAGGCACTTGTGACACATATCCACACACATACACACACTTTCAAACACCTAAGTTGTTGTAATTTTCATCTTTGACAATTCCTCTACATTTTTTTCCCTGCTACCATTCATTTCTGTTGACTGAAAATTACAAACCGCAGAATGCTAAAAATGCGACCAAAGTGCTACCGGTGCCATCGAAAATAACTTGTCATCTGCTGCCGCTGCCGCCACCGCCGAGAATGTATGGATGCCAATGTATGTTCAGCGCTAAAAGAAAGGAACAAAATGTAAAAAAAAATATAAATGCAAACAAATTTTGCTACCATCCTTGTGGTAAATATCTACAAAACTCGTAGCACACTTACTGCAAGCTGGGGTTGCTATTTTGTTTGTTTTTATTGTCGTTGTTGTGATTTTATGCCGCTGTTTTTTGACAAAAGACAAAATGAAAGTTGTTTTCATATTTTGAATACAAATTGCTTTATTTGCACACAGCCAATGCTCACCATTCATCTGCAATCGTTAAAGTCACGCGGAATGCTGTAGATCAGAAGGCATTTCGGGCAAAGGAGATAGGTTACATTCACCCCTGCATACAATGCATACAAATACATACCGTACATATGCTCGTGCATAGAAAAATATGAAATGATAATTTCTGCATGTCAAAATGAGGGCGTGCTGATTTTTTTTCCCTCCACCAGCCCACCACCAACCTGCCCTATTCCTTTGAGTCCTTTGCATTGCTTGCCTCGGCGCGTTGACCCTTTATCGCTTAGTGTGAGTGTTTTGCTGTGAATTTGTGTTTATATGTCGCTAGTCAGTCAGTCAGTCAGTCAATCAGTCAATCAGTCAATCAGTTAGTCAATGAGCCGTTTGCAGTTTAGAGAAATCGACAAGGAATACCCATGTCTGCATATGTATATATAATGTATGTTGAATACAGGTATTATTTATAAAAGTAGAACCAGAAACAGTGATCCTTTGACTGTTTTGGCATTTGCATATTGCCATTGACAAATTCACTATGATACAAATTTTCTAACATATACCAATCCATTTCTCTATTCACCGAGAATCCAATTGTAGAATAACGTTTTTTGTCCATATACTTGCCGAAGATTTTTTAAAGTTAAAAATGCAGCTTCGATTAATTTGAAAACAATGTCTCATGGTCACAGTAAAGATGAAGCCGACATTACAGTTAGTACGGGTTTTTAACATCATTTTCAATTGGATATCTGCCAAAAATAGCGGCAACTAACCTAAAAGTCGAATTATAAATAAGGAGTTGCCGTATGCCGTGCACTTATTATACCTTTCATGAGAATGAAATGGTATATTAAGTTTGGTCCGATGTTTGTAAGTGCCAGAAGGAGAAGAGATAGACCCATCAAAAAGTATACCTAAATGATCAGGACGATGAGCTGAGTCGATTTAGCCATGTCCGTCTGTCTGTCCGTCTGTCCGTCTGTCCGTCTGTCCGTCTGTCCGTCTGTTTGAACGCAAACTAGTCCCTCAATTTTAGAGCTATTTTGATGAAATTTGGTGAGCAGGTGTCGTTGTACAAATGATTAAACATTTGTCGGAATCGGCCAGATCGGGTGACTATAACATATAATACAACCGATTATTCAGATATTGAATTTTGCGCCATAACTCCTCCATTTAAGCAGCTAAAGGCTTGAAATTTTGCAGAAATATCAGCCATTATTAGCTACGTATCAGTATTGAAAATCATGAAGATCGGAGAAATATAGCATATAGCTCCCATACAACCGATTGTTCAGATATTGCATTTTGCACCATAACTCCTCCATTTAAACAGCTAAAGGCTTGAAATTTTGCAGAAATATCAGCCATTATTAGCTACGTATCAGTATTGAAAATCATGAAGATCGGAGAAATATAGCATATAGCTCCCATACAACCGATTGTTCAGATATTGCATTTTGCACCATAACTCCTCCATTTAAACAGCTAAAGGCTTGAAATTTTGAACAAACATCAACCATTATTAGCTATATATTAGTATTCATCAAGATCGGAGTTCACAGTGTAAATCGGCAAGATAAATTCAGGACAAATATTTATTGCGAAAAGTAATAAGCTCAGCGCAATATCACATGAATCATAGCGTTAAACGTTTGGGAACTATTTACGGATCTGATAACTGTTTTCAAAGACCGACATATGTAGGTCTTACATATTAATACTTAACTATTTGTATTTTTTAAATGTTGAATATCAAGCGTCGATACGATATTAAAAATATTCAAAAACCATTCCCTTCTTAAAACATAGTTCTTTTTAATTACATAAGGAAAAGCATTAAATAATTTATAACAATGCCTTTACTAGAATTATTTTTATTGATTTGAAGGAAATTTTCGCTTTTAACTATAGGTAATACGAAATTGTAATACAATAACACGTTTTTTACTATTCTTCCATTCATGAAAGGTATGAAGCCTTCGGCATAGCCGAAGACAGCGCTGTTTTTACTTGTTTTTTATGTTGTTATTGTCATCTAAGCGCGACTATATAGGCATTTCTAATCGCCCTAGCAGCAAATTTTTCTAATACCATTACGAATTTTCTATTCCAGCGCTATCTAGATGAATTTCTATCAGCGCTATCGGATGCATTTTTCGTACCCTCAATATATGTTTTTAATTTGCTCAAAATCGGATGAAAAACAAAGATTTTCTGTATAACTCGCATCTAGCGCCACTTACACGTCTATTCTGCACGTTACCGAAAATTTTGTAACCGGCAAATTTTATTACCGAAAAATGTTACCACTTCTTGTAACCGGCATTCTTGCACACTGGTAACGCTGTCAACAGTGTAAAACTCACCATACGGTGTTTGCTTTGGTGTGGTGTTTGAACACAAATTTTACAAGCGAATCACAATGGAGATGAATAAGTGAGTGATTTACTAAAGTAAATTTAATAAATTATTATAATATCATTAATTTTTAATTGCAGAAAATACGCAAGGACAACCCAGCAGCAATTACGCTGGTATGTAGCCTTCGTAAAGGACCGTCCGGAGCTGCTCCAAGGCAAGAACACCCCGAAGGCACCGAAATTGCATGCTTCTTTCGGCATTCGAAAATTCTGTTTAAAAATTTCGTTTGGTAAGCAAAATGGATCGCTGTTGTTCCGAAGACTTTTCAGTTGCTGTCTACGTAGGGATATTTCATCATCCTCCTCATCAATCAGCAGTAACATTACCAAAGAAGTCGCCATTATGTTTTTAATATTGAAAACTCGTATTGCAATTAGTTTAATAAAAAAATCAACGTTTAATACTTCACTACTCTTTAATTTATTACAAAAATGTAAATAAACGTCAATGTTTTCTAGTAGTTACCACCTAGTGCGGTGGTAATAAAATTCTCCGGTAATAAGAACGTGCAGAATACCAAAAGGGTTTAAAAGTTGCCGGACGTTTTTATTACCGGTAATAAAAATGTTGTTACCGGTGCAGAATAGACCCGTTAGCGCATCTATTTTTTCAAAAAAGTACTTTCATCAATCAATAAATGAAAAAAAGTACTTCTTTTGCACCAGTTTCACAATATTCTAATATTATAAATGTTAGACTATAAATGTGGTGTTTCTGAATAAATCTTTTCTAACGCCGCCTACCGAATGTAATTTTCAAAAAGTATTTCCCACCATGCTCTCATTTCACGATTCTAATTTTGTCGAAATCGGATTATAAATACAGATCTTCTGAATGACTCATCTCTAGCGCCACCTAACGCATGTATTTTCCATTAAATATAGCCATAGTCTGTGGCATAGATCTAAGGTGTATACAGTTCAAGTTTGCTTGAAAGCCGCTTGACAGATCCATTTTTCGCAAACGTATTTCTCGTCGAACCAGAACTTACATTCCTAATTTAATCAATTTAATCAAAATCGTATATACTGTTTTTCTCGACCTATGCGCCACCTAGCGGATTAAAGTATGTCCTTTGTGCGTGCTATGTGCCTAGCTAATATTCTGTCCAAATTTAGTTAAATCCGTTCATTAGTTTTTGAGCCAACTTGTCACAAAGAAAACAACTATTTTTTGATTTTTGCTTTAAAAATCCTAACTATCATTTTTTATATTTTTATTTTATAATTAAAAATAAAAAACAATTTTTAAGGACTTCAATTTATAAAAGCCATCAATATAAATCTTTATGTGGCTTTTATTTTTTAAGTCATACTTATAAAAGTATGAATTTTCTTAGAAAATAAGTTGCTCAAGTACCAAAAAATATATTTATGAATAATAAATAATTATATTTCGCGAAAAATTAAAATGACTTTTATAAAAAAACTAATAGTGAGCGACTAATTTATTTTATAAATATAGTTTAAAAATAAAAGCCTTCAAAGTGTTATTTTCGATATATAAAATAAAGATAAATAATAACTATTAATTATGATTTTTAACCCTCGTACCACCTTTGTGCCCCGATGACCCAAATTTCAACATTAATTGCTTATAATTCAATCAAAATTGCTTCGGAGTTTTGGCTCAATGAGCAAATCATATAAAAACTTTAGAAATCCTCTGAAATCTTAGCCGAAGTTTTTCCACTTATCCCTGCATTAAAGAAGTAATTAATTCCTAGGTGAGGATCATATTGACCCAATGTATGTATTTTTCTTTGCGGTTATTGCGTTCATGTCATTTTGATTTATTTTCTTCAATAAACGCTTGGTTCCGTTGTTATAAAAATATTTCGGAAAATATTGGATTTCTTATTTTTCGAAAAATATCTACCTGGTGATTTAGATTTATTTGATACGGACGATTATGAAGATTATTTGCCGAATGGAACTAAAATTAAAAGTGATTGTGACGATAGTGTTAATTCGACATCGAATATGTGTCTCAAGACTTGAGAGAAGAAACTGTTTCGCGACCGCGTGTTTTATGCTTATCGAAATTGAATATTCGAAGGATATTTTGCCTGTTGCTCGCCCAATTGTTTTTCGTGTTCTGTATTTGCAATCAAGTAAATTTCTTATAGTTTATTGATTCTTTTTTTATTCAATTTGTTTTTTTTTTCACATATTAGAGCCAACAACTTTTGCTGTTATTCGAAACTGTAATGGGTATGGCGAATTCACAGGGAGTATGTTAATGGATAGATGGATGGGAAAATCTTAATATAGTGGTGTGTATTGCTAGCTTTTGTTTATCGCTCCAATGGTGAATCCATCGAACAATTGTGAAATGATAAATATGACCGACCAGTTATTTCTGCAACAATATCTCACTAAATCAAAACAAAAAAAAAAAAAAACAAAAACGCTGCCTTTGTTTTGACGATCGATAAACCAGAAGTAGTTTATGTGATAACAAAACTGGAGACGGCATTCATGTTTTGGAGCAAGCTTAATTAAGCAAGGTTAATCGTTGGCCAGTAACTGTTTTTTTTTTTGTGTAATATGATCGATCTGTCGGCTATCCACGCATTTATTTTTTACACAAAATTGAATTCAGAGTGAATTATGTCTTGTCCGTACATTGAACGTCGCAAAGGTGGTCAAAATGCTCGCGAAGTTGTTCGTGATGTTCGAAATTTATCAGAAGTAGCCGAACCATCTGCATCAACTTCGCAGTCAACTTCGTTTCGTTTGACACAAGCACCAGTTATAAAGTTGATAAATGATAAATGTGTGAATTATATTCCAATATATATTGTCTTTTCATCCTGTCGTCGAAACAGAATATACAAGAAAATAATTATATTTTTCTTAATCCCAACTATCATTATTGTTGATATTGAATAACAATGAAACAAAATTGAATAATAATGCCATTTTTCACTATTAAATATTTAAATTTCCACTTTTCTATTTTTATGTGAAGTTTTGGTTAAAATTTATTTTTTCAAATAAACTACTTACAAAAAACAATGAAAAAAGTGAAATATTTACTTAATTCAATGATTTACATCTTGAAAACGAGAAAAAATTCTCAAAAATAAGTTGGGTCAATTTGACCCATATGGAACGAACTCGTTTTCGAAAATGAGTTTCGGACAAAAGTTAAAATGAAAATTTGAAAAAATTTATTTTGGGTTAATAAAAATTGAATGACAGTGCGCTAATTTATTATTATTTTTTTTATTTTCTTCATTCTTTTCTGTTTTTCAATGAATTTTTAATTAAAATATATTTTTCTTAATAGACTAATTAAAAAAACAATGAAAAAAGTGAAATGTTTACTTATTTCAACGATTTACATATTGAAAACGAGAAAAAATTCGCAAAAATAAGTTGGGTCAATTTGACCTATATGGAACGGATTCGTTTACGAAAATGAGGTTCGGACGAAGGTTAAAATGAAAATTAAAAGTAGTGTTACTTTGGATTTAAAAAATAAAATTAAAGAAACCCGTTATTTAGTGATAAAAGCTAAGAAATATAATTATAATAGTTACGGTCCCTGATGTTTTGCAAGTATTATATATATGTCTTATTTATTTACTCACTTAATTGACTTTATGCCGACTCCGAATGACAGAGGATTTATGTGAGAAGTTTTTTCATGACAAAAATACACTCGGAGGTTTATATATATATATGAATATCTTACTAGTAAATCTATTAAAAGCATATTAAAAAACAGAAGTTTCGTATGAATGAAAATAGTTTCCAACGTCGATTTTGAAATATACTATGTTAAAAGAAACAAAAAAAAAGCCAAAAAATAAAAAGGCTATTTTATTTAATTGGTATTTTATAAAGGTCCCATAGCATAATAAGCGAATATAACAAATTATAAAGCTGGTGCTTAGTTATATGCATAAAGAAATATATCCCAAAAGAATTTCATATCTCTTCGCCTTTTATCCACCCTAGAATATTAATTTGAAAATCTGTATAATTCACAATTCCTTTTCGCACATCCCCTTAAATATAAGTAAATATATATGTTAATATATGCGCTTATATACCTCCTCCCTGCCCCCCTTCAGTAGTCAGAGCAAATTGCTCCCCTGTGGATTCAGGGTGGTTCATTTTGCATACTACCGTAATGCTCTTCCTTTTTGTACCATGAACTCTTCACATATCTATTCCATTTCATTTGTTTTTTAGCAACCTTACTTTATTCTGCCTACTATCATCTTTCCCTCTTTTCTTGCCATATAAAGCCGCGTCAAATAAAAAATCCATAATACTTGTCATGTAAATAAATCACTATGTTTGTAGTTAATATGACGTCAGCTTGTAATATTGTTTTGCAAAAATCCCAGACACAAACAAATTTACATGCATTCGCAAAAGCATAATATTTAAAACCCCGCACAAAGGTAAATTTGACAGCTGCTTTTCAATTTTTGCAAATTTTTATAATGCTTTTGCTCTGATTGTCGTCGTTCTTGTTGCTGTTTGTTTTGGTTATTTACAATGATGAATGACTTTGTGTCCCCTTAAGGTATTTTAAAATGGATGATAGGTAAGCGGCATGGCATTTTGTGTGATTTATTTGATTAGGCAAAATTTGGCAGGCGCGGTGAAAAATAATAATCGATTAAGCGTATCAAATTGCAATTGTAGACAAATTTGACAGCGTCTTGGCAGGTATCGGGTCTTGCAATAGGAACGCACAAAAGTTTTTTTAAATAAAACAAAAACGACTTGGGGTATGAATTAAATTCTTCATTCCTGTGGAAGTACATTCGATGCCATTATGTATGGACATCGATTTCTTTTGCATGGGCACCACGGGCACGCTTGCGAAAGTCCAGACGCTGAACCCAATTTTCGACGGTTTTAGTCTACGGGCGTCAAATCGCACGACCGAGGCGGCCAATTGACTGGGCCATTTCGTGAGATAACACGTTCACCAAACTTGGTTTTCAATAAATCGATTGTGACATTCGCTGTGTGGCTTGTGGCGCCGTCCTGTTGGAACCACATATTGTCCAAGTCCATATCATCCAATTCGTGCCAAAAAAAATTCGGTTATCATTGAGCGGTAGCGATTCCCATTCACAGTAACGTGCCGGTCTTGATCATCACGGAAGAAGTACGGCCCAATGACGCCGCCGGCTCATAAACCGCACCAAACCGTAATTTTTTCGGGATCCAATGTTGACTCATGGAGTACGTGTGGATTGCTGCCTGTCCAATAACGCATATTTTGCTTATTGACGAAGCCATTCAGCCAGAAATGACGACGACCATAAATTGGACATCGCGCTTTTAAAGTTGAGGCCATTGACTCCGAATTTTGGTAGTAAATTTTAATAATTTCGACTCGTTGTTGGATCGTTTATCTTTTCATGATGAAGTGGCAAACCTTACTGAAGAGAAATGTCAAAAGAGCGGGGAAAAATATGGCGTCGTTTTTGTAGCGTCCCTATTGAAAAACCCTTTATTTATTTTGTATGCAATTAATTGGATGTCTATGCGTTGAAACCTTGAGGTCTAGCATATTTTTTTTCGCAATTCATCATTACTTTTTTGGTGTTACTTAAATCAGTCAGTGAATCAATAAGGGCAAAAAAAAATTTAATTAATCTTGAAAAGCCCTGGAAATATTTTGTGGGATATCAATGTCATCCGAGCAAAATGCGGAAATTTAAAACAAATGATCAAAATTTTGTTTATACCAATACCTCATACAGCTATGACACTTCATACGTTCAAACCCAATACGAATTTGGTTGAATTTGACAACGACGTTTCGGAAATATAGTATTTGCTCTAATGCCTATGTATTTTATTCCTAAACCCCATTCTTTAGATGAAATTTAAGCAAACTCTCTTGTAAGTTTCTAAAATATCGTATTTCTTTGACTTTTGTAGTTTACCGATCACAAGCAAATTCCTAAAGCAGGGTGAAGGCCCCTCCAGTAGTAATCTCCAGGTTGCTCTTGTCGATGCAAAGATAATTAGCTGAGATGGTCGAAAAAAAGCTCAAGGAGAAACGGACTACAGTACTAGCCTTCAACTGCGAGGAAGGTTGTCGCGGCTTCAGAGTTATCAAATGCGAGGACGGCTTCACAAGGTATGTATTTCTTGTGAAATGTGTTGCTAAGATTCCGGAGAATCCTTATTTCGGATTTGGGGATTCTTAGGAAGCCCGGGCGCGCATCTGGCTATCCAAGATGAAGCTCATCCAGTGTCTGAAGCTCATTTAGTGTCTGAAGGAAGAGCAACGAAGTAAACGACCCGTCCTTCTGTTAATTAGTAACGAGCCTCTGCCGATACTCGAGCATGAGGATTAAAAACTAAGGTTTAGTATCAGGAAATCCTAAATTAAAGTGTTTTCAGCTTTGGGTTTGCCTGATGATAATCTAGACGAGCAAGCTGAGCAATTTGCCTCGCCTCGTCAAGAGCAGTGCAGGCTGCGAAAGCGCCACTTATCAACGACCCGAAGGATGTTGAAAGTAACGCAAATTATCAGACATCATGCCAAAATCGTCTCAGATAGGCTTAAAGTCATCTGAAGGAGAGAGGACGCCGACATCTGCCTTTTCCAGGAGCTTTGGATCTGGCATTTAAAGATTATATGTCTGCAGACCGGGCCTACGACTTGGTTTAAACTCATGCAAAGCGAAGGCTTATCTCCGAAAATCCAAATGACCGAATCAAGTCTCAGGAAAATGATCTTAAAAATTAACTACAAAGTAGCGCCAAAAATATTAGATTCTTAATCGAATCAATACGAAAGAAATCAATTTTTATACGTGTTTGATACTTCCTATTAGAGATCCAAGGATTTGATTGAAGAAATAAGTTTAAAGTTCTTTATGATGATGTTTGTTTTACAAAGTACAAACGAGAATGAGAATTTATGACACCGAAAAATTTGTATGTCTAAAATTCTTAACCAAATATACAATGAATACATTGTCAAGGTACATATTTTCCAACACTTCCTAACATCAATGTGGTCCGGGAATTTTCTCTCTTCCCCCAGAATTGAGAATCACTGCAAAGGCGTCAATAGTAACTGCAAAAGTGCTCAATTGTCCTGCGGTTTTTTTTTTGATTTGGACTCTTGCGGCTTGTTTCTGTGTTCTAATTTGCAGAAATTGCTTGCTCGTGAGAAATTCGTGTCAAATTAGGAGGTGGACCAATGAAAACACGCTTTTTATTTTAACATATGAATTTTTAGTTTTTAGTAAGCAACAGTACAAACTCGAAATTTAAAGACTTTTAAACTAAAAGTGGTTATGTTGAAGAATAAAAGGATTTTTTTTTTTTTGCTTTTTTTTTTGCCGAAAAGATTTACTGACCTATGGTCACTGGCACTGGCAGAAGTGCTTCACAGTACACCAGCGATACAAGTCAGTGTAGAAGGCAAATAGTTTGAAATAAAAAATCCGAGAAATGTAAATACTGCTTGCGTCTTTATGTAGTTACGCCTTTTTGCATTTCAGGTGCCGACATGCAACTAGGTATATATGTACACCCCCACTTTTGTATGTATGCGCATATAAATTACTTAATATGTTATATTATTACGAGTTATTATGATTTTATACTACTTCAGCAAATTAAAAAAAAAATGTCATAAAAATTTTGAACGTTTAAATCAGAATTTTCTGAAAATTTTCGGATATGCAAACGCGTAGCCCATTCAATTCCACCATAAATTAAAAAGTACAACATTTAAGTTCCTAAAAATGTTCATTGCTTTTTGGTAATTTTTTATATCGTACGAACAAAATTCATCATCCATCTGCAAAAAAAAAAATACCAAAAATCACTTGTAATTTCTGATAACTTAAAACTTACGCATTATTATATTAAAATTTACTTGGCTACAAAACTGCAAATCCAAAAAGTTTCTATAAATTCTGGTTAAAACCTTTTAAAATTCGATATCTCTTTTTTTAATTGCGTGTTTTTGTCAATTTTTTATAAAGTTTGAAACCAAGGCGAATTCATATAAGGTGATTTTGTAAGTGCAACTACAATATTCTTATGTATTTTGTTTTTGCTTTCACGGCTTTCGGAGGCTCATACGCAAAATCAAAATAAAAAAACATACATGTAGGTGAGTAAAAAAAAAACAATCTTTGATTTATAGAGTTTATGTTACAGGCCGCCGTAGCCGAGTGTGTAGCGTATGTGTGCTTCATTCGGCGGGTATCGGGTTCAAATCCTGGCCGGTCCAAGAAACATCGAAAATTATAGAAAAGTTGTTTCTAACAGTTCTGCCATGAAAAAAACTTCTCACAAAAAAAAAACATTCGCTCAAGGCGGATTCATATAGGGTGAAGTTAATTCACTAGCTGATTGAATACGCTTGTCGAGCGTAATGTCAAAATTATGTGTAAGTTGTAAATCATACTGCCAGTGTTTGTATAATTTGTTAGTATAAATTTTTGCTTTTTGTACGTATATTACCACAGATTTGAATTCGCCTTACATTCGCCGTTCGGATTCGAAGTAAAATTATGGTCCCCTCAATTTGAGTTACAACATCAAGACGCACACCACAAATTGTGTGAGAAGTTCGGCCAAAATCGCTTAAGTAAGTAATGTTACGTAGTGAATTATATTTTTTTAAAAGTTAATAAAAATTTTTGGATATACTGACGATGGCGTAGCAAAAAAAATATCTATTAAAAAGGTAGAATGGCGTTTTAAGCTTTTCGTTCTGCAGAAAAAAAAAATAAAACCCAAAGTTAATTTTTATTTCTGAAAGATAAAATAACGCCCAAGAATTGAGTTTTAATTTTGAGCAAACCAATATGACACAAAAAGTGATGCGTATTTTTGATAAACATAATAAAACTCAAAAAAATATTATTTTTTGTGATCAAAAAAATTAAAATAATAAAATGATAGTTAGTTTTGGTAAAAAAAAAAATAATAGTTGTAAAAAAAAAAGTAAAACTCTACATTCCAAGCGATTAAAAAAATCTAAAAAAAAAATTAATAATTATTTTTTTTACAGATTACACTCAAGAGTTTTTAAATAGTAACAGATTCATAAAGCAAACCCTTAGCATACCCCTGACATAGTACAGTTATATACTCAAATCTGTTTCCGATAGTTACAGCCTTTTGAGTTTTTTCATTAAAATTTAAGAAATAATCTTTACTTTCGGACCCTGATTTTTACCGATATTACTACCAATTACAACAACTATTTTTGCTTCTGCTACTACTAATTACTACTACTGCTACTATTTGTACTAATTCCTACTACTATTTTTAATTAGGCTAGTTACTACTTCTATTCCTGTTACTATTTTTATTAACGCTTCTACTAATTTCTACTACTTTTTTTTACTAATTTCTATTACAATTTTTACTACACCTTTTAATTACTTCTACAATTTTTACTTAAGCTACTACTAATTACTGCTACTATTTGTAATAATTTCTGTTACAATTTTTAGTAATTTCTACTACTGTTTTTACTAATGGTACTACTAACTACTACACTACAAATTTCACTAATTTCTACTACTATTTTTTTGTGATGTTAATATTAATTGCTAATTCTATTTTTACCAATGCTACTAATAATTACTATTGCCGTTTTTACAAACTTTAACTACTATATTTGTTACTATTACTACTAATTAATAAAACTTTTTTAAGTAATTTCTACTACTTCTAGTACTAATGCTACTACTATTTACTACTACTATTTTTACTAATTTCCACTACTATTTTTACTAATGCTACTACCAAGTACTATTAACTACTATTATTACTAAAGGCCAATAACCACTATTACTACTAATACTACTCCTAGTTCCTACAACCGGTACTACTCCCATGTTTTACTATCTATCTCTTTGTAGAGTCGCCCCAGAAGTTTTAATTCTATCTTGCGCACTTGGATGGACGCGTGTTATTTTATCTAACTTCATTTAAAATTTTTCTAATAAATTCGTATTTTCAAATTTTTGTTTCTCTAGTGAATATCTATTATTCCTCATCAATTATTTTAAGTGTTTATGGATACTCCTTTGATACTACGCAAAAACAGTACATACTTTGAATAGTACTTGCAAATCAACGCCACTTCCATGAAAATTCATTGATATCACTTTGCCAATAAGAGTGCGACTTCACATCAGTAAAATCACCGCAATGCCACAACTTGAAATGCCACGTTCACCGCCAAACGCCGCTTTGACGACAAGTTTCCAATAAAAACGTCGAAGAAAATGGATACTTGAAAAACTTTTCAAATTCGAAATTTCTAAAATAGCCTAAAAGTATTCACAGCCGCCTGCTCTTCGTTACATTCGCTATATGAATGGAATTCTTAATTGGAAAACTTTGGCAAAACCAAAGAAAAGTGGCAAAAGTGGGCAACGAGCAATGTAAAATGGCAAGTAGAAAACACTGAAGACAGGAGACGCCACAAACAGTAAAAGATCTACTAGCGGCAACAACAGCGTCAGGCAGAAGAATCGCAATAGTGATAGTGAGGAATAGCAGCGGCAATACACCGCAATGATGCTACGTTGAAACCGGGAAAGTCCATTACGGCTAAAGTGAAAATTCAACATGATGGAGCAGCAGAAACAACAACAACGCAAACTACTAATGTGCTTAAGCTGCAAAACGGCATGAAATTGTGCCACAAAAACAAGAAAGAATACCAAGTAGTGTGTTACAATAATTTGGAAGCAACATGCTGCCTGCCACTGCCACTGCCACTGCTGCGGCTGAGGCGAGTACAGATTGAGTGAAGCTTCGTTTGCATTAGTGTTTAGAATGCGTTGATGTTGTTGTTGTAGCAGCAGTAGCAGTAGCAGCAGCAATCGTAACTTGTGTTGTTGTTATTTTTGCCATCATTTTACGATTGTACGGCATTTCACTTGATTTTGTAGTGCAAGTGGTGTTGGGATTGTTGCTATCATTGGTTTTAGTGCAACCGTCGTCTTGATGACCAAAAAGATGTTGATTGGAGAGGTGCTGCTGCATTGCAGTGGTGTGGGTGTTCGTATGTTACGTAAGAAATCTTTACGTATGTTGCTGTTGCGTATACGCCATGGAGCTAGTTGGCCTGTTGGTGTGCTACCAAGAAATGTTGCTGGCGCATGTACAACAAGTTGTTGTGCGGTTATCCGCAGAAATCTTCGGCTTTGTTAATGTCATTTGTGCTAGCAATTGAAAACTATGTATTTATATAGTTTCACCATGCAATGGTTGTGTGACAATGTAATACAACATTCGAAATTGACGATACACATTTTTTTGGTTTTTAAAGTTTTAAGAACAATCTGAGTACATCGGAATAAAGAGCTGTTAATAAATGGAAACGGAGAAATTAAATATGTATATAACTAATTTAAGATTAGCTTCGTACTTATATCCATATTATACACATAAGTAATAACTAACTTATTCGAGCAAAAAACGGATCAGGGCAGACAATTTTCCTCTCCTTCTACAAAGATATTTTTGACTCAATTAAAAAAAAATTATGTAAAAATTTGAGAGTAAAGAAAAATGGTTGCAATTCAAGTCTTATTCTGTAAGAGAGTTCCCTGAACTGCAACCAATGAATTGGTTGCCGGGAAACATTGTTATAATTAAAAACTTAATACTTGAAAAGAAGCACGATTCGACGCAAATTAAGAATTAGCCCCCGTTCAGCATTAAAATTTGAACATACCAATACTGAATCGGAAAACTTGGGATAACTGGTATTGATTAGTATTAATGTTGCTAAATCCGCGATCACCTAACCGGCATGAAATCTTTCTTCTTGCATCTCTATGACCGAATTAATCGAACATTTCTTGTACGCTTATTATATGAACGTCAAGTACTAATATTTGTTCGAAGCATGTGCGAATACATGTGCGGTAGAAATTTCGAGCGTTTTTTATTTTTATTTACAAGCATTTTTTCCATATAACGTGTTAAATTTATGAGCATGTTCTTAGTCGCAAATGTACAATGTATAACATTTTATATATTTGGGTGCTGAAATAATTTTTTACAAAACTTGGGCTCAAGGGGAATTGTAAAATTTATCATGTTTAGCCAAAATATTTCAGAAAAGATTTATAGAAGCTAGATCGATTTGAAAATGCCTTCAAAAGTGGAGTTTTCAAAGAACACCACTTGAGAAAATAAAACTGTGTAAGTTTAAAAGGCCTGTTCAAAAATATTTAAAAACTTCTTCATCATACAATGAGATGGGAAAAAGGAATTGGAACGTGAGTGAATGAACACCCAATGTTACATTATATACTTAAATCGGTCAAGTTTCGTCTGAGTTTTTCTTAAAGCAATCTTTCAGGAAAGAGAAGATTTCCTAAAAAAAAAATACACACACTATATTTATTTATTAAAAATCCCAAAAATCTGGATGCTTTAGTTATTGTCTAAGAAAGAAATGAGTGTAGCAGTTGCAATAGAGAAAAAGTACCGTTTATTTTTTTTGTATAGGGAGTGGTAAATAAATGAAATAAAGAGTAGTACGTGTATTGTGTATCGTTTTTTCGCGAATTGTTCTTTAAAAAAAATTTAAAAAAAATCGGTGCAGCTCTTTATGGACCGAAACGTTACACACATTCTCCATATAATCGATTTTATATAATAATGTATAGATGTAAGAAAACTGGTAATACTATCGGTTAAAAAATTGTCAAAAATCATTCGGGACGTAAGCTACTACACCTTGGCATACTAAAATCTAATAAACCCCAAGACCGGGTATTTGGAATTTTTATTAAAATTCCTACTAAAAATGTTGAAATTTTGATGAATTTTTTTTTTAATTATGCTTAATTTTTCTGGATTTTTAAAATTTGGACTGAAAGGAAACTTAAAGATAACTATACCACATGGCTAACAAAAATATTTCATAATAGCGTACGCCGCGGAAAAAATTTGTAGACCAGGTACATAGTCTGTAGATACCCCAATTAGTATTAGGTCTAGTAAAAATATATCTTTTATTTTTGCATTAAATGAAAGGTTTCATTTGGCAGACTGGTCCGATACAGATCAAATATGCAACGTTTTGTTAGATAACTTATTGTTATTTTGAGGGTAATTTCACAATGTCACTCTCATAGATACCCTCGTCTCGATTTTCAAAAAACAGGGACAATCGATTTCGACAAGGTTCTCTTGAGGCGGGTTTTTCACCAGCAAAATCAATCGTCATAGACATTAACAGGTAGTAATCACTTGGTGTCAGGTCCAGACCTTAAAGCGGATGCATAAGAACCTAGCACCCAATATCTGTCGAGCCACTATTGATGTGAGTGTCCGGGTGTTGCACTGATATAACACAATGCCTCTCCTATAGATCTAAGATGACCTCTTCTGGGAAATTGCTTCCTTCAGACGGTCCAATTTTTGACAGTACATATCCGAATTAAGAGATTGGCCGGAGAGGAGCAGCTCATAGTAGATGATTCCCTGCCAATACCACCAAACACATAGCTAAACCTTCCTGACCGTCAATCCAGGCTTGGCCAACACTTGCGTCTGTTCACTGCGATTCAATCACGACCGGTTTCGCTTGACTTTTGATGGGAATTCGGTCCATTAGTTTTTTTGTGTTAAACCTTACTAATTTAAGTTAACTTACTCTTGTAAGCAGGTGGCAACTATCTATAAAAGTACTCACAAAATAAAGCTAACTTAAACTCTTGCGTTTGAGATCCATAATTTATTATTTTGTTTAATTTATTATTATTTCAATTAATTCTTAAAATAGGTGGCGACCCTCTAAAAGTTATATTGTTAATTAAACATTCTTAAAAGTTTTTCTTTGACCTTCATTTTTTAAATTTTTTTATTTAACTTAATTTGCATTTAAACTTTTCAGAATATTTGGTTAATTAAAATTTTTAAGCCTCTTTCATTTGATACCCATATTGCCACTATTTGATTACATTCATTGCTTTAATTGACTTTAAGCATTTAAGCAGGTGGCAAATCTCTTCAACAATCGATTTTATGATAACACATTTAACGGACTATACGTGTGCCAAATCTTATTCAGATCTATCCAGTCATTATATAACTTAACTTTTTTATTTAATTGGTAATAATTTTTTCAATGGATGGCAACTCTCCATTAAATATAGCCTATGTGTTAGCGTGTGTTGTAGTCTATATGTGTGCCAAATTTTTTGCATTTACGACGAGCCATTTCGGCTTGAAAAGGTAATAACATACTCACACACACACACACACAAACTTTCAAATTTATAATAGTCGTGAGATTGAAAAAAAAAACGATGATTAGAAATAAAGCTAAGGAGAGTTCAAACAAGGTACCCAATGATGTTCAATTTTAACGATTAGCGATTATAGCCAGTGCTCAAAAAATATAATAATTAATAATTCTTATACCTTGGCAAAAGCTGTCCAAAGTCAGTTGTGCAGGTGATTGTTTTGAATTTTTCAGACAAAAATAGCATTTGTGAATCGAATGAGAAAATTGTTTATTGGGACAAAGCAGTAGACGAGAGATGGTCTGCAATTAGTAATATAATTTCACCAATTTTCCTGCACGATTGGTTAACTTCATAATGACTGAAAACAAGTTCCCACTGCTCAATTGGCGTTCGAAGTCCAGCATATTAATTTGCAGAACGAAAATTTGCTAATTACAACAACTAAATTACAAGCTTACTATACCGTTTAATAAAATAAACTAGCATTTAAGTAGCATATCAGATTACCAATTTATATACCGATTCACACACTATCTACTATTACTTTCGTTGTTATTTCTTATGAATTTAAATTTGAGTGCCAAAAACTAAAATTTCGCTTAACTAGGCTATTAGTAGTCAGGTTACGTTTTCAGTTAGCAACTTAACATACAATAAATTTACAATTTCTCAAATAAATGCATAAAATCTTAGTACATTTTCACAGCAGGACACGTAACTCAATCTCGTCAGCAGTGGTTTGTTTGACCAACCAAAACAAAATTTGTCCTTTTAGCCTACGCATGCCAGGCATGACTCAATCAAGTAGCAAAAAAAAAATGACCAAAGAGCAAAAATTAATTAAAAGAAAAATTGCTGTTATCTAACCTTTGGGATCGGAAATCAAAATGTTTCGTCGACTATTTATGCAATACACACGTATCGTCAGCACATCTGCACACGCACACACACACCCCTTTTAAAGCTTCAAAATATTTTCATGTGGAAATTACATTCACAACTACCCCCAATTATTAAACAGACTTTTGTCCACTCAGCTGCCCTTCTTTTGTATATTGAGGATGTTATTAGTGTGTGTGTGTGTATGTCTGTGTTTGAATATTTTTGGTGTAATTTCTCTATATAATTACGAAATTTGTATGCCACATATGAGCCTGAAATTATATACGCAAATTCTCTAATTCACTCTTACTATGAGCAAATCGTTTTTGACCACTCGCATCCATTTTCTGTAGATTGCTTTCTAAGAGTCAATAACCAGCTTTTGCTGGGGAAATTTCGTTAACTCTGGTATATAAACATCTATTTTATTACTGTTAATTACAGTGTAATTCAATATTCTGTGCTTACGTTGGTATTTATGTCCTTTTCACATGCTAATGAAGTATTGCGGTGATCTTAAGAATAGAAAATGTGGACAGTTTTGTCAAACAACTAAATAGTTACTCGGATTATAAAATTAAGAAAGTAGTATGTACTTGAACTTTGGATTAGAATGCTGTATTTCTAAGTGTGTGGCAAGAAAGTTTATATACATATTTACGAAAAAGAGTTTTATTCAATTCCCAGCACCACTAAAATACACGGGCATTGTTTTTCGTTTAAACAGTTGAAGTGTCGCCTCAAACAAAGTTGTAGGCGCCAATTTTTTAAATCACTTTAAGAGAGTATTGGAAACTGAAAGATGCCCAACAAAGAAATCTAAAAAATTTGTCGCTTATAAAGTTATTTGAGGCGACCTTTCAATTATAGAAAATGTTACGTACTTCTTTTTGTTCTTCTGATTTTCCGATAGGATTGAAAATTTGATGTATATTGGAACGATTTTCCATCATCCCTTCTCAAGCTTAGTTTGGTGACAAACCGGTTTCGGCGTTGTGCCATTTTCACTGCAATTTTTCGTAACTTATAAATATTATGTGCCCTTTGCAAAATGCTGAAAATGAGAAGCGTGTTTGAAATAAAAGTAATGCATATTAGAACCTATGTAGTTAATGTTTCTCTTATGTTTAATTATTTGATTGACTTTTCCTCCTCACAATGCAGCAAAGCCGGGTTAAGGGCCTCAAAAGAATTTTCGAAAAGTAGTTTTTTTGGTATTACTGTTTTAATTTTGGCTTGTCTTCATTTTAAAAAAAGGGGTTTCCTTCCAAAATTGTAAATGTTTGCTGGAGCATAAAAGTCGAAATGGATTTCTTTTATTGTGGCAATTATCGATGAGTTTCGATGTAAGTAGCATATATATTATCAGACGCTCGGAATACCGATATATTTAAACACTGTTTTATCTCCCACTTTATGATAAGTACAATTTCTCTACAAATTTGAACTCTTTGTTTTGGAAATTAATACCAATTATTTTGTGTAGATTGTTTGCTGTTCCACTTTTCGAAGTTGGATTCCTATTCAATAACATCAAGAATACTCTTTATCTACATAATTTTAAGTTTTGATATATAAGTACGAAGTCCTCTCTATTAATTTTCTTCTCAGTTTTTGAATTAATGGATCTAAACATTGAACTCGAGTCGGTAGCAAAGTTTGTGTGAGGCAAACATACACTAAAAAATCAATTTTTCAATTTTATTTATCAAATTACTGTCTCATCTAAATGAGAGATAACGCCATATGGTCTTATTTCCATTAAAATGTGAGATGAAATCATATATTTTTTTTATCAGATGGGACATAAAGCCATATTTTTTATTTGCAAATGAGAGGTAAGGCCATATTTTTTCTTTTAAAGTAAATGGAAATAAAGCTATTAAGGCTTTATTTTACTTTTGAAACCATCCTGATATACATATGTACCTACTTACATTTTTTCTTTTCAATATATCGAATAAATTCGAAAATGTTAAGCAACCATGTTTTTATTTTATAAGTAGTTGTGCAGTTCTTCAACAGGAAAAAAAGACTACAAAAAAATTAAATTCTTTAACAAAAAAACAACAAAAAAGTTATGTTAGCTATATTAACAAAAAAATGGTTGATCATCTATAATAATCGCTCTGCAAATTGGACACAATGTTATTATGCCTAACGAATAATTTCTGTTTTTCATATAATTATAACAATCTTGACAAACTTTGTAAAGTTTGCACGGGTTGAAAAGAACCTGCCTTCCCCTATCGCAACATATTATACATAAGTGGCTTTGTTGTGTTTGCGCATAATTATTTAAGCTTCCTTCTCCATTTACTTCATCGTTGGATCCAATATCCTCCTTCGTGTTTTATTTCAAACAAATGTCTAGGCATTGCTCCAAACTCGACTAAATGTGTTGATGTTCTATGCTTTTTGCACTGATCGTCAAATATTTCACGAAAACTAGTTCTTTTTAAAGTGACATTTTTGGCCTCACTTTTGATCGCATTTATTATTTTCAATTTATCAAACAATATATTTTGTTTTTCATGATCATGGACTGAATTTGAGTTTTTCATTTTACGACAATAAATCAGGTTGTTGAAATCAACTGCAACACCAACTTTACAATTTTTATTGTAACAATAATAATATTTAATATTTGTACTTATAGATTTGTTCTTTCTTTGCAATATATAATAGTTTACTATTTTTTCTAAACCCTGGTATAATGGTATACTCAAAAACTGTGTTTACTTTTTCCATTTTGATAAGAATTCCGCGAAATGGAAAACACGTGCACGGCAATAAAACATTGATATTAAATAACAACGTCATTGTCAAATGCACTTTTTATCAACAAAGGGTGACTTCTAATAAAACAATACATTGCCAACTGCACTTCTTGTCGAAACAGGGTGAAGATTTTCCCTTTTACGGGGTGTTGTTAATAACAAGAAATGAATAACAAAATGAAAGTGTATTTCCTATTTCTCTCCTAACAACTTGAATAAAGATTTTCAATCAGAAAAAAGTCGGTTGCCATACCTATATTCAAATATAAAGACACATTATATGTTGATTTTAAGCAATTTCATAAAAAAGAACGTCGACATTGATTACAAAAACAGGTCAAATTACATTGAAGTATCAACGTTTTTTATTGGAACAAAATCAGAACTTTTTCTATTACAAGCTAAGACTACTACGAGCGAAATTGTTGAAATTAAGAGCATAATTTTAAAATTTTATATCGAACTGTTAGACCAAATTAGACTTAGGTTCGATTTCGGAAGGAAAGACTTGGAATTATTAAAAATAATAACCCCTACCGAAGTAATGCCATCCAGTGAAAATTCAATTTTGGATATTAATATTAAATAATAAGCTTTTGGGAAAAAATCAGTGCGCTTAAAAATGGACTAGGAGAATTAATGTTTCCTGACCTTTCAAACTTCGTTTTTCTATTGTTGTCATTACCACACAGTTCTGCTGCAGCAGAGAGAAAATTTTCTTCTCTTAATTTAATAAAAACAGATATAAGAAATATATTGGAAACGAAAACCCTACATAATATAATGGTTTGCAAAGAACTTATTTCAAAAGATCAAATATGGTCAGCAAAAAGAGACTTTTTCACTAAATTTAATAAATCTGAATGTTAATTTGATTCTAATCAAAAATTTCTTTAAAATAAGGCTAGGTTTTACTGGCTGTCGTCTAATAGGTTAATGCAATTAGTTTTTTTTTTATTTACGATTTGAATTCTGACTTATGCCCACAAGATGGTGCAAAAAAAATGTTTTCTTTTCATTGTTAGTTCTCGATTTTCTCCTGAGACATTTTAAAAACAGTAGTACTCTATGTATATATATTCTAAAAATATTGAAATAATTATCTTAACATATTGTTGATTTTGTTTGTATTGTTTTTTAAATGTAAAAAGTTTTCTATGTATAGCATTACAAAAGGGAAACCTGAAAAATATATATTTAAACAAATAAAATTGTTTTATAACATGTTACAATGAAAGCGAAAAGTGTGTCATGTTTCTTTGCTAGTAAAAAATGTGGATACATTTTTGTCAGGATGGATACACTTTTGGATACAAAAAAAATTGAGCTTGTGGCAACGCTGGTTGTTATCTTGCGAAAGGGTGAAACTTTATTACTTCTTCATAAATTACAAAATATAAAAAACGTTAAAAATCCAATATGATGTTTCTCTAAAATGCAATTGAGTTATAAGGCCATATTAAATTATGTGCTATTGTGAGATAAGGCCATGATGGTTTTATCTCAAATTCAAAAGCGAGATAAAGCCATATATATGGTTTTTTTCAAAACAATATGGCTTAATCTCCCATTCAGATGTGAGATAAGGCCATCATGGCCATCATGACCTTAACTCACATGGCCTTATCGCACCCCCCGATTTCAGTGCTTACAGTGAGGTAGCGACATATCAATGTGTGTGTATGTACATGCCTCTATGAGAACAGCTACTACTACTACGTCGACTATTTACTTTTACACATATTACCTCTACTACTATTACTACTGATAACTAGTACTATTTCTAATTACTAGTACTACAACTACCACTCTTACTGCTGACTATTACTACTACTACTATCACTACAACGACTACAGCTACCACTACCAATTACAACTACTATTTTTACTGACTCTACTACTAATTTCTACATTCATTTTCATTAACGCTACTACTAATTACTTCTTCTAGCTTTACTGCTACTTACTACTTACGACTACTACCACTCCTTTCCCATATTTAACGTCTACCTTTTTATGCATTCGGCAGAGAAGTTTTACTTCTGGCTCGCCATTTTAGGTGCACGTTTTAGTTTTTGTTTGACTTGCAAATATAATTAGGAGCCTTTGGACAGATTAGCTAAGAAAAAATTGTAGTTACATCAAGATAACGGGTACACTAGAGGGGCCCAAAAAAACTAAAGGTCACAATTTATTCCTCTCATCTGCAAGGATTGTTCTATATAGAAGTTTTTCAGAAAAGGACTCATATATTTTTAAAAACATATTTAGAGTTTGCTCAAAGCGCTCACAATTTCCCATGTATTTTATATGAGGGAAAACCACTTTGCGTAAAAATGGAATAAAATCCTTGAAAATAAATTTTTTTCAATCGGCGGATTCAGTTTCTCTTCAGAAGAGCTTGAAGAATAATAACCAATAGTTTCTTTAACCATACTAACATTTTAAGAAATGGTTAAATAAAAAAATTGGGTTTCAGAATTTAAAGTCTTCTGAAGGATCAGCAGAGAACATCTGTTAAAAAATTGAAAATTATTAATATATATATATATGTATGTGTATACTTGGAACTAAATGAGACTATGTTCAGAAATAAAATGTTTTAGTGACTGATCATACTGCTAATTGCCGTCCACTTTGTACCGTCTCATAAGTGACACGAAACTGTAGATTATTATTGACGTACTAATTTACAGCCACATTAAAAACCACGTTTAAAACAGTGCTTATGATTACAAGGCATAAGCACACCTTCATAACAAACTCTGATTAGGAGCTCAGCTATTACGAACCGATTTAAAATGAAATACTTTTTTAAATGCATGTCTGTCACAATACAACTTTTTTGCTATGAGAAAAAAAAAATGCTCAAAACTTTGCTCTCATCACATCCACATAATTTCATTGATTATTTTTAAAACTTTATAAAATTGTGATTCCCGATTATAGGTACATTATCTGTATATTTATTATGTGTCTGTATAGGTATCCCTTTGCAACAAAAAAAAAAAACAAAAAACGTGGCAAGTACTGTGTAAACAAATTAACTAAAGTGCTTTATAACTCGCTTCTCATTTGTGGATTACATTAAAACACTTGAGCATAACTAGTATAAAAACCCAACCGAACCGAGTACAAACAACACGAAAAGTAAGTAAAAATTTGCAAAGCACTTTAGAGTTAAACACATAGCAAAACACACACACACACACACTCTCAACCATACATACTAGGTACCAGAACCGCAACGTACGTGCAAGAGTCGCCAGAGGTTCGTGGATTTCTACAGGATTTACAGGAAGACCAAGTAGGTGTAATGCGGGTATATGCTGCCACACTACAGCTGCTATCCAAAAGCAGATCATTATAAAAACTTTTTATCCCGATAAGTGCTGACATAGTAGGTGGGTGGTGGATGGATGCGAGACGTCGAGCGCTCTTTACTATCAACTGATATTGTTTACGAAAGCGAAAGTGTCTGTGTGAGTGCGTGTGTGTGTGTGCGCGAGGCGTATAATGCGCTAACCTTCCACCTACTTACTACACGCCGGCCATGTCACCTTAACCTGCAACACAACAACAAACACACATTTACCTCTAATTGAAACATTAAGTTTCACATCACGTACGCGATGTCAGACATCCGCACAACCGCAGGGGCTTGAAGGCAGGAAGATAACGCGGCATGAAGTGTTGAGAGAATATGACTGGTATTGGACGGCTGCCACTTAAGTGGCGCAAAAATTCCGCTCCAGTTTGGAGCCAAACGCAGCAGCATCATAATCAACGTACACCGTTCGTATAATGCGCCTTTGTGGCGCCAACCGTCAGCGGCGACAGCTTCTTCATTTATTCCAACTTCATGTGGCTGGCTGTCACTCCCTTTCCTACCTTTCCTATAATAACATTAGCAGAATATATATCAGTAGCATCTATTGTGCGCGTGTATGTGTTTTGGTTTGGTTGGTTGGTAGATTTTTCTGCTTTGCATCCCAACATCCCAAATGCAAATGAAATGTTAGTCTAAAGTTATTATATCAGCGTTTCATTCCGGTGATGTCTGATTTGCGGTGGCCGTATCCATAACTGGTTCGAGATACCCACACAACCACCATTACTATAAATACACCTACTGATATTTACACGCTTTAGCTATGAAATCTGCATAATAAAATCGTAACTGGTTTAAGTGGTAAGTAAATTCATTGGAAATGATATTGTAATTGAGTACGTAAAATGATATTCTGTGGCTGTGCTTATTTTGAAGTGTCACAAAGGTGCGCATTGACTTGGTATTGAGGTTAAGTGGCGAAACATGCTAGGGTTTGTGGATTAAGGCGTATCGTATTAGGCGTACCGTATTAGTAGAGTACACAAATTTCATTTCACAGTTGAATACCTAATTTTAAGAAAATTTGTATTAAATCGTTGACAAAATTTCTTCGGTTTAATTTTTTTTATTGGAATTTTTTACATGATTCTGTTCGCTTCACAAAAAATACTCAATTTCGTGCCCTGCATTTGAACAAATTTTATTTAGAACAAAAACCTAAACCCGATACCGCAATCGTTATAAATAATTTAAAAAAATAACTGTTTAATTATATTGTAGATTTTAATAATTTTGATCAAGCAAATATGTAGACTCATTTCCAAATTTTTAATTATTAGCACATGTAATATTTACTTTCCAACTTCTGTTTATTTCATCGAACATAAAAATCGCTTCATAATTTTTGTGTTTTAAGTTTAATTAAAACCAGCAAGGATGCGCCTAAGTTGGGATGCAATCGAACTTCAGTTAAGAATTACTTTCTATATGCAATCAAAAATTTTAATCTTATATATAAAAAGGAATGTGAGTCCTTTATAGGCGCTCAATGTACTCAACCTCTCTTTTTGAATTTTTTTTCCAAACGGTTCATGTGTTCTTTGAGCCATACCTACGATATATTAAGGGGAAAATTACGGTACCATGCCACTATGGAAGAAAATATTTTAATTCGTCCTATTTCCGCAATATGCGGTATATATGTCCCATAGATCAAACTGGCAAGAAAAGGGCCAAATTCCTGTAAGTCTGCAACAAATCGACATAGAGGTACTATACTCGGTATATATATCCTATATGTTCGGCTTAATTTTAAGAAATTAACATGTTTTTAACGTACCACACCCACTTGCCCATAATTTGAGTTTTTAAGTATTTTTCTCACTAAATAAATTCTTCTAGCCAAATTTGAAATCACTCGCTACATGATTCAACAAAATTTTGAATATTTTTGAATATTTTGATTAGAAAGGGTAGACGTTGACAAAAAAATTTCGGAGGTGGGTGATATTTTTATATCTAAGTATTTCATTCTCAACCACAATCTTTTATTAAAAATTCTAAGTTACTTAAATACCACATTTATTTGATTTTTATAAAATACCAGTGAAAGGTGAACGTGGTTTTTGTGCGATTTATTAAGTTTTTGAAAAGGATTGAAATTCATTGTATGTATAATATTTGGTAGGGTTTTTTCAATTAGTATCACAGATATATCTTTTTCCTTTAAAGTAGGCCGTACCATGCCACAACCTCGTAATTCTTTCTCCAATCCAACGCAGTATGTCGAATTTCAGGAAATTATTTTTAATAGTTACTGAAATATCGCATTGCTCTGATTTTGTCCAACCTACTTTGGGTAGATGGCAAAGTGGTGACCAAATTCTACGGTGTTGCATATTTTCTTCCATACAAAATTAAATTTTATTTATTATTTGATATAATTTTTTTTTAAATTTTATTGAATTTTTGTGAACATCGTACAATCTGTAAAACTTTATATAGTTTCCGTTATAGAACGAGCTATATTTTTTTATAAAAATTGGTATAAAGCCAACGACTGCTACAGGCTGAATTTACAAAAACGCAGTTTCCCCAAAAAATTAATGAAAATTGGTAGACTTTGGAATATAAAATACGATGAAATTTACAAGTTAGAAGAACTCTTGATTCGATTTCTAAATTTTAAATAAAGAAATACTTCATAAATTATAAGCATTTAAAGGAATTTTTGTTTCACCATTTAAGTTACAAACTCAAATATATACAAATGTGGTACTTATTAAGTGTGTATTTATTTATATGTGGGCGGATTATTAAAGCTCAAACAAGAGCAGCTAATATTCTCTTGGATAGACAAGCAGACGAGAGAAAGTCAGAATGATTGATTGCCTGTTGCATATGGATGTGTATACATAAACGCTGTTTCTGTGCTGATGATTTTCTGAAATGAGCAAAATGCAAGCAAATAATATAACAAAAAGTATCAAAATATACATATATATATACATATATATTTACTTAAAAACGTACAAAGTATTTAAAATGCCAGTAAAAATATTTCAATATTTAAACTAATTTATTCACACTCATCTTTATTCAGTCTATGATTTAAAATCCTACAGCACAGAAATATAATATATTATTTGAGTAGTAAATTTGAACAGATCACTTTATAAATTTTCTATGCGACGGAAAAAATATCTAAATTTTTTGAGGTGTTATTATATTCCACTAGGCCCCAAAATACAGGCGCCAAACATAAATAGTTAGCCTTAATGCCTGATACGTAAAAAGGCAAATGAGAACGAACGTAGGATTCTGAGAGGAGCATTAAAACGCACATGGGCAGTCAATGGAACCAGAAATAATGTCAAAATTAAATGAAAGTAAATGAATATATGTTCTATTTTCCAGAAATAGCAGATTTATAAGTTTGCACCGGGAATAGTAAGAAGGTATAGGATGCGGGAAATTAAGAGAAGGGAGAGCAACATGAACAAAAACCTTTTAAGAGAGCAGGCTGTCAAATGTCAACCCCAGAATCTTCGGGTGATTAACCGTCGGAATGGGGGTGCAATCGATGTGGATGTTGAGATCCAGCCTGACCTCCTTCGTCCAGGTGGAAAAGAGGGTCGCCGAGGACTTCGTAGGGGAACTCCACTTCGGTAAGGTGTAATTATTCCCTAATAAAAAAGCCTGGTCTCAAGCTCAATAAATTACAGTAATTTTAAAGTGATCTACGAGTATAAGGATGATTAAAATCTTCGGCATATCTACGAACAAAAACAAGGCTGCTATAATGGCTAGCAAAAGAAAAATTCGAATCAAACAAGACACCAAGCTATATGAATTCATAACCAAATTAATTAACTGATCAGCTAGTGGCTTAAAAAATTGTAACTCGAAATAAAAATATTTAAAGATCTAGATATGATCAACTTAAAACAGTTTTTGAAATTCAGTGAAAGTTTATTATCATCGCATCTACTTAAAATGCTATTTGGATCACGCTGTAGGTAAATAACATCGGACGTATAATTTATTTCGCGATACACACGAAACTGGAATATTGAAGCAGTTTCTAAATAAAAGAAACAATAAAGGACCAAGGATATTACCTTGCGGAACACCTGATGTTGCAACGAAGAGATTGGATTTGAAATTTTCCATATCTACGAACATTTACGAAGACTTCAACTGAAAAATATGCTAAATTCGTATTGAACGATCACCAATAAAACCATATTCGTTTGGTTCAATTATATTTTTAATGATGAAGTATAGTATATCATTTATCACTTTTCGAAAAGCCTTGAGTAAATAGACAATTTCTAGATAGGTTTATAATTCAATACATTGTTTTTATTATCTGATTTTAATAATAAATAAAACAGATAACAGTGATAGATTTAGGATATGACATAAATGCACACATAATGACAAATTGCATGATTTGATAAAATAGGCGCAAAAACCATCCCTATTACATTTTAGAGACGGAAAAAAGGAAGATATAGCATTAGCAACATTCGATGATGAAATAATCAGCGAAGCAAGGTCTATGCTTTGAATAGCCAAATAAAGTCTACGCGAATTTGCAGTAGCAGTAGCAAAATTCGATTTGAAAAATCGATCAAAAAGTTTCACGGTATACGGCAGAGACTGAGAACATTGCCCATTATAAAGCATTGAAGTCGGAATATTTGAGCAACCACGCTTCGAGTGCACAGTACTCCAAAAAGCCTTTGGATTGTTTTCAAGCTCTGATATAAGCCTCCCTATAAAGGATGTTTCCTTACAGACATGTACAGAAATAAAACGCATATAGTTTAATGTTACAGCTAAGAGTTTAGCTTTTTATAAAGATAAGGGTTTGCCATTACGTTGTTAAGATAATTTTTGGCCGCGGCTGTCTCGAATAAATTCTTGCCGATAGGTCCAATTTTCGACCACTTTTTGCAGCAATTGGGACCATATGTCAGCAATAACGTGCCGTATATTCTCTTCCAAGGCATCAATCGTATCGGAGTTATCTGCGTAGATAAGCGACTTCACATAACCCCACAAAAAAAAGTCCAGCGGTGTTAAATCGCACGATATTGGAGGACACAACGCCGATAATCCGCTCACCAAAATTTTTCTTCAATAAATATATTGTTTCGTTGACTGTATGGCATGTAGCACCGTCTTGTTGGTACCAAAGGACGTCCACACCAACACCCTTAAATTCAGGCACGAAAAGGTCATTAATCGTGGCTCTATAGTATTCTCCATTGACCATAACATTATGGGCGGCTTGAGTTTTGAAGAAATACGGACCAAAGATTCCCTCTGTCTATAGAGGACACCAAACAGTGACTTTGTGAGGATGTAACGGCGTCTCAACAATGGCTTGTTTATTAACGTAAGCGTCGCGTGAACCAAACCATGATTTTGTTTATTATGAAATGGCAAACCAAACTGAGTATAAATCAATTAACAGCTGTCAAAACGTCCAACACCGAAAAAAGTATTTCCTGATGGAAAACCACATGTCTAATAAAAAACACCCTGTATATAGGTTATAAAGAAACTTGCCCAAATCATTAAACTGTTTCGGATAATTAAGATATTGCTCTCTGAAATAAGTATTGCGATTATTTAGAAACTATGGCAAAATAAATATCAGCATTTCATCTTAAAAAATCAGTTTAAAGTGCGACGCTTAAAACTTTAGTGAAATATGCAGACAAAATCTAAATTTTAGCAAAAACAAAAAAACAATAATTTCAAAATTTCAAATTATTCGTTCATATTTACGACCACCTCCGACCCCATGTGAAATGCACAACTTTTGCACTTTTACTGCGTAGGTAGAAGACTTCTATTTTTCTATACATTTTTTTATCTTTTTTAAACATGACTGATTTTATTGTGCCTTTTAAAAGTACGATACAATACAAATAACACCCATTGCTGTCAGAATGCTTCCAGAGTTTTCGGATACTAAAAAAAAGCAACAAAAGCAACAAGCACATACGACCACCATATGAGCCAACATACACATGGATATATTTATAGTTATATATTTGCACTTGAGCCTTACCAGTGTGTGTTTGTGTTTGTGTAGTCTAAGCTCTACACAATAGCCGTTCAAGCTGGCCATTCGGTCGGTCGGCCAACCAAGCGGGCAGTGAGTGTAAAACGCAAACATCAGCAAAATGCCAAGTTCGGCTGCCAGTTAGAGCTGTCAGCAACACATATTAAAAGGCAACAAAAAAACAAAATAAAAAGAAAAAAAGAGAATTACAAAAACAAAAAGTATGTGAAAAATATAAAAAATAAATAAAAGCTAAAAAAGTATTGTTACAGCAAATGGCTGCAAATTCGGCGAATGTGCACCGTTCATAAATTTTCCACACGAATAGGCCAAATAAAACAGCATGAAAGGTTCAACGAAAAAAAGTGAAATAAAAAATAGCGAAGCCCGCAAATGTAACGTATACGCAGTGGAGTACGAGCTATGTATATTTGTCCCGTTGCGCTATAACTTAAGTCTTAAACTGGACAAAGCACCTGTGACCTGGAAAATATTTTTGCTACGAGCATGCATGTGTGAAATGGGTATGCGTATATGTTGTTGTTTGTGTATTTGTATGCAGCAATTGGTCCATTAACGTAGATATTTAGCGTGTTGGCGGACGCCTTTCTTGCTTTTGGATTTTTTGTTTTTGACTGGAAAACAAAAAAAAGTGTGGCTGGTGAGGGATAATCAGGTGTGACTGAAGTGCGCCAGCGATGTGGAAATTTAATTTATAATACATAAGATTCTCATTTTTGACGCTAACGTTATATAGATATGGACGGCATTTGGTTTTTGCTATTGAGAGTTCTGCTTAATTTTTAAAATTTTTGATTATTTTTCCAGCCGTTTTCAGAATATCGTGTTTTGAAAATTTAATATGTGAGCCATTTTTGTTGGAATTGAGTTTTAAAATATTTTTCAACCTATAAGCTAAAGCATGAAGCTTCACAAACTAGAAAAAGAAGATTTCATAATTATACCATCGGTCTAGAGTTGTAAGTTCCGGAATGACAGTTTTTTGGTAAATATTTTGGAAAAAATGGATCAGTTCCTGCTTGAGGGAATTAATACTTTATTTGGATTTTTTCGAAACCAAAAATCATTGGCAAGAGTTCGTTTAAAATAAAACTTGAATATGCTAGGCCTAGTAAAAATAAATCCATTATTTGTGTATTAAATTGAAGGTTCTTTTTAGCATAGTTAAAATTATTCCAAATATGCACCGTTTTATTTGTTAAGTTATTGCCATTATGAAGGTAATTTAACAATGTCACTCTGCTAGAAACACTAGTCCCTATTAGCAACAAAAAAAAAAGGCGAATTTTTCAGCAGTAAATTTGCTAACCCCGGACTAACAGGGGGATGCAAAAGAAACTTCCCAATCAAGCTTCCAGAGCTTCTGCAAATTCGTTTAGGCTGTGTGTGGTCTGGGGTTGTCCTGATGGAATACAATTCCTCTCCTATTGCCCAAAGCTGGCCGGTATGTAGACTTATTTAACTGGTTCTAACTTTCGTGCAATGCCTAGATCCTGGACAATCGGAAAGATACCTGCATGACGGTCGTACTCTTTTTTATTATTTCATCGATATTTTCGACAATTGACCTTCCGCAGTCACATTCTCAGCCGCCTTTCTTGCGTTTTCGCCTGTAACGAAGAAAAACTGAACGTAAAATATTTTCTCTCTGCTGAACGTAAAATATTTTCTCTCTGCTGGTGTCCATTTTCGACGTGTGCTTAAATAATACTGAGTCAAGCAACCACAAGAAATTATTTTCGTACGAAATCATATCTTTGTAAAGTCTGATAGCGTAACCCGATCGCACAAACACAGCGCGATTACTAGACATCTATTGGATAGATTTCTTTTTACTAGACCTAATATGGATCTATGCCTTATATATGTACTTATATTTTAAAAAAATTGCATTTAAATTATTGCCTAATAGTTATTTTTATTTTTTGGATTGAAAATGGTCATTATTGTTGGGCTTTTACTTTTTTGATACTGTTGATCGTTTTATTTTATTTTATTTTTTCGATAAAAAGTAATCGTTATTCTGAGATTTAAATTTTTGCAATCGTATTTCATCGATTTTTTATGATTATTATTTTTGCAATCAAAAATAATCGTTACGCCTTAAAATTTCCGATCAAAATTAACACAAACTATTATTGCGACCTATGACAATAATAAGTAGCGTAATCGAAAATAAAGGTATTACAAAATATCGATCACACATGATCGACAAATTTTAAATCCAAATGTAACGATTATTTTTGATCCAAAAATATAAATCATGAAACATCGGTCAAATATCATCGGAAAAATAACAATCAAAAAAGTAACGATTATTTTTAATCGGTAAAATAAAAAGATTGAATTAGTTTTTCGGCCTCCAAAGGTACGAATATATTTTTTTGAGCTCAAAGAAAAACAAAAATATTGATAAAATAAAAACTAAAAAGCAATGATCAGTCGTGATCGAAAAAATTAGAATCCAAGAATAGAAAGTCTTGTTTTTTTCTAACTATACCTGTGACGTCCCATTTTTATATACACTTTTTAGGAATACAGTTTTAAAATGTTTTCGATTGTATACATCAAAAGTGTACGTTTTCCCAAAGTTATGAGCAGCTAAGAAAGTAGATTATCTTAAAATCGGCTGCCCAAGAAAACGGAAAAAATCAGGGAGGCCTCTCCCAATAGGGAAAGCCAAAGGGTGTCCGATTCGACGCGGACTGACATATATGTATATATGTATATTCTTTACGCAGATATATAAGTATATATAGCAAGCACCTAATAAAATCAAAAAAATAAAGTGTCCAATGGTAGCTACATACAAACCAAGCAATGTTCGATTTTAATTTATTTTCTTAACTTTAAAAGTCATGTCCTTCAACGCTAATTGTCTGCACGTGTCTTTTGCTCGACCAAATTGCCAACAAAATAGCACGGATGACTTACCACCAAATGAACACCCACAAAATCACACCTCATTAAAAGCAGCAAATTTTGTTAGATTTAAAGTTGTGTAATAAATAAATGACGTCCCAAGTACGCAAGTACTCTACTCTTCAAAGATAATTTTTCGGCCAGCAATCTCGGCTACATTTATAAATTAGCATCTTAAAATTGCCGATTAATTATTTCAAATGTAGCGCTCATATAACCCTTTCCCTGCTAAACTTATTAGAAGGACTTAAGAAACTTTGTTTTTTATTGTAACTAAATTTGATGTAAGTACTCAAGGAATCATTCTCTCGAACTGCTACGTAAAAGCTTTAGTAAATATTTAATTAATCGGCGATTTGTACAAACGCATAATGGACACACTGATAAAACGAGTCAAGTGCACTGTCTTACAATCCCCGCCTTCGCTACTTCACTCTCTCACTCACTACCTCACTCACTCCCTCACTCCCACACTCGCCTCACTCGCTTACTTTGAACTCAACTCCATCGCACGATTTCACTTACACATTGGCGTTTGTAAATATTTACCGCCATTGAAAACTGGTTACTAATCGAATGTAATCAATTATGTTGATAGATTGGCATCTTACCGATACTCACTTACTTGCTTACACTACATACATACACACACACACGTTCTTTTGGGGTAAATAAAGATAGCTTAACGAAAACAAAACCAAGCAAAGAGTGATGTTACTCGTTTGCCCAGTAAAGCTCATTGGCTCAATTGAAACGTTTTCTTTGTCACTGTCACGTGAAAAGCATTTGCTATGTGTGGGGGTCCTTTTGTTTTTTGTCTGTCCATGAGACAAAAAGATGTAATTTATATTACCTTTTACTCATTCATTATGTTACTTTTTAGGTAATTGAATTTGAGCGGTTTACAGTTTTGTGACATTTTGGTATCTCATGGAATTTGCGAAGGTATTAACAATATTAATTTGCCATTTCCAAAGGGTTCTAACATGAACGCCATTTATGAAGAGAAGAAAGTAAAATGAAAGAAGTAAGTAAGTAAAGTAAGTAGAAATTCGAGATAACTGAGTAACACCAATAAAATCAAAGGTATATTACTTACTTACCAGGGGCGGATCCAGAAACGATTCTTAGGGGGGGAAGGGGGGAAATAATTGCATACTTCAAATCTGGAGTAAGTGTTATTCGGAATGACAATCGGTGTGAAGTTCAATCGATTAGCAGAAAATTGATACCTAATTGGCCGCTGTATCCACAATACCCTTTTCCCCTACTTCCCAAAAACATGTTTCTTACAAAATAATTTTGGTACTAAATGGCACTAAAAAATGCAACTAAAATTACAATTTGCACTTTAGAGACATTTTTATACGGCTTATTCCTGAATGATTCCAAAGCAAATTTCTGAATTCGATTTATCTCTAATACAATATTTTTACGGTATACAAGTAATCTATCAGACTTGGAGCTCTTGTGGGGAAATGCCCACACTCTCCCCTGGCTAGACATGCCCCTGTACTTACATAATTGGCGCTATAACCGCTTAAGCGATTTTGATGTGGTAACACAAATTGAGGGACTTACAGTTTTATATTGACCCTGAACGAAATTTTTTTTCATGCAGGTTTGCAATTGCCTGCCGAAGGGCGTCCGCTATTAGAAAAAAAGCGAGTAGTTGTGGTTGAACAACAAAAATATATCTAATAAATAATAACAAAGAGCAACCTGTCTAAGGTGGGGGAACTTTTTTCCTTTTTTTTTAATATGACGAAGATAAAAATAATTCTAGATGAAGAAGCGCATGATTGAACTACCACAGGAACGAGCGGATTTTCGGAAGTAATAAACGATCTGACTTTTCTATATTGAAGCTGAACTAGAACACTACACACTCGCATAAAAACAAATAATAGCAAAATAGAAAAATCACACTGTGCTACAGTGAATATACGCTTTACAAATAACCTTGTAGAGGTCGCAGATCTGGTCGAGTGATTCACAAAAATGTGTATGAAAATTTCCAAACTCTCAACTTATTCATTAAAAAAAAACCAATTTTACATAACCTCGTCTACAAAATTAATTTTTTTTAGTTATTTTAGGTTGGCAAAACCTGGTCTACAAAATAAACTTTTTTTTTTGGCAATTTTAGTTTTCGAAATATCTTTCAAAATAAAAATTTTGGCAATGGTTAGATCAATAATGACTTTTGCGAAAATAGTTTGAATCTGTGGAAAATAATTGCAATGAATATGAAATTCACAAAATTTTTATTTTATATTCCCAACTTTGGTAGCTCCATTTTATACAATTTTACAAGAAAGCATTTACATTTAACTAATTTTCTAACAATAGAGTTTTATTCTGAGAAAGATAAGGTTTCAGATCAGCGACCTCTACTAGGACTCTTGGAAAGTTCGTGCATTTTTTTTCGTTTTGTAGCATCGTGTTATCGGTGAAGGCCATTGCGGTATAATGTTAGTTTTCAGAAAAAATCAAGTAAAGAAGTTTTGTCTTCAGCCTTGCTGAGGTCTTTATACCTTTCATTAATATAAAAAAGTGCAATGTTAACGCAAAACTATTCAACTTTATAATACTATTTATTTTTCGCATATGAAATAAAGTAAGGTATAAAAAATCTAAAGTATTATAAATACCTTACTATATTTTATATGCGATAATAATAAATATACAAAGACATATATGAAATAGAAGTTATAGTGATCTGATCTTAATGGTTTTCATTAGATATGTTCCACTAATAAAAGGAGTACCCAATTTCAAATTCTTAGATGCTTTGAAGCTGGAGCTCTTTTTCTTATACTTACAGACATCGGACAAGTTATAATACCATTTTTAATGAAAGGTATAATTAATTTGTGTTATCTGGTCCACTTTGGAAGTTAAACTTTTTACAGCATTATTTCCCAATCTTTCTTCGACCAGAGACCACTTTGATATATTATCATTAGCAGGAACCACAAGGTTAAGAAAAAAAAACTGTATCAGTCTAAAACACACAAATCAATGGAAATGTTTCATTAACATAAATAATCTTAAATTTCCAAACTAACATTAATTAACAGTATTATGATTGAAAACAAATAATACTGCGTAATAGCGAAAATTAACGTGGAATCTCACATAGCTTTTATTTTGGTCTACTATATTGTACACGCAAGATCAAAAATATATCCATATAATCTGGAATTATGGGGTCTCATAGCATTTTTAACATTTTGGACGCGATTTTCAATTGTTATATGCTGCTGAAACGAGGCGATAAATAAATATATAAAAAATATATGTTATAATGATAAAAAGTAATGTAACTATTAGAGCAAACTTAAGAATATATATAAGGAGTATGCAATTTTGTATTACTCAACTAGATACGCAATACGTTAATTATTTTAATATTGTTTAAGTGTACAAGTTCTTGCATGCGTGAAATGATATTTTTGGTCAAAGCTGCCCGCATGCCATCACCTACTTTTAATCAATTTATGAGCTTTTTAATTAATACTAAATCAGAAAACAAAAACAAATTATTTGTCGTTCGTAGTCGGCGTAATACTATAGGTCTTTCAATTTGTGTTACAAATTGTAGGATTATTAATATTATTGTTTTATTGTATATGTAGAAGATGGTCCGGATGATAGTACGAACAGAGGAGAATATACAACTTTGTTTCCCTATAATATGAAGCTAAAAAAATTACCATGTAAAGAATAATGCACTTTGCTACGGTTTTTCTTAAATTTTAAAACTACGCTTTAACCTACTATTACTACTTTTTTTAATTCAGTCAATTCATAATGGACAACAAGGATTTATACGTTGGTTCAAAATATGGTAACGCCAAACGCAATCATAGAAAACATACAATAAGTGATTATTGATTTTCGAAAGTTTGTTTTAATTATCTCCTTCGAAATATTCTTCCTTTATCACATGCAGATTTTGTGACCTAAAATGTACAAGGCCGTACAAAAATATATTAAAAATCAAGGGGAATTTATATAAATCCATCCTTTTTATGCAGAAAACGATCGAACTTCGGCTTCGGCCAAAAAAAAATCGAATTTTGAAAATATGTATTAGTATAAACTACTTATATATATATATATATATATATGTATATGTATATACATATATAAATGTAGGCTTCTTTGTTACAACTTGCCTCAAAACCCGTTAAATGGATTTTAACCAAATTTAAAAAGTATATTCAGAAAACTCGTAGCACGGACATATAATCCATCTATGCCTATTTACTTAACTTTTTTCTTCTTAATCAGAATTGTCAATCATTTTGATAGAGACTTTAAAAAAAATACAAAATACGATATGTTCTACCGTTCGACTTGAATATTGAAATGAGCTAGTCTTCCATGATAATTTGAGGCATACTACTCTTCGTGGAGAACGCCGGTGTATAATAAAGGGTGGTTCAATTTTAATGGCCGATGTTGAATGTGAACCACACCTAAACGTTAAGTTTTTTTCTGCATTTCATTTGACATTTCTCAATTTCAGACTAATTCAATTTGAACACGGAAAGAACACAATAGAGAAATGTGTTAAAGTTATTCAGACTTATTATGAAAATGGGCGTTCAAATCAAAATGCATATCGCCTCACTTCACCTCACCTCAGTGGATTCGTCAATAAGCAGAATTACCACATTTGGGCGAATGATAATCCAAGAGTGATTGTCGAAAAACCAATGCACCATGCAAAGAGTGACTGTTTGGTGCGGTTTATGGGCTGGCGGCATCATCGGGCCGTTTTTTTTTCCAAAATGAGGCCGGTCAAGCAGTTACTGTGAATGGTGTTCGCTATCGTGAGATGATAACGAACTTTTTATGGCCCGAATTGGAACATATAGATGTGGACGATATGTGGTTCCAACAGGATGGTGCCACTTGCCACACAGCCAACGAAACAATGGCTCTTTTGCGCGACAAATTCAATGGACGTGTTATCCCACGTGGTGGCGATGTCAATTGGCCACCAAGATCATGTGATTTGACACCGTTGGACTACTTTCTTTGGGGCTATTTGAAAGAAAAGGTATACGTCGATAAGCCAGCAACAATTCAAGAGCTAAAGGATGAGATAATTCGGCACATTAACGGCATAACACCTCTATTATGCCTCAGCGTCATCGAAAATTTGGACCATCGGATGGAGGTGTGCCGCCGAGGTGGCGGCGGACATTTGGCCGATATTTTGTTCCATACATAATTGAACCACACCATATTATCATAATAAAAAGAAATTACAATAATTTCCAAAATAATTTGTGTTTTATTCAAAATCAGCAGCGGCCCTTAAAATTTAACCACCTTTTACATTAACTAATCTTGCAACTATTAATATTAAAAATTGAAGGACTGAAAGATGATGATTCTCAGACAGAATTTCTTTTGAACTATAGGCTCCTTAGAAATGGCTCGGCATGGCCTCCAGGCGGCATACGTACAACAAACGTGGAATAATCTACCGGCATTTTAGAACTGACAACAAAAAAAAACTGATAACAAGAGCGGAAAGGGTATCTGAGTAATACAGTTGAAATGAAGAGTGTATTAATTGAACCGAACACATTTATATTCTTTATCTTTTGCGGCCCGTTATGCATAGTCTATATCATCTCAATACTTAAGCCTTCATTGGTTGGCAACTCAAACTGGGAAAGTTTATAGGGAATGTCTCATGCTGTTACAACTACAAAGAAAACAACAACATAAAGGAAGAAAACGGTACAAAGAGTACTCGTAAGAAAACAAATGAAATATTTAGGTGCGACCAGTCCGCGACAAGTTTTTACGGGAATGCGTAAGAAAAAGAATATCACCTGTCAATACTGTACAGGTGGAAGGCAACTAATAACAAGTAAATAATAAGTACAAGTTTTGACAGCTGAAATCTGAAACTCCGTGATCCATAGTTGCTCTTCAAAACATTAAATTTATAATTTTATTTATGTTTACTAGCCACGGCAGTTACTTGATCCAATATAATATTTTTATTAAAATTCATAGCCTCGTAAACCACATTTAATTAAATGAATTTTCAAAAGGTTTTCAAACATAAAAGGAATACAGTCTTCATAATTTTCTTTATTTTATAAAAAACAAACGTATATTAAACGACTAGGGAATAACAGCAGTCAGGTAATACTCTAGGCACGCATTAAACGTAGTGAATAAAAAAATATATGGTTTTATTATAAAATATTAAAATTGCATAGATAGTTATATCAAAAATATTTATTTTTGCCTTGAACCAATTTTTTTATAAAATTCAACTGCTATTCGGAGTCGTTGGAGAAATGGATGCAGGTTTCTTAATAAGACATAAAAATACGACTCATTTTTTCTTTCCAAAATGACGGCGAATATTAGAAAGTTGTCGGGAAGGCTAATGTTGTTTTAAGAGTCGCAAACAAATTATTTACGCCTTTTTATTACTTTTTGATAGAAATTATTGGATTCAGTTTATCATGAAATGTTGTAACGGGACACTATGGTTCGAGTTAAGCTAGCGGTCTGAAATTTTTCAAAGGGTATTTACATATAAAAATGGGCGAGTCTCTCTGGCATACAAAGTGGAAACTTCTCCATCTAAAATTGTATTAGTTTCTATTCTTTTTATTCGTGTGTTTTGTTTTCTATTATATGAAGGGCAAATTTAAAGCACGAACCATACTACAAGCTATCGGATATAGGTCCAAAACTTGAAGATTTATATAAGTCGATTAGATAAAAACATTTTTGGTCCAGTATCGCATATGACGGAAACTTGTGAAGATTTTTTATTAGTTACAAGGTTAAAACTTTTCCATCGGTAAGTGTCATGTTAAAACAAGAATCTATACAAAATAGGGTATCATTGACAAATTATAGTGCAATGATTTCAGGTTAGAAATTTCGAGATGTAAACTCCTATTTTCATTTAAAATACGCTCTTTTGTTTCTTTAATGAATCGCATTTAAATTGGTAAAGATTATGAAGTAGAACTCCACCAAACAATATAACCAGACTGCGTTATTAATTTCGATAAAACTATCGGCGTCACAAACAACGTTTGGTCAAATGAATGTGGTAATTTTTCAAACAATTTTTACTTAAATAAGTTATGTCCACTTGTAGCATCAAATCCATAGCACAAAATGAAGATTGTTGTATTAACTTCTTTAAACTCAAGGTGAACATTTTCAAATTCAATCAAATAAAATTTTGTAATGGAACAACTACTGAAGTTTATGTGATTTGTATTCCATTCGATCGGCATTGTAACTTACACTCCAGCAATTTATTATAGTGGGGATACAATATCGCAGTTACGGGACTTATCGAATGTTATTATGTTGTTGCTTGGTGAAATTATATTCCAAGTAAAATACCAAAGCTTTCTCAAGAGACAAGGGTAGTGGATGCACCACATTCGTATTAATTAGTCTTCTTACTTGACATAGAGGGAGATATTTTCACTGCCTATAAAAGCTACCGAAGATCTGTTTCTTTTGAATATTCCGAAATTGATGCCACATGAACCAATAACGTCGAATAGTTTGCTCGTTCTAATGTTTTTTTTTGTGCGCTTTCTCTTCTTACGTTCGCTTACCATATCATATGGGAGTTTTGGTCGCCTTCGCGGCTTTGCGGCTTTGGGAAATTTCTGTCTCGGACTGCAACTAGTGAAATTGTAGTCTCGTCCCCAAACTCCCGCTCATTACCTTTGACTAAATGTATACCACTATTTTTATTGATCTGATTTCAGACACATTATTTATATTTTACTATATTTGTAATAGTTCACATTTTATCACCACCTGGGATTTTAATATAACTTGAATAAAAAATTTCTACGAATACATAAATCTAAATAAAGATTTTGAGCTCTTACTGACAAACAAGTGTTTTCCACTCGACTATATGTATTTAGTTCATTTTTAAAATATTGCAGCAATGTGTAGTTAAACTTACTAACTTTTTTTGCGAAAATAAAAGTCGAAAATCGGCTTTTATTCCTCAATATTTAAATTTTGAACCACAGTGCACGTTAATATTGTTGGTATTAATTGAGATTTTTTCTTGCCGAATTGTAAGTTAGGAGCACAACGTACATGGGATTTACCTATCCTATACCGAGTTTTTTTACTTAGTTGTTATTTTAATTAATTATGATTGCCACTTAAGTTTCGAAACTATATTTTGCTCTAAAGATCAGATGCCGCTTCAATCTTCCTCTCTAGTACGCACCAACCACCGGTAGTAATACTGTAAGTGCGTGGGGAATGCCCTCACACCCCAAAGCTTAAATCAACAGCCGTATAAATAACAATCAAAGTACATTCGTAATACCTCTGCATGAATGCTCAAAAGCAGATTGTCTTCATTGCTTCTGTGATGGCTTTCGGGCGAGGACGAGTACTAACAAATAAAATTCTTACAACATTTTTCGCATTAATTTTTTTCCGCTATCATGGCATCTTAATTCCAATGATACAACGCACCGCTTCCACACTTTGGTTTCCACCAGCACTTATGGCACCAATTTGTAGATACGTCATACACATGCACACACACAAACAAACATACATACCCTGTCGGTAAAATGCAGACAGTCTAAAAAATTTTAAAATTTAAAAAGTAGGCGGAAGTTAACTGATTTGAAACAAATGCATGCTAAACTAATTATGTTGATCTAAATCGAACCCAGTATATGGGCAGAAATGGAAGAGGGAACAATCCGTAGTGGCTTAAGGCACAGAAAATGCAACCCTGATGAACATAGACAATGCGATGACAAAATAATAAAAAAGGAATGTAGAGAAAAGTTGAAAAGAACGAACAGAATGAAATTGTAATTAAAGTAATTATAATTAACCACACAATGAACTTTGCAATTTTTATAATAAACTATATTATTCCACTCCAAAATCCATTTTAATTTCATTTAATTCCACTTTACTTCATATAACGCATGAACCAAATTTACTTTTGTATGGAGAAAAATTCTGTATACCGCCTGTAAAAAAATTATCAAAAATCAACCAGAATTTCTCGCCACTTGAAACCTGAATTTTGTTAGGGTAAAATTAAATGGGCATACACAAAAAGTGATTCGAAATTTTAATTTAAAAGTTTGAAAATTTTATGGAAATTGTTTGAAGTTCTATGAATTCTTGTGAATTTCGTAAAATGTTTGAAAGCTTTATTTATATAGTTTATGTTATACAATGGGTTATAGTTTTATAAAAAGTTATTAAAAAATAAATTAGTACACATAAGTGGCCAACTGTTTTATATCTATTGAATTTTGTTGCTTAAGATACGAAGAATTCTGTATATTTATTCGGTTTAAATCATGCACATGCTGACTTAAAACATACTGGTCGAAAGCTAACTGTTTTCTGAATTAGGGCTTTAAAAGTATTTCTTTTTTTTTTTTGTAATTCTTGCGTTTTTTTGCTTAAACAAAAAATTAACAAATTAAAAAAACAATCGCAAAAATTCTGAAAAATCATTAATAGCAAGCAATGACTCAGCATCTTTTTTACCAATCCCTACAAGTTTTATATCGTTTAAAAAACCATGAATAGTCTTTCGAATAAGATACGCAAAGATCGCACTTAAGAAATGTTTTGTCTGTGTAGATGGGTAATTGAACAGGAAATTGAGAGTTACAATACTTTCCAGAATTGATGCTCGAAATAGTAGTGTAATTTTTTTTAATTTGTATACTAAATTGAAATTACAATCTATTTTTCTTTAAATGAAAAATTTACATTTTATACGAGGGTTGCCTTTTATATATTTTAGCCACTGTGAAACGATGGTACAACGAGTTGCTACGTGGCCGCCAATCTTTGCAGGACGAATTTCGTGAAGGTCTTCCAAAAACGGTGGTTGTGCCAGAAACAGTCGATGCTCTGCGTCAATTGATAATACAAGATCTTCATGTGACATATCGCAAGATAGAGGCATCCTTGGCCATTAGTGGGACCAGCATACATTCAATATTGCATGAACATTGGTCGTAAAGAAGATTTGTTCTCGTTGGATATCGCATAATTTGACAATTGCCCAATAAAGGACTCGTGTCGATTGGTGTAAAGAAATATTGAAGAAACTTAGCCGCGGTGGATCAAAGCACGTCTATGACATCGTATTAGGTGGCGAATCTTGGATCTATGCATATGAGTCGGAAATAAAGCAGCAATCGACTGTATGGGTGTACCAAGACGAGCCCAATCCAACAAAAGTTGTTCGCGCAAGAAGCACCTCAAAGCAAATGGTCGCCTGTTTTTTCGGAAAATCTGGTCATGTCGCAACTGTTCCACTAGGTAAACTTAAAACGGTCAATTCTGAGTGGTATACAACCATTAGTTTGCCAAAAGTTTTTGGAGAATTAAGGAAACCAACCGCCGAAGACAAATCATTCTTCACCAAGACAAAGCGAGCGCTCACGTATCGATTCACACAAGAGAGCTTTTGAGGACTCAAAAGGTCGAATTGATGGGTCATCCGCCTTACAGCCCTGATGTGGCACCTAGTGATTTCTTTTTATTCCCGAACATCAAAAAACAAAAGCGAGGTCAACGCTTTTCAACGCCTGAAAGAGCTGTACGAGTAGAAGCCTTCCAGCAGCTCGTTCTAAAGGTATCCTCTTCTTTCCCTAATACAAACCTGGCCTCAAGCTCTACAAATTATACAGACGTTTCATAAATATAAGGACAAAAATAACAATAATTGCAATAAGGAGTAGCAAGCCTAAAAGCTAACTATAAGTAGTACAAAAAGCTTATAGATTTGCAAAACAACAATGCCAACCACGTTGTTAAGCACATAGTGGCGATGTCACACTTAATAGCGGTATGGTTGGAGATAGGAATAGTAAGAAAAACAAACAATTTTCACACGGTTAGCGTAGCTGAGTGGTTGCGTGCTCGCCTAGCAATCCCGTGTACCATGGTTCGAAGCCAGTTAAAGTCTAGAAAGAAAGAAGTCTGAAGCAGAGATGGGGTGATCTCCGTAATAGCAGCTATCACTTCTACCACTTTGAAAAATTGTTGTTTCTCATATTATTCCCTAATACAAACCTGGCCTGAAGCTCTATAAATTATATGAAAATTTTTTAGCTGGAAATAAACTTAATTTTATGTTATTTCTGTCAAACATATTTAAATGTAATTGAAAATAGATAATTAACGTGCACCTAGGGCTTCGCCATTTCAATAAAGTAAGTTGCTTGCAAGAAAAAAGAAAGAATTTTAACCACTTTTAGTTGGCTAAAAGGTAAATTTTCTAAACTGTTTTTAAAGAGCAATTATTTTTCCGACAGGGTAGGCACTTGCAGCATTTAGCTGTATTTGTATGAATGTATTTACATTTATTTGTTTTGTTTATTTTTAGTGTGCTATGTCCTACTGCTTTTATTTCCATATCGTTTCGTTGGGTTTTTGTTGCTGACTTATTTCGCTCCATTATGATACTTGATTGCTGGTAGCAACAACAACAGCAACAACAATAATAACAACAACAACAACAAAAACAGCACATAATAATTCTTTCATTTTTAAGACTCTGCAACCGAATGCCGTCACACCTACCTTTTCCACTGTCACCGTCAGTCGTCGTTGTGACGTTAAGTATCTTCTCGCATTCAACACACCAACAACCGCATTGCACTTGCGTTCACTTGCGTTCTCCGCCCCAGCCACAGTTTGACGCTACCACGCCCGACCACCTTGAGACTTATGATTTTTGTTTGTGGCACTGTATGCGCTGGTGGTGATGGCAGTGTAAAAGTAAACTGAGCGAATTTAATTTAATTTCGAGCTTCTTGATTTCTTTCCAGTGCTTGTATGTTGATGTAAAAGCATTCGCATCGATGCATGCGCGGAGGGGTAGAGATGGAGTATGAAGGAAGTTGGCATTGAAATTGTGCATTACCGTGGGATTGGTGCTACTCTGACGTCCGGCAGCTGGGTGGTTGCTGCCTGCCACTGCCTGCCACTGCCAGAAGTTGAAGAATCAGCAATGAAGAAGAAGCTGCTGTTGCTTGCCGTGGTGAAAGCAATGGTGTTCTGCGATGAGATTGCGGTGGCAATTCTTTGAATTGGCTGCCTGAATTAATGCATATTTAAGACTAAATAAACGTGTCAGTGACGTTGGTGAAATAGAAACCGACCACCGTTTTGGCCAAACTGCCAAAAGATCCATCCACCTTGGCTGTGGCTTGGCTTCTTTCTGGGTAGGCGGATGCGTGCCAAATTCATTTTTCAGCCAGTCACTCGACAACTCACCTTCACTTAAAAGAAATACGGAAGTGGAAAAATGTTTTGCCTGCCCGCTAGTAGTATGGCTTTGTTTTTTTTTTTTTGCTTACTTGAAGTGCTTGCCGTTCTCGCCGTTGTGAATTTACCTTGATTGTCTACACTGAATGGTTTCCGGGTGAATGCAATAGTGCGGCTTTTATTTGCACCATGGATTTACAAAGTTTTAATTACCTTGAAGAAATCAGTAGATTTGCAATCCCGTTAGTAAAGTAAACAAGAAGAATATGTCTCAAGTTAAATTTTATCTTTAGATTTCTAAGTAAATATCCCTATATTGGTTTATTGCAGCGTTAATAGAGAGCTGGCCTATGTTGAAAAATCATCAACAACTCTTGATGAAAAATTATAGAATTATAACTTTATAGGTTTCGTAAAACGTCTGGAAGCAAATATGAATTTTATTCAATCAAGTTTTTAGTGAAAATTTAAAGTTGAACACAGCTGTCTTAACGAAAGTTTGGAAGACATAATATGTACATACATACATATTGCTACATACCAACTATTCGATAGTAGAGTAAGCGAGTATATATGCTAAGCAATTGGATCTTGTTTGGGTATTAAGTTTTAAATAAAACAATTGCAAAGTTTTCAATTTGCAAAACATTTTTCTCAAACTCGTTAAAATTTTTTCAAATGACAATGAACGAATAAAGGCGAAAATAACAAAAATAAATGTAAAGAAATTGATTTTCATGAATATAAAAAGATTAATTGAAATTCCACATGTTTAGCATAAAATAATCAATTTAAAATTTTGTTTTTTCATATAAATATAAAATAAAGTTTTATATATATAGCATACTTGCAAAAGTCGAATCAAACTTGTAGTAAAATTTCATCTTTATAAAAGGTTTAATGATTTTTGTATTCAAAATTTGACGCATTTTATAACTACATATGTATTTAAATAGAGCTAATTTCAGTAATAACTCTCTTCTTTTCAAAAACTATCTCTCTATTTATATTCCTAAGTTAATCCTAAACTGCTATAGATTTCGAGAAGATCCAATATTAATCAAAGACATGTGTAACAGGAAATTTAAATACTCCTAATTTAGATAAATTTTTCATAAAAAAAATCTTGGTTCGAACCATAGTGGACAGTAGTTAAAATAGAAAAACAAAAAAAAAACAAATTTTCTTACTTATTTTGATTATATTGGCTTAATTGGTTGGATGGTAAATGCCCTGAAGGAAGCTTGAAGACAATTGTTTTAAAGCCTTCACTTTCTTGAATATTTTTTGTAACTTTTTGATGACATTGTTTACGAAACGGCGAGTCTTTTTACTTTGCTCTTGATAGGTACAGAAATTTTTGGTAGTTGTAAATATAATTTTATCTATTATTTAATTTTGTTTATAGTGAATATAAATGTAGTACTGGTGAAAAAGTTAATAGTGAAACAAAACAATTTTACTATCAACATTTCTTAGAGGGTATTCACAAAGACCTAAGACTACACCCCTACATTACACACTGGATATTTACAGAGATCGTAAAGCGAATTCTTACCTATATTGCGCTTATGCTGTCGATGTTGCCGATTAGTAGGTCCACTTATTGACAAAGGCTGATATCTTTCTGTATACGCCTTCCTCCTTTATTTATTCAATTGCAAGTAAAAGTATTGCTATTGGGTGATAATTTTTTGGATCTGACTTTGCCCCTGCTTTATGTAAGGGTTGTGTCACAGAAGTTCTTAAAGGTTTTGGAACCATAGATTGACTTAGACTATAATATTTATAAGTTTTGTTACCACTGGAGTTATCACAAATGCACTTATTTTCGAGTCTTTTAGGCTGATTCCGTAGTAACTTGGTCTCTTTTGATCGCCAAGTTTGAAAAAGTTTGCATTTTAAATGTAGTGCCAAGTATAAAATAATAATACCAACAAGGAAGGACTGGAACACATGGTCTAACCGCATATATAACGCCATGAAATGTATGCGGGAAGGGAAGGGTACTTTTCCCACAGCTGCAAATAGAAACATCATTCCATCTTCCCGATCATTGTAATGTATATCAAGCGGAGATGCTGCCTTTTCAAGAGCCCACTTGGCTCCTAGTCAAAAGACCAAGGAGAATATAGAGGTATTCATCTTTTCTGACAGCCAAACGGCCCTCAAACTCAGGCGTAGACAACACTAAGTCTCTCACTGGATGCCACAGATATTTAAATGAGATGACCCAGCATTATAGAATACGACTCATATGGAAGTCTGGACACCGAGCCCAGACCGACGAGCTGCCGAGGAATAGTACGACCGTTTCCATCCTCCGGGAAAGGACCAAGTAGGTATGCCAATGGTCACGTTTAAACTACATTATAACAATACTCCTTACAGTTCACTGTCTAACATGCGTTGAGATTGGTAGTGAGTGGAGAGCGTAGAGCACCTTTTTCTGTGTCTGCGTAGCTTTTAGCTGAAGACGAATGCATAAGCTCGGAAAACCATTCCTGCAAAACCTTGCGGAGATGTCGGTAATGAAAATAAGAACAGTCTCAAAGTTCACTATGCTAACGAAATGGTTTTATCCCGGGTGAGCGACGCAGCATTGTAGATATATGGCATCACAAGGGGCCTACTTTTGGTCTAAGTGCAGGAGGGATCTCCCTCTCCAGGTATTCTAGCCTAACCTTCCAACAACTACGTCTATACTGTTTATTATTTTTAAACTTCTGCCTAAAATGCATTAACATTTTTGTTAAGGATCGCATATGAAGTTATATTCTCTAATGCTTACTGTATTATTTTCATTATAATTCGAAATAATATTGACAAAGAAGTTATTATTTAGCTCCAATCTATCGAATCATCATCAGATTTAGTTTTAACTGTAACAAAATCAGGCAACGTAAAATATAAAGATTGGCAAGTAACCTTTATTTGCAACGGAAGAAATATTTTCCATCTAATAACTGTAACGGGTCAACGTTTATGGGATAAAACTTACAATGATCTGGCCTTTTTCCCAGCAGTTCACATTGAGGGAAGCTTACATACTCCCAGATCTTTACAATATTTTTAGAACACATGTCCGACAGTGCTCTGTGCACGCTGAGATCTTCCAAACCGAAGGTCAAGCGTCTCGCAGGGACACTAACGGTATACCTGCCCTTCGTCCATATTACCGGTAGTTTTTAATGATTTATGCAAGAGCTGAGGAGGATGAGGTAGAGTCGCTTAGATAATGTGACATAATACTGCACTACGAAAAATGCGCTTCAGACTTAGGGGGCACAATTTCTCCGAAGACCTGTGCAACTTAGGTGCTGTCGCACTGAAGTTGGGAACCCAAATAATACCGTGACCGGAATAGATATTAATGGAACCCTGGAATCTGGTTTTTGTAGGTGTTGTTAAAAATCCGCATTCATTCCGTAGGTCGCTTTAAAAACGTTCAACATTTTCGTCAGCTTCTGTTCACTGGCCACATGGCAAATATTTCAGCTAACACACAACACACACAAATGCACAAATACACGCACGCGACCCGAGCGGACAACCATTTGTCATAGGCGCACAGAGAAGGAATTATATTTTTTAATGAGCAGCAAATTTTATTGCGCATAACAGGAAAAGGCGGAAATTTAAATTAATTACAACATCCTCGGAATCACAAACGGACTTGACTTGACGGCAACAGCAACGTGGCTACATAATTGGTTAGTCCAGTTATTTAGGCGGCCGAAATTGCAAGCGATATGTGAATGCGTAATATGAGTGAAAACCGACAAACTGTCGGTGCACAATGGAAGCGAACGAAGTTAGGTAAGGGACTGTTGTGTTGCGCGGGCATGTGGGACATTATGAATATTAAAGTCCCTTCCGCAACAGCAAAACATGTCCTAAATGACTTCCGTTTAGGTGCGTGCATTTAAAATGACATAATATAGCAAATTATTTGGAAGTGGCGGACAGGCAGGCAGTCAGCGTAGCGACGGCGAATCGTATGCATTGATATGTCGCAAATGGCGGACTTAATTTTTTCTTACCGAAATTTAAATATTTCGCTATTTTTAGTTATTCAACAGAAAATTACAAAGTGCAAAAGTTTTCGAAAAGGTCGTCATAAAAGTTTGCTGCATTTTTAGTTTTCCTTTCAAAAATACTGAGTCACCTGTCGTTTTTCTCAGCACACGCTACCAACCTTGACTGCCCTTCCGATCATTGCAGAGGAAAATCTCCTTCCTCTTTGTCTTCTTCCGCAGGCGGAAAATCAAAATCCACTGCCGCATAAATTGAGCAACTTTTCCTTTTTATTGTTTCTTCGACTTACTTATTTCACTTTTGTTTCTTGCAAATGTACTTTTGTATTTTTTTATTTATTTTTTCTTATTTTTATTCACGGCAATTGGACCTCATCAGGTACGCGTCCACCTTCCAGTAGCAGTCAATAACCTGGCCTCACTTTATTTGAATAGCAAAAGAATATTCGCCTCAATTGAATTTCCCTGCAGATTCTTTCATCTGCTTTTTATGTTGACTCACGTCGTGGTGGGGGGCATGTCCGAAGGGATGCGGGTTAGCTGACGCATTTGCATAAACTTTTATTTTAGTCCGCACTTTGGGACTTGTTACGCTTCAGATTCAGTTTACAATTGTTATTCCCAGTATTGCTATTCCTGTTCAACTTAATAGCATTGCTGTTGTTGTTGTTGCTGCTTTGCTGCTATTGCTGATTACGTTTGCGACGATTCTAATTTCGGTGATTCGGTTTTATATTCACTTACCCCGCCACCAAAATTTCAGTTATTTTTTTTTTTGCCATTTGAATTTGTCCAACGCTTTAAAGTGAAACAATGAAAGAGAGGCAGCATGACCGAATGAAACAATTGCCAATTGAGAGTAGCGCCAAGTGATTCAACACAGCTGCTTGAAATTCAATACTCACCGTTGGCTGTGGTTAAATTGTATGCGTCGCGGGGACAATGAATGAATGCCGCAATGTAATGCATTGGAGCGAAATTGATTTCGTCTGGAGACATTCTCAGTTCACCTTTGACCCAACCATGCTTTTGCTATTTTGGCCATTGGCGCTTCTTTTGGCTATTTTCCACATTTTATTATAGTTTCCTTCTTTTTTGAAGTGCTTGTTTGATTACCTCTGTATGGTAATCCGAAAATTAGTGTAACCTCAGATTCAAGCGCAATTTTCTTTCTAGGAATGAGATTTGGGCTTCATACCTTATTTATTTAGCCAAAAATTATCATAATAGTGAAAGATATATGAGTGAGATACTCGAATTAAGAATACTGAAGTTCTCGTTCAATCAAAACAAATTTCTTTTCAAGCACAACTTTAATCAACAAAGGATTTTCTATATATGCATAACGCTAATATTTGTAGTATAAATTTTGTACTAAAAGTTCTAATACGGCTTTTCTTTTGGGCGCGGGTTGAAGTTATCCAGCAATTTAAAAAATCAACGCATCTTCTCAAGTAATCGAGAGGACCTTTTTATTAAACTGAAATTGAATTTGAATTTGAAATTCAGATTAAAATTTAAAATTTATAATTAAAAAATAACAAATATTAGACAAAAATGAATATATTAAATTTTTCAGTATTTTTGTAAAAACTTTGTAAATTTCAAATAATTCGAAAATTTGAAAATGTTTTTAAAAGTTCAAATTTTGATTTTAAAATTTTGGCAATTTGAACCACTGTACGAATGATTTCCGGTTACAGATAAAATGTCGCGTGATCGTTTTCGTGAGTTACTGTCCAGGTTTTAGGGTGGCAGAACTGTTCTTTCTGCTATTTTTCCAAAAGGTGGTTTTTAAATCTTTCGAAAAGGGTTTAAAAAACTTTCAACATTTCAAAACTTTGAAACCATGACTTAAAGGGTTTTTGGTTACGTTTAAAATGTTTTTTTTTTATTAACAATTGTATTTTTAGTAAACTAATATATACAAGAACTTAACGCTATGGCCACAGTGGCCTTAAGCGATTTAAATATGTGGGTTGAAATAGCAGCTATCACTTCTACCACTTTGAAAAATTGTTGTTTTCTCATATTATTCCTAATACAAACCTGGTCACAAGCTCTATAAATTATACAGACGATTCATAAAAAATAAGGCCAAAAATAAAAAAAATTGAATTACTTTAGTTGATACGACGAGGAAAATGCAAACCTAATTTAGCAAAAGTTAAAGTTTGACATTGCGACTACGATTGCCTTATCCCAAGCTCGTGACGAATTCGGGCATATTCTGCAATTCACTTTCACTCGGAGATTTTTATTTCATACGGCACTTTCAGATGGTCACAATATGCAAATTCACCCGGGAGTGAAATGCAAAACATGCCGGATTAATCCAATATCCGCCAGTGATTCTGCTGTCACAGTCTAGTCAAAATATTTTAATAATACCGCTCTCATCCCAAAAAACAGCCATCCCGACCTCTTGTGCCAACATACCCGCCATAATTTTATTTAACATCGATTCTCTACGAAATGTATCGACTGTTCTTGATCTCCCTTCTGCTATCATAAATCCATAATTCTGCTTTTTCAATGTCAGGGGCCTTAAAAATCGGTAACCTCATAATAATCTTTGTTATGCGTGAAAAATTCTACTTCAAAATGTTTATAGTTTTATATAAAAAAAATCACCTCAGCAGTACTATAACCTCCTTTTCAATATATAATTATATATTTCTGAGTAAAAAACAGGCGTCGAGCATCTCAAAGCACCGGAAATCAAGTGAACATCAATAGAGTTGCTGACAAGTCTATTAGGTGCATACTGGTGTATGTGTGTGTGTGTGAATTTGAGTGTGTACGGGGGTGTGAGTGGTCAAGCAGAGGATGAAATGTCTTAAGTACTGAAGTGAAAGAAGTCGAGCGTAAAAGGAATGTCCTGTTTGCAAGTTCAAAACATATACTATATATACACACACACACACACATTATATGCACACATGCATGTATATAATATATATGTATATAGAATTAAACTGCAATTGAGCAAGCAACTGAAATGAAAGTGTGAATATTTTGAAGTATGCTTGTTCTCCTAAGAATATACGTATACTCAATTCATGTATGTGTGTGTGTGTGTGTGTGTGTGTGTGCAAGAAATGTGCATAAAAGTCATTCATTGCAACAATGTGGATAACCGTATTGATGAGAGAACTTAGCTGGCGGGCGAAAACTTTTACTTTGTGATGCAAAACATTCACACAAAACTACAAGCAAGAAGCAAGACAAAGTGCACGTTGGTATGCATATGAAGAAGAAGAAGAAGAAAAAAAAGAAGCAGAAGAGATACGTCCAGTTGCAGCTGTTGAGTGTTTATTGGATGCCAATGGATGTGGGCAATCATATGTGAATGTAACTGAACTGAAAAGACATTTGCAAAACAGGATGTCAATTTTGGGATGTAACTATGTATAGCTGTGGATATAAATATTAGGGTGTTGCTTCAACTTTGCAGTTTTAGCTGTTACTTTCGCTAAAATTTTGAGAAGAATTTCGTAAGCACTTATCTAAAGGTGAGATGCGCAAATATGTTCTAAGAAATAAACTACAAATTTTCTGCTTAACTAGGTAGATATAGTGGATGACTTTTTTAATGAAAATAAGTTTCAAAAATATTCCAGTAAGCCTATTGAAACATTTGACTCTAGAATTTTAACAACTATAAATATAATTACATATATCCGACGAATATATGCGAGAATTACGACGAGAATTCTTACAGCGCACGGCAGGTTGAAATAACACCTGACAAAACTGGGAATTTACTCGGATGAGTACTGCAGATTCTGCAGAGTGGAAAAAGAAACTGCTAGACACATACTGGAGCAGTGCCATGCATTAATGCACAAAAGCAAAAGGTACCTGGGAGAATATCTAATAACGGATGGCGGTATGAATGCCAGAGATTTAGGTTCTATACTAAAGTTTATCTCGGAAGTTCTTTAATTCATGAAAAGGGCGCAATAGACCTCAAGGTCGCAGTGCACTATCCCCAACAATAATAATAGGTAATAATAATCATCAAAACTTATGCAATAGTTTAATATAGTTTTTAACCTATATAAATAATTTATGTACAACATAACAATTTTAATTACAGTCAAATTTTGAAACAGAGAAATCTAGCTAAAGTCACATTGTTTTTAATACCACTTACAAAGAGCTTAGCAAATTTTGATTATATTTTTTTTAAAGGAATCATTTACATTTATCAATGTTAAACATTATATTTCACAATTGCATAAGTTCCGATGATATATTTGTATGTATAGTTGGCAAATCTTGTTGTTAATTATAAATTAAACCATTTAGCTTTAAAATAAAACCATAAACTACAAAAACTAAAAAAAAAATTTTGCACAAGCAAATTAATATCAAATAACTAACAAATTAATGTCAAATTCTAAAACTTGTTAATGTATTTCTTTCACCAGATTTGTGAAATACGTCAATACTACTATATTTTAAATGATAAATAATGGAATTTTAAAATTTATGTCGATTGGTCCTTTTATATGCAATACCTCTATTATATGATGACGAAAGTTGTTTGTTTCGGCTTCTCTGTAATTACTGAACCGATTCGGAACACGCTTTCCCTTATATAAAGTAAAGAGTCTAATATATCATATATCAACCAAATTCAGAGATATACTGAGAACACTGAAATCGTCGAAAGGGAACTGGCATATTGCAGTAGGAGTATAGACTAAAGGCTATTTTAATGTGATCTGAAATATGCGAACAATTAGGTCAACAAAATAAGTGCGGTTTACAATATAAATATCGGGCCTTGCAATAGGCACGCACAAAAGTTTTTTTAAATAAACTATAAACTGTTTGGGATATAAATTAAGTTCTTTATTCCTGTGAAAGAACATTCGATGCCATTATGTATGGAACTCGATCTCTTTTGCATGGGCACCACGAGCACGCTTGCAGAAGTCCTGACGCTGAATCCAATTTTCGACATATCGATAAATTTCCAAAAACCCACCTGTTTTGTATTTGTCAAAAAACAAGATAACAGAGCTGTATTGGCATTTCGAACATGGAGTAAATTTAAAATAAAACCCTTTCTAAACAGCCCTTTAATAATTTGGTTAAAAATATCCATAGGTTTTAAACAATTTTTAAGTTTAACTTCAGTTACGAGGTTGTCATACAAAATTTTAAATTTTCATATAAACGTTGTTGAATATATGCCCTCGATATTTAGTTACTAGCATAGATATTGTTAAAGTTCTTACAAGAATGTAATTCTAACTAAAAAATTATTCCACAGCTTCATCCGTGAACAGTTTTACTGGGAATTAATGTCTCAAGCTGCAGCCTAGAAATGTAAGGACCTAGAGTTTTTAGAACGTATGACAGATAGTTTTGATTAAAAGCCTTATTATGGCATACATTCATTCAAAGGATATACTGTATTAAATCTCTATAGATCAAGTAGCAGCTGTGGAAGAGCCTCACTGAATGGATTTCCAGTTCCCTTGCTAACGTAAATCAAAAATCATTTGTCTTCATACGGGACAAAACTGGCTAGGACCTGAGTTGATCTATGCCCGTTTTAGTTGGGTGATTACTAGAACTCTAACCCATTTCCTCTTACTATAAAATTATACATAAAAGTTGTCGGAGGAGCGTACTATTTTGAAACATATTTGTATTTAGAAGATAATGCTAATATTTTAACATGCAAGTTTAAAACACGATTCTCTCGTATTCTCGTGTACACCGAAAAGTCGCATATGGGTGGGCAGAAGCTGGACGGAAAGGTTGGAGGAAAAGGGATAGCCAGCAATTCAGGCTTCTGGAAAATAGTTTTAAATTTCAGGAGGAGGTAGCCCTAATCAAGGAGGCAGCAGCTGTGTGGTTACTCATCAATGTAGTGCTCTTTAGATGGGCAAGCATTTTCTACTCAGCGATAGTCAGGCCGAAATTGGTCGGCGGGAATGACTAAATACTTTCATATTGGAATGAAAGACATTGCAAAAAACTGCATGGCTGATTAGATTGCTCGGCAGGGTACCCTTAAAGTTATTATCCCCAGCAAGGAGACGGTGGAAAAATGGCAAATACCAAGTTATGCAGAATTGCAAAGACCCTCTGGCCGGTAGTGGCCCGTAGGCGCTCGACGGAGCTTCGGTCACCAACAAACAACCACTCTCGATCCTCGTAGAAGTTATTGTCCGTCATTGTCCGATAGGTATTCATGCGGTTGGGTTGGATGTAGTCGTTGACCCTCTTTGCCTTCTCGCGTGCATTCATCTTGAATGGGGGAATTTTGGAATGTGTTTATATGTATAATTGGAGTCGTACCTGTTGGTTTGTCCCTTTATAAGGACACTAGCTTCTTAAATGGACAAATTGCGTCTAGCAATAACGTATAAAGAATGGCGCGGTGGAATTATCATATAATTTCCTACTCAACCGCCCCGCTTAAGCGAGGCTGGGGTGTAAGTACCAAGACTCTTACTTAATTAACATCCCAGAAAAGCTCTCAGAGATGGAAATCAGCAGTGCCTTATCGTTCAAACAATGACTTCTTTATAAGTGAGTGTCCCCAGAGACGACCACCTCATCAACCTTATCTAACCTAGGTGAGCCTCAGATGGGGATGATGCATTGAACACCCCCCGAATTTTTATAGTAATATGGAAAATACCGCATACCATAATTGACGTCTAAACTATGAGGAATAGATCGGAAAAAAATGATAAAAAAATAATAACAAAAAGTTATAATGGATAACAATTTCAAAGATAGTGCCCTAATGTACATCCATTCTGTTATATATATGTACACGAGTTTGTAGGTATAGCTATACATCATGGTTTCTCAATTATGTGAAGTTGTGTAGAGGTACATTGCAAATCTTCAGTATGTACATGTGTGAATAATTTAGGCAAGTTTTTGTGCATAACACTATTGTCGCCGGCAAAGTTGACTAAACGGACAAGGCAGGCAAAGAAAGTGCCTGTTGCAAGTAAGGACTATGAACTTTGATACAACATACTCACAATTACATACCTAAATACCTACATATTTTCTTTTATTGCTTTTGCTAAGGAGCGTCATCCTAACCAAAATATTCATGAGCATCTTAAGATGTCGAGTGACCGCTGTCGCATTTTTGACGCCTTCCAGCAAAATTCAAATGTGGCATATGTGGCACAAGAAGCACAAGCCTACATACAGAGCTACTATATTTAAGTTTGTGAGTTTGTGAGGCTTTTGGCCACTATTGTGACCGCTGCTCTGATTGAGTTATACAATTTGTCAAAGAAATTTAATTAAAAACTTGCCTGGTAGCAAACGAAGCATCACAATCGAGCGCGCCTGCTAGCCGCAGGATATTTAAATGTGAACTAATAAGATTTCAATTTACTTTTATTAACATATTTTCATGTGTTGTGTGTACATTTTTTTTTATTGTTATTAGTAGTACGTTTTATTGTTAGAGCAATAGTTTCCTTTCTATTTGTCATTTTGCATTATTAACGCTTACGACAAAGTGGTATCCGGTTTGTTGGGCTAATAAAATTTAATCATTTTAAATTTACATTTTTATGCGTATTCAATAGATGACAAAACTGTAAGTTGACAAGTGGTGTATAATTGAAGTGAACACAGACACCCACATACACACAGACAGAGAGAGACAAGCAACTCAAATCAGCATTTTCGCATGTTTTTCAGTTTTAGAGTTTGGGCAATAGCAAAATGTTGCATTGTAAACCTTTGAAATGCGTTCTCATCAGCGACATATGTCGTTCGTACAAAACCAAAAACGTGTCACATTAAAGTAAATTTGATTAAAATCTGCTAATAAAAGGGGTACAAAAAGGATGAAAGAAATCAATCCGCTTATAAGATTTGCAAAAAACGCGAACATCCCAAATCGCCAATTTTGTAGTAGTAACACCCTTTCTTGAATCATTTGATACATTCACTTTGATTTGCGTTTTATTTCTCTAAAAAAAATAAATCAAAAAAAAAAAAAGCATTGACACGTTCAACCCTTCAATCAAATCAAAACAAGTAATATCCTTTTTGCTTCGCTCTCCCTCCGCTACTGCCATTGACCAATATGGTTCAATGGTTTGTTGGTCACTCATTCGGTTTTTATGCGCCGCAATTCAAATTCCAATAAGTAACCAAATACCTATGACACGTTTGTCATTTATCCCACAACAACAAGGCACAATCTTCTTCCACAGCGACCGTATAATTCGTACTACATATAAGTAAGCTAGAAAGTTTGGTGGTCGAGCGGAAGTTGCGCGCCCGCAAACGACTTGACAGCAGCAACAATAACAACAAGCAGAGCAAAACACACAAAAAAACAGTGCACTAGAAAAAGTGTAGAAATCTGTTTGTGTGTTGCGGAAAAACGCAAATCCTTTGCACTTTCAACTTCTCAACTTATATGACACAAACGTTGCTTATATTGTTCCCATTCCAATCGTCCGCTTTTTAGCTTCTCTTTCGTTTGTATTTTTTTCCACTTGCACTCAAATGTAAAATCTGATAAAATTTTCATTACCTTATGGCCGCACATTATCGGCATGCGACATCATCACTCGGCCACATCCTTTTTTACCCCACCCTTTTGGCAGCAGCAAACCCGCCAGCATCAACCATCATCACACTAGCGACGCTTTCAAGTGGCGTTGCACAATGTGTTACTGATGATGTTGATGGCGCATTGTCGGTGTATGTAGAACGTCATAGAGAATTTTTCCTTAGTTTTTGTTGTTGCACATTTTGGGGCTTATTGTAAAGCTTAGATATAACAAAATAGGTTCGCAATGCATAGGGAATGATTTGGAGGAAAAAGATGTTTCTAAACACGAAATGGATACTTACAGTGTAATGATGTACAGTGGTACAAATCAAGAAAAAAAAATTTTCATATATTCCGAAATGAATTTTAGGAATATTGTTTTTTATAACCGAACTCATTTCAGCAGAATTGTTATTATAACTTTGTTTAAACAACGGTTATACATATCCACTAGTAATTAAAATTAGACTTTCGAATGAGAACTGAACGTGAAGCAATGCCACAATTTGGAAAATTGGTGTGACACCGCACAGATAAGCAGTAATTACTAAGTAAAATGCTGACAAATAAATGGACAAATGTTGAACAAATAATTTGAATAGCGACAAAAATACACAAAAATTAAAAAAAACACCCCCACCGCTCATGTATACAACGATCAGTTGCAAAATATCAACATATTCGGTAGTTTACTAATTAAATCATGTTGTGGATTTGGTACGTAGAATTTATTTAAAAAAATTGGCGTGTTAGATTAAAAGCACACCAATCACTGATTGTTTCCATTTAGTCTTTAAAAGGAGGAGAAAAACATGTGCCGGGTATTTAAAGTTCGCTTTCAACCGAACTTATACTCCATTTTATTTGTTTTTTTTTTAAATGAAACCTCTTGTTGAAAGGTCATCAGCTTCTGAGCCCAAATACTCAAAATCACACGGGATAATTTTCGGGAAAAATTCAGATAATTTAACAAAAGCCTGTACTTATAATGTCCTTAACGAATTAAACTAACTGCCACCGGAACAGCGCCGACTGGGCGCCAAATAAAACGAGCCCCTCTACAGCTGCCAGTTGATATAAACATGCCAGAATTTTGCATTGACGCTAGGATATGGAATAAATTTGAATTCAAAAAATTTTAATTTCTTCACACAAAAATTGTGTGCCGTTCGGAGTCTGCATGTAAGTTTAACAATGTGACTCTAGCCACAAATTCTTGCAGAAGTTCACTGCGATACAAAGCCATTCATTGGTTGTGCTCTTCGGCAAGCTTTCAATTAGTATCATTGATAAAGACTTTATCAAGGCTTTGAATTCCATTATTTTTAAATCAAACATCGCGCTGAACTGTCGCCTATCCCTACAGGAGATGGCCAAGCAGAACAGACTGTACCTCATTTGGGTACATGGCCATAGAGACATAGAGGGAAATTGCATGGCTGACAATAGATGGAGACAAAATACGACCTGTCAAACCTCAATGCAGACGTGGCCTAAATGGAAAATCGGAAACGGTCACGAAGTATATACTCTCTAAATAGAGAAGATATTTCTAAAATGGTGGACGCTCTAACCGGGAACTGTCTAATAGGAAAACATGCTGGAGGGCAAGGGACACCTTTCCGAAGATGCTGCAGGAGCTGTAAGAACTATGAAGAGGAGAAAACGGTCTTACGTCTACTATGTAAGTATCCCGCACTGTACAAAAGCAGGCTGCGGTATCTGGGCTCAGCGTTTCTGGATGACTTTAGTGAGGTTTTAAACACTGAGATTAATTGCTTGATGGAAGTGGTAGTTTTTCATCGGATGGTGTCTGTGTTTGTGGTAGCACAACGCGTCTGGTCTAAGTGTGCCGCTGTACTCCTACCTACCTACCTACCTATTAAATAAAAACCCACTGACTTTGTGAAATTACTATAAGAAACATTTTCCATATTGGGGCTCAATATTTTCTTTTGTCAGTAACCCGTCAAGTGTACGTATCGGGTCTTGCAATAGGAACGCTACAAAAGTTTTTTTAAATAAACTAAAAACTGTTTGGGATATGAATTAAATTATTTATTCTTGTGAAAGTACATTCGATGCCATTATGTGTGGAGCTCGATTTCTTTTGCTTGGGCTCCTCGGGCACGCTTGCAGAAGTCCAGACGCTGAACCCAATTTTCGACGGTTTTCAATCATAAATCGGCCGATACTGCTGCAATTTCACGTTCGATATTCGTACGAAGTTCATCAATCGTCGCTGGCTTGTTGGCATAGACCATGTAAAAAAAATGTAAGTTGAGATGTTTATTAATTACGTACATAATTTATAGATTAATATATTTTATTTTATTTTGTTTTAACTATCTTTAAAAGCTAAATAAAATGTGTACTTGGCGAATTAAAATTATTTAATTAACTAAAATTTTGTTAACGTTAACATTGAAATGTGAACATGAGACCTTTCATGTCATTAAATTTCTGAAAATTAAGTACTATGCCTTTTTTGATTAATTTTTCCGTTCCTTTCAATTAAAATTAATTATTCCACTATTAAATCACGTCACGTCACGTCAGATTCATCGGTACAATGCGGAGACTAACGGCATGAAGATTTTTATAGAATTTCTACTTACAGGATAATACCTTCTTTCAATTTATAAAAAAAAAAAATCCCGCTCATAGGCCTGGCAGGCAGGATAACGCTTGTTGAGATTTCTAGTATAAAATACCGCAGAAACTTTCCAACGATCCATCATAACACACTGTACTATTCGAAATATCTTGCAGCACAATAAAGCAACTAGCAAGCATCAACAGGGCAACAAACTTATGCAAAAACCAAAATTGCAAATTATTTCTTTGGTAGCTTTTCGAAAAATGACAACCGGAAAAAGTCCAACAGGAAATACAAGCAGCAACGGCGCGACGACTCTCGGTGTCCAAACAAACACGTGTGCAACAACAATACAAGGCAACTGAAATAGTGAAAACAGTGAAATACATGTATTCGAAATATATTTTCATAAGTATGTACTACGTAGAAAAAATAAGCAGGCAAGCCAAGCAACTGACCAGCAGCGCACACTGCGATTTGGCTACTTCATTCAAACAGGATACGACCAGGTTACGGGTGTCAAGGAGTGAGTGAAGGCAAGAAGAACGTTGGAAAAAAAAATCGCATCGAAATAAAAAGGGTAATCATTTTATCTTGCATTCAGATCACACACACATCGCATTTTGTTAGCTAGCGCCCATCTAGCTGACCGCATTTGATGATGCTTTTGTTGTAGCTAGGTATTTCCTTTTGCTATGGCCCAAAGCACAACAACAACAAACACATGCACAGCGTAGTGTAGAGTGAGAATGCTATCCGTAACTTCCCGTTTTCTGTACGGCTGTTCCTACACCTCGCTCGCATTTGAATTAGTTTTGTGATTTCTTTTTTTTTTTCTTTTGTGTTGGTTGCTTCTTTGGCAATTTTTTATTTTCGGCGCTCGCACTTCACAAAAAGATTTCAATATTCCTTGTGGAATCACTCGCTAACACTCGCACGTTGGATGAGAAAGTACAACAAGTATTCGGTTCGAACATGCATATTTAAAATATATTCAAACTCATACCATTTGATAAAATTCATGTGTATGTTTATACTATTATATCAGATATAATGCTCGTTATTCACAGTTGCGGTGGTCATTGAAAAATGTAAATATTTCTTTTTGCGCTTCTGCATTGTTGTTATTGTATATTTAATGTTGCTATTGCTTCTTATGTGTGTATGCATTTTTGATATTTTTGATTGTTGTTCGTTCACGCGAGTCCATAAAGGGACAATGAAGTGCAACTGCTGATCAAACTGTAGTTGGCTATGCATTGCTTTGTTGTTGTTGTTCTTTGTCGACGTGCCAAGTGTCAAAAGTTTTTGCACGAACCTTTTTCGAAACGTTTATTTGCTGCCATTTTTTTTTTGCCTGGCCATTGGTTTTTCTTTAATGGTCGCAGGCATGAAATGAAAATTTTCATTTCGCAAAATTAAATAACCAAGCAACTCTGGTTTTTATGAATTTTTGATATTTATTGTTAATAGACAATAATGCTATAATATGTACATTGTACAATGTTATGACTGTGAAGTTAATTTAATGGAGTCCATATGTTTAATATGGTTATTTAGAAGATTTTATAAGAAAAAGGCCAGTGCGTGGTTTTAGCGCATAGCGAAGGCTTGAGTATGTTACGGAAAATTAGTTGCAATTTTTCAGCTCATTTAGAAACGTTTCAATTAAAAAAAGTTATTTTAATAATTATTTTATTTTTTTTTTGTGTTTTGTGTACATGGGATTAGTAGTTCGATAAATGTATTCAAATTACTGCCATATCCATATATTATGCTTTTGAAATTTGATATTCCTTAATTTTGTTTATTTCCATGTATTTTATTATTTTCTAACTATATGAGCAATTTTTTCTCGTTCTGTGAAACTGTGAAATGTAAACTTCGGTTTCATTTTCATTTTCGCACCTACTTTTCACTTTATCATATTTTGCGATTCCTATATGTTTCATGATAACTACTTTTCATTGTGAAAAGGTCGTGAAAAAATTTGTTCGATTCTCATTTGTACCAAGCAAATTTATCAACTTTGTTATTTTGAAATATTTGTGAAAAAGCTGAATGCACACAAAACAACAATCATGTCAATTTATATTTTTACAATTTTGGAGCACAAGATTACGAAGAAAGGTAAGTTCGAAATAGTTTTAAAAACTTTTTGATTTTATTTGTTTGTATTTTTTTTAGAAATCATATAAGATGTCTAAGGGGCACATTGCGTGATACTCAAAATCCTTTCGATATGACAACCGAAAGCCACTTTCCTTGATTTATACAGATTCCCAAAAATAAATGAGTTGCTGCCTAAAAGGGAAATCACTAAAAGAGGGCATGCTATTCCTAAATTTATTATGATTTTGAGTTCTCTACGTTTTTTTGCGACTGACAGCTTTCAGCGGTGCGTTGGACAAGACAATTTGGCTTCACTATCACAAACATCCGTCAGCCGAAGTCTTAATGAAGTAGTGAAAGCCTTAAATAAAATTGGTCATAAATATATTAAATTTTTTTTATTTGATTTAATTTGCACACTTTATTATTTCATAATTTTATAATTATTTATTTAACATCATGTTGACGCATCGCGTGTTGTCATATATCACCCTCACTAATTACTATTCTTCCCGCTTAAATACCCTTTGCCACGCTCAAACATTGTAAAAGTCCTTGAGAAGCCTTTGCGCAAGGTGTTGTTGTTCTTAGACTGCGTGGTTAATTGCTAAGCATCGCCGTTATCACGCTGCCTGGAAAACGGTTGTGAAAACGATAAAAAAGTTTACATTTCACAGTTTCACAGAACGAGAATTTACCCCCAGGTCTAAAGCCACATTGATGAGGTCCAACCAGTTCATTGGCGGTTGGCTTCCGTCTATCACGCAGTACGATCCAGGGAACCTTTTATGAAATATTAAGGAGGCGGGTCCCGCGGTAGTTGGTGCATATTGCAGGATCACCCTTCTTATGGATTGGGCAGCGCACACTGAAATAGCAATCGATTCCAATCGGATGGCTTGCACTCGTGATACCTTATTCTGGAAAAGAGCTGGGTCATGCTGCAATTTATTCATTAAAATTTATTAAAATTTTCAGGCGACTTTCTTGTCGGGTGGCATTTCAAGCTTTTCGCGCGCACGGATTTCGCTATTTCACTCCTTTCTACGAATAGTACGTCTCTCTCTCTCTCAACTTCCGGTAGCGTTTGCATTTTTGCTTTCCATAACGGCGCACCATTCCTCATCGCATCAGTCGTTTGCTCGGGTCGCTCAAAGCCAATGACTTCTTTAGCGGCGGTACGTAGTAATAGATAAATATGCCCCCAATGCTCGCGATTTGGGGTTTGCTGGGAAGTTCTCTTAGTGAGCAGGTTTGAGAATCGAGTAGTGAAGTTAGTAGCTGTCTTGTGCGATTGCAGACTTTCGACGTCGAGCTCTGCTTGTATATTGCGACGCGGGGGGTTTTTTTTTGCTGCGCAGATACCCATCTTGGCTGCGACAGCATTATTAGCCGAATCGATGATCGGTGGTCGGAATGCACGTAGGTCTAACAGGAGACATTCCTTTCCATCTATCGCATTATGATCGATTTGGTTTCGCGTTTTTCAATCTGAAGAGAGCCACGTGGCTTGGTGTAGTTTTTTGTGCTGAAACCGGGTGCAACAGACTACCATTTCTTTGGCCCCGGCTATGTCGATCAGTCTCTGCCCGTGGTGGAGGGTTCGTAGTGAAGACAGAGCTTGTTAGGGATTATTATTCAGATATATAGATAGATATTTATTACGACACAATATAAATGAAGGGACTCGTGATCTGGAAACATTATTTGATTGCGTCCGTCAGTTCGCTGATAAAATGGAGTGTTTTTCTTTTGTTTTTCACAAACAATGCTAACAAATGTTTCAATCATTCTACCGTTTGCCCACTTCCTCTCTTTTTCAGAAGTTTTCCTTCACTCTCCCACTCCCTAGCTTTCATTACGTCACTTTCAGTTGCTCTGAGCGCAAAAGGCGCAATACTGTTTTCAATCATTCTAGCCAATCAAAACTGCTAAAATTATTTCAATAGTTATTGTTAAACTCAGATGCTAGATTTCACATATTGCAATACCTCTATATAGATTAAATACACGGAAAAACATTTACAAAAACCAAAAGTCACTGTGGTTGCTCTATTTCAAATAATTAACATTGGCATTTTTTTATAAAATTAAAATTCACTTCAATATCATAAACATAAAAATCAATATTTTTTGCCCCGGAAAAATTTTACACTGATTTAACAAACTTGAAAAAATGTTCAATTTTCCCCCAAACTACAAACACAAAAGGTTTCTAAGAAAGCTGAGAGGAAAATTTAAAATTAAAAAAAAAAATCAATTTTTAAGTTTGTTAAATTATCGTAAATTTTTTACAAAGACACAAATTTTGATTTTTGTGCTTTTTAATAAAAAGTATACATTCGCCGATATTCTTAATATATATCTGAGTATATTTCCCAAACAGGTGCATGGATTATATTTAAGAGAATCGAATTTTTCTATCAATTGGTCTCACATGTATAAAATTCGAACCTAGGATCAAACAATTTGCCGTAACGCACATTTGATTTGGTTTAGATATCAAATTTATTCCAATAGTCTAGGAGTACTTGGTTTTCTTTCTAAAGAGATTTCAAGTTTTTAAGTTACGATCAATCAATTGGATTATTTTTGTATTCTGACAACCATGATACAGATTGCATTCGATTTTTTGTATAACCATTATTGCTTTCATTAACCTTTGACAAATATTCGTATAAGACATACGCGAAATTGTCACTTGCTCATCTGCTGTACATTTTGAATGGAATTGTTACAAATTAGTTCTAATAAAATTGAAATCGTTTTTCTAGGAATATGTATTTCTGGGAATATTATTACTACTATTACTATGGAACGTTCGCAATCATAGCTTTCCTTGAATAAATTACATTTTCCTTGATAAATTTTCGTTACACGTATTCCATCACCTTTACACTCACATTCAGCCATAATTTTGAAAGTACAAGTAGTTTGTAACCCAATCAATGTAAGACCACTGCATATGCTGTCCGAGAAGTAAGATGTATGTACATTTAAACAGGTTTTTTTCTTTTCAAAATGACGCCATAAAAGATGTTCTGTCAATAAAAACCGAAATTGCTAACGTATGCACGTTTATCTTTTTGTGAAAAAGGCAACCGAAGGGCACAGAATAGCCATTGCGAAGAATTTCAAATAAGCCCAGTAGTAGAACTTGCTAGTTCAATATTTGCCTAGTGCCTGTGTTCTTTTTTTGTGCAAACCAACCAGTTTTTCTTCTATATTTTTTAATGTACACCCCTAAAAAAGCCACTTTTAAAACTCGTTAGAGGACTTGAAGGTTCTAGAAAATTATCCACAGAGCTTATATACAAAGAAAGTAAAATATCAAAGAAAATGAAAAGCGAATGATCGAAATATGTAGCATATATTTATGCTATCCTTCTGGTATCTAAGTTTTATATGAAACTATTTACTATTTTATGTAAAATTCGACTTTACTCGCACACATATTTAGTCAGGGAAGATCCCTAGCGAAATTTTGTGGCGAATAATTCTCTAGAACAATATAACTTTATAGGGACCTCCCTCAATTTATTAATTTAAAGTTGTCTCGAAACAAAGGTCAAAACGACCTTTCCAGGTGGGAGCTAGTGAGTTAAACCTTCTACGAAAATATTTGCTGTGAAATTTTAATTTAATTTTTTTTTTACATATATTTTAACAATTTTTCCACTTTTTTTTAAAACAACTTAGGCCAAAATAGGCAAACTGTACATAAGAAACATAAGAAAAATTCAAGCTATATTTTACAAACGCGGGTTGCAAAATATAAACAAAATCAGGGCGGGTTTAATTTGCCGTAAGATTGTGTAATGAAGGACGAAAAAATAAGAATGTAATTTCATTCGTCATTCAAGTAATTTTGAATAAAGAATAATTATTCATTCTGAATATTAGAGTCATTCTTTCTTGATCGTCGCGCAATATAATGTAATATAATTGTGAGCAAAAAAGGTTATATGACATTTAGATTAGAGGAAAAGGCGGACCAAACTCATGTTTTTACGTTATATACTGTTAGTTTCATACAATAATTATTTGCATTAAGTAATTAGAAATAATTTTTTAGCAAATGTCCCATTTCGAACTTCAAATACCCATATCTAAATTTCGGAGACTAATTTCGTGCAATGGAGAAATTGCTTTTTCACTTATGGCTCATTCTCTTAAAAAATTGGTTTGATCCAATATCCAGAAGAAAGTAAATTTTGTCTATAGTGTTTTTAAAAATTGATTGAATGAGGTATGAAATATTTAAAACTATTTTCATGCCATTCGAAATTACTTGAAATTGCATTCAAAAAATCTGAAACTGAAAAAGTGTAAATGAATATTATTCTTTGTTTGAATAACGAATCATTCATTTTTTTAAAAATCCACATATCAATCCTAATATCGTCTCGAACCAGCGTCCTTAGCATCGTAAACATCATCGTTTATATGGCGCGATGGTCATCAGGTGCAAGGACGACTAATATTACATTTGCATATGCGCCTGCATTTACTCTTTGGCTTTGCAACTTCCAGATTTCGAATGCAGATGGCGCTGAACCACAATCACAGTCGCAGTGGTAACACTATCCCTTTTAAATACCAGTTATAATACCACTGGGGGCATTACTATGCAACTATGTATACCATTTTCGAATATGTGCATATATATGTACATATTTATGGGTGTGCAAGATTACACGGCTTGCACCGGAAAGGAAGGTGAAACCGAGTTAAACTCAACCGCAAAATTGTACAAAAATCTACGCAAGTATTTTATTTTATTTATGACGGCTGCGTCGAGGTTACATATGTCCAGACCAATAATTTTTTATAAATTACAAGGTTTAAGAAATATATTGATTGTACTTGTAGAAATTTGAAGCATGTGGGGCATGTGTAGTAAACGATGGGTATGCTATAAATTTGAAGACAGGCGATAGGAAAAAGGAAAGTGCAATGAAATGAAAGGGTTGTGCGAACGCATACACTTACCTTACCACTACATGCGTACATAAATATATTGGGCTCATATATGAAAAGTCAATGTGCGCGCGTCTGATTCATCTATGTGGGTGGGTCGGTGGAGGGGCGGGCAGTGCCAAGTACAAAAGACACATTTTGTGGTCAATGAAGGAAATATGATTTGGATTTTGCTAGCCATTGATTACATTTGCGGGACAGTCATACGAGTATTCAATGCATGAGTAGCAAAGGATATACATACATACACTTAGAATGGTATATTTATGTATGTGTGTGTGCGTAAATTTATGAGTGTGCACGATTTGATTGGAACGGTGAGTAAATGTAGAAGTAGGCGGGGCAGGGCGGCATAAAATCATAAAGCATTGATGGTTTTACACAGAGGAAATTGAGTTTTCATGTGGTAAGATGCAAAGGTAGGGAGGGGCAGATAATTTTACGTTGTGAGAATAAGCAGAGTGTGACCATTTAAAGGCCGTTGCCATAAACTATACGGTAACTAGAAAAAAGTGAAGAAAACGCTTGTGGCCAAAGTAGATATAATGAAATGTCAGATTATGCGTAAGCAATCAAGCGGACAATTTCCTATGATCGAAAAAGAGCGGCACATAAAATATGAATACAATAAAAATATCTTCGGGGTCAAAGCTCGTTATAACTATTCGAAAATCAATAATTTAAATGCTTAAAGACAACAAAATAATATAGTCGAAAAATCGAGTGGAGACAAAATATGAATTAAAGTGCATGAGACTCCTAATTCTCAACCGCACCACACTCGTCTTACCGTCAATTCATTTATCAGCATCACCTTAGCCGCTGTGGCAAACGACAGCTGAACTGACAGGCAAACAAGCTACGCCTCTGCGCTTATCCTGATCGAAAATCAAATTACTTGCTAGCTGCAACGAATGAAATCGTGAACTAATATTATTATATACATGCATGCTTATTATATACATTAGGGTGGTAAACAAAAAAAAGTTCCGTATTAATGGCTCAAATATTTTTTTTTTTAATTTTTTAAGACCTCCGTCTAAATATTTCGGTAAAATATTAAGATTTACTTGAGCGGAATTTTCATTTCATTTCATTTATTTACAAAAAAAAAAAAACATTTGTTAGTGCAATAAGACCGATAGAAGATCTTTTACAGTACAGCGATGAAGTATGAAAATATGAGGGATAAACTTTGGCTTAAAATAAATACCTAAATTACGTTAGATATTCAAGACTGGTTTCAAAATACCTACAAAATTGATTTTTTTTTTTAAATACAAATAGTTTCATATATTAAATTTTCGGACTATTTATATTAATATCAATAAAAATTTGTATGAGCTCAAAACCATTTACTTATTTGGAAGCGAGAAGATGAAAAATCAACAAGAGTTTATACGGTTTATTTGCTTTAAGTGGTTAGGGTGATTGATCTAAGTAGGCCGTGGCAGAGGACGTGAGTTTGAATCCCATGGAAGTCTAGTAAGACGAAGTTGGATGAGGTGATGTGGTAATCCACGAAATTTTAGCCATAATTTCTACCTCTGTATTTGACTCTTTCTCAACTAACTTCCAAATAAATAAATGACCATGAGCTCCGAACAATATTTGTTGATATAAAAATTCGTATAGTTTCTTTAAATTGTTTTTAATCAAAAAACCCAGCTGGGATGAGGAAACAATTTCAGCTAAAAGGTTTGCATAACAATATTTGAACATTTTTTCAACGAAATCATAATAGTGATATTTGCAAAACAAAAATTGGGACGTGAATTGGTTCAGTTGCAAAAAGGATGAGAAAATACCTTTCCAATGACAGTGTATCCAGACAGTGTATCCAGACAGAGTATCCAAGTGTTTCTTAAACCGATTTCCAAAGAGGATCAAATGTCTCATTATTATTATTTCGTTGAACATTTTTTTAAATATATTTATGCAGACCTTTTAAGTGTAAACTTATGATATGAGAGGATTTTTGTTGTTAAATTACATTTTTAGAAAGTTCCATTTATGGAGGTATTTCAAATTAGTCTTGCTCATGTAAATCTTAATATTTCTCTGAAATATTTTAGTTGACGTCTTAAAAATTATAAATTTTATAATTCTGTTGAAAAAATAATTCCGATTTTTTGTTTGTATGGGAGGCGAAGCACTCTAATATACATACATTATCCACATATTTTTTTTTTTAATGACAAAAATCAAATATCGCTGTAGTCTGTCGCTAATGTCCTTGCATTTAGCTGCCACAAATGCTGTACGGCATTCCTGTCGCCTCTTCGTCTTTGTCTGCCATCAGTCAATCTGTGGCTCGTCAATATTGTGTCATCAATCATTTCTTCTCAGTACATAGCCACGAAATACACGAAATGGCATGGATTTAACAAAACAAAAACAAAAAAAAACGTTTATTGTAAACATGTCAAATGTACAAAATATCGTTTAGCCTAAAATATCAGTATCACCGGCAGTAAGAAGCAGACAAAAATGACAAACAAACAAAATATATGTACATATGTATGTGTAATTTACTTAAAGCTTTAGCTCAATGCAACGTGTGTGTTTTCCCCCCTCCCCCCAGCAGCGCACCAATACATGTTGGCATTTAAGTCAAGTGCAGACGACAAACTTAAACGCACTTTATTCTCGTAACTAAATACGTATGCATTTGTGTATGTATGTACGTATGTATGTTCATACCCACCCACCTAACGTCACTAGTTGTTGTTTTAATACTTACTACCATTTTTTAGGTTACTAAATTACCTTCCGAAGCTTATCGATTTCACCCTCGCGATTCCTGCTTCGGATGGCAGTGATTGACCACGTTTGGTATGCTCTTTTTAGATATGCATGTATATATACGTGTGTGTGTGTGTATGCGTCAGTTATGTAATTTAAGTTTGCATCAAAATGTCTACTACCTTAATTGACTTTATAATAATTTCTAACAGCAAACTGAATGCACGCACATAACTCGTGGCAAGTAGAAATCCTGAAAAATATGAATGATTTTCTTAGAGGTGTAGAACTTTGAATTGAAATTTCGAATTGAAATGAGACAAGATTTTACGCGCGGCTTCGCCTGCACGGCATTCGATTTAACATTTTGAATTCGAATGTATGTGACAGAAAAAAGAATAATTTCCCGAAATGCAACTACTTTTATTGCAGTTTTATTTTATATTATTAAATTGTAATACTTTTTGCACATCTATTTACTTTTGCTCTACTCTTCTTAACCTAAACAGAAACATGTTCATTAATTTTGGCAAAGTGGATGCTCTTTTACAAACTGCTTCCAAAAAAATTGTTTTTAAGTCTATACACATATTTGTGTGTGAGTTATGCTGATTTCACTTAGATTAATAATTAATTTGTAGGTATTTAATTTTTCAAAGAATTTTTTCGAGACTAAGACTTCCTACATCTTTTTCAGTTTACACCAGCATTAATGCTTCGCTTGTCATGTATTTTTGATTGAAATTAAATCTTTTTTTATGTGGCAAAACTCTTGTAAAATTCTTCTCAAACAAAGCATTCATAAATCTCTTTCTTTTGTCACCAATATTGAAGAATGTTAGTTACCTTATTAAATAAATTATATCAACGTTTCGTTTCATAGCAACACTTTATTATTTGGTTTATAAATTTAATTTAATAAATAAAAAAACCTACTTTCCTTGAATCCCATAGCGTGCTTTGTAAATTTTTAAACAGGTGTCTTTTTAGTTTGAAACCCATATTGTGAAATTCTTTCAAAATATTTGGTTTTAATTTTGTAATAATAGATTTCAAATCTTTTGCAGCTCTTGTTGAAAACTGCTAATATGGGAATCCATATAAAAAACTACACATATATGTATGCCCCAAATTTTGTCCTAACCTGTCCAGTCGTCATTTAGCAATATGTGATTTAAAGTCACGTTTTGAACTGTAACTGAATTGAAACTAGAAACTAAATGAGCGCCTACGGTGCCACCTCTGTTTTCTCCTAAATCTTTATGTAATAATTACCAACAAACCGACAGATGGAAGTATCCAATTGCGTTCTCTCCTTTTCAATTTTTATGTACCCCACCCATTTTTTTACACATACTAGCCTTTGCCCGGCAGACGTTGTCCGGCCAATATTTATTTAATAATTTCCCTTGCCTATGATAAATTGTGTTGTGTATGGTATAAATTGTGTATAATTTAATTAAGTTTGACTTTTCAAACAGGTAATGACCCTCTACGAAATATAGCTGGCCTTAAACATCCTCCTTAGCAAAACGAACTGTTTGACACCCATATTTTAATATTTCACATAACTGGTGTGTAATAAAATTAAAATAGACTTTGTAAACAGGTGGCAACCCTCTGCAAAAAAAAACCAGAACATAAAGTGTTCTCGTGATAGAAGGTAATTGCTATGCAAAATTTCAGGTAGTTCTGTGGTGAGGAATTGATGACTTTATGGGGGTGTTCTAGTGTAGGGCGCCTTTTCGAACGCTACTTCTGAGAACTATGTAATTGTAGGAAAACTCATTTTGTTAATTATTGATTGATTTTCAATTACTGACTGAATTTTTTTTGGTTTTCAAATTTTTTCACATTTTATTTATGTGACCTTGACTCCGCCCTTGTAAAAAACCAAGGGGTGCCTGGGGTATAAGATTTTGAGAGTTCGGATAATCTGAAACAAAAACATGAGCTAAATTAGGCCATCACACAAGCTTTTTCAAAAATTTAAAAAAGTTTTCGAAATTTTAGGATTTTGAGGAAAAAATGTATTGCTATTGTTTTTTGCTAATAGTAACTGGTACTTATGTATAAATATTGTTCCGATAGAGCTTTTCACAAAACCTTGTGTGACGTCTTAGCGTCAAGTTAGCTAAAGTAAAAAGTGCAAAACATGTGTCAATTGGTTCAACAATTTTTTCGACACTGTCCACCCTCTTTTTAAAATATTTTTTTTCAGGAGGCGCATTTAAAGATATAGAATGTGATAAAGAGACTCCGCGCGCGGCCGTATTTGAAGAAAATACACACAAAATGCACTAAACAGTGTGAAATTTTGTAGGTGTAACGGTGTCTGAATACTCTTCAATCTAAATGCGGAAATTTTACTTATTTACATGTTCATTGAGCTCAAAATTAGCTCATCAAAATTTCCAGTTTAGCTCTTTTATATCTGGATATCTGGATATATTGTGGTAAAGGTATTTTCCTTTTCTATGGTTTTTTTTTGTAATCTAGTTAGCTAAAATTAGTCCCATTTATTGTTTGTTAAGGTTTATTAAATTAATGTCCAAAAAATGTACGTAAAATTCTTACGATTACCGGAAAATATTTAGACTTTAAAAAATTTTGGTTTTTTTTAAAATGAAACTTCGCTTTAAAAAATTTTGGTTTTTTTTAAATGAAACTTCGCTTTAAGAAACTTTGGTTTTCTTAAATTAATACTTCGCTGACTGTGAGGTCGAGTTAATTTAATACTTTTGAAAAGGAAAAAAGTATATCGATGATATATTAGCAATAAAATATTTGGCGAAAAAATTTAATTTAATTTGAGTTAAGTAATTTTGGTTTTATGCTTTTAGTTTTTCCTCATAGCAATACTGAAATTAAAAAAACAGATTCTCAACGATGAATTTAATTAAAACCAATCAAAGAAATGTAACTAATTTAGCAATGACTCATAAATGCTATACTTATCGTGAGGTATTGATTTTGTCATTCGTATAGTTCGAAAAATTATAGTTTTTGTATTTTTTGGTTTTTGATGTACTCCATCTCAAGGAAAAACTATTTTTCACACTTTTCATTTTTAATATTCTTTAGATTTCTCTTCAAAATCGGCCGCACCTCCTTTTTTAATTTGGAAATAAGAAAACGGTCACTGGAAGCCAAAGCCGAGTTATTTCTATAACGCCTGCCGCTTTTAAGGCATTCTTCGCAACCGGGAGGATAATCGTATTAACGATCGCAATGTTTTGAAGAAACAGCATTCCATGCCCAACCCAGAAAATTAGCGTAGTACTAGCCAATCAGTATAGTTTCTTTAGGTACGTAATAAAAATCAGGAAATTTGTGGTTGCGAAAATTTTCGACTCTTAAGTTTTCCGTTTCGAATTTTTCCTATTTTATTCACTGCATCGACTCTTGTTTGGACTTCGAATGATACTGACGAATTTAGGTTTCATTAACGGTCAGAATGCGGTTGCAAATTCCATCCATATCATTCTGATACAACTAATAAAAAAATATTTTAAAATACTTCTTCAATCGTCGCTGCTTGTCGAGCACTGTATTTTTTCATGCCCAATTTATTCTTCGCTAATCTGTAGTTACCCTATTATTTGTCACAATTAAATTTTTTAAACGGAGAGTATTAATTTTCTAACTTTTTGCACTTTTTGTAGGGCCATTTATGGCAATCGCTTTTTCAAAAACGGTGTATTTCCTTTTTTTACCAGGAATCTTATCACACAGCGCGGTGTTGCAAATGCAAGAATTACCAGTTGTAGTAGACATGGAGCTTTTACTTAGAAAAGCAACATTCACAAATGCCATCGCTCTTAAGGAATAGAAAAATTTAAGCAAATTGAGTTGAATAAAAATGTGATATGACTCTCCATACTTATAATAAAATGCTTACGAATATAGACAATCAGCTGGAAGTCGTTTTGAAAATTATGGTCTGAAGGTGTCGGCTATTATTTTTTTCATGCCAGTTTAAGGCGAGCAACATATGCATGAAATCTAAGAAGCAACTGAAAACCTCCAAAATCTTTGTGCTGCAACTTTTTTTCTACTTCAACTTTACGCTAAAACTGCCACAAAATTTAGAAAGCCGAATACAGATTATCTAAATCTATAGTAGCGTCACACTTAATCGAAGGTGCAACGCAATAATCGTTTGTCAAAAATCGTCGTGCTCAATCAAACTGATAAGAAATTCTTCACACAAATAAACAGTTAAATTGAAGAAGCTTTGAATTATAGCGATGACCCAAAATGCTTTTCAATTCATTGCACACATTTTGTGGGGAAAACAAAAAAAAAATGTTAGAAAATAACCTTAGGAATAAGCGACAAATTTATGACCCAACATTAACAATGTCTTTACGATTATTGTCACACCTGAAACCCTGAATGGACACTCCGACACACACACACACACATAGACACAAGTAATTGACCAAATCGATTCGTAACTCAATCAACTCATTGCGATGGAAAATCGTTGGTATTCGCAGGCACGATTGCAACAAATCCAATATACTTCAATTGAGCGACACACACACACACAGGCACACACACACATACTCATACAAGCTTTCCATTTTACTGTGTGCTTGTGTTGCGCTCACCCGCATAAATGTTGCATGAAACGATGATTGAGCCGAGCTCACAGCAACCGGCCAGCAACAATTTGATGCCAAAGCTAAATACTAAAATACATGAAAATTACAATTTATTGGAGTTTTCCTCCAACAACTACTACAACAACAACAACGAGTGCGAGTATGGAAGAGTGACTGTCTAAGTTACTGCCACACACACACACACACGCACAAAGAGCACACATACGCCGCCATAGACACGATTTGGCGGTGAAAAAAGTGCACATTGTTAACTGAGGAGATTTATTACCTAATAATAAAGGGATTGGGACACTTTCAGCATAATTTATTGCGCTCTTTTAGTTGACCGTAAAAAAAGTGGTAGGCAGTCGGGGAGAGAGAGAGTGGCTGGAAAACAAAACGCAGTGTAGGCATGATTGCCATTCCAATCCTGTGCACTTTGTTAAACGACATTTTTGCCTTTCTAAACTGGCGTAACAACTTGACCGAAATGATTATAGTTAATACCTGAGAAATTGAGGTTAAGTAGAGTAGTGCTGTGATCAAATTTGCCGAACAAATGTGTGGGCTTAGTGAAGTGCGCCATAAGGGTACTTCGTCTCAATTCACTTTTGCCAAGTTGTAGTTTGTCGTTGTTTGTTTAGGTTGTCAGGTGGAAAGTTTTGATTTTACAAACAAGTTTGCTAACTGTGGCCGGCAGCGTATTTGCATTTTTCAACACAAATCAACTAGATTGTAAAATTAAATTAAATGTTGAGTTGTTGATTTGTAAATTTATTTACTAGTTTCAGACATTTGAACAACAACCAAATTTGCATATTCATATGATGAAAACTTTTTTTTAAATGAGCACAGTGATGAACGAAACAAGATTGGAAGGGAAGTTAAAATTAAAAAGGTTGCTAAACGTTTGCAACTATTTAATTTAGAGATTTTCACTAGACTGTCATTCAAGAATAATTGCAAGAAATACAAGAAATTTTTATAGCTATTTATTTAATTACTTACTTACTTACTATTTACCAATTTATTGGCCAAAACTATTAATTTAGTACAAATTATAATACGTTACGTAGTTTAACGTCTTCAAAAAAATGGGGTCAGCGTCTGATGGTCAGCGTTAAGCAAAACTTTGTCAAAAGCCATGCTGGTCGCGGAAGCGCTACCCCCTACACCTACAAAATCCCTGGAAGTGATCTAGAATCTTCCACCGGTGGATCCATATAGTAAATATCTGGCTGGCTGTTATGATGCCAGGCTTAACGCGATCCAGCCGTAGAAAGAGGTAAGGTATGGGCATGCAAGGATCCTAGAAGTTATTCCGAATACACTGGGAAGATAGATAAATTCTCCATAAGACTCCCAGAGAGGAATGAATGGCAAGATGTCAAAGACCTAGACTCAGAGTCGACTACTACCTTTACAGATGGTTCCAAACTCATCGAAAGATTCACTCCAACGAATTAGCTCTGGAGCTCAGCTTTCGCTTACCGGATCACTGCAACGTTTGTTAGGCAGAGATAAATCCCATAATGGAGGCTGCTCGGTGTCCGCTCTACGGACAGACCTGTCACTATATTTGCACGGCAGAAGAGCTGGCAAGCAAAGGGAGGGAATTACTTATGATAAATTCTGCTCTAGAAGCGGGGATGCCTCTAACCTTTGCAGTTTAAAGACAAAACAAATAACGGAGGTGAATATCAGGTAGGTCATGTAACCCAGTGAACTTTGTTTTGGTGTTTTGATAATCGAATTTTTCTTCAATGATGGCTGCCAATTTATCCGAAATTAATAAGAAGTTATTGAAGAAAAAAAAATAGTTCTTTAACTTGATAATGAGAGAGTTGCGAAAAGGAGGTTGATATGGGACCATTCCAATCATTAGGATGTGACTGCAATATTTGCAAAGTGTTTGTTTAGTAGTTTCGTGTCCAATTATCGATTGAACAAAGATGCTGTTTTTTAAATGATGAACGTTGTTGCCCCACATATAACAGACTTATCAATTCCGGTAAAATTACAACTGGCGGTCACACTGAGGTTTCAGGCGGAACGTCGTTTTCAAAAGGCTAGTGAAAAATTTAAAATTTTTTTTTTTTATGTTTAATTTTTAATAACTTACATCTCATTTCTACTCAAAATCCACGAATTCAAACTGAAGTGAATTCTAACCGAATTTTTACGTGCGCAATGGTTTTCAAGAACAAGCAAATGCACTCGCAATCGATTTTAGAAAAAAATATGGGTATGAAGCGGTGAAAGTGAAACACAGAAAAGCAAATGTCGGATTGGAAGTGAACCTGCTTGATATTCGCTCGAAAGTGAATTACAGAACCAGCTACTTGTATGTATATATATATACGCGACAAAAAATGTCCTGGGACAGGTTAAAAACTGGTTTCTGTTGATTTCCAAATAATATATAAAGCTCCGACGCGCCTGAGACATAATTATACACTAGTCTAATTATATATAGTATGTGTATCGAATGACGGTATGTTAATTGCATCTTATAATCCACATTTTAATAAAAATACAGTTCGGCGATTTTATTACAGAGATTTTAAATCAGTCAAATACTTTAACGTCGAAGACAGGTATCTTTAGCTGGGATACTGCGTGGTTAGAGATGAAAGATGTGATGTATGTATCGATACTTTTACTTAGAAGTAGTATTGGAAGAAAGCATTTATTCGGTAAAATATTGCATGTAAAGTAGTGAGACTTATTCGAATAGATACTGTGGCTATGAAGGTATTTCTTAAGAATGAAATCATTATTATTATTATAATTACATACATTTTAATTAGTCAGAAATTAATCATCCTCTGCAGGAGCTTAAAATAAATAAAAACCATTAACACGATACTAATTGAAATACAGTCTTAGACAATTTATTTCATTTAAAAAAATCTCGCGTTTCTAGCTCCACTTTAGGCCTATTCGGGGTTGAATAAATATGTGTTTATAATAACTCTTCGTCACCTTCCGTATACGATATCATATTTGGCTACCTTATCCTCTTCTGACCACATCTATCTCACGAGCGTTGATTTCTAGAAGGTCACGAATAGTACCATTCACAGTTTAAGCAAATTGTGAAATAAATTGTAAGCAGTGCAAAATTATTTCACAAATATGTGAAACTTTCAAATAGTCATTGGTGTTTAAAAAGGTTAAAAAATCAACGACTTCATCGGAAGACTCCTTTATGGTGATGACTTTATAAAATTTCGAAGTATTGTAATAGTAAAAAATGGCTTCTTATACAAAGCTCAAGAAAAATGCCCTTCGAAAATGACTTCTAGTTTGCTTCTTAATGTTGTGCAATAAATTTAGTGCCCTTAAATTTAACGCCGACTTCGAGCTTTACAATTTTTATACCCGCGCGCATCGGTACCCAGGATATTATTATACGAGTTTGTTTACAGAACGGTTTTCTTTAACAGCCTAAGGTAATCGATATAGATAAAGACACACATTTATATACCAAAATGTTCAAAATAAAAAGAGAAATCGAAAAAAGTTCATTAGCAGTATCTACATTATAAAATTTCATCTAACTAATAGCTGAACAAAATGTACTCACGTTCAACGTCGCCGTCGATAAATCTTAAACGTAAAAAAATACAAATATTTGAAATGCAAAATCCTCTGTTTGATCAATGGTTATTACAATTGCTATAAAGTGGCAAGCATAACTCAGCATTCCCCAAACATGACACAATGTAATGGTGTTAGTCTGCACATCTATGCTTTAATTTATTATATAGGATTAGGCTGGGGAATGGAATTCGTTTGCATTTTTTTTTTTTTTTTAAGTGATCGTGTCGCCAGGTACTTTAGACCAAATAGGTATATGTTTAAACTCTATCAAATTGAGTGCATACTTTGGATTTCAAGTCAACAAGCATTACTTCGAAAATTACTGAAATCAAACATAAGCAAGTTATAATGGTATTGTTCAAAAAACTATAAATCTTAATATTTCAAAAAAAAAAAAAAAACAATTTATTAGCAATAAAAACATGCGCCGGGTTTTCCAAGTTCGGTCCCACTCGCCCTTTAACTCTTCTTTATTAGTCATTTCTCAATGTTAATACTAGAAATAATATAAAATACTGCCCAGTTGCAATCTCCCCAAGATTTTTTTCTCTTTTATTTCATAGAAATTGGTGACTTGATCACTTTACTGATTGAACATGCAATTTTTCTTGCTTATTTTATATTCCCAATTTATTCTCAGCCAAAAATGTAGAGTATCGTCTGCTTCAAAATGAAAAGCCTTAATAGACCGTTTTGGTTTTGCGATACACTCAACTTCAATTTAGACGTATGTATGTATGCATTTGGATTTATTAAATTACATTTATATCCTATAAAAATACCTATCTCAAAAACTGCTCCCCATTTTAGTCCATGGCGGGATTACCAGCTGCAAAGCCAAGAACCCACCCACCCAGACAGTTGCTGAGTGGTCACATTTATGCGCTCATTCATTTAAAGAATTAACATGCGACAGCCGAAACAACAATAAACAAAGCAAAATGTGTCCTAACGACAGCAACAAAAAATACAAAAACACAGAGAAAATCAAAAATCAAAAATCATCAAAAACAATTCTACCAGCTCGTTCGCAACTCGGACATTCGTTCTCCACTTTTACACCAAACGACACAGTACACAGCAATACGCGCACAGTATTTTAAATAAAATGCAACCGAAAATTGTCTGCAACTGTTCATTGTTGATAAATTGCTGCTAAGGGATTAACACAGCAGCAATAGTGGCGGCGGATGGTAGCAAAAAAAGGATTGGCAGTGCCAAGCAGCCGCAACGTCAACAGTTGGCAACTCGGACGGCGACGCACAGTGAGACAACGCCGGCATTAAATACAAGGAGTCATTGTAGAGCTCTGAAATTTTGCACAGGTTATTTTTGAGACAATTCCAGTTTTAAAAAAAAAAAATTAAGAAAATTCGCCCACTTTTACGCCCACCTGCCATACAGTCGAAATTTGTAAAATGCCGTATTGTCCGTAATACTTTAGGTATAACTTTCAATTTTGGTATACTTGAATGTTATATAGTTACAAACATTATTTGAAATAAAAATTGAACTTTGGCCCACTTTTAACCCCATCACCCATACTACCTCAACATAAAAAGTGCCATATTTTCTAAAATATATTAAATACAACCTTCAAATTCGATATTACTGTAATTTATATCATTTAAAATGTTTCATGCAAAAATTACAATAACACGCCCACTAATACGCCCACCTCCCATTGAAATGCAATAAAAAAACAATATTTTTTTTTCATTCAATCAATAATTTTTTAACATCATCATGGTATTCTAATTTTTTCAATTTGTTTCTCATTCTAAATGAATTAATATAAGGATCTGATGATATTTGCAAATAGTGCATTACATCTTCATTCGTAGAAATACGTGAATTTTTACGAGAATGGAATAGCCTACAGTTTCTATACTCCTTATTCATTGCTTATTGCGCTTCTTCGGATAACATTCCTGTAGCAAAAAAAAAAGTTAATATTAAATAAAGTTTAAAAAATTACTTTCAAAAATAAAAATTGCAAACAAACCTATTGGCAATATAGCCTCAGATACCATTTTGCTGCCGTGAATGAGAACTTTATGCACAGTGATGGGCATGTAGTACCAGCCATAAAGCTCTACATATAATTTTGCAGTGTCCATGCAATACGTATGGAATTTACCAACATCTATATTTTTACTACTATTTATAGTATTTAATATAATTTTAAAGCGGTGAATTAAGTCTACATTTACACGAGTTATGTCAGCGGTTATTTCTGGATCTTCAAAAAATCTTCTAGAGACATTACCATCATTGGTTGTTCCCATGCCTTGTTTCACCACATCGACTTTTAAGCCCAGAACTAATTTGAAATTTTTTTGCATTTCTGTTTTAACAGCTTCTTTCTCTTGCACAATAAGTGAATAATAAACAATTAAAAAAAATAAAAGTAAAAAGTTGTAAACATGCTATTGCATGCTAACATATGTACGTATAGCGACAGAATGTGCGCGTTACGTACTTTTTGTAGTTTTTTGTATGTTTAATGTGCTTTTGCAAACTTTTGCTATATGTCCTCTACTTTAAATTAAAGCTGAGACTTCAAACTTTCATTTGGTATAAGTCTGCACCTAGGGCGAGGGGCTGCTCTATATTTCCTAGGCCATTGAAAATGCAAAATGTTCAATTTTTGCACCACAATTCTGTTGTTAAGAAAAAAAAATTGTGTTTTTTTTTTTACATTTATTTTTTCATTTACTCATTCTACAATAACTAAATTAATTAAAAAAATACTTTAAAGTTACATTTATTAGGTATTTTTATTTTAATAAGCTTTTGATTATTACATATTGAACTAACATATTTCAAGCGCGTTGGCATACCTCAACTTTGACTTGCTCTAGACCAAAAAGTAATGAAGTTATGAGGCTGAAATTTCAGGGAATTGTTACTCATATATCTGTTAATATACTGTGAAAATTTCATCCAAATTGGACGACACGTCAAAAACCATTTTTTGCCGCGGTTACTATTGAGCTGTCTCACTGTGCGACGCAATCGAAACATGCAACGAAGTGAGAGTTGTCACTTTTTGTTGTTGCAATTTAGATGTTTATACGTGTGTGTGTGAGTGAATTGCCACATTTCATTGCTGGCTGTGCGGCTTCGTCAAGGTAGTGTGACCAAAACTCGTCAGCAGTGTGCAAAAAGTAGACGGCAACTTGGCGATTTCAGAAAACCTCTACGATTTAGAAAATGTAAATTTGGTACTTTGTTTTTTAGTAACAATTAACAGTGGTCATGGTGCTGATGGTGGTCATAGGAATACACGCACACACACACACATATCTATATATCTATATACATACGTACTTGTTTAAAAATATTATATACAAACAAGCTTCGGACCGAAGTATCCCACATCGCTCAGCCAAAATGACCACACAACCTTAGTCAACGCAAGACTGGCAGGCTGATGGGCAATCGCATTGGCACACAGACAGACAGACAATCTAATTTGTGAGATATACCTACATATTTATGTACAGTGCAATGTGGTTAGACTGAACTAATTAATGCAATCCCAGTTCATAAAACTCAGATAGTTCACTTCATCCAGATTTAGTTTGTGTTCGTTGAATTCACAGTGATTTATTTTTTGTTTTTATTAAAAAACAACAGCAGCTTACATGCCGACTTTGGTCCATTGGCTTACGCACTTGCCCAGCAAGTCGTAGGTTGTTGGTTCGAGTGCCAGTGGAGTCATGAAAGAAATCTGATGAGGAGATGTGGTGATCTCCGAAATAGCTATAATTTCTACCACTCCTGACTGTTGTTGTCTTTTTTCCAATATACTTTTCCTTATACACTGGCCTTGAGCTCACATATTAATATTATCGTTTAAAAAAAAAAAATGTATTTATTGGCGCATTAAAGCAAGCCGGGTTAACTAGTGCAACATCACTTTGAAACCTTCAACGACGCTTATTTATTTAAATGACAACCATAGGAATTTAGTATGATTTTGACGTACCACACCTATTTCCCAAACTTTTGATATTTTAATTATTTCTCTTTTTAAAAAATCTTGTATACCAATTTTGAAAGGATTCCCGACATTATTTAGCAAAATATTTTCATTTGTTGTAAATTGCTAGAAATGCAAAGTGTCCTCGTAGTTCTAAGGCGGCCCTAATTGAAATGCAATATGTGCACGAAATTTGGTGGAGTTTTTGAGATATATCTAGTTGTTCGAAAGTGGGTGGGGCCATGCATATTGTCAATTTTTTTTATTCCATGTATTTGTTTGTGCAACATCATTCTACATAGTAAATTTAAGCAAATTCTCTTTAATAGTCAGCGAGGGTTTTATCCAATTTAAAGAATTTTCGAAATTTACTTATTGACTTGAAATGCAATATGTGTACTAAATTTGGTAGAGTTCGGTCAAGTTTTTTGGGAGATATAAGTTTTTCCTATAAAGTGGGCGGAACCACGCCCATTTTCCGAAACAAAACCGAATAATATGTATTAAATTTGAGTAAATTATCTGCAATAGTTACTGAAATATCGCTGTCATTTGATTTTTACAAAACACCGTTATGTGGGCGTGGTTACTGACCTTTTTTCCCATTTGCAATACCAAAGTACCTTGAGTCTAGGGCAATGTTTACACCAAGTTTCGTTAGGATAGCTCAATACTAACTCGAGTTATCCGACTCTCGGACGAACGAACAAACAGACATGGTTTAAGAATAACTCCGTGTTTTCATCCTCATCATTTCTATTAAACTCTATAGAATCAACACTTTCCAAAACTGGTTTCCAACATTTTTTTATACCGCTTGCATTAATTTTATCTCAAGAAAGCTTTTTTTAAAGCAAAATGTTTAAGGAATTTTAAAATATCTTATTTACCAACCGCTAGTGTCAAACGATTCTTCCTCTAGTCCAATTTGTTATGCGAATAGTTTTTATTGGTAAGAGTTTCTTCTCCAAATACTTTTTAACCCGCAACTCATATTTTAGAAAAAATGTATATATATATATTTTTAGCGCTGACACACAAACCAATTATAAAATCTTCAAAGGCTCGAAATTCTGATTGGCAGCTACTTTTAAAATTGCTTTCTTCTATTTCGCTAAAGTGGTAACATTAAAATCTCTTTCCAATTTTGCTACAAATTCTCTTTTGATATAGCGCCCATTTCTTTGTAACCAAGTTGCAAGAGAACACTAGGTAAGATAATGAATTGCATGTAAAGCAATTACACTAACTCGGAAATATATGCGAGTTGAGCCAGTTCACCTGAGATGTAGTGTTGGGAAGTAAAAAAACTGTGCTGTTGTGAATTAGCCCTAAGAAAATACATGAAAAATTAAGATTCAAGACCTAATTCGATTTTCTATGCTTTGTATTTGTAAATATATAACTACATGAACCTAAAAATTACCGGCACAACTATTTTCCGTTCATAAATAGCACTAAACAAATCACAGCATTCATGAAAGAGGCTAACAGGATTGCTTTTGTAACTAAAGGAAATTTGATCCGAGTGGGAGCGTTCTTTTGCAAGTCGGTTACATTAAAATGGGGCCATATGTACTTACGACATTTTGAGTGCATTTACGCTTAACCAAAAAATGATAACCTTAAAACAATTAAAAATCTAACTTCACCCAAAAAATTAGACACACGAGTTTACACCTGATTTTTTAATTCCTAGAATACCCTTTTTGGTATTAAATTTGGCGTCCGAGTGAATTTGGAAGATTCTACATTACTCTATAGATTAGTCAACATACAAATTCTGATGTTCACTTTACCGGTTTGTTCGTAACATCGGGGGTTCACTCCAGCCATATTACATTGTAAATATTGTAAAATATATTGAGGAAGGAAAGTCTAACCAAGCTAAAATGATAGACAACATGCTATAAATGTTTATAAACATATTTACATCTACTACATATATAGACAATAAGTGCATATGTATGTGAATCTGCGAGAATTGCATACCTTCGTATTGTATGTGTGAATGTTTTTTTTTATGGACAGACAATTATAGACATAGACGATTTGACAATTGGCGCTGCGCTGTCGTCCGCTTCGGTGAGTCTATGCCAGTTGAGTGAAGGAGTGACACATGTCAGTTGCAGAAAATCAAGCGTTGTACAGTGGAACGAAATGCATCTGCAAATTGATGCTTCGTTGCACATTTCGTTATACATTTAATGTTAAATTGTTATAATAGTGATAGCAATTTCTACAAAAGTTAATGACGAATAGCTGTTTAATTATTTGTTACGATTTTAGGGTATACATAAATAGTATGGAAGCTAAGCTAAGTTGTCGGGTTAGTAGATCTACAGTCAAGCATCCCAATTCGAAGCTGAGGGCATGGTAAATCAAGCACATACAAATTATAGTAAACCCATTAAGGTCAATGGCAAACTTTCCGGTGCTGAAAAAGTTCCTTATGAAAACCCCCTCTTAGTAGTGGCAGCAAAAATCGTAGCTTCTTGAGCTTTTTGGTTAGCATCTTACACGCTAGGCAAGCTTACTTTGTTCTAAATGCGTCTGGACTTAGATAAAGAAGAGCTAACCCGCGATTTTCATAACACAGAATCAATAGCTGCTTAAGTGAAGCAACTTGAAATGATGTCAATTGTAAGAAGAATAGTCGAAAAGGTATTTCGGTAAAAATTTATTTAAAGTTGACTTATAACGGGTGATTCATTTAAAGGTAGTTTTCCAAAAAGAATTTTATGATAGAGTACGGTTACCTCTGACAAACTGTCATGGAATTTTTGTTCTATATTGTTGGATCATGAAAAGACTTAGTCATTTCAGTATTTTGGTTATTGAAAAACATTTAAGAAGTCTTTTTTCGATAAGCAAAATTAACAAATTTTAGCGGAAGAACAACCCGAAAAACTGCAGGAGCTTGCTGAATCTGAAGGTAATAACCTCGACGTCCTTTGGATCCAGCTACGAGTATGTATGCGGTGCCAGGTAATACACAGCGAGTCAACTTAAAGCCGGCTGTAAATAAGTTTAGTAAAATAAAATTGTGTATCTAGTTAAATTTTTTTAACTATAAATAAAACTGCTTTTTTTAATTTTTTTTGTTCGCTCTAAAGTAATGATTATTTCATTAAATGCATATGTTGACAAGGGAATATCAAACAAAATTTACCACCAAACAGTTATTAAAAAGATAGTGTAGCGTTTTAAGATTTTTGATCAGTCAAACAAAAAATTGAAATCAAAAATTAATTATTATTATATTAGTATTACAATAGAAAACAAAGATATAACTAAAAAATAATGACTGACGGAATAAAATGCATACAAAATGAATAATCATTTAATCAAAAAATAGCCGTTCACAAAATAATATTTTTTTTTCAAAGAATTTTTTTCAAAGAAAAAAAAATATTGCTTTAAGAAAGAGTTTTATTTTTGTTCAAAAAGTCTTAAAATATCAATCAAATTAAATAAATTTTTGTAATCTTAAATTGAGGTACGCGGTTATTCCAAAATAACAAAGTAAAGTTACAAAAAATGAAGATTAATGTAGAAAATTATTATTTACAAATAATTTTATGTTAGGCTGTCCTTGCCATACAATCATTACTTGTGCTCTTCGATTCATAACTGCATCCTTAATTTCAATCTATTCATAATTCGGGTTATGTAGATGGTTATCGTCTGTGGTTACTGTTTAAACTCACTAGACATTACCTGGAGATGTAAAATCTTAATACTAAGATAGTAAGCACCGAAATTATATTTTTCGGCACTCGCTTCACGGTCGTTCGGCTTCAATTCTTGCACGAATTGGATTTTGTAAGCCCGCAAACCAAGGTCCATTTGCCATAAGTAAATAGGTACAGCCCCAATTGCGGCGCGCGATAGTGGATGGACTCATTCAGGTCGTTTTCGATATTCTGCTCCACAGCAACAATAGCGTCTTCGGTGTGAACTGTACGGCATCTCTGAAAATCCGCATTATCCACTAGAGTAAACGTGCTGCGAAACCGATCTGTGGTTGCTCAAAATACCGACTCTGCTGGGCGAAATATTGAGCACAGCGCGCGATGCGTCACGCGAACTGAACCACTATTTTGGTATTAAATTTGCACAATTTGCAAACGTTGTCCCCGAGTTGGTCTGTTCATTATAATATGGCTAACCAAACTGAGTACAAATCAAGCAACAGCGGTCAAAAAGACCAACTCCGAAAAAAGTATTGTCTCGTTGAAAAAAACACCCCTTATTATATTACAAGCAAATGTAGAACTTATGAAATATCTATTCAATTTGATGAAAAAGATAAAAACTAAAAAATTTTGGTTTTTTGCATGAATGACTTGATCTACAAAATACGATAATTTTTAAATACTTTATGTTGATTTTTTCACTCAAATTTTCACCCACAACAGTTGCGGCCATGGCTTAAAAACGTTCTTCAGCGGTGGAGTTCACTATCGGGAAGGAAGGGTATTCGTGAGGCCACTCCGACATATTCGTCTTATGAGATTATTAGCGGCTTCTAGCTTTATAAAATATCAATCAGTAAAATACTCTAAGGTCTGATCGTACGAAAAACCTATAACATACCATTTCAAAACACTAATCTGGTAATGAAAGGTAGTCACATAATTAGTTCCAGTCTTTCTGAATGTACTGAGGCTGCCAATTGTTGGTCTTACTCTTCCCGTAACTTTCGTGATTGTCCTGAAATTAAAATTGATAGTTAAAAAATGTAACAAGTGGACCAATATGATAGTCTGAGCAGCCCATTATGCTACATATTTTAAACCAGAATATTAAGTAAGAATAATTATTTTTATTAATTCAAATATTTATTACGGCAACAAATATATTTTTTTTTATAAACGACAAAAGTTTGACAACCTTAAGTTTTCAATATTTTGTAATCAAATGTTGTACAACGAATTTAAATTTATTTTTTTGCAGTTATTATTTCAGGTCACTGTTTACATTCAATATAAACTAACTTTCATTCCGAAGTTGATATAATGTTTGTCCATCCAAGAGTACGACTCCCGAACCCACGTTCGTTGGCTGAATATAAACGAATTATTTATTTGTTACTGTTTGTATTGACTAAAGTGTGATCTTAAAAAGCTGAAGCATAGAGAGTGTTGTCATCCATGTGTGACCTAAATTTGTTACTCAATCAATGTTGCGAATTCTGCTTTTCTTTCCTCAAATTGAACATTTTTTAAGTTGCATCTGATAAAAAAATTATACTCTTCAATCACGGGACTGAGACAAAGTAATCCCGGGATTTTTGGGACTCAAAAAAATGTTTTATACCGGTTTGACACCCATAATAAGTATCATTGCAAATTGTTAAAAAATCCTTGTATATGAGCATTATGGGCACTAGTTTACGAACAGCAAACAAATTGAGCAAACCATAAGAAATTGCCTCAAATACTTAGATGAAACTATGAATTTTTCTAAATTCTAAAAGTAAAAAATGCCAAGCCGATTACCATTAGACGTTTAAAAACTGAATACCTGGTACATTACTATAAACTCACCTAAAGTGTGCCCCAGACAATTACATTAAGAGAATGCGATCATTTAGCTGCACTTTGCAGCAAATTTCCACATTTATTTGTCATTATTTTCCTAATATTCGCAATTACCTTTCCTTTTGCAAATGCCACTGTCTGCTGTTTCCCAAATTTTATTCTTTTCTTTTTAGCCTTAATGTCTGTGTCTGTTGCTACATTTCTCTCTTCATTATACAGACATACCTACATACTCTACGCATGTATGCCTTTTGCTTTTCGCCTTTGGGCAACCTGCCAAATTAGCGCGCACTTGAGCGCAACGAGTCGGCAGCCGTTTGATTCCTCATACGCCACAGTGCACCTACAAGCAGAAAGTGCAGCAAATGCAAGAAAAGTAAAAAATCTAATTCCACGTAAGTAACTACATATTTATGCCATCCATAACATCGATGAGCATTGTCTGCGTTCGCATTTTTAGCGTGATACGCTTTAATTGCTAGCTGTTGCACTGCCTGGGAGGTGCAGTTGATGCAAATGGCAGCGCACACTTTGCCGCTATCCCCTAGCCAGCTGCATTTGCTGCAACTCTTCGCCCTATAAGTATACAATAATGAACGGATTAATAAATCACTGATATCAAATTATATAACAGAGATATGATCGGCGCTGTTCTTTCACTTTTTACTAGGTATTGTAAATGTGCAAATCTATATTTATTTAAAATTTGGACGGTAATATAAATATATGGCAAGTGCATCATTGGGTTTTTAAATTTAAAAAAACTACATTTACAGCGTTTAAAAAAATAATTGTCGCACTAAATCAACTTCGGATATGTTGTCCAAATCACATCGCCACATAATTTAGATTCTGGGGATTCATAGGGAATTGTTAAGTCCCTAAAAAGACATAGGGTGTAAACAACGATTCTTCAGCGAACAGTTGCAAGCCATGTTGAAACCAGGCCTGCACAAAACAGGACGAAAGCAATTCGTCCGAACTGAAACCACAATTTCTTTATTTCAGTAAGAAAGTTCGGTAAGCAATCCCATATTCCTCAAACTACTCGGGTGTTTACTTCTAAAATGTCCGACAACAAAACTAAGGAACATGTAGAGCGGTGCCAAAATGCTTCTTCAACGATGATATGGAGTGCGATTTGCCAATGGCGGCAAACTTCCACTTCTTTTCATCGATAACGGCCTCAAAATCAGTGCACAATATTATTTGGATAAGGTAATAGATCACGTAGTTTTCAACAAGATTCTGGCCCTGTACACAAAACGAGAGCTATCCAAAATTGCTGTTGAGAAAATTTGCCCAGTTTCGTATCAACCAAAGCATGACATTTGCTTTTCCACGCCCAAACTTCTTTGTAATCTACGTTCGTTGCAGATACTTTAAGGTTATTGTGGTGAAAATCAGAGTTATATTATTTTGTTTTGTCACCTAGATATTCCATCCATTCTACAGCTGAATTATGAAAATGGTTTGTTATATGTCAAAATAATAAGAAAAATTCTATCTTGTCAGTTTCACTTTCATGTTAAATTTTATACATGAAACTCAATAATATTGAACAAATAACTTCCATTCAAAAGAACTGGAAAACTCGAGAAGCCGTATGAAAAATAAATGCAACATCATTATGAGAAAAGGAAACGCTTTTAGAATGCAAAAATAAAATGAAGCCACGACTTCTTCCACCGCAGGTGGTTTTTTAGGGATGCTCATAACTGTCACTTTTTAAAGATGACCTAAAGATTACTTTTTGAATATGGTAACGAACATATATTTTTAAATTTTCGGCTAAATAGAGGAAATCCATATCATTGGCTTACGCGAAAAGAACAATTCATTAAAAAGTGTTTGACGAATTTTGTGTGTATTTTATTTTGTATTTTATTTATTTTTCCAAAGGAACTCTTTTGTGATATACTGGCGAAAATTCAGTATTCGAGTTTCATTTGCAGTTATTGACACAAAACTCCAGAAAAGCAAATAAAACTAACTTTCTATTGCTACAGTCTAATTGTACATTCAGGTTATTTGCGCTGTTATATCCTGTTTGTAAATCGGTGTAGTAGTTTTGAGGGTTAAAGCCTATTAAATGCAAAAAAAATAAGGACATTTTTCAGTTTTTTTTTTTAAATTTTAATTATTATTCATTCTTTTTAGTGGATAAACTTCATACAAAAATAAAATTAAAAATGTTTTGTTGAAAGAAAATCTTATTACATTAGCGTAAATAATCTGAATGCATATTTAGAACGAACATTAACTGCAAAAATACCTCGAAAACAGAGTTTTGCTTATGTATATCTCGAAATGGCTTCTTCGGAAAAATAAATGAAGCTCTTTTTCATGTGCAGCGACCCAAAAGTAGGCCAATAAATACCTTTTTAATGAGATACCATTATTTTATCAAATATTTGAAAACTTCTGTATTCGGCTTAAGACATTCTACATAGGTGTCAACTGGAATATTATCAAATTTATTTTCAAAAGAAATTGTAAGCACAATTTCTGCGAAAATATTTATGCACATTAAATTACTGAAATTTAAAAATATTTATGTGTAACGTTCTGAGTAAAGTCCTTAATTATTTCTATTGTCAATCATAACTATATAGACTTTATCTTAAGTCCGTAAATAAAAATGTATTCGGGTAAGCGACCCTTATTGTACATTTTCGAATTTTTGTCAGAAGTTGTACAAATAAGCTAATCTCTAAAAATCAGCGCAAAAGATTTCAATTTTCTAATATCTACCGTCTTTAAACTTTTTTAATTTAAAGGAAGAATATTTTCTTCATAAATAAAACAATTTTTAAATACTTCAACCAGCTCGACAAAAACCTTTATTTGCTTAAATTGTATAAGTTGTTTTTGAGACAAATATTGTTCCTAAAAGCAAATCAAATTTCTCAGTTTTAGTTTTTTGTTTCTTACTCCTACTTTACTTTTCCTACCTTCAAGGCTCGCCAGTAAAACTAGTACTACAGGCATATCTACATATTTACGCCAAATAAAACTGACAACGGTAATAAACCGCATCTCCTTATTGCATCAACTAAATTCTTATTTTCAAAGCCACCATCGGCCGCACCACCCACCAACAAAATCAACGCTTCGTTGCCCAATAACGAACATTAGCTACAAATTTTTGTTTGTCATTCATTTAATTGTTATTATGATTATATTTTCGCATTTGATTTCGCTCATTCACGCACACTAACTTATAAACACAATAAATGCACACACACACACACATACACACACTTAAATATAATAAATAAATAAAGCAAATATTAAACAAGAAGCGTAAAAGTAAAGCAATTGAAATTTATGTTTGACCAACTCATTTTCTTAGCTTTTCCTTTTGTTTGTTTGTGTATGTGTGTGTGTACGAGTATGCTGTTATTCGTCATAACAGTGGCTTAGCATTTGAAATTTTCGTTGGTGTTGAATTTCATGTGCAAACTTTTTGTAACAGCCAATAGTTGAAATGAAAGTGGCGTGGGGATAATTATTAATAGTGACGATATTGTCATTGTTGCTTTCGCTGCCGTTCGGTTTCACGACTTTAACAGCACTTTTGTTTTTGTTACAGCATCGCATTTGATTACTTCCTTCACACTTTATTTTGACTTTATAGCGCTTGATTGTTTCGCGTTTGGCAATGTCGATGAAAACAACGCGTACTTTAGTTTTTTTTTTTTTGTTATTCACCGCGTGAAACTTACTTTGGCAATTATGGGAGTGTCTGTGTGTGTGTTTTTTTGTGCGAATAACTCTATTTTATCACAGAGTTTTATTACTCTTTCGTTTTCTTCAGCCATTTCTTTAGCTACTGGCACTTCTAACTGGCAAACTATAATGACTTTTCAAAGACATTATCTTCGTAATAAAGTAGCCAAAACATCGAAAATTAAAAGTTAGAGCAAATCGGTCATGGCTTTTGTAGGAATGTTTTGTGAAAAGCCAAATCTGTCTAGAATAATATATGTATCTTATAATGTCCGTGCATTAATATGCGATATGCAATTATTTACCTTAAAACTATTTAATGTAATATCTTTAATTCAGTTCGAAATAAAATAAAAATAGAATTTCCCACAAACAGCGAGAAAAAAGTAAAATCATAAAATTTGAATACTCGGGGAATTTAAAAATTAACGGACTTTTTTCTGTTATTTTGTATGCCTTTCATTTAGATGAAATTGTATTACAGGCCGATGTTTGTCAGTATAAGAAGAAAAAGAGATACACCTATACCCAAGTATACCAAAATAATCAGGACTGCGAACTGATTCCATTTAGCCATGCCTATCTGTATGTTCATCTGTCTGTCTATCTGTTGTATCGCAGTTTTCAAGTTGTCTGACTTCGTGACCAGATGGTTAATCATTCAAGATTTTAATTTTTTTTCAATGAACAAATTAGAGCAACCAAATTTTAACAGGAGGTGAATATTTTTCTATTACTTATTTTATATAATATAACAAATTGTTGAATAAATAAAAAAGTATTGCATAATCAAATGGAAATAGCAAACAACAAAAAAAGGTAAAAAAAACAGCCTGTAAAATCTCATTATTATAACACCTTTGAACAAATGTTTAAATTCTTTTGTATACACGTTTTAACTTAAAACGATTCAAAAAATTTTTTGAAAAATAACTTTTTTTATTTATAAAATCTCCATTATATCGTAATATTTATTCGGAATATTTTGACAGAAGTCTTGAAAGACATTAATGCCGTTATTATGTAAGCAGTCTCTAGTCATTAATTGAGACTGGTGAGATTGATTGTGAGATTTTTCGGTACATAGAGTCACTAATTTGTCAGCTGGTCCTGAGCAGGCCACAAAACAAAGAAATTGAATTATTGAACAAACGTTTGTTCTGCCATTCTGATCGAATGTGCTTATGGATGAGTAGCTGCATTTATGGATTGTTGATAGTTCTAATTCCGTATGCACACTATATAATTATAAAGAAATTGTGCGTTATGGCCTCGTTAAAATTTAAATTTTCTTACAAAAAAAAATTTGGAATGGTTAGTAGCATTTGGTATTAAGAGTTTTCATCTAAGTCGTATAACTTAGTTACCTGATTACCTGAACTTTTTTTTTGGGTTTGGCTGAATAACGGTAAACTAAAGAGAATTGGTCCGTTAACAAAAAAGTAGAAGTTCGTAGGCAGAGTGCTCTTCTGAATAGGATTTTGATAGTGGCATCCGGTGCGTATTCGTTACATAAATCAGTGTAATTAATTTAAGTGGCAGATCGGAAAGGTGACTCCTAAATAACAATATCGTTTGAGTACGTTGTGTATTTCTAACAATAAGCTGGGTTGCACAATGCTCGAATGGCAGACTGCGCAGTTGCAAATGACAAAACCAACCGCAATGTGCATATGGGGTAGATTTTTTTAAAATATAAATAATATAATTTTTTTTATTACACTCGAATTCTTAATGTTAAACTGAACGCCGTGCGAGCAAATAATAATAATTGTTTGTTTACTTCATTCACAACGACATACTGCAAATTTAAAGCAAAGGCAATAAGGTTTTTATCTAAAGCGTTTAGCGTGTGCGCGCTTCATTCGGTGAGTCCCGGGTTCAAATCCTGGCCGAGGAAAGTAACATCAAAAATTATAGAAGAAGTTTTTCCTAATTGCGGTCGCCTCTCGACAGGCAATGGTAAACCTCCGAGCGTATTTTTGTTATGAAAAAAAAACTTCTTACAAAAAAAAACATTTCCCCGTTTGGAGTCGGCATAAAACAGTTGGTCCCTCAATTTGTGTTACCACATCATGACGCACACAACAAATTGTTGGAGAAGTTCGGCCAAACATCGCTTAATGTACTTAAATCAGAACGTAATATTTTCGAACAAACTAAGTGAACATATGACAATGGGGTGTTCACGTTGACAGTTCGGAAGATGCAAGTTCGCAAAGAGTATTTTACAGTGAATCACGAATATAATTTAATAAAAAAAACACATCATGATTTAATCGTTATTTTTTTTTTATTTCCTTAATCAAAAATAATCGTTATTATTGGATTTTAATCTTTTCGATCAAGTTTAGTCGTGAGTTTATGATATTTTTTTCGATTATAAAAAATATTATTGTCATCGCCAAAAAATTTGTTATGATCAAAAAATTGCAATGCAAGAATAATGAATTTATTCGACCGAAAAAATATAATTAAAAAATAACGATCAAACTTTTGCGGAAAAATATAAATCCGAAAATAGCGACCCACGAACGAAATCTTGTCAATGATTTTCGGTCACTGGTTTTTTTAGACTAATTTTATGTCGCTGCACATGATAATTTATTTTTCCAAAGAGATATAGGCAATAAACCTGTTTTCTAGGTCCTTTTGCATTTATTTCTCAAAAAATCCATAATAGCAAATCTGGTTCACACGTACATTCAGCTTATTTACGCTAATATATAAGGTATTTAGATACAAATAAAAGAGCAGACTTCCTCACTATCAGAGCCATTTTTACAACCAAAAAACTATGTAGGAAAAGGTCATTATATTATATTGTAATCTGTTCGTTTACGAAAAAAAAAGACTTACAAAAAACGTTTAAGACGGATTCACCATTCTTACTGGGGCGGATTTCAGTTTAATCTTATTTACTCTTATACATTTTTGTCGGAGAGCGTACTGCTTAACGATTCTCTATTTAATTCGGTGATTTCCTATTTCGATTACAAATAAAAGATTCCTTCACATAACAGGCTTCAAATGATAATTTTACATTATTCTTCCTCACAGTATCTTTAATTTTTTCTAGCCGTTTTGGTTCAGAAATTATAGCCGAATCTAACTTGATACAATTTTTTCCGTTTTCTGGCTTCAAACTGGCTCTTATACATAGTAGAAAAGTCAACATCACGTTAAACGGTTTGGACAACAAACTTTGCATAATTTTTTGTTTAACCCTTTCTTCGTATTTGTACACTATATTATCTCCTGCAAATTTTTGCGCTTGCCACAAGGTAGCGGAAGAAATCAAAATATTTAAAACCGTAATTTTACACTTTCGTTGAAGCAGCTCCATTTGTAAGTTAAGTTTTCTTCAATCAATACAAATTAAAAATCAAATAAGAGGCCGCTAAAAAAAGTGCACAATATATTGTACAAAAATATTTTGGTAAATATATTGCACAAATTACTTGAATTCTATTAGGGATATATAAATGCATATATATGTAAAATACGGTTTCGCTGAAGTGGCAAAGATGTTTTTGGAAAATGAAAAGGAAAACGCAGTAGATAAAGTTCCAATTGAAATATCTAGCCATACAGTGTTCAATATTATATAGGAATCAGATTTTCAATGGATCCGACGTGAATACGAACCTGGACCTTTTCCCTTTGAAAATAGTGAAGACCACTATGAAATTGCTAATCAAAATCCGTTCTATTATTTTAATCAATTTCTGATAGATGAAATTTTTGAAAAATCCATATTTTATACTTATTTGTATGCTATACAAATAACATCACAAGCTTTGGTCAGGCCACTAAGGAAGAAATTAGCATACTGATTGGAGTTCAAATTATGGTCGGAGGCATGCATTTCATTATTTTGGGATCCAACATTGGGGGTTTCCTTTTTTAAATATTTAAAGACACTATAGCATTGCGGATATTTTAGCAACAGCGCTCTGCTCTAAAATTCTTCAAAATTTGTGTGTACCAAATAATTGTAGGAATAAATTTATAAAAGTGCGCCCACTAATTGATGCGATGGAAAATCGGTGCTTTTAAAAACCAATAGAGGAGAAGATAGGCATCAATAAACAAATTATTTCCTTTAAAAATAAACTCTAGTGCAAGGTTTACTGCAAAAGGTGAGCCCAATCCTCGGTAGATAAGAATCTATGCTATTTGTGGGACATAACGAATTCAATACGACTTCGAACTTTACCAAAGAAAACCCACTCAGATTGACTGAGAAACGGTATTTGCCTTTGCGGTTTCAACAACGATTTTTGTACATTTAAGTAATAGAAAAAACTCAATACGTATTTGCTTGATTTTATGCTCTTTGGTTAATAAAAATATATTAATTATTTAAATTATTTTTAATTAAGTGAAAATTTAAATTTATTTATATTTTTTTAACTTAATTTTCCAAACCATTAGAATTTGTGTTACTTATTCTAACATAAAAGCATTTAAAAAACCACAGTAATATGCATGATAATCCGCAACCCATCGTGCATATTGGTCAGTATATTTATATTGTACAAATTCTTCTTCTCAGAACTTTTTTTTCAAAATTTTGTATTTTCTAATTGCTGTCGGGATCTAAAGAGATATGTTTTGTATAGGTAAGGGTTAATCAGACCCGGATTTGAATTACGCGTTAAGAGAACGAGCTACTCGTCACGAAAAAGTGGTATTACACGAAAAGTGAACGTATCCCTTATTTCGTAGTATTATAAGTGAACGTAACTCATTTACCGTAAACGTCAAAAATTTTCATACGTTTACAAGACGTCATTTGTATTCAAAAAATGTCTACTTGTTGCTGTGATATTATTAGTAAAAATTAATTGGATATTTAAAAAAAAGTCATATTGCGTATGTAATTACATATATAATACAAAATATATGTGAAACAGTAAAGCAAAAAATTGAAATTTTCATTTACAGGCAAACGAAACTAAACACATCATAGGAATCAACATCCAACCATCAACACCAAACATTCAGCACACTTTACCGTAGAATATACAGGGTGGCCCAAATAAGACCAGCTGATGTGAAACACAAATAACTTTCTTATTTTTTAACATAATTTATTTTTTCTTTTTGCAGATTATAACTGAACTCTTGGAAGTTTAAAATGAATACGTACAGTCCACAACAACGCATTAAAGTGAACAGTTTTTATTATTCTTCGCAACGATCAATTGTTCTGACGCAGCGAAATTATCGCCGTTTTTTTAACGTAAGATCAGCGCCCACATCTGCCATGATTACAAGTCTAGTTCGCCGTTTTGAGGAACTGGGTTCAGTTGCCGACCGTCCAGGAAGAGGTGCTCATCGAAATATTCGTACTGAATACAACGTGGAAGCTGTGCAGCAGAGTGTTGTAAATGATCCATCTGTCTCAACTCGTCGCCGTTCCGGCCAATTGGGTATACCCAGAACAATATTACAGAGAATTTTAAAGTTGAATCTTAAGATGTATCCATACAAAGTTCAAATTGTGCAACAGCTTCTACCGCATGACCCCCAACAGCGACTACAATACGCTATTCGCTTTACACAATTAGCAATACAAAATGATTTTTTAAATAATCTTTTGATGACGGATGAAGCGCATTTCCATTTAAGTGGTTATGTGAATAAACCAGGGACCCAACCGTTTATGACTTATTTAATAAAAGTTTCGAGAAAAAAGTTATTTTATGACTTTTATTATATTAGAAAAAAAATATCGGTTAAAATGTGACTTTTATTTTTTCCGGCAAAAATAAAAGGCTTAGCTAAATAACAAAAAAGCCTTAAGTCCAATTAAAATAAATTTGGTACCAATCGATTTGTCTTGACTTCTAGATTTCAAAAATATATAATTTATTGGTATTGGGATTCTGACTCGGCAAATAAGGCAAAACTAGCTGCCGTTTGATTCCCGGGATGGCAACAAATTAAATGGCGATTCAACACTGCGACAAAAAAAAATTTTTGAAGTACACCCGGGAAAAAAGTTAGTAGAGGTTTTAGATATGGTCGAGTGCAACATCAGAAAAGGGCTCTTATACTCCCTGAACCCTCCAATTTTTTTTTATTTGAAAACCCCGTTATTTTCGTAATTGGTTCACTTAACTATTGAAAAGTCGATTATTTCCCGACCGATTTTAAAAACTCAAAATGTTTTGAAAAGAAGATATTTAATGCTTTAAAATAATGTACATATGTCTATTACAAAGATAATCCCGTTTGGAGTTATCACGGGTCAAGCCTTGAAAAAACACTACTTTTTCGCAATTCTTCAGTTTTGACCATCGCTTATTGCAAAAATTTCTATGAAACTTGTAATAGTTATGATAACAATATAAAAGTAAATTTTATAAAGAATAAGTCGGTACCTCTCATAATGTCATCGGACCATTGTCCAAAATATGAAGTAATACGTCCTTGTATTATACTGACTTTTATGTATGTATATTTTATTATTTACTCAGAAATGATGTTTCAAGTGCTGGTTTTGCAAAAATTTGTATTTTTATAAAGTTTTTGGCTAATAGGCGTGGCACCGCCTACCGATATCACACATACATATCTCAAAAACCATTACAACGATTCGCACCAAATTTATTACGCATAATGCACTTAGCCTTATAAAGCTACACCATGAAAAGTTTTGAAATCGGACAAAAACTACACCTTTCTTCCATACAACGGTAATTTTAGAAAATGCGAAAAAACATAAAGAACCAATGGTTATTTCTTTTATAAAATATTTTTATTAAGCTTTAAAAGGCAAATTGTTTCCACATTTTGGTCGGACAAATTATAACGTAAGTCTGTTAAAACAAGTTTCAATGCAGAAAAAGCTCGTTCAACACTAACTTGCGTTGCAGGTACGGAATGGACAACAAAAGCAAGTTTTCGGAGCCATGGAAAAGAGTATTTCTTGCTGTTCCAATACTCAATTAAGTCCACGTCAATATCGATTCGCTTCTCCTTATAGCAATCAATCTCGTAAAAAGCTTTACGGATTTCATCCTTAACCGGAAGAGAGTCGTCATCGGATGACGAATTTGCCAACTCAAGTTCGAGAATGCCGCTTCTTAAAAGGGAAGATGAGCTTTGCATTGATGATTCGTCAACCTAAAATGACAAGTCTTCACTGCCTTGGTTGATTTGAGAAAATGAATCGTGATTCTAAATGGAAAAAAAATATTACAAAGAAAATTTAAATTAACATCAGATGTTTTAAAAATCCTTAAAAAACCAACCTCTTTCAAATTCTCCAAGCGACGAACGAGTCCTTTTAGATGACCTTTGGCGGATTCCATCTTTTCTTTGGAAAGAGCTCGTCTTAATCTGGGGTCCAAAAATAACGCCGAATTTATAATGTCATTTTCCAGCAGCGATCGTTGCCTGTTTTCAACACAACTCAAAAATTGTTTACTGATAACGCTATCATTGTTTTTGATCTGAAGTGTCATCTGCAGCCAATATTTGTAGAAATCTCCTAATAGCAATTGACCCTCTTGAAGCGTTAAAGTTAACGAGTGAGGTAATGCTAACACTGCCACAGTGCTCTCTACTAATTTACACTCGTCAGTGCTCAAATTTTCGGTTGATCTTAGATGCATTGCACAAAAATCTTTCAGCTGACAGAGCCTATTCATCATATTATATGTAGAACTCCAACGAGTTAGAACATCTAGTTGAGGCTTCACAAGATTTTGGTCTCTTATCTGTGACCTGAAAATTGCAAATGAAATCATCTCAAAAAGCTATAAAAGTGAGAAAGTTTATTAAACCACCCACCGCAATAGTGGCGTTCTTAACATCTTTACAACTCGGCGGGTACTGCTTACTATTCCCGGGTTATACTCTTTCAAAAAGTCTTTCACAGCGAGTTGAAGCGTGTGAGCACATTTAACAGAAATTATGTTATCTCCTACAATAGGATTTAAAACATTCCCGGAAAATACATCATCATCGTCATCATCATCATCATCATCTTCATCATCATCATCATCATCATCATCATCGTTGTGGTCGTGGCTGACTGTATCTGTCAAAAGTTCAACAGCTTTGGTCAAATTCCGGCCGTTATCAGTGGTAATCGTATAAAGTTGATCTTTCTTAATATCATAGGATCGTATAACTTTTTCCATGATTAATTTTATATTGTCTGCTGTATGCCTGCCCTGTATTTCTTCCATTGCTATGGTAATAATTTCAATTTTATCCCGTAAAAAAATTTGGGCATTTACGCAAAGAACAGCACGATCACTACGGGTGGCGGTATCAATCTTAAGGCAAATAAGTTTACCATTAAGTATATCTTTAATTAAGCATTTCAATTTGATGCACTTTTCATTTGCGAATTGCATAATGTTGGCCGATGTTATTCTTGGTATATTTAGTCCCTCGAATATTTGACTTGTAAGTGTCTTAAAGGATTCGGAATCGAAAAATGATAATGGCAACGATTCTTTGGCGATGAAGTTAATGCATGCATTCACGACCTCATTTGGAGACATTTCAGATGAAAACTTAATTTTTTTATCATTCACATCGTTAGGTTCGTTTTCGAGGCGGGCGCGTTTATTGGATTCGTGAAATATCCCAGCATGCTTAGTTCGCAAATGTCTTTTTAAATTAGTTATATGCTCTAACTGGATCATATCCCCACATGCTTTGCATTTTCCAAATCGACCTTCACTCTCAAAATATTCACGTATGTAAATATTGCGCTTTCGTCCCATTTCTTGAATTATAATTAAAGAATATCCAACTGTTTGTACAGATCAAAATTGACATAATAAATATAAACAATTGTGTGAAAGACCCCATAAATAAAAATAAAGGAATAATATTTTACAGGCAGCATACTATAATTTCACTAATACAAAAGGATTTGTCGAGAAAGAGATAATCGACCGGGCTATATCGACTCATCTCATCTTCTTGGTCATTTAAGTCTAATTTTTGATCTATTTGGTACAATTTTTACATTTATAAATAAACAACACTATAATAATAATAAGCACAACTTACCTTAGCACTTATTACTTTTCTTTTTCCTTTTGGTCACCTTTATATGTATGTATGTAAGTAAACACCACTTCTTTTAACATTGAAATGTACACTTTTTTATTTTGATAGTTTTTTTCAATACTTAAGTACTTTTTTGCTGACGAATTATTCGGGCCAGCAAAGCAACAACTATATTACTATCGTACCTGAAAGACTTGTCACGAAAATAGTACCTCAGAAACAGTGCGAGTGTACAACAACATTGATTGAATTAGTATACAGTTATTCGTATGGTAATTGTATACCCAAGTAATGTTTTTTGCTATACGAAAAATTTGTAAGAGTAGGCTTAACCTGTGCACATTCAGTGGTGGAAAATATAATAGCGACGCTGCATTTTGTTAAGTTTGTTTTACTTATTTATCATACTCAAAAAAAATCTATAAGCTCTGAGAAGAAAGTTCGAAATTTAGATGAATTTTTGTTGCATTATAATAAATTTCTTATGAAGTTTGAAACTTTGGTTTATGCGGTTTTTGTAAGAGGACGAACTGTATTTTAATTGGAAAATACATATTATAAATTAGATTAAAAAAATAGGCAGAAAAAACTTAACAAATGCCACGTTGCTATTATATTTTCCACCAGTATATAAGTGAATCGGGCTTCAGCTAGTTTTTGTGTCGCATGTTGAATCGTATAGGCCGAATACTAACAAATTATATATTTTTGAAATCTAGAAGTCAAGACGAATCGATTAGTACCAAATTTATTTTAATTGGACTTAAGGCTTTTTTGTTATTTGGCTAAGCCTTTTATTTTTGCCGGAAAAAATAAAAGTCACATTTTAACCGTTATTATTTGACCGAAAAAATAAAAGTCAAATTTTAACCGTTTATATTGGACTTTTTTTCAAAAAGTTAGAAAAATAAAAGGCATGGATGAATCTTACAAAGAAGGCCCTGAGGACCTCAAGAACATTGAAAAATCTAATCTACGACAATATTTAGTCCTTGCCTTTTTTATTTTAGAAAAGTGTAATAACTGTTATTTTGGGTCCCTGGAATAAGCAAAACTGTAGGTTGTGGGGCTCCAAAAATCCAAGGGCAATACATCAGCATCAGTCACACCCAATCAGATGCACTGCTTGGTGTGGTGTTATGGCCACAAAAATCATCGGCCCATATTTCTTTGAGAATGAGGATGAAATGCCAGAAACGGCCTCCGGGGCAATCATCGACAACTTTTTGCGGCCAATAGTGGAGCAACATCCTAATTTGTGGTTTCAACCACAGCCACTGCGCATACTGCTAGGCAAACTATGGACATGCTGCATGAAATTTTTGGTGAACGTATAATTTCAAGAAATTCAGATTTCCCTTTTCCTCCCCTTTCACCTGATTTAACTGCGCCCGATTTTTTTTTATGGAGATATTTAAAAGCCAAAGTATATGTTAACAAACCACAGACACTTGGACAGCTCAAGCAGAATATTCGAGACGAAATACGGCGCCTGCAACCAGAAACATTACGCCGTGTAATGCAAAATGCGCTAAAAAGAGCCAATGCCTGTATCGAGCAAAATGGTGGTCATTTGTCTGATGTCATATTTCACACATAGTCACGTTGAATTTCGATAAAATGTGTTTAACATATAAAAATAAATCGTTTAAAAAAAACCGTTATTACAAGAGTTTGGGCCACCCTGTAGAAGTAATGGAAAAATGTGGACAATATATTCGAAATTAGCAGAACCAAGTCCATATTAAAAATTATATTTCATCGTATGTAAGATAAAAAAATTTGAAGTTCATGGTTTGATTAAATATACATATGTACTGATGAAATTTTATATAATCTTTATATTTTCGAAGCGCAATTTAATTGGTAATTATTCCTTGAAACAGGCACGTCTTCGAAGCCCTGACGTTTTATGACAAGTTTATGAGAATATTTTTTTTCTTATAACAAAACCACTCTGAATACATTGCGATACGCACCTCTATACAATATGCGATGATGGAATAATTCATGTGGTTTGGTTTCGTAAAATCTTCTAGACTTACGAAAAAACACGTTCGCAATAGTTTGCACAGTTTTTTTTTTTTTTTTTATTTTGTTAATTTTCGCGCTAAATAAGTATATGTGGATAAGGATAAGTAAGAATATACAATACTTCAGAATACCACAACACAGCTAATTAACGTTAATTTATTAAATCAGTTTGCAAGAGAATGCTATGGTGCTTTCTTATCTGCACTTGGACGCCAGCGAGAGGATGACGCAGCTGAAGACAGAGCGAAGGAAGATTATAAGTAAAAGAAAATGCCAGAAGCAGTGATAAAAGTTTGAAGGACATGGCGGGGGGAATTAGTAGAGAAAGTCTGAGAAAATAGCATAGAAGCTTTCTTGTGGTAAGTAAACGCAAGTGAGCTAAAATAAAGCAAGTGTGTTGGTGTTGGTGTTGGTGTTAATTGCTCTTACTATGTGTGCGTAAATGTTGATGTGATTTTAGCTGTGAAAGCATGAAAACCACACGCAGCAATTATTAATTCAATTATTTTAGTGCAAACACTACCTATTGAAGGCGAAACACGTTCTCAATACTCCGGCTCTTGCAAAGCGAAGAAAATTACTAATAATATCAGTGTAACAAAGTAGCTGAAAAGAAAGAATGCTGGATGTTGGATTATTTTCAACACTGTTGCAAAAATTCACAATCCAGAGAAATAAAGAATGCGAGTGTAGATACAGCACTGAAGTTGAAGGGCAGGAGAGCTAAAGATGTTTAGCAAATAGAGTGGAAAATCTAATTAGTAACAGTGGAAAGTTCCGGTGCGAAGTGGCCAAGCGTAGCATTTAGATAGCGGATGCAGCTGCAGGAATGATAGTACAAGATGATTTGTATGAATTGGAGGTAAATATACAATTCATAAATGTGGGAAATCTTGTAAGGGAAAAAGAATTTAGTCTTTTTCCTTCCAAAGGAGTTTAATGCAAAAATTTGTTCTTACAAGTCCTTTATTAATTTATAGGTACGTATATGATTAAAGGCTCTTAAACCAACCCAGTTATTTAATGAAAAACCAGTACTTTTAGTATGAGTTATGATGTTTATATTTCAAATAAAAATAATAATTGTTAACAGTTAATATAACATTTTTCGTTTTAAAAATTTAACCGACTTTTATGTATTTAAATAAAAAGGGGAACAATTGGAATAGTTCTAAGGTTCAGGCCTATTTTTCAAATTGAAATTCAGCGAACTTTCTACATTATTTGTCAATTATTATATTTAGTTTCAGGATATAATATTATCAACGCAATTATTTAATCCTACTTATATTATAAATGTGAAAGTTTATGTGTGAATATGCTATTGCCAAACAGCTGGACGGAATCGTAAAAAATTTGGCACACGAATAACCTATACCCTGCGTTGGAGAGTTGTCACCTGTTAAATAAATTATAGAGAATTAAATAAATAAGTTAAATCACATATTGCTATATAACGACGTGATAGATCTGGATAAGATTTGACACATATACTTATTCCGTTATATAGGTAACCATTAGATCGATTCTGTATATGAAGTTGCCTACTGTTTAAAAAGTTAAATTCAATCAAAAGAACGAATGAAATCAAATATTCAATATGGGTATCAATCGTAAGAGACTTAATAAAGCTTTAATTTCCCAAATGGTTTGAAAGCAGGTTGTCACATATTTAAAAGCAAATTAAGTTGAATTAAAAAAGAAATTCCATTTTCCAATATCGGTGCCAAACTAAAAGTTTCAAGAAAACTTAATTTCAAAAATACTTTTGGAGAGGTTGCCACCTGTTTAAAACATTAATTGAATTTATAATAAGTTGAATCAAATATTGAAATAAGGCTCTGAAACGAAAGAGTTTTAAGAAAGCTCTATTTTAATAATACTTTTGGTAAAAGTTTTCACTTGCCTAAAAGAGTAAATCAAAGTAAGTTATTAAGTTAAAGGTTCTATCACGTAATGCTAATAAAAGAAAGAAGGCTTAAAAATTTTAATTGTGAAAATATATTTAGGGAGTGTTGCCACGTAGAAAAAACATCAATTTAATGCTATTTGTAAACTTACTGAAATATTACAGTATGACTCTGAAACGAAAGTATTTATACAAAAATTGGTTTGTTGAGGGTTGCCACCTCTTCAAGACCGTTGACTCAGTTTAAGTGGTAAGGTAACGGGCATTCTATTACAATGGTGTGAAACGAAAAGGTGGCTCTTTTAGAAAAATATACTCGTAGAGTAGAAAATTTAAATTCAACTAAAATTATAAGATAAATGAAGCGTAATATTAGGGGTTTGAACTGGCAGAGATTTATGAAAACTTAGTCTCGAAAAATGCTTACGGGTTGGTCACTGCTTGAAAATTAATTACAAATAAAGATATTTTAAGTACACATACAAATAAAGATACATTTTATGAAAGCTGCTAATAAAAGAGTTACCGCCTTTTTTAAGGTAAAGAATTTTTTTAATGATAAATCCTACAAATATTATAAATGTGAAAGTTTGTGAATGTTTTGGAGGATTTGTGTAACATTTGGCATTAAGCTGAGTTATTATATAGGGTATATTTTCATCACCTATTATTGAAACAAATGAATAAAGCCAAATATTGCTTTATGGATCTTAAACGTAAGGACTTTTATAAAGCTTTCTTTCCGCAATGGTGTGAAAGAAGGTTGCTACCTTTTTAAGGCTCAATTTGGTTAAGCTAACTGATATTTTACAATGTGAGCGCCAAAATAAAAAAATTATGATAAACCATTTTATAAATTCGATTGAAAATAAAAAAAAAAACAAAATTATAGAAACAGATTTGAGATGTACGAGTTAGAAAAATATGTGTATTTTTGTTTGCTTGAAAATTGCCAAAGTTTATCTTATACCCGTGACAAGAAAGAAAACATAATCAATGACTTCATTTTAGAATAAACAGCAAACTATTTGCATAAAATGATGTATTTAGGATGAATTTGATATTTTTTCAGTCTGGATAACGTCTTATTTTTAAGTTATTATTAAATACATTTTTTTTCGGAATCTTGTTTACAATTTTAATTCATAACTCGATTTTGTTTTTATTATTAATTGTTCTTTAGATTTTACTTATTTTAAAGTGGTGTTACACCTCAAAGTTTGTTCTTCTACCAAAATTACCCACCTTTCTCTTCGAACTGTTGCACGTACTTTGGCAAGCATGTCATCAGTATGTGGGAAATTAGTTTGTAATCGCATTGCCAGAGTAAATGTCATTTAGCCTAACTCGTTTATGTGCGCCGCAATTCATAACATAAAGCATAATTTTAGCATTTTGCAACGTGCATCATGCCACAAACGTGAACGAATTGCAATGCTCAATATACAGAGTAGCAATCATTTGTGCATATATATAAATACTATATATAGTGCTTATCATAATTATAACACACATAATTTTTGACAAGTTTCGACGCTTTGTTTGTCACTTACTAATGTCAAGTGATAATATTTGCAACGCTGCTTGCTTGACGTGCCGAGGAGTTGCCGAAGAGTCGTTGCCGTGAAATGTCACAATCGAACAATCATAATTGTCATAAATGTACATATTTATTGTACATAAATTCATATAAATACTTAATTTTGTTTTGTAAATGTTGGTGAATAACTTCAACATAATTAAAATTAAAGCGGCTAATGTAAACGAAAGGCTGAGTTTAATTATTTATCATACGAACAAAATACCCCAACCTATTGCACTTCGGGCTGGGCGATACTAATTTTGATCAACTTAAAAAAAAAAATATAGTTCCTTATGCAACAAACCCCGTTTAAATTCAATCTTCAAACTTTCTGCAAATTTTATTTCACATAAGTATTTATTTCCACCAAAATTTCGAACCTTGTAATCAGAATTTTTAGAACATTTTCGGGTTTGCAGTATGGCTGGTAGTATCCGCAGATTCGAATATCCGTTGGCATGGATAAAATCGGGATAGTATGGATACAAAAATCCGGCTAAAGTTCGTACGTTCGGATTAAAAGAAAAAAAAGAATGAACGAATTGATGAACAATAATAATCAACAACCAGTTTTTGTAAAAACTAAGTTGTCGATGTGAGCTATTTCACGACTATCGTTAGTGAGCGAATTAAATAAGGCAACTCGTGAATGACTATAGGGAAAGGGAATAGTGGAATTTTTGGTGTTTAAATATTTTCAATCTTCACAAGATATGATACCGCCGTTTGTTTTTCTGACCTGCGATTAATACCGAAACTTCTTTGCATTACTTATTACCCATTTGCTTATTTGATTTACGCTGCATTTCATTAATTTCTGATATCCGGATTACAAACAATATATTAATATCCGAATATCCGAATATGTATTAGTATTCAAAAAATCCCTAGTATGCAGTTTTATACCCCATTCATTTTTAGTATATTAAAATGTAGGTTTCAGTTTGGTAAACATTTTCGTTATTCCATCATCATTTCTTCCATATAAGAAAATTTTTTCCTTCATTATGTGTGGAAAGCTCGCGACGCCGTTAGCAAAAAAGTTATCAAAATCAATGGAGCAAACTACAACTTTCTTTTTATTATACTAGAACTAACCGACCCAGCGTGCTTCCGTCCACCCTACCAATAATATTCTGAAATTGAATCAAATTGAAATGTGAATGGTTTTTAGAGATATTTCGGATGCAGCGCCACCTATTCGTTAATTTTGTAAATAAAGGATATTTATTTATGTGCCTAACATCTTTGCAAACACATCCTATAAATTAGAGCTCAATCGATTCATAAAGTCAGATATGAACCTTCTTGTTGAGACGAACTTCTTGACATTCATATTTTAGTATTTTCGTGTATAATCTAATTTAAGTCGACTTTTCAGACAGGTGGCAACCCCCAAGAAAATTCCACTAAAATCGGTCGAGCCGTTTCGGAAGAATTCGTGACACGAGATATTTATATATACACATATAAGATTGAATGGTCCATAAAACTGGGTACCCAAAACTTGTTTCTAAATTCTGATTTGAAAGTTTGAAATTTCGATAAAAATTTGTTGAATTTTATTAAAATTTGCGTAATTCTAAAACCTTGGATTCATATGAATTTCTTGTGCAATGAACTGTACATATATAAAAGAACTAGAAATAAATTATGAGTAGACCCTTACCAATAAGTCCCTGTCATATAGTTATGGTAAGCACTATATAACATACGTATGCGTCTACATATATTATCCATCTAATGCTCTTTGTTTTTGTTGCAATTGTAAATCAGTAAGTTGGCACAATTGTTGCTACAACGGATATTGGGAACATTAAGTTTGACCGATTCGTCGCAGCTCAACTGAACTCAACACACCCACTCAGGGACTCATCATTATAGCCAGCCAGCTTACTCCCGCTCCGCGTTATGTTCCACCCATTTATTTGGAATTTCATGCAGCTTGTTGTCCATTGGCCACATTCTACGTGTGCATGTCCAGTGCAAGCTGTGCAATACCAGTTAGCACACATACATAGTACATACAGTTGTACTCACACACATATTGACATTTCAAATTCTCGATTCTCGTTTACGTTTAAATCAATTTATGTTGTGATATCGAAGTTATTGATGCTGATAATGTTGATTGCGTCGCTTGCAAAATTCCAACAAATCAATTTTGGTCAATGCACGCACACAAATTCACAAACATATGAAGTTAGGGAATGTCCTAGTATTTTCACCAACTGACCTTCACTGACCGTTGTTCCATGTCCAGTTTCACTCTTGTGCTGGTCATGTTTTCTACGAACTGTTTAACTGTTGTTGCTTTGTAATAATTTTCGATTCCCCCTTTGCTTGCACGATTACATTTGTTGTAATTGCAAAATGATTGGTCAATTGAAAATTAAGGTTTTACTCGTGTCCTTTACGACTTTCGAGCGCTAGGTTTGGGAAAGACATTTTGATTTATGACTTCAGATGACCGATGGGGCAATAGAAATGTGTTTCAAATAAAGGGTTGATTTAGATAAACTGAAAGTCTAACACGTACGTGAAATACCTTAAACACAATAAGTGTCGTAAAGAAACTTTAAGACGACAGCATTTGACCTTCCAGATTGCTCTTAGTGCAAAAGTTACATCAGACGAAAGCCGGTGGTTCCTTTAGTAGAATTGAACTAAGCTCACACCAATCTGTGAGGGAGAGGCAATGCTTTTGAATGCATGTTGGTATTAATGTTCGTGATTGCATTCTACTCATATTCAAATTTCTGCGATTGGTTAAAATCTTCCTTGGATTCGTTAGCGAGTAAAAGTAGTTATTCATAACTTTTTAGTATTTTAATTCAAATATCCTTGTTTAATACTGTACATTTATTTAAACTGAACTTGTCTGCATCGTCGTGGGAAAATGAAATTTATAATCGGAATGTCACAGATGTCACAGTTAGAAGTTGCCTTATTCTGCAAATATTAACAAAACTCCTGGCTGCTGGCTATCTGAACGTAATTTTCCTTGATATATAACTCGAATGCTCGAATGCTCAACACCATCAGAAGAAATATCAAAGATCAACGCTTAACGTTTATAATGAGCTTTGAGTCACTTGAAATATGTACTTTGCTATGCTAAAACTAAATGAACTAGAAAACTTCACACTGAACATATTTCTAAAAACTATTAGTCAAATTTCAAATTTTAGAGATAATTTTTTTGATTTCATATTTTATACTAAATGAAATAAAAGCAAAATGCTGTCATTTTTTCGCCCATTATATCTCCTGAATATGAGCGAAATAAGAACGAAGGTTAAGTAAGGCTCGAGTGAGCGGCTACAATTGTGCAAGACCACGGATGCACACTTAAGCTAACAAAGTCCATTGTGATACCGCTGGTGGAGGTCATCAATTTTATCCCTTCCTTTCCTTAGAAGATGAACACCCGAGTACATCTTAGGTAGTACAGAAAATTGGGCCGAGATCAGGTCGGCCAAATAGTCTAGAAAATACCTATTTAAGAATTGGTTTCGAATCTTGGCCTGGACAGGAAAGTTTCACAGAGAATGTTCGATGCTCTCCACTTCCTTTTCAGCCCTGCAACTTCGACAGAAAATGTTGGTTAGGCATCACAATATCTTCCCGTGTACGCCCATAAGGCCCGGTTATTATCCCGACCATAAGTTTGGGAGAAGGTCTGTCAAAGCGCATGAGAGCTTTGGATCACTCTGCGTCAACCTTTGACCAAACTTGTCTGGTAATCCTACAGCAGGTTGGTGCCATGGTATGGACCACGTGGTATTCCCGTCCTCATTGAGTTTTGTCTTTAATCTGTATTTGCAGTGTTTACAGAAGGTTAAAGGCATGCCCATCTATAACAGAATTTACAACATATAATTCCGTCCTTTTTCTTGCCAAATCATCTGCTGCGCTACTGCCGGGAATGTCTCTGTGCCCACGGACCCACGAAAAGTCACGGAACTTTTAGACGCGAGCAGATTGAGAGAACTTCTGCATTTTGTGGCATCTATGGACGTTATAGAGACTGGTCTGCCTGGCGGAGCGAACACTGTCAGACATTATGGCATTTACCTCTGCCTAAAAACGTTGTCCAAAAGATGAGGTCCAGCGCAAATTCGTTGGAGTGAATCTCCTTGCCTACTCTTTTGTTAAGTTTGGAACTATCTAGCCGTCGAGCCAGGGTGTTGGTCTATGGCATCTTCCCATTCATTTCTTTTTCTGGGAATCTTTTGAAGAATTTATTGTCCATGCAGAGTAGAGAAGTAAAGTAATCTAGCTTCCTTAGAATATTCGGCGTATTATTGCGCGTTCAAAATATTAAAATAAAAACCATTAGCTGTGATACGCGTGGACAAATTACGACTCTTGCTGGACTCCAAGCAAGTTTTCCCTTTAGAAAAATTTGCATTATAAAACCTTCTTAATTTCCATGGTTTTGCTTCCAATTATTTAATGAAGTTTGTTTATAAATACAATCAGCTTATATTATTGGTACTTTCGTATAGGTTGCCAACAGTCGCAGATTATGTACAAAACTCAGTTTCAATTAAAATATTTCCTTAAAGCGCGTTAATGCACTTTTAAAATTTTTTTCAAACACTCACAAAGTCTCACACAAATATGAAATGAATAATAAATGCCGAGAGAACATAAAAGTTTAAGTGATTTGGAATCAAGGACAGATTAGTTTCAATTAGATCGTTTTCCCTGCGTTTATCTAAGCATTTTTTAAATAGAAATTTTCTCAAACAGATATATCAAACTAATTGATTACAGAAAAACAGAAATTTTATCCACCAAGGGAACCAAGGGAAGTTTTTCATAGCAGAAATACATTTGGAGGTTTGCCATTCCATGTCGAGGGGTGATTACTATTAGAAAAAAACTTTTTCTATAATTTTTTTTATATAATTTGATCCGGCCGAGATTCGAACCTGCGACAGAATGACACTCAACTAAACCGGCAATTGAGCTTTTTATTAATTTTTTTGTAAAATAAATAAAGACTTACTTGAAAGTGCCAGTAGATAGGAGTAGGAAAATATAACAAATCACGATGTAAATATTCCAGCCATCATATACTTACATCTTATGGTGTACTCAACACATTCTTGCATAAGACTAATATTATAAATAAGAAATTGTAATCTACGATTTCAATCAATCAGAAAAACAAATATCAGCGAATAAAAGCACATCGAACCTTAAATGTAATGAAGCTACATATGTTACCTACTCTGTATCTCGTTAACTTTTTAAAACTGTTCCAAAAAAATCCACCTCAAAGAAGAGATCACTCGGTTTTTCTAAAGCAGTCAACATGGCGGAATTAGAGCGAGAAATTGTCTACGCACGTCGCCTTTCATAATTGGAGAGTGTTTTTTTTTTTAAATAATTTTTCAAGCTACTTGCCACGGCCAATATTCGAACTCGAGACCCATCGCTCATACGCTGCACACTCGGCAACGGCAACCGTCCGCGCATAAGTATAGTTATTTGTATTAATTAACACATCTTGAGATTTGGAGTGATCTCAAACTAGAGCATTTGACACTCTTGAATCAGGAGGATATTCTAGGCAGCCTTTGAAAGCACAAAACCACTTATAAAACCATTATGTTTTTCATCTTTTATCACAAAGTAACTAACTTTCCACCGCAAAAGTGCTAAAGTGTTAAAGAAGGAAAAACTTTGAAAAGTGTAGTGCAAACACGGTAAACATCAAAGTGTACTCATGTGAATTCTAGTCGTATAGACTAGCTGAGAATCCGGCAACAGTGAAATTATTTCACTTTTGGTGACAGAAGATAAACGCCAAAAGCAGAAAACATCAACAACGTATGCCTCGTGGTATGCAGGGGGGAGCGCGTGCGACACGTAATTAAGAGGCCATTGTTTAACTGCTGACAAAAGTGAAAGAAGACAGAAAATGATGACAGATAAGAGAACATTTTCGTTAACACTTGCAAAGGTTGCGCGGAAACTAAAAGATATACTGGAAGTACGCCGCAATATGTATGTGGCACAAACAAGCCGCAGTTTCCATCTATGTATGTACTATGTACATTATAAGTACTTAGAATGGTTTAGTGTGGGAATGTGTGTGCACTCAAAAACCTTTGAACGTCAATTGGAGTAGGCAGAATATACATAGCAGCGGATTAACTACAAAGGCAACTCGTTCAAGGCACTCGCGTATAGCGACATGCGAACAAGAGCATACACACACAAACATACAAACATACTCATGCACTTTGTGCTCTGCATGTGGCGCTAAAATACAAGTGTACTACATATTCTCTAGCGTGTATTTTAGCTCAAAATCTTTGGGTAATTAACTTGACACATTATTCCCAATTTTCAAATTATTTTACCTCAAGGTTTGTGCGACGGAAGAACGAGTAAATTTTTGGTTGCACAACAAGTTAGTTGATGAATTGAATAGAGGCGGGCTTTTTGGTAAGTTGGTTTCTATAAATATTGGTAGCAAATATTTTACAACAGTTATTATACAATAAGAGTACTAGAAAAGTCGGTAGACGATGTCCTGCCTTTATTTATTTTTTAATTACCTTTGAATATGTAGCCAAAAATGCATTTAATTTTCGGTCACATATATCAGGTGGCAGCCCCCTCTAGGTAAACACCTTGCCCTTGCCGAGACGAATAGTTTGGCAGTCACATATTAATATTTCATATTCTTGTGTATAATTTAGTTAAAACTGACTTTTAAAAAAGGTTAAAACTCTTCTCAAAATACACCTATAAGCTTTCTCCTAGCGAAATATCAAACCAATCTATATTTTTTTCTATTTCATATAAATTGTGTATAATTTAAATAAATTCGGCTTTTCAAACAGAGCAAGCTATAACCCTTCTCCTCAGCAAAATGAAACGTTTGACACCCATATATCAAATATTTTACTTTACTTGCACATAATTTTATTAATGGCAGGTGGCAACCCTCTATACGCTAATGCGAATCGAACAGTTTGGCGCCCATATATTCGTTTTTCATATAAATTGTATGTAATTTAATAAAACTTGACTTTTCAAACAGGTGGCAACCCTCATAGAGTAAGCAATGAAACTTCTTCCAAGACGAGCCCTTTTGACATCCAAATTTAAAATTTTCTACATAAAATTAAGTTAATATTTATAGTTCTAGCTTTTTGGCACGAAACTCATTAAAAATGACGTAAAAACTTTTCGTTTCTTTGTATTACAACAATTTTTTTGTAGCTGATATAGCCTTTAAGGAAGCTAAATTCGAAAATGTTTTCGAAGAAGTCTGAAATGTTGCAATAACGCTTTCCAAAAATAATTACCTTATCCATGGAAAAATGATCAGGAAAGCTTTATAAAGTGGTATTTCCATATGATTTCTCGATTTTGAGAAATAGGTTTATTGCGAGAAGGCTTGCACAATCGCTGTTTTAGTACTGCAAGTGCATGAATAAAATATTTATTTTTCAATAATTATTATTTTCAGCGGTGAGTATGAAAAGAAATAAAATTGGCATATTACGTGCTTCGAATCTCTAACAAAAATAGTCCAGCAACCTCTACATCAACAACGAATAAGCGCTTGGTGCAGTTTTTGTACATTTCGTCATATTTATTTAATTTAATTTTTTTCAATTAAGCCGAAACGGACTTTTCAGTTACTCGATGTCGATCTATGTTCTTTTTATACCTGAAATTGACTAATTATATGTGTGTGGATTACGGCGTATCGCAGTTTGAAAAACAATGACTGTGATACATTTTCTGATTTCAATTGATCATCGAAATCGTGATATTTAACACCATTCAACTTTTTTTTTATACCACATTACAGTTCAATTGTTTATTTTACCAAAAGTTTGTGCCCCAAAAAGTAAGAAAATAAATTAAAACATGTTCGCAGTTAAAAATATAAACTATTAATGTTAGGAAGACCAAATTCATTTTCGAAATATAGTTTTTTGTAAACCTTTTTGCAGTATTTTAAGATAACTCGTTTAGAGGCGGTCTTGAGATAACTCAGAACAAAAAACTATTACTTATGTATGAAAGTGGAACATTTGAAAGGGCATTAGAGAATAAAAGTTACGTTAAATAGATATGGAGATATAAGTTATCAGCGCACTATGACGAACAAATTGTCATAGTTTTGAATTTGATGGAATTCCATATTAATACCGACAGATAATAAGGTTTGGAAAACGGTTTGGGCGATCATGTTTGCGAGGTAGAGTTTCCTTTCAACGAGACGACTAACAGATCGTAAGATATGTTCGTTCGTATGCTGGTTCTCTGGTTCTCAAAACTTGTGTAAACTCAAGTGGAAGTCATGCGTCGTCTGCACAATTATTACCTTTTCGCCACTAATTTCAGTTGCTTCCAATATCTTTCGATCACAGCAACACAAACGCAAAACGCCCATTAGGTAGGATGTCAGTCAACTCAGATTTTTTCACCTATTTTGCCAAAAGAACTTAGTACTACGCAAATCACCGATTACATTTTCTGTGCACGAATTGGGAGAAGATCTCAAAAAGCGATCGGAGATCACCTCTTTAGTTTTTAAAACTGGCTGGAATTTTTTTTTTGTTAATTTCCAGGTTACAACCCCTAAACTGAAATTGAATGCGGATAGTGCAATCTGAACCAAAGCCTTTCTTAGTAGAAGGGCAAACTGGCTTTTCACGTAAATAAATATTCCGATTTTTCGAATACCTGTTGGAAATATGTCTCATTGTTTATTTTTTGCTTACTTCTGGTATAAATCCATGTTTTTGTTTTATAAACGTATTGTAATTCATCGAATGAAAAAAAATTGCTTTAGAATTTTGCTGGCATTCTTTTTTTCAAAGCTATTTAAAGGCGGTCTATGGTTTCCGGATCCTATACAACCCGATCTGCGCCCGAACTGAATTAATACTTTGAACACAATCCAAACAAAAATTATTTTTTTAATGCAGAAAAAATGTGTGCTCTAGAACGTTAAGCAAAAGTGAGATTAAAAACTTCTTTTCCCAGAATAACAGGCTATAAGAATGGAGAAGTAGGATATTACGCAGATTTTCCTCCATAATTTCCCCCGATCTCTTATCCTTCCCAGACCTTAAGTGCAATGGCCAACTATGCCTGAGTGCTGGGAAACCCGACTTTGTATGTCCGTCCTACCTAACTTCCACTTCATTCCAACCACAAAGTTCGCAATTTGCAATAAAGTTACCGTTTTAATTTTAAAATTAAATGCTAAAGGCCGATTATACGCACTTAAAAATTGTCGCGCCCACTTCTAGCTTTTAACGAAATTCCTAGATCAAACCCTTATAAAAATCTGTTATATACATATTCATCGTTATTAACATCTACATTTTTGCAAAAGGCATAAGCATTACGAGTGGAATATGAAAATATATGCTGTTTGCGAAACTGAATGAGAACATATTTCTCACTTTTTATGTTGCAAAAACATACGTAGAATATTTAAAAATGAAGATTGTAAATTTCCTACAAGGCTTCTCTGTTCAAACTCTATTAAATCGCGTATTTAAAATTTTAATGTGCTTATGTGGCTTGTGGTTGTATCACTTCATTTTGTGGCATGCTCAAAAATGTAAACTCGTAAGTGCTACGTCAGGAGTGAAGCTCACTTACTGCTTAACGATAGTGGCTAGAATGCAAACAGGCCTAAATACACGAAGTACAGACATGCACACACACACACACATTGAAATACACGTACGTGTACGCTAAAACACTTGACAACATTGACACCGAAATTAGTTTCATTAACGTGTGCGTGCCTACGCTGTTGTTGTTGTTGTTGTTTTTATTTTCGTTAGCTTACATCCTTCTCCATATCCTAGTATAATCAGCTTATCTCGCTACATACATACATATGTAAATATCTTTGTATGTACATATTTATTTAATTGTAAGCCTCGGCGCGCTCAATTGCTTCCGTTGCATTAATTAAACGCACGCATGTCTGTCTGCATATGTACTAAATAAATATGTTAATGTGAGCAAGTGTCAAACCAATTTGGTATCAACTTCCTTGTGTTAGTTTCCAAGGATTCGCTTATACGTGAAGTAGTTCATCGAGCTACTTACACTTGTTGAATTCCATTGTTGGTTAGGGAGGGAGTAAAACTTTAAATGATTCAGAATTAAAGCGGATAAAAGGTAGTTAACATACCAAAAAACAGCTTTGCATACAATCCTTATAATTTCCTAAAGAAAAGTTAAACAATAATCTTCAGATGGTGAATATGTTGCAAATTAAGTTCTGAAATATCGTTGCATTTCTTCATTTTAATGACTCTACTAGTTTAAGTAGCTAAAATTCTATCGCCTTCTAATATCGAAAGAAAGCGATTATCGTAGATTGATTGATGTGCCAAATTAAACTGAAAACACAAAAGACATAAGAAAATAATGATTTTTATTTTAATGTGCCTTTTTCTTCAAATTAACATAATATCTCGGGATTAGGTAAAATTTCTTCAAATGAATAAAAACTCCCACAAATGAAATCTGCTTTCTCAAAAAGTAGGAAACATTTGTGGTTAGCGCCATTTCCTTCTCTTTACTTTTTCTTTCTTTGGATAGCTGTTTTTCCTCAATCTAGATAACTTTTGCATATATCTTTGGTATTAAAGAATAAAACATTATATAAAGATTTTTCTAATAGCGATCACTTTTCGGCAGACAATGGCAAACCTCCGGGTGTATTTCTGGCATAAAAAACTTCTCACAAAAATCATCCGCCGTTCGCAGTCGGCGTAAAATTGTGGCTCTTTTTGCTGTTTGCTTTACAAAATCGAGATGCACAACACAAATTGTAGGTGAAGTTCGGCCAATGGGTTCCAAACTCGGCCGGAGGAGGTAACATCAACAAATATAGTTATTTCCAATAGCGGTAACCCCACGGCAGGCAATGGAAAACCTCTGGGTATGTTTCCGACATAAAAAAACTTTTCATAAAATCATCATTTTTCGATTGGAGTCGGCATAAAAATGGAGGCCCCTCAATTTATGGTATAACATCAAAACGCATACCACAAATTGTAGAAGAAGTTCGGACAGAAATCGATGCAGATCAAAATTATTATTATAAACTTTTGTTCATTCGTCAATTGCCAATACTTTTTCGATCAATTATTACTAAATTCTACTTCTTCTGAGTTTCTTTTTTAGTCATTGGAAAAATATCTAATTTTACGTAATCAATAGTCTATTTAATCAATTAAAATCATTACTTTTGGTAAGAATAATATCACTCATACGCCTACTCACATTTTCAAAGGCAAATAGTACTAAAGCAACAGAAATTCGGACTCTAATGTAATTTTTGTTTTTTTTTCATATTAGAGTGATGTTGAGTAAACTTGTTTCGTTGAAATACAATATGAAATATTATTTTCTATAATATTTAACTATTTTTTGAGTAATTTCATAAATTCTTCCGTGAGGAAGTTCTGTGCTTTACCGACGAAGCACTAAGTAAGCCGTCCGTCAATACTGTGGTTAAATGAAGGGGAATTGTTATTTTTTTTTCTTCAGATTTTTATTTCTTGCGCCATGGCTTTCTTCTTCATTCATTGGAAAATTATCTATTATTACAACATCAATGGTTTTAATTGTATTTTCTGTAATTTTTGGGGACTTCCGTGCAGTAACTGAATCCCATAAAAGTTTTTTTTTTTGCCATTTTGCAGACGCGTTCCCATAAATAACAGAGGCAAGTCAATTAAAATCAATATTTTTAGTGTGAACATTATATGAATGATGGGACTTAATACCTTTTCTGTTGTTGTTTTGAGAAAAGCTAAATAGCATTAGGTAACATTAATTTTCACACTTATTTTTTTATCGAAAAAACTCGGATAAAATACGTGGCTACTAAAAAAATTTTGGTAAAATAAAGATGTTTTATGTTTTTGAAAATCCAAAAGTTCTACATATTTTGCAATACTTTTTCGATGTGGCATTCTAAAATTAAAATAAATCAAAACGAGAAACCATAAAATTAAGGACAAAATATGGCCGCCTTAGCCGGGTATTAAGAGTATGCGGGCTTAACTAAAAGTATCTAGGGTTCAAATCTTGGTCCGAGCAAGTAACTTCCGAAATTATAGGAATGTTTTTTTCCAAAATCGGTCGTCCCGCGGCAGGCAAAGGCAAACCCCTGAGTGTATTTCAGCTATGAAAAAACTTGTCAAGAAATCATTTGTCGTTCGGAGTCGGCGTAAAACTGTAGGTCCTTCAATTTGTGTTACAACAGCAAGACGCACACTACAAATTGTAGGAGAAGTTTGGCGAAACAGCAAACTATATCATGTAACTACCAAATCAATATTTTTATTGTTACTGCCAATTCCTTACGGCTTTCGACGTCAACTTGAATTCCATGCAGCTTATCATATGAACGCAATATCTCTTAAGACCATTTGTAATTCTATCGAAAACTTTAGATTGGAAAATTTTCCACGATAAGAGCTACCAAACTCTTCAACCAACGGAGCAAATGCGATTTTGCTGAAGTCAGAAGTTGACGAGAAATGCAACTAACTGAACTCTCGTGAGAATCTTGTAGAAACAAAAATATAGTATAACAGACACCTAGTTAAAAATCGGGTGGCCAAAAAATTTAATTTTTTGAGTATTCTTCAAACTTCGGCCTAGTGTACTTATGTATACAATTGTTTTAAGAGAATTGGGTTTGAGGCATAAATTCAAGACTATTACATATTATTTTTGTCGAGTGACGTATGGGTTGACATTGATATATTATTAATATAGCTGGCCTAATTTCATAGAAGAAATGTTAGCATTCAAAAAACGAATTAATTATTTTCTTGGTTCGTAACATTTTTTAATTGTACTTCAGAATAATCATTTGCATAAAATACATTTCAGAAACCACTATACGGGTCTTAAAGCTGCACTTAACAATCCATTTCACTTTTTTCATTGTTAGGACTTTGGCCATATACATATGTAATACTTCTAGATTGCGGGTGGGATAAGCTCGTAATGTGTTTTGAAAACGAAACCAAAACGAGACAGACTACATCAAAATTGATACGCTTATGTATTTTTTAAAGTGAAGTTGTCATTTTAGTTACATTCGATTATCGGATCACTCATTCTATTTTTTTTTATATTTCTGCACTCTGATATTGGGGAATGTACTCTGTGCTTTCCAGCAATATAGAAATATTACATATATGACTTTGGCCCAAATACTTCACTTTTGAAATTTTGCTAATATCAAAATTATTTTCTTTTAGACCTCGCATGTATGTACATTCCAATCAGTACAGCAGCGGAGTCACAAGCAGCAATTATGGACGACGACTGAGTAAGTTTTGACAGCATCTTTGTTCGTCTGCTATAAAACAGTTTACGGTTTCTAAAGTTCAATTGACTAATTCGCATACATTTTGCCATATCTGAAGTTCAATGGACTAAATACATTTGATGATTTTTGAATAACAGTTGAAACTTAATAAAGTACTG